>JAWZSL010000017.1:14218465-19218465 GCA_034769285.1 Lutjanus argentimaculatus
GTTGAGTTTTCCTGTCCTGTGCCGCACAACATCCCATGCCAGCTTGCAATATTTGCTTTCCATTGCTTCAGTAGAAGTTAACAAGAACTAGCAACTGAAATTTTGACTTCTTAGGTTTCCTTCAGAAATACAGCTGTTTCTGAGCCCTCTTCACAAGGGTGGAGGTGTGTGATGTCCATGACCTTACTCCAAAAATCAGCAATCAGCTCCTTAGTTTTGCTGATGTTAAAAAGTAGGTTGTTTTCTGTGCCACCTGCTCTGCAAGACTGTTGATTTCCTCCTGATGTGATGTCTCATCATTGTTTGTAATTTGGTGGATGATGGTGGTGTCATCTGTAAACTTCACAATAGAGTTTTCTCCATGTTGGGGGCTGCAGTCACGGATGTACAGCGTGGACAGCGTGTCTTTTCTCCATACAGACAATATTTTCCACATATGCTGATGGAACTGATGCAGCTGCACCCCAAACTAACCCTGAGCCAACTGCTGTAATTATTAATACGACTTGTTATTGCTGCAGTATATCTGTTTTTATTACCACTTTCCACTGCTTGGTGTTGCTGCAGTCAGCAGGTTCCAGCAGACAGTCAAATAAACTGATAAGACTAAATGTTGGTCCAGTTTTCATTTTCAAATCAACATTTTGTGAGATTTAGTAACATTTTGTGATGATTTGTGAAAGCTACCCTGCAGCCCAGGCAAGATGTTTGACTGCGCAAATCTAACAGTTGATTCTGTCTGAAATCCTCAAACGAAATCTAACTTCAACCGGCCTGTGAGCAGGGACTGTGTCACCGCGCCAAACCTGTCCTGTGTGTCCCAGAACGCAGCGCGCAGAGTGCGGCATGCAGCCACTGCGCCTCTGTCTGTGCAGTCCTCTGCTGTGTCTCTTTAAGTACAGCAGGCAGTGCTGTTGGTCCGTGTGTGTGTGTATGCGTGTGTGTGTGTGTCTTTGGGAGCGCAGCGCAGAGCGCACGGTGCGGCGGCGCTGCCTCTCCGCAGCGTCAAACAGGCGGCAGGCAGCTCTTCCTTCACGTCGGACAGGCGACAGAAACGACAGGTCGACACACCGCCTGCATCACGTCCACGCTTCGACCTGAACAGCTGAGTGGAGCGAGGGAAAAGAGGAGGAAGAGGGCTGTGTGATTCAGACTGCTGAGGCTACAGGGCCACTGACATTATCCCTCTCTTCTCTTCGCCGACCGAGAGCTGAGGAGCGGAGCGGTTTATCTGCGGGGCTGTACTGTAGATTATTGACGCACTGACAGACCGTACCAGCTAATGAGACTGATCAACTAACGGTAGTTATCTGCGGTGTGAAAACAGCTCATCAGAGAACATGCTGCTGTTCATATTTGGCTGAATGATGGTGGAGATGAAACCTCATGATGTCCATCATCCTCTGCTGAGTTTCGTCCTGTGAAACTGCAACATCAAACCATCTGCTGGATCCTGGTCCTCACTCGTGTTGAAGGTAGGGGGAAGTCACCACAGAGCGTTGCGTTTGCTTTTAGAAAAACCCAGAGGAAACCTTTACTAAGCAGCTCAGGTTTGATGCATTTGTGGTGTAACAGAAACTCACAGTCTGCACCGGTATGAAACAACATTCCTGAAGCAGACCACCAACCCAGAAACCCAGAATGTGTTTTAGTTTTTTTTTTTTATTGTTCTGAATATGAGTAAATAAGCTGCCACTTGTTAAAGGAAAGACTGGACAGTAGCTGCAGTAGTCTCTGTCTATTTAAAGGCCATATGTTTTTATAACACTCAGCCTCAGGTGATAAAAATACCTGAGTGAAGAGAGGTTGTAGCCTAATCTACCCTGTCTGTTCTGTAGACTTCAGGTTTCAACGCGCATTTTTCAATTTTTCATCATGGTCATTTTTTACTTGCCCTTGTAGAAAATTGTTTTATTTATTATATAACAGCAAAGAATAAAGTTAATTATCATATTTAACTAGGCCTACAACATCTATAAAATGTCAGAAAACAATGAAAATTCCCATCCTCTTTATAGATGTAATATGCAGCAAAAAACAAAACAATGTATAGACTCATAAACACATAATCCCTTTCAATTTATGTCTTATGACCCACTAGATGGTGATCTGCAGAGATTGTGCCCTCTGCTTATATTTCTCATTATTTTGCTATGCTTGGGACATTTCATGAACGCAAAGCATTGGTATCTGTATTTTTGGTACGTGTATGAACACCTCGGGCAAATTCTACCTTTAAATGTCTTGTTTTATGAGTCCAAAACACAAAGATATTTAGTTTAATATGATAATAGGTGGACAAGAGCGGGAAATCTCGATTTTGAGAGGTTGAAAACAGCATTTTCTGACATTTTTTTCCATGAAAAATTACTTTAACCATGGATCATCCACCATTAATCAACATAGTTTAATTGTTTAATTCTTTTTTCTGTTGTTTTTACGACTTTCTGGGTCAGGCAGTTGAGTTGCCAGATTTACTAGCCCAACATGGCATTCTGCTTGCCTCAGGCAAGCAGGTAATCATTATGGTTGAGCTCTGCACTTCACAGTAAAATCCTAATTCATCATTCTATTTATTTGGCTTCTGGTCAGTTAATCCTATTGATGAGGTTACTATTTTTCTTGTCGTATTTGTACCCGCAGTGTTTGTGTGACAGATGTTGAGGTGTTCCTGCTCTCTGCTCACTACATTATCGTGTTCAGTGGGCAGTAAAGATGCATTAGTCTCCAAGCAGGTGCACGGCCGGTGGCCCACAGGCTGAATCATTTTCCCTAAAGTGTGAAGTCTGTGGACTGTCATTAGAGCACTCCTGCTAATTTTTAACCAGAGCTGAGAAAACAGGCAGAACCCAACCTGCATTTCCTCCCCTCATTTAGTTTCTTTAGTTTAAGAAGCTGATGAATAGATTTGTCATCTTTAGCATGTGCAGAACTTTGTGTTTATGTAGCACAACCTCATTTATTTTTTAATGTTTCAGACCAGAGGTGTCAAACTCATTTCACCACATACAGCCCAGTTTGATCATGAGTGGGTCAAACCAGTAAAACACGGCATAATAACCTCTTAATAACAAAAACCCCAAAATGTCCCTGTTTTTATTGTAAAGAAGTATATTCTCAGAACGTTGACAGGGTTGGGGTTAACAACATTTTCAGATTAATCACTAATGAAAATAATTAAGCAATTAATGATTATTTTCTTTTTGTTTTGTGTCAAAAAAAATAATAAAATGCAAAATATGTTCATCGAAATCTCACAGAGCCTAAAGAAACGTCTTCGAATTGCTTTTTTTATCCAGCCAACAGACCAAAACCCAAAAACTTTTCATTTACTGTCATAAATAACACAAAAAAGCAGCACATACTTACATTTAAGAAGCTGATTTTTGCTCGAAAAATTAGTGAAACAATTAATCGATTATCAAAATAGTTGGCAATTAATCTTCTTTTAACGGACTAATTGACTACTGAGAACATAATATGCAAATTAATTGATAATGAAAATAATCTTAACACTGTTTGTCCTCAGCTGTGCAGGTTTTGTACTTACAAGGTAACTCCTAATGAATTTAATGAAATTATGCAAATCACTGCTGTAAATCACTGTATCGAACCAACCACTCAGTGCGAGGTGTTGAAATAGAAGAAGAACAACATAATGGTTCTTAAGATTGATCACAATGCTGTTAAAGTCAATTCATGAACACACTAATTGCTCATGCAGCTGCTATTTCAGCACTTGGCTATGACAGTAAATAAAAAGCACAGAGCATGACAGACCTCTTGTTATGGCGGCAGGAGCACTCAGTTCATGGCTGCTAAATCTAGACCGAGCAGAACTGATCAATACCGTGAACGTCACTGTACTGTAAAATAGAAAATTAAAGCCCCCCTTCTCCCACAGATTGAACCCCCTGGTCATGGGAGTTTCTGTCACATTACTGTATAAAATGTAATGTGGTTTCTGCCCGCAGAAATCTGTGGACACTCATTTAAGAAATAAAATCACATAGAGTTTATTGTTGCTAACAGTGGCCGCACTGTCCCGTGAGCTCAGTTCTCCCTGAGGCAGGAGAGAACAGACGTCAGAGAACTATAGCAACAACAACTGAAACTCATATTTGTACTCTCGAGAATGAGAGGCTGCTGTTCCTGCTGCTGCTGCTGTTGATTCAGTGAATAATCACATGGTTGCAGCATGTTGCCCCTATGGAATATAAAGGAGAACTATTTATATTGACTGTAATAAATTTAAAAATGATTGTGATATGTGATCAGAGATTAAGGTGAATTACTCGTTCTTTTTTGAAGTTAAGCCCATTGTCCTGAAAACTCATTTGGCAAAGCATTAACTTTAACTCTGACAAACGTTATTCCAGCCTGGAATAGAAATTTCAGGACACCACGGCTGCAGCGTTGATGTCGGAGAAGCGAGAATTTCAACTTAACATGTTTCCTTGATCTCTGATTACATATAATCATTATTTTATGATTTAATTACAATACATTTATTGGACTACATCAGATTACATATAATACACTTGCTGAATGATTTAGTGTCTTTTCACAAGTCTTAAGAAATCATTAATAGTCTTTTAGAAGCTGTAAATGTGGTTAAATTCTCCAGATTGTGTGTTTTCAGAGCAGTGGGCTTTTGTTTTCAGGATAATGGGCTTAACTTTACATTGACAGACAATGAACAGCTGATCAACTTGCAGTGTAGAGCCATGTTGACAATGTTGTGCTGGTCTTTGGCTCCTGCAGCGGAGGAGGGGGGCGAGGGAAAACAACTCACTTCAACCATAGATTAATCAGGATTTAAGTCTATTTAATATACTGTCTATGGCTCCAACTCACTATTACTCATTTTTGGACATGCCATTGTTACATATTGCTCTTTTAAATGGATCATCAGTCTTTATGATTGCAATGTAAAGATTGAATCCTGAAGGAAAGAAATGTTTCTGTGAATTTGATGTTGTATTTCAGAGGAGTTTTTCACATGCGAGCTTGGCTTTGGCTGCAGAGGAGAACTTGAAAGTGGCTCAGATATGAAGTCCTTTGTGTAGCGACAGGGTGGCCGGCAGCAGAGTGAGAAGGCTTTGAATTCCTCCAGAGCTTATCTTTTCATCCTCTTGGCGACCTCTCAGGGACGTGCCGTGGATCATATCCAATGGCCGCGGGCTTTGAAGACGGCCAGTGGAACTGACAGGAATTACAGTTTGCATGCCTGTGCTATAGCCATTACAGTGGAACAACAGTGGCGCAGCGCGAGCTGTGTGTAGGTTGGGTGATGTACTCGCTCCTGATATATCACCATCAAGACAGGATGTCGAGATCCTCATTAGAGCTCCTACAGAAATAGCTTGGCATTAAATACTCTGCCATCTTCTTCGCCAAAGACGTGCTGGAACTTTCAGACTGTTTATAGTGTCTGACACTCAAAAGCAGAACAGTAGTTTCACACTTTGTGGCTCCAAATTAATTTTTTTGGTGTGGATTCAAAACACAAAGGGTACGCCTTAATTTATTACATTTTGGAGTAACTTATTTTCCTTTTTCCTTGAAAGAAAAGATGATCTTAGAGAGAGGATAATCTGTAAAACTGTGTTCTGGTTACATAGATCCAAAGAGTGGGTCAGCGGTGCTGCATGCACATCTCAGCCAGATTTTCAGCTTATAGGAGGATTATTCACAAGACCGGACCTCTTCCGTAAGACGTATCCAGATAATCACTGCCTAGACAGGTGGTATAGGAAAATAGGCCTGCTGGCTAGTAGACGTCAACCTTTAACTCATGTCTGTGGGTTTTGTTGATGATGTAGGGCTGCGACTAACGATTATTTTCATCATTTTCGATTAATTGATTAATTGCTTGGTCAATAAAATGTCAGAAAATGGTGAAAAATGTTGATCACTGTTTCGTAAAGCCCAAAGTGACTCCCTAATATCCCTTGTTTTCTCCACGACTAACAAAAACAGTAAATATTCAAATTTAGGAAGCTGAAATCAGAGAATTCTGGCATTTGTTCTTAAAAATGACTCAAAACAATTAATTGATTGGCAGTTCTTTAGACTGTATTTAATATAATATCATTTACAGAGACTAACTTTCTTTTCCTTTTAAACTTAACAAAAGTCTGTCTACTGTAAACAAACTGCTACATTAGGCATTGAGTTTTTTTCATTGTCCTTGGTTTTGCATCTTAATTTGCATTTTATAAAGAAAACGTTTCATACTGCTCGTGTGCAGTTAACGCCGACTGAAGAAAAGCTAAACGGCCAATTATATTTTGAAACTCAGACCTGCTGTTCAGGCTTTTCTCTCAGATACAGACAGGCTCCCTGCTGAGGACATGGATGTTGTTTAATCCAACCAATGCTAATATGATGTGTGAGATCGCGTGTGTGTGTGTTTGTGTGTGTGTGTGTGTTAGACTCAGTACAGGGTTGTGTGCTTGCATCTCCTAACATGCTGGGATGCAAATGCACGGTCATGCCAGGGGTGTTTTTCTTGGATACAATAAGACTAAAACTAATTACCGGAGTCATTAGATCAGATCATTATTGTATCAATGTTAAATCAGTGTTTCTCAATCTTTTTTTGGTCATGCTTCCTCCATTTCTTATATAGGGATATCTTATAGTCACACTAGATGGTGCCTGACGGTGAGGAGGCGCAAACAGTAGCGTAGTAGTTTATGTGTTTGTCAATGTTATGCAACCAAAATTTGATTGTTTGGATTTGGGAAGACTAATGAGAAGCTACAGAATGATATTTAAACTCATTAAAACAAAGGACCTGCCCTTTAAAGTGCCTCCATGATCTGCCTTTACAGAGAGACTGTCAGTATTGTGCAGCAGTGCACATCCTATCAGATGCATTTCTTTGGCTAATACACACATTCAAAATCACTTTCTCAGCCACATTTTTGCTCGTCCATGTCAGGCTCTCCGTAGAGACACACCATTGAAATTAATTTTGTTCTGTTCATTAATTTGCAAAAAATATTCTTTCAAACCAACATGAAAAAAATATGACAAGATTCTGGATCATGATTCTGCCGGAGAAAAATCTTGATATGATATTTTTGCCATATCGCCCGTCCCTAGTATCCATAGTAACAGAGAACCAAGTTGAATTTTGTTGAAATAACATTATCTAGAACAGTGGTTATTATATAAGGATCCAGGGACTCCTGGGGTTGCTCGACATTCACTCAAATGATATAATATATAAAAAAAAATCAAACAAGACTAAGAGTTCAAGCAATAATAATGTAATTTTAAATCTCTTCCTGCTTCTTTCACCCACATATAACCCATTTATGCCTTGGACATGGTGCCAATATTTTTTTAAAATATATTCTAATATCTTTTTAATAAAAAATTCCCAAAAATCTATTCCAAGAGACAAACATGAGAACCTCATGTACATTACTCTTAAGGTATCATGCAAATGAAAAATTCAAGTTACATTTTGAGTTTTTATACACAAAAGACACAAGGCTCTCATACTACACTTCAGGTAAAGCTGAAAGCACGATAACATCCGCCATATTTCACATCTGACTGACAAATTTCCTCAAAGAGTAACATTTTTCTTTTCTTCTCTTGTGCTTTTCATGTCAGTGTTTTTTGTTTCTGCATAAATCTCACTTGCCTGAGTCTTGATTGGACAAGACTTTGGTTATTGTTGCTTCATTAATCAAATTCATTACTGTAGATACGTTCCATATGTTCCCCCAGTTTGACAACCAATGTCCTAAATCAATCCATTTATGTAATGCCTAATTACTGTAACAAACAGCAGCATGTTGCAGCATTTTTAAGTTATATAATTGACATTACAGTAATTAGATGAAAAAAAACTCTCTTTTCTTGCAAGACTTGCCCCCAAACGTGGATTATCATGTTATTTGCGCTTCATCAGGAGGTCAGTTGGGGTTTCCGATGCGGCATCAGCTCTGGCTCCCCTCAGTCTGACCCAAAGCCTCTGTTTGCCCTCCACACCGTCAGACTGACTCACAACCGTGTGAGCGTCCAACACTAACTGCTCAGGGGAAGCAGAAGGCTTGACATGGTGTGTGTGTGTGTGTGTGTGTGTGTTTGTCCATGTGTGAGGGAGAAAATGAAGAGACAGGGGAAGAAGAGACTGTGAGAGCAATGGCAACAAAAAAAAGAGATGAGGAGCAGAAGATGAAGAGAAAACAGTGGATTCTCTGTGGTCATTGGTCGACCTTGAGACAGTGCCAGTCGCCGAGATTAGCACATCACCACTGTAATGGCTCACCTCGAGTAGCAGACCCCCTTGTCCTCTCTTCAACTTGATCCCTGCTTCACAAAAAGGTCTTTGTCAGAGTTAAAGTGCTGGGCTTCTGTTTTCTGAACCTGCTGCACCAACAGAGCTCCGACCTGGCAACAGCCGAGGCTTTAAATACAGAAATTTAGTTTACTGACTCCACTTTTAGGAAACCGGAGGACAAAATGGTCTGAGTGCTGCCTGTGTGCTAGTCTTAGAGGCATTTATCTTTGGCTCATGATGCTGGAGCTTGAACTAAAGCACCATTCATACTCCTAAATGAGTTCTCACTTAAAACTTATTTATAACGTAACAAACAGCAATATAGCAACAAAGATAACAAGTCATAATTTGTTTCCACTGATTTTCTGATTATTTGATGTGGGGTTGTATGAGGTACTTAGTATAGTTAGTGTATTATCTACAGTAGATGCTGGTTGTCATGTCCCCAGTTTACCGGTGCAGGAAGCTAAGTTATGATAATGCTGTAATATGTGACATTTCACATTAAAATGTTAGACTGCTTTTATATTTTGTTGAGTTGTTTACCTACATTATCTCAAATAATCCAACAATGTTCTAGGGCAGAGAAATACATAATTTAGTCAAGGTAATGGTACGTTTCCTGCTAGCTGTTGCTAGCTACTTGCTTCCAGGTAAACACTGGATACATTAGATCCAGAGTGATTTGATGTGAGGAAGTTGGCACACCATTTCACAACGTCATCAGACTACGTCTTTTCTAACTGGTTGATTCCACCAAGCATGGCCCGTCCTCACCACGGTTCTGATCTATCCTCCGCACGGCTCCAAACCCACCAGCAGTGTTTCAGAAGAACTTCAGCAGCAGAGCATTTTGCCCGCCTGATTATGTTAACTTGCTCAGATTTTGTTGATTAGGTCCTCTGATGATTAGGCTACATGGTTAAATAGTTTCTTTTCTGTCTGTCTTTATGATAGTGAGTCTGCTGGGGTCTTTTATTTTGAAAATTACCTGTATTCTGCCTGCCTCTGTGCTAATTGATGCGGCATCCATCAAAGGCGGAGAGCAGAGCGGAGAGCTGTTTCTGGGACATGCTTCTGGTGGAATCACAAGCATTGTCTAGAATGGCTGCGAATCGCTCCTGGCTGCCATGATGCGGCTGTAACGCAACACAGCCTGTAGATTTTGCATATTGTATGTTTGAGTGTATGCTATATTTAGAATATTTTCACCACTTTACCACCTGTTATGTCAGCCAAATATTGATCTCTCTTCCCCGACCAGACTCTATTTGCAAAATCAGTAATTCTACCTCGCAGAACACAGGAGCTGCTGGTCTGCTACTGCTTTGATTGGCTAGTTTGTTTGTGTTATTGTGTGACTTCTGTCTTTTAAAAGGTTAGTTTGGATTGACAGAAGTCGCACAATTGTATAAACAAATGAAATGATCGAGGCAGCGGAAGACCAGCAACTCTCATATACTGTGAGGTAAAATGGCAGATTTTGCCAGTGGAGTTTGGTTGAGTGACAGAGATATATGACATATGATATATGATGGTGATTTTCCCATTGAAAAAGGCTGCCTGACGGAAAGGTATAGTGGTGAAAATATTGTAAATAAAGAACACAACAAATGGCTAAAATGCCTTTTGTTGTTGACTGTCCTCAGCAATGCATGGCTTAGCTTCTGTGCTAATACACTGACTATCAATAAGTACTGCATAGAACCACACTTCACATAATTCAAACAATCCCTTTAAGGTCTCGTGGCACAATTTGATGAGAGCAACCAGGAGGAAGCTCTATTAGGTTGATAAAGTAGACATTACAGCATATTAGCGAGCAGCCTTGTGGTGTTTTCTCAGCTTTGTGAACATCACTTCAAGCGGTGTTAGTGGATCTGTGAAAACACATCCATCCACACCCAGACTGCACTGTGAAGAATTAGACAGGCTTTTTTCTTAAAAGAGGATGTCAGGAGATTTTGATAAGCCCCATCTTAACAATACTGCAGTACAGCAGCAGGAGCCCCAGTGTGATAAAGAATCAGAAGGAGAGGAGTCCCCCCTGGGTCCGTCAGCCTGTGCAGTCAGTGTCAGGAGCGGCATCAGATCTCCTCTCGGCGTGCTGGGCCTTAATTGGGCTCTCACACTTAATAGAGAAATTTGTCAGGTTGCTGTGAAATGAACTAGTCGGCCAAATCAAGATGTGCATCCCTCTAACTACCCCTGTACCGCTGGGATTATCATGGAATAACAGGATACTCAAGCTTTTAAACGGATAAACTCCTTTTGCTTATTTTCTGCAGGGAATATGTCATTAAAGGGTAAATAGTAGCAAATTCTCATGATAAGTCTTGCGTTGAGTAATTGTATCTACTGGGATTTCATCTGCAGTGGTAACCAAGCCTCGTCTATTTATACACGCTTAAAGTAAGGGCTTATTATTTTTACACTCAGACTTACATGTTGTTCCATTAATTTCCAGCAGCAAGCTGGATGAGCGCCTAAGTCTATCCCCTTATCAGCTACTTTTCTGAATCTGGCGGTAAGCAGAGCACACACATGAGCTCCTCTGCAGCACTAATATTCTCCATCTGTCAGTGGAGCTGCCCAGGTTTGGCCGTGATGTTAGGAACTATCACATGCAGTAAATGAAGCACGCCTGGTCAGCCACGAGCCCACCGCCACGCCTTGTCAACCCTCATCACCTCCGCTCTCTCGGCGACTGTGCAGATGTCTTTCCCAGGTTGCTTCGGGGTGGCATGACTCAGCTCGCGCTCCCGCTCAGTGCTTCACTGACTCCCGGTTCAACCCTCTCTTCAGTCAACCGCGGCAACTTAAACACGGTCTGGCTGAACCGTCAAGGCCAAAACACAGGCTGCATTATTGCTGTGTTAGGCTCTGCTGTTGAATGTAGTGGTTCCTGACCTTTTTTTTGTCTGATGTACCTGCAAAGAACCATCAGATAGGCTTAAGCACCCCTTCATTGTTCCTCTTCAACAGATGGGATATTCGATGATATTTCACCTCACAGAGAACACAGAGAGGCTGTTGTGGATCTGTTTCCTCTGTCAGATTCTCTTTCATGCTACTTCCTGTTTTGGAGAAACAGAAGCTGGACAATTCAACCATTTATTTATTGACTGGTTGCCAGGAGGAGTGTCATGTGTAGTTATAGCTAGGGTAAGGCGGACAGTTGTGGTTCCATGGATTTTGCCTGGTCTTTCTTGCTACGTAAAATATAATTTCACTTTGCAGTCTGTTTTTAATGCACAGTTTAAAAACTGGGAAATTTCTGTGGACAGCTCAAGCTGGGGACAAAAACTGGGACTGTTCCCTGACAACGGGGGCGTGCGGTTGACGTAAGCAAAGATTGGGCATCGAACTCAGTGCTTTTAAGGGTACGGACCGAATTACATCGGTACGACCAAGTACTGATTTATGTTAAACCAACTGTACCGAATTTCAGTACTTGGGAGCGCACCTGGGTGAGAGAGAACCCACAGTATAGAACAGGGAATGGGCAGTTATTTTTCATGGGGGGCCACATGAGAAATTGATCAGGCTGCCGAGGGCCAGACACAAATGATATAAGATCCGAATAAATGCCACATCTCTAATAAAGGAATGGTCAGAGGTGTTCTGTATAGGGCATTTTTACTGTTGGTGAGCCAAAAGCAGTCACAACTGAGAGCAGACAGCTCTTGCGGCAATATTTGTAACGTGAAATGCAAAGCTGACCATAAAGAGTGTATCATGTTTAGCCTGAAAGCTAAGTTCCCCGACGCAGACGCAGCTAATGTCTAAAAAGTGTAATTTAATCGTCCATGGCCATCAAAACTTTACTTGAGGCATCAACAGCTCTTCATCAGCATCTGCATGTGATCAAGTAGCTTGTTGGATAAGTTATTGTTCGAGATAGCTGGGCTTTTTGGACTGTTTTGGTTGATGTTGGCTTTTTTTTTTTACTAGCGTTAGCAACACTGGCTGCATCTCAAATTCCTCAGAAACATGATTTTTATTATGCTAAAATTGTAGGTGAGGTTTATTAGCATGTCTGAAACCTTACCTTGAAATCAGTAGTACATGAATTGCATACTGTCTGCAGCAATATATTTCAGTATGCAACCTATGTGGTAGGGAGAAAAACAGCTGGAAGGTGTATGGATGGTTTTGGAAGGGATTTTATTTTAAGTGGTGTGTAAAATGTTGGAATTGAGAAATCTAACTATTTTTTTTTACAACTGATATTACATTTTTGTTATTACAGGCAGATTAAACTAATGAAAAGGGTACCATTGGGTACTGGCATGGGTATCTTTATTGACATAAGTTTAAATGTGAATGATACCCAACCCTTGTGTCATGTGTAGTTGGTTTGTTTAGCTGGAAGATCATCTATTTCTGTTTCTATTAAAATCTTGAGTTTTATTTTTAATTCTGTGCAAATGAAAGCTTGAAACAATTCATCCAATTCACAAAAATACATATTTTTCAACCAGATAATTTAATTTTATCTGATGAGGC
The DNA here is from genome assembly GCA_034769285.1 of Lutjanus argentimaculatus. NCBI lineage: Eukaryota > Metazoa > Chordata > Actinopteri > Lutjaniformes > Lutjanidae > Lutjanus > Lutjanus argentimaculatus. Next base: position 14,231,280 of record JAWZSL010000017.1, read on the forward strand.
TTTGAGATTTCTGCCTCCACTGCGGTTTAATCAAGGTGCTGGGAATTTTGTTTGTGGAGCTCAACTCACAGCATCTAAAAAGTCCGCAGTAACATGTCTTTCCATAAATAATGTCCCGGTTACTCTGGAAAATACACAGAGCTCACTGAAAGGTTTTCTGTGGAACTAGTTTCTACTGAAGAAAGAGTCCCTTTAAGTTTCACATGCATAAATTCAAAACACGGGCACATAAAACCAAAAGAATCTGCATGGCAAAATGCCACCAGAGGGAAGTGAGAAAACCTTTTTATGGTGCACAAAAAAGTGACTCTTTAAGTAAATGCAGCCACGTCCATATTGAACTAAAGGACAAGCATTATTTTACAAAAATAATTGAGCACCTCTCTCTTATCTCCCTGGTTTCTCTTTCACACTCTCACTCAAAAAGCCATTTGCGTTCTTCCATTCCGTCAGAGATGTTGTCCATGTTGCATCAGAGCAACATTCAAACACGACTGCATGCTCGTCATATTTTATTCATCTTAGGAGAGGCTGCAGCACCAAGGCTCACTCCTTCCTCCGAGCCCAAAGCAGGCAGCTGTCAGAAAGCCCGAATCCCCAGATGCTCTGCCTATTTCTACATCTACGCAGACGCACATACAGTACATGTAGGCACATTTAATTGCATACTACAGTACTCCCCTGTGTGCACACATACATGTAACCTTTCCATCATTGCAGAAGTGACCTTTTCTCAATTTCCTTTCGATTCCAGGTCCTCTTGAACTTTGCAGTGAGTACATTATCAACAACGGCATTCTCAATGTCTACTGATGCTAGATTTTGTCCTTCACATACGTCCAACACGTTGTTTAATGTTGTGCTGTCTTTTGTTGCCTAAAAAACCAAAACAAACAAAGAAGGAAATAACAGTAAGGTATAAACTGAGGTGTGAGTGAATTAAGTGAGAATTTTTCATATAACAATGCGGAAACACCAACCATCAATAATCAGTATCAGTAATAACAAAGACCAACAGATTAAAAGACATTATCCATCCATCCTTCCATCTTAAACCGCTGATCTGAAGTCGGGTTGTGGAGGTAACAGTTCCAGCAGGGGACCCCAGACTTCCTTTTCCCCGGCTACATTAACCAGCTCTGACTGGGGGATCCCGAGGCGTTCCCAGGCCAGGGTGGAGATATAATCTCTCCACCTAGTCTTCCCGGCTGGACGTGCCTGGAGCACCTCCCTGGGGAGGCGACCAGGTGGCATCCTTACAAGATGCCCGAACCACCTCAACTGGCTCCTTTCTACGTGTTCCTCACAGGTGGGCGAGATTCTCACCCTGTCTCTAAGGGAGATGCCAGCCTGAGGAACCCCATTTTGGCCGTTTATATCCACGATCTCATTCTTTTGGTCATGACCCACCCTTCATGACCATAGGTGAGAGCAGGAATGAAGATTGACCAGTAGATGTAAGACGTTATGGTGTCACTATTTAAATCATTCGCAGACCTTAACTTCACATTTAACAAATCTTTGATTTTGCCCAAAGAGACTAAGGCATTTAATTTGATAGTCTTTTGAAACTTATTTTAGTCTCACACAATAGTTACACTTTTTCCCAGTTCAGTTTTGACTTACGGGACCTCAGGAGTGTCACCATAGTCAAGTACTGGCAGGAAAGTAGACTGTCCTAACATCTTTCTGATTTCATTCAAAAAACACAAACAAAGAACGAGTTTAATCCTTAACTTTTCAGCTAGCTCATCAACATGCATTTTGAATCACAGCTTTTCATCAATAAATACCCTGAGGTACTTGTAGGAAAACGCTCAATTTCAACTTCAGAGCCATTCAAAATGTGAATATTAAAGTCAGTATGAATGTTTGTATTTATTTAGTTTAGAGCCTTAATTAATTTCCCTCAGAAAATGAAGCTGTACTCAGGCAAAACATGCGCTCTAATCAATTCAGGATTTGGCTTAAAGATCATGTAAATCGATTTAGTTTTTGTCCAGACTTAAAATATATGTGATAGAGGTCCATCTTTGTAAATAAGAACCCATCTTAAAGGACCAGTGCGTGGCATTTAGTGGCATCTAGAGGTGAGCTTGCAGATTGGAAACACCTCATCTCAGTCTGTCCTCTTCAAAGCGTGTAGGAGAGCCTACGGCGGCTGCAAAACCTGCACGAAAAGGAAAAGGCTGCATCTAAAGCCAGTGTTTGGTTTGTCTGTTGAGAAACATGGCAGCCTCTATAAAAGAACCACACCATCTATAGATATAAATGGCTCATTCTAAGGTAACAAAAACACAACCATTCTTATTTTAAGGTTATTATACACTAATGGAAACAAACTTATGAACTTTATATTCAATTTCTGCCCATAAATCCCTGTAAATTTAACACACTGGACCTTTAACTTGCAAACAGAGCACTTCAAACTTAAATGTGGTAAGTCACTCAGTCATGGAATTGTCATGTCATGTAGACCTAACAGGACAAACAATGAGGACATAATGACATCAACAAACAACAACAACAACAACTAAAAATAGGACGCATGAGCAAGAAGGCCTCTAATGACGTTCACACTTAATTGGACAGGATATGTTGACAGCAGGCCTCTGGTGCTGCTCGACCTTTACAGGCAGATTTGCGTGATGCTGATGAGGCCCATGGTTCACTACACATTTTGCAAGGCATGCTTACAGAGCACCCTTCCACATACACACTTCATGCTCCTCAGATGAATGCATCCGGACTGCTGCACCCAGCTCGCTGCCCTGCGTGATTGTGCACATCGAACAGCTCATCAAAAACAGCTAAATAGCTTGTGTACAACAACACTCAAGAGTGACAGACGAGCTGCCTCTCCTCATGCTATCCTCTCAATAAAGTCAGGAAGTATCAGTCTGTGATGATGTTCAGTGCAGCTCAGATGATGTCTGCTGCACCTACGTTCCTCCTACTAACTTCAGTCAGTGTCAGTTTCACAAACAACTCCAGAAGCATGTGCGTCAAATACTTTATATTCTGCTGTGGGCTAAGTGTGTAGGTGGTGAAAGCAATATGGATGGCATACTAATAGCAAGAGAATATTTTTCCTGCAGAGAAAAAATATGATTTTAGTCATGATTCAAAACACATGTTTTGGCTGCATCACACCGTTGAGGTTACAGTCTGTGGGAAAAAATGAAAACTTGCTGTTTTTGTGGTTGAGTTCTCCTCATATAACTGTCAACAATCATCACAGTTTGGTGAGAAAACAGGCTGAAAATGTTTGTTATTCGACTCTGCTTTTACAAGTATCCACAAGCATCATTAAACTGGAAAAGAACCAAAGATCCACTTCACATCTGCAGTTTTTATGAAACTGTAAACTGGCTCATATTCAATCCAAAATTACCAGAATATTTCCATTTTCTAATGAACGACATCCTTTTGTCATGTGTAAGCATGAAAGTTGACTGTTGATTGTTCAGTTTCATTATTTTGTTGAGCACATCATCGCTTTAACTCAAATATTTGATCATTTTATGCCACTTTATACTTCTTCTCATGTTGCTGACACTTGAATAATCAAGAATAATAATGCAATTACTGTATATGACATATATGATGAAATAATCTAATGCATTATGAGCACTTTTACTGATGATACTTTATTCTGCCAATACTTTTACTACCATAGAATGAGAGAAGTTGTAGTTATATGGTGAGGGTTTTAAATAGGGCTGATGTGATTCATCATCAGCAATCACGAAAATACATCAAATTGCATAACGTGCATGGACACGGTGCTATGCACTGCTGCAACCAGTCAGAGCATGGGCTCACCCGGAGAACAAGCTGCGGAGAGCAAGCCTCGCCATGATCATCTAAAGGAGTAGGAGGACTTTAGACAGAGACACAACAGTATGACTCTCTGTAAGCTCCACAAACTGGACATGACTTGTCACAGCAGTACAGCTGCTCTGCATGAGTGCTGGGAGTGAAGCGACCTGTCCTGTTACTTTCTGTCAGCACTCCAGCCAAGGTATACGAGGATTATCAACACGTGGAACATGTTTATGTCAGTAGAAGCCACTTCTGATAAATTTTCTAAATGTTCCTGCATCACCCCTGTGTTAAAAGTGATGTCTGCACCGCTGCTGCTGACTTTAAACCATGCGTCATCTGACATCTTATTCAACCGTTTAATACTTTCTGTTCACTTTATCAGCCATGCATGAGTCAGAAGTGGCTAAAAATAATGTTACAGACTGTCTGTAATACATTTCAATTATTTCCTTTGCTCCACACTGATGCAAAAATACAGTGCCAGTGATCATCTTACCTGTGTTTGACTCCAGTGATGAAATAACTCCAATAACCAGTGTAAATCTTAAGTCAGAATACTGACTGCCAGTTCAGTGAAGGGTTGACAGTGATTATTAATTAGATTAATAAGCATCACAGCTCCTTTTGAATGTGAGACCCAGTATTTTTCTGAGCAGGCATCTGGCATAGAGTCTATTAAAGAGGGTGGAAAGTAGACAAATTTTTAAAATATGCCACTGTTATCATTATTTTAATGTGCTTCATGCGTCTATTCTTCAGGATTATGGTTGAATAAAATATTGAAATATTAATGAGACATATTTATTTTAGGTAAAATAGTTGTTATTACTTGAATAATAAAAAATAATCGTTAGATTATTGATAAATTAGTCAATAGATCACTTGATTTATTAAAAAATAATCACCAGATTGATCATTTAGAAAATAATCATTAGGTGCCTGAGTGGTTTTAAAGGACCAGTGTGTAGGATTTAGTGCCATCCAAACTAGTGAGCATGTGGACTGCAAAACCCCTCGTCTCACCCTCCCCTTCCGCGCGTGTGAGAGAGCCTATGGTGGCCGAGAAACTAGCGCAAACTAGCAACTAGCTGAGAAGCAACTGTTTGCTAAAAAGGCCGTAAAAGGCCGGATCAAGAGCCAGTGTTAGTTTGTCTGTTCTGAGCTACTGTAGAGTTAACAACTTAACAAAAACACATCAATTCTCAGGTGATTACACACTAATGAAAACATGCTTTGAATATATGAATAATATATTGAATTTCTGTCCTATTCTACCAAAAGATTACCCTAAATCACACACATTGACCATTCAATCACAACTCAACAAGGACTACCCTGTGCTTCTTTATTTTGAAGACACAAAAATCACAGGCATTGACATTATAAAATGGATCAATTTGATCACGTTTCTGTTTTTGAGGAAAATACAAAATGCTTGACTGTTTTACCGAATAGCCACTGTTAACTGAGCCTCATGCTGAGATAACAGCCGGCAGTTTCAGGGTCTTATATTGTCTGAAGTGATCCCAGCATGTGGTGCTGCGGCCAGGATCACCCCTTTATTCCAGACAGCATCTTTGGTAGCCTCTCTAATCCTCTCTTCCTCCAGCTTTAAATGTTGCAGGCTTATCAAGCTCTCAAGGATATACATTCATCAAAATCTTGAATGTTAAATCCGTTGACAGTGAGCTGAGAGACGCTATGGATCAACAAGGCAAAGGGCATGTGCTTTTTTTTCTTTTCTTTTTTTTTTTTTGTTGTAGTTGAAAATGGATTGAGCTGTGTAGGAGTAGTCAGAGAGACCACTCTGTGGTTTTCAAAAAGGAAAGAGAAGAATTTAGCAAAGAGGAAGTGAGATTTTGTCAATACTCGTCACTTCAAATGCAACCAGCCTCAACCTCACACCATCTCATTTCACTCTAACGGTCTTCAGAGCTCCTGAAACACACATATACTGTAATGTAATGCTTCTGTGCCTTTGACAAAGTAATGTCGGACTGAGGCGTAATTCATTACAGTGCTTTAAAAATAAACAGGAAATGCTCTTTTCATGTCTCTCTCGTCTCGGGAGATGAAGGGTTAGCTGCAGAACAACAGTGCTGAAGGATTCAGCTTGTTGCTTAAGGACACTTCAGCAGAGAGGGTGCTCGTTGACACGGCAGCTTGAATGTGTGTCCTTCAGTCGAGGGTCTGTCTCCCCTCTCACTGCACCGCCGAGCACTCGGCTGTTTTTCTGCTCTTACTCTGTCCAACAGAGCAGAAAAAGCTGAGAGATACAGAAGGACAGTTGTGCTAACATCTTCCTCTGTGAATAAGTTTCCCCAACAAACACATGATGTAATTATACAACTAGGATACTACTGTATTAATTTTGGTGTTGCCCAAAAGCATTAGAGTGAAACATTTCTGTGGCACCAGGATTTAAAGCTGTTCTAACCAATACCTTATTATAAACAGTGAATATAATGTGATTGGAGAAGCTAAAATTGAAACTGAAACCCTGGAGAGAATTATCACCCAACTCAACTTAGCAGCGTTGAGGTCATTGTAGACAAATTTAGCTGCTTTTATTTCTGCTTTCCAGCCTCAAAGGTCAGCTGTTTTCCCCTAACAAGACTCTAAAAACCCTAAACAGCAGATAGACAAATTAGCTGGTGAACATAGTGGAACATTTAAAAATCCAGGTATTTTGATCATGAGCTGGTGGAGACCAAAACGGTGCACTGACAAGCTGGCGAGAAACACGACTCCAAATTGAATGTAATGTTTCACCTTAACTGCTAAATGCGTAAATAAGCAACTACTTGCAAATTACATGACTTGCATTACTCCAATTTCCCCAATAGTCCAAAAAATGTCCCATTGGACCAAAAGCCCACTGCTCCAAAGGCCCATAGTTCTGAAAATACACACTCTCCCAGAGATTTTTTTGACCTATGTATCTATTTTGACATGTGAATGTTTGGTGACATACGTCAGGTGAGCTTCATCATAGTTACAGTCACGTAACCTTTGCTGCCATTGTAACTGTTGTGAAACGGTCCCGTATAGATTTAGGCACCAAACATACTTGGTTGTGTGTAGGAAAATATATTGTTTGGGTTCAGCATGTTTAGAATTGAAATGATTTAAATAGGTTGCATATCATCATTAGGCTCAAGATCTGTACACAAACCAGAGTGTAAAAACAACAATTTACGGGTTTAGGAAAAAAAGCTACATGTTACAATTTTGCAAAGCTTTGCTGAACAGGTGGGACTGAGGATGTGAACCTCACTCTCTCTCCAATTAAGTTATGAGTTTTGTGCAATCCATCCATTCCAATCACCTCCAAGGATCTTGCTGGTGCACAGTCTAGCACTTTCTTTTCTAAAGGAATCTCCAGAGAACACAATCCAGGCAGCAACTGGATTTTTCCTCAAAAGGTTAACAAATGAAAAGTCCATAAACATCTCCAGGAGACAGTGTGAGTAAAGGTAACTGCTAAAGTGTCCTCCATGGTCCCGTGTCTGTAAATTTGACATTTTCAGACTTGGACTGATCATTATTGGGTCTCACATTGAGATCACAGATTGAAGTCATGTTTTCTGGCTTCTTGTTTTACAGAACAGTTGGTCAAGCTCACAAATAGTAAACACTGAGTCATATTAATATTAAAAATATTAAATAGTAAGTGGTTCCAAATATAACTGAGCCAAACACCCACTCATTGGTGCTGCTAAGCGCACTTCTCTTTAGTAAAATGTAGGTTTCCTCACTGTCCAACATGGAAAAACAAAGTGCCTCTCGCTCAGTTAATAAATAACTGTATTTCTCAGCTACATGCTGTTAAGCCTGCGTTGTGCTTTCACACTTTAACTTAATGATGTGCTGTTGAAAATTGCCTCCAGTTCCATACAGAGGCATTTCCTATTCCCCCCCAGCACTCCTCCTCCTCCTCCTCCTCCTCACCAGCTAAACATTTGCTGAAACCCTCTGCAATCCCCTCTTAAGTCTATTCAAGCAGAGAGGACAGAACTGAGCAGAGAGAATTCACTCTTAATTAAAGCAGAGAGATCTTCTGTGCTTAGTTAAGGTGGGAGAAGAAAAGGGAGAGAAAAAGCTCTTTTCCTCCTTGAAAAAACTGAACTGCAGATTTTCTGTACGGCCGTGAATGAAGGGCTTTGTTAAGGTTGGATAGAGGAAGACATCATTTGATCTCCCATTGACAGAGCCTCCCCGCTGCAGAATAATTACTTCTTTTATGAAGCCATTAGAGGGGACTCATTCAAGTGATTGTTTCTCAAATGTCCATCTTTGTGGCCAACTGGGATCTGGGAGTGGCAGCTACTGAGGGTGGGTCTGAAACTCAAACAGCAGGAATCTGAGATATTTCTCTCTGTTTGGAGCTTTGTGGCACATCATTAGTGCCAGGGCTGTCTCTCCTGTCGGCATCAAAGCCTTTTTTTTCTCCTCAAAATAGTAGAAATTTCTCTCATTTCATTTCTTTTTTTCCCTCCTTCCTTCAGATTTACAAACAGGCTCCGCAACTGCACGTCCAAACAAGTCTACAAGTAGAAGAATTAGAGCTAATCCAGATTCTGGGCAGATGATTTGTTCAGTTTTTGTCTCTCTGCTCATGCCTAATTGAACTCTGCTCCTTTGTGTCCGCAATCACAATGGAGCTGTTTCCTTTTATACTGTGTCAGTTGCTTATCACCGCATACTGGTGGAAGTGTTCATGATCATCAGTCACTCGATTACAATGCGGCAGCTTAACGCTACTGTGCACCAGTCAAAGAAGAGGATTACATTATTTTTAGACCCTTTAATTTACCTCTTCTCTTTCAGAGTAAGAGGTCACCACTGAGCTTAATGGACCATTGAGTATTATCAGGATTACAATGAGCTTTTTCCCTGCCATCCTGGGCTTAATTTTAAGCTTCATAGGGTGTGCTTAAAAACTCCTCCACTGATTGGTCGGTTCAACCTCTCCGATGCCAAATGCAACGGTATTTCTAATTACCCAAAGGCTTTGGGAGGGTGTTACCAACAGGGCTAAACAGCAATCATATCATGACGGCAATAGACAGCTTATACAGCACTGTACTATAGTACCTCATTATAATGCTGTTTTCTCACACATTCTTCCTTTTTCAAAAAATTGCGATCTGGTTCTGGGCATATTGCGATTTCAATAATATTGCGCTTATGCAATATGTGCAGCCCTAGTAGTGTCAGAAGCGTTTTTTACTCGCACACTCACGCGACGGACACGCTTTCACTTAAATCTGTCTGCGCTGTCTCCGTGCCGTGTCTCAGCTGCGTCTCACAGGTGTAACTGCGACCAGTCTGTTTTTCCCAGAATACATGCGCACATTCAGAGTGTGCTGCTTTGTGGCTCTCTTCTCCAGTTTGTAATGTTGGTTAACATTTCCCATCATGCAATGCTAGGCTGCGTTCCCTGGATTAAGTTTGCTGTTTTATGTTGCAAAATGCAGAGTTACTTTTCTTTAGATGCAGATCTCATTTTACGGTTCGTAAATGCCTTTGGTTAAGAGAGTGAGTGCAGCTGGTGCGTCAATACTGTGGAAAATGAATATTGACATTGTTTCAAATGTTCTGAATCAATATGTACTGAAAAATTATATTTCTGAAAACATCCCTGAAGTCTTGACGGGTGTTGATGCCGTGAAATGTAACAGTGTCGAATCCTGACGGTGCAGCTCTGTGGGCTTCCTCAGAAAACAGCGTGTTGAACACTGTTAGTGCGTGTTGACCTTTTCTAAAATGAATTTATAAAAGACCGCCTGTCATGCTTCGAGTCGTCCAATCCGTTCTCATTCCCATCAGCTCCTCACCTGCTAAAGGAATTAAAAATATGCAAAATCAACAAACCGACTAAATGTTTTGACTGTGTTGTTAAAGGTGCTGAAAACCTTTGACGGATTTGGACTTAAAATCCTCATATTATGTTAGTTAAACTTCTGCTGTCAGACCTTTTGGATGTGGAAAATATATCTCTGTGCTCTTTTTTTTTTTTTTTTTACAGTCAGCTATTTTTCCTTTCTTTTCTGTCCAGACCAGAGCTGGCAGGATTTATACTTAGGCAGGCAAAGTAGAGCTTCACATTGTTTGCTAATGCACATACAAACTACTTTTCAGCTGTATTACGTGCATTCAACCAGACTTTTCACAGCAAGCATTTTGACATAAAGTAGTAGCATAAGCACAGGTGTTACCAGTGATACTAATTTAAGTTGTTTCATTCAGAGTCGGGGTGCTAAGTGCATGTTGGCTCACTGAAAAGGGACCTCAGTTAGTATCACTGGTAACACCTGTGTTCATCCCCACTATTACATACCCATATGGCTGCTGTGAAAAAAGTCTGTTTTAGAAAGTTTTGGAGGCCAAGCTTGAATATACTATAAAATTAAACCACACAGGTCATCTGAAATAAAACTTACATGTAAAGTGAGGCTTTTTTATTAACGTCTTGTGTCATTAACCTCTCAGCAGGCCGTTAATGAGAGGATAATGAAAGGAGAGTGGGATCACTGGATATTTACTTTCCACCAGTCTGCAGCTTGTCTACAGTCATTACTGCACAGACTTGTTTATTTTTGTCACGTTTGTTCCAAGCGGTCAAGACTTTCTGACAGATTACAGACAGAGGTTAACTGATAAATAAATGATAACATGTATTGTGGAGTGCTATTTTTAGAAACTTTAACAATGGCACTTTTAAGTGTTAACATTGATGCAGAGGTGGAGGTCGTCTGCAGCAAGTGGTTCATAGTTGTCTTGTTAGTTTCTGCTTTCCTGGTTTGATATGATCTCACACTGCACAGAGATCTTCGCAGTCGTCTCTGCTGATGAGCTTCCTTTTGAGTGGCCATCAGTAATTAAGTGTATTTGGCATTAAGCCAATCACGATTGCAGTCACACACCGAGATCAAACGCAGGTTTAATTAAAATGGCTGAAGCGAAAATGAGAAGCCAAAAGTGTGGCACATACCGTGGTAACTTTTGCCAAAAATTCAGCAAAGAAAGCTGCTTTGGCAGTGTGATCCTGTTGTTATTGGAAGCAGTCATGTTCACACTCCAGTTTTCAGGGGTCATGCGCTCCTAAGAGTTGCCATCTGCGCTGAGCGAGCCGCTTGAATCTGCGCCGCAGAGCAGCAAAAGTTTTGGCACCAAACTGGATTATTTGAGCCTTCTCAGTTTCACATCTGAACTGCAGTCTTTCTCTAGACTGCGAATGTCGTCCAAAACCTTTTGCTTATTGTAACACCTAAATCACAGTTCATTAGGAGTCGCAATACTGTACTGTTGTGGACGTCAGTAAAAAGTATTTTAGTATTTTTTTAATTTAAAACTCCACCTAAAAAAATCAATATCACTTCAAGTGTACTCTATGTTTACATTATTTTCACTGCTTTACTTTCCAGAAAGACAGCCTTTTCCAGTGTAAAACCACTATTATATAAGCCAAATATCGCTCTCTCCAAACCAACCAAACTCCATGGGCGAAATTAGTAATTTTACCACACAGAACATAGGAGTTGCCGGTCTACCACTGCCTTGATCTGTTAGATTGTTTGTGTTATTCAATGATAAAATGGATTGAAGGATTCAGTGAAGTCACACAATAACAGAAACAAACAAATGGATTGAGGCAGCGGTAGAGCAGCAGCTGCTGTATTCTGCGAGGTAAAATTACTGATTTCGCCTGTGGAGTTTGGTTGGTTTGAAGCGAGTGATATCTGTTGGCAAAGTAGAGTGGTGAAAATATTCTAAATACAGCCTAGACTTACACTGATGTTGATTTTTTTAGGTGGACCTTTTTTATAAGAGGCTTAAATCCCTTTTGTTGCTGTCCCTTTAAAGGCATATTACGTATCAAATCCTCATTCAGAGATGCTGATTAATACATAGACGGAATTTCCTCCCGGACCTGTGATGAGACAAGTTTGCAAGTAGGATGGACGTAGAAGAATCTCTGTAAACTTGAACGCAGGCATGGCCAGCGTTATCACCGGGGGAGGAATGTGATCTTTAGTTTGATTTGATTTGACAAACACAGCTAATGCGCACTGGCAGGCCAAACACACTAGGAGAGCGGAAAGGCCCCAGGGTGAAGGGAGGGTCAGGGCTGCTGCAGCTAACGCTGTTAACCCCTCAGCTGCTGGACAACTAGCAACAACCATGTACAGTATACAGCACTTTTACAGGATGGGACTTAAAGTTGACTGTGTGTGCACATAATACAAACAGGGAGTTAGAGAGAAGGACAATGAGAGAAGACTCAAATGGTTTCCTTTCCTGCTCATGCTGCTGGCACTGCACCGGATAACCTCTCCTTCCTGCCACTGTTTACACTGGCTGTATCTGTCACAATAAACTGTGTGTTTCCCCTTTAGAAGCCCACTGTTAATGACCACCAGTGTGGGCTTTACTGTGGAGCAAAGTTGTCATTTCACCATACAGTTGTGGTAACTTTTACCACTGTGAAAACACAGCAAGAAAAAAAAAAAAAGCTTGTTTGAAACTGTGGGAGGATATCACAACTAATTTAATTCAGCTGGTGTGATTTGCAGTGGAGATTCTGAGGTCTCGCAGTTCAAAAGCCTCACCCACGTTTGTGTGAGAAGAATGCTTTTTGGCAACCGTGAGATGTGGGAATGGAAATTGATTTCATCTGCAACCAAGTAACAAAAATGAATATTTCATTTGCTTCTATCATAAAAATATACAGCTCCTAAATATCCAGCCTCCACAGTTCATCTTAGGTTTTTTGAGGATATAAAAATGAAAATCAGAAACATCTGTCTATTGTCTTTTTACGTTTTGCGTGAAGTTTCCTTTTTTATTATTTCTTGGCAGTTTCTTTCCTTCAAACCACAACAAATGCATAATCACAAAGCTTCAAAGCTGCTTTTTTCTCTGTCATGGCTCAGTTGTGTTCAAGGTTTTTCTTACAGCAAGGTGACTCCCTGTTTGTTGAACCCACCAGTTGTCCGCGCTGGCTGACAGTGAAGTGTCGTTTCTGAACTAGAGAGGTGTCAAAGTGTCAGCCCAGAACCCGGTCCCTGGTCAATGAGTCCCAGGACAGAAATGAAGAATATTTATGGATTCGACTTGTGGAGCCTGCTGCACAAGCTGAGCTGGCTGTCAGCCTGCCCACCAAAGATTAACTTTGACGTTTCCTCCTCCAAATCCGCTCTGATTAAATATTTGCTGGCTCATTTAATATGAATGTGAATTAATGGTCAGTCAGTGAGTTCACGTCCGCTCCACTTGAGTAATTGCCGTGATTTGGCAAAAAGACCTCTGCGACACCTCCTACTGCATCGCTCTCGTCTGTTACATTTCCTCTTGCTCCGTCTGTCTGTTTGCAGTCTGATTTTTTTATCCACTGGTCCCGTTTTTAGTTACCCTGTTGTGGCTCTTAACAGCACAAACTTGCAGTATGTGATGCTGTAATATGAGGGCCTGACTCTGGGAATTTTAGCCACGTTAGCAGCATGACTCCAGAAATATGGCCTGTGAACAACGACATGTAAACGGGAGAGCTGCGATTCTTCTGGATAAAAAGCGCTATAACATTTACATTTTCAAATCTCTATGATCTCTTAACTTACAGATCATAAATCCTAATATATAAACAACCAATTGAAAGACAGCTCCCTCTGTTTACAGGCCAGTCTTGAGTGGATCAAAATGATGGCAACTCTGACGAATGATCCAAAGGCCAATGTGGTGTCTACGTATATATGTCTATGTGCACTACCGCCACCAAATGTCACTCTCATGTCGCGTGAGAACGTGGTAAGCAGTCCCTGTAGACTTATATACATAGACGTTGCATTGACCACTTAAGCCAGAAGCTGCGACACGTCAACATTGGTTCGGCCATAATGTCCTGTGGACAAATACGTGTAAACAGGGGAGCTGCATTTTTTCCTGGATAAAACTGTAATAACTGTGAAAACTTATTTTTGTGCCATTAAGTGAAAACTTTAATTCATCCGACTGCCTTTTATTATCAGCCTACATCTAAACTCAGACTGGTAAACACCTGTTAAACATTAGCGCATTAGCATCGTCATTGTAAGCGTGTTAGGATGCCGATCTTGACATTTAGCTCAAAGTGCTGCTGTAAGTACAGTGTCACAGACCTGTCATTGTGACAGTGTAGCTTCTTCGTCTTGTCCATAGAGTTGCAGCTAGACTCCAGCCTCGCTCTTGTTATTATCGTTTGAACCTGCAAATAAGCCACGAGTCCAATTTCATTTTCGTTACGAGGGGGGTATGAATTATTAACACCCATAATTAACCTGTGTGTGGCCCTGAGAGGCAGCGTGGGTAGGTGTTACATACACCGTATCCTCCTGTCATTTTCTCCATCTGTTCACCCTCTTAAACCTGTTTACTGTGTTATAAGCACAGAAGTGCCTTACTGCTTCTTAGCTATAGCCTCTGTAACATGCATACACAGCCCTGAAACAATGCTCTCTTGTACATCTTTTGCTTTCAATCCCACTAAGGGGCCATGACACATTTTCAGGATACTGTTTCTCCCACAGTCAGAGTAGAGGCGTGTAGAAATATGCAGTTTTATTTTTCTATTTAGACCTTGTAACCCTGTAGGGAACTTAACCTAGATATGATTAAGTTTCTCGAAGGCAAACAAATTATACAGTTGGAAACAAAGAGCAGCTTGTTTGAGAGTTACTGCATCTCATTTGTCCTGAAATATGAATCATTTCTCCATCGACAAGCAGCAAAATGCTGTAAGACCCAAAATGCTTCAAGACATAGAGTGTAGGAGTCACTTTTCAATTTTGTTTATACAGCTGCTATGCTGTAGAAATTAATATAATTTTGTGTAACTGCATTTATATGAATCCCTGTGGATTAGAGGCTGTTCATGGGAAAGAATAAATCACAGAAATTAATCAGGAATAGTTTGTGAAGAGAAGATTGATACCACTCTTGGGTCTGTCCACTAAATAAGAGGCCAGGTTAGCTTAGCTTAGCATTAAGCCTGACAAGAAATAGTCAGGTATATAATATCCCATAAAACTTGTCATTTTTACATTTCTGTTTGTTTGAAAATTAAACAAATAAGATGTAATGTGTTACATAGCGAGCTTTAAAGGTTTTTTGAATTTAGGCTCAAGCTAGCTGTTTGTGTCTGTTCCACTTTGTGCTAAGCTAGCAAGCTAACCTAAGCTAATACATACGTGGCAAGTCACAACAGTGTTGATACCGAACGTGTCAGTAAAATGTTTACTGATGACGTATATCATTTGTTTCCTGCCTAAATAGGCAATCTCGCAATACAATGTTCACTCTTAGTGACTAAAGCATTATTCAAAATTCAGCATTACATTTTTTTAAACATCTCCTGTAACCAAAATCACAGTCTATGATCACAGTATCACAGTATGTTTCTAATCTTATCCAAAATGTTTTTGTTGCACAAACCCATGCCCAGCAACTGTTACCGGTCAAAAGAGGAGCTGCAAATTTTAAATTTCTGTATTTTCTTTGAAGACTGTACTATTTTTTAAATTTGGCATCCATAGATAACCTCGGGAAACTCAAGACTAGACACTGGAAAAGGTGAGCTGTTGGCGTAGGCAATGATTAAATATTAAAACATTTTGTTTTATTTGGTGTAGGCTACATAAGATCTTTTTTTTTTTTGACAAAGCCACAGGGACCCACTGGAGAGGGGCATGTAGCAGACTCTTGGTTTAAGTGTACACTATATTTTGAATATATAAGCCAAATATCGATCTCTCTCGCTCAACCGGAGCCACTGGAGAGGAGCAAAAGAGTCACATGTGACTCCGGAGCCGCAGCTTGCAGACCACTGCCCAAACCTAACAAAAAGCATGGTATTGCCTTACCTTTGTACGCTCGCCATCCACCTCAACCACCCCCTTACGAGTCCAGCATGGTAAATATATGGTATGTAGTGTTTCATTCAGTCCAAGAAACTTTGCTCTGAACATAATCCAGGGAGGAATTAAGTTGTCAGCACAATCTAATTATGAAAACAATTTAGAGACGGTCGCAATCTCCTCATCCAATTGTTGACAAGAGAGCGAATAAACATATTTTTCAAATCTCTGACAATTCCGTCATAATAGGCAGATACCTTTGTACATGTTCTTAAAATGTAGTGGCTAATTTTTAAGCATTAGCCTTATTCCAGCAATTAGACACCATAACTGGTTTATTTCTAGCACAGTATTTTCCTCCTTATTTTGACGCCTGAAGCCTGAACAAATGAAACTCTTTTATGTCCTGAGAATAAACCCCACTAATAAGATTAGATTTGTTTTTCATTAACTTTGACTCATCTGCTGCAACACCCTTCAGAACATTTACTGTTTGTCATTTTTGAACTTGACTCAAGAAAATAGATTTTAATCTTCAAATGAGCAAAATACTGAATAATTAAAATGCAGACAAAGACGACTGTAACGAAAGCCGTCCTTGCAGGTATTTAGAAGTTTCTGAGCAGGATACAGAGGCGAAGTTTTGAGAAAGTCAGACAGGATGAGGATTGTCTTTTTGCCCAGATGCTGCAGATTTGAGCAGAATGTGATCCATTTCTCCTTGAGGGTCCCAGACTCTTCCCAGACTACCGGAGGGGGGGTTGAGTAGAGGGGCAGAAAACCAAAGTAGGGGGTCTGTGGTGCCACTGAGGTTTCAGGTGACAAGTATTCTGCAGGATTTGTCCCGGGGGCAGACAGAGAGCCACAAGGGCAAGTGTCCCTTCGAATGTTCTGGAAAAATCCCTGACCCCGAGGAGTGTTGCGTTACACCTTCCAATTGTAGCCTCCCAGGCTCGTCCCAGAACAGAGACGCCTTTGAAAGAGGCTGCAGAGAATTTGGGAGGTCTGGATTCAAACATCGCATAAAACATGCAGTAAATTGTAAAATCTTAAACAGAATTATAAGAAAAAGACAACTAATTATAGTGTAACCTTTAAATTTAATGGATGAGCAGACTTTAACCTCTGTGTTCTTTGAAAATCAGGTGTTTGTTCTTTTCCTGTCTCACATTCACTCAAATCATCATCACCTTAGATCATCTTGAATAATGTTTTTAATTCCCTTCGATTCCCACGCACATTAGTTCCCAAAGACATCAGTGAAAATGCCGCAGGGTAGAGCTTTGTTTCTGTTTTTCCCCCTCTGGCTTAACCTAATTTATTGAAGATAATGTGCAACTCTGAGCTTGTTGCAGTGAAGCTTTTCTGATTTGTGCACAAAATAACAAGAGAAATTCATTTCCAAGATACTTGATTGCTTTTAATCCTGTGATTTGTCTTTGCTTTGTTCCAAACTGTGTTCTGCATTTTCATAACCAGAACGTTCCTTCTAGGTTTCTATTTAGTAACCCTCCCACAATGTTGGAGAACATTGTGCAAATGTTTTTGTTTTACATTCCCAAAATGTTCTAATAACCATATGAAGTGATATTTTTTTGGGGGGGGGCTTATTTTTATATGGTTCTCCTGCAGTTCCCTGCTGGTAACCTTTTAGATAACCCACCCGCAACGTTTTAAGAATTTGTGCAAATGTTTTGTTCAGTGTGACACTCCTAAAATGTTCTCATAACCATATGAATAACTTTTTTTTTTTTTCTGTAACGTTCCCTGGTGGTGTCCTGCTGGTAGCCTTCCAGATAATCTCCCCCCATACAATGTTCTAAGAGTGTTGTGCAAGCATAACATTCCCAAAATGAGGAACCCTCCCCCTGTTGTATTTCCCAGAACATTCTAGGAACATAACCACAACACAGGGTTTCAGAAAGTTTTAATATTAAACTAGCTTCTTGAAACGTTCAACCAACCATTACAGAAATTTCCAAGAATGAAATCTTCACATTAGCTTTACAGTAGAAAAACTTGGTGAAGAACAAGGGGAAATTTTAACTAACTTTCCCTAAATGTTTTGGAAATATAACCACGATGTTAGTTTTACATCAGAAAAATTTACTCTGGTAACAAGGAATGTTAAGGGGGAATATTTGACTAACCTTCCCAGAATGCCTCTGGTTACCATAATGTTAGTTTAACATAAGGAAAATTTTAACATCTAGGGCACTTTTAAGAAGAAATGCTCAAGTAACCCTCCTGAAACATTCACCTGATCTTCCCAAAACAGTCTGGGTATGTAACTATATCCTTAAATTTAGTGTGAACTTGCCGGTTTAACATCAGGATAATGCAGGAACACTCAAGAGCCATTCCCAGAACCAAAAACAAACATTCCCAGAACGTTTTGGGAATCAAATGTTGCCAGCTGGGATATTGTTTGAATGTGCAGTTTCTTGTTGTGTTGTGTTAAAGCTGAGCAGGATGTTTGAGATGCAGTGACTCCATCCTTTTGTTACCTCCTCATGTTATTCCTCCTCTTCCACGTGCGATAAAGCTTACTCAGGTGTACACTCACTCTTCCTTTCTTTGTGTGTGTGTCTTTGCTGCAGATGGTGAGTCACGCCCCTCTCTCTCCCGGATCGTCTCAGTGAATAGCCGGCCGCACAAAGGCTAAATAAAACCCTCTTCCTTCTGCACAGCGTGGGAGAAAGTGCTGCTGCTGAGCTGCCGTGGCATCTCTGTCGGCTGATAATTGGAGTGAAAGCAGTGCTGGACTATCGTCTTTCACTTAGAGCTGCTCACCTTTCATGCCGGTGGCCCCGGAGCCGGCTCTCAGGACCGGACTGTCAGTGGGAACGCAGAGAGACTCGGCAGAGCTGCACAGGTGTAAAGCATCGTCCTCATGAGACTGAAGGGGCACACATGAGGGGAAAGTCATGCTATTATTTGGATGACCTTCACGCAGGATTAAGACACTTTAACTGACTTTTTCTTCATTTTGTTTTGGGCCCGGCGGGGCTGTGTGGTGGGAGCTGCTGTTGATTCTTCTGCTTTATGAGTTTTCATCACTGGCAGAGTGTGTCTGAGTGGCAGGGGGAGCCAGCATGGCCAAGCCTCTGCTGAAGATACAGCGCTATTTCCGCAGGAAGCCCGTCCGATTCTTCTCCCTCATCCTCCTCTACCTGACCGCCGGGAGCCTCGTCTTCCTGCACGCTGGCTTCGTCGGGGACAACGGCCCCGGAGCCAGAGGGGGCCGAGACTCTTTGGTGGCTTCAGAGATGGGCAGCCGGACTTCACTGTCGGACGCTCGGGGGCTTGGCATCATGGGTAGGGTGTTTAAGGAGACGCGCAGGTCAGGACGGAGGTACGGCCCTCCGTGGATGAAGAAGGCCAGACAGGAGGGCCAGGAGACGGTGCGGAGGGGGGGAGACTACACCAACAACTGGAACCGTGCACTTAAAGGACGCAACGCCAAAGACGTGGACGATGGAAGAGGTGGGTTGGGTTATATCAAGACTCAGAAGCTCAACATACTCATTTATTTTTAATGATAACATAACTTGCCACAATTCTGGGCTGTAGTCTATGAAAAACCTGACAGATTTTGTGTACTCATAAATTCTCCTTGATAAAAATACGAACCAACATGGTTTAAATTATTCTTGATGAACATTACCATTTTTGCTATATAAAAATAATAATTTAAATCAACATCACTGCATTAATAAATAGGCTACTTGTGCACAAGGTAACATAAAACAAATCCATAGAAATATTGGCATTGATTTCAACATTTCAAACATTTCAAAATAATAAATACTGCCAATTTGACACCCCACAGAGAACGTTCCTGTACCAGAACCTTTGAATATGAGATTTTACTTCATCACCAACAAAACAAATCGACACATGGCTCTATAAAGTTTAGTGTGGAGCAGAGATAACAAAAATTATTGTACAAAACCATTAATCATTCATCTCCCAACAATTACCACTTCAACATATATACAAAGAAATATACACATAAATAAGTGGTAGGAGGAACATTCTGAGTTTCTGGTCTCACATCACAATATTGATATAATATCTAAATATTGCCCATCAGCCCCACTGAGACTTACATACGTAACTATAATGGTCTTCTGCCACATCTCAAAATTCATGATATTTGACTTTGTTGTCTATAGTAGCCACTGGCCTCTCCCACAAAAAAATAATCTGTGCAGTGCCAGGACTCTGGAATACGCTTGATTTTGAATATACTCATGAAAAAAACTCGCTTATCAACATAATCTGGTGTTTCATCTACACAATCACTTATGCAAATCTTTTAATATTTAAAATGAAACTATCCCACCGTCATATTTTTTTACTGGGTCCTGGTCTCACAACAGACACAGAGCAAAGCTCAATGTCCGAAATGTAAAGGAGGACATTTTCTTTTTCTTTTCTTTTCTTTTTTCTTTTTTTTTCTTTTTTTTTTTTTTTTCTTTTTTGTTTGTTTGTTTTAGCGTCATAATTTAGATGTGATGAGAAAGGCTTCACACGTCTATAATTTTTGGTTTGGGTACCGTGAAAGTTGGGCTGCAACTTGTCAATTAATCTGTCGATTATTTTCTCGGTTAATTCGATTGGTTGTCTGGTTTATAAAATGTCAGAAAATGGTGAAAAATGTTGATCAGTGCTCCCCAGACCCTAAAATGTCTTTTTTTTTTTGCCCACAACCCAAAGATATTCAGTTTATGGAGTCATAGAGGAGTAAAGAAAACAGAAAATATTCACATTTAAGAAGCAGGAATCAGAGAATTTTTACTTTAAAAAAAAGACTGATTGATTATTGAATAGTTGGCGATTAATTTAATAATCCATTCATAATCAATGAATCGTTGCAGCTCTTCTCAAAAGTGCTCGAATTTCATTCCAAAAGGGCTTTAGGACCCTGCTGTGTGCGCTTGGTGCAGATCAGCAAAGGTATAAATAGAATTTACTAGTACAATAAATACATTTTAAATGAGGGAATCATCATAACACGTAACAACAATTGCAGAAATAATTGCGGTGTTGCAATATTAATGATTAGTCCTGTGTGTGTGTGTGTGGCTGGATTCTAGTGTGAAATACAACAGTTCTGATAATAACCCCCCATTGTTTTTGTCATAGTTGCTAATTAGAATATTCAACAAATTATAAGAAATTAAAAGTTTTACATCACATTATAATACAAACACACAGGCAGCTCTCATCTCTGCAACACTTGATGTTAATGTGAAATGGATTCAGAGTAGTCTCTGATTACAAACTGCACCGCGTTAATGACTGAGAGTTTCTGCTTGTAATTGGTCATGTAGGAACTCTCTTGAGAGTGGAGAGAGATGATGATTATGATTAAACCCTCTGTCTTTTGCCTCTGAGTGAATCCTTCAAAGGTCTCGCTCACAGTGCTGCAGCTTCGCTCCGCTCGTGTTCAGCCTCGCTCGAGCTGCAGCACAATCACAACATCCAAATCGTTTCATAATCATCGCAGCATTTATCTGTTCCTTTCATAAACCACGCAATCCTGTCAGAGCAGGTTTACATATAAACTCCTGACTGACATGTGAGATCTGATCTGATCACACAACGTTTTGAAAACACCAGTATGAGGACAGGAGGACGTGTCTGTCCACAGTCGCTTCTCTGACCTTGGATGCTACAAATATCCTGCTGTCTTATTCCTCTCCAAACGAAACATGATCAAATTAGCTGATTAGAGGATATCGTTTACTCACCTGGCTCACATGCAGTATCTCTTCCCCCTGTCTGCTTTTTCATCCTGTCAAACTCTCCCTGCGCTGCTGGATAAAGTATCAATTATTAAAAACAATGTCAACGGTGGATATCTCCAACTTGTTTTCAAGGAAACACCTGATTGTCAGCCCAAACCTTCCTGTGACAGCAGAGCCAGACTCCTGCTCCTCTCTTCATGAAGAAACACAATAGTAGCAGCAGTTGTGGAGGAAGTACTCAGATCCTTTAATTAAGTAAAAGTTATAATGTAAAAAACTCTGTTCCAAATTAATGTCTTTTATTTGAAACTTAACTATGTTTACAACGGTAGCTTCAGTATTATTCCACATGGTCCCTGTTTTCCCATGTGTTTGTGTCTAAATGACTAAACAATTTTTTAAAATTGGTCCAGTATTGAGCGAGACGACTGCAGTTTTCAGCCTGAAACTGCTTGCAACATAATCCCTATGAGCAATTGTGCAGTCAGTGTACCACCACTAAAGGTGTTTGTTTTTGCCGCTGAGTGTCTGACCACATTTTGGAAATGATCCCTGCAGTGATGGCTTTTTTTTTAAAGAATAAGTTCCATTATGTTTAACTAGAAACACTTTTGTCAAAGCCACCAGACTACATTTACAGAAGCAGTCATTTTATCACACGTAAACAAAAACAAAATAAAACCAAAAATGTCTTGGTTCGTCTTTTCACTGCTTCAACAATCACAAACACTGGTTTGGTCGAAATGAACCTTTAACTCACAGAGTCAGATGTGAAAATATTGGAGGGGAAGTGAGAGGGAGGTCAGAGACGGCGTGTAGAGACAGAATATTTTCACATCCAACACAGTGAATTATTTCAAACCGGAACAGTGGAGAGTTGAGACAAGACATTTCTGGTGAATTCTTTTTGAGTTTGAATGAAGCGTGTTTGATAAAATCACTGTTTATGTAAATGGAGTCTGGTGCATCTGGCAAAAGCAACAAAACAGCTGTTGTTGGTTAAACAAAAAGATGTTGCTCTTTAACAAAAAGGTCTTTCTCTGTAGGGAACCGTTCAGTAATGCTGAGCCTGAAAAGTTGCAAAAGGACTGTTATAATGTTATAGTGCAAGTTGGACAGTGTGCAGGAGTCCTTTTGCAACTTTTTGGTCTGCTTGCCCCTCTCCCTCACACCTGTCTCATCTAATAGATGTGAGAAGTGTTCCTTCGTTCTAAGTGATGTTGAACCTGTCAGTGGCAAAACAAGCACTTTTAGTGGACTTGCTTTGACAGTTTGCATTTACCCATAAGGACTGGCAGCCTGTTTCGTGGCTGATGGCTGCAGCAGTCTTGTCCAATACCAGACCAAAGTAACTTACAGCTGTCAGATAAATGCAGTTTAGTAAAAAGCAGAATATTTTCATTGTAATGTGGTGAAATAGAAATATAAAACAGAAAAAATGGATATACCCAAAGTTCAGCGTTGTAGTTGAATTGAACATTCATAATTTTACAAAACAAAAAAGTACGAGCAGCAAAATACATTTAAATTAAGTCCTTAGTGAACAGCAGATTGAGCATACGTTTTGTTTGCAAAATCTTAATCTTAGAGTTCGGACTGAAATGCAGTATGTAATAATGCAATTTTAAGACCAATGTTTTAGCACAAATTAATTAGTTACAGGCCGAGCTTGTGCAAGTACACTGAACCAGCCGTTGCAAGTCTGCTACTGAGTGAACTATTAACTGTTTGCTAACTTCACATGGCTAAGTTTGGAGATTTTTAATCTGGAAACACAGAAATCAATCTGTATTGGCAGGCATCTCAAGTCAGGTTAGGATTATTTGCAGTTGAATTGCAATCGAAAAAAGTGTCTCAGTGTGTCTGTACTTAATCTGTAAAGTAACTGTAGCTGTCAAATAAATGTAGTGGATATAATTGAATCTTTAACTCTGAAGTGTTATGGATTAGAAATGTAAGTAAAGAAGTAAAAGACAAGTAACTCACAGTGTAATGCTTGAGTAAATGTACTTAGTTACTATTCCACCAGTGAGAAACATTCAGTTTAGAAGCTGTGAATATCTGGTCCAGATAAGACTCAGCTGTCAGGAGACAAGTTCCCTGGAAACCAGCACATGCTATTTGTGTGTTTCTATTTATTCACATCCATGATAACATCTTAAAATAGACACTGAATGGCCATAAATAACTCCAGGATTTTACGATATCTCTGTTGTGTTTGTGTGGGTTTCTGGTTTCCCTCCAGAGTGCAGTTGGAGGCAGGTGGAGAATCTAAACTGCCCATAAATATGAAACATAAGTGTGAGTGACTGCTGCTCCGTCTGTGTTAGAGCTGTGACAAAATGTGGAGGCCGCCTTCCTCGTCCTTAACTCCCTCTGCTCTGGGACGGACGCCAGCCTCTCTGAGCCTGAAGAGAAAATAAATAAGTGATTCAAAAAACCCTGAGTCACAGCGCGGCACAGTACCCTGAGCGTACAATATTAAAGAAAAATGCTTTTCTAGTACAGTCGGAAGCTATTTTTTTTACAACTCAAGGCCGGAAAACAAACATGTTTACAATATAAATTCACGCTGATAAAATGCAGGTCTCTCAGTCTGGCTCTCCTCTCTTTCCCTTTTCTGAAGCACTAACCTCACAGGACTGCAGCTGAAAGTGATAATAGAGTAATTAGTAGCTTCAAAGCATTCGTTTGCTCTCACACATCCAGAACTACTCATTACTGTGCAGTTTTAACCATCGCTAGGACCCTCTTATGTATTGTTTTTTTGCTCCCCGCTCACTGCAAATGCTCTCATTCTCACCGGCTCTGAGATTAATCTGGAGAGAATATTGCAGCAGGAGATCCAGACTGCAGCACTTAGACGATGTGTGGCGCAGACGCAGATTGTACTAAAGGGATAAAACAGGAGGTTTCACAGACTGGTTGACCAGCCAGCTATCACACCACAAGTCTGCACTGTGGCTCACTATTGACCAATCAGTCGTCTGTGGTTTTAGCATGGTGCGGTGATGGAGCAGAAATGCAGCTGGGGGCTCTGTGGCTGGCTTTTGTTGACAGGTCATGGTTGTCCTGTGTGTTTAATACTATGCAGTGTTGGGGGCACTTAAGCAGCAGACACGCAACAAGAGCAGGAGGCGGAAAGAAACTTTGATTGTTGGCTGAACAGTCATTTTCTACATTATGCCATTTTAAATAAACAGAATTTAAAGAGAAAATGCACCACTTTTCATGTGTGTGTCTGGTCAGAGTTGATGCTAAATATTGTCCATTGATGCAATAAATTCTTCACTGCTGCTATATTGACCAAGAAAACTGAGTTCTCCAGCTGCAAAAGCTTTTGTTCTTCCTGCATCCAGTGTTCAACGAGTATTTGTGTCACGTAATGCCATGCTTTGGCTAATTAAGTGATAGCTATCAGCTAGGTTGTGATAACACAGCAACACAGGCGTGGGAGCTTACCCACAGTGCATCCTGGTACATGTAGGCACTGGTGCATGGCTCCATGAGCAGGAAAACTTTAAGGTATAGTTCATCCAAAAATGAAAATTCAGTCATTATCTTCTCACCCTCATGCTGATTGAGGGTCGGGTTTATTTTATTAGTCTGCAAAACACTGTGGGGTTTCACAGGAAAACTCTCCCAAACAAGGGAAGTTAATGGTGACCAGTTTTAAAATGTGAAAAACATAAAATGCCTCCATACTGCTTGTCTCCTACATTCCTGAGATGTCGTTTGCACACTGTCATACCACACACACCCGGTTCAGACAGTGTGCATGTGCACATGAACTGGTTTTAGAAAACTTAGCATTCTGGGGCTTTAGGAGACTTGGATTACACCAACGAGCAGTATGGAGGCATGTTTCTACCTGTTTTTTTTTTTTTTTTTTTTACGAATTGAAAACTGGTGGCTATTTACTTCCATTATTTGGGAGATTCTGCAGCCTGTTTTCCTGTGAAACTCCAGCAGTGTTTTGTGGACTAAAAAAAAGTAAACCCAACCTTCAATCGGCATGAGGGTGAGTAGATAATGACTGAATTTTCATTTTTCGGTGAAGTATCCCTTTAATTGACTCCCTTTAATTTCAAAACTGAGTGGACATCCACATGAAAAGTACCAAAGTTTCCTTTTAGAGAAGGAAAAACAACATGATACAAGGTACTTTATTTATTCCCTTGGAGGGAAACTGAATGTCACCATTCACACAGGACAGACAACAGTCAAGAAAAAAAAACATACACCTCACAAAGGCAGTACAAGATAAGAGGAGAGCACAGCAGCATAATAAAATAAAGTAATCATCAATCAGACTGTACTAGTATCTATTAGTGGTTGTGAGTAACATACCAACATTACCACAATCCTCAGTACAACCTCCTTCCCAGTCAGCAACACCAACATCATCATCATCAGCATCATCATCAACAGTGACAGTCAGGGACAACGTTCGTCAAAAAACTGCGGCAAGAAAGCAGTCGTGTTGTGACTGCAGTCAAACACCGAGCCAGCTCTGTTTCGTTTAACACGTAACGGCGAGGGCCAGGAAAACTGTTTAAATGGAGCGTAATCTGTCAGCCAGCGGCAGCGACTATGTAATTGTCAGCTGACAAAATAATTCTATTTCTCTTACATTAAACCGTTTTACTGGTTGTATTTGAGGCCTTTTTACTGAGAACTGATCATTGATATTGTTAAAAATACCAATGTATCTCCCACGACTGGGCGCCTACTGTTTGGAAGTTGTTGATCAGTATTAAAACTCATATATTCCCAAGTGCCACTATTCCCAAACTGGGGAACATGTACCCCCAACGGTGCGTAAAGTGATGAAATATGTAAGTGAATAGGCTCTAATTGCGTGCTTTCAAGATTCTGAAATATCAAAGAGCAGAAAACCTTTGCACTCTTGTAGGTTGAGAGGTGCGTAGGAGAAGACCACAGGTCGACAATAAAAAGCAACAAGACTCTCGCACGCTGTCTTCAGCACTTGCAATCAAAGATTTAATAACATAGTTGTTATTAAATTTTTAATTGCAAGTGCTGAAGAAAATGTGTGACAATCATTTTGCTTTTTAAGAATGTGAAATATAAAACATGTCTTGCCTTGTTTTCACATTTTTGCTTGCTCCATAATTCCATATAATCCCATATTTCATAGCTTTGTTGCCTCCAATATTAATCTACAGTTTAGAAAAATAATAAAAATAAAGAAAAGACATTGAATGAGAAGATGTGTCCAGGCTTTTGACTGGTAAAATATGTGTGGAGGGGGCGAACGTTACCTGAAGATTCAATAAGGCAGTTGTATGTGTGAGGTTCGCTCACTTTGATGAATGCAGACTGAGAGGACCCCTGTTTCTTCAGATTTTAGATTTGGGCTCCTCAAAGCAATATATCCCATCTTATTTTATGCATTTAAACTGGCAAAGACCTCAGAATTTGTATTTACCGCCAGTCAAATTAGAGTGGTTGTTTTAACCCAAAAAGAGACGGGGGCATGATGCAGGAGCAAAGTACCCGGATGGGCTGCTCCCATCCATAAAACAGACTAGCTATTAATAATATGGACACATCAGTCACAGCTGCCGTTTCATCCTTTCCCCTTCTGTCATACTAAGCAGGAATACACTGTTCAAAATGAGGCTCCGGCTTCATTTAAATCATCGTTTGCCTTCATCATAAAGCAGATTATTTTCCAGCTCAACAATAGTTAGGAGGAAGATTACAGCCGAATCCTGCTCAAATGCAGGCCTTCAGAGCAGAACAATTAAAGTAATGCAGGGGACCAGGACTCATTTAGCTATTAACAGAGGCTCAGAGGGGTAATGGCACAGCACAGATGGCACAGAGAGGTTTGTTTGTTAAAGGTACAGTGGAGCAGCCGTGCAGCTCGGTCAGACTGGGGAGCAGCAGTGCTTTTAATGGGAGTGAGGAAGAAGAAGGGGCTGTTGTAGGGCTGCTGCCTCTGCAGAGGTCCACTGAAGTCCAACCCCCACACACTTCTGAAATAATGCAGAGATGACTGCCACTACAGTTACAGGCCACTAGAAGGGGATGTGTGTCTTCATAAATAAATAAAGACTCTGCCCCAGTTTGGACTCCTCATGTGCTCTGTTTACTACTCTGTGTGGGCAGAAGATACTGTGTTCACTTTATGGTCAAACCGTCAAGCTGTTTGACTGTGTTGTACAGGAGCAGAAGTAAATTCACTGTATATATCTATGTGTTTTATTTTGTTTACGTAACAAAATAATATTTCATTTATTTATATATATGTTTTTCTCTCTTTTTCAGCAAAGTACATCGGCTGCTACATTGATGACACACAGAAAAGAGCTCTGAGAGGAGTTTCCTTTTTTGACTACAAAAAAATGACTGTTTTCCGTTGCCAGGACAACTGTGCAGAAAGGTATGAGAGCAACAAAAGACATCCATTACATATCCCTCTTTTATCTCTCTTTTTCATTTCTTCAGAAATAAAGTAGAACCGAGTACAGAAGAGCTGAAATGGAAATTTCTCACAGTGGTTATACGCACCACCTAAGATGGCCGGCTGTTGACCAGTACGAGCTTGTCACATACAGTATATTAACATCGACATATTATCTTGATGTGCAAAATAACAGAAAAAAAAACAGAAAGTCTGAAGAAAACAAACAAACAACTGAAGTTGAGAAAACAATCTCACCTCAAGGTCCATTTAGTTGCTGTTCAGGAGCTTTTCAATCATATCACTTTATCACACATTATTGCTTATTAGTATTCCTAAAGGGTAATTCCAGTATTATTACATCTGAGCCACATTTCTACATATTTTGAGGCTTAAAAATAGGCTTAAAATATGTTCAAGTGTTTCAAGTTATTCCAACAAAGTTATGTCTTATTGTGTGACTAAAATCGCTGTTTTTGTCTCTGGAGTCTGGTGGCTTTGATGACAGCAATATAATGACCGTCTCCGGTTAAACAAAGAGGATCTGTCTCAGTAGGGATCCATAATGTTGTCAGACTAGAGTCACAATCTGTCCCTGTCAGTGGCAAAAACAAGAACTTTTAGTGGACATTTTGATAAGTACATTTGCCCCATGTTGCAGCTAAGTGCTGCACATTCTACTGGATCAATTCCCAAAAGTTTGGACCTATTATTCATTAAGATAAAATATGTTCAAAAAAAGAAAGAGAAAAAAGAAAAAGGCCTAGGTTGAAAAATACCACAATTACCCTACATTTTCCCAGTTTTTTACCTCAGAAAATTTGTCTTAAAATGCCCCAGAAATGGAAATGTGACCACTTATGTTTATTACCATTACAACTGGGCAGAACACATCTGCTGATGAAAGTCACGTGATCGAAAGCTCCAGGACAGCTAAAGTATGATTATGTCCATCATTTATGAGATTCATGATAGTTGAAAACACTATATTGAAGAATAACATTACTTCATTCATTCATTCATTATCAGGAACCTCTTATCATTGAAGAGTTGCAGGAAAGCTGGAGCCTATCCCAGCAATTTAGGGTTACCAATTAACCTAATAACCTGCATGTTTTTGGACTGTGGGGGGAAGATGGAGCAGCCAGAGAGAAACCACATAGACACGGGGAGAACATGCAAACTCCACACAGAAAGGCCCTGCTGCAGCCACAACCCCCCCCCTTCCTCCACTGGCCGAGGGATTCAAACTCAGAACCTTCACAGATGACAGTGCTAATCACTGCAGCCACTGTGCCACCCAGAATTAACATTATGACGTCTGTCTTTTATGTCAAGGACTACAGATGGAAATTAGCTTTCCTGCTAAATCTGGTGCAGCCATCTTTTTATTTCCCTGGAATAATTAATGCCACTGCACGCTGTCCTGTTATAAATTAAATAAACTAAACTAAATTACTGTCCATTTAAAAAACACTATATGGCCATAAGTATGTGAACACCCATGTTTTTTTTTCCTTGGTTTGGGCCCTTGGTATCAGTCAGAGTAAATGTTTCTGCTGCAGCACACAATGATGTTTTAGAAAACATGTGTTTCCAGTTCTGTGCGAACAGTTTGGGGAAGGTCTTTTTCCTGTTTCGACACAATAATTCCCCCGTGATCCTTAGAGCAGTAGTTGTTTTTTTTTAGTTTGCTGTGGAGGAACGTGTCTGCAGAGTCCCTGCCCGAACCCCATCCAGCCGTGACCAGATAGACCTGTTAGGGAGAAAAATGAGCTGCTGGATCTCGATTAATCCACAGCTTCTCCCGCTGTCTGCGGCGTGAAAAGTTTTTTTGCACTGGAAAACTGTCTGGCCCCAGCTTTACTGTGTCAGAACTTGATTAAACACATTCATTTTGAAATATGAAACACGAGAGCACAAAACTGAAATTATAGTTGGTGCGCAGCAGTGAGCTGGAGCCAGGCGTTTTCAGGCGGATAAGGAAGGAAGAAGAGGAGAAAATGAGAAATACAGGAGGGTCAATTGGCAGAACGTGGACCAAAACTATCATTACACTTTAAGAGCAAGTCATGATCATGTTGAGCAGCCTGTCAGGTGAGAAATCATAGATATGTTGATTGTTATGAATCGTCAGAGTTTTAAACTTTAGATATTTGCTGTAGCGCCACCGTCAG
The DNA here is from genome assembly GCA_034769285.1 of Lutjanus argentimaculatus. Lineage (NCBI taxonomy): Eukaryota > Metazoa > Chordata > Actinopteri > Lutjaniformes > Lutjanidae > Lutjanus > Lutjanus argentimaculatus. Next base: position 14,261,368 of record JAWZSL010000017.1, read on the forward strand.
GCTCACAGTGCCAGTTGAGTTTTGTTTATTTTCATGCATGGGAAGGCGGATTTCTATGTAGAAGGAAGAGAAGAGGAGGAAGAAGAGGAGAAGGAAAAGACTGGCAAAGCAACGCAGATTGACATGGTCTCATCAAGACAGGGCCTCTGTAATGAAAGAGAGCCCACTTTAGCGCTTACATCATCATCAGCTGATATTGTGCTTTGGTGTTCAATACTCCCCAACATATTTGTGATTAAACTAGAATAAACCAGTTGACACACTGTAAGCCTGGAGCTCCGGGCTCCATTTCATAGAAAAATTTGCCTCACACTGACAAAAAAAAACAAAAAAACAGAGGAGACTCTCGAGATGCAAAAAGAATGAATTTACTCGTGTCACTGTTTGCTCATGAAATGAACTGATTTGTTGTGCATCTTAAGAACCTCCTCTACCTTTTTATTTGCTGGCAATTTTTCTGTGAAATGGGACTGTGAATTTTGGCTTTGCCTGGTTCATGCCCAGTTCATAGTCCAGGCTTGCATCCAACATGAATCAGATAAATTAGAGAGTCGACTACAAGCCAGAACTTATCACCCAACATCAGTGCTTAACCTCAGTTCTGCTCTTGGGGCTTAATGGGAGAAAATACCCGCAGCCAGGTTCCAAAAATATTGAAAGACTCTCCAGAAGAGTTATGAGTTGTTATATCAGCATATTAATATCCACTATGCTGGATTCACATGTTCAAAACTCACATATGGGTGTAATCTTCAGGTGTTTGCATACATTCGGTCATAAACGAATGCATGAAATCTTTATTTCCCTGAGGGGAAGAGCATTCAGTCACATCAACAACCAGACGTGACAGTGCATAATACAGCATAAAACATCATAAAAATAAACATAATTTGGGAAATCAATAAAAATTCATCAAGTGCAAGTTCAAGAAAGTGACAATTAAGACCATGTGATCATATCTTATATGTTATATAATTTATACTTTTTAGTGAGTCCAGTGATGCTTGAAAGAGTTTAATGAAAGAGTTTAATGTGTTTATGTGGGAGAGGGTGTGAGAAATATTCATGGGGTGGCAAGAGGGTGGCATGGAGACTTTAAGGGGCTGCAAAAATATACATAAACTGATTTAATCCTGAGCAATCAGAAATACCAACATATATCTATATTTGCTAGGAATAGCCAAAAAATGAAGATATTTTAACTCAAAAATATTATTGTGGCAAATAAAAAAAAGCATTGAGCGGAAATATGTAAAGCTAGCATTAGAAATCAATAAATTGTTTTTAACTCCAAATCTTCAGACATTTTCTAATTTTTTCTTTTGTATTGAACATAAGCCCATCACTTCGCCTAAAATCTGACCAGAACGGATCATTAAATTATGTGTTAGACTGTCAACTCTTGCTGCATTCACTTGCGCTCTGACCAGTCACAACTTTTCATCTACATATTTTGAACTAGAACTTTCTGAAACTGGGGTGGCAGCTGGGGTGGCAAGGTCTCTTTTATGGCTGGCAGCTGCCCCTCTAGATCCGCCCCTGCTGATGTTACACGTATCAGTGTTGCACCCTCTCTCCAGTCCTCCGTGGCATTGATTTGGGATGTTCTATCTGTCTCATAATGTGCAAAAAAGCAATTCAAGTCTTTGGCAAAGTCTACTGTTTGTGCAGAGCTGGTCCGCTGTGAGTTCAGGCCGACCATTGTCTTTATTTTGTGAGTCATATATAAAACTCCTCTGTATAATTTTTGCAAATAAATTGGATGGATTCATTTTAATTTATTTATATTTACATACAAAAAGACATCAGCTGATAATTTATAATCCTTTTTTCGCTTGATTAATATGTGTTTTGGTATAAAAATCCAGTGTTTGTCAATTCCTAATGTTAAAACATGAAAAACAGTTATGAATGCTCCAGTTTTCAAAGCTAGTTTCCTCCGTTCGTCTCCTGTTTCCTCGCTTCCCGTCTCCCCCTCTTCTCTGCTACCTCATGCATCTTCCTCTCACCTCTTTTTTCTCCCTGAGGAATATCAGGGACGCCTCTATCGAGTGTATTGAATTACACCCATCACTGATTCATAGAGGGGAGAATAGGAGCGAGGAGAGGCGCTTGTTTTCAGCCTCCTTCCTCCTCTTGCTTCTTGCTTCTCCTCCTAGAGCAGCCAGTTAATAAAAACAGACAAACAAATGAGGGGCAACAGCACACAGCAGCACACGCAGGTTTTTTTGGGTTTGACTGACAGCCCAGGGGATTTGTCCTGTGTGAGGGTTGTGTTAGACGTCTAATTGCATCCGAAAGGCCTCCTGGGAGTCAAATCCTCCATGTGGCAACAGAAAGAAAAGAAGAAGGGAAGACCTTGTGTGATGGATTCAGTTCTCAAGTTCATGTATAATTGGTTTTGCCTTAAAGCCTCACAGCAAGCGTATTTTCTCTCATCTTCACCAAAGACAGAGATGTGATTCCAGAGTGATAGTTGGGTGACTTCTCATTTTTACTTCAGCATCCTGTGTGCATCATCTGTTTGCTTCTGCTTATCCAGTCGCTCTGAATGATAATCTGTATTGGCCTGTGAAGGATTAAGACGCACAATGAAGGCTCACTCGAACCTTTCTGTCTCCCTTTACTAATCCTTTCTCCTTTCTCCTTCCTCCAGAGGTTACATGTATGCAGGCCTGGAGTTCGGAGCAGAGTGCTACTGCGGCCACAAGATCCAGGCGCCCAATGCTTCTGAGAGCGAATGCAACATGGAGTGTAAAGGAGAGAAAAGCAACCTGTGCGGAGGAGCCAACCGGTTGTCCATCTATAGGCTGGAGCTGAGCCAGGAGTCAGCACGCCGTTGTGAGTCTAACGCCCTAAAACATCAACAAAAAAAACTCCCCCAGGCTTCAGAAGAAGCTGCTCCACACAGTAAACACACCAGAGCTCTGTCACGTTTCCAGTCAGAATAATTTCTCTCAATAAAAAATTGAATTTGACATTCTGACAGTATTCACTGAAGCACCATGATGCTATTTTTAAGGAAAACATTTGTTTTATTTTGAGTTAATGCCACAGTTGGGAGCAGACTGCTCTGTTGTGTTTACCTATTTCCCCTGGAGAGCTGTGCTACCTACGTAGCCTAGCCAGCCGTGGTCTGCATCCTAAACACTCGCTGCCTACATGCTGCAAGAAAACTGAAGCTAAGTGAAGGAAGGGCTGATTATCAGAAGAGAAAAAAGGTGTTACATGATAGCGTGAGTTCCTTTCTTTGGTATTTTTTGCTGCACAATTTTAGAAAGTCCCAGCCACAGGGTGAGGTAACATTTCACACTTTTTTTGCTTTTCTTTCTCCTCATGTTCCTGCTACTTCTTAGAAGGAGTTAGTACACACATCTGTTGTGAATATTTAAAGAGAAAAAAACTGTACTTTTCATGTGGATGTGCAGCCAGTGTGAGTGATAAATGTAGTCAGTTGAAGAAATCATTTCATCAGTGCTATATTGACAGAGAACGCTGAGCTCTCCTGCTGAAGAATCAGTTGTTCTTCTGCATCCAGTGATGTCACAGTGATTTAGATGGTGTTAAGGAAGAACTACAGACTATTTCAGCTTGGATTTATAGTGTTTTTTGTCACCTAACTTATGTTTTGGCCAACAAAGTAATAGCTCGTTGGTGATACACAGCAACGTGGCTATGGGAAGAAGAAAGTACAGCTGCAACTATAACTATTCCATCGATTAACTAAGAAATACTAAGAAATGCGGCTGCTCCGGTGAGTGAGAGGCTGAAGTTACAGTAAAAATCACAATCTTGTGATCCATTTCTATGATGACAAACATGCCCAGTTTCCCAGTTACACCACTGAAAATGCTCGAAGTCACAGCCAACGAACGTGACGGATTTTAAATTAGTTGCTCGTTCTCTTCCCAGTGCCGTACAGTACAGCACTTCAGAGAAAAACACAGCAGGTCTTGTTTTAGGGACTTTAAACAGTAACAGCAGCAGTAAAACTGTATTTCACACCATGATGGTTACATGTAGTCCACAGTGTCTGGACCACGGACCGTCTATGTTCCATTGCATCAGTACTGCGCTGTAGATATGGATTAAACAAAGCTTTGATGCAAAGGCTTCATCGATGAGTTTTAGTAATCGAGTTACTCGGGCCTCTCGAGGAATCGTTTCAGCCCTGTTCAGAAGCTCATGCATTGTGCATTCTAGTACACTGCTGCACAGCTCAGTAAGCAGGAGAACTTGGTTTTCTTGGTCAATATAGCACACGCTGAGGAATTTATTGCTTCAACTGATAATTTACTATCAACACTGACTGAACATTTATGAAAAGTGCAGAATTTTCCTTTTAAACAACTCTTAAATCTAAAATGTCTTTTCTTAGTCCACTTCAGTGCTGTTTGTTTATTATTATTTTCATTTCTGCTTTTTTTCCCCTCTGTTTGCTGTTCATCAGACTGCTGAATAAGCTCTTCATGTTTGTGTTCTCACCTCTGACCCTGATCCCCATCATGTGAGCTTTGCTCAGAACATCAAAGAGGAAATGCAGTAAATGTGTCGAGGTGGCTGCTTTGTGGTTTTTGCCACTTCGACACGATTGCAGTATATGAACGAGTGTTTGCAGTAAAGGTTCACTGACATGATCCTGCATATATAATTTTATTTGCCTCGTTGTTATGCAGCCCATCTGTAAGCAAAGCATGCAGCTAGATTTCACTCAGCTGCTGCAAACGTTTGAGTCAAGTAGAGCTGCAGCGAGTTCGTTCGATTGTCCCATTAATTGATTAGTCAAGTCAAACACAATTAGTTGCTAAATATTTTGATAACTGATTAATCGCTTCAGTCATGTCACTCATTTGCTGGTTGGACTCTTGGTTGGACAAAAGAAACAATTTGAAGATGTCACTTTGGGCTCTGGGACATTGTGATGAGCATTTCTCAGTTTATGTTCAGTTAATGTAACAGTTAATTCATTTGAAATGATTATTAGTTGCAGCCCTAGAGTCAACAGAGTATTAAAAAAAGCATTTCAGTTTGATCTAAAAAGCTCTGCCACATGCAAGGTCAACAGAAAGAGGATGCACTTAAGATATACTGCGGGGGGATGAAGAGAACATGGAGGCAACATTAAAAATGCAACTTTTAGTCAGGGAAAAAGGTCAAAAAATTAATAAAACATCAGATGCACACACTTGGCTCGAGCTAATTTGCAAGGGATGCTACAAGCCTCACAGCAGCTTTGATAGATGAGCCCAAAGGTGTTGGTGAGGTGCTGGTTTTGGTAACATGAACATTACAAGGAAGATAAACTGCAGGCACAATTTGCATATTTTATTCAGTGATGTTTGAGAAAGCAAGCTGTCTTCATCGTGGTGTCTATCACACACCACCATCAAGCACCAAGTGTTTCCTTCCCCTCTTATTAATGCTTCATAAACATTATAGAGAGACAGCAGAGATGGTCTTAAATGTATATAAGTGTGGCTGACATGTTGACAGCCTGAAATAAATGCGATGTGCAGATTTTCTTCAGCGATGACTTAAAACAGTGCTTTTCAACCTCAACAAATTAACTGATGCTGCTCATGACCTTCCTGTAAAAGGCTGCATATGACAAACAGTTCAACCATCCCATATGGAAAAGATATAGATAATTTTACTAAATGTTCATATGTTTTATAAGCATCAGGCACTAATTTGTTATAACCTGCCTTGGGATGAAAATTAGCTTCTTGGCTAACTCAATATTTACGTTTAAGTCTAAACTGCAGTGTTTGTAAACCAACAAATAAGTAAAAAATAAAATATGTAAAACTAGTACATAAATATATATGACAGTCAAACCAGATACAAAATCCTTAGTAACATTATATAGGTTTTTCAAGGTTTTTCAAAAATGTGGAATCACAGCAACCTTGAGCATACAATCATAAATGTGCACAAAAAAGTTTAAGCTGATGGGTTCAGTAGTGTATGAGATTAGCTGCGGACACGCACTCACAACCCATCGCACACATGGTGCACACCAGTAACTCACCTGGTGGCCCAGATTTCCCATGCGCTTCATTTCAAAAGAACATATACAATGTTTACTTGATGCATACTTAATTCTTACAGTTATGTTTGATGAGACAAAAGTGGCCACTTTCATGTGTAAGAGACGTACAATACTTATTTCCCATTGCATCTTGGATGCAATGGGAAATATTTCTTTTCCATATGGGGTGATTTAAAACCACTTTCTCTTTTCAGGGTGTTTTGTTTGATTAATCATTCTAAAAACTCTTGAGGCTGAAAACGAATAATTGTCAAATTGTGTTATCAGGTTCAGCTGTATGTGCAGAAGCAGCTGAATGAAAATATCCAAAATATGAGACATGAGAAAGCAGCAGCTCCTCTCTGCCTCTGTGATATACGGTCTATCCATCAGATCAGAGTGAGGACTTGAGGTTAGAGGTCATCTACACACTGCAGGGATGTAAGTGCTGCGATTGGTTGAGTCCGCTGGCAGGTCACGGCCTCAGTAGACTCGGGGAGAGTCCCACTGGGGTCTCTTCATCAGGGGTCAGTGGATGGAGGTCAATCTGATGGAAGCTGTGCTCACTAACCAGAAAACTGAACTATATTGTGAAACCTTTCTCGTTTCAGATGGCAGCGCCATTTTCAAAGGCTGCTTCCACAGGCCAGACAATGTCACTCTGGCTCTTCCCTTCAGCGCGGTCATCCAAAACATGTCTGTGGACAAGTGTGTGGACATGTGCACGGAGAGGGTGAGGGCGATGTGTGTGTTCACATGTTGTACATTTGTGCACGTGAGTGTGTCTTCAGCTTGTAACGACCGCTGTATTTCAGGAGAAATCGCTGGCCGTCCTTGCTGGAGATCGATGTTACTGTGGCTTCCCGACTCCTCTCTTCTCACTTCACGAGCTGGAGAACGAGGACCTGTGTCTCCACCGGTGCCACGGGGAGGAGTTTGAGAGCTGTGGGAACGACGAGTACTTTGTGGTGTACCAGACGCAGGTTCAAGGTAAAGCTTGGTTGTTAACACCTGACAGCACAGTCACAGCAGTATGTGAAGGGCACATTTGAGGCATAAGAGGCATGACAGGAATTACAAGAGACATACATACATTAAAACTGTCAGACAAGTGGTTTATCAAGTGTGAAAATAACTGGCTTGTTGTGAAGTTTAAACCAGCAAATAAACTGACTTGTTTCTCTTCCTCATTTATATTTGTTCTAGGTTTTTCTCAATTGTCATTTGATATATTTTTGTTTTACTTTGTTTTATTTAGGTTTATTAATCATTTACATTAATTTCTAATGAGAAGAATTCAGATCTCTGCCCGTTAACAGATGGTGAAGCACCTACTGCAATGCCACCACAACTGCTAGTTTTGAATTAAGTTTTTTTTTGGTATATTAAAGTTTTGAATAAAGTTTTGTTGTACAGTATAGTCTCACTTATACCTAACTATAACTAAATAGGGAAACAATAAACAGGACAATAAGTCAATAAAGAGTCCAAACTTCTTACAAGGAACTGTGTGGGTTTATGGCAATATAGAAATCTACATTTTTGGAGAAACTCACAGCAGCTGCAATTCTGTTGTCTGATGTTGTCTGTTCATAGGTCAGAGTTTGCATGTCCCAGAGGAAGTTGTGGCATTTCAGAGGGCTCATGTTTTGACACAGAGCTGGTTAGATTGCCCCCAGTAACTATTAGAACAAGTAACCACCATCATTTTCAATTTTCTCACTGCAGTGAAATGACTCAGTTTGACTCGGCACGTCATATATGACAGAAAAGCTGGCATGAAATGGTTAAATAAAGCTGATAACTGAATGTAGAAACAGCAACACAGAGATCCTTTAAAAACTTCTCACTGCTCTCCTGCACAGACATAAGTTGAATCTCACAATACACGCTTGTTGAAAGGGGAGAAAAAGTCGGTTGGTTGCGGTGGGCAGGATGCCCCGCTCCAGAGATGGTCCATCTCGGCCTGAACTGGGCAAAGCACAGTGCGTTAAAAGTGGTAATCGAAATGCAAATCAGCGCTGCACAGTTTGAATCAACGTGGCCAGAACTGACATTTGAAAAGCCCCATAACATCATCACACATGAATACACATAGTGTGTGCTCATTGGAACCACAAGAGTCTCAGCTTTCCAGTCATACCAAATTTATGCAATTCCAAAACTGTTTGGGACCGCCAGCAGGCCTGTGCAGAAATATTCTAATAGAATAGGCATACTGCATGCAAAAAACTGCATGGTTTTTGTAAAACCTGCATGAGATTTGCATAAAGTGGGCTTGTCTGTAAAGGTGAGACTCTTGGGTACCCACAGAAACCTTTTTCATTCAGATATCTTGAGGTGAGACGTCAAGAAAATTTTTATGCCAGTTTTTCCCTCGCCAATTTACCCTAACTTCTGAGTGTCATTTAGCCCTCTCCAGACGAGCTGGCATGACATAGTCGGTACCAAAAGATGTCTTAATTCATCTAGTTTCATATGATACTGCTATCCTCATGCCTTTAGCTTTACAACTGAGCCACTACAGCCTAATAAATGACAGACACACACAAACAAATGGATGATCCCCTCCGGCTATAATAAAGTTTACTTTAAACACTGACTCTCATAATCTATTTACTGTTATTGGCTTCTTTGATAACTGAAGGTTTACTCAGTTCAGCTGTAAAATATCCTGTCCCAGACATACCTTTATCGTGACACTTGATAACCAAAGTTCAGGTGTCTTTATAAAGATATCTTTGTTTTTGTAAAAAGAAACAAGGACAGAGGTATACTGACTGATATGTCATGAACATTTTTCATTTTGCCCAAGAGTCCTTTTCAGACGCAGAAGTCAAGTGCCTCTCAGTCTGTGTCATATGTGTCATTGTGGTCAGTGTTTCTTTAATGCAACAGGCTGCTGTGGTTTGGATCAGCAGAAAACAGTAAACAGAAAAGGATGTTTATGCACAAACAAGCTGCAGCCTGAAGTCTGCAACTGTTGTCCATTTTGCTTCAGTATTTTTTTTAACTGACCAAAAATCTTAACCAATACCCACGCCCAGTAGGTGGGAATTATTGGGCAATGTGCAATGAAGAGGAATCGAGCTAACCCACACAGAACAAAAAGATAACACCAACACATGTCTTTATTCCTGTTGTTTGTTGACCTTTCTTTAAATGTGTTGTTAAATGTCTTTTCCACAAACTTCCAGTGTTCCAACAGAACAATTCTTTTTCTTTAGCCCATTTTATTACAGAACTATGCTGATAAACAGGAAGTGACAAACTTTCAGTATCTATTGAAGCTTTTTTGTGTTGAGTAACTGATATTTTGCAGGTTAATAGATCACTGTCTCTCATCCCGCATCAGGCGGCACAGATTTTTATTTTTCATTTTGTTTTTTGTTTTTTTGGCAGCAGATATAGCCTCTTGCTCTCTGTGTTTTGTCAGATAACCGCTGCATGGACCGCCACTTCCTCCCCACTCGTGCCAAGCAGCTGGTGGCCCTCGCCAGTTTCCCCGGAGCCGGCAACACCTGGGCTCGCCACCTCATAGAGCTCGCCACGGCTTCTACACCGGCAGCTATTACTTTGATGGCTCTCTTTACAATAAAGGTAGGCTTCAGTATTCATCTGAAATGACTCACAAACATATTCATTCATGAATACGGCAGATTAAATGTAATCACTGTGGGATGTTATTGTCTCACAGGATTTAAAGGGGAGCGGGACCACTGGCGGAGTGGGAGGACGATCTGCATTAAGACGCATGAGAGTGGCAGGAAGGAGATTGAAGCCTTTGACTCCAGCATCCTCATGATCCGAAACCCGTACAAAGCCCTCATGGCAGAATTTAACAGAAAATATGGCGGCCATATTGGATTTGCTTCCCAGGCCCACTGGAGAGGGAAAGGTGAGCTGCTGTAACCCCATAAACAACATTTGTAAGCAAACAGATTTACAAACTAAATAACTTTTGATATCTGAAAGCAAAATACTTAGTATTAGAAATAAACTTTTAGTTTACTAGACAAGATGTACAACTTGTACACTTGGATTAAAATAAGTAGGTCACTTACATAAATGAACGTATGCAATGTAACCTACGTACATTACGCAACATGAGTAGATTAAAAAGGAGTCAACATTGACTATTGGGTAAAACTCTTGCGCTGTAACTTCGGGAAGTCTCAAACAAAACATGGCCAACACGAAAGAAATGCGGTGATATCTTCGGTTTTGGCTCCAAAACGGTTGTCCTACATCACACTATGACAGAGGTTCAAAGATTGCTTGTATTCTTGCAACCACAGATAGACTGGGACAAGTGCAACCATCACATAATGTGAGTGCTGCCTTGACCTACGTGCACTAACCAGCCAACAGGAATGGAGCACATAATGAGTTTATGTATAAATTTATGTGTGCTAAACAGTACTTAATTTTACCTCAAACTCTTTTTGCAAAAATCCTCCTGTTCTTTGGATTTTTCCATGCACATAATTGCCACTATTGCAAGGACTCGATTCTTGCTTACCTTCATTGTTTACCACTAAAAGTAGCACAGATGGATGATGCACACTTAAGAGGTTTGCTTGTACATTGACTTGCATTGCAGCCTACAGTTTAGTAGGTGTGATCATTGTACAGTCTACATACATCAAACTCGAAGTCATGCCCAAGTTTACTGGACCCATGTTGCACAGTGTGGCTTACAATAAACATATAAGATTGCTGAAATCTCTCAGTCTGTAGGCATCAATATGCAGACTTTCTCTTTCTTTATACTACATCACCTGACTTTGAAGGCACATTAAAACATAACACTAGAGGGGCTCTTCCAGAAATGACAAAAGAAGAGTACCTACAGTGTCATAATCTGAATCATAGTGACACTGACCAAGCTGCTGTATGACGTGTTGGGAGAGAGAGGGAGAAATGTAAGAACATGTGAGCATATCGCCGAAATCTTCAAATCCCTACGCTGTTTTCTCAGCAGTTTCAATCTCATCATCCACCAGCCACCATCCTTTACTTTGAAATTTGTAAACTTCCTTCAGCCCAACTTAAAATTAAATTGAAAACTAAATTTGACACCAGTGTTTTTACTGGGAGTATGTGGCAATATTCAAAGAAGTGGGAAATGGTTGGTGGTGACGCTGGAAATGAAGGAAATGAGCAACAAGTGCAGTACCGTTTCAGTGGTTTTGACCTTATAAACCAATGTGGCACAGCGAGTTTGTCATTTGAAGAGATTCTGAACCTGGTCTCTGACACAATCTGTTTTTAAAAAATGAGAAATGAAACAATTGGCCAACTAACCACAGCCAAGTCACTCAGATCATGAGAAAGATCATGTGTCATGACTCTCGTGCTACATTTAATTAGGAAACGTGTGGATTGTTATGTTTATTCTCCATTATAGGGGTGATTTGCACCAAGAGTTTGTTGCAAAATTCAGTCAGTCGTGCAAACGGACCTCAAAACTTGTCAGGCTGAGAGATTATGTGTGCAGTTCATCTGTCGTATTTCTACCCACAGTCTCATGTATCAGAGAGACCAACAATGGACCTTTAATTGATACACAGTTGTCTATTGTTCAGCTTTAGCTCGGCTTATCTTTAGGGGAGGTTTCTGTCTTCTGTCTGCTGAGTAAAAGCTCAAGGCTGAATCTCATACAGCTTCTCCTTGTCTTGATAACTGTCGGGAACCAGCTGTTGGAGACATTCACAGACACAAAAAATAAAAAACCAAGTATCACCGTGTGCACGCTGAGTATAGATTATTATTACAGTATGAACTGTTTCTTTAGAACAGAAGTTACCAGTTTTGATGATCAGACACTTTGACATTTTTTCAATTTCTGTGGGCGCTTAGCTTAGCACAATTCCTTCCTTCTTAATTCTTCCTTAAATTCCTTGTAATTGTCATGTTTACTCCTCTGATTTTGTGCCATAAAAAAGGGAGTTATAACATTTTAATTAGCTGTTTCTGTTTTTTGCTAAGCTAAGCTAGTGTCAATTTTGTCATCTAAGTCTCAGACAGAAAACAAAGTGCCGTATTTCCTAAAATGTCAGCCTATTCCTGTTGGCATGTGGGTACAGAACATTTTTAAGCTTTGTACATTAAGAGTGACCATATTTTCAAACCCTCAAACCAGGCTCTTAAATGTAGGCTACTGTACTTTCATGTACAGGCACCATAACACACACCATAGGCGTTTAAATCTGAATGGGGGACAATTATTTCAGCACTTATGGACGCCATGAAAGCAGCACTTTCGTTGCCATGAAGGAATTAGAAAGCCTCCTAGAGCTCTTTGGAAAAAAAACTTTTCTCTTCGGCATGACAGCTGAGACCGGAGATACACTGTACTTCCTTTTAACTACACGTTCACGTACGCATCCTTACACATTCTGGCTGCCTTGCATATCGTGCGTCCATTTGGAGCGATGGTTGTGCAGGTCCTAAGAAATTCATGTTACCCTAATGCAAACGTGAGGTTAAACAGCAACTATGTCTCCAGCCTAAATGTCAATTGCAGCAATACTGTCTGTGAGAAAGATCTCAAGCGTCATAGCCTCTGATACATTCATATGACTCACAGGCTAGCAACAGCTGACAACGACACATTGATTGACTGCGTAGTGCATTACGTATGCTTTTATGTTGGTTTAGGGACGTGATAAATCAAGAGGAATTGGTGAAAAGCAAGATCATTTGATACTAAATGATGAAATCTGGGACAATCCTGGATAAACTGGACATCTGGTCGTTATATTGCACATTGATTCTTATGTTAGAGTATGTATTGTGTATTTAAGTTGCCTCAAAAAGCAAAAACAAATCATCTTATGTTTTTTATAATACTTAGGTGATTGATTTATTATGGCGATATTATATAAAGGCCTCTTTTGACCATTTTGTTGTGTGTTAAGTTTGGACATTGTGTCTTTTGTCCAGTGTGTCACCCTGTGTTGTGCAACCAGTTAATAAAGTGTCAGCACGATTCAGTCAAGTTAAATTCCTCTCGAGTCTACTTGATGCTTAAAAGAGGTTGTACAGAAGGACATTGTTAATTAATTAAAGAAATGAAACCTTTTGGTCCAGAAACTCTTTGTCTATAAATTGTTTTGTGGACCTTTGCCAAGGATATCGTTATATTTCATGCATATTCTGTTTCTCTCAGTGCATTCACCCACCAAAGTGGGTCTCAGTAACCATGGCAACTGGTTTTGTCTTGTCGCGTATGGTCTCGCTGACTTTCTGTGAGGTTTAATCGATTTTCCAGAGGCTGGAGAGTTGCCGACCCAGCAGTTGTCTCTCTTTGTGAAAACATCAGCACATTTTGGCCCCGCCGTCTCCAATGAATGTTTATTCGTTGTGTTGTTGGGGAAATGATGCAGTGACATCAGTGAAGAGAAAGGCTTTATGACAGCTGCCACTTCGAATACAGAGAGACGATCCAGTCTGAGAGTCAGTGTGACATTGTGTTCGGGGGCGCCACATGTACGATTTGATGCGCTCACCTCTGCAGAGGGAGACTGTGGGGCTCAGATGATGTTACAGACACTGATGCCTTCCAGTGTGACCCCATAAAGTCAACTCTGGGGCAAGTGCAACTTATTTTGGAGGGCATGTCATTTTACAAAGCACAGTCACAGTTTTTTTTAATGTTATCTGTTACATAAACCCTTTTTATTTGGGTTTTTGAACTCTGCGAGTAAGAATATAAGTATCTAAAAGGGATAGTTCAGATTATTTGAAGTGCGGTTGTATGAGGTTCTTATCAATGGTCAGTGTATTAGCGACAGTAAACGGTGATCGACACACTCGGAAGCTCAGCGCAGAAGCTAAGCAATGTACTGCTGTGGACAGGACTGACCACAAAAGGTATTTAACCACTTAAAAAAAGGTGCACCTTAGAAAAATCAGTATCAGTGTAAGTGTATGCTATGTTTAGGATATTTTCACCACTTTCTTTGACCCTTTTTTTACAAGATAAAAGATAAAAGCCAAGTATTACTCTCTCCAAACCAACCAAACTCCATTGGAAAAACAGCGATTTTACAGCACCTTGCAGAACATTGGCCTTGCTGATCGTCCACCGTCTATATCTGCTTTCAAGTTACATTATTGTGTGACTTTGGTGTTTTGAAGCTAGTCCAGATTCACTGTAGTCACACAATAATATAAGAAACTGAAAGATTTAGGCAGAAGTAGATGAGTAACTCACAGGTACTGTGAGGTAAAATGACTGATTTCACCCATGGAGTTTGGTTGGTTTGGAGAAGCTGATATTTTGATTTACAGAATGGCGGTTTCTCATCGGAGAAGTCTGTCTCGCGGCCAAGTAAAGCGGTGAAAATATTCTAAATATTGTATACACTTAAACTGGTACTATTTTTTTTTTTAGGTGGACCTGTTTTTAAGTTATGCTGCTGACCCTAGCTTCCTCTCTGCTTTTCCAAACTGGGTGTTGAACAGAATCTACTGTAGGTAATAATACTATCACCAGGTACTTCATAAAACAATCAAAACGCTCCCTTTAACTCAGTTTGATTTACAGTAAAACATTTGCAGAACTGGATGCTCAGGGTGAGAGCTGCGATTATTTTTCTGTTTCTTATTTTAAGTTCAGTTTCATTTCAAAGTCTGATAAGAAGGAGAACAGACCCAGGGTGTCAGAGAAGCAGTTCCTCCGTGTTTCTCTACAGCCGGTTGTGTTTTTTGATGCAGTATATAATATTCTGTCCACTGTGGCACTAAAGTTGCCTCTCTCGTTGGTTTCTGAGACAGCACTCCAAACTCAGCAGGCTTTAAACTTTAACGACAACCTCTCCCAACAGTAAAGATGTGTGCTAATGCAGCACAGCTCCTGCCAGCCGCTGCTTTTATGGGCCAGTAGATTATCAATGAGCAAAAGATGCAAGCAAAGGATCTTCCTACAGAATCTCTGCAGTATGACTGACAACCAAGACTGCCCACTTTACTGCCCAAACATTTTCAGGAATGGCTAAATTTAATTTTCCATGAATTGCAACAGACCTCTCGAACTAAATGACATCAATGTTTGACCGTCATGACTCTCACTTCCTCTTTATTCATACACTGACTTTTCACCTCAGAAATTGACAATAACAAGCAGTGATGAGTCCTACACTATTGATCAGCTGTTTATAACTGGCAGTTGTCTGTCACTGTAAAGTTAAGCACCTTATCTGAAAACAAAATCCCAGTGTTCTGATACGTTGCTTGATAAATGTACCTCATTCTTCAGTTTTAGCAAAGAACTTATTAATGGTTCTGCAGAACATTTTGAAAGTGTGAGTAGTTTTGTTTCCCATGTGTCTACTTGCATAATATAATGGACTTTATTTCTTTATTTTCTGTCCCGCAGAGTGGCCCGAGTTTGTTAGGAACTATGCCCCTTGGTGGGCGTCCCACACGTTGGACTGGCTGAATTACGGGAAGAGTGTCCAGGTGGTCCACTTTGAGGATTTAAAGAGGGACCTGTTCTCCAAGCTGAAGGGGATGGTGGAGTTTCTGGGTCTGAAGGTCTCTGAGGACCGGCTGCTCTGCGTCGAGGGACAGAAGGATGGAAACTTTAAGCGATCGGGGCTGCGGAAGCTTGAATATGACCCTTATACTCCTGAAATGCGAGCGAACATCGATGAACTGATCAGAACAGTAGACGCTACCCTGAAGAAAAGGAAGATGTCTGGCGTTCCAGAGGAATATATGCCAAGATGATAAATGTGATCTCTTCGTTTCCGTTTTTTTTTCCTCCTTTGATTGGACGGTTCTGTCGAGAGACTCTGCACCATATTTTGTAGGATTACGAGACTTTAATAGTTTTTTTCAATTATTTTTTCTGTGAAGTCACATTTTTGAAGCTGTAGTAAGAAGAAATCAGTCTCTTTATCCTCCTGTTTTCACTTTTTACTCATCTTTTTTTTCATTTTCTGTTGACATTCAGCAGCTTCATGTATTAAAGGAATAGTTTGGATTTTTTTGAAGTGGGGTTTTATGAGGTACTTAATGATAGTAGGCATATTACCAACAGCAGATGCCAGTCGACACACCCCCAGTTTGGAGAAGCAGAGAGGAGTACCAGCATGGAAGCTAACAAAAATCAGTGTCTGTTTAAGTGTATGCTATATTTAGAATATTGTCACTGCTTTCCTTTGACACCAGGCAGCCTTTTCCAATGTGAAAAGTCTTTAGACTCCATCATGATGTCATCATGTACAAGGGGGTAGTGAAGCTGTGATTAGTAAAAGAAACCCCCCCACGGAGTCTAGACCCAGGAGACGGCTGAAGATGTGGACATGATGAGGAGTGGACATATGATGAGCTCAGCCTCGGCACCGCCACCATGATTCAACATGACACGGACGAAGAACTGGAGCCACTGCTGAAGTTTGGCCCTGGTCAAACGTCAGTATTCGTATCAGTGGAAGCTTCTCAATCTGCAGGAGAGCAGGAGATCGGATTTAAAGTTTGATGGCAACAACACGATTGGTTGATTGAGATCATGGTTAAAACCGGTTGGTTAACTGTGAACACCCGTAGTCAGCTGATTGGGAATAAGTGGGAAGAGCAAGACTAAGAGGGAGAGAGTTGTGAACGAATGAGGTGTAAGAATGGTCTTCCTGACTGAACTTACGCTGAGCATCAGACCACAGGAGTTGCTGGTCTTCTGCTGCCTTCATCTCTTAGTTCGGTGACTCTGAACTAACCGTCTAAAGAACCAAAGTCACACAATAACACAAACACACTAATCAGTCGAGGCAGCAGTAGATCTGCAATGCCTGTGTTCTGCAAGATAAAATTATGATTTTATCTTTGGAGTTTGGTCAGCTTGCAGACAGCTATATCTGGCCTATATAAAGGCGATTTCCCGTTGGAAAAGGCTGTGTGACTGCAAAGTAAAGCAGTGAAAATATTCTAAATATAGCGTACACTTAAACTGGTGGCTAAAATGCTGTCCACAGCAGAACATTGCTTAACTTCCTACAGCGGCGCTCCTGCTGCAAACTGGGTGTGTATCAACAAACATCTACTCTCAGCAATACACTGACTATGGATAAGTACCTCAAACAACCCCCACTTCAAAATATCTGAACTATCCCTTTAAAAGAAGACGCATTTTTAACTGGGGAGGCTTTTTTTCCTCTTTGGTTGAATAAGAGCACTTCTTATCCCGCTCTATGCACATGTGCTGTGTAGGCATGTGCACATGCCTTAACATGAGGAAGGTACCGTAGCTGTGACTACAGACTGTGCTGGGTGATTTGTTGCCAGTGAAAAATTCATTTGACCTATATGATATTATACAAAACTGCAAAGTGAGTTGTATGAGCTTATTTTGTGCAAAACAACAGACATGAGAAATCCAAACTGTATGAAACTGTATTAAACTGTATGAATCCTCTGCTGCTACAGAACAATACTATTTTATACATGAACTTCACTGAAAACTTTAAAAGCCCTTTGTCAGAGGGAAAAATGCAATATGCAGGCTTTAACTACCTGATGATGATACTGTGTGTTTCCAAGTTTTTGTAAGTTATTGAACTTACCGTATGTAAGAGAAATCCTGTTTTCAATGATGAAGAGGTGAAGAACTCTCAGCTCCTCGTATTCAAGAAGATGAAGAATCCCTCTTGAAGGCACTGACTCAAGGAGAGAAGAGGATTTGTCTCAGCAGCATTTATTTATCTCTGGTGTGCGGTGCACATGTCGACTAATTTGGTTGTGAATATGTTTTCTTAACACTGGACTCGATGCAGAAATCCAAAAAGCACTCTGCTTGTGCAACACTTGCCCCAAAGATGACCGAGGAATTAGGTATCACACATTATAGATCGGTTACCTTTAGCAGTAGTGATTGTTAGAGGTTTATTTTATGACAGTTAATCATACCGAATGTGAAACTGTTTCTTTTTTTTTTTTTTTTTTACTATTGCTTTGTTGTAACAAGAGCTATGAAACGGTTAAAGCTGTTGATCATTTACTCTTCATAATTTAAAAAAAATCTCCTCAAAAGTGTGAAAAATTCTGCTCAAACTTTATAAGCAGCACGTCTTATAATGGTACTCAGTGTGCTATGCCATATGCTTAAAAATAAACAAATATATGAACAAATGAATAGATGGATATATAAATAAATAAATCACTGGTGACTGAGAGCCAGAAAACATGAACTGACTTCCATTTTCAGTATGATATAAATATATTTTTATAGTGTGTGTGCTCACACATCAACGATATTTGTATTGCAACAAGCAAATGGGAGAAGTTGTTTCTATTTTTAACACATGCTTTAAACTTTATTGGCTCCTGCTTTCATTGACAAGCCGGCACTTTCTCAACACAGGTGTCACATTTGAATGTATTTTCTATGGAATGAATGTAACGTGATAAGGCCCAATAAATGAATATATAAACTGGGGTGACCGTCGATGTTTATTGTACAAATGATGATGAATTGTTTCTGAATATTAAATTTATTGTGGATGGATCCCACTGCGGCAGTGATACTCAACTTGCAGCCTGCAGGTCAAACCTGGCCCCTGATAGAGCGCCCAGGGGCCCTCTGACCATTTTCTAATTCACGATGTAAATAAAATGACATCGTTTTTCCCAGAAAAGAGGAACAGATATGTCAGTTTTATATGATGGGGTAAAATAAGGCTGTTAGTGTTGTGCGACGGCCTCTCAGGCTGTACAAAGTGCAGTACGGTCAAACAGCTGCAATTATTAGCTGAAGAGGAGCAGAAGTTCAAAATGAGGATAATTCTGATCTCTAAAAAGTGTGTTTTCTACTAAAAAAAAAGCTTAAATATGCTCTCATTCTGTCTCTGGTAGGAGCAGTTTATGTTTATGAATCATTCATCATCATCTGAGTCCTCAGGATGGTGGGAATGTCTTTTGCTTTGCAGGCATTTGGCTGGAAACCAAACTACTGGACAAACTATGACCAACACGGACCTGATGGTGTTACATGAAAAGCAGTGATGGAAAGAGTACTGAAAATCTGTACTCAAGTACAAGTACTGTTACATTGCTAAAATATTATTCCATTAAAAGTGAAAGTACTGGTGTTAGAGATATTCTTAAGTAAAATTACAAAGTATTATTCCTAAACACTTCTCAGAGTATTAGTTACTTTTAACTGCTGATGTCATGTCACTTCTTCAAATTAGGGTTGCAAGTTTTGTGCATTTTCCTGAACCAATACTTGGAAACGCTTACAATCGATTAATCATTAATAATTTATAAGATACAAAACACTTTTTTTTCCCTGATTTTCATTTATTTTCTGTTTATTTGTCATTTTTTTTCTCATTTTAAAGTTATAAGGTCAATGACAGTCATGACTATTGATAAAATAATGATGAATACAATTTTAATTGGTTAAATTTTTAACAGCAATTAATCGATTAATGATTAATCATTAACATTGTTACTCTTACTCTTTTTCATTTGTGTGTCATTGTTTTCATCAACCCTTTTGTGATCAGATCACCTGATTGGCTACTAAAATGCAGATGAAAGGTTTAGATATTAATTAAAATTGTAGTCAGTACTCAACTATTGTTTTAAAAGTAACTAAGCAGATTACATCTTGCAACGAATACTTAAGTACTTAAGAGTAAAAGTACAGACTCACTAAAATCTACTCACAAAAGTACAAGTGCCCCCCAAAAAACTACTTAATTACAGTAATTTGAGTTACTTCAGTTACTTCCACTCCTGATGAAAAGTCAAGATCACCAAAGTTATTGCAATTGATTGTCAGTTAATATGAGCAAAACATATTTACTGTATTTAAGATTGCCTAGACCTTTTCCTACATGTGGGAGCACGAAATGTGTCGGGCCTAGCCCTTGGTCACTGACCTACCGGCATCTTGCAGTCAGTCAGCTACTTGTATTTCTCCTGTCTTCCTGGCGAACAGTAGCTTGCAGCTGTATAAATATGAGAGCAGTGCATTCCCCAGATCCTCTGTCCTCGGCAGTTCAAGGTCATAGCCTATCTAATAAGACAGACTGTCTCCTCATTCTGTGACAGAGCACAGTGTGTGATCAAGGGCGACAGACACAATGATTTAGAGTAACAAGGTAAGCATAGTTCCTTGTTTTTACCTTATGTCCAATAGAATTTGTGCACGCATATGGATAGACACATTACATCCATACATGGTAATGAGCTGAATTCCATGGCATGTCAGGAGATAGTTAAATACCCCTCCACCCCCTGGGAAGTAACCTTCAGAGAGGTGTTGGCAGTCACAACACCTCATGTGAACGGCTAATCTTGAATTCTCCTCGATCGAGCTTCATAAAATACTCATGTGTAAGTCATCACGGACTCCCGAGCTCTTCTTCGTTGTCCGAGTGAACCATTCCTCAGAATTTCCATCACAGTGATGTATGCTCTTCTGCAAACGTGGCAACCCCACAGTAATCATTATAATAAATACTGCTGTTAAGAGGCTGCTATCTCAGAATACACGAGAAAATGTTTGTGGCTGTAAGAGCGAATCAGCATCTGATGTGTGCTTGTAAATAGATTTTTGACCACTTGAGACGTTTGAGACGAGCTGTAAATTCAACATCTTGAAAGATGATAATAGCGAACGTGCTAGCACACAGTTTCCCTTTTAAACTCCCAGCAGATACATTAACGTCAGGTTTCTGACCACGTACATAAATCCAAGTACATATTCTCCTTTTAACTCTGTTTTCACCAACTATTAAGAGGAATGGCCTGCGTTTTTAGTCACTAAAATGCTCTTTCACCAACACAGCTGCCTGCAGTGGCTGGACCCGAGGATGACGGCGATGAGAATGAAGCAAAGCAAGTTTTGGACTGTAAAACCAAATCAATGAGGCTTGCAGGTCTGGCTGATAATTATCTCTTGATTAATCAATTAATTGATTAATGCAACTTTAAACTACACTCTGTCCAGGGTTACATTGTGACACAGTGGCAGTGTCTCGTGTGTCCTCTGCAGTCTGGGTCTTCCCCTGCGTCCCACTGTTTCAACATAAAAAAATCACCAGCCTCTTCTTCTTGTTCTCGTATGTTGTCACTGAGCAGGAAGGGAGTTTCTTTACAGAGATTCCATTCAAAGCTTCACTTTTCACAGCAGATGCACATTTGTCATGTCTTTTTGTGCCTTCGAGGAAGACTAATTTTGATCTTGGAAATGTTGAACCATTTTACTTTTTTTTGTCAAACACAAGCTGAGCTCATGTTTCTCTTTCACGCTTTAATTTGCCTGAAAACATGTTGTGTAAAGAGGTCACGCTGCTCCGCTGGTGTGTTAGAGGTGATATTGCTGGATTTACTACTGCCAGTGAGGTGATGAAATAAATGATGCTGTCCACAAAATGTTGATCTTCTTTTGTTTCAAACTAACTTGGCACAGTTAGCTGTTAAAAAAGTACAGAAACTGTTAATTAAATACATAAAGTACGTCTTAATCTAAAAGCATAGTAAAGAGTTAACAATGACATAATAAGCAACTTGGTTAAACTCAGAAATGTGTTACTATTTTCTTTTTCTCTTCCCTTTTTAATCCTATTCTTACTATTTGTGTACTAGTTCTGTTATGTGGGTTTAATGATGAAAAAATAAATAAATAAATAATTGAAAAAACTTTTTTGTAATGCTATAGCATTATAAACAAACTCATAAGGCTTTTATTAATTCTTAACCAGTATATAAATTTACTTACGTCTTATAAGTGCTTATAAAGGTGTTATAATCTAATCATAAACATGGTTATGATGCTATTAACAACACACTACTATGAACATATATTGTTAATTAGCATCTTAAAAGGGTCTTTTAAATCAAATCTTTTAACTTGTATTAAAGTTTCTGGTACCAGAGTTTTCCTAAATCATCTGAATATGATCATGCTGTCATGACCATGGATACATCATAAATGAACACATTTACTACAAATTATTGCTTCATTTATTTGTGGAAACTGGCTTCAAAATGCAAACGTGCCTCAGAACTGATAGATTAATAAACCAAAGAACTGATAGTAATAGTTACAACTTTATTTCAGAAAAAACAGGAACAAGAAGAAAAAACATTCAAAAATTTATTGCACAAACCACTTTCATTGTACAGCTCTCATGAAATTATAGCAGGAAATAACAGCCGGGTGTGTCCCCTGTTTACTACAGTTATCTTGTGTAAAAAACAGAATATAATATGCAAAGAAGGTCACCAGTTATTTCTCTGCTTACAGCCGTCCTCCGCCCATGTCCACATGTCCTTCAGCGCAGCCTGACACAACACGTGAAAAAGTGCTGCAATGCAAAAATAGATGCTCGCTGTGGTTGTCAGTAAACGAAACCCTCAAATATCCCTTTTTAGGTGGAGGGGCAGTTGAGGTTTTCTGTGCATGACAAAAAGACATGCCAGAAATCAATTCTTGGCTCTTTACCTTCAGCGAGTGTTTTTCATTATCTTCTTTTCATAATTGTGTAGCCTTATACGTGAAGATCTTACTTTAAAATCAAAACTTTACAACAATCAAGTCTACTGCAAATGAACAAATACTCCTGGACCACAGTTTGCAACATGAGAGTCCTCTACTGTTAAATTAGCACGTGTGTTACTAATTTAAACAAATGCAATACTTGCCAACCATTCATGAGCATGCAAGAGTCATGCAGACAATGCCTAAAGCTACTACAAGGAAGTTTCATGTTGTGTTTATTTCGGAGGTGCCTGTGGATAGTGTTTCCGCCGCCATAACCATAAAATTAAAAAAAATTTCCCCCTGCTTCTTTTTAACTGGCTAACGTACTGCTCACTGTAACTTTGGCTGGGAAAATGCAAACACAGTAATAAATTTATACTGTTTTATAAGCAGTTTAAAATTCCTTGTAGTAACTTCAACTTCATATACCTCATATTTTACAGTTTTTGTATTTTGCAACTGAATTTACCTTTATAATTGCCTGTGAAACTTTCCACAAATACTGCTCTGAAAACATGAGATGGATGTCACCCAGCCTGCAGTGTAAAATGAGCTCAGTACATATTTAGATATTGGCTCAAGCTCGCAGAGTTACCAACCACATTAACAAAGTGTTTGTGAGGTTAAATTGGCTACAGCTTCCTCTGTGCTGACAACAGAACAAACGTGCAATAAAAATGCTCATTTATACTGTGAAGCTAAGCTTAATTAATGAGCAACATATTTCATATTTTGTGCTAATTAATTGCTATTTTTTTAAAACAGTATATTTTCTGTCTGCACTGAGTGACTGCACTGAGTGAAACAGTTTTGGGACACCTCTAGATGTGCGTAGAAGCTCTGCCATCCATGGAGCTGGACCTGGACAGGTATCGGCTGGTGGTGCGGCCCTCGTCTGCCATTGCGTTCTCCATCTTTGACAGCACGGAGCTCTTGAACTTCTGCCTGAAGTCATTGCCCATGAAAACATACAACACGGGGTTGAGGAAGCTGTTTGCCGCGGCCATAGACGTGCCTATTTTGAGTCCTGTGATTAAAATGGTGTGGTCGTAGTTTTGGTGGTTCATCTCTAGCAGGACGAAGACATGGTACGGCAGCCAGCAGATGAAGAAAGCTGCGACGAGCGCAGTCATGACTTTGAAGGGTTTGGAGTTTTTGGTCATCCTGTTGGTTTGAAGTTTGAGGATGATGATGGAGTAGCAGATAATGATGATAATGAAGGGGACGATGAACCCTGCGAGGAGGCGGCTCACTGCAACGATCTTGTGACTGTGTTGGTTTAATGTGTAATTGTTGAAGCAAACGGTCCGACCCATGTGTTCGCCAATTTCCCGAAAGATCATAGAGGGAATGCTCAGACCGATGGCGAGAAGCCACGCCAGGACGACAATTACAGACGCCTTTTGAATAGTGCGGTGGTTCTGGGCCCAAACTGGAAACACGACGGACACAAAGCGGTCGACGCTGATGATGACCAGGAGGAAGATGCTGCTGAACATGTTGAGGAACATGACGGAGGAGGCGAATTTGCACAAGAAGCGGCCAAAGATCCACTCCTCCATCACCATGTTGGTGATGCTGAACGGGAGGAAGGCGCAGAAGACGAAGTCAGAGATGGCGAGGCTGAGGTACCAGGTGGTGTTGACCGTCTTCCTCATCTTGAAGCCAGAAATCCAGATGACCAAAGCATTTCCACAGAAGCCCAGCAGAAAAATGATCACGCTAATCACGAGTAAAGACACACACATGGTTTCCTTTAAACACGTTGATTTGTGGTGGTGGAAAATTGATTTCTCCTCAGTTGGAGTAATATTGCCCTCGTAATAGTAATAATTACTGTAGTTAAAGCCTGTATCATCTTCACTCCATATTAGATCCTCCATATTGTGTCGTGAAGAACAGAGCTGTCTTAGAGAATTCTGTGGGGAACAAAGGAAAACATTTAAAATAATAATAATCAACTCAACACAATTTTCCAACAAAGCATCCTAAATCTAAATATATTTGAATCCCAAATAACTCCTGTATGATATTCAGATCATGGATTGATGCCATACCTGCAGCACAGACCTTCCTTCCACTGCTGTTGACTTGATGGTGTCCAGAGTTTAGTGTCAACAGAGCAGTGCTGTTTCCTTTAACTGTGTCAGAAACGCCACTCAGCCCATCTGCTTAGCGATCAGCTGACCGGGTGGTTTCTCAACACTTCCATCCCCTGAACACTTTCAGTACTGCATTTTCAGCTCTTTAACAAGTGGTTTTTATCACATCTACTCAATGTGATACTTGAGTACAAATTCAGCATAGCTTGAGTCTTTTCTTTTCATGCCACGTCCTACTTTCAGAGAAATATTGTACTTTTTACTTAATTCAATTATCTGACAGCTTTAGTTACTTTACAAATTTAGATTTTTGCATCAAAAGCCTTTAAAAAAGGATACTTTGTAAATTAAACTGCCCATATGAGTACAGCTGAAACGATTAGTCAATTTATTGAGTCATTTGACAGAAAATCAATGGCAACTATTTTGATAATTTTTAATGCAAATGTGCCAAACATTTCATGGTTCTAGATTTTGAAATGTGAGGATTTTCTGCTTTTTCTCAACTAGAAGACGTCACTCAGTCGAGTGCAGATCCTCGCCAGGCAACCTGAAAAGAAACCTCTTTGTAAACACCAACATTTTGATTAGTAACTTTAATTTAGTCACATATTTTTTATCATTACAATTACTTTTATTTTAAAATTCAAATGCATGTAACTGGTAACTCCCCAACACTACTAGTAGGTAAGTTTTTAGCCTAGCAGTTGTTGATGACTTGTTGCCTCCACAGTGCAGTGTAGCTAGAAGTTATAGAAAGGTTTTATATAGGTTTTTCAAAAACTGTGAATCAACGCAACCACAAGAGGTCCCACAGCATGCACACACACACACACACACACTTCCTTATCATTATCAAGAAATAATCACAGATAATCAATGAAAATAATCGTTAGTTGCAGTTCTATACAAAATAGTTCAAAGTGAGCTCCTCCTCCACCTAATTACAACAGTAAAATCACACTTTTATGAGTAATACTAGAACATAAAAGTACATTTTCCTGTTTAGACTTACATAGTTTTATTAAAAAACCTTTTTAATACTGGGCTTTTACTTGTAACAGAGTACTTTTACAATGTGGTATTGCGCTTATACTTAAAAGTAAAATCTGCACCATTCAAAGTCAGTCCCTCCTCTCCGGCTCAACGAACAAGAGGGAGGGTGAGAGACACTGATTGTGAATTTGTGGAAAGAGAGAACAAAGCAGCGAATCAGAGAAATAAAATGTTATTTTCTGATTGTTTCGCAGCATTTACATTCTAAAAGACAAGTAAATACACCTGTACCTACGTGCAACGTTGGATTTTGTGTGAATACAGCTGAGGCGGTCCTCAGTCTGCTCCACCTGTGTGTGTTAATGTGTGTAAAACTCTTTCTGCAGCTCTCAGCAGTGGGAATAAAACACAGAATACGATGTAAGTTTTAATAGAGTTCCGACCTTGAAACTTGCATGATTTACTGGCTGGGGGATACACACACCGCCAGACAGGTTGAGTCCCGAACACAGCAAAGCATGAGAAAATAAGGAAATACAGGCAGAGGGCCGGGTGGCTGCAGGCACAACCTACAACACACACTTCTAGTGGATCAAAAGTTAAGTTTGAGAGGGATCATGTATATATGAAATGTGCATTTTTTTTTTTTTAAGAAAAATGTTTAAGTAAAGGATCTGAACACTGCCTTCCCCACTGCTTCAAACACCAAACTCTTCATTTTCTTAACTCTGTATTTAGCCATAATCCCAGCAAACAAGAAATATTGTGTTGTTAAAATTATTCGTTTTTCGAGGTGTTCTTGGTTCCAAGTAAGGCTCTAAATTGTATGAATTTTATGGTGATTTATGTTCTTTCTTTGGCCTGTGAAAAACAGAAGTATCTGAATAAGCATGCATATATAAACTTCCCTCTGTCAGAGTTTTGTGATATGGCTCTGATGTTTCCCTTTTCTCTGCCAGATATTGGCCAGATGTAACCGCTCAAAGCACTCAAAGGAGGGAGGCATGTCAGGCCACAGCATTCATAAAACCATAAAGCAAAGGGTGAAATGATTACAGTTTCAGGCAGTAAACATGCTGATTTTAATTATATTTCAGCTCCGGTGTTCAATGCAGATGTTTCTAATAACACAGACAAAGAGCAACAGCTGTTGTAAATACAGGCCACAGAACATCACTAACTGCCATCATTACGGACAGGATCTGCTCTCCATGGTTGTCCGGCTTCATGGAGTCATAATCGTCGAGGCAGATGCAGCCGTACACGATGTTCTGTGTTCCTCCTGAGCGGCAAGAAGAAGAAGAAGCAGCAGCAGGAAGAAGAACCACAGATGACATATGTTACTCAGTTTAAAAAATGTCATAATGAGTGAGGAGGATCAGATGTAACAAGGATTTTATCTGAAACTCCCACAGTTTTAGGAAGAAGGAAGCCAGAAGCCTGAGTATGGGTTACTCCCGGGGTCAGCCCTGCAGAGGCAGGAGCCAAACCTGACAAGAAAACCACCTGGCGCTGTAATCACCGTCGTCAAACTGGCCTCTGTCGGTTCCATCTGTGTTCGCCGGGAGGCTGCTGAATCTGGTTCCATTTCCATTTCCAAAACGTGAGCACGTGCTAAAACGTGAGCAAATTGCTTGAATGAATGAGAAATTCCAATCACTTGTGAACAACATACTACAATATACATATTTTTACTGCTCTATGAAGTGTATAACCTTGTTCTAAAAATAAATATACCTTGTTTTTATCCACTTAGACTCTACGGTAATTGTTTTTATATACAGAAAACAAGTTAAATGAAAACATAATGATGCACCTCGTTAGACCTTGCATGTTCAGTGGAGAAAACACTTCTTTTGGGTTTCTTCATGTGTCTTAATGTTCTCTTGATTATTCTAATGAACAGGCATATTTCACATGTCCAGGAAACGAGCTTATGCGTGTAAATCCTGAAGCGTGTGCAGCTCTCTGGTAAATTAGGAAATATTTAATTGCGTACAGCATGCCTGCCTGACCCATTTAGATCCATTTCAGCAAAATCACTTTCACTGCAGAGGACATGCAGACCTGCTGGTGCCCGGCAGATTAGATTTCCTAATGAAGGCTGAGGTTATAAATAATCAAACGCACACAATAAGCAGCTATAGTCTTCCTCTGGGAAATGAACTGCAGGCCCAATCCTGTTTCCAAGAAATTACGTTAGTATATCATTAAATTGTGTTCATAATTACGTTGTGGTGACAACATAATTCCTGCCTGGATTATGTTCACATGTTGTTTATTTGAAACAATACATTTATGTGATGCACTGGATTTGTAAGGAGATGGTTGAGGTGGAAGACATTACAGGACAGGATTTGACTCAGCAAAAGTGCTTTGTTTAGCTTTGGGGACACTGACAGAAACAGGTATACTGACAGCATCTAAACATCTAAAATGTTCAGATGCTGCCGGTATACCTGATGAAGGTCGGTGAGACCAAAACGTTGATATTTGATAAATGTGTCAGCAGAAATCGAGACAGTGTGCAAGTGTTTCTCTCATTGTCTTTGAGTGGCATCTTCCTCCAACGCACCTGGCAAACATTCAGGTGTGAAGAGATTTTTTTTTTCAGATTAAAGTCAAGATGAAATTACAAAAAATGCCTTGTTAACCCCTTTTAGATCACATCCCTAGTCATATTCTGACCTCACCTTTCACAATATATGCCAAGATCAAGTTCTTTTTTTTTTTTTTAATCAAAATCCGACCATGTATTCTTCCTGTAAAACAAAATATGATGCATGCTTACATAAGCTGGAACAAGGGTCTGCAACCTTTACTATAAAAAGAGCCATTTTTGTCCAAAAAAGAAAATAAATATGGCTGGAGCCCCAACTGTTAAATTCTTTATTTTCCCTCGAGAAATTATGGGGGGTTTTTTGTTTGTTTTTTTAAAATTTGGCATCCCATAAGACTAGCGTCTGACAAAATTTAAAGTAACAAGGCACTGAGCCACACACATTTTTTTTAACTGGAGTATATAAAATCATTTTAGGCATTTAACAATGATAAATGAAAGTCAAAATGTCAAAAAAAAAAAAAAAAAAAAATACAAGGAGCCACTGGAGAGGGGCAAAAGGGCCGCATGTGGCTCCAGAGCCGGAGGGTGCAGACCCCTGAGCTAGAACTAATCAACTTCAACCAGTAATATCATGGCATCCAACTGTCAATCAATCTTCTACTTCCAGCAGCGCAGAGCTAAGACGGCTAACTCTAGCAACAGTACATCAGTGTGTTTGAGGGTGTCACCGCCTCATTGTTCTTTCCTCATAATACCAAGATTTCAGGCCTGCTGACTGGATTTTATTCACTTTGGGGACAGTGGCGCCTGTGACAGCAGATGATGCTCAAGGCATTTTACTGTGGACCGCTTCAGTTGCTAGCTAACGTTAGCTACATGGAGCAGAAGGTAAGTGGGGCTTCATTTACTGCACAAAAACACAACTTAATGACTCTGTTCACTGATTTGGGTGAAACTGGATCATATTTCTGTTTTGTTTTTTTCCTCCGATGTCCTCCAGCTGCTCACCTTCAACTCTGGTTGAATTTAGCTGATGTTAGCGGACAACAGAAACATACTGGCCTGGGAGCCTCTGACACCAACAGGGAATACAGTATCTAGGCCATGTACCCAGTTTCCTGATGGAAAAATATTTTTACTTGTTGCTAAAGAGCTGACTGCTAACTACCGTTTTCTCAGTTCAGCTAAATCAGCAGCAACCTACCAAATCACACTCCTCATGCCTAAACCTATCCAAATCTACATAAACTAGCAAAGGCAACAAGTATCAGCCAATCAGGGTCAGAGTAGGGCGGGTCATGACTTCGTTCTTTTGAGAAAAAAAAAAATCAGTCAGTTTAGCAAATTAGTTGTATTAATTTCGAGGCGACAGGATGGAGTGAACATGCAGAGGATCTTTCACATTGAAAGAACTACAGGTAATTTTACTTCCTACTCAATAAATTGAAAGACATTCTTCTTTAAGTTTAGTTGAGTGGAGAGCAGTCCATAGTGGCATTCAGTTCACATCATCCTTGATCCATTCTGCATTTTAACATACACACAGACAGATTTTTGACCGGTGTATCTAAGCCGAATGACGCCTGAGGTTCAGCAGGGTGGAACAGTAAAAGTAAAGAGACCGTCCTTCAACAGATGACCTCCTGTATCCTGATGGAGCGTCCTTGAGAGACTCAAACTGTGCCGCACTCTGACTCCTCTGTAGAGGAGGGAAGTTGAAAAGCTGAAAACTCCCCTAAAGCACTGCTATATCTTTAATTTGATTATTTGCAGTATTCCTGCAGAGACTTAATGCAAAGACAGAGGAAGCGTCTCAGTGGAACCAGCACGACCCTGCAATAATGAGGGCCACAATGTACTGGAAGATTTTCCATCTAACATCCAAGGCTCAATTTTAGGTTGGCTATTAACCTTAAGAAAAATATCTGCCTTCTGTCCAGATAATCCACAGACGTCCTTGTGAGCAGTTTCATGTCGTGACTATTTTGTTTCTGCAGTAAAATCTACCAGAACTACTTTAAAATCTACTGGAACTACTCTGTTTCTACTAGAAACAAATTAGTTCCCGCATGAAACTGCTCACGTCAAACATTTTCGCTTTCAGCACTCTATGCATGCTTTCAAATTTTTCACAGTTTGTACAGCATTGTAATTTCCACTCGAGGCAGCTGGATTTGCAAGATTACACAATCATGCAACAATCTATCTTGCCAGGCTTCAAGTTTGTGCCTGCACCAAAAGTGGTCCAGCCAATCAGCGTCTTAGAAGCAGCTACGCTAAGGCAGCTACGGGCGTGGTTCTCAATGTGATGATGGCAAGAAGTGTCCGTGGAAGCCTGATTGGTTGAAGTTAGCCCATGCTAGGTGGATAGACAGATTCAGGTTCATCCAATTCTCTCGCCTGGTGTTTTTTGAAAGTGCTTTTCTGATAGGAAAGACCTTCAACTCCTCCTGCGAGGTAAAATAAATGATGTTTTTGCCAGCAGTGGCTTTGAAGAGAGTGTTACGGCTGTATGGGTTTCCCGGTGCTGTGTCCCTTCGCTCTGTCTCTCTCCAACTCCACCCTTGATTGCTCATGAGGTGCACCCGACCTGATTGAGGGGCTTAAAAGCACCTGTGCAGGCAGCAGAAGTCAGAGGCTGGTGGTGTTGGGACTGCTGGTGTTCTGCCTCGCAACATGGGATCGTTTTGTGGTGTTCTGACCATAGGTCTTTTTGTTAGTCTTGGGATTAGTTTGTCCTAATTTAGTATTATCTTGAGGTGTCTCTCTGTGGGTTATTTGGGTTAGTTGTGGAGTGTTATTTGCCCCAGTAGGGCCACCTTAGGGTGGGGCGTAACAAGAGTGATTTTTGGCTTACATAATGGCAGTTTCCTGTTGGAAAAGGCTGTCTGATGGCAAGGTAAAGTGGTAAAAAATATATTCTAAATATAGCATGCACTTAAACTGATATTGACCTTTTTTAGGTGGCTAAAATACATTTTGCTGTTGACCCTGTCCACAGCAGTTCATTGCTTAGCTTCCTAGCCCAATACTCCTGCTGCTGCTCCAAACTGGGGACGTGCCGACCACCAGCCCCACTTAAAAACAAAACCAAACTATCCCGTTAACACCTCTTATGGTTCTTCTAAAACATCTTAGCTCCAGAATGATCTTTGGACACCGGGTGTATGTTTCATATCAGCTGATGTTGTCCAGAGATGTTTTCACTGAACAGTCCCTTCCTGACTCGCTGACACTGACAGGATATACAGCACATATGGCTGACGTGGAAACAAACTGTTGACGCAGTAACCCACAACTGGAAATTTCTTTCTGTGACATTTAACTGAAACAAGTGAGTTGATCAATAGTCCTGTCAATCTTTGACAGATTATGTTCACTTTGTGCTCCAGTACAGTTAAACTGTCACACATCAAGCGTCCATCACAAAGACCTTTGGACATTTTTCACCACAGAACATGAGTTCAGTCTTTCGTGAGTCGAATGATGAATCTTTGCTTTAAAAATTTTCAGGAAATGAAAGTAGTTGTTTCTATTTTATAGCTGCTGACATCATGAGTGCTGTTTCCATGGCGTCCATACAATACTAATCCATTTTCTCAGCTCCACTCATGAATAATAGGCTGAATTATGCTTTAAATAATTTGTCCTCAAGCTTGGCCATGACACCCACCATATGTACAAGAATAACAGGATAGATGTGTCCTCATTTATGAATTTGTCCTGCGTAAAATCTCTGGAAACCAATCAGCCGATGTGTTTTTCAAGGCCTGTTCTTCCCTTCCTCCCCTGCAGTTTGATGGAGGGTCCTCTGTCGTATAGTATCAGGTTCCACTGCTGCCAGCCGGTGCTGGTGCTTCAATTGTGCTTTATAGTAACTTGAGCATTATAGCTGCATTAGTATCTTCTGCTTGAAACCCATTTTATAGATTAGAGTGAAGCAGAGATGCAGCATAAATCTGTTAACCTCAAATCCACCTCCACAGTCAGGATTAAAGTGGACAGAGATTTTAAGTCACATCAGAAATAGATAGTAATTGTGTTGAAATGATCTGTGGTGTTAACCTCAGGAAGCGATGTTGTAACTTCATATGCCTCAAATCATACGCCGCCAGTTATTATTAGAACCACAATGATCTTGCAGGATTTTTGTGGGAAGCGAAGCTACGAGGTGCATCTTTGAATGTTTGGCTATAATAGACCCTTTTTCGCAACTGACAGTTTGGCTTGCCTTAGCAGGAAAAGCACAGGTGTAACCGACAACATTAAAATTGACTTTGTTACATTCAGGCGAGCCAGTTTCAGCGTCCTGGTAATGTGCATGCTGTCAAACTGTCATGATTTACTGGGATGGAATTGAGCCATCGTTCATGACATTTGGGCTTTTCCTGCTATGATGAGTCAGTCGTGGGAAAGGTCTGTTAAACACAGCGGAGTTTGAATTTAAAGGAACAGTTGACCCGAAAATCAGAAATTACATAATAAATATTTTTGCTTTCTTTCTATGGTAAAATCATTTCAATTTCAAATCAATTTCCTGCATTTCTACACCATCTTAACCCCTGATTTAGCATTTTAAACATTTGAAATGAATGAGTAAACTGCATTTTATTATTAATAAAATCAACAGAGCTAATGCAAAATATTAATAGCAATGTTACTCTTAAAGGAGCTAAGGAGCTGAATCCTGTCCAGTCAGAGAGCCGATGTAGGCAGGCTAGCAAAGTTAGCTCACGCTGACACACACATTGTTTTTGTATATTGGCAGCAGTACAATCCTACTTTAAGATAATTTGAAGTTTTCCTAGAGTCAGTGGGCAAAGCAACATACACTAGCCTCTCTCATCCTGCCTTCCCTCTGTAAATGGTCGGACTCCTGTGTGGACTGACAGACTGTGATGGACGGGCAACGCCAAGCCAAGGCAACAATCTACAACAGGTTTGACTGGTCAACTCAAACCGTGATCCAAAAATGTGTAGATTTTTTGTTACTTGGTTTTGTCAATTAGATAAAATCAGGTAAGACTTTACTGATTGGGGCAATTCACTCTTCACACAGCTAATAAATAGAGTACAAATACAATAAAAAACCTAAAAGATGAATAAAAACATAAAAAATATGAATTTAAAAATATACAAGAAATATACACACACATATATATACACTATATACATATTTCAGTTATACTGACCTATGGATATATATGGGAAACTGTACAGGATATTTGTGTTGTAGTGTTTTATTGAGACAAAAATCTAAATATTGGCATGTTAAAAAAGATAAAATTGCACAGAGGTACAGAGTAGTGGTAGTGCAGGATGATTCCCAGAAGAAATTCACCAGATGGTTTTATAGTATGAAGCTATTATTGCACAGGATGATTTCACAGAGAAGGTATAAATGTACAGTGTATTGCACATTAGAGATGAAGGATTAACTGTATGTATATATAGAATGAAAAAAGATCTCATACAGAAATTCTGGCATAAAGCAAATACCAGCCAGAAACATCACCTGTAACAGACCTTTTTTATGGCAGAGAGGTATGAAAACTTTGCCGTACTTAGAAATAAAATGACATGAAATGAAGTGCAGCATGCAATATTTCTTGCATATAAAAGAATTTTGCTTGTTTTGTAGATTTGTAGTCCTTTCACTTGCAATCGGTGTGCAGTAGAGGATCTCACATAGACATATTTTCCCACACTTCCATTTAGTTTCAGTATACAAAAACAGTAAAAAGTTAGTCATTTCTACAAATGAAAGACGTACAATGAAGGTACAGTTTCCTTTTATAAATGAAAGGGTTGTATCTTGGTTGTGAAATCCCTCCTGCTTTAGATTTTGAGACTCACAGGAAAGTTTCTGAAAGTACTTTTTTGTAACTGACAATATC
The DNA here is from genome assembly GCA_034769285.1 of Lutjanus argentimaculatus. Taxonomy (NCBI): domain Eukaryota; kingdom Metazoa; phylum Chordata; class Actinopteri; order Lutjaniformes; family Lutjanidae; genus Lutjanus; species Lutjanus argentimaculatus. The sequence goes on from JAWZSL010000017.1 coordinate 14,295,458, forward strand.
CAAATTTCCCCGATGTGTCGATCTCTTCGCCACTTTTCTGTTAAAGCAAGTGGGGACAAACAAATGATAAGAATTATCTCCATTTATTAATGCACTCATGTCTGACTGCTCCATGTGGATAATCACAGCCTGTTATCAACACAGCTGCAAGTTAAGCGAGTCAATCATCAGATCCCAGTTCACTACTGACCGCAGATATTATTGATTTCTTCTGAGTGTGACATGAGCATCATTGAAAACAGTCGTGCTTCTTTGAAAGAAGTCGGTGGTCTGATGTTGTGTGGAAAAAAAAAAGCCTCTGAAGCTTTGGCAGCTCTTATTAGCTTTTGATGGCGAAGGGGGAAAAAAAGCCATTGGCAGCAGCATGGCAGCATTTCTAGCCATGCTGGTGGCGTGGCTCTGCAGGGATAATCGTTATGTTGGTTGGTCCAGCACTTTGGTCCACACTCAATTATCTCAACATCTACTGGATAGACTGAAATGAAACTCTGTACAGACACTCATGGTCCCCAGAGGACGGATCCTACTGTGTGACAGTCTGTCCAAATGCCCCTGTACCCCAGCCCTCAGCGCTCTCCATTGCTTTCTACCCCTGGCCCTGCTTAAAAACATCCTGTGTAAAGGGTACAGTGATGAATTTGGAAGGGATGTGACAAAGGGTGCATGACGTTAATCTGAAAAAGCACACACAACTGTCATATTCTGGTGCAGTAAAATGAAGGATAGACAGGTTTGGGGAGTAATAGATTACATGTAATGGGATTCTGTAATCTGGATACAAAAAAGGTAACTGTATTCCATCACCATTACAGATTTAAAAAAAGACATAGTAAGATTACAGATACATTTAGTAAAAGTGGAGATTATTAGCAGGATTACAGTTTTAAAATAAATAATAATACAATGCACAGTGCGCACTCAGTTGACAATTAATTATCATGGAAATTTCACAATTTTTTGTCTTTTAATCAATCGATAAATCAATAAAAAATTACGAACAACAAAGGAGGGAACAGCTGGACAAACTAATAAACCTATAACAATGAACAGAAAAAACTTAAAGCTGCAACAATTAATCTATTATTAATCAACTATTAAATTAAATCTGCATGTATGTTGATAATCAATTAATTATTTGGGGTAATTTTTTTAATTAAAAAATGTCCAAATTCCCTGATTCCAGCTTCTTAAATGTGAATATTTTCTGGTTTCTTTGCTCCCCTCTGACAGTAGAATGAATATTTTTGAATTGTGGCCAAAACAAAACATTTGAGGACGTCATCTTGAGTTTTGATCAACATTTTTCACCAATTTCTGACATTTAATGGACCAAACAACTAACTGATTAACTGAGAAAATAACCGACTGATTGATTGCTGAGGAAAATAATAATTAGTTATATTAGGCTAAACAATTTGACCATATTTTATACTGAAGTAATACAAAAGCATCAGAAAGTAATCAAGTCACATTACTCGCTGACTACAATTTTTAACATGTAATTAGTAACTGTATCAGAATACATTTTTAAAGTAACACTTCCAACCGTGAGGATAGAGTTACATATATTTTTATATAAGCTGAAGAGTGAAAAAGAAACAAAAAGTCAAATAAATGACTGTTTTTCCAAAAGGAGTCTTGGTGGCTGTGAAGAGAGCAGAGACAGCAGCTTCAGTTCCCGTCATAAAAGGATGTCTGATGGCAAAATGAAGCCGTGAAAATGTTCTAAATGCAGCGTTCACTGAAACTAATATTGATGTCTATGAGGTAAAATTACTGTTTTTGTCAAAGGAGTCTGGAGCAAAATAACAGCTTTAGTTCCCTGTTGTCAAATTTCTTCCTGTTATACTTCCAGTAGACACTTGTACTGTGGAAACAGTGTTCTGGATTTCAAAATAAAGGATTTTTAATTTCAAAATAAAGGATTCAAAAGTAAAGGTTTGGAGGGGACTGGAAGAATGTGGATTGGAGGAATGATGGGAATCACAAATGCATACTAACATATTAGTTGGATTATAAAGAAGAATATTATATCATCTAAAAAGTAGTTGTTTTTTTTCAGTCGTCTAAAGTGATGTGATGAATCCAGTAAATACCACAACGTATTATCGAAAGAGGTCATGATGGAGGAAATAATAAACTCAGAAAACTGAGCTGAGATTAAAAGAGACTTCAGTCATGGTTGCTTATTTGTCTTTTCTATGTGGTTTCGTACACACAGGGAAGAGAGACAGAAGAGGACACACATGCATTAACATATGTGAGCACACACACACACTCAGACACACACACACACACACTTCAGTCAGCAGGATTAAAGCTGGCTGTGTGCCAACAGTAATATGCACTGAATGACCACCATGGCTCCATGTTAAATCTTTACATTAACCGGCTTTTACCCAGGAGGAGATGAGTTCAGAGATACATCTGCCTCTCATTCAGCCCGATCTGCTCTAAATCAACCCTGACATTGTTTCCCCACAATATTACAACAATAAGATTTTCATCCCACATGAAGATAAAAATTCCTGCACATGTGTAGCACGCAGATCATCAGACTCTTTCAAGTTCACTTTTGCTGATGTGCAAAACTCCACATACATAGTTCACAGTAAAAATAAGAAGTACATTATGTTCTCTCCATCACTGCAAGTCTCGCTGTTCTGTCATTAACGTGACAAACTACAAGCTGACAGAGGTCAACTGTCAGCAGCTGCAGAGAAACTTAAGAAAAATTAAGCTTGAGAGCTTGAAAGGATGGAAAAGCAGAGTCGCTGCTTGCTGACCGCTGCTTGACTTTTGCTTTAAAGAGATTTCAGCCAGAGCTGATCTGACGACAGGTCAGTCAGGGAAAGCCCCTGTTTTACTTCAGATAACACTGTTTTGTTTTATCAGATAACTTAGGATCCACGTTATTGATTGATATATTTGCTTCATTAGATGTTTCTTCAGAATTTGTTTCATTGTTTTCTTGTTTACCACAAGATCCACTTCCTGGTTGAGGATGGTGCTCTAATGAATGTGCACCATAGATATATTATAAGAAACTAGATAGTGTATGTGAATGTGGATCAATTCAAAGGGTGTCCTGCCAACAGTTTTATAGAGTTTCTTTTATAATTTTATAATTGCCTATGGGGTAAAATGCTTTTTGGGCCAATGGGGAATTTTTTTCGCTGCAATACCACAAGCTACCACCGGGTGAAATTGGTGGCAAGGCTGAGCGACAAAACTCATCTATTCTATCAAGTACTATGCACACATGAATGTCTTCTTCTTCTTCTTTTTTGGAGTTTTACAGAAGTTGAAGACCTTTTTCAGCCAGCCATATTCATTGAAATATCAGGGTAAACACAGCTCTTGTCAATTATAATGTAGCTTCGTTTTACACTGGATTAAAAACCCACTAACACTCAATATCATCTGGCTTTGGTCTTCAGTGGAAAAGAGTATAACTGGCATTCATCCCCGGGTTAAGTGACACGCCAATATTCGCTCCATTTTGATGGAGGCGACGTTGTTGCCTCCGACGTTGACTACAGTGGCTCTTTTGCTCCTTTTTGATACACATGTGCTGCTTGGCTTGACTCCAGAGTTTGCAGAGTTTGCACCCACTTGAAACATTTTATATCCTATCAGTTCTTCACAATAAAAGTGCCTCTTTTTTGTTTTTAAAAGCTTTTATTATAGAGCAGAAAAAACAGCAAATGTTGGGTTTTCATCAGCGGTAACTTAAGACAATTCCTATTCTCCTGAAAGTGAACAATCATCCATCTTCTTCCACTTATCCGGGGCCGGGTCGGGGGGGCAGCAGTCTAAGCAGGGATGCCCAGACTTCCCTCTCCCCGGACACTTCCTCCAGCTCTTCCGGGGGATCCCGAGGCGTTCCCAGGCCAGCTGAGCGACATAGTCCCTCCAGCATGTCCTGGGTCTTCCCTGGGGTCTCTTCCCGGTGGGGCATGCCCGGAACACCTTCCCAGGAAGGCGTCCAGGAGGCATCCGATACAGATGCCCGAGCCACCTCAGCTGGTTCCTCTCGACGTGGAGGAGCAGCGACTCTACTCTGAGCTCCTCCTGGGTGACAGAGCTCCTCACCCTAGCTCTAAGGGAGCGCCCCGCCACCCTGCAGAGGAAACTCATTTCAGCCGCTTGAATCCGAGATCTCGTTATTTCGGTCATAACCCAACGTTCATGACCATAGGTGAGGGTAGGAACATAGATTGACCAGTAAATCGAGAGCTTCGCCTTTTGGCTCAGCTCCTTCTTCACCACAACCGATCGGAACAACGAGCACATTACTGCTGCCGCTGCACCGATCCGCCTGTCAATCTCACGCTCCGTCTTTCCCTCACTCGTGAACAAGACCCCAAGATACTTAAACTCCTCCACTTGAGGCAGGAACATGTAACAGAGGAAAGTGAACATATAACAGTAAAATAAAGCAGATATCTGAAAGTACAAACAGGGATGCAGGAGACAAACTTAACTTCAAACCACAGAGATTCACTTAGAGGCTCCAAAAGTACTGAGAGACTTTTAAAAACCTCTTTCTCAGACTCATCTACTGGCAGCTATTTTTATTTCTATTAAAAAAAAACCTGCATATATACACAAATTTTAGGATAAAAACTGTATAATTAAGGTCCCATTCCACTGACTGTAGCAGATCCTTTCCAGTGAGCCAACATGCACAATGGCAGCACTCTGACTCAGTTTGACCTGAATAGTACAGAAAATTAATTAGTATCATTGGTAACACCTGTGTTTACTATTTCATGTCAAAATAGCTGCAATGACAAAGATCTGTTATCCTGTTCTACACATGAATTCCCCCTTTACTCCACCAGATGTTGGCGATGTGGATTGGGACAAACGGGTCTTTGGGATTTGGGAGAAAGCACTGGGGGAAAAAAGAGCCTGTTAATTCCACCAAAATGCACCTATTTTGTCTCATTGATGAAGTAGGCTTAAATGTTCTACATTGTTTTCCTGATGAGAGGAAATAAAAGCAATAAGATGGCCTGTTAACTCAGCCTGAATGCATTTATTTCCTGTTTCTAAAGTTTTAAGATATATACTAGTTTTCAATAATGTGTCGAGGTAAGTTGATGCAGAAATGGCAGTAAAAATGGTCAGAAACTTTCATTTATGCACCAGTGAACTCTTCCCAATTTTTTAGTGGGTTTCCATGAAAAATGTTTGGGAAACACTGTCATGGGGAACACGGTGGAGGGGGAGAAAGAAGATACTTAGGTTTTTGAAAACTAATTACAGGACTGTAATGGAGTAAAAAAAAGGACAGTTTAAAGTCAGAAGGGGGCAGTAATGCAATGCAAAGGATGCCAAAGGAGAAGACAAAGAAGAAGAAGAGAGATTTGGCCTTTTGTCTGTGAGCTGTGGACCCCTTAATGTCAGTGAGTATCCTTCCTGCATTGATGACATTTGTTTTGTGTACACTGATGTCAAGAAAGAGTCCCAGCAGAGCTCTGAACCAATTTCATGGACTGTTGTGCTCATTTCTGTTTTCTTCAAACCTCCCAGAACTTCTGGCTCACACCCTGATCATCAGTCTGAAATACAGTTCGTACTCTAACAAGTCTGTGTTGGTGACCACTGATGCATCCTCATACCAATATACAGTTTCGGGGAAAGCATAATGTGCAAAATACAGCTGTTGAGACGCCCACGGCAAGAAGAAAGCTGGAACAAAATGATAAAACTTATCCAGATGGAAAACCGTTATGCATTTGTTTTGCATCTGCTTACAAAGCCAGCCTTGTTTTCACTGCTAATGAAACAGCTCTATTATGTTCAGTCTCCTGTTCTCTCTTGCTTTGTTTCATACCTCTTTTCTCCTCTTTCCTGTTGGATGTTTTTGATTGTTATTCTATCAGGAGAAAGCTGTCGTGTCATCTCACTCTGCCTGTAAATGTACCGTAATGCCAGTATATTCTATGGAAAACCTTTTGCAGGTGCAGTTGTACACATAATAAATCCAAAAGATAAGACAGGGTGAGAAAAATCTTTCTTTAATGCAGCACATGCATATTTACTGCTAAGTAAAGTATCAATGCAGATTATCACATATATCTGAACATAAATATTCCACATGGAAGCATTTGTTGTAAAACTAGCTCTCAGATTAGTAAAGTTGAGCTAATAGGATAGAGCAGAAATGTCATAAATTATGCAGCTATGATAATCCAATATGGCCCTGGATCTGTGGTTTTATGTGATCATCTGTGCCGCTTTTAACCATCTAAATCCCGTTAGAGTGATCAGACAGATCCTATGGGAGTGAAAAAGTCAGTTAACAACACTAATCCTCAGTGACACAGACTCGTGATTGTCGTAACAGCATTGGGTTGTGCCTCTTATTATCGGTATCTGTGGCATCATGTGGAGGAAGATTTAACGGGAGAAACTTCCCTCGGTTCTCAGCTGGGTCGAGGCCTCTGCCTTCTGAAGCGTGCAGCTCATGATGAAGCCCTGGCACCCACATGCTGACATGCAGGACTTGCAGATGTGAAGCTGGGGGCGGGGGAGGACTGCGAGGAAGGTGCCGCTGGCTATTTGTTTTTGTTTAATATGTTGAAGTCAGCCTCCAGATGGGGTCCTCGTATGATTACCATATGGACCCACAACAATTAATCAGATGTTGGTAGCGTTTGTTACCTCTGGAGCACAAATACCACCTGCCTGTAACATACACTGATCATTCTGTCAGGTGAAGAACGGTGTTGGTTTAGTTGTTGTTCAGTTGTTCTGTTTTTGCTGCCTTAGAATGAGCTGTTTATATCTACAGAGGGCACAGGTCATATTCTACAGCTCATTGTCGGTCTATGATACAGTTGATTGCTAAAATAATAAGTTAAATAAGTTGAATGTGGTTAAAAATAGACGCCCTTTGTCACAGTCTGCATCTCTGGCCACTTATGCTTCCACATACTCACTTCCTCAGACACATTCATCACATTTTCAGTTCATCCACCAAACGCCCCCAGATTTTTTTCTCCTCCTCTTACCACTCCTCTCTGCCCTGCAGTCTAGTTTTTCCCTTCACCTGTGTTTCCCGGCCCATCGTCCCACCTGCACCTTATTCCCTCATCAGCCCCTCACCATGCATGAAAGCCCAGGTCTTTTGTTCATTCAGTTCATCCTGGTTCTTTTGAAGTTTCCCTGCATTTTCCATGTGCTCGGTTTTTGATCCTTGGATCTGTTACCTTTTTGGTTTGGTGACTGTGTTATTCTGTTTTGTACCAGTTACTATCTGCACACGTGGCAATAAACCTCAGAAATCATCCTCCTGCTCCCTATCCTGCTATTCCTGTGAACTTAACACCCTTATATATATACATACATATATATATATATATATATATACATATATTAGTGATTAAAATGCCTATTTCATTGTAACATTACTTTGACTTGTGTGTGTGACTTAGCACAATACTCGAATTGGTCAGCAGCAGGCACATAGGAACCTAAAATCCCATTGAGGCAATGCTGCAGAATAAAACCTGCAGCTGAGGTGAACACAAGCTTTTTGCCTCTCTGCTTACACATTCAGCAGCAGCAGGGTTTATGATCACACCCCTCCCTGACACCCACCAGGCCAGAGGGGCAACACAATCCATCAGTAGCTGTTCAGTCTGGACCAAAGTAGACTGACCGATAATCCCTGGAGCCATGAGGTTAGCATGTTTAAAAAAAAATGGGTCCAAGTAACGCAGGTGTTTTCGATTCACATGGAGATTTTTCTGATTAAAGCCTCACTGTTGTGCATAATAAAATCAACATTATACAGTTCACTTAGGGCACTAGTCAACAGTTTATTGGTAACACACTCCAAGACAGACTGCAAACTCCAAACCGCACAATGACAAAATTAATGATTGATTTGTTACTTTTAAGCCATCAGACATTTGATGCCTGACTGTTAAAATATTGTATGTGTGTATTTTCTGCACACACTCATATTAAAAAGCAATCTAAACTGAAGCTGTGAGAGCAGTTCCACTCCAGCGACATGATTAGTTTCCCCTGCCGCAAAATCATCTGCCTGCATTTGAAAAGTCTCATAAATGAGTTGTAGAACGGCTAAAGGCGAGCAGTTTCAGGGGGAGCACAAACATTGTCATCCGGTAGTATTGTGTTATATTTAATCGTGTTATAAGGTGCTATAATTTTATTTTGTTACCCCCTCCCCCCGTTACCAAAGAAACCAAACAAAGTCAGCAGCCAGTCATCTCTTGGTGGGTGAACAAAATAATGAGCCGCCCACAGATGCTGAGTCATCGCTGTATGCTGTAAGATATGCCTGTTAGTGCTGGAATTGGTACATTCGACAGAGCTGGCAGCCTGCGCACCCACTCCTCTGAGCGGCACAGGCCAGTGTGGCGGTGAGATAATAAGTGAAACATCAAGAAGCGCCTGAGGGAGGTCCCCGGTAATGGCTGCCCCTCAGTGGAGACCTAATTATTTCTGTCTCCTGTCTCTCCACCAGATCATTTACTCACCTGTTGGTCCTGCTGAGGCCCCGCCGGCAGGACCTGACTGAGCACATGAGGCTGGGCCTGAGGGAGAGCATCTAATCTGAGGGTATATGCTACAACTGACAATTAAGCAGATATGACAATGTTGAAGCCAAAGTTCAGATGCACAAACCTGCCTGTCCATGGTACTGCCCCAAAACAAATGTCATCATCTTTGTTCAGTCAGTTGTGAAGGTGTGTTTCTGTGTGAAATGGCCCCCTTTAGGGGACAACATGACGATGAGAAAGAGGACAGACAGATATGAGCATGAACTGAATCAATCACGTTTGGTCTTTTCCAGGCTTCAGGCAAGAAGTCGTGAGGCAAAAGCATCCACACTCCTCACTTTGGATGTATTTACTGCACAATCATTCAGTGAAATTAATTATCCATTATCCCCCTGGTGTAAGTATCACTGCATTTTATGGACCGTATGAAACTTGTCAGATATATTCCTCGTGAACATGACAGACTGTAGCTTATTTTGGAAATGCTAAATGAGACACACGAGTGGTAGCAGTAGGTGTTTTGCAGCAGAGCTCACAAAGGAAGTGAGCGGAGGAGAGAGGGGGAGAGCTAACAGCTTAAACAGACAGCCATCCTACAGAGAGTGTGTATGATACACTGCTGGCTGTGTTCGAGCCAGTGGAGTACTCTCAAACCCAACTTCAGTTGTCTGAACAACCTCGCAGACACTGATGCATTAAGAATCAAAGGTCAGGGAGACATGGACACATTCGATCGGTCTTTTCAAATGTAAGGAAGAGACTTTGGGTTACAGCAAAGGTTATTTTTGCAAAATAAATAGGCTAAACTAATAGTATTTAATGTCATGCATTATTGATGTGCTAAAACGATTATTACATTTTTATATTTTTTTTCCCGATTGTTCTACTTAAAGTTGTATTAATTGTATGTTTTTGCGATGTGTGAACAGCCTGATTTTCTCAGCTGCCTGTAACAGCTTGTGAGCTGATTTCAAGCACTGAAGACATTTTTTTTTTTTTCTGGATAAATCCAGAGAATGTGATGCTCATGCACAATCCCGAGTGCCTTCTCTCCCACTCCCCTACAGGCTCCTTTATTATCAACGTTATGGTGAATGGTGACCAGTGTTCAAAGGGAAAAAAAAAACAGGCCTGAACATGGTGTAAGTCATAGTTCGAATTATGGGGGTGCGAAGTGGAAATAATAAAAGTAATCAATAGCTCATTATTGCTCATCAGTGAAAGGAGCGTATGAGAAGCAGAAAAATGTTGCCTGTGTCCCTCTGCTGATTTTGTGAGTTTGTTTCTTATTTTTAGCTCTTGATGAATTAATGCATTCTTTAATTTTGAAAAAGTACCCTTATATTATTGTTATTTGGAATGTTATTGGCAGTATTAACTCTCTGTAACTCTCTGCAGTGTTTCGTGGACTAAAAAACTAAACCCGATCTTCAATCGGCATGAGGATGAGTAGATAATGACTGAATTTTAATTTTGGGGTGAACTATCCCTTAAAAAGGAGGATTTGTTGAAAGTTCCACAAAGAACCTTTTTAAATCTGGTTTTAATGTACGTTATTTTGTGTAGGGGGGATTTTGTCCACTAACACTTCAATTCCCAGTGTCTGCATGGACACAGGAACAGAATTTGTAGCCATGGTAATAACTACTGGAGATCCATGTTAACAATAAGCAATCAGCACCACCATTTTGTCATGGTTTCTCAGTTCAGCATCCCAGTGTGACAAGTGGTGTCATGGACAGTGGCTCTGACGGTGGCCCGTCTCCCAGTGCATGAAGACTGTAGGGACAGAGCTCCGGTAATTACCTGTTTGGCAGCGGGGGAGGCAGCCACATCTCTTCCCTTTCCTCTGGCCTACTCTGAGCAGAGGGGAGTCCGGCAGAGGGGAGTCTCAGCAGGCACTGTGAGGCTCACTGGGCTGCTGGATCAGAGGAAACATCAGATTATAGTCGTTGAGAAAATGTATTTTTTGTTGCAGATGTTTTCTTCTCTTTGATTTCATGGAGGAGCTCTTGGACAAACTGAGGGCGACCAAAGGAAGCTCTCTGTCCTCTTGTCCTCTTGTCAGTGAACCAAAAAAAAAAAAAAAAAAAAAAAAATAATAACGCCCTGACCTCCCAAATCGTCTTGTAACAGCACTTGTCAGTCTGCCAATGAGTGTGTCGATGTTGCATTTTGGAGCACACCCTCTATCTAGATGGGTATTTTGGATGCTGACAGTAAAGGACAGTTGTTGCTCCCAGTGCAGCTCTCCTTCACTCTGTCATCCATTTTACGGCCCCCTCATCCCCCCTTTCTGAGCCATCCATACTCAGAGAGTGGAAAGAGAGCCACCATCCCTCTCCCTCTGACTGCCTAACAAGATCCTCTATCTCTGACACCCAGCTCTGTCACCTAGAACAAAGCCTCTTCTCAGACAGAAAGGCAAGCAGACTGACGGCTCCACAGAGGCTGGAGAGAGGAGCTCAAAACCGGTAGGGGAGGAGGCGAGGCGCCTGTGCCAGAGGGATTTATTTCCTGGCCTGACAGGTCGCTTTTTTTCCAGGTGGGCAGATGGATTTTCTACCTCTTGAAGCACAGTTCCAACAAGTAGTGAAAAGACAGGGTGTTATTTTAATAGTCTCTGACAGGTCATCTCTGGAGTGTGCTTCAAGTTAAAATGTCAGCTGGTGTGAGGATCATGCTGATGCATATAGCAACCTATTCCTTTATATAATCTACAAAATATTCAGTGGAAATGGCTGCTTTTAATGAGAAACTCTGTAATTCATGTTCCCTGCATCACAGTCACTTCAGGACACTGATACAGGAGATAAAAGCACACTTTAGGAATGCATTAAAGATAACAGCCGCCTAACTTTTCAATGAGACTGTTCCATTCTGATAATAATCCCACAGTGACATGAGGCATTTAATTGCATCAACACAGTGAAAACAGAATTAGCACTCATCAATGGTTTTAACTTCAGACTCACGCGATTTTATCTGTTTCCACAGCTGAGGGGGTTTTTGCTCGTGTGAGCATATGCCAGATGGGCACAGAATTAGTCCACAGTAAGACCCGAGGGCCGTTCATTTCATGCCATCAGTTCTCCTTCATCAGCCGCCCGTTCTGCCATATTTGTCCATGCTTTTCAAGTATAAACAAGTCTAAATGAGTCTAAAGTCGATTGCTGTGGAGCCTTGTATTGAGCAGTGCCATTTCTCCATTTCTCTCTATATAAAAACGAGAAAAGGTGACGCGCTAAATACAAACCATTGCAGAAACACAGATACAATAGATGCCATCCAGCTGGTAAGATGCACCTCTGTTCCCATCATCTTCCAACAGGGTTCTGGCCCTTTCAAACAGTAGAAAATTCCTGACTTTTGCGATGCTTTTGGATGTTCTAACAAAAGAAATGCCAAAACCAATAAAATGGAATAGCAGTTCACAGGTGAAAATGATGTTACAATACTTCATTGTTATGAACGTGTTGCATTTCGTATGTCACAATAAGTAATCTTTACTTAAAGTTAACATAAAGTCAAGAGATACTAGGGACAAGTTAACTTATGTCAAGAAAATAAAAATTAAGTTATATATGAGTATGATGCTGAAAATTGGCATGTAAAATCATGTAAAACAAATGATGTTTGACCCAAGACTGACACAAAATGACGTGACAAAGCATAAAATCTGAAACGTTAAAGGCAGTAAAGCAGATGGAGCCATGTCTCACCTCAGCTTTGGTGAAATATTTCCAAACATGGTGACCATTCCCAACATTTAAATTTGGTTGTGGCAGGTATTTTGTTAATTAAGGACCAGTGTGTAAGATTTAGTAACATCTTGTGTGAGCTTTCAGATTGCAGTCACCTTGTCGCACCCTCCCCTTCCAAGCTGTAACCTCTGTAGATATAAAGGGCTCATTCTATGGAAACAAAAATATAATTATAGTTTTCAGGTAATTAGAATATGGGAGACATGGAATTTGTAATACATAAGTATGACAACAGATCCTTCTAAATCTTACACACTGGCCATTGAAGCCTTGGTACTTCTCTCCAGATACCTGATCTAAGATACATGATCTGACCCTCTCTGTGAGGTTCTGGAGGCCTGAGTTTGAGGTGGATGATAACGCCAACCTTTGGAGAAATGGAGTCTTTTCTTCTTGAGTAATGGCCTCACTGGAGACCGATATCAGAGATTCATGTTTGAAGGACTGAATTAGTTTTCTGATATGAGATGTGTTCTGTACTATTATTTTGTGCACTTGTCCACACAGTCGTTTTTTCTCGTGTGTGGTTTTCAGTGCATTTCTACATGCCCAGTTCACTGCTGAAGCTTTTTAACACTAATTTAGATAGATATGTAGTTTTGATCATTTGTATCGTGCTGCAGCTTCATATGGCTTTTACTTTCATTTCACTCTTACACTGAAAATAAAATGATTCTGACCCCTAGTAAATGTTGCATACTTTAATCTGGCTTATTTCATAGATTTTAATGTGTTAATACACAACACATTTTAATGTGTTGTTGTACTGAGTTTGATTGATAACATGCAACACTTTTGGGCTTCTTTTATGTTATGTGATTTTCTGGATTTTCTTTTTGATATTCTATCTCTCACTGTTAAAATCAACCTACCATTAAAATTATAGGCCGTTCATTTCGTTGTCAGTGGGCAAACTTACAAAATCAGCTAGGGATCAAATTATTTCCTCCACTGTATCTCTTAAATGTAATGTATTGAAACTAGAGAAAGAAAGAGTTACACATAAATGTAGTGCATGCTGGGAGGTCTGCTAATAACATCAGTGTTTCTAAACTTAAATAAATGTGTTTGGTGAGTGGTTAGTAGGACATTAATGTAGCTCCTTATTCTGATTTCCAGGGTAATAATGTGATAATATGTTGTGATGGTTCAGATAGTAATTTTAACTTGTTAAAAGTGTCTTGTTGCAATATCACATAAGTTAACCACTCTTCTGTCTCCATCACTGCCAGGTGAACGTATTTTACCGTCTAGATGTAATAATTCAGGACACAAGCTCCTGTACTGCCACCCTGTGGCCATTGAAAGAAAATAGTTTGTATAGTTCTCTATGTTTATATAGTTTTCATTTATTTCAGGGGACTCTTTTCTTTGCTATATATCATTCATTGGCCACCCTGCTGTCTTAATATCAGCATCAGCCATTAAAACACCCATATTGGTCAACCACTAATTCAGATATTAAATGTTGCTGTGGGCGGCACGATGGCGCAGTGGTTAGCGCTGCTGCCGCACAGCAAGAAGGTCCACAGTCCAAAGACATGCAGCAGGTTAATTGATGACTCTAAATTGCCCGTAGGTGTGAATGTGAGAGTGAATGGTTGTGTGTCTCTATGTGTCAGCCCTGCGATGAACTGGCGACTTGTCCAGGGTGTACCCCGCCTCCCGCCCAATGTTACGGTTACAGAAAATGAATGAATGAATGTTGCTGTCAAAAGCATGGTAATCATTACATTCTGTAGTTGACAATAATAGTAAACAATACCAGTTGAAAACAAACTATTTTTTCAAAAGAACAACATATACATGACAAAAAACAGAACATGTGGTGTAATGAAATTCGGTCAATTGGCTGTTTATTTGTATAGAACAGTGTTTAACAAGTGCATCTTGAAATACAGTAACTTAGGCCTAACATTCAGTCACGGACGGTTTGCAAAACTTATTTTAAATTACATGTCAATTATGTCAACTTTTATGTTTTTTCATTTGAAATTTCGCGAGACTTCATATATCTCTTAATGGATGGACGTGTGAAAATATCGACGCCATGTTTACATGCTACCTGCTACAGGCTACAGTTGACATTTCGGCTAAAAACATGGCGTAAATGTCGTCTTTTGTGGTTGAATTTTAATGCCACGGCTCGCGGACACTTGGATTACAGCACAGGAGCAGGATGGAGACATTTTGTGTTTGTTTTGTGTTCTATTTATTTAACATTTTACTGTGGTCTCCATTCACTGCCTTTGTACTGGATGAGGCTGCAACCCTGTTTTCTGCTGAAACTCCAGGATTGTTTAGTGAACTTAAGATCTTCACCCATCCTCACATCGGCACAGGGGTGAGTACATACTGAGTGGGTTATCATGTAAAGTGGAATATCCTTTTAAGGCCTTGGCAAGGCCAATAAAACTCCCCTCCCCCCTTTCTGACAAATTTCAACTTCTGCATACTTTGTGCTAGTACTACCAAACTGTTCAGCTCTTTTAGGATATGTGTGCTATTGCTTTTTTTTTTTTAGCTTTTTAACTTTTATACTTTTTACACTGTAAAACTTTTTAAACAAATTTTTACAGTGTAAGTCTATAGGAGAAATCTTCACACTATTGCTATTACTATTATTACTATTACTAATATTACTATTAATACTACTGCTACTGAAAAACTACCACTAAAAACCGAAAATACTTGGTGATACAGATAGTACTATTATTACTGTTATTACTAATATGTTATATATTATCATTATTATAATATTACTATATTACTATTACTATCCTATTACTAATATTACTATTATTCCTATTATTTACTATTGCTTAAACTTCACTACTACTACTACTACTACTATACTAAAGAACTAAAATACTTAGTACTATAGATATGGTTCAGCTCTTTTAGGACATGTGTGCTATTCCTTTTTAACTTTTATACTTTTTACACTGTGAAAGTTTTTTGAACAAATTTGTACAGTGTAAGTCTATGGGAGAAAGCTTCAAAATCTACTCCACTTTGAACTTGTACTACTTCTGCACACTTTGTGCTACAGAAACCATTCAACTATCACAATGTTCAGTGTTTTTCAAATTCTTTTCAGCTATAAGCATTCCTATGGCATTTTCGCCAGGAAATGCAGTTTTTCTAGTTTGATTTGAGACTGCTGCATGGTAACTTGCTGCCTCCAGCCATTTCCATGCACATACCTGTGCTGCCTGTTTTTTGTTTTTTGTTTTTTTATGATGGGGGGTCATATTAGGTACTTCTACTCCAGGTACATCTACGGAACACTACTGACAAGTGCCTCGTACAACCCCACATCAAATAATCTAAAAGTGTGGGAGGAAACCAAAGCTCTTGGAGGAAACCCACACAGACACGGGGGACATGAAGTCTCCACACAGAAAGACCTGGGCTGAACCCAGGACCTTCTGTGAGGCCACAGTGCTGATCACTGTGCACCCGTGCTGCCCTGAACCACTCCTGGCTCAGCAGTCCAAAGGAGGAGGTTCTGTCTTTTTTAAAGTCCTTTTCATGGTGTCGTCTCTGTGTCGTCACAGCACTATGTTTTGTGCTCAGACTTTTCCTTCTCGTGTTTGCAGCGGCCCATTGACAAGCTGTTGTGGTCCGCCGTACTTCTGTTGGCAAGATGCGCGCGCAACTTTCTCATTGTTTACAAACTGTAAACGGGTCTATAGAAGCTAGCTCTGTGTTTCCCCTGGTAATATTTATCCACTGAGCTTTCTAAAAAAAAAAAAGAATTTGAAAATGTAATTGGCAGTTGTCAGGGCATATAACCAATGATCTGTTGATCGTTACAAATCAAGACTTGAATCGTGACGTTGAAGTTGAAAGTCAAATCAGATTGTGGATTTGGAGAATCGTGACACCGCTTGTCAACATTATATCAATATATTGTCCAGTCCTTTTAGGACATGTGTGCTATTCCTTTTTAACTTTTATACTTTTTACACTGTGAAAGTTTTTTGAACAAATTTTTACAGTGTAAGTCTATGGGAGAAAGCTTCAAAATCTACTCCACTTTGAACTTGTACTACTTCTGCACACTTTGTGCTACAGAAACCATTCAACTATCACAATGTTCAGCGTTTTTCAAATTCTTTTCAGCTATAAGCATTCCTACGGCATTTTCGCCAGGAAATGCAGTTTTTCTAGTTTGATTTGAGACTGCTGCATGGTAACTTGCCGCCTCCAGTCATTTCCATGCACATACCCGTGCTGCCTGTTTTTTGTTTTTTGTTTTTTTATGATGGGGGGTCATATTAGGTACTTCTACTCTAGGTACATCTACGGAACACTACTGACAAGTGCCTCGTACAACCCCACATCAAATAATCTAAAAGTGTGGGAGGAAACCGAAGCTCTCGGAGGAAACCCACACAGACACGGGGGACATGAAGTCTCCACACAGAAAGACCTGGGCTGAACCCAGGACCTTCTGTGAGGCCACAGTGCTGATCACTGTGCACCCGTGCTGCCCTGAACCACTCCTGGCTCAGCAGTCCAAAGGAGGAGGTTCTGTCTTTTTTAAAGTCCTTTTCATGGTGTCGTCTCTGTGTCGTCACAGCACTATGTTTTGTGCTCAGACTTTTCCTTCTCGTGTTTGCAGCGGCCCATTGACAAGCTGTTGTGGTCTGCCGCACTTCGGGGGGGGGGGGGGGGTCCATATTAGGTACTTCTACTCTAGGTACATCTACGGAACACTATTGACAAGTGCCTCATACAACCCCACATCAAATAACCTAAAAATGTGGGAGGAAACCAAAGCTCTTGGAGGAAACCCACACAGACACGGGGGACATGAAGTCTCCACACAGAAAGACCTGGGCTGAACCCAGGACCTTCTGTGAGGTCACAGTGCTGATCACTGTGCACCCGTGCTGCCCTGAACCACTCCTGGCTCAGCAGTCCAAAGGAGGAGGTTCTGTCTTTTTTAAAGTCCTTTTCATGGTGTCGTCTCTGCGTCGTCACAGCACTATGTTTTGTGCTCAGACTTTTCCTTCTCGTGTTTGCAGCGGCCCATTGACAAGCTGTTGTGGTCCGCCGTACTTCTGTTGGCAAGATGCGCGCGCAACTTTCTCATTGTTTACAAACTGTAAACGGGTCTATTGAAGCTAGCTCTGTGTTTCCCCTGGTAATATTTATCCACTGAGCTTTCTAAAAAAAAAAAAGAATTTGAAAATGTAATTGGCAGTTGTCAGGGCATATAACCAATGATCTGTTGATCGTTACAAATCAAGACTTGAATCGTGACGTTGAAGTTGAAAGTCAAATCAGATTGTGGATTTGGAGAATCGTGACACCGCTTGTCAACATTATATCAATATATTGTCCAGTCCTGTCACGAGTCAAAAAAGGATGATGATGTTCATGAGTGGATGTGGTTAATGGTTTAAAAGGAATTTTAGTCAGCTCTTGGGAGCTCTTGTGTGTCCTCAGCATCAAAATCATCTAGAGCAGGAATTTGCAGCAGGAGTGATGCTGGTGTCACCTCAGCTGATGTGGGAGTGCCAGGTGGACAGCCTGGTAGCTCCCAGGCTTGTGGGCAGGGGGATGGATCCTCTGAAACCACTGGGACACTTTGGTTAGATTGCAGGTCTGCATAGTCACATGAGATGAGACTGTTATTATCATGATCTAAAACAGGAAGTGGATGCTGTAATGGTGTCGTCTCGTCTGAAGTGACATGTGGACAGCCTGGTAGCTCCCAGTCTTCTGGGTAAAGTGTTGGTGGATCCACTTCAATTATTGGTGGAACTTTGTTAAAACCCAGGATTTTTTTATTTATCCAGGATTTTATCTTTTCCGGTATTGGCTTTGTTGCTTTATCAAGCTGCAGAGTGGTTTCTACGAGATATTTCTTGTAAGCGTAAGTCTCTTTCTTGTGTTCATTTAATTCTTGAATGAAGTAACTTTGGGTCTTATCTAATTGATGTCTAAGATTCTCAATGTGCTTATCCTTAGTCCTCATCGCCGTGGCTTGAGTCTTGATGGTGTTTTTAATGAGATCTGCCTCTCTCCTGAGTGTCTCAATCTGAACTTGGTATGCCGCCTCAGTCTTTTCTTCACCCTGAACATTCTTATCACCATCTAAGTAGCGTCTTTTGAGAGTAATGAGTCTTGATCGCAATTCACGGGGCTCCGCCAACACAGAGACACATGCTTGTAGATCTTCCTTAATTCTTAAATTTTGGGTTTCTAATGAACTGATCCTCTCCTTCATACATTTAATGGCAGGCTCCCTTTTCTTGTCTTTAATCAGATAGGCCCGTAGTTTTAATGCCAAGTCTTCACAAAGTTTCTCCTTCAAACATAACTTGCTTTTTGTTTTTTTGTGCTCATACCTTTCGTTCTCTAGTTTCTCCCTAAGTTTTTTGATTTCTTCCTTATGACTAATCTCTTTCTCCTTCAGAACTGCAATGGTTGTTTTGTCCGCATCATAACTTATTGCGAGTGTATTATAATTAGCACGAATACGAGATAGCTCCAATTTTGTGCATCTATTTCTTTTGTCTTGTTTTTGGATGGTTTCCTGTAATGAAGCCACCTTAGGAGTAAGGTCTTCCCTGTCTCTGAGTCTACTTATCTGCCCTTCGAGTACAAAGGTATGTTCTTTAAGCCGCCTGTTCTCGTAATTTGCACTTCTACGTGCATGGTCGTTTCTCCTCTTCTCGTCTTTCGATTCCTGGTCTACTTCTATCATTTTCCTATTTAGCAGCATTAACTGATTTTTTAATTTCTCCTCCAACATTCTGGTGTCACTCATCATCTCCCTCTCCTCTATCTCCCTCACTTCTTTTTTCAGTTTTTCAACGTCATCGTGATGTTTTTGTTTCACCTCTTGTATCTCTTTCGACAGATTCTCTTTGATGCGGTCTGCTTCTTTGTATTGCCGCTCAAAACGGACACAGTCTGCTTTTATGAGTGCCATTTCTTTGGCGTGATTCTCTTTCATCTCAGATATAATGCTGCTGTAGTGTTTTTCACTAATATGAAGCTGCTTTCTGAGTTGTTCCTTATCTCTCTCATGACCGTCGGCTGTGGCGTCATTATATTTCTGTAACACATCTATTTCTCTACATTTTTGCGCAATAGTCTCTTCTAATATTTGTTTTTGGATCAATATTTTTTTGATAACCTCCTCCAAAGCCTTATTTTCTTTCACGTGAGTCCTGATTTCACTTATTTTAGACTCAGTTTCCATTTTGGCTTCTGCTACCTTCCCTGCCCAGTGAATGTCCCTTTCAGAAACCATATCGGGCAGCTCAGCCTTTACTTTGTTTTCCAGTTTGTCTGTAATTTTTCTCGACATTATTGCAAAACTGTTGGTTTGTTTATATTGCAATGCAGTTCTCCTTTTTTATGACAGTATAGATAAAATGATCCTCTGATCCCTTGAAATGTGTGTGTCTGTCTGTGTGTGTCTGATGAGACTGCTGGAGTTTGAAGCGTATCCTGACGTCATCAAAGAGTCTCCGACCGCGTTCGGCGTGTGACGTCATCACAGGTCATGCGACACCGTCCAGTGCCGCCGCAGAACCTCAACGTGACGAAAGTTGAACTTCCAAATATGGTTCGCGTCGGCGCCGAGGTATTGACCAATGAGAGACGACGTTACTTGCGTAACGTGCTTACATGTCACGCTGTGACGCAAACGCTCGCAGACACCGTTAACAAGGACAGACTGTGAGCGGAATGACGTCCTCTCATCAGCTGAGCTTTGATTGGACGGTTTAGAGGGACTCGACCTGATTAAAGGCGCCGTCACAGCGGCAGTCAAACCGGGAATGAACGGTGGGTCTGCAGCTAATGTCAGCTAGCTTAGTTAGCTCGTCAGGAAGGTCAGGTTGTGTTTATCACCTGATGCACCAGTGAAGCTGTTTGTTCAGGACGAACAGCAGAGTTCAAATTAAGCTAACCAGGCTAAGTGGCATCGTGGGAATCTTAGCTAGCTCCCTCACCTCAGTTAGCTCCCCTCAGTTAGCTCCTCCTCCTAGTTAGCTCCCTCAGTTAGCTCCTCTAGTAGCTCCCTCAGTAGCTCCCCTCAGTTAGCTCCCTCAGTTAGCTCCCCTCAGCTAGCTCTCCTCAGTTAGCTCCCCTCAGCTAGCTCCCTCAGTTAGCTCCCCTCAGTTAGCTCCCCTCAGTAGCTCCCTCAGCTAGCTCCCCTCAGCTAGCTCCCCTCAGTTAGCTCCCCTCAGTCTAGCTCTCCCTCAGTTAGCTCCCTCAGTTAGCTCTCCTCAGTTAGCTCCCCTCAGCTAGCTCCCCTCAGTTAGCTCCCTCAGTTAGCTCCCCTCAGTTAGCTCCCCTCAGTTAGCTCCCCTCAGTTAGCTCTCCTCAGCTAGCTCCCCTCAGTTAGCTCCCCTCAGTTAGCTCCCTCAGCTTAGCTCCCCTCAGTTAGCTCCCTCAGTTAGCTCCCCTCAGTTAGCTCCCCTCAGTTAGCTCCCCTCAGTTAGCTCCCCTCAGTTAGCTCCCCTCAGTTAGCTCCCCTCAGTTAGCTCCCCTCAGTTAGCTCCCCTCAGTTAGCTCCCCTCAGTTAGCTCTCCTCAGTTAGCTCCCCTCAGTTAGCTCCCCTCAGTTAGCTCTCCCTCAGTTAGCTCCCCTCAGTTAGCTCCCCTCAGTTAGCTCCCTCAGTTAGCTCCCCTCAGCTTAGCTTCCCTCAGTTAGCTCCCCCTCAGTAGCTCTCCTCAGTTAGCTCCCCTCAGTTAGCTCCCCTCAGCTAGCTCCTCCAGCTCCTCAGTTAGCTCCCTCAGTTAGCTCCCTCAGCTAGCTCTCCTCAGTTAGCTCCCCTCAGCTAGCTCCCTCAGCTAGCTCCCCTCAGTTTAGCTCCCCTCAGTTAGGCTTCCTCACTGAGCTCCCTCAGCTAGCTTCCTCAGTTATGCTCCCCTCAGTTACTCCCCTCAGTTAGCTCCTCAGCTAGTTCCTCAGCTAGCTCCCCTCAAGTTAGCTTCCTCAGTTAGCTCCCTCAGTTAGCTCTCCTCAGCTAGCTCTCCTCAGTTAGCTCTCCTCAGTTAGCTCTCCTCAGCTAGCTCCCCTCAGTTAGCTCCCCTCAGCTAGCTCCCCTCAGTTAGCTCCCCTCAGTTAGCTCCCCTCAGCTAGCTCCCCTCAGCTAGCTCCCCTCAGTTAGCTCTCCTCAGTTAGCTCCCCTCAGTTAGCTCCCCTCAGCTAGCTCCCCTCAGTTAGCTCTCCTCAGTTAGCTCCCCTCAGTTAGCTCCCCTCAGTTAGCAGTGCACTTTGCTTTGAGTTGGGGCTGGATGAGTTATAGAGGCTTTTGTTGACTGAAGACGGTGAATGAAAGGCTGAATGTCTGGTGATGGGACATAATGTGTGTGTGTTTTTCACGTATCCTTTGAAGTATCAGTGCTACGTACTGTGTGTTGTGGATTGCTAATGCACCAGCTGACTGACTCTGTGTCGTCTGTCCTTTTAATGCCACACTAGTCAAAAAAAGACAGTTATCCAGCATTGAAACAAGGTTCGTACAGGAACTGGAAAGTCCTTGTAAACACTTGAATTTTAATGTGGTGTTTCCAAGGTTTTGCAAGTGTCTCTACCCAGTAGCCCTGTCAGTATAGGCCAGACCACCGTGATGAGCAACAGCCCAACTCTTCCCTGCCGCCAATGTCCCTCCCTGAGCTGTCAGCGCTGTCCCAACTTGGCAATCAACCTCAGATCACCCCCAGCCAGACCACTGTGGCGGTCTATGTATGTTAATGAATAATTATTATTAACTAGTATTGTAATATTGTTCACAGCTGGAAGTGTCGCTGACAGACAAAGTACAGAAAGCTCCAGAGAGGAAGCGCAGGGTGGAAGATAGTGGGGAGATAGCCCCACTACACGCTCGGCACGTGTTTGAAACACAAAATGCAAGAGAGGACTGATTTCCAGGAACTGCTTTTTGAATACCTACCATCCAGGTCTTTTGGATGCTCCTTTGCTGGTTTGTTTCAGGCTAAAAAAGTTTGATCCTGATAATGAGAGTTAGTAATCTGGAAACACAGTGAGGGATTACTCGCTTTGCAGTGGAAACCCTAACCTCAGTCTTGTTCGTACAAGTTAATGTTGTATTTCACAAAAGTGTAATAATTTGTATGATGTTAGCAGGAGTGGTCTATGACAAACCGTGACATGTGTAGAGTAGATAGTTTAATGTTGCTGTTACATCATTAATGAGTGTGTGTTACAGTTCGAAGATGCTGACCGGCTCGCTGATCATATAGAGCGTCTTCTCCACTTAAAAGAGCAGCTCATTCAGAAGGACATTGAGGCGCAGGAGAAGATCGACCAGCAGAGGAAAAACTGGTCATCATGGAGGACCAGCATCGTTTGCTGCGGCTGCACAAGAAAAACCAACTGGCCCAGCTGGAGACTGAGCTGGAGGAGACGTACTCTGAAACTCTAACATGGGTACCAGACATAAGCCACGCCTTACAGGCCGCCATTAGAGCTTGGACCTGATCTGCCTAAAAAGTATCCAAAAATGATTATAATCACATTTAGCTAATGTTATGGTAATATTATGTATACAAATGAAACTTTTACAAACCTCCTCTAATTATTAATTGTTCTTTAAGAACTGTCCAACGCATTATTAAAACCTGGAGGGATAGTGGTGAACCATCATCTTCAAAGAAATGTGGCTGGAAAAAAATCTTGAATGATTGTGATTGGAGATCACTTAAACGTTTGGTGAAATCAAATTGTAAAAAATCAACAGTAGAACTCACGGCTGTGTTAAATAGTGAAAGTAAGCATTTCCACACACACGAAGAGAACTCAAGGGATTGGGACTAAACAGCTGTGTAGCCTTAAGAAAACCACTTATCAATGAGACTGATTAGAAAAAAAGGCTTCAGTTTGTGAGGGAACATAAAGATTGGACTCTGGAGCAGTGGAAAAAGGTCACGTGGTCTGATGAGTCCAGATTTACCCTGTTCCAGAGTGATGGAGGCATCAGGGTAAGAAGAGATGAAATTGTTTTTAAATGTTTATACTTGATTTTCAAACTGCCTTTTTTGCACATTTAACTTTATAATCAAACAGTGCAAGCTTTCCCCATGGTGTCTTTAAGACCGTATTGTTTTAAAAGTCTGCAATTGTGTGCTAGCTTTATAAGAATTATCTTACTGTGTGGGTGTGCATGTTTAATCTTTTCTTTTAAAAAAATCTAAAAAAAAAAAAAGTATATTTTGAAATGTTTGCATGTGTAATTTGACTCAAAACACCAGGGACTACATATTAATACAAACATGTTTATTGGAGCATAAACATTTTTACTCCAGCACTTACAACATCAACAGGATGTATATTCACCATTTTAGCATGTCTGCACTTGCTTTTGACTTTAGTATTATATATTTAAGTCTAATGCAAAGACTTTAAACAGCAATTCAAGCTTCTTAAAACTCTTAACTCTATGCACAGGACTGTCTTGCTCAATCTTAGAGAAATCAGGTAGAAATGTAAATAAACTCTTAGCATTGTCAAAACTTAACTTGCTTATATTAATTTAAACTAAATAACTTTTCTAACAGAGATACATGCAGATATATGCATTTCTTTACAACTCAAGAGTCACAGCTGAGCACATTGCTCATCTTTTTATTCTTACAGGTAGAGGAGCATGTCGTCCAGTTACATATTAAAGTCTAATGCAAAGACTTAGTGACAATTCAAACTTCTTAAAACTCAGAACTCTATGCACTGGACTGTCTCATTCAATCTGATGCTAGAAATGTAAACAAACTCTTAACATCTTCAAAACTTAACTTGCTTATATTCATTTAAACTAAAGAGAACTTTTCTTTTCTAACAAAGACAGATAACATACATTTCTTTACAACTCAAGAGGCAGAGCCAAGCACGTTGCTCATCTTTTTATCCTTACAGGTAGAAGAGCAGGTCGTCCAGTTGCATATTGGGCTCCCTGTGGAGGCTCTCACCCACAAGGAAAGCCAACTTGTGGGCGTACTGGCAGGGACCGGGCACTCGGATGACACCCTGAAGCAAAATAAATAAATTCCATAAACACTCTCGCTGAGGGGTGTACTACAAAGCTCAACACAGCCAGGCTTTCTTTGCATGATCTGGATTGACAAAGCCTGAACCCCCAGCCAGAGATAACTGGCATCACGACAGGTGGTTATCAACTTGCTTTGTTAATTCAGGCTTTCGTCTTCAGACTCTGTGCGCGCTCACATAAAAAGGGGCGTTTTGTTGCGTCATTTGACTCTTCTTCTGCACAAAGTGAAGCGATCGCGAGCAGTCTAGTCCAGTCAAAATGATCAAGTTGTTATAATTAGGAGCTGAGGAAAATATACAAAATATATTACGGCAAAAAGCAACATCGATGCTGCAAATAAAGCAGAAGACATGCTGTCAGAAACATACTGATCAACTAAATGCGATCGTAATCATATTTCTAACATGAAAACTGCATATTAAACAACAAAACTTCATACAGCAGATTTAAACATGACGCTGTCAGTCTGACACTGTCCCGTGATGGAAGAGATGTGGAGATCACAAGTTTTTGGCCAAACCAACGTAAAATGAGTAACTGATTTAAGATTTTCTGTGATAAATGATGATGAATTTTCTAATCAGTGTTCTGAGCTGCAATATCAGCAATGCAACACGGACAATGGTAAAAAGTATTCAAAGTACCTGTAGTTGTTTCTTTGTTATTTTAGTGTGTGGATTATATACAATATAAATTTAAAAGTGTTAATATGACCTGGAGCAAACAGGAAAAATGAGTTTGTGCTGCTGTGACACTTCAGATTTCTACATTATACGGATTCGTTCGGTGATGTTACGAACGTACAGCTCAGCAACTTTTCATTTTTAATGTCTTCCCTCAGTTTATAATTTGTATCGATTATCAACAACCTTGTTAGGACAATAATTAGATCAAATGTGACACTTTTTACAAACAATTTAATCTGTAACTCAGAACATAACCTGCTCCCGACCAGGTTATGAATTTAGCATAAGTTACCATGGTGATCTAGCCAGGTTAAAAGAGAGCCACTTTCGTGACACTGAAAATCCTGGCTTTAGATCAACATAGCTCGCTAACCCATTAATCTCGCTTCATAGTACACCCCTCTGGTCAAAGTGCAATAAAAATATTTGCCCCAAAGAATCAATCATTTTAAATAATCAGAATCTCAATATTGATGAAAATTGTGATGATCTTTGTGACCATAGTTGTGCAGCCCCACACTCCAGTACTGAAAAACGTGCAGTACAGTTACTAGGTTAAAAGTTTGACCATAGTTGTGCAGCCCCACACTCCAGTACTGAAAAACGTGCAGTACAGTTACTAGGTTAAAAGTTTGACTCAAAAGTTCTCCAGATGTGGAGAAACTGTATGAGCGTGGACATACAGGATGAAACAAAGTTATCAACGCAGTGATTTCAAAGCCAGCCTACCTGCCAGTTGTAGTACATGTGGCAGAGCTTGTAGGTGAGTCGCTGCATGTGATCAGGCTTCAGTCCGCTGGTGTCGTAGATGACGTTGTAGTGGGTCGGGGCGACACATCCAAAGCGGACAGCCTGGCTCACAATGTAGAAGTCATACCTGGAAAACAAAGAGTTTGCAGCAGTTAACCACCACTACTACTAAATAAGTAAAAGAAAAGATGCAGGAACAGCTGAAGACAAAAAGACATACCACTCTGGACGGGTGACCTCTGAGTCAATGAGGGTGCCAGGGGGAGGGTTGGACACCTTGCCGTTGACCAGGGCAAAGAACCTGCTGCTGACACGCTTCTTCACCACCACCACACTCAGCTTGGGCCTACGACAAGCAGATTGAGAACTTCCATCAAACACTGGAAATTCACAGGCAAATTAATTGCCTCGAGGCTTCGTTTAAATCTGGACAACTATACATCACACTGTGTTTTGTACGTAGAGATGGGTACTGAAACTCTGGGGCTGAAAGACCCGAGTGTTGATAAACTCCCATGTTTAAAGTAACTTGAAGATTACCCGAGTTGACAATTACAATTTTAACTGCAATAAACCAGTGCAAGTAAAAAGCCAATACTTTACCAATAAATCTGATCAACAAGCACAAACTTATAAACATGTAAAGAGCGATATTTTAACGTGCTCTGGCCGCAGTCTGTCATCCAGCACTGCTGTGTTACATGAGCACAGCACATTAGCTCGATTAACAGCGAACTGAAATGAGCTAAGACCAAAGTTGTCTGTATGTTGTCTAAATGTTCAACTTAATTTGCCAGGTATGTTAAAATTAGTCAAACTGTTGTAAACTTGCTGCTGGATGAGACAAAGAGCCCCTCCTCTCTTAAGTTCATATGGTGACTCTACTGGTGTAAACCTTACCGCTGATCCTCTAGTTATTGTTAGAGAAATATTCCAGTTCTAGTTCTCTTCTAAATATATTAACTTTATCATTCAATCATCAAAAAAAGAACTTATATTTAAGATATTTCAAGACCTACAATTCAGATTATTGGATTTCAGATCTTTGAAGGACCCACAGAAACCCAAGTAAGAAGTGCAGAAGCTTTGAATGACTATGAGAAGGACTTTGAAGATGAAAACTTTGGACATGAAAAACTCACATGTAGTCCTGCCCCATGGACCTGATGGTGTCGACGATCTGGGGAATCTCATAGTTGACCACGCTGTGCAGCTGGCCGTCTCCTACGCCGTCTCGGTACACGATGATGCGAGAAGGCAGGCACTGGTTGATCTTCAGATAGTCCCTCAGGGCAGCTGGAAAACAAAGTTATGACAGTTATGTGGACATTGTTGATAGAGGATCAATATGTATGTTAAAACAGAAAACTGTCAAATTAAGGAAACAACTTGCCACTCAAGGCCATCTTCAGTCCGTCCATGATTTCCTGACCTTTGTGCTGCAGCACACACTTCGAGAACCACCTTGGCAAAGAAATGGAGAATATCATACAGCTTATCAGTTGTGCTATAGCACTAAATCAAAGACTCTGAGTCGACCAAAACAATTTCTGTCAAGACCAGTGCACACGTTAAACACAACCAAATTCACACTTGGGCCTTTTCCACTGGCACTTTTGGCCATGTTGAGCCAAACGTTAGCTTCATTTCCATTATCACTTTCAGCACGCCAAGCTTTACCCAAAATGGACCCACTCTGGAGTTGGGCCAAAGCAAGCCCGGCCTGCCTCCAAGCGGAGGAATCTTTATGGTTTGAAATGTAGTTTCTCTCCTCTGCTGCGGTGTGAACTTAAAGGTATCTGCTTCATTTTACTGTTTCATATTCGCTTTCAGCTGTGTCGGAGTCGTTTTAAGTTACTGCTGATGAAACCCCAGAATGAAAACATTTCCTGTTTGTGCTGCTTCATAATAAAAACATTTAAACTAAACGAGCCTCCTCAAGCTCGTCTTCAGTTAAAGACAACTTAAAGTGGACAGCCCTGTTGTAATGGAAATGCAAACCTCTGCCATGTTGGGCTGATGTGCCAAGTATGGAAAAGCGCCAACTGTAGACCAAGCTACCGCATGTATGAACACCGTCAGCCTTCATCACTCACAGATGCCCAGCTCTGTTATAGAAACTAACCTGGTCTGCTCTGGTTGAGACTGGCCACCAGAGCTCCAACGGACCTTTTCCCAGAAGCAGTGTCATGGTAGCAGTCAATGCCCACGATCATCAGATGTTTGAGCTGCACAAACAGGTGATACAAGTTAGCAGTGTAGTGTCATGTTACTGTCACTAACAGCATTCATCAGTTTTACCATTTTTATAAACTTTCTTGTTTTTACAAGGGATACACCAATAACACTTTTTCTCATGCAAGTATGTACATTTGGGTACTTGCCAATGCTGAGTACTGATTGAGTATTAAGTACTAATATTACTATTGCAGTTCTTACAGTGACTTAAAACATTTTTCTTTCGAGTGTTCCTCACTTTTTAAGTGTAACAAACTGTCGTCGTTTCCTGCTGCTGTGTAACAGTGATTTCTGTACACGTTACATTTTTGGGTTATTTGTATTTAGTTACTGTTCTGATTTCGTGTTCCTTATTAGGCTGTGCAGTTTAATGTGTACATTATATATTTCAGTAGGAATATTTCCACATTATTATGGACTTGCAAAGCTAATATACATGTATACATATAATTGAAATACTAGTTGACCGTTTAACTCAGAAGTTACTCAACTCGATTTCCCACAACACACCCTGACTTTTAAGTCTTTATTGTATAAATCAATTAGCGTGCACATGACTTACTGGGATTTCCACACTCCAGAGCTCTCCTCCCATCTTGCAAACCATCTGTAGTATGATCTTGGTAGCTACAGTCATGAGTGCCTGAGGTTTGCTGATGGTGCGGGCAACCACACACTGGCTGGGAATGGGGCAGTCCACACAGAGGTACTTCTTGACGGTGTCATACTTGTCCTTCCTGTTGCTGGGGAGGACCACCAACACCTAATAAACAGAAAAGACTGGAAGGTCTTATACATGCTCAACATGTAACCATGGCTACAATGTGAATGTGTTAAATTTCAGTGGGTTCACAAGAAACATCACAGCACCGAGCAGCAGTCAAACTCAGAGTGACCTGTCACCTCAGTATTTGTGTGTACCAACCATGTCCGTTTGAGGTCCAACATTGTGCTGCAGGGCTCTGAGGAGAGCCTCCTGATGATCCTCATACTCAATCCTGAATAAAATCACAGCATACAGTAATTAAATAAAATAACCATATTCACCCAGTCAGGTTGTGCAATTTAACCAACAATCAACAACCATAATTTACTTAAAGTTAACGATAAAGTCACCAAGGTTACTAAATCCTGTTTTAGAAGTGTTAGTTCAACTGTCATAGAGGACTAAAATATAAAATATTCACATTTGATAAGCTAAAATTGTCTTTAAAAGTGACTCAAAACTATTGAACAATTATAATATTGACTGAAGGATACATCGTTTTTATGCCATAACTCACATGACTGGTCTCCTTATGCGGATCCCCAGTGGCGCTGTGACTTTCTGGAGGGTCGACATGAGGGAATGGGCTTCGTTGCCATTGCGACGGGTGTAAAATACGAACCAGTTGTTCAGTGCTGGCGCGCTGATCACAGGCACCCCACGCATCTCTCTGGACCAGTCAGCTGCTGTGGGGTTGTAGTCAAACTAGGTGACACAAATGATATTAATCTCTCAATTAAGATCTTATAAATAAATCCATTTAATGAATTCAAAGGAGCAAATTCATGTAACCACAAGCACATTATACCGATCTTGGTCCCTGGAAAATCCTCTCCCGTGGGAGGACTCTGCCTGTCAGTTTGAGGAGGCTGTCATCAAAACCGAGTCCCCACTTATCCAACTCTGCCTGCGCGTCAGCATTCCTGTGAAATAATTTGTAGGATTTAAATCAAAGCCTGGGATTATACTGCCTGAAGATGTTGACAGGAAAAAGTTGCTATTTTAACTTCTGTGCATATGAACAGACTAATTACACAAGACGCTAAATTAATGACATCCAGGAAAAACAGTGTATCCATGAATGATTACAAGAAAAAAGTTTAGATTAAATTACAGTTTACAGGCAGTGAAAAGCAGTCGTAACAGGGTCAAACATTTAAAAAAATAGCATTTGTAATGTTTACAACTTCACTGTCAAAGAGGAACTAATAAAGAGTACTAAGGGTTTTTAAGGCCTTACAATCACATCTATGCTGTATTGATTGACATTCTGCAGGCTGGCCATGAATTTCTCTGTCTGCTGCAATCCCTCATTTACATTAGCTGAGATCTCACAACAGACAGTTAATGTAAATGTGGGACTGCAGCATTTCTGAAGAAAGAAACTACACAGAACACACAGACCAACTGGACTGGTGGCACAGCAGACATGTTGAGTTGTCAGAGCAGGAAAAACACAGATGAACTTAACAGTATTTACGGCTCAGTTCTATTAAGTTTAACAGTGAACCAGCATTCACAATAGAAGGACGTCCCCTAAGCACAATACAAAAATCATTAACACACCTGAGTTTTCTGGTATGACATGTCAAAATGTCTCCTATGCATTTAGTCCATTCCACGTACTGATTAACTTGGTGAAATACTGTTTATCACCTACATCTGTATGTTTGAGATAAATCTGTTGAGGCGTCCCTCCCTCTGCTCTGGGGACAGTCTGGTGTGGGCGTGCAAGTCCTTCATGACGTTGAAGTCAGCTCGCATCTTGTCAGTCAAGCCTGTCAAACAGAACCAAGTTTTCATTTAAACTTAGACAAATTTCACTGATTATCGTTTATCATCGATGACATCCAAAAAGACAAAGAGGTTTTGTTGCAGACACCAAGAGTAACACAAGGATCCAGACAGATCGTAGAGTCCATCTACACACTGTCAGTGTGGCTGCTGTGGAACAATGTTAGCGCTCCCCTTGTAAGTTTTGGGAAAGTGGTGAAAAAGTTATTTTCAAGCCTTAATCTCCTCAGTCGTCATCATCTTTTCTCAATGTTAACATTTCTTCTGACACCCTAAATGACATGAATGATATTGTTTCTGGCATACTGTACCATAATCTCCCTTAAATACCAGTCAAGTTCTGAAACCTTCAATGCATTTTTCTAATTGCATTACTTAATCTGTCTAACATGTAACATGTTGCTGGCTAAGATAACCATGTAGCCCATATTAGATTTGTAAAGTGCATGAAATAATGGAATTATAACTTTTCTCTGTTAAGAATTAAGAGTCACATGCAGGACAATAAGAAGGTAACCTGTGAGGTAGCACAGCTCAGGGACAAGCATGGCCGGACCAGAAGGAAGACGTCCACCAGGACCCAACTTCTTCACATGGCTGACCAGCAGCGCCTGCTTGTCATCAGTGATTTCCTGCCCGTATTGCTTAGAACAGAAAGCATGAACAAGTCCATGAATAAGGCTGATATTTATGTCTATCATTGTGTTCTTATTACATTTAGCCTAAATATTCCTAAAGAATTCATCTGAAGCATTAAGGAGGCGGAATAATTTCAGCACTACGACATCTGAACCCCACCCCAATCCCACACACAGTTTATACATTTATTCTATGTGTGAGTCAGTCAGGTTTATATCAGTTATGCCCACAGCACAAGTGTTGGTCAAACTGGGACAATGGCACCTACATCCTTGTAATACTTCTTGAAGGAGATGTCCTTGTCATTCTTCTTGAAGGTGTTGATGGGAGTGTGATCCCAAGCAATGTCATCAATCCTGTAGGTTCTGTTGTTGTACCTGCAACATTGAGGCGCAACAACAGAAGAGTTAAAGTCCAGCACAGGTATCAAGTAAAGTTCCATAAAGGTGCTTAGAAACTGATACATTTGTGAGGCGGACAAACGTCACCTCCAAGCCCAGAGTTACAAATATAAAAGACTTCTGTATATTAATCTAAGAATGTGTGTGAAATGCGGCTCCTACTTGGTGAGTACAATGAGTCCAACGAGCTCCTTTGCACAGATCTCAGCAAAGCGTTCTCTTCCACACTGCTGCCTCAAGTTGCACATAAAGTCAAGGACTGTCTCACTACGCAGCACCTTGTGGCTCACGTCGGTACACAGCATGATGGACGTCTCATACTGCAGGATGGTGGTGGCGTAGCCTGGCCAGATGGTCAGCCTGGGATAGAGAGGTTCAATTTTTCATTTAAAACCTAATAATTTTAAATCATTTTCCATCATAGAAAATTTGCTCCTAACAACTTCAATCAATTTAATCAATTATTCTGTCCAGTATTTTCTCGATTAAGTGATTGGAAAAATGTTACTGTCATAAAATAGTAAAGAAACCGTAAAATATTCACTTTTAAGAAACTGATATGGCCAATTTTTTAAATTAAACTTGACTCACTCAAAAATCACATTAAAAAAATTTGTGTCCATTCAAAATATT
Organism: Lutjanus argentimaculatus; assembly: GCA_034769285.1. Classification (NCBI taxonomy): domain Eukaryota; kingdom Metazoa; phylum Chordata; class Actinopteri; order Lutjaniformes; family Lutjanidae; genus Lutjanus; species Lutjanus argentimaculatus. The sequence continues at coordinate 14,327,718 of JAWZSL010000017.1, forward strand.
TTGTCCTCTTGTGTTAATTTAGACAGACTAATTAGCTTTCCTATTTGGGAAGAAGCTTATTTTACACAGTCATGGAGGATCACATTTTCAAAATACACTTTAGAAATTTTAATAGATACATGACAGAACTGTACAAAAGAAATCAACAGTGAGGCAAATGAATATACCTTTGCTGTGGGATGTTCAGTGGATCTCTGGGGTTGTAGTAGTTTCGTCCAATCTGCTGCATGTTGAGAATTCTCAAGATCCTGTAGAAATGAAAAGAAAAAAAAAAAGAGAAATTTGGAAGCTTACAAAGATCCAAAATGCTGCAGTGAACTGTAACCATATACAAGTCTCTGTTATCAGTAATGATTTATTTCTATTTGAACACCAAACACATTTTATGTTTCAGTTCAGTCTCAGTTAATTTGTCTGATGCACAACATATTTCGGCCATTACTGTGAATTACTTATTTCTAAAGAGACCTGACATCTGGAAAATCTACCTTTTCAAAATGATGTTGTAAAACTGAAGGCACGCTGGAGATGTGGGAGGCAGCTCATTGGTCAGGGTCACCGTTATCACAACTCTTTCCCCACTTCTCGTCTCGCTGTGGAACACAGTCTCCTAAACACAAGGTGAGACATTGCAGCACAAGAACGGAAACCAACATTTGTCTCTTTCACTCCCAGTGAAGTTACAACTGAGCCTTCAAATCAAATTACAGTTAACAGTCTTGTAAAGAAAGGGGGGCAGGCTGAGCAAAATAACCATCTTGGCAACTTCAAAAGGGACTTACTTGCATCACATGCCCACTCTAACAATGTTATAATCTGTGATTTGAAAGGTTTACAGGAACTCGCTGTATGGGCAATGATTTTAGCTTTGCCAGTGACAATAAGGGCAACCTCAACTTTATGGTCAGAGTTCATTCTGATCTTGTTGAGTCCAAGCAACTCTAGGGACTAGTGGATTCAAATGGTCACAAAACATTATTAACTGTCCAACAGTGTGATCAGTCATGATGTTTCAATGTGTGTCTTCATCTTGTTAGTTCTTGTTAGGTTACCTTGCTGTGCAATCTGTGGGGCATGAAGAGCAGAGCTCCATCAAAGCACCGCGCAGAGCCAAGTATTTCCTCATGCTGGAAGAGGAGGGCAGATCTCAGACGACGAGACTCCATCGGCGGTGTGTAGTCCACATGATACTGATACAGGACCCACCGCGGGCGAGACAGGATGCGAAAGAAGTTCGCTATCAACTGAATGGGAGAACCAGATGTTCCTGAGGAAGTATACACACAGTTTTAAAAGGAGTCATCTCTAATTCTCTCCACCAATTACAAAATGTACATTTGCTGAATGTGTTGGTGTACATAAATTTCAAATAATAACAGACCAGTTTTTGAGTCCTTGACGTGCACCATAGTCTGCCTGGTGTTAATCCCTGCATCATGAATATCACGGCGGCGTCCACCTCTTTCGGCCAGCTTCACCTGCTTAAAGCCTGCTGAAATCTGTATGACATCTAACAGAAACAAATAAGGCAGTCAGGGCCAGTTTGTGTCTTTGATCAGACTTAAAAATGGAATAAACTGTATGAAAGCTAGAGTAGTTTGCAGACTTTATAGTCCCAAAGTCATTTCACCAAGTTTTATATTGAAAACCTCAGTGATCTGAAATGGCATCAGGTCTCATGTGATGTGAATGTTTTCACTGATGCAAAACAAACCCATGTTGCTGTGCATGCTGCTGAATGCTGAGCCTGCATCTGGGAGATGACTAACTTTGGTTGAATCATATTTTAAATGCCGTTGAAATACACACCACTTTGCACTGTGCAATTCAAACACTGCACATTAACCTAAAAAACATGAAAACTCACTAAACGTTTCACCTTTTCAGACAAAAGGGGATCACAGCGTCTGTAGGTAAACAACCCAGAGGTGACGTTAGCTGCTAGCCTGCTACACAATGTGGCTAACGTTAGCAGTGATAGCAGCAGCAGCCTGCTCTGCTTGCAGGTTAATGTCAGTGTCTGCAGTGAATGTGGTTACACAATCCAACATTCGAGTGGATATATACCAGCTTAACTGGTCACAGTCTACATTCAATGTTATTTAAATTGTCTAGATTAAAACACTGCCAAACCGCGCTGGTTTTACAAGCTGTCATCTGTCCAACTTGCTGATAAAAACATCCATGGTTGTGAGGGTTTACAGCGTATGGCGAGAGGGGCTGCTGTCTGATAGGGCTGCAGCCCCAACGGTGGTGGGCAGCTGCATAACATCATAGAGGCAACAATTAACTGACACTGTGCATGAATAAAATGTTAATAAAAAGTTTCACCGACTAGTATTTCTGGTGCCAACTAGCGAGGGTGGCGATGTTTAATTGTGTAGTCTTTAATCGTGCATATTCATAGTAGAGATCCAATCCCAAGGCAGCAACGAGAGTTACTGAACTTAACTGCAGATTTAGTCCACTAAAAGTAGACTAAAACAATCCAGACTGACTCTAATATGACTAATACATCATCACTTTGTGTTTGACTCTACCTTCTTCAGTAAAGGGTCCTGGAGCACCTTTCTGCCTCCCTCTACCGACCAGCTGTCCCTCTTTGGGTGGGGGAGCTGGTGGTTCAGGCTCTTCCGCCTGGCTCTTAAAGACAGAAAAAACATGGGAATACATTCAACAATTTTCAGCATCTTGCCAATCATTACACATATCATCAAGGGTACTGTTCAAACTGAGCTGCATATGTCAAAAATTTAAATCTGAGAGTCAACTAGTTTTTGTTGTAATAGTGATATCAGATTTGGTTAGGTCAGAGCTATGGAATGTTTAATTATCCATATTTGCTCACAATATCTGAGCTTTTCTTACATTCAGGTGTGCATACACTTCAGGTTATATAAACTTCTTAAATGGCACGAGATGCAGCTAATTATAACTTACTATACTGGCTGCTGGAAAAATATCGACATGCTGCACACCTACCATCTACCAAGATTGAGTCCACTCACTACAATAAAGGTGGCTTACCCAACTAAACAGTATTTATTCTTTCTTGGTTTGTGGCCCACTACACGTTTACATTACTGTCTTTTTCTGTGTACATGATGTCTTGTTATCCATTACATTTTTACACTTTTGCTTTTTTTAAAATATTTCTATATTACTGTATGTGTGTGTTAGCACCTTGGGCTGTAAGAAACAATTTAATTCCAGTATACTCTGTATGCAGAAATGAACAATAACAACTAAAACTACAGGAGTAAAATGCAGCACACATCAGTAGTAATCAGTTATCAGTAATAGTAATCCAAAGACATCAGATATAAGTAAAAGACTGACAAAGACCATTTTACCACAAAATGAGTGGTAAAATAATCTTTGTAATATTTACATTAAATAGAATGAGATTTAGAACACAGTACTTTAACTCGTAGAGGAGTATTTACAGTGTGTTATTAGTACTTTCTCTAAAGGATCTGAATACTTCTTCCACTGATTAAAACACCTTGAGGATATTACAGTGAGTCACTGTTCTTACCGCTCCAGGTGGTTTAGTCAGTTCACGAGGAGCCCTGGCCCTCGCTCGAGCTCGTGCACGACCAGTCATTTTCAGACAGCTGTTCAAAAATAAAACAAAACTTATACAATAATAACAGTAAAGGACAAATAATATCAGACAACACTAAAATAATTATGTACCTGACATAAAATTATAATAAAAATTTGATGTGTGTGACGTACAGGGTTGAAGTGAGGACAAGATGGCGCGTGCCAGCTAATAACAAAGTGCGCCTGCGCCACGTGTGACGTTAAGACTGGTTAGTGACAGCATGTTAAAACGTTATCATCAAATAAAAACTTGTTTCTTTTTGCACAATATGACGCTGACGTGATACATTTTAAGTGTTAGGCAAAATCAATCGATTAAAATAAAATGTTAAGACTCATCTGCGAGCTAATTAGCGAGCTAAATTTAAGCTAACTTAGTTTACAGATACGATGGCTACGACACGGTATTATTTCATTAAATCTAAGCTTAGTGAAGAAATCAAATTTACTCTTAAAATTCGATGTCAGTATACACAATGCTGCATCGATTTTAACAGGCATACTCACTTGAAGGAAAACTTTTTGTTTTTCTATGAAAAGTGCTTAATAACCTCAAATGAGTCGAGTCCACGATGACGAAGAGGGAAATTTCTAGCGCTAATTAGTTATAGGCCTCTTCACTGAGCAAATTAATCCGCTTGATTTTCTTTTTTTTACTTTTATCCAACACTTTTTCAGTTTATATAAGGCATCATTATCTCTTTCTAGTGCAGTTATTTATTTATTTTTTTCGAATAAAGATGTTACTGAAAGAGTTGCTGAAATAAGTTATCAGAAAAGCCTCAGAACTACTTTTTCGAGCGCAGTGATACGTTTAATCTAGTGCTGCTGTGTCATTTCTTTTGAACAGTGTGATCTCAATTTTAACCACTAGATGGCAGCAAAGTCCCTGCGGTAAAAATACAAACTCAGGCTGTCTGAGTTACAAAGACCAACTTCACTGACTCTCTGATGAGGCTCAGGGCTCTGATACACATATTATCAGTGTTTATCAGATTACTTTTACTACTTTTCAATACTACCAATATTTCCTTCAATATTATTGCCAATACTACTTTTTATTTTAGTTTTTTTTTTTTTTTACAGAATTTATCTTGCTTTTGTTATATGTTGTTCTTGTTGTGATTGATCATAATCATAATGTCGATAAAAGTGAAATTGAGAGGGTTAAGTATAAGTTCCACTTTGTGAACATTAAAGACAAACTCTATGATCAACAATATGGTAAGTTTACATTGTAAAAGTTGATGTCAGGTTTAAAGACTGGGTAAATTAAGCTAAAATATGCTGAAGAAATTAGCCAGAATCTGTAGACTAGCAGGGTTGGAGCTGAAGAACTGGGGTGGCATGGAGACTTTAAAGGGACAGTTCATCCCAAAATGAAAAATACAGTGGTGGAAAAAAGTTTTCGGACACCCCATGCATTTGTGATTTCTTTTAGGACAGTCACAGCCAAAATACTAAACAAATCCTTAAAAAGCCATTAAAAACTTAAAATTGATTGGTTCCATAAACATACATAAGGAATTTTGAGTATTGGGTCATTTTGGTACCAGTGATCCACTAATGAAGGTCGTGCTTTTTATTAAAAGACACAATTTTTGTTGCCGTGCTTTGTGTCTATATAAAGCCAGCACATTTGAAAGTTCTTCAGAGACAAAAATGGCTAAAACAAGGAACCTAACGCAGGAAACGCCTGAAGATACAGATTCTCAGCCAGGAAGGGTACAGCTGCCGCCAGATAGCCAGGAAGTGCAGATGCAGTCCTTCAGCAGTTGGATACACTGCAGAAATACAGATGAACCAACAGCTTGGAAGACAAACCAAGATCTGAGCGTCCAAGGGTTTCTTCAGCAAGAAATGACTGCATCCTGATCCGCATGTGCAGGGAAAACCGCCAAATGACATCACAGGAGCTTCAGCAGCAGTGGTCAAACCAAACTGGTGTCCAGTGTTCCACCCGTACTGTACGTGACCGACTTTTAGATCATGGCTTAAGGTCCTACAAGGCTGTCAAGAAGCCCCTGATCAATGAGAGACAGAGGTTAGCCCGGCGTCGTTGGGCCCAAGCACACAAGGACTAGACAGCCAGGAACTGGAAGTAGATTCTGTGGTCAGATGAGTCTAGTTTCCAGCTTTATCTTCCTCCTGCTAACGTGAGGGTACGCAGAAGGCCAGGCGAAGCATTATCTCCAGCATGTACAGTACCTACTGTCAAGCATGTGGAGGCAGTATCATGGTTTGGGGATGCATGAGTGCTGCTGGTGTTGGTCATCTCACTGTCTGTGATGGCACATTGAACTCTGCCAAATATTGTGCCATTCTCCAAACCCACATGCTCCCTTCTGCACGTGCACTGTTCTGTCGAGGTCAAAACTGGATGTTTCAACAAGATAATGCCCCTCGCCACACATTCAGATTATCAAAAGGTCTGTTTCAAAGCATAAACCAAAGAATTTAGAAGAATTAAAAGCAGTAATTCAAGAAGAATGGGACAAGATTACCCCTCAACAGTGTGAAAGGCTCGTGGGGAACATGCCAGCCAGGATTAGAGCTCTACTCCGTGCTAATGGCAGGACTACCAAATATTAATTTGATGATGTGATGGTTTATTTTTTGTTCAGTTTTGAACACATTCTCTATTATTTGTTGACTTTGATACCAACAATGTTGAGAACTGACACTGAAACTGTCTCAGAATTTAGTTTTGTTAGTTTTTCTTGTAAACAATAAACAGAAAAAATATCATTTGTATTTGTTTGTGTCTGTCTAATGCAGCCGCACCTTTTGAAACACAAAAAAGATTTGTCCACAAATATTTCATGATCATATTTCGGACACATATTTTAAGGGTGTCCGAAAACTTTTTTCCACCACTGACATATTTCTCCCCTGGCCTATAGTACTATTTATCATCTCGACTTTTTTGGTGTGGGTAGCAGAGTTGTGGAGATATCAGCCATAGAGATGTCTGTCTTCCCTCCAATATAAAGGGACTAAATGGCGTTAGTCCTGTATTGTTCAAAACACCAACAAAATACATTTGAAAAATTGAAAACCAGTGTCTCCTTCTGAAAATCATGACCGGGTTACTCAAGATAATGAAATTGACATCTAGTTCTGTTTTATTTGATAGAAGGAAGACAAGCCTACAGCCAATATCTCCAAAACTAGTTATCTCACACCAGGACCGTATAGTTGGATAAATAGCACTTCAGGCCAGAGGAAAAATACACATTTTTGAGTTTGGGGTGAACTGTCCCTTTGATGAGGCAGCAAAAAAAAAGTGTGTATCCCACTTCAATCGCAAACAATCACATGTATCAATATTTGATGAGTAAAGCATTGAATAGAAATATCTTAGAAATGAATAAACTGTTTTATTTCCAAATCGACAAAATTTTTCATTGAACATAAGCCCATTTCTTAGCCTAAAATGTGGGCAGGACAGATCATTAAATTTAGACTTTAAGGTCTAAATTCAATTCAAGTCAAAACTTGACTTTGTATAGCACCATATCATACAAAAGCAGCTCAGAGTGCTTCACAAAAACAACATAAAACAGAAAAATGTGCCCAAACATCCATGTCCACTTACACATAAAAAACATTCACTTCACACATAAGTGTAATGACATCGACTCAGTCTGAGGCTTGTTTATGGGTTTTTTAAATATCCGATTTAACGTACAACAATAATTTAAAAATATGTAAGAGTTAAATAATGATTTCACAAAGTCAAAAATCCCTCTTATCCCCTCTCTTTAAAAAGACACCTGATCATGAGCTATTATTTCTTCCCAAACTTTTCCTTCTCTTCTCCAGATCTCACCATTTGAAACAGAACTTGGCACCTCAGAGGGCATTTTTAGGAAGATGTACGTAAGTCTTTCATGTCTGAGATCTGAGAGTGATTACAGATTCAGACCTGAGGGACCAGTCTGAGAGGACCTGCTTCAGTCACTGTTTACCTGCTGGAAGGAGACTGAGGGGAGATGAAGAAGAAAAGGCAGGGACATCAGTGTCATCAAGCCTGATTGTAGGCTGAAAAAGGGAAAGTCACACACAGAGAGCCACAGAAATCTGCTAAGATGTGTGTGTCTGTGAGCATGTGAGCAATTACACACACGTAGAAATATTAAGTTGTCAAAATGCTGAACAACATGCACCTCACAAGGTAAAGATATTTTTTGCAGTGCGGATGTATGTGGGAAGATAATCATAAGTAGTTGTATGATTGGTAGTGACAGCATGGATATATTAGTGAACGGGCCAAACACACCAAATGGCAAAGAGGAGACACAAAATGAGACCAAAAACAACTACGATTAGACAAAAAACTATAGAAAGATGCATAACAACTACAAAGGGGACACAAGACAACCACAAGGAGATGCCAAAAGTCTCCAAAAAGACACAAAAATGACACAAAACTACAGAAAGATGTACAGCAACTACAAAGATACACAAAATCACCACAAAGAGACACAAAACTATAGAAATATGTGTAACAATTACAAAGAGATGAAAAACAACCACAAGGTTAATCTTTTGGAGAGACAATGAGTCCTTTTACATGTCTGTGCCCACTGTCCATGAGTGAAAGTGAATATTGAGCCATTAAAGGGAATCTAAATAGTCTTCGGGAAGTGGATCGAGAAGATGTTTTGGTTTTTGCTCATTTCTATTGTAACAGAACGAAACGTGGAAATACAAACCTGCGAAGGCTCTGTCCTCATTTCCCTTCTCATCGCAACAAGCTGTAGGCCCTGTTTTTATGAGTTCTGGAGTGAAAGCTGCTTCCAAGCCAAAGAGTAATAATAAAATTGTCTTGGTGTAGTGACAAAATTATGCCTTATGACAAAATTAAAGTCTGATTTGAGCCACAGATGCACAAAATTTTGAGCTTGTATCCCACAGGCAGCAGTTAGTCATCCTCCTTCCCCCATCACACTTTATCATCGGCAGCATGCTGATTAAATATTCCCCTGTTTCTTTCTCTCTTTCTTTTCTTTCACCCTCTCAGAGGATGAGAAATCAATGTAAACACACTCTTGGCCACTATAGCTTCCCACGGCCTCCTCTTTGCCTTGAAAAGTGTGTGATAGAGTGTATGAATAACAGCAGTAAAGAAATAATGCAGCTCAAGTACACTTGTGTCGAACAGGCTGCTCCATTATCCTCCAAGGTGAAATTGCTGTGGGTCAGAGCAGCACAGAGGGACTCTGTGGTGGTAAATGATGTCGGTGTGCAGCGGCTCCAGAACTCACTGTGAGTACACTGGGCTGCATAACCTGACAAATTCAGAAGCCCAAATTTCAGACAGGACTACTAAATCTCTAACTCCACATAAAATCATCTACATGGCCGTTCATTCATAACTTTCTCGGTGGAGACTGTGTGCTGCTGCATGCGGAGTCTCTGTCTGTCTGTGAATATCAGTTATTTAGAGCTGATAGTCTGCCATCTGCTGCAGATACGTCTAATGGTGTTGGCTTTGGCACGCAGCCAGGAATCAATCCTCATCACCACAGGCTGCTCCCAGCTGGTGGTCATTTCTGTAAAGTCAGTAAATAGATGACATATAAAAATCATATAAAAGCTTTTAATAACAATATATAAAACCCAACAATATTGTATAACAGGAACAGAGAGATTACAAATGCTAATAGAACGAGGTAGGACAAGAGGAGGAAATTAATCTCTTATTCTAATCTATTTATACTGGAGCATACAAGCACAGATTCATTTTTGCTGCATTCAAATGCATGGCATAAGAATAAATCTTGATTATGTTGTTTGAGGCCAAAAGTGGCGCTGCAGTCTTCAGAGGATATGCTGCTTTACCGTGACTGTGGTGTTTGCATCACAGAGCAATGCTGCCCTCTTCTGTTTGTTAGCAGGTTTGCATTAAAATGATCGAGGAAGGCTGGAGCTGCAGAAGTATCATGACAATTCAATTAACTTCTTTTCAAGAGTGTGTTTATTGATTTCGGGGGGTCAAAGAGTTGAGGGCTTAAAAGAAATGTTGAAAATATTTACCTCAACTCAAAATGCATTTTCCACACTTAACAAAAGACAATAAATTAATAAATCAATAAATAAACAAACATAATGAATAGATTATAAAACATCAAATACAAAACAACAAAACACCAGGGTTCATACAATTACATGTAACAAGAGTAATCATTCATAATGAAAAGATAACGGTAATAATAAAAACTAAGACCTACATGGAGATGCTAGTCCACAGAGAAGGGATCCCTGGTTTCTCCTTCAACCAGAAGTTGTTCAAATATATAATATAATATATTTTCTCCTTCTCTTTGATAATGAATGACAAGAAAACTGCGGTAGACCAAATTAAATATTCATTCATTTATTTTCTATGACCAGTTCATCTCTATCTGTGATCATGGGAGGTGGGACTGAGTGGCTGGTTTTGTGGTTCAAATGGCAAAGCTGCTGGCTAACCCACAAAACCTGTGGGGCTATAGTAAATATTAGACCTGGCCAGGTCTACACCACCTGTTTATGCCAAATTAATTGTGCTGGAAATGTCTGTTTGATTGGGAAAGCCACCCGACAAAGTGTGACCCCTGGCATGTTTAGTCATCATAAACTCTGGGGCTGTAGGAGCCACAGATTTGGAGCAGCCTGTTTTAATATTTCAGCTCTCAGTGCTGTTGAGGGTTATTTTGCCCCGAGTGCATCCTCCCAGGTAATTATTCCTATGAACTTACCACAAATCTTATGTCACACAAAGTATTTGGTTTCTAAAGAGCAAAATACAGTAAAACAAAAATATTAAAACAGCGGTACAATATCAAAATGTGAGGATAGTCTTTTAAAAATGTACTTGCATAATTATACAAATAAAGAGAAATAAAGCAAGAGAGAAAGAAATAATATTCTCAGTCTTTACTTAATATTTAAATGGACTGTGACACATACCCACTCCCGCCTTCAGAGACTTCAGATTCAGACTCCAGTTCTGATTGCAGAGATGGAAGTTTCTTTTTAGTTTTGTTGTTGTTTGCTGTGCCTAAAGAGGAATAAACCACTTAGAAAACAATAAATCCTGACTGAGGTGGTACTAATGCATGCATGACATTGTTAATATTCATAACATTCAACCTACCTACCTTTATGCCGCTATTACTGAGTTTTCTTTATTAGTTTGTTTTATTTTAACTGCATAGGGAAAAGCCATGCGAAATATCATTATATAGTATAACGACAGAAATGGTCATTGTGGTCGCATCACAAACAGGAAAATTAAGGAAAGAAATCACTGAGGAATTAATTTAATTTTCCCAAACAACTGGGCATGTTCTGAATGCTCTTGTGGAGGATTACATAGTACGCCACTGTCACCTGTCAGTCAAACGAAGGGGCAGTAAACGTTTCAGGATCAACCAATCAGAAACGGTTACGAACCAGAAGTTGTGTTGCTGCGGTTTCAGCCAATCAGCGCCGCCCTTCAATACAATCCTGACCAATTACATTCCAGGATGTTCAGACGTCCAGACTGAGGAAGTTGATGAGGTGTATTTTGTTCACACTGAACTGAACAGCCGGTCCGTCTGGTCCTTTCTGTTGTCGGTGTTTCAGAGTTTTATCTTATAGTCACATTGAAGCGACAGAAAGATAAAGTTAGCTGACGTACGAGCTGCATCAGTCGGTGACTGAGCTGGATCTGGTCGGTGGTGTCTGTCGGTGCCTTCCAGCTGTCACGTTGGCCGTGTTCTCCCTCCCGTCGGCCGCCTCTCGGCTCTCCTAGCTGGGGTGGACGCACATGGGGCACCGTGTCACCAGAGGATGGAGGATTTAAACCATCATGGCTGCTGTGACGGTATGGCGCTACACCAGCGGCCGTGTCCTCGGAGGATGGGGCCCGCTGCTGTGTGTCCTCCTGGGCTCCCTGGTGGCCCTCCTGATGCCCCTGGTGGGGGTGGAGAACCAGTGCTGCGCCGCCCTGAAGGGCATCGCTCAGCTCCGCTGCCAGCTGTGGGGAAGCTCCCAGCAGCCTCCAGCTGTGCAGTCCACCAGCCTTACTGTCCCCTTCACTGCCCTTGATGTGCTGCCTCACAGGTCCAAACCCACCAAAGGTACAAACAACAAGAGGTGCACTGATTTACTAAATCCTCAGGTCAGGTACCACATGTCAACAAGGTCAGGTACATGTCCAGTACAGCATGAATCAGGACCACACGAGGATTTCCCTTGATGTCTGTTTCCATTGTATGTTAAGTCTGTAGTCAATAGAATCTGAAGGATAAATTAAAGGTATACTTCTCTGAATATTTTTGAGACAAAGGTGGCAAAGGCTGGAGAACATGACTGGCATGATGTACACAGTTTGCTGAAGAGACGCAAACTTATCATGTACTTGCAAAATAACTAGTAGGTTAATTGATAAATAATTCTAATACATAATCTATCACATGTCACAGCAATCTTATTTTGGTATATTCAGTATTTGTTTTATTCTGAATTATTTCTGAAGGTCTTGAAAATGCTAGTTCTTGTTTGTTTTTGCATTGTGACTAAAATAACAGGTGATTTTTATAAAGCCTACATACTGATCACAACTGGAAGAAGGTCCTCTTGATATCATGATATTTGTTTTCAATCTTGCTCAGCTCTCTTGCTATAATATTAACTCTATACTGTTTCATCATGACTTGGATTTCACACTGTCCATCATGTTGTGATCGCAGAGATGGAGCTGGAGGCCAAAGCGGCACTGCTGCAGGCTCAGGAGATGAAGAAACTGGGGAAAAGGGAGAAGGCTCACAAGCTGCTGGTGCATGCACTCAGCATGAATCCAGACTTTGTGGATGCCCTGACGGAGCTGGGGACCATACTGGAGGAGGAGAAGGATGTCGTCCAGGCGGACCACCTCTACACCAAAGCCTTGGCCATCTCGCCATGTAATGAGAGAGCTCTGGTCAGCCGAGACCGAACTCTTCCGCTGGTGGAGGAGATCGACCAGCGTTACTTTGGCATCATTGACAGTAAAGTGCGCCGGCTCATGTCCATTCCGAAAGGCAACTCTGCACTCCGCAGAGTGATGGAGGAAACCTACTACCACCACATCTACCACACCGTGGCTATTGAAGGCAGCACGCTCACTCTGTCTGAGATCCGACACATCATCGAGACGCGTTATGCCGTCCCCGGGAAGAGCCTGCAGGAGCAGAATGAAGCCATCGGCGTGGACGCAGCCATGAAGTACATCAACACCACACTGCTGTCCAGAACAGGAACTATCACCGTCAGTGACGTCCTGGAGATTCACCGGCGGGTGCTCGGCTATGTCGACCCTGTCGAGGGAGGGAGGCTGCGCACTACCCAGGTGTTCGTGGGCCATCACATCCCGCCCCACCCCCAGGACCTGCAGAGACACATGCAGGAGCTGGTTCAATGGCTCAATTCTGAGGAGGCCCTGCAGCTGCACCCTGTGGAGTACGCAGCTCTCGCCCACTACAAACTGGTCTATGTGCACCCGTTTGTAGATGGCAACGGACGCACGTCACGGCTGCTCATGAACCTTGTGCTCATGCAAGCGCGGTACCCTCCCATCACTATCCGCAAAGAGCAAAGAGCTGAGTATTATTCAGCTCTAGACACGGCTAATGAGGGTGATGTGCGGCCTTTCATTCGCTTTATAGCCAAATGTACAGAGATGACGTTGGACACGTTGTTGATTTCTACAACAGAGCACGCTGTGGGACTGCCAGCGGCCAATCAGGACCAGGCCTGTCTGGACTGCAAACAGACCATCCCAGTTCACAACTGAGCTAGAGACAGGATGAAGAAGGGAGCATGAGATGGTAGCTAGCATGCAGGGAGAGGCTGTCATTCGTCTAAAAGCTATTTAAAGGGAGAGTTCATAGTATTTGATGTAGAGTTGCAGGAGGTACTTATCCAAAGTCAGAGTATTACCGACATTGGAAGCTGGGTGGCACACCCCACAGTTTTGAGTGGGAAAAAAAGGTCCACCTAAAAAAAAAATCAATAACAGTTAAGTGTATGCTATGTTTAGAATATTTTTATCTCTTTACTTGTCAGATGGTCTTTTCTGGCAGGAAACTGCATCATATAAGCCAAATATCGCTCTCTCCAAACCAACCAAACTCCATAGGCAGAATAAGTAATTTAACCTCACAGAACACGGGAGTTGCTGGTCCACCGCTTCCTCGATCGGTTAGTTTGCTTGTGACTTCAGTGAATCCGAACTATACTTTTAAAACACTGAAGTCACACAATAACACAAACTAACTGATCAAGGCAGCAGTGTTTCAGCAACCCTCATGATCTCTGAGCTTCGATTACTAATTTTGCCTATGGAGTTTGGTTTGTTTGGAGAGAGCGATATTTGGCTCATAAAATGACAGTTCCACTTCAGAAAAGGATGACTGATGGCAAGGTACAACAGTGAAAATATTCTCAATATAGTGGACACTTAAACTGATACTGTTTACTGCTGTACTGTACTGTACAGCAGCACGTCGCTTAGCTTCCATGCTGGCACTCCTCTCTGCTTCCCTCTTCCCCTGTAGGCAATTCACTGATTATTGATAAGTGCCTCATACAACCCCACTTCAAATAATCCGAGCTGCCCTTTAACAATAATCTATCACAAAACGTGTTGAATTGCCTTGTTACTTGGCCATACTACACCTTAACACCCCCTTGCTTCAGTTTGGGAGCTGCTGAATTCATTGAAAACGCTGCAGGATCAATTTAAATGACTTTTTTATGTTTAGGTTTGCTTTCATACAGTTTTCTCCTGCACAATGAGAAGAAACCTTCACAGTTTTAGTTTGTTACCATAATCTCACAGGAGTCTTAATGCATTTTAAATTCCATCAGAATACAATCTGTGGTTTGACTACTGGTAACGTGCGGAGGAAAGAAAGCTTTCTTATGTTGTTCAACTTGAGATGCTTCAGTGATTTCCACTGCTGACGTGTAGTGTTTGAATATTTAGTTCATTATCTTTGGGATGAAGATGATGTCTCATAACACTGTAAAGCACTTTCATGTATTTGATTATTTATTTTATTTTAAAATAAAAGTGTTCTATTAACTTCCATTACGTCTTTAGCTTCAAAACTTTTTTTTTTTCTTTTTAGAACAAACAAAGCTCTGAGTGTTGTGCTGGGATCGAAGATGACTTACATGATTTTATTAAAAGAAGTTTTAGACCAGAAAGAAAAAATACATGACATGACTTCTGTTTTTTTTTTTTTCCTTTTCTTTTTACAGGACCCAAAACACAAGGGTAGATAATGACACAAGCAGGAAAATAAATACTGTGACTGAACAAAAAAATAGCCATTTATTATTTACCTCTATACCAAATTCAAAACATTGACTATAGAAATTATACAAAACAACAGCAATGCACACACAGTATACCACCTTTTAGTACTGAACATAAAACAGAAGGTGACTTCTAGAGACCAACATATTTAAAGTTTTTTTTTTTTTTTTCGATTAGGCCACTGTGGTGAGAGCAATACATATAGCTTGTATTCCATCTGTTTTGAAAACTTAGATTTATATTTATTACAAACTATGGTGACCTTTTTGAAATATTATACTGAACATTATGTCCACAAACAGAAGTCTTAATATCCGAACAAGACGAGTGGAAATATGGTCGACTCCTAACGTGGGAAAACGGAGATGGGACAACTGCATAGATTCTCTTCTGCTGTGTAGAAGGAGCTGCAGACCGGAATGATGTGTGGACGACAGCGACAGCCCAGAATACTGAGGAGCTGTCGGCAAACTGTGGCTCCTCTTACACCAAGTTCATCAAGAGGGTGAAACAACTCCACTGAACACAAAGAAAACCAGGTCCAAGCCACATTTAGAGAACTACTCGGGTTTCAGTTTGTTACGTTGCAAGGATTCACTTTTTACAGTGTATACACAAGAGTCCCACATGTCCTGTCTTTTTCACACCTTGAAGTAACTCTTCATTTTCCTCAGTTTTTTTGGTCTACAGAACTTGAGAAAACAGAGTGATGCCCATCAAGTTTCATGGAGCCCAAGGTGATTTCATCAGATGTCTTGTTTTGTCCCATCAATAGTCAAAACACAGGGCTGGGCAATATGAACAAAATCAAATATAACGCAATATTGTTGACCAAATACCTCAGTATCAATATTACAATATTGTAGGATGACTATTGGTGCTTTTACAACATATTAACACAATGAGATTTTGTGATCATTAATCATCAATAATTGTAGATATGACTGTAGATAACTGCAAATAAATATGTTAAGTTCAGAAAATTACATCAATTTATTTGAATGTCTAAAGTAAATCCTTTAAATGCAAGAAAAGACAACACTTAATGCCTATATCATGATGTACTGATATCCAAAATCTGAGGTGATATCTAGTCTCACACCACAATATCGATATACTGCCCAGCCCTATCTAAAATCAGAAAAGGACAAGCTACTTCTGACATCTGAGATGCTGTAGAAAACCAATGGTAGGACTTTTTGCTTAAAATTGGACTTAGTTTTCTGTTGACTGACTAATTGTTGCAGCTCTGGACTGTTGGGAAGTTAAAGATAAAAACACTTTGCTATAAACCAATCTAAAGCACAGACACATTAGTCAGGGATTCATCTGGGCACCAAAGCAACCAATTAAACACATTTCTTCAGCATCGTTAAAGGGAAAACTGCACTCTTTATGTGTGTGTCCAGTCAGTGTTGATGGTAAATGTAGTCAATTGAAGGAATAAATTCTTAAGTGTGTCCTACATTGACCAAGAAATTGGAGTTCTCCTGCAGCAGAGCTGTGGCAGCAGTGCCTTCGTGTACCATGATGCATTGCACACAGCTGCCGTGTATCACTACCACAGCCTCTAGCTATTACTTTGTTGGGCAAAATATTGCATTTGTTGACAAAAATACTCATCCATCACTCCCACAGACAGGTAAACGCCAAATTGACCACTGCAGCCCTGTTGCAAATACATGAAACGGTGCAGCGTTTTTCCTGGATTTCTCAATGAAATTTCATTGAGCCATGTTATATTCAAGGGTATATGATCCGCATGGGGTAGGATTTTTTTCTAACTTACTCCAGGTAGAATAGATCATAAACCCTTGAATATAAAACGACTCATTGCGATCTGTTGAGTAATCCAAGCGTTACAGTGGTTTTTAATCCAGAAAATCTGCAGCTCCCCCAGTTACTTGTACGTGTTTACAGGCCAGTCTTGACTGGACCACGATGACGTACGATCCAAAGGCCAATGCAGCGTCTATGTACTTCTGCGGCTGTTCTTCCTTAATGCCAACAACGTCACTGTGACATCACTGGAAGTCAGAACAACAACAGATTTTTCAGCAGGAGAACTTTCTCTGTCAATACAGCAGCACCGTGGAATTTAATGCGTCTGCTGACGTTTACCATCAACACCAACTCCACATGAAAATTGCTGAATTTTCCCTTTAAACATGCACTATTAAACACTTCTTAAAAACCAAAGCACAGAGACGTTAGTCAGGTGTCTGACTGCCAAATCAGCCAATCAGACACATTTCCTCAGCATTATTAACACCCTGCTTTCACGTACACTCTTTGAAGTCCACAAAGTGGTTCATTTTCCTCTGAATCGCTCGCTAAGTCCACAGCACAGAAATCAGACTGATATCTAAAACAACATCTGTGATTAGAAGTTTTTACCCTGAACAGACAGGTCACATTAACAACGATGAAAGTGATGAGACTGTATAATTAAAGCAGTTCTGTAAATACTATAACTGATATCAAGCGTTAGCAGTGTGACATTAGGGCAGTTTTCATGCCCTCAGGCCAAGATAAAGCCAATGAACTTATACTAATTTGCTGGACCCTCTGGGGGCGCTAATAGCATCATAATACTGACGATAAACAGCAGATGGTAACTCAGAGATGACGTTACGTAAATATGAATTAATTGTACTGTACAGTCAGAAAATCATTGCTAGGCTTGTTAGCTGTGTCCTCAAGAGGTCAAAATAAGTTACACAACAAATAAGGTTTCCTAAAAACATGTCTTCATCACTGCAGCAAATCCCACTTTTGTACACACACTCACACACACCAACTATATTACACCACGTCTGCACTTTTGCATATAACCTTTTCGACATTCACAAGTTTGGCTGTTTTGAATACTTAAAAAAATACTCTCCCATACACTTTTCTCAGATCCCTTTCACATTACACAACAAAAGAAGACACTTTGCAACAAGAGGCATACAATTTTAGATACAGTATATTTACACACAAATATGATACACTTTTTATAAAAAAAAAAAAAGAAGAAGAAGAAGAAGAAGAAGAAGAAGAAGAAGCAGCAGCCTGCCAGCCACCTTCAAACAAACCAAAACAATCTGACACACTGGAGAAAAGTCTCTGGTTGAAAAGGGTTTGTGATGGAGGGCAGGAGCTCGGCAATTAAGGCAACCTCGCAGAACGGACGATGAGAACAAGATTAAAGGGAGGCCAAGGTAACCAATTACAGGAAAATCACCAACACGAATTTGTAAGGACACAAGATGGCTTTCAGTGTGAAGGCGGTCGTAATTCTCTCGCTCATCTTCTCACTTACTGAGAAGCATCCTGGCAAAGTCTGAATTTGACAAAGGTTTCGTTTCCCCAGCTGCGTTCGCTGCTCCTGGGCTCTGCTCAGCTGCAGTCCCGTTCTCCACTTTGCTTACAGGCCCGCTTTGTCGGTGCAGGGAACGAGGGAGTAATGAGAGCTGGGTGCGTCCTCTTCCTCTCCTGGAAAATGAAAAACGCAGTTTTGTTTGTGCACAGGTACAAATCTGAGAATGGCTGACTTTCAGAACATTTGAACTCATCTCAAACACCAATGATGAGGCTGTAGGCTGGACAGAGATTTCCATTACTATAACTTTATACTGCTAGTACCATAATTTTATACAACCCTGATTTCAAAAAAGTTAGGACGCTGTGCAAAACATAAATAAAAACAGAATGCAATTGATTATTTCTTTCAATTGAAGACAGTACAAAGACAACATATTTAATGTTCAAACTTACAAACGTTATCGTTTTTGTAATATCACTCATTGAATTTGATGCCTGCAACATGTTTCAAAAATGTTGGGGCATAATGCACCACACATTTTCAGTGAGGAGACAGGTCTGGACTGCAGGCGGGTCAGTCTAGTACCTGAACTCTTTTACTACAAAGCCACACTGTTGTGACACGTGCACAATGTGTCATACCATCGTCTGCTGAAATAAGCAGGATGTCTCTGAAATAAGACATCTAGATGGCAGCATATGTTGCTCCAAAACCTGTATGTACCTTTCAGCATCAATAGGGCCTTCACAGATGTGTTACCCCTTCATACCATCACAACAATTTGGATGGTCCTTTTCCTCTTTAGCACAGAGGACATGACGTCCATGAGCTCAGGCCCAGAGAAAGTCTGCAGTGTTCTGGATGTTTTGATGTATGTCCTTCTCTTTGCATGGTAACTTGCATTTGTAGATGCAGTGACAAACTGTGTTTACTGAGGGGGTTTTCAAAAGTGTTCTCAAGCCCATGCAGTGTCCTTTATATGAATGTGGGTTTTCAACGCAGTGCTGCCTATGAGATCTAAGGTCACAGGCATTCAGTCTCGGTTTTTGGCCTCATCACTTATGTGTATTTCTCCAGATTCTCTGAAACTTTTAATGAAATTGTGGATTTTGGATGGTGAAATTCTTAAATTCCTGCCATTGTGAATTGAAAAAAACATTGTTCTACTACTAACTACTACTTAGCCACGCAGTTCTGAACCTCACCACCAATGCCTGTGACTGACTGAGCCTTTCTGGGATGCCCTTTTAATACCCCTTCACCTGTTTTACCTGTTGATTGTGCCAAAGAGGTGTTTTCTGAGCTTTCCAAACTTTCTCAGTCTTTTGTTGCCTCTGTCCCAACTTTTTTCAAACATGTTTCAAGCATCTAATTCAGAATGAGTGTATATTTACAAAAAACAATAACATTTATTAGGTTGAACTTTAAATATCTCGTCTTCGTACTGTATTCAGTTGAGTATAGGTTGAAAACTATTTGCAAATCATTGCAAATCAAGCTGGCTTACATCATCACCTATTATAGTGACTCCGTTTGAAGTCCACATCTGAAAATATACTGTTTGGAGGGCTAGATGATTACTTGCCCTCGATTCTCAAAAGAAACGGACACCCTACTCTACACAGCCAGGTGAAAAACAGAGAGGTAGGACCAAATGGTAGGTCCAAGGGGGGAAATTGGGATTGGGCTAATTGTGCCCCACAGGATTGAACAGTAGATTTCAGGCCCAACCTCTTGTAGCTCTGTTCTGAAGGGCCACTGCCCAGTAGAGGGCACCCAAAAACTAAGGGGAGAGCCAAGAGGGGGGAACTGTGTGACAGAGAAATGAGTAAACAAACTTACGATCCATAAACCTGGCGTGGCATCATGTCTGTCGTGGGCCTGCTGGAACCAGGTTTATCCATCATGTTCCTGCGAGGAGGGTTACTTATAGCAACAGAGATTTTGTTGCCCTCTATCTCCATGCCGTCCATTTTCAGAACTGCCTGAGAAGCCTGAGCTTCATCTGTGAATTCAACATATGCCAGACCCTGCAGAGCCACACAGAAAGAAAAAGAGGGTTAATATATCAACAACAGACTCGGCATCTGCATGGTCAAAGGTGGTTATCATTAGCTCAATCAGATGACTATTTTTAGCCAAACATCTGGACAATGTCCTCCTCTTTATGGGCTAACCTTGGGTTTTCCTGAGCGATACGTGACCAGACGAACATCTTTGATGGTGCCGTGACTTCTGCAGACTTCCTCCAGCTGCTCTTTAGTGCACGAGAACGGCAGCCCAGAGATGAAGATTTTCTGTTTCTCCATGGATGTGTTGTACTTGAACACCTACGGGACATTCATGTGAGGTGGTCACTCGTATTGATAACATTAGCGGGGTTTCTTCAGGGTTCACCGAGTTAAATTTAAAACCTTTTAATACCCTGTAGAATTCAATTTCACACCTGTTATTTAGTCAAAGTATGATGGAAAATCAGCAAGGACAATATGACCTACAACCATTGATTATTACATCACATTTTTTTCAGTACCTTCCAGCAGTAAACAATGATAATTCCTTATTATGTCAATGAATGAACTTGACCTGGAGCCAGAAAAGTGGATAGATGGATTAACTTTGACTGATTAACATTAACTTTAAAGACTTTGAAACCTGCAGATACTATGCATATAAGACAAGCAAACATTTCTAGTGGTGCTGCACAATATGGTAAAAAAAAAAAAAATCAAATAATTATTTTGACAGATATTGTGATATGCTTCGAGATTAGTGGGAGTGACAATTTTTGCATCAGTTTTCATTTTCAAAATCATGATCATGTGACATTTGTTGGGGTCTGTACCAAACAAAACATGTTCTCTTGCATATGGAGAACAAGATTTGTAGTACAGAGCATCTCTGCAGCACTGCACTTCCTCACTATAATGCTGTTTTGTTACACATTTTTTCTTTATCAAAAAATTGTCAAAATATTTCAATTAATTGTGCAGCCCTGATGTCTAATTGTGTTCATATTTACCTTAAAGTCAGGATTTTTGTTTTTGTCTACACAAGGCGACACAAACATGGGCCTGCCCTCCACCTCCCGCCTGTCCAGCTTCAGGGCTTCGGGGACAGACACCGGGGATTCAAACTGTACGTAGCAGTAGCCTTTGAAGCTCCCTTTGTTGCTGAAGATGGGTCGAATCTGTTTGATGGGTCCGCAGGTCTCAAACAGCGTTCTGAGCTTTGCCTCTGGCTCCTCCAGTGTGTATGCCAGGTTGCTGATGAAAACGCTGCAGTTATCGTTGCGAAGCTCTGGTTTGTCATCTTTCTGTTTCTGGGCAGCAGCCGCAGCTCCCTGCTGGGCCTTTTTTGTGCCAGGTGGAGCAGGCTTAAAGCCAGGGGGAGCGCTCCTCCCAAAGAGTCCCGTCTCAGTTTCCATGTACTCCTCTGTGGTTGGGTCCCCATTTCCTCTGTACCTTTTAGGAGCTTGCTCTGTCACGGAGGGAAAGACATTAGTTTTAGAGAGAGAGAGTTAGAGAATTAATACACTGACTGTTGATAAGTAACTTAACATCAAATAATACAAATTTTGCCTTTAAAAACAAAAAGGTTTTTCACATTATCGTTGTTATTCACCTGAGTCTTCATTCCACTCATCGTGATAATCATCTTGCTCTGCTTTCCTCTTCTCCCCAGCTCGAGTTCCCTTCTGGGCCTTCTTCTGAGCCTTCTTGTCTAACTTGGCCTTCCGCCGCTGATCAGCTCTCTCCTCCTCCTGGCGAGCCACGGCGGCTTCTTTCTCAGCCACCTAACAGATGGGCACAACACGGTAACATTAGCCAAAAGCAGCTAAATGATCCACCTGGCCCAGTACAACACTGATATATGCGCTTGCCTTTGCTCGCTGCTCATTAATCCTGTTCAACCGGGTCTCCGTCTTCTGCACTGCCACGTCCCAGTCCTCCAGAGTACCTGCAGGTGAGGATGCAGAATACAGAGACAACACTGCAATTCTTGGAAAACGTGTTTAAAATCTTATGCTAAATTTGAGTTTTGTATTGGAACTCACCTTCAACCCTCTCAAAGGTGAGCAAGACTTCAGACACGTGCTCAGGATAGTCTGAGGTGCACTGAACTGCTCTGTGGAGGGCTTTGCGACAGTGAACAGGGTCTCCATAAGACCTGTGGGTAAAGTAAAACATCAAGGACAACGTACACAGGTTTTTGGCGAAATGTTTAGAAACAAAGACATCAGACATGGAATGACGGACCTTTCAAGGTTGTAGTACTCCAGCCACATGTTGGCATATTTGGCATTCCCTTTTGTCATGATAGTGTCCCACAGTTCTCTGGCTTTTTGCATGTTCTTGCAGTGGAGAGCCTGATACAAAGCAAAAAACACAATGAGAAAAATGCACGGATTGTCCAGGCTGTTTCGATATTACACATGTAATGCAGTTAATAGAGGACTGCATTAGGACTGGGATCCCATGGGTCGCAACGCAGATTTTGCAAGAGCAGACGGTTTTAACTTTGCTGCAGGAGGGAGAAGGAGGTCAAATAATAAACCGTGGGTTTCCGGATTTAGTTAAAAAAATGAAGTTGAAAAGAAGATTAAGGAGGGTTTTAACAGTACAAACACTAAGCAAGATATTTGAACAAATATCTCAGTTGTCACTGACAAGGATGGGAAAGAACCGACTGTTGCGACTGCAACAAACATGCAAAAGTATTTAGAAACACAACAGGCACAAATCTGACACCTCTGATGCAACATACATGCTAGACACAAAATCAATGAAACTCTAATATTGTGCAGGAGTGAATGGTCAGAATGTTTGTGGGAGCAGGCAAGAGTCGACAATTGGTCCCACGCAGGGCTCTAATATTTTTTTTTCCAAGTCAAAAATATTCCTCATAGAACGTAATCACACATAAATGATTATCTTTACTTCTATAATTTAACTAAAACTGTCATGTTTTCTTAAATTTGAAATAATTTAAAGTTTCTTTAGTCCTTCACCGCGTATCTCAAAGGACCTTTGTTACTCGCCTCAAAATATCACTTTCACACAAAAAACAGTGAACAAAGGGTTAAACACAATTCAGCAAGAGAGAAAACAAACTCTTGAAAACAGTTGTCATAGTAACACAGCTTACCTCTATCCTTGCCCAGATCTGCATTATGATACAAGAGGGATCTCCACTTTCACCAAACCCTACAGTGACACATGACAATGACTTATATGAAACCAAACCAGGAGTAACACAGATATGAATCTCAACTGGACTCAAATCCACCTACTTTCTTCAACATCTTGTTTCATGTAGTCTAGAGATCGAGAGAAAGCTCCTCGTAACTCCTCCAACTCTTTACTTGATTCTGCACAAGTGAAAAATGCCAAGAGAAGGGAGCAGTGAGTGAAATTCAGTAGTTTCCAAATAAAAAGACATATTCTGTTTCAGACACGACTGCTCCCACCTTTGCTGAAATCCACACGTCTCCTCAGGTAGTCAAGGTACGCCTGCCAAATCTCCACGTAATCCGTTGCTTGAATGAAACCTGCATTCAGCGCCTTTTCAAAAACATCTGTGAGGAAGACAAAGAAACTACATAATAAGGATGAGCAAGTTCCAGTTTACGAAAATAAGGGTCTGAGATAATTCCCCATTAGAGCATGAGTATTTAAAAACATTCAACTCTCATAGTTTTTAAGGGTACTCCTATTGAGCAGCGACTGATCCTTATTGGCTGATATTTGCTGCAAATAGTTTGATTGGCGATCTCTATAATGGCCAATCAGAAGAGCCGATCAGGGTCCGTCTGGTTTGGCAAATCTTGGAAGGCTATTTGCTGCACTGGTGGGTATATGTCTGTACCAAAATAGACATGAAATTAAAAAAAAAAACTATTTCACATTTTGTGTTTGACACACACATAAACAAGGACTTTATGGTACATCAAGGTGCACCTCATAAACTCAGAAATCTATCCTTGCATGGCCACACAGGTGGTTTAAAATAGGAAAGTTTCAAATCTTTCTTCTGCTTTTCCAGCGTTGAAATCCCTAGGGCTACATGTCATTACTCTCTTGTTCTTTCATTACAGCACTTTTAAATGTTAGAATCATAACAGTACCCCATTCACTTCTACATAGGCAGATTTTATACATATATTCTTTAAAAATCTTATCAAATTATTGTCAGCAACCCAAACCATATTCTTGTACAACAGGTGCAGTACATCTGTGATTATTTGCAAGTTGTTTAAAACTTATCTTTAATACACAAAGTTAAGAAGAGTTAACTAAATAAATAATGCTGTGTGAGGCTTTTCATAGTACCAGTGGTCGGTATCATTCAATCAATCTGTAATAGGCCCCAAATATCCTGATCGGATCGCCCTAAACAGTTTTGCATCTTTCATAATCCACTGTATAAAAATATTTGGGTCATGCATGTCAGAAATATGCACTTGACTTCAAAACACACAAACTGCATAAAAACAGTGACTGAGTCAGTGAGTTGTTACCTGAGACCGTCTGATGGTCAGCCCCATGCCTCTCCAGAGCGAGCAGGTAGCTCTTCCACAGACCCATGGTCCAGGGGCAGTTCCTGACGGCACGCTCATGAGTGGAGAGAACCAAATCTCTGATCTTCAGCTGACGATCCTGTAGAGAAAACAAATAACAAAATGGTTAAAAAATTATCTGAAATAGGCCGAAAGATTTATTACTGAAGATTTAAACAGCTGCTTTTATAGGCAACTTCATGTCATTCGTTGAACTTCATTCAACATCCCTCCTGATTTTATTTGTATTTTTTCACCAAACAGGGATCTGGACATTTTAACCACTAATTTGAAAAAACTTTCAAATTGAATCATTTCACTCTTTTCAGGTGATGAGAATATTCCCCAACCTGATGTATCACCGATTATTGTCCCAGTTTGTGTGTTTAAAATGTCAAGAAACTAAATTGCAACAGTTAATAGACACATGAATCCATTTCAAGAGAAGCTGCTGGAGAAATTACTGGCTGTAATTTATCAAGATAATCTCAGTGCAGCACTGTGATCATAGCTGTTTAGCTCTGGCTGGCAGACAATGGAGCTGGCAAGTTTTAGGCACTGAATAAGAGCAGTCAAACTGGGAGGTAATGGCATGCGAAATTAGTCCAAACTCTACACAGCAAACAAAACTGTCTAACTGGGAGCCCTTTCAGGACAGAAGCACGCCCAACACTGACCAATACTCACAAGATAGGTGGTGTATTTTGCCCACATGTCTGGCACCAAACAGTTCTCTGCCAGAGTCCGCTCAAAGGTTATCTGGACCCGTGCTGGGTCGCCTTCCTTTAGTTCAAAGTCGATGTAGGTCTGATACTCTGCCAGCTTAGGAGGTTCTGCTGCCAGCTGCAACAAGACAACACGCACATGTTACACAAAATTCATGCACATTTTAGATGTTATTGCAAACAAGAGAAGTAGAATATCAGTTCAAGTCAGTTACCAGCGACTCCTCAAAGGGTTTGCACTTCTCCATCTGCTGCAAAGCCTTTTGGTACTGATGTATTACCGTCTCAGACACCCCACATTCAGACCACTCCTCGTACTCTGCGTAGGTGGCTTCCATGTCTAAAAGCAACAAAACAGTTTTCTTTAAGGTTATTGCAGACACATTTCCTTTTTTCGACATTATCAATAAAGATAAATACAGCCAGTGTTCTGAAGCGGGTTGACAGGATTTGGGCTGGGTTTTAAATACATTTTAAAGAATTCAGTATATTAAAAAATATATAATCATAATTTGTCCACTCACACAGCAGCCCTAAACGTACACAAGCTGTAGTGTTTTTGAAAATCTACATTTTCAGTGTAACAGAATCATTATTTGTTTGGCTTTTTGATACAAGGGACTGTCTGTATATTTCTTTCATGTTTGTGTGTGTGTTTATCAAGTTAAATAAAACTTATTGTTTTTGTTATTTGGACTGTCCCTTTTTTTCATACTTTATATTTTAAGGCAGAGAGCAGAAATGGAGAAAAGTTTTTTAGTTGCATTGTATCATGCAGCCCTCTATCTGCATTCTAACACATATTAAACACTTAAATTGTTGTTTTATTATTTTGTCATATTGAAAAATTGTGCTGAACCACAATACTGTTGCTGTTGTTCATGAATTCAATTATATTGTTTATTATAGATAATATTTTGGTGTTTTTCTGGGCGGATTTTGAACAATTATTGGGCTGTAAAACATCAAACTAATCGGGTAATACGCCATACATTGTTTACAAAATGTGAGGGTAACATTGAAAAGTCTAAAATTTAAATTAGTGTTTTGCAGGAATGTGTACATTTGCAAATGTTTTAATGTACACTTTTTAATCTTGGTACCATACTTTAACTAATGCAACAACTGAGAAGTTCAAATAAAAAAGGGTTTCAGTCTTTACAAAAATGACTCGGCTCTCTATTCAGCTGGGCCAGAAATATATCAACACAATACTGAACCATCTGGCTATTTCTCATCCACACGAGCAACAAACTGAAAGCATGATCAGGGCCTAGAGAGTTTCCTCTGTCTAAATCTGTACGGCATTTAAAAAGCCTCATCACAACCGTGCCACACTCGACTTATCCCACAAGGCGGCGTTACCTTTTTAAACTGGGTATTTCACAGTTTTTTCAGGTGGGCTAAAACATAAGACCCTCACAACAGAAATCCTGTCCATTTTACAGCTCTTCTGGACAGAAGAGGCATCATGCTCACCCATTAAGGGGATGGCCAGCTGGCGGCGAAATAGTGTATGGATTCGCTGAAGCTGCGTGTTCAGCAGCTCCTGCTCCTCACGACTGGGAATCCTGCCAGGGGGAGGCTGAAGGGAAAAACGGCAGAGAAAACGGTGTCAAAATTTAGTCTAACATCAAAGAAATTCAAATCAGCATCAAAAGTATTTGTATTAATTTTGAGTAAAGTGAGCAGATGATCATTCTAAAACATGCTTTGATACAATATTACTATTATTACTGTATTCCAGTAAAATATCTTAATCTAACAAGTGTCTATCTTACATAATTCTGTTTTTTGAAATTGCATCATTAGCGATAAGTGTAATAAAAACAGCGCACATGTCTGACTACTGTTTAAGATCTCTGCTAGTAATGGAAACACAAACCTGTAATGTGGACAGAATGGCGTTCTCAAACTCTCTGTACGCCTCCCACACTGTCTGTCCCTTGGTCATGTGAAGCCCCACAGCTGTGACAGCTCTCTCAAAGATGGATCTCACCTTGTCGATCCCACCTGGTGAGCCCATGCCACCGATTGAATACTGAGCATATTCAAGCCAGATATCTGGACCTGGGTATAAAGACACAATCAAATGTCCAGATCATATAACGACTGAATGTCAACCAAAAGGTGGTAAAAACGGTGTGATGCACTTACAGATATAGTCTTTTACAGCTCTCTCAAAAAGTTCATAAACTTTCTCCCGGTTTGACTCCTCCTCAGTCAGGCGGATTTCATCCTTGAGCCAATCTAACCAGATCTCTGCAGGAGTTAACAAAATGTGGTTTCAGTAGTAAATAATCTCAAGCTGCTGCCAAATCATTCTTCTGACTCCTGAACTGTATTAAACACACACACCAACCTTCAGTGAGCGGGAAAAGTTCACTCATCTTCTGCCTCGCCTTTCGCAGACGGAAAAGCTCTCCCTCCTGCTTCAGCAGTTTGATGAGATCCACATGGCAGTTGTAGTCAAAAGCATTGATTGACAGCTGAAAAATCACAGAGGAGAGGAGAAAAATAGGTAAGATGCAATACAATTAAATGTAATCTAATTAAATCAAGCTTCTTCTGTATTTAACAGAGGTTTTGTGCCAGATCAAATCATAACATTATCCATCTAACATGCTTAACTTAAACAATGAGAGTGTACATATGTGCATTATTATTCTGTTTTTGATTATATTTTGGATATGGCATTTAAATGGAACATGAAAAACCTGGTTGTTGAAACCCCTATATACTGGTGTTGTCATGATACTGGTGTGTGAAACTATTTTGGTACAATATCATTGAGGACATATTTTTTAATATTTTTATTAAAAGATAAATACAACATAAAAACAAATATTTAACCAGAACAAATGAGACGAGTCACGAGAAGAAGATGGCACTGTGAGTAAGTGTGAGGAAGCTGAACTATGTGGGCACTGCAGTGGTTTATGTATCAACTCGCCATTGAAGAGAGGCCGAGAAAGCACAGCTTGTACTGGTTTCTCGATACTGCAGAAAATGAGCAATGAAAACATTTCAAATATTCAGAACCGATATGTATCCACAGATCAATATTTTTGACAACACTACTGTATACATGATCATAAAAGTATCCAGGTTTCTGAAACCACTATAAGGTGTTTACACGCCACTGTATCCTGGTTTCTATTAGAGTAAAAAGCTTAAACACATTTGTGAAGTTTTTGGTGAATTTTAACAGAAAAAATAAATGAACATTTTTGAAGAGTCAGAAATGTTCTTTGTTTTTGTTGTGACGTCAGATTTAGTTTGGTCGGACCGATGAAATATTAAATCATCCATCTTTTCTCACTACATCTGAGACCACACACACACACCTGTTCAGACAGAGTGCACATACACGTGAACGTGGCTCCAAGCTAAGGATCTACATGCTGTAAATGATGTCTGTTAAGTCAACTTGGCACGTTGGGGCTTTCGGAGACTTGGGTGCACCAGAAAAAAACAAACTCCACCTTTAATCGGCATGAGGGTCAGCAGATAACGACTGAATTTTCATTTATGGGTGAGCCATCCCTTTAAATTATCAGTAATTTTGCTGGTATCAGCCATGAGAGGCAAGTACTTATTGTTATCTGTGTTGCCAGATTTCTGAAATCACAACCAGGATACTAGTGCGCATGTAAACACATGTGGTACATTACATACAGATACTCAGCTGCTAGTTTATTAGGTGTACCTATCAAACACTGATCTAATGTAGTCTAAAGGATCATGTTCAGTTTTAATCTTGTGCCTATTCCCTCCGACTATTTTATCTGGTTTCACTTTATTCGATCTTATTTCTGACTGTGAAGCACTTTGTTACTTGTGTCTGTAAAAGGTGCCACATAAATAAACTTGGCTTGATGTGCCGGCAGTTTTTGTTTCAACTATTTTGGAAATTGCAGCATTTGTTGCAGTTTTAGTTTGTTGCTTCAGCTTTAGTTTTAACCAGCTGTACCAAAGAAAACTGAGTGCAGCATAAAGTAACGCTGCACCCGCGTTATAAACAGTGTTATGACACGTTATCGATCCCACAGATTTAACACGTGACACCAAATAAAGTTGGGACAGTCTGCACTTCATATCGACACGTGAACTCTTTCTTTCTGACTTTACACTGGAAGCTGTGACGTTACGAGCGGAGTGAAGAAAAGGCGCGCGTGACACACATCCATGCACGCACGAGACAAGTCATTAGCATCACATATTAGCATGTCAGCTAATCACGACAGCTACGTGAATGACGTCGTGAGATCGGCGCTCTTTTAATTGTTTGTGTTAAGAGCAGCTAACATCAGTAACGTACAGTTTATATTAAACCAGAGTGCGACAATAACAGGTTACAATTTAAAGCCTGTGACTTTCTGCTGCTGACTCTGTTTACCGTCCATTCATTCTCATTAGCTCCTCGGCTAACGACAGTTAACGTTAACCAGGCTTGTTGTTGGCTAATTACCTGCTCCTCCAGCCGCTGGATTTCGGCTTCATTTTCTTTCTCGTCCTCCGACGAATCGTCCTCCTCGTCGTCTGAATTTTCAACTCCCATGCCTTCCTCCTCCTCTTCGTCCGATTCCATCTCTCTCTCCTCCATTCCCGCATCTTCCTCCTCCATCTCTTGCAACTGCGTTTGCTCTGCGTTGCTCGACGCTGCCATGTTGGAAGTGCCGTCTGCCTGGTAACAGCCTAACAAGCCAGGAGTATCGTGAGAGGTGGAGCCTGTCGGTGCACTGAACTCACCGTGGATAACCCAGCCGTCGTGTAAGGGCTGCTGCTAGCCGCTAGTGGGGGCTCCTTCATCACTTTACTTGTTTGTCAATAGAAATGCCGTGTCTAGACGGTAAGGTCGAAGGTAACCCTTAATTTGTGAAAATCTCGCGAGATTTGTACGCGTTTTTCATTGTGCAGCACATTATATGAACTAATTACATTTATATAATCTGACAAAAATCTGGGTAGGTTTTGAATCAGAAAACACTTGGTCAGGGCTGGCGAATCACCGTGATTTGGGTTAAATAATAACTCTCGCGAGATCCTTCGCGGTTCTGGGGTTCCTTCTAGAAAAAACCAGATGGGAACCCCAGATCCGC
Source organism: Lutjanus argentimaculatus (assembly GCA_034769285.1). Classification (NCBI taxonomy): domain Eukaryota; kingdom Metazoa; phylum Chordata; class Actinopteri; order Lutjaniformes; family Lutjanidae; genus Lutjanus; species Lutjanus argentimaculatus. The sequence continues at coordinate 14,358,361 of JAWZSL010000017.1, forward strand.
GAAAAATCTCGCGAGAGTGAATATTGAAACCCAAAGCATTATTTTTTTCCCCTCTTAACCAAGTTTATTTGTCCCTAGATTTTAACCGCAGCCTTATCATATAATAAAACATAATATATTTGTACAACCTGCACAATTGATGAACTACACGTATAAATCTCGCGAGAGTTTCTCGAATAATGGGTTCCCATCTAGATAGTGATTTCCCTTTTTCTTCTTCTTCGTGTTCTTCTTCACTCGTGTTCACTCGTTGATTTCCGCTCATCATCGGGATCTGAACATGGCGACTGTCTCTTTGCGAAACTCTGCGTCCTCGCTGTTGTTATGTAGCAGAAGGTTATTCAGCCCACAGCTGAACGCTCTCTGTTCATATCACAAAAAGGTAACACATTCATTAACTTATTAAACGGTTGACTTATAATTGTAACATGTCACGTGAGTTTTATTTCTAGTTAGCACCATGTGTTGTCTGACAGTAGCTATAGGTGGAGCTAACTTTACCAGGTGTGTCCTGTCTTTGTAGCGCGACTCAAAACAACAGAGCAATAATATATCATCATCTGTTTGTGACCTGCCTCAAGGTGGTGGACCACTATGAAAACCCGAGAAACGTCGGCTCTTTAGACAAGAACGCCAAGAATGTGGGGACTGGATTGGTGGGTGCACCAGCCTGTGGTGATGTCATGAAACTTCAGGTAAGTTGGAGGTCAGGAGCAGGGATTCACTACAGCTTGGCTGACCAGTGTCCCACTTCATGTGGGTCAGCACAACTTTTTTTTATCCTTTGTCCCACATCCCACACTCCATTTTGTCTAGTTTTCAGAGGTCAAACCACTGCAGGACAGACACTTTTCTGAGATATGTCTTTTATCCGGTGGCTGTTAAGGGAAGCAGGGAAGTCTGTCATTGAAGTATTTGATGTCAATCAACAGCAACATGGTACATCTGAGTGTCAAATGTGGGAAGGAATGAAGTACAGAATATTTTGTTACTGTACTTAAGTACAATTTGCAGATATGTGTACTTAACTTGAGTGTTTTACTTACTTTTACACCCCACACAACACACAAACACATATATCTTTACTTTGTACTCTTTCAAAAAAAAGCTTGTTACTTAAGCTTTAATGAATTTTAGGGGAATTATTGATTATTTTTATTTTGCATCATTGCGCAACATTAAGACTGATGTCAGCCTAAATGGATGTGACAATAACTCATGGAAAAGACAATGCCTTGGTGGTCCATCAGCGTATATCACGCACAATCGATGTAACAAGTCAAAAACGACTTATAAGTCATAACAAGACAAAAAAAGACAAGAGAGGGTGACTCGACCCTGGAGAGAAGGTGAGTTTCAGTTAGCTGTCTTTCACAGGGCTTCTTTCTACTTTTATACTTTGAGTATTTTACAGCCTGTACTTTTTCACATTTACTTGAGTAAAGAAGTTAAATCATTTTGCACAAATACCTGTACTTCTACTTAAATGCTAATCTGTGAATGCATTTCTACTGAAACCCAAAGATAATTGACAGACAGATAATGTAATAGTGGCTGTAATAACTAGCATTTACCACTATGTGCGACACTCCCAATCATACAGCTCAGCTGAGTGTAGTAACCTGTATAACCTGCATATGTGTGTAACCTGTCAATGTGTGCTGCTGAATTAACCAGAGGGCAAAACATACAGATGTTATGAAATAAGAGGCAGAAAAGAAATATATATTTCTGAGTCAGATAGACTATTTCTTGGCGTTAGCAGCTCGTTCAACATTCCCTTACTACACAAACATTCTCTTTGCCCCACATTTTGTTTGTTGAGATCTTGTCACCTTAACTACAGCCCAGATCTGTTGTCTTTACTTTCAACTTTCTATTCCAACAGCTAGATGTTTGACTCTGTGTTGTTTCCAGATCCAGGTGGATGAAAATGGCAAGATTGTTGATGCAAGATTCAAGACATTTGGCTGTGGTTCAGCCATCGCCTCCAGTTCTCTTGCAACGGAGTGGGTAAAGGGCAAATCGGTGAGTTGGTTTAACACAAATGAAAAAGAACAGAAGAACTGTGGCTTCACAAATCCTGCTTTTCTTTGTCGAGGATCTGATGAGTCCTCTGTCATACTATAGGTTGATGAAGCTCTCAAGATCAAGAACACAGACATTGCCAAAGAACTCTGCCTTCCACCAGTCAAGCTGCATTGCTCTAGTAAGTTCAAAGCAATAAAAATAGAAAACAAGGCAAAGGCGGTGTCATCATGCACCTGAAAGCTTAATATACTCAAAGATGAATGACAAATTAAAGGAAAAATCAAAGTCTCAGTCAAGTGTTGGTATATAATGATTTTAAACCATTCAGTTTGACATTCTTCAACTAATTTCCTGAGGTTTTTGCTACAATTTGTGTTGCTAAAACCTTGACACTCCTTTTTTTTTTTTCAGTGCTTGCAGAAGATGCCATAAAAGCAGCGCTGTCAGACTACAGACTCAAACAACAGGACAAGAAGGAAGAACAAGTAAAAGCCACCAGTTAATCCGCTGTCATTCACTGTCCATTCTGGGCCCTGTAATGTTTCACTGCAATGCTGTCAGGAAGACTGGTTACTGGAATTTTATACCTTTTAAAAAGTCTTCATGAAGAGCTGCAACACGAGTTGATTAACCGATTAGTTGATCAAAAGAAAAATTGTTGCCAAATATTTTGATGAGCAATTAATCATCTAAGTCAATTTTCAAGCAAAAATATCAAGCATTTGCTCGTTCCAGCTTCTTAAAATGACAGGATTTGCTGCTTTTCTTTGTAATGAGTCTTTGGGTTTTGGACTCTATGTCGGACAAAAGAAGCTGATTTGAAGACGTTGCTTTGGGTTCTGAGAAAGTGTGATGAGCATTTTTCACATTTTTTCAACATTTTATAGACAAAACGATTAATTCATTAATCGTGAAAATCATCAGCAGATTAATCGATGATGAAAAGAACTTGGTTGCAGCCCTATCTCCATGTAGAAGGGTTGTGGGTTCACTCTGTTGAATTCAAGCCAAGATTCCCATTTTATTCAAGTGCCAGGTGTTAATGGTGTTTATTTGTTTTCAAAAAAAAAAAGATATAAAACAGTTGATGCTGATTTTGGAGTAGGGTATTCATGGTGCATATTTTAAGACAGCTCTGATCCTCATATGCATAGTTTGGATTATTTGAAGTGGGGTTGTTTGAGGTACTTGTCATTGTATTACCTACGGTACAAGCCAGTCGACACGCCCCCACTTTGGAGAAGCAGAGAGGTGTGCCAGCACAGGGCAACAGCACATATTTTAGCCACATAAATCTATATCAGCTTAAATGTACGCTATATTTAGAATTTTTCTTCATCGCTTTACGTTACCATCAAACAGCCTTTTCAGATGGAAACTCCGATGAGATTCTACTTCTGCCTCGACCTGTCAGTTTATTTGTGTTTCTGTGTGGATTTGGTGTTTTTAAAAAGATAGTTTGGATTCAGTGAAGTCACACAATAACACAAACAGATCAAGGCAGCGATAGACCAGGAACTCCCATGTTCTACACGGTAAAATTACTTATTTCACCCATGGAGTTCGGTTGGTTTGGAGAGAGCGATATTTGGCTCATATAACGGTGGTTTCCTATTGAAAAAGTGTGTCTCACAGCAAAGAAAAGCAGCGCCTGTGTTCTGCACTGGCACCCCTCTCTGCTTCTCCAAACTGGAGGCCGGTTTACCAGCATCTCCTGTATGTAAAACACTCAATATGTACCTCATACAACATCAAATGATGCAGACTATCCCTTGATCGAAGCTACTTTGCATTGCTTTTCTACACGTACTGCAAAGGAGATATAAATCAGACACTAAAGGTTGAGGTGTGTTTTTGTTTTGTATATTTTTTTTGGCATTTCAGCTTTATTTGGCTTGACTGTATAAAATCACTGCTCCTTCTTGGAATATTCAGCATGAAAATGCAGTTAAGTCAACCAATGAAAACATAGTACAGAATATTGTATGAGCCTCTGTGCTTATTGCAAATTAAATGATTAAAAAGAAATTTTCATCGTGTGAGCGTTGATGTCATCCACCAGATCCCACATCAAGTGGAGCCACCCTCTGTTGGCGCAGGAGCACCTTTTTCAGTACAGCCAACACTGCCAGCATTAGAAGAGCCACTAACACACATAACACAGCGAGCAGAGAGACGACCACTTGCTCCGTGTGTGGTCGTGGGTCTGGAGTGGGCCAGGGTGCGTCTCTGTTTGTGGAAAGAAAAGATCGCGTCCCATCAGCAGAGGTCGCATTATTCTGAGGGTAGCGACCTGTGATGTTGTCTCTGCATTTCTGCTCTCCGTCAGGGAGAGAAGTGGTGGTTTTTAGGTGAGGTGGGATATCTGATTGTGTTTTATTTAAGGACAAACACTCCTCATAGGTGAGGGTCTCAAGAGAGTAGTGTTCAGGCAATAGACGAGTCTTTGGAGCTTCTTTGGAAAGGAGTCCAACAGTGGTTTCTTGTGATAAATTTCCCAAATACTTTTCAAAAGAGCTTGATTCTGTGTCTTTCACGTTGAGGTCCAGCTGGTGTGCCCTCTCATTTGGCTTCAGGACATGAGGACAGATCGCCATGACTGAGAGGTTCAGAAGCAGACGGTGAGCGAGATGGATTGGCTCAGAGCACACCAGGTCTGTGGCCATCTTTAGCCTGCCGCTCAGGAGCCAGCGGTACAAATACAAGATGTCACACTCACACACCCATAGGTTGTTGTTCAGGTCCACAGATCTGAGGCGTGGCAGGCTGTCAAATGCGCTCTCTGGGACCGAACGCAGACAGTTGCTGTTAATCTTTAGGACCTGCAGGTTGACCAGGGCTGACAGCGATGGCAGGTCCAGGACGGAGATGCAGTTAGCTGAGAGGTCTAGATGTGTCAGTGATGGAGGGAGATTCAGAGGGAGGCTTGTGAGCTTGTTCCCCTTCAGTGTCAGGACCTGCAGCTTGTTTAGACCCTGCAGCGCCCCGGGTTGGATGGCACGGATGCGGTTGTCCTCCAGATCCAGGCGAGTGAGGTTCCCCAGTTGGCGCAGGGCGCCGGAGGTGATGTAAGTGATGCGGTTTTCTTGCAGCAGCAGGGACTCCAGGCTGGGAGGCAGGCCGCGGGGGAAGCGACCTAGCAGGTTGTGACTGAGGCTCAGCTCCTGCAGGCCAGAGAAGGGCCGCAGCAGGTGGTCCACATTGCACAGCTGGTTTCTGGCCACGGACAGAGCCGAGGTGCTGAGAGGGACAGAGCGAGGGAGTGACCGCAGACCCAGGGACTCACACAAAACCAGAAACCCTGGGCGAGGACAGCAGCAGCCAGGAGGACAGGGAGACATGATAAGGGAGGCCAGAGGACAGATGCAGAGAATCAGGACACCACATCTGCACCAAAGCATGACTCACTGTGGAGAGATGATGAGAGACGACCACATGAGACACAGACAGAGCAAATGGTATCAGGAAGTGTGCTGAGGCCTCACTTAGTACCACTTTAAAATAATGTTCTTCTAAAGGGCTTATAAGTTGTAATTAATGGCTTTGTTAATGGTTAATAAATTCAGTCAACCTTTATTTTAACTCAGAAATACATTGAGATAGAGACTTCATTTATAATTTAGCCGACTAAAAGATAAAAATCAATAGCTCCTTGACACAAAGAAACACAAATAAGAAACTTTGATAAAAGTGGTCATAAAAAGTAAAATGATAAAAGTCAAAATAAAAAACCCTTCAAATAAATAAAACAAGTAGAATTTAAAACAAATGAGTCAACCAAAACAAGAACAACTGGAAGTGAAATCTAATCAAATTAAAGATTTGAATCCTGAGCCCTGAGGATTAACATGAGTAAAACTTTAGATAGTTCTGCATGTGGTTCAGTTTGCCACTAAGAAAAACTGGATTCTGAAAAGGTTTGAAGGTTGTGAAAAATCTCTGGTGTTTGTCCCCGCTTGACACTCGCCATGTCCTTCGTTACCTCTTGAATTCATCAGGTAGATGCTCCGATGGACTGTTTCACCTCTGACTTTTTAAAATTGAGTATTTATATCTGCAGACATGATGGATTATTTTAAGAGCCATCCTTTAACAATAGATCAACATTTATAACGGCAGATGAATCATTACTTTTTACTGATTTCTTAGACATGAGGAAGCTGTGAATCTTAATTGATAAATTTACAATGAGTTAATATATTAGAGTTAATATTATATCAGCCACAGCACTAAAACTACCTGCCCTATATTGTGTAGGCCTCCATAGCTCTGACCCATCAAGGTACTGGTTCCACAGACCTCTGAAAGTGTCTTGTGGCAACAGATCCTGTAAGTTTCGAGGTGGGGCCTCGGTGGATCAGAGTTTTTGTTCCAGTACCTCCTGCAGATGCTCGATCAGATTTAGATCTGGGGAATTCGGAGTCCAAGTCAGCAACTTATCAACACCAGGCTGGCTTCTTCTATTACTCCATGATCCAGCTCTGATGCTCATGTGTCTGTTGTAGGTGCTTTTGGCACCAGACGATGGGGGTCAGTATGGGCACTCTGATTGGTCTGTGGTTACACAGCCCCATGCTGTGAAGCACAGTGTGTTCTGACACCTTTCAATCATAGCCAACATGAACATTTTTTAGCTATTTGTGCTACAGCGACTCTTTTGTTGGATCAGACCAGTCGGGCTAGCCTTCACTCCCCACACAAGTGAGTCTTGGCCACCCAGTGCCCTGTTCACTGGTTTTCCTTCCTTGTGCCACTTTTGGAAGATACAATCCTCTGCATACCAGAGGTTGGACCGCCCCACAAGACTGGCTGTTTTGGAGACGCTCTGACCCAGTCTAACCATCATGGTTTGGCTCTTGTCTGAGCCGCTCAGATCCTCACGCTTGCCCATTTTTCCCACTTCCAGCACATCAACTCCAAGAACTGTTGCTCAATATATCCCACCCATTGACAGGTGCCCTTGTGATGAGATGTTACTCACTTAACCTGTCATTTTAAAGTTGTGACTCACCTGCCAAAAAGAAAACGTTCTCATCACTAAATGATTTATTAACCACCATTAAAGCTATTAAAAAGGGTTATCTCTTAGATTAATGAAGGCCCATGCACTTACCATTTTTCTATTCTTGTATGATCTGCTCCTCCGAAGAGATGGGCAGGCTTGTCATGGTCCCTACGTGATCTAAAGATGTAACCACTGTTCCTGCTGTTGAGAATTCCAGGCAGATGCTCATCAAAGTTTAACGACAGCCTTAAGGGTGCTGTATTACCTATTCTGGATCCTCTTCACCATTCACATTGTGTCAGAGGTCCTCTTGTTTGTCAGTGGCACTAGCAGACAGTGAAAAGGGTCCAAATACACAAAGAAGTTCAGCAAGAGATCTTGTGCAAAAAAAAAAAGAGGAAAGAAACAGCACAGGTGTCCCGAATATTCCCTTATTTGAGGTTACCAAAGGTCAAAGTTCCTAAAACTCAAACAGACAGTGACTCTATCGAACAGGCCCCCTGACAGAGAGCGTTGTTGGGTGGTTCTGTGGCCGTGTGTCTTCCCGTCACCTGGTGGGAAGAGTGAAAGTGAAGGGGTAGTATTTTCTCGAATTATTTAGCACCTCGTTGACAAAAGAGCAGGGAATCTGACCCCGGTGCGAGGCTCTGTCACGGCTCACGTTTCAGCCGCCACAGGGAGACGCTTGCTTTTTGAGCTGCCGTGCTGTCATCTCTGATGTTGATCTTTGGAATTGCAATTGATCCTCTTATGATTCAGATCAGTCTTTGTTTATTCAGAAGTTGGTTTGTGCTTCAGCCACATCACTGATATTTAATCAGATTTTAATAGGTTTATTTATTAAAAATAACAAAAGATTTCCAGTGTGGTCAAAGTGTATCTTTTATCAAGATTTTTAAAAAAAAAACCTAACTGATAATCAATACCTTTTCCGTTCACAGGAGGGCAGTATTTCATCACTTGGTCAAAATAAGAAATACAAAAGTTACGTGACTTTTTGTGCACTGGAACCAGACCTATTAAATTGGTGGCTGGATCCTCCCTTTAATAACCTTAATTGAGCTTTTTTAAAATCAATTATTGGTATTAAAAAAAGTACAAACAAATAATTTATTTAAATGAGAGAGAGAACTAATCAGCCCATTCATTAGTTATGTCTGTTGTTAAGCACAGACACACTTATTTTATTAAAAAGGTTTATCTCATGCTGTTTAAGCATGAATGTAAAAGAATGAAATGCATCATTTTTATGTATTGAAACAACACATGACTTCTAATCAAGGATTAAAAAGAAGGTGTATTTTTTCCCCTTTTACTTTGTACATAATGTTTCTTCTCCAATCATGAAAACTAATAAAACTGAGAAAAATAAATAAATAAATAAAAAAATAAAAAGGTGCATTGTTTTGCACATTTAAATTCCTTTACAGGTCAGACTTTTTTTTTTTTTTTTTCAAATCTGGCCCTCTTACAAAAGTAATTGTATAGGCCTGACTGGAACAAATCAGTGTCTCCAAGATTTGCAGAGACAATACACAAGCTCTTGTTTTGGAGCAAAGGGCTCTGCATGTATCTGGTTCACAGCTGCTGAAATATTTAAACAATCTTGTACAGTAGCCAGTGAAGGACAAAAGGGAGCTCTCGTCATCTGCAGGCTCTGATACCTTCTGCAGTCCTCTGTTTGGGTGCGACGGCGCCAGCTGCCTCACCAAGGCCAGTAACGAAAATGTTGAGGTGGTGTTAAAAGGATACTGCTGATTTATTTAAAGCGGATTTGTATGAGGTACTTGTCAATAGTCCGTGTATTACCAACAGTAGATGGTGGTCAGCGCGTCCCCTGTTTGGAGAAACAGAGAGGAGAACCTGCACAGGGGCTGAGCGATACACTGCTGAGGACAGGATCAGCAGTTACACTGTAAAAATAGCCACTTATTCTAACTTCAAAAAAGATAGTGGCAATGAAGGTAATTTAGTAATGATTAAAAACAAATAAACTTATCTGGTCAAATAAACTTGATCAATTCAGTTATCTGTGAGAAAACAAGTTTGATAAGCTTAAGATGTTAAGTTTGATGTTCTTCATTTCGCACAAAGAACTTAAAGGGATAGTTCACCCAGAAATGAAAACTCAGTCATTATCTACTCCCCCTCATGCCGACTGAGGGTCGGGGTTTATTTTGTTAGTCTGCAAAACTCTGCTGGAGTTTCACAGGAAAACATGTAGCAGAATCTCTCAAACAGTGGACATGAATGGTGGACAGTTTTCAATACAAACACCTGGAAAAAACTAAAGCCTCCATACTGCTTTTCTGACATAATCCAAGTCCCTAAAGTCCCAACATGCTGTTTGGCATCGTCACAAACACACCCAGTTCAGACAGGTATTGCACGTAAACATGGCTCCACGCTAAGGATCTACAGTGAAGATTCAGGCTAAAAACATGGTGTAAATAACATTTTTATTTTAGTCAACTTGGCACTTTGGGCTTTAGGAGACTTGGATTACACCAGTCGAGCAACATGGAGGATTTTATATTTTATTTTCTTGTTTATTTTACGTGAGAAAACTTACCACCATTCACTTCCACTGTTTGAAAGATTCTGCAGCGCTGTTTTCCCGTGAAACTCCAGCAGTGTTGTGCAGACTAACAAAATAAACCCGACCCTCAACCAGCATGAAGGTAAGTAGATAATGACTGAATTTTCATTTTTGGGTGAACTATCCCTTTATAAGCTGCAGCTGCCCCTGTTGGAGCTTCTTTGGTCCCACTGCTCCCAGTGAATTTATTAAATTATTAAAGTGTCGTGGTGTCGGATGATAACTTCAGGTTTCTCAGTGTTTTCATGACTTACTAAGTTTAGAGACACACAGCAATTTTCCATCGTTTGTTTTCTTCAGATTATAAAAAGAAGGGTCACACAATGCATGCTGGGAAGGCTGGTTAAAACTGGTCGTGTTTCTGTAGAAGGTCTGTACTGTACATTCATTCAGATCATCATTACAGGTTCTTAAAGTTAGTGTTTATAAGTTCTATAGTGTTCTGAGACTAAATATTTTTTATTCTCTTATTTCATTGAAAATATTTTTTGTTTAAGTTGTTTAACTTGTATATTTATGTTAAATTAATGAGAAAAGTTTAGATGATTCCACTGAATTCCTGTGTATTCTTTTGCAAAAGAAAAAAAAATGCCCACAAAAAAAAAACAATATCAGTTTTAGTGTAAGTTATATTTAGAATATTTTCACCAGTTTGCTTTGTTGTCACTTGGCCTTGTAAAACTACTGATTTTGCCAAAGGAGTGGCTTTGGAGAGAACAATATTTCACTTATGTAACGGTGGTTTCCCATTGGAAGAGGCTGTCTGATGGCAAGGGAAAGAGGTGAAAGTATTCTAAATATAGTTTACACTTAAACCGATATTGTTAAAATATCTTTATTGCTGACACCGTCCACAGCAGTACATTGCTCAGTTTCCATGCTGGTTTCTCCAAACTGGGCGCAAGCCGACTGGCGTCTGTTGTAAGTAATACAAACAACTTCATACAACCCCTCTTCAAATAATCCCTTTAACGTGTTGTATGTGCACATTTTAGACTTGAAATGTTAAGTTAGAAGACAGCTTATGTCTCCAAAGAGCAGATATAACGCATCTGACATTTGGGTAATTACCTTAAAAATAGTTACCCATGATTCTCGAGTGGACGCAGCTCAAAATTACAGATTCCTGAGTCGAACATAATGTGCACGTACTGAAGCAAGCATCCTCTTTTTAGACCGTCCTCGCCTTTTCTAATCTTAGGTTTCTTCAGGGCTGTAGTTTGTCTTTCTGCATGAAAGTTTTCCTCTGTTTTTCATTTTCAATAATGACAGAAGCATCGTCCGTTATCAACAATTTTATTCAACATGAGCAAAACAACATGGTCATTTTGTAAACAATAAAACTGTCACTTACAGAGGAAGCATCTGTCTGGAAACATCTGAGGAAAACAGTCTGAGGTTCGGCGGAGAGGAGTGTTTAAACATGACAAACGTCTGGCCCATAAATCGTACAAACTCAACATCACACATTAGGTTTAGATGCTCTTTAACATGAGGAACAGGACGGTCAGTTGGACAGTTTTTACTGATTATCTTCTCCTTTAGACACCATGAAAAGTTAAACATATTAAACCAGAAAAACAGGCCAACAAACTGACCCTGTACTCACATTTGTGACTCATTACAACTCATTACATTAAAACAAAACACATAATTTATCTTATATAAGTATACTTATTTAAAAAAAAAAAAGAAACCCTGATTCACAAAGTTGGAAATGTTTGTCAGGTGAAGGAAGATCTTAATTATCAACCAAATAAATAAGTAGACAGTTACATGGTGTTACACAGAGTTCATTTGGTGTAAAACTTTGTGAATAAGGGTTCTTAAGGCAGGACACTACAGGCCAACAGGGTGAAAATTTAACTAAAGATATCACTAAAAATTTTCAGCAGCTGATTACATTAAGTTTTTTATATACAAGTTTTCTGAACTTTAAATTTAAATAAATGATGCATTATCTAATTAAATATGCACTAGTTTGTATAAATTTTCAAGAATATTGGATAAAGCCATAGAAATTTTTGTTTTGTGATGTATTAGAATCAAAGGTTTTTACAGGGGGAACTTATAGGTATCACTCCATAAATCAGAAAATACCATCATCAGCCTTAAAAAAAAAAAAAAATTTTCATCATGTTTTAAGAAATGAAATGTTCTATAAATCAGGCTATGAGTGATATATGAACAAACCTTCAGAATATAGACAGGAATACATGTGGAAAGTTTGCTATGTGGAAGTGCTGCTGAAGTGGTGATTTCTGGCTCAGAAAAAGTTTGAAAAAACTTTTGTAAAATTCCACACAATTTTAGACAAGGAAATATGTACGGTACAAAAATTTAGCAAATAAGTAGGGAACCTTTGATCACTTAATTTAAGATAATTGTTTTTTTCTGAAATTTTATGTGTAAATGTGCACATGATGCATTATCTAATTAAATATTAAATATATAATAAATAAAACACTTTCTTTCTGAAAGAAGACGTTATGGAAGATCTCAAATCTCAGAATTGACCAGTGCATGAAAAACCAATGTTTTTGCCTGTAGTGTCTTGCCTTAAAGTAAAATACAACATGATATGACATAAAATAACATTATGCAAACAAAATTAAGTAAATATGACTGTAAATATAAAGAGAACGTTTTGTTACTTATCTAACAAATCAAGTTTACTGGCACTTCACTTTGCTTTATTTACAGCAGCAAAGACTTTGTTTTAAATATCATGGTACAACAGGACAAACTGTGGAGATTCCTCTGTCCTCTGCAGGCGTAAGATCTAATACATCTCTGTATCAAAAGCATTTGAATAATTGTTATTTTTCTCATTTATATCTGGAAAGCATGGAAAATTACAGGCTGCACATTGTTCTTCGTGTCTTTCTCCTCTAAAAAAAAAAACTCATCCATATGAAAAACTTATTTTATGTTTCAAGTGATGCTCCTTCAGCAGCACAGTGACATGATATTATAGACTGACGGACTGCATCTTTGCAGTACACGAAGACAAACAGGCCTCTGAGCCACTTTTAATTTGAAGGGCTGCAGCATTCAAATAAATTAGCCAGATATTCCTCCAGGTTTATCAAGTGTTGGCTTTTTAAATCTTTGTATGAATCCTAAACTTCGAGGTGCAACATTTATAGACATGATTTAGGCAGCAACACAAATGTTTCTAGTCACATATCATCATATATCAAAGTTCATATTTTCATGAACGTTCAGATTTAACTGTACATGATGGATGTTTTTCTCAAATAGGGGAGAACGGGGTAATATGAGCCACTTTTTACATTTGATGATTGTTCTGCAAAATATTTACATATGTATTTGTTTTAAATAATTGCTGCTACATATACCTCAGGTTGTTGTGCTACCCATGGAAATTAAAACAAGTTATCTATGATTTTAGAACAATGATCAATCAAAAAAAGTGGCACAACTTGGCCCAAGGTAGGTCTAAAATAAGCGGTTCAGTTTTTAGGAATAAAAATACATTCTTGCTGCTAAATCAAATGAAAGTCTGAAACTTTAAACTCCATGTTATCATCAAAATATGATGAGCTTTTTTTAATCTGGCATGAACTAGTCTGGGAACTTCTCCTTTATGTTTTGTTGACAAACCTCCTCAGTGTCATTCTGTCTATCTTGTGGTCGTTTGCCGCAGACTGAATGGACGTCCTCTCTGACACTTACTCTGCTGCTCTCTTTAGATCCTCTGCCTTTTTTTTACTGCCTTGCCTTCTTGATCTTATCTGCAGAATATCAGAAAATGATACTAAATACACAAGTTACTTGGTACATATGTTGCCTGTTTAAAGGAACAGTTCACCCCAAAATCAAAAAATAAATGCTCTTCCTCTGGCCTGTAATGCTGCTCAACCATCTAGATGTGCAGAGTCTTGGAGATATCAGTCTTCTCTCAACTATTTTCTTTCTGCAGTAGAATCTACCAAAACTACTTTCTTTCTAATAGAAAGAAACAGTTCATAACAAGGTCTTTGAATTATCTTGCGTAACCCGGTCATAATTTTTGGAAAGAGACACTGGGTTTGAATTTTTTTTTTTTTTTTTTTTTTTTGGTGCTTGGAGCAACACAGGACTTGAGACATTTAGTCTCATTATATTGGAGAGAAGGCAGACACCTCTACGGCCAAGATCTCCAAAACTCTGCAACTCACACCAAAAAAACAAAAATCTAGATAGATAAAGAGCAATACATGGCAGGGTTTTTGATTTTGGAGCGAACTGTTCCTTTAAGGCTTTGGAGGTAAACTGAGCCAGGCACATTTTACCCCACAACCTCCTTACACAGTGGCTCAGATCCACAATTATTCTATTTTTTTTTAAACCTTTTTTGTAGCTTACACTGACTTAAATTAACATGCATTAATGTCTATAACTTAAATTAAGATACAAGCTGTAGGTGATTTGTTGTTTTTTTACACTGGGGATGGAGCTGGTTTGTTTTGTTCAGCGACAACTGTTGAACCCATTCTTTTGGCTCTTTAATTTTTTAAGTACAACTCAATACACAGCACAGTTAGGCTGCTGATATTTCAGAGCTGGGTCGGGGCCGTAGATTCTAACTTGCACAAATCTCAGTCAGATAAAGCATCAATGAGTCAGACTGACTAGATTAACTTACTCGACTGAACAGCCCCTCTGTCTCTGCGCTCTCTCTGCTGTGAGGGAATGGAGAGGGGGGACGGCAGGTTAGTAAGGGGGATGCATTTTGGTCATTTGAGAACAAGGGGAATGGCATCCCCCTCTCATTCCCCCTCAAATCACCGACAGGATACGAGACTGATAAATTTAGTTACACGATAAATTAACTTTGCATTTCAATTTTTGTTGTTGTTCTGGTTTGCTTATCACTCTCTCCAAGATGGATTGATTAATGTGAGCTATACTTCCTTAATTTGTGGTCACATGACTACTTTTGTTCATGGTTTGCTAGATTCAGTGGGTGGCTCATTGTACCCGTTGGCTTGACTTACCCCGTTCTCCCCTACTGGCACAAGCCTCACATTTCTTCATTTCTTGTTAGCGGTTGTAGAAAGGTATTTCTGATCTTTCATTGTTGTGTGACATCACCAACCTGTCTGATCTTTTTTTTTTTTCGTCATGGCTGCAACGTTTCACCTCTTACACCAACGTCAGCCTTGAACGTGCCCTAGTGGTGACCCTTCTTCAAATGGCAGGTGCAGACTGGCTGACTGGAGCTGCTGCTGGGGCTGGAGCTCTGCTGCACCTCCTCCCTGTACTTGGGCTGCTCTTTGTGCCTGGGCTCCTCTCTCCGCTTCTCCACCTCCTCTGCGTCCCTGACCCTTCTGACCTCCTGGCGGGGGACGACCTGACGTCTCTCCCCCTCTCTCCCACCAGAGCCTTGGACGGCATGCGCAGGTTCTTGGGGGAGCCCATGCTCTGAGTCTGGACCCTCTTGACATGGTCAACGGCGTATGGCCTGTCCTGCAGCTCGCCTGAATTCTTGCGTCCGGCCGTCTTATCAGCCGTGTACTTCCTGGGTGGGTTAGGAGGAGGTTTGTAGGCCTCCAGCTTGCGTTTATGACTCATGGCAGAAGCACAGCAGATGATGAAGACCATGACGATGAGAAGAGAAGTCACGACGATGATGATGAGCAGATTATCCTGCAGGAAATCCACAACACGGGTCAGGACAAAGTCCTTCAGGCGGATCATGGTGGTGGTGATGTTTTTGGTGAAGCTGGGGGTCCAGTAGCTCCAGGAGCAGCGCTGACGTGAACAGGTGCTCGAGTGGTTGGAAAAATGAGCTCCAGCTCTGGTTCATCACCGCTGCCGTCCATGGACATGTTGAGGAGAGGAGTGGTGTGACACACGCTGCACCACAGTGACAGCAGGGTCACACAGGTGACGACAGAAACCAAACAGGATGCCATCTTCTCTGTCCTGAAACAACAACAACGTCTTCTTTAATTTAGGATGAAAACAGGATTATTTCCAAATCTTAAAGGAATCTTGTAGGGATCCATTAACATAGTCGCTTTAGACCCCTTGAAGGAATAGTTTAACATCACTTTGTTTCTGAGATTAATACCACTCTGGTGTCTGTGCATTAAAGGGATAGTTCAGATTATTTTAAGTGGGGTTGTTTGAGTTACTTGCTTTGACGAAGCAGCAGGAGTGCAGGTGCAGGAAGCTAAGCAATGTGGTGCTATGGACAGCTTCAGCAGCAAAACGTATTTTAGCCACTTAAAAAAAGCGATTTTTGAATAAGCCAAATATCGCTCCCTCCAAAGCCACTTTTTTTATCGGTCAGTTTGTGACTTCAGTGTTTTGAAGAGTTAGTTCAGATTCACTGAAGTCACACAAACAAACTTTGATCGAAGCAGCAGTAGACCAGAAACTCCCGAGTTCAGTGGGGTAAAATGACTGTTTTTGCCAAAGGAGTCTGGTGGCTTTTGAGAGAGAGCAATATTTGGCCTATACAACAGGGTATTTTTTTGGTAAGCTTTTTTGAGGTGACTAAAATACATTTTGTTTCTGACTCTGTCCAGAGCAGCTCACTGCTCAGCCTCTGTACTGGTTCTCCTGCTGCTTCTCCAAACCAAGAGCCAGCTGACCACCATCTACTGTAGGTAATATACTGACTATTGATAAATACCTCACACAACCCCACTTTAAAACATCTGAACTGTCCCTTTAACTATGAAGATTGAACCAGGAGGTGGTTAGCTTAGCTTAAATTAGCAATCACACGCGAGATCAGCTTGCCTGGCTGGTTTCCCAACTGATATTGCTTTTTTTTTTAAGTGGCTAAAATACGTTTTGCTGCTCACCTTGTCCATAGCACTACATTGCATTTCAAGTTATATCAAATTAGTTTAATTTGCACACAAACAACAACGTTTGATGAGGAGTTAAGTGCTGTTTCTTTACAATCTGCAGCCTGGAGCAGTGACTTCCTTGAGTCTGCTGGTTGACAAGACTTTAGCTGAACAGAGCCAGGCTAACTGTTTCCCTCTGTGCCCTGTGTCACCTCCTGAGTGTGGCTAAATATTTAATGTACAGACCTGAGAGTGTTATTGATCCTGTGATCAAACACTTTGCCAGAAACAGATTTCCTATAAAATCAATAAAGGGATAGTTCACATTATTTGAAGTGGGGTTGTATGTGGTACTTCTCAATAGTTAGTGTATAACCTACAGTAAATAGTGGTCGATACGTCCACAGTTTGGAGAAGCAGCAGGAGTACAGGTGCAGGAAGCTAAGCAGCGTACTGCCGTTCATTTATAGTTCATTTACCTCGCCGTCAGCCAGCCTTCTCTGACAGGAAACCGCTGTTCAATAAGTCAAATATCGCTCTTTCTCACTCAATCAGATTCCATTGGCGATCAGTCATTTTACATTGCAGTACAGGAGTTGCTGGTCCACTGCTGCCTCAACCCGTTAGTTTGTGTTATTGTGTAAATCCCAGCTATCCTTTTAAAACACAGAGGTGTGCACCCGGTATACAGAGGCTCAATCCTCAAGTGGCAGCTCGTATTCGACTCTGTCCTGCGGCCCTTTGCTGCATATCTTCCCCTCACTCTCTCTCTCAACCCCTGTCCTGTCCATCTTAGACTGTAATATCTAGTAAGAGCATACAAGTACTTAAAAATAATCAGTGGACCAGCAGCTCCTGCGCTCTGTGATCTAAAATAACTGACGTCACCAGTGGAGTCTGGTTGGTTTAGACAGAGCGATATTTGGCTTGGATGATGGCGGCTTCCTGACAGGAAAGGCTGTCTGATGACAAGTTAAAGAGGTGAAAATATTCTAAAAATAACGAACACTTTGACTCTGTCCACAGCAGTACATTGCTTTAGCATCCTAAACCAGTACTCCCTGCTGCTTCTCCAAACCTACTTTTATGAGTAGGTTTTCAAGTCTGTTCTTTTACTTGTACTCAAGTATTCATCGCACCATGTAATCTACTTAGTTACTTTTAAAATTCTAATTGAGTACTGAGTATAAGTTGAATTAATATCCAAAACTTTCATCTGCATCATGAATATTTAATCAGTAGTCTAGAAATGGCAGTGACTGCACATCATTGTCCGGCAGAGACGTGTGTTGAATAAGGAAACTAAAACTTAAGATGAGGAAAAAAAATTACAAAGCAAAACAAAAAATTTAAAAAAACGTAAATGTCAAAGAAAATGAGAAGAAAGTTATTTAAAAAACGTAGGTTTTGTATCTTATACATCATTAACGATTAATCGATTGTTAGCATTTTCAACTATCCGTAAAGAAGAATTTGGACTGAAGATTTGGAGGGATACAAAAAAAGTAAACTAATAATCTGAGTAGTTTTTGAGACAAATACTTTGTACTTTTACTTAAGTATTGTTCTACCACCAGTACTTTTACTTGTAATTGAGTAATATTTTAGTAATGTAATGGTACTTGTACTTGAGTACAGATTTTCAGTACTCTTTCCACCACTGCATACAAACCCAGATCAAAAAATCAGAACTATCCCTTTAAAATGTGTCACATAATGTATGTGAGTCAATGATTGTAAAAAGCAAATATTCAAGAAAAGTTTGACTTTTTTTGTGTGTGTTTATCATCTTGTGACCCCTTAGATTTTCTTGCAACCTGTTAATGGGCCCCAAACCTCAGATGGGAACCACTATACTAACTAGTGTCCAGCCGTCTTTCACGCAGCAGACACACTCTGAGAAAGCAGAACCATGTTCTGCTTCCATCTGACATGTATCTCCAGTCTCCATCTTGACTCAGGTTTTTCTAGGTTTTCTGTTCCTCCTCTTGTACCAGATCTATTTTAGCAGCAAGCAGCAGCAGCAGAGTAGCCATTACTTATTTGGGGTGGAGACAGCGAGTTTGGCACTGAAGGCCTTATAATTTGTAAAAGTAGAGGGAGGCCACCCATCCACCACACCAAAGTCAGGAGGAAGCTATATTCCAGAAAGGAGCATAGAGGCGTGGGAGACCTGCGGCTGTGGCCTCTATATTTACACTGGGCAGCAGCTGCTGTACACCAGCAGCAGCAGCAGCAGCACAGCACAGACCTGACGGAGATATTTCTGCTTCCAGGGAAACCTGCATTTATAAACCATACAACTGACAGAATAAACTTCCCAACCAAATATTACTCTTCTTCCATTATTCTCTCTCTCAAAGGAACCTGCAGCCAGTGGTCCGGGGCTCAGTCTGATACCATTTATAACCTGTTAAAGTCTTGACACAGTGTGTAATTACACGGTGCTAAGCTGTAAAGACAAGCTTCTAATCAGCATCATGCTATATGAACCTGCTCTGTACAGCGTGAAACCCCCCCTCCCTCCCTGTGTGGTCGGACATATACAGTATGGTTCATACAGCAGAACCAGATGGGCTGGGTCTTCAGCCTTGGATGTACAGATATAGGACGGCTCTGCCCTCTGAATCCTTATAATTACAGCCATAATTACATTTCCTGTATTTCACTGGAGGGTCCACATTATCTTCAGCTGAAGGCCGTCAGACACCACATATGCAATTAATCCATTTCATGACATCTGAGTACTTAATGTCCCAAGATCTAGATTTTATTTTAGATTTTTCTATATTTTTTTAAGCGATTTTTCTCAGAATTTCTTAAAATTCACAAAAACTGTATGATGGTATCAGATATGTGCTTGTTCAGTACACTGAATTATTAAAAACTCAAAGACACCTTGTTTTTATGGCTGCATCTTTACGTCACATAGAAACTTCTCAGTGTCTTGGCCATCATTTATTACAAATTTACCTCAAATTCAGTCGCACATATTTGGTAGTTTTAGGAAAGTTGGTTTCTCAACCATTAAATCAAAATAAAGGTAAAAAAAAAGTTAACATTTGAACAGAGAACAGAAGGTGTATTCTTTAAGGCTGCAACTAACAATCATTTTCATTATAGATTATTCTGTCGATTATTTCTTGATTAATAATTTAGTTGTTTGGTCTAAACGTTGATCAGTGTTTGCCAAAGCCCAGTTTGATGTCCTCAAATGTCTTATTTTGTCCACACCCCATAGACAGTCATATTACTGTTATAGGAGACAAAAACAATCCAGAAAATATTCACATTTAGGAAGCTGGAATCAGATATATGGGATTTTTTTTCTTAAATAATGATTTAAAATGATTACTCGATTATCAAATTAGTTGGCAATTAATTTAATAGTTAAGTAATCAATTAATCATTGCAGCTCCTATATTCTTATATAAAACATCAAAGTCAACACTTTTACTTAAGTAAAAATAGCAGTAGAGCAATATAAGAATATCCAATTACAAGTTTTGATTTGAGCTTTTTTTAAAATGATACTTTATTTAAAGCTCTGTATTTATAATGCAGGACTTTAAATAAAGTATCATTTAAAAGATGTACTGAAATGATCAAAAGTAGAAGAAGTATTTGTTTTGCAGAATTAAATTTATATACAGAGGTGAACAAAGTACACAATCCATTACTCAAGTTAAAGTATATGTCCCGTGGTCAAATATTACTTTGACACAAGTGAAAGTTGTTCAGTCAGTTTTTTTTTACTTGAGTTAAAGTACTGGACTACTTGCTTGTGAAAATACATAAGTATTTGAAAAGATACATTTTTGTATTAGTGCAACAAGAAAGTTCATAGAAAATGTAAAGTGGAGTTTAAAAATATTTATCTTTCAAATTTAGTGGAATTAAAGTCATAAATACTCAAGTACAGTACAGTACTCACTCAACATGCACTTTGTTACTGTCCACCTGTGCAACATTTCACTTTGTAAATGTAATGGAGTAGAAGTATAAAGTTGCATAAAATGTAACTAAGTACATTTACTCAAGTATTGTACTTGAGTACAGTTTCTAGTCTTTCTATTTTTGCTACCTAATACTTCTACTACATTACATTTTGGAAGTAAATGTACTTTTTACTCCACTACATTTGTTAACAACATTAGTTACTTTGCAGAATCAGATTATTAATTTAAAAAAATCAACCAATTCAATAAATTATGAAGTTTTAAAATGGATTAACCTTTTTAGCAGGATATAAAATCATTTAAATTAGTTCCAGCTATCAGCTGCAACATCAGTAATGATTACACATTACATATAAATATAATATCACTCTGAAATGAGACATTTTGCATAATTTGTTCTTTAACTTTTGGTGTTTGAAGCATATTTTGATGCTAATAATTTTACTTTCAGGGACTGTACATCCAGTTCTATTAAAGAATGTCATATTACTACTTTACTCGAGTAAAGTATCTGAGTACTTTTACTGTAAAAAGAAATACTCAAGTGAAGTAGCCTATAAGTATCTTTAAATTGAACTTAAGTACATGTCTTGAGTTAATCTGCTAAATAACAGTATGAACCAAATGGATCTTTTTTTTTCAACCTTTACTCAACAAGTTGTCAGTCTGGATACAAACTGCTCTGAAATAAATTAAATCTTTGGCTTTTACTTTTGTTCTTTCTTGAGTTAGCCCAGTTTGAATTCATAAGAAATATAAATATACTCACAGAGTGTGTTATCCTTCGTTTCTCGTCTGAACGGCACGGCACAGAGCAGGAGACAGAGAGGAGGGAAACCGAGGGGAGACAGTGAAGAGAGGAAAGTAAGAGTGAAGGAGGGTTTCCGAGCATCTGCCCGCCCTGCTCGGTTATACTGACTGTTTTTTTAACCGAGCTCCAAAAACTCCACGATGATCCATCCCTCTATTTTCAGCCTCTCCTCCCTCTTTCTCAACCTCCCAGTCTTGATCCTCCTGCACCCTTTTTTCACTCTACTTTTTTTCTGAACCATTACAGAGGGAACAACCACGTATAAGTGATAATGTACATGAAGTAATTTTATAAAGTGTGCCTTCTTCATCTTTTTAATGCTGATACTGTCTCTAGATAGTTATAGGTCATTTTGTGTCAAGTATAATTTACCACGACGTGTGTTCATTTGTTCAGATTTGAAGTGATTTTTCTGCTTTCAGACTGGCTGCAGAGACGTTGCAGTTGGTACATCAGTCCCATGTTTTAGAGAAATGGGTATTTCTGTACATGGCGGCGGGGCGAGTCCCAAGACTGCTGTGCCTCCCACTGAGTCCTCTCTAATTAAGTCCCAGTTGATTACAGCCTGTCTCTGCAGGGCACACAGGACCAGCGCTGAGAGAAAGCACCCCTTTCATCCTGAAACACATGTACACAGCGAACATATAAACTTCATAGTCGTACAGAGGCACTCATCTCTGGATACATCTCCAAATACACAGGGCGTCTATTTAAAGCTGCCTTTCTTTATTTCATTTATTTTGACAGCTGGTGTCAGATGTTGATATTGTAGCTGCTCAGTGTGTGAGTGTGAACAAGGAGGCAGTTTCTCCAGGTTCATGATGCAACATAGAAAACCAGAGAGAAGGATTTGTCATAATGTTGCAAAAAAAAAAACAAACTTGATTTCTGTGTCACACGTTATCATAACTACCATGAAAGCACATCAGATAACCTCGTATCTTACAACAGTTGTGTGTTTGTAGTTTCGCGCCATGGCAGAGACTTGGCATCAAGTCTTACCAAGTACTGAAATAGTGTTTGGTTATTTTTGGTGGCTCAAACACAATAGACAAAATGTAACAGTCAACCAAGGCGAAACTAGAGGAGGTCACTCAGTGGAGTGCAGATCTCCACCAGGCAACGAGAAACATGTTTGGATGTAACTGCTCTGAGTCACCAACATCTGACTGATGAACTTATCTTATATAACTTAAGTGCATATTTCTTCTCAGCGGTTGTATCGGTTTGTGATGACTTGCAGCCCGTACGGACAAGGTGCTGGAAACATTCCTCAGAGATTTTGGTCCATATTGACATGATAGCATCACAGTTTGCTGCACACCCATGATACGGATCTCCTGTTCCACCACATCCCAAAGGTGCTCTATTGGATTGAGATCTTGTGTCTGTGGAGGCCACTGGAGGACAGTGAACTCACCGTCATGTTCAAGAAACCAGTTTGAGATGATCTGAGCTTTGTGACATGTTGCGTTGTCCTGCTGGAAGCAGACATCAGAAGATGGGTTCACTGTGGTCATAAAGGGATGAACATGGTCAGCACCAATAGACTGTGGCACTTAAACGATGCTCAGTTGGTTCTAAGGAGCCCAAACTGTGCCAAGAAAACATCCCCCCGCACCATTAGACCACCACCACCAGCCTGAGCCGCTGATACAAGGCAGGATGGATCCACGCTTTCATGTTGTTTCTGTCAAATTCTGACCCACCATCTTGACTGTCGCAGCGAGAAATCGAGTCTCGTCAGACCAAGCAACGTTTTCCCAATCTTCTGTTGTCCAATTTTGTTGAGCCTGTGTGAAGTGACACCCGTGTGGTCTTCTGCTGCTGTAGCCCATCTGCTTCAAGGTTTGACCTGGTCCACTTGATATTTTCTCTTTTTTTTTCGGGCCATTCTCTGTGAACCCTGGAGATGGTTTGTGCGTGAAAATCCCAGTAGATCATCAGTTTCTGAAATAATCAGTCCGGCAACCATGCTGCGTTCAAAGTCGCTTAAATCATCTTTCTTCCTCATTCTGATGCTTCAGCAGGTCGTCTTGACCATGTCTACATGCCTGAATGCACTGAGTTGCTGCCATGTGATTGGCTGATGAGATATTTGCATTAACAAGCAGGTGAACAGGTCTACCTAATAAAGTCGCCGGTGAGTGTATATTCCAAATAATACGTTTAGTTCTCTTAAAAAATATTAAACACACAGAAATGAGTCATACTGTTGAATAAAAACTAAAGTTAAAGGACAACATGGGTATTTTTCAACCTGGATCCTATTTTCCTGTTTTGGATTCTAATGGGGACAACAATTTTTGAACAGGTCCAGTACTGAGGGACACCTTCTTGTTTGAGAGTAATATCCTTTTTCTTAAACCAGAAATTCATTTGTCACTCTCGCTAAAGCCACCAGACTCACAGAAATGAAATAAACTCTTAGTACACTGCATTAGATGTGACAAAATATTCTGGCTGTACGCTCCGTTCCTCTGATGTCTGACCTTTCTCTCATTCCTCTTCCAATATTTTCACATCTAAGACAATTAAAAAGTTTATTTCAACCAAACCAGAGTTGGTGATTGTTGGAGCAGCAGAAAGACAAGCCAAGATGTTTTTGGTGAGTTTTATTTTGTCTCTGTCGAGTGTTTTACGATGATGAAATGGTTATTTCTGTAAATGGATTCTGGTAGCTTTGAAAAGAGCAATAAATTGTCTGTCCGTCTGGTTAAACAAAACAAGTCTTACTGAAAACAGTCTCTCTCTGTTGGGATCCTTTCCATTATGTTGTCAGACACTTAAAATAACAATCCGAGCCGGTCAGTGTAAAAACAAGCACTTTTGGTGGACATGCTTTGACATCTGTCTCACTTAATACTGGAACAATTTCAAACATTATTGATCCAGGTTTGAAAAATACCTGTTAGGCTTTAACAGTAACAACTACACACAAAACGTTACATTTTCTCAAATCAAAACTGTACAACAAACCCTTTTAAAAATTCTTTATTAATTTTTCTTATAATCAATGTTTGATACTTGAAGCAAGAATAATGAACAAAAATGCTGAGCAGACCTCCACACGAGGCTTCATCCTGGTTCGTTTGCGTCTGATTCTCTCTCTCGATGTTCATACGACCTCCAACATAACAGAGGTTCTGCTTTTCTCATGATGCATTTATGGCAAGGTGCAGGGAACACAGACAAGGGAAAACATTTAAAACCCACCTCCCATACAAATACCCTCTTCAGCACAACCACAAAAACAAAAACAAAATAAAAAAAAAATTACAGAAAATATGGTCATGTTATTTACACAGCTTTCACTCATTTCTAGACCTTAATTACAAACATACATCTATCTTTCAACTGCACGTCTCCAACCTACAGTGTCCCTTTGGATCGCTATTCACTACCTCAAAACTTAGCTCTCGTGCCAACAACAGTGCTATAAAGAATCCTTAAGAGTGGCAGTCTGATATACAAGATAGGGCAGTATAATTTTTCTGTAGCACTCTTTAGATTTCTTGTTACTAATATTCTACGACTCGCTGCTCTGATTGCATCTTGAAGCCGCGGTGACTCAAAAAGGCGTTCAGCCGACAGCTTCTCGGTTTGACATCATTTTTAGGATGTTTTGAATACCCGTACCGAGGTGGAAAGTGTCAAAATGTCAGGGGCACAATGCTTCTAACAAACCCCGCCTCCCCCTCCTAACCAGCGAGCAGCGCTGCTGCCTGGTGTATTGTGGGATGGATTGGCAGCAGGGGGCGGGCTGACATACAGTACTTTAGGAACAGGGTCCTTGGAACATAGCGTTAGCACCTCAAAGTGGTTTTAAATGTGGGCACCTATCAACTCTACACAAATCTACTCACACAACAGTCCCCTACAAACACTTCCGTGGTCACCTCTATGGCACTTTCAGGTCTTTACAGTGGTAACAAATATTGAAGGCAAACAACAGACTGAACCATTACCCGTCTCGGCTTCCCCCTGGGAAACATCTAAAAACATCAGGAAGAGCTTCTTTTTTTTTTTTTTCTTATCAGAGCTGTCCAATCAAAAACAGCTCGACGGTTCCTTGATTTCATAATATTTATACTGAACAGGGGCATCTGAGAATTAAAAAACCAAGAAGTGGAAGTGCTAAGAGGGATATAAGCACAGCTGGAACAAGAAACAGGCTAAAATTAACAGTGAAGCAATAACCCGACTATTCAATTCATCCAAGTTAGAGGCAGGTCTTGGACGTCCAACCCCCCCCCCCCCCCCCCCCCACCCAACAGACAGTAAGAAACAAAGCAGGAAATCCATAATGACCCAAAAGACCAAAGACATGAGGCACATATTCACACACAATCCAGGCCTTCGAGGTCTATTGTGAACAGCTTCTGTAGTAATCTCCAGTTTTACTCACCAGATGGTTTTAAAATAGTCAAGCACATGTGTGATTACTTGG
Source organism: Lutjanus argentimaculatus (assembly GCA_034769285.1). Taxonomy (NCBI): domain Eukaryota; kingdom Metazoa; phylum Chordata; class Actinopteri; order Lutjaniformes; family Lutjanidae; genus Lutjanus; species Lutjanus argentimaculatus. Next base: position 14,384,028 of record JAWZSL010000017.1, read on the forward strand.
TGTCGAATCTATTCCCGTTTTGTTCGTACGTAAAACGCAGACGTGAGATGGCATGTAACGCAAAGGAACAGCGACAAAAAATAATCCCACAACACTTGACTTGCACTTGTGGATAACTAACACTGAGGTCGGTGACTGAACCTCTCACGAAAACAAAGCAGAGCCGAGGCCAAAAAATCCACAGAAGTTGGCGTCTTCATGGGCAGCACGTAAATGTCACGATAACAACCAACCAGTGTAACCGAGTCACTACAGCAGAGTGTTTACAGAAAGAGGAACTTTAGAGGAGGATTATTTTTTGCCGATGAGTGGAATGTGTTTGTCATTTTCTCCAATAAGCACGCCGTGCATGTTAATGAAGCATGATAGGGAGGAATGCATGTTTACGTGGACTAACCGTCCACAGTCAGAATGACGGGAAGCAGCAGGAACGAAGAAGAGAGCAGGTGTTGAATTGTGCAGCTTCAACGCAGACAGCAAGACTTGTCATTTATGTCTGTGGGCCTAGTTTTTTTTTTACTGTGGCAGCAAAATGTGTCTTCAAACAATTTATTTTCTCCTGATCACAAAGTTTGAGACGTCAATCTTCCTTGCATGTAAATGATTTTAATTCCATAATTAATTATTGGTGAAATTCTCCTCCTCCTTACATGATCAGTCTTACTGCACTGAGCTTCCCTGTTTGCATTTTGCTTCTTCCCACAAAGAGAAAGAAAGAAAGAAATACTGTTAAGGAGGTGTAAACAAAATGTCAAATTTGGCAACATTATAAATTTGGGGTATGTTAACATCAAATACTGATACCTACTTAAAAAAAATATATTTGGGAATGCAATGACAAATGGAAAGTTTTGACACTGGATTTTTCTTATCATATTTCTAAAATGCAAAGGAATATGTAAGACCTTTTTTTTTATGCAAGTAGACAAAATAAAAAAAAAAAAAAAAAAGACTGCCACATAATAAAAGGAAAAGAGTCCTTTGCCACCAAAAAGCGAGAGTATTTTCTGCTAAATTTGCCACACGTCCTTATTCCACCTGTGTTAAAGTGAGGGTCGGGGGCTGGCTAAGAAAAAGTTCATCTGGAATGTTGCTAGGGATCGTTGCTAGGCAGGCCTCAGACGAAACACTGTCATTGAGATAGGCAGTGACTGGTCCCGCCCTCCCCCCCAGCCAATGGAACGTCCTGAATTGTAGCGGGTCGGGTAAAGGGTCCCTAAATGCCAGCTTTGGACACTTGCTCTTCAAGTTTGATGATTCGCTTCTCCTGACTGCTGACCAGGTCCTTGAGGGATTTGATTTCTTTCAAGATCTCCTCCAGCTTGGCTTCAGATTTCTGTGGGAGACACAAGAAATGAGTGAGACTCTTTGGTATGTCTGAACCCATTTCTGCCACAATACTGCTACAAGCACCCTACAGTCACATCTGGACCAGTGTCAAACATAAGCTTTGTCAACATCAACTCCTATTTTATTGGGAAACATGATATTTTTTTGTGGGCGAAGCTTAAGTGGAAGCAGAACAATTCTTTAAAAACGTTAGTTAACACTTGCTACCAAGTTTTGTTGGCTTGTTTTTTTAACAATGACTGAAGAAAATACAAGCTCTTCTGAAAATGTACGGTCACTCACTACGAGTGTTACTTTAAAACTTTAACATTAACCCAACATGTTTTGGTCAATATATACTGCTAATTTAATAGTCTGTATGAGTGACAGGTGCTGCTCCGCGGCGCATTCAGCGGCGCATTATTCTAATAAGGAAAATCAGAGTGAGATTATTATTTTCTTTATTTTATCATGGCTCGCTCTTATCTCCCAGCTTTCATCCTATTGTGTTTAACCATAGTTGTCTTACTGTCCTACTGTTACTGCTTCAATTCTGCACCAAGCAACACAGCAAGGTGACATTTTTGCTCACTGTGACATAATTATGATGCACTAAAAGGGTCGATGTCACCTACAGTCTTGTGACTGTATGTGCCAGGTGGCAGGCAGAGTTATTAGTTATGTATTTTTCGTTTTCAATTTAGTTTAAGTTTACAGAGTTCACTTGTTTCAGTTTAGTTTTATTGTTTAAAAATGTTTTAGTTTGGTTTTTATTAGTTTCAGTATTAGTTTTTTTTTATTTTAACATGAGTGTTATTTGTCAGGGGCAAGATTTAAGAATTACAGAATAGGTATTACAATAATAAACCTGTGCACCTCTGCCTCCTCATGCAAGACTAGACAAAGACAAAAATAAGAACATTTAGTGTATTTTTATATTTGATTTAGTTAGTTTGCATTCTAAAGTCTAATTTTTATTTCAATTGACTATTTTCTCACACCTAGTTTTAGTTTTTAAGTTTCAGTTATAATAACCTTGGTGGCAGGATCTGGTACTCTCGGGGTTAACAGGTTTCTCCAGCACTAGAGCCCAGTGGGCTGTGATTACAGAGCAGAACTGCAGAGACGCACATGGGCTGGGTCCCAGGCGGGTGGCTGTGTTGTGGGTGAGGTGCGGCAGGACGCCCAGCAGCAGGCGCCCAGAGCGGCAGCAGACCCCTCAGTTTGTGGGTCAGAGAGTGGGTTGAACAACATCTACAAACCACCTCATGGAGGCATCCAGCAATCTGCACCGCTTCGAACACATACAATTTGCCTGCTTAACGGTGGGAGCCCCGGAGAGGCGGATACGAAGAGATGATGCCAGTAGTGAGGGGGCATTAATGACTGACACGGAGGTGGGAGTCAGGAGGACAGACTAATGTTTGATGACAAGTGAGACATGTACTGTTTATAGTCAATCAACATGATCATCACTGCAGCTAACAAACCTCACCTGCAATCATTTAAAGTGTTTTCGATAGAGATGCATAAGTTGGTTCTCTGTAAGCTCTGCAAACTGCCCTGCAGAAGCACATGAAGTCAAGTAATGGAGCAACAGTGGCAGGAAGACAGAACCCTCCTGTTTATTTTTTGTCAGCAACCGAGAATGATATATTAGGATTATCAATAGTCACTTCAAATTAATTTCCTCAAGGTTTCTTCATCACCCCCACACTGTCACTACAGTCTGTAAATGGTTTCAGTTATTTTCTTGGCCCAACACTGATGCAAACATACTTTTTGCTGGTGATTGTCTTAACTGCATATGACTCCAGTGATTAAATAAACCCACACCACGACCATTTGAAGTTTGAAGTCAAGCATTTGAGTAAAAGTACTGATTCTCTAGTTCATGGAAAGGGTTGACACTGATTAAATTTATATGCATCACAACAATCCTTTTTGTTTCTTTTCAGGCATCTGTCAAATTGTTTCTACTGAAAATGGTTCTGCAGAGTGGAAAACAGTGATTTTTAATGTAATCCTGATCTGCATTTATCAGAAAAAGCCAATACTCACAATTGATGGAGTTGGGGAGGCAGACTTGTTGGCGGGGCTTGAGTTCTCTGAGTTCTTGGTCACCTTGGTGTCCAAAATGTTCTTTCTGACCACCTTGAATTCGCGGTTCTTGACTGGGACGTAGCCATTCTTGAGGGAGATGAGGATGGGGTCTCCGTTCTTGCCGTCAAACCACTCCTCGGCCTCCAGGCAGGGTCGGGTCCAGCCGTGTCTGGGTACAAGTCGTCCTGGAACAGGTCCGACTGAAGGGGAGGGACAGAGAGACAAGCTGTGAGGACAACTCTACAAACAGTCACATTATGAGACAAGGCCTCACCAGGCTGCCAGTGATTCAAGAAGCAGATTAGAGGTCTAAGACCTGTGTATGAAGCAGCCATTTACCTTTCTGGGTACAGTCATCACAATAGGCTCACACTTCCTTTCCTGCAGTTTGTAGAACCTGGCAACATAGAAATTCAAACCAATTACCCACAATTCAATGCATTATCAAACTACAAAGAGGTTAGTGATTTTGTCATGGTTACATTGTGCCTCCTAGTGGTGAAGCTAGGAACTCCACATTAGATCTGGTGGACTAAAAATCAATCTATTCTAGCTTACCTCGCTATTTCGCACTTGTTGACATCAAGGCCCCTCTTGGGCATGTAGCCCATTCCCCTCTGGGGCTCCTTGGTGGTGAAGGTGTTGAGGTAGTGGACATATGGAGACTCATCTGTGACTTCAAAGTAACGGATGCTGCTGTCACCCTGTCAGGAAATAAAGAAGTGTAAGTGGATTTTCATTTAGACTTAGAAAGGACGGCTCAATCCCACCTTGAGCAGATGCAGATGCCAATCCGATACCGTCTTTTTCTGCCTCTTCAACATCTCAGCTGTTCATAATACATTTATGGATGCACTTTGCTTAACCAGCCATCTAACAAACATCATGCTCAAACTTTGTAACTAATATTCTACTCCCATGAAGACATACACAGCCCCCAACATGACTCAGTTGTGCAATACTGCTGCTGCTTTTTATTGAAACTTTTTCATACACAGAACTTTTAGCAGCATTTTTGATCAGTCAGCATAATTCAAACTGAGGCCTGCCTGATACTGGACTTTTGTGGCTGATGTTGATGCCACTACTGATATTTTGAGGTTAAAAATTCCCACTCTTATACATCTGCCAACACTCTTTATACAGAATATAGAATATATACATAAACACACATCTTTTGCAACAAACCTTCAAAAATAGCTGTCAAACACTTGTGACAAATATATGTAAATCAAGAAAAAGGTTCAAATGTATATAAAATGCTGCCTGTAAAGCTAACAAATAAAAACATCTGGCATTATGTTTTGTTAAAAAAAGTTTTCATATTGGTACATATCAAACAACATACATGCCAATACCAATAAAGACTGAAATAGCTGTGATTGACCAATCTTGGGCCAATAATATTGGCTGGGTCTTTAAATTTTAAATAAATTACATTAATTAATAACATTAATGCGTTCAGCTGTTTCACTTTTTTCCCTTGAGCTCCAACACAGCTGACATGACAAGTGCTGACAGGTCTCACTCATGTTCTGGCTGCTGTTCCCGAGGGGTGTAATAATACATTGATCTGGGTCGGCTGATTCAATGTGATTGATGCAAAGTGAAAAAATCCATCTATGTAACTGTCTTTAAGATATGCCTTTATTTTGAAATTCCCATGTCATGCCTGTGTCACAAATGTCTGAAAGAGTTCGGTCCTGACCCCTGAACTGAATTCACACTGTGATATCAGCAAATATTCTGTTGTTGTAAAAGAATCGATTTGATGTCATATTGTGATAAAACTTGTGATTTACACCGCTACTGTTCACATGACACATGCTGCTCATCTGTGTTACTCTGACTGGCCCATCCCCATTACTGAGTCCTTAAAAGGGACCTTACCTTTCCACAGAGGTAAACAACATTGGTGTCTGGGTCATAGAAGGGCAAGAGCACTCCATTGCTGGTGTCTAACTCATTAACAGCCATGGCTTCCTCCATGTTTTGCTGAAAAGAAAAAAAAGGATAATGTTAAAACAAAGTTTTGTTGGACAGACTATGAATACAGAATTGTGTGGAACAGGAAAAGCTAATGGCCTTCAAAAAACATGGAAGAAATGGCTAAGATGGCTGTGCTTTCAATAGCTGTGGCATAATGTATGTTTACCATGTGTGCACTGTTTCATTTATACTGCTGACTTCAATGAAAAAGCCAGTTTCTGAACAAGTATCACAAGTTCATTAAGAAACTCTAAAGACCCAAATAAATAAAATATTGCAACAGTGTGAAATATTGAGCCCATAATCACTGAACTGATGTAGTGCAGTTAGCATACATGAAGCAGCTTACCGTGTTCCAGAGGGCAAGCTGTCTCTCGCTCATGCGACTGAAGCCTGTGGTGAGGACGTTGCCATCAGAAAGGAAAATGGCCCTCATGGGTCGAGCGCCCTCATGTGCCTTCTCCTTCTCCTGTGAAGTATAGTTTACAGGTCAACAAAAGTCAAGTCACGATTTCCTGTTTATTGTCATGTCCTCTTTGAATTTAGTTTTGGTTCTTATTGCTAATCTTATAGTCCTGGTCAGTTTGTATCTGATAGTAATTCTCTTTCTATATGACCTGATCTTGTTTTGATGTCCGTCAATCACAGTTTAAACTCTACGTTTATGTAAGTGGCAACACAAAAGACATCAGTCAGCTTTAAGCTCAACTGTTTTCACTTGTTTCCTTCTACAGACTTGAATCCACTGTGCACGTCGCATTTGCAACGTAGTTTTGATCTGTTCTCTACACGGCTTCAATGCCCCACCAGGAGTGTTTCAGGAGCAGAGCGTTTTAACAGCCTGATTTTGTTGACTTTCTCAGATTGTTGATTTGGTCAGTTTCCCATGATTTTTGTGCTTCTCTCACAGGTAAGTAGGCAATGTAGTTAAATAGTTTATGTTTGTCTGCGTTTATGATCGGGAGTCTGCACGGGGTTATTTATTTAAAAAAAAAAACAACAACAAAAAACGGATTTTCTCTGCTCTTCCTGTGTCTGACTTCCTGCCTGGTAGGGCTGCACAATTAATTGCCTAAAATCGCAATATGACCAAGTGCAATATCCAAACCGCAGAGCCAAATCGAAATTTTTAAAAAAACAGGAAAGATATATGAGAAAACAGCGTTATAATGAGGTACTGTAGTGGCATAGATGACCTGGACTAAAAAACTTGTTCTCCAGATGAAGATTATCAGGTACAGACCTCAATAAATATCACATTTTTCACAATTCACATCCCAATTTTATTATTTTTTGTCAGTGAACATTGAAATTTTAAGGCAAAATTGATGATTTCCACTAATCATATCACATAATCGCAATTTGAGTCAAAATACTTTCTTTTTTTTTTTTTTTTAAACCAAACCGTGCAGCCCTACTCCCTGGCTCAATCTGCACTGCTCTGTGCTCAGTGTCAAAAATAGACTTGGCGGGTACTCTCCACAGAGTAGAGCAGAGAGCCACTTCTAGGATGTGCTGCAGCACTTCTGGTGGAATCACAAGCATTCTGTAGCACGGCCGCTATCACCCCCGGAGGCCACGACGCAGCAGTAAAGGTCAGAGTCAGCTGCACAGCAACAAACCTAAACCCAGTGATATTTCTACTACCTCTTATAAGCTGCAGTTACAATGGAGTATATAAGAGAAAATGTCACAACAAAAAAAATCTTTGAGAACTGCTTACAGCAACAATCGTCTCCTTGCGGGGGTCGATGACACGGACGGCCTTGTCCTTGCAGGCAGTGCAGATAAGGCTACCGTTGCGGTTCCAGCAGACGCTGTAAATGACATCAGAGTGCATGTCCTCCAGGGTGATCATAGCCTCACCTGTGCCCACGTTCCAGATGATGATCTGGTTGTCACAACCTGATCGACAGAGTGAAGTAAAGGTAAAGCATCCCAAACACAGCAAAATAATGAAGAAGATACGGGTGGAGGGCGGAGTTTCTGCAGATGCAGGCGCAGATACACTTGTGTAGATTATTTCTGATGGTTCTATGCACTTTTTTTGAGAAAATCCTCCATAGTTTGCCCTAAAGGATAAATAGGGAGAGCTCTTACCTGCACTAAGCAGGACGTTGCGTGCTGTTGGGTGCCATGTGATGATGCCAACACGCTTAGAGTGGCCCTCCAGTACCACTACTGGCTCAGACATGGAAGTGACGAGGCCATTCTCAGGAATCTGCCACACCTGTGGAGAACATGAGCAGGAAGTCAGGAACAGAACCAGCTGAAGAGATTTAAAGTGAATCCAACAACCCTAACCCTTCCAACTGTATTACTGCATGGAGGTCATCAATAAGTAGTAGTTACCAAGAGGAACCTGACGGGGGCAGCAGTGACTCAGAGTTCAGGTGCACATCAACATATGATTTAGTGACAGATGGGATAAACAGTCAAATTTAGCAAAATACAGTGAACCGAACACCACACAGCTGACCCTCTGTGTTTGTGTGTGTTTGCTCCACCTTCTTAAACAGCTGCTGTACAACAGGATTTTGTTTTGGATGATATATTTGTGGGTTGTCACATACGTTTTCCCATTACCATGAAGCTATTTTTTATTTTTTAAACTGGATGGGCAACATGTGTCAACATGCTGAGGTACAATTTTGTAGGTTATGTCCGACAAATCAGTGCATTAGTGGTGGTGTCTGCATTGTGTGTTTTTTACACCACCTCTGAAGTTGCTTGTGTCAAAGGTAAGGCTACAACAATACATCAGTCTGGATCGATACATTGATCCAGTATTAAACAATCCAATATGATCGATGCAAAGTGTACATCATCGTCTTTAAGATACGCCTTTATTTTGAAATTCCCATGGCATGTCTTTGTCACAAATGTCTGGAAGTGTTCAGTCATAAAATGTTGAATGATAATTTAGTTGCTTTTAGTGACTTCACATAAATGTAACTGAAAGTGTTACATGGACTTATGGATTTTTTTTTTTTTTTTTTTGGCTTTTTGCCTTTATTATATAGGACAGCTGAAGAGTAGACAGGAAATGGGGTGAGGAGAGGGGGGATGACACGCAGCAAAGGGCCGAAGCCGGGAGTCATACCAGCGGCCACTGCAGAGGACTGAGAGCCTCCATACATGGGCGGACACTCTACCAACTGAGCTACAGGGCCACCACATGGACTTATGATATTGTTTCATATTGATCGCAGGCCCCTGAACTGAATCGAATCAAAACTGGATCATGCACATTGTGATATCAGCAAATATCATATAGTTGTCCAAAGAATTGAGATATATCATGATGAAACTATTGTATGGTGTAAAAACTATTACCTCCATATTCTAGTACTGAAATTCATCTAAATTCATTCAACTACCTTTCTTAGCATTCAAATAATGAGTTGGAGTCATACATGGTATATGAAATAGGTTCAAGCGAATACAAAAGCCCACTGCTCTGAAAATACAGGTGATCTGTTAAAATTTTCCAACTGGCCACCGTCAGCCCCACAACTGGGGATTGGCTCAGCTGGGAGATGTGCGGCACCAGCGAGTTCACAGCGTTATATACAATACGTATATTAGCTATGTCCAGTAAGCAAAATAAATAATGCAACCATACACCCTCTGAATCCAAGTTTCTCTCTTTTACCAAACTAAGACGAGCTTAATTGGCTTGTTTAAATCTTCGTAAAACACACTTCATTCAAACGTGTAAAACTCACCAAAGCAGTCTTAGTGAGTCTGGCTCTACAGGCAGTTTACTGCTCATTCCTCATCCAGCTCAGTGCACTTGGCTCCTGTTGAGGTTGGTGTGTACTGTGCTGCTGGATGAGAGCGCATCACTAAGCAGCGGCTCTCACTCTGCAGACCTTTAAGCTAAACAAAACGGCAAATATCACCCCCCTCCCCCCCAAAAAAAACCCCAAAAAAAAACAAAACAACAGCAGATGGATTCAGCCCATCATCAACAGGTGATATATTCGTCCTACTACCTAATGCTCCTCTGGAGTTGAGTGACTGCCTTACTACTTTCCAGACTCAATTTAACTGTTAAAACATCTACTCCTTCTAAAAGGTTTTTATTGATTTCTTACGACCCATAAACACGCTCACTCATTTGGCAAAAACTGGAAAAAATAGGTAGAATGATAGTTTCATATAAAGTGAATAAATGTGGAGTGGGCAGTGTGTGGAATCACACAGGCCAGGACAAAAACAGACGCCAGAATGGAAATTTTAATCATGGTCATTTTATGATTTAGTACAGTAAATTTATCACATATATTACCTTTAAGTGAACAAAAGGTTTATGTGTTAAAAATATAATCTGTGACCATGTAAACAGCAGCACTGGTTAACATGCAGTGGATGTCTGCTATGGACTTTATGTGCTGTGACGATTAAAATAAAATAAAAAAAATGGTGAAGCCACATCCACATCTTGGTGCATATCTCTACCAGTCTGCTGTAAACACCAGTCATGCCACCCCCTCCTGCCTAATCTTAACTAAACTTCACAAGGAGACTGTTTAGGCTGAACTTCCCTTCAAAAAGGTCAAACGCTATGAAGAGAGGAACCATTGATGGATCTCATTACAGGGCTTATACTTCAGCAAACATGCATGAGTGGGTTGAACAGGAAGTCAGGACTTTCAGGTGAGGAAGTGGTGGCAGCAAATGTAAACAGGCAGAACGCTAATCTCAGCCCTTCACGGCCCAAATAAGGACATATGGAGGAAAGTACAACTACAGTCTCAAAAAAGTCGGTGACCTCAGCTCAATAAACAGCTAAATCATTCCCCAGCTCTGATTCCTACAACACATATTTGAGCCTAATCTAATCCAGAGGGTGAGGCCTGCACCCATCCCACTGTTACAACAGCCTGGCCTTTCACAATAAAAGCATGCAGTCTCTTGTCATTTATTAGCTCAGGAATATGTAGCCTTTTTTTTTCTCCCAATTCAAAATGTCTGAGTTCAGGTGTGAAGAATGAGGCAAACCTTACCATCACTGTGCAGTCCTCAGAGCCGCTGGCGATGACCTGATCATTGTGAGGGCACCAGTCGATGTCTAACACCGGGCCTGTGTGACCACACACTGTGGGGTAGGATTTGTCAATGCGTCCCGTCTGTAAAGACAAAGACAAACAACAAAGTAATGAGATTAGTCTTAGTTTGGTCCTGCTTAGAGAACATTGTCCATGTTGGAGGAGTGAGCCTGTTTTGAAAAAGGACAATTACAGTGTAATCCTAAATCCCACCTGCGCAATTAAGCTCACACACAAACACACAAACACAAACAGCATCTAAAAAAAGCCGTTTTAACACATTCATTCTACACGGTAGGTGAACAATATAAACAAAATCAAATACCACAATGTTTTTGATCAAATACATCAATACTGATATTGTGTTTTGGTGATTCATAACATATTAATAATAGAACAGCAGCAACAGCGAGACTTTATTGGCCAATATGTCAATATTAGAATTTTTTTTCTCCTTAATATTGTTATCTATATCTACCCCAAAAATCCAGCACTGTTCGGGCCCTTCTAGTAAATTCAGAAAATTACAACACTCAACTGTGCTGCAGTCTTAAAAACCAGGAAAAGACATCACTTATGTCATCTCACAATATAACAACATCAAAAGATGAGATGATATCTCATCTCATATCATGATATCAATATCATCAATGTCAATATAATATCAATATACTGCCTGACCCTAACACACACACACACACACACACACACACACACACACACACACACACACACACACACACACACACACCACACACACACACACACACACACACACACACACACACACACACACACACACACACACACACACACCACACACACACACACACACACACACACACACAGAGTGTCTAAGAAAAGGCACTTTAACAGATTAATTCAGGGAAAGTGAAATTACACATAACTGACAGAGCCTGAACACATGGCAAAATTGACAACACATCCATCAAACTGCTGCACAACTCTATTGAATTTAACACACAAATTATTTTATAATTTGAATTAGAAAGTCACTTTGATACACAGAAGCACAGTTCAAGAAACCCGAACAAACCTCATTTACAAGTAGTTCAAAATGTCTGAAGAAAGAACATATTATTCTGGAAACGAGCTGGTTTGGATTTGATTATACAAAAAAAAAAGAAAACTTAATATAATTTTACTCACATTTACCCCAAGCTGGATGACAGCACTTGAATATAATCAACTGTGTGGGGTCAGACAGTTCTTCAGATGTGAGGGGGACTCCCAGTCCCACAAAAACTCTAGCCAAGTACCGTACAAGCATTTTGAAAATTACATTTCAGTCTCCTTACATGGCTGATTAATAAGTTAAACGCAGAGAGAAGAAGGAACCTGACTGTGTAAAACCAGAGAATTACCAGCCTTGGTTTGTCACTCCATCACTCAGCCAAAAAGCAGCTAGATTTTAATGATGCTACATAGATGCAAACAGAGATTAGATTTACCCCCTGTTGGACCACCCACAGTAATTAAGGAAAGTTATTAGTGGTGACGTCATTATACAGTAGACCCATGCCAACAGAGGCTTAGTTTTCCAAAGCATCTCCTTACTTTAAAATGGTAACCCTGAATCAAACACTAAACTGTGCCCTTTACATAACATACTTATACAACTAATGGACTGGATAGCTGCAAATGAAAATCTGATGCACACACAAAGCACCACATTCAATTACTCTGCATCCTCCTCTATCCTCCTAAAATCACCCTGAAGGTGAATTTGAGCTCTGAGCCCTCTGAGCCTGGAGAACCAGGTGCTCTGTCTACATGATGGGGTGACTTAGCAAATCCATGCTGTACTGGATGGGTGTCTGAGACACACCCTAGCCTGTGTTGACTCCAAGTACCACCGCAGGGCCGGAGAGATGATGTCACTGACTGTGGAAAGACTCCTGCTGCTGCAGCCCTATTTAAAGCATGATGGCTTCCCTAATATAAAAAAAAAAAAAAGAATCACTCACTGCCCGCAGCTATTCTGCCATTATAGTGAGAATAGCAACTATAACGACTTGAGAAGAGCTACTAAATCTAAGAACTGTATATTCAGTAATGAGTAAGAGGTACAAAGCTAGACGTAAGACATAAGTCGAAGCAATTACTAATTTTAACCCAAACAATAGAGTGGCTCTCATGCCATGTATGCACGAACAGTGCGCTCAAAGGATTTACAATGACAGTGAACTCCAAACATATTTGGAGTTCACACAAGCTAAATGGCAAATTTGACCAAAAATAGCACTGCACTGGATATCAATTGTAACTGATGCTACCTCAGTCCCGCCCCTTTTTGCTCAGTTGAGCAAGCTTGGTACCTGGTGGAACCTCGGTCAAATTTCTTCTTTCCTGTACTTAGATATGCTATGTGCTAGGCTCATCTATGTTCAAAAGAAAAGCAAATTTTGAATTAAGGTTGAAAGATGCTGATGTCAGCTTCCTGACATTTTAGGGTATTGACAGCTGTGTAAAATGGCTCAAATCGACTCCACTCCACTGCAGATGATAGGCTACTCCCTCAAGCGTAGGTGGAGCTAGTCATCATACCAATGCTGCTCCCGCAGCTGGGAAGCAACACACAGTCTGCTTTTATGCCCAACATGCAGCAAAGGCCAGCAGGCGGGAGTCAGACCCATGGCCGCCTCAGGGGAGCCACCGCCTTGGCAAATGCGATGCACGGTCCACCGACCGAGCCACCGTGACGTGTTGTAAATCATACCACTGAGATTTCATAACACCCTGGTATACTGTTACACCTGTATACTGCCCAAGCCTATTAATTTTAGCAAAATACTAGCTAAGTAGTGGACTAACAATTGATGTAAATTAATTAGCTAGTTAGCAAGTGTTTTGCTCTGTAGCATTATGCTAGATAACTAGCTAGCCAACAATTATGTACACCATCTAGCTAGTTACAACCACAGACACATAAACATAGACGCTGCCATATTGGACCAGGCAAGACTGGTATACATGTAAACAGGGGAGATGTGGTTTTTCTGTATAAAAAGACCTATAATATAAGGTTTTTGACTAATGACTAACTGAAATTGGTTGAGAAACGTAAAGGATGTAGTACTTTTTATCCTGAAGAACTACAGCTTCCACTTTACTTGTATTTGTTTAAATGCCAGCCTTGCCCTGTCCAATATGGCAGCTACGTTTGATCCAAAGGTCAGTGCAGTATCTATATGTCTATGACTAGAAGTGTTATTGGAGGACAGAGCAAAAAGGGGAGGGACTCAGGAGGGTCAGCTGTGTGCGCAGACTAGCGAATGAGTTTTAAATTTGCACCCAGCTTTTTTCATTGCTCTCTTTACACAGTTACCTGCAACTGCAATTTATGTTGTTTATTTGTTTATGTTCTTTAGTGGCTTCAGCGACACTTTCAGTTCAGTCAGTTTCTTATTATAAAGTGTACTTCTGAGCTGTGTCTTCTCCCAAAGCAACTTGTAGCTGCTCCACCTGGTGTGGACAACAAACAAACAGACTCGAGCACCAGTGAGTATACTAGCATTTAGAGTGTTTGAACAGCAGTTTAAAGTCTAATTTCATTTCATTTGTAAAACAGTAGTGGGGCAAACTAACAAGAACTGCATGCTACTTTAGTCAGTAAGTCCTGGCTACAAAAGGCAGGGCTACTGGTGTGTGAGTAATGTGACAGTCTCAAAGTTCCAAAGAGACCAAGCTGACCCCAAATTGCACATTATGGCTTTTGTAGCCAAATGATTACATGTAACTTAAAGCTCTCAAAAGGATGGAGCTGTCAGAGAGATAAATACAGAAAGCAGTAAATAATGGCCTTTTAGCCACTTAGTGCAGTTCTCTGTCTGCGGCACACTATGCTCAGGATTTCAAAAGAGCAGCAAATAAACAACGAAGTTTATCCAGTTTTGCAGCAAACAGATCCTGTTCACATCAACGGTTTAACTGGATAAAGCTTGGATTAAGCTAACCTATCACATTGCTGCTGAACCCACATTATTGACAGGGTGACTCCATCAAATAGATTTTCATTTTGGCACAAAACAGCGTGAGAAAAAATTGTGCCTTGGAACTGTCCCGCTCATTGGTTTGCAACATTGCCCATAATGGCCTAATACATCAAGAGAAATTACACAGATATAAATTGCATGGCAAAATCTTTTCTTGTTCTTCTCACAATTATATCATATCATCTACCTTTTTTGTTCAATATCTTGAATATCCGATTTTGCAGTAAGATGATTTGCTGCTCTGGTCCATATGAAGAGTGCTGTGGTTTTGATTAGTTTGGGGGAACAGTGATGCTCCGTGTTACCTGCTCTCTCAGTGACACGACGTCTCTGTGGGTCAGACTCGTGGCTCTGTACTCTGCTGTTCAACACATTTTGCATAAATGATTTGCAGCAGCGTTTCTCACCTTTCTTATAAAACTCAAACTTATTCTACACTTACGCCTTATGAAAGTTTGGTGGTGCGACGAGGTGCAACGTCGGTTCTCTCTCAGCCTGTTTTGAGGAGATAAGAGGAGAGACAGGAGAGGGAGGACGGAGCGCTTTTTTGTGTGAGCGAGGCAGCAGGCACCCAGCGAGAGCGGTGCAAGCAGAGGTAGGAGGAGAGAGAGTAAACGGAGGAAAGTTACAGCAGCAGTTCACTGATGCCAAAAATGAAACAAATGCACGTCCTAATGAGATGCATCAATACACTACTGCTGCATTGATTTTTTCCGAATCACGTTCAGCTTTTTACTGATCAGTAAAAAGTACAGGCCATCTGCACCAATGCACTTGTATCTTGCACATTCGGATGCATGAGTGAACTGTTACACCGCCAACATATACTTATGACATACGTTGGGGTATGTAACATTTCATTTTTTTTTTTGTTTTTGTCACACAGTTTTCCTTTATCAAAATATTGCGGCCTCTGTGACTTGGATGTTTCACTTAACCATAAAGCAATTTGCCACCTTCAATAATATTTTGATGAACTGTGCGGCTCTAATGGTGGTGTGGGCCTTGGTGGGACAGTCCAGTCCAGGATATGAGTGTCATGTTGCTCAGGCATTCCTGCTCTTTACCCATTTCCCTGCCTCTGCTACATTAGATAACACAGCCTCGCAGAGGTCACTTAAAGCCAGCTGCTCTTACAGAGCACCACCTCAGTGGTGTGGCTGATATCACCGAGTAACATGATTCATATCTCAAAGGCCTTTTCATATTCAGTGAGACTAAACAGATGCATAGGTTTACTGGGTCAGAACAGTCCTACTATGGCTGAATATCTATACAAATCACATTAAGTGACTCTGCGCTGTATGAAAATTTTAGGCCTGTAACCATGCAGTCACCTGACTGACAGAGTTAGGCTGTGACACATACTCCAACTCCAAGTTTAGTGATCAAAGTCCAGTGTATGTGAGAATGACCTCCGCGTGTGTGTACGTGTAGTCTGTGAAAATCACAAGATCTCGTCTAAACGTCACCCTGACTGCAGAACACACCCTGAAATCTACCCTGAAGTTGAGTGTAAAGAAAGCAGACTTTGACACTGCTGTCAACAGGAATCTATGAGCCACCTTCCGGTATCAGATAACGTCACCATTAAATCTGAGAACAGTGACCTCTGCTCTGCACCTGAGTCTACTTTAATATCCTACTTTCATTTAGTTGATCACAAAACACAACGTATTTGCATTATGAGGTAGACATGATCTCTGTGTTCATTTCCTTTCATGCGGCACTGGACTTTTCCTGCACATGATTTCCTGAGTACAGTAGGAACAGGATGTGAAGCAGGAAGGACACAGTGACCAGGTGTACCAACAGGAACAGCACAAACAAGTCTGACAACAGACAAAATGATCACAGAGATAAGACAAGCCAACAATTCTAAGTTTTTTGTCAAAGTACCCAAATTACTTTAATAACACTCATATTCCGAATTAGTTCACGCGACTTTCACCCCATTAAAGATGCGTGATCATGTTCAGTCGGGTTAATTTTTTTTTGCATGTTTATCACTCACAAACATACCAGAGAATGACTGAGTATTAACACTGTCAAACCAGTTCTGTCATGTAAACCAGTAAAACACATGTAAAACAGTCATACTGTTTCAACATCAATTAGTGCTGCAATACTATTTGTCCAGTATGGTAAAAAATGGTATGGTATTTTGACAGATATCGTGGCTGCATCTGGGGCTGACTTCATTATTATACTGTTCTGTCACACATTTTTCCTTGACAAAGAAAAATGCATCTTCTTTATCTTCTTTTGCATAGTGCACTTGGCCATATTTTGATTTCAGTCACATTTTGATTAATTTTGCAGCCCTACTTTAAATTAACATGCATAAGTTACAGTTTATGTAAAAGACAAAAGTGAGACGACTACGACCTGGGCATGTTAGTATATTATCACTGTTTAATTACTACAAATGTACAGTAAAACTCATTTATCAGAAATTCAGAATTGACTTTACTCGAACCATGTGTTGTGTCAAGGTTTTGACTTTATCGCTGAATGTAAACAGGACATTTCTGATAAGCATACATTCATGTTTTATATCTGTCTTTGCAGAAGCCTGGTCGACAGAGCCCACAAAGCTTGAGACCACCAGTGGGAGCAATCAGGGTTAAGACCTCAACACGCAGACATACTTTGACACTTCTCAGCCTGTCCCACGTTAACTACAGTTCAGATGTGCTACAAAGACTCCAACATAATCTTACATCAGCAACACTTTTATGCACCAGCGTAAGATAAAAAAAACAAACAAACAGATAACTCTATGCTTTATCAATAAATCATAGTTTCTGAGGTTGACTTGTAGCAATGAACCGTGACGCCCCTGTAAAACTTGAGCTAGTGCTGGAGCTCGACCTCCTGATCAACCCCGGTTGGGCAGAGGAGACCAACAGTTCGACCAGCGAACCAGGCGTTCCTCACATTCCACACCTCGGCCCCAGGCAGCTCTGGTATGGGTACGACTAATGAGAGCAAGAAGGCCGCTAGGGTGTCAAATGTAGCACCCTTTGAGGTGTTAATGGTGTTTGTGTCTGATATACATGATTAGGAATTCCAGCGTATGAAGAGCAAACACAAGTGGATCTTGCTTCAAGCAAGCCTGCATATGATAACATGATACACAAGGCAGGGACATGGTTTGCATGGAGCTCACTAGCACTGCCAATTAAAAAATTCACTGAATATTCACAATATCCAAAGCTGCACACAAGGTAGCTCATAATAAACCTCACCGCAGAGGAATCACCTGTGTAAAGCAGCGTGGGTAAGTTAACCTGTAGCAACATGTCGCATTCCCCCCCTCTGCAAAAAACGGAGCTTCAGGCAAATGTGCAAGTCCGTATTTGTCTTTAAATGAGAGATTTTAACTAAAGCATCAAGCAGAAAGTTGTGTACCAACCACAGGCATAATGAGACATCACTCAGGAGAGGCAGATGAAAGGTGATAAATCAAAGTGACACTAATTAATCACAACAGTGTTGTGGAAAGGTCAGAAACTAGACCCTTGGATCACTAACTGCTGGTGGGCAATTGGGAGCTCAATGATGTCTCATCAGATTTTACTTCAGTATAAACAGATTGATGTCCCAAAAACCCAACACCAGTTTGGAGCTCTAGAAAACTGTGAGAATATATCTGATTTGTAGGAATGCACATACATATCATCGACTTTTGGCTTGTCCAGATATATCAGTTTATTTCAGTATCAGCGTACATTAGCCCATAAATAAAGGTTACAATAATATCTGACTTGACAGATTGTTAAAGCCTTTCATTTGAATTCTTAGGCAAAATGTTTTACACATGCCAAAGCATATTTGTGAAGTTTTTTGACTAACTTTACTAAAAAACATAAATGCTGTAATAGTGATATCAGAGATTTCTTGGATTTGTTTTAGTCAAAGCTGTGGAATATCGAATCATTCATCTCTGCTCACTACATGTGAGCCTTCTTTACCCTCAGATGTGCATAAACTACAAGTTATATGAACTTCTTTGGTACTGGCATGAGAAGCAGGTGAGAAGAATTATCAGTTATCCGCATCAGCTGAAAAGAAAAAAAAAGCACTTTGTGAATGGCTATCAATTTGGTTGAAACTAGTTGTAACCTCTTTCACACCAAGTCAACCGCGTGTTGGACAATACTCTGCTCTGGTAAACAGACATTTCAGTTAGGGATTATTTAATGTTACTGACATTCACCACCTACTCAGACTTAAGAAATTTGTGAGGTAAGAGAGAGTCAGCACAAGTGAGAGGTGTCAAACCACACAAATTTGATTCTTATTTTATTATGTAATGCAGTTCTATGTAACCCTGTGGTTTCGCAGTGATGTGTGAGGAACTACAACTGCAGACTCAAACTCTGAAAAGTGATGACCGGCCAGGGATTAACTTGTGCAGGAGTCTCATATTGGGAACTCATATGACACGCTCTACTGAACACATTCAACCTGCATTTGACTGCGTGTAAGAGGTCTATTAGTGTCAAATGGCCATAGATTCGCCAGCGAAATAAATGTGACAGCAATCCTAGCAACTGCTAATGAGAGTGGATTAAAAAAGGGAAGACAAAAACTGAGAAAAAAATCCTTAAAACCACTTGACAGCAATTTCTACTCATTCAGTTTACACCAGCATTGTTTCTCAATTCCACCTGCATTGATCTGATTA
This sequence comes from Lutjanus argentimaculatus, assembly GCA_034769285.1. Classification (NCBI taxonomy): domain Eukaryota; kingdom Metazoa; phylum Chordata; class Actinopteri; order Lutjaniformes; family Lutjanidae; genus Lutjanus; species Lutjanus argentimaculatus. Next base: position 14,403,212 of record JAWZSL010000017.1, read on the forward strand.
AACTTTAGTATCAAAAAAATATTGATTTATTGAATGGTAGGCGCATCCGTCCATCATCAGAAGTGACAACCATGGCTGTGAACCAGAAGTTTGTGTTTCTCATCCGTAACAATTTCAACCTTGGAAGTAGATCATAAAAATTCTCATCTTGCCATCCTGTCCTACAGCTATTGGACAGTCTCGTTTTGTCCACACCCCAAAAATATTCAGTTTACTGTCATAGAAGAATAAAGAAATCAGAAAATATTCACATTTGAGAAACTAAAATCTGAGAATGGTAATTTTCATAAAATATTACTCAAAACAATTAATTAATTATCAGCTTTGTTGGTGATTCATTTAATAGTTGATTAGTAATCAAACAATCATTAACTTCTAATTAATACAGGAGAAAGCTGACATTACACTATATAAATACTATGACTAACAACCAGCAAACTACAGTGAAGGCAGGCTAACAGCGAGATCAATTCTGGTTCTTGTTAGAGATTCTGTATTTCAAGTCCTGGTGTCAATTCTTGCCAAATTATTCGACTAAAAAAAGAAACCCAACAGGCTAACAAAAAAATCACCAGATTTAATCTGCAATAAATATTTATTTTACTTAGCACTTTGATTTTTGAGTGGAAAAGGCACTTCCAGTTTTGTAATCAGACCTAAGGTATGCAAGATCTATCAAGATATTACACCTTGGTTGGCAGGTGAGCGGTTACATAGGACTGCCAGCAATGTCACGCTTTCACAACACTGCTAAAAAAAAGAAAAAGGACCCCGACAGACTAAACCAACCAAGCAAGAAAATCATCTCCAAGGCAACCAGCCTACAAGTATAGGAAGCGTGTTTAGCAAGACATGCAACTGATTTTATCCAGAACAAGAAATAAAAAAAAAAAAAAAAACATACTGTACTAACATAAAAAAAAAAAAACACCCACACCAACAGCAAGGGTCTAAACTCTGCAGTCGAATACCTAACATGTCCATAACTACGCTACAGACATTTGTATCCTTCGAGAGGAATGTCTGATACCTAGAAAACAACCAGTTGCATAGCAACAAGTAAGCCTGCAGAAAATGAGAGTGAATCACACAGCGATAGATACAAAGCACAACACTGAAACACACAAAAAAATGGATGAACAACATTCCCTCAAGGCAAGAAGAGGACATTCTTTTCATTCACACAAGAGGCCTGCACACTTCCTTTCCTTGCAGCTCAACATGTGATTCACACATGCACACCACTAAAAGGGTCTGCATGCTGTCCAGTGCCGCTCACAGCTCCATGGAAATTTCCACTTTTACAAGTCTGTGTCTGTATGATAGGGCAGAAACGATACAGCGCAGCACATTACAGACAGACTGGAAACCTGAGCTGAAGAGATAAAGCAGACATACATATACAGAAATTTAACAGATATACTACAGTACTGTGTATTCCTGGTGAATCTAGGTCACAAGATTGATTCCAGATACTATCTAAGACCACTGGTCCACTATTCCTGAAAACATTTGAGACCGGTTGCCAGTAGAGAGTATTAAGGGCATTTGCAACACCAGATCAGGCCACTGAACAAATAAATGTATTTACTCATAGTCTAAAGGCATGATTTGTTGGCGGGTGGTTACTGATGACTGGTGACAAGAGGACCCGTGTTTCCAGTAGGCTCATGTAAGTACTTTAAGACATTCAAGATCCAAGACAAGACATCTAAAGGAGGGTCATTAAGTTTATTCATGTCTTTGATGAGACTGCACAGACTAGATATTGTATTCCCTGTGTCTCCACATCTTCCTACTGTCTGCCCAGTGCATGCTGTGATGGATTCCAGCACCTGTGGCCCAAAAAATGATCCACTAGAGAAGCAGACAACATATGAATGAAGAGATATTTTTAGAAAGAACTTGGAACATATGAAAGACAGCCAGGTTTTGAACAGCTCTTTTGCAGCAGACTTGCATACACAAACACACACATCAAACGACTGAAAATAATGTTGTACACACCATTTCCTATTTAAAAGGACCATAGCTTTGTTAGCATCCATTAAAAAAAGTCTGGTTCATTTCAAACCAAAGGTATCAGGGCTGGATAAATACCGGGGGAAATAGGATTGTTACCATCACCCAGAACTGGAACCTGTTTTGTCTGGACCCTGTACATGGTATTATGAACTGTGCTAACAGCTGCAACAAATGATCACTTTCATGGTTGATTAATTGATTCTTAATTGGTCTATAACATGTCACATTACTCTTATGCAAAGCCCAAGTTGATGTACTCAAATGTCTTGTTTTGTCAGCAACCTAAAGACATTCAGTTGATTGTCATGGAGGAGTAAAGAAACCAGAAAATACTCACATTTGAGAAGCTAAAGTCAGCGAATTTTGACATTTTTTAATCGAAAGATGACTCAAATGATTAATTGATTATAAAAATACTTGGCACTTAATTTAAAAGTTGATTAATTATCGATTAATTGTTGCAGTTCAACTGTATCTGTACCTTTCGCCCCTCTCTCTTTTCACTGATTCTGCTGTACTGTCCCCGACTTCTTCTGTTCTATGCTGATACAAAAAAATAAAAGTATTTTTTAAAAAGTTACCTGGGCTCACAGCTCTATATTAAACAGAATTTAATATAATTCAGTAATCCAGCAGTCATACTGATTATCACATTAAAATAATTATTCTAATATGGCACTCGGATACAGTGAGCGACTCTGTGACAGAGACAACATCTGACTTCAACCCAGTTCTCTCATCTTGGCCGCTCTTCATATTTCGGCCTATCCCAGAATTCACATGTGTACCGACACTGCATGAGGCAGCCAATAGCAGGGCAGGGAGGAAATGGTCTTGGAAGGCTGTCAGGCAGGGAGCAGTGAATGACCATATATGGTAAAATCTGCAGTCAGCAGGACTGAGCGGCAGAAGCGGCAAAGGCAGAGGCAACGGAGCAGTATAGAGGTCTTGGAACCAAAATTGACCAAAGTATGGGGAAAGACCATGGATATTATGCACAGCCGGTGTATTTTTGTTTGTAGAGACAGAGCATAGCTTAGTTAGCAGCCAAACTTGTGTGTATGTGAGAGACAGGAACAGAAATAATGTGTCACTGTGCACACACCCAGAGATTTTCTAACAGCAAAGGTTGAGCACTGGATGAATGGTGCATTGAGGGATTCAATCCAAATCAAACACACACACTCCACATCTGATCATCCTCTCTGTACAGAGGCAGCGTTTGAAGCACTAATGTAGAACATGCCTTCTACATTAAGCAATGCACTATGTGGTGTTCTGGCTGTAGTTAAGGTCAATCTTCAAAATAAACAGGCAAAAGAGGAAACCAAAAATGCTAACATTTGACAAAGTGACTAACACACAGTCTGCATGGAAAATAGACGCTGATGGCTAAAACAGGAGAGACAGCAGGGAATTTTTAACACTGGCATGCTTGGATATATCAAATAAGGGATTTCTAGTTAAGGGGTATAAATCACAACAACTGTAATGATTTAGTGAGACTTCCCTTCTCTTATGCTGAGCAGACAGAGAGGAATTATCAGGAACACTTGCTAGCTGCTGCATTCACTCCCACAGCTTCCTTCATATGGAAATCAGGGAATAAATTAGCAGGCATCCTGCTAAGAAAGAGAAAGGGGGAGATTGAAAGCATGAGGCAGGGGAATGACGTGTTGAGCTGGACATCTGATGCCCTCTCTATAAATCCCTGTGTCCTGACAGGAGGAAGTAACAATACTCGTGGCTGTGCTGAGTCACGGCGGCCTGCCGCAATAACCTCACCCTACTGTGTCACACAATGAGATGGCTCCAGTGGTTGAGTACTCAAAATGAGGCTCAGACCTCAGGCTCAGGTCACAGATCCACAACATCAACCTCTGAACTCCAAGAGATGATTTTCCATCCATTTCCCAAATGCATTAAATTGTGACAAATGGTAGATTTTTCAGAATGTAACCAGAGAAAGTACAATAACTTCAATATTTCACTCTCCCATAATCACTGCATCACTACAACAAAGGCGGTGCAGAGTTGCATATGGCTTAATTGTGAAGGGGGAAGGAGCATCATCACACTACTGCCTCCCCCCAGCTGAAGTGTGGTAATGACAAAGGGCTGCGCTGGGACTGAGCGCAGGACAAAGGCCCTGAGCAGCTGGCTGCCCACAGAGACTGGGAGCAACACAGCATAGGCAGATGGGTTAGCCGGACAGATGCACCCTCACATTAGGCATGGGACGGGGTGGGAGGGTGGGGGCGTTTAGGGGATGTGTGGCCATGAAACAAAAATGAAATGAGACCCAGGTGATTTGAGCCGGCAAGCAGTGGTGGAAGAAGTACTTAGAGTCACTTTAAAAAAGGTCAAAAATCTCTGATTCCAGCTTCTTAAATGTGAATATTTTCTGGTTTCTTTAGTCTTCCATGACAGTAAACCAAATATATTTGGGTTGTGCTCAAAACAATTCATTTGAGGACGTCATCTTGGGCTTTGGGAAACTCTGCTTAATATTTTTCACCATTTTCTTTCATTTTATAGACCAAATAACTTATCAATTAATCAAGAAAACGATCAACAGTTTAATCGACATTGAATTTAATGGTTAGTTGCAGTCCTATCGTTTGTGATGGTCTAACCCATCAGTGGCTCTATCAGAGCAAATTTGTGTCATCTTGACAAGTACTGTTAAAACTTTACCTTTGCTTTGATTTTATGGTTGTTGGTCGAGACTCAAAACTACCATGACAGAATCTTGGCTAAATGTGCCATAAATGATGGCCAATACGTCTAGGACGTTTCTATTAAACATAATATTTTTTACTGTATGTAATCAACAAGCAGTTGACATGTAACTATGCTGCTTGCTTGGCCAGGTCACTATTGAAAAACAGATTTTATCTCAACTGGTTACCTTTTAAATAATTAACTATGGATGAACTGTATAAGCAACACTTTAATGGTATTGTTGGTAAAGGCAGGGCTAATTTTTATTTGATGGCTTATTCTATACTATTACATAATATTAATAATATAAATGATTTTTTTAGTATATTTTGCATCAGCTAAATCCAAAGCTGTCACATAAAGTTAGTGGAGCAAAAGTACAATATTTGCCGCTAAAATCTAGTGAAGTAGAAGTACAAAGCGGCATAAAATGGAAATACAGAAGCAAAGTACCTCTAAACCAGGGGTGTCAAACTCAATCAGAGAAGGGGCCAAAATTTAAAACACAGTCTAAGTCGCGGGCCAAACAGGATTAAGATTTATTGAACAGCCTAAAACTGACTGTTTTATTCAGAAATATGAATTTGAATAGCTAGACTGCAGCAACCTTTTCCTCAATAAAATAAATAAGATTTTTTTTTTCTTCAACAATAACAAAGGAAAAGAGAATATTTCAGCTCAGAATATTTAAGCTCACATATCCAGGTGGGGGTTATATTTGGAAATGCTTGCTTTTTGTCTGGACACACGATATCGCACACTTTAATCATGCAAACCCTCAATGGCACTGCATTTGGCATAAAATATATGCTCATTTAATAATATTACAAACCCGTCAGTCCATCAGGTACAGATGAGCATACTGACCTGCTCAATTTAACATTAAGGCCAAAACGCACTGAACCTCAATAGAAAAGTCAACTGTAGCTTCTATAGTTCACTCAGATTTAAAATTTAACACCACAGAACCAGCAGTATTTTGGGAAAATGTTAAACTTCACACTGACACACACTGAGGAGATGAAGAGGACAGAGTCTGGACTCTTCATCATGACTTACAATAATGCAGCAATTAAGTATTTGAAAGTACACAAATCAGACTTGAAGTAAAAAAATCGCGCACCACAGAAGCGTACATTATTCATGATCATAAAAAGTTTTTTATATCAAGTTGACACATCTGTCCATATTCACATGCTTCCTCCCTCTCTCTCTCTCTCTCTCTCTCTCTCTGCTGTGGATCAGACTTATTTTTACTTTTACCTGGTTTCAGGTGGAGCTGCAGCTCCATCAGCACTCGCTCATCTCTCTCCTCATATACTTGTTTCTTTGCACTGAGTCAGTTGCCTAAACAGACAAACCTGTTTACATTGTCGTTTGACAGAAACTGGCGTCTTCGCGACTGCAAGCGGATTTATTTCTCGAGTTGCGCGGCAGCTGTCGCAGTGCATTGTGGGACTTGTAGTGTGAGTGGTGGGAGTGCTATTTACCGACGGGCCATTCATAATAGACACATGAAATTATCTCGCGGGCCGTATATAATTGAATCGCGGGCCGGATGTGGCCCGCGGGCCTTGAGTTTGACACATATGCTCTAAACTGTGCTTTAGTATAGTACTTGAGTAAATATACATAAGCTGGTTATTGTCCATCGCTGACTCCAAGTGCAGTTAGGCACAGATATTTATCAACAAAGCAGAGCTGTGTCTGACACAAACCCATAAAGTAAAACAGACCCTTAATATAGTCGGCACAATAAAAAAATGGACAAACATCGTGACTATCTAACACATTAGTTTAACCACTTTCTAATTAAGAGGCGACATTATGATACTTTTCAGTTCAGTTTATTAGTAATGATCTCAGGTGCTGGGTGCAGCTCTGTATTACTGATTCACTGCAGTACAGTCTGGTCATAGTGTTTGCAAGAACAGACTCACCCCACTTTTGAGACCCGCATTGCCAGCTGAGGCTAAACTGAGATTTCCAGATGGACCTGCTTTGTTAGAAAAACTGAATTGAGAATACCATGGTGAAAAATGCCAAAAAAAATAAATGTCAACAGAAAAAAAACAAAACAGGGAATGCCCATTAATTCAAGCTCTGAAATGAATGTTGTTCCTAAGTTTCTGTTCATATGCTTATCTGTCAAACTGGTTTAGCAGCAATGCATACTGGTCACACTGTGGAGAGTATAACATACATACACAACACACTATAAATCTTAAATAACATGGCACTCCCCTTTCAGCTCCAGTGTCTCAATGCATGGCCTGTTGAAATGAGGAAAACACTCTATCTGAAGGATTAGTCGGTGTCATGCCTGCCAGCTCGCATGTGGGAAGATCTAAAAATCTAAAAATCAAGGGAGCTTTTTTAATCTCTCACTTGAGGAAATTGCCCGAGGTTTGCTCTGCACATAAAGACCTCAGTCTCTCACTACTTTTTAGCACGGTAGTGAAAGTAGACTTTGTTCAGCCGACACACCATTACTGAACTGGGACATGGCATGCAGAGGGCAGCTCATTCAAACACAGACACAGAGAGGAGGGCACCGGGAGTGTGAAACCGGTCGAGCTCGCAGCCCACCTCCAGTACAAGCCCTGTATTGAATGAGGTGCTGAGAGGTGTAAAGCTGTGTGATGACAGGCCTAAGGATCCGGTCCCCTACGCCGGAGCCTTCTCAGATGACATGGCAGCATACTGGTGTAGACTAATTACAGGCCCAGGTTAGATCTGTCAACAGTATTGCAGTACTTATGTCACTCACAGTGTCAGGACCTGCCACTTGGCCATCGCTGGGAGCTGCCAAACAGAAACACCAGCAGCCAGCAATTCACCACTATCAACCATAATGACACCCAAGGGCTCTCTGGGGTACATGCCAGAGCCCCCTGTTGGATTCAGTCTGACCTCTATTGCACTTTAATTAGCCCAATTATGACAGCAGGGCTGAAACAAAAGGGAGGGATGTATTCACACAGCCAACTTGTTTACAGCTAAACACTCTTCAAACGCTGTCTTGCCCAACCCAGATGTAATTCTAGTTGGAGTGGAGTGATTCCTTATATGGAGGCAAGGATCAGCAGACTGTTCGCTCCAGGGCTTTGGAGTAGTTTCTGTTGTACACATGAGGGTGTGTGAAACAGCCCACTGGTAAACATTAATCCCAATGTACACTGACGTGATGAGTCAGCAGTCCTGCTTCTAAGAGGTTGAGTCTTCAATGCAAATGATGATTACTTCAAACAAAACATGGGAAATAGGCTGTTACACTTATAAAAAAAAAAATAAGAGCTCTCTGTGACCAGACTACAAACTTGGAAACTCTGTTTTGCCATGTTTCATGCTGTTTTAATGTTCATTTTTTAGGCTAACCTGTTGAACTTCAGGGTTAGCACGGTAAGCAGTTAATGTAGCAACTACCACAGGCTGAGGAGATGGTGGGCGAATGTTGTGATATTGAGGGACAGCCAAGAGAAACTGAACATTAAGCTTCATTTGAACCAAACTAAATAATGAGCGTAGTAGGCCTGATGCTGGTGTTATTTTATGTTGCTTTTGGTGCAAGTTCATACTGCAGCAAGAGCTGCGCTAGCTTTGTTGTTGTATGGGAGCCAGTCGGTTCTGCTCTGAGATCCTCACTGCTGGTGTGTGTGTGTGTGTGTTTGTGTTGGTGCTCAAAGTAAATTTACTTCATGGACGTTCCCTGAAGGCAACAATACAGCCATGTATAAAAAGACATGGTTAAGCTGCAGGAATTCATTTGGACCGTTGTGCAGCTATGACAACTATAACACCCAGCAGCTAGCTAGTTCAGACCATAAAGTTGCATGCCAGGCAGTGGGAGCCAAAGATAACATTAAACTTAGCATTACTGCCCCAAATTTCTTCATTTATCATAAATGAAGTAATCTGCCAAAACAGAAGAATAGTGCTAAAACTGCATACCATGCTATTGAGCCAAACTAAATAACCATAGGGGAAATTCCGTCACCGTGGCAGCCCTATTCTCTACCTTTTAAGCTCTTTGTGTTTGTATTAATGTCAGTGCAAATGCAATCGCTGCCTTTGTAATATCAAGATTTCCCCCCACCCACATCTAAAAATATCAAGATGTAATTTGATCTACTTAAATCATCTGTAACAAAAGAATCACATGCATAACTGCACTCAAAAAGGGCACATGATGCCTTTAAAAGGTTAGCATTGCACCATTTCAATGGACCATTTCCCTCAGAAGAAGCACCAAACACTCTACCTTCAAACCAGTTCTCTATCAAAACATTTGAGATGATCAACCTGTCGGTAAACATTACCATCAGAAAGCAAGATTGTTAGGATGGATATCATTGATCATTCATATATGCATGTGTATTCATTTCAAGCCACAAACCTGAAGTTTGGGATGGAAAAGACCACATGCTGTGAATTTTGTTGTTCTTGGAGTTTTACCAAAACGTGTAATTAAACATGCTGTTTGCTCCGATACTGATTTAAATCAAAGCATGTCCTGAAAGTAAACATGCCAATCTGATGTCTCTGATGTTGCAGTGTCATTAAAGCACAAAAATGTGCTCCAAAGTCAGCCAAACAAAGTAGCTGGTTTAACCAAAGAACAAGTAAAAAACAGTGATTAACCAGTGCATCGTCACTACTACTGATGAAGCATAAAGATGTGCTAAATACAAACACGTTTACACATCCATTTAGTTGTCATTGAGTCCAGCTCTGACTTATGTCCCCTGTCCAAGCACACAATACAGTGCTTATCCACCGCAGCATTAATTACTCCATGACACAGCACTAACGTACCTTATGAAGAGGGAGAACGAGGAAAGCTCCACCACCACTCGCATCAACAATTAGGGCAACAAACTTGGGGTTGACTGAGCAGAGCGCGCTGTCCCATGTGACCCTCGACACCCGGATATCATCGTAGCATTGGTCATTCTTCACCGCCTGGCCAAAGACGTGACGGAATTTGCTCTGCCGTACAACTCGTTTCATATCTGTGCAAAGAGGAGAGAGGAAGATTTAACATATGTTAATTCAAAGACATACAGTGTTGAAAAGTAGGCATCAGTGAATCGGTTTAAAACTGCAGCGACAAGATGACAAGTATACAGGACAGGGAACTGCAATATAACCCAACACATACACAGTGTAGACTGCTGAGACCACAAGACGTCTCATCCAGAAACTGCAGCCGAACAGACTGAGGTCATATGTGAGCTTTTTTTCACAACACGCTCCCTTGGCAGATGTGTTGACTCTCTCACTCTATGACATTACTACTCCCTACTCCAAGGGTCTCCCTGGAATTTCTGGGCATCATGGTGCTGACAATTTCAAAAGAAGAGCATTACAAACACATGTTGTAGTTTGTAAATATGACTTTAATATCCTATTGTGGAAGAGGGGCATGATGATGCTACAGTGGCGTATGATTACAGTCCAACCACTGACACAGGCCCATCTTCATTTTCTTTCTATACCCTTAATTCCTCTGTTGAGTGTAGGGATGCCCCAATAGCGTTTTCTGCAACCGATCCTGATTGCCGATACACACTGCTTACCAAAGACACTGCTGGACTCCACCACTGCACACCTCTGCACATGCACACGTTGCTCACAGCCACATGCACGACAATTTACAGTGCATGGGTACTAGTTTGACTTCAGGACTTTCTGCCAGAAATTATTTCATTAGCAATGTTTTTTGGAAGTATTGAGCATACATTTAGATTAAGGAGGCTTGGATTATACTGCACCAGTTGTGTGAGTTTTTAAATGGATGTTTTGATCAAACGGGAGTGCCATCAACTTCAACAAGTCATTCGCATGGGGGCAACACTGAGTGAGTACTTGAGTCAATTCTTAGCTGAGTCAGTATATCGAGTATTTTAGGTCATCATCGGTTTTTGTTTTAATCAGAAAGTATTAATACAGATATCCAGCTCGCATATTTTTACTGAATATTTAATAGCAATCAGTATCCGATCGATCTGGGCATCCCAAGTTGAGTGAGACTCAAGCCAAAAATGAGTCGGCCCACTTAACACTCAATTTTCTCCTTATCCCTGTGATGACAGAGCAAGTATTCAGACATCCTTTAATCGTAAATTACAAGCGGCAATAGACCACAAACCTCCAACAGGTTATGAATCCCCTGGAAAAGTGGTACAAATTCACTCATTACTAAACTCAAAAACTGCAAAAACTAATTTTCAAAATGGGTTTAAAAATGTCAGTTGCAGCGTATGAATAATAAACAACAAAACAAACACGCTTGATGATTTTTCATGGGACTTCAAACTCTTTGCACTGTCTGGTTGTTTCTTTTCATCTTCAGTTGTGCCAAATATTAAACATCTGAAATACTAGCACGCTTTATATGTGGCGCACTGAGAAAGAGCCACATCCAAAGGAAAATAGGACATTCCCAATCCAAACAAAAACAGACTTTGTAGCTGGTTCAGCTAAAATCTTCACCAAGACAAGAATCTGCTGGCAGACAAGAGAGCTTTGGAAAACAAGCCCATTCAAAAGCTACAAGTCCAAGTGCTGTGCTTACAACAACAGACCACTTCCAAAGATAATGGATAGCTGTCCAGTTTCAGATAAAGAGCCAGAAACACTGTCCAATCTGACCTACAACCTAAAGAAAGACAAAAGCTCTCAAGTGGTCTCCGTTTTGTGGAGCTACTCAATCTTCTTTTTTTATTTTTTGACACAGCACATGGTAACAGTTTCCCAGCCTGAATCACGAACATGATAAAATCACAGCACAGGATGTGGGATATGCTTTGGAGGTGGTTTTCCATTGTGTGTGTGTGTGTGTGTGTGTTGTGTGTGTGTGTGGTGTGTTGTGTGTGGTGTTGTGTGTGTGTGTGTGTGTGTGTGTAAAAAGAGAGAGAGAGTGAGCAAGAAACGCTTGTATGGCATGTTTCCGACAGAACAAGGATCACAACACAAGCAGGAAGTTCTTCCTGTAGGGATGTGGGCATGTCCCAACAGCCCAGCAAGTGGTCTGTAAAACACGTCAGTCATTACAACTGTTTATTTCTAATGTCTCCAAACAATGATGGCATGTCAGAAGACAAATTTGTTCAAATTAGATAGAACAGTTAATGTCACATGAAGTGTTAATCTTCCTTAAACTGAGGATTTTCCCGTTTTCACTTTACTTACATAAGATTCTCTAAATCCTTTTCTAAATTTATCTGGATCAGACAAGAGTTTGTCGAGGAAACTGAATTTGATTACTCCGGGAAAGGCTGACTCAGACCAAGAGCAACTGACTGCCATCCAACTATAAACAGTTTCCAGAAATCCTGCTAGATACATTATAGTTAAAAAAGTAGACACAGCATTCTCAAAAACAATGTACAGACTGGTACAAATATAATCCCTCTGACTTCAGGAAGAATCTGCCTTTTAATCACTGCTGAGGAAACCTGACACAGGGCTCAACTATAAGGATTGCCTGGGGCAAGTAAAATGTCAGTCAAGCTAGTAGCTCTAGCAACTCATTTGCTCAATTAGCAAAAAAGGTTGAAAAAAAAAAAATCATAAAGTTTTTCTCCAGAGCTGATGATGCAAATAGCCAAGAAGCAAGCCATCTTACTTTATTCACATCTCTGTTGAAAGTTACACTTGTGTAGTACCGGCACTCACAAGAAAATGGCGGCAGGTGAAGGCAAAGTTTATGAGCTGAGGCACAAGTGAACATTTCAATTATCCTGGAAACAGGAGTTTATTTGGGCAGTATTAGCGGGAGTGGGCGAAACTCAAACTATATAGCACACAGTTTGCCACAAGTTCGAGAGCAAGGCGCATAAAACAAGGACATTTTTTTCAGAGAGTCCAAAAAAACATCGCTGGAGTGCCATAGCAAGAGCCAACAGCATTTTGTTTGCATAGCAGCTAAGTGGGCTGCTGACAACCCCTGCGTACAATGTCCCTCTCAACAGGAAACGGGACTGACCTGGGTACACAGTACCACACGACATGGCTTGTCATAGGCATTATCTGATAACTGCTAATTAGGGCTGCACAATTAATCGCAAAATTATCAAAAACACAATATGGCTAAGTGTAATATCCAAATCACAGAACCAGAACCAAATCGCAGAGTTTTGAAAGAGGAAAAATGTAAGAAAACAGTATTTAATAAAGTAGTAGTGCAGCAGACAATATGCATACGGGAAAGTAAAAATTACTTTGGGCACGTAGATTTCTGATCCACTTTTCCAACCAAGCAAGTGATAAAAAACATTAACGTTGAACTCTGCTTATGTAATCAGTTACAATTACTTTTCAAATATGTCAAAAATGGCGTGGTTCTTCCTTACAGTAATGTGATGGTGGTCTGGGGCAACACTCAACAAGGACAACTTTGTCATGAGGAGTGAGGCGTGTTTGCTTACCTTTTGAGCTATAGATTTGTCACATCTGTTTGGAATAGAAAGTACATGTGAACAGACACCTAAATCAGCGACCTGTCTAGTAGGAGACTTAGCAACAGTGTCAAAAGACTCAAAACAACTTTTTGTTATGGTGCGGGCAGAAACTGCTGCTGTTCCTTTCCGTTATTGTAGGTTTTCACTCTGTTGATTGACCACTCTTTTATTTCCAGGTAATACAGTGAATACTTTCAATGTGAACATGATCATTTTTATGCCTTTCCCCTTATGTAACTGTCCTATTGACACACAGAGGGCAGCTTTCAGTGGGCGCACCAGTACTGATTGTCAGGCATGCAGTGTATCTGTAGAAAATACCGACAATCCTCAGTGAGGAACTGTGTGTACCATATGCATTACACACGTTAGACATGATGGTGTTTCTGCCCTCAGGTAGTCAGTCTCACCTTTACATTCCCCTCTACACAATACACTGATACCGGAGTGCTTGTGTATAAACTGATGCAGCGGTGAAAAGCCCTTGGTTATTTGAACAATCTACTGATTATCCTGCCAAATGTATAACTGTATAATGTATACAGAACAGATTGAGACTTGAGAATTCACTCAGAAGGACATGAATTTGGCTTCTTGGGACTTCCAGAGTGCTGAACGACTTGGACGGGGATGTTTCAGCCTACAAACCATATTCTCCAGGTGTAAGGGAATATGCTTGTTTGGTACAGAGTGCAGCAAAAATCCCATCATTTATTTATTTATATTTATTCTTAAAAATTATTTTGCCCACAACGCAAAGATATTTACTGTCATATAGAAGTAAAGAAAACAGAAAATATTCACATTTAAAAAGCTGGAATTAGAGATTTTTGTTTTTTTTAATGACTCAGATGATTATCAAAATGGTAGCCAACAACACATAACGAATAGTACAGAATGGAAGTCCATAAATCACAGAATAGGTTAAATTCATACAGAGTGGCCAATTGGATCACAAATAAATACTTGGTGATTAATTTCATAATTGATTAATAATCCATTCATCATTACAGCTCTAGCCCTAGTGCACCATAGGAACTCTGCACAGTTTATTTTGTATTTTTCATTATATAATAGAGAAACATTTCAGTTCCATTCAGGGACAGAAATTTCACATATTGGAAATTTAGCTCAAGAAGCTATTAAGCTAAGGTAGGACTTAATTATTCCACACTCTTTCGAAAAAGACTAGCAGCATCATGAGGATTCAGCTCACCTCCATCTCACATTTCTTTTCATGATTCAATTAAGCAAATATGGGATAAAAAGCCTTTAAAATATGATATTAGGCAGAAAAAAAATCTTGGAACTGGGAGAAAGTTGAATTTGGCATATATCTTAAATTGAATGATTGTCGAGTGTTTGACAAGCTAATTGTTGGCCACTGCAAGTGGTCAATTAAAGCCAGTCCCCACCGGTTGTCTAATGGAACCATATGCTGTCTTGGCTGGAGCGAGTGCTCCTTCCTAAAAGGGAAGCAGTGAAAAAAAAAGGAGGGGGGTGCAATAACTGACTTATGATGCTATTGCCAGCTCATCAGCGATTTAATGGGCAGAGGAAGGAGAGATAATCTATTATGAGCAGCATTTCTAGTATGTGTCATAGTTGCATTGCATCTGGGCTTAGATGTGAAAATGTGCCTCCTCAACAATAATTTAGAATTACATAACTGGATGAGACAGACTAAGTATGCGGCAATGGGCCAGAACACATAATGAAAATGGTGACTTGCTAGTCAGCGTCCTTATATTCCCATCATCAATGCTGACTTCTGGATATCCATCAAGGGGTTGAGTACCTCATACTTCCTCTCCCAGCCTCTCTGCATCATGATAAGTGTGATAAGTGGATTTCTCTCTTAGGACATGCTGCTCTTTATGCTGGTTATTAAGCTCAGTCTTGTCAGCAACAGGTGAGGGTGACAGTAAATTAAACCTCCAGCAGCAAGAGATGTGGTTGTGTCAAAAAAAAAAAAAAAAAGAAGAAGTAAGTAAAAAGTAGAGCAAAAATTCACTTTCTGCCACTGGCAATTGCATGGGTGTTTGGTTGGCTGCAATCTGTCTCTGAGACATGTTTAGTAACACAGACATGCTGCTTAGCAACATCAGGGAAATACCAACCCAGGAAAGAAACACAATACAACGGCTAAAATACAAACTAATGTCTTAAAGCGTCACTTATAAAATGTCAAAATGCAAACAACTGTTAAACTTAGTTATATCTACACGTTTGGAATTTCTTCTAGCCTTGCAAACCATGCAAAATTTAATTATCTCAAGTTTCTCTACAGTATTTTAGTCTGGAAAACATCCACTGACAATGGACTGGGCTGAGCAGCTGGAAGCCAGACCAATGAGCAAACTATGAGAAGATGAGAACAAGCAGAGCTGTATTTGGAGTTTTTACCGAGCACTGACGCACCGCCTCTCAACAACTGGGCCTTGAGAGGAATTACTTAAGCGTTGTGGATATAAAACGAAGCGTGACAGCATGGCCTATTTCTCACCTGAAATGTAAACTGATTTTGGACTTTTTAGGGGAAATGTGTCATTTTCCAAAGAGCCATCACATCTTTCCATTGCGGCAAAAGGTCAACCTATAAGGTCAGGTGCAGTACAATTTCATGACATCGCTAAGGAGAGTGCTTCTCAATCATCTGTTCGTTGGATAAAGGCAGATCCAATCCTCTACAGGGTAATTTCTATTGATGACACCCCTAACCCACATAAATGCTATTGAGCCTTCTATTGTTAATACAGAAAGAGCAGTGAAACAACTATCCTGCTGCTCTCAGTTCTGTTAATTTTCAGCAGAACAGTACATTGTTTTATGCAACAGAGGTTTATAAGACATGTTGTTTTATCACCACAATAGTGTGACTAGCCCAG
Organism: Lutjanus argentimaculatus; assembly: GCA_034769285.1. Classification (NCBI taxonomy): domain Eukaryota; kingdom Metazoa; phylum Chordata; class Actinopteri; order Lutjaniformes; family Lutjanidae; genus Lutjanus; species Lutjanus argentimaculatus. The sequence continues at coordinate 14,419,314 of JAWZSL010000017.1, forward strand.
ACATAACAATCGCTGCATTCTTGAGGTCAGTCTGGGTCTGCACAAAGATTCACAGTCACACTATCCTTTAGCTCTACAAACAGCAGGAAATGTTCAATATCATATGTTACTGCGGCAAAAACCGACCACTCTGAAAACAACAAATCAGGGCTAGTTCAGTCCCAATATGCCCAGGATAACTGAAAATGACCTTGTCGATCAGTGCTGTGCATTATCATTATATCTGACAGTTTTCACAAACATTGAAAAAAGTGATAGCTACTACATTGAACTTGATTACTTTGGAGGCACCTGTAGGCAAAATCTCCTCCTGCTTCTTTTAAACAGGCTAGCATAACTTGGCATGGGAAAAGTTAAAAATAGGCTCTGCCAGTCTGCATGCTGTAAATCAAGTTAGAATCCGAACCTGAACCCGCTGGCATGTATTAATAGCAACAATATACACATAACCAAATTGGTGGGATTCAGAGTGCCACCTAGTGCTCGACCAATGTATTTTTTTTTGGGACATTTATACCAAAATAATTCACATAAACAAGAAACGTCAAATCAAAATGCACAATTTCAAGTTATGTTTGAACATCAACAAACCAATCGTGACAGGATTAAGTCGTGACAAACGTGGTTTACCACTGTCAGCCAGCTAACATTCCCTCGATGCAGTGACACAAAACGGATCGGGTTTTGAAATGAAAATGATCTGGGAGGCAACCCTGCGCCAGTAAAAGCTCCAAAGCATTTGGTGAGGGAATATGACCCTGAATACATTAAATATGGATTCATAATTACAGGCAGTGATGCTGAGCTGAAGAGACAGTGTGTTGAATGAGGGGAAACATGTCACAGCCCAGATTTAACTTAAATTCCACAAGGTTGAAAAGCCCCGATGTAGACACATCAGTGTTAGCTGGTTCATAACCAGTTATAAAGTCATTGTATGTTTAAATAAATACTTTTAATACTAATGATGCTCAATTAAGGTTCACCAGAATGGCATGTTGTCTGTGCTTCTGCACATTTAAAAGTCATTTTGGATAAATGAGATGGCAGACACTGGACATGAAATTTTTATGGACACAGGGTTGGGATATATCAGTGTACACAGACTGGGCGAGGTTGCAGCTTTACTTTACAGCACTGGGTCTTGGTGAGTAAGACTTGCATGGTAGTGGCGTATCCTTTTCAGGAAGTTATCACCATTTCTTAGTCACTGTATGCTCGATGTGGTTTTTCCCACTGATACATGTGGTAAGACAGAAAAGAAAAAAACAACAGTAGGGTTTTGAGGTTAATTTTTGCAGGGCAACCATTTATTTTTTATAAAATTGGTGAATTGCCGATATGTCACTCACTATCTTTATGCAGGAGCATTGCAACTGCACATAAATCAATTAATGTACGGTTAAAGTCTGGAGCTGGGAATCAGACTCGAGCTGAAATGCTGATAACTTCAGGCTAAACATAAAACTGGATTATTTTTAACACTCACCAGACCTTAGAGGTACAACATGACAAGACCTGTATGGAGCCTCCCAGGCAGAATTTCAAACAAATCTCACCTGCTTCATTGGGAAAGACAGATCCTAACCCCGCCGTGGCCAAATGCCAAACCAAAAACTCCCTTATCCAGCAGGACTCTTATGTAAGAACATCATTATCCCCCACCTGCACCTGATGAGCTGAGCCTGAAACAAGTAAGCCTATGCAGAGACCAGCAGCAGTGGAAAAATGAAGGCGAATGCTTGTGTGTCCTGCTTATAGTGATGACGCACCGATTTCTTGTTGTGAATGTAGGCAACTTAGTTGCCAGTGATGCATAAAATTGCTCAAAACTTGGATATATGATGGGCCCACTGACAAGCATAGCTGTCCTGACATCAGGGATGGGTACAAAGACCCAGTACAGGTTCCTGACTAATCAGTGCCAAAATATCAATTAGCTCCCGGACAAGCGATACCTGTTTTGGCATTATGTAACGTTACATGAACAGCTGACAGGGGAAAAACATTTTATGTGTAGGCTTTAACTTGTTACTTTTGCAAAAAGTAATAATAAAATAAGTGTTGAATCTTTTCATGACACATCTGTTTGTGCACCAAATAAATAATGGTATCGATAAGCATTAGGTCAATATTGATATCAGGGGGGGAAATCAACTCTTCAAAATGTGAACACCTTCCAACCACTGACAGATAAATGTTCAGATTCACCATTCATTATTTTGTGTCTGAAAGTTACCAGCCACTTTATTATTTTACAAGCATTTGGTTGGTAGCTGGTCCTAATTTCCCACTCTGATTGGCATTAATAAAATCGTAACAATACTCATTAATACAATGAAGCAAAGTTACAGCAGAAGTGATCTGAACTCAAAATCAAAGCGGTAAATATGTCATGTCACTTCTGTTTAAAAAAAGATTTTTGTACCTATACAGTTCTGAGGCAAATTAGCAAACATAACACTTTTAATTGTCAATCAATTTCAGTTTGAAACCTGGTGCCATAATACTATCCTAAATATACTGAGTCAGGTAGAGATCTGTGGTAGCAGGCAGGATTTTAAGAGCAGCACACAGCACCAGGGATGCAGGGTTATTGTGCTAAAAACTAGCAAAAGCCTTATTCAAACAGCCAAGTTCCTGTTAGACTTCTGTGGCTACCACAGAAAAGGAGGATCTATAAATAACAACCAATAGAACTGAAAACTTAAAACTACAACTGAATGATAAAGTGAAATTTGTTTGGCAAAATGACAAAAAACAAATTCATAAAACAGAAAGACCTCCGCTGTAGGAGATAAATTAAAGGCTTAAAGGATGCTTGTTCAATCAATTAATAAATATTCAGTTTTTACGACCCATCCCCTCTCCCAAACATTACGACGTCATAATGATTATGGCTGACATTTGCATGTATGAATGTCAGCCGGGGCTGTGCTGCTGAGGCGGTGAAAGGCTGCTTCCAGTCTGACAGCCTCAGACGTACGCCAAAGATAGATAGACGCACACCTTGGGGGAACGCCATGCTACTCAGTGACACTCTCCTGAGATTTACAGCTCACTGATCCAGCCTTAATTCAGGCAAAAAAAGACCTCGCGTGTCCATTGGGCAAATCAGATGAAAGGAGAGCCATGTACCTTATTGCCTCCTGAGCCAGCAGATCTGACCCTGATGTGCAGAGACAGAAGGAGGACCCCACAGCCTGAGGAAATAACCAACAGGAAATGGGACCAGAGTGACACAGTTTTTAGCATCCTTCTCCGCATTCCTCATCTCCATCTACATCTGACAACACTGTTGAGGAAATGTGGGTCTCATGGTAAAACTGAGTGCTACACTTCACTTTCATCGTTTATTTTGACCATACTTTAAGACTACAAATCATGTTGTTGAAAAGGAAGGTGCTACTGAAAGAATTTCATGCTCACAGTCGAGCTCACTGTTAGGCCACGGAGGGTTTCCCTCTCATCTCTACCTCACAGCACAGACTGCTGCCTTCCATTAAACCAAGGGGAAATTGTTTCGCTCTGACATAAGACTGCAAAACAGCTACAGAGAGGAAACAAGTAAAAAAAAAGGAAAGCTTAGCGAGGGCTCATGTTTGGTCTGCGTGCCAGAATGTCATTCCTATACACATTTATGATTACTGGAAGAAGCACCTCCTCTGTCACTTGATCAAATGCATGTCAGTAACTGAGCACTAAGTTCAATGAAGCACTTGCAGGTGATCATCATCCAGGAAAATCTGAACTTCTCCTTTTACTTTGTGCTTCTGAGTCATCAGAGGTCCATACAACTGAGACATCCACTAGGGCTGTACCTGACCAAGAATTTGTCAGTTTAATCAGATTTGGCTGCTCAATACGAAGATTTGCAGATTCTTTAATTTTTTCCCTTTCAGCACAATACTAAACTTGTTCTACCAGTAAGATTAACGTTTTAATGCCTTTCATCATCATCTGTGATGTGAAAACACCAGATTCTCATAGTCAAAAAAAAAAATACTTCAGGTATAAAATCCCAGTGCACCGTGGAGCATCTCTCCTGGGTTGTTGACAGCGTGTCAGCCACTGCAGCACATCATCTGCAATCCATGTGTATCACCCTGCTCTGCTTCCATCACAGATAGTTTTGTAGTTTGTGTTGATCTTGAGACTCAGTTTGAAAAGTTTACAGCTTGCAATGCTGTTGCACAGCTCTGTGTACAATGATGCAGCTAAAAAAAACAAACAAACAAAAACTTGTTTACCAACCACTCACTACACATCAGTTAACCACCCGCGCATGTGTCACATGGATTTTTTTAATAAATGCATGGGCTAATATAAAAAATGAATGAATGAAATCTAACCTCTTTGTATTTTTGTAAGCTTCTGTTTTATCCTGTTATTGTAATGCACGTTGACTGATAAAGGAAAATAAACAGAAAACAAATGACTGCTTGACTTGAGGAATCTGTCAACTGGGGGGTCTCTGACTGATGATTAGAATCTTTCAGGGTGCAGCCCTAAAAGAGGCTGTGCAGGCCTATATATTTTGGATAATCTTACATTAACACGCAAGATCATGACACGTCCTCTGTGACAGGAGACTTTTAATGCTGCCTATCCCTGCCACATTCAGTTATGTTCACACTTTCCAAATAACACATGGGTTGCCCCCATTATGCCAACAGCTATTTGTACTTCAACTGGTTTCCCATCGTCAGGGCAATAGACAGGGCATTAATATCATTACATATAATTACCCAACCCTGAAAATATAGACAGCAGTAGGAAAGAATTTGTGTTTACACAGATGACAGAAGACAAAACTTGGGCTTCAGTTCCAAGAGAAATGTCTGGACAAGACTGAGATTTACTAAACTGCTTACTCACAACACTTAGACAATAAGATCCCTGCTACGGCAGATAGCCAGCCGTACCAGGATTAAAACTCGCCGTCTATTACAGCACTGTGAAACCCAAAGATAATGGCTAATCCACGCTAAGCAAAACAAGAGTGAACAATGTCTGTCAATAAAAACTGTCTCTATACGTTTTCAACACCTTGTTGCTGGGGTGCAAATCTGTCCCTGGTGCTCAGTGTTTCATTGTGCGCTTGGTGAGTGAGATGTGACATAACATGAAAATCCCAGCCACAAATCGGGATGAGCTGATGTGGGAGAGGGAGGGGCAGCAGAATTAGAGCAGAATTTTGACAAAGCCAAAACAGTCTCCACAGTTGTTAAGAGAAAATACTGCGTACTACTGTATACTATATGTGCATGAAAATATCACCATCACCAGTTCTTTAGCTTTTATCATTTAACACGCCCACTGTATACATATCTGGTTCTTCCTGACGTTGTTACCCTGAAGAGGTATTGACTTCAATGTTGACAGAAAACAGACCTGTTTTTCACAACAGGTTGAGCTTGATTAGGAAGCAAAAGTCCTTCCACAGATGGTTATAAGGTGCAGGCAGACTCAATGTCACATCAATGCAGAACTTGAAGAACAAAGATCGGTATTGCACATTATACTGATCTTCAAAATTGCTGATCCCCACTCACCAGACTGTTTCAACACTAGATAAATACACAAACTGCATGTGCAGCAACACTTACAGTAAAAACCACAATAATCATCTTTTGACCGCAAAGCAGATGTGTATCCCCGTGTCCGTCTGTTCTGTTGTCGCCTTTGTCAAGTTCAACCCAAGTTACAACCTGACATTTGTCTCATCTTGAGCCATTCATCTAGAAAACGGCGTGTAGTCTAAAGCTGACGTCACTGGCATGCATAGAGCCCTCTGCGGATACATGCAATCAGTAAATAAAACAAGGCTCCACCATGTTTCTCAACAGGTCTTATCTGCTAAATGTTTATTTTTGCAATTCCTTTGTTTGTTGGTTCATTTCATCTCTGTTGCTGTTAGCGTCATCTTGGGAGCCACAGTCCAGGTCACTGGTGGTCAGGCAACATGCATCCCTCCAACAAATGGTAGGCTCCAGGGGGGATCCAGCATGTGATGAATGTATACACATTGTACAGTAATGATATTTTACTGTCAAAAAGTTTCATATTGTATTTTAAGTGATTTAACAGCAATTAAAGCCACTAGGAAAAAAAATCCACAATACCCTAACTATGTAATTTAGGGTCTTATGTACATTACAGTGAGCATCTAAAAAGTTAGAAATTAGTTTTAAGCCAAACTTGAAATACTGTCATTTACAGTTTTATCATTTTTTCATGACATTGGGTTGGAATTGGGTGTGGTTGTGCTCAGACATATATTTCAAGAGTTACGCAATTAATTCCAAGTATCAATCATAAAGAATCCACGTCAGTTGTCCCGCCTAACAGGTGCAACAAAACTTTTCTGCTCTCCCTTAATCTGCCTCTTTGAGTCTGAGCCAACAACAGGAAACTGAAGCTGCTCCAAACTCCTTTAACAAAATCAATAATTTCACCTTGCAGAACACAGGAGTTGCTGGTCCACCGCTGCCTCGATGTGTAGCAAGTAACTAATGTGTATAAACACCAAAATCACACAATAACACAAACTAACCAACCAATCAAGACAGCAGTAGTCCTACAGCTCCCATTGTCTGTGAGGCAAAATTACGGTTTTGTCAAAGGGGTTTGGTGGCTTTGAAGTGAGCATACATGGGGAAAGGGCTGTCTGATGCCAAAGTAAAGCAGTAACATATTCTAAATATAGCATACTGTTAAACTGGTAGACTTTCTAAGGTTGTAAAATGCGTTTTGCTGCTGCCCCCATCCACAGCAGTACATTGTTTAGCTTCCATGCTGGTCCTCCTGAGGGAGATGTCAGTCAAAACATGATCTACCACACCTACACAGTCTTGAGAAATGATCAAAACTGCAAAAAGGAGCTGTGTTTTGGAACGAGGATCCTTAATTAAAGTATATGTTCACTCAGATTTTTGCAGATGCTTAATAAGACACTCAACTTTGATATCATATATGCATTTTTGCTATTTCAAGCCAAATTTCCAGAGGCTTTTAATAGACTTTTCTTTCCCACACTCTGCTGTCCATGCCACCCCTTACCACCACTACTACTACACACACACACACCAGTGATGTCGCCTCAGTGCTCCCCATACACTGGCTGCCTTTTTGCCTTTTGTCACCAAGACCGCATGAGACGCCACCTAAATCCCCTTCCTGTAACCAAGGCCACGGACCACCATTGTAATCAGATTCCAGCTACATTCCAGTGCTTTTTGCAACAATGAGATAAGGTGTTTGTTTTTTCACCTCTCCCCAACCCCAAGTGACCGCGCAGCCTTTGCTTCGCTCAATTTAAATACTACTGGAACACAATACCTTACGCACCAGTGTTTCAAGGAATGCTATTGTATTCTTTTATACTTTGCAGCGGAAATGGAATTTGCAGACACAAGAGCAATGTGGCTGCGAGGTCCCTTTCAGTGCTGGATGATAGAAAGACGGAACAATTACTAGCACCAACCAAAGTCCTCATAAATCAAGATTATGTACATGAATCAATATAACACGGTGTGTCAGACATTTACAGATTAACTACAGAGTTCAACAAAAGAAGCGAAATGATGAAGTTTTGCTAACTTCCTCATTCCAAAACTGGACAAAAAGCCTCCATAGGTTCAGAAACAGGAAACATTAATGTGTCAGAAAATGTCTGTATGTTTAGTGTGACGCTGAGCATGCCTCAAACTGTACTCCAGCAAAAACCTCCTTCCCAGCTCTCTCTCAATTTCCTGCTGTGAGACTTAAAAGACTAACTCCTAAACTTCTTATCCTACTTAAAAGTCAAGATTTAAACAGGACGACTCTAAAATCCTATAAAATTACTCACAACAGGACAAGCTCCAGTTTCTATTAGTGCTTATTTATAGGGTTACTTTTGTGTCTATGGCAACACAAACTGAACATCACCTCTGCTTAACTTTTCACTTCAACCTTTCCAAACAGGTGATCAACGCGGCAGACAACAGAACAAGAGAAAAAAAGAAAAAAACCCTGCCTATTGTTCATATTTTCCAAATCAACCCCTAAATATTACAGCCTGAGAGTACAAAGCATGTCCCTTCCTCTTCCTGATCGGCTTGTTCCCCCTCCCCCAGCGAGCAATGCACAAACCACTGCTCCATTTCAACAGATGTTGTCAGCTGTGGTGGGAAAGGCCAGTGGAAGAAGTAGTATCAGTCTGCATGCATCTGCTGGGATTGCTGAGCAAGAAAACAGAAGAGAAGGCATCTGACCATCATCTGTGATTGAGATTACAAACCAAACAAATGTATTTCTAAAAACTCAAGAGCACAGAAAAAAATCACAAGTTTAGCCTACATGTTAAAACAAACATGAAGACATCTAACAAGCTGAGATAAACAACTTAATTCTGGCTTATTAAACAAAGACCATCCATTGTCGCTGGCTGTGTGTCTACTGTGTAAGCAATTAGCGGCACAGATTTAGGCATGTGATCCTCTTCATCACCGGCCTGGTCCAAATAAACAAACACACTAAGCAGGTGGTTGGTTAATGAGATGTTTTCTCCCACCTGTCCTTAGAAAAAAAGACTACTGGACGACTTGAAGCACATCAAACCTGTGCTGTAAATCAAAAATCAGTTGAATTTTCAACTTGTGGCATGTCATTCTGAGTGTTTCTGGCAGAAAATGTGGGCTGAGATAACATCTCGCACAGACAGGACTGGACACAAACTGAGGTATGTCAGACATGTTCAAAGAATGCAAACTTTCAGTCCAACTGAGATGCAGAGGCCAAACTGCTGACCAAATATTCAGCTTCTTTTACAGGATGCTGATTATTTCCGCAGACTGATATGAGAACTAGCTGCAACAGGAGATATATCAAAATACTACTAAGCTATGTTTTATCTAATATCGGGGTGGGCAATCTGACAATTTTAGATCGAGAGTGTGTTCCAAGGCTTCCGCAATCTACTTTTCAGGCGTCAGAGAGATTGTGGGATTTAATGTTTTAAATTACTTCTGTGTCCAAACTTCACATGACTTCATTGACTAGCGAATCCATGTTACATGAACAAACCAGATGGCTACGCTGATTAGACAAATCGTTTCACGTGGCCCCTCCTTGGGTAACATATTGTAAACACTGAGATTGAGTTTTGAGTACTTGTAAAGTGTCATTTTATGCTATCTTTTGGCTTCTGTTACAACTTAAAGTTAAACTCAGGTTTTAATCACCAGTTTGAAACCTGTGTAGTATCTTTAATGCAACATTGTGTTTTAATTATCCAAACTGATAAATTCATAGGCTTTTTTTTAAGTCTGGCTATAGTCTACAGAGCATTTTAAAATTGAGAAAAGTTTAGATCATAAATCGTGATCGCAATTAAAGAGATCAGGATATAGACAAATTTTTTTTGCCAGACAGCCCAACCTTAATCTAATTAACACATTCTTTAGTCCACAAAACAAAGCCTAACTTCTTAATATTTTGAGCAGGATAATGAGCAGTGACTTGAAATGGATAGCTGGAATTCCACCAACATGATGAAATAATGGTAAAAGATATATTGAGTGTATATACATTTTAATTATCTTCCCGAAACCAATTCAAAATGTTAAAAAAAAAATGTACTCAAGGCTTCACCACAGCCCACATCAGCATGCCTTGCTGCAGCTGATAGGGACCAACACTCCCTCACATCTCATGCTTAGTTTCCCTCTGCTTCCTGACCCACTTCCTCCCTCTGCCCAGCCATAGGAAGGCAGGCTGAGGCTACGCACTTCTGAAGACCTTGTACTGCAGCACAACCAGCAGAGGTTGATGCGTCTGGAATGGTTAACAAGCCCAAACACAGCTGTAATACCGCTGACTGTTGACCCTGGGGTCGCTCTGTCAGCCTTCACCTGCTCTGCATCTCACATCGGGTCTCAGCTTGGCGCGGGGAAACTCCTGCAACTCAAAAGCTGATTATTACACACGGAAACTGAGCAGTTCAAGACACGGGCTAAATATGCAAATCTTGCTGCCCTTTTGGCACACTAACCATGGTCATTACAAATCAAACTGCCCTATTGTCACGAGTAAGTAAATGAGCCGGTGGTGTTACTGACAGAGGGGTCACACAAAGGACTACTTGGGTCAAAACCCAGCCACTAAGACTGGGGAGGCTATTTATGACTGCCAAGTGAGGAGGGAAGCAACCTAAAACCTTCAGTTTTGGATCACTTTCAATATACTGCATTCCCAGAATGCTACTGGTATTTAAGGATCACATTACTTGCAGAACCAAGTCAAATTTTAAGAGTGAGGCTAATTCATAAGACTTGTGACCAGGGCTGAAATAATTAGTCAATTAATTGATTTGATGAGGGAACAGAGAAATGAATGAATTGAATGTTTCTCTCATTTTATCAACCAAAACTGACAAATACTCTGTGGTTCCAGTTACTCAAATGTGATGATTTTCTGATTTGTATCATTATTAACAGGGATGCACAATAAATAAAGGAGTTGATGGGAATTTATGTTATTTATTATTTTGGAAATGAAAATACACATGATAAATATTGATGATAATAATTTCCAATTTGACAGATTATGTCAAAGCATTTTGTTGTCATAGTGATGTCAGATACATTTGGTTTGGTCTCACATATGCCATACCATCTGTGTGTGCATAAACTACAGGTTATACGAACTTTAATTTTTCGTTATCTTGTCAGTATCAGCCATGAGAAGCGGGGAATTATCATTATCATATCAGCTGAAAAAAAAATCCATTTTGTGCATACCTAATTACTGATTAAATATGTATAAAAGAATAAAAAAAAAGGAGAGATTAATAATGAAAATAAAATGCAGTCACAGCCCTACTTATGATACACTCCAAGATTAATTCCCCCTACAAAGCATTCAGTAATGTGCAAAGCCAATGAAATTACAACATATGTGGTCAAATTGTGGAAACTTTGACTAATCAGGCAATAAAGTGCCTTTGAATACAAGCAGCACTTACTAATAAATAACGAGCCCCCATCTTAATTTGACTTGAACATAATTAAACCAAACCCCTTGTTTTAATATAAAAAGATTCAGCATAATAACTACCGGACTGATTCATTCTGCCCTGATTTACTATAACTAACTACTAGAGAGGGCGGAGGTTGTCATCTGCACAGATTCTGCATACTTTCATACTAACAATTCTCCACGTGTTGTGGCCAAACAAGCAGAGCTGCTGGAGGGACGCTGTGATTATAAATTCTGGTAACATTTGTAGCTGCCAGCATGCTTCTGCGCTGTGATGACCCTTTTTACATTTATCCTCCGTACCAGTGTGTTAGTGGGTCAAATCTGAACCTGGCATCTTGGGAGGAATAATATTTAAACAGAGGGGGAAAAAAAAGAGAAAGGTCTGTGTAAATCAAAGAGTTAATTATTGGATGTTTTTTTTTTAATGCCTGGGGCCTGTTGTTCAGATTGAAGAGTCAGTATTAAGAATCAGTGTTGCCAAAGGAGCAGGGCGCGGTTGTGCTGCCTTGCTGCACCTCCGTTGTGTGTGTGTGTGTGTGTGGTGTGTGTGTGTGTGTGTGTGTGTGTGTGTGTGTGTGTGGATCCATGGTGTCAGAGAGAAGTTTTCCTGCTGCAGCACTGTGGTTACTGTGTTAGCTACCCCACCCCGGCTCCATAACGTCCAACAGCTCATTTCACGTCGTGGATTATCCACCCAGCAGCACAAGGAACAAAAACCCGTGCTTTAAAACAGCTGTTATCTCTGGTTATCGGTTAAAACTTTTTTGATATTGTCAGTTCACCGCCGTTAAAGCTCGTGCTAGCTTAAAAAAAACAACAGTTCACATTCATTTTAGCTAGCGGCTGCACTTTCTGTGTGGACGGCTGGAGGTGGACAAACTGAAACAAATCTGAGGGGTTAAAAGAGCCGGAAAGAGTTCTTTTTTAAAAATCACCATAATCTTTAACCTACCTTCTGGAAGGAAAATGAAATTATTCCCGAAAGCCGAATGATATAACAGCCGTATCCCACTTGGTTCCTCCCTCTGCCGGAGCCGCTGCTGTGCTGCTGCTGCTGCTGCTGACACCGCTCGCCCTGCGTGCGCTTTCCCGACTCCGCCACTAGCCCCGCCCCCTGCATTGGCTTGGCGAACGCTGAGTGGATGAGCGGCATTTGACGGACAGCCCCAAAGAGCCAATCGGAACGGCTTTTTGCAAAACAGGGAACAGCGCTCACTCCTCCTTTCTTCAGGTTCACAGTTGAGGAAAATCACCACGAATTGTGTGTTCATTGAGGTTTAATGGCATTTTAATCTCCTGTGGTATTATAGTGATTATTTTCATCTATTTTTCATCTATGTATTATTATCCTATTATATATATACGAATGATATGTACAATACTCTACAAAAACACTTTTCATGTGTATTTGTGCTTATATTTATTGTCTTCTTACGATAGATTTTATTTTATTGTTATATATTTTGTTTATTTTGTTTTATAAATGTATGTTTTATTTTATTATTGAATATTTTATTTCAGGAAAGCAGTTTTTGTTTTATTATTATATAATTTATCTGTTACTCTTCTGTCTTTTATCACTTTTATTACTGTTTTTTGTTTGTTTGTTTGTTTTTTATTTGTTTGTTTGTTTTGTAATGGAGCATCCCAACATAAGTTTTTCACACAATTGTACTTGTTTAACTGGTGTGACAATAAAACATCTTGAATCTTGATACTATTTAAAAATGGTCATTTTATTTGCAAAAAATTAGAATTTATTTATCAAATAATAGGATTTATGTAGTTCTTTTTTGGAAGGGTAGACACCTCATCTGACAGCATCTTGGAGCAACCAGATGGGCCAAGAGAACCCATAATATTAAAAAAAAATATATGGGATGAGACAATAATGATGAGAGGCAGAACAGGTAGATAGTGAGTTTATGTGTCTATGTGCAATTGTGAGCGAGTGGGGCTAAATGTATGGGTAAACTAAATATAACAATATAAACACAAGTGTATATGGCTGTATGGTGTAATTCCTTTATCCATCTACAGCAGATTTTTTTATGCTTCCAATGTCCATGTATAGCAACTAAAATATACATTTTGTGATCGGCAGTGCAACAATAGAATATGTTTGTACAATATTGCTATTCAGGGTATCATTTTATGGTATTAAAATAATATTTCAAGAAGAACACAATGTACCACATGTGTATTACAGCACCACAAGATGGCGGTATTTCACAAATCCAGGGTGATGCAGACGTTTGACAGAAGAAAACAGCTGTATTCCATCATCCAATCTATTTTCTCTCCTCCCTCCTCCCTCAGTCTTGTAGATGAGGGCTGATGCAAGTGTTTGTGGTGAATCTGGCAGCCCAGATTCTCCAAGCAGACTTCATTGGTTAATTATCTTTTGAATAACGATGACTCACTAATTAATTTACCTGCTATCCTGTGATTCCCGGTGTCCCAGCTACAGTTTCTACTCATTTGACACAATAGTATTTATATATCAGTGGTTCTCAACCTTGGGGTCAGGACCCTCAAGTGGGCTGCTGAATTTGTATGGGTTGCCAGATGTTGTGGTCAATAAAATAAAATATTGTGACAAGCAACACAGAATGAGATCCAGGAAGCAGTTCTCAGTGACATAATCCTATATAATTATGCTACCCTTCATGGTGATTTAAGACCCCTACACTTTGTGTCAGAATCCTGCATCACCCTTTTGGGGTTTATTTCACAATAATGACCCGCTCACTGTACATTATCCTTTATTTAGAATATATTTTATTTGTGTTCGTGATAGTCAAAGTGTTTGTGCGCATGAGTTCTGACTGGACGACTGGATAAACACACACACTTGTACACACACACAAAAAAAAAACACTTTGTGAGCCCTTTTTGTGCCCCAGTATTGTGTTCACCAGGCAGCTATAACCAGTTTTGCTAGCTATCACATGGAATGACAACTATGGAGCGATGTCTTCCCAGAAAAAGTATTCCAACTCGAGACTCGGGCCAACAGGACACTGGACAGGAAATGGATACTGTCCATGCATTCCAAATTTCATACTTTTCTGTTTAATTCTTAGTACATACTACAGCTCTCCTTGCAAAGTACATACTGTTGCATGCAGTATGCATAAAATTTGGACATGCTACTTCATCATAACATTGCACCTTGAACTTTGACCCCCCTGCTCATACATCCAGCACAAAGGATTGTGGGTCAAAATAGCCAGAAAAGCATGCTGGCATTCTACATTTGACATAAATCTTGGAGAGCACAACAAATCTCTAAGTGGGTCACCTGAAAGTCTGGCAGCAGCACCATAAACTGAGAAAAGCGAGGCAGCAGCATTTCCAACAAAGCTCTGAGCTCCCACCAACCTTCAGGAACATCACCCTGACTTTCTGCCGTACGGATTTTTTGTGGGGGTCACAAACAGCAACATGACTACTCTGGAGGGGGGTCGTGACCCAAAAAGGCTGAGAACTACTGGTAAATATATATATATTGTAGTAAACTAGATTTTAAAGCAGCAACATGGAACCTGTTGATTTTGGAGACCCTGTGGACAAAGGTAGTTTTCTCTCCCACCATCATAACCATAAAAATATGATGTCAAAAAGAAAATCTGAATAAAATTCTCCTCCTGCTTCATTTTAACTGGCTACAACTCACAGTAACTTTGGCCAAGAAAATGTAAACACAGGCCCGTTTCATCTGATTTCAAGGAGATCAAACCCAGTGGCAGCCATTAACAATAACCATACAGAAATAGACAGTCTTCTCACTGACGGTCTTGTTTGCCTGTGTAGGTCACATAGAAGCATCAGTATTAAACTGACACTGTTTCATAACCAGTTAAAAACCTCTTGTAGCAGCTTTAACCTTACCTTTTCTCACCGATGGCTTCCTCTCAACTGGCTTGTCTGGTGATTTCTGAGCTGAGTCGAAGGCCGCCTTCATCTGCGCCACCTTCACAGACTGGCCCTGCTCCTCAAGTTTGACTTCAGCCGGTTTGGCCGCTCCGGATGCTGCAGCTTTTCGTGCAGTTGGATGGTCTCCTTTATGAGATCGGAGACGGGCCTGGATCTGGGAGTGCTTTGGGATTTATCTCTCATTGGGACGCTGTCATCGCTCTCTTTGACAAGTTTGTTATCAGGTTGATCTGGCGTCATATTTTCTGTGTTAAGTGTCATGTGAAGATCCTGCTTGACTTGAGCTTCCTCCGTTACAGCTGTGCCAGCGTTCCTCCTCCTCACAGATTGATCATCTGAGCCTGCAGAGCCAGATAACTGTGGATCAGCTTTGCTCTCGCTGTCACTCTTTATTTGTAGAGGTGGTCTCACAGTATCTGTCTTCTCAGAGGTAATTAAACCACCTTTTGTGGGAGCAGACTTTGCATCAGACACTGAGAAAGGTGCAGATTCCTCTGCGGTCACACCACTCGAGACACATGACACTCTTTCATGTGAAACAGCTGATTGTAAGTTGTCTGAGGACAGGGTTTTAGATGGCTTCATCTCCAAAGTCTCCTCAACTGAAGCATCTGTTGAGCTGATGTTCTTTAAATTCTGACAATCAGCTTTGGGATAATGTGAGTTTATCACATCAATCGTTCCAGGCTGAAGTACATCTGATGTGTCAGCAGTGTCTGTCTGTTTCATGCCCAGGCCTTTAATGTTTTCATCTTTGGCTGCAAGGTTTTCTTTAGGTGGTTTCTGTTTAAACTCCCTCGTGTCATGTACTGATGAAGGTGTGTTTGGATCAGTTTTATCAGCGGACACCTCTGTCACTGCACTGTCAAGGATCCTCTCTGGAGCAACGTCCTTGTCGTTTATGGCGACCTCTTTTATTTCTGCCAGAGCTGAGGTCGTCTCCTTTCTGTTTCTCTTCAGTAGCCTCTCCAGAATAGAGCTGGTGTCAGTGGGTGAAGATGGATTTGCTGAATTCGAGTCTATCTTTTGATTTATTTCAGTTGTGTCAATGTGTAGATAAGGCCTCACTGACTCCCTTTCATTATCAGTGTCAGTGCCCTTTGGTTTTCCTGAAGAGTAGTCATTCAAAACTGGCTTCACCTCACACGATGGTGTTTCCTCTTTTGTATTATCCTCTGTTTTCTCTCTTGGAGGTCTATGTTGAATGGTATCACTCATGTCTAATAGAGACTCTTTCTGCAGGCTGTTTTTCAAAGGATGTTGGGCCTGAGCTGTGGGCGGTCCCTTCCTCTCACTCAAGCGGCCCACTGTTCCTGCACAGAGTTTAATGTCTTCATTTGTAGCGTCAGCCGTGATGGCGTCATTCTCATCTTGTTGGACAGACAGTAACAACTCGCTCCCTGCATGAGTTCCACATCTGCTCATCTTCACCATCATAGAGTCGTCTTCTTCAGTGTTTCCCAGTGAGTTTGCATCCCCTGAGGTGACAACAAGGCCATGCTTTTCATGTGAAACTCCAGCTGAGTTCTCATCTTGGATCTCCTCGTGTGTTCCCACATCCCGTTGCTCCATCTTAATCTTTGAGGATGCCTTCTTCCTCTCCTCTCTCCTGATTTGATTGTACAGCCTGTATGCTCTGGCTTTCTCCTCAATCCAAGCACTGCTACTCTTTTGGTTCTCGTCCGTCTCCTGTGGAGCCAGCGGTGCCGTCCTGCCTCCTTCTCCTCCTCCTCCTCCTCCTTCCTTTCCTGCAGCCCCTCCCTGTCTCACCTCCCTTGCAGCGAGAGGACTCACCCACGAATTTATGTGCTTCTCGCTAGAAGGTGTTGTTGGCATCTGGCCGGGGCTCCCGTCCAGATCCTGAGTGTCTGGCTCCCCTGAAATTTCCCCGGTGTTACCAGCAGCAGCCTCCTCCTCCTCACGGGAGCTTCCTCCCTCCATGACATCACCTGTATGACCGCCTGCACCTCCAGACTCAGGGTTTGGCCTCATCTCCTCTCCTCCTCCTTCACTGAGGGCCTGTTCTCCCCCTTCCAGTTTATCCTGGTTCTGTCCCATACTGGTCTGTGGAGAAAGACATGTTGTTAAAGGGATAGTTTGGATTTTTTTGAAATGGGAGAACCAGACAGGATCAAGCTACAATCAAAATGGTATTTTAGCCACTTAAATAAAGTCCATCTGAAAAAATCAATATTAGTTTAAGTGTAAACTACAATTGGGATATTTTCACAACTTTACCTTTCCCCTCAGACAGCCTTTTATGACAGGAAAATGGCAATATATAAGACAAATATTGTTCCCTTTAAAGCCACCAAACTCTTTTGGCAAAACAGAACAAGAGAGTTTTCCAAAGAAAAACACCAACCAATGCATGCAGGGCAGAATTAGGCCATTGCCCACTGATTATAACCTAAACCTAAACCACAGACCAGCACTGCCTTCCAACCACCAATCAGAGTAAACTTTTAAATTAACAAAAGATAACTATCTGGATCACTGGGCAAATCAAACCTAAATTCAAAACAAACTCATTTGCTATCTGGCCCTAAACCACAAATATAAATTGGCAGATTATCTCTTTACTGTTTGGGGCACAAAGCAGAGAAAGATCCTGACCAAATACAGACTCAGTGACCAGTCCAGCCATAGACAGAGGACGATATAAGAAGTCCTGGCTACCAGCAGAGGAAAGAGCCACTGCACGACAGGTGACGTAGAGACAGAGATGCACTTCCTCTTAAAATGCGACACATAACATAATAATATCAGAGCAGAAAATTTCAAGAAATGTGGGTAATACACCGACTATGAAAAAGCACCTCATACAGCCCCACTTCAAAAAATCCAAACTCTCTCTTTAACCTCACGACAAATCACCCGTCCTCCCAAATCATCAGCTCAGAAGTCGTGTCCTTTTTCCCGCTGACCATGACTGATCTGTGCTCCACCACAGCTTCTGTTATTCATCTCCACTCATGTTTCCTGTTTGAAAAATACACAGAAATCTGGAAGCTGCTGAAAGAGAAGAGGAGCAGGACACCTGGGATTAACATCACTGTCTGGACATGAGAAATGGTTTCGGTCTTGGGAAGAGAACATGTAGCATGTAGCAAACAACTCAGAGTCACACAGGAGCTGTTCTCCTCATGGAGTATCTTATGACTTGAACTGCTATAGTATACCCTCTGTTGGGTTATTCATGCACTTGCAATGTCCACAGCTGCTCAACTTTAAGTCAAATTACAGTCACAAGATTTTGCATCAATCTCACTTGTGAATTTGAATCCTTTGTTTTGGACTCATACATGATTCAGCAGTATCGCTGCAGCATTATTTTCCTCTTACGTGGAATGTACGGGAAAGAAATAGAAAATAACTTGTTAAGAATTTCCTATTGCTAAATGTAGTGTATGTCTTATAACACTTATAACACTCTTACTATGATTTACTCATGAGAGTGGCCACTTATGCATTTTTTTTTCATACAACACAATTAAAAGAATTAAGCATGAATCAAGAAAACATTATTTATGTTGTTTATAAGTCAAGTGCATCACAAATTATGTCTTCTATATATGTTCCATGTAATGTTTTTATACTGAGAAACTGAGGACACTAGTTGTTGATGTTTTGAAAGTGAATTTCTTTGCCACTCTGGACTGCAGGCAGGTCAGTCTAGTACCCGAACTCTTACTACAAAGGCACTCTGTTGTAACTCCTGCACCTTGTGTCTTGGCATTGTCTTAAAAAAATGAGCAGGGACGTCTCTGAAAAAGACATTGTCTGGATGGCAGCATATGTTGCTCCAAAACCTGTATGTACCTTTCATCGTCAGTGTGACAGTTACCCATGATGCCATGGGCACTAACACACCCCCATGCAATCACAGATGCCGGCTTCTGAAATTAGTGCTGGTAATAATCTGGATGGTCCTTTTCTTCTTTGTCCTGGACGACACGACGTCCATGATTTCCCAAAAATGTGGACTTGTCAGACCTCAAAACACTTTTCCACTTTTGCGTCAGTCCATCTCAGATGAGCTCAGGCCCAGAGCTGTGCAACAAACTGTGTTGACCGACAAGTGTGGGTTTTTAATACAGTTCTTAATGCAGTGCTGCCTGAGGGGTCAAAGGTCACGGGCAGTCAATGTTCATTTTCGGCCTTTTCCCCTTACGTGCAGAGATTTCCCAATCATGATATTGTCACCAATAAACCTTCTTCACATTCTGAATGTTCCAAACAGGTGTTTTTTTTGAGTAGTTAACAACTTCTTCAGTCTTTTGTTGCCTCTGTCCCAACTTTTTAGAAGATGATGTCGGCATCAAATACAGAATGAATGTATATTTTACAAAGAACAATGAAGTTTAATAATTTGAACATTACATGTATTGTATTTGTACTGTTTTCAATTCAGTGTAGGTTGAAAAGTTTTTGCAAATCATTGCATTTGCTTTTTATTTACGTTTTACTTTAATATATACCATATTTTTTGTTTGTTTGTTTGTTTGTTTATGTTTTTTTTAAGTCTCATATGTGACATCCTACATGTCATGTCATGTTTTTACACAAACTTGCAAGATTTTGGTACCACTAATGGTTGCCCAGCTCATATAAGTTTGATATTTCACATATCTACGAGTATCTAAGAATAATATATGTATGTGTGTGTATTTACTTTCATATATAATATTTATAAGTTCCCAAATTATACAGATTTCATATTATACAAATTTAATAAGGTATCTGGTTTGACGGTTACATATATTACATACAAGTTTCAGATAAAACACACCTACATTTAGTAAAATCTATATGGGACTTGAAGCCTCGTCTTTAGAATAACAGTGTTAATAAGTAAAATCTGAGATCACAGCAGAGGAGGAGCAACAGCAACACTGAGTCTGACTAACTGATTAATTCCTCTCTGTTAGAATTGAAGGTTCACAAAGTCTTATGACAGCCTAAAATTTTGAAGGTCAGCTTGTTTTCTCGTCCTTCTTGTCACACTTTTATTTTATTTTATTGATTTGGTTTCATGTGACCCAATTAGTTGATTACAGGCACCAGCGAGTCCAGTCTTTTTGTGTCATCGCAAGTTGCATGTGTGAGGAGGACATGATTGTTAAAAACTGTGTTAATCCAAGTATTCTATTTACTGATTAATATGAATGGAATAATCATATGCACCATATTAATCTAAATTTAGATCAGGTTTGTATTTAATTATGTTTCTCTGAAGAACATTACCATGTGCTGTTGCAGTTATTGCTCTTATAGTAATAATTATTTGATGGTTGTGGTGCTGCTGCTGATTAATAGTCTAAAAGTATGAAAGTATGAAGAATGTCAACAAGAAAGCACAGCATGAGGAAAAACCTACATAATGTTGCAGAGCGAAAGTTTTCCATGAGTTTGTCTAATTGTTTAATGAGTTTTCGTTCACTAAACTGCAGCAGTAAGCAGAGAAAACGGACAATGAACAATGATGTGGACCATGAGTCTGTTTCCCGTCTGTGGCCTCAACCCCCTCGTCTGTGTGACAACATATGACTGCTGTTGTCTTATCATCTGACACGCCTGCTCACTGGCTGGACACATGGCTAATGTTATCACCCTACGCTCTGAGAAACAAGGGTTCTAAACAGGAACAGAAAGAGCATGGGTTCTTTGTAAGAAACAGTTCTTCAGGGATCGCTGAAAGAGTGAGTGTTTAAGGATGTTTTCTCAGTGTGAACGATGAAAACTGTAACACAGATTGTTTTTATGATTGTTTTTTTTTACCCCCCTGTGAGGGTTCTAGATAAAAACCCTCAGAATATAAAAGGTTTCTTGGTGGAATGATCTGGATAGGTTCTACATGAAACCCTTAGAATATGAAAGGGTTCTCAGTTGAACCCCCTAGGTGTGTTCTAGATGAAATCCTCAGAATATAAGACAGTTCTCGGGAGAATGATCTGGGTGGGTTCTAGATGAAACTCTTGGAAAATAAAAGAGTTCTCAGTGGAACACCCTGTGTGGTTTTGACATCAAAGGTCTCATTAGAACTGCCTAGCTGTGTTCTAGATAAAAACCCATGGAATATAAAAGGGTTCTCAGTAGAACTCTCTGAGTGGGTTCTACATGAAGAGCTTGGGATATAAGAGGGTTCCTGGTTGAACCTTCTGGGTGGGTTCTACATGAAAGAATAGAAAAGTGTTCTTGGTTCAAGCCCCCAGGTAGGTTCTAGATGAAACCGTTGGAATATAAAAGGGTTCTCGGTAAAACTCTCTGGGTGGGTACTAGATGAAACCATTGGAATACAAAGAGGTTCTTGGTAGAACTTCCTGGATGGGTTCTAGATTAAACCCTTGGAATACAAAAGGGTTCTTGACAGAACGCCCTGAGTGGGTTCTTGTTAGCACTCTTAGAATGTGTAAATTCTGTGTAGATTCTGGACTGAACCCCCAGAGAGGGTTCACGGTGGAACCATTGCCCCATAGAAGGGTTCTCTGCAGAACCTCTCATAGGGGATTCTGGGTGGAACTTTTCACAGATGGTTCTAGATGTAACCCTTTATTTTGGGTTCTATGTAGAACTCTCTCACAGGGTTCCAAGTGGAATCTCCTTAAAAGGAGCCCAAAATAAAGTTCTCTTATGGGAACTAGCCGAAGAACCCTTTATGGTTCTAGTTAGCACCTTTATTTCTAAGAGTTACCAGTGACAGAGCAGAAATATGTGAGGACGTCAATAAAACAACTTGAAGAGACGTGTCTTTTCCTCCTCCTCCTGGACTCTTCAGGTTAGATCCGTAGTAGAACTTGGTGGAACTTGCGTTCATTGATGAACCTCCACCTACTCTCAGTCAGAGTAGGGAACCCCTTCCCCTCAGGCCATCTACGCCTGTTAACAACCGCTCTATTCTCCCGTCTCATCCTCCCTGACTGCTCAGAGCTGATCACTTGACCACCATGTGCTCTGCTGCATCAACATACTCAGACGTACAGGAATTTAGAAACCAACAAACCAAGAAACTCCCAGCATCCGAAAAATAGACAAATTATTTCTTCAGTCAGCTCTGAGCTCTGAAACGAAACCAGCGGAGTACAGGCCTGGACCATGACAGCTCCCTACTCTCTCCACAACCACATGCATATAAATCTCTTATCATACAGCTGTGCGTTGAGGCTGACACTTACCAGTTAGACGTCCTAGCAGAGTAGATCGTTCTCCCTCTCAGGGCCGACAGAGTGCTCTTTGTTGGTTGTTTTGGTGATGTTCAGTCCTCCCTCAAATGCACAAGCAATGGGAGCCTTATATTACATCCATGTGATGTCACAGCACATTTGACTAACACAATCAGGGGAAACTTTGCTTTCTGCTGTCCTCTTGAGAAACTTTGGAGAAGTTATGGTAACACCTTCTATAAGAGACCTCATCTATAGTGTGTTTATGAGGGCATTCACAGGGAATTATTATGCATTCATAATGCATAGACTGCATAGAACATAATCCTTCTAAATCATCATTTATGACCCACTAGAAGTCTGCGGTCTGTCTGTGTCTGCAGAGAACCTGCCCACTGCATGTATTTCCTCATTTTCTCATGTTTTGCTTCACTCAGCCTGTTTGGCGATGGTATGTAGCTCCCAGCCAGTAACAGTGCACAGGTTTTGAGGTCAGAAGGTAAGGTAAAGTATACTTTATTGTCCCACAGGAAAATTAGTTTTGCTACAAACATATTAATGTAGATCATACATACACTTGCAGGGCACTTGCCTAAATTTGCATGTTGAGTGTGTTTATAAATAATAAAACAATGAAAGATCAATCAGTTTCAAACAATAGAACCACGGGTAAACAAGCAAGATAATAACTAGTTAGCTTGCAGTATCCTAGGCCCTAATTCAAAGTCATGTGCTTCTACTTGTTCTTAATATTTTGATGGAGGATGGGATGAATGAATTTTTGTACTTTGTACTGGGACCAACTTTGAATGATGCGACTACAAAAAATGCTGCAGATTTAACATAAAGACCGATAACTTGTACTGCATGAGCTGTTCTAGCATATCAGGATCATTGAGGTGTGTATCGGTGAGTACAGGGAGTTTTTCCTGGATGCCTGTCGGATCTTAATCACGTTACTTGATCCCACAGACACTCAGCATTTGAGCCAAAATAGCCCAATATTCTTGTATTACGTCAGACTACAGCAATCATATAAAAGAAACGTCTGTCCAAAGGCATTTATTAGTTTCTGACTCTGTTAAAGTGGGGAAACAGTAACATTCCTCCAAACTACTGTACCTCTGAACTATAAATGGAACCAAATCATCTATAAATACTTAATCTCTGTCAGCCATTCCCAAACTTAAGAATACCACAATCCACCGTGAAATCTGAAAATCTTCTGCAGTTTTTAATCGCAACTCTGATCGACACTCGAGACTAATCGTACCAATGACAAGATCTAAGATACGCTCCAGTGTTAAACAAGGTCAGATAAATAAAGTGTAGCACCTAATTTAAGTCCCATGGCTTTATTTTATTAGCTGTGATTACTTAAAAACATTTTATTTGCTTATTTTTCATGACCTCTCACGGCCCACCTACAGGGTCTTCACGGCCCACACTTTGGGAAACTCTCCCATATGTGATCCCCTTTTCATCCTGTTTTTTTTTTTTTTTTTTTTAAATCACTTCCATTCATTATATATATAGATAGATATAGTGCAGCCATTCCCAAAGACTGGGCCAGGACCCACAGGTGAGTCACAGGAAATTTGTGTCGCCAAATAAATAAAATACAATGGAAGAAATTCTGCAAATTTAAGATTTATATCTGCAGTACAGCTTTTATAAAGCATTTAAAATGTGTATGATGTTTGACTGATGAAAGGAAATAACAAGAACCTGTTAAATTCTGCCTAAATGCACTTATTTTGTCTCATTTATCAAGTAGGCTACAATGTCCTGTATTATTTTTCTGATGAGAGGAAATAAAAACTATGAGACGGCCTGTTAGATCCGTCTAAATGCAGTAATTTATCAAATATAAAGTATTTAACATGTATATGTTTTTAATAACGTGTCAAGATAATACAAGGTGATGCGGAAATTGCAGTAAAAATGGTCGGAAGTGAATTAACTCTTAATTAACTCCTAAGGTTTATTGATAAGGCCTATTGTGAATTGGGTCATGATGGTTTGTGATTTTTAAAAAGTGGGTCCCCAGAAAAAACACTGATATAGTGCCTCAGAAAGCACCTCAGAGCGAGAAGGTCTCTCTGTGTGGAGTTTGCATGTTCTTCCAGTATGCTAGGTCAATTTTCCAGTCAGTACGCCTGATCAAGGTGCTGGTTTGGAACTGGAGTTGGTCCCCAGGTGTTGCACAGCAGCTGCCATAGATATATCACAAGGAACTAGATGGCACCCATTCAGTCCAATGAGAGCTGCTCGCCTGGCGCATAA
Source organism: Lutjanus argentimaculatus (assembly GCA_034769285.1). Taxonomy (NCBI): domain Eukaryota; kingdom Metazoa; phylum Chordata; class Actinopteri; order Lutjaniformes; family Lutjanidae; genus Lutjanus; species Lutjanus argentimaculatus. The sequence continues at coordinate 14,443,727 of JAWZSL010000017.1, forward strand.
TCAGAAAAAGTTTTCTAACTTCTGGGTTCACTTCCTGGTTGCATGACCCACAGACTGTGCACGGTAGTGTTGCCCCCCTAGCCCCCGCCCATGAGTTCCTGCTCTTTAAATTCCTTTTTTAGGCTTGAGGAAGTTTTTTCAAATATAAAAACACCATGAATCAAAAATTCATAATAGTCATAACTGACTTCACTTGCAGTTTGAAGTGTCCTGCCAACAGTTTTACAGACGTCTCTTTTATAACGGGGGAAAATGCTTTTTGGCAGGGGTGGGGATTTTTTGCTTCAATAACACGAGTGGCCACTATGAAAACACTAGACAACGCCGTGTCTAGTTCTATTATAAGTCAATGGCAGTTATTAGATGTGGTTATCTATGTGCATATTTAAGTTACCTTTAATATCTCTATCTCTTTGTTTGCATGTGTGGATTAATGTGCCTTGAGCTGAAATTTCTGATAGATACTGTAACTGATGACCTCTTCACCTCGTATCCAAGTAGAGGACAGAGGGAATAAAACTGGATTTTATGATCAATGACCAGTACAGATCTTGACTCTAGAGTAAATACAAGGAATGTCCTAATTTTTTCTGTTTCCCTTACACAACACTGTTTGCATACTGGTGTCAGGGGCTGCACAGATACTACCTCACTCCAGGAACCCAGTTAAGATAAGTAGGAGATTGTAAAAGAACGCTCCAGTCTGGGATAAATAGTCAGTAATTGTAGCCAACCTGGATACGTCAACGAGTGTGGGAAATCATCTGAAAAATAGCTCAGACCCTTTTCTTTTGTTTCTCTCGGTCTCCACGGTAACATCCAAAACAGGATACGTCCTCAGATAATAAAACAAAAGTGGAGGCTCGGCGGCCAAGAATTCACCGGGAGAAGAAGGGGAAGAGGGGCCGGCCCACACCCAGAGACTGAGGACTGTTGACAGACGTGCAGCGAGAAGTCCTCGTGTTCTTGTCACCCGGTGTTTTTGTGTTTGAAAAAGGGCTGCAGGTCAATCTCAATCCCGTCTAGACAAAAGGCAATCTGTCTCTAATTTAGGATCATCATTAATACAACGTGGGCTCCACAGGCTTCCTGACACACTGATGATGAGTTTTACAAAACTGATTTAGTCCCTCTGCCATTAAATGTTTACAAGTTTACAGTAGTCAGACATATTTGTTTTCCATCCACATTTCTGGAAATTTCATGTACTTACACACACACACAAACACAACACCACCCACACACACACACACACACAACACACACAACACACAGACTGAAATGCTTTATACACTCTTAGAATAAAGGTTCCAAGAGGGTTCTAAGGAGCTACACAGAACCATTTGCTTATGAAGAATCCTTTTTTGAAAAAAGGGTTCATTAAGGGTTCTCTGTGAGACTAAGAATTAAGAAAAGACAAATACAGCAGACCAGCATCCACTTTCCCTACTGGATTATGAAAGAAATAAGGGTTCTTCCTGGGGGGCTAAGGTTCTGCCCAGAACCATCTGATTCTAAAAAACCTTTTCTTGAAGAAAGGATTTTTGTAGGACTAAGGGTTCCACTAAGAACACTTTTCATCCAAAGGTTGTTGTTGGGATCCTTGAAGAACTCTTACATCAAAGGGTTCTTTGTATAAACGGTTCCTCAGTAGAATCCAGAGTGTGTTCTAGATAAAACCCTTGGAATGCAAAAAATTCTCGGCAGAACCCCCTGAGTATGTTCTAGATAAAACCTTTGAAATATAAAAACTTTCTGGGTAGAACCCCCATGAGTGTATTTTAGATAAAATTCTCTGAATATAAGAAAGGTTCAGTGGAACCGCTGGATGTGTTCTAGATAAAACCCCTGGAATATAAAAGGGTTCTCAGTAGAATCCCATATGTTTTCTAGATAAATCCCTGGACTATTAAAAGGTAGAGTAGAATCCCATGACTGTGTTCTAGTTAAAAGTCTGGAATATAAAAAGGTTCTAGGTAGAACCCCCTGGATGGGTTCTAGATACAACCCCTGGAATATAAAAGGGTTCTTGGCAGAACCAACTCGGTGGCTTCTTCTTAGCACCCTCACCAGAAAGGGTTTCCTGGTGGAACCATTATACCACAGACTGGTTCTAGGACTTTCTGAAAGGGTTCCAAGTGGAATCTGTATAAAAGTTTCTACCAGGAACCAAAAAGGGTTCTCCTACTGGGACGCGCCAAAGAACCCTGTATGGTTCTAGTTAGCACCTTTATTTCTAAGGGGGTCCATTCACACACAAACATCACTGAACAAACCGCCTCACTGCTCCTCCTCCACAGGCTCGACTGTACACAGAACCCACCATTCATTACACACACAGTCATACAGGAGGAACAAGAGCGTGTAACTTAAGTAATTCACTGATGTCATGCAAACAGTGACGGGAAGCCAAACGTTATATAACCTGGCTGTTAGAGAACGCCGCTCCTGCCAAAGCATACAGAAGACGAGGGCACGATGATGTAATTTCAGGATGCCGACACCATCACAGTCGAGTCACTGCACAGATATTTAGTAATGCATGTTTCCTCGTTCAGGAAGGTCTTTAAACACATCATCTGTAACATTCAGGGGTGATAAAAACACGATGCATGCCGTCTTATGTAAAAGAAATGTTTATTTCCATAATGAACACATACAGTACATTATTTTGAACAACATAAAAAGTGCAATATGCATTCAAACTACAGCAATGTACAGTACAAAAGTTACTGCATACTTAAATATAAAAAGAAAATGGTTACAAAACTGTGAAGTAACCTATCGTGATCGTTGTCACGTCAGTGTGACAAAAGCTTTTCAAACTCACTGATGATATGAGCGTAAAAGCTTAACAGCTATGAGCCCGATGACTTCACTGAGTCTCTCTCGTTTCTCCCAAAAAGGTGCAAAAAGATGTGACAGCATTTAAATACGTACATGATTGACGATACGGTTCACATATTTTGTACAGCTTCAATGGTGTTTCCAATTTGTCGAGACAGCCAAAGAACTTTGGTCTTTCACATTTGAAAAAGCACAAATGAGTTTAAAATGTTGGCAACCCTCGAAGATGAGCTAATTTAAGGTAAAGAAGGTTTACATGTGAAATGTTTAAAGGGGTAGTTCAGAATATTTGATGTAGGGTTGTAAGAGGTACTTATCAATAGTCAGTGTATGACTTACAGCAGATGGCAGTTGGCACACACACCCCCAGTTTAAAGAAGCAGAGCTGCTGTGGACAGGTTCAACAAAAAAAGTTTTTTAGCCACCTTAGAAAAGGTCCACTTTGTCAGCTTAAGTGTACACTACATTCAGAATATTGTCACTGCTTTACTTTGCCGTCAGACAGGCTTTTCTGTTGGGAAACCACCGTTATGTAGCCAAATACCGCTCTCTCCAAACCCACCAAACTCCAGAGGCGAAATCAGTGATTTTACCTTGCAGAACACGGGAGTTGCTGCCTCATTAGTTAGTCCTCTGATCGTTTATTTGTGATATTGTGTGACTTCAGTGTTTTAAAAGGATAGTTCAGATTCACCAAATAACACAAACAAACTTAACAGATCTAGGCAGCAATAGACCAGCAGCTCCTGTGTTCTGCAAGGTAAAATTACTGATTTTGCCTATGGAGTTTGGCTGGTTTGAAAAGAGTGATATTTGGCTTATATAGCACTGGTTTCCTATCAGAAAAGGCTGTCTCACAACAAGGTAAAGTGGTGATATTATTTAATATTTTAAAGGTATAGTTAGCGATCATAATCCGACGCACTTTTTGTCAAAATCACCGTATTTCTCCTCACTATCCGCAAACTGCACTTCTGATAGCATGCTGAAAAAAAATCGGTATATCAGGTGCAGATATTTGCATTCGTGATGGTGAAAACAGCCAAGAGAAAACGTCGAGAAGCATAATTAAAAAAGAAGGGCTACGACCGTGAAAGTGCGAAGACCTGGTCAACATCGTGTGGCTTTCCGACGGTGGAGGGACTCGCGATTGAAAGGTCTGAAAAGGACGCAGAGGTCGCCGTATTTCTGCTGGACAGGTGAGCAACATTAGCTTTGCGGTGCTTCACATACAGTAACAGCCGTCGGGCATTCATCATATTGTCTAATCTGCCAAAATGTACTTTACAGTTGTAAGCTGTTTTATAATGTATTGGAGTAAACGTGAGCTGGAGTTACCTTTTGAAGCAGTGTATAGCCTATATCGGCAGCTCTTATTGTGAAAGGTCAGAAACAGAAGTGGTGTTTTTCGGTATGCGTTGCATTGACTGTGTGTGCGGCAATAAAAAGTGAAGCCGTCTGTTCAACTCTACGAAGCCTCCGTATTTCTTTGTTTTATAGCTTCATAAGTATAGGCGCAACAGAAACCCTCGGCTACACAGTGTTTGCAAAGTGTATTATAACCACAAAGACAAAAACGATGCGCGTCCATGAACTTCGGGGGCGGAGCCCGGGGTGGAGTATGAAGGGAGGGGTGGGTCTGTATTCGTTTACACTTCAAATATCAACAACCTCTTTACTCGTTTCTCCACATCGCCAACTACACCTTTAAATATAGCATACACTCAAACTGATATTAATGTCTTTATGATGAAACTACTTGAAATGGCTAGAATACCTTTTGTTGCTGACCCTGTCCACAGCACTGCATCGCTTAGTTTTGGTGCTGACACTCTTTTCTGCTTCTGACCCCCATTTTCAGTAGGTAATACACTGACTATCGATAAGCACCTCATACAACTCCACATTAAATAATCCAAACTACTAATGTTTTGTGTTCATCTCTTGCCAAAAATGATCAGCTGAGTTTAGCCTGGGAAAAAACCCTCGCATATTATATAATTTGACTGCCATAAATCCTCAGTTCCTGTCACACTAGGCGTTTGTACTGTGATTTCAAGCCATGCTGCGTGACTCCTCTCCTCCTCTCTGCTCTCCCATGAACATTGTAGGGAATGATGAGGTCAATAACATTACTCTAATGTTATTTTGGAAGATAGCTTGCTGTGTACCAGTATTCACTCAATAAAAAAAGCAGTGCAAAAGGAACAACAAACTCAGAAATGTTTTTGTTCTGTTTGTTGCAAACAGTGAGCAAGCCTCTGGCAAAAACACAAGTCACAACCTTTTCTCTTCTCTTTCATCACATTCACTCACTCACAGACTCACATATAGGTAATGCATTAACACACGCCTCTCTGCATTAAAATGAGTTCACGACTGATTTCCTCACTTTAATTCGACGTCAGCAAATGAACTGAATGAAGCTCTAGCCCCGGTGTTCGTCTGAGAAAGAGCTCCGTGAATGCAACATGAGGTAACCATTAATTTTACAACCCTCTAGCATCTAAAACATAAACTGTGCGGTAAACAACTCTACATTTATTAACACTTTGCTTTCTGTCGAGCCCCGCTGAGGGACTCGAGTTCATCAATGTAGGCTACCACTTTGTACCAGACAGGTAAAAATAATCTAAGTGCCGATGGATACCATGATTTGGTACGTATCAGGTACTGTGAAGTTAAAGGTTATAGAGCGTCTCGTACCCTCTCATCATCCTGCAGTCTAACACACAGCTCTGTGCCTCTGGTCTCATACGTAAGGCACTTGTTTGTCCATGAATCAAACCAAGTTAAGAGGTGAACTGATGGCTTTACACGTTTGTCAGATACAGCAATATGACTTTCATCACCAAGGAAACGAAATGATTTAGTTTCATCACTGTGAACCAAGGAAACTAAAAGATTTAGTTTCGTCACTGTGAACAGCAGTTTGAGAAACGATGTGGCAAAGGAGAGCGTACACGACTCCTTATAACGACAGTTGGCATTTTTTTGTTTTCATTTTGTTTGACTCGACTCTCCAGACCCACAGGGTGACGGACGAAGGGGTGGAGTGTTTATAACCTCCTCTTGATGTGTCAGCTTCTGGGCTCACCTGGTAGCGCCCTCTCTGGAGTGTGCGGGTCCTTGCAGGGCCGGGCCAGAGCAGAGGCGGTGGGTGAGTCCCACTCCAGGCCGGGGTCCGGCTCGGGGGACAGCGAGAGGAGCAGTAGTGTTCCTGCGTCTGAGGAGCAGGCCGAGCACAGGTCCTCCGAGGAGAAGTTGAGGCTGCCCAACTTGGCCAGCGAGTTGGAGCGCTTCAGCCTCGATGGGACGGTGAGGCCCGCCAGGCGCATGCGGGTCTCGATCTCCTGCGCCCTCTGACGCACGAGGCCGGGTTTCCCCCTCACGCTGCGTAGGCTGTCACTGCTGGAGCTGCGTGTCAGGGTGGAGCCGTGAGGTGAGGAGGTGGGCGTGAGCAACCCAGACCCCACCACCCCCAGCAAGGCTTCATTGGTCAGCGGCACCACCAGTGGCTCTAACCGCACTTGGCATGGTGTAGAAGATTTAGGGAAGATGTCCTCTTCATCTTCAGCGTGACAGAGGCTCTTTTTAGACCTCTGGCATGCGTGCAGGGGCGAGTGTAGGCTCTCCTGGGACAAACCTGAAAGTCTCTCCAGTCTCTCTGCACGCCGGCGGACCAGCCCAGACCTCTGCAGCTGCAGAAGGGTCTCCTGTTGTTGGCCGATGTAGCAAGCCACAGAGGGCTTCTCTTCCTCCACATCCATCCTCATCAGCTCAGGGAGAGCATCTGAGGAAGATGAAGACTTACTTTTCAGACTCTCAGACTTTGTTTCTGATAAATCACCGTCGTCCTTCAGCTCCAATAAGTGCACTGAGTCTCCTGGCTGCTCGTCTCTGTCGAGTGGAGCTGTGGGCGTGGAGGCAGCACACTTGGCACAGTCACACTGAGGGCCACAGGGGCACAGCAGGGCCCCTGAAGAGGAGCGGGACAGTGGGAGTGAAGCACTTGGGACTTCAGGAGGACTGGGGTTAAGGCGAAATTTAGAGACCAGGGGAGGAGAGTCTTCTTTCTGCTTGGACTTAGAATCCCTAAAAGACCGTGTAGAGGCATCAGCTGGAGGAGTGATGGAGTAAGATTTTAGCTAAATGAAGAGAAAGACAGAAAGACAGAAATGTTAGAGGGAATGTGGTCATTTTTGCAAACTGGAGTCAAGAAAATAATAACATTCTTTCTTTTGATTCTAAAACCAGGGTTCCTACACATTTCTGATGTCAAAATTTCATACTTTTCCAGACTCCTCAGTGGATTTTTTTGGCCATATTTGACATCTGAGTACAAATAGGTAGATGTTGATGTTGACAAATCAATTGCTTCCACACAGAAAGTCGGATGCTCCACTGTCAAACACCTCTGCCCAAAGAGGAAGTAAACTAATCGGTGCTACCTATACTTGTAATATTGTCCCTTACCACAGTGTTTCCCAACCCTGGTCCTCAGACCCCCTGCCCTGCATGTTTTAGATGTTTCCCTGCTCCAACACACCTGATTCAAATGACCAGCTCGTCATCAAGCCTCTGCAGAAGCCTGATAACAACCTGATCATTTGAATCAGGTGTGTTGGAGCAGGGAAACATCTAAAACATGCTGGGCAGGGGTCCCTGAGGACCAGGGTTGGGAAACACTGCCTTAATACACTGAATAAGTAATATTACATTATTGTTCCCTGTGTATTTTTGGTCTCTTTTATAAATAAAAACTGAAAATGAGTTGAAAAACATCAAATAATTTGTCCATGGAAACGAGGATGAACGCAGCCACAAAGGTTTGGTTTCCTTATGCACGTTTACCTTTCTGGCAATAACTACATCGCTGCATAACTCATGCTCAGACAAGTTTAATATTTGGGTATTTGTGATGCTATGTATAAATGCAATTCAAATATAGTGCCGCTTATTATTTTAAACTAATTTGGTCGTGGATGTCCTGTTTTAGAGCTGCAGCTGTGTTGCAGGCTGTGATGTACAGGCGTAGAGGCAGCTCTGTAGGAGTGTGCGTTCAGTTGCACATCATACCATCCTGCCTTTCTTTCAAGGACATTAAGATCAATCTGATCAATTACTCTCTCACACAGTGGTAAATATTTCAGCACTGCAATAGCAGCAATATATCAGCATTTTATATTTTAGAAAACAGAATATGGCCGATAGTCGAAAAAACATATTTTTTCACCCTCTTTTTTTTCAGAGTTAAAAATACAATGAAATACAAAGTCCATACTTGTAAAAACACCATGCTGTGTAGGAACCCTATAAAATGCAGGTTAATCACACAGCTCAAACTTACATTAAGGTTTTGTGGAGTGCTCAAATGGTTGTTGTTGTTGGAGTTCTCATTTAGGGTTGCCAGGTCCATCCCGTTACCCTCTGTATCCACATCTTGTGTCTCCTCTCCTCCGCCTCCTTCCCCGCCCCCTCCATCATCGGGTTGCATGAGTACCTCCATCTCTGCCTCCTCCTTTTGCACCTCCTCCTCATCCTCCTCCTCCACTGTACTGAACTCCAGCCTCAGACGCAGCTCCTCCAGGGGCTCGGGGCACCGGGAGCTCGTCTGGGCAGCAGTTCCCTCTGCTGAGGGCCCGAAGTGGGAAAGTGGCAAGGCCTCATCGTCCAGCAGAGCGTCCCGCTCCACATCCTCGATTTCTATAAACACCTTCTCCATGCCGAGGAGGGGAGGGCCGCGCACGGGTGTTGATGGTTCACTGTCCAGCGCCGAGTCAGAGAGCCGGCGGAAATAGTAGTTGTTGTAGGCGGGGTCGATGTCCAGTGAGACAGTCCTGCACGGCGAGGGACACGCAGCCCCCTTATCAGACAGCGCCTCCTCACAACAGGGAGACATGCCCGGCTCTGGAGTCAGGTGACCTCCCTCATCCCCTCCACAGCACTGAGCCAAGCCCTGCTGCCCCTCGACCATCTCACAGTCTGCGTCTGGATGCCACAGCTTGTTGTGACGTTGTTTACTGGAAATACACAAGCACAGAGTGCAGAAATCAACAAACAGGTCTGCTGAGAAAGGACAACTGAAAACAACACTAAACAAACACAAGGGGCTGTACCTAGCATCCAGGATGCCCTCGTACTCGGCCAGCTGCCTCATGAAACCTGGGTTGGGTCGTGTGATGCTTCTCTTTTGCTTGACAAAGTTGTAGGCCTTCTCCAGTGACCACCCGTACTCCTTCATGGCATAAGCAATGACTGTGGAGGCGGACCGACTGACACCCATCTTACAGTGAACGAGACACTTGGAGTGGTTCTTTCTGCCGGGAGAGAATTTAAAACATCATAAAAACATAGTTTCACTAGAAAAATCTTCACCTCCCAAAAAAAGCTTATTCAAGGGATTCAACTGCATCACAGTGGATGGAGCTTGTTCAGTTGTCATGGAGATAATTCAGGTGTTATCAAGTGACTTAAGGAAGGAGTTTTAGCCACACGGTAAAAAGTGGCTTTATATGGAGGTTTGGGGGCCTGCGTGGTTGAATACTCCAGGAAAAGCTGACTGTGGGCCTCAAATTAAGAGTTTTTCAGCCTCACTCTGTAATAAGTTACATCATATAACAAAAACACACATATCCTTAAAGGGGTCATTCAGATTTTTTGAAGTAGGGTTGTATGAGGTGGAAATTTTCATCGCTTTAACTTGCCACCAGACAGCATTTTCCGCTGGGAAACCACTGTTACATAAACCAAATATCGTTCTCTCCAAATCACCCAGACTCCATGGGTGAAATTAGTAATTTTTACCCAGCAGAACATGGGAGCTGCTGATCCACCGCTGCCTCGATCAGTTAGTTTGTTTGTGTTGTCGTGCGACTTCTGTGTTTTAAAGGGTTAGTATGGATTCACCAAAGTGTACAAAATAACACAAAGAACTAACAGATTGAGACAGCATTAGACGAGCAACTCCTGTCTCCTGCGAGGTAAAATCACTGATTTCGCCAATGGAGTCTTTTGGCTTTGGAGAGAGCAATATCTGGCTCATGTAAGGGCAGTTTCCCTTTGGTAATAATCAAAACTGTACCTTTAAACACTTCCCAATCATAATTCTCTTTGCAACTACATGTAGAAAAGTAATCTGATCCCCAAAATATTATTTAAATGTGCGAATATAGATTTCAAAAAAGTGCCAAGTGATTCCACTGTGATGATGAGACGTTTTTACAAACTGATACATACATGAGCAACATGTTTTCTGCTCCGCTAAGGACTCACTTTGCTTTAACAATGAAGTTGTACGTGTCGTTCCAGTGAGCCAGCAGGTCAGTGGCGTCTTCATCGTAGACGCGTATGTTGTGATAACTGAATGTGCTGGAAAGAAGTGTCTATCTCCCTGGTAACGTTGAGGATGTAGCCCACCCTGGGGAGGAAAGATAATGTTAACTCATCAACAACATTCCTTCTTGCTCAAATCATAGTGAAAATGTTTTTTTTTTGTGCTGTTATCTTAGTTCCTCCAAAATTTATAAAATAAATCCACCCTGTCTCTTGCAGCTCCTCCAAATTAGACGCATTCCATTCGGATCCCTACAAACAAATGAGGGAAAATACTGTTTGGACTTGGTGTATTTTCAAATCTGTTATTTCTCCAAAAAACAATCATTTCACAGGAAAAAGACCTCCTTTGGGATGGAAGAGAGTCATTCACAGGAAACATAAGATGTAAGAGATGTTTTGATGAATGTTAGAGACAGTATCACCAGGTCTCACCAGGTAGACTGTCAAAGATGAGAGTGGCTTTGTCCATCTGGCCCAGGATCAGCAGCATCTCATTGTCGATGACTCCTTGTACTCCTTCAGGTTACAGTTCATGTGTTGTTCCAACTCCGTACGGATCTGTAAAAAAAAACAGATACACAATAAGTTGATTTTGTCAGTCACTGGTAAGGCCACGTATTGTGGTATCAAACGTCTCCAGTCAAACAATATTTGCATTCAATCTTTTTCGTATCCAGATCTAGAAAAAAAACGACCATTTGCATGATTTGCTTGCAGCCAATCACCGCAACCTTTCTTTGATTTAATCTGATGTATGACTGGCCCACTTCCACAGCATCTCAACACATACGTTTCCACAGCATGTCCTGATGCCACCAAAAAAATCCAGAGTATGGCTGTACTACAGGACCTATGGCATCATATGTACAGTTTTTAATACATATTTTACTCATTTGAACACCTTTACATGTATTTGTGTAAATTTTATGCAACTGAATGCTTCCATTCACATGATGGGTCTCGAATGATGTAATGGTGGTCCTGGTATCATAATTTTTGAAACAACACCCAGCTATAATCATTGAGATAAGTTTACTTTAAATTCTTTTCCCAAAAACTATAAAAATGTTATGTAACTGTCAAATGATCAAACACTAAACAACAGTGGCAGAGTTTTTGTGGGTAATACTTTGTAAAATTTGCAGCCATCACATAACATTGACCGGTAGTAGTATACTATATACACATAATAATTTATAATATACGAGAGAATAAATCAGATTCCTCTAACTGGAAACGGATATAAAATCTTACCTAAGAAACATCCACAGAGTAAAGGCATTTGCACACGAAGTTCTTATTTTTCATCCAAAAATGTTGCATGTCTAAAAATAAATATGACTCTATGTTGTGTAAATCACGTTTACACATTGACTCAGACGCTTCCATCAAGGTTTTGGAGCAGGTTAGGTTTTGTTGTGAATGATGATGATGGTGATGGTCACTGCTTTGCCAAAGACAAGATGTGGACAGAGTTGTGACAGCTTATGGAGGTACCTCCAGTGGGGAGAAAGAAGGGAGGAAATGAGAGAGCTAGGACCGCAAAAATCATCTTTGCTGTTTGACAACTCTATTTTGTCTCGTATTGTGAACAATAATAATAATAAAATTCAGTGGACTCAGTGAGCAAGGTTTCTGTACGTAAAAACATGTAACAGATTAAAAAAACACATGAAAATTTCAGACTGAGTGTGCAAAGGCCTTAACTTCCATAAAATTCAAATCCAAGGTTAGTTTATAAACTGAGTTGTCTCCATCTTGAAATATAAACGCAGCCACTGAAAATGTAGCCATGAGAAATAAATGTAAATCAGTGTTTTATTTGTGTTTGTGCGTGTGTGTGCTGCTGTGTATTTTACCTGTTTGCATGTGACGTTCTCGAGGTCCTGGCAGGTCATGATGCTTCTGAGTTTGGCTTTAATAAGGCACTCTGTCCTCTCTCTCTCTGAAGGCCTGCCAAAGATCATGTCTCATAAAAATCTCACTCACACAATGACACCATAAATGTCACACTATTTCAACAACAGGTGCAGCGGTGATTAATGTCTGTCTTTATACAAGGAATCTGATTCAGGTTGGTTTGTGTTTACTGACTTGTCGACAAACATGGGGGGCGAGTCTGGCCGCGTGGTCTCCAGGTCCTTCATGGCGTTCCACTCGTTGATGCAGCTCTGGTCTGAGGCGATGCAGCTCTCGTAGTAGCCCATCCAGGTGAGAGCCATGCCTCCAGGGAAGTAGTTATACCTGCGTGACACCTCACATACCTTGTGCAGCACCTGCAGGGCTGACCTAGATTGTAGTTGTTTGGAAAGATGAAAGTTTAGATGATTAAAGTAAGTCTGATTTTGTGTGACATTTCAGTAAAAATAGTCACATTAGTGGAGTGCTAACATTCTTTAAAGGCTCTGTGCAATTCTCTGCACATGCATCTTCATGTCAGCAGGTGGCAGACTGAATCAGCACTGCCTCAACCTGCCTCAGTGCAGCAGAGTGGCACATGTGTTCATCAGGAGATTTATTGCGGTGTGTCATGATGTTAGATTTTTTTCAGACAGCCATCGTGGCTCCAGAGGTTGTTTATTACTCACCACATCGCCTGCACCGACACGGGTTTGAAGACGTGAGTCCGACCTGCCGTGTTCACAGTAAAGCCCCTGAGGAGCGAACGAAACAGATGGTCATTGCCTGAGCACCGCGGAGCTGTGTGTGTATCATTTTCGCCCCAAGTGTCAGGTGCAGATGCAGTGTTGGGCAAAAAGTAGGGAGATATCTCTGCAGCTGTGTTCTCTGTGCGAACAGCAGGGGTCACGCTGACAGAGAGAACTCACCCGTCTCCATCCAGATGGATCTTTGTGTCACTCCACAGAGGTAGCACCATGCCGATCGAACAGCTTTTGCTGGCAGAGGAGAAAGAAGATTAAATACCAGAAAGCTCATGCGGAAAGTCGAAACATAAATGTGATTTTCCACACCTCTGTTGCTACAAGTGCTACACTTTCAGGAAGATTTGGAAAAAGAAAACACAACTACTGTAAAAAAACAACAATCTGTGCAAAATTTAGTGCCTTATATAAGCTGCAGTTTGAGGAAGAGCTCTGTGGGTGTGTGTGTTGTTCACGTTCATAAATATGAAGCTCAGCGTAAGGTCAGTCAGGAAGACAATCCTCATGCCTCATTCACTCACAACTCTCTCCCTTCAGCCTCTCTCTTCAGTCCAGCTGACTACAGGCATTCACTCTTACAGTTCGCCAACCAGTTTTAGCCCAATCTCCCTCAGCCAATCATATTGTTGCCATCAAACTTTCAATCCGTTCTCCTCTCTGCTGCTGTCAGCTGTCATTTCAGAGTGGAATTGTTGCAAATGCAAATCATCATCATCATCTCTGATCAAAAGGCTGCCACTGCTACAACTACTGCAGCTACACCAAGGCCAAACTTTGTTCACTATTCACTTCCAGTTGTTCATATCCGGTGCCTTGGTGCCCTGTTAGTAACATCAGTTCACAACTGGAGCTCTGTTAGCTTGTAACGGATTGCCAGCTGTCTGGAAAACAATGATCATAACCCCAACACACACAAAGAAAGCTTAGACTTACCAGTCTTTGCTGGTAAAATCGATTCCCAGTAGGATGTTCTCCTCTGTGTCTTGTCGCCCACTGGTGTACACCACCACCATGTACCGCACACGGTCTGACCATGCACTCTCCAGCCGCACCGCCTGGACAGGGTGAAGACAACTTACTTCAACCTCAAAAGTCATGTATTGGTTTAAGCATAACTTCAGTATTTTTCAACCTGAACCAGCAATTGTTGAAACTAGTCCAGTATTGAGCGAGACCGCCGCAGACATCAGCTGCAAAACATTCTGCAATGTCATGCTTTTAGGGAATTGCAAATCGGCAGAGTACGTTTACTAAGAGATTCAATTTTGATTTGATTTGATTTATTTAGCTCATATAAAAAACAGACAAAACAATATAAATAATGACAAGAATATGCAAGGGAGGCTAAAAGCCTACAAGGCTCGTCAAGGGTCTCCCCCAGTTATAAACTGGAGCAAATCAAAATGCAAATACAGCTACTGATTATGAATTTGTGTCCAAATATTTTAGATTCAAAACCTAAAATCCAAAAATTCTTGTTTTTGCCACTGACAGACTCTAACTGATATTATAAGTGTCCGTCATGATGGAAAGGATCCCTACAGAGATACACCTTTTTGTTGAGGAGTAAGGCTCTTTTTGTTTAACCAGAAACTGACGATTCATTGCTCTCATCAAAGCCACCAGACTCCATTTACAGAAACAGTAATATTTTCATTGTAAAACAAACTTCATTCAAACTTATGGATACAAAATAAAACTCACCAAAACGTAATTGGTTTGTCTTTCCACGGTTCACACAGCCATCATCTCTGGTTTGGCTAAAATAAACCCTTAATTCACCTTAATTCACCAGTGAGTTTTATTTTGTTTTGTCGACTGTAAATGAAATGAGTTTTACGATGACAAAATGACTGTTTCCGTAAATGGAGTCTGGTAGCTTTGGCAAGAATGCTAATTCAGTAGAATTCTGGTTCAACAAAAAGGATCTTGCTCTTTAACAAAATAATGATGCTGTCCGTCACTTCTGATAACAATCTGAGCCTGTCAGTGACAGAAAAAGCACTTTTAATTGACATTCTTTGATGTTGTGCCGTTGCGCTGTTGCCAATAAGGATTGCATTGCAGTCTGCTTTGCTCTGCAGCGTTTTCCCACAATGCTGGACCAATTTCAAAACTTGTTGTCCCCATTAGTCACATAGACACAAAAAGATATAGTAGTGCCAAACAAAATACAATTAATTTCTGAGGTATTTAAGGAAACATTTGTCTGAAATGGAATTACTTTAGCATGAAAATGCTTTAAGCATGTTTAGTAAAAAATACTTGCGTAAACCTAAAACATGTGGGTTGTGCCATACTTAATTCACATAAATCTCATGTGGCAGGTTTGTGATTACCATGCCCCCGTTTACACACGCACAAAAAGTCTGATTGTACACAACAGCAAATTCCTCAGAGATCTGAGACTCCTGCTAAAATCTGTGTCCAACAAACTGTCACAGCTGGATGTGCAAAGAAAACTGGAGTTTGATGTAATAGGGTAACTGAGTCCTCAGGATGTGTGAGAACACAGAGCTGGTAAACATAAAATGAAATAACTCAACTTCACACTAACGCATACACACACACACACCATGGAAACATTTGGTAATGCTCTCCTGAGTGCGTTCAAACCTGCTCTCATGAGCTAGTAATTACAGTGAACAAATAAGAGTCTTAAGTACACAATAAAATGCATTCTGGAGGCTTTGCTATGCCAGGTTGTTAGTCACTGGCCTGTATATGTACGTGCATGTGTGTGTTTTTGTTTCGATGTATGCATATACTTATGTTGTCTCTCACCAGTTTGATTCTGTCCTCCGAGCGAAGAATGTTGATCATCACCTGCAGGTGTTGAGGTAAGTCGCCTGTTGAAGAGGATCAGAAAGAAAAATGATCCGTGACGAGCGGTAGCTGATTATAAATCTACCTCGTCATGCATACTGACACATTTTGACATGAGAGACAAGATTCAAATAATTTAAAACCTGTTTCACTTTGACAACACAGATTAAGAATATTAATGAGAACATAATGCATACTGGGACATGATGTGCGTATATAAGTGAAGGCATTGCCAGTGAAGTGAGGTGAAGTTACACTGCTCCCTAGTGTTTAAAGTCTTCCTCCAGGAGACAATAACGTAAAACCTGTTCGGCAACCCTTTATTAGCTGACGTGTGTTCACTGACGAGAAATTAACTGGCAATAAATTATCCATCTTTGTAAGAGCAATTTTATCTGCCACAAAACCACAAATCAAGGGCTCGTCTTTATTTATTTTACACATCAGTGCTCTCTGTGCCAAGTCTGATGTAAGTCATGTCGGTGAAGTGGATTAATAGAAACAGGGTGTGGGGATCGACCAGCGGCTTTTCAATAGTAGAAGCTGACTGAGAGCCAACTACACTGAAAAATGTCCCCACAGGTGGACAAATCGTGTCACCCTGACTGGATTTAATTGCAGCTATTGGCAGGAAACAGATAGCGCCAACTCTCTGCCGGGTCACGATCTCTTTGCACCTCACTGACAGCTGAATGTCTCTTCAGTGAAATCACAGTGAAAACATGTTTAGTGACATTGTATTAGCTCCCCTACAACATGAGACCGATCACTTATATCTGAGTCTTATCCTAACCTAATTTTTGTTTATACATTTTATATCAAACTTGTAAAATACATGAAAACAAAAGTCCGAGCGGCTGATACAGGTAACATTTCATCTGAAGGGGTGTGGGTAAGACTGACATGACACAGGTCGTGAACATGAAGGACTCTTTGTGAGTGTTTATAACACCCAAACTATGTCAACTTTGCAATAAAATTTACAGAACCGACTGAATGTCAATATATAACAGCAGTCATAAACATCCATAAAGACTCAGCTGTCATCTTACGCACAACCCTTCAATTAAAGTGTTACCCTGATTACATAAATCCCATTGAGGGTGAAAAGCCACCAGACACTCCTTCCAAATTCACTGACTGATCTCATTCTTGCAGCACAAGTCATTGATAAAACAAACATTGGTTACATTTAATAGTTAAATAGCTGAAACCGTAACTGAGCTCTCTAGCACTATACATGAACCAATCAAATATGATAATAGATAAGATTTCAATAACTATACATATTTTCAATATATCATAATGTTCCTCCGCTGAGTTATTGTTTGAACATGCCGGCCTCCTTAAACCTATTTTGCTAATATCTGCTGAATGACATGAATACTGTAAGTTCGCGGCCCATAGCTGCTATAAGAAAAATGTGGTAAAAACCCTTTATGTGCGTTCTTTGATGGTTTGATGGATCCAAGTGGATCAAACTGTTTAGAGAGTCAAGTGAGTTCATGGTTCTGTGGCAGCCAAGTTGGCATCTGTTCTGAATAACAACAGCTGCGAGAAACGAGGCACAGAAACATAAATATATCAACAGACAATTATGTATCATGTGTCCATCTTGGTGTGAGAGGTTCAAACCAGTTCAACAGATAGCCTTAACTAACACCACTGATTTCCAGGTCTGATATAAACTATAGTTTATTAGTGGGGATTCACTGATTCGCCCACAATGAAACAGCTCAACTGTGTGTGAAAGGAGACCCACATAAAATGTTAGAAATGTTATAGCTCTGGCCAGCACACATAAGTATGGTTTCACAGATTAGAGTATCTCTTAAGCCCTGTAGTGTTGTGTTTATTTCCATAAAACTGCCCGATGAAACCAGAAGATACGTGAATCCTATTTAAGTGACTGATGGTAGGATACCGGTTCATAGAGCAGGAATACTTCTATCAAGCAAAACACATCTTTTTTTTTTTCTGGAGGTCGCAGTTCGTGGGAACCGATACAACTATTTCTTCGGTCTAATGTTTTCTGAGAACAAAGCAGGACCAGCCAATATGTGGGTTACCTGACAAAGTGGCTGGTAGAGTGGACGGAGCTGCCAACCAAAGGCCATGACTGGCCAAATGGCTTGGCAGCATTTTTTGCTGTTGGCTGGTGTTGATTTCCCATCATGCAAGTGGACTGTTAGGTCAGTTTTATGTATTTAAAGTGGGGGTTCCCAAACTTTTTCAGCTCAAGACCCAAAAGAGGAATCTGGTGAATCCCTGAGACCCAAATTTACAAAAATACATCATGAACTGCCATAATATCTATATTTATAAACTGATTAAGAACACAACAAATCATACATTTACAATGTACATGAAATGTATTCATTTCATTATAAAATAGGGTAATATTAAGTTTCTTGCATCCTCATAACGAACTCGCACCGTTTTTTGAAATGATAGAAGGCTTTTAATTTGAAATGGATAATTTGTACAAACTTTATCAGGGCAAATGTGTTAAGTTTGTTGTTTTATGTGCCAAAATGATAACGTATGCTCCTTTTCCATACATGTGCTGGCTTGGATTGTTTAACTGTGTATGTCAGCCCAGCATATCAGTATTTTTCTATAAATTTCCTATGAATTCTTTACAACTCCTATGTGGCTGAAAGCGAAAATGAAACAGTAAAATTCAGCAGATTCCTGAAAGTACAAACAGTGACACAGGAGAGAAACTAAACCTCACACCTCAGAGATTTAGTTAGAAGCTACAAAAGTACTGAGAGCTCAGTGTTTCCCACACACAGATTTTACTTAAATTAACAGCCACCAAAGTATATTTTGTGACCCATTTAGCATTTTTATTTTTTTTATCCGTTGAAATAAGAAACACAACCTACAGTCTCCATTCACTCTGCCTAGCACTGTTGGATATGACTCTATCCCGTTCTACCTCCCTCACCTGTTTGCTACAGACAATCGCACACGCTCTGCACAGAAACACAGAGAGCATCCTGATTAATATATATGCCTGCTTAGTCATTTGTTTTGTAAAACCTGGTTGGTTTTGATGTCATTCAGTGCCATGCTGGTTAATATTGTTTTGATATGCTCTGCCATTAAACAACAAGCCTCTGCTGGCTCATCTGCTGTTGTGAAAACTGAATCATGGGGAAAAACATGCGAGTTGGGTTTGTTCTGCAACTTTATAAAACATACACTGACAAAGAAAGTCAACACATACAGGCAGAGAAAAATGGAGGGAGATGGGTGAGGCAAGTCCTGATGTGTGTGAGCATGGAAAAGAGAAGGGAGAAAGGGAAAAGCAAGGCGAGCCTGAAGGTTGAAGGTTGCTTCAGTAAAATTCATCTAATAAACTATAAAACAAAGGGTATGCTGAGCATAGTTCTTTACTCTCACCTTATGTACCCTTTAAAGCTTGGTGAGAGAAAGAGGACAGATGAGGTAATACAAACAATGAGAGCCTCCTTTAATTGTGAACAGAAGTTTTGCTCACAGTGCTACCATGAACTGGATTTAAACACTAATCTGCCTAAGCTATACGTCTGGAACATGCTTATCAACGAGGCACCCTGCATCCTCCTCACCTCAGCTACAAACATCTGCTGCAGTGTTAAGGAGTGCAGCACATGAACTCACCGCACAAATTCTCTACATGTCTGACGGCGGGATTAAAGAGACAGTTTGGGTGAATGATGTGGATAACAAAGTGTGTTTTTTGGGTGTTGTGCCATGTGGTTCTTACCTGCATGTTTGTGGTGAGGATGTGCTTTCGGGCCCTGGTGACTGCTCCCCTGCTGCAGGAAGAGAGCGGCACCCTTCACCATGAAGAAGCTCTCGCTCAGGCTGAAAAAACAAATGGGACAGAGGGGTTAAAAGCATTAAAACACGGACGCTATACATCAGACACCGTGCTGCAGAGCAACAGCTCAGCATAATCGTGCCAGCAGCTTGTTCGTTGGACAGCCAGGCTGGGAAGTGGGACACAAGACAGATGAAATATTCAGTTTTAAAAGGACAGTTGAGTTCAGTAGACACAGCCAATGAGATGAGTATAAATCATGTTTGCCTGCTGCCGGTGATTTACCTCCAGAGCTGAGTGGAAAAGCCCAGCTGCCACGTTACAGGGGTAGAACTCAGGTCTGCAGCAGCCATGAATCAAGCTTTGATCCTGAATGCTTATCTGTCTCTTTTCTGCTGCATGGGCTGCACTTAGATTTGACTTGTCAGGTTTCTGCAGGCTTGCTGTAATGCAACACAGACCTGAATAATTGACCTAACTGCAGTTGTTTGTGGCTGTTTTATAATGACCAAAAAGCAGCAATTACCAGTTCGCACACCTACCTGTAAAATTAACTTTTTTAGGTTTAGGCTTAGGAGCTGTCAACAGATGACATAACTAAGGAACTCCAATAAAAAAGGAGTGAGGTGTTTCCTTCAGGCTGAATTCAGTCATTCCATTTCACTGGAAAACAATGTGTCGCACATTCATAAATCTACCTGGCAGGAAGGTGGAACGCATACACCTTGTTTTCTGTGTGTGCAGTCTGCCAAACCAGGACATCATTAGGAAAATACAGAAGTGATGAGTGACAGGAACAAAACAAACTCCAAACAGGTACTTAAGGCAAACCTGTCTCTAATTACAGCTCCAACATCAGTGTATTGGTATAGTGTCAGTACTACTCACTAATGTCAGCTTAAAAGAGCAAATCTGCAGTCAGTCTCATATTCTTACTGATAACATGATTTTTCAGTAAAGACTGTGACAATATCTACTGCAATAAAACATGATTAATTATTTTATTATTTTTATTTTGTTTTATACAAGTTTTTACGCACAATTAGGTTATGTCTGGTTACTTTTATTTTGTTCTATTAAAGACTGAAAGCAGACATACTTTAAGTTTACATTAATTTACATCAGATTTATCATCTAATGAATTTAATGCAAGTCACCATTTTTCTTTGGTTTTTAATATTGCATTAAATATGGTATCGTGGACATTTTATTGTGGTATTACAGTACCTTAGGTTTTTGGTATTTTTACATCCCTACCATCTACAGTTTGTACTACTGTAATACTACAAAAATCAGTATTGCCCAGTATTATTATTAGGTGGGAAAATGATAATTGTTGTTGGCATGAGGGTGGGGCCAGGGACTGAAATATGTGTTTACTAAGCCTGATCAAACTGCTAACCTGTTTCTCACAAAAAGAACCATTAACACACATAAACACTCTGTAAACACTGTAATGTTCTTACATAAGTCCACATCTGGGCCACCAAAAATGTACTTTGGCCACCACATTTAGGGGCTTGGTAGCATGTGTGGCCAGTACTTAAAAATATTAGCGTCTATCCCTATAATGTAAAACTTTTTATATGGATACATCACATACATTTCCAAAAATACGCCGCCTGCCTTCAGTTTAAACAGGTATTAATAAAAATCCTTCATCTAAAGGACACCAACAACTACAACAACTTTTACTGTCACGTTTTTATATCCAGCTCTGAAAATGTTCCCTCACTCAGCTCTCTCTGATCAGACTTTCAAAACCCACATACAGAAGAGCAGGCCGAGGCCAAACAGATGATTTTGTGGGAACAATGGACTCCGTTTTATGCACCTCGCAATAAATTCCCTCCGCCCCCAGCAGCAGCACAGAAAAAAAAGTTCCACAGTGACAAAGCATGGGGGTGGACACTTCTCAACAAGAGCTTTTGTCTCACTTTGGTGGATTTTGGTTTCTGTCTGTCCTCTGTTTGAGATTTATGATGCTGTCAGGAGGGTCTACTGTCAGGGAATGATGGATAATATGAGGGCTACAGCCTCATTACTGCTCAGTCGTGTGTACAAATCTCTGCTGCTCATTTTTCCTACTTCAACTAGTAACCCAACTTTAAGTCCACAGGTCTTAGCCCCTGATACCTGATAACTTCCCAGACTGCACTTTGGTGAAATCTGAGGATGTGTGAAACTTGTCCTTATGTGTAAATCAAGAGCTGTCCCACTGCTTTACAGGCTGTACTCAGACATCCTAATTAAACAGCCTCAGCTCGACTGTCTCTTGCCCCACGGCACCCTGCTATCAGCTTCTCCACAAACACTAGGGCTAAAAATACATCTACTATCAAAGCAAACAAAGACTATGACAGAAAAGCTTGCCAGATAGCCTCAATGATCCCACATGATTACAACCTACAGCACCTATAGCTCCTTTACAGACAAGAGAGGCAAAGAATGCCAACACATCAGGTCATACGGAGGAACAATCGAAGGAATATCACTGATAGAGTCAGTGATTTGTGCACCACTAAATTTCAGCTACCACTGTATGGTAACTTATTTTGATTGATTCAGTTTACTGTCCTGAAATTACAACACAGTATCTATTGCAACCAACAAGCTTTAACTTATACATTAATGGAGCAATTTGTAACACCCCAGTGTTCAAAAATGAGTACTACAGTCCAAATAGCAAATAGGAACCACGGATAATATATTCAGTAGGTTGCAGCCCTGCTTAATATACGGTTTCAGCCATACTTATATGGTTAAAGCGAGTTGTTTCCACCTGTCCCCTCTTCCCTGGACTTGAGGAAGCTCAGGACGGTTGGCAGCAGGTTGCAGGGACACTAAACCTACACAAGCAACTTTATACTTATATAATAACAAGCAGCAACAAGTCCTGCACTGTAAGTTGATCAGCTCTTTATAACTCTGTAAATTGTCTGTCGATATAAAGCTACGCCTATAAAATAAATGTATCACTTAAAAAAACATTGCTCTGAAAATACACAGTCTGGAGTTTGACTTCATTTAGCGAATATTCAGTATTTATTTTAACTGAATAAGTGAATAATTTAATTGAATAAATATGAAACAGGCAAACAAAACCATACGTTCTGCAACGGAAATATCACAGGAGAACATACTTTGTTGTCGGAGAGGACAGTATTTCAACTAAGCATGATGCCTTAATCTCTGATGACATATCACAGTCATTTTATGATTTGGTACAGTAAATATATTACACGTCTCCTTTAAAAGTTACAACAATATAACAGCAATGATTTAAAGTTTAGTTTCAAAATATAACCACTGAGTCTACAGCAAGAATTCCAAAGTGGCTGATCTTAAATCTCATCAGTGAAGGACCTTGTTCCCACTAGTTCAAACCTCATTAACTCACATGCGGTTTATCTCACTCTGGGTCAACACGCGTTCTCCACGAAGTACGGCAGCATCTTCATCACGGCCTCCTGAATGGGTTCTACAACCAGATGCATCCTGTTGTCCGGGACGAAACACCCAGGCGAGCTACCTCCTCTTCATCAGCCTCCAGAAACAGTGAAGCAGCAAAGTGCGAAAGAAGAGGAAGGCCGATGGTTTCAAGTCTCGGTCCACCACTTTTGAGTGACAGACTGACTGACTGACAGCCTGCGCTCATCTGTGCCGCTCAGTGAAGAAGTGCCGTCTGTTCAGACGCCACACCTCTTGTTTCCTCCTCCTCCTCCCTCATCTGAGCGTCTCTGTGTGTGAGAGCAAGTCAGACTCCTGCCTGCCTGGAGGGACGTACTGCAGTCTCCACCCGCTGCCTCAGGCACGCACAACTGTGGTGTCTCCTCCGTCCCTCTGTCTGTTTGGTCTGTGTCACACTCTTTTACAGTATATTGAAAGTTACATGTTTACATCCATAAGAAAGAGAGTAAATTTCATTCATGATAAACACTTAAACTTTCCTAAAGAGACACAAAGTCAATTCTTTACTTTTCAACAAACGTGAGCAAAAAACCCAGACGGTTACAGAGTGAATCCAGTAGAATTCAAGAGATTGATTTCTCTGTCTTTCAGCATGAATTCTTTACTTTCCTCATCCATCACGTCTGACTCAGTGCAAAGCCAACAGGTTTCCTCTTTAGCCAATGCAAAGCATGTCCACTTCCAGGATCTCATGTTGCTCTCCAACAGAAACCATCCCTCCAAAACCAACTGAGAGTGTCCTTTTCTTCCTCTGTCTTCCGGGGTAAAAGCAAAAGATCACTTGCTCAGTTGGAGGAAGACAAAAAAGAGTAGCCACAGGAATTTTGGCCAAAACTTCCTAATGGGACGTCTCCATGTGCATGCCACCTTAAGGGTAAACAGAATCCAAGGTAGTGCCTCCAGGGAGCTTAACACACGGGCCAAGCATTGGTGGAAAAGGGCAGTGAGAGCTGGCAAGCTCCCAAAACTCCCAAATCTCATTATACCCAGGCTTACAAGGGAGGGATTATCTTGTCTCTCTCCTTCAAGTGGCCAGCACTGGCTGTCACTCACTCAGATGTACAAACAAACCACAGTGTGTTGGATTATGACAGAGTAGGAGCAGCTCTAACAATTATTTTCATTATCAATTAACCTGTTGATTAGTTGTTTGGTCTACAAAATGTCAGAGAAGGTAGAGCAGAGTCTGTACACTAGATAATGGGGCTGGGCAATGCACTTATATACTATCACAACATTTCAGTACTGATTCTGTATAGCGATTTTTTTGCTTTTTTTAAAACTAGAACATGGGAAATAGTTGAATTATGCACTTCCAGGACTGTATATCATGAGTCATAAATGCTCCGAGGAACTATACCACCATGTGAGGTTATGGGCACAAGTCCTCCTTCAGACACAAGGGCTTGTGTACTCACATTTGGATGTGTGCGCTTTTGTAGAGGTTTTGCTATAAAATGTGAGAAAATGGTGAAAAATGTTGATCAGTGTTTTCTAAAACCCAAGATGGCATCCTCAAAGGTCTTGTTTAGTCCACAACCCAAAGATATTTAGTTTACTGTCATAGAGAAGTCGAGAAACCACTGAATATTCACATTTAAAGAGCTGGAATCAGAGAATTTTTTCCTTGGAAAAATTACTAAAACCATTTTATCGATTATCAAAATAGCTGGGGATTAATTTAATAGGTGATAACTTATCGATTAATCATCACAGCTCAATTAGACAGTACAACAGGTTAATGAGGACATATCCTTTATTTTTAATGCATCTGCAGCAATAGTGAATATTCTTTTCAGATGCATGGAAAGGAAAGTAAAATACAGAAGTGAAATTAAACGAAATATAATAATGCAATGGCACTCCAAAAGAATTGTTCCTTGGGCTCCGTTTGTAGGTTGAAAGCCAATATAGGCTTTAACTTTCTTACTTTCTCTCTCCCTCACTAAGCAAACCCCCACACATGCACAAAGAAGTAGCACGACTGTTAATCTGGGAGGATTTGCTGACAGACATTAACAATAGCTGGGCGACACAGATAACAAGATAGCCCTCCTATTCTCCTCGTCAATAGGAACACGTCTGTAACACCTGGTCATTAGCAAGCACCAAACTCTACAAGCTGACGTAGGCTCAGTCATGTTCCAGAGCAGGTGGAAACTTGGACAGCTCGATGTGTCAGGTGCATGTAGAAGTGGAAGGACCTGATTGGGTACAGGAACTTCCTCTGCATACGAGGTTAAGCTTCAGAAGCAGCAGGCACGAATGATGGCATGTCACAGAGTTAAGGTATAGTTTGTTGCTGCAGCAGTGGCCAGATGGATGGCTGAACAGGGCCAAACAAGACCAGATGTCCGCTAAGCCACTGCTCTGAATCACCAGGTGTACCAGTATGTGAGAGAGGTTAGATTACACCGAGGACTCACTACAAAAAGGCTACAAAGAGGCAGTAACCAGGCTGGTTTATTCATGGTCTCAGAGTGTTTAGCACACACCGACACAATGAGGAAAAAAGGCCTCCTCTTGGGGCTGCCAGTTGCATAATGCTGGCATTTTCTCACTTACACCACTGAAAGGGGTTAGAGAGAGACAGGGAGGTGCAGGACGGGGAGGAACAAACGTCCTCAGGTGTCAAGTGGAGACATGGAGGGCCAGAGCAGGAAACAAATGACATCATCAGGTTACTGAGGAAAGGTTAACCTACAATAACAACTCAGAGACGGTGCTTCTGCTGTTGTTTGTCTGCCTATATGTTTTCTCCCATCCAATTACAGCATTTAAATCATGACCAGTCTTGAGAGAGAAAGTGTTGCGGTGAGTTTAAAGGACAAGATTTTTTGGCAACTAAAGGTTGCAGACTGCAAAAACCTTGAGTCAATCTGTCCTTCCAAGTGTGTTAGAGAATTAGAGATGTTCTGATACCATTTTTTCCTTCCTGATACCGATTCCAATACCTGAACTTTGCATATCTGCCAGAACTGAGTACAAATCTGATGCATCTGGTGTATTAAAAAAATCCACTCTCCCCAAATCAGGAAATCAAGATTGAAATAACCTACCTGTACCTGTATTTAAAGTTCAATAACAATGATAATGTTCAATATATACACGGGGTACCCCTGGTAGCGTTAACCATCAGCCACTCAGGTTTGCAGCGTCGACCTCAGCTCAACTGAAACACTCTTAAAACTCCTGCAGAAACTCAGAATGGGAAATACACAATCCACTGGATTATTTCTCCCCCTGACACAGACTCCAACAACCCTCTGCTTACCAAGAGCTGGCTAATGTAGAATGGACTTAGCAATGCGATCTGATGCTGAGGTAAAGCTGGTGTTTCTCTTCTCCACTGACCATAAAATGTGGCGTATGGAGCGCATTATGTGGTATTGGATCAGTGCGTATAGACTTGCGTATCTGCCATAACCGATGTTGCATTTTAGCAAGTGTCAGGGGCATTTTGTGATACTGGTATCAGAACAACCCTGAGGAAAAGTAGTGCAAAAAGTCATGTGTCTGGTTTGACAAACCAGTGTCTGGTTTGTCCATTCTGGGTTAATATAGCTATAAACTGCTTATTCTAAGATAACAAAACCACAAATATTCTTTTTTCAGTATTTTATACACTAATGAACACAAGAATATGATATTACATTTCTGTCATATTCTGCCGATAAACACCCATAAATCTTACACACTTGACCTTTACGTGGACAGTATATTTTTCTGTGAAGCTAATAATCTGCCGATCCTTCATCTTACCCTACGTGCTGAGTCCCTCCTCCTCATTCCAAACACTGTACCCAATATCTTCATGCAAACACACGCAGAAACACACATTTTTGTCCAATTCTTGCCCAACTTTACTGTGCACAAGGTGTTACAATGATATCATTCCTTGGTTCAGCGCCACGGACACCTGCATGATATTTATGTTGGCCCCTATCAACCCTTTAGACTTGTCATCCTTATCAAGGGCAGCCGGTAACAGCAAGCGCAGCTACTCCCTCTTGGCAGCCGCAGAGCTGTCCATCAACAGATGTATTTATCTATCTAGTGTTACTAGATCAGTACACCCTGATCTTTAAAGAAATATGTCTGTCAAATAAAAACATCTTAATATGCCATAATATTATAAAACATGAATTTACTAGCAATTTAATTGCATAACGTGGCCTACCAGCCCGCAAAAATGGGAGCAATCTTGAGGCAAGATAGGACTCGCATCATGCATAGATCATTCTCACACACATGCGTTGCTTGGGGACATTGCTGTTGCATAACAGAAAAGAACCTGCACCCTTAGAATGACGTATTTGACTATCTGAGGGTCACGAGTGTTCTGCGTCTAGTTAACAGATTACTCAAAGTGAGGTTTTCAGCTGCAAAGATCATCACAAATCTCACAACAGACAATCACAAATCCATAACAAGAATGCAGATTTACATTAGAACAGAAGATTCTGTCAGTATGAACAACGCATAAAGACCTACTTTGTCATAATTGTCAGCGTCTTCTTGACAAGTCGATATTATATGTGGGACCAAAAGACATGGAGGCTTTTTCCAAAGCTTTTGTATTGATCTGCTCTGAACTGAAATTAATTCTCTCCAGTAAACAACTTCACTGCAGCTGGGTTACAATAAGACGTTTGTTATCGAAATGAGGCAGCACAGTTCAGTCCAATTTTAGGAAAGCATGTTTCCAAAGCTGAATATTTAAGAACAGAACGTTATGTACGTCTAAAGACACCTGTAGAACAGCTGCAAAATACAGCAGCAGCACTCGTGGGAGCTTTTCCACTCTAAAGTTATTACACAGTCTTTGCATTTCACTGGGTTAATCTTACTCTCTGCATCAACCACAAACGAGTCAGATGTGTTTATCACTCACATGTCTCATATACCAGAAACACTTTCATTTTAATCCATGCAGCTGTCTGCACCAGCGTCTCGTGTCCCAGCTGCACCGCTGTGTAAAAGCAACCTGAAGCATATATTCAAGAATACACATGTGAACGCAAGGCTGGTGCCCAGAGAAAAAAGCACTGAAAATGTATTTTATCCACATTTGGAAGTGTCCAAAACAAACAGCAAAGTAGCTATCTGCAATGACTGCTCAGCGTCAGTAGCGTAAGAAGCCAAATTGCATTACTTCAACACTACAAATTTAATTTCCATTCTTCAGAGTAGTCACCCTGATCATTACAATGAATTTGTGAAGAACAAAGAGAAGCAGGTACCAGCAAAAACAACCTGTCAGCAGTAGTTTGCTTATTCTGCCCTGTGAATGTGTACATGTTCATAAGTATTGTATTTTATGTCTGCATCTGCCAGATGAGACATAAGAGTAGGTATGATAAGATTGATGTTCTCTGCAATCAGATAAAAAATGTGCACATATCAGCACTGGGATTTGGCCAAAATGAGTTGGAAAATATCTACAAAAATCCAATATTGTGCATCCCTATGTTATATGTTTACTGGAAGCTAACACCTAGAAAGAAACTAAAAAAGACTATAAAAAAAACAATAAGTTTTTTACATCTGACTCATAATTACATCAAGTTCAAACTATACAAAATACATACATTACTATTGTTTTAATACATGAAGTTACATAATCAAAGAGTTAAGTCAAACTGACAGCTCCTTCTATTTGACAAAGATCTCGTAACTTTGAAACTGCCCTGGGGACTGACAGGAAACTGGCGTTATCAGGTTACAACACGACTGATTCACTCTGTCACAATTTGTAAAGCATAAATCTCTTATCCAAAGATAACAAAACCTACATACTAGACCTGTGAGTATTTCCACAAAACACAAGTTATACTGGAGCCAAGTGGCTTCCTGAAATCATTTACTTTGAATGTATCCTTTGTTGTCACATTACAGAAAACTTAAAAAATGAACTGACTGAATACTCATGGTAGTTCTTTCTACATACATATAAACATAGCAGAGGAACAAGAAAATATTTACTTATTTCATTTATCTTTGTGGAAAGCAACAAGAACATTTTATGCTTAATCGAGTGGAACAACAGCTGCCAATCTGAACTTGCAGGCTGAAAAGGTTTATTGTATGAACAGTCTGGAGCTTTATAATTTCTCTGTCTATCTGCTTACTGTCACTAAAGTCTAAATACACAGGCTGCAGCATTGTCAAATACTTGATCTTTTGTTGACAGACAAAGAATTCAATGAGTTAATCTGACTCGTGGTAACTAGGTGAGAAAGGTTTTCACTTTTTAAGTTCTAATCAGCAAGCGTTTGGTGTTTTTGCTGACTTAAACAATCAAGTACTATTATAATGAGCCCTCTGTCAATACAAAGCAGCAGATGCACTCAAACACAAGCCAAGTGACTCAACTGATTATGCACCGTTCAAGAACAAGTTCATCGATCTAGGTGCTGATAAAAATGCAGACACACCTGTCAACATCTTACTTGACATAGTGAGAATAACACTGTTTTACAGTTGGTTATCAGGAGTTGATGACTCCGTCAACAAGACAGACAGACAGACAGGTGTTTTATTATACTGACGCTTAGTCGTTCGCTTTTGCTGATGCCAGCTAGTCTGACTGCCGCCACTCCAGATTTCATTAAATGACTCAAAGACAGATGCAGTCGATCAGTCAACAACACCTGTGTGTAAACTTTGTACCATGCAACAGACGGGCTAAACTGAACTTAAAGTAAACTCACCTCTGATTTAGCCGCCGTTCATCTTCACTCCCAAAATCCTGCAATGCAGATAAGGGAAAAAATTAACACCACATTGAACACATTTTGACATTATTAACAAATATTGCAAGACTGACAGTTAAACAGAGGCTACTGGCTTTGACCAATAATTAGCTTTGAGAAAAAGGTAACCCAGAGTATTCAAAAGAAGTAAAGTACAAGGGCAAAAATTACAAAGATACTAAATCTAGTATGCAGACAACATGGCCTTAGTTGGCCTTCTTCTGAAAAGAGACCCTTCAGCTGAAGCTGCCCACACTTAGGCCCTTCAAATTTGGTGTCACATCAGCCAGGTATAGATGAACATGGCCAAGACAAAAGACTAAAACAAGATATGAAAATAGAGCCAGTGTCACTTGATGGCCAACATGTTGAAACTGTGAAAAACGTTAAATATCTTGGTAGAGTTCTGGACTCACAGGTGAGCTTCTCTGAAAATACAGAGCACATTTCAAGTGATGCTTACAGCGACCCAACATCCTTTAAATCAACTTTTTACATAAAGAAAGCAAGGAGCATCTTGGTAGACAGGTCCAATTCTCTGTTTAGCCCGTCTTTAAGTTCAAAGTCCTTTGTCCCATGTGACATCAATTTTCTTTACTCAGAGATTCAAGCCACAGACTTAACATGAACTGTGTTTAATGTGTTGCTTTTAATGAAACTGTCAGTCACCACCACACTTCATTATTAAGTGATCTGTAAGAAAGCTGTATAACTGTATAACAACAGTGATATAAAACCTAATGTGTTAACCTATTCCCAATCTACAGAGAGAGTGAACTGCTCTGTGAGGTGAAATGGGCTCACTAATGTTTCATCACACAGGGATCGCCGGCACAGAACAGCATAGTTTGACTCTAGCACCAGTCTGACAGTGCACTCCAATCAAAGTCAATCTCGTCTTCTGCTCTCAGACTGCTGTCAAGATACGGTGCTGCGAGCGAATACCAGTGGAGTCACTGCAGGTGTGTTATATATGTTTAATAGCGTCCACACCACCTGGAGGAGCTGCAAGACGCGGGGCAGCAGACATGACTGCAAAGTTGGTCAAGATCAGAAGTGAGAATATTAAACTGGTATGACTTGCTGGCTGCATAGAGGAAAGCACAGCCTGCAACACATTACAAGACAAGCAATTACATGGTGAGGGTGTGATGGGGGTTGATGAACAAGACTGCGTGAAAATACTGACAACAATGCAGCAATCAAAGTCAAAAGCAATGCTTCAGTTTGGTCACAAACCTTCCTTTTTACCTGAAGAAAACACGCCACATTTAACATAATTTTGGGCATATTGTCTGCCGAAGAGGGAGGATGAGGAAGGGGATGTGTGGGGGAGTGTGTCTGCTTTGAGGTTTGCGTTGTCTACCAGTTTAGCACCTAAATACAGCAGACACAGATTTCAATCATGCTTGATTTTTATGAAGAGACACCAGTCCATGTCTGATTAATCATGAACTACCAAGTCCCTTTGACCAATTTTGAGTGTTTGAACATAAAAATAAAAACACTAAATACTTATACTTAAAACCAAAAAATGGAAACAGGTAATATGTTAAAATTAATGGGTAGACTCAGTCATTTAGGAAGAAAACCTCAGTTATGACTTGATTTATAGCTACATGTTTACATAAAAAAAATAATTAAAGGCGAGTAAATTGATGCTAGTTCTGGACAATGAAACAACTGAAAGAGAAGTTTAAGGACAGGTTTTTCAGCTGTCAGGGAAATTCTATATAGCCACCACTGTACAGCTGCAGCAAGTCGAGTATACTCAGCAGGAAAAAAAAGGAAATGCTATGTCACACAGAAAAATTTGTATCGACTACCACTGGATGAAAATCATTCTGCAAAGGGCAACACTGCGTAACTGACTTTCCATTATTAGGTACTGCGTGAAATAATCTCACGCATTAGCAGCCTCATGCCAGCATCTATTAAATCTGTTTACCTCTGTTCTCTCTCCTCCCTTTCCTACAGTAGTACTCCACCACCCCACCCACCCCTCATGAGTAGATGACATCATAGCTGCAGCAGCTTCCTGCCAGCTTTATCTGTCACACCTCACCACCACGCTGCTGGACTACACCAACTGCTCCAGCAAGACGTAACTGGTACGGGGACGAAATCCAGTCAAAACAACAAAACGTATTCCTTTAAATGGTGCCAGCTGTTTACAATAAGTAACAACTATGAATGATTTTTAAACATGCTGTGAAAATTACGTATTTCTAGCTTTGTTGCAACTAAACAATTTCTAGCTCAAACATGATGGTTGTAAATAAAGGCAGCTACAGATGTGGCCAAATCGCAGAAGCTGCAATTTTTTGTTAAGGAAAAAATGGGTGACAAAAAGCATTACAATGTACTGTAGTACTATAGAGATGTCCTGGCCAACAAATCTTGTTTGTTTGGTTGAGACCCCCAACAAATATCACACCATCATGGTTTTCATTTTTTTTTTTCTCAGTGAAAAGGAAATGATGCAAAAAGATAATTCAATAGCTGTCAAAGTATGTTTTGTTTACCATATTGCGCACCCCTTTTATTTTTAAAATATCATTATAAGACATTTCTTGTCTTATCGTGGGGTGTGTACCAATCAAACATGTTTTCTGCAGCACTACAGCACTTCATTGCAATGCTGTTTGGTCAAACGTTGTTCCTTTATCAGAAAATTGCAGGTCCTGCGATTTGTTTCGATAACATGTCAATTAATTGTGCAGCTCCAGTCTGATGTGGTCATCAAAACAAGGTGAGCTCTCCTGTTTAAAGCTGGTGGTGAGCGCCCTCATCTGGCAGTGAAGAAAACATGTGTACTTGAAGAGAGCTAATGAAGTTATCTTTGAATTATTACAGTTTGAGGCAAAGACAACCACTTTTTTCTTGCTGTGAGCACTCAGAAAACAAGATTGATCAAACTGTAACTCCCTACAGCTACAGAGAAATACAAGCAAACCTTACAGTTTAGTCTTTTTCACCTTATGGCTGCTACCTACTCTGGAAATTTTATACTTTCCTATGCAGACTGGAGGGATGAAAACTGACATAGAAACATCCTGTGTAGTTGACTGACTATCTCTATTTTTTTAAAATACACCTCAATCAAGGCACCAGACTGAAAAAACAATCTAATTCTCACTTTATTATTGGCACATTAATGTGAATTTAGCAGCTGTTGGAGTGTCATTAGTTCCCTGTTGTTGTTGTGCTGATGGTGGCATATTTAACACTGATCTGAAGTCAGACAAAAAACACAACATCTTCAATGTCAGCCAGTCACATCATGAGCTGCTAACGTTAGCTAGCTAGCTCCTTCTATCATTCATAAGGCAGCTGTCACACTCGGGTAACGATACAAGCTAGCTCCTGTTAATCATTCATAAGACAGCTGTCACTCTTGCTATCGGGTTAGCTAGTGCTCCTCATATCATCCATAAGGCAGCGTCACACTACTGCTAACGTTAGCTAGCTAGCTCCTCATATCATTCATAAGGCAGCTGTCACACTCTGCTAACGTTAGCTAGCTAGCTCCTTCATATCATTCATAAGGCAGCTGTCACACTCTGCTAACGTTAGCTAGCTAGCTCCTCATATCATTCATAAGGCAGCTGTCACACTCTGCTAACGTTAGCTAGCTGCTCCTCATATCATTCATAAGGCAGCTGTCACACTCTGCTAACGTTAGCTCTTTTAAAATTTACACCACGTTTAAAAGGTTTGATGATTTTAATAAGTTATCTGTGTTTAAAAGTGATCAATCTATCAGCCGTGTTGGTGTTTGTGGTAGCTGCCAATGTGTGAGTTAGTTATCAGTCAGGGAGACGTTAGCTAGCTACATTAGCTACAGACCGAGCTAGCATAGCGGTTAGCTTCAGTCAGCGGGCCTTTCTCCGGCAACATCTCCCACATCCTCCACCTTTCAATCAACACCCCACCACCCCGGAGCGTTGTTTCTCTCCACCCAGGACCCGGACTGACCTCCCCCGCGGTTGTAGTGGCTGTGCTGGCGCTGGATGCGGCGCTCGGGGTCGGGGACCGCTGCAGAGTGACCAACGCCATGGCTGGAAGCTGAGGATGCACCGGCCGGCCGCTGCTGGGGCCTGGTGAGGAGCTGCTGCTGCTGCTGCTGCTGCTGCTGCTGCTGCTGGGCTAACGATACTACATACAACTGATGGATGGACGGATGGATGGAGGGAGAGGAGCCTTAGTATTATCCTGCAGGAAGGCAGGCAGGGCTGCCTGTGCAGTGCAGGGGGTGCTGCCTGCAAGGCTGCAATAATAAAGGCAAAGCAATTTAAAGTGCTATATATATGACTTAAAAGGACATTATGACAAGATATAAAAGGAACACACGAGAAGGACCTGCAAGTATAGAAGAAAATTAAACTTCAATTGAATAAATCAGAATAAAGAGAGAAATAAAACATTTTAAATGCCCCAAACCTAAATAATAATAATAATAAAATAACAATAATGATAATAATAATAATAATAATAATAATAATAATAATAACAATAATGATAAATAATAATAATAATAATAATAATAATAATAATAATAATAACAAATATGATAATGATATTAATAATACTATAATAATAATAATAATAATAATAATAATATGCAGTAATTACCAGTGGTGGAAGAAATATTCAAATTAAAGTATTTCACTGTAAAAATATTCCAGTACAAGTAATAGTCCTGCATTCAAAACATAAAATATTATTAAATGTAAGATGCTAAGGACGTCTCGTGTGATATAACATCTTAAAGGCCTATGTAAGTAGGCATGTACTTATTATATTGAAAAATATGTGTTCTTTAACTGTGAACCACTGACTGTATGCTAAAGGTATACATGTCTTTGTTATGCAGTCAGTGGTGTAGACGCTGGTGTCTGCAGTTTTTTAAAAGCAAAACGTAAGTATGTAAGTTTTATCAGCAAAATGTACTTAGAATAAAATCACAATATGGTCAAGTGCAAATCCAGATCACCAGAAAACCAGAACCAAATCTTTTTTTTTTTTTTTTTTTTTTAAAAAAAGGAAACATGTATGAGAAAACAGCATTATAATGAGGAACTGTAGTGCTTCACAGATGACCTGGACAAAAAAAAATCTTGTTCCCCGAATGAAAAAAACATTTTTGTTTGGTACTTCGATAAATATCACATCATCATGATTTTAATAGTTTTTTTTTTTGTTTGTTTTTTTTGGTGAACATGAAATTGTAATGCAACACTGATC
Source organism: Lutjanus argentimaculatus (assembly GCA_034769285.1). Classification (NCBI taxonomy): domain Eukaryota; kingdom Metazoa; phylum Chordata; class Actinopteri; order Lutjaniformes; family Lutjanidae; genus Lutjanus; species Lutjanus argentimaculatus. The sequence continues at coordinate 14,478,688 of JAWZSL010000017.1, forward strand.
ACTGATTTACTATCACATATGATGTTTTTGGATTAATATTATTGCTGCATTAATGTATATTTTGCTTTTTACTTCTGTAGATGGTTGGTAAGGTTGTTTTCATTTTCCATCTAATCAAAGAGGGTTTTTAAATAGTTTAGTTTAGTTTAAGAGGTGGGAAATTTTTCTCAACCCATTGAAGAACACTTAATCCTTCAGTTTATCACAAACACTAAAAATTAAACACATTTGGAAAATGGAGATGGAGAGTTATGCAAAGTCAAGTTTAATTTTATTTAATGCCTGACCAATAATGGGATTTTTGAGATCAATAAATTATTTGCAAATACTGATATATCTGTCATAGGCCAATATATTGACTGACCAATACTTCAGTCAGGCTCTAATTTTCCTCAGGGGCTTTATAATCTGTGCAGTGTATGACACTAAAACTCTCCTTAGACCTTTGATTCGCGTAGGGAAAACTCCCCCCCAAAAAGCCTTTTATTAGGGAAAAAATGGAAGAGACACAGATGAGAAATAACACATCACAATCACATCTAATACAAATACATGATGATTACAACATTTCTGATACTTGTAAATGATAAAATATGTGTGAGGAATGTGGATCCAGCGAGATGTTGAGCCACTTCAGGTGTGGGACCTGAATCATACGACCTCCTCTCCAACATGGAGACCTGGAAGAAGACAGGCCACACAAAGACGAAATGAAAGAGCCAGACAGCTAGACAGAGAGATGGATGAGAAACAACATGTTGTGCTGCTTTAAAGCTGCCGTGCTTAATTAATGGTGTCAATAACACCCGTGCCGTCTTCATATATGACATAAAGAGGAGGTGCAGCAGTAAAAACCTGAGAATGTTACAGGAATTAGACCACAGAGAGCATCCTGACTAACTGCATGACAGTCTGGTACAGCAGCTGCACCAAAGCCGACAAAAAACCCTCCAGCGTGTTGTGAAAACAGCTCAGGACGTTGTTGGTGCTGAGCTGCCATCACTACAACATCCTCACAGCAGTCGCTGTGTGGGGAGGGCGAAGAAAGAACATCATAAAAGACATCACACGCCATAGACGCCATCTGTTTAAGATTCTCCTGTCAGGCAGGACCTTCAGATCAACACACACACACACACACACAGCTTTTTTCCAAAACGTGTGAAACTGTTGAACTCAGACATCTGCTCAGTCTGACAGGACTGATGTGCTGTGTAATATTTACTTAAATTTCACATTAAACCACTGACTTTGTGCAATATTTCCACACGAACCACACAACCAGTACACCTCAAAACACCATCCCTCCACATTAAACTGTATTTTTTGCTGCTGAATGATTTTGGATCCTTGTTAGTTGTATTTAATTATATTTTATACTTTATATTGCTAATTGTTTTGTGCTTTTCTCTACTTTCACATCACTGATATCTTATCCCTCTTCCATCTATTTATTATTCGTGTGTCGTCAATGCATTTGAGGATGAGGATTTTAGTAATATATGTAATGTATCGGAAATTATGCAAGTGGGAAATGAATGTGTTCTTACAGGTGACAGGAAGGCATCAAGCTATTATAATATTTTGAAAAATATACTAATTCTTATGTAGTGGGATATTTTCCATGCCCCGTCCTTTTTTCATTCCCTGTCTAACTTTCTTTGGAGTTGGTGTTTTCTGGAGACGTCTGAAGAGCATCTTTCCTTTTTATGTGACTGTCAAATGTAGAGATAAGAGCTGAGATTGACTGGGGCGTAGGAAGAGAGGAATGTAATTATGAGGGGCTGCTGATGTACCTAGTGAATTACTAAGTGACTGAGCACAGTTCAGTTCAGTACAGACACACAGAGCAACACATGGAGTGCTATAGGCTGTTCTGTCGATTTATTATTATTATTATTATTATTATTATTTATTATTATTATTATATATTTAGCCAACTAGCTAGCACTACAACTTCTACCTACATTCACATTGAGAACCTGCAGAAAACCAGTGGAGTGCTCAGTAAAAATAAACAAATGAACAAAAAAAGTAAAAAATAAAACTCCTGCATTCAAAATGTTAAAAGTAAAAAAAGTATTGGAATCAAAATATACTCACTGTACCAACAAACTAAAAGTATTCCTTTTCAGAATTAATAATTTCATAGTAATGTAGATTATATTATTAGATTAGGCTATAATTGTTGTGCAGCTGATAAAAATATTCATTTAAATTACTGTGAAGTAATTGTTTGTTGATTATATTTTGTAGTATTAATCTGAATGTGCAAAGTAACCAAAGTTATCAGATAAATGTAGTTGAGTAACATCTTTGAAATATGGTGGAGTAGAAACATAAAGTGGCAGAAAATGGAAATACTCAAGTAAAAATAGGCTACAAGTACCTCAGATTAGTTACTTTCCAGCACTACAGCGTGTGAGCATGAATGCACACGAATACTCAGAGAATAATTTGTCTTGTTGCAGTTCAGATGAAGCAGTGACACATCTTGGATCATGAGCGGAGCTGATAAACAACAGATCAACAGTTGCCTTTTATCAGCTGTCTCCGCCCCTCTGATCACGTGACAGCTGGTCCACTGAGCGCTTTAAACTGGTGTCGGACTTTTGACAACTTCTGCAGAGGTTGACGAACACCAGCCCGAAGGTAAAACGCCGACTTTTTGGGAATCATATCTGTCACATTATGCTGCATTTCCGTAAATCTTTAATGTTCACGTGAGCGATTTGCTTTGAAATGCTGCGTCGCTAATCTAAACTTTATATTTATCCGAGGTGTTGCTCGCTCTGTTACATAATTCACCGCTGAGCCTGGTGCTTTAGTTTTACTCTGCAGGTCTGCACAGTGGGTCAGGTTTATCTTTAGACGTCGTAATAAGAGAAGAATAGATTATAATCTTTAATCCAATCTAAATGTGCACTCTATATAGTTGCACATTGCAATTTTTTAAATAGTTTAAAATTATTTTTCAGTTTCTGTGTCTATTTTATTATTTCCCCCCGTACCACTTTACAATAAGACTACCTGATTTATAAATGATTTAGAATTAGGTTTATAATCCTCTGTAAAATAACTGTATTATGTATCAGGGGTCTTCAACAGGGGGTCCGGGACCCCAAGAAGGTCCTCAGAGTTACTGCAGGGGGTCCCCCGCAAATTAAAATATACCTGAAAGTACACCTTAGCATGAAAATCATAAAATAATATTAATGCAATTAAAAAAAAATTAAATTGTAAAATAATATAATGCAAATAAAATAAAAAATTAAATAAAATTCGTGAAATAAATAAAATTAAGCTGTGCGCGCAATGTCGGGCGGGCAATTTTAGCAAATTAGGCAATTCTGGCAACAACAGAGTTAGGAAGATGAAAAAAAGGTAGGATTCTAATGTGATTTTACATAATATATTATAGCTGCTGCGCAGCAATGGTCGGGGCCGGGCAATTTTAGGCAAAATTAGGCAATTCTGAGCAACAAGCAGAGTGTAGGAAGATAAAAAAAAAGGTGGCATTCTAATGTGCATTTTACATCAGTTGAGGCTTGAACTCACAATTTCTGGCACAAGAGACTCTGCATATTGACTGATAGCTAAGCCAAATAAACAGGGAAAAGAGACAAGGGATAACAGGGAAACGTGTTGATAAAGAGTATTTGTCTCTTCCCAAAACTGCCTGAATCATAATTATTTAAATCTTAGCAGTCTCTAATCCACATAGCATGATACCTGAACATAAGGCTTTCACATTTGAAAGTCCATCCTGCCTTAGCTGAGGCTCAAACTCACGACTTCTGACACTGAAGTCCATCTTTTATCTCACTGAGCTAATTGGCAAATGACAGTTCATGTGTGGCTTCACAAATTGACTAAGCCAAGGATCAGGGTGCCAGGCAGCAGCCATCCATGCCATGGAAAAGCACATTTCAAAGTGAAAGTTCCAAAGCTGTAGCACATATGGTTGATTTGTTGTGAATTTTCAAAGTTTTGAAATTTAGAGGCTTGCTGTAGCGCCACCATCAGGACTATTGTCTTGTGTTTCCAGTTGAGGACATCTGACATGGGACTGGACCTTTGTGAAAAGTTTGGTCATTTTTCGTGCATGGGAAGTAGGATTTCCTCGGAAGAAGAAGAAAGAAAGAAAGAAAGAAAGAAAGAAAGAAAAGAAAGAAGAACATGCAGGATTACAATAGGGTCCTGGCAGCTTAGGCTGCCCGGCCCTAATAATACATAAGGAATAATTTACAGAACATTAACAAAAAGCTGCCAATGAGTCCCCATGCAAAGATGTGAACTAGCAAACCTTCAGAGATTTATATTATTTTATCACATTGATATTCTGTCACTTTACCATGTATGCTTCATACTTTTTCTCTTTTATGTTTGCTATTTGCTATTTGCCAGAGTAAGGTTATCTTTATCTTTATTGCCCCCCTCAGGGAAATTTGTGATCAACATCAGCAACAACAACAATAAATGAAAAATAATAGATAAAAACCACATACTAGTTCAAGGGAATGGAAATTTCATATCAAGTACAAATATACAAGAATGCCAAAGTGCAGGATGTGCAAAATGTGCTGGCGTGGTGCAAGAAGTGCAGTTGCTATTGAGCATATCTGTAGCACTTGGACTGAAAGAGCGATGGAGTCTTTTAGTCGTCTGAACAGGTGCCTTGAAACGGCGGCCTGAGGGCAGCAGCTCAAACTCCCTCTGCAGTGGGTGGTACTGACAGACCATATTAACATTATAGCAGTGTGGTAGCTCTCATTTCACTGCTTTTGTACGCTTACAGTTCTAGATGTGACAGACAACTCCTGAATACAGCAGAGCTGCAGGTAACATTACTTTCATTGTTGATTAATCTGTCAGTCATTTTTTCTTTTAATTAATTAATTGCTTGGTACAGAAAATGGTGAAAATTTTTGTCAAAACCCGAGGTGACGATGGGTTCAAATGTCTTGTTTCATCCGCAACCCGAAGATATTCAGTTTACTGACACAGAGGACTAGAGAAGGCAGAATATATTCACATTTGAGAAGCTGGAATCAGAGAATTCTGACACTGTTTACTAAAAATGATCAAAATAGTTGGCACTTAATTTAATCAAATTGTTGCAACAGTAAAGATAAATGGGCAAATAGTGTGCTCACTATTTGGCAAGCAGTAGGATGCTTGTTGCTTTTATCTACTGTGTTGTATTAGTGTTTCAATTATTTTTACAACCTGATTAATAACACAATTATAAGCTCTCTATAAATCATTTATAAGGGTCGTCTTATTGTAGTTATACCACATTTCCTATATAGAGATTTATATTATTTTATTACATTGATGTTCTGTTACTTTACTCTGTATGTAGCTTTAATGTTTTATCTTTTATGTTTATTATTTGAACAGTTGTCGGAGTAGCTGCAGTTCTCATTTTACTGCTGTTGCACGTGTATAATTACGCATGTGACAAATAAATCTCTTGAAACTTGAATAGAGATCCAGATGTTCACGTACAGGTTAAGGTGCCTCTGTGGGTGAATGATTCTCAGATCTAAATGTGTTTTATCTCGTTAATTCAGACATGCGGGTGGCAGTGATTGGAGCGGGAGTCATCGGCCTGTCGACAGCTCAGAGCATCTACGAGCAGTATCACTCCATCGTCAGACCGCTGACCATCGAGGTGTACGCGGACCGTTTCACTCCACTGACCACCAGTGATGGAGCTGCCGGCTTCTGGCAACCATATCTCTATGATAAAGGCAACGTCCAGGAGACGTAAGGGCTTGTTTTCTCTTATTTTCTCCACTCTATCTGCAAAAAGTGGCTACTGTTTAATGCCGTGTTTGTCCTCATGTTTAGAAAATGGAATAAAGAGACGTTTGACTACTTGCTGAGCTCCCTCAGCTCACCAGAGTCGGTGAAGATGGGTGTATTCCTTCAGTCTGGCTACAACCTGTGCACTGAACCAGCCCCGGTGAGCGGTGCTTTGTTCTGCACCTCACAGATAAGATTTAACCTGCTTTAGAAAACCTTTTACAATCAAGAGCAAAGGAACACAGTGCAATTAAAAATACAGACATAGAGGTAGCTCATTCATAAATTTATCACACACTAGTGCAGTATCAACCGTAAACACAGTCCATTAATATTCGTCCAGACTGAAAGTGGAGCTCTGTTCAGCTGCACAGGGAGGGCTGCCTGTGATGGTCAGAAAACAATAACCGAGAGGCCTCACCAAGGGTTGAGTTGGGGGTTTGCAAACTAGCACAACCAGGAATGTTTAGGACATAAATGATGTGATCTCCCACTGTGTGACTTGTTTTTTTTTTTATTGCAGGATCCCTCATTTAAAGACATCGTCCTGGGCTTCAGACAGCTCACAGACAGAGAACTGAAGATGTTCCCTGGATACAAGTAGGTTCCTGCAGAAACTGCCCTGAAAGCAAAACGCTGCCGCACATCATTAGTCAGAAGAACGGGGCCTACTTTATTAATCTCTCTTGGGGAAACTGTATGTTAATTACAATTAATAACTGTTGTTATTTACACACACACACTGGCCCAGTGCATGCAGAAACAGGACAATTAGACATGCATCAATGGAGAAATGTCAGAGTCGGGGGCTGCCACAGACATGGCGTCGGGCGTCCCGAGCGGTTAGGGGTTCATTGCTCGAGGAGGTGATCTGGCACTTCTAGCTACCAGTCCACACTCTCTGCTGACCGGTGCATGCTGGACTTGAACCGGTCACGCTCTGGTTACCAAGCCAAGTGAGCTCGGTTACGGAGTTATTTATTTCCACGCCATGCTGAACATTTGACCATTCCTGCATGGGATTACAAAAGACTGCTGCACATAAGTAGTCTTCCAATATCACCAATACAATGCCAAAAGAAAAACAGAAACAATAAATTATACATAAATCAAAAGAGGTTTCTGTTTCTCTGAAGTCCAGATGACCTCACCTCTCCAAATCTGTGTCTGCTGCAGCACTTTTTTCCGTCAGTATTTCATGGTTTTCATTAGCTCGTTTGTGATCTGAAAGCCATATTGGCTACAAAAATGCAGATTAAACTCAGTAGTGAATTATGATTTTAAAAGCAACAAAGTAGATTACACAGTGTAATGCATACCTATGTACAAGTAAATACCCCAAAATGACTAAATTACAGTAATTTGATTATTTGAATTAGTTGACTCTGCCACCACTGTGCATCACTGATGTTTGGAAAATATTTAAATAAATATTTAGGACTGGATGGATAATTCTGTGTAAGCAGCTCTCACACTCACGTCTGTCTCCTCTGATGTGTCCAGTTTTGGATGGTTCAACACGGCTCTCATGGTGGAGGGTAAAACGTACCTGCCTTGGCTGATGGATTGGTGAGTGATTAACTTTTCTCTTAAGTAACTCCTCATGTTGTGTCAGCATTTTTACCAGAGCACCTGTTTACAACATCATTTATTACCCAGTAAAAAGATGAAAGGACGCACCCGATTGCTTGTTATGTAATAATTCTATTCATATTTATTATTCATGTATTTTAAAATAGACCTTTTTCATGGCACCATATTGATATGAAACAGCAGAGTAAACACAGGTGTTACCAGTGTTGTCTTCATGTAGAAATACCAGCTCTAAAAAAGGTCTGTTGTTTACTATTTACTATATGTTGTGTTTGTTGTCTGATATATTGTACACAAAGTGGGCACTTTATTAGGTACACGTGTACAATCCAGTATAATCCAATACACCAGCTCAGCCATAAATTCTGCTTTAATGTTACCTATAATATTCAGGTTTTTTTTTTTAACACTATCATAGATGTGTTAATTCAACTACATGGTTTAGCATCAAGGTCACAGTTAGTAATGATGTTTTATGGAGCTGCATTATATATGATCATCTGATCTGATCTGTTTATAGAGATTATATTCAGCTTCAGTTTCTTAGGCTACGTTCACACTGCAACCCTCAGTGCTCAATTCTGATTTTTTGCTCAGATCAGTTTCTTTTTTTTTTAATTTGTTTGCCTGTGCACATTGTCTTTTAAATATGGCAGATATCAGACTTCAGCATGGTCAGGCCGGTCATCAGCTGGCAGTTTGAATTTGCACGAATAGAATAGAATCCTTCTCTAGTAAGCAACTACTATTGCAACCACCAGCCAGTCATAAACGTGAAACTGATGGAGGCCTCTGCACCGGAGCATGGAGCTCCGCATTCGCTGCACTGCCAATGCTGGACACAACGTAGTATCCATAAATCACACTTTACTGACACAATAGTCACATGAATTCGGATATGACCCCATGTGATTTTTGCTGTTTTCACTGTCATGAAAAAATCAGATCTGAGTCACATAGGAACAAAAAAAAGAAAAGATTTGGGCCCTTTTCTCTGCCCCCCTCATGTATATAAACAGGGAGGAACAAAAATTAGAAACACCTCTCAATATTATGTAGTTCAGTACAACCCCACCTTTAAATATGACCTCAGTAATGAACATATAATTTAATTTACACAAAAACCTCATAAAAACAGAGCAGAGCTGTTGTTTTGAATTGCAATAGATTGCACAGATGTACCTAATAAAGTGGCCACTAAGTTTATATACCATATATATATCAAATTAAAAACGGTACAAAGTTAAAAAAAAAAAAAAAGTATACATTCAATAGACACTAAGTGAAAGCTAACTATTGTATGGCTGCAACGATGCTGCAACGATGAAGCTGTAGAATTTATTTCTTCAAAAAAATTACTCAGATAATTATTTTATTATCAAAATAGCCAACAATAAAAGACTAAATTAGACAGCTGCTAGATGGGAATGACCTGAATAGTATCTGAAATGTTTTTCATTTTTTTCTTTCTGACACACTACATTATTGTCAACATCATTTCCATGTACTCTGTTTAATGAATCGTAAATGAGTGAATCATTTTGGACACAGCCCACCAGATGTCCTCATATGTTGTTTAGGTAACTGGTTCTCAATCTTCAGTAGTTCAGGTTTAACTGAAGTCAAAAAGTTTATCTTTCACGCAGCTTTCTGGTGCTCATAATGTGCATCTCATTTTGTGTCATTCTCAGGCTGCAAAAAAGAGGCGTGAAGTTTTATCAGAGGAAAATAGAGTCCTTCAAGGAGGTTAGTGAAGACTTTTCAATATTATAGTTTCATGCATATTTTTCATGATACATTACAATGTTTTATTCTTAATTTTAGAAATGTTTTTTATACAAAGTCTATAAAGGTGTAACATCCAGACTGTTACCACCTGAGACACTCACAAAGTGTTCTCACTTGTCATTCTTGTTATCTCTTATCTCGCTTCCCGGTTTTTTAAGCTGGCAGAAAGTGGGGCAGACGTGATAATAAACTGCACTGGAATGAGATCGGGAGAGCTGCAGCCGGATCCTGAGCTCGTACCAGGCCGCGGTCAGATAATCAAGGTTAGAGAGGTTCAGACGTCTGTAAACAGTTCATATATAACCGGCTATAAAGGCGCCGTGTGATAGCAGTTGAACCTTGTTATTCCTTTGTGTTTCAGGTGGACGCTCCCTGGCTGAAGCACTGGATTATTACCCACGATTTTACAGCAGGAACCTACAGATCACCGTACATCATCCCAGGGTAGATCTATGACACAACAGCTTCTCTGTCCTGTGGTGCTGCTGGATCTGCAGTATCGTGCACAAAACTCAGTTCTAGTTTCTCTAGTGTAATTATTTCAGCAGCTCTTATTGAAAATCTGTTTAAAGGGATGGTTTACCTTCTCTTTTTCTACTGTACAATAGCTGGCATGCCCCCAGTTCTGAGAAGCAGCAGGAGTACCAGTGTACGAAGCTCATGTACCTGTGCTGTGGACAGGCTCAGCAACACAAGGTCCACCTAAAAAGGGTTTAAGTGCATGCTATATTTTCACATCTTTACTTTGCCGTCAGACAGCCTTTTCTGATCGGAAACCATCAATCTTCTACTTTTACATGTACTTGTTATGTGATGTAACTTAAGTCAGGAAGAACCTGTGCAGTTCCCCGCTGCTCCGATAGCAGCGTCAAACTTTAGCTTTGGAAAAAAAATGGAAAGCAAAATACACAAGCTTTTATTTTATGAAAGGTGCTGCTGTCTGAGACCGTACTCCCCACACTCTCTGTGATGACGAGGTAAAGCGGTGAAAATAATCTAAGTATAGCGTACACTTAAACTGATATTGAATTTTTTTTTGAGGTGGGCCTTTTTTTTAGGTTGCTAAAATAAATTTTGTGGCTGACCCTGTCCACTGCAGCACATTGCTTGGCTTCCTATGCTGGTCCTGCTGATTTTCTAATCTAGGGGCGTGTTGGCCGCCATCTACTGTAGGTAATACGCTGACTACATCATCCTTCAGAAACCACAAACTATCCCTTTAAGGACCAGACAGCTGCTCCTCTGTACTGTGGTGCTTTTGGATTACAGTAATGTACATGCACTTTTGGATTCTATGGTGTAATTATCTCTGCAGTCTTTAATGAAATTAAGTTGAACAGTGTTAACTGTAGCAGTGGTCGTACTGGTTTGTCTAGTTGACGTGGTGTCGCTTTCCGTCAGAGCGCTTGTACTTTGGGATTACAGTTTGTTTGTTTTTTAACATGTTTGTGTGCAGGAGTCGTCTTGTGACAGTCGGCGGGATTTTCCAGTTAGGAAACTGGAGCGAACACAACAACTCCATCGACCACAAGAATATCTGGGAAAGCGCTTGCGAGCTCGAGCCGAGTCTTAAGGTGAGATGATCTCAAAATGTTGTGTGTGTAAGAGGCCATAAAAAGACTTTCTGCCTCATCTGTAATTAATTATTTAACACGAATCTTCTGTAGTGCTAAAGTATTTAACATATATATTTTTAGAACAGTTATTCTTTAATGCAGTTTTAAAACATGTCGGCAGCAAAGAACAGTTTGGTTACAAAATACTAAAATCTGAAGGCAGACAACAAACAAGCCTCTTCAGTTTTATGTGTGCATGGTTACATATAAATACTATATGTTACACATCTTAACAATGGCTTCGCTGCACCACAAGGATTCATTTTTATACCTGAAGTCCTGGTTTAATTTTAAATTATGTTGCATCAAACATGCTTAAAATTAAGACAGATTCAGATTAAACCTCTCCGCAAACCTCAGTTTATTTTTTATTCTTAACATAGATTACATTTATCTCTGTGCATCAGAAAACTTAAAACTCCAACTTATGTGATCCACTATTAACTTAATAAATTTACATGTGATGAGGTTAAAGTGGCTGCCTTGTTGAGATAAATTGAGCAAAAATAATCAACTTCCTCAAAGAAAGTGAGTTTGAGTTTTATGATGTCTCTCTTCTTTCGCTGATGATTTGACCAACAAGTTTTTGTCAAAGGAGGAGAAATTAGAGCCTCTCTGCTGAGCCATCTGAGTGGGCTAACTGACTTTTAGCAAACAATATGTTTTAGTTAACTTTTTAATTGAATTGGGGAAGACACAGCAAAGGGCCACATTTAATTTAATACTTGATAGGATATAATATCATGAGTCATGTGACTCATGTACCCTAACTCTTCCATTGTTGGGGTCACCTGAAGGTCGCCTGTCGTCATGTGAGTTGTTAGAGTCACGGTGTGTGGGTGGATGTCTTATCTTTCCTTGAACAGGGAGCAGGAAGTACTGTTCACGTACACTGAGGAACGGAGGGCGGCAGTGGTGTAACATTTTAACTAACAAATAAACAATGTAACATCAAAAGTTATGGAATACAGAGGAACCGCAGTTTTGTATACTTATCCTACAAGGTCCCTACAGCGTGCACATACTGGTTAAACATCACTAAACTGGGATTTTCTAAACAAAGATTTGTTTTAATTGTGTTCTGAGCTCTCTCTCCTTAATTTTAAACCTGGTTTTACTGAACTCTGATTAGAACTAGTCTTAGATTTAATTAATTTTTGTTGGTACAACCCAGTGTGCTTTTCATCTGTATCCAGGATTGAATGTATAGATTTATGTGCATACTGTGTATTGTTGTGTTTTACCATTTTTTCTCACTTTTTATACATTTTTAAATTTATATAATACTTCAGCAAAATTTGAAGCTTGAGATCAGTTAAGTCTTGGTGTTCTGTGGCCTCAGCATGCCAGGATAGTGGAGGACTGGGCGGGCCTCAGGCCAACTCGCACCAAAGTCCGACTGGAGCGGGAGACCATACAGTCCGGACCAAAAGCAATAGAGGTAAACTTTAAAAGCCAACAGCTGAATATTAAGTTTTGGTCATTGAAAATATTCTAAAATATCCCAGCTCTCATTCAGGTGATACACAACTACGGCCACGGAGGTTTCGGACTCACCATTCATCGAGGCTGCGCTCAGGAGGCAGCGAGGCTCTTCGGTCAGATCGTGGAGCAGAAGGGCAAAGGTCCAAAAGCTCGACTGTAAATTATGTGACCTGCAGTCATGATTGGTGCTCCTTTTTATATTTTTAATGTCAGTGCCAATGTCAGTCCAAACTGTAACAAACATCCAAAGCAAACTGATATTCAGGATCATATATCTTTGACATCACTTTCATCAATGCTGTAATGTGCTGTAACATAAAAGAGACACTCCGGTCCAGTAACAAAATCCACTCATCACACTGTTAAGTAATAAAAAAAAACAACATGAATCCACTGCTCCTTTTGAAAGATCATTTACTGTAGTATCATACACATTTACATCCAGTGTGTTGACAAGAACCTGTGCACAGAGACACTTAATGCAGCACTATATCTCAAACACTGGCAGGTTAAGACTCGGCTCGCTGGACCTGTACTAGTTCATCTCTTTTTATTCTTTTTTTTTTTTTTAACAAAACTTTGCTCAGTGTGTTTATCATAGAATCAGACTGAGCAAAGTCGGTCTCCACATCACCTTCGTTACAAACAAAAGCAAAGACAACAACTAAACCAGGTATTGATACAGTATTTACAGAGACACAGAATGTAACATCCTGCTAAACGGTTGTGTATACACGTGTAGGTAAGGAGATGCAGCATGTGACTCCATGTACTCATGTTCATGTCATTTGGTAACACTTTATACACATATTCATCATTAACTAGTTGCTTATTAACTTGCATAGGACTATTAGTACCGTATTGGCTCTTTATAAGTCATTATAAAGCAGTTATTAGATATCTGGGGGCCCATGGCATGGAAACGTTTGGGAACTGTTGGTAGTAAGAACAAACCACCATGTGCATAAATTCTAAGAAAAAATGCAATCGTGCAGTTTGAGCAAACGTAAGATGTGTGCTTCCTTCTTCCTCCTACTTTGAGTGGAAGAGTCACTGGCTGAAGATAGATTAATAAATTGCCATGAATCTTTGTATGCAACCTGTTATTTCAGAATCGATAGCGTATCACAAAACATAATATAGCCATACTAAAGTGAATCTGATGACCTTATACAGAATGGTGACAAACATAGTAACGTGGTTGAAAGTCTGTGTGCTGTAATGGAATTACTAAGTAAGGCAACTGTGTGGGTTAATAAATGTCAAACTTAGGAAAGTCTCATGTTAGAGTGGGAAACATATTCTGAGTTAGAAAGATTTAATTTACATCAGGGGTTCACAAAGTTTTAATGCCGAGTGCCAAATTAGGGAGCCAGCATATGATTGAAGGCCTCACAGAAAAAACCCATGAACTTGTACGATTTGTGATCTTAATGTCTCATAATGATGTTTCACATCAAAAAATTCCTTAACACTGAATGCATCTGTTTGCAGATTAAGGCAGATCACTTGATCTGTCCTGTGAGTCCTGACAATGTAAGAGTTGATCGATTTTTCCTGAAACCTCCTTTTCTACAGAGTTTTCCACCAAAACCTGCTAACAGCACTATAACTGATGACAGAATGTAATTGACACTCGCAAAGGTGCCACTCGTTGCAGTGAAACCAGATTTCTACAAGTTGTCATTCCTAACCTGATAGGTGCTTGTTTGGGGGATACAGTTTGATGCAGTAATGTAGTAAATATAGGCTATTGAAAGTAGTGAAATTGCATGCACTTAATGTCATGTTCAGGGGCTACACAGGGCCGCTGTTGACCCACGGGCCACGCTTTGAGAACCCCTAATTTAGAGTTATTTGGCTATAGAGCCCAATTCATGTACAAAAACGTCCTTACTTAACATCAATAAGCAGTAATTAGGAGGTTATTGCCAGAAAACCCAGAGTTGTATAATATGGTCATGCAAAAAGAATTAATAAGTGCTTTATAATGACTAATAAAGAGCTGATATGCTACTAATATTCATGCTAATGAGCATCATGTAAATGGTGAATATGTGTAACTTAATATAAAGTGTTTCCTGTCATTTTTTAAATTCTTACTAACAAGGTTGATTCTGTTTGGGTGATGAAGATACTCAGATTTAGATTTACTAATACTTCAGTGTTAACTTCCATAATCTCATCTTCAGTCCAGGATCTGTGGACTCGCCTCACTTGTGCTACAATTATGAAATATTGTCAATTGTTTGATTTTACTTATGTTATCGTGCTCTGATGAAGGCTTCGGCAGATTGTTTTATATAAAATGACCACATAATGATCAACACGTGTTATTTTCATTATTAATAGAGTAACACCTGACTTTTCCTTGTTTACCTTTAGTTGTAATTCATGTTGAAATGTGACATAATACTGACACAAGAAAAAAGAAGATATTAAACACAGGATTTAAAAAAAAGAGTCAGTGACCTTCTGTGCAGTTTGTCTTTTCACTGCCTTGACAGAAGTGAATCTTAAAATGAAGAAACCACAGACCTGATTTAATCTGATGGTCTGTTGATTTGATGAACTGCTCCTCACTCCAGTGATGAACGTTTTTAGAAAGCTGAGTTTGCAGTTAGTGTATTTTAACAGGCAATTTATGTGCACGAGATAATGCTCTTTCTTATCTACGCTTTATGTCCAGTATGCTAATAGACGCAGCTTTTTCATTAGGATGAGAGTACGACTCTCAAACACAATAGGTAGTTTTAAGGCTCTTTCAAAAGAAGATGGTTATTAAACACTTTTACTCTCTTATTCTTCTCTTCTGTTAGAGAAGCAGGATTCAAATACTCTGCTTGAAGTATCTGAATCCTCATTTATTCCTTTTCACGTCGTCCACCATTTATTCTCTCAATCTTGCACTGTGAAGGTCATTTGCTCGTTTGCAGTCACCCCGTGTGCACTTATTCAGTGGCAAAATTGTGACAGCAATGGTGGCTGAAGACTATATAATAATAATATATAACATTGTGCTGCCTGGCTCTCTGAAGCCACTGTGGTGCCTAAACTGAAGAGTCTTAGGATGGGACTGGAGATGGGCACAGAAAGCTGCTCTAGCTTTTTTGCGCCTCCCTCCTTGCCTCTTTTCCTCTCTGTAGTCCCCTCTCTCGGTCGTGCTCCAGCTCTTGGATGCATCCTCAGCCCTGCGAGCCGGAGCTGGACTGAGGGATTCTCCCTGAGCCGTGGGTGGAGGCCCGGCCCACCATCTCCTGGCCCCACTCGCGGTGGCTGGACTCCTGCAGGCCCCGACCCGTCGTCTCGATCGGCAGCGCGCAGGAGGCGACGGCGGCGAGGAGGCAGCAGCAGCAGTACACGGACAGAGCCAGGTACACAGAAGACTCCAGCATCACCTGCAGGATGAAGACGAACAGATATGATCACCTCCTTCTTGTATCGTGATGTATTTATGTGATGTTTTTCAACATGGGGTTGCAAATATCCATAGTCACTTTAAGTGTACGCTATATTTTGTTGGTGGTGGTCTTTTTTCACCAGTTTATCTTGCTGTCCGTCAGCCTTTTCTGATCGGAAACTGCCATTATTTTAATTTATTTAGTGACTTTACAGATACAACAATTATTGGACTGCAAATTACACAAGGACAAAAACAAAAAGCAAACAATAAAACAAAACAAAAAAGACAAAAGAGATAATAACATGCAGACTTTTACATGGTACATATAAATGGTGATAATAGTTACAATAATGACATTGACATTGTACGATTACTGTGATTTAAATAGGTTTTTTTGGGGAGATCTGTTGTAGTGTATAGAATGGGAAACTGCCACTATATCGCTCTCTCCAAAGCCACCAGACTCCATTGACAAAATCAGTCATTTTACCTTGCAGAACAAAGCAGTTGCTGGTCCACGTCTGCCTCGATCGGTTAGTTTGTTTGTGTTATTGTGTGACTTCGGTGTTTTCAAGAGTTAGTTTGGATTCACCAAAGTCGCACAATAACACAAACAAACTGATCAAAGCAGCAGTAGACCAGCAATCCTGCAGAAGTAAAATGATTGTTTTTCCAATGGAGCCTGGTTGCTTTGAAGAGAGCGATATTTAGCTTAGGTGGCTAAAATAATTTTGCTGCTGACCCTGTCCACAGCAGTACATCAAAAAATCCGAACTATCCCTTAAAATGAGAATATTGAAGGGTTTTACCTGTGCAACAAAAGGTGTAATAAGGGCTCCGACTCTGGCCATTCCACTGCTCGTTCCCAGACCTAAAGCCCTGGTCGCCGTCGGGTAAACCTGCAGAGTTTTAGAGAATACTGATGAGGCTGCCTGATGTTTGCTCTGCTTTTCTCAGCTATAGATTTGATCTGAGCTGTACACTAATAACTGTTATCTCACCTCTGGAGTGTACACGTAGGCAGCCTGAAACCCTCCTGCGATGAAAGCTCTGGCGATGAATATCAACACCGTCATTGACGCCCTGCAACAGAGAAACCAGCAATACTGGATAAACTGGATCAACACAGTTTCATGTTTAATATGATCATGGCCTTGGATTTATTTAAATCTTTAGCAGCTATAACCCCATAAATTTAACTATAAAGTAGCTGCAGACTTCTCAGCATTATTATTTACACTGTGCACTGCAGTGTCCTTTCATAATTGTACTTATTTCTTATATAATTTGTAGTACGAAGCACATATTTCCTTTTTTGTTTTTTTTTGTTTGTAATAATTTTCTCTAGGCTTATATATATATTTTCATTCTTGAACGGAAGCAGCTGTTTTCCCCTGGAGATCAGTAAAGAATCCACCTCACCTCCCAACACAACCATAGAGTGGAATGATGCACATGGAGAAGATGAAGAAACACAACGCCATGGTCTTCCTCCTGCCCAGTCGGTCTATAGCCCACAGTGTCACCAGCAGTCCTATTTAACAATACAAAATGCAAAATTACGTGTTTGTAAAATACAGTATATAGCTGGTTTGCTCTTTATTTTACAGTGCGTCAGATCTTTCTCAGGTCAGACATCTTGACATGTCACTGCAGGGAAAGCACAGGTGTAATTAATAACATAACGATGGCTTCATTTTATTAATTAGCCAGGGGTTTTGTCAGTGAGCCAGCAGGGCCCTGTCACTCCTAAATAGAATGCAGCCATTATTAATGTACTTATTACCACCTTGCCAAAGTGTGCCCCACTAGAAAGCTCTATTAATATTATTATTATGACAATTTACTTTACTTTAGGTTATAAATTATTGCTGCTCCTGATAAATGTTCTTTCTGTTTTACTGATCTGTCCCTGAAATACCCAAAATAATGTAGCAACAGGTGTAATAATTACATAATATTTAGCACAAGAAATAACATAACAATATCTGCAGCAACTAAGCATTTACTAGAGAGTTATCCAGTAATTATTTGTATAAAGACCTTGTAAAGAGAAAAACATGCAACATAATAATTACCACTTGTTAATTACCTTTTAATATCAATAATTTCTAAAAAAAAAAAAAAAAAATGACATGGCATTTTCGCTGCTTTGACATGTTCAAAAATGTTGAAATTAAGTTTTGAAAGAACAGTGTTATTGCTTTTCACAAGTGCCATTATTTACCATGATTCATTTTAGCCCCTGATCTCTGTATGTTTTTTTTTGTGGCCAATCTTGACCAGAACTTCCTGGCTGAAGAGATATTGTATCTCAGTGTGGCCTTTATGGTTAAATAAAGGATAAATAAATGAATAAAATAAATAAAAATGGCATAAACAGTAGTAACTGAATTCACTATTCACGAGAGCATTCGTTTAGTTTTCTAGTAAACATAACACAGTTATAATCCAGTGAAAATCATGAAATAGTGTAATTATTTTCTAAAAAATATATAAAACTAACTTTGAGAAAGAACCGACGTGTACCTGGGAATTCAGACAAGGTGGTCCACAGCAGGTCTTTGTAGTCGTCAGAGTTCAGATATTTACACTCCAGGCTGCACCGGAGCTCCCTCTTATTACCTTTGGACACTAGAGGGAGGCAGAAAGCAACAGAAAACAAGACCGTTTACGCCGACGCCTCTGCTGTTCTTGCAGAAACATGGTGTCAAAGTGCACAGACCTTTATCCTCACAGACATTTTGATCAGGTAGAGTAAGAAATGCACATGTGTAATAACTTTAACAATGTTTCTGTTCCATTAGTGTCCTTATAACCATCATAAATGTTTTTAATAAGGAGTTGATTCATTCACTGACCCTGAGAGGAATCATTTATTAGATGCTCATTCATTTGAAATATATAGACTGCTGACACGGTTCTCTGGTTTTACAGATGTATACTACATTTATCTCCTGGGGCTTCAACACACAGCTCACTGAAGTACGGTGTCTCATTTATCAGTGTACCAAAATAAAAATCTGTGTGTGTCCTTGAGTGTGTGAGGGCGTCTGTTGGTGTTGGAGCAGTGACTCACTTCCACATGCACCCCCCTCCTGAAACAGCTCTGTAGTGAGCAGCACCAGTCCGTAGTAAGAGAAGGCGTTCGCAAACCTGAGGAGACAAGAGAGTGTTGGTTCACATGAAACACAGATTTATGTCTACACGCTTGAAGAACAAAAGGTTTTGGAGAGTCGGGAAGAAAAAAAAATCAGTGAATAATGACTGGATGTGACAGGTGGGAGGGGGGCTTCATCATTCACTTCACCTACCAGATAAACCACAGCAGAACTGTGGTCCACCGAAAGTGTGATGAAAACAAGTCTCGAATCTTTCCACGATCCTCCTGGTTAAGACAACAGACATAAGAAACCTGAATATACATCCTAACAACATGGACAAATTATGAGACAACAGGACCCTGGACACGGACACATAAAAGGCTCCAAACCCTCCTTTATAGGAGCACACCCAGACTGAAAAACACAGTGTCTCTTTGTAGTTGTTTTGTGTCTCTTTGTGTACTTTTGTGTCTGTAGTCATTTTGTGTATCTTTAGTTCTGTGTGTCTTTGTGGTATTTCTCTGTCTTCTCCTAGTTACATTTCGTCTCCATGTGGTTTTGTGGTACTTTTGTCTCTCTGCAGTCATTCTGTATCCCTTTGTGGTAGTTTTTTGTCTCTTTGTAGTTTTGTGTGTCTGTGGTAGTTTTGTGTCTCTGTAGTCATTTTTGTTTGTCTCTTGACTCCACGTAGTTTTGTGTCTCCTTGTGGTACTTTCATCGGTCTGTAGTCATTTTGTGTCTCTCTGTTGTAGGTTTTTGTCTCCTTGTAGTTTTAAGTCTCTTTGTGGTACTTTTGTGTCTCTACAGTCATTTTCGTCTCTTGATTGGCTCTTGTCTCCATGTAGTTTTATGTTTCCTTTTGGTACTTTAGTCTCCTCTGTAGTCATTTTGTGTCTCATTGTAGTCATTTTTCTCTCTTTGTAGTTTTATGTCTCTCTGTGTTACTTTTGTGTCTCTGTATTTGTTTTGTGTATCTTTGTGGTAGTTTTGTGTCTCTGTATTTGTTTTGTGTATCTTTGTTGCAGTTTTGAAGTCATATGATTCACTTGTAATGAAATCATGCTCTGGCCCAGCAGGCCCCTGACACATTGGACCCAGTGGGCCCCTTCAGAGCAGCGTTTGAGGTGACTGTTAACATTTTAATGAAACATAATAGGCCTGTTCAGTCCATCCATGTTAACAGGTAGAACACATGAATGATCCTCAGAGAACTTGTGTTCTGCAGAGACAGGCTCTTACCTGTTTGGCAGCGATAAGTTTTCCCAGTGGCATCGGTGCTCCGTTCTCTGTAGCGATGCGCTTCAATGTGGCCAGAGCTTTTTCCTGGTTCCCCGTCAGCACGTCGTATCGAGCGCTCTCTGGTAGCCACTGCTCCCACCACCCAAAAAAAAAAACAACAACAACAAAAAAAAAACAAAAAACAGACATGTCAGTTGAATCTGTCATTTGTTCTGTTAACATATTTTAGAGTTTTGTATGAACGGATAACATCACACTCACAAAACATAGGAAGGCAAAGATGAAAGAGGAATGGTAGAGAGGCCGAGAAGCCAACGCCACCCCAGAGTGGGCATCACCAGGATCGCTAAGAGAACCTCAAACACAGTGCCCAGAGCCCAAAATATCTGCAGGGCAAAATCAAAATCATACATATATATATGTCAGTGCTGAGAAACTGTAGGTGGATGATAGATCACTGTTAAAGGCCATTTCACTCACTCAACATAAAACCTTTTAGGAGGAGCGTGTACACAAAACTTTAAATGCACACTGTAAACAATTTGGAGCTGATTTAATTTAAAACAGTATAATACAGCGTAATACTACACAATATTGTCAGCCAAGGACAGAATAAAGTTTAAAGCCTTGAGTTTTGTAAAAATTGTTTTTGTTATGTTAAGTGAACACAAATTATTCATTTCATTGAACAAGAAATTGTCTACATTTCATATGAACATAAAAACATTGAGTGCATATTTTTACAACATTTTCAAGTTAATTCAACTAAAATAAATATGTGCTGAGTGCACAATGCATCTATTGTTAATTAATCTTGAACTAATGAGGCTATAACAGCCTCATACACCTTTAGGAAAATGAGCTCAAACTCATAAACTTAACATAAAAACTGATGTCAGTCTCAAGAGGATGAGTGTTTGTGTGACGTGAACATAAAGTTTCTATGTAATTTTGACGTAAAATTTTGTGTCAAG
This sequence comes from Lutjanus argentimaculatus, assembly GCA_034769285.1. Taxonomy (NCBI): domain Eukaryota; kingdom Metazoa; phylum Chordata; class Actinopteri; order Lutjaniformes; family Lutjanidae; genus Lutjanus; species Lutjanus argentimaculatus. The sequence goes on from JAWZSL010000017.1 coordinate 14,499,701, forward strand.
GATGAATTGGGGTTAGAGTGAGATAAACATGGTCCTACAGGGTAGTTCATACCTCAATCAGCAAGATGCATGTGGCTCTGGACCTCATGGGCAGAAATTCAGCATACAGCGTCACCCTAACGAGGAGGAGCATTTCACCGTTAATCCTGACTCACATCATTAATTGCAGTGTTGTTTATTAGACAGATAAATGAGGGTTACTCACGACTGCGGGGCTCCTCCGATGCCAAAGCCCACCAGCGCACGGAGGAAGAGGATCCACCCGTAAATAGGCGCAAACGCACTCATCAGGCCATAGAACATTGTCCACAGCACGCTCATCTTGAGACCCTGTGCGCGCATACAATCAGATCATAACAAGCTGCTAAATAAATGATGGTGATCTGATGAAGTCTTCAGGAGAGCATACAGTTCAGCGTCTGATATCGATCACTCTCTTTCAGTCAGAAAACAAAAAGCTATATAGCCTATAAACTCAACACAATATTTGTTTTACAGCAAATAGAAATATAGAAATATAAAATAATCTCCAGAGAGCTGAGGCTTCAGTTAGAACTTACTGTCTTTCTGCCATATTTGTCAGATATGTTTCCCCAAAGAGAAGAGCTGATCATCATCCCGATAAACACTGCCTGCATCGTTAAAGGAAAAAAATAAAATAAAACATCTTGCAGCAGCTTTAAAGTACACTTGACTATAATTTTACAAGACATATTTGATATTACGCACATCCTGTCATGCATATTTTCAAACTGCAGTCAGTACAGCAGCTTCTTGTTTTGATGTGAGCCACTGCAACTCACTGAATATAAATTTTTTATTTTATTATTTTCTCATGAACAGTGAATGTTACTTAATTTATTAACTACAATGATGCATGAAAAAATATTCACTATTCTTCATTAAAGGGGCTATTTCAGCTGTTCAAATATTAATAAAATTCTCTTAATTCCATTGAAGCTATCTGAGAGGCAGATCTGGAAGAGGTGATTCCAGCGGATGTGTGGGATGTGATTTTGCAAAGGCTGCACAGATCCTTTATCTGTGCCAAACGTGGTTTCATTCAGTGCGAGCTCCTATACTGCGCCCATACACCAAAGCTCGACTCGCAAAAATATTGAGAAAGCGTCTCAATCCTGTGATCGATGTCAACATACAAATTATTGCACGTGTTCTGGCTTTGCCCTTCTTTAAGAAAATACTGTACTGAGACACACGACACGTTATCTGAGGTAACCTGCACAAATCTTACTCCTAATGCTATTTCTGCTTTATTTGGGGTGCCACAGTCTTTACTTAATCTCTTTCTCTAAAAAAGAGATATTATAGCATTCACGATTCTGTTGGCCGGGAGACTAATATGGTTAAAATGTTAATCTCCAGTTCCACCCACACATACACACTGGATTAGAGATGTGCTATATTTTCTTGAATGAAAAAAAGATTACACTGATTTTATTTCATTAATCTAACAACAAGTTGGTTAAGATTTGGAACGCCTTTTGTCTTTCAGACTGTGTCAGATTGAGGTATCTTTTGTTGCAGTAATTTCTTTTTTTCTTTTTTTTTCATTAATATAATTGCCTTGCTGTTGGTCTTAATTATTTTGGTTATATGCTTTATATATGTTTACATTTATTATGGTTGTTTATAGGTCATTTTCTTGTATTTAGGGGGCTGTATGTACCATGGGTTTATTGTTTGGTTGCACCTATTGTAATTTTGTGGAGAAAATCAATAAACAAAGTTTATTAAAACAAAAATGCACTGTTCTTTCTATGCAACACCTTTAGTAAAACCTACTGCAGCTCCCCTGTTGTTTTACATTATACTCAGAGAAGTAAATATGCTTCTGATAGTTATTCAGATCAACATATTGCAACACATATCTGGTGACAGCAAACCATTAGGGGCCCGATTGTTTTCCACATGGTTGTCACTGTTCAATATGAGCACTTATTTCAAAACAATCCCTAAGCGCTTAATCAATAACTATCAGGACGGTCATATTGCACTGCAAGCAAGAGCACTTTACAGACATTAGAGAGCCATTATTACCGATGTAAGCAGTGCCACCTCGAGGCTGGGCAGCCTCCACTCACAGTGGAGCTGCGGGGCTAAGATGCTGAGGATCATCATCTCCATCGCATCGGCCATCTGAGCAAACACAAACACACAAGAGACAAGAGATACTGAGAGAATGCACTCATACACACACAATATCTGAGATATTTCCAGTAAGTAGCGGTTCTCACCCAGGACAGACCAGTGAGGATGGAGAGTTTCCACTGAAATGTCCCGAAGCCGATGGCCTCTACGGCATCTTCTACCATGAATGTGTCTGAGGGAAATGAGCAATGTGGAAATAATTCAATTAGGAGATACAAATCACCTCTGAGCAGAAGTTACAGATCAGGCCTGTGACATCATCTAATTCAGTGGCTCCCAACCTTTTTCTTAAGCGACGCCTTTTCTGACAACCCCTGACTAAATGCATATTTTCTGGATGTTTCGTATCATATTCGATGTTTCACAATAACAACACAGAGCAACTGGTAAACTGTACATTACCACAAGCAGTGAGCCCAATAACTGCAGGAAGTTTGTGCAAATCGAGCAGTTTGGATGAATTTTGAGCACATTATTTCCTGTCAATATTGCATCAGAGGTGAGTTTTCCTGATATTTTTAGGAGCTTTTTATACATTTCTTTTGTCTCTATTATATATATATATATATATATATATAATATATTTTAAAATAATAATCATACATAGACTTAATAGGCTTATTTTTTGTCATATTCAGTGCCAAACATTTGATTGTTTTAACTGTACTTTTCTAATGCAGGGTGAAGCTGTTTAGCAGAGTAAAGTCTATATGAATATAGGTTGTGTTCAGGTTTTCACTGTGCCCTTCCTGGGAAATTTTTTTAGGTTTATTTCTTAAATGATCATCTAAATTTTGATAATGAATAATTCAGTTTTCTTGACAGAAATTAATAAATATGCTGAGATAGAAGCCTTGATCAACGTATTAATTCACTGACATGTACGTATATTTTCCATTTAAGAAACGTTGCTAAACTGAGATCTGAAATGATCATTCATGTCTGCCACAGGAAGTCGTCCCTGAACTGTCTACAATTAGCCCAGACGTTGCTGTGAGGCTGTTGACCAAGTCCAGCAAGATGACTCACATCCCACCGATCTTATATTCATACCATCAAGTTCAGGATTCATTTTCAGGTCCTCGTATTCACACACAGACATATAGTCAGGTGCTCGAGTTGGCCTGGCGCAGGCTCTGCTGCGACAACACAGTCTGCACTCTCGTCCTCTGTGTACAGACTGTGAAGACAAATTCCCTCTATTGAGGACAACACAGAATGAATCTGAATGTATCTCTGACCTGTTCCATCTTAATATCACCAGGACAACTTACAATTTACAGCTTCATTTAGCAGATGCTTTTATCCAAAGTGATGCACATCTGAGAGCTGATACAACACAAGCAACAATCTAATCAGGAGAGAACAACTTGTAAGTGCCACAAAGCAAAATTCAGTGTAAGAGGCCATGCCGGTAATATTTATTTATCTTTTTTTATTTTTTTAATCTTTTTTTTAATCTATCAAATGCAGAGTTGAGCTGAATCTTTAATCTTTTCTTAAAGACTGAGATGCAGATCAAACAGAGTTTGGTAACTCGTTCCACCACCAAAGAACTACGAAGGAGAAGAGTCCAGCTGGTGACTTAGGGTCCTGTTGTGGTGGTTGTGTCAGGTGCCTTTCAGTGGCAGAGCGTAGTGACCAGTAGGTCATAGATCTTCTGACCAGGACTTACTGGTCTTCTTACGCTCTTCTTACAGATAAACGTTCTGCGGTTTCTGTTAACATCTTTAAAAAGCAGCTAATTTATACAAAATGAGCTTGATGTCTACTGTTAGTATGTTTGTGTGTTTTTAAAGCTCCAGTTGGTAAGTTGATGAAAGTGAAAGTAAACTCCGCGACTTGGTCGGAAATTTCAAGACAATACTCCATCAGGTCTCTTTATGAACCTCTGCCAAGAACCCCCCACACACACAGACACACACAGACACACACACGTGCAGGCGCATGCACACAAAGTAGCCATAAACGCACCCACAGACGACGTACCGTTTCCATAGCAACCGGAGACTCCAAAACGATCTCACATCTCTCTCACCATGAAACACACTCTTCTTGTGTGTGTCTGCGTGTGTGGAGGGAAGGAGGGGGGTTGACAGAGGTGAAAGAGGGAGCTGACGGTGTGTATCATCTTGAAATGTCCGACCAAGTCGCGGACTTTACTTTCACTTTGTCAGTTTACTACGACGTGTAGGAGCGGCGATTGGCTACTCCTCCTGCTCCCTCTACCTGACTGGTGGAGAATCTTCGGTCGCGGTGGATTTCGGCAAATACGATTACAGGCTGTAGGTGGAGCCAGAGGAGTTGGATTTTGTCCTAAATTACCCATTTAATGTCCGACTATCAGAATATAGTGACAGTTCCAGCAAATATGACTGAATAATTGTTACCTACTGTAGCTTTAAGGTCTGTTAACTGTTTATGTTTATTGCTTGTCTCTTTTTACTGTAATTCTGGTTTTATTTTTTAAGAGTTTGTGAAGCCCTTTTTGATCTTTCTCTGTGAAAGATTCTTCTCTAAATAACTTTATTTACTTACTAACTTATGGTTGTTCATGTAAATTTGGGGGGAAAGGAAAATAGAGAGTGTGAGTATAAAGGTGTAAGGACAGGGAAGTTAAAGAAGTTTTGTGCACAAAACGGAGCCCAATCACACTTTTATAAAAATAGGTTTCAAAACATGGCAGCATGGCAGGGGACTGCAGTTTAGCCAGGTGGTTAACACATTTACAGAAATGTTATGTCTGTTATCCTTATAAATAAAATAAATTAAATGAAAAAATGTACCATCAGTTGGGTTTGCAAACTCCCGAGGAACCGGAGCTCCATCTCCAAGTGCCACAGACTCCAGGTCGGTCTGCTCTGCAATCTTGACAACCTGTTCTCTGTTCTCGCCATCGTCCTCGGAGCGTGCGCTCTCACCTGTGCGACGGAAGCGGACAACACTACAAAAAAAAAAATAAATAAACAGTGTAATTACTTTAAAAGCCCGGGAGGTTTATCATCTCGACAATTTGTCTGGTCAGACTGGCGCCAGGGCAAGGCTAAGTAAGGATGAGAGTCAGAGGCTGTTGCCTAGGTGATATGAGCTTCTTTTTCGGGCTGTGATTTTGTGAATGGGTGGTGATATCGTCCTCTGGGCGAACCATGTCAGGCCAGCTGACAGCTCTGCACACTGCTCTTTACAGCTTGGCAAGCTTATGAAGCCTGAACACCCAGAGATGTGTATGTTTTCTACAGATAGAAGGTATAATCTTCTCCCACATGTAGATAATAGATGGTTCATTAAGGAACAAACACTATAAGAGAACTTGAGGAGTGCCAGTGATGCCTTAATCACTGTAATTACATAACAAAGCCCACTTGCAATTGAAAGTATCAGTGCTGCAGATGAGTCTGAGATGTCCAACAACTATAATTTTCATTTTCAAGCTCTTTAGAAAGAAATAAGGGACACCAGGGGCAATTGTAACATATTTGATATTTTACTTCACAATTCACAGACTACTTGAAATATACTGGTCTTTAACACATTACTGCTATAATAATGTTACTTTAGATTTATTTTGTATATGATTCAAATTCTTTTAAATGTCAGGCATTGTCTGCAATCAAAGCAAACATGTATTTGCAAGGCAACTGTTGTAGTAGTGACTAAATTTTAATCATTTGAATTAAGATAAATGCGATTTTAAGTTTTAATTTAGTGAAATGTGTTAATTTTCTAACAGAACAGTATGTCAACAGACAAACGAGGCACTAACATTGGACCCATGTGGCAAAATCTCTTATGCTAGCTAGCAACACCTGCTTCAGCACTGGTTGTTCATGTAAATTTGCAGTCATCTAATCTTGAGACAGCAGAGAAAAATACTGCACATCTGCAATCAATTTTTTTGTTGAAAGATTCTGCTGGGATTTGCAAAACTCTCACAAATGCACACTGGATTCAGCACAGCAGTGCTCATTTTCACTCTTGTTTATAGTTCGCTGACTTATTATTTTCAGTTTTTAGTTGCAGTTTGGTTAGATTTGGGCACCAAAACTATTTGGATAGGTTTAGAAAAACAATGTGTTGTTGAAATTTTGCAAGTATCGTAAATTTCTAGATACGACCCTTTTCCACAGGCGGCAAGAGAATAAGAGCTTGTTTCTGATTGGAAGAATTGAGTGTGTTACAATTGCCCCCGGTCTCCCCTATATATAAGTAAATATCCAGCAATACTGTAACAACCCCTGGAAAATACAGCATTTAATTTTTGTTGTTTTACTAAAAGGACTAGATATATGTGTGCTTATTCTGAAAATTACCAAACATTTTATTTTCTTAAATTCATTAATTTTATGTAAAGAAGGGTATGATTATTCTACTGTAATTTCTTTGGGAAATGCTCCTCATGACGGCGGGGCTCTGGGCCAGCCCTTAGCCTAATGTAGGTACAGCAGGGCTGAAATAAATCACGTTGGGTACTGAGTCATGACAGCGAACACAATTACAAGTTAAGATAGAAACCTGATCAGCTTAGAAATCACAGCAAACGTGCTTCTTATGAATAATTAAAAACAAAATAGTCTTCTCAAGGAAATGCTGTGACTGTAAACAAACTGCGGTGGCTGAACACGCTGTTATTTTTTATTCTAGGAATATTTATCGGTAATATTAAGTGGATATGCGGTGTTATTAGATGACTGCTGCTTGTAAAACATGTGTGAGGATATTTGTGGCTAATCAAACAAACAAGATGCGAAGCTGTCAGAGGCCAAACACAACACGCTGTCACGGTTGAATTAAACGGACTGAATTAAAAGCAAAAGGCGTCGGTTTGCGGATTGTGGTCTACTCACGGCAGCTGTCTCAGTTGGAACAGATCATCGTCCATTTTGGTGTTTACTGACCGACGCTCCGTTTGGCCTCATCGCCGTTTACATTATTCTCACGACGGAGCGGCGATTTCAGCACCGAGGAGAGGAGAGCGACCTGCTCCGGTGTCCGCCGACAGCAGCCAATCAGGAGCCGCCGTGAGAGAGTCACAGCGTGAGACGGACCGAGAGGGAGAGAGCGGATAGGACGAGCTGAGGAGGAGCTGACACTACATGACTGCTGATCATCACTGTGGAGGTCCTACACATGACTTCTATCAACACACACACACAGAGGGGCTGCAGGGTTCAGGTGATGCAAACAAGGTGTAATCTGTCTTATAGATTGATTTATTTAGGAATTACCAGATTGATTTTCTGTGATTTACTGACGGGGTCTCAAATATGGATGATTTCTTGGCTGATACGGTTGGATGTCTGACTGAGGGAATGAGGAAACCCCTTACATTTATTTCTGTTTATGTAATTATGAATCTGTATTTATTTATTGTCCACTTAGCCCTGCTGTTTTGAGTTATGTGTGTATTGTTTTACGGAATCATTATCCTAATAATCATTATTCCTATATTCCTACAAGAATTATATCAAAGCTATTGTTTTTTTTTTTGTTTTTGTTTTTTTTGTGAGGGGTGGGGGGGGGTGGGGTGGGGGTTCTCCCCAAAATATATTGTATAAATGAATGCCTCCAAATGATCAATGATATTGAGATCAATAAAATGAATGTATAGTTTTCTGGCAATTCAAAGTGCTTTATAAGGTAAAGAAATGCATTAATGCAACAATCAATCAATTGAAACAGAATAACATGAAATTAAGTACAATTAAATCAAATACAATTAGAGAAAAAATTATAGACCAAACTGATGTATATATGATTATTTCCGATGGGAAGCAGCTGTGAACCATAATTCAGAGAATGATGCCAGGATTTAAACACACAGACAAACAAACAAACAAACAAACAAACAAACAGATCTACCAATCATGTTGTTTCGGGCTTTTCTGGCTGTTAGTCTATAAAGTATGACCACAATAAATTATGCTCTTTTCTTTTCTTTTCGCCAAACTTTCCTTATGTGAGGAAAAAATAATAATAAGTGTAGCAGTGTTTCAGACCCCGCTTTAAAGGGGGGAACAATTCACATTAACACCTGATTTCAGCTGTTTTTTACTTTATTTATAGCGATACAGTGCATCAGTTCTAATAGGAATTATTATTAGGAATACTGGATTTTGCATTCCTCTAAACAATATAAACAAATTCAAAACAGCTTAGCTAAGTTTACAATTAAATAAAAATAAATATACAAAGTAATAATCCATGTATATAATAAATATATATGTAATGTATGTGTAATATAAATGTACTTAAGGTAAGGAACCTTCACATCAGTCGCAGCTGTAGATATTGAGAAATGTGCGCAGTAAACATGTTGCTGGTCGGAGTGTAAACAGTGAACACCTCGGTACGTTCCTCCGCGGGCCCGTGCTGAAACTCGGCGCTAAAAACGAGAGTTCCGAAATGAAAGCAGGATGTTGTGGTGCAGACCAGAAAGCTCCGATAAGCTTATCGGGGAGTTCCTTGGCACCGGACCCGTAGTCAGGTAAAACCCCCACCGTGCCGAACAACCAGCTGAAGCTTGTTTCAGTGATGCGGGTTCAGGACGTCACCGTGCGTTGACCCGCAGAGTGACGTGCGCAGACAGACACCGAGTCCGGTTTAACGTTTCACTTATAAAAACCTGCCAACGGAGAAACGTAGTGATGAAAACCGTTACCTTTATGTCAAGAGAGCAGCTCGGGTTATTATTCATGGGGGCGACGGCAGCCCAGCCTCGGTGTGGTTGGTAAGTTAGCCGCAGGGCTAAAGCTAACCTGCTACTGAATGCTAATGAATGCTAATGTCTAGCTGGTGTGACACGCTGGTGAGACGAGGTGGGGATGGGTTAGTTTCGTTATTAATTAGGCTGCAAAATGGACAAATTTACTGTTAGTTTCAAGCTTGCTGACTGCAGCAGACGAGGCTAATGTAGAAGGAGAGGCTTTATGACATCTGAAGTCTGTTGTTTACCTCCAAAAGGGCTTTAAATAACATTATTGCAGTTTTTCTCAGTTCGATTTGGTCAATAACTGGCAGTAAGTGGTGTCCATGTCCTTTTAAAAGTAGTTGTATTTGTAGCTGGAACTGGGTAGGTCAGTGTTTCTCAATCCTGGTCCTCAGGCCCCCCTGCCCTGCATGTTTTAGATGTTTCCCTGCTGCAACACACCTGATTCAAATGATCAGGTCATTATCAGGCTTCTGTGGAGGCTTGATGATGAGCTGATCATTTGAATCAGGTGTGTTGTAGCAGGGAAACATCTAAAACATGCAGGGCAGGGGGGCCTGAGGACCAGGATTGAGAAACACTGGGGTAGGTCCTGTGGGACATTTTTCTATCCACTCAACAATTATGGAAAGGTTGTGTTTCATCCTGTCAGCAAAGTGTGCAGTAAATACATGTTAACGTGATATATCCCAAAAAAAAAAGAGCCTGTCTTTTCCCAGGATTTTCTACATTCCTTCTTTGATATTTTTTTCCAAAATGTTTGTGTTTTAGGGAAGTCACAAAATGTAGGAATATGGTCACCGACCATACCACGGTTTCTCAATATTTATTTATTTATTTTTTTTTCTGAGCAGCTTTCAAATGCTTTGACACATTCATGCAAACGATGATGTGCAGTTGTCAATCAGTCGTCTTACCCCCTAAAACGTCCAGGAATTTGATCATTGGATAAGTCTTTACAAGCAAAATGGTTGTACCAGTTGTTTTAACCTGTCAAACATATGCATTGCTATAAGTCTGTTTTGTAAATGTGTCTTAAATTGTTAAATTTCTCTCAGATAAATATCAGTTGTGGTGTGATGACTATCAGTGCTCCAGCAGATAGGAAGTGTAGAAAGATTTCACTGATTCCCCGTACAGCACTGCATGCACAGTCCTGCCTGAGGGTTGTTTCTTTTGATAACATTTGCAGTTTTTTTTTTTCCCTCGGTGCTATGTAGAGATGTAAGACAGTCTTGTCTTTTTCTTTTCTGTATCACAATAATAACGTCTGTCATCAAATTACAGTACAAACAGTTAAGGTGTAGAAGTGAATCCTGTCCAGTCTCTTGTAATCAGTGTCCCACATGCAGCACTGTGTCACTTTCTTCAGCTGAAATTGATATATGCCATTTTCATACAATGTTATCAAAACCTTAGCCGTAGTTTACATCAGAGTACGCTGGCTAACTTGTTTGCAAACAGTGAGACAGGGACTTGCCATTCAAAGGAGTTTTTATATGTGTTGGTTTTGGCTAAAGAGACTCTTGAGTCCAAAGGTCTGATGTGGATGATGTCAACAGTACAGACTCTGCTTTGTTTAGCTTTCTTATGTACGTTAGCTATTTTCTTATACAGATTACTTTTCTGCTGAACACCTGTGATTTTGCTGCAGATCTTTACCGTCTTAGTTCACTTTTTCCTGTTTGACAGTGAGGGAAGCATACCAACAGATATAAGAAAATGTAAACCCAGTAAAAGATCTTTAAAACAATGCTAACAGGAACCTGTTGAGATGCAACATAGCTGTCTTCCACACACACACACAAAAAAGAGGCTGCTGGCTTTTATCAGAAATCATGTTGGTGTTGCTGCCAGTAACGCATTTGTTTTCATTTACAGTGCCCAGATACTGGTGTAAATCAAAACACATCAACAGCAGTGATGTATGAATCTGTATTTAACTGTTCCCATCATGCCTTCCTCAGTCTCGTATTGCTTTTACCTGTCTTTTCTCTTTTACTCTCCTCCATCTGAAGTCATCTTTTCTGCTTTATTAAGATCATTTTGTCTTTTCAGAAACAAGATGATAAAGAACTGGGGTGTCATTGGTGGGATAGCTGCTGCGATTGCAGCTGGAGTTTATGTTTTGTGGGGCCCAATCACAGAGAGAAAGAAGCGAAAAAGAGGTGAGAGTCAGTGTGACAATGTGATACACAGACTATAATGTAGTTATAAAGCAGTAACTTATAAGTTGTGTTTTCTTTCAGGTATGGTTCCTGGTCTGTTGAACTTAGGCAACACCTGCTTCCTGAACTCTTTGCTTCAGGGTTTGGCAGCGTGTCCGTCCTTCATCGGCTGGCTGGAGAAGTTTTCAGGCTCGCCTATGATCCAGTCATGCAAAGACAACCAGCTGTCCATGACACTGCTTCAGCTTCTCAAAGGTAAATTGGTTTATTTAGTTAAGTTAAGTTTAAGTTAAGTTTCCAACCCTCACAAGTATACAAGACACCAGAAGTACAGTTGTAGAGTTCAAACATGTTATTACATTTCCTTTCATCCCAAACTTACACATTACTTTACAGCCCGATCTTAAACAAAATATTTTGCGTTCTCTTCCAAGCTTTGCAAATGAATTCTGCTACAAAAACGGTTCCCTTCCTATAATGCACAACTCATAATCATAATCATCCAGTTGAAGGAATTCAACATAAATGTATAACTTTTTAGTTAAAAAGTACACCCCTCATGTCTTTGTAGATTGGACAGCAAAACAAAAAAAATGAACCTCATTTTCAGTTCCACCTAGCTCACACAACAAACAAAGCCTGTCCTCCTCTGGAGTGGTATTAAAGTTGCCGGTCTCAAGGGCTAATGATAATGTTCCTGAACACGACTTGCACAGAGGGATCTTTGTCTTTTGTTCAAATTATACTTCACATGAGGTTCTCCACTATAACTATTTTTAATGAGACAGTAAGCCCATAATATTTTGGTTCTAACGATATAAAACCAGTCTGTGATATAAGTCTCTATGGTTTAGTGGACATGTGGTGTTTCTTCATCATTTTGATGTGAATAATGTTTGTGTGCTCACAGCTCTGTCCAGTGATGAGCCTGGGGAGGAAGATGTACTTGATGCCGGATGCCTCCTGGATGTTCTCAGACTGTACCGGTGGCACATCAGCTCATTTGAAGAGCAGGTTTGTCAATAATACTTTTGAGTTTTATTTTTTATTCTCTCTCTATATAGGGTTTATTCCTATATATATAGTGAAGTGTTGAATTTGATTATTTTTTGCTTATTTTCGGTTGCGTTGGTTCTTTATTTATTTAAGGGATAGCTGGAAGCATTTAAATAAGTAAGTCTTTACTCGTTGATTATTAAATCATTTGTCAGTTATCTTGATTATCGACCAGTGGATTTGTGTAATTTTTTAAGAGAGACAGAAAAAAAAAAAAAGCAAAGGCAAAATTCTCTGATTTCAGCTTCCCAAATGTGAAGAGTATAGTTTGGTTTCTTTACTCCTCTGTAACAGTAAACTGAATTTGTTTGGGTTCTGAGTAAAACAACAACCTTAATAATGTCATCTTAGACTTTGGGAAACAGTGATTTACATTTTTCACCTTTTTCTGACATTTTAAAACAAACAACTATTAATAGATTGATCGACTATGAAAATAATCGTTAGTTGCAGCCCTATTCATTAAGGCTGGGGCTTTCGTACATAGGAAACTCAGTGTAACCATAACTTAATAAATCTGTTATTTGTAGGCAAAGTGAAAAATATAACTATATCTGTCTGTTCCTCTATTGTGGGGGAGTCAGTAAACAGCCAGTACAGTAGTGCAGATATCAGAACACCAAATAAATATTCATTGAAGTGCCCTGAATGAATATTTAAATGGTAAGGTACTTTTATATTAAAACTGCCTCTTAAAAATTCCAATATTTTGTACATGTCTGACCAGAAATGTCTGGATGACTGGATATTCCAAAATAGTGTGCCAGTGTCTTTGCTCCCACACAGTGTCCAGCACTTGGAATCCTCTCCTGTAAAGTGTGTTTTCTGCTTTATGCAAATAAAAAAATGTGATGAGACACGTCCATCCAAATTCTCTCCGTGTATGTGAGGTGGTGAACTCCCACCGAAAGTAACAAACAAACAAAAGTAACTAAATTGTTATTGCAAAAGTAACTATTTGTGTTGGTTTGATCACCTTTCAGGACGCACATGAACTTTTTCATGTCCTCACATCTTCTCTGGAGGAGGAACGGGATCGTCAACCCAAAGTCACTCACTTGTTTGACATGCAGTCCCTGGAGGTAAGTTATCATCTCTGTACTTCTGTTCTGGTTCTTAAAACTGCACACAGATTCTCTCTTTCATGCCGATGCCTCCAGTATGCTCTGAAGTTCAGTTAACCCAAACTTCATTCCCAGTTATTCTGTGTGTTTGTTTTATACCAGAGTCTCCCTGATCAAGATGAGAAAACCATGACCTGCAGAAGTCGAGGTATGGAGACAAAAAAAAAAAAAGATGGCGCAGAGAATATAAAACCACAAAATAAAATATATATATAATGTGTATTAATTTTTCTTTTGCAGCCCCTCTTCATCCAATACCCAGTCCTTGGAAGTTTCAGCATCCGTTTCATGGTCGGTTAACAAGCAACATGTCATGCAAACGCTGTGAACAACAAGTGAGTTTGTTTGTTTTTGGCCTGAGAAGTAAATAGCAAGTTATTTTCTGTTATTTGAATCTTTACTTTCTCGAGTTGATTAAGAATTCTACTTTGCTTTTGTTTAGAGTCCAGTGCGGTACGACTCATTTGAGAGCCTCTCCCTGTCCATTCCTTTACCTCAGTGGGTAAGTAAAATGTGTAAATATTAAAAGTTATTGTAGTAGCGCAGCTTATTTTACCTTTTTATTGTTGTGTTTGTCATAACTTGAGCTGCGTTTGTCCTCAGGGTCGACCTATGTCTCTAGATCAGTGTCTTCAGCATTTCATCTCCTCAGAAACCATCAAAGAAGTGGAGTGTGAAAACTGCACCAAGGTACATCCACTACAGCAGTGGTTCCCAAACTGGGGGGGTGGGCCCCCATGGTGGGATGCAGAGCCACTGCTGTGGGGCGCATGGATGACCAGGGGAGAAATATAGATACAAATAAAGTTAAATTAATATAATGCTATCATCCTGACCTTTATTTAATTGAAATTAAACTTTTTTAATCAGTTGCTTCCCCAACTATTGTTAATAATTGATCATAATTTCTAAGGTGGGAGGCTTAAATTTGTTTTGGGGCATGCTAGAAAAAGTTTGGGAGCCACTGCACTACAGTACCAGTGTCCTGCTAAATTAGGTTAATCATTTTGTTAAAGGGTACCTTTTTTTAATCTGGATCTTTTTTGCCCATGTTTTTATGTCTCAGTAACAAATGGGGACAACATTTTTTGAAACTGTACCAGTATTGAGTGAGAATGCTTCAGTCACCAGTTGCAAACAGGCTGCAGACAGGCTCAGATTATTATTCAAAGTGTCTGACAACATCATGGAAAGGATCCCTACAGATTTAGACCTTTTCGTTAACAGAAAAATCCTTTTTGTTTATCCAGAAACAGACGATTTACCCCTCTCACCAAAGCCACCATACTCCATTTACAGAAATAATAAATGCATCATCATTAAACACACTTCATTCAAACACGATGGAAACAAAATAAAATTCACTTAAACCATCCTCTGTTCCAAAGATCATCAACTCGGGTTTGATTGAAATAATTCATTGAATTAGGTGTGAACATATTCTGGCTCTTCACAGTTTTTCTGCTGATGTTTTGCTACGTGAGTTTGTGATTGTTGGGAGGACTGATTGTTGAGTTTTATTTTTGAAAGTGTGTTTTAAGATGATAAAATTACAGCTTCTGTAAATGGCCCCTGGCTAGTTTGACGAGAGCAATAAATCGTCTGTTTCTGGACAAACAAAAAGGATCTTACTCTTAAAAAAAAAAAGTCTCTCTCTGTAGTGATCCGCTTGATAATGCGCTTGTCAAACACTTAGAATAATGATTTGAGCTGGCTGCAGCGGTCTCCCCCCAAAAATGGAGCAAGTTACTCTTTAATATGTAATTTTTTCATTTGTGAAACCAAACCATAGACAGGAAACTCCTGTGACAAAACTAACATCAAGGTACATCAAGGTGGATCATTATATTTTACAATGGAAGGAGCCTCTGTACAGAGAAATGTTGATTTTTTTTTCTTTTCTTATTTCTGTTTTGGATATTTTCTCCTCAGCTTCAACAAGGGACCACAGTAAATGGGCAAGTTCTGGAAAGTCAGAGGACAACATTTGTCAAACAGTTAAAACTGGGAAAGGTAACTTTCATTTATATTAATCATGTCACTGTTTGATAAATTTTAGTAGCCTAAGTTATTCTAAAATTTTAAATGTCGTGTCCTTTCAGCAAAATTTTCTCTAACGTTTCCCTGCCTCTGCCAGCTCCCCCAGTGCCTCTGCATCCATTTACAAAGACTGACGTGGTCCAGTGAGGGAACCCCCATCAAAAGACAGGAGCACGTTCAGTTCACAGAGTATCTGTCAATGGACCGATACAAACACAACGCCTCCACACAGAGAAGTCAGCGGGTCAGATGTGCTCCAAATTCCATAAAGGCAGAAAACTCAGCCGATTCCATGGAAAAGCCAACCGCTAATGGCACCGGTGCGTTGGATTTGTCACCTCTGTAACATCATTCTGCTTCACATTCAGTGTGTTTTCGTCATCGTTCATTTGTTGTATTTTTTTGTTTTCCAGAAGCAGAACATCGTAACAACAACAACAAACCTTTTTCCAATGGAACCTGTTCGTCTGTATTTCTTCACTCTCCTGTTGTGAACACACAGATCGGCCTCACGTATGACTACAGGTAAACTGAATATCAAGTCATGTTATGCTGTGTATTCATTTATTCATTGAGGCAGTGTTGGTCAGGTTATTTCTGTGGTTTCAAGAATTTTATTTACTTCTTTTTGTCCTGGATGCACCACAACAAATTTCACAGTCTGAGCCTTTTTCTTGAACTTGTTATAATGAGGTAAATATTGATTGGACAGTATTGTGACTACAGAATAATGACATCATCACAATTATCCCTGTTAGCCTCACTTTCACTTTGCAAATCTGTGCGCCACCGGGCACGATTTTTCCCATGAAAATGGTGTCTCCATCATAAACTAAATTAATGAACCAGTCCCTGCCTTTTCTCCATCATTACAAAGCTTTCAATTTACCTCTTCAGTGAACATGCCTCTTTCTTCTCTCTTAATTCCAAAGTGATCATTTCTCCTCAGAGCTAGACTCTCTGAGAAAACAGAAAGCAGTCTGGCGTTCTGGTGTTGTACAAGTGTCTTTGCGACAGCGGCACAAACAATAATATCAGGGAGAGACGTCGAAAGTTGGCTTGTTTCCTCCACTGTTATAAATAAAGATGGATACTGCAGCTCCATTTCCTCCCAATGTACAAAGAAGAAGCCAAAATGTCCATGATGTAAGCGCTGCCATCTTGTACAGGCGGCGTTATTTGCAGCCAGAGTCTGTGCAGTAGTGACGATTTCAAGTTCAAACTCACACAGCTGGTCAACCATGACGTGAAACACGCCTTTTAGAGCATCAAATAACTAAGTAAAACCAAACTTATCAGGAAAATTAACACTTGAACAGACAGCAGTGTGATAAGAACTAACTAAAAGTTTATTTGATGTGTATTTTGATGTTTTACTTTGGCCAATATCATATGTATTAACATTGTGGAGGCAGGATTTATGACCTATACTGCAGCCTGCCACCAGGGGCAGGTTTTCTTTGGCTTTTGGGAGCTCTCATGTTATATATAAACATTTCTATATATAAATGTCAGTGGTTTTCATTAACACACACTAACAAAGAGTGAAAAAACAAACACTGGCTCTGGGGAGGGCCTTTCAAATTTTTGCGGCTACTGTAGTTTTGAGTGATACTCAGCTGGTTGCAGTCTACAGCCTCACCGTTACATGCAGCTAAATCCTACACACTGGTCCTTAAAATAACAAAAGTAAAGAGAGGAGACAGTGTTTTCTCTTTAGTAGTTTTTATTAAGTAAACAGCAACATTTAGTACCCGTATTCAAGAGAACGTATTGTGCCGGTTCTGACGTGTCTCTAATAATTTGCAAGAAAGCGTTGTGGCGTTTATCCCACCTGTAATGATGTACAGACAGCTGGGAAATTAAAGAAAAAACCTAAATGTGTTGAGGTCCTGAGGAAACAGGATACAGGTGTCTTTGCAACAGTGGCACAAACAATAACGCTTAGGGGAGCGTTCAAAAGCCGTCTGTTTCCACTTTCATGAAAAGTGATGCCAAAAGGAAACTGCCTACCCTAACTTTAAACACATCTGAGAGATTTGAGGCTGATGTATAAGACAGCGCTCTCCTGCTGCATAATCAAATCACAAAATGAGGGAAAATTTGTTTATGTCTTTTTAATCATCGTGTCTTTCATTCCAGTTCTACAGAGTACCTTTTCCAGCTCACGGCTGTGCTGGTCCACCACGGTGACATGCACTCAGGACATTTCGTCACGTACCGTCGCAGCCCTTCCTCACCTCGCAGCTCCTCGCCCTTCAGCTCCCAGTGGCTGTGGGTGTCGGACGACTCGGTACGAAAAGCCAGCCTGCACGAGGTGCTGTCTTCCAACGCTTACATGCTCTTCTAGAGAGAGTCCGAAGACTGAGCCACCTCGCTCTGCGCTCAGAGGAGTGATGAGGACCCTCACAGCCTGATTGACTTCTGCCTTTTCCAGTCAGACTGTCACAGCTGTACTGCCAGTTACAACACAGTCACAGACAGGTGGATTATGACTTGTGACATGAGACCAGAGAGTTACTGTTGTGTCATGGATCACAGCCACATGTTCATGATTGTTATGAAATTAAAGGGATAGTTCGGATTATTAGAAATGGAGTTTATGAGGTGTTTATTGATCGTCAGTATGTGGTGGCCGGCACGCCCCCAGTTAGGACAAGTAGTGACGAGTACAAGCATGGAAGTTAAGCAATTAATTGTTGTTGATGGGGTTGGCAACAAAAGGTATTTTAGCCACTTAAAAAAGGCCCACCTAAAAAAAACAATATCAATTTATGTTTACACTAAATTAAGAATATTTTTTATTGCTTTTCATTATATAAGCCAGATACCACTTTCTCCAAAACAACCAAACTCCATAGGCGAAATCAGTAAATTTTACCTCACAGAACACAGGAGTTGCTGGTCTACTGCTGCCGAGATTTGTTAGTTTGTTTGTGTTATTGTGTGACATCTGTGTTTTAAAAGGATAATTTGGATTCACAGACATCACAAAATAACATAAAGAAACTAAAAGATTGAGGCAGCAAAAGTCCAGAAACTCCATTGTTCTGTGAGGTAAAATTATCGATTTCGCCTATGGAGTTTGGTAGGTCTGTACAGAGCGATATTTGGCTTATATATAATGGCGGTTTCCTGTCAGTAAAGGCTGTCTGACGGACAGGTAAAGCGGTGAAAATATTCTAAATATAGTATACAATTCTAGTGGCTAAAATACCTTTTGTTGTTGACCCTTGTCCACAGCTGTTCATTGCTCAGCTTCCGTGCTGGTACTCCTCTCTGCTTCTCCAGACTGGGGATGTGACGACCAGCATGTACTGTAGCTAATACACTAATTATCAATAAGTACCTTGTGCGGCCACACATCAAATAATCCAAACTGTCCCTTCAAATCCATGAGTGGACACTTTCTCTGATCTAGAGTAGGAGGCTTTCAAACCCAAAGATTATGGACCTGCAGGATTTTTAGTCAAACATCTTTCAGCATGTAAACTACTTCTCTTTGACACGTGTAACAATTTCTGAACATTTTGGCTTCTATGGAACAAAAAAACAGGAACACCTGACAGTGTAGTGCGCTCTGCAATACACTGTTCACATGTGAAGCTTAAAATGTAATTTTCGTTGAGGCTGTCAGAGGCGTTGACTCAATTCTGTGGCATTTTTTATGATGCTGTAGTTATTGGTGTTAAATTTTAATGCAGTATACTCGGTGTTCCTGTTATTTCGTCCACGCTGCCTGTACATTACAGACACAGACAGAAGTAGCTGGTTAGGAATTCTTGGAAATATTACTTAGAAGTTGTTACATATTCTTAAAAGTCAAATAGGTAGAATTTTCCTGAACTCTGGTTCTCTATCGTCTGATCTAATTTGTCTAATCATTCCCAGAAGTGTACGTAGACTGTACTGGAAAACATGTTTCAATTAAATTTGATATTTTTCTATGTTTCCAATAATCCTTACACTGTCATGATTTGCAGAGCTGCACAGTTGAGGTTCAAGTGCCATGTTGTCTTTAAACACATGAAGCCATGTGTATTTTAACTAATGTGAACATACGATATGATGCATCGGAGCCGTTCCGGCCTGGTGTTGATGTGTTTAACAGATTATTAATGATCTGCTCTCAGTTAATAAAGCCACAGAATGACTGCAGGTTTTTTGGGCAAGTTATCCTGAATATTTTTAATTCTGTGTAACTGATAACTGCCGTGTTGCTCCTACCAAAACCAACCGAGTCACCTGGAGAAATTTGACCTGGTGCAAAACTCCTTGTTAATGTTTGTTATTTGCACTAATGTATATTCACGTGAGATTGTGTGTATTTGTGTGCAATCTGTAAAAGGTGATTGTTTTCAGGTATTAAAAAAATAAAAGAAATGTGCAATTTAGAGTTTTTTATTTTTTATTCTGTTTTCTGTTCGCTGACCAGGCATGCAGTCCTCGCTGAAGGGTTTCAAACAGAATTTTTCTATAGAGACAAATACCTTTCAGAGGAATAGATGCAATACATAATTTAAAGGGATAAACAGCCTGTAGTGCCAAATGCAGAATTACTTACAAAATAATCTTCAGTCAAATAGAAATAAAAGCTCCAGAAAAATCTACTAAACTGTGGTAGAATATTGCTGCTACACCAGAAAGAACAACAGATTAGTGTCGCGCAATAACCTGAAAATTTCATTATTTTAACATGTTTTTCACATTATAACATGATCATAAGAAACTTTTCTTGTTATAACGGTGTACTGTTTATCTCGTCAAAACATGAAATGTTTCATATTGTAATGTTATTGTGTAAAACGTTTCACGTTATAACGATAATTACATTGTTATAACTCATAACTTACATTGTTATCATTTTTATAATGAACTTCATGTTATAATGTGGTACTGGTCCGTTCTTTCTGTCTTTGTTCTTCAGTGACAGCAATACACTGCATTAAAGTTCTGTCCACACCAAGAACTATTACTGTAAAAATATAATTTAAACGATCATTCTCACTCAAGTGTCCAGACCACAGCTTTACAGTTGTGGTGCGGACTTCACCGTCCACTTGGGCTGGAATGATTTTTAAACAATATTTTTTAAAGTTCTTGTTGTGGACGGACTTTAAGTTGACCCCGAGTAAGGTTTATTTGTTTTTAATTCTGTGGTGAAGAATAAACTTTTATGCCTCAAGGACTTTTTGAAATCCTCCAAACAGTCTGCATTCTGCCCAAACACACAGCCCATCAACCATAATACATTTTTTACTACATTTGTGCATCAGTTTTGGAACAGCACACAACTCCTCTAATATAACACATCTTAGGTTGCGTTCACACTGCAGGCAAAAGTAGCTAAAATCTTTTTTTTTTTTTTTTTTCTCGCTCATATGTGACTCAAATCTGTTTTTTTATGACAGTGTGAACAGCACAAATCCCTTTAAACCTGTTCTTTTCAGTTCTGAGCCACTATCACATGTCGTCCTAAATATTTCTGTAATGTCACCCCAGTAGAAGTAGTCATATTGGTCATATCTTTCACTCGTTCCATGAGGGTCTTGTGGAGAGGCTCTGACCCTCTGACATCCTGCAGTCTGTTTCTGTGATGTCAGTTCAGGACTGTGACCAGTTTCTGCCAACAAAGCTTTAAAAGCTTAATTTGCTATCAGGGCACAGGGCCCCATTTCCCCATCAAAGTACATGATATGGCCTCTTTTTTCAGGTAGACTGAACTGTTAAGTGTTGATTTTTATTTTTCCTTCCTTCAGAAACATTACCAGCTAATATACAAAACTGTAAGGAAAGTAGCTGAAGTTGTAGTTTGAACTTAAGTCAGTCAGAAGTCAAGAGTCTCAGTTTCCAGTCCTCACTTATTTCACCTTGTGCTGACATTTAATCAATTGAAAAGGATTATTAGGTTCAGTTGCTATGGGACAGAACAGGGCAGATGTTTCTTTAATCCACTCTTGGTCATTTCTTCCTGTCCAGCAGGATGCGTCTGTAGGTGAGGTTGATGCGAGGCTGTGAGATCTTCTTGCGAACGGGGAGGCTGTGGTACCAGAAAGTGTTGGTCGGGGAGTTCATGAGGAGCAGGCTCCCGTGAGCGAGCTCCAGCTTCACGGGTTCAATCTGTCGGCGGACCTGTTTTCCCCGAGCATCTCTGTGCCGGAAGATAAAGTCTCGCGCAGCTCCCAGAGAGACGGAGGCGATGGGACAGAGGGGGTCCAGCTCCCTCTCATCATCACGGTGCTCGCCCATGTGATCCTGCCCGTCTTTGTACCTGACGGAGAGAAGAACAGGTTCAGCAGGGAGACAAATATTAATCTTCTAGATGAGTAATTCATACATTCTCATTCTGTGGCAATTTATTAACATTATGAGTTTTTTAAAGTTGTATGCTATTTGGGGCTTTTTATTTAGAAAGCATAAAGGTAACATTAAGAGACAAACACTAAAGGATATGTTTGGGTTCCGTCCATGACTGGAATAAAGGTTATATCCCTGAATGCTTGTCTCTTAATGTTTGCATTAACTGCCAGATTGACATGGGGACGCTGGGGTTAGCTGGCTGTCATGGTAGCTAACAATAAAAATCAACTACTGGCTAAACAGTCAAGTTTAAGCAAAGTTTGTGAAACTTTGTGAAACACTGAAGCATCATCTTTCTTCATTGCAGTTCCTTTAAAAAGTCTTCAAATGTCTTAATTACAATCAAATCAACAATTAAATCATCAAACCCACTCAGAACACAGACAGAATCGTACAGTTCAGCTGTGACATTTAAGACTAATCTCTCACCTGTTGACCAGGACAAAGTTAAATGTTTGTCCAGTTGTTTTTGTGACAGCATCCCGGATATATTCCAGGGTTGGAGTCCACGGGCAGGCAGAACGTGTCACCCCAGAATACGTGTAGGTCAGACCTGCGTCTCCGTATGTGGCCTGTTTTCTCGGTATATTGTACACCTTTCCAAACACCTGCACCTTTGATTCTTCCCCTGGAACAAAAACAGCCACAATCGCTCAACTACGCTGTAACGTCTGGTCAGAACTGTACAGAAAAAGGTTTGATGTTGTACCTGTCGAGTACACCACCTCCTCCTCCAGCTGTTTGAAGAGGTGGTCTGCTTCCTCTTTGGAGAACAGCAGAGCGTAATCACAGTCGAGCCCCTCTGACTCTATTTTCTGCCAGGGAACGGGGTGAGAGAACTCTGCTAAATGTTCATCTTCCTCATCTTCCTCCTCATCACTCTCCAGCTTGATCTTCTTCTGTGGACTACTTGCATCACTGGTGCAGGAGCGTTTGTTCTGCCCTCGAACCACAGACTTTTCCATTGCAGGAACTTGTCTGTGGAACTCTGATGAGCTTTATTTTGGGATTGTTTAGGACCTGGATGATGCAAAGACAAATGTAGCATTAATACTGATTTTATTTTTCATATTTATATAAATAAATGTGAAAAAAATCATCTTCAGTGTATGTCTGCACTGAGTGGACTAGCTCATTATACCGTATTTCTCAGAATATTTCATTTTTTTGTTCAAATTTATTATAATTTGCTGAATTAATAACCTTTTAATAAAGGCTCTGCATTATTTTCATTATCAATCAATCTGTTAACTATTTAGTCAAGTCTAAATATTTGGCAATGAGCAATGTCTGCGCTCACAAGGCCGAACAGAAAAATGTCTGTAGACAGGTCAGCAGGCAGCCTTGTCAGTGTGGCTGCTGTGGAGTGATGTTGTTGCCCCCTCGGTTCAGCTTTAGGAAGTGCTAAATATACTTTATGTTATAATTTATACAATAATGCAATAATGCAGGTCCTCTTCCACAGAATCTGCTTTTTTTCCTACAATAGCCAGAAACAGACAAACTAAACTCTGGCTCCAGATCGGGCCTTTTGAGTTTTTTTTTTTTTTTTTTTGCAAGTTTTGCAGCCATTCCAGGTTTTCATACAAGCTTTGCAGGTGAGCTGGTTGAAATCTACTATTTCACTGCTAGATGGCACTAAAGCCTACACGCTTGTTCTTTAGATCTCAACCACGCTCTGAAATCTACAGCATGACCCAGTGGATTTTTTATATTTCTTTCATTTATATTTTTAAAAAAAATCCATCTAGGGATGCCCTGCTCTGTCTGCATCGAAAACCCCCCTGTAATTGATGTCTCCTTCAATTATCAAAACATTTGGCAATTAATTTCTGTTGATTGACTAGTCGATTACTCAACTGATTTATTTTATCTCTTCAAAAGTGTGTAAACAACATTGTGCCTTTAAAACGATGAAATATCACATAATTAGGAGAAATAGTTGAGTTGTATTATTCTCTCAGGTGTTTTTTTTTTATACAACAAACTGCAGTAAAACTGTTGAAAAAGAAGCAGTTTGTCTTGAACAGCCCCCAGCTCATTATCATAACCTGCTTACGTCACTTTCCCTGCTTTGGCGCGAAATGCTTCAATCCCGCGGGACAGTTTTAGGTTGTGTTCAGGGCTCACCGCAGGTTTTTCTCCTTCTTTATCTAATAGTTGAAATTAATTAGTTTAGTTTAGTTTCTTCATCAAAATGATCGGACAGAAGACTATTAACTCGTTTTTCACGCCTGTCTCTAAAAAGAGAATTTGTAAGGATTTAAATGAAGATGAGGAGGACGCCACAGAGACGGTGAGTCACCTGTGCTTCAGTATGAAACTAACCTCGATCACGTGTCTAGTTAATGATGCTGAAACAGATATATTATTAATATTTAAACGCTATTTACTGTTTGAATTACTCCTGCGAGCGCTTTATCTTTTCCCGCGATGCGTTCAGGGTCACCCAAGCTGCGTTCACGAGCACCGCTGTGTTCCGGACTGTTTGTTAAAAAGCGCTGCTCACCGCCGCCATAGCGCGAGGATGTTTGCAGCGCACTGTCGACGGCTTCTGACGCCCTTTTCTGCTCCAGCTGCACGTTTCTTACCAGCTTTGTATTTTGCTCAATACACTAAAATTCTACAGAAGAAGCCGAAGTCCTCCGCGGCGGAGTCGGAGCCGTCCAGCCCTCCTCGTCCTGCTCCTCCCGCTTCTGGTCCTCTGTCCCCGGAGCAGCTGGACAGGATCGCCCGCAACAAGAAGGCAGCGCTTGAGAGACTGTCTTCAGCTCAGACGCCTCCGGGGTTTGGAGAAAGCTGGAGAAGAGGGCTGTCTGCTGAGTTTGGGAAGCCCTATTTCAAACAGGTGAGAGGACAAGACAGCAGCGCACTTTGACTGCACGCGGTGTCTCTTGTTTTGAAGGTTTGATCAATTTCATGTCTCTGTCGCAGCTGATGAGTTTTGTGTCTGAAGAGAGGAAGCGCCACACGGTGTACCCACCTGCTGAGGACGTCTTCACCTGGACACAGATGTGTAACATCCGAGATGTAAGTTTAACTGCATGCACTCACTTTTCCTGACCTGGGAGGGCGTCTGACACCCAAGTACAAAGCATTTAAAGGGACAGTTCACCCCAAATAAAACATGCATGCTTCTTTTCCTGTTACCTGTGGTGCTGCTTATCCATTTTGATTGTTTTGTTGTGACTTTTGGAGATAACCACCAATATAATGGAACTAGAGGGCACTCAGCTTGAGAGTCTGTCGAACTACATCCACCAACCAGATCACTGCGCAAAAGGAAGCATGCATCTACTCATGGGCGAGAGGTTACAGCTCAGCCGAGGAGGACGTCATTAATGTTTACGAGCACGCGTCCTGTCATCCATGAGTAGATGCATGCTTCCTCCTGAGCGGCGATGACAGACAACAGTTCCTACACAAAAGGAACAGGGAGCTGTTGGGAGTGACAAGTAACTCCCTCAAGTAACAAGTAACTTACTCATCTGCAGAAAAAGAAATCACAAGCTGCACTGCTGCACATCGCTCATGATAAATCTAGACAATTTTTCACCTTCCATCCACTCGTGTTCGCTCCCTCACTCGCTGTATGTTAGGAAGCCCTGTGAGGCTCCTTGTAAGTAATGACAATGTTAGTATAGAGGAGCCTTAAATCTAGTTTGGCATCAAATATAAACTGAAGCTTTCAGATTTAAGACTGGATTTAATACTATTGAATGCTTGTTGAATTTGGTGTTATGCTTTGCAATATTTGAGCTAATAAAAAGAAGCTGTTTTGCCACAGTTAAGTTCTTGAAAGTGGTGAGTCATCCTTTCTTTTATCACACTAAGCAAGTGTTGAATTGTGCCTTGCATGATGTTATTGTGGCAAACTTATTTTAGCCTGCCCCCACTTCCTAAACCAACAATAGGCCTACACACCTAAAGGGAGCTGAGGACCACACAAGAAAAACATTGTTAACAAATTGTAGAATACACAAATACATAGTTTCTTTTTTTTTTAACTTCATTAAAATGTCAGTTTTGATTTTCATTGTTTCTTTGTGTGCAGAGTTACTCAAGGCCCTGTGCAAATTTGGGTATCTGAAGTGTCCCTTCAGTCAGTTGTCTCTGTTTGCACCTCCAGGTGAAAGTGGTGATTCTTGGCCAGGATCCATATCACGGTCCTAACCAGGCCCATGGATTGTGCTTCAGCGTGAAAAGACCTGTTCCTCCTCCACCCAGGTTAAAACCCTCTGTGTTTTCTGCTGCTTTTTAAACTCCTGCATATGAACTAGTCAGTTTTCTAACTTCAGATAATCTTGCTCTGTGCTGTGCAGTCTTTTGACATATTTATTACATCCTTTCATCCATTCCTAGTTTGGAGAACATGTACAAAGAACTGGCCTCAGACATCGAAGGCTTTCAGCATCCTCGACACGGAGATCTGACTGGATGGGCCAAACAAGGTGCATTTAAAAACAGCTCTTTGTCGAGAGTTTAAACAACCAGAGAGCTGCTGGTCTTTAACAGACCTGCCGTCTTCTCCGTCTGTGAATTCTTTTCATCAGGGGTGTTGCTGCTCAACGCCGTGCTGACCGTCAGAGCGCATAATGCCAACTCTCACAAAGACAAAGGCTGGGAGACGTTCACTGACGCTGTGGTAAACTGGCTGAGCAACAACCTGGAGGGCCTCGTCTTCATGCTGTGGGGATCTTATGCTCAGAAGAAAGGAGCCGCTATCAACAGGGTGGGTCTGCACTGTTCTTTTGATACAAACACTTTAAAAACAAAGGCTTTTATCACGTTCTTACATCCTAGTTCTTTGTTCTCTGTTGTAGAAACGCCACCACATCCTGCAGACCGTGCATCCCTCTCCC
The DNA here is from genome assembly GCA_034769285.1 of Lutjanus argentimaculatus. NCBI lineage: Eukaryota > Metazoa > Chordata > Actinopteri > Lutjaniformes > Lutjanidae > Lutjanus > Lutjanus argentimaculatus. The sequence continues at coordinate 14,526,186 of JAWZSL010000017.1, forward strand.
CTGTCCGCTCATCGAGGATTTTTTGGATGCAAGCATTTCTCAAAGGCCAATGAGCTGCTGAAGAAATCAGGAAAGTCTCCCATTGACTGGAAGGCACTTTAATTTGTCTTTGTGTTGCTTAACTACAGATCAAAGCCCACCCATAAGCTTCTTCACTTTCCTGCTTTCGCAATAGTATGTGCAGAGATTTCTTTATGTGTGAGTTAACAGTTTGCACTCCTACGTTTTATACACTGAGTTTTCATAAAGGCCTTTTTTCTCTGGCTCTTGTCATTCCAACATTGTAAATATGTTTGTGTTTTGTTTTTTTTTGTACTTTTTTATTGAAACTTTGGTTCTATTAAAGTGGTTCCAAAAAGAGGATGTTGTAGATTATTGTCTCTAAATTTGTTCACGGCCTCACACGCTAATGAAGCAGAATATAGTAGTTTGTTTCCAGGCTCCACTGCAGAGTTTCAGGATCACTTTGTCATCAGTTTTTGTGAATCTAAATGCACCAAACAGTTTCTGGAAAATTTAAAAACCTAGTGATCAGTGCTCAAGGTTAAAGGAAGTAAAAGGCAAAATAAAAGGAACGGTACTGTGGAACTGCTTGAGTAATAGAAAAATGTTCTAAAAGACACTGAACTCTGCCAAGACTGATCACTCATCCTGCTTAACTGGGTTTTACATGTGATTTACATTACAGACTAAAGAGGAATTTATTTGTTCATTTACATATTTATTACTCTTCTGTTTCCAGTTATTTTATTATTCCTTTACAGATTTATTCTTTTTATGACAGTCCTGAGACTCCATAAAGTGCAAAAGAATAGACTAATTTATATGCAAAAAATAAATATGTATTAAAAATATATATGTATAAATAATATATACAGAAGTAAATGAACAAATAAATGTGAAAATAAATTAAATATATTTTTAAAATTCTTTTTATGGCACTCTTTTGACTACATGTAGAACAAGTAGATAAAAGTCAGATTCACTTTTTACAATAAAATATTAATGTCGCTGCTTTATGCAAACCTATAAATTATATTATGTGTTGAATTTACAGTGCCAATTTGGAAAGAAGCTGTGAAATATAGTATGTTTGACACACTGTGCTTAAGCAAAGGTCAAGCTGTAACCAGCGATGTTATTTGCTCTCTGGAGGAGGCCATTAAAATGTTTAGCAGCTGTCATTGTTGTGGTTTTGTATGAAACCCAAAGTATTTTGAGATATTGTACAATATGAACTGCTGAAAGGACATTTCTTTATTTTGTTACTATTATAATCCTCTTGGGGTAATAATGTTTTTTGGGTTTTTTTGTATTAAATTCCATTATTAATTTATGACTTCATTAATGTAAATCCCTTTTTAATTTGGACCAATTATTGACAGATTAATATTTAATTTGTATATTTTTTAAAATAATTATTTTTTATTCCCCATTAAAATATAAAATAATGAATTACTTTGTGATTTAGCCTCTTTGTTTATAGATTAAAAAAATAATTTGTATGAATTAATTCATGTTTTTATTGTGAAATTAGTTATTAATAAATAAATGTTTCGTTGCTATTTACGTGATCCTTAAGCGGTAAAAATAATAAAATTTAACAAAAAACAAAAATAAAACAAAGACTTCTTCTGTCGTCGACGTGAAGGCGTGGCTCCATCGGTGACGCAACGACGTCGACAGGAAGCGTCCTGCGGAGTTCCTTTTCAACTTCGCCCTGCCCTGTGAGTTCTGTCGCGGTGATGTTTGTACAGTTGAACTGACGATGCCTGTGCAGAGCCTGCCTGTCCGGGACGCGTCCGTTCATTACCGCCTACTGCAGGGGTACCTGCTCCTCCTGAAGAAGTACCCCATCCTCACCAAGTCTGTGACCAGGTCTGTAGCTTTATGAGCTTAATCCACTGACTGACCGGTTGGTTCATGTTCTGCAGCCTGGTGCTTCTTGTCTGTCGTGTGTCCTCAGTTTGACAGTCAAAATGAGACGATCTCTTTCACTGAAACAGTGACAAAATGAAGTTCACAGTTTGCAACAATGTGACCAATATCTGCATTTTTTTTACAGCTTTGTTTGCACTGACCAGTGACCATGACTGCCCTTTGTGTCACCACTGGCTTTAACCAATCAGCATCTGCCATCAAAACCTCCCCTAACAACAAGTGTACTGCACTGATTTGAATTTGTCACTTGTCCTTTATTATGAATGTACCTGTTGCATGTTGACAAAGAGTTTTGTGCTTGTGCGTGTGTCTTTGACATTTTCAGCGGCATCCTCTCAGCTTTAGGAAATCTCCTGTCCCAGACTTTGGAGGCAAGAAAAAAGGCCAAAAATGGAGCCCCGGTCAATGCGATCGACCCAGCTGGAGCTGCACGCTACGCCATTTATGGGTGAGACTTTACACAGAAACAAAACTGAGAGTTGACGTGCTTTTCTTGGCTCATCTACCACAAGAAAATCAGTATAATGCTGTGTCCCAGACAGTGTCAGATACATAGAAACTTTGCTTCAGGTTGGTCCAAGTGTTAAAAAAAAGCAGTGAAATGTCCCTTTATGCATAGGATAAAGATTTCACACATTTGAAGCTGTGTTTTTTCCAGATTTGAAAAGTGTAAGTATAGTTGTTTTAGATCTGGACCCAGTCCAATGTGGTCTAGGTGTGAAAAAACAAAACAAAACAATGAAATGCTCCTTTTATTCGCCTTTTCACAGATAGAATAAAGGTTTTACTAATTTGAAAGTGGGTTTTAAAGAGTCTGTGGCCTCTCTGCAGCCCAGATTTGACAAGTCTGTGTATAGTGTTTTTTTTTTTTTTTTTAAAGAGACCTGGTCCATTGTGGTCTAGGTGTTAAAAAAAGAAAGCAGTGCAATCTCCCTTTTTTGCATTTTTACAAATAGAATAAATGTTTTTACAAATTTGAAAGTGGGTTTCAGACGGCGTTAAGGCTAAAATGCATATTGGTTAGAATGGAAAACATGGAGTTACATGGACTAACGCCCCTCTTACATTCATGTATTGTTTTTTGTTGTTGTTCGTCTGTTGCAGGTTGTTTATTACAGGGCCGGTGAGCCATTACTTTTACCAGCTAATGGAAGTGTGGATGCCCACCACGGACCCGTACTGTATAGTCAAACGTCTGCTACTGGATCGGCTCTTTTTGCCCCCGGCTTTCTGCTCCTTTTCTACTTTGTTATGAACATCCTGGAGGTGGGTCATCTCAGAAACCGTCCCTCCTGTCGCTTTCATGTCATACATATCATCAGGGTTACTTGCTTACAATACTGTAAGCAAGGTGCTATATTGCTAATTTTTTTAGTGATGTAATTGTAGGAAAACTGTCATAGTATAAAGAACACTCCACCATACAATACAATCTTTAAATAAAGTTTAAAAAGTTTACTTTTTCATGCAACCACCACCATGAATTTTTGTATATATTATAATACAGTATCACAAAACATAATATCCTGACACTCCTACTATATAATACCGATATCAAAATAAAGAAAAATCATGTTTAATTCCTTTATTCTACACACATTAAAATTTAATAACGGGTCAAACAGTTTTTATCAAACTTGCGATATGGCCTACTGTGATTTTCAAATCGCAGGAGATGCAACGTTGGTGTGAAAATAAATGAAGTTTTAAATGAAATATTTTCATGCCACAGAGATGTCCCGGCCTACACGTCAGATTCTACAGTCTTAAGAAAAACATCTTTGTTCTGAACAGATTCCACAATCATCAGCCTGTTTCAACCTGGATGTTTACACCGTCTGTATGCAGTATTAAACACGTTACAAACTTTTTATATACACATTAAAGGGATTTATCCATAGTCAGTGTAGATTAACAGTGGATGGTGCTCATGACCCCAGTTTGGAGAAGCAGCAGGAGTAACAGAGTGTTTTAGCCACTCGGACAGCCTTTTACAACAGGAAACAGCTGTTAAATAAGCCAAGTATCGCTCTCTCCAAAGCCACCAAACTCCACTGACAAAAATGACAGTTTTACCTTTCAGAACACGTGAGTTGCTGATCGACCGCTGCCTCAGTCATTTTACTTTGCTTGTGTTGTTGTGTGACTTTGGACTAGTTTGGATTCCCCAAAGTCACACAATAACACAAGCAAGCAAACCAGTAAGTCTGGTGGCTTTGGAGAGAGCCATATTTGGCGTACGTAACGTCAGTTTGTGAAGAAAATATTCTGTGAAGATATTCTAAAAATAACGTAAACTTAAACTGATTCTTATTTCTTTAGGTGGCTAAAATGCGTTTTCCTGCTGACCTTGTTACTTAGCGGACAACCCCAGTACTCCTGCTAAATAAATTGATAAAATTGCCTGATAAAATTAAAAAATTTCGATCTATTTTCAGGCTAAAGGGTGGGGAGACTTTGAAAAGAAGATGAAACAAAGTTACTGGACTGCTTTAAAGATGAACTGGAAAGTTTGGACCCCCTTTCAGTTCATCAATGTCAACTTTGTGCCTGTTCAGGTATGTACTTGCATTTCACCGGCATCCTGTTATTGAGCAACTGATGAGTCACACGCTGACATGACTAATGTTTCTGTGTTTTTTTTTCTTGCCTCTTTCAGTTCAGAGTGCTGTTTGCCAACATGGTGGCCTTGTTTTGGTACGCCTACCTTGCATCTGTGAGGAAATGAAGCTTCCTTTGATTTTTTTTTTTTCACAGAAAACAAACTGCTTCAGGCCGATTACTGTACTACTGTACACCTGTTCAACACCTGGACGATAATTCTCACATACAGTAGCTCTCCTGATTGTGTCCTAATAAATGTGTACAATGAGTTTAAGTCGTTACAACGTGCTGCTCTGATAGTTTGAATACATGACTCAGTGTGTTTGTAATAACAGAAAATAATAATGTATTTTTTACAGAGCACTGCCAAGATGTAATCGTAAACGTGCACTTATATAATTTAAACAGCTTCTTTTATATACTGTAATAATGTCAGGTTTGAATCTGTAATGCTAAAGTGCCTTTTTGTGACTTGTGGTCTAATGAAATACATGAAATGTGAAGACACATGCAAATTCACATTTGGGTGTTTTTGTTTTCTTTATTAATTAAATTTCCAGTTGACAAATAAAAAAAAATGAATTTGTGAAAATATTTTTAACATACATCGCTATGGTCCAGACAAAACATCAAAGAATTACACCTGCCCACTAAAAATACTAATAAATAAGAAATACTGAATTTCAGGTTGTTTAGTCTTAATTCATATTAAATAAAGGAATGTACAATATGTTAATTTGGCAATATATTCATCAGAAGTGTCCGCAGCCTCCTCTCAGACGGAACATCAGGTCGATGGTGCTGTGCTCTGTGACGTTGTAGTCTGAAAGTTTACCAGACGTCATCTCTCTGCTCTGGTGAAGGAGCCTCTGCTGGCTCACCTGCAGTGAGGGAAGAAAAACATACGTCTTTTACTGAAGTAAAAATAATAACAACATAGTGTTACAAAAAGTAAAAGTCCTGCATTCAAAGTCTTACTCAAGGAAAAGTACAAACGTTTGCATTAAAATACTTAAAGTAAGAAAAGTAAAAGTACTTTTTATGCAGAAGGGCCCATTTCAGAATATGTATTACATTACTGGATTATAATTAGTGGTTCATCAGTGTTTTAGTCTCCTTCATGTTGCAGCTTGTAAAGGTGGAGCTAATCTCAGCTACTGTGGAAAATGATAAACTTTAGTTTATAGTGCAGGTCTGTTGTAATGTGTCACTAATTACCCTCTCATGAAGTCTGATAAGGTCTAATAATGAACATATTCCTAGTTTTTGTCTAATTTGATACAAAGTACAGGTTTTTACATCTTATTAGTGGACTGTTAGATGTATGATGTCCAATCAGAGTACAGCTACTGTCTAATAAAGAGCTGAGATACTTTTACTTGAGTAAATGTGCTCAGTTACTTTGCACCACTGCTCACCTGCACCCCCTCTCTGCACTGGACCTTGGTCTTGAAGTCGTTCACGGTCTCCTCAGGTTTGATGTCATAGGTGCTTATTTGGCCCTTCTCGTTCTGAGGAACACCTGGATGGTGGCCGGCTGGGTCACCAGCAGGGACAGCCTGGAGCCGGACCGCAGACCGTAGGAGCTGACAGGCTGCGAGTCGTTGCTGAGAGTTGTCTCTCTGCCCGTTGCATAGACCAGCTTCTGCATGTGAGGGGTCCACGTTGGTTTTCTGCTGGATGAGGATTTTCAGGGAGCCCACTGTGATCCCGGGTCCACCGTCAGGGTGTGGGACGTCCCGTTCATCATAACGATTGTTAGATCCATCGGTGCCTGGTTATAGGTCAAAGAGGGTGCAAGATTAGTATGACATGAAAATTTTCTTCAATTAACAGTATCTCATCCTGCTAGGCCAGTCATGACCTATAAAGATGCTCTTTCACTCTCAGGCTCAGTTATTATTTAGCAGATTATTAGATCATTGTAGTTTTTTGTTTAATCTACGGTATATTTAATGTATACTTTTTAAAAAATGTACTTCAAAACAGATGCCATTAAACTCAGCTTCAATGTAATAAAAATAAATATATTAATTCTGCAATACTTAAACTTGTATTTTGGTGAACTTACAACAAGTGTACTTGTAAGTGGATTACACTGCCACACACATTCTGCATTAGTGTACTTAAAAAAGTATAATAAATTGCAAATACCTATAGTGGTGAGTTAGTTTTATACTTTTTAAAATCTTTTGAAATCACACTATTGTTGTTTATTGTACTTTAATTTCAGTTCATTATAAGCGCATTTATCTTTAAAAAAAAAGTGCACTTTAATAATGTTAATTTTTAAAGCTGTGTATCGATTAGCTGATAATTAGCCTGATCAGCCGTCAGTAAACGTCATCATAAGTGTTAAAAGCTCCCTGCGCTCTCCGTGGACGATATTGAGCCAAACTCCCTTTAAGAAATACGACATACTAACAATAACTTAAGCGTCCGTAAAAACGCATAAGTCTAGAAACGCAAGATCAAAAGGCGTCAGACGTCGACAGTCTTCTTGTCAATTCGGCATCAATATAATCCATGAAACTAAACTGTATTTCCGCACAAACTTTACATTTTGGACTTTGGCGCCGCCCCCGTTAGTTAACTGCGCTATTTTAGTGAGAAAAGACATTGGAAACGAGCGACGAACTGCGCCAAATTTTTTTTGCATTTCTCACTAAAATCGGATCGGGTACACACCGAAAAACTGTCAGTTCACCGCTTCTCATGTGTGTGATGTGTTTGAGGAGTTTTTTCAGCCTTACCAAAATAAACACCCGAATTAGATGCATCCTTTAAACTTTTCAACAAATTACCAGAAGTCAGAATCAGACACCGGTTTGTTAGTAAGAAGGTTTGCATATACGAGCAATTTGCCTTTATGATTTTGGTGCATAACACAGTAAGTAAAAACAAATAATGAAAGAGTAAGTACTTCAAGTCGGGAAAGAAATATTAGGAATTCTGTTGATAAAGTGTTGATAAAAAGCTTCCTACCTGGTGATCGCTTTATAAAAGTCCAGAAACTTCTAGAAAAGTCTTGAGCTGGTGTCAAACAAGCGGATGATGCTCAGTTTCAGCAGCTGTGCCACAGGTTTCAGCTGACACTGTTTATATAGAGGCAGCTTCAGCTGCTCGACACCGCCCCCCTTTACTTAACATTCGTTTTCCCTTCTCTGCCTCATAACCTTCAGTTTCTATTCTCCTAACATGACGCAGCCATTATCAGCACTTACAAGTGTTTTGATCCTTACTGACTCTGTCCTGAAGCACGTTTATGAGTTTACCGCAAAGTTTTAACAGCAAAAGTTGTATCAGAGAAGAGAAACCATTGGAGAAACGGTGGATAGCACGAATGAAATCAATTATTGATTTGTAGGGGACTTCTGATGGGCTTCAGGTCAAATGAGGACAGTCTACAGTCTGCTGTGCAAAGGAAATAAGTAACAATAATAATAATTAATTCAAGATTCAAGATGTTTATGGTCACACTGATGAAAAGTTTTGCTGGGAAGCTCCAAGTAACAAAAATAAAGTAAGTTAATAAATAAGACACAACAATAATAATAAAATATAAAGTAGTGGAATAAAATGTGCATTTATAAAATATATGCTAATAAAAAAAAACTGCATAAAGACATAACAAGAACAATAAATACAGAAGCAGTGGAAATTGCATATATGTAAGATATTGCACCAGTATTATGTTGATTTAATGAAAAATAGCCTACAGTAAAATACCAAATTGCCAAACTAATCATATGTAAACAACATAATTGTTATTTATTGACTTCACAAAATATTACACAGCAAACACAGCACCATTTTGGGGGCCAGATGTCAACAGTAGTTCAAAAAAACAATGCTTCAGTTTAATCTTTCCTTACATTGTTTATATATATTACTTTTTTTAACTGCATATTATTTTTAAATCATCAGAGTCTCTATGTATGTGAGACACACTTTATTGATGTGTGTGTATGTTGTGTTGAGTATTCTGTGTTGACATGATGCAAATATTTTTTTTTTTTTAATGCATGTTGAATATCTTTAATACATTTCTCCTGATGGGTTGCCTAGTAAATTTTCTATCTTGTAACAGGTCCTTGGCTGAGAAAACATCTGGTTTATTCCTCAAAAGGAAATCTCAGTGAAAAGTTAGTGGCTTATTGCCTGATGGAGTGTCCACTGAACATCAAGGTTTACTGAGCATTCACATTCGGCTGAGCTTAAAGATTAAGTTTCATTTTAAATAAAAAAAAAAAACATTAGTGATTAAACTGTAATGTATTTTAGTTTCTACATGAAACATCTGTAGATTATCTTGAGTAACCAGGTCAGGATTTGTGATGATGAAGAGACTTGCTGTTGAGTTTTTCAAATGTATTTTTTTGCACTTTGAGCGCCACCAGTGTCTTATAGTTACATTATATTCAAGAGAAGGCCGACATCTCTACAGCTCTCATTCTCAAAACTCTTCAGCTTACAGCAAAACTAACTAGATGGATAAATGAAACTACAAGTAAGCAAGGTAAGAGGAAAAATATTTTTGATTTTGGGTTGAACTGTCCCTTTAACATAGTAACCTCAGTTTAGCCATCAGAACTTGAATCAAGGAAGTTAATATACTGGATGACTGGGGGGAAAAATATGAATATGGTTTTTGCAAGGAAAATAAACAAACACACGTTTGTTAATGTTTGCTCATGCTGACCTTTATTTCACTAAAATTCAACTTTATATAGTTTTAAAATATGTGGACAAGACTGTCTAAATTATGCCTAACAACAAAAATCTACTGAGATGTCGGGTCTGTATTCTGATATCAGTGTAGTATTTCTTCCAAGGCTTCCAAACATGGAATAAACTGATCTCATAGTGTGTGTCGGCACTGTTTGCTGAATTTCCCAAACTTTAGAAATAAAAGTTGCTCATATTTTGATTCTATATCTGAGCACAGAGCACACCCATGAGCTGAAGCCTGCACCGCTACATCCTGCAAAACCACACCCATCTGGATGAAGTTTTAACAGATTTCATAATAATTACTTTTAGCAAACCTACAGTAACTTAATCTTGCATAAATCTTTAAAAAAGTTATCTAAATTTTGCAAAGACTATAGCTCCTGTTTCTACGCCCAAGACATGACATCAGCTTTATTATTAAGGATGTCAGACACAAAGTTCACAAATTAAACTTTTCATTTTAGCTGTCAACGTTAACTAAAGTTAATGGATGCTCGATAAACTAATATTAGCTTAGCTATTGATCAACTATAAGCTCTTATCTGATGAAATATGGAAGCAATGTGAAAAATATCCAAAGGAAAACATCATGAGAGCAGCCTTCTGTAATAAATTTTAGTTGTTGCCAAACCAGTCTGGTCTGGAGTCAGAGGAAAAAGAAGACCTCAAAGACAGATATGTGGTACATAAATAAAGTCTTTATTAAAAACACAAATTCATTAAGACTGTAACAACAACCCAGTTAACTTAAATGCAAGATGTATTTGTCCACATGAGATTTTAACATGTCGTGTAAAACAAAAATAACATGAAGCCAAAACAAGTTTTTAAGATGAAAATGAAAGCACAGTAGAAATACATCATTTGGGGCTATTTAACCATCTTTTATTATATTAACCCAGCTGTCTGAAGTGTCCTCAGCCTGATCTCAGACGGGAGGTCAGGTTGATGTTGCCCCTGCTCTGATGTTGTAGTGAGCCAGTGTGTGATCATCCATCATATCCCTGCTTTCATAAACGAGCCTCTGCTGGCTCACCTGCACGCCCTCTCTGCACTCCACCCTCTTCTTCAGGTTCATCACAGTCTCGTCAGGTTTGATATCGTAGGTGCTCTTCTTCCCTTGCAGGTTGCTGATTAACACCTGCATGGTGGGCGGCTGGGTCACCAGCAGGGACACCTGGGAGCCGGACTGCAGACCGTAGGAGCAGACGGGCTTTGAGTCGTCGCTGAGAAGTATTTTCTGCCCGTTGACGGAGAGCAGTTTCTGATTGTGAGGGAGGACTCCGAATTCGTTCTGGATGAGTGTTTTCAGAGAGCCCACTGTGTCCTGCGGACGCACCGTCAGGGTGCGGGACGTCCCGTCCAGCATGACGACGTTTATATCCATGATGAAAGTGGCCTGAAAGATCATTAAAGACATTGTTAGAATAAGTCTACAAAAACTTGACAGTGATGTGGGAGCCCTTTTCTGCCAGTAAAAGAAAAAAGCATATACCCATGATAAGTCAAATCTATAAGATAAAAGTCATAATTATGATACAAGAAGTTGAATTTGTGATTAAAAAGTCACAATCATAAGATAACAGGTCGAAATTATCACTTAAAAATATATTTTAAAAAAATAATTATCATAATTTTTACTTTTAGTAGAAGTTACAATGATACAAAAGTTGAAATTGCGATTAAAAAAATCATAATTATGAGGATAAAAAGTCAAACTTATGAGATAAAAGTCATAATTATGATACGATAAAAGGTCAAAGTTATGACTTAAAAAACAATTATACTATAAGTAAAAATTATGGTAAAAGTCACGATGATATAAAAGTTGAAACTGAGATCAAAAATTCATAATTATACTATTAAAGTCAAAATTATGAGTTAAAATGAGATAAAGTCATAATTCTGATGCAAAAAGTCAATTAGTGATTAAAAACTCATAATTATTTAGTCATTAAATTAATTCATTAATAACTATAACTTACCATAAGGATTTTTATTTTTAAGTGACAGAACTGGGCTTCCATACAACAAGTATCAGAAATCAGAAACGGGTTTATTGCCAAGTAGGTTTACATATGAGAAATTTGCCTCTGTGATTTTGGTATAAAAGAAAAAAATACTTAAAGTTTAATTAGTATAAATAGAAACTTGACAATAAAATATAAAACATCACAGTGTATTTCAGTAAAGTGTTGATAAAGAAAGCTTCCTACCTGGTTGGATCTCTTTAGAAAACTCTGGAAACTTCTGAAGACGTCCCGAGAAGATGACAAGCAAACACAATGCTCTGCAGCAGCAGTTTATATACAGGCTGCTTCACCCGATCAGCTGACTGTCAACTTTTATTCAGCATTCCTTTCCCTTCTCTGACTAATTACTTTCGGTTTCCATTCTCCTAACATGATGCAGCTCCTGTGACAACCTGTAATGTTTTGATCATGACTGACACTGCTTCAGGACAAGTTAATGAATTTACAACCTACAGTACAAACACTTTAATCACACAGGTGGGGCAGTGGACAAACAACAGACAACTGAAAATCTCCAGGGGACTTTTACGTGGCCTGATTGGCTTCTGTCAGGTCAAAAGAGGACTTGGTTGTGATAACATTTCATCACATAAAATCTGACTGACAAACACGTCATAGTCTATTTTTAGCTGCACACTTAGGAAAGTGTTTTCTATGGAAATAAAACAGAAAGCCAGAAATTATTAAGTATATGTTGTTGTTTTGTTTTTTAAATTAAACTGACAGACTAACTGAAGCTGAAATGAAACTGAACCACAGGTGTTAAATGAAACTGAAAAATACAACTCTGAATGCATGACCAGCAGGTTTTTTTATTCTACAAAACAACTTCTCAAATGAAAGATTAATAATAAATAGAATAAAACTCAGAACTCTGAGTGTTTTAGCAGAGCAGCCCTCTCTTCTCTCTTTGGTAGAGGAATATTTCCTGTGGTAAGAAAATAAATATTAGTTACAATGAAAGACATACACACCATCGTCTTTAATTTGATTCATTTTTCATCTCAATAATGTGCAGCCAATCATAAAATCTACAATAATGTTACCTGGTGGCGCCACAAAATATTCCTCAACTGTGTTTTTGGAGAGCTGAAGCAGTTCTTCAGCAGTGTCCCCTTCTGTCGCTGCATCGTCCCTCAGGTGTAAAACCCTGCATGTGGACGGATGAAATATTCAGTCAGTTAATCATTTGTTCTGTCCACGTGTAAACAAGCTGTTTGTCATAACTGCCGTACCTGTCCTCCAGAACTGAATCCATCGGTTCGACCCCCGACGTGTCAACGACATTAAGCTGATCCGCGAATCGGATCGCTTTTTCCAAACACTCCAGTCCCTGTTTGGTGCGGAAGTCGACCAGGGCCAGTCGCTCCAGTTTGTCCACCAGGTCAGCAGGGATTCTGGCAGGCTGTAAAATCAGCGGTGTGTTGCTCAGAAATCTGTGAGTTAAATGTTTCCTTCTGTCACTTAAAAACGCCTCTAATTATAAGTAACCTCTGAATAAAGTTCAAACATTTTTCCTTAATATCTATGGTGGAGTCTATTGCAGACAACAATATCTGAATGTGAATAAGAGTATGATTAGTGGCATGATATGTGTATTTATGTTTCCACGGTCACACCTTATTCTGAGTCCTTTGAATTTGTTACGTATCAAAGCTCGCTTGCCCGGGCTTCGTTTGAATCTCAGATTTTAGTAAAGTGCACAGACATCTCCAGCCTCAGTAGAGGAAAGTAAAAACACCTCTCTAGTGACAAACTGCACAGATAAAAGTCAGTGTAATCAAGGTCTGACAATTTAACGGACATAAACACAAGATAAAAACAAAGATGTATAGCATTCATTCTGTCTTGCCATATCAACATAAGGGAAAAATAATTTGCCCTGTGGTTCAAAATTCAAAGTCACAAAACCTTCCACCAGGTTTCATGAAAATTGGGCCAGTAGTTTTTCTGTAATCCTGCTGACAGACAGCGCTGAGAACATACAATAATTAGTCTTTATGGTAGGAAATCCCCTCTGTCTCAGCTAAATAGGGAAATTGTGTCAGCAGAAACACAAAAAGGGAATCTGGTACAGATATCCGCTTGATTTGTCAAACTCTCACTGTTGAAGGATCAGTTAGCTACAGATCTACCTCTCAATACACTTACATTAGAGAGGAATGGCTAATTTAAACAGGAGCATTTACAAAAGCAAATAAAATGTGTTATTTTAATATTATGACTTTACCCAGTACCCAGAAAACCATAATTATATTACAGTCAGTAATCCAAGTAACTCTGAGTTACTTTTTGTCCTGGGTAGGCTATCACATGATGATGTGTTCGTGCTGCAGGTCATGTCAGCTGCTCGCCAAAAAGGCTAAATGAAGGATAAAGGATGAGGGAGAGGAAGAGAGGCAAACTTTCAGCAGGTGGAAGTCTTGTCATTATTTTGACTTTGTTTGGCTCCTCAGGAGAAAATGTGTTTAAAAGTTACACACAAGAGGTAAACTTTGTTTCCACCACTTCAGAGCTAAAAACAAAAGTTTTATGGTTGTCAGCAGTCCACTAGTAGTAGTACAATTATATTATATAGTAGTAGTAGTATAATAATATCACTTTTTTTGTTTTGTTTTTTAACTGAGTGATAAATAAATAATATTTTTACTTTCTAGAGGAGTAATAAGTAAAAAGTAACTTATTACACTTTCTGTTCAATGTACATATGAGCACCTGACTTATGTTTGAGACAGAACTACATATCTAAAATCTAGGGCTGCAACTAAAGATTATTTTTTACAGCTGATTAACTGTTGTTTGCCTTCTTGATTGATCGATTAGTTGCTTGCCTGTAAAATATCAGAAAATGGTGAAAAATGGCGATCACTGTTTCCCCATCCTCAAATATCTTGTTTTACTCACAAACCAAAGATTTTCAAATTACTGTTACAGAGGAATAATCAGAGAATATTTTTCTTTAACAATTACTCAAGCCGATTAATCGATTATCAAAACAGTTGCAGATTAATCGATTATTTGTGTCGAGCTCATTCACATTCATATTCACCCAGTCTTGAGGAAATTACCGGGGGAAGTTGGTCCTCTGGTACTGGTTCCCATGTGGCAAACAGTGGTACCTATCAGAGAAGACACCCAGGTATCAGAACTGACAAACCACTTCTGCAAGTCAAGTAAAAATCACTGACCTTTAAGTTACCTTGGAGTCATGTGGGTTGAGCGCTGAACAGACGCGTTACACTGGTGTTGCGGCTCTGTGTGCAGCTCTTTCTTCTTCTGCGGAAGTTCTCCACGTTTGTCACAAAGTATCCATCTTTTGTAAACAGGTCACCTGACGGCCGACTGACGGTCAGTGACGCACCGCGGCACGTGCGTTTAGCAGCGAGGCTAAACACCGACATTTTCGAGCTTGCACGAAAACCGTGTCTTTACCACAGACTGTATGGTCTTTACAAGCTCAGCAGGAAGGTCAGTGCAGAGCTGGACTAGCACGCAGCTAACGACTTGCCGTAGCTAGCTCAGAGGACGGGAAGCGAGAGGTTTCACTTCCGTTCACTTCCTTGTTCGCTTATGTCCCAATGCAGACGACATACGGATTCGTTTTAGTTAAATTAAAATGTGCATGAATGTTTTTTTTTTCTGTTATATATATTAAACTTTGTTTTAGCAAAATCTCGTCAATTATCACGAACACTGTGAAAACCGGTTTTTCTTGTGTCTCATGCTCGCGCAGGCCTACTGTCGTAATGGTTTTAAAATAGTTCGACTACATGAAGCACAAAATCATCTTTATTTAAAAAATGTGAAATGTTCAGATTACATTACACGGTTTAAATATGATAATGGCCTCCTATGATTTCAGAGTGCCCGGATAGCTCAGTCGGTAGAGCATCAGACTTTTAATCTGAGGGTCCAGGGTTCAAGTCCCTGTTCGGGCGTAGAATGTTTTGTTCACTAAGCAGCCAGGCTCACTATTCTACTATATGTCTGTGGGAAAATGTCGAAATTTTATATTGTCATATCCACTTTCTCTCAAAACTGACTTCGGCTGGTCACAAATACTCATTAAGTCTTTAAATGCTGTAGTATTTTTTCTCAAAGATTAAAAAGTTATTTTTTGAGCATTTCAGGCGGTGGATACCACACGTACTGGGGCGCCGGTTCGAATCCCGCCTCTGACAGGATTAAAGAAGAATTTAACTGACAGTTCTTCCTGATACACATTGATACTGTCTGAATCATAGGCTGGAGAATAACAATAAAGTAGCTATAGACAGTAAGTACCACTATTATTCTATGTCTAGTCATTTATATAGCTGATATGGTAAAACACATTTTTTTGCAATGCTTTCTGTATCTCTCAAAGGTGTCATATGTTTGCTGAGGTAGGTTAAGTATTTCACTCAGCAATATTCCTCCAGATGTCAGTCACCCTAATTCAATTAAAATTAATCATCAATCAATTAAGCATTAAATGCTCCTCTGTGAGTCCATCTATGAAACTGTTTAGCCTAATGTTTCATATCCTCATTAGGTTTTTTAATTGTTTGTCCAGCTATTCCTTCATTTGCTACACAGAAATGCACATTTAGATTAGGTTAATCTCGGGGATTATGCACATTTTTAATTATACTTTAAGTATGCCAATTACACTTCACTCTCAAACTTTAAGTAAACTTGCATAAAACTTATTTTGGCGCTTGTGCTTTCACCCACACTCACAGCAGGGTTGCCAGGTCCACAGTTTTCCTGTGCATACACATGTATTTACTTTAAGTATATAGATTAAAATATAGAAGTAACACGTTAAGTGTATGAATGCAATAAGGTATTGCATTAATTACAGTAAATGTATATGAAGTAAAAGCAGCACATTTATGTTGTCCAGGCAGAAGAGCTGAGCGATTTTGAATTATTATTTTGACTGATATTGCAATTGCGATGTAATTTGCAATATTAGATTTGAGTGACTATTTGGCTGGTTTTGTCACACAGACCTGGTAAAATCAGTCATAAACTATTTTACAAAGAACCAAAAATGTCAACCTCATGGTGGCGCCAGAGGAAAACTCAAAAGTATAATCAATCTTCTAGGGACCATTTCTTTGCAATCCTTGCACTTACACTCTTTGATTTTTATCTACTTTCTTTCTACTTTTATGATACAAATCCGACTCTCTCACCCCAGTTTAACTGAACTGAGTAAAATGCACATCACAACATGTTTTGGAAAAATAATGATGATTCCATTTTTATTTTTTATTATAAGAACATATACCATTTACTATATGAACTCTTAGTATAGAATTTGATTGTTTTACAATACACATTTAGAACTGGCCACAAAATAAAAATATCAGCTTTACAAACAGAGCAGCATCTGCATAAGAAAAAAAAAAAACGAATGAATAAATAAATAAAAAATAAATACTTTGGCAAATAAATGTTACAATAAATTAAAATAGGTTTTCTGACAGCAGTTAGCATTCACAAAGAAACACCAACGTTAAAAGCAATTCATCTTAACCACAATCATGAAGCAACACTTGAAGACCAACTGAATTTTAGGCAATGGATGACCGACATTAGTTCTAATTTAAAGGTGTAGGTCGGATTATTTGAAGGAGAGTTATATGAAGTATTGATAGTCAGTGTATTACCTGCAGAAGATAGTGGTCGACACGCCCCTAGTGTGGAGAAGAAGCAGAGAGGAGTACCGGCATGGGATCATATTTTAGCCACTTAAAAGATGTCCTACCTAAAAAAAATCCACGTTAGTTTAAGTGTACACTATATCTTCAATATTTTCACTGCTTCACCTTGTTGTCAGACAGATTTTTCAGATGGGAAATCACCGTTGTGTAAGCCAAATATTCCTCTGTCTCACGCTCAACCAAACTCCATTGGCAAAATCAGTATTTTTATCATGCAGAACACAGGATTTGCTGGTCGACTTCTCCCTTGTTTGGTTAGTTTGTTTTACTGTGCGACTTCAGTGGTTTTGTTCGGTTTCACTGAAGTCACACAATAACACAAACAAACTAACCAAGTGAAGCACTGGTTGACCAGCAGCTCTGGTGTTCTGCGAATTAAAATCGCAGATTCCGTCAATGGAGTCTGGTTGAGCGAGGGAGAGCGATATTTGGCTTATGTAGCTGCAGTTTTCAGTTGGAAAAAGTCTGTCTGACTGCAAGGTAAAGCTGTGACAATGTTCCACATATATCATACACTTAAAATGATAAAGATTTTTTTAGATGGGCCTTTTATTAGTTGTCCCCACAGCAGTTAATTGTTAAGCTTCCATGCTGGTACTCCTCTCTGCTTCTCCAAACTGGGGGACGGCCATCTACTGCAGGTTATACACTGACTACAGATAAGTGCCTCATACAGCCCCCCCTCAAATGATCTGAACTACTCTTTTAAGGGGTTAAAATTATACATATATTATGTCCTCACAAGTCCTAAATCTGCCAAAACATCACAACAGTTTCCCTCATAACGTCAAATAATTTGCAGTTCGTTTTGAAAGTTCGTCATACATTTAATCTCTGTGTTAAAGTCTCTCTCACACTAAAGAATCTAAAAAAAAAAAAAAACGTGGAATCACAAAACCTGTGCTAAATATTATCACGGTCTCATCTGATTTCCCATAATATTCAATCATATTCAAGCTGAAATTAACATTTAATTCAACAAACAGGCGGCAGACAATACACGACAAAAAAATCAAGGTGAGAAAACTGCACAATTTACAAAATATACAGCGGTTCACAGAAAAATAACTCAAGAGGACTATCAAATCAGGCTTGTTGCTTTATATAAATCTCCGCCCAAACATCCATTAAGTCACTTAAATATTAGGTTATGATTTTACAGGAGTTAACATAATCTAATCCTCATACAGTAAGATAAACACAGTTTGCTCTCAGTACAGTACATTTCACACATACACAAATCAAGACATAATATTTGGCAGACAAGGCAGTTCAAGGACATTAAAAACACTGTTGGATGCTAAATCACTGACATGGTGCTAAAAGCTAATGTGTCTTAAACATAACTTAAGTTTGAGTTACATTTTGGACAACAAACCAGTGTTCTGAGTCAGTCAAAATTAATCTGATTTGGGGTGTGTTATATTTAAAGAAAATTAAAAGTCTGCAGACATTCTTTCCTTCATTACAGGACAGGATCAGGGGGATAACTCTCTGATATATTTAAAGTAAAGTTAATCTTGTAGACTCTCTGACTATTTATTAAAATAATTATTATAAACTATTATCACAAGGTATCTTTCTCATAAATATAGTCTCTGGTTGAATTCAGCTCTGCGTTTTGGTTTGAAATGTGCAACTAAAACCGCCTTTATCTCAAAATACTAAGTGCACTCGGATTAAGGTTGAAACTTAAGGGATTTCTGGCAAAAATATTTTGAAATTAAATAAATAGTTTTTTCAGATACATTTGTTTTCACGGGAACATACTGACGAATATGAAGCGTAATATTCTCATACACCTGCTGACAACACACAAACAACATCGTGGATACACTCAATAAGGCTCATAGCAGCAAACAGTGATTGTAAAGGCTTTGTGTAGTGTGTGTGTGTGTGTGTGTGTGTGTGTGTGTGTCTGTGTTGACTCTTGTGCTGCTACAGCCGTTCACACTTTACTTGGAAGGAAAAGAAGACAAACAGCTCTGTCACTTGTTCTCGATCAGCATCTGCACCTTGCACACCAGATCTCTGGCCAGGGTCAAAATCTGCTTGATGTTGTGGTGCTCGGCCATTTCTGAAAGACAAAGAAACACGAGAGTTCAGTTCTTCTTACCAGTGCACGTGCGTCAAAGGGTCAGAACCTCTTGATATTTCAAACAGGACTGAGTGACAAACAGAAGATGCCTGGACGAGACTGTTCCTCCTCATACAGTGATGCTGTTTTGTAGTATTGTTTTAATTGTACTGCATAAGTTGTTAGGTTTGAATAGTAATCAGTGCTGTACTCAGTGGCAATGTTCAAATAAAACTGTTATTTGTGCAAAATGCTGAGCTCCCCATGAGACACACACCCAGACTCGATCAACCTGGTCCGGGCCTGGCCTTGACTGAAGGTGTCATGTGACAAAAGGCCAAAACACCCGATGACGTCTCGGCCCACAACTGATGATGTGTCGTACTGGAGGCTTCATATGGTGGTCACCTCCAAAAAAAAAACCCCACCCACATAACTACAGTGCTGATCGTCAGGGACTGTAACACCCGGTCCTATCAAGGAATCTGAAACTAAATGAATCCAAAAAGGAGTTCATACTGCTGCTAAAATAAAGAATTACCGTACTCTGGAGGCTCATACATTCTTACTGTCATCCTTTTGGGATCCCTCTCCTGTCCAGGATGGATGGGGAACTGGAGATCGTATGTTTACTTGTTTTATAACCTGCTACACAGCAGCCTGGTGACATTTTTTCTGTGTTCTCTCATTATGTGAAAGCATCGTCCTTCTCCAAAAATGATGCAGGGCCTTGGTGACTGGAGCCTGATGATGCACTGCCGGTCTGATATATGTCTTTGTCAGACACCTCACGCTGGAAAAATTCTCACATCTTTCAAGTTCCCTGTTTTTAGTTTGCATTTTAGTTGTAACTTTTTAGTTTTGTTGAGCTTGATGACATAATTTCTGTCATTTACTCATACTTGACAAAGCTCCTGAACAACGTCAGCTGTAAAACCGCAGTTTACCATTGAAGAACTTAATGATGTCTGTGAAATCCATGTTGTTCTCCAGGATGATGTCCCTGTAGATCTCCACCAGCGCCAGGGCAATGAAGAGGACAAAGTGACTAGAGGAGACGTACTTGGCCGCCCAGATGGTTTCCCAGACTGCAAACACGTCGTCATACACGAGCTCTGAAGGAAAACGCACGTAAATGAACAGGAGTTGAAGCAGGTCAGTGTTTGATCACTCGGATGGGAGGCAAATATGTAGGAAGTTGATTTATCAGTGTAGAGAGATGAGAGTGTGTGTTTGCTGGGATGAGGGAGAGGATATAATGAGATATGTGAGAAAATTTACAGAAAACAAGTAGTCCATGGTTGGATCTTCAGTATAAAGAATAAATAATTAACAAACTTATCTGTGCAGCCAATTATTTGGTGAGCAACTCCCAGGAAGGGTTTTCCAAAAATATATCTGATTTCTAAATCCTTTCCTGGCTTAAATAACTACATGTCTTGTTAGCAAGCTGCCAAGCATTTTTCTGGCATTTTATCCACAAAAACAGCTTAAAGAGGAGTGAATCAAATACTCCTCTAATTGGAACACATTTTTTTTGCACCATGCTGTCACTTTACCTCGCTTAAAGTCGAGGAGAAACCAGCGGTAGCAGAAGTAGAAGTGGGTGTAGTCTCCGTTCTGGTGCATTAGCTCAAACAGCTCAGAATCCAGGATCTATACACAGAGGGGATCAGAGGAGATTCAGGAAGAGAAATAATGAGGATGAAAAGTGTGAAAAAGTGGGGCGTTTGTGGGTAATGAATGGATTTAGTGGTACGTGACTGTCACAGTATCTGTGCGGGCTTTTCCGGTGCTGCATCACCTGGATTAGCGAGCGCATGTTGGCGAAGTGAGTGTCCATAGCTCCTCCGTGCGGAAAGTTTTGATTCATTCTCTTCATGAGCTCGGTGAAGCAGCTGAAGGCCATGGCCTCTGAAAGGAGGAAACACGGAGAGGAAGCTGGAGTGAGAAAGTGAGTGGGCAAACTGTTCTCTGTTGTTCCATCAATAGCTGTAAAAATACACCAAATGTCAGAGAAGAGGGAAAATAAGAAGTGATTCAGTGTGGTTGACTCACCGTCGTCCAGAATGACTAGAAGTGGAGCCAGCAGATCACACATGCCCTGCACGTAGCCGATGTCGAGGTGCCTCCAGATATAACTGAAAATATACAACCGAGAGACGTGAACTTGAGTCTTACTCTACTGGACAGATTTAGAGGTATTTCCACTGTTTTTCTTCAAAACTGATCATTTCCCCCCCCCAATAATATTCACCTTTTATCAAGGTAGCTGCTTTCGAGCTGCAAAAATCTATTATGAGTCACACTGACATGATTAAGCTTCTCTGAGGTGAAAATATAAAACTTAAGGCCCTTAAGCTGTGCTTGTGTGAAGGTGCATTAGGGAGAAAAATGAAGTTGCCTTTGTTTAATATAATCACACTTCTGCTAACATTCAGGGAAAAAAAAACTATTACTGTTAAAGGATAAGCCTGGCACTATATTTGTTTTTCTTCCTGCCAACAAATCCTCTGAAAAGACCAAAACCAGCAATGTGTTAGTTTGCTTCCCATTACTTTCTGATTTTCCTACCCGCCTGCAGCACTCAACCCCAAACCCATTTGTTCATATACTGAAGAACTACATGTATAATTTCAGATTTAAAGTCAAGATGAAATGAAAAATGCATTTTTAACCTGTTTAGATCACAATACCGTTCAGTATATTAGGGCCTGACCGGGGATGATGCGGACACCTAAATTAGTGAGTAAAAAATTCAGCATATCATCTAATCTAAGCTATCTATCTATCTAATCATCTAAGCTTTATACAGAATATAAAACACAGAATAAAGAATATATACATAAACACATTTTTTGCAACAATGCCTTCAAAGTGGCAGATATGTTATGGAAACAGGATATTTTACAGAAAATATGTGTTTATATTAAACCTCAAATAAGAAAATGATCATAAAATGATGCCTATAAAGTTAACAAAAACATCTGGCATGATGTTTTATAGCATAACATTTATTTTTCATATAGACACATACTGGACAACATATATACTCATTCCAATATAGCTGTGATGAGTCAGTATAGGATGAAATTATTAAAGTCCAATATATACAGACATATAGAAAGCACAAATAAACTATCTATTTGTATTCTGATATCAATCAAATCATGATTTCCTCCCGTAAAACAAAATATGACATGTGCTTTTGTAGGCTTGAACCAGCCAATTTCAACCAATAATATCATGACATCCACCCTTCAATCGATCTTTAACTTTTAGCAGCACAGAGCTGAGATTCATTAGTTAGCCAGCTAGCAACAGCATGGTATGTCGGGCTCACTTTTAAAAGTTCAAATCAAGTTACTCCAGACTTTATATCCCCCCTAATTATCCTGTTCCACTCAGAAATACGTCACAACGCAGGAGCAAGAAACTCCTGTAAGGCTGTTTCATCTGTACTTACAAAAAGCTATGTAACTTCCTAAAACAGCGAGGTACTCTAGCTTTTTTTTAGCACCTGTTTATTCAATATATGCATTTTTGGGGACTGTTTTTAGCTGCAGATTGACACATTTGCTGCTCTAGTGAGTTTTAACAGCGGGAAGGTGTTCGCAGGATGGACTGCAGAGCCTTTGTGCTCTGTAATGAAGCAACATGACTCAACAGCGTGGCTCACTGATGCGTCTTTAACCGTTTTTGGACAACAATGGAGGACTGAGGCACAGATGAATAATGCACAGACAACAGGCTCACTTCACTGTTTGTTTTGATCTTTTCATGGCATCAGTCGACAGTAAGAAAAATCACCAGGTGAAATTTGCCAGTCTTATCCTTTAAAATTTAATTTATGGAGCATTTACTCCAATTTGTGTACATATATAAAGTGTGTTACCTGCACATGATGTTGCGTAGTTTCTCCAGATTGGCAGGAGTGAAGTACCAATAGTTTCTGTCACAGCGCTGGACGTCCTTTTCAATGCGGTGCAGATTTAACGTATACAAGTCCAAAAGCTCTTGCTGAAACAAACAAAACAATAAATAAATGAATAAATTAAACAAGCTTGTTATAGGGTTGACTCGCCTGAGGATAAATGAATTTGAACTCTTAAAAAACGTGTGCGTACAGAGAAGGTGCTCCCAGCGGATTCTTGAGAGGTCGCTTCATTCTTGGTGTTTTCAGACCCAGCCAGAGAGTCAAAGTTCGGGTAAAGACTCTCCATCTCTGGCTCCTCAGACAGGATGGACTCGGTCCCCTCCGGACTGGGCTCCACATGCGGGGCTGAGTCGTCAGAGAAAGATGACGCCTCACAACGTCCCTTCCTGCTCCAAGGCACCATGGAGACTTTGGCTTTGGGGATCTCCTCCATCTCTATGGCTGAGGGAGACTCATCAGATTCGGTCGTGACCTGAGCCTCGTCTTTCTGAGATGTAAAGAAGCCCTCTCTCGCTCTCGAGACCCCGGCGTCTGCTGAGAAAATGAGGTTCTTTTCAACTTCAGGAGCCACGGGATCTGCAGATATATTTTCTTTCCTTTCTGCCGATAAAACCTCTTGTAGTTTACTCGTCTTTGATTCGTCCATTTCCTTTGTCTTTTCCACATTTGTTTCTGCAGTTTTCTTGAGCTTTGATGTTCCCTCAGGACTCGCTTCTTTTTTAACATTTTGCTCAACAAGTCCTCCCTCAGATTCTGTGGCAGCTGCTGATACAATCACAGTATTCACGTGGGATATTTCTTTTTCTGTTTCCCCTGACTCAAAAGATTTAATTCCTTTAATGTCTTCCAGATCTTTATCTTCATACTTGGACACTTCTGTTTTAATTGCTCCAGACTCCTCAACAGTTTCCTTTACCAGGCCTTCTTCTGATGGCTGGACCATGCTGTCATCCTTCACCTCAGTTTTGGCACTTTCTGCAGATTTGGTCACATCAGATGCTTTCCCCTCCTCATCCTCTTTGTCCTTCACTTTGACGGGGCTCTGTGGTGCCTGAGGGACAGCTGCGGATCTTGGGGTTGCATCAGGTGCAGCGCTGCTGTCCTCTGTGCTGAGTGAGCCATCCGACAAGCCGGAGGTGACAGAGAAGTTGCGGGAGGAGGGATGTCCAGAGTCAGGAGAGCTTGTCCCATTCTGCAGGGCCCCATTGGGCATCTTTGCCACCTGTTTGGCCACCTCTTCGCTCTTGGGCTCCGTCTCGATCTGGTCCACCTCCTCTACGGACTCAAACACCTGAAAGAACAAGCCAAAGGGAAGCAGGCTACTCCAGGGGAAGGGATGGGAGGATGTGAAGAACTAGCAGGAGAAAGATTGCAGGGATGAGGAATATTGGTTCAAAAAGTTGAGATCACATGCATTACTTGGATGCCAAAAGTTCAGGATGTTAACATTTTAAAGAGAAGAAGTGGTCTTTACTTTATTTGAAAGACCACTTTTAAAAGACCGTGTGCAGGCAGTATTATTGTGTGTTTTTTTACCTGTGTGCTGCTGCTGGAGTCACGAGCCAGACTCTGTCTTTCTGAGCTCTGGGAGGACTGGGACTAGAAAATAAAGGCATTCAGGACAAGATATTATTATAAAAACTATGTTTTATTAATACACAGTCTTATTGTACATTGACTCATGTTCTGTGCTCACATTAAAGAGATTCTCCAGTGACTTAGTAGTTCACTTTTGTAAAGTTGCAGGAGACAGAAAGTTAAAAATCAAAGTTCAAGCCCCCCAAACGCTGAATTCTATATTTCCCATAACAACCAAGTGAATTCCCATGTCTTTAAAATCTATATTTTATAATGCAGATGTTTTTTTATAAAACAGAAAGTTCCTTTCAGAGCTACAGAAGTTATACAAGCTGAGATGTAGTAAACTGACCTCATTTTGTAAAACTCACTCTTCTTTCTTTGCTCTGTGCTCCAATAAGAGTTGAGCGAGCTTGGTTCCCTTCAGGAACCTTAGTCACTGTCTCCTGTAGTTTGGATATGCTAGGCGCTAGGATCTAGGTCTATGTTGAAAGGAAAACCAGATGTTGAAGATGGCTGAAAGATGTTGCTGAGGGACCTCTTTAAAGACAAACAGGCCTATATAATAACATATTTAAGTAGCAAATGTTAGCAAAACACTAACATCCTTTTACACCCGTTGTATAATTAAGCACACTGAACAGCACTGTCTCTTTAATAAAGGCTCAAAGCCCTTTGCACACCATTCCACCCCGAAAACTTGCTGTTCAATCTGAAAAACCGAAAACAAAATGGTACAAACTGTTTTCAGATTGAACATGGCCTCGCTAATGATTAATGTAGATTGGCTACCCAGTTAGCTAGGGTTTAGCTAACATTAACTAACTCAACATGTAACTATACAAAGACAAGCGTAGCACAGAGCATCCAAACACAGGAAACAGTTTTTTTCTTCAGGAGAATGAAGTCATGACCCGCCCTACTCCAGACTTGTACTTGTTGCCTTCATTGGTTTGGGTAATTTATGTTGGTTAGGTTTAGGCATGAGGGGTGAGACTGGGTAGGTTTAAGGTAAGAATATCAGGATGACCCAGTGAGAGGCAGAGTAAGGCAGGTCACGCCTTTGTCATCCCGGGAAAAAGATATTGCACACAGGAAACAGGAAAGGGGAAAGTTGACGGTGCTCCTGAGAGGGTGGTCAGGACTTAGGAAACATTTAGCCTCGTATACTGCAGCTTCTCTGTACAAAGTATTGGTTGAGAACACATCATACCAACATAAACAGCTGCTCAGGCTACATTGTGAATAAACACTGCTTCACCTCATTGCTGATGGTGGAGTCATGGTGCACCATCTTCTGACTTGAACTGTCCATGCTCGCTCCAGAAGAGCACTTTGCTAACGCTGCAGCGTGCTGCTCCTTCTCCCGCTGGCGGACAATCTCCTCACAGCCGAGCCACTCCCGCATGGTCTGCTGGTAGCACACCCGAACCTGTTCATCCACCTGGGGGAGGGGGGAGAGGGATCAAGGGTCAGTGGTTCAGGTGGAAGATGCTTGAATTGGGAGCGAAGCCATGGCTGTGGAAACGACAAACCTCCTTCCTCTCAGCTTCTGACATTCCAAACTGATAATGACCCAACAAGAAGGGCCACACCTCTTTACGCAGCGAGGCCTCCACGCCGCCAAAGTAGACCAGGCGAAGCAGCTCCTTCTCCTCGTATGTCTGAGGACACAAGACATATCTTCAGTTAACTCACTTTTGGGTTTTCCCCTTCATTTAGAAGCTGGTGCATCTCCAACTGTTATTATACAGCATCTACATGCTCATTATTACTTATTACCTTCAGACACAAGTCCAGATTAAAAACATCTGTCTACAGCTGTTACTCAACCATAAATCTATTTTTATCTTTATTAAGTGTTTAGAGGGTTGATTTGTGTCCATTCACATATGCTTGATTTGTACGGATTTTATAAGGCAGTTCAAAAGTAAAATAAAAAATAAAGTAAACAAAGAGTAGAAGTAAGTCCAGAGGTCAGAGATAAGATGAGCTGAAAGCTGAAAAAAGCAAGTGGAGCTTTTTTGTAACAAAACTCAAACCAAAAACTCAAGGTACGATAATACCACAATAAAAAGTCCATGATACGATATTTATCGTCATTTTAAAAAAAAAACTTTTCCTTTTAACTTAAAGTACTTCTGCTATCCTTTTTTAATAACGTGAAACAAAAGTAGCCAGCCGTTACAAAACCATGTGCAAAATTGACATGAACTGTCTTCGGCAATGAATGCTTTAATTATGGATGTACAATTGCAAAACAAAAAACACAGCAGCAGACAGTAGCAGTCTTTTTATCAATTAATAATTTTAAAAAAATCATTTAATATCATGGTAGATATCGTCACAGTTTGGTACAGAACTGAGACATTTTTGCGATACTCAATATATTGTTACATCCCTACAAACTACTGTTTCCTGTTTCCTTTGCTCAGAAACTGAGTCTGTTTTCTGAGTAGCTACCACAGTAGTCCGACTCACTGGATGCACACTGCAATATCACACTGCCATTGGTCGCTTGTTTCAAGTGCTATCTCAGTGTCCGCTATCTATGTTTTCAAAGAACAACCTCCGAGCTGCAAGCTACAGGCTGAAAAGGGCAAATTAGCACCTGGGAAACTGATGGTACGAACGTAAACAAGCTAACACCTATTATATTTTCTTTTTCAGTGATATAGTCATTTTAATTGCAGAGCCTGCCTCTTGCGGTGCAAATGTTCCACCACAAGTTCATTGCATTCTGGGCTTTGCTCCAGCAGGGCGATGCAGGGCATGTTTTCCCGTATAGCAGAATATCAATGTGTGAAGCAAGATCTCCTCTCTGGAGAGAGGTCTAAATATGTGAGACTAGTGCCCCACTAATTATTATATATTACATTGCTATAATTCACAAAACAAAAAGTTTTAGGAAAGATATTTGCTTATAAAAGATGGAAAAATATTTTCTTATGTTCATGTCAAACTATCATTGTCTCTCAGGGAAATATAAGTAATGTCCAGATAAACTGTGGACGTGGACTTTGAGACTGACAGCTCCATTAGTCATGCTTCATGCACAGTGTTGTGAGACTAATGGTGTGAGCCGCATGATTAGCAGAGGATGCATATGGATGAGACAGAAGAGTGACAGAGTGAAAAGAGAGAGCCTGGGAGTGGACATTCGCGTGTGTGTCTGGACGGCATACTGTCAGCAGCATTGTTAAGTTTGTGTTGCAGTGCTGTGACACCAGCGATGCTTACTGTGCAGTCCTGGAGGAACGTCTGCCACACGTCTGCGGTCAGCCCTTTGTAAGCATCACGCGGCACGTCGGGCGCCACAATGGTGTGATTGACGAGAGCAGAGAGGTGTGTACGCACAGTGGACAGGTGACGGCAGTATGCCAGCCCTGGATGACAACACAGTTATGACTTAGTACATCTGCATAATGTTAGAGGATATTATGTGCTACCACTGCATATCGATATTTAAGATTTCTGAAGTGGGATGTATGAGGTAACTAACCATAGTCAGTGTATTACCTACAGCAGACGGCACACAACCAGTGTGAAGAAGCAGCAGTTTAAGTGTACACTATATTTATTATATTTTCACAGCTCAGACAACCTTTTGTGATGGGAAACCAGTTATTTAAGCCAAATATCGCTCCCTCTAACCAACCAAACCCCATTAACAAAATCACTAATTTTACCTCACAGAACACAGGAGTTGCTCGTCCACTCCCTCGTCGTCCTCCACTGCCTCCATTTTTTTGTGTTATTTTGTGACTTCTGTCACAAAAGGGTTACTTTGGATTCACCAAAGTCACACAGTAATATAAACAAACTAACACTGAGGCAGCGGTGGACCAGTAACAGTAAAATCACTGCTTTTGCCAATGGAGTCTGGTTTAACAAGAGAGACCGATATTTGGTTTATTTAACAGCAGATTCTAATTAGAAAAAACTTTCTAATGGCAAAGTAAAGTGATGAAAATACTGTAAGTATAGTATACTGTCATGGCTTGGGTTTTTTTTTTTTTGTTAGTTATTTCCTGTTTTATTTTGTAGTCTTCAAGTTTCACTTCCTGTCTTTTTCTGTTTTCCTGCCCTTTTGATCACTGATTGTTTTCATGTGTCCCTGATTAGCCTCCCTCTGTATTTAGTCTGTTCCCTCCTCCCAGTTGTCATTATTCTTTGTATGGAGCATCCAGGCGCTTTACTGTGTTTTCCTGTGTCGATTCTGTGGACTTTGTGGACTTTTACCTTGTTTTATTTTGGACGCTTTGGATTTTTCCTGCTTTTTTTTTGGACTGCCTTCATCCTCATAAGCCTGCAGTATATTTTTGTTTGTTATTAAATACATTGAACTACCTCCCTGCTTGCTTTGTCTGCATTTTTGTGCCCTTCCTTTTCCGACTATGCTTTACAAACTATAACAGCGTACACTTAAGACTTGAGAACGTCTAGATTACATTTTGCTGCTGACCCTGTCCACAGCAGTACATCACTTAGCTTCTTACACAGGTACTCCTGTTGTGTTTTCAAACTGGGGGCGTGCCGACCGCCATGTACTATAAGTAATGCACTAACTATGGATAAGTACCACATACGACCCACCTCAAGTAATCTGAGCTGCTCCTTTAAGGCTTGTCAGCGTACATAATAAGAAATCACATACAGCCATAAAACGCCCGGGAGATAATCTGATACTTCATGTTGTCGCACAGCAGCTTCAGGGGAGCCCTGCAGGAAGAAACAGCACAGAGGAAACACTTTATGTAACTATTCTGTTCGCTTTTCTTAAAAGACTATCATTAAACTAATCATCCAGTGTATGACAAGTTATTCATATTGTCCTTCATGCAGGACATACTGGATCTAGTGTGGAGTTTATTACAGTGTTGCAGCTAACCTTTATCATTCAAATTATAACCTATTGTGCTGCCATATAGAACAAATTGGCCCAGCGGCCTGCTTCTTCTCACAGCCTCCAACCATTTTATCAGCTTCGCTTATCACCTCATTTTCCTGACACATTTTCACATCAGCGAGGTAAATGTCACATAATTGTCTTCTGGGTAATTACGAGGCTCTTCTATCTTTGCTCCACTCCCAGTGTTGCCCACACTGTTGAGGATTTCTGGTTGGCACTGAGGGATGTCAGTGTCTCTGCAGCCTTCAGCGGTTTCCCTGTCACGATCTAACACGACTCAGTCTAGCTCATCGTGCGTTCATCTCTCACCTCTCATGGTTGCACCCTTTGGGTGTCGCCCCATCAGAAAAGCTCCCCTGAGAACAAGAGGAGCACGAGGACTTCCTGAGAGTGGGATGCCACATCGTAGCTCCCTGATCCATCAAGTCTGGAGGAGTCACTGCAACAGCATGCGCAACACAAACACAACATCACTGTTACTTAAAAGCCATTATGCTGCTCAGGCTTTCAAGAACAATTAGATTTGCACTCGATGATTTAAATGCAGCTGGAAACATTTGGCATAAGCAGAATTATGCTGATCAATCGTGCATTTCAGAGCACAATATGTGTGTGCTTGATTCCTGTTAGAGCAAAGATAACAAAAACATTTACGCAATCAGATGCACAATTTGAAAGCCATCATATTCAATTACATTATTACAGAGAGGAAGATGAATAAAGCAAGAGCCCGTCTCAGTTCAGGAGCAATAATCGATCAATCAGCTGTCCACCCATCGGCTGTTAAAAGGTTACTGTGCTGTAATGCAGTAAAACAGGTGTGACACAAGGTGGCAGGGAGTGGGAGGGGCTTTAATAACGGGACACATCAATAAACTTTGCCCGAGGCGCAGGACAGGACAGGAGGATATTAGAAGCAGGGAATTAAAGCAAGCTGACAGAGGGACAGACGAGCCGAGGTGTGACAGTGTTACAGCTGCTTCCTGTGAGTGAGGGGGATTCTTCAGGACAGCTGCGGGACCTCTTTGGTACAACCAGGGTTCCTGTTTTGGACGGGGACTGTCCGCTCAGTTGAAGGGACAGGGAGGTCAGATGGGGAGGATGGGTTACAGTCACTGTAACAAACAACGAGCAACATTTTCAAGAAATGCAACAATGTGGAGAGGCCTGTTAAAGCAATAGCTTGGATTTTTTGAAGTTGGGCTGTATGAGGTACTTATCCATAGTCAGTGTACCATCACATGAGGCCCAGTTCTTCAGGGGTACAAAAGCCTGCAATGCACCCTCAGTTTGAATCATAAACGTCAAGTGCAAGGCAGTAGGTCATGCATCCGAGGTGTGGGAGTATATTTCTATTCTGGTTTATGTATGTGCAGCAGCATACCATGCAAAAGGGCTGGGTGAAGGTGAATGTAGATCAGCGGGTGTGGTGATGTGTGAATGGTTGTGCGTAACAAGACTCTGACGCAGCACTTCTCAGAGGCAGAGGATTTAACATATCATTGATGCTCATAAAGCAAACAGTTGCTGAAAAAGGACTGACATGCTATCCACTTAAGACCGGTTACAGGCTTTTTTTTCCAGCTGTGTTCCAGCATGATCTGATCATCAGGGACCAAACGTGGACCTGTAAACACCTACACTATCTTTCATTGCTGCTGCCGGCCCACACTGTAGCTACTAGTGAACCCACACAAATTTTTGATGAACTATAAGTCATTTTGTTCTGGAACTGGGGCTGTGTCAGGCAGGGAATCTGCTGTTACGTAAGCCAAACATTGCTCCCTTCAAAGCTACCAGACTCCTTTGGCAAAAGCATTAATTTTATCTTGCAGAATG
Organism: Lutjanus argentimaculatus; assembly: GCA_034769285.1. Taxonomy (NCBI): domain Eukaryota; kingdom Metazoa; phylum Chordata; class Actinopteri; order Lutjaniformes; family Lutjanidae; genus Lutjanus; species Lutjanus argentimaculatus. The sequence continues at coordinate 14,557,555 of JAWZSL010000017.1, forward strand.
TGGGAGTTGCTGGTCTACAGCTGCATCAGTTGGCTAGTTTGTTTGTTTTATTGTGTGACTTCTGTCAACTCGAACTAACCAATGTGACGACAAGGTGAAGTGGTGAAATGATTTTAAATATAGCGTCCGACCGTCATCTACTGCAGGAAACACACTGACTATTGATGCATACCTCATAAAGCTCCACTTAAAAAAATCCAAACTATCCCTTTAATTTGCTTCTCTGGAGGGAATCTCACCAAACTCTGACTGGCTGTTTGGAAAGAGGATGCGGAAGACATAATCTGTGGCCTCGTCCTCCTCCTTATCTGAGACCGAGTCTGTGGAGCCAGATCCCTGAGGAACCCTCTTCCGCAGCTTGGGAAACACCTTCCCCTGCGATGAGAATATAGCAGTTATTAAACTGATGCCAGCAACAAATCATTCTCAACCATTAGAGGCCAGTTGAGCCATCCACGTGAATTAAAGATGATGAGTGTCTGTATGCTTTAGCTTATTAATAGTGGCTGAACATGCGTGGGTGGATTTCATTATTCAGCTCAGCTGCAGATACGAAGCTATTCACAGTCAGACAAAAACATCCATTCATTAAAGAAGACAGTTCTTGTGTGGTGGTGCAGAGAGAACATTAAGCCACATATTCATCAGTATCACTCCACCCAATGAGTGTAACCAGGTAGTGCATCTATTCCCAAATCCAAATGTCTTTTTTATTGATTTATTGATCAGATAAGGCTGATTTAGCATTTCTTTTTTTCCCCTAATATGTGTAATTTGTTTTCTGCATCTGAAGCGACTCCAAAGAAAAGACCTCCTGTGCTGACCTTTCCCCTCTGGGACCAGAGCGGAGGGTCCAGCTGGCCGTGGGGAAGCAGGCCGTTCTCCAGGCAGGAGAGGAACTGGAGCAAGTGGCCTCCTCTGGGGAAGCGGAGCGGAGGTCGTTGGATCCCGTCCTGACTGACCAGCACCACTGTCCCCCCACTGTCAACTGCAGGAGACACACTTTGTTTAATCATTCATGAAGACTTTTTATGTGACAGCTATGTTTAATTGGAGACACTGATAATAAATAAAGAAGGCAGTAAAACACACACAAACACTTAGCTGTGATATAAAGGTTAAAGGGACAGTTCAGATTTTTTAACGTGGGGCTGTATAAGGTACTCATCCATAGTCAGTGCATTACCTACAGTGCCACCAGTTTGCAGAAGCAGCAGGAGCACCGGTGTAGGAAGGTAAGTAATGTCCTGCTGTGGACAGGGTCACATATTTTAGCCACCTAAAAAAAGGCCCACCTAAAATGATCAACATCACTTTATGTGTACACTTTATTTATAATTTTCACTGCCTTACATTGCCATCAGACAGCCTTAATATCTTTTTTCTCCAAAGCGACCTTCGGTAAAAAGAGTCACTTTTACCTTGCAGAACACAGGAGTTACTCGTCTACCACTGTCTAGACTGATTAGTCCATTTGTGTTTTTGTATGACGTTTAGTTCAGAGTCACCAAAGTCACACAACAACTCAAACAAACTAACTGACCAAGGCAACAGACCAGCAACTTCCAGGTTCTGCAAGTTAAAATGTTTTTGTCAAAGGAGTTTGTGTGCCTTCATCAAATGCCAGAGTCGGGTGAAAACTCCAACGTTGTCACATAACTGATCATTAATGTCACTTGATAACCTGCTAATCTGCTCTGCCACTGTGTTTGCCGATAGAGAAACACTGTTGAACAAGCTCCTCCTTCACTGCTTTGAGGCTCGTAACTTAAAATGACATTGTTTTTTGGGGTGAGGGGTGGACCATTTTTTTAAGTGGCTAAAATATGCTTTGCTTCTGACTTAAAATAATCTGAACTGTCCCTTTAAGAATTGTATGGACCCACCTTGTTGATGACAGTGCAGGTAAACTATCTCCTCTAGAGGGATGGTCATGGCGTAGTCCCAGTACACACTGAAAAACATTAAATCAAATATACAGTCAGTGAAATAACAACCCAGACTACTCTCAGCACATCGGGGGGACCAGCTAACATAAAAAACAAATCTATAGGGAATGTTTATATATTATCTTTGTCAGTCAAAAGGAACATTAATTTTATGGATAATAAAGAAAGCAGTCAGGAGTGTGCACACAGATGAGCAGGCGCAGATGCCTGATGCAATAATCAATTTTTTTGGTGAGAGAAACCATGCGCAGGCACAGGAACATAACACGGTTTGCTGGTTTGAGAGATGTCTGACAGTGTCTCAGTCAATAAACCATCCACTGGCTGCTGGTGTTCTGAAAATAAGCCTCATCAGATCAGCTGAACACTGAGTCCCCGAGCCACACACAAACACGCTGCATTATTCAGTAAGAGCCGAGTGTTACACAAACAGCAGAGGGAAGAAGTAAAGAAATAATGCAGAGTGTTTACACGTCTTTGAGGAAGCACATTACACGTCATTCATCCTTAATATGAGAAGGATCACTGATTATCAAATGCAAGCTTTGTAGACAGACACAATCACCATAATAACAGTCCATTTGCAGCTGGAAAATTGTGCACCTGCGTTCATAGTCCAAGTCTCCAACAGAGCCGTTCATGAGCTGATTGGGTGTCCACTTCAGGGTCATGATGTCAGCATTCTGGTGCAGAGAGAGGTACCCTGGGACAGCCTCCATGTCATCCCTCTGAAACAGCCATGAGGATGTTTTCTTGTGAGGCAATTCACCCTTCTAAGTCCAGCCCCTTTTTGCTCTGTGCTCCAGTAACAGCAGAGCAAGCTTGGTGTCCAGCATAACCTCAGTCAGCTTCTTCTTTCTTGAGAAATATTGCAATTATTGTTTTTCTTCCCAGGATGGCAAAAGGCATGCCCAACCCTACTCTGCCTCTGATTGGTTAACCCTGATATTCTTGCCCTACCCTCTTGTAAAAGCAACATGTAGTCACATCTTTAGTTGCTAATGTTACCAAAATGCTAGCTAAATAGCTAGATAATGTTTGATGTAGATTAGATAGTTTTTTCCAAAGGATATTCTTACCTTTACCCAACTGAGTGTCATGCCTAAATCTACTCAACCCAAATGACCCAAACCAATGAAGACAAGTACCAGCCAATCAGAGTAGAGAGTAGAGTTTTGCATAGACTAGCTAGCTTCAGAATTTGGGTTTCCTACAGCACATACACTAGAAACAGGAAACAGGAAAGCAGAAAGTTGACCAAGCTTCCACTTGGTTACCAAGCTTACTCAACTGTCATTGGAACACAAATCAAATAAAGAGTTATATCTACATATTTATGAATGACAGAGAGGAATCAGACTGTTACCGGCTGTACAAGCACATTGTTTTTTCCAAACAGTAGTGTCACCCTGCTGTTTTGATGCAGGGACTCCACATATTCACGAGCTGATGGTGAGGGGGAGGGGCGCTCATCCATGCTGCTGCTGGAGTGCCGCTTCTGGATCTGCACAGCACAGACACAAAAATATGTCAAATCAGATAACAAACATCATAAACCGGCGCTTAACTGATGACTATCTTTGCAGAATGCATTACAGCCGATCAGTCACAGCATCGCCATTTTCCATGAATAAAAAAAAGACCTCTCTTTCAAATGAGGAATATGAGGAATGTTCATTCATGTGCACCAATGCACATCAATGTTCCTGATTCCAAAGACCAGTCTAATTGCTTGCTTGGAACACACAGCACCACACAACTGGACAGAGTATTGTGGTGTTGTAAGATAGGCAGCGTTGACCCGATTCACTGATAACATGAATACTGAACAAGTGTGAAGGTCTCAGATACACTCTGTTCCTTATCCTGGGACGTGCCGTGCTTCACTTTGCGCAGTAATCCTAGCAGGTCCTCTTTAATCAGTCAGACAGCATCTCAGAAGGGAATTTCACTGATCAGACGCACCACTGAAACTTCTGCCTGCTTCTGCTTTTGTTACCTGCTAAGGGATTATGGGTATAAATTAGCATTCTTGCTCAAATCCAGCATGTTTACATCCTGTATTTTTATACTGATGCTTATTAACTGTTGTTCTGTCCCTATCAAACAAACACAGAAATTAAAGTGAAGCTATATACCACAAAAATATGTGCAAAATATATGTGTGATGCAATAAAAGCAGCACTAATCTTGTATGATCATGTGCTGTATTACTGGTTTTAACACTTACACACAGTGCAGGTCTCTTAGTGGGAGAATCCTGTCTGCAGTGGCCACCATGGATACGATGTCTCTGCACCAACTCATCGGCAGATGGGTCTGTCCAGAAGTGATCAGCTGTCTTCATCTTTGTGTACTCCAAAGCACAAGGTCCGACTGTCAAAATGAAGGTGAACAGTTACACAGTGCAGACATTTTATGTTAGTTTATGAGGGTGTAACAGTCCATTGATCTTTAACGATCAGCGATATCATTATACAATATCATAGATGAATGGATGGATCCATATCATCATTTTTAAGATACACCTTTATTTTGAAATTCCCACGGCATGTCTGTGTCACTGTTTCCTCTGTCATAAACATTCAAACAGTGCTGGTGCCAGGCACATAATGGCAAGCAGCCAAGACAAAGACGATGAGAATATTTACTCCGCTCTCTGGAATAAATCAGCAGCGTGGAAATATTCTGGACTGAGCACGTGCCATACGTATACAATGCCATTACGAGATGCAGAACTAATCTCAACATCTCACTCTGCAGTCCAGTACTGTGCTGGGAATATTAGCTGCTCTGTTTCATCAATGCTAGGCTGAAAAAAACATGCACACAGACTGAAATTCAACTGTGTTTTTTTTGTCTGGAGAAGCAGTGCCGAGTAAGAAAAAGAATAAATAATACGTGTAATTTATTAGCTATGAGTAGAGGAAAAGTCTGCTGCTCGTTTGGCTAATTTATGCAATGTAAAATGAGAGGCTTAAGCTAACTATGATGATGATTAACAAAAACAAATTGTTTTGGGCCTAATGTTATACTTTTGTTGTGAAGCCATGTTTTATGTGTGTTAGTGGAGTCAATTTACAGTAAACTTTACTGCACTTAACAAATTACAATTATTTACAGTTTATTAATGTTTATTTATGTGTTGTTTTCTTTAATAGCAAAAAGCAGAATAGAAAAGGGGTGGCAACTCATTTTAATTGAATAGATTTCATGTCATGGCAGACTTTGTGATACCAGCCAATACTGTATTGTTGTCCAAAGATTTGATATAATATTATATCATGATGAAATTTGTGATTTAAATCCCTAATAGTTTAGAGCTGTGGTTCCCAAACCCTTTAAATAAGCTCTGTCAAGCTGCAACCCTTCCCTACAGGTTGCATAAGGCTGCAGGCTGAGCTCTAAGAGTAATTTTTCTATTTTGCAATGTTTTTTCTGAATACTTAAAGATGCAGGGTTATCCAATAAATAACAAATAAAAGCAAAGAAAAAAAAACACAATTTTGAGAAATGTTTTTTTATTCTGCTTTTCTGTCTTGTTAATCAAGCTGAGACTCAGAATCAGTCCCCAGCAGCAGTGCTTCTAGCCTGGTTCGACTGAAAAAAAAAAAATCTAATTTTACTGGTGGGAAGCCAGTGAGGGATAAGGTCGCTGTTGCTAGGGCTATTAGCTCTGGTGAAGAGTTGAAGTTAGTGGCAACAAAGACTGGAGTACAGGGGGAGCTGGCTATTAGTACAAATTGGAAGAAAAATGGGGAGAAAAAGTCCCATAATGTCCTTGTATTGTACTCACATTTTCATTCGAACATGAGCCCGAGCCAGATGATTACATTAAAAGACAGAAATGCTTTCAATGTCACATGTAATTACCTAACAAAGAGGCCAGGATAGGTCCGTCCACAGGGTCCATGAGAACAGCCTCTTTCTCGTAGTATTTACTGGAATACAAACATGAAAGGCTCATTTTTAAGGAGGACGTGGACTTCTAGTAACAGACACGAGCTGGCTCTTCTTGGCATACCTGCTGTTCTCCACCAGGTAGAGGACAATCTTGTCCAGCACCTTCTCAAACAGAGCCGTGCGGATCCACAGGTTCTTGACTCCCTGAGGGATGAGGCTGGGCAGTCGGGGCATCTTGCGAAGGCTGTCCTGACTTTGCAAGCTTTGACTCCGTCTGCAGAGGGAGAGAGTCACAAATTTAAATTTGAACAAGCAAAACTTGTTTTAAAAATTCCATTAAGTAAAATCTGCATGACGCTAATGGCTTCAGCGATTCATGATTCATAAAAGCTTGTGAACATGAATTATTTAGGAGCTTTTTCATATTGAAAAATAGCCCTTCAAGTAAGCAGACGGCCATTTGTTTTCTGTGCTTTCGCTCTCGCCGGGCTTTGATGTCGGCTTTGAAGTCTGCTGTGATGTGTGAGAATGAGCTACGACGTGCGCGTCTCTCACTTTGTCTCGATGATCTGCTCGAGCTCCTGGGCCTTCCTGCACAGCTCCTCAGCCGGGGCGAAGCTCTTCCCCACCTTCATGAAGAGTGCCGCTATCTTGTTGCTGCGCAGAAAGCCCGCTGCCCGCCGTTTCAGCCCGTGCAGAACACATGCCTCCACTGCAGCTGTGTGATAAAAAGAAAAAAAGAAATAATACTCCTTACCAGAGAACACTCTGCTGATACTGTATGCCAGAACAGCACAGCAATTAAGGACATGAGAAACCATCACAATAATGAATAATAATGAATAGCCAGAGTATAATGAGAAAACAGCAGCCACATTTTGTAGCACAAAAAGCCTTTTGTGCCACAAAATGCACGGTTATTTTTTTTTTAAATGATATGAGTAAATGTACGTCAGCCACACAAAAAAAGTTACAAAAAATATTTTGCTCAGGATTTAAGTTGGACAAATGGATTATCAGACTTTGCTGCTAACAGGAAAACAAAAAAAAAATTTGTGCCCTGAAATTTGTGCCATTTTCTCATCATAAAAAAGAATAATATTAAGTAATTATAATCTAATTACCATATCATAAATTAAGAAGTATAACAGATTTTCTGGGACAACCTATAAGCTTTTGACTTAAAGATGGATAATGTGACAGCTCCATAACATCTTGATTGCATCCTGGCGGCTGGCTGAAGTACGTGTTAAATAACATTTTTGTTCAGCGGGAAGAAGCGGAGATGATTTGTCCATCTTTATTTTATCATCAACGCTATAAACACAACACTAACATATTAAGTTGTCGTGGTATCAGTAAGTAGTTAGTCATCCTGCTTTACTCCTGGGTCCTCGACATTAACAAGCAATGCAACAAGTGAAAATGAGTTTCATGACCACTCACAATTTAATCTAGTATATTTATGCATTTTATATTGCTTTATGAAGTGCAAATGTGTGCATACTGTGACACACTGTGAATTTAAATGTGACTCTAATGCAGATTGTTTGGTATCTGGTACTCCTACTAGCAGACAGCAGTTCCCAAAGTTTATTGTGATTATAAGTGATAATAGTTATTAATAATAATAGTCATTGTCACTTTGCTTCTTTTAAAATTACATTTAATCGCCTGTGTGTATGGTCAAAGACACTGCACACATGAAGAGCAAAAATGTGTCATTTTATGTACTAAAAATGTCAAAACTTGCAATTAAAAAATTGATTACAGGCTAACGTCATTAGCATCTGCAGGAGATGCTGAAAGAGAAGCCCTGGCACTGAAATCTACCTCTAAGAGGTTTTTCATTCAGATGTGTCGGCGGATGAATGAATGAGATCTTTACTGCGATATCACTTGATAAAATTCATGAATAAATGCTGAAGCACCAGCTACCAGCTAAGTTCTGGCTGGTCCCCCGGGCATTATAAAGGATAGTCTGACTTTATTCACTGAAGAGAGCTAACTAATGTTACTACAAAGGGTTAGAAACTGTCCATGTCAGTCAGATGAAACATGTGGTGTATACACTTCTTTCCACATCATATATGTCTGACTATCTTAATCTGCTACATTTTTAGGCAAAAGTGTTGTGTTTTCATTGTTTGCTAGGTTGATGGCTGCATATTTCCTAAATGGATTATTTAGGTGCAGAAAAAACATTTTGATTAATTAATGCTTCCACATAATCATCTTTGCATAATCTCCAGTGAGCTGCAGTGGACACACACGTCGACGACGTGATGACACACTCGCACAATCGCGCGACTGTGCAGAAAAACAGACTCCCCTCTCCTCTCTCAGGCCTACGTGGCAGCGCCTGGAGCTGTGTTGACATTTGAGTTCTCTTTCAGGACTAATCCTGTGGCTCTGTTCACATGGGGTCAGGGGATGGCTGGGGTTGCCATGGCAACCCCTGTTGATGGAGAGATCGAGCTCTGGGAGAGATGAGGGAGGGAGGGAGGGAGGGAGGGAGGGAGGGACGGCAGTAACAACTCATCAGCATCGCAATCTCTGTCTCTCCATCATCATCCTCAGCAGTTCCAGCACGGCTTCTCTCCTGACGCTCTGTGAATCTGTCACTTTCTCTGTCACTGCTGATACTACAATGACTGTTAACAGGGTTTTACTTCAACCTGGCCAATAAAAGTGTCTTCACAGCCATCAACTTTCACTTTTTTTAATTTTAAATTACAACATCTCCTCATCGTCTTCTCTGTATCCCTCTCTCTTCCTGCATTTGGCTCCTTATCTGTCTGAGCTGCTTTTCACCCCCCACATCATTATAAGATCAAGAAGCTAAATGTCAGAACAAAGCGCAACATTAAAAGGTCTCCAAATATAGTTCATCCTCTTTACTCTTTCATCATTTCTGCTAACTAGTCTCAGATGGCAAAAGTGCAAAGACAGCAACTCCCAAACCTTGACACTTTTTGAGAGATACTGTCTTTCGACCAAGATACAAAATCTCCAGTGTGAAAAAACTTCTAAACGGCATCAATGGCAGCGTTACGGTAAAAATGGCCATGAACCCAGGTATCAATGCTAAAAATCATCAAGAACCAAGATATTAATGCTAAAAATCATCAATAACCCAGATGTTAATGCAAAAAATTGCCAAGTACCCCAATATTGACGCTAAAAATCATCAAGAACCCAAATACTTACAGAAAATACTTTGTTTTTCTCACACTTGAGAAACTTGTTTAACACTGTAGCGGACATATGAATAAAAACGTTAAGGATTCGAGACATGAACTAGAGAGATGTAACAGTAAACTGTCGACTTATTAGTAAAATGAAATGTTTTATCTAATGTCCTGCAGCGATAATCATGGACTGCAGTTAAATGTGCTCTGAAGAAAATGAGCATCATGTCTGTGGGATCAGTCCTTTGTGCAGCCCCTCCTGGTAACAACAGCTAACACAGTAAATTACCTCTAATCATCTCGTATCTGTGGCAACTGAGTGCATTAAGAGACTCTTGGACAGTGACACACAGCTGACCAACGCTTCACTCAGAGCTGCCAAAGGCACCAACAAAAGGTCTTAACATGGACAGTGACGAGTCAATAAGTCAATAAGTACGTCCACAGAATACTGTCTAAAGATGGCTTTCAATAATTTATTATTCATGTTACTTCTCTACTATAATGAAAACACACATTTGCTGATACTTCTGACAGCGTATTTTCATTTCATCAAGCAGTTTTAAACATCATTTCAGGCTCCAGTGCCTGTGGAGTTAATTATTATTATTATTATATTATTATTATTATTATTATTATTATTATTATTATTAATTGACATTTCACAGTCAGAATGATTAATCGGCTGAATGCTAAATGTTTTTGCCAGATTAATCAGCAATAAAAACAAAAACACCTGCAGACCGAAATATGTATGATGCTTCACCACCAAGTTCATTCACATTACATACAACAGTCTTATTTTGTATTATTTAATATTTTTTATTATTTTCAAATAAAACAAAAGGTTCACTGTTATCGTGGTTTACAAGACAACACATACTTCCAAATACAGTGTCTTTTGGTTGGAGGAATCAGTGTTAAAATTTACTTTAAAATAGGTTTTGTATAAGCAGAATGAAAGAGTTTTGGTTTGTCTAGAAATGTCAAAAAAAAAACTGCTGCATGTAAAAAGTATTTAACTGATATTAAATTGGGGACCGGTTGGTACATCATGAATTTCCAAACATCGATATTTATAAACTCATACAGAACAAAACAAACCATTAAATTTAAAAGTTGAGCATAATGTTAAGGTTCTCACAATGTAATAACAAACTTTCACTGACCACAGACACACCACAACCAGGCCTGTTATATTCTGCAGTTGGGGTAAATAAAGGCCCCGGCCACTATTTGAGAAAAGACGTTGTCACAGGTCGAGCCTGTGCCCTGTAAAATAAAGTGTATACACGCACACAAACGCACCACAAACTCACTTCCATTAATAGTTAAATCAAGCCGGCTTGGAGGTGTCTGTGGTGTGGTGTTAGCGTAGCACGATTTCACATCGAACTGCCAGACTCGTACAGGAGCGTTCCATTGACTTAGGAAGGGGTTTTCCTGGGGAATGTACCAAGCACGGTAGAGTTGGAGGGGTTGTTTTTGTTTTTTTTCCGTAAGCAATGCTATTTTAACTGCATTCTTGCAATAATCATTTGCCAGAAATGTGCTTTAGTATGTTTGGTATTTCAAATATAAATGGTTGGATGGTTTGTGGATCAGGTGTAAATCTCCTGGGGGATAATTGATTATCAACCACTTATCAGTTTCTCTTAGTGGGACCCAGCTGATTAAAGGGAGGAGGCTGTGATTTTGCCTTGAAACAGAGTTAAGCCAGCCAGCAGAGGGCCCAGTTATTAAAGGGGCATTGCCTATAATGCAGGGCTGAGTTTTTCTTTGTTTTTCCACAGCTTTGCATTTTATTTTGTTTTCTTACAAGTATTTTTTTTCTCCCTCAGTTATTTTTATTTTATTTACTTATTTTTCTGCCAGGCCTGCAAAAATCCATACACCTGGACTGCATCACAGAATTCTGTCTCAGTTTTTTGGGCTTAAGCCACTGGACCAACCTTACAAAACACAATGCATTTTACTCTTCCAACAGGCAATCCAATAAAAACATGTCTGTGACCCATTTGGCGTCCAGACCCTAAGTCTGGGAAACACTGGTCTAATGTATGATACACAGTAAGAAGCAAAGATTTTAGAGAAAGAAACAAAGTGCAATTTGTAACAGGGTAAAGTAACAAAACAAACAGACCTTCTAATCTACTGTGGTTATTAGTTCTGTTGTGCTACTTTTCTCTGTGTCCTAACTCCAGTCAAGAGTGACAGTATATAGCGTCTACATTTCAGACTCTGCCTGGGAAGCTCATCAAAGTAGCCATGATGGTGGAAGCTAATTGCTCCCTAGTGAGCTGGCCGAGCTCGCCTTCCAATCCTCGGCTCGCTCTCGTCTCTAAACAGACCTCAGCTGAAAAAGAGGACGTGTGGTAACAAGAGCCACTATGAGGATCACAGGAGGAGTCGGGAGCAGGAGGAAGCCGGCTGACAGCGAACCAGAGAGATGAAAGGGTCATCCTGAGCCGCTACGAGTCCACTGGGAGGTTTGATCGTAGGAGACCAAAGATACACTTCAAACTGAGCAGCAGCTATTAGACGATCTAATAGATAATATCCACACTGCAGGCCAAGAAAACTGCTGATACACACACGTGAAAACACTAATGCAAACACATAAAGCACATACAACGCCCTCAACACGAACACTTTGAAAAAATAAAGACTTTTCCATCACACTGTAATACAATATGTGTTCTGTGAATGATTATTCTCACAACCTTCCACCAGAAAAAGAAAACTACAAAAAGAGATTCGGGGTAAGCTGATTACTGGGTGGGAAGGATGTCGAGCATCATTCGCTCATGCTGGTTTAATATGTTTTCAAGCTGTGCTGCAAATTCCTTTCACACTATGAAACCCAAACGAGTTAAGTTGGACATCATGAGATTTTAGAATCAAATTGATTCTACAACGTAATCAGTAGAATAACAAATAATGCAGCAAGAAATTTAGGGCTCTCTTTGACCTCCTTCTGCCTCTTCAAAATATTTTCACTTTAACTTTTATCTAATATGTATAATAACAAACACGGTGCTGCTCTTACTATAGATCTGTTAAAAGCATTTGATATAGCTGTTCTTACAAAGGTTATGCAGTATTGGCCTCAAAAATGTGTTCTTTTTTATTCTCATCTGTGATTTTGTCCTCTTTATTTTTACTTTTCTGTAACTCGACATCTTAAATAATGATTAAATGACTCATTAAGGTTAAATAAAGGTTTAAAATATGTGTGTGGAATGATTTTGGTTGTTCTGACAACAGTTGGTGAAACAGATTTTAAATTTACTTTTATTCTTGCTATTTCTTGCTATAAATATCAAGGTGTCACCCATCGCAACACTAAGTTTGTGCAATGTATGAATGTAATCACGTTTTCACACTAGTATAGAGCTGAGAGGCTTTTAAGACAGTATCTTCATATTTTTGTTGATGCACCTCCTCACAAGTTTCCCCAGCGGCACGATGAAGATGACTCATTTATTGGCACCATTATTCTACATGGTAATAAAAGTCTGTACCAAAGGAAAGTGTATCACTGTTCACTTGTTTTATACCATAAATCTGTTTTCAAACATTTTAATGGCTGTCCAAGATTCTCATCATAGAGCAGCCGTTGTCTGCACACACGGCTTCCTAAATATCACTTTTTCTGCAAGCTGAGAATCATTTTATTCACACTGTAATCCCCAAATATAAAAAATTCACCAAAACATTGCACTGTTTGCTAGCTAACGAAAAATTTACTAAATCATCGCATTGTTTGCTAGCTAACGAAAAAGTTATCAAAACATTCCAGCACCGGGCTAAGCCAGACATCTGACCAGTGTGAGCGCCTGCATGTGGGCAGTGTGTGTTCCTCACAGTAATCATACTGCAGACTATTGGTGCCATTTGGAGGCAAGAAAAATAACATTTGGTGAAATAATGAACTTTTGATCTTCTTCTATTTTTTATTTAACACTGATAAATTATACACTTGTACAGAAGTTATGTTGATGATGTGGCTCTTTGTCAATGGACCAACTGCCCCTTTTTCAACTGGGAGCTAAAATCTCGACTTCCTTCCCTGTTAACTCTCCAGAGCACTCGTATATTTCACTATGGCACCCGGGAACGCCCATCATTTTTAAATAATCCCCAGTGTATTGAAATGTTGGGAAAACGTCCAGAGATTTGTGGTGTAGATACTCTAAGTTGCCATCAGTGACTGAACTGGATATATTCCTCATAACATTGAGAGCTGTGATTTTTTTTTTCTGCTGTTAAACATCCTGCTGCCACTGCCTGAGGCAGACGGTGTCGTCTCATAGGAAGTGTGACTTCGAGTCGATAGGAACGACTGACCGGGTCGTGACTTATCCACATACAAATCCAGAGATTTTTCTCATTTGAGTTGCCAAAAACACTACCTATAACATCATCACAGAAAACCACAAGGACATTGTGAGTTTTTTGTTCGAAATCACATGGACACAATCATCATCTGTATACAGCAGCACCTTCTCGGCTCTCACAGGCCGCGATGGAGGCTGTTTTCCAGGGCGAAGAGTCGGAATGTTTTCTATCAATAAATTCAGTGATTTTTCTCAGACAAGCATACAAAAACAGTGCCTACTGTCACAATACTGTTGTTTCTGTAGGACATTTCTCTTTTATTTTGAAAGCCCAGCGTTACCCATTGAAGGATCTGTTGTTATCACCCTGAACGTTGACTCAGAGAGGAAACAGAGAAAATGTTGTGGCTCACATTTTCCCCATAAAATCTTAAATAATGTTGCCTTAAACATACTATAAGGAGTTTTTAACTGTTTATGAAACTCAATTTAATACTAATGCCTCCGTATGACCTAAAGTACACAAATAAATGAAACAATCCATAAGAAGATCAGCTATTTCTATATTTATTCTCAACCCTGCCACTGGGTTGGATTCTCCTTGAAATCAGAGAGAATCATAAGCCTGCAATTACAATTTCACAGGCAAAGTTAAAGTGAGTTGTACTTTAGCCAGTTGTAAGGAAGCAGGAGGAGATTTTTATTTAGATGGGGTATGTACTGACGTATTTTATGTTGCAGAACAAAAACCTGAAAAGCATGTGTTTACACACTTTATTTCAGACATTAATCGATTAATGACCAATCAGTAACATCTTTCCTCCAAACATGTGCTGCCACAGCATTTTGTTTTGTTTTTTGTTTGTATCTCATAGTTTTCATTGGCCCGTTTTGATCAGATCACGATTGGCTACTAAATGCAGATGAAGGTTGCTATAATGCAAATTGAACTCAGTACTCAACTATGATTTTAAAGTTTACAAGTGAAAGTACAGACTTGAAAATCTACTAAATAAAAGTAAAAGCACCCCACCAAAAAAACTACTTAATTACAGTAATTTGAATATTTGTAATTAGTTACTTCCACCCTGTATGACCTACAAACAGCAGCATATTGTAACAGATTCAAGACTAGGGTTGCAGAATTAATCACAGTATTATTAAAATCACAATATGGCCAAGTGCAGTGTCCAAATAGCAGAACCAGAACCAAATTGTATTTTTTTAAAAAGGAAACATGTTTGAGAAAACAGCATTTTAACAAAGATGCACTGGTATAAAAATCTTGTTCTCCAGATAAAAGAAAACACGTTTGATTGGCACAGACCCCAACAAATATCACATCATCCAAATCGAAATTCGAAATCCCAGCCTTATTCAAGACTACAAGTAAAGATGAAGCTTGCAAACATTCACAGTAAAATTAACAAAATAAAACACATCAGGTGTGATTAAAAAAACACACTCAGGTGCTGTTAAGTGTTGCAGAACTGTTCGACCCGAATAAGTTATAAATCAGCCGTGTGATTCATGTGTATGTTCGGTTACTCACCGCAAAAGGACACAATATGGCTGCTGTCTTCGTGAACAAATTTCCTCGTGACGGCTTCCTCCATAATCTGCTTCACCTGCCAATGACACAGAAGATGCCGGATGACTCGTTCGTTAACATGTCACAACACGGCACACACACAGTCTGTCGGGGGGCTCGCTGGTGAGAGTTTGACTAAGTGATGCAAATCTGTCAGAGGATAATTATAAAACTGATGCAGGAGGGTGAAATGATGGACAGAGGGGCAGGGCTCGGGGGTGAACTGGAGACCTTAAAAAGTTAAGTTAAGAGAGCGACTGAGTGGGAAACAAGAATGCATGTCAGGTTGGTGGATGAGTCACCAGCAGCTCTCATCCTAAGGACCTCTACTGGGAAATGGAAGTGGTACATTTGAGGGTGGGGTGGGGGTAAAGGGAGGGGGAGTCGTGTTCATCCATCACAGACCCCTGTTTCTGAACAGTTTCGAACAGATCGATCCAGTTGCGTCAAACGCTGATGACTTCCTGTTGGTGGAACTTCTTTATAAAAGGTGGAGGAGGTCAGACATGTTGCTCACGAGGTAACGCTCACAGTTTGGTTTTGTTGTCACAGCGATGTGCCCTTTCTCCCCGCTGACGTGATGACAGCTACAGACCTATAGTTGAGACGACTGATAAATCAATCCCTCCGGTGGCTATGGAGACGTCCCCCTGCCTCTGCAATCTGCATGGGGAATATCAACCTCCGGACACAGCCGCACAGATAGCTGTAATTTCCTGTTGAAATGAGTCTGTCCACAACGACCAGATTACACAGCGGGTTCACCTTCTGCACACACACACAACACAACACAACACAGTCACACGTACCAGTGTGCTCATTTGAGCTTCCCTCTGCTCTATTTGAACCTCTTCTTTCCAGTTCACACATTGATTCAATCCCTCGGCGGTGTGAGCAGATCTCCTCTCTGTGAGGCAGCTCAGTGGTCCTGAAGCAGCAGCTGTCTGACACCAGCAGTTTTCACTTCCCGGTTTGATATTTACAGCTTGATCATAAAAGTTTCCACGAGATAAAGTTCTGCCCCCAGGCTAGATTTTCCACTATGGCTCAATTTAATGGACCAATTATTTTAATATCCAGCGTACTGTCTGTACACAGACGGATTAAAACAGTCACAGTATTTCATAATCACCTGAGCTGAACTGTTTCCTTTCACCTGCATAAAAACAGCTGGATGAAGCTATAATAAATGTCATATTTACACCATCATTCATTACTGTTGCTCTTTAAATCATCTTGTTGTTCCCACTTCTTCTGCTATGGTTCAGCAGCACCTGAGTTGAGAATGAGCGCAACTGTTTATCTCGAGGCCACAGTACATTGTTTATTTTGATTATTGGTACCTGTCATTGTCAATCATTTCTTTGCATTGGCTTATTTCAGTATTCAGCTTTGTATATTTAAGTTATTATTTATGTCATATCTACCCTGTGCATTTTTTGCTTACAAAGCCTAAAAGGTAAATTGAAATGTCTTGGGCCTATTTCAGCATAAAATGAACTGAGAAAAGACCGTTAAGCACAAGAGCCACACAACTCTGGAGCCGCAGGTTGGTTTAGACGCCACATGGAGCTAATCGTAATAACTTTATATATTGTTTGGTAGTTTAATCTAAGACATTGTATCATCTCTCATAAGCTGATCACGTTTTGTTAGTCAAGTCTTCATCAACTTGTCTCATCAAATGTAGACAAGTGAAAGTATAACGTAGCATAAAAGCATCCATCATGTAATATTAAAAACACCTGAAACCAGAGAGAAAAATAACACAGACTACATCAACCAAAAGTTCAGATTTAACTGTGAGAACAAATAAACTTATTTTCCTATGATGGTGCTGCGATAAATCTGCCCACTGCGTACTGACTGCGCTCTCCTGTCCATGCAAGATGAGGACTTGAAATTTGCTAATCTCTCACTTGTAAAAAAAAAAAAAAAAAACGAGAAAGGTTTACAAAACACTTGGAAAACAAATGTGCCCAGAACTGAGCTCGCCTGAACACATTTCTGCACAGAAACATTCATTAATTGGACAGCAGTCATTACACAAATTTGGCCTCTTCGCATCAGTAGCATTGTTGTCTTCAGCATCAACAAATGATTCATGCAGCCAACTGAACAGAGACAGTGCCAGTCTGATGTGATGCACACCCGCTCCTCTCACGATCGCAATTATATAAAAGCCACACACACACACACACACACAAACTCATAAAACATAGGGGACTTGAATGCACCAGTTTTCTTTCTGAGTGCACCTGACATGCAGAAAGCTGATTGATTCACCAACTTGAGGATGCAGACTCCTCCTCGTGTTCCCTCGTCTCTCTCATCTGTGCCACAGATCAGGCCTCTGAGGAATTTAATATGGTGAAGTGTCTAAGCACAGACAACCTGCAGGTTTCTATGGAGACGGCACGTGTCGCACGGAGGATCACTTCCGCCTAAGGAGATGCGTCAACAACATTCATTCATCTCTGAAATAAATGAAACAAAAATGACTGCAGCTCCCCAACTACAGTAACTAATAATAACTAAATACACTCTGCTGTCGTCATTTCACATATTATCCAGCCACCTACAGTCCTGGTGTGTAAATTATGTATTAATAAAGCACAATTCTACCCAAAAGAGTCATCATATCTTCTTAAATACCACCACAAAATATATTTTCACTCGACTTTACAGATAAAACAATGTGCGTGACGTTTAATAGCCATTAAACGGTTCTGTTAGCGCAGTGAAGCCTGATGGATGTGCTTTAACTAACCAATGTAGCTTGAAGGCATCAGCCAGAGTGATAAAAGATCTTCAGAGTATTCCAATTAACTCCTGCAACAGCAGAGCCAAGAAATAAGAGGCAGAGAGAAAGCCCCATCCATTAACATCCAGCCCTTCATTATTTATCATATCTGCGGCCGCTGATAAATGAAGGCAGCACACAATGAAAAAAAAAAGAAGATAAATCATTATTGTTTCAACGTTTTAATCCATTATAGAGAGCTACACTTGATTTTATGTTATGTATCACAATTAATTAAGACTTAATTATTTTAATTATCATTTTTACTTGACTTCTCTTACTTTTATTATTTTACTTGGCCACTTATATTCTTATTGTTTTTATTCTTATGTAATCATGCAATTTTTGAGGCACAAGAATTTCTTTCAGGATCAATTAAGTTCTATATTATCTTATCTATCATTTTATCTGACTTTAATAATGAATGAGCAGACTGATCAACTATTAAAAGGCAATGGACACGACTCCAACACAGTTGGAGACAGTTTGACAAGGTAACCTCGCCGCAGGGTTCACTGAGTAGCTGTTCTGATCTTCCTCAGCAGATGGGGTTGCCCAGTTGCCATGGTAGTGACGATGTTATCCATTTTTTCTGAGCACTTTGAGGACTTCTTGTCCATGTGGGCTTACGTTAACCTTGTGATGAGATTGTTTTGTCAGGTAGAAAGGCCGAGACTGAAGTCAGCTTGGCATGTCGGGGCTTTAGGAGACTTGGATATCAGCAGACGAGCAGTTTGAGGCATTTTATGGGTTTTTTTGTGTGTTTTTCTGTTTGAAAACTGGTCACCATTCATTTAAATTGTTTGGGAGATTCTGCAATGCTGTTTTCCTGTGAAACTCCAGCAATTTCTGTAGGCTGAAGAACTAAACCTTCAATCAGCATGAGGGTGAGTAGATAATGACTGAATTTTCATTTTTGGGTGAACTGTCCCTTTAAGCATTACCTTAAAGTCACTGCCAACAGCACCTTGTTCAGTTTGATTAGAAGTGTCTGTAGGCGATATGAGATGGGTGCCATCCCCATAGTAAACTTGTCATCCCCCGTCTCCATCCCACAGTAGCAGAGAGACAGCAGGGGCAGTTTAGTCACTGTATTTTGATTTTTTTTTTAAAAGTAAATCAATGCTATTGGTCACACTTTGTGTTTGTCTGTGAGTTTTGCAAATACTAAACTGTTGAAAAGTATTAAAAAGAGCCACTAACGTTGACTACCAGCATTATTTAGTTTTTCATTCCCTGAAAAGTGACAGTTTTGTACATATTAGGTTTCTGCCTGATAGCGATGACATGTTAATCTACTCTTCCTAATTCAACTGTCTTACTGAGGTTTGTGAAGGTTACGATCTAAGCTCCTGACCATGGCTCTGAAACATCCATGGCGCTGTCCATGGTGCTGAAGTAGCAGACAAAATTTTCTCTCAGTCCGCCCTTCTGTCGGTCATGTCTCAGATCTGAATTCTCTAAACCAGTGGATTCTCAAACACTGGTCTAGGGTCTGTGAAACATTTAAAAGCCTTCATAATTCGATGAATGAACCGTCAAGCATGTGTCACCCCTTAATGGTAAATACCCGGCTTTCTCATGAGTATTCTGTGTTGACATGGAGTGAATATTTTGAATACAATACATACATTTCTTTAGTTGTTCTTTCAAATAACATATAATAAAGCAAAAAAAGGCATATGTTAAATGAGGGACATGCATGAGAGCGCCCACGGTATATTTTCTATCCTTTAAGGGGTCCTTGGCTCAGAAAAAATTGAGAACCTCTGTACTAGTGTGGCGCCACCTTTGTCATCAAAGACGACACACTGCTGCCTGTATTCCTATTTTATTTTTAAGACATTGATAGCATCTGTGCTGCTGAAAATACACCCGCAGACCAACACACTTCTGTGAATAAATATTTTAGAGGAGACAGGACTACAGATGTAGTTTTTATTCTAGGGTTAGATGTAGTTCTAAGTTGGGTTAGGGTTTGGGCCTTCCCCTGTGTGAAAAATTAACAAATCACAGACTGACAAGCGGAGTACAAACTCATACAAGCTGTGGTGGGTATCACACTTCTCCTTCAGCCAGGTAAATCCTCTCATTCGTACCGAAACCTGATTATGAATGCATTCACCTAGAAAGGTCAAAAACTGTATAATAGTCTATCAGTATCTATGACAACAAACATTATATGATGATTTCCCTGCAGCTTGTTCCTGCAGTATGAATCAACCCTGCACTAATGTTTGCTATCAACATGCTACCACGGATCTGAAAATCTCTATCAAGCAGAAAACAGAACAAGACGTGTGGATTATTTTACACTCCGCTGGCTGAAACCTTATCCTGAGTAAGCACTCAGCCTTAAAAAAGGCCAAACAGGAACGTAAATGGTGGAGATCTCTGTGGCCTGTTTCTAATCGCCTCTCTGCCCCTGTCTCTCTCTCTCTCTCCTTTAGCAAACACAGGTGTGTGTTTGTGCTTGTGGGCACGTGTGATATGAGAAAAGACGGAGGGAGGAGCACACTTCAGAGAACAAGATAAAGAGACAGACAGACTGAGAGGGGCTCTGTATCAAATCTAAGGCAAATAAGAGATCTCATTCAAATCCATTCTGTGCCAGAAGGTAATTCTGCCGCCACAGACGTCCTGCGTGCTCTCGCTCTGGATAATGGCCCACATCCAGGTATATCTGAGCAGACTGGTGGCACATAACCAGCTGGACAAGGAGAGCGTGAGAACACACAGCACACAGACGCCATATGGTATAACCAACACAGAGTAATGATGAACATAAACGAATGGAAAAATGGCAAAAACAACGATGACACCTTTCTTTCTTATAGATGAGAAAAACAGAAACAACACACTTTTACAGTCGACTAATAAGATGCAACAAACCGTAGTTTGTATCACATCAGAAAACAGAAAACTTGAAGTATAAATGTTCTTTATTAGACCCTTATTAGACACATTAGAACAGAACTGTACTGTAAAGCAGTAGTTCCCAACCTTTTTCCCCTGGAGCCCCCCCCCCCCCCCCCCCCCCTCCCCGCCTTGAGAACTAAGAACAGGCAAAGTCTTGGGGACCTCCTCTGATTCTTGGCGCGCCCCTAAGGGGGGCCCGGACCCCAGGTTGGGAACCAATGCCATAAACTAAAGTGTATAATTTTCTTCTGTTATACACTTATTATACTTTCATGCAGAACGCTCTAGTTAACCTGTAATGTGCAGATGACATCAGGATTTTTTTTGAAAAGATAAATCTTTGGTAGATATAAATGACATTTTTTGGTGATTGCTCTTGTTACTTTATTAATGCTAATTTCCTATTCAATTTCCGTCTATAATTCATGTAAGTTTAAGTGTATGAATTTCAAAAACGGAGAAAGCTATTTCTGAAATCCTTTCTTTATCATATGAAATCACTGTCTGCAAACACTCAGACACCGTCTCTTTTGGAGAAGCCAAACCAAGGTTTTGGGGAGGATCCAACCAAAAAAGTAATTTTATATTACATCAAAAACAAGACATATTAAACTGATGTAAAAACCAGGTGTATTTCAATTTCTAGGGACCTTAGTTCCTCTACTCCAGGGACCCAGTCACCCTCTAATTAAGTCTAATAAGGGTCTGACACAGTGGAAAATAATGCACTTTTGTTTACAGTACAGTTCTGTTGTAATGTGTCCTTAATGGCCCTCTAATAAAGTCTAATAAGGCTCTAATAATGTCTAATACAGTCTAATAAAGAGCACATTATTTCTAGTTTTTGTTTGTGCACTGTAAAACACAGTGCAGCCTAAAATTCTTTCTTAACTCGTCTAGATTAATGCTGATTTTCATGCAGTTCTATCTGTGCATTAAGTGAACTATCATACTGTATTGTTGGTCCATCCACAGACTCCATCAGGCTGCGTCTGCAGAGAGAGAGAGCCGCTGTGAATGAATCTCAGCGAGGTCGTATCAGCACGCAGGAGGCAGGTTTAATCACGGGAAGGGTCTGGTCTCCACTGATAAGACTGCAAACAGGACTCGGAGGAAAACAAACCACCACACTAAAAGTCTCTATATTCCTCCTTTCACAAGATCCAGGATGTGATTTTTATCTTTGTTTGTTTGGGAGAAATAAAGTCTTGTAATTTATGAGGCAATCTGAGACGAAATTAATGAAACAAATCCATCAGTTGTTAACTGAAGATGGTAAAAAGCGATCTGGACGAGTGTAGATCTGTCCAGGAAGAGGAATGATTCGTTAAAACTACTGTTAATGTTCCTCTGCTCCAGTTGAGTTTTTAGCGACCAAAACCAACAGCAGCAGAGGAGTCTGGGTTATGTTGGAAAACTCCCAGGTTGAATGTGTTCACTGTGTAAATGTTAAAGTGAAGTGTTGGTGATTTTGAGAACAAACAGGGAAACAAAAACCTCCACACGAGCGACCTCAAAGTACACACTGCGTAGCACAATGGACACACAACGGAGTGACACACACACACAAAAAACTAACTATTCTCCAATGTAGTGGTTGTTTGTTTGAAACAGAATTGGTTCAACTATAAATATTTAATCACGCTGCTGTGACTACTTGAATATGATCATTATAATTCTGTTTCTGTAGGTAGTTTAGTTTTCTGTCAGTTGCAGCAGCTCTAAGTTCAACCTTAAAGGTCCAGTGTGTATGATTTACGGGGGTTTCCTGGCAGAATACAACTGAAAATAAGAATTGTTGTGTTTTTTTGCCTTTGAATGAGCTGTTTTATCTACAGAAGGTGCAGCTCCTCTTCCACGAAGGCCGCCATGCTGCACCGCCATGTTTCTATAGTGGCCCAGAATGGACAAACCAAACACTGGTTCTTGGTTCTGGTTCTGGGCCTATCCATTATATCACTCTCTGTGTTTTCTGCATTTTTGCAGGTCTTCCTACATGCATGGAAGGGAAGAATGAAACGACATTATTTGTAATCTGCGAACTTACCACTCGCCAAGATCAGTAAATCTTACAATAACGACAAACATCAACGATACGTATCCTAAATTAAAACACGTTTCACCGCGCAAACTAGTTCGTACATAGAAATTATTCCAAAATATTTACACGCAGTGACTGTCAGGCTTCCTGAACTGACTGATAAAGCTAACATTAGCTTGGTATGTTAGCCAGTTTAGTAGTAAGTAAAATAAGTATGGTCACAGATTTGAACAAAATGATGATGAAACTGCATTTCGCAAAAACTGCACATTGTACCTAATATTGCAAAACATTAAGTAACGTTATCCTAAAATGACCAAATACCATTCATTAGGTGAAGTTAGTTTAATCAGATATTTCTTTCTCATTCTAATGTAATGCAGTAACTAATTCGGAGTTAACGGCATGTCAGGGCTTTAAGAGACTTGGACTACACCAGACAAGCAATATTTTATTTTATTTTATTTTCCCCCGTTTTTCTGTGAAAACTGGTCACCATTAGCTAAAATTGTTTGGGAGATTTGGGAGACTCCAACAGTGTTTTGTTGACTAAAAAACTAAACTCGACCTTCAATCAACATAAGGGTGTGTAGATAATGACTGAATTTTCATCGTTGGGTGAACTATCCCTTTAAACCAAAACTACTGGACTTTAATGCCTCACATCGCTGTCACAAGAACATAATTAAGCACAGCAGGTCCTAAATAGTGATTATGGCCTGATTAAGGTGATAATATTAAACCATGCATGTCCAGAAAATGGTTATTGAGACAGACATTAGAAGAAGTCATCAAACCATCATTCTTCTCCCTCCAGCTTGTGCCACTCGAGCTCCTCATCATCAGTAGCCTACTATTTGCTTCCAGAAGCATTTCTAAACAGTCCATAACACGTCGTTCATTAATTCCACGCCCTTTCCCCCAAAACGTTTGGAGCCTCTAGAAAGAAACCTTGTTCAGGGTTTGAACGTCAGACGGTCTGAATGTTGGTGACGCTTTATTTGATCTCTGCTGAACTCCTGAGCTCCTCTGTGTTCCTGCAGGAACCTCAAATGATGAAGAGTGACATGAAACCAGCTGAACAAACCACCAGAGCTGCTCCCATGTTTGTTTCCACTCAACACCATGTAACTCATTACATGCATCACAGACACACACACACACGACACACACACAGACACACTGAAACCACCAAATGGCTTGGCAGAAGGCTGATGATTTGCTCTGCCATAAACACCAAAAACCAATCTGTTTCCTTCATGCTGCTTCTCCACCCGAATAATTACTGAGCTGCAGCACGAACACTCAGACAGGGAACACTGAATAATATGTACAGGATTTAAAGGGAAAAAAACAATTAACTACTTTAATGACAGATATTAATATTGTAATTATTAACTCAGGCTTGTTTTCTGATCTTTTTAAAGAGGTTATGATTGAGATGAAGGTCTGTGTCAGGTGTCATCCTCAGGAAAAGACAGAACATACAGTACAGACACAGAAGTGTCAGTCAGTATTTGTTGGTTATCTCTTCCCTGTGCACATGATGAACTACACACAGCTTCATACAAACCAACGTGTTTGTTTTTCCGACTCGATAAGCTGAAAACACCCACCTCCTTCTTGACGGTGCGCAGCAGCCTCTGACGGGTCTCTGCCTCTGAAACACAAACACAACATTTTCACAGTTTATCACAACTTAACTTGTCTTATATTCTCAAAAGAACACAAAACAGAATTTATAAATCTTCATGTTTTTTTTTCTCTTTCTTTTTTTCTCCCACCTGCCATGATTGTTGCCATGGATCCTGTCTCCTGTCTGAAAGCGGCACTCCTCCTCCCATCAGCTGAGTGCAGCCTGCACACTGAGATGTGGCGCACGACTCCACCTCCTCTCGCACACGCCTCTTAAAGACACATGCAGGGCTGCCATTGGCTGGCCCGAGCATCAATACAACAGGGTTATAATTAAGGTAAAGACAGCTTTCTGACGTTTGAATCCGAGCATATTCTCTATTAAATGTTAGATGTAGTTCCCTTTATGCTACTTACATTAACAAAAATTATATATAGTAAATTTTCACCATCTGAAGGAAGAAACTGTTTGTGCAACAGCTGATACTTGTGTATCTCTTGTCAGACAGCAGCAGGTTGCACAGGCTGTGTGTGGGGTGGGTGTTGTCTTCTAGTATCCTTTGGGCTCTGTGCAGGCACCTCACCTCCCTGATATGATGCTCAGTAGACGGGTACCAGTGATGTTCTTGATGCCGTTTCAATCAGGAGCTGCAGGGTTCTCCTGTCTGTGCATGTCCCGTGATGTTTCCAAAAAAGATGCTTTTTGTTAGGACTGCACAATTAATCAAAATGTTATCAAAATCGCAATATGGCTTCCAGCAATTTTCAAACCACAGAAGGTGCAATATTTGTTACAGGCAAAATGTGTCAAAAAACTTCTAAATTAATGAAAGTGGTGAAGCAGAGATGTTCTGTCCTACAAATCAGATTCTACAGACTAAAAAAACCTCTTCATCCTGCAAAACACATTGTTTCAGTCAATGATGTAAAAAATATCATTACCTCTGATATCACAAATCATACTGCAATTGCTATCATTCAAAATAATCACAGTTTTTAAATATTGTTTCAAAATTGTTCAGCTCTACTTTTTATTGCTCCTCTGTAGAAGTTAACAAGAACTTGGCAGTGAAATGTTGCCTTCCTAAAGGTCCAGTGTGTAAGATCCCTTATAAAAAAGAAGTTTATTGAAGTGTGTTATGAGTATACTTCTTTTAAACTAAAAATAATAGAGTATACTTTCACTTTACTTTTTATGTACTTATCAGAGATAAACTTCACAAAATTATAGTTAAGTATACTTTGCTTATACTGAAAAGTACATAGAAAAGTCTAAGTATTTTTGGCTTATGCTTGTATTTAATCTTTTGATCGAGATATACTTGAGAAAACTATAATTGAGTATTCTTGCATGACACGAATTCTAATATCAACCTCCCCTAAGGACTGCGTTCATACTGTTTGCTGTATTTATTTTGAAAATTGAGTTGTCATTGTTATGTTCTTATATTGCATCTTATATGGCATCCAGTACGTATTTGTTTGAGATTTTTGATTTAAAAAGAAAACAGTGTTCTTAATCCTGAGTCTTGTGATTTTTTTTATGTGTAGTCCACTGACAGTGTACATATGAACTATTAAACTAGTAGTTTACTTGCAGTATACTTTGAAGTATACTTTCATAAACTAAAAAAATGAGCTAAAAGTATATAAGTAGTAAACTAACATTATACCTATAAGTTCACTTGTAGTATAGTCCACAAGTTGCAGTACAAAATAAAACTCAGATGTAAACTATACTATTTGTGTACCTAAAGTTTACTACTCTTATACTTCAAGTATAGTTTTATAAACTAAAAAGTCACAAAAAGTATTAAAGTAGTACACTTACAAGTATACTACTACTACTACTACTACATATCTAATCCACAAAGTCTGCTAATGTTATGTTTCTACAGTTTTTGCAGAAGTTTCACAGCCACTGCAGTTTCTTCTTCACACTTTGAAGGGAGGGTGAGACAAGGTGAAGCTCCCGGCCAGATGTCACTAAATCCAACACACTGGTCCTTTAAATAGGGATCAGACATGCCACAAAGTTTGGTTTTGATCAGATAACAAGTCATAACAGGGCCAAGATCATCAATATCAATACTTTTGATTAGCTAAGGTACTTTCAAGGGAGCTAAATATGTCATAATTTACTTCTACTTCTGAATATATTACAACCTAACATGAAGCATTTCTTTTTACTGTTCTCTGTTAATTACTTATTTTCATCATGTTCAAACACAGAACAGTTTTTTAATGGTAAATAAAGAAATGTTTATTATGTCAATGATCACTGTGCTCATGCACACAACAGCAGCACTAAGAAGAAACCTATCAATACTCATTAACGGCCCACTCCAACTTTTAAGTATTGTTGTCCACAAAATTGATTAACTCAAAATTAAACTTCAAAATTATTAATTCACTAAATGAGACATTATGCAGTTGTATGTCCCTGCTGTGATGTTATCTATTGTTTTATTTTATTTTAAGATCTTCAGTGCAAATACACAAAAGATACCCCTGAAGTGAAAACATACTGCTTGTTGTAAATTTAAACATTTAACCTTAACGCCACCTTGTGGTCAAGATATGGAAAGACTGGCAGACAAGATCTTCTGATGTGACCAGATACTGTATCTGAAAATTACACTTATCTTCTCAAAAAAATAAAAATAAAAAAGTGACTGATCTTGTCAAACCGTTCAACACTTATTGGGCTCAGTGCACAAGAAAATCCTAGAAAATGTGATTCAACATCTATGATGTGGCAGAAACTGGATACGTTGCATTTTAAAGCAAATATGCTCCCGTCCTCCCCATGCAGAGCAACTGTCGCTGGATACATGCGGGAAAAACACATGTAGTCAAAATTACAATAGTAAGGATAAAGTAAACACTATAAATCTGTGTTTAAACATGTAGAAAGTTATTATGCTTCCTTTATTAAAATAGAATAAACATTTACTTCAACACCTATGATAAAGTAAAATGTGTAAATGTCCCAAAAAGGCTGCAAATGCATTTTAATCCTGTTATTATCTTTTTTTTATGCTTAATTCTACTTAATCATAAGAAAAGCTGTATCACATATTGTCCAGAAGATGGCGACTGTGTCATTTTTGATGCAAAAGGACCCAAAAAGAACAAATAGTCCAATTTGGACTATGATTTTTCAGCTTTAATTTAAATATTGGAATTTTTTTGTGGCAATAATTTTCAAGTGTGTATTGTATGAGCGAGGACATGTTCAGGAAAACCACCATCTGAGTCAAAATGTGAGCAGGAGGGTCAGCGGTGCTTCGGTGCACAGGAGTGTGGAGTTTCTTCGGGCCACGAGTCCAGTTGTGCCTGCAGGACTGAGCTGTCAGGTGGATCAGGTGGTGAAAGAACGGAGGAATAACGCAGGATGACAGACTGAGAGGAGCAGGAGTGGAGCCCAGCCCACCCCTCACAGTTTCAGAACCAACAAAACTCATGTTGAGTCCTTCTGAGGATGTGATTTCTTGTTTTGGTCCTAAACCCTGAGTCTTAATCACATGTTTTAAAGGGACAGTTCACCCCAAAAAAACAACAAAAAAAAACCATATATTTTCTCTTACCTGTAGTGCTATTTATCCATCTGGATTGTTTTGCTGTGAGTTGCAGAGTTTTGGAGATATCATGTAGGAACTATTTTCATATTCGTCCTGTGTCTACTGATGGGAGAGAGGCTCGTACTTGTGGACAGAGTTGGGTGCAAACATTAATGGTGTTCTCCTTGGCTGAGCAGTAACATTAGTACCATTGAGAGCAGAATTAGTGCATAGAGCCAAAGTGACGTCACTGATTGGTTTCTGACATACTGCGACTTGGGCAGGACTGGCCTTTGGCTCTGCTGCCTTTGATAAGCACCACTGAGTATTGAGTTTTTCAGATGTATTTTGCCATTTAGTGTCATTATGCTGGAGAGAAGCTGATATCTCAACTCACACCAAAAAATTCTACATGGATAATTAGCACTACAGGTAAAAGGAAAAATATGTATTTTTGATTTTTGTGTGAACCGTCCCTTTAAAATATAAATTATAAATACAGAGCAGCTATCTATGCGTCTTTGGCTTCCTCCTGCAGTGGCTCAGCTCCACTGTGACGACTGTCCCATTTTTTTTCTCTGTTTTCCTCACAAACATCCTCTTTAACCCAGGATTCCCTCGTTTGGGTGACTCACACCTTGCAGTGGGTAATAACACGTCTTGTTAAATGTATTACGAGGACTTCTGCCTGAGTAAACAGCACAACAGAGCTCCTCTCCAGCCTCTGCCCCCTTGATTTCTAATCAATGGGAAAAGAAAAATATTCATTTGTATGTGGTTGTCAGTTCAGTTCTCACAAAAAGCAAACACACAAGAGGATTTATTTACAGTAAAGAGTCAAATCAATAATCTGCAGAAACAAATACATGACTGTGAATTGCACAGTCATTCATTATTTGCATTTGTGCTTAACAATAAAAGCATGAGAGTAGCAGAGGACTTCTATTTTGACAAATCTCATGCCTTGTCACCTGGTGCTTGAATTTTGTGTTTTCTTTTACATAAATAAAGACATTCCCACTATAGATGGTGCATAAATTGGTGCATGAAAAGTCACCAGAATGCAGGAAATGAAGTGTTTGAAGGCTTTCCTAAAGGGGGCCCCCGGCTTAATATTTGTCCCCCGAAATGTTGAAACAAAACCTGCACGCTTGGTGAACTGCTGTTGTCACAATTAAGCAGATGACGAGAAGCACCAATGAAGAGTAAGTAAAGTTACATTTACTCACTTTTATCAGAAGCAAAATCAGGTTTACTGACAATATATGAGGGATTTGTCTTGTTGTTTTGGTGCATAACAATAAAAATACAAAATAGAAAAATATAAAGAAAGATAAAAAGCAAGCACTGCAACTCAACAAGCATAAATAGTAGGGATGTAACAATATAATGAATATAGCGAGATTGCAATAAAAATGTCTCAATAACATACTGGACTGTAACACATAATGTATTATTATTATTGTTGTTATTATTTTATTTTGAAAAATGACTGCTACCAACAGTTTGTTTTGCAATTGTAAACATCTTTCAAACATTCATTATCACGGCCAGTTCAAGTCAATTTTCATGCCAGTGTTTTGCACATGCTTGGATCATTGCTGCCTATAGCAGAAGTACTTTGGCATTATCCACCTTGAGCTTTTGGTAACATTAGATCCACAACAAATAGTAAAAAGTGACAATAAAACATGAGAAAAATATCATAAAAATATGTAGAATAAATATATACACTGTATATTTTGTATATAAATGACAGAAGTTTACAGTATTACATATAAGAATATTTTGAATGTGCATGACATAATCCAAAGAAAATTTAATCAGATGGAGCAGACTTGACATTAATGTAATGTGTAGCATTTACAGCCAGTCAGGAGACAATGCAGAGGAATTTACAATGGGACCAACAAAAATGCAGGTAAAACAATTCAAAACTAACTCCTACAGTGCTGTGTCATATCCATGTCTGTTTGCCTGTGAGCAGAGTTTCTGGGCAGGGCCAACATGCACACGTCCATGTGTGATTAGAGTCGACGTGCTCTAACAGGCACCGGGGCATGCGATGGAGGCTCCTGTCAGTCTGATGTTCTTCTGCCCATGTGTGCCGATGCAGATTGACAGGATTGTATGTTAGAGAAGGCCAGTGCTATATGGTTTGTTGTTAGGCTGCTGGCCCTCAGGGGCCCTCGCACCTCGGCTGAGCAACCGCAGCCTTTTTTCCACCAGCTGATTGTTTACTCTTCACATCCCCTCGCTCTGGCAATGAGAGGACATGTTGAATCTCTATCATATCTATCTATCTATCTATCTATCTATCTATCTTATCTATCTATCTATCTATCATCTATCTATCATCTTCATGAGAATGACATACTTTTTAATTTAAAGTTAATTGTACAAAAATTTACAAAGCTGATATAACTTCATTAACTCAAGACATTCACTGTGCACTCAGCATATAGTTTGATTGATGAATAAACTAAAAAAAAAGTTGCAAAAATATGTCCTCAGTGTGTTTGTGTTTTGTGTAAAATCAATAATCTGCGTTTGTTCACAGTAATGCTGAAATGTTACATATTACATCTATGTTTTTACCAATTTATTAGTGTCTTATGCACACAATTCAGCAAAAAGTAACTAGTCTGACTTTCATTCAACACTGTGGCGTCGACTATCTCCATTTTCATAGTCCTCAGGAAGCAACAGCAACTCAGAGCCTACAACCTCAACACTGAAAATGGCAACTAGTGCCTGGGACACTAATGGTATGAATATAATGAGCTACCAGCTGTTACCTTTTCTTTAATATATATTGTATTTTGGGGTTTTTATGCCTTCAATGACTGGACAGCTGTAGAAAGACAGGAAAGAGGGGAAACAGAGTGGCCACACTGGAGTCAAACCCACGGCCGCTGCAGAGGACTCCGCCCTGCTACATGGGGTGCACACTTTACCAACTGGGCTGCCAGGACTCCTGACAGATGTTACCTTTTCTTTTGCAAGTGATGTGGTCATTTTAATGCCCCGGGATCGGCTCTCAACGTGCAAATGTTCCACCAAAACAAAATATGTATATGATGGAAACTTAAGATGAGCCATGGCTGTTTGTTTTCATAATAATGACGACACTGCAAGGCCTGATGGAGGTTAGTGCTGAATTCAGTCTGTGAACTTTAGATTTAATAAATTCACTGAGAGAAGTTTCATATATTATCAGTGCTATAAGCTGAGAAACTTAAGTTCAGTCAACTTACATTTTTAAGTTGAACCAGCTCAAAATCATTTACTGCACAGCTTTTTGTGTGCAAGTTGTTTACAATGACCTTTAAGTTGAATGAATGAATTGTGTTTACGGTGATGATGAGGAGATGATGCGTCTCCTTTTTTTGCACATTAAAGCAAAGAATTCCTGAAGTAACAGTCATCAAACAAAACAATCCGCATTTGAGGTGACGTAACCAGGTCATGTGACACCAGGCCAGACAGTTTGGCTGCCACTTGGCTTTTAAGTGACAATTTTGTGATGCCGTTGGATGTCTCTGGTCCTATCTCTGTGTCATATCCATTTCCCCAAAGTAACTCCATTTGATGCACTCTCTCCTGCGTGACCGCTGCTCTCTGAAGATCCAGTTAGCAGCCTTTTCAAAGTGCCCAGTGCTAAAAGCGGTGGATTTGATTACAAAGTCTTTTTATTAGGTTTTTCCTAATGAGTGCGGTTAAGCTGCCGTGATTCTATTCTGCTGTCTTCACCAAACTATATTAACACAGGATCAGGAAGCCAAGATGGCTCAAGGTGCTATTTATAGCTCTCGGTATCAAACTTTTGGAAGTTCAAATGAACCGTCTGCTCATCGTTTGAACGGGATCTTCACCTTTTTACCATCTTGACGTTTTCTCCAGTTTTGACCCACCTGTTTATTGCTTTACAGGCAAACTAGCAGGATTTTCTCGAGGCCATGCAAAGACTATTACAAAAATAATCCCTCTCCTTCTAAGTGCAACACAAATAAACTTCTAAAAAAAATAAAAGGGCTATATAGACCTCATGGAAAATCATACAGGAGGACAATGAAGAACAGATATAAATCTTGACCATTCAGTATTTATTTTTCTGGGCAACCTGCTGCTTAAACAATAAAATTATATTTTACCATAACTCGCAATTTTGCTGTGAAGGTCCAGCTAAACATTTAGAGGCATAAAAAGGCGAAAAGATGTAAAAGGAACTAAAATATCTGATAGAAAATGGCCTGAAACCTCATGGAAAATTACATATTTAAGGCCTTTTGTTGAAAACTGGAAAGTCCAATTTAATAATCTGGTCCGTAGGCTTATTGTGTGAATCTTTGCAGCACTGAAGTTGAAGGAGGAGTTTAGGATGTGAATCAAAAGCCTCAGATTTTGTTTAATAAAAGGCAGAGACAAACAGAAAAGTCTTCAACCTTGATTTGAAAGAACTGAGAGTTGCAGCAGACCTGCAGTTTTCTGGGAGCTTGTTCCAGATATGTGGCTCATAAAAACTGAATGCCGCGTCTCCATGTTTAGTTTGGACTTTAGAAGAATATCAGAAATGCATTCTGACCCAAAACCAGTGAGGACATGAGCAGCAGTGTTCTGGATCAGCTGCAGATATCTGAGTGATTTTTGTTGTTTTTTTAAGAGAGACCTGTTAAGACACCAATACAATAGTCTGGTCAAGATATGATGCTGAGACATAAGTCCTCTAATTCTCAGAGGTGTGAAGTAATTAAGTATAAATACTTTGTTACTGAGTCAGAGTCAATTTTTTACACAAGTATCTGTATGTATTCTTCAGGCGCCTTATTCCAGCGAAATTAGGGGTCATTGTCTCTGCATGGCAACAACAAATGGGAGCTCTAAATAAGGTTTTTAAGTTGAAAGCTGCTGTCAGTAAATAACCTTTTTGTGTGATTTGTCTCCACTAACTAACAGGTATCCTGAAGTGTCCGCTGGCTGCAGCTCCACCCACTCCTCCCACTCCACCCGGCCCCGCTGCTGTCATCATTAGAGGAGAAACATCCTCCTCTCTGCTCCTCTCTGCTCCTCTTGGCTGACTTTTCACAGTCCGATGCCCCGACAGGACTCAGCGGTCATGGCCGGCAGTCTGACCCACCACGGCTCCCCGAGCCCCGGCTACAGCTCCAACAACAACGCGGTCCCGGTGCCGGTCATCACTCAGACGGACTCCAGAGACAAATGGAGCAAAAAGATGGATTTTCTCCTGTCTGTCATTGGCTTTGCGGTGGATCTGGGAAATGTTTGGAGGTTTCCCTACATATGTTATCAGAACGGGGGCGGTAAGTGGTTTAGAGGTTTTTAAAACTGGGTCACTCAACTTGAGTTCTTGTGTGTGGAGCCACTTGGCAAACACTTGGTGTGTTTTAAGACTCTTCAAATCGATTAAATGTCAGAATTTGTGCCTCAAAACGGCTTCAAATTATTCAGAAAACAGGACGAAGCTGCAGCACTGAACGCATCTGGCAGAGGAAACTGTCCATGGTGCTGAAGTGCACATCTGTAGCTTCACACCAATAAAAGGCACTAAAAAGTTTTTTACAGTTTTCATTTGGACACTTTTTATCAGTATTTTTTACAGTGCAGGAACTTGACAAATTCTCCAAGACAAGTGCTTTTTATGACAGAAAAAATGTCTCTTTTCAGTCAAAATCAATACTTTTATCTGCACAGATTGGTTAAATTATTGTGCATATCGCTGGGAATAGGTTGTACTTTTACATCAGCAACGGGTTGGTTAAATTACAGCAGCCAATCGGGCTGTATAAAGTAGATTTATTTATTTATCACCTTTCAAAAACAGTGTAATTTAAAGTTGCTGCATTAAGACATTTAAGAAAAGATTTTAAAGAAACAAAAGACCATTAAACATGACACATATAAACATGACTGAAAGAGTTTTTTAATATAGCAGTGATGGTATTTTCTAGGTCTGATCAAATAAAAGATTTTGATTCTTGTAAATCTTCTATTTGTGTTGAGATATAATATAAACCACATTTTACACAGTATTTTAATGAACAGAATGTAAAAATTAAGCCACTGACAAGCCTTATTTTCAGATTTTTATTTATAAATTTAAATATAAATTTAATTTTTAAGTCAGATTTAAGCTTTCCTATTCCTTATTCCCTTAGTCCCTCCATTAGAACACAGCAGGCTGAACAGTCCTTTAATAAATCAGTCAATCCTGTTTTAACCTGCTCATTTCTAACCTAGGTAGTTTTCCAAAGTATAATATTTTAACTCTATAATCTCATTTGTTGTATTAAATGTCTATTCATTTATGTTTTATCTCCCAGAGCTTTTACACTATTTTAAATGTCTTTTTAAGGGTATTTTGCACCTTTTCTCGATTATATTTGACTAATTTTCTATGGTCAATAAAGGACAGTAAAGTATATCTTATCTTATCTTAACAAAATCAGAGTGCCAACTGAGATCTGAGCTCTAAATCAAAGTGTATAACACGGTATTCCCTGCACATCTGTCACAGCTGTTTGTGTTTTGTACATTTGTGGAAAGTGTAAAATGTGTACTGTATGTTTAATCTGTTTGTAATCTCTCGAAAAGAGGTGAACAAAGATACAAAATAAATTTAAGTGTTTACTGACCTGAAAGTATCGCATCGTGCAATCGTGTCGTGTTGTGTCTTATCGTATGTCTATCATATCGTATCGGTATCGTATCGTATCGTATCGTATTGTCACGTTGTGTCTTGTCGTGTCGTGTTGTCTTGTGTCGTATCGTATCGAGTTTATGGATGTCCTCACTTTGTCATCATGAGCTTCATGTAAAAGCCCCACTGACCTTGTACCCTCATGCACCTCTGTGCAGGTGCTTTCCTCATCCCCTACATACTGATGGCCATTTTCGGCGGAGTGCCGCTCTTCTACATGGAGCTGGCCCTGGGACAGTTCCACAGAACTGGAGCCATTTCCATATGGAAACACATCTGTCCCATTTTCAAAGGTGAGGCCTCACACTGCGCCGCTTGGTCGCAGATATTCAGGCATCACTTTACAATGAGACTACCCATATAATGATTATAAATGGTTTATAATTGGATGAGAAGCGAAACGTCTTCAATAAGACTTTTAAACAATCCAGTTACTTTCGATTTATTCTTTTCCTGAGAGGTTTATAATTAAGTTATTGATTAGGCTGTAAACAACACATTAGATAAAGAGGTCAAAACAATAACCTGATGCTTGCCAAACAGCATTTTACCAGTCGGCTTCATCAGATTTTTGTTAATAAGTATAACCACCGTCAGCTTGTTTTAATAGTCAGAGAGTTTTATTTGGCCCTTTTGCTAGTTAATTAATAAATTGTTGTATTTTTACACTTTACAATAGTCACAAGTGACACACTGTAAATGATTTTAAGTCGGTTCAGCATGAAAATGCAAATTCTGCTGCTGCCTTTAAAACGTGAGTTAACTGAATGTGTGCTGAATAATTAGTTCAAAGTTGTCTTCAAAATGTTAAACTGAGTGAGTTAATTAAGTGAGCCAATCAACTAAGTGTTCGGGGGGGGGGCTGAATTCAGTAATAACTTTAATTATGGTTAATATTTTTTAAATTATTATCAAAAGAAACAACCATTATTTATCTCATTATTTATCTCTACGTCTGTTTTCTTCAAACTACAAAACAGGGATCTGAAGAGAGTTTTAAATCTCAAACAACGCATGCTGGGAAGTCTGCCATACGCTGCTCATGTTTCTTTAGTAAGTTAATTTAATAAGTGAACAATCGTTCAACTGAAAAAGGGCTTTAAGTCTGAACAACTCATAAGTTCTGAAGTGGTCTGAAAATAAAAAAAAGAAACTTGAAATGGATTTAACAAGAGATTACCAAAACCTATGTACTTTAAATTATGTTAAATTAACAAGTAAAGATGAGTTGATTCCACTAAATTCCTGTATGATTTTTTTTTTACAGTGCAGTTAGATTACATAGTAGTAAACAGTAACTGGATATTGCCAAATAGTGAACCCCACATCAATGTAAAAAAAAACCCTAATTATTAATCTATTAATTATAATAATTACAGTTATAAACCATTTATAAATCACTTTTATGTGTAGTCTTGTTGTGAAGTGGTTCTAATATTCAGATATAAGTGACCTTAGGTTCATAATCATTTTAATCCTCTCCGTTTCTCTTGTGCTTCAGGTATAGGCTACGCCATCTGTATCATCGCTCTGTATGTGTCCTTCTACTACAACACCATCATCGCCTGGGCCCTCTTCTACTTCTACTCCTCCTTCTCCAGCATCTTGCCTTGGACAAACTGCGACAACGTGTGGAACACCCCCGACTGCACCAACTATTTTGGCATCGACAACGTCACCTGGACGAATTCCTCCAGGTCTCCGGCAGAGGAATTTTACACGTAAGTGCATGTAAGTGTGAGTAACAGAAACCACATATACTATAAATAGCTTTGCAGTAATACTCTACACAAACACTGTCAGCGAGTGACGTTCGGGGGAAAAATCTTGTCTTCTGTGCTGAAAAAATGGTGATTTATGTGTCGCCGCAGGAGGAACGTTCTTGAGATCCACAAGGCGTCAGGGCTGAGAAACGTTGGGGGTGTTCGCTGGCAGCTGATGCTCTGCCTTTTTCTCATTTTCACCATCGTGTACTTCAGCCTCTGGAAGGGTGTGAAGACTTCAGGGAAGGTAGCACACAGCAGTTTCTTTACTACAAGATAGAGGATTTTACTGTGTATCTATGACCTTTAGTTCATCCATCTCTCTGTTTCACTCTTTCTTCCACTCCAGGTAGTGTGGGTGACCGCCACCTTGCCTACATCGTGCTCTTCATCCTGCTGATTCGAGGCGCCACTCTGCCGGGAGCCTGGAGAGGGTGGTGTTTTACCTGAAACCTCAGTGGGGGAAGCTGCTGGAGACCAGTGTGAGTTGGACAAAGTTGTCTGGACAGCTGGTTTGTCAGAAAAGGATCAAAATCACTCATCACATCTGAATTATACACAGCTTGTTTGTCAGAAACAATTATAATAAAAATTAAACCACACAGGAATTTAGTGGAATCAGCTAATCAAGTTTTATTTATTCAAATTAATTAAACTTCTAATTAATTAAGTTTCTAAAAAAAAAACCTGCATATTAGCAGACTTCCCAGCATGCATTGTTTAAGAATTAAAACTCTCCTGAGATCCTTATTTTTCACAGTTTAAGGAAAAAACATAAGGCAGAAACTGTGAACGCTGCGTTTCTGTAAAACAATGAAATATCTTGTTCTCAAGTACGACCAAATTAAAATCAAGTTTCTTTAACTAAAGAACTTTAGCTGTTTTGAATCATTAGAAAATTCCCTCAACTTGTCTTTTCAAATTTAGTCAACCTAAAATTTTTAGGTACCCCACAAACTAACTTACCAAAAATGTGTGTGATCTCCGACCTGTTTGCAAGACGTGGCCATGCTTCATATGTTTAGTCCCCAGAGGGTTTATTTAATGCTCTCACTTCAAGTGATCTATGTCATCAATTTAAAAACAATTGCATAATTACAAAATCATTTTCCCAGTTAGTGAAAGGTGCTCCACCTGACACATAGCACGATCATATGAAAAGAAAAAAGAAGAAGATAGAAAAGGAAGAATAATAACAGAGCGCAGACCTCTGCCAAGGCCAAACGTCCTGTCTCTCAATGCTAACGAAAGTTAAAAAAAATGATTTGTGTATCCGCCCTGTGAGTCAGATCCACTCCAAAATTTAATGAGTTCTTCCTTGGTTCATGCTCTGCCCCTCCATCGTATTTCATGAAAACTGGGCCAGTAGTTTTTCTGTAATCCTTCTGACAGACAAACAAAGGGCACAGAAAACTTGACCTCCTCAGCAAAGGTAATAAAAAAGTTTATATGCATAAACACATATATACACATATATATATACAGATACAGATAAACAGGGGAAACAGTTCATCGCTGCATGTTGATTAAACAACAACAAAATTTTACTTATCAGGTTGTATGTTATTTCTTCCACATGTTGAATTTGACTTAGTATTCTTATGTGTTTTGACAGATATATTCTAATATCTAAAATTCTTAACAGATACTCATCACCATTTTATGATTAATATGAAACAAAAATTGAATGATATGATCTGTTTCATTGTGTGCAACTTCTCTAAAGGAGTTTGACTCTGGGAAAGACCAGGAAAGAAATATTTGCATGTGTTTCTCCACTGTTTTACCAACATTTAGGAATCCCTGGGGCCAAATGGCAGAAACTTGCTAATTTGCAGATCCTGTTTTAACTGTTTGGTAACCATGGTATTGGTATTTCCTAAGTCAGTGTTCCTAAACTGAAGATAGGAAACGTGTATTACACAAGAATCCTAATTTCCCAAAATCTTAAATAAACTCTCCTGGCTGGATAACGGCAGCTAATGGTAGAGTTAGCTAACTTATTTAATCCATATGGCTGCCCTTTTATTGCTTTATTCACACAATGGATTTCAGTTACGGTAGCGACTGTTTCTGCCAAAT
This sequence comes from Lutjanus argentimaculatus, assembly GCA_034769285.1. NCBI lineage: Eukaryota > Metazoa > Chordata > Actinopteri > Lutjaniformes > Lutjanidae > Lutjanus > Lutjanus argentimaculatus. Next base: position 14,596,053 of record JAWZSL010000017.1, read on the forward strand.
TAGCCCACTTAAGATTAGACTTAAGATTTTCTGTAATACATATTTAACTTGCTGGACTTGTGTAATGAAATAACACGTCTGGATCTTCCAAGCATCAGGGACATTAGTTTAATATATACCTCCATTCATTTCTACTCACTATAGTCTCTTGTGAATCTGCCAATATTTATTTTAGATCTATGAATCGTCCTCGTCTTCCTCTCTGGCTCTCCGCGGTTGTTTGGTAAACATGTGTGAGTGCTTTGGTTGGAAGGAGAATATGGATGAGACGAAATGAGATGCATAAATAAGCCACAGAGCAGGATAATAAGATGCATAATTGGTTTAGATTTTCTGCCCATTAACAAAGGCCTCCCTTTCTGTCTCACTCACCAATGTCCAACGCTGCCCTCTTCTTTTTAATGCCGAATGCATCCTCCTCTTCAGATCTCCCTGCGTACAGCTGTGTGGCCGGCAACTAGATCTCTATATACGACTGACACACAACACCTCTCTGCTCGGGAAATTAAACACGAGGGATCAGAACACAAATAGAAAAACTGAAAATATGAGGATACTCCTATTAATTTCATTTGGAGGATAACATTAAATCACTAAAATAAAAAAAATGAAATTGGCTCTAATCTGGTTAAGAAATACTGTATTTATATGCTGTTAAATGCCCATAGTAACCTACAGCATGTACCAGAACTTGTACACTGTAAAAATAAACCATTTGTTTTAACTTGAAAAAGTAAGTGTCTGGGAAGCGTTAAATTTTTAAGTTGACTGAATTTGAGAATGATTTGAGTAAACATGTCTGTTCAAATAAGCTGGATATTGATTCAACTGTACTTGAGAAAACATGTTAAACGAAAGGAGTGCACTTAGTAGAGTGCAGATCCCCGCCAGGCAATAGACGGTGAAGCACCTACTGCAATCCTACAACAATTGCCAGATGAAACCAGCAGAGATCTGCAAAGTTCCACCGACATTAACATGAGCCCCAAATATGTTGTCTCTAGCTTAAACAAGACTTCAATTGAAGCAGATGTTGATCACTTGTAGCCCCTAGCAGCTGGTCCAGAAGAAAAATTTCCACTAATCAGTTAATCCTTGAGTCCGAGTGGACGTCTGTACCAAGTTTGAAGAAATTCCCTCAAGGTGTTCTTGAGATATTGCAGTCACAAGAATGAGATGACCTAAAAACATTATGCCTTGCCGGTCGCATGCGTGGAGTAATAAAAAAAAAGGGGTTTTCAAGGTTTTTCAGAAGTTGTGGATCACAGAGGTCCCTCAGCATACAGTCACGAATGTGCACAAAAAAGTTAGCTTGATCGGTCCACTGGTATACCTGCGGACAAGCTGCACGTTCTCATGCACATACTGCGTGATCCAGGCATAAATTCTTATGATGTGGTTAAGATATTTAGTTGAACCAACAATTCGTAATGAACCCTACAAAGACAGTTTGATTTCTTTTGATGAAGAGAAGCCTGCTAATACACTGATCATGTTTCTTTAGAAACTTAATATAAGTCAGGGGTGTTTCAAGACTTTTTTTTTACTGGGGTGGCCCAAGTGAGGCACTGACTTATGCAGGGGTGGCATGAAGTACATCTGTAGGCACGCACATGAAAACATTAATGCAACATTTTTCACATGTAATTTAATTACCAATATTACAGTATCTTACATTTTCTTACATTCCTGATTTTTTTTTAATTTATTGAAAAAATGAACAGTTCAATCACAACATAACAGAGTGACACCATGCAAAGATAACACTAAGCTTCCATACCTTATTCTTTAAGTGGACAGACAGCCAATCATACTTAAGGATAACGAGGTGGCACTTGGGCTGACCAATCAGATTTCAGGGGGGTGGACCATGTCCCTCCATGCTCAAATGTTCAGTTTAACTTGTATGTTTATGCTTAATGAGAAAAGATTAGCTGATCCCACTAAATTCCTGTATCATTTTTTGACAGTGTACACTAATGTCTCTGTCTGTCTGTCTTTTCCAGGTGTGGGTGGATGCCGCGGCTCAGATATTCTTCTCTCTGGGGCCCGGGTTCGGGGTGCTCCTGGCTCTCTCCAGCTACAACCCTTTCACAAATAACTGCTATCGGTGAGAACTGAGACACACTTAGTCATGTGAACCCACATCTGTGGCTCAAACACGGCTTCGTAAGCAGCCTAGAAGCCGGAGGTCCAGATAAAAGGCAAAAACCTTGACTGTTTGCACTCTGTGCGATAAGAAATCACACCTCCTGCTGAGTTTTATGGTTGAGTTTAATGACTTTAGGGCACCATATGTGGTCGAAACTCTAAGAGCAGCTGTGGGATTTATTGCTTATGAATTAAACAGCATAGTGTGGTCGAGACAATGGTATTAGAGGCAGGAGTGGTGAATACTGCATGTTGGGTATAAATGCCAGGCTGTACACAGGAGACATTAAACACTGAACACTCCCAGTGTGACTAATAGTGTGTGTGCGGCTGATGTGATTAATAGAGCAGAGTGAGAAATCAGCAGCAAACACACAGATCATGAATGAAATTACATGCTGCAGTTTCATGGCTCTGAGATCACATTTCAGTGTGATAGGGATGTTTTCCAGTACAGTTATATCTTTGCTATTCAAATGTGCTACTTTTATTTACAAACTGGATATTAAACACATGCAAATAACATGACATAAAACACATAACGTGTCAATAAACATCATAAGCAAAAGCAGAAGTCATGTGAAGCAAACAAGCAACCATATAGGATCAAAAAGCAAACATAAAGTGAGCGAGATGAATCGAGAAAAAACAGAATAATTAAAACAAAGCAGTGAGAGTATGTCTGTGCGTTAGCATACGTGTGAATGTGTGTGTACGAGTGTGTGTGTGCACGTTCACAAGTACACTTGTGTTCAGTCCTTATGGAAGACAGACAGCAACCAAAAGGTCAGTTATAATCAGATGGGATCAACTCAGACAGATCCTGAGCCCATTGATCAAATTCTGAAATTAAGTTTGAATATAGCTGTTTGCTGACCTCTTTATATGAATAAAATAATAATAATAATAATAATAATAATAATAATACAAGAAATGCAGCTCAAAGTGCTTTACAGCAAAGACATTACATGCACCAAGTGCTTGACATGAAAAAGGAATAAAATGAACAAACAACAGAGATAGAATGATAAAATTAATGTAGAATAAGAAGGAAAATAAAACACACTAATAAATAAAGATGAGAATGGAATACATTTAATGCAAATTCACATGAAAATGGATAAAAAATGAACATAAAAAAACAGGGACAGAATGCCATAAAATGAGATGGAAAATAAGCATCACTTTATGGTATAGTAAAAAATAAGAAATGCATGACATGAGATGGAAAATAAAACCCACGGAATATTAATGATAAAGATAAACAGAATGCTGGAAAATGCAACAATTTGCATTAAGCGCAAAGCAAAGTGCAAAGAAGAGTTTCAGGCCTGCATCTTTGTAACAACTACAACAATGTTTACATTTTCTAGATGTTTGGTGACAGAGTTTTATATCTCTAATGAACACACCACGGTCCTCATTAGTATTGTTGTAAGATGTCTGTGGTTGCTAGTGCAGAGACACAGACACACAGCTGATGAGAACATACAAAGGAACCCATTGAACAAAGGTCAGCAGGGTCAACGACGTATTGGACAGCTTTCACCTCAGACAGCAACACTCAGGAACATCTCTGATAGAAATTGAAAATTGGGTTTAAAGTAGAATATTTATGTTGCATGTCCCTGAACAGGGTTCAATTTCTTCTTCCTCAACAGTGACGCCATTGTGACCAGTTTGGTGAACTGTCTGACCAGCTTCGTGTCGGGGTTCGTCATCTTCACGGTGCTGGGCTACATGGCGGAGATGAGGAAGGTGGAGGTTGAGGACGTGGCCAAGGATAAAGGTCAGAGAATGAGTTTTATATTCAAAACCATGAAAAGAAGTCCAAACAATGAAAATCAAACACTTATCCTGATCTTTCTCTTAATATTCAATGTTTTCGTGGTTTCAGGACCAAGTTTACTCTTCATTACTTACCCAGAAGCCATTGCGAACATGATGGGCTCAACCTTTTTTGCAATCATCTTTTTTGTGATGATGATCACGCTGGGACTGGACAGCACGGTACGAGCCGTAAACTCCAGACCGTTGACCGTAAATAATGACAGATGAAATGTCTCTAGTTTCTCCAGCTGTGCAACAATGAAGCCAAAATATCCCGGATATGAGCGCTGCCATCCAGAACCAGATTCTACAGCCGGCCAACCTGCTTTTACAGCATCAAACAAATAATTGAAGCCAAATTTATCAGATAAATGAACACTTGAACAAACATCAAGATAATAAGAACGACCTAAAATGACAGAAAATTTACATCCCATGTGCTTTTATTTTTTAGTTTGGCCCATGTGCCATCTGCTAACACCAAGGGGGATTTATGTCCTATGCTGCAGCCAGCCACCAGGAGGCGATCCAGATGTTTTGGCTTCACTTTTGAGGAGCTGTCATGTCATCCAGCTTCATATTTGTCAATACTTTGAACGCCTTACGTACATGACAGATCACTTCATGTATGACTGTGAAGGCAATTAAACAATATATCTGATTAAATACTTGTAATTTTGATATGAAGTTACATATCAGATTACTAGACACTATTATGTAAATACTAAGTCTGTCATGTTTAAACATAATGCTCGTAACAGTGCAGCATTTATTGCATTTCCATTTAATTTCTGCAAAAACATTTTATTTCTTCATTAATTTTAAATTATGCAAATGTATGCCAGGATGCAATGCTTAGTGTTAATTTGACTGTGAGGTACATTTTTACCCAACATAAAGCACCAAAAGTGCTTGATATATGATAAGAAAATTGAAAAGTGTAAATGCTACAGGATAATACCGTGTTTTTTAAACTTTCTTTGTGTGTTTCAGTTTGGTGGGCTGGAGGCGATCATCACCGCTGTGTTGGATGAATACCCAGATCTTTTCTCTCACAGACGTGAACTTTTTGTTCTGTGCTTGGTAGTCGTCTGCTTTTTGGGCTCTCTAAGCACCCTTACAAATGTAAGTTATTCACATTTTGAATTAGAACAAAAATTTAAGCTTTCGTTTGTTCAAACAATTATCTTTAACAACATTTGCTGTAAGATTTAGGTAGTTCTGGTCCTGAGGAGAATAGTTTCCGTTTTAATATCATGGTGGGCATGATGGATGATGTTTTCAGTCGGTGTAAAATGTTATTGACAGGGTGGTGCCTATGTGGTGAAGCTGCTGGAGGAATTCGGAGTGGGATGCTCCATCATAGCTGTGGGTTTCCTCGAGGCCATTGCAGTTTCCTGGTTCTATCGGTAAACAAGAAACTCTAATCGATCGACTGGTGTTCAGTTTCTTTTGCCAGAAATGTAAAATAGGATCAGGTCTATTGTTACTGAAAGTGACTCGTGTTTATTTTTGTTGCTTTCAGGAATCAACAGATTCAGCAGTGATGTTCAGGCCATGCTGGGCAAAGCTCCAGGATTATTCTGGAGGGTGTGCTGGGTCGCCATCAGTCCAGCATTTCTAGCAGTAAGATCTGAAATATTGTGACCAACATTCACAACAGGTGGATCTAAATGTCTTTAACGCTGTTTAAAGAGATAGTTTGGATTATTTGAAGTCATCTGCTAGAATGGATGGCAGCTGACACGGCAACAGTTTGGAGAAGCGGCAGGAGTACCAGTGTAGGAAGCTAAGCAATGAACTGCTGTGGACAGAGTCAGCAGCAAAACATATTTTAGCCACTTAAAATAGACCCACATTAAAAAAATACATTTTATTTTAAGTGTACACTATATTTACAATATTTTCACCTCTTCACTGTACTGTTAAACAGTCTTTTCTGATGGAAAACCACTATTATATCAATCAAATGTTGCTCTTACCAAAGTACTAAACTCCACTGCTGAAATCTAGAATTGTACCTCCCAAAACACTGTAGTTGCTTTTCTACTGCTGCCTCGATCGGTTAGTGTTTTTGTGTTATTGTGTGACTTTGGGGAATCCAAACTAACCATTTATAACGCCAAAGATACACAACAACACAAACAGATTCACTGATCGAGGCAGCGGTGAACCAGCAGCTCCTGTTTTCTGCAAAGTAAAATGACTGTTTTTGTCAAAGGGGTCTGGTTGCTTTGGAACGAGCTATATTTGTCTTATACAAGGGCAGTTTCCTGACGGATAAGGCTGTCTGACAGCAAGGCAAAGCAGTGAAAATATTCTAAATATAGTGTACACTTAAACCAATATAGATTTTATTTAGTTGGGCCATAAAATACATTCTACTGCTGACCCTGTCCACAGAAGTATATCGGTTAGCTTCCTACACCAGTGTTTCCTCTGCTGTTTCTCCAAACTGGGGAGAGGTCAACTGGCATCTACTGTAAGTAACACACTGACTATAGATAAGTACCTTATACAACTCCACTTCAAAAAACCCGCACTATCCCTCTAAGTCATCCAGAGATCAATGGGTGGTAGCAGACCAAGACAAAACAAGCTTGGTGCAGGATCAAAAGACGAGCGAGTGGACCAGTGGCCTTTGAAGGCTGCAGTCACCTAACACCTGACCCTCTGTAGATTAAACCCCCCTCTGTATGAAACATCTCCTTCAAAACTTCTTATACAGCATGTATGCTGCAAAACACTTGAGCAAATGTCAATTTCCCTCCTTTATATACAGTTTAATATCCTTGTTTCTTATTTGCATCCGTCTCTCTGTTTGTCAACCTGTTGACATTTTGCGTTATTACACTTTTATGGCTTCCTTTATAAATTTCTTTCATGTGTGATATATTGCCTTTCCCCAATATTACATCTTATGTCAGAATGCAAAAGTTACATTACCATATATGGAAATTTTAACTATAGGAATCTGCATGTATCCCATCTCCTCTCAGTATATTATAGTGAGCTCCCTGCTGAAAGTGCCGCCCCTCACGCTGTTTGACTATAAGTACCCTGACTGGAGCATCACAGTGGGATACATCATCGGCTTCTCGTCCTTCATGTGGATTCCCATCTACATGGTCTACAAGCTGGTGTGGACTCCTGGATCTCTCAAACAGGTCAGTGGATGAGGAGAAGGAGTTTAAAAACTGTGCAAAAAGTAGAAACAATTATCCTTCAAATTAACCTCGTCCTCCCCGTCTTCTCCTCTGCTGTTTTCCACAGAGGTTGGCGGTGTGTCTCAGACCAGAGAGGACCATCCCAGACATCCACGCTGACAGTCTCAACATGGCCACCGTGCCATAGAAAAAGAAACCACCTTAACATGTGAAAAACACACTCGTCCCCTGCTTCTAGTTTTCATTCAAACCACAGGTTTAAGTGATTTGCGCGCGAATCTGAGCGTTATCTGACATCATGACTGTTGAACATGTTAACTTTCACTGCACGTGCACACTCTGTAAAATGGTAAATGCTGCTAAATTTGTAATTCCAAGAGGAGCTGAGATAGCAATACTCATACCTTACCATCTGTTCCTGCACCACCAGGACAGTTTGTAGCTTTCACATGCTGCCATTTACAAGTGTTGCATTTGTGCGGTCGTGTTTATATAATAGTTTGCTTTTCCCCTTAATCAGCTGTTTTCATCGCATAAGAACAGTACGCCAAGGAGAATAAAAACAGGTGTTACATTCAGCATATCATTTCTGTTGCATGAGGCTCTTGTTAAAGGGACAGTTTACCCCAAAATCAAAAATACATATTTTATTTCTTACCTGCAGCGCTATTTATCCATCTAGATCAGAAGGCAATTTGAGGAGGGATGAGGGGGGAATGTCATCCCCATTGTTAAGCTGTCACTCCCCTTCTACACCCCCGAGTAGCAGAAAGAGTTGACTAAGTCTGGTCTGCCTGACTCATTGCTCCTTTATCTGACTGAGATTTGTGACAGAATCTATGGTCCCAACCACGGCTCTGAAATATCAGCCGCCCAGCTGTGCTTTGTATTAATAAATCCATGGTGCTGTCCATGGTGCTGAAGTAGCAGACAGAATTTTTGTGACTTTTTATCCGAGTCCCTCCCTTCTGTCAGTTTTGGACCTGTAACAGTCGCTCATGAGTTCACAGGTCGCGAGTGAACGTAACGAACCAGGTCCATCCTCCCTGTTAAAAATGAACAAGTTGCCTACTCATCTAGATTGCTTTGGTGCAGGTTGCAGAGTTTTGGAGGTGTCAGCCATAGAGGTGTCTGCCTTCTTTACTTGGCATTTGGCTTGGGTACTCAAAGCGGCAGAAAAAAAAAATCTGCATTTGAAAAACTCAGCAGCAGTGTCTCTTTACAGAAATCATGACCTGGTTACTCAAGGTAATCCACAGACCCTGTTGTGAGTAGTTCAGTGTAGGAACTATACTCTTTCTACTGTAGGCCCATCATATCACTTCACAGAAGGATGTGTAAATCTACTCAGGGATGAGAGGCTTGTGCTTGTGACAGCATGGGATGTAAACACTGTAAACCACTCAGCTAGCAAGCATGGTGATACGGTTGGCGTATGTAGTTCATAGGTGTAAGGCTGCTGGACCATAATGACCGTCAGGCACTTTTTTTTCCAAGTGAGGAAATATTACCAGATTGCATAAACTATTTTTAATAAGATTGAATCATCACTAAGGTGTATGGCGCCTATCAGGCAGTTTTTGCCGACAGAGGTGTCTTTTTCCAGTTGATGAGAGAAGTGTGATGCAGACTTGCAGGTGCAGCAGAGAGAGAGAGTGAGAGAGATGAGTGAGAGAGATACTCATGTGGATTGACTAAGGCGAAATATTCTCAACTTGATGAAACTATTACTAAAGTCAACATTTGATCCTGTGCTCAGTTATAGTTGATTAATGTATGTAAACTTGACACCATAGAAACGAATGCATGGGTCATAGATGTGCTCTGGTACTTAACAAATAGGACTTACACCTCTGGTGCTGTTTGGTAGAAAGAAAGTAGTTTCTACATGAAATTTCTCACAACAAGGTCTGTGGATTATTTTGAGTCATGATTTCTGGAAAGAGAATTTGCTGTTTAGTTTTTCAAAACCCAGCAACCAACACCAAAACAATCTAGATGGACAAATAGCACCGCAAGACAGAGGAAAATATGTATTCCTGATTTTGTGGTGAACTGTCCCTTTAAGTTCTAAATTTTCTGTAGTTTGTGGACGTTAGATGAAACCAGCTCTGCATCCTCAGCTGTAGCTACAATGGAAACACCAGTGTTGCACTTGGACCAACAGCGAGGTTAACACAGTTTTTCATCAGTAGAATAATCATGGCAGCGTGTAATTTCATGTAATAATAATAAAAAAAAAAAATTCAGTGGGCTGTTTATCCATTCAGTGGAATAATAGCTAAAGTTTGTCACACCGAGTGTATTCTTTGTGGCAGTTTGAAGAGATGTTGTGAGTGGTTTGTGTTGGACTGAAGTCTGAACACATTTTTTTTTTTTAATCTCTCTGTCAACGAGGAGAGAGTGTAAATGGGACCAAACCTGAATCAGCTTGACAGTAAATCACAGTCCCTCTTTTATTTTTCATGTCAATGCTGTATTTAATATTTATAGAGTAGATCTGTACTGTAATACAGTGCTTGTATAGGACTTCAGCTGCTGGATATATCTGCTAAAAATGCTGTTTTTCCCCACAAGTGTTTGTAATGGAGATGAGTGAGGCATTCAGACAAAGACCATAACAGTTCATTTCATGTTTTCAGGAAAAATAGACTTTATAGTACTGTTTTAGTATTGGTATAGCCTGTGCACTTACTGAAGATAGAGTATAATATGTACGACGGTAAGTATGTTGCTTCTTTAAATTCAAAATAAAGTGTTTGGTCTTCATCTGATGGCTTCATTTAACTCCAGATAGCCTGTTTTGCCTTAAATCTGCCTAAATATCACACTGTATGTACAAAAATTGTAAAGGTTGTATTGTGCCTCTCCAATGTTTCACTCTCTAATTTAAGACTGTTCAACTTTTTTTTTTTTTTTGCAGACACACAGCATTATATCATTTGTGTGTGTTTTATCTAAAAGCGCTTTACACTTCAGAGAATAATGTGATGAGCAAGGTGATGATTGTTGTGTGATTTTCTGACCTCTCTTCTGTCTGTTTATGTACTTGTCAGATGTGTATAAATTAATTATAGTGTACATTACAGATTTGATCTTTGTGCTTCTTTTCATTCCTGGAGGTTAAACGTATCATCGTACTATATTTTAGGCAGTTAAATTCCACTATATATTTATGTATTTGTTTCTAAACTGTAAAACCACATAAGAGATGTGTTCTTGTAAATCTCCATATGATGCTCTTCATGTCTTTGTAATGGCTGTTGGCTGTTGCTGCTCACCTCTATTAGATATTCTAATTAACAAGCTAATTTGCAACATCCAGAATCCATCAGCATACAAGGGAATAGAGCAGCCTCTACCCTTCAAATGCTGCACAAATGATTCATGATTCCCACCAACAGCCCCCTTCAGATCTTTACTTTACCGACTGATTTTTATTCCTGCGTCCCGATCACTTCAAGGACGGCAGGTATGAACATATAATGCAGAGTGAGAGTAGAAAGTGGTTTGGAAACATATGATTCCCCATTTGAGCTGCTGGTTGATGGACGTGCAGATCAAAGCCCTTTTGTGTCACTGACTGCTATTGAAGTAGAGAACAGGAGAGCGCAGCAGACACATAAAAGAGATCCTGCTAAATAGACGGTTTCTCCTCTACCTGACACGAACAGCTCGACATACAGAACGTTAAGGAAAAAATTACTGCACAGATAATGTATATGTCATCCATTAATCTTGACAATAATGATACAGTACAAACGCTATAAGAAATAGGAAATAAAAGGAGAAAATTCAAGGAAATTTTCAGAAAAACATTGATTAGTGTTTATGACGACACTTACAGTTTATACCACAGTTTTCTCCCTTTAATATAAAGACTGCATCACAACTGAGGAGGCAGCATAATCTGTTAAATTCAGTTTGGATCACCTATTATAAGAGGGTCTTTGAGTTCATGCTGTAATGAAATGTTTTCTTGTTGTCGTGAATTTACCCAGGAAGCCTCCAGTTTTCATTTCAGGCCACCGTGAGCGACATTTCCTGGCGCTCATTAAGCCTCTCTGGCATATAATTAAGAGCAACAAGTGTTTGTAATGGTGTGCAGAGCGAAGTTCTATAGAGGATGAAGGTAAAGGCCACATACATCAGTCATGCAGAGTAATTATATAAGGATATAACCCCAAGGAGCTTGACCTTTATGTCTATTCTTCATTGCTCTTTGACATTTCAGAAATGGAAAATGTGATGGAGGCCTCACACTTGTTTGATGGTTACCAGTAAGAGAGGTTTTATACAGTTCGTGTTTCCACAGTCAAACTGGAAAAACCTCAAAGTTTCAGTGCGCTGGTGCAGAAAGAAGGATCCTCACGATTTACTTCAACAGTGGCAGAATAATAATCAACCTGCAGAGCCGAAATGATCATCATCCATCCACCATCAGAAAAATAATCAGTAACAATTCTGATAATCAATTAAACAAATCAGTCATTTCTTAAGCAAAGATGTCAAAGAACTTCACTGGTTTAAGAATGTAAGTTGTGAATATTTCTGTTTTCTTGGTCCTTTATAATAGTGCACCATTTTTGGGTTTTAAACTGCTGGTTTGGACAAAACAAGCAATTTGGGGAAACTGTGATGAACATTTTTCTTTCTTTCCTGACATTTTCTAAATGATTGAACCATAAATGGAGAACACGATCTGCACATTAATCAATAATCAAAATACATTGGTTGCAGCCCTACAACTTCAGTCAAATATAAACACCACATGACCACAAGCATGTTTCAATATTGTCAATATGGCTGCAACTAAATATTTCTTTTCATTATTGATTTGTCAGCACATCGTTTTATTGGTTTATTTGATCAATCATTCATAAAATGTAAAATAAGCCAATCACAACTTTCCAGAGCCCAAGTTGACGCCTTCAAGTTGCTTGTTTTGACCAACAAAACCAATATAACTATTAAAGTGGGCTTAGAAAAATAGCAAATATTCACATTTGAGAAGTCAGAACCAGCTCATGTTTGACACTTTTACATAAAAAATTCAATGTTTTATTTTACAGATCCCTTATTTCAGAGTAATTTCCCAGAAAGTTTCTGGAAATTATTTTATATATATTTTCTAATCATAAATTGGTGCTAATTATGCCAGTTGGTACTCTTCTAATTAACTAATCTCAACTAACTGCTTGCTAACTTTTACCCAGGGAATTAGCTGGCGAGCCAAGGATGCAAAAAATCTGCCAAAATATCACGTTCATTAAGAAAAAAATTTCTAATAATTCATGAATTACGAAAACCATGAGAGGTGAATGAGAAAAAAAAAAAAAAAAAAAAAAAAACTCTGGTGAACCATTTTATGTGTCTGATATAAATTGTTTTCTTTCCTTCGTTTATGACTTAATAACAGATTAAAATAAAGTTTTGTGACAGGCTAATCTTTAGAGAAATTAAAAGTCACCTGGAAGATGTCCCAACATTTAGTATAGTGCAACAAAAAACAAAACAAAACAACAACAACAACAAAAAATCGCTCTAAAACAAAATCACCTGCCAAAACTTTTTTGTCAACTATTTTTACAGGTGAAAAAAAGTTAGAAAATTTATTCTGAAAAAAAAAAAAAAAAAAAAAAAGATAAATAAATCTGGCAAAAATGCTTTTTAGGGAACATAGAAAATTAATCCTAACAAGACCTTTTTTCCTTTTTTTTCACCTGTTCTTAAAATCAAAAACACATTAGAGAAAAAAAATTAGACAAGAATCAGCATATTTTTCTCATTTGTCTTTCAGGGGTTCAGTATTGAACAAATATTCACTTGTATTTTAAGTGCAGAAACATTTTCTCTATAAAACCAAATTATATACAGCCCAGGAAATAAATTGTTTTCCAAAAATTATTTCAATGATTTTCAAAATACTCGCCAGTTATTTCTCTGTCCACCAACCAATCATTTCTGCTCCGAGAGTCAGTACGATAACACAACGGCGTTAGGACCCAGATCTTACAGCGGAAGAAGAAACACCTCTCACCACATCATCACCATCACACCACCACCACCATCATCCTCCTCCTCCTCCTCCATCCTTCACCGCTATGATGCTGCATCTCATCCCACCGGCTGTAATCATGTGTTTTAGTTTGTCAGTGAGCGGACAGCAGGAGGACAGACTGACAGACAGAGCCTATGTGGTTTTACAGAAGCAGAATTTAGGTAAGACTTCATGTTGGACTGATGTGAGGCCTCTGTGTGCAGCCGGTGATGCTGACAAACAGGCTCCTGTGGGTGTTTAAAAATCGCCTTTTTGATTTTATTCTGAAGGCGGCAGCCACTTGCTAATTAATCAGAAGAATTAAAGCCAATAATTTCATGTCAGACAGGCTGTGTGTCCTTTGTTATTGTTTTTCTTTGTCCTCCTCATCAGTCACTCTGGGCAGCGTCCTCGCAGTCCTGCTGCTGCTGATGATCATCATGGCTGTGTGTGTCTACAAACCGCTGTCCCGACGCTGAAACTGTCCCGAAAACCTGCAGAAGACAAAGACCGAGAGACGAACCAGCTGTCCCCCCGGTGCAGAGTGACACCTGCCCCCGAGCAGCGAGCAGCTGAGCCCCGTTACAACAACCACCTCCTGAGGGGGGTCCAGACTGGACTGAGGCTCTGCCACCAGACCACCAGACACATTCAACTGGAAACACCCAGACTGCTCAGTTATTTATTAAAATCACTAATGTAAACAGAGGGACGTGGCGATGATCTAAATTATTTACCTAATTGTACCCAAATTAAATATTAAACAGGTCACATTTGTTTTTGTTACTTATTTATAAATGTAATTAGGTGAACTTTGTGGCTTTTAAGGCCATTTGTTTGTCTTATTGTCCCCTCTGAAAAATAATAATAATTAAATACATGTAACAAGGTGAGTCAAACCAGAGTTTGTTCAGATTTGTTCCTCAGGTTTTGTGAAAATGTGTCCATCAGTTTTCTGAAATTAAGAGTTTGCCTGCTTGTGTTTTATTTATTTGATTGTGTGACACAGAAGGACTTCAAATCTAAAGGAGGTGTGTCGTTTAAGAGAGCTTTGGCCTTTTTAAGTGGAATTTAAAGTGAGAATGAGTTGTCATTGCTTTAAGTTACAGTGGAAATGATGTTGAAGGCCTCTTCTGTGAAGCCCAGAAATGATTGAAAAGTTGCTCAATTTACTGAAATAAAACTGTTAGTTTATATCATCATGTTGTTCTGTGATTGGTTTGTCAGATGAACATGGATGATTTCCTGCTTAACTTGATTTTGTGATAAAGGAGCTCTTCACTGGAAGTGCTAACAGAGAACTATTGAACAAAGGTAACACAATAAAATAGCCCATCTTCACAGCAGCCTTTTTGACATGAAACAGTGCAAACAGATGGTATACGTGAAGTTTCCGCTCCATTCAGGTGCTGCTGTCGTGCATGTTGGCTCACCAGAAAGGCTCTGTCACATTAAATCAAAGGGTAACACCTGTGTTTATTATTTCATATCAATGTGGCTGCCGTAGAAAAGGTCTGGCTGGAGGAAGTCAGACTAACTTTAGAAATATTTTCATTGAAATATGCACAAGTCACTTGTCGATCAGTATACTCTGATAATGTGCTCTATCCAGAGTGCAGAGGTTGTGGCTGGAATGACTACGAGCATATTTAGCAGCCAGCCAAACATAAAATCCACTCAGTGCACATAAATCATGTAAACCTGACGTTTTCTTCAAGGGGTCAACACTTAACCTGAAAATGTAAACTGGTTCTAAACATGGATATATCAAACTCATAACATAAGGAACATCAGCTGTGTTTTTGTGAATAAAGCACATGAACAAAATCAGGTTTGATCCTCATGGAAATAAAGTGCTTTTATTTTAGAAACAACATTTTGAAACTGACACATTTTCTTAAAATTTTAACATATTAAAAAAAAACAACAACCTTTGCAGCTGGAACGGCGCATTACAAAGATCTGCATTAAATTAACCAAAGCTAACCTTGTTTAAAGTCGACTGTTCAGTCAGTTTGGTGACTTGTTCATTATAATTAGTAGTTTTTCAGCTGAAGCCCCTGACAGTCAGACGCGGCAACGCAGAGAAAGACCTCTGATGAGTGGTTGTTGTCAGTGAAATCAACTATAGTGGTTAATGCATGTAGCTCAGCATCACCCTAGTACAACTGCAACCTCTTTACCTTGTTTTTAAGTTACAAAATTTAAAAAAAATCTGATCAAAAGTTTAGTCTGAGTGGCACCACATGAATTTGTCACCAACTCTTGCCCAGACAAAGCTTCGTCTGAGCAAAGCAATCCCTTGGCACATGCTGAAGAAAACTAATCCTACGTATGGCGGGCATGCTCAGTCTTTGAGTCTGTGCTGTCTTCTCTCCTGCTCAGAGGTCTAGCGTTGTTCGTGGCTACAAAAGGCTAACATATGGAAGACTATCAGGGCCAGGCACAAGGGGAAAATGAGAATAAAGTTGAAATATCAATTTAACTTTATTCTAGAAATGGTATCTCAACTTTAGTCTCAACATTTTGAATTTATTCTCAAAATGCAAAATAAAAACAATTCTTCCTCCTCTCATTCTTCCTCTACGTCGGGCCCTAAGACTCTTCCGTACTAACAGACTGCCTTTAGGAATCTGAATAATCTCTGCAGCATTGTTTGCGTGGCTGCTTCGTAAATGCATGACGGCTGTAAAATCCACAGACAGACTGGTCTCTGCTATTGCGTTTTTGGACTGAGGTGATAATGCTTGAAGTCGCTCAGTGACAGTTAACACGTGTACGTCCTTTCTCACCATGAAATCTGAGAAAATGTCCAATAAAAAGGAAAGTCAACCTCCATCCTTGTTGCGGCGAAAGACATTCCATTACCATGCAGCTGATTTTAAGTTTCTCTCACGGCAATATTCCTGTTTCCCATCTGTAGAGTCGACATTCACAAAGTACAAGCATTTATTTATGAACTTTTGACTCATTGGATCCAACTTTCTGAATTAATGTTGATATGGCAAAGAGTGATATGCATGAGTGGAACCATTTTGCACCAATGAAAATGTACCAGGCTACAATTTCTGATCGTTTTAGAACTGAGTAACAAACTAATTCCAAAGTGAAGGGAAAATGTGTAAAATTGGAACCCTGAGATTTCTGTTATTCAGTGAGTCCACGGTCCTCATCAAAGTGACTCTGCAGGAAGACTTCACAGTGAAAACACTCAAATATGCCCCTTTAGGTCCACGGTAATAACAGCTTTCGACTGTTATGACCTGTTTTCGTTCTAAGTCAGGGACTGAAGTGATAAAACAACAACAGTGCTGTGGACCTCAAGTGCCACATCTGAGTGGCAGCACTACATGAAGTCAGCTTCAGTAGTCAAACATTCAGTAACACGATACCCACGTCTATAATGCATTATAAACATATACATACATGTATTATACTGTGCTTATAGCAATGTATAATTATAGTTATAAACACTCATAGATGCAATCACTGTTATAATCCAATATAATGTGATCATAATGTATTTTAAAATGAAAAATACCTCAGGAATTTCATTACTTTAATTAAAGCAACCAATGACCACTTAGAGTAACTTATAATCACATTAAAATGCATTATAACTGATTATTTATGATGCATTATGGAACGGTTATTAATGTATTACAACTACGAAAATTTTAACACACTGTGACCCCTGCAAAACAAATAAAGTCAAGTATTTTGACAAATACTTGACTTTATAAGTCATGCTTTATAATGTGTTAGGATTTTTCTTACAAACCTATTATAAATGTTTATTAGTGCTTATAACTATAATTATACATTAGTATAAGCACAGCATACTGTACGTATCGTAATTCTTCATAACTGCTGGTCATTTCCAGGTATTTTTCAATATGGATCATAGTGTATTATAATTCTCATCGTTGCAATACATCATAAGCATTTTATAATGCATTATAATCACTGTTATAATGCATTATGTGATTATAAGGCATAAAATGACAAAACACCTCAGGAATTTCAATATTTAAGAAAAGCACCCGTTGACCATTTATAATCACATTATAATGCACTGCAACAGTGATTATAATGCATTATACAATGGTTATAATGTATTAGAACTATGAGGATTATAATATACTATGGTCTCTATGTCTGTGAGTGACAAGCAGTTATGACTTATATATTTGCTTATAACTATAATTATACATTGATGTGATAACAGTATAATGCATTAGAAGTATGTTTGTAATGCATTATATGTCTCTATGGCATACTGTATGCCATATAGACATGGCCATCATAAAACTTGTTACCAAATGTTTTTATTCACCGAAACCTTATTTACACTGATTTGACCCCACTCTGGACAACAATATGAAAAACACACGTGGGTTGCTGCTGTTGTGATTCTGATTTTGAAAAGAAAAGAAATAAATAAAAAGAAGAACTGACCCGAAATCATCTGAAAGAGTCCATGAATTAAGCTTGAGGATGGAGATAGAAATATATAAAGGAGTATGCTCTTACCAAAAATACCTTCTGGAAAATATTGGATACTGAGAGTCTGATATTGCCTGTGCAAGAATGATCTGTTACAGAAAGAAATCTGCACTTGCATAGATGACTACAGTGGTTAAGGAAGGAACATTGAGGTGTGGTGGTTGCTTCTGGATCTGGAAAAAGTTGTATTATTATTCCCTCGTGTTCCTTTTTTACTTCTCAGTGAGAGATAGCTGCAATATCCTCTCCAGCTCCTCCTCCTCCTGCTTCCGCATCCTCTCCTCCTCCGCTTGAGCTCGCGCGGAGAGCTCCATGGCCAGGCGGAGGTCTGTGTCGGGGCTGGAGGCAGACAGGGAGCTGACAGGGCTGAGGCTGTCCCCGTAGTCGACCAGCACCCCCTCTGGGAAGCTCCTGGAATGACAGTCACAGGGAAAAAGTGAGATCCAGCTCTGTTCTGTGGCTTTACGGACACAAACAAGAGGTGAACAGAAACAGAGTCATCTAAATCCCTGCAGGACAAACAAGCAGAAAGGACTGGTCCGTTCACTACATGTAATTACGTAATTGCTACCTTAACCTGTGCTCCTACCTGTCACTCTGGCTGCTGGGCATTACGTCAGTGAATTCCCCATCAGCATCATCCCAAAACCCCTCCTGCAAAGACACAAACATCAGGAGCATTAAAACCATGCAGCAAATTGCAAAATCAAGGAGAGCACAGGCAAAATGATGAGAACAGATTTGTGCGTGTGGTGAGTTAGTGTTGAGCAATATGATGGTGTAATCTGTGTGACAAAATCTGTCCGGAGATTTGGCAAAACCATTTTCACCACAGGAGCTACTCCTGCCTATATTCAAGGCAGGCTATGTAGTAAAATCAACTTGATTCTAGCTTGGTGTCGCGAATCCAGCTGCTTCACAAGGTAACATGATTTGCGCGGCCATGTTCTCATGTGACATGAGAGTGACAGCTGGTGGCGGCCATGCATGCTCTCGGGTGCGAATCCCGGGGAGGACAAGGGGGACGATACTCCTCCCAAATAAATTATATATTAAATAAATTCGACCTACATACGCTGCTGTTTCAGTGGACTGAACCGCACGTGTCACTTTCCTGTTGTGAGTAAAAACAAGCGCTGTAAAAGTGCCAGGCCAGTCATTACGTGTATGCATGTATACACTTCACCACAGGTTAGTTAATGATGTTACAGAGTAAATGACATTTGTGCCATTTGTGCCTGCAGATCAAGGTGAATCAGTAGAGCTGAGTGATGTTGTAACTTAAGTTTTTACTGTGAAAAAATATGGCCCTACCATAAAAAACACACCTGCAGAGCAGAGGGTATTTTAACGCTACAAAGTCACATAAATTGAGCTGACCTACCTTCTAATAGTGAACCTAACCGTGGAAATTAATGACAAGTAACATAAGAAGTGGAGCTAGAATCTGTAACACTTGCTCTCATTTGAAAGATTCAAGCCTCCAATTTGAAACAATGTTAGTTTTACTGGTTTGAGTAGCGTGTTGTCTCGTGTCAGGCAGTTGTTTTTATTTTTTGTGGCAGTCACAAATAAAAGAAGAAAATAACTGTGATTGTGATATATACAGTTACAGTGGCATATAATTACAGATAACCGATTACTGATGATTGTTCTGACCTGGCCCGGGACTCTGCGGGACTCCAGGAGACTCTGATGGATGGCGTACTGCAAAAACTCCTCGTCGTTGTTGGACACGGGTGTGTGTCGGCTTCCTCCTCGCCGGTGGTAACTGACAGGCACCTCAAACACTGAAGGACACACTTGAAACGGAGGCAGTGCTGGAACAGATGAAAACCAAAAGGAAAGCAGTGTAGTGAGACACGGTCACATGAGATTTTACCAAACACTCAGTTTTAATTGTTAAAGTGGCTGCTTTCCTACCTGCAGCTTCTTCATCTTCTCCTGAGGATGTTGGCGTGGCTGCAGGCGTCGTGGTCGCCGCCTCTTCAGTACTGCATTTATTGACGTTACCAAATGTGATCCTAGCATTCAGCACATGAAACAGGGGAATCTCTGCAAAGGAAACACACAACAGATCAGATGTTTAAAAACAGACTTCAGACGGGGATTGAGACTACATGTTTGAAAATGTAGTTTCTACAACACTTGATGGGAATGCCACGTACCTATTTTAACAGGAAATCCAGGAGGAAACTTCAGGGTCACAAAGTCTCGTAGCCGTGCAAAATGAGAACTGGTTCGAGCCATGAGGTCAATAATGGGGGTCACCTGCTCCACCAGGGACAGAGGATGTTCCTCGCTCATCCACAATGTACCTTTGAACCTGCGTGAGACACGATGGAGGAATGCAAACAACTTAATTCTTGACGCATGAGGTTTTTAAATATCCATGAAGGTGCGTTTCTTACTTCTGTGTTCGAATGCTGAGCTCAATGGGTCGGCCGATGTCTCTGTCCCCCAGGTCAAAGTCAGGATCAAAATATTCCTCTGGTGTGATGGCAGTGGGATTGGTGGCAGTTGCGTACTCCAGAGTCAGATCCTGTTAAGTCGAGCACTCGTATCAAATCAGCCGCCAGATGAAGTGGGAATGAAATGCATCATTTTAATGTGATTACTGAGCACACGTCTTACCCCTTGTGCACTTATGTGCTGCTCCACAGTCCCCAGCAGAGACTCCAAGATGTTCCTTTCACCTTTGAACAAAAAAAAGGTAAAGTGTCAGCACTCTTGTTCAGTTTTAGTCAACAGATATGCTGAAAATATCTATTCACTGAAGGACAGAAAAGTAATAAATGAAGAATATTTTGCACACACTTTTTATCCTGGCTTTCTCCTCGTCTGTGAGATGCTCCGTCCTCGTCCTGATGACCACATTTACATTGTTCACACTGAAAACCTGAGAAAACAACCAGAATCTAATGTCATACGCCATCATAAATGGACTCCACAGTTTTATTGTACACTTTAGTTGTAAGAAAGAAAGAAAATGTAGAGCTTCTGCAAACCTTTGCTTCAAACCCATTGACCACTTCAGTTTTGTCACTTCTCCAGCCCCAAATCCCAGACTTGTTCCTGTCAAAATAAAAGCATCATTAAAGGCAAAATCTGTAATCATATCCTTCAGATTGGAATAACTTCCACAACACAGAGAATATAAAGATTCAATACAAGCTAAAGATATGGGACATTTCAAGAAGCCTGTTAATGCAATTAAATATTACCCACCTCTTGGGTAATATTTTGATTAAAAAAAAGTTGTTAATTTACAAGAAAAAGTCTTGATATTCTCAGATTCTGAAATTAAAACAGTACATTTACAAGATAAACCCAACAAACTTATAAAAAAATAAAAAACAAATTTATTTGCAAGAAAAGAGCTCAGAAAAATGTCCAAGACCAGGATAACTTCTATCTGATAGCTACTGACAACAATTTAAAGTAATTTGAGAATGTTTTACACTACAACAGACAGCAAACTTGAACACTGACAGACTGTATGTCAAAGCAGCCACAACAACTCCACAGTTAACAACACAAAACTGTTACATAAGAACTGCAACGAGGGGAAGAGCGAGAGACGGCGCCTGGACGCGGGTGAGATAATTTATAACAATGCAGCACAGTGAGGATACAAACGTTTCACAGAGGAGACGTGTGTATATAATGCAGATCTGTCACCATTAACAGACACTCCAGTCTGCACTGTTGTTGCTGCTAGCACTGAACACCTGTAAGGAATGCAGACATCACTGCTGTCATATCTGTGTTTGACAAGTCAAAATGTCCACCGTGAGAAAGGCCTATTATCCAAAACCAAGATAATCACAGTTGTCTGTCCAGTACAAAACTGTAACCTGTGTTTGAGGAAATTATCCAGGTTAACTTCAGCAAGATAATATGATGACAATGTATTACCTCGTGCTATTGAAGAACATGTCTTGATAAATTTTCTCACATTATCAAAATCTGTTGCAACTTGATCGTTTGTATGTTTACACAGGACATGTTTTGACAGTAAGGCAGTTAAATATTGAAATTTAGACACAGCAGATGCTAGAATGATACTGGATATCTCCTCCAGAGGTCAAAAATGATGATTAATCAGTCTTATGGAATCACTGTTTACACAGTAAGCTCACTCAGGGAGCAATAACATGAAAACAAAAGTGAAAATGGCGTGAGTCATCTACTCTCATGAAATACTGTCAGTGTGAACTTTGTTCTTGGATGATAAAAGGGAATCAGATCTCTGCATGTTGTGACAAAGAGGACGACAGAAAAAGACGTGACTCTTGCCTCTCAAAAGCGATATCCTTGGTGTCCAGGTAGGTGTTGACAATAGGAGTTGTCAACCTTTTGGCAACTTCCTGTTCAGCCGGCTGCATCGACTCTAGTGTGACGTCCTCCATTTCTTGGGAAATGTTGAAGCGTTCAGTGTCGACTACTTCATCGTCATGGTTCACCTCCATCAACTCTGCACATGAATCTGTAAAAAATACAGTCAGGAATAGACTCGAATCATTACACAGAAAAAGTTTAACTTACAGGGAGAATTTAGAAAACTTATTTTGTGTGTAAGAGAGTTAAAACATGCACCATCTCCTCTGAAGATGTAGCTTCTACGCCCTCTGATCCAGGTCATGTTTTCAAAGCCTAGAAGAGTGGCGTCCACTCGCAGGCTGGCACCACTTTTCCAAATGCGACAACATCACTTGGACAAACCCGGGACAGAAGAGGGACTGTGAAGCAACAGCACATGAATGTCCAACAACGGAAAGAAACGTAGAAAACAATGTGGCTCATGACCAAAGCAAACAAATACTTTAACCACCAAGAGGCAGGCAGGTATGCAGTTTTTCCTGCATGGCCTGATGAAACCTCTCGGCTGGTGAAGACGATGTATTTTGCAGGGCACACAGCATCAGGAAAAACACCTGTAGATATCTTCTGCTTTTGCATACTGAACTGCTGATAATCAGCCAGTATGACAGTCTACTTTACTTTTATGATAAATATATCCACACACAAAAAAAGAACTTACTCCAACTGGTGAACTCCCACTTCATTTCCATATAAAAGTCTGGAGACTGTGGATGAAAATATAGGAAAAATAAACATTTCCAGGCACACACGCAGATTGATGTCGAGACAATGGGAAATTATTTAAAAGCCAAACCTCTCGAATCTTTGACAGCAGCTCAGGCACTCCTCCCAGAGCAGTGGAGGCTTTGAGGTAGTCTCTGCGTTGAAGCACTAACTGAACCATCTCAGGATCTCCAGTGCTGACTGCCTCCTGCAGCACTGCAGCACACAGAGACAGACAAGTATCAGCAAACCACTAAACCTTTTAAGGTAACAGCATCTGTTCCCCCCAGGAGTGGCAACTATCCATTACAGAAAACCTCAACAATGACGGTAACAACCAAGGAGAGTGAAACTGCTTTATGGAAGTCAGAGGAGTGGAGATGCATGTCTCCAAGAACCCCCATTAATGGTAGATGATGTGAGAAGGGCTCTAAGTGGTCAAACAACCCACAAATCCTCAAGAAGCAAATCTGCAAGACTCATTCATGGGATCATAGCATTCTCTGTCTGTTATGTAGCCAGTTCTATAACTAACCTGTCCAATTCTTGGCATTTTCTTTAGTCACTTCAGCACCGTGTCTGAGAAGGACTCTGACTGACTCCAGGTGCCCGAGCGACACAGCCAGGTGCAGAGGTGTCCGACCTCTGGGATCCACAGCCTCGATGTCATTCTGAGAAGATCAAGGAGAAACCCACACGTGTGTTGACCCTGCACCTTCATTTGTACAACAAAATCTAGGCATAGCTGTAAATTAATATTTTGATCTGTCACCTGGTGCCTGAATTTTGTTTTCATTTACATAAACACAAATAACAGGCATTTCCACTATAAACTGCTGCAGGAAAGGCACAAGTTGGTGCATAAAAATCAAATGAATGCAGGAAATTAATTATTTGATGCTCAAAATTTCCTGGGGAGACCCCCGCTTAATATGTATCCCTGCGCTCTTGAATCTCAACACCCATTTCAACTAAATACAGCAGTATAGACATGACAACTTGTTATATGAACAAAAGAGCAGAGCCTTGTAATAATGCTTCACTTTTAACTGAGGGCCATCATAAGGTCATAATTATACATCTTGAGGTCATCACTGATAATGATACAGGACTACAGTGCCGGTACACTGACAAGACCGAGCATCATGCCTCATCCTCATATGAGTCATGCTACTGAGGTAAATGTGTTATTGATCAGCATTGCTGGGTAGAATCAATCATAGTGACCGGATTATAGTAATTATACTACAACAATGCACATTATTACTAACTGTGATTAGTTACTGTGAGGAAAACACAATAGAGATGCTTTTGAAATATTAGTTAGGCCTCTACTTTGTCAGGACTTGTTAGATTAGTCAGCTGCAGGTTTGACAGGAATGACGCTGTAAAGATGTCAAGACATAATAACCACTATAAAATCTTTAAAATAAAAATAGCTCAATGCATATGACAGTCTGCTCATTGTCTGGTGCACAAAACACTACAAGCCTATACATTGATTGGGGAAGCAGTTATTATGTTACCATGTCTACTCTGATGTATGCGTGTGCTTAAAAAACCTATTGGATTGGGTAAATATTTTAAGATAAGATAAATGTTATTGATCCCCCATAGGGGGAAATTCACTTGTTACAGCACCTCTAGGACCTAAAGTACAGGTAGAAAAGTAAAAATAACAAAAAGCTACAAATTAAAGATTAAAGATTATTTCTCACCATTTTCTGACATTTTATGAGAAAGGAATCAACAGATTGCAGGTTGCAGCCTTAACATACATGGATAATTATACAAATATAGTAGCACACACATACGGTGCACAGCAGTTCATTCACAGGTTAGTGGCACAGTATTGCACAGCAGTGAAAGAATTTACTGCATGCACAAATAAATATATACAGATTACTGCAACTGGAAACATGCAATCGACCTGTTTTGAAACGCGTTTTGCAAAGTAAGCTTCCTAACCTGTTGATGGATGAACAGCAGTGTCCTCAAACGTTTTCTGTGTGAGACACTGCGGAGCATCTGGCCTACTTTAACTGGATGGCTGCGGAGATTTAACACCTCACTCCTGGCTTCATCTAGCTAGCGAGCACTAATGTGAGGGTGTAGTTCGTGTCAGACACACTGAGTGTTTCACCGACCTGTGGTAACGTTATTTGCTCTTCCAGTCTCCTGTAATCGTTCTCCCACACTGCGGAGTGCAGAGGAAACTTCCCTCGGATGTCTTCGCTAATGCTAGCCGAGGACATCTTCCTCTTTACGGAGCCGCTCAGTGCAACGTTAGCCTGCTTCTAATAATCACAGCCATGGGGGGAAAAAAAAACTGCTACACGCCACTTATGTCAAAATGTGCGATTAAATATGCTCCATGTCGTTAATATCAGACAACATCAACGTCGAATTATCCAAACCGGGGTCTAACTTTTCCTCAAGCCTTCCTCTAAATAAAACTTTTGAACAAGGAAGTGCCAGGAGCGCTACCAAACTATAACAGGGGTGTCCTACATAGATTAAAATTAATATAATCTAATTAAGAACAATCTTTAAGTCGGTATAAAACGGAACTTAATTTATGTGTGATAATAATTATTTATCGGGTTGATTCACGACAGAAACTTGATTTGTAAATAAAACAATCGCTTTTTAGAAAAAAAATAAATAGTCGGTTCCAGTTGGACGGAACCATTCGGCATGTCTGCTGGGGGGTGCAAAACAATGAACTGAAAGTATAACCTCCATATAAAAGTGATTATGTGTCAAATGTTTATGCGTTCAATAGGTTAAATAAATGTGTTTTGACATAGTGTTGTTCCGCAAACATTAACAGAACAAACGCTGTAAATATTGTATCCAGGGTGTTGAGCCTGTAACGTCGAAATGAGATCGACTCTTTTAGGTTACAGGGAGGGATGGGGGGGGTTGAAAATCAGAAACTGTACCGCCAGAGTACTACAGTGTAATAAATGTGTATAGGATATTCAGTACTATTTAAATCACATGTGATGTTATATAATATGTAGCCGGTTGCTCCTTTAACCTATAAGTGTGCGGTACCTATCGCCTTTATGCGGATACATATATTTTTTAACACATTGGGTCAGTTGATCCATCCTGTAGCAAGGCGGACCCCAGTTGTGTAATACTGTAATATTATTGATTATTGTTTTCTCTGTATTTTATGTAAAATGTAGTATTGATATTGACGTTGGGTGAGTCTTGTTAAAAAATGCCTGCCAGCATAAGGAGGTCAAGTAAACATTGGCTCATGTATGGTTGGAAAGCGTACCCTTCTGTACCGGGTCACAGAGGTGAATAGATCAAACTCACCTCCCTACTTGTAAAGTGGTGTGTTTAATTGCCCTAAGCTCAGTCTATCAGGTTGTGTACTGTGGAGCTATAGGAAGGCCATAAAAAGAATAAATGAGTAAAGAATAAGAATATAAAGGTTGAAATATAACAAGAAAGAAGTATAAGAATAAAAATGTGGAAATATAAAGCAAATAGAATATAAAATAATATTTTCCTTATTGCTTTTGCTTTTCCCACATCCTGCAAAGATGTGCAGGAACTGAGCACTCAGCCTGGACAGGAAGGCCCACCAAAAGTCAGTGGATTAACAGCTTGGCCCTTCAGGAAAAATAAAAATAAAAGGAAAAGCAAAAACATTAGGAGTAGGATCAGGAAAATAAATAAAGGCATAAAAATAAGTAAATTACATTATATTAAACAAAAACACACAATATTTTTAGAAATATTTAAATTCATATTATACAGAAATAAATGAAAAAACAATGTGAAAATAAACAAAAATGCTTATAATTATTTATTTATACTTATTTTTGTCCTTATATTTCTACATTTATTCTTTAATTCATTTCACCACATATTTCCACATGTTTTATTTGCTTATTTATTCTTATATTTATTGCTCTTTGTATTTCCACATTTAATTTCTTATTCTTTTGCATATTTATTTTTTTTATGGCAGTCCTATGACTCCATAGTCTACCGCACAAACGTAGAAAACTTATAGCCGTGAAACTCCAGACCACGTCTGGGGTTTGCTTATACAAGCAAAGGACACAATGAGGTGTTATTTCTTTGTAGCTGGGGGTTTAGTTCCTGATACATATTTTAAAATTATGAGAGAAGACCTTCGTATATTATTATTTATTTTTTTATTTATTTTATATTTTTGTTCACATTGTGTGCTCCATTTTGTACAGTAATGAGCCTGACGTTTATTGACATATATTAACCCAAAGTATTCAGTTTACTGTCATAAAGGAGTAAAAGAAACCAGAAAACATTCACATCTGAGAAGCTGAAATTTTGATTTTCTTTCTTAAAAATACTCAAAAGCGATTGATTTAATAATCGATTAATCGTTGCAGCGCTACAATTTCTATTTCTTCTACATGAAAAAAAAGAAAAAAGTGTACCTCCTGACAGGCTGGACCCAGGGCACACAGTCCCAGAGCAGCATAGGTCACGCATGCGCAGTTGCCGCTGGGGTTGCTGTGGCTCTGTAGTGTCTCCAGACAGACTGAGGAGAGTAAACTACAAACGGGGACAGGCTAGTAGCTAACCAGGTGCTAACTCAGCTAAGTTGCAGGCAGGCAGCGTTGTACCTCCTCCCGCGGGTTTACGTTATAATGCTTTTAAGGCTAGCAGCAGTTTAATGAAGCAGCGGGTCGTTGTTTGGGTGGTTTTTAATTAGCTCGGTGAAGCTAACGCGGAAGGCACCTCCACAGAGTAATCAATGGTTAGCTTAACGTAACGGACACGCTGCTCTCTTCTGCTCGTTTCACACGGGGGTTTCTTCCTGAGTAGAGGATGTCTAAACGCCTGAGAAACACTGAACTGTGCGCTGACTGCAGCGTCCCAGGTGAGCACGTCCACACCATCTCTGCAGCGTTCAGCTGTGAGCTCCTGTTTATCCACGAGCACTTCACTCCTCTGATCATCAGATTATCAGAGCTGCTTTACAGTAAACTTAGATTAAGTGTTTGCTGTTGTTTTAACTGGGGCGAGTAGTTTAAAAAGCTGAGGATGCAATTAGATCTGAAGCAGCTGTCTTTTTAACCGTTTACATCCGGTGTCACTTTGCTTTAAAGCTTTAAAATAAGAAGACAGACGATGTGTGTCAGTGTTGCTGCACAGGCTCTACAAAGTTCACAAACAATATATCTGAAATTCATGCAATCATCTGTTGTGAAACTTAACCTTAGACCAGCAGGAAACAGCTCTGCCAGCTCCCTGTCCTGTTTGAAGTACTTCAGGCGATATGGCTTATGCATAATATCTCGATATTTTGTGGGTTATAAACGATATTAGGGATGCACAGTGTGGACTTTTTGCAGCCGATACCACTAACTAATAATTACCTGCTTCTCGTAGCCGATACCAATATGATACTTGCTGATTTCATTTATATTATTTTTTTATTTTAAAAAGAAGTTCATATATCCACGTGACAGTAATATGACAGTAAACTGAATCTCTTTGGATGGTGGACAAAACCAGACATTTTAGGACCTTGTCTTGAGTTTTGGGAAACAATGACCAACATTTTTCATCATTTCCTGACATTTTATGGACCAAACAACTAATCGATTAATTGAGAAATTAATTGACCATGAAAATAATCGTTAGTCATAACCCCAGTTTATTTTCTCATCATCAAAAAAAAAACTTTAAAATATACTTAAGCTTTTATGGAGCATTTTGCCTAACAGTTCAAATTAAATGTTTTAATAATTCATCATCACAACGCACATTATTATAGCTGATATTTATCTGCTAATATATGCAGATCCAGATATAGACCCATACAGCTGTGATAGGCGAATATCAGCCGTCAATCTATTGACCCCAATATTTATTGTGCATCTGTACAGGATATATCTCCATATATACATTTTCAAAAATGACGTACCTTAAAATCTCAAATGGTGCAAACATACTGATGATCAGATAGAACACGATGCGTTGCTGTCGATTACACCACACAATATATAAAATAGTGAAAATAAGCACAAACTTAAACATCTTCAGCAGAAGTAATAATAATACAAAAACGTCATTTATGACAGTAAATCTCTCACAGGGACCATTTTACTGCACAGTGAGTACTTTAAGTAAATGTTGCTATAATACTTACATACTTTTACATCAGTAAAGGTTAGTATTGATAATAATATGGAAATAATTAAATATTATAATATATTTGACCAAATACCTCAATATCAATGTTACAACAATATTGTAGGGATGACTATTGGTGCTTTCGCAAAATAATAACACAATGATTTGTTTGATAAATACTCATCAGTAATGTGGATATAATGACAAGGTGTAATATAATAACAGAACAGCTGGGACAGTCTGGTAAGTTCAGAGAATTACATCACTTTACTGTAAAAAATCAGGAAAAACCAGGAGAAGACACATTTATGTCAATCTAATCTAGCCTCATATCACAGTACTGATATAATATTTAGTTATTGCCCAGCTGTACTTGAAATATAATCATCCTATATGAAATGTCATCTTAGATCAGCGGGAAACTGCTGTGCAGCTGTACTGTCATGTAGGACGACTGAATCATTCATAAAAAGTCAGTGGGTGCAGTCAGTGGTCTCCTCATGGTGAAGTTTACCCCATGTTGACAACATAAAACAGACCTCAACTACTGAAAGGAATTTTAATGTACGGATTTTTAAACAGCTGCAACAATTAATCGATGAGTTGTCAACTTTTAAATTAATCACCAACATTTTTTGATGATTGATTAACTGGTTTGAGTATTTTTTTTTAAGAAAACAAGTCAATATTTTCTGATTTCTTTGATCCTCTAATGGCAGTAAACTGAATACCTTTGAGTCGTGGATGAAACAAGACATTTGAGGACATCATCTTGGGTTTCTGAAAAACTGGTCGACATTTTTCGCAATTTTATAGACAAACAACTAATCCATTAATAGAGAAAACAATCAAACATCAAAATAATCATTAGTTGCTGCCCTAGACATCCTGAACCCAACTATGACATTTTTTGTCAAATTGAACTAGTCACTGTACTGTTGCAGTGACAGGTCGCAGATTTATTTGTCCAGATAAAATACTGAAGACAACTTAATCCTGTGTCCATTATATGACATCAGAGCAATACCGGCATCCTCTGACAGAGATTTGTTTGTTCTAAACAGTATTAGGGACGAGACAGAAATCGAATTAAGCTTTTACAATCACATGTTTCTGTGAAAGCTGAACAAGTAATAGCTGCATTGTGTCTGAGGTACTTTCAGAAGTCCCATTTATATAGAAATGACGTGATGTTTTTCAGCAGGCACAGGAAGCAAAACAGGATGCTGAGTGAATTCACCGCATGCTTTCAATGCAGAAGAGATTTTTTTTCGATTGTGGCACCACAGTGTGATATACTGTGAGAGCTGAATGTGAATTATTGTTAGAAATATAAACATATAAAAATCCTTGATCTGGATACTTGTCTGTTTCATCATAAAAATCAAGAAAAACAACAAGTATGCTAAAAAATTAAGTGTTGCTCTAGTTTTAGCATCTTGTCTCTCATCATGTCATTAGTTAACCCTCTCAGGTCTCCACAGCAGCTGGCCTGGATTGCCCTTCCACACAACTGTTACCAGTTGTTGGGCATGAATATTTTTAGAGTTTGAAGATGTGGTATTAAATTTAGCAGCACTTGTTGAGGAAAGGGTTAAAACAGGCTTGCCAGCGCCGTCTCTCAAGTCTCTGTGGAGATACGACAGGAGGAGACTCTGAAAACTGAAAACTGGGGACCAGGTGCCAGAATTTGACCAGCAACTCCTGCAGCTGTTCCTCCTCCTGCACCTCAGCTGCTGCTAAGACACTTACAGTCCTCACTGTCTGTCCTGTCACAGTGCCAGACAGACACTCAATCTGCTCAACAGTTTATTGGCTATCAGAGTGTCAGATGAATTTACAGTATTTTTGGTCTTGAGATGTTTCCTGTCGGAGGAGTCTCAGTATAGAAGGCAGACTGCACAACTGTGTGAACATTTGTATTATGTGAAGTGTGTTAAATAGGTCAAGGTTAAGTAAACATATTTATTTTGGTCTCAGCGTATACTGTATCCTGTAAAGGGCACTCTGACTCAGTTTCTAACTACATGCATTTCCTGAATATGCAGCACTTAAATTCATTATGCAGTTTGTCTGTCATTTTCTTCTATGCTCTGAAAGAGGAAGCTGCCGTGTTGCTCAACAGTAACGTTGAGGTGCTTCAACCTACAACTGCGAGGCTTCACTTCCTTTTTAGACAATGCACAGCTTCACCTAAACCTGAGGTTAAAGGGGCTATAAATGCTTATTATGGCTGCCCTTGTCCCTGCCTGCTGGGCTTTTTTCTTTTCTTTCTTTCCACCAGTCAGATTGTGTTTGTCTACATGTGGTGTGAAAGCTTCCCCGAGGCATCTTGTGATAATAAAAGGTCCTAACCTGAATTTCGCAGTCTGTAATTTAGGGTTCCACGACAATGTTTCTTTTTTTCACTTGCTTGGTTGGACAAGAGGGTCAGAAATCTACTTGCTTGAAATACATTTTTACTTGACCTTGTAAAAATTGTTTTATTAGCGGTTATTAAATAACAACAAAGCTAAAATCATGTTTAAATGTCAGAATACAGTAACAAATGTCCATCCCAGTTTTGTCAGTCTAAAACTCAAAGATATTCAGTTCAATATGATGATAAATTAAGAAAAGTGGAAAATGTCCATATTTGAGAAACTGAAAATGAATTGTTACTTTAGCAATTAATCGATTGTCAAAATAGTTTAACATCTTAATCTATTTACTTGCCCAACATGACATTTTACTTGCCCTGAGCAAGCAGGCAATCCTTATTATTGAAGCCCTGAATGTTTGTGCACTACATCTTCTTAATGGTTCACGTCACATTAGCTTTAAATAATGCTTCCAGTGGTCTGAGCTCTGAGGCTTTGAAAGTCCAGTACGGAAGATTTAAGAGGTTTTCATTGGCAGAATATGACAGAAATGGAATTCATTAGTATGTTTTCATTAGTGTATAATCATCTGAAAATAAGACTTGTTGTGTTTTCTCTAGAATGAGCTGTTTAGATTTACACAGGGTGCAGATCCTCTTCTGTGGTGGCCGCCATATTTCTACAGTAGCCCCGGCCGGGGCCCCCTTTTGTGAGATGTCTTTAAAAACCCAAAGTAGACTGTTTTTTGGCCCTTATAGGGTGTTTTTTTCAAGTGAAGTTTAGATCAGTTTTAAGCACTTGTTTCAGAGCATCTCAAAGTAGAGAACACATTTGGGGTGCTCGTAGCCAGTAAATCTATACTTAATGTGCTGCATCATACTCGCAAGTTTTACTTGTCCAAGACCTCTTCTGACTTTTTTGTAGCCGACTTCTTCAGTTGGGCTCTTGGACTGCTCGTCAGGGCTTTTCCTTTGCAAAAACGTGCCTGTTTTTGTGAGTTAACACTAAATTTCAGGAGGCAGGTGGCAGTCCAGGTCAGCACTGACAGCTTATGACATGATGATGATTTTTTTGATGGGCAGGTAATCAGAGAGAAGGGCTACATGGCTAAAATATATTTTCCTTATATTTTATAATTAGAATTTGATTTTTACTTTAAAAAAAAACAAAAACATTTTACTGAGCTCAACATGGCACACCTTGGAGGCGCCCCAGGGGTCCAGGGTCCCACACTTTCATCATTCTGTAGTTTACTTATTATTAAAAAAAATCTCATGAAAAGACCAAAATCAAGAATTTGTTTTTTTCTTCCCTGTCTGTGGCCCAGGCCCATTTGATCTGAATGAAAACATTAATCTTTAAATACTGGTCAAAAATATGAAATTTAATTTAAAAAAAAGGCTCAATAATTACGTTAAACAATCATGGGACTGTAAATTTCAGCATCAGTCTTACTCAAGCAAGAATAAGTAGTGTGTTTGTTAGGGACTCTATGCACCAGTCCGGTTCTATGTAATTTATTCGCCATGAAACAGGACTCTGCTATTTCCCAGCAGCGTACCATACACCTTTTTTTTTCCCAGGATGGCAAAGCCATGTTCTCTGACATTTTATGCCCTATGTGCTTCTATGTACATATTTTACAATGGCTTTAACCCGAGCCAGGCAATACAACAATCATATCACATCCATCTAGGGTTAGTAGTATATAGAGCTGCAACGATTAATCGATTATTAAGTGATTATTAAATGAATTTGATGATTTGATGAATGATTTTAGTGTCTTAAATGTGAATATTTTTTGGTTTCTTTACTACGTAAACTGAATATCTTTGGATTGTGAGTAAAACAAGATGCGACGACGTCATCTTAGGCTTTGGGAAACACTGATTCACATTTTTCATCATTGTCTGACATTTTAAAACAAACAGCTGCTAATCGATCAAAGTGCAGGTATTGGAACAATCTCCACTCTGCTGAGTATTTCCGGCAGCAGGACTGTGTATGTGGGATCGACTCAAAATAAGCTACAATGGCTAAGTTAATTTAATGATAGGGCACATAGTACAATGATGTGGCTCACTATTGTGTTTTTAATAGTGTTTGGATAACAACGGAGCTCTAAGGCACAGAACAATAAGTTGTATCAGGCTTTGGCTGCACAGACGATGCTTGTTTGGAGGATCTATTAATTTTTGGTTTGAGTCTGTCTCTGGGAATCGTTTGAGTGTCTGTAGTAGTTGTTAGACTATAAGTGAGAGTTTCTCAGAGTCCTATAAGTGAGGAAGGAGAAAAAGGAGAAGTAGAACTCTGAGACCTACAGAAGCATGTCAGTGTTTTGAATGATGTTGCTAAATGTGAAGACAGAACTTGTGATACTCTTCAAACTGACTCCGCAGAGACTATTGTAGGGGAATATGATATTAATACCTCGAAATAAATGTTCCTACAATAACATTTATTAATAAAAAGGGGGCACCACCTCCTATTGGAGGAACTTACTGTAACAGATTAATAACTAGGTCAGTTATTAATTGATCAGTACACTTATTAGTTATGAATCAATCTCATCTGGGTTATGAATTCTTCCGTACATTGATCTTAATTCCTGTATCAGAAGAGATATCCACAGACAACGACTTGGCGATAAATGAGGATTTATTAGAGATTAATGAGTTAACATATGAATATATGAATAATCAATGGAGGTAGATGAATACACAAAATACAATAATATATGGACATTAATGTAGATAATCAATGGTACTGTAGTTGATGATAATGAGAGAGTATGTGTTTGTAAATAGAGGTTAGAAACACGTAGATGTGGACTATGTGTAAAACCGCTTATTTAGCAAACATAGATTAGAATTAAAATTAAATCAGCTAAGCCTTCTATCCGACATCAACTCTTATCACAACGGCTGCGGTTGGTGGGTGAGTTTTGCCTACTTTCTCTGCAGCGTGGATCAGGCTCGGACGTGCTCGGCGGACCCGAACCTCGTGGCGGCACCAGCAGACCTTGGACACAACCTCCCAACGAGACGATGCTAGCGGGGACGCAGTGGCGTGGAGTGGCGGCCTTGGCGATGGTTCTAGGCGGTCCTCAAACGTCCGTTACCGTGGCTACAGAGTCTTTAGTTCGGCAAAAAGAAACCAACACTGAGAGCAACTTCAGTGAGTCTCTGGCAGCTCTGGACCAGGTGGTTCTTGGTGATAGAGGCGTTATAGGTCGGATAGTAGCTCCGTCTGATGACTGTAGTTACTCGCTTATAATAAAGTTGAAAACACTCTCGTTGGCCGTTCGATCTTGCTTTCTAAATTATTATCAACGCGTAAAAGAAAAATGTTGTCTGAAGCGTTGCAAAAAGGCAGAATTCAGGAAAAACCGAGGCGTTCCTGAATGCAACTTTTAAAAATCGTCAAAACTCGGGATGAGGTTAAAAATAAAAATCTTGTGAAGAAAAAGTTACTCGAGTAAAAATACGCAAACGTAAAAACAAAGTAATTGAGATAATCACTTGAAGAATGAATGCAAAACGTATAAGAATAGCTGAAAAAGCAAAATTCAAATTCAATGGAAAAGCATGTGCTGAAAAACGCAACTGGAGTTCTTAAAAGGAAAATACTTAAAAAGTTACTAAGTGTGAAGAAGAAAGATGAAGTGAACAGATGAAGAGAAAACGAACGAAGAGAGAACGACGAAGTGGAAAGACGAAGTGAAGAATGAAGTGAAGAAACGAAGTGAAGAAACGAAGTGAAGAGAGGCGCCGAGATCGATACTCTTATCAAATGCATTTGAGTGGGCGTGTTTCTGGCAGGCGGGCCTCTTCACTTTAGACTTTGATTATTTTCATTCGGGAGCGAATTAAACGAATTTAACGTGGTTTGTATGGTTTTAAATATTATGCGCGATAGACACATACTTTTCTCATTATGTTCAAAAATCGGTTTTCATCAAAACATATTAAACAGGATTATCATGTTACATTTAACAGAGTTGATAAACGTTTCTTATGAAACGCTACAAACTATCCTAAGTTTCTGTAACACAGGACATGCAAAAAGTGAAGATAACATACTGTGGAAAAACATGTTGATTAATCAATTTAACCACATTCAACTTCAAATGATAATTATAAGATTCCCGCAAGAACTTCGTTAACTGTCGCCAAAAGATGGCAATGTGACTCCATGTAACATTTTGTGATTAAATGCATGAAATTGTAACTAGCTTAAACTATAACATACAGAAATGAGAGTTGTATCAAATTATTCAGAAATGAGTTCTGGAAAAGGATACAGTACACAGACTTTGATTAAATGTTCATTTTCACTTTCAGGAGAAGTTTTGAGTTTGTTAACACAGAAAATCAGTCCTTACAAAGGAATTTGAGATTTACAACCCCATCTGGCGTCTTATCAGGAGAGAAGGGGAGAGCAGGATGGAGCAGGGCAAAAGAGGATTCTTGGTTGTTATATCAGCTAGAAGATGTAAATGTAAGAAGATAGAGAAAGAAGGAGAAAGTGTTGTTCTGGAGAAGGAAAACTGGTCCTTAGAACAACTTCAGTGTCTTTAATACAAAGAAGCTTACTTCTTAGCAGGGCTTAGTAGCCGTGAAGGGGTTGTTTAGGAATAAGTTGTAGAATATCAAAGGTTCGTAAGTGTCTTGACTGACGGCTTCCCGTGTCAGTGTGATGTGAATCAGGACACCCTGGGGAGGGGTCAGCATCCTGGCGGGTTCTTCTCTTAACGCCTTTTAAGGGAATGGCGCCAAAAGTTCTCTGAAAGAATGTGTATCTGTTCAGGTTGTTGTTTACCCAAAAGTCATAAATACTTCAATATTGGAGATCTCTTGTTCGAGGCCTGTCCTGGCTTGGTGAGCAAGGGCTGTGTTCCAACACTATCTATAGATAAACCTGTGAGAGCCGCAGGAGATATTGTAATTTTAGCAACTTCTTAAAAGACGCATTTAATGAACTTAAATCAGTTGTGATTCATCAGTTAGATCACTGCTACGAGTGTCATGATTTTCACTTAGTGGTTTTCTCTTCCCTCTCAGAGCCTCGCTGGGCATCGGTGAACAGGGGCGTGTTGATCTGCGATGAGTGCTGCAGCGTTCATCGGAGTCTGGGCAGACACAGCTCGCAAGTCCGCCACCTGACGCACACGCCATGGCCTCCCACGCAGCTACAGGTAATAACCCCAGGAAGATTTTATATTTATATCCATCTGGGTAAAGCCACATATCTTTGTAGTTTTTTTTTTTGTCTGAATTGTCTCTCCTGAATTGCCTTGAGATCATCCTTGCACACAGTCTTTATTACTGCAGGCTTAGATTCAGCAGGTCTGTATCTTTGCACAAGATAAATGTGTTGACAACAGTTGTGCATCAGATCCTACTAAAGAGTATTGATTCTATCCAAAAATAGAAAGTGTTTATTCAGGAAGGGAACTGTTAACAGCCAGTCAGCATTCTACAGGCTAAATCAATGGGACGTTTCACAGGTTTTTTTTTTTTATTTCACCCTAGATGGTTCAGACTTTATACAGCAATGGTGCGAATTCAATATGGGAGCACTCTCTGCTGGACCCTGCGTCTGTGATGAGTGGGAAACGCAAGGCCAACCCTCAGGACAAACTGCAGTGAGTCATTATTGTTCGAAAATAAGGAAGGAATACTTTTTGTTCACTAGATGTTAATGTACTAAAGGGATAGTTTGGATTATTTGAAGTGTGGTTGTATGAGGTACTTATCAACAGTCAGTTTATTACCTACAGGAGATGGCCATGGACGTGCACCCAGTCTGGAGCGGCAGAGAGGAGTACCAGCACAGAGGCTCAGCAGTGCACTGTTGTGGCCACCTAAATCAGTTCAGGTGTACGCTATATTTAGAATATTTTCACCACTTTACCTGGCTGTCAGACAGCCTTTCTGACAGTGAAAATGCTGTTATATCAGCCAAATATCGCTCTGTCTAAACCAACCAACCCCCATAGGCAAAACCAGTCATTTTACCACACGGAACACGTGAGCTGATGGTCAACCACTGTCTCCATCTGTTAGTTTGTTTGTGTTATTGTGTGACTAACCTTTTAAAACACAGAAATCGCACATCATCACAAATCAACTAACAGATGAAGGCAGTTGTAGACCAGCAGCTGCCCTGTTTTGTGAGGTAAAATTACTGATTTTGCCAGTGGAGTTTGGTTGAGCGAAAGAAAGAGAAAGGCAGCATGTGCCTTATATAATGGCAGTTTCCTGTTGAAAAAGACTGTCTGATAGCAAGGCAAAGTGTTGAAAATATTCTAAATATAGCGTGCACTTAAAATGGTGTAGATTTTTTTTAGGTGGCTAGAATATGTCTTACTGCTGACCCTCCACAACAGGACATTGCTTAGCTTCTATGCTGGCAAACTGGGGGCTTGTCAATCGCCATCTACTGTGGGTGATACACTGACTATGGATAAATACCTCCTACAAATCCACTTCAGATAATCCAAACTATCCCTTTTAAGTTTAGCACGTGCCAGTTACTCATTAATCTCCTTTTTCTTTTTGTTTGAACCTTCTTGTTCCATGTTGTTCCACAAAGCCCGAACAAATCAGAGTTTATCAAAGCCAAATATCAAATGCTGGCGTTTGTCCATCGCATGCCTTGCCGGGAGGATGACAGCTCGACAGCCAAGGATTTAAGCAAGGTGAGAAGAAAACATGTTCTTGCACAAAGCCTCATTGTTAAGCTTTATCAGTTCATAGTATTTGTATTGTTGTTTTTTTCCAGCAACTTCACTCAAGCGTACGCACCGGGAATCTCGAGACTTGTTTGCGGTTGCTATCTCTGGGAGCACAAGCTAATTTCTTTCACCCCGTAAGATTCACCTGCTTTATTTAAAAATCAGAACTTTCATCTTTACATTAACTTTTCTCTTGATTTTAGAGTTTATTGGCGATGCCGTTGTGATGTTTCTCAACCTCTCCTCCAGGAAAAAGGGAACACTCCCTTGCATGTAGCTGCAAAGGCAGGACAAGTATCTCAGGCTGAACTATTAACCGTTTATGGTGCCGATCCTGGAGCTCCTGACAGCAACGGCAAAACTCCCATCGACTATGCAAGGTTAGCTATTACCAAACAATCTTTTTTAATTCAAACAAAAAATTTTATGAACCGCCAATTTCATCCTTTGAAGCATTAAATAGCGTTTTTTAACGTGCATTTGTAGGGAAGCCGGCCACCATGAGCTGGCAGACAGGTTGGTGGAGGTTCAGTATGAACTAACTGACTGACGACTGGCTTCTACCTGTGTGGGAGAAAACCAGGTAAGCAGTGAAAGATGTTTAAAAATAAATAAATAAACAAATAAATTTCAAGATTACTGCTCTTAAAGCGTAACTTGTCAGAGTACTTTTGTGTAACATTGTGCATGTTGCTCATATTGTCCAGAGAGTGTGTAGCCTGCATCTACCTTTGAATGCATTTTCTACAATCGTTACATAGCCTGGTTTACATCCCGTAACATGTAATTCTGCAGAATAATAACAGGAATGACAGACACAACAACCTTTTTACAACTCTTTATTACTATTATGTTGAAGTAACTAGTTAAACTGCAATGAAAAAAGTTGAATTATTAAAAGTATATGAAATAAACATAAACCAAATATACCTGACAGTTGGCGCCTGTGCAGCCTTAGCAGCTGACAGCAAACCGGGCAGAGGCATATTAGGCAGGGCTGTCTATGACAACAACAAACACATATCATGTTTAAACATGCATCTAATGAACCAGTTAACTAGGTCAGTAGTTAGGCTGCATACAAACTATGAAGGTGCACAGGCTCCAAAGCAGTGTTTATAATGCAGGACAAGAAGTTTGTCAAAATGCGTGTCCGATAGTCGGTTCCTCTTGGGTATAAGGACGAGACTTCTGAGGCTAAAATGCCTCGCCACAGCGCTGGATGTTGTTGGAGGACTGACTCAGAGAAAGATTTTCTTGATGATGAGGAATGCATCCATCTCAAGTATGTCTTGCAAATGCAAGAAATTCACCCTCGGAGTCTCCTCAGGTGGCAGATACCCTCAAGAAGTAGGAAGGAAAACAGTGCAAATGCATCAGGGATTTTATTTTCTTGTTTTTCGAGGCAACAAAATGAACAGGGAAAATTTTAACAGTGACAGACTGCTTATTTGAAAAGTTAACTAAACATCTGAGTAGTTGAGCTGTAAAACTAATGCATTTCACTCCTAATTACAACCAAAAAAGTTATCTGAGTGTGCAAACCCAACACCGGGCAGGAGTGAAAGATAGTTTTGACTTGGCACATGAGTGAAGGAGTTGAAAACCTGATACGTGATGATAGATTTCACCGTTGTGACACAAATAATAAAAACTGCTCATAGTTTTTAATTTGCTTTGTCAATACAGATTATTTACTGTATCTAAGGTGTTCCCATAAATATCGATGACGTTGGCAGTCATCCAGAACATTCTTCTTGTTCCTTTCAGATCATAAATCCGGCCAGCACTTCATCGTTCCACAGATGGCTGACAGGTAAGAAAGCAAGAGCTGTAAGTCAACATGATGCAAGTCGATATTAAGTAATTTGTCTTGTGTCTGAGTGAATGGGTTTAACCTGAATCGAGCCAACAAAGTGAGCACAGAGAGGCAGTTGTGAGGCCTGTTTGGACACGTTTTTGAGATCAGTGCAGCATCTGTTATCTGTGTTAGATGAAACACACCTAGTGAAGACTGACATACCCAAAAAATCTGTAATTGCTGCAAATAATTCAAATTCCAAACGACCCTGACTTTCAGCTCTAATTGCAAACAAGCAGAACAGCTATTTATTGTGATTTTTCACTTTAAATGATGCATTTGCTCCTTTTCCTTGCTTTCTTTTGATGGATAAGGAACATGTAAGTATTACTCAGAATGAAGTATGCATGGTGGCAACCTAATCATTCATCAGCATTTTATGTTTATGAAAGTTTTTGTCTGTTTGCAGCAGTTTAGATTTATCAGAACTGGCCAAGGCAGCAAAGAAGAAACTGCAGTCTGTAAGTATTTTTGCAGAGTCACTGTACACAGCTGTCTTTTTTTTATAACTGTTTTATTTAAGTTTGACTGAGTGTAATTTCCTAATTTTCATGCAGCTCAGTAATCATTTATTCGAGGAGCTGGCCATGGACGTGTATGATGAGGTGGACAGACGAGAGACTGATGCAGGTAAAGACAAATTATCCAGTCTCAACCTCCACTGCAGCTATACATCACCTCCAAACCTCACACTACAGATCTGATTATCCTTTTATTTATAGTGTGGTTGGCGACACAGAATCACAGCACCTTGGTGACAGAGACGACGGTGGTGCCTTTCCTTCCCGTGAATCCAGAGTATTCATCAACACGAAACCAGGCAAGTCACCTTCAAGAACTCCCAATAAAATGTTTTGTTGTTTCCTGATGCACGCATTTACTTTGATGTTTGATTTCTGCTGATGCGACTTTGTTTTTCTTGCTCAGGGACGGCAGAAGCTTGCAAGATTTAATGCACACGAATTTGCAACTCTTGTGATTGACATATTAAGTGATGCAAAGCGCAGACAACAAGGGAATTCAGTAGCGAGTCCCAAAGGTCAGCATCTTGTTGTTGTTACATCATTCCAAGATCTCCCTGACTCTGAGGTGCAGCACAGATACCCTGTAGAGTAAATTTTCTACTCTGTGTCCATTCATTCCAGACAATGTTGAGTTTATCCTGAAGAGTGTGGCTGTCAGGCACTGCAGCGACAGTCAGGACAACGACCAGCCCGACTACGATAGTGTGGCGTCCGATGAGGATACAGATCAAGAGCTCCCATCAAGCAAAGGAGATCGGACCAAGGTATCTTGGCATCACTTTCACAGATTAAAACCTGAAAGACATATGCTGTGTTCCAGTCAAAGGTGGAGATCGGAATTTTTCAGTTGAAATTTCTAACTTCCGACCTCCGAGCATTCCAGGTGCATCACATCAAACATAAACAAAAAACATGGTGGATTGTGACAAACTGATATTTCTTTGGCAAGTGTTCACACAGTCGAGCCCTCAGCAGTGCATTCTCGCATATATAAACAAAACAGAGGAGGAAAAATGATGCATGAGATAACAGACGCCATCATGCATTTTTTACATCTAGATAAATCAGTAGGTAATCTGCAAAAGTCAGTAAATGTTGTACATTCCCTAATATTTTCACATTTTGGAGGACATTTTTATCATTTTTCTGAATAACTCTTGTGCAAAGAAGATGACATTCAGTGATTGTTTACTAGAACCATCTTCCTAATAACAGTGACAATGTATTTTGACATCTCTATACATGCAGAAGAGGTTTTACTATATGATAGTATGTAGGCAGGTAACTATCAAAAACTACACTAAATACCACATAAGACGTCCGTGATTTGATATCGATCGGCATATAAAAAAACAGAAAAATGACATCTTGAAAATGATGTGTCCAGCAAGTCTTGTTTGTATAAAATTTGGTTCCCTTTAAACTTAAAGTGCTTCTGCTTTCCCGCTCTAATAAAATAAAATAAAATAAAATTAGGCATCCATGACCTAAATACATGCAAAACAGTGGCATGAATCTTTGGTAATTATGTCTGTCCAACTGCAAAATAAAAGCAATGCAGCTGTACTTTTATAAAATAAAATCAAGTAATAAGATAATAGTAACCATGTAATATCAGAGCAGATATCGTCACAGTCTGGTCCAGTACTGAGACATTTTTGCATCAATAATAGTATGTATTATTTTGATAAATACGGCAAATATATTTTACGTTATCTCCTAAATGATGGTTTCTCATTTACAGCATGCACTTCCATATGTAATGTCTTTGTTGTGTGACGTCAAACAGCTGCTTCTTCAGAAAGTTTGGGTAGATGTATCCGTTCTGAGTTTACAAGCAGGAAATCCAACTTTAACTGGTGTTTCATTGTGTTTTTTCAAGTAAGCAGTTGGGAATGTGCGAGTTGTGAGTTGTTCTGGAACGCAGCATTGGTCTCTCTTTCTCTCTAGGTGCCTTTACCTTTATGTTTTTAACCCGTCTCTCCCACAGAGCCTGGACTCCGACCTCTCAGACGGCCCCATCACTATGCAAGAATACATGGAGGTGAAA
The DNA here is from genome assembly GCA_034769285.1 of Lutjanus argentimaculatus. NCBI lineage: Eukaryota > Metazoa > Chordata > Actinopteri > Lutjaniformes > Lutjanidae > Lutjanus > Lutjanus argentimaculatus. Next base: position 14,638,522 of record JAWZSL010000017.1, read on the forward strand.
AACGCGCTCTCTGCCTCTGAAGCCAGGATCCAGCACCTCATGAAAGCCAACAGCAACCTGAGCGACGAGCTGAGGCTGATGCAGAAAAAGGTATCCACCGCGCTGCACCAATAAGATCACTAACACCGGGGGCCGGACTGAGGGGGGGCCACAGTGGTCAGCAGCGTGATCGCTCTCTGACGCGGAGGCCCAAGCCTGTGGGGTTGTAATGAGGGCCAAGCTATCTGAACAGGAATGCTCTGTTGCAAGATAAGGCTGCTGCTGCGACACCCTGCTGGTCCACCCTCTGTTTTGGCCAGCATGTTCCATTTCAAAGCTTGAACATCAACTGGAGATTTTTTTTTTGTTTGTTTGTTGTTTTTGTTGGTTTGTTTTCTGGATTTGAGAGGAAGAAATGCACCCTCCCTCCAGTTAATAACAAAAACATTTCAGTCCCTCTTTTTGTAATAAATAAATAGAGATAAAGCTGTCTAATGTTACTAACAAGCATGTTTTAAGAAAAAGCATGAAGTAATTGACAGTGTTTTTTTTAATCCCTTCATAGTACATAGTGACTAACTGAAATTGTATGTGTGTGCCTTGCTTCATCACATATACTGTGTTTTTAATGATTTCCTTCAGTACATGTGTGGATTTATTGTTTGACATGTTTTCTTCTAAGTGGTTACATTTCATAGAGATTTCATAGATGCAAACCTGGAATCTGTCACTGTGTTAAATCAAACTGATTTATAGACGCTGTTGAGTTTGAGATTCTGCTCATGTAAATGTTTGCTAAACCCAAACTTTTGAAAATTATTTTTTTTTACCACAGATGTTCAAATGCATGTTGATGCTTCAAGTTTTTTTTTGTTTTTTAAATTATGTTAAAATTGCTTTAATTTGGCTGTTGGGAAGGAGCATGCAGATCATTTGTTTCTTAATTCTGTTTGTGTGACTCTGGGTTTCACACAAGAGGTCAATGTGACACTCCCCTGCACTAGACACACAGCACTGTAGTGGACTGTACTTTTGTCTTTAAGTGTGATTTGGTGTTGTGTTAGATTGCGGTTGAAAAGATTCTTAAAGTAGACCACATTCAGATAGGGACATGTGGTTTTTAATGGCCTATTGTAGTAGTCAAAGGATGTGTGCATCATATTGTGAAGATAGTTTCCTTTCACAGCCGTTACCAAACATTATCAGTCAGCCATTATGTCAGAGGTCAGGAACTAAACCAACCCTCTACTTTGCACTAAATTAATTAATAATGCAAGTAGTTGCATTAATTAAGGCCTTTTTCTTCACCCAAACTGTTACATCTTGACAAAACCTTCATTCTTGAATGCCTCCTTATCCTCTCATAACTCATACCGTCTGTACTGTGGCTACATCTTTGACTTTAACTGCACCTGTGTTGCTTACCTGTGCAAACAGTCTTTTGCTTGCTTATCACTTGCTTTGCATTTTTCAGACCGAGAGAAAATCCTGCCCAATGCAAAATTCACGTCATTCCTGTGATTTTTAGGAGGTTCAGTAACAATCAGAGTGATTGTCAACTTGATGGAAATTGAAGCAGGAGAACATGATATTTATGGGAAAATGCTCCCAGGCATGTTATTAAGTCATTGTCATTGAAGCAGCTTCAGGTTGTGTATATTGGTGACATGTCAAAAACTTGGTTCTCAAGAGACCAATATCCAAATATGGACTGAACTTTCTAAATCATGGGAATAACAAAGATTCAAATAGTAGATTCTCAAAATATACAAAATGATACCCACAAAGATGTGTTTTATTATTATTGTATATTATTGGCAAAATTAACGGACTTTAAAGGGATGGTTCTGATGTTTTTTGAAGTGGGGTTGTACGAGGTAGACACAGTTAGTCAGTTTGTTACCTACAGTAGATGGTGGGTGATATGCCTTCAGTTTGGAGAAGCAGCAGGAGTACTGGTGTAGGAAGCTAAGCAATGTTCTCTTGTGGACAGGGTCAGCAGCAAAATGTATTGGAGCCACCTAAAAAAAAAAATCAGTTTAAGCGTATGTTATATGTTGAATATTTTCACTGTTTTACCTCAACGCTGTCACGTAAGCCAAATATTTCTCTCTGCAAATCAACCAGATTCCATTGCCAAAAAGAGTAATATTACCCTGCAGAAAACAAGAGTTGCTGGTCTCCTGCTGCCTCGATTAGTTAGTTTGTTTGTGTTATTGTGTGACTTTGGTGAATCTGAACATACCCTTTAACCCTTTAAAACACCAAAGTCATACAGTAACACAAACAAATTAAAAGATAGAGGCAGCTGTAGACCAACAACTCCTGTGTTCGGTCTGGGTAGTTTGGAGAAAGCGATATTTGGCTTATATCACGGCAGTTTCTCCTCAGAAAGACTGTGTGACGGCAAAGTAAAGCAGTGAAAATATTCCAAATGTAGTGTAGATTTTAATAGTTTTTTTTTAAATTTTATAGGTAGGATCTTTTTAGGTGTCTGAAGTACGTTTTGCTGCCGAGCCTGTCCACAGCAGTACATTGCTTAGCTTCCTACCGCAGTACTCCTGCTGCTTCTCTAAACTGGGGCTGTGCCAACTGCCATCTACTACAGAGAAGTACCTCATACAACCCCACTTCAAATAATGCGAACTATCCCTTTAAGACAGTGTAATATGAATAATATTTTTAAATTATTTAAATATTTTTTAAAGGCTGATATGTGATGCTGTAAACATAAAAAGTGGATCAGAACAGGGAACAAAGCTGCTTTGCTCAGAGCGCCTCTTAGTGTGTTGCTGAACGTCTCTTCCAGCTGCAATCTCTGCAAAGTGAGAACACGTCTCTCAGGCGGCAGGTCACAACCAATATCTATCAGATCCCCAGCGGTTCAGACTACCCTGACCCTTCCAGCCCCTCAGCCCTGAAACGCCGGCAGTCTGCGCGGGCCAGTCGGCCTATGTCTATGTATGAGACCGGCTCAGGCCTGAAGCCCTATCTCCCTAAAGGGGAAACTCCCTACCCAGAGGAGGGTATCCCCACCCTGCAACCCTTCCCACCTCATGTAAGTAAGACCTGTTCCGTGCTCTCCTTTGCCATTTCCTCTTGACTGCCCTGTTTCCTCGACTTTCCCTCATGTCTTCACCCTGTTTGCAAACCTTTCTCTCTGCATATTTTTGTGTTTTTCTTTCCTCATTTACCACTGGGCAATTTTTTTGCAGCATCAAAGTCCTCAAAAAGCACAATGTCATGCGTTTAGACATAGCCAGTAACATTTCACTGTTTCCAGATACATAATCAAAACCATTATTCTGCATATATCTGCTGTTTCCTGGAGTGTTGCTTGTTTGTCAGACAAACCATAGCTGGAGATGCTGTTGTACTGTGTTTTATGTTGATGAAGCATTAAAACTACCATACAAATACTCTGTGTTTTTGTAATGCATGATAATTTCACAAACTCACAATCTTCTCATCTGTTTCATTTCTCTCTCTTTCATTCAAATAAGATATTTGTCACAGTTTTCTGGTACTTTTCGATGGATTAACTCCCCGGCTCTTAAGTCATATTTTCTTTTCCAGGATGCTGAGCTCAGAACGGAAATGGCTGTGAGCTCAGGGAATAAAAACAACTAAGCTCCTTTAAGTTGCCTGCATAGAATTGATTTATCTCAAGCTCAACCCCCTTAAATAATAGAATTTTATAATCCTGAACACAGTGGTCATGGTCATTGCGGTTTTCCACCAACTCCATTCTCAACATACAGCATTCGACGAGAACTTCGGGACATTTCATCTCACTTTTTAGTTTGTATAAACATTTCTCTTTTAATTTAAGGAATCTGTGTCCTTAAAATGTGATTTGAACCCTGTCTTTAGACGGAAAGGGGCGCTTTTGTGACCACCTCTTCATCCCTCCCCTCATTTCCATCCACCCTGTCTTGGTCGAAGGACGAAAGTGCTCAAAAGGTTAAGTACATCCTCACTCGGCCGGCCCCACGTCTTGTGGGACGCAGCAAATCCACTTGGAGCCCTTTTACCATTTCTACTTTTTCTCCCTCCCACACTTTCCTCTGCCCTCCTCTCTGCTGCTCCTTATCTGCCCCGCTGCATGAGCCACCCCTCCACCAGCTGCCCTCACCGTCAGACAGCTGCCTTCATCAGCATCATCCTCATGGCACAGCTAAACAACTGGAATTGTGTGGTTTTGTAAAGGCAAAACACCTACTGCCTGGACGCGCTCCTGAGCAGATAAAAAGTCGAGTTGTGAAAGTTGTTAGTTTGTTTCTTTCTCCAGAATTGAAAAACTGAGTATTGGAATTAGGATTACCTCATGAGTTGTTAAACTCACCATCTTTATCATTTCAAACAGTCCTTTTTTACTAGAGAAGTTCCGATACCATTTTTTCTACCGATTCCAAACCTTAATTCTGGCCGATATTAAGTACTGATCTGATCCAATCCAAAATGGCATCAGGGCACTAACTGTAAACTTTCTCTGGTATTTTTAATAATTATAAATAATTATAAATAATAGAGAAAACACAAAGAGAAGTAAGTAAAATGTGTTTGTGGGATATCTTGCTATCATTGTTGTATGGCCTGGCTCAAGTTCTAAAAAATTTGGCACACGGGACGCTGCCGGGAAGTAGGGTCCCAATACAGGGCTAATAAATTACCTGATATCAGATCAGTGCATAGACTCGCTTACTCTGAAAAACCAAAATTTTAAGCTTTATCAGAGGCACAAACCTACTTTTTACCCCTTTCTCTAACAAATGCTTGGCAGTTTTGTGCAGTGAGCTTCCAGCAGCATGCTCTCGTTTCTCCAGTAACATCTCCAGCAACAAACCCTGTTATTTATAGTCTGCTAAAATTTATCTTCTGATAAAGCAGAACAAAGATTTATCCAAACATGTACCGGATGAGCAAACCACATTTCCTGAGGCGAGCTTCACGTGCGCTGCATTTTGTACTGCATACAAGAGGAGCGTTTTGTTTTTTGTCTTGGACGTAGATTGGAAGGTTTTGAACATGTTGTACAATAGGTCCTGCGTGGCTTTAGTGTACTTGTTTGTCTCTGCTTCCTGTTTCTAAATGCAGCTTTCTGTCTGAGTATGAATCTGCATAGAGTTAGAGTGAACATACCAGATAACAGTGAGATGTCAAGATAAGGCACTCTTATTTTGTGTGAGACACTTAATAGTTGTGTTGCGTGTGATTTGGTTTTATTTATGAACTCATCTGGACCTTGACTTCCCCTCCTCAAATAATGACCCTCTTGGGTCTACTTCACCGTAGTTTGGAGAATGAGTAAAGCTTGTGTGTGTCATGGTTCTGATGTAATGTTTCCAGCCATGTGTTGCTGATTATTAGTATTGGCTTTTTGTTTGTCCTCCATGAATCCATCCTTATTTCAGGAGTTCAGAGTTTTCATGCACACATTAAAGAGACGGTTTACACCAAAATCAAAAATACATATTTTTTCTCTCGCCCGTAGTGCTTTTTATCCATCGAGATTGATTTGGTGTGAGCTGCACAGTTTTGGAGAGAAATATCTGTAGCTTCTCAAATACAGTGGGACTAGAAGGCTTGTGGTGCTTAAAGGGCCAAAAAATAGATTTGAAAAACTCAACTATTCTTTCCAAGAATCATGATTTGGTCACTATAGACAATCCACAGGCCGTTGTGTGGACAGTTTCATGTAGGAACTATTTTATTTCTACCCAACTACACCCGCCTGTTGTATCACCGTGCAGAAGGAAGCCTGCATCTACTCATGTAGGAGAGGCTCATACTCTGACGGCGTGGAATGTAAACGTTAATGGCGTCCTCCTCGGCTCAATCGTAGCCTCTCGTCCATGAATAGATGCACGCTTCCCTCTGCGTAGTGATACGGTTGGCAGAGTAGAAAGAAAGTAGTTCCTACATGAAACTGCCCACAACAAGGTCGTGGATAATCCTGAGTAATCGGGTCATGATTGCTGTAAAACACATTGCTGTTGAGTTTTTCTAATGTATTTTTTGTCAAATTTGGCAACTCACAAAAAACAATCTAGATGGATAAATAGCACCCCAGGTAAGAAGGAAACATGACATTTTTATTTTTTTAACATTATTCACACATTTGATGATGATCATAGCTGCTCCAATCGAATGATCCAAGAAGATCTGGTCAATTTCAATCAAGCAAGTGAACAGTATCGGTGATTATGTCATAGTGTTGTGAATAAACTATCCGAAGTCCTCATAATCCGTCTTGCCAATAACATACTGAATGCTTTAAACTGATTATGCGCTCTTGCTTCACAGCTTTATTGGCTTGTTTCATGAGTCATCTGCACTGCATTCACTTGTTTATATTCCACCATACAACAAACAGAAAGGGGATTTTGCATTTCAGTATGTGTTTGTTCTTCATTGCATTAAAATTTGATGATTCCACCACAGCCGTTTCTGGTTTGTATCGTCCGACACGGGACGTCTTGGATGAGACACATTATCAGGTTTTTTTTGCTTCCTCTCTTCCTTCTAGGCCTCGAAGTTAGAGAAGCAAAGCAGCATGCCAGAAAGTGACTATGACAACACGTTCAATGACTCTGAGATGGATGATTCAGGGTAAGAGCATCACCCAGAATCATGGTTTGTGTTAACTGAGGAGGGAAAGACAATAAGACAGTTTTCTGACTCCTGAATACAGTGAAATAACGTGCTTTTGTCTGCAGAGTATAAACAATAAGCAGGGATTTTGGCAGTAGACCTGATTTCTTCTGAATGTCCCTCTGCAGTCTGAGCAGGAGAGGGAGGCTGAGGAGCAGTGGCTGGCTGGGGGAGGGCAGTTCCATCCCCGAGCTGGATGATCTGGAGATGGAGTCAGATCCCACGCTTCCCAGCACTGAGGACGTCATCCGCAAGACCGAGCAGATCACCAAGAATATCCAGGAGCTGCTGCGAGCTGCTCAGGAGAACAAACATGACAGGTCAGAATCTGAGAAGAGAAAAGGATCGGTAACACTTAACTTGAAGGGGGTCTCCATAAGACTGTCATTACACTGTCATAACCATGTAGTGACACCTGTCACGAACATGAAGGAGTCTTTAAGAATGTTTATGACTGCTTTCAGTAAGTGTCATTCAGGCAATTATGTCATTTTGAATGCAAAGTTGACATTGTTTGCTTTTGTTATGACAACTTGACATTAATCAAGCCACAGTGACATAACCTGTCAATGTCTTTGTCATGACAACTTGACATTATCAAGCTTAAGGAAATCGTTTATCTTTACATTTTAGTTGTCATTACAAAGACATTTTTTGTCTTGGTTAATGTCAAGTTGCCATCACAAAGACATCGACAGGTTATTTTGTCTTGGCTAATGTCAAGTTGTCGTAAGTATTTGCCAGTGTAATCAGACTTAATGACATCTTTATGATGAGTCCAAAATGTATCAATATAGTTGAGATTAAGGAAAATATTCATGACATAACTGTAATGGTCTTATGACAGCCAATATCAAAACCAACCACATATTATAGTTTAATGTAATGTTAACACAACAGGTTATGTTGTCTTGGTTAATGTCAAGTCGTCATAACAAAGTCATTGGCCTGATTAATGTCAATTTGTCATAGCAAAGACATCCCAAACGTCAACTTTGCATTCAAAATGACATAATTGACCACATTTCACTAAATGCCAACAATCACAAACATTCATGGACTCCTTCATGTTTATGACAGGTGTCATACTGTGGTTATGACAGTCTAATGACTTTTGCACACTCCTTGTAAATAGTGTTACCAAGTGATACTTTCTTTATCAGTCTGGTTTTTAGTTTTCATTTCCTTGCCTCCATTTTGAGCCCTCAGTTCCTCTTACATTCATCATCATTCTGTTGTGTTCAGTTTATCTTCTATCATTTCCCCTTTTTGTCTGTTATCTTCACTCTTCCTCTTCGTTCTACTTCCACTCTGCTCCGCTATTTTGACATTGTTTTGGTGTCTCGGTGTCCCCGTCCCCTCACCCCCCTCCGTGAGCAGACCGTGTGAGCGTGAAGGAGTGCGTCGGCTCAGGCACAGCCTGGGATGTTTCAGCACTCTGGTGCCCTGGGCCGAGAAGCCCCCCCCTCCCCTTCAGCCGCTCAGCTTCCGGTCCCCTGACCCCACCTCCTGGTACTCTGGCCTCTGTCCCTGCCTCCCAGGCACAGTTTTATTTTCCTCTCCCTCACACAGCGTCTGCCTCGCCCCCTTTTTTCTCCTGTCTCACCTGCTAACAAGCTCTCTGTTTTCGCTTGCTACTGTTGTTGTACTGTTGTGCTACTGAATGTGCACGGAGTGACTTTGAGTTTTTTTTAATATAGATTTTCCACAATAGATAATAGATAGGACAGAGCAGCAGGAAGAGGGAAGAGAAGAGCTACAGTTTATTAATATTATATTTTTAATAATTGCATGTGTTTCTATTTAACATGTGGTGTATTCACAGAAACACATGCATATATACATTTTACAGAAACACACGCTTTGCTCCAACACACAGGTTTCAAAATTTTTTGTCCACCAGCCAAATGGCTAGTGAGTGTTAAAATTTTTCTAACCACTCAATGCGAGTAAGTAAAGCAAATCCACCAGCATTTGGCAGGAGGATGGTGCTCATTTTGTTCCCTGCTGACACATAAATATACTTCAATTAATTTTGCTTTATATAATTAAACATTGCCTTCCAGGAGCAACAAGTTTGACTTTTAATTTACTTCAGTTAGTCGATGATAAGTCGAGTTACATCTGTGCTTTTGAAATATAGGTGACTTCATTTGATGTGTGTAACACATTTTTCTGATCGGTGTTGTTTCTGCTGTGCAGCTTTTTTTTTTTTTCATATGTAAAAAGTGTTGAAATGAAAGTGCCTTACAGCTGACTTACAATGCTAAAAATATTCATTAAATAGCATGTTCTGTTAGTTGATGTTAACCTAAAATTCAAGATGACAGTGCACGGTGTGTTGTGAATATTATATAGCACCTTACTCTGGGAGTCGACCTGCATGTAAAAGCTTTCAGTTTACTGATATTTTATCAATATTCGTTCCATAGTTTTAACAATAATAATTTTATGAATGTGACATGTTGAACTCATCGACAAATCTCTTCTCCTCACAGCTTCATACCCTGCTCAGAAAGAATACATGTGGCTGTAACAGAAATGGCTGCTCTCTTTCCCAAGGTACAGAAACAAGTGTGTGTGTATTCAGTCTGGAGAGAATGGATCAGTCCGCCAGTTAGATTTTTATTTATTTTTTACAAGCACAAATACCTGTTTTAATATCCAAACATGGCAATATTTTCAATTGTGCCAATTCCTGATTTATTATTTAATTTGGTTCTTTACTCATAAATATATATTCTTTCTAAGTCAGTATGGTTCCAAAATGATCTGCAGTTAATGGCCTCTCTTTGCACAAACCTGTTGACATTTGACACTTTACATTAATTTTAATATATTTTAACCGTCTTCTGCAGAAGCCCCGCTCAGAGACGGTGAGAGGCTCTCTGCGCTTGTTGACCTCCAGCGCGTTCCGGCTTCAGAGCGAGTGCAGGAAGGCGGTGCCTTCGGAAGGCTGCCCGGGACCGGACATGCAGCTGGTCACCCAGCAGGTCATCCAATGTGCTTATGACATTGCCAAGGCAGCGAAGCAGCTTGTGACCATCACCACAAAGGAGAATACCAACTAAACAGCACTTACAGGGCTGCAAAGCCGTCAGCATCTCAGTTTTGTTCTTATATATATTTTTAATGATTTTGTTGGGTTTTTTTTGTATTTGTGGTATATGCATGCATTGTTTTTTAATTTATGAATAAATACTGACAATATTTAAAGTCAACTCTGGAGAAAATCTGAGCATTAAGGGAAAAAATCAGCAACTTTACTTAGGGATACCAAGCTGTTGTAAGAGCACAATTTCTCTTGAGGTAAAATAATAACAACACATCATGGTGCAGCAGCCAGCAGGAATGGAAACTGTAATGGTTTCTAAAATTACTCTTGAACAATTAGAGTAAAACTGTCTCTCAGTTACAAATAATCTTCAATCAGTCCATAATGTAAATACGTGTTGTTGAGAGAAAGAACGAAGCACAGCACAGTCAATCCACCTGATACTGGTTAATATTATCAGTCCAAAGACGACATTGATGCTGAAAAGCCATAAATGACTCATGAATCCACTGTCATTGAATGCTATTGCTGTAACACTTTCTATTACCCCCATGTCTATAATGCATTATAATGCCTTATAAACACTCCTAATATGTTATGCTGTGCTTATGAGCACTCAGTAAACTTAAATACTGCTTATTAACAAATTATAAATAATTTTATAATGACCTATAAGGAGATTTATATAAGGTCTGAGAAACTAACTGAGGTATTCTAGTGAGTGAGGCAGTTATGAAGTATTATGATGTTTGACATTTAGTAATTACAAAATGCTTTATAATATGATTATTGTATAAAGCATTATGAATACTTGTAAGTGCTTGTAACTATAATGAAACTCCCCTAAAACACAATATAAGGCATTATAAGAATGTGTATAATGCATTATAGACATGGGTGTCATAATATGATTATAAAGCATTATAAGTATTTATAAGTGCTTATAACTATAATTATACTTTAAGAACAGTATAACTTATTGTAAGTGTTTATGATGCATTATAGACATGGCTGTCATAATCTGTCATGATTATAAAGCATTATAAATATTTAGAAATGCTTATAACTATAATTATACTTTACTATAAGAACAGTATAATGTATTATAAGTGTTTATAATGCATTATAGACATTGGTGTCATAATGTGTTATGATTATTGTTATCATGCATTAGGAATACTTACAAGTGCTTATAACTGTAATTGTACTTTACTATAATCACAGTATAATGCATTATAAGTATGTTTGTAATGAATTACAGACCTTGGTGCCATAGAAAGCGTTACCACTAATGCTAACACTCTTGTAGCTAACAGAGCTTCCTCTCATTAACTGCACTGTGCGAGCATCGTCATGCTGTGAAGTTTAATCTAAAAAAACAAATTGACCATTTAGTTAACTTCCATTAAATGTTAGAAAATTCATTTATGCACTCTCTTCAGCTCTGCAGTTTTAATGTTTGTTGCATTGATAAAGCTATTTATATGGTTTGTCCCCTGTCCAAGTGTAATCCAGCCTGCAGCGCACTTAATGCAGCTATTTATGTGTGCCCACTTGTCAAGTCAGTGAATGCAAATAACACTTGTTCAGGGGCCAAGTTATACTCTTCACCAGCGCCAAGATGCTGTTGTATTAAGTTAAACAGGCTCCACACTGCATTGTATTCTGCGGTCTTGTGTGCCATCGCAGTGTTGGTGATGTCATTCAGAGCTAACAGCCATATCGTCACGTATGTCCATGTGTTTTGTGCTCTGTTCCGTTGCTGCTAGTTTTGTATTTAGTGTGCAACATATGGGATAGAACTGTAGACGTCTCCTGTATAATTGTGCAACCCAACGTTCATCCTCACCAAGTGTTTCAGAGTTCATTGTCATGTTGAAATCTGATCAAGGTAATGTCCCTCTCTGTACTCTGTGAATGAAGTGCAGGGATGTATGTGATGCAGCTGTTAAGTTGCACTTGGAAAAAATAATTATTTTCTAAATAAACTTAATTTATAACTATGATCTGTTGTGGACTGCCAGATTTTATACTGACCATGTTTCACAATTCATTGCCTTAATTAGAGGTGTCATGATTTCAATATTAAATCGAGACTCCAATAATTGAAATCAAAGGCAGAAACAGTGATTAAAAATTTCATTGGTAGTTGTCAGAGCATAAGACCAAAGATCTGTTATCTTAACAAATCAAGACTCTCTAACTTAACAATGGCATAGCCTTCAATTAGAAATTGAATCAAATCGTGACCTTAAAATCAAAAGTCAGATCAAATCATGGATTTGGAGAGTTGTGACACCCCTACCCCTACTATAATACAAGATACAGAACTGATTTGTTTTACTAATTTTTATTAAAACAAAATCAGCATAGAAAATATACAGCTCTAAAAGTGCAAAAACCCATAAATCATTTTCTACATATGCAAACAATCTGCATTAAATTATTAACATCAACATGGCACAATAAAAGGCTTCATAACCTACATATGAACGCTTCAGTCTTTAAAAGGCATGAAAGACAGGGTGACATTTTTTTCAGTTCAACTCACACGCCCACATGTAAATTTTAAGGCTCTTCTTCTCCATATTGTCTATGGAAGGATCCTTTCACAACATGGTGCTACTCTGAGAAATGAGGGACAAAATTATAGATTAATTATATAAATCTGTGCAAAAATGTATTTTAAGATTAAACCCTAGATAATATGCTTCTTCAGGAGTCAGAGTTTGTCAAATCAAGTGGATATCTCCCAAAGACATCATCTTTTCAGTAAGACATCCCCTCCTTGTGTTAATACCGAGCATCTATTCATTAAATTGTTTCACCAGTCACCTCTGTACAATTGTAAAATGTGTAAACCTTTAATCTATTTTAAATACTGCTGCTATTATTTGTTTTATATTTTAATATGTTTATGTTTTTCTTACTGCATAGCGAGAAGCCATGCATAATTTCATTGTTCCAGAGTATAATGACAATAAAGATCATCTGAGTCTGATCCTTCCACTGTGGCTCAGCAAGAAAACAGGAGAGCAAAAAGAAGGAATTCATGGCCATATGGGCAGGAGGAACAACTACAGTTACCACTAACTGTTATAATTTACATGTAGGCATGTGAGTGTTGTTTTAAGAAACACATGGAAACACAAAACTATCCCTTAAATCTAATTCATTAATAAAAATACGCATCTGATAATTCTGCTTTGGTTTTCGTGTTGCTCATGTCCAGGCTGTTCGAGGTCTGCTGTGAATCTGAAAGAGAGTTTTAATCATATTTTAACATTAAAGAGCATTTTGGAACTTTGAATGTCAACGTTCAGGATCATCAGTTTCATCATCAGCTTCACGTTCATCTTGTACCTTCGCCTCGTAGCCTCTCTTGGCCATCCTCTGCATCTCCAGCCTCAGCTCCTCCTCCTGGATCCGAAGAGCCTCCCTGTCCTCCTCCTCCTCCTGCTCGATCCTGCACTGCTCCTCCCACTGCTCCTGGCGGTGCTGCTCCACCTGCAGCATACACACACACACACAACTTTAGGGCTCAAATGTAATTAAGTAAGCTGCTATTGTGGCATCATTATTAGAGACTGGGGTAACACTTTATTTTGAAGGGGTGTGCATAAGACTGACATGACACAACACTATCAAAACTATGGAATCTTATAAATGTGAAAGTGTTATTTGAAAAATTAATGGTGTGTTCTGTGTTTTCTACATATCCAAAAGGTCAGACACTCAGTCACAGATCATACAGTGAAATTGTTTGGAGGAAAGCAGCTGTCCTCCTAAATCCTGACTTCTATTAGAGCTGTTTGAAAAAATATTTCTTCTGCAAAGTTTCCTCTGTCCTTTCAAGTTTATAACAACAGTTTTACGTTTTGCTGCTTAAATATTAAACAATATTTGCAACAGTGACATTACGGCACGCATGGAAATGTTCAAAATCACTAAACTGTTAAAGAAAAACACCCAGACATCGATAAAACACACAATAAAGAAAATACCTGAAAGGTTTGACCTGTTCGACATCAATAAAAAGATGATTTCATGATTAGAGAGGCTGCTTTCAGTCATTTTTAAAGGTGCCATGCGTGCAGTAATGTCACTGCAGCAGATAACTATATTTAAGCAGAAAAACTACAAACTGTAGTTCCAAACTTGACAGGACTGAGGAACCAGAGAAAGTATTTTTTTAAACAGCTCTGGTGGAAGTCAGGATTTAGGAGGATGGCTGTTTTAGTCCAAACAGTTTCAGTGTATAAACTTTGACAGTGTGTGAGACCTTTTGGGTATGTAGAAGAACACAGGACATTAATTAACATTAAATCCTAAATCCAAAATGAATGAATTTTGGCTGCTGTGTCTCTTAATGGGGAGATGCTTCAACCTATTTCACCCACCTTAAATCATCCCCTATTAATCAGAATGTTCATTTTTATGACCCACAGATTCGATGCAGTGTCCTAGAGGCAAAGTGTACGTGCGTTGTGAACCCACATACGTAGGTCCATCTCACCATCTGAATAATTTGCCTTTTAAATAGCAGGGAGTTACTGCACCATTGACTTTAGATTAGATTTCTGTTGGTCAGAGGCACAATCTCTTTCTGCTTCCTCAAAATAGCAATACGCCAACAAACACCTGACCACACGTCATATTAAGACCAACACACCCATGGGCACAAGTGCATTTCTTAATGTGCACCACTTTGCACCAGGAGTGAGGGCCCTCGGTCTCACAAGTTCTCAAGTAAATTATTGTAGCATCATTATAAAATAGACATAATTGACTGAATGACACTTAAGATACATGTCAGTCTTAAGCACACCCCTTCAAATAAAGTATGACTGAGACTGGGTCTAAATTTTTTAAACTTTGCTGTCTGGAGGAAAAAAGTACTATGAAAACACAAACCACTGCACTATCTGCTAACCTGAGCATTTATCTCTTCCATCCGCGCTTTCCTCTGGCCCTCTTCTCGCTCCATCTCCTGCCGTCTGATCTCCCTCTCCTGCTCCAGCTCCTGGATCAGCTCCTCTCGTCTCCTCAGGGACTCCTCCTGAGCCTTGCGGTTGTTCTGCATCTTCAGCTCCAGCTGCTGCTGTCTCCCCGCAAGCACCTTTCAGCGAGGAAGAGAGGCTGTTGTTTAGCAGTCAGAACTTTTGAATTACACCCAAATAAAGTTTCATTTCGACTTAAAACTAATTCACCTCTTGCATCAGCCGCTCTCTGGCTTTCTTCTCTTTCTCCCACTGCGCTTCTCGTTTCTCCCACACACGCTGAGCTTCTTCTCTAAAGTGAATGAGAGGTATATTGGTTTGTTTTTGAGGAGAAGCAGGAGTCCCTCCCTGCAGAGTCACAGCTTACTGAATCTTATACGACAGTTAGTTCAAAGCGAGTGATTTGATTGGATAACACGCATTCCATAAGTGCTGATATTAATATACAACAGCACTGGGACTTTTAACTACATGCATCACTCCACTTTACAGGTGTTCTAATAACCGTTACCCTGGATTAATATTACAATGACTAACATGTAGAGACCACAGACAGGACGAAAAGGAGGCGTCTTTTACAGTAATGATTTGGGGTTTATTAGTGTGGAATCACTGTCACATATTTTTTCATCTGACAAAGTAACCAGACTAGGATACAAGAACAGCAGTTTTAACAGCTTTTGAACATTTAATCAATAAATACTCATGCTTTCGTGCTACATGTTACCGTGCTTATGAAATGATTTGCATAAATATACACATGGTTTTTACAGATCAATTACAAGTCTGCTTCATGAACAGATTTAATGACAATTTAGTTGACGGATTTATTAGTAGTTTAGCTTCTGGGATCTCGGTAAAATCGCATAACTGCATTTATAAAATCCTGTTGCTGGTTTGTTTGCTTTCAGACCACAAAAAAATTGGAAGAAGAAAGAGACCACCCTTTACAAGTGGTCTCCATTCTTTTGTTTGGTCCACACTGGGGTGAGTCTCAAAACTATAAAGACAGACAAGACTTTTGAATCGTCAGTTATCAGAGAAAAAACGGGAGAATCACAGGTTACTTTGTGCTGATATTCAGTACAACAGCACGACCTCAACTGCTGTTCTTGTATCCTACTCTGTGTACTTTGTCTGATTAAAAGGTTTGTGACAATGATCCCACAGTGATAAACTCCAAATTGCAAATTGCACCTCCTGTTCCTTCCTGTCTCCATCTTTAGTCACTGTAACGTCAATGTAGGCTAATGGCTATTAGAAAACCTGTAAAGTTAAGTGCTGTATGTAGTTAAAAGCCCTCGTGATGGTGCACTCTGTATCAGCACTCATGAAATGTCTCTCATCCAATCAAATAACTTGGTCGGAACTAACTGTTGTATAATGCTTTACTGGTACTCACCTGTGTAGGATGTCAAACTCTGCCTCCCTCTCTCGCTCCAGCTGAAGCTGCTCTTCAATCGTACGTTTCATCCAGGCGGCATCAGCGATGGCCCTTTCCCTCCGTGCTGTCTCCATCCTCCTGTCCTCCTGCTCTCCTTCCATCAAGGCAGCCAGGATCTTACGGTCGGCCTCCTGGTTGGAACAAAGGAATACAAAGTAGGTGCAAAGGTCAGGCAGGTTGGATTAGATGTAGAAAAAATATACTGTTTCAAAAAAGGGGTGAAGCAGACTAACCAGTTCCTCCTGCACCTGCTGGGCTCTCCGCTTCAGCTGAGCACGATATTGCCGGATCAAGAAATGCCTGGTGGGACACAAATCCAATGAACCCAACGCCTCACCAGAGTGAAGTATCATCTCATTTGTGACTGATTATCTGCAGACAGAGATTTCCTTACCCCATCTCAGACTTCTTCTGCCTCTCCTCCACCTCTCTCCTCTTCTTCTCTATCTCCTCCAGTTCCCACTGCTTGACCAGCAGAGCCTCTTGCTCCTTCTTAAGACGAGTTGCCTGAGAGAAAAAAAAATGCAGTATAGTATAAAGACACATCTGCAGTATCATTTTTCATAGTAGAAATATTTAATCCAAGTTCTAAGTACCTCCTGTTCCCTCAGCTTCAGTTCTTCCATCTGCTTGCGAAGATCTTCTTTCCTCTTTCGCTCCTCTTCATTCTTCTTCTCTCTGCTTGCTTCATCCTCTCCAGAGCCTCTTTTCGGGTCCTCTCATACTCATTTTCAAAGCGTCTCGTCTCCTCCTGCTGTGCCTCTTCTTGCTGCACGTTCAGAGAGGTGGGTCACTTACAGTAGGTGTCTAAACTTTCTCAATTACGCACCATGATGAAGGGACTGAGCTGAGTTGATCTCAGACCTGATACTGTGCTCACAGATGACATGAGCTCCGTTTAATTAAACATAGATTTGTTAAATAAATAATTAGTCAGGTAAAAGGATAATGACAACGTTTAACGACTTGTGGGTCCCATGTGTCTTCACTGGCTTGATGGGGGTGATACTTCAGAGCAGTGGTTCCCAACCTTTTTCTTTAAGGGAGCCCTTTTCTGTCACTGACGTAAACTAATGACCCCTGACTAAGTGATGGATTTTTCTTTCTCTTTTTAAAAAAAATTTATTTCACATTCAATGCGTAACAACAACAATACAGAACATTTTGAATTTTGTATAAAACTGTGAATATTTCCCTGATATTTTAGGAACGTTTTGTACAATTCTCCGTCTGCATTATGTGTTTACTTTTTTTTACAGTAATACATACTTTTCGGGCATCTATGTTTTTGACAAACTCACAACTCTCTTCAACAAAACTGTGTATTAAATAGGGATTCAACCTTTTTAATATACCGTCTATGGCTCCAATTCACTACATGGACTGCAGTACTCATTTTTGGACGCACAGTTGCTATGTATTGCTACTTTGAGTAATAATCTAATTCTCATTTAGTTTTTCTTCACATATATGAATGAAATTCTATGACTGTGGCGTACTGTATATATCTTTTAAAAAATTTTTTACATCCCTCAAAATCAAAATATGGGGGGAGTCGGTATCCCCAGGTTGGGAACTAGTGTGTGGGAGCCTAATTGCACTTCTTTGATTTTGGTTAAAAAGGGTTACTAATAAATAATTTAAGTTAATTTAAAAACAGCTAAAATTCACAGTAATATAAGTTAATGCATTTAGAATGGATTAAAAGGCATATTTACAGGTATTTTCAGTTCATATGTACAATATTGCAATAGGCTTGATCATTTAAAATGCATTTGGATGGTTTAAAAGGGATAAAAATGTAATTTACGCAATATTTGTAATGGATGGGAGCATATAAGATTTTGGTGTTTTTAAGTTACTGTTCGCCTTTAAGTACTTTAATTGAGGCTGTGAGTCAATCAGTCAGTCAGGCAAAGTGAGAGTGGAGCCACATGGTTTGTTGACCTCTCTCTCTCTCTTGCTTTTTTCCTCTTCTTAATTTACTTGGATGTGATGGATGCTTAATGCACAATTTTGATATTTTTCTGTACCACTTTTTCTCTTGTTTTGGTTTAAGTAAACTGTTAAAACTTTTACGAGTGGTCCTGTGGAATTTTTCATTGATGTGGATGACAACGAGGGGAATAATGAGAGCGTCAAGCCAAGCTCCATTCTGTGGAAACCTACACAGTGCAACCAGACAAATTTTCCACAGTTTGGTTTAAATAAAATTGAGTATTGTACACCAGCTTACAAGTCACAAGTGTAACAAAGGACCTTAAGATCTAAAACACTTTTAATCCCTTCAATAAACAGTAGCTGAACTGTTTTGACTAACAGCCGTGATGAATGTCTCACCTGTTTCTTCTCAGATATCTGCTCCTGCCACTGGCTGACAACATGATCTTTATGTAATGCTGACTCGACCTGTAGACGGATTAAAAGAGCAAGTGGTGACACAGACGAGACAGAGATACTGATGAACTTGACCCTTAGCGGAAATGATACCAGAACATTTTATTCTCCTGAGTCAACGCTGGACTCAGGTGAACAAAAAAGTCATGGAATATCCGCATCACAAGCCCTATTAGTTTCCAGATCAAATGGATGTCTTGAGAAAAAGTGTCCGTTTTCTCTCCTTTCAGACGCACAGGATGGTCACAGGATTCCTGACACCCATTTATCACTCCATCACCACTCAGACTTTGAGGTAAGAGCTTTGGAAACTTGTCACTTTTGCATGAATAGTTTAAACTCAGCTACCTCTCGCAGCTCTGGGTTGTTTTTCTTCCAGTGCTCCTTCAGCAGCTCTTGTGCAAGCTTGGGATAAAAAAAGAGAAACAATAAATGTTATGCACTGACAGTAGAGCACCATATGCAGCACTGAGAGTGAAAAATATCCAACCTTTGTTCTCCTTTCCTCTCTCGCTGTACGGAGTTCTTCGGTTTTTTGCACCAGCTGACTTGCCACTGTGCTCCTGTCAGGACGTACTTCCCTGAGCTCCGCCTCCAGCCGGTCTCGCTCCTCTTGAAGCATGGCCCTGAGCCGATTCCTGCGCTGCTCCAGGATGGCCTTCTTTTCCTCCTGCAGTCTCTGTTTGTGGTACGCTGACATGCTGACAAAACAGTGAAACAAAAGACTTGGGTTGTTTTTCTTTGGCATTTTTCTCTGCTGATGAAACTGAGAGACACAGAACATAGTAGAGACAAGGTACTACAAGATTATACCAGCATGTTGTCTTTTTATTATTTACACATATAGACAACACATAGATTTAAGGGAAGCCACACTGACATTCTGTAAATCTACAGTGAAATCAACAAGCAACTGAAAAAGAAAGAGGCAGAGGCACACACTATTTATATCTGTATCATCATCATCATCATTATTATTATTATTATTGCATTTAAGATATTTCTTAGTGGGAAGATGATCAATATTTGTATTCATGACTGTACTGTACATTTTATCAATATTTTTCATATCCTGATAGTTTAAATGATACAATATAATATACAGTAACTGTCCTAGGATCAAATGCTGCATGCTAATAGCTGCCTTTACAGTAATGAAATGAATGCATCTGAAAATTTTTAACAGATGCCCTAGCACAGTGCCACAGATCGTCAGTTGAGAAACACTGCCTTAAAGGAATACTATGCAGGATTTTCCTTAAAAAAAAAACAATGCTTCATACAGAAATACTCCCTCTCAATCATTACTTATGACCCACACAAAGCGTGTGGTGGTGTCTGTATTTGCAGAGAGCCTGTCTTTTGCCTGTATTTTCTCATTATTTTGCTGTGTTCAGGATGTTTGCCCCTCTTTTATGGATGCAAAACAATCTTTCTGTGTGTTACAAAGCACTGACAAAACTGAATAGCGACCTTAAACAATGTGGACTGTATCTAAAGTAGACATTATTTTTTGCCGATTACATGTATTTATATTTGTGTATGGTTAACATTGTGAAGATGGTGATTTGTTTGGCATGAGGGAAAAAATTAAGCCAACATATATTTTTGCTGCCTATGTATGCTATAATTTATTGGTACCATTTCTTTGTGAATTCACTTTTGTTTTGTCACTTTTTTAATACAGAGCTCTTGTATATATGGGATTGATTACTTACAGGGCCATCTAAATGAAAGGAAATGACAGAAAAAAATGGTATAAAGATAGTGCAGAATCCCTCTACTTACTAGACTTGTAGTTCTCGAGCCCGGTCTTGGTCTCAAGACCGTCTCAAGACCACTTTTTTGTGGTCTTGGTCTTGTCACGGCCTCGACAGTCTTTGGTCTCGGTCTTGTCTCGGTCTCGGGTCTCTCGGTCTCGCAATGTCTCGGACTGGCCGAGTGGTCTCGAAGGGATTTGTACAATTTGAAGTACAGTTTTTTATTTGTATTTTGCATTTGATTTAATGCATTTTTTGGTGCACCTGCATGTGTGTCTATGTATTTAATTACAGTATTGTGCTTATAATGGCCTTGTTTGAATAAATATATGGCATCATTGGCCTTTGAATAATATTTGCATATCGTTGTGATGATTAAGCATTAGGCCTATGCCATTTCAGTGATGCTGATATTATACAGTGTAATTTGGCTACTATAATGGTAGATAATGCAATTTCAAGTTGATAATTGTGTGTATCTTTAATATTTAAAATTCACGTTTCATCTACAAATTAAGTACAGTTTAAATCAGTGACATATTTACCATTCATTAGACTTTTTTTGAGGTGCAGGGTGGTGTTGGAGGCTTGTTATTTAGTTAGATGACTTTGGGACTAGTTAATAGTCATGTCAGTCCTTAATAGCACACTAAGCAGCTGAACCCAGTATGGTGCTTATGTTCTACAACTCATGCAAGATGACAAAAAACTAGGTTTTTTTTTTTGTCTCAGTCTCGGTCTCGGTCTTGAGCTGAACTAGTCTTGGTCTTGGTCTTGATGCTCTCTGGTCTTGGTAGTGTCTTGGTCTCGGTTTAGGCGGTCTTGACTACAAGTCTACTACTTACCCACTATATCAATTATGTGCATGAAGGTGTAAGAAGGAAAAAGAAAACAATGTGAAGAATAAGTGTTTGTGTGGTTTATTTTTTGTTATAATGTTTCTGAAGCTGCTGGTAAAATCATGTGGAAACAGATGGACATTCCAGCTCTGGTGGATGAAGTTACCTCCTCTCGAAGGAGTGACGGGAGCTCCACGCCTCCTCTCTCTGGCTGCGGACACTCTGCTCCTTGAAGTACCGGGCATGCGTCTCCCACTGCTGCCGGTACCGGGCTTCCTGCTCCCGCTGCTGGGCCTGCTGTCGGCCCAGCACCCGGGACCGACCGGGCACATGGGCCGAGAGGGTCGGCAGAGCCATCGACCTGGATCACGGTTAGTTAACACACATCGTGAGCAGCAGTTACCACAAGATAATCCTAACTAACCTAATGCTGCTACTAGTTACCTGGACAACTCACTCACACAAAAAGAGGAGATTCTAGTCATGTTTTGTGGCCGTAATGTTTTTTGGGGACAGTAAAGACAAACCGTTACCGGAAACTACGCAGTTAACCTTCATAACTCCATAAATAATACACCTAATAAAATATACCTACTGTTTTGGCGGCGAAGAGGGTTGAAAATCACAGAAAAAAACGTTGTTACAGTCACTCAGCGTTATTTCAACCAGTGCTCCTCCTTAGTTACCGACGCACTTCCTAGTTACTCCCACGCTACGGGACGGAGTAAAGGTCAAAACTACCGCTGCCTAAAACGCGAAACATATTTCCTTCGCGGAAAAGTGTTTTTTTTTTTTTTAATGAAATGAAAACGTTAAGTATTCCGTTAAGTATTGTGTTTGTTGGGCTATGGCAATATCTATAAAAAAAAAATTAAAAAAAAATCTAAGACTAATAGTAAAACAGCAAACCCACTCTGGAAACTAAGTAAAACTAAAAAGAACAACAGAACAGCAAACAAAAAACTATAATAACTCTACTTCAGATACACATTTTTTGTTTTATTTTCAGAAGCATCATAACTCCTTATATTCCATTATATTATTATTAATGTTGTTGTTGTTTTATTTTTGTTTTAGAATTATACAATATGAGATCACTAATGTATAATCTGGTTCCAGCCTTTTAATCACTGCCTATGGTCAGGGATAAAATTAATTAAAGCATTAATAACCCATAGATAGAATAGATAGATGATAGATATAGAGATAGATAGATAGATAGATAGAAAATTAAAGTAATGTTAAATACTCTTCCATTAGAAAAAAGCAGTAATAATACAGTATGAGTATTGGAAATATATTATTTTGCTTTTACTGAATCTCAAAGCTTCCTGCACATTCTCTTTACTGATTTTTATTCTCATTTCCTCCTTTCCAGTTACTGTTGTTAAAATTTGACTTTTATTCAGTTATGATTGGGTTAAAAAATGAACAGAAAATATTAAAATAAATATATTATGTGATTACCAGGCTGCACCATTCAAACTGTAGGTACATTTTGAGATTATTCCACAGAACTCCATTAGTTGGCAGTAAAGCAGCGTGTTGTGATTAAAGGAGGACTGGTGTCAGCTGATCACAGCACATCAGCTGCTTGTTCTTCTGTTTCTGCCTCTGGACTTCAGTCTAACTGTTAAGCGCCGTTTATTGGCCCTTTTAGCCAACAGGTGGTGATGACCCGGATCTATCAGTAACCAGTCAATCACAGGAGCTGTCGGCTGGATATCCCACCACCAGCTGGGTAGGTGACTTCAGTGTGTGTGTGTGTGTGTGTGTGTGTGTTGGTCCTCTCAGGGTGATACACACATACACACAGGTTCTCTGTGGTGTGTGTGTGTCAGTGTAAATCTGCAGCAGGGGACTGACAGCCTGTTGCTCTCATCATTTCAGAGGTAAGAGTGTGTCCGGAGCAGAGAGATGGCTCTGTTAATGGAGCACCAGTTCAGACAGCTGCCAGCTGACAGACAGGTGGAAACAAGACCGTTTCTGGAGGCTGTGTCATACCTTCCACCCTTCTTTGGTAAGTCAAGTTTCCACAGTGTGACACAGTAGAGACCGTGTAGGCACCTCTGGCATTCATGCATATATGAAGTTATGTGGAAATAAATGTGGAAAATTCTCAGAAGTCAGTGGCTCCACAGAAACAGGGCACTAATTTATTTCTGTTGAACTTGTTATTCAGTTTGTCTTGTCAGAGATTTACACTTACACTAAAGGTCAGTTTGAAAGCAAAGAGAAAGTAACGTTAATTAATTTTAGCATGTAGATTCATAGTGCTGTAAAATTTAAGCATACTGACTGTTAGATTGGCTGAACAAGGACACAAATGCAGGATTTTATCCTCAGTGGAGCATTTTCCACCGTCACCAGGGTTGGGTCAGATTACTTGGAACTGTAGTCAGACACTTAATACAAATTACATGGCAATTTGTGTGACATAATCCATCAGATTACAAAAAAAGATAGTGAATACTTTGGATTACTTCAAAATCAATCATTGAAAATATAGCACATTATAATGAAAAAATAGACAATTTGAGTTTTCTTTAAACATCTCAAAACATTTTCAGTGCAAATAAAATGCAAATTTTAAATTGACTGCATTTGAGTAGACAGCTGAGGTGATTTTGTAATGATTCCAAACAAAATAAACTTTCCTAGTCAAATAAATTTGGATATTAATTCAGTTATATTTGATAAAACATGTTCAATAAGCTTAAGATAGTGAGTTGAACCAACAGCTCTTCAGTCGTACTGATGAACATGTCAAACAAATTTGATTTCCTTTTTAATTCTCACAGTTTGAACAGCCGATTCTTCATTTCATACAAAGAACTTACAACTGCAGCTGCTCCTGTTGGAGTTACTTTGGTCCAGCTGCTACTAGCTAGTTAATTCCATTAAAAGTGTGTCAGCATAGGGATTAAATTCAATAACCTTCATCGTGATTCAGGGTGTTTTCATTACTGTGAAAACAAAGAACTACGACTTATCTTGAACAACAACAGCAGAAGTTTTCATCATCTATGTGTTTTCATGTAAAAAAAAAAAGAAGGGTGTCAGGAGGGTTTTTACTCTCAAACAATGCATGCTGGGAAGTCTGCTGATATGCTGATCATGTTCTTTTGGAAACTTTATTTAATGAGTTGATCGAACTCTGTAGAGTACATTCATTCAACTCCTCATTTCAAGTCAAAAGACTTCAAGTTAAAAGAACTCATGTTTATAAGTTCTGAAGTATTCTGAAAATAAATACTAGACATTTTTAAATTAAATTAATTGAAACACATAATACTTTTATATTTAAATCAAGTTTAATGGGAAATGGTTAGTTGTGTACATGCAATTTTTGTACTCACTAACGTAATGCCACTGGTCAGCCAAAAAAGTAATCGAGTCTCAATACTTTTGGATTATACTGGAAAAACAGACGCAGGCAAAAAAAATCCACAAATATTCTTTATTTTTTCATGGCAAATAAAATCCATATTTGCATAGGGTTTTTTTTTCTCCTGCCAGGTCCACCACAAAGTGGAACACTTGTCTAAGAACTCAGCATGTCAGACGCACTTTTCATGAGTTAATAGAGCATTTGTCATCCTAATTTTAAAGACTCTTGTATTTCAAGATGTAATCAAAAGTGTAATCAAGTAATCCTTGACATTGTAACTATGTATGTGAATGTACAGTGAGTGTGTCAGTATTGTAAAATAAACCCACAGTGGTGCAGTGGTGGTCCTTAGAATGCAGGAATTGACCAAAATCTAACTACACATTTTTTCAAATGTTACATTGGATGATATGTAGTTACTTATTTTTTGTAATCTGATTATATTATTCTGATTACATGTAATCTGTTGCTACCCAGCCCGATCGTCACACAGTCTTCATGTGGGGTTTGTTCAACTTTGATTACTAAACACAGAACTTGTTGTGAGGGAAATCTGTCACAACTCTTCTATCGGGCCTAATGAGACGATCTTGTTCTTTCCAAATGATAATCTTTTTTGGATCGTATTTCTCTCCATCAAGCTGTCCACAATCCTTTTGCATGCATAATTTAATCCACTGGCCTGGATTTTAAGTTGTGAAAATTGATTAGTACGGTGTTGAGTTCCCCTTGCCCATTCACCGGCGGCATGGTGCACCAGGGCATCTTTGTGTGGCTTCATTCTGTATTAATATGCCAAAGGTCCTCTATTGAATTTGCCATGTGAAACCCTTGAGAGGAACCAAGTCTGATGTCGATATTAAGCTCTTTCCTCCTTGTCACCATTGTCCTTCCTGACCTAGAAATTTCTTGGCCAACTTTCCTACAAGCTATTAAAGTCCTGCCCACTCTGATAGTACATTCACACAGGTGTTTTAAATTATTTGTCCTAATTAGACCCCTTCTTCAGGACTGTGGACAGCACTCCTGTGTTAGCAGGACAACTCATCTCTGAGTCGTTTAGTGACCTCAGTAAACTCTGTCCAACCTGAGAAGACGTCTAATTAGCCAGAATAATTAACACCTGTGTGTGTTTGTGTTTAACGAGCTAAACACTGAACAAATGATGTTGTCTGGGTCTCGTTAGAAGCTTATACATTTTAGTTTTTAGTTTCAGGTTTTCATGTCAGTGTCATTGCTTGAGATGTCTTTGTTATGACAACTTGACATTAAGCAAGACCACATAACCTTTCACAAACATGCCATAACAGGCCTAATTCTCTAAACTATGTAGCTTTATGTCTTAACATTACCTTAAACTGTCATGTGTGGTTGGTTTTGACGGTGGCCGTCATGAGACTGTTGTAAGTGTGTCATGAATATTTTCCTGGATCTCAACTACTTTGAAACATTTTGGGCATGTCATAAAGACGTCATTAAGTGTTCTTACACTGTCAAATATTAATTATTATGCACACCTCTTCAAATGAAGTGTTGCCAATAGATTCTACTGTAATTTTTCATGGAGTTGTTTAATTTATTGTCTTGTCTTATGTTGTGAAGAGAGTGGAAAACATATAGAGAGAGCTGTACAAGATGAGGATGAAACAAGATATGTTGCCGTCAGTGTTGTGGCGATGCATCACATCAGCACAATAGAGCAGACTTTGCCATGAGTAGTTTCCTCTAACAGCTCCGGAGCTGAAAGCTGTTTGTTGTGTCAGTGGGTCAACTAGGAGCCGTGTGTGGTCTGGACTCTGGATGTCTCATTGTTCACCATCTCGTCACCAAATACTCAGGTCCTCTAGTAGCCTAATTAAAGGACACCTAATGATAATACTGAGACAATGCGACTGTGAAAACAGCAGAAGGCTTCATCCAGGCGGATTCGCTTTAAATGTAGTGTCATTTTGAGCCAGTATTTAACCACTTTAGTGTGTTACCAGTATTCTACATAACGGTAAAAATCTTGTTTTTGCTGATTTAACGTCTCACCTCGCTGCAGTGATGTACAGGTGCACTCAAAGGACCCTCTGACATCACTGTTTGCTGTGGTTATAGGCAGTCTGCAAACTACAGCATGGATTTTGGGGGAACTTGTGCATGCATCAAACAGAGGACTGACACTTGCTGCACACTTTGATATATTATAATCAGTTAATGACCACATCAAAACTCCACATGGGTATCAAAACCAAACATCACAGTATGATACGATACAGCTGATTAAAGCAGGGCACAGTGTACTCAGCAGAGTGATGCATGATAGTATACACAGATAGGTCAAACAGCACACAAATTGATGAGCATTAAATCAAGAACAGAGCAGCAAGTCCTCACCAAGAAAACAGTTAAAGAATGAATATTGGAGATTTGGTGCACAGACTCTAAGAAAGTTTTTTTTTTTTTTTCTAATCTTTTGGTTAAATTGAGTAAAGTTTCTAATATTTACTTTGATGATGATGGCAAGTGTAGCATGCCTGTGGTATCTTTATTAAATTGAATAATTAGTGATAAAGCACCATCGTGTATGAGTCATACATCAGTAATAGCCAAATTTTACACATGATCCATGATGGTGAAGATACAGAAAAAATAAAAATGCATGGCAAAAATAGCATAAAGTTACAAAGTTATAAAGCATAAAGTTTCACAAATCATGTTTCAGGGGAGCTCATGTCTTATTAAGAAGAGCCAGGCTCCCCCTGGCTTCTCTTAGTTCACACCCTGGTTAAAGGTGCAACAGAACACATTTCTGACCAACACCAGCAACATCCATCGGGGACGAAACAGGCCTGAAACCTTCAACCAGAGAGGGCAGCAAAACACAAGTTTTCAGTCTGGTGTTAAGTTACTCTTTAAAGTTTGTCTTGTGTAGGTCAGAGTTGAGGTAAATTCATTATATATACAGTATCTTCCAATCTGTTTGGCCCAGAACTTAACTAAAGCTACATCATACATAATTTAAATGAATTAAAATATTCAGATGCAGGATATACAGTTTAAAAGCTGCACAAATCTGAATTTCAAAATGCATCATTTTATACATATTGCCATTTTAGAGGTCCAGTATTTTGGTTTGTGTGTGTGTTCTAAAGATCAAACCACCAGAGAGTGTGGGAGGTTTGAAAGGTCATGAGTGTAGGATTTACAGATATCAAGATAACATTGTAATAGCTGTTGCTTTTGAAGTGATGATTTCTGCATATAATACTTTGAAGAACAACTATTGCTACTGAAAATTCAATGCATTTGGTTTCATGTGTCAGTTTTTCATGAGTCCAAATTTGCAACAGTCTCTGATCTTTTTTTTTTTTTACATGACCTGTGTGGGCTTTCATTCTTTGAATTGTCAGTCATACCCTGTGTAAATATTCCTCCTCAGACTGCCTTGGCTCTGCCATTTTTGCCCCAATAAAGGCCGACATAGCAGGTAACATTACAGTAAGTATGAGTTAAATGAGTCACTCTATTCTTACATCTCTCAGAAACATTACAATACAATAAAATGAACTCTTTTATCTGATAGAAAATCAAGGCAGTTTATGATACAAACCCTGGACGGTTCAAGACGCTCCAACAGATTCTGGAGGCAGAGAAGGAAATGCACGGAGCACAGTGGCCCAAAGTTGGAGCGACGCTGGCTCTGATGTGGTTAAAAAGGTTTGAGAAATTTTACTTTTCAGATTTTATAGATTTTTGGGTGGTGCATTAACTTTAAAGGGATAGTTCAGACTTTTTTAAACAGAGTTGTATGAGGCACTTATTCATGGTCAGTGTATTACCTACAGTATGTGGTAAAAAAGGCCCGGTAAAAAAATCACTATCAGTGCACTATATTTATAACATTTTCGCTGCTTTACTGTGCCATCAGACAGACTTTTCTGATGTGAAACTGCCGTTATATAAGAGAAAAATCACTAAAGCTAAAGCCATCAGACTTGCAGAACTCAGAAGTTTCTGGTCTACTGCTGCCTTGATGTGTAGTTTGTGTTATTGTTGGACTTTGGTGTTTTAAATGGTTAGTTCGGGTTCACCGAAGTCACACAACAACACAAACACACTAACAAACCAAGGTGGTGGCAGCTCCTGTGTTCTACAAGGTAAAATAACTGGTTTTGCCAGTGGAGTTTGGTTGTTTTGAAATGAGTGATAGTTGGCCTACGTCATGCCAGTTTCCTGTCTGAAAAAGGCTGTCTGATGGCAAGGTAAAGTGGTTCAAATATTCTAAATGTAGCGTACACTTAAACTGGTATTGATGTTTTTAGGTGTGCTCTTTTTATGTGGGCAGAATTAGTTTTCCTGCTGACCCTGTCCACAGCAGTACCTCCACAGTACTCCTGCTGTTTCTCAAAATCTACTGTGGATAAGTACTGAATACAAACCCACTTTAAAAACTCCAACTATTCCTTTAAGTCCTGCACTCATAATACTGTGCATGTCTTCTTTATCAACCAGGGGTCTACGATTTATTCAAGTCTTCCTTCAGAGCCTGGTGGACGGTGAAAAGGATGATAGCAACCCAAACCTCATTCGAGTCAATGTCACCAAAGCGTATGAAATAGCCCTGAAGAGGTATCACGGCTGGTTTGTGCAACAGCTCTTCAAGGTGAGTTCACAGTCTTTTTTTTTCTTTTTTTTTTTTTTTGATAGATGCATATAAAATGCACAGAGCTGCGTATAAATTCAGCATTTGTATTTGCTATTTCAGGCAGCTCTCTTCGCTGCTCCATATAAGTCAGATTTCCTGAAGGCCCTCTCCAAGGGTCGGGACGTCAAGGAGGAGGAGTGCTTGGAAAAAATCCGAAAATTCCTCATCAACTTCACCGCCACGGTCGATGCTATTTATGAGATGTACAATAAGATGAATGCTGATCTTGATTACACAGTGTGACGGCAGGACGTTGCTCTTTCCTCCAGTGATCCGCTCAGTTTACCGAGTCATTTACATTCTGCAGTCTATGTCTTGGCACGGCTCCCTCCGGGTCATCTGACAGCTCACTGCGGGAGTGTATTTATAAAACTCTGTCGCTACACATCAAATGTTTGCATTTTTAAATCATCTGTGTGCCTCTTCTGCCTTTCTCAGTGCACGTTTCCCTCACTGTTGTTTGACTCTGGGGCACAATAGCTTCAGATTTAATCTCTATTTAGATTCATGTTCCTTTTACAGGAAATCGTGTTATGTTTTAAAGCAATAGTATGGCCAGATATTTAAGTGCATGATCGTTAGTACGCTCACAAATGTAGGATAAGTGCTACTTACTCAACAAATGAGAAAATTAAGAAATAAGAGAGATGTCCAATGTTGACAGGTTTAAAGGTCCAGTGTGTATGATTTACAGGAGTCTAATATTCATAAATATTTGTTTCCTTAGTGTATAATAACCTGAAATCCCAAACACTGGTCCTTTAAAGGAATCATAGATGCAAAAATGTAATCATTGTTATAATCTTTTGGACCTTACAATGGATTAGGTAACACTTTATTTGAAGGGGGAATGCATAAGACTGACATGACATTGTCTTAACCATGACATAACCGCTGACACTATAGTGTCACTAGTAAAATAAACCTTTAAGTTTCATTTAAATCCTAACCCTAGCCCTATTATTTTTATTAACTTGTTACAGTGTTAAAGTCTGCCCCCTGCCTGTGAATGTTGTTCTATATCATTCACAAGATAAGTGCTGCATTTAATTGTAATCATAAGAAAACATCAAAAATGCTAAAGTAAAGATTTAAAATGAAGAGTGACAAGGTTTATATTTTGAAGTAAAATAATAAAAATCCCAAACACATAATTTACAAATAGTTTGGGAAAGAAGCCACATGTTTATTGTCTTACACAAGAAATACTGTTATAACTGTCCATGTTTTAATGAGGATTGGATCATAGTTTTGTTTTTTAATGAATGATTTTACTTCTAAGTTATTACATTGTCTCAAGTAATTTTTTAAAAGAAAGCTCTAAAAATACAAGAAGATAAGCGACAATGTTGGCTCTAATATTTCACACCTGTTTGTGCCTTAAACTGGAGGTACAAAGAATTTAAATAACAATGTCAGCTGTTCTACCTTTGATATTTTATACATGTCACTTAGTATAAACCAGGCAGGGTAATTAAGAAATAACTACATTCAATGCTAACTTGAATACGTATCTCTACTGTTCTTCCTCTCTGTTCTCAGGTGCTCACATAAAACTGAATGTGTATTTTCTTTAAACCTCATTGTCGAGGGGACATAAAGTGTTGAATTATGACTTCTTGCCTTCTGTGCTGCTGTTAGACAGAATTACAGATGTTTTGACAACACACTCACCTTGAATATAGGTCAAATTGGCGGCCTTTGGTGAATCAACACTGTTGTTTGAATGCTCCGAAATGTTTGTCCGGTGTCTCTTGTGGCTGTTGCAGTGTGTGTATAGTGAGAAATAACAAATATTGTATTTTCAACTTATATAAACCACGATTTGCAATAAAAGTATTTGCATCAATTGATGTGAGTTTCTTTTTCTTTTCTTTTTTTCTCTTTCAGTTTTGCCCTGCAGAACAGGTGATCAACAGTGGTGAAAAGTAATTAAGTACATTTACATTTACTTAACTTTACTAGAGCATATGCATTTTTTGCCACTTTACACTTCTACTTCACTATATTCATTTGAAAATATTGTACTTTTTTCTCCACTACAATTTTGTGGCGCCTAGAGTTAAGATCAGTATTTTATATAGACATTACATGGTGCATTATTAGAAATTAAACTACCTAATAGTATAAAAATACTTAAAATTATCTTACACGTTGATGCATCAGTAATTATAATACAATACTTTAAGAAACACTATGGCAGACCTTTCTGCTGTATAAGAAACAATACTTTATTAACATTTTGCTGCTGATGCATGAATAAAATTGTAAATGTTAGACTTCTACTTGTAATTTAGTAGAACTACCACACTGGTTAAAAAATATTTTGAGATGAAAAAGCTTTAAAGGTATTAAGAAAACACAAGGAAATGAACTAGAACGAAGGGTACTTCTTTTTCTTGTGTGTGTTTGGCTCTTCTTTCATGATCCCTTCAGTGTTCTCACCACACCCTTCTTTCAGAGATTTATTGTGTGATTTTGAATAGTTGAGAAATGGGTCATTATTTGTGAAATATGGCTCTCAGCAGGCATGTTTGCTCAGCAGTGAAGCCACCCACAAAGGGCACACTGGCACAGGAAACAAGGTCATGCATGAACTTTCACTCTTGGCGTGGATTAGAAGTCTATAAAGTGCTCATAAGAATTAATATTTGATCACCTTCACTTCATGTCAACTGAGCAACTGACATCTTCTGATGAAGACCCTGTGATATGATGGAAGGGGCCCTTAGTGGGGCACAGGGCCACTCCTGAATGATCAGGGGAAAATATGGAGTAAAAATAAGTTGAATGAACATGATATATGTAGGGAAAATAAACAAAATTCAACTGGTACATAGGACAGATTTGAGGTACTTCTCAACTACATTTTTATGGGAAACATTTTATTTTTTACTCTACTACATTTGGTTGACAGCTTTAGTTACTTTACAAATAAACATTATATGTAAAATGTAAATTGAGCTCATAAAATATGATGTTTTGTTGTAAATTAACCTACCCAACAGTATATACAAACACTGCTGAAACAATTAGTCAATATGTTTTGTATAACCGTTTCAGTAATTTTTTCATGCAAACCATTCAATGGTTCCAGCTTCACAAATGTGAGGATTTTCTTCATAATTATTGGAATATTTTTTCACTTTGGCTGTGGGAACTTGTGATTGGCATTTTTCTCAATTTTCATATATATGTATGTGTATATATATATATAACTAATGATTATTCTCATTATATATATATATAAATTGTTAAAATTAGCTCCATGTCAACAGTTTACATGAATGCATGAGAAATAATGACACAGTGTTAGTGTTATAATATGTAATATATGTAATATGTAATATGTAATATATACCAGAGACATTCATCTGCACTCACCTCGCTTATATTCCATACTTTTTCTAAAATATTTTTTTTTTAATGCAGACTTTTACTACACCTTGTCCTCCTCCTGCAGCCTGAGGTGTTTTGGAGGCAGCACCTGGCGGACATCAGCGGTACTGCAGCTCACACTTCCTCGTCGTTTCCAGCTCTCAGAAAAGTTTGTCCCTCCCAGAAAAGTGTGCGAGAGACTTCGCCTGTTCTGCTGGACTTCCACCCGCGGTCGGTCAGACACACGAATCAGAGGGACGCTGTAATTTTGTTAAAGCATTTTGTTTCATCTGGCAGAAGTCAGAGGCGCACAACACCCGAGAGAAAGAAAAGACACAACAAGTCTGGAGACGTTTTAACTATGGATAAAAGCTGCGGAATAGTTTTTACTTTTTAAGAAACACAAAATAAGACCAGAACAGATTAGATCAAGGTAAGTAACAAATCTGATCTTTATCCTCACCAGATGTTTTCTGAAGCAAACTGGCTTTATTTAACCAGTTTGTGTCGGGGAAAATATTTAACTGACCTTATTAGTTTAATGAGGAGACTTTTTCTGAGAAGGTTAACTTTTAGTGATTCCTCAGGTTCCAGATGTTGCAATAATTTTAAAGTTGAACAAAGATTCTGTGTTTAATGTCATTATTTTTTACTTTCATACTTATTTATTGAAATTTAGCCTATATTCTCATGCATAATTTTTCTTTTTATTATCTATACTGTATCTTTGAAACCTTAAAACTCCAGCAAAAGGAGAAAAAAAGTATTTTTACTTTTAGCACATTTTTTTTAGAAGTTGGGGCAACATGGACAGAAACAGTGGGATGTTTTGCTTTATTGTGATTTATAGTGATCCCAGTTTGATCATTTATTGACTACACTGTAAAAAAAACAAAATAGATGAGAAAAACAAAATTACTTCTTTTTTTTTTTTAGATTTGAGCCTAACTCAGTCTTAATTTTTGAAAGTTTTACCAACTAATAATGTTTTGTTTACTTGCCTTCTTGAATCTTTGACTTTTAGACCCCCCTGAAGACAAATCCTCTCTGTTGGTGTGTCTGTGGGGGTCCTTTACATGAGAAAGTTGGTTTAAAACATTCAGTCTTTTTTTTTTTCCCAGCAGCCTCTCTTGCTCTGGATAATGTCACATCAGCAGTGACAGTGCAGGAAGTCCCACATCTCTGAGGGGACATTAGAGTCTCACATTTAAAAACTTTCTCAAGTGGGATTTCCACTTCCTGACCCAATAAGTGGATAATATGTGAGCTTTGGGTCTGCTTGATATTTTATGATCCCGTTCTATCTCTCTGACAGCTTTAATACACACTGAGTCCTCTCCGCCTTCACACACCTCCACCTCAGTCTGTTAGAATAGTTTATCAAAGGCAGCTTCTCTTTGTTCCTCCATCTTTTTACTATCCGATGCCTGCTGAAGTGTAAAGGCATGATAATCCCGGGTGTCAGACCGGGCTGTGACTCATGCCTCTGCCCTGAGTGGGACCCCCAGCTCCTGTGTTTTTGTTGCTCCTCTGCAGAACAGTCTGGCTTCCATAGGTTGTCATGAACAAACTTATTTGAAAGGAAGCTGTGGAGGGACATGTGGTGATGTCATGTACCCTCGTGTGTGTTTGTGTGTGCAGAGGAGCTGAATTGTAAGATTATGCACCACTTGTAGGCAGGTGGTGTGATTCTGCCTGCAACAGGAAACACATCCCTCCGACCAATGAGAGGCCGGACTCACAGCCACGTTATTGGTGTTGGCCTCAGTCCTTTCCTGGTTTTTCCATACATCCCGGCCCTGAACGACAGAGCTCTTTTTATGTCGCTCAGAACGTACAGATTTCTTTTTGTATGTGATTCTGTGTCAGTTATTCATACATGATGTTCTCTCTCTCTTTTGTCTCTACAGGACGCCCACATGCTTCAGCATCATTTCCAGTTTCCCCTGAAGAGGAATTTGGCACATCATTGTGATAAAAGGGATGAATGAGGTACAGAGGGGTTAAAAGCTACTTCAAACTTAAAGCAGGGTTTTTTTAGGGTCACTTTGGTAGTTATACTTTTAATACAATGTGTCATTAGTTTGATTGTTTTCTTATTTTGTCTGATTTGCTCTGATCATAATGGTTAGAGTACAAAAACCTGTCACCATTGCTATTTCAGGGCCTCACTTGTAGCAAAGACCTCCCCTTAATTCAAACACATAATACATAATAACATGTCTATGAAATTAAAGGTCCAGTGTGTAAGATTTAGAGGGATCATTTGGCAGAATATGGCAGAAATGCAATATTATATTCATAAGTATGTTTTCATTAGTGTTTAATCACCTGAAAATAAGAATTGTTTTTGTTATGTTAGAATGAGTTGTTTAGCTACAGAGAGCAGCGGGGCGGTCGTGTTTAGAAGGGAACCCTAGGTTTGCAAGAACTGTGAAACTTGCGAGATTTGTATGTGGCTTTTCCTTAGGCTGTAGTTACATCCAAAGTCTCTTGTTGCACTTCACCTTTAAAAATACATGATTTTTCTTACTTGTTTATTCATTTATTTATATAATTGTTGTTTGTGAGTACATAAGGGCTACAACTAGCATTCATCATAAAACCCTGTATTATAAAATTAGAAATAAATGAACCTTGTAATTTATAACATTTATTCATCCATTTATATAATTTTTGTTTTTGCACCTTGCTGTACAACACTGTGTTGCAAAATGATAAATGAATTAGCTTCGTATCTTGTAAAATAGACAAGTAGCATGATTTGTCACTTTAGGACTTATCAGTGAATGTCTACAACAGTGATTGACACTGATTTCTGTCATTAAAAATGTTCTCTTTTTTGTTTGGCTCTATGAGTTATATGTAAAGTAGAGTTATTCAGACAAAGACAATAAAATTAGTCTTGGTGTTATCCTCGTGCTTCAAACTCGACAAGACTAGAATATTCAGAGGCGGCTGCCGGTATATCTGCCATCACTGAGTCAGAGCTACTGTGTTGAATCAAGTGTGCATGCGCAGGAGTTTTGCAAATCTAGGGTTCCCTTCTAGACCCGACCATGCAGATCCACTTCCACGAAGGCCGCCATGTTGAACTGCCATGTTTCCACAGTAGCCCAGAACAGACAAACCCTGGCTCTACAGAGGGACTTCTGCTTTTTTTTTTTTTTTTTTGCTAATTTTGTGACCACTGTAGTTTTTCCTACATGCTTGGAAGGGGAAGGTGAGGCGAGTGGTTCAGTTGGTTGCAAACTAAAACCTGTAAATGGTTACTAACCAGCTGCAAAGCCTTCCTCTTTTTTTTCCAAATTTTTTCTAGTCATAAATCATAAATCTGTAATAAACTATGTTTAAGGCCTACTCAAATTCTGAAAGTTTAGAGTGTCTCAGGGCTCAGAACATTATATTGGAAGTATATGATGCCATTCCCATGTTATATTATGCCTTATAGGTTGTTAGGGCAGTTTCTTGTTAATGTCATTTATTACACAGATTTGGTGCACTATTTAACCATTTTTGATCACTCAAGAGTTCATAAAAATTGTCTAAAATCCCCCCCAAAAATACCACATTAAGACACCAAGACTTTGATGAACACCATAAAAAAACCTTTTGAGATTTGGAGATTTCAGTAAGAATTGTATTTTTCAGCAATGGGATAGCTTTTGTTCTGGAAATTGCCCAGAGACCCCCTTATTGTCAACATACATCATCTGAATGCTGCAGTTCTCTGAGTTTGTGGTTGTGATATTTCATGAGGCTGTGATTACAATCACGATAGGTTTTTATACAGTGAGGTCAAGTTTCCAAAAACGGTCTCACTACAATGAAATGCACAATTTCTAGAACAGGCGAAACATATTTATACTGAATGCTAAAAGCTGCATGGTTTTTGCCCCAAACTGAAGGGTTAGCATAAATTTGGGTATGTCTGTAAAGGGGGGTTTCTTGAGTACACATAAAATATCTTTTATCTCACATATCTTGAGGCAGAAAGGTCAAGGGACCCCTTTGAAAATGGCCATGCCGATTTTTCCTTCACCAAAATTTTGCCCTACTTCGGAGCATTTTTCTGCTTTCCAGCAACCTAGCGTGACACGGGCCTGCTAGAGCTTCTGAGAGACATTAATGTTGGTGGGGGACGTGGGCGTCCCAGCGAGGTTGAAGAGGTTTTAATGCTGCTTGACTAAGCAAGAAAAATATGCAACTGAGGAAATAAAAGACACAAATTATAGAAATGAGAAGCACCTATTGAGAGCAGAAATAAAAGCCTAAATGCTGGAGATGACAGAGGATCTCTAAGCTGACAGTTTCTTAGTTATGGAATGAAACATTTTTATTTCTCATCATCACAGAAGCCTGATTGATTCAGAACAGATTAACGGCTCCCTGTGGAGTTTTTGACTTCTGGCGGTATGGAGCTGTTTTTCTATCAGTGGGTTCTATTTTGTTTATCTTGTGCACGTGCGCACGCGTGTGACAGGATACACAGTCGTACCAATGGTGTTACACTAACAAACAGTTGGCAGTAACACACCAATATATGCTGCAATGTACCAGGAAAGGCAGAAGTACATTTTATTATACTTTATTACCAACTGTAATAAAACATAGCTTTAAAATATTTTAAGAATGGTCTTTGCACATGTTTTATGAGGAAGGAAATACAGTCAACACATTTTTTTTAGTGAGAATGAATGTGTTTTTGTGAGTTTTTACTGAATATAAACACAATTTTTGCAAAACTCCACACCTTCAAGACTTCTGTTTCCATTTGTACAAGCATGACTGACCATCCAAAGCCTGTGCAGCTCACTCAGAACATTTTGTCACTGTGTTTTTTCCAGGGCCGCTCCGCTCTCCTCAGAAGGTGCCACCTCGCCTTGTCCAAGGCCAACACCCTCAGCTCCAGTCCTGCCTCTGTGGACGCAGGTGATGGCGGGGCCGCCGAACTTGAGAGCGATCCAGCGGCCGCCCTGTGTGAGCTGTCGGACCTGTTTGAGAACGAGGATGCCTCCCTGCCAACGCAGGACACGAGTCAGGGTTCAGCCGTGGAGGCGGCTCACCCCGGCCAGCCCGCGGACAGCAGACAGAACCTGCGGATGAAGTTCCAGGGTGCTTTCAAGAAGGGCATTTCCAACCCTATGGACCTGTTGGAATCCACCATATACGAGTCGAATGTGGTTCCAGGCCCCAAGAAAGCACCCATGGACTCGCTCTTTGACTACGGCACCTACAGGAGCACGAGCAATCAGAAGAGACGCAGGAAGAAGCTCCCAAGAGGGTGAGAAGGGGCCTCACTGTCTCTAAAGTACAATTCATGTGTGTTTCCAGGATTTAACAATTGATCCCGCCCCTTTTCAGTCTTTGCTCCAGTGACAGTTGAGCAAACTTGGTACCTCTGTCAGCTTTCTTTTCCTTTGTTTTCCTGTGTGTGCTATGTGCCAGGCTTGCTGTGTCCGAAATCACTCACTCATGCACTACTCTCTACTCACTGCCTGGGATTTTTCAGTGCAGTGCATGATGGTATTGCTTGGTTACTGACCATAGGTTGTGCATTACTTTTCACCATGCATTGTGGGATGCTTTCAGTCCACTGTGGGTATAATAATTCTCACTATACCATCCGTTCCCAAACTTAAGAATGCCACAGCCCAGTTTGAAATCTGAAAATGCTCTGCGGCCCCACCCAAACCTTTAATCACAGCTCTGATTTACACATGAGATTAATTGTACCAATGATGAAATATAAGACCCTTTTCATGTTAATGTGATTGGTCACCAAATACCGTGTACACCTGGTTAAACTAAGTCAGAAAAATGAAGAATAATGTGTTCTGGTTACACACCTTGGGAATCACTGCACTGTACATTCAGACAGCACTACAAAATGATGAAGTGAATATATAGTGGATGATACAGTGGTAACTCAACATCGGGCTGGGTATCAGTACTCAGTATCTTTAAGGTATCAGTTGAAATGACCCAGGACCAAGCATTATCAAAACCTCTCCGGGCAAATGATACCTGCATTCAGTCCTTTTGGTACCCAGATCTAGAAAAGAAAAAAAAAAACAGACTAGTTATATAGTTTTGCTCGCAGCTAATCACTGCAAATGTTCTCCATAAAGAAGAACCTTCAAAAAAAGGGTATCACATGAAATACTCCACTGGTAGGGTTCTGGTAAAATGTATGTATGTAAATTTATTTAGCTTGTGTTTTACTCATATTAGCTAACTTAAGATGTGACTATGTCACTTTCACAAGTCCCCCAGCAACATGTTTTTGTGTGTTTCTTTTCGACATAGAGGAGTCTAGTATATAGCATATCTAAGCAGCATATAGGAAACAGGAAAGGAGAAGGTTGGCTGAGGTTCTCAAAGGGAGGGGACAAGGAAAGTGAAAAAGAAAGAGACAGAGTGCAACTCGTCATACTCTGAAAACCACGCCCACCGGGGGGGAAAGATCGGCGCCACAATATGAAACCAAGTGCTTAAACGCTCTCAAAGTGACCATAGCTGCTAAAGACATTAGATTTCAGCACATCAATGGAATATTATAGCACCCTGTGTCTACCAGAAAGGAAGACCGACAAACTTCCAGTAAATCTCAGTGCTCCTTCTCATTACCTTGCTTTTCTGTGAGAAATCAGAGGTGAAACACAGCAAAGATCAAATCCAGGCCTTTATAGCTGAGTTATCTTAAATTCCTACAGTTTTTATGGTGAAATTAGCAGCTGTAATCTAGGCGTAACATCACTGAGTGTCAGGATCCCACAGTTCTCCCATTCATCCTGCTGACGTCTCACATCTGTATTCACTTTTGTCTTCTTAAAAAAAACTATTTGGATTGTGTTATTTGTGGTTCGGCAGCTTATAAAAACTTAGTTCTGGCTTCTTTAACTTATCCCAGCACATAGCGGCTTTAAGACATTTTTCTGTTGTTTGCTAGCGGGCAGAAAGTGACAAGAGGCACCGTCATGTAATACAAGTCAATGAAGAGCCATGGATTGTTTTCCCCTCCAATGCACTCTGTCTCTGTATCAATCATAGCTATTTGGAGACCAACTCCAAGCACATGAATGCACACATTTGGAAAATTTAGTCAGTTTGTTATTCTCTGGATTGTATGTTTTTACTGTTTTAGAGGCATTTTGTGATCAAAGGTCATGTAAGGTAGATATGCTGGGTTTTAGTGTGCTTTTCATAGGCTTCAATAGACCTGGCACTATGGTCTGATACCAAACAAAGCACTGAATGTTCTGTAGTGATGTAATGAGCCTTCCCTCTTTTTTAGTTTCCTTGGGAAGGGTCAGTTGTGGTCCTTTAGACCTCTTACTTTAGGGGTTTACGTTTACTGTCTTAACAGTAGTGAAGACATAGTTAGACATTTTCCAGGAACAAAAAGGGCTGGGTTAGAAAAATGTCATAAAAACAAAAACCTCCTTCAACTGCCACTGTGTAGACAGAGGTGTGTCACATGAGGAAGTATGTGCATACATACACACACATTGTGTGCCAAGCAGTCCCTCATTCGGCCCATTCACAATCTAACAGAGAGCATGTTGTTGGTCGCTCTGCAGCAGGAGTTGAGGTAATATTTAGGCTGCTGCCCGTTCCTGGCTGCTCTACCTGTCCCACACACACAGAGCTCTATTTACTGCAACACTCCAGGGTGTGGATGACGGCCCAAAAGATGGTTTGTCCCCCAAACGGCCATTCACTTCTTTATTTCCTGTCAATGAAATGTAAGAAGAATCTGTGAATTCAAAGGGAATTGCAGATCTTACAGTGAATGAGTGACAAACAGTAACATCGTGTCATGTTTCTGTGTCTCCTCAGTAAAGCTGAGATGTCCTGTGATGATGGTCCGAACTCAGACCCGCCGAAAGTCATGAAAATATTCAACCGGTCTCTCCTCTTCGACTGCGTGTCACGTGCAGACGATGAGGCCCTCGAGGGCCTGTTGGAGTACCTGCAAAGTCATGAAAAGAGGTTAACTGATGAGGAGTTCAGAGGTGAGACTAAAATCAGATATCTACGCCCTTGTTTTTTTCCCTGTGAACCCAACCACTGACTAGTCAGACTACAAAATGGGTTTATGTTTGAATAGGATGGTCATTTTTGTGATGCAATCAACAATCATAAATGCAATCGTAAATCTTGACCGTCTTTGCTCTAAAGTGGAAACGCAGCTTTATCGAGGGGCGGGTTACCCTGACCTTTTGTGTTCCCCTGCTCCTCTTTGTCTGCTGTTCTTGGCTCAGAGGATGTGAGCGGGAAAAGGTGGAGTGATGTCAGGCTCT
The DNA here is from genome assembly GCA_034769285.1 of Lutjanus argentimaculatus. NCBI lineage: Eukaryota > Metazoa > Chordata > Actinopteri > Lutjaniformes > Lutjanidae > Lutjanus > Lutjanus argentimaculatus. The sequence continues at coordinate 14,679,415 of JAWZSL010000017.1, forward strand.
TTGTCCTGCACGAGGCAGGCCCAAGAAAAGTTTCCTGTGTGTGTCCAAGAAGTTTTTTCAGGCTTATAACAGGGAGCAGAGAGAAATCACAGCAAACTGTCAACTCCTTCAGAGAGATAAACGGTCTCAAACTGAGGGACTAAAAATAGCGGAGGGCTCTGTGTTTAATCTTTCGTGTACTCGTTCCCAGAACATTTCGAGAAACACACCAAGAAGTCACATTTTGTATGACAGAAGATGCCAGGGGTTCTTCTGGTTCTCGGGAGATACTTCTGCAGTTGGCGTGTGAAACAATGTGGAGTAGTTCAGCCAATTTAAAAAATAAAAAATGGATTTGTTTAAACAAAGAAAACCTCATATGAACTTCGCTGAATCTGAGCACCACATGTTTAAAAATGTACTCATGTTAGCAAGCAAGCAGAGACGCCCAAACAGAGAGTTACAAGTAATGGATAAATGATAAAAATAATTAGCTAAAAGTAATGAATAAGTGCTGTAATAGTTGCCTTAAAGTCACAGATAAATCTTAAAATTAGCTAAAAGTAATAGATGGTGAAATGGTTTTACTAATGAGGACAAAAATAAAGGCTAAATGGTGAAGTGATGTAACAGACGGTGAAATCGTTCTGATGTTAGATAAAAGTAATGCATAAATGGTGAATTTAATGGACAAATGCAGTTAAACTGGCTAAAAGTAATGTCTAAATAGTGAAGTAGTTGGTGAAATCGTTCTGACGTTAGCTCAGATGAATAGATTAATGGTAAAATAGCAGCCAAAGAATGCAAAGAATGGTGAAATACTAGATATTACGCGACTGCTACTTGCTACTAGCTAAATTGCAAATGCAAATGCACCAAACCAACCGAAACACTGATAGTTCAACTGCATGAAAAAGTTATTCTAACAATGTCCATTTTTATATTGTTGATAACAGTTAAATAACATCAAGTTTAAAAGTAAAAGCACATGTGGAGCATGATGGGTAGTGTTGTTATGCTAAAAAACTTATACTTATGCTAAAAAAACAGTTTTTGTTTTAATTTGATTTTTCTACCAGAGGTATCCACAGGTAAGACCTGTCTGCCCAAAGCCCTGTTGAACCTTTACGGTGGGAAGAACGACACGATCCCGCTGCTGGTTGACATCGCAGAGAAGACTGGAAACCTCAGGGAGTTCATAAACACGCCCTTCAGGGATGTTTACTACAGAGGTATGAAAATGATGAAAACACAGAGTTACGTAATCATTTATAATTTAGAGGAGATGGTGTTTCATGAGATCAGTTCATCTTCGACTGAGTTGAACCTGGCAGAGACAGTGTGTGTGTGTGTGTGTTTTTTTTTCTCACTGTAGCTTGTCTGGCTGGTGGGTGAGGCCAAGTTATAGGCAACAGGACTGTACTTGTAACAGCATGTATACTCTGACTACAGCTCTCTAAAAGAGACGATCCAGGCCTCGTTTGTTTGGCTTCATATTCTTGTGACAAAACAGTGAAGAGAGCCTGTTCACCTTTAGGTTTCAGGACCACCTAGTGAACGTGATGCATTATTTTCTCTATGATTGCCTCATTTGCCGGTGTACTTACTCTTTTCACAAGGATGGTGAGTTGCTTTTTTTTGCTTGTGCAGGAAACACCTTTTATGTGACAATGTAAAAATGTTTAAGGGATCGGTTTCTATGGGTTTTGACCCCGTAGAAACAACCTGCACATAAATGCTCACTGCTTTTAGTCAGTTTTTTTTATGGCCTCCACCCTTGAGCTCAGTTTCTCAAAAGAAAAAAAAAAAAATCCTCAACGCTGTTTCTCTTGCTCTCTCGTGCTTTTCTGCTTACAGATTTGTCAACATAATTAACCCCATACACCTAATTTCAGTAATTACCTCTTGGAAAACACATTCTTTCAGCTGATGTTTTTAATTGAACGCAGCAAACAAAGCAGCAGTTTGAAATTACCGTTAAAATGTTTCTGCATTTTTGTGTTCTTCTTGCGTTGCCAGGCCAGACGGCGCTCCATATTGCGATAGAGCGACGCTGTAAACAGTATGTGGAGCTGCTGGTGGAGAAGGGGGCCGATGTTCACGCCCAGGCGAGGGGACGCTTCTTCCAGCCCAAAGACGAGGGGGGCTACTTCTACTTCGGTAATGACCTCTGTTGGCACTTAAATCCAGTCTGGAAACAAAAGAGGTCATTGTTCTAACCTTGTACTCTCTCTTTCAGTGATAAAACACCGTAGGCAGACGAAGAGTTCTGGAAAAGTGTTACTGTATTTTCTGCATCATACGGTGGTAATGATGTGGTGTGTCTGTGGTTTCTGTGACTTCACCGTTCGCTTCTTTCAGTTTCCACTCTGACTTTTACACACATGTGGTTGTTCTGTCTTTGACATCAGAGGTTTGAGATGTGTACTCCAGCAGCTGCCAAGATAAAATCGTTAACGTGTGGCACACGGTCCTGGCAGAGAAACCTCCGTTTCCATGGAGAAGTGAAGTGACATTAGACCCCACCCTGTCTCTTTTTTAACGTGGCAGGTTTTGGCTGAGCAAACACAGTCAGGATACAGCTGCGGTCCAGAGGTGAGGTCCACCTTATGACCAAATGTTTTTTGAAGTATCGTACGAGGACGAGTCATCGGCGGTGCTCCAAAAACACATGAAAAGACGAGCGTTAAGTCAGAGGTTGTCCAGTGAAAGGTGTCAGTGTTCTGCAGTGAAGAAAAAAATAAACATCCTCTGCTGTGCTGACCCTCCTCCAAGAAGGATTTCACTGACCTGTTAATACATCAGAGCCTGTAAACTAAACTCAACACTGCCCTCTGCTGGCATCTGTTTAACCCCCAACATCCTACATCAGAGGGTCTCAATTTTTTTTCTCAGCCAAGGACCCTTTACAAGATAGAAAAACATCAACATCAAAAACATTCATGTCCCTTGGAAAAGTTTGACACAATCTGTCTTTTTTTAAACTTCTGCTTAGTCATGTGAAAAAACTGTATTTTTATACATGTATTAAAAATATTTGCACCATGTCACTTTAACCGGAGGAATCTAGCTTTGTCTGCGTTGTGTTGTGCCCAGACCATGGATATCTTTGGAGACGATTATTGTTTATTTCTGACAGCAAAGAGGTAAATAACAAAATCCTCCATCAAATGCATCTATATACTAACTCGACCCCTTCTCCCATGGAGTGCAGCAGCAAAACAGCACATCAATATAGTACAATAAAACACAGAAAACATCCCTGACAGCAGAGAGGTAAATAAGAAAATCCTCCATTAACTGCGACCGTATAACTCGAGCCCCTACACAGGAAATTACACAGGAATATTATACAATAAATTCAAGCTAAAAAGCAAAATTATAAACATAAACATGGAAATGACTACAAGAACTATGTTGCTTTTATGGAGTAAAACAGAAAAAGGGAAGAGGCAAACAGACTCCCCTTTTATAAGAGAGGGACCCCTGAGAGTTATAACTATCATCACAAATTTTACGTATTTATAATACTTAATATTACAAATGTATATTTGACTCTGTTACACATATTACTGCTGTATAACTGATTTTGTTACATCAACACAGAATAACTGTAACATGCAGTACACACACACAGACACACAGATCCAGAAAGTGTGTTTTTTTTTCTTCGTGCAAACATAAAAAATGTGGATTCTGATTATGTTAAAAATATTTACAATAAAAAATATACATAATATAGATTGACAGGCCTGATGAAAAACCATTAATGGGTGACGTGTGGGTGACACAAGCTTGACTGGCAAGAAAAGCTTTATATATGTATTTATTCAGAGTTATAGATTGTTGACACAGCAATGTATTGTCTCTATGTTCTCGTGTTATCGTATCAGCGTCTTCGTCTTCTCTTCTAATCAGTGTTTCTGTCTCACTTATCTTGCGTCATAGTTGTATATTGTTTGTTTCTGCACAATTAATTTAAAAAAGAGTTATAGATTGTTAAATTAGAGCATAATCTATAATAGGGCTTGCGAATATGTTGATATTATATAAATATTGTGATGTGACTAAACATCGTCTTATATTCTGGATATCGTTATATCGTGATAAGTGTTTTTTTCTTGGTTTTAAAGGCTGCGTCACAGTAAAGTGGTGCAATTATCCGAACTTACCAGACTGTTCTGGCTGTTCTATTATATTTCTTTATATCTACATTTCTAATGATTATTCATCAAAAATGACATTGTGTTAATATTTTGTGAAAGCAGCAACAGTCCTTCCTGCAATAATGTCGCAATATCAGTAAATAATAGTTTTATTTCTAAAGCACATTTAGAACAAAGTGCTTTACAAACATAGGCAGAAGAAAACAGGTCAACAGAACATAAACAAAACAAAATCATCCACAGAATACTATCGCAGTATAGATAGAGGTATTAAATATCACAAATATGGTGATATTTGATTTTTGTAATCATAATTTTGTTGAATAATGAAGCCTTTAGTAATAAAAAAGTTTTTTATATCATGATGATTTAAATTAATGAAGAGTGCTCCTATTTAAGAACTGCTGTCCTACATCAGTAGCCATCAGTATTTATAACAGTGTTTGCGTTTAACCCTCTAATGATAATTATAGAATATATAATTGATTTTAATATTACTCTCCAATAAGAAATGGCTTGTTAAGGACCCTGTTTTAGTTCTTACCTAACCCAATTTTAAGAATTGTTTATTTGATCACATTCATGCGTTCTACTCCTCACTCATCACAGAGAAGATGATTTCTATTTGCACTTAGCACGGTTGTCATTCCCAAATCCCAGCGTGTCCGGGCACAGTGTGAGTAATTTGCCGCGGAGCTTTGCAGTGAGGTGAACAGGAACCTGGCAGGGCTGATGGCTAATGGGATTTATACTCACGCTAACACTCTGCATGCACCCGTGCAAATCCATGAAGAGGAGCGTTTCTGTGTGAGGTGACAAAGTAATCTGTCACCCATGGCAACGGCTCATTTTCAGCAGCTGCTTTTGGCACTCTGGCCCCATTGCGCCCCTCCCTCAAACAACTGCTAATTGTGCTGTTTTCATAGCGGGGATTTAAGTCAAATCTTTGATCCATGTTTAGTATGCTTTGCAAAAACATACAGACGCCAGCTACAGTTCTTAATTAACCCTCCTGTTGATTTGCTTATTTTTAATCTGAAGTACAGTTCCTTTAATCTCCTGTGAATTAAGTATGAAGTCTCTCTGTGTTTGCACAGGTGAGCTTCCTCTCTCGCTGGCTGCCTGCACTAACCAGCCTGACATTGTGCACTACCTGACCGAGAATCCGCACAAGAAGGCGGACCTGCGGCGCCAGGACTCACGTGGAAACACGGTGCTGCACGCCCTAGTGCACATCGCGGACAACACCAAGGACAACACGCGTTTCCTCACAAAGATGTACGACCTGCTGCTAATCAAGAGCGCCAAGCTCTACCCGGACTGCAGCCTGGAGACGGTGCTCAACAACGATGGCATGTCACCACTCATGATGGCCGCCAAGCTGGGCAAAATAGGGGTAGGGATAAGTTTCCATCATCATATTTCTACAGACAGTAATATCATTAAAGGGATAGTTCGGATTATTTGAAGTGGGGTTGTATGAGGTAATTATTACAGTATGGTGGTCAACACGCCCCCAGTTTGGAGAAGCAGAGAGGAGTCCCAGCACGGAAGCTAAGCAATGTCCTGCTGCCTCATACAACCCTACATCAAATACTCTGAACTATCCCTTTAAGTCCAGGTCAAAGGGCAGTGTAGGTCAGCTTCTCCATATTCTTCCAGGTGTTTCAGCACATCATCCGACGTGAGATTAAAGACGAGGAAGCTCGTCACTTGTCACGCAAGTTTAAGGACTGGGCTTATGGGCCGGTGTACTCCTCCCTGTATGACCTGTCTTCACTGGATACTGTGGAGAAGAACCGTCTGTGCTGGAAATCCTCGTCTACAACAGCCGCAACGAGGTGAGTAAGAGCATTTTGTTTGCAAAGTTTATTTGTCATCCCTACTATGAAAAAATACAGCTGAGATGAAATGTTGTTTCTCTCAAGATCAGAGCAGTAAGAGCAACAAAACAGCAGGCGCAACAGAAAAGATTCTGTGTGTGTACAAAGATCAGGATTTCTTTTATTTTATTTCATTTTTATCACCTTGCATCAGTGCCATGTCTCTGCTCTTGTTGTTAGAACCGCCATGAGATGCTGGCAGTGGAGCCCATCAATGAGCTGCTGAGGGCCAAATGGCAGAAGTTTGCCGCTGTCACCTTTTACATCAGCGTGGTTTCCTACCTCATCACCATGATCATCTTCACCCTGGTGGCTTATAACCACCCGACACATGGGGGAAAGGTGGGTGAGATACTCCTGAAAACAGACGTTTTCGTAGTGTGGCCAGATTGTGTAGGAACTGATTCATGATTCAAGATGGGAAACTGTCAAATGTGCCCATGCAGCTGAATCTTCAGGGCACCACATGAGCATATTTATAACATGGCAGGCATTTTAACTTCTTGCTTATTTAGTATATATATATATATTTCTGGGTTTTTTATGTAGGCCACATGTGCTGTACATTAGACAGCTTAATACTATATGCACATAAGATGTTAGTGCCTAATGTACCAGAGCATTTTAATTCCAAGTTTTGCACCAAGTAACCATTTACTGCACTGCATTAAAGATCCAGCGTGTAAGATTTATGGCAGCTGAAATGGAATAGAATATTCATAAGTATGTTTTCATCAGAGTATAATCACCCGAAAATAAAAATCGTTGTGTTTTCGTTACCTTAGAATGAGCTGTTTATATCGACAGAAGGCGCAGGTCCTCTCCCGAAAAATGAATGAATGAAAATGAAGGCATGATCAGGCGCATTTGTTATCTTGTGCACAGCTCATTGTAGTCAAAAACACTTGGTCAGCACGCAAAGTCTATGGCGCAATCGATCCGTCTGCACAAGATAGCAACCGGTGCATTTGGCCCAGGTGCGCCAGTCTGGGTCGGCTCGCTGCACCATTTGCCCGGACCCACATCATTTTATAATGAATTATAAAATACAACATAATTTCAAGGTGCTTCAGTGTAAAACACAACCAGTTACATATCCACATAACATTTACAGTTCATGTACTGTATTAGTTTTTGCAGGTGTTAATGTAAAATAAACTATTTACACATGAAGCTGCTTTGGAGATGTCGTGCCATCTCCATATATTGCACACTCTCGCACTTTCACTTCCTTGCATGGAAATCTTTTCTCTTTGTTTCCTCCGGGTAATTCCACCATCATGCCGCCACCGCTTGTGCTCCGGTAATGGGAGCTGTGTTTCTGATTGGTTTATTGCTTGTCTGGCTTAAAACAATTGATAAAGAGACTTGTGCACAGCCGATGGGCGTGTGTCCCGCTTTTCTGTTGGTAAGAGGGGCAGTGGTGGGAGGAGCCAACATTTTGTGGTTGTTTTTTACTTGCAGCCATAAAGATCTTTAAAATGCATGCATCACTCTGACTGAGACCTGTAGGAATATTTCCAAGGTAGAATAAGGTAAAGAGAAATCAGAATTCAGGTCAAGCATCCTTAAATCTAAATGACCCACTCCTTTCCAAAAAGCCTGAACATAAAGTCAAGACCAAAAATGATGTAAAATGATCCAGTAGGATTTCTGAGACCCTGTTAATTTGGGTATCTGGTTGGAGATGAAGATGAATCGGATCAGATTTTCCCAGCAGAAATCTCTCTAAAACAAAGAGTCAGTGTAGGTTTCCCATAATCAAAGCCGCATTTCCTCTGATTTTACTATGTTACCTTCCTTTTTCCAGCCCTGCAGATTGAGCTGAATCTTAATTAAATGAATGTTATCAATAAATCTCATCTTCCTTCCTTCCAGCCTCCGTACCCTTACACAACATCCTCTGACTACCTGCGTATGGCGGGAGAGATTATCACCTTGGCATCAGGAATCTTCTTCTTCCTCACCAACGTGAGTCAGTACGCTCTGACGCCTCTTTATGGTTTGATCTTTGGTTGCTCACTGCCGTCTCCCACTCTCTTGCATCAACCTCAGTCCTGTAACAGCAGCGTTTGTTGTCATTATGGAAATGTTTCTCCTGCACTTTGCAGATTAAGGACCTCTTCTTGAAGAAGTGCCCCGGGGTGAAGTCTTTATTTATTGATGGATCCTTTCAACTGTTGTAGTAAGTCCCCATCCTGTGTCCTTGCCCCCCACCACCCACCCCTTCCTCACCTCTGCTGTAGCTCGTGCTGACTTTTACCCGAGGCAAATTTTGCATCCTCTTAATTGAGTCATCTAATTAATTCCTCAACCTCCTCCCTGGCATGTGTTGATAGTTTACATCTTTAATTAAGCCCACGATACAAACAAAGAGCAGAGAATGTCGAGCACCTCTCTGAACTGTGTTGATTTAAATCATTAGCAACATGGCTGTGATGTCTACATTCTGTTAAAAAATGCCAAATGCCAGCAATCACGTCTTCCTGCCTCCGTGTTTTACTTCAGTATCACAGGCCTCAACGTTGGAACTCGTCTCGTGACAAACTTTTTCTCTGTCGTCCTCAGCTTCGTCTACTCTGTACTGATCGTAGTCACCGCTGCTCTGTACCTGTCTGGCATTGAGGCTTATGTGTCTGTGATGGTGTTTGCACTTGTGCTGGGCTGGATGAACACTCTTTACTTCACCAGAGGCCTGAAGCTCACTGGCACCTATAGCATCATGATACAGAAGGTTAGATAATGGAGAAAATCAGCGGATAATTAATTAACGTGGAGCATCCGCACCCACGTATTTTAACACTTTTTTTGTTTTTGCTTCTCAGATTCTTTTCAAAGACCTTTTCAGATTTCTGCTGGTGTACGTGCTCTTCATGATTGGATACGCATCAGGTAGGCTTATGGTCTCCACTACAGGGGTACTGTTTGTCATTCTTGCTTAAAGGAATAGTTTGACATTTTGGTAAATATGCTCATTTGTTATTTTGTCAAGCGGAAGATGTGTTTCCAGTTTTGTGCTAAGTGAAGCTAACTGTCTGACTGTGAACCTGAAACTAATAGGGTGTTTCCCCGTTTCCAGTCTATATGCTAAGCTAAGCTAACTGTCTAGCTGTGAACCTAAAGCTAACAGGGTGTTTCCCTCTGTTTCAGTCTTTATGTTATGCTAAGCTAATGTCTAACTGTGAACCTAAAGCTATCAGGATGTTTTAATCTGTTTTCAGTCATTATGCTATGCTACCCTTTAACCATGAACCTAAGCTAACAGGGTGTTCTCCTGTGTCCAGTCTTTAGCTATGCTAAACTAATGTCTAACCATGAACCTAAAGCTAACAGGGTGTTTCCCCCTGCTTCCAGTCTTTATGCTAAGCTAAGCTAACCACCTGACCATGAACCTAAAGCTAAAGGGTTGTTTCCCCCTGCTTCCAGTCTTTATGCTAAGCTAACCATCTCTTGGCTGTGTCTTCATATTCATTGTACAGAGTGGTATCGATTTCCTCATTCAGCTTTTGCCACAACAGTGAATATTTCCCAAAATGTTGAACTATTCCTTTAAGTGCTCACAGTATAACCCAACCTGTCTGCTTCCACTCCACAGCCCTGGTGTCCCTGCTGAGAGTGTGTCCTACACCGGACACAAAGTGTGACGGGGAATGCCCCACCTACCCCAACTGCAGGGACCCAGACACCTACAGCGCTTTCCTGCTGGACCTCTTTAAACTGACCATCGGGATGGGAGAACTGGACATGATCCACAGTGCGCAGTATCCTGCAGTCTTCCTCATCCTCTTGGTCACCTACATCATCCTCACCTTTGTGCTGCTGCTCAACATGTTGATCGCTTTGATGGGGAGACGGTGGGACAGGTGTCGAAGGAGAGCAAGAAGATCTGGAAGCTTCAGGTGAGCTGTTTGTGGCGGGAATATGAAATCATGCTTTAAACGGTTGTTTCTCCCAAATTTTGAAAACACATATTGTCTCATTTAGCTGTACAGATCTGTACAGCTACCAACTTTTACAGGCTCTCTGTGCACTCTCTCCCCACTACACTTGATTTAAATGAATGAATGAATGACTTTTTTTCGATCATAAAAGTAAAAACAAATATAAAAACAAACAAGAGTAATGGTGTCTGAAAAGGAGTAGGTAGAAATAAAACTTATATTTCCCCATTCCACTTCTCACTTCTCCTCTATTAAGTCATGTATCAGTATAATTTCTGTATGTACAGCAGACTAGTTGTAACAATGGTATAAATGGCGAATGTAGTTGAGTAAAAAAAAACAGATTACTAATTAGTTGCTAGTACTTTTTTACTCTGTCCATTACTGACTTACTGGCCACCTCTGGTTTTAAAAAATTACATTTTTCTGAAGCTACACCAGTGACTTAAGTCACTCTGAGCTAAGCACAAACATCAGCATGCTAAACTTACGATACTTCCCTTTAAAGCACAAATGCCACTTCATGGTGGCACTAGAGGAGGTTAAGAGATCACCAAAACTGTCAGGATTCATCCTTCAGACATGGATATTTGTACCAAATTTAATGGCAATCCATCCTGAAGTTTTTGAGCCATTTTTTTATTTTACAAACATAGGAGGTGAGTAAAGGAGTTAATTTGCAAAAAACAGACAAACGCCTTTCTTAAAATGAATAAACCAACACCAGTCTTTGATTGATATTCCCCTAAATGCATGATTAGAAAACATGATTAATGAAAATTTAAAAAATAATGAGATATTTTCTCAAAACAACCCAACATCTGTTTGATTGATATCTTTGGAGTGCACCCAAAAAAAAAAAGAATTTAGCATTTGAAAAATAAATGAAAATGGAGATATCTGTTTTTGCAAGTGAGCCCTTCAAATATCTTTTTGTTATGTGAGTGGATTAAAGCTACCACAAGGAGTTTTTAACTGAATATTAAAAAGAGTCCCAATTTATTACTGATGCCTCTATTTGACCTACCAAAGTTAATGAGACCATCCACAAGAAGATCTGCTGTTTCTGTATCGTTGTTTTAAATGGATGCTCGTAAAACAAGCCTGTGTTTACATTGTCCCATTCAATGCAAATCAAGTGAGTTGTACGTTAGCTAGCTAAAAAGAAGCAGGAGAAAGATTTTATTTAGATATTTTATATATTTTGTGGTTATTATGCTGGAAACACTACCACTGTTGTTCACAGGTGCTTCCAAAATTAAGTTCCTTTTAGCAACTTTAAATACATCAATTAAGCATGTTTACATAACGTGTACTTACAGTGGGCAACAACCATCCTGGACATCGAGCGCTCTTTCCCAGTCTGCCTTCGCAAGTCTTTTAGAGCCGGGGAGATGGTGACTGTGGGGAAGAACTGGGACGGCACACCTGACCGACGCTGGTGCTTCAGGTATTTTACACAAGTCATAATCACAGTCACTCAGCAGCAATAACACCACCTCAAAGAAAACCCATCAATCCTGTCGGTGTCTTGTTTTATCAGGGTGGATGAGGTGAACTGGTGCCACTGGAATCAGAACCTGGCGATAATCAACGAGGATCCAGGCAAGAATGAGACCTGCCAAGCCAACGGGCTGCAGCAGAGCGTCAGAGCCTTGAGGAGAGGTGAGATATTCTCACTGTGCACTCATGAATAAATTCATAGACAAATAAGTATGCATTCACTCTGACTTATTTATACAGATAAAAGAAAATCCTTCTTCTTTTTATCCCCCTCCAGACCGCTGGTCCACTGTGGTCCCGCGGGTGGTGGAGTTAAGTAAGGGTCCGCAGCCTCGATCTGATCTGGTGATAGAGATGGAGCCGCTGTCGCCCAGACACTGACGCCTGCAAATGACTAGTGCTGTCCTTAGAAGGAGACGGCGGAGAGCCATCTGCATCAGTGAGATCACTCTACAGGGGACGATTTGGCCAATAAGTGTTCTAATTTGCACAGATCTCATGTGCCTTGTCTTCAGAGGAAGTATAGTAAATATTACAGTAAGACAGTCAGTGTAATAGGACGGAGAGGACTGAGCACACAGAGACACTGGATGTACAACGTCTTAAAGAATCACTGATTTACATACAGTTAAAAACACTCAACCTGAGATAAACATTACAGTAACAACACAGTGAGCTGTACTTTGATTTTTTGACTGGGAACAATTTATTTGAACGGGTGTGCGTAAGACTGTCATTACACTGTCATAATCATGTCATGACACCTGTCATGGACATCAGGGAGTCTTTATGAATGTTTATGACTCGGTCAGTTATGTCATTTTTAATGCAGAGTTTACATTATTTGAGATGTCTTTGTTATGACAACTTGACATTAGCCAAGCCAATAATGTTTTGTTATGACAATTTGACATAATCCAAGACAGCATAATCTGTCAGCGTCTTTGTTATGACAACTCGGCATTGTGAAACTTAAAAAAAACTATTTAGCTTTAACTGTCTAATGTGGACACTGGCCGTCATGACACCGTTATACGTGTGCCATAAATTATTGTCCTTGACCTCAAGTAAAGTGAGATTCATCGTAAAGATGTCATTAAATTGTATTACACTGTCAAACGATTTCTAACGGTGTCATGAATAATTTCCAGGACTTCGAGAAAAGTGGTACCATTTGCACGTGTCATAAAGATGCCATTAAATGTTATAAGGCCAGTTTGGCCACAGAGTACAGCACCAGGGTGATTTAGCTTATAGAGTTAGATGATGGACAGACATCGGTTAGCTAGTTTACTTGTGTCTTGTTTTGCTGTTATCTGCAGCTGGTGTTTGCTCAGTTAGCCGTGGAGTTCGTCGCCTCATTAGCTGTCTCAGCCCCGGGGTGCCAGGAGCCAAACCCGGCAAGAAAACCACCTTGGTACTGTACTCCCTGTCGTAAAAGAGGCTGGTGTTTGGTTCCGTTCGGGCTAGAATCTCCAGTTCGGCCGGACTCAGCTGGTCAATGGTGGTGGGAAATGTGGATCGGTACTGCACATCCGCAACTCTCAACATGATGTGTCACTCCTGAGCAGAAAAGACAATGTGTTTAATTTGGGATGTTATTAAGACTTTTTAAAAACAGACTACATGCAGAACACATGAAAACATATTGTCATAACAAAGACAGTATTGGCTTGATTAATGTCAAGTTGCCATCACTTAATGACAGCTCCCTCAAGTTCAAGGTGTCTTGACATGGTTATGACAGCGTAATGACAGTCTTATGCACACCCCTTCAACTAAAGTGTTAGCATTTGTTTTTTACTTGTCACATAAGAATAGGGGACTTATTATAAAGATGTACTGTACCTCTCGTTTTCAGACATCAGTGGCTGATCACTCAGGGAATTAAGAGAGTCGTGATATTTCAGCATTTCCAGTCTCATTATAGAGTTACGGAAAACAGAATCATGGGTTATCTAATAGCTAGCAGAGGCATAATTACTGTATTATTGCATTAGCAGTGCAAACAAAAGCTTTGGTAGAAATGCCATCTACAGATTTAATCATGATGGGAGATATTTATTCATGAAAGTAAATATTCATAGATTTATAGACTAGAGTCGGCTTTTATTTGCTTGCTTTATATTTAAGAGGTCCATATATGATGTATCATAAAGATTATATGGTATATACTCATTTGAATGTTTATTGTTCAGGAGAGGGAGGCTCAGTGTATAGAAATTTTATATTTTCTCATCATTTCCTGTACTGTATTAATCAAATAGTTTCAAAACTATGAAAGTCTCAGACTTGGATTGCCAGCGCCGGCAGTGCAGCTTTCATTTGAACTGAAACAATGCACTATGACAATTTCTGATGTGTGCATTATTATATGAACACAAAGACATTGTTCTGAACAAGATGGGCATGATGAGCAGGTTATAGTTGTCAAGCAAATATGCAAATGCGAGACAATAGCCTTCCGTGTTATGGTTTGTCTTTGAATTTCCAGAGTTATTGTTCCTTTGCAGCTGGGGTATTTGCATAATCAACTCTCAGGCCGTGCCATTATGTGCTTCCCCCTATTTGCTGCAGCGTTTTCATTGCAATTGGCTCCTTGCCCTATATAGCATCTTCTTTATGCACATCTACTGTATGTATGCATGTATTTGTGTTATTGTGCTGCATGACAGGGTTTGATTAAGAGCAGATAGGACCTACAATTCATTTTCACCAATTCATTACTGTTGAAGGTCACAGGTCATTGTTCACTATGTTTACATTGCTTTTATAAGGAGACATGTCTATGCATTTTTATATTGTTTGTACATTGCTGCACAGAACAATAAACACTGAATTTATTTTATAAACCACACACTAGTCTGTCTTGAAATTCCTAGATCTTTTTTAAAGATATTTCCAATCAGTACTTGAATGATTTAATTATTTTTTAGGCTACTAATCAGCATCAGACAGAAATTATTTAATTTCTACTAATATAATTTTATTCCATCATTATCTATCACCACTTATCCTTTATGGGTCACGAGGGTCTGGAGCTTATTCCAGCTGACATTAGACGAGAGGCGGGCTACACCCTGGATAGTTCAGTCAGTTCATCACAGGGCTGATTGATTGATTGAATTAATTTATCGTGGCTACTAATCAGCATCAGGCAGAATTTATTTAATTTTTATAAATATGATTTTATTATTAAAAGATACAGAAGTTCTGTGAATAGACACCAATGTTCCCTTTGAATTTGTGAAGTAAAATGATAAAACATTAACCATTAGAGAGAAAGACAGAATGGTTTCATATGTTAAATTAACATTTTTATGGCCTTTGGAAATGTAGGTTTTTTATTCTGTTTCCATTTGTGTTTTAACTAGAAAGAATAGTGTAGCTGGACAATGAATGTCTACATTTTTGTTCATAGAATCTCATTATTATATTATTACGATAATGTTCTGTCAGCTTTGAAGCTGATCCCAGTCATATTGGACCAAATAGATTCATTACTTTGATACCATTGAACCCAGTTACTTTATTTTGTAACTTTTTCAGGGTGTCAACAATGAATTAAATAATTTCCCTACCTTTGTTATCTAAAGGAAATCAATGCATGTGAAATGTTTTTGTGCTGTTTTTTTCCAGATCTGTTCCTAAAATCTCCTCACCTGTGCTTTTTCACCTTTTTTGTTTCTTTTGTACAGCTTGTTTGCTTTTCTTGTTTATGTTGTTTGTTTTTTTTTTCTTCTTTTTTTTATTGTTTATGCATATGCATTATTGCATATTTGCAAAAATATAATAAAATAAGGGTGTGAAGGTCTATGGTGTAACAGAATGATTCATGAAATTCTAAAAAATATTAATTACAAAAAAGGAAAAAAAAAAATTTTTTTCCATTACTTTGGTGTCCAACCATCTATATAATCTTTCCCAGAGGATTTTGATGACATTGCAGGTGTCAGTTTTCTTGTGTTTCTTACAAAATATACATTCATTACACTCCACAAATCCCCAAAATGTATTACAAGGATTTTGAGTTATGTTAATCTGTTAATCATGATTTGCAGTTCCTCCTGCGGCCTGTTGATGGCTGCAGAGCTCTAAATTCCTCTGCTGTGTTCATGTGAAGATCCCAGTCGAGGCAGACAACTGTTAGCTGTATCTACTCATGCAGTTACTGTAGGCACAAGTATTTTTTTAATTACAGCTGTAAATATTGCATTGTCAGTGCTAACTGTTATTACTATAATAGGCTATATTTTGTAGAATGCTGTCCACTCATGAAGCACTTTTTCCTGTGGATCTCAGGTCTCGTTGACCTCGCTCCAACGCCCGGTCAGTAATTATGGGCTTTTGCCTTCCTAATGAAACCACAAGCTGGTAACAATTTATGAACTGCTTCATTTCCTTTCACCTTCCATCATTACACCTCACCTTCCCTTTTCCTCTGTAAAATGTTACAGTGGTGATTCTTACTCATGATAACTAGGGCCTCACCCCTCACCTCCCACTCTCCTCCTCCTCCTCCTGCTCCTCCTCCTCCTCCTCGCTCCCCTCTCTGAGGCCGGCAGCGCTGAAGGACACAGGGAATCTCTCACCACCTCAGAGAAGAGGCTAATCCTCTTTGCCCCAACTTTAACTGGGCCACTAATCCTCCAGGTTTATCTAAGCAGTGAGCACCTAGCACTGCTGACAACTTGGCCTGCCCTCCTCCCTGCAGCCTGTTAAGTAGGGCAGGGCTCGGTCCTGCAAGTGTCACTGTCAGCAACTCTGGAACCGCACACTTGCACAGGAAGTGTGAGCTGTTAACAAAATGGCTCACTCGCTTGCAGCATGTGTGTGTGCGCGCTCGCTGCCACAAATGTGTCTCAACAAACCAAGTGACAGCCAAGTAGGATCATGTTGTAACGGCCCTCATTTAGTAACTGCACATAAGGGAAAGTTGACAGCCTCAGCCAAAGGTCTTAAGTAAACTAACTAGCTTAGATATTGGCAGTACAAATTGTTCAGCTATTGTCCAGCCAGTTAAGCTTAAAGGTGTTTAGGCTGATGAGTCTCAAGCGGATAGTGGGCTGGACTCGGGCCAGCTCATTCTCTATTCACTAAACAACACTCCAGACTGTCTGATGGCGTCAAGTGCAACATTCATTGTCTGCAGTCTGAGGTCCAGCAGCCTGATACACGGAGGAAACCTCCCTACATATAAGTCACACTCTTATTAATCATTTCTCCAACTAATATTGCAAAAGAGGTGGATGGATCATCACTGAATGACTCTCTAGACTAAAGTTAAGACTGAAAATACAACTCCTGGAGCAGGTCTCTCAGAGTTTTAAAGGGACGGTTCACCCCAAAATCAAAAATACATGGCCTGCAGAGCCATTTATCCATCTTGATCAGGGGTGTCTGACATATGGAAGAGCTGGCCTGCTAAAACGGTCCAACCTGGCCAACAGGACGACTTTGCAAAGTGTAAAAAATTGCAAAGATATTGAACATTGTGCAAAATATTGTCAATTAGCAGCTTCAGTACAAAATAATTTGAGCCATAAAGAAGTAAAATACTATATGTTATTCAGTTCCACATTTTGTGCATTTGTAGATCCACTGTGATCTGTATATTATAACGCACATGTAAATAGATTGACTGAATATAGAAAAATTAAGACCTGATCGTGGTTGCACCCATTTTTATTTCGACATCTCAGGTTTGTCGTCATCTGATTTGCAAATTCTTATCACTAAAAAAGGGAAACATTTGTATGTGTTGTTGTTTATGGGTTATGCAATGGTTTACTTGAATCTGAAAATATTTTTAGGGAAGCACAAGCAAATGTTTCTTATTATTAGTCGGGGGAAAAAAAAGTCAGCTTCATGATTGACATGTCTGTGCGTCAGTTTCTTCAAATCACTTCTTATCATTGTGGATTGCCACAAGATAAAAAATGCCTATTCTTTCTTTGCCACATTTTAATTTCTCTAACTAGTCATTTCATTTCCTGTACATTATTGAAAAGTGATCTCTATTCTGCAGTCGCCCCAGCAAGTCAGTGCAGTGCAGGCAGCAGGGCTGAGAGCTGACCTCTCACTGTCTTTCACCGACCACTCATTCACTAGTTAAAAATAATAAATAAAAGAGGGAGATGAAAAGTATGGTATGAGCATATGGAAATCCATTTCATAATTAATTATATGGCAACATTAAATCAATTTGATGCTATGCAGGCACAACAATTACATTGCCAATGAATATTAGATTAGAATATACAACATTGACATGACTTCTGGTGTAAGCCATGCCCAAGTCCTCTCAAATGTATCTGAATAGAGATACATAGACATATTATATTGGCATGAGTTGCAGAGATTAGAAGATATTGGCCGTAGAGATGTCTTTGGAATATAACGGCACTAGATACCACTAAGCTTGTGGTGCTCAAAGTGCCTAAAATACATTAAAAAACAGGAATGTCTCTTGCTTACTCAAGATACTGCATAAACCTTGTGAGCAGTTTCATGTAGGAACTTCTTTCTTTTTTACCATGAAATGAAAGTTTTGTGGTGCTTTGAAGACCGCAAGCTGAGTGCCGTCTAGTTCCTTTACATGAGAGAGAAGGCAGACGTCTCTACACCTGATGTCTCCAAAACTCAGCAACTCACACCAAAACACTCGAGATGGATAAATAGCACTACCTGCAAGAGGAAAAAAATATATTGTTGATTTTGAGGTGAACTGTTCCTTTATGGTCAGAGCTAATTTTCTGCCTTGAGATAATTCCTTGAAACTCCTTTCCAGTGAAATCTCTCACCAAGGTGTGGTATTTCTAAATGGAATGAGCAATCACTGGAAGCACTGGGAGATGAGGAGCTGGAGACATATTGGTGAGGTGGCGTGTGAGATGACCTTTCAGTTCATCTCAGATGAAACGAGGCTGCTGAACCCGAAATGATTCAGAGTGTCTAAACTGACAGGCGAGGGCACGGCCGCGGCGGAGCGTCAGCCTGCTGCCCGCCCGGCCTCTATAGGCATGAGGCATCTCTCATGATTTATTGTGAAATTGCCATGGACTCAATGTGGCGTGCAGGTGAATGAGTTTTGCTAATAAGAGAAGCATTTCTGCTCCACAGAGCTCTTTTTCTGTCTGAGCGAGCGTGTATGAAATCAGTGTGCAGTCTCCCAGTACCACACGCTCTGGTGGAGGCGGCTGGCTCATCAGTCTATGGCTTATCTGATGTTTTAGGTGGGTGGAGAGGTTGGGAGTGAGGAGAGAAAGGAGGAAAAGGCGTCAATATTGAGTTCTTGAAGGTACCACAGTGTTGTTAAACATTTTAGATTGGGTGTATGTTGTGCTCCTTATCCTCAGGAAGTGGACTCGCAGTAATAAGACCATGTTGTACTGGTAAAATCCTGCTAACAAAAAGAATCCATCTTAACATGAAAACAATTTCTTTTGATAGCTTTACATTAGACTACAGGTTATAAATGATGAAACTAAAAAATAAACACTAATTTGCAGAGATGTAGATTCAAGTCACAGGACCTGGACTCAGGTCAGACTTGAGTCACAAATTTGATAACTTCAGACTAAAAAAAGACCTGCAACTTGACTTGGACTTTAACACCAATAACTCGTGACTTCAATATTCCTTTACCTGACTTGTTATCAAGTTTAATGCCAATAAATAACTTTTCTAACTAATCTAGGTCCCTCTACGTGGACGGCAGCTAACAGTTACAACTTAACATAAACTGATCCGCAGTTCATAAATTCATAACATTTCTGTGTAGCTGACGTCAACAGACAACAACTCAGCAGCTGTTGTTCTGACTTGAGGCGGCGTTTATGTGAATTACCCAGTCGGGATCTAATTTTTCAGATTATTCTGACACCACATGAATCCAGGATTAATTCAGTAGATCCACTTTGTTTTGAACAATCCAGCAGCATCCACTGAAGTTGCAGGAGAGAACCATGAAGAACAAACATTACTGAGTGCCAGTTTGAAAACAACAACGACTTAAAGGGATAGAAAGCCCTATATATACATATATAAAGGGCTTTTTATGCCTTTAATGAGAGGACAGCTGAAGATATGAGAGAAAAGGGGGGAATGACATGCAGCAAAGGGCCAGAGGGGGGAATCAAACCCACAGCCGCTGCAGAGGACTCACAGCCTCAGTACATGAGGTGAATGCTCTTTCAGCTGAACTACCAGCCCACCTTCATCCAACATTTTAAGTTAGACAAAGAATGGTAAGTCAATGCTAATATTAACAAAATTAGCATGGGCATGTTTAGCTAACATTTGCTTAAACGATAGGTAGCTTTGTAAATCAGTGAGGCTGGAAAACATTACATTACAACTTGCTTAGGACCCAAAACTAAAAGTTTAGGATTCTTCCTTATCTGTCTTGACTTGGGACTTTGAGACTTTTTGTGACTTGCAAAACAATGACTTGGTCCCACCTCTGCTAATTTGTCTATAATTTTGGTGCGTCTCAGGGGGGACTTAGCATTTGCCCTTGCCATAAAGTGAGGCGCCATTAAATGCCTCAAAATTATGGTTATTTTTTTTTTATTTTTTACTTTTTGCAAATTAATTGTCTTTCTTAAAATCCATACACTAAAATGGCATCTGAATGATTAATTCATGAGTGTGTCAGGGCCTCAGCACTAACTGGGACTATTATATGATGATGTTGTAAACAAACGGCTTGTGTTGTGTACAGACAGTTGAAAAATGAAGCAAAGTTACACCAGTGGTGCTGAAAAAAGGAAGAAGCGAGAGCAAGATAGTACCCACCCAAACCACGGCCACAGCCTGTTCACCCTGCTGCTGTCTGCCAAGAGATACAGAAGTTCTGCTGCTGCACCCAATCTAAGAAGAGCTTGGTGTGTCTTTGGTGGTGTAGGGGTATGGGCTGCAGAAAAAGACAAATATCAGTGGCTTTGCTTTGATTTTTAAGCAATTTGGTTCAGAAAAATGCTTGAGACAGCTCACATTCCCTTATTACATGGCTTGAATGTCCAGGCTTCAGAGGACACCTTGTCTTTGCCACTTTGGTAAATTGCGTGTGAAGAGACTTAGCTCGCCTTTGCGTCTGCTTAAGAGGAGTTTCTCCAAGTCTTCTTCCAGGGAAAATTGTCAATCATTTCCACAGTATAGCACAGTACTGTCCCCTTTTTTCTTTCTTTCTTGATTGTTTGATTATACAAAGTGAGATTGTTTTCCAGTGATAGCACAAAGGACATATCATTAAGAAACTGTGAGGACAAAATATACCGCTGCAAAGGTCAAAAAGGTCAAGTGAACAACAAGATTGTAAGAGGCCAGCATATGGCGGTGATGTGCGAAGTGACTCCTAAGGCTAATATGCTTACCTTCATTACAGTAAGGCTTCGTCCAGAGTCTTAAAAATTATTTAAGAAGATTTTTACAGCAACAAGACAGACGTAGAAGTCATCTGCTTTATTTACTTATGTCAAACAATAATACATAAGAGAGGAGAGGTCAAATGAAAACCAACCATCTACATTAAAATAAAGAAATTTCAGTCCTGAGATTGACAAAAAGCAGGGAACAGACAAAATATCTACCGTGGTTGTTGGGATGGAGGGGGGACAGTGGCAGTTTCAGCAAATTGAAGATGATGGTTGTGGGGAGATTAGGGGGAGATTGCAGAACTGGAGAGGGGGTAGAAGGTAAGCAATCACTGGGATGCTTGGCTGTAGGCACATTCAAAAGTTGAAAACCCCACGACTAAAGGATTTTACAGCTTTTTTTTATATTCAGACTTCTTATTTCGAAATCTAAGACTCATATATTATCATTTTCAAAAAGAAAAGCAAGGTATTCTTTACATTTTTTCATCCTGAGGAGACAAAATCATTTTTTAAACATAAATACAACACTGCAGGGAGAACAATAAGAGAGATGCTTTATAGATTTCCCATTTCCATATATATGATTTTCTCAAGGTTGCAGCACCCTCAGACTTTGGCAGCGTTGGTGCATTTGAGATCATTCGGGAAAAAAACAAAAAAACAGCCCTGTTTGTCCACAGGAACATTCTGAGAGCCACACAAACAGTAAAAAGGAAACAGGAAGAAAAAAAGAGCAAAATCCCCAGACTTTTGTGTTTAGATTGGATACAGAAATATACCCACCACATAAACTAGATGAATATTTTGGAGGCCATAAGCTTTTTCAGCTGAACATACATAGTTGTGACGCTGAAGAAATAAAAAGCTGTAAGCTCCTGGAATTACAACCTGCTGCACTGCCTTTAAAAAGGGGCTCTCGGGCTGTGCCTTTGGAAGAAGATCCTGATTTATTTTGTGATCTGTGCTGATTTTTATCTTGTGTTGTGTTTAATAAAGGCTTCAAACAACATTTAAATTGTGTGGTGCTCACGTGACCCATCCAGTTCTATTCAGCAGCGCTAAAGAGATGAAAATGTGCTCGAACTCTGGCAAAACAACAAGTTTTTAATAATATTGTGCAATAGAGCGATAAGGCTGCTGGGTTAACTATACAAGCCTCCTCACACTCTCACAGAAATAAGGGTTCCAGAAGGGTTCTTCCTGACGGGCTGAGGTTCCACCCAGAGCCTTTTGCTCCTAAAGAACACTTCTTTGAAGAAATGGTTCATTGAGGGTTATTTGTAAGAGTAAAGGTTCCATTAAGAACCCTTTTCATCTAGTAAACACTTTGCAAGAAAGAGGATTGTTGAAATCTTTCATTGCACTATAATATAAAATGGTTCTCCGTTGATTCCCCTGGCTGGGTTCTGGATAAAACCCTTGGAATATGAAAGGGGTTGCAGTAGAACCCCGGGGTAGATTCTAGAAAAAAGCTTTGGAGGATTAAAAGGGTTCTCGGCATGCCCCTCTAGATGGGTTCTAGATAAAAACCCTTGGAATAAAAAGGGGTTGCAGTAGAACCCGCTGGGTGGGTTCTTGTTGGCACCCTTTGCAGCTGGATAAAACCCCCAGACAGGGTACTGGGTGGAACCATTGCACCATAGAAGGGTTTTCCTTTAGAACCTCTCAAAGAGAGTTCTGGGTGAAACCTTTCACAGATGGTTCTGGGTATAACCCTTTATGTTGGGTTCTAGTTAGATGTCTCTGAGAGGGTTCCAAGTGGAAACTTCATAAAAGATTCTACCAAGAACATGTCTGTGAAGGTTCTCAGTCATCCAGGTCATGGTATTTGCTAGGAGCTATCATAGACAACTGGTCTTTCCTTGCTTCTACCAGGAACCATGTGGACAAATCGGAGAACCCTTTATAGTTCTAGTCAGCACCTTTATTTATCCGAGTGCAGGACCATCTGTATTATTGATTAAAGTATCTTCTTGCTAGGTAGGAGCCAAATGGACACGACCGGCCTCATGACTTTATCTTCTGCAGACGTTAAGGAGGGATGCTGGGAAGGACTCGGAGATGGGAGCCCCAGGGGCCCAAGGGCAGCCAGGGGACATGACTGAGGTTGACCAAAGCGGTGTGGAGGGGACGTTAGCCGCCCCCCCTCCACCCACTCACCCACCCACCTCCCTCTGTCATCTGTATGTTAGAGAAGCAGCGCCAAGACTCTACAGAGCGAGCAGCTGCCTTTATTTTCTCTATCCCTCCCTGCCGTCCCCTCTGTTATGAGAGTGAAAGAGCTGACCCTGCTTTGAACGGGCCCGTCCGCTCCCCTTCCTTCTCAGCAGTATTTAAGGTGCATAATATGCGACTAGACCTTTGCACCGGGTAAAGGTCTTCATGGACTTATTGGGATTTACTAAGGGATTTTTACAACCAAGCATAAGTCAATTCCCCTCTGCTTTGCCCTCAGGCCATCCTCGTGAGTGTCTCGTTGCCCTTGAAAACGTGTTAACAGTCAATAGTCTGTAGCCACGGAGATACATTATAGATCTAAATGTCCTCAATCAGATGGGGTAATTTATCATTTCCAGCCATTAGAAACTTCATTTCAAATGATTTCACTTACTAGAATTGTGTAAATTGAGGCACAAAAAAAGTCTTTCAGCGAGGAATGTGATTTCCTCAGAGCTCAAATCTGAATATGAGGCCGCAGAGCCAAAGAGGGGAGGCTGAAACCAGCACCAGGAACATGGCAATTATCCTGATTACTGATGCTTCGAGGCTTCTCTGACCCCAAAATCCCTCCCTGTGTATCTCTCTCGCTCTTTCTGTCTTTTGCTGAGATCTGTCACATTGCACGGGGCCCCTCATCCAGGCAGGGAGCAACCATGTATAATCCAACAGAAAACAAATCCCCTCGATCAAACACAGCCCAGCTTTTAAAGCAGGCCTCTGAGCCCGGGCGCCATGGTGCGGTGCTGAGGCCCTCTGAGACGCTGTGGAGGCTGTGATTTAGCAACCCCCCCTCCACCCTCCACCCCCACACACCCCCCCTCCCCTCTTACAAACCCTGCTGTCCTCCCCCCTTCAACGCCAGCCAGCCAGTCCTAACCTTCAGTTTGTTTAAGCACTGCTGAACCCTGTTGGCCCCGGACAGGGGGAGGGTGGGCTTAGATAATGACATGCCATATGCCACTCTGCCTCTGCAGCTGAGTGAGCCGTGGATGGATCAGCTCAGGCACAAATCTATTTGAAATTTAATTCTATTATCCTAATATGGGGCTAAGCGTCCATTGTCCAAATCGGGAATTGTGGAATGGACCGGAGTTGGAGGGCTAAGATGCATCCCGTCAATAGGAGCTCATTAATGTGTGTAAAGGAGCAGGGGGACAGACAGATTGGAGCCTGTACAGTAGAAAACGTAGCCACGAAGCAAAGATGGTAATAGTGACTACATACCACCTTATATTTAAAGGAGTAATATGTAACAAATGCACGTCCAAAAATAAGTACCGCAGTACAAATAGCAAGTTGGATCCATAGACGGTATATTTAATAGGTTGAAATCCTACTTAATTTCTGTCCTATTTCTACACGGTCAGTAGATCAGCTGTTTATAACTGTCAATTGTCTGTAAATCCTGAAAACAAAAGGCAACTGCTCGAAAATACACACTCTGGAGTTGAAGTTCAGTGACTGTCTGTCAGCCTGCCAGGCTCCATTAAGACACCCAATTCAATCATTATTAACATCTGCCCCTTCTAAAATATTATTAATGATTCCTTACAACTCAAACGCAGACACTTGCTCGTTTTAGTGAACATTCGGCATTAATTTGAACCCTAATTAACATGAAACGTCCAAACAAAAACAGCGGCTGTGGCCTATAGTGTTGTTGTCAGAATATTTCAACTTTAGCATGTTTCCTTACATATTGACTGACATACTGACATATTGTGGTCATTTTATAATCAGTTACAGTAAATATATTACAGATTTACCCTTTAATACAATACAAAGGAATTGACTTGAACATTTTTGCTAAAAAATAGAAACTGGCTTCATTTTGTGTCATCGTCTCCCTGTTTTATTCAGCTGAACTTGGCTCAAAACAGCCAGATTCCTCTCTGTACCTAATAGGAAATCCCTTGCCATTTGAAAAGGGTTTGATTTCAACCCTTTGAGCGAATGAATACTCTCCACTGGCAGTGTCCAGCAGCCAGGCGTCACCCAATATTCCCATTAGCAGAGAGGCCTGGTGCCTCAGACCTCCACTGGTGGGAAAGGCCAGACACCAGAAACTCCGCTGCCTCAAGTGTCTCCTCTTCACTTCAACATCATGTGACAGGGTTTAATGCTTGGATGCAGAAGCCAAACGGAGGGGATTTAGGGACGGGATGTATCTGTAAATCTGTCAAAATATTTCTACAAGACAGAAAATATGCTGGAATCACACTGTGGCTGGGGTATTAAGCTGTTGAAACAACATGAAAAATTTTCACTGGAATGTTAAGGAGGCTTACTGTGCAAATTTAAGCCAAAGGGGGCTTGGTATTCTCTTTCGACTGAAATCTTTGTCAGCCTTCAAACACAGCAGCGTGTCTACAAACACCATTAGCTCGAAATTTAAGGCTCGTAGTTAAGATTAAGCGAGGGTTATCTTAAGGGAAAAACAGGTCTATTTATGGAGTGCAAACGAATCAAAGAAACATTATTTTCTCAATATTCATGAGTAAATCCTTTCTTTTTTCAACAATGCTGCCTGTTCTTTATCTTTGGATGCCACAGTGTAAACATTTAAAAGATGATCAATTAAATTTCCTTCCTTTTTATCGCCTCAGTACAGTAAAGGATCTACATCACACATCACAGAGCTGCAGAAACAAGGGCCCAATTTCCCGCCGACTTCTAGAGGACATACGTTAAAAAAATAATGACAGACTTCAAAGCCGAGACGTGGCTTCTGAATATATTCTTAAAGAAATTTATTTTACACCTCAAAAACAAAAAAGGGTAGGGATTAGGGATGTGGTACATTGGGAATGTATTGACAACTGTAGTTTACATTTTTTGGTGTAAGCTCAGAGAAAAATGTTAATACAGTCATAATAATTGCACTTCATAAATCTAGACTGATGCCAGTATTTCCCCCACAACAACAAAGCTCCGTCTCTCTCCGTCTTTCTCTTTCTCCAGTTACTAAATTCAATTTACCATTGAAATTTGACGGACAAAAGAAATGCTAATTTAAGACCAGAGGACTGCTGCACTGATCCAATTTTTCTCTTTCACTCGAGTCCCACAAGGCAATAAAACATTGCAGTAATTTAAGTGCAGTACATTCAAGGGAATCTCACAGTCATAATAAATATTTCACCGCTCTGAATCATCAAGTTAAGACTGGCCCGGGCTAAATGCGTCCCAACCAGGGGGCTGAAATGGACGAGGAGAAGCAGTGAGCCTCGTCTCATTTCATCTGATGCCAGAGGACAGGGCATGATTGTTTTCATTTTGTTTTTTTTTTTCTTTGCAGGATTAGGATAGGACTTCCATTTGTTCTGTCCTTATGATAACATTTGACAGGAGTCAGGGCTGTAGCGCTGTAACTACAGGAGTCATGTGAGAACTTGATCTCTACTCTTTGCTCCAGAGAATATCTAAAGCCTCCCATTAAAAAAAAAAAGGAGCACAATATCTGCAGTACATTACTCAGATATGACGTTTATGGGACTGGTGAATCAGTTTTTCAGTCTTGGTGGTAGAAAATCTTATAATGACACAATTGAAAAAAAAAAAAAGTCTGAGGATTTTGAAGAACACAAACTAAAAAAAATGCACACACGCGCATGCACTCAGCCACATACACGCATAAACATACACGTAAGGTTACGTAGATAACCTCCCAGTCACATTCTTCATTGTAACATTTCTTTTTCTTGTATTTTTTTGCGACATTTTCTTTTTTAAATAAGTATTTCAAGATTTATTGTAGATTCCAGTGTTGGTTAGGAAAAAGAGCTCTCCGACCGGGTTCTTACAGAACCAAAGCAGCGACTATGCCTCACACCAGGACATAAGAAACTGCACATCAGCTTGAGGAGGAATTATTATTAAATCATAAAAACAAAAAAGTGGAAAAAAATAAAATTAAAAAAAAGCATTTGAGACACTTTTCCCCATAGCAGCCGATGCATATAATATAACTACAAATATATAAAACAACAAAAAATAGGTTCAAGTTTTTCAAGTTTCTTAAATATATCATATCCAAACTACCCAATTCCAAACTTCAAAGTTAACAAGATTCAAGCAGTGCAATTTATGTATCAATTATAACAGCAATAATAACTAATATTGTACTATCCTTTTAATTCAACCTTATGATCCTTGTACATACCCACCAGAGTGCTGCCTACACTTTTAGTCTCAGTACATGTGTGCACACTGTAAAAACAAGGTGAGAAAACTCAAGGCGATGGACTTCAATAGAATTCAGAGTTCTGAATCAGTTTTGCTGACCTATAATATTTTGTTGAGATAATTTCTTGTTCTTCTCTGGATACACGTAAATCTTTGAGCTTTAGAAACCAAAGAAAATGTATATTTCAGAAAACAATGTTAGAAATACACTTTTTGGGGGGGCTACTAAAACACAAATTCAAGCATCTAAAGAGGAAAAGTAAATTATGTCGACAAAACATTACAAGTTGGTTGTTTTTTCCCTAAAACTTAAAGCTACTACAAGG
The DNA here is from genome assembly GCA_034769285.1 of Lutjanus argentimaculatus. Taxonomy (NCBI): domain Eukaryota; kingdom Metazoa; phylum Chordata; class Actinopteri; order Lutjaniformes; family Lutjanidae; genus Lutjanus; species Lutjanus argentimaculatus. The sequence continues at coordinate 14,706,998 of JAWZSL010000017.1, forward strand.
AGTTTTTATTATGAAACAGTCTCAGTTTAATAGTGATGCTTCTATCTGACCTGCATAAGCAAACGAGACCATCAGATTCTCCTTGAAATCAGATGATAAGATTCTGTGTTTACATTTTCCCGGGCTATTTTGATGTCGATAATTTTATTATATGTTATATTTTGTGGTTACAGTGGTGGAAAAAACTACCACTTTTGTCCACAGGAGCCTCAAAAATCACAATATTAAAGCTCCTTGTAGCCTTAAAGACTCAAAAATCTATTGAAGTAAGCTGCCTTGAAATTTCTCTCACATTTTTACAGCGCATCTGTATGTGTTTGTGTGTGTTTATGTGTTACAGAGTTTTGGATTTCGAGAGCAGCCCTAAATTTCGGCCCTTTTAAGACCATTTCAGTGACAACCTACACAGTAGCTTCATCCTTTAGTATTTGGAAGGGGTATGCACTTCATGTCAACCTATGATTCTCATCAAAAATGTTCAGGCAAGTAAAACAACAAACAAAAAAAACAGAAGAAAAAATAAATCAATCCAAAATTCCTATTGGCAAACCACACAATGGAACATCTGGAGAATCTTGAAATCCCTTTTTCTCTCCCACTGGCAATCACTACCACCACCTCTCGTATTTGGGATTCCCACAGCCTGCCTGCCTTGAAACCACCAAACCTACAGTAGGGTCACACAGCACAACAACTGCTCTTCTCTAAGCTCCCACACTAGTTAAAGCAGTGCCACTCTCAACAATCTGTACCCAGGAAAAAACATCTCTGTTCTTCAACTTTGATTCTTCACAAATTCACAACTCTTGATTCTCTTCCTCCTCTTCTTCCTCCTCTATCTGTAAACAGGGAGGCGGATGTGTGCATGCTGGTGGTCTAACAGACGCGGCACAGACACAGTCTCGTAGCCTTTGCCGAGCATCTGTTCCTTGATGCAGGGTGGGTGGATGTCGTTGATCAGGTACTCCAGAGACTGCAAGCTGCTGCTCAGCACCGACGTGTTGCACAGGCTCTTGCTGGGCAGGCTGCAGCACAAGCCTCCCCCGCTGTCTATAGCGGGGTGGTGATGATGATGGTGGTGGTGGTAGAGGTGATGGTGATGGGGGTAGCCCATCTCTCTGTGCCCCGTGGCCGGCCCTCCTGTGGAGGTGCCCAAAAGCTCCTGGGGGTTGTAGCAGTCACTGTCCGGTGTCACCAGCACACTGTTCCATGGTGGGGCAAAGTACTGACCCACTGAGAAGTTTCCGTGCATACCCACACAGTTCAACGGCGAGGAGCTGACTTTGTCCAGCCCGCCTCCTCCGCTGGCGCTCGCTGTCAGGTGGTAAGGTCTGGAGGAAGAGGAGGACACTTGCGTCGCCATAATCCCGCCCCCTGGAACACAAGTTTCGGGGGACTTGCTAATGGCGCCCCCTCCTCCGCTCCCTCCACTGTACATGCGGAGCACGGCCTGCTGCTGCTGCTGCTGCTGTTGTTGCTGCTGCTGCTGCTTCTGCCAAAGGATGTAGTCCATACCGTCCGCATACACGCCAGTCTTTATCGCTTCTGCGTTCTGAGCCGGCAGCCCTGGCCCTGTGTACACCATATTAGCCTGGGGAGCCATCCCGACCACGTAGCCTCCACCTGAGGAGCTAGACGAGAGCCCCATGACAGTCGTGCCCTGCTTGGAGGGGCTGGAATTCGATGGCGCGGTGGCGGCCCCTTGGCACACCTGCTGCAGAGCCTGGGCCTGGCAATGCTGGTTGATCTGGTAGATGATGCTCTGGATGGAGGGGAGGTTGGACTGTGCGGGCAGGGCCAGGCCGCGGCCCCCTGTTACAGGGATCACTGAGCCAGCTACAGTGACGTTTGGGGGGGACCGACAGTCCGGGGCCTTCTGGAGGCTTCGAGGGCCCGGTGTGGTATACCATCTGGCCGTGGCCACTGGCTAAAGTGCTACTACTGGGGGGTGGGTACGGGGCAACAGCTATGTGGGCTGGAGAGAGCTTAGTCCGTCTGCCTTCTGAGTTTTTGAGAACTCCTTTCGAAGGGACAAAGGTGGATGTCGATGATGATGACGACGAGGAGGAGGCCTTGACGATGGCGAGCAGGCCATGGTAGCCCCCTGTGTGGAGATGTGGGTAGGGACTGTAGCGTTGCCCTGTGGTGTCGTATCCATTCACAGTCCGGTTAAGGTGCTTGTGCTGGGGAACCCTGATGTTGGTGGGGAAGATCTTGATGGACAGAGGGCTGTTGGCCGTCTTCTGAGCGTAGGCATCAAGTTCTGCCGCCGTGGGGTAGCGTGGGGAATGTGTGGGCACTACCAGGTCACCTGCAAGACAAACAGAGGGAAAAGTATGAGTGAAATGAACGATTGACATGAAAAAATGATACAGATGGCTGCATGTGTAGGAGAACAGAGCAGCAGACCAGACCAGAGCAGACCAGGGGTTTAATTACCAGAAATATCGAAGGAGCCGACAGCAATGGCAGCCACAAAGTCAGATCAATCAATCAATTGCAATAACTGCTACTGCTGCAACAGTAAAACCTGGCAGCATTACAGTGACTACATCTAAAGCAGGCTGGAAAATGTCACTGTTCTGCCCTGCCCTTCTTTGTAAGACAGAAGGTTACATTAAGAACTCTTTTCATCCAAAAAAAAAAACCTTTTTGTACCATCATATAAATAGATTCTCAATAGAACCCCTTGGGTGGGTTCTAGATATAACCTTTGGAATATTAAAGGTTGTAGGTAGAACGTCCTGGGTGGGTTCTAGATAAACACTCTGACTATAAAAAGTCATCAGTAGAACACCCTGAGTGTGTTCTAGATAAATCCTATAGAATATCGGGAATTTCTCTGGAATATATGGGTGGGTTCTGGTCAGCATGCAGAAGGTTGTGGTAGAGCAATTATACCATAGAAAGGTTCTCTGAAGAACCTCTCATAGGGGTTTTTTGTGAGAAACCTTTCACAGATGGTTGTAGGAATAACCCTTGTGTTGGGTTCTAGGTAGAAACCTCTGAACGGGTTCCAAATGAAACCTTCAGAAAAGGTTCTACCAGGAGCCAAAAATGACTCTCCTATGAGAACATGCTGAAGAACCCTTTATGGTTCTTGTTAGCACCTTTATTTCTGAAAGTGTCCAAGAACAATAACACAGCAGAAGAACCCAAACAGTTTGTGAATTGTAAATCAGGGCTGACAGCCGTTTATGTCCCATCACTCCCCTCCTCCATTTGAGCTTTCTTTCCATCTCATTTTCACACCCTCCTGTGGAAGTTCATCCCTAGACAAATGGATCTTTTTAAAAACTCATTCTGTCAAAGCCTGGTACCTTAGGCGCTGTTAAATCAGTCCATTGTGAAATTAATTCGGACTCTCTTTAGCATTGAATTGGGTTAGCCTTGGATACCAGGCAAGGAGGGACGAAGGGGAGGGGATAAAAGCTTGTTTAATTGCAGTGGCACATTTGAGATTTATAAGTGGTATCACTTACTGGGTCTTACCCTTGGCCACAGAATTTCCACATTTATTCAATCCAGGAGTACGTGGAGAGGCCCTCACAAAAAAACCAATTAAACATCCATGGGGAATTACTACCCTGGTTAAGGTTAACTATGTCAGACCAGAGCCAAGTCAGGAATACTGAAGTGCTGCTATTTGCAAACTTGGTCAAGGATAAAACTGAATAATTGGTTTGCGGATGAACAAATTTAAAAGAAAGAAATCATTTCAAAAGGAAACACATTATTGTTGAGCTCAAATAACTCAAACATAAGACATGCCGATGGTTTACCCTTGCGAGACTATGAAATATTTAGGAAATTAAGCAATATACCACTGTGGATAAAAAAGGACCACCTAAAAAATCAGTTTAAGTGTACGCTATATTTAGAACATTTTCACTGCTTTACCTTGCTGTCAGACAGCCTTTTCTGATGGGAAACAGTCATTTTACCTCGCAGGACATGGGAGTTGCAGGTCAGTTGCTGCCTGCTCAGTTAGTTTTTTTGTGTTATTGTGTTTTAAAATCTTAGTTTAGATTCACCAAAGTCACACAATAACACAAATAAACTAACCAATCGAGACAGTGACAAGCCAGCATCTCGTGTCTTCTGCAAGGTAAAAATTACTGTTTTTGCAAAAGGAGTTCGGAAGTAGAGAAAATATTTTAAATATAATGTACACTTAAATCAGTATTGATTTTTTAAATGTGGCCGTTTTTTTTTCAGAGCGCTAAAATTCATTTTGCTGCGATATTCCTCTCTACTATGGATAAGTGCGTTATACAACTCTACTTAAAAAAAAATCTGAAATATCCCTTTAATGATTAGCATATAGTAACAAAAAAAATGCCCTTTGTCTTCATGAAGTAATATACATATTATTATTACATGTCTTTATTTTACATTTCCAGAATAATACATGGCAGAGCAGACAAGAGGCAGGTTGCTATAAATATAAATGTAAATGCTGTGTACTGTTTGCCATATGAAACCAATCCAATCCCAAAATTCAATTCAGCAGTGAACGTGGCGAGTGAGACTAGCAATGGGCCTCGCTCAATGAGCCAAGGCTTGGGCATTGTGAATTGAGGTGGCAAACAGGAAAATGGCAATTTCTAAAAACCCCACCATGTGTCATTGTTTGGGGGCTGGGCATGGAGGTGAGGGGCCACGGTGAGATTGGATTTAAACGACATTATTCAGGCAATTTCATGGCTACTTAGCTCAGTGTAACAAAAAGGGTGGGGGGTTGGGAAAAGAACTCAATTTACAAGCAATATATCAGCTGCCACAAATGACTTGCAACCCCTTCAAAAATGACATTTTTATGCAAAAGCTAACAAAACGCACAAAAATTAACTGCCATAACTGTGCCGTCAGCAAATGTCCTGGCGACCTAAGGAGTCTGCAGGGTGCAGGCTGTGACTAGGACTCACTCCATTTCCTTTGCGATTGCAAAATCATTTTAAAGAGACTCCACAGCCAAGTAGTCACAATTCTCATTTCTTTGCTCCCATTACAGATAGCGTGGGGAGTTCATTTCAACAACCCTATGGGTCTCCAACTGTGAAAATGATTAAATCTACAAGATCCATATCATAAAAGAAATAAATTGGGAATTTAACAGCAGAGGGGAGAGACGGTGAATATCGCGAGTCAAATTTAGTGCACGACCTATTCTGAGTCGGTTTGGTTCATCCTGCAGACAACATGTTTTCTAAATCAGAAACACTACACTTGAAATATGAATTTAAATTTGTAAAAAATGGCCTGACTTTAATGACTTGGTTTTTAATCAGAGTGAGGGAACCTGGTGCCATCCTAATGGGCTAGGCTGAGTGTGCCAGGCCAGCCTATCTTAGATCTAACCAACCTTACTGAGGCAAAGCTCTGCTTCCCTGGTGACAGCAGTGCCATTTGCTTTGATGTTCTGACTTGCAGTGGAAAACTGACAGAAGACTTATTTCATTTGCTCAGAAGAGAAAAACATGCTCATTTCAAAGCACATTGCTGATCCACATGCAAATGGAATGGCAGCATTTTTTCTGATCTTCTTTACATGAGGGCAAAAAAAAACTGTCTTTGATCATCACATGGTCTAAATGAGGAAAGATACTTGGCTTTCAGGCATATCAAGGGCCTGTGCCCTGCCGCCCCTACAAGCCCCCAGCTGCAATATGCCCATCATTCCACCTAATTACTGCCACATGAGGAAAAAAAACTATAAAAACAGCCAGGAAATTCATTAAAGGGTGGCTAATTCTATTCCTTCTCACTGACTGAGTCCATATTTTCCATGCCTGAGCCTGCATTTCTTCCGCAAGAGACGAGAAAGCCCTCTCCCTCCGTCTTTTCCCAGCTTGGCCCTTGTTTGTCAATAGGCAGAGCCTTTGGCACACCAACCTGGCATCAAAGGGTTTCACACTTCACAGGCCACAGGGATTAGAGGCCTTTCAGGCCTACAAAACCCATCTCAGCTCCACAAAGGCTTCCGGTTATTAGAACCCACAGGCATAAAGGAAGAAGAGGAGGAGGAGGCAAATGAGCATCTGGATGCTTCTGATTCCAGCTTCCTCTTTAAAAAAGTTCCATGGTATAAATTTTATAGCAAAGTTGATTACAGTAAGTATGGCCACAGACCGAGGTGTAATTTCACTCTCATACACTCGCTGTTATACACACTGTGTGTTTGATGTGCAGGGTCTCCACATCTCTCTCCTCCAGAGCAGTAAGTCTATAAGTGAGGACATGGAGGTTAAAGGAGAGAGTCTCTTTTTAGGCCGGCGCTCTGTGACTTATTGGTTGGGGCTGCAGTAGATCATAGCTCTGAGCAGCAGCATACAGATGGTGCTGGCTGATAAACACCCACTGAGGCAGCCAACACTGCCTCCTTTGTGTGAGCCCTCACCTCCTCAGAAGGTAGGGGGTTTCCTGCACCTGTGCACACTCTCCTGCGTGGTCGTGCATGCAAACACAATGCATGATAACAGGAGGGGAAAAAAAGGCAAAAATATACACGCATACACACACAAACCTGCATCTGCAGTTGTGTGTCTCATTTGCCATCAGTGGAGCATGTTGTTATCCTCTGCTCAGCGCTCTCTCATGAAATGTAGGGCAGGGACAACAACAGGTGCCTGTGCGGGCGACAGCCTGCAATGCCTCCTGGGCTAAATGCTTCACACTCGCTTCATTTCGACATGCGACAGCCTTGTAAGGATTAATTATTTCCCCTGGGGATGGAAGAATATGCTTTTTCCTTTCCTGAGAGCAGGAGGCTATGTGCACTCCCAAGCAGCACATGAAACAGCTTATAGTAAATGAACAGGGAAGCATGGGCTAGCAGCTCTGCTTTTACAATAAAGTAAGGAAAAAAAAAAGTTTCACATGAAAGGAATGTAAACAAACCAAGCATATGATTGAACTGCATTGGAGATGAGATAAAAGCTCAGGCAAACACATGCATTAGTTCTGAGAGATCACGCGCCAGGGAGCGGAGATGGCAGGGAGGCAATTAATGGGCTGACCTTCGTCCTTAATCACCCAGTGCCTGGCACACAATGCCCATGTGTCAGAGCAGCACATCTCTAAATGCCACCCCTCATTAGCACGATGCACGCAGTGAGAGAGGCTATCTTAGCAGTGTTACACTCTCCAGCGGTAAGACAGAGATAGCAAAGGCTTGGATAGGATAACATGGCTGCACAGAGCCGGACTGAGCTGCACTAGGCCATGATATGATCTAGAAATCCCATTTCACTTGGAGGATGGGCACTCTCCTTTCTCTCCATTTTTGATTGGCATGAAACTCCCCAAGCGCGACGTCCTTGGTGTACCCCGTGCTGTCACTGTGATTGCATGTGTGCTTCTGTGTATGCACGCATGTGTGTGTGTATCCGTGGTGAAGGGGGGTACCCAATTCTGAACACTCAATTAACACTCCTTTAATTAGCCAGCAGTACATTTTGAATTCTGATGAACTAATTTTCTTGGTGCGAGGGTGGAGGAGGTGGTGGAGGAGGAGGGGAGGGTGAGGAGGAGGAGGGGGGGGAGCCTGGTAAAGATGAGGTCCACTGGGTACAAAACAGCAATAAAGAGGGAACTGGTTAGATTAGACTGTAAAAAATCCATTAAATTCTGTGCACTTCTTCCAAGTGAGAGGTCAAATTGTGTTGATCACAAGAAGCAAAGGCAGTCAGAGAGAGTATGAGAGCAGGGAGTTAGGTGAGGTGGAAAGGGGTGGGGGGGGGGGGGGAGTGGAGAAAAAGGGAGAGGAGATAGGGAGTCAGAGGCTGAGCGAGAGTGCAGCACCAAATCCAGAGGACCATGAGAATGCTTTGCATTTTAATTAGAGGTTTAAATGAATAAGCAGAGGAAAAAGTCAGAGAACTGCCTGAAATGCCCTTGCTCCCATTTATTAGTGTTCCAAGTGTTCTAAAATTATGAGCAGGTTGGAGAAGTTTCTTCTTATTAGTGGAGAAAATGCTCCAACACATCAAAAAGCCCTTGGCGTATTCTCACTCACTCCTGCAGCCCGTATCCCTACTTACCACATGCTTTGATCCCCTCTGACCATGTACATTGGTGAGCAGTGGAAAAAAAGAGTGCTTGTTTAAATGAAGGGAGAAGAGCGGAGCGTTCGGTTGAACTGCAATTAAGTTTTCACAGAACAACGAGTGCATAGTACACATTAACTTTGGCCAAACAAACAGAGCAGTCTGTGATGAGGTTAGGGCAAACAACAGGAGCAGAGATTAACCAGAAAGATGAAAGAAAACACGAGGTCAGCTTCAGTCCACCATCAACCGCAATCACTGGGAGCCATTTCCCCCGAGAAGGACAGTCCCTGTTAGATGCGTGCCAAGAGAGGACATTAGCTGCTGCACTGATCATATGTCCTTTCAACCCACAGGCAGATATTTGTGCTGGGTCTTTTTTTGGTTTTTTACCCCAAAGCCACATTTCCACCACGGGAGCTTTCCCCAAGGACGAGGAACCTTTGGGGGAACTCTGCATTTCCAACGCATGAACCAGGGTCTAAATTAAGATCTGGGGACATTATTTTACCCCCAAAAAAGTCCCGGCTCCGGGGGTAGCACTTTCCAAAAGATCATGAACTTTGGAGGTGGGGCGTGCAACGCTGAGCCTTTCTGATTGGGCAGTTGCTGTCAGCATTTTATTTTAGCCAACCGTATTTTTTGTTTTGTTTATTTGTTTATTGCGCTCGGAGTTACAGAAGAAAGCATACATGAGCTAACAACAAGGTCCAGGTTTTAAGTTGCATTTCCACCTAAAGTACCCAGAACTTTTAGTCTCAAGAACTACTTTTCAAGGAACTAAAAGGTTCTATTGTTGTCTGCATCTCCGCTGTGGACTAAAGACCAGCAAACATTAGGCAAGTTAGTCCGTGATTGAACGTGATTATACAACAACAATGATGCCAGTCATCAACATTTGTGCACTTGACCAATCAGAAATGTTCAGTGCAGCAAACCTAAGGTTCCTGTGCTGCACTTTCTGTACTGGAAGGTACTATCCCCCAAAGAAGGGACTTTATGGAGGGTGAAATAATTTCTTTTGAACTTAAATTTAAACTCTGGTCCCTGCAGTGGATGTGCACTCCAAAGGTTCCTAGTCCCTGAGGAATATTCCTGTGGTGGAAACATGGTTATTGAGGGTTTATGCTGAGGATGACATCCAGCAGGAATTGGAAACCCTGTCATCGTTGTTGTATTGTTGCATATAAAAATTATTTCTTTTTTACATGTTAGCAAACAACAACGAGCTGTAAGAACCTTTTTGCACCTTGAAAAGTAGTTCCTGGGACTAAATGTTCTGCATACTTGGGTCAACTGTAATTTTTTTTTGCGGTGAAATAGGGATGAAATGATTTCCAGTTTCTCTGTAAACCATGGTAAAATTCCCAATGATTCATATTACTGTTTCAAATTTTAATTATTAAAACCATATTTGATTACTGCGCTTTAAAAAACTCATGGTAAGTACAATCCAGCATCAACCAAAATCAGCAACAGTTGCAGGTGCAGCAGCAGTGTGGGTTTGTTTTGAGTCAAAGGACATGGTGTTTTATCAAGTGGTTGAGAGGTTTTCAATATAAATCTCGGTGAATCAATTTCAATGTGTGTATCAGTACTTTTTGAACATTTTCAGCACATTTTAACAATACCACGATTATACTGATAACTGTGATAATTTAACTATAATTGTGAAATGAGATTTTCATACTGTTTCATCTCCCATGGGGGTACTGCATGCAACGAAGGATTCAAACTGTGGATTCTTCAGTTATGTGGTTTGTGTTTTTAGACCACTGGGCCAGCAGGACACCCCCTTTTTTTTCCACAGCCTTGCACCACATTCCACCACTAATGGACACTTTGCCCTCATTGTAATGAAGTTCTTCAAATTAATAATTCATGGCTAAAACAGTCCTTCACATCAGAATCCCTCAGCTTGGAAAAAAGTTTGACCTGTCAAATGTGTTTCAGCCTAGAAAGGGCAGATTCAACAGCATTGTTCCACGGAGGAACCCTTGACCCGCGGCCATTGTTTAGCTCTTAGCAGATAGGATCAGGGTCTATGACATCCTCTCCCCACCAGGCTGCTGTAAAAGGACGGGCGGGCGGGGGGAAGCCAGAGGCAGCTTCGCGTCCTGAACAATACCTGCCTTGTGCTAATGGAGGTGTCATCTGGCACAGGGCTGATTAGTCAGCGATTACAGCCAGGCCTCAATTGCCGTGACAACTGCTGCAAACACAATGGGCCCTGATAGAGCCAGCTGTTTGGTCCTCTGCAATTAACCCTGCATCCCACTCGTCTCCGGCAGTGCGCTGCCTCTAATTGACTATCGGGCACACAAAGCAGGGGCTGTCGGCCAGACCCCCTGGACATAGCCCCCCCGCCCCTTTGCAGAGGTAGAGATGATAATAATAGAGGCGTCCTGTGGACTCGGCCGCCAGTCAATCAAAGCCTCGGTGCCCCACAGGAGCTTCCTGAGGAGAGAGGGAGCAGAGGAAGCACATGTATGAGCCAGTGATCAACAGGGTAGAGCAGCCACGCAGGGGGGCAGACATGTTGAATATGCCCTCAGCCAGAGTACTAATCAATTCAAGTGCACGTTAGGGGAAAGGGAACCCTGCTGCTTGCTTGATATCAGAAAAGCCATTTTTAGGAACACTCATCTCCCTCTGTTCATCTCAAGGTTGATTTTCTGTGCAACAACACAGAGAGAAAAAAAATCAAGGCAATTATTTGTCGGGCCTTTGCTATCTATAATTGCAAAGATAAAAATCAAACTGCAGTGATTTCTCAGAGGATAGAGCTGTCTGAATTCACGGCTGCTTGTGTCATCATAATCATCAAACAAATGCATATTGTAAGACAGCAGAGAAGAAAATGCGGTCTTCTTCACCAAAACTCCTCTCTGTCTTCTCTAAATTATTCACATTTATTTTTGAGGGGGCTGACCTATTGACTGTGATATTTAATGTGACTTTTGAAATAAAAGAAACAATAATTTTTGAAAAGTAAACAAAGCTAATATTTCACAGTCACACAGTGTTACTTTTGAATCAAATGTCAGACACTAAATAATACTTTTGAAAAGTAAAGGAAGTAAAGGGGTGTGGCCTGCAGTGCTGAACATTTCTGATTGGTCGAGTACTTGCAGCAGTTTATTTCAGCCACCATTTCGAAAAGTCTACCCCAGCAGAGGATGAAATTCAGCAGGAAGTGCATTTGTTGACCAGTCACACGTAAAACTGAAATGTCAATAAATACTAGCTACAGCCCTCACATTAACTAATTTGTCTAATCCTCATGGTGGAAACCCAAACAACAACAGACTGAGGGAACATTTTAGTTCCTTAAAAAGTGGTTCCTGGGACTAAAAGTTACGGCTGCTTTGGGTGGAAACGTAGTAAAAGAGCGGTAAAAAAATGTGGTCTTCTTCACCAAGTCCCTAACTCAATTGGTCAACATTCTGCCTTAATTTTAACTCTAATAAATGTTAAACAGGCAAACAAAAACAAAAGTTATCCCAGCCTGGAAAGGAAATTTCAAAGACATGAAAAACATGCTGGCTGTTGTGTTGTTGTCGTTACATTAATCTATGGTGGCATATCATGGTCATTTTATGATTTCATACAGTAAATACTATATTACAGATTTTTCCTTTAATGTAACTTTTTAAATAAAAAATCTGCTTTATTTTGCAAAGTAAATAAATCTTAAATTTCACTTTCACATGGTATAACATAGATCAAATGTCAGACTCTACAAAACAACAAAATAACTGAATCAGTTTAAACAAAACCAGTAGTTGGACAACATTTTTCAACAGGGGGTGCCATACTGCAATCACATATTGGGCTTTTAACCTGCCAACATGTTTCACAAATAGCAAAGAGGATAATGAGAATGTTAAAGCAATCTGCACACTGATCCTTCACAGGCACGCAGACATGGCACAATGTCAAAAATGGATTTAATCATTAAAAGAGATTTAAAAAAAAAAAAAAAAAACTTGGACAAAACTCCCAAATCTAATCTTTCATTTCATTAAACCCAATCTCATCCTAGATTTAATCTATCTATTTCCTGCACAAGCAGATGGAAGAAATACCAAATTGAGAGCCTAATTTGGGCTTCCTCCTCACACAGACTGCAGCATGAGGTCATTTAGTTAGCCTGCAGTGAGGCGGTACACGTGTGCGGTTAATACAGCACACTGAGACAGAGATAAGGTCCACAGGTACAGATAAGACTCGGAAGGAGGAAAAAACAAGATCCGTTTTCACTTTCTGCACAGCATGTTTGACCATTAGCATTATTATTCTTTTACAGGTTCACATATGTGTCTAATTCAATGGTGGACAGCGTGTCAGATCAAAACAGCTAATTAGGTCTCTATTATAAAGGTTTCCTCCCAAGAAATTGAAATATTACACCACCAGGACACTGTCATGTTTACATTTTCTCGTTAGAATTTATCTCTAAAGCCAGATGTTACTGAATCAGCCATGAAAATTAATTAGCTGGTTTGATGTGGCAACCTCATGCTCCTTCCAGACAGACCTGGCTTTTATGGGCTGTAGGGGAAATTACTGAGAATTGATTGATCCTGAAGGACTCCTCTGTACACATGGCCTGGTAGACAGACACACACATGCACAGAAACACACACTCACAGATCCTGCTAACAACAGTTGATCCAAACATTTTACCCCCCAGCTGAACCTGACATCCTTTCCAGTTAGTAGCTCTAACTCTGATAACCATTAATGGTCAAAATCTAACTCTACATCAGAGTCCTGCACTGAGTCAAGTACCAGCCGGGTAACCTGCAGAAACGCTGTGCAACAGGTAAAAAAATATATATATATATACTATATAAATTCATGGGCATGGGTAAAAATGAACTAAATTAAGGAGGGAAGTTAATAAATGAAAATGATCGTGCAGTATTTTTAACATCTAAAGCAGCTAACACTGTATTATCAAGCCTAATCAGCTTTTATCAGTGTTTTTTTGGCCTGTTTTTTTATAATGATAGCCTACGCCCGGCCAAACAATACAGTGCTGCAGGAATGAGTCCTAAAACCTGGAATGAGCATTTTTGCACCTCCAGTTCCTTCATTTATGAGTCAGTGGGTTTTTTAAATGGGTTTTTAGTACTTTGTTTGGAATAAGGTCTTAAGAGACTTTCATGTTTTGCTCTACAACATGAAATACGTTGGTAAATATCCCTCTCATGAATTTTTACACTGTGATGTACTTGATTTATATCCTAACATTAACTTTTTACTCGTGGCGATTGCATTTATGCTTCAAAAATCATAAAATTGGTGTTCATTTGTGATGATTATCTGAACAAAACATGTAGGTACCATACACTTTTGTTTGTTACAGAGTTAATTAATCCAAAATCCCACAGAAAAAATCCCATTGGCTTTTTGTGATTAGTCAACAAAACTACGTCATCCCTGCAGCGCCCTATGTAATATAACTGATCTAACAGCCATGTAGGCGGGCTGCAAGCTAGTACATCTGAATAAATACAAAAATAGCCAGCAAATTGTGGACAAAACAACACTGAAGGCCAAGTTGGACGCTTGAGAAAAAACTGGTGTACGCAGGGAATTATGATTACATTATGTTACATTACATTACATTATTATGTTACAGGGGTTACGATTCACAATATTGCAATAATGTAAGCATGATGATATGTTGCTATTTTTAAAATGAAATTTAGAAAAACTCAGTATAAAGAACAAACGTATACATAAAATCTGACTTCACTTTTTTATCCAGAAAAGTGAAGATAAATAGTACTGCTATCTAGTGGTCAGTGTTTAAACACAACACAAAATAAACCACGGCCATGAATCTTTGCATGTATCACGATATCACAATACGGTGTTTTTGAGAATCGATACAGTATTAAAAAACATAATATCATGATACTCAAGTGTTTCGATATTTCCTGACATCCCCTAGTTGTTAGTGGCTTGGCTGATTGTAAAAAGTGTCAAAAAGTATTAGCTTTTGATAGCCTCAGGCTAGGCACATCATCGGGGAAACACGTCGACAGCTGCAGGAGTACAGGTGCTGCGCCAACTGAAAGCTAATTTTCCAAAAACACAACAGATTGACTGAGTATGAGTGTTTAACCGCTGGTCGGCATCGCGGGATTCATATTAACGGGTCCAGGCGGGTCTGGATTTGACTTAAGATAATTGCTAGTAGGCCTACTTTGCTTTGCAGGTACAGGTTTGCTAAACCGGACCTGTGCAGGACCGTGGCATACATGTTCTTTAATTTTTATTCCAAAAAGCAGGTGAATAAATGTGATACATTATTAAAACCAGGTGGAGTCAAAGGAACAATTCTTCCTCTGATCCACAAAACACTGAAATTACAAACGGTTGAATTTCCCTCTACATGTCTCCTGATCCTTTTGCTACTTTCTCTCCTCTTCACACTTTTCACCTCCTCTCTATATTTTCTTTATCTAGTCTTTTGCTTAATCTGTCTCTTCATCTCCCCTTTCCATCTCTTCTTCCTCCCTCACTGTCTCTTCATCCCCCCTCTCTCTGTCTCTTCCTTCTCCCTCTCTGAGTAAGTGAGTTTCATCTGGGGTGCTTGCCGGGCGAAATCACCTCAGGGCGAACACTTTATTATCTGTAGTCAAAGCGTCACCACAAATACCATTCTACACACACAAGTGTCACTTTCCATTTGTCTGCACTCTGGCTGCATTAGCAGAGCCGACCGGCCCAGAGCCTCGTCTCAAACGCGCCCGGCAGAAGAAAACTAACAGCGTGGGAAAGCACTCGTCCTGCATTCCTGCCCCATTAACACCACTGGCACCACCGCAGCAGACCTACTGCCTCTTTCTGGAATTAAAAACACTCTTATCAGTACTGACCTCCGTGAAGATTTCAAAAGAGGAAAAAGATAAATATATTTAGAGCTTTTATGTTACGTTTTAAGGCAAGAAATCACACAAAAAGAGCATTTCTTTCAAAGGAGAGATCGCTGCACGTGTTAATTACTGATGATCTGCCAACTGTCCAGCACAAACAACACCAGTGGGTCGTTTATGTCCTCTTTGAGCCACAAAGGAATGCAGGCCAGCAGCAGCCATGTCAGGCCTTTGTGGGACACCCGTGCACCAAACAAACACAGAAACTGGGGCAACATGTTTAACTCACACTACACAGTGCACTCCATAAACAAAACGGCCAAACAAAAAGAACGGGCTCCATGTTTGTTCCCATGACAGCCAAAAAAAAAAAAAAAAAAAAGACGGCATTTCAATACAAAAATATCAACCCTGAATATTTCACAGCCACGACCTCATTTCAGGCACGAGTTTCGCCAGGCTCTTTCCATTTGCAATAATTTATGGGCCTGGATGGGCAACATAATAGATTATAAATGGAAAAAATAACTATATTCATCAGAAAACTGCTCTCTGTTTAATAATCAAGTCTGGCCAAAGGGCTTAGTGGAGTGCGTGGTTGTGTATAGATGGGGGGACCTCGCCCCCAGTTTGTAGGCTGCCTGTGATGAGCCAGCCCTCAGGCCTGCCCGGGCCACCCTCATTGTGCATACAGCATGGTCTAGAAAGCAGAGCTTTATCAGCAAATACCCCGAGTCAGCACAAGCAGCGGGGTGGTTATGCGTTGCGACTGGCACACCAGCCGATATTGTCATGTGCGATTAGGCCTGTGCTCATGAGCCTGTGAACTCATTCCTATGGCATCAAAGTCAACTCCACCCCCCACTCTCCTCCAGTTATATCCCTGCACGCCTCTCTGCTGCCCTCTCCTCCGTCTCTACGTTTTTTCCATTTTACATCCAGCCCTGCCACTTCACTATGTACCCTCAGTGAACCTTGTGGAAAGCTGTGCTCCAGTGCAAAGAGATACAAAACACGACAACAGGTCAGGCTGCTTTGATTTCCAAAACAAATCTCTGCTGTGGCTTCATTAAAGGAGCAATAGGTAGCAAATGTGCATGCAAGAATGAGTACAGCACTCCAATTAGCAAGTTGGAGCCATAGACAATATATTAAATAAGTTGAAGTCCTATTTAATATGCAATCTATGGCTAAAGCAAGTTGTCCCCTCCACCCCCTCCTCCCCAGACTCGAGGAAGCTCTGCAGGCTGCATGAACACTGCAGGAGCACAGGATGGATCATCACAATAACAAGCAACAACGGGTCCTCCACTGTCAGCTGGTCAGCTGTTTATAACTGTCAGTTGTCTGTCAGTGTAAAGCTAAGCTCGATATCCTGAAAATAAAAGCCCACTGCTTTGAAAATACGCACTCTGAACTGTGGGTTAAGTAGCTGCCTGTCTCATTGCCTGCCAGACTCCATTAACATACTGCTCAATTTAACTGTTATAAGCAACTATGGCTTCTGCAAGATTAGTCATGATTTCTTTCAACACACATTTACTCATTCAGCGAATGTTTGGCATCAATTTGAACTCTAATTAACACGAAACAGACAAACAAACAACAACATAGAACTTTTAAAAGACAGAACTGAAGCACTGATGTCAGAGGAACTTGTATTTCAACTTGATCTTTAATGCCGTGTTGTGGTCATTTTATGATTTATTACAATAACTTTATTATAGATTTCTCCTTTAACTCAGTCCAGCGGGGTCATCCGTGAGATAGAGCCAGAGCCGGTGCACCAAAAAGTAGCTGGTGCCGGTTGTTTTGTCTTGGTACACCTCTCCAGATGACACGGCTGATAGAGACGAACAAAGGCAGGCTCACAGAAGAAAGAAAGACAAACTGTGAGGCCGGTTATGGGGAAACATCAGGAGGAAGAAACAGAGATTAAAGCGTTCGGTGACGAGGCAGAGCCAAGGAAGAAATACAACAAGCAAAAATCCTGACCTGAAAGATTTATGTTGTGCCCTCCCTGTCCTGTCTTTAAGAGAAGATGCCACGCTGTGACACTATTTTCTCAAAGGGCCACATGTACAGCCGAGAGCAAGCAGCGTTCACAGTCATGCACAAACTCAAATGGACACAGCAACAACACAAAACACACACACACAGGTTTGGAGTAAAGGACCCCAGAGGTAGAGATTGTGAGTGCACAAAGAGATAAGAAAAGGAACCAGTGCAGAGAGCAGAGACAGAGGAAGAAAGGAGGAGAGTGGGAGAGATGAGGGGAGGCTGGAGGCGCCTGGGCAGGCCTGTCAGACTGGAGGAAGTGCTGGTGCGCAGGCCTGCAGGTAAATGGAAGAAGAAAGGCGCCTGCAGGCTGCCTGAGGCAAGCCTGGGCCCTTCTGTTCTATCATTTAGGAGACAAGTCCTCCACTGATTCCCAATTAATATTTAACACTGCACAGACAACAAGGCACTCGGCTGCAGTACACATGCCAACAGAGAGGAGAGGAGAGGAGAGGAGAGGAGAGGAGAGGAGAGGAGAGGAGAGGAGGAGAGGAGAGGAGAGGAGAGGGAACTGATCAGGGAAAGGGATACACAAGTTTTCTGTGAGATGAAAAAACATTTTGAAAGATTTATTGTCATTGGAGCCGTGGAGGCAGGGATTTAACAGAAGCAATGTGTTTTTTAAGTATTGCTCAAAGCTGAAATCTTTAATGTTTCTTAATTAATATGCTCTCATTTCATCCATCTGTTGGACAGTGGTGAAACAGAACGAACTTTACATTTATTGTATGAAGCTGCTCTCCAGATTCTGCCACTGGGAAATGTGTGGGGTGTCAGATCTTTCATCAGTTCATTAAAGGGAAACATTTTTCAACCTGGACCATATTTTCTGATGCTTTTGTGTCTGTGCACATCCACTAAAAGTGCTTGTTTTTGGACTGACAGGTTCAGATCGTTTTTCAAAGTGTCTGAAGGATCATTACTGAGAGAGACCTTTTTTTAAAAAGAGTAAGATAATGTTTTGTTTTACCAGAAACAGCAGTTTTATTGGCAACGCTGCAATTATTATTTTCAGTGTCTGGCGATTACTTTCTTGATAAATCAATTAATTGTTTGGTCTATAAAATTTCATAAAATGGTGAAAAATGTTGATCAAAGTTTCCCAAAACCCAAGATGACATTCTCTTGTTTTGTCCACAACCCAAAGATACTCAGTTTACTGCCACAGAGGAGCAAAGAAACCAGAAAATATTCTGGAATCAGAAAATTTTGACTTGATTACTGATTATCATCTTCATTCAAACTCAACAGAAACAAAATAAAACTCACCATCAACATCTTGGCTCATCTTTCCATCACAAACTCTGGTTATTTGGTTGAAATTAACCCTTAATTTACAGCATGAGGTCTGAAAATATCAGGAGAGGATCAAGAAGGAGGTCAGACACAGAGAAACAGCGTGTAGAGCCAGAATATTTTCACATCTACCTCTGTGAATAAAACATTTATTTCGACCAAACACAAACTGGTGATTGTTGGAGCAGTGGAATGACGAGCCAGTATGTTCTTTGTGAGTTTTAATTTTGTTTGACTGACGATGAAGACGATGGTGATAAAATTACACTTCTGCAAAGGGAGTGTGTTTAGTTTAGAGGGAGCAATAAAACAGCTGTTTCAGATTAAATGGAAAATATTTTACTTAATACCTTAAAAAATTGTCTCTCACTGTTGGGATCCTTTCCATAATATTGTCAGACACTTATAATAACCATCACTTCTGATGACTGCAGCACTCTTCGTCCCTAAGGACACAAAAACATGGGAAAATGGGGCCCAGGTTGAAAAATACTGAAGCCCTTTAAGTAATGCTTTTCATGTTACCTGGGAGGTCAATAACATTTTCACTGCCTAGCAACAACAACAAAATAAAACAAATTACAGATAAAGACCTGGCTTTGTGGAGTTTCCTCCAGGGTTAGGGTTTGTAAAAAGTGGTTTGAAATCTCTTCAAAGGACCAGAAGTCCAGAGTTAGAGGAACTGGCAACCAGAGGTCAGCAAAAAAAACACACATTAACCCTGAACCTTTAACCAAGCAAATGTGCTTCATCATTTCTCAAGCCTAGAAAGATGATGCATGTGAAGATGGCCTTCATGAGAATGAGCCTGACGAGCAAACCACAGAAACTGTAGTAAAATGTCCCACAGGAGCGATGATTTCAACATTGTGCTGTGGTCAGTTTGCACTCCCATGCTTTCTCCGCCAAACCCTCCACACTATTAGAGCAGGCTGAAAAACCACAGCCGGGGATGACATTAAAATCTGGTGCAAGTTTACGACTGGTTCGGACCAAAATACCAAACTCTGTCAACTCTCGACTCTGTAGTTTTAATTTGTCCTCCCAACATTTCCCAGGAATTTTCCCAACATAAAGGAATTCTTTACAGGAGACCGATACACACTGATCGATATTTACCTTCTGTGAATGTCAATCACGGCCGAGAGGTTAGAATATATGGGCCAATTTACCAAATGGAAAATTAACAGATGCAGCTACGGTAGATTTAATTTATGTTACGAAAAAAGTGTGTGACAGTTTGACCACAAAATAAATCTTGCTGAATGTACTCTTGAAGTGATGGTTCAGATTATTTAATGTGGGGTTTTATAAGGTTCTCATCGCACACAGAGAGGGGCACCAGCATGGAAGCTGCTGTGGACAGGGTCAGTGACTAAAGGTATTTTAGCCACCTAAAAAATGCCCAGCTACAAAAATAAATATTTGTTTATGTTTGCTATATTTAGAATATTTTCAGATGTTGCTTATGGAGTTTGGTTGGTTTGTTACATTAAATAAAAGACATCAAATAATCCTTTAAGAGTCACACAACACTTTTTTTTTTTTTTTTGCATACTAAAAACAACATTATTCAATGTTTATTTGGCAGATATAAAGATATAATAACATTTTGATTCATACTTTTAAAAGAGGTGTAATGTCTTGTTAACTTTGGATAAAGTGACTGGACAAAAATAGGGTAATTAAAGGTTGGCAATCCAGTTAAAAAAGGACAATGAAACCTTTCTTCCTACTTACACACTTTGTATTCCAAATGTTGGACCAAAACTACATTTTTATTTTGGAGTTTTGTCATGAAGAGACCACTCTAAAACACTCGGAGCATGCCAGGAGCGAGCAACACCTCCTGAACGCCTCTCATGGTCAGTCTGGTGGGCTCGGCTCGGAGATGGCACAGGCTGCGTGTCATTTCCTGTGGGACAGCAAGGGACTGCGGACACTCTCTGTACCCTCGCTCACATCCCCCCAACCCACCCCCACGCTCTGGCAGGCGAAGACAGAGGGTGTCGATGCCTTGCACCTGGGACGCCCAAATGCCAGCTCGGAGGCTTTGGAACCAGGAACCTGTTTTTCAACCCAAGTCCCGCTGTGACCAAAACTAAAGCAGAGCCCCTCTTCCTCAAGCTCACCTCCCAAGGCAATAAGATTGCTTCGCCCCCCGTGTGCACAGCAGAAGGCAGAGGGCAGAGGGAAGGCATGGCTCTGTGGGACGCCACCAGCCGGAAATGATCCTCTGTGTGCCAGCGCTGAGACGCCAACATGACAGAAGAGAGCCTGTAGTAGGCATGAGGTAAGACCAGGACAGCCAGTATCACTTGGCCGTTCCTCTGAAATGATGTGAGACTCTATTAATGCTCTGGGGCAGGTGGTAAAAAAACACCTTAAGTTAAAATTTTCCTTAAAGTCAGAGAAGAAGGTTTCCTTAAAATAAAATCAACTGCACAACAACATCCTCTCCTTCAGGTTTCCTTAAAACGTTCACATAAGGTTAATTCACTTAACGAATCCATTAAAGTTAGTTAAACCATTGCACAAAAGACCTTAGCAATCAAAATAAGGGAAAGAAGGAAAAACACATGATGCATCTGACGTATCTGGTGCTTTCCCTGAAGTTATAGCAGTTAGCAACTAGTTACCAATGGCTTGTACGAAACGCACCATTACCTTGAATAAATTATGGATTTTTCTTTTTTCTTTTTCTTTTTTTCTTTGTTTTCTCTTTTTTTTTCTTTCATACAAGTTCCCCACTTTCACTTTCTCCATGGAAAGTGTAGAATTTTACAGCTGTAAAATTTATTTTCTGTGGGTTGTGTCTTCATTTGTGCACCTTGTAATTACGTTTTATTACATGACAATGTCGTGGTTAAGATCTGGGTGGGTTCAGGGACAGAAAACACTTGTATAAGGGAAATATCATGGTTTGGGTTAAAATCGTGACTTCTTTCCTTTCTAGACACGACCGTCGATGCAGTAAATGCCTTAAGGTTTTTCTTTTAACTGGGAAAACCTTTTAAGGGCTTCTGTGCAACACCCTTAGGTAAATCTCACAGCTAAGAAGAAATTATGTGTCATACTTAAGGTGTTTTGTGCAACCAGCCTCTGGATTTTTCAAAACAGCGACGTGATTAAAGGGTGCATGACACATTTCATGTGGCTATGCAAACCCAGCGTTCCCCAAAATGAGATTGCATAAGTAGGCATCCAGGAGGAGGCAGGCCATGGATAGCTGTCAATCACCTATCACTGTGAAAAATACCTCCTGACCTCTGCTTCCCTGCTGCAGACTGTGGAATAATGACAGTCTCTGTGGGCACTCTGTGGAATTCCAAATGGGAGTTAGAAACGAGGTAGTTCAATCAGTGGGAAAAGGTCAAGTGCATGCAGATTCTCTCTCCCTCGCCCTGTCTCCAGTCCTTTTCCCCCAGTTCCACTCTACGCCCCCCACCTCCAGGGTACTGAGGCAATCAGGGAAAAGGTTGTTATTTCTGCTGCTGCTTGTGACCACTTTTAAATATTCAACTGAAATCGCTGCCCCATTTTTTTTTCGTCCCAGCCGTTGGAGTAACGTGCTGCAATTTGATATGGCTGGCTAATTCCCGTGTTATGTCTCGCGCTGCCTCAGACAACAGTGGGAGAAAGGTGGCTGGAGGTCATTACCTGAACATATTCCCTCTTCCTGGAAGTGTGGCTTAGGAAGAGAAGCTGCTAAAAGCAAAGCAAACTAATGGCTCTGGCAGCTCTGCCTGCAGAGGCGCAGGGCTATTAGGAAAACTACAATCCCCAGGTGAACCTCCATGTCATGTCCTGAGGCTGTGTGTGACATGGCCAGGTTGTCTCTGTCGTTCAAGCTGGGAGAGGGCTGAACCCGGCCTGACATAGCATGAACCCGGGATATCAGGCCCTCTGGGAACTTCTCATCTACACCTGGCTGATTGGCACCTCAGGCCTCCTGGGTGGTGTCACAGAGGGTTACAGCTGCAGGTGTGCCTGAGTGTATGTGTGTGTGTGTGCTGGAGCCAGACCGATACTGGATTCTGGGGTTGATGCCAATAATGATGTTAGGGAAAAAAGGATATTTTACAGTTTAATAATAAACTTTATTGTCCAAAATTGCATTTGGACACTGGCATTTTAAATAATTATGAATTAAAAACAAAACAAAACACACAAATAGAGCAAAAATAATATAGAAAAAATATATATTAGACTTGAATTAAGAAATGGCATCAAATATACATAGAATACCACTTATAAAACAACATTAAGACACTGAAACAGTAATCTTTCACTGGTATTTTAAATGATTATGACTAAACTAAGAACTATGAATAAAAAACACACATAGAAGAAAATAATCTGTAACACGCACCAGCGGATTGGAGATATTTAACAGGACAAACCAGTTTTTCTGAACTTCATTTTTAACCGCAGTTGGATTCATAATGATGTGAGAGAGTTTCTGTGTTAATTAGGGTTACACAAGTCATTGCAATGTAACCAAAAGTATGCTAAATCACTCTGCGTGTGTGTGTGTTACTTATGTTGTGGGGACATAAATCTGTTTTACACACTCACATTGTGGGGACTCGCCTTCCTTGTGGGGACAAAATGCAAGTAACCATTACGTAAATCATTAAATTTTAGGGTGAAGACTTGGGTCGGGGTCAGGGTTAGGGTTAGGAAGGTCGTCGTTATGGGTTAGGGTTAGGGTAAGACTGGATAACATGAATGTAAGTCAATGTAAGGTCCTCTGAAATGATGGAAACATGACTCTATGTTTCCGTGTGTGTGTGTATGAACTGGAGCCAGGTCCTGCTGGGGTTATACGCAGGAGGGAACACCCAGGTTTAGCCTAAAGTCTGATCCAATCACAGGACAAATATGGGAGTGGCAGTGACATGTGTGGTTAACGAGGGCAGAACCGACTCCTGACCTGGATAAAGAACACAAATGTGCACACCCAGTGTGACAATGGCATACTTAGGAAACGTCAAGCTAAGTAATGAATAAACAAATGAAAACCTGCTGAAATCTGAAAAGATATTGGAAAATAGCCAGGCAGAAATATTCCCATCACCCAGTCAATTGAGGGGTTCTGGACCTGTTATTCTGTAGCTGACATGTGGCAGAGTAATTGCTGTCTGGGCCAAGGAGGAGGCAGGGTAGCGGTGGGGGCTGTTGGGCCTCCTGTCCAGTCATCTCAGTGTTACTCATCACTTGCCTGCACCTGTGTACCCCAAAATCAATGCTCCGAATTAATAAGGACCCTAATAACAAAACTTGAAATCACCAAGAACCCCAAAATCAACACTCTCAATGATCTTGAACCCCAATATCAACACTCCAAATGATCAGCAACCCCATTATCAACACTCCAAATCATGAGGAACCCCAATACCAACACTCCAAATGATCAGTTACCCCAATATCAACACTCCAAAATCATACAAACCCCCAACATAACCCATATCAATGCTCCAAATCATTAGGAACCACAATGTAAACACATCAGATCACCAATAAACTTTAATAATCAACACTCAAAAGCACCAAGAACCCTAATACCAACAATGCAAATTGTAAAGAACCCCAATATCAACACTTCAAATGATAAAAAAAAAACAATATCAATACCCTAAATCATCAATAACCCCAATACCAACCCCAATATCATCACTTCAAACCATCAAAAACACCAATATAAATGCTCTAAGTCATCAGAAACCCCAATGTAAACACTCTAAATCACCAAGAACCCTAATATTAACATTCCAAATCATCAAAAACCCCAATATTAACAGTACAAATTAATAAGGACTCCAATATCAACACTGAAAATGATACAGAACCCCAATATCAACACTTCAACCCATCAAAAAACCCTCTATCAACACTCTAAATCATCAATAAACCCCAATGCCACACTCCAAATTATGAGTAACCCCAACATAAACAGTACAAATTAACAAGAACCGCATATCAAAACTGCAAAGTGTAAAGTAACCCCAGTAGCAACACTGCAAATTATCAAGAACCCCAATATCGTTACATCTGCCTTACACCTCCCTCTCCCCTCCAGGAACAGGGCTACACTCACCCCTGCTCCCTGGACCTTCAGACCCAAAGAGGAGGACGGCGATCAAGGAGAGGGATGGATTAGCGAGGGAGGTTGCCGCCGGCTGAGGGTGGCCAGGGTCAGTGGCATCCATTCACCCTTCTCCCCCTCGCAGGGTCTTTCTCTCTCATCTGTCTGGATGGGTGCCCTCTCTCTGGGGCACAACACGATGAGAGGCCCTGGCTCCGCTGCTGTCTCTGCCTTTCATGTCTCCATCTAGGGCAGTGGTAGAGAGACGTGGAGGGGAGGACGAAGGAGGGGGCAAGCTACAAATGTCACCCATAAGGGGGGATTTAATTAAAAATGACAGGGGCTGGCGCTAGAGAGTGCAGCCACATATGCGCGGAATTTGGGCGCAGTGAAAGCAAGTGCCTATGATTTATAATTCAAGTAATGCTCTGCACTCCTTTTAATTCTACGGCCAAAGAAAAAAATATCAAAAGGCCGTCTCTGTGAGGCTAATCCAATATGATATTTTTAAGGGCAGGCGGTCAATGGCTTTTTGAAAAGCCAGCTTCTCTGTCTCCCTTTCTGCTTCTCTCCTCTCTCTTCTCCACTTGTCTGTCTTCTTTCCCCACCTCCCTCTGCCGCTCCCTCCTTTCTCTCCCCTGCACTCCCCGCTCTACAGTACCTCACCCACCCCCAACCCCCCCGAGTCCAGACACAGAGCGGGCTGTGATAATGGAAACATCCCGCTCTCCGCCTCCCGTTTCTCCGCTAAGCTCTGTGCGCTTGGGGGAAATTGATTGTCTGGCGAGCCGATCTGAACGCTTCCAGCTGATGGTAGAGCCAGTTAAGTCCTTTTTTATTGAGGGTATGAGGGATTTTTAATGGGAGTCGCATCAATGAACTGTGCAGCCACTCGGCATCTGCATGCAGGGGCTTTTTCTAAAACCCTCCTCGCCCTCTCATCCCAACTGCTCCGCCACCCCTACTCCTCACACACACATGAACACACACTACTTTTGTGTAAAGGACAGCAGATGCAAATGACACGGCTCACCTCTACCTCACTGCCAGGTAATCCCCCTCCTGTGCTCTCACTCACTCTGTCTCTTTGAGGGGTGTATTCTGGTATTCAGCCTCCTGTTGAGAGCCCAGGTCACCTTACCCACAAGCCCCCTTCCATGTTGGCACAAAATGGGCCACGAACAATCAATCATGGGGACCTGCTCAGCATGGTGACCTGAGTGTGCCCACTTCTGCAGCCAGACCCACTGTCTGCCTTTCTGCACCCCTTCTGGGCCTGGACGAACAATTGCCTTATTCAGGCCAAGAGCTGCACAGTGGTGGAAATCCAACACTTGCCTCCCCCCTCCTCCCCCTCCAAGGACAGAAAGGAGGCTATTATGTTCAAACATCCTCATTATGAACCTCAAGTCAGTTGCTGTGGTAGTCTTTCAATCAAAGGATTTAACAGGTGGAGAAAGCGAGGGAGAGTCGGATAGAGAGGGTCAGTGAGAGGGAGGGCAAAGGGAAGACTGGAGACTGTTCTTTTTCTCTATTGATTTGAGTCCTGACTCCCACTGGCTGCTCCTCAATAAAGGACCCTGAGAGGAAGTGGGCTAATCCTGCGAAATTGGAAGGAGGGAATCGATTAAGATGACTGTTGAGGACTCCCTCCATTTCTCTCCCTTCCTCTCCATCTTTACCTTCTCTAATTCTATTTTGCGCAGTTTCTCTTTGTCCTCGCTTTCACTTCACGTCTCTCTGAAACCTCATTAGTGGGCCCAGTTGAACCCCACTCAGCTGAAGAGCTTCCCCCCTGCCAAATGCGCCAGGAGCTCTGTTTAGCTCTCTTGTTCCTTCTCTGTTTCACACACACCTATAGAAGGTGTGCACGTGACATCACTTTCCCACTAGGACACACCCCTTCAGTCGGACTGAGGGGAAAACAAAAACGATTATCTCCCTAAATTAATGGCATGGCAATAATGACTCGACAGTGATCCTTACAATTTCCCTATGTCAGAGCGGTCCATGGACATTGACACATGGCCAGGAATCGGGTTTCCTGAAATACACAAAGCAAAGAGGGCACACAAAAGCCTGGACGCTTGGTCGTAACATTACTTTAAGGCATGATTTGTTTGCAAAATTAAAGTGACGAGGACGCCAAAGAATACAATGTACGAATTTAGAAATCTTATTTATTTCCAACTCTTCTTCTGTATCAGTAAATCATCTGCAATGCAAAGCCAGAACTCACGATTTATGTGTGCACACTGTTCATGTAAAATATAAAATTAAAATGGTCTGTCAGCACCTGTGGACTGCTCTGGCTATTGACAAATAAAGATTTGTTTGAAAGCTCAGAGGCAGGCAGAAGTTTGATGGCAATAATGCGAACAAGGCAGAAATGTGCTGCTTTAATCATCTGTTCTATCCTGTGTGCCGGAACGTGGGCACATATGGACTCAAAGGTTGCTGGGAAGATGTGTACAGTATGGCTTTTCCATTTCTAGAATTGTCCACATGGCGTGTTGTGTCGCATGGCAATTTAAAGATGCTCTGTTTGCCACTATGCGCCAGTGCAGTGAGGAAAAAAGGCACTGAAACTGCAAAACTGACTGCATCAATGGCAACCAAAATTTCTGACAAGTCAGAAAATCAGAAATTCATCAAAACTCAGGAGCAGGTGATCAGTCCTCGATGCCCCCTGTGCACACTGTACGGCAAACAACACTCGTCAAAGCTGAAATTCCGTCCGACTCCGGCTCAAAATTCGGCCAGAAATTGGCTCAAATCACACAGTGGATGCCCAGCTTTACATAATATATGAATAAAATACGCTAAATATTTAATTTATAAGTAACATTAGCCAATACAGTATATCTCAGGGTACAATTTTTGCCTAAAAATCAAACATATCCTTCTATCTCCATATTTTTTTTCTTTCAATCAATTAAATCAATGCTATTGGACACCCTCTACATCTGTCTATGGGTTTTACATCATATAACCAAAGAAAAGTAATAAAATAGTTACTAACTTTGACAGGGTTACTTTCAGTAACAGTATTAGACATGCAAGGTTTCCGCCTGACAGTGACAACATCTGACACAACTGCAAAACAACCTCTTTGCTTCTCTTTTCTGCTGTAAAAAGATTGCACTGATTTCTTGTTTGAATCTGTTTGCACGGTGAATTGCACAACAGCTCTTTCCCAGTTTAGATGTGTTTTTTTTTTTCTGATTTCACAGCACTAAACCTGACCGCTGACACTGATGTCTTTTTGCCTCTCAGTGCGTGTATCCACAGTGACTTCAGCATACTGTGACATCATGGACACACCCCCTGCACAGCTCTATATGAAGCATCCATACAGAGCAGATAAAACAACCCCCGACCTGAGGGCAGAGGCAACACAGAGTCACCTTGTTGTCTTTAACTATCCTCTCCCTGTAGGAGGTGACTGGAGTGTGATGTTGAGCTGAGAAGTAGCTAATTGGCCGGTGAGGAGCTGAGAAAGAACGCAGGCAATGCTTCATTTCTTCGCCCACAGCCAATCAGGGCCTCTTTAAAGCCTTTCGCTGGACTGGTTACAGGCCTGATACAATGTCCCACTGATGAAGAACCTGCTATTCCCACTAAGCCTCTCTAAGCTGAGGTAAAAACTGGTAGGTTAGCGCTCCCTTGCTCTCCATCCGCTAGCCCTTTTAATCGGCTTGAGGTAGCTCGTAGGCCTGCCATGTAAACAAAGGCCACTAAAGACTTGAGGAGCGTTCAATACGGAGGAAAGACCTTTCTTCCCGTCATCAGAAAACAGACTCTCACTGTAAAAGGCTTATCCAAAGGCTTCAACAAAATTACGGAGAAATTCACCTTCCAGATGCCTGACTGCCGCAGCTCTCTCTAATCCCAAACTGGTTCGAACTAGTTTTGCCAGCTCTGTAACAGTTTTCAGCCCTGGCTCATCTCTGTCCCTTTACACCATTTTGTGAGTGGACAGAGGGTGGTGCTCGGGGAGCAAACAGAGCAGCTGTCATGCTTTACAGGCGGCCGGCACAGCCAGGGCCAGACACTGTAAATGTTTACAGACCCTCAGGGTCACCCAGGGCCAGCGAGGCACGTTAAACACTGTCTGTTCAGCCCTGTTGCCACGACTGCACAATCAGCACAGCTAAACAGCCCCCCGCACAATGAGTAGCCAAACAACACGGCAATCCAAGGTCTAAGTGCAGAGCGAGTGAAACTGTTTAGAATTCCTCAGAGTAGTGAAGAAACACAGTGACACACAACAGAAACCGGAAAGTCTATTTTCCCTCACTTATTCACAGCTGGGGTTAACTACCCGTTTCCATCTCTCAGTGAGACCGATAGATTAAATACAAACGACAAACACAAGCAGCTCTCATTCCTTCACTTTAGACGAGCTGAACTCCTGACCTCTATCACTCCATGTCACTTTAACACCTTTTACACTGCACAAAAAAAACTCCACCAACATCTGGCTTGTGTCTTCAATGGGAAAAGTGTACAATCAGCATTCAGTCCCAAATGACGCTGCAGCTTACTTGCCAACCTCGAGACCTCAAAAATAGGAAGATTTTGATACCACAAAAAATCTGAGTTTCAGGGATTTTGTTTCCTGCATGGTAGTGACTTTTAACAAAATAAAAAGTACATTACAACAGCAACATTTTTATGTTGTATAATTTTCCAGTTTTCTTTCATTCATTTAGTTTTTGCCCCTGCCCTGGTGCACAGGGCTTACACATGTTGTACAGTGTCAGAATCAGGTTGTGATAATGAAAAGGTGCGGAAATTTGTCAGATAATTGGGAGAAATACAGGAGAATTATGATCCCAGGAGGAAATGGGGAGAGAGCAATGAAAAACAGGAGTCTCCTGGGAAAATTGTGGAGGTTGGCAAGTATGATCTGCAGGAGTCACAGGTGTTTATCGGCTCCAGCTCTGATCGCAGTGATGGAAACATGATACCCGGTTGGACGCACTAATTTTTGTCCCCCTTCAGTGGAGGAAATGAGGACTTGTTGCCTCTGTTGGTTACTTTTCGCAGCTCTTTTGCTCATTTTTCATAAAAATGTGCTGCTTGACTTGACAGCCCAGCACAGTGGAGTCTGCACCAGCTTGAAGCACTCGTCTTTAGTCGAGCGTCAGAACGGTGGATAAACATCTTATTTCCTATAAAGTCCTCACAATAAAAGTTCCAACATTTTGTTATCTAACAGCTTTTATTGTGAGGCAGCAATACAAAACTACGGGTTTTCATCAGCAATAACACAGCTCCTCTGCAGCTAAAAGCAAACATGAAACAGTAAAATAAAGCAGATTCTTGAAAGTACAAACAGCAACACGGGGGAGAAACTAAACTTCAAACCACAGAGATTCAATTAGAAGCTACAAAAGCACTGAGAGCTGAACACAAAGACACACCTTTTCTCTGCTCTCGTGCACAGACACGAGTTGAGTCTTGGCTTTCCAGCGCACATCAGAAAAACACAGAGAGGCAAACGGGTTATTTCGATGCAAAAACAGTATTTTGTAACTCACATTTCCGTCCTAGGGCTTGCGGGGGCTCCAGGGTCTTGCTGGCACACACCGGGTGCTGGGGTGGAGGGTTTTGCCTCCTCTGCAGACAGGCCAGCATGGCGAGGTGGGCACAGTACTACAGCCGGGGGAGTTCTGCCGCCAACCTGGAGCAGAAAAGGAGCAAGAAACAGAAAGAAAGGAACATTGAGTGAGTTAAGCAGGATGATTCGAGGTCAAAGCTCCATGGCCGTGTCCGGTAAAGCCGGCAGGAGCTGGCTCTGGGCTAGATGGGCTCGGTTTCTCACCCAGGATTTAATTGGGAACGCATGCCTACAGCTGCCTGCCTCTCAGCTCTGTGTGCTGAATGATAAACACACACCTGCACTGGGGCAGCACGGTTGACATGGGTTCAGAGCACAGTCCAGGCCAGTCACTCCGCAGCTTCAAACAGCACATCCACACAGCCATTCAACCGCATCTCCTGTCTATGAAACCGTCCTCAAAACAAACACAGGCACACACAGAAAGTAGCAGCACTCAGGCACATTCCTTCCAGGGCAGCAGTGTGTATTTGGTGATTGATGGCGTTATCTATGGACAGCAAAAAAATGGTAATGCTGAGAAAACAGCAGTCTGTCTGCTACAACTTAACATGCAACAGCTCTGGGGGACTGTCAGGAGAGGCCTGGGGGACTGAGCGGTGTCTGGATGTATGTGTAGCTGCGTGTTGAACCGTATGGCTGCATGCGTGTGTGTGTGAGCGAGTGCGATGGGTTGGGAGGGGGAGACTGCCAACCGTACATCAGGGCTAGTGACGGCACTAATCAATCTCCCTCTAGGCCATAAATCTCCAGCTCTGCACTCCCCCTTTTCCCCACAGCCACCTTCACTCAGGAACAGGGAGGCAGTTGCTGCGAGTTTCCTCTCAAAAAGCCCATCACAGCCCCGGTGGAAACAAAAGAAAACCCACAGCTCCCTCGCTGAGAACCTCAACAATCGAGTAGCATGGAGGGTATCATTCATCAGCAACATACCAGTGTCACATAGCACAATGATGACTGATTACAAAGTCTTCTACTTGGATTATGTGCCAGATGAGAACAGCTAAAGCAAACCCTTTAGGTCCGGAAAGTGTTTTTATATGATAAGGATCGAGATTCACTCCTCTATAGCTCACTTAGCGGATATATTGTTTGGTTTCCAGGAAAAATGTGCTCTTACTGTACTGAGCGTAACAACTGCAGAAGCCCAGAAGCCATTGCGGCCTTAATCTCAGCTCTGAATGTGTTTGAGTCTCTTGTCCAAAAAGCATCGATATGAAACACTATCGTTTCCATCTGGGCTGGTCTCCTCCCATATTAAAACAAAGAACAGAGGCAAATATTTCATCTGTGCTGTCAGCGCCAGCGTCTCCCGCCATGATGCGTGGCAGATTATTGAAAAATGATTTCTCATGTGCCTGTCACAGGCTTGTCCTCTGTTATTTATTTTCTCAGTGAATCACTAAATGAACATTTAGCCACCTGCCATCAGTCCATTACTGAGTTGTATAGATTATCATTTTAATATGAAAGAAAGCAATTATAATGATTACGAGATAAATT
Source organism: Lutjanus argentimaculatus (assembly GCA_034769285.1). Classification (NCBI taxonomy): domain Eukaryota; kingdom Metazoa; phylum Chordata; class Actinopteri; order Lutjaniformes; family Lutjanidae; genus Lutjanus; species Lutjanus argentimaculatus. The sequence continues at coordinate 14,738,510 of JAWZSL010000017.1, forward strand.
AATGGCGGCCCATAAAGCATCGGCTCCTGCTCTTGCTCATTTGAGGTATAAAGCAAAATATATAGATCACCAGTGAAAAACATCAAAGTAATAAAGCACTAATAGAAGCAGTCAATCACAGCGACCTTTACTAAAGACAAAATGTTGCTGAAATATTTGACCAAGGTGGAAAAGCAAAATTTAAAGGGACAATTCATCACAAAATCAAAATTACATACTTTTCCTCTGACCTGTAGTGATATTTATCCTTCTAGTTTGTCATGACCTGCCAAGTTTTGGAGATATCAGTTGCAGAGATGTCTGTTTTCTCTCAAATATAATGGAAGTACAGTAGATGACACTCTGCTTGTGGTGCCCAAAGCACCAAAATAAAAGTCACTATCTTGCTGGGATAATACATCCTACTTCTACAAGTACTGCGATGCAATATTACAATTTATTGCGTTTGTTTTTTTAACACAGACTGTGGGAAACAGTTTAATCATACACCTTTATCATGATTATTCTGCAAAAACAATGCATATCACATGCCAATTAGTCTTTCTGAGTTTTATTTCAGCAACATCATTGCTATACTGCATATAAAAGTAGTAGATAAAATACATTTTGAGGTAAATGGCCACATTCAGCTGATTCTGCTCATCAAACTAATGCCATAAGAAAGTAATAAATAAAATTAAATGTGGGATCTTAATGGCAGATATCTCAAAAACTCGGCAACACACACCAGAACAGTCTAGATGGATAAACAACACTTCAGGTAAAAGAAAAACCGTGTATTTTTGAGTTTGGTGTGAACTGTCCCTTTAAAGAAAGCTAAGTTAAAAATCCATACAAAATATTTATGTGCAGTTTAGACTGTTACTGCTGAAAACAGAATCAAATAAATCACATCCTTTTAAGATTATTATTATTTTGATTTCATACATTGAATTTACTGCCTACTTTTCAGCCCACGCTAAATCATCTGACCTTGAACAATAAATCCTCTGAAATATAAATAAAATACAGTCCTTGGTCTGAGACGTTTCTTCCCATGTGTTCACATTCTGCATCCACTGCTGACTCATAAAAATGTAGAGCACCATTGTAAATATAGTTTAAATGTAAATTTAAAAGAACTGACTATATTTTCATTAATGTGTGCATTTGTATAAACTTTAACAGCCCTCCTCACACACATTCCAGCCTTTTAAAACAGAGCTTAGAGCAGTCAATCCATGTTTACTGCCACTGTTTTATTGCACTGTTTGTCACCAAATACATTTTCTTCTCCTTCACGGATATAAAGTAAAACCTGATTAAAGTATGGATTGAGAAATGGAAGAAGGATGCGCGATAGACAAACACAGCACAATTTACTGCCTATAATTAAGGTTGAATGACTTTCCTGGTTTGAATACTTAAAGATTAGAAGCAGGTGTTGCAAGAAAAATGCATCATCCCTGCAAAGGATTCAGTCTTTCACTCACAAAAAGCATTTTTAAATAAAACATTTTTCAGGAGACATTAAATTTGACCTCAGCCCCGGAGGCTTGTATAACACACTTAACACTCTAAGTCAAAAATGTGTATTTTTAAAACCTGTCAGAAGCAGCACAAAACAACACTTTCAGCACAAACCTGACAGTGTGAAAGTGGTGTTCACAAAAAAAAACTACTCCTCCTTAATAAATAAATGTAAGTAAATTAAATCTTTAGATGCAGAATTTCTCCTTAATTCCACAGTGCACCCTCTCTCCATCCTTTTCTCTCTCTCACACACACAAGCTTACACACAAACACACACATTGCAGATGGGAGAGAGGGGCCACTCTATTTCTCGCCAGGTGCTTGAGCAAAAAAGGTCGCTTGCAGTGCCATTTCCTCTCACACACAGGCAGGCCTGGCCCAAACACACTGGCACTTTGAGCTCATTACTGGCTATTCACATAATCCTTTCTCTGTGTCCTCTCTGTGAGGATACTAATTTCACAACGAGCCCGTCCTCACAGCCCATTTGTTAAAAGATAGTGGTTGGGAGAGAGGGAAAGGGACACATGGTGTAGATTGAGACTAAAAGCTAGTCTTAACGGGGGGATACCTCCACAGTTTTCCCCCTCTCTGAAATGAAAGACAATCGTGTAACTACCCTCCATTTTTCTCCATTTGCTGCTCACCAAATGTATTCTGAGGCATTATACTTCGCTGAAAGAGACCCACTTTTTTTCAATTCAATTTCAAGAACCAATTTTCTCCTATTATTGCCTTTAAGAGCGAAGCAGAAGGAGCAAGTCTTTGGCTTGTTTGTCATGTCCCCCCGTTCCCCTCATCTCCTCCTATTAGGTTATTGTACTACTTAGCAGATGTCTATCAGTGGCAGGAAATTATCTCCAAACCATCATCCAGCTGCCCTAAAACAGCCTGTCATGGCCAGGTTAATCCCCGTGAAGGTGCAGGAGGATGTATGTGAGCACAAACACACACAGACACAGCGTTCGAAAAAAACCCACCTGCACTTCACTCACTCATCAAATCCACTCACAGGTCTCCTATTACACCAGCGCGAGGATATCTCAAAAGCCAGGATGTCTATCGGCTCTTTCACGTTCTGCTAACGCTGCTGCAGGGTTTGCAATGGGGGCGGAAGATCAGTCCCATGAGATGAGGGAATAAGCCGGAATCAAGAGGCGGTGGGCTCGGCAGAGGGCTATTTCTAAGTTAAAAGGTTCTTAAACTGCAGAGGAGATCAGAGGAGATGGCTCCCCGCGCCCAAAGCTGTGTGCCCAGATAAGCATCCTGCCAAGTGCGGGGAGGAACAGGGTGGTCATGGGTGAATAAACGGGAGCGTATGTGTGTGTTTAGAGCTACACATGTTTCAGGTGAATGAAAGCGTGTGGCAGCTGATACCGGGGCTAGTCAGGTATCGAACCTCAGTACTTTGTGGGACGGGCTGAAATGTGTCCAAGGATCAAAAACTGTTAAACGTACTGCTAGACGTCTCTCACAATAACAAAAGATGTAGTGTGATGACACTGTGTAGTAGCTCGGGATCATGGGAGTTGTTGTCTTTATTGTTAAACACCACCCTTGCAGATGAATTAAAGTTTTATTCATGTTACATTTAGAAATGTTCGCAGACTTCCCTCCTCACTCTCTGACATATCCAACCTTTCCCAAGTACACAACTCAACAAAATATATAACATAAGCCCAGTCATTTTTGAAAATCTCAATGTGGAAATTTTACTTAGTATATAGCTTTAAGTGCATCATCGTGGCAAACACATAGTCAAGTTTGCTTATTTTTTGGTCAGATTTTTCTTGTATGGCTGCTTGTGTGTAGACAATGATTAACATATGTGAACATTGGCTTCTTTAGTCGAATGAAAACTGTGTTTTGAAGAAAATTGAATTGATCACAATGCCAACATTCAGTGCTAATGAAGGAAGCAGCATGCCCTCCATGTAGTGAGGCTGAAAGTTAAGGATGACAGTGAGGTAGACGGGCATGTAGCAGAACTGGGTGCAATTCACTCAAGTCGTAATTCCCAGTTAGAAACACGGGCAAGATCCATCTAGTCCAATTTTGCCGACATAAACGCCCTGATGTCACAGAAATGTAGCAGCCACACAGTGAACAGTGAGCAGAATTACCTTTTCATCAATTTTTACTAAATGTAGGGTTTGTGTTTTTGAAACATACTGTAACAGGTTGCCATTTCCATTTAGCTGATTTGCGTTCGATAGAAGTTTCTGCAAGCATGCAGTATTAGCCAACTCCTCCCGTCTCTTCCACAGTTCGTTAATCTGTTAAATCTGCAGTGATGCTTGTGAAGTTCAGAGTCTTGCCATACAAACATCAGTTTGCTGCAGGTGTCCATGTTTTCCTGAGCAGATGCACTGGGATACATTTATATTTAAAGTTGGGAATACAACCAACTCACCGACTTGTAATGGATTGCTGCATTAACACAGGAAACCGCAGTTTACCTCCTATTACAACCTGCAACTGATGTTCCCCTTTTTATTAACTGAAATCACGTTTTCCTCACCATAGCAACACTGTAACCATAGTTTGTTCACCTAACCACAATCATAACATCATTTTAACCATTTGCCATGCACAGAGTCCAGAATTTAGCCAGAAAACACCATAAATGTTGTAATATAAGGTTTTGCAGAATCCTCCAATATCAATATTCTTGTCTGGTGATAGGGGTGTTATAAACATGCAAATATTTCTCAAAGTTAAGGCATTGAAAAATGTATGATTCAAGCTGAAGATACACCAATTTTAGCTCTGATCCGATACCTGAATTTGGACATCTGCCAATACAGAAACTGATACTTTTTGCAAATGCTTAAATAAATAGGTATCATTGTACGATGCGATTTCTGTGTTTTGAAAGTAAAATATCTTCAAACTAAGGACATGCTGAGTTAGCCAACTGCTACCAACTCATTTGGTTGTGGACTGTCTCACGTTTGGAGGGTTCATGGTGCAGAGCAAGCTCCACCTGTAAAAAATGTGGGGATGGCTGGATATCTTCGTAGAACTGTTTTATTACTAATTAATCAATTTGTGCCACAATATTTGGCTTAAAATGACAGTATTAATCAGTGGATTGGTGACATCAGTCTGATGAGTTAATTATGTCAGTATCGACACCTGTTACTGTTATTGGATCTGTCCCAGCTCTAATTTTGGTATCTATACTGAAACTGAAGTACCAGCAGTATTAACAAAAACAATTCCCAGTGCTTGCTAATCTTATCCTTCAGTGATTTTTATAGAAATCCAATCATCAGGCTTCTATAGAGCTCAGCCTTCCTCAGTTAAAGTGTCTCCAGTGAAAGTCCCCCTCCCAGCGTTGGACCAGCCGTGGTCCGGGAGCCTGGCAGACAGCCGCCACAATGAGCGGAGGTGGGGCTTCAGCCTAATTGAATGGTGACCCTGCCGTCTCACTGTGGGACGCCCCATGCAGTGCTTTTAACAAGCTGCTGTGTCTCCCCTCTTAATAAGCCCAAACAAGTTAATCCAATCGACACACTCAAACCCTTTCTTTTTCTTTAACAAGGCACTGCCTCTACCCCCTTAATCCCCGGCTCCCCCTTCTCCGTCACCATACCGTCACATGAATGGAGGAGAGTGAAAGGCTCCATTAGGAAGGACTGGCAGTAAACCCCTTCAGCTCGGCACTTTCCACACACCCGCACTAAATAATTTGCACTCATACTGTATATTCAAAACACACACACACACACTAATGCTCACATGCGCCTGATACAAAACTGCTCGGCCTGGACGTGGCGCACAATGAGAGGGTTATGTTCGCCGACCCCGATCCACAAACACACCAACAACAAAACAACACACAAACAAAAATTCTGAGGGGACGTTTGCCGACAGGCACGCACTCTGGGACATAAAAAAGGCATTGTTAACAAACCCTCCCAGCTCCACAAACAAGAGCCACTGATTCCCTAACAATACAAGCCCCTGGATGCACTCACCCACCAGCTCTGCACAACCTCACACCAGCAGCACAATAAATAACCTGCACAACAAAAGGCCATTGTGTGTAAAAGCCTACAGTTTAGGCATTATTGCAATGATATACAGTGTTGGGATAACATATTGGCAGCTGATTCTTATATATACGATGCAGCATGTCACTGTTATTGGAGCTTATACAGCCTCGTATGCCTTGCAGTCGTATTTATAAGAGGTTTCTCTGCAGATGAAGGGCATCTTGGCAAAAACACTCAGCTGTTAGCTTTCCATATTCCAGTCAGCTTCAATAGCTTCACCCATGGGATGAAGGGTGAGGAATGTCTGGCAATCCAATAGCAGCGAGTCGTCTGTCATCTCTAATCAAAACACGCCTGCCTAGACTAATGTCAACCCTGTAATAGCAATGAGGACTAATTGACTTCACAGCCAACTGCTGCATCTTTGTGCTGGGCTAGGTTTCATTAATGGTAAATAATGGGCTCAGAAGGCAGTGAGCCATTATGACTGTGTGGCAACCACGTTCGAAATGTAGAAAATGCAAAGAGCTGGAGTAAATTAAGATGAATGAAATTTAGATGCAGATTCATACAGAGCGAGTTCTGAGTTTGAACATGCAAACCCAAACTCGGGTAGGATGGATGTGTTTGGGATGAGGACAGCCGAGGGTCCTATGAAAAATTGAGAATATTACACTGAATTAAACTTTATATTTTCAGCCACTACCTGAGCAGCATTCAGAGGGCGAAATTTAAGCCTGTCAGGTAGTTAGAGCAGAAGGTCCACCGGTGAAATGAAAGTTTTGTGAGATACCAGCCTACAAGTGGTTATGGTGGAGTGGGATCTTTGTTCCATTCAGGGTTTGAGCAACACGGCGTCCCTACCACGGTCCAGCTCTTGGCACCTGCCTCTGCACCACAGATTCATAACATACTCCGTTTCATTGAGTTATTTTGGAATAAAAAATGTCTCCACATTTTTGAAACGAGGCTTGTTCCTCGACAACCATGGCTGCTCGAGCTACTGAGGGAAACAATGCATCTTCACTGCAATCCTAGGAAACAACCTGAGACTGCTATTCTCTGAAGTATTACATGTGCAGCTTTTGGTAGGGTTTACCAAAGGATCAGTTATATAAGTCACAGCATACTGCTCTTTTTACGTCTGCACCTGAGTAGTGAGCAGGAGCATGCAGTAAGTGAAGCCTTAGTTAGCTTGACAGGTTATGTGAGGAAACGCAAGTTTCCCATCTAGCAAACTGAGTGTTAATATGTTCTTTTATTGCTATTTTTTGAGCTAATTCAGAATAGAGACTGGGATTTTTGGGGGAATTCGGCTGGGATATGAGATTCCTGTGGGATTTCCGTGGGATAGGAGTCAATTTCATTATTCATCACAGGACTGCGATGGGACAGGCAAAAAATCAAATGAAGCAGCAGGATGGAGGTCAGTTTTTTGTATATATATGGATGAATATGTATTTCTAATATAAATATACTTTTCTTTCTAGGCTTTTTTAAAATTCAGTTTTATTCTCTCCTGTCTGCTCTGGTGGCTGGTTGCAGCCACGTGAACGGTGCATGACATGTGTGGACTGTGGATTGATGGGATCAGGATGGGACAGGAGTCATTCTTCTGGGATTGGGAAGGAATTTTCTTACTCTGTATGAGAGTGCACCGTACTATCCTGACATCGACAGACTAATTTGCATCTCAGTTAATTTTCGATTGCCTCTGGATATAGTTGGAGAAACCTAAAAACCAATCAGAGCAAGAAACATGTAATGTACATCAAACTTTTATCAAATCCTGCCTGAATTACACAAACACATCTTTCTTCTCTACAAAAGCTTTAAGTGCAGTTGTTTGTTCTTATTTTGGAGAGAATAAAAGGGTCCAGTTTGTTAAATACTAACACAATAGCAGAACAGCATGTTCTACAAAAGTAGCAGCCATCCTGGTTATTTAAGAAAATGTCTCAATTGCACTTCTCTGGTTGTCTCTTTTGTATCAAACCTGCCCTGTATCAGAAAAGCGGTTGTGATTGGACCGATGCGAGCAGGGTTGGCTCGAAATCTGCCTGACTGGGAGGGGGACCAGACCGATCTGCCAGGGCAAATGAAACATGAGTTCGTAGATTCATCTGGCTCCCGGGTAAAAGGCGCAGTATGACTGGACAAAACACTTTTACGAAGCAGATTTTTGTCATCTATAGGAGTGTCATTCAGAAATGTTGTACTACAGACATGACAAAGTAGGAAATTGTCTAGACAAGGAAGAATCAGACTGCAGACGCTGGTAGCAAAGACTCCAACAGAGGCTATGAGAGCTGAGATATATTCACAATAAACGAAACTAAAATGAGCATGAAAATTATGTTTAATTGAAACCAACTTTGAACTCATTAAGCTTGAAGCTGAACAACATGCTTCAATAAAAACAGCAGTGAGACAAGAGTCTAAATGCAGTAGCAAAAAAATGTAATTTTTCATTTGTAGCTTTAAAAAGCGGCAAACATTTTCTTAAGTGCATCAAAATTAAAATTGAGCAAAAGGCAATGAGATGTAAAAAGCAACTACAACAAACAAAACCCACAGATAATAACTGTTGTAGCCTTTTGTATTTCTAATTTGGATTTAAAAAATTGTGTATCCTGGGGGCTAATCACCAGTCTGAAACCCGACACATGCCTGCAATCCCACGCTGGGAGAGTCCCCTCAGAAAAATCTGTTCGTTTCCAGCGCAGTGCAACCAAGGTGCTCTTACAACATGACTGAGCCTCTGTGCTCCTGCTGATGCCAGCGAGGGAGTTTGAGCAATGAGAGCGTGGCTTAAGATTGTCAGACAAACCACAGGGGAAACACATCCTCTTCTCCTCTTATTGCCTCAGCCTTTCTTGTATTGTTTTGTAAGGCAGCAGCATCGCTTGTCATCTAATACCACTTTCACACAGAAACCCTGCGAATGTTGTGACATCCTGAACAGATGTGGAGGGTTTATGCTCAACTGTTGATCACAGATACACCAGAGGACCGCTGTTAATTGAACAAAAATATGGTTAAATGTCCCCCCTAAAAAAAACCAAAACAGATTATTTACACGATTTTTGCCGCAGCTGCAACCTCAACAGGCAGGGCTCTCCAACATAAATCACAAACCCTCCACAGTAACTTCAGCCAAATGTGAAAAATGAGCTGCGCTTTCTTGGTTTTCATGCTAGGATTTATATTTTCTCAGTAAACCTTATTACACACCATTTGTAAAGCATTGTTGATATTGCAAAATTTCTTATCCCAATGTGACACAATCCTTTATTGTCCCAGACAGGTCCATTCACGGCTTAACACAACAACAATAAAACAAGGCTTCTTTTTTTCCCCTCTACCCATCCTACGGTGGCTCACTTGAATATTCAAACAGTGTTCATTGTCTTTTTGTGTTTTGTTCATTGTTTGTTGTGCTGTCATTCCTCAGCTTGGCTCCTGAACTTCAAAGAAAGGCTTATGTCAATTTATGATGAAATGGAGTGAGCAGGCGAGAGAAACGAAGGGAGAGAGACGGGGGAGAAAACCTTCACGCAAAATGGCCCTGCCTCGAAATGTATGCTTATTAATGGGTGTTCAATAAATCAATGGAATATAATTAAATTCAAACAATGTGATTTCTTCTCTCACTTGCCGAAGCCTGACTCCAAACATTGCTCTGTGCAGGGCCTAAGGTGACCCCAATTCCCATGGTCCAGAGGACAACTCTGCCGTCTTTCACACTGGAGGGTGTCATAGATCCAATAGTCAGCCATGCATAACATTAGTGTGTTGTGAAGCCCACAAGGCAATCAAATGGTGCACCGTTGAAATGTTGACATTGATCTCATTTGATATATCTGAAGTGTGACAAAGCCATTTTTGCTCGGCTGGATATTGAGGACTGTAAAAGAGAGGATGACACAAGTGCTCACAAGATAGTTGGGAGAGGAAGCAAGATGTCGTTCTTCACATATTCTCCTCGTAGCAGCTCCCGTCGCTAACCCCCTTCACTTTTCCAGCAGCTGGGAAAATAACTAATGAAACTTCTCTTGGCCTTGAGCATCTGAAGCGCTTATTCACTGACACACAGTAACCTGCACTGTACATTTACTGCCAGACTGACAACTTGAACTCAAGGAGCTACTCACACTTATGACAGCATGATTTAATAAAGTCACAGCTCTATATCCAACACAAAGGGTCAGAAGTATGAGAAGACACGACTGCAATGTGTAATGCTACCGTTAGCTGTTGTAGCTAATGGGTTGTTAAACATATATTAAATAGGTTGTTTTAGCTTGACATATGGCCTGATGTCCCTCTGGATTATCCCTATCTGCTGTCTTTCAGTTGCTGATTGTGGATTTATAATGATTTGTCAGATTCTCTACATTCGTACAAATTACATCCTGGAGCTGAGCTTCCTTGTTCCCACCCTGAGTTTGATGTCAGAGGAAAATGGCTGCTGTGTGAATGTGATGAATAGATCAAATTAGTGTGTTGTGAAGCCCACAAGGCAATCAAATGGTTCACCGTCATATCTGAAGTTCGAACAAAGCCATTTTTGCTCAGCTGGATGTTAAGGACTAAAAAAGAGAGGATGACACGAGTGCTCACAGCTAAGCTATAGTTGGGAGAGGAAGCAGCTATTTTTCTCCACATATTTTCTCCTCATTGCAGTTTCCGTCTTTGCTGAGACTCAGCAGCCTTTCCCTTTACTCCATAATGTGTGCTATCCAGCTGTTGTCATCCCGCTCCCTCTGAAAGCTGGCCCTGACCATGCCAGCAGAGAGAATCCAATTGGACAGAGTGGGAGGTGAGGCTGCAGTTGGTAATCACCTGCTGGCTAAAGGCACAGATGGCACAAACACCAGCAAGATGTTCGTGCAGCAGCAATCCAAGAAAGTCTTTTCTGACAGGCCGACAGACAAACACAGAAACCTGAGAAACCCACAGCGAGCTGAGATGCAGATTTGATGCAGAAACCTGGCAGCCTGGCAGCTCAGTGAGCCACCTGAAGTGCAAAGAGTTAAAGCATTGATCTCTTGTTTTCATTGCCAAGGTCTTGGTGTCACTCCTCAGTGATTGGGGAAAGTGAAAAAGTGGGCAGGTTGTAATGATTTAAAATGGTAGATGCTTTCCATGACAAAAGCGACCTGATAAGGGCTCCCGTTATCAGCGAGTTTGACCAGCCACGGAGAGAATTGAGAAGCGAGGTCATCACGGAGATAACAGCATATGTGCAGACTGATTATCTTTTCCCTCTCAAGGATTTTTGATACATTTCGTTGCTCCTGTGATTTATTTAGTAGATCAAAGACTTGCTTTCTGTTCCAGGTCTCAGAACTACACTTCAAGGAGAACGTGGCTGATGTACACCTGTTAAAGGGGTAGTTCAGATTATTTGAAGATGGGTTGTTTGAGGTACTTATCAGTAGTCTGTGTTTTACCTAAAGTTTGAAAAAGCAGAACAGAAGCTAAGCAATTTACTGTTGTGTGCAGCCAGTGTTAATTTTGTCAATGAAAATTTTCATGGTAATATTCGTAAATGTTCTTTTATTTCATGACTGAATTGTGACAATGGAAATGAAAAAAAATATTGGAAACAAAAACTACAAATAAATCTTTGTTCATTATACCCTGACAAGTAAAGTGGCTCTGTTCACGCAGACGACCTACAGTAAGTTAGATCACAGTGATCAGCTATCTCAAAACACTAATAAATTAGCTAGTTTGAAAAGTGCACGCCTCATCTTCAGCAGCAGCCTTTCAGGTGGGAAGAAAGAGAAGAGACGACCTGTGGACACTTTTCTCCTATATTCAAAAAGGTGTGTGGTAAAAAAAAAAAAAACAGCCAATTTGAAAAAAACACCTGAAAACACGCCGTCCAGCAGTGTCCTCCGCGCTAAATATCAGCTATGTACGTTGACTGATTCAATAACATTTGTTAATTCTCTTTCTAAGGTTTGTATAGTTCTTGTATAGCAAAGTTCTGTTCTGATTCAGGGTGCACTGCCATGCTTCGCTAACATAATGTTAAATTTAACGGAGCCGAGCTTACAGTAAACATCTGCTTCTTCTTAAAGATAATTTATGATTTCTTACGACTCATAAACAGACACTAACTCATTCATAGGGCTCTGTACTGGCAAGAATTCGGCGATACGATACATATCACAAAAAGAGGGTTACGATTCAATATATTCCAATATATTTAAATACTGCAATACTGCTTCAATCTAATTTCAGGAAAACTGTCACAGTTTAAAAGACCACACTACCATAGGCATGAAATCAGATACAAAATGTAATTTTTTATGCAATCAGAACAGTTAACAACAACAGTAACAACACTGCTATTTAGCAGTTGGAGTTTAACCAACATTAAATGAACCATTGCACCAGCAAACATTTAACATAATTTGTCATTGATTTTACCTCCATGTAGAGCGAATAAATGCGAATGCTTCTCAGATAATTCTCATCTGCCTTAACACTGCAGTTTGCAGATTTTTACTGCTGATTTACCACAGTGAATTCAAACTAGCATTTTAAAACACCAACATCGCACAATAACACAAATAAACAGGGCTGTGTATCGATTCACGATTCAATTCAAAATCAATTTGGTTATGGATATTTCAGTTTCGTACCAGTTTTGCTTGGATATGAAAGATATTCTCAGAGAACTAATGCTGTAAATTGTACAAGGAACCCTCTAACCTGCTGCATTATTAAAAATATTAATGTTTACATTAAAAATTGACCCCAAAGTTACATTAATCATGTACTTTTCATTAAACATGACCTGACCAACACACTGAAATGAGCGAAATCTCGCACCACCAGATCTTGTGCTATGACAACTTGCTAGACTAACAGGGAGGGAGCAGTAGACCAGCAACACTGTGTTCCGACTGATTTCACCTATGGAGTCTGGTTGAGCTATACAGAACAATATTTGACTTAAATAATGATGGTTTCATGTCAGAAAAGTGCGTCTGATGGCAGGATAAAGCTGTGAAAATATTCTAAATATGGCAAACACTTGAACTTGATGATTGATTGATTTTTATAAGCTGGCTAAAATGTTTGGCTGTTGATCCTGTCCTTCGTATCCACCAGCATCTCCTACTGACTAACAATAAGCACCTCACACAACCCCACTTCAAAAAAATCCCAACTATCCCTTTAAGATTTACCGTTGAGCTGCCATGACTTTAAATCTTCTGACACGCTGGAGACAGTCAATTTAAGTCTCCACCGGGATTAACAGAAGATATATGCTGATACATTTAACTACAACAGTTTGAGCGAACGTGCGACTGTCACTGAAATCAGGTGCAAAGCCTGTTAGCTTTTTTTCTTTTGCGGCTCAAGATGAAGCAAGTTGGACGAAGTCATTTAGTTTATTGATGTTGCTCGCAGAGATTTTTTATGGTAGTCAAGGCTCCCAACACATCAAACATATCAGAGTAAAAAATGCCCCGGAGACATCCCTCTTCCTGAAGACTCCCCCAGCAGATGAGCTCCTTCTGCTCTGTGTGTTACTGCTCGGTGCCTTGGTTTGTCCTTCACAAGAGACAGGTAACACTGCCAAGACCCAGTAATTAGTGCAGATGGAGACTGTAATACTCTCTTCCCCTCCCTGCAGAAATGCCAAGGGAGGCAATCTATAAATTCCTGCATATTAATGCAATTTAAAACCACTCCAGACACCTTGCTGGAGGCAGGTGATAAAAAGGTGAAAGGCAGACTACCTGGCACACAGCTGCTGATATGTCGGTGACATCAGTCCTGTCTCAGCAACTTCCTGACACGACACCCCCAACACACACACACACACACACACACACACAACACAGAAATAACTGGATAATCTATCTCCTTTCTCAGAAAATGCTCTCCAAATCCTGACCTTAGGCCTTACAACTGGGTCTCTATCAATAATTAAATGGTAATCTAAAAACCCATTTTAGTTGGGTCATCTTTCTGCGCCATTGTCCCTGCTTCTCCTCTTCCTCCGTCTATTTTTTCCTCTCTTTCTGTAAGATCTAGTTAGAGATTCCATTAGCATGAGAAAGCAGGCTGGTAATTGTCTTCACCCTACTGAGTGATCCCTGGATAGAGGATTAGGCAGAGAGAAAGCCCTATTTCAACTCGGAGCACAGATGCTGCCCACAGCCACCCACTCCAGATTAGATTAGGCTGCGGAGGGATGAAACCGACCGGTAACTTCAAGCAACATTAAACAGAGAGCGCGGACAGGAGGTTAAAACCAATAAACTTTTGTTCACCTTTCACGAGCAGCTGTGACCCCCTTGTTTTTGCTTTCCTTCATCTCTCTTTTTTTTTTTTTTTCTGGTAAATTTTCTTTTTAATCTACTAATATGCTTTTCTGCTGAAAATAGGGATTGGGGGAAGGCAGCTTATAATTTTCTCTCTCGCTCGCTGATATACACAGAGTATTTAGAGCTGAATCTCCCTAAATCATCACCCTGGGCCACCCTGTCCGTCACTAATCTGCCCGCAGCCACCCACTCATAAGGAGGTGTCACATTTCTGGCACTCCTCCACGGGATAAGCACTTCAAACACCAGAGCTTCTCCTCTTGACCTTTCCACGGAGATGATCGATTAAGCCCATTGGATTTATTCCATAAACAGGCAGCCATTACATCAAAAAGGCACGGAATTTACCTCTGAGGCACAACTTAAAATCCATATAAGCTTCATGAGGGTTCCAATTTTTATTGGCTTCTTCAATCCACTTCTTGCAGCACATTAATAAGCACAGAGAGTTTTGTGGTATCTGAATCACTTCAGCTCTCTACCTGTAATTATTGAAGCAAGTCACAATGACAACAGAGTGAAATTCAACTGCTATCTGCACTCCATAAAACCTGCGGTGCATAAAAACTGTTTAGCTCGCTCCCCTGCCAGAGGAGGATAAAGTGGAGAACAAAATGACTGAAAGCTTTAAAAGTAAAACAGAGCAAATGTGGCTGCTTTGTTAAAGTCGACATGAAACGGAAGTCGGACTTTGATTGATATATGCACAGATTCGTGGCAGTGGTTCCTTTTGTGTTGTGTTTAAGTTCCCAATTGCTGGAAAGCAGTGTTGTTATCAGTGTCTGTCTTCACTGTTCTGATTGCATAAAACCTTTTAGCTTAGATTTTATGCATATGGTGGTGTGTCCTCTATACTATGACAGTTTTCCTTAAATTACTGTAGATTAAAAAAAGACAATATTTCTCCTTGCTTAAGGTATCCAAAATACTGAATCATAACCCCTGTATCATGATAGATATCGTATCGCCAGATTCTTGCCAATATTCAGCCCTAGTTTGGCTCCTGACACCCCTGGACTTTTTGCTGCACGGCTCACCAAGCTGGTGGAAATTAGCAGTTAGCTACTTTAGCAACAAGTAAAACCATCAGGATCCTCAGGAAAGCATCAGGAAACGTGGTAAATGTAAGGGCTGCTGAGCCCACTTTGGTTGCCAGTTAACGGCAGCTAAGTTGGGAAAACCAGACGGTGTTTTCTCAAAAAAACATGATCCAATTTGAACCAAATCAGTGAGTAAAGTCATTACATTGCGTTTTTGTAGTTAGTTATAGGTTGTGCTTTTGTACAGTAACATTAACCAGTGCAGCCCGGCCCCCTAGCCCATCCTGTGGTCCATGTAGCTAATGTTAGCTAGTTGCTGAAGAAGCCCACTGTAACGCCTTGAACATCATCCTCTGTTCCTGAGGACTGACTGCTGGTGGATGCCATGACATTATTTGTTGAAATTAGTTGGTTCTAGCTTGCATAAGTACCTGTCATATTTTGATTTATAGAAAAAAAGGGAATGGACTGTCCTTGATTTTGATATTTTAGTATATTTTTTGTATTTGTTTTGCATATATTGTTAATAAAGTGCACAATATGACTGGGGATGTGAACTAAAGTGGTTAGAAAGGCATTTTTCATTTCATCTCGACTTCAAAAACCAGCACACACAGACTGTGGAAAATCTTCGCGCTGCTCTCCACCTGTCCAGGAAGCTCTGTGAGGTAAACCAAAGGAGTGCCGAGGCCAGTAAAAGGTCTGCCACTTGCTTGCTGCATGAGCCATTAAGTTACAACACTGCAGGCTTCCTGTTTTCATGCTTGAACACCTTCTACATGCTCTCAGCGAGGACAAGACTAAACAATCTCGAGCGAAGCACCAGGGAGGAGAAACCCGAGAACACAGAGAGCATTTTGATGACTTTAAACCACAATAAATCACACATGGCTTTGAATCCCGTTTGCGAAAGTTAAGACAGGAAATCTAAAATCACTTTCATTTCACCAGAAAAAAGGAGCTCCCTCTGAGGAGGCCGGCAGACTCCTCCTGTTTGTGATCCGAGTGGCTGGCGAGCTCTGCTCTTGCTCTGAGGGACTCCTGCTCTATGGTAATCATATCCTATTTGAATAATGAGGCAATACCACCACTCCTGCCGCCCATTCCCTCTGCATCCTTGACTGGACTCTTTGATAGACACTAATTCTAGCTCCATCTATAAAGCTCCTCTCATGCATTTTTAATAGAATCTATTACTTTAGGATTAAATTATAAAAGACTGTCCTCCTTAAATTTTTAATAGTTTGCATAATTGGTATCAGGGCCTGAATGCGAACCATAAAAACCCAGTTTGTACAGGACTGCGCTGCGGAACGAGCCAGACAAAACCACACAGCACTGTTGCACAAAAATGACACACATGGCACGCCGCTATCGCAGGCGAGCACACATCTGCACACACTCGTGCACGCTGAGGCCATTATAGCTTTGGGCTCATTGCCGTGGAGAATAAGGCGGCGTGAGCTCAGCGCTGTGAATGAAGGGGACAATAAGGTCAGGGACCATGAGAGCTGCAGGAGCCTGAGGCAGGAGGAGTCACCTGATGGAAACAGGAGACACAAACCAGGTGTCCACAGACACCTGCTGCCACTGATGTCAACCGCGACCACAACACTCACCGGGGCAAACAGCAAAAACTACTTAGCAGGTTTACAGCCTCCCTTTGTCCCCACAGTCACTGATAACTGTGTTCAGTCAGCTTAAATGGAAATGTATTTCGCTCCTCTGTTCCCAGTTCCAGGCAGATCAGCCATGAGTTAAATGTCAGCTGCACTCTTTCACTCTCACTCTCTGCATCTCCAGCTCGCCTCTTTCCAATAACAGACAGAGCAAATGTGTCTGAGGCATCTCCTCTAAACTAGAGCCCCCTTAGAAATCTATGCACGTCACCATCCCCCAAATTAGCACCGCAGGGACACCCCCCTCGCCGCCCCCGCCTGCTGGCGGCAGCTCTTTGGCATATCTGTACCGGGGAAAATATTTCACACTGTATGAATTATTAAGTGCGGGGCCAGTGCTAAGCAGTGTGGAGATAGACCAGTTATTCACAGCTCTATTGGGACGGATGCGTCGGAAACCCGGGCCGCTCGCCTATCAGATCGTTTGTCACGAGCGATAGACAATTTACAATGAGAGAGTTTTTCAATTTATTCATTCTGCTGTCACTGCAGTTTTCTACCTCCACTCATTCCACTCAACAGTCCCCCCTCCTTTAACTCTCTGTCTCGTCTGGTGAGGGGGCTCCACGCCTGATCCAACTGCCTGCTTCTCCGTCTGATACTGTTGCTCACTTCTCTCAGCCTGCAGAGAGAGGTGGAGGTGAAACACTCGCGCAAAAGACGTGAGGAGTGTGGATCCTGCTACTTTAATCATCTTAACTGAGGTAAAGGTGTGCTGGGGACATCCTGTGACAGCTGAGGGGTTCAGGGCCCCAGTGGTGAAGCTGCGGCTGTGTGATAAAGGAAAAGAACAGGAAACAGACACCGTGTCTCTTTAGGACGAAGCTCAAACCAGGAGGACCACCCCGTTAGATAGAAATAAAAGAAGAACAGCGGTTGACTAATTTACACTGTCAAAAGCAATTAAAGGGATAGTTCAGATTATTTGATGTGCCGCTGTATGAGGATGAGTGATAGCACTGAACTAACCGATTGAGGCAGCGGTGGATCAGCATCTCCCGAGTTCTGCGAGGTAAACTTACTGATTTCACCCGTGGAGTTTTGTTGATTTGGAGCGAGCAATATTCTGTTTCCCAACAACTAAGGTTGTCTGACAGCAAGGTAAAGTGGTGAAAATATTCTAAATATCATGTAGACTTAAACTGATACTGACTTTTTTAAGGTGGCTAAAATTGCTTAGCTTACCTGGTGGTACTCCTCTCTGCTTCTCTGAACTGGGGGCATGCCGACCAGCATCTACAGCAGGTAATTCAATGACTTATCAATCGATAAGTACCTCATACAACCCCACATTAAATAATCTAAACTATCCCTTTAAGGCATGGTAGAGAGAGAGAAAAAAAAACTTAGAAAAGCCTGCACATAATAAATATGTACAACTGCAATAAAAATATGTACTGCAATAAAAGACTAAATCATTCCAAACAGGTTTTTCTTTTGGTTGACAGGAATTGTATTCAGGAAAAAGAAAAGGGATCCTAGAGGGCAGCATCCTGCCTATTTTCACTTAAGAGAAATTGCCAAATAACAACTCCCACGCAGATAGACAGAGGACCTCAGCACAAATGGCAGACTGCAATTTCAACATTAATTACTGAAGGTGAACCAGCAGTCAAAACAGCTACAGATTTGTTTTGTTTTTTTTTTTGTTTTTTTTGGAGGGGGGGGGGGGGGTTGTTTTTTTTTTTTTTTTTGGTTCTCAAGTACTCCCTGTTAAAGAGAAACGAACCACTGAACAGATCAGCCTCAAAAGCCTCAGCAGCGCTCCTCCACTATTTCAAGAGATGGGAACTCAAATTCACGAGAGACAAAACCCTGGTGATGTTCTTTCCTTTCTAAGCTGAATGTACAAGAGAAATAGAAAATGACATCAGCAGCTTTGTTGGTCTAAATGCTCAGTGAGAGCAGTTTGACCTGTAAAGCAGCCCAGAGTGTTTCTCTATCTGTGATGTCCTTTGAAAGCCTGACTGACGCAGGCGGGTTGCACTGAATAGGCCTTGATGTGAAAGGCAGAGATGTTAGATAAATGTCCTCACAGCCAAGGCCTCTGCCCTCTTCCTGATGATGCATTCTTATACTCAAATACCCACTCCCCCTTTGCACACACTCACACACACACACAAGAGAAACACAGACATGCAGTGCCAACAATCCCACTGAGGGCAGCATTTGTTTGGGGACAAGGTGACCCTGTTGCCTAGGGGCCTGTGAACAGGCACAATGAAGGCCTCTCATCCTGCACACACCCAGCCGGCTGTGTTGGGCTGATGACGGGTGGAGGGGTGGGTGGGGTGTGAGGGGCATCACAACACCCTGCTACTGCAGTTTTAAAACCCTATTCAGGAAGCCCCCTGAGATAGCTCCTTTCACACCCTGCACAGACGGAGCAAAATCCCCGCTTGTAACCCAGAGTCACGCAGTCAACAGATGGAGCGGCTATTGAGTGAAGGATCGCGCCGGCAGAGGCGGCTCCTCATCCATCCCCGCTGGAAACAATGGGGCAGCAGGTCAAGAGTGCCGTCTCTGCGAGGTGGGGTCAGGGAGGAGGGGCGTGCTTCGACACAGCCGAGCTATGCGAGCGCTTTGAAACTGGAGGAACTGAGAGAATCTCTTTTTTGGATGACGGGCGGAGGGGAGGAGGCTCGTGGCTGCGTGTGAGGCGCTCGGGCTGGTTGCCGGGGATCAGACTCAGGTGGAGGGGGCTTGTGTGTGAATCTGGGACAGCAGTGTTTGTGTTTAACCTGCAAACAAGAGCAAAAAGACATCCCTGCGTGCACACATTCTGCATGTTCAGAGGAAACACAGACTTGCGGTTTAACGCACATTTCAAGGACCAACTGTTACAGATGCTCGCGTGTCTTTGTGCACAAAAAGCTGCATGTGAAGCACCAAAAACTTCGTCATTGATAGAAAGCTCTGTGGCGAGGCTACACACACAGAGAGTAGAGACCTTCACCACTGCAATACAGCCGGAGGACATTTTTTCATAAAATACTGAAGTGGGGACACTTGAAACTGGTGTCAAATAATATTACACAACCAGGATTCAATTCATTTAGTTATTAAAGGACATATACAACTCTTTACAAATGTTTATAATCATGCATGAAAACTTACTTAACATGGTTTTAAATGTATTTTAAGTGGTGGACATAATGTCTATAATGCATTATAAGCACATTTATAAGACATTATAATGCATCTATAAAGCTTTACACAGCTCTTTAAACTCTTAATAAATGTTTACAATCGTGCATGACTACTTATAACAAGATTTATAAAGTGTTATAAGTGGTGGACATAATGTAATATATGTTCAGCATTCATGACACTTCATAGCTCTGTGCCAAAGTGACAGTGTTTGAAAGAAGAATCTGAGCTCTGGGTTACACAGCACATTATAACTACCATGACATAGCCAGTTTTAGGGACACAAGGAGAATTGCTCTAGTGTATCATAATATAAGTTTCTAAAATAGAATAATGTCTTATGAACATCTATGATACACTATAGCATGTCTGTGACTGTATAAGGTTATTACCAATCGTATGGTATTTATAAGACATTATTCCATTTCATAAACTTCAGAATTTATGATCTGTATGTCTTTTTGGCAAAATTTATGATTGTTATAAGGTGACGTGCAAACACAGTGTCACTTTGACATAGAAGTATAAGCATTGTGAATTCTTATCAACGTATTATACATTATGTCCACCACTAAAAAAACTTCATAAACATTTATAAAGAGTTACATTTTAGACATGACCTACGTTTATTTTTTAATGATGTGCTTTAATATTTAGAATGGATTGTGGCCTGGTTGCGTAATATTTGACACCACTTTAAGTGTGCATTATAATATCTTATGAATGTGCTTATAATGCACAATAGACATGACCTTTATAGACAGTGTTGCCACAAATGCTTTACTTCACTGATTTCTTATTTTTCAGACTCTTGTTCTCACAGCAGCGTCATGTGAGATTACAGGTAGGTGCCAGACTAAAGCTTTTATAAATAGTGGTGTTATAATGTGAAGTCATTCTTAAAGGACTGATTTGCTGTATTTTCAAACAGTTGCAGCCACAGAGGATGAACAGCTCTGCTCAAACGCTCATGCGTGCATGTGCATGCACGGGTGCGTGATCACACAGATGATCACAAAGCAGTCATAGCTCCCTGTAGGGGAAAGTATATCAATTTCCATTGACCAGCAGTCTTCGCTATCATGTGGCTCTGACCTGGGAGTCAATTAGTCATTTAGGTTGCCCTGCCTCACTGGGTTTCTATGTCCAGAGACGAGACAAAGACACATGGAAGGAAAGCATATAATGATCCTATAACTTTAGGATCTTTAAGTGGTATAAACATCCCCCAACTAGTGAGACGCCAAATACTGCCGCCACATGTTCCTCATACTTGAAAGGTTTGGTTTATGGGGCCATTTTGCATAGGAAGGCACTCATTACAAAGCAGAAGGTGTCAGGAGCATTGCAGCAATTCTCCATTAACAACCACTTGACAAGAAAGTACAGAGACTCAAAGAAGACTTCCTCACACTTGGGAAATGTTCACAAATCACACCTAATTAAACACAAAAGCCGAGTCCATGAAATCAGAGTGCAGAAAGCCTTTTGAAAGTCAAGGCGAGGTGGAGGTTTTTCAGGGTTGTAAGAAACATATGTTTGTGCAAGGACGCCGTTATTTCAGTCATGTTTGTGTCTCTTCAAACAAATTGTCAGTTAAGTACAGAGGGACAAAGGGCTGAGCTGCTATTCTTCCTTCCCTAGGTCACATCACAATACATCAATGGTTTGCCATTTCAGAATATGCCGCTGTTATGCGGTTTGAGGGCAGAATTGAAAAAAAAAAAGTAAAGCCTATTCCAAGCATGCTGAAAGGGATCAATAAGTGCATAGAAAAAGAAAATGACCATAAACACAGAGGCTTTTATTCAGAGTGCCACGATGCAGATGAAAGCACAGAATGCACCTGGAGAGCAAAGAAGACAAGAGAGCCCACAGAGTCATCAGGTGGGGCTATATTCAGACCTCAGCACCATCTATCTCCACAGCAGCAGCTATTAGATTTCTAATATTGTTGGTTTTAAGGAGGCTCGGCTTTCCTGCCACAATGAGACAGATTCAGCCCCTGTTGCCCCTTTTCCCTTTCAGTGTGGTCTCGCAAGGTCCTCTCGGTTTTCTGCAAACAATACTGCTGGGCTGCGGGCCTTATTTAAAAGATTAATAGGATGCTGTCTTGGCAGAGAAGCAATCAGTGAGGTTTCTGTGACAGCAGAAAAAGTGTGAAAACAAGGCAAAGAGGAGAGACCATTGTCACGGTTACCAACTGGCTGCCGCAGCTCAATTGAGATAGCTGTGGCTTTCAAGCCCGGCTGTCAATCACGGCAGCGAGCATCAATGGGGTAAATTTGAATGATAAAACGATAAGTCATGAGCAGGCGATTTCCCTGTCATCAGGACAGGGTGCTGTTTGAGTGTAACTCACTATGGGTGGAGAGATTTCACCGCAGCCATATGGAATTTGGTTTTTGCCTCGAGTTGCTGGCTTCACCCCTCAATCATGACAGAATGTGTAATCACCAAATGTCTTCCTCTCAATCCCTGTTACAATTGGCAGCACAGTGCTGTCACCAGAGATGGGGGAACAAAATGGAAAGCTGACTAAAAGACAAGCTTTAAGTGACACTTAATTTGAGATACCCAGGCATTCTCTCAGCTCCAGTAAACAGGATCCATCAAACTTCGCCCAGAGCCTGTATGAGTCTGCAGCTGTCTGTGGGGAGAGGCTCAGTATGCCTGAGAGGCCCTCAGACACCAAGAGGACTGATGAAGAAATCAAGTCCTTCACTCTTACAAATAAAGGTGCTAACAAGAACCATACGGGGTTCGTTGGCCTGCCCCCATAGGAGAACCATAAAGGGTCTTTCATAAAGGGTTATGCCAAGAGACATCTGTGAAAGGTTTCGCACAGAACCGCCCAAGAGAGGTTCTACAGAGAATCCTTCTATGGTGTAATGGTTCCACCCAGAACCTTTACAACCCCTAAGGGTGCTGACAGGAACTCACACAGGGAGTTCTACCAAGAATCTCTTTAATCAAGAACAAACTTAGAAGGTTTGGCCAAGATCCTTTTTATATTCCAAGGGTTTTATCTAGAACCCACCAAGGGATTTCAACTGGGAACCCATTGTATTCCAAGGGTTTTATCTAGAACACATCTGAGGAGTTCTACTGAGAAAAAAAAAATATATTCAAAGGAATTTATCTAGAACCCACGCATGGGGTTTCTACTAAGAACTTTTTTATATTCCAAGGGTTTTATCTAGAACACACCCAGCGAATTCTATCAAGAACTTTTTTATATTCCAAGGGTTTTATCTAGAACCCATCAAGGGGATTCTACAAAGAACCCTTTTATATTGCGGTATAAAGAAATCTTGAATGAGCACTTAATGAGTTCTTCAAGGATTTCAACAATCCTTGAAGAACTCATTCTTCCAACAACGGTTCTTTGGATGAATATACTCTTTCCTCAAAAAGGGTTCTTCAGAACTAAATGGTTCTGAGTAGAACCTAAGCCCTTAGCAAGGAAGAACCCTTTTGGGATGCTTATTTGTA
This sequence comes from Lutjanus argentimaculatus, assembly GCA_034769285.1. Lineage (NCBI taxonomy): Eukaryota > Metazoa > Chordata > Actinopteri > Lutjaniformes > Lutjanidae > Lutjanus > Lutjanus argentimaculatus. The sequence continues at coordinate 14,761,744 of JAWZSL010000017.1, forward strand.
AGAGTGTTTAAAAGTTCCTAAAAACAACAAGAAGAGGCACGGGGAATGATTATGACGCTTTTAGAGAGCAAATTTTCTTCTCATCCACGTCTGCAGCAGCACTCAAAGCCTTTAAAGACGAGCCCACCGAAAAAAGAGCATGACAGAAGCTAATGACAGCCTCAGAGAAGACGACAGAGAGGGTAAAAAAAAAAAAAACAGACAGAACACGAGCGAGCTGGTGAAGAAGTAAGAGAAAAACACAGAACAGCTGCTTTCTCCCTTCTTCCCTTTGCTCATCCTAGGAGAGGAGTCCCATGCGATCTCCCTGATCCTAGTTTGTGGCTGACAGAGGGGACCGCAGCTCTGTTCATCTCCCCACTCACATGGCTCTGTGCCCCCCCTGCCGCCGCCCACCTCACCGTCACTCCGCTGCCAGGAGGAAAAGATGGCGGGAGGGGAGCGGGGGGGGGGGGCTACATCAAGGAGAGACTCTCCCAGTGGGTTCTCGTCAGTTCCAGGCCATTGCACCTTGCTCGCTGGGATTTTGTTTACACACACAAACGCGTGCGCGCGCGCACACACACACACACACACACACAGATCACACACACATATCCATGCAGAGGCAGATGACTATTAATGGGTACGATAATGTGGTTTGTTTTTTCTTTTTCAGGGCTGTACAGTCAGATGCTTTGTTTTTAAGAACTGCTGTGATAATATGAATCGCTTCACTAACAGATCACTGTGAAGATGGTGACAGAAAAACAGCGGCATGTCGCCTCGCAGAGCTTATTTAAGTGGCACAGGAGCAGATAACGTTCAATCAAAACCCAGTGATACGGTTGATGTGGTCAGTGGTAATGTGCAGCCAAAAGGCCTGACACACTTCCACGGTCTTTGGGGACGTCGAACAGCAGAGAACGGTAGGCAGGCTGCCCTTGTGCGTTCAGTCTCTACAGATGTTGCCTTGGAGAGCGGCTGACTGGCTGGCTGCGGTGACAGCTGGACAGCTGTTCCTATAGACGCAGCCACGGAAGCATGCCACGGAGATGGGGGTGGGGGAGAGTGCTGTATGTTTAGTTTATCTGTATGAAGTTCCCAGGACGTGCATAGCTGTCAGTTTCAGCAATGGTGCATGAGCCTGGATAAGGAAAATGGCACCGAGCAGGATATGGAGAGAAAGCACAGATGGGTAACTATCAGACACGGCTGACATATTTGAAGAAGCTCCAATAACAAAAAAAGAGTTTTTGTAAACTGTAATTTGTCTTTCCATAAATGAACAGTCTAACGCCAACTGGCTGCGCCGACATAAGTCAAAACATTTCATTTGGCCCACGAGGTCTGTTTGAGCGACTTTCTTTTTATCATCATAAACAAGTAAAAGTTTAATATGAGCTTCACAGGGAATTTCAAATAAATTTTTTACTTCTTCATAAAAAGAGAAGACGAAAAAAAAAAATCTATTTTCAAAAGCGGAGAGGATAATTGGCTGAGCATTAAAACGACTCTGGACTTTGTGCCAACATTAGTGTGTGCTGGTGATTAAAGGCAGTTTAAATTGGGGTCATGTTCCGATATTATACCTTCATCCTGCCACTTAAAAACACAGTCACCTAAAATTATAGAGACATAACAGTGTCTATAATGCATTATAAGCACATTTGTAAGACATTATAATGCATTTATAAGGCTCTTTATATATGTTTATAATCATACATGACAACTTATTTATTTTAAGTATTATAAGTTCAGCATTCATAATGCTTTATAACTCCATGCCAAAGTAGCAACAGTGTTTGAAAGAAGAATGAATCTGAGTCTTTGACAGTCAATTATAACCACCATAGCTTCAGCCAGTTATAAAGACACATAAAAAACAAATTATAAAGTCTCTGAAAGTTTCTGGAATAAGTCTTAGAACACCAGTAATAGGCTATAGCATGACTTTGTGGGCTTTAAGTAAAGTGACAGCATTGTATAAGCTTATTGGCATAGTACAATGTTTATAAGACATTATTGCATTTTAGAAACTTTGAATTTATAATCTGTTATAACACATCTTAATAAGTGGATAAAGTTATGATAGTTATAATGTGCTGTGTAACACGCAGAGACATGGCATGGCGTTATAAAGCATTATGAATGCATTCTGAACGCTGAACTTTTTACACATTATGTCCATCACTTACAATACTTTATTAAACCTTGTTATAAACTGTCATGCATGATCATAAACATTTATAAGGAGTTTTATAAAGCATTATAAATACATTATAATGTCTTACTAGCATACTTATAATGCATTATAGACACAACCTTCATAGAAAGTATTTTTTAATTATATGGTTCAATAACATGAATGAATTGTGACCTGTGATATCTAACTCTAGTTTTATAACCTGTTATGACTGGATAACGTTATGCTCAGTTATAAAGCTTTATGAAATAATAAGTTATGTCTACTACTTATAATGCTTTATAAACCTTGTTAAAAGTTGTGATGCATGATTATAAACATTTACCAGGAGTTTTATAAAGCATTATGAATGCATAGTGTGACAAATGCGCTTATAATGCATTATATACATGACCTGCCCCGTGTTTTTTTAAATTATATGCATCAATAAATGAATGAGCTGTGGTCTGTAATATCTGACAACAGTTTTAAGTGTGCATTATAATGTCTTCACAGGGAATTTCTAATATTTTTTTTTACTTCTTCTAGTTCCAAAACGACTCTGGACTTTGTGCCAACATCAGTGTCTGCTGGTGATGAAAGGCAGTTTAAATTGGGGTCATGTTCGGATATTATACCTTCATCCTAAAAACACAGTCACCTAAAATTACAGAGACAGTGCAGATTAAAGACAAGGTATAGATTAACGTGCTGAGTGGGGAGAAGTAAGATTTGAAAAAAAGAACAAAAAAAAAAAGAATTGAAATGTTGGAAAACACTCAGCAGTATTAAACGTTGTCACCTGCTGAATAAACACGCTGCAAATCATGTGTTAAACAGCTTGGATTGACGCCAGTCACTTCTGCCAAAACTCTCATTTTTCCTAAGCAGGCCAGGCTATTCATTATGCCACAAAAGGTCAGCAATTTGTTCAACTCAATAAAAATGTTAATAAAACTAAGAGCTCAGAAGAAGAAGCACTCGTAGCCTCTGGTTGGCCATGAAAAAACACAGATATGTGAATGTGCGGATGCATCTATTTGAGTGCAGCATTGCCACTGCAGCATTACTCGGGTCAAAGGTCGTACAGCTGCTGCTATCAGGCAGGAAATATAGCTTTGGCCTCGTCGTAATCCCGGTCAAACTCCACCAACTGCTCAACACAGAGCAGATATAAACACATGCTGACAAACACACACACAATCTGCAACCCTACAATAATCAGGAGTTGATAAGCAGCCCCCAAACACACACACACACACGCACACACACACACACACACACACCAAAATCTCCAGCTCGCACCCTCAACCCCACTCTGCTAAATAAATGAAAAGACCCATTAGGCAGATTTCAGAGGCCGGCACTGGGCTTATAATTATATATGAAATCTTTTAGAGGAAAAAAAGTGATTACTCTGGATGCAAGTCTGGAAGTGGGTGGGGGTGGGTTATTGCTAAGCAACCAGTCATTATCCTCCAGAGTGGAGCGAGGTGACCGGCCATCCGTCTAACTCCGGTGGCTTGCCTGGCTCCTGTGCAAACCCCCTCCTCCTCCTCCTCCTCCTCCTCCTCCTCCTCCTCCACCTCCCTCCTGCTCTACCCCCTTCCTCGCTCCCTCTCTCTGCCGTCTCCCCGTCCGAATACAAACAGAGATAAAGAACGCTGCAATCGCTCTTGACACACAAATAGGTTAACACAATAAAGCCGGCTTTGCCTGGCTCACTCGAGGGAGGAAAGCAATTCCAGCAGCAGGCAGGAGGTAATAAAACAGGGCTAGGAGTGTGTGTGTGTGTGAGAGAGTGTGTGTGTGTGTGTGTCCATACATGTCCTCATGTCAATGCTCCTATGTTTTTGTATCTGAGTGGAGGCAGGCACACAGAAGCTCTTTGGCCTGAGGGCCTAATATCCCGCAGATTTTCGACCCTTCCTCGACAAAAATAATAACACTGGAGAAAATGACGGAAATTCCAGCCTCCTCCTCCTTTAAAATTAAGGAAATGGTGGCTTTATATTAAGAATATAGCTGACCCACGCCGGCCTTATACAAACACCATAAACGTCTCCCTATGGGTCACATGCCGGCTCTCTTGTAAATGGTCTCCGGCTTGGTTAAAATTCAACAAGTAAATTGAATGAGTTTTATCTGCGCAAGCCTCGGCTTTACGCTCCCTGATGCGGCTGCCAGGCCTGGCAATAAATGATAAAAATCTCCAGAGTTTTATTAAATCGTGTTGCTTGCATTCACGCTGAACTCAGGAAAATGGCGAGGTGGGTTCTGCAATTACAATCCGGACCAGACAACATTGTTTTCTCCAGTCAGTGGAAATTTCATTACCTTACAGCAAACCGCCTTAGAATTGGGTAATAGCCTCTTTTTGTCACAGACACAAACCGTCTGTGGGAGGTGTGACACCCCATAAGTGTTATCCATTTGCAACAATATGCATCTAGCCGGATGCTGGTCAGCATAATGTGCACCATTATTCAGTGATATGGAGGAAGTGAATGGGGAAAATAGCGGTCAATAGCTAATTCCTGGATTGGCTGTACTGTAATCTAACGCATTGAACCTTAATACATCCATGCAGCTGACGTATCTCTCCTCAGGCTATTATAGACAGATGACGTGGGTCACATCTCTCGTATGTCGATAAACAGAGACAGAGGAAGCACGTTTTCCTGTGGAATGACTGAACTGTGAAGAAGCCCCAATTAAAGGGATAGTTCGGATCATTTGAAGTGGGGTTGTATGAGGTACTTATCCATAGTCAGTGTGTTACCTACAGTGGATGGCAGCCCCAGTTTGGAGAAACAGAGAGGACTACCAGCACAGGAGCTAAACAATGTACTGCTGTGGACAGGGTCAGCAGCAAAATGTGTTTTTACTGATGTGATTTAATTTAGTTCTGTTGCATCCCTTGTCCAGTAGCTTAACTAGCATATCCAACTTTTTAACTGGCTGCAAAACAAAGTAACACTTTCTTAACTTTTTAGCGAACAAACAATAGAACATTTTTTGTTTTTAGCTAGTTAGCAAACAAGGTAACATTTTTATAGGAAGGAATACGGAGCAAAATAAGCAAGCATCTCCATATTGATTACTATTGATATTCACTTCACTAAAGTTGTCTTTTCTGCCTGGAAATGGACATTATATATTCCACATATCGCTCTCTCTCGCTCAACCAGACTCCTATGGCAAAAATAATAATTTTACAAAGCAGAAAACTGGAGTTGCTGGTCTTCCGCTGACTCCATTGGTTAGGTTGTTTGTGTTATTCTGTTATTTTGGTGAATCCAAACTAACCTTTTAAAACACCAAAGTCACACAATAACGCAAACAAACTAACAGATGGTGGCAGCAGTAGACCAGCAACTCCTCAAGGCAAATTTGCTGATTTTACCAATGGAGTCTGGTTGGTTTGCAGACAGGAATATCTGGCTTATATAATGGCAATTTCCTTTTGGAGAAAGCTGTCTGACAGAAAGGCTAAGTGGTGAAAATATTGCAAACATAGCGTACACTTAAACCTATACTGATATTTTTTAGGTGGACTGTTGTTTTAGATGGCTAAAATACTTTTTGTTGCAGACTCTTTCCACAGCAACACATTGATTAGCTTCCCACACCGGTACTCCTGCTGCTTCTCCAAATTGGTGGCATGCTCACCACCCATCAATAACTACTTCATACAACCCCACTTCAAAGAATCTGAACTATCCCTTTAAAGCTTCTGGAAAAGTGTCACACGTTTAGGTCATGCAGGATAGACATTACGAGGTGTCAATCAGTTCCCTGTGCTTTTTACCCACTGTTCCTTTGACCGGGTAATCAAACAGCAGAGATGTAAAGTGGTGGCCATTGTCAACAGGGAATAAATTACCAAAGCATGAAGAGAAAACACCTTATCTGTCTGATGTATTTCCTGCTTCTGCAGAAAGCTACAAAGCCCGAGGGAGAGCAGTCAACCAAAATGCAGGGAGATGGAGATTAGGATGATGTGCAGTTCCTTGTTCCATTAAAGTTTGATCTTCCTCAATAGCCGAGGAGAATCAGATATCTCCCATTCAAGATTAAAGTACACCAGCATAGAGGGGGAGATTAATCAGAGGCCTGCATGAGATAAAAAACAGCCTTGCTTCTGGCATGGAAAACAGTGGCAATAAAGAGTTCAGCTGATAATGTGAAACATGGCGAGGCACAATAGCAAATCAAACAGCATGTACGGGCCTCCAAAACAAATCAAAGCGCCCGACTAGACTGCGATACAGTGGCTGAAGAAGTACAGCAGGGCTGATCTGATAGTAACCAAGGCCTTCATTTTATTACTGGTTAAGGTTGAGGAGGGCACGCTGAGGATTTTCCCATGTTGCTCACTGTCGCCAGGCTCTCATTCCCTCTCCTCCTCCTCTCTCCTTGAGATCAATGGCGCTGGGGTGATTTCACAGCAGCCTGCACTGTCACCCAGAACAAATCAATGTGACCATGAGGAAGGCAAGAGCGGCATTGTTTTTAAGGAGAGCAAATTCGCTGTTGGAGAGCTTGTCAGATTTGCTTTATTCTCTTTCTTCTCCCAAGAACACTTTGGAAGGAGCATGCCTCCCCTCGCTTCTCTGGCTGGGTTATAGAACAAACTATAAACTGCACAGCACTCAGGCCCCGCTCTACACTCTGAGAAATAACAGCTGAGGTTCTACCCAGAACCATTTGTTTCTTAAGAACCCTTTTATGTTCAAGAAGGGTTTGTCCAAGGGTCTTTGTAAGACCAGGGGTTCCGTTAAGAACCCTTTCTGCGAGAAAGAGTTCTGCGAGAATTACTGAAATCCTAGAAGAACTCTTTCATCAAGGGTCCATTAATATTAAAGGGTCGTTGGTAGAACCCTGTGAGTGGGTTCTATACAAAAACCTTGGAACATGAGAAGTTCTTGGCAGAACTTTTGGGAGGGTTCTAGATAAAACCCTTAAAATGAAGATGTGGAGAACCCTCTTGTGTTTCTACATAAAACCCTTAAAAATGAAAAAGGTTCTTGGGAGAATCCCCTGAGAGGGTTCTAGCTAAAACCCTTGGAATATAAAAAGGTTCTCTGTAGGACCCTGGTGGTCTAGATAACACCCTTAGAAATAACAGAGGATCTCAGGAGAACCCCCTGAGAGTGTTCTCAATAACACTCTGTACTGATTCTCTGTAGCACCTCACATAGGTGATTCAAGGTGAAACCTTTGGCAGATGGCTCTAGGTCTAACCCTTAATTTGTGTTCTAGGTAGGACTTCTAAAAGGGTTCCGAGTGGAAACTTCATAAAAGGTTCTACAAGGAGCCAAAAAGGTTATAAACCTTTATTTCTAAGTGAGTGGGTGTTCTAGTGTACTCATTAACCACATATAAACTGCACAGTTCCTGCTGACTATATTTCTCATGCCTGGGAGCATTTTCAAACAAAAAAACGGAGTAACCGCTCTAACCTTTCCAAATTAAAAGGCTATACATTAACCCCGGGGCCTGGCGAGACGTGACTTCCATTCAGTCTGACAGGAGGTGAGAGGGGACGGGAGGGAGGAGGTCGGAGGATCATCGCTGTCCGTCATGCGCTAAGTGGCTGCAGATAACCCTGATGAAGAGCTGCCAACGTCTACCGCCGCGGCAGGTCGGGTCACATGAGCCGAGCGGCGGTCAGTCAGGTAAACCTTTCACTACGGCCCAAATAACAGGAAATCATCTGTGGAGCAACAAGCAGAGGAACCACACAGCGTCTCGCTAACATGTACCGCTCATCAGAAACACTGCAGGGGAGCATGTATTAATCACATGATGCTTGTAGTCTATTTTTGTGGAGCTACTCCACTTCAAACAAAAACATGCCTGAACTGAGACGCTTCAGCTCCTGTGCATGATGTCTGCACAATTCAGTCAGTTTACTTAAGATCTTTATATTATTTGTGTGACATGAATTTTATATATTACGCTGTAAAAAAAAAGGACTCATGTGGGCATCACATGATTAAACAGCACTGATTTCTGAACATCCAAGACCTCTTTTCAACTGGATTAAATGCAGTTTTAACAACAATGTGTCACAAAACACATTTTTTTAAAAATCATTTCAATAATTTGTTCATTTCTAGGTTGAAAGAGACACAATAGTGATCAGTGTGAAGCATTTCTCCAGTTATATTTGACTGGTTGCTTAGGTGAAATGCAGTCTTCACAAAGATACAATTTCAACACAATTAATGTTTCATATAAAATGTCACAAATACATAACTAAACATAGGGTTGGGTATCGCTGGGATTTTCATGATTCTCGATTCTGATTCTCTGAGTGTCCTCCTGCATTCTCCTGCAAGGACAGTGGTCTTTTTTTCTGGTTTCTTGAATATTTGGGGATTTAACTGGGCTACTTTACCGTAATGATAGAGGAGTATCCAGCCCTTAAAGCGTTTTGTAGCATAGCTTTTGCTAAATTGAGGTGAAGACAAACACAATTTGTGCTATTTACCTGCTCGTCAAGCAGCTTAACAGCGTCTGAGTAGGTTAACTGAGAATGACGCTCGACTGACGAGACGGGAAGACATGCATGCAGTCAACCTGTATGTCTATAGTCTTACCAGGTCAGTATATGGTAAGTGTTTGCAGTGCACAGTTGAACTTGAAACTAATCATCATTTTGGGACTGATCCGATTTGGAGTCAGTTCTCGATGCCTAACCCAAACTATACAAGCTGTGTGCTGCCAATAAGAAGCTTCCAGGATGTCATAATGGGAGAAAATCTTACTGTAAAATAAGAAATTGTGCTCACTGCTGTAGCCCATGTGCACCTACTTAGACGTGTTGGTTACAGCTTCAACTACTCCAGAAGGTTTTCAGCCAGAAAGGCTTTAAGAGGTCAGGTGACGTGGGGTGAAGAGTGACAAATAAGTTTACATGAGCAGGAAAATGTGGCAGATAAATGTGTTAAACACAGGACTCTCCTCATCCAGGAGACTGGGGTTTAAGTCCTGGATTTGGATGTGGTTTCTGGCTCCAAAGTGAAAATAGGCTATTATTTGCACATCGTAGAGCACGAAAAATGTCACGACTTCAAATCCTGGTAAAATATGGTCTAAATGTGAATGTCTTCAAATAGTCAGTGAATAAAAATCTTAAATTTATTAACATATTCTAAACATCTTTTCACTGACCGCTTCTTTTCAGTGCAAAGAAATGCTCAGTGGGACAAGGTCAATAACATGGGAAAGCTGTATCACTGAGAACCGGTCCTCCACCAGTAGTAACCCTGAACCATTTAAACAAGTCTGTGTTTGATTATTTGACCCCGACATTGTGGAAACATCAAGAGACCGGAGGGAGAAAATGAGAGCTGCTCGTCTGACTTTGCCAGCAAAGCTAATAAGACTGAGGGTCAATCATCCAGCAATATAGTGTGCAGTTTGATGAATTGTAGCAGCTAACTATGTAACAAGCATAAAGGACTTACTGCCTGCAAAAAAAAAAAAAACAACACACTAACAGAACCATCACTGCTAAATCCTGCCTGTACATTTAATGTCAAACCCCATCAACAGCATCGTCTGTGCTGGAAACTGAACATCGCTCTCACCTCTATTTATTCACACTGACTGGCTGAAGGGTGTGTTTGTTTCTCCGCAATCATTTGTGTGAAGTGCTTTTGTTTTATGTTGCCTTTTTTCACGCTCTGTCTCCACATCCTGAGTACTGATGTGCAAGACAAGTCTGGCTGCCAGGGACAACAGAGTTTATATTAAATCATGTAATATTGTTAAGTACAAGAAAGGGCACATCTCTTTTGTTTGCCTGCACATGAAAAGTGTTAAAACAAGGACTGCTACAGACTTTTTCCTGGAACGAGACACTTTGATCGGGTACCTAATGAGCTGCTGTTGACATGGCTTTGAGAGAAAACGCTCGTGTTCATTTAAGTGTCCGACGATATTTCCAAGTAAAGAAGCTTCTTGCTTTTCTGGGATCTCAGCTAATCTGAGAATGGTTGTCTTTTCTTTTCTCTGACAGGAGAAGAAAATGTTTTTTCATCGTTATTTACATCTACAGAACAATTTTCTATAAATGGAGTTTGTGGAAAGAAAATCTGCTTTAAAAATGTTATTAGATTTGTGTGAATAAAAAAGAAACACTTGCATTATAGTCCACACAAGAATGGACATGCTTAGCTTAAACACTTCAGGGGTGGGTAGATCTTTAGTAACACGCACGCACACACTCTCTCACACACACACACATACACACACATCTGTATCTACTATTTTAGTCATCTTAAGTGCCAAAATGAGTTTTGCTGCCTCTGGGTAGGTGTTGAGACAATCAAACCATGCAGGGATTAAAAAAGATTAATACACAGTGCAGGAAATTAAACTTCAGCGACTTTAACGATATTCATGAGTGCAGCTCACTTATTCACTTCAGGCAGGCACTTTAATAAGCAAAGAATACAGTAAGGAACCCAAGCGCTATCAATCAACCAAACTGATATGCAATTTGAGTTGCAAATTGATAAAAACGCCAGGCTTCTTTTAGTTAGGTGCCAAAATATGTTCTCTACCTTCTTCCAACTCTTCCCAGCATAAATGAATACAGTGGAGCAGATTTTACTTTAGTAATTTAAGCTCCCATAATTTAATCAGAAAGTAAAGTAGAATAGAATAAATCGCTGGCGTGCAACACAAGTTTTGAACCTACAAAGCGATGACTATTTGTGGACTTCTGCATTTCACTGTAAATCATTTTACATAGGTTGAACTCAAAAACACAAGTTCCCCTGCTGCTCTAAAAATGTGGGTTGACTGAACTCAGGTTAAATAATTAGTTCAAAGTTATCTGAGTTTCTTTTGAATTCTCATTTGATAAGTTGAGTGAACGCACAGCTGTGCATTTATTCAACTCATCGTTTCAAGCCAGAAGACTTCAAGTCAGATCAACTCATGTTCTTTAAGTTCTGAAGTGATCTGAAAATAAAAACAGGCAACGTTAAGGTGAATTAACTTGAGAATAATAAAACCAAAATACTGTAAAAAAAAAAAAAAAAGACATTATTTGATTCCACTGAATTCTTATATAATGTTTGACTGTTAATCATCCAAATCAATGTGCAATTTGGGTTGCAAATTTATAAAAATGCCAGGCTTCTTTTAGTTAGATGCCAAAATATGTCCTCCACTTTCCAACTGTTCCCAGCAGAAATTAATGCAGTCAATCAGATTTTATTTAAGCAATTTAAGTTATCATCATTTCATCAGTAGAATAGACTAAATTGCTGGTGTGATGGACTTTTGCCAACTTAAAAACAAAAGTTCCCCTCTGCCTTAAAAATCTGAGTTGAATGTACTCAGGTTAAACAAGTAGTTCAAAGTCATCTAATTTTCGTGAGAAATTTATTTTGATAAATTGAGTAAACTCACAGCTGCGCATTTATTAAACTCATCTTTTGAAGTCAGAAGACTTCAAGTCAGTTCAACTCATGTTTATAAGTTCTGAAGTGGTCTGAAAATAAAAACAGGCTGAATTAACTTGAGATTAATAAAACCTTTATATTTATGTTAAATTCATGAGAACAGATTAGTTGAGTCCTCTAGATACCATTATGATGTTTTTCTATCAATAAGCCGAACTGATTTATAATTTGAGTTGCAAATCGATAAAAAACCCCAGGCTTCTTTCATGTTCTCCACCTCCCAGCTGTTGCCAGCATAAATGTGCAAAGCAGATCAGATTTTTGTTTGGCAATTTTAGGTTTTAGTAATTTGTAGACAGTTGAGAGCAGCAGGAAACATGGTGCAAGTAAGAGGAAGATGAAATGTGAGTAAAGTCTTGCAGCAGGACACTTGAAGGTCCAATGTTACAGAGAGAAAAAAAAAAAGATCTAACAGCAAACCAGAAAATAAAGAGGCAAAACAAGAGCTACAAACTCCAAAAGGTAATTCAGTGACCCAGATATTAAAGCTTTTCTGCCATTTCGTTCTCCCCTGCCTTGTCCAACCATCATGTTGAGTTAAGGCAAGCATTATGCTGGGAAGACTATTTGTTTAGGTGAGGAGCAGCCGCAGAGCTAATATGAGCACAATTTGCTCAGCAGGTCACAGGCGCAGAGTGGAGGAAGTAAATGAGGCAGTTCTGCCCCCTCGGGTGCAGCCCCTGCCTCATACATCACTGGATGTTTTATTCAATACAGCCAGGAAGGCTCTATGGCAGGTGCCCTGACTGTGGGGCGCCTGCCCTGCTGTAGGGGCCCATATTACATTCAGCGAGCTGCCTGTCTGCAGGGCTGCTGGAGAGAGAATGACTGGAGCCAGTGAGGAAGATAAATTTTGAGGATGCTTGTAGTCTAATGATAAAACATACTGTGTGCAGCTTTTTCACTGCACAGTCAGCATAATGTGCAGCCTCATTTGTGTGCAGTGTGAGCGATGGAGTTAAATATTGCAGAGCAACCTCAGCAACCCAAAGGGCTCAAAGTTCACAGCCTAAACTTTATCCGCCGACATTCACATTCAAATAAAACTTCAGCTGCGTTCAAGATAATCAGACTTTTGCATTTGCATTCAAAGCCTGGGCTGCGGAGGACAAATTTGCTGAAGAATTCACAAGACAATGACAAATTACCACCAGACCTCAATGCAGCACAGAACATCATCCACAAAGTGAAAAGTTTTACAGTGTTACGCACACATCTCCGTGAATTTTATGAGTGCCTTGATAAAAGCCTGTCACAATGCACAGACACGCTATAAAAAGAGATTGTATATCATTAACACTCCGGGGTGAAAAATCACTAATTGCACCAGACACTACAGTCGCCCTCCCCGCACGCAGTGACGCACGGGGGCGTACAGATGAAAAATTCGCACCTTTTGCTCTGAGCCGCAACTCCTCTAGTGCCACATACTCCTGCCTGTGGTGCCTGCGGTGCAATACCCTCGACAATACACTTAATTGCTACCCATACTTGAAAAGACCAATATTACACATCAAAGCAGTTCCTAAAGCCATTCGGGAGCGGCTCTCTAACAAGTCGATTTTTACAACACTTCCTTTATTGTGGGTCACGCATGGAAACAAAGGCTTTAAATCTGAGACATCGTTATGTGAGCAGCATCCTGGGAAAAAAAGAGCATTTACAAACATTCGTTATTTTCTGCTGTTCCTCTATTTACCATCCCAACAGGCTTCAGCGAGGCTCAGACAGAAACTACGTTAATGGTTACAAAGAATGACCCAAACCTCTCTGAATCCGAAAGACTTGGGGGAGAAAAAGAAATTTAAAATATATTTACCATAAATTGCTCCGTAGTGCAGACTAGAACCCCATGCAGATTGTAGCATTCACTGAGCAATCTGCCTCATACTTCTGGGGTCCAAATTAAAAAGGATTCATTCTGTTCTCCGAAATCCAGCAGCCGCTTTGTCGATGTCAAATGTTGATTAAGTTTATCCTCCTCTTCCGATGGTATGCAAATATACCGGTAACCCTGCGAATTAGATTCCACACTATAGCCTCTGGCATGCAAAGTTAATAAGCTTTGCCTTTTTTCTCGACTCGGCTGCCAATTTTTGTCGAGGGCAAAAGCGCAGGTCGGCAATTTCAGGAGCGTCCTCGGAAGGATTGCGCACCAAGTGCGCCTCGGGTTTTCAACGTTTAGCCTCCGGAACACAGTAAAAGGTCCTGGTTGCTCTTCTTCTCGCCTGTAGATACCTCCAAATAACACAAGAGTGAGTCGAAAGACTGGATGGTTGAACTGCTACGCAGTATTCCAAAATCCACCGCTGTTACGCATGGGTTTAAAGTGGTCCGCCTGCTCTCTATAGACGACCTCAGGTGAAATATATCATGCAAATGTTTGTAGTATTTTCTAGGCAAGATTGTGTGAAGGTACCCTGAAAGAAATCAAGGCTGGGCCAAAGCAGCTGCCTGAAATATCCTAAACTGCTGCGATGTAAAATCCCGGTGCTCAGGCTCTGCTCCGTCCGTCACTTTCTCCGCGGTGTCGGCAGCCTCTCTCAGATGTCTTGCCTCCCGATTCAGACTCAGATTTCCAGCTGAGGCTGTGGAGGAACCTCGATAGCAAAGCTCCGAGCTGGTCTCTTTGGTGTGTGAACCAAATCACAAATGCTTGGGTGTGAATAAAGAGCTAGCTGCTTCAGGCAGCTCCGGGATGCGGTCCTGCCCTTGCGCCGAGCTGCCGAGACTGACAATAACCCGGAACGGTGCAGACTGTCAGGCTGCACAGACCGCCCACCGACCAATCACTGTACTCAGGGAATAGAAACATTCCCACGGGTTGGCCAATCATCGGTAATTGAGGACTGTTACCATAGAGATGCTCGGCGTCCAAGCGTCTGAAACCACGTTGTTTATTCGCGGAATAAGAAAAAAAATCGTCTGATGTAAATTGCAGTGGCAGAATGCAGATTGAGATCTTTAATCACTCCTTTTTCTCTTATCAGCAGCCAGTTAAAGGTTAAAGGCAGCGTCCCGTAATGAGCAGACCTGGACTCAAACCTGCAGGCTGATGCTCTGCAGACGTGCCCTTGAGCAAGCACCACTTCAGGCTGCAGGAATGCTGCTCTGTGGCTGCTCTACAGGGACGCATAAAGTGTTATTATGCAACCAGAATACAATTAACTGTGATTAGCATGCGAAATCAATCTACTGTTTATGAATTGGTGACTGTAAAATGCTATTTAACTTAATTGGTTTGAAACTCCTATAGGACAAATATTCCATGCAGATAATAAACCTTGAAATCATCTGTTTATAATAACAAAAGTTTCATCCAGGTTCAACCTCAGACACACACACGGTTTATTGTGGTTTATGAGCACAAATGGAAGAAATAATCAGACAAGTCAAAGTAGTATTATTCTACAGTGAAGAACTACGCTGCTACAAGTAAAAGTCCTGCATTCAGAATTTTACTTAAGTGCAAGCACAAAAGCATTAGCCTCAGAATATACTTAAAGTGCCAACAGAAAAAGTAGGGGAGACCAGGGGCTATTGTAACATTGTTACATCTTCCTTCAATATTCACATATTACTTTAAAAAATACTGGTCATCATTTCATATAATAAAAAATATGTGCATTAATTAATGATACAACTAATATATTTTAATAAGGAAAAGACTATAATATTAAAATCAATACAAGAATTGGCAGGGGCAATTGATGCACTGAAAAAAAAAGTCATATCTCAAATTAAAGCACACCTCAAAGTACTCACATGTCGTATCTAAAACTGATTGATTTTTTTTGTATATGATTTAAATTATTTTAGGTTTCAGGCAAAGTACACTTTGAAACCAATGTTTTTATATTTGCAGAGGGCATTCTTTTTAGTGTTCACTAGATTTTAATTCTCTGAACTGAGTTAAAAGTAATTTTAAGTTTAAATTTAGTGAAATATGTTTCTAACACAATGTTACAATTTCCCCTGATCTTGAAGCCATGATAAAAAAAAAATGTTGTATGCTGGCTAGCTAGTGTCCATTCACAGGAATATAAACTTTAGACAGCAGAATAAAAAATATTTACCCTCAAATAGTAACTTTAATGCTCATCACTAGCTTGTTTCTCATCGGCTCAGTGTAACATATAGCATATATCATAATATTGGCTTATCGGTATTGATCCATTCATGTGTTTCTTTTCACTTTAATGTTGCAGTCTTATCTTAACCAAGATAAGATTTATTTATTAATTATATTTTGAATGAATCTGTATCTGCAAAGTAACCACTACACTAAAGTTCTTCATTTAAATGTAGCACAGTAAAAAAGTACATTTGGCCCTGAACTGTGGTGGAGAAGAAGTGTAAAGTAGCAGAAAATGGAAACACTCAAGTGAAGAACAAGCCTCAACACTGTACTTAAATACAGTACTTGAATGAATGTACTTGATCTATTGTGCAGGATGCATCGCATGCACTTATACTGTCCCTGAATATTCTTGCAACAACTCTTATGAGAATGCATAGGGTCACCCATGTATACTCAACACAAATATTAATGCAACACTTGTGTTTGTGCTCAAGTAAAAGAAATCTGGGACTTCTTCTGAGCACACAAAAGGTTTAATTATCTCAAATTTTGTTCACAAATCTGTTCAAATCTGTTATACTGATTTTTTAACCCAGGAGGACAAAGTCATGAGCTGCCCCCTCTGAGTGGATACTTGTTGCCTTTGTTAGTTGGGTTTAGAATTTGGAGAGATTGGTGAGAGTTAGGGTGAGAATCCCCTCCTGGGAAAAAAAATTGGTATCTGTAGTACTGTGTGAAATAGTCATAGTTAAGTGACTAATACATGTTCTGTTTTTAGGGTGGCCTTTTATTGTGACCAATCTGAGGTACACCTTTCATTTGTTAACAAAATTTGAGAGAAATAAACCTTTTGTGTGCACAGAAGAAGTCTTCAACTCGTGAAAAACAGGAGCAAAAACAAAAGTGTTGCATTTATGTTTTACCTCCAAATGTTACCTTTTACCTAAATATATTTCAGCAAGACAATCTTTAAAAAAGTATGACATATATGTGACTGTCTACTTAACTTCCTTCACTGACACCTCCAGCTTATATGAGTCACAGGAAACCTTGCAAAACACCTATTTTTTGAAAAACGTCATTACAACATTGGGGGGAAAAAAATGGAGGGTTTACTATGACAGAGGCCCCTTAGTATTCTTCTTCTTCTTCTTGCCAACTGTGTCCGGTGCACGCAGACCCCGGGACACACAAAGGCAGTACAAGCAATCACACATCATGGACTCTCATAATAAGCTGACGCTGGGAAGTGGGTGATGCAGCACTCAGCTTATGCCAGTGCTGATAAGAGCCTGAAAGTATTACCTCGGTCTGGCAGCCCGCTCCAAGAAATCCATCCTGAGCCAGGTCATCAATTCTGCCCTATCTGATTGCTCACCAATCCCTGGCAGCTCCATGTCGCTGTCCTGGCTTCTGCCTTTGAAATTCTCTCTATGACTTGCACTTTCATGCTAGTTCTTTCACAGAAAAATAGCTACATACGGGGTCCTTTATGTGGTCTAACAGCGACACACTCCTAGAAATAAAGGTGCTAACTGGAACCACGAAGGGTTCTTCGGCCTGTCCCCATAGAAGCATGCTTTTTGGTTCCTGGTAGAACCTTTTGTAACAGAACCCTTACAGGGAGTCCTACCTGGAACCCAGCATAAAGGGTTTTAGCTAGAACCATATGTGAGAGGTTTAACCCAGAACCCATTGTGAGAGGTTCTATAGAAAACCCTTTTATGGTGTAATGGTTCCACCCAGAATCCTCTCTCAGGGCTCTATCCAGAACCTTTCCACCTTCTCGGTGCTAACAAGAACCCACTCAGGAGGTTATGGTAAGAATATACTGTATTCCAAGGGCTTTATCTAGAACCCACCCGGGGTTTCTACTGATAGCCTTTTTATATTCCAAGGGTTATCCACGAACCACCAGGGGTTCCACAGAGAACATTTTACATTCCAAGGGTTTCATCTACGACCCACCCAGGGGGGTCTACAGAGAACCTTTTATATTCCAAGGTTTTTACCAAGAACCCACCCAAGAGATTGTACCAAGAACTTTTTTTTATATATTCCAAAGGTTTTATCTAGAACATAGTCAGGGGGTTCTACAGAGAGGCCTTTTATATTCCAGGGGTTTCATCTAGAATCCACCTAGGGGGGCTCTACTGAGAACCCTTTTATATTATAGTACAAAGCGACCTCGATGAGCAAGTTCTTCAAGGATTTTAACGATCCTTGAAAATTGCTTTCCACCAAAAAGTGTTCTTTGGATGAAAAGGGTTCTTAAGGGAACCCTTAGTCTTACAAAGGGTCCTTGACAAACCCTTCCTGCAAAAAAGGGTTCTTCAGAAGCAAATGGTTCAGGGTAGAACCTCAGCCCTTTAGAAAGAACCCTTTTGGAACCCTTACTTGTAGGAGTGCATGACAAAAAAAAAAACACTAAAACAGTGAAAAGTGCCTGCTGTGGAAGGTAAAAATCTCCAGACCGATAATAGAGCGCCTGACTTTGCCAATCCCTTAAATGTATTCACTGCAATCACATCTCCCCCTCAATGCTGCAGTGAACCTATAGAGCATACATTAAAGCCCGTGGAGTTCAATCATATCACCTACGCCGTGTGGCTGCACAGTCAATCAAACAGATGAACAATTAATTGAAAAATATTCAACCAGAGCTGTGTTGTGCTCCAGTGAGGCAGGCAGGCAGGCAAATAAGCCATTTGATTAGCTGATAAGCAGATGACTCAACAAACATTCAAGGCATGTTTACTGTGGTTTGATTAGAGTGCGCCCAATACGCAGAAGATTGGACACAAATACGTTGTGAAAACACTCAGCTGTTCCAATCCCCAAGGCAGCATGAGGGCACATAAAAACAATGAATTATTTATGGGGGAGACTAGCGAAATATCACAGTGGATAATTTTCTGTGGGCTATATTAAATGCAGTTTTCAAAATAATATGTCTGAGTCTGTGCATTTCCCAGAAATCACTCCCAATGACAGGATCTAGAGCCTGGAGATTGGATATGAAATCACATTAGATAGTTCCCTGCCAAAAGACCTATGAGCGTTTAACTAAAACACCAAAGCAAGGGGTTATTCACATGCTAATTGGGCCTCCCTCTTTCTTGGTAAATATGATCAAAGGGTATTTGCTTTGTCTCTGTTTTAGGTATTAGCTCTGGTTCAAAATGAAAGACCTCACTATCAAGGCGAGCATTTAGCATGCCTCATCTCGAGGAGGGCTCACAATGCCAATAAATCCAGGTTCAGCTTCAGTAAAAACCACAGTTCGAACGGGGCATCTCATAAATAAAGCTCTTGTGCACCCCATCCAGAGCTAACATTAGTGTCTGTCTCCGAGCTGAAAGCCTTACGCTGTTACAATTTGTTCCTGAAAGTGAACTCAGTTTAATTGAGCAAAGTTCAAGTCTCCACAAACAGCAAAGTAACAGAAAAAAAAAAATCGATGGCAGCAGAGGCATGGAAAAAAGAGATAGCATTGATTTATCTGCCATTGATTCGCCGGGATCGCTGCATTGTGCCCTCCGGGTTGAAATGCACGCTGTCTGCCAACTGATGGGGATGAATCTGAAAAGGTGTCAAGTGGTTAGAGGACACAGAGGTGGAGGATGAGATCGGGGGCAGCCAGAGGTGGCAGGGGAGGAAGAGTAGACTGGAGAGGGAGCAAGGGCACGAAAGAATCAAACAAGAGGGAAGGCGGTAGACGAAAAAGGCTTGATAAGAGGGGATAATGTTGTGCGGATGACACCACCACCACGCGGGGTTGAGTCTCCGTAGTGTTGCGTTAAACGTCTTTGACAGGAGCGAGAAGAGATCAACATGAAAGCAGAGAGCTGAGTGAAAGGCCTGAAGCTAAAACCATCATAGAAAACCAAGACACCAGTTAGAACAAACACTCCTCTGTCCTGTTGACTGTAACAACAACAACAACTTAGATGAATAAAACACAGCTGACCCCCAATTCAGCAGCTAGTAGCACCACAGTGGACCAACTTCACTTGGTTCAGTGTGAAGGTTGTTGGCTACATTAGTACCAGGACTGGGAGGGTTACTTTAAAAATGTGTTCCGACGCAGTTATCCAAAAATGTAGTCGGCTACTCCTTCCTTTGTGCACAAATGCACATTTAGATTAATGGCAATAGATAATTGTGCATAAATTTCAATATTTGTGAAGTAAAATGATATAAACTTATTCTGGGGCTTGTGTTTTTACCTACACACCATCCTGATTACCAGCATCACCACCTACAGTCCCAAAATATTTTTCAGTAGTAGCAGTAATAGTAGTATTTTCAGGTTACCTAGCTAACTGGATTTCTGTGTAACTAACATTAAGAGGCTGTCTTTGTAGCTAAAGTTAGCACTTGTTTCGTAGGAAACGTTAGTGGTTGGTCATACCTGTAAATTTCTCTTTAAATTAGATGTTGAGTTTGTGTTTATGTTGATATCTCCCAACAGTGAAAGCCCTTTTTCACTTGAGACCACAATAATGAATTCACTGTAAGATTAGTTCTGGTTTCACTGAGACCAGAGTGGTGTTGTGAGTGTGCACTGCACATGGTAATATCGTACTGCGACTTTAAAATTAGCATGTTTTTAAAAATGATCATACATACAGAAACAGCCTGGGAAGGGGCCAGGATACTACACCGAATTTAAAAACTATGCCACGTGCACTGTATTGCACAGATGCTCTGTCATGTAAACAAGACAGCAACAATTCATCACTTTACGCAGAGTAGATCGCTGCTCATCATACAACCGCTCTTTCTGTTCTTACCTGTCAAAATAAAAGCCCCAGACTGTGTCACCGCTCTACCAGCTGCATGATCAGCGCGGTGCTGATGTGATTGGTTGCTCTCAAACAAGGTTTCTTTGCAGGTTATACAAATTATTGTACATTCAGTCTTTTTTTTTTTTTTAATTATTGATAGTATATATGTAGGTGTTAAAAATGATGGTACAAACACAGCACTGTGCTCGGCCCATAGACTTTAAATTGTGATGGCATAGCAGATGTTTAAATTGCTTTTTTTGGCTTGAAGAAAGCTTTACAAATGTAAAAACTGTTTGCAGTTTGAGGTGTCCTGTCAACAGTTTTACATATGTCTCTTTTATAATGGTGGCATATAGGGGAAAATGCTTTTTGGGGAATTTTTGCTGCCATACCACAAGCGGCCTCTGGGAAAAATTGGCGGTAAGGCTGAGCGGCACTAGAAGTCATGATTCAATCAAGATTAGCTGGCTGCTGTGAGACTCGTGAAGTGTTGTAATGTGCGGGCACTGTGCATGGTAGTATATCGTTCTTCATTTTAAAATGTATTTTAAAAACATAATCCTGCTAATAATCCTCATATTTACAAAATGTATCTGTTACCTGTTTTTGCATCCTAATTATGTAACGCTGTTACATGTAATCTGTTTCTCCCCAAGCCTAAATAATACTGTATGAGTAAGCACATATCAAATCCTGCTGTTGCAAGTGCTTGACAAGACAAGCATCTTTTGCAATATTTTAAGTCTCAGCAATTGGCAAATAGATGTCTCCCCAGAGACTTTACACTGACAGCCAAATGTTGTCGAGACGAGGGGAAGCCAGGACAGAGATCAGAGGCCAGAGCAGCCACACAGACCCAGACGAAGAAGTGTTACTCCTGAACTTTGGTATTTTTACAACATCCCTCTGTCTCCTCTGTGGCTGTTGGCAATCTCACGTCCACACTGAAACTCAAGGAGAACTGTGTGTTTGCTATTGCGGCCCCTTGCTTGTGGAGCAACCTTCAGAAATGTGCTTGCTTGGTTGGTATTTCAGAAAAACCAATAAGGCACATTCTTTCCTATGGCCTTGCTATTGCAAAGACGGTGGTATTTTCGATCGTTTGGTCTAGTTTTTGTGTGTTTTTTTTCTTCAGTACGAGAAGGTGAACAAATGTAGTTGACTTGCCCGTCACTAGTTTGTGTTTAAAAAGGACAATGTATTCCTGAACAGTTAAGACTGAGAGCGATTCTCTGTGAAGTGCTTTGTAACCTTGTTTTTTATTCAAGGTGCAGTTTAAGTGAAGCTAACTTGTCTTGACACATGGATTGTCACATGTTTATATCTTCGAAAGCTGTTTTCCTGAACAGTGTTTTGGTTCAACCCGCAAAAGCATCTGGTTTCCTGTGTGTGACCAGTCAGAGATGTCTTAATGAGACACCACCCGGAGCCTCAGCGTGCACACAGGAGACTGTTTGCAGACAGGCTGAGTTGAGGTTATGTGGTGCCCTTTATGTTTGGGATGAGTGTGCTTTTGGGTGGTGTCTGTTTTGCTATTCACAGGACCCATATTTAATTTAGGACACAGCAAAATAAAATAATTGCATGAGCATAAGAGAGTGGAAAGTAGAAACTGAACTGGGAACAGAAATAGCAACACAAAACATGCAAATGGTCAGAGATGACATGGTGTCAGAGGTTTACATGACTCCATTAAACAGATGCATGAAAATGCTTGAGTGGGTGGGGGTGGGTGCGGGTGTGGGGGGGTCAGGCACAGTGTGACCTCTGTCACACTCTCATGGCAGCTCTTCCTCCTCATAAAAAACTGAAGACACACAGGAGGAGACGCCCAAACTATTTGAATTTGCAACATCTAATGTAGGAAGTTACAGTATGTCCCGTAACTGCAGGGCTTTGAAGCAGAAGTTCTCACATCTAACTGTCGCTGTCCTGTAAGACAATAAAACACTTCTTGACACCTTTTCCTAGCGTTTGTCAGCACTTTTATGCTAGCAGCTCCCAGCAGCACATTATTAAAAAAATACATAACATTTCCTTATTAAAACATCTAAAAGCACAAGGCCTATTTTATATATTTTGTTGAGTTGTGTACTACATGCCGAATGTTTTCAACGATGTTCAAACCCAGAAAAATCTGGCATTTACTCCCACTTGTGGCGGGAAAGGAAATGAACCAGGTTACTTAAAAGAACTGGTCTTCCCATCACTTGTGTTGTAAATGCTAAATGCTAATGCGCTCTAGTTTATGCAGCTTAGGGGACATATTGCTCCGGGGCATCATTGCGCCACAATTTCAGTCCTGAACACAGCAACAGTTTAACAGTCTAACACCACTAGTTCAGTGCCACATAGCTCACTGTCATTTCACGTTTTCAGCAAATATTTTTTAACATGTATAATGTTTTTAGAAGAGTATCTGAATTTGCTCTACACAGACTTTGAAAAGTTGCTGCATGCAATATTCAGTGATATCTAGCGATTGCAATACAGTGGTAACAGCTAGTTAGCTATCAAGCCTTCTCTAGCTGGTCACTAATGCAAACAGATGTTACATTACATTATATGCCCATCAAGTTATTTAGGAATTGATGAGAAGAAGTGCCAGCTTCTGATTCAAGTGTGAGCATCTTCAGCAGCTTGTAGTCACATGCACTTAAGCCACAATTATGCTTTATGTGTGCATGAGGGTCTGCTAGAGTCCATGTGATGTAAATTTCACCATCACAGGGTGTACAGGAAGGCTCTGTGTAGACACGCATGTATCTCCAATTTGTTGTGACCGCCCAGACTTGTCTGCAACGCCACTAAGCTACAACAAGCTACGGAATACAGTCTGTACTGTGTGGATCACTTTCCTTCAAGAGCAGGCCTGGTTACCGAATTTCAATACTTTTATGGGACCGACCAGATTGTTTCTATACTACCAAGCAATGAAAAATGCTTGTCAGTCGATACCGAATTTCAGTACCTTAGGAGTAAATCTCCCAGCTGTGGTTTATTTCTTTTAAATTGTAAAACTACTCTGAGTGGAAAAATGCCAAGGTGGTGAAACATAAAGCTAAAGAGCTGAAACAGACAGCTCAGGTTTAACCACACTGTGGTAAATAGGTTTGTTTTTATGTTATGAAACTGCTTTAAGTGAGTGAAATGAAATGATAAATAAAATTTAAGATGTATTTTATAGAATTGGTATCAAATAAAGTATTGTTCAGGAACTGGTATCGAAGTCAAGGTTTTGCTAGTGATACTGATATTAAAAGTTTTTGAACAATACCCAGCCCTTTCTAGACGGACTCTAAATACAGAAGTGATGCACAAATGACCTCTGAGTTCATCTGATGTATGCATAAATCCTCCAACTGCTACAAACTTGAACACATTATTTTCTCCAATGTAGAAATCCGCACCTCTACCAGTCTCTGTGGACTATATTGCCTTTTCAATTATGTTGAGGGGTGCCAGCTTTCCAGGTGATTTCTTTATTCGGTGTTATATTAATATAAGAGCATTTTCTTTAACAATTTACTTAAATTATTAGAGAGGCTGCTTGCAGTTTCATTCCTTGCACGCAGTAATGTTCCTGCAGGAAATATCATCAGACATTTAGGCAGCATAAGTAAAAACTGTAGTTATAACCTTGACAGGACAAAAAAAGCTCTCCAAAGGAACAAGAAGTAAATAAAGAAGTTGCACTACTGTGCCACGTGCGTAAATGCGCCTCTTTAGAGAGAAGCTTGACCATATTTCCCACCCATCACTCAATCACAGTGATAATTTTTATGACCCCACCTGCCCAATCTGTGGATTAACTGCTGTGCCGACTGTTGCAAGTGCGCATCATAGTGCGCACATCTGTTTGGGAGTCTACTCAGGCCTTAACATGCATGCACCACAGGTTCAGCTACCAAAACAAAGAACAGAGATGCTCGGATTACACACACAGAGGGAGTGTGACTTTATCTTTATCAGCAATAGTTGTTTGCTGCTATATTTATCTTCAAAAACTCATATATAGAACTTTTCAGTAATGTAAATGTGCTGAATATAAATTTTTTACACCAAGCTGAAGTGTTTGCATCGTGATATCATAATATGAAACATCTCCATCTTACAAAACATGCAGCACCAAATATTAACAACTTAATTGATGCTGCTGTCTATCAAGGAAGCCACTCACATTGTGTACTGATGCTGCTGGTTTTCCTTCCCCACAGCAGCTGGTTGAGGCAGGTCTGCCAAGAACACAGCTTTCGTTCCTGTTGGTTGAGAGCTTCACATGTTGGATCTCCTGTCTCTCCATACAAAGCAGAGGCAGCTCAGCACTGGTGTCTGTGACAGGTGAGGGGCCACTGAATACACTTTGTTTTAGTGAAGACCTGCTTTAATGACATGCACCCAAGAGAACAGCTTAAACACGCACATAGCAATATGTGTGTAAAAAGTACAACATAAAGAAAGTCAATTTAAGAGATTTCCACCTATACTCTTGACTTACATTCCCTCTCCGTATAGCGAAGGATTGCGATGATCTCTGCACTAATTAGATACCTTAATCTCATGAAAATGTGACTGTAATTTTAATAGAAGTCCTTAACTGTGTCCCAGTTTCATACTTATTCTAACTGGGTTTCAAGTGGGTAGTGTTTTCATGGTGGAAAGGTGACTAAATTAAGTACACTATTGAATTAAATGATTTTTAAGTGTGATCACTCAAGGTCCACTTACTAGCCTTTTTCTGGTGTTTTTCATCACGCTAAATGGTCTTCATCAGTTTGCTCAGCTGTCATGTAGATGAATGAGTTCAGCAGGGCTCCGTATCATTCAAAACTTTTCGATCCCGATGCCTGTGCCTTGACCTCCTTCCTGTCGTTCCTAAACAATACACAAATTTCATAAAATCAATTTGTTAATTTCACATGTACTTGTGACAGTAAAGGACTTATCTAATCTAACTTATCTAATCTTCAACTAAAAGAAAATTACATTACACATTATGGTACAAATGTACTTCTCAAAGGAGGAAGCTGTTTTTAATCTGCACACTTCATTCAACTGGTAGAAGAAACTGAATATCTGCACGCTTTCGGACTATATAAAATATGAATAACTCTCTAAAGGAACATTAACAACACACAGTAGTCTGCTGAATCCAAAGAAGAAGAAGAAGAAGAAGAAGGAGGGAGGCAGAATGAGACTTCCTTCTTTCTGTGTGCTAAAGAGCAGCTAGCCCAGGTCTGACCGTCAGCTTCAGGTGTTTCTCTGCTTTACCTCTTGGTCTGTAAGTAAAACCATGTTAGCTGTCAGAAATGCTCTCTGCCTCAGCTCCACATTATCTATCCCTGCAGTGGTGAGGAGAGGATGTGCAGGGGACGATGTGGTGAATGGACTCACCGCCGAGCTAGCAGATGAGCTGCACTGGCCTGGCCTCAAGATTTTCAAAAAATCAAGCAATATTAACAGTGTTTTTTCCTACAAGGTGTAACATTAGATCTTGGTACAGGCATCCTGCATCTTTATTTGCTCACTGATGCTGATTAAATTCACGCCTCAGGTATCAAAGTTGGCACCGGATGACGAGCCCTTTTTCAGTACTCGAAAGGATCAAGGCAGTTCAGTTGGTGCCATAATAGGACTGAAGTTCGGTACCCAGCCGTAGAGTTCAAGAGCTGTTGTGGTTTCACCCATAGCACTTTTGAAAGGTGACTTTTGACTTTTAAAAATGTAGTTGAACAAAGCAATCCCAACTCAAAGTCCACTACAGAGCTTTTTCCAGTGTTTCAAACACATCACATGCTCTTCATTGTCATTTTGTGAAAATATTTCCTTTGGTTTAAATTCCACATGTGAAATTGTGAGCAGCAGTTTACTTTTTTGTATTTTACACAAATTCCAAAAACTAAACTATTCTATAAAGATCATAGATAATGTAGTACAATAATGTGTTAATATGAAGTTGGAGCAGGGAGATGGTTAGCTTAGCACAGAAACTGGAAACCGGGAAACAGCTAGTTTATCTGTGTTCAAAGGTGACAAAATCTGCCTAACAGCACCTCTAATATGCACCAATTAACAGATTGTATCTTGTTTGTTTAATCTGTACAGAAAGTAAAGTGTAAAAATGACAGTTTGCATTTTTACAGGGAATTATGTGCCAGACTGTTTCTTGGCAGGGAGCAGTAGCCTAACTTCCTGGAACATCTTCCTGATTACAGTTTGTTTTTTTTTAGATGATTTAAACAAACAAGCTGTTAATTAAGCCCCTTTTACAGTGGACAAAATACCCACTCACACCCACAAACATCTGGCTTTTGTCTGCAGTCGGACAGGATTCAATTGTCATTGATTCTCGGGACAAATGACTCTGCAGTCGTCGCAGGTATTTATTGGCTCCAGCACTGATTGGCAGTGATGAGAACATGACACCTGGGTTGACATGCTAATTTTCACCCCTTTTTGGCGGAGGCAATTAAGGCTTGTCGCCTCCACAGGTAACTTCTACGACTGTTTTGCCCCTTTTTCCATACACAAGAGCTGCTTGACTTGATTTGGTTTGACTCTATTCGTTAGCCCAGCATGGCAAAGATCTGCATCTCCATCACAACAGGACCACCCGCTTCAAGGTGTGTATTGAACTGATGACGCACTTCGTCTTGAGTCAAGCAGCTGTAAAACAATGCATAATCTCCTAGAAATTCAATATAGTCCCCTGATTCTTCAGGTGAAGGGCTATTGCATAGGTCAAACAGTCTCAGTCAAAAATGCAAGACTCCTTCAAACGGAGACTGTTTGACCCATACAATGAGCCCTTCACCTGAAGAATAAGCGCAAAATACCTGAAATATCCAAAGAGACCTGTATTGTGACCAAGAGAAACACCCAGCAGCGCTTCCACTCTATTGTCTTCAAAAGCAGCAAAATCAGGAGAAGTTGGGGTTTCATGAAAGTGAACATGAAACAGCAAAATAAAGCAGATACTATTAAGGTAAAAACAGTGAACAAAAGAGAGAGATGAAAATTCAAACCACAGAGATTCGGTTAGAAGCTACAAAAATACTGAGAGCTGAACACACCGAGACTTTAAAAATATCTTTCTCTCTGGTCTCCTGCACAAACAGGAGTTGAGTCTCAATCATGACACATCAGAAAGAAAGAAAAAATCAGAGACCAAACTCGTCTACTGGTAATGGAAAAAGAGCGACTCGCTGCTTTTTAGTTTTTTAAAAATCGCATATACATGCTCATATTGTATTTAAAAAAGTGTTAGTAAACTTTCAGTGCTTGTAGGTGGATTTTTTTTACATACAGCTAGCTAAGCTAAGCAAACAAGCTAGCTTACTAAGCTAGCTGTAAGCTAAGCTAACTAACTAGCTAGCTAAGCTAAGCTAAGCTACTAAGCTAACTAAGCTAAGCTTAGCTAACTAAGCTAAGCTAAGCTAAGCTAAGCGTCTCCTGCCTCTAGCTACATAGTATTTATGCAACAGATTTGAGAGTGGTATCCATCTAACTCTCAGCAAAAACAAACTGCTGAAGTATTGCTGTAATATTATAGGTCTGTAAAGAGTTTACTGTTTCTTAAAAACAACAGCCTTATCTGCAGTCAGGCATTTACATTATGGACAAAACATCAGAAAACTCAGAGGATTTTGTCGTTCCTGTTGCCAGTTACTGTATTCTGAATTCCCTGTGTTGCATTTTGAATTGCTTAGGCTTGTTCATTTCAAGTTGTGAGGCAGCTGGTTGAACACTTTCCATGTCTCTCCATCTCAGTCAGTCAGGCTCCAGTGGACAGAGGGACCATCATCCTCTGCTTTGCGCAGTGCTCAGCTCTGCCCAATTTTGCACCTCCGTTTCGCAAGTGATAGAGCACTATCAGTTCTGACAGCTCCCCAGAGCCACTGGGATTTGAGTGCTCTCTCCTTTCACCCACCCTGCACCCCCAAAACACACACATACACTATACACAATCACACACACAGACACGCACACACATACACGCACTCACCTCTTCTCTACTGTCTGTCTTTTAAAAGGACAAGGGCTGGAAATGAAAGGCGGAACAAAAGCTGTCAAAGTAAAGAAAGAAACAGAGAAGTGAGGATATCTGTAGGGATGCTAAGGACAATGGGATACTTTGTCCCTGGTTTCATTATTGGCTTGTGTTTAATTTGAAACAGACAGCTAATCACATTAGAGACAACCTCTCCACAACACTCGAGCACCGCTGTCTCCTGGAAGCAATCACCACGCTGAAACTGTCTCATTGGATTCTTGGTCCAATTACTTAACTCCATACAAATCGTCCTTGATGCAACTGAATTGTGAAGCTGAAATAATTACAAAGACGTTTATGCTATAAATTGAGAAGTTTGAACTACTGGAGTTTTAACAACATTATGATAATGACAATGATTGCAGCCATAATAATAATAATAATGATAATAATAATAATAACCATGATGAGGTAAAGCTTTTCTACTTTCTTATTTTTAGTCTTTATGTTTTATTTGCACGCATGTTTCTTTTGAAAAATATCAGTTATGTAAAAGACAGTACAAATCTGTTATTGTGAATTAGAGTGAGAAGAAATAACACATTTTTCTTGGACAAATGACGAGTTGAGTGTATCAGCTGTCAGACACAGTTTATTATA
Organism: Lutjanus argentimaculatus; assembly: GCA_034769285.1. Lineage (NCBI taxonomy): Eukaryota > Metazoa > Chordata > Actinopteri > Lutjaniformes > Lutjanidae > Lutjanus > Lutjanus argentimaculatus. Next base: position 14,790,923 of record JAWZSL010000017.1, read on the forward strand.
GTTAAGTACACTCAGGGGATTTTGCTTCTATACAAAGGTGAAGTCCCTCCCCTTCCAGTGAGCCCCAGGGACCAAACTTTGATAAAAATATGAACGGTAGTCTACGCAAGAGACATTTTGTTCCCATTTGAATTATGTCTCAAATTACACGTATGATGTTTGCTGATTTACAAGAGAAAAGGTTGCAGGTTTGTCAATTTAGTTTAGTTTAGTTTAGTTTAGTTTAGTTTTAGTTTAGCGTGGACCTGCTCAGTGAACTACATCCCTTGTCTTGCACAATATCACCAACACCAACATCGCTGCCCCTTGTTATGTTATCTAACCTTAATTTTTTAAAAATCCAGCGACTCCTGGTCCTTTTATCAGCCGGGAAACAAAAACGAACAAATGAGACCTGGTGCTCGTGAGACTACATCCTGATACAACAACACACAGGCATTGTAGCTTCAGCGGCTAATGTTTTAGCTTTTGGAGGAGGAAGTCAGGATGTCACTTGCGTGACTTTTGGGTGTGTCGTCTTTCTAATTACGTATCTTCACAGTCTTATACTTCAACTGTCTTGACTTATGAAATGATCTTTTAAATTGACAAACATCATATGTGTAATTTGTGGCACAATTTAAGCAGGATCAAAACATTATCTGTCTCTCATTGTTGACTACTGTTCATATTTTTTTTTCCGAAGTAAGTGACCATGGTGGACCACTGGAGCTGCTGGTTTGTAGTGGCTAGCTAATATCACCGTCTTGTCAGCTGAAATCAATTCCATCTGTCTGTTGAATTTTTGTTTTTCCAATTGATTCTTTATATAAAGTAGTCGGCCCAAATGTCAATTAAACATTTGGCCTCCTCCTTCCTCTCCCCATGTGTGACCATGGCTCATTTTGTTTTGTTGTTTTTCCTTGTTCTGGTTCTGACAATAACCTGCCAGAACTTGCAATTGGTACAAAAGTTGAGGGAAAAAAAACAACAACTTTTCACCCTAGAAATTAACCGGACGATGGTTAAATTTCAAGATTCAGCTGTTTGGTCTGGACCGTAGTTTGGGGTCGATTTCACACGAATAAATTTTGGTTCGGATCAAACTGGAAACTCTGAAAGTCCGGACCAAACAAGGTAAGTGTGAAAACACCCTGAAGATAGATAGATACTGTTGAGTCAGTAGGCAACTTTCATTACTTACATTACATTGCTGTGCCACCATTAACATACATTCCAGCAATTGTTACTCCAATTATTGCCATGTGGAGCACAGTCTCACTTGTAACAACATATAAGTTATATAGTTATATAGAATATATAAGTTGATATGGAAAATGTGTTAGCAAACAGTTGCCATTTGCAGTTATGTTTCTGCCTACAATTCACAGCTTTTAGCTCTGTTTTGGTCACTGTCTCCTGAGGGAACTATCTCTTTAGCAGCTAAATGCTCCACTATGTTCACCAGAAAGTTGGTGGTGGGCAGGTAGCATGCAGTCAGGTTTTTAAGAGCCCTGAGAGAACACTATGAGAACAGTGAGAGAGAGCCAAAACTATAAAGTTGCAGGCCAAAAAATTAAAACAATGAGCTGAAAGATGCTAAAAAGCTCTGTACAACTGACAGGAACTTTGGAGTCTGGTGATAATTATCTGCAGGTTCATCTCTACGAGCGACCCCTTTCACATATAAGTAGTCGTGTGATAAATTGTTAATGCAAAAATACTGATTATAGCTTAAAGTTAAAAGCTTAAGGGGCTGCTTCACAGACACAAAGTCAAAGATAGGTAGACAAATAAGACGTAGTTTAAAATAATAGGTTTGGACACGACCGTGAATGAGACAGCAGGTTAAAAGTCTGTGTTGGAAGCTGGTTACTAATCCCAGCAGGACATCTTAGCTCAAAGCACAAAGACCGAATGAGATCAGAGAAAAATCTAAAACCGAGGTGCTGGGGGGCAGAGAGCCCAAGCAGGAGAGAAACACGCAGTCGCCTCACATGGGAAGAGAAACCAGCCGAAATAAGCTGCACGCAATTAGCCGGAGTTAGAGGTTGCTTTGTAAAAATTAAATAGTCCATTTCCCATTCCACTGCGACATAAATGACTTTCGGAGTGATTTGTATTTGTTCAGCTAAAATGACTCTGTAAGAAACTGGATCCAAAGACGCTCTGAGAAATCCAGGTGTTCATTTACATGTCCGTTTGCTGCTTCATGTCTGCACGTCAGCCGCTGGTTAAAAGGTGCACAGACAGGGGTGAACACTCGAGATAGATGGTGAATGCTGGATGTGGATTATAATAACACCTTGACCTCTGTCCACTCTTCTTTCTCCAGCTGTTCTGTCTCCACTACGCTTCAGTTCCTTCAGATTCGTTTTTTTCTCTACACCCACCTGACTCACTTCTATCTTTCTCCATAACTGCTTCTAACCTTTGACTTTTCCTTCCACTCTTAATTCCTTTTTTGTTTCAAGGAAGGATCTCAACTGCATTATTCAATATTCACATTTCCATCTTCATAATTCCTCTTCACTCAACTCTGACCTCAAAAAAAGCTGCCTTTCTTTTGCTTGGTGAATTATTATCCCATCTTCTGTGAGACCTTGCCAATCTATTAATCTAACTTGCCATTTACTGTCTTTTCTCTCCGGCTCTGTTAAAGGTTGGCTGCCTCTCCTCTCACTCTATCTGTCAGTCAGTCTTTGTGTGCAAATCCCACGTCTTTCTCCCCCAGACTGAATTATTCAATTTAGATGCCATTTGTTTCACAGTTGGCAATAGGGACTCTGTGCACTCTCCTCTATATAAACTGTGGTTCCAATCGCCAACTGCACGCACCCCCCCCTCAACGCCCATACAACTGTTAATATTGTCTCGCAACGCAACCCCATTTCGATTTCATATTCATTTTCTGTCCTTTCCTCTAAATTAGCAGCATATACGTGTGAAGAGGTTTTAGGAGCTGTTGTCTCCTGGGACAACTCTCTGTTTCACACATGGAAATCAATTTGTCGAGACGAGCGTTTCGCTGAAAGGTGCCATTAGGATTTGTTATATCAGTGGGGAAGGGGTGGAGGTGTCTGCACCTATGACCTTCCTCTTTTTAAATGGGCTTCTCCAACAGGGGCCACAACTTGCCGGCTCCAAAAAAAGTTTTGTCGGTGACATACAGAAATACATTAATATATATAAAAAAAAAAAACATGTCTGCATTAAGGAGCAACTCCATCTGTGTTCTTTTCTGGATTTTTCAAATGGAAACCTTTGAATGAAAATGATAAAATAACACTGCAAAGATACAAATTATGTTGCAATTGCATTCATTTTACTGTTAATTTGCAGGAATGAATAGAGAATAATTAACCTAGGTTAGAGTTACTGATAAATGTTTGATTAAAGTTTTTGTTGTCATCATTATTTACAAAGCTAGAATTTTTTTTCTATCTAAATGTGCTAAAAAAAATGTCAAGCTTAGCTACATTCCTTCAAAATGTTGCAGCACAAAATCTGTTTTTGAGGCAAAAACTGATGTGGGATGTGGTGAAATCCTGTCACAGCACAGTTTATTTTTTCTCCATTCTTATGCTTTTTTCTCATTTTTGTGGGAGGGTGGTCCTCGGAAGAGAAGTGGGGCTCAAGTAACCCTACGTCAGGTCATGTGGGAAAACGCTTTTTGAAGGCTTGGGAAAATTTTGACACTAAAACATACATACTAAATCGACTACACTCGACCAGAATTCGGATGTTCAGATTTGAATACATAAGGAACACGCTAGGAAGCTAAAGAATTATATAAAAAAGGCAACCCACCCCCCCTAAAAAATAATGGACCCACCCTTTAAAGTGTCTAAAAACAACTAGACCTATGTTATAGGTATTTTGTTAGGTTGTATAGCCAGCTTTAAAGGTAGAATAAGTGGGACTTTCCAGATGCTGTTTGTAAATGCACCAGGAAGATAGCTGATTGCTCAGTCTCACTTCCAGAATATCAAATACGTATGTTTTCAATTTATAAAGCGTCCCGAGCACTGCAAAATAATGAGGAAATAAGAAGGTACTGGCAGAAGGCCGGGGCTCCACGGATGCAGGCACGGCCGTGCACTTATGGCAGATCAGGGGTGATGATGTCGAGGGACTGTTTTTTTGTGAGTCTTTGCATTGTTTTTGGGAAAATCCTGCATAGTTCACCTTCAGCAATGAAGAAAACAGCACCGATGATCCCACGCTACTTCAAGATGTCATCAAACTACATTGTTTTAATGTGAGAGACCTACAGAGGCAGATACTATGTGTTTAAATCGAGCATTAAACCAACAAAATAAATAAATCGCACAGAGACAATATGCACGTTTGTGTACAGTAAAAGTTGTTTGTATGTGAAGGCTTACTTTCCCAATTTTCAGAGGAAAATGGATAATGGATACATGCTAATCAATTAATACAATTCAGAGTCCCACCTCGGTCACGCTATGGTTGTTCAGGAAAAAAATTAACAGACCAAATTGAAACAGGAAAAAAAAATATATCACTAAAGGGCCAATTAAGGCCACTCCAAGTCCATTACAGCTCTTTATAGTTCTGAACAGGAATTCAAAAGAGAGAATTGGCCTCACAGGAACACCCAGTCATCACCAGTCCATTATGCATACGATTCCTACAACAATCATCCCTGCATTTAGACCTGGCCATTAATTGGTTTATGAGGCTAATAGTTGTGCAACTTACTGATATAAACAAATTCAAACTTTGATGATGCAGATTCTGCAGAAATGATCTGTGAAATTTATGCCTTTTAAAGTGAAAGGTGTCGACACAATAGTTGACCTAATGCACCAGTGATACTTCAAAGATTCTCTCCTCTAAAGCTATATTTAAAATGAGAATCGATGATAGTGGCTCTTTCTGGTGCCAGTAATGCACTCTACTACCTTAGCTCTGACAAACATGTATCCGTCTAATCTAATCTCTGATGCCATGGTTTCCAACTCCTCTAGTAACACCTCTGCTCCAACTGCAAATGGAGGCAATCCGTTGCCCGGGCAACAAACTTCTCTCCTGGCTTCTGTCATGCAAATCCCTCTGAAGAAAGGGCAAAAAGTTAAGGAAGCCGATCCAGCCACTTTGTAGAGTGGTATGACAGAGACAGGATTCAGTGAAGGTGGAGAGACTCTTCTCTCAATAGAGCTGCAGGCTTGTCTCGCTCTCATTTTCATTCTCTCTTCTCCCAATGTTCCCATCTCTTCTGGAAAAGATGGTCAATACGGCGTGGAAATATTACAGTCCAAATCGCTTATTGGCTCACACAGAGACATGAGACCAAAAGCTACTTTTGTCAGGTACCTTTTACATTTTTTTTCCCGAACCAAAACGCATTGTTCTTTCATTTTTAGAAAAAAAAAATTACAAAGAGGAGCGAGGTAATAACATTCAAAGGTCTAATAGTACAGAGAGGAAAAAGGGAATGACTGGTCTGGCAAATTAAATCTACGAGAGCCTCTGTGTACCCAGAGACCCTCACAGGGGCATTTTCTCCTCGGTGGCCTTAGAGCACCCTTCCTCCTAATGGAAGGGAAGCAGAACAGATGGGACACAAATTGCACTTTCATACACCTCAAGGTTCAAGGCAATTTCCCCTCTGCGCCTGTGAAGTTCTCGGATTGCCTCTCCATCCTTTGAGCCTTTCACTCTTCAAAGGGGTTTGGGTTTGTTCAGTGCCCTGACTCATACACACACACTAAAACATACTCTAACACCAACATGTGAACACACACACACACACAGACGAACCTAAAAGCAGCCTCCACATTGTTCACCCTATATGTTTTCATCATCACACAGTCATTTGTGTGACTCATTTTAACGACGACACTGATACCATCAAAGACATCACCTAAACAAATAGAAGATTACTGATCTTATAAAAGAGTCCTTTGTTTGGTCTGTGGACGTGTGCACTGATGAGTGCACTCTGATGTCCTCTATAATGTAGCTCACTTTCATCTAGTCGTTACACTCTGAGAAATAAGGGTTCTTCCTCAAGGGTTGAGGTTCTACCAAGAACCATTTGCTTCTGTAGAACCCTTTTTTTGAGGAAAGGATTTGTCAAGCGTTCTAGACTATGGGTTCCATTAAGAACACTTTTTGAAACTCTTTAGGCAAGGGTTTGTCGAGGATTGTTTGTAGCATGATATAAAAGGGTTCTCAGCAGAACTCTTTGGCTGGGTTCTAGATAAAACCATTGAAAGGTTTTCGTAGAACCCCCTGGCTGGATTCTAGATAAAACCATTGGAATATAAAAAGGTTCTCTGTAGAACCCCCTGGCTGGATTCTAGATAAAACCACTGGAATATAAAAATGGTTCTCTGTAGAACCCCCTGGCTGGATTCTAGATAAAACCATTGGAATATAAATAGGTTCTAGGTAGAACCCCCTGGGTAGGTTCCTGTTAGCACCCTTAGAAGGTGGAAAGGTTCACTGCACCATAGGAGGGTTCTCTGTAGAACCTCTCATAGGGGGCTCTGGGTGAAACCTTTCACAGATAGTTCTACATATACCCCTCTATGTTGGATTCTAGGTAGAACTCTCTGAAAGGTTCTCATTAGAAACCCTTGGGTGTGTTCTAGACAAAGTCCTTGGAAACCCTCATAGGGGGTTCTGGGAGAAACCTTTCACAAATGGTTCTACTTATAACCCTCTATGTTGGATTCTAGGTAGAACTCTCTGAAGACCCTTTTAGCTCTGATTCATGAACCAGTTCCGTTCGAGATTCTTGGACCCTTGGTGCTTTCTAGTGAACCAGCCTGCATTTCCAACAGATTTGAGCAGAACCACTGTAATCAAGGATGTCACCAACAGAGGGCGCTGCGCAATGAACAGCAACTAGTAGAATATGACTCGGCCACTTTGCTTTCCAAGGAAAATCTTTGTTGGTTCCACCTGGAAACCAACATTTTGGGCTCTGATCCGATTCATTTTTGATGGAAATGCTCAGAAGAGTTCAAAATTAGGTGCCTGAACCAGAACAGGGCCGGTTCCATGTTGGTGGAAAAGGCCTGTGAAATGGTTCCACATCAAACCTTTAGAAAACAAGGAATAAAAAGTCCCCGGGGGACAAGCCAAAGAACCCTTTATGGTTCTAGTTAGCACCTTTATTTGTCAGAGTGTACATGTGCAGGGATTTTATGACTTCAGTAATCTTGGACGTATTACGATGCCGTCATGTTAGGGCCGCTCTCCGTCTCTGTTGCCCAATCTCGATAACCGTGAGAGCCGAAAGAATTGCAATTTATCAGCGCGAGTAGATTTCCTCTCTTTCATTTGATGTTGGGTGTACAGTGTGCTGTTGTTGAAAGGCCCAGGTGCTCGCAGAGCTGCTGAGGAGGTAATAAAAGACTTCCAGCAGTATTGTTTACTGCTCCATTAACAAACAAACATTAGGGCCCATTTGACTAAATACTGCTGACAGAGAATATGGTGATCAATCACCATGGCAACCATCCCCATTAATTAATATTGCGCTCGGAGATTTAGGAATGCTTGGATGATGAGGATGGAGAGTGCACAGATTTTTTTTGTCATGTGGGGGTGTGTGTGTGGCGGGGGGGTGTTGGATCTCGTGGGCGGAGTTTCCACTGCACCATCTTTCATTTCTGGCCTTTGTCCGACGGCGGCAGGAGTAGCCTTGCTCTGCATACCAACCAAGGGGTTAACTGTGTCCCCAAAGCAATTACAGCCAATTGTGGAGCTAGTTAGCAATTAGTGGATTAAATGTAATGAGTCTGCCGTTGCCATGGTGACTGAATTTTTCAATGATACTTGTCAAAATGAAGAGCCCTTAAAAAAAAACAAAAAAAAAAAGCCGTGGTTTTAACAGATGGAGGGAGATAGGTCCAGTCCATTTAGTGCGATCATCACTTTAGTTTGTTATTGAATGTAATTAGTTGTTTTCATGTGAACCTTAAAATGAAAAAAAAAAAAAAGCAACAACAACAGACGGAAAAAAAAACCCACATTGTAATTAACCTGCAGAATCAATGTAACCAGTAAAGAAGGCCAAGCATAACATGAACCCTCATCTGTGGATAAGAGCACCTGGTGTGGGCGGTTTAAAAGCAACTGTGAACTCATTTTAAAGGTCCTCAACCGTTTTATTGTGTTTTTCAGCATCTTTGTATAATGCTCAAAATCAGCTTCAATCAGGTAAATTTAAATGTACATACAGTGAGATTCACATCATGTAGGACTGCAATGATTAGTTGATTAATCGAATGAAAGAAAATTAGCTGCCAACAGTCATTTTTAAAGCTGGAAAGTCAAACATTTGCTGGCTGCAGCTTTGTCATTTGTTATAGTAAATGAAGAATATTTGGGTTTTGGACTGTTGGTTTGACAAAAGAAGCAATCTGAAGACGTCACTCTGCGCTCTGAGAAATTGCAATGAGCATTTTTTTCCCATTTTAGATGAACAATTAGGGGAGAGTCGGCATAATTTTTCACTTTTCACTCTTTTGCTCATAGAGTTTTCTTTACCTGCACATTTAATAAATTAAGACAAACAGCCTATTTGTGTCTGCTATTATAAACCACTTAAGTGTGTGAATGTGAGACTCAATTTTAACAGCTTGAGCTATGTTTGGTAAAAAAAAAAACAGCATTAAACAAATCAACAGCATTTCAGTCAAGCAGCAATATTTACATTGATTTCAAACCAAGGATGTGATCATATATTATTAAAACTTAGCAGATGTACCAGTTGTCCAGAGTTAGATTGATGGAAGATGCAAAAATACTATATAACCCTAAAATGATTGTGAATATAATTGAACGACATCTGACTAAAACACACGTCAGCCGATACAGCGCATGATTTTTGGTCGTGCACATGTTTTGTTGTTCCTTACAGACCAGAACTAACAGACATGAAGTGAAAACTATCTGATGAAGAACAGATACATGCAGACAACCATGTGAATATTAGCTCCACAACATATAAATACAACTTTATATTAAAAAAATACAGGAAATGCACCATTATATAGAATAAATTACAGATATTGCTGGATTTAGACATTGTTGAAAACAACTGGGATAATGTAAGTCCACATCTCAACAAGATATATCATATTTTTTAGACACTTTAATGCAGAAATGTTATATATTATAATTTTAATACACAGACGTAATACTCACATCGAGTAGAGCTGCAAGCCGAATGAAAGAAATTACTATTTTGATGATTGATTGATAGTTTCAATCATTTTTCCAGCAAAAATGTCAAACATTTTGCTGATTCCAGCTTCTTGAATGTGAGAATTTGCTTTTTTTTAAAATAGTAAATAATAAATGAAAAGTCTTTGGATTTTTGGACTATTAGTTGGAGAAGAGAAGCAAACTGTAAGCATCACTTCGGGTCTGGGAAATTGCAATGAACAGCATTTTTTAGCACCAGATTAATTGATAATATAGCTGCAACAAAAAGCCAATTAATTGATTAGATGTCAACTACTTTGATAAACGATTAATTGTTTTGAGTCATTTTTTTTAAATTAAAATTTCTCAAATGTGAATATTTTCTGGTTTCTTGGCTCCTCTATGACATCAAACTGAATATCTTTGGCTTGTGGACAAAACAAGACATGTGAGGACGTCATCTTGGGCTTTGGGAAACAGTGATCAACATTTTCCACTACTTTCATGAAACAATCAACTAATCAATCAATTGAGGAAGTAATCGTTCATGGAAGCCCTAACATGGAGGCATGGCTGTATTTTGAACAAGTTGTGTGCACTCAGCTTGTATGTTGTTCACTCAGCTGTCAACCATAGTTATTAGACTGTTCAGTCATATGCATATTGCACATATACAGTACCATCTGTGCTTTTGTTCCTTCAGGGCCAGAGCTGACATATTACAGTGAGAAGACTCTTATTGAGTAGTATAATGGATTCCAAACTACAGCATTTCATATCCCGTGTAATTTGATCGCTATTTAGTCTGGATATCTGATGCCCATTCCTCTCCCTTTATGAAACCGTCTGTGCAAACGGGGCCAGAATCCAAAAATGATTTATGACAGATTCATGAAGAGAGGCCAAGGGGAGAGAAACAGATTAGGTAGAAATCTGGAGAGATAAAGATGAGACGTCTGTCTGCTGCTGAGGGCAGCGAGACAAGCCCTGTCTGTATCAAGCTCAGGGAAATGTGCTCAGGGCCCTGACAGACAGCATCGAACCATCTCAGAGCTGACACAGACATCATCCTTCTTTTCTTTTCCTAAGGCAAGGGGAGAACTGTGACATTGCCAATTATAGAGTCCTTAGGTGGCCGTCGACTTTATTTAGCTGTTTCTGTGAATGTATACAATCCTGATGAAGGCTCCTGTAGACGTTTCTCCTCAATAAAACATGTCATCAAGTTTCCAACCTGGTAGTGACACAACAGAATGGTTATATCATCCCCAGGAGTGTGTGCAGGCCGAGCATCTGATAGCAGCTGAGCTCTTAGAAACAAGGGTTCCAGAAACGTTCTTCCCGCAGGGCTGAGGTTCTACTCAGAAACATTTGCTTCTGAAGAAACCTTTTTGAAGAAACGGTTTGTCACAGGTTCTTTGAAAAATTGAGGTCGTAAGAAACTTCATCAAAAAAATTGGAAGATTGTTAAACTTTGAAGAACTTATAAGGTTCTTGTACCATAATATAAAAAAAGGTTCTTAGACCCCCCTGAGTGTATACTAGACAAAATGCATGGATTATTAAAAGGGTTCTTGGTGGAGCCCCCTGGATGGGTTCTAGATAAAACCCTTGGAATATTGAAAGGGTTCTTGGTAGAATTCCCTGTGTGTTCTAGATAAACTCTTATAATATAAAAGGGTTCTCCGTAGAACCATGGCGTTTCTAGAGGGGGGACAAAGGGAAAACCTACCAGGAACCAAGAGGGGTTCTCCTTTGGGAACAGGCTGAAGAACCCTTTATTTCTGAGTGTGTGTGAAGCAGAAGTCTGATCCTGTCAGCCGAGCACATGAGAAGTGGACAACATGATTTATCCAGCGTGCTCCTCCGCTCCACTCAGCTGCTAACATTGTGGCAGTGACTGGAATCAACAGCGTGTTCAGATAGCATACAGATCTCCCTGTTTAAAAAAGCAAACAGCCACTGCCTGGCATTCAAAACCCCTTATCATTCAGGGACTGTCTGTTCAAGTCATATCACCATTACATCACCCAGAGTACAGGGTCGGGCGGACTTTGACATTCGATCACACTGAAAGTGTTGATGTTTTCTCACTGTGTAAACTGGCATTTGTGCTGACAAATCAACAGTAAAACCGGGCTGATTCAGCCCATTTCTCCAGTTTTCAGCCTCCATCTCCTTTTCATTTCTCCCCACCTCTCAGGTATGATGACTGTCAGCCATAATGCCGGTCAGCGTGAGCCCGGCTGCAGTTGAGCAGAGTGCTGGAAGGCCTGTGCGATTACCCCTGCCCCCCTGCTGCGAGCACTGCAGCGGTGGAGGGACTGAGAGGGAGAGTGGTGAGCTTTTAATACCATGCACAATAGGGCACCTCAACCCCAGACAGGCACCATATTTACACTGAGCTAAGGCTCTCCCTGAGCCTTATGACAGAGCAGGCGGAATGATCACCCCTCGCCTCGCAGCCAGGGATCCATAATTCATGAGTAGAGGTGGATGGGGTGCAAACAGGGCATGCTTACAGAGGGGGGGCCGCCGCCTGAGGAGTGTGTCCTGAGCCCTGTGTGTCTAAGTAATTAAATGGGATTAGGTATGCGCTGAACCCATTTTCAGAGAGATTGGCTGGCAATGCCATTATTATTGGAAAGGATCAGAGGGGCTTATAGGCATTGGGGAGAAAGGTAACTGAAGAGAGAGGTTTGAGGAGATTTATTAAAAAGAAAAAAACTACTCTCAAATGTGGGTGGCAGATTGGAGACAATCTCTTTTATGTCCCTTTTCGCTCTTAAAAGGAGAAAGAGGTGAGACAGGCTTTGGTCCCGTGGCTGAGCGTCCTGTGGAGGTGTGGAGAGAGACACTAACACGTGAAAGGAACCGGGGCTAACTATGTCCACAGACTCTGCACCTCTGCTCTGCCCAAAACATCCGTTTCTAATTTGTGTGACAATGCCACTGCGGATGGCACCTGATTTGCAAGAGGGTGCCCGAAGCAAAACCCATTTGAATAAGCACACATCCGAGTTATCAGGGATCAGGAGGAAGAGCTCACAGGCAGACAGGGCGCTACCTCTTCCCTCAGTAGCTCAACACCTCGACACACTCAGCTAACAATGTGTCTCTGTGTGCACCTGGACTGTAATCCTAACAATGCAGCTAACAAAAAGGTCCATACACAATCACGTATTGTAACCCAAACATCTTATTCCTAATCTGAATGGATGGTAAATCCCAGCTAGTGTGCCCTACTGAGGGATGATTTCCTCTTGCCAGAAGAGCTGAAGCAACTTCTTGTTTGTGCCTCCTTTTTCCCTTACAGAGAGAACCTTTTGGCGACAGCAACCCTGGGAGAGATGCAGAAAGCACGTCCCCTGGGGAGAAAAGCTGCCTCAGGCTTCAGAAAGCCTATTTACAACAAGCTGTGCTTGTTACTTTCATCAAAATAGAGCACTGAGCTTTTCTCCTGCCTTGTTTTTTTGTGCTTTTGGCAGGAGGTTGTTATTGTAAAGCACTGACTCCATTGTGCTCAGCGGTGCGGTGAAAGTCTAGCTGTCCACAGCCATGGAGAAGACAAGAGAGGAGAGACGGTTGGACAGAAGACACGCCTTTCTTCCCTGAGACCTCGGTCTGTTTTATAGAGTTTGAAGGAGTGTCTTTGGGAGGAGTAGAGAAACCTGCTATGTCACCGAATTTTCCCAACCTTTGATCCTCGACTGTAGTCCATCAAGTTCAATTAGAGGATCGTTGGTCTCTGGCGGGCACGTTTGTCATAATCTATTGGGTATGGCGCATTCCAGATGTTGAAGGAGAGGACAGAAAATCAATAAACTGGATTGGGCCGCCGGGCCCAGAGGGAGGTCTCCTTACCCCGGCTCGCGTGGCTCAGGCTCAACTCTCCTCCATCAAGCCTCTCTTCTTACTGCAGTTTGGGCCATCAAATTGAATTTCATCAAACGGCCTCAACAAAAAAAGGGAAGATATATAGCATAAAGCTTTTGTATTCCACAGACTCTCCATTTGCCCTCCAGACAAATATGCAATCACATATAGTTAATGTTCAGGAAGGGCTGCTGTTTGCTTTTGATTTTAGAAAAAGCAAACACCATCTGAGTTATCACTTCAGTACTCAACAGCAGAGGATAGACCTTCACTTTTGTTTGTCATCATCAAACACACATACACACTGCGATGTATGGGTGAAATTCTGAAATATTTCACATTTGTTTTACATTTTGCATGAGACAAAAATGATCTGACAGATCTTTTGATGCTGCACATTTCTTGTTTGCTCTTATCAACCCTGAGCAGAGGGAACAGAAAGGAACTCTGGGAGAAATCAAGGTCAATGACTCCTTGACAACTGCTCCATCTGCTGGGTATTATCATTTCATTACCTGCCCACGTCAATAGCCACTGCTGTTTTCTTTTTGACTCCATTTCCATAGTAACTAGTGATTCATTGTTTGTAGGGGGCCAATCACTCTTGGACAATTGCCTCCTAATGGTGTGATATCAGTGACAGTTTTCAGCTGTCTGGAAACTCTGTCTACACACTTAGAAAAATGGGTTCCAAAAGGGTTCTTCTTGAGGGGCTGAGGTTCTGCTTCTGAAGAACCCTCTCCTGAAGAGAGGGTTTGTCAAGGGGTTTTTTTGTATGACAAAGGATTCCATTAAGAACCCTTTTCATCTAAAGAACCCTTTTTGGAGGAAAGAGTTCTTCAGTGATTGTTGAAACTCTTGAAGAAGTCTTTTGTCAAGGGTTATTTATTGCTGGTAGAACCCCCTGGGTGGTTCTAGATAAAGAATTTGTTCTTAATGACTTGCCCGATTAAAGAAAGATAAAGTAAAAATAAAACTCTCATTAAAAGGTTCTCAACAGAACCTCTTGGTGGATTCCTGATAAAAACCTTGGGTCCTTGGTAGAACTCCCTCATGGATTCTTGTTAGCACCCTTAGAAGGTGGAAAGGTTCTGGTTAGAACCATCAGTAGGGTTCTGGGTAGCACCATTACACCATAGAAGGGTTCTAGATGGGTGCTAGATAGATATACTATGGTTCTTGGTAGAACCCCCTTGGTGGGTTTTTGATAAAACCCTCGGACTATAAAAAGGGATCTTGGGGGATCCTCTTGGGTGTATTCTAGATAAAATCCTTGGAATACAAAAAGGTTCTGGTTAGAACCCTCATAGCAGGTTCTTGTTAGCACCCTTAGGAGGTGGAACAGGTCTGGTAATAGGGGGTTCTCGGTGGAAGCTTTACAATATAGAAGGGTTCTCTATAGAACATCTCATAGGGGGTTGAAACCTTTCGCAGATGATTCTAGGTTTATGCTGAGTTCTAGGTAAAGCTCTCTGTAAGGGTTCGAAGTGGAACCTCTAGAAAAGGCTCTACCAGGAACCAAAAAGGGTTCTTTAATGGCAACAAGCTAAAGAACCCTTTATGGTTCTAGTAAGCACCTTAATTTGTCAGTGTGTATAAGTGTGTGTGAGACAGAGTGTGTGTGTGTTAGGAGGACGAGGCTAAAGGCGACACATACTGTCTATTGTTCCTGAGAGGTAATAATCATTGAACTGTACGTCATTCTCCCACAAGGCGGAGATTTTCATATACATGACTGACTGTGTAGCTGATCTGGTTATTGTCACTGTCACCATCAACCTCTGTGCTCGCTGTGCTCCCTCATTTTTCCACCCTTTTCTCTCTTTTACCTCAAGTATGTAGAACAAAGGAGAAAAGAAATATCACCCAAAGGAGGTGGTCCACCTACAAAATCTATAAAGTCCTCCATCAAAATCAGCTCCCTCGCTTTATGAGGACATTAATCTGCTGCTGCAGTGCTCTGCTCTTCAAAGCACCTTGACAGTGTGATTGTCCTTTTTTTTCTCGTGGCTGCTGTTTCTTGTGTGCTTTGTTATACAAAATCTCAAAAGTTTATCAAACGGAGGGGAGGCTGTAAGGAAGAGACAGCGCCTCAGAGAGAAATAAAGGATGGAGATGAAGAGAGGACAGAGATAGATAGAGAGGAAGAGAGGAGGGGAGGAAAGAGCAGCGCTTCTGAGTAACAGCCCTGCCAAAATAAATCCTCTACGGGAAAAAACAAAACATCCTGTGAAATAAAACTCCGGCATCCCCTTCCAAAAATGCTGCAACCTTCATCTATTACTCTCAAGTGTCAGATAAATGTCTGGAAGAGATGGAGAAGTTGTCCTTGCAGTTGTGCTTTCTCTGACTAAACTCTGCATGTGCCCTCTCCCCGACCAACACACTGCACACCACAGACCGTGCACGCACACACCTGCATACTGTAGCTGGGTCAGTCGAGTGAGAGCGTCCAGGTCGGACTGTTCAGCCATTTAATTGGCCGCCTGCAGGTAGGGAGTGAGTGATATCTGTCAAATCAAGTGAGCACAAAGAGGAGACAAAGTTAAAGTGATAGTCGGATTATTTGATGTAGAGCTGTATGAGGTATTTTAGTGTATTAGTGAGGTAGTTTTTGTATTACCGACAGTAGATGGTCAACATGCCTCCAGTTTGTGAAGAAGAGAGGAGCACCGGCACGGACAAAAAAAAAAAAAAACAATATCAGTTTAAGTGTGCCTGTATTTAGAATATTTTCACTGATCCACCTTGCAGTCAGAGAGCATTTTCCAGTGGATTTTATGCATAACTGCCATTATATAATCCAAATATTGCTTGTTCCTTGCAGAATATGGGAGTTGCAGGTCTAGTGCTGCCTCGATTCGTTCGTTTGTCTCTATTATTGTGTGATTTTGGTGAATCCAGTCTTTCTGATGGCAAAGTAAAGCGATGATACTGTTTAACTTGCCATCAGGCAGCATTTTGGGAAACCATCATTATATGAACCAAATATTGCTCTATCCTCACCAACCAGACTCCATATGCAAAATCAATCATTTTACTTTTGCAGGACATGGGAGTTGCTGATCTACTACTGATTTGTTTGTTTGTGTCACTGAATGACTTCCATGTTCTTAAAGGATAGTTTGGATTCACCAAAGTCACACAGTAAGACAAAAAACGAACAAATAGAGGCAGCAGTAGACCAGCAACTCCTATTTTCTGCAGGGTAAAATTACTGATTTTGCCAATGGAGTCTGGTTAGTGAGGAGAGAGGATATTTGGCTTATGTAATGACAGCTACCCACTGGAAAAGGCTGTCAAAAAATCAAAAATACATATTTTTCCCCTGGCCTGTAGTGCTATTTATCCATCTGGATTTTTTTTCTTTGTGTGAGTAGCAGAGTTTTTAAGATATCTGCTGTAGAGATTTTTGCCTTCTCTCCAAAATAATGGAAAGAAAAGGCACTTTTTGTGTTTTTCCAAAAACGGTGAGCGGTTGCTCAGATAATGCACAGACCTTATTGTGAACAGTTTCACGTTGGAACTACTTTCTCTCTGCTAAATCTACTAGAACTACTTTCTTTCTAATAGAAAGAAGGATTAGCACCATCAAGTTCCATTATATTCAAGAGAAGACAGAAACCACACCAAAGAAATCACACCAAACCACTATAGATGAATAAATACCACTACGGGCCAGAGTAAAAATATGTATTTTTTTGGGCTGAACGGCCCTTTAAGTATCTAAAATACCTTTTGTTGCTGACCTCATCCACAGCAGTTCATTGATTAGCTTCCAATTCTGGTACTCCTCTCTGCTTCTCCTAACTAAGGTTGTGCCGAGAGGTCTCCACTGTAGGTAACACTGACTATCGACAAGTACTTCATACGACCCCGCTTCAAATAATCCGAACTATCCCTTTAAAGATCCATTATTCCTGCTGGACACTATTGTCTTCACATTGGTCATGATAAATGCAGCTCACGAAAGCTCCCCATCCGCTATTACAATCAGATTCATCTCTGGCTGTGCTCAGTGGCTTCAGTAAAGTCTGCCACCGAGATTATTTACGACACACGAGGAAAGCTCTGCTCTGTTCTTTAACAGCCCTGCCGGCGTGGAGAGCGTTACCCGGAACATGAGCGGAGCTGAGCCAATGCTCTGTTTAGTAAATAAATTAAGTGGGTAAATGAGGGCAGCAAGCGACATGAGTGGGGACCCCACTCGTGTTAATTATGGCCCGGGCTGCAGCTCTGGGACTCCTGAGCTAACAGGTAGAGTCTGGGATACTGCGGTTTTCAGGTGGGATTGCCAAAATCAGCCCCCTCTGTGTGCTGGAAAGAGTGCCGGGGGTCTTCAGACGGGATCTGAGACACAAATTATGTGCTGTCGATGGAGAGCAGGCAAATAAAATGCGTGCAGAATTATCTTCACTAAGGAGGCTCCACTCCAGTCGTTTCATTTAACAGCCTGTCCTTTTTTTTAAGATTCACTTCGTAATCACAGATGAGAGATGTGCACATCAAACAAGACGAGCGACTTTGGTCTACACAGCTGCCTTATAAAAAGCAAACAAGCTATAAATAAAAGAGAATTTTATAGAGGGGCGTCTGTCGGGCATGTGGGGTTGAAATGGGAAGAGAGAAGTAGAAAGGAAAGGAAAGGAGAGAAGAGGGGGATCAGCAAGACATCAGAGACCGCAGTGCATGACATTACCTATTATGAATACAATGTGATGCTATTTAAATGTGATGGTAGGAACAGGTTGGCTCAGGGTGGGGCTGGTGTCACAGCTCGTAATGAGATCCTTTGATGTGGCAGATAAGGGGGAACTGAATAAGGGAGAGGGCCCTCTGGGGAGGAGAGGTGAGAGGACACCTGACCCAAGCCACCACAGCAAAGGAAAGGAAAAGGGAAGAAAGAGGAGAAAAGTGAAAAAAGATGAGAGAACTGTGGGTGGAGGCAGGAAGCAGCACCCACACAGGACATAAAGGGTTCTTCTTAGGGACAACCATGAGCGCAGGACTGGTGGGAAATGGGAGGCAGTATACAGGGCCCTCATGTGAGAGGGCCCACGAAAATACTAGAATGTACAGCAGAGGATGTGTGGAAGGGCCCATGGAGAATGCATGCACAGCGTCAAAAGTTTTGTACTATAACTCTGGCTCAATGTGATCCATGGGATGCTGAATAAATAGCAAGCAACTTTTAAGGACATTTTGTGTGTCATGTCTACGCATTTGAAGCTTTTTTTTTAGTGTGGTGCATTTTATTAGTTTTGGATGTGGGTCAGGTGACTTTCATCATCATGGTGATCTTCGATGTGGTTATCATTGTAAAACTGTTACAGTTTGGTTAGGTTTGGGCAATAAATCTACTTTGTTAGGCTTGGAAAAAGATCATGGTTTGCATTAAAATAAGTGGGTCTATATTACTAACATACATGATGTAAATTAAGTACGTTACATAAGTTAACTTTCATATGAAAGTTGAAATAAGTCAACATTGACTTTGTTTTACATGAACTTGACTGCCTGGGTAAAAATCCTGTTTGGATTGCGTCAGCTGCAGCTAGCTAACTAATTATGCTAAGATTAACTTTACGAGTTAAAATGCCCTTGCTGCTGTCACTGGCTGAATTTTTTATGTTTCCAGCAGACTCATTTTAAGGGACCAGTGTTTAGGATTTAATGGCATCTAGTGGTGAGCTTACAGGATAGCAAACACCTTGCACTCTCTCTTTTAAAGTATGTATGAGAACCTACTGTGGCTGTGTAATGCAAAAGGCCCTCTCTAGAACCAGTGTTTGGTTTGTCTGTTTTGGGCTGTAGAAACATAACAGTTCAACATGGCAGGACCTGCACCCTTCTGTAGATATAAACATCTCATCGTAAAGTAACAAAAACACAACTGTTATTTCAGGTGATTATGCACGGATGAAAACATACATGTTATTATTCCATTTGTGTCACATTCTGCCAATCGATGCCCCTAAATCTACATACTAAACTTTTAAAATAAGAAGCCCTATTGAGTATAACCTCTATAGCTGCATACATGATATCATTGTAAAACATTGCAAAAAGTCAACTTTCTCACAAGTTGATATTGAAAATATGGAGACAGATTGTATTATTATTATTTTGCTGCACTGCACAAGTATAATGAGTAAGTATGCAAGATACGGACCAATGTTTTTTGGTGAATGCTACAGTCTCGGTTAACCTGTTTGGCTGGGACTGTTGGAGGGTAAACATCCCCAAATCCAATAAAAATAAAACACAGTGGCTTCAGCATAACCTGTAAGCCCATAAAGTGTTGGATGGCCTTGGAAATAACACCTGGTTACTACTTCAACCAATAATATCATCACAACCACCCATCAATTAATCTTCAACTTTTAGCAGCACAGATCTAAGATTCATTAGTTAGCTAGTTAGCAACAGCCTGTTGCTCACTTTTCAAAGTTCAAATTTCTCCCAACGTCCTGACTGCCTATCCTGGTTCACTTGGAAATACATCATGATACGGAAGCCAGATACTTTTGAAATATCTACTCAGACTTTAATCTACTTCTGTTCCCAATTTTTCAGTTTTGAAAAGGTTGGAAAAAGGCACCACCCTCCAAATTCTTTATATACTTTGCATTTCTCTTGCCACAGCCCCATGCACACTGCTTCAGCAAGTGCAGAAATCAAAAGTGTGACACACCTGCAGTGCCTTTATGGTTACTAGACTATGAGTGGACAATTATCTTTTATTGAATGAATGTGAATAAAGAAACACATCCTGGCTGTGTCAAACATTAGGCTACGCTCTAGTAACTCTGTTTGTTTTGTGTGTGTGTTCAGGATACCAAACACACACATACACACACTCGTTCCCTGACCTTAAGAGTGCTCGACTCACTCCAGGTGCCCCAGTGGAGTCTGGCTGGGCCACTCTGCCATTAACAGAAATCTCCACCTGCTGTCTCGTGCAGCCTCGGCTTGCTTTATTTTTTGACAGAAATCAATCAGGCCGTCACCAGCCATCATCAGCTTACTGTGTGTTTGAGGGCACACCCACCGTGCACACAAAATGCATGCGCTCACACACTTATTCACATACACAAACACAAACAGAAAGCCCTGAAAACAACACGCTAGGCCCCTGCTTGATGTTTTTTTGATGGCAAACAAAGTGCAAAGACAGAAAGGAATCATTTGACAGAAAGGGGGAATGTGACAGTGTGTATTCGCAGGCCTTGTACTTTTGACACCTGCGAGTGAGGCAGTGTTATTGAAGCTTACTTTGAAGGCAAGGGCAGAACAATAATCAAGGCCTGTTTCTGAAAACACAGAGGAATCTCGGCACAAGATGTTCCCTCTGATTGAAAACAAATTGGTTTTATTATCAATGTCACCTCACATGATCTTACATACCAAGAGGCATAGGTGGTCTTTGATTTTTGGGGTATGCACGCACACGGAGTGCTTTCATCTCTGAGAAGTTTGTTTTCCCCAACTGTTCGGGTGTTGTGCTTTAAGATTATTTTAAGATCGGGTATCTTGAGCTGATCAAGGCTCCTTTTGTTTATATCTCACCATCAGGCCAGGTGTGGGGTTATCGGGAAGCCGGTTGCCCAACAGAGCTTGTAGGCTCTTGTGCTGCTGCTCAAATATCATAATCAATTATCAGCAGCCTCCAAATAATCAGAAACAATCTCCTACCATTGTTCCACGCAGACAGTCCAGAACGCACCAAACAAAGGATAATAATCTACTGAGCTGTTGCTTTGTAATGCAACAATTCAGGAAAGTTCTCAGGAAGGCTGTGAAGAATAACACATATGGCGAAATAGCATGAAAGGGCGTGAAGGGAAAGTCAAACCCCGGCTTGTGTGGTGTAGTCAACAGTTGGATATTTACAGTCAACGTCTGGGACAAGGAGTTGCGTTTCACCTGGAGACCCATAAGCTCGCAGGATCATCAAAGCAACAACTGCCACAACCTGGCGTGTGTGGGCCCGTGTGTCACACCTCATTTCCCCCGAGTCTTCATGTCTGTTGGCAGGCAAATGACTCGGGGCAAACATTCACATTTACACACCAGAGGTTACGTGCCTTTCCTTTATTTCACATCAGGAGCGCCCCATATGGAAATCTGACTCTTACATACTGGTAGTTAAAACATCGTCAGCTCTGATTTACAGACTGTGCCGCTGATAAATATGAATACAATTATGGTGGTTATCAAATTAAACCAGCGAGGTTTTTAAGTCAATGTTAATACTTTCCCAGTTAGAATTTATATTGATACTCAGCCCAATACTATCAGGCTATATTGAGTTTACAGTTAAGGTGATGTTGATATTTAGGGAAACGACATTGATAAGTGGCCGACAACCTTGCATGTATTAAACTACTGTAATGTTGTAGTACCATAATTTTAATAACCATACAATATACGATCAATTATTCCAAAAAGGCCATTTCAGTCAGAATCAGTTATATTGCCAAATAAGTATTCAAATACAAGAAATGTGCTGTGTAGGTGCATAACAACAAATTTAGTACTAAAAATATAAAGATTAAGATAAGAATAAAAAAAACATATATAAAAACAGCAGAAACAGTATGTGTAAGTGTGAGTGTTATATCAATAAATGAAGGAGCTTTAAGTTTGATGCAGGAGTTCAAAATATTTGACAAGATGCATGCAAGTTCAGAGTAATAAGAGGATAGTGCGATGTGTAAGATAAACCTACAACCAAACCTTTGTTTGTGGTTTGAGAGCAACCAGTCACCTCAGCACAACTGATCACATATCAGCACCGCATTGATCAAGCATCTAGTAAAAACGGTGTAGATCTGGGACATTTGTTTTGAAGGATTAAAATGGAAGGAGTGGCTGTGAAATGGGCTGTGACTGACTCTGTGTGAGGTGATATATAGTTGCTGTCTTGTTCAGATGACCGAACCTTCACGTAATATGGTGCACGTGGCATTGTTTTTCCATTCAGTAGTATCCCAGCCCCTTTTTGTTAAAATAAATAATTTTAAAGTTGCAATATGATATGATATTAGTGTGTTTTCCATCTGGCAACACTGCTACCACATAGCTAGTTGCATGACTCTTTGACCACAACATGATCAGATATTCAACTTGACTGATACCTTTTGAGAGTCTGCAAGGCATCGGTCAGCTCTCTGCGAGCCCTCAGATTGTTTATTTGAACAGTTTACACATATTAATCAAGCACCCAGGAAATGATGACTTGCCTCTCATGGCTTTTGTCTGCGATTTTCAAAAACCACGAGTCGGTGAGTGGAACATCAGGCTACGATCCCGTAGTGTGAACTCATACATTGTAATGAGATCTGCATCCAAGCAAAGCTTTTGAATATCCTTCGGTGGCTGTAAGAAGGGAAACAGGTGCTCACAGGAGCACGACTCTGCATCCACATATCAGGATGTTGACATAGGTAAAGGGTTTGGGAGGGGAATGATGGGGAGGGAGGTGAGTGATCTATTATTGGGGGGGGCGGGCTGGCAAGTACGCTGGTATTCTTTATGGTTTTTCACGCACTAAGAAAGCTAACTCCGATCAAGCAGGTTATATTTTATATTGATACTAATGGACTAAGCTCTCGATTCCATGGAATGTAAGGCTGTCAGATCTATAGCAAGCGGCCTGTTGGGTTAGACTCGCGGAACCCTTTGTTTGCATGTCATCCACCTTCTCTCTCATTGACCCTTATGATTGTACTACATCTTCAGCTGTAGATGAAAAAAGGGCAAAATGCGCAATAAATATAAACTTATTAAAAAAAATAAAAAAAGAAAGCTAACTCCTGTATCAAAGCTATTTGGTCTATATTTTTATTTGATACTAATGACTAATCTGTCTGTATTACCATGGAATGTACAAGGCTTGAACAGGATAGCTAAGAGAACTGCGTGTTTGGAGTATATACACAACAAACATTGATATAGCACTGATTCGGGAATCGCACCTTATCAAAGAGTCTGTAAACAATTTTAGTAACTCTAAATATGAAGTTGTAGCTTCATCTTCAGCAGCTGATAAGACAAGAGGTGTCTTAGTACTAATCAGACGTTCATTAAATATAAACATTATTGACACTGGAAGTGACACTGAAGGTAGGATTGCCTTCATTAAAGCCATAATATTTAATATGAAAATTGTTTTTTCTCAGTGCATATGCTCCAGCTAACTATGAAAAAAATTCTTTTCCACACTATTTAATTTGTTAATGAATCTGCCAGATTATTATCTAATTTTTGGTGCAGATATGAACGCTATAATAAATCCGATATTAGATAAATCGAATCCTTCAGTGAGCAGCTCCCAGTTGTCCTGTTCCAAAGCTTTACAGCAGTGTATGTTAGATCTCAGTCTGTGGATGTATGGAGATCTTGCAATCCAGGTGCCAAGGAGCATCTTTTTTCTCCAATAGACACGAATCATATTCAAGAATAGATTACATTTTTGTCTCTAAAACACTTTTTCCAGCAGTACAGACAGCTGAAATTATTTTGGCCTCACTGTCCGACCACCACGCAATTAAAGTAAATTTAATTTTATCAGCCACTAAACCAAAATCACTCGCTACTCTAATATCAAATCATGATTCTTGCTCCCAATTTAAATCTAAACTTCACGAATTTCTCACCCCCAATTTGGAATCAGTGGAAGATTTCAGGTACATTTGGGAAGCGATCAAAGGGTTCAAAAAAGACAATGTTACATCGTTTGCATCCATTTTAAACGCTCCCGTCTGCAAAAAACTGTTGATTTAGAGAGACAGCTGTGCATCTTTAGAAAAAGCACAACAAAGCTCTTTTTGCTGGTCAGCTTAACATGGTGAAGAATGAGTTAAATGCATTACATAGAGCAAGAGCTGAGTTTATAATTAAAAAATCTAGAGAACACCATTATTTTAATAGTAGCAGGCCATCACTCCAGTTAGCCCTTAAGGCCAAAACGCACTGCAGACTTCATTTGACGCGCTTCAAAAATCAGTGTTACTACATGTATCCATATATGTACACTTATTTTTTGTTTGGTCTGTCAACATGAGCTAAAAAGTTGTTCACAAAAAAAAAAAAGCATAAAGACTGGAAGCAAGGGGAAACTGTTAGCCTGGCATTTTTGTTTGTTTAATTCATGCAGAAACAGAAATTTAAAGGTGGAATAAGCAGGATTGTGTTCATCCCCAGGACGTCACATACCAACCAGCAGAGTCTCTGATTCATCATTCATCTCACTGTATTTTTTTTTAACCTCCAACCTATGAAAGAACTAGTGTGCAGGATATAGCACCATCTAGCGGTGAGCTTGCAGATTGCAAACACCTCACCTTGCCCTCCCCTTCTGAACATATAGGAGAACCTACTGTGGCCATAAAACCTGAGAACAACTGTGCCGAGCCCAAAGCATAATAGAAGACAATACCCACCTGAGCCACAGCCTGTTCACCCTGCGGCAGTCAGGCAGGAGATACAGAAGTATCCACAGCTGTACCACCAGACCAGGCTGCTGCAGCCTGCGGCTCTGGAGCAGCTGCAGCTCTTTGCCCTCTTCAGTGGTTCCCTGTGGCATTGACAAAAAATTAAATGGATATGAATGACAGTTCTTTTTTAAAAGATTTAAATATATATCATAATTTTTGTAGGTCTAGAGTGATTCTTATCTTCTCCAGTTGTAAAAATGTGTTTATACAATGAAACAGAGAGTTTTTATATTTTAACAACTAAAATGTGCATCATAGCCTGTCTACAGCTCATGGCTTTTCCTATAAATTTAGCCGGTGGCTAGTCTTAAGTCTCCCTCGGCTAGCTATGGATGCCAAATCCAAAAAAAGTCTCAGAGGAAAACAGTTGCAGCTCCAGGCAGATTTCTTTTTCGACCAAAGGTGGCTTTTTTGATGGTAAAGGTTGCTGACCCCTGCACCACACTGAAGAGCAACTTCTTCCCTCAGGCTGTGAGACCGCTTAATTCTTTCTCAGCACTTCTCCATGTAAATTAGTTTGTTCTATATTTTTCTATATTTTTCATTTTATCTCTTCACCCACTCCAATCAAGAGGGAACTATGTCCAAAACTCGTTATACAACCTAATGTAAATGATAAATAAATCTCCTTGTATGCATGTAAAGATGTGAAAGGCCGTATCTTTTGGTATGTCTGTTTTTGGTTGCTGTAGAAACATGGCGGTGCAACATGGCGGCCTTTTCTGGAAGAGGAGTCACGTCCTCTGTAGATGTGAATGACTCATTCTGAGGTGACACAAACACAACAATTCTTATTTTCAGGTGATTATACACTAATGCCATATTCTACCAATAGATCCCCTAAATCTTACTCACTGGATTTTAATATAATTTCCAGCACTGTAAAGCAAGTTGAAAAAAATTACTCTTGCAAGATGTCCTAAAATTGTCAGCCATTATGCTAGGATAATTACTGTAAAAGATACTCTTAAGAATGGGGATCTTTTTGCTTCTAGAATTTATGCCAACATTTTGTTGCTCATGCAAGTTGTTCTCATGTTTTATCTCGGGGTTGTAAACACCAGAGAGTCACTGGGTCACGATTGGGGGGGGGGGGCTCCAGCTGTGAAGCTGCAGTACAAGTTTCACTTCCTGCCCTCCATCCTGACAGCAGGAGAGAGTCTCTAAATCTTCCCTTCAACAAAAAGCTCTCCCTCTCAGGCCCAGGTTTCCACCCGGCCTGCCCTGACATCCCCCGCACTCTGCAGCTGTGACCTCAGAGCTCTTTCTGCACTGCATGGTGGGAGGAGGTTACGCCGAGTGGAGAGCATGGCATGCAGGGTTGGTCTCTGAAATGCAGGCTATTTTTGTACGTTCCCTCTTGATACTTTCAGCCCCTGTATTTTTCAGAAATGTCACAGATACGATTCTCTAATGTTACTGAAAGCTATTAAAGTTTAAATTATGGGACCCGTCGACATCATAGACATTATGTGCATTCCCCTCACACATGTGTGTAAAGAAAATATGGTTGGCATTCTGAAAGTCAAGTATATATATAGTTTGTCTGTGCAGATATGAAAGTGGTTACCTACAGACCTACATAAGTGTAACATATCAGATGACAGGTGCTCATGTGTGCAGGTGTGTTTACAGCACATGTGCATAAGTAACTTTCATCACCCTCTTTTGAAAAAAAATCTTAACTTACTCTATATACCATATGTGTATACCCATATATATGTGTGTTTCTTTTCATTTATCTGTGTTTATATACTGTATATTATAATGTCTACTTTTTAAATTTATTGTGACTGTTGTATAAATGACATAAATTCAATAAAATAAAGCATTAAATCCAATGGGCCTACAGTGCATGCTCTACATGGTGCAGGTGCATATAGGATGCGTTGAATTTCACTTTTGCTAGTTAAACTGCGCTTAATCTTAGAGTAAAGTAAAGTGCAAGGTGCAAAGGGGGTTGTATTTAGTCTTAATTAATAATAGGTGTGGTTTGGGCTTAAACATGGATTAAACCAATCATAGCGTCTGTAGTGGCAGATTTCACTGCACGGTACTTTCCTTGGAGGTATTTTACCTTGGTTGATTTAGTCCTGAAGCACAGAATTGAGCAGGTGACACACCCTAGGTCAACTGATGGAGGAAATCAGCTGGAAAGAATGATGAGACAATTGACTTATATTGTTTTTAAAAAAACACATGACTAAACCACATGATCTTAAGGGAAGTAGACTTTTGCTGTATTATGAATTATGGAAGGTCAAGAAACAAGGAAAAAGTGATAAATGATTGTGTTTGAATGTGATTCGAAATGTTCAAGAAAGGAGGAGACTCTTTAGAGCCTCCAAATAGTATAAAAGAAGGTGCATTGAGTCCTTTTCTTCAGTCTGACCCCGGGTTTGACTCAGGCTTGTTGATTTTTCTATATCAAAGTCAATAAACTTTGTATGGCTGAACTTGCCGCTCTTTGAGTGATTTTTCCATGATACAAACTTTGAAATAAGGGCAACAACTGAAGTTTTTTGATACAATTGAAGAGGTGTTGTGGCATCAAGCCCAGACCTTACTGGCCCTTTATCTGTGACTTTTTGACACAACACGTCATCTAACATTTCCTTTAAAAACCAGATGTGCCGGCACCTGGGGCATTGCTGTATAAAAGGCGGATTAGGCAAATTGGAGAAGCAATTTGGGGATGGTGAAATGACCCGCTTGAAGTCATGCGCGGACCACAAATAAACGCAACTGCAAGCACTGCAGAGGAGCCGTGGGTCAGGCAGGCTGGGTCATAAAAATTAATACTCTGATTAATAGTGGATGGGTTGCAGGTGGGTGAAACAGGATGAAACTTCTCCCCATTAAGAGAGAAGTTGTAGGCATTTACGCAGGAATCTTGATACTGTGCACGTGGAAACCTGCAACTGTCCTACAACCCATGTGCAATGTTCAAATCACAGGAAAATACTACACCACTGACTGTAGATGAGGTTTGTACTGTGCACCAATTTGCACACAATTCAACAGCTTTTAGCTACTTTTAGCTCTTTGTTTTGGTTGGTACTGATTATTGTTGATTCAAGTGGCTCTCATTAAAGTGTTTTAATAGTTGGTGGACAAAACTTGAGCTAAAAGGTGAGTGAAAAGTGGATTTACATTCATCAGATGGTGACAAAAACTCCAATGCTTGACCTTTGTCTGCTGGATATGTAAATGTTGCTGCATGGTTTATTTTTGGGTTACTTATTGTCAGTGTGTTGTGCAGTGATGGTGGTCGCCCTGGCCCCACTTTGGAGAAGCAGCAGCAGCAATGTGTAGGAAGGTAAGCAATGTACTGCTGTGGAGCAAAATGTATTTCAGACACCTAAAAAAAGGCCCACCCAAGAAAAAGATTAAAATCGGTTCATTGATATTTTCACCGCTTGAACTTGTTGTCAGACTGCCTTATCTGAAAGGAAACTAGACTAAACTCGTTTGGCAAATTTTTTTTTCTTTTAGTAAATTAACCATTTAAAACACCAAGTCTCACAACAACACAACCAAACTAACTGATCAAGGCAGCAGTAGACCAGCAGCTCTGTGTTTTGCAAGGTAAAATGACTGTTTTTGCCAAATGAGTCTAGTTGCTTTGAAGAGAGCAATATTTAGCTTGACACTTACACTGATATTGATATTTTGGGAGGAGATGGACAAAGAATGTTTTGCTGCTGAGCAGCAGTTCATTGCTTAGCTTCCTACACCGGTACCACTGCTGCTTCTTCAAACTGGGGGAGTTTCATCTACTGTAGGTAATACACTGACTATGTACCTCATACAATCCACTTTAAAATTCTGAACTACTGATTTAATTTAAAACATTTGTGTGTAATTTCATATGATTAAGAACTATAAAGAGTCAAAAATCAACTAACTGCCACAAGTACTGGCTCTGTTTTCGTATTAATCTAGTGTAGCTTTGGTAACTCCTTGACACCACCCTTCATTAAAATGCAGTGCTGTTGTGTAACAAGTGGAGAGAGACCATCTACTTCCAGTCCAATGTTATCACAAGACATGCTTAATATATGTCATTAATGGAAACAGGCAGTATAGATATTTATAAAGCAGTCTCACCAAACATTTTTAAGCCACTGCAGTTGTCAATAGTTTAGTGGGCCAAAAGCAGAAACCTGTCAGCCCGTATTTTCGAGAGAGTGTCTCTTGGGTTGATGACCTCTGCTACTAGATTTACTGTGGTGAGGTGAAAACAAGCTCCTCCAATTCCCACTGATCACCAGAGGGCAGAACACGCTCCTCTCTGGTGGGTGGGGTCGTAACCTATGAATTTTTAAGGTTCATACATGAAAGGGCACAGAAAAAAAATAGATAATTCATCAAAAGGATTGTTTTAAGGTTTTGCATGGAGAACAAAGGGCTCTGTAAATCATTACTAATCAGACCCCAGAAAGCAAATTAAATCAGCGGAGGAATCAATGGCCTTGGATCGATAGGTGTAAAGGACAGCTGATTTGGCTCCAGAGAGCTGTGGAATTCCAGAGGCCATACAGGAGGCCTCGGATCTGTTTCCACTTTATAGCCACAGCTGTCAGAGCTCATTCCCGTCAAGGTGGACCACCGTTTCTGAAGGTAGCTCAGCTGGGCTTAACTAAAACAAAACCTTAGAGGGCAGAGCAATACGGGGCAGGAAGCAGTCTGATGGAATCTGACTGGATGGACAGAAGATTAAGGTGAGATTCGCCCTCTGTCTGTCTCTGCCTCGCTGTCTCCCACTCCTCTCGTCTTCCTCTGAGGAAGTGGATGGATCCTTGGTCTGCAGATGTGCAACAGATGGCCTCAAGTTCACCGATGGCTCATTTCCACATCTTTAAGGTCACAGACAATGGCTTTATCAACAGCCACTGCCTTTATCACGATGAATGACCCCCATAGAACAATGGTAGTAAAACATAATTTAGACGGACTGGTATGATATTTTGGCCATACTAATGACAACAACATGATTAAATTAATGATTCATCGCTCCTCTTGTCCATACATCTATCCTGCCATCTGTTTTAGATTTTAAATTTTTAGATGTTAGCGACGGGGCTCTATGGATGTATGTCGGTCTGTCGGCTCGTCAGCCCTTCCACCACAAACTGAAATATCTTAAAGACTGCTGGATGGACAGCCATGAAATTTTGTATTCTAATTTTGTCACTTTAATTTTGACCCATCATTTAGTCCCTAGAGGATGATAATTTGGTGATTCCTTAACTTTTCATTTATGTGGCACCAAGAGGTTGACATATTCAACCAAATATTGAATGGACTGCCGTGAATTTGGGACAGATTTCCATGTTCACCAGAGAATGAATCCATATGAATTTGATGACCCCCTGACTTTCCATCTAGCACCATCATCAGGTAAAAATTAAGTACTTGGTTTATGACTTGGGCTGCATTCCAAATCGCACACTACGTATGTCCTGTTGCATGCAGTATGCATACAGCTGGGACATACTTTGTCACAGCATTGCATCTTGAATTTTGACCCCTGCGATCTGAGGATTGTGGGGCAAAATACCCTGATATGCATACTGGCTTGCATCTGCAAAATGAGGCAGAATGCAGCAGAACATTCCTGGTATTTTTGGTATCATGCATGAGTATTACAGCACACCCTAAATATTTGCAAACATTCCCATCAGCCTCAGCTGTAACGTAACATTATAGCTGTTAAACATCAAGCATATTAGCATTGTCATTGTGAGCATGTTAGCATGCTATATAGCATTTAGCTCAAAGCACCACAGTGACAAAGTTTAGCCTCACAAAGCTGCTAACATGGCAGTAAGCTCTTACGGGCCGTCCACACGAAGGACTACAACTGTAACTATAAAAAATGTAGTTCTAAAATCACTTTAATTGAAGTGGATGGTGGAGTCCAGACTGCAGCTTTATAGTTGTGGTGCAGACTCCTCCATCTATGATTTTAGAACTTTATTTTTTATAGTTAAGTTGTATAACTATAACTGGTGCTGAGGGCCTGTTAATCTTGTTTTGAACTGATTTTTATATCTGATAAAAGAGCCAACTTATTTTCAGTCAGTTCATTACTTTCTATAATGTATGTGTAAACTATTTCACATAATCATGACTAAAGAAACATTACAATAGCCTTTATTTTGGCGTAATTCCTAACAGTAATAACACTAAAATGACAAAATAAATAGCAAGGTTGATATACATAATTACAAAGCCTTGATAAGGAGTTCCAGTGTTGAAAATGAAATGTTACATTGCATTACATGAAATATACTGACAATAATCGCCCTTCTTTATCCATGTCCTGCTTTAGTGTTAACTAAAGGACATGCATATTTACTCCCACATGCACGTCTCACACAGTGCCGCCCTCTCCTCGTATGTTTCATGAGAAATATAGTTGTGAATTCCACCAATGTTTCACCTTGTTAGAAGCGTACAATTATAGCACAGACCCCTGAGGCAAACCTAATCTCAAAGTGAAGGGAAATCTTCTATCATATCAAGTGAAATTACTGTGAGCTTTTCTCAGCCTATTCCGATAAGATACCGATCAGCCAAATAGATTGGCTTTTCCATTATCTGCCGGGAGATCTTGGAAGGCATTGGGTAGATAATTTGCTAATGTTTCCTGTGACCTCCCCAGATTTAAATTATGTCTTTGGCTACATGTCAACTCAATCCTTCTGTTTACCAGGGAGCAAGCACTCAAAGAGCCATTAATATTCACTGCAACATGACTGTCTTTTCACATATTTCTGTGCAGCACTTACAGACTCAAAGGAGAGTGGTCTCCAAGCTTCTGGAAGGGTATGGATTGAGCCGGCTGAGTGCTTTACAGACCTTGTGGGTGTTCAGAAAAGAAATGACAAAGCGAGAGAAAAGAGGAAAAACAGGAAAAGTATGTATGATGAGGACAGGGGAATAATAATATAATTTAGAAAGTGGATAATCACCTTTAGCTGCCTCAGATGTTGCAGAAAACTAGGCTACTGAAGTCCAATCCACATTTCAATGAACAACAGAAATCTGCTCTCATATTCCTGCATTTTGAAGTAAGGTTCAATTATTCTAGGTTTAATTAACAAAATGTAATGAGCTGCTTTGAAGTGGGAATTTACAGAAATTAATGTGGTAAAATAATTTTAATAATAGACTTGCATTGTCTTTTCTCATTAAAGCAGTCGCTTAATTCCGTGCGTGTTTTTATCATAAATACATGGCAGCACTCCATAAACAAGAGAGGTTAGCTGCTTAAATGTTGCTCATAAACCATTTAATTTCATTAAAATATGCAAAGATGCACAAATAAAAAGGCTGAGGGTTGATATGTTTTGTCATGTTCAATTGCTGCTGCACGCCCCCACCCTTCATAAAGTGCAGTCAGTAAAATTTACACCACACGGACATTTTGTATCAGGTCATCACTCTGAGAAATAAGGGTTCTAAAAGGGTTCCTCCTGAAATACTGAGGTTCTGCCTAGAAACATTTGTTTCTGAAGAACCCTTTTTTGAGGGGAGACTTTGTCAAGCCCACTTACAGGGTTCCATTAAGAACCCTTTTCATCCAAAGAACCTCTTTTGGAAGAAAGAGCTCTTCAAGGATTGCTGAAAACATGTTTGTTAAATGATGTTTTCTCACTTTTAACCCTGGTAACAGTAACATAGTTTGTTAAAATGATGAATGACCACAACATACAATCTAAAGGCTTCAACAATTTTTTTGCCTCATCTGTAGCAAACATCATGGTTCTTCAGAGAACCCACAGAGGACACGGGGTTAGAGATGAAACAGTTAAAAACTGTATTTTTAGAGTCCACCAGGCGGGTGCTGGATGAAATGCTTGAAATATAAAAGGGTTCTAAGTAGAACTCCCTTGGTGAGTTCTAGACAAAAACTTTGGTGTATAAAAGGGTTCTCGGGTAGAACACCCTGGCTGCATTGTAGATGAAAGCCTTGGAATGTGAAAGTGTTCTTGGTAGAACATCCTGAGTGGGTTCTAGATGAAAAACTTGGAATATAAAAGGGTTCTTGGTAGAACCCCCAGAGTAGGTTCCATAATATAAAGGGTTCTTGGTAGAACTCCCTGAGTGGGTTCTAGTTAAAAATCTTGTAATATAAACAGATTCTTGTTAGAATTCCCTAGGTTCATTGTAGACAAAAACATTGGAATATAAAACCGTTCTTGGTAGAACATCCTGGGTGGGTTCTTGGTCGCACCCTTAGAAGGTGGAAAGTTCTAAATAGAACCCCCAGAAGTGTTGTGAGTGGAACAATTACACCACAGAGAGGTCATCTGTAGAACCTCGATTAGGGGGTTCTTGTTGGAACCTTCCACAGAGGGTTCTAGGTATAACCTTAACCCATACTAACTGCATTTCATACCCATCATGTGAAGTATTGTTTAACAGATGTTACCTCACGTACTATGGTTCTTTTCGGACGTACTGCTCAGCGCACATCACGTCACTTTTTGAGAACCTCCGCCCCAGTTGGACACATGTAACCATGGTAATACTGCGCCGAGCAAATTGAAACCTCAGTTAAATTTAAACTGAAGCATTATGAACGTTACACAGAGCTGCCTTAGTCACCGTATGTGTTTGTCTGATCTGTTGTTGCTGTTGTCGTCACTTCTGCATGACATTGAAGGATATACTGGCCAGCATAGTGTCCAGTGCTTAACACTGTATGGGAACAAGCCAAAGAACCCCATATGGTTCTAGGTACCACTTTTATTTTTATAGAGCAAGTGGAGTGTAGTTTGTGTTATAAAAGCAATTTGACCTGCTGTTGTTGTGAGTTGCAGTAATGTAGCAGCAGCTCAGGACTACTGGGAGTGTGCGTCCTACCCGTGGCAGAGCATGTTCTCTGCTCCTGTACCGACACACACTCTACCTCTAAACAAATCAGCCCTGATTATAACAAGGCCTTCCTCGGTGGAAACTTGTCAGAAACATCAGCGAGTCGGTCTGATCTTTCAAAGAGGACTTGAATTACCAGCAGGAAAAGGGAAAGCAAGTATCGTACTCTGAGCACATACAGTGCTGCTTTGTTACAAACCTTATCAAAACTGGCCTGACAATGACTGAATGACAGCTCAGATTCAGCAGACTTGTATTACACAGCAAGGAAAAAGGAACATTAACCAAAGAGAAATGAGGGCAACTGCCATTTCATCCTGCAATCATATATTTCAAAACCTTGCTCAAATTTTCATTTAGCCCAGCGCCACCCCCTCCTTCTGGACTTATTAAATCAGCTGGAAGCAGTGCAGCTCTGTCACACACAGTATTAGAACGCCATCCCCCCTCCTATTACCAGGTGCAGCCCTGTGATTTAAAGCTTTGATTCTGTTCAAATGACAACAAAGGTGAGCCCAGAGCTGACGCTCCTAATTCATCATTCCCTGCTTGATAAGAGCGGGATTAATGCTTTTAATGCGACGGTCGCAGGCAATCATCCATTTTAAAGCTGGCTCCCTGGAGGATGCAGCTAAAAAGGGAAAACACCTGAAACACAGGGTAGGGAGAGGGCACTTCACAGGGATATGCTGAGCTCTGTAGAGCTCCTTTATAGAGTCTGAGATGGTGCCGGCCTCCTCCTTGCTACCAGAAGCCTGCCCTGTGGCCTTGGCCTGCATCCCAGGAGCAGATGGTTGCAAGACCCGAGGTAAAGTTTGACCTAAATGCTGAAATTCAAAATTCAAAAAGCACCACAGAATTGCCCTGCTCAGAATCCATCCTGCTCATATCCTCTCCCCCTGCCAGGACCACCGCAGGGGGGGAGGCTTTCAGATACACCCTTATAAATAAAGGTGCTATCTAGAACCATAAATGGTTCTTTGGCTTGTCCCGATAGGAGACAGGTTTCTCCCAAAACCCCCTGTGAGAGGTTCTACAGAGACCCCTTCTATGGTGTAATGGTTTCACCCAAAACCCTCTCTGGGGGCTGTAATCAGAATCTTTCCTATCTTCTAAGGATTTAATCTAGAACACACTGAGAAGGTTCTACTGAGAACCTTTTTATATTCTAGAGGTTTCTATCTAGAACCCATTTCTAATCTATTTTAAAGCTGCTGTTACTGGTGTTTGTTTCTGCTTCTATTTATGTTTTAGATTTTTAATTTTTCTGATGCACAAGAGAAGCCGTTCACAATTTCATTGTACCTGAGTATAATGACAATAAAGATTTCTTCTCTTCTGATTTGGCAGATTCTACAGAGAACCTTTTTATATTCCAAAAGATTTATGTAGAACTCACTCAGGGAGTTTACAGAGAACCTCTATATATGCCAAAGGTTTTATCTGGAGCCCATGGAGTTCTACTGATAAGATTTTTATATTCAAAGGGTTTTATCTAGAACACACTCAGGAAATTCTACTGCAAACCTCTATATACTCCAAGGGCTTTGTCTAGAACCCACGGTGTTCTACTGAAAATCTTTTTATTTTCCAAGGCTTTTATTTAGAACGCATTCAAGGAGTTCTACCAAGAACCTTTATAGACTCATAGGGTTTTTATCTAGAACCCACCCAGGGGTTTTGTATCCCAAAGATTTTACCTGGAACACATTCTCTCTGTTCTCTACCGAGAACACTTTTATATTCCAGGGGGTTTTATCTGGAACACACCTTGTCGGTTCTACCAAGAATGCTTTTTTATTCTATGCTATTATGGTGCAAATAAAACTTGATGAAAGAGTTCTTCAAGGATTTCAACAATTCTTGAAGAACCTTTCTTGCAACAAGTGTTTTTGAGATAAAAGGGTTTTACAAAGAACCCTTGACAAACCTTTTTTTTTTTTTTTTTCAAAAAGGAAGAACCCTTTCGGAACCCTTATTCTAAGAGTGTAGAGTCCTTTGACCATTTGGGATGTGTGTGCAAAATACCACCGTATTTAGGACATGTTTTCCTGCCTTAATAGCTCATTATGTATTCACTCCATGCTTAATTTAACATCTGCTGACTCCTCCACCCTGCTCTATACCCCCTAACTTGCGCAAACGCATTGGGAGTTGGAATGAAAATGATCCATTATCCACATGTGTCTGGGCAGAGTGAGCTCGATCCCAGCTGTTTTCTTTCTGCAACTACGATCTCTGCTTTAACACGCTCTGAACTGTCTCCAAACCAAACCACTCATGATGAGAAGGCAACTGTTGATCCTGACAGAAATAGACTAGGTGAAACCTGCCATTGTCTCTCACCTACAATCCCCACTTTTCCCACACTTTAACCATGTGCAAACCAAACTGCACTGTCAGTGAAAAGTCTGGCTGAGTCTGCTTCTACCAGCAGAACCTGTCATTCATATACATAAAGTGGATGCCTTTAGGGAGCGACAATATGTGCAATAAAATGTGGTATCACCTTCTTATACAGATTCAGGAAACAATAATGTGAAGCAGGTCTCCTCCTCCTCAGATGTCGTATTTAACCCTTTACCCTGAGCCTCAGGAATGATAAATAAGTCAGGGAGTGCAGAAGGGGAGAAAGACTAATGTGAATTAATTATACACTACAAAAAATATTGTCATGGCACAAATGGAAAACAATGTCCAAAATTAGACATGCTAATTAGGGACAACCCTGTGATTATGAATATTTGCTTTCATCTTGAAACAAATGCACTTTTTTGCATTAGTTTGTTCTGTGCGATTCATTCAGCATTACAAGTGATAAATAAAATGTGTTGTTTTGGGGTTTATTTATTTACATTTTGAAAAAAAAAAAGATTCAAAAGCACAGATATGATCAGCACCCTGATGAATATGGAATGTAAGGATTTATTCTCCGCGACCAGCCAAAATGCAAAAAACACCACTAAGGCTGAATACATTTGAATAAATGTATGAATATATTTTATGTGGATCTCAAAGTTGGGATCCCAATATTGCACTCCATTCAAATGAAATGTTGCTCACTTCAGTTAAATTAAAGCTATTAAATCATGATTTACAACACAGACTCCTGTCTGTCTCACAATGGGAGTCATGTTATTTATCTGTTCATAAAGAAAGGAACAACACAAGACTTTTTTAGCATCAGCCATCCAATCCATGTCCCAAATAGCTAAATATTTCAGTTGCAATAGATAATATCCTGATCCCAAATAGCAAGTCCAAATAGCTAAATATCCGGTCAAATAGCTAAATAGCAATGCCCCAAATAATGAAACATCTTGGTCCCAAATAACTAAATAGCCATGTAGCTAAATATCCTGGTCCCAAATGACTAAAAAGCCTGGTCCCTAATAGCTAAATAGCCTGGTCGCACATAACTAAATACCCATGTCCCAAATAATTAAATATTTTGGTCCCAGACAGCTAAATAGACATGCACCAAATAGCTAAATAGCCATGTAGCTAACTATCCTGGTCCCAAATGGCTATATAGCCTGATCCAAAATCGCTAGCTATTAGCAATCACAGCAGGCAGCTGATTAACTCAAGTTCACTATTAAGTTGAATGCTACTTTTGCTTGAAATGCTGATCCCTAATTGGGCATCACCACTCAATAAGTTTGCTTTGTTTTGTGAGCTTTTGCACTCAAATGACATGTATATTCTAGCATTGCTTGGGGATGCAACTGTCTGATGGCTGGTGTATTGCTCAGGACCTAAAGAGGCACAATGTCGAGTTTGAAGTTGGTGAGTTTCAAGTGGCGAGGTGCAAGCAGTAATACCAGAGGGAAAACAACTGACCCATGTTGAACGGGTGCCGCACTAGTTATCGCAGGAACAAGTAACTCATTCTGGCATTTATGATGGTTTTCCCAAACCTAGCATGCAAAATTACTGATAAATTGATTGGAACCAGGCATGTGAGGACACCCAGACTGACTCAACATTACCATCCCAATAATACATTCATACTGGGTCACTTCAGCAGTCAGGTGTCTGATGGCTGTAATGTTTCAGTAGAATTTTCAAAGGAGGCCCCAGTGCTGATGTGACCCTCAGTAACCTGCAGAGAGCAGAGCACAGAGAGCGCAGGTGTTTGGTTGACACCACAGCTCAGAGTCTGGACATTATGTGTAAATCAGTCATCCATTTTATTCCATGCTGTATCAAAGATACACTTTGTTGAGCCCGCTGACATGTTTCAAGATGCAAGCAGTGGCATTTAGGTCTTGCCAGATTATCTTAAAAGGAAGATAAGAGGAGTCAGGCAAAACGGATGAGTCAGGGACTTTACAGAATTTTATGTGTAATTGGCCTGTGAGCAAACAGCGACCTTAGATAACTGTGATGATAGTTAACATTCATTTTACAGCTGTCCTCTCAGTTGTAACTGGTGCAGCCAGACAGTCTGATGTGTCATCTGATAAATATACAAACTCCAATTCCAAAAAAGCTGGAACGTCATGTACAACGCAAATAAAAACAAAATGCAATGATTTGAAAATTAGAAGAAAATGAGAAAATTAAAGATATTCAATATTCAAACTGATAAACTGTAATTTTTTTTGTAGATATATGCTCATTCTGACTTTGATCCTTGGGCCAAAGACTGGAAAAGTTGGGAAATGCTCAAAAAACACCTGTTTGGAAAATTTTACAGGTAAACAGGTCAAGTGCTGACAGGTTACAGTATCATGACTGGGTATTAAAGGAGCATCTTTGAAAGACTCAGTCGCTCACAAGCAAGGATGGGGTGAGGTTCACCACTTTATGAAAAACTGCACGGGTAAAAAGTCCAACAGTTTAACATTTCTCAACACAAAACTGCAGGAATTTGGGGATTTCACCTCTTCATAGTGAAGTGTTGCATCCTTGAACACCCCATTAATGCTGAAAGGTACATACAGGTTTTGGAGCAACATATGCTGCCATTCAGACGATGTCTCTTTCAGAGATGTCCTTGCTTATTTCAGCAAGACAATTCCAAGCGTGGCTTCGTACTAAACGAGATTGGATACTAGTCTTGCTTTCCAGGTGTGGTGCATTATAAAGCAATAAATATGACAACAGAGACCCCAGACTGTTGAACACCTGAAGTCATATATCAAGCAAGAATAGGAAATAATTTCACTTTAAAAACTTCAAAAATTAGCGTCCCCAATTAGTTCCCAAACGTTTGCTGAGTGTTGTTAAAAGAGAAGGTGACATATCACAGTGGAAGAAATTCAGTGCATATTTACAAAAAAAACAATATGAACATTAACATTTTACACAACGTCCCAACTTTTATGGAAGTGGGGTTTGTAAATTTCATCACAGGAGCCTGTGATCACCTCTTCTGCATTTGGTTAGAAACAAGATTTTTTTTTAAGCCTAATTGAAAGAGCCATAAGATTTGAGAGCAGTAGCATTATGGTGTGTTTGAGTATTAAGTATCGAGTCTAGGAACAGCCTACATAGTCTCCTAATCAGGGCTTCAGGCCAAAGTAAGGTGCTGCAGGCCTGAGCTCTATGAGCTGTGATGTTTCATTATTATCCCCCTTTAGCTACATCGACAACACAGTAGGCTGCTTTAATTACTCTCCATCAGTAGGGGAGTCAAAGCCACTTCAGAGACACACTCTAATCCCCCCTCCCTTCTTTTTCTCTGCAGGGCACTCATTGTCTCCTAAATATCATTTCCCTGAGCTCTATGCACACTATTGGATTAAAATGTGGAAGTTTTGCTGAAAGGGTGGGGTGAGGGGGTGGGGATGGGGGAGGGGAGGGGTTGGCATTTGGGTATTTGAGCTTAGCCCGAGGACCAGGCTGTCTCTGGTAACAGCATTTTAGTTGCATCTGCTGTGCAGCCCACAGAGGAGGCTCGCGTCGCTGTTCCTCAGTTAGCCCCACAGACACAGATTACGGCCCTTTGTGCACAAACAATCATTATTATTAAGCTCTTCGCATTTTAACCTCAGCGTTGTTACGGTACAATTTCAGTTTTGAGCATCACTATTTACTGTATTTCACCCAGTGCAATTAACATGGTTATATATATATACAAGTCACTTATATGTTCCTATACGAACACACTGATAAACTGTATTTGTAAAGGCAGCGCTGTGGCACAAAAGGTCAGAGCAGAGAAGCATTTCAAAAAGAAAAGCCTTGACATGTCTTTGTTTGTTTCATTAAAAATAGTAAAAAAGGTGGGCGGAGTGGAAAAATAAACGAAGTCTGCAAGATAGAATGTTTAATCTTTAATGTCAATATCCACTCGACCTCCGTCAACATCAGCTGAGTTTGTGCTTATATTCACACAGTTATGTTTGCATTTATTATCAACATGTCTAGTGTTTTATAACTGTTTTACAGTTCAATCTGTTGAAACTTACAGTGATACTCAGTCACTGTTCATGTTTACAGGAGGTTAATTGTTGTGTTTGACACTAAATATTATATAATATTATATATTATTTATATTTTGGGCTGATTATCACTTTAATTTAGTTTCAGATTGTCCACTGATAAAATTTCAGCTTTGTAGGACTGAGATGGAGATCTTTTTTACACTTTTTTTCTGGCCACTGTATTCTGATGGCAGCTGGAAGTGTCAAAAACCTTAAAATGCAAACTTAAAACCCACCTGTTCATCCTGGTTTTTGATTCAGAGTGGTTTATAGACACTGACTTTATTTATTTTTATTTTATTAATTTTATTCGCCATTATCTGTTATTTTATTATTATCAGTTTTGTTTTCATCCCTTTTATTAGTTTTCTTTGTTTTCATTTTGTTTTGTCCTTTTTAATCTATTTCATCTAGTCCATTACTCTATTTTATTCATATTGCTTTTAATCCCTTTTTCTTTTTTTTTTAACGTCACTGTCATCATGTTGCACACTGTTCAGTACCTACAGATCAGAGAAATAAAGTTAAAAACCTGACCCGAAATTTGGACGAATCCTAGATGCTTCCATACAGGGCACGAGGGGTCATTGACTGGTTTGATTACAATGAAAGTAATGTGAATCATATGCTCTGACATTTACATCTGAACTGCTTGTCCTGTCTTAAGTTACAAAGACAGGAAAAATTCTATCTTGCTGTGACAGAAGAAATTCTGAAACGCACTCTGTCCGATCCTTTCCAGACCTCATATCTTATCTTAGAAAGTCCAAACTATCCTGTCATTTCTGAGTCCATGTCTAGAATGAACACAAAATTCACTGTATCCTTGACAATTGCTGTCTCACTTTACTCGTCACAAGCTAGCTAGCTTACTATAACGGACAACAAATGAGTGTTAAATTTCAGTCAGATCATTATTTGTGGCTGTGGCAAGGACACCCCACCTTTTTGGGAAGTCTGGGGCAGCGATGGTGCCACTGCAAAATAGTGTCGAGAGTGAACTTGTTTTGGTGGAACATTTGCACGTCAGGAGTCGAGTTCTGGCACTAAAATGTTTACATCACTGGTAACAGCTGTTAGCTTGTTTACGTTAATACCATTAGCATCCCAGGCGCTAATTTGCCGTTTTCAGCTTGTAGGTAGCAGCTCAGAGGGTTTTTTTGTTGTTTCCTGGGGATTTTGAAAACGTAGACGGCACAGTGATGCTTGGAGCAAGTGAACAATGACTCGACTGACACCAGCCGTGTGCATCCGGTGAATCAGACTAAGATTTCAACAGACGTAGCACATTTAAAGCACCATCATATGGTTTAAGTAGTCGTTCAGTCAGAATATTTTGGTGTTCATGTAGTTCTCTATCGTCATTATCACTCGCATGCAGACCTACCAACAGTGGTGTCCCATTCAGGCAGGCATTTGGACTTCAGGACAGGGTGCATACCATTCTAAATTCTTCAGTTATAAATGCAGCGAGGAAACATGTTTCTTTGATGTCAAAAATCGTAATTGTCATCATAAGACAGAATTTCAGACTGAGGAAGTTTCTGTAATGAGGCCTCTGGTCTCAATCCAGCTGAAGACCTATAGAAGATTTCAGACTAATGTTTCAGAGGGCATCAAAGCATAAATGTTTAACTCACAGTAAATACTGTCCACCATCAAACAAAGTTAGCAACAGTCTGTCGGTCTGTTTTGTGTCAGTGTAAACTCTGACATTGTAAGGGACATGATGCAATTTCAAATCATTGAGAGCTTTTCAAAATAAAACATAAACTGGTGAAATGATTTCATTGTGTGTATCAGTACTTTTTTTTAAACATTTCCAGCACATTTTAACAATACTACAATAATGATAATCATGATAATTTTGGTTGGTTGGTAATTGTGATATGAAATGTTCATGCCGTTTCATCTCTGGTGACAGACAAGCCTTCAGTCTTAGAGGCTAAACATGTTATTTACTGCTTTCATCAGAGCTATGCATGTGCGGAAAGAGAAAGAATTAATTAAATCAAAGTTGACATTTAGAAGCAGTTACAGCCACATGAGTGTAAAGAATTGTCTTGTTGCGTGCGACTGTTGTATGGTAACTCCAGGGATATACGACTCAATGCTACAGCTACATGGTGACTGATTCCCACTGGAGCCAGCAGCGCTGAAACAAGTATGCACTCACGCCATTGTGAGCCACTTTATAAAAAAATAAAAAAAATAAAAAATGTCCTCTGTGTGA
Source organism: Lutjanus argentimaculatus (assembly GCA_034769285.1). Lineage (NCBI taxonomy): Eukaryota > Metazoa > Chordata > Actinopteri > Lutjaniformes > Lutjanidae > Lutjanus > Lutjanus argentimaculatus. Next base: position 14,833,024 of record JAWZSL010000017.1, read on the forward strand.
AATGACTTGCAGGGAGTGTCTCTCTACAGAAGATAGGGATTTGAGTGTTCGCTAAACCAGTTCAGAGGGGACAGCTCGTATTGTCTTCTTTTACTGCCCATGATAAAGCAGTATTAGAATTCCCACTTCCTGCTCCTGTATGCATGCCAAGGCTCTTTGTTGCACTGAATGCAGAGCCTATTCATCTCAGCGCGCACAACAGAACACAGTAATAACACAGTCATGAGTTTTGACTGATGTCAGTGCGGGGCTGCTTCTGTAAGCAGGAACCGGAGCTGGTTGGTACACAGGGCCCCCCTCACCTTCTCCTCATTGCTCCATTGACCAGCGAGGCCAGCTGACCCCTGCGCGGCCCCACTCCAACTCCAACGCTGCTGCTGGGCCCTTTACAGACTCACAAGACCCAACAATAACAGCCGGGCTGTTTAATGCCAAACCCAGGTTAACCTCCTGGCCCCTCTTGGCCCCTGCCTTCTGTGGTAAAGAAGAGGACTGGGTTGATGTTTCTTGGAGCTATTTGTTCACTGCGACTGATGTGGAATAATATTGGTATTACTAGTCGTGTGAAGCATCAACAGATTCATTTTTGCTTGGCAGTGCTGATTGGCACATGCAAACAAAGACATTACAGCTGCCCCAATTTTCTTTTACTATACTCTGCCGCGCTGCTGTGCATTGTGTTCTACTTTGTTTGGTTGCATAAATGGGCCACTCTACCAAATTGGTGCAAACTTCTGTCTCACAACCAAAAATTTAAAAGCCACTTAAGTGTATAAATCATAGATGTTGTAAAAAATGTCCCATATTTTAATGTCACTATTAAAATGACTGAGTCCATGGGCTAAGACTGATTTTAGCCACACCCCTGCACCAAGGGCAGATATTTCATGCCACAGTTGGTGGGGACAATAAACACGTCCCACCCTGTTGTTGCAAAGTAAAGTAGAAGTTATCAGTCTCTGGCACAGGGTGCAAGGGGAGACAGAAAGACACTGTATTGCTGCCAGAGAAGCGCTGACTAAGATTACAGCATGGGAATGAATGACGAAATAATAGATTTGTGTATATTTCTCACTTTCCCCCTGAATAACTTGCATATAGTAAATATTTTGTCAGTAAAACAGAGTACTGGCTATAGGCAGTGGTCCAAACCAGTGTGAGGTATAATGAGGGACAGCAAGCAGTCTTTTAAAACTGAAAAATGTACTGTTTTGTGTCTGTAGTTAGCACAGGTGCTTTGTCACAATACTTAATCTCATTAATTAACACTGACTAGACACTGAGAGACAGCAGTGATTATACTTAAATTAGATTATTGCTGGGGACAAGTCCATAATACTGGCACATGTCCCTACAGTCCTTACCAAATTCTACACCCTTATACTACACTTCTGATCAGAAAGTATGTCTGTGTCCCTCTCTCTCTCTCATGGCTGCACAGTGAGTATATGGGTCCCATCATTTTCCAGCAAATGTGTTTCAAAACTCTGAAAAGAGTCTAACTTTACGGAACATCACTCACACCTATTTTCTGTAATTAAGGAAACTTTTTTTAGTTGTTTTTTTATTACTGTTCAGAACTGTGCTAGCCGACCATATGCTGACTAGCATCTTTGAGATCGGCTCAACTTTATCTAAAATTGTCACAACCAAAACATGATGATGTTTCAGTTGTGACAAAAGGGAACAGTTAATCCTTTATTACGAGGAACTGAACAACATTTCAGTGCAGTTACAGAAATTATAAGCATGTTAGTAAACTCCATGTCAGTTAAAATCCTGTAATGTGATGATACCAGCTTAAATTATCACTATCAAAACAGTCTCTCCTGAAACATGGGATGTTTTGTCAAAAATAAAACATTAAATCACTGGGTCAGTGTATATTAAGACTAATCTTTCCTTTTTAATCAATAGGATCAATTTTATACCCTTTACAAAGAAAATAAATACACTTAGAAATGTGTTAAATGTACACCTTGGATGTTTTACAATTTACATATTTATGAATTTCTGGGAAAAAGAGAGTTTTAAGATGTTCACTGCTCCAACTTTGAACCAGTTCTGTAGAATGGCCCAGATATGATGGTATGGCCGTATGGTAGCAGATGTTATGAGCATCACACAATACAGGATGGGTTAGGAGCTGTCATTACATGGGAACTAGGTCACCATTCAAGCCTACTCGCCTGCATTGACTGTTTCGAGTGACTATTGATTTTCTGACTAAAGCAATGACTTCATTAATATCACCATTAGTCTGCCATCTGACACAAATGGGTAGCTTGGCTGCAGGGCCAGACAATAATTCAAGTGGATATGAATCAGAGATTGGATAAATTAAACATACCGTACATTTCACTGCAAATGTGCATTACACATCGTAAAAATTGGAAAAGGCTGTAGAGCTCCTTCGCTCAACCGTGCTGAAATGAAATCACCGGAGAAGAAAAACAAAGTCAACGCTACCTCTGCCTCAGCACGTACAAACATAAACAGACATTACCGGCAAATTCTCCTTTCATCGTTCAATTTAAACTTAATCTGTGAAAGATGAGAGAAAAATCAACAGATCGCTTTTCAGCAGGTTTTCAGAACAAAAACAACAATGAAAGAAGGATTATTTTCACTTTAATCCGGGGGCACCAGCTTAGCTAAAACAAAAGCGCGACCATGGGAACGCATGGAGGAATGAGAAGGCTCGCTCTACCCACCAAACCCAGCTCTCCAGCAAACCACAAAAGAAGAACAATGATTGTGTGTGTGTGTGTGTGTGTGTACAAGTGGAAGAGAGAAAGGGGAAACGGGATTTGAGATCTATATTAAAACTGCAAATAGCTTTTAAAGATTAGTGACGGGCAGAAGGAGGTGACAGCAATGGGATATGTGAAAAGTGGATTGCCCCTCCCTACTGTGACTATTTTGATAGCAGTGGCGTTGACAAGCATCGACTTGATTGTGAGAAGGCAACGTGCGCTGAAAAGCCTTGACAAGTTTCTTTGAGGCATGTACAGATCTTTTGGTGACTGAAAGGAACACAAATCAGGATTATGTATTACATAGCCACATTCAAACAGCTGGCATTAGGAGCTCTGAAGTGTCTGGCAAGATACTGTTGTTCAAGGATGTGCCTCCCTCTCTTTCTGTGTGTGCACTGTAATTACCCAGATCTGGGCTTTTAGAAAACCATTTCTTCTGAAGGCATGCAACCATGACCAGAACACGCACATTCTGCACAGACCAAATGTTTCACTGACCATTTAAAGTTATGTAAAATTTCCTCATTAGAATGCCTAAAAAACACTAGACCTATGTTATGTAGTTTGTTGAGGCGTGTACTTACATTATCCCAAGTGTTTCCAACAATCTTCAAATGCAAAAAAAAAAAAACATGATTTATTCAAGGTAACAATGCATTTCTTACTAGCTGCTAGTGTCAGAAATATCAGTTATATTATATCGAGTCTGAATATTTTAAATGGTTTCAATGCTCATTTTCTGCAGTATCGTAGCCTCAACGCAATATTTTTTGTGATTTTTTGCACCATGGCTGACTTATACTTCTTCATGGTCTGCACCTCTTCCTCCTTCCTGCGTACTTCCTGATAGCTTCGTACCTAAAAATCTAAAATGTTATGCTCTTTATATTTTATGCGCTCAATGTGACGTTTTCCCTGTGGTATCAAAAATGGTATCGAATGTTGATATTTTTCAAGGTATTATTACATTACATTACTAGCCCCCAGATGCTATTACTTCTGGGTAAACACAGGCTACATCGGACGTATGAGAAAGTGAGGAAGGACTCAACATAACATGAATAAAACTTCTGCCTGTGTATCCCTGCAGTATTTCAAAATCGTAGTAATTGTGACAGCCCTAACCCCAATGGCAGAACTTATATACCGTGCATTTAATGAGCAAAAATCCTCTCAATTTAACTCCATCATTCTGTTTTTGAGGATTTTTATTCCATTAATGAAGATATCCAAATTTTCATCACAGCACATGCAGCTTTATTCTAAAAATGTGAGTGCACGTGAGTACGTCCTGTACCCTTGCATGCACTTATTTAAACCGATCACCATGGTCATCGCAGGCTGTGTAGTTGCTCTGTTGTCAGAGATGTGTCTCACTCTGCAGCATTTGTCAGGATTAGACAGGAGTAATCCCTAACCAAACTCCAGAGGATGTAATTTGGAGATATGTGCTGGAACTGAAACTGTGTCGGCTTACTCCCACAAACCCCATCTTCCACCCCATCTGAGCCATCTAACTCCTTTTTGCCAGCCCTCAGACACGTCCAATATTTTGAAACGGTGGAAAATGTAAAATACTGACAAAAAAGGGGGAAAAAAAAGCTGGAGAAGTGGAGCTGCCAAGTGCCCTTCAACTCACTTTCATCATCCCGCTCCTGAACAAACCCTCCTCCAGGCAGGTGGGGTGCTCATGATGTCAGGCCCCATCGCTGATATCCGTTCTAATATCCCTCAACACTTGGCTGTCGCATCACCACCCACCATTAAGTCATCGCTTGTGCCCGACACAGGGGCCGATCTGTGTGCTCTGGCCCACTCCCAGCCCCCGTGCCTTTATCACACCCCAACCTCTCTGTGACAGACAGGACTGATCTCCCCTGCAGCAACCCTCCACCCTGCCAGTAAAAGGACAGCAGTGGAAAAAGCCCCCCAGGGCCCACTGAGGATGGACTCATGAATCAAACATGCGCCCGAAGCTTCCTTCTTATCACCGAGGTCAGCCCAGGCATTAATACGCCATGGCTCGAGGGAGCTACCTACTGTGACCTCCCCCAGTTTCCCTGAACAGAAGGGCACAGTCCTCAGGAGCCGGTCCAGCGAGAGAGGGCCTCCCTCCAACACAGTCACTTCACATTACGTCCACACACTGAGAGAGGGGGCGACAGAGAAAGATAGAGACGAGAGGCAATGAAAAGAGGTGCAGAAATGAAGCATGAAAGATCAAATAGACAAAGAAGGAGAGGAAAAGAAAAACAATATTCCTTGGTGCAATGCTGGGCAGGGAGTAACACGTGGGTAAAATCGACTGTGTATACAGACCCTTTCAAACACCACCAATCTTCATTGGCCAGACGGGGTGTGATATATGTGACTGTCTGCCAGCGTAAATTAGGCAGTCCAGCCCGCTGTGTGGTAAAGCATGACGGGGCCGGACAGTGCACTAACTCAGGCGGCCTGGTGCCATGCACACCAGCTTCTCTCTGCTTTGCCGTGCCATAAATCACCAGCTGGGGGAAATGAATCGCTGTCCGTCCGAGCTGGATGCACCAGCTGGCACCGCCATCACCTGACCAGCAGGAGCCCATGCCGACACTGGAGCGGCTGAAATCAAGAAAAATGAGGCATGGAGGCAGACGGAGCCATACCCCTGCGCTCTCTCATTAGTCTCCTCTGGGCTTCCTCCACACTGAGCTCGTCTGAAGTGAAAGGGCACACAAAATATATTTCAGAGTGTCACCTGAGGGGAGGGGGAGAAAAAAAGAAGGGGGAAGAAATGATCACCCCTGGTCTCCTCACAAATCTATGTAGAACTGAAGTGGCAGACAGTATTAGTGTTTGTGAACCCAGAGCTCTGGGAGACAGCAGGAGGGAGAGCAGCTCGAGGGAAAAGTCGAGGCTGCGTGTGGGGGACAGCTTTGTGTTCGCTCTTATTTAATGGAGTTATTTTACTGAAAGTAATGACTCAACCCTATTGGGACTTCCACTCTGCATTCAGATGTAGTTAACGGAAAAACATGTTGATGAATAGATTTTCACTTTTCAATATTGCTGAGTTGCTGGTGGAGAGCCCACTTATATGCTGACCGCTGCGATTATGAGAAGCTGTGTGGGCGTCAGAACTGAGGCACTCATCAGGAAAATGGGTTGAAATTACATCAATACAGCCACATAGAGAGTTGGAGAGATCTAAAATAATATATACTTGATCCTCTACTATGGACACAGGGCTGCTGTTTACCTCTGATGTCCTAAATTATGGATTCAAAACAGTTTTTACATTAATCTCTACATCACGTTAGAGAAAGCAGCAACTTTTCTGCGAGAGGGCAATCAAAGTCAGAGATGGATACATCTGCATTATGAAAATAGGCCAGTGTAAATGAACAGATGCAGGCGAGATTGACATTAAATTTGAGGCTTGTGGTACAACACTGGGTTGCTGCGAATGATTGGCAAGGCCAATTTCCTGTGAACCCCCACAGCAGTTTTAGCCTAATTTCACTGGTCCTGTGGAGCAGCAAGTCTATCACTGTCTCAGATATAGAGGATTAGCTCCTCTTTCCTGCTCAGATGAATTTGCCTGTCATGGTGTGGTGATGAATGGCAGGAAGGCTGAGGAAATGTGCTGTGGGCTCATTGGAAGTGGCAAGGTGAAGTCTGGCCTGGCAGCCTGCCCCAGGCTCCAACTTCACCGTGGTTGTTGTGACCCCCCGCAGATGTCCAGGTGCACGTTCACATATCGGCGGCCAGCTCATCAGTCGGCCGGTCAGTCGGTAAGACCACAGCATCAGTTTGACATCTGTTTTGACAAGGAATCAGATTCCATCAGCGTGTCTCAAGGTCCCAGGATACAGCCGATAGTGTCCACCTCTTCTCCCCATTCATATGAAAAGAGTGCGTTTAAAGGTCAGGCACAGTTTAAGCACCAGCACCTGCCTCCAGCTTAAAAAGAGCACATTTGATCTAATGCAGGATAACAATCTATTAAAATTAAGCTCAGTTTAACTCTTTATTAAAACAGAGTCATAAAGGGATAGTTTGGCTCATTTGAAGTGGGTTTGCATGAGGCACTTATCGTTTGTCAGTATATTACTGACAGTAAATGCTGGTCAGAACGCTCCCAGTTTGGAGAAGCAGCAAGGAGTGCCAGCACTGAGCAAAGCAATGTACAGCTGTGGAGTCAGCAGTAAATATTGCTCTCTCTTGCTCAACCAGACTCTTTTGCAAAATCAGTCATTTCACTTCGCAGAACACGGGAGTTGCTGGTCTGCTGCTGCCTCGATCTGTTAGTTTGTGTTATTTGGGGCTTTTCCAATGTCACTTTTGGCAGTGCTGAGTCAAACCATGTCGGCCTGATTTGTGTTCACATGACCACTTTTATCACACCGAGCTGACCCGACCCGCCTCCAAGCAGGTTCCGGTGACACCTTGGCAGTCGTGGCCAAACTGTGACAGCACCCTTTTTTTCCCCGCAGATGCGTACATTGCGAGTGGTTGCAAGATTCAACTCATGTCTGTGCAGGAGAGCAGTTAGAAAGGCGCTTTTAAAAGTGCTGAGTATAATTGTAGCTTCTAACTGAATCTCTGTGGCCTGAAGTTTCATTTCTCTCCTGCACTGCTGTTTGTACTTTCAGGTATCTGCTTTATTTTACTATCCCACAGTCACTTTTAGCAGGATGGGCATTCTGTTCATTTACTGCTGATGAAAACCCAACATTTCCTCGTTTTGCTGCTTCATAGTAAAATATCTTAGAAATAACAGAGGACTTTTTTGTGAAGAATTTACAGGAAATTAAAAGAGTTTATTCACCATTTTACAACTACTTGACTCCAGACAAAGCACTGACTGAGTCAAACCAAGAAAGCAAACTTGTGTGGACAAAAGGCCTTTCGCAACTTTGGTGAATCCAAACTAACCTTTTAAAACACCAAAGTCACACAATAGCACAAACTAACTGATCGAGGCAGTGGTGGATGAGCAACTCCCATGTTCAGCAAAGTAAAATTACTGATATTTACTTATGGTATCTGGTTGGATTGGAGAGACTGATATTTGGCTTATTAATGGTAAGGTTAATTGATGAAATATTCTAAATACAGCGTTCACTTAAACTGATGTTTTAGGTGACTAAAATACCTTTTGTCGACCGATAAGTACTTCATACTATTCCACTTGAAATAATCTGAACTATCCCTTTAAAAGCAGTACATTTGATCTTATGCTGGATAAAAATCTATTAAATTTGCATCAGTTCAACACAATCTTTATTACAACTGAGTCTTAATAAGGAGAAAATGGCTACAAGTTATGGAAATGTAATGACATCAAGCACAGTTTTATCGTACGATGGTGCAAAGGTATCAGTTCTTTTGCATCAAAACATTCCCATCAGGCCTCTGTAGATGTGACAACAACAAAAAAAAAACAACGGCTCTCCATTTCCTGTCCTCTTCTGTGCAGCTGTTACTGTCACCACCTTCCACCCCCTGCCCGACCCCTCACCACACCTCCTCCATTTCAGCTGTAATCATGTAGCCATGCAAATGCTGTGCACTGAGAGTGTCGTGTTGCCCTCTCCGGGACATCATTCCCAGCTGCCTGAGCCCTTGAGTTGACCACCCAGGGGAGGGAGAAGAGGAAGTCATTACTGCTATCACAGTCAGGCACAGTCCCTACACTGCCAGACAGCCCCTCCAACTCATAAAGTCCTTGACGACTTCACTAAAACATCCAATTTCAGTCGGACCCCATTTATAATGACGAATAGAAATCAATCACTCCAAACCACTGCACACTCCTCCTGAATCTGTCTGCTTATTTGGCTGCCCAAAATGGCACAGGGAAAAAAAAAGGAACCTTTTTTTCCCCCGAATGCTGGTATCCTATCCACATCTCCGGGATATTCATAATTCATCATCTTCGATTCCTGACATCTGCCACTGATTGTGCCGACGGGTTGGCTGGAATTAGCCACTCCTGGGAGCGGCGTTAATGTGCTGGTGGGCCAGCACATGCACCCCGGCTGGGGAGGGGTTGCAGGCTGGGTGGAGGATTGAGGCCGGAGCGGCAGGAGCCTTTCACACTCCTAATGTGTAATTAGGAGCCATTTTGGAGCGCTGCCTTCCTCCACTGAAATTAGCTGCCTTTTATTAATCAGGCAGACCAGTTCAATGGCACGATGGGTCCCCCTATAATCTAACACAAAATGTTGTTCTTAATTACAGAGGGGGAGAGACAGCGCAGAGAGGGGCTGCAGCTCCTGCATGATCCCCTTGGGTTCAATTTCTCAACTGCACAACGAAGGCAAATTGAACATCTACTGCAGCGTAACAGTCCGCACGCTGCGCTAAAAATAATAGTCAATATTATGTCAATCATTCTTCCAACCTGAGCATTACTGCCTACGTTTGGCGTGCTTTACATAATGGGTATATACATCATACCAAGCATGCGGAGAGCACAACTCTCACAGCTGCACAGTCCATGAAACCATTTGCATTTGGCGAATGTCAGCTCCACTTGAATGAGAGATCATACATATTATGTGATTACAAGCACTGGTCCTCCTTTGGAGAGTTAAGTGCTGTGACCCTGACCACGCTCATCAGCGCCGATGCCCTCATGACTACAGATGAGGACTAAATACTTTGGTGTTCATCCTCAGTGGTTGTGATGGGGTTTTTTTTTTCTCCTTCTTGCTACACATCTAATGGAAAAGCTTACAAGTACGTGAAAAGCAGTCGAGGCAGAGAAAAGTAATCACTAGATTCCTGATATGGATGTAATACATGATTGGTGAGGACAGGATACTTTAAAAATGTGTTCGGCAAGCGTTGAATCATTTTCTTCTTAAAACAGAAATCACTAATCCTCTCTTGAACTGTTAAAAGTGATTCAAATTCATTATCACTTCCTTAAAAGTGAATACGTTTAACTGCAAAACACAGCACTGAAATAAACTGAGAGAAACATCAAATATGTTGTTTAATTGTAGCCCATTTTAAGAATGGTAACGGTTGAATAAATCGATGACAAATTGAGTAAGAACTGAATATTTCTGACATGAAACACTCATGACTGCTTTAGTTAGTCTGTCAAGCAAACGACAATGTTACTCTCAAATCAATTTATCATGTTAAAGATATAATATGCAACACTTCTGCATTGAAAGGTCTCCAACAGTGTTCAAACACATTGTTTCCTGCTAGCGGCTGCAAGCTAGTTGCTGTAACTTCTGGGAAAACACGTCAGATACATCAGAGAGTGAGGATGGGAGTGAGAGAACGTGACTAAATGTATCATGAATAAAACTCTTTGATGAACATGATTTCTGCCTCCCTCATGATGACATTATCAAACAATGTATTTTTATCTTGTTTTAACACGAGAGAGTTTGTTTAAATGTCGCAGTTTTATGAAATTGGTCCAGTGTGTCAAACTTACCTCAACCATACCACCACAGTCACTTCTGATGGGCTGTCCCTCACGTTAACCAGCCTGACATGCCCCAATACACACATCTGGACTCCTGTGACCTCTGTTGTTGGTCTCCTTCACCCTGAGTTTGGGCATTTCCTACAAATACAAAGAGCAAAGAACTCCATCTTTAATAACAGCAGAACAAAAGTAACACCATGTCACTTTGGTCCCTGCCTTGTCTCCGTCCAGCTTCACCCTGGCTCGCACCAAAGACAGGCTAGCATAATAAATTAAACCTTCACTGATACAGTAGGTATAACAACTGATATACATTTACAGTCTTGAACTTACTTTAAAAACACTTCCGTTTTGTAATTTTTTGCTTTCCAAGTAAATGTTTTTCTACTACGACTCTGGCAAAACAGAGCAGATCAGGTTGATTCCCATGATTACAATTCAGTTTTTAATCATTTAAATATTAAACAATACATTACAACAACAACAACAACAACATCCTACCCCACCTCCCTGGGAGACTGGCCAACACACCAAAAGGAGAAAAACAAAAGCAATAATAGTAATATTTATTCTAGTAACAAATATTGCAAGGAAAACAATTAAAACATAATTAATTGGAATAAAAGCAAAACCTAAGGGTTGAAATAAAGATTCTACAGTGATGCTGTGGAGTTGTGCTCATCAGTTACAGGAATTAAGTGTTATTTCTTGTCATGCAGACATTATTATAGTAGTCCAGGAGTGGTTGCCTTGATTTTTGGCATGTATTAAATGAGCCCTGAGTGGTGTATCTGAGCTTTTCTAAATTCAAATGACCCATTACCTCTTCAACTCAGCATCTATGCAGAGGCAGAAAGCTAGATTTCCAATTATACGGACTGAGACATCTTGTTAAAAGTTACAAGAAAACACCAGCGAACACCTCAGACCGGCTTGATTTTCAGCTGGAGGCTCACTGACGGGGTGAACTTCACAGCATGTTCATGACTTCTGCTTCACAAAAGGAAAAAGTCTGTGTTGCAACCGTCCCCGCTATACTTTTGTCCCGGCTCTTCCCTATAATATTCAATACGAAGGTAATTTATTCAACATTTAAAATGTACTGAAATTTCATAAGATATTTAACATGATAACAATCGAAATGCTGTCTTGTTTTAAGCAGGGGGTGGTAAATTATATTGAAAATCATCTGCAATCAGATTTTTTAACTTCCACCACTTCATTAGCATTTTATAATCACGTCATTATTTGTGTACAATCTGTACGCTATAATCCAAAAACACTATATCACACCAATCCTCCACACTGATTAACATCCTCCCTCGGTTACACTGCTGTATTTGCTGCATGAAAAAGTGTGTTGTTTCCTTCCATTTGTTTCCCGTCCTTAAAAAATCCTTCCTTTCAAAACAGTCACAGATTTTGTTGGCTAATCAAAGAGCTGATTTATTTCCCAATTCTTTAAAATTGCTTCCTCCACAGTATTATCCTCCTGTAAGTGAATGCAATCATGCAAAATGGCCACTTTTGTGTTTCTAGTGTTTAACAAAGCCCGATGCATATTTATGAATATTGTTGTAGTGCCAGCTATCCCTATAATCTTCTAAGAGAATGCAGGGAATAAAATATGACAAAATCCTTAAAATGCTACTTGACTAAGGTTTCTGTGACGACCGAGGACCCTAACAGCTCATAAACAAACAATCAGCAGGCAGAGAGGGGACGATGAAGACCCCTTCTTGTCCCCTGATGGCCCTGCAGCCGGACGATCACAACACTGATGTCATTTCTCGCTGCAAGGCCGAGCCTGCTTTAGCATTCGACAGAGCGGCTGTGCGAGAGGATAGACTGCCACTCAAGCCTTATTGATGGAATCCAGAACAAAAAAAATCTGATGCAGGGTCAATGAGTGAAGGTCCTGGCCTATCTCTGCTCAGCTTGAAACTGTGTCCAGTGGAACAGCAGCTGTCACAAAGTGCTCACACAGGCACGGACGGCAGTTCTGAGAAATGGGAAAATGTCAAAACAATTTATGGATATGCAACGACTGAAGGCCAAACTGTGACTGAATTATACATCAGCCTCTAAACATATGTAAACACACACTGGCAGACAGAGTCGTTTAACTCTGGAAAAAAAGCTGTTTTAAATAAATTAAATATTTTTCTGATCAAATAAGTAGGCAATCAATCAAAATTAACCTACGATTACTGTGTAATTAAGTCATAAACCCAAATTCAGTGACAACAAAAAGCTCTGACAATGTTATTTTTTCCTATTAGATGACTCCTAGATGACAGCTGGGAAATATAGTCAAAACCATTATCACAATATCAACAGAGGTATTTCCTGATGTAAATATATACCACAGTATAATAAATGCATCTATTATCACCTGTGAAATAACTGATTCAATTAAAATGAACTATGTTCCACTAAAGAAAGCATTCAGATCCTTTACTTAATACAAGTAGGTACATTATACTCAAAAAATACTTAATTATAATTAAAAGTCATTCATCCAAAAGTACAGAATTATCATCAACAAAATGTACTTAAGTATCAAAAGGTAAAAGTATTTGTTCTGCAGTAAAATGACATTTGACTAACATATCATTATACAGTACATTACATTCAGAGGTTAATTCTGATGTGTGTGATGAGCATTTTACTGTTTTAGTTGATCGAGGTGGTGCCAGTTTTAAATACTTTCCAGTTAGTTAGTTGGTTCCCGACCTTAACGGGGTCAGATCCCTGCAATACTCAGATCCTTTCCTTAAAGAGATACTTCACATTTAAACATGTTTTTGAGCTGTAAGGTAAACTATGTTGCTGTACTGTGATAAAACACACCAATGCTAGTTTGAATTTTGACATTTCTTAATAAATTTATAAAAAATCTGCATTTCACGGGTTGAAAATGACTCAAAACACCGGCCACTGTTTGAAATCATCCTGAACCTTGCAGGGGTCAGTGTTGACACTGAGTTGACCATTTGTTGCCGCTCTACGTCATGAGATTATTATTTATTTATTCATTTATTTATTTTAAAGGATGTTGAAGCCCTCTAATCAGAGCTGGGCGGCCCACCTCCCCCAGCCCTCGCTCTTGGGTGTGAATCTGCGAAACAACACTCATTTTAGAGACTCATCATTCACAGGACTTAACACCATTTTTTGTTAACCCTTTACTTACTATTTTTTCAATTTTGGCACTTGTGACAGCTGTAGAAGCAGCACCGGGCCACGGCTCTTTACCGACACTCAGCTGAGCTGGTAGTATTAGCTTGGCTAGCTACACAACACAGGAACTTCTAGAGTGTTATATTATTACACTATATTATTATTTCTGATGCATAATTTTGATGTAATATGTTGCTGTAAGTTGAGGAGGTACCATTTTTAACTACTTTATAAACTGCTGGGTAGTTTTATCTATAGCAGAAGGATCATATCTCATAAGCTGATCAAATGTCTCGTGTGAAAAATGTTTATCTGCAAATAAACTACTAATTATAGCTGTTAAAATTAATGTACTGGAGTAAAAGTACAATATTCCCCTCTGAAATGTAGTTCAGCAGAAGTACAGAGTAGTGCAAAATGGAAAACTCAAGTAAAGTACAGTAATTGAGTAAATGTACTCAATTACTTACTCCCATGTACAGCATATTATAGATCATATGAGAGACTCTTTTTAAAACTTTACACTAAACCAGTAAGAAATTTGTGGAATAATAACAAGATAAGATGAAATATCAACTAGCCCAAGGACCCTACACTGGATGAGGAGATTTTTTTGCTTTGAAAAAGTGAATTACATTTTGAAATAACACTAATTTCACTCTGCCAATCAAGCTCATTCTCAGATCAGCTGATGCTAACCTTCCTCTGACCCCCTTATCAACACCAAGCACTGAATTTATGTCCTTCTTCTTTGGTTTCTTACAAAAAGAATAATGGCAGAAGTAGCAGTGGGCAGTTGGAGTGTTATAATTAGCATTCAGAGTGAAAGCAGGATCATGTGACCGTTGGCAGAGTTTCTAAGTTCTGGCCCAATGGACAGAGAGTAAACTCCACAGGGGAGTCCCCGGGGAGTGAGACATGCTGGGTTTGAGAGGGGTTATTGGACTGTGCTGTCTCTCTGACTGTGAGCCACTGGGGACCGCAGCAGAGGTGCCTGATGGTGCACTGAAGCCTGAGTGTGACACCTGGGCTGTCTGTCACGGCCACAAACACAGACAATGTGACACTTGACAGGATAGGAGTTGAGGCTGCAACACCAGAAGTCAAGACCCGGCTGACAGTAAGGATGAGAGGCGTGCAGTTCAACTCAATAATTTCCCCGACACACTTAAATCCGAGCCTGTTTGTCTCCTTCCTCCTTTCCCTTTCTTCTCCTTTTCTTCGGCGTTCATGGCCCTTTAAATAAATCAGGGTCCCGAGGAGGCTGAACCCATCAATTAGAGTCGTCTGATGAGACCGCGTGTGTATTAATCAACAGTGTGAGGCGTGTGACAGGCTGAAAGGAGACAGGATGAAGGGCTGCAGCGCCGCGGAGCTTTAAGAGGAGCTCTGACGAACAGGCTCTTAAGATGAATTTCCCAGTCTGCATCGCTAAACTAAACTGATATCCAATTATGTTTCCCCACATCGACAAGCTAACAGAGCAGCTGCGAGCGGCACAGACTCGCAGTGTTAGAATTGGGCAGGCGCAAGGCAGAGAAGCCCAGGACCTTGAAGGAGATGTCACAAGGAGGCCGGAGTCAGCCGCTTGAGTGAGCGATGGTCCACACGCTTGCCTGAAAGCATGACATTGCCGAAGGGGGAAAAACACCATTTTATCATTCAGTGCGATTCGCACCCTCTCTCCCTGTCAAACATGCCATATGTCCCCGTCACAGGTCGTCTTGCTGGCTTATCGAGTGTGACAGGGCTATTCACACACTGCTCCCAATCAGACACCATCTCCTGCAGAAAAAAAATCACCACCATAGCGCAGTGACAGGCTGTCAGGCAGAGGGCACCAACCTCCACAGGGCCCTGGCTGAGAGTCTGCCCATCTGGGGGAGGGGGGCAAAGGCCAGGGGTTACGATGGGAGACACAGCGGAGGCATCCACACATCCACACACCTCGTGCACGCTCACGCTGGTGACACTTTTCCTTTGTTGTTCAATCAGCAGCAAGGCAGGGCTGAAATATAGATCTATAAGCATCAAAGCATCAAACAAAACATTAATGGTGATTCTGGAGAAAAACAGTTGTTGAGTCTCATTCCCAGGTCGTCAAAAAACTGATGTTTACCGACATGTGATTGGCCAAAGTCTCCCATCATGGACTAGAGTTTCTGAAACATGAAAACAAGAGGAGCAGAACCTGTTCTCATTCCAACTATAGATATATTATAATGAACTAGATAATGAATACAAAGAATTCAGTCCAATGAGAGCTGCTCACCCTGTGTATATAACAAAAAAGTTTTCTAGCTTCAGGGTTTACTTCCTGTTTATACGGCCCACTGAATATGTGTTTCCCCCCTCTTCCCCACCCATGAGTTGCCACTCAGCCCACAGACTTTACATTATGGAGATGTCACAGATTTTTAAAATAGCTTTTTTTTTGGCTTGTGGAAAGTTTTACAAGTATAAAAACTGTTGTTTGCAGTTCGGGATGTCCTGTCAACACTTTTATAGATTTATCTTTTCGGTGCAATACCTCAAGTAGCCACTGGGAAAAATTGACGGCAGTGCTGGATGGCAAGCCCTGACTGATTCTATAATGAGTCTGTGCTTCCAACTCATCAAACACCGACGTTTGGTCACCACCACTCTGTGTCTCATACTGATGCAGCAGGTGACTGCATGAGGCGCTGCTGGGAGGCCTTTTTAACATGTGATTAAAGTTGATTAACAGTCGCAGTTCAGGTAGGTTTTAAGCACAAAAAGTTGAGTAGGTTTAGGTTCGTCACTTTTCACAATTAGTAAACATATGTATCTTGAAAGTTTGTGGTTTTCACATAAAGTCCCGTCTCTGGGTGAAAGACCTGAGTTGGGAATGAGAACAGGATTGAATTATTTTATGTTTAAAGGTTATTATGAAACTTTTGCCCATTGATGCCAAAAATAAACTGCCTACTTTAGAACAACTTCAAAACAATCACAGCTCTTCTGGCTCACCTCAAAGTTTATGAATTCTCGTTGAGGACAAGTAGAATTTAGTGGCATCTATCAGTGAGCTTGCAGATTGCAAACACCTCATCTCCTCCTATCCTAAGCAAGTAGAACGGAGCTCCTGCACCTTTTCCAAAGTCAAATTCAAGCTTCTCCAGCACCTCACAGCTATTTGATTTGGCATGGCTTTTTTTTAAAACACAGAATGCCCTTCCCGACACAAGCGTCCCCCATTTATCCGGGCTTGGTACTGGCAATTTGGGAAAGCACTTGGTTGTGCGTCCCCAGAGGCTCAGGAACCGAAGTACGGTGTCTTGCCCAAGGACACTTCGACATGTGGCCAGGGGGAAGTTGGGATTGATCCACAGACCCTGTGATCTGAGGATGACCTGCTGTACCACCTGAGCACAATCGCTCCAAATGACATGTTTATAGATATACTAAAAAATATTATTTCACTCCATTTTCAAATGATATCAGATGTTCAATCAGATGTTACTGTACTATAAATACAGATAAAAGCCCACAGAAAGATGTCAAAACACAAGAAAGCTTTACCTTTCAAAATGTGGCGACAGTCTATAAGTGGACTTGGCATCCTAAACAACCTGTCTAAGCTAATATGTGACTTATTTTATGTCTTTATCTAAACAGTTTATTGTGAAAATAATGCAACTACAGTTCCCAGCAGTTTCAAGCACTTTTTCAAACCATGAACACTACATTAAAAAGTGTTTTCAAGGATTTCCAGCACCTTGGTCAGTAAAACTAGGGTGGCTGCACAAAGAAATACAAAAGGTTGTATCTGGAGCCAATGTCTGGTTTGTCCATTCTGGGCTACTGTAGAAATAGAGCAGTTTAACATGGCAGCTTCAGAGAAAGAGGATCTACACGCTCTGTAGATACAAACAGCTCTTTATAAGGTAACAAAAACACAATGATTCTTACTTTCATACTTATGAATATTCCATTTCTACATATTCTGCCTTTAATTCACCATAAATCCTCCACACTGCACCTTTAAGTGCTCTGTGATCGACATGTGACTTGACATTTCACTGGATGATGTACAGAACATCATTGTGACTGTGAAACAGGTCATTTGCCTGACAGGAAACAAAAGTAGTATGTAAACCTCACCTGGGACTTTACACTGCGCCCTGGTCACCAGCCTATTTTCCTAACCACTAGACCATACGAGCACCTTATGTGTCATGCCAATCTGAGGCTACGAGTCAGGACAGCCAGAGGTCACTGAAATCCATATGTAGGGCGCACAATCTGAGAGCTCTGAAGAAGAAGACGATTTGCTTCCCTCTATGCACTTCTGGAGTCTGCAAATGTTTACTTTGATGCCAAAGAATCTCAGTGGTACTTAGCCACTTGGCTCCAAACACAATAACACTGCAGATGCTGAATATATTCACTAAGTGAGCAATCAGTTGCAAAGTGGGCTGAAAATTACACTTATCCCCCCCATGATGATATGCATAGAGAAATAAGTCAGAGAGCAAGAGAAGGAGCAGAGGGGCAGAGGGGGAGAAGTGGTATCACCTGATCCGTCTTATCTTAAAAAGCGGCGGGATGTGTCACCTCAACTCTTCAGAAAAAGAGATAGAACCCTCCTGGCACATTTTTATATGAAAGATTTCTGTGAAATGATTGCTAATCTATGCAAAAAAGCAATCAGTGACTCATTCATAATGCATGAGCAACGAGATACCAATTTTGCAACGCTTTCGGATTATTAGATGTTATCGTGAATGCAGCAGATGAAATATGAACACTCCTACCTGTCCTATTGTAATTACATGACTGCAGTGGTCGAGTGGGAGAGGAGGAGAACGTGAAGAAAGAAACATACAGACAGACACACAGACAGACAGACAGACAGACAGACAAGCAGCTAGAGCATCCATTACCATCTGACTGCAGATAGCTCTAGATGGGAATATTTGTTTCTAACAGCTTTATGTATCCATTTGTGCCATGATTTATCAACCTAAAAGCTGTGGTTTTAAGTACATCTGGCTGACATTTTAATGGTCCATCAATCACACGGTGTCATGTGATAACAGTTTGAGATCATCCTCCTCCTCCCAGAGCCTGTGAGAAAAAAAAAAAAAAAAACTGAATCCAATAAATTGGCTGCAATCCCAGGGAAATGATGAGAACCTATTTCTAATTCAAAGCAAGTTCAAAGTATGAATGTTAGATAAGCTGCTTCTCAAATTAATGCAAATCAAATTTCATTTAGGATATTTTTGTTCTATATAGACCCTAACGTACTGAATATATTTCTGGGCCAGTTTTGAAACTGTGGTTTAAAGCCTGAAAAAAAAAAAATCACAATCCCTGTTTGGATTAGTGGCTTCAGATTAATGCAGCAATGTATTATCAAAGTAGAAAGTGTTTCTTGTGCAGGAGCCATAAATGCATAACCTAAACACCATAAACTAAAAGAAAGTATTGCATTTTTTTTTTTTGTTAAAAGGATCTTTTTCGGGAGAGGTTTTTTCCTTACCCAATCAAGGATCTATAGGCGCCTTTTCTGTTGGTAAACATTATGGGGTTTTTTTTTGTGGGCGGAGCTTAGGTAGAGGCAGAAAAACTGCCTAAACATGTTAGCTAACACTAGCTAGCAAATTTTGTTGGTTGTTTTTTCTAAAACAATGGCTGAAGAAAATACAGAAGAGCAGAAAATACATGTTTTTCTGAATATAGACAGCATCACTGGCGGCCACAGGAATAGGTGACTGGACAAATATACCAACAAGTAGCTGATTCAATCGCCGTTTCTTTTTGGGGACAAATTTTGTGTTTTTATTGTGCTAATTTAAGAATCTGCAGAGTGATGGTTCCTGTTGGCCGGAGGACGATGCACCGAGCTGTGGAGGGCAAGTGAGAGTAAAACAGCCTGCAGAGTCAAAATGTTTTCTCATCTAACACGGCGAATTAAGGATTTATTTCGACTAAACCAGAGTTGGTGGTTGCTGAAACAGCAAAAAGACTAGGCAAGAGTTAACACGACAAATAAAGCCCATCTTGGTTTGGTAAAAGAGAGAAACTTGAATTCAAAAAGTGATTTGTTGTGTTTTTCTGTTTAATATGGAAAATAGATGTGAGAATATTTCCTTTGTTGACAATTTGTGAGTTAACTTTGTGCTCCACTTTGGACACGTGGGAGAGAAAACCATAACAACCTGTCGCTGCCGGTCATTGCGCTACGTCTCCATGTCATGTTTATTAAATAAGTTACAGACATGTGGTGCGAGACAAAGACCCTTTTGGACCCAGCAACAATATCATCGACCAACGCGATGTTTCACTTGTCATATGCCAATTTTGTAGACATCCCTGAACCCTAGCTGGTTGCAATAAAACTTCAATTTTGAGCCATTACTAGTTTGATTCTGGCATTACTACTTCGTGTTCGGCTCCAGTTTTTCCTTCGTTTTGCCTCCAGCTAACACCGTGATCATGACGTAACCATAAGATCTAGAGGGTGTCGTACGCTGTACAGAAATGTGCCCGCTGAGGCAAACTGTAATTTGTGATATTAAGCTATAAAAATTCAATTTGACTTGACTTGAATTAAACTGATTTTTGATACCAAAAAATGAAAAATACTGCCAAAACTCCTAATTTATCCCCGGATGCTGAACAATATCCTGTAAGATCTGTTCATTTTAACAAAAACAATCCAAAAATTCAGAGCTAAAAGCGATGAACTTTGACCTTCACAGTCTGATCAGGGCGTCTCCAACACAACCTCACATTCAACTGGTCTCTTATGACAAAGACTAGCAGAATAAGGCTGTCTCTCCTCTTCCTTACTCCTGTTTAAACATTAAAAATATACACACAGTAGCCCGACTTTTTTAACTCCAGTGTTAACGTGTCTGGATTGCACCTGGAAGCCTTGTGAGAAGCACTGACAGATTTCATACTTTTACATTCTGGGCAACTTCGACACAAGGGATTTGCTCTTAAAACGGAGAACAGCAAGGATGAAGGGTGGTATAAAAATCAATGAGGCTTTTCAAAGGCAACAAGAAAAACCAGCGCCTTAGCCTGCAATTAAACAAGAGCGCTCCTGGCACTGAGGAATGACAGAGTGTGTTGCAGGTGCCCTCGACTTCACAGAATCAATTACTGGATCGATACAATGACATGATACAATTCCATGATGGAAAATGGGACGTGGACTGGGAGTCGCTCTGTGTCATGTGTTTCAGGTGTTTACAATAATACAGCTCAAGCAGGTCTATACACCGTGGGCCCGTCTCATAAACATGAGTGAGGCCCAGTTGTAGACCAAACACATCCCCCCTGGTGGAAACCTCATCTGAGATGTTTTGTCTAAGGATGGAGAGTTAAGAGGAGGTTCCCAAGCCCCACGAACAGTCCTACAAAAAAAAACAACTAATGGCTCATGAGACGATTAACAAGACAAGAAAGCAAGAAACATTTCTGCATCACAAAAGTTGGTCCAGACTGAATTTTAATTTGTCCAATACTTTGGTTTGTGACCAGCCACCTGCAAAACTAACATTCCCATCAACCTCAACTGTCCTTTGTGTTTAATGCTAATTAGCAAATGTTAACATGCTAACATGCTAAGCTAACATGATGAACTTTATACCTGCTAAGCATTAACATGTTAGCATTGTAAGTTTACATTCTGATGTTAGCATTTAGCTCAAAGGACTGCTGTTTACAACCTCACACATGACAGCAAATGTTTTGTTTTTGGGTTTTTTTGTGATTTATTGCAGAATTTTATCCTTCTGGTCTCTAATAAACATTTTAATGAAACAAAGTGGAAAAAATCATTATTCATAAGTGATAAACTTGCAGCTAATAATGAGATGCAGTTTCTTTGATTTTTGCTGATGATTCTGCCTCACAATATTCTTATGTGAAAATATATAAGAGAATAGGACATATTTATTTACTAAATGATGGAGTGTATGAATTGTTGGGGTGTCATGATTCTGTTGTTGTTTTTTTCCTTTGGATATACGCCAGATGCTGCAGGTATGCCTTTTCAGTTTGATTTTTATCTAATATTCAAATTGTGACCCCCCTAATGAAATGTGTGGCAAAAACAAAAAGTTTTAAAAAAATAAAGGGGTCCCCAGTCGAGACAGCAGCTTTGTCACTTGCTTAAAAATGGTCCAGAACTCCATGAGCAAGGCGTTAAATTAGTGCAAGATGTTAAATGTTGAAAACTGAAGCTAAAACAATTCGATGTCCCTCCATAAAACTAAATCCTCAAAGCTCTTTGACATCACCCTTGCACCCCGCTGTTTTAATTGGACCCCTGCTACCAACACCGTCCGCCACCCGCCCCCAAACCCACAACTTACCGAAAGGGCAAACACCCCCAGGAGGATGATCCAGCCCATCATGACTGAGGGGAGCTCATGATGGCGATGTTGCCTCTGTCAGAGGATGGTGCCACAGATCTTCCCTGCTGTGGACAACTGCGCTTCTCCTTTCAACACAAATATCATGACATAAATTATAATAAATAGACACGTCATTTTCTGTAATGTATTGTGATGCAGAGGCCTTCATATGTAAATGTAAATGCTGCCTGTAGGAAGTCCTATACTGACTCCCTGTTAGTAAAACCAGCGGCCAGCAGCAACATGATATCTTGTCAGTCAGGTCTAATTCTGTATTCAAACTTAATGGCTCCTGACAAGCATTTCACCCGTTGACTGAGAGACCAGAGGGAATGTGCCACAGTGAGCATGACCACTCAGCAAATTCACATTTAACATTTCATTCCTCCTGCTTGGACAGAATGAATTATACATCCTTGATTCTCCCACATTGATCCGCGCAGACAAAACTCCCTAAACGTTAAATGTTAAATGATTTGTACGTCTCCCCTTCCTCACCGCTGGGACACCACGCTGTTTTCACCGTATCTCTCTTGATTCTGACATTCTCCCTCTATCCTTGACCCCCTTTTCTTCACTCCCTCTGTTATCTGAAATAATCTCAGGGCCTCTTTAGATTCTATTCATCAGAGCAGAAAGAAGCAGGCGCTGACATTGATAAAAAAAAAAAAAATACCATCTGTGCCTTGCAGGGGTAAAAGAAGTGAGAGAGAATGAGACAGAAAAGAAAGAGAGGGGCTTCAAATGAAACAGGCCTGTTGTCTCCCTCTTGTCCCCCCTCGTCAATGCCATTTCAATTGAAAAGCGCAGTGGTAATTAAATTCCAGCAGGGGTTAGGGGCAACTGTGCGGCGCACTGATGGGGGGCTGCCCTGACATAAAGATGACACAATTCAAGAGGACAGAGGGGGCCAGGCGGAAAAGGAGGGAGGGTGACAAATGTTGTTTATTCACGTACACTGCCAGATTCGTACTACTCAATCTTCATGACATTTAAAAAATAGAAAATGAAATGGATATTCAGACTCAACCGAATCCCGCAATGACCTTTTCCCCAAATCAGGGATATTCTAAACAGATCCGTCTTCTGTATCTGCGGCATGTGCAGAATATTTTTTGTAAATGCTTAGGAGGGGATGAGCAATTAGGTGGAGAAGTATTTGGGAAAAGCTGGTGTGTGTGTGCATATGTGTCAGCACAAATGTGTGAGTCACAGAAGGACGCTGGTTGTTGTTGATTCACATTATAGTGGCGCTAATCCAGAGGCTCCAGAGAGGCCACACACTCCTGCTGTCCCCCTCTCCCCATCCTCTATTAGCACAACAACACAGCCGGTTAGTCTTTAACTGAGCAAATCAACGGTGCGCGGCTCGACATTACTTTGAAATAACATTTTCACCAGATATTTTATATTATTCTCTTTGGGAGATTTCAAATGAATAAATCACAGAAAATTCTTTGGGTTCAGCTTCACTTTGCATTTCAACACTTTTATGTTAAAAACAAATCACAATAAAAGAGTGTTGCAGCTTCAAAGGAGCTCACATCTGTCTGTATAATCATAATTATGAAACTGAAGTTTTACATTATATTAGAGCTGCAACAATTAGTCGATCTAAAGAAAAGAAGCTGCCACTATTTTAATAATCAATCAATTGTTTGGAATCGTTTGCTGTTTTTCTTTGCCATTTATGACAGTTAATGAAGAGTCTTTGGGGTTTGGACTGTTAGTTTGGCAAAAGAAGCAATTTAAAGATGTCACTTTCAGCTCTGAGCAACTGTGATGAGCATTTGTCACATTTTCTGACATTTTATAGTGGATCTGCACAATACAGTAAAAAAAAAATCATATAGGATATCTGTTTACGATAGTGACTGATTAGAGCTGACTGAAAAAAAATAAAAATAAATAAAACATGTTTTCTTACATTTGGAAAAGTTTTGTAGTCCAGGGCATCTCTGCAGCACTACAGTACTTCACTATAATGCTGATTTCTCACACATTTTGCAGCCTCTGTAATTTGGATATTGCACTTGAACATATTGTGATTTTCAAATAATCATGCAGCCCTAATTTTTTTAACCAAACTGTATTTGGTTTCAGCTTCATTTTGCACTTAAACACTTTTATGTCAAAAGTGGAGCACAATAAAAGAGGACTGCAACATTAAAGCGTCATACATCTGTCTGTATAAAGATGATAATGAGAGTGAAGTTCAGAGCTCGACCGATATTCCCATCAGTTATCAGCTTCAACTGTGTGTATATTTGATCCTTTTTCTCAGTTCAGGTCAAATATATTTTGCTCTCTTTGTGTCATGTTTTTTAATAAAGTGTATTCCTAAACTGTAGAATATTCTGCCTACATATATATCTTTGTCACAAGTGTTTTTGAGGGATTATTACAAAAAATAAGCTAATGTTTATATTCTATATTCTGTATATTGTATTCAGTATAAAGACTATTGGCTGAAAAATCAATATCAGCTGTTTTTACCCAGTAATATTGGTATCGGCCCCAAAAGCCCAGTAAGTAAAATATTATATTATATCCAAATTACAGCTGCAACGATTAGTCAACTGATTGATTCAACCAACAATCATCAGCATGATAAGCAGCTATTTTGATAACTGATTTATTAATTTTTTCATGCCATAATGGCATAGAAATGTTGTTTTCAGCTTCTTAAATATAATAAGGTGTTTTTCTCTGTTTCATCATCATATTAAACTGAATATCTTTGGGTTTTGGATAAAATAAGATATTTAAAAACATCACTTTGGATTCTGAGAAACTGGGATGAAAATTTTGTCACTTTTTTCTGACATTTTATGAAACTTCCTCCACATTTTTCCAGAGTCAAATTAAAGCATTTCCAACATACCTTTTCAAGCTTGTCTAGCACCTTACAGCTGTGGTAAATTACATATCTATATACATAAACTCAAAATGATTATTTCACTTCTTCATCGTGACGTAATTCGTCAGACGGGTGAAAAATTAAAGGAAAACACAACAAAGGTTCATTTTTCAAAATGTTTGACTTCTTTGTAAGCAGAACTGGCATCCTATACATTATCCCCCTTGTTTTATTTTGTTTAATCTAAACTGCAACCTTTTCAGTCAGGCAGTGATTTATTAGAAAGTAACACAGCTGCAATTTTAAGCAGTTTCAAGCACTTATCATCAAAAATCGAGTAATTTCCAAATGTTGGAAGCACGACATTAAAATCCAAGGGTTTCCAAAGATTTCCTGTTTTATAGCCAAATGATTAATCAATTAATAGAATAATACATAATGAAAATAATTGTTAGACACAGTCACTTTCATAAACCTCTTTGTAGCAACGTGAAGACTAAAAAAAAAATTGTGAGTAATAATCACTGGACTTTGTTAGATAATCAAAACTTTTCTTACATTATCATTCTCTGTACAATTAATTCTACAAATTGCCACTCTCATTCTAGAGGTTATCCAACAGTAACACCAGGTGTGAGCAATTAATGACGATCATTTAATCCATTAAGATAGGTTGTCCCCCCCCCACTTTAAACATTTGGATAAAACTATAAATTAATTCTGCCGGTGTTTTACTTACACATTAATCAATTTATCCAACCCTCTTACCATAAATCCTGTTTCATAAAAAGCATCTGTGCAACTCTGATGCCATCTAGTGGACAAAGCGCCCAGTACATGTATAAAATTGAACCCTTGAGTATGTTTGACAAGCAAACACTCCACGGGAGGCTTCACCAAAAAATTAAATCCTCTTCATTTTGCCAGTAATTTGTTCCAGACACAGTTGCCCTGTTGTTAGTTTGAAACTGATTCAGTCAGTTAAATGTATAATTAACACTTCAGGGAGCTCTGTCCAGGTCTGCTTGGTGTGAAATGGTCCTCGGTCCTCAGCTGAGCATCAAAACAACAAAAAGACAAATAGTACGTCAGTCCTCTTGTTCAGCCACAGTCACACGTTCGGTCTCAGTAACGGTTTAAAACCTCCAGAATTTCCTCCTTAACAGACAGAGGACAGTGCTGCTGGACACCCGGCCCGCCGATACTCGTTTCCCAGCAGTCAAAGCCGCAGTCTTTCAAGTCCTGCACTGTCGTCTGGACAACAGAGGAGTCGGTTTCTACAAAATTAACAAGTCATAATAAAGTCATGTCAGGGTGAGCTACAGCTATACATAAACATTCACTGACAGTAGAAAACATAAAAACCTCATCAGTTAATTCAACAAGTCCCTCCATAGAGGAATTTATTAGAATCAACTAATCTTTTTGCATCAAATTAACATAAATATACAAGTTTTATTTGTTCAAGTTAATTAAACTTAAAATTTCTAGTATTTATTTTAAGAACATTTCAGAACTAAAAAAAACACATTTAAAACAATATAATAAATCAAAAAGTACCAAAAGTATTGAAACCAGTTTGAGCCATAGGAACTCAAACCTTTCCCTTAGAACGCCAAAACTGATACTTAACGGTGAGCCACGGACAAAAGCAAAATAATTAAATTAATTGCCAACTATTTTGGTAATTGATTGATCGGTTTAACTCATTTTTAGGGAAAGAAAGAAGAAAAAAGTCAAAATTCTCTGATTCCAGCTTCTTTCCTCCTCTCTGACAGTAAATTGAATTACTTTTGGGTTTTGGGTAAAACAAGACATCTGAGGGCAACAAACAATAATCTATATTTTTCACCATTTTCTGACATTTTATCAACCAAACAACGAATGAATTAACCAACATAATTACTAATGAGGGATTAATAATGAAACGAATTGTTAGTTGCAGCTCTAGTATTGTTAAGATCCAAAATGGTGAAAGGGAAGTTCCCTTAATTGACTGACTTTCTGTGCAAAGAGTCCACTGCCCACCAGGCTCAGATTATGAAAAATGATCAATGATTAGGGAGACTACATATTGAAAAAGAGTATTTTTACCTCACTATTTTTTTTTTCAACAGAAGCAGCCCTGAGCGAAGTGTCCAAAACCCGAACAAAAACAGTGTTTACTGACTTTTCAGTACCAGCACTATATGCAGGTTGTTCATTTTAAAAAAGAAAGATAAAAATTGTCCTATTTTGTGCTGATCATTTTTATACGACTGAAGTTTAAAATTGTGTTTTCATGACAACCCTACTAGAAACGTTTAGTTGTTTTTGAATCATTCTTTTCAAACTCAGTCAACTTTAAATTTTAAGGCAACCAAGACACTAACTTCTTTAAGTTAAAACAAAAAGATTAGTTTTACAGTGAATCTGTATGATCCAAACAAACATCTGAGAAAATTATAGAGGACACACACAGATGAAGACGCCTGCTATGAAAACAAATAAAGAGCATTTTGAAAATCTATTTAGAGGACTTTGAACTTATTAAAATTCAGTCTGCTACAGGCTACATACATAAACACAGACTGAAGACTCGCAGGTTCTTGTTTGTTTGTTTTGTTAAAGAGAGGATGACTCAAAGTTTCCTCATAACCAATTGCACAGCAGTACCCAGCCGCACGCCGAGGCCCTCTCATCATTTCCTGCCACTCAAATCCGTGTTTCAGACGGGAAGAGCGAGCAAGCGTTTGAGGGAAACACAACAACATTTGTTGTCAGCAGGAGTCCTGACAGTTTGGCTCATCAAACTTCCCTCATCAAATTGAATTCATTATGTGTGGGACAAGGACAGACAGGACAGAAACAGAGACCAGGGCTTCATGACTCGAACAAAATGCAATCAAGGAGTTTTATGTTGCATATAAATCTTTCTGTAATTGCTGTTTAACACATAGACATCTTTTGAGTTGCGGCTTATAAACCAGCCAATAGACCAGATTTACCAGATAATGTCCACATCTAAAGTTATGATTCAGTGCCGTGACACCAGAGGAGCCAATGTTTCTCAATGATGTTTCTAATTTCTGCAGGGCAGAGATTAAAGGTGGGGTAGGCAGTTTATTTTTGGCGTCACTGGGCAAAGGTTCCATAAGAATAATGTCATTCAAGTGGTCTCGAGGTCTGTTTTCATTCTTTAAAAACTCCAGAGAGATGCATAAGAATTACATTACATAACAAAACATCTAACAGAGAACCAACAAACTGACTATTTATCAAACTAAAGTCTCTGAAACTTGATTTGGATGAACTTTAAAACAATTCAAATTCAGCAGGTCCAAAAATGACATACTGAACAAATATGAATGTTTTTTCTGTTTTGTATTTTTTGTCTTTGTTAATATTGTTATTGTCTTTTGTTTGTTTGCCTGTTCTTTTTGTTTATCTTGTGTTTTGTTGTTTGTTTGTTGTTTGATCATACCATCACTAAACATGATGTACCATTAAAAAAAGCATAGGTGCTTCAGCCTGCACCTTTTTTGGACTATGTTAGTATTTAAGTCATGTTAAATTACTTTATTGTGATGTTTTTGACTGTATTATTTAAGTATCTGCTATGTAGTTATTTATTTATATGAATTTGTGGAGAAAAATCGAATAAAAAGTTTGAATCCATCCTGTGACAGGAGATTTTAGCCAATCACACATGGATCAGATAGTTGATCGTTGCACTGACGTCATTCCCAACACTTCAGTGTTTGATGACTTGAGGATGAGACTCAAAAATCAGCTATCTTCTCCAGAATCGCTTACTGCACTTTTAAAGTCAGTGAGAAAACACCTGTGGCTCACTTTGTTTGTCTTTCAGTGGAGCAAATATTCTCTTTCACTTGAAGTAGAAAGGCAGCACCACACATGTTTGAAGGATACCTTCAACTTCTGAGCTGCTGACACAAAGTCAGAAAAAAATAGTTTCAATCTAATCTCAAGAAATGGCCCTTGTAGGTATACTGTTCATTTTCAATTTGCCTCTTGATGCAAGTGGATGAACCAACAACCAATCAGAGCAATGAAACGCGTGACAGAGGTGGTAAACTCAACTTAACAAATCCTGTCGGAAGTGAGACAAACACAGCTTTTGTATCAACAAAACCTGAAATGCAGTTTGTTCTTTTAGAGAAAAAATACCATCCGATTTGTTTTATACTGACGCGATGGTGCATTCAACAGAACCAAGTCAATATTAGCGGCAGCCATCTTTGCTGTTTAAAAATGCGAATAGCAGCCAGTAAGTTCGCACTCCTCTCTACAGTCATCATATCAAACCCGCCCATTGTTAGACAGACAGTTGGCGAGTGGAAATCTGTCTGAAGGAGAAACGGGCCAGACGTATCTGACATAGCAAATAAAACATGAGCTAGCACATTCGTCTGGTAGATTACTAGTTGCATGCAGAAGAGTGTTACAGTCAGATGATTTATGATAGATGGACATTTAAATTGTGTTATCATCTCCCTCAAAAATAGCCACGTCTGTGAGCATCACAGGGTCTTTGTTTGCTGTGGATGTTGCTTATAATCCCTGGACATGTGGATTAAACGTGTTCAGGCTCTCTATTTGTTTCCATGTGGTAACTGGTTCAAAAGGTCTTTGTATGTTTATGAAAAGATGGCTGCATGCTGACTAGAAATTAGGACAGTGGCTCTGTTATACTCCCATTACCAGAGATACTGGGTCTAAAAGGAGGGCCATTTTGATCTTTCTGTACCTTAGAGAGCCTGTATAATGCAGGCAATATGGGATACAGAGCCTGCATAAAGTCAGATTCTCCTCTTGTTATTTAACTACAGTCCAGTGCATGTTGCAGCATGTTGTCGGTCTCTGACTGTCAAAGCAGAATCACAGTAGAACAAGTTGTTGCTAAGATGTTTGTTCACTGTAAACTTCATATCTTGTCATATCAGACAATCTGAGATGTCATCACCTACCGGTCATGTGGCGGCAACAACAGCCGCTAACAAACCTTACATTTTACTGGACGTGATGCTCTCCTCTCTAATTATTTCTACCCAGTTTTAGCAACGAAGGCTGGGAGATCGTCCTCAGTCTCGGCTGAGCGAAGCGTTTAGGGACCGACTGTGGGGCCTCGTTTGTCAGCGGGCTTGATTAGGACGACCTTGCTGTTTTGAAGGTCCTGCAACAGCCGCCTCTCACTCAAAGTCAAAATTTGCCAAAACACTGCTCGCTGTAACCTCTTCAGGCCTCGAAAAAGTAAGTCTCATTGGAGGAGGCGATATTCTAAAATATCTTCCCAAACACAGCTGTTTTGTCTCGACAGGCTAATGATAGTTTTAATCTTTCTTACAGTTGCGTTTTTCTATTCTTGTTCTCTGTACTTTATTGTATTTTGTTAGAGTTATTGAGTCTTGCTCTCTGTTTCTGTCCCTTCGGTTGCCTCTTGTTGCTACCTGAGTGTTTTTACCTGTTCAGGTGTGGTCTGCTCTACACATGTGTTGAATTAGGTCACAGCCTTTATTGTCTAATAAATAAGTGATCTGCAGTTAATGTGAAATGTATCAACAATTATAAAATAAAATAATAATAATAAAAGTAATAAAATAAAACACTTTGTTTGCTTTGCTGGTGTGACTTTTTTACTTTTGAGCAGATAAAGTGCAAAAATGTTCCTTTGACTTTATCCTTTATGCAAACGTTTCAAATGCACACTGTTATGATATATGAGACCCAGAAGTGCCTAAATCAAAAACTAATGAAGAAATCAATCAATAAATCTATATGCCATTAAATGCATAAATAATAAGAATTATATTTATAAAATGTGACACAAATGTATATATCTGTATTAATTTGCTTTAGTATTTATTTACCTTTGTATTAATTCACCTATACATATGCTTCCCATTTTAATTTTCTATTTTATTTATTCATTTAGGCATTTTAAATCAATTTATTTCCCCTTTGCATTTTCCCCTATTTCTTTTCTTTTCTTATTTATTTCAACAATTTCCCCCCGGGGATCAATAAAGTATTTCTGATTCTGATTCTGATTTCTGTATTTTCCTTTTACATGTCTTTATGTGTTTCTGCTTCATTATGCAAATGAGGGGCTGTAGTTTTGAACTATGGCAGGGTCAACATTTCATCTATTGAATTTGATTTGTCTTATTGAAGTAAATAAATAGGTAAAATAAATAAAAACTGGAGCAAATTAAAACAGAAATCACATTTCATAAATTAATATTATTTTCTTGTATTTAATGGCATATTAAATGTATTTACTGATTTCTGTAGTTGTTTTTTATTTTGGCAGTTCTGGTCCTCAACATATTATAACAGTGTGCATTTTAAATATTTGCATTAAAAGGTAAACTAAAAGCAAAATAAAATAAAAGTCAAAAAGGTGACACACCAGCAAAGCAAATGCATTTATTTATTTACTTATTTTTAGTTTATCTCTGGACTCTGTCGACCAACCAATAGACAAAATGTTGACGCCTTGACATACTTTGAATAACTGACTCCTCATTTGCATAATGAAGCAAAAATGTATAATAAGAAATGAAAAGGAGGGATATATTAACTGAAAATACCTACATTAATAATAAAATGGGAAATTAAAATGGGAAATTAAATAAATAAATGAATAAATAGAAAGGTAAATAAATACCAAAGAAAATGTAAACAAAAATATCAAGTTATGTCACATTTTCTTAATACTTTTAATATTCTTTTTGGTGCATTTAATGGCATATTAATATATTTATTGAGTCATTTATTTATTTTTGATTTTAGCAGTTTTGATTCTTCATAACATGACACACACAGTAGAAGAAATGGTGAACGGTACCTGGTCTCAGAAGGGTGATGCCGCAGCCTCCTCCACCGGCGCCGGTTAGCTTGCTGTGGAGCCCTCTGGCCAACGTGACCCGGCACAGTGTGTCGAGGGCAGAGTGTCCCACCCCCATCACGTTCAGGTGGTGCTGGTTAATGTCAATGAGCTCCTGTAAATGATACGACACAGCTGCTGTTACTACCTGTTGCTACGGCAGAGAACTAGAGGAAAAAAATATTTTAGATTAAAAATAATACGGTATTACTTTTTCACACGTCACAATGTCACAATGACATGTTTATAATGCGTCATGCTTCCATATTTTGTACCTCCAGAATATTGTAGTGCTCTCCCGTGATGGGCTCACTGGTCATCTCTGACAGGACTTTCTCACAAGTGCAGGAAATGGCATTAACTGAGTCCAGCACCGGGGTCATGATGGAGGGAAACTACAGGAGAGGAAGACACACAAAGACATCACATCTGTGGGCATGTCACCATAACTACTTTTGCTGGACAAATATATATAATATATAATAAATAATATTTTATATTGTCCCAAAAATCATTGTGACAAACAAAATATTAAAATATATCCTAATTAAATCAAACAGGTCCAGTGTTCCAGATTTACAGGGATTTATGGGCAGAACAGGGCAAGAATGGAGTTTAATATTCCTGAGTTTTCATTAGTGTATAATCACCTGAAAATAAGCATCGGTGTGTTTTCATTATCATAGAATAAGCTGTTTATAACTCCATGAAGTTCACCATTTTGTACCACCTTGTTTCTACAGTGGCCCAAAACGGACAAATCAAACACTCACTCTAGATGCAGCCTTTCACATTTTGCGTGAGTTTCGTGGCCACAGAAGGGGAGAGTGAGACGTGTTTGCAATCTGCAAACTTCCTGCTGGATGTGAGTAAACCCTACACACTGGTTCTTTAAATACATATCAAACTTTTGGCAGATGGGTATATAACGGGAGTCTTAGGTTAGTTGTATTGCCACTTGATGACAAACCAGCTTGTTCACATTAATGGACACTCCTCTCTCATTCGGCTTAAACCCAAAATGTCCCCTCACTGAAACCAAGCCCATCTGGGCTGGGGTCATTACAATACTGGATTTCTGGGGCCAATGCTGATGCCAATATTGGGAAGTAAAAAAATGGCAATTTTGATATATCAGCCAATATTCTTTATACCGAATATAGCACAGTAAACAACCAATATTTTTAATAATTATAAACATCTGCAAATGACAAAAGCTGTCTCGTGCCTATATATGCCGACCAATAAAAACAATCAATAAAGAAGTTTTCATCTTGGCATATACATAGACCAACACAGCTGTGATAGGGCAATATCAGGTTAATAATACTGGTCAATTGATATATCAGTCAGGCACTAATTTGGACTAATTCCTCCAAACTTTCTAGCTGAAATTATGCAGTTGTCTGGAAAAACACCTGTTAGCTTTGAGTAACATTTTCACTTCACCTGGTTCACTGTTGCTGTGTGTGTGTGTGTGTGTGTGTGTGTGGTGTGTGTGTGTGTGTGTGTGTGTGTGTGTGTGTTGTGTGTGTGTGTTCCCTTTAGCCCCGACCACAATGAAACTCCAAAACGGAGAGCAGACGACGAGAGAACAGAAGTAGCGCCATCAGAAATGACAGTCTAATGGTAGGGGAAACCCTGCTGTTTATTTTGGCATCATGTTGACTAAAGCGCTGGCGACATACTTATGTAAACAAACATGCATGTAAACACAATACAATAATGAGGTCATGTCCATATATTGTACGTTAAATTTGTCACCTAATTATGGTTTCAGGCCTACACGCACAGATTTCTGCACAAAGTCTCGATTATTTGTAAAACAATAAGCATCTTAATACAGACTGTAAAATGTCTTATGCATAAAAACTCTTCACAGTTTTCTGATGGATTCGCTGTACACATCTACAGATTGTAAAATGGCAGGTTTGACTTCGGTTGTGCTCCAGCCTGATCACAACACTGCCACAACACCATCCAGGCCGATCTGTGTGTGAGGCAGAAATCTGCACACCTGCTGGTGTCACCAAGGCAACAGCACACAGGGGTGCTGGCTAAGAGTTTAATTTCAATATTTTATGAAGGCACTCAACGGCAGGCTCTGGAGTATCTGCCATGCAAAAGCACCGCCTATTATATTAATTACAGTGTCGGCAAGTAACACACGGGGGAGGAGGAAACCATTTAGTACCTTGTTAATCTTGTCCTTCACCCTGGCAACAAGTACCTTGGTGCTACGTGGTACTTTGGTGTTAGTGAGGAGGATTCTTAATAGTGGCACCCTGGAAGTAAAGCAGACGGATCAGAGAGTTCATGCAGGTGCATTATTCCTTTTTAATTTGACAATATTTGTTTTCTGTGAAAGAAAAATGATTTTATTATCTGTGTGCTCCTTTTAAATCAAATTAAAAATGGTTAATCAGCGTCAGTACCTGCTCAGTGGTATTATCCTCCCGGCCAAGAATCTCAGCATGCCACCTACATACAGGGAAATATGAATCATTAAGAAGATAATAATCAAACTATAATGAACAGTGGTGGTACAAGGCTTCAGTGATGCCATTAAAGACCGCTCTGTGTCCACGGAGACAAAAGGATGTGCCGTATGCTGGATTATTGCAGGCCTCACCCCATGTTCCCACGGCGTTGTCCACTCCTGAAGGATTACCGTGGATGATCATCTCCCCCTGGAAAGCCCAGCTGTTGATCTGCTCCAGGTCCTCCTGACACCACCTGCAATTATTCAGAAACCCTCTCAGACCGAACCTCTAATTACCTCTTCATCTCCTGAACAAACACTCGTACATGGGAGGAACACACAGCTGTACGTTCAATAAATGATTGTGCAAATGTTGTTCATGATGAAATGATCATCGCAGGATTTGTAGCGTGATACAGTACAACAATATCCCACCGGCAAAATATCTGAGCATTATTTATTTATTTTCTTTACATTTTTTAGATCGAATTCCTGCCCATTAGTGCTGAGAACCCAGGATGGAAACAATGGCATGAATGCACCTGAAATAATATATAATCATGCACTATAATTATGCAGAAATTTACTATAGTAGTAGTTGAGACAATCATCAACAATCATCAAAGCTCCTAAAAGACAGTATTTGTTACACTGCCGTGTGAAATGGCTGAAAAATTTATCACAACAAAAAAATTCAGAGAATATCGATAATTAATTATCTATTTTTAATCAATACCAGGAGAGAAAAAGGTTTTAAAAGTTTTAACAACTTCAGTTATCAAGGAATACAGGTGACTGCCATATTGGCGAGCTGACCTGTCCTTTCTAATTAACAGTTTCCTCACAGTGTGCACTCATTTTCTCTCTACACACTATTCCTGTTGATGTGTCACATGTCGATGGTGCAGCTGAACAACAGAACTGTCAAATGATTGGCTGTTGCATGTCACTTGTTAACACTCTCAAGGGATATGATTGGCTATTTATGAGCCTTGACATGTTCATTATGTGCTTTCACAGCAGTTTGCATTTAAGTGAAACTATTGAATGTTTTATTGAACTTTTTTTCATGGCTACTGATGAAGTGTCTATTGATGATGCATGACTACTGTTTTATTGCCTAGTTGACAATGAACCATGCATACGTTTTTCTATTTGAGAAATGTTGTGATTCAAGGTCTTGGTAAGACTATTCACACAGTATGGAACGTGCAAGAAATAAAATCACCTCTATGATCCCTTTTAAGAGTTTATTCATCAGGCCTAATGATTCTGTCTCTGCACAACAGTGGTCTACACAAGCTGCATTCAGAGAGACCTTCCTTCAGCATAATGTTGTTACCTGGCAGTTTGATCCCACTCTTTGAGAGGAGTGGGGATGGCTCCTCTTGCACAGAGCAGAGCTGCAGCTAAACACACAGAGTAGGCAGCACTTGACCCGAGTCCTGCTCCAGTCGGCAGCTCTGACCACACAGACACCGACAAGCTGGGCAGCTCACTGTGAAAAGAAACAGAAAAACTGAGCTTAACACTTAGATACAGAGTCTATGACTTCTGACTGTTATTAAGAGATGACTGCAGGTGATTGATGATTGAAAAGTAAAGGTTTTATTGCAAAGGACATATGAATTTGTAACTGCCTCCAAAATTAACTATGTGCATTACTATTTAGAATTAAAAACAGTCAGATCATGCATTTTTTAAAGCATGAAGTAAGTCAGTAAGTATCATATTCCCTTCTTTAAAATCACATTAACTGGTGCAGTTACAGTATATACATTAACTTTATGGAGTGTGTAATAAATAGTAATCCATACACTTCCATAGGCAGCAGAAACTGGCTTGACATTGCTGTCAATGTCTGTCAGAGGAGCTGCTTTTGGGCCAACAGGAGAATACTCTAAACTAATTGTCCGGCTCTGCTCTCGAGGGAAAGACACATCCAGACTTGTTAAAGGCTGCAGTGTGGCCCAGTGCCAGACTCTCATTAGTGGCCATGCTGTCAGAACCCATCGCCTCTCTCAGACACGGCAGCACCGTGTCAGCACCGATTAAACCTCCCGACAACCTGCAGCTCTAATGTTCCTGAGCATCTTCCCTGTTCACAGCTGCCGCAGTCGCTAAAACTAACATCCGGCCTCTCTGTCTGTCTCTCTCGTTATTATCTTCATTTCAAGGTGGAGGGATTTTTTTTTTTTTTTCAGATGCTGTGAAAATGGTCCTCGACACAGCTTCATTAATAGTGAGTAAATTTTTGCAAATAAAGCATTTCCAAAAGAGCTGGAAGGAGTTTTGAGTTGCAGTTTTGTTTACAACATTTACTTGACGAGAGCTGAACAATTCAGTATCACTGCTTTTCAGCATCTTAATGTAAGCTTCTGCACTGGTCACAATGCAAAGGATAATATAGAATAAGCCAATTAGCCCCAGCATGATACACTACAGCACACATGACAGTAGTGCACCACACTGCATATGATAAATAACATAAATCCAGTCAGTTTCATTTGAACTGGCTTGTAGCTCAAAAGCAAACAAACAAATTCAGGTCTGACAGGCTGCAGATTTCACACAAGACAGAGGTGTTATGTCATTGTAGGACAGAGCTGGTCCTGACCTCCATGGGGCCCTAAGCAAAATTCTGCTAAGGGGGCCCTCCTAACTGACTGGAGAGCCAGTAAATCATTTGCCATAATAACACAGACAGGCAACATTTTACTCCAACATGAATACTTTTACTTTAAGCATATTTATCTGATAATATTTCCATTCTTTTACTTCAATAAGGTTTTGTGAATTCAGGACTTTTACTTGTAGTGAATTATTTTTACAGTGTGATATTAGTACTTTTGCTTAAGTAAAGGATCTGAATTGTTTTTTCTGTCCTGGCCACCTTGGAGGAGTAACATCATGTCCCTATATGAAGGCATGTTCACATGCGCCGTGGTTATCTTTTCTGAGCTACAGATTATAAACGCAGCTGCATGTTGGCGCTCATCAAACGTGATAAATAGTTGAATTTTATTCTCACTTCTGTCAGACACAAAGTCACAGAGCAGCTCTGGATGTGACCGTAAGCAGGACAGAGACAGACTGCAGCACAGCTAACATCAGACACACAGACAGACAGACAGAGGGAAGAGCATCAGCTTAATGTTACTGTGAATGAATGATATCAAACTTGAGAGAGGAGGAACCACAAGCTAACCTGATTACTGTTCCACCCCCGTTCACTCTCAGGATGTTATTTTGACTTAAGTTCTGCTTCATCCTCTCATCAAAAAACATTTTGGCTTGTTTGTATTCCTTCAAACCAATCACTCATCTTGGACAGTGCTTAGCTCAGGATGGAGCTAAGCACTGTACAACAGGGGTGACTTTTGCATATGGGGAGAGAAGCCCAAAAAATGTTGTGTAATGGGAAAATAATACATCTACATAAATTCACAGGTGCAGGCACGGGTTAAAATTAAATAAATGCGGGCAGGCAGCAGGTGAGAACCATAATATAACACATACAGTGCAATGTTTTTTCCCCTGCGGAATTAAATGAAAATGATTGCACAGTGTTTTTAACTCTTTCTCACAAACACAATCAGGAGCTGTGAAAAAAGGAGGTGGTTTCTTAGCCGCTCTTACTTTTCTTGCCAAAGATTCCCGAGACTGGCCTGAAAAAAGTGTCACTACAGCTCTGCAACTGGGCCTCGTCTCTGCTTCTTCACAGTATCAAAAATAAATATCTGTGTAATGTGTGGAGTGAGTTTTCTGGCCATCTGAGCCAACTAGCTGTAATAATAACATGTTCAGAAAAGCAATAGTGTTATCTCACCCTGGTCCAAACAGCGAAAGGTAGATGTAGAGGAAGGATATAACAGCCATGTTGGAGGTATCCAAGTTTCCATCGGCTACACCAACAAACTCACGCAGTCTCCTCACGAGTTCAGCATCCAGACCTTTCACTTCTTCCTTCTTACCTGTTAACATGAGTTACAAGACACAGCAACCATCAAAATCACAAAAATGATATCACAACAGCACAAACTTTGATCTGCAGCTGAATGAAAAAGATTCATACTTTGTGGTAGTGCAGTGTATATGATGAGAAATACTGCAAAATGTAGTAATTTGCATATGATGTTATATGCAAAATTTATCAACACTGAAATAGACGCATGATGCAGATTAAACATTTAAGAATTACATCTCCAGGTGTAGGTGTAGGTCTGTGTGTAGGTGCAAATGGTCCCCAGTGTTGTATCATCTCTTACCACAGTAATAAGGAATAAGCTGACTCAGCTCAGACAGATCCCAGCAGATAAATGTGCCAATATTTGGGAGGTTGACACAAACTTTGCTGTATTGGTAGCTTTCAACCGTAGATACGTTCTCAGGTTCAAACTCACAGCAAGAGCCACCTGCAGGAGAGAACAAAGTGTGATTAAATGGACAGACCTACTCAAGTTTAAGTCTATGTAGTGCACATAGGTGTACATTTTATCACTCCAAGTAATTTTCCAAGGAACACCATACATTGCTATCTACTGTATGTGTTTTTTTACTTTCCAGGTTACTATTTTCAGTGGTGGAAAGTAACTGAGAATATTTACTCAAGTATTATGCTCAAGCACAAATTCAAGGTACTTTTACTTTACTTTAGTATTTCCATTTCATGCAGCTTTTTCCATTCTAAGATTGTAGTGGAGTCTTAAAGCAAATATTGCACTATTTGCTCCAGTGTATTTATCTGACAGCTTTAGTTACAAGAAACTTTTCAGATTACAATTATTCACACCCTTCCTGTCCACTGAAACCATGTATCTCCAAGTGTACTAATTTTGATTGTTTGTGATGAGAAAATTCTCCTATGTCTTGAGCTAAATCCACTCTTTAAAAACCCTTTTAGATTAGCTAGAAAATGTATTGTCACAATGCTGAAAACAGAGCTGTTTGTGTGACACCGTGAGAAGTTGACTTTTTAGAAATATGTGGTTCTAACAGGACAGTGACGCTACCAACATATGATGACCGTATAGAATATGATGGATTACTGTAGATTAAACTACCCAACAGTATATAAAGTAGTTAAAATTAGCTCAAACTTTACAACAGCAAAATGCAACATTAATGCAGCAGTAATATTAATGAAAAAGCATCAGATCCAACAGGAAAACACTGACAGGGACCATTTTGCTGCAGATGTTTTTATCAGTCTATTGTGGCAAGTGTTTTATTTTATGCTGCAGTCTGCTGGGGAGGAAGTTTGGGAAAAAAGCAAGCAAGGAGGCTGGACAAGCTTGTGAAAAAGGCTGGCTCTGTGATCGGAGTAAGGATGGACTCTCTGGAGGAAGTTGTGGAGAGAGACACACACAATGAGGACGGTGGAGGCCATCCTAAACA
The DNA here is from genome assembly GCA_034769285.1 of Lutjanus argentimaculatus. Taxonomy (NCBI): domain Eukaryota; kingdom Metazoa; phylum Chordata; class Actinopteri; order Lutjaniformes; family Lutjanidae; genus Lutjanus; species Lutjanus argentimaculatus. The sequence continues at coordinate 14,872,431 of JAWZSL010000017.1, forward strand.
ACATGGATCATCCACTGCATAACACCTTGATGGACCAAAGAAATAATGGTGGTGGAAGGCTTCTCTCTCTTCGTTGTAGGACAGAGAGATACAGAAGATCTTTCATACCAACTGCCATCAGACTCTATAATTCTTATACAAATAGATGAGACTACAGACAAATGAATTTCCCCTTGGGGATCAATAAAGTATTTCGTATTCGTATTCGTATTCGTATTCGTATTTCATTGCACAATGAGTAACTTTTACTGTTTTTAATGCAGGACTTAAAGTTTCACTGTGTCACATTAATAGTTTTACTTAAATAAAAGACCTGAACACTTCTTCCAACACTGATTATTAGTTACTATTCTTTTACAGTACAGTAGGAAAATCATCTTGTAGAGAGCTACTAGAATAAACAGAAAACTCAAATGTAAAATAGTGACTGGATAGTTCAATCGCTTTAAAAACTGGATACATTATAGAGTTTCTATGAAAGACTGCCTAAATATGCATTGTTTTGTTTCTGCAATGACTGCATCCTGTTTCATTTTTGCTGACTGACATCCACTTTTACTTTTAACTCTAAAACACAGTAAATTATCATCTCTGTATTTTCAGATTACCTTTCCGTGCACAACTGCATGCTCTCCGTGGAGGATCGCCTTCCCTGGAGCAGACACGAAGATGTCCCTTACTTCCATTTCTGTAACAGCTACCAGAGCATAAAAACGTGTCCGGCAGGGATGAGCAGCTGGACAGCCTCCAGGCTGAACCTGTCACTGACGGTGTTAATATTAGCTAGCTTAGCCACCTTCAGTGGTGGTTAATCCTCTGAGACGACAACAAGCTGCCGTGCAGCTCTGCTCCTCTTTTCATTAAGACTCGACGAAAATAAAAAGTTTAAAACTGCATTTCTTTTTTTAACTTAAAGTGGAAGAAGCTGATCTGAGCTCTGCCTCTTTTCAACACGTTGTGAACGAACCATGTTAAAAAAAAACACAGCTGTCACACCGGAGGCGGGACCAACAGAGGCGCGGCTTCGAGTATCCAATCAGCGCTGTAGCTGCTCGAACGGATATGCTCTTGTCCAATCAGCGTCCCGCACTCTTTCTCCGCCCGGTGAGTTGACCAATCGCGCGATGAATACGAAACGCCCATGAACTACGGACGCCACGAAGGGACAAAAAAGCATAACTCGGTATCGTTCTCGCTAGCAGCTGTCTTCTAGATTTAACATGGCATCGTTTGTTATCAAACCTGCTCACCTCCGCTGTGCTGTGAGGACAGGCAGGCTCATGAGTGAGCAGCGGACAAGGACACCACTGTGTTCATACAGAAGGTAGTTAATGTCTGTCCTCTGTCAACGTGGACGTCCAAAAATGTTGAGCTAATGTTCATGACACGCATGTAACTGTCTGTGTAATATAGCAACGGGCTAAGCTATGTAGCTAACTGTGACTACATCAGGTTGATATATGCATCACAAACATTACAGATCTGAAAATAAAGTTTGATTTTAGCTATGTTACCAACTACAGCTGCAACGATTAGTCGATTAATCCATTAGTTGATGACAGAAAATGAAAGTTTTTATTATAATAATCGTTCAGGTCAAATGTTCCAGCTTCTTAAATGTGAGGACAAACTGTATAATAGTCAAATTCTTTATATTGAGCTTGAGCATTTTTTTTTAAACTTTAAAGACCCACTGAAACAAAAACACATTATTATAACGTGTACATGCATTAATTAGTATCTGTTGGTTTGTATCAATAAGTCCTTCTTTTATCTTCCTGTGTTCCTGTTTCAAAAGTTATGCCACCGAGGGAGACAACAGGATTCCCAAAATATACACCAAAACTGGAGACAAAGGTTTTTTTTTTTTTAATTTTTCAATGGGGAAAGCAGTACATGTTACAGTAAGTAGTTCTCACAGAAGCTGACCAATATCTTGGTGTGTGCTGTAAAGGTTTCTCAAGCACATTTACAGGAGAAAGGAGGCCGAAAGGAAGATCATATTTTCGAAGCCTTGGGAAATACAGATGAGCTGTCATCAGCTATAGGGTAAATTTTCTACTTTTCAAAAGTCACAGTTGACTGTTGAGTCTGTTTCTTGTTTCTGTTGTTCTGATTGTTTTATTTCCCCTTGTTTATATCTTGTTGTTCACTCATTTTTTTTATTGATTGATGCCATCCCCTTTGCTGCTGTATTACTGCAAATCCTCCCGCTGTGGGATTAATACAGGATTATTTTATCTCATTTTACTTTTTCTATAATCTGCCTCACCTGAAGTGACCGCGTTGAATTGTACATTACAGCTTGGCCAGAGAATTTTGCCTCGACAAAGGACACACATTCACATACCAGCTGGACAAGGTTTGATTTTCATGTTGCATTTATTAACCCCCTTCTTTGTAGACATTTTACACCAGCCAGACATGAGATTTCTGACATTGTTATGCTTGTTTAAATTGCAGATACAGTGCGTTTTACAAGACGTCGGTTCCAATATTGCCACCCCTCAATCATCTGCAAGAGAAAGTCACATAAGTATGCATTTGCTTGCTGGTCACCAGTGCAGTAAAATATTGTATTTCATGTGCTTTAAGATCTCTGAAGTTAATTTTTTTCTGTTCTGCTTTTGTAAGAGAGAACAAAATTTACTGCCTCACCAATTGCAGACCTGGAAACTTGGATTGATAAGTTTACAGAAGAACTCCCCCCACTGACCAACTTCATTTTACCTGTAAGAACATTTGTGCACCTGTAAGACACCAAGTTGTTATGGTTTTTTCCTTTTGCATTAACACTTTGACACGTTTCATGTGTCACAGTCTGGAGGGAAGAGCAGCGCCGCTTTGCACTTAGCTCGGACAGTGTGTCGGAGAGCAGAACGCAGGTCAGTTGCAGCTTGTTTCTTTCCTTGAACGAGGTAAATTTACCCCATTTTGACTTCAGTTGGTTCTGACAGATCTTTGTTCTTGTTGCAGTGTTGCTCCAATTGTGCGGTCAGGGGAGGCAGATCCAGATGTTGCTAAGTTTTTGAACAGGTCAGTCCAGTGCTTCAAAAAGTTCATACAAGAACATGGTTTCTCTATTACAGATCTGATCATATTTCCCAATATTTTCACTCAGATTGAGCGACTACCTGTTCACCGTGGCCAGATATGCAGCCATGAAAGAAGGCAACGAGGAGAAGATCTACAAAAGACCCGAATGACCGGATTCCCACAAGGACAAAAGTCTAATTTGTTGGTGATGAAGATATTTAATTTTTACTATAAATATGCTTATGAATAAATATGAATGGGATCCAATGAATGAGTTTTTTTTTCTTCTTAACAGTCGGCACATTCCCACATTTGAGAAGCAGCAGGAGTATCGATGTAGCAATGTACTGCTGTGGACACGGCCAGCAACAAAACATATTTTAACCACCTAGAAAAAAGCACATCTTAAAAAACAAACAAAAAACAATGTCACTTTAAGTGTATTCTATATTTAGAATATTTTCACAGCTTTATCTTACCACATGCAGCTTTTTCTGACAGGAAACACCATTAAATATTGCTCTCTTCAAAGCACCCAGACTCCTTTAGCAAAAATAGCAATTTTATCTCACAGAACACAGGAGTTGCTGCTGGTCTCTTGCTGCTTTGATCAGTTAGTGTTATTGTGTGACTTTTGTGAATCCAAATTAAAACACTGAAGTTACACAATAACACAAAGATTGAGACATTGGCAGATCAGCAACTCCTGTGTTGCCCACAGTCTCAGACTTTGAAAACCCCTGTTCTAAATACAGCGTACACTTAAACTGATATTGACTGTTGTGGTCTAAAATATGTTTTGCTGCTGACCTGTCCACAACAGTACATTGCTTAGCTTCCATGCTGGTGCTTCTCTCTGCTTCTCCAAACTGGGGGCATACCGAACCACCATCTACTACAGGTAAAATACTGACTATGGATACCTTATACAACCCCACTTAAAATAGTCCAAATTATCCCTTTAACTTTGCACAGGTAATGTTTCATCAAACATATTTAGTTGAGTTAAAGTACAGTTTCAGTGCTCCAGCAGAGAGAAACTTGAACTCTTATCCTTGTTATCCTGAACAACTACCCTGCAGGTTGCTCTTCCTCTGTAGAAATGGCTGCACCCCAGCAGGTTTTGTTCTCATTTATCTTTAATACACCGACAATACACTTTCATGTCAGGACTGTTCAGGACTGAGGGGGCACTCGGATTTCTTCCATCATGGCTCCGTTATCACCCTCCCACACAGTCACAGGATCTGGCACCAGCCCTGGCTCTTCTGGGACAGGGTGCTGGCCCATGTCATTAGAGACAGATTGCGGTCCTCATAGGGCGGATAACGCAGATAGGTTACACACTCAAACCGTGTGCTTCTTAGCAGGCATGATTTCCTGTGAGAGAAGGTGTCGAAGCTGTGGCGGCCATGGTAAGAACCCATTCCACTGGCACCTGGTTTAAAAAAAAAAAATATATATATAATATATATATATATTATTCCACCACTGTGTTTGGTATAATTTTTACTTTGATGGCACCGACTTACCTACTCCACCGAAAGGCAGAGCCACCATCAGACTCTGCAGGACGCTGTCATTGGAGCAGAAGCTTCCACTAGAGGTCTCATTCATTAGCCTTGAGATGACCTGTCAGAAAGGCCCACACATGATCAGAATACACACTGCTGCACCAGGCTCAGACAATGAATACAGAGGTAACTTCAACTTGTGTGTTCAACCTGGACACTATTTTGGACCCTATTTTCTTATGACTTTGTGTCTAAGTGACTACTGGGAGTAACCATTTTTGAAAACGCTACAACATAATCCTTATGAGCAACTGACGACTGTCAAAGTATGTCCACTAAAAGTGGTTGTTTTTGCCTGGCAGGCTGAGATTGTTATTCTAAATGTCTGACAAAATTAAGGAAAAGATCCCCACAGACCTTACAGACAGAAAGACCTTTTCATAAAGGAGTAAGATCCTTTTGGTTTAACCAGAAACAGATGCTGTATCACTCTTGTCAAAGCAACCATACTCCATTTACAGAAACAGTCATTTTACCCTTAGAAACACCAAAAGTAAAACAATAACAGAAATAAACAAACCGATCAAAGCAGCATTAAACCAGAGGTAAAATTACATTTTGTCAATGGAGCCTGTTGCTTTAAAAAGAGAAATGCAACAGCTGTTTCATATCTTACTCAGATTTTAACTGCGATTATCGTGGCCAAAATAATTTATGATAAGGATGTTTTTGCAGTATCTATAGAAAATCTGAAAAACAAAATGCTGTAAGTCAAAGTCATCTCTAGCTTTGTTTATTGTGCGTTCTTTGGCAAATTAATCGCCCAAAATGTGAGTGTAGGGATGTAGAAACAGTCTGTAACTGTAAATATGACTATCATAAGCATTATCCATGGCAACACTTAAAATAACAGACTGAACCTGTCAGTGGCAAAAAAGCACTTTAAATGAACATACTTTGATGTTGTGCAGTTCCCCATAAAGATTCTGTTGCAACTCTCAGTATAGGACCAGTTTCAAAAGTTGTTGTTCTATTTGTCACTTAGACACAAATTCATGGGAAAATAGGTCCAGACTGAAAAATACCCAAGTTACCCTTCCATCTGTCATGTACCTTGCTGTCGCTGGAATATGCATACACACAGAGAGGTTTCTCTTGCTTGTTAATGAAGGCAATTGCCTCTTCCATGTTGTTTACAGTCAGGACAGGAAGAACTGGGCCAAAAACATCCTGTTGCATAATGGGATCTTGTTCTGCTACGTCTGTCAAAATTGTTGGAGCTTCAGACCAAAAAAAAAAAAAAAAAAAAGATTACAACAACATTAAATCAAATGCATATGACATAGTTGGGTTTGTTCAGAGAATCTCAGAGAATACACTTACCGATATATTTCTCTGCTTCTATCACCTGCCCACCCACAGCCACCTTGCCAGATCTCCACAGCAGGTCTCTTGTACGGTTGAAGAACTCGAGATTGACCATGCGGCCATAGCTGCGGGACTCTCTGGGATCAGAACTGTAAAACTGCATCAGGCAGCACTTCAGGGCCTGCACCAGCCGCGCTTTGGCGTCCGTGTGGCACAGGATGTAGTCAGGAGCCACCAAGCTCTGTCCGGCGTTGTGAAAACGTGCCCAAACGATGCGCTGCGCTGTCGTGGCGATCTCACAGTGTTGGTCCACATAACACGGGTTCTTACCACCCAAAATCAGGGTGACAGGTGTGAGTGTGCGAGCAGCAGCCTGAGCAATCCTGCTTCCATCCTCTCTGTTTCCTAGGCAGTGACAGACGTCCTTAATACCGTAAAAATAATTGAGTAAATCTCACAACATGGTTTTATAGCTAAGTCTATCTGTACCTGTAAAGAAGACATGGTCAAATTTAAGCTCCACAACTTCAGGCAAGTCATTCATGCCTGCAAGAATCACATGGAAGCACTCCTTTGAGGAAAACAAGAATTTTAGATCAGATCATTACATTTTTACCGTAGTACTGCAGATCCTTCCTGTTAATCAATACACACAGCAAACTGCAAAAATTAGTTTGTGTGTCAACTTTGAGTTGGCTTTGGATAACAAAAGGTGGGTGTTGCCATTCTCCCAGACAGGACCAGATTAAACCACTTCAAAGTCTCATGTCTCATTAAAACTGCTCATTTGAGTCTACAAATGTCCTCTTAATTAGACTCATAAAAATGAGTCATCAGTCTCGTATTAGTGGGATAAAAAATCCAGTGCTCTTTATTCCATCAAAGTACGTACTAAGCATTAACTTAACCACTCAATATTTTAATGAAAAGCCCCACAAAAAGCCAGCCTTTGTGAGACTTCAAGACAAGTAAACTGCTGTACTAATCAATTAGTTGATTGGAGGAACTGTGATTGGGATTTTTAACTATTTTCTGACATTTTGTAGATCAAACGATTGATTAATCTAGAAAATGACAGGCCGCTAATGAAAACAGTCAGTTGTAACTTGATGAATGAAAACCACCCAATCTGTCGTCCCTGCTATTAGAGGTGTAAGAAAATATCAACACACATGCGTATCACGATATGTTTGTGATACTGCGTTGATTCTTAAAAACCTTGTACCATGATATCTTGATACATGCAAAAACTTGTGGCAGTGGTTAATTTTGTGTTTAAACCTGCAGCAGCGTTGTTATCTATCTTCACTGTTCTGATTGCATAAAAAAGTTAACTTTTCTAACTAAACTTTATGCACATGCTGATGTTTTTCTTTGTGCTGTGACAGTTTTCACAGTAATCACAATATATTGCATCATAACCCCCATCATGATACACATCATATCGCCACATTTTGCCAATGCACAGCTGCACATGCCATGCAATTTTACTCACATTATCCAAGTAGAAGGGGATGAGACGGTGAAGAAGCTCCGCTGTGTGAGCGGTGCACACTGAGGGGCTGATAACTGCACAGTTTCCTAAACAATTTAATAAAATATCATTAGTAAGCCTGTGTGAGGAGAAGTAACACCATTACTATTAATTAAACTGATTAAATTAGTGTTTTGAATCTCTGCACCTGCTGCGATGGCCCCTACCAGCGGCACCAGACTCATTTGGACGGGACTACACCAGGTCCCCATGATGAACACCACCCCCAACGGCTCACTGACCACCAGACACTCGTCCAACGAGGTGGACTATACACCAATCACACAAGCTCAAAATAAGGTTACAAGTGAAACAGAATGTGGGCATCAGTTCACATGTTGACTAACAGAAAGAAAAAGACATGAGCCCACTTCATTCTTACAAAAAGGGCACGTCAACTTAAGTGTTAATCTGCTTTGGCGGCACAATACATTTCTTTGTGGAAACCAGACGGAATGTTCTCTCCAAAAAGGTTGTGCAAGTCATGAATAATCCCAATAATATTATGAAGATGTTTTTAGAAAAAAAAGGGGCTTTACAAACACAAAAGTCTCACCAGGTTTCTCTCCACGTGCTGCGGCTGCATCCACTTCTTCAGGTTGCTGATGGCGTAAAGAGCCTCGTTCTTGACGAGAATCAGTTCTGATACAACTGTCTCAAACCGTGGCTGGTTAAAAAAATAAAGAATGAAGAAAAAAAGGGCCAAGAAATAACTCTTTTGACCATAATGTCAACATGCATTTTCACAGTTTCAAGGTTTGAACAAGCCAAACTCACCTTGTGAAGGTCCCTACCGAGAGCATCCACAAAGTCACACTCATGTTCCTCCAGCATCCGCACCACCGCCTCCAGCTGACCCAGTCTGAAGCCCTCCTTCAGGGTGCGTCCAGCTTGAAAGGCAACCCTTGCCCTCTTCAGCAGGTCTACACATTCCAGAGGGTATGTCTTCAAACACGGCTCCCCCAGCCTCGTCCTGAAACAGCAAACGTGTTGCTTGTTTGAACTCCACAGGGCAAGAAAACACACAACCGCAACCAAAGCTCATCACTGTACCTTCTGCATGTTAACCGTCCGTTCCTCTGACAAGCACTGCACGCCTTCACTTTTACACTCATGTTAACTCCAGTCAAGAATTCTCCACTACTGGCCTTCCTGAATGGAGTTAGTGTGCAGTTAAGCCTTTGCACCAGTTAACTAAAAGCCCCACTGGCTGGGAGGATAGTGAAAATCCTAAGAAGTCCAGCCAATCAGGTGATGCATGTAAACTAACAATAATCTGAAACACAGAAAGTCCAAGGCATCATGTACAGGTGAATGGAGGACAGTAGACGTGTCTAATTCAGCAATTATTTTCGTCACTAATTAATCGTTTTGCTCATCATAAAGTGACATCTTCAAATTGCTTCTTTTGTCCAACCAAAACTGCAAAACCCAAATATTCTTCATTTACTGTCGTAAATGTCAAGAAAAGCAGCAAGTCATCTCATTTAAGAAGCTGGAACCAGCAAATATTTGACAGTTTTACTTGAAAAATAACTAACTTTCTTTCGATTGACTAACCCATTAATCACTGCAGTTCTAGTCTAAATTCACTGTCCCCAGTAACTTGCACACATAAACAACATATTGTTCTGATCAACTTATTGCCAAAAATCTTTTTTACATTACTGCTAACTGAATCTGTTATTTAACATTACCTTTAGGGGTACATGATATGTATCAGGGCAGGTAATGGTTAACATATTATTAGTTATCATTCCAATACTGAAATTATAGCCAATAAATATCAGCTATAGTTATGCCTGATTACAGATTATGTCAAAGCATTTACAGCACCAGTCAAAAGTTTGAAATTAATGGTAAGATATGTCCAAACATTTGACTGGTGCTGCACTATGAATTTTTAGTATGTATTTGTACTGTATTGTGTTTTTATGTACTTTCCTAGAGAAATGAAATATTAAAATTATCCATCTTTGCTCACCACATCTAACCCACAAATGTGCATAAACTTCAAGTTATATTAAAATATTTTTAAAATACAAAAATGTGAAATTATGCATTATCCTTTCATCCTTTTAACATTTTCCTACCTTCGCAGCGCCTTGAACCATCGGGCTGGAGAGGGACTCGGCGGACCGCTCATGGTTGTTCTGCAGGTTCAGGTTAGTGTGGTGGAAAAAATCCTCACAACAGCGCCGTTCGCTTTGCATGAGGAGCCACACGGTGCAGTGACCCGGACACAGCTGAGACTGAGTCAGAGTGCGCATTTACACCATAATCCGCCATGCACGTTATCCGGGAAAAGCAGACAATGAGGTTTTATGTGACATTCAGTCAGTCTCAGTCCCACAGGCTCCTGTTAGTGTTTTAACTGTGTTTAGACAGAGCTACGAAATACTCCAGGCTCAGCGCAGCTCACAGCTGTTTGCAATAAACTCTTTAATTATATGTTAAAGGGATAGTTTGGAATATCAGAAGTGGGGCTGTATGAGGTACTAATAGAGTGTATTTTCTACAGCAGTGGTTTTCAGTTTTTTGTGCCCAAGCTCACCAAGGAGCAGGTCAAAATCTCAAGGCAAACCTGTGATCATATCCCCAAATGCAGATGGGGATAAAATCAATTAGTGAGGGTGTTTCATGTGCAGGTGGGGGGAAAAAAAATCAGTCAATCAGGGTATAGAATTTACCTCTGTACCGGGAAATTAAAAAATACGTTCTTGTATAGTTGTATATTGCAATAACAATGTATGGTTGACACAATCCCAAGGCACGCCTGGACACTGTTTGGGAACCGCTGATCTACAGTAGAACAACCCCACTTCAAAAAATCTGAACTATTCCTTTAAGAACTGAGTGAGCCAGTGTTTTGAGAGGGAAAAAACACTCCTTGTGTTGTGAATGATTTAAAGTGAATGATTTATATAATACTCGTGTACATGATTTAACATTACAGGAGGAAAAAAGTATCTTACACATGGACAAATCTTACATTTTTTTTTACAACACACTCCACACTGTAGTGCAGCCAGTTTCAAAGACACTTTAAAAAGAGATGGAAACTTTCACATGAAGGGTGGGAACATTTCCAGGATCACTTTTATTATTATTTTTTGTACTAAAAGGGTGGATATTCAAAGTCAGCATCAGCAGTCCACTGGTACATTTAAAGCCTATAGCCTACTCTTGACATCATTTAAAACAGATGAGCGACCTCATCAGACGAGACAGACAAGCTTGTGAGGTATCTTTCATCCCTCTAGCACACACGAACACACGCGCAAGTGTAGTGTGTCGTCGTGTAAATCCATTCACCTGTTTCCACTTCTTGCTTAAATAAATTAAAGGGTCAGTTCACCCCAAAGTCAAAAATGCCTATTTTCCCTCTTACCTCTCGTGTTATTTATCCATCTAAATAATTGTGGTGTCAGTTGCAGAGTTTGAGAGATACCAGGCGTAGAGATGTCTGACTTCTCTCAAACATGATGGAACTTGATGGCACTGCTTGTGTGGTGCTCAAAGCGCAAAAAAACAAAACAAAAAAAAAAAAACACATTAAAAAAACTCAACAACAATGTCTCTTTTCAGAAATCATCCGATGACTCAAGATAATCCACAGATCTTAATGTGAGGAGTTTCATGTAGGAACTATTTTTTCCTAACAAACTACACCTGCCGACTGTATCACTGCCCAGAAGGAAGCGTGCATCTACTCATGGAAGAGAGGCTTGAACTCTTAACAGCGCAGGATGAACTGTAACAATAGCACCACTAAGCTAGTTAATGCTGTGACACGGTTGACAGGTGTAGTTCGGTAGAATGAAAATAGTTTCTAAAGAAAGCTGCACACAGCAAGGTCTGTGGTTTATTTTGAATAACCAGGTCATGATTTCGCAGACAGCAGACAAAACGGACGGAGCTTCCAGGTCTGAAAAGTGAAGCCAATGCGGAAGTGCCTTAAACTTGCGTTCTTTCCAATGGCCAGCAGGGGGTGACTTCACTGGTTGCAAAAAGAAGTCAGATTGAATGGAGTCATATGAGAAAATGACCCTATGTTTATGGTCTCAATCGCTAAGTTCAAGTCTCCTTACATACATCATGACGTTCATTTAGTAAATTATGGTCCTATTTAAGTAAAACAGACAATACAGCAGGGTATGATTTAGGGTGGAGCTACCTCATTGCTGTCAAGTTTTTCAGATGTTTTTTTTTTTTGTGCACCACAAGCCGAGCGCCATCTAGTTCCATAATATTAGAGAGAAGGCAGACATCTTTGCTACCAATATCTCTGAAACTCTGCAACTCACACCAAAACAGTCTGGACAGCTAAACAGCACTACAGGTAAGAGTAACAGGTATTTTTGATTTAGGTGGTGAACTATCCCTTTAAAAAGGAGGCGAGCTGATCCTCCTGACTGATTTGTCAAATTTGAAACAGTTTAATCTCATTAGTAGACTGCAGGTTAATTTAACACAACCAGTGTATTTATATATACTATACATATATATATATATATATATATATATATATATATATATATATATATATATATATAATGGTTGCATTTTAATTATAGTCACTTTTTGTTGTTTTCACACAAGTTAATGGCCATGAGGTTACTAGTTAGAGACATGGCAATACTGACCAGTATCTTCTATAGCTTGTGTTACTTATTAACAAAACTCATTCATGACAGAAAACATTTTTTTTTTTGCATAATAAAGAACTTGGAAAAGATTTGATATTTTCTTTTAACCCTTTCTTTGAAGGTTGCAGGCCTTGAAAACATCTCTTCATTTACTTTATGATGTAACTGAACCCTGTGTAAAGTAATATTTAGGCTTATAAGGTAACATTCACCCTCATGTCCCTTTTCCCAACAGCCAGAGAGGTGTGCAACATTTCCATCCAAAGGGAACATCAAATCAAGCAGTCACATTTGGTTGACGAACCAGTCCATGACATCATGTTAAGAGGTTTTTAAACCTCAGATACTTTTCCGCATGGCTTAAAAAGTCCACAGAGATCAGAGGGCACTGTAGGAAAACCCTCTTCGGCTTTTGTTGGAGTTGTAGTGGTAGTAGAGTGGTTCGGCGCTTTTTTTTTGTTAGCCAGAGCAGAGAATAAGTCCAGGTACGTACTGTAGCCCCCGTTTCTATGGCTTGTTTCCGATATACGTGGTTATTGGTTACAGTCTGACGTGTGAGAGCAAAGGGGGGGGGGTGGCGTTATATGAGGCACTCAGCGTTATTCAAAGGTGTAGTGAGAAATCTTCAGTTTTACTAGTATTAAGTACAAAGACTAACATCATTGATTTACTTTACTCTTCATTTCTTTTTCTGGAGTGGAGGTCAAGCACAGATGTGTGACGATGAACAGCTGTGTCTGCTTTACTGGGCAGATACAAATAAGTGACAAAACACTTCCAGTTTTACAGCAAGGACATCTTTTCTAATCAAATAACAGCAGGATTAGATTTTTTTTTTTTGTCGTGTCAGGAAGGCAGATGTTAGATTTCCAGATGTAGTGAGAAGATAAAAAAAAAACAGCAGGCCGACGTCTCTCTCAGGTGACTGCAGTGTCTTTTAAGCGGGGAGAAATGGGAGCGAGGTCAAAACGATTCTCCTCAAAATGGGACGTAATGTAATAAAACGCAGGATCACTGTTGTGAGCCGCTCCTTCTTCATGGAGGCTGAACACAAGACATTGATTTGTCTTCCATTTATAAAAGATGCATTATGTTCAGCAAAACATTTTAAGACTCATCCAATATCGGCTGAAAGTTGCTTGGATAATGGAGTCCGAGCTTGTAAGTATATTAACAATGCATCGCTTGGTTTCACTCGAGTGAGTCGACCATGTGTCTAATGGCTTGCATTGCATCTGTATTGCTTACCAGTTCGCATAAAATGGGAGTGTTAGATCCGAGAGTGATTCTGTTAGGCCTGAGAAACAGAGATCTAGCCACTGTGTATCCGTATTTCATCAAGTTAAATACACAACATATTGAATTCTGGGAGATGCTAAAAATTGGATTGTGCTGCAGAAACAGCATCCCCTTCGATGTGAGGGCCGGAGCAGAGCTCATCCAGTTTTTAAAAAGAGACAAAAGGAGAGTCTGTAGATCCTTTGTGATGCCTCTTTAATGTGACAGGCTCCAGTTCGGGTTGGCCGAGCCTCCTGCTTGAAGATTGTCCTGATGCAGCCGAGTTAGGACAGCTCGAAGCCTGTGTTCATGCTGATAGCGTAGCGCAGCTTGTCACGCAGGATGCTCTTCTTGCTGTAGTTGGGCAGCTTGAGCAGGTTGAAGCACGTTGATGAAGTGGGAAGTCGACCACCGGGTTCCTTCTTGCGGATGGTGAAAAAGCCTCTTAGAACGCTGCCAAGGGTGTCTCCAGTGTCCTAGACACAGGAAATGCTCTGTTAGTACAAACCTAACACAAAGCTCTACGCATAGACGCTATAATACAAAAATAACTTGTAGGCAGCACTGATTTCCTCCTCCTTTATTCTTACCTGATCATCTGAAACTTCCACACAACGGATGGAGAAAGGTGGTTTGAGGTAGGCGAAACCTAGAAGAGGTGGCCTCGAGCAGCTGGTAACAAACTGTAAAAACACGTGAGAGACAATAAATGAGACACTGACTACATTTACAGCAGGAGAGCGAACACCTTTTGGTGCCGAGTTGAAAAAAGAGTCGGAAAAATGAGTGAAGCTGCTACATCCATCCATCCGTTTTCTTATAATCGGCGTATGCACGACTGCATGTAAACAGGAATATTAGAGGAATGTTTATTTTCATTAGCCATGTAAACAGCTTAGTAGGAATATTGTTTTGTTTTTTCAGAATAAGGCAAAAAAACAGAATATTTTGTACATTTAAACACCACTGATAATCCACCATGCATCAGAGATTAGAAGCTTTCGGCTGTGCCAGTTACAAACAAACAACAATTTACTTTAAGGAACATGGCCCTCTCCTCAGCGTTGAAGTCACTGGACAGGATGTCCCACAGCCAGATGATGACACGATGGCTGCTGTGAAAACCTCCATAGTAGACGTGTGTTTCCTGAGAAAGAGAGAGGAAGACAACCAGGATGAGCACACGAAGCAAAGATGAAGGCAAAGTCTGGACACATTTACTGAGAAAACTTTGATTATGATGAGGTGATGGCAAATGAAGTAAAGAATTTAGTCCTCATTAAAGATGTTTCAAATGTCACATACTTGAGGTCGTCCAGATCGATCTCAGCATTGTCTCCCGAGACGAGACGCTGAACCTCAGGCGTGGAAAACATGTGCAGCCACTCCGGGTTAATGATGCTGCGGAAGCCCCGGATGAAAGCTGCCGTTTGCTCCTTAATCTGCGTGTGCATCCGGAAGTGAGCCATAAGGTGGATGTAGCTGATCCTGCAGGAAACGGTCGAGGAGGACAGTGATTTCAATCAGTGAAAGGAGAACATTTTAAACTTAAAATGAATTATATGAATTTACATACTTGTTTTCATTGGTGACTGGCATGGTTTTCCCCCCGGGGATCAACTCATGACAGACAAGCTGTAAGGGAACATACAAAGCAGCTGTATGAACATCTCACGTATTTAACTACACTGTATCATATCTTCCACATTTTCCATTCTTACCTGCCCCATAACATCCTCATCATAGGATAGAGTCAGTCCAAGATCCCCTACGTCTCCATCATAGCGCTGAAAAAACAAATCGAAAGAAAGATATTAGATAGAGATTTAAAATGTGACAAATTAGTAATTAATGTACGTCTATCTGACCTTGATGGAGGTGAGGTTCTTGTAAAACTCAGAGTCCAGTGAGGGCAGCTCATCGATGGAGCTGTAGAAAGTGCTGTGGTGGTGACCTAAGACTTGACTGAGGAAGAAGGAGGCGAAAGGGACGTCCACAACAATGCCCTGAGCACACAGAAGTTACAGTTGAAGATTACCTGAAACACTGGCGTTCAGGGTAGAGAGCGACGACAGAGAGCACAAATATACCTCGTAAATGGCTTTCCCGAGCATCTTCCCCACAAACTCAAACAGCTGCAGATGGTTCTCATGGATGTATGATGTGGGTGAAGGATACAGCCGTTCGTTTCCGCTTGTAGTCTAAAGAAAATAAATGTTTCATGCAGAGCAGTCAAATCAATGTCAGCATCAGATGTGTGGGACCTAAAAAAATGGATTTCCATTTGCCTGACTCACCTTGAACAGGTTGAGAGCTGGATTGAACACTTTCTTAATGATCTCCTCCAGAAACTCTTTGAACACACCGTCCTGATCAATACCAGCCTCGTCTACTCCCAGATCATTGACAAACTTCACACGAATGACGCCTTTTATAGAATTTGCTGGTAATCGGCGGAGCTGGTCATATCCATCCTTAGCAGAGGGAAAAAGAGTTATTATGGAACACCTGACAGAGCAGTATGATGCCAAATCTATCCAACGTGTTGACTCCATACCTCCAACATACGTGAGCGACGGATGGTAATGTGGGTGACATGTGGCGAAGCAGAGCTCGTCTCTATCAATCCTAAATTTTCTTTTTCCTTTGTGACAATGTTCCTGAACAGCAGCACCCTCTGAAATGAGACAGAGAGTGATTATACAGCTGAAAAGGAAAATAACACTCTTTATGACAGATTACACAGATTTTCTTAAAAAAGCAAATGCAAAACAACTATGTAGATCTCTGCCAGGCAACCTGAAAGAACCCCTGTGTAACCACCTACATTTTGATTACTAACTGTGATTTAAGTACAGATTTTTCCTCAGTAACTGTAATGGATTAGAATTACATTTATTTTATAATGTACAATGTACAAGTTCTTCCACTAGGGGTCGCTCACACCAAAACAATAACAAAAGATGTAGCTGGATGACATCCTATGGTTTGGTCACAAAACCGACTCCCCGAAACCAATGGGTGACGTCACGGGTGCTACGTCCATGTTTTATACAGTCTATGATGACATCTGAGGTTGCATGGGAGTTATTTTCTTCATTGTTTTAATTTTTATTCATATTACATTTAATCACGTTTGCAAATTCTAACTTACTCTGACATATCCTGTGTTTTCCTGGTAGTTACAGCAACTAGCAGCTACTAGGAAATGCACCGTTACCTTGAATAAATTACAGATTTCTCTGGGTTTGACTTTTTGATTGTTAAAAACATTTGGAATAATCTAAGTACACAACCAAACAAAATATACAACATAGATCTTGTTGTTTATAGACATTTCAGTGCAGAATTTTATAGCTTTGATTACATGTAACATGTAACTAGTTACTCCCCAACACTGCAAGTAGGTAAGCCTTGTTTTAGTTTAGCAGTTGTCAGCACTTGCCGCCCCTACTGGCCGATTAAGAGGAGCAGTCAGCAGTCAGTGTAAGTTATATATAGGTTTATATAGGTTTTTCAAAAACTGTGAATCACTGCAACCACAAGATGTCCTTTAGCATACATTCAAAAATTTACACAAAAAAATTTTAGGCTAATGAATCCAGTAGCATCAGAGATTATTATTATCTCCACCAGGTGTAAATCATCATGTATGACCCCCCCCCAGAGGTCTGTGGTGGTGTCTGTATCTGCACAGATGCTGCGCTCTGCTTTTGAGCATCAGCCACTACAGCATGCAGGTTTTCAGTTTGGGACTCCATGAAAACGTAGTGACCAACACTTCCAGTGCTGTCTCTGTCTCTCTCCTCTGCTCTCTGTCGGTCAGAGCTGCAGAGAGAGGGGTACACACACACACATATACACACACACAGGCAGAGGAGACTGAGGACACAGGGACAGGATAGGGATTGCTTTGGTTGCATTCACACAGAATCTGGCAATGCACAGAGTTGTGGGTGTGTCTATTTGTGCTTTAATGTTTTATTTCTCTGATTCGCTGCTTTATTCAATCTGACACCAATTTACTTCATTCACTTTGTATCTCTCTTAACCAATACTGCAGTTTGCAAACAGCAACAACCAATCCTGCACATTCTACCTTTAAATTAAAGGTTCTGTTTACTCACGTTTTTATGTGGAATGACATGTGGGATGTATTGCAGTAACAGCTGGGCTCTTTTCTTGCCTTTCTCCAGCTCTTGGAACAACAGGCTGGGCTTCAGGTCCCTGAATGCAACACAAAGATGTAAATGTGAGGTTTTACATGTAATCAGTCTACAAACAGAAGGATGTTGTGTTTAGGACATCAACAGCTACTCAGTGATGGTATTTACTTGCGCAGCCAGTGGTCGTCAGGGGTGAATCTTCGCCTGCAGTCCCGCTCGTAAAGCACCATCAACCAGCCATGAACACTGTGGAACAACTCCAGCTTCTCTCCCTTTGCATTTTCTGTTTAATACAAAACATAAAACAGCTTTATCAATACAAATATACATTTTCAATCAGGTGCCATTATCATAAAAAATACAATGAGGCCACACACTCACCTAAGATGCCATCCCAAATCATCTTGTACACAAACGTGTTCAGAAATGAGGAGATAGTGATGAGTTCCTCGATTTTGAAAGACGTTTGTTCCTCATAGACTTCAATGTCATCCAGAATTCTGTAACACGCAAACAGTGTGTCATAAAATGCTGCTGCTACACCGGGCACTTTACACATATCACAATAAAAATGAGAGAAATTACGTGATGAGGTGCCGTGAGCAGTCACAGAAAAGCATGAGCATCGCCAGGAGCTGCTTGGACTCCTCGGTGTCATTGTTCAGACACTCCATGAAGAGTTTGAGGCCTCCCTGAGGACCGAGCTCACAGATGAAGGCCCAAAGTTTGGGCAAAAGGTCATCAAGATGTGTCAGACCTGCAGAAAAAACAGAGAATGTACAGTGACATACTGTAGGTTTGTAATATATTTAAAACAAAGTAAGATTCTGGTACTGACCGGTGAGTATCTGGAGTCGTATTTGTGTCAGTGTAGACAGAGCGGTCTGGTAGAGCACACAGATGCTGCAGACTTTCTGAACTTCTGCTGAGTCAACTCGCTTCCCTCCGACTGGTTTCAGGATGTTCCGGACAGAGCCGACTTCTGAAACGCTCGCTTGAAGAGGTCTGTCAAAACAAAGACGTACCAGGGATGCAGAGAACCTTCAAGAACCTCCAACCATTTTTTTTTAAACTCAACAGATTGTACTTAATAGTTGGGGTGCAACAACTCACTTTTAACTGGTAGATTGTTTTGGGATGTGCTGGGTTGTGGGGGTGGGGGAGTGGGCTCCTGGCTCTCCAGCTTTTTTGAGAGGACGTCATTGAAGAGCGTCCGGATGACAGAAACACCCCACAGGTACTGAAGCTGTTTAGTGACCAGCGGCATCGACTCATTCAGACTGCAGAGGACAGGAGGCAGAGGGGCAACATAATCAAGCACAGTCATCTGGTTTAAAGTCCACAAATAATCATGCTTTAAAGGCATGAAACCTTTATGCAAAAGCAATCCCTACATTCAATGCAACAATGCTGTGTCTTCTGAAAATGAAATTTTGTCTTCAACTGAAACACACATTTCTTAGAAACAAGTGACCACTGGTGTGTTGAAAGGAAAACACTTTGATGAGTGTAAAACAGTACTATGATTATCTCATCAGTCGGCCTTTTGCTTTTTCAGTGTTACCCTACATACTGTACATACAGTACCCTGTTGTTAACTTTCTTCAAATATAAAAACAGAAATACAAGTTTAAATGTTTTATATTATTCTCGAGCGGAGCAGAGCGCAGCGCCATGTAGAAGGAGAGCAGCGTGGAGCAGCCGAAGACAGCGTCCTGTTAGATCTGATCTGGATCTGAGCTGTATTTGACCGCTGTCAAAAAGGGACTGAATGAACGGCTTTAGCTTCAAAAATAAAAAGAAAGTCTCACACTTTGAACCATCAAAATATGAAATAAAATCATAGATCAACAAAGAGACTCAATTTGCTTCGTAAACGCCAGATATTACGTAAAACAAAGTAAATCCAACATTAGACACTGCGCAGTGACAGCCTGTAATGACACAGCTGATCAATTAGTAGCGTTAATAATGGGAAACGGAGGCAGAAGAGCAAAATGGAGATAGTGTGGATTACGATGAGTTGTGCAGCACAATTTGCGCTATTTCAGCGCCATGGACATTGCCATGGATTTATCATTAAACAGCGACTTGCTGATAATCCAGCACCACAACCGCCGATAGGCTATTTCAGCACCATGGTCGCGCCATGGACTTTACCAATAATTTGCTCAAACCTGGGTCAGATAAAGGTTAAAAAGTAAAGCAGACTAAACCAACGGGGTGGGAACACGAAGGATAGAAGGTCAATGACATTCAGCGATGATGGATGCCACACAGTCCTATAGCCTGCATAAGAGAGAGAGAGAGAAAGAAAGATTGCCAGACAGCGCAAGAGAGGTTGGCATGGCAACTATGATGTCACATTACCTCTTAATCTTATTTCAGAAACGCTCTGATCTGGACTGTTTTTTCCCCGTTTTTTACACTTATATCCTTACAAATACAGCAGTAAGAGTCCGACTTTCCGACTTTCGTTTTTGTTTTTGTTTTCGCCATCAGTCTGGCGGTGGGCCCCTTCGTAACCGTGGGTCCTGGGGCAGCCGCACCCTCTGCCCCCCCGCCGGCTCCGCTGCAGGTTACAGCACTCCCACCATGCCATGTGCGCACTCCGCCATGTCCGAGCTTATTGCCCAGAATAAATACGAAGCCGTCGAAATTGTGAGTGCCGATTGTGTGTTGTTTTTTCACAATCCCTTTTTATGTCAATGTTTAGCAATGTGTGTGTGTTTGTTTTGTTGTTTATTTGGATCAAGTATTTAGTGACAAGTGGATGGCAACGAGCGATTACAGGATAGTACGGCCGGGGTATCAGTAGTTAAGGGCAGCTGTATGGCCGCCGTAAACATCGTACAATCGGCTACAGCACTTGCTTCTCTCTACTAAGTTGATCAGTCCATCCAAGGGATAGAAGCTTCCTTGGCATTAATGCGAATAATTGCTTATGTTTTAAAGCACGTTGTATTTTAACAAATGTCCGTTTTGCTTTACCGATTTAATCATTTGCTGAGAAAACAGTTGCACATTCAAGGCCACCATGTATAAGACAATATTTAAATACCAACATTTTGACGTGCAGTCTTCTTCGGGGTATTGAAGGACAAAGCAGCTCAAAAGACATTTAAAGGCTACAAGCGTGTGACTATTTTCTCCCACAGCTGTGCTTTTCCATGGTCTGCACCTCTCCAGTACTGGTGTGCCTTCCTCCCCCCAACCCTTCAATGCAGATTGTGCCAAATGTAGAGAACTGATGTGCAGTGTTTTGCAAAAAAGTGCGTTTTAGGACTGCAAAATGAGTGAAAAGCAGTATTTATACAGAGCTGGTGTAAGATAAGGTACATGAGTTTCAGGTTTTGGTCATTGTGTCTCAAATTCCAGTGTTAGTGTATAAACAAATAGAAAAAGTGTAATATTCGATCTACTTGAGCAACAGATTTCAAGCTGTAGCTGTTCCTCAGGATGGTCCAGGCAGCCTGATCAAGTCTCTGAAACCACTTCTGTGTGTTCTTTGTTTTTAAAGAACCACTGATTTAAATGTTAACTAAAACGTTTACTTTTACATGCAAAAAAGGCAGATTTTGGGTCTACTTGGGACCCCTTTTCTATTCAGTTTATGAATATTAAGCTGTCGAATTCATTCAAGCAAATATAAAACATTTCACTGACCCGTAGTCCACAGTTTGGGAGAACCAGCCCAGGACAGGATGCCAGTGGGTGAGGTTGGACTTCTTTTGGGATACATATCGCTGACAGTAGGACAACATGTCTGTCAGGTCCTTCACAAAATGGTTGGCCTCCTCCTCAAGGACTTTCTCATTGAGGTAGCCCAAGTGAATCAGGTTGCCTATCAAACAGGAGAAAGACATAGTCAGTAATAAAAATCAACAATCCAGAGGACACACGATAATTCTGTCGTTCAAACACAACTAGATTGCATCAATGAAAGCGCATGTTCATCCAAAATATTGTACCGAGTAAGCAGAGTGTGTGACTCCCTTCAAGACACACACAGATGTCCAAACACTGTTCTTCCCGGCTGAGGAACAGAATGAACTTCCGCAGCAGGTCATGTGTCTGGATGGACGCCATACACTGTCGAGACAGAGCAGATATTAAAACCCGCTCTCTAATAGCTCAGTTTATTACATACAGTACCAAAATGCAACAACAATATGTGAGATATGACGGGGCTTTTACCTCTGGAGTTAGGACACTGAGGTGGGACACGACGGCTGGAACTGACATGATGTGAATGAGGAATGATCGTAGCAGGTTATCAGAGAAGTGAGCAGCAACGACTGGCCTGAAAAATATGAGCTTTAGTTAAAAGGATGGCTGCAAATAAAAACATAAAAAACAAAGCAGACTTGATATAACAGAATTAGATAACATGCTATGTAACAAAGGATATAACATTTTTTTTCACAGTTGCAACCATGAATTAACAGTTCCCAGCTCACCTTAATGACAAAGTGAAGATAGCTGTCAGAGTGCCTTTGGAGAGAGACGGTTTAGAGCGAGCCAAGCCATTGGTCAGCAAGATCTAAACAAGAAGAGTTAAGATGACGTACAATGTGTTTGTGCATTTGTATTAAAATGACAGCTGCCACTGAAGACGAAAATAGGTGTCACATGTTTTCACTGAATCTCTTGATAAAATGAAAAGCGTGAGCTGTAACACTGCACCTGCAGTATTGAATAGAATCCCTTTTGATTGAGATGGCCCATGATATTTTCACAAATCCTCGTCAAAGCGGGTCTGAGAGCTTCTCCTAAAGTAACGAGGGTGAAACATTATGCTTTGTCTTTGCAGAAAGCATGTCATGCAATAACAAATGATATGTTTATAATAACAAGCTCAGCGTGACTTGAGACTTACCCTTCCCTCTGACTATCCTCCAGGTTGACGTGTCTGTGAAGGTCACCAGCACGGTGAGGTACAGCGTTACCAGTTTATTATCCTGAAGGATGTCAGGCTGCAAAACAGACAATGATATGTAGATTTTAAGTCATAAAATAAACATTAAAAGAAAACCTTTTCTTCAGCTTCAAATCAAGACTAACTTTTAAATTTTTGAGTCGCTGACAGCAGATCCACAACACGTCTTTGATCTGTTTGAGCCAGGGGATGGTGAGGTCTTTGGAGAGAGCCAAGGAAACATACCAGACCTGAGGGCCAAACACGAGAACAGTCACTGAGACAAAAATCACATTTAAAACATGTTTGATATGTGGGCAGGTACAAACATATGCTCACTCACTTTAGGTTCATTTTCAACCTCCATGCTGGCAAGGATAGCACGACAGAGCTTCTCGAACCTCTGTGTAATGTACAAAATTACAAATTAGTCATTTGAGTCACACAGCTCAAGACAAGTGTTTAAACTACTGCTGTTATTTTTAAAACAGCGTCAACAGTCTCTAAAGCAGGGATGTCAAACTTTATTTCATCCAGGGCCATATCCCTATTATGGCTGTCCTCAAAGAGCCACTTGTAATGTATCTACTTTCATATTTATCATGGATTTATCATATTACAAAATTGTCTTCACAGTCAGTTATTACTGCTTTTAGTAATAACTGAATAATTAATAACTTGCTCTGAAAGCATAAGTCTATGAAAAATAATGGCAAGCATACATTCAATTGTACAACTATGATATAAATTATCAATTGTATAAGTAATTAAGTCAGAAAGGTTGTTTCAGCCTACAAGCAAAGTTTCAAATCCAAAATGTATTTGCTTAAAAATTAAATGATGGCATTTTGATAGGCTGCTACTATTGATATTAGAAGCTACAACCACTTGGCTGGCGTGACACTGCTGGAAAAGGCGATATGATACTGAGATGTTATCTGGTGTAAAGTAGCAGCAGGCATCTAGCAGCTAGGTGGTGCCTTCAATTGGTGGACAACAACACTGTGATGCATTCTGGGACACGTAGTTTATGGACATCATCTTCTGTAACACAACAAAGAATTGCATTGCGCAAACTCTATTTTTTGCAAGCTCTTGCGTGCTGCATTAAATAAGGCTCTGGGCCAGTTTCGGCCCGCTGGCTTTGAGTTTGACATGCGTGCTCTAAAGTCTCCACAAGGGTAATCAGAATAAAAATATATGTGAACATAGAGAATTGTATGAAAAACAGACAATAGAAATAATGAGTATGTAAAAATTATGTGCACTATAGTACCATATAAAACAATATATAGAGAAAAACAGAAATTAAGAAATGTGTAAAAAAAATATTGTAGACAATAATGCTGAAAAATGGGGTCTGTAAATATGAGTGTTTGTAAGTGTGTTGAAAGCAAGAATATTACAAATAGCATTACTATTATAAATTAGTATTAGCTGAAATGCACACTATAAAAACAGTATTGATGTCAGAGTATAACAGATTATTACACAGTGGAACTACCATTGCGCAAAATTGTTGTAATGATAAGTCAGTATTGCACAGTTGAAGATGTATATATATATCTGTTATGAATAAATTATGGAGTCATAGCAGCTGACGGGGTGAAATAAGTCCACGGGCCACTCTGTGTACTCAGAGTGTCTGACACTCCATGGGAGGAGTTGAAAAGATTGATGGCCACAGGCAGGAATGACTTCCACAGGCAGGAAGGGTAAACACTAACAGAAACGACATTATTATGAAAGTGAACTGACGTGTATTACTTGTGTACTCACCATCTTATCCTCATCACGATATATGAATAATAATTTCCGAGCAATTTTGAAAATTGACAGTGCATTTCTTTTTGTTGTCCCAGTTTCAGAGGCTTGAAAATAGTCATCACTTCTTTCCTGGTGAGACAGAAAAAAACATTATTAGGTTAATGGCAAACATGCTGAACACAGAGCAAATCAAACTGCAGGTGATTAGTAATTTATTAGTAGTAGTATTAATATTATTTTGTTCAGCCTTTATTTAACCAGGTAACTCTGACTGAGTTTAAAAAAAAAATCTCTTTTACAAGGGAGACCTGACCAAAAACAGCAGCAACACGGTTTCAATCGTAAAATTAACAAACACACAGAACAAAATAACATTAAAGGTGATCATATTAAACAGGTGCACACAGAAAACCTGGACCAGAGGTTTAAACCTGTTCAAAGTTTCTAGGTTTTGAAGATTAAAATCAGTCTGTAAATCATGCATTAGGGGCCAAAAACCTAAAAGCTTTCTTTCCCAATTTCTAGTTTGGACTTTGGGAACAACAAATCAAACAAAGAGTTGTCCATAGAATAACTCTTTGAAGAACAGTGTGACTTCCATTTCCAGTTTAGAAGAGTGAGACTACAAGGGAAACCAAGTCATTTTTGCGAATAATACACAACGGTGAGTAAGAGAACCACAGTTTGTAAAGAATGAGCAGAGGCTTTCATATGCAACACATCACCTTAATCGACAGGTAGACTCCAAGGAGCAAGACTTGTTTCTACAATAAAATCCTAATTAGAGCTTTAGTGTTCCTGTATCACACTGAATTTGTGCCTTAGAAGACAAATGGTCATCAATTAGGAACCCTAGCTATTTAAAAGTATATTCCAATGCAATTTTTGACCATTTCTTGCTGTTTTTTAAGTATTAAAGAACATTTGTTTTGTTTTGTTTTTCTGTATTTTGTTGCAGTTGCAGTTGACAAATCTGTTCTTGAACTCAATCAAAAGCATGCTGATGATACTCAAAAGGCTGAGCAGGAGTGGGTGTGGAGCAGGAGATGACAGCGTCCTCAGTGTTGAAATGAAAGGGTGATATCTACAACGAGTAAAACTGAAGACTACCTTATTTGCTTCTGGAGTCTGCAGCGACACAGGAATCTCCTGACCACAGCTTGGATGTGGGTTGCTGCTTTTTCCTTGTCCTTCTGTCCTTTCCTCTCCTCCCTGGCCTGCCTGGCTTTGTCCAGGAACTCGGACTTGGAGCTCTGAGGTACAGTAAACATTGTGCACCCTAGAAGAGAAGAATAACAAAACTATACACTGATCATTCTTACACCTGTGCTGGTTACATTTTAACAGAGGCTTCAGAGAAAAGTTTATGCACATGAGCATCCTAACAGCTGCACATCATCACATTATTCTGAGTGAGCATAACAGTGAATTTACCTGCAATATTCCTCAGATGCAGATTTTTGTTTCTGGCCTTCAGGCTCTCCTGGCGCTATAGCTCCTCGGTCATTTGTTTGTCCTTGAGATCCAAGCCGGAGGAAAGCCAAACGAAAGATGAGGACTAACTTGCCATCTCTGAAGCAGCGGGCGGTGCAGTGGCCGAAGATGGAGCTGGGATAGTTAGCACACAGGGCTAGTTCACCGCCTGTCGGCTCGGTACAGCCTCAGTGGGAATCTTTTCACCTTAATTCAGCGATAGTATATCATCATCGTGGAGTTAGGTTTGCTCTTGTATCGATGACAGCCTCAAAACACCGTTTCCAAATGTAAACAATGAGAGGAGATCCGTACATTGACTGCAGCCATTAATCCCCCCCTGTGTCGCATTTAAATGATTCCGGGTGGTGTTTGTCTACATGTTAAAAACCTTCACACGAGAGTATTTGAAGATCGATGGTCTCAAATATGCCGAAATATCTTTGTTGGCGTTGTAACGACACCAACTTTGTTTGTGGTGGTGGAGGAAGCTTTCGTCCGGTGCGTCGGGCGGGTGGTGCGGGGACAGTAATCACTGTTACTCCTTCATCGGCGGAAATGGCAGGCTACGGCTAATGTAATTAAAGCTGTTTTCATAAAAGCGTTAAATAAAAGTGACCGGAAATAAAGTGTGCTGAAGTGAAGTGCAACATTATTACTTATGTCTCATTTCACTACATCTTGAACAGCTTTGTAACACTCAATAAACGTTGAACAAAAATAATGGCTCGGGAACCCTAGATTTGCGAGACTCTCGCGAGATTCATTCGGGTTGTTTCTACACTGCGCACCTTAAACACACTAATTATGTCTTTTGTAATGTGACACCGGTGTGGTTAGGCTCATCTGAGGTTAAAAAGACTTGGTAAGGGGTTTGAGAAACATCGTGGATTTGAGTTGAAATGATCGCTCTCGCGAGATCTTTCGCGGGTCTGCGGTTCCCTTCCAGACACGACCAAAATAATTGTGACTGTCCCTTTAAACGGAGGCGCGCTGAAACGTTGACGTCATCTTTAAAACTGCGCAGTAGTGCTGGACAGGAAGGAAGTGGGTGTTAGCTGACTGACGTTAGCAAGCTACGATCAATAAGTCCGCTGTGGGTTCTATGGTAAATATTGTTACGTTTTATCAAAACCCAATTACATATAACTTATAACGCGATGTAGAGAAAGCTGTTTAATGTTCAGTGTCAGAATATGTGCATCTTCTGTCATAATATAGGTAACTTTAGGTTAATGCTAACTAGCTAGCTAACACGTTAGCCGTGCTGGCTAAAATTAAATTACTACTTAGCTTAGCTACAGGATTGACTGTTATTTAACTACTTTATTACACAGCGGGTAAAAGGTCGTACAGACACATTGTAAACACACCTTTGTGATGAAGAGCAAACTTTTCATTACAGCTGTTTTTTTTTTTTTTCAAATCTGTTTATTTTGCTAAGTAAGTTTTCACAGGGCTGGGCATTTTATCAGTGATTACTTATTTTTTTGAAATGGTATCAGTTGTCTTTTTCCTGGTTTTAAAGGCTTTAAATGGACACTAATTAACTCTGATTCAGTCTAACATACAATAGCCCCCCCCCCCCAAAAAAAAAAAAAAAAAAAAATCACCAGCCTTATCAGTAAAAAGGGGTGTACTGACTTACTGATTTAGCCAAGTGTTAATAATCTTAACTTTTCCATGCTGTGCCTTAAACCAGCTTATCCCAGTGACGTGCCAGCTCTGGTCCAGTTTCACTCAATATTTTCTCTTGTTCTGTCGCAGGAAGAGATGTCAGGAGAAAGTGTGGTGAGCTCGGCAGTGCCGGCAGCTACAACCCGGACTACATCCTTCAAGGGTTCCAGCCCCAGCTCTAAATATGTGAAGTTGAATGTGGGTGGGGCACTCTACTACACTACGATGCAGACACTAACCAAACAGGACACAATGCTCAAAGCCATGTTCAGTGGCAGGATGGAGGTCCTCACAGACAGTGAAGGTGAGCTGTTGGTGAAAATCTTATATAGTTATATGCAGGGTTTGTGTCATCCTTGCCTGGCCTGATTTTTACCAACTAATGTTTCATATTTTCCATATCCACAGGGTGGATCTTGATTGATCGCTGTGGGAAGCATTTTGGAACAATCCTTAACTACCTTAGAGATGGGGCAGTTCCGCTCCCAGACAGCCGACGGGAAACAGAGGAACTGCTCGCTGAGGCCAAGTATTACCTTGTCCAAGGCCTCGCTGATGAGTGTACAGCTGCCTTGCAGGTACCGTCACCACAGAGGGCTTTCATTTAGGCAGGGCGGTATATTGATACTTCACCTATCATCAACATTTTTGTTAAATTAACTCGATAGAACCAATGCTAGGTCATATGTCCTTGAAATAATTTCTGAAATACTTTAGCATTCCACCTAAAAATTCAAGTTTTAATTGAATTTAAGTCTAATTTACATGGATTGAAGTGTATATCTGACCAACTTTGTCCAGATTCTTTTTTCCTTTAACCATACTGTATCTTTCACCCTTCTGTTCATAATGGATTAGTCTCTTTATTTAGGGTTTTTGTTTTCTTTAAAACATTCTAAAATAATCATTTATCTGTTTATATTAAATATGAAAAACTGACTCATAGAAAGATGCAATGTAAAGTCAAAATAAAAATCTGATACCTTTTAATGTTCTTTTTCAACTGTTATGAGTGACATATAATTTGTGTGAAAATAATTTTAGTCTCAGCGTTTCTTGGTGACAGTTGGTAACTAAAACAATGAGCTGTAGTGATTGTCAGGGTAGGAGTTGCTTTTCATTCACCATCTTTGCTGCTCTGTTCCACTAGGTGGCGTCCTTCCTCTTGTATCTTGCAGTTTTGCAGGTGGACTTGTTGTAATGCAGTGTTTCTAAATCTGGTCCTCAGGCCCCCTGCCTGCATGTTTTTTAGATGTTTCCCTGCTACATAACACATCTGATTCAAATGATCAGGTTCATTATCAGCTTCTGTGGAGGCTTGATGATGAGCTGATCATTTACAATCAGGTGTGTGTTGGAGCAGGGAAACACCTAAAACATGCAGGGCAGGGGGGCCTGAGGACCAGGATTGAGAAGCACTGGTTTAATGAAAAAACATTGTTCATTTTTTCCTCCAGAACAAAGAAACCTATGAACCCCTTTGTAAAGTGCCTCTGATGACCTCATCTAAGGAAGAGCAGAAGCTTATTGCAACCTCAAATAAGGTAGGTTATGTTTTTTTCATGCTAAATTTCTGCTGTTCAATATAAACAGAAAACTATCAATATTTTTCTTTCAAAATACTAATATATTTGTCTTCACAGCCTACCGTCAAACTGCTGTATAACAGAAGCAACAACAAATATTCATATACCAGGTGAGTCCTCTTCAACTGATATCAGGATCTAGCATGTCTAATTAAAAAAAGAAGGAACAAGCTGCCTTAATAAATAACCATCTGGTAACTCTTTGTCTTTCCCTTCAGCAATTCTGATGACAACATGCTGAAAAATATTGAGCTGTTTGACAAACTGTCATTGCGGTTCAACGGTCGGGTCCTCTTCATCAAAGATGTGATTGGGGATGAGATCTGTTGTTGGTCATTTTATGGCCAGGGGCGCAAGATTGCTGAAGTGTGCTGCACCTCCATTGTTTATGCCACAGAAAAGAAGCAGACAAAGGTACATGTTTGTTCTGTGCTCGTTCTGAAGAGTTCTTCGCATCTTTGTGAGCTTAGAGCGCCGGTTCCCAATCTTGGGATCACTAAAGCCTCACAAGGGGTTGTGATGCCTTCTTGATTTTAAAGTTTAAAGTTTTTCTTAAATATGGGTGAGACCTATATCTCAATATTTCATTTATTTCTGTGAAGTAAACTAAATGAAAATGTTATTTTTAAACTTTAGAATTGTTTAAGATATATACTTGAAAAAAAATCTGAGGATAAGGACATGATTAAGACCTTGACATAAGCTATGTTCACAGAACATTCACTTCCTGCTGAACAGTCTCGTCCTGCTGTAGAAAAGTACAGTTAAAACAACCAAAGAGCTTATAGAACATTGGCCACGTGAAAGGGAGAAGAAATCACTAAACAAATGATTATCATAGTAAATTATTTTCTTGATTAATTGATTAGTTGTTTGGTTTATAAATTGTCAGGAAATAGTGAAAAATGTTGATCAGTGGGTACCCAAAGCTCAAGATGACGTCCTCAGATGTCTTGTTTTGTCCACAACTCAAAGATGTTCTGTTTACTGTCACAAAGGAGTAAAGAAACCAGAAAATATTCACATTTAAGAGGCTGAAATCAGAGGATTTTGACTTTTTTTAGTCAAATAGTTTGCAGTTAATTTAATACTCGATTCTTTATTACAGCTTAAAATTTGTCGAAAAAAGAAGCCTGATTGTTTAAGATTAAACAGAAAAACAGGGCAGACAGAATTATATAGAAACTTAACTAAAAAATATCAGGCAAACTCATCTATAATAATCTGCAGAAAATTCATCTAAATTGCTATTGTAGCTCAGATTTCCTGCAGGCACTGTGTTAATATTTGGATTAATTGTAGTTTATCACTTGTTCTGTACTTATCACACATTGAGTATAATGATACATAAAATATGTCACCTAGTCAGGGGTCGTCAGTTTGCTCGGTGATAGAACAAGTTTCCTAGCAGTTCCTTTTAGGAACCACTGGATAGAGCTGCTCTATGTAGTTGAAATATCTCTCTAATCTCTTATGTAACACTCTGCTTCTCTCCCAGGTGGAATTCCCCGAAGCTCGAATCTATGAGGAGACCCTCAACATCCTCCTGTATGAGTCCCACGATGGGAGAGGTCCAGACAATGCCCTGCTGGAGGCCACAGGGGGCGCTGCAGGGCGATCTCATCACCTCGATGAAGACGAGGAGCGGGAACGAATCGAACGAGTCCGTAGGATTCACGTCAAGCGACCTGACGACCGCACGCACCACCACCAGTGACCTTTTCTCCCTCCACCCGTCGGCCTGTGTCTCTGACCCTGGACAGTCTTTGCACCACGCTTGTGCCTTACATCACCTAACGCCTCTCTGTCTCACTTTTCACTCTTCTTTTACCAGCTTTTTCCTCCAGGAGACTACTATGACTATGATGCGTGTCATACAACAGTGTGTAGTGGTGAAGTGATTTTGTGAGTGTTTGTGTCCACATGTCGTCTTTGTTGTGTGGTCTGACAGGCTGTTAGTGTTTTGTTCTCTGTTTGTTGGTCCTGATAACTTCTATCACTGTTTTCTGCTGCCGTGCAGAGGCCCATAGACATGGGTGTTTGTATTCAGCACTACAGGTGACCACAGTTTTACCTGAGTGTGTGGAGAGAAAAAAGAATATAGTATTGTTGGTATAAATCTTGTTATCTGAGGTGTACAGAATTTGGTCACACTTTATTTTAAAATACACTAACAGGACATAAGCTGTAATTTGTGTTAAATAAGACAAAAACTAGAAAATAATAAGTTCTTTATTAGACTTAATTAGAGGTACTTTCCCAAGAGACCCTTGTTTTTCATTGCCCTCTCCAGGTTTCCTCCCTTTTGTTATCTTAACCTGTTTCTGGCACTGTATTGCATGTATAAGCCCTAAACTCTAAAAGTCTGTTTCCACCTGGTCAAAAATACAGCAACATCGAATGCTGCTTCCTAACAGTAAAAGAACTGCTCACACCCGCGTTTCCTGTGCTCCTAAATTCATCCATGCCTTTGCCTCATCCTTCTCAGTGAGTGAGAGACTCAAGCCAGTTGCAGGCATCCTGGAAACAAGAATTCCTGTTTCTTAAGGACATTTTTAAAGGAAGGGGGCACATTTTTCTAAGTAAAATATTCATTTTCTGTGTTATTGTCATCAAATTTGAAATTGGGCCAGGACAGGTTAAATGCTGTGGTCCCATTTGGGGTTTTCAATTCATAAGTGTCAGTTATAGGTCATCTACAGGCATCTGTTTCCCCCCAAAAATATGAAAAAGTCTGTGAAACACCCAGACCTCCTGCTTTGGTTTCAGAATTCTTCTTATTTTTGAAGTCTCAAGGTTGGCAAGTATGGTCACACATTTGCTACTTGAGACTTAGTTCTTTGGCTGGTTCCATACAGTTGGCAGAGTAGACAAGACTGATGATTACTTCTTTGATCAAATCACATTATCTGTTGACAGTATTATAGTAAGTCTGTGCAGTCATACATATTCCTCCCCTCTGTAATTTTGGCCTTTACTTGGTAGATCTGGTTCGCATTGTTTTTAAAGGGGGAGGTACCAGTTTACAGTACAGTTATGTTGTAATGTGGCCCAAATTACCCTCTAATAAAGTCTAATAAGGGTCTAATACTGTCTAGTAAACATATTTATAGTTTTTGTCTAATTGCATACAAAGTATGGCTCGTTACATCTTATTAGTGCACTGTAAAATAAAGTGCGACCCATAGTTTTTGCTTCTCCTTACCACGGTTCTGACGGTTCCACTGTAAGCTCACCAGTGGATTAACTTGGGCCACATGGTGGCACTGTTTTACTCTTAGAAGATGTTACCCAGGCTATTTTGTAGCCTGCAGATAATAGCAGTTAAACCTTTTTAAAATTTAATATTTTTTTTGATACTTTTAAGATATCACAGGTGGATGCAACATTTCACTGTAGTGCTTCTGCCACATTTTAGTTTTAACATTTATGCATTTCCCCTCCACTTCACTAAATGATCATTATTTTCAGTGGAGGGAACTTGAGCTGTGACCTGAGGTGTTAAATGTACCGGGGTGATTGAATGATGGATGCTGAGGTTGAAGTGAATGACTGTAACCAGAGACCTCCCTGGCAGGAAGGGAATCCTGTCTACAAGCTTTTAACAGGGAGGGAAATTAGAGCTGTCCTTCATCGCCGCATTCATCAGAGAATGTACCGTTTGCACACGATAGGTTTGAGTTGAAATATGTCTAACAATCACAGTACTTGTAGGTCTCTTGTACAGAAGTGAACATATATGTATGTTTTATATTTATACATACTTTATCACAAATAAATTTCTACAAACATTCTTTTGTTCTGGTTTTAATTCGGATATTCCTGCATCATCAGTCAACATACAAAATTATGATACATATGGCTTCATTTTCAGAAAGTTACACATTATTTGAAGCAGTTTATGAATAATATTGTGTGTTTTGTACATTAAAACTACTACAAGGAGTTTTCAACGGTTTCACTTTATTACCGATGCCTCTTTATGACCTATATAAGCAAACAACATTGGGTCGGATTCTCCATGAAATCAGATGAACCAAGCCTGTTTTATAGTGAGTTAAAAAGACAAAGAAAGATATTTTTATTTCCATAATTTTATTTTTTACATCTTATTTTGTGGTTATGGCAGTGGAAACACTACTACGTTTGTCCACAGGGAGCTCAAAAATAAAAACAAAATATATGAAAGTTCCTTGTAGTAGCTTTAAAATAATCCAGTGTGAGCCTTTGCCGAGTACAGAATCATGTTAAAACTTTTAACCTCTCTGGTGTTGAAAGAAGTACTCCAATCTTTTAAATAAAAGTATCAATACCACAGCGTAGAAAATACTTATGTAAAAGTACAAAAGTATTAGTTTAAAAATATACTTAAAGTACCAAAAGTAAAAGTAATAATGCAGACTGGCCTGTTTCAGAGTAATATGTATCATTGTTTACAGTCACTGATGCATTAATGTGGTCATCTCTTTAATGTGCAGACTAGTAAAGATGGAGGTTAATGTAATTATTTTATATACTTTATCTGTGGTAGCTGGTGAATTTTTTTTTTAATCTATAATATTACATCATAATTTTTTGTTGGTCATATACTCTGAATCTTCAAAGTAACTAGAGACTAGTGTTTTAAGAAGTACAATATTTGCTGCTGTAATCTAGTAGAGTAGAAGTAAAAAGCAGATATGATAGTACTGTGCTTGAGTAAACGTACTTACTTACTTTCCAGAGAGTTTAATATTCTTTGGTGGAAAAGTATAAAAATATCACTGACTGGTATCAGGGTTTCCACAGGTATAAAGAATCCAAAAATCTGAATTTTAGGCCAAAGTGTGATTTTGACAGGTATTAAAAACTGAATTATGACGTTAAAGTTACTCTTATAAAGTTGGATTTAACTTCAGTCTTGCTTTTAAATGTGTTTTGGGGAAAAAATTGTATTGATTGATCTGTGATTGATTGATCATGCTGTAACAACTACAAAACAAAACACTAATGCAAACTATGCATATACTTTTTTTTTGCCAGCATGGATGCAAAAAACAGGTCTTAAATTACATTCACAATGATTTGAAAAAGTCTGAAATTTAACTTGAGACCTGCAGAAACCCTGAGCATTTGTAGATGAAAAGCATGTTGCTGCACAACAAAACCAGCTTCCCGAGGTGCTGCTGTTTCTGCTCAGGTGTGTTTTCTGTAGACATGTTGATCTCTCCTTAGGGGTCTCCTGATGAAATATGCAGGGGCTTCTTGTGTGTCTTCTCAACCCCACGCATGTTACCGTGTCCTGGCTCGAGTGGCAACCTGCAGAGAGATAAACAGCTTGATTTGTGTTGTAGCTCTGTGAGTGCAGATTCTTTTAAAAAAAAATTTCTTTGGGCCCTGGGGCATTTTTTTAGAACACTCTTCATCATAACAACACCGATCTCACCACCATGAGGTGTCCGTTCTTGGCCTTGTACACCATCGGTTCCTGTCCAGTGCCGAAATCCACCGCGCTCTCTTTACCTGCCTGGATTTCAATCTTGATGCTGACAGTCAACACAAACATACACACACATATATAAGTGTTTTAGACTGACACAATGAAATGATTCAATCCTTTCTCAAACTCAGACTCACCTGCCCTGAACCACTTTGACTGCATTCTGTTTGTTAGCGATGACACACAGTTTGGTCAAAAACTCAAACAAGTGGTCGCACTGCATCACAAGGTCCCCCTGAAACAATCAAAATCATATACAATCATACACATGGAAGCTACATTACAAAATGTTATTATGTACTTCATTAACTTCATTAACACTTTCTATGAAGTTCATCTCCACCATCCATTATGAGCACATTCATGAGACATCATAATGCATCTATAAGGCTTTATAAAACTCTTTAGACATGTTTATAATCACGCATGACGACTTATAACGAGGTTTAAGAAGTATTATATGTCATGGGGATAACGTTCAGCGTTCACAATGCTTTAAAACTACCATAAACTACCAAACTACCATGACTTTAACCCGTTATAAAGACACATAAAATTATAAATTCTAAGTTTCTGAAGTGGAATAATGTCTTATAAACATCATGTAAAGCACTGTTGTCACTTTGGCATGTAGTTACAAAGCATTATGAATGCTGAACTCATAATACAGTACGTCTGCCCACATTTAGTACTTTTAAACGTTGTTATGTATCTAAGTCGTCATGCATGATTATAAACATTTATAAAGAGTTTTATAAAGCAATACAATGTGTTATGTGCATATAATGCATTCCAGACATGGCCTTCACAGAAAGTGTTACCATAACTTCTCAGTGAAAATCTGTCTAATTCAGCAATTTACTCAACATCAATGCTTCTTTTTAATAATATTCACAGCGTTAAAGCAGGTTTAACACTGAAGAAAGATATGTTGTTATTAAATAAATAAATGACCCAAAAATATATCTGGATAAAAATGTGGTCTAGTGAAAAGAAACAAGACATAAAAACATTTATGAGCATTCAGTTGTTCCTCCAAATCTGATCATTGACATTTATATAATAAATAAACTTTTTCAGTGTCATATTTGTCACTTAAGTAAAAAAAAAAAAAGGCAGTTGTGACGAGGTAAAATATCTGCCACACATCATGGATCCACATACCTTCTGTTTAGGGTCCTCACAGGTTATGTGGAATACAATGATGCTGTCAGTCAAGGTACTGACCGAAATACCTGCAGTGATTAGATTACAGACACATTATAAAAACATCCCTACTGGCAGGTGTAATACATGTTATCATGTTGTCCTGACCTTTGAGGGAGGTGTACAGGACTCTCTGTTTGATCTTGGCTTCTTCAATCACATATGCAGCAGTCTGGGTGAGGATGAGCTGTCGCGGCCTCGGTTTGAAACCATTCCTGTCATATTTAATTACCGGGACGCTGTACTGCAGGAACAGAGAACGCAATGTGTTCACAGTGAGCTGTGTTTGATGTGTCGCTGTATTTCCTCTGGGTGTAATGACGTTTTATTACCTTAATGTGCTCATTGCGAATCATCTGGAGAACCCTCATGTTAATGTCTTGGTCACCTAGATATATTAAATTATGTTTAAAAAATAGATTGTTCAAAAGAAGAATGGCACTGTGTGAACAGATCTGATAC
The DNA here is from genome assembly GCA_034769285.1 of Lutjanus argentimaculatus. Lineage (NCBI taxonomy): Eukaryota > Metazoa > Chordata > Actinopteri > Lutjaniformes > Lutjanidae > Lutjanus > Lutjanus argentimaculatus. The sequence continues at coordinate 14,908,544 of JAWZSL010000017.1, forward strand.
TTACTGATTCTGGTGTCCACAAAAGGTTGAGCAACACTCTGGGGATAACTTTCCTTTTTACCCTTGAAGATGGAGCTGGTAACAATCTTCAGTTGAAACTGAAGGGACAAAACATATGAAGTTGATCACTACAAAAATAATGCGGGATGATTCATTAGACTGGAATTCAGCAATAAACATGAATTTAATCACAAATAAGTTTGTTTAAAATGAGAATATCCAAATGAAAAATTAAGCAGAGGCCTGTAATAACAACTTATGTAAATTCATGTATTAGTTTATTTTATTAGTTTAGATTAATTTAATCAGTATGGACCTGCTTGTTTACCAAATATAAATAAATCTGAGTGCTGTCGGGACCTTGTAAGTATGTAAGTGAGGTAAAACCACTAACTTTTGGTTGCTTTGCCAGCTAACTTGGCTAAAAGGTTAACAAAATTGTTACAATTGTTTACTAGCAAGCTAAAAAGTTAGTTAGCTTAGTTAGTCCACTCATGATGGCTGGTCAGAGAAGCTCTAATATCTCCTCCTTTGATAAGAGCTGATTACATGAAGCAATATGGCCAAATAAATGAAGATTAAAAATGGACAACAACACAAGAAAAAAGAGACTGCCTGGCAGCAAATGGCAGTCTGTTTAAACTGATCTTAAAAAAGAGACACATCATAAAACTCTAGTGGGTTGAGTCAGTGCAAGAAAGGCAGCTATTTTAAAAAGTTAAACCTCTTGAGTGTAAGTTTAAAGTTAATACTGGATCACATTTTGCTGTAAATTGGAGAGCGGTTTAAATGGAATCTTTCTTTATTTCAAACTAGATTACAATTTTGGTGTAACTTAATTTAAAGTTGCTTAATTTAAAGTCAAACCATATTATCGGTTTAAAATGATCCTTGTTGGCGCAATCCAACCACAGTGTGAGTGTGTCACCTGTGCTTTTTTCTGCGGTGTGATTCCTCTCACATACTTCCGCACCATGAGACGGTAGTGAAGTTTACGCAGCAGCTCTGATGTCTGACAGGAAGAAAAGAAAACATGCGCAGAGTCAAAATACAATGTTCGATTGTGTTTAATCTGTTCAACAGTGAAGCTGGTTACTGGTTGTACCTCTGCACACACGGCTGGTGGATTTTCCCAGGTTGTTTTGTCCAAAACGGTCTTTGGCAGTTTGCCTTTAAGCCTGTTCAAGTAATTCTGTCTCACAAAGGCCAGGTACTCTGAGTTATCTGTGGCTTTGGCTTGCCCTCTGGTCATGTATCCTTTGATAAATCTAAAAATCATTGTAAAATAGCGTATAAGTGAAAACAGCAATAACCTTGAGAGGAGGTATGTAATGATATATGATCTTCTTTCTTACTTCTTGATGACTTTTACAGCCCAGGCTCTCTTCTCTCGCTCCTTCCTCGCCTGCACTCCTCTCCAACAAGTTTCGATCTTAGTGGCTGTAAAAAATATAACAGAGGGTGTGTAATTTTCCTTAACTCGCATAACAGACCGGCATATTACATGTCTGCATCATATGTTGTGGCATTTACCAGCTTCTTTCTGTTTTCTGAATTCTCCTTTTGCTCTGTATCCTTTGTATTTGGCCTGGAGCCTTGTTGCTGCAGATTCAGAAGGTGATATTAAATCAGTGTGTGACTGGTAATGTCTGAAAATTGAGCAGAACAGTTGATTTGCACTCACCCAGTTCATGTTTACATTTCTCAAAAGCATCCTCTGTGGCATAAAGTGTCCTTGGATGACGGATAAATATTTTGGTGCTATAAAGAAAAGAAAAAGTAAAAATGTTTGTGGTTACTCCTGACTTAAAGGGACAGTTCACCCCAAAATCAAAAACACATTTTTCCTCTGGCCTGTGGTGCTATTTATCCATCTAGATGGAGCTGCAGAGCTTTGTAGATATCAGCCGGAGAGATGTCTGTTGTATTTTCTCCGCTGAAAGGGCATCTCAGAGGACACTTTATCATGTTTTGGCCACTGTAAGGGCACCCTAGAAGGCACCGTATCACGTTTCATCTACCATAGGATCATCCAAGAGGGTACCTGAGGAGCCATTCTCCCCCCGGCGCCAAGTCCGCCAGTGGGTGAGAGGTTACAGTTAAGAGGCACGCCATCACATCCCACACTGTCATAAACACAAGCCTCTGTGTTATTGCATTACTTTTTGAAATGAATGGTTGAGAAAATTTGAACGACTAGTTTCTTAATGTACCACAATTAAAGGCGCACATACAATGAACATAATGTAACTCTAATATGATGTTGTATATGCATATGATGGATATGATGAACTGAATTTCAGACCCCAGGAAGACTAGCTGGTGTCACGGCCATCAAGCTAATGGGGATCCCTTTAAAATAAATAAATAAATAAATAAATAAATAAATAAATAAATAAATAAATAAATAAATAGAAATAAATACATCTCTATGGCTGATATCTCCAAAATTCAGCAGCTCACTCCAAAACAATCTCGATAAATAGCACACAAGGTAAGAGGAAAACATATATTTTTGTTAGCGTTTGCTGTGTTGTATTTAGGAAGCTCTGTCCTCACCGTCCCATTTTGTACTCATTTGGCAAGTAGCCCAGATGTTGAACCAGCACTTCCACTCCATCAGCGGGCACTCCTCTCCAGTGAGGCCAGGTGGCCGGGCACAGGGGTTTATATCTGTAGGATGCAGCAAACAACCCACTCAGCATGTTTTAAATGCACTTTAGAGGAACTACTTGAACCAAGGCTCTTAATTTGAAAATCAAGCATAAGGTCCAGGCTTTGCGGTCCTTCGTACCTCTTTAAGAAGACGTCATATTTGCGTCTGTATGCAAAGCCAGCTCGTCTGACTCTGAGGTGCTCCATCAGGCCCAGGTACTTCACCTGGTGTCTGATCAGGGCCTCGTCAAACTGACCTGTATTTGTGCACGAGAGAAGATTGAATTCAAACAACTCCCTCCTGTTGCTTAAATAGCCACATGTCTCCTCTATCACTTTTAAGTACCTGGCTGCTTGGACTCATTGGACTTCAGACAGCGTATGTACCAGGCCTCTTTAGCCATGAGGATCTCTGTCAGCTTCAGCAGGCTGCTCTTAAACTGGGTCGCCACCTACAGACACAACACGAGGGTCATAATCCCCAACAGTTCATCTGTCAGACACATATGGCTTAATGATGACACAGTCAGACTGCCACTGACAGGGATAACATGACTTGTCTTTGTCTCAGTGGTCACTCTATCTGGACCACTTACTAATTTGTTTCTCCTATAATCTCTGTATCCTCTACAGCCTATTCAACTGGTGGTCCGTGTGCAGAATCTGGCCCTTTCATGACCTCAATCCGGCCCTTTGGTCATTTTTTGTCCAGTCATTGATAATGTCTGTTGTAAAGTACCGAGACACTTATTTTATTATAGGTTTTTGCTCAGCCTGTTTAAGCACAGGGATTTCAGTCAAACTGAATTTAAAAACTTTGTTAAATGCCACATTGTGTTTATTTAAACAATGAGCTATTTCTGATCAAGGATTAAAATGGTGCATTGTTTTTGTTTTACACATTTACCTTAAATTTCCTAGTTACAGATCAGAGATAGGAAAGTTAAATGTGCAGCCCCTTGGCACTTTTCTTTTCTCAAATCTGGCCTTTCTAAAAGAGTAACTGAATGGGCCTGTTGTACAGATGGTTTCTCTTCAAAACAATACTTTGCAAAAAATATAAAAATGGGTATTAAGTATTAGTAAAGTTATTATACAGCATGACCCCATACAAATTGCAACAGAAACTCTTCAACTGTCTCATAAATATGTCACTTATATAACCATAATTACTGCACAGATTATATATTTGGGTTATTTTTATTTCTTAAGTTTCCTTAGTAAGTTGTACAGTGTACTGTACTTTATATATATATTTAAGTAGTAATATTTTCACAGCATTATTAAGTTACTGGTAAATTATTATTTTATCGTCATGTGCGGCCGTTTGGACGTTGTTTCATTTGTATGTTTTCATGTGCGGTGTTTAAGGAAATTCATTGTGTTCCCCTGGTTATGAGCTATTTGGTTCCTAGCTGTCTTTGTTTTGTGGGGACAGATAATGAGTGTTACACAGGAGAGTGCCTCGTGCAATAACAGTGGAGAGAAGTTGCTGTAAGCTGGGATGTGTTTGTGCTGGTTTGCTTTTTTGGTGAACATGAAACGACAAGAATGAAAGAAACGTGTGATCTGCTTATTACACACAGCCTGGAGGAACAGGGGAACGCCAACAACCAAGAAAACAGGGTCACACTTACATCATATCTGGATAGAGATCCAAAGAGGGAAAAGTATTTAAAAATACTGAAATTACTGATGCCACAATTTCCCCTTGCACTCATGTAAAAACCTGGTTTATGCACGTCAGCTCAGTGCTGTCCACAATCAACCACAAACAGTGTGTTACATGAGACATGCACTGCAGTTCATGTGCAAAAGGAAATTCTTAATGCTTAGATGCATACACGGGTCAAAATGACCAAGTAGGTTCGTTTTCTTGCAGTATCTTTGTAATGAAAACAAGTTTTACTGAAAAGATAACATGTTAAAGTTTATGTTCCTTCTTGCCAATATGCAGTTGATTTGGCAATCACAAATATTTTGAAAGTAAAGTATATGAAAGAAGAAAGAATATAGAATGTAGATGGAAGCTGTTATGATTTGTCTCTCTGCTTTTTGTTCACTTGGATAAACATCGTCATATAATGTGGGTCAAAATGTTGCAAAAAACTCCTTTTTAACGACATATAACACCAGCTTTGTCAGTGACGTAGCTGAAGGATATGGCGGGTCAAACATGGTGAGTACTCACAGTTTCTGGTCTTCGCCTGCAGTCTGGATCCACTGCGGAGAAGCACTCTCTGACTATGGCATTTTTAGACTGTGAAATCAGCTGGGAGAAGGTGGGATAACACACAGAACACACAGATTAAATCCTGCATTTCCCTCTTGTATTATTTACAGAATTTCCCATATGGACAGGGGGAACATGTGGAGTTAAACTTAAGTTTTTTCACAACAGATGTTTTGACTTGGCGAACACAAGTGCAACAAATAACACTGGTAATTACTGCATAGCAATAATTGATGAAACAAAGCCATCATTAATGTGCAGTTTCTGCTATGATAAGTCGAAATATCTGCTGTGAAAAAGATGTATGAATATGATTCATTTTGAAACAATAAACAAATAATAAATGCCTTGTATCACATAATACAGACTTACATCTTTAATGTTTCTGTATAATAGGTCATTGTTTTTGTCCAGGAAACCTAAAACATCACAAAAAAGTCAGTTAGTCAGTTGAAAAAACAAACAAACCACAAAACGGTTTAGATGTTTGAGTAACAGGGCCTGACATTGTGGTTTCTTTTACCCACAACACAGTAGGTGACCTCCCCGGCATAATGCAAGAGACGGAAATCTCCCCTCTCCAGAGTCTTACGTGTCATTTTGTCAGCCAGTTTGTGCCTGCAGTCAAAGAGGTGGAGAGAGACAGAGGGATGAAGAGTGAGAGGCTTTACAGACCAATCCTAATCCTCCATCTCTATCGGCTCACTGTCGTCTCGCTCACAACACACCAGCCGCCTCAGCGTTGATGAAAGGAGTTTAGTGTTGAGAAGAAAAGCTTTGAATTAAATAATATGGTTTAGATGTAGCGTGTGTTTAATTTAAACAAATGGTTAATTACCAATCGTGCAACTAAGAATTATTTAAAAAGGCAGAAAAGCATCTTTTCAGGTATTCTGTGGGCGTGTGCGATAAGTTAAGGTTAGGCATTGACTCACGTGACAAAATGAGGGTGATTTCCCATCTTTTCTTCCAGTCGCTCCAGGAAGGTGAGATCTGTGGCGTCTCCCGGCCTGAGACACTCCTCATCCTGCAGGATTATCATTAACACATGATCATACTTCAGCTTCACTGCATTATATTCCAGCATATATTCTATTCCAGTAAATACACACCAGTATTGATATGATTCCTCTGTGTTTCTCCTCAACCAGGTCACAGATGATCTTGTTGTTAAAGAACTGAACGGGCTCCCACTGGGGAAAAATCATAAAGTTCTATTCAACACCATTTGACATAACATACTCTGATTCGTTCAGTTTTTGTTTTGGGTTTATAAGATCACCTCAATGCCCTCTGCTTCATATTCCTCCTGCTCAGCCTTCAGTGTCAGCTGGATAAAAAGCTGCTGCAGCTTCTCATTACAGTAGTTTATGCAGAACTGCTCAAAACTGAGAACGTGGGTCAAGACAAACAGGTCAAACTCAGTAAAAATAATCAACACAGAATCACTCACAAATTTGCAGTTTTCCCAATGAGATTCATGAACTTTTAAGCGTATTGAGAAAAGTGGGTAATGCTTTATTGGAAGGGGTATATATATGTGTATAATCATGTCATGACACCTTTCATGAACATCAGTGAGTCTTTATGACTGTTTGTGACATTCAATCATGTCATTTTTAATGCAAAGTTAACATTGTTTGAGATGTCTTTGTTATGACAACTTGACATTATCAAATACTGACTCTCATGAGACCATTATAATGGTGTCATGAATATTTTCTTTGATCTCACCTGCAGTGATGTATTTTGGACTTATCATAAAGATGTCATAACGTGTCATTAAGTGTCATTACATTAAGTGTTAATCACCTCGGTACTGTAGTGTACTCTGTCGTAAAACTGGCCTAATAGCATGTAATGGCATTGTTACGATAAGTCCAAATGGTACCGCTTTACTTGAGTTCAAGGGAATTATTCATGACAAAGCATTTGACAGTGTAATAACAGTTAATGACATCTTTATGACATGTCTCAAGTTATCATAACAAAGACACAGTTGGCTTGATTAATGTCTAGCTGACATAACAAAGACATCTCAAACCATGTCAACTTTGCATTAAAAATTACATGATTGACTAAATGATCCTTAATATCAGGTGCCATGACATGATTATGACAGTGTCATGTCAGTCTTATGCACAACCCTTCAAATAAAGTGTTACCAAAACTGCTATAAAACAGCCTTCATCAGGGTATCAGTAGGACAATGTAAGGCTGTGAAAAAATTTCTGCCTACCTGTTCACATAGAATACCTCAAATCCATATATGTCCAAAAGTCCTATGACAGTCTTCCTAGAAGAGTCCTGATGAAAGTGTAAAGTCAGTAAATTCTCATCATCACTGGCTGAGATCTGTAATTTGTCCCACAGTCTCCTCTGTCCTCACCTTGTTCTCCATGGACTCGTTGATCCTGTTGACCAGCCAGGTGAAGGTCTGTCCATAGATGGCTTTGGCCAGGGCATCTCTGGCATAGATGGCGTGATCAATTGTGAATGGGCTGAGGACCTTTATAGTGAGACAAAATCAAAGTTTCAAACACTACATGGAAAACATGACTGTGTAGTATGTGTTGTTTTGAGAGTGTGTAAATCAGCAGAGAGGTGTGCCTCAAGGCTCTACTTTAGTACCACTTATTTTCTCTATTTCTACTAATGGTCTTTCACTCTTTTTTCTGATTGTTATGCACAGCTATATGCAGATGATACTGCTCTATACACATGTTTTGTTAACCCCTTGAAAACAAGATGATATATCAAGGAGTTTATCCTGAGATTATAAATTTCTTGAAGGAGAAACAGAACCTTAACATAAATAAAGGACAGTTTAACATGCATGCACCTGATCTTTTCTGGCTTCAATCTTCCTGTATGTCAGCCCCTCTTGAAGACTGTGAGCATCAACTCCAGTAGCTACAGGGGGAAATAACAAACATGAGTCCATTCTCTGATATTCTTTCATAATCCTGGATATCTAAAAACCTTTTATTTGTATTTTCTTACATTTGAGACCCAGCGCAGCTCTGCACTGTTGTTTAGGACGGCATGGCCTTTACTGTCAGAGTCAAACTTTATATTCCCCAAGTGGAGAACACTCGCAACAATCCCAAACAGGTGCTGCACAGAATGAAAATTTGTGAGGAAATTCAAAACAAATAGGAAGAGTGAGTGGTTTAAATCAGAGTGTCAGCATCCAACTTACATTAGTGTTAACCTCGTCAAAGTTGATGATTTGCAGGGCATTTTTGACAGTTTTCCAGTCATTTCTGTCATTAATGGAAGACACAATGGCACACTCTCCCTACCAGGAACAGCAAAGATCATCATCAGGTTGTTAAAGTTTACTATTGTCTCATAAATATTAATGGAACATAAATATTTTATTAAAACAGGGTCACCTAGTGATGCGTACTTGGGTTAGATAGTTGTAATGCTGGGCATCTCTCTCCAGGCCCAGCTGGCGCAGTAGGTCCTCCTCTCCTCCCTCCACAAGCTGGTAGAAGATGTGAAAGTTTCTCTCCCCGTGATTCTGATGCACCACCCTCGACCTCTCCAGCAGGTAGTTCAGGATATGGCCTCCGACAGCATCCCCCTATAGGCATCATGATCCTAAAGACAGCAACTCTACAACTTGCAGAAAAAACACAGCCTACTGTATGGTCCAGTGGACGGATTTAAAAAAATCTTAGGATCAAATATCCGCTGTTTTTGAATGTACAACTCGATCTTTGAGCTCTAAAATGTTCCTTTATAGGCTTTTTAATGCTTCTAATTTAATTTCACAAATAAACTGAGCTTTACAAATATGCACTTTATTCTCTGAAGGTAAATCCGTCCCTTGATTCTTACCTGGCTGTCAAACTGAATGTCCATATACTTCCCAAACCGACTTGAGTTGTCATTTTTCAGTGTTTTGGCATTGCCGAAAGCCTGTAGGGGAAACACAATATCATACAAACTGATTAATGTTAGCATGACCTGCCTTTTGGTATGTCATTGCAATGATATAAGATAAGTAACCATCAGACCTCAAGGACAGGGTTGGACATGAGCATTTTGTCCCTGACAGTGTTAAGTAGAGTGGTGCTCGGACAGCTGACTGCGTAATACTGCAGGATCTTCTTGGAGGCCTCCGTCTTCCCTGCTCCGCTCTCGCCAGAGATGAGGATGAAGTGATTGTTGAACTCCATCAGCATGGTTTGGTAGGCGTTGTCTGCCAAGGCATAGCTGTAGGGATGCAGAGCAGTCATAATATTTCACAGAGTTAATGGTTAGTTCAAGCCACTCAATCAAAAGCTCTTAAATTTTTAAATTCCCCTCCAGACATGTTTTAAAGTATGTAATGCTATGATTAATATTTTGTCAAATTCCCATGAAACAGGTGGCAGAGTGCTTATTGCTTATGTGTCATCATAACCTAACTAAAAGACTACACACCCAGAAGTTGCATAAGAGATGTTATTACTTTCTCCTTTCAAAAGCTAACATTAGCTGCTGAAGCTATAATGCCTGTGTGTTTTTGTACCAGGATGTAGGACCAGGAGAGGACACTTCAGGTAAGATAACATAACAAGGGATGGCAATATTGATGTTGATTTTATATGTTATTATTAAAGATTGTGCGAGACTTCAAACACCTACAACAAACTGTAACTTTTTTGTCTTGTAAAATTGTCCTTTAAATGAAAAATATATGTATTACTCTTGGCACAATTCAAACAGAATGAAAAAAAAGTATTTGTCTCTCACAATAGACTACTGTTCATATTTTTTCTGAAATAAGGTCCCAAGGAGCACACAGAAGGGCAGGGACTAGGACTAGTGGTCTTGCTTGCCTGGGGTACGTTTGATTCTCATATTTTCTCACATTTTAGGGAAGTGCACAGACATCTCGTCCTTCAGTAGAGGAATGTGAAAACACCTCTCTAGTGACAAACTTTGCAAGTCAGTATAGTCAAGGTCAGACATTTTAAGGGACATAAACTTAAGAAAAACACATTTTTGAGTGGAGGGTATCTTTAAGTCAGGTATGCAAATGCTCAGAGACACTCACATGTGTGGTGGAAGCTCAAAAAAGTTGACACCCATGTAGAGCTCCATGTTTTTCTTATTGTAGATGTCCAGGTCTTTGTAGGGATTGACGGACACCAACAGTGTGCCGATGTAGGTCTGAAAGAACAAGTCAAAATGATCAAATTAATTGTTAACATGGATTTGTTGACAGCAGGGTTTAAAAACACTCACATAGATGAGATCTTTGCTGAAGCGTTTCTTGAGGTTGCTGAGGAAGGCCGCGTCTGTGGTCTCATCCAGAAGGACGAAATCCTGGATTCCAACCCGGTCCCTGGCGGTCAGGGCGCCCTCCATGTCCAGCTGACCCTGTGCAACAAGTGAGATCAACCATAAGGCAGCCAAATGCACAAAGTCCACATTCCTGGTAGTCCAATAAATAATTTATATTTGACTTATGATTAGGTTAATAAGGTTATATTATTGGACTGGTACAATATCTACCATGATATTACATGGTTAATTATTTTATTTTACTAATTTTATCTTATATTATAAAAGGACTGCTACTGACTGTTGTATTGTTTTGTTCCAACTGTAGATACCTACTGTAAGTATTTATTACCTAAGACAATTCATGCCAGTTTTTTGCATTTATTTAGGTCATGACTGGCTACTTTTATTTTATTTTATTAAAGAAGGAAAGCAGGAGCGCTTTAAGTTAGAAGAAAAAAGTTTCTAAGAGCAAAAAATGCTGTACAGATAAATTTATTATTCAGTAACGGGTAGCTTTTTTAAAGTTGTGATATTACTGTTTTTTAATATCGCAATATAACATATCATTGACTTTTTATCATGGCATTCTTGTACCATTAGTTTCTGGTATTGTTGCATCCCTATTAATAAACAAAAACACGAAACATGTATGACTGGTAAAGGGAGCCTTACTGTAAAGTGTAGAATGGTGCATGCTGATAATGTCAAGGTAAACAATATTGCCTACACCTTAGTGTATGAATCTGGTCATTTAATATGTTAATTATGTTAATTTGATATGCCAAATGAAACTTTTTGGCTATTAAGATATGCTGACGGTGGTTAAATCCTAGTAAATTATTAACAAATATGTGACGATCTGACAGGTATAAATGCTGGTTGACAAAGTAACCCAAGTAAGCGAGGAGATCTGGGGCTTAACAGTACAGATAAATGTGAGCTCACTGCTTGGCAAGCAACAGGTCACAGACACTGTTGCCCTTTCTGTCTAAAACATGCCTTTATAAACTGCTTATACTTACACTTATTTGTGCATTTTTATATTTTCTGCTTGTGTTTTTTGTCTGTATCATTCTTTATGTGCTTTTATGTCTAATGTTGTTGTTTTGCACCATTGTCTGTGGACTGTTTGGGTCAAAAGCAAATGTATTATCATTAATGTGTTGTGACCACTTATTAATGATTTATAAAGGGTTAATAACCTAATTAAAACCTAATATATATATATACATTTATAACTCATTTACAAGGGCAGTCTTGTAGTAAAGTGGTACTCATAAATCTGAGTTTGTTAGGGTTAACAACTTAATAAATTAGTTTCTTCATTAGTTAGATTAATTATAAACTTTAGAGGAAGCAAACTGCCAAAGCAACAATAACATGTGTAACACATTTTGCATGCATAACAACAATATTCCAAATTCTCAGCCATGTATTTTGACAAATGCGGCTGGATGAATGAATGTTTGAATAAATGGCTCCGTGGGGGAGGACGGAGCTGAAAAAAGCACCAGAAAAAGCACAAACATGGTCCCTGTTAGTTCTATTGAAATAAGAGGTCTAGAGGTCCTATGTGTCTTTGAAGCAAAGCTCTGTGATTGTGCAGACGAACAGACAGAAGCTAATGATCGCTACACAGCACACAGGGACCTTGGCTGGCAGCCCGAAGTTCACTAGAGCTGACGCACCAACCAAACACAACACACTGTGCAAATGGACTCGGGGAGCCCAAAACAGCGGTACATTTAAGAGGCATAGTGGGAAAAATTCCACCAATCTGTTTTGCATTCTCAGCACCAACACTTAGACCAAAGGTTTTCACAGCTTTTGTTGGTTTTGTTTTTTTTTTTTCTCTCCCCTTTGGAAGCAGAAGTCCTTTGATTCTCAACTCTCTCTGTAAAAACATTAAAAAAGATAATCCATTGGATCTAATTGACACAAAGCCCTCCGTCCCCCCTCCTCGCCTGCCTCTATCCTCCGCCTATGGCCCTCATTTCTTCTGAGAAAGGCCAAGTGTTTTTGTCCTGTAAATACCACGGAGCAGAGACAAAAAAGACGTCTTTAAAATGCAGTCTACAATCCATTACACAAATTCCCCCTGCATATCCATTCAGTAATTATTCATTAGAAAACATTTAACGTCACAGTGAATTTCACACTAGGCAGTCGAAACACAATAGAGGAGATTTGGCCTATTTTGGGGTGAGGAGTTGGGGAGGGGTTGGCTGTACAGAGGAAGGGTGAAGGCGAAGGAGGGGGGAGGAGGGGAGCAGTATTTGTCTGATCTGAGAACCTCTGAAACGGGGCCGTCTTGAGACAACGGGACAGACTAAATAGTGCAGTAACGGTCTGTGCCCCGCTGCTTGCTGTGACACTCATTTAGTGTGCCCTGAGGGCGAACAATAGAGGCTTGTTCTTAGCAATCCTGTGCTGTAATTTGGACTTCATTACTTTGCTCACACGGGGCCCCATGGAAGGATAGAGGAGGCTAGTCAGATGAGAGTGTTTTTTTCCACCTGTCAGCCCCGCACCCCCAATGCTCTCACCCCTCTCCTCAACAATACCCCTCACCCCGTGTCCCCACCAATAACCCTCACCCGACCCCCTTCCCATAGCCGCCCCCCCCCCAGCTCCCCTCCCTCCCAGCCACCCACTTTAAGCCAATGAGACAGGTGAACAATATCATTGAAGGAACCCTTTTTTGGACGTCAGAATCAATCTGGTGATGTGATGGTAGTGGTGCTGGTGTGGGGTATCTGTGACACCCCCTTTCTTCATGGGAACAAACTTCTCTCAGGGCAGCACAAGCAGACAATATGCTGGGACAGCGTGACTTAGGGATCTGCCATACAGTATTACAAGTAATAACATGGACAGATAAGCTCCTGTCAAGAGGAGGATTAATGAATGCAGCGGTGATAATAATGCTAATGTTTTAGGTTTTCATTCAGTGCGCTGACAAAATCTAAAGGTTTGTTGTTTTCCATTCAGGGTCCCTTTGGTGTCCTGCAGGTATTTCTTTTTAAGAAAGCTGTCTGCAGCATGCACAAGTGTTTCTAAAGACACTGAGCTGGAAAGGCTCAACACTGAATGGGCGTTCTCGGTCCAGGAGGACAAGAAAGTCTCAGTTGAAGAAAGCAAGAGGTTGGACCAAGTCATTGTTTTGCGAGTCACAAATAAGTCTCAAGTCCTAAGTCAAGTCCCAAGTCCTTAAACTTTGAGTTTTAAGACCTGAATAAGTCATAATGATGATTTAACTTTAAGTAGGGTTGGGCGAATGTCCATGAAACTGGAATATCACAATGTCCACAGTGAAACATCATGATGGACGATGATATTGTTGTTGTTGGGTCTAAAAGGGTCTTCATCTCTGCACCACATGTCCCTAATTTAGTTTGATTTAATGAGAAAATGGTAAACACGACATGAAGACGTAGTGCAACAAACAGCTTCTTTTTATTTTCTCACCCACATGTCAAAAGCGGAACTTTAGCAACAACATAATGGCAACTCTGAGGAGACAAACTACCTCGAATACAGAAGGTGCAGTGGTAGAAGGCTCAGAGGTTGATGACTGTCAGCCTTCGTGATGGATGATGGCATCAGCCAGTGGCCCAACCCAGCAACAGAACCTCAACTTACCGTTCTCTGTGCAAAGAACAAACTGTCGAACAACGTTGGAAGTTGTTGGGTTTCCATCTGCAATTTTCCACCCACACGTTTTGTATACTACATTTGTTTTTTGTTGACCACTGCATAATTTTTATACGTGAACAAAATTATTTTTGCCATAATTTTCTCCAACTGGCGCTCAGTAACAATTGGTTCAAAGTAAGTGGATCTGGAGATTGTGGGATTTCTAAGTCCCAGCCCTTTTGGAACCTGCATCTACTTTCTCCTTCCCTGTTTCCTGTACTTAGATATGCAATGTGCTTGGCTTGTCTATGTTGAAAAGTATGTTGCACCTAACAAAAAGGGTCGGGGTCTATGGATGGTCAACTGAGATGTCGAATGAATAGGACTGATGTCAGCTGATTCGGGAAATAAACTGATTCATGATACATTTTTTAGATAACATACATTTTAATCCTTGGGTCTGGTTGATATTGATTACATTTTCAAGTCAAAAGTCCAAGTGAAGTCATGAGTCATTGTTGTCAAGTCGAGTTGCAATGATTTTTGTCAAGTTAATGCTTTGTCAACAAAGCATCTGTCTAAACAAAAAAAAATCTCCTCCTTCATGTGTTATCTGTAACTTTATATAATACAAATCAAGTGGGCTGCACTGTAATTCTAGTTATAATTAAACAGCTCAATCTGATGCACAGCGGAAAGAATGATTATATAATGAGTCCACTAAGCCATTGTCAGATCAGGTAAATTGCCTTGCTACCTCAGAGCACATCCAATTGTATTTTAATTAAGAGATGGTCCCTCATCTTGGTCTAGAGTGTCACTGTTGCCTGAGACAGAGTGACCTCATTTGTGTTAGAAGTAGCTTAAGAGAGGGAAGGAGGGAGGGGGAAGCTGCTGCTAAGATTGCAATTTACCAACCAAGTAACGAGAAAGTTTATCTCCCTCTTAAAAGAGGATTTTGTCTAATTATCTCATGTCTCTGGTAATGTGTCCTCTTAACCCAAAAGGTCCTCATAAGTCACGACAGCACTGTTCACTACATTTGGTTCAGCTCAGGTTATACTGAGCAGGAACCTGTTTCCCAAAAGCATCTTCAAGCAGTTGTTCAATATTTTTGGAAATAGGCTCATGCACTCTCTGGCAGAAAGATAAGAAGATGGATACCGATCTCATATCTGACCATTAAATGTGAAGCAACAGTAAGCAGCATCATTCTTAGTATGTTATTAGTACTGTTATCAAGGTGTAACAGGCTATGGAGACAACTGACAACTGACATGTCGAATTTAAAGTAAAAATGGCAACAAAAGAATCACTTGTGTGACTGCCATGACGTCGTCCTTAGTGGAAAAAAAAAGATTCCAAACTGAATCGTTTGCGGCTTCTAGTGGCCACTTAAGAGGAGCGAAGTGTATAAAACAGAGCAGTCAATAAAATAAATAGTTTTTTCAAAGATTTAAAAAAAATTCTGAATCACTGCAACCACGAGAGGTCCTTGAGCATACAGACGTGAAAGTGCGCAAAAAATATTTGGCTGATGGGTCTAGTAGTGCGCGAGATTATGTATGTGGACAGATACATACACACACACACACACACACACGACCGAACAACTGATCGATAATCAAACATGTTGGTTCTTTTGGTTATGACATGTCACTTCCAGGTGTGTCTAGATTACTTTGGCCATATTATGTGACCCCCCAGCTACATGTACTAGAGGTGTGGGCTCAAGTCACATGACTTGGACTTGAGTCAGACTCAATTTGGTAAACAAAAAACAAAAAACAAACAAAGTGTAGTATCCAAAACATGTGGTACAGAAATTACAGACAGAGACGCAACAACTGAATTTGACATTTGAAGTTGCACAAAAGAACGGTAAGTCAAAGCTAATATTAACATAGCCAGGGAGCTAATGCTTAGGCTAACATTGGTTTAAGCTAAGTAGCTTTGTAAACCAATGAGAGTGGAAATTCACACCAACATTATGACTTGTTTAGGCCTCGAAATTCAAATTTTAGGGTTTGGGACTTGAGTATGAAGACTTGAGACTTAATTAAGTGCAACTCACCAAACAATGTCTTATTCCTTACATCTGGACTATGTGTGTTATATTATATTATTTGTCCAGATTAATAAATAAAATAAAAAAAAAACAAAAACAAAAACATTAGTTTAGAGGTGCTGGTAGGCAGAGTTTGTTACCTTCGAACTGATCCAGGCTAGCTGTTTTCCCCTGTTTCCATTCTTTGTGCTATGCTAAACTAGCCTGCTGCTGGCTGTAGCCTCATATTTAACTGGGTATTGATCTCATTTAACTCTCATCTAAAAAGTGTATTTCCCACAATGTCAAAATCTTTTTTTTTTTTTTTTTGAGGTGATGATCAGTCATCTTAGCACCCGGACTCGCAAAGAGACCAAGATCATCTTTTCCTTTAGATGCCTTCAGACAAAAACACCCCCCACACAGAACAAATTCACACTGAACTGTCAAACCTTCTGCACCAACCCTGAAACTCTTTGACGGCACCGACTGTACAGAATATAGCCTATAGGTGAACAAAAGAGAACACATTACTTTTTTTTTTTGCAACACAAAAGAAAACTCAAACCTGCATTTCTGAAGATGTATTATTCTCCTGTCAGATGTCAAACTGGGGAAAAAAATCTCTTCTCTCCAGAGAGGTTAGACAAGAAGAGCATGTCCTCCTGTGTCTGCTTGCATGGAGACAATCAGTGACCCTGTAAACACTGGATTGTTGACAGTTAGTTGGCAAAAGTCCAGCCTGTGAAATACTAATAAAAAAAGCACATTTACTGTCCTCTCCGCTGGTTTGTCTAGAAGCTCATTTCATCCAGTATGCTGTGGTAGTGGTGGTGTTGATGATGGTGCTTGGAGGCCTGTGTGCACCTCCCGTTGCTCCTCCACACCATCCTGACCCAGGCGCAGGGCACTGTGGGCCGGGTGCTTAATCATTCATGCCGTGGGAGGTGGAGGGACAGAGAGATCTTATTCAGTGCTTACCTGGGTATCTACTGCTCTACTGAGTGTAACATAACGATACAGAAACAAGATCCAAACCACACCAATCCAACCATCCCCCTTTACCTGTCTCCTTCTTCTCTCGTTCTCCTTCTCTCTCCCTCTCTGAGCTCCATTACATCACTAAAAAGACCCCAGTTTCCCTGCTGGCACACTGTAGGTCTGGTTACTGATCTTTGATTAGATGGATACATTACAGCTAATCACTAACTGCTTTATTTCGCAGTGTAACAATGCTGGTCAGAGGTGCACCATTGTGTTGAGAGGCAGTCTGAGCTGCCAGTGCTCAGTGCTTGTGTGAAATGATGCCCAAGTGCAATTACCTCATTTTTTGCCTGGTTGAAAACAATTATCAGATACCCTTCCTGTGACAGCATTCAGATATCAGAAGTGAGAGTATTTAGGGGGCATTTTATAGGTTTATATTAGAGAGATGACAGTGCAGAGGGGAAGACAGAAAGATGGGGAGTGACAAAGGGCAGCAAAGGTCCCTGGACAGGCTTAAACCCACAGGCCACCAGGGTGCCTCTTAAGTCTATAATCTGCCTTCTACTTCAATTTGAACTTTAACTTTATTTTACCCTATTTTTCCAGCAGCCAGGTGAAACACACACAATGTCTTTACACAGCAATACATACAAGACATAACAGCAAAGAACAAGGGACAATTAAAAGAAAAGAATAGACAGAACTAGTATGTACACAAGTATGTGAAAAAGGAGGTGTATGTATGTAAAAAGCAGCTATGACCAACAGCAAAAAGTTCTGGATTCAGATCTTGGACGAACCCCATTTTTTATACAAGCTGGCTCCTTCTTGTGACGTATGAGGAAACTTACACAAACATCACCTTTAAGTACTTTACTGGCAAAAGTACAAATTAACATAAACATTAAGAAAAACAAGGAAATGAGTGAGATCAGTAGTGCCGGGAGTGTATGGATGAGTGTGACATGTTGAGAGCTGAAACATCTACAGCATGCGGCATGGTGAACGATAGGGAACCAGAGCGAGGTCACTGGCCTTAAATGCAGGTGAGCCAAATGGTACAGGTGTGCCACATCTCCTCTGATGACCCTGGCCCCCACTCCACCGACATGCAGCCTGGAGCATGAAAAGGCACACACCAAAACAGGGGACAACCTCAGGGTCGTCACGAGTTTTTAGCAGGTATTTGGTGATAAATCAAATGGTGGTTATAGAGACATAAACACCACAAATGTCAACATCTCATTGCATCACCACAGTCATTAGGATTTATCCTCTGGCAGCTCTTTACATCTGTACAATAGTTGTTGAGAGATTTAAGTCTGGACCAAAGAATAAAACTAGACAGGGCACTGCTGCTCAGCCCTGCTGCCATTTTTTCCCAGTGGCCACTGGCGGTATTGCAGTGAAAAATTCCACAATAGCCCAAAAAGCATTTTCCCCTATAATCGATGTCCTGCATCCCCATGATCTTTCTCTAAGCCTAACCAAGTGTTTTTTGTACCTATCTAACCTAAGCAGGAATTAACTACAGCACTGTCACATTATAAAACAGAATTAATTTGTAAATTATGGATAATAAAGAACCAACATGTACAAATCCCGCAAGAGTTGCACAAATCTAGGGTTTCCATCTAGACTGGAAGAGGATCCACACCCACAGTAGATATAAACAATGATAACAATTCTTATTTTCAAGTGATTATACACAAAATAAAATGTAATTATGAATATTATATTCAATTTCTGCCACATTCTGCCAATAAATTCTTATAAATCTTCCACACTGGACCTTTAAACTCATCAATTATTGCTTTCAACTAGATGCTCAGTAATTTGCTGACTCACTTGTGGAAACTGTTCAGCCTGGATGTTGTTTTAAGGTTGTTCATATCTACTAACAATAAGACATAAATATATATTATTATTATTATTAAATGGGTGAATTTGGTGCAACAATTTCAATTTCTTGTGGATATTTTAAGGATGTACACTCAGCTTTCTGTTGTGTACAAAAATGACTTTGTCTTAAAGTGGCTGCACCGTGTGTGTCGAGACTGTGTAAATGTGTTTACTTGTGTAACCTGGTAACCATCATTAGAAAACACACACCCTCCAACGGTCCCACAGGTGTCCATTTTCTCTGCTCTGGTGACCTAAATGTGAAAAAAAAAAAAAAAAAAGATCAGGTTTCACCTAATTAATGAGTGACTGTTGTTTGGAGGGGTCTCAGTCAAATGTCTATGATGGGTGACCACTTGAGTTTTGGACATATTTGAATTATTCGCTCTTCACTCCAGAAAAGTTGTCAAGGTTACTCTGCCTGCCTCTGGCCAGCCACCACTACTCCCCCGGGTGCCCACGGCCCGGCAATCCCAATTACACAAGTTTGTCTACCCACTGGGCTCTGATTGATAACCCCAATACCATTCCACAGAGTCAGAGAGCTGATTTCCCATTACAGATCCATGGCTGTAGACATGGGAGAGCTGATGATAACACTCACATCACACCACTACTGCCCCCTCTTCTCTCGTCTCTCCTCCTTATTTTGTCTCCATTTCACTGTTTCCCTCCCTCTCTTCCTATCTAATTCCTCTTTTCCCAAAGACCTCCTTTCTTCCCCCTGTCCCTTTCTTTGGATCTCTCCTTCTTTCATAGTCCATTATTCTAATTTTTCAGAGCAGCGTAACGAAGCCTGGGCCCCGTCATCATTTCAGGACCAAAATGCTGGGTCAGTGAGGTTACTTCATACCCCACATTGGACATTTTTCCACTTAGAAAATGTTATGTTATGTTATGTTATGTTAGTTTTAATGCAAGACGAAAAAGTCATAAAAAGACCTAACAAGATAAAAATGACATAACAAGATGAAAACAAAGTAAGAATACATAACAAGACAAAAACTACATAAAAATATTAGGGCCCTGTAAAAGACGTAACAAGATGAAAGCGAAATCAGAAGAAAACGACAAAAAGACACAAGAGAAAATGATGTAAAAGGTGTAACAAGGCAAAAATGACATAACGACACATAACAAGATGAAAATGGAAAAGATGTAACAAGGCAAATATGACGTAACAAGATGAAAATTACGTAAAAGATGTAACAAGACAAAAACAATAGATAAGACGAAGTAAGATGACGATGTAACAAGGTGTAACAAGATAAAAACATCAGACAAAAATGACTAAAAGACATAATGACAAAAACGATGTTAAAAGATGAGTAAACATGAAAAATTAAAATGGTGCAAGTGAAAAATGTAACAAGACAAAAGCAAAGATGTAACGAGATGAAACAGACAGAGAGGGAGACTCGACGGCGGAAAAAAAAAGGTGAAGTTCAGTTTCTTTGCACAGAAACAGTAGAAATGTCCTTCAGAGGGCAATTTTCTACTTTTATCTACTTTTAAGTTGAAGCAGTACTTCTACTTTTACCAGAGTCTTTTTTTCACAAAAGT
Source organism: Lutjanus argentimaculatus (assembly GCA_034769285.1). Lineage (NCBI taxonomy): Eukaryota > Metazoa > Chordata > Actinopteri > Lutjaniformes > Lutjanidae > Lutjanus > Lutjanus argentimaculatus. The sequence goes on from JAWZSL010000017.1 coordinate 14,928,853, forward strand.
ATCTGTGCTTCTACTTGAGTACTTTTGCCACCCCTGGACATTATTTCTGAGACAAGAAGGACACATAACATCATAAAGTCCCTGTTGTGATTCTGATTTCTTAATTTGTCCCATTTTTAAGCACTGTACCTTTAAATATTTCATTGCATTGCATGTGATTTGACAATTTCCTTCACACAATACCCGTTTACACACCAGGAATAAAATATTAGTCAGCTTGGCTAACCTCTGAAAGGTCATTGCAAAAACTAAATGCACAGTAATTCAGACAACTTGACTTAGGGGTGTCTGAGTGCCATCCTTAGGGGACACCGTGTGCCTGCTGTGACACATAAAAAAGTTCCTGAGGGCTCTTTTGGAAATGAGGCTCTTTTACACTCAATCGGCTGTGAAAAAGAAGAGGACTTTTGCTCCATCTTTTACCCTTTAGGGTGCCGAAAAGGACTGACCCCACCTCCGACCAGAGGCTTTGGTGTCGACACAGGTCACTCAAAGGTCAACACCACTGACCTCTCTAAACTTTCAAGATGGGGTTTTCTGTGATCCTGCAGGACAATGGGATTGTGAAGTCCAGCGGGCTGTCCGGAGAAGTCGTTTGCCGCGTAGGAGACACAATGGTGTGATTGGATCTGCAGGGGCAACACTGACCAGGACTGACCAGTACTCTGTCAGTGTGTAAAACATCAGCTACTAAGCTGCATGCAAACTAATGGATGAAGGTGAAAACCCAAAGTCAAGAGGGGAATGCAATATTCTGATCCTTTACCACCAGTCATTGATCATTTTTGCACAGCTCATGTTTAATAACTACTGTATTTCACTGTGTTTATTATTACTTAATTTATCTTCCTTTTCTAATACCTGTTTTGAAGAAGAAGATGAAGAAGTTGTTGTTATTTACACACACATGGACACAAACAGGATCTATACACATGCATCATTTGAGACAACATACATGTAGTTTGGTGCCCTGAGCGGGATTTGGTGCCTTGCTCAAGGGCACATCGGCAGTGCCCAAGTGAAATGGCACCTCTCCACCTACCAGTCCACAGTCCGTGTACTGACTGGTATGAGCCACCCTCTGTTTCCCAAGTCCATGTGGACTGAGCTACTGCTTCCCCAAAAGTTCTATAAAAATAAAATGTATTATTATTATTATAAGTAAAATGAGCAGTATGGCACCGTGAATATAATCCATTACAGGTAAAAATCCTGCATTGGATTTTAAGTATAATCTAGAACAATACATCATATTTTATAAACTGATAATTGATTTTGAATATCAAATCTTCACCTGTAACAGTAAATAGTAACCAAAGCTATCAGTTTTAATGTAGTGGAGTAAAAAGCACAATTCTGTTTGAAATATAGTAGAGTAGACATATGTGTAGCATTAAATGGAAATATTCAAAATAACTCTGCAGCATGTTGAGCTCATTTTTGTTAGAGTCATCTCACCTAATCACAAAAACATATTTACACAACCCTAATGGTATCGAGCCATCCACATTGTTTTTGGTTTCTGGTTTTGAAATCTCCATTATACAGAATTTTGCCACCACAATCATAAAACCCCAATCAGAGCTAAAGTGTAGGCGTTAACGTTAAAGATTTGGTTGCAGGAGAAAAAACACAGGTGTAAATAATAATAAAATTAATTATGCTGAACTCTGTTTTGCTGGTTCGGTTTCAGGGTCCTGGTTATTGTGCATGCAGGATCACAGTCTCACTGTCAAGACACACAACAGAGCCATCGTTAATGTTATTAGTAACACCTGTGTTTTTTTCACAAGTCAATGTCAATGTCATTTTCTGCTGTGAAAACCAAAATCTGCTAATAGTTCTCTGCAAAAAGTCTTAACAGCGAGGTCTCTGAACTGCTGCTGACTAGGCCTGCACGATATGGTGAAAAAAAAGTCTTATTGTGATGATTAGACTGAAATTCAGATGTGATATGATATAAAAGTAAAGGGAACTATCATTTAAGCATTAAAGTTTCCATTTTGACTGAAATAAAAACTATTAAAATCGTGGAGGTGTGAGATTTGTTGGGGTCTGCACCAAACAAACATGTTTTCTTTGATCTGAGGAACAAGATTTGTAGTCCAGGGCATCTCTACAGCACTACCGTATTTCATTATAACGCTGTTTTCTCACACATTTGTACTTTTTGCAAAAAACTGCAATTTGAATATTGCACTTGGCCATATTGCGATTTTGATTTGATTGCGATTGATTGTGCAGCCCTACTGCTGACTTTGCTAAATGTTTGTGAACAAACTGCATGTTTCTGCAAGTCTTACACAGTTCAAATGTGCACTGTACTAGATGCAAAAAGCATTGTGATTTAAAACAGTGATATGTATAAATAAAACTTCTACAATCTAAATCACTTCTACGAATCAGCTAAAAAGTGAATGTAATTTTCACCACAACGTCGATCAGAGGAAAATTTTATAGATCTTAGCTCGTACTTCTTGCTGTGTCTAGATTTGTGATTTGAACTTAATGAATATTGCCTGGAAGTCATTATGCAGCACACAAGTTTGTTATATCATAACTACAACAGTGTTTCGCTGCATTTAAATATGCAACTGTTCAGTTTCTAGTAGCACACTGTTATAATATTGGATAGAAAAACTCCACTTCCCTGCTAACTATAAAGATGTGAATGATACCCATGTACATTATGTAACATGAAATAAACACCTCACGCTGATGTTGTTGTGAAATTTAATCATCGTTTCCCTCTGTGGAGGTGTAACTACACTGAAACCTGTTGTCAGTCATCCGTGATTGACTGACTGACCTTTGACAGGGCAACCCGAGGCCTGACGGTCTGGACACTCTGCTCTGTCCAACCTGAAGCTCCAGGGAGAAAACAAAGTCTCTGGCAGGACACCGATGCTGCGCCTCGGCTAAACGCGGCTGACAGCAGCTTCCTCTGTGTGGCCAGAGGGTCACTCTGGGTGACGTGTTGTTCTGGGGGACACTGTGTCTCTGCCTGCAGAGGAGATTAGAGGGGTGAGCTGACCTCGTTCTCAGAGGGCCTGATGTGTTTTGAGTAAACACTTGGTGCAAGACAAAACACACGGCTACAAACACAGGCCAGCCCTCAGGCGGTGATCCCATTGTTTCCCCATTACTCCAGAACAGGCATGAGAAGGGAGAGCCGTCACTCTGTGTTCCTGAGCTGCAGGGAGTCCCCGTGCTCGCTCCTGAATGCATCGCACACGGCCAGGTCAAGCTCCCAGAGCGGCCCACAGGTCGCTGCCATTAACTTGATACTAAACATGTCACTACCTGGACATAAATAAATATTTTACCATGTGGGGCAGCTACAGAGCGGGTTGTCCTCTAATCACGAGGTTGGCAGTCTGAACACCCGCTCCTCCTATTCACATGTTGACGGGGGCTTTGAGCCCCAAAATGCCCCTGATGGTCAGACCATGGGTTTGTGCATGAATGGGTGAATAAGAAGCAAATTGTAAAGTGCTTTGGATAAAAGCCTGACGTAGTCTGTCCAGGAAGATGCAATGGTGCAGTCACAAAAATGAATACAAATTCAACAAATCCCTGTGAACCCTGCACAGGGTTCACATTTTGTCCAGTCACTGGAGTCATTTATCAATACCGTGGGCATATTTTAGTTTGAGTTTGAGCACCAGAACGATTTAGCTTTTTTGTGGAATACACCCCAGGTGCACCTCTTCATTTACGAATAAAGCTTATTTTCTTAAATTATTTTGCAGTGAAACTTTTGCAGTTTTTGCAATTTTCACTCACAGTTTCATTACAAAAAAACGCCTAAGAACATTGCAACATGCATCACAATTTTTTAGAAAAGCTACAGTGAAATCAGGCATTTTAGGCTGCAAAATCCTGGAGGGACTGTATAACTGTAGCCATTTACCTTTTAATATCACTATTCTCTACTTGCACAAGGCAGTGTGATGTAGGCCTAAGTCTGTCTTATGAACTACTGACTTCCTGTCAACGTTATAGTTACATTACCTTCACCTACAAACTTGTGATTTTTCATCCTTAAGTGAGTTACTTTACTTTTCACAGTTAGCTTGGTTCATATTGTTAATAGTTCTTACCGTTTGCTTTGTATTATTTTTGAGCATTTTGATAGCTAGGTAGCATTGTAATCTTTACTCAAACTTGACAGAAACAAAAGCCGGCTTACCACCAACATCTTGGCTCGTCCACTGTTCCAACAATCACCAACTATAGTTTGGTTGAATTAAACCCTGAACTCGCGTGTTTTGAACCAATAACCAGAGTTGGTGATCACTGGAACAGTCGAAACACAAGCCAAGGCGTTTGAACAGTTTGATTTTGTTTCTGTCAAGTTTGAATGAAGAAGACTGCGCTATAGCGAACGGTGTTAACGATTATCTAAGACCACACCAAGCTTAGTGTGAGAAGTGAAGTAACTAACTAAAGGATGAAAAATCTCTAAGTTTGTAGGTGAAGATAACAATTATAGCATTGACAGGAAGTAAAGAGACGTGAAGAGAATTATGCTGATATTCACAAGTGCACAGGGACCTTTCAATAGAACTATTAGTATAGATACCAGTGTTCAGAAACTCACAATGTTGTTTTTCCATTGCATAAAAATCATGTAATATAGCTGGTAGCCTCCAGACTCTGTACCAAGTTGCCTCCCCATGTCAGGCTGACCTCTGCACTGCCTGTGTTAAAATCCCATCTTAAAACACATCTCTGTTCTTTTAAACTGGTCGTTGTTTTAATTGTGTTGCTCTTATGGCTTTGCTCTTTATGGTCTGCATGTTTTTATTGTGTTGTGTAATGGTTTTGCTTTTTACGGTCCTCACACTAAAGACTTACTGTGTTGTTTTTATAGTTTTTGCTACATTTGACTGAACCTTGTGACTGAGGTGCCAGCAATTCAAGATGCAAAGTGTAAATAAAAAAAACAAAGATGGCTACACAACAGAATTACATTAAGTTGGAAATCAATTAGCTGTAAATGTAGGTTTAAATGTGGGTCTGACGATTACCATCTTTATAGGTGACCATCTGAGGCAACATAACATGACTTACAGAGTCCAGACAGCTGCTGCCTGAACTAACTCGTGCATCAGCTGCAGAACTGTGTAATGTGATGTTCAGTAACACTTTTATAATTTTATCTTATCCAACAAATCTGCATTTACAGAGGTGAATAGTAGTAAAGATACAATAGAAGTTTTTTTCCTCACCCTGGTTCTTGCGTGTTTTAGATGTTTTCCTTCTCCAGCACACCTGATTCAAATGAGCAGGTCGTTATCAGGCGTCTGCAGAGGCCTGATGAGCTGATGAGCCGATCATTTAAGGTGTGACAGAGGAGGGAATCATAAAACATGCAGGGCAGTGTGCCGCCAGGACCAGGATACTTTTGGTATTTTAATCTGGAGCAATGCGTCATATTTTATAAACTGATATATATGTAAAATCTGAACTTGAAAATAAACTAAGTTTATATAAATTGTAAATGTAAATTTCAATATTTAGAACGCATTTATTTGACAAACTGCTTACCTGAGAGACTTAACTCCATGATATATTCCATTATATTGTGAGTTGTCATCTGGCGCTGCAATTTTGTGCTTTTCTTTATTAAAATAAAGGCATTCACACTATAAATTGATGCAGAAAAGATATAATTTGGTGCATCAGAATGCAGGATATCAAGTGTTTGATGCTCAAAATTTCCTGGGGGATGACTACTGCTTAATAGGCTGTGCTCTGCCAAAAAAAACTGCACCCATAGTTTAAATTACTCATAATAGTGAATGGCTACTCTCAGTGTTATACTATTATATTATTGGATCATTAATATTGATGTATTATTATATAAGAAGCACTTTAATGTCTTTGTGGTCAAGATTGAGCTACTTTTAACTACTTCATCTACTTTTGGTAGTTTAATCTGTCACAATGGATCATATTTTATAAATTGATCATATATTTATAAGTAAAATCTTGATTTGAAAACTGACTAGCTCAATAATTGCAATGAACTGAAAAGTAGCACAGTTCTTGAGTTAAAAAAGCCAAATGATACTCTGTTTACCGTCACAATAAGACAAAAAACAGCAAATCCTCACAAATGAAATGCTGGGTTTAAATTAAATTATTAATTGATAATCAAAATATCTGCAGATCATCATCATCAGAATCGAGGTTTATTGCCAATAAGTTTCCAGGAATTTGTTGTGGTATTTTGGTGCATAGCAATAAAAATAGTAAGAGCAAATACAGATAAATATGAAAGCAACTGCATCATCATCATCATCATCATCATCATCATCACCAACTCTTGACCTACAGCCTCTGTGCACACAGCCTGACTGCCCCCACAGTGTCTCCCTCCCTGTTTCCAACTCATAACCCCGCGGGCTTTAGGACCTCCAGGCTCTGCTCTCTGAGGATGCTCTTGTTTTTGGCCGTTACGTTCATGCATGTAATCATTGATTGTGCCTATTGTGACAGGCCGATTTACCATCTGTAGGGTCCCATGGGGCTGATATACTGCTGTCACTGCAGTCTCCCTGCAGACTTGAAGGAATTCCCCTTCAATTTCCGGCCGCAAATTTTTAATCTCCAACAGGTTTCACATTTAAATCTGATATTAAAAAAAGACCACACCTGCAGCACAGACGTTTTCACTCATGTCACCACAGAAAGAGCTCGGTGGTTCTGGATTCGAAATGTAAAACAGTTTAAAGTGAGATACTTCATTTTTTTTTTTTAAACTTATAGTTAATTAAATAATAGTGAGACATAACTTTTTCTTTGTTGGGGAGCCCCTGAAGCCACATGAGGATCCTTGAACGATCAAACACTAATTTATTTTGATAGCTGATAGCTGCATTTCCACGTTAAACGTCGTTTTTCACACAATGTTACGTCCAATCCTTCCTCTTGGACCTTTACGCATGAGGAAAAAGTATGAATCTTCCTTAAGAATTACATCAAAACTGCAGCCCATTTCCTAAATATGGACAAAAAATACAGATTTTTTTCCTTCATGTGAACATTATTATGTAAATTGTGTAAAAATGAGTGAAATGTGTATTTAAGATGAAAATCGGCAGTTGGAAGTTCTTTTTTTTTTTTACAATCCAGGCTGAGTGACTAGGTGGTGACACGGTATTTTCTCATTTTCTGGACTGCTGAGTGCACTGTAATGCTTTTTTTTTTTCTGAAGTGGACCTGGCTGCTCTGTAGACGAGTGTGTGCGAGCCTTTGCCGCCTCCTGCCTGCCTGCTGCAGCCCACCCGGCCCCCTGCCTGCCTGCCCTCCTCCTTGCGCGCCTCCCCGGCTCTTTTTCCCACTGCTGAGAAGAGCAGGACGCGGCCACAGCGGCGGGAAGCAAATTATCTACAAGCACTTCCCTAAAAAAAAAAAAAGTTCACACTCACATACACAGATGCCACCACAAGTAGCGACTCACACACCGTCTTAGAGCTGATCGAGGAAGCTGACTGGGAATAACCTGACAAGAACAAAATGGATACTTAATGTTTATTCTTGCTTTTTTGTTTAATTCAGGTGTTTTTCTTGTTGCTTTTAGTCTGGGACAACTATTTTAAAATAATCAACTTTTTTTTATTGTAGTCTAAATATCTTTAAAGGGATTTAGGCCTGAACTCATGCATTTTCTGTTTTATTAAGACGCACAAGGCGCACTGGAGGAACAAGCGCACAGGACGGTGTAACATCCTTTAAATACATCTTATCTCTTAAATAATCATTTAATAAGAGGACTACAATGTCTGGGTGGAGTATGACCTGACTTTTAATGCAACAAACTTGTGTTTGGCTGCTGTTGGATGCAGTGGAGGAGCGCAGCACCGCACCGTGACGCACCAAAACTGAGAGAAAAATAAATAAAATCTCAACCTTGCTGCTTCTTCTGCACTTGCCTTGTGTGGAAGTGTGTGTGTGTGTGTGTGTGTGGATGTTGTCGGGACTGTTAACACAGCAGCTGTCAAACTCATGGGATCCTCCTGCCCCTCGGGCGAGTGGGAGCTCTGCTGAAGTCTCCACTGCGCATGTCCGAGCGCTGGACAGCTCCAGAGAGGGAAATTTAAAAACGGTTTTTTGGAGAATCAAGTGCAACACAGTGAAATACAGTACAGGGGCTCCCGACCGGCTCACACATCCTTCAATATCATCCAAAACAGGTGAGTTTTTCATGATTTCTCTCTCTCTGCATCACAGTTTTTGTCAGGTTGTTGTTTTCTATAAAAATATATTCATTTAAATGTTTTTTTTAGACTTTAATCATAATTTCCCTGTAGGCATGCTAAATGATAAGCCATTTAAACCCGAGTTAATGAGACCAAACTGTTATGTAAACATGTGAACTGAATGCTTGTTGAATACAAAGTATATTACTCTATACTGCATATTTTTTTATGATATATGTAAAATTCAATTAGTGAGAGTTAAGGGGAACAAAAACAATTGAAACAATAACATGGACTTATAGTACAACAAAGGCATTCTGATGCTAAATAGAAATTGTGTGTACTACTATTAATCCATTTTTTAATTGGTTTATTCTTGTGTTAAATTAGCACTTTAACACCTTAAATTGAAGTGTAAAATATCTGCTTTTAATCAAGCAGCTATATTTTCAGAAATAGCAGCTCCTGTTCCACCATGTTTATTCACTAAAGAAGACACTATTAGAGGCAAAGTTTTATTTCAGTTTGAAGGCTCACTCAGGGACAGAAAAGTGTGTTAATATCATTTGTTTCATCGCAGAGGCACCACATATCCCAGGAAATGATAGAAGGTGGAATTACATCCAGGATGTCAGGAATAATTGAGAATGCTGGGCATCATCCGTCTCCACAGGACTACAGGTAAGATCTCTGATTTTTTTTTATATGAATATATGTATATAGCTTCTAAACAGTTTGTTATTTTTTGTCGCATATTGTCAAAATCACTCGAGCTCAAATCTGAGACGCCTCAATAGATGAAAGGAATATTTTCTATTAATCAAACCTTTAAGGTGTTTTCACAAATGGTCGTGGACAAACTGTCTAATCCCACTATGTTTCATCTAAAGGTAGATGGACAGCTCTTTTTGTGCATGGGGGGTTTCATGAAAAAAGGAGAGAGAAAAAAAAATCCCAAAGAATAAATGATTTTCAGTCTGAATGGATCTGTCAGAAACCATCAGCTCTGTTTACACTCCCGCTGTCGGCACACGGAGAGCCTGAGCCTCTTGGCCTGCCGGCTCAGGGGGAGACGGGGCGCTCTGGGTCACCAGTATGCACAAGTGGCTCCCAATTAGAAAAAGGAGGGAGGGAGGGGAAGGAGGACAAGGAGGAGGAGGTGCAATATTTAGTGTTGTTGAACCTCTGGGAAGGCTGGGATGATACATGGAGACACCAGCTCTACATGTTGTGCATCAGTGAACAATTTTTATGCTGCTGGTGGACAGACAGAGAGAGGAGGGGAGGTGGAGAGACCCCCCAGTGGATCATCTATTCTTTAGTTTATATCAGTCAAAAAAATGTGTTTTAATTAAAAAAATCATGTCCAGACTCTCTCATGATTTTAAGTTTAGTAATTTTGTAATGATTCAAAACAAATAAACCTGATATTAATTCAGCTTGAACATAGTTAATAAGCTCAAGAGATGAAGTTGAACTGACATCTCTTCAGTCACACTGACACACATTACAAACAAATGTGATTTCCTTTTACATTTTCTCAGTTTGAAAAGTCAGTTTTTCTATTCGCACAAAGAGCTCACAGCTGCAGCTGCTCCTGCTGGAGTTACGTTGTTGAAGTATTGGCACAAAGACAAAATGTGAAACTGCTCCCAGTGAATTTATTAAAATTTAAGTGTTAAGGGGCCTAACCTTCACCAGAGCCTGCAGTGTTTTAATTATTTTGAAAACAAAAGTGTATTAGAGACACACAGGAAGTTCTCATACACAGTGCATGCTGGGAAGTCTGCAAATATGTTGATTATGTTTCCTTAGAAACTTAATTTGACAAGTTGATTGGACTCTGTGCAGTACATTTATTCAACTCATTATTTCAAGTCGAAAGACAAAAGAACTCATGTTTATGAGTTCTGAAGTGTTCTGAAAATAAATACTCGAAATTTTAAGTTTAATTAACTTGAACAAGAAAACCTTGTATATTTACACTAAACATCATACAAGAATGTAGTGGAATCAGCTTTTCTCATTGACTTCACATAAATAATTATGTGTTATAAATCTCAGGTTTATTCAAACTTAATTTAATGGATTGATTGAACTTTCTTCTGTGCGTTCATTCAACTCATTTAAGTCAAAAGACATCAAGTTAAAAGAACTTGTTTATGAGTTAAGTGTTCTTAAAATAAATGGTAGAAATTTTAAGTTTAATCAACTGTGTATAGTACGTTCATTTAGCTCATCCTTTAAGTCAAAAGACCTCAAGTTAGAAAAACTCATGTTTATGAGGTCTGAAGTGTTTAATAAATTTCAATGAACTTAAACAAATAAAACTCTATATTAATAACCATACTGCAAAGCATCACACAGTAATTTAGTAGAATCAACTTATCTTTTCTCATTAAATCACCATAAATATTTAGGTTTCATAATCTCAAGTTAATTCAAAATAAAAAAAACTTTCCAAAACACCTCAGAACTTAGAGACAAAAGTTGCTCTGTCTTGAAGTCTTTCAACTTCTGCTGTGAGTCCACTCAACTTAAATTTCAAAAGAAAATTAGACAGCTTTGAACTAATTATTTAAGCTAAGTTCAGTCAACTCACATTTTTAAGGAAGCAGGTGAACTTCTGTTTTTAAGTTGAATTATTTACAGTACAATAATTTGGTACTACAACAAATATTGTACACAGTTTTGTTTCAGTTTGAGTGTGTGTGCACCTATTTTTTGTGCTTTTTATAAAAAAATACAAGGTAACAAAAAGGGGGAAAAGTGTCTATTTTTGCAGGACTTTCATTCAATCAGTCACAGACTTTCAGATTAAGCTTGAGCATTATTTCTTCATTTTGTCAGAAATTAAGGAAGGCAAACTTCACTAAACTTCAAAGCTCCAGCTGTGATGCTTTGCAGGGTGTTGAACTTCACAATGCCACCTGGTTCAAAGGGACGATCATCCCAAATCATTTCCTGGCGCATGCAAGGTGTTTGAGGACGTGTGCTGCTGATTCCTGGCTGCGGTGATGTGACTTAATTCAGACGGCAGACACACAGTCCTGACCTCAAACTACATTTGCACCCCCTCTGGCCCCGAGGCTCTGTTGATTTCCCCGTTCAGGGGGGGATGGTGGTGGTGGTGGAGGGGGGGTGTTGTTGGGAGAGGCAGTGAGGAGGATAGAGGCTGGAAAGGGACAGGGAAGCAGATGGCATCCTATTTGTCCCTCTTATGTGAGGGCTGTCATTCCAACAGATTAATGCAAGGGTCGGGTAAAGAAAAGAAACGACAGAGACAATCAAGGAAGGGTCTGGGGAAGACAATGGAGCCACGTGCCACTGGGCAGATTTGTCGTTTGGGACACAATAGGTGATCATTTTTCAATAGACAAGGCCAACTGTTGCAGGCAACATGTGCTGCTGTCCCATGTTTCAAACGATCTCATGCGTTGTTTACTTATGATTCAGCCAATGGTTAAGGCGAGAGCGTGGTCACCTGACACAGGGTTGATTTTTTATTAGGAGATTTGGTGTGTGTGTGTGTGTATGAGGAGGGGTGGGGGGCTTTACTCGTACACTGTCCACAGACACACAAAGTAACTGAATAGTATGTGTTGTCATAGCGACCCCAATTACGAAACCCTTGCACAGAAAAGTGTGTGTGTGTGTGTGTGTGTGTGTGCACAGAGAAGACTGGAGAGGATTCAAGAGGATTCCTCTCTTTTCTTTCTTTCTCTTCGAGGCTCGCCACATAAAAGACGTGACGACTGAAGGCTGATTGGTACTGGCAGCGCACTGGTTAAACAGAAATCCTGCTTTTAATCCAGTCTGAAGCAAAGAAATTAAAAAAATATAGGTTGAAAAATATTCTTCTTTTATATAAAACTAAAATTTAGAATTATTCCCTTTGTTTCAAATTTGTATTCATTAAAGCTGCAACAATTAGTCGATTATTTGATTAGTTGTCATCTATTAAATTAATCGGTAATCCTCTGGCCTGTGGTGTGATCAATCCATCTTGATTTTTTTGGTGTAAGTTGCAGAGTTTTGGAGCTCTTGGCCGTAGAGATGTCTGCCTTCTCTCCAATAAAATGGGACTAAATGGCACTAATGGCTTGTGGTGCTCAAAACACCAAAAAATACAAGTGAAAAATTCAACATCAGTGTCTCTTTCCAAAATTTTCAAAAATTTTCTTTCTAGTGAAAAAGAAACTGCAGAAAGAAAGTAGTTCCTACATGAAACCGCTCACTACAAGGTAACCAGGTCATGATTTTTGGGAAGAGACGCTGGTGTTGAATTTTTCAAATGTGTTTTTTCACCATTTTCTGACATTTTATGGTTCAAAGCACTCATTGATTAATTGAGAAAATAATCATTAGTCGTAGCCCTATTATTCATCACCCAAAACACAGACAACTAAGAACTAAAAGATCACTTGTAGAAAAAAAAAAACAATCTGAACAGATGATTTCCTCTGAATGGAAAGCTTGTTTAACTCCCTCATTGTTGATTAAAACTGCCACTGCTAAATAACACTTGTAGTTAATCTCCTTATGGTAAATCCTGGATGGCATGGCTAATACGAGGCTTCACTGAGCAGCTTTCATCTCTGTTTCCCCACATTCACTCTCATTACAGTGGGTTTGACTTTGAAGGACAAAATGTCCTATGAAGTGTTCAGATTTAAATTCCACTTCTGCTCTACGTGTGTCTAAACTGACAGCCGTGTTAACCCCCCCACCTCCTCCTCCTCCTCTTTCTCCCTCGAAGGCTTCTGACCACGGACCCCTCCCAGCTGAGGGAGGAGGACCTCCCTGGGGACCTGCAGTCTCTGTCATGGCTCACCTCCGTGGATGTGCCCCGACTACAGCAGATGGCTGATAGTCGAGGCCACAGTAACGGGCCCTCCCAGGGCAGCTTGCTGGAGCAACAGACAGGTGAGGGCGACAGTGCGGGGAGGGGACGGTGCAACATTCAAAAACTGAAGCATCTCTCTGATTGGATGGATCAGGACCGATGGATTCTGATGGATTTCTGGCCTCTGCAGATATGAACACAGTTTTATGAGACTATCCTGAAAGATAAAGACCAATGAAAATACAAGAAGGCTGTTTTTGCCACTAATAATTGTTCTATACTAAAAACACAGGGGCAATTAATGTCAGAGATTAATCCATTTGATCCACAAAGACAGTTGATTGTCCAGTCTAATTCCCAGGTCTTAACGAGCTATGATTGGCCAAAGTCTCCCCCATCATGGCCTAGATTTTCTAAAGCCTGAAAACAGAGCCGAGAGGAGGAGCAGAAGTTTAGTTTCTCTCAGACCACTTAAATTTCATTATTATGGAACATCTGCCCAATGACGCCAAAAATAAGCTGCCTATCCCAGCTTTAAAAGACCAACCTACAGAACGTATATTGAACAGTTTAATTGTGAACTGGGCCAAAGAAAGAAAGATTTTAAGTCTGTAAATGTCTATAAGTAGATGCATCATTCTGTTTTTAAAGAGAGCTTCTTATATATGGTATTTTTTGGTGCTATGAGCATCACAAACCAATCACCATTACACCCCAACCTGCAGTCAACATCTTCAAATCTCAGAAATCATAACATTACTACCTGGATGGAGTTTTTCCTTTAATCTGACAACAGTCTGGCTGCTCCTTCTCACAGCTCAGCTGAGCAACATGACGATGACAGCAGGTCAAGGCTCCATGCTCCACCTGCAGAGCAACATGCAGCACAGCCCTCTGGGAATCAGCATCATCAACACGCACAGCGGAAGTGTGAGTTTTAACATCAGTCTGTGTGCTTTATTATTTATGATGCAACTTGACTGTCATATATAATGATGTGTGTCTTTCACAGATGTCTCCATTCTCCATGAATGGGCTGCCCTCTCCAGGATACCAGTGCCCTACCTCAGTCTACCAGCCTACACCCCAGCAGGTGTACTCTCTCACCCAAACCGGACAACAGGTACCAAACTCTTAACTCAAAAAGAGCCTCATTTGATCAACAGTGAAATGAGAGTCCTGTGACCAGTGGTGGAATGTAACTAAGTACATTTCTTCAAGTACTGTACTTAAGTACAAATTTGAGGCACTTGTACTTAACATGAATGTGTTAGAAAGGGTCAATTCAAGAGGAAATTAAAATTTTACTCACTTAACATATGAAAATGTACAAATACAGTTGAAACAACAGAAAATTAATTAGCAAATATTTTGAAAATTGTTTAAATAATCATTAGTTGCAATTCCTGTACAAAATAAGTAACAAATTCCTCCACCTACAGGCTACAAGGCTATATCAGGAACGTGGGCCATTCTGTCTGCATGAGTACTTTTACTTGCAATACATAAAGTACATTTCCTTATTATACTTACATACTTTTATGTAAGTGCTTGGAACAGAATATTTTCAGTGTGGTATTAGTGTTTTTTAATTAAGTAAAGAATATGAATACTTGCTCTGCTTGCACCTTTGACTATATTTAACCTGACTGTGTAATGATCAGAGGCTTTATTGATCAATTTCTTCATTTGTATTAATATAAAAACTTCATTACTGGAATTGTGCTTATTCCTGGGCCTGTACTTTTTATTCTGAACTCTTGTAATCTCACAGTAATGAATGACGTTGCTCATTATTCTCTCTTTTGTTCTCGTAGTGTTCAACTGGTGGGCTTTATAGCAATGTCTCTTTCAACAACCAAAGTCTTTTCACGCAACTCGCCTGGCTCCGCAAGACCAGGAGCTGCAGCCCAAGTCTTTCCCCAAACCAATCTATTCCTACAGGTCAGAGCTTGCTTATTTAGCTGACAAAAATATGATCTCCTGAATTTCCTTTGAACTAATTCTAATAATGATTTGGACTGGATTTGTCTGTTGTTTTTTTCCCCAGCTGTTTGATTGCCATGGCTCTGAAGAACAGCAAAACTGGCAGCCTCCCAGTCAGTGAGATCTATAGCTTTATGAAGGAACACTTTCCTTATTTCAAGGTATGATATTAGTATTACAAACTAAAAGAGAAAGTGCATGTAGATAAAGAATGTGACTGATTATATACTACTCATCTCTCTGCAGACTGCACCTGATGGATGGAAGAACTCAGTCAGACACAATCTGTCTTTAAACAAATGCTTTGAGAAAGTGGAGAACAAGACGAGCAGCTCGTCCCGTAAGGGCTGTCTGTGGGCGCTGAACCCTGCCAAAATTGACAAGATGGAGGAAGAGATGCAGAAGTGGAAACGCAAGGACCTCCCAGCCATCCGCCGCAGCATGGCTAACCCTGGTCAGAAATTTATTTTGTTAAATGTAAAAGGTCTGCTGTCTGTGGAAGCACATGGCTGCCAATGTGATGAAAAAAACATCATGTAAGTCATTATAATGAGAAACTGTCTCAAAATAATTACTTAGTCTCTCAAAATATTAAGTTATTATTTTAGAAAATTTTCTTGGTATGACTTACAGGATTCTTTTTACAGACAGAGGATTTTTTCATCACATTGGCAGTAATAACCTTCCACACCAACCCAACTAGGCAAAGATTCATCAAAAATGTGGCCACGTCATCAGTCTGATAATCTGTCTTCTTCCCTGCAGATGAGTTGGACAAACTGATCACAGACCGTCCGGAGAACTGCAGACGTAAGGCTCTAGACCCCGGCATGACCCGGCTGCCGGGCTGTCCGACCGGCCTCCCGCTGCCCGTCTCGGCCCAGATGCAGCCTCAGCCCATTGTCACGCTGTCCCTGCCCTGCTTACCCATGCACCAGCACCACCAGCTCCAGGCCCAGCTCCAGGCTCAGGCCCGCCTGGCCCCCATGTCCCCCGCCCCGGCCCAGACGCCTCCCCTCCACACGGTCCCTGACCTTTCCCACAGTCCGCTCACCCAGCAGTCCAGCAAGCCTCCGGACGATTTCTACACTGTGCACGGTGACACACACACAGAGGTGGACGCACTGGACCCTAGCATCATGGACTTTGCCCTTCAAGGTAAATACATTTATAAAGGGTCAGACATGTTTTTTGTTGGGGATCCCAACCACGACTAGGCAACCAAAGTTTCACAGTGGGTCGTGTAAGGAGAGTAATTTATCCTTAAAAAATATATACCGCTTCCTATATCTCAGCACTTCATGCATTTCTGTTGAGGAAACTAAATCGAATTGTTATTCTAAAAGTTTAGATTATTATTTAAGACAGGATAGGGCCATGATGAAGACCTCACAAACTATATTCACAGAGCCTTCACCCTCTGCTAAACAGCCTGAACCAGCATTTTAAGTATTAGTTAACACAACCAAGGAGCTAATAGAATAATGACCAATTATCACTGAACTTGACTCATATTTGTCAAAAAGGGAGCTATAAAGTAGGGATGTAACAATACCAAAAATTCAAGGTCCAATAATACCACAATATGACATTTAGACTTGACATTAAATAATAAATCTGATGTATAAAGCATTTTTTGTTTGCATAAAATTTGTTCTGCTTTCCTTCTTTAATGAAATAAAAGTGACCACTCATAAAGTAGGCACTGTGCAAAAAGTTGGCCTAGTAAAAATTTATGTAGTATGGTATTAAGACTTTTTTGTGATATTGCGATATTCAATATTTTACATCCCCACATTATGCATTAAAAAAAAAAAAACATAATGCAGACAGAATTTTGTGTAAAAAAAGTTCCTAAAATATAACTTCCCTCCGATGCAATATTCACAGGGAAAAATCTAAGTTTCTCCAAATCGCTTATTTTACACAAACTTCCTGCAGTTATTGTGTTCATTATTTGGGTTAATTGTACAGTTTACCAGCTGTTCTGTACTATTATGAAGTATCCTTCAATATGTCACATAGTCAGAAGTTGTCAGTTTACTGAATGATAGAAGGGGTCCCTTAAGAAAAATGAATGGAGTGTTGTTGCATCAGTCCACTAACCTCTGTATCTCTCTGCTCAGGTAATCTGTGGGAGGAAATGAAGGACGACAGCTTTAACCTGGATGCTTTGGGCACCTTCAGTAACTCCCCCCTCCGACTATCAGACTGTGACTTGGGATCAGCCAGCCTCCCTCCCGCCTCCACTGGGGCGAACCTGCCACTGTCCGACGTGCAGGTGACGGGCCTGTACACCTCTTACACCTCCCAGGATCCCCTGTCCTCCCAGTACATGGTCACACCAGCCAACAGCAAGCCCATCGTCCTGTTATAGAGCAGCTGAACTGTCTCTAACCGATTTAGTCAACATCTGTGGATATCTGTGGACGCCATCTGAGGTCAAACGCTGTGTTTCTTGTGTGCTCCGTCAGTCAGCTGGAACCTACTTGGAGAAGGATGTTTTTAAAAAAAATTCACAAGAACTCAAACTGCTGATAAATAAAGAGATGGCTGTAAGAAAAAGTATGTAAGATTTAAAGTATCTAGCTTTGCCAAGCAAAGACTCAAAGCCTGTATGAGTACAAAGACTCTATGTGGAGATGTTGTACGTGTAAGTTAGCGTCCGCCAGTTTTTTCTACTGTTCACTCTGCGTTTTAAAGCCCTCCCATCCTGTACTGTAGCTCCCCGTCTCTTGTCTGTTGTATTGTGCTAGACATTATTGCTGTGATGTTTTATTTATATTTATAAAAGGCAGCTGGAGAAGGTGATGACTCTATCAATCTTTTTGCTGTATATATTTGAATGTTTCAAATTGCTATCGCCACAGAAAAGCTTTCTTTCGACTTGTATTTACCCAAAACGCCGACGTGTGCCAACACTTTGAGTAATTACACATTATTCTTTTTACACACTGTGATTAACGTGTCTCAAAGTCAGATGTATATTATGTTCATTAACTTGATCATAATAAAAATCAAAATGGGTAAATAAAAGAAGTTTCTTTTGCCAAAAAATATCTCAATGACATTTATTAACAAACAGTCCTTGGCAGGATACAACAGAGTGTCTATACATTCAAATGAAACGTCGTGGCTGATGTTTAAGGCAAATGAAGACGTCACCTGGGGGTCCACTTTGGCGATTATTGTCCAACCTGAGTCATAAGAATTACTGCATCATATCGGAGATAAACCGAAAAAAAAATTAAGAAAGAAACGCTCAGAAGTTTCACATATAGTATCACAGTCTCTCCTATCATTCATAACATTGTCTTAGCAAACAAAACACGTCAGCATAAACACGCACATACAGACTGAAAGTGTCAACACTGTAAAAAAAAAACAAAAAAGAAAAATTTCAAGACAAATGTCTTCACAAAATTTTTGAGTTTTGAATCAAACTCAAACTCTTAAGTTTTGAAAATTTCCCAGCTTATAATCTTTTAAGATGATTTATTTTTTTCTTAAAGAAAAAAAACAAAAACAAACTCTGAGTTTTAGAAACAAAAAAAAGTATTTCAAAAATTGTTGAGTACATTCATTACATACTGATATTGGTTGGCAGAGCTTGTTTTAGTTTATTTCAAACATAAGAGCTTAAGTTTGACTTAAAACTCAAAAATTTAGTGAAGCCAGTAGTCTTCAAATTGTTTTTGCAACCTTTTTTTTTTTTTTTTTTACAGTGAAGGAAAAGATGGACGACCGAGTCGAACATCAACAGTGAAATGACAACTGCACTTATGATACTGCTTATTACAAAAAAAAACAAACTTTCTGCATTACAATACTGGTAGAAATTCATTAATTTAGTCAATGTAGACATGAACTAGAATTGAATGATTTCATCATTTTCTGGCTCAATGTATTTATTATTTTGTTTTATTTTTAAAATTGATCAAAGAATCGATCAGCTGTCTGAGCAACATTCAAAAATGAACACAAAATTTTTATTTAATACCTCTAACTGAAAACCAGCACCTCAATATGAAGTCCCCAAACTTCATTAAACCTGTATAAGTCTGCCTCAATAGACTGCACAGAGCTTATTAAGGCTAATCTAACACTGATGCATCTTTATGTACAAATACAGCCAAGTGAAATGTGCATCACAGTCAGAGTTTGTGAACCTGAAAAGCTCCTGGACTGAACAGCTGAAATGACTAATTGATACCTGACAAATGTAGAAGACAAACTCTTTGTCTGTCAGCAGTGGAACAGATTAAGTCTACATCAGACAGAGCGCTGTAGTGGTGCTCACTGAGGAGTTAAGTCACTTTGTGCATGTGCCTCTTTAACTGTAAAGTACAATCAACAGGAACAGAGCTTTTAGTTCATTTTAATAATAAAACCTGACGAAGCCCGTCTTAAAGCTTAACTGGTGCTGGTGCTGTCCATAGTCGCGAGCAGATGCGAGAGCTTGGCCCTCTGGGACGGAGTGATGTTCTGGCTCATGTGGATGATGCAGTCCATGGCTACTTCAGGGTTGGCCTGCACCAGGCTGGAACACAAGAGAAAAATTATAACACAAGCTCAGCTATTAAACATGCCAGAATAAGTTATTTAAAGTGAAGAAAATGCAGTGATAAGATTGACTCAACGAGCAGAATATATAGCTCTACTTATGTATTAGTTATCATTCCAGAGCTATCCTTTGACTTGTATGTGAGGCATGTCAGGGCAGGTCACATCAGCTGTTTGCCAAAAAACTAAATGAAAGATGGAGGATGAGGTAGAGGAAGAGAAACATTACTTTCTACAGGTGGAAAAACTGTCATTATTCTGAGTTTGTCTGGCTCCTGGAGAGAGAATATGCTGTGGGAGGTCAACTTTGGCGCAACAACCAAGCGGTACAAAAGTAATATAGTAGTATAGCTAGTAATGTAACTAATTACTTTGGGTTAATTCCCATAGACATCCATGATAAAATGGCCAACTTTACAGCAGAAATAAACATGTTTACAGACTGTTACAAAAAACGGCTTTGGTCTCTATAGCTAACTTCTCTGTTCAGGGAGTGAATTTTTTTGGCAGTGCCAACTTTGAATGACAGGTGGGTGCCGTCACAGATGCTGCTATGCAGCCGCTCCTTTTGGCCACCACATGTCTACTCACACACCACCTATCTGCCTATTTTTGGATCAACCTGGAGTTAACTGAGTCAGGCCACCACACTGAGCTTCACAATCGCTCTTCAGAAACTGACGGGAGATGTCACAGAGACTTTGTACATGTTTTATACAGTCTACGGATGTGACACATGCCTTTTTGGTACTGACAAGATTACGGTGATGAAAATAAGCCCACATTTATAGGTCACAAAATCTGCGTGGTTGTGGCTGCACACCTGCGGATGTGTTTCAAAGTGTTTTCTCTTTTCAGGTAGCTGATGTTCTCTCGGATGGCTGATCGAGTGCCGTCCTCGTTGGACAAATGCTTCTCAAGCCACTCGACTACTGCTTGGTTATTATCCCAGAGGTAGGCCTGGAAAGGAAGATGGAAGCACCTTTAAATTTCTGATCCGGTTTAACAACAAAGTGACCAAAAACACAAGCAACCACATGATTTGTGGGGCCACAGGCACAAAGTGACACTGGATTGGTTAGACATGCAACAACTAGATACTATCTTACAGTCTTAAGTATGTAAGTCTTGATCATTGATGATTTTGGCTCAATTTGACCCATCAGGTTCACTACTTTTATTCATTTTAGATACATAATCACAGTGTTTACATTACATTAAGTGCATCAGCAGACACAGTTGTCTCTGACTGACCATAACATACCTTGACTGTTCCCTCTGTCTCTACAAACCAGCGTCGCAGCATGGACTGCATGTGTCCATCACTGAGGTCTTTGTTGGCTTGCAGGATCTCACACTTCACCACCTGCTCCAACAGGAGGCGACGGAGACGCCAGTAGAAGAAGGTCCGCACATTTTTCCATTCCAAAATGTCCTATCAAGAGTATCAAAAGGCAGACTCATTATTTTTTGTTTCATTGCTTCTTGCCTATGACTCTTAATTAATCCGTGAACCTACTATAGACAGATGAGACTGAGACATGGTACTCTTATTTTTATTCTCCAATATGGCTAAGACCAGGTGAGGGGAAATGAAAATATGAATCATAGACATATTTGTTACTTTTGAATGGTGTTTTTGTACCTACATCTCCAGCAATAACACTACTTTAGAACAGAATATCAAAGGGTGCTGTACAATAAAAAAAGCACAAAGCTCTAAACACAGTAAGTTTATTTTGTGTCAGTTATAACATCAGAGTGTTTATGAAGTGCTCACTCACAGTTATGACACCCTTCTCCTGCATCCTGCCTGGGGTGTCATGGAGCTCTACAAACTGCACTGCCACCTGGTGGTAGATGGGAGCAGGAACTCCTCCGAGCTTTGAGCTTTGACTCCAGCTCTCTGCGCTGTTTGTCTGGCAGCTCCGGGGAAGCTGATGAAAACAGAGACTTGTCAGGAAAGTTATGAAAACCCAGCCGTACTGGAGTTAAAAAGGGAAATAAATGCAGGTAGTGGCGTGCGTCGAGAAATAAATAGCCTTTACCAAGCTGATCAACCAGACCAGCGTAGACTGAATCAAGTCTTCTCATGGTCTTCAGCAGGTCCTTCCTCCTGAATTTGATCTCCACTGTTCCCTCAGCTTCCAGGACACCACCTCTGAACACAGAAACAGCAACAGGGAAACAAAAAGAGACATAAAGTGGTTGTCAGGGTCATTGTGTGTTGAACTTGTCTCTTTATGGACTTTCAAGGTAGGAGCAGGGGGTTGGGTGAGAGGTGGGAAGGGATGTTTGATAAGGAAAAAAAAAAGAAAAATGGAAGGAAAAAAAATGTTCATTTGTAATTTGTACATTCTATGACTTGCACCTGTCCTTCAATAAAAAGATTAATAGAAAAACAAACAAACAAAAAAAGATTCCTGTACCTGCTCTCCTTGTCTGCATAGAGCTCCATACACAGTGGGTTGATGGTGGGGTCTATCACCACCCATGAGCCTCCTCTCAGCTCAGCGTGTGGTGGGATGTACACCAGCACCGGCTGATGGAAACCACGCAAGGCGTCCACGATGTAGGCCCCAAACTTCAGTACTTGGTCATACATATCTGGGAGAGAAATGGACACAAACAGTATTTTTTTAATTTAATAACAAAAGCTCATGCATGCAATGCAGTCTTTCTGCAAAGGTCAGCATCAGTCTTGTACCCTTTCATTCCACCAGAGAAGCCCCGCCAGTTAGCAAACACCATGAGAGGCAGATGTTCACGGTTGAAGTCGCAGATCGCCTGAGCAGTTTTAAAGGCTGAATCTGGAAACCACACCTGGCCGGCCTGCTGCAGAACCTGACATCACCACACAAACGCAGGGACAGAAGTCTATGATCAGCAATTCAACACATTCTTTCTGGGCATGTTAAGATTTCTGGGAAGCATTGGGAACCTGACCTGCTCATAGCTACTCTTGGACAAACTAGCTCCCTGACTTTAGTCTATAAATATGAAAAAAATATGTCTGTTTTGTTTGGGAGGGTGATTGCAAAAATGTTAATTTTGTGGATGGGAGAAACCGCAAATACACTTTATCTGGAGAGACTGAGATTTTATAATTAAGATAAACAAAGCATGTTTTTCAGGGTAAGGAATAATGTGTTGTTTCCAGTGTAAAGCACCTTGCTGTGTGTTCCTTTTTTCTTTTTTTTTTAACATCTCTCTCTATATTTTTATTGCATATTCTTATTATGCCCTCAAAAACAATAAATAAACACGTGCATATATTATAACATATATTAAAAAAATGGACAGAGACGAAAAACTTTGATGTAATCTGTTTAAATCATAAATATGGGGGTTAAATTTACTTACTCTAGATTCTGAGTCCAGGTTTGCTGGATCAGCTGGGACTGTGAACTCAACTGTGCGTGTTTCAACAGCGATGACACCGAGGGGGATTCCTCCTAACCTGTTTTCATTCAACAGGTATCAGTTAAAAACACTCACTTAACAGACATACATCATGAGCGTATACATTGAGTGTTAACAGATTTACCGTGCTCTGCCCACGACCACTGTCTGAGCCCAGGACTCCATGATCTCCATGAAAGAGCCGTGATCAAAGAATCCACTCTGCCAGGCGCCTCTCACCGCTTAAGACACAAATTCAGACAAAAGGGAACTTAATCAGGCTGATGACTGAAATAAAACACCGTCAGACTTTAAATTAGGCCTTGACACTCACTGGGATGAGGTCTCCCAGCCAGCATCCAGTGGGGGTCATACGGTGCTTTTGTAGGAACATATTCTATCTCTCTGTCCACTGGATCTGTAGTTGATATAACAGGCACAGGAGAGAATTTGTTCTGTAAACAGAAGAAGAATTAAAGTTAGTGATCTGAAGTCATGTTCATTTACTTTTATAGACCTGAAAACGCCA
Organism: Lutjanus argentimaculatus; assembly: GCA_034769285.1. Lineage (NCBI taxonomy): Eukaryota > Metazoa > Chordata > Actinopteri > Lutjaniformes > Lutjanidae > Lutjanus > Lutjanus argentimaculatus. Next base: position 14,952,389 of record JAWZSL010000017.1, read on the forward strand.
CGCTACATGAACGCTCACACATTCAGCCAAACCTTTGGCATATAGGAGAGCCACTGTAGGATGGTAAAGACACCCTCAAAGTCATCCGGCACTGTGGTGTGTGTGACTCCATTATTGTGCATGATCTGGATCCCTCCCAGCTGGTTGTTGGAAGTGTAGACCTCTCTGCCCAAAACCTGCACAGGAATAAAAACTTCAGTGACGAGAACAAGGGATGTTTTTTACATTTTATTTAATACTGAAGTGTTAAAGTGATAATATGTAGCTGCAGGACAGTTTGTGTCTATGTCTCAGTTGCTTTTGACCATTTATTTATCTTGAAACAACCCCTAACCCTGAAGTCAACAGTATCCATTAAGCATTGATTAAACCAACAAACCTTTTCAGAGCCCCTGCTCCAGTCAGGATAATGTGAGAGTTTTCCACCTGAATCACTCTCTGTCCCAAACGGACCAGATAGGCTCCGATTCCGATGGCGCGACACGTCACCTACAAGAGCATCAAAAGTAACTGAGTAAAAACATCCCAGAGGTTCATATGAGCTCTTCTTCCTCAGAGAAATCAGGTCAACATTCTCACCATACTGATTGTAATAATTTCCTCGTAGGCCTGAGAAGATTCTCCAGCAATCATGCCGGAACCTCGCAGGTTCTCAACCCCAAGACCGTCGTCCTTGCCGATGATGTCAGTGATGATGTACCTGTAAGAGATCGGCACAGTGATGAAGACAGAGAAAGAACAAATCTACATTCCCCCACGGCGCCAATTTTGGGGAAGCAGAGAGGCTTCAAGCAATGTACTGCTATGGACAAAGTCAGCAACAAAACATATTTTCGCACACTTAAAAAAGGCCCATCTAAAAAAGACAACATCAGTTCAAGTGTACGCTATATTTAGAACATTTTCACCACTTTACTTTGCCATCAGACAGCGTTTTCAGCTTCTCTGAATTTGAGCTCATTTATGAGAACAAACAACTAATGATTTATTGCACCTGGACTCTCCACCTTCTTCTACATGGTGACAGTGAACAGCGTTGGTGGAGCTGATACGTGTGTAGTCTTGTGGTGTCAGGTACAGGTACTTGAAACCCTGCAGGAAATACAATAAATAACTTATAATAGGAAATATCAAACTGCACATACATATTTCAACAGTAATCCCTGTGGTCATTTCCTCGACTGAAGGATAACACAAATACTATGAAAAACAGGAGTCAGAAGTCACCTTGTAGGGGTCAGTGGGGTCGATCCAGGCCACCTGGAACATGTGTTTGAGCTCTTCAGCGAGGCCAATTCGCGCTCCGCTGTTGGCTGCGATGTAAATGCGGGGGATGCCCTCAGCCCGAGCCAACTCAGACGCCCTGAGGAAGAGCTCGTCCTCCTGAGGACCAAATGAGCCGATCATGTGAGTGATGTCATTACAGATGACGATGATGTCTCTGCCCTCTGGATACTCAGGAGTCTTCATCTTCATCCTGAAGGCAACCATTCCCACCTGATGAAGAAATGTCACAGTGGTTATCAGTATCATCACAATTAGAAATCATGTACTGACATGAATGTTATTAAAACTGTCCTACATCGTTGTCTCCGGGCAGGCGGTTCATCTGCACAAGACGACCTTGTGGGTCCAGAACCAGTCGGTGCACATCAGCACGTCTTTAGGATGTTTGTCCCCTGAACCCCACAGCTTGAACAGTGCCTGCAGCAAGATTTTCAGTCAGACATCATAGGAAGCACAAAAAAAAAGAAAAAAAAGAAATAAACCTAATTCAGGGACATAGCAGTACCTGTCTGAACATCTCAGGGAAGTCATAGACGTATGTCGTCCCCAGAGTTTGAGCTTGGAAACGCTTAGCCTGCAGCAGGTCTTTGGTCACATAGGGAGTATTGATCAGCATGCCGTGCAGAGGACCCGGCTTATCTCCATATGACTGAAACGTGATCTGAACAGGGAAAGAGGATGATAAAAAGTGACCATAAAAATGCAACCATAAAACAACCACAATGAACCAGAGGTTGGGTAATTTCATCTGCTGTGGTCAAAAAATTGGATCCTAATCAATTATTCACCATCATTTTAATTTTCTTTCAACTGCAATTTTCTTTGCAACTGACATAAAAAACTCATTATGTTAGACCACCCACAGTGTTGTAATCTGTCAAAATGATGCAGGGCCTTCAGATTTTTCTGTCATTTAAAAAAAAAAAAAAAAAAGAATACCAATGGCATAAAAAAATATCAAGTTAATGTTAATTTCAGTGTTTGAAGGAGGCTACTTCAGGCCACTGTCCTCACCTGTCCAGAACTCAGGTCAGTGACCTCCTTGTACAGGCTGATGTCCAAGTAATAGCCAGACTCATTAGTGAGAAACAGGCGGACAGGAATTGCATTCCCAGTTGGTGTCAGACGGATGTTGATCTTCAGCTCAGCCTGCAAGACTCGCAGCTTCCACAGACGGCTGCCGTAGCGCATCACCATGGAGCGAACAGACTCCTCTATCTGAGGGTCCCAAGAAGAGAAAAAGGATGTTAAAGATCACAGAGAAGTAAATCTGGTAGATATACACAAAGTTTGAAAGACAGAAATATAGTGCTGCACACTGACTTTAGAGGGATCCATGATGACAGTGGGGACGAAATTGAGGAAGATGTGGTTACAGTCTGTGCGGACGCTGGTGTTACTGAAGGCCACCTCCAACTCATCCATGGCCTCCAACAGAAGACGTTCTCCCTCGTTTTGAAGGTATTCAAAGGACGCTTCCTGATTGTGTATAAAAAGAGATTTAAATACTGAAATACAATCACCACCAATCAAATATTACCAAATTTTATTTTAATCAGACAATTACAGCTTTTGAAGATTGTTTACATGCTAAACAGTGAATATAAAGAGCATCAAAACCTTAACTTTTGTAACTATGCCTTCAACAAATGCACATCATGCACCAAACAGATTTCTTGCTTTGCACTTTGCTTGCAATTCTGCAACACAATTCTTGCAAAACACAACACACTATTTCTTACATTAGACACTTTGTTAAATTAATTAAATCGCTTTACAGTAATTTTACTGCAATAATTTTAGTTTCTGTGACAGTAACATATTTTATTGATTATTGTATTGTAATTCTACTTTTCTCCATATTTTTTTCTGCATCTAAAAACCTGCAATGGCTGCAAAAAAAGAAGCTGATCATATTTGCTGTATATTTTGTCTCTGCAGTCATTCTATTTTTGTATTTACTGAAATGTGAGTAGATGTACTGTACTGGAACAATTTTTCACATAAGCCTATATGAGAAACTTAAAAACATCTAAGTGTTGCGTCTTGTTTGGCTTGTGTGTAGAGTTTTAATACAATGAGCAAAATTCACAGAAATTGCAAAAAAACTTTATAAGCCTTTGACCTTTTGTAGACACTTTACTTTCCAGTTGCTCTGCTTACTTTGGTAATGAGATCTGAGTGGCGAATGATAGCTCGTATGAAGAAGCGGTAGTCTGTGACTTCAGCACCCTCCTGCACACGAGCAGCACCGAGGTAGAGGTGCATCTTGTGGTTGGCACAGGGAACGGCCGTCAGGTCGAAGTTCCTCATGCGGTTGAGCTCCAGCTGAAAGGCCAAAGCTGGTTCCAGATTACGGTAAATACGATCCTCCTGGAACTGAGGAGGGGCACAGATTAGAGGGGTCATCATCCCATCTCATCAGTGAGCAGTGTATCAGCTCAGAAACTAACTGAAATCTGATTATCAATTCTACATTTACAGATTGTATTAAGTTCTCTGAAGAAAAACTTACCCCATCTCTCGCTCTGAAAGTGAAGAACTTGGGAAATTCTCTCTGTTAAAATGATACAACGTAATAATAATTAGATTCTAAGAAATTGTAAATTACGGTTATATTTGCAGCTTTACTGATCAAAATTAGAGCAGCTATGGTTACATGTTACAAAATCATATTGTAGTATAAATAAGGAATAAAGCTCGACAATGTGTCCATTATCAGAAATGAATGATATTGATTTGGGGACAAAGACATGGCTAGATATCTAACTAGTCCTGTTGTTAAATATACTGATTCTTGCTAGCATAACTTAATTTTCTGGCTAACAGCTGAACCAAAGGCTTCTAGGAGCTGAGCAGACTAGAAATATCTTCTGTTGCTGAGTCATATCCAAGGTTTAAATAACATATATGAATACATACATATGATAAAGTGAGCCTAATGAAAATGGCCTATTTTATTGTTGATTTACCTTCTGTGCAATCAAAAATGTGATTCTCCTGATTCCATACTCAAAGAGGACAGCTCTCTGTAAAAAAAAAAACTTTCAATTCAATAAAAACTGAAACAATATCTCACATTAATAAGAATGAGACATATGTTAAAGTTACAGCTTGGATTATTTAATGTGGGGTTGGTGTGAGACAGCTTTTTCTGACAGGAAACTGCTGTTATATAAGTCAATCATCACTCTCTCCAAACCAACCAAACTCTATTGGCGAAATCAGTAATTTTACCTCACAGAACACAGGAGTTGCTGGTCTACTCTCACTTCTGGCTTGGAAAACGCTTGTCTGATGGCAAGGTTAAGCAGTAAAAATATTCTGAATTTAGCATACACTTGGTGGACTTGTCTTAAGCAGCTTAAATAGCTTTTGTTGCTGACCCTGTCCAGTGCCGACTGCCATCTACTGTAGTTAACACACTGACATGGATAAGTGCCTCACACAACCCCACATCAAATAATCTGAACTATCCCTTTAAGAAGAATCAGTCATTGTTCGTAAACTAGATCAGGCAGCTGACCTTTGACTGGGCAAAGGCAGTGAAGTCTGTCACCAAGGCATCATCATCTTCTGTGTCTGCTGTTTTTATGGACACATTAATTATGTGGATTGGGTTCTCCCTCGTGTTCTGTAGGGGACGGAAGAGAAATCAGTGGTGACAGAAACACAGACGACAACAGTCTTTTTACTGCCACTCACATTCCCTCAGCGCTCACCTTGAAGTTTTCCTCCTCATACAGACTGGAGCAGGACTCTGAGTACGGACCATTCTCCAGGAGTGGTTCAGCAAAGCTGGAGAGAACTTCATCAAAGTTCCTGCAAAAGAAAAAGAAAAACATCCACAAATCTTTGGCATAAATAAATACAAGACAAGTTTTCCTTAGACAGAAAGCTCTCTTCCTTCTTTTGGAATAAACAGAATGCCCATATACGTAAAGCCATACTACAGACCCCTACTGGACAGCACAATATTTTAAAAAAATTCCTACTGGATGGAAAGAAATGAAGCATCTGCTGTAGCTAATGGCTAATGCTAGAGGGAGACTCATTATCTGCCTCATTGTGCTCTAGTCTGCCATATTCAGAGCCTATTACTAAATATACTTCTCACCCAGTTGTTAATAATTCATTAAAAATATGTGAAAAATTCAGACAATCCTAAGTCATGCTGATGTTTTAGGTCTGATAACTTTATGGATGAATAGTCTTTAGTATATATGTATGTAACTTGGAGCGTAAGAAAACAAAACATCTGCAAAATCTCTAAGATGTCCTGGGGTCACATTTTGCTGCTTTCCCCCTATTCATGTTTCTGGGCATGTCGGTGCTCTAGATAATAGGTTGTTCTCTATTGTTCCAGACCCCTTACAACTTTAAATTCTTTAATATATTTATTTGTTTGTTTTGACTGTGACTATTTTACAGAATCAGTCAGTCAATAAAAATATGCCTATATAGTCAACTGTCAGAAATAAACTTTGTTCAAATACAAGAAAAAGGACAATTATCATAATGTTAAAAGTGACCTTTTGAAGTCATCAAAACACTGGAGAGCCACCATGGCGCCCATGCGCTGGCAGGGTGGAGCCAAGGCTCCGTCCAGGAGGAGGTCACTGCCCTGCCGCCTCATTTTAAACTGGCCTGTTCCGCTTACTGGCACAGGAACCCTGAAAATGAGACACACACACAAACACACGCACGCACACACACACACACACACACACACAGTGACAGGACAGGACCACTGAATGATCACATAGAGGTAGGTTTGCTTTAACAACAAAACACAACAGCCAAAAGTACAAACATTTGTACAGAGAGCGATTAAAGCAAGTCTGGATGTTCTTATCCACCCTCATGTCCAATTATATTTACATACAGTCGATCCATATATATTAAATATGTATTGAATTGAAGGGGATTATGAATTATTGTTGTCAAGAGTGATTGTTACGATATCTGATTGAGAGTTGCAAATCAAGAATCTGGAGAATACAGGCTCCCCAATTGGTGGCAGTCAAGAAAATCACAGGCATTCAGTTTTTAAGAGGAACAAATAAAAGATGAACCTCTCAAAAAGCTCAGTACTGTTTTACCAGTTGAGAGAAGCAACAAAATAAAAAAAAAAAAAAAACATGGAGAAGCTCAGCTACAAAGTGGACTGGTTAGAGGAGTCCTGAAGCATTCGTCATGCATTGCTGTGAGACATACACACGATCAGGTGGTCTGGCTGGTTGGGGAGGAGCTTTCTCTACCTGTTCAGAGTAGGGCTGCTCCCTCTGAAATAAGATGATTAACAGGTGAATATCAGCGGTGGATGATCAAACTGTACCTCTACCTCGAGGCATTGAGATAATTAGATTTAAAAAAAGCACTTTACAAGAAGCTATGCACATTCACATTAATGTCTGGTGGGTAAAATCATTCTGCATTAAAAGTTAAAGCCATAAAGCAGTTGCAGCAGCAGTTTATAGGCCGCTCTGCAGCTGCACCACTGGGTACAGGAGAACCATTTTATCGTTTCATCTTCACTGATCTATCAGGCCAATATCATGTTTTGGAAGTGGTTTGATTCACCAGCAATTCAGTAATAAGAAAACAATGTGTTGAACAGTCTCCAGCGCATTTTACCTGTTCGGATGTGACGACGGCAGCATGAACTGGAAGTCTACAGCACACGTTCCATCCTGCAGCTGGTGATGCTGGATGCTATTTAGCTCGTAGGCAATGTAAGCTCTGCGCACATACACCTGCAAGTCAACATGTCATGATCACTAGGCTTGAGTGATAAAACAACAGTGATATGTGACGACATTAGACATTTCAGTTAAATTAATAAAATGCAAACCTCCACGAAAGCACGGAATGAATACACCCCGGCTCATAAACAGCCTCGCGTTTCCTCAGCTTCCTCAGTTTACAAAGTCTTTGCTTTATGTGTGTGTTTGTGTGTTTTTATTGTTTTTATTGTGTGAAGGACTTTGTGTTGCACTCATTTGTATGAAAAGTGCTATATAAATAAAGTCTGATTGATTGATTTGATATCACATCCTTTGGTAATGGAGTGTGGTACGAATGACACTCAAACAGCCATTTAACAGGTGTGTTGTCCAGATCCCACCATCAAAAAATGAGTACAGAGGATGAGGAAGTCGTTAATAAAAAGGACAAGTCAGCAGGCTGATTTTTATTCCTTTTTTTTCCCAAAGTTAATTTTATTACCTGTGTGCACTGACAAATAAAGTGGATAAATACAAATTAAATTAAAGTTAAATTTTATTTAAAATGGGGTAAAACTTTATATTAAGGTGCTTGTAAGCGCTAGTTAATAGCCTTTTATTATAAACATGCTTATTAACATTAATATGTAAGGGTTAATAGGCTATATAAGGGTTATATAAGGGTTAATAATAGCTTTATAAGTATATTTATTGTCAGATTATAAGGCATTTATGAGCAGTCTTATAAGAAACACTTTATAGACAGTTAAAGAATGTTAATATAAGCCTTTTGAAATCCTTAAAATTGTTTATCACAGCACTACAAACATTTATTTAGGTCAACTAACTCATCTTCTATATCACCGTTAAACCTTTACTAAGCTTTTTTGTTTTATTAAGATTTCGACATACTTCATTATGCATTTATTAGCAGTTAACTTTGTGCTTATTAACAGTTAACTATGGATGTTGGGGGTACGGGTCTAAATGTGAGTAGTGCTTATTAAGGTTAATGAATGCTTTATTATGCACTTGTTGAACAGTAACCTCTTTTTTTGTATTATTACAATTTCATGCATTTTTTCTCTGCTAAGAACTGCTAATAAATGCATAATGAATTACATAGAAATCTTAATAAAGCAGCAACAAAAGCTTAATAAAGATTTAACAATGAAATAGTAGGTAATGTGTTTGCAACGCTATTATAAACAAATATAAGAAGCTTAAGGCTTTTATTAGCATTCTTAAGCTGTCTATAAACATGTTTATTATGATATTGTTAACACCTATATTATTAACACATTAATATCAATAAGCATCTTGTAAGGGCCTTATTACCTATTAACTAACAGTTATTGCAAGCACCTTAATATAAAGTGTTACCTAAAGGGATTAAATTCAGCCCTTTTTCCAAAAATAGGTAATTAAAAATGATCAATATTGACTGAAATGAAACATTTTATCGAGATCATTTTTTTCAGCTATATCACGGGCCTAATTATCTCTAATTAAGAAATCAAAATGCATAACAGAGGAGTGAAGGTATTATTTGTTGCATCGACGTTTAAAATTCTGGGTATTTTACTGTTTTGCATTAGGTGTGTACACAATGATCCACTGATCCACTGAGATCACTGTGCTCTCATGTTATGTGTTTGTCTACATGCCATGCAGTTTTTTTCTTTTTTCTGAGATATTTTTTCCATCCATTAGAGTCAATGATCTGCTGTAATCTGTCTTTGATACCATGTTTTCTGTATGGTTTGTACTGCATTCTGTTCTCAAAAATCCAGTAAAAAAAAACAAAAAAAAAACTCCTTGGTGTAAATCCACTGTTCATACCTCCAAAGCAGCCATGCAGACAACTTGGTTGGAGTGATAGAAGAAATTGGGCAAAACATCAAAAATGGAAGTTTCAGAAAGGATGAGTTTCTGTGGCAAATAACAAAAAATATATTATTCATTTCATATTCCAGCTGCTAAAAATGTTTGATAATAATACAATTACACCACACGAGGCTAACCTTCAAGTTTTCTGGACAAAACTGGTGGCCGTACATGTCGATGGCTGACAGAAAGATGGACTCCACTTGGTTGTGCCTCAGTTCATATGATGGTAAATGGGAGGCAATCAAGACCTAAGACACATTTAAAAGGATGATATTCTGCATGATTTTAGACTTAGACATTGCTTGAATCTAGCTTGAGGTATCCTGTCTACCAGATTACCTTGATTAATGAAGATACTGAAAACAGACAGAAAGAGAACAGAACAGTGTTGAGGATGCAGGTAGACTCGGATGTTACCTGTCTGGCTCTCAGGGCCACCTTTGAGTTCTCCATCTTGCTGAGCTGCGTGAGCTCATTCAAAATGACCATCAACTCATCTGCTAGTGTGGGATCCCGTCCACACAGCTGGTCCTGCATAGTGCACAAAGTGTATTTTACTACAACCTAAAGGTTGATTCTGGTATTTTAAATCTGGACCCTATTTCCACTGTTTTTGTATCTGAGTGACTAGGGAGAGTGCTGCAGCTGGCAGAAGCAAAACTGAAATGTAATCCTTCTGGGCAACTGCACATCATCAATGTACGTTCACTAAAAGTGTTATGTTATGGAAATGATCCCTACAGAAATAAACCAATAGATATGCTTTGTTTCACCAAAAACAGCTGCTTTATTGCTCGCGCCAAAACAGCAATTTTATCATCATCATCATCATTCAAACTTCACAGAAACCAAATAAAATCCACAAAAAATGTTTTTGTTTCTCTTTCCACTGGTCCAGCAATCAAAACTCTGGTTGTTTAGTCAAAATAAACCCTTAATTCACTGTGTTAAATGTGAAAATGTCTGGAGAGGAGTGAGAGGAAGGTCGGCCATCAGAGCAGCAGCAGTGAGAAACGGCATGTAGAGTCAGAATATTTTCACATCTAACTCTGTGAATCAAAGATTTACTTCAAACCAAACCAGAGTTGGTGATTGTTGGAGCAGTTTTTTGTAGAAGGAGTTTGCATGAGTTTGGTGAGAGAAATCAAACAGCTGTTTCTGGTTAAAACAAATGAATCTTTTTCTTAAAAAAAGGTCTATCTCTGTATGGATTCTTTCCATAATGTTGTCAGACACTTAGAATTACAATCTGAGCCTGTCAGTGTTAAAAACAAGCATTTTAGTGAGCGTACCTTGATGGTGTACAGTTGCCCATGAGGATTACGCTGTAGCTTAGTTTAGCTTCTGACGGCTGCAGCGATCTCGCTCAGTACTGGACCAATTTAAAAAATGTTTGTCTCCATTGGTTAGATGTAAAAACATGGGAAAATAGGACCCAGGTTTGCAAATACCAAAGTTGGAAGATTGTTTAATTTATACATGCAACTGTTGAGGTTGATGAACGCCTTACTATGAGCATTGTGACCAGGATGTTCTTCTTGAAGACCTGAGCGTGAGAGAAGATGTACTCGAGCACAGGACTCATGTCAGGTTTGTGCTGCTCTCTCAGGTTGATGACACACTTGTCATAGTGAGCTGTTTGTGAAAGTAAAATAATGTTTGCTTTGGCAAAACAAACCAGACTTCAGATTAAATGAGAACTGCAGACGAGGCAAGTTCAATGTATTAATGTCACCTTGCTGAAACTGCATCTCAACTTGCAGGTATCGCTTCAAAAGTTCGAGAACCACAGACTTCATATAACCACGGATTCCACTGCGGTACCTGAATACGAGATGTTGAAACACAGGTTAATAAATGCAATACCAACACTGATGATATATTCCGTTTTAATGCTGCACAAGACAAAAAAACGAACCTCTGTACCAGCTGGACGATACTCTGAGTGTTCATGAAGAACACCTCCCGGTCAGCCTTCCTCTGCAGGGTTGCTGCATGGCTGTCGAGAACATTTGCAATCTGGAACACACAAAGGGAAACATCATCATATTAGACTGATGAACAGTGATTACCTGCATTAAAGATCTCTGTCATGTTACTGTACATCTCTCACCCTTTGGCTGGGGAACTGGCAGAGGACAGAGGTGATGTTGCTTGCGTACTGGGCCATGACTTTACGTATGTCTTTCTCCACACCAGGAGGAATTCGACCTGCCACACTTGTCATGATCTCCTGGAGTTCCAACAGCGGCAGCGAGGGGTCCCTTAAGGTCTTCATCAGGGTGGCCACCCACTGCTTCAGCTGCAGACATGAGCATGCACATATAATTAATGAAACTGATGATTTCATTTAAGAAAATCTAGTGACAGAAAGTCTGTGCTGTACCTTGGTGCTGAAGTAAGGCTCTTCAAGGCAGTAACCATCCATGACTTTACCCAAGTTTTCCAGCACGCTGTGAAACACCTGGTGAAGCTTTTCCCCGACAGTGGGCAGTGGCTGCTGGGGTGGCAGTATGGCCGTGTTGAGCTCCACCTACGACAGGAGGGGGAAGAACTCCAAATTAATATTACCTGAAATTAACAAGAAAACAACTAAAATGTGGGACACAGAAAATAATCTGTTTACCACCCTGAGCTAAGACAACCAGCAGTAAATATTTTAATGAGCAAATCTGAACAAACTGAGGCCAAAATGGTTAATTTGACACTTTTCAGCCAAGTCCTGAGGATCAGAGTAATGTTATAAAGTTGTGTAAATTATACAGGGCTGTATCAGCTGTCACTTCTTTACATTCAGTTTAATTTTTCAAATGTTAAGTGCTGTCATATTTTATGAGTTATTCACCAGATTTTTTTTTAATTTAAAAAAAAATTAAATTAACTTTCTTCTATTTTCTGAACATAACTCATCAGTTTCGTCAATGTAAGTATGATTTATGAAATAGATTTTTATGTTATTGCAGTTATAAACATGATTGCTGAGAGACCACACCGGCAGAGTTTTTGAAAATGTTGTTTCTGAAAGGCTTAATGCCACTCTGGACTCCCTAACAACTTTGGACTGAAGCAGAACATTCTGTTAGATAAAAACATATTATGAATGTACTGTGAAATGTTTGGATCACATGAGTCGTAAACAATCAATTGCAGCCATCACTGAATCTAATTCTAGCCTAATCTTTATCTGCAACTGTGGAGATATACAGCGTGCACCGTTCAAATATTGATTTAGAATTCAAATGTCAAACTTATGAACAAAGCTTCAAACTATTTAGTACAACCTTAAATTAAAAAGCTGTGGTAGGAAGTTTATTTTTGTGGCATTTGGCAAAAGTTCCATAATAACCTTTAAAGGGACAGTTCACCCCCAAATCAAAAATGCATATTTTTCCCCTGGTCTGTAGTACTATTTAGAGCTATAAAGCACCAAAAAAGCACCAAAAGATACATTTGAAAAATTCTAAACAGTGTTTCTGACCCGGTTACTCAAGATAATCCACAGACCTTGTTGTAAACACTTTGATGTTTCCAATAGATTCTAAAGTAATTCTGGTAGATTCAAGTACATCCTACATGAAACTGCTCACATGGTCGGTGGATTATTTTAAGTAACCAGGTCATGATTTCTGGAAAAAGAAATTGCTGTTGAGTTTTTCAAATGTATTTTTTGGTGTTTCGAGCACAACAAAATGAGTGACATCTAGTCCCATTACACTGGAGAGAGGCCAGACATCTCTACAGCCGGTTTCTTCAAAATTCTGCAACTTGCACCAAAAAAATCTAGACAGAGAAGCAGCACTGCAGACCAGGGGAAAACCCATGATGGAAGACTTTGGCCAATCACAGGCTAGTAAGATACATAACTGTTGAGTCTCATTATTCTTTTATAATATTATCATTATATTATTTGGTGACCTGTGAATGAGACTCAACAATCAACCATATTTCTCAACAATCACTTCCTGCACCTTTAAGAGAATAATTTATGCACTTGTTTAAGTTGCGACTGTCCACTGACTTACTCGATGTATACTGCTGGGGTCATCCAGGTCTATATGTGCCATCACACAGCCCGGCTCCAGAACTGCTCCAGGTCTCTTGACAAAATGGATACAACCAGACTGCTGCACAGTCAGCGTCATCACCATCTTCATCACCTGAAACCGCCGCACAAACAGCCAGTCAATAAAAATACAAGGAGACACAGCATGGCAGATAACTCAGGAAATAAATCTGACCAAAACTCCGTCATATTCACCTCAATCTCTGCGTAGGTCTCCCCTGCACAGACGTGACCTCCATCCTCGGTCAAGTACTGCAGCAGTTTACCAGCAGAGGGTGACCTCAGCACCGTGGGATCCTTCTCTTTCTCAAATACACAAGTTTTGTTGCCAACGGTGATGCGGTAGCTGTGGGGGTGAAATCGTTCAGAAAAAATGAGTAACACAAACAAACAGCTGAATCCATACAAACAGAATCAAAAGCGCTTGCCTGTCCACTTCCTCCTTCATGTAGGTGGTGTGGCTGCTGCCATCATAGGACAGCAGGAGGCCGCCGTCGCTCAGCCTGTGAACGTCTATCTCGATATTGGAGCCGTTCATTATGATGACATAAGTTGTTGGGGACTGGCGAGCGACCTGCGGGCAACAGTGGGGATAATTCATTGATTAAAAAAGGTTAAATAAGAGTGAAACGAGGAGTATGTGAAGGGAATAAAGCAGATACCTTGAGGCAATACTTGACTCCTTCATATATGAGGTCTACGTTCACAGAGTTGAGGAGACTGGCTGCAGGCAGTACTTGGCCTCTGCAGGTGAAGCAGATCATGTTTTTATTATAACAATTATATAAACATACAGTATGAATTGTAGTGAGTCATTAAAGGATAGTTTGGATTTTTTTAAGTGGGTTTGCATTAGGTACTTATCCATAGTCAGTGTATTACCTACAGTAGATGGCAGTCTACAGGCCCACCTAAAAAAATCTGTATCAGTTTAAGTGTAAACTATATTCAGCCTTTTCTGACAGAAAGCAAACCTCACTGGTGACACCATCCACAGCAGTACATTGCTTAGCTTCTGTGCTAGTACACCTCTCTGCTTCTCTAAACTGGTGGCATATCAATCGCCATCTACTGTAGATAATAGACTGACTATATCATACAGATCTCATACAACCACACTTCAAAAAAATCTGAACTATCCCTGTAATAAGAAGGGACTGTGTCGACTGACCTTTCCAGTGAATGTAAGAAGTCAGACATGCTCTTTTGGAAGCTGGCATCGGCGACATGCAAAGCCCCACAAACGATCCCCAGCATGGTATCTGGTCTCTCCGCCTGTAGGAAGAGCACGTGGCTTCATAACATAAAGACACTACACACTGGCCTGGCCAAGCACCAAGGCCGTGTGATGATTTATGGCAGAAGGTCATCTGTCTCTCACCTGCACTTTCTCTGCAATGAGATGATCCAACCAGCCGGTGTCAATGTCATTATTTCTGAAGCTTTCTGTCTCCAGTAGCTTAATGAGGTATTCAACTGTTGTCCTGAAGTCACCTCTGATGGAGAGCTCCTTCATAGCCACCACCATGTTCCTGAAGCACAAGGAATATTAGATAAACATGTGTATCTTATGTTTTAACTTCAGGTTATATTATTTGTTGCACATTATTATAAAATTCAAACTACATGTACTATAAATAGAATAACTGCATTAGTTTCCAAAGTATATAACATAGCTGACTGCATTTTACTAGAGATGTAACGATACCAACATTTCAATACGATAATACCACAATAAAAAGTTCACAACAAGAGATTTATTGGGATACTAAAAACCAAAGAAAAGTAAAATGAAAGAAAAAATGTCCTTTATTAAATAATAATCAATCTGATTTGTACAGCATTTTTTGTTTGATCTAGTCTTAATTTTAAGGGGGAATTCTTAGAAAACATCATAAAAATAAATTTTCTTTGAATTTCATTTTGGTACAAGGAAGCTTTACGAGGCTTACGAAATGGCTTCTTCACGGTTCTCGCCCCAGGAGAAACAGTGTCCAAACTGGGAGTCTGCAAATTCATGGAGGCCACCAGTTGCTCCAACGCTGAAATAACCCCAGACATTTTTACTGCTGCGGAAGTTCAGCTCCTGCACGGTGCCCGAGCTGGGCTTGAAACCCTGCAAGAGAGGACGAATAGTCAGTGCTGCCAAATTAAAGGTACATGACAAAACGGTGTGTTTGGAGCGTAGATGAAATGGAGCTCTACCTCATCAGGGTTCTCACTGGTAATCCGAGCAGCTATGACGTGCCCTCTTGGACTCGGCAGGCACTCTGGAGTCTCAAAGTTAATGATGGTGTCGTCCCACGGAGCTTCTCCATAAAGAAGACGAATGTCCTTAATTCTATGAAGCGGGATGCCCATCGCAATCTGTCAGAGATGAAACACTGAGTTAAAATGGAAGGGTTGGATCTCAGACTATAGTGCTGTGGTATAAATCTTCTTCATGTTCACTGAGAGAGGTTTACCTGAAGCTGAGCAGCTGGCAGGTTTACATCTCCGATCATCTCTGTGCAGGGATGTTCCACCTGGAGACGAGGATTCAGCTCCAAGAAATGAAAACTTCCATCTTCAGAGAAGAGATACTCCACAGTACCTGCACTCACGTAGCCCACCATCTTGGCCAGTCGCACAGCATACTAGGACCGACAGAGGAGAAAAATGTTATGTCTCGACCAGAGTTAATTATGGAGGGGAAATACAAGTCAATTTACTGGAGAGAACACGGGGAAAATAATGCTGACCATACAGTTATATTTAAATACATGTAAAAAACACAAACCTACTATTTTATCGATAATAGAACCAATATTTGGGAAAAGGGTATATCTAGAAAAACACAATATACTTCTGGGAAAACATCCCAAAAGCTTACAAAAGGAAGATTCTATCTCTTTTGCATCTTCAGAATTACAACACTTAAATAAATAACAAAAAACTGAAACCAAGCAAGTATGCACTGTATTAAGAATAGTATAGTTATGAAATCAACAAGAATGAAGAGATGCCTTTATCGAAGTCTTCAAATTAGATAAAGGCAACTGACTGACAATATATACACATGAATGAAGTATTTCATAATGTTTTGAGATAATGTACTAATGAAACAGAGTAAGTGAAGAAAGTTGTTATTTCTATAATGAAACATCAAAGCCTAACCTTTAATTTTTTTCTTACTTTTTTCTTGTGCACAAATCATTTTTTGAGGTTTGAATTGTGAAATGTAAAAATTCAGGTTTGCTGTAACAAGCCACACTGACTTAAATCAGTCAGTACCAAAATTTGTGCAATGGCTGAGTCATGACCTGAGATTGTGCAAAATTCACAAATGAAAAATGTACAAATCCATGCAGCTGATTATGAGATACAGAGTTTTTGCATTTGTGGCACCCACTCAAGGTGAAATGCAATCCACTTAGTGAACACTCCTGAACATATGTCTTGATATCTTGATGTACTCATGAGACACTGCACATTTTTGAAAATAATATTGATATTTTGATAAAAGTCTGTAGATGATCTTGACTCATTTTCAGGACGACTGGCTGAACAGTCTAGGAAGAGTTCGCAAAAACAGGGTTTTGAGAAAATTGAGATAAAAGGTAGAAGACAGAAAGCATAATGAGAACAAAAACAATAGGGGGTTTGCAGCAAGCGATGCTGCTTGGACCCCTCATTAGGAAGGGGAAAATAAATACATCCAGCAGCGTAAACTGACCCGTTCCATTTGCTCTAATGTCGAAGGAGCAGCTATGGTGGCTGGAGCCTCCTCTATGATCTTCTGGTGCCTCCTTTGGATGGAGCAATCTCGTCCAAACAGAGAGATGGCGTTTCCATACTCATCAGCCAGTATCTGAACCTCAAGGTGTCTCGCATGCTGAGCCAGCTGCATGATGAAGATAGGCGAGCCAGGCACCTCTGTCTGAACCTAAACTCAAAAATAAAAAACAAAAAACATGTCAGCTGTAAGATCTACATCAAATTTAACTGAATAAAGTTGAGTCTACGCCAAAAATAAATCAAGCATTAGGCTGTGAAATTTAGTAACACAAACCTGTCTAAAGAAACCTGGAAAATCC
The DNA here is from genome assembly GCA_034769285.1 of Lutjanus argentimaculatus. Classification (NCBI taxonomy): domain Eukaryota; kingdom Metazoa; phylum Chordata; class Actinopteri; order Lutjaniformes; family Lutjanidae; genus Lutjanus; species Lutjanus argentimaculatus. The sequence continues at coordinate 14,969,431 of JAWZSL010000017.1, forward strand.
TCAGAACTTTCTACTTTCCGGATGCCCTTTCCACCTCCACCCTCAGAGGCCTTGATGACAACCGGATAACCGATTCTGTCAGCCCCCTGCAAAGAAACACAGCATTACATACAAGTTAACAAAAGATACCTAATTGAAGGGAATAATTTCAGGAAAAACTCTAACCCAACCCTGAAACTACAAACACACGTACAAAAATCCCATTTTAACATCAGGCAGGCACAGAGGCATAAAAAGAAGGAAATGTGTAGATATTATTATTCATGCTTACTGCCAGGCCTTCATCTACATCCTGAACACAGCCCTGTGTGTAGACCTCTGGAGGAACGCTGATGACATGGCCCAGTCTTTGGTCCTCCTCAGGCCAGTCCACTCTCAAACCTGGAGCAGCATGACACACAAGGATCGAACATAAAAACACTGGATCCACTCTGTACAGATGTGCAGATAGGAACTTAAATTAAGCCAGTACCAAGTAATATCGAAACTTCTACATGCAAATGATATCTGCATTTAATCCTTTTTGTATCCAGATCTAGAAAAGATTACTTATTTGTATGATTTTGCTCACAGCCAATCACCACAAGTGTTCTTCTATTTAATCTGATGTGTGATTGGTCCACTAACGCAGCAGCTACAATACATACTGTCTGGCATGTGGTGAAGTCAAGTGAGGTGTATTTGATCGAAATGGCAGTTCAGCATCAAAACTTTTGATAGTAAGGCCCTTGACATCTGATATAAAAGTTCAAACTGTGAATATGCCACAACTGTGAATTACTTCAGGAAAGATAATTGCTTACTAGGTTAATTTACTCATCTTTTTGTGTTAAAATTTTGCTTGGATTTTGGTGGCCTGTTCAGGAGGTGAACTGTTCGCCCCACGTGCCGGGGCTGTCTGAGTCCTCTGTAGTGGCCGTGGGTTCAACGCCCACCAGTGACCCTTCACTGCATGTCATTCCCCTTCTATCTCCCCCTTTCCTATCATATCTTCACCTGTCTTAAAAATGAAAGGCAAAAAAACGCCCTCCCAAAAATATATTTAAAAATTTGCTTGGATTTTATTCGGGCAGACACTATGAAATTATGCTAAAAAAAAAAGAGGTATCAAATGAAGCAGGGCTGCAACAAATCATTATCAATTAACCTGCCAATTACTTTCACAATTAATCAATTCATCATTTAATCTATAGAATGCCAAAATGTAAAAAATGACTCTTCATTTACTCTCATGAATGGCAAACAAAAACAGCAAATCTTCACATTTAAGAAGCCAGAACCAGCAAATGTTTGACATTTTTGCTTGAAAAATGACTGAAATTATTAACAGGTTATCAAAATAGCTGGCAACTAATTTTCTTTCCAATGAGTAACTGATTAATCAACTAGTCGTTGCAGCTCATGATTTTTTTAGCCACACTCAGCCCTATCACAGAGTCTACATCCCGTGTCTACAGTACGGTTTGTCTTACTGTACATTATGTGAACTGAGACAGCGTGGGAGGTGAAGCATCACCTGATCCGCTCCACGGCAGTGTGGGAATGTCGGCACTCTGAGCCACAATAGAAGATGCCACCTTATCTCCCAGAGCCCACATGGCCTTGCTGGACGGCCCTGAGAGAAGAGCGGTCAGTTAGTAATCACTTCATGACATGAGCACAAATAACTCAAATAAAAATAATGTGGGTTCAAACTTGATTTTTTACCTAAGAATGATATTTCTGCTTTGTTTAACAGCTCAGGCAGTTTGGGATTTTCTGAGGCGTGACCCCATCCAGCCCACACAGCCTGTTAACAGTGATAGAAACACACACACGATCATTTATCACAGTTTTCTTATTAACAGACAGAACGCTGCTGTTTTCATAAATGGTGGAGAATACCTGCACCGGGATTCTTTTAGCAATGTCCACTATCAGCTCTACGTTGGCGTAGTTGTTGTTGTTGGGTCCACCGGGGACAGGAACGTAATGGTCTGCCATTTTAATGTATTCTGTGAGGGAAAAGAAAAACTTATAACAATTTAGTCAGGACAAAGTTTCAGGAAATCACTCTCTGTGGCATTTCACAACAGCTGACTTACAGTTTTTCTCACTCAGATAACTGCTTTGTGATAACTGCTGGGTGATAAACAAATGATAAGTATAAGCTCACAATGACCTGCATTAGCTTTTAAGTCTTCAGGGGTCACCATGACCACAAAACGGATGGTCCGTTCATTGCGAAACATTTCGTAGGACCAGCGACGGATAGAGCGGATGCATTTGACCGCAGCTATACCGTTGTTAGCTATCAGCACCTGTAACAGAAACAGAAAGCAGCTGTGTAGCCTTAAGAAAGACAGAAATTGGAAAATGTTGCAATGTCATTAAGCAATGAAAAGCAGAATTTCATCAACGCAAGGAGGGACTTTTCATTCTTACTTTTTCAATGACACGGTTGCCACCAAACCGGGTGACAAACTCAGCCGGAGAGGCCACAGTGAAGTCCCTCTGTAGATCCATCTTTCTGTGTTCACGTCCTTTTCTCACCAAGTGAAGACCAGACATGCTAGGCCTGCAGTGAAAAAAGAAAGCTCATGGTTAGATGTCTTGCCCAATAACACAGCGAAACATAATCACCTGTGTGTTCTGCCGCAACATGCATTAAACAATCTGCAGGCTGCAGATCATCCATGACTCGAACAGGAAAAAAAAAGAAACAGACTACAGTGCTTCTCTTGTTTTAAAAAAAGTAATAAACGTCTGTTTATTGGAGTTTTTAAAACACAGAATCAACATATTAAGTAATTCCAGTATAATCACCATCCTCCCCTGCTTCCAAAAATATCTCTCACCAGGCAAGTAGCTTTTAGATTTTCTTCATTCACCAGCCAAAAAAACAAAGGTAATCTATTAAATGTCTAGTCAAATTTGAACATTAAATGGCTATTTGGCTGGCGGATAAAACAATGAATTGTGAACCCTGCGTCCCACTACCCTAATGTCCCTCCAAGATGACCAAACAGTGATATCACACACAAATAGAAACATAAGAGACACACAATAACCTAATTAGTTGGTAGGGCTGCACAATTATCGCAATATTATCTATCTAATCGCAATATGGCCAAGTGCAATATCCAGATTGCAAAACACTGTTATAATGGAGTACTGTAGTGCTGCAGAGATGTCCCGGCCTAAAACTCTTTTCTCCAGATGGAAGAACAGACCTCAACAAATGTCACATCATCAGATTTTAATTTTATAATTTATTATTTTATTTTTTAGTCAAACATGATCTGCAGTGCTTCTCTACAGACATGATGATGGTAAAAAGCCACACAGGTGCAGTGTGAGTCAGGGACAGTGAATGACAGCAGTGAAAATCAAAAACTCAAGTCAAAGTTCAGACAACATGTGGACCAGCCCATTTATTTCTGACCTTATCTTCAAAATTGCACGTAACCACGGTGCTCTTCACAGAAAAAAGTGCAATCTCAACAAACTACAGAAATTAGACCCACGCTATCACTCTGAATGTACCTTTTTTATCGGATGTTCACCTCAGCAGCAGAGGCAATAAAAGGTAAATGCATTATCAGCATGATGCATTCATACAAGCTGTACCTTCTGTATCCAATCAGGAAACAGGGCTGTTTGCAACAGATACATTGATAACTGATAAAACATATATTCAAAATAGAGATCAACCATTGTGTTTTTTTTCAGGACCAAAAGTGGCACTGATTATTAATTATAAAGGACACAGATAAACAGATATCAATTTTCAATAACCATTTTCTGCTACTTTATACTCCCACTCCACTACATTTTGGAGGCAAATAGTTTTGCTGCACTACGCTACATTTATGTGATAACTTTCAGGTTATTAACACAAAATATGAAATAGAGTCAGATCGATATTACTAGCCCAACAGCTACATCCATCAATCCGTCAGATTGTTTTTATTTTTTTAATGGTTTTGTTTTATAGGCAGCATTTTAACTATATTTAGTCCTTTTTTCAAAATTCAAGTTTTTCTATTTGTGTAAATATTTTTAATAATTATTAAAAATATGAGTGAAACTGACTGTTTTCAGTACCCTAATATAATTTTGGATTTTGAATAAATAAAAAGAATATCGGCCGGTATCAGGATCGGCATTGGCTCCAAAACTCTAGTATCAGTGGGGATCTAATGTAAATCAACTATTATGTATTATTATAGATTAAGTCACTCAGCAGCGCATAAAATGGCCTAATTTACAGTCAGATGGGGCTGTGACCAAAAGACCAAATGACGTGCATTTTACAATGAATTTATTTTATTGGCAATCAGGTTTTTAAAAAAAAATATTGATTCTTATAAGAGTAAAAATGCTGAATATTGGAGTCAATAATCAGCCAGGTCGATAATTTGTCAATCCCTATCATAAATTATCATTTGAAATGCACCAGTAGTTTAGGATTAGTGGTAGCTGGCAATTTTCAAATATTCTAAGTCATTTGGTATTAACTGGAACTGACATATTTTAACATTTTAACTGATGACTATATTCATGCAGCACTAACAGATTATTCTACGGTGTAGTACAGAACCAGCACTAGTATAAAAAACAATACTCGATACATCTTTTGATACCACGATGAAAAGAAAAACATCTCAGGCACACAAGCTAAGCTTAGCCCTTTCTTTTTTTTTATTACCAACCTGCACACAGTGCTGGTACAGACAAGGTCAATGAACTGTCTGGTTTTGCTGCGAGCCAAATTTCAGGCTGAACTGAACTGACCTGAGGTCTTTGATACTTTCAATACTAAAATTATTATTATTGTATCATCATAAACATCTTGTATTGAAAAAATATTTAATTATCAATACTTTTACCAGCCTTACATAGGCAGTGATGGTTAATATTTGGTCAACACAATTAATTGTAATATTATGAAATCGCAATACGGCCAAGTGCAATATTCAAATCACAGAAGGAATTTGATGAAGGAAATACGTGACAAGACAGAATTACAATGAAGTACTGCAGTGCTGCAGAGATGTCCTGCTGTACAAAATCATGTTTTTTCATTGGAAATGAAAATTCTGATGCTTTTAGCTTTTGTTTTTATGGTCTCTTAAATGCTATTTTAATGTTCTGTTTTATTTTAATGTATTTCTATGCTCCTATAAAACACTTTGAATTGCCTTGTGTCTGAATGGTGATGTATAAATAAAGTTGCCTTGCTTTGATAGAGTTCATGTGAGACTACAAGTCTTTGCTTACTCTAACAATCAGTAATGAGGTCTATTTGCAATGACATGTGCCACTTTCCTGTCAAAGTCAATGTAATCATCTTACCACATAAAAAAACAGCTACATTAGCAAATTTTGTAATCACAAGCCCCATTTTCATGTTACAAAAGAGCATAATCTCATCTGGTTTACTGTTTGATTACAGTACAGATTCTTACCAGATTAAAACGGGTAGTTACATTTAAAACTGAAACTGAAAAAAATGAACTTTACTGACGTGCTAATCTTAATCTAATCTGAAATCCTTTATAACCTAAATACCAGCAGCATTACAACACACAGTCTACGATACACTCTGAACACTGTTCGCATTAAGACGCATTAAGAAGAACGAGAGGGCAACTTTTTCCTATTTTGCACGACACAATTTGAATAAAAACTGCCAAAAAACCTTAGATAATTCTACGTACCATGATCATTAGCATTCCCAAGTCTCTCCTGCTTCATAGCAGTTCTGTCTCCTGTTAAAATATTACTGACCCACACCTGTGCTGCACCAGTGAGCTATACTGTGAAGGTAGGGTGCAATTCAGTCTGAGCTGATATGAACTTTAAACTTAACTCCTGTATTGTGTTCACTCAGGAACAGACATACAGATTGCACTCTTGGTATTGAGCAAGTTTTTGATAACCTTAACCGGTGTCATGCACTCCTGATCCACTTTCTGATGTTTTTCCAGCACGTGAGGCACGAGAGGGCAGACGGACTTCACTGAACAAACAATGAGAGTCTATTCATAAACATGACTTAGTGACTAAGTGGAGTATTTTTGCTAAAACAGGCTTAGCTTGCTGTAGTGCTTCATAAGGAAAAATATTCCTTCTGGTCTGTTTTACACTTCTTACACTCCTCCAGAGGGTACGCACATGATTGTGGGTGTTTTTTCAATTTCCTCAAACTTACATGCGCCAAGACACACTCTGTTCAGTTACATAACAGCAGTATGAACACACGAGTCGGCGTTCCTGCTCACAAATGTCTGCAGAAGTTGCCCCAGTATCTATTCTACTTTCAACATTTATGCACGTTTCCATTTATTTCTGCTGCTGTAAGCATGTGATAACTGTCCACAAAATAAACACAGAAGTATCAAATTACAGAGATCCGAATCCAAATTTTAATAGCTCTTACCCTCTGAGATATGGGAATAAACCATTTCCCTCCATTGTGGAGCAGACATTGCTGTCCCACGTGCCTTTGTAGTGAGACTAGGTTTTAAAATCTAAGACCAACACAAAGAGAGCTCTACAAAATGTTCCTCTCAGACGCTTCCTCCCTTCTCCCCTCCCACATGTGCAGCAAAATAATCCAGAGATCCCCTGCGAGAGATCACAGGCTGTTTCCTCGCAAATATACACAGAGCAGAGTCAAGGCCACCGGCAGAACAAAAGTGGTCATTTTGCTCCATTCTTAAAAGAAAGCAACTAGTATCCAGACAAAATGCTGAACCCTTCATGCATACATATAAAAATAGATTTATTTTCCTTTGCATTTTCTTCTGCTGCAAAACTATTCATCTGAACTGCAGGAAGATGCTTCTAAAGTTTAGATTTATGAGAGAAAAATGTCTTACCTTTCTCCACTTCATGATGCTTCACTCAGATAACACTAGCCCACACCGCTTAATGCATTTGGATAATCAATCAAAGCTTGTCAAGTGGAACATGTAGCTGGCTGCTCCAAACAACCCCTCTGACCCACGATCACATCATAAACCATCCCTGGGTATAAAAATAACTCTCCACTATGCAGAGTGTAAAAAAAGTTAAAAATAAAAATCAGTGGAGGATTTCAAAGTGTTTTTTGTTCCCTGCGTTGTGACCTAGAGTCACCGCACTTCTCAAAGTCATTTGGTTCACGGGCTCCTGTTCCAATAATAGAGTTGGCGGGGCGTTCGGCATGCGACAATAACACAGGTCAACTCGATGCAGTCAGGTGATAACGCACAGTGTGTGGAGACAGGACAAGTAGGAGCATAACAACACATCGACAGCATGGCTGCACAAAACAGCTCTGTTTATACTCAGACGAATATTTGGCAAGAGTGAGATGCTTCCATGATGTCACATGCTGGAGTTGCAACTTCCAGACAACGCTTTCACCTGCGTATAATCGCATGATGGCAGAGATGAAGACAAGCCTGACTCGAGACAGTTAACACTAAAGAGATAGCTTGGATTTTTGAAATAGGGCCGTTTGAGGTACTTATCAATAGTCAGTGTATTAACTACAGCAGATGGCGGTCAGAACAGCCACATTTTGAAGACGAAGCAGGAGTGCCACAGTAATTTAATTGTACCACATATTTAGAGTATTTTCATCACTTTACTTTCTTGTCAGACAGCTTTTTGTGTCAGAAAAAAGGCCATTTTATAAGCCTCTCTCCCAAAAAAACAGACTCCACAGGCAAAATCAGTCATTTTACTTTGCGGAACACAGAAGTTTGTAGTCTACAGTTGCTTCGATTGGTTAGTTTTCTTTGTGATATTGTGTGATTAGTGTTTTGAAAGGTTAGGTCAGATTCACTGAAGTCACACAATAACACAAACAAACTAACTGGTTAAGGCGGGTGTAGACCAGCAGCTCCTGCATTCTGCAAAGTAAAATGATTTTGTCAAAGGAGTTAGGTTGCTTTTGGAGAGAGCGACATTTGATTCATATGACGGCCGTTCCCTGTCAGACAAGGTTGTCTGATGGGAAAGTAAAGCAGTGAAAATATTCTAAATGTAGTGAACACACAAAATAGTATTGATTTTTTGAGGCAGTGCTTTTTTAGGTTGCTAAAATCCATTTTGTTGCTGACCCTGTCCACAGCAGTTCATGGCTTAGCTTCCAAGCTGGTGGTTCTCTCTGCTGGACGGACTGAAGTACCTCACTCAACCACATATTAAAAAATACTAACTATCTCCTCAAATTCAAGTAAGAAGAAACAGGATCTTATTTGATGCTTGTGTGCTGCAGAGGACGCCTGCTATTTTTCCAGCTTTATGTGTGACACAGTCCCACTCCTTATACTTGAGCCATGCAGGCCAAATGGTTATATGTGTTTATGACTGCATGCACACGTGGATGAATGCACATACGTATGTTGCAATAGCTGGTCGCAGCTGGTTGTTTTTAGGTGGGGCTATTTTTAGATGACTAAAATACATTTAGATGCTGACCCAGTCCATAGCACTACTTTGCTTAGCCTCTGTGCTGCTCTGCTTCTCCAAACTTGGGGCGTGTCGACCACCATGTTGGTGTCGACACCACACTTGTTGGCAATACACTGACCATCAATCGGTACCTCATACAACCACACGTCAAAAATCTCCAATTATCCCTTTAAATTGACCTAAAGAAAAGCGAGGTCTTACTTGATGCTTGTGGAGGAGCTGGACTCTTGCACTGAAGATTTCTGGGTGGAGATCGGTGGCTGAGATGCTTCGCTTGGAGGTTTGGTGACCAGAGTTTCATCGTCTGAAGAGTTGTCCTCCGACGCGCCGAGGATGAACTTGAGGCGTTCTCTCGCCTCAGGCCCTGAGCTGAGCATTGGCACGTTGGTTTTGGCAGGTTTCTGGGTGGTCTGTCGCAAACTTGCTGGAGTGACCTCAGAGGACGCCTGCAGAGCCTCAGTGTCCACTGTTTTGACGGCAGAGGCACTGCTCGTCTGAGGTTTGTTATCCTCATTGCGCCGTGAGGTAGTAGGAACTGCTGACAGGGAATGTGAACCCGGATGAGGGGATTTTGTAGCGGGCCTGTCCTCCTCGGCTGCAGACAGACCACAGGCAGACGGAGGTTCCTCTCCTTTCACGGGCATCACCACTGTCTTGGTATTAATCCTCCACAGTAGCAACAATATCCATAGGATTAATCCCAAAACTGCAAGAGGGAGCATTCACAGGCATTCCTCCTGAGACTGCAACAACAGAACAGAGTCAGCATTAGAATTCATACAAGACAAACATGTCTTCAATCAATTATTGGTAGCGTTGTCAATACATAATTCATAAGATTTTTTAGGACCTCTTTTAGAACATGTATTATCAGGAGGACTTTAATTAAAAATACTTTTTTGTTCACAGTCAAAGGAAAATTAAGAACATTTTAAAAAGTCCAGTGTGTAAGATTTAAGGGATTTTATTTGCAGAATATTGCAGAAATTAAATATAATATTCATATGCATGTTTTCATTAGAGTATAATCACCTGAAAAAAAAAAAGTTGTGTTTTCATTACCACAGACGGCACAGATCTTCTTCCACAGAAGCTGCCTTGTTACACCACCATGTTTAGATACGGCCTGTCGTGTTTATTGTGAAGGGAGGGTGAGGTGAGGGGTATTCATTTGGTTGCAATCTACAACCTCACCGCTAGATGCCACTAAATCCTACACACTGGTCCTGTAGTGCTATGTAGCATTGCTGTCTGTGAACTATTCTAGTCTGAAGACATTTCTCTTGAGGTGATCAGAGGTCAAAAGCACTTTCAGGACAGGGGCATGCTGGGGAATTTGAGATAAGACCTGTGGGTTAGGCTTAACTTCAAAAGACAGGAGAAGAAAACCATTTTATTTTCATACCAGCTCAACCCCAACAGAACAAAGCTGTACAGGACAAGTGTCTTTTCTATTAACTAAATCAATTAAAATCACATTATGAGCAATCATTAAAATTTCCACAGCCATACGCACATTCTCACTGACTTTCTGCTCTATAAATCAATAAATTCATAGATATTTAAATGCAGTTTACTATGCCAGTAGAGTCTGACAGGCTACATTTCCCAGCCAGTGTCCGGTGAACAGACTGTCTGTGACAGCTGACACGAGAGCTGAGTGTAGCTGCTTCATTTGGACTAAAGGTCATCAACACTGAGGGAATGAAGGGTGAGGAAGAGGAGGAGGCACAAACATCCTCGCAAACAGCACTCATGAGCATCCGAAGGCACCTAAATAAAGACCAAAATATAAAGGATATACATGTAATTGATTTAAAACAAATACGGACTCTTCATCATGGAGTCTGTATTCCTGACAAAAATGAATATTTTAATATTCGGTCCATGTGAAAGAGGCATTCAGTGCAGAAACAAGGAGGCATTTGTGCTCTGAAGCCACTTTGAATTTGACAGAAACAAAGAAGAGGTTCAGGCATCACTCCTCAGATTAAATTCAGATATTTAAGGAATCTCTTCATTGAAAAAGCTCTCTATCTATTCAATTCCATGTGTCATAGCCTGTTTTTTTTAAATCTCTTTAAAAGTTTATCATAGATGCCACTGGCAGTTCCAGTGCTGCTAATTTAAGTTAAAAGTCAGTTATTCCACTATAAATGTAAAGTTTGATAAAGTGTTGACTCAAGCTCCATGCTGACCTCAGCAGACTGTCAAATGTACACAAAATATTACAGATCACCTGCAAACAGAACTTAACACATGCCGATGTATTGTTCCTTTCTCACACAAAAACATAGCAACTTATGTGACAAACAAAAAGACTAAAAGAAGTTAAAGCAAAGCAGGATATCTAAAATTTTGTAAAATTTGACTGAAATTTGGCACCGTGTTCTACTTGGCAGGAAAATTAAGCTGCTTTTAAGATCAGACATGAAGTCTATGTGTGTCAGCAAGATGAATAAGGTTTAAATACTTACCGTCAACTCGTAAAATTGGTTTTAAATTGCAAAATCGTGCTATTTACACTTACCACCACAGATAACGGACATCACTGCTTAGTCGGTGTTGTTGCCAGGCAAGCTAACGAGCTAACGTTAGCTAACAACCAAACCCCAGTTTATTTTTCATAACTTTTAAATACAACTCAAAGTAAACTGTTTTCTTCGCTAAACTCTTTATCTCCACTGACAGCTCAAACTCCGTCCAAGCGAACCGCACCGGTTTTATTTTAATCATTTCATGACAGCAGCAGCAAATGTCAAATCCACCTCCCACCGCACCAGTCTGTCTCAAACCCCCAACAGCCGCCCGACACCTCCGCCTCGTTCCGATAGTAAACATGTGAAGGGGAGGAGGGGGGGGGGGGTTCAAGCTCCTCCCAGGGAGGAAAGGACACGAAGATCGTCTATAAAGACAATGTCTCACTCTACATACATTTTCGTCATTACACTTTACTATACTTTATTTACATTTATTATACTTACATTTACTTACAATGCAAGACATCCTTGTATAGGGATATTTGTGGTATTAATAATTTCACTGAAGTTAGTTCGTGCATCGATGCCCATATGGAGTGAACCCAGCATTTACACGATTGCTAACGCCCTCACAGACTCAGAATTTTTCCGTTTGAGTGATCCATCTTTTTTTCAATAAACGATCTTTGTCCTTCCGCTGCCCTCGCGGGAACCGCAGGAAGGCGCCAAAATAAGAAAACACCAGCCGTCGTGTCAGCGACGGTGACGGAGAAAACTGGAGGATAAAACCTTTGAAATAACTTTAAAAAACGTTCTCAAATGCCGCTTCACCGACAGACTCGATAAAACTAAGCGGAAATTTAATTTAGATAGAAAATGGTTCTGCAAAACAGTGGAAGATACAGAGCGGACCGAGGACAAGGCGGAGGAGACCAGGACAACCAGTGAGTGTCTCTTCTCCCCGGACAGCTAATATACCGTTATAACGCTTCTTAAGATGGTCTGATCTAACTGTTGTGTTTGTTTGAACCAGGGACGATGGATCCTCGATGTCCGCTCTCAAGCGGCTGGAGCGCAGCCAGTTCACCGACGAGATGGACGCTCGCTTCGGCTTCGAGAGGATGAAGGAGCCGGGGGAGAAGACCGGCTGGCTCATCAACATGCATCCTGTTGTAACACAGTGTCATCATGTTAGAGCTTTTTACTGTCTGCAGGAGAGATGTGAAAGCACCAACAGTCACCCCTGCAACTTTGTTTGCTATATTAAATATAAATAGTATTTATATGGAGGTATTTGGTCATAATATTGATTTTGTCCATTTCACCTAGCCCTACATACAGTACAAGTACAAATAGACTAAAATAAGGTATGCAATATGATATTAAAATATAATATAGCAATAGACTATACAGCAAAAAATTAAGTAAAAGCACATTTTTTAAAAAGTGCCACAGCTCTGGCTTGTCTGATTTCCTCTGACAGGTCTTTCCAGAGTGACAGCGCCCTGGAAGTACTCACAGGATTATGTCAAATTAAGCAGTCATTGATATACTCAGGGGTAGTCCAGTCCCATCTTAATAATAATTAAAACCCTAAAATCTCAGATTCTTAACCGCACAGGTGGCCAGTGTAATGAAGCTAAAATCAGCGTTATTTGTACTCTTTAGTTGGTACCAGTGAGCAGTCTAGTGGTGGCATTTTGAATAAACTAAAATGACATTTCTGTGGATGGAGGTGACCGGTGGAGAATGAACCACTTTCTCCTTTTCTTCTTGTAGACCGAGATCCTGGATGAAGACAAGAGGATGATCAGCGCTGTGGACTATTACTTCATACAGGAAGATGGAAACAGGTTTAAGGTGTGTTTTTAAAGTGGAGAGGTGCTGAAAGACAACTGAGGTAAAAGTGGTTGTCAGCCTTACACACTGCGTACAGCAACTTTTATGTAATAACACACTATAAAAATGTATTTCCATTGCTTTAACATATCCCTCCTGGTGTTTCTTCTGTCTGTAGGTGGCCCTGCCCTTTAAGCCATATTTTTACATTGCCACTAAGAAGGTAAGGCTGCCATTTGGTTCATGTTAGCGGTCGACCACTACGGGTTTTTCAATGGCTGATGCCGATATTTAGGGAGCAGGGCGACCCGTGGCTGATATATAATGTGAATATCAAAACAAAGAAATGTCATGTATAATTAATATTCAGTGCACATTACATTTAGATAAAATTTTGATTAATTCATGAAACATACATTAGGTTGTGCTGCAGATTTCAGAACATGGCTGCTATTTAAGGGAGAGCGGGTCCAGTATGTCAGAAGTGATATAATTCTTTATGTTATTCTATACATTACAACATAATATATATTCAGCTCTAGCCAGTAACACTTTAAGATTAAATTGAGGATGGGAGAAACATGTTTGCATGTAGAAGAGACCATGGCGTATTTACAGCAGGATGCATGAGAGTTAAGGCCTTAATATAATATACTGCCAAATGAACAACACTAACATTGCTCCACAGCAGCCATGCTGACGAGGCTGCCTGCAGATGTGTCTGCAGACATTTAGTTTATTGACCTTGTGAGCGCAAGCACTGGCTGATGCCAGTTATCCTAAAATGCAAGATGATCAGACTGATTAATCACTAGTTCATATGTCATGTAAACATGTTCAAGAACATCTGCTTAAATACATGTTTATTTCCAGAATTGCGAGAGAGAAGTCATCTCATACTTGTCAAAGAAGTTCCAAGGAAAGGTGGCAAAGCTGGAAATTGTGCCAAAAGAGGACCTAGACCTGGTGAGCGATTTATTTTTAGTCTCCTTTAACATCATTCCAGTGTTTCTTATCATACAAAAAAAATACCTAACTGAAGTTAGAGGAATTTACCACAATAGCTACATAAAAAAAACAACAAACAAACATGTTGTTGTTCTCTTTGTTCTACAATAACACTAATAAGGGAGATCTCTGGGTGTGGGAGTGTGTATGTGTGAATGTATCTCTGAAAACCCTTGAAAACGAGATGGTTTATCTTTTTAATAAAGTAGGAATGTTAATCTTGGCTTGCTTGTTTTCTCCAGCCGAACCATCTGGTTGGACTGAAGGGAAACTACATCAAGCTCTCATTCAACACCGTGGACGACCTTGTCAAGGTCAAGCGTGAGATCTCTCCTGCAGTACGCAAGAACAGAGAGAGGGAGCAGTCCAATGACGCCTACACCTCCATGTTATCAAGGTACCTCCAAACCACCAATCTTATTCATTTCTGAAAAGGTTTGTCCAGTTATTTCCAGTTTAATATTGATCTGTTGACACCTGTGTTGGTTCTTGCAGCGCCTTATCAGGCAGAAATGTGACCTCAGCAGATGAAGACGGGATGTTAAAGAGTATTTCAGACCAGTTGGACAACATAGTGGACATGAGAGAGTATGATGTGCCTTATCATGTGCGATTGTCCATTGACCTCAAGATCCATGTGGTAAAGATTGATTCATGTCATCTTGATATTTGAAAAATCCTCTAACATACACGTGTTTGCTCTTCTAATATTTACTTTCTTTACTCCTCAGGCTCACTGGTATAATGTTCGATACCGAGGCAGCGCTTTCCCCCCAGAGATCGTACGGAGAGATGATCTCGTGGAGCGACCAGTATGAGGATTTTATTGATTATGTTGCAACATGAGATCTGTTATTTGCTGGTGACTCCAGTGACTCATCGTTTCTTCTTTCGTTCTTTTTAGGATCCTGTTGTTTTGGCTTTCGACATAGAGACCACCAAACTGCCGCTGAAGTTCCCAGACGCAGAGACCGACCAGATTATGATGATCTCCTACATGATCGATGGACAGGTGAGTTTTATTTCATTCTCACATTTATAAAGTGTATTATTCTGTTAATAATACATGTGTCTGTTTCTGAACTTTTCTCTTTCCTTTAAAGGGCTTTCTAATCACAAACAGAGAGATTGTCTCTGAGAACATTGAGGACTTTGAGTTCACTCCCAAACCAGAATACGAAGGCCCTTTCACAGTTTTTAATGAGGATGATGAGGTACGTGGCTGCATAAATGTCGATATACTACAGTGTGAATGAAAATTGTGTGCACTTAACATGCATTTAGGGATGAGAATCGAGAGCTGCTTCCAAATCGTCGATCCATCAGAATGCCTGCAGCCTTATTGATTCCTCTTATTGACCGTCATGTTTGTCATGTCAGTTGCACATTGTAAAATGATGACTTCAAACTCAGACGTCTACGCTGCTGGAGACCTGCAACAAGAAGGAGTCATTGCAGAGAGGAAGAAATGGTTTGGGCCATTTCTTCCTTTGCTTCATTTCACAAAAAAAGTGACCAGCAGTGCTTGTTGTAATGTCTGTAAAATGATCATGTCAAGTAAGACTGGAAACACCAGAAGTGTGCTGGAAGATCTTTTTGCTCAACATGAGCTTAAATTCCAGGAATGACATGTATTTGACACATGAGTGCCACTTCTTCTCAACCAAGCAGCGCATCTGTTATGAAGGGTAAATATCCTGTTATAATAACATTAGCGCCATGAAGGCAGGGCATTTTTTTTTCGTATTTTGACCAAGAAAAACCTAATTTGACTAAGAAAACTTAGATGAAAACGATTGCTGTACAAATATTCTATCTTTTCTTCCATTGTAGATGACAAACTGTTGCTGCTAAACAAAGCTTGTGTACACGTGACTCACATTTATGCCTTTTTTCCACTTGGAGATAATCAGTAGGCGATTTGAGGGAGGATGCTCTCCATCGCTCTCCATCCTCTAGTAGTGGAGAGAGTGCAGGAATAGATTGTTTAGTTTAGTCTGCATGACTCATTGAAGTTACTGTGCTGCAGATGGATTTGTAATTGCAACCTAAAAATGTGTGGATTTGAAATTGCAAGCCCACCATCCTGTCAGCTTCATTTGGGTCTTAATATTCTCTAAACCAGTGTGGGCCATTAAGGCCCTGTGGACCTTGAGGTCATTAAAAATAAATAAATAAAATATTTTTAAGTTTGAAATTATCATAAAATTATAAATTTCTTTAAAAAGTAATCAGAATTAATAAAGCAAAAGCCTGGGATTTAAATTATGTGTTTTTCTTCATTGATCTGATGTACTTTTACACCGTATTTGGTGACCTGTCACTTCAATCCTGGCCAAATCTTATGTCTCGTCATTGGTACGATCAGTATTGTGTGTTGATCTGAATCGTGACTGCAGGTTTGGTTGGACCGCAGAAGATTTTCAGCCTTCTAATTGGGCTGTAACATTCTTACATTTGGGGATGGCTGCTCTAAGCTATATAGGATATATAAAAAAAAATAAAGAACAGTCATTCATGAGTCTGTTTACTAGCTGCGGGAGAACAAAACAAACCAGGACCTTGTTAAAAAAATTAACAAATCGCGTACTGGAGGTAATGAAACAGTTGCACTGATGCTTAAAAACTGTGGAGGCTTATTTTTTTTTCCACACTGAAAATTAATCAAGAATCAATAAGGAATCGGACCCATAAGCAGAATCAGTAATGCTGCTGGTATCAACAAAATCTTATCAGTTCCCATCCTTGGATGTAATGCTCTGTGGTTGCATCAGTGTAATAACATGTGGTGACTTGACTTTGCTGCAGGCGGCTCTCATTCAGAGGTGGTTCGATCACGTCCAAGAAACCAAACCAAACATCTTTGTGACCTACAACGGAGACTTCTTTGACTGGTGAGCTGTTGCTGGTACTACAGCATTATTGCATTATGTTACTCACGTACTATGACGTTGTGTACTCGGGTTGTAACAATCAACCTATCTGGAATGATATATCGATTCCACAAGCCAATCATCATCAATTAAAAGTGAAAACATTGATCCATGTCATCTTTAAGATGCGTGTTTATTTTGAAATCCCTCGCCTATGTCTGTGAATGTTATTATTAAGCCGAAGTTTCTGTAACTGATTGTGTCCTTGTGATGTCAAGAAATATCTTATTTGTGTCCAAAGATCGTGATGAAACTGGTGATTTACACCCCTAACGCTGACCTTTCACCTCTGTCTTTGTTTCCACTCTCTCCAGGCCCTTCGTTGAGACTCGAGCTGCTCTCCATGGACTGAGCATGCACAGAGAGATTGGTTTCCAGAAGGACAGCCAGGGAGAGTACAAGTCCAGTCAAGCCATCCACATGGACTGTTTAAGGTGAGCACACCTCTGACGACACTGTTAAAATTAGTCCAGTGTGGTTTGTGTAAACATACACTTGAGGGTTAAGGGTTCATTTTAGATTAATTAATTTCTGACGTGCTTCCAACCTGTTCCTCTGTGTTAGGTGGGTAAAGAGAGACAGCTACCTGCCGGTGGGAAGTCATAATCTGAAGGCAGCAGCAAAGGCTAAATTGGGCTACGACCCAGTGGAGCTGGACCCAGAGGAGATGTGCCGCATGGCAACTGAGGAGCCACAGGTACAGAAATGGACCTCTTCAGTTTTTACATCTCGGAAAATAAAGAATTCTTCTTAATTTTGTTGTCTTTCCTCTGCTTTTCTGTTAGACTTTAGCCACCTACTCTGTGTCCGATGCGGTCGCCACGTATTACCTGTACATGAAATATGTCCACCCCTTCATCTTTGCCCTGTGCACCATCATCCCCATGGAGCCAGATGAGGTTTGTCTGTTGTCTGTGTTTGTAAAAGAAAGTCCATTAAACTTTATCATGCTTTTTCATTTACATTTTCAGATTCTTCTTTAAAAAGATGATGGTATCAAGTGTGATATAACAGCTGGTTAGCTACGTTCATTGTCTTTGAGGTGCTGTTTTCTTTCCTTCTGACACATGCCGCAAGTAGACAGTGGTGGAGAAAAAAAACAAATACTGGTAAAATATCAGATTGTGCCTTTTCGATTTGATTATTGAAATCATTTCAATCCATTTTCAAGTTGATATCAAAAACATGGCATCCGTACCAGCAGCACTGACACAGGAGAAGTCGGAAACAAATGATTTCCAAAACAGCTGAAATTTTTCGTGCTTACAATCTCTAATCTTGACTAATCAATTGATCGACTAATTGCTGTAGGTCTAATTGACAGTGAGTTAAAGATAGATTTCCAGAAAGCATGTAGTGTTGGACAGTAGCAGAACATATGTAGGAGTGAGGCTGGTGCCTGCTTACTTCTTTCACATGTAGAGTCTCAAAAAACAGAACAAACATGCATTTTGATAATCATTTGTTTCTTTTCTTGCCTTGTCCGTCTGTTACCAGGTGCTGCGTAAAGGTTCGGGAACTCTGTGTGAAGCTCTGCTCATGGTTCAGGCCTTCCACGCAAACATCATCTTCCCCAACAAGCAGGAGCAGGTCTTCAACAAACTGACGGACGACGGCCACGTCATGGACTCGGAGACCTACGTGGGCGGCCACGTGGAGGCGCTGGAGTCTGGAGTGTTCCGCAGTGACATCCCCTGCCGCTTCAAAATGGTAGATCTCAGTTCAACTCACAGCAGCTCGTTCTTTGTTTGGCAGGTTTTTATGTGTTTTTAATGTGATGGTTTGGCGTGGTGTGTTGACAGAATCCAGCTGCATTTGACTTCCTGCTGCAAAGAGTTGAAAGAACGATGCGTCACGCCATCGAGGAGGAGGAGAAAATCCCTTTGGAGCAAGTCACCAACTTTAATGAGGTGTGCTGAGCTCTCATTTTTACCTCTTAAGTGTTTCTTTTTTGTTGTGTGTCCAATTTGCTTTATTTGGAAAGGTCGTCACAACTACCGATCGTCCTCACATTTAGGAAGCAAATATTTGAGTTTTTTGCTTGAAAATTGACTGAAATGATTAATTGATTTATTGAAATAGTTGACAGTTTTTTCTTTTCTTTTGGTGGATTAATTGTTGCAGCTCTGTCCTCAACTCATCATTTCAGGTTTGCGATGAGATCAAAAACAAGCTCACCTCTCTGAAGGAGGTTCCAAACAGGATCGAATGCCCCCTCATCTACCATCTGGACGTTGGGGCGATGTACCCCAATATCATCCTCACCAACCGCCTGCAGGTGAAAGAGAAATCACAAGAAAAAATGTATGGTATAAAACATAGAAAAGCATAGATTTCAGTACTTTTATTTTGTGCTTTTACAGCCATCTGCTATGGTTGATGAAGCCACTTGTGCTGCCTGTGACTTTAACAAGCCTGGTGCCCTGTGTCAGAGGAGGATGACCTGGCA
Source organism: Lutjanus argentimaculatus (assembly GCA_034769285.1). Classification (NCBI taxonomy): domain Eukaryota; kingdom Metazoa; phylum Chordata; class Actinopteri; order Lutjaniformes; family Lutjanidae; genus Lutjanus; species Lutjanus argentimaculatus. Next base: position 14,988,591 of record JAWZSL010000017.1, read on the forward strand.
GTGGAGAGGAGAGATCAGTAAGTTGATGTTTCATTAATCGTGTTCTGGCCAACATTGCTTCTACGTTTAATTTTCTTTCACACCTTTCCCTGTGTCTGCAGTGCCCGCCAGCCGCAGTGAGTTCCACCGCATCCAGCAGCAGCTCGAGTCTGAGAAGTTCCCCCCGTTATTCCCCAACGGTCCACCGCGGGCCTTCCACACTCTAAACAGGGAGGAGCAGGCCAAACATGAGAAGAAACGTCTGGCAGGTAGTTACTCGCTATGTGGCTCCTTGGATTTTGTTTGAAGCGTTGTAAAATGACTGGTTGCCAAAGCTTCATTTGACCGGTCTTCTCTTTGTCTCAGACTACTGTAAGAAGGCCTACAAGAAGACTCACGTCACCAGACTGGAGGAGCGAGTCACCACCATCTGTCAGAGGGAAAACTCCTTCTACGTCGACACCGTGAGAGCTTTCAGAGATCGGCGTTACGAATTCAAAGGACTCCACAAGGTTTGTTTTGGTCTTGAAGTCTAAAATCCAGTAACCTTTTAAAGTTTTAGACCTTAAAATTTTTTAAATACAGTTTTGTCTTAAAAATTGATTCAGTTATGAAGTTAATGTTACTTTTATAAAGTTTAGAAACTTCAGTCATGCTTTTCAATGTGTTTTTTGGAAAAATATTGATCACACTGTGACACAACTACACAGTGAAACCAATGTGGAACCAATAAGCTGTGCAGCCTGGTCATAATGTGTCAGAGCACACGACACAAGAAATTAAAACAAAAATCGTCAATAAATATCTAAGGATCCCTCAGTTCCGACAAAAATGTGTCACTCAGATGTGAGATAGATTGGCTCTTTGTTGTGCTTATAGCTAAATCACTGTTTCTATCTTTGTTGCGTTAGCCTAATGTGCTAAGCTAACGTTAGTTCTGCAGGAAAGGAAGTCATTTTTATCTTCAGTGCTTTTTTTTGCCATTATGGACCTGAAATAGGTTTTAAGTTGTATTTAAAATGGTCTTAAAAAATCTTGTAATCTTCATCCTTATATTTTACAATATTTACATATTTTTTCTATGTTCTGTACTTGAAATTCTTCTTTCCCATCAAAACTATCTGCTGTAAAGTTCCTGCTTTTCCTGCAACTTTTGCTTTAAGGTGTGGAAGAAGAAACTGTCGGCGGCTCAGGACAGCGGAGACGCCGCTGAAGTGAAGCGCTGCAAAAACATGGAGATCTTGTACGAGTCTCTTCAGCTGGCTCACAAGTGTATTCTCAACTCTTTCTACGGTTACGTCATGAGGAAAGGGTAGGAATCAACTCCAGTTTTTAATCATTCAAATAATCAATGATCCTCTCACGTGCAGTGTTAAATGAGCTCATGAAATCAGTGATGAACCTGATGTTGTCTGCTCTGTCCTCGTGTCTCCATCAGGGCACGCTGGTACTCCATGGAGATGGCCGGCATCGTGTGCTACACTGGAGCCAACATCATTACTCAAGCCAGAGAGCTCATCGAACAAATAGGGTAAGCGCCATGATGATAGCGTGGTACCAAATTACAGAAATGATCTGTTCGCTCAGTGAAAGATCTGCTACAGAAGGGAGCTCCTACATCATGTATTGTAGTATGTAATGCATTTCACTTATTAATAACTTGTATAATTAGAATAAGCATTAATAAATAAAAATTTAATTATTAATCTATACATAAATACAGGAAATTGCAAAGTAATTAATTATTTGATCTTTTAATGAACAAAAGTAAAAAGCAGAATTTACAAATGAAATGATTATTCATTAATAAAAAGTTCAAATTAAAAAGGATTTTTTTAAAAATGACAAAACGGTCCATAAGTGCTAGGGTTTAATCTCAGGAAACGAGATTCCCGTGAAATCTAATCAAGACCATTTCTCGTTTCCCAGGAAATACAATGACGGGAAACAGGAAAAAAAAAATGTTTTATTTATTAAACACAGAACATATTAAAATATATTCAGAAAAATGAAGACAAATCACAGACAATAAACTTGGCATTTCATAATTCTGTTAGTCGCAGTCAAGCAGCAGATATAACGAGGTTCAAGCTGGATGTGAAGCTTAAATTAATTCTAATGTTGATGGACATAAATTGTTTTCTTTTGCCTTAAAAATGATGAAAATAATACACAAAAAAGGTCAGGTTGGGAACACATATATGCGTAATTCTTGTTGCATTTAGTGTTGTTTGAAATGACCAGGGCTTAGCTGAAGTTATTCCTTAAAAAAAAAAAAAAAAGTTATTAAGGAAATACTTTATTGCTATTTCTGTGACACTTGTCCTCCATATTTTAGTAGCAGATATTGTTTAAATTGTAGGTCAGGGTTACAGTTGTGTAACTGAGGCATATTAACTGTGAACGGTTCCACATCAACATGTTCTTGCCTGATGAAATGTACTCCGGCAAAATCCTGAGAACCTAACTAATATGTGAACTGAATAATAATGCATATATTACATTTCAAATTCACGTCTTTCACTCCTACTTCTCTGCTCCTCAGGAGGCCCCTCGAGTTGGACACTGACGGTATCTGGTGCGTCCTCCCCAACACCTTCCCCGAGAACTTTGTGGTGAAAACCAGCAATGAGAAGAAGCCCAAAGTGACCATTTCGTACCCGGGGGCCATGCTGAACATCATGGTGAAGGAGGGATTCACCAATGACCAGTACCACGAGCTAGTCGACCCGCGTCGCTCACGTACAACATCAGGTCAGAGAATAGCATCTTCTTTGAGGTGGACGGACCGTACCTCGCCATGATCCTGCCCGCCTCGAAGGAGGAGGGGAAGAAGCTGAAGAAAAGGTAACACAGGGGTGGATTTAAGACTTTGATGAATGACATTAACATTGATGAATGGGTTCATATTAAAATGTACAGTGATCGTGATGATAATTTAAGGCTTCTCTGTTGCTCTCAGGTACGCTGTGTTCAATGAGGATGGCTCTCTGGCTGAGCTGAAGGGTTTTGAGGTGAAGAGAAGAGGAGAGCTGCAGCTCATCAAGATCTTTCAGTCATCAGTGTTCGAAGCTTTCCTCAAAGGCACCACTCTGGAGGAGGTGTACGCCTCTGTGGCCAAAGTGGCTGACTACTGGCTGGATGTTCTGTACAGCAAGGTAAAAATCTCTCATCAAATGGCATTGGGCTGTAACTAATGATTATTTTCATTATAGAGTAATCTTTCAATCATCTTCTTGTTTAATTGTTTCATTTTTTTGGTCCATAAAATGTCAGAAAAGGGTGAAAAAAGTGTTTCCCAAAGCCTGAGATGGCGTCCTCAAATCTCTTTGTAAAGACAACTGTCATAGAGGAAATAAGAAAATGTTCACATTTAAGATGCTGAAATCAGAGGATTTGGACTTTTTTATCTTAAAAAAATCTAAATAATTGGCAATTAATTTAATAGTTTAATAATAATTTAAACTAATTTATTAATCGTTGCAGCACTGAAATGGTGTAAAACAGCTTTCTAGTATTAAAAGATATTTAAATCATGCTTTCAGACATGTTTTGAGTAACTTGGATTAATAATAAAATAGGATTTGCCAAGTGGAAAAAAGATTTTTAAAAAAAGAAAGAAAGAAAAGTTAATTCCAGTCTCTATTGTCTTCACAAAAAGCTGATTGATTTATTTAACTGGTTTTCCAGGCTGCCAACATGCCAGACGCGGAGCTGTTCGAGCTGATCTCAGAGAACCGTTCGATGTCCAGAAAGTTGGAGGACTATGGAGAGCAGAAGTCCACATCCATCAGCACAGCTAAGAGACTGGCTGAGTTCCTGGGAGACCAGATGGTAAAAGATGCAGGTCTGAGCTGTCGCTACGTGATCTCCCGAAAACCAGAGGGTTCGCCTGTCACAGAGAGGTGAGAGAGCAGCTCTGATAATGTGTGTGTATAACTCTGGGACAGCGGAGAGGTCAGACCAAGGCCACCAGGCCAACGGGAACCCTCACTAGGCCAAATTTGTTTTTTTTATGACAGAAATAACACCAAATATCAGTTTATTCTGGGATCAGTGGGAGCCTTTGTGCAACACTGATCAAAAACCTCTGTGTCATTGCCTGGGAAACTCTTGGATGTAGATGGTTAATACAAAGTGTTTGTCGTTATCCACCTTTTTATGATCAATCACACACACCCTCTATCATGGCCAACATTTCATCCTACCTCAAGAGAGACCAGAAGAGCTATAAACAATCATACAAAGCAGCTCTTTTCTAGTGTAACCAGGCCTTACACATTTAAACTTTTACTGCTGTTCAGGCTACTACACATAAAAGACTTTGGGTCACCTCTGGTGGACCCTCGTTTCTTCATCTCCTCTTTTTCCATCTATGTCGACACTGTAAGTCGTAAACCACTAACTAAAACTACACTAAAAGCTACACTGCCATGATGACTGATATATTTGATAGATTTTATGGTGTCAGCAGGATAAAATAAAATGATGCTGTTACAGTGTTAAATGTCTGGAGAACAAGCACTTTGTAATATAACCAGAAGTAAAAGCCTGGAGTTTGACACTGACTGATGTGTGTGTCTCTCCATCAGAGCCATTCCTCTGGCCATCTTCCAGGCTGAGGCCAGCGTCAAGAAACATTTCCTTCGTAAGTGGCTGAAGATGCCCAGCCTGCATGACTTGGACATCCGCTCTGTGAGTTTTTAAACAAACATCTTATGCACTTGGATGTGAGCTGTTGGCTTTCAGTGTGCTCCCTCTGACATTCAGATTTCTGTTTGCAGATCCTTGATTGGAGTTATTACATCGAGAGGTTGGGTAGTGCCATCCAGAAAATCATCACCATCCCTGCTGCTCTTCAGCAGGTAAAAATTTAACCGATCTATCCAACAATCTATCCGAGGTTGATGTACAGAGGAAATTTTAAATTTTTTCTGTTCATCATCAGGTGAAGAATCCGGTACCCAGAGTGAGGCATCCTGACTGGCTTCACAAGAAACTCCTGGAGAAAAATGACATCTACAAACAGAAGAAAATCAGTGAGCTGTTCACCAGCGAGGGCAAGAGACAGGTTTGTTCACCAGCAGAGAAAGTTTCCTCTGCCCACCCTGCTTTTTTCTTTTCTAAATGGCCTCTTCAGGGAATGAAGTTCACTGCTGCTACAACAGACTTGCGTCATTTTGATTCCACAGAGGCCATCATATGTATAACCATGTATAAGATCAGTGATGCAGAGCCAAGATTTTTTTCTTTTTTGCCTCAATCTCTGCCTCTTCTCTCTCAGGTGGCCCATCAGCCTCTTGAAGCAGGTCAGGCTGCAGACATAGAGGACTTTGGGATGCCGCCCAGACCTCTGCAGCCAGCCATCCTCATCAGCACCAAGAGGAAGCGAGCTTCTCAGGGAGAGGACAGCCAGGTGGAGTCTCAGGATGTGGAGCTCACTCAGTCCTGGAGAGAGATCCTGGGGCCTCCTCCACCTTCGGGAAACACGCGGGTAAGCTAGCAGCAACAAGCTATGGCGCAGACATTTCACAGCATTTACCTGAGAAACATTACGAAGCTTTCAAAAAAAAACATTTCTGTTGGTGCTGCCTGTGTGCAGGAGGAGCGTCTGGTGTGGCTACGTTACCATAAGAAGAAGTGGGAGCTGCAGCTGAGGCAGAGGAAGGAGAGAAAGAAGAGGAGGAGGATGCTGGACGGTGAGGCTCAACCTGTAGGAGGAGGAGTGATCAGAGGCGGCCCCGTCACCGGCCTGGGAAGCTTCCTCCGCAGAACAGCACGCAGCATCCTGGACATGCCGTGGCAAATTGTGCAGGTGGGGCAAAGTCATCTTCATTATTATCCTTTTTAAATGATAGATTGATTGTTTTTTTCTTATTTTCCACAAGAATAATAATAAAAAACAAACATAAGCAACAGTAAGACGATGAACAAACAGTCAAACAAAAACAGCTCAGATCAACAAATATGTAAAGGAAGTTACAGTGCATGTTGCAGGTAAATCACAGGTTACAAGAGATTAATAATGGAAATAATGGAAGAAAAATCAGGTCCAAGTTAATTCAGACATGGCTACCAGACTTTATAGGACTGATCTGCTTAGAATACTTGTAAGATACTCCAAAGAGACCAGCTTAAATATAAGTTTACACCAACCGTTAACAGAAGGCCTTTATCACTGTTCCATCGTAATTAAGTTAAATCGAACCTCTCCTCCAGACATCGGACTGATTTCTAAAGCTTCAAGTCAGTTAACAAATAGCAAAATCATCTTATCTTGTCTCATGTGATGTCCCGTCTCCCGCTCCTTCTCAGATTGCAGAGACGAGTCACCCTGGTCTGTACAAATTGTGGGCTGTGATTGGAAACGACCTCCACTGCATGAAGCTCAACATCCCTCGTGTTTTCTACGTCAACCAGAAAGTCCCAAAACAGGAGGAGGGAGCCACATACAAAAAGGCATGCCACAAAACAATGCATTGCTGTTATTTTAAATGGTGTAAAAGCATGTGTTTACTTAGTAAATTAACCAAATACATTTTTAAGTTAATAATTTAACTTTTGGCCGCAGGTGAACCGCATGCTGCCTCGCTCCAACATGGTGCACTACCTTTACGAGTACTGTGTGCCAGAGGACATGTACCAGGAGCACATCAATGAGATCAACGCTGACCTCTCCGCCCCAGACATCGAAGGGGTCTATGAAACACAGGTATCATATAACTTAACTCATGATGCTCTTTGTGTGTGTATTCGGGTCTTTCTTCACTCCACTGATTGCATAAACTTGTAAAATTCATATTTTATGCATGTTTGTGTGTTCTTCATATGAAGACAGTTTTCCTAAAATTAAAATTTAAAAAAAGCAGTCTGTTGAATCTCAACCCCCTGTCCTGTGATATGCAGACCATCACCGAGCAGTATCAAGTGTATGCAGCATTAACATGATCTCTTCCAGGTCCCGTTGCTCTTTCGTGCCCTGGTGCAGCTCGGATGCGTCTGTATGGTCAACAAACATGTTGTGAGGGATCTGGCTGGCAGGGAGGCCGACACCTTTGACCTGGAGCACCTGGAGATGAGGTCTCTGGCCCAGTTCAGCTACCTGGAACCTGGTAAGACCCGTCTGAGACACAGGTCATCTGAAACGATGGGGGTTGTTGTAGCTCTGTGCAATAAAACAGTCTCCATAGGGGATTGTTATAACATTGTTGTTGATAGCGATGATAAAGTTCAGACATTTTTTACTCGATATAGATAGATCTAACAGTCTATTAGATCTAACAGACAGATCACACAGTAAAAATAAACATGACAGCAGCTGTTTTATTGCTGCCTGTTTGCATGAGGACGGGGATGAGCTCCTCCAAACACAGACTGGACTGCAGCAAAGCAGAACCCACCACAGTTCAGGGAATGATAAAGATTTTAGGATATATATTTTACTGGAGTCAACAATGACAATACACATTATCCATAAGTGCAACTAAAGGGAGACAATGTGATTGATTTATCAAACACATGTTGAACAAGCAGAACACAAACTTGTAGAAATGGGACTTCCTCAGCTGCTCCACCTGCAATAACTTGCAGGAAACACAACAAACAAAGTTTTCCATCTCCCAAAAAGGTTCCATCGCAGTGACCACACCATTACATTATTAAGTTACAAGGCAAGCTAACTCGTATTTGTTTTGTTAAGGCAGTAATGTACCCTCTGGTTTAGTCAAGCTTCAGTCTTTATCAAGATATTCTTCAAACTGCCAGCGTTATCAAATTATATATTGTGATAAATAACAATATTGATCAATACGGAAGATATTATTGTGATCAGCCCAGGGTTGTAGTCTTGTTTTTTTATTTACCACGTGTTTTCCTGCTAACCTAATATTTAGCCAGAAATGTTTGGATTCTGCTTATGAAGTTTTACGTCACTGTGTTGTGTTTCCCGTCTCCTCAGGGAGTGTTCGTCACATGTACCTGTATCATCACAGCCAGGGTCACAAGGCTCTGTTCGGCCTGTTCATCCCCTCTCAGCGCAAAGCCAGCATCTTTGTCCTGGACACAGTAAGAACAATTCATCTCTTTGTTTCTTTCCCTGCCAGTATGTTGGTGTATTAGTTAGGTCAAGTTTATGAAATTTATTTATATCAGGACCATGTTCAAATTACATTTGTATCAAAAAAACGAAAAGAGATCCTTTGCCATATTCAGCTTACTAGATAATTTGCATCTGTAGTCCCAGGGGAGATGAAAGGAAACAATAAGACACAGAGCAAAACCCATTATCTCTGCACGCCATAACACATTTCAAAGGAAAAATCACAGAGCAAAGCTCTTCAACAGTGGAGGAGCAGCAGTATGGATTGTCTTATGCACTAAATGTACATCAGGAGACAAAATTAAGTTGTCAAAGCTGAATGTTTTATAATTAACCAGTATATCACAATGATGATACTGTTGTGATTTCCTGTCCAAGCCTTTCAGATGAGGAGTTTTAAGACAGTCTTGTTTCCTTGAGACAAACATGTCTGGTAATGAAAGAATCATTGCATTCATTATGTCTTTGGCCTCATATCTTGTCAAATGAGGCTCTTCAGTTCCAGCAAACAGCAACATTGTTGAAAGCCTAATAGTAGCGTTCTTAAGTGATATTTAACTTAATTATCAGGTGTGGGTTTTTTTTTGGTTTTTTTATTCTACTGATGTATCCCATCCCAGAACAGCCCATAAGTTGTGTCTTTATTTTCTCTCCTCAGGTCAGAAGCAACCAGATGCCCAACCTGAGTAACCTCTACACGGCTGAGCGCACAGCTCTCCTGGAGAAGACGACAGAGGAGCTGCTGCCTCCGGAGAAACACAACTTTGAAGTCCGAGCTGAAAACGATGTGAAGGCTATTTACCGTGCGCTGCAGCGCATTCTGCTAAACTACAAGGTAAAATACTACTGGAGCTTTTTAAATACTTATTTACTTTCTGATGATTACATACACGGACATTAGTAATCATGCATCTGTTTTGTCTGTTGCTGTTTACAGGAGGAGCGTCGTGGGCCCACCCTCATCGCCATGCAGTCAAACTGGGAGCTGCGACGGTTGGCAGCAGGGATGCCGGTGCTCGAGGAGTTTCCGGTTGTTCCAGTGCATGTGATAGATGAGATCAGCTATAACGTGCTGGACTGGCAACGCCACGGTGCCCGGCGCATGATCCGCCACTACCTCAACCTGGACAGCTGCCTGTCACAGGCGTTCGACATGGCAAGGTACAAACCGCACGCTGCTCGCTCTGAGGATTTCATATTCCCACTACAAAATGCTTAATATTTTAGGGATATGAAACATTTTAAATAATGTAGGAAATTACATCACAATAAGAAAGGAGTGTTAAAAAATATTTTGTTCATGTTTCAACATTTAGAAATCTTTTGGACCAGTTTGTTTTGTGTGTTTGTTTAGTTCAATTTGAAGAAAAAATGTCAAGATTATTTTTTTTTTTTTTTATGGCACAATTTCAATACTTGATCAATGATTATGTTTTGTGTTTTATGTATTTTAGCTTAGGTTGTGCAGATTTTAGAGATATTAAGCATTTGAAAAAACTTCATGAAATAACATCTCAGTTTGCAAAAATATTAATGTAGTCACTGGCGGACCATTTCTGTTTCACAGTTCAAAGGGATCACTTGTCTGAGTCAAAGCCCTCTACCGTCTCTCTGACATGCTCACTTTGTCGCTGTCGTGTATTTTGTTAGTATTTGTTCCTGACGGCATTCAGATTTATTTTCAAGAAACATTTCAACTTTTAAAATTTGCATGTCTCTCGTTTTCAGGTATTACCACTTACCTGTGGGGAACTTGCCTCAGGACGTGTCCATCTTTGGCTCAGACTTGTTCTTGGCGAGACATCTACGGAAACACAACCACCTGCTGTGGCTTTCACCCACGCCAGGCCCGACCTCGGAGGAAAAGAGGCTGACGACAGTCGTCTAGTCATGGAAAGTGATGACAGGTGCTCTGTGGAGATCAATGCTCAGGGATGTTATTCCACAGGTACACAAATTTTATCTGAGTCCGAGAAAGATCATAAAGCAACTGTATGTTTTTGTATATTTATATCTGTATTAATTGATGTTCCTGCTTCTGTTTCTGTCAGTGTGTGTGGAGCTGGATCTGCAGAGCCTGGCGGTGAACACCATCCTCCAGTCACAGCATGTCAATGATATGGAGGGTGGAGCTAGTCTGGGTGTCAGTTTTGATGTGATCCAGCAGGCCTCGTTGGAGGACATGATGTCAGGAAATCAGGGCGCCAGCGCTCTCGCAAGCTATGACGAGACTGCTCTCTGCTCCAACACCTTCAGGTGTGTAAACATCATGGCTAGTAACACTTCTAGTTGTTCTTTATTGTTTAAGGAAGTTTGTTCTGTTGGTTTTTTTTTTTGTGTTTTGCTGACCTTAGTGTTTGCTTTATTTTGTACGAGCAGGATCTTGAAGAGCATGGTGGTCGGATGGGTCAGAGAGATCACACAGTACCACAACGTGTACGCAGACAACCAGGTCATGCACTTCTACCGCTGGCTGCACTCCCCCAGCTCTCTGCTCTATGACCCCGCACTGCACCGCACCCTGCACAACATGATGAAGAAAGTCTTCCTACAGTGAGTGCCACTGCAAAAAACATGCATCTGCAGTTACATATTTAGTCTTAAAAGCTTTTGTTTTGATATAGTGGTAAAATCTCTCATTTAGTGTGGAACAAACTGTCTGTATGTCCGTATACCAGCAGGTTATCAGCCTCTCCAGGGACTTTTTTCAGTGCTAGTTTAATTTAAAGGTGCAACAATATGTAAGAATATCATTTATCACCAATGTGTGAACAGATTGTAACTTAACTTTAAAAAATCAGACCTTCCCTGAGTTTTGACTAGTTGCCTCTAACAGCTTATGGACCGATTTCTATGTAAAGGACTCAGGACACCAGGGAAATCCAAAGGATATGATGTTTATGCATGCCTTTCTGTAGCTCCACTAAACCACAAAGTATGCAACTCTAGCTAGCGTTTGCTTAGAATTGGAGTCTGCCAATGTCACAAACGGCCGATATCACCATAACGCCCACAAAGTCCGAAGTCCAAGCTAACATTCCTGCAAAGTATGTGGAATATATTGTGTTTTTTTGGTTGGTAATGTCACTGATGTGCTTACTTGCTAAGCTAGTTAGTATCATGGAGCCAATGGTCCAAATAAAGTATAGGAAAATGAAAGATGGTAACCACGGTTTTGGCCAATGCCCAAGATGATGATTTTGAAATTCCACATGGTACCTTTAATTCTAATCATAATGTTTTCATCTTTTTTCTTGCATTGATATATGCCCACTTTTTAACATACCTCCTCTTCTTCTATTAATCCTTCTCTCGTTCTGCTGCCAGTTGATCTCAGAGTTCAAACGTCTCGGCTCCACTGTGGTGTACGGAAACTTCAACAGGATCATCTTGTGCACTAAAAAACGGAGGATGAGGACGCCATCGGCTACGTAGAATACATCACCAAAAGGTCAGACACTTAACCTCTGCAGGTCACACCTGTACAGAGAGTGCCCACAGCACGTCTGCATTGTAAAGTTAGCACTCCATATATGCAATTTAATGTTAATAATATTATTAATAAACACATAATTACAGGCAAACATCATACTTGCATCCATGCATGACAATTATAAATGTACCTGTATGTATTTATATTTTAAAAACAGCTGTATCTGAACAGACTGCTGAGCCAGTAAAAGTGTTTGTATCTGTCGTCAGTGGTTTGAAGTAAGAGCCAGAACGCTAAAATCAGAGGAATGAAAATAACACAATTGCCCATTAGAGCAGATAGATGTTAGCCTGAGATGGTGTTGTGGTCTCCAGCATGGGAAGTGAATTCTATAAGGCAAAACTTTAAAAGAGGACAGCTGCCTATTAGACTAATGGAAGGAGAAAATTAACAGTGAAGTGAGACCAATGTATCAATATTGTAACATGAAACAAAATATTTTGTGTCAGTGGTCAGTGTAAGTGTCAGTGTTGTTACCACTTGCACCATATTCTCAGCAGCTTTTCTGAACTCTGAAAAGTTCTGCTTTTAACTGTTTGGTTAAATATCTTTTGAAAGCACACTGGTCATTAACCAAAATATCACATTATTAATTTTGATGTATTTGATCAAAAAACAGATCTTTCTTCAGTCTCTCCTGTAAGTAGAAAAATAATTCACCCTCCTAACTGTTTCTCCTGCAGCATCCACTCCAGAGAAATCTTTCACTCTTTGTCCATCTCCTTCTCCCGATGCTGGGAGTTCCTGCTGTGGATGGATCCGGCCAACTATGGTGGTGTGAAGGGCAAACTGCCCTCCAGCATCTTGTACGGAGAGGTAAGTGCAGCTTTTGTCACAATATTGTAGAGTTGCACGATTATATTGATTAGTGCTGAGATCACTTCACTAAGTTTACTCACTGGCTCCAGCTGGTCCACACGCTTTGCTGTATGTTTCATAACTGTCTTTATGTCCTGTTCCTTGTCTTCTTCTAAGGTCATCTCTGAGTTCTATGATTTCTTTAGTTAGTCCTTCTTGTTTGTTTGTTTGTCCGCAAACAATTGTTGCATCTCGCTTTACTCTGCCATGACAGATGCCACCTTTAACTCTTTTCTTCTTTCGGCTTTGGTTTGTTAGACTTTGTTGTTGCTCCTGAGCAAGGATTCAGCTTGTTTTCTTTCTTAATTTCACTTTTTTATCATTATTTTGGGGCTTGGTGTGGGAGCTTTATCACGCTGCAGCTGCCGTTCTCCCCCCACAAAGTACTAAGAGATGTTAAATCACCATCTTCTAACAGTTGAAGCGCTTCAAGAAATGGAAAGAATCAAAGAGTGAATGGGTTGGGGAAATAATTTTTATCTCTCTCTCCCCTTTTTTCTTTCTTTATTTCATTTCCTTCATTCTGTCTGATCATTCATTGATTTTAGGGACATATATTTTTATTGCACTATATTTATTATACTATATTTAGATATTTTTATTGCACTTTCATTTCCATATTGTGTTACATTCCTGCTAACATACAAATCTTTGCATCAAAATAAGACCGATCATTATTCAAAGTGCATCTCCCAGAAGCTAAACATAAATAAAACTCAACCAAAACCTTTTATAAGGACAGGGATTCAGTGATGTAAAATTAACAACGTTATCCTTCTTGGCCTTCATGCAGTCATCAAGCTGCAGTTTGTGGTGTTTTTTAGTGTTACGTGTTACTTGATTCCTCTGGGTATGGCTTTGTCACATTCTGGCTGCGTCACAGCGCCTAGAGCTGACTGTTAACTTTGTAGACGATGCTTGTGACTCATCACCAGGCCTCGAAATGAATTTTTTCCACAGAGTCCAGCAACTTCCCCGACTTCTACCTTCAGCTGTTCCAGAATTTAAAACCACTGGCCCAAACTGAAATTCTTTTCTTCACTCTGGATAATGAAAATAGTTCGATAACTTTGTTTCAGTAACTCACATCAGTTCATTGACTCACTCTGGTCCATCATGGAAGCTCTGCTAGTGGTTCTCTGCACTGATATCTGAAAAAAAATGAACTCACCCCAGGTTTTTGGCCAGAATAATTTGTCATTCTTTTAGTCATTGGTTGAGGGACTATTTCACATTTATTGCTAACTGTTTAAACAATAAATGCCTTGAATATAACACCATGTATACTAAGCACATGTGTGACGTAGTGTAGAGCTTGTGCAGGTGCTGCCCCACGTTTTTTTTATTTGAACACGTAACAATTAAAATTATATATAATCTGTGATGCATAAATTTCTAAATTTCATTTCTGATTTTCTCTATTGTCCCACAAATGTCCCAGACAATGTATCTTTGGTCCCAGGGGCTTTTTTTCATTATCTCTGTGCCAAGTCTGTTTTTGACTGAAGTCTCGTAAAGCTGCACAGAGCAGATCGAGCCGGGCAGGAACTCAGACACAGAAACAGCACAGAGAATCCAGTCAGTTTTCAAAATGAAAGACCCCATGCAGACTCCAGATCATAAAAACAGACAAAAAACAGAAACCCTATTTACCCACGGTAGAAGCACAAAAATCAGGGAAAAATGACCAAATCAACAAAATTTGAGCAAGTCGATAAAATCAGGTGAGCGAGACACTCAAACAAACTCATCTCAGGAAAGATTAAATCGAAAGCAACTGGACTTGTTTAAATGTCTTTTCTGAAGATGTTTCGCCTCTCATCCGTTCAAAACGTTCTATGTGATTTTCTTTTTGTCTGTCTGCTTTCTGTTGTATATCACTCTTCTACTCTGATCAGCAGCTGCAGGAAATTTTGTGCGGTCTGCTGCTGGAGGCTGTTAATTTAGGAAGCACTTGATTTGAGTCTTTTAAACTTCAGTATTTCAGTTGATCGTGTTCATTTCATTGTGGGAAGCTAAAATCATGATCCTGATTAATATTTGATCAATTGTGCTGCCCTACAGTATATGTGTATTTGTTCAAGTGTCAGAATAAAACAAACACAAACTCATGGCTCCTGTATGGCCCATTTTTAGGAAGGCGCCAAACAGAAGAAAAACGGGCGAGAGGAGGGAGACGAGGAGGGCAGTGAGGATGAAAACGAGGATGAAGTTGAGGAAGACGATGGTGATGGAGAGACTGACGACGTGGAGGAGCTGATTGAGAGCAACTGGAACATCATGCAGTATCTGCCCCAAACTGCCTCCTGTCAGAAATACTTCCTCATGATTGTCTCTGGTAAATATATATATAATCAGTACACAAGCAACTTTGTTTTCCTGTTTTTTTTTTCTTTCTACCAACTCTAACACACACTTTCCGCACCAGCCTACATCGCAGCAGTCTACCACAGCATGAAAGAGGAGCTGAGACGTAACGCTCCAGGAGCAACGCCAATCAAGAGACGTGGAGGCAGCCAGGCTTCCCAGCAGGCAGTGGGGGACTTGAGTGCTCTTCCTGGTAAGATGCTGTTTGGGAAGCTGCTTCAGTTACTAACAACTTCCCTCGTGTGTGTGTTAGGAACTTTGCATTACACTCATTAGAGTCGCCACAGGCTCGTGTCTGTTACACTTAAACCTGTGATGGGGAGCTCTTAACTGTATTTGGATAGATTTCCTCTCAGATGTGATGTATTCTTTAAAACTCTCTCCCACAGGAATGATCTCCTTCTCTCAGGAATATGTGTCCAGCGAGCTGACGCAGAACTTTTTCACCATCACTCAAAAGATCCAGAAGAAGGTGACAGGCACCAGGAGTGTGACGCAGCCCTCAGAGATGTTCCCTGTCCTGCCCGGATCCCACCTGCCGCTCAACAACCCAGCACTGGAGTTCATCAAATATGTCTGCCAGGTATATTACCAAGTCTACCAACTACTTCTCTCACTTTATCAGATATATTTCAAACTCAGGCCACAGGACTCATTATTGCAACCACTGAGCAATTCTTGTTTGAAATGCTCAGGTTGCAATATTGATATATTAATGTACAAGGCCATTCTAGGCAGATTACCCATGCACATATGATCTAAGTTTGTGTCTGTACATAAAACACAATCTCAGATCCAACAATAAGTGAGGCTCAAAGGTACCACGTGTGCAGACTGCGTTGGGAAAAAGGAATCTCTTATTACAGCGATCTACAATCAATCTACCCTCCCTCCTTCAAAAAAAAGCTAACTGAAGTTTTTGTTATCAAATGCAGCATTGAGGTGCTACAGAGATGTTCCGGCCTACAAATCAAATTTTCCAGATGTAAAGGAATCACGCTTGTTTGGTACAGAGCCCAGCAAAAACCCAATCATCATCATTTTTATGTTTTTTGTTTGTTTTTGTTTGTTTGTTTTTTTCAGTGAAAATTAAATGCAAAAATTACCATTGTCCACTAAAATTGGGACTCATCACATCAGCAGTATCTGTCAAAAATAATCATAATATGATTGTTTTGACGTATCATTCAGCTCTAATTCCAGTTTACAAAGTGTATCTCTTCATGTGTTGTGTGCAGTCATTTTTTTCCTCGTATCACACTGTACAATTAAGCATGATTTCTTTATTTGATGCTTATTTGTACAGCAGGGTTTAAGTCTGGTTAGGGCCATTGTCCCTACTGTCACAAATAGAAGGTGTTTAATAAGTCGTTAAAAGTCTAAAATCCAATAATCTGATTTTTGGGCCTTAATTGTCTTAAAATGTCTTAAACATGATTTTGACAGGAATTAATACTTGATTCAACCGTATAAAAGTGCAAATTCAGCGAGATCACCAAAGTCCAGTCCCAGTGCAGCCTCCGCGCCAACAGTGTTCTGGGACTCAGATTTTCCTTCCTCCAATATTGACGGGAAATAGGTCTTAAATTGCATTCATAATGGTCTTAAACCTTAAATTTAACTGCTGAAACTGCAGAGACCCTGTATAGGGACAAATATGTAGCATAAACCAATACCACACACTACAGCAGTTTTAGCCGAAGCTCATTTGCAATGCTCGTCTCTAGATGGGCCTTTAAAATACATCAAACTCAACAACAAACGCATAAGAGACAACACAGAACTCCAAATCAGCCATAAATACATGTATTAAAAACACAAAAATCAGAACTCAACAAGAAAATACTGTCAGAACAATATAAGACACAAACTATAATATAATAAAACACCAGCTTTAAAACCGAGGCACCAACAATTCCATCTTTTGTCTGTTCAGGTCCTTTCACTGGATTCTAACATAGTGAACCAGGTGAACAAGCTGAAGAGAGACCTCCTGCGTCTCGTGGACGTTGGAGAGTTTTCCGAGGACGCCCAGTTCCGTGACCCCTGTAACTCCTACATCCTGCCCGAGGTCATCTGCCACCACTGCAACTTCTGTCGTGACCTCGACCTCTGCAAGGACCCGTCTGTGGCACAGGTGGGTGGAGGAACGTTATTATAACACTAGTATAACACTCTTTGAGCCTGTTCCAGTCAGATGAGCTGTGTTTTCTCGTCTTCAGGATGGGTCTGTTCTGCCTCAGTGGTTCTGCTCCAGCTGCCAGGCTCAGTATGAGACTGACTCTATAGAGATGGCTCTGGTGGAAGCTCTGCAGAAGAAACTGATGAGCTACACTCTGCAGGACCTGGTGAGGAAGAATTGCTGATTTTTAAAAAAAAAAAATTTTTAATATATATATACTGAATAGATAAAACACCCTAATAAAATGGCAGTTTTGTGGAGGTCCAGTGTCCCTAGTGGTTAATACATATTACGGGACTCCCACGTCCTGGAAAACCTGGAAAACAGTTTGCCAATTTTCCAGTTATTGAAAACATGGAAAATGAGAGAAAATGTAAAATACCCTGGAAAATCTTGTGTTATCTTTATGTTTTCAACACTGTCCCATTTTCTTTAACCGAGAATTAATTACTAGACTCTTTATCAGAACTCCCCAAAACAGAAAACACTACCATCTGAAAGAAATAAGAAAAAGAGATTTTCATCTCATAAATTAATGATAAATTTTGTGCACTTGCTGAGCATAGAACACAGTACAAGGAGGTATTGGTAGAAGTATAAATATTAGAAGTGTTTACATTATTCTATGATCAATTTGTCATAATTTCTAAGCATGTAAGAGATGATTTCATAGATAAGTTAAGATTAGTGGATTGTGTAATCCATGTCTGTCATAGAAGTGAGATCATCGCTGAAAACGTTCTTTCTGTCTTTAGAAAAGAGTGGGAACCCCGATATGTCATAAACAGTAATGTTTTTGTTAAGGGTTTGTACAAAGTCTTGAAAGTTTGGGAAATGTTTAATTTTAATAGTCACATTTTCAAGGTTAAGAATGAAACCCTGTTTGTCGACTGTCGTCCTCCTCTCTCTCTCCATGTTGCCTGTTTGTATTTCAACTGTAAAAGCCAAAAGTTATCTTAAAAAACAACAAACATTGTCCAAAAATTTACAACATTATTTTGCTTGAATTACCTGCTGCCTCACTGATAAAAACTCTGTGTGCTTTTTAGGCGTGTACAAAATGTAAAGGAGTGAAGGAAGCGAACATGCCGCTCTACTGCAAATGTGCTGGAGACTTTGACCTCACCTTCGCAGCCAAGGTTTCTACTCACAAATACATCATTCAGTTTATTGATGAAACCATATGACATTTGACGTCGTTCTTACTGGTATTTTTTCCCCTTTTCTTCCCTTTAAAGAGCTTCTCAGAGCAGATCACAGTGTTTCGGAACATAGCGTCTCACTACAACATGAGTTCCTGGAGGAGACCATTGACTGGCTGCTTGTTATGAGCCCGCACATCAGCCAGACCGCTCGCTAAATGTCACATCCACCACAGAGCTCCCACACTCCCTCAGCTGCATCTCTGGCAATGACTTTTCAATCTGGGAAATGCTCGATTCTGAAACCTTCCCAGTTTTACGCACTTGTTTGTGGCCTTGATGATATCACAGACACTGCTGAGGCAGGTTAGAAGAGGAATATGTGGACTGTAGATATGTTTGAAGTCTTGATTATGTCATAAAATTATGTGTGTCAATTTCAGATTTTGACTGTTAATAAATATTTTTCCAAGTGTTTTAACTGTGTCTTTACTGTTCAGTTATTTTACTCGGTGTTGTAAAAGGACGTGCCGTCCTATTTCTGCCACGAAGGAAAAAACATCAACGTCCTGATTGTCGTCTACTCTGGGGACCTCGTCTGAGCTTCTTCCCCACTTGGCTGCTAATGCGTCCATTGTGGCTTGTGCACAGCTTGTGACCTGAACTGCTCTGTGAACTCCGTGAAAAGCATTAAATGTGTCTGATGCTGCTTTATTACAAGTTGCATAATCAATAGCAATCATGAAGTTTTTACTTTGGTGGGGCAATTGTGAAGATAATTTTGTTTCTTTTCCATTTTTGTTCTTCGTATTTGAAGAATTATTGTGCAAATCTGAAGTGAGTTTGTGTGTGTGTGTGTCATTGCAGCAAAATGTGGTCCTGGACACCTACTGGAGCAGGAACTACCACTGAGGCCATTTTGAGTTTTTTGCCAGTTGTTTATATATCTTTGGACAGATGTTTTCAAAGCTGTGCAAGATACAGTCATTTTACAGATGTTTGTTTGAAGATAGGGGTGGTCTGACCCATGAGTACTGAGTACTAATGTAGTATGAATACTTGGTACTCATGGGTCGAAACTTCAGCATGTTGGCGGGCATCATGGCTGGTGTGATCCAGCCATGACAGTCAGGCATTGTTTTCACCTTGTGCTTGTGTCATCATGGCAAAATGTGGACTTAGAGACACGTACTGTAGCAGAAACGACCACAGAGGCAGTTTTGAGTAGTTTGCTGGGTGTTTATATGCCTGTAGACAGATTTTTTTTCAATGCAGTGGCATCACAGCCGTGTTAGACGCAGTTACAAGACTTTACAGATGTATTGTTGAGATCAGAAGGGAAGCTGAGTTCGAAGATGGGTTTGGTCCGAGCCATGAGTACTGAGTAGCACTCGTGAATCGGAACATCGACATGTTAACAGGCGTTGCTGCTGGTGTGATTCATCACAAGATGGTTTTTACTGTTAGTGAATGTGTACAAATAATTTGGTGGTTAGCAATTACTGTGAGCAAGTCTGTATCACAACGATCTTAACCCATGCACCTCCACCATTTTAACCTCATTTGCCCCACAGATGACTCACTGCCTGCTGATGGGTGTCTCGTAGACGAGTGATCACATTTCAGACTCTGATGTGAGGCTCAATTAGATTGGCTCCTTCGAGCCTCCCACTGACACATATAACTGTACATGTACAGCACGAATGAAGGAATGAGAGCACTTGAAGGCCCTGTGACTAAAATCTTTACATTTTCAATCATTAGCCTCTCAAAACATCTTAAATCAGAAGCTTCTTGAGCGTTGCAGTGAAATGGATTAACATATGTACCACCCTTTTAACATATATAGAGTTTTCAGCTCTTTACACATAAACGCACCATTTCCACCCTGATGTGTCACTGTCCATTGTGCTCCTTCATCCATCATGACAGATATCGACCCTTGGACTTGAATCTTAAGTCTTTTTTCACCACTGACATTTGTATTGCCCTCCAGGCGTCCAGATGGATTCACACTTCCCTACAATCTAGTTAGAGAAACCTTTTTATGGGAAATGTCGGTAGTTATTTGATTACAGCTCATTGCTCTCCTCCTTGTGCATCTCCTGGCCATTTCCTCCTGTATCCTCTCATAAGGCTGAACACATCAGGTTGAAAGACAAAGGAAGTGAATCAGAATATTTAGATTCTTCAGACATGGTGTTCAGTATTAATGCAGGTTTATACGAGAATGTTTCATAAATATACTGTCATAATGTTTGCGTCTGAAATTTGAATCGACAGACAACATTTTATTGGCAATACATTGACAGAAATGGGCATAGTTTGTTAGGTTTGTTCAAATTTGTTTCTGTTCTGAAACTGAGGAAAACACACATGTTTAAGTGGTCTTACTGTCCTCTGAAGTCATGTCAGGTGAAAGAGAAACACTTAATTGCATTGTTGCACAGTTGTAGTCCATCAAGGTTTGAGATGATATATGAACTGAATCCACCGCCCCAGCAGAGACTTTCAGAGAACCCACAGTCTTTCAGAAAATCCTCTCTGTCAGTCACTGTGGTTGTCAGTTTATATTCCCACTAAAATCAGATTAGCAACCGCTGGCATTCAATACAGTAGTGAGCAGCTGCAGACACCTGAGAAACCCCTCAGTGTTGCTATCATTTTTGCCACAGTCAGCTGATAGAAGAGTCCACACTCATTGCCAGCGAGGACTGAGGCAGCTGTGATGATGCTACAGCGGTACGCCCTTCTGACACGTCTGAATCGTTCGAGCCGTATCTCTTGAAGTAGCTGAGCTCTGTGGAAACGGGCACCGAGGGCTCCTTGATAACCTGCAGAGGACAGATATCTTTCACTTTAGAGAACAACTCCCACAAAAGGCCCTGAATACATTTACACAACATACAAAAACAATCATTTAACTACTAGTAACTCAATAATAAAAAATATGAGTAGCTTTTTTAAAAAAAAATGCTGCTCCTCCCTATACTCCTTGATTCAGAGTTATCCAGGAACTACTTGTCAGTAAATCATTAATTATTATTTGGTTTAACGGTAGCTACTAAAAATTTTGTATACTCTTCCACAGTGTGATGTTTACCCAGGTATGTACTTAAAAACATCTGTATGCAGGCCTTCGCTAAACTCTGTGTGGCAAGAGAAAAACATGACATGGACACTTTCAAAATAGTCCACTGACGATCCCACCTAAGATATCTCAAAATTTCTGTCACACCCCTCCCTTTACAGACGCACCCGCGTTGTGCAGATTTGGACAAAACCCATGAGTTAACCGTAAGTTTTTTGCATCCAGTATAAATGTCTTATTTTAGCCTGTTCTATGTTAATATTTCTGCATACTGGGTCCCTAAACAGTTTTGGAATTGTATAAATTGTTTATCATTGGAAAGCTGAGACTATTGTGGATTCAGTGAGCTCAGTTGTATTCGTGTGTGATGGTGTTCAAGCCCATAGTTGCCAATTCAGTGTTGTAAGACCATTTTTTAAACTTGACTTCACTGTATAAAATGACCTATTTTGCCCTGTAGGATAATCACAGCCTCATGAAACTTCACAACCACAAATTAGATACCTGAAGCATTCAGAGGATGTGTGGTTTTCCAAGGTATATTGACAATAAAAGGGGTGTCTGAGCAATCCCCAGAACTGAAGTGCTCACCATGAACAAACGTCTTACAGAAATCCCAAAATGTCAGTTTTTTTGCCAAATCACAGCATAAATTCTTCTAAAGTGTTCTTCAAGGACTTTGTGTCTTAATGTGGCATTTTGGAAGGATTTTGACCTTTTTAGTGACCATTTTTGTTTGTGAGTGGTCAAAGATGAAATTGTATACCAAATATGTGGAATAAATGTTATCAACCCAAAAGTTACTGCAACAACTTATGAGGTACGATATCAAAAGCTGAATAAGTGCTCAAAGAAACACATGGTTTTTACAGATTATGACAGAAACACAGAGCACAGTGCAGAGCTTAATGTAGCATTTCTATTTGGGCTAATTGATGACCTTTTTGGAAGGTAGTGCTGTTTATGCCAAAGCGCATTCAAGGACAATAAAATGTGGTACGTTCCTACAGTAAGTTTCCAAAGTTTGAACATAACCAACTAAAAACTGGGCACAATCAATGCTAGACTGACTTTATGAATAGTTTCATCGCATTTGAAATATTACGTCAGTTAGTCTACCAGAGTGTTACACTGTCCTCTCTTTTCTCATCTGCTCATCTCTACTCTCTCTTCTCTCTCTCTCTCCTTATGTGGACTGCAAGTCTGCATCGACACATTTCTCACCAATTAAATGTCAATATCTTGTTTCACTGGGAGTTATTAGCAGCATTGCAGAATGCATACCATCTATAGAAAAAAAACTGAAAAAAATAAGATTCCTCTCAGCAAAATACACATGACGGATTTGTGCAAATTAGAATATTCTTTCCTTCATTGGAGAAAATGTGTCAAGCATCAATTCCATGCACTTCCCAGCAGCATACAACCTGTGACTATTCCTCTTTAAAGATACCCCTGACCTTCTAAATTTGACAAAGTTAGGTCTGTGGTAGGCAAGGACGGGAAGCGGTTAATTAGAGTTTTGAGAATATTTGAAAGTCATCTGATCAGTATCTCCAAACTACCAGGAACACAGATAAAACCATATGTTGCGGCTGAATATATGCTGCCTTTTGCTCACCTCATCAAACTTCCTCTCGCTGTAGACTTCGTTCTTGTCAATAAACGTCAGCATGATCCAGTCACAAATAATGGTGCACTGGGGGATTAAAATAAAAAGAAGGAAAAACGGTTTGTGGTGGAAAGAGCGATAACTTCTACTTCAAAGTGTCAAGATAAGACAGGAATGTAAGTAATTACTCACAATCCCAACTGAAGTCATAGCGGTCACTGTGCTGATGATGGTTGGGATGGGACTGAATTTACCAGCCTGAGAAAGAAATGCAAATAATATAATGACAGACACCACAATGAGGTGAAAGGAAACGGAGTATCCACTTACATGTCCGTGAACGATGACATCCAGACGGATGCCATAGGCCTTGATGAGTGTCCGAGACTCCACCCCGTCCTTACTGTAATATTTGGCAAACCTGGGCAATTAGAATCACAAGAATAAAGGCAAGGAAAGTGACCACAAGCCAAAGTTTAAAACACTGATCAGAAAAGTCAGTAGTTCATGATGGAGCTCACCTATAATAGTAACCAGAGCTCGCTTGATCCTTTCGCAGATCAAGACGACGGAAGGAATATGTAGGTTTACAGTTTGAAGGATCGATGTCCAGGTTGCACTTCCAGTTGATGAAAACCCCGATCACTCCTCCCTGAGCAAAAAACAGCAGCAATGCTACACCATCACAAAGTATGTGTTGTTCAGAATAAGATATATGGATACAATAAGCTGTCTTTTTCATTTTTTCTGTGTTAAAACCCGAAATCTCTATGAATAAAAACATTAGCACATTTTGCGGTGCAGAAGTCATACTCACAGTCCTGCAGAGTTCACTGAAATTCTCCCGGGCTTGATCTGCGATGTAGCCCAGGCGGAAGTTTGGACAGTAGGGCTCTTTCTCCGCATGATAATGACATTTATTAAGGTATTTCTGCATGTCACGCTTGTTTGAAGCATCTTTAATGTTTCCCCTGCCAAAGACAAGAACAGGGGTATCGTTACCTCTGAATCTCTGCAGCTCTTCTCATGTCCAAAAGCATTGATTGGCTCCAGTGTGTGCATGTGTGTGTAGATGTACTCTACCTCAGCACTTTAAATTTGGGGAAGTGGATAGAGTTCCTGATGAACACTGTGAAATTGATGGCCTCCACTAATGCTGGTTCTCTGTTGAAGACACCAAACAGTCAGTTAGTTTCATTCTGTTGCTACTAGCTGGTAACATTTTGTCAGATCTGTGACAAAACATTAAACCACGGGACTTAGTTTGTGATTACATATTTTGCACCTTAGCATTGCCTAGCCACCCAAAACTGCAAAAACTGGACTTAAACTCTGAACACTCCTGTAAAAAGGCCTTTGTATGATGTGATCTACTGTGTCCTTGCAGGTTGACCTAACTTGTTCCTCCTAATTTGTAGAGGCAGATATGGGGTCTGTCTTTGCATATTTTGTTTAAATTCAGATATTTGGGGACTGCCTTCCTTTCCTTTTTCCTTTTTGTGGTGATCAAAAACTTGAGCTTGACCAGCCAACCTGGCAGAGATCAACTATCTGTCTTACCGTACTACAGCGTACTCCTCGATAGGACACCAAGTTTGGATCTCACAGGTTTTGAAGGTGTGGTTGTAGTACTGAACACATCTGCCGGTCCTCCTGCCTGCAAGAAAGTGTTTTAAAAATATTTTAAAAAACTGCAGCAAATACAGATCAACCAAGCTTGAAGTAAGATACTGTGAGGAATAAAAGCAGTACCATGACCGTCAAAGTCGACCTCTCCCTCGACACAGTCAGAGTCTGTCGTACAGTTGGCATTGGCAACTTTGAAATACTGAAGTGAAATAATACAGATGCTTAGTCATGGGAGAATTAAGGTGTCTATGTAACTGCACACATGCTGCTGTTTTTGTCACAAAGGCTTTTGTTGACCTCTCACCTCAGCGCAGGTTCCTTGCTTCTGATCATATGTAACTTCTCGTCTCAATATCGTACTGATCACATCACCGCCCTGTGAGGGAAAAAACCATAAAAATACCACAGTTTGACAGAGGAGTTAAGATACTGGGTGATCTTCATGAGGGGGGCACTGTTAGGTCTTTTAACAGTCTAAAGCCATTATTTTTCATGGGGGGAACACATGAGAAATTGATCAGGCTGCCGTGGGCCAGACACAAATGATATAAGAGCCTTTTCAAAGGTTAGATTCAAGCACTTTAGTAGAATTTCAAGGTTGTCCAGCACCTTGCAGCTGTGTTAAAAACATATTTATATATGCAGTACATGTACTCAAAATGATTATTTCACTTCTTCGTCACATTAAATCAGATGTTATTGTGCTAAAAACAATCAAAAGTATCTTTCATAATAGAATTCTACAGAAGGGTGACAAATTAAAGAAAACACAACAGTTTAATGTTTCAGAATGTGCATCCAGACTTTAAAAATGAACTTTACTAATTTAGTCAGTAATCCAGGTATCACAATATTACAGTAATGTAATTGATTACTTTGCATTACTATTGGATTACTTTTAACATTAGCAGTTTGTCTGTGTACCTGATGTTGGCTCTTTATCTGTGTAGCAAACATTGGTCCTACTTGTAAAAGTTTCTTTAAATTAGATGTTGAGACAAGAAAATGGTGAAATCTCCACCTCATGAAAGCATTTTTTTTTTTTTGGCTGGTTTCACTCAGACCACAGTGGTGCTGAGACTCATGAGACTCATTAAGTGTTTTAATGTGTACACACAGGTAGTATATTGTTCTTTTTTTAAAATGTATTTTAAAATTGTAATCCTGCTAATATTCCCAGTTTTACTAAATGTAACTGTAGTCTGATTACATCTCATTTTCTTGTAACTGTAATGTAATACAGTTACCTTTTTTTTTTACATATACATTATTACATAATCCTATTACATGTAATCTGTTACTCCCCGAGTCTCTGTGCATCTTATACAACCTGGTTGAGCTGATATCTAACTTATTTTATTAATTTATCTAAAACACAAACTATTCAGTCAGGTGACATTTATTATGAAAGTAAGTAATGCAATTACAATTTCAAGAAGTTTCAAGTGCTTTATCCAAAATCTGTTGCACTTTTCAAACCTTTTAAATACCACATTACAATTCAACTGTTTTCACTCTGGGGGCACCTTGATGCACAAGACATCAAGGTGGGAATTAGCATCTAGACTGTGTGTGTCCAGAGATGCAAAATGCATTCATCTATTGTGTAAGCTGATGCTTCACTTCTTTGGGATCTTAGTCACTCAGATGCAGAATGGATTCAAAGGTTGCTTCAAAGGTGAATGGAAGGCCCCTGATGCTCCCGCTGTGGTCTAACCAGCAAGAATAAAGTAGACCTTTATATGCTGAAATGGAATAATGGAGAAAAGGTTCTGATGGAGGCTCAACTCATCCTTAAATTCTTTTGTCCATCTTATTGTGTACCATGTTTTTTTTAAAGTTGTTTGTTACTATTTAGGTTTTATTTTCTCCCTTTTTCTCATTTTCTTCAATGCAACGTTATTTTAAAGGGGTTGTTCTTATTGTTTTATCTTTGCTTTGTATTGGCATCTACATTGAGAACACTGTATGTAGCATCTTTAAAAATAATAAGAACTATACATCCCCAAAAAAGTCAGCAGAGTTTGGGTAATGCTGACAGAGTATAAGAGGTGAGACTTACTTGACTGTACTGAAGCATTTGTTGTGGACTCACCTCTGATGGTCGTGCGTACTCTGCAGTGTCCAAGATATCATCTCCATGCACTGCTGTGCCTTTCATGAGCGTGTAAACTGAGCTCTCTGGACGAGTTTCACTCTCTTGGTAGGCTTTCTGACTTATGAAGACATACCTTCAGGATGATAGAACCAGACAGACCCAATATCACATTTTCTTTCATGACGTCAATTTATATTACAGGTATCACATTACCTTGGATCTGCTCAGCACTCTTCGCTGAAGCCAAGAGAAGAAGAAAAGATGACGCACCTCAGTCATAAAACTCAAGACATCTAATCTAAGAAATAGTTGAGGTTTAGAAAACAATAAAACAAAATCAAAGCCTGTGAGTACTGTTCTCCTCAGTTCATATTACATGTCTAATAATGAACGGAGAGACTCAACCACAGTTCTGTTTATTTTTCTCCACTTAATTGCAAATGAGAAGCATTTCCTCTCTATAATTAATGGCTTTGAGAATTTAAAGTCACAGTGCATTTTTATCCTTATACACTCTTTTTAAACTCAAAAACATATTGCTGCAAAAACACAATTTTATACTTTACTGTAATTCCTAAAAGAAGTATTAAAAATAACACGATACATCAGGAAAGTGAAGTTACCAAAGCTTTTAATGTCATAAACTATCCCTTTTAGCACATTTGCAGGCATGCAAGTACACAAACACGAAGCTTACCAGATGAAATAGGTGATCACAAGAAACTGCACAGCTCTGTAAATGACTCCAAGAGTTCTGTTTTTAACCACCATCACCTTTGGTGTCTCATAGTCCCAGAAACTAAGAAAATACTCCTTTATAAACTCACGCAGCCCCATGATGAACTTTTCACACATCTTGAGATTTTCTTGTAAAATCTAATTTTTCTAGCTTTTTATGTCTCTCACTGTTTTTCTTTCTCCCTCTCTGCTCCTGCTCTGCTCCAATCTGCATCTCTCTCAAGCATCCCTGGCATCAACTGCTGGGAGGGAGAGGAAGAAAAGGGGGTGGGGCTCAGACGTGGTTGAATCATGCATTTTATTATGAGTTTATTCTGATGACTGTACAGCTTTATGATGTTTCTAATCAGTCTTAAATCTGAAATAAGTGCATACAGTTCTGCACAGGAATTTAGACATTTTAAAATCTTTGCATCTTGTTTTGTGTGTGTGTGTGGTTTGTTTTTTAATAGGTTGAAATATTTTATGAAATATTTTATGATGTTCTCTTGTTTTAAGTGAGTAACATGTTGTTTTTATGTTTAACATTTGAAAATAATGTAAACAAATATTATATACAGCTGAAAAGGGAAAACATAGGGGGAATATATATTTACTGAATTGTTGTTAATGCGAATTAGATTTAAAACAAAGGACAAATGTAGCCTAGACGGTGTAGATACATACGGCATGTCTAAGGTTTGTGTGCATTAATGTTCAATAAGAACTGGACGAGCAAACGCGAGACAGTCAGCTTTGTTTTTGTTTGTTTGCATTTCTTTTTTTATACAGGCGGACAAACGGCCACCCCCTCATTTGGGTCCTCGCCCGTCTTCACCGCGCATGTCAAACGACACGTGCGTCGGCTGCTGCTGTTGATAGCTGGCAGCAAGCGTCGTATTCGCCTTTTAACTTAATCCGCAGACGGTTTAAAACTTCCTTAACTTGTGTGAAGGGTCACATATCGTTTATAAATGGGAGGTCTTCAAAAGAAGAAGGTAAGCGTTCATGTGTTCATGTCGAGCTAATGTCAGGCCGAGGCAGTTAAGTGCCATCGCAACATGGTTAGCTCGTTAGCTAAACGGGCTAGCTAAAGTTTGTTTTTATTAAACAGCAGTATCTGTCGGGGCAGATGAGCATTTGACATCCAAGTATTTAGTTAGCCTGACTGTGAATCATGTTATATCGTCTGTGCTTGTTTTCCAGTATGAGAGGGGCTCTGCCACCAACTACATCACCAGAAATAAAGCTCGCAAGAAGTTGCAGCTGAGCCTCCCAGACTTCAGGTAATATTATGTAATAGAGTTGGATTATGCGGATACAGTTTTTTTATCATCGTGTCTGTGATTGTTATGGATTTTATTCCAATACCCATATATCCGAAGGAAGAAGTAATCAGGAGTCCAATATGTCTTACACTGAAATTGGTTTAATAATACTTGGCCAAGGAGAATGAAGGAATAACCAGTACACAGTTGGCATTGATGTTCCCTTCAATTCTGGCGTTTCTGTCCTCCGGGATAGTCTTTAAGCATTCACAGATAAAGTCATGATGAACCTATACCCAAATAAGGTCAGACCCAACACATAAATGGTAATAATAATGATAATCTATTGGTCTGAATATGCAAACACAGGAATTATGAATACACAAAGTCTGAGACTAGTGTTCAGCACCTCTGGCTCTACAGCTCAGGGTCAGTGTTAACCAAAACAGATTACAGTTTACGTCTTCTCCAGTCAGATAGACAAGACAAACACCTCCTCGACGTCAGCTGCCCTAGCAACACTATCAGGTTGTTCACTTGTTTATCTGAAAGGAGAAGACAGCTGCATCCACTGTCCTAGAGGAGAGACAGTAAGTCTGTCAAAGGTTAAACCCTTAATGGTATGGCTCGAAGGCCTTAGCATAACCACTAGAAGATGGAAAATTCCTTAACAGTGATCTTTGCCATAGTTTTAGGTATACACAGGTAACTCCTGTGTAACAGTTCTGCAATGTAACATACTTGCATGATGGTTCAGGTTTTCGTGAACTGTCTTAGAGAGGGGATTAGTCAAGTTTATGGTCACTTTGGGGCTGCAGTTTGATGCTGATGTATTTTATGGCATTTCAGGTTCAGGTTCAGGTTCAGGTTACTTTATTAATACCCGAAGGTAGATTTGTTCTGCAGTGAAATGAAATGATGCCGTCCATTTATACACAGTTACAGTACAAATATGACATAAAACAACCACAAAACAGAACACATGGTAATTGTACCCTAAGGCTCCACCAGTCAGGACACGAGAGAGGGAGAGAAACATCAATACATAGAAAAATACTAATAAATAACCCAAATAAACAGCCTCTGGAAAAAAACAAACCAGGGTAAAAGCAAGTTTAAAACCAAAATAAATAAATAAATAAATAGTACCTCTGCAGTATGTGCTAATTGTGCAAAATGTGCAAAATCTCTACAGCTTGTTCAATTCAATAATAATTTCACTTTGTTGTACTGCTATTGCTATGTCAATCCTATTTATACTGGGGATAGACAAACTGTCAGCACCACTTAGTATAATACAGTACAATTCACCAGCAGCACAACGTGCAGACAGGGGTGTTTTCACACCGGTAGTGCGGCTCAGTTGGTCCAGATCAAAAAAAATGAATGATACATCGTTGCATTTTAGTTTGGTTTGGTTCCTGTTCACACAGACTTTTTACAAATGAACCAAGGGAAGCAAACATGAAGTTTTACAGACTGACAGGTACCTCGTTGATTGGATACTTTAGTTCATTATTATCCTCAAATTACAATGACTGGCAGTAGTTTATGCAGCACTGAAATGCTTCCAATATGTATATTTATGCTCTTTGGTGTCATTTTAAGCATTAGGCTAGTAGTATTATTAGGCTGTGAGTTAACCGAACGTTCTGTCAATCTTCTTGAACAGATTTCTCTATCAGCAGACGTATTTATAAGTGGTTTATCTTGTGAAATAATCTAAAATCATCTAAAATCAATATCTGTTATCATAAAATCCTGTGGCTGGTTTGTTTGTTTTCACATTACAAGCAAACTGCATCAGAGACCTTTTTGAGTGGTCTTGGTTTGTTTTTTTTAATCCACATCAGGCTTCGATTGACAGCTTTCAGACCAGCCCACTAACCGGGAAAATGCACACAGATTTGTTTTAACAAAACCGGTTAGGTGTGAAAGCACCCAGAATTCTGTCAACATTTTTTAAAAATAATTTGGTCCATAATTTGTCAGAAAAACCACAACAAATGCATATCTAACTTTTGAGGACCCATGAAGATGTGTTCATATTGCTCGTTTTGTGGGACCAGCAGTCAAAAAAAGTATATTCATATCAAAATTATATAAACCAGAGAAAAGCAGGCAGGCAGGCTGGCAAGACACATTCAAACAGCAGCCATGTCACCAGTTTTTCTCTGCTTTTCAGGCGACTGTGCATCCTTAAAGGCATCTACCCTCATGAGCCCAAGCACAAGAAGAAGGTGAACAAGGGCTCCACCGCACCAAGGACCTTCTACCTGCTCAAAGACATCCGCTTTCTGCTGCATGAGCCAATCGTTGCCAAGTTCAGAGACTACAAGGTACCACAGACATATTTTTTCTATCAAGTTCAGCACCAGCATATGAACATGCTTATAGGAAAGAGTTGATTTTTAACAAACTGTATTTTGTTCCTTATTGAATGGAAATTTTTGTTGTGTCTCTGATATTTTCTGCATTATTGATTTAAAATACGAACACAGTCTCATTGTCAAAACGTTTAATCTCAACAGGTATTTGTACGCAGACTTAAGAAGGCTTATGCAAAAACAGAGTATACCGCTGTAGAGAGGCTGAAGGACAACAAGCCGACCTATAAATTGGACCACATCATCAAAGAAAGGTGAGACACTGTTATTCTCCACACTGAACATAGGAGGGCGTTGTTGAGCTTAACTGACAGATTCTGTGTCAAGTCAAATTAGAGAGAATCATCTGAAATGTGTTGGGTAACTGGAAATTGTGGAAAATACTCTATGTGAAAAAAAGAATGTATAATGTTTTTAAGAGTTTTAAAGAGCTTTTAAAATACTAATCGACTGATTTTATTGTTTAAAAAAAAAAGTATATTTCATATTGTATCAAGCTGTGTTGCCTCACTGGTGTTGATTTTTGTGGCAGATATCCCACCTTCATCGACGCTCTCCGTGATATCGACGACGCCCTCTGCATGTGCTTCCTCTTCTCCACCTTTGCCCGAACAGGAAAATGTCACGTCCAGACGATCCAGCTATGCAGACGCCTCACTGTGGAGTGGATGAACTATGTGATTGCATCTCGTGCTCTGAGAAAGGTGCCAGTTTACACTACGCATCAACCATCTTTGTTTGTTTGATAGAAACAAAATGTGGGGGTGTATTATTGATATGTACTGAGTTCGTTGACCTGCTCTGTAATGACACTTGTCTGTTCCCTACAGGTCTTCATCTCCATCAAGGGAATATATTACCAAGCTGAGGTGATGGGACAGCTTATTACATGGCTGGTGCCGTATCAGTTCGCTCATGATGTAAGTGAATGATGGAGTGCAGTTCACAGTGACCATGCTAATAATATGCAGTTTTTTTTTCACTATTATGGGATTACACTGAAGGATGACAGCTCTGTCAGCATTTGGACTCAATCATAGGCTTTGTTTGGACTCCAGGCAAACCAGATTCGTTTCTGAAATTAGATCAGGCTGTCTGCAGTGTTATTTGCAAGTGATCAGATGGGATTTATGTGTCCAGACATCACCAACCTGTCCCCATGAGTTGCTGTGGTAATGACGTAGGTGTCAGCAATATAATTATAATAATAATATTTATAATACATGAGCTGGTGATGTGGCTTTGACATGTGGAAACATTAGAAATGGAGATCCACCACCCATGCTGATGATGCTGTCACTGATAGCTGACAGTCACAGGCCATTAAGCCCTCTACCATGGTAACACCATGATTTAAAAGTACCTTAGAACTAATCAATATGTGCATTACTTTAAGAAATGTCAACCAGAGTGCAAAAATGCAGAATTTAAATTACTAAAATAGCACCCTGTGCCTGATTTACTAATGTGAAAACAGTATAATCTGGAGTATAAATGACAGTACAGTGATGTTTCATTGAGGGCATCAACAAATCCAGTTAAGTAGACGTCGTCCAACTCTGACCATCATCTCTGCCTCCAAACAACCAAGCTGTCAAGTCACAGTGTAGAAGACAAACTGTGTTGTCTTCCATAAACAACTGTAGTTTTGTTATGCGATCCTGTGTTGTATGATGATAATGAATTACCTTGATACTCTTCTAGTCGCAGCATGGATTCAGCCCAGCTGCTCGGATGCACTTCTGTCACTCTGCATTTGATGTTAAGCAGCCAGAATGTCTGGACTGAGATGCATTCGTATAAATCCAACTGGAAAAAGCCAATATTATATTTCATGTGTGTGTTTATTGTAGGTCTATGGTTTGTTTTTAATGTCCAGACTGTCTAAAATGAGTCTGGATATGCCAAAAAACAGATTTGAGCTGACAGTCTGAACAAGGCTGTAAAGTCAGCAGTGTTGTTGTCATACCCAAGAAAATTTTAGGCAGTGTAAGCTGATCTTGCAGTGTTACTCTTTTGCATAAATTACATTAAAATTAGTTCACTGACAGCTCCAGGGATTATAAATTACTATAAATGTTTGTGCCAGGGTCATTTATTTTACCACTGAGACTCAGTTTAATTCTGTTTTTTTTTTTTTTTTTTTTTTTTTTGCTCTTTCAGCACCCAACAGATGTCGACTACAGAGTAATGGCAACTTTCACAGAGCTGTACACCACTCTCCTGGGCTTCATCAACTTCAGACTGTACCATTCCCTCAACCTGCTCTACCCACCAAAGGTATCCAGGACTCATCACAAGATTAAAGTATTTGAATCTTTTAGTAGGACAGATTTCAGTAAGGTTCGAGTTATGATGATGTGATGTTGTAAACAATGATGGTGCATGATTGCAGTCGGGATTTATGGTGGTTTGGTCACCTGTTTGCACATCTGGACTGTGTTAATGCTTTCCCTCTTTTTGCAGCTGGACAGTAAAACGGAGGCAGAGCTGAAGCAAGAGGATGAGGAAGACTACGCCATGAACTCAGAAAGCTACGTGGAGGTGAGGCTCTTTAAGGGATCCATTAAACCACTTAATCTTACCTCTAGTGGTATCTAATCACACAGAAAGTAAAAATGTTCACGCTACAAAGTAATGCACCAGAAATATAAGCTTGCACATGTTGACTGGGCACCGTAGTGCAAATATTGATTGATTTATTTAGTGGTCAGATTCCTCTATCAGTACTTTCTCATTGCATCTGGTGGTTTATTTCTATTCTAGTAGAAGATAGAACATACACTAAACCTGATGCAAAGCAGGCTTTCTTCACACATGAAGGCATTGTTAGCAGCAATGGAAAAAAACATTAATTAACTTGTAAAAATGGTACACACCATTTGTTTTGAAGTGATAAGATATTAGAATGTAGGGTACCACACATCTTTTTGGACATTATCAAAGTTATAATGTAAACTTAGGTTAAATCAGGTCACAGCAAAATTATTTGTTATTCAAAGTAATGATGTGCAGTTGTGCCTGTAAATAATAAAAGTAGGGATGGGTGTTTTAATCTGTGGTTTTTGGCTTTGCAGAAACTATCAGCTCTGAGTGCCAGTCTGGCGCGGGTGGTTTCCTCTGCAGAGGAGGAGGAGGCTCAGCTCGACCAGTTTCCTGTTGAGGGGGTAAGAAAAACAGTTCTTTAAATATGATTCACTGTATCTTGTCTGTTTTTGAATATACTCACAATAAAACATTGATATCAATACTGAAAAATGTCGCGCAGAAAAACAGCAGCTGATTAACTAATTGGTCTCTGAGGGCAGAGGTGAGAGGTCGCATGTCTTTGTCAGAGGAGTTAAAGCTTTTTGAGGTGTGAGACTGGGGGATTGCAGCTTCATGTTTGGTTGCCAGGGACGATATGTTTCTCGCCTTTGGGATGCTTGTCTTATCCAACTATTTTGAGGTTCTCATCTATTGGCCCTGTTCCACCACAGGGACTTTTCAGGAGCTCAAAAACTTTACATGGATTTCAGCAATATAAGCCTAAGTCCAGTTTTGGCTCTTGGTTTGACAAAAATAGTCTGTCTGTACTCAGCTTTCTAATATCCCAGGAAATATCAGGGTGCAGTGCTGATTCTCCCCAGTTTGGTCAAACACAAGTGTTAAAACTGCTGCAACGTGTGTGCATCCATCTACAAGAGGGAAATAATTCATAAAACTCACCAACAGTAGTTGTCGGCACTGCTTTGAAAGCGATGTTTTTGAATGAAAAATATCAAATATTTTCTGTTAATGCTTGTCTTCAGGAGGACATGGAAAATATGGAGGCGAGGGAAAAGGAACAGAAACAACTGGAAGCTCAGAAAAAGATTTTCGAGGGGCTCAAGTTCTTCCTCAACAGAGAAGTGCCCAGAGAGTCGTTGGCTTTTACCATCAGGTGAGTGAGAGCTGCTGCAGGAAAACACACAGGACATTTTTACAAGCTAAAACAGAAAGAAAGAAAAATCCTTGTACACCTCTAACCTGTTCTGTGTTTTGTGTGTTTTTGCTGCCTTTCAGGTGTTTTGGCGGCGAGGTGTCCTGGGACAAGTCTGTTTGCATTGGCAGCACATACGAGATGACAGATGAGACCATCACACACCATATTGTTGACAGACCCAGCGTTTACAAACAGTACATCAACAGGTAAAGGAGTGTTGTCATTTTCATTATATTTAACATTCTCTCGCTTTGCAAACACATTGAACACATGGGTTTTTATTTTAATTGCATGTACATTCTGTACATCTGAACTCTGAACACAGGAAGTCTCTGATGATTGATTGTGCTCCTCTCTCCTCATACATCACCATATCATCCATAAAGCCTCCTTTCAGAGTCATCCTTCCGCTCTCTTGTCTCAAAGCAACCCTTCTTCATCATGTTTGACAGACCCTGTCCTCTCTCTTCATCACGCTCTGCATTTTCAGAGATTCACATCACTTCCATCATGCCTGCCAACTCCCTCATAAATTTATTTAGGAGAGATGAAATATCCCAACCAATATAATTAATGAGATGTGCACTCACCCAATTTCATGTCAGCAGAGAAATAAATGTGTCATAGGAGGTTATCTCCGTTTGTTTTAGGTACTACATCCAGCCGCAGTGGGTGTATGATTGTGTCAATGCCAAAATCCGCCTGCCCGTGGAGGACTACTTCCTAGGAGTGACTCTGCCCCCCCACCTCTCTCCCTTCGTGGAGGAGAAGGAGGGAGACTATGTTCCCCCCGAGAAACTAAAGATCATGGCCTTACAACGAGGGGAAAAACCTGGTACGGACCCTTTTAATTTCTCCGATGTCTTATCTTTCTTACAGTGCAGGAAGTAATATTGACTCACAGTGATTATAATTAGGATGTTGGTGTATTTAAGCCTACAATCAATGGTCCCACCTTGATTACACACAAGTGATTGCTGTTTGGTTAATTATGTGCCTTCTAAAAGTATTTGGCTGCACCAGCAATAAGGTGCATCATAGTAGGAGGTGAACAGATGTGTAATCTGTTGGTTTTGTTTGATATATTGATTATTTTAGGTCAGTAAAGTGATTTAATATTTTTGCTGCTGATCAGAGATAAAAAAAAGTCCTCATTACATCTATTGTGAGACAGTAGCCGTGTTTCCATCAACGTATTTTTATGCACTTTATAGAAAAAGTATTGCATCAAAGAGGTTGATGGAAACAGCATAATTTGGAAAAACTTGTTGAATGGAAACACAGCTCGTCTTGTTAACAAATCAAATAAAAAGATTGAAGGGGATCCATAATTTTTATAAGCTATGAAAATTTGGAGACCATAGACACATAACTTACATATTTTATTCCATTATAGCCCAAGAACAAGAGGAAGAGGATGAGGAAGAAGAGGAAGACGAGGAGGAGGAAGAGGATGAAGAGGAGGAAGATGACAACGAAGAAGAAGATGAGGAGGAGGAAGAGGCAGAAGAGAAGAATCTTAAGAAAATGGAGGAACAGAGATCCCAGGGCAAGGTAAGAGACGTTTGAACCCTTTTCATTGCCTGCCTTCATAGTCTTTTCCTGTTTCTACAATCCGGTAGAACTTTTATCAACTCATCTGTCATCTTTTTAGTCTCTGCAAGTCAAAGTAACTCCTGGGAAGGTGAAGGCAGAAAATGCAGCACGCTTGGAGCAGGAGGAGAAGGCAGAGGAGAAACGTCTGGCCATCATGATGATGAAGAAAAGGGAGAAGTACCTCTACGACAAGATCATGTTCGGAAAGAAGAGGAAAATCCGAGAGGTTTGTTCCTCCGCTTTATCGATTGAATATGGATTCAGGAGTAGATAAGCTGTTAGTGCAAATAACATTCTTTCATTTTTAACACTGGAGCCTTTATTTTCAGTGTCAGGCGTCGTATCTTGAGCTGAGAATGTTTTAACAGTATTGTGTGTAGCTGCCGTTGTGTGTAGAGTTTCAAGCCCAGCGATGACCCGTGGGGTTCACTGACCTCTGAAATGCCTTAACTGCATTCAACATTCATCCACTCTCTTACAGGCTAACAAGCTGGCTGCCAAGAGGAAGGCCCACGATGATGCTGAAAAATCAAAGAAGAAAAAGACCAGAAAATGACTCTCATGATGATGTATTTGTCAGACTGACTTTAAAGTGCATAACGGGTTGACATGTCATAAAACCTGGGAGTGCATTAGAGAGCTCTGTGAGTGAGTTACATGCACCGTGACATGGGTGTAGTTATCGCTGCGTAATTTCACGATGAAATGCAGGATGTGGAACAATTGTGTAATTATTAATGTAAAAGTGACTGTTTGCCTTTATGTTGTTTGTATGAACTGTTCTACATTACACACGATATTTCTTCCTGTTTTAAGACCTGTATATGAAACGGTCTGTATTTTAAAAATAAAAACACAACATATTAAGCTTTTTTGTCTTGTGATCCTGCAGTAATTAAATTAATTTGGGGTTTCTTGCTATTGGCCAGCTGCTGTGTATTTCAGCATGTTCTAGAAGAATTAATTCTGCTTCAAGCAAGCTTTTAATCGCTAAATAGCAAATGAGTTGTCCATGGGTGCTGTCACTTCCCAAAGTGCTTTCCAGTTTATGAGTAATGTAACTAAGTACATTTACTCATGTATTGCACTTGTACCGTAAAACTTTCTACTTCTGTGACTAACTTGGAATTCTGTATTAATTATGAGGAAAAAGATGAAATTATGTGATAAAAAGTCAGAATTATGAGAAATTAAAAATTATGAGATAAAAGGTTGAAATTATGAAAAAAGTCAATTATACAACTTTTTTAAAATCTCATAATTGCCATTTACCATGAGGATATTTTTCTCTTTCACTGGCAGAAATTGGCTTCCATACCCAACTGATAAGGACAGATAATGAAAATAAAAGAAGGCCTAAAATTGAGCCTTGGGGGATTCCATATTTAATTGGAGCAGGCGATGATGAGCTGAATTGAGACTGTTCTTTTTTCAGGTAGGAAGTAAATCATTCTAACAGAGCCCTGCAAAAGACCCACAAGTGCACATCTGTGCAGAAGGCAGAGGCTGAGGTCACCACCTTGTTATCGGTGGCCTGTCTTCAGTGATGTATCCACACATGGGCAGTAGGTGTTGATGACGAAGGAGCATGAGCCCCTCTGCCCTCCTGAAGATGCTGCTGTGATCGTGGTGGGCCGAAGGCCAGGCCAGTCACGCCCTGCTCTCCTCAATCTCCTCATTCAGCTTGTGACACTCCCTGCCCCCTCTCACCCTGATCTGCATTCCACGCATGCCCGCCCAGTCCGGGTCTCAGCCTGGCACTCTGGGTGCCTGCAGGCCAAGGCGCGCCCTGCTCAACAAAAGCAGCAGTGTCGTGCCTGAGCGTGACGAGTGTGGGACGAGCAGCACGAATCCAGTGCGCCTTTCATGCATCAGGGTCACAGTGTGGTGAGGGACAGAGCGCTCAACGTACTGTAATGGATGAAGCGTTATGACCACATATTGCTGCATCCTGGCTTGCAGAGCCAAATGGACTGTCTCCCGTTGTTCAATGTTCATCTCATTCTCTATTGAAATGTCTGTTGTCTTGAACACAAGATTGAATTGAAAGTGGCAGGTCCACAAGCACAAAACATCACGTTTATTGTGCATCACAGCTCACACAATTAAAATACTCATGGCGTTTTGTGAAAGCTCATTTCCATCTCTGTAATAAAAAAGGATCATGCAAAGTCATGAAAATGAGAAACCCTCTCAAAAAATGACTTTGTATCTGAACATAATTGTTGGTATCTGAAAATAATGAATAAATAATTTATCTGGAAACAGTGAA
Source organism: Lutjanus argentimaculatus (assembly GCA_034769285.1). NCBI lineage: Eukaryota > Metazoa > Chordata > Actinopteri > Lutjaniformes > Lutjanidae > Lutjanus > Lutjanus argentimaculatus. The sequence continues at coordinate 15,027,344 of JAWZSL010000017.1, forward strand.
TTAGTATCTAAAATCGCTCAACCTATTGCAATTCGCACACCGCCCAAACAGAGGCACAGAGGACCATCGCCCACGTCCTACGCACTGCCCCACCTGGAAGGAAAGGACACCTATGTGAGGATGCTGTTTGTGGACTACAGTTCAGCATCCAACACCATAGTGCCCTCCAGGCTCGTCAGCAAGAATCTGGACCTGAACAGAACACTGTGTGACTGGATGCTGGACTTTCTGATGGAACACCCACAGGTGGTGAGAACGGACAACCGTACCTCTTCATCACCAACCCTCAGCACAGGCGTCCCACAGGGCTGTGTTCTCAGCCCCCTCCCGTACACCCTCTTCACCCACGACTGTGTGGCAACAAAGGCTTCGAACGCCATTGTGAAGTTCGCAGACAACACAATTATGGGGATGATCTCCCCCTGTCACCATCAACAGCACAGCAGTGGAGAGAGTGGACACCTTTAAATGCCTGGGTGTCAACATCCACAAGGACTTGACTTGGCCTACCCCGACACTGTAGTCAGGAAGGCCCAAAAGAGACTATACGAACTTAGGCACATAAGGACCTTTGGGCTGAAGCCACAGATCCTCAGGGACTTCTACCAGGGCGTCCACAGAGAGTCTTCTGACACGCTGCTTCACCACCTAGTTTGGCAACTTCACCAGCATGAAACATAAGGCACTGGGGAGGGTGGTTCACGCAGCACATCACCGGGTGCGAGCTGCCCAGGCTGCAGGAGCTGTACACCCAGTGGTGCCTTAGGAAGTCCCTGAGGGTCATAAAGGACAGTTCACAACCTGACAACAGCCTGTTCTCCGTCCTGCCCTCTGATAGGAGATACAGAACTCTCAGGACCTGCTTCAGCAGACTGAGGAACAGTTTTTTCCCCCCAGGCCAACAAATAACACACAAGTGCAATAAATCTGTGTGCAACATTTCATTGAAAACTATATACAACATTCAGTACACACACAGACATATAAGTGCAACACAAGTTTGTGCAATAATGTTCAATATGCAACCTTCACTGCTTCTATATTTATTTGCTCTTTATTAAGTCTTTGCACTTTTCTATCTTGAAGTATTTTTACTTTGTTACTGTATTAATTTTTATACCATTTATTTTATACTATACTTATTATCTTATTAATATTGATATGTCTTTTGTTACTTCACTTACCCACCTTTTCAACTTACTCTTTAATGCAGCTTCCCAGCAAAAGATTTTCACACAGTTGTACTTAATAAACGGTGTGACACTAAACATCTTAAAAATCTTAAATCTTGAAAATAATGACTTAGTATCTCAAAATAATCACTTAATATCTAACATGAGACTTAGTATCTCAAAAATTAGAAACTCGCCAAATATTGATTTAGACACTAAGTCTAAGTCATTATTTTGAGAATGTTTCTCGTTATAATGACTTACAGGGTGTTTTTTATCACATGGCGGAAATGGGTTTTTGTATATTTTAATGCAAACACTAGAGAAAACAAATGAGAAAAAGATTGATCCTTTATAAATGGAAAAATACTAGCTCGAGCACACGCACTCCATTGTTGGACGACAGCCCGGGCTGTGCAGGTTGCTCAGTTTGTTTAATTAATTGACGTATCCCTGTGCAAATTTTAATAACAGTCTTGTGTATGTTCTCTTCCTACAGCATGTGTAGACACCAGCTCTAAATAAGCATTTCAAACAATACAGACACAGAGCAGTCTTGATCAAGTGGTACAATCAGAGCCTTTGTGCTTTGGTTTTCTGCATTTGTTCTTTTTATGCTGTTTTCCACCCCTCCTATCAGCTTGCAGCTCAGACTCCAGTGTCCGCACTCAATAGCCCTCTGTATGTAGACACAGAAAAGGGACTATACAGCCTCCTCCCCCCCTCCCTCCCTCTCTCTATCTCCCTCCCTCATTTTTTTTTTACTCTCACTGACAAGTGTACGTCCCCTGACAGAGAGCCTGACGTCAGAGGTGGCTAGATGAGCCTCCCTTCAGTGCTTTATTCAGCGAGATCTCTTTTGGAATTGAAAGTTGAGGTGGGGGGGCGGGCGGAGGCAGGTAGCCTGAGGCATCAGGTGTGCATGCAGAGAGAAAGAGGAGAAGAGGAGCAGCAACCAGATGAATGAGCTCCATGGCACTGGACATGTGATAAGGGGAGCGCGGGACTGTGCTGCCGGGTCTATAACAGCATGTGTATGTCAAGATCAGACATAAGAACAGCTGCAGGAGGGAGATCGACTTGTGTTAGTCATCTGGAACTGGATGCAAAGGAAGAGGAAGACAATGCAGCTGGATATGAAGCACGTCCAGTAGTTTATCATTGGATTCATGTATGAAGGTAAGAGAAATTGCAAGTTTTCTCTCCAAAATGATCTCATTTTGTGTTTTCTTAATATTAATAACAGTCTTAATTATATGTTAGATGATCGCTGAGACATTATTATGCTCACCAACACCTTCAGATATGTAATCACATAACAATATAGCCCTAAAATCAGCCGTGTTTGCAGTACTATTGAGCCCTGAGTTCCTATTATACAAGAACAATAAATAAATCTGTCTTCAGTTTGGTTTGCAGCCATATAAAAGTCAGAGTAAACATTTACAGAATAAATGTGGACTGTAACATTGTAGGAACTCCCAATCTTTCATAGGTGAGAAAGCATTTCAGTTCTACTAATATGCATCACACACAAGGGCATACTTTGACATAATGTGGCAGTTTTTTGGGGGGGAAACTTAAGCAAAGATTTATATCAACACTGCCTTTTATTTGTCCAATAGGATCTAAAGTTTTGAGATTATTGCAGGCAGTGGGAGAGAAATTTTCAGTTAACTGTCACCCTACATTTGCAGGCTGAACTGTTCCACTTTCTCCTCGAATGTCTCCCATCACAGTGGCTTTAGACAGCAGACAGAAAGCTCCCTCACATGCCTCCATAATAGCCCCTTCATGCCGTCCGGACAAAGAGCAGAAAAAGCCATTTTAGCCGTGTTTGGAGAGCAATGTTTGAACAATGCTCAGATGATAAGACTGAGCCTAACCTAAGCAGTTCATAACACTGAGGCACACATAGTAACTCAAGCCAACACATGAAGTCTGAAGTCATCTGTCTCAAAGCTGGACTAAGGACAAAACTGAATAATAAATGATTCACTGGACACCAAAAAACGACACCATACTTAAGACTAGACTGGGACTTTCAAGAGAGCGTCGTAGTCACAATTCATCATGGGTTCATTAAACATGATTATGGATGAAAGTACTTTAACTTTAGTTATTATCTCTACTAATCATACATACTGTACATTATGGATTTTTATTGCCAGTGAGAGTGCACGATGATATGTACATCTTAAAAGCATTAAAATTCGGTGCATTTAAAGGGACAGTTCACCCCAAAATAAAAAAAATCTATATTTTCCCCTGGCCTGTAGTGCTGTTTATCCATCTAAATTTTTTTCGGTGTGAGTTGCAGAGTTTTGGAGATATCAGCTGTAGAGATGTCTGTTTTCTCTCCAATATAATGGGATTTAATGGCACTTTAAAAAATTCAAAACCAGTTTCTCTTTCCAAAATTCATGACATGGTTACTCCAGATAATCCACGTACCTTGTTGAGAGCAGTTTCATGTAGGGACTACTGTCTTTATAGTAGAAAATAAAGTACTTCTGGTAGATTCTACTGCAGAAAGAAAGTAGTTTCTGCGTGACACTCCTCACAGCAAGGTGTGTGGATTATCTTGAGTAACCGGGTAGTGATTGTTTTTTGGAAAGAGACACTGGTTTTGAATTTTTCAAGCACATTTTTCTACTGCTTTGAACACTACAAGCTGAGTGCCATTTTGTGATATCAGCCTGAATTGTCGACCTGTTACACTCGATTTCCATATTTAGAGAATCAGTCAACCTTGTGGAGTGGGCAGATTCGAAGAGCTGGACCCGGGCAAACTGAGTGGATGAAAATGGAGAATGCCCCAAACACCATGTCAGATGGTGGGAAAAACAACTATAATTCCAAACACAGATGGAAATAAAAATGGAAAACTTGCACTGTTTGATTCTGAAATTTAATTCTTTATCTCAAATGTCTGGCTTTGTCTTCAAAATATCCATGATCAGTTACACAAATGTTGAAAAACCAATAATACTGTACAAAATTTCCCATCCCTGGTGGTAATAAAGTTGAAAGTAGCGATTTATCTGAAAAATCTACTGCATTGTCACACACTGATAACTCATTAAATAAAATAACATGTTAATAAAGTATTCATGACTTGTAGCCAATGATCTGGACCGCTGATATGTGCTTTCAAAGACATCAAACAGTGTTAGTTGTGATAACAAACATTTGCATCCTGGAAGCAGTCACGTGATATACAACTTTGTGATGTGACTACAGGTGTTGCCCATTATTGGCAAAATGGTGGCGTCTGCTCCAACTGATGCAGAGATGATTCACCTTCAAAGATGTCTGAACACCTGCATGTAAAGCTGCAACTAATGGTTATTAATGATTATAACTAATGATTATTTTCCAATTAATCTGTCGATTATTTTTCATTTCTACTTGAAAATGAAACGATCAATCTATTACAATAGTTGGCAACTAATTTTCTTTTGATCAATAATTGACTAATCCTTGCAAATCTATCTGTATATCACTGTCAGTGATGGAGATATAAAAACGTCTATATACTGTATTTAACTTTGAGGCACTTCTAGTTCCACTTTTCCTCACTTCTTCAGAGAGATATGGTGTATCCTTTACTGCACTACATTATTTGGCCGCTATAGTTACCAGTTACAATGCTAATTAAAGCTGCAAGCAGCGTTGAACGGGCCCTCGCACCCCCGCGCCACTCGGAACCGACTGCAGCTGCGACCATGTCACCAGAGGCCCACTGGTGGATCAGGTGCTGAATTTTCACCCCCTTTTGACACAGTAGGAAGCAATTGTGTGTTACTTCCTGTCCCCACTAGGTTGCGCAATGACTGTGACTCATGAGTTTCATGTAGATGTATTGAGGCTGGGATTATTATCATACATGTGAAGTTTCATGGCGACGCGAACGTGTACACAGAAGTTAATGCCATTAATGTGTTTGTACGAAACGTCAACCTATGTTGCGCTGTCAGGGCGAAGTCCGTCGAAAAAACGTTACGACTTGCACAACATAGCATTAGCAAGGTCTGAAGGTTTTCCACACCAAATTGGAGTGAGATTCGGTCAAAATGTACGCAGCAGCACCTCAAAGTCTAAAACATAACATTTCATGCCACCAGCAGGGGGCGCTATGACAATTGCGGAATTTTCTCATGCATATGTGTTCAGGGTGGGACTATTATGAAACATATTAAGTTTCGTGCAGATCTGACCATGTATGCCAAAGTTATAACCATTTCCTGTTTTCTTGGCGAATCATCCAAATTAGCTGCCAACTCATGGCAACACCCTTTAACTGAAACAGAATCTTTTAATAAATTTTAATCACAAACTAGCCTGGAAGGTTCACACCAATTTTGAAGCCGATCTGATGAATCCTGTAGGAGGAGTTCGTTAAAATACGACGCGTGGAAAACGCCAAAAATGACCACGAAATTCAAAATGGCTGACTTCCTGTTGGGTTTAGCCTATGGGTCCCAGATACATTGTTGTGCGTCCGGGCATGATCTACGTGTGTACCGATTTTCGTGCAAATCGGTGAAACGTGCGGGTGATGGCGGCGTTTAAAGGGCGTGGCCAAGTCATTTTGCCACGCCCACCAACCAAAACCACATGACACGTAAATTTTCACCAAGACTGATGTGTGTGCCAAAATTGGTGAGTTTTTGAGTATGTTTAAGCCCCCAAAAATGCGATTCATTTTTTGGGCAGTCTGAGCAAAAACAATAGGGCCTTGCACCTACGGTGCTCGGGCCCTAATTATAGAGGACTTCCTGTTGGGTTTAGCCTATGGGTGCAAGAGACTTTTTTGTCCGTCTGGGTGTGATACATGTGCCCACCGATTTTCGTGCATATCGGTGAAACGTCCTATGGGGGATACTGTTAAAAATGGGCGTGGCCAAGCCATTTAGGCACGCCCGCTGCTGAAATTCATATCATATGTTAAGGCTTGGACTGTTAATACACCTGTGAAGTTTCAGGCAGATCTGACCATGTACAGGGCAGTTAAAGCAACTTCCTGTGTGCTGGTGAAACATCAACCTTCGCCGCACTCTCAGAGCAAAGCTGTTTGACAATATGTCATGATCTTGACAATATAGCATTACCAAGGTCTGAAGAGTTGTCTGAGTAGATTTGAGGTGGATATGTGTAACATGCTTGGAGCAGCCATCAAACTATAAAACATGTTGTTTCCTGTCGCCAGCAGGGGGCGTTATCACAATCCTGGAATTTTGTGATATAGATGTGTTCAGGGCAGGACTGCTATCACACATGTGCAGTTTGGTGCATATCAGACCATGAATGCTAAACTTGTAGCAATTTCGTGTTTCATGGCGAGACATCAAACTTCGCCGCCACCTCACAGCCAAACCGTTTGACGGTGGAAAAATCTTTTGATAACTTTTGATCACAAAGTAATGTAGATGACAGTTGGTGATTTTGAAGCCGTTCTGATGAATCCTGTAGGAGGAGTTCGTTAAAATACGACGCGTGGAAAATGCCAAAAATGACCACGAAATTCAAAATGGCTGACTTCCTGTTGGGTTTAGCCTATGGGTCCCAGATACATTGTTGTGCGTCCAGGCATGATCTACGTGTGTACCGATTTTCGTGCAAATCGGTGAAACGTGCGGGTGATGGCGGCGTTTAAAGGGCGTGGCCAAGTCATTTTGCCACACCCACCAACCAAAACCACATGACACGTAAATTTTCACCAAGACTGATGTGTGTGCCAAAATTGGTGAGTTTTTGAGTATGTTTAAGCCCCCAAAAATGCGATTCATTTTTTGGGCAGTCTGAGCAAAAACAATAGGGCCTTGCACCTACGGTGCTCGGGCCCTAATTAAGAAAATCAAAAATACAACACATTGTGCAATGTTAAACAAGCCATTACTAACCTTATTGGTTTATGACTCTGTCAAGAAAAAACAGTGTCTAGTTCCCTGTCTATGAGTCGTTCCACTAAAGAGACATTTCTCCCCTAAATTTCTGAGATTGTTTCATTTTAAGAACCGTTCACTGTCCAGAGAGGTAAAATTTAATAGATCTTTTCCACGGCAGCCATATTGATTTGAAGTGGTAGTGTAAACACAAGTGTTTCCAATGATATGTACTCATTAAGGTTATGTTACATTCAGGTCAAACAGAGTCAGATTGCTGCTACTGTGCATGTCGACTCGTTGTAAAGGCTCTGCAACACTAAATGGAATGTGACCTCAATCTTAAATAATTTACAGGCAATGTTACTGCAGAACAAGCACTTTTTCTTTTGTTACTTTAAGTATATTTTGTTGATTTGAATGATTATGAACATTTTGCTCATAGAAACTCATGTACTCTACTTTAAGTGTGGAGTATTTTCACATTTTAGTGTTGTCATTTCGATTTGAGTAAAAGATCGAAATACCTTTTCCACCACTAGTCCCATATAAGCCCTCCAACCTAAACAAAACTTGTTACAAAAACTATTTGTTTGAACATTTTCACTAAAATGAACTTTAACTGGTTTTTGCTCTCTTCCCTGCAACAAAAGTACACTGTTCATCACAATTTATAGTAACCAGAGCCTCTCATGGTGCTCAGAATATGTTTTATATTTGATGGGAGAGAAGAGTAAACTGCTGATCATACATAAAAATAAGTAAATACGAGTAAAAATACAGAGCACTTTACCTGAGCCATTCAGCCATTTTACATAATTTATTGAAAATGAATATTAATGTTTGTTTGAATAATGCAGGAAAGCTGAAGACAAGCTTGACCTACATCATATATCTATACAGTACATCTCTGGCTCTGTATTGGGGTCACATTAGGTCATATAATGCTGCAAATTCCAGGTGGTAAATGTCACCTTGTTTCTTGTGTTGCTGAGTCAGCAGGTAGCTCATCTTACCATAGTTCACTGTGGGGGGTGCAATATCACTTTCCACTTTAATGCATTATTTATCTGATGGGGCAGCTGAGAAACACAGGGTTGGTCATTTCAAGTCACAAAGTATGTCATTTCGTACCTCACCGTACAATTTTAACCACGCCCTGTGTTTAAAAATGTTTATGAAACCAGAAAAAACAAAAACACTGAGAAATGAACCTCCCAGTGGGTAAATATTCTTCAGCACCTTAAATTATGGTCCACCTGATGATGACAGTACTCTGCACAAGAAATTACAGTTTTTGGAGCTGCCATTAGTGGATCACTTTAAGTTGTTTTACCCAAATAATTGGGTGAATGACAGCATCACATACAAAACCAACTTTAATTCTCCCTTTTCCTCTCTGTCACAGTATTATTTTTGAACAATAGCGAAACAGAATTTTATGGAGGCCAATTTCCATCAATGTGATGAAAAAAAAAAGATCCTACTATTGAGTTAGTGTCTCAAAATTAGGGCGGCAAAAATATTTTCATTGTTGATTAATCTGTCAGTTATTTTTCTCTGTTAATCAATTAGTTGTTGGGTCTATAAAATGTCAGAAAATGATGAAAATTGTTGATCAAAATTTTTTTTATTCAGTTTACTGTCATAGGGGAGAAAATAAAACAGAAAATATTCATGTTTAAGAAGCTGGAAGAAGATTTTTTTGGATCTGTAAAGCATTATGTTGAATTTACATTATATCAACTGTCTTGTATCTGTCTTGAGAATAACAAAAAACACTTACCTGATGATGATGATGATGATGATGATGATGATGATGATGATGATGTTCTGTTTTCATCAAGGTGGTGCTTGATGGTCCTTGGTCCTTGATTCTGCTGGACCATGGCGGGCAAGCAAGGGAGGCAGTGGAGGTCCATGTGCAAAGGCCTGGTCCTGGGTACTCTCCTGACCAGCTGCATGATCCTGTTTTACTGCCTCTCCACTCCACAGATGCACTTCAGTATGCCTGAGTAAGACTCATCATGCTGGTGTACATGTGATCTGTCAAAAACATAATGTAAAACAGGGTTGGCTCAGTTTTTGAAGTGGGGTTTTATGAGGTACTCATCAATGGTCAGTGTATTACTGACACTAGATGGTGATCGGCACATGCCCGCTTTAGAGAAGCAGCAGGAGTACCAGCACTGGAGCTAAGTAATGTACTGCTGTGGACATGGTCAACAGCAAAATATATTTTGGTCACCTAAAAAAATTAATTTCAGTTTAAGCATACACTATACAGTATTTATATTTTCACCACCTTACAGTGCCATCAGACAGCCTTTCACACAAGGAAACTGATGTTTTATAAGCTAAGTATCACTCTCTCCCAAAACAAAAAGACTCTTTTGGAAAAATCTGACATTTTATCTTGCAGAAAACAGGAGTTCTTCGTCTACCGCCGCCTCAATCGGTTACTTTGTTTGTGTTATTTTGTGACTTTTGTTTTTTAAAGGGTTAGTGCAGAATCACCAAAGCTGAATCACATAATAATAGCATAATAGGATAAACAAAGTAACTGATCAAGGCCTTGGTAGCCATGAAACTCCCATGTTCTGCGGGGTAAAATGTCTGCTTTTGCCAAAGGAGTTGCTTGGGAGAGAGTAATATTTGGCTTATATAATTTTGGTTTCCGGTCAGACGGCAAGGTAAAGTGGTGAAAATATTCTAAATATAGCGTACATTTTAACTGAGCTCAGTTGGGAGAGTATTCGCTTCATGTACTGAGGTTGTTCTCTGTAACGTCCATGGGTTCCAGTGGCTCTTTTGTCGCATGTCATCCCCCCACTCTCTCTCCTCCTTTCCTTTGGCTGTCCTATCAAATGAAAGGTGTAAAGTTCTGACTTTCCAGTTAAAATTGAATGCACCATAATGCATGAGAACTGCGAGGAGATGAAGAGGAAAATGAGATAGAGGAGACAAGCATCCCATCTGGGTTGTAGCCCACCATGGTGTATGATCAGAGAAAGTTTTTATATCGCATCGATACTTTGGTCCATATATTTTTGCACGTTCATGCAACACTGACTGTAGGTAATACGCTGACTATGAACAGAGCCTCATACAACCCCAATTATAAAAATCAGAATTATCCCTTTAAACTGGAGTAAATTTAATCACCAGTATCAGCACATTTTTCATTTTTTGTTTTCCTTGCTTTCCTCTCTGTAGGGTTCCAGTGCCTTATTCGTGTGCCCACCGCCCGTCCCAGATCCACCCCAAACCAACCACAAACAGCTCACAGCAAACTACTGGACAGACATGCACTCCTAAAGTGGACATCATGTTCATGAAGACCCACAAAACAGCCAGCAGCACCTTCCTCAACATCCTTTTCCGCTTCGGAGAGAAACACCGGCTCAAATTTGCCTTCCCCAACAGCAGAAATGACTTCTTCTATCCCTCTCTTTTCCAGCGCTCCCAGGTTAAAGACTACAGACCTGGAATGTGCTTCAACGTTATCTGTAATCACATGCGCTTCAATGCACCCGAGGTGGCCAAGCTGCTACCTATGGACACCTCCTATATCACTATTCTGCGAGACCCCGCAGAGCTTTTTGAGTCGTCCTTCCACTACTTTGGCCGTCTGGTGCCTTTTACCTGGAAGATCCCAGGCGATGACAAGCTGACGGAGTTTCTACGTGACCCCCATCACTACTTTGATCCAGAGGGCTTCAACTCTTTCTACCTCAAGAATCTGCTGTTCTTCGACTTCGGGCAGGACAACACTCTGGAGCTGGATGATCCGCGGGTGGACGAGGGAATCAAGTTCATCACAGACCGCTTTCAGCTGGTCATGTTGGTGGAATACTTTGAGGAATCACTCATCCTGCTCAAGGATGCCCTCTGCTGGGAGATGGACGATCTTGCTCTTCTTCAAGCTCAATGCCCGCAAGGGATCCACGGTGTCCAAACTGACCCCTGAGCTGAGGGCCAGGGCTCTCGAGTGGAACGCTCTTGACTGGAAGCTATACCAGATTTTCAACCAGACTTTTTGGAGGAAAGTAGACGCATATGGACGTCAGCGGATGGCTGTGGATGTGGCAGAGCTCAGGAGAAGGAACACGGAGATGGCATCCATCTGCATTGAAGGGGGTCACGCTGTAGAAGCTGGCAGCATCCAGGAGACGGCCATGCAGCCCTGGCAGCCCATCGGAGAGAAGTCCATCATGGGCTACAACCTGAAGAAGAATGTGGACAAGGCACATCGGAAGTTGTGCCGTAAGATGTTGATGCCAGAGCTTCAGTACCTGACAGAGCTTGGGGTTAACCTGTGGATCACCAAGCTGTGGGGCCATGTCCGAGACATCATCAACTGGTGACGAGGCATGTGAGCAAGAGGGGCCAATTCAGCTCTGACAGACTGTATTAAGAGAGAGTCTGATAGTGTGGCTGTTAGAGTGAAAGGTTAAAGCGATAGTTCTGATTATTTGATGCAGGAGTGTATGAGGTTCATCTTGACTAGTAAGTGTATTAGCAACAGTAGATGGCTTCAACACGCCCTCAGTTAGGAGAACCAGAGAGGGGCACCAGCATGGAGGCTATGAACTGCTGTGGACAAGGGCAGCAACAAATGGTATTTTAGCCACTTAAAAAAAGTCCACCTTAAAATGATCAATAAACATTTAAGTGTGCACTATATTTAGAATATTTTTCATTGCTTTATCTTTGTGCCACACAGCCTTGTCAAATGGGAAAATGATTCAAATGTCTCCCCCCATCAGTAATTTTACCATGCAGAACACAGGAGTTGTTGGTCTACCACTGCCTCGATCTGTAAGTTTGTGTGACTTCGTCCCACTTTAACACAAACAAACTAACAGATCGAAGCAGCGGTAGACCCAAAACTCCTGTGTTCTGTGAGGTAAAATTACAGATTTCGCCTGTGGAGTCTGGTTAATTTTTGTGGTTTATGATGGTAGTTTTCTGTTGGAAAAGGCTGTCTGACAGCAGAATAAAGCAGTGAGATTATTTATATATATAGATATACTGTATAGAGAGTATGCTTAAACTGATTTTTATTTTTTCTAGATTTTTATGTGGCTAAAATACATTTTTTTGCTGACCCTGTCTGCATCAGTACAATGCTGAGCTTCTGAACCGGGACTCCTGTGTGCTTCTATGTATGTAGGTAGCTATTTATTTATATCTGGAGAGAAATTTCACTCTCAGCTTCCTCCACTCTAGACTCGGGGTACACTGACCGACATGCACTGTAGGTTATTCGCAGACTATCAAGATGGTGACATCAAATAATCCGAACTACCCCTTTAAAGATTTCTGTCACATTTCAATCTTATGACCTCCCTCATTTTGTTGAAATGTATTCACATCGACTTGTTTGCATTTCATATGATTGTGCACTATAATGTATCTGATGGTGCTTTAGAAATAAATATTGTAGACTTCACAATCTACAAATACTGAACCAGTTTACTACATGCAGATGAGGCTTAGTATTGTTCTCTATGTTTGCGAGTCCATTTCCAAGAATTTAAATGTTTTTACTGTCATATGTGAGCTAATGAGTGAACAATGAAGTTCAGGGTTAATTTTTTAAGCCCTTTAATGGAATAAAGACAAAAATGTTGCCATCCCTGCCAAATTTTTAAGGTTGCTTGAATACAGAATGAATAAATTGCAGTTCCCCTTGAGCTAAATATTCTCTTTGAATTCCACCCTCCAAAGTTGAAATATTTTATTCCTAAGAGACTGAAGCCCCTAAGGGCTCAAATACAGATGTGAAAATAGTGAATGTAAGTATTACATCCCACTTTGTTGTGTGTGGAGGACAAAATCAGATATAATTTTTAAAAATATGGTGAGCAAATACAGGCCTTTTTAATGGCAGACATTTTCACTTGCCAGGAACAGCACACGATGCAACTAATCACATTAATGATCGCTCATTCCAGGACCCCAGAACTGGTACGTCTAAATCACGTCTGCTTTTCCTGCAGTGACATGTCATGAAAAAGGTCTGATATATAATGTGCATAATATGCAATAATTTAAAAATTGAGCACAGCACTATGCAATCACGAAGAAAAATAATTTCCTTACACATTTACTTTCCTTGTCCATTTTTATAGCATATGATATATTGTCGAGTTTTCTGCTAGGCCTATATGATATTACATTTTCGCTTCTGCAGGGCACTAATAGCATTCACCCTTGCCAGGTGTTTTGGCAGGCACATTTATGATGTGGTGGGACTTTGTTGCATCGTGAGCCAAAAATAAAATTCATTGTCAGCCAAGTGAGTCCTGTCAGAAAGACACTATGACAATGACTAACAGTGTTTAACACCACCCACATGTGTTTACACAGCCTTGTGATCTTAGCCTGCAGATATAAAGGGAATTAAACTGAGAAAGACATTTCCTGTTCATGCACTGCATCCCTCATTTACTGTTCTTCTTTTCTTATATTTGTTTATTCTGTTGTTTAATGCATTAAATATTTTGTGTTTTGCATGTAACGGAATCAGTTATTGATTCATTTATCTGTAATTCATTGGTTTTGTCCTCCATACACCTGCCCATTTTTCCTGGTAATGTATGATAATCTTTTTATCCTCAGAATAAAGTGAAAATTACATGTAATATTGCATGTATTAAATGTACTGTCTGATTCATAAAATTGACAGCTTCCACTCCATGTGACTGTTTAATCCTTATTTCTGTAAGCAAGTGATTTATTGTGGAGGAATATATACCACATCCCAGCATCTCTGAATAAGCTGAAATAATATCTCATCTAATAAAATTATGGACCAAGACAACCCGCTATTTCTTGAGTACACCAAAATAAAACCCTGGCTCAACTTAAAAAAAAAATCAAGGTAACAATTTGCATGGATCTTTTTAAATCATTCCAACTCAGCTGTGATTGAGTAAATCCCAAAAGACTTTTAGAGTTCGACCAACTCAATTACTTTAGTACAACCAACTTGATCCATGCCTTTCTGCACGGAGTTGACATGTTCTATTTTTCCCCACCCTCAAAAAAAGAAAAAAAAAATTGCATATACTCACGTACACACACCCAGCCGTCTGTGGGGAAAACAAATCAAAAAGTTTTAGTGGTTCAGTTTAGTTTTTACCCCAAAGAGTAAAACAACTCGCCAACAAAGTTAATTAAAGATTTCTGGACAGGTTTCAATTGTTTGGTCCTGCTAATGTTAATGCAAGCCAAAATCAAAACAAGTAAGTATGCTCCACAAGAGAACCGCAGACACGCGAAAGATCTCGCGAGAGTGAGTCATTTTTAATCCAAACCATGATTTTCCCCCACAACCCTAACCGAGTGTTTTCTGTCAGTAAACCTACATTTATTAAACCAATGCGCTGTCACATTTAAAATAAAAAGGTGCACAATGAAGAAACAAATGCACAAATCTCGCGAGAGTTACACAAATCAAGGGTTCCTTCTAGACTTGACAATAGTTCAGTTCAGTTCATGAACAAACAGAAAATCAAACACCAAGAGTTTCTGAAAGAAGAAAATAAAACGCAAAAAGGCGGAAATGAAGACCTGGTTTTCACCAACTCACCTGCTGTGAAGAGAGATTATTGATCGGCTGGTTCCGGAGATATTTGGTCTTTTCGGAGGACTCACTTGGTGTTTTTCCCACGCTGTCATTCAGACACCATCATGTGACCTCCATTATGAAGGAGGAGACACGGGCCGACTCCTCGAAAACGGTCAGTGATTGGCTGTCGGGATGGGCAGGTGACAGGGGCGTGGTGTTACCAAGACAACGACGGTTAGGTGAGTTTTTCGTGTTGTTCCGTCGAGTTTGAATTAAGTCTGTTTTTGGAGTTCAACGAGCGAACGAGTCAGTTCATCTCGTCTTAGTTCAGTAAAACAGACAAACTTGAATCCAGAAGGTTTGCGGTTTTATCTTTGTGTTTAAGAAGGAAACGTGAGAATGTTTATATTTTTTGTCACTGAGACTGAAGAGACTGAGTATTATAATGACAGGTAGACTGATTGTTTTACATCTGAGATATACATCCAGTGCGATATTATCAAGTGTATATAGTGACTTTACTGTTATAAACTTTACTGCTGCTCCAGAAAAATATTTAGTTAGAAATCAATTCTAATCCTGCTCTGAATTGATGATTTTATTATTATTTATTATATTATTATTATTATCATCATTATATTATTATATTATCATCATCATTATATTATTATTATTAATTATTATATTATTATATTATTAATGATAATAATAATAATAATATTAATAATAAGATAATAATAATAATCATCATCATCATCATAATCATAGTTATAATGAAAACAATTAAATAAAAAAGCTGTCAGAGTATTGATAGAGAATCAGGTTTATAATATAAAGATAAAATCCTGATGATACCCACCCAGCTGGTGGATTCACTCTGACTATGAGCCAATCACAGTTCAGATCCTTCACTATAAGCCTTATTTAACTATTGTTGTTTTGTGATTATTTGGTGCTCACTCACAAAAATGTGAAGGATTGTTTCAAGATGCTAATTTTGCTTAATAAATATTGTAATGATGATGTGTTATAATTATGTGAAATGCATTGTTTTTAGTCAAATAACATCAAATTTTATTTGAGAGGAACCTCAAACCCCACTACATTAAAATCTGTCTTGTTTAACTTGCTTTTTTGGGGGTATCCATACAACCAATGTGTTTAGGATTTTTATAGTTTAAAAGATAAAGAATTCCAAGGTCCACCTGCCATAGTCTCACTAAATCCTCTGAGGGAAACACTGCATGAGGTCATACTGGGTAGAAATATGCACAAACACCAGGTTAGTTATAGTAAAGAAAGTGGGACAAATGTTTTTCAAAAGAATATTTAAGTTAACGTTTGTGTTTTCTTACGTTGGTGTGCTGCTAACTATGACACTGTATCCTTACCAGGTAAATTCTTCAAGTCTGTTTTGAAAAGTACACTGGATGAAGGTATGTACAGACACTTGTGGGGAATCTGGAAAATGGGGCAAAAGTTGAATTCTTTCAGTTCACTAATGGGCCAAACAAAAAGTTGTTATGATTTTGAGTGGCGAGGCTTCAGTTTGTCCTGTTTTGTTTTTTGGAGAAATGAGCAGTATGTTCACCTGATGAAGCTGTAAGGGGAAAAAGCTGTGCCTGTCTTGATTATCTGTGGTTTAAGTTGAAACTAAGTGCTGAACTAAACTGAGCATGATCCATATGTTTGACTAAACTGATGCATCCAGTGTAGAACCTCTTATGAAATGCGGGGCCACTTAAATGACCAAAACTTCAGCCCACTGTTCAACAAAATGTTTTCCTGTGAACAACACTCTAAAGAGCCGCTGCTAATCCTCACAAAATAAGTCCAGATTTTGAAGTCATAATTTGTAGATGTTTCAGTTCAGTTTCTCACTTATGGAGCGACCGATCTTTGTGAGTTCTCAGTCATTGTGCTGTTTCAGATGTTTCCCTGCTCAAACACACATGATTCAGATGAATAGATACTGACCTGATCATCTGAATCAGGTGTGTTGGAAGAGAGAAACATGTGAAACATTCACTGTCTGTAGTGTGAGTTATAGCACCACCATATGGCCAACTTGCACCAAATTTGACACTGCACTCCTTTGGGTTGTCAGCAATACAACCACCGAGTGTGAAGTAGACTGGATGACTGGTTTTTGAGATATGCAAAGGATATAATACACATACATGCAAACATAGAAAGACACAGACACAGATTCCTTCCTTTCTAGTCAGATGATTCCATTAATTTGACATCGATGCTACACCTAACTCTTCTGCACTTATGCTTGCAAGAGACCATCTATGAACTTCGCCTTCTTTTTGATCTCAACCACACAGTTGTTGCAGAGTTTCATGAATACATCTTGCAGCATCTTGCATGGTTGTGTCGCATTGACAGAATCTGTCCACAAACAGAAGTAAACCAGTGTTGGAGAGCACCATTGGGAATGACCAAATAAGAGGATTGTCCTGTTAAATTAGTTTGGGATGCAGATAATACACCAAAGTGGCAAAGACGGATCAATGGTCAGCAGTCATGACAATAAAACATGATTAAGTTCAAGGAGGGGTGAGTATTTCTTAGAAAAACGGTATAAACACAACAATTAAACACTGTTTGGATATGAAGGTATATTACATTCTTGTATTATTTTATTTATTGGTATGTCAATTAAAAAAATGACTAGTATAATTACATAAGACAACTTTATTTCAGTGTTTTCTATAGCATTATGTGGCCTGCTTGATTGGGCCAAGTCATTCATATAAACACTGAGAAGGTGCAAGAAGGTGCAAATATCTGTGTGCCCTCTCAGGAGTTTTGTTTGATATGTTTGAGCTTCTTCACAGCAGTCAAAGATGAACCTAATAATGTTTGTGAGCTCAGATAAAATAGGTTGCTCACATTTTTAGAGGACATTTGAGCGCTTTGAGAGGGAGTCAGCAAGCTAATAATCGTCTTTACCTGTAAAATAATCAGGGATATGCAAACGTTTTGTTTGGCCTATAGTTTCAAAAAGTTGAACCTGACTGGTATTGATATGATGCATCATATATCTCTGAGATGTGTGCACATACTGTACATCTAAATATCATCATGCATGTACACAAACACACATATAAATGGTATGCTTTAACTATGTCCCTGGATGAAAAACCGATCAGAGGATGCACTGTAAATATCAAATCAGTACCACTTTCTAATAAAACACCCTTCAGAAAGGGTTTATAATGTCTTTAGGACTGTAACTAACAACCATTTTCATTATCTATTAAGTTGCCAATAATTTTCTCGATTAATCGATTAGATTAGTTAGTTTCCCAAAGCCCAAGATGATGCCCAGAAATGTCGCGTTTTGTCCACAACCCAAAGATATTCTGTATACTGTTAGAGAGGACTAAAGAAACCAGAAAATATTCACATTTGAGGAGTTGCAATCAGAGAATTTGCATATTTTTTCCATAAAAAAATGAGTCAAAACAATGATTATTAAATACTTTTCAAAATAGGTGGCAATTCATTTAATAGTTTACAATTAATCGATTAAATGCCTTTATTTTTACAGTTATAAGCTATTATTATGAATGATTATCTTTGCAGGTTGTCCAAAATCCCCCTGGCTAGTTTAAACATACTGCTGCAGAGCACTGGACTAAAAGCCATGTGGCATATGAAAATGTAGACTAGATAGATTACCATTATTGTTTGTGAATGATTTAAAATATATAACCCAAGATAACTCAAACTGTCTGATGAGCTAGCTTATGAGAAAATGATAAAGCCACGACTCATAGTGCATTAAACAACATTTATAATTGCTTGACTTAGCTTTATTGATCCTAAATGGAGTAATTCTTGTTGCAGCAGCAGGTTATCAGGAATTGCACATGAACAGTACACAGTAATATATGCAAACACAGGAAGACAAGACAAAAAAAAAAAGTAACAAAATTAATTTAAAACTTAAATTAGGTCAGTGCCGAATTGAAGAAAAAGCCTTAGCATGCCCTAGATAGTAAGATATATTTAAGGCAGCCATTCCCAAATTTAAAAATGCCACAGCCCATTTTTAAATCTGAAAATCTTCTGCAGGCCACCTAAACCTTTCTTAACCCTCCTATTATCCTCAAATATTACTAACACATTTTACCCTTGGGGTCAATCTGACCCCAGGGATATTTGCCTCCAGAAAATGATTTACAGAAAATTGTTGACCAAGTTTTTGTGTCAGACACTTTGTTTATTTGTTGAATACATAAATAACCCCTTGATAATGAATCCTTGACCCGTCCTCTAGCGCCACCATCAGGCCAAACTTTTAAATTAGAATTAATTTATCTTGAAATGTTTTCATCCAAATCTTTTCAAATTTACTGACAACATTAATGACCACAAGAGTATGAACCCTATTGGTTTTGGTGATGATAGACCTTTCCTGCAGCGCCACCATCAGGTCAAACTTTCAGTTTTAGAGTTAGTGTATCTTGAAAATCGTTTATCCAAATCTTTCTAATTTGGGGTGCACATTCATGACTCTCATAGAATGAACCATGTTGACTGATGTTGGGGGGTTTTTTTTTGGTTGTTTTTTTTGTTTATGTTTTTTTGTTTGTTTTATTTTTTGTTTTGTGTTTTTTTTTGGGGGGGTGTGTTGTTGTTTTTTTTTTTGGTGTGTGTGAGGGGGTTTACATGTTTGAAAATTCACCCATTTGTGAAACAGAAAATCTTAATGAGAACATCAGTCAGATAGTCAGAACATGGAACAGTTCTTTATGCTCACAGTCGAGCTTCAAGTCTGCACTACATTACACAGGATGTGCAGAGAGTGTGTGCGTGCTCTTTGGCCCCCATGTCATGTATCAACTCAAAAGTATCAACTCTGCACTTGCAGGTGTGGGGGTGTTAGGTCACACATGGGTCACACACAGACAGACAAGTTTTACACAGCTAAAACAGCTTGGGGTCAAATTGACCCCAGAGGAACACCAATGCATGCAATATGTGTTCAGCACATTGAAAAAATATCATCATGATAATTTTATGCTTAATCAATTGTACCCATCAAATTAGGAAAAGTCATGAAATATGAAGCAAAAAAAAAAAAAAAATCAACTATTATTTTTTGAATGATAAACATTGAATGGGGTTCAAATTGACCCCAAGGATAATAGGAGGGTTAAAAATATATATATATATTTTATGGTGCTTTCAAACATATGAAACTGAAACTTAAAAACGTTTTAGTTATTTATTTTTCATTTTACCCACCACTGAGCCACTGCCCACACTTTGGGAGTCACTGATCTATAGTATCTATATAATACACAGTATAAAGAATATACTAGAATACACCTTAAATATCCTGAAATGTTAAATATAAACATACTATATACATTAAACAGGTGTGCAAAGTTGGAGGATTTTTTTTTTTTTTTTTTTAATGCAAAGAGCTTTAGTAGTGAGTGGAAAATTAATGCTTTTCTGACATTTGTAACATTTAAAACCGTTATATACCGCCCATGAGGGTTTTTTTTACATACAGGAAGTGACGTACTCACCAGTGTCGGCTCGGGGGCGTGGTCGACCGATTCTTTAATGACAGCACCCGTGTTCTGTTGGTTCAACGCTTTCAGCTGCGTACTCGTTCATTAAATATACCAACGAGCTCCAGTGTTACACCGACGGATGTTTTAGTGCGTTAGTATTTAAAGGATTACATTTCGTTCGCTGTTTGTTTTGTAGCTTTGCACAAAGCTAACGCTAGCTAGCCAGGCTAGCTAGGCGGCTAGTGTAAGTTTGTAGCATCGCTTGTTGCTAAACTGTTAGCCGGGGGAATACCGTAATAAAGCGGACATAAGCTTCGTTTCCACAGGTCATACATGTGTCAGAAACTTTAATGATGATCCCTGCGGATGAGTGGCCCTGAGACATGATTCAGCTGGATGAGTCAGCAGCAAAATGTCCTGCAAATCGACTAAAGTGGCCCCGAGTGTTGATTTCGACCACAGTTGCTCGGACAGCGTGGAATATCTGACGCTCAATTTTGGCCCTTTTGAGACCGTCCATCGCTGGAGAAGACTCCCACCTTGTGATGAGTTTGTTGGTGCAAGGTAACACGTTGACAGACGAGTGGCTTCGGCTTTATTCTGACTATCACATGTCCTTAATTCACCCTGAATGTCTTTTGCTCTGTTCAGGCGCAGTAAGCACACTGTTGTGGCATACAGGGATGCCATTTACGTGTTTGGAGGAGACAATGGGTGAGTAGTACTGGACACTGACTGGCATTTTTCCTTTATACACATTGCACACTACATCAGTGATTTTCCTTTTTTTTTTTTTTTGTTTGTCTCAGCCAAGAACCTCTTACAAAACAGAAAATATATCAAAGATCCTGTCATGTGTTTAGAGAAAGCTGGTTTCCACCATCAGTGCTGTGCAAGCGCAATATATTGATCGTGCAATATATGAATATCATAATATTAGATTTTGGATATCATTATGTTGTGATATGGCGTACATGTTTTGTTTTCTCGCTTTTATAGGCTGAGTTACAGTACGGTGATACCAGATTGTTCTAGCTGTTCTATTATTTGTCCCCATCCACTAAGTCATTATATCCGCAGTGCAGGTGATTATTTATCATAAATCTAATTGTGTTAATTAGGTCCCAACTGATAAGGACTTTTTGAAAGAGTTATAAAATTCCAATATCAGTGTATCAGCCGATATGCTTTAAACAGAGTATAAAATACAGAATAGAGAGTAAACTGACTGTCAAAAGTGTTAAACACTTAGGGCAAAGATATGACAGGATATTTTACAGTTTCACAATTAACTGTATTGTCCAAAATTATGTCAGGGCACTGAAACCGTAAATTTTAACTGGTATTTTTAGTATATGTAAATAACTATAAATAAAATGAAACACAAATAACAATAACAAGATATTATTTTTAAGCCATATCACCCAGCTCTATCCAAAATTAATAGGGGATGTATGAATCACTCATGGTCGACTGGTGTGAGGAAGATTTACAAAATAGTTAAAGTTTGTTAGATTAGAACATAATCTATTAACTATTTTAGAATTAAAATATTACTTCCTTGAACTATGAAGCCTTTTGTAAAATAAATAAATCATTAAATAGGTTTTTTTCTGTTTGAGAACCACTGCACTACATCACATGTGTTGAAATGTGTTCTGTCACCTAATAGGAAGAACATGTTGAATGACTTGCTCCGCTTTGATGTGAAGGACTGCTCATGGTGTCGGTAAGATTACATCAATGCAGCATAAGTGAGCAAATAAAAGAATTGTAGACTGTAATGTAATTTATATGAAATATACATGATGTATATGATGTTCTCTACAGAGCCTTCACCACTGGAACTCCACCTGCTCCCAGATATCACCATTCAGCTGTTGTCTATGGCAGCAGCATGTTTGTTTTTGGTAAAGTTTTTAAGCTCATGTTCTTCATAATCAAACATCATTTCTACCCAAACTCAGGTGATATTGAGGCTATGATTCCTAATTGTTTGCTATAATGCTTGACTTAATATGTTTCAGGTGGCTACACTGGAGACATATACTCAAACTCAAACCTGAAAAACAAAAATGACCTTTTTGAGTACAAATTTGCAACAGGACAGTGGACTGAATGGAAAGTGGAGGGGAGGTAATGTATTTAAGATGTTTAATTTGTGTTTCTAGATTTTTATATCAGCTGTTTCAAAGCATGTCAATCTGAGATTTATAGGTGTTTATCTTGTTTTTTTAAATGTGAAAAACGACTGTTTGGAATTCAAACATTCAATTCTTTTAATTACTTTGAGGGAGTTTAATTAAAGGGCACACAACTAGTAATGCATTTAGGGTTTTCTTTCAAATTTAAAGGGGCTTTAATTGTACGGCAAACAGATGTTTACATTGCCAAAGCAGGTGTAAAATAAAAAGGCAAAAGAAATAGAAGAAATGTGATTTTGCGATCAGTGTATAGACCTATGCAAATAACTTACAGTTGACTTGCATTTTGAAAAATAAAAATAAAAAATGAAAAATGCAATTACAGTGAGAACTATATAGACACAGCAACATTTGTCATGTTTCAGGTTCTATAATTGATGGATACTGTGAGCCGTGTTGCAAAATTACCTTTTTAACTTTAAATTACTGTGAACAGTGTCTTTGTGAACCTGGAAACAACTATTTTTGGATGTGTAGGGGTATGAAATGGGCAGATGTTGAAATAAGTTCAAACCAACATGATTCTTTTCAAAGGTTGGTGTATTTTTGGCATGAATCAGTAAAAATAGAAAACTAAGCCAGTAGGATATCGGGACTCAGCCCTGATGTCTGTTGTCCCTCTTTCAGCTTGCCAGTGGCTCGGTCTGCACATGGGGCCACAGTCTATAGTGATAAACTGTGGATATTTGCTGGCTATGACGGGAATGCCAGGTATGTTTGACTTTTCTTTGCTTTTGCCAGAGTTGACAGATTATTTTTTGTATTTAATATTGACCTGTTTTTTCCCCCCATGTGCAGGCTGAACGACATGTGGACCATCAGTCTGCAGGATCGAGAACATGCATGTTGGGAGGAGGTCAGTTTAATAAATTTAATTATACTGTAACCAGAAGAGCGTTGTTAGTTGAGCACAACACTTAACTGTAGGTGATGACGTCTCTGTCTCTGCCTTTGTGTCCATCAGATCGATCAGAGTGGTGAGATTCCTCCATCTTGCTGTAACTTCCCTGTAGCTGTTTGCAGGGACAAGATGTTCGTGTTTTCTGGTCAGAGTGGAGCCAAAATCACCAACAACCTCTTCCAGTTTGAGTTCAAAGGCCACATGTGAGTGTAGCCCTCACTTATGCCGAGGACTTCAGTCAGTGGTCCTGTAGTTGTCAGTGATACATGGGACTAATCATTACTCCATCTTCTCAGGTGGACACGCATCCCGACCGAACACTTACTGCGGGGCTCCCCTCCGCCTCCACAGAGACGTTATGGCCACACTATGGTTGCCTTTGACCGCCACCTGTATGTGTTTGGAGGAGCTGCTGACAACACTCTGCCCAACGAGCTGCACTGCTACGATGTGGACTCTCAGACCTGGGAGGTGATCCACCCCAGCCTGGACAGTGAGGTATGAACTTAATGCAATTACCAAGAACTGTGTCAGTACACAATGGAAGTGGTTAAATGTCACAAATGTGTTTTGTAGACATTAATAAACAAGAACATATTGGTCCTGAGTTCCACCCATTATTATAAAAGTGGACATCTGTGCACATTTTGGATTTTATGCACTTACTGGAAAGCTGGACCGGAAAAGATGCACGCTGTGTGCAAAATCTGCCTCACAAAAACGAAATACTTCAGTAGCGTTACTGCAACGAGTTTGAGAGGATGTTAGCCACTTTCACTCTAAGCTAACGTCTGCACTTGTAAAGAATACTGCAAGCCAAGCTAATCAGCCAAGAATTGAGGAGGTGCTTTCGATTTTGCCATCCATGTCTGAGAGAGAGAGAAGAGAATCATCTAATCTGTGGCAACTTTCATAGCAAAGGAGGTGAGGCGAATCATACACATAACTAACACACAGATACTGGTACCTTAAAGATGCAGCTTCTTATGTTATAGACTGTTGCAGTCCAGATTTATCTGACTGCTGGTATTAACCGATGAAAAAGTAGCCACATGCAGTAATATAGGAAATTCAGGATGAGGTACATTGATGCATTAAGAATCGTTGTGCATTTGAGTTGTTGGCTGGTGAATCATGATCGAATCATGACTCCAGTAAAAATTCCCAGCCCCGTTGTCTAGAAAACGCGGTCATTGCATGAATCTAGCCGAGTATTTGGCAGCAAAATCAATGCTGATCATAATAATATGGATGCTCCTTTAGTTCCATCCTGGATATCCTGGTAAACACATTTGTAGATGAATCCTTAACTGCATATTTTGAAGCCATGCTTTTGAACAATCTCCTTACATTTTCTTAAATACAAAAGCTGAATTTCCTCTGTGTGTGCCTCTTCAGATGCCAAGTGGGAGACTCTTCCACGCCGCTGCTGTAATTCAAGATGCCATGTACATCTTTGGAGGAACTGTGGACAATAATGTGCGCAGCGGGGAGATGTACAGATTCCAGGTCAGTATCAAACACATTCATTGCTGAAATATGCAAGCACACGCTCTAAATACTTTGCCTTTCATGTCTGTAGAAAGTATATGAACTTGAGCCATAAAGCTTGTTTTGAGTTGTTTTAATAGTCATGTATAATGTAATTTTCTCCTTGTTGCAGTTCTCCTGCTACCCAAAGTGTACTCTCCATGAGGACTATGGCAAACTGTGGGAGAATCGTCAGTTCTGTGATGTGGAGTTTATTCTGGGCGAGGTGGGTTTTCATGGTCTGAACGTGACACTGCTGATTAAAATTACAACGTGATTTTTCCATCTGTTTGACTCCTTGTTGTGCTGTTTACAGAGGGAGGAGAGAGTCTTGGGGCATATTGCCATAGTGACTGCAAGATGTCAGTGGCTGCGGAAGAAAATCCTGCAGGCTTGGGATAGGCAGCGACAGGTCAGAACCAGGCAGCACACGTACACTTCATTTCCTCTGAGACAAGGAAGATGATCATTGTTGTTATAAGATATTTATACACATGAAACAAAATCACGCAAAACCTTCACAGTCACTGGAAGACCAGGAACAAACAATAACATGTAAAGAAGAGGTCACGATATTGTGTTGAAATAACTCCCAGATCCCTCTGTCATCATTCAAATTTCTAGAGCTGAAAACAAAGGCTTCGCAGCTTTGAAACTTCTACCATTGCCACAGTAATCAACATTCAGATCAATATTCAAATGCTGCTCAAATGAGGGTTTTTTGGAAGAGAAGAAGAAGACATTGCGTTGGCTGCACCGAAAAAGAGAAAGAATGAGAAATGTAGCTTCCAGTGGTGTTTAATTAGTTTCAAAATCCATGCACATAAAAAACAGGTGTGTGCATGTGATACGAGTACACAGATAATTTCTGCTCTGCATGCACAACGTGCAGGCTTGACTGCCCGTACACACTGTGGCTGATGTCTCATGTCCTTGCCTCTCATTAGACTCATAACTACAATAATAACAAAGTACATAGATAAATAAGTTTGAGAAAAATCTCCGGGGAATTCTCATTGAAGTTTTGGAGCCCAAAAATGGTATTCAGGACAGCCTACAAATGTCAGACAGCCATAAACTAACACAAGGTTTAACTGGAGGAAAGCAGACAACTTCTGTCCAAATTAATTCCAGTTAAGGAAGGATGCACCTCTGTCCCACTAGCACCTATCACAGTATTATAATCTTTGCGTTAAGCAGTTAACAGTGTCACAATATTATTCTGTATTATAAGGTTATTATAGTTAACTGAAACTAAACAAAAACTAGATGAGAAAAAACATTTTAGTTAACTGAAATAAAATGTTTATTGAGACTAGGATGTCCACGACTGTGAAGTTAGTTGCCTTCAGAAAGTGTTATGTTTGTAATCATAATACTTATTCTGAACTTCTCAAATATTGCCCCTGACAAACACCACCAATATTATAATAAAAAAAGCTAAAACTTCATACTTAAAACCAAACTAAACTTTTTTAAAGAATAGAACTAAACTGAAATGAGTACATCCACTGTAGAAAATAACTCAAACTAAACTAAAAATTAAAAACGAAATAAAAATGAAAACTAATAAAAAATACAAAACTTGAATAACTCTGCCACATTGACAACCACATTTAAGCACTAACTGACTCAATGCTGACCTAACGCACAGATTGAAGCTGCAGACAGTATAAGAAACATCAGACATGATATAAAAAATAGTTGTAACAGTAAGAGGTCACTGCTGGAATGTTAAACAAAGTGTTACATATTAAAGTGTTGCATAATCTGTGTGCAGAAGACCAAACATGAGAGCAGTGAGGAGAGTGACGAAGGGGCAGCTGGTGGCCCGAGGGATATCCCAGCAGGCCACAGGCCATCGGGAACACAGCCGCTGCTAGAGGTAGCCATCAGGGAAGCAGAGGCCCAGCCTTTTGAAGTCTTAATGCAGTTCCTCTACACGGACAAGATCCAGTACCCACGCAGAGGTACCTCCTTTCTCATGGTTTTCAGATTGTAACTGCAGAAATCTCCATGTGAGACAAGAAAAACTGACAAGTTGTTCTTTCTTTGCTTGTCTCTGTAGGTCATGTCCAGGATGTTCTTCTAATCATGGATGTGTACAAACTGGCTCTTAGTTTTAAGCTTTCCCGCCTGGAGCAGCTGTGTGTGCAGTACATCGAGGCATCTGTCGACCTGCAGAACGTTCTCAGTGTTTGCGAAAATGCCAACAAGCTGCAACTGGACCAGCTAAAGGTACATGTGGTCAACTGAAGAGGACCAACACCAGCCTCAAAGCTCGTTTTTACTGCCCTCTAGTGGCTGAAGTTCAGGGTGCCATCTAAGGCTCTGCAACTTTGTGTTACTTTATGTACACAATTGCACAGTTGAAATTGAATGAATGAAAATAATAGATTTATAATGAAACTAAAGAAAATGAAGAAAAGGACAAGAAATAGCATATAGGTATATAAAAATTAAATTACAAAACAAGAAGGAAGCCAGTCATTAATAGCACCAAGGTTGCTGCAGTACCACAGAGAAATTAGCTTTAATGCCAACAAATTGTTTCTCCTTCTAGGAACATTGCCTTAATTTTGTGGTGAAGGAGTCGCACTTCAACCAGGTGATCATGACGAAGGAGTTTGAACATCTGTCCACGCCACTGATTGTAGAGATAGTGCGGCGAAAGCAGCAGCCTCCTCCCAGGTTGTACTCAGACCAGCCTGTGGACATCGGGACCTCCCTGGTCCAGGACATGAAGGCTTATCTGGAGGGAGGCGGCCTGGAGTTCTGCGACATTATCCTGCTTTTAGACGGACACCCGCGACCTGCTCACAAAGCCATACTGGCAGCTCGATCCAGGTAAAGACTACATAGAGTTTATGAGCTGCTTTAAGCACATGCATCAGCTAGAGCATGTTACCAGACACCTGACTGTCAAACCAGAAGATAAAAAATTATTCTAACTACTCAAGCAGGTTTAAAGGGACTGAAATGGGGTCATATGAGGTACTTATCCAGAGTCAGTGTATTATCTGCAGTAGATGTACACCCGCCCAGTTTGGGGAGGCAGCAGAAGTAGCCATGTACAAAGCTGAGCAATGTACTGCTGTGAAGAGGGACGGCAGGAAAATGCATTTTAGCCACCTAAAAAAAATCAATATCAGTTTAAGTGGACACTATATTTAGAATATTTCCACTGCTTTACTTTGCCATGAGAAAGCCCTTTCTGTTAAGAAACCACTGTTGCTTGGATTTGCTGGTTTACTGCTGCCTCGATCTGTTAGTTTGTGTTATTGTGTGACTTTGGTGTTATAGAAGGTTAGTTTAGATTCACTGAAGTCACACAATAGCTTGCTTAGTTTCTGTGTAGGTTCTTGTCTCTGCTTCTTGAAACAGGGTGCGTATTGATAACTGTACGCAGTTCACTGAAGATATTCCCCCGTACAACCCCACTTCAGTTCATCTGAAATATCCCTTTAAGTCAATGCAAATGAGACAATTTTAAGGCATTTTCAGAAATGTGATATCTACTTTATACTTTATTTTATTTATTTTATACCTCAGTTTAAATGTAGGTCTGTCTTTACTTGCATAGAGTAGAGGATTAGAATCTAAACCAGTGAGCATCAAGAAATGCATTTTGTATCATATGAGAATGTTTTAGGGAGGTGATTAAATTTTCTTACCATTATACTTGTTTCATTTTAGCTCAGTGATATGTATGACACTTTTTAAGGTTAGCATTTCTACTCCCCAGCTACTTTGAGGCGATGTTTCGCTCCTTCATGCCCGAGGACGGTCAGGTTAACATCTCCATCGGTGAGATGGTTCCAAGTAAGCAGGCCTTTGAGTCGATGCTGCGTTATATCTACTACGGTGACGTCAACATGCCTCCAGAGGATTCCCTGTATCCTTTTCAAATTCACGCTGCTTTATATTCATTCATCAGATTAAAAGTCTTTCCCAGGCAGAGCGCACTATAAAGACAACACTGGAAACGGCTTAAAAACTTTTTTGCAAATTTAATGAAAAGAAATTATGAACAAGGCCACATCCTTTGATGACGGCAGTCCCTGAAATGGGACACAGCTTCTGCTTCTCTCAGCCGCTGATCCAGAAAATACAGTGGTAGAGTTAAGGTGGAATAAGAAAGTCGTGATGCAGTGGCTGAGTGTGATCAGCTGAAAGGCCCAACAGTCAAGACAAACACACTCAAAACAGTTATGTTTAGGCATATGCCTTGAGATTGATATATTTAGACATTTGTAATAAGGTTAAATGTCAGAATAAGATGTGATTAAGGTTAAGTAAAGGTTTGACATTGTTAAGATTACAGTAAAAACACTACACTACTCAGCATCTAGTGGACATTATTGTAACTGCATCATAATGGGCATCTTTACAGCTATTGTGGTCACAAAGTGCTATACAAGGAACAAAATATAGCTTTTAATTTATTCGTTAGTAATTTATTTTCAACACTAACAAAAGCTGTTGCAGTCTGTTTACATCTTATAAACATGACATTGGACATTTTGTGCCAGTGAAGCCTCCAAAATGAACAACAAAGGAGAGTGGACTGTGAAATTAAAATGCGGGTCTATAAGGGCCCTAAAGTGAAAACAGAAGTATGACACAAAAAAAATTAACACATCTATCCAAGGTGCTTCTCATATGATACTGCATACTGTGGTTCTCTTCTCACTAATGTCATTAACAACATAATCCTTAAATCTAAATTTTATTTTTGGACTACCCCTTCTATAATAGATGCCTCATGCGTTGGTGTCTGCTGGTCTGCCTCAAAAAATGCAAATATTTAATTAAAACAGTTCAAGTCCTTTTGAGTCATCTGTTTCAAGTCTAGCTGAAGTTTCAAGCCATGAATAACAAGTCAAGTCTTTTATCAGTTTTTGTCAAGCACCTCTCAAGTCCTCAAATTTGTGACTTAACTCTGACTTAAGTTAAGTCATGTGACTCAAGTCCCCCTTCCTCTGCAATGTATAGATACTCCTGGTCAAATACCACTAAAATACAAGTGAAGGTTGTTAAAAGTTTAGTACTTTCCTTTAAAAATGCCAATAATAAGTATTCAAAAATACATTTTCTTTTTAATATTAATGCATTTTATATTATTGCCACAATCCATTTAAAGAATCTAATTACTCTGAAACACACAGGCCCTGTTTAATACCAGTTTTCTGTCCCCATCCCTACTCATAGTACTGTGTTTATTTGACAAGATTGAAATATATATATTTCATTTTGGCGAGTGTGCATTTGAAATGAGTACTCAAAGCATGGTCTGAAACTGTCAGACCTGTCAGGTGCTGTCACAGGATGCATTCTGTTTTCTTTAACAGCTGTTTGTTACATAAAACATACTTTTCTGTTGAGAACCCGTGATACTGCTGCAGATCTTGATCACCTCCGTTGATGCATTTTTTTGTTAAAGGTTGAGAGAAGCATACCACATATAATGAAAAACTAAAAATCAACTCCGTAAAAGAGATTAATCAGGTACCTGTTAACACTGAATTTAGCTAATCTCCTCAGATAAAAGAGGTGCTACTGGCTTTTTTTACACCACTACTTTTACTATGTTTAGTGTTGTAGATGCCTGTGGGGCGCATATAATAAGCAAATACTCTTCTTCTTCTTCTGTCAAATGTCTTCTGTGCAAAAAGTGATTACATGGGTGGCTAAAGTGCACAGAATATTGCTTTTCAGCAAATAAAAATTTCATTTTTCATTATAATGTAGCACAGAGAGAGGTTTTTTCACTTCCTTGACCTGCGATAACCAGCTATCTGTTTGCTGCTCCATATTACTACGGGTTTTCAAACAACAGGCTGCAGGCTTACTGTAAGCAGAATCTGGAGATGAACGTCACTGTGGAGAATGTCTTGCAGGTATTTATGTTTTTACCCGGGGGGGAGTAGTGACCTAATTTGTCCCATACTTGAAGACATTTTTTTATGCTGCATGAATCATTTCTTCCCTCAATATTTCCCCCCTCCTCTCCTCTTCAGATTCTGGAGGCGGCTGATAAGACCCAGGCTCTGGACATGAAGAAGCACTGCCTGCACATTATTGTCCACCAGTTCATTAAGGTGGGTGGGCTTGTATCCGGAGCCCTGGGGGTTTGCTGCCCACTGGCTGCAGCTGAGCTAACCCTGTAGGCTCGTCTTCTCTGCATGAGACCGACACCTTTTGGCCTCCTGGTGGATCACCCTCCATCTCGTGTGTAGAGTGGAGGCTGTTTACAGGCCGGCCGGCTGTACAAGCACCTCATCTCATAACGAAGAGGGTCAAAGTGCCACTCTGATTATTGTTTGTTATTCAAAGATGCAGTGAAGCGCTCAATTCTCACCCTCCTTCACTGGAGTGCTGTTGTTTCTGTTAAACTTCTTCCTGTTTATTTTAATTTGTCATGCATGAGCGATCAAGTGCTGCTTATTCCTCATTTTACTTGATTCATTGTCTTAATTTACAGCTCATTTTTTTCTTTTTTTTGCTCTCCTCCCCTCCTAAAGGTCTCCAAGCTCCCCAACCTGCGGTCTCTCAGCCAGCTGCTGCTTTTGGACATCATTGAGTCTCTAGCTACACACATATCAGACAAACAGTGTGCTGAGATGGGCTCTGACATTTAGGATGACACCAAGAGCCTCACAGAAGCCATACATCTCTGCTCCGCCTACTTCTAGTCATTCCCTCGTCCCCAATGCACAGTACTTTTCTTTATGTTGGACCTGGCATGTCTCACCCCCTTTTATTGATGCAGTATCAAATTTTTCTCGTCTCAGTGAGGACTGAAATCAGTGAAGACACCAGATTCTAGCTCAGTTACACCTGTTAAATGGTCCAAAAATTCCCTTTTTATATTAAGTTTGTCATTTATTTATTTTGATTACACAAAAGAAAAGTTTTATTTTGCTCAGTATTGCTGCTGCATTTTTGATAGATATGCGGCGAACTGTAATAATTCATACTTGTGACACTATAGAAATATTCAAGTGTTGCCCTCAGCTGTCGTGTTTTAAGTTATCTGCTCAGATACTTAATCAAAGTATGCTATAAGGTGGATTATTTATCTAAATCTGTATTCATCACTTTATTGTATTATTCTCATCTCTGACACAGTTAACACGTCTGGATTTAAATGTAAGGAATCAAAATCATTATATGATGAAAATAATCAGAATGTATGTCTGTCTTGAAGCTATTTGTTTTGTTTAATGTTAGTCATCGGCACACATCTGTAAAACTAATCACCTCTTACCATTACTAACAGACGAGCTCTCTTTATATAGCAACGTGTATTTAGTGACATCAGTATGCTGTTATTAAATATTTACCCATGTGGGTTTCATGTATTTAAAGCCTTAATAAATCTTATATAAAATAAGTCATTTTGTCCTGAGTATTCACTGCACTCTAAACTTTTGTGCCTTCTTTTTTTGAAAGCTGAACTCTTTATACCCACAGAAGTGTATCTCATTCTCTTAGAGCTTCCATTGTGCCTCTTTAGATGTCTGAGTAAACAGTGTTATTATGTAATTAAAGGTTTTGCACAACCATCCTTTGGCAGCTATCCATAAATGGTAAAAATGTGCAAAAAAGTTGCATGAGCATTCCTGTGAAAGTAGTTTTGACCAGAGCTGCAGCGATTAATCCATTAGTTGATAGAACATTAGTCGCCAACTGTTTTGATTAATTGTTTCAGTCATATTTCAAGCAACCAACGCAAAATCGCAATAGCTGCGACCAGCTGCTGATAAACGTACATGCATGCATCTACATGTGCACACATTCACACACACACAACTTCTGTGGTTAAAGTATAAAGACTGGGACTAAGTCACACTAGTGGAGAAAGGAAGTTTCTGCTAAGTTCAATGACACCTGCCACAAGACTCTATCCCCTGTACTTACACCTGGTATTAAAATATGATCTGTTGTATAGATTGCGTTTACACCTACCTAATATTGAAACATCTTGCACGCCAGAATACCTTCAGATGTGGTCAGGCAGGTCTGAAATCTTCTGATTGCAATGATGCCTCCCACAAGAGTCTATGACTAACAGTTCATTAGTTTGACCATGGAACTTGAATCCATTTAAAAGTTATGTACCTTTTACTGACAGGCCACTCCCACCGCCTTGTCCCCTTTTTGTCAGTTGTCATGAGCAGTCAGTCAGCTGTCCTTTGACTCATGACGAACCTGTCCACTAAATCTTGTGCGAGTCTGTGAATCCATTTGGAGATTTGGCCCGTTTTTGCAACAGTCCACTCATTACCACACACCCTTTTAGCCAACTGGCATGAACATGAACACGCTCCTTCAAACGGTTGATGTCTGTGCCAGATTTCAGACTTCTAGGGTGAAAACTCTAAGTAAAATGTAAATAAACTGCTGCTTTTTTTTTGTCATAAATGATAGTAAATGAAGAGCCTTTGGGTTTTGGACTGTTGAAAGGTCAAAAGAAACAATTTGGAGGTGTCTCTTTGGACTCTGGGAAACTGTAATGAGCATGTTTCACTTTTTTATTTACATTTTATAAACTATTACTTTTGCAATTAATTGGCAGATTAATCAATGATGAAAATTAGTTGCAGCCCTATCCTTGGGCCGTGTTGTGGTTACCAGACTGTGCCATCATAAATCTGATGGACTCTCTGACCTAACATACCTGTCAAATCCTACACTCACCCAAGCAAAGAGCAGATACTCTGCAGCCTGACCCGCCCTTATATCTATATTGCATCAGCCGAGGCTAAACTATACTGTGGCTGGCTCCACTGGCATGATTGGCAGCCTTATCTAGATGCCGCGGCCTGCTCAGTCATCCAGCCAATATCCCTGCTTTGTGATATTTATGATAGCTTGAATTAAAACTGGATTCCTCAAAATAAGCATCTTAAAGATTTATGTTTTAAAAACCCGTACTGATGCCGTTCATTCCAAAAGTCTTGGAAGAAACAAATATTTTTAGACTGAATACCAGCACAGATCTCAGATTCCTACGCAGACCCCTACCATAAACTGAAGCCATTGTAACCTATTCACCATGTGAAAACAGCTGAAGGTTAAAGTCTTGACCTTTTATCAAATTAGCCACGTCCTTCAGAGGTTTCAGTTTGCACAGATCTATGGATGATAAAGTCAAACAATGCTCCTTGGTTTGAGAGAGTGAATTTCTACAGTGTCTGCAAAGTTCTGCACTGGCAAAGATTTTAATTCACTCAACTGAGCTAAATGATATTTTAATTCTATTATATAAATTGGAGTGTCTTACAACTTAAAATACTTGTCATTTTACAGAAGTCTAGACAGTCAGGCCAACCTTAAACATTCAAACTACATAAACTACTGTACTAATGTATTTTTCTCTGCATATTTTTATTTCCAGTGAGTGTACAATAACCAGCAACAATGATATAGTTAATAGTATTCTCATAACCCTCATCCTGTCCCTCCACCTGCATATGCCCAAGTAACCAAAACACACAGACAAACAAGCAAAAGAACAAAAGCAAAAAATAGGTATACTGAAGTGTATTTTCTGCACTAAACCAAAGACAAAAACAGTCACAGAGTTGTAAGTAACAACAGCTTTATATGATCATAATTTATGGTGTAATTATATCCATAAAGCCTCGCAGCCAGAAAATGTCAGATTTCATTATTGATCCAAGTAAAAAGTAGTTTCCAAGTAAGAAAATAATAGGAGCCAAAGTTCTTTCAGCCATTTTTTTCCAGGGTTAATCTCTTAAATGGTAAAAGTTTGGATATTTGGTCCAAAACCACATTAGGTATGATGTGAATAAGACGGTTGAGTTGCTTTATTTTGACGTTATATGGTAAAAAAATTGTTAGGGACTGAGGAAAAAAAGGCTGACCTAAATGCAGAGGGACAAGACTGAATTTTCTGTTCGCTGCCAGTTGTGCTGCAAGATCTGTAAAACTCTCAGTGGAATTCACAAAGTGCTGGACTCTTTTGGACTCTGTTGTAAGAACCGTTGCAGTGAGCACAAAGTGCTATTCATAGTCCAGATACTTGAGACACTTGGCAAATCAAAAGCGCCTCTTTGGATGTCCTTAGAGTGTAAATGTCTTAACTGAAGTCTCACCAGTGACATCAGTAAAACAAATCATCTGAAATGATTACAACTTTGAAGATGGGCTGAATTTCGCAGCCCCACAGCTGTTTGATTCTTCCTCTTTTTTTTTTGGGTGTACCCGCCATGTCCAGCTTGCTCATGTTTCATCCATTTAAGTCCACTTGTGTGTGCACAGCCCAGAATCCCACTGGAGATATCTGGTTTCATCTAAAAACAGAGTTCATTGTTCACCACGATGATATTGAACACTGACACAAAACAGTATGTCTGTTGTCGTGCTGCAGTCCTGGATTATCTCCCATTTTTCAGGTGCATTTTATTAAGGAGGCTGAATGAGTGGGCTGTCCGGGTTGGTCCTGCTACCTTAACAGGTGGGACGGGCTACTGAGCCATTCTGGACCTGGAACCTGTTACCTGCACACTTGAGGCAGGAATCACAGCACAGCAGAGGCAAAAGATGGTTTTTCTAACACCTAAAATCATGCAGAGGACTGCACTCTTTGTGACGTTTGGCGGTTTGGTGACCTCTGGGATCACAGCCTTCCTTCCATTCTGGAAGACGATGAACTCTGATCTGAATGAAGTGGAGAACTGGTTCTCTGGACTGTGGCACATGTGCCTCTACACAGAGGAGGTGGGGATCCAGTGTAAGGCCTATGACTCCATCCTGGGACTGCCGATGGACCTGCAGATCTCCAGGGTGCTGGTGTCAGTGTCTATAGGCTCTGGGGGTTTGGCTCTGGTGGCTGTCTTCCCAGGACTGGAGGGAGTTGAGATGTGTGTGGGGCAGCCTGGCCTGAAGAGGCGGCTCCTCATCCTCGGCGGGGTGCTGTCCTGGGTGTCAGGGCTCACCACTCTGGCACCGATCTCTATTGTGGCCTACACGACTGTGGTGGACTTCTGGGACGAGGGTTTTCCTGATGTGATGCCACGCTGGGAGTACGGAGAGGCGATGTTCTCTGGTTGGTTTGGAGGTTTGGCCCTGGTCATCGGAGGGACGCTCTTCTTTGTAGCTGTGTGCATGGCGGACTTCGACCAGAGGCCGCCAAGTGTGCCAAACAGCCCGCAGGTGAAACACAGGACAAAGCAGTACCTGAAGACAGAGGTGTTGTAAATTGTCCAATGTGTCACCTGCATATTCATATACTTCATATGGAGACTGTCAGCTAGTGGACTTGAGAGATGAGACAGTGAAATGACTTGTGAAATACTTCTGTGGCGCTATTTGTGTGACAATGTCAAAAATAATATTTCTGACTCAAGTAACATGAAAGCAAATATGGTTTGTGTTTTATTTGTTCTTTTCAATTCAAATTGTTACTCAGAGTATTAATAGAGACATTTTCCTCATCAAGTTTTCATTATTAATGTAATGTGAGTTAATAAGCAGCTGCAGTAGTTTTTATTCCTATGGACTGGGTTGTTCTAACAATTGTTCATTTAATCTGAGATTAGATGTAATCAGAGTTTAGCAAAACTAGATTTAAAAGGAGTAAATCAAGATTTAAAATTAAGCAGAGCTCTGTTGCACAATTAATCTCAGTTTAGTCAGTTTTATTGATGTAAACCAAAATTAGATAGTTTAATTACCACTGGGATGCTTGCTTAACCAAATTAAAACAAACAAACAAATAAAAAAATAAATAGAATGATGTTAGGACCTAATAAGTATAAAGAGGTGGGGGGTAACTTTCAGCTGTTCTGTATTTCTTAAGAAAGGCATTACATTATTTGCTAACTATAGCTAAAAAATTATGTGGTATGCTATTGTATCAAAGGGGCTCATCTCAGTTAACACAACCCAATTTGAACGCACCAGCATGATGACTTAGCAGAGAATTAAAGGCAGCCATTTTAAAAGTTAAACTTCCTCAAGTGTAAGTTTAAAGTTAATACTGGATCACAGTTTAATTTGGAATTTAATGGTTTGGTGCAACAGAATTAAATATAATCTATCCTTAGAGTAAAAACTAAACTGATGTTAAAGAGAGCTATAAATTTAATCTTCAGCTAATTTAAAGGTTCCATGTAACATAAATTACAGTTAAACCATGATTTAATGGGGCTTTAAAAAATAATCCCTGTTGGTACAACCCAAATAAGAAGCAAAGAAAGCAATGTTTTTCATTTATACACCGTAAAAAAAAGTTTTAGAGTTTTAGAAACAAAAAATTCTGTATTTCAAAAATTTAATAGTGAATAATGGTTGATAATTTAATATTTTCAATTCCACTAATTTTCAATATTTTACTTTTTTTTGAAACTTCAAACTTTTTGTGTATTTAATTCTTCATTTACATATGTGAACATATTTATGTGAACATAATTGTGAATCAGAACTGTGTTCGTTGTGAATTCTTTTGATGATTTTAATTTTAGAGGTTAATTTGAGGAATCAAATTTGGATTTGCTTTTAAATAAATGTGCTTTTAAAATAAATGTGCTATATGGAAAAAAAGGAATGTCATGAGCACAAAATTTTGTTTAAAATACTGCAAAAATAACAATAACCTAAATGTGAAGTCCTAGGAAAAAGTACATAAAGATGTGCAGCAGTACACTAAGTAAATTGCTACTCTCCAGTCTCATGCACGGGTCTGTAGTTTACTAATTAGGAACCCTAAATAAGCATGAAAATGTCCAACATTAGTTGCCCAGGGTCTCTGAGCCCACTGCCAGGGCAGGAGTGAATAGTTGCATTCCAGCACTGCAGTTCTTCTGTGTTAAATTTCGTTTCGGGGAGGGACTTGGCACCGTCAGCTCCTCTTATTGGCTCCAGTGTGCTGCTGTACGTTGTGATGATTAGAACTGATTTGGACTTTTTTTTTGTCAGTTTACTGGCTGTCACAACAAATTACAAAATGATACAGAATAAATTGAGATCAGTTTGTATTACATAAAACTGTGTCAAGATCTTGTTTAACATGTTCGGTTCCTTAACCAACAATTTGTTTAGATCTAATTACCCGTCTGCTTGAATCCACCCTGATAGCAGCTGACATTAATATTTTGGCAGGCTCTGATTTGATAGTTCAGTCCATGAATGATTCATTCACATCTCTTGCCTCTGTTAATCTGGGTTTTTGGATGCTGCAGCTCTCTGGCCCCTGCAGAAAGAAGAGAGTCCCCCCCTGTAATTCAATTAAACTGAGTGATGTATCAGTGATGTAAGGCTGCGGGCCCTCCCCGCTCCCTGTGAGAGCCTGATCACTCATCTTGTTGTACATGTGCACACCGTTCACCCCTGGCTCCCACTCAAACATGCTTTTACATGTGCTCGAACACACGCAGAGAGCAACGCAAACACACTGACACTGGAGGACATGTGCCCGTGTCAGCTGTTGGTAGGAGGACAGTAGAAATGTCTTATAAGTTTTCATTTGCACACATTAGCATTCTGTTAGTGCTGCATCCTGATCATCATCCCGCATGTGTCAGTGCTGTCATCGTTACCATAGAAATGAGTCTGAGATTATCAGGTGAACGACCTTGTCCCCGCAGTTACACTCACACAAATAAGGGTTCCAAAAGGGTTCTTCCTCAGGGGCTGAGGCTCTACCCAGAACCATTTGCTTTTGAGGAACCCTTTTAGGAAGAAAGAGTTCCGTCAAGGGTTCTTTGTACTATAATAGGGAACAAGGGTTCCCTCTAGAAACCCCTGGGTGTGGTGTTCTAGATAAAACACTTGGAATATAATAGGCCTCTCCGTAACACCCCTGGGTGGGTTCTAGATGAAACCACTGGAATATAAAAGGGTTCTTTGTAGAACCCCCCTGGGTGGGTAATAGATAAAACCCTTGGAATATAGAGGGATCTTGGTAGTACCCCCTGAGTGGGTACTGGGTAAACCCCTTGGAATATAAAAGGGTTCCCAGGAGAATGCCCTCGGTGGGTTCTATATCAAACTCTCAGAATATTAAAGGGTTCTTCTGAGAATGCCCTTGGTGAGTTCTAGA
Organism: Lutjanus argentimaculatus; assembly: GCA_034769285.1. NCBI lineage: Eukaryota > Metazoa > Chordata > Actinopteri > Lutjaniformes > Lutjanidae > Lutjanus > Lutjanus argentimaculatus. The sequence goes on from JAWZSL010000017.1 coordinate 15,066,232, forward strand.
TAAAACCCTGGATAAATGCTTGTTAGCAGACTTAGAGGATGGAAAGATTCTGGACAGAACCCCAGCGAGGGTTGCTGAATTCCTTGAAGAACTTGAAGTCTTTATACCATAATATAAAAGGGTTCTCAGTAGAATCCCTCGAGTGGGCTCTAGATAAAGCCCTTGAAATATATAAGGGTTCTCAGTACATCCCCTGGGTAAGTTCTAGATAAAATATTTGGAATATAAAAGGGTTTGCAAGGGAATGCCTGAGTTGGGTTCTAGATAAAAGCCTTGGAATATAGAGGGGTTATCTGCAGAACCACATGGGTGGATTCTAGATGAATCCACCGGAATATAGAAGGGTTCTCTGTAGATTTCCCTGAATGGGTTCTAGATAAAACCTTTGGTATATAAAAGGGTGGGTGAAACCTTTCACAGATAGCTCTAGGTATAACCCTTTATGTTAGGTAGAACCCACTGAAAAGGATCCAAGCAGAACAGGAACCATAAAGGGTTCTCCTACTGGGATAATCCAAAGAACCCTTTATGGTTCTAGTTAGCACCTTTATTTCTAAGAGTGTATTTAAAGGGGTGGCTCAGTTGCTCCCACAGTGGGAGCATGTAAGGAATGGAAATATGTTGGGAGCTCATTTCTATAAGTCTCAGTATACCTTTATAATCCTGCTCCACCGACCCCCCCTGACTGAAACTGGGATTTACTGCACCAACTGCACTTTCACTCTTTCTCCTCCTGCTGCACAAACACACACCGTAAGAGCTGTTTTAGTGTCTGAAGTGTAGTTTTTACATGTCTGCTGGTGGTCAGTACAGGCAGGTAAGTTTTAACAATAGCAGCAGCAGCACATACACATGCAGCACAATGCACACACAGCACAGTGTGATAAGTGGGCAGTCAGACCAGGCAGTGCAGTGGGGAGGGCAGCAAGTGTTTGATCAGGCTTAACTGGCAAGTCAGGTCCTTTGACATCTGAAGGCGAGGCTGAAAGGGTCTGAAAAAGCAAGAGAAAGAGAGTGTGTGTGTGCCTAAGTGTGTGTGTGTGTTTGTGAAAGAGAAAGAGGAGGGGGTGGGAGGACGAGAGCAGGGAACGGTGAGAATTCATGCTGTGTTAGCATCCCCTCAGCAACTCCATCAATACTGCATACAGCTGAGAAACTGGCAAAGGTCCTCCTGTGCTGCATTTGCAGGCTCGGCCAGGGAAAAGAGAGCAACTCCCACGACCGGTCGGCTCAGTCTGCTGCTGCTGCTGCTGGAGAGGGGGGCTCTGTGAGGGGCACACACACACACACACACAAACACACACACACTCATACACACACTCACTCCACACACTAGAGCCTCTGCTGCATCAAGAGGCAGAAGAGGAGAGCGGAGGAGGGTACAGAGGGACACACAGACTTGGAATACTCCAGTGGACAGAGCCAATCCTTGAGAGGGGACAGGAGGATTGTTGAGGAGACTCATGTGCTAATATGCTTCCGTGCTCCGCAGGGGGAAGCTGAGCACCAGGGAGTTTGACAGGATCTCAGTGCACCTGCTCCATGCACACTGGTAAGCTGATTTATTCCTTTTACAGTCAGAGAAACACAATTCACCTTCACTAGCTCCCGATATGATGTGTCTGTGTGATGCTTTGTGCACAATTATTAGATCTTGCCTGTATTTGTGCACTATGGATACATACAGGACTTGTATGGAAGTTGGTCCAGGGACTCAGATAGCTGCTCTGGAGAACCATGAACTGTGCTGCAGTACATAGAACTGAGCACAGAGCTACAGTACATAATAGATTTTGATTTATGCCAAATAAGAGCAGATCAAACACTCACCTACATGGCTGATAAAGTGTTTAATTGTTAGAACATCAGTAACTCACACAGCACATCTCACACTCTTTTTGTTTCCTTCGGTTTTCATTGCTACTTATGTGTGTGTTTGTTTGTGTGTGTGCATGCTGAGAAACCGGTCAATAGCAGAATTGTTATATGGAAGCACAGCTGCTCTGTGGGGTGTACACCCCTCTGTAAACCACAATTCTAGTTTTCCATGACATCATGGAGAGGTTATCGCTCAAAGCAGCAGCAAAAATGACCTGATAGAAGTCGGTGGTGCCATTGTTGACCAGCTAGAATATAACACACAGGATGTAAAGTTTGGGTCAACTTTTTAAAGGAAAAATGGTTTAAGTAATGTAAGGTTTTTCTCCTTTCAGCGCCAGTCATAATCTTTGTTTTCTAGAGCCACGTGGCATCTATGTAGGTTTGTTTTTGAATTCCTTTAAAAGCTTAACTATATGACCTGTGTCGCCTGGGGTAGACTTTAGACATTATATTCCCTACTTTTCAGTTTTTACAATATTTCTTTCCAGCCCAGAAGCCCCTTAATCCCCCTGATTGTACCCCAACCTACAGAGCCCTTCCACAAAGAATAACCTGATAATAATAACAACTTATTCATATAGCACCTTTAACACATAATTGCTTTGACGGAGAAAGCAAGAGCAGGAAACCTAGGAGGCAGCATAACAGCAGAAAGCCAAAACAGACAAATCTGCTAGTACACTGTAGGTAACAAATATAGCAGTAAAGGTATAAAATACTAATGAGATTTGGTAAAAATAGTAATAATAATGCAATGTATTTGTAAAGACCTAAAGCACCTACAGAAAATGATGCAAAACAGCAAAATTAGGCATAAAAGCACAGATAAAAGCACAGAAAAATACATAATAAAGCACATAAGTGCTAGTAATGGCAAGAATTGTTGTAAACTGTAATAATGAGACAAAAGAAAGAAAGAAAGATCTTTAAAAAATGTATACGTGCATTATAAAGGGGGAAAAATAGATTACAAAACAAAAAGGAAGTCCTTTTCAGATTTTATGCACACTCATTTTAAACAGTGTTTTGGACCTTATAAAGCTGTAATCAGCTCCTCTGATCTTGACTGAAACATGGTAAAAATAACCACGGCCACTTATCTACAAGCAAACAAGATAAACATCCTTACAAACTTGGTGTGAATGAACTTGCTCACAATGTCTGATTGTGTCACGTAGTAGAGCTTCTTAACGGGGATTGTGGTCAACCGTAATCCACTCTTTATTCTTTTATAGTTAACACACGTAGGCAATGGAGTAAATAGAAGTCAGTCAAAAGCTTCTTGGCATCTTGAGGGACATCCTGTTGACCCAACTGATGGAGTTCCATAAATTTAACTTCAAACGTGGCCTGAAACAAAATAAGAAGAAACGCTGCAAAGATCAAAGATTAAAACAATTTCACCCGCTTGTCCCTCACATCGAGCGCTTCCTTAAGCTGATGGTAAACACAATAGATAACCACTGAGAGCCTGGTGAGAGAGCACTTTTGCTCAACAGCCTGTTTACGCAATCAGAGGACGATTCCTCGGGCTTATCTTGTTATTTCGCAAACCAGGAGGACGTGCAGACTTGTGCAGAGGTGTGGTTAAATTAAGACTGTTGTGGAGCGCTTGTCTTTTATCAGCTGAGGATCAGAGAGCCCTAATCGTTAACTACAGGCCGACATACCTGCCAAGCAAGTGTGTGAATAAAACAGAGACCAATAGTTTGGATTGTTGAAACCAGCAGCTCTTCTTTTATTCAGGTCCGCAAGTCCAGGTCCAAGAGCCACAGTTTTTACTACATATGGATGTTAGAGCATCTGTTCCTCTGCAGCTGATAGTATTCCAGATGTTTTCAGCTATGTTCCAATGCAGAGAAATCCAGAATTTAGTTAAGGTAATGGTGCATTTCCTGCTAGCCGTTGCTTGCTAGTTGCTTGAAACCTTCAGAAAAACACAGGATACATCAGAGAGCGAGGAAGGAAGTTGGCGAACATAACATGAATAAAACTAAAATATGAATAAAACTTTAATATTACCTTGTCCATCAGCATCACTTCCGCCTGAGTCCACTTAGATAGATCTTCATCAGCTATGGTGGTTGTTTAACAATAAAGACAACAACTCCCATGATCCCACGCTACTTCACAATGTCATCAAATTACGTCTTTTGTTATATAAGAGGGATCCGTAGCAGCAGGATTTACATATTGTACATTTAAGTTGAGATAAGAAGAGTCTAAGATAGGATTTTTCCCAATCTGGTATAACAGAAGCAAATCCTAAGCAGCTTTAAGAATCTTGTCTTATCTTCCCAAAAATAAAAATCCCAAATACTCAGTGGAACCTAGTTTAGCAACTTTTACATCTATTACCTACAAATTGACAGTATTTTTTTCACCCTGCCGAGCTAAACAATTTTGTAATAGTTGTTTTTTAAACATAATAAAAATATGCATTCAAACATACAAAAAATGATGTTCTTTTGGGGAAATTGACAATAATGTTAACTTATGAGATAAAAGAAAAAGAGTGGGCTGAGCTAGCAGACAGTCACAATCAATGAGCAGCCATATGATTAGTCAAGGAGGGAACACTACCGTTAGCTACTGTTAACTAAAACTACCATAATTTACTCTTAGCAAATGCTACCGTTAGCTACTGTTAGTTAAGTTAGCTACCACTACAGGTGGGAAAGTGAAAATTAGGACAGCTTATGTACGATTTTTTTTTAGTTTAATACATATTTATACACTTCATGTCCTAAATTATGATAGGAACATTGATTTAGAAGCTGTTCATCTGTAATATTTTTGTTTTGTTTTTTTAATATGACCCTAATTACCAAACAGTTTAAAAAAAAAAGCAAATCAGGAGGTTTCTGTAAAACAGCCCCAGGCTTGTTACTGGCTTGGAGGAGGGTTCTTTCTAGAAATGTAATGTCCCTTTTTTTGATGAGTGCCCTCCTCACTTGGTATGTTCATCTTTAAATCAGTAACATCACTGTTTGATGTTGTAGAATAAGTGTTGAATGATGGGCTCAGGCCACACAGTCCCACTCACAGTCAGTTTATAGACTGTGAGTGAGTTTTAGACCAGGAGCTGCGTTTTGCTAATTCTCCCCTGCAACATTCCTGTAACAGGTATTACATTTGTAGGGAAGTGAGTGAAACTGACAGCTTGTTTGCAGGCAGGATTATTAGCACTGCTTGGGTACAGGCCCAACAGTGAGAGAGCGGGATCTGCGTCATATGTTGTGAGGACCAAATCTGCTTAACCTACTTTAGTTTTGCACAAAATATCTTGGGCTTTCTGGAACTCCAGGATGGCAGCTCATTGCGATCCAATTTGTTGTTCATCAAAATTTCAGTGGTGACAAATTATTAAAGGGGCAACATGTGAGAGAGAAGTCTTCATAGACAGCCTCTCTTTAGGGGAAGTGATTTGATATGATGCTCTCCGTATTTAGAGAAACACACAACATCAAAGCCTCTGCTGTGTTAGCACGGCTGTTAACCGAATGAAGGAAAATGTAAATGTTTGGCACAGATGCATAGTGTAGGAATACACAACAAAATGAGGCTTTTCCACTTGTCAGAGATGCAATTTGGAAAATCTGACGTGATATTAGAACCAAAAATGATCACCAGCTTAAATTTATTTTTGTACAGTATTTTTCACTTCCAGCAACAGTGGAATATAGTAGTGCAATATATTACAATACAAGTTTAGTAATCCCACTTGGCGTAATTTGTTGGAGCAGCTTGTTGTACACAAAAAAACACAGTAAGAAAAAACAAATCATAACACAAGGGAGCAAAATGTGGAATAGACTCTCTAAATAATACCAATAAATAAATGTGCTAAGCACAATAAAAAGATCATTTGAAGCTTACACCAACAATGGTTGACAAAAACACAGCAGAGCATTTACAATAGAAGTTGGATTTCAGACAAAATGAATGATTTGGAAGCACATGTTCAGAAGAAGCTGAGACACTTTCTGCTTTCTAGAGAATTTGTTGGTTGCAAAAAGACATTAGATCTCTTTGTGTCACTCCGATGATCTTCGAAGAGATTCTAACAATATTGTTCAGGCTGTCTCTGTCTTCCACTGTGAGGCTGTGAAACCAGCAGATAAAGGGGAAAACTCAGGAGACTGTCAGTAAAAGATAGATAAAAATCACGAAGGATCAAAGGATCACTGGACTGACAGAAAAAGTTAGTTTAGTTTGCAGAGAAGTTAATTCTCTGTTGTTCACAATAGCCTCAGTGCTGACATCAAATTAAAGGTGGTATTTCTAGATCCTTTAGCCTACTTAAGTAAAGGTACTAAAACACAGCAATGGAAAATAATGCTTCATTACACATAAAAAAAAACTACATTCATAATCCTATTTCAGCAAAACTACTGGCTCTGTATTTTTGAAAAATGTCCCCAGTGACAGATTATTGTATATGATATTATTAGATTGTTAATATTGATGCATTAAACAAATTAGCTACTGTTAATGAACACTACTGTTAATTACTAGGGGTTGAACCCCTTCAAGTTACAAAATAACCTTTTTTACTTACTCAATACAGTCATCAACGTCAGTATTTGATGACCTGAAGTGACTCAACAATCAGCCATCTTTCTCCAAAATTGCTAAACCCAGCTCTAAATGAAACCATTTGAGGAGTTTAGAAGGTGAATGTTTTTTTAATGAAAAGTGTAATAAGGGACCCCAACAACACGCTTCTATTTGTAAGAGGTCAGAGGCCAAAACGGTTGGGAATTATTGGTTTAATTTTGACAATACGTTGACATTATATAAACTCATGTGTTTTTTTTAATTTGCAAAGTAACTAAAGCTGTCAAATAAATGTGGTGGACAAAATGTAGTGGAATAGAAATATGAAATTAATAAAATTAATATAAGTACACGTACAGCACAGTACTTGAGTAAATTTACTTTGTTACTTTCACGTCCTGCAAACAAACACATAGTTTTGGGTACAGTTACTCAATCTCAGCTGCAGAGTTGTGGCCAGTCAGAGGAGATCTTTCCATTTCTCGTTTGTTCTCAGGAACTTTTTCTCAGCAGTGCTCCATTCAACACTGCACACTTTTTTTTTCTGAAGTTCAAGGACATTAAGATGTGCTCAGAATATCAAGCAGTCCCTTTGGTTGTACCTCAAAAGGATAATTTGGTGATGGATTGCACCATGTTGGGTGATACACCTGCCATCCTGCATCAGATTCATAGCAGCCAGCGAGCCTGTGAGTAACTAACTACAGTATGTGTGGGTGAAATACCAGAGCTGGCACAAGTGTGAGGGCAACGTGGCAACAAAAAAACACAAGGGGGATTTTGAAACTCAAGGGGCCCCTGCTTCCCTTTAAAGAGCAGTGTGACGAGAAAGTTAATAGGTGTCGGAGTGCTGTTAATATTTAACAGTTTCCATGCAGTATGCATGAACAAAGGTAACAATGTGTGTGGAAATGTTCCTAATTAACACAATTGCTTCCTTTTTACAAGCACTAACATGTTGTAGAGACACAAACACAGAAAATAATGTGTCTGGCTTTTGCAGTCTAATCCTGACTCCTTCAGACACTTCAGAGCAGCTTCAGACACCTTTTGTGATAAACACAAACACAGTCAGTGACTTTGACTCATTATAAGACACAAGGCCATAAAAAATCAGAATCAGAATCAGAATCAGAAATACTTTATTGATCCCCAGGGGGATTAGGGTTAAATAAGGAGACACTCGAGGGACAAATGTTTTATCTATTTGAAAGACAAAGTGATAAATGCAAAACTAAAATTTGAAACTGAAAGCAGTCAGAACAATTTATTTGAAGGGGTGTGCATAAGACTGTCATTATGCTGTCATAACCTTGTCATGACACCTGTCATGGACATGAAATCTTTATGAATGTTTATGACCATTGCCATTAAATGTCATTCAGTTTTATCATTTTTAATGCAAAGTTGACATTGTTTGAGATGTCTGTGTTATGACAAGCTGACATTAATCAACCCAGTCATGTCTTTGTTATGACTTGACATTAAGAAGAGGCACTTGTCTTTGCTATGACCATTTGACAGTAACCGTGACAACATAACCTGTCAATGTCTTTGTCATGACAACTCTACATTAATCAAACCAGTAATGTCTTGGTTGTGACAACTTGACATTGATGAAGCCAATAATATGTCTGTTATGACAACTTGACATAATCAAACTTAAAGAAAACTGTTCAGACATCATGCACTTACAATGGTCTCATGACGTCCAGTGTCAAAACCAACCACATATGACAGTTTAATGTAATGTTATAACATAAATCTAAACTGTTTCTTTATGTTTGATAATGTCAAGTTGTCATAACAAAGACACCTCAAACAATGTCAACTTTGCATCAAAAATAGCAGAATTGATCAAATGACACTTAATGATAACATTCATATACATTCATAAAGAATGTTCATGACAGGTGTCGTGACAAGGTTATGACAGTCTAATGACAGTCTTATGCACACCCCTTCAAATAATGTTATGAACAATTCTTTAAAACCACCCGAGCAACAACAGACAAGCCATGTTATAAGAGAGATAAAGAAACAGCTGGCAACAGCACATCAGACTCATGTAAACCAGTGCTATTGACACACATCTGTCTGGGTGTGTGGTGTGTGTGTGTGTGTGTGTGTGTGTGTGTGTGTGTGTGTGTGTGTGTGTGTGTGTGTATCTGTGTGTGTGTGCATGCATGTGTGTGTGTTGTTGACGATGTCTCTCCCCGTGTCCATGCAGGTTTTAGTGGAGGAGCTGACGTGTGCGATGGCCAGCCTGGACCTGCAGGTTCTCACACACACAGTTCTGTGTTATCGTTACCTCCCGACCAAGCAGCCCAGCCCGAGGATCTGACTGCGCCTCCCTCGCCAACCTCCCTCTCCCCCCCTCCCTCCCTCTCTATTTGGGTGTCCCTCAATCCTGGGCCCACCATGGGAGGATGCTTCTCCAAACCCAAACCAGGTAACCAACATGTTTCGCTTTCTCAATCAGTCGTAGGTTAGTTTAGTTTGAAAGAAAACAAACACCAAACATGCACAATAACAGCTCATGTGCAGGTGAGGAACAGCAGGTGTTTCTCGAGTTTTCTCACCTGCAGGAGGAGGACAAAATAACAGGAACATCTTACAGTCTGATGTACTGCAATACGACAAATGATTAAATTATTGTTGAAATCTTGTCCAAAAGGTGTGGTAATATTTTTGTTTGTCCTGTTATATGTTATTTTGTCCACCTCTGTAGATGCTATCCTTCCTTTATTATTTCCAGGAGGCCTGGGCAATGTGCTGAAATAATTCTCATAATATTAACTAGAGGGCAAATAACCCAGTCCTCTATGACATGCAAATTATTACAGTAACATTTATATAGGCTTATTTTGGTTAGATCAAGTAGGAAAAAACACTAAGGATTGATATTGTTTATTTCTTAAATACCTGCTCCATTATTCATGTTTGAGGGGGCCGTTATGTTTTGTTGTATGTTTAGTCACAGCACGCTATTCACTTTAAACACAACATGTTCATTTCCTGCTTTCCACAGACACCGGTGTTGCAATTGATCTCGCAGTGTTAACGTAGTGAAAAATAATTTGTGTGTCCACTCTGTGATTCTGATCCACCTCAAAATTTAATGGGTTCTTCTTTGGCCACTGCCACACCAGGCCAGTAGTTTTCTGCAATCCTGCTGACAAACAAACAAACTGAAACCAAAACATAACCTCCTTGGTAATAAGGATATTTCCTCTTATCAATATGAATCTTTTAGTGATGTTCAAAGCCTTACATGAGAGTAAACTCTTTGTATTTACAATGTAAGAAACTCCATTAACTGTTAATTATCGTTCTTAATCTTTATTTTGTTAATCTTGCATCATTCATTTGTCCAAACACTTTCTAAAGCCACTGCACATATATCAATCTAAACAAAAACAATCAAATTGTGTTTACACACCTCTATTAACTCAATCATTGTATTTCTCTGTTACCTTGTTCTTGAAACATAATTTCACTACATGACTTAATATCTCAGAAATTACTCCATAACAGCATAAGTGCAAGGCACTGATTATCACTACTGACATGTACATAAGAAAAAGAGCCATTATTATCACACTATTATTCAACTAAAAAGCCAGTAAATTATAATACAATATTGAATCACTGCCCTAATTTGCAGTGTTGTGTGCAGCTGGAAATTTCGATGAAGATTAAAATTTCAGTCTCATGAATATTTAATGTTAACTATAAAGAATTTTAAAGGCCTCAACATGGTTCAAAAAAGTCGCCTCTATTAGAAATTTCCCGCTGTTAATGTATTTTAAAGTGAAGCAATTTACATGTATTAATCACTTTGTGTTGCCAGTGTGTGAATGGATCGTAACTTAAAAATTAAGACCTTCTTTGACTTTTTCAGTTGCCTATAACAGCCTGTGGACTGATTTCTATGTAAAAAAAAAACTAAAAGGACAGTGTCCTGCTTCTCTTCAGTGCACAACTCGAGCTAACTTTAGCTTAGAAATGGAGTCCACTAATGTCAAGAAATGACTAGCATCCACCACAACATGAGCCTGGCTTTACTTACCTCACTGAGAAACACAATGCCAGTCAACCATGTTCAGTCTTTTGTATGTCATGTCACTGTTTTGGCTCAGATGTTCGCTCGTGTCAACGGGCTGCAGTCGCGAGCAGTAAGATTCTGACTGTCAGTTCACTAAACGGCCAGCAGGGTCATTAATTAAGGATTTTCTCAAAATTCAACATACAGTAGTACCTTTAAAAAAACAGTTCATGTAGTAGCTGTAAGCATGAATAAAAAATGAAAAAATGAATTTGTTCACATGTTTTAATATTGCACTGTTTCCGTGGAGAGACCAGTTATTTTTTGTGGTAAAAATTGACAATTTGTTTTTAAAAAAAAAACATATATTTCAGAACAGTTTGTTCAGTTTGAATCCTTTTCAAAACTACCTACAGCCTCCAAATCCTGTTATACATGTCCTCTCATATCCAGCCTCCTCTGTTCGCACTATAGTGTTTCGTGTGGGAGGAATTTTAATGCTCTCCGTGGCATCTTTGGTCAAGAGGATTACATGCTGAGACATGAATATCCAAATATGACACTGTGTGTGCATCCATTTCAGTGTTAGCACGGCTACCAGATTAGCCATCGTGCTTCATTGCATGCAGCTTTGAGATCAAATCATCTGTTGTCTGTATACTGACTGAGCAGAGGCTGCTGATTGTCAGGCCTCTGAGGACTAATTAGTCAGTGTCTATCACAGTGTGACAACAATCGATGACAACCCATCTTAACCGCAGTTTCTATTAAAGCAATCTTTTACACAGTGGGTAGGTTTTAGACAGATTGTCTTTATATTTTATAGCTTCACAAAAAGAATCTTGTGTTGCTGAAAAGCCACTGGGAAGGCAGTGAAAAGCTTGTTTGCACAATTAGAGACTTTCTTTTAACCATATATGCACTTTGCCATCATTTCTGGAGGAGTTTAACAGAACTTAACTGATTAGAAAACAAAGCAAACATTATATAAAAGCTAATTATCGGAAATCACAACTTATTTTTTGTATGTATTTTGATATTTTAGGGGTCCAGTTAGAAGCTGACCAAGTCTAACAACAGTTTCATATTAGTTTAAAGATACCCATCACTCAAAAATGTGTTTTTCTTATGTTTTATGCACTAAAATGTCTGACCTTTACTATATTGACTTGTATCTGTGCAAAATTTGTCATGGGAGATGTCTGTGGAATTCCCCAAAATCTGAGATTGAAACATACTCCAGGCAAAATTTGGTACGTAAATAAATTCAAAAGCCAATCACTGTGATGCGGGAAAATAAACCTGAAACCTGGTGGACGGAGCACGAGACCAGATCCAGAATTTCTCAGGCAACCAGATTTCTAAAATGAAACAGAACATTTCCAGTTTGGCGGCCAGTAAATCTTTAAAATATCAAATGTTATTATCTAAAAAATACAAAAGGAGTAATATAAAGGTAAAATGTGGTACTAAGTAATTTACTTTCTACAGATGTTTGTGATGATGTTGTGGATTCACTTGACACTTAATCTCTGGCCGAGTTTTCACAGCAGTTTGCTCAAAACTACACGAGCGAAGTAGCCTAGTTAGTAGAAGAAGAATGATATGAAGCTGCTATAGCGAGCAACCCCCTCTGTTGGCCAAAACGAGCGTAAAATGATCGCGACATTAGCCAGAAGGAGCTTCTGTCCATTTTTTCTCACCACATAAAATGTTATTTCACCTTGCAGTCTGTTTTTAATAAAGAGTTAGAAATTAGGGACATTCCCAGGGACAGCTCCAGCCGGGGACAGGCCACCAAAAACATGGACTGTTGTGGAAAACGGGATGTCTGGCCTCCCTATTTAATGTGGCAAAACCGTGTTAAAGCTACTACTAGGAACTTGCATATTTTTGAGGTCCCAGTGGACAAAAGCAACAGTGTTTGCATTGCCATAACCTCAAAATAACTAAAATAACTACTACAAAACATGTCAGGAGGGGAACTTCAGTATGAATATCCTCCTCATTAAAGTATCAAAATGAAGCTGAGATCTGGACCAGCTGCTATGATTGTGGCCATCTGGGTCTGCAAGGAAGGAGATTCACTGGTCAGAACTGGAACTGAAATTGTTAAAGAATTTGTGGTTAAATCAGGGAGCAACAGATGCAGAATTAGGAAACCAGACCATCAGGTGTCTCGATAAGAAAAAGTTCCTCTAAAGTCTCAGACAAAAAAATTCAAAGTCCAGGTCTGACATCACTTATAGGTTAAAAGTGTTGTCTGCATAAAGATTATAAAATTAGCTTATTTTGATACCCAGAATTGAAATGTGGAGTACAAATTAAATAACTACCTCTCAGTATACAGTGTAATATATTTATATATATATTGAAGTGTAAGTGGGAGTAAGTTGGCACCATAACAGGATCTGTGAGGGAGGGAGGTGGAGGAGCTTGTAGAATTAACACAGTGCTCTCCTCATTTGCATCAACATGACAACATCAACAAGAAAGGTTACAAACGCTGAAATTATACATAAGGCTCTAAAAATTCTGGGCTCACTGACAACTAAAAAAATATCTGTGTTAAAGCTGCAAACACTGACAAGATCAAAATAAAAACATCACAGAAAACATTAAAGTGATCATTTTAAACCAGTTAACTTTTTAGTTCTGATCAAATGAGGCATCAGTGCGGTGATTTAGCAGCAGACATCCAGAGATTCTCTTCAGCTGTGGAAAAGCTTTCTCTTTCTTTTCTCCTGCGATTGCACTCACTATTATGATTTTCCATTGATTTTAATTAAGACTTGCTCAGCAGGAGAAAATTCCAGCCAGATTACTGTGTAAGAACCGGATGATCAGCACATTTTTCCAGCCGAACAGATAAAGCCTGCTGCAGTGCAAAAAGGAGTTACACAACCATTTCTTAATGTTCAGAAATATGAACCCTACAGCGGCGCATCACATGTCATCAAAGTAAAAGTGAATGTCTCTCAAAAGACAGATAAAAATACTTAACTATGTTAGAGTCTGTTTTCTTAACTGTCTCTTTAGGAAAGCAGCAAACTGAGAATGTACACAAAACACAGCTGGTTTAAGCTCTACTTAAATGTTTTTGTGTGTGTGAGTTTGTGTTTATGACAGTTTCCTTGATGGATATTTATGGTATTGTTATCCTGTCAAAACTTTATTTTCAGGATTAGGAAGTTAAATTAGAAATAGACAGGCCGACAGGTATGAAGAGTAATGTGCTCGTGAATTTTCCATACCATATCCCTGGTGAAGAAATAAAAAGAAAAGAAAAGAAAAGAAAAGAAAAGAAAAAGAAAGACAAGGTTACCGTACACACTTGTCCCTTCACCTGCTTCCTGCTCTCATTTGTTTTAGTTGTGGAGATGTCAGACTCAATTTGTCCCAAAGTTGTAGACGTCTCCTTTAGCTGAAAGGCAAATTACTCTTCCACAGCGATGAAGAAGGACGGCGATAAAATAATATATACAGGAATAACAGTGCAATCCACTGGTGATTGGTAGTGTTAATAATTTGCCAATAGTACTTAAACAGATTTCTATTTGAAAGCTTTACAGCATCATTTTTTGGCTCTCTGTGATTGCGTTGCTGCGTGTGTTCAGTCATGCATTCTCAGATATTTTCTAAGTGAGACGTGTCTGTGTTGTGCAGTTGAAGTTAAAGTGGAACTCTCTCTCCTGGAAAAAGAAAAAGAGATGGATGGGCTGTCACCTAATGGCAAAGCGAGTCCCTTTGCTGACTGCAGACCTAACGGGGCCCTGGGACACGGCTCTGATGACGACTCCACCCCGCTCCCCCTCTACCACAAACCACGGGACTACGTGGAGGCCTCCGTCTGCCATGTTAAAGACCTGGAGAACGGACAGTAAGAACACGAAAAACACATCTTTTTGTTTTCTCAATTCACCTAGCACACATACTCAGGCACACATGTATGTGGAGGTAAATATTGTTTACTGTTATGATGCACATCACAAAAATGTGGTGCAATGCACAAATCAGACATACTCAAAATATTTTTGCAATAATTTAGAAACAGTGATTCGTTTTTGCAGCAGAAAGGACTGACAAGTTTGGTTTTGGCTGTAAAACATCCTACTCAGCAGCAAAACAAACTATTGTTGTTTTAAATGAAATAAGTCAGGCAATAATTGGGCTTTTCCCATCATTTTGCGAGCAACTGTGATCCATGAGTCCACACCATGAGTCTGCAAACAGCACGGCACAGAGAAAAGAGTTTGTTACATCTGCAATGTTTAAAACTGATCCGCTGCCAAAAATTACTGTTGTCTTGCTTTGCAGACCATATTTGACCAATAGTGGTCTGCTAAGTTCACTGACAAAAACATTGCCTTTCCTGTGACTACTTCGTAATAAAAGTTAACTCATGTTTGGTGTGTGGTTTGCATTAGCAGCAATCTCAGAATGCTTTGGCTATGTCGGTGGGTACACAGTACCACAGGACACGACAGCAAAACTACATGGTTAGGTTTTGGCATAACTTTGGGAGGTTTAGGGACAAAAAATACTTGGGTAAGTTTAGGAAAAGATTGTGTTTGGGTAATCCAGGAAGTTATTTCAGGGGGTGTGACATGTACTCTGTGTGGACACAGATAGACCCTTGATGATTTAGCATTCTGCGTTCATATGTATATGTCTGAGATTACATTAGCTGTAACTTAGTACAGAATTATGTCAGTGAATATCACCTCAGACACCCAGTTCTTCACAATATATAAATATCCAATGTTGTGCAGAGAGCAGCATTCATTGAACATACTCATTTATTTGGTGAACAGTGAACTGAACAGATCAGTTTGCAATCAATAAATGTGAACATGAGTGCACCTCTGAGTGCAATAACAGTGCTGACACCGTCGCCTAATAAAAACAGAAGTGTGATCAGCGGCAGTGAGAGAGGAAGCATGTGAATATAGACAGAAATGTCGAGGTGATATGAAAACTTTGGTTGATCATGTAGCATGAAGTGTGTGAACTACGCTGCAGACTGGAGTTTGTGTTACAGTGAACAGAAAGAAAGGAAAGATAGGTCCGTATCATATTCACTCGTATCCCTCTTCATCTCCTTACTGTTCTCATGCATTATGGTGCGTTCAGTTTGAACTGGAAAGTCAGAATTTCAACTTACCAGATGAAAATTTCAACGTATGTTGGTGTACAAGTTTGCTGTCTAATGTAGTGTAAAACATTCTCAAATTGTTGTAAATTATTGTTAATAGCTAAAGGTATAAGTCATCCTGGCCATTCAATATAATATTCATCTTTTAATACAAAAACATGAACATTATGTACCATTTAGTAAGATGCCTTTATGGACCCTTTTAGATTCCAGTGTCCCTGGTCTATCTAAAATTAAAAAAAAAAATAATAATAATAATGGGAGAGTTGAAGGTGAACTAGTTCATTTTTGGGACTCTGAACTTAGTTCAAAATTCTAAATTATGAACTATGAATGTGAACTACTTTGTTTTAATTGCTGTGAACTGAATTTTGAGCTAGCTCTTTTTATATAAGCGTGAACCTGCACAACACTTTAAATACTTAATTCAGTGATAGATGGTGACTTTGAGATGGCCACTTTTAAGTAAGACTAAGTACTTTTGGCTGAACAGTGACCACATGTGACAATTAGCCTATGATATAATGCTAAAAACTAAAACCTACTGTAACAGTAGTACAAGTAAAGTCATTAATTCACTCAGTAACATCAGTCACGCAGTAACAGATGTGTGAAGTTTGCTAATGTTTGCTAACACTGGCCACCATAAGCTGCTGGTCATACCAGACCAGGTAAAGCTGTATCAGCAAAACTCCCGGGTGTATGGAATTGAGCAATGGTTAATTTTATTGCTGATGAATTCATCTTTTTAATTTGTAGGAGAAAGATTGTGTCATTTCTTCTGTCAAAAGTTGATTTAATGGTAACTAATAATCAGGCCTCTGGCGTTAATACAGAAAACATGATTATTTTAATAACTGTCATATAGTGTAGCAGAGCCTCTCCAGTGAACCAGCATGCATAACAGCAGCACTCTGACTCTGTAGTATCACTGATAACACCTGTGTTTACTCTGTTATTTCATGTCAAAATGGCTGCTGCTGTGTCTCTTGTGGTCTTGATGTGTCCTCGCTGTGTTGTCATAATGACATTTTTTTTTCATGTTCTTCTTCACGTGTCTTTATTTGAAGGATTTAATTTAAGAAACAGTCACACTCCCTTTTGTTTTCATGTGTGTGTGTTTGACAGGATGCGAGAGGTTGACTTGGGAAGCGGCAGAGCTCTGTTGATAAAAGAGCACGGGGAGTTCTCAGCCATGGGCCACAAGTGTCCACACTACGGAGCACCGCTGGTCAAAGGTGAGTGTTACATATTTTCAGGTATGATTTTAACATGCTAAATGATATATAATATCACGCACTTGACATTCTTGTCATTTCCTGTCCTTCCAGGTGTGTTGTCAAAAGGACATGTGCGTTGTCCCTGGCACGGTGCGTGTTTCAACATCGCGACAGGAGACATCGAGGACTTCCCCGGGCTGGACAGCCTGCCGACCTTCCAGGTGACCTTCCCCGCTGCCGCTGTCTCTTAACACATTCCCTGCCTTATCATGTCTCTAAGCACCATCAAAAAGTGTACACATCGCTCATGTCTGTTTGCTCCAGGTCAGAGTTGAAAAGGACAAGGTGATCATTCGGGCAAACAAGCAGGTAACAACAAGAGGAATGTGGAGAATTTATGCAGGAAAATAAACAGACCTCCTGATTGACCTGAGACCTTTATTTTAAACATTCTCAGGCTCTTCAGTCACAGAAAAGGTCAAAGCCTATGGCCCGATGCTCAGCAGTCATTAACTCCAGCACAGGGTTCAGCCACGTTCTCATCATCGGCTCAGGTCAGCGTGTTTTTGTCTCTATTTCTTCCAGCTGTATTATTTGATCGGTTTCTAAAAGATATTCCTTCACTTTTATCCTCTTTTATCTCTGCAGGTCCAGCAGGTCTGGTGTGTGCAGAGACGCTGAGGCAAGAAGGCTTCACCGATCGCATCGTCATGTGCACCATGGACAGACATCCTCCGTATGACAGGCCTAAACTGAGTAAGGTTTGTACACACAGACCCTGACCACATAAACTCAGAGACAGGACTGACTTTGCCAAGAAAGTTACGTAACAGACTGCAGAGGTGCTGCGTTGGTCAGTGGTGCTAAAACAGGAGCTCTCTGGGGAAACAGCTGCACTTCTCACCAACAACAAAGATTTTAAGAAAGTGACTTGTGCAGAAGTAAACAGACATAACTTTATCAAAAAGGATGTGATTTTCCATTGACATATTGGATTAATCAAGGTCTGCTGGTAAACAAAGGAGAGATGCAGACTTTACCATAAAATCAACTGCTGCCCACTTAATTCTAAATTGATTTTTAGGAAATTTGGTTTGTTATTAACTTGAGAAAACTCATGAATACTGAGCAGTATGTCAAAACATGAACTTTCTGAAAAGCCAGAGCTTCCACTGGGACATGCACGTTTGTATATCCATTATATTCAGTGGTGGAAAGAGTACTGAAAATCTACTCATGTACAAGTTACATTACTAAAATATTACTCAGTTTGCAAGTAAAAGCACTGGTGTTAGAAAAATACTTAAGTAAAAATACAAAGTGCTCGTCTCAAAAACTACTCAGAGTATTAGTTACTTTGGTCCCATAATTTCATGGTAAATAGGAGGTAATTACCAAGTAACATATTTGAAATTTCTTAGAAATCAACCCCACATTTCATGGTTAATTATGTGATAATTAGCAAGTACAGTTTTCATGTAGAGGGTGGTGATCGCCAAGTAACATATTAAATTTGCAATTAATTTCAAATAAAGTTCAATTCAATTCAATTCATTCACCTTTATTAAAGTGTAAAATCACCAAACATGGGTTCAGAACACTTTACAAACAACACACACAGACAATTAGAATTAGAGATTACAATTAAGGCCAACATGACAGAACAAACAGCAAACAGAGACAGCAGCAATTATGTTAACATAAACAAAGAAAAAGATGAAACAAAAACAAAAAACAAAACAAAAACAGTTCAAATATGTGAAATGGTAATTACCCCCCACTTACATAAAAGTGACACTTGTGAATTATCACATACTTACCATGAAATCTGGGGGTAATTTGTGGGTAAATTCAGAGAAATTTCAAATATGTTGCTTTGTAATTATCACTAATTTACCATGAAATTATGGGACCTGGAAACTGAAGCATTATTTTATTTTTAACCATTGATCTTTAACAGCATTATCAACGGAAGACATTCCTTTGTCTTTTTTTTTTTTTCCTCATTTTAAGTTTTAGTTTCCTTATTCATCAAATGGCTGCACAAGACAAAACAATGTTGAATGAGATGCAGTTACTGCCGTTTCTACTCTTATAGATTAAATATTCATTAGTTTTTTGTTTATACATCCTGGTTTTCATCGGTCTGTTAGCAATCAGATCCCCTTATTGGGTTTAAAAATGCAGATGAAAGGTTTGGACATTAATTCAACTTGTACTTGTGATAAATACTTAAGTACAAATAAAAGTACAAGTGCCCAAAAAAATTACTTAAATACACTAACATGAGTATTTATAATTAGTTGCTTCCACCCCCCAATTATATTGTTGTAAAGCCGCCTGATTGTTTGTTTAATACAAATTGTTTGTTTAATATAAATAATATTGTTTAAATTGAAAAGTTTGGACTTTGTCACTTTATATGTTTTGTTATTAAGTTTACAAAGTTAGGTGAACTCAAGGCGCTCAGTTATAATACCATTACACTATTCTATGCATCTTAAAGAAAACTGAGACGATACTGGACGATACTACCACTGGTTGCATCTGGCAGTTGTGGTGTCACTGCAGTAGGTGCTTCACCATCTGTTTAATGGCAGTTATTTGCACTCCACAGAGTGACCTTTTCTAGTTTTGTTTTTTTACTTGATGTCCTCTGATGCACTAACTTGTTGACCTTCAGTCCTTAGAGAGCACAGCGGAGCAGCTGAGGTTGCGCTCCATGGACTTCCTACAGGACCACGACATTGAACTGCTCACAGAGAAAGAGGTGAGAGGTGGAGGCCCCAGAGTCTGAAGAGAAGGCTGATTTAATAATGGCTAATGATGAATCACTTCATTAATTAGACTGTTCTTCATACTATGTTCTTATTACTACGATGTTTGCTTTAGGTTGTGGCGATAGATGTGAAAACACGATCTGTGACCTTTGAAGACGGCTTGAGGTTGGAGTACAGGAAACTCTTTATTGCTACAGGAAGCAAGTGAGGAGACACTTTTATTACACGGGATAATTAATCAGCTGACATTTTCAATTGATAATCTGACTGCTTTCATTTCCTGCCTGACAGACCAAAACCAATGAACTACAAAGGCAAAGACGTCAGGAACGTGTTTCATCTCCGGACGCCTGAGGACGCCAACAGCGTAGCGAGGCTCGCCAACAACAAGAATGCTGTGATCGTGGGAACATCGTTCGTTGGTGAGAAAAACACATTTTTCTGATTTGTGACAAAATAACACCAGAAAACACCTGAAAGTGAGCTAGCATAATACAGTGGTAACTAAGTATTTTTACTCAAGTATTGTACTTTAGTACATATTTAAGGTACTTGTACTTAACTTGAGTATTTTATTTCTTCTCATGCCAATTTATACTTCTAGTCCACTACAATTCACTACAATTTACTACAACTGCAATTTGCTGCTTTTCTTTTTAATTATTCTAATTATTTTAATTTATTTTTTATAATTTCAATTTTGTATTATTTAGAGATTGGACAAAAAAAGCATTGCAAAGGTGTCACTTTGAGCTCTGGGTAATTCTGACAGCATTTATTTAATTATTTATAATAATAATCAGATATGAAAATAATCATTAGTTGCAGGCCTATACAAAATAGTTTAAAATCTGCTCCCCCTCAGCCAATTACAACAGTATAATACTTTTTATTTTTTCAGTATATTTTCCTGCTTATACTTTAATACTTCCACTTTACTTTTTACTTTACATTTTCAATCCAGGACTTGTCTAACGTGTATTTTTACAGTGTGGTATTAAGATTCAAGAGCATTCAGATGACTTTATTTGGCCTCAGGGAAATTTGTCTTGCACATAAAGGCTGCCCCATTAAAAAACACTCAAAAAAACAGTGATAGTGCAGTAACATAAAGTGCATAGCACAGACAAGTGCAGACATTAAGTGTATTCAGATACACACAGCCGCTGTGCCGTCGAACACATTGATCCAAACTCTTCTACAGATGTTCAATAGAGTAGAACTGTGAGAATAATGAAGTTTTTTTCTGAGTGTGAGGGAGAATATAACTTATTTATTTGGTGACTTAGTCAGACTTACAGCAAAGTGTAAGAGTAACCTTTAACAGCATCTCTCACATGATTAATCACATGTATTAACAGCCAATCAGAGACAAAGATTTACTCCACATCTTTAAAAAAATCCATTACATTTTACTTTGTGATCATTCTGCATAAAACAAACTGACTTTAATTTTCATTTGTTTGAAATCTCAATATATCCTGCAATTAACATATGAAAGTAAAAACAATCTAATATACAGTATTTATAACATATCAATCTATAGATTGGAAGCAAATAAAAGGAAATTGTCTGAAATGGAAACAAAAACTGGAACAGGAAAGAAATGACTCAAAAAGGTTTCTGTACCGCAGATAGATACTTAGATACTTCTGGAGCTCTCTTACATTTGAAGAGTGATTTTAGGTACTAAAAAAAAATTGTAAATAGGACTACTTTTAACTTTCACACAAAATTAACTGTTAGCATTGCAAAAGCTAATAATTTATGATTCACATCATTTTCACCCCTTGTGCCCTGTATAGGAGCATTTTCATTTATGTTTCTCCATTCATTTATTAAGTTTTTTACTTCCATTTGTCACCAGTCTGTATCATTTTGCATTAACTTCGACATATATTAACCGTTATGTGGGTTATTTGTTTTGTTGCAGGCATGGAGGTGGCTGCAGCTCTAACTGACAAGGCCCACTCTGTCTCTGTCATCGGGATCGAGTCTGTACCCTTCAAAAAAGCTCTCGGGGAGAAAGTAGGGAAAGCCATAATGAAGGTAGGGACACGCTCTGGGGAAATCAAGCTTTTCAGAACATGAAGCACCTCCAGAATACTGTCATCATCATTATTCTCAAAGGGAAGAAGAAGAAAAAAAACCCTTACTAGTTAAAATGCAAATCACATTTTTCTGGTCAATACCCCAGTAACCACGAGAGAGCAGAAATCCTCTCATTATCCAGCAGATGCATGCAGATGTTTTCACATGGTTACTGTGTGTGTGTGTGTGTGTGTGTCGTGTTTTGTCTTTGCAGCTGTTTGAGGCAAACAGGGTGAAGTTCTACATGCTGAACGAGGTGTCGGAGATGATTGGCCATCATGGACAGGTATTCAGAAAGTGAGAGAAACAGCATGACATGAAGCTCAGCAGCACTATCCTCTCCTCATTTAATCCACGATGAAGACGAGTCAGATAAGACACACAAGGATATTAACTGAAATTAAAGCTTATCTGGAGCGTGTCAACTTTAAAGCCCCTGAAAAATTAAAGTAAATTAATAAATGAGGAGCTAAGCTTACATTTAGAAAAGAGACATCCCAAATGTATTATTTATTAAAAATTCATCAGGTGTGTGTGGGCATAGTTTGATCAGATTTGATTGACAGTGAAAATCACTTTCTTTTACTATATAGTGCAGTAGACAGTCATTAGTTTAGTCTCTATACTCTCTGTATGTGAAATGACCTAAACAGCTCAAAGTTTGGCAGAAAATTATGTGAAAATAGTGTTTGTAGGACCACAACTTAGTGGATGGACTGTGCACAGGGTCCAAAGGGTCACAGCCCCCCGGACTTCACCTGGAAAATGTATAATAACTACAAAGAGACACAAACAGACTGCAAAGAGACTCAAAACAACCACAAGGAGACACAAAACAGTGAGATTCATAACAACTACAAAGAGAGCCAAACTGACCATACAGAGACACAAAATGACCACAAAAGACGCACAATGACATCAAAGAGACACACAGTGACCACAAAGAAACTTAGCATGACAACAAAGAGACACAAATTACCATAAAAAGATGCAAAACAGCCACAAAGAGCCACAAAATAATGACAGAGACACAAAATGACCGCAAGAGATACACATGACCACAAAGAGACACAACACAACTACGAAGAGACACAAAATTACCAGGAGACAAAACATCCACAAAGAAATGCAAATTGGCCACAAAGAGGCGAAGAGGCACAAAATAATGACAGACACTAAATGAACGCAAAGAGACACAAAATTACAGAAAGAACTACAAAGACTATAGACTAAGAACTTTGTAGTCCTTAGTCTGCAAAAGAACTGTAAAGACTCACTAAATGACCACAAAATAGTCACTACAACATGATGTACAGAAACAAGAAAAAGTGGAAAAACAGCCACAAAGTCTGTGTATCTTGCTCCTATGTAGGACAGATTGCGGGGCCTTTACAGGTGTGTGAACAGGGTCTGTTGTCTCATAATCCATCCATATGCATCACATGTAGTAGGGGTGACAGAAAAAAAAACTTTTAGGGGCTTTAAAAATTTGTGTTCATCAACTCATAGAATGAAAAGAAGTGTGAAAGGTGTTAATGCATCATGATGCAGTCTCTTACACGTGGCCTGAACATTTTGCTTTTCTTGTTCCACAGCTCAAAGAGGTGGTGCTGAAGAGTGGAAAAGTCCTGCGGGCAGACGTGTGTGTCATTGGAGCAGGTGATGCCAAACTTGATCTTAAATGCAGCTTCTTCATTATCTGCACTGACATATAATCACAGCAGATGATGAAACTCCCTTTTGACATCTTTTGAAATGTGTGTCCTGTCGTGCAGGAAGCGTTCCCGCAACAGGCTTCCTGAAACAGAGCGGCATCCACATGGACTCCAAGGGCTTCATCACAGTCAACAAGGTATTCTACTAAACCTGAAGCATGGCTGAAAGAGTTTTGACTGATTTTTATTCATTTACTGCCCTAAACCTTATCCCAGATGATGCAGACGAATGCTGACGGGGTCTTTGCTGGAGGAGACGTGGTGATTTTTCCTTTCCCACCACGCAACAACAAGAAGGTGAACATCCCTCACTGGCAAATGGCTCATGTACACGGTGAGTGAGTTACACCTTCATACTTACATACTGCATATCTAAGGCTGTTATAATCAGTGCTGTAGTGCAGGATATTCGGATTGCCTATATCCACCTCTAAAGATGCACATCATTCAGTACTGTCCTGCAAGATGATTTTTCTTTCCCAGGATGGTAAAGGAATGGCCCACTCGACTCTTCCTTTGACTAACTAGTTCTCATTGCCTTCGTTGGCTGGGTTGGTTTGGTTAAGGCATGAGGAGATCTTCGTTCCAATACAGATACTACTGTACTATTTAGTATACTAGAAAAAAAGATTTAGTGTGTCCCAATACGTAGTATGCCAGCATGCTCTTCTGGCTGTTCTGATCCGGAGTCCTTTGTGATGGGTGTGTAAGTGTGTTAGAAGGTCAAAGTTCAAGGTGTCATGATATGAAGAGGTAGTATGTCCTGATTGTATGCATAATGCACACGGTATGAGATTTGGAAAGCAGGGTAGATTTATGCATGAGGAGCGATGATTGGTCATCTCTTCACTATCTTAAGAAAAAAACAGCACCTGATAAATAAATCAGCCATAATCAGCTGTTCCTAGAGACAGTTTACAAAAGACTGGCACATAGACTACTTGCAAGGTGAGAGAATAATTGTCTAATTTCGATGTTTAATGTCTGGATGGACTAAAAAATAAGATTAATGCACAATGATGTAGTTGTGTCACCCTATAGTCTATGGACCAGTATTGATTGCAAAATCTGCATCTCTTCTGTGGCTAATGTGAATTTCATTGTGACTGAACTGACTGAATGATTTAAAAAAGTATCTAATTGTGATTATTTTTACTGATATTATAATTGCGATTTGATTTGTGATATTAGATGTAATGCTAATTTGTACATCATTATTCTTATTATGATCGAAAAACATGATGATTGTATTTTTTGCAGGGGTCTGTACCAAATGAAGATTTTTTTTTTTTTTTAAGTCTGCAGAATCTGATGTGTAGGACAGGACATCTCTGCCTCATTCATTCATTCATTCATTTAAAAGTTTTTTTGACACACATTTTGCCTTTAACAAATATTGCACCTCCTGCAATTTGAAAATTGTAGAAAGCCATACTGCAATTTTGATAAAATTTTGATTAATTGTGCATCCCTAATCCTTACTCCCTGAATGCACCAGTGACAATGTACAAATACCATTGGCCCATATTTGGCTGAACTATATATGCAAGTGCAGTGTCACTGAGTACGCAGGGTGTTTATCTTTTGCTGGATGTGCTGCTTAAGAAAAAAAAAAGGCCTCACTACACAACAGTGGTTATACTTTACTGTGATGATCATTCACGAGCTTAAAGACAAGCATGTAAATGTTCTGTTTCCAACCTTACTGACAGGAAGGGTGGCAGCTCTCAGCATGATGGGCAGAGCCACCGAGATCAAAACTGTGCCTTACTTCTGGTCGGCCATGTTTGGGAAGACCATCCGCTATGCAGGTAGGCACCGGCCTTCCATCTAGTTTAAAAGAGCGTTTGCTTTAGCCTGATATTTTATCAGTGTTATGAGGCCAGTGGTGGAATGTAACTTAATACATTTACTCAAATACTGTATTTAACTACAGTTTTGAGTAATTTGTGCTTTACTTAAGTATAATCAATAAGAACATAAACACAACACTTTTGTTTTTGAAATATATATACAAAATGGCCCATTTTTTGAAACTTTTGATACTTTAGGCAGATTTTGCTTGAAATACTTACTGTACTTTTACTCGCGTAGGGGACAGGATTTTTACTTGTGACAGAGTATTTTTGCACAGTAGTATCATTTCTTTTACTGACATAACAGACTTGAGTTCTTCCTCCAGCACTGTATGAGCTGACATGCTGTAAGAGAAATATCAGCGGGAGTCAGTGGAGTTACTACACTGCCATCTAGCTGTAAAAATAAAAATAAAGACCTCGGAATGTTTTTCTTTTTGCTGCTGACAAATACACACACATATGTGAATAACTTTGTATTTTTGAAGGTTATGGTGATGGATTTGATGATGTCATTATACAAGGAGATCTGGATGAACTGAGGTTTGTGGCGTTTTACACCAGGTACGTTTCATTTTGCATTAGTAAATATAAATCAGATGAATATTTGGTAGGAACTTGTATTTATGAGCTGATTTTACTGTTAAATTGTTCCTCCTGGTCTCATTTAACAACATTTTCTTGTTGTTTTTCCTCCTCTGGTCTATCTATAGGAGTGAGGAGGTGGTGGCTGTTGCCAGCATGAACTATGATCCCATTGTATCCCGAGTGGCAGAGGTCTTAGGGTCCGGAAAGACGATTAAGAAACGAGATGTGGAGTAAGTCTCCTTCCCAGGCTTAAACCTGGTCACGGTTACAATAGCTGTTATGTTCTTTAGGTTTCTCAGGTTTTACTGTGAAGAAAAACATGACAAATGTTATTATCACTCTGACAGAAAACACATCGAGTCGAGGAGCTTGTGACTTTAATCACATGCAAAGTATTATACAAGCCAAACTAGTTGGCTTATTGAAGCTACATGTCAGAGTGCTTCAGGAAAATAACACCAATTATTTTATTCTGCTCAATTAATACAGCGACACAGTAATTAATTAGTTAATTAGTTTTGTTTTATTATAATAATAACAATAAATAATATTTAACAAGGTAAATAGTGTATTGTTATACCAAGAAACATGATAGATTTGTATTTTATAATAACGGTAAAATCTCTTGAAGAACTTTTCATGTTATGTAATAATATATACTGTGAAACTGATCCAGTTTTCTTTTTCTTGCATGCCAGCAAGGTGCTTTGGAAATTAATTTCTGCCTGTAGATACATTTTACATTTTTGCATGTTTAGCTGATGCTGACTAAAGACTTCAGATTACACTAGAAAATAACCGCAATTAATTAATTTCTCTTAGAATCAAACTACTTTCCAGGAACATTTCAAAATAACTGACATGTCTGTTGCTTCATTATTAAGTATGTATATTATTAACAAACTATAAAGTGTTGCCATGATGCTGTTACTTATTGCATGTATTTCTGTCTGTTTTGGTCTGATTTAACTGTTGTTTTCCTCACGTCTCTCATGTCTTTCATTTCTAACAATGCAAACTCAAAATTTGAAGGATGTTAGCACGGCTTGGCAAGTACGGACAAATCTGAGCTTTTTTCTATTTTCCATTTCACTCATATTGACCATGTGTAGGCGAGACGTCAGCTTCATCAACAACTTGATAAACATGCGGATGTGTCTCACGGGAGGGATTTGTTTTTTTGTCGTTGTTTTTGCAGGACCGGAGACATTTCTTGGTTGATCGACAAAGGCTCTCAATGATCTGAAGGTCACGAGGACAGACCCACAGTCCACCTCAATATGGACACTTATGGTGCTGAGACACTGAGCAGCTATCCTGGTCTGGACACACACATACACACACTCACTCACACTGGGGAGAGGACTGTGGAGACACACTTTCCTGAGGACGACGCTTCTGTTCCTGAGAGACACTCTGACGTGACAAATGGAGCCGCTGACGGCCTGAACATACTGAATCACTGTGTTGGCAGGTCTTTTATGACGAAGTTGTCACGTTTCACAACAAAGCAATACTGGATTCAGCCTCGGCGCTGCTGCAAGATGTATCTACCTGTACACTTTGTTTATAAGAAGCCAGGGACGGGCATTGGCATTTTGTTTTTGTACAAATAACATTGTATATAGCTATAATCCTGAATGCACTGTAACAAAATAAGAACAGACAATTTGAACTGGATTTTTCTAAGTTTTAAATAACAGATTTGGTTGTACGCTTGCATACAGGCCTTAGATCTGCATGGAATAATTTACTATAATAGGAGTTTAAAAAATAAGCCCCTAAACTAAACAAGAGAATTTTCTATTTAGATGCATCAGCAAACGAAGCTTAAATCTGCTAAAAACAAACTGCATAATCACTTGCAGCAGAACCCTGAATGCAGCTTTAACACAAACACACACACGCAGCTTTAATTCGTAATAAATGACTATTCCTAGGGTTACAACATACCTCTTTGTATTGGTTGCCTTGCTAGTAGATTGCACAAATGAAATTCTAATCAGACTAGTGCTTGCACAATAGATTCATGTATTTTCTAACACATAGATATCACCCCTTCAGACGAATCCTACAGTAGCTTAAGGCTATTTTTGATAGCCATCACCTCCATTGGGATATTCTTTGTTACTAACTCAGGGAACTGAGGTTTGTGGCCTGGTCTTACTGGGGTTACTGGTCCTTTTGCAAGCAGAAATGAAATTGTTGCTTTAATATTTTTCTTTTTGTCCCAGTTATTGTAATTGCACCGGTTCTCTCCTTTTCATTCAGAGCTGCTTGTAATGGGTGTGAAGACAGAGGGGGTATAAAGCGGATGCTTGATTACATCCTGGTGTGTTGATGATCCCAAAATACTTGAGCCCTGACTGGCACACACACAACGTCCACGCAGCGGTTTAAAAAGCATTGTTGTTCCTACAGAGAAGCCTGGAATGGCATTTTTATAACTAAACTTTGAAATAAAAGTCTTCCAACAATAACCACTACTGTTTTACGCAGTGTTTCCTTCATGTTACTCCACTTACTGGACGACAAATTTATCACTGTGCAGAAGGAAGTGTGCATCTACTCATGGGCGAGAGGCTCATGCTTGTGTCAGCACAGGATGTAAACATTAATAGCGCCCTCCTCGGCTGAACTGTAACCTCTCATCCGTGAGTAGATGCACGCTTTGTTCTGCACGGTCATGTGGTTGGTGGGTGCAGTTGGGTACAAAGAAAATAGTTCCTAAATGAAAGTGCTCACATGATGGTCTTTGGATTACCTGGAGTAGTTTGGTTATGATTTTCTGGAAAGAGGCATTGCTGTTGAGTTTTTCAAATGTATTTTTTTGGCACTTTGAGTGAAATTTAGTCCCTCAACTCAACCAAAACAATCTAGATGGATAAATAGCACTACAGGCCAGTAGAAAAATATTTATTGATGTATACGTATTGACTTTGTCACTTTAAACAGTAAACAGTAAATAGTCAGTAGAGCAGAATCAGTAGAAAATCTTTAATAATTTTAGTGAAAGAGGCAGAGCAAAGTTTGCAGCTTTTTGACAAGTTTCATTCTTTGAGTCGGGATTACTAAAAGAAACATTTCCAAATGAATCTAGTTGAGTCTCTGTTTTGTACAATAAAAACAATTTTTGGAAAAAGTACACAGAGTAGATAAAGTCCCACACATTGTATAAATGAAATATCTCATAAAACAAAGATTTTCCCTAATGAGGAGGACACCTGGGAGGCATCTAACACAAACAAAACAAACTGACAGTGTTCACAATAATATTGCAAACAGCCCGTAGAGTTTATTCTACATTATTTGAGTAAAGAGCACCTCAAAGACTAATAATAAATACGTCTACAAACACTGGAGTGAAGGCAGTACATGGTGATACAGTCATAAAGCTAGATTCTACGGACAACATGAAGGGTTCAGTGCTAACTAGGAGATACACACAGGCATTAATGCTCACCAGTTTTACTATACTGTTGTATTACAGTGCCTGAATCACAGGTCTGAACTGTGGTTTCTGTAAAAACGATCACATGACAATGATTTACATATGAACACATGTGGGCTGCACAACTCACACAACAAAACACATCTAATAGAAGGACAGAGACTCTTTGGAGGCAGGAGACAGCTCACAGCTCTTCTTGGTATGAAAATATTTGATAAAAAGTCCAACTTTAATGCCTGAGTATTATCACAGCATTGGTTATTGTAATATTGCAAACAGTCAGAATGCAAACAGGACATTCTGGTATTTTATAAAGACTTCAGGTGGGTGCATTGAGATCTGAGGACCATGACAACATGAGGACAGGCTTTACAGAGGACATCTGTAAAAAATCGGTTTGCTGGCAGAAAACAGCTGCAAATTACTCAATAAGAAATTAAGAAAAAGTCCATTTGTAAACAAAAAAATCTATTCACATTATTAAATTTGCTTTCGAGAAATCACAGCTTATACTGTACTGACTACTAAAGGCACTTTTTAAATTTTAAACTAAAATCTTGAGATGATAAACGCTGGCAGTGATCTCTGCTACACCTGCCCGACCGAGAAGAGAAAAACCTGATTGTTTGCTGGATGATCTTCCGTTTAGAAAGTCCTGCTGATTCCACTGATGTACTGTGGCACATGAGCTGCTTTTCAAGAAACTCCTGCAGCAACAAGCCGACACACGTGTGTGAACCGTCTTCAACTCACCTGGGGTCAGAGGTCATATTCTGCTGCACACTGCTGGAGGTACCAATCATACAACTTCGCCTGTGGAGGAAAACTGACTGGTGAGATTCACAATTCTGATGTTTCAAATCTGACAAATTAAAACGTTCATTTAAACCTGCACTGAAGTTACGATTCAGAATCAGAAATCAGAAATAATTTATTGAAAACTGGGTTACATTACAGTTGC
This sequence comes from Lutjanus argentimaculatus, assembly GCA_034769285.1. NCBI lineage: Eukaryota > Metazoa > Chordata > Actinopteri > Lutjaniformes > Lutjanidae > Lutjanus > Lutjanus argentimaculatus. Next base: position 15,096,538 of record JAWZSL010000017.1, read on the forward strand.
TCTCATTCAAGAGCAGAAAATAGTAGAAATAAAATGTATGCTACAAACAGCTGTTTACATAAACAATAATACTGAAAATGGGGTCTATAAATAAGTGTTTTAAAAAGCAAGAATATTATAATATTTATATTGTTATGGTTGGCTTTTTTCCTCTAATGACGAGAGCTGCAACTAATGATTATTCTATTGTCAATAAATCGGTCGATTATTTTGTCAATTAATAGTTGTTTGTTTTAAAGATCCAAAGATATTCAGTTTACTGTCATCGAGGACTAAAGAAACTAAAAAAGATTCACATTTAAGAAGCTGAAATCAGAGAATTTTGACTCTTTTTTACTTAAAAAAATTACTCATACCGATTAATCGATTATCAAAATAGTTGGCAATGTATTTAATGATCAAATAATAACTGATTAACTGTGATCGTTGCAGCCCTGTACATGGTGTGGCATCTAATCCAGTGCTACCTTTTGTAGTGTTAGCAGTTAGCAGCAAAGTTGTGCACCTTAAACCCAAAACAATAGACCTTTTTCACGACAGCCATATTGGTATGAAATATTAGGGTAAACACAGGTGTCACTGTAATTAAGGTTCCATTCCATTTAGTTTAACAGAGCCTTTCTAGTGAGCCACATGCACAACAGCATCACTCTGACTCTGTTTGACCTGAACTGAGAGAAACTTTAATCAGCGTCATTAACACCAGTATTTACACGACTATTTCATTTCAAAATGGCTGCTGTGTAAAGGGTCTATGAAGTGAAAGAGTAAAAAGCTCTGTAGAGCTGCTGAGTCTGGTTATAACTTGTCTCAGTGTGTTTGTCACGACTAAGGACATGTTCTGTGTTATGTAATGATTTCACGCAGTACTGCTGCAGCTTGAACTTCTGACATAATGGCACAAAACAGAAAACTAACCTTCTTAGTTTTGACGACATCCTGGATATAATCACTGTACTCTGCCATCGCTCTCTTCTCCTTCTTCGTCAGAGTCTTATTCCCTCGGCTGAGAAGGAAGAACATCACAGCAGTGTTCACTCAGAATTTCAGTAATCACTTCCTCTGTGTGTGTGTGTGTGTGTGTGTGTGTGTGTGTGTGTGTGTGTGTGTGTGTGAGAGAGAGAGAGAGAGAGATTGTGTATATAATGGAAAAAACACACACCCTCTTTGACAAAACAAAAAAAGCTCTCTAAGAAATCATATGGACTGAATGGGTGTGCGTGTAGGTCTGCAATTTATTTTCCTTAGCAATAAATCTGACTATTATTTTCTCAAAAAAAAAAACACTGAACAATGTCTTGTTTTGTCTCATTAGATAAACGTAGGATCTCCGATTCCTTCCACTGTGCAAAACTGAAGTCAAAATATCTCTGATACATTTGGAGGCAGAGTCTCTTCAGAAGTGATCAGAATTGGAGCTACAAAACTAATCAGAAAAGTGAACACTGTGAACAAACATCAGCGTGATATGAACTTCCTAAAATGGCGAAACCACGCTTGGGATAAGCTTGACGTTTACTTTGAACATTTTAGGTGAATGCAGCGTGCATTTGTTTTGGTCTAAGATGCTGAAGCTCCAATGCGATGACGAAGCAGAAGTAAATGTCGTATACGGCAGCTTTAAGCAGCTCATTGATGAATCAGTTTATTTTTACAGCTTTATACTGTATACTTGTAGCACTTACCCTGCAAAATACTTCGCTAGGAAAAGCAGGAGGTAGCAAAAAGCTCCAAAACCGATCACAAACACAACTTGTCCATCTTCTGGTATCCAGTCCCATAAATACATCACTATTCCCTGTGAGACACACGTTGGACAGACACTCAGAGAACCAAGCTTGAGAAAAATACAGAATGAAATTATATTTTATTGCAGTGTTACAATGTTATCAAACATCACCTGCGTGACTCCCTGGACTTACTGTTAAGACGGAGACGAACCGAGCCGTCCCTTCACCCAGCAGCTCCTCCAGCTGCTCTTTGGAGATGGTGTTCACAATGAAACTGAGAATGAAGAGGGTAGGAAGGACAATACCCAGAGCGCCGCACAGGAACGAGTGCAGACGGACGCTTTTGTTGTAGGTCACATCAACCCTGCGAGTACACAGAGGAAATCTGGTTTTAATATCACATTTTCTGCAGCGGGTAATATCTGCCAGCTCTTATCTCCTCCGTATACACATGATAAGGTTTATTTGCTCAAAGATGCCACACATTCTGCATCAGGATAAATTAGCTTAGAAAAAATAAAAAAACTCAAACCTGTCCTTCTCTAGTTTGCTGCTGATGGTGGAACGAATGAGGTCGCAGTCTTTCTCCAGCTGATCCAAAGTCTTCTGAACGGCCTGGTTGATGGTCTTCTCGATGGTCTGACACACCCCATCGATCTGGTTCACACACCGGCTCGGCTGAACAAAACAAAGACTTGTAAGTGCATTCATTTTGGAACTATGCAAACAAACACAGCTGGGGTGGCCTGGAAACTTCTACAACAAACCATAAGGGTGTTTTGACAGACAGCCATGAGCATTTTAGAAGGAAGTGAAGCTGCACTCGCTCGGTGAAAATAAATTGGAGGTCTGGGGGGGATGCACAAATCTACAGTACAGTGCAGAGTGCAGCTTTGTGGTTGTAGATCACAGGATGGTGCAGCCATAACTCAGGACTCTAGGGCTGCCGTTGTCAAAGGTGGCTGATCAGAGGCCATGGTTTACAACCCCTGCTCCCCCCCAACAGTCTCTCAGTCATCATATTGCAAAATGAATCATCCTGCTCCAGCCATCAAGAGCCAGCAGGAAAAACCTGGAGAAGAGAATTTACATTCAAGGAAAATCAATGGCTGTTCAACCCCAAGGATAGCAGAGAGATTTAAATCCAGACTGAAGATCAGACCTGGAAAACACTTAAGAAAAAGACCAGAAACAGCTCTGATCTGGTGACGGGGAACCACTGAACGATTAGAGCTGGTAGGAGATGGTTATTGTTGTTTTCACTTTGCAAGAATGAAGGTTAAACCTACAAACATGCAGACTTTAACTCAAATTCATAGACTGTATAAATAGTGGATGGAGCTTCCACATCTGAAAAGTGAAGCAATGCAGAAGTGCTTAAACCTGCAGCATTTCTAGTGGCCAGCAGGGGGCGACTCTACTGGTTTCAAATAGCAAGCAACTCCTACGGCAAAATGAACCTAATGCTCTCTTTATTTATGACCTCAGTAAACAGTTTCCCTATGAATTTATGGTCTCAGTCACTAGTTTCAAGTCTTCTTCGACACAGCATGATGTTTATTTTGTAAACTATGGTCCTATTTAGAGTAAAGTACCTGATAAAGCCGGGAATACTTCAAAACATGGCTAACGTATCATTCACAAGTGAGTGTGTCCAGTGCAACACACATGGCAGATCAAACTATCAACTATAATATATGAGGTACACAGAGACAAACTAAATAGTAAATGCTATATGCTTAAATAGAGTAAGCCACAATTAGCAACTAGCATGCCAAAAACGTATCAAAAATGGGAGGACAGGGCAATACAAATAAAACGTAATGAAAACAGAGTGATTCTGGACTCCCATGAGGCAAAACATAGGTAGTGATTTACATAAAAGCTGTTTATAAAAGTGTGTTTTCTAAGGGGACTTAAAAGATGAAACCCATTTTGCCAGCCTAATTTCCTCAGGCAGGCTGTCCCAGAGTACAGGCACCTTTAGTCCTGAGGCTGGACTGTGGAACAACTAAAAGGGCTTTGCAGGCTGTGCTCTGACTCATAAAAGGTTGCAATGGTCAGCAATCAAGCTAGGGGCTAGCCATCAATTAAAATCAATCAATTAAAATCAATTCAACCTTACTGGCCAATGTGGTTGTGTTAAAACCAGAGTGATGTAGTTTTTAAGTTTTGTGCCGGTTAAAATGCTAGCTGCAGCATTTTCAACAACCTGGAGATGTGAGACTGATTTTTGACTGAGGCAGGTGTAGAGCGAGTTGCAAGAGTCTAAACAAGATGAAATTAAAGCATTAATTACCTTCTCTAAAGCAGCAGGAGATAAAAATGACTCTTTCTGTCAACTGACATTCACAAGAATAGAAAACAGTCTAACCTTCTGAGGGTTGGGGATGTATATCGTTGGCATCTCAAAACCACACTTGTTGAGACCTGGACGGCGACACAGTTCCTGGACTATCTGCATCATCACCCTCTGCAGAAACAAACAATTTTAATTTAGTAATTTTTCTTAGACTTAACATTTTGGATTAAAAAATGCAAATATGAAGTGGACTGACCTGTCTGTCCGTTTCGTTCCCAGCTTCGTCTGCCTTGCTGAGGTAGAACAACAGTTTGTCTCCACATTTCTCACTCAGCTTCTCCACAATGTTGAGTGTGCGTTTGCAGAGGGCCTGACCCATCGGGTCGAAGAACACAAACACCAGGTCGGCCTGTTCTCCTGCACAAGAAAACAAAATATCCATCAGAGGAACAGTAGATAGTTAAAGGGAAAATGCGGCACTTTTCCTGTTGATGTCCAGTCAGTGTTGCAGGTAAATGTAGTCAATGGAAGCAATAAAATGACTGAGACAGCTGAGTTCTCCTTCTACAAAATCTGTTGTTCTTGTCACGTTCCCGTCACTGGTGTTCTGGAAAAACTACAGGCTATTAATTATGAATTTGACCAAACAAAAATCACATGTGGAGCTCCTCAAGGGTCCATTCTCAGGCCTCTACTATTCAACATCTGCTTGCTCCCCCATGCTCAGATTATGGAATATCATAACCACATTTACGCAGATGACACACAACTCTACATAACAGTGTCACCACATGACTGCAGTCCCCTACATTTGCTGAATAACTGCACTGAAGAAATCAATAAGTGGATGTGCCAGATTTTTCAACAACTGAACACAGACAAAATTGAGAGTCTGAAATTTTTGCTCCAACGAACATAGATTAAAAGTAGGTGCTCACCTTGAATCCATGACACTAAAACTTAAAAAATCAAGCCAGAGATCTTGGTGCAGTGATGATGATGACTCAGATCTAAATTTCAACAGTCACATGAAGACAATGGGCCTCACACAGGAACATTTTGGTATTCTGTAAATGATCCGTCTGTGCACATTTGAGTGTTTGTGCATGAGGCTTCTAAATTAGCTAAATTAATGCCCCAATAATACCATATTAAGCTATACTTCGCGCCCCATATGTTGCAAAATCTTCATTCATGAAAATGGCATCAAAGAGTAAAAGGAAGAACTTTTTGAATTTGGAGTTTTAAGTTCTGTTTTCGGAGATCCATAAAGGATCGGTCATCTTAACAGTGTCAGCAGTGGAATTAAAGCACCTGCTAAAGCAAACTAATGACATGTACTGTTACTAATGAAAAACAGCAGACTAACTGCACAAGACTCCCATGACAAGTTCTCCTAAATCACTCGTACACACCACTTCAGAATAAATCTGTTCATGCCGGTGTTTCTTGCATGAAGCCCAATTATGATACGACCCTACTATCACCTTAAAAACATAAGAAAAGAATGAAAGGTCTTCTACCTAAACAAGATTCAGAAAAACTTGTTCATGCTTTTATTTTCAGCAGGCTGGATTCTTGTAACGGTGTCTTCACAGGTCTGAATAAAAAAATTAATCAGACAGCTGCAGCTCGTCCAGAATACTGCTGCCAGAGTCCTCACCAACACCAAGAAAGTGTTGCACATTAGACCGGTGCTTAAATCACTGCACTGGCTTCCTGTGTGTCAAATGATAGATTTTAAAATCCTATTACTTGTCTATAAAGCACCGAATGGAATCAGGCCTAAATACCCCATATGATTTACTCGTACATTACGGGTCATCTGGAACAGGTTTATTCAGTGTTTTCAGGATCAAAACCAAACAAGGTGAAGCAGTTTTTGGTTTATGTGATTCAAACCTGTGCAAACAGGCTTCCTGAATATTTGAGGTCTGCTGAAACTGTTGAACTGCTGATTTGATTGATTATATTGATTGTAATGGCTACTGCTATTGCTGTTTGTGTCACAGCCAATTTCTGCACCTTTACCTATTAACATTAACATTAGTGTTAATTTTTACCTTTTTTTATTCATGTATTCTTCCTGCTACAACCAGGCTTTCTTAATGATTTAATTGTGTGTTTTCTTATTATGTGTCATTGTCAGTGATGGTTCTCCCTCACTGTGTGTTTAGGATTTCATTAAATAAATAATTATGTGGCCGTTAGAAGCTCACACACACAATGCATCTTGGTACATGTAGGCACTGCTGGACTTTCTTGGACTTAATTACTTCAATTGGCCACATTTACCATCAACACTGACATCTGCATGAAAAGTGCAGAAAAATTTCCCCTTTAACTTGCAAAGGACATACCCAACCAGATGATGGCGCTGTTGACATCGAAAGGGTAGACCATGTCCCCGTCCACCAAACCCGGCGTGTCCAAAACGTCACCAGGCTGAACTTCTTCTGCTTGGAGGTGGAGATCTCGGCAGACAGATAGTCCATAACACCTGGAATATACAAACACCAAGTGTGTGCAGGTGCTCCCTTCTGGAGAAATTCATCGTAACAGAGACGATATATAAAAAGTTGAGTCCCCGCAGGACGCTGTCACCTCTAATGACTACATTATTATGTGCTACTGAGAGCCGCAGTGCAGTCAATACTTGGAAACCTGAGGGAGGCCAGTGATATTACAGATCAAGAGACAGTGTCAGTGATTTGTGCAAGGAGAAATAAGTGTGCATTTGTGGCTGAGATGCAAAACTGTGCAGGATCGTCTGGAAAAAAAAGATGCAAGTCAGCTGTTCACAAGCATTAACACAAAAAGAGGAGAAGAAGAAAGATTCAGCGGCCACACCCTCACACATAAAACTTCAAATCTGACACATGAAAACATTCGTTAGTGTCCACGTTTTTTTCTCACCACGCCCTCTGTGGAGCGGTCTGGTTGTCATGGTTACACACAACAGCTCTTCAACTGGCAGCTTTAGCGTGGGGCGTGGGACATAAAGCTAGCCAGTGAAGAACGACTGTGAGGCAACGCACTGAGAGGTTACGATACTCCGACACAACCACCAACGCATGGAGCGCCACCTCCTCACAACCCCCCCCACACCACCCCCCAACCCCCACCCCCCAACCCCCCCACCGACTCTGAGCTCCAGAACAGGATCACTATTTAGACACACCACACACACACAGAAACACACACTCAGGCCCGGGATGACACTGAGGCTGTTTCATAGGAGGAGGCAGGTGTTAACAGGCAGCACAAATCACATCGTTGTGCTGCAGCGAGGAGCAGGACCGCTGCTGCTGTGGCACATTAGCATTCCCTTACGTTTCTCTTACATCAGCATGGACACAATATCAGTGCATCTGCCTCCAAACACACGTCTTAGAAGTGTGTTCCCACGGCCCTCGCAATTATCGTTTCGTCAAAGGTGACAAGAAAACATCAGTCTACATGTAAATGCAGATATTATCAAGTAACTTCAGGTTAGATCTCTACAGGGCTTCTGGTCGATTGCTCAAAACATACACATGCAGGGCTGCTACTAATGATTACTTTCATTATCGATTAATCTGTCGATCATTTTCTCAATTAGTCAATTAGTTGTTGGTTGATAAAATGTCAGAAAAATGTCAGAAAATGTTGATCACAAAGACAAAACCTATGATGGCGTGCTCAAATGTCTTGTTTTCTCTACAGATAAGGATGTTAACGATCAATCAAATTAATCACCATTAATAATTTAACTGATTAAAAATTGATAATTGATCAGCATGTCTAGAAATAGCTGTAATTGCGCCTCATTTGACTTAATTTCTTGCAGTGTCATTTGTTAAATAGGGAAACTTAAACTCAAAATGAAAAAAGTTGAGAAATGAGACAAAGACGTGTGTATTTTTTGTATCAATAATTAATCGATTAATCGATCTTTAGTGTTAGTCTGTTAAGGTAAATGCACAACATTGTTAACATTATCCACAACCTAAAGCTATTCAGTTTACTGTCACTGAGACTAAATGACTAATTAATTATCAAAATAGTTTAAGATTAATTTAATTGTAGACAATAACAGATTAATCAACGAATCTCAACAATTGATCAAATAATTGATTAGTTGTCACCTTTTAAATTAATCGCCAACAGTTTTTGTTTCAGATCCTTTTACTCCCCTATGACAGTAAACTTTAAATTTCTTTGTGTTTTAGACAAAGCAAGACATTTGAGGGCCTCATCCTGGCCTTTACAGTATCTTTCTTTGACATTTTATGGACCAAACAACCATCCATAAATTGAGAAATGATGACGAATACAATGAATAAATTAGCTGCAGCCCTAATATTGAGCTACTTGGTCAAAAATACTGTGCTATTTGAGTTTGTCCCAGCCCGTGTACACTGACATGCTGTTGTATATCACGTAATAGCCTAAAAATATAAGATATTATTTATAAGCCATGTTGCTCAGCCCTTTTATATCTGCAGATATTATCAAGTATCTTCACATTAGATCTCTATCAGGCTGCAGGTCTGTGCTACACATGCCTGCATCTTTGCATTAATAAAAAGAGAAAAGCAGCAATTATGCAAGCCCATTTTCAAAATAAGTGAATCAAATAACCTTGAGTTACAAGAATTATTAAAATTGTTCAGTTGTCAACTATTAAATTGATTTAGACAATCGATTAATTGGTTCGAGTCATTTCTTAGAGAAAAAAAAGTCAAAATTCTGTATTTGAGCTTGTTAAATGTGAATATTTTCTAGTTTCTTTAGTCCCGTATGAGAGTTAACTGAATATCTTTGGACAAAACAAGACATCAAAATTGTCACCTTGGGCTTTGGGAAAAAGAAAATGAAAAAAAAAATTGAAAAGAAAAGAAAAATGAAAATAATCATTAGCTGCAGCCCTAACATCAAGGTATTTTATCCCATCTCAACCACAAGATCATCATTTGCACTATTTGAGAATTAATGGTAGGTTTGGTAAGTTATTTTAGAGGTAACATAGATAAGAAAATATGTATATCAAGATATGTATTTTCTATCAGGCCTAATATATATCTTGTCCAGCCCTAATACATGCTAGGGTTGCCAGTTTTGAGTATCTTCCTTAACTGATAGATGAAAATGGCAATAATCAATTAATCATTAATAATTAATGATAATCAAAAGCACAATTTTTTCTAATTTTCTTTTTTTTTCTAATTATTTTTTTAATCTGAAGTTTAGGTTTCCTTACTCAACAAATACCCCACCAGACAAAAACAATGTCAAATGAGGTGCATTTTCAATTGGTTAAATTATTAACAGCAATTAATCAATCAATGATAAATCATTATCATGCAGACATTATCAAGTAGCTTCACATTAGATCTCTATAAGGCTGTGGGTCTAGATCTCATTTAGTCAGGATTGTTCAAAACAAACACTTTGCAAAACTAAAGACAGACAAATATCAGTAATGCAAGTCTATTTGAAAACTAGTGAATCAAACAGCCTTGATACAGAAATATTCATCCAGTCTAGTTAAAGAAAGTCCTCTAAGTCCCCTGAAAGGTGAAAAGGAAACGAGAGCAATACTCGCCGATGGGTGCTAAGTTCCTCAAGTGACTGTAACTGAGAAGGCTGCACTGGAGATCCTGTGCACGAGGAAAAGGGCAAAGGCTGCAATAATGCTGCATCGACTAGAAGACTAAAAAAGAACTTGTTGGACTAAAGAGGACGAACAAGCCGCAGTGCAAATATGTGTACAGAAAACGAGCAAACAACACAGCCTAAAATCTCAAATCTGAGTCATTTGACCTGTGACGAGAACAGCCAATTCCCATGCAGCACGTAGTCAAAACTCCTGACAACAGGTTGATGAGACAAAGACAAACACACAGAGTTAAACATCCTTCATGTGAGTCTAAAACAACATCAAAGTGTCTCCAAGCAGATCCCAGAGGAGATCTAACTGTATAATCAGCAGCAGCTGCTCCCACATAAGGATATATGGTGCTTTTTCTGATGAGTCATCCTCAGTCGCTGTGTGACAGGTAAACAAATGCCTGATAAAGAGTATTTCCAGAGGCGGCGATGGAGTTGAAATGAAAAGGCTGCTTGTGTTCCAGCAGCAGATCATCGCTGGTGTTGCAGGCCTGCAGAGCTGTTGCCACTGTGCCGTCTCTAATGGCTGTGACATTTCTCAGCAGCTCCTCCTGACTCCGCTGCACTGCTGTCGATGGGGCGTGTGACTCACACGCCATACCGTGAGCGCTCCAGTCCGCACCCAGTGAACCCTCACTCCTCTACACGCTCACACATACATTACTGCCCTCCTCTCCCCTCCTCCCTCCCCGCCTCCACGTCGATGCTCCCACTCAGACAGGCAGGCACACCCAGACTTTCTGCACGACCACCTCAACATCCAGAAGCTTCAGACCACTGCTGCTGACGCACACGGAGTCGATTGTCTTAACACAGTGTGTCGCTAATTATGTCTCAACTCACATATCTCAGGAACGAACAGCCCCAAATGTAACAAGAACGGAGCAGGAGTCTGATTTTTAAAGAAAACTTGATACGTCAAAGCTGTGACTCAGCATTGAGTCATCATCAAGGTGAAGCACCTGAACTACTCGACCTCAAATCACAAAAGATAAGCCTGACCTGTGAGAACCACAACCACATAAATAACTCATGGTTACATGATGCACAAACCGACAGAATTTATGTCCGAGCTCTGGATGAAATGTTGTTTTAGTCAAGTTTATCTAAAACAGCAAAACTCAACTTTTGAACTTGAGCCTGCAACGTACACTTGGAATAACTTTAACCGCACAAAATGTTCTGCCACTAGGGGTCTCCCTCACATTAAAACGATAATAAAAGATGCAGTTTGATGATGTTGTGGAGTAACGTGGGATTATTATTTTCCTCATAGTTAAACAACCAGATGAAATCTGTCTGACATGATCAGGCAGAAATCATGTTCATGGACGAGATTAAAGTTTATTCACTTTAAATTTAGGCTCGTTTACCAACTTCCTTCCTCACTCTTGGACAAATCCTGTGTTTTCCCAAGAGTTACAGCAACTAGCGGCTAGCAGGAACTGCACCAGTATCTTAAATAAATTACAGATTTCTCTGAGCTCGACAGCTGTTGGAAATATTTAGCATAATGTAAACTCACAACTCAACAAAATATAAAGCAAGTATAGTGTTTTTAGACATTATAATAAAGAAATGTCACATATTACAGCTTTAGCAAAACTCAACTTTTGAACTTGACTTCAACAGTTTCTCTTAGGAAATAGGGCTGGGCAATAAATCTATTATATCGATACTGTGATATGATTCTACACATAATCTTAGATTTTGGATATCGATTATATCGTGGTATGGCTAAGTGTCGTCTTTTCCTGGTTTTAAAGGCTGCATTACAGTGAAGTGATGTAATTTTCTGAACCTATTAGACTTCTAGCTGGTCTATTGTTTGCTTTACACATGTATTACTCCCTAAAAACTTGGTAATCCCCCTGGAGGCAGTGTCTTATGTCCTGCGTCACACAGAATGTGCCTGCATGTCTGTTGCATCATTGTGCTGGCAACAAATGGTGTATGGCACCTCGAGCGCCATATCTGACCCCATTTGAATCCCATAATACACCACCATCCCTTTTTGCTCTGATGACAGTTGAGCAAACTTTTCTCCTTTTCTTGTAAAAGCGGCACGTAGGATCGCATCCTAAGTTAGCTAACGTTAGCCAAATGCCGGCTAACTAGCTGGCTAATGATTGATGTAGATTAATTTGCTATTAGCTAGTGTTTTGCTAACTTTAGCTAACTTAAGATAAGAATATATGTTGCTTTTACAGATCCCCGTAGTAAAGTATTTTAACTATCTTCAAAATTAGGAAGCATTTTTACATTTTCACTCCTTGTACTTCTAGTGCAGCTGAAAACTCGACTAGACTTCCTGCAGATTTTCAGATAACTTTTACCTGACTGATGAATAATTCTGAAATCGACCATCATGACACATTAGACTGGAAATATGTATGTTCAAACATAATGACATTTAGATGGACTAAATTACATCCAACGACAAAAGGGTTCTGTATTCTGACATCAGTCAGTACCTTCCAGCCCAAATGTGCTTACAGGGCAGACTATCAGTGTCCATGTATACAGCTGTCAGAGCAAATACACACATTATAGGGAAACAGGAACAGAACATTCTGTGTGCTTTCATACTTGACATACATTAGATAAACTGATCTCATCTTGTGAGTGTGTATGTCCTGCAAAAACACGCCCATCTGGATGACATACCAATTTTATAGGACGTCTTTATATCCACAACGCTGATGATTATTTATCAAAGATCTTATTGTGTCAGTATTTTTCAAAAGCACCGCTGGTCATCCCAACAATTAATCAATAAATATCAAGGTCAAAAATATTGATATTTTGATTTTGTCCTCATCAGCTTCAGCCCTGATGGGAAATATTCATGGGCCACACAGCAGCACTATCTTAAACCTCAAAGGAGCCGATCTCTGTGTGCAGCTCATGATTACATTCATCTCCTGTTCACTATTCCTAATGCTGCTTCTCCTGCTGTTCCAGCACATTTTAACACTTTATTCTCTCTGTTCGCTCTTTGATGTTTTCCATCATGATGCCAGCAAAGGAATCAATTAAAAAAAGACATACAAATCATACGTATTCTCCACTGCACACACTACAAAAGTGATATTAATTGGGATTTTTAGGCATTATGGTCAGAGTTAATGAGAATGCGTTGTGCTCTAAGACTGCAGTGCTGATCTTATCATCACAAAAGGAGGAGATATCTGATGCTGATTCAGTATCAAAGAGATACAAAGCCACTAGATTTAAGTGATTATCCTCACAAGGAACACATAAATAAAACATGGAGTAAACTCTTCTATTATGTGAGATGTTGAGAACGACATTGAATGTGACGCATCACTTTAGAAACGGAGCAAAATCTGCATGCAGACACAAAATCTTTGCATAATGATTAATTTAGGAACATTCAGCAAAGGATAAGTACAGTAGGGAGGCATGGAGTTTCAACATCACTACATTTTCAGCACAAACATGGTAAATAGTTTAATTGGTGCACTTTTCTGAAAGCCATTACGAGTTACAGATGCGAAAGCAAGAAGAAAAGACTTACCTTTGAACTCGAGGAGTGGTCGAAAGTGAGGGTAGAGATGCAGCGTTGCATTTCCCTGTGAAAGAGTTAAAAGACAATGTGAGAAATAACTTGATGAGACATACATGAATCTGCAGTTTTCTACGACAGAGTCCTCTCTCTTCTCAGTACTTTGCACTCAAGTCGGACACCAGCTGCTGTGCTGCAGCTCGGCGTGTTCGCTTTAAAGCTTCTCCCGTACATAGAGGAGATAATCCTTCACTCTGCAGTCCTGTGCTGCAAATATATTATTCATCTTCATCACCTTCACCACAGCAGGATGTGAACAGAGAGGCAGAGGAAGAGGATGAGAGGAGACGGAGAGACAGGTGTCTCCTGAGCCTGTTTATATGCTGCAAAGATGCCTCTGTGTGTGTGTGTCTTTATACAACAGAGCCCCTTATTGGAGCAGCATGCAGAATGAGAAATCACCACTGACGGAGGGAGTGCCCTCCGTACAAGCTGACATCCAACATATCGCTTCATCAACCTTTATGACTGTCTGCAGCTTCAGTTCTTATTACTGAGAAGTAATGTCTGAACATGAAATACTGTTGGTTAAACGAACTAAAAAGGACTTTTTAACTGGTTATGAAACATTCTCAGCTTAATACTGAAGCCTCAATCTGGACGACAGTACAGAAGCCAACGAGACCATCAGTGAGAAAATGGGTTATTTCTATATCGAGTGGTGAGAACTAAGTGACACTTAGGATGAAAATTAGTGATCTATATATATCAAATGAAAGCTCTTGATGAGCCCTCTCTACTGAAAAAGAGCACATATTTCTATATTTTACATTAATCCAGAGTAATTAATCAAAAAGTAAATAATCTAACACTGAACGTGCTGAACTATTTGGGCCAAAGGAGCGAAAGTGTGATTATTGGAATAGAGGGACCTGCAGGCACAGGACACAGAGAGTTCAGGAACAGAAAGGCACAGGGAAACAAACCTGCGGTATCTCATTTCAGATCAATCTGAAACTTACATAATCTGTATGAAAATCTGCTGTACTTGCTGTTTATAATTATATTACTGTATATATATTCAACATTCCCAATGATTCATCTCAATTTTGGTTATTTGACCAAATGGTTATTTGGCTGAAATTAACGTAATTAATTATTATTCAGTGAACTATTTATTAGATGGGTAACTTTTGATAGATATTTCATATATTATCACAATGGACTCTGTGGCCTGTTTTCAATGATTGTTATTGTTTTAACAAATTACATTCCATGAACTAATATGATAGATGGAATTTTTTACATGATATTTTATATTCTAAGAGAGGATTTTTTTCAGAATTTCATTACATACACACTTTTGTCAGATTGTTTATCAGATAATATTGGTTCCATAATCAAAATAAGGAGCAACATGTAGCTGCTGCACGTATACAATCTATGGTTGATCGAGTTGTTTACCCCCGTCCCCTCGTCCCCAGACACGGCAGAGACAGGCAGGCTGCAGGAGCTCTGCAGGAGCTCTGCAGGATGCTCAGGGGTTTGACCTCAGTGACTGCCTGTCTCACTGCCTGCCAAACTCCATTAACATATTGTTCAATATAACATTTATAAACATCGACTCCTTCTAAAAGATTATTGATTTCTTACAACTCATAAACAGACACCTACTCATTCAGGGAAAATTCGGCATTAATTTGATCTCTGATTCATGTGAAACGGATAAACAAAACAATTATTCCAGTCAGGAATCGAAATTTCAAATAAGGACACCGTGGCTGCAGCGTTCATGTCAAGTGAAGCGAGTATTTCACCCTAACATGCTTCCTTGATTTCTGATGACACATCACAATCATTTTGTGATTTATTACAGTGAATATATTACAGATTTGTTCTGTAAGTATAGTGTCATTCACATGTTAAAGAACTTAAAATGTTAAAGATCGAATTTGATTAACTCAGTCAGGACAAACTATGGTCATTTTTTTTGTTTTGGGTCTCCTGCAACTTTGGTCAAATGTCACTTCCACCCCTCTGGCTTTCCATCAGATCTTAAACAGTAAAACACCCGAGTCCGTCTGCATCAGAGTTGGAAGTGTTTGACGTTCTTACCGTCAGTGATTCTCTTTTGCGTCCACTTGTGACGAACGTGAAGCCCTGCGTTTCAATGGCAACGCCGGCTTTCTGTATGTGCTCTTCAGCGTACCTAAAATAAAAGCAACACGCATCAAAGACTATTCTGATCTTTAAAGTGAACAGGATCTAAAGCAACGGTGGCTTATTCACTGTAGGGCTGCAACTAACAATTATTATTATATTTTCACGTTTGACATTTTAGTTTATTATTAGTTTATTTGTAAGAGACAAGCACAGAAACACAGCGACAGCTGCAGAAGCAGAGTCCAAGTACTTAAAACGCCGAAGATAATTTCCAGCACCGGCTAACTGATCATTAGTAGTTTAACTTTAAATGTCAGAAAACAGTGAAAATGCCCATAATTAATCCCCAGTGCACAAAGCCACCTCTTCATATTGCTTATTTTGTACGACCAACTGTTAAAAACCCAAAGACATTCAATAAATCATCATAGTAAAATTTTTATTTTTTAAGGACGGGACACCCCTTATCCCTTGACCTCTCCTGACACACATCTCTTATTTTTTTCATTATCTGGATTTTATGCAGTTTTATGTGTGCAAATGAAATAAAATAATTTAACACAAACAAAAGGGAGTGTTTAGCATTTTTCCTTGATAAAATACTAGAGTAGTTAATCATAAACTAACCTGATGTTTGTGTAAAAAGCCAGTTTAGATATCAGGAGACTGGTTGAAGGTGGGAAGAACCTGTGATCACATTTGAATTAACATGCCAGGAGGCGACTTAAAATATACAGACAGCTACATAAAACACACCTCTAGTACACTCTCGTCTTTTCAAACCCAACATTTCTCCGTCAGCATAAATGTGACAACTATTAAGATTAACATCTGTAACATTTGCATAAAATGAGAGTATAACAGGCTGTTAAATCTCATGCAAATGATGTGAATCATAACAGTTTTTCCTCTCTGGGAGAATCCCAATTGTTTTCCCAATACAAAAAACAGCCAAGTTATTCATTAAAACATTTTAACGGCAGCTCTGGAAGAATACAGAGAGTCTCACGTTATCTAATATTTCCATTTCTGTTTACTCTCCCTTAGACACACCCTGCACATCAACAGTTACATGCTAAACACAAACCTGCAGCCTCAGGGAGGTGAGATCAGTGACGGTTAGCATGAAAAACATCTGAGCCCTTTATAGACGTTCAAAACAAATTCCTGAACCAGCTGAGAGAAACATTTCTTCCCCAACAGAGAGTTTTTACAACCCCTCAACAAAACACAATAATAAACTAGACAAACTCAAACTATTCGTCTTTGCTCTGTCAACATCGAAAATCCTACAAATAAACGCATCCTGTGGCAAAACTGCTGCACGATCTTCCAACCACAGAATACTTTTTAAAAGTCATGTGTGAGGATGATATTTCTGTGTCACTTGCTATAAACCCTGATTCACACATGCAGCAGAGCATGTGACGGTCAGGCAGCTGAACGCTACAGCAGATCATCCTATTAACAATGAGATGTATTACCAGTTAATGAAGGAGCTCTTCCCTGCAGAGTGGTTGCCCATTATCATCACAATGATCTTCTTTCTGGGAGGCAGGAGCCGCACTCCGAGGCTGCTGGCAATCTTCACCAGGCCTGAAAACACACAAACACCCACATACACACAGTAATCGGGTAACAATTAAAGTGGCATCATCACAATTTAATGCTTAAAATCAGCCGTGAAATAAAATACAAATACAGGAACAAAACTGCACAACTGCACAAATTAAATATTTCCAGCATCTGTTGATAAGGCCTATTGCGATTTGGGTCATGATTAGGGCTGCACAATTTGGCAAAACAGTCATATTGTGATTATTTTGACTGAAATTGCGATTGCGATATGTGATACGATTAGTGGCAATGATCACTTTTGCATTACAATTTAAATTTTTACTCCAAAAAAAAGAAGAAAATTAAATAAATATTTATATTAAAAACTGTGATGATGTGATATTTGTTGGGGTCTGTACCAAACAATTATGTTTTCTTTCATCTGAAACAAGATTTTTAGGCCACGACATCTCTGCAGGACGACAGTACCTCCTTCTAATGCTGTCGTTCTCACACATGTTTGATCCTTTTTCAAAAAACTGTGATTTGGATATTGCACTTATAGATAAGATAAGATAAGATAAGATATTCCTTTATTAGTGTTACAGCACTACAGAGGATAGAAAAAATATAAAGAAGCATCAATAAAAAATATAAGAATAAAATACAAAAATATGCAAGAGGAAGTATAAAAAACAAAAATAGGAACACTATAAATGGGAAATATAAAAATAGGAACAGTATATACAATCTAAGGAGACTCAGCAGTTCAATTTACATCATTGCATGGAGGAAATATTCATATTGAACACAGAATGATGATAATACACCTGATTATTGCACATTAAAATTAAAATTCACCCGAGTGAAATGTTCATATTCTTAGGTATACTGCGATTTTAATAATATATAATATAAAAAAAGTTTGAGAAACACTGGGATATTGTATTATTTTAAACACAGAGTATTAAAAAAGTATCAATATTTCAATACTTTTGACAACCTGACCCAGCCGACATAACAATATAGGATTTGGTTTACTCCCTATAATCCTTATCAGCTAAATCTAACATTTTTGCTTGAAAAACCAATCGATTAATCAATCATCAAAATAGCTGGCAACTAATTTTCTTCCGATCCACTAATTGATTATAGAGCTGCAACGATCAATCCATTATTAATTCATTATTAAATTAATTGCCAACTATTCTGATAATTGGTTTGAGTCTTTTTTTTTTAAGAAGAAAAGTCAACATTTTCGTATTACAGCTTCTTAAATGTGAAAATTGTTTGGTTTCGTAAATCCTCTGTGACAATAAACTGAATATATTTGGGCTGTGAGTAAAATAAGACATTTGATTGACATTTTTCACAATTTTTTTACCATAATCGACCGATTAATCGACTATGAAAATAATCGTTAGTTGCAGCCCTGACTGATTAATTGACTGATTGTTGCAAACTGTATTTAAACTTCTAGATTAATTGCATATAGTTCACTACTCCCCAACAACTGCAGGCTCATAATAAAGACAGCAGTATAGTAAGTATGTCAAGTACAGTAAGGCCCCTCCCTTTAAGTGCAAAGTCTGCACACACACACACACACACACACACACACACACACACACAGTGAATGACAGGATTATTGTTGAAGACACCACAAACAGCTGCGTGGTTCAGTGTTCAGCCTCATGCAAACACCAGAGCTCCTGTGATGAACAGTTTATGTCAGTCACTCTGCAGCAGCAGTCAGTTGACAGGGTCAGTTACAGGCGCTGTGCTGCAGCCCTGCAGGTCTGCAGAGGAATCCTCACTGTTCAATGTCAAGAGTTTGACACTGACGGACAGCTGCTGCTCACCAACACCTGCTTCATGCATTAAACCAGCAGCTTTACACTTTTAAACTGCACCACGAACTTCACACTAAGTCCAACTGAACCGATGAGTTACATAACGGCACAGCTCTGCGTGCCTCTGCTTTACGGACTGAGCTGTTGACGTTGACTGTCACTGATCAGGTTATTGATTATTTACCGTTTTCGCTGTCGACATACAGACTGTGGCATTCTTTGAGTATCCTCTCACTCGGTGTGGTGATCGCAGACTCCAGAGGGTTTGCCACGGACCGGGGCTTCCTGCCCGACATTATGATCGCCAGCAGCCACCAGCCGCCTCGGTTTCCTAAATCACAGGGGGAAGAGTTTCAGTGTTGCACCGACGCTCTGCTGCGCGGATGAAGCGCCCCCGTGTGGTCAAACGCGGACACGACACCAGGCACCAGACCTGGACCCTGCACATCTCAGCCTGCAGGAGTTTGATCCGTCTTTTACAGAATTTAACTCGACCCTTGGACCTGAAAATCGCTGGCTGGATGATTAAATCAGGCAAATGCCCAGGGGTCTCCCACAAAGGCCCCTGATGACCTGTGGAACAACTGCAAATGTGTTTGTTGTATAAACAGAAGCACAACATAAACTGTAATGGTGAGAATAAATCTTTTTAGAGTTCTTGAGGCTTTCTAGTCTACTGACACACTCAGGAAACCAGTTCTTGGACTTATTTCACCCCATCAGCAGCTAATTATTATTTATTTATCATTTGTATCGTCAGCCTGTGTAATACTGACTAAACAGTAGGCCTATACAGTTATATTATGCATTAACTCAATGCTCTGTGGAATAACAATAATAATAACAATAATAAAACAATGATAATAGGATTGTGCAATACAATTTTATATATTCTTGCATCTTAACCCCCTTATTTCATTTCATCATGATAATGTATACGTGTCAAAGTATGGTTGAGCCTTCCTATATAAATATTATTTCTTTTTGCAATGTTTAATGCTTTGTTTAAGAGAGAGAGTTTTTCTATTATAGTCTTTCTTTTTATGCTGTCTCTATGGTAGCAGAGTGCATTTTGTTATAGTGAACATCTGTATAGTGCAGTGTTGTTTGTTGTCTTTTATGCTCAAAAGTTTTAAGTAAAAGTTGTTCAACCTGCTTTGGAAATAATGTTCTTAACTATGATTAATACTAATGATGCATACTTGAATCAACTTGAAAGTGCAGTAAAAGTGGAGCTAAGAAACAAAATTGATATTGTTCCTTCGAGGTAGAGAGTAACTATACTTTTACTCAAATACTTATGTACGATTTTGAGGTAAAACTTTAACTTTTTACCAGTGGTGGAAGAAGCTTACTTTAATAAAAGCAAGAAATTCTTATCAGCAAAATGCATTTTAAGTATCAAAAGTAAAAGTACTTGTTGTGCATTAAAATGTTCACTGTTGGTGTTTTACTGTTGTATCCGATCATTTTGGATTAATATTTCTGTTGCATTAATGTGCATGTTGCATTTTGCTGCTGTAGAAGTTTCAGGTTGAGGTCATTTTAACTACTTTTCTATCTCGTTTGGCAGTTTAATGTACAGCAATGCATCATATTTTATAAGATCATCATACGTTTGTGGCATCAATGTCCTGTGAGAACCATATACTGTATTTCTAAAAAGTCAACTTTTCATAAGAAAAACAGCCCCATTTTCAGCTTTGTGACAATTTCCAACTAACCCAAGAAGCAAAAGCATGGAATTTGTGGGTACATGGTTTTCACTGGACAGGAATGGCATGAAAAAAATGAAACCTGAACAGTAACTAAAGCTGTCAGACAAATGTGGAGTACAAGGTACAATATTTGTCTCTGAGATGCAGAGGAATGCAAGTTTAAAGTTGCAAAAAACCTGAAATACTCAAGCAAAGAACAAGTAGCTCAATTTTTTACTTATACTGTATGTGAGGTCTCCACAGCCAAATGACAACATTTTACATTTTACTAAAAAGTAAATAACACATAAAACACTTTGTCTTCAGTCTCATACCAATACAAAGTACAGCTTATTCTCTTCAGGGGAAACCATGAAAACTACCCTTGCTCTGGCTAATTGTACACAGAGATCAGACTCTGAGGCTCTGTAGATGTTTTCTGAGACACTGAGTGTGTTATTGAATTGATGATCTGTTCAGGTGACACCGTGTGGAGGTGGTCAGAATATTTATGGTGGAGCTCTAACAGTTTTTGTTGTTTTATGTAACACCCAAATGGGTTTTATTTGGACGGAGAGTTTCAAGCTGTGAATCACATGCTGTTCCCTACGATTACAGTCACATGAGTGTTTCTTTTATCTGCAGGGGCAGATCCAGAATCCGTCTGAGGATGACATAATCTCCACACTGTCTGCTGCTGACAAAAAAAAAAAAACTGGTCTGAACATTATCAGGGAATAACATCAATATATAACACTAACATAACATGCTTTAGTTGTATTATGAGGTGCATTTGCACTTTAAGGCTCAAACAGCCAAACGTAAGACAACTTTCAGATTCTTGCAGGATTAAAAGTTTTTGGCTGGTAAACGACTCAATTGTTTGGGTCATGTGTGCAGAGCAGTGTGCCCTCAAATAGCCTTGTAGGAGTATTATCAACATAATGTCGAGCTGCTGATGCTGAAAATGTTCTTGTTGTTGTTTATCAGACATAAAGTTATTCAACCCACGTCACAACTGTTAACGTGATTGACTAATGTTATAAAAGGAAATGTTAAACAGAAAAATGCATTAATGTTTTATAGACTTACCAATCAGTTTTATTAATTTGGTTTCAAAGTGCTTAAAAGAGCTATTAACATGTTCATACGTCCATTTTCATTATTTGATAACAACTTGTTATTGTAGATCCTCTTCCAGTAACAACAATATAGGATACAAAGCATTATTTTATCTTACTAAAAATGTTTTTTCAATAAAGTTGTATGAATCTTAGTGCATTTTTCAGTGCTGATCAGAATCTTTTCTGGCACATGAATGCTGTGGGCATTAAAATAGACTGTCCAAAGCACTGGTGAACTCAAGGGCGGGGTGTATGGGACCTGCATAAAAAAACCCACAGCAAAACTACCCTCTTGGATGCCCCTATGGTAGATAAAACATGATAAAGTGTCCTCTATGATGGCCCAGTGTGCAAGAAAGTGTGGTAAAGCAGCCTCTCGTGGGGAAAACGTGATGCAGTACCCTCTAAGGTGCCCTTCCAGCAGAGAAAACATGATGCACTGTATTACTGACAGGCCCTAAGATGGAGAAAATGCAATGCAGTGCGCTCTAGTGTGTCCCTCCAATGGAGAAAATATGATGTAGTGCCCGCTTCGGTGTCCCACCAGTGGTAAAAAATCTGATGCAGGATACTAATCAGAGCCATTAAAACTGAGAAAATGGGATGCAGTGTATTAATTGGTGCCCTTAAAATGGAGAAAGTGCAATGCAGTGCTTTCTAGGGTTCCCCTCCAGTGGGGAAAACATGATGGAGCGCACTTATCGGCACCCTTAAAATGGAGAAAATGTTATGCAATGCACTGATTGGTGTTCTTTCAGAGGAGAAAACATGATGTAGTGCACTAATTTGTGCCCTTACAACTGAGAAAACAAGATGGATGGAGGAAAACATGATGCAGTCTTTCCCCTTGAAATGGACAAAACACGGGTTCTCTTAAAGAACACAGTGCCATGCCACATAAGCTGCATATAACAGTTAATATTTCCCTTTGTTCCCTACACAGAGGCTTAGAAGTTAAATTTCAGTCACGTAATAAAATAATTTTAATCTAAACTGGGGATTGAAAGTATTTTGCAAAAAATGCTTCTCGACTTTCTCACGCTGGTGCTCCACCACATTTAGCTGGTGCCCTTTTTTTTCCTCCACCCTGCCCCTCAGACAAATCAGTACCCCGTTCTATTCATGCAGACAACAAAGGGTCAATACAGTATTATTTCTGTATTTGGGTCAGCAAGCGCCCCCCCTTCCCCACAGGCCAAAGCCTCAGCACCATGCAGGAATGTAGTTTAAGACGTTAATGAGTCTCCCCCCTGGAGCTGAGATCATAGGCTGCACCTTCCAATAGGCAGCCTTAATGCAAGATCTTCACTGAAGTGGAACATCCATTATAAACGCTTCATTCAGGCATCACTTCATGGCAGCTTCCAGAATGAGTTCAAATCGGGGACCTGTGCAATCAAAGAAAGAGGTAAGTTAAAATCAACCATCTGTGATAATTTTACAAACCATTTAATACCTGAGAAGGTAACAACAGAAGTGTGTGACTTCTGTGTAATTCCAGTCATTCTGTTTTGAACTTTTTAGCCAGTTTACTGTGAATATGTCGTCCTTTTACTGTTGTGATGAGATCATTTGCCGCAAGGTGTTTGCTTGGAAGTTTTTTGTAGGTTTGAGGTTTATTTTTATTTTTTATCTGTGGTTTTATTTTTTTAGATGGTGTATGCGTCACTCAGTTTAATAGTGCACAATTCAAAGTGAAGGAGAGAAATGTGAGCAATGTGACCAGTTCTTAGTGAGGCACGCTTTAAAGGATTTATAAGTTTTAACTCTTTTTTTTACTAAATCGTTTTAGATAATAGATAATAAACTGATATTTACATGCTTTGTAGATCCTTTAAAAGTCATTAATAAGAGCAAGTATTAGGGTTCTTGGCTGTGAAAAAATCTTTTGGTTAGTGCTGATCCTTATCCTTAAATATTGGTGATCCGTCAAAGCTTATTGTTTTCTCACAGTTGAATCATTAATCATGTCCTTAGTTAAAAATCTTAAAATCTGTTATTATACAAACCTTTCCCAGCACGTGCATTTGAGGAGTCCTCATGATGAAAAATATAAAATAAATGTCCTGCTGGAGGAGGATATACACCATACAGCCACAACCTGGCAACCCAAAACTTGCTCTTGTTAATGGCCTTTGATCTATAAAGCTTTAGTGAGTGACTTCAATATTCAAATTCAAACTCATAAATCCTGTAATAAAGTCTTAAAGAGGTACAACTTGTTCCATGCTGCAGAAATAAAGAACACGTTGAGTGTTCAGTTGTATTTCATAACTTTTGACCATCTTCACTCAATATATTTATTCTTTTGTTAAGATTTGTTTGTTGAGAGATGCTCACTTCACAGCAATACATAAAATAGGAAACATTGCCGTGTGGATGAAAAATAGATTTAAAAGAAAGGGAAAGAAAACATAAATATCATTACAGATACTCACACATATACCTGGGGGACATGTTTTTTTTTTTTTTGTGACAACACCGAGAAGTGTCCATAGAAGTGACTCGTCTAGAGCAAAAAATGGCGGCTTCTGAAGAGGTTAGTGTAAATACTTTGATAGTATCAGTTAGATCAAAGCTATTTTGTCATTGAAAGAAGAGCAAAGAACAGCACCGCAGGCTTTTTTTCAACGGAAAAAACATTTTCGTTCTTTCGAGCCTGCCCTTTTCCAAACAAGTTCTAAGGACACCTTCCCAGATGGTTGTGTGTAAGAAACATCTGGCTTGTCAGGTGACATGTATATGTTTCTTATATCAAAAGATGACAGGTGTATTTCAAGCTGTCTGTCAGTTATGAACATAAATGTAAACAATGTTACATTTGGCCCCGGTCTCCCCTACTCACTGAACACATAAACTGCAGAGTCTCTCAGCGGTCACTTTCATACCGTCTCCACCTCCTTTACTGCTGTTTGTAAAGCTCTGGTGCTGTTACATCAATATGCATTCAAAATGATTCTATGTATTTCATATTTTCTGGGAAATGAAGTTAATATCAGGCTTTTGTGGTCTCAGATGTCCCCTCCCTCTGACTTTTGGAGAAACCCGAATTGAATCTCGAGTTTTGATGCAATTATGTGCGTGAAACCCTGATAAACACGGACTAATGTGTCCGATTCTCCTCAGTCCGTAGTCACAACAGATCAATTGTATCATCCTGAGAATAAACTCATCCTCCTGCCATATAAGTGTCCTGCTGCTCTGCAAACTGTTCTCACATGTAGACGGATACTCGACAAGCAGTACTGGACGAAACTCTGAGCAAAACATCAGCGACAAAATGCCAAAAGAGTTTATGGATGAATATGAACCTCTGCTTGTTAAAGAAACCAAAGATAGAAGGCGGTCAAAGGTAGGTTACATGGATGAGAGTTTGACAAAGAACTGGATGTGTGGGACGCTGCTTTCTATTAATGTTTGTTTGTTTGTTTGTTTGTTTGTTTGTTTTCTCTGTTTTGCTGCAGTTTCCAAACAGATCTCTCCTGCTGGCTGTGTGTGCTGCGTGTATAGGAGGAACCTTTCAGTATGGATATAACATTTCAGTCATCAATGCACCCACAACGGTAATACAAACCCTACTGTCACTGTTAATACCAGTTATAATAATGTTAATGAATCCTAAGAAAGACAGACAGACAGAAAGACAAATATGCACTACAAAACTGTTAAAGTGGTGTAGAACAGCAGTACAGTATTTATGCACAGTAAAATATTTTTGTACCCACGTTACAAGCTTTATCTATTCAGATTTACTTGAGTAAAAGTACTAATACTGTAAAAAAGAAAAGTCACCACAAAGTCCTACTTTGAAAATTTCAAGTAAAAGTATGTAAGTATGATTAGGGAAATGTACTCAAGTAAAAGTTCTCAATGCAGAAAAATGTTTCTTGTGACTGTTATTCTATTATATATTATTAAACCATTAAATCATTATTGCTCATGCAGTGATGTGAATGCAGAATTTCACTGTTGAAACTGGTCATTTCTAACTATTTAATGACCGAATTCATCTGCTGATTATTTTTCCCCTTAATCATTTGATTGTTTGGTTTAGTCAAGATTCAGACAATAGTGAGAAATGCAATCACAGCCTTAAAATTAGTCAATTTATTGTGATTTCAGGCAAGAAAAAACTGCAGATCTTCATATTTGAGAGGCTGAAACAAGGAAATGTTCCACTTTTGTGTAGTTAAATATTTAAACTTAAAACTAGAGGTTTGATGCCACTTTTTCATGTCCGACACTGCACCCTTGAGTAAGCTGTTGATAATACCTTTGTATGGATGCACTTTGATAAACCTAATCATCTAAAAATCATCATGTTCAAATTGTGAAACAAATATTCTACTTTCCTAAGGGAAGAAATACATAGCCAATAACATGATTCAATTATGCAATAAACTTTTCATACATTAAAAATAAATAAATTGTATAAATGCATAAGTTGCCCTTGGCTGTTTTGCTTTTTTCTTCCTTGAGTTTGCAGTAACTCCACTCAGCTGATGTGATGACAGGCCTGCTGACAGGTCTCACTCACCTTCAAGCTGCTGTTCACATGACACATCATCTGTGCTACTCGTGACACATCTCTCTTTACAGCATGTCGCTCCGATCAGTGATTTTGGCCGGTATCGGACAGATACGGATCAGGGCATCCCCACATAAAATCTAAATCTGAAAAGTAACCAGTAACTGTCAGATAAAAGCAGTTGGATTAAAAGTACAACACTGCAAAAAAAAAAAAGCTATCTGTTTTAACTTAAAAAAAAAAAATCAGTGTCTGTGCTGCCTTAAGATTTTAAGTTGACTGAATTTGAAGGATTTTTTAGTGATTCAAAACAAACTTTTCAAGTCAAATAAACTTGACATTAATTCAGTTTTACTGGAGAAAACATGTCCAATTTTTTCTTTTCTTTAGAATATATATAATGTATATATTCATATACAGCACATATCCACCACATAGTGATGTCTGGTAATGATGTATGCACAAATATATCTTTATAATATTTTAGATGAGTTGTTCTTATTTCACTTGTTGAATGTGCATGTTGTGTTTTCCTTCTTGTATCTCTAGTATGTGCATGAGTTCATCAATGTAACCTGGAGGGAGCGTTACCAAACAGAAATATCAGACAATGTCCTCACCCTGCTGTGGTCCACCATCGTGTCCATATTCACCATAGGAGGACTTATAGGAGCAACAATCGGTGGGACATTATCTGTGAAGCTGGGGAGGTGTGGACAAAAAGAAAAGAAAAAAAAAGTTGGCAAAATGATCCTATTTTCCTATCACATTTCAGTTATTAAGTTATCTGATATTGGTTTTCCAGAAAAGGGACACTGCTGGCCAATAACATAACTGCATTAACAGCTGCTCTGCTGATGGGTCTGAGTTACCCGACAGGATTATTTGAATTACTCATCGTTGGACGACTTCTCACCGGACTAAATGCAGGTATTCGATTCAGAAATACATTTAAAGACATCCCAGTGAAACACACCTTTGTATTGTTTGTATTACTCGATAAATGAAATGTAGCTTTAATCGTGTTTTATTTTCACAGGCATTGGAATTTGTGTTCAGCCTCTGTATTTGGGGGAAATTGCTCCAACTTCACTTCGCGGTGCCATGGGAATGGGAACTTCTGTTTTCATCACTGTTGGGATCTTGACCGGACAAGTGGCTGGCCTCAAGTAAATGCTGTTGACTTTGGCAGTTCACTCCAAAACCAAAAATACATATTTTGCTTCTTACCTGTAGTGCTATTTATCCATTTAGATCGTTGTGGTGTTAGTTGTCTAGTTTTGGAGATATCGGAGATGCCTTCTCTCTAATATAATGGGTTGAGATGGCACTCGGCTTGTGGTGCAGAAGGAAGCGTGCATCTACTCATTTACAAGAGGCCTGGATAGCATCTGTTTTCAGAGATATTTCAGGCTGACTGTCAAGAGACTCGGATCGCTCAATGCCAGCTCGTCAAATACTGATGAAATGTTACCGCCCCTTGGCGACTCCTGCACACGTGCACGGTGCCCGTTCATGGATGAGGCTGATGCACCAGCCTTAACAATGTAAACTGGATTTATGGAACAACATAGACGCCATGTCTACGTGGTATAAAGAGGGAGAAAGCACACATATGGAGGAGGTGGGGTGGATGGATGGCTCGAGCAATCAGGGACTTTCATTCAGAAGACCAGGGTTTGTATCCTGTGTGAGACCAAAATATTATTAAAAGTTGTAAGATACATAACATTATGTGACTTTTCAGCATGACATCGGGTTACGTTTCTCAAAAAATTGACTTGGTTTCAACACCTCTGCATTATTTTTGGCATCCCCTGCGGCCCCCACTGCCACAGCCAAAACACACTACTGCAATTCAAACTGAATGAGATGTCTGGCATTTTTGCGCAAACCCTGAATCTCTCCAAATATGGCCTGAATGGCGTCTTCCTCGGCTGTAATACCACTAAGCTACTGGTGTAGTTTGGTAGAAAAAGAAAGTTCCAATATGCAACTGCTTACAACAAGGTCTGTGGATTATCCTGAGTAACGGGGTCATGTCATGCTTTGAGCACCACAAGCCAAGTGCCATCTAGTTTTATTATTTTGAGAAAAGGCAGACATCTCAACGGCTGATGTTTCCAAAACTCAAACTTCAAGTTGCACATCACACCACAAATCCAGATGGATAACTAGCACTGCAGGTAAGAGTACAGTATGTATTTTTGATTTAGGGTGAACTATTCCTTTAACATCACACAAGATCTTCACAAGATTTAATGGGTTTATATCCTGATTTTGGTCTCCGTGTGATTTCACAGAGAGCTCCTGGGTAAAGAAGACTACTGGCCCCTTCTGCTTTCCACCACATGTATCCCAGCATTCCTGCAGCTCCTCACCCTGCCCTGGTTCCCAGAGAGTCCGCGTTACCTGCTCATCGACAGAGGAGATGATGACGGATGTAAGAAAGGTAAAACTGCTGCATGCGCTTCAATTTCACAACCAGTGTGACTTTATTTTTGCCCGGCAAAGATTGACTTTGTGCACAGACAGTGTAGTTTAAAAAGTTTGAAGACTCCCTGCGTCAGGAATCACAAGAGCCAAAGACATTTTGTCTTCAAGGCTGTGAGTTCAAGCAGGAAACCTTTTGACGAGATTCTCAAAAACAGACCCTGTAGCCTGGTCAGATGAGAAGAACTGTGCGTGCGTGTGGAAGGAAGTACAATCACCACGTGTGTCATGTGCTTCCCCGTCTGCAGCCCTGAAGCAGCTGCACGGCCCGGACTGTGATCGAGAGTGGGAGGATATCGAGAAGGAGAGGAATAATTTAATGGGTTTCAAGGCCAAGAAACCCTGGGAGCTGTTAGGTGATCGTAGTATCCGCTGGCAGCTGTCACCATCCTGCTACTCAACACTGCACAGCAGCTCAACGGCATCAATGCTGTATGTTATCTTCTAATATTCTTTGTCCCGCTGTCTCTCCCAAGGTTCTCACTGGCAACTTTAAGATGATAAAACAACACTAAACATTACTAAAACATTTGTTTGTCTATATTTCTTATAGATTTATTTCTACGCAGATTACTTGTTCAGACAATCGGTATTCCGGTTGATAAAATACCGTATGTGACAGTTGGAACTGGAGCCTGTGAATGTGTCACGGCTTTAACATGTGTAAGTATGACTTTAATTTACGTTTTATTTTTTGTGTGCATTACTTCAGTGAGTCTTACTTGCAATTCTATGGGGAAAATATAAATAAATAAGGAGTGCACTACAACAGTTCAACACTGGTGAGACACATATGAGGTGAGGGGACAGGGTGTCCTTAATTTCCTGCATTCTGATGGATTAATCACTGCTGACTTTCTTTTTACTGTCATGCAGGGACATGCAGTGGTAAAACATAAACTAAAATATCGTGGAGCAGGATTTTACAGAATGGAACCGCTGTTATGCCATGAAATGTCAGAGTAAATTTCAAAGAAAATGTTTGCCCGCAGAGTCTCTTTGGTCTTGTGACATGCTGTGTGTCTCACAGGGTATGCTCATTGAAAGTCTGGGAAGGAAAGCGCTCATCACAGGAGGATACACACTGATGAGCATCTGCTGCATTTTATTCACGCTGACGCTAACTTTTCAGGTAATTACCTCCAGGCGTTGTTGTTATATCATACACATGATCATCGGTAACACTTCTACTTGTGTGTGACTATCTTCCTCTCAGGATGCTAGCCCAGTGATTCCATACTTGAGCATGGCGTGTGTGTTTGCTTTTATCCTGAGTTTTGGCTTAGGACCAGGTAACTGACTAAATAAGTAACTTTGAAGTCTTTTCTCACCAGCTGCTGTTGCACAGCAGATACAGCTAACAGCCATGTCTTTTCATGTTTCTTCCCCTGTGAAGGTGGCGTGACTAACATCTTGACCACTGAAACTATTCACGCAAACTGCACGCCCTGCAGCATACATGATCGCAGGGTCAGTGAACTGGCTCAGCTTCTTCTTAATCGGCCTGGTCTTCCCTTTTATTGTGGTAGGTGTCCAAATGATTGAACACGGCAGCATACCTGAATTTTCAAATATTTCATCATTACCTGATAAATTTCAAAATAAGAAACAAAAATTAAAGATCCCCCACCCCCCCACTCAAAATCTGTCTTATGTTTACATCCCCTAAAGTTGACATTACTGTCTTATATCTTATATGCTAACAAGCAACATAAACAAACAAACTTATGATACATCTGCTAGTCGACCATTTTGGTGAACTGGATCTGACGGAGGCTCAAACATGTATGGTTGAATCTCTCCAATGTTTAATGCTAACGCTAACAGTGACGATGTGCACTGCTCTTTCACCAGTCAATCTAGCACCAGTGTTTCTCAATAAGAGAGAAAGAGTAGGCACCTTTTCAGAGCGTCTTTACGTGGGAAAATAGTGTTAAACAAAATATTAAAGGTGCGGTGACTGATTCTGAGAAAAATGTTGAGTCTCATTCCCAGGTTGTGAAATACCGACGCCTTCACTAGGATCGGACCGAGCCACTCAACAAAACAATGAAACTCATTATATATGAAGGTGGACAACATGAGAACTTTCCCAGTGGTGAAGCCAAGACGTCTTGATCGCCCCCTGGTGGCTGGCTGCAGTATAACTCATAAACCGTGTCTCCTCCATGTTAACTGATGGGACATTGGCCAAACAAAAACATCAAAGTACGCTTCAAGTAAATTTTCCCCAAACATGGTTTTTGTATTTTAGGTAGATCTTGTCACGCTGATGTATGCACAAGTGTTCGTTCTTCTGATCAGTTTGGTTTTAATGCCCCACATGGGGCAGACGTGTGCAGAAAGTTGAGCTGGAATTTCTAATCAGAATGATTTCAATCAGATTTAAGTAATATTGTTCATGTAAACATAGCTAGTATTTGGCAACCTGGGAACGTGACTCAACCATTTACTGTAAATAAAGATGGATGATGCCTTTCCAGTTCCTGCGTAGGTACAAAATTTAAGACAAAATATCCCAGATTTATGACTTGTTCTGCAGCCTTCTGCCAGTTTGTCTTCTCTTTTGGGGATCCTGTCCACTTCTAATCAACAATCAACCATCTTTCCCCAGAATCGCTCACTCCACCTTTAATCATAACAGAGTAAAACATGTCTGGAAGGGATCTTTAAACGTCTGACTCACTTGTGTTATATTGTTGTTTATTTGCACAGCTCGGGCTGCAGCAGTACTGTTTCCTGGTGTTCTTGGTAATCTGCTCCTCAATGGCGATGTACATTTTCCTCGTCATTCCTGAAACCAAGAACAAAACCTTCCTGGAAATCCAGAATGAGTTCCGGTCCTCCAGCAACAAAAAGGCGTGCCGTGCTGATGGAGCAGGGACGACGCTGTTATCAACTTCTATATGAGATATAAACCGTGACTCGGTAGTCGAGCATGTTCAGCTTTTTAATATTTATAATGAAACAATTTGTGGTGCTTTGCTTGAACTTCAGAAATGTACTGTCATAATTACATCTTGTTTGTTTACCTATAAACATGAATTGAAGTAATTGTAATTTGTAATATGTAATATTAAATTTGTTATAAATTAATGTTTGTTTGTACAACTCCTCATTTTTAATTTTTCAATAAAGATCCATTCATGAAAAAGGTTTCCTAACCAATGTGAACTTTTAATGCCATTTCAGTCTGCCTTATATTTCAGCTTTGAAGAACAATGGGTTCATTGAAGAGTGTGTCCTGCTTGTATTTACAGGGATGGAAAGAGTATTATAAGTATTTATACTTGGCCTGAATGCCACTGCAATAAAATAAGCACACTAAAGTAGTTATTATCATTAATAATAATATAATAGTTTATTTTGTACCTCTCTAAAAAGCAGTAATATTACTTCATTTGTTAACTGGTATCAAAACTAACTACTTACATTACTGATTACATTACTTTATTACACAGATTTGTTAAATACTCAGTTCTAGTTTAAGTTTTCTCTGGGCCTTTCATTTTGGCTTACTGGCATTGACCAAAAGTAGCCAGGCAAGATGTTGTCAAAACAAGTTAAGACTGGAGCTCACCCAAACAAGCGTCCCCACTTTTATGAAAGTATTATCACACTCGGAACGCGAGTGTTGGCGCCCTCCGGTGGCCACAGTCAGTAACTACATGTACATTTTAATAAAGCTAGACGGAATTACATTCACACAACATCCGGTTCTGTGATCCAGAATAAAAGTCATTGCAAGACAACTGTATTGAAATGAAATAAAATGACATTACATGAAAATCATTTTGAAATTTAATATTTTGTGTGTGAGTTATTGATTCTTTTAAGTAAGTAGCCGTGTAATATGCTGGATAATGTACAGGAGCAGATCATTATATCATTATATATCTTATCAAAATAAATTCCTCCACCGCCCTAATGGGGTTTATTTCATAATAATGACCTGCTCACTGTACTTTGTCCCTCACATAATCTACAGGTCAAAAAGTAACGTAGTAAATCAGAGTTACTCAGATTAGTAACTGTAATGTAATTACTGTTTTGAAAATTGTAATCCCTTACACTACTCATTACTCTGCAAAGTAATATATTACAGTAACATATCACTGAGTAATCCATTACTGCCCCGTACTGATAATTATTATCATCAGCAAGTTAAATGTCAGACTTTTAAATACTTTTAAAAAAAAAATGGAATTTAATGTTGTGCAATGAAACTAAACATCAAATGTGAAAATATAGGTGTACTCTTTTGAGAAAATACATAAATTATCTGATCTTAATTATATGTTTGCCTGCTCCAAAACGAGGACAATATTTTATCAAATATCTATTTCAGTCGAAGTAAAATTGCCTCTGGCAAGCAAGCGAAGAGGGCCACAGCTACAGTAATCCTAGTGAACAGATTTTTCCCAACTGAAAAAAAATCAGATTAACTCCAAAATTAAGCTCAGTAGCTGAGAGGAAGAGTGGGATCAGAATGAATTTCTTTCTTTCACTGAAATTCCTTTCTTTGCCGGTTAGAAGAACATTAATTTTTAATGTATTATTTTAATGTATTTGTAACTACACGCCTTCTTTTCTTTTTCCAGTCTATTCCTTTATTTTATTTTATTTTTTGCTCCGCCCTCCACTCCCGCAGGTGGCGCTGTTGCGCCTGTATGC
The DNA here is from genome assembly GCA_034769285.1 of Lutjanus argentimaculatus. Lineage (NCBI taxonomy): Eukaryota > Metazoa > Chordata > Actinopteri > Lutjaniformes > Lutjanidae > Lutjanus > Lutjanus argentimaculatus. The sequence continues at coordinate 15,129,840 of JAWZSL010000017.1, forward strand.
TGATTCCGCTCACCACAGTTGTAACTCTAAAGACAGAAGAAGAAGAGAAGTAGGCTCCTCCCATTCAAAATGGCGACCTAGACGCTCGTCCATGCTCGTTTGTTGACATTTATTTAAAAAACAAACTTCATGCTGTATTAGTGGACGTACAACAAGTGAAACATGTCGAGGCTCATCGTTAAAAACCTCCCTAACGGGGTAAGTCACCCACCCGGATGTCAGCGGATCGTAAAGGTCGCATTTTGTTTCAGAGCACCTGATAACGGAACCTCACTGTCTGTGTGTTGTGTTCAGATGAAGGAGGAGAGGTTCAGGTCGATGTTCGCTGCCTTTGGCACCGTGACAGACTGCTCTCTGAAGTTCACCAAGGACGGAAAGTTCCGAAAGTTTGGCTTTGTGGGGTTTAAAGCCGAGGAAGATGCGAACAGAGCTCTGAAACATTTCGACAGGAGCTTCGTGGACACGTCCAGAGTGACGGTATGACGTCTTCACTGACTCTGTCCACGCGGGTTGTTGACTTTACTGTTGTTTTGCCAACTATTTGTCATTTATTCCAGGTGGAGATGTGTAAGGCGTTTGGAGACCCCACTAAAGCCAGAGCCTGGAGCAAACACACCCAGAGCTCAGGCCCGGACAAACCCTCCACTCCTGCAGACACTGACAGCAAGGAGGTACCTGCAGACATTAACTGGAAGGAAATGACTATAAATTCTTGTTATTATCTCAAGAGATAAACAATAACAAAGTCCCCCAACCTGCAATTTTACCTCCACAGTTTCATCCCAAATACATCCTACTAAAAAGTTATTCTTATCAAATATGAATTTTATCTAAACTTTATTATTTTACTGCCTGGATAACCATGCTGTGTTAAGTTGTTTCAGTGGGAAATCATATAGTTACATTTTGCAGCACTGACACTTAGAGTTAGAATTAGTAGGATTTGTCCAAGCTGTTCATAAACGCATCGGAAACACAGTTGATTGTTGAGACTTATTACCAGGACATCAAATACTGACGTTTAGGGTTTGGAAAGTGTCCTGAGCACCGCGGAATAATGAGAAAACAAGAGGATTAGGCAGAGGGCACAGCCTCTGCAGATACAAAATTCCACTCACTTCTAGAGGGTCCTAAATAGAGTGACGAGGTGTCCCACTTTATGTTGGACTGCACTGCATTTTTATTCCTTGTCCCATGTCTCACATATTGAGACAATGTCCAACATTTTGACTGGCTCTAGCTTTCAAAATTCAATCAAAACTGCAGGACAGACTCTTCTCCAAAATCTTTATTTTATCCATTGGCTGTGACAAAAGCAGGGTAGGCGGTTTGATGTCAGTCAAATGCACACATGTGGATCAAGTGCAGATTAACCTGTCAAACTGAAAGTCACCACAAAGTCACAAGCTCTGCACATTTAAGCAGAATATGATGTAAACTACCCCAAAGAAGAGGAAATGCAGCCACAGCAGAGACTGGGAAACTTCTTTTATTGTCTGTTCTGTGTTACTGAATCAACCAGCGGGTGAATAATGTTGGGAGCTAAGGGCAGAATAGAAATGTGAACTTTTTTAGCAGCAAAATTTTACTGCCTTTGAGCACTATAATGTTTCCCACACAAATGTATTCTTCGTCCCACATCTGGTTTGTTCAGATCTGGTCCCCGAGTTATAATTGATGGTCGAGAAGGATTATGTTTTTATTAGTCTATACATATTTTTTTTCTGTTGCTAAATTCGCCTTTAAAAAACTGCAAACATTTTTGTTTCTGTCCTCAGAAAAAGAAACAGAAAAAGGAAACCAAGAGCACACTGGGAAATGTGAGTAATTGTCAGTCAGCAACTGTGTTCATCTGCTCTTATATGTTAATTATAAAGGATCTGAATGTGAATAAGATGGAACCAGCTGGTTTTTAAACCTTTATGCTTGGTACAGCCAAAACGTGCACAGTTAATATGATGTATAGATAACTTTGCATGAAACGTCAGATTCATCATCTTGTTAGGTTATTCTTTAATGGAATAGTTAGATCAAAGTTTTTGAATATTTGATATTGAGAACAAAGGTATCAAAAAAAGTAATGCTTTCAGCTGTCGGTACCAAAATTCTTGGACTATATTGACACATTTAGCTCTAAATCAAACTTACTAAAACGTGTAAAATATGGACATAAGTTGGAGTTAAATATACATTATTTTCATTTTACAGATTTGTCAGGCCACCAGTTTATTTTAATGAATATTGTCCACTGCATCGTCTGATCTGCATTAATCTACCTGTAATAATTGATTGTTTTGATTAAGTACAGCATCAGTTTTTCTTGTACTTAATGCTCTCAAGTTAGCACAGCTTAACACAGTCTAAAAGGGTTGTGTGTTGTTTATTTTACCATTTTCTTTATGTGATGCTTTAATCTCTGGGTATCCCCTTGCTGTGTGTATCAGCTGGAAGAGGACCAGGGCTTCAAGGAGTTTCTGTCAGTGCATCAGAATCGAAGCCAAGCACCAACCTGGGCGAACGACACCATGCAGCAAACACCCGATCCTGACGGTGGGACAGAAAAAAACTCAGAGCAAGAGGAAGCCTGTCTCAGATGACTACCTCAACTTTGATTCAGAACAGTCAGAGGATGAGGATGAGAGAGGAGGAGGAGGAGGAGAGAATATGATGAAGATGAAGGTTGGTAATAGTGCTCCCTTCATAGTGTGGATAAAAGAAGATGGGTCCAGATTTAGGAGCTGGATCCTCCTTACAGAAAAAAATAAGTGAACCCAGGAGTTCTCAACCTTTTGTAACTTACAGCCCACTTCTCTTTGTTAAAATACTTTCCAAGGAACACTCCCAAATAAATGACAAAAAACATAACCTGAAAAAAAGGAAGAAGAATAAACTGGGTTGTGACAGGATTTCACCACATTCATCACATTTTGCTTTCAGCTCAGCATAACTGCCTGCCATTATGACTCCAAATTTAATGTATTCATAGTCGTGTTCCCTCACCACACACTTGGCGCTCTACTGGCACAGAGTTATCTCCAACATCACTTTATCATTTAAAAGAACGGATCCATTTTGTATCACTGCATCAGAGGGAACGATAGCAAGCTAACAGTGGTGAAAGAGGCCTCTCTCTACCTGATGATGTGTCATGGTTTGTGGGGTGATATTCAAACGGGTCATTGAAATTCTGCATTTTGATTTGACTTTGTGAGCGCCGATATAATGAAACTTTCCCAAGGTTACACTAAGTTACTACTAAGTATTTAACTTTTTCTGGCATTTTTGGGCATCTCTCCGGTACTAACCCTGGAAATATTTGACTTTACAATCTCATTTAAGGAGGAGCAGTTGGCATCCTGGTAGGGCTGCAAAATTAATTAATATATTATTAAAAACGCAATTTATCTAAGTGCAATATCTAAATCACAGAAGCTGCAATTGACAAAGGAAAAAATGTGTGACAAAACAGCATTATGATGAAGTGCTGTAGTGCTGCAGGTCTACAAATCTTGTTATCCAAATGTAAGTAAACAGGTTTGTTTGTTTTAACAAATGATCATTCACACTAATTGGGAATCATATTGGAATCACAATATCTGTCACAACAATCACGATACGTTTTTTTAAACTATATTGTGCAGCCCCACTTCCAGGTCTTTTCAAGGGTTTACTTTCATGGGTCATGTCCTTTGGAGGGTGCAGCCCCTGAATTGGGACACAGTTGATGGATATAACATTAAAACACAATATGTACGACACCAAGATTATCAATGGACATAATGAAATAAATATATACACGTAATATTATAATAACAATAGAATATAACACCGTGGTAAAATAAAACATTCATACAAACTTAATAAAATACAATAAAATAATCAGTGATGTGTTGTTGCTTTCAGGTGCCACTAAAGAAGCCCTGAAGTCCAGCTTATCAGACATGGAGTATCTGCGCTCAAAGGTGGCAAAGACGGTGGACACCATGGAGGAGAGTGAAGATGAGGAGGATGATGATGAAGGGGACAAAGACGAAGATGAGGATCGTGGTCCTGTACAGCCCACGGACAGCGCCTATGAGAGCGGTGAAAGAGAAAATACGTCAAAGACCAAAACCTCAGTTTCCTCTGAGGAAAAGAAGAAAGGCAAAGCGAAGAAAACTGCCAAGGAAGAGGTGACTGTTCAAACAAATCTACATGTTAAATATTACTGTCCGATACAGTGTTTGTCTCTTAGTTTGTGTTGGTTTACAACCATGTGTGTTTGCTGCAGACGGAGCCGGTGACAGAGTTCACGGTGAAGCTGAGAGGAGTCCCGTTCACTGTGAAGGAGGTGAGTGGACAAGAGCTTCCCGATTTCAGATGTGCAGTGAAGATATTCCACTTTGAAATCACTGTCACAAACATATTTTTCTGTGTAACACCAATAGCAACAAATTCGAGAGTTCATGACCCCGCTGAAGCCTGCAGCTATCAGGATTGGGAGGAACGAAAGTGGAAATAGAACAGGTATGTTACTGTAAATATTTTAATGTACTTCAGTGCTTTTTCTCAGCAAAATGTGCACTGACAATATTTGATAGTTATTCTGTATATCTGTTGGGTAGATAGTTGCCTATCTGTACTGTATGTGTCTATATAGGCCCATGTATCAGTGCAGGTGTGTTACGTGTGTGTTTCAGGTTACGTATATGTGGACTTGTACTCAGAGGAACAGGTGGAAAAGGCCTTGAAGAAAAATAAAGACTACATAGGTGAGAAATCTTGTGTCCTAGGGCTTTGTTTCCTTTTTGCCTGTTATCAAAACAGGTATTGAGTATTTGTACATAATTGTGATATTTGTCTCTATCACCTGAATGTGTGTGTGTGTGTGTGTGTGTGTGTGTGTGTGTGGTGGTGTGGTGAGTGAGAGAGAGTCAGGTCAGCTGGCTAACCACGACCCATCTTCTGCCTCTGTTTTCAGGTGGCCGTTACATTGAGGTCTTCCGTGTGGACGCCTCTCGGGGTCAAGGCAAGAGAGACAGAAAGGACAAAGAAATTGACAGAAACTTCACGAGGAAGCTCAAGGAGGACGAGGAGGAGGAAGATGTTGCGGAGTCAGGCCGACTCTTCGTCAGAAACCTTCCTTACACCTGCACCGAGGAAGAGATCAAAGAGCTGTTTGCGAAACACGGTGAATAAAAAAAACTGCACCTGCATAAAATAAACTCACTCTTGTCTGAGTTTATAATAATTTTATGTTTACATTTATCTTTACAGGACCTATATCTGAGGTGCTTTTCCCTATTGACAGTCTAACCAAGAAACCCAAAGGATTTGCTTTCATAACCTACATGATACCAGAGAATGCTGTGACAGCTCTGGCTCAGCTGGACGGACACATATTTCAGGTACGAGAGTTCCTCCTTTAGGTTTCTATCTTTCCACACCACAGAAGCAGGACCTGCGATTGCCTCTGGATTCAGTCGGACAACAAATGAGGTTGAAGCTGATCGGAAACGTTCATTTTCTGGTGCTTTCAGGGCAGGATGCTTCACCTGCTTCCCTCAACGGTGAAGAAGGAAAAGACTGACTCTTCAGATGCTGGTGGTTCTGGCTCTTCATCTTACAAACGGCAAAAAGATGCTAAAAATAAAGCTTCAAGTTCCAGGTATATATAATCATATTAACCCTCAGATTCCATGTTTGGGAATAAATGAATTAATCAGTAATTTTATTTTTGTGTTCAATCCATGACTCATACCTCATACCACTTATTAACTGTAAGTTTCCTTCTAGCTCCCACAACTGGAACACCCTGTTTTTGGGCACAAGTGCAGTGGCAGATGCCATTGCTGAAAAATACAACACCACAAAAAGCCAAGTCCTGGACCATGTAAGTAACACTGCATCCTGATTGTCTACATTAATTCTCCCCATGCACGGCAAGCAACCTTGTTAGTGTGGTTCCTGTGGAACAATGTAAGCACTCCCCCCTGTGAATTTTTGGGAAGGTGGTGAAAAAGTTTGTTTCAAGCTCTATACTATAACTCTCATGCATCCTGCTGTAAATGTTTGACTAAATGTCCTCAGTTATCATCATCTTTTCTAAATGTTAACATATTTCTCCAATCTTAAATAACAGAAAATCTAATCTACAATCATTACTGGTTAGTGATGTTGCTCCTCACATGCTGTATCCCACAACATGACCCAGTGAATTTTTCTGTTCATTGTTTCATTCACTGTTTCCACACTGAGCCAAGCCAGCCGTCCCATTCAAACGAATGAGAGGGCTGTTGTCTGTCTGGACGTGCCTTTTTCATTTGTTGCGGCCACATCGACATGTGAATCATTGTGAGCAGCAGTGCACAGTTTAAATTTCTTTATGCTTCATTGTACTCCTCTGCAGGAGTCAAAAGGAAGCGTTGCAGTGAGGATGGCTCTGGGAGAGACACAGATCGTTCAGGAGACTCGACAGTTTCTGCTAGACAACGGTGTCAGTTTGGATTCCTTTAGTCAGGTATGATTAATACAAACTCCCCATTTTCTCTTTGCTAAACTGTCCAAAAACAATTTACCGTGCATGAAAACCAGTTCCCTTGGCTAAACGTCTCTCTTTCATGTGTTCTTTCCTCCCGGCGTGCAGGCGGCAGCAGCGAGGAGCACAACTGTGATCCTGGTGAAGAACCTTCCAGCTGGAGTGACGGCGTCAGAGTTGGAGGAGCTCTTCTCACCTCACGGCTCTTTGGGGCGAGTGCTGCTGCCGCCGTCAGGACTCACCGCCATCATCGAGTTCCTTGAGCCGACCGAGGCGAAACGAGCCTTCACTCGGCTCGCCTACAGCAAGGTGTGTAATGCTTTTTACCAGCAAAACCAGCACATGCAGCATATTTTTGAGGAAAATCATGTTGAAGACTTACGTACTTGTTTCTAAACACTCTAGTTTCAACACGTTCCTCTGTATTTGGAGTGGGCACCTGTGGGGGTGTTTGTGGCAGCCAAACCAGAACCAGGTACAGTCCCTCAAACATCTTTTTCAAGTTTTTTAGTATTTTTAGACATAAATAAGTTCCTTTTAAATAATCAGAATATCTTTTTGTTCTGTGTAACCAAGTATTAGAAAAGAAGGAAGTCGGGAAAATAGAGGAAAAGAAAGAGGAAGTCAGAGAAGAAGAAGAGGAGGAGGAGGAAGAAGAGGAAGCAGTTCCTGGTTCCACACTTTTTATTAAGAATCTTAATTTCAGCACCACAGAGGAGAAGCTACAGGAGGTAGGTTAATTTATAAATAAAACCCTGTTACAATTTAATATTGAATAAAAGTCTAATGTTGAGATGTTTGATCTTGTTTTCTTCATTTGTTGCAGACATTCTCCAAATGTGGGAAGGTCAAGTCCTGCTCCATCTCCAAGAAGAAAGATAAAACAGGTACTTTACATTAAAATGAGGATCTTTCACATCCCTTAATTACAAATGTAGAGTTCTAGATATACCAAGAACACATTCTGTCAGAGGAGAATATCTGTAGTCTGTGTTTGTTTTCTCTGGCTTTGCAAGAGAAGTTGGTCAAATATATATGTTCTTTTAATCTCTGAATCAGAGTTAACAACCACTTTACAATGTTGGTTTGATTTCCAGGCAAGCTGCTGTCCATGGGCTACGGTTTCGTCCAGTATCAGACAGCAGAGGCAGCACAGAAAGCCCTGAGGCAACTACAGGTATGATGCAGAAAATCTGTACTTGGTCAGTCTTCACTTTGATGAATCAAAGAACAGACTCGATGAGCCCAGGCCGCCGACATAAATCTGTTGGCAGAGAAACTATTTGTACAGCTTATGTACAAGGATACCAAAAGCTTAAGGAAACATTACATTCCTTCAGCTTCATACAGTATGTCCTCTGTCACACAGAATCTTGTATAATCATGGCAGACTGTGGGTGACCCTCGTCAGTGTGTGTCTCAGTTTATTATTTCTAAGGAAGTCTGGAACATTAACAAGGTCCATCTTATCTGTTCCTCCAGGCAGCCTGAAGCCTGATCACATAAGTTTGTCAAAGTGTGAAGGACAGTGAGGCCCTCTCAGGCCAACTAACCTCACAATGCACAGATTCAAACATTCCTTTATGATCATAAATTTCTCCCACACGTCATGTTACGTCCATTCCCTGCTGAAACTCTCGGCAGCTTTTCTCTCCAGCCCGGTTCTTGGCTGATGCGTGTTCTTTGTCTCCACCCTCCTCCAGCACTGTACTGTCGATGATCACCAGTTAGAGCTGAAGATTTCTGAGAGAGCCACAAGGTAAGATCTGCATTCTAGTGAGACCCAGAGGTGTCTGACATTTATATTAAAGGGAAAGTTCAGATTATTTGAAGTGTGGTTGTATGAGATCTATTATTATTTTACTATGTGCCATAGTAAATGTGCATGAAAATATCATTGTTGGTAAAGCTGACTGAGACTGTTTGTGAGGCAGAATTTAGCTTACTCTGTCCACACTTACTCAGTCTTCTCCGTGTGCAGACGACTGAGGTTGTCAGGAAGGAGGAAGCAAGCTGAGAAGAACAGACGGGATCCAAGATCCTCGCGCCGCCGGTGACCTTCCAAGCCACTGTCAGGGAAATACGGGAACTCTTCTGGTAGCCGTCAATACACGACTGTTTTTTATTCACAAGTATGTTTTGAGAAAGTTTGGAGCAAGATAACGTGTTAATACTATGATTTTTCTTCTGTCTTTTCAGTACATTTGGAGAGCTGAAGACAGTCCGTCTTCCAAAGAAAGCAGCAGGTTCAGGGAATCATAGAGGCTTTGGCTTCGTGACTTCCTCACCAAGCAGGATGCTAAGGTTTGTGTATTTATTTTTTTTAATTTACTCTCCTCTAGTGATTTAACAGAAACAGAACACACAACAGAAAGTGTCCAAAGTTTAGGGTCATTTCAAGCTGAATCAAAACAAAAACTCTGTTACAGTCAGTGTCTGTTGTAAAACTAGACTGCCATTGCTTTATTATTACTTTATTACTCATTAATCTGTGGAATAATTGGTAGAATACTAAATTACTAAAACAATTGATTGGCTGCAGCCCTACATTAAAGTTTACAGTATTATACTATACACTGTGCACTATCATGATCATAATTGCTGTGCCCGTGTTCCCTCTACAGAAAGCGTTTGCTGCGCTGTGCCACAGCACCCATCTGTACGGGAGACGCCTTGTGCTGGAGTGGGCTGATGCTGAGGACACTGTGGAGACTCTGAGACGGAAAACAGCCGAACATTTTCATGGTAAATCCACAATCATTTGTTTTCAGAAACATAGAAGAAATTATATCAGCCGAGCTGTTTATGAATTCATCTCTTCGTTTGTTATTTATTCGTTTATCAGTTGCCGCCAAGAAGCAGCGAAAGTCAGAAGTGTTGGAGGGAATCCTGGAGACGATGGAAACAGACGGGGTGGAGGAAGACTGAACTGTGTTCTAATGTATGAAAAGGACTGTGAACAACTAAAGGACCTGAGTGACGTGAAGAAGGAGCAAATTCCAATGAATTTACCAGCTGGTTGAAGTTTTGTTGAACTTTGAAAACCACTGGATTTCTAACATTACACAATGTTTTGTATAGAATAAGATGTCAGACTGATGTCAACTTTTATATAAAATTTTATTTTATGCTTTGAAAGCTGTACATTTTGTCTTGTGTGTGTTTTAGGGCTGCAACTAAGGATTATCTTCATTATCGTTTGATATGGTGATTAATTTCTAGTTGTTTGGTCTACAATGGGGGTCTGCAACCTGTGTCTCTGTAGCCCCTCTCGAGTGGCTCCCTGTGACTTTTGCAAAAAATTATATGCGAATGAATAACGGTTATTTATTTATCATTTTTGTTTTCTTTTATAATTGTTCTAGGTCTATGAAAAAGTTGAGACGACTCAGAATTTCAAGGCAACGTACTGCAATAGATTTTTGAGCCCAAACTCAAAGTCTTAGGTTTGGAAAAAGTTTTACCAACTACTAATCTTTTCTTCTTTAGATGAACGTAAGTCTTTGAGTTTTAGAATCCCCAAAAAATTGCATTTAAAAATTATAAGTAAATTCATTCAAAAGAAAGTGAATGATGGTTAAAATTTAATATTTTCAACTAAAACCAAAATTTGAGATACAATTTTTTTGAGTTCCTAAAACTGAAAGATTCAAGTTTATCTAAAGAAGAATAGTAAATTATCTCAACTGAAGATTATAGGTCAGCAAAACTTTTTAAAGTCTGTTTCAAAACAAAAGTGTTCAAGTTGGGCTCTAAACTCAGAAATCCACTGTGGTACATTACCTTGAAATTTTGAATCTTCTCAGCTAGTTTTTTACAGCGTAGAGTGATTCTTAGATTTGCCAACTAAAAATCATGTAGCCTATAAGTTAATACTTTGTCGGCTAAAACGTGCATTATATCCTGTGTCTATGGCTCGGAGCCTTTTTGTCTAAATTTTGACGGTGACTAATCTTCTTGAGTCTCTATAAGCTGGCTGTGGATGCCAAATTAAATAGATAGAATTTAATAGTTGCAGCTCCAGACAGATTTTTTTCTTTTTTTTTTTTTTTTTTTTTGACCAAAAATGTCACTTTTGATTGAAGAGGTTGCAGACCCCTGGTCTAGAAAATGGTGAAAATGATGAATGCTACCTAAAGCCCAAGATGACATCCTGAAAATGTCTTGTTTTGTCCACAACTCAAAGATATTCAGTTTGTCACAGAGGAGTAAAGAAACCATAAAGAGAGACTCAACCCGATTAATCGATTATCAAAATAGCTGGCGATTAATTTAATAGTTAATCCAGTTAATGCTGCAGTTATGGTGTGTTTGAATTACTTCAGAAGAGACTAAAGCGGCACAGCGATCGGATTTGTTCTTTTATTTTGAAAGGACGCCCCCCTGTCACGTGACCAGTCACCCGTAGTGTCGTCACGTGACCAGTTCATGCAAACATGGCGTCCAGGCCAAACCAGACGTCTGCAGCTGGAGGTGTTTTAACGTTTTTAAACGTTTTCTCGGTTTTATTCGCGCTGTGTTTTCTGTGTTCGTGTGTCGGAGCTGAAATAAAAACCGCGGTGATCGACAAAGAGAGCGGACAGCTGTCTGTCATCGAGGGGCTCACGGGGGATTTTGTGGCGTGGGGAAACTTCACTGATGACATTAAAACATCAGGGTGAGTTCACTGCAGGGTTTGTGTCATTTCACTGGGTGGACTCTTTAATCTGTGGCTTTGTTATAATGAGAAACTTGAACGAGACAATGAGTCTCAAAGTAATGATAAACCTTCTCAAAATAATGAGTTAATATTTAAAAAATAATCAGAAACTTTCTCAAAATAAAGTTACTGTCTCAAAATAATGAATTACTATCTCATAATAATAATGATAATAATAATAATAATGATAATAATGATATCTCAATACTCTTATAATAAGAGAGAGAGCTCATTATTTTGAAGATCTTTTTTAAAATCACATTTGCAGAAAATGGGCTTCCATAGTCATACTTATCAATTCTTTCTATGTGCACACATTCTTGGCCAATAAAGCCAATCCTGATTTTTTTTTCTATTCCATAATGCGCTATAACATAGTGAAAATGTCAGTTGCTTGTTTTGTCCGACCAGCCCAAACATACTGAATTTATGATACAAGAACAAAATCATCACACTTGAGAAGCAGCGACCAGTTTTTGCAGTTTTTGCTCGATAGCTTTGCACTTCTGCAAATAGCATAGAAACAGATAGCAGAAGTGAAGCATATGACAGGAGGTCAAGAGTTGATAGTGGATCTCTGTGCAAGTTAAGGATAGTAAAATCCAATAAATGCATGTATTGATTTAATAAAATATGCAGATTCAAGGAACAAGATAAAAAAAAAAAGCAATATAAGCATACAAAATATGCCCTTGTCAGTTTATAACACTTGTTATCTGACAACTGAAGAAGGAAAAAGACTTGAGTGGAGAGGAAAATAACACATATAGTAATAATCAAATGTGTATCATGATATTTCAGGGAATACTAAACATTTCTGGTTTTAAAAAGAGGACACTGAAAAATACAAAGACTTACAACGGCCTTCAGTTGAGACAGTTTCAGTAGGATTACACATGTTTCTGTCTGTCATCTCCTCACCTACAGTCCAGGCAGTTTCCTTATTTTTCTTCATATATTACATATCTTTTTCATTTCTTTTCACATGCTCTCTCTCCTCAGCTGGTCTTTCTTGGAGGTCACCACCAGCAGTCAGTACAATGACAGTATTCAGGCTTATGCTGCCGGTGCAGTCGAGGCTGCACTCACATCTCAGGTGAGTTCGCTCTGTTCGCCTGTTTGTGCTCGACATACCAAGCAGTCTGCGTGTTTTATTCACTTACTTTACATTTAATGTGATCTAAGGACGTGGTGTGTGTTTGTTTCAGCTCATCTATAAGCACTGGATGAACACTCTGATGGGTTACTGTGGACCCTTCACATCTGAGTCTGCTTACTGCCAGCGCCTGAAGGCTTTCATCACAGCCAACCTGCAGTGGGTTCAGGAGCAAATAGAGAAGCAGCCAACTTCACCCTACTGGTACCAGGTACTTCATGAGCACTTTTAGGATAGATGGCATTAGGGCTGCATAATTGATTTATCATACAGCCCTAGATGGCACGGATGCAAACATGTTTAAAGGACAGCAATAAGATGTTTAAGTGTCTCTTTCTGCCTGTAAGGTGCGTCTGGCTCTGCTGCAGCTGAAAGGACTGGAGGACAGCTACAATGACGAGCTGTCCTTTCCACTAGGGTCCTTCTCCTTAAACCCATTTGGCTTCCTGTAAGTTGTTACCTCCAATTTTTAATTAATCAAACATGTTTCTACACTGTTCCTGGGATCATAAACTTTAATTTCTCGCTGTTGTCTCACATTCTCCAACCAGACTTTTCCAGCTGGGCGGGGATCTGGAGGACTTGGAATCAGCTCTGAATAAATCCAGCCAAACTCGACCTCTTGGCTCCGGCTCCTGTTCTGCTCTCATTAAGCTGCTGCCAAACAACAAGGAGCTGCTGGTGTCACATGACACGTGGAACATGTACCAGGCCATGCTGCGCATCATGAAGAAATACATGTTTGCCTTTAAAGTTTCTCCTTCAGGTAGTTTACTGATGCATATGTGTCTCCTGTTCATCTCTATTCATGTTCTACAGTCACACTTTATTTACATCAAAGGAACAGTTTGACATTTTGGGAAATATATGGCTATTAGGGTTCCAACTAACGATTATTTTCATTGTTGATTAATCTGGCGATCAAGTAATTGATAAGTTGTTTGGTCCAGGAAATGGTGAAAGATGTTGATCACTGTTTTCCAAAGAGAATTTGGACATTTTCTCTGAAATATGATTTAAATCTCTTTATCAATTATCAAAATAGTTGGCAACTAATTGATTAATCCAACTAATCATTGCAGTTTAATGTTTAAGTATTTGCTCTCTTGATAAGAGTTTGTACCACTACTGTTTCTGTACAGTAAATGTGAAGCTTAGCTTAGCATAAAGACTTGAAACAAGGGGAAACAGCTAGCCTGGCTCTGTCCAAAGGTACCAAAGTCTTGACCTCCTTGGGGTCTCAGCTGGTTGATCGGCAAACTCGCTGACTTATTATTTTCTTTTTTTTTAATTATTATTTTCAGGTACAGTTTGGTTAGGTTTAGGCAACAAACCTACTTGGTTAGATTTAGGAAAAGAGCATGGTTTGGGTTAAAATAATAAGTTACTGCAGAGTGAAAGTTCTGTGTTTGTGAAAAGCTTCCTGGCAGAAAGCCCTAAAGGCAAACTTCTCCCACCTGCGACATATTTAGGACATAGTAAGTGGAGCTTTTTCCACCTGTTTCTGTTCTATTTACTTAACTAAGCTAAATGGCTCCTGAGTTTACCTTCATATTTACCACACAGACACTAGACTGGTGTCAGCGTTCAATCTAACTCTACACAAAAAGGCAAATAAATCTATTTCCCTAAATGTCAAACTATTCCTTTAAACCATATCGCAATAAACTGCAAGCTCCTTGCTTTAAAGACAATAGATTTCCAGAGGAGGCCCCACTCACAGACTGTCTATGACATGAATAAATATTATTTTGTGCTTTATTATGTGATCTAATTTTTCAGTCAACGATCTTCTTCCTGGAGGAACTCAGGCGTTCTCATCTTATCCTGGTTCAATCTTCTCTGGAGACGACTTTTACATCCTCAGTAGTGGCTTGGTGAGAACTCTTTGTACTTGGCATTATAGGATTGGGTGTTAAGAATAAACTGCAGTATTTTAATTTGTTCTTATTGTACTTTTGGTTGCCAATTGAGTTGGGATCGACCAATTTAATTTTATTTATTTATTTATTTTTCAGGGTCGATTGCAATACTGATTATAAGTAGTCAAGGAAACCAGTAACTGATATTTGGAACCGATATACATTTGCAGTAAAAATTAAAATCTTTAAAATTTAGAATAATTGTTTTCTACTTCTTTATACTTCCACTCCACTACATTATAAAAGCAGATATTTTAGTTTTAAATATATTGTATAGAGTTCAATATAAATATAGTAACTAATTAATTGATGCCCAGCAGTATATAAAGTTATGTAAATAACAGACAGATGGTGCTATGGGTGGGACAATGAGCGAGACTACAGAGGGAACTACAGATAGAGAGGCAGCTGCATCAGATATTTTAGTTAATTTATTTTGCATTAAGTCAGATTAAAAAAAGTAAAAACAACTATTCTGGTCATTGTAAAAATGCTGAATATCGGAGCCAATGATTGGCCGCCCCCCAAATTGTGCAATGTTATCTATCTGTCTGAGTTACTCTATCTTGCGTCTCCAGGTTACCTTGGAAACCACCATCGGGAACAGTAACCCTGCCCTCTGGAAGTTTGTTCACCCCACAGGAACCGTCCTGGAGTGGCTGAGGAACATCGTGGCTAATCGGCTTGCTACTACTGGCAAAGAGTGGGCCGAGATATTCAGCAAGTATAACAGTGGAACGTGAGTGTCTCTCATTTTAAAGAACATTATCACCACTTTGTCCCGACGTAACCTCCCGAGCAGCATCCTCTGTTTACTGCCGCCTTTTGTCCTGTGTTCCAAATTCCCATTAATGACAAGATTAGATAAGATTTTGTGTAACTTTAGACTGTCATGTGAATTTACTGGCATAAAGGAGCAGATAAAGATGATTTATTGTATCAGGAGTCACATGAGAAGTCAGTTCAGTCATACAGTTACTTCAGTTTTATGGATAAACAGTAAATAAAGAAATATAAATCAGGAAGTGCTAGTAGGTTAAAGGTTGAATGCTCTGTGTGTGTGTGTGTGTGTGTGTGTGTGTGCGTGTGCGTGCTTTCTAGGTACAACAACCAGTGGATGATTGTGGACTATAACCGCTTCACTCCAGGGAGGACTGACATTAAAGAGGACCTCTTTGTTGTGCTGGAGCAAATCCCGTAAGACTTTGCACCCTGTCTTTAAGATTATTTCAGTATTTGTATCTATCACTTAGAGTAAAATCTGTTCTTTAAACTAATCTTTTCTTATCTTTTCTTGCTGCAGGGGCCTTGTTGTTTTCTCTGATAAAACTCAGGAACTGCTGCAGAAAGGGTACTGGGCAAGTTACAATATACCGTAAGTATCCCAGTTTGGAATCAATTAAGTATGTTTAAAATGTTTAATTTCAGTCAGTATTCATTATTATTGATCATTTTTGCCTATTTTTAATACACACTAGTAGAAAATTGTTGTTGAAAAATGTATTTGTGTAATTTATGCACCTTACTTTGAATTTAACCACTTTATTTATCAAGGCACACAGGTAATAATTTTTGTAAATCTTTTGTGGGGTTTTTTTGTGAAGCTCTTTGTGATATCTGCTTTTGATGGGTGAATTCATTATATTTTCATGTTAACACAATAATGAAAAACAACCAAATAAAAAGTTTACTCAAATAAATAAAAATAAAGAAGGATATGATATATGTTGTTTATGATAATGTATACTGTACTGTATTACATTTGTTTTATTGTGTTTTATGTAAAATTGCATTTTCTTCATATATGCTCATATGTAGGTACTATGTGGACATATTCAATGCCAGTGGCTGCAATGAGCTGGTTGAGAAGTTCGGCCAGTGGTTCTCTCTGGACCAGAATCCTCGGGCTCAGATATTCAGGAGAAACCAGACGGCTGTCACAGATGTGGACTCAATGATCCGCCTCATGAGGTACGGTCTTTCACAGGTTTTGTGGTGGTTTTATGCTGGATCAATCGGCATAAGACAAACAAACTTTAACATTAGATTTTATATTTTTATAGGCTAATTAATAAATTACTTGATAGTAATTTTATGTATGAGATGTGTCTCTCCTCAGGTACAATAACTTTAAAGAGGACCCACTGTCAAAGTGTGAAGGCTGCGATCCACCTGCTAATGGAGAGAATGCGATCTCAGCCCGTTCAGACCTGAACCCGGCTAATGGAACGTACCCGTTTGGTGCCTTAAGGCAGAGACCGCATGGAGGAACAGACATGAAGGTTTTTATTTTTCTCATTTCTTTTCTTGCCATCACATACCTCTCTGCCCAAAAACTAAATGACTCAGCAAATCAAACAAAAAGGAAAAAGACAATAAAAACTTGGTCACAAATGCATATGTATGTGTATATGTGTATCTTATCTTTAGTTATTAATTAATGAAATGCTTTATTGCTATTTCTGTGACGCTTATGGTCTTCCATAATACTGGGGCATGTTAAAGGTGCTGTATGCAATTCTGGAGAAATAGTTGACCTGGAAATGATACTCTACAATGATACTCTACATTATCGACCTGTGATTGGCCAAAGTCTTCTGTCACGGGTTATATTTTCTAAAGCCTGAAAAGAGCAAAGAGGAGGAGCAGAAGTCTAGTTTCCTCTCAGACTTACTGAATTACATATGCTGAAATTTTTGCCCAGTGACACTAAAATGGACTACCCACTGCAGCTTTAAGGAAACGTTTGCTAAACCTGATGCATTGTGTGTGTTCCTGTGCAGTTGACCTCCTACGGGATGTTTCGTGACTACAGTATGATGGCAGTGAGCGGGCCAACATGGGACCAGGTGCCGCCCTTCCAGTGGAGCACGTCCCCTTACAAAGACCTGGTGCACATGGGTCACCCTGACACGTGGACATTCAAGCCTATAAAAGTCACCTGGACTCCTTAATGATTATCATACTATATATATACACACAAGTGGCATGATATATATAAATACTACCAGCTGTTTTGACAAAGGGAAATGGTACTTAAATTCAATCTGACATGGCTTGTATGGACTCAGTAGTCATGTTACTGATTCTCAGGAGAGTGACAGGCAATAATATTCTGTAAGTTTTACACTATTGCACTATTTGCATAATTAAAGCAGAGGAAAGTAAAGAGAGTTTTGAATGTGAGCCAGTATGACCAAGAGAAGCCGTACTGTTGTAAAATGGGAGCTTCTACATCACACTAAATCTGATTTTGACATTTCATTTTGAAGGTTTTTATTTCTTATGCTGAATGCGTGAACATGTTAATTCCTCTTATTTTAATTTGGATGAGTTTTTGGAGTTGTAAAATGCTTCCACGGGACTACACAAGACAAATGTCTTGATCATGAGTTCGATCATTTTTGAGAAATTCTGAATGATGCATTATATTAATTATTTTTGAAATATTTTCTCAATAAATAATGCTCTGATTGTTATCTTTTTTAAATTGAATTTTGTATTAATAACCAGATTTAATATTTGTGAATTTATTTGTTACATTAGAACTCTGCCACAATAAATGGACTGTGACCATGATTACTATCATTGGTAACAACTGGGTTTATCCTTAATGAGAAATTATTGAAAAAGGTCTAAAAAATAAAAAGTGGACTAATCTAGCGCAGGCTGTACACCTAAAGTCAAATCAGGTTAAAAAACAGAAGTGACAACGGGTTTAGGTGAACCAAGACTGCTGTAGATGCTAATGTCTTTAGTTGTAGTCTTTTGTCAAATTTGTCAACACAACAAGCATGGAGCGCTGGTGCGAATGAGACTGGGATGTTTACATGACTGGGAGTCAGTCGCCTTCAACTAAACCTAATACTGAAGCTAAAAGAAATTAACTGAACATTTTAAAACAATAAAAACTAAACTGAAATGAATAAATCCACTGTGGAAACTGGTAAGAGTCTACAAAACAAAAAAAAATTTGATAAAAATCTAATAATTTTGGACATAAATGAATTGTGCATTGGACAATATTCACTATTACATTCTTTATAATGATATATGAAAAATAAATCCCAGCCAATACTAATAGTATAATAACTGTAATTGTTTTATTTGAATTATTTATTTATTTATTCATTTTAGGAGAGAAGACACCCGTTTTTGAATGTTATTTTAAAGTTTGGTGTTCTTTTGCAAAACAAAGAGTGTGAATTTTTTATGTGATATAATATTCATAAATTTCCAAGAAGCTCCTTGTTTTATAGCATTTTTAAATGATTTAAAGCATTTAAGATTATGCCTTGAGACTATCTGATATTTTTGAGTTATATTTGATTGGAGTTATTTTAATTTATTTACGTACAGGTGCTGTTTTTATTTCTGTTTTGGGTTTATTATGTTTAAAATGATGCCGCCTGTTTGTTATTTGAAGATATTGAGTAAAAGTTGGGAAAACGGCGCGTTGTCATTAAAAAACAGTAAGACGATGCTTTGGCGCCACCCAGTGGTCAAATACATGCGTTACAGCACCAGGCGCACTTCCGGTCTTCTAGCGCCGTAACCAGTCACGTGACCACGTCATGTCGCCGTCAAGCAATTCGCTGTCGTGTTGTTATGTTTTTTGCAGCTTCAAGTGAACTTTAAACATCTCAAATGTCGAAGCCCGGCTCACGAACCACCAGCAGTCTCATGTTTTCTGTGTTTTAACAAAACTGCACACGTGATTAGAGAAGACTGCTGAAATTTAAGGTAAGACGTTAGCTTTCAGCTAGGTAGCAACTTTACAATGATGGTTTTCAGCTGGTTGGTTGAACGGTTTGTTGAATCTTTTATGAATGTCTTTATGCTGAACAAGTACCCAGATGTATGTCTTAAAGATGAGGTCCTTTGAAGATTATTCAGTCCTTCTGAATCACAAATGAACAGTGTCCCCACACTGCCAGATGTGCTGTGGACACAAACTTCATTAACTTGACTCTCTTCTGTTTACAGCTCGTCACATCAGGTGAATGTGGAGTCTGATGATGGGTTTCTGGCAGCCAGTGACCAACCTTAGAGATTATGTATCCCAGAATCCTCCAGGGGTGACATTTTTCCTCTGTCTGCTGACTCTGGCTATCTCGTTCATCTTCCTCAGCTCTTACAGCTACACTCACACTCTGCCTAACCCCGACATAGCAATGGTAAAGACTCACTGGTCCAAATCATGAAAGTTTTTCTTTATTAGACTTTTCAACAGACCATAGTTAAACACAGAATCATGCTGTACAGATGTGCATATGATTACCATATTTGGTCACAGTTTAAGTTGTTGTAAAGTGACATTTAAAAAAATCTAACACGGAATGTCAGCAACATGATTGTAAATAACCTTAACTAAGACAGAAAAAGGGACAACAAAAAATGAGATGCGTGACAAAAAACTTGGAAAGGACAAGAGAGGAAACATCCTTTTGGGGCCTGCGAAGGGAAAATAATGGAAAAAGAAACACCAAACAAAACACAAAGAGCATTATGTTCAGTTCCCTCCCCAGTAACTTCAGACAGGGCAGCAAAAATATTGGTCAAGTATTTAGATTGCTGGCACCTCTTACAGGCTAGGGAAACATTGTATTTCCCCAGCCAGCATTGTATTAAAATGCAAAAATGGTGCTAGGATCCCAATCTCCCATACTAATAATTAATAATTAGGCGTCCTACATATTTTCCTCATTGTTCCCCCATATTGCATTTTACCCCACAAAAAATAAAACTGCAGGAACAGTGATTTATATGATGTTTTTTTAGATTAAGCTGTGTTTTATGGAATTCAGTGACACTGGGTGCAGTGAGTGAATTTGGTTGCATATAACCGAAACTGCACATTTTTTTAAGGATGTAATGGGTGAAGAAATTGTGCAAGTGTGTAACACTGGATATTAGGTTGGAAAACTCAGGAAACAGTGTGCCAGCAATCCTTTTTTGTGTGTCATTGGTACAGTATATCAGCCAGGCCTCAGGTGAGATGATGTTCTACCATGCAATCCTTTCACCATCTGAGTTATGATGTGCAAAAGAAAACATAATGTTGTGCAGGCTGTGACTGCCTTTCTGTCTGTCCTGGGCCAATATTGATGTGCAAATCATATGCTTTATTCTTCTCTCAGGACTGGAACCATCTCCTGTCCTCCTTATCACAGTTCCAGCTGTGTGTGAAAGCCAACGCACATTCTGAGCTTGTCTCACCAGTCCCCTCTCCTCTTGTGGATAGAGACACTCCAGTTGTCTCTACAAAGACTCCTTCTGTCACCAGTTTGCATCTCAAGGTTCCTCTGACTGTGACTGCCAGCTCAAACAGTGGCTCTCTGAAAGACCTTGGTCTATACACAACATTGCAAGCAAAGCAACTACTTCTTGGAGGTTTGTCTTTCAGTGGATTGGTTTTGTTGTGAAACAAAGTGCAAGTGTGTGTATAATCATAAATTCTCACTCATGATTGATTGTTTTACTCCCCAGGCTATGAGACTGTTAATGTGACAGTAGAGGTTTTGTCTGGAAATGATAGCTACACCTGCCTCACCATAAGTGCCCCAACGCAACTCCTACCCATGAACCTGTAAGTTCAATCATATAATCATTTCATTTATTAATCACCACAGGACTAAGTTTGGTGGAATTTGCTTTTGTGTTCACACTCTAAAGTCTGCGTTTCCTTAATTTATATCACCAACTACTTAGGTATATAAATGCAACAGCATATAAGAGCCATTGTAGGCAAAAAAAAAAAAAAAAAAGAAATTACAGAGCCAGGAGAGGGTGGTAATATTTAGAGAAAAAACTGTTATGAAGCCATATATTTGTGAGAAAAAAACTCAGAAATTCTCTGAGATTAAAGTCACAGATTTATGAGAAAAATAACTCACCACATCCTTTGCTCCATCATTTTTTTTGAACCTACAATGGCCCTTATATGCTGCCATTTTTGTGTGTTTTTGTGTGTGTTGCATGTTAATGAAGACTTCCACCAGAGTGCCCTGCATCTGAGAAAAATGTTTCACTCGTCTACGTGGAAGCGAACGACTGGCCGTCTACAGAATCACATACCTGCTACAGTCTGGACTCCAAGAATGACCCTGCGCTCACTGTCATGTTAACACCGGTACACACACAGTATTTCATATGAACCTAATCAAGTCAGATAGCCTCCTGTAATCCTGTCAGTCATTCTCTACTTTTATTCTTCAGGAGGAGCAGATCGTGGCAGTGCGACATCTGATGGAGGTCAGTGTGTGTCTGATAGGAGTTTGTTTGATGCTTTGCTTTGCTGCCAGTCTGACACATTCACCCATGCGTCGCTACCACTGGAATGGACTGGATCTACAAAACGTAACTTACCTATATTACCACACCACTGTGTTTTTGTGTCTCTGACTGTGTGAATTAGAGGTTTATACAAGTGAAAACAGTCTTAAACACATTACTACTGATTGTATAAATACTACAGTAGGACTAGTACGCATGAAATATGTTATATGGTTTTAAGAATGTTTGAGTTCACCTTAAAAAGTTAGTCTGGATTATTTGTGGTGAAGAATTAGTACATTGCCTAGCTTCCATGCTGGCACTCTTACCGCTTCTTCAAAATGAGGCTGTGTCGACTGCCATCTACAGTAGGTAACACGCTGACGATAGATAAGTTCCTTATACAACGCAATTTCACATAATCTAAACTATCACTTTCAATTAATCAATTTTTGTGCACATCTTGATATTTTAGCCTCTGCATAAGTTTTAAACATGCAGATTGTGTTTTAACCTAACCTTACTGCTTTATTTTATTTTCAGGAGCCCTTGATTGACAGCTGAACATTTTCCTTCCTCTGCATCCTGACGAAATGAGTTGAGAGGGAGAGAAGAGCGATATGTATCACTGCTTTTAAAGAGGCATCCCACCACATTTACAAAAGAAACCAGTTTACACATTATGAGTGGTACTACTCAGCCTGTGTAAACAGTTTGCAGACTTAACATCTTCTGTGCCTCTGGAGTCGGCTTTCTAGAGCCTGAGAAATGAGCTCTGGTGATGTCATCAGGCAGAGATTTTCAGGCTTGATTCATACAAGGGACTAAAAGTCAGGATATTTCTGCTTCTTCTGCATCAATTTTGACTGTTTTTAATCCATCACTCACAAGTTTCCCAACTTGACAGTGCGATGCTAAATCAGCAGAGCACCCGTGCTGAAATTTGGAGGCTGAAATATTATTCGGTGTCCAAGTGAGAGTTATAGTTGTGATAGAGGAGCATGTTTTGTAATGGGACTATGGTGTAATGGGGACAATTGGTCATACATTCTCTGCTCAGTCTGTTATGTGCTGTTCATTCCAGGAGTTACTTGCTTCCTTTGACCTTGTCTAGTCTACTTCAGTTCCCACATTTCCCAGAATTACTCTCAATAAGTGATGAGTTTTTTCTAAGTCTAAATTGTAAAACTAATATTTGTTAAAATAGTAGTGTACATATACTGTGTTCTGATCAGAAGATGTTCTGTGTTTTCACTGGACCAAATGTCTTTGGGCAAACTAGGCTAGTTTGCCTGTTGGACTATTTTAATTTACATATCTGTCACCAGATCTACAGATCCACAGTTGAAATGTTCTTGCATCCACTTACACTTACTTATGTGTCATATCACTTGCACAGCAGTAGAAACTTTTAAGTAAGTGTTGAAGAAACACTGAAATGTCTCTCAGTCCCTGTTTAAGTGAGAAGACGAAAATAAGTGTAACATCTGCAAAGGTTGCAATGATACAGGCCCATTTGTTCTATTTGTTTAAAGCTCAGGACCAGCAATAGAAGAGGGACATCAAATTGGACAATTGAAATTTAACTTATAGTTTTGATGTTTCTGTTTTAATGTTTAATGTTGTAATGTTAAACTTTTTCGTGTCAGGGACCCACACAGCACATCAGTACACCCAACCTCATTACTCCCAGTGTTGTTCCAACTTCTAAAACATGTGATAAATGTTAAATAATCTATTCCTCCTTTTGCTGGGGACCCCTGTTGGTCCCTAGACCCCAGTTTGAAAACCACTGCCTTAAATTACTGTTTAGCATTTCCAAATAATTGATTTTTTAGGGTTTTGGACCCTGGAATCAATTGGTTTCAGTTATTTTTTAGTGTTGTAGCTATGGAAGTCAACTTGCAGAGACTTGAAATGATCTCTTACAGTGCACACTATGCTTTGTTTATCATTGTCAAAATTACATTATTGTGCAGAAATAATGAAAAGGCCTTCAGATAAAGGTCATGGTACTAATGTTTTCTGACACTGCTGTTGTCATAAGTAGTTCTGTTTGCCAGTTGACAAACACAATAAACATTTATCTTCTTCCTCTTATGTTTTTTTTTTATTTTTTATTGATTCAGCGTTGGTAAGACATAGCACATGTAAATTAATTACAAATGATGAATACAGATATATTTATTATTAAACTATAAAACATAATATTAAAAAAAGTAAATTAAACAAAACATAAACAATAAATAATATTTTAAGAACAAAAATTGTTTTTTGTGTCAAAGAGGATGTCTGATGCGCCGGTATGTTACCTTATTTACATTAAAATGTCTCCTCCAATCATCGTTGAGGATCTTCACACGGAGCTTTCCTATTGGCTGAGTCTAGAAAAATAGAGGCGGGATTTGTGCAGTTCAGAGGGAAACCGAGTGACCAACGTCGAAGTGGTTGGATCCTTCGCGGCCTGGCGGACTGTTTCACGTCGGGAGAAAAGGCAGCGTAGCATTAAAAAGTACTTATTCCTCCGCGGACGGAGTATCGCACTAGGACGAAGCCACTGCAAAGCCGTCGACGTACGTAACGGTCCGAAAAGTCGGTGAAAATGACTTAACATGGCTGACGTCAGCTACATGTTTCCACAGTGAGGAGCTAGCTAGTTACCGCTAACGCTGCATCACAAACACTGTAGAAAACGTTAATATCCGTTAGCTGTGCGCGTTAGCCCGTCGGTAAACGTTAGCAACAGTTGCTGCACAACGTCTGGAACGTTTCTGTAAGAGGTAGATTAGTAACTGACCACTGCATGAACGCATGAATGTTAAAATGTTGCTAACACCTTAACTAGAGGCGCACTTTGCTCTTAACCATTTAAGTGTGTTGTTCCTAAACAGGCCTCCCACGTGGTATCCTTCATGTGTGTGTGTAGGGGGGGGGGGGGGGGCTTTTCAATAACTGTCCCATATGACTTGTGTGCACCAGCTGATTTCCATGATGTCCACGGTGTGGTGTTTGTAGGTTGATGTACCAGACCTGTGATAGTTTTCACCCCCTCTTTGGGATGTTAACTCTGCACTAGAGCTCGACTGGACAGGACGAAGTCAAGCAGGAGATCAGGAAGTAAACAGGAAATAACCGTGTGGTCATGGCCTACTCCAACTACAGCAACCTGAGCAGGGCTCAGCTCACATTCGAGTACCTGCACACGAATTCGTAAGTACCAGCCTGCTGGTAATTAATATTAACTTGATATTGCACATAATTTTGATAACTGATATGAAAGACCATCAACTAGACATAGATAAAACATATCACATCATGTAATTATTTTTTGCAAGGCCCACAGGTGGCTGGAAAAGGTTACAACAGGTCAAAGCTCAAACATTAATGTTTGTATAGATGCACCTGAAAATCTCTAAACCAGCCTCACACGTTCGTAGAAGATGATGAGGTGATCAGGTTTAATCTTTATGTGATACTCGTAATATATGTTGGTTAACTTATCTAGCGAGAAGAGATATTCAAATCATTTTCCTTGTATACTTGTCGGAACATATTAATAACAAAAACAAAAAAATAAATCATTTTTCATTTATAGATGTCAATTTTTTTCTTTTTATTGTTCATAAGCACTTCAGTCTTACGCATAGCCTACTGTGATTTCTCATAAAACAAGTTTTAACCTACCAAACTGCCTGTCTTTTTAAATTTTTCAGCACAGTATTCACAAATCGTGGTCACTTGCTTGTGGTTATTGTAATGTGGTTGTACACGTTGCATGGACTGCTCAACTGTTTTGTGGTTGAGTGTGGACGGACATATGTGGCGTCTGCAGTGTTTTTTGTGGGAGTGCCTCTGCTGAAGCAGTCATTATTGGTCTGAAAAAACATGAACAGAGGAAACCAGTGAATAACAGAAGTCACACTTGGAGTGCTGTAGTTCACAACGTTTGCTGTCATGTATTTAAAAAGCAGTTGCATTTTTGTCTGTGCACTGGAGAAGTGAGATCCAAGGTCCCTCATCTTGTCAATGCTACAAGTACACCCAAACATTTTGGTGTGACGTAGGCTGACCCAGTCCATGTTTGAATAGACTGGTGCACCAAGTCAACACATTTAGAAACACATGATGATATCATAGCCTGGGCTCATTTCCAAATCCACTGCTGAGGGATTATGCACAGGTCCGGGAAGGGTTTAACCACAAGGGCAGGACTAAAACAATTAGTGCTCCTTTTTAATCAATTTACAAAATAAAAATAGCTGGTGAGTTTGAGGTGGGCTTTTGCCATTACATTTGATGCTTTCCAGTGTGATAGAATGGCCAACATTTCTGCTGTGTTGTCATTGAACTGGTGTTGCAAGTAGGTAGGGTGGAGAGGGAAACAAATACTGCAGTGTACCAGTATTCATTGTTGTCAGTAAGTGGTAATCGAGAAGAGGTTCTAGGCGCCATAAGATTAAGGGCCCAAACCAACCAGTCAGCAGAAATACAGGTTTTATACCTCAATAACAACAAAAAAAATATTAACATGGACATCAGATCCTGTCACCAAATAGCTCTAATAAGCCATCTTTCTCTGACCACCTTATCCTGTTAACCTAAGTTATATCTCTTTTAATAATCAAGTATATGAGTTAATTTAATTCTTGGTCTGTTTTCAGGACAACCCACGAGTTCTTATTTGGAGCTTTGGCAGAGCTTGTGGACAATTCAAGGTACCCCCAATGATTTGCAACACTTCCTATAATTGTTGACAAATTATGCAGCCTGGAGAGCTTACATTTGCCTGATATCTTTATTGTAGTAAGTTTCATAGGTGGTTTATTTCTTTCACAGAGATGCCAACGCCACACGGATAGACATCTACACAGGTACATCTCAGAATAGCTCACACACTGAAGCATACAGAGTCACTCATTGTTCCTGACATTTCTCTTTCACGTTCCTGCTTTGCTGACAGAAAAAAGGCCAGAGCTGCGGGGCGGCTACATGCTCTGTTTTCTGGACGATGGTATTGGAATGGACCCGAGTAAGTGCACCTTTATAACCAAAGAAATCTGCTCAAACTAGTTTTTGTTTCATGATTAAAAGTGCATTGTGTGGGTTGAGTGTGAGGTTTTCTGGTGATGTATGATGTATTTTGTGTGGGAACCATGAGGCTGTACTCCTTTCTTTTATTAGATGAGGCAACCCATGTTATTCAGTTTGGAAAGTCAAACAAACGTTCTCCTGAGTCTACTCAAATCGGCCAGTATGGAAACGGACTGAAATCGTAAGCCTTTCACCCAGTTCTTGTGATTATGACTTTTTGCATTTGGTTCCCTAGTGTTTGAGTAATTTCACATATTAAAATGCCCACGTCTGTTTTCACAGTGGCTCTATGCGTATTGGGAAAGACTTCATCTTGTTCACAAAAAAGGGCAACACGCTGACTTGCCTTTTCCTGTCAAGAACTTTCCATGAAGAGGAGGGACTGGATGAGGTCAGAGTCGACTGTTGTTGGATGTCATTGTTATCAGGGATGGGATTACTAATTGTGCCTCACTGATTAATTGTTTGAATGTTTAAGTAGAGGCTTGCCACATACCAAAGAAACTAAAAATTAATTGCTAATAGTTTTTCTGCAAATTGAAAAATGAGCGATGCAGTTTCACATCTTGTCTCATCAGGCTTACTTTTTCTGATCAGATCTTTTTAATAATTAAGCTATGTTTTGTGAATTCACATAAGCAAGTGCTGTATTTTACACTGCCTGTATAAAAATCAGTCCAGCACATGGTGGCAAATTCAGTATGATGCTATGTCCATGCGTACAGTAGAGAGGATGCTGTTGTATTTATTTTCAACAAATGGCATGTGGATTTTTTTTTTCCCCAAAATAAAGTCAAATAGACGTGACAGAAAATTGCCGGTAGTCTTAGCTTTTCTGGAGTTATGAGGCTGCTGCTCAACTTGTTTTGTATAGTGTTAAGTATCACTTACCCCCTGTCTCACCACAAACAAGTCAGGTGCGGTTTTCACTCACACACCTCACACTACAAAAATGGTTTCATTTTAATCTTTGTAGCTATTTGCACCAGCTCTGTACTGGCTCACTGTGACCTGAAGCATTTATTTATGCGCAAAAATGTCATTTTGATAAGGTTGATCCCCAATTAAAAGGCACTGAATAAATATGAGTATCTACATTTTGCAGTCTATAGGCAGAGCACAGTGTCCTCTTTAGCCAGAGAGCAGCTCCAGTAATCCCAAAGACTCCATCCTCACATTATTCAGCAGCTGAGAAGCAAGACACAGGAACTTTCTTCTGCAGTGTTTATTCATGGGCAAAATTTTCACTGTAGATTTACTGCCACTTGACAACTTTACTGATAAATTTACCCTCTGTTCTGATCGCCGACACCTGTCTGCCCTGAGTGCAGCCACCACCACACTCTCTTTTGCTCAACCACACTCACCCCACACACACACACACACTGACATGCTTATGCCACAATCATATGCATCAAGTTGATGGAAAAATAGATTGGGATTATGCACACATGTCAAAGGAAAACTGCACACAGCACTGAAGTTTGGCTGCTTAGTTGCTGCTGACCTTGAAATGGAGACAGACCAACCAGTATAGATAGACGCATCAGTGTGCGTGAATGCTGTCATCATGCAAGTATGATGCCGAAGTGACATTTGCAGCCTAGAGACACAGAGTTCAGTATGAGATAATTACCTGTTGCCATTTTAATAAACTTTTACAAGCAGTGAGAGTTATTATCTTGTTAATTATGTTTTTCTGAGATTTTATTGTAATGGAAAAAAATTAATTATTACTGTTGTGTGTTGTTGCATGTTCTTTGCTGCCCAGCCAAGAAAGTGTTGTAAAACTATATTTCTTCCTTGTGCAGTTACTCAGTCTGTAAACAAATATTTATGCCATTTCTTATCCGTCAAAGAACTGAAAAATCACCTTTTGCCTAAATTACTCGATCATTAATTAGGGCTGCACAGTTAATCGCAATATTATCAAAATCACAATAAGGCCAAGTACAATATCCAAATTACAGAAGCTGCAGTTTTTTTCAATAAAGGAAAAATCTGGGACAAAAAAGCATCATAATGAAGTAATGAAGTTCTCTAGAGGTGCCCCACATGTTTGTTTGGTACAGACACCAATGAAGTCACACCATCATATTTTTTTTCCCCCAGTGAAAATAAAAATGGTGACGCAATTATGATTATATTGCAACTTGAGTCAAAATAGTCATAATATGACTTTGTTACCATGTCTTAAGCCCAGTCGTTAATGTGTGTGAATAAGGCTGCTGCTGATGAGATGGATTTGGCTGTCCATTGTATTTTGTTTGACCTACTTACATTAGGATGTTGATCCTCTCTCAGGTGATAGTCCCCCTCCCCTCCTGGGATCTGAAGACCAAGGAGCCTCTGACAGCTGACCCAGAGAAGTACGCCATTGAGACAGAACTGATCTTCAAATACTCACCTTTTAAAAATGAACAGCAGCTGATGGAGCAGTTCAACAAAATAGAAAGTAGCAGCGGTAAGCACTGAATGTGTGTCTCCATGTAAAGAGATAAACTTTATGATATATATCATTAACTATTTTTTTCCAAGCATGGGGGAATTACGTGGCTGATATTGATTATGATGCTCACTTTTGTGTATTTTCTTCAAAGGTACTCTTGTGATCATCTATAATCTGAAGCTGATGGACAACAGAGAGCCAGAGCTGGATGTAGAGACGGACCACCAGGACATACTGATGGCTGGGATAAATGCTGAAGGAGTGTGAGTATAGTCGTCTCTATTTAACCATTGTATCACTCATCCATGGTGAAAGAAATTACATTTTGTGCCATTAACTTTATTTGATGCTGATTTGTATTGATCAGAAATGTTGTGAATGTTGATGGTCACGCCCTTCCCTCTCCCACAGGAAGCCAGAGAGGAGGTCGTTCAGAGCGTATGCTGCTGTTTTGTACATCGACCCGCGCATGAGGATTTTTATCCAGGGACACAAAGTCAGGACTAAGAGACTGTCCTGCTGTCTATATAAACCAAGGTAATATGATAGTAACTCCCTTATACTGTGTCTGTAATACTGTATTCTGCTGATGAGACTTTGATTAGCGTTCTTGTTTTGTTAACAGGGTTTATAAATACTCATCGACTCGTTTCAAAACTCGTGCTGAGCAAGAAGTGAAGAAAGCAGATCACCTGCCAAGATTGGTGAGTTCGGTGGTACATTAAGCTTTTGTGTTGTTACTCCCTCACTGTCTCAGTTTTAATAAAAATCTTGTTATTTATTTTCAGCGGAAGAGAAAGCCAGAGAGGCAGAGAGTAAGCGCATTGCTTTGGAGGCCAGATTAGGAGAGGACGTGTCAAAAGATTCGCGGGTGAGCTGAAGAGGATGTTTTGGTCAATTTGTCATGTAAACACAGTGACGATTTAATCTAAGGTTGTTATAATGTCTCAACTGATGTTTTTCTGTTATCTTCTTCTGCCCTCTCTTCATCCAGGCAATCCTGAGAAAGGTTCAAGATTCAGCCATGATGCTTCAGCGGGATGCTGACATGAAGAAAAGGATTCTCGAAGCCAAACAGAAGTATGATGATCTTATATAGCAAGATATAGACTGTATATGACCAAATTTACAGATTAACAAATGGCTAAAATTATTTTTTGTTTGACCCCCCCCCATTGTCTGGAAATTGAGAAATTTACCATTTTAACATTAGAATTTTTACCCGCCAAAATGATGTCATTTTTAATAGGGTTGAATGAGTAGTCCACTATATAATATAGCTATATATCATCAGAGTGACATATGTCAATATTCATACTCTGAGTGGGTGGGACTTAAATTGGATGTGGGTGGTGCTAACTAGAAGTTGTTGATGTAAGCCTGAAATTGATATGGATTGATCAGAAGGTTATTATTTATTTAAAAAATACAGCTTCAGAATTGAGCTTCAGAGCATTTTTTAGCACAAGTGTAAGAGAATTATTTACAGAACAAGTTTTTCATAAACTTGAATGAATGAACTTCAGTAAATCTGTGAACACAACACATGCAGTATTGGCAGCTCAATGAGGATTTTCCTTCATCCTGCATATTGATATCGACACAGTTTACTCTGATACACACAATCGGAAAAGGTACATTATCTGCACTGGATACGTGTTTTAGCCAAGTAATCAATCCTGTCTATCTCTAGTGATAGAAAACATTGCGCCAAAGCTCAATTCTGGTGCAATTCTGTTTCAAGTTTTCTAATAAATAATAAATATGGCAACTTGTGATCAATGCATACTGTTTCAGGCATGAAGTAACAACTTCTATTTAGTCCCACCCATGTCCTGTTACACCCTGCCCATTCCAGTTATGGATACAGATGATTAAGTTGGTTGAAGAGATACAGATACAAATAATGCTCTCACTCGTCCCTAATTTTTGTACAAATATGTCATCTATATGTTCTGGTTATTCTCTTTTACTCCTGGGAGATATTTTGTTAGAATAGTAACATGCCCACCCCAACACTTTAAATCACTTTGTTTTTGCTGGGCTTTATTTGTTTCTGATCAGTATCCAACTCTTTCTTGTTACTCAGAGCATTAAAAGAGCCCAAGGAGTTGAACTTTATATTTGGGGTAAACATAGAACTGAGGGACCTGGACGGGATGTTTGTGTACAACTGCTCTCGTCTCATCAAGATGTACGAGAAGACGGGGCCCCAGCTGGAGGGAGGCATGTGAGTAATGTGCACATGGAGACTGAAAAGTCACAGTGCTTGAATGATTAAGAAATATATTTTACAGTTATGTGATTTTTGTGTTTTAGGGCCTGTGGAGGTGTGGTTGGAGTAGTGGATGTCCCATATTTAGTACTCGAGCCTACCCACAACAAACAAGACTTTGCAGACGCTAAGGAGTATCGACATTTACTGAAATCCATGGGGGAACATTTAGCTCAGTACTGGAAAGACACTAACATTGGTGAGTTTCTCGGAATTGCTGGATTTCAGTTTGTATCAAATAAGAAAATCATCAACCCTTACAAAATATAAAATGTCAGGGGATTCAGATCACTCTGCTCCACTTTGTAGAAAAAAGTTTCATGTTGAAACCCTCCTCTGATAAAGCAGTCAGTAAAGACGTCATAAATCTAGAACAGCATTTGGTAAACGCAGAACTCTGCCAAGGTCAATAGTCCACTCTTCTGTGATGTGCAAATCTGTAAGCACAAACTAAAGTCAGACAATTTGCATTAATTGGTATGAGAAATGGCATGATATGTGTGTATTTATGTTTCCTTAGCCACGCCTTAGTTGAGAAAACTGTGGCATTGCAGTTGTGGTGATGTTACAATTGTATGGTTTCTCTTGTGAAACCATTGTCCCCAAGTGCTCCATATATAAAAAAAAAAAGAAAAATAAATTCTTTCACCATGTTTCATGACAATCACACCAATAGTTTTTTTCTGTAATTCTGCTGACAAACAGACAGTTGGACAAATTAACAAATTTAAACTGGTTTCAAGTTTTGGATAGTAACTGAAAAACTAGTTAAGACAGTAGCGACAGGCACTAATTTCGGTTTATACAAACCTCAGCCCTCTTAACACAACCAGAAGGTAAAGCCTTATTTTCAGCATTTTGAATGGACTTGATCTCTTGTGCCATCCAGTTTCTTGTGGTTTCCCTTCCGGTCTGGTGTTTCTGTCACCGTTGTCTGCTTCATCACAGTGAGATCTGTGACTTGTGGTCAGTTTGAGACTCTGTTAAATTTACAGCCTGCCATACTGTTGCTTCTGCATTGCTCTATACAATGATGCAGCTAAAACAAAAGAAGATGCAGAGATTTGACTGAAAAAATGTCAGCTCGAGGTCTTCTTAACAGAACACTAAAAATCATCAATGTCTTTTTTTTTCAAAGGCACCCCTAGTATTCATACACCTGCAGAGCTGCGGTAAGAAACAAGTACAGACGTGTTTACAAAAAGGCAAAGGGATGCAGGCTGTTATTGAATCCACAGCCACTGCAGAGGACTCTTTGTATTTCATCAGAGCAGAACTGTCTGTGTGAATAACGTTCAGTTGTGTCGTGCACCTTGCTTCTCTACTTGCTTCTCTGCTGCTGTCTTTGTCTGTGTGCACTAAACAACACACGTTCATGCCCACAGCGCACCGCGTGTGCATCTGCCCAGTTAATCTGACATAGTGATCATCTTTTGAGCTATTTCATACCTGTGAATGTGTGTTGTAGGAAGGCTGTTAAATACAACTTTGTTCACAACACATCAAGACAGAGAGAACTTGGAGCTGCAACAGAAAAGGAAGGGAATAGGAGGAAGCCACAGCATCCACACCTTCAACTGTGGTAGAAAATCTGAAAATAAGACTTGACACAATGACCAAAGTTGTCTTTGTGGTGTTTTAATAATACTTTGCAAAGGATCAGAATACAGAGCATAGTAGTGGGCTGATAGTGAGTCAAGAATGTGCATCCATTTTATAGAGCAAAGAGACAAAGGAGACTGAGTCAGGACATACTGAGTGCTATCAGAAGTTGTCCCTCCAATAAAGGAGGACAGCTGTGTGTTCAAGGATGAGTTACCAATTAGTCTTCCTTTTTATTCCAGGCTGTATCAGGCCAGTTTATACAAAGCACAAAGGTCAACATATAATTTTCCCACTACATGACCCATTATATAATGGTGAAATTAATATTTTAGTTGAATTGTATTCGCGATTAACCCATCAATAGCTGTTACTTTAGCAGACTATTCAGATATTAATATAATATATTCACCCCCATTGAAACATTATCTAAGTTACAATTTAAGAAGCCAGTCAGGGATAAACAGGACCATCATCTGGGGCAATCTGGATGAACGGACAATAGATTGTTGGACAGCTTATCATTAGAATAATGTAGCCGGTGAAATTCTCTTACTGGTATGAGATTGAGCCTCACACAGAAAGATGGGAAAGGAAAATTAGGAAGTAACATCTCTGTGTTTTATGCAGCTCAGAAAGGCATAGTGAAGTTCTGGGATGAGTTTGGATATCTGTCTGCCAGCTGGTCTGCGCCTCCGTCATCAGAGCAGAGATACAAGAGGCGCCGCGCCATGGAGATACCACTTACTATTCAGTGTGGTACGTTACAGATCCCTGCAACACAAAACACACATTCACACTCATACTGTATCTTAGGAAACTTACACTGACCTCTGATTCTACTCTTTATTTTCAGATAAGTGTTTAAAGTGGAGAACGTTGCCATTCCAGATGGATGCTGTGGACAAACGCTACCCGGACAGTTGGGTGTGTCTCATGAACCCAGACAGCAAGCAGGACAGGTGCACAGACCGAGAATGTTTTATGTTTTAAAATTGCAATTCACGTTATAGAATAAGCTGAATTATTCAAAACAGTGCTGTTTTGCGATCACTGCAGAGTTTCTACATGTTACATATACTGTGTATTTTGTGTTTTCAGGTGTGACGCTCCTGAGCAGAAACAGAATTTGCCATGTGGTGTTCTGAAGAAAGATAAGCAGACAGCTGAAGACAAGCAGAAAGAGCTGGCAGAGAAAATCAAACAGCAGCAGGAAAAACTGGAGGCTTTGCAGGTATCTCGTCTTTCCCTTCTCTGTCACTTTCTCTCACTCTTTTGTGCACATCGGGACATAATAAATTATATTTTCTCCCATTAGAAAACCAACACCATTAAATCTGCAGCTGATGTAAAGAAGCTACCGCTGGAGGTCAGCATGAAACCAACAGAGAGCTCCTCTCAGGTACAAACTCCCCTGTACTGTGCTGCTTATGGTTTTATAAACTTTGAATTTATCTGTTACCAGTAATATTACCAGTTTACACTTGTAATATCACTGGAAATAAGGGCAATAACAGGGAACTTATTGTATATAATGTCCTCACACTCTGAAATGTTTGTTCCTGCTTCTAAAAAAACACATCTCAGAATATGCAGTAATTTATAGAAAGTGTAGGAAAATGAGAGAAGATAGTTATTATAAGTTATTTTATTTTTATTTTAAATTAAAAGTTATTCTTTTTAATTTAAAATATATTTGTGTGTGTGTGTAATTTGTGTCTCTATTTCACCTGGTGTGGTTCAGGCAACAAGGTCCTCTGAAAGGTCTGCAACACGTCCACGCTCCCCACCACTCCCAGCTCACCTCAAAAATGCCCCGAGTGGCCCTCCACCTCGTGCAGCTTCTCAGCGACCCACCCGAACACCACCTGCCCCTCCGCCGCCCAAAGTTGAACCATCCAGGTCCAGAGCTGCAGCAAAGCCTTCTCCACCTGTAGCAAAGCCTGTACCCAAAGCTACTGCCAAAACACCCCCACCCAGCCGCAGCTCACGGGTAAGTTACAGGTTTATGAAGTATTCCTTAAACACCACAAAGTACCAAGGGGTGTTTTTAGACCAAACAGTTCTGGGGACTCTTTGAAGAGGAACTCAGATGACCACACGTCTGCAGGGACGTTTTTTTTTTGGAATAGGATCCTTAAGGTGATGTAAGCTGGTCAGCAGTTGGCAGAGCAATGTCACTTCTGCTGTTTGTTTTGGGTTTTATTATTGTAATGGAATTTAAAAGGAGACAATGCAACTTTAGTTTATAAGGTTGAGTCAACATCAGTCAAGTCCAAGTCAAAAATTGTATTTCCACCATCGCATTTATTCCATTTTTTAAAAAATAATTCTGAGCTGGTGTTTATGCTTCCAACTTCAACTTCGGGTTTTAAAAATGGCGGATGCTGGTGCCGCATTGGCTCGTGTATTGGCCAGTCAACGTACGCTCACATTTGGACCAATCACGGTGCACTTGGGTCACTCAAAGTACCTCTTGTGGTGGGGGAGAACCTACTTTAAAGGTGGAGCTAAAAAAAAGTCCCTCAAAACTCTGTTCTTAGAACTACAATTGTTCATACTTCCTGTGGTGTGGAAACAATAGAAAAGGTGGGGCTCCAACAGTTCGTAGAACTATGGACAGGTTCCTCCTGTCCAAAAAACACCTAAAATGGCTGCATGTACAAGTTAAACCCAAAAAACACTGTGAAATAGTTTTGATATCTGTCTCCTCACATAGACACCTGCCAAAGCGTCATCAGCCAAACCAGCAGCTGCTGGACAACGCAAGAGAATCATAGAGCTGGAGGACAGTGAGGAGGAGGAAGAGAGAAAAAGAGGAGGAGGAGGAGGAGGAGGAAGAGGACAGTGAGGAGGAAAGTGAAGAGGAACAACCACAGACAAAGAAATCCAAGATGGCTGCAGCAGTTGCTAACCGTGGGAAAGTGGTGGAGAAGGCCACGCCTCCCAAACGTGGCAAGTTGGACGAGGTAAACACCCACAGTCCACATGTTAGAGTAGACTTACTTAAATACTGCAAAATGTACACATACAGAATAAAATGGCAGCATTAGTAATGATGCACAAACCATTCACATGTTAAACCGAATCAGCCTGCATGTGTTACTCTGGCTGTGCAACATGCTGTGAGGACTATGCTGTGATGTTGTGTGCTGCTGTCTTTTCTGCTGCTTGTTGCCTTTCCGCCCTCCTTTTGAGTGTTACTCAGATTCTGGCCTGTTGTTTTTTAGTATCTGAACATAAACGCAACTTAAGTGTGGTAATAAAGGCACATGCTGCTCCATGTGTACATATATGGGCTGTAACTGCCCATTGCCTTTTATCATGTTGAGCCAGATACATAAAATGGGGAAAAAATGGAATGCAACTGTATTCAGCTTTACAGAACATTAGTACTGTGACAAAATGTTTCATCAGCCCTTTATGCAGCCTCTTCAAGGCGGGACTGTGGCTCCGTTCTTCTGCCTCGCCGTTCTGTCTGCAGAGGTAGTAACAGAGCCAAATCGATGTCTGTGTCTAAGGTTAGCTGGCAGGATGGGACAAGATGCTGATGAGTTACTGCTCGCTGATGTTTGTGATTGTGTTTTATAAATTGCATACTTATTCCACATATTTGTGCGCTGTCTTACGCAGAGAGCAAGAGAAACACATATTTCAGATCCAGTATATACACTCAAATGCAGGCAGGAGAGCAACTCCTTTCCCTTCCACTGATCATCACACAGGCTGATCCTTAACTTTAACTTTGTTGTTGCAGAATCAGCAATGCCCCATTTACTGAGGAGCACATAAAAAGCTTTCATGTTATAAATTCATGAGCTCTGCATATGATTAGGAAAGAACAGAAGAGCAGAATCACTTGCTGACCAGTGCGGTCGTCACTCAAAACGCCAACAATGTTCTTTTGTGTTACATTTGCTCATTTACAATACCATCATTCTGTCTAAAATCACACACTGGGGCGGCTTTACAGCAGCGTTGTTTGATTCAGTGTAAAAAAAAAAGGTGCAAAGGTGGAGCAATGAAGAGTCTTTGTTGAGGCAATATTGTGCAGTCTGTGGACTGTCTTTGGGGCATTTAAGGTCCCATAAGTGATTCTGGAGAAAGGTAGTTAATTGTTTAGTTTCATTTCCAGGTTTTCAAATACCACCAAACCAAAGTGTAGCACTGCTTAAAGAAAAAGGGAGTTTTCTTCTAAACACATTGTACGTGTTGGAACATAGTTGCTGGAAACGTGAAAACAGAGAACTATGTAGTCCTGAATTCTGGAGTTTGACTAGGAGACATTTGTTAATGATTTCTGTGTTTTGGTGGACCTGAAGCATGGCTCGCTGACATGCCGGCGCCATGCTCCCCCAACACTATACAAGTCCCACGAATTGACACACAAACAACAATGTCTCCCCCTTCCCTAATGGTCTGTTACAAATGCACCTTCAGCGACTCTCTCAGTCCACATCAGCACAGCAGTTCACTTTGGCTTACTTCAGTTGCAGCAACCGACACAGAAGAAAAAAAACGGCTCATTTTTTTCATGATTTTGAGTCCTAATTTTATATATTTAGGGATTTTTTTAATCATTCAAATTTGGCTAAGTGGTTAATAACAAGTTTTCTCAGAACACATGTTATGTTATTTATCTTTAAGTAGCTTCCTACAGTGTTTGGATAGTTGGCAAGATGATGGCACTGAAAGGGCTCATATAGCAAAGTAAAGACGGAATGGCAGGCAGTCCTTGTTGGTCAAGTAGGTAACTGAACCTCCAATCAGAGCCCCTCTGCTGTCGACTTTGCAGGTTAACACACACTTACAGCCTGAGAAGAAAGGAGTTTCTACTCCTACACGGCAGACACCAGCACCAACATCTGTCTCTAAACCCATTTCTGTGCCACCGCATGGAGCTAAAGCAAAGGTAGCTTTACTTGGTCCCTCTCTCTCCTACCCTCAAATAAAGCTGAGCTGCATCTGCTCTCACATCTTCTAACAATCTTGAAAAATTTTCAACTCATCTGGGTGTAGTGTCACATTATTATTCTCTCCAACACTCCTCCTTTCCTGAAACACAAGTTGACATCTTCTGTAACTCTGCAATCAAGCATGCCATTTTCACCTAATACCTGGGACTTTCACGTTTTTCATTAACAGGAATGTAAATTGTTTCTTGTAGCCTCCTTTTCAGTAAAAATGTTTTTGTCTGACTGTGTCGGTGGTAATGATTGATTTATTTCTACAGGCATCTGAGAAGTCCTCCCAGCAGGAATCGGAGAACGACACTAAAAATGCTCAGAAAGGTGAGACGACGGGCTGCTTTACACATGTAACACACATAGAAAGCTCTAAAGCTAGGAGGAATATCTATCTGTGTGTTTATTTTACACAGATAAGGGTCTGCTGGTTGAAGTACGTGTCAACAAGGAGTGGTTCACAGGCAAAGTCATCGCAATTGAGGCGAATAAACAGAGTGTTCGCTGGAAAGTGAAGTTTGACTATGTACCGAGATCCACCCCAAAAGACCGATGGTAAGAGACAGTGTCTGTGTTGCTGCATTCACCGCACTTTTTGTTGACGTGATAATTAATATCCTTTTCTTGTGTGTCTGTGAAGGGTGTTTAAGGGTAGTGATGAAGTCCGGTTGATGCGGCCGCCATCTCCAATCTCTCAGACACCTGACACCCAACAGGAGACCGAGAAGGGGCCGGCACCCATGGAGCCAGACACGACTCAACCAGGAACCAGTCGAGAGGTGACTGATAGTCTGGTCACCATGTTGAGGTGAGCTGATGAACTGATGCTGTCATCATCCACT
This sequence comes from Lutjanus argentimaculatus, assembly GCA_034769285.1. Classification (NCBI taxonomy): domain Eukaryota; kingdom Metazoa; phylum Chordata; class Actinopteri; order Lutjaniformes; family Lutjanidae; genus Lutjanus; species Lutjanus argentimaculatus. The sequence goes on from JAWZSL010000017.1 coordinate 15,168,632, forward strand.
TTGTAAATAACAGCGACCAGGACACACTCTTCATTTGAAGTCCCACTTTAGTCCGTGCCATTGTCGTTTTTAAGTTAACAGTAGGCTCGTTTGAAATTAATTTAGCCTTGCCTGGGAAGTAGACATGAGCAGGCGGTTGCAGCAGAAGGCGGTGACAAGAAGCTGCAGTCAAGTCAGACAGTTTCCAGCAGACTTCACAGAATATACAGGAAATGATGGTCACATCCTGTTAGATCACCTCTAGGCTACCTGTAGTCTGCAGACCACGTTCATAGCTGAAGAAATAAAATGTGTTCTTGATCTATGATGAAGTTGAAGTAGAGGAGATGTGCCGAATGTCCCATGATCTGTTCTGATTCTTTTGTCTGCTGTGTGAAGCAGTGTGTAACTGCTTGTTTGATAAGTTACAATAAGCTCAAAATGTATTAAAAATAACTGCCAAACAGGGTAGTTAATTAACATTATCAGGAAAAAAGAAAGATAAAAATGCCAAAATACACCAGAGTGGAGTCTCATATTACTGTGGTGTGGTTCACTGTGCCGTTCATGTTTGCAGGACGATGTTGCGTTACTTCTTCCCTCCTGCTTTTCGGATCCCAAAGGACGATGTTAACAGCATGACAGCTGAGGAGTTGGTGGCCTTCCCTTTGGTGAGATGGATAATAGATTTTCAAATAGATTGATCCTTAGGCTGGAATTGAACTTAAAATCAAAAAGCAAAAACAGTTTTAATTCTAAAGCAATAACATGATCAGAGAATGCAGCAGGAAATAAGACATGTTTCCCTGTGTATGTGTTTTTTTTTTATTAATGTTTGCTGGTCCAGAGTATTGACTATTAATGTGTTTCCCTCTCTCCATTTTAGAAAGAGTATTTCCAGCAGTATGAATCAGGTCTCCAGTCATTGTGTAACTCGTACCAGAGCAGAGCTGATGCTAGGGCCAAAGCTGTGGAGGAGAAGAGCAACAGCAATGAGATCAAACTGAGGGAGGCAGATGAGAAACTACAGAAACTAAGAACAAATATTGTGGCACTCCTGCAAAAAGTACAAGAGGTAAGACTTCATCTGCACTGGTTCAGAGTATACAGGTCCCCTTCATCTGTGTATCAAATGGAATCTTTGTCATATAATTACTGTTGTTTATATAGATTAGTAAGTAAATAAAATTGCTTTTTTATACTTTTAGGACATTGACATAAACACAGATGACGAGCTTGATGCCTACATAGAGGACCTCCTGACCAAGGGTGATTAAAGAATACAAAAAAAGAGAAATATAAAAGAGAGGAGGACATGCACATTAAGAGACTGGCAGTTTTCAGTCCAGCCATAACTTGCTGACGGCTCCCCGAGGACTCAATGCGTATGTGTGGAGTTGGCTGTGAATATTTGGGGATATTTTCATTGTTGATCCCTCCCCTTGTTGAGTCAGATTGTCATAAGTTTTACCTTTTTATTTTTGATTGTTCCAGCGTTTAGACAGCACCAGGGCGTTATTTGAGTTGAGGTGGGATCTCTGGTGTTTGTTGGGTAGCCTTCTGGGCTGTGGTTTTCTCTTTAGTCCTTTTTATATACCTGCTTATATATGTTAATCTATGTTTAAGCCATCCTATCCTGATCAACCTTTCAAATAGTTTGTGTAGGTTTAATACAGTTTATGCTCCCTTTATATAGTTGAATAATTTCATTGCTGTAACAAACTGCAGACTACATTTGTTCCCCATTTTGGTTCATCATCGAGTGAGAATAAGACACACCAAGTGTGCACAGTGCTGCAGCCTGTACTTAAACATTAACTTTTATTTTTCTACACTAAAAACACTTCAGTGTTGCCCATTACCTTCCTCCATCCTGGTCTGAGAGCAAACCAGGTTAATATTTTACGGTTGGGTGCTGCGTCACACCCACAAACAAGAACTACTTACTGGGTTTTATCAGTATGATTATTCCCTCATATCCCTCCTGAATTTAAGCTATGACTGTTCTGTGTTTATTTTTGGAAGAAAAAAAATCTCATTTAAATGCAAAAGTTGTGTGTTCATAATTATTTAGTGCCTGTGTCCTTCCTTTTGAACAGATTTTTAACATGTCATGGAAATGTTTTATTAAACGGTGCATGCTTTGTGTCTTTTTGTTCTGATTGGAACAAAGGATTCTGTATTTTTGACAAATCTTTACTTAGAACAATAAAACCGGTTCAGCAACACCTTTGATGAATGTATGTTTGCTATTTTGATTAATTTGTATACACCAAATAACAAAGTATTTGTTAGTGCAGTGGTTCTCAAACTTTTTCTGTTCACGCTCCCCTTCAGAAACTAAATAAAGTTCACACCCCTCAGTTTTTTTAATCAGTCATTAACAATAACAGGGGAAGCAATGATTTAAAAAAGGATCTAAGCTGAATCTTGATTAAATAAAGGTCAGCATGACGGTGTCAGCAAGTTCTTCTTTATTTTCCCAACATAAATCATATTCATTTTAGTTTCACTTCATATTTTTCTCTTGGTCATCCGTGTCTGTCCTGCAGTGGCTTGATGCCCCACAGTTTGAGAACCACAGAGCTTGTGGGAAATTTACATATGTAGTGCTTTAAAGCATTTAAAAATACAATTTTAAGTGTTTCAATTTAACATCAATGTTGTATGTTTTTTTTTTTAAACTATTGACAGTGTGTTGATTGAATTACCCAGTGTATCAATAACCTGATATCAATAACTGGTGATCACCTGCGTCTCATGACTGACACCAATAAGACAACTGATGATTTAGCATTTTTGTAAATGTTTTAAATGAAGTTCATATAACCTGTGGTTTATGCAGGTTATATGTTCTATATTATAGGTTTATAGCTTTGACCAAGTCTGTCAAGCATATATTATTATAACATTATTACATTATTGCATTCCTTTTTTTTCTTAATGTAAATGTTCAACGCTGTGAGAAAAGGATATCCCAAAATCTAACAAAATGAAAACGTATCTGCGTTTATGTTGTTTGAGTTAACAAACAGGAAGCAGGAAGTTTATTTTGAAGGCGAGCGTCTGCGCCTGCGCTGACTGTAAACACTGCTGGGCTAACAGGCTAACGTCAGGTAAGGTCGCTTCTCTTTCTTTTATGACGTTATCCATGAAGTTTATTCAATTTAACATAAAGAGGTTTTGATGTTATCAAAGCAGTTATCAATATAAATCGGCTAAAAACGATTGCAAATAAGAACTGATTAGAAAAGCCTCGTAAATGTTAGCTAGCTAACACGCTAACTGTTGATGCAGCTGCGGGTCACTTCAGGTCGTGTAGTCACAAACTGCGCAGTTTATTTTATTTATTACACAAAATTAAATTAAATGTCTGAAGCAAATGGAAAGCTAATATCTGTACAAACAGGACGACGGATGAAATGAACTTTGACCCACGAGTCTGGCTGAGCAGTTTTAACTTTATTTTTTCTGCCTATTTTAAGATATACAAAATATTATGTGGAAATTTTAGCACACTTTTTAATCCATAAAATGCTGCCAAAAAATTAAAAATTGCGAGCAAGTAACAGCACCCAGGAACTTTATAGTACAAATACAATATAAAAATATTTAACTATTTAATATATAATATATTATATATATATATATATATATGTATAATATTTTTTTGCAAGTGCAGAAGACAGTGGGCAAGAGTCTTTTTGCTTTTTATTGTTAACTCGTGTGTGCAAAAGTTTCCTGCTGTTTGATATTTAGATCCTACAAGGTAGTCCTCACTGATGGCTGCTTTGCACACTGTTGGCATAATCTGAACCAGTTTTTATGTAAACAAAAAGGAAGAAAAGACATTGAATGAGGAGGGTGTCCAAACTTTTGACTGGTACAGTATATATGCATGCATGCAAATACAATATAGCATTATGTTCTGTTAAAAAATGTTGTCCTATCACTACATTGGACAACATCTATACCTATACTGATAAAGTCTGATATAACTGATAGACCAATATCAGCCGACTGGGTTCTAATAATTTTGAGATGTTAACATGAGCATAATGCTCCATGTTGTCATTTGTGGCTATCAAACAGTGTTTTGTAAGTAATCAATATTACCTCTGTAAATGTAAACATGAAGCCTAAAATCTAACTATCTGTTGGTGATGGATTAAATGAGGTGTGATTCTCATCTGCTTGAATCTGAGTGCTACTGTGACATTTCAATTTTAAAAGCAAAGCAAATTTTGACAGAAAACTGAAACTTGAGATATGTGAGGTCACTATCCTCATTTCCTTTAAAGAGTATGAAGTGTGCCTCCAAACAAAATATGTAGATGAATGAGAGAGGAGTTCTACAAGCACACAAGTGAGCCAAAAATGTAACAATATTGAATGAAATATCTAGATAATCCTGTAAATTACTGACTGAATGAACCCAAGTAATGTGTCTCCTTACTGCCTTCACACAGCTGAACACCTCATCTTCTCTATTCTCACCCCAGACTGCAGGTCTTGAGCCATGTCAATGTGCTCAGCCCTACTGAAGCGCCGTGTAGGTGGAGTCTGCTGCAGGGTGTGGCGTGATGCTCCTCGACCACTCGTCCACGTCCGATCAGCCACTATAGCTGAGCCGGGCGCAGGAAGGTCTGGTGAAGAACAACTGTGGGAGGCAGCAGCCGGCTACCTGCCGTTCTCCAGAGCCAAGATTGGACCTTTCTTCCAGGAGAGGCCGGTGCTGAAGAACCCGTTTCTAGAAGAGCATTGCTCAGAGGATACCTTAGGAGACACCTGCCCGAGGAGGTGAGGAGGAGATAAACTATACAGAAATGACTGCCAAAAAAAAAAAAAAAAAAAAAAAAAAACAGTTCAGCATGCGCAAAGTAGGGTAAAAAGGCTGTTGGTTGAATACTTTAAAAATATGTTTTGTCTTTTTAATTTAATAAAACCTCAGTTACTTGTCTGATGATAATTGTTCTCTTAATTTTGCTGCTGCAACATCCGTTACTAATTTTTTAAATCAGAGTTGCCCAATTTTTTTTCCAATAACAGGCCAAAAATAAATGTTGATGTTATATAAAATTACATGAAATTGAAAAGTATTATATTTTATAGAAAATGTACATTCTAAATCTAAAATAAAGTCTCAAAATGATTAAAACGCTACTATTTGATCTGCTTAACAGTAATTGCATTCATTCGCAGAGATGATTGTGAAAAAACACCTATATGCTTTGTTTTGGGAGATTAGATTAAAATGAAAAAGTCTAATTCAAACACAATTCAACAGCCAAAAAGAAAGCAAAGTTTTTTCCAGGGTCCATCTTCTCTTATTTCAAACGATTGAAATTGTGGCAACCTGAACAAACAGCTGGACAGCATCTTTGTCAGGCCAGTAAGCTGAGGTGAATGTTTGTGTTTGTACTTGTTCGCAGGCAGCTTTCTCAGACTTGTGTGCGTTTGGAGAGCGTGTGGCCAATGAGGTGGACGGGTGGGGCCGAGAGTGTGAGGTTACTCCTCCCCAATTGGTGCACTTTGACCCCTGGGGTCGCAGAGTGGACCATATTATGACCTCACCGGCGTGGAAACGTATGAAAGACCTGTCGGCGCAGGAAGGGCTGGTCGCCATCGGCTATGAGAGGTCATTCGGAGAGTGGAGGTTGGGAGACTTTTGTACTCCTTTTTCAGTTCATATTTCACTTAAATTTTTTGCCAGTTTCTAATTGGATAAAACTGTGTGTGTGTTTCCAGTCGTGTGCACCAAATGATCAAGCTGTACATCTTCTCTCCCTCCTCTGGTCTCTACACGTGTCCTCTGGCTATGACTGACGGAGCTGCTAAAGTCATCCAGGTCTGTCAGAATCAATCAAGGCAGAAAAGTCAATAATTGGACATTTAAAACACCACCTATGGGAGGTTCTACAGAGAACCCTTCTGTGGTGTAATGGTTCCGCCTGGTACCCTCTCTGGGGCTTCTATTCAGAAGTGTTCCACCTTCTAACAAGAACTCACGCAGGGGATTCTATCAAGAACCTTTTTATATCCCAAGGTCTTTTTTTAGAAGCCAACAAGTGAGTTCTTCAACTGAGAACTTTTTTATTCCAAGAGTTTTATGTAGAACACATTCAGGGCATTCCATTGAGAACTTTTTGATCTTTTTATCTAGAACACACACCGTGGATTCAATTGAGAACCTTTTTTATTCCAGGGGTTTTATCCAGAACCCACTCAGGGGGTTCACCCATTTTTTATTTCTGTTCTAAGGTTTTCTCAGTGAGAACCCTTTTGGAACCATTATTTCTAAGAGTGTAAGGGAGAAATATAATTACAGAACAGCTGCATGTAAACGTGGGTTTTACAGTAGTCAGATGATTGCTATGCATGCAGACACTTTATTTTTTAACCTAATTTCTCACAGTAACCTGATTTTTTTTTTGAGCTTGTAAAGATTGTGGGTGATTTTCTGTCTGTGTATGTGAAGTCTTTAGGTGTGTCGTGGCCGGTAGATGAGGCCTACAGTCGTTTAACCACCCGTCAGCCTGAACGTTTCTGGACATCTGGACAGTGGATGACAGAAAGACAGGGGGGATCTGATGTGGGTCAGTAGAGACGCTCACAGTTGTCTTACGTAAAACAGTATCCTAAAGAAAACCTCTATTATTACTGTGTCACACCATCTACTTATGTCCCAGTGTTTGTTAGTTGTTGTGACTTGAATTATCTGTTAAGGAAACTTATTTAAATACTCACAGTTGCTACTCTCTGAATTTGTTCTGCAGAATAAGACTAACTATTGTAATGCATCATGTCTTTCATGTCCTCAGGAACTGGCACAGAGACGGTGGCTGTCCCTCAGACAGACGGTTCATAAAACTCCACGGCTTCAAGTGGTTCACCTCTGCTACAGACGCAGACATGACTCTCTTGCTGGCCAGAGTGCAGGACAGAACAGGAGTGACCACACCGGTGCTGCAGCGTTCTGACTCTCCTCTAACATAAGCCATCTTCACTCTTCTCAAATGACTCACAGAATGATTTCTCTCTTCTGCTCCACAGGGCAGCAGAGGTTTGTCTTTGTTCTACGCGGAGGTGAGCAGACACGAGGACGGCCGGCTGAAAGGAATAGAGGTTCAGAGACTGAAGGACAAACTGGGCACGAGACAGATGCCGACTGCTGAGTTGCTGCTGGACGGCCTGCAGGCTCACAGGGTCAGTTACACATCATCAGTTATTACAGTGGTGATAAATTACTTCTGTCAGCTACAGCTCACTTTGTTTACTAAAGCTTTGTGCAGCAGCAATAAACAGAACCTTTCTGGTGTTATTCTGCCAAGTGGTTTGTCAGTCCTCTATAACAAAGAGCTACTGGCTCGACTATGACCAACAAACATTAATTTTTTTACGTCATCTTTTAGATTCTCATCACTAAAAATGAAGTTTTAGTAGTAATTTAAAATTCATGTTTGCAAATTTCTTCTACATATTAGTTCTATACAATATACATATTCCCCACCACTGTGCAAATTTAGCAATTGGTATTTATTTTATTTTTATTTTTATTTATCCTTTATTTAACCAGGTTAGTCCCACTGAGATCAAGGGTCTCTTTTACAAGGGAGACCTGGCCAAGATGGCAGCAACACAGTTACAATAATAGTAACTAACAAACAAAAACATAAATAGACAACATAAAAACGTGCTCATATGAAAACACTTGCACACAGACACTGGACTCCAGAGTTTGCACCAGAGCTTTAAACTTGTTCAAGGTTACTGGGTATAACACAAATAAATCAACATACTTTAAAATGTTACGCTAACAGGAAATTCTATAATACCCGTGACACTGGACGTCGATCAAACTGTGACAAGCCATGTCTGTCGATCCATCTGTCCATTCGGCCCATTCTTGTGAACATGATATCTCCAGAACAACTTGAAGGAATTTCTTCGGCCGAATGTTCAGTTGCACTGATTAGGTTTTGGAGATCACCGCAACCTCACGTCATCAGCTGGACTCAAAGATGATCTGATTATATTTTGGTGGTCAAAGTTCAAACTCACGTGACCTCACTATACACATATCTGGCCCCATGAATTCATACGCTAATTATGACCATTTTTCCACATAAATATCTAGCAGGATAAAATGATGACCTGGAGACATTTTATATCCAAAAAGGTCAAAGGTCAGCCTCACTATGACATAAAGGTCAGCTTCACACAAAATCCTTGACATCCTCATTCCCTCTTCACATTCACAGCTCTCAGAGGAAGGCAGAGGCGTGGCCTCCATCGCTAACATGCTGACTATAACCCGGATCCACAACAGCATCTCTGCAGCAGCTGCGATGAGAAGGCAGGATGCTACTCATACACATGCACTGCATCCATCTAAAGGCACGCTCTAAATACGCTGGTTAATAATGGTGTGTGTGTGTGTGTGTGTTCACAGGGTGGTCCAGTTGGCCCGTGACTATGCCACTCGCCGCACCGCCTTTGGAAAGCTTCTTAAAGACCACCCGCTGCACATACAGACTCTGGCCAGGATGGAGGTGAACTGACAGGAAGTTAACACACTACACAAACTCTGTTACATGTTTCCCATCATGCCTCGCTCATTGCTTGCTGCTGACGTGGACAGGTGGAGACTCGGGGAGCGTTCCTGCTGGTGATGGACGTGTGTCGTCTGTTGGGCCGAGAGGAAAGTGGCATGGCAACACAGCTGGATACACACCTGCTCCGTCTGCTCACTCCTGTGGTCAAACTGTACACTGGGAAACAGGTGTGTGTCTTGTACAGATGTGATTCACTGTCAACTCATTGTTTTGACTGAAACCTTTTAAAAGGATAGTTCTGATCATTTAAAGTGGGCTTGTATGATGTTGACTGGCACATGCCCAGTTTGAGAGGTAGAGAGGACCAGCACAGAAGCTAAGAAATGTACTGCTGTGGACAGGGTCAGCATTAAAATGTATTTAAGCCACTTAGAAAAAGTCCACCCAAAAAAATGAATATGATTTTCAGTGTACACTATATTTAGAATATTTTCACCGCTTTACTTTGCTGTCAGACAGCCTTTTCTGACTGGAAACTGTTTTAAGAGCCAAATATAGCCTTTTCCAAACCAGCCAAACTCCATAGGCGAAATCAGTAATTTTACCTCACAGAATACAGAGTTGCCGCTCTACTGCTGCCACCTTCTGTTAGTTCGTTTTTGATATTATGCGACTTCAGGGAGTCTGAACTATCCTTTAAAACACCAAAGTCACACAATAACACAAGTAAACTAACAGATTGGAGAAGTGGTAGACCAGCAACTCCTGTGTTCTGCAAAGTAAAATTACTGATTTCGCCTGTGGAGTTTGGAGAGAGGCATATTTGGCTTATATAACGGCGGTTTCCCACCAGAAAAGGCTGTCTGAGGGCAACATAAAGCGCCGAAAATATTCTAAATTTAGTGTACACTTAAATTGTATTGATTTTTCGGGAGTGGACCTTTTTCAAGTGGCTAAAATACCTTTTGTTGCCGACCCTGTCCACAGCAGTTAATTGCTTAGCTTCTGTGCTGACACTTGCAGCTTCTACAAACTTCTTCTGCATTTAGTACAGCGACTATGGATAAGTACCTCATACATCCCTACATCAAATCATCTGAACTCTCCCTTTAACATTCTTGCTTTGTTTTTTCTCAGACGGTTGCTGTAGTGTCTGAGGGTTTGGAGAGCTTCGGTGGTCAGGGCTACATAGAGGATACCGGGTTGCCTGGACTACTTCGTGATGTACAGGTGAGGTCAAATGATAAAAATCATCATTATTTTACGTTTCTTTCCATTTCGAAGCTTACCTGTCTCTTTCTCTGTCAGGTGTTGAGTATTTGGGAAGGAACCACAAACGTCCTGTCCCTGGATGTGCTGCGCTGCTTGGCTCGCAGCTCAGGAATGGTTCTTCACGCTTACTTCACTCATGTTAAGGTACAGGGTTAGGAAATGTTCCTGCCAAACAAGCTCGGTAACTAATCTGTGACAGAGTTGTACAGGAATGTGATATGTGCTTGTTTTCTGCTCCTTGTAGTCCCTGCTTGCAGGTGCATCAAGTGTTTCCTCATTGTCCCCAGCAGTGAAAGCAGTGGACGGTGCTCTCTCTAAACTGGAGGGTTTTGTTGAGGTAGCGGCTACCAGAGGACCCGGCTACCTGGAGCTAGCAGCCAGAGACCTGGCGTACAGCCTGGCTCGCATCTACACGGGTAGGTACCACAGTCGCACGTTAAAGAGTATTCCAAAATACAAAAAAACACCCACAAAAAAACAAAATCAGTACAACAGAACCAGCAGGGTTCTTACTGGTGCTAGAAATTCTTGAATTTAAAGTAGTGTTTGCAAGGTTTTAAAAGTGCTTTGATTTTGGATAAAGTGTTTGAAAGATAAGATATGATAAAATAAGATATTCCTTTATTAGTCCCACAATGGGGAAATTTTACAGCAAAAATATAAAGAATATAAAGAAGCATCAATAAAAGTGTAGTATTATATACAATATAAACAGACTGCTCTCATTACTTTCATAATAAATGCTTTTTAGACACAGAAATAAAATAAGTCTGAGACAAGCCTAATCTGCTTTTGTTTTTAGCACAGTAGTGTCTGATTTAATTTGATAGAGGTGAAATAGGGCCCGATCCTTTTGGGCATATACATAAGCAGAAATAAATATGTAATTTACCACAGCTGTAACATCCTGGAAAAGCTTAAAAATGCACCTTGAACATGTTGGGGAAAAAAGTGCTTTACCTTTGGACATGGTTTAGGACCCTTGAACGAGAGATATCGACTTTTTTTCCCCCATGCATTCTTCTTCCTTGTCAAAACTTTGTGCCTACATTACCCAGAATGCAACTCAACCACCTCTAGTTAACTCAGAAATTCATGTTTTATGCTAGTAGTGGCTAATGTAGCCTCAAGTTGTTAGCCTCAAGCAGAAAAGAGAGGTGGGCTGCAGAGGTCTGGTACACTCTCTCTTCTTTCTAACTACACACAGCCAGAGTTTTTTCTTTGTCAAACTCGTAGTTGTCAGCCTCAGCTGATGCTGCCTCAAGTGACATCACTTGAGGCAGTTAACCAGACTTCATACAGCTCCCTCTGGAGACAAAAAAAGATTTCTACAACTTCTATACATTTATACAACTATATAACAGACATCGTTTGTTTGAGGTTACTGGACTCCATTTCTAAGCTAACGTTAGCTAGTGTTGCACACTGTTGTCACTGTTCAGAGTCCTTTACGTAGAAATCAGTTCACACGCTGTTACAGGCGACTGAGAAAGTTGGGGAAGGTTTTTAAGTTAGGTTACAATCCGTTCACACATTGGCAATACAAAGTGATTAATACATGCACATTCACATTGACAAAGTACCTTTAAATGTCTGTATGTTAACAGGTGCCCTTCTCATTGACCATGCGTCTTGGAAAGGAGCCTCTTCATCTGACACCTACGCAGCTCTCAGGTAAAAATTTACTCTCCTTTCAAGTTAAAAAAGATACAACAAAAACTTTGGATCCATTCATCAAGCTTGCATTTATTTTCCCCTATCAGGTGGTGTGAACATGAGTTGTGTCCTGTGGCGACTAATCAGGACAGAAGCTGCTATGATCCCAGTACTCCACCACTGGATGCTGCGTTGGTGTTTGACCGGCCGATCCAAGACTGAATGTTCACTGATAACAGATCAAACTGTCACTTGATCTGCCAACGCTGTGCCTTCCTATAATTCTGTGGTAGATCTATTTACTGTATCCAATAATTTTTCAAATTTTGTGGATGACAGATTGTGTTTTCTAAAAAAAAATTAAGTTCACTTCTGTAGAAGCACGGCATTGGATCTAAAAGAGTTTCTAATATAATGATACTTTCATGTGCAGCATGTGGGATCAGGTTCAGGTTACTTTATTAATACCCAAAGGTAGATTTGTTCTGCAGTGAAATAAAATGATGCCGTCCATTTATACACAGTTACAGTACAAATATAACATAAAAACAACCACAAAACAGAACACATGATAATTGTACCCCCAATGATTTAGTATAGTTGGTATTTACGTCTGTATATAATGTATTTGCAATACAGATTTTTGTCTGCAGTAAATATTGAACTGTTGGATTCATAAATTTTGCACTATACAAATGATTATGGGAGGCCTGAATGCTTAAATAGCGTGAGGTGGATCGGTAAAACATGACCGCAGGTTTTTCACATTCATAGTCATGATCAGTCCCACAGTTGCTCTTCAAAGTCAAGCGTAAACAAAGACCACAGACCCCAAAGTAACTAGAGCACAGGTCAGAAGCAAGAAGAGCCCGGCTGGCATGTGAGAGTTTATTTACACGCTGCCTTCAAGTGCTGTTGGAAAAATGTGAGAGCTCCCAGACGATGCAAAAAAAGATTAAGTTTGCAGTTTTGCACAATTTATACCCCACCAAATTATTGTACAGTGATTTTTTTTTTTTTTGTATGTTTACTGTATCATTCTGCAGTTTTATTGTGCTAAGCTGATTCTGAAATATTAACCTGATTAAAATTTGGTCTGATAATCATGATTTTTTCCTGATTCATACTTTTTATTTCATAATTCCGACCTTTTATCTCTTAAATATGACTTACCATGGAGATTTTTTTTCTGTTACTGGTTGAAATGGACCTCCGTAGTTTTGAGGGCTTTATTGAACTTCTGAGATTACGAGGAGTCCTTGAACGCGACACATTTCTGGTTGGGAAAACAGTAGGTGGGGTTTCCAGAGAAGGTGTACACGATGTTCACGGACGTTGAATCTGAGCGGTCAGAGGTTTAAAGAAACAAAACACAGTTGTCAAAGTGAGGCTACAGCTACGACAACAACGACGTGTGTTTTTGAGATATTTTTCTCTGATTTTTTCGCGACAATTTGAGCTGAAAAGTCCGGACTGCAGGGACTGAAAACAACCCTTTACAGTGGGACAGTGAACGCAGCAGCAGGATGGACACAGCGGCTCCGGGATAAAGTGAATCATGTCCCGTCCTGCTCGTCTGTCGCTTTTGCTGGTGTTGTCGTGTCACCAGCAGGTCACCTCGGGCTTCCATGTCTTCAGGAACCAGCCTGGTGTCGGACTGTCCGGGGGGTCTTCAAACGCAACACGAACCATGGTGCTGGGAAACAGCAACGATGAGGTGGGTGACGTCTGATCTCCACCGCACCAACATGTTGACTGTCAAAGAGTGTGAAATGTGGTCATAAGGTGCGGTTGTTGTGGTTGCTTTCTGGTTTAATGACATACTGGCTCTGCGCAGGTTGTCAGCAGGTTTATGCAGCTGTCACATGATCAGTAGGAGACCTGTGACGTGTTCACATCTGGACTAAACACATTTTTGCATGTCAAGGTCCTCCAAACACATCTGGGCAGTTATATAATGGTGTTGCTTGGGAGCAGCACACTGTGATGTGTGTTGTTTTCACTTGACCTCATTTGGTAAATAATGAAAACTTCCCATCACAATTTACGAGGCCTCATAAAGGCTGTATTACCATCCAGGCATAGCTGACATTTTGCCTTGCTGGAGCCCCAAACACTCAAGGGCCCCATAAAGACAAAGTAAAGACTTCAACTCTATATGCTGTTAAACAATAAAACACAGGTGTAAAAACTAAGGAAATATACAAGAAACATTTACATATATCAGATATCAGGAGGGATAAACTATTAATTTAGATTTTATCAACAGGGTTCCTGTTGGTGCTGGAAATCTTTGAACACTTGAATTTTAACGGGGTATTTTCAAGGTTTGAAAAATGCTTGAAACTGATTGAAATCTTCTGTAATTTGCTAACTGCACACATATCACACATTTTTTGCAATGATCCCTCAAGTATGGTTACCAAACACCTGTGACACAGATATGTAACAGGCTGGATATTTTTACAGTTTAATAAGAAACTTCATTGTCCAAAATGACATCAGGGCACTGAGACAGTAAACTGTTTACTGGTATTTTTAATCATCATTAATAAACAACTATGAATTCAAAAACACAAATAGAATAAAATATATACATATGTTAAACTTGAATTAAGAAAAGACATCAAAAATACAGAAATGCTGCCTACAAAAATATAAAATAAAAACAATCTAAGGTATGTTATATAAAAAAAAGTTTTCTTATTGGCAGTTAAATGGCATAAATGCTAAATAAAATGCATAAATAATAGGCCAAATATTGCACAGATAATATTGGTTGGCCTGTATCTTGGTTTTTTTTTTTTTTGCAATGAAAAAGAGAATAATGATGTGAAAGTGATCCTTCCCTTTGAAAGTGCTATCATATTACATTTGCAATATGCGTCAAAATAACCACAATTACATATGTTTTTCAAAATCATTAAGCCCTAAAAGAGAAAATAACGTGAAGAGCAGGTCCACTGTGAAGCAGAACAGAAAATTAAAAGTTTTTTTTAAGTTTGAATGTGAACTTGACCACTTTCTGCCTTTAAGAGGACTTAAAGAAGAAGTTAAAACTTTCCAGTGAAGTGTTAAATGAACTTTTTGTTTATTACTGATGTCGCAGTTAGTGGTGGTGTTTGACAGGACTGCATTATGTGCTCCCATGGGCACAGATTGTGGGGGTTCCCAGGACTGTTGAAGGGAAGTGAAAATAAATATTCACTTTTTGAAGGTTTTGTTTATGTCTCCTCTATGTATCCTGCACATTATGGTATACTAAACTAAGAGGACATTTGGGAAAATAAGTTAACGGTTTACTTCGCCAGGATATATTTGAGGGTAATTCTAATATTTTTAAAACCAGAACCTATTTTTACATATTTTGGGGTGCAAATAAATAATGGTAATGGTAGTCCAGCCATCAGCTGTGAAACGGGCTGCAAAGAGTGCAACATAACCCTTCGGGGCAAATGCACCCGTCCACTAAAAGTGCTTGTTTTTGCCACTGAATGCCTCAGATTGTTATCCAAAGTAGAGCTACAGAGAGAGACTTTTATGTTAAAGAAAAAGATCCTTCTTGTTTTACCAGAAATAGCTGTTACATCGCTCTCTGCAAAGCCACCAGACTCGATTTAAAAAATGCCTGTGGTGATGTGGCTACAAGCAAAGCCATATGAATTTATATTTTTTTGTTCAAAAATGTTCATTATTGTTAAGTAGGCCATAAAACTGGTGTTTCTCTTGGTGTGTGTGTTCAGTGTGACCTTGTGATGAACCTCAGTGCTGCAGACCGCTGTGCCTTTGTGAAGAACACACCAGACTGCAGCATGGAGGACGGCTTCATCAACTACCTACAACTGGCCTTCTGTCTGCTTCCTCCCAACCTCACACCTCTCACCATCACTCTCTGTGTAAGACCCGTCCGTGGGGTGTGTGTGTGTGTGTGTGGAGAGAGAGAGAGAAACTCTGCCTCTCAGCACCAGCTGATCTTTTTGAGGAAGTAGGTTTCACTGTGGGAGAACCCAAACTCCTGATTTACCGGGCTCAGTCATTTCACTCTTTGCTAAATAATGGGTTTTTTATGTAAGAACATGTGAACTTCCTGAATTCCTCCATTTGCAACATAACAAATCAAACAGTCACACATTTAATCTGTCACATTAATCCGTCTGTGTTGAAGCTAAACGGTGTAGGAACAACAGGATCAGTGTAGTGGAACAAGGCCATGTTCATCAGGGTCAGCTCTCTTGTTAGAGTGCAGCAGAGTCAAGCAGCACTTCTGTCTCCTCTGAGTGTGTGTTAACAAAACATCAGTGTACTAGACCTTTACTTTCTCCTGCTTCTTTCTCCACAGATCATTTGGCTGTTCTTTTTGTTTGTCATCCTCGGACTCTCAGCATCTAAGTTGTAAGTGTCTCTCATGTTGCCACTGTGTGTGTCCAAGTTCAGGGCAGCAGAAATCCATCATTTTCACAGATTAGTTTCAGCTGGGGAAATTGTAATGCTGCAGACACACACGCACACACACACTCGTGCCCTCAGTGCGGTCAGTTTAATGGTCACATGACTGTAGAGAGTTGTGAGATGTCTTCAAAGGAAGCACACTTTGTTCTGCTTTTCTACCCTACCCACCCTCACTTCATACACTCAACACCACTGCACTACAGTGACTGGATGGTGAAGAAGCTGCTGAGTGTTAAATATAAAATGTCTTGAACTGTTAAATGCATCGTCAGTGTTTTACTTACAGTAGATGTCAGTTCGCGTGCCTCAGTTTGGAGAAGCAGAGAGGAGCACCAGCATCGGTCAGCAGCAAAACATATTTTAGACACTTTAGTCTTTATCAGTTTAAGTGTACGCTGTATATAAAATATTTTCACCGCTTTACCTGCACTTTTCAATGGAAAACTGCTGTTATGTGAGTCAGATATCACTCTCTGCAAACCAACCAGACTTCTTTGACAAAAACAGTCATTTTACCTCACAGAACGCGGGAGTTGCAGGTCGGCTGCTGCCTGATCACTTAGTTTGTTTGTGTTATTGTGTGTCTCTGGTATTTTAAAAGGTTACTTTGAATTCACCGAAGTCACTCAAAAAAACAAATAAACCAACCAGTCAAGGCAGCGGTAGGCTTGTGTTCTGTGAGGTAAAATTATAGATTTCAACCATGGAGTTTGGTTGATTTGGAGAGAGATTATTTGGCTTATAATAACACGTGTTTCCTGCCAGAAAAGGCTGTCTGACAGGAAAGTAACGTGGTGAAAATATTCTAAATGAAGTGTCCAGTTTGTTTTTTAAGTAGCTAAAATACATTTTGCTGCTGACCCTGTCTACAACAGGACATTACTCAGCTTCCAGCACTTCTGAGTCATGTTTAGATGAACTCTTGCGAGATTTGTATGTGTAGATTCTTCACTGTTTGCGTTCTACAAACTTATTGTGTTGCTAGACGCGCATCTACTGTGCTGATCACTAATTTGGATAACTACTCATAGGTACAACCCACTTCAAAACATCTGACCCTATCCCTTTTAAAAAATATATCGCGGAACTTCTGAGACGCTTTTCATGAACCCTTTGCATTTATCACTCACTGTTTTTTTCCACTCTTACTCCACAGTTTCTGCCCCAACCTGTCAGCCATCTCTACCAGTCTGCACCTCACGCACAACGTGGCTGTATCCTTAATCAGCGTCCACTGACTGTACATCACCCAGAAGTTCTCACTTGGCTCTGATTTTCATTTTTAATCAGTACAAAGCAGTCAGACCGCTGAGTCACCAACACAGTTCCTCTCTAAGAGTGACTTTTGCCCAGTGGTGGGTGTGAAGAGTACTGAAAGTCAAAAGTAAAAGCACAGTCACTCCAATAAGAAATGACAAAAATGAAGTAAAAGTAAATTTGAACTTACTGAAAGTACAAATCACTTTCTATTTTACTGCACTTGTGAACGTAACAGTGTTGAAGTTGGTGTTTTGTTAGGTTTCTGCTTTCCAAAACACACAAGTTTAACAGCCCAGCAGACCACTAGGTACAAGTTAATATCACTAACACCAAAGATTTAAATTGTTCATGAAACATTAAACGGTAGTTAGCTAACTACATGCAACTTACTTTAGTGTGCTTCTGGAGGTCAGAAGTTGAGTTCATATTTAATTTTTTATTACCTTTACTGAACCACTCAGTTTCAAAATCTATTTTATAAGAGAGACATGGCCAAGGTAGCAGCCAATCACAACATATCAAAATGCAGCAAATGCAACACATTAAACAAAAATTCATAATAAAACAATGACAACTATTCGAACATAGAGACCTCTCAAGAAAAGCAAGCACGTGTCTCCATCACCACATTCTGTATGACACCCTTAAATTAATCAGTGGATAAGAGTATCTAATTTAAGATCTTTTTGTAGATTGTTCCATGCCCATGGTGCAGAGTAGGAAAATGCAGTTTTCCCGACATCATTTAAAACTACATTTAAAAGTACCCTCTTGGAGGGGTGTAACTGGTAACCACCAGATCTGACACAGAGGATGGCACAGAGATAGGCTGGAAGTTTGCCCAATATGGCTTTATAGGTAAAAATATGCCAGTGCTGTCATCTGCTAGTTGTCAGTGACGTCCAACTCGCCAAATCATAAAGAATGCAGCGATGAGAGAGGGACTTAAAGAAGGTACAATGAATCAAAGCTACGTAAAGTGGAGGACGCTGCGTGCATATATGTCACCGTAATCAGTCCCAGACAGAATAGTTTCTACAAGTTTTTTCTTAGCACTGAAAGTAAAAAAAATATTTATTTCTAACATAAAGTCTTAAAGTCTGTGTAAGGGGAAAAAGGGAGTTTTTCCTCTCAACACATTACACATTAGAAATTAGTTGCTGAAAACACTGAAAACTGATCTCTGTGTTCTGGATGTTTTTTGGGCAGTCCTGAAACATGGCTCAGTGATGTGCCAGAGCCACGCACATCCCCGAGGCCCACTGGGTTGGGTGCTGGATCACAAAGTATCAAAAGCATGAAAAGGAAAAAAGCGATCCGCACACCAAAAGAGCTCCCGTATGCAATTTTATATTAGCTCTTCCTCAGACTGCCCAGAGCCATAGTCCCCCAAGATTACAGTATATAAACCGCCTCCCTCTCCACTCACCCTCCCTAACGGTCAGTTATGAACATACCTTCAGCGACTGTCTCAGTCCAAATGAACCGGCAACTCACTTAGTTCCTACAGCCTGACAGACAAAAAAAATACCATCCTGTCACCATCCTCTGGCTCTGGTGGCTCAAAAATGTCCCATAAAAATGCTAGACGGAGCGTATGTGTTTCGGGTCATTTTCAGGTCACAGTGGTGTTTAACTCTGAGACAGCAGAGCGGACACTCCTACAGAGAAACCTGCTCATTGTTTCATGATTACGAGATCTAGTTTTATACACTTGCTGATTTTTTTTTTTTAAATCATTCAAATTTGTCTGGTTGGTTAAAAGCAGAGATCTCTGTGTTTTTGAGGAGCCATCATGTGACTTTTTAGACTTTGGTATAAAAAGTGTGGCCAGGGATTGTTGCTGGAAACTGCATCTTGCTCTGAGTTGTGTGCAAAAGACAGGTGGTGCTTATTGTTTTTTCCAGCGGCAACTTGTAGAGGTGCACCTTGCACACTCTCACCCCTACTTTAATCCCCACATTTAGAGCAGACTAGTTGTAACGTAGGTATAAATGACAAATACAGCAAAGTAGAAAGACTACTGGCCAAAAAATAACTAAAAAGTTAAAGTACAGATTTTTTTGGCCATTTTTTTCTTCTACTTGTGAAATTATTTTTTTATGAATAATATTTTCCTTGACTGGTGTTTGTGCTGAGGGCGTGACATTCCTGGCTCTTGGTAACGGAGCTCCAGACATCTTCAGTGCCATTGCAGCTTTCTCCCACCCCCACACGGCTGGGCTGGCTGTCGGAGCTTTATTTGGTATGTATGCACGCACACAAAGATAAGTAAACAACTTAAAACACGAAACCCTGGCCGGCCTTATCATGTCTGCTCTGCCTGCCTCCACAGGAGCTGGTATATTTGTCACCACAGTGGTCGCCGGCAGCGTGGCGCTGGTCAAGCCTTTTACTGTGGCCTCCCGTCCATTTCTGCGTGACGTCATCTTCTACATGGTGGCGGTGTACTGGACTTTTTTCATGTTGTACAAAGGAACCACGACACTGAGAGAAACATTTGGTACACACTCACACAAATACATATGGTTGGACACAAGTGTAATTTTTGCCTTTTTGATTGTTAAACAGTAACTTCTGTATTTGCCAACTTGGACCCTAGTTCCTGTTGGTTTTGTGTCGAAGTGACTAATGGGAACAACATTTTTTGACACTGGTCCAGTACTGAGGGAGACCGCTGCAGCTGGGCAGCCACAAAACTGAGCTGCACTGTAATTCCTCAGGGCAAAGTCAAAGTACGTCCACAAGAAGTGCTTGTTTTTCCACTGACAGGCTCAGGTTATTGTTCTAAGTGTCTGACAGTATTATGGAAAGGATTCCTACTGAGATAGACCTTTTTGTTGAAGAGTAAAGTCCTTTATGTTCATAAACCCACATTACTCTTCTGGTCAGCAATCAACATGGACAGAGAGACTAATTAGCTTACTGTAAACAGCCTAGCCCCTTTGGCTCGCATGAGGTGCTGCATGTGCTGCAGACAGTGTGAGAAGCAAGAGTGAAGATAATCCCAGACGTTCAAAAAACAAACTCTGAGCTCTCCCCTCGCTCGTAAACGGGTCCATGACTCAATGTGGGTCAGTGCTGCAAACAGTTTGACAAGCTGGAGTGAAGATAAATCCGCCTTTTAATACTAAAAGTTTGAAACTTTAACTCTATCGGCATTGGGTTTATCCCCGGCTCTCTCCCCCAAAGCTCCCCAGCTCTCAGCAGTTATCTGTTGGCTGTGTGCCTCAGCTTGCCCGGGTCCACACTTGTATTTTCACAGCGATAAAATATCACTCTCCCTCATTGAGGATACTCGTAACTTCAGGCTGCAGACACGGCTTCCACCATATTGTCACTTGTCACTCTTGTTTCCTTGGCTATGTGTGTGCACAGATTTGAGGGGCGAAGCCTCTGAAGGGGAACCAAAGAAAGGGGTGTGTTTGTTTTGCTGTTGCATCTCTCCCCGCTGCTTCTCTAATGTCCCACATCCCTCTTCCTCCTCTCTTGATGTTTTCGCATCCAACGTGGTGAATTAAGGGTTTATTTCTAGCAACAGCCAGTTGTTGATTGTTGGAGCAGTTAAAAGACGAACCAAGGCGGCTTTGGTGAGTTTTGTTTCTGTCGAGTTTTCTGTTTTACGCTGATAAATTTACTTAGTTCCTGTAAATGGAGTTTGGTAGGTTTGACAAGAGGAATTAAACAGCTGTTTCTGGTTGAGCAAAAAGGTCTTATTCTTCAAAAAAAAAAGTCTCTCTTTGTAGAGATCCTCTCCTTAATGTTGTCAGACACTTAAAATAACAATCTGAGCTGGTCAGTGGCAAAAATCAAGCACTTATAGTGGACGTACATTGATTGTGCACTATTGCCCATAATGAGAACACTGCAGCCCATTTTGCTGGCTGCAGCGCTCTCGTTTAATACTGGACCAGTGAGGGAGGGGAGATTCAATTTTCATGCTGTTTGGCTATTTATTAGCTTGCCCCACAGCACATGTTGTTAATTTTTCACATGTCACAATACCAGACCAGAGAATCGGTCAACTTGATGGAGCATTCAGGGTCAGGGTCAGGGTAAACTTCATTGTCCCATTAGGGAAATTTGTCTTGGGCGTTTGTGCTACATTATTGCTTCAAAGGTTTACAGATACTGGATCTGTAAATATAAATTCAACATGTATCCCATAAGTTTCTACCACTTCTGAATCTGAAAACTCTCTTTATATTTAAACAAGTTGAGGATTTTGCAGCTTGGTGGTGTGTGTGTGTGTGTGTGTGTGTGTGTGTGTGTGTGTGTTGTGTGTTGTGTCTTAGTGCATTCTTGTTGTGGTGCCAACATCCTCAGCCTCAGGCTGCAGCCTCAGCTATTTTCTAACCAAAAACAACAAGTTCAAAGAATCTCTCAGCCGTACTTTTCTGTGAATCACCTACTCTGT
Organism: Lutjanus argentimaculatus; assembly: GCA_034769285.1. Lineage (NCBI taxonomy): Eukaryota > Metazoa > Chordata > Actinopteri > Lutjaniformes > Lutjanidae > Lutjanus > Lutjanus argentimaculatus. Next base: position 15,190,220 of record JAWZSL010000017.1, read on the forward strand.
GATGGCACACGAGGGTCAGCTGCCACTTATAGTCTCATCATTATCTCATACCCGTTTTTAGACTTTTCCTCAATCTCATTATTTTTAAACACACTGTGACATTCTGAGCTTCACACTGATTTATTTTCTTCTTCTAGGGTACCTGGGTCTCTATGTGGTGTATGTATTGACTGTTATCATCAGTGCGTACATCTACAACCGGCAGAAACACTCACTCAACTCCAGTGTCCGGATTGCTCCACATATCCCAGGTCAGAAACACAAATACACAATATAGTGTACTGGAACTTTCTTGAGCATAGTAATGTTGTTTCCTATAAACTTTTATGATTTAAGTATCACATGTAGGCCTAGTAGATGAAATTCATCTTGGCTACAAAGAGTTGCATGTTTGGCAATTTGTGTAATTGGTGTAATTAGCTCAATGTCAGGTAAAATAAAGAAGATCAGAAATTGTCACAGACTTCCCAGAGTTATTTTAATATTAATGAGCTGCAGATTACTTATAAAATATAAGAAAAAATTTCTAGTCCCATTGTCATACCTTTACTAGCATATGAATCATTAATAACACCATATTTAAAGAAAGTGGGCCTTATTTAAAAGTTTTTACTCATATATTATTTTGTTACTGTGCTAGCAGTAACATATTAGTGAAATACTAATATTAAGAATATTAAGAAAAACATATTGCATCAAGGAGGTTAAATGATGTTTGCAGTTGCAATCTTACTTAAGTTATTGCTACAATACGAAACATGAGTTTGTTGTAATGAAACATGAATCAGATAGCTAACGCTAGCGAGGCGAGGTTTCATAACAGTTGCACACCTTTATCCTAGGGATGGGCAGTATCCTAAGTGTTCTTTTTTTTTTTTTTTTACATCTTATGAAACATTCACCTTCTGAAAGTTAAACCTTTAGAAGGGCGGTCTGAACAAGCTGTCCCTTGGTGATGCTCTCCGTCCATCCTGTCAGTTTTAGCACTCACTAAAACTCCCCGCAGCACCTAACTGCTTGCACGAGGACCAACATTTTTCTAAAATGCTTTTCAAATGGACCGTTGCAGTATAATTCACATTGGCTTACTTACATCATTAGTTTAAAATTAACTTATTTTAAAGAAATTATGAAAACACGTTTCTGTGCACAACACATCATGACAATGTTGTCATTTAACCTGTTCTGTTCTATTATGACGATAGCCCCATAAAATATAGGACGTATCCATAATCTAATCAAATTTGTGAAATATTGTGACAAAAATATCTATATTTTTTATGCAATGAAGCAAACTGAGGATGTGGCTTTTCTGACCGTCAGGTTAGGCTGTAGCAGCCTGAACCCCAGACTGACCCTGAGTGCTGAACACTGCCAGCAGATGAGCACAGTGCTGACAGAGAGCACGTGCTGCTACAGGTATCTTTTGTGTGATGACGTCAAATTCGCATTAGACCTTTTGTTTGTGTGTGAACAAAATCATTCACCCATTTAGCTGTATTATTTTTCCTGGCCTTTCAAGAAGTCACAGACTGTGGCTTGTACGTCCTGATTCATACTCTGTTTTATGTTTTGTAGGCTATAGACTCCATATTGACTGGAACTATCACAAGGTCTTTACTTGTCTTGAACAGATACCTCCCTTTTCTGTAATATTAGAGTGAGGTAAAATGATTATGGGAACATGTATTATATTAAAACATCATTTGTAGCATTTACTTGTGATCAATCAATGCATGCACTGCGGCGAAAGACAGCTGCAACATACAATGTTCCTTAGCAGCTCTTCTGTAAGAGCACCTGCTAACGATAGTCTGGAATAAAGGTATACCTTAGAAACCTGCGTAGAACACTATGGCACATCGAAACTTGGAAACGCAGCCCACGGCTTTAGGATTTCTGGACTTCGACTCTTAGATCACCTCCTCAGTTAACAAAATTATAGCTATTTCCAGTTTTTGGCAATTAATTACATCATGATGCTAATTTTCCCAACAAGGAACTCAGCCTCACCAGCTGAACCTATAGATGACATTTTAATCATAAAAGTTCAAAGAAAACAACATTGCTGGGTTTGATACAGGCCTTACACAGGTTTCCACTAGACTAATACTCACAGACAAATAAAAGAGTATGTTTCTACAGTTTCCACTGATATATTTTGTCTTTACAGCAGAGTTTCACTCATCTGACTCATCTGATGATGATGTTCCCTGTCTGAATGGTGGGACCATCCAGCAGGAGTATGGTAGGAGAGAAGCACTAACACCACCTTTCTATAAACCACAATATGAGTTAATGTGTACCAGAAGTTTTCTGCATGATCAGGACCATAACATGCACGTGTGTGTGTTCAGAGTCAGAGTACAGGCCACTTTTGCCGTACTCGGAGTCCACGAGTCAGATCCTGCTGAGCTCTCTGAATCCAGTGGACAACAGGAAGTGGAGGAGGAAATCCTGGAGCTGGAGAGTCTTCAAAGTCCTGAAGGTGTGTGTGACAGCAGACAGATACAAGGGACAGTGTAAAAAGCTTCATGGGCCCCATTCACTAACATGTGCGTAGATAATGTTCTTAGTGTGCACACAAAATAAGTTCCCATGCAAACTTACGCCTGATTCATGAAAATGTGCACCTGCCAGTTTTGCTCGTTAGTGAATTAGAATTATTCTAAACTGACAAGTTTGCCTGCTGTCCGCAGTCTGCATACTGCTACACCCACATTCCTCTACATAAGTAAATCTGTTTCCTTCAAGGAGGATCATAGAGAAAGTTGTCAAGTTGTTGTAACATCACATACAGAGAGAATCAGGCGTTGCTACAGTGTGTGGGGTGTTTATTTGTGTTTACATCATAACCACCATGAAACAATCAGGAAATAATGTTTTATGTCTCTGATTCACCGCCTCACCCCATTCAGTCTGTACCTTGGCCACACAGCTGTGCTGCTCGTGTCTCAGGAGGAGGCCAGAAAAGGCACATTTTGATTTTGCTGATATTGTGTCCCTGAAGAAACGGACTGTGTCTCAGGCAAAAAAGAAACTGTTTGACATTAATGTTGACGCGGGGGAAAAAGAGACATAACAACAGACCAGAAGAAAAATAAGGAAAGAGTTTGAGAACAGAGCACTGGTCTGTCAGCCCAAGATAAGAGATTAACCACAATTACTGGAAATATCTAAAACTGGGATTATTTACGCACTTTTGCGAATGAGGCCAAACGTCTGAACAAAGTAGGGAAAACCGATTTAAAACTGTAATGTAATGTAAATGATCTGTGTCCTGCACCCATCAGACACCTGTAGAGGCACTGCTGCTGCTCTGTGTCCCCATCGTTGACCCTGATAAAGAGGACAAGAACTGGAGACGACCACTGAACTGCCTTCATCTGATCACTGCTCCTCTGGTGTGTGTGCTTACCTTCCAGTCTGGGATATGTAAGTGCAGCTCCGTTTATGATTAAAACACCGTGACCTATCGCAACAGGCATAACAACTGTTTTTCTTTTTGTCCAGATGTAAATTATATGATCCAGGGGCAGTTTCCTCTGTGGCTGCTGACTCTTCTGCTGGGACTCTTCCTGGCTGGTATCGTCTTCTGCACCACCACCAATGACCATCCTCCCAGATATCATCCAGTAAGTTATCTGTGAAGTTTAAAAAAGAACAGATATTGTCCCAAGTATACAGGAGGCAAACCCCTTTTTTGGAGGAGACATTTTTATTTCTAGACTGGATGAATGTAGTGTTTAATTCAAGCTGTGATGATGAAATATGTTCTTTTGTTTGTCTTATTCCCTCTGCAGCTGTTTGCTCTTCTGGGCTTCATAGTGAGTGCAGTGTTGATCAGTGCAGCGGCCTCTGAAGTGGTCAGTCTTCTGCACATGCTCGGTGTGGTGCTGAGCCTCAGCAACACTGTGCTGGGTCTCACTCTGTTGGCCTGGGGCAACAGCATTGGAGGTGAGATTTGTAAAACTGCTTTTTTTTTTTTTTTTGCAAAACATATACAAATATGCCAGTACTTAATAATCTCTTTTTCAGACTGTTTTTCCGACATCACCATCGCCCGGCAGGGTTACCCACGGATGGCCATATCTGCCTGCTTCGGAGGCATCATTTTCAGTATCCTTATGTTTATATGAGAGCATGTGTCATACAAAAACATAACTTATGGACACGTATATCAGTGGCTGCATCCTTAACTGTGATCTCTTCAGACATGCTGTTTGGAGTGGGTTTAGGATGTCTGGTTCAGATGCTTAAAACACACTCTGATGTGGAGGTAATCTTCTCCTCAAACACACACACGTCAAGAGTTTACAGATACACAAGACTGTTTTGGAACCCGTGAACATTATGTATCTTTTGTCTCCTCTTTCTCCTCCTCAGTTTGAACTCGAGGGTTTGTTGACGTGGGTTCTTGCAGGAGCTCTGGGTTTGTCTTTGGTCCTGTCCTTCATCATTGTTCCTCTGTGCCGGTTCCACTTGGGTCGCACCTACGGGATCTTCCTCATCATCTTCTACGGCATCTTTCTTGTCATCGCGCTGCTCACAGAGTTTGGCAAAATCCACATCGTATAGATGCACCTCTGAGGCCAGTCTGAAATGTGAGATGTCCTCATCCCGGAATGCAAAGTGACACACTGGAATGGAGGCTGTGGACAATTGACATCCTCCTCTACACATAATATTAAAGGGATGATTTGGATTATTTGAAAGGGGGTTTTATGAGGTACTTAAAGATATGTAGTGTATGACCTAAGTAGACGGCGGTTGGCATGCCCCAGTTTTAAGAAGCATAGAGGAGTATCGCCTCGAAAGCTGCTGTGGACAGGGTCAGCGATAATTTAGCCTCCAAAAAACAAAAATCAACATCATTTTACGTGCATGCTTCATTTTCAACATCTTATCTTCCCATCACACTGCTTTTAACACAGGAAACCACCGTTATATAAGCCAAATGTAGCTGTCTTTCGCTCAACCTGACCCCATTGGTAAAATCAGTCATTTTACCTCACAGAACGCAGGACTAATGTAACTGAAGTTACACAATAACACAAACTAACTAATAGATCAAGGCAGCGGTAGACCAGCAACTCCTGTGTTCACCAGTGGAGTCTGGGTGAGTGAGAGAGAGCGATATTTGGCTTACAAAATAGCAATTTCCTATCAGAAAAGGTTGTCTGGTGTCAAGCAGTGAAAATGTTCTAAACATAGCATACATAAAATTTAATGATTGATTCTTTTTAGGTAATGAAACTTCCTTTTGTTGCTGACCCTGTCCACAGCAGTAGATTGCTTAGTTTCGATGCCGGTACTCCTCTTGTTTCTGCAAACTTGGGGACGTGTCGACCACCATCTACTGTAGACAATACTCTTGACTATGGATAAGTACCTCTTACAACCCCACAAATAGTCTGAACTAGCCCTTTAATGCACTACTTATAAAATACAAGAATCAACATGTTGTGCACTTGCCTGAGTCCCAGAGCCATCCTGCGGCTGGTTTGTGAAACCAAGCAGGCAAATTAATGACAGACTAAGACTTTTCTGCTCAGGGAGAGCTGGAACTAATCATCACACTGTGCCTTTATTCAACTTCTTGTTTGTGCTGACTGGAGCTATGATGGCACTTTGTGAATCCAGAGGGAAAACAGTCATTAAAATTTGTACTTTAAAATATTGTTAATGAACTAAATGTACTGTAAATCAAAATGTTAAAATGACCCTGTACAAAGCTGCTTCTGGGGAATAAATCATTTTGGTTTCTTTTTACAGGTCATAGTAATGCTTCGATAGTCTTTCCCCACTTTCTGTGTCAGTGTCTGTACTGCTGCGGACAGGGTCAGCAGCAAAATTATTTTAGCCACCTAAAAAAAATTAATCAATTTAACTGTATGCTATATTTAGAATGCCCATCAGACAGACTTTTCCAACAGAAAAATGTTGTTATTTAAGACAAATATCGCTCTCTCCAAACCAGCCAAACTCCTTTGGCAAAATCAGTAATTTCACCTCACAGAACATGAAGCTGCAGGTCTACCACTGCCTGGATCGGCTAGTTTGTTTGTTATTGTGTGACTTTAATAGGTTAGTTTGGATTCAGAAGTCACACAATAACACAAACTAAACTAACCAATCGAGGCAGCGGTAGGCTGGCAACTTTGTGTACTGTGAGGTAAAATTACTTTGGCTTCTGCCAAAGGAGTCTGATTGGTTTGGAGAGAGGATATTTGGCTCATATAAAAGCAGTTTCCTGTTTTAAAAAAAGCAAGGTAAGGCGGTGAAAATATTCTAATTATTGGGTACACTTAAACTGCTAATTTTTTTTGGCGGCTAAATTGCGTTTTCCTGCTAAACCTGTCCGCAGCAGTACATTGCATAGCTTCTGTGCTGGTACTCCTCTTTGCTTCTACAAACTGGGTGTGTGTCAGTCACCATCTACTCTAGGTAATAACACGGTCTGTGGATAAGTACCTCATGCAACCCCCACTTCAAATAAGTAGTTACAGCAGTATAATACAGCAAAAATACATCAATGACAATTTGAACATTTTAATAAAATCCCTTAATACCTAACTCAAATACATTACATAATAAGAAGTTATATAAAAGTAAAATACTTTCAGTCTGTTGAGACATTAGTTAGGAGACACACCGTCATTGTTTTGTTGGGTTGAAGCTAAAAGGAGTGTAATTGTTTATACTTTTGGTCTTAGTAGAAGTAGTGTCTGTGTTAATACTGATCATATGGCCGCTGAACTAAGGCATCATCAGGTTTAAGTACTACATCATTTACAAGGTCACAGAAGGCCTACAGCAGTATACGTACACAACATACTGCAGTAGTCCCTGGTAATACCTGCTGCAGTCTTCAAAAAAGGCCAAAAGAGGGCAACATTCCCACTTCATTTGTCCAGTGACAGACCTGCACCGCTGTCTTTCTGTCCACAGCGACTCCTCCAGCGAGGAGCCATCGTTAACTTGTCTCAGTCTAAAAGGCCCTGGACTAGTTTCCCACTGTCGCAGAGCTTGGAGGGGTGGGGGGGCTGGAAAAGACCTGAATAACAGGGTTTCTCAGCCTTTAAAAATGCTCTCTGAGACGATGGTGTCTGAGTACTGCTGGCAAACTGTTTGTTAGTTGATGCTGTGAGATCCAGTCTGTGAGTTGAGTTGAGGCTCTGGGAAGGAAGACGGGTCAGAGACAGGACTGTCCACATCCCGCTCCAGGCTTTGGTCTGGCTCAGGCAAGTTTTCCCTTGAATACTCTGCATACCACTCCTGGAGGAACAAGGTGTTGAAAAGTTAAGGAAGTTAAGACAGACCAAACTGCGGTTGTGGTATGCTGGTTCAGATTATGACTTTTGCGTGGTTTATCAGTTTGTCACCAATGACAGTGTCAGAAGAGTACTAATTATGAATTAAAATATTCATGAATTATTGACTTTTCTGGTTGCCCAACCAACTTGCACTTTAGAAAACACAGATTTTCCTAAAAGTGACTCTTATATAGAGGAGAACGTAAAGACAGTAGACTGACAGAATAGCTGCATTTCTGTCTCTATAAAAATCAAAAATGCATATTATTCTCTTGGCCTGTAGTGCAATTTATCTAGGTTTTATTTGGTGTGAGTTGTATAGTTTTGGAGATATCAGCCTTAGAGATATCTGCCTTCTCGCCAAAATAATGGGACTAAAAAGCACTCAGCTTGTGATACTCAAAGCACCAAAAAGTTACATTTAACAAATTACAAGCCTGTGTCTCTTACCAAAAATCATGCCCTGGTTACTCGAGATAATCCACAGAAGAAAGTACTTATGGTAGATTCTACACCAGCAAGAAAATAATTCCCTAGTGAAACTGCTCACAACATGGCTAAACAGCACTACAGGACATGGGAAAATATATATATTTTTATTTTGGAGTGAACTGTCCCTTTAAGGCCTAAATGCACTGAAAGCCACACTGATGCGCTCCACTTGATGCTCCTATGGTTCACTGTAAAGGCCCACATTTTTCCTGGAACCCCACGGGACACGGCAATCCTGTGTTAATTTCACTATTCATCACTGGACTGGGACGGGACAGGAAAAAAAATCAACTGGAGATGGTGTGACTGGGAAATCATATAAATAATAAGGTCTAATGTGAGTAAAAGTGATTTTCTTTATTTTGAACATAATCCTAGTTGTCCTGTTGTATTTTTTTTTAATTATCTTCTGTATGCTCTGGTCACTGGTTGCTGCCACCTGCCCAGTGCAGGATGAGTGTGCTGTGGATTTACGGGAACAGGATGACAAAGGTGAAAATCCATTCCTATGTCACCCTCTAGTGCGTTGCGGGAATCAGATTTTAAGTACCAACACCACGGGACCAGCAGGATTTTGGGAAAAGGTCAATATTTATACGCACCTTCTTCTTTGTTTAGGATTATCATTAATAATTTATTTCTTTAAAAAAATATTGTCCTCTGGGGGGGGAAGAATATACTTTCTGGTAACCTTTTTTCAGCTCAGTCTATATAATGACATACTAAATGGTGTGAGATGTTCATATTTTTGTATTAGTTCGAATGGCCAGGACAACCCAGTTATTAGCAACAATTTACAACCTTTTACACTACAGCAGACAGCAAACGTGAAAGCAAAAATACACGTGGAGATGAAGAAGGAGAGAGCATCTAGACAGTCTGTCATAATTTATAATAATTCAGGGCAATGACAGATGTTTCATAGAGGAGACGAGCGTTTATAACACAGATCTGTCAGACTGTCACTGTTAGAAACTCCAGTCTGCGGTGTAGTTCATACTTCACTGATTAACCACAGAACTGTACAGTAACATGAGGGTTCATGATGAAAAAAAATCGAAACAAGATCAGAGTGGCAGCATCAAGGCAGTCCGACACACCTCACAACGCTTTTGGTGCACATTCGGCTGTTTTAAAACAATCAGCGTACTTCAAAAGCCACACGTCAGACGCTTTTCAGTGCATTTGGGCCTTTAAGAATAACCCTGTGTTGTTTTAAAGAGGTTTTATGGTGCAAAAAATCCATAGGAAAAACAACAATGTTACAACATATACAGAAGAAGCTGCTAAAGTTTTAACTGGAGCAAATAAAAGAGGTCACATTACTCCTTTTTAGGTTCCTTCACTGGCTTCCAGTTAATTAAATAACAGATTTAAGGTAATTTTACTTGTTTAAAAACCTGCCCATGAATGTGCCCTTCAATACACTAGCATGCTGCCAAAATTTATTTTTAACATTTATTGTTATCTTTATTTTTTGATCAGTTTCTCACCTGTATTTCCTCCTCGTACATTTTCATGCTGAGGTCGCTCTTCGTTCTTCGACCTACGCCCCAAGTACACCAGAGACAAGTGCTGTGTGCATCACAGCAGGAGGAAAAACCAGTTAGTGGGACTTCATGTGAAGAGCGGAGGGAGGAGAGTTGTGTTTGCGTGTGTATATATATGTGCGAGTGTGTGTTCTTACCCCGCCCCTGTCCATGGCTTGTAGGACTCCCTGTAGAGAGCTGAGGGAGGACAGTCCAGGGCAGGTCTGTTTGTACAGCTCCAGAGTGGCCAGAGCTTCATCACGACTCACTTCTACTTCAAACACTATCCCGTTCTCATCTGGAGCATCAACAGACACACCCAGTGTTAAAATGACTAACTAAACGCCACACTGTCCTTTCACACAGTACTGACAGCTGAAAATTAAACAAATTAGCTTAATCTTACTATCTGTGTTTCCGTCACTTCAGGGGACATTACATTGACTTATACTGATTTCCAGTTTCTAGATGAAGCTTTGAATGTCTGTTGTTATATTTTATAACATTATCATCCTAACAAAATGAAAATCCCTGACGAAACTTAGGCCAGTTTCATTAAAAAGATTCATCTGGTTGGTCTTTTTTTTTTTAGTGAAATCAATTTTCTTTGTCAGTTTTGTCAGCATAAATGTACCTAAAGTACTGCTGTGCTGTTTGATTGCTGCTAGACAATCCTGCAGTGTTTCCTGTGAAGTTTCTTTCAGGTCTGGTGTTAGAACAACATAAACACACACAAAAAAAAAAAAAAAACAGACGAGGGTGTGCGTGATGGCATACTGATGCAGTCGGCTCTGGGCAGATGATCCTGCAAGCCATCTGTAACTAATACTTGCGTTCAAATTGCTCGCTCAGTATATTCATGACATTGTGATCAACATGAGAGGATGATCTATTGCAGAAAATAAAAACATTAGCACACAAAAAGAGATTTTTTTGGGCTGGTCGGGGTTCCCATTGGCCTGTTGGCCCACCAGGTCTGTACAGTTATAGGGGAAACACTGCACACAGATGCATGCCTCCATTTGTGCAAAGCAAGCAGGAGAGCAAACAGATTAAAACATGTTGTGAATTTTGGAAATGATTACATGTGTCTTTTTTTTTTTTTTCAATAAATTTTGACTTTGTCTGGATTACTAGAAATGTTTGGATTGCACGAGATGGAAACAATTCTACGCAGCCACCACTGAATCTAATTCTACAAATAGTATAATACTAATAATATCAGAGTAGTCCAGCCTTGATCTGCAACGGTGCAGAAATACCAAGTTTCAACAGAATGAATAGACATGCAAAAAAAAACAAAAAAAAAACAAGCTGTTTCAAACTATTCAGTACAGATTTAGCAAACAGATTTATGTCCCCACAACATGAGTAATACAAGGTCCCACCCTCTGGGTTCTCCAGTGGTTCCCGGTTCTTGCGGCTGTAGTTCATGCGGAACACAAACGCGTCCAGAATGAAGGCCACAATGATGGTCATCACCACCTGCAGAGGGAACAGACACAATATCACACACACACACACGTTCAGTCACATTCACAAGCATCAATGCACCGATAGAGGCAAAATTCTGTGTAAACATCTACAGATCATAAACATCATAAACACTGGAGCACATCTGACTGCACAGGTCTCACTCACCATGGTAACGATGTAAAAGGTCATGAAGTAGAGGCGGCTCCAGTGGCTCGTCATAGACGTGACTCCTTCCTGTGAGAGAGTGAACACGGCAGCGGTCAAACAGCGACAAGACTGCAGAGAGGCGACCGATCAAAGACCACGGATAGAAGAGCTGATCTTACCATGGTGATGTACCAGTTATTGACCACAGTCAGTTCAAACAGAGTCACTGGAGAAAAACAAAACAAGAAATTAAAACACATTCAAAACAAGCTAATTTATGCACATACAGAGAAAAGGCAAAAATGGCAAAAACATAGACAGACAATGGGTAGAAAGCACCACATAGTGGTAAGCTGCTTTGGTCTGATTTGCTCACATCATGATAGGTGCGCAGTCTACTAGTCTCTGCTGGTATGCAAACAAACAAACAAACAAACAAAAAAACACAGCGATGTAAAGATGGTCATATGCTGTGATTCCCAATGATTTACCAGGCAGTGACCCCTATTCATTTTTCCACCAAACCCAAAATTTACCAGCATTTGGCGCTTGGCAGGTGTTCTGTGCCATAGAGCTCGACACATACACATTCATACATTGTCCTGCTGCCATAAATACTAGCTACCATGCTAAAATAGTTGCCAACAAATGCATCATTTACTCTTGTCTGAGTATAATTTTCTAAAATCTACAGTGCTAAGCGTTTGTGGAATGAAGCTACATATTCATGACCTGTTTTGAAAGATTTACTCTTAAGAGGGAACCAACAGCCTTGTGGGCAGAGAGTCACAGACAAGCTGGAGGAAGTGGAAAAGCGCTGAGAGGTGGTCTGACGCATTTTTGGTTTTCATCTTTTCATGGGATTTGTTGACTATGATAAAGTATAAAATAGTGTCAGCATTGTCATTTGAAAAAATGAAAGGACTTACCAAAGCTGCTGAGAATGTTGTTGAAGTTATTGAGATAATAGTAGCCTTCCTCCAGCACTGTTTTGTTGCCGTAGGTGATGTTGATCTGTCTGTAGAGTCCGCCACTGTGCTGGTGCTAAGAAAAAAAAGAAAAAGGTTAGTTTAGTGGATGTAAACATAATTTATTCTCCTGTGCCACAAGGTAAAGGAAAATATAGAAGACCAGTGTGTGTAATTTTAATGCCTACAGATGATGACATCATGACTCACTTGCAGCAGTTGGGGTAAACCACATCTGCAAAGAACTCCATCCCCACAATAGCAAAGGAGTAGTAGAAGATGATTAAGGTCAACCCCAGACTGGCCATCCTGGGGAAGAGCTCAAACATGGTGTCCAACACGTTACGATACCTCTGCTTTATCTTAAACAACCTGTGAGAAACCAGAGAACAACATTTAAACACAGAAGAAAATATGAAACAGAGCGATAAGTACATGTACACTTCCGAAGCCAAGTTCAGACCAAAGATTTGCAGCGTTCAAACAGTCAGCAGCGTTCCAGTTTACATAAATGTGACTGATTTGGTTGTCTGAGGGTGAGATACTGTGTGGGTTCTTGAATGAGTAGATTTTTGTTCAAAATTCATGGCAATTAAGACAGAAAACACTGTATCTAACATAATAAGATATTTCTGCCATGAAATTTCCTCTTTTTTTGAATTTGTGGAATTGTATATGACTGATTTGTCATGTGGCCATCCAGCTGAAAAGCAAGCGGTGAATGCGAGGAGAGCAGAGGAACAGGTTAGCAGTTAAAGTTGTCAGTTTAGCAGGAAATTTTTAAAGGGACAGTTCGCCCAAAAATGAAAATTGAGTCATTTTCTACTCACCCTCATGCTGATTGAAGGTCGGGTTTAGTTTTTTTTAGTCCACAAAACACTGCTGGAATTTCGCAGGAAAACAGCGTTGCAGAATCTCCCAAACAATGGATGTGAATAGTAACCAGTTTTCAAATGGAAAAAAACAACCAAGAAAAAAAAACAAACAAAAACATAAACAACAACATGGTGTAAATGACATCTTTCAAGTCATCTTGGCATGTCGAGGCTTTAGGAGACCTGGATTACACCAGACGAGCGGTACGAAGGCTTTTTACGTTTTGTTTTTTTGGTTGTTTTTTTACATTTAAAAACTGGTCACCATTCATTAAAACTGTCTGGGTGGTTCTGTAATGCAGTTTTCCTGTGAAACACCAGCAGTGTTTTGTGGACTAAAAAACTAAACCCTTAATCAGCATGAGGGTGAGTAGATAATGACTGAATGAACTATCACTTTAAGGCAGGCTTGTGTCATACAGACATGGTTCCTCAAACATATAGATAGGGTAATCCTCTCATTCCTCCATCCAAAACTCTGTCATCACTGTCAGTTTGCAAATGACTTGACCAGCTACTTTCACTACAAGCTGACTGGCTGTTGAAACAGGTAATGTGCCTTAAAACCAGCCTCTGGCGACTTAAATAGCTGAATCGCAGGTGATACTATCAGCCGTTTTAAGTCTACCTGAGAGGGGCCATTTCACACCACTGCAACTTTTTTGAGCAACGTTCTGAAACGGTTTTGTCTCATCATTTGGTCGGAACTGGCCTTTAAAGTGAGAAATAAAAGCGTACCGGAGCAGCTGAAGTGGTCGGAGAACTACAATAAAATAAAATGGCTTCATATGGAAGGCAAGAGCAATCAGGCCCAGGAAGGCAAACACCGTCACTGAGAAGTCAAACCTGGACAGACGAGCACAGTCAGAGGTTAAACCGAAAACACAGACCAAGTGTTTGGTACACATTCAAATCACTGAAGTTTAAGTAAGAGTGCTGAATCCAAATGTACAGACTCGAGGGTCAATGAATTTATTCAGTCTTATTCTCTTCGTGGCGCTCATCTTAACCTGTGAGTTTCAGATCTGACATTTTGTATTCAGTACTCGCTCAATATGTCAGTCAGTCAACCACAGTGTCCCAGTTATTACTCACAGATTCCACCCAGAGCTGAAATAAGCCATCGGCCCCAATCCTGAAATTTTCAACAACACCTCTACACCATAAACTGAAGGCAGAGGGACAGAAGCAGAGTTCACGTTAGTATAAGTGCACATAAACAACTTTCATTAGTTTTGACACCTTCTTTGATCAGTTTTACAACGCATGAATACTGTCATGATGAGACAGCAGGCAGCCAACTCACTGGTCAGGAAAACGATGTAACTCCAGGGGACAAATTTGGACCAAGAAAATCCACCTGCAGAAGGAGAGGACGGTGAGAGATCTGTAGTGCTAAAGTCACATGTGTTTGCATAATTAGGAGAGATCTTACTATTTAGCGTGTATGTCTCCACGAGGATCCACACACCGTTGATGGCCACCACCACATCTGCAGTCAAAAGAAAGGTTAAATGTACGCGTACAATAAGAGACTTTGCCTCAGTATCTGATGATGATGGCACTTACACATGGCATACTGGAAGCCCTTTGACTTCACGAGCAGGTTGATGCTGTTAAAGTACAAAAAAGAGAGGGCAATGAGAATAAGGAACTGAGGACTTAGAGCCTGTTTACACGCCGTGTTAACATGTTTCTTGGGTGATCTGATCACAAGTGGGCAGCTCTTAGTACAGGTGTGAATGCTCTCAAGACATAATCAGATCCAGTCGCCCATACCACACCTTTTAGCAGTGTGTACACAATGTGTCCTGGGCCACATTGAAACTGACATCCTGTAAGTAAACGAAAACATCTGTCGATTTCAATTAGATTCACTGCAATGCAAATTAAGCGTTAAGCTCTCTTACCTGCCAAGATAAGCAGCAGATGTTTGTGAACACACTGTGTGTTTCAACTTTTTTTTTTACCTCTGAACTAGTAACTACAATATCCCCAAACTCCCTTAAAAACTGTATAATTTTGAGAGTGAGAGAGGATAAACTCAATAAACTCTGCAAAACACTAGCAGCAAATTCTTAATCATTCATGTCCTCTTGTAAATAAAGCATTAGTTCAATACATTAACCCCCAATCAGACAGAGCACAGTTTTGGAAGTGAGCGGTGCCATTTTCCACTTGTTGTTTTCTTTAGGCAGGAAGCGTTTTGCACGCTCCTAATGCACCCTGGGTGCCTCTCAGTGCCTCATGTTTTTACAGGAGAAAAAAAGCTGACGTCTGTCACCTTGTTTTCCTCTCGATTGTCCAATCAGGTTATTAATATTGAGAGACGAGTCTTCCGTGGTGGTGATGACAGAGCTTACAATTGTTTGAAAATACCAATCATGGAGGACAAATTAGTGGTGGCTGTTGCTGGATACCTCGAGCTTTGTCATTTTACCAGCCGTAGTTACCGGGTTTTAAAAATAGCAACCTGGAGGCAGGTACTTCAAGTTTTGGGTATGTTGTTTTCATTCATTCATGAAATGTCTGATCAGCTTCTGTAAAACATTGTGTCACTTTGTTGCAGAATTTGCTGTACCAGGTGCTACTCCTGTCTAAAGTGCATTTTACCTGCAAACATTTAGCATGTTTGGATGACAATGTTTCAACTGATTCCAACATTTACACTACATTTATGAAAGAAGACAACATTTTATTGTCAGTAAACGTCAAACTTTACAAATACATTAAACATGAACCACTAAAAACTACATCTTTGTTGCACACAGACTTTCCTGTAAAAAATTCTGTGGAATTTTGTGAGTTGCTGAATTAGGAGAAACTTTATAAACTTTGTGAAACAGTATGTATGGTAAACTCTTAATTATTCTTTTGCCTTTTTTGAGTAAAAAACTTTGTGTCCTTTTGTCCCAGCATGTTAGCTACAACAGTTGGGCTATCGGTTAAAAACAACACATTTTGCTCTTTGCAAACGGAAATTATTTAGCTACATGTTTATTTGATTATAGAGCAGGGATGTGAGATCTGATCCCAGACTGTCACTCGAGGCACATGTGGAGACCCATTGTAATGCCAGGCGTGAACAGACGTACTCAGAGCATGTGATCGGATCGCCCAAGACACATTAATACACGTCTACACAGGTTATTATTTGTTTAGTCTAATAAACAGAAGAAAAGACAGAGAACTTGCCTTTGAAAATGAGGAAGGTCGTGTGTGGAAGGTCATCAAACCAATGTTCTCCACTGCGTCGTGCCTAAACCACACACGGGCAAACAATACATGCACATTAAAAACTGCACAAAATAGAGTGAATTATGACTACACAATAATATAAAGCACTTACCTTCCATTTAAGGCCCGTGACCTCGTAAAACTTATAGAAGTCCTGTAAACTGTAGCAGAACAAACTCACATTAAAGTACATCAAATGAAAATGTAGCACTGCAACTAAATACAGAAGGATATTTAAGGGATAGTTCATATTATTTGAAGTGGGGTTGTGTGAGGTACTTACCGATTGTCTGTGTATCACCTACCTACAATAGATGGCGGTCAAAATGACCCGGACTCCTCCTGCTGCTCAACAACTGGGGTTGTCCCTGCTGAAATCTACTGGTACAGGTAATACACTGACTATCGATAGGTACCTCATGTGTAAGAATTCAAACTATCCCGTTCACTGATAAAGTGTGTCATGCAGTCACCTGAGCATAGGAGCCCCTGAGGTGTTGAGAGCTTTATATGTGAGGAAGCGGTCTCTTGCAGACATCCGGGGTCTATAAAATCGCATCAGACCATCAAACTGTTTCAGTGACACGCCCATCGGCCTCTGGAGGGAAAGAAACATAAACACAGAAAAATGCAGTGGCCATGAGTGCTTTATAAACAAAATCATCTGTATTAAATATTCCTTTTCACTAAATAGAACTGTGAGGTTGTACTGTACCTGCCGGCTAACCAGCAGCTGAAAGGCATGGTCAATAGCGGAGCGCTTGTGAAGCAAAAGAGATTTAAACTTCATCTTCTCGACATCATTAAACGTATCAAACACCACTGCCAAGAGCTGGAGGGGAACAGAGAAAAGGACAGTGTAGTGATGCTGATGAGGAGTCATGTAAAAGGTGGCACTGAATAAATAAATCAGGCTCCACATTTAAGAAGTGGTAAAATATGGCTGTTTGTACCAGGTTCATGATGAAGTAGAGCTCTATGGAGAGGTAAACAATGAAGAAAACACAGGACCAGCGGTTCTTGGAGTACGCTGGCATCATCACATCAGGGAAACTACAAGAAGGAAGGAAGCATGAGACACAAAAGTCACGAGATATAAAATGTGAAAACACGAAACACACGTGTGGTGATGCAAAAGCATTCTGAACGAGCTTTAAAAGCAGGAAGTATGGCTTGCATGTCATGTGTGTAAAGATAGCAGAACAGAAATACATGTACTGTTGCACTTACTTTGCTGTGGTCAGCAGCACAAACAGACTGACGAGACTGTTCTCCAGAGTGCTGAAATACTGCGGCCAGAGGAGAGGGTACAAGTAAGGAAATGTGACCTTTAAAGAAAGAACTACCCCAAAGTTACATAACTCAAACAAACTAATGTCAGGCAGACTAAAGAGTCAACATACCGGGTCAGAGGTGTTTGGAGAGAAGAGGCAGAAACCTGGGAGGAAATAACAAGCACAGAAAATAAGAGAAAACCTCTGAAGACAGTAGGTGGTTCACCCTTTTATAGAACAATTTTACAATTTTCAGTAGAAGAGAGTAGAAAAGAAGCAACAGCATTTAATAGATATTAAAATAATATATTTTCTTACCCAAGATTGCAAAAATAACCATGAAGAACAGCAGCAGTAGGAGGATGTCAATAAAAGGTGGGAGGGACTGGAAAATCTGCCGCAAATTTCTGATTGGATGAAACAAACCTTGTCAGTGACGGTTAACAGTTACATCAGTAGTGTATTGTATGTTGGTTGTGTCTAGACAGCTACCCTCGACTAGTTGTGCCTAGCCAGCTACCCTTGACTAGTTGTGTCTAGACGCCTACCCAAGCTTTACTAAGCCAGGTGACGAAGTGTAAAGTACTGTTGCCAGAAATATTCAGCACACTCCTCAGCAGAAATACCAAGTTAGCAGGAGAATAAGTTCATAAGGGGACAATAGCAGGGAAAATGCAGCCAAAAATACCACTTCCAGCGTTACTTGTAACGGCTCGCCCCGCTAAACGGGCAAAGAAAAGAAAGCCGGAGGCAGAAAAGGCTGCGATGAAAAAGGCTCTGGAAAAAGCTAGAGGACAAACCAGAGTCAACATCGGTGCAGCCTTTGACCGGTGGAGACAACTGAGACATCTGAAGGGCCTGAAAAGTGATGCAGTGGTTGCTGTCTTTCTGTTGGACAGGAAATTATTTGTTTTGCTTCGGGGGGATTTGTTATTTTCATGAAATATGCAACGTTTGCCAGCTTAGCTACTTTTGTAGCTCGTATTAGCCCAATGTTAACATTAGCTTCTCTGTCGGTGTAAGCCGGTTGTCGGTACATACTGCTTATCTAACTTATAGGATCTGTGCTTCCTGCATGGAGCATTGAGCGTTTTTACTCGACGTGGGGCGTGGCTTTGGATGGAGCACTGACGGGAGGGGGAGAGAGGGGTGGAGCTTAGAGGAGGTGCCACTTTCAAATCTTGCTAGCTCTCCAACATTACCAACTATAGCTTTAACAACAAAGTTTTTAAAGTCTTGTGTAGGATTTAAAAAATTTCAGATACTTCTGAGTCCTTACTGTAGCACAAAAAGAAGACACAAACACAACAAAACATCTGTTAAAAACATCTCAATGAATGTTTTCAAGTAATTTTTCAAGTATAACATTTTGTTTCTTTCAGGATGGGCGGGCAACCCTGCCGAGAAAATGGTAGGAGAAACCCTTTATCTTTCTTTGATATCACCTCGGACGGGGTTCCAAATGAGCTGAGCTGATACTGGAGTGAATACAGCTCATTCTTCTCCAGTTCGTAAATCTGATTGGCCAAAGAATCGTCATCTCCTCGTCTGCGCTGATGTCGGACTTCCTGAACTATCCTGTTTTTTTCAGCAGTGTTTTTTCTTTTTTTTTGAAACAACTATCCCTTCAGTATGCCCCATGTTCCCCTATTGTGTCACGTTGAAGATGTCACAGGAGTTTCACGCTGCACAGTTATGATGATCAGCTAAGAATCCTGCCTATGTTGAGGGTGTATTATCTGCAGCGGAAAATGAAATCAAGAAAAGTACTTGATAACAATAGTGAGTTGAGTTGAGTAACACCAAGATGTTCCATGCAGTGAAAAATTCTAGTTGCTCTGTATGATCTTTCCTTTCTTCTCTCAAGTCTCTTCCACTATATAGTTTCTTATGAAAGCGTCTAAATTGAGGAAGCTGACGTTTCTGTTTTGTGGCCACAACTTTGACCTGTCAGTGTGAATCTGTGTGTGTCAGTGTGCACCTGCGCACAGCACCACAGTATCTGCAGTCCACCAGGAAAATTGGCCTGAGAGCTCTGGTTACTCGCACATGAGACGTCTGTCTGATCAGAACCACAATGGCCTCCACGAACTGGAGCAGCAGCACACACGTCTGTGCAAGGAGAAGAGACAACATGAACAAACACACAGTAACAGGAGCTGAATCTCAAACTATGACATAGGATTTGTATTATTCCATCATGTATTAGTTACCTTCACCATTGTCCTCTTGTGTCGTATGAAGGTGTGGAAGCCTAACCAGCGAAGTTTCATGCATAGCTCAAACGCCACCATAACCAAAGCCAGCAGCTCCAGAGTGGCGTGGACCTGCAGAGGCATCAATCAGGCAACTTTACAGCAAACTGCATGTATAAGCTTGTGTTTTTGTGAGTGTGTTTGCGTGTATATGTTCACTGACATAGACGTCCAGGCGCAGTGAGGGCACAGCGGGAGCTTCACACAGCGACAGCATCATCAACAGCAGGCCTGTCAGCAGCTCCATCATGTAGAACAGGTGGTTGTGGGCAAACAAGTACGCTGCCAGAGCCTTCGGGTTTCGTGGATGGGTGAAGAACTTATCATTGTTCTCTCCCTCCTGTAGGCGACATTCACAGGACACATATAAACCACACACTGTAACCCTTTCTGTTTTATTTAAAGAATTTCAGCTGATTTAACTAATGCCACCCAAATCATTAATGTTAGTTCCACTCAAACGTTTGGGAACCACTGCTTTAACTTTCTCCATTTGATGTGAAAAATGTGCTGTGTGGTGGGAAGCTGCCATGACCCAGACGTGAAGCCAGCTACCAAACAAGACCCTACAACAGACCTAAAGTCCTGACACGCTGTTTGCATAGCCGCCACACACACCCAGTTCAGACAGTGTGCATGTGCAAGCGAGTGTGGCTCCAAACTAAGGATCTACAGTGAAGATTCAGGCTAAAAACATGGTGTAAATAATATTTTTTGAGTCAACTTGGCATGTCAGGGCTTCAGGAGACTTGGATTACACTAGATGAGCAGTATGGAGGCATTTTATGGTTTTATTCTGTTGGGTTTTTTTTACATTTGAAAACTAGTCACCATTCGCTTCCATTGTTTGGGAGATTTTGCAACAACGTTTTCCTGTGAAACTCCAGCAGTGTTTTGTGAACTAAAAAACTAAAACCGACCTTCAATCAGCATGAGGGCGAGTAGATAATGACTGACTTTTCATTTTTGGGTGAACTATCCCTTTAAAGGTACGCTCCGGAGTTTCTGACCACCAGTTACACTACAGTCCAACACAGAGCAGGGTCCAACAGTAACATTTTTTTCCACTGTCCTAGTCGGGCAAGTGGGTCAAGAATCTACTGGCCTGGACAAATGCTTTTCTCAAGGCTTTCAAGCAACTGTTTTCTGATAATTATCTGTCCCTTTAAAAGATGGTCCAGACTTAACAGACTTTGTTGGGTGCTTACGACAAACCTGGCAGTGCATCCCCAGTCATCATTCTCAACCGAGTCATATGTTATTCTCCCATCTGCAAAGAATATTCTTTTGCGTTTTAACTTGAATGTTGTTTCACGATTGACCACCATTTTATCTATTAAGTAAAAAAAAAAAAAACATCTATGTCAGTCTATGCCACAGGTACAAGCAGAGGAGAGTGAAGTCTCCGAGAGCTTCTCAAAGGAACATCTGGAAAATTATTTAAGTGAAGAAGCAACAATTTTGTAAAACTTTTTCAAGCACTGGCCCAATCAGGCAATGCATTCAACAGGTTGTAAGGTTTTAACGATGCACTCAATGCGTTTGGTGTTTGGGTTAGGGCTGTAGTGAACAATGCTTCATTTGATGCCATGGCATTTGGGGGACAAAATTAGTATTTGACTATTCATATCTATATTTTCGCTGACCACCTCAGTGTTGCTCGTGCTGTCTGTGTTTTGTCAGTCTGCATCATCTCTGTCGTCTCATCCCTCGCTTGTCAAAGGAAAGCTTAGAAAAAAACTGACTAACTGCTGCAGAGGCTTCACAGCTCAAGAAAGCTACTACGCACACCCTTAGTTTGGTTATATCTTAAAATCATTACATATGAACTGTGCACTTTTTAAAATATTGTACAATTAAAAAGGCTGTTTGTATTAATGTTTTTGTATTAATAATAAGAACTACTGGTTATTATTCAAGAATTTCCATATTTCTATCTGTATTATATAGTCAAAAGAACAACTTTCATTTCAGTTTGCAACCCTGTGTTGTATAATGATGCATAAATTACCTTGATTTTGAACTTCCTTTTATCTGAACTTTTCTAATCATAACTTTATTACTTGCAGCTGGTCATGGTGTAAATATAGCCCAATGAAAGAGCACAATGTTTAACAATCTACAAGTAATACAGTGTGGAATGTGTATAATAAAACCATTATATGACTGGCATGTGAACTCCATGTGACCATGGACTTGCAGCTCCCCCGTACACTCAGTAACTACCAAATGCCCCAATTCCAGTGTTTGTGAATACCTGCAGGTAGATGGCTGCCTCCTGGTAGTTCATCTCCCAGCTTTGCCGTAAGGACACATTTTGGGCTCTGTGGTTTTGTGGCCCCGGTGTTGAGATCACTGCATTGTTCACTATGTCATAATTTCCTCCTCCTCCATCTGGAAGAAAACACTGCAGTGTCAGTGGATTGATACACATCAAACTGTACCCTCAACAAAGTCCTTTTACTTCCATATTTATCTTTCCTTCAGCAAACACACATGCACAGTACATAGAGGGGTATGTGCCTACCAATGCAGTCTAGTTCTAACTGTGAGGCATAGGAGGAAATCACTACTGGACTCTCAGCATGGGTCTGATCTTCATGGGAAGCAGCTGCTTGGCGGCATAAGCACTCCATTGATCAGCTTGGATTTGGCTGTGCAAAAGTGTTAAGGTCCCTGAAGTCCACAGCACAAGTGTGTGTGTGTGTGTGTGTGTGTCATTGACAGTACACTGGTCTTATTCCAGCGTCTACACACATCTGGAGACACAGATGGCCAAACATTCCACCCAGGCCTGATGCAAACGCAAGAAACAGTCAGAAATGGTCCAAATCCAGAATATCCAGAGTTATCCAGACTGAGGTGGGGGATCAAAGTGACACTGGAGACAGGACACCACTCAAAAAAAGTGACAATGCTTATTGAAGTATGTCTTTGACAACCAGTTGCTTCCTTAGGAAAAAGTCTTCTTGATGAGAGATACTGTCTCCAGTTACAGTGAAAGTACCCTCGTGCCTCAGTGGAGGAGTTTAAACTTTGAACCCTGCGCGTCCAGTCGGTGAGAAAGTGCCGTGTTTGCACTGATGTCACATTGTCTATTACGCCTTCTTCCTGCCAGAGACAGGATACAGACACGAGACAGATAAACCACAGGAGGACTTAATCCTGTGCTACCAGAGGAACTGCGACTGACTTCAAAAGACACACAAGACATCTGTTTATCTAATAACTAGGGGTGTCACAATTACAATAATGAATGGAAAATCGATCAAAATTAGCTTTCATTTTAATAACCGAAATTTAAGTCAGAATCTGTGATTTTCTCAGTATTTTTTTTTTCTGTACATCCCTGCCTACTTGCGGTCTCTGACACGTGTCTGAAGACGAAAAAACAGCACTTCAAAGATGACAGAGAATAGCTTACCGGTTGTGTGTTATACCACACCATACAGACTAACAACAGCTGTCAGGACATAAAACCAATGATCTGTTGATTTTTACAAATCAAGACTCACCATTCTAACAATGACCTATCCGTCAGAGCAAAAACAAACAAAAAAGTTTAAATTGAAAAACTGAATCGTGACCTTAAAATCAAAGGACAAATCGTGGATTTGGAGAATCGTGACACCCCTTCTCATAACATTGTCGGACATTACGCAAAATTCGATTTGCTATCTTTTAAACCTGCACTGTCTTCAAGGCAAAACTCAACAGAAAAAGATGAAATCCAGATGAACTCTCTAATAATCTTAATTTACAGATTCAAGCAGGCTCTCTCATAAAGATAACTTTCTTTCTTGAATAAACAATCCCTCCATGTGTCTTTCTGCAGCTGCATATTTCAGTCCTGTGTGAGTCTATCTGGGCACTCTTCCCACGCACTGTACATCACATGTTTCTGCTTCAGGCACGACTCCTTGGAATTAAAAAGGTAGTGGAGACCATATGAGTCTCTGAAGTGCAGTCACAGACATTTCCTCTCCACCATGACAGCAACAGATGAAGTGTGAAGATCAAATTCCAGTCCAGCGGCAGCCTGGCTGTTAACCTGACAGAAGTACACCACCCCGTGTCTGCCGTATGCTATACCAGCCCTTCATTTGTTTGAGAACAATAACATGTTTGGAGCTCACGGTCAAAAACACAGAGGGGTCAGCCTCCCAGAAACACAAACAGGCTCAGCAGTCATAACCGTTTCTCCCAGGATGAAGTAAATCTAGTTTTCTGGTGATCTGAACGGTCACCAGCAATAAAAACTGAACTCCACACTTCGTCCAAGCATGTGATTTGTCACGGAGGTGAGACAATGCAGCCTTCTTCTTTCTTCTTTCTCAGCGTCCAGGTTCAAACTCCCTCTTTTTTTTCCAGAAAGCTCCCACAGCAATCAGAAAGAACAGTATGATACGTCCTCCTCGTCCACCACTCCCAGATATCCTGAGAGAGAAAAAAACTCCTCTCCTCTTCCTGTTCACCTCCAGAGCCAGAGAAAATGATCCAGTATGCTCACACACACGGACACACGTACACACACAGGCTGCAGACATTCACACACACAACACACACATGCTGCCCCATGAACACCAGGGAGGGGCTGAGGGGTGCACGGTCTGCTGAGACAGCAGGTTCTCAGATGGGTCATTTTGTAGCTTATATGTGAGGCATACAAAGGCAGCAGGATTACTATGTTGAGTGGATGCATGGATAGCCATACATACTGCACACACAGACAGACACACACACACACGTGATCTCAGAGCCTGGTGGACAGTCTCCATTACAGCACTGTGACATGGACGTGCAACTTGTATCCAGATTACTGTCAACAACATTAAATGGCTTCAGACTGCACAAATGCACATTTGGTGAGTACGTGAGCCTTAACTTTTTACCACAACAGGTACTAAAATAATTACATATACAACACATACTAAATTACTAAATACTCTTCCATTTACAACACCACACAATAGGGCTGGGTACTGTTACTGGTACTGGACTGGTACCTTCAACACTATCACATATCGAAAAATGCCTTGTCATTGGATACTATATTTCAATTCCTTAGAGGAGTAAATCACCACGTTGTGATCTATTTTTTATGTTGTAAAACTGCTTTGAGTGGAAAATTTCAAAAAGGCTGAAACACAAAACTAGGAGTTGAAGCAGACAACTTAGGTTTAACCATTGTGGTAAATGTGTTTAGATTTTTATGTTATGATACTGCTGATATGAGGTGCAAAATGAAAATAAACATTTGTACAGTAATGTGCAATGTAATTTTGTTAAAATGGACTTTAAAAAATTGGTGTCAATAAAAAGCTACAAGATTCCCACACACCGTCTTCTGCACTTGCAAATTCAAGATTTATTATCAATGCTTCATTGTGATTGTGTGAAGGTCTTTGCACTGTAATGTTAATAAATCTTGAATTCACAAGTGTGTGGGAATCTTTCAGGTTTCCTCCTATGCACCTGTCTACTTACAGGTGTGCGAAAGTTTTGCTCTTTGATAAAACAGTTATTGAAAAAAGTATCTTTCAAGAACCAGTATCAAAGTCATAGCATCGAAGTCATAGCATCGCAACCAGTACCAGTATTGAACGTTTTTGAATGATACCCAGCCCTACCATACAACCAGGCTACAAAACTGACTTTTTTTTTGTCCACCAGCCAATTAGGGATGATAAGTGAATCCTCTATAAAATGCTCATCACAGTTTCCCACAGCCTAAAGTGACATCTTCAAATAGCAAATAACAGTCCAAAAAACAGACTATTCATTCACTATCATAATGTAAGAAGCTGAAAGCAGCTTGAAAAATAACTGAAGCAATTGATTGATTACCAAAATAGTTGACAACTAATTTTCTTTAATCATTAAAGCTCTAATTTTGTTAAATTTGTTTACAAAGAGCGTTAATTGAATTGCATTTCATTTTTGGAGGCTGTAGTTTGTAAACTGAATTCAATATTTTGTCCACCTCAAGTAAAAAATCAGAAACACAATGCAACAGCAACACAAACTACAGCCAAACCAAGCTGAACAAACACCTAAAACACTGGAGAACTTTGATTGAATTGTATATCTAGTACCATGCAATAATAGCAGCAATAACAAGAGGCCCAGCCTGACACAGTCCACACACACAGGTCCAGTCTGGCTGATGATGAGACACCACAGTAGAAACTCACTCTCGTCTCTGCTCTCAGCCTCCTCGGTGAGCAGACCGCTGTTTGCTTCGTCCCAGGTTAAGATGAGAGGCACGTCGTCGTCAGACTCCATACTAACAGATAAACAGGCTGCGATGACGTTTGATTAAAGTTAATCCAGCCGCTCACCGGCCAAACAAGGCATGGTTTGTTCTGTCAACCCGCGAGACGACTGCGCATCTCGGCTGCTAACGGCTAATGCTAACAAAACGAATACTTCTGTGTAACGTGCTAGCTGAGCTGTGAGCTTAACTGTTACAGGTTGAAACGTCTCAGGCGAGATAACGCGGTGGCTATGTTAGCGTATTTCAAGTTACGTGAAGTGGGCGAGGCCCGCGCTGCAGGTCTGGTCTTTGTCCCGTCACAGACGCGTTTGTCACCGAATCAACTGTTCACCGTCACTCGGGCTAACAGGCTGAAACAGTCCGTTTGTGTCCATCACGGCGTCATCGTCGTCGTCACCGCGCACACGACCGTTAGTCACAGGCTTACAGCTGGAGGAGAAAACGCTCGCGAGTTCAGATAACATGTAAACGATAACCGAACACAACTGTTGTTTATCTGCACCCGATGTTCCCCAAAGACGCTACAGAGGCTCCGCAGATACAGAGGGCACAGCGAGATCAACAAACATTTACGACACTGAAACGGTTCACGGCAGGATGGGTTGCCAGGTCTGTGCGACAAAAACCCTCTTCTCTTCCTTCCTGTCTACCTGGACAATATCTGGAGTCAGTTTAATAGGATTTGGGTATAAACATATCATTGCATTCAAAATATGGATCCTTATTCATAGATATTATTCGTGTAATTTGCATACAAAATAGGTCTGCCCGCCTCGCGGACAAAAGTTTTTTTTTCCCGCGGTCACACTTCCAATTCCACGGGAAAACTGCGGACCTGGCAACCTATGTGACACTAAAATAAAATTTTCTAAATAAAAGTCAGTGAATTAAAAAAAAACTATAAAAACGCTCAAATGATGAGTACTCATTTATTCATTTATAAAAAAAAAATTAAAAACTCATACATTTATTTTCTCTATCGTACGTCAGTTATTTGACACTGCCACGCGCATTGGTGGTATCCTGGCAACAGAAGGGGGAAAAAAATTCTGCTTGCACTCACCATTAGAACAACAGCCGACAGGTAAGTTTGCCATTAGCTACAAATATAGACTTATACCAGAGTCATATATGTTGGAAAATAATACGCCGATGACTTGAGACTACAGTACATGTTATAACATAGTACAGAAGTTTTCCAGGTGGGAGGCGGTGTTGTGCCAAGGTATTGATCCCCGATAGGAAGCGTATCCCCTTCCGCAGGAGCGCGCCTGCACTCAGTAAAACATGGACGCTGAATGAAATAATGAAATATATGTGGATTGTATAATTTATCCTGAGTACTGTTGTTTTGTCGAGGAGACTTTAAAACGTTTTACATGGCTCATGCATTAAAATAAATGTTTTTATTCTGTATTCTGCAAAAGTCTGTAAGGAATTTGTTCATTCTGTAGATACAGTAAAATCAAGGTCGCTGATTTAATTTTAACATATTTTTCACTTCATCTAGGGACTCGAAATGTATATTAGACTGCATGCACCACTGCAAACAATATTACATTCCTGGTTACATTGCAATGATGACTTTCCTTTAGATGTGGTTGAATTCGCCCCCTCTAAAAGGCTAAATAATAATCACAATAATAACCATGGTAATAATATAGGTCCTCTTGTATTTATATAGCACTTTCCATGGCACACAGCGATTAAGGTATGCTACTTATACCAGGCTGCAGTCTGTCAAAATATAGGCTACCCCCCATTATAAGAGGACACACATTCTGTCAGGCTGTATTTTCAACCTACCAAAATATGTATCCCTTGTCTATAAAGCACAATCTTTACCATACCATCAAGTGTTTTCTTTTACAGATACTTTGGATTTGTTCCTCCCTACTGTCCCCCTCTCTCTGTCATGTACAGATGATCCCCTGCCATCAAGTATTTCATTCTGTGCAGATGTTCGTTCTCAGAAACCAGAAGTTTTAACAATTCAACAAAATGGTGCATTTATTCACATTGTTGAGTTTCACAGACTCGCACAAGATTTAGTACAAAGCTTGATCAAAAGACAGCTGATTAACTGGTCATGCTGCCTGGCATAAGGGGGTGTGGCAGTGGATTAACACACAACGTTTTCAACAGTTTACATAACATTGAAACTAATGGACTGTCTCTCACTGACTATTGTGGGTGGCATCGCTAGACTCAGCAGAGTTCCTTCTTCATTGGTGCAGCTCAGTCCCACTGCCTATACTTATGTCTGTGTGTGTGTGTGTGTGAGAGAGAGAACACATGTACATGTGGATACATGTGTAACTATACACAAGCAGGACAGTGAAACGCTTCTGCTGGTGGGCCTTCTACACACATATGGTGGAACCACGGCAAACACATGTCACACTGAATCTGGAAAACAAAGAATTTGTGTTTAAAATAAGACGTCTTAGCTAGAAGCTGCACATTTTAACTCTTGTGTTACTGATGTTATCTTTTTTAATATATTTCACGTGGAGGTTAAATTAAATTAAAATGTTAGTTAGTTCTTGATAGAATGGAACAATCCAACATCAATCTACAAGGGAATTATTAACTGTATAACAGAACACATTTCATTTCATATTGTTAATTGCGGTTATTGATTTAGTTACCTAACTGATGTCTGTTTTATGCTCCTCTTGCCCACAGAAGTGACATGTGTCAGTCAGGTCATCTGTGAAAAAAGAAAAGAAAAACAAAGCATGCATCCATATTCTCTTGTCGTGAATGCACATTGTCAATATTGGATAACTATTGAATATTGAACTATTATTCAACTATCGAAAAATCATGATAACTGGATAGTATGTTTTTACAGTTATCGTAAGGACAGTTATTTGGATTGCCAAAACATCCCCTGATAGCTAATTACTTACCAGTCTCTAGGAGGAGAGTGACAGCAATTTGGAGCCTGTGTTTGTTAATGGACTTTTTTGTCGCATTAATACCTATTGGCTCCTCCTTCGAGAGTTGTTCTGCAAACTGAAAAAGACATTTTAAGAGGTTCCAATCCAAATCCAATTTAATTTAACTGAACAATAGTCATGGTAATTTGAGCAGGCCTGCTTCTACGAGGGTACAAAAGCATGCATTACAACCCAGTTAAATATTTTTCATCCTCAGTTAAAAATTTTAATAATAAATGCTAAGCGCAAGGTGGTAGGTCTTAGGTAAATGGACTGTGCATCTCTATACTCATCTTCTATTTTGTTTTTTGTATGTGCAGCAGCACAACATGCAAAGGGCAAAACATGACCTACTAAAAAGTTAGAAGGGAGGCCACCATCATGAGCCCTAGCAACAGGACTCCTTCACAAGAAACCATAATAATGAGTTAAAACTGACCAGTCTGATGTGTGCATTGGTATGTATGGAGAGACTGTAGTGACCTGATGTTGTTTTCAGGTAGCTTTAATGAAGAGGCTCTGATGCTTTGGTTTATCAGTATATCAGTTCTGCTGTCTGCTGCAGTGACTTCCTGCACAGCATGCAAAGCTTTTGATACAGGTTAAAGCAGCTGTGACCACAGATACTGTAAAAAACATTCATAGATCAATACAGGCTGATTTACTGACTTTCCTGCTTTAACCACATTACATGGTCTGTAATTTCCTGTGTTTAATTGAGAAAAAGTATTTTTCTAGCATTAATCCATTGTTGTACACCACCAGCATGTATTTAGTTTGAAATACAGGGACCTGAAAAACTAACATACTCTAAATAATCCATATACAGATAATTTATTTTTGTTTGTCTTAAAAGGAGAACAAAAAAATTCAGACCATCACAGTAGTATTGTTGAGGCTATCCATTCTATATCCTGTTATGTTCCTGTCTGTCAGTCAGCGGTAATATTTTAGCTCTGATTTCTCTGGGGAAAAGAGCTTGATGATACAGGTGCTGTTCTGACTCAAAATGCAAACTGTTGCTGAAAAGGACGAACACAATGTATTCACTGACTACTGTTTACATCTTTTTCCAGCTGTGTTCAAATCTACTCTGTTCATTGAATAGAAAACCTCTAACACCTCCAATAATTTTCATTGATGCTGCCAGGATGCACTGCATTAATTTCATTGCCCATTAATTTCAGATGCACCCTAAGTATTTTTTATTTTTATTTTTCCTGCAAAAACAGGCTTTAATGTGAGGTTGAGGACACTGCTCTGAATACTAAACATACCTTCAAGGCAAATTTCCACATGTTGGTACTGTCCTTTTGTTTGGGATGTGGGAGTGTGTCACATGTCCATCTGGAAACATTGCACCCCTTGTTTCGCATGAATGCCCTGAAGAAGACAATAATAACATTAATAAAATATTATATATTGCAATTCTGTCACACACGAAAGTTATTTATTTTTCTGGGATCAATGCTACCAGGACCCATATGCTTGTATCTATAACAAAAACTATGATATGCTTTTGACACTGATTTAAGAAAACACCCAAATGATCAGTTCTATTTTGTGTGTTCACTCTGTAATGGACTTCACCACTGATTTACCCTCTCAAGGCTCTGCCTCAGCACCTGTCTCTATTCTAGGGCCTCAGAGCAACAAGGTGC
Source organism: Lutjanus argentimaculatus (assembly GCA_034769285.1). Taxonomy (NCBI): domain Eukaryota; kingdom Metazoa; phylum Chordata; class Actinopteri; order Lutjaniformes; family Lutjanidae; genus Lutjanus; species Lutjanus argentimaculatus. The sequence goes on from JAWZSL010000017.1 coordinate 15,220,672, forward strand.
ACCAAAAAATAGATTTGAAAAATCTGAAAGCACTTGCTCAAGATGTTTCTATAGGCCAGGGGAAAAATATGTATTTTTGATTGTGGGGTGAGCTGTCCCCTTAACATTTTCACATCTCTGAAGAGCTCCTTGTTGGATAGGTGATAGATTTAACTTGCCCCTTTAGATTACACCTATTACAGAGCAACTTTTGATTTTAACATAAAATCAACAACATGTGAACTATGTAAAGAATTTATCTCTAATTAATGGCTAAAATTCTCTTCTGTCAATTCCTCCTTTCTCTGTAGGACTTTTTTGTTAACATTATGTTTTACTATTACAGTAACAGCAGACACACTAAATTATATGTTGAATGTTATAATACTGAAGTCTAATTTTAGTTGCTCTCCATACCTCGTTGTTTCCAAACATCTTTGGATGTCTTTTTTAGACTCTCCCAGTGGATCCAGGAAAAGGGACCTCTTTTCTTGTGGGTAAATGGCCTAAATAGTCTTTCCATGAAAAGAAAATCATAAAATTTTTCTTTATTAACTCAAGTGTACTATGAACAAAATTCTACAGCATTTTTCTTCTGTGACATAATAAAGGTACGGATTTATATTGTGTTTTATGTGTATAATCTTTAGCGCTAATGTCGAGTGGTGATGTTCATTTATAATTCCCACACTTATTTTGTAGTCCATGGGTTTAAGCTGAAATTGAACAAAAAAGATTAGAAATTAATTGTCTATAAAATATGAACCGAAAAAGAAATGCAATGAATGAAATCATGTAGCAAAAAGTTGTTCAAGGCACTATATATTTCAATATATGTATATAATAATACTAAAATGTATTTAAAATATTTAACGCCTTTCATGTCATTCATCATGTTGTTTTATTATAATGGGAATTTGTATTTAATCTTAATGTAAGACTGACAATGACATTCATTGTACCAATACAGACATGGCATCTTGTAGTCCTTCCTTGCCAAATAGCAGTCATGGCAAAAGAATCGATAAATGCAGCTTTTTCAGTATGCTGCTGATTGTGCTGACGCACCAAAATGGCCAAATATGCATTGATTGCCTGTGAAGAAAATTTAAACAACAGATTATGATATTGTTTTTAAGAAAAATACATTGACAGCTCTATAGTTGACTCAAAACAATTAAACCTATACATGTATTTTCCAAAAATGTACATTATGTTTAAATAAGATCACTGTACCTCACTTTCCAACTCCCCAGTAATGCCCCAGTAAAATAATTTGTAATTTTCAATTTTGGACAGGAGGACATGGCCAGTCTGTCCTGACAGCATCCTGTACATCTGCAAAAGTAATATTAATAATTTTAATATTATAACAGTCAGTATCATAATAAAAACATTTAGTAAATCTATGTGTACAATTCAGGTGGCAGTTACATTAGAATGCATCAATAAATATCCTATGTAATGCCTATGTATGTACATTATTGTAACCACACTGTCTACAACATAAACAGTCACAGTCTCATGTAAATCATTAAGGGTGATTGAGACATAATTATAAAAGCAATGTGCTTGGAAACTGACCTATCTTCAATTGAAATGAAAAAAAAAATCTTACATTTCTCTGCAACATCTCTGGTATATCCTGGATTTGCTGGTGGGACTGTTGCTGGTGGTGGGGCTGTTGCTGGTGGGCCAGGAGCTGGTGCTGGTGGGCCAGGAGCTGGTGCTGGGGCAGGAGCTGGTGGGGCTGGTGGGGCTGTTGCTGGTGGGGCAGTTGCTGGTGATGAAATATTGATATTTCTGATCAGAATATTTTTTTTAACAAAATGTCTCCATATGCCCTTTCAGTGGACAGGTACATCCTGAAAGAAAACATACGCATAAGCACCAAGTTCAGTGTGGTGTTTTAAAGAATATAAAAGAGGACTCACGTTTGTATTGTGCTCTTAGCTCTCTGAATTGACTTGCAAGTTTTTTTTCTGCAACGTCAGCTAATTGGCCCATCCAGAAGAGAACTATAGAGTTGCGAAACTCGTGCATGGTTTACGAAGTAATTGTGTTTTATAATGTAACAACACTGTGGTTAATGTTTGGGTAGATTTAGAGACAAAAAAACTTGGTTATGGTTATTAACTTCATCGTTTCTGTTAAAATTATAACTCTTGCGAGATCTTACATGGGTCTGGGGTTCTATTCTTAACACGACCCATTTTATTTGCATAATTGGAGGGGAGGCAATCATGTGTCCTGAAAATGTAGCAAAACATGTGGATTCATCTGATGTGTGGGTTTTATAATCCAAATTAAAAAAAAAAAAGCCTCTCATTCGGTTCTCATTCTTTTCCTAAATATGCCTCCCAGGTAGCATGTAAACATGACGTTGATGTATCGCAAGACTTCGTATATCTCGCGCTATTTTTACACGTGCATCCATTAAGAGATATACGAAGATCTTCACCCATCCTCACATCGGCATAGGAGTGAGTACGTATTGAGTGGACTATTATTCTGAGGTGGAATATCCTTTTAAGGCTTCTCCCCTTCTCCTGTCATCCTTCATTTGCATAGTTACCACTGCATTACGATTTGTTTTTCTTCTTGTTGTATTGCCAATGTCTCTTACTGTCATCATGTTTATTCACTTTTTCCACAAGTTTAATGTGTGATTATATCATGACAGTGACTTAATGCTTGTACATGTTTTTCTTTATTTCTCTCTGGAGAAACCACACACATCTTCACCATCTGCAATAAATGAGTGGTAGCTCAATGAGAGTGTGTGTGACGTGGAGTTATTGATTCTTTTCACCTGTTCTAACCGGACAACCTGTGGAGGACTGTAAATCAAAATAATCATTAATGAGGAGTTCATTCATCCCTGAGGTCACAAGCTGAAATTTAAAGTCAGCACCTCCGAGACAGTGTATGTGTACATGTGTGCAGGCTGGGGGGGCTCAGCTTTCCTTAGATACAAGTAGGGGGTGCTTCAAGGAAAAAAGGTTGGGAACCAGTGTTCTAATTGATTAATTGACTAATTGTTGCAGCTCTATTGTGTTGTGAAACTGTGTCTTACTCAGATATTTGAATGTGTACAATAATCTGCAAAAAGTGTTATTGTCAGATTTGCAAATATTCCAAGATTACAACATTTTTTGTATGTTTTACTCTCTTCTTGACAGGATGTCCTCAAAGAAAGTAACAGCGCTGGCAAAGTCAATGGCAGAGATGCAACTGGAGGACACTCCACAGAAGAAGCCTCAAGTGCCACGGAAGAACCTGCTCTGTCCTGACGCTCGACGCATCTCCAACATCATGGAAAACTGCATCGCTCAAGCTAAACTTGTAGTGAATCTGCCTGCTGTCATCCAGTGGATCAGTGTGTCCGGCATCGTGATTGATGAAAAGTTCAGGAGGGCAATTGAGAGGCATAATAGATTAAGTGAAAGAACAGAGACAGCTGAGGAATGGAAGGAAGAAGATGCTGCGTGGGCTCAGCGTAAGCAGGACTTCAAGAACACTGTCAAGGATCTGCTCAGGCTTATCCGAGCCCATCCTCATGTCATTTCTGGTTGGGAGGCACAGCCACCCATTGAATTAGGGGAGAACGAGAGCACAATAATCAGAGGGCTTGAGGAATTTCACAGCCTTATGGTGGAAAGGATGTTAACCAGTGAGGAGCCAGAAGACGGTCTCACCGAGGAGGAGGAAGCTGAGCTGAAGCAACTTATTATAGAAGAAGAAAAAATGGCTGCAGCTATTAAGGAACTAGATGAAAAGGTGAGGTCCACAGGTTCACAACTTGCAGGTCTAGACCCCTACTAGAGGTCACCAAAGCTTCACGGGGGGTAGAGGGCCTTCTTAAGTTTGTAAGAAATTTCAAGTGGGAAATTCCGACCGCAGCATTAAGATAAAAACTCTCACAGCATAAAGACAAGGCCAGCTATATTCACAGAGCTTTCACTCTCAGCTAAACAGCCTCGTCCTGCATTAGAAAAGAAAACATTTAAAACAGTCAAAAATTGGACGGACGTTTAGCTCAGTCTCAGTCAGCGTCTGTGTTAAGAAGGTCAGCCAGTCCTCCCAAATGCAACATCTCTCCCTCAACCCGTTCAGGATTCACGTGCATTGACCCAGAGCTTGCCACCTTACTATTACGCAGCGTTCACGTGCACAAACGGTGTCAAACTTCTCCATCAATCACACGCATCCCCTCAGCGGTCAATCATAATTTAAAGGAACAGGCCGAGCTGAAGAGACTTCTTCGTCGGGATCATCCTGACCATCATCAGCTGTCAGCATCACGTTGCACCAGGAGTCAATTCTTTTGCAAGTCGGCAACTGCTACGCCACACAGCTGGACATTGTTGAGCATTGCTGCATATACTGTGTGCGTCCATGAGAGAGTAAGTTGTATGTTTTATGTCACTTTTATCACTTGTTTCATTTATGTCACAATTTGCAGTGCATGTGTTGTGTGGCACTAGATGCCCAAAAGTTTGACAACCTTAGTGTGTTTGTGTTACTTTCTTTGCTATTTGCCTGATAATACCCAAGATGTTGTCTGCTTACTCTCACTACTCACCGTTTGCTGATGTGTCCACTTAGGGACCGTCATACAGGTCCTTGACTCTCCCTCTGTGGTGAAAGCAACAGGGTAATGGGTGTAAGCCTCCCTGAGTGAGGGTGTAACTGTCTGAGAGACATTTTTCCTAAAATTTAATTGAGATGTTTATTTTACATTTTGTGTTATAATTTCATTAATGTTTCAATTCATGGTCATTAAAAAACTGATTTAAAAATGTAAGAAATGGGTTGTTGAAAAGATAACCTTAATTTAAAAATGATTTAAAATATACCACCTTTAAAAATATTGTTTGGTTAAAATCATAGACTGTATAAAACATGGACGTAGCACCCGTGACGTCACCCATTAGTTTCGGGGAGTCGGTTTTGTGACCAAACCGTTGGCATTTGAGCTGCGCCATCTTGGATTTTAGTGGGAGTGTACTTTCCATATTTGGCTGAGGTCGGTTACTTTCGGATTCACCAGTCAGCCGTCGAAAAAACCCGCCTTAGCTGGAGCAACCTGAGCATTGCTAAGTTCAGCTAGGCTAACAAGCTAAGCGCAGCTACACGCAGCTACATCCACCACACTAACTACTCTTAAAAACAGAGTCATAATGTTGCTGCTGTGTTTTAAACATGACTGTTTCAGATAGAGAGGTTTTAGGTGGAGCTGCAGGGTTTGGTGGAGTTGTGGGGGGAAATTTGTTTCTAGCCTATTATTTAACTGTGAAACAATCATTATTATTTCATATTAATAAAATATATTAAAACGTTAAAAACATTATTATTATTGTCATTATTATTAATGATAACAATAAAAATAATGATAATGATAATAATAATAATATATTAAAATGTTTAATATTTAATATTTACCGGCTTTCACCGCTGCCTCCATCCACTATCCACTTACAGTTACAGCGGCACACAAACAACAGCAGCCGCTTACTGACGGAGCTGCTCTGTCCATGCAATGTTGGACTTTTTAAACAGAAAAATGAGACGAAATAAAATTGTAGCCTAGTATTCCCGCAATAAACGGACTCTGAGAGCACTGGGAACACACCGCAACAGTTTCCTAACATTAAGCTGCTCCGGTCCTCTTTCTGTATCAGCAGCACCATAAATCGGCAATTAAGGCATAAGCCAGCGGCAAAATATGCTAATACATGCTAATTAGTGCAAACATCCAGGTAAAATATGAGAAATTTATTGTCACAAAAACCCTATCCGAACATTGGCAAACAAACACGGACACTGCAGCCCCTGTCAACCGCTGGAGGTAGCCGGAGGCCTCTGGATGTAGCTGCCTAGCCCAGCCGATGCTTTAGCAAAGAGCTAACTGCCAGTGCCTGTCTATGGAGCTGTCACTCAATAACCACGCCCTAATTTATGTAAGAATTTTAAGCCTAAATAACACTAAAACGGTTGTTGTACAAAAAAATAGTAAAGATTGGATGAATTAAACTCAATAATGATGGAATAAAAACTCAAAATACATGAACTTAATCAATGATGGATTCAATGTCTATTGTGCCGTTAAATTTAAAAATCTTATGGCATCTCTTGGACGTGTAGTTACAGAGGGGTATAGTTATTCATTGACGCTCCCTTACTGGGAAGGCTCATTTTCTCCCATTCTTCTGACATCCTTCATTTGCATAGTTACCACTGCATTACTGTTTGCTTTCTTCTTGTTGTATTGCCAATGTCTCTTACTTTTTAGCTGTCATCATGTTTATTCACTTTTTACACAAAGTTTTATATGTGTGACTTCATGCTTGTACATGTTTTTTTCTTTATTTCTGTTTGTAGAAACCACACACCCACATCTGCACCGTCAGCAATAAATAAGTGGTATCTCAATGAGAGTGTGTGTGATGTGGACTGTGGAGTTATTGATTCCTTTTTCACCTGTTCTAACCGGACAACCTGTGGAGGACTGTAAATCCAAATAATCATTAATGAGGAGTTCAACCATCCCTGAGGTCACAAGCTAATATTCAAAGTCAGCACCTCTAATACAGTCTGACTCATGTATGGAGGCTGTTAGTCCTCTGCAGTGGCCGCTGGTTCGACTCCCGCCTGCGGCCCTTTGCTGCGTGTCATCCCCACTCTCTCTGCCCCCTGTCCTGTCTGCTCTCTAGCTGTCCTGTCAAATAAAGGCAAAAATTAATTGTACAGTTTATCAGTAGTTCTGTGTTGTTATTGCTATGCATTGAATTTAATTTGAAATATCCATAAAACACGTCACTTAGTCGAGGGTCGTTTACTCAATGATAGAAGAGGGGCCCCTTAAAGGAAAAGGTTGGAAACCCCTATGACAGGAAAACAGAAATTTATCACTTAAGTCAGTGTATCCTCTGCTATCCCCTCACCTCTGCTTTGTTTCTGTCTGTGTAACAGATTGCTCAGAAAGCTTGTGAGCTCGAAGCGTTGGATCGGAAGAAAAAAGACCAACAAGCAGCCGAGTCAGCTCCTCAAGAGAAGCTGTGCCAACCAGTAGTCAAGTCACCAGATGCGGAGCTCTGCAGACTCCAGGAGGAGGTTAATCAAGCGCAGCTTCAGCTCGACACTTTGGTCCGTGCGCACAAAGCAGAAGAGAGAATTCTCATGGAGGTAAGTTTAGTGCATCTACCATTTCACATGTTAGTGGCTGCAACATATTTATTTTTCATTAAAAAAACAACAAACAAAAAAACATGGCAACTGTCACTGTTTTTCCCCTTGACAGAAAAATAAAGAAGTGGAGAGACAGATTGAAGACCTGCTTCAAGACTTTGATGAGAAAATGGCGGAAATGACGGTTAAAAACTCTGACAGAACAAAAGTGCCAAAAGTTCCTGGAAAAGATACTTAATGTTTACTCTGGATACTGGTTCATGTGTTTGTTGAGACTATATTTAGCTCGATTTCACATGACAGTTTATGTTTATGACCTCGGATATAGCAGTTAAACAGCATAATCTTAAAGCAACAGTTCATCCCAATATCAAAAATACATAATTTTCCATTTACCTGTGGTTCCATTTATCTATACAGATTGTTTTGGTGTGAGTCACCAAGTTTTGGAGAGATCAGCCTTGTCTTGAATACATGGCGCTCAGCTTGTGGTGCTCAAAGCACTGAAAAACTACATTTGAAAAACTCAGCAGCAATGTCTCTTTCCAGAAATCATGACCCTGTTACTCAAGATAATCTTGTGAGCAGTTTTGTGCAGCAACTCTTTTCTTTTACTGAACAAACAAAAATCACCACAGAGAAGGAAACTTGCACCTGCTCGTGGACAAGAAGCTAGTGCTCATGATAGCATGGGGCTGTGATACGTTTGGCAGGTGTATCTCAGTACAAAACAAAGTACAGACATTGCCTTTGAGTTTTTTAATTTTTTTAAACAACTATAATAATAATTACTAGCTCTGAAAGCAGAAGTCAAGGAAAAATAAGCAGACATAGATGTGTACAACTATCATACAGTTCATTTAAAAATGAAATATATACAGTAGTATAACACTTTTTAAAAATAACAAACCATCATGACCCAATTGACAGTAGATCTTATCAATGTGTGTATTAATGAACGTTCATGAACATCTTTACTACCATTTCTGCATCACCATATATCATATATGTTAAATATTTTATAAATAATATATAAATATAATATGCAGGAACATTTATAAATGCATTTAGGTTGAGTTAACAGGCTATCTCATTTTTTTATTTCCTCTCATCAAGAAAACAAACCTAAAAATGTTGAGACAACTCAAAACTTCACATCAACTGACTGTAATAGATTTTGAGTTTTGAATCAAACTCAAACTCTTAAGTTTTAAAATAAACTAAAAGAAGTTTTTATGACCTAGTTGAGATAATTTACTTTTCTTTTTTTTTCCACCACCATCACCTGTCTTAGGCCAAAATAGAAGAGAATCAAAAAGGGCTTGAAAGAGAGGAGGAGGAGCTGAGGCAGCTGGAGAAGCCCTTCGCTGATCTAGAGGTCGAGTACAACAAGGTCATGGAGAAGCGGCGGCTGGCAGAAGAGAAGAGGAGGGAGGAGCAGATGGAGCTGGAGCTGAAGATCAAGGCTGCTATCATTGCCCAGGCCTGGTGGAGAGGACACAGCACTCGCAAGGCCTTGAAGAACGAGAGCAAAAGCAAGAAGCCCCAAAAAAAGGGGAAGGGCAAAAAGACCAAGAAGAGACAGTGACCACTTTCTGATTCTGGTGCATCACTGACAGTGTAGAGCATCAGTATTTTGAGATGCTCCATACCCTTTTTTTTTTCTTTTTTTTTTAGAATAAGTATTTAGATTTATAAGTATTAGAGTATTTAGAATATTTAGAATAAGTATTAGATTTATAAGTATTAGAGTATTTAGATTTATAAGTATTAGAGTATTTAGAATATTTAGAATAAGTTTTTGAAGTGTCTGTGGCTGAATATGTTAGTTCTATGAATATATAAGTTACTGCATTTTAAGATTGTGTTTTGTCATGTATGTGTTGTTCTTTTAGTAAAATAGTTTCAGTTTTAAACTGGTATTGTTTACTACGATTGTCAACTACAGAATGTAATGGATTACCATGCTTTTGAGAGCAACATTTAATATCTGAATTGGTGGTTGACCAATATGGGTGTTTTAATGGCTGATGCTGATATTAAGACAGCAGGGTGGCCAATTAATGATATGTAATGCCATTATCAAAACAAAGAAAAGTCACATGTAATTACATTATTTTATACTGAAACACACCTGAAATACAAAAAACAACAGTTTGTTAACTCAAAATGTTTGAAAAAGAGATGGAAGAAAAACAAAACCATTAGATTTTAAAAAAAAATGGAAACACATGATTCAAGTAATACAACTTGAAGAGAAAAATTATAAATATAGCATCAAACTGACTGTGTTACTGAGTATTTGACCTCTCTTCAACTTTTCTCCAAAATTGACATCATACATGTGCGTCTCATTGAACCTAATCAATGTTAAGTTTTATTACTTCATTATTATTATTATTATTATTATTATTATTATTATCATTATTTGCATTTAGATTTTATTTTGTCACAGATGCTGAGAAGAACAGAGGGTTTGTCATTGTTACTGACATTTATCAACACTCTGTACACATCTTCATCTACAAATAAAGTTCATTTTGTTGAAGTTTTTGTACATGTGAGCCTTTTTGGTGAGGTTACTTTGAACACTTGGAACAGAGTGTGGTTTTGTCCTCCTTGGAACAAGTTGCCTTTGTTTGTAATGAATTATATATTTAAAAATAACTCAACTTTCGCAAAACGCAGAACCAGAGCCAAATCGCAATCTTCTGAAAAAGGAAAAATATGTGAGAAAACAACATTATAGTGAAGTTCTGTGAAGCTGCAGAGACACACCCTGGCCTAAAAATCTTGTTCTTCAGATATAAGCAAACATTTGTTTGGTACAGAACCCAGACATATCACAACAAATGTCACATAATCACAGTTTTAAAAGATTTTTCTTTTTCATTGAAAATAAAAACTGTCATATCGAATATCGCAATTTCTTTCAAAATAATCGCAATATGACTTTTTTACCAAATCGTGCAGCCCTAATGTGAGTGCATTTCAGTTTGCATAAATGTGTGCAATATCCAATCTTATTTTCAAATCTTTCTCTTTTGTTATTTATGTTTGTTGATTTTTTTTTTTTTATCACAAATTTTCTTAATTTCAAATTGTTAAATTTTTTTCTAAGTGATTACAGTACATAATACTGAAGTCAAAAGCAAGTGCAGACACGCTAAAATGGTGAATATGCACCCTGTTGATGTTGTAAGTGCTGGAGTAAAAATGCTTATGTTCCAATAAACATGTTTGTATTAATATGTGATCTCTGGTGTTTTGAGTCAAATTACACATGCAAACATTGCAAAATATAACATTTATTTAGATTTTGTTTTTTAGAAAAGATTGCACATGCACACCCACACAATAATTTGTATCCATTATTCTTATCATAAAGCTGTATATACAGGTATATACTCCTCCTCCACTTATTGTCCAATGGCATGATTGTTTGTTGTTTTTCAGTAACAACTGTCCAATGAAATTCTGAGACACAGTAGATTTATATATTAATTAGAGCTGTTAGCTCTTTTTTGGGGAACAAGGAGGAATATTCTAACTGTTTTAGTATATTATCAAACTTTGTTAGATAGCTGTATAGGTAGAGACAAAACACTGAGCAAACTCTTGAAGTGTAATACTGCATCAGTGCAAAGGAAACTGAAGAAAGATGGTACATCCATTGAGTGAGTGTGTATGGGTTGGCCAGTGTGCTCCTGTTGGAACTTTTTCAAGTACATATTCAGAAAAGCTTTTATTTTCTTCGAGGGTTTTTGACAAACAAGCCAACAAAACATGCTAGCAAGTTAGCCAGGGAATTATTCTGCCTCCATCTGAGCACCGCCCACCAAAAAAACATCATAATGTTTACAAACAAAAAAGGGGTTTATACAAAGCTTACTGTGAGAAATGAAGTAACTTAAAGGGACAGTTCACCTTAAAAAATAAATGGTTTGTGTTGTGATTAGTATTGGGTGTGGTTGGACCAAGTGTGTAATGTGTACAACTGTCTGATGGCTGATGTTCAATAGATAATAGCATTCACATACTGAGTATTTTTTTGTAATTAGTTTGTTTTGCTGTTTTGCTGCAACGGAACATGGTCAGTGGCCGACAGGACAAACCTTGAATGTTTGAGTAAACTATGAAGATTAAAGCAGAATAGCGAAATGTGCACAGCAGTGTAATGATTTAACGTAGTAGTTAACTGTGTTCAAGAGCCAAAAGAGACAGTGCCTGAATTAATTTAGTGATTCACACAAGTGTGGAATAACAATGCTAGAATAAAACAGGAAGAATAATCATACTTTGGGCCGTTCAAACATCCCTGCAAAATCTGAAGTTGTGACACATGTAAAGACACACAGTCAACAGATTGGTAATCCAAAGACTGGAAAACAATATTAATAAGCTGATGGTGCCAGTTCAAGTTAATGGTGATGATGTTAACCATTATCACGTCAAACTAAAATAAATGTTGAAGGCAAAAATGTGCAACACTCCTATCCGATAAGAGGGTGAAGAACTGTATATGTTATCATTAGGTGAGAACATTCAGTTACCAGAGAGCACATTTGTTTTATAATCACCTGAATGAATGATGGTTTGTGCAAGATTTGCAAGCTATTAACAACATTGTTGTGCCAACAGCTTCAATTGTGGCAAACACTGATTCAGTTTTAGCCTTTTTACAACTCAACACAGTCACTGATCTGTGTTCAGTTTTTTGTCTATACCGTTACATCCAGATAGCCAGTATCTGTTTGCATTCATGCTCAAAGGCAGGCAGTATAAATGGTGGCGTTTGCCGCAGAGCTTTGTCGAGAGTCTGGTGGTGTACGCAGCGGTCCACCTCCACCATGCCAGGGAGGTCAACACTCCTGCAATATGCAGATGATCTTTTGATGCCTCTACATCAGAAGGAGCTTGTGGAACTGATCCAATCTTGCTCCCGCAGAGGTTGGCTGAGCGTGGACACAGAGCATCACTGGCTAAGTTGCAATTTTGTTGGACTGAAGTCACATACTTGGGTCACATCCTGAAGGATGGACAGTCCCTCTTGTCACCAGAAAGGGTGAAATTGCTGGTCAACATGCCTCCTCCCAGAACTAAGAAGCACATGCTCTCATTCTGGATGGTGAACTATTGCAGACATTGGACTTTTGAGTATGCTGCTATGGACTCTGTTTTGCGAGCTGCCACGCTGCAGTCAGCTCCCTCAGAGGTACTGTGGACTGAAACCATGCACAAAGCCTTTCAGGACTTAAAGCATGCTCTCACCATGACTCCAGCATTTGGGTTGCCAGACTATCATCAGCCGTCTTGACTCACCCATGTAGTCCTTTGTATGCTGGGTTGCCTGAGAGCAGTGGCCGCTGTTGCCATTATGATTGATAAGTTCACTGCCATAGTACTGGCTCATGACTGTGTTGTGCATGTTCCCGATGCAGAATTACGCATTTTGAATATGAACATGATTGCATTGTTTCTATTTATATGTGCAGTGGTGTAAAGAGTACTTAAATACATACTCAAGTACAAGCACTGTTACATTACACATGAATGATCTATTAATGAAAGAAGTCTGCTAAAAAAAAAAGCCAACTGATTTCATAGTTTTTTACAGACAAGTTTAATCTGGTATTTCTATGTTAATTTTTCATTTACTGTGACTGGGGAATTTAATGTGAGGAACCTGAGTTGTTTCAATATTGTCTATGAATAATTTAATCATTCTTTTGTATACTTTTTATTTTTTCTTTTCTAAAATGAAATTAGCCACACGCTGTGTTCCTCACAGAAGGAAATAAAAATGCAAAAGCAGAAATACGTCATCCAAGTGCACTCTGCAGCAAGCTCAAGCAAGCTCTCCCTCTTTCATTCAAACAAAACAAAATGGCGATGGCAGGAGAAAAACAAACTAAATCTCAAAATGTTATTAGAATTAGGAAAGAGAGAAGTAATTGTAGGTAGTCTGATCCAGTCTGTCCAGTCTGATCGAGTTTTTGACTGCACTGGTGGTCATCGTCCTCTTCCTCATCCTCCTCTGTGCCTGTATGAGTTTGATGATTAAGCTGATAGTGTAGAAAACCACTAATACGTCATTCAAGTAACTCAGGTGTGTACAACTGTTGACACAAATATTAATAATAAATGTGAGAATGAGATATTGTGATTTTCAAGGCTTGAGGATGGATACAGCATCTTGAGCTGGATGACCTCTCCCTGGAGGAGGATGAGGTGGTGGAGGAGACATCAGGTCTGTAGGAAAAGGTTTCCAGGTGAATGAATCTGAAGTCCTGGATAGTGGGAGATGTGAGTTGTCTGAGAGTTTGACTTGGGTGATGCACATCGCCGACTATCTGTGTGTTCATGTACTCTTTGATCTTATTCTCCTTTTAAGGTTCGTTGTTTTGATGATTCCAGTTTTATTGTGTGTGCACAAATTATAGAATGCATTTACAGGGTGTTAATTTACAAAACTTACAGAATTCATGCTATTAATCATTTTATTATGTAAAGATAGAGATTCCGTTAATTAGTTCAGCTGATGTCATTAATCTTGATTTTATAAACATATAACTCAGTGCAATAAAAATGTATCTGCAACTGAGGATGGAGAATTATCAAGAGGGGTCCATGATGGGATACGGATCCCCAAAATGGTGCCTGTTTTGCCATTCAGGATATAAGTTAGGAATGTCAGTGACAAACATGGAGGACACTCTCCACTGTGTGAACTGAAGAGATCAACAATGATGGATTCCATATCACCATGCATCGTATGTACTAGTAACCTCTCCATGGTGTGACCCCTTTACTGTGTGCAAAGCATACTGGGTTGAAGGCTCTTCTCTTCCTTCCTGTCTACCTGGACAACATCTGGAGTCAGTTTAATAGGATTTGGGTATAAACATATAATTTCATTCAAAATATGGATCCTTATTCATAGATATTATTCATGTAATTTGCATACAAAATAGGTCTGCCCACCCCGCGGACAAAAGATTTTACCTGCGGTCACACTTCCAATTCCACGGGAAAACTGCGGACCTGGCAACCTTTGTGACACTGGCCAAATTTTCTAAATAAAAGTCAGTGAATTAAAAAAAAAAACTGGAAAAAATGATGAGTACTCATTCATTCATTTATAAAAATTTAAAAACTCATACATTTATTTTCTCTATCGTACGTCAGTGATTTGACACTGCTGCGCGCATTGGTGGTATCCTAGCAACAGAGGAAAAAAAAATATTTTCTGCTTGCGGACAACTGCACTCAGCATCAGAACAACAAGTCGACAGGTAAGTTTGCCATTTGCTACAAATATAGACTTATACCAGAGTCATATATGTTGGAAAATAATAACAGTTTCAGGATGGGCTCAGAAAATTTAAGTTTAAAAAAAAAAAAAAAAGTTTACATTTGTTATTACATTAGTTATTAAAAAAGGGGATCACATAGTATTACTGCAGAGGCTAAGCAAACGGTATGAGCAACTGAGATGCTGCACAGGGATGATTTAACTGAATTACCGTTTCTACAGTTAACATTTAATTTTAACTTATCATTTTAGGCCTAGAGTGAAAAGTGCTTTTAAAAAGTCTCAGAGAAAAGATAAGAATAGATATTCAGAATAGTCAGAAACTAACGAATGCCTTAAGACGGACATTTTTATGTATTTGGTGTATTCTCAAGTTATGTCAAACAGCAGTGTTGATCTACTTTGGCTTAACCGTTGATACCATACTCAAATTACTGTAATGACGTTTTTTTTTGTTTTTTTTTTTGTTTGTTTTTGTTTACTTTTACCTGAATGTGTAGATGAGTAGATTTTCGAGTCTGTATTTTTACTTGAACTTAAGTATGCATTAATACTATGTATTATATTTAGTTACTTTTCAAATCATAATTGAGTACTGGGTACAATTTGAATTCATATCCAAACCTTTATTCTGCATTTTTGTAGCTAATAAGGTTATTTGAACACAAACAGGCCAATAAAAAAGACATAGACAAAAACAAAAACAAAACAAAACAAAAAAAACAAAACACTGCAGCAGCAGAGGTTTGGAGTAAGGATGTTCATGAATAACCACTAATCGATTAAATTTAATTAATTGATTTTCTAATCCATTAAGTTGATAAACAATTTTACCAATTAAGTAAATGGATATTTAATCACTAGTCTAGAAATGGCAGAAATTGCACCTCACCTGACATTGTTTTGTCTGGAGGAGCCTTTCGTTGACTAAGAAAATTTAATATGAGGAAAAAAAGGACAAGCAAAACAGAAACAAAAAGAAAATTATTTAAAAAAATTTAACAATGTGTTTTGTGTCTTATAAATTGTTAATGATAAATCAGTTATTTGCATTTTCAATTATTGGTTAAGGAAAATACAACCCTTAAGAGCGGTGACTGTGACCACTGGCCAGAACAGAGCAGGGGTTGGGAGTAATTTAGAGAGAAGATATGGAGAAACAGAGACCCTTTTGATTGAATGCTGTTATTAAAAATGCATTGAACATCTGCCAGACAACACAGTTACATCAAACCAGACTAAGAGGAATCTCTGTTTCTAAAGGAAAGGGACATGTAATGTATAAAATGCTGTTGCAGTGTGCATATTATTTCATTTTCATTCTTTAAAAGTCCCCAAATTGCAGGAAACAAAGTCTCTGAAACAAGTTTTTTTTGGTTCGAAATCCTCCCTGTTTTTGAGGTCTCAAAGTTGGCATGTATGTAAAGTGCTACATTCAAAATCATACTTCAGTAAAAGTGCAAAAGTCTTACCATCAAAATATACTTCAAGTACTAAAAGTAATAGTATACTCATTATTAGAACTGCTCATTTCAGAATCATGTATATTTTATATAGTTGGATTATAATTATTGAGTCAATAATGTATTCATCACTTTGTTGCAGATGGTAAAGGTTGGATACATTTTAAATATGTATTAAACACTGCTGCTGCTGACTAATCCATTAGCTCCCAACCTGGGGTCCCCTCAGAAGGGCACCAGAAATCACAAGGAGTCCCCAAGACTCAGGCTCAGAGCTTGTCAAAATTAGATTTGCATGTTAACTAAAATCACAATTTATACAGAAGTCTGTCAACAAAACCATTTAAAAGGATACATTTCTCTTATCCTCATTTAAAAACAGTAAGCAACTTTGTAGGCTACTTAGGAGACCACACCTCTGTGACCTCTGAAGCTCTGTGATAATGAATCACTATTGTTCTTGTGGTAAGAATAAGTGTGTGTAAGCCTACTCTGTTGGGTTGTTAAAACAAAAAATGTTAAGTCTATAGTAGAAAAGAGACATTAACCAAAGGTTAAGTTCTAAAAAATGGAAACAATTTAATTGATGTTCATTTTGGACAGTAAAGTGTGTGCAGGCTGGGGGGGCTCAGCTTTCCTTAGATACAAATAGGGGAACCAGTGTTCTAATTGATTAATTGGCTAATTGTTGCAGCTCTATTGTGTTGTGAAACTGTGTCTTACTCAGATATTTGAATGTGTACAATAATCTGCAAAACGTGTTATTGTCAGATTTGCAAATATTCCAAGATTACAACATTTTTTGTATGTTTTACTCTCTTCTTGACAGGATGTCCTCAAAGAAAGTAACAGCGCTGGCAAAGTCAATGGCAGAGATGCAACTGGAGGACACTCCAGAGAAGCCTGAAGTGCCACTGAAGAACCTGCTCTGTCCTGATGCTCGACGCATCTCCAACATAATGGAAAACTGCATCGCTCAAGCTAAACTTGCAATTAATCTGCCTGCTATCATCCAGTGGATCAGTGTGTCCGGCATTGTGATTGATGAAAAGTTTAGCAGGGCAATTGAGAGGCATAATAGATTAAGTGAAATAATAGAGTCAGCTGAGGAACAGAAGGAAGAAGATGCTGCGTGGGCTCAGGTTAAGGAGGACTTCAAGAACACTGTCAAGGATCTGCTCAGGTTTATCAAAGGCCATCCTCATGTCATTTCAGGTTGGGAGGCACAGCCACCTATTGAATTAGGGGAGGAGGAGCGTAAAATAATCAGAGGGCTTGAGGAATTTCACAACCTTATGGTGGAAAGGATGTTGACCAGTGAGGAGCCAGGAGACGGTCTCAATGAGAAGGAGAAAATTGAGCTGGAGCGACTTATTACTGAAGAAAAAAAAAAGGATGCAGCTCTCAAGGAACTAGATGAAAAGGTGAGAAGTCCACAGGTTCACAACAGGAAATGATTTGCTCAAAATTTATCCAAATCACTCATTTTACACAAACCTGCAGTTATTAGGGTGCTCAATTGGCACCAAACTTGCTACAGAGCATCTTCAGACTGTCTTACACAAACGATCCACACAGATTTTTGATTTATCAAAAATTGAGCCTACAGTGCATCAAAATGTTTGACTGTAAACGGTATTATAAACATATACTTGCAAATTCTTGCTAAATACATTTTCAATGTTCATGAAAAAAAATGACAAAATTTTGGAGTCATGGTAGATGATGTTTGGAAAATATCAGAATTTTATCTAAAAAACTGAATTTTTTACAGCATTTTGAATTTCACTCTCATGCGAACAATTGGAGTCAATGCAAAAATGGCATTTTTAAACATCAGTTTTTCACTTTTGGAGCCAATAAATCATTGTTAAAAACTAATGACCAACATCTCCATGCTGTCTAGATGCAATTTGTGTATTTTGGGATTTTTGTCTCAATAACTGAATTTTTGACAGCCATTTGAAATCTGCCTTTACATGCTAACAGCTGCTGTCTTGCACACAGGTGACTGGCTTAGTCAATTTGTGAAGCTACAAGTGGTGTTTCCATTTGCCAATTAGCTCAGTGAGATAGAGGATGGTTCTTGGTGTTGAAGGTTGTGAGTTCAAGCCTCAGCTTGTACAACATTTCCATATGAGAAATCTACCCAAACTTTTCACAAAGGTCCAGTCCCATGCCAGATGTCCTCAACTGGAAAACAAGACAATAGTCCTGATGGTGGCGCTACAGCAAACCTCTAAATTTCAAAACTTTGAAAATTCACAACAAATCAACCATATGTGCTACAGCTTTGGCTGCTGCCTGGCACCCCTGATCCTTGGCTTAGTCAATTTGTGAAGCCACACATGAACTGTCACTTGCCACTTAGCTCAGTGAGATAAAAGACGGACTTCAGTGTCAGAAGTCGTGAGTTCGAGCCTCAACTAAGGCAGGATGGACTTTCAACTGTGAAAGTCTTATGTTCAGGTATCATGCTATGTGGATTAGAAACTACTAAGGTTAAAATAATTATGATTTAGGGAGTTTTGGGAAGAGACAAATACTCTTTATCAACACGTTTCCCTGTTATCCCTTGTCTCTTTTCCCTGTTTATTTGGCTTAGCTATCAGTCAATATGCAGAGTCTCTTGTGCCAGAAATTGTGAGTTCAAGCCTCAACTGATGTAAAATGCACATTAGAATGCCACCTTTTTTTCATCTTCCTACACTCTGCTTGTTGCTCAGAATTGCCTAATTTTGCCTAAAATTGCCTGGCCCCGGGCATTTACTATTTGGATTAATTGTGCAGTTTATCAGTAGTTCTGTGCTGTTATTGCTTTGCATTGAATTTAATTTGAAATATCCATAAAACAACTGGCGGCTTGTCCAGGGTGTACCCCGCCTCTCGCCCAATGTCAGCTGGGATAGGCTCCAGCCCCCCGCGACCCTCACGGATAAGCGGTTACAGAAAATGAATGAATGAATGAATATCCATAAAACATGTCACTTAGTCGAGGGTCGTTTACTCAATGATAGAAGAGGGGCCCCTTAAAGGAAAGGGTTGGAAACCCCTATGACAAGAAAACAGAAATTTATCACTTAAGTCAGTGTATCCTCTGCTATCTCCTCACCTCTGCTTTGTTTCTGTTTGTGTAACAGATTGCTCAGAAAGCTCGTGAGCTCGAAGCGTTGGATCAGAAGAAAAAAGCCCAACAAGCAGCCGAGTCAGCTCGTCAAGAGAAGCTGTGCCAATCAGGAGTCGAGTCACCAGAAGCAGAGCTCTGCAGACTCCTGGAGGAGGTTAATCAGGCGCAGCTTCAGCTCGACACTTTGGTCCGTGCGCACAAAGCAGAAGAGAGAATTCTCATGGACGTAAGTTTAGTGCATCTACCATTTCACATGTTAGTGGCTGCAACATATTTATTTTTCATTAAAAAAAAACAAACAAAAAAACATGGCAACTGTCACTGTTTTTCCCCTTGACAGAAAAATAAAGAAGTGGAGAGACAGATTGAAGACCTGCTTCAAGACTTTGATGAGAAAATGGCAGAAATGACGGTAAAAACTCTGACAGAACAAAAGTGCCAAAAGTTCCTGGAAAAGATACTTAATGTTTACTCTGGATACTTGTTCATGTGTTTGTTGAGACTATATTTAGCCCGATTTCACATGACAGTTTATGTTCATGACCTCGGATAAAGCAGTTAAACAGCATAATCTTAAAGCAACAGTTCATCCCAATATCAAAAATACATAATTTTCCATTTACCTGTGGTTCCATTTATCTATACAGATTGTTTTGGTGTGAGTCACCAAGTTTTGGACAGATCAGCCTTGTCTTGAATACATGGCGCTCAGCTTGTGGTGCTCAAAGCACTGAAAAAAATACATTTGAAAAACTCAGCAGCAATGTCTCTTTCCAGAAATCATGACCCTGTTACTCAAGATAATCTTGTGAGCAGTTTGGTGTAGCAACTCTTTTCTTTTATTGAACAAACAAAATCACCACAGAGAAGGAAACTTGCACCTGCTCGTGGACAAGAAGCTAGTGCTCATGATAGCATGGGGCTGTGATCCGTTTGGCAGGTGTATCTCAGTACAAAACAAAGTACAGACATTGCCTTTGAGTTTTTTAATTTTTTTAAACAACTATAATAATAATTACTAGCTCTGAAAGCAGAAGTCAAGGAAAAATAAGCAGACATAGATGTGTACAACTATCATACAGTTCATTTAAAAATGAAATATATACAGTAGTATAACGCTTTTTAAAAATAACAAACCATCATGACCCAATTGACAGTAGATCTTATCAATGTGTGTATTAATGAACGTTCATGAACATCTTTACTACCATTTCCGCATCACCATATATCATATATGTTAAATATTTTATAAATAATATATAAATATAATATGCAGGAACATTTATAAATGCATTTAGGTCGAGTTAACAGGCTATCTCATTTTTTTATATCCTCTCATCAAGAAAACAAACCTAAAAATGTTGAGACAACTCAAACACTTCACATCAACTGACTGTAATAGATTTTGAGTTTTGAATCAAACTCAAACTCTTAAGTTTTTAAAATAAACTAAAAGAAGTTTTTATGACCTAGTTGAGATAATTTTACTTTTCTTTTTTTTCCACCACCATCACCTGTCTCAGGCCAAAATAGAAGAGAATAAAAAAGGGCTTGAAAGAGAGGAGGAGGAGCTGAGGCAGCTGGAGAAGCCCTTTGCTGAATCTAGAGGTCGAGTACAACAAGGTCATGGAGAAGCGGCGGCTGGCAGAAGAGAAGAGGAGGGAGGAGCAGATGGAGCTGAAGCTGAAGATCAAGGCTGCTATCATTGCCCAGGCCTGGTGGAGAGGACACAGCACTCGCAAGGCCTTGAAGAACGAGAGCATAAGCAAGAAGCCCCCAGAAAAGGGGAAGGGCAAAAAGACCAAGAAGAGACAGTGACCACTTTCTGATTCTGGTGCATCACTGACAGTGTAGAGCATCAGTATTTTGAGATGCTCCATACCCTTTTTTTTTTTTCTTTTTTTTTTAGAATAAGTAGTTAGATTTATAAGTATTAGAGTATTTAGAATATTTAGAATATGTTTTTGAAGTGTCTGTGGCTGAATATGTTAGTTCTATGAATATATAAGTTACTGTATTTTAAGATGCATTGTGTTTTGTCATGTATGTGTTTTCTTTTAGTAAAATAGTTTCAGTTTTAAACTGGTATTGTTTACTACGATTGTCAACTACAGAATGTAATGGATTACCATGCTTTTGAGAGCAACATTTAATATCTGAATTGGTGGTTGACCAATATGGGTGTTTTAATGGCTGATGCTTATATTAAGACAGCAGGGTGGCCAATTAATGATATGTAATGCCATTATCAAAACAAAGAAAAGTCACGTGTAATTACATTATTTTATACACCTAATATACTTAGCAACCAAGATCAACCTCATGTGCTCAGCCTGTGGATGACATTTTAATCATAAAAGTTCATAGAAAACAACATTGGTGGGTTTAAACTGAAAACAGGTCAGATCAGTCAAAATACTGCAAGTTAAAAAATGGACTGATTTATTGGATATACCTGCAAATGTGGGGAAAAATTAACATTAAAAAAAGAACTTTGATTTTGCTGTTAGAAATAAATGAAAACTAAACATTGACTAACTATATGAAGGATCTAAGATTAATTGAAATATGGAGAATGCAAAACCCGAATCAAAGAGAATATTCTTGTTGCAAGTTCATATAAAACCCACTGACGCATCGATTATTTTTTAATTTCTATGGAACTATTGTCTAATGTTAAAAAATGTTGGTACAATCCACTTAGGTAGGTTCGAACATTGCTCAAGATGGAGGTTACAGGTCAATTTTTTACAGGATCCAGCTTTTGTTAAATTTGTGGAGAGTTGCATTGACAAATATTTTGAACTAAACACAGATGAAACTATGGCCAGTATTAGGTGGGAGGCGTTTAAAGCCTATATAAGAGAAGAAATTATTAGTTACACAAGTTCCAAAACTAAACAGCACAACCAAGAATTCCGAACACTAGAAAGCCAAATTAAAAAAGCTGAGACCGAAATTTACAATGATAACGATCCTGGAAAATTGTATAATCTTTCTGTTATGAGGGCCAATTATGATCAATTATCATCTGACAAAGTAGCTAAGAGTCTAATGTGGACTAAACAAACATATTATGACCAAGGAGAAAAGGCAGGTAAATAACTAGCTTGGAGGATAAAGAAAATGCAAGCGGAAAGAACAATCAATAGTATAAAATCAATAGATGGCAACCTAATCACAGACCCATTAGAGATAAATAATTATTTCCGAGACTTCTATGAAATGCTGTACAAATCAGAATATACATAAAACGGAAAAGAACAGAATGCATTTCTTGACCAGTTAAAATTTCGGACTATATCAGATGATGAAAAAACTATATTGGATAGCTCATTAACAACAGAGGAACTTTGTGAAACCATAGGGGACATTAACGGTGGTAAAGCACCAGGCCCAGATGGGCTACCGATAGAGTTTTATAAAACATTTCAAAAGCATCTTGTGAAACCACTTCTTGACATGTATGAAGAATCCTTTACTGAAGGAACCCTCCCAGATTCATTAAGGTTAGCTTTATTAACCCTCATATTAAAACCAAACAAGCCCCCAACTGAATGCTCATCTTACAGACCAATCAGTTTAATGGGATGTGACACAAAAATACTTTGTAAAACACTTTCAAAAAGATTAGATAAATATCCCCCTCAGCTGATTAATGATGGCCAACATGGTTTTATACAAAAAAGACAAGGTTATCATAAGAGTTTTGAATATACTTTATGAGAAACATAATGCAACAGACACCACGATGCTATCAGTAGATGCTTGCCAAGCATTTGATCGAATAGAATGGTGTTACCTTTTTAATGTACTCCCAAGATTTGGACTGGGCGAAATTTTTCTTAAATGGGTTAGACTATTATACGTGAATCCAACTGTTGAGATCCTAACGAATAATACTATATTGAAACCCTTTATCTTACAGAGATCCACCCGACAGGATTGCCTTCTGTCCCCATTGTTATTCACGTTGGCAATCAAACCTCTAGCATTAAGTTCGTATCTATACTCTTCAGATATTAAGACATTGAAAAGACGTACAAAAAAAACCTTTTCTTAAAAACACCATTTCAGTTTGGCATGTTGCACACAAACATAGTGGTGATATGCCTGTATTATCTCAGTTTACTCCTATTTGGGGAAATGAACAGTTTACACCTGGTAAAGAGGAAGGAGGATTTAGGTTATGGAATACAAAAGACATCCAGAAAATAAAGGACCTTTATGTGGATGGAATTTTGCTTTCTTTTGATCAGTTATGTCAGAGGTATCAAATCCCCAAAAACACTTATATACACTTACAAATATTTGCGGTTAAGAAGCGACATGTTATCAAAATACAAACAGATAATGTGTCCACCACCTTTATCGAACCTTGAGGAAATAACACTTGCAAACTAAGTATTACAGTATATTAGTTGCATATAGTACTGACTCAACACTGGATAAACTGAATGCTTGGAAAATGGACATAAAAGAAGACATTGATGAGATAGACTGGAATGAAGCATGTTTAAAGGCACAAAAACAAACTATAAATACTCAATTGAAACTGCTTCAATATAAATGGCTAATGAGGATGTATATAACTCCTGTCAGGCTCCATCATGTCTGCTAATATTCCAGATGTGTGCTCTAAATGTTTGGATGAGAAAGGCACTCGATTCTATCGCTTACAGGAATGTTCAAAGATCCAAAACTTCTGGAAGGATGTTATAAAATGTTTGTCAGACATGTTTAATATCAGAGTTCCTTTAAATGCCAAACTGTCTTTCCACATACATTGAAACAGACGACACTACTGGACTTTGGACTTCTTCAAGCCAGGGGAGCTATTGCACTTTGTTGGAAGAGTACGGATGCTCCTTCATTAGGAATGTGGATAAAGGAACTGTCTAGCTGTATTGGATTGGAAAGATTAACATACATTGCTAAGGGCAAGCAGAAAGACTTTAATAAACTCTGGGAACCATACATGATTATTATGACAGATGAAAATTTAAAATCCATTTTCAATTTTCAATTTTAACTATTTAATTAATTAATTTGCATCCTAATTTATGATGATGCAAGTGTGTGCGTGTATGTGTGTATTGTACCCATAATTGTTGTATTAAATAATATAAGAAAATGACAATAAACATATTGTGGAAAAAAAGAAACAACTGAAAACTATATAAACATAGAGAACTATAAAAACTATTTTCTTTCAATTGCCACAGGGTGGCAGTACAGGACCTTGTGTCCTGAATTATCACATCTAGACGGTAAAATACATTCATCAGGCAGTGATGGAGACAGAAGAGAGGTTAACTTATGTGATATTGCAACAAGACAGTGTTTAACAAGTTAAAATACTATCTGAACTATCACAACATATTATCACATTAAAATCAGAATAAGGAGCTACATTAATGTCCTACTAACCACTCACTAAACACATTTATTTAAGTCTAGAAACACTGATGTTATTAGCAGACCTCCCAGCATGCACTGCATTTATGTTTAACTCTTCCTTTCTCTAGTTTGAATACATTATATTTAAGAGATTGACATATATCACAGGTTAAAAAAATAGAAACAAACAAAAAAAAACCCAAACAAACAAACAAAACAAAACAAAACAAAAAAAAACCTCAAATCATAATTGCCCACTTCACTGTCAAAGAAAGCTGAGATTTAATTTAATTTAATTTTTAAGTCAAACTTATGTTTGGAAATAATTTTATAATCTTTTGAAGATTAAATAAGAAGAAGACAAGATTAAACTATTAACTATTATTCACTTTGTTTATAAAACTCAAAGAAAGTTTTTATTTTAAAAGTAAATTATCTCAACAAAAGATTATAAATTGGAAAACAGTTTTTTAGTTTATTTAAAAACTTTGAGTCTGATTCAAAACTCATTATGAATTTTCTCAACTTTTTTATTACCGTGTTCTGGAACAATAGTGGCTGCTAATTTTACCCCTACCTTGGTATTTCCTCATTACTGACAGACAGTTAATATGCAGTAATTACCAAGTAGATCCAGAATCCGTATCAAAATGATTGATAAGGATAAGGATAAGTTGTTGACTGCACTCAATTGTTTATTGAGGATTGTCTTCAAGTTTAAAGTTCAGTTTTTATTTTTAAAGAGATTTACAGTAAAACAACTAACAAACTTCAAATCCACCATTCAGTGCCAGTTTTATGAATTCTGCTTTTTGGTCTTGCCTTTTTTCTGTTCTTCTCCTTTCTGTTCTTCACTCTGTCCGGTTTGATACCGCTTCACAATGTTGTGGTGGTCCTCGATGAACTGCTTGATCTAAAAGAAGGAGACAGTAGGAGACAGTAAATTAATCGTTTTCTGTTGCTCCGTCTTCATCTCTGCTCAATCAGGGTGTACATACCTTGTCCAGCTGTTTCTCCGTGTCATTGATATCCACCCCTTCATCTCCTGTCTTTTCATAGAGGTTGAGGGTCGCCATCTTGATCTGTCCCAGAAGGAGTGTCTTCTTTGCTGCTGTTTCCTGGATGTGGTTCCACTTCCTTTCCTGTATGTAGACAGACATGGACAACCAAATTTGATCAAGGAAATTCAACAAAGACGGGACGGTTATTACAACCTAAACAAACCATACATCATAAACTGAACTCTAAATAGTATCCAAATATGATTTAAACATACTTTACAGGGCTCATGGCATGTCAGTGTCACAATTCGTATTACTCCTTTTTTTTTTTATTCCATTGTAGCTGCTTATGATGACTGACATGACTAATAATAGCTAATGTTATATTCACTGCCTGGCCAAAAACACACTCTAATATTTCGTTGGACCGCCTTTAGCTTTGATTACAGCGCGCATTCACCATGGCATCGTTTCAATAAGCTTATGCAATGTCACTACATTTATTTCTGTCCAGAGGTACATTAATTATTTGCCAAAATCTTGTATTGATGATGGGAGAGTTGGACCGCTGCGTAAAGTCTTCTCCAGCACATCCCAGAGATTCTCAGTGGGGTTCAGGTCTGGACTCTGTGGTGGACAATCCATGTGTGAAAATGATGTCTCACGCTCCCTGAACCACTCTTTCATAATTTCAGCCCAATGAATCCTGACATTGTCATCTTGGAATATGCCCGTGCCATCAGGGAAGAAAAAAATCCATTGATGGAAAAACCTGCTCATTCGTATATTCAGGTGTGACTGACCTCATTTTTTGGACACATAATGTTGCTGAACCTCGACCTGATCAACTGAAGCAACCTCAGATCATAACACTGCCCCCACAGGCTTGTACAGTAGGCACTAGGCATGATGGGAGCATCACTTCATCCGCCTCTCTTCTTACCCTGATGCCCCCATCACTCTGGAACAGGGTAAATCTGAACTCATCAGACCACATGACCCTTTTCCATTGCTCCAGAGTCCAGTCTTTATGATTCCTAGCAAATTGAAGCCTTTTTTTCTGATTAGTCTCACTGATAAGTGGTTTTCTCAATGCTACACAGCTGTTTAGTCCCAATCCCTTGAGTTCTCTTCACACTGTGTGTGGAAATGTTCTTTCTTTCACTATTTAACACAGCTGAGTTCTACTGTTGATTTTTTATGATTTGATTTCACCAAACGTATAAGTGACCTCCAATCACGATCATTCAAGATTTTTTTCCGACTACATTTCTTCTTTGAAGATGATGGTTCACCACTATCCCTCCAGGTTTTAATAATGTGTTGGACAGTTCTTAACCCAGTTTTAGTAGTTTCATCAATCTCTTTTTTGCTTGATGTTCATAGCCAACCAAAGAACAATTAATTAGAGGAGGTTTGTAAAAGTTTCATTTGTATACATAATATTACCATAACATTAGCTAAATGTGATTATAATCATTTTTGGATACTTTTTAAGCAGATCAGGTCCAAGCTCTAATGGCGGCCTGTAAGGCATGGCTTTTGTCTGGTACCCATGTTAGAGTTTCAGAGTACGTCTCCTCCAGCTCAGTCTCCAGCTGGGCCAGTTGGTTTTTCTTGTGCAGCCGCAGCAAACGATGCTGGTCCTCCATGATCACCAGTTTTTTCCTCTGTTGGTCGATCTTCTCCTGCGCCTCAATGTCCTTCTGAATGAGCTGCTCTTTTAAGTGGAGAAGACGCTCTATATGATCAGCGAGCCGGTCAGCATCTTCGAACTGTAACACACACTCATTAATGATGTAACAGCAACATTAAACTTCTTTATCTACTCTACGCATGTCACGGTTTGTCATAGACCACTCCTGCTAACGTCATACAAATTATTACACTTTTGTGAAATACAACATTAACTTGTACGAACAAGACTGAGGTGCCATTTTACACAACAATGTGATAAAGTGTGGTCACTGTTCAGGCCATCATCGAGAGTCAAGAAGAGTCAAGATTTAGGGAGTCAAAATGAGCTTTGGACCCTTAGCACAATTTTTCAGTTAATAATACATCATTATTCTGAAGGAGTTGTGTGAAGGTAACCTGTTAGACATTTTACATTATTGCATCGGGTTGCATGAGCAAGGATTAATGTTCAGACTCAATTAAATCAGGGTTTAACTTTAAATTATGTTGCATAAAACTTTTAAATTATTTTAAAATTAAGATTAAGATTAAGATTAAATACAAACTTCTCCTTAAAAAAGTAGATTAAATTTATTTCTGCTGCACCAAAACTTTGGCCTGATATCTGACTGCATTGTCAACTTGTTACACTTGATTTCCAAATTCACTATTGTTATCACTCCTCCTTGGTTGCGGTGCACACAGCTTGACAAACCTTGACACCGGTTTGGCGGCCTGAATCCCACCCCATGGCACTGATTGGCTAATAATCCCCGTCTGCTGTTCTTCCGTCCTGTGCCGTTGTCTGTTTTTGAATCTTCTATTATTTGGCCACACTGCTCCATTAATTTGGCCATCAAGTTTTTCTCAAAGGACGAGAAATGAGAACTTCTCTGCTCAACCATCATGAGCAGGCTAACTAGCTAGCTAGCAGACAGTGTAATGTTTTGTTCAGAAATCTTTCATACACTTGTCCCAACAGTCTGCAAATACATTTTTTAATTTTATCTTATTTTATTAATTTATGTTTTTTAATTTGGGCAAACAAGCACTCCATATGGATTTAACTCTATTTAGTCTGCACCAGTAAACATCAGTAAACTTGGATTTACTAAGCAGAGATTAATTTTTAATTGTGCAACTGAATTTAAAATCTGGATGTACTCATTTGTCTGATTCATCAGATGCACTCTGTGGGTATAAGCCTTGGTTGCTTGGTTTCAGTCGGCATTGTGGCTTCTGCTATCTACATTTTCAAAGTACCCCGGAAAATACAACATCTCCCACCTGCAACCTACACAATGAAAATGATAAATTAGTGCCTGGCACGCTAACAAGGATGTAAACAAGCTAGCAGTTGTTACCTTTTTTTTTTTTTTCTTTAGGGTGATTTGGCCATTTTAATGCCAAAAGTCACCTCCCAAATGTTCCACCAAAACAAGTTCCCTCTTGACACTATTTTGCAGCAACACCATCCCTGCATCCTTAGGCTCTGTGTGATTAGAACTGATCTTAATAAAGGTACAATAAGTAGGATTTGTCAGTTACTGCTTGTAAATGCACCACAAAGCTAGTTGATTGTTCGCTCTCAGGACTTCAAATACTAACGTTTTGGGTTGATGAAGTGTCCTGAACACAGCAAAATAAGGAGATAATAAGAGTGTATGGATGCAGGGCGAGGTCTCTGCAGATGCAGGTGCTGCCACACACTTCTGATGGTTTGTGGATGATGACTGAGTGGGATTATTCCATGGGAAAGTCCTGCTTTGGCTTCCAATTAATATTTGTTGTTGAAACTCAGTCTAAGAGCAGCAAAAAGATGAGTTGCCAGTATCATATTACTTTGGGAACTACAGGAATCAATGTGTAAGGTGGTGCTATGCATTTCAAACAGACTCTTAACTGATAGCTGGTTTAGTAAAATGGATAAATATCATATTATAATGAACTGTGCCTGTACAATACACAAATTTAGATTTAGTCACATGTTGCCCTGCCATATGTACATCCATGCATTACCTGAGTCATTTTGGCCATCCGTTCCATGAAGTCCTGATACGGAGTGTGTCTCTCCACCTGACGCAGTAGCTCCTGTTTCCTCTCCACCAGTCGAACAGTCTCCTCCATCAGCCTCTTAATCTCTGTGACCTTTTGAAGACCTTCCTGCCTCTCCCTCTCTGCTTTCTCAGCCCATGGATTAACATTATATTCATCCTACTCAGAGGAACGCAGAAGGGTTTAGTTAGGCTGTTGCTGTCCAGTGAAACTGAAATTCAACGTGTACGGTGTCATACCAGTGTCAGCTGTGTGTGAAGTGATCCCCTACTGTACCTTCAGAAATACGTCAAATCTCGAGCGTGACTCAGCCACTTCCTGAATCTTCTTCTCCAACTCCTCCATCTGTTGTTTCAAACTCTCTTTAAGCTACATTAAAACACACACAGCAGAGCTGCTTAGCAATATTTATGATGCACAGACAGCGAGCATTAAAGGAACGGACTGTATTTTTTTAAGTATTGATAGTCAGTGTATTACCGACAGGAGATGTGTGCTGTAAACAGGGTCAGCAGTAAAACTTATTTTAGCCAGTTTCAGTGTATGCTAGATTTAGAATATTTTCACCACTTAGGCTTGTTGCTGCATTGCATCAAGCCAGGACAAGTCTGGCCTCTGAACAAATACTCAACAAAAGATTCTCAATGAAACTCAAACATCTAAGAGAACGAACGAGCAAAACACATTTTGAGTGAGCAGGAGCTTTAAATGTGGGAATTTCCTGGTTTAGCTTGTGTTACATTATAGTAAACTTAATATCTTTGGGTTTTGGATTATTGTTGGACAAAAAATCTTTTAAATAAAAAACTATTTATTTAGTTATTTATTGAACTACAGTGAATTATTTAGATATTTATACCTACATGTGTATATATTTAATAGCTTATTTATTTAATTCAGGTTTTATTGCATTGCCGTATTTGTTTATTTCATAGGGATATATGTATTTATTATCTATTATTATTATTTATTTATGGAAGACCATTTCTGCCAGTGAAAGAAAAAAATATCCCCACTGTAAGTCAGAATTATGAGATAAAAAAGCCATAATTATGAGATAACAAGTTGATCTTAGGGTGCATGCTTGTTCAGTGACTAGCAGCAAGTCATGTCTGGCTTTGTGTTTGTTCGCTTGGTTTACTCATTTTAAGTTGAAAGAAATTGTGGCACATAAAAAGTTGAAATTATGAGATAAAAACTCATAATTCTGAGATAAAAAGTTGAAAGTATGAAATAAAGTCATTTATGAGACAAAACGTCATAATTCAGAGATAAAAAGTTTAAATTATGAGAAAAAATGTTGAAATTTTAAGTCATTATGGGACAAAAAGTAATAATTTTTCCGTTTAAAAGTCAAAATTATGAGATAAAAAGTCAATCTTAGGGCAAATACTCGTGCAGTGACTGGCAGCAAGTCACGTCTAGCTTTGCGTTTGTTGAAAGAAATTATGAGATAAAAAGTCTGAATTATGAGACAAAAAGTCATAATAAGATAAAATGTCATAATTGTGAAATAAAAAGTCAAAACATGAGATACAAAGCCAAAATTATGAAATAAAAGTTTAAATTATGAGATAAAGTCACTCATGAGACAAAAAGTTCAAATTATCAGATGAGATTAAAAAAAGGTCAATTTTTATCTCATATTTTTTGACTTTTTATCTCAAATAATTTTTAATCTCGTAATTCTCCATTTAGATTTTTTTTTTTGTATATATCTATACCATGGGGATGTTTTTTCTTTCTCTGGCGGAAATGGGCTTCCCTACATATTTGACCCGCACACCCCCTGTCTGCGCTCCTCCATCTTTACGTCCAGCTCCTCCTCCTCTCGGCGGAGCTCCAACAGTCTTAAGATCGCGGCGGTCTCGGTTCTGTGACGGAAATCTGCCGTCATCATCTCACGGCTGAGGCTCGACCCCGCTGCAGGCAAACTCCTGTTCACACATTAAAGCGTGGTTAGAAAGTTAGTAACAGTGATCGCTCAGATTGATTCTGGCAGAACTTCAGACGCTGGAAAAAAAAAAAAAAACTTCTCATAAACTCACTGCTCCTCACGGACGGAGCTGGTGTCCATCACTCTTTGTTGTCCTGCGAGATTTTCAGTTTTTCCAGTTTAACTCTCCCTCCTCCTGCAGCCGTTGTTGTTTGACGGCAAGTTTCCAAACTTTTTACAACCCTTCGCCACCAGCGTCCAGTCCCCCCTCCGTTTGCATGGTAACACAAACCAGGAACATTTAAAGGGACAGTCCAACATTTCAGTGCAAAGGGGGAAATAAAACACAAACAACTTTTCAAAACAAGATTTTTTATTCTCATTCAATATGTAGTCTCAAAATCTATTAAAACTGATAAGGATTATGGCCACATCATAAACTTTTCAAAACAACAAGTCAAGCTCTTAAATTAATCTCCTGCAAAATAATTGCAAAAAACATTCCAAAACATAGCAGCATGCACTGCTTTTTTTTTTTTTTTTTTTTTTTTTAGAAAAGCTGTTGTGAAAACAGAGATTTTAGGGTGCAACAATCCTCAAAAAAAAAAAAAAAAACAAAAAAAAAAAACGCCTGCAAGATCCCGGGGGGGACTGATCAATGTGTTGGCGCTGAAATTGATTATTGTTGCTCTTAAAATGCATTAAAATGCTTAGATTTATATTATAGCCTAAATTTTCCCGGGGGAGGGGGTCCTTGAATCACGCTAGAACTCATGACCTCAGCATTTCTACTGAACTTCTACCGTTTCAAACATGACTAACCTGCAGAATCTCAAAACACAAAACTACAATGAGAAACTCTGCCTGCAGGGGACTTTTATCTAACGTGCACCCAGGGGCCCGTAGTCTCATAATCCATCCTGTGTACCACCTATATGATTAAAAAACAGACTGAAAATCTGTGCACAGTGTGGACCTCTCTGATGTGACCCCTGAAACTTGAGTTTCAGACATTTGATTGACAGGTGTTACCACAGGGAGATGTGTGATTTTTTCACTTTAAGCACAAAACTCACACTTAATATCACACCTTCCCACTACTGACGCTTTGAACGACACTGGACGCTGCACGCAAGCACGTGGTTACACGCCATGCTCCTCACCGTCCAGCAGACTGACAGACACAGGCAGACATGATGACACTTTGCTGTAAACATGTCAGGAACAAGATCGGCTGTGTGAAAATTTTGAGGCTACTTCAGTTCAAAAGATGTAGATGCCTAATTTATGAGAGAATTTACTGGAGTCTGACAAGTTGTTTACATACTGAGACATGTTTGGAAATAAAGCCCACTGAACTGTCAGTGAATCAGCCATTACGTTGTATCCAGCATTTTTCTCTTATTTTGATGGGAGACGGGAAATGTGGGAGGTTACACAACATTGTTTGCATCATAAAGCACTAAGCCACAGGTGCAACCAAAACCTGGAGAATCATTTTTGAATATTTCACCCATAGAAAATATATAATAACTAGTTTGGGTTAAAATTAGAAAGAAAACAAAATGGGGGGAAATGGACGTTAAGGGGTTTTTAAGTGCCACCTAAATCTTAAAGGCCCTTTACATTTATTTTCTCAATCTTTTTTTTTTACTACAAGCGATGATGAGGCCCTATATTGACTCTATTTTCTGCCAAAGTTAGGAGAGATTTGGTTATTTCACATTTCAGTATTTGTGGGGTTTTTGTTTTGTTTTTTGTTTTTTTGTTTTGTATTTCTCACTGGTTTGGAGTAGGCGGGGCTTAGTTGAAAAAAATGTGTCTTGGCCCACTCAGTGCACCTTTACTCCGCAGTCAAGTCTCCATCTCTGTTGTCTTGTTACATCTTATACACTGTTTTTGTCTTATTACATATTTTACTTCATTTTGTCTCGTTACATCATTTTCATCTTGTGACATCTGTTACGCCGTTTTCGTCTCGTTGAGTTTTTTTTTATGTCATGTTCATCTTGTGGCATCTCTTCATGTTGTTTTTGTTTTGTTACATCTTTTATGCTGTTTTTATCTTGTTACTTCCTTCATGTTGTTTTTGTCTCACGACCATTTTGTCTTGT
This sequence comes from Lutjanus argentimaculatus, assembly GCA_034769285.1. Classification (NCBI taxonomy): domain Eukaryota; kingdom Metazoa; phylum Chordata; class Actinopteri; order Lutjaniformes; family Lutjanidae; genus Lutjanus; species Lutjanus argentimaculatus. The sequence continues at coordinate 15,253,930 of JAWZSL010000017.1, forward strand.
TGCATCTTTTATGTTGCTTTCATCTTGTAACATCTTATACATCATTTTTGTCTTATGTCTTTTCAGCCGTTTTTGTCTCGTGTTGTTTTCATCTTGCAGCATCTTTTACGCCATTTTCATCTTGCTACGTCTTTTTGTCGTTTTTGTCTTGTTGTGTATTTTATGTTGTTTTTATCTTGGGACATCTTTACATCATTTTTGACTTCTTACGTCGTTTTCATCCTGCTACGTCTTTTACGTCGTTTTCATCTTGTCTCTTTTTTTTGGTTGAAATCAGTCTTGATGTTGAGAAGGCAGTGCACAATGATGCAAAATAAAAATAATCAATAATTCTTCTCAAATGCATTAAAACTAAAGTAACAAGCCTGTTTTGAAAGTGTAAGGAGTAGAAAGTACAGATATTTGTGTTCAAATGTATGGAGTAAAAGTAAAAAGTTGTCTGAAAAATAAATACCCAAGTAAAGAAGAGATACCTGCAAACTCTACTTAAGCACAGTAATAAAGTATTTGTATTTAGTTACTTCCCACCTCTGTTGTTTTCTCAATTGATCTGTAGAGGTTTAGTCAAAAAAGACAGGCGCTAGTGTATTCCTGTCACCCACAGCAATATTCACTGTTCACTATTCAACAAATCTTCAAAGACTTGTTATCACTTTTAAGTCAGAGCCACAGAGGATTGAGTTAATGGTAATTTGACATTACATGTTCATACTGGTAGCACAGAGCCGTGTGGTGACAGAGGATGACGGCATCAGAACGCTTAATGGAAATGCTGTGTGCTGTAATTTTTGCATAATAATTGCAGGTGTGGAAAAGATGGTGACGCTGACAATAAAAGCAGCAGAACCAGAAAAGTGCATCTGATGTCAGTGCATGTCATGCACACACACACACACAAACTGAGCAGAGAAAATGGGAGAGAAAGCAGGAGAAAAGGCATGACCAAAAGGCACTGAAGGGGAAAAAACAACAACACAGATAGCTGCAGGCTGCAGAGATCCCGCTCTATTCATTTTTGATGAATGGATGGCTTTCTGCACACACAGCGCACTTTATTAATACTAATGGCATGATGCTATTATAATAAAAGCATGTTGTGCCAGGTGATGGGCACAGTGTGAGGCTGTGGAGATGGAGACATCACACCCATGTAAACACCAGCAGACCTTTTAACAGCTGAGGAGGAGGAGGAGGAGGAGGAGGAGGAGGAAAGGACGATGAAGAGGTCAGAATCTATAATGTGAGGCACAAAGCTCTATGAGTACACTAAAGAATACAGGAAGCACCGCTCATTTTTATTAACGTTAATGTTTCACATTTTTTCTCTTTAAATGTCCTCATAACAGGCTCGGGGAGTAACGGATTACATGTAGCAGGGTTATGTAATCTGGATACAAAAAAATTATTACAGCCTCTGGTGAAACAAATGCTGGGTGGAAATTTAGCCATTTTTTGTCTTTAAATTAATCTATCAATCAATAAATTGTCCGTGACAAAAGAAGGAACAGCTGGACAAACTAATAAACCTAACAACAAACTTACAAACAAAAAATCTATTATTAATTGACTGTTAAATTAATTTGCATCTATTAATAATCAATTAATCATTTTGAGTCATTTTTTAAAGAAAAAAAGTCCAAATTCTCTGATTTCTCTGATTGGACAGATGAAACAGAGGACAATAGGTGCGTTCGAGATGAGCCAGGCCTGCACAGAATCAATCACCAGCGATCGCTGCACAATGCATGCTGGTTAGATTTGTGTCCGACTTGATCCCGAATTCCTCTGACGTCATGCACACGAGGGCAACGATAACCTCACGAGATCGAGGCGGTTTTTAGAGCCAGGCGCCGCAGTTGCTCTCCTCCGACTGCAAGCACCTGGCTGTCACCTGATCGATGAGCTTACAGGCTCTGATTGGCTCTTAATTATGACAATAAACACCATGTGTTGTATAAAATACTAATTTTCTGTGTAATTGTGATATTTAACAGTGGATATATTAGTCTGATGTTGTGCAATCATGTTTTAATCTGTCAACAAGCAGATATCTTGTGGCTGATGGTAATAATAAAGGTTATATATATGACTTATCAAACAGTTTCAAAGTGCTTTGCAAGGCAGATAAAAGAACACGTTCCCTGTAACAGAAAGGGGGGTCTCTTCTATTTCATCTTCAATCAGCAATCAAGAACGCACTTTATCTCTTTAGCTATGAACGTGGTCTGCAAGGTAACCTATATTCCTGTATATTTTCTGAAGTGTGCTAGAAACTGTCCGACTTGACTGCAGCTTTTTGTCTCCACCTCGTGCTGCAGCCGCCTGATGTCGTCTACTCTTCAGGCGAAGTGCTGTTCATCTCCAACACGCCTAATGAAAAACATAAGACAACTAGTGACATGGCTGCACTTGATTGAATTGATAGAATATCCATATTATTATTATTAATAATAATAATAAAAATTCAATGCATCTTATGCAGTCTGTGCACATTGCCACTGGCACTGTCTGGAGGCACCTGCACATCCTTTACTTGAACTTTGCTCCATGGCGCTTACTTGTGGTTTTCTCCTCCTTGCTATAATTTGAGTATTAATGATCCCCAAATGTCATGTTTGATAAGAGTCCCGACCTGAAGACATCTGCATGACAATCCAGGGTCATACGCATAGCGCCGCCTACTGGCAACAGGAAGTAAGCCTTGTGTGACAACCATCATTTGATTCACATAAAATTTTTATGGTGTGGTCTACACTTGATTTACCGGAACATGATTGTTCTGTAGTGCCACCTTATGGAGACAGGAAGTGGCAGTGAACTCCTTCCTGCAGTGTCCAAAACATGTAAAAATCAAACATCCCCCAAATCCTTGTCGACAGGTCGGCGTCTTACAATGAGACTACAGTTGCCACGTGTCCCGACACACACACAGAGGTGTGAGGGCCCGATCATCACTGCTTGCAGCTTTAATTTTCTTTTTTGCTCATAAAAATGGTATTTTAAGAGTTTTTAAGGGTTTTGGTCTGCTCCGGTTCTCATTGCCTTTAAATTCCCTAAAATAAAATAAAAAAATAGCGTAACTGAATACTCAAGTCAATAACCAGTAAAAGCCTTGACTTTTACTACAGCTCACACACAGACACCCACACACACACACACACACACACACACACACACACGCACGCACACACACACACACACACTCACACACACAGACTCCCACACTTGAGTGGACAGGTAACAAACATTTAGGCATCCATAATTAAAGGTCAACAGTGTGGTGCAAACAGATATTGAGAGGAAGTCTGTGTTTATGCTAATGCCTTGTCAGACAGAGAGGCCAGCGACTCTCTGACACCATCTATTAATAATGAGACACGATTGCAGAAATGCACTGGGTATGAACCAAACAAAGCTGCTTCTGGCAAACAATGGGGTCTGACAGCCGGCTGAGTGAGTGCTTTGAAATTAGGCTGCGTGTGCATGCAGTGTTTGCAGGGAGTGGGGTGTGTGAATGGATTTGTTTGTGTATTGATGTTTGTGTTTTTGTGTTTGTCTCACAGCAGTGGCCTTGTCTGGCCTGTTTGCAAACATGCTTGTACACGAGTGGCGACAAGCCTGCAGGGAAGTGCGGGCAACGGAAATGCAGGGAAGAGAGTGGGAAGCCTGCTGGGGGAGGCTGAGGCACATGGTACCTCTACAAAAGGCAAATAAGAGAGTAATATGTATAATTTCTGAATACAACAATGTGTATTAAATATATTTAAGGGTATAATATGCAACTTGTCCCTAAAAATAATGTATAGACACATATAAGCATAATTTCTGTCAATCATCATGACCCACAAGTGTGTTGTAGTGGCTGTATCTGCAGAGTCTCTGCCCTCTGCCCATGTTTCATTATTTTCTTTCATTATTTTGCTGCACTCCGGATGATTTACCGACCCAAAACATCAGTATTTGACATCCTGACATCTCTGTGGTGCATTTACAAACAGCTTGGATTTCAAAATATCTTTTTGAAGTAATTCTAGCCGGGTCATTCGTTAATCTAATCAAGTCATACAGTGGTTCCCACGGTGGTTACAGGACAAACAATAGTACATTCAGACTTTTCAACCAGTTACACTGTAGGAAATTCAGTGTTTCCAGACCAGAAAACCCCATGTGCCATTGAAAATTAATTTTCTGGTACTATTAAACGGTTTGTTTGACTAAGACTTTAAGGCCATAGCATGTGTTGAAGTTGAAATGAGATGTAAGCAAAAAAAATGTGTAGGACCACAGCAACAATTAAAGACACAGTGAGGTCATGGCCTCAGCTTTTAGCCAGCAGTGTGACTCTGAGGATGAAAAATTCAGTCTGCTTTGGTCCAGACTGAATCATTGGATGGATTGTCATAACATTTGGTACACACATTCATGTCCGCCTCAGGATGAATTATCGTAACTTGGGTGATCTCCTGATCTCCTTTTCATCTAGCAAAGAGCTGCTAGACTTTTGTTTTTTGTTTTTTTTTCCTGGAAATTCAGGCAATTTGATGGGTATTTCATAGGCTGATTCTTGTATTTTTGGACGCTTAAACTTCATGTTTATTGTTAGGCTTCTTAGTTTGTCCAGCTGTTCCTTCCCTTGTGCGTAAAAATGGCAAATTTTCCACCCACTGAGGCATTTATTCACTAGAGGCCATGATAATGAATTGGCAACTGTGTGAGCACTGTGCATGATAGTATATTGTTCTTTATTTTAATTTTGTATTGCTGTTTTTATCAGTAACTGTAATGGAATACAGTTACCTTTTTTGCATCCAGATTACATAATTCCATTACATATGATCCGTTACTCCCCAAGCCTGAATGCACACGAACTGTAAGAACAAGGCAGTTCAACATGATAGTCACTGTGCGAGCAGACCCACACCCTCTGTAGATATAAACAGCTCATTCTGACGTAACGAAAACACAATCATTCTTAATTTAAGGTGATTATACGCTTATGAAAACATAGCTATGTCAAAGATGGCTAAAATAAAGATAAATAAAATCACATTCAAGTTATTTTTAACAGAACATAGGTGTTACTGCTTTTCCGCATGCAGGTTGCTCCTTTTGAGAGAATGAATTTAATATTTTGATACCTTAGAAACAGTTTTTCAGGAGAATGCACAAACCAACAATTGACTGCTTCTCCAAAATTTTCCAACTGATGATATTCCACAACATTATTACCACTAAAAAACAACTTAACATGTCTAACATCAAACAATTGGTCCTATGTAGATAAATGAGGAAGAGGAAGACCAGATGCATTTGTTATCTATGGTCCATTGCCCCTGTGGCAAGTTTCTGGACCAGCATCCAAAATTGACCAAGGCCACTCGACATTCACTTTAAATTTACACCTTCAAACAGTACATTGGGAATCCTGGACAAAGACTGTCCCCAGATAATAAATACAATCATTTTGTTAGGTAAAATATTTTAAAGCTCAATCAAGACAAACTTTTAGAAAAAGTAATCGCTATGAATACGACAGCGTAGAGCAACATAATATGAAATGGGAAAGGATCTGCTCTAGTGAAGAGTGGGACTATATAAAACTCGAAATATACAGGTAGGGCGTAGGATATTCAAAGTTTCTAATTGTATTGGTACTGTAAATCTTATTTGAATGACAGAAGGGATACTTTCAACTTTATGGTTTTTTTTGTTTGTTTGTTTCTTCTATTTTTATCCAATTATCTGTATTTTTAATTTATTTTATTTATTATTTTTCTTTTGAGTTGTATTGTAATGCCCTCATATAGTCATGAGTATTAATTATTATTATTATATTATAATTATTAGTAATTAAATGAAATATATAGATAATGAATTAACTAATTAATTAAATAAATGCCCCTTAATTTCACACGCTGGACCTTTAAATCCTGGCTCCGGCCCTGCAGAGCACATGCACAATAATGACCTGACAACGTTCCTCTATTCAAAGCTGGGAGCCTGTGAGGGGCCACAGCCACTTGGCACAGTGAGCAAACAGGCGGAGTGAAGCCCTGCTGGTAGTGATATCATTATGCTGTGTGTCCGTCTGGACAAGGGGACCGGAGTGAGGTCAGGGGGTATGGGGTGTAATCTCCTGATTCAATAGGTTTGTGTGTGTCAGTATGTGTGTGTGTATATGTCTCTCCGTCTTGCTGGTTGTGTGTCTGTGTCTCAAAGGGAGTGTTTTTGTGTATCTGTGTTTGTGTGTGTGTGTCTGTGTGTGTGTGTGTGTGTGTGGAGGATTAGCGTGCTTCTCCAGTCCTCTGGCTGTAATCAGACGGGACATTGGCTCCATGACGTCCCACAACCCCCACCACCACCCACTGCGGGAGCGCCTCTATCCCTTTCACCCTGTCATGTGTGTTTGGCTGCCGGTCTTGGGACCTTGGCGGTATGTTAGGAGTTAAAACAATTATTCTTGCTCACATCACGGTGTCCTTTTTTAAAATCTCTGCTTCCACTGGAGGGACTGACAGGGAAATCAGGGAGACAAAGACGACCGCTCGGCCAAAAACAAACCCTGCATCTGCTTCTTTGCGATGCTTGTGTGTTTATTTCTTTAAAACTGCTGATCTAAAAGCGAGAGTCCAGCCTGAGAAGGGGAAAAGATAACGCAGCTCCGTCGGGGTGACAGTTCGAGGGCCGTCAGATAAACAACCACCACTGATCAGGTTAGTCTGAGCCCTCTGACCCAGGACTGGCCTGTCTGCTGTTAGTTTGACCTTTGACCTCTCCCTTTGTCTTTCACTCCAACACAGAGGACAATCCAAGCACCCCCCCTCCAACCCTCCCCCACCTACACACACACACACACCCACACTCTCCTACTTTGGCCTCTTATCCTTGACAGCTCTTATGCTCATATTAAGATCTACTTCAGTGATTTCAGGGCGGTTTCAGCCATAAACTCTCATTTATGGGGAAATTAGCTCTGGTCTCAGTCTTGTAACTATACTCTGCTTAACAGCATTAGACCATTCTTGTGGCTTTTAAATAACAACGAGGATGGATAGTATCACTCAAATAAACCTCCACCAGCCTACTTTGTTGCACCATATGTAATGGCCAAACATTCATTGTTTTACATTATTGTGCTGCCATTGTGCTGTCCTCTTAGTGCCATGCAGTGCTTAGAGATCCTAATTATAGATACTTATGGTTTAGTATATTAACATGTGCAGGGAAAATTTGGTTTGATGCGTCCATCGATGCATTTTACAATCATTTACAATCATCTTTCAAATCCCACTTGGTCTGATGAAGCTTTAAAGACAGAGAACTATCACCTGAACAAGTTTTGGAAAGATTTTTTTTCTTAAAGGTACAGTGTGTGGGATTTATGGGGATTTATTCCCAGAATATAGCAGAAATTTAATATAATATTCATAAGCATGTTTTCATTAGTGCATACCTGAAAAAAATGCACTGTTGTGTTTTTGTTACTTTACAATGAACCATCACTGAGAAACACTGGCTCTAGATAGGGCCTTTTTGCGTTTTTTTTTTTTTTTTTTTTATGATAACCATATGCTCTCCTACTTGCTTGGAAGGGGAGGGTGAGATGAGGTGTTCAAAATCTGCAAGTTCACCACTAGATGGCACTAAATCCTACCAACTGAACCTTTAAAGGGATAGTTTGAAAACTAAAAGGTGGAATTGTATGAGGTACTGATGAATGATAATATCGTTTTGACACAAAAAATAATTTTAAAAGTGGGTAAACCTGCTGAAAACAGGCGATTGACCCTTTACTCTTGTCTGTGCAGGACAGCAAGAGAAACAGATGTTTTTAAAAGTCTGTGTGTTCGGCTCTGAGACCTTTTGCGGCTTCCGAATGAATCTCCTGTGTCACTGTTTTTACTGTCAGGTATCTGCCTTATTTCACTGTTTATGTTTGCTTTCAGCTGATAGGAACTGTGTTAAGTTACCGCAGATGAAAACCCGTCATTTCCCGATTTTGATGCTTCATAACAAAAGCTTTTAGATAACAAAATAACAGGGGACTTTTATTGTAAGGAGGAAAGGAGGCGAAAAGGGTAAAAATCTACCCGGGTGTTGTGTTTACATCACTGCCGATCAGAGCTGGAGATGATAAATACCCATTTCTACTGCAGAGTCATTTCACCCTTGTTTTACTCCTGATCCCGTCCATAGCAGTATGTTGCTTGGCTTCCAACACTGGTACTCCTGCTGCTTCTCCAAACTGTGGACATGTTGACCGCCATCTACTGCAGGTAATACACTGAATATCGATGAGTACCTCACACAGCCCCGCTTCAGAAATCTGAACTATCCCTTTAACTTTCCAAGCCTTCTTGTTTTCTGAGGCATTCCAGATGTTTCACTTGTGCCACACTGTCACTTTTTACTGCCACAGAGACGGAGCACCATCAGACCCATAGAGACGAACCATAATCAACTTTACCAATTACACTCCATCTCAGACCACTTATTCCTCACAAAATGGAATTACTTAATGCTGGACATCACACAAATGCCTCTCAGTGTCCTGTGAGAGACTCCAAATACACATTTATATATTCGAACCGATAGTTCAGGCTGTAATGAAATAAGCTTTAAATAAGTCTTTGATGCCTTTTAAAAATGCTTACTTTGCAGGAGAAATCGCTCCACGGAGCCGCGCAGCAGCTTTAACGTACAATACAGCAGAACCATAAGCCCTCCTCAGCGATGCTCCCAGTTCAGTTGGGAGAGAAAAAACTCATGTCTGCAGGCCAAATGAGTGACATTTAAAAATGTCAGTCTTTTTTTGTTTTAGCATGTGGTGTCTCATCTGTGCACAGGACAAAAAAAGATGTGTATATATGATTATCCATGCTGAGAGTCTGTTTGAAATCATAAGAGGAGGGAAGTAACCAAGTACAAATACTTTGTTTCTGTATTTAAAGTGTCTGTACTTCTATTTTTCTGACAACCTTGTACTTTACATTTTAACACAAATATCTGTACTTTCTACTCTTTGAATTTCCAGAAGAGGTCTGCTACTTTAGTTTTAATGCATTTGAATTATTGATTGTGGTTATTTTGCATCATTGCACGCGGACTTCCCAGCATCGAGTAATTCAACCTCAATGGACAGGGCAAAAACACACAGAAAAGATGTCGGTGCATATCACACACGAAAGACGTAACAAGTTGAAAAACAATGTAAAAGAAGAAAATGACATAAAAGACTTAAAGAGACAAAAAATGTAACAAACAAAAAATGTCACAACTAGACAAAAACAACATAACAATACATAGCAAGACAAAAATGACATAATAAGACCAAGAGTGTGTAAAAGACGTAACGAGACTAAAAAAACGACATAACGAGATGAGTATGACGTAACAAGATGAAGCAGACAGAGAGGAAGAAAAGGTGAGGTTCAGTTATCTTTGCACAAAAACAGCTGGTAGAAATGTACTTCAGAGGCCGTTTTACTTTGAGTACATTTCTGAGCTTGTATTTTTTCACTTTTTCTTGAGCAAAGAAGTTAAATCAGTACCTCCGCTTTTACCTGAATCTTTTTTTTTACACAGGTATCTGTACTTCTACTTGTGTGTATACTTTTGCCACCTCTGGAAACCATAACAGGCTGGTAAATTTGGATGAGAATGAGAAAAGGAGAATATGTAGAGGGCAGAGGGAGGGGTTACTGGTGTCTGTGTGTGTGTGTGTGTGTGTGTGTGTGTGTGTGTGTGTGTGTGTGTGTGTGTGTGTGTGTGTGTGTGTGTTGGAGGGGGGGAGTTGGGGAGATAATGATAAGCACCACTTAGGCTCTTTGATCACACAGGTTCATCAATCTACTGTCCGACCAGTGTGTCTGAGAAAGTCCTCCGCAGATGGATTAAGGTCCTTTACACACACTTACACACACTCTCACACACACACGCTCTTCTCTGTTTAATATTACTTTACCACTTTAGCCAAAGCTCTATACTTCCAGCCATGCAGAGGTCGTCACACAGCTCTGTTACTGTACGAGCGAGCATGAAGAGATGCGATCCATCTTCAGAGCTGGAGGCCCCCTGTATGGGACCTCTCTCTTCGCTTTCTCACCCCTCCTCTCCCTCCCCCTCCCTTCATCCTGGCCAGAGTTTGTCTGGAGACGAGGGGTTAAGGAGGAACAGACCCTCTGAGGAGCTGCCTGCTTAACCTCTGACCTTATGGTGTATGAGAGAAAGGAAGAAAAAGAGACGGAGAGAGACATATAACTAGCTGCGGAATTAAAAGTAAATACAGCGGGTTAGAAGTTTAACGATTTAACAGCCTTTCCAAATAAATCTCTGTTCATTTGTTCTTTCAAAATAAGGGTAAACTCTGAGCAGGTGTAAGGTGGAAGAGGTTAACTTTGCTGTGAGAGAAACATGAGACGTCAGGGGAGACGGCGAATGGTGGTTTTGGGGGGGACCACCAACACCCACCCCTCTCTGGGCAGCAGGTTGTCAGTGAGGGGGTCCAGCTGGTGGAGACTGCAGATGCCAAACAACCTGTCAGAGATAAGAGGAGGCGGACAAGGTATGCACAGCACCCCCAGCACCCACACCACTCAGAGACACTGGGGTTCCTCATGCTTGATAAGACACTCTAAACAATACTCTCTACATTGTTGAAGTGACACTTACTTGAGAAAAGGTGCAGGCTACTGTAGCTATCAGGTCCTTCATATTGATACACGCACTGAAACTGATAATCTGCACGGCACTTAAAAGAGTTTCCACTCCCGAGGTGTTGAACGTACTTTAAATAACCCCCTGGGAACGTCAAAGGTTGTCTCTGCAGTGTTTGCGGTCTCATCACAGAAGAAAAAACAACATCATAACCACTTGACTTACGCAAAAATTCTCTAAAATTTATTCTGTTTCTGTATATAAATCTGTCTTTATTTCCATAGAACAGAAAATATTGGTTGCTTATCACAACTATTTATCACCACTTGGAGATGGAGGGTGAGACCAGAAACAAACCTTCAAAGAGAAACAAATATCTCTGAACAATACCGTCTCGTTTCACAAGTTAACAACTAATCTGTACAAATCTAGAGTAATAAATACTATTAGCAGGAACAAGGTTATAAAAAATCTCATTGTAACACACACACATACTCTCTTCTCTCTCTCTCTCTCTCACACACACACACACACACACACGCTACACAAATCAAATACAAATCAAGGAATGATGAGGATGTGGGCCCATATTACAGAAACTTCCAAACACACACATCATAACTGTTTGGAAACTATGGTAAGTAGGGTTAGGGCTTAATTTAGGGGGAAAAAGCCATTACAGATGAACAGTCAATGGGAAAGTCAATGTTTCCAACCTAACTGGAGACAGGAAATGTTTGCTAAAAGTAGCTAATGGCAGTGTTAGCTAACTTGTTTAATCTGTATGGCTGCTCTTTTATATAGTGCTGCAAGAACGAGTCCTAAAACCTGGAACTGAGTTAGCATATTAGCACTTCCGGTTCCCTCTGTCTGGAAAAAATGTTTGCGGATAACAAAAACCTTTTGTTCAGCAACATAAAATATGTCACTATGTACCCCAGTCATAAATTATGAAGTTAATCGCCATCAAGCTGAACACTAGTCGTTTATGGTGGTGATGCTAAGTCATGCTATGGCAGTGCTGCTTATTTATAGCTTAATAAAAATCATAAAAGTGGTGTTCATTTTTTGAGGATCATCTCGCTGAACAAAATGTGTTGGTATCGTCAATTTTTGAGCATCTTTGGATTTGTCTACAGATGTTGCCAACACTTGTAACTAATCTGTCTCGCAGTTAGGTGCCCTTTGTTGTTTTTGGTTGTTCAATGTATCTATAAAAAAAAACGGTTACAAAGAAGTTAGTTAGGCTTCACTTCTGTAATAGTAAACTGGGACAAATGCTATCTTAGACTCTGCCTATCTTAACTTAAGTCTTCAGCAAGGAAATTTCTGTAATATGGCCTCTGTTCTGGGATGTTTTGTAATGTTAGAGCACCTTCTCACATGTTACTGCATGTAAAACACCTGGGCAAAAATATAAAAAACTGCCTCATTACACAAAAATAAAGCAAATTCTCAGCTCTCGTCCGTTTAGCACAGTCGGTGCCACAAATGTTTCTTTACAATTAGCTGAGAAGAGGGAAAGCAATGCTACTCAGACCTGCAGGGGAATGTTTATAACCCAATCTTGTCAAAGCAATTAATGGAGGCAGGCTGTATGGATGTGACAGGAGCATTTAGATTCAAAATAAAGACACTAGAGAGAATATTTTAACGAGTTGGTGCATCGATGTTATCACATGTACAGTGCTGTGATTCTTTGTGTTTGCTGAGCAATCCTCGCATGTCAGGGATCAACACTGGACTCATGAATAATTCAGAAACAAACAAAAATGGGACAAGACACACGCACACACAAAACATGCTGCACTCCAGCTCTGACTGGTCAGCTCGGGATAAAAGAGAGCCGCGCGGTCATTGGCCATCGCTCGGTGAAAGGACAAAGCCGATTGGTCAGCTGGGGGTGACTAAGAGGACAGCGGTGACAGCTGCATGACGCTGAGTAGTGCATTTACCCAGAATGCAGCGGAAACAGTGTTTACAGGTCCTTCAGCCTGTAGCGTGGTCTAAACAAACTGTTTATCTCTATGGTGCAGCGCCTGCAGCTACCACTGCCTGTCTCATTGGAAATTAACTCATAGCATCCTTGAGCTGAGCTGACATAGGCTTTACATACAAACACGCACACACAGACAACTCATGCCTTTTCTCCTTCACTGAGACTGAGCATGGAGCTGTGCTTTGCTCCACTAAAGATTAAAAAAAAAAAAAAAGTCTCCCTCCGGCTCTGCTGTGAGAGCTGAGATTATTTTGGTCAGTAAATGTTACTGCCTGTCTGACAGTGGGTCACAATTTACATCCTTCACAATGGAGACAGAGGGAGTCATTGAGAGGATAGTGCTGCTCACGGCCTGGCCTTAACAGGGCTCACAGTGCAAACATTTGGATGACACCGGTCTTTGGGTTGACGGAAAGACAATAAGGTACAACTTTTTAATTGTGCTGCTCTTTTTCTTTTTCTTTTTTTCTTTTTTAACATCTGAAGCATCATGGATGTCCAAGTCCAGTCTCTAACGATCCACTGCTCCATCCAGCACAGGGGAGAAACATGACTAACATCTCTTCACAGAGCACAAAATCACACTTTTCACAATTATTTTACAAAGGTCATAGAGAGGCGAAGTCCCGGCCCTTCCGGTGTGCCCCATGAGATCTAACTTCGGAAAAAAAATATGAACTGTAGTCAATGGCGAGAGACAAATGTTTGCAATTTTTGTTCCTGTTTGAATTGTGCAGATGAACAGTTCCTAAATCAATGTTCCAATCCAAACTGAAGGTAGGAAATGTGTATTAAACAAGCATCCTAAGTTCCCAAAATCTTAAAGAAACTCTCCTAACTTTGGGATTACAGTTAAGATGTAAACTACAGTCTACCCACCTCGCCTGCTGTAGTAGCTAAATTACTAACTAGCTGATTAGTGTTTGCTAAGAGTAGCTAATGGTACTATTTGATAACAGTAACTATTGGTAGTGTTCCCTAAAGGTAATGGTAGTGTTGAATTGAGACATGAATTACACATATGATTTTTTGTCAATTTAAAGTAAAATTTGTCATAATTTAGTTTAGTTTTATGTGAAACTGCTAAGTGAGCTACATCTCTCGTCTTGCACAACATACGTCACCATCATGAATATTGCTGTCCCTTGTCCCTCGTAACGTTATCTTACTTGAAGTGTTTTATCCAGCAACTCCTGGTGCTTTTATCAGTCACACAGGTGTCGTAGCTTCAGCAGCTAACGTTAGCCTCTGGGTGTGTGGTCTTTCTAATTACGTACCTTCATAGTTTTACGACTAATGACAAAAATCTTTGAAACTGACGAGCATCATATTGGTGATTAATGGCACAATTCAAACAGTAAATACATATTATTTGCCTCTCGCCATTGACAGCCGTTCATATTTTTTCTGAAGTAAGGTCCCATGGTGGTCCACTGTAAGGCGGTGTGACTTCGCCTCTCTATATCACATTTAGTCCGTATACGGTGCAGCATCTTTCAGATTCTGAGCTGAGGCATCTCCGTCCACTCATCAGTCTTTCGTCCTCTGGTTCAGTTAGGAGGCTGCACTCCACTCTGGGACTCCACACCGGATGTGTGTGTGTGTCTCTAGCGTGTGGTAGAGAGGAGGGGACAGGTTGGGCGTGTAGCGAGGGTACTCTCTGAGAGGAGGGCTCAGCTGCCTGCTGTGAATGTTTTGGGAGCTCTGAGATCCAGAGCCCTGGCTCTGATAAGGGTCGTGGGCAATGTGTTCCCCCAGCGGCGGTGAGCTCTGGTGGGCTATGGCGCTGAGTGGGAGCCCTGAGGGCTGGAGCTGTATGGAGGGTGAGGGGTGTAAGGTGGGTATGGGTCCATGGGGGTCATGGCAGAGGGGAGCGGGCAGGTGTAAGACCAGGATGTACAGCTGAGTTCATCCAGTCTGGGCTCTGAGCCGGCAAACATGCACGCCTGACGCTGTCCCATGTCTGAGCTGTAGGGGGAGTCGGTGAGACCCAGGGCGGAGGTGTTGGAGAGGCCAGGTGGAGGAGGGGGGTAGGAGGAGGAGTGATAGTAAGACTCGCCCTCACTTGGTGAGCTGCCAGTGAAGGGTTTCTTGTACGGGTGCTGGCGGGTTCCTGAAGAGCAGTTCTCCTCCACTACAGAGAGAGACAGAGAAAAACATTGTGTTTATTTTCCATTTTGATCTGGGAAAGTTCACCTCAGAATTTCCAACTTCCCACATTTGAAAGTTCAAAAAGCTGAGATGAGAACAAAATGTACACATGTAAAAGTTGAATTAGTTTGGCTGCTTTTAGAGTATGTTTGACAGTAGCTAAGGTACAAATATGATGCCAGGATAGGGTGACCAGACGCCCTGAAAAATTCAGGTATGTTATTCCTTTTTAAAGCATTTATTGGCATTGAAATGCCAGTATTATCATGCACCCATGATTAATTAAGTTTAACCCAAAGAATGTTCCTCAGCTTGAGTTTAGTTGCAGCCTTAGAAAATGTTTTGGAATCAAATTATTTAGTATTTTCAGCCTCATTCCACTTTTTTTTTTTCAATTATATGATCTAAAGTAAGTCTCATCTTCTTCTCTAGTAAAGTGCAGAAGTAGCAGCGTCATTTCTAGTAGCTGCTGATTAATATGTCTGAATAAGCTCATGCAAGCATGTCTAAACGACCAGGCAAGAAAATAAATTATTTATTCAGCCGCTGCCTTAGTAAATCTGATGCTAATTACACACAGTTTGCAAACACAAACTGAACACAAGTCACAGCAGAAATTAATATAAATCTGGCGTAAAGGTTGATTTACTGCTTCCCAGGGAGTCATTGGTTTCCATTCATCTCAGAATGATGTAAAAAACAACCTGAAGAGGCGTTTGAGGTCCTCAACAGTGAAAAAGGGATCTTGGATGATGGAGCGTCTTTGAATGCACCACAGAGAAGAGGTGTTTTCAAAATTGTCCCTACAGCAAATGCATTACAAAGCGGATGCTGTGACTTAACTGACACAAATTAAGATAACGGATTGTAATGAAGTAAGTTAAATCTCTTGATTTTCATACTGACTGGTTGAAAGTTAGAAAGCCAATCTTATAACTTTTGACACAATTTCGAAGACTTATGGCTGTAATATGATGTCTCCTGCTACTATTATTATCGGTATGTTATATTCTCAGTTCCAGGTGATTTTAAACTCCCTGCTCACTCGCAGGAGGCCATTGCCGTCTCCTTTCTATTAACTAGATGTTCACTTCTATTTAAATTGAAGGATGGAGCCTCCACCACACAACCAATGGATCAAAGATATGGTGAAAAACATCAAGCTGGAAAAATCAGATCCACCCTCAACAGCTCCATCGAGAGATTTAACAAAGCCTGGAACTCATTATTAAACTATGTGAATATTTTGCACCTCTGCAGGTAGTCTGTCCTCTCTCTGCTTAAAAATGAAAATGGAAAAGAGCAAGACGGATGAAAAGTATGGTATAAGGGCGTGGAAATATATTTCTTAATTAATCATTGGCTACTATTAAATCATTTTGATGCTTTGAAGGCACAGCAGCTGCATTGCAACTGAATATTAGGTTATTAATTCAACATTTACCAGACTCAAAGTGACTTCCAGTAAAAAAAAATAAAAAATCACGCCTACTTCTTGTCTTCTACCTGATTATGGATACAAAAACAGATAATTTTGTTGGTTGAACAGATGCAGATGACATCTCTGTGTACCTCTAATGGACAGATCACAAAAAAACATAAACCAAAAAAACAAACATGTGCATCCTACTGTATTTAACTAAACTAAGCTGTATAAACTTAACCCCACCACTCCTACAACTGTGGGACACTGAGCAATAAGCAACTGGAAAAAAAAAAAATCCAAAAAGTCTGTTTTCCATTGGAAATAGGAACTCTTCACAGTAAAGATGTTAAAATATCCTTCAGTTGGACAGAATAATCTTAAATTGTAATGATGCTGCATTCGTGTTTCTTACAGCAGTTCACAGTACAAAATTATTATACATATATTAATATGATAACACATTATATTATTGTAACTTGCTTAAAAATGTAGTTAGATAAAAGTAAGAAGAAGTACTCAGAACACTTCTGTGTTACATTTTGGACTTTTTTTTTTTCCAAAATAAAAAAATATCTGCTAACATTGCATTATTTGTGCTTTCACAAATAAAGTATTTGGATTCGGATGCATCCTACTGTCTGTGTTGGATGTTATTGATTTTATGTTTTTTTGTTTGTTTTTTCCCACTACTCCTTTTCTTTTTTTACTTACAGTATTTGTATGATAGCCCGTGTTAATGACTTGTCTGATAAATTTGAAAAAATCTATAACTGAAGTGTTAAAAAATGTAAAGTTTAGATAGTCTGCAGTAATGCAAGTACGTATATTTGTTAGTTAACAAAAACATGTAAAACCTACTGCTACTATGATGTTTGTCCAAAGCTGTATTTCTGTTCACTATTAATATTTTGATACTGAAGCTCACATTAGTCAGAAGTCTGCAGTTGTCCGCTTTTTGGGGGCTGCTCTAGTGATGCTTTCTTACTCAAAATAAGGAAACATTCGGGGGTTTTAATGTCACAAAATTGTGACTTTAAAGCTAAAATTAGTGGGATTTGTCTGAGCTGTCTGTACTGTAAATGCACCAGAAAGATAGTTGATTGCTGAGTCTCATTCCCAGGACGTCAAATACTGATGGTTTGGGTTGGTAAACCGTCTCGAGCACAGCAAAATAATGAGAAATTATGAAAATGCAGGCAGAGGGCTGCAGGGTCTCTGCAGATACAGACACCACTATACACATCTAGTGTAGAGGATTGAAAAGATTATGTATTCCAATAAGATGTATTGTTCACTTAAAGTTGGATCAAATTAAATACACCCTGCAGGGAATTAAGTCCAAATTCTACAAGGTGTGGGGATCTTGGTATGGGGAAATCATTTTGGTAACTTGACGGATATAAAGGACTGGAGTGATTGGATTAGTATAGTCTACTTTGTCTACAATAGGATTTTTATCATAGGCATAGTAGCTGTCTTTGAATAAGGTGTAGTATAATGTTTGTCTGTTTTATTGCCTTAAAATTTCTTTTTGTAACCACAAGAGGGTGTCTGGATGGCCGGTTGTGTATAAATATATATTTTTTAAAATATTCTGATAATTCAATGAATATTAAAATACACTAGTCTCAGCTGCTTTCCTGCAGGTTAACTTATGGCATTCCTTTATGTTTTACAACTTAATATTTGTGCAGTAATTTTCTTCTGCATAGTGTAGAGACTCACAGACACACAGCGTCCTCCTACCTTTCCTCTTGGTGCAGTGGTACACCTGCGGCTGTTGGCCGTGCTGCAGGTGAGGATGAGGCAGGATGTAGTGTGCAGGGGCGGCGCTCAGCAGCTCGTGCGGACTGCTGCTGCTGTTGTTCAGGCCGTTCTCACAGCTGTAGGGAGATCCGACGGCTTCGGGGGAGCCTCGCAGACCCCGACCCTCCCCGCTGAACGGACTCCCACTGGAGCACGCTCTCTGACGGGCCGTACTGCGAGGGACCACAGGAAAGTCCTTACTGAAACAGAGAGAGAGAGGTGAGACGAGACACTGCAGATGGGCAGTTTATAAATGTATTTAAAATACATGTTAAATTACTTTTCAGTATTTTGACATTTGCATTTTTCTGGGCAGGAAAAAAAGAATCTGTTGCAAAATACTTTTGACAGTTTCTATTTGTGTATTTGAAATGCTTAAAATACATCATTTGACATGTCATTTTATTCTCAAATAAGACACTTTTTATTCTCAGGTTTAAACTATTCAGGTTGTGGTTTGGGTTAAAGTATGTGTGTTACATTATGTAAGTGACAGCACTTATGAAACTGAGCTTAAGGAACCCAGGTCTCTGGATGTGAAAGTCCTGCGTTTGACCCATCCCTCCCTACGCAGACTTTCATAATTACTATGGCCACTAGAGGTCGCTGCCTTACAATCAACGTAAAGAGGCTTCTTGTACAGACGATCTCTTCTGCTGTTCTTCTGGTGAGGATGGGCTGACACCACCCAGCATTTGGGATGCACATGAATACATTATTGGGAAAGCACAAATAATGAGACAGAAACAGACATTTCTTCTACGCAAAGAGGCAGTGGTGAATTTCAGCCCTGGACTCAAGGTAGCTTAGCTCAGTTTACCCTTTGCTCCTGCTGGTCTTTCAAGTGGACAGACGATTAAACCAAACTCCACTGTAAAAGCAGGTGTTTTATAGTAAAACCTTTAGTTACACCATCACTGAAACCTCTTTCTGATTCACTTGATCTACAGGCAGAATCGGCACACATCATTTACTCTGTAACATCATTAACTAACCTGTGATCAAGTGTTTGCCACAGATTACTCGTATTGACTGGCCCAGCACTATAGCGCTTGGTTTCACTGGATGAAAGTGACATATGCGGTTCAAACCACACGTCAACAGGATTGACGGGGGAATATACTGTAAGTAAAACCTTCAAAAGCCCCTAACTTATTTTGAAATAATTTATTGGAGGGGACTACTTGAGGATTTTTAGAAGTTGGGGTGGATAGGGCCCCTCTGTCCAGGGGCGTTGCACTGCACTGACTTATGCAGGCATGCAGCGTGTGCACACATGCGCACATTAATGTACCATTTCTCATAACTACTTGAATTAACATTACAGTATCTTACAGTATCTTATCCTGTCCTGTTTGTTGTGCTGAGATTAGTCAAACATTTAGCTTTGAAAGACAGAGTGACACCAACATGGTGTTTGAAACATGAAAATTTACAGTGGCCACCGAAGATAAATGTTCAAATTCACCAGCCACTCAATTGTAAATTTCTATTTTGTGTCTTTAATGGCCTGGACACCATGCAAATACAATATAAAGTTCCCATACTTCTATACAAGTATTAAGTACTCAAAAGGAAATCGTACCTGCATCATGAAAAATACATTTAATGTTGTGATTTATTATTGAAATCATGTATTAATTTATTAAGCAGGCTAAATTAACCTTGTAAAAAAAATAAAAGCAGGCTACATGCAAAAAAAAACAAAAAAACAATGCACATTTAAAAAATACTCATCAAACAGATGATTGAAACTTAGGTCCCACCTCTCACTGGATAACCAATCATACTGGAGAATACTGGGTGGGCACTTGGGGTGGTCAATTAGACATGTAAAAATAAATTTGATGAGCAAGTATTTTTAATTTGTAACAAGACACTTTGATGTATTTGCACCCATCCCTGAGCAGAAGCAACAATTTGCATCCGAATGGCTTCAGGTGGGCTGCACAAACCTCTGCTGATCCTGTGCAGGTATTCCTGTTAGATTAAATCCTGCCTGGATGTATTTTTGTGCTCTTGTGGGTTTTTTTTTTCCTTTTCTTTTTCCTTTTTCTTTCAAGTCTACTTAGCTGCTCTCAATCCTTTCAGCTCTGATCTCTCTCTGTACACACTGCCCTCTTGGTGAACTCTGTGGTATGTAGGGGACAGCGGGCCACATCTCCCTGACTCTCGCTGAGATAGTGACACACACTCACGCACGCGCACGCACGCATGCAAACACACAGTCGGTGCTGTTTGTGAGATAATTCGCTGCTCTAAAAATAAACATCCATCCGTGTGTCACTTCAGATAGACTCTCCTCTCTTCCTCTGCTCTGCTCTGCTCTCCACCAACCACAGCAGCACAATAACACAGGGGTGCCGCATTTAATGCAACCCCCTCCTCCTCCTCTTCCTCTTCCTCCCTTCTTTTTCCTCCCCCTCCCCTCTGAAACAGCCTCTCCCATTGGCTTATTAAAATCTCTAAACTGCCTGCCACAACAGCGCTTGAATAAAGATTAGTTCAGCACGCAAACAGACACCATGTAGGGCCGGCAGCTAATCAGCAGTGACAGTCTAATAGACCAGCAGCAATGTGATATCATCTATCTATCAATGCTCCGTGTGTGTGCGTGTGTGTGTCGGGTTGGTGCTGCACGTTCTGGACAAGGTTTCAGGCTAAGATCAACCTTCAGGTGACAGTGGCTCACGTCTCTTTGTACCGCTTGGTTCCACTCACACACACGCAGTCATGTCTCACACCATATGCAGCCCATCATAACAACCCTCAGAGAGAAGAATAGATTTTGTTTCCAATGAATGCTCACAAAACACAAAACACTGGACACACACACACACACACACACACACACACACACACACACACACACACAAAGAAAGCTGTACTCACCCTTGTAGCTTGGCCATGCGGTGCAGCTCGTTGTCGTCGCTGCCTCTGAAGCCCTTCGCAAAAGGATTATTCTCTATCTTCAGCTGTGTAATCTGAACACATAAAATATAGGAAATCAAAACTTCTTCTTCTTACCTAAAGGGACAGTTCACACCAAAATCAAAAGTACATATTTTTCATCTGGCCAGTGGTGCTATTTATCCATTTAGATCAGTGGCAAAACTCACTTTACTCTCAAGTGAAACTACTATACAATAAACTATAAGGCAAACCACCTCCAAACATGTTTTGTGTCTTTTACATCACTGATGATTTGTGCTCAAACTCAGTCAAAGTTGGTGGACAATACTTCCCAGACTCCCTAAACTTAATGCTGTTTACATTCAACCTGAACCACAAACTCAAAAATGCCCTACAGAATGATTTCCTGGATGTGCATGTTTATATGTATTTATTTTGCCTTATTATTGCCTTATTTTCACCCTATTCCATTCTGAATTTAATGATTAATCCCGTGTTGTAGTTTCTGTGTATTATGAGGAAACTGCAACTCTTAATTTCGCTGTACAATGTTGTACAATGATAATAAATGTTCTTGAATCCTTGAAATTTGTTCCTTTTTTTAGTGTAAAGAAATAGGCCGACAATATACTCTGAAAACCATCCATTTAAAAAACAGGTGACAAACAGCCTGAGAATATGTGAAATTTTAACAATGCCTCAGTTTATCCACATTCAGTCTGGTGCCATTACATGTGCATTACAGTATACAGATCACACTGGATCTACAAATGCACAAAACATTTATGTATCTTACTGAGCTAAACAACAATGTCGTATTTTGCTTGTTTTTGATTCAAGCAACTTTTTAGATAAATGTTTGATGTAGATTATTTTGTACTGAAGATACTGTTTGACAATATTTCTGAAAATGCTCAATATTCTGGTCTGGAATCAATGACTGCTTTGCAATTTTTTGCAGAGTCATTCAGTGGGCCGGGTTGGACCCTTTGGCTGTACATTTGACACCCCTGATCTAGATTGTTTTGGTGTAGGTCACAGAGTTTGGGAGATATCGGCCGTGGAGATGTCTGCCTTCTCCAAATAGATAGAAAGGAAGTGAAGGACAGCTTGTGGTGCTCAAAATGCCTAAAAAAATACTTTTTTTAAGCGATGTCGCTTTCCAGAAATCAGGTCAAGATAGAAAGAAAATAGTTCCTATACAAAACTGCTCACAACAAGTTGCATGAATCATCCTAAGTAACCAAGTCACGATTTCTTCAAAGAGACATTGCTGTTGAGTTTTTTTCAAATGTATTTTTTTGCACTTTGAGCACCACAAGCTGAGAGACATCGAGCTCCATTACACTGGAGAGAAGGCAGACATCTCTACGGCTCCAAAACTCAGCAACTCGCCACAGCAATATAGATGAATAAAGAGCACTGCAGGCCAGAGGAAAAATATGTATTTTTGATTCTGCAGTGAACTATCCCTTTAACTCAGACACAAGCATCACACCATACAGGCCAAAAGAAAGGCACAGTTTCATGCACACACAGGCACATTTGGTTTTTCAGTCGTTCTTTTCATTGACTCAAAGTCAAAAGTTTACTATTCGTCAGAGGCCCTGCCTGCAGATGTTAAAAGCAGCCCCGCTGCAGCTCTGCACGGCCAACATTCCTCAGCCGCTGACGTTTCTAACGGAGCGGACAGTGTCCCCGCCAGCTGACACAGAATAAACTGTTTACCCAAACAGTCGCCAGGTTTAAGGATTTCAGGCCAAAGCTTTTAGAGGTCCAAAGCTCGGAGCTTTGATGTTAAGTCCTCAAACTTTTCTCAGTGATGTCATGGAGGGAAACCTCTCCACGCTGCGTGTCCATCACACAGCAGGCGAGGGGACTGACACAAGCTCAGGTCCAAACAAACTTTGAAGTGCTGATAATACTGATAGCCTCCGGCAAAATACTCGCTCAAGAGTTCTCATTTTTATATATAAATACTGGAATTAAACATAGAAGTGTGAAACAATAGTATTTGTTACTGCATGTATGGTGGAAAGATAAAGTTTACAGGATTTTTTTTACACAACCGAATTTTACTACAGAAATGTAACGGTTCAGAAAATTAAAAATAATTTGTTATACTGTAATAATTCAATGATCACTCTGTAGGTGAGACTGGGGGCAATTATTACATATTTTACACATTTTCATATTTTCATTTTGTATATAGTTAAAATTCTTTTAGATGTCAGTCGTCGCATGCATTCAAAACAAAAGTCTGTTTCTATTTATGCAGAAGACTGGTAGTGACTTGATTTTAATTATTTGAATTAGATTAAATGTGATTTAGATTTAAATTTTTTGAACTACGTTCATTTTCTAACAAAAAATGTGTCAGCACAGATAAACTGGGTGATTACACTGGGATGTGCATCTTGGGGTGATGTTGTAGAGAATTGAGAGAAACCTACTGAGCGTGTGCAGAGTAAGTGTCATCACTCCAGCTGGTTTCTGATTGGAGGAATTGAGTGTGTTACAACCGTGCCTGATCTCCCCTATTTATACACATAAATACATTCTAATAAAAAGATATAGTTACAATAATTATTTTTTACCCCAATTACCAATTATTAAGTACCTCAGCTGTTCAGTAAATAAAACAATACAGTATCAACTTTTGTTTACAAACTAAAAGCTGTATCTACTGTTGTAAATAAATAGATGCTTCTCGATGGATTAAACACTATTTTCTGAGCCTTTATGTGTTTGTTTTTGTGCACTTGTTGAAGTTGCAGATAAACGTGTCCAGAGTTTAGGCCTTTATTTTGTCAAGTGAGCAATTTTGCTGACAAAATATACTTTATGAAATTAAGAAAAAGGACAATTTCAAGACTTAATAGAAAACTCATGGTTGAGATTTATTATTTCATGTTGACCAAATTGAGGCTACCTTGTGAAAACTTTAACTGCAGAGCTGGTTTAAGCTTCAGCAATCTGTCTTTCTAGTTAGACGGAGGAACGATCAGCCCAATCAGAAGAACAGGTCATTACAGACCAACGCCCACACTTCATCCAACGTGCACACACACATGCACGGATAATTAATTGCACATGTTTACAAATACCAATAGGATCACAAAACATCAAACACGTGCACAATTGACTATTTATATTCAACAAGTAGTACATAATACAAGTAAGGACCATAAACATAAAAGATCAATTGACTTTCTGGATAAAGAATGGACGTATACAACAGTCAAAACTGTCAGTCTGGTTTGTGGTGTGTGTGTGTGTGTGGTGTGGTGTGTGTGTGTGTGTGTGTGGTGAACATGTGTGAGAGACAGAAGTTTGAATGTGGCCAATAACCAAAGGCAAATCTTCATACGCTTATATAAATTCTCACAGATTTGACAGCAGAGCAGATCTGATTTTCACACAGAAGACCTTGAGATCCATTTCCATAATTGTTGGAATAATTATGAATCAGAGACACTTCATCTTCAAACGCTTGATCTTATGGTATTTTATTATGTATTGAATTCCGTTTTATAACTTTATAATAACAATCACTAATAAATGGTATAATAATTAATCATATAATTAATAGTTAATGAAACTCAAGTTATTTTACTGTTAACGAACATTCAAAAAATGTTTATTATAAACCAGAATTTCATAAACATCAGGTACAACTTCACACTGACATATCCAATGCAGGAATATCCAAATATGGCAGCCTGGTTAGTGGCCACACACTTCAACCTATGAATCAGTTCAGCTATCGTACGTGCGGGGCTCCGCAGTCAAGTTAACAATTATAAATATGCAGCAATGTGCCACAGACACAAAAACAACTTGGTGAGGTTTAGGTAAGATCATACTTGGATTTAAAATAAGAAATACATATGTAAGTTACACGCAACGCAACGCAACGCAACGCAATGCAACGCAACGTATATAAGTATGTCAGGTATTATAGTTATCAGTTGCAACTTTATAATAGCTGTCCAAATAATGTTTATAGACGGTTTATAAACTAATTATTGCTTTATAAACTAATTATTGCCCATTAACAAAGAGTTACAAACATCTGCTCCATGTCTCTGTGTAATGATTTCTTAAAGGGATAGTTCACCCAAAAATGAAAATTCAGTTATTATCTACTCCTGTTCCTGCTGAATGAAGGTCGGGTTTAGTTTTTTAGTCCACAAAACACTGCTGGAGTTTCACAGGAAAACAACATGTGAAATCTCCCAAACAATGGAAGTGAATGGTGATCAGTTTTGAAATTGAAAAAACAATCGAAAAATAAAACATAAAATGCCTCCATACTAATGGCCTGGTATAATCCAAGTCTCCTTAAGCCCCGACATGCCAAGTTAACTTGAAAGACGTCACCACCATGTGATGTTACTCCATGTTTTTAGTCTGAATCTTCACTGTAGATCCTTAGTTTGGAGACATGTTCATGTGTGTACATGCACACTGTCTGAACTGGATGTGTGTGGTGTGACGGTGTGCAAACCACATGTTGGGGCTTTAGGAGACTTGAATTACACCAGACGAGCACCATGGGCGCGTTTTTTCTGTTCACCTTTGATTGTTTTTTGCCCTTCCAAAACTGGTCACCATTCACTTCAATTATTTGGGAGATTCTGCAGATTCTGTGAAACTCCAGCAGTGTTTCGTGGACTAACAAATAAACACGACCCTCAATCGGCATGAGGGTGAATAAACAATGACCGAATTTAAATTTTTGGGTGAACTATCCCTTTTACAAATCATTTGGTAATCATTAACAAAAACAAGACAAGGCATTTGAGAATGTCATCTTAGGCTTTTGGAAACACTAATCGACATTTTTCACCATTTTTTGACATTTTATAGATCAAAAAACTAATCTATTAATTAAGAAATAATCAACAGATTCATCGACAGCCAAAACAATCATTAGTTGCAGCCCTAAAACATGGCTAGCTTACTGTAAGTTTGCTGTTGCTTTTTTTTTTTTGTTATAAACTTTGAGGAGGCGACGTTTTACATTGAGAGAGAATAACTTTCTTTTTTGTGCCATGATTTCAGTGTGCATGCAGCACCGGTCTTTGGTAGGCAGCTGGAAACAGACAAGGTACTGCAAAACAAAGTATAATGGGAGTAAAGTGAAAAATAAATTTATAGTAGTTTTAAATTTGTTTTCCATATGCTATCATGTATAAAAAGACCGTCGTGTGGGGGAATTATTTTATATTACACATATAATGATAACATAATCTTAATTATAGCATTACTAATAATTAGTAAACATAATTAATCATCAGATCGAGTAACTACAGCTTAATTATCTACTAGTTAACAATTTATTAATGATGGTTACCATAAAGCGTGAGCCCATTTTTTTGAAATCTCCAAATCCATTAGAGACTCAGGTGGCATCTTTCCAACACACACGAAGCAGTGTTGTAGTTCCTTTGTTCTCACAGTGTTTTGGTGCACTACCGTGTCCTGCGTGAAGCGTACCTTGTGGTTCTGGTAGGATGTCACAGCGATGAAGGCAGTCTCCGAGAAGACGTGGGTGCAGAAGGCCGTGTTTTTTGAGCCGAAGCCGTTGTTCTCGTCCGCCTTGACAATATGGAGACGGGGCTGGTATTTGTGCATGGAGTTGAGTATTATCTGCAAGGGGGAGAGATTGAGGAGGTGAGATTGACAGACCTGTCATGTTTCCAGAAACCCACCGGGCAGATGCCGAGACTCAGACTAGACTGGAGGCCAGGTGGAGGGTAAACCCAATTTATGTCAAGGTGCTCAGATTTCATGGCTGACATGAATATTTAAGACAGAGATTCAGCGTTTGCATGAGCAGGATCAAACTGATGTAAGCCAAGACAATATTCTGTGTTCCAAGGCAATGCATTGAATAATTGAAATCCAATAATAATACATACTGTTCTAAAATGGGCCATATGGACCATATATTTCAATACCAGTACTTTTAGGATTATAAATTATGGCTGCAAACTTTTACTTGTAATTGAGTACATCTACACTGGGGGAGATTGGGGGAAATTGTAACAGGGGCCGATTGTAACCAACTCAAACTGAATGGAAACACTCTGCACATGCTCAGTAGGACTCTCTCTTTGCTTGTGGAAAAGGAGCAGGATCATGTCACCTTGGGTGAAGTTTTCAACAAAACAAATATTCTAAGGTATGAAATTTACATTTGGGATTTTTTTTTCTGCTCTCTACAGTTTAGATGACTGAAAATTTAAAGTTACATCAATTTTATCTCTAGGTTTTTGGTTAAAAATTAACATGAACAATCTCTGCTAATGTAAGTGTTGCTGATTAGCACAAGACTTTATCATGGCTGCGAAATCAGGGGCAATTGTAATACTGGCTTACAATTGCCCTTGAGCCACATGACCCAATATAAGCATATTTTTCTGTTAGAAAATGAACATATTTCACTAAATTTAAATGGAAAAGTACTTTCAAGTCAATTTAAATAATTAAAGTGTAGCTACCCTGGAATATTTTCCTACTCTTCTGCAAAAAAAGAAATATTTAACCCAAATTTTAACCAAAATTTTGCTTTGAATGCATACAATGGCTGACATCTAAAAGAATTTGCGAATACATGCAAGGATGCAACTGTAACACTATGACTTCTTGCATTAAACTTAATATTATAGTCTTGTCCTTATATCAATTGTATTATTAATTAGTGCACATATGTAAGTTTCTTGTATCAAAAGATGGCCTGTGTATTTTAAGCGGTCTGTGACTTATGAAGGAAAATGTTACCACTGTCCCTGGTCTCCCCTTTTTACTTACATACAGTACAAGATCTGAGCCCTTCTTCCACCTCAGACTATTTCCCACGACACTGTAACTCCACAAGTGTTTTTTAATTGGATCACGGCCCTTGTGTGCGCGCGTGCACGGGCGCGAGCACGTTTGTTTATCCAGGGGGGCTCAGTTTAATCGCAGTGACGTGTCCGCCGCTGACATGTATTAGCTAATGGACTTCAGAGTCATTGAAAACATTACGTCTAATTTAACAAGCCTCAAAAGATTATGTTTGTTTGTTTGTGGGCGCGGGCGCGCTCACGGTCGGCGTGACGTGCGCGCTCAAAACAAAAAAACGTGCTCACCTGGTCTCGCGCCGGACAGCTCACTGTGTCTGTGTGTATGCTGGGAATGGGTCTGTGCTGTGTGGAGGCTGCAGCGTGGCCGCTCTGCCCTCCTGGTGATTTGTTGTTAAGTCTGCTGAGTTATATTGTGGAGCTACATGCGCTGCCAGCTGAGTACAGGAGTGAATGGGCTCCTCAGGTTGTGTCTAACTGGACCTGTGACTGTAGTTTGTGTCATTTTTCTTCTTAAATTCAAAACATCACTCAGGGTTAATGATCCAAAACGCATATTATGTCGATTTTATGTGGCCATAGAGTATTTTCAGTGGGAAAGTTGTGTCCTTATCATGACTGTATTTTAAATGACTTTTTTATTGCATAGCCCCAAAATTAATGGGCCACAACTAGCATGCAATTTACACTGTAAAAATAAACTATGTCTAACTATTGTTTAAACTTTAAAAGTTAGTAAAAGTATCCAAATAAACCAC
This sequence comes from Lutjanus argentimaculatus, assembly GCA_034769285.1. NCBI lineage: Eukaryota > Metazoa > Chordata > Actinopteri > Lutjaniformes > Lutjanidae > Lutjanus > Lutjanus argentimaculatus. The sequence continues at coordinate 15,282,490 of JAWZSL010000017.1, forward strand.
TGCACTAACTTTAATGTGACTTTATTGAGACAAAACAAGCATTTCGCCTGTGGCTTTGCACCTTTACAATAATCCATATAATGTTTATAGACAACACGTTCTCACTGCCACCAAATCAAATATGCAGCTTGGTTAATAACCAAACTATGATGATGTAGTTACACCTCTATAACGCCAGTTTTGTGCTTGCAGGGCTCCGCAGTCAAGTTAGCGATAATAAATATGCAACGTCAGTGCAAACTTTCCAGATAAAGGCGCAAAAACTACTTGGGTAAGTTAAAGAAAACATCATGGGTTAAAATAAACATGTTACTTAAGCAAGTTCATGTAACGTAGTAACGTGACATAAGCTATTATAATCATCTGTTGCAACTTCATAATAGCCTTCCAAATAATATTTATAGACAGTTTACAAACTAATTATTAACCATTAACAAAGTGTTGGAACTGTTTAATAATTCAATCTATAAATAATATAATATATATATATAATTATGATAATCTGTTATTATTAAAAATACAAAAAAAACATTTTTAACTTAAAAAGTATGTAAAAGTATCAAAACAAACCACTGCACACTGAGTTGAGTTTATTGTAGCTTTATTAAGAGAAAACAACGTGTTTCACCTCTGCTCTGCAAAATTAGGCTACATGAGAATTTACAGGTGTGTAGTACACACAGATCACATGGCTAATTATCACAGCCATTTCATTAGATTTTTTCAGTATTTCAATGTTTTTTCAAAAATTGTGCATTTATCCCAAAAAATGAGAATAATTTTACACAAAATTATGTTTTTTTTCCAGAAATGAAGCTAAATGGCTGTGATAATTAGTCATGTGATCAAGCAAAACAGGTTTTTATAACGCTTAATAAGTCACAGTAAAGTCACCTCAGTGTGCAGTGATTTATTTATTTCCCGCAACCAACCAGCAGCTGATTGTTAATATTAGGCTGAGTTGTTTATTTTAAAAAAAGCTAGTACTTTAAATTTTAAGTTGAGTGAATTAGAAAAGATGAGTCAAAACAAATCTACTGTTTCAATCAAGATAAACTCAATATTATTTCAGCTGTACTTGAGAAAATATGTTTAATAAACTTAAGACATCAAGTTGGACCAACAACTCATCAGTCACACTGATGAACAACTCATTTTATAAATTCAGATGTGTTCTGAAAACAAATACTACAAAGTTTAAGTTTAATTGACTTGAATACATAAAACCTTATGCTAAGTTTATGAGAAAAGTTGATTCTGCTTATTTCCTGTTGATATTTTACAGTGCAAAGAGCAAATAGTTTTTAAATTGAAGCACAAAACACAAGACAAGAACATTTGTCTTGTTCTGTGCAGAAACATAAATACAGCACATTAGTAAAATACTATTAGAGGAGCAGACTCACATGTCCAAAGGGGTCCAGGTGGTTGTTGGTGAGTTTGAGCTTCTGAAAAGAGACGAGCTGGCGGCTCCAGTGCGCCCCGGTGGCGGGAGAGTCTGGGTGGACGTAGAGCCTCCCGGGCATCGCGGGCTCTGCCTTCCCCGTTATCGACCTACACGGCCAAGAAAACGCAGCATGTCAGAAAACGGTCAGACATTGACACTCAGTGGGTCACAGCGGTCTGTCTGACCGGCCGTGCACCGCTCTGCTCGGCGCCCCGTGGCGCTGGAGGCCTCCGCTGCCGCTTGCCTATCTGGTGCTTTAATTAGACAGACACAAACTGCACCTTGTTGTTTGGCTGAAGTTTACGCAGGCATCCACATCTGGACTTTAGTTTAGCCGACCCAAATTAACTCGGCCTCCTCAAAAATTGCTGAGGCCTTTGTTATTTAATGTTGTTTTGAGGCCGTTAACCTCCCTGCTGAGAAAAAAAAAACATAAAAAAAAAACAAAAACAAAAACATGAAAGACCAAAAACGCACCAGAAATGAGCATTTTTAACCATTGAATTTGAGGACTGTTGGACTTCTCGCTGTTTCAGAGTAAGTGTGGCGCAGAAAAAAGCCAACCTGTTTGAGTGGTGGCCTTTGTTCACCGTATAAATTTTTAATCAATGTACTAAATATTAGCTACAGGTGACTTTCACTTTATGTTTTACATCTACACGTCAAAAATGAAACTAATTATGGCCGAGAGGAGCTACTGGGGTCTGTACCTTAATTTAACCCTCCATGGTACGGTGTTGCCCCTGGGTAACGTACCCATTTTGGCCCTTTACATTCACACAATACATCCTCAATTACGGCGCATTACTTTAAAAAAGAGGCAGGATCCCAGGAAACAATGGCAGTGTTTTAATTTGTCACATGACTCTCGAGGTCATGTTGAATCCGGGTTTTTTACAGCCTTCTCACACGGTTCAGCTCCACCATCTCTCGCCATAAACGTGGTCTGAAAATGTGTTTTTCTGTCATTTTACAAACTGGAAAAAAATGGATTCACATTGATAGATGAGGTAAGATTCTTTTTTAATTGTTTAATGTGCTTTACTTGATAATTAAGTCATGAAAAACAGTTACATTGCCTTTAAATGTGTATTTAGGTTTGTATACTGTTCAACCAATGAAAAAAAAGATGAGGTGCAAAATGCACTGATAAGCATTTTATTTTGTTTTACTTTTATGAGTAGTAGCCAAAGATGGTGCACAAACACAACAAATAGTGGCAGCATACTGTATGTCAGGAAAAACACACACCAGGGAACTAAAAACAAGCATTTACGCAAATGATCAAACACTAAAACGTGACTCTCTATCTTGAAACGAGGAGGCTTCTGATAGTTTGGTTTGATAGATTGTTGACGTAAAGTTTGCTGAAAAACTCCAACACAATCATTCCACAATGGTACAATGTTGGTTGGAGGTGACGTCCAGACAAACTTTAAAGGAAGAGTTCATTTTAATGTTTTTCCGTTTCAAATGGCATGGATGCAAAACAGATGGGGCAACTGAATATTTTCTATTACTGTTGTAATATTTTATATTCAAATTTAAACGGTAGCTAGTTTTTTCTTGCCTTACCATTATGGTAAGGTGTTGCTTTGAGGCAACACCCTAAATTTTACCCTTTTTAATTTTTTTTCCCTTCAAATGATGTTTATTGGATCTGTTTTATGATAAAGAAAACATTACCGTTTTTACCAACTGGCACTATAATGCGCATCATAGAGGGTTAATAAAAAAATAAATTAATAAAAAATAAAAATATAACGTTCCCAGCTCTAAAAGAAGAAATAAGGACTTGAGGAAATATTGATCATGATTGTTATTGTATTTAAAAACTGCTGTAGGCCTGCAGCTCCGTGCGTGCGTAAAGGTCAAATGACGTGACCTGGCAAAAAATGAAAAAAGGCTACATTAATTGATTAAAATTAAACAAAAGAATAATAAAATCAAATTAGTTATACTCACAGTTTGGGGAGGATTAATGACCCCAAATCACTCAAATGTGTCGTTAAAAAACATATCGCCACCACCGGGCGCCTCCATTACGCTCCGAGCTGAGACTTCGCGTCACAGACGCGTGTTTACATCGTAATGACCGAGTGTCTGTTGCTCTGCTGAGGCAGGACCATTGACGGATCCCACCGTAGAGCAGCACAACACACAGCTGAATGAGAGACTTTAATCCCGATCTGTGCCGTCTGTCCGCCTGGTGAACCCTTCTTTCTCTGATTTAACCGGCGGGCAGTCACGGGGGGTGAAACACAGGGAACTAGGCCATCATCATCATCATCATCATCACCATCATCATCATCATCCTCCTCCTGCAGTCTGCGGAGGACCCGACCTTTACACAGTGCAGAGGGAGGGTAAACCCACAACAGCGCGGCTTATATTTACAGAGGTTTCAGGCTGAGGTCTCTCATATAACATTCGTGTTTGCCCACAAATAAAAAAGTAGGATTATGTGAGGGGAAAAAAAAGGTTAATTGATTGTTTTATTTGTTTATTTTGAGTAGTGATAGTTTTGTTGTCGGTTTAGTTTTGTTCAGCCGGTTACATATCATTAATTAGCAATGTGCTGCGTGCACACACACCATCCCACGGCCCTCAGAGCCGACATCACTGAAGATTTGGGTGGTTAATCTGTGTTTGAGTGTAAAAGTTGAGACATACGAACCATTTGTTGTCCGCGAACTTGTAGCGATGGTCATCCCCCGGCACGATGTCCATCAGAAGTATGTACTTGGTTTTTGGGTTGAGGCCTGTGACCTTCACCTTGTAACTGGGGAACATCCTCCTACAGGGAACACAGTCAAAAAAATATCGATATTCTCCCCAACACAGAGAGATTTAAATGATAAAATAAACAAAACGCCAGCTGGGAACAGTTTGACCCACAAGTAGTCGATTGTTGGACCAGACACGCGATTCACCAAAATTTATCTCCTTCATTCTGTGGCCTCATAAAAACATGATAAATTAAATATCTCTAAACTCAAAACGTCTATAGTCAACACATAATTATTTCTTCCTCCTACCGTCCAGCCTTGGTGATGATCATTTCAGTTCCCACTTCATCAAACTTCGTCCAAAGTTCCCTGTCATGAAGGAAAACTTTGATTCCTTCCATCCCCTGCAGCGAAATATAAACAGTGCTCACTACAACTGCAGAGCCAAATTAAAGCAGGACACACAGCCTCCAGGTGAAACACACTTTCCACAAGATTTTTCTGCATAAAATATAGTATATATTAATTGCACAGTGATTTATATAGTTTTCATTATTTACATACTTTTCGATTCATTCCAAACTTTATTTTGGACTCACAAAAGGGCCAATAGCAATTTAAAAAAAGAAAACAAAATAAAAACAGAATATAAAGTAACAGCATAAATTTAAATAATTCATATGTGTTCCAACACTCCAGTACTTTCTGAGCTTGGATGAGCACCAAGAACAGCACTTAGGGCTGGTTAATGTCTCCATGATGCTGCTCTCTGATTTATCCAAGCAACGTGTAAAAGCGTACATCAGATTTGAAATAATGATCCAGTGGTTTAGGACAGGCTGTACGAATAATCCACAAGCAATTACCAAGTAGTAGGGAAGTAACTATACCAAAAACTAAGGTATGATACCATTAAAAAAACACAACACAACATATTACATTATTAAAAGACAAAGAAAAATGACGACTTGAAAAAAAATTCCTATATTTAATAATAAAACTAATCTGTACAGCATTTTAGTCCGTATAAAATTTGCTTTTCCTTTTAACTTTAAGTACTTCTGTTTTTTCTTTTTTATCAAATAAAATAAAAGCTAAAAATGGCCTAATTGGAGTAATCTTTGGTAGTAAATGTTGGAATTACAATTACAAAGCAAAAACAATGCAGCAGTCAGTAGAAGTCCTTTTTTATAATAAAATAAAAATAATAAAATAGTGTAATGACCATGTAATATCGTGACAGATATAGTATCCAGACATTTTTATGAAGATATTGCTACATGTCTTTGTGATTTAATTTATGAGGCAAAAAAAAGCGGAAACTTCTCAATAAAGTTGTTTCAACTCAATAATCAATGATAATTATTGGTAATCGATATTTACATTATGTTCCGTGGTGCAGGCCGGTGCCTGCTGGCTGGACGCGGTCTGCGGTGACGCTGCAGGTGAGTTTAACGTGTAGTTCTGATTCTCCTGTTTGGCCTCTTTTGGGGAGTCCATGCAGTCCGAGTCCGGACGCTCCGCGAGGCCGAACTGGTCCCCTCCGTTTGCCATGACCCACTGAGACAACACACACACACACACACACACACACACACACACACACACACACACACACACACACACACACAGGTCAGTGATGTGTGGTTTCATATTATAATCAATCAATTATCCACAAAGAAACACGTTTTATTTTTACTTTTTATGGTTTTAATTCACGTTAAATTTACTGATCTGTTGGGTCTTAAATATTTTACTTTTTAATTACCACTTTCTCACTTTTTTTTTTTTTTTTTTAAACTCACGTGTTAATTAAGTGTTCGTTTAGTCTAATGTGTTCTTCTTACACTGGCCTTTGCCTGCTCAGGCTCTGTGCAGCACCTGTGTTTCCACCTGGACTTAAAATCTGTTATATAAATAAAGTTTTCCTCGCTTGCTTGGGGAAATTAAGGTCAGTCTCAAATTCCGGATATATGATTTTTTTTTTTTATACATTATACTTTGGTAATCGACTGAACAGAACAGTAACGTCCCAAGTAAACTGAAGCGACGCATAATGTTGTTGATATTTATCGAGGAAATGTCTTTGTAGCTACAGAGAGATGCACTGATTTATTGCACCATGATAGTGTGGTGAAAAGTCAACAATTTATGGTCCTTTCTTCACAATATAGCATCAGGATAGTGGCTTACATTGCATCACGCTGATTTACTCTGTAACTGATCCAATAACATAATTACAGATTTAAGACGAGACACTTAAGAGGAGATTAAATGTGCATGAACTTGAACTTTAGCATTGTTTTGAGGAAGGATATTGGATACAGCTGGTTATTGGCGCCTTCATTCGTCTGTTCATTTATTTATTTATTTATTTATTTGGCCCATTTGACCCCGTCTCATGGTAATCCGTGCTTAATCTATCTATCTATCTATCTATGGCAATATTTATGTGATTTTATAATTTCAGACTTTGGTCATATTACATTCACAGCATTAATATTCATATTTATTCTATTTAATGCATGAGGATAACTGGAGCCTGCAGTTCAACAGTGTGTGAACAGCTGAACTGTGTGTAACACTGTTTAAAATGGAGGCAGCTCTGACAGTAAAGCGCATATCATTGACATTAAATAAGCTAAGCACAACCTGTCTGACTTGTGTGTGTATGTGCGTATATATGGAGGTTATATGTGTATATGTTGTGTGGTCTCCCTGAGGGCCTTTACCTCAGACGCACTGCTCTGCTCTGCCCGCAGAAAACACGCTCATCCTGCTCCTGCGCGCTGTGGCTGCAGCCTGCTCGTGTATCTTTTGTTGTTGCAGCTTTCTTTGAATTCCACTTAATTATTTATTTGAAAATCCAGCTGTGAGTCCAGATGTTGCGGTGTCGTTGCTCAAAAATCCACCATGTGAATCCCCCTGCTGCCCTGAAATATCACCGGGTCGTCTCGCGCTCCGTTGTCCGCCTCCCTGCGCGCACACCGCGGCTCCTCCGCTCCGCTGCCTCCCGTCACGGTGGAGGCTGTGATCCGTTCAAAGCGGATGTAATTCCCTCCTCGGTTATATCGCTCCTCTCTCTTTGTTGCCCTCGCGGACTCAGCGGCAGCCCTGAGCTGAACCCCGCTCATCAGATCATTACAAATGGAGTCCGCCTCAGACACTCCGCCCTCCCTCGCCTGCCTCCCTGCGCTCCCATAGGTCTGCACCGTGCATCGGTATCTGCTGCTGCCCGAATCACGGCCGTGACACTGGCCAATCACACACACGTGCGCGCACATACGCACACGCTCACACGCATGCGCACGCGGGATGATTTACTTTTCAAAAGCATCTTTAATAATTCTCAGTGTCTCTTTCTCACTGTGAGAATAAATCCTTTATCCAACATCATACACACCTCAAAATCACGCTGACTCTTTTTATACCAGCAAATACAATTCTAGATTATCCACACTGTAAAAAATAAACTTATTTGTTTTATCTTCCCTCTCTAGTGCCTGTTAGTGTAAAAAATAGTTGAGACAAGTCAAAATGTAATGGCAACATACCGCAATAGATTTTTCAGTTTTGAGCCAAACTCGTTCTCATAAATTTTGAAACAAACTTTAAAAAGTTTTGCTGACCTATAATCTTTAGTTGAATTAATTTACTTTTCTTCTCCATATAAATTTCAATCTTTGCATTCTAGAAACTAAAAGAAAATATATTTTAAAAAAAGGTCACAGTGAGCTGTGAACCCGATTTGTCTTTTTTTTTTTTTTTTTTTTTTTTTTTTTTTTTTTGCCTGAAAAGTAAATGGTTTCATTTGAAAATATTAAAATCCTAACCACCATTCACTTTCACGTCAGAGAATTAAATCGATATATATATTGAAAAACAATTTTGGGGGGTTTCTAAAACTCAAAGATTCAAGTTTATCTAAAAAAGAAAGTAAATTGTCTCGACAAAAGATTAGTAGTTAGTAAAACTTTTTCAAAACTTAAGAATTTAAGTTGGACTTAAAACCTAAAAATTTTTTTGCAGTATGTTGCCTTGAAATTTTGAGTTTTCTCAACTTTTTCAGTTTTAAGCAATAAGCGTTACACTGTTTATTTCATGGGAAATATAAGAACTGAAGTGCTACCAAACATTCATTACACTGATCAGATTAATTTAAAGTGACTTTCAGCTGCAGCCCCTTTGTTTTAACTTGAACAAGTTACTGTTCACACTGTCTTACATTTTTAAGTTGACTGAAGTTAAGTTGATTTAATTTCTTGATGATTCAAAACAAATTCTTTCTTTGGTCAAATAATCTTAATAATAACAACTCTTCAGTCACACTGATGAACGTTAGCAAATGTCCTTCTACATTTTCTCAGTTTGAAGAGTCAGGTCATTGAACTCATCATTTCAAGTCAAAAGACTTAAAGTCAGAAGAACTCATGTTTATAGAATCTGGAAAATAAATGATAAGTTTAATGAACTTGAATGAATAAAACTTATATATTTTCATTAAACTGATGAGGAAAGTTAGTTGACTTCACTAAATACCTGCATGTTTTTTTTTTTAGTTTTTTTTTTTTTTACAGTTTTCATAATTGATCAGAAAAACTTGTGAAAGTCAAAGAAAGTGGGGATATTTTACTGTTACCTGTGAAATGTTGCATCATTTAAATCTTTTGACAAGGGAAAATATATTGATATTATATTAATATTGTGAAATGATATTGCCTTAGAGTTTGGAAATTGTTAGGTTACATTGTGATATATATTATTTATATCATAATATAATAAGTAATAATAAATATAGTCTTCTTCTGGTTTTAAAGGCTGGATTTCAGTAAAGTGATGCATTTTTTACTTTTAACTGTTCAATTATTTGCCTTAAGCCACTTATATTACATTCAAAATTATTATTTATTAAAACTATCAGGCCTATAATCAATAAATATTGCAAGGGAAGTATTTGGTAAGAAAAAAAAAAAAAAAAAGATATCGTGATGTTTGATTTTGTCCTTATCGCCCAGCCCAATTTTTGACCATTCAGAGGGCTGCAGGTCAGGTCACACTGGGATGGAAACAAAAGGGAGAAAGAAGTATTTTTACACAGATTTTGAGGCAATACATCCTCAATCTCACAAACTAAAACAAGTCTAATAACGAATGATAATGATTTATTTTAGCCTGGTGGTCCAGGGTACTAAAAGCAATCAATAATACGCTATTAAGTCATGTTAGTGTCCTGTATTGGTGAATAAAACACAAACATAACCTGTTACTACCTTTTAAACACGATGTGATGTGTGTTTGGTGTGTGTATTTCCTAAAATGATGAATACAGGTCGAAGCTAGCTCACATGGTGGAAGACAAATATTATCTCACAGTAGATTATGGATTCAGGAGGCCTACAGCAGCAGCAGCAGCAGCAGCAGCAGCGCGCGCATCACTTTGACTGGATTACTGTAGATCCTGATAACCGGAGGCATCCAGAGTTTAAAGTTGAAAGGGTCACCGGGAGGCCAACATACCGGATCTCTCCATGATCCATTTCTACCGTTTTATACCGCCGCGTCCTCGCGTTTCCTCTCTACTCTACTGAGCCTGACCACAGCCTGCTTATTCACACTGTCTGTGGACGGATTTACGCATTATTACACATATTACTGTTAATTTTTTATTTAATTTACACGAAGGTCTGATGTGTGATTATGTCTCTGTTATAACGGCATGTGTCGAGATTTATAGCAACTGTGGTGTGACACAGCCTCCTGTGGAAAATACAGCGAGCAGCCTGTATTTATATTCAGTTTGAATATATAAAAAAACCGAAGCGCAATATAGGTTATATAAAATATGGACATAAATGCTGCATCAAAATGAAATAAAATATTTTAGCCTGCATGTAGGGATTTTATGTGCGTAAATTAGCCCCGTTTTGCGCATATTGGCATGCACGTAAAGTTTGTTTCAAAAAGCATCCAGTGACGGGAGCTCTTACCGTGATTAAATATGAAATTCCCCGGTGATGAAAGACCTCCGGTTACCGTTATCAGCAGCTGGGTGCGCACACACAGCCTCTCCTAAAGCGCGACAAGCGGGTGCTGCAGCGAGAGCGCGCTGCTGCCACTGGGAGAGACCATGTCCTGTGTGTGTGTGTGTGTGTGTGTGTGTGTGTGTGTGTGTGTGTGTGTGCGTGCGTTGTGTGTGTGTGTGTGTGTGTGTGTGTGTGCGCGCTTTCGTGCGTTTGCATGCGTGCGTATTGGGGATTGGGAGGGGGAGAGGGGGTTAAACGCAGACCTTCATCATCAACTTTCCGATCCGCAATAAGCCTATCAAATTATACACTCAGACACGCTGATTTTAAGCTGATGCCCTCAAATATCTCGCACACTTTGCGCGTGAAATGATAAAGTACGCTTCAGAATAAACGACTTGCTGTTCCTCTTCTGTTTGTAATTAATTATTAACAACCAAAAAGTATGATCGCCCTTACAAACGAATTTGAGCAACAAGCAACAACCCTTGACTTTGCTGAAGCGTCTTTTCATTATGTATCCTGAACAATAAGTACTTTCAAATCAGACCATATTAACGTGTTGCTGTCAGTTTATATGGATTACTATATTATACTATTATTTATCACATTCATTATATTTGTTTCCTTGTTGGAGGTCAGCTTGAACCCGTTTATAACCCACAGATGATTATTTCACTTTCCAAATAAACAGACGTTTCAAATCAAAATACAGACCCATATCATTTTTATATTAAGAAAGACTATTTTATTAAAATGTAATTAGTTCCCATATATTGCTCAGATATAATGAACTTTTCTTGATTCTGCAGTTACATCCCAAAAAGGCTCTTTTATTGTCTCATGCTGATTATTAACATCCACATTTTTAATCCCTCCCGAAAAGGTACATATGTTCACTTCAGAGTAGTTGCTGTGCACTCTTCAGAAACAGGTCAAATGAATAATAATTTCTTTTGCAAAAGACCAGATATTGTAATGAACAACATATTTGAAGTGAACTTGCTGCTCGTCCAAATATTAAACAAATAAGTTACGAGTCAAAATGAGTGATTTTGGAAAACTGATTCAAAGTATGACAGGTCGCTGCCATCCGTTCATTTAGTTTGAAAATCAAAAAATATTCTGTGTTTCAGCGAGAAGTTGTGTAAAACTTTTCCCATTATTGAAGAAAATTAACCAAACGGAAAAAAAGGCTAGTATAATCTGTCTAATAAGCCTACCTCTTCATTTAAAGCCACACAGTTGAATTTTGATTATTTTCTTGTTTATAAACGCTCATTTTTAATCCGGGAACTAAAAACACAAAAACACAACATCATCAGTAGTCATAGTTGATAATTTAATAACAAAATATTTTCACAAAAGCAGTTCATGATTATCATTTATTATTATTATTATTATTATTATTAATATTATTATTGAAACAAACTAAAGGTTCATAAGTTTTAAACACTTTTCATATGTATCAGAAACTTGGTATAAATGTTTTATTACTGTTATATCTGAGTGCACCTGGTTCTTAAATGATATGACAATGACATTTTCCAAAATCAATCTTTAAAAAACTTACATTTTTAGATTATTAATAACACTATTAAACTATAAACACCACAGGTAGAGTTCATCAGTGTTGGTGTATACCTGAGTACATTTATTTAGCACAATCTTTTGTCATTTAAATCTTAAATATTGAATAATCAATCTAATTTTCAAACTGTGCATTTCTTTCTGGACTATAACTCTTCACATGGTCTTATCCCTCAGCTGCCTCCGGTGTGTGCGGAGGAAGAAAAGTGAGAGGCGAAGGTTTCAATAATACCTGAAATGAGGTGGCGGTGGCGGCTGGACGGCTCATTATTGTCCCATCCTGGCTTCAGCTGACTGGACCCTCTGTTCTCCGTCTGGAGGAAGTGGTGACGGGGTCCCAGACCTCCTGCACTCAGCAGGTCTGTCTCACACACCTCCAGCTCGGGCCAGAGCCAGTGGGTGCGTGTGTGTGTGGCATTAGAGGGCAAGGTCAACCCATTTCTCTGCAAACAATCACATCACACAGGGCAAAATACATTCCAACCCCCCCTCCCACCAACCTCCAGTTTGTAAGGTGGTCTGATGTGGGAACAGTGGAGGGTGGGTGGGGGGTTGGCACAGGTCCAGACGGGGGCCTCCTTTCGAGGCCAGATGAAGGAAAACCTGTTCCACATTAATATGACTTCATATTAGGGAGACTCTGCTTTCTGCACAGGCTTAAAGTTAAATGTTACACTCCTCTTTAAAGTCAGCGTATGTGATCTGACTTGTTGTAAACGTGCCTTCAGATCAGATCAGTTAGTGGTTTAGTGGCAAGTGAAGAAGTCTGCATGTCACACATCAGCTTAAAGCTGAGAGACCTCGAAAAACTCAACAAAAAAAACCACTGTAGTCATCAGCTCTGTTCAGTTTAAAGGTGGAAGACGCAGGATTGGTCGGCTGTTGTTTGTGAAGATGGTCAATTGTTGAGTCTCAGTCCCAGGTTGTTGAATACTGATGCTTTGGGTTGTTAAAGTGTCCTGAAAACAGCAAAATAATGAGAAAACAAAAAAAGACAGGCCGAGAGCAGAGTCTCTGCAGATACAGACACCACCGAACACTTCTAGTGGGTCATAAGAGATGATTGAGAGGGATTATTTTCATATGAAGCTGTACATTGTGATTTAGCAAAATCCTCCACAGTAGACCTTTAATCCCGCAAAGCCTGACACGTGAAATAATCACAAGAAAATTCAATTTTTTGGAAACTGGAGTGTTTATTGGTCCTTTTGACAAAATAAAAAAACTTTTTTATATATTATTTGCATATATGATTTTTATATCGTATTTGATACGTCAGGAAAATTAATTGATCACATTAATCTTATTTTAGAAACAACAACTGCTTTTGGAAAATTTGGTTCCTTTTCTTTCCAACAGGGACCTTTTTTATTTACCTTGTCGGTGGCAAAAACTGTTTGGTCAACAAAAACTGAATTGGTCAATATAACATACAATTAGTAAGGAACAGTCTCAGTGAAAATCAGTTAAGAGACAATTATTAGCAAGTGCTCACTTGTTTGCTAATAATAAACTGCAACACACAAGTGATTATAATGATAGTATGCTGTATATCTAAATTTCCACTCTAAATTTATCTTATGGTGACATTTCATTCTTAAATTAGTTTGTTTTATAGTGTATTTTTAATTGTGGTGGGAATAATTCAGATTGTATGATGAAATTCAATAGAATAATCATTGAGGGATTCACAAATAAATTACCAGCCGGTAGTACTTTTACAGTAACTTTTTCAAAATTAGCCAAGATTTCACTGCCAAAACCATGCAAGTCACTATGAGAAGGCATGTGGGCAGAAGTTGTGCCTAAGACTGTTTTTTTTTTTTCAGGAAAGTATTGATCATATTGATGTTGTAGAGGTCTCAGAAACTCATGTACCAAATATGATGCAAATGGCATCACAGGGGTAAACTTAGAGGTAGTAGTAGTTATAAACGTAAGAACTCAAGTGTTGTGACTGTATTACAGTGATATTTATCCAAACACTGATCAAATTAAGTGCACAATGTTCAAGTTCTGCTGTCTGGGGTCTTTCCCACTTGAAAGTTTATTTGCAACAAAAGTCGTGGTTTGATGACGTCTTGAAGTAACGTGGGGTCATGAGAGTTGTTTTCGTCATTGTTAAAGGAGAAATCTGTAATATATTTACTGTAATAAATCATAAAATGAACATGATATGTCATCAGAGATTAAGAAAACATTTTAAATTGAATTTCCCGCCTCTCTGACATCAAAGCTGCAGCTGCAGTGTCCTGCTTTACTTTGCCTGTTTCATGTTAATTAGAGTTAAATTTAATGCTGAATGTTCGGCAAATGAGAAAGTGTCTCTTTATGAGTGGTAAGAATTCATTAATAATCTTGAAGAAGGCGTATGTATTTATAAAAGTTCAGTAAAGCAATATGTTCATGTGTCTGGCAGGCAGTGAGACAAGCAGCCACTTAACTCAAACTGTGTATTTCTGAAGGAGCTTTTGTTTTCAGGATAACAAGCTTAACTTCACACTGACAATTGACGATTATGGACAGCTGATCAACTTACCATTTAGGGCTCGTTGTCACTTGATTTTAATTACATTACGATGTTGCACACATCCTGTGCTCCTGCAGAGCTCCTGCAGCCTGCAGAGCTTTCCCTGAGCCTGGGGAGGAGGAACCTTACAGCATATTTTAAATAGCTTTCCAACCTATTTAATATACAGTCCATGGCTCCAACTCGTTACTGCTGTACTCAATTTTGCATGTGCAGTTTCTACATATTGCTCCTTTAAGCAACCACCATAGCCAATGAAACTCTATCAGACATCACTCAGGCAAAAATCATGTTCATGGACAAGGTGATATTAAAGTTTTATTCACATTTAATTTTGTCATGTTTGCTGGTTTCCTTCCTCACTCTCTGATATATCCAACCTATCCTGTGTTTCCCCAGAAGTTATAGGAATTTGCTCGCAGTAACTAACAGGAAACGCTCCATTACCTTGAATAAATGACAGAATTCTCTGGGTTCAAACATCATTCGAAACATTTGGGATAATTTAAATACACAACTCAAGAAAACATTGTATTTGTTTTCTTAAAAAAAGGACAATGCATGCTGTGAATTCTGCCAATATAATGATAATATTACTTGAGTGCGTTGATTGAACTCTGTTCAGCAAAGATTTAAGTTAGAGGAACTCATGTTTATAAGTCCTGAAGTGTTCTGAATACTAGAATACTAAAAACTAGACATTTAAAGTTTAATTAACTTGTATATTTACATTAAGCTGAAGAGACAAGATTATTTCCTGTCTGATTGTTTTACAGTAACATTTCTTACAACATTTCTTAACTCTTTCTCCAAATCTATAAAACAGTGGACAATCTAACTAATTGTCTGTGTTTGTGTGCTTATGTGCTTTTTGTTGTTTTTTATATTCCATCAACCTGCAAGAGACTGCAGCTGAAAATTAGTCTAAATCTGGAACATTTACATGAAGGACTCAACTGTTCGTATTATTTAATATGCACTATCCCTTCTCAAATAAGAGCATTTTCTGATGGAAAAACTCATTTGAGATGTTCGAACTTCCCTGTTTCATAATCTTTCATAAATGGCCACAGTGTCGAACTGTAACATCCATCTCATGGATGTACTGATTATACAACACAGAAAAAAATTGACCTTCAGTTTGCTGAATAAATAATATAGCTGGATAACATTTAATTACAAAACATTTGTCAATATAACTTGACTAAACTTCTTGTTTCTAGATCCCCAAGTGTAAATTACCATGATTTTCAGTTTAATATAAAAATGTTTATTCTGATAGGCAATATTAAAGTTAATTGGTAAGACTTTATAATACAGTACACAAATATGGGAGTAGTTATCCTACTCACTTGTTCTTTATTCTCACATTTTTGTGTACTGTATTATGTGAGTGTTAGCAGTTAATCAATCTTTACTTCTTTTCTCATAAGCCATAAGTGAGAAAAACATTCTGGTGATCCATTTTCATGACTTATGAACTAAAACAAGTAAAAGTAAAATAAATAAATAAATAAATAAAGGGTTTCCAGGATTATCCCTCTAAGTTCCTTCATTTTTTCCCATCTGTTTCAGAGAAAAACCTATTAAGATACATTTCTAATCAAAAGACAGAAAGAAAAATAATCCTGCCAAAATGTTTTCCCCATCTGTTTCATGGATTAAAACATTAAGGAACTAGATTATTTTGATAGAACTTTTTTTTTTCACCCATTCTTGAGTCATAAACAAAGGAGAGAAAAGAATCCATAATTTTCTGATTTGAACCCTCAGTTTTATTATTGTTGGGGCTTTTATTTTGAAGGGGACATACAGTAGGAACTATTGTATTTTGGTGCTGTTTAGCAGCTGGCAAATGATCCTCATTTATAATTGTTGTCATGCTTTAATATTGATGTTTATTATGAATGACATTCTGGCCTCTGTGCACAGTTTTGTTGGGTTTCAAAGTGAAAGCTTGACAGTGAGCAGGACTGCTTTATTAGCTCGTAACGTCTTCATCTGCATGCAGCCTCATGCAGTCTCGACAGACAGTGTGGTGTGTTGCAGCTCCCTCTTGAGGCTTTCACCTGCAAACAGAGGATCAACAGCAGAACAGTGGAAAGCACAGAAACACCGTGTAGCTGTCTTCATCATGCACATATTACCTGTCTGAGCCGCCCAAAAAACAAAGCAAAGTATCCAGGCCATATTTAGGGGCCACATCTAGAACCACCAGAGTGTGTAGTGTCATCAGAAGGAGGCACAGAGAGACACAGGGAGCAGTCTGGTGCAGAGTCATCCATGTGGGAACATTAACATTTAGAGGAGCAGTGCGTCCGTCTGCCCTCAGAGCTGCCTGTCACTCACAGGCGTCAAACTGAAGTGCTGCGTGACCTTTACTTTTTGTTTGTGCAGAAATTCAACCTCCAGGGCTTATTGTGTTGCCAGACCTTTATCTTCGTATAGTTTCTCACCGGATGCACACGTAAAGGCTGTGAAACAGCATTGATGGAGAGATAAGAACTCACAATTTAGTGTATTTTTTAAAATCTCCTCCAGGGGTTTATTAAAGGACCAGTGTGTAGGATTTAGTGGTGTCTAGCAGTGAGCTTACAGGCTGCAAAAACCTTGACTCACTCTCTCCTTCTAAACGTGCAGGAGTCCGTGGAACTTTGCAAAAAATGCAGAACGCTGCATCTACAGCCAGTAGGTGGGTTTGTCCATTCTGGGCCTCTGCAGAAACATGGCAGTGCAACATGGTGACCTGCAGCGAAGGAGACCCGCATCCTCTGGTAGATATAAACAGCTCATTCTAAGGTAACAAAAACACAAAGATTCTTATTTTCAGGTGTTCTACACCAATGAAAACATACTTATGAATATTATACTCAAATTCTACCTCATCCTGCCAGTAAAACCCCGTAAATCTTACACACTGGACCTTTAAGACGTGTATAGTCTGATAGTTTGATTAGAAAGTGTAATTTAATTATATATTTTATTTACTTATTTTTATATGTGATGAGGTGATGTGACATGATGTCTGATATGTTTTTTCTGCAAAAAAGTCTCACTTCTACATTAAAAATCCACCAAAATCCATCTTCCTCATTATAAATCTCAGAATATATGATTATTTTTTCAAATAATTTAGTATTACTTCCTTTCTAAAGTTTCCTGCCAGACACAAAAACTGTAAAGTTCATCCTCAGTGTATGTGTCATAGGAGCTTCCAGTTTGTACATCACACTTATGTGAGGTGCAAATTGGACCATGATTGACTTCCTAACTATTTGTCATGCTTGTAGGCTCATCCCTTCAAATCAGACTGTCAACACGCACTGAGAAACTTTCCACTTTCTGCAGATCAATGTGAAAATATCCTTCTTGTGTCAAACTCTGCACATACATCATTCTGTATTCTGAGCTTCAGCTTCAGACATCCAGCTGTAGGAACAAGAAGAAACACCTATTTGAGCAGAAGGGGTCTTTAACAGGCCAAAAGTACAAGATGTGGGGTTTGTTTCACAAACATATACACAGCCCCAACCCCATTATTTGTTTTCTTTACTTGAAGGAACCAAACTTTCATCACAGTCGGTCCTGCCACATGTTTCTGCTTGGTTTTCTCTCAGTACCTGGAGGAGCTCTGTCTTTAACAGACTGAAAACTCATTTCAACACAGCTGACATTTCACAGGCTCTCAGGGGCCTTTTTTACCTACCGACACAATTTAAACTGTTCAGTGGAGACATTTTAGTCTCGCCGATCCTGCAGCCACACAGCTGCAGTGAGAGGCTGAGAGTGACGTGGACGGAGGTCAGGACAGAGTCTCAGGCGTTTTACCTAATGGACCTTTGCACTGGACGTGTGAAACACTTCACTTAACACAGCCTCTGGGCACCAGATTGGTCTGTGCATGTGTGTGCATGCTTGTGTTTGTGTCTAGATGGTGTGCATGCGTTTAAGGTGACAGTGTTGAAGGTCAAACACGCTGGGCCTGAACTCAATGACATTTTTGCATTTATGAGACAGATAAAACTTTAAGACTGGGCTGCACTAACAAAGATTAATTTAATCTAAGATAAGAGTTTTATTGCACTACTAAAAACTAATCTCTGTTTAGTAAACTCAAGTTTAAGGATGTAAACCTAAACTGAATCGAGTTTAATCAATATGGAGATGCTTGCTTAACCAAATTAAAATAAATTCAGACATAAATGTTTGCAATAACAAACATCAAACTACGTCTTTTTGTTCTAGTTTAAATGTGAGGGACCCCTGGTGGCAGAACTTGCATATTTGTGTTCAAAAACAACCCAAACGAGACAAATAAAAAGCATCATTTAATGTACAAGAAAGGAAATTAACATAATACGCAGGCAGACAAGTGCACACAGCTTCAGAAAACGGAAACAGACGTGAACGTGGTACCACATCAATGAAGTGTTGAGGTGAACCTGAGAGGGGGCTGAGACTACTGGTGTAACAGCACAAAGTATTGAGAGGAATAATCTCAGAGGAAGCTGTAATATCTGCTGTGAAAGCTGTGACAAAAAAGAAAAAAAACACACACAAGTAAAAAATGAGAAAAGCAAAGTGCGGAATTACAATTAAATTACCAGAAGTAGTGGCACATTTTCCCCACATAATGCTGCAGTAAGAAAAATCACATTTACAAAGCTGTCAACCAGCTGGACTTGATGCTGGCAGTACATTCTTCTCACAAGTACCATCCAAACACTCTTGTACTATTATGGTACCCTGTTAAAAGGAGTCACAGTTTACTGACAATTGATCTTTAAGCCAAGTACGAAAAACCTCAAAGTGGAAACACATAAAAAGCTGCTGCTGACTCCATCTTCCTCTTCTTCTCCATCTGCACCGGCGACAACAACAGAGAAGCCCTCAGTCAGTTGTGAGTGCATGTACCTTTTTTTATGAGACCTACAGGATACTTTCCCCCCAGACACCAGATCAGATGTTAGTAATAAAATGCTTGTTAATTATTGACGAAGGTAAGTTGATGTGAGGCTTTTCACACAATGTGCATCTCAGGGCGAAAGAGAGGAAAACACTGCTGGGCTCAAAAGAAACTAGAAATTATTTTAAAGGGATGGTTTAAATTGGTTCGCCATGCCTCCACTTTCTAGAAGCAGCAGGAGCACCGGAGTAGGAAGCTAAGCAATGTACTGCTGTGGACAGGGTCGGCAGCAAAAGATAATTTAGCCATTTAAAAAAAAAAATAAATCAATATCAGTTTAAGTGTACACTATATCTAGAATATTTTCACCACTTTGCCTTGTTGTAAAGCCTTTTCAGACAGGAAACCGCTGTTATACAGGTCAAATATCGCTTTCTCTCACTCAACCAGACTCCATTGGCAAAAACAGTCATTTTAGCTCACAGAAAAACAGGAGTTGCTGGTCTACCGCTGCCTCAGTCGGTTAGTTAGTTTGTGTTATTGTGTGACTTTGTGTGAATCCAAGCTAACCCTTTAAAACACCAAAGATTGAAGCAGCAGTAGACCAGCAACTCTTGTGTTCTGCCAAGTAAAATGACTGTTTTGGAGAATGGAGTCTGGTTGCTGGTTGACTGATTTTTAGCTCATATAACAGTGATTTCTGACAGTAAGAGTAGTGGCGAAAATATTCTCTTTTTTTTTGGCTTTTTTGCCTTTATTACACAGAAACAGCTGAAGACAGACAGGAATGATGGTGCAGATAAAAGGGATGACTTGCAGCAAAGGGCTGCAGGCCTGAATTGAACCAGCACCACTGTAGAGGACCAACACACTCTATTCTCTCGCATTTCTCCCTATTTCTAACAAATTTTCACACCTTTTTCACCTTTTCGTTATCACAACCAGTTTCTAACACTGTCAGAAAAACTCTACTGTCTCCACTCAGACAACAACACAGCTACACCAAACCAGACTTCCTAAGAATTCCCATTTCTTCTGTAAAGTTTTAAAGGAAAGAGGCATGCATTTTGTAAAATCTGCCGCATCTATTTTCTTTTAGGGGCAGGGGTAAAAAATACACGAACAAAAGAAAACTGATGAATAGAATACAACATAAAGATGCTGTTGTAGTGTACTTTGTTGTATTTTGTTATTTTCATTCTTGGCAAGTATGGGTGCACGGTCCCCCAAGTGAGGTACCAGGGCACACTGAAAATACTCTTAATATATCGTACACTTAAAGGTAGAATCTGCAACATATTTTGTAAATGTGCCATTCAGACTTGGCCCCTCCTCTCCTGCTCAGCAAACACAATAGAGGGGGCAAGAGACATTAGGAGAAACTAGTGAATTAAAGAAATAAACCGTTATTTTCTGACTGTTTCACATTGTAAAGCATAAATAAACAGGCCCGCACCTCTGCACAACAACGGATTTTGTGTGAATGCAGCTGAAGCAATCCTAAAACTATTCTACATCTCTCACAGACAGAGAGGATGAGAGATGAGAGACATGGAGACAGTTATGTAACCATTGGTCACCACATTTTTATTCTGTCTAGGGGTGTAACGATGCATGGATCTGGATTGATATACTGATTCAACGTTCATGCAAAATCAATGATCGATGCAGAGTGAAAATTGATCTACATCGTCTGCTTTAAGACACGCTTTTATTTTGAAATTCCCATGGCATGTCTGTGGCACAAATGCCTGGAAATGTTCAGTTGGATCACAATTGAGTTGCTTTTCGTGAGCTGACATAATAGTAACTAATGGGGTTAGATGGACATATATTATCATATACATCTATCAATTTGTCATCCCTTATTTGAATTAAAATCATATCGTGGCAGACTTTGTGATATCTGCAAATATCGTATTGTTGTTGAAAGAATAGACATAATTGTATTTTGTTGAAACTTGTGACTTACACTCCTAGTTCCAACCTCAAATCTTTTGTGCTGTATTGGCTGGCGGCTACACACCACTGTCAAACATGCTGAAGCCCAGTAGCATCCTGAGTAAAGCAAAGAAAATAAGAATACAGGCAGAGGACTGCAGGGTCTCTGCAGATACAGACACCCCACACATGTGTAGTGGGTCATAAGTGATGATTGAGAGGGATTATGTTTATGAGTTTTAGGAAAATGTTGCAGATTATGCCTTTAAACGGATATTGACTTTTTTAGGTGGCTCCTGACTCCGTCCACAGCAGTTCACTGCTTAGCTTCCTACACCAGCCCCCCTCCTCTCCTTCTCCAAACTCTGGGCGTGCCGACCGTAATCTATTGTAGTTAATACACTGACTATGGTTAAGTACCTCATACAACGCCACTTCAAAAAAATTCAAACTATCCCTTTAAAGTATTTAATTAACATAAGCTTGCATATAAAAATTACGGATACTAAGATGTTAAAATGCCTTTAAACACTTGTTTGTGAATACTAGCAGGGGTGAAAACACGACAGTTATGTCTCCGATGGGAGCTGAGTGCAACAGATTAAAAGCATGTGCCATAATTTGTCTGCAAGAACAATTAATAAAAAGATTATTCAAGTTTTCAGAGGAAGTTGCACTTTGAACACTCCATCATACTTCTTCACAGTCCTGTGAACTACAAACACTGCGTCCTTTGGTCCCCTTCCAGCTGGGTGCATCCTTCGTCTGCAGTACAGCTACAAGACCAGCAGGGGGCCCCAACATCACGTCATGGAACTGAGGCAGGTGGTCACAGTGTCACTTCATTAGCAGGGAATACTTTTATCACCAGTCACATTCATTTTAAAGCAGGTACCAACACTTCAGACAGACTTCAATGGACTAGACGTCTGTGGTCCGGATGCCGTCGTCGTCCAGGCTGAAGGGGAAGCTGCAGCCGCTGTGAGGCTGAGGCTGCGAACGGTGCCTCCGGCGCCCGCTGGCCACGTCCCCTGACGCAGTGAGGATCCCCAGTCCGCTGCCTGAAGCTACTGGAGGCACGGAGGGGCAAGGGGTCGGGGTGGAGAGGGAGTTGGAGGAGGACGAGGTGGAGGAGGAGGTGGACGAGGAGGAGAGGGAGGTCAGGGCGGGCACGGAGCTGAAAGGACTGTCGTCATCCTCCACGTCCAGGATGGAGGGCTCGCCGGGCGGGACGGGCATCCAGGGCTGCCAGCCCGGGGCCACAGAGCAGGACTTGACCAGCGGAGGTCTGCGGTCGTCGCTCTGTTGCCCTCGAGACGCTGAGGAGGCGTTGTGACTTCGGTAGAGAGAGGATGTACGTTTGAATGGAAAACCCTGCAAAGACAGAGACAAACACATCATCAGTGCAGTGTTAATTTCTTTAACTCATAATTTTTGTCACAGTTTTCAACATTTTTTCACTGATGAAAATGAGATGATAACTAAATAAAAATTATTCCATGGTCTGGGTGAACACTCTTTTGTGACTGGGCAGCAGGTGTGAGTTAAAACTGCTTAAGGCACATGTAGTTTAGCTTAAAATTAATCAGATTAATCATTAATTTTATTTTTGGGTGAACTATCTCTTTACAACTAAGAAACTACTAAAATATGACTAGAACAAAATGGCATTTAAGTCAAAAGACTGTGACTAAATCTAAATCAAGCTGTCAGTGTTTATCACACCCTAGAGTTTCCCTCCTGCTCTCCTTTCCTTCTACAGTACTTTTGTTTTTCCTGTCAAGAGGAGAGACAACAACAGAGTTACCTTCGGGGGACCTCTGAAGTCCTGGATCTTCGTCTCGATGTCCCTGATCCAGCTGTGCATCTCCTCTGGAGAGTCTGTCTGTAGATAGACACCACCAGAAGATGAAGCTTTACAGAGCTATCACAGCTAACTAAGAGAGAGCACTCAGCAGAGTGCAGATTTATGTTGGCTGGTGAAGCACCTGCTGCAAAGCCTCCACAATTACCAGGTTTAGGTAACCTGACATGTCAGATGCTTTGTTACTGTTAGTAACACGAAGTAATCAAGTTGCATTACTTTAACAGTAACACTTGGATTAAGTATCTGACATTTTTTACATGTAATCAGTAATTGTATCAGAATACATTTTTTAAGCCACCCTCCCAACCCTGGATGATAAAGTGTAACTGGAAAATTAGAAAACATTAGAATATCCTCCAGAAAAAGTGTCTTATTGGAAAGACTGACTCCAAAAACTTAGACTAAGACACCAAAAATGTTGAACAGACCCTCCAAAGACCTATTTCACATCCACACTGGCAAAAACATGCATGAACAATTTGCATTAGTGGTTACCGGTTTGTTAGTTTCCTTTTGTGGTCCTTAGTATATTTTTTCCCCCCCCAATAACAACTTCAAAAGAGAGGCAGGAGTTAAAGCAACTTTATAAAAGTAACATTAACATCATAATTCAGTCAATTTTAATTAATTCTGTCAAAATCAAATCAATCTATCCATCTGATATCAGTCTCTTTTTAATCTGTTTGTATTTATGTGTTGTTTGTTTCAGTTTACTGAATGTTTTTGTCATGGTTCCTTTTTTTTTGCAGACAAAAATAAAAGCGCTTGTGTTTGCAGCCTCTCTCTCTCTCTCTCTCTCTCTCTCTCTCTCTTCCAGCACTTCCCATCTGATCCGACCCCCGCCATCTCAGTCAGCTGTTCTCCCAGGAGGGTGGGGGGGGGTTGATGGCGGGCAGCGGGCAGGATGTTATTGTTGTTATGGTAACAGATGGCTGCACCCGTTTAACAAAAACAAACTTTCCATGTTCTGCAAAAAGGAGCCTGTGCCACACATCAGCAGCAGAGCATTTAGAAAAAAACAACTCGACGCATGAGGACGGATTCACCTGGGAGCCCTTCTGCTCTGACGAACATAACAGCTTGTACGCGATCAACGTTCTTGCATCGTTAAGTTCACATATAAAAACATACTTGTGAGGAACAAACTGCTTCTGATTGGTTCATGTAGCAAGGAGTCAGGTTTGTACCTGTATGTAGAAGGTTCGAGAGCTGGTGATGATCTCAAACAGGTTGTCTCTCAGCAGGAGATCCCTAAGACACACACAGAGGAAAATTATCATGCTGAATTATACAGTGGCTACAGGGAGATTGTACCGCAGATCTCCTATCACTGACAGTTTTTTTTTTTTTTATTATACAAAAATATCTGTAATACATGAAGCGACCAGCTAGGCCAGCTAGAAAAGACAGGAAAAGCTCTAAAGCTCTAACAGCTGATGGTCAGTATTTCTCATCTGGGAGGCTCCTATTTGTGTCCAAATGCACACACACCAAATGCACACTCAGTATACTGCATAGGAGCATGTTTTGTTTTTGCTGCATGTCAATGGCCCGACCACTAACCAATCAGACCCCTGATAAAACGGCGTAACATCCTGAAGTCCAGGTGGGCTTGCAGGTCTAGATTTTTTTAATAGTATGATACTATTAAAAAAATCCTCAAAGGAGCAGTTTCTGGTGTGCGGACTTATGTTTTGTACTTTTGTATCTGTTCTTCTGTCCAGCACCCAGCGCTCATCGTTTTTGGATGTGCGTGCTGTTTTTTGTATCTTCAATTTCTAGTTATCTTTGTAACCGGTTTATCTGACAGGAACTATCATCTGACCCTTTTATCTCATCACAATACTTCATTCATGCCTCTGATTATATGGATTTAACGTAGCGTTTAACAACCTTCCACTCATAGCTAGAAACCCCAGTCTTAACAGAGACAGGTGATAACAGCTTCATGATATCAGTTCTCTGAGATCACCAGTGTTAGCTGCACTCAACATGCTGTCAAAAACATTGTTAGTATTGATCGAGCAATACAGCATCTAAATAATGTCGCACTGTGTCATGCTGGCTCCACCCAATCAAGTGTAATTACACAGAAAAGCTTTAACTTGTACAGATTGTTTGCATGGTTTTGGGAAAATACAAGTCAGAATTGCACTGGTTCATGTTGAGTGATTTCTCTTTAAAAAGTGTAGGTTGTGTATATAATAGGATGATGATAAATGGGAAAGTCAGTGCTAAAGAGATAACCAGATGGACAGGAAATAAAACTGTAAGAGAATCTGATGCAGTGATTCACATTTGACTCACCCTGATTTGACGAGACATTCGTGGACCTTCTGAATGTCCCTCAGTGGAATAGCCCGGAGAGGCTCCTTCTCCTGGGACACAGCGTACGAACAATTCAGTCACGGACACACAAAGACCTCAGTCACACAAGAAAACATCAACATGTGAGAGGAAATGCAAGAAATCTGCCTCCTCACCATCTCAGACTTGTAGTAACTGACTGCATTGTCATCCAGGGTGAAAAACCTCCTCTTCCAGCTCTTCCTCTGAAACACGCGCACACAGACCTCATTTCAGTTTCCACATGCAGTGTTTTTTTTTAATTCAAACACAGAGTTAATCAGCTCCAAGTCGCTGGTACTCACCACATTTCCCTGTTTGACACAGTAACCACACCTCAGCACGCCTGGCCTATTGCCCTTCTTCTCTCTGCCTTCTGTGTCTTCGCTCTCATTCTGAAACATGTCATCATAACCGTCTCTGTTATCGTCCTAACCATCATTAAAACCACCAACTTCAACATATATCAGATTACACAAGCAGTGGTTTTGAAGGTCCAAGGTACACGGCACTCTGATTTGCTTTGCAGATACAAAAAAACCACGCTCATTAACGCAAATCCTGCCTGCTAGCATTATCAGTGTCACTTTTAACATCGTCATAGTAACAACAGCTTCCTCTTCAATACCTGGATGGGAGTGTGCACCACCACGCCGCCGATGATCTCGGTCTTGTAGGCCTGCTGCCTCTTCCCTCCCTGAGTGTCACTGATTACCGCGGTCACATCGGACCGTGGAGGTGCAGGGCCAGACTTAGGAACCTGTCGGCACAGAAACAGGAAGGACAATAACAATTATTTTGATTGGCAGTTAATCTGGCGATCATTTTCTCGATTAATCAATTAATTAATTCTGTCACGATCACATCAGTGGAAAAATATGCCCGTGTGCACCACGTTTGGAGCTCTTCTTCACGTTTTTTCTGTAATGATTATTTTCATTATCGATCAATCTGTTGACAACTTTCTCCGTTAATCGGTTAGTTGCTGGGTTCAAAAAAAGGTGAAAAATATCGATCCGTGTTTCCCAAAGTCAATCAGGGTTTATCCACAACCCAAAGATATTGAGTTTACTGTCAGAGAGGAGTAAAGAAACCAGAAAATACTGACATTTACAAAACTGAAATCAGAGAATTTGGAGTTTATTTCTTTAAAAATGACTCAAAGCAATTAATCGATTAACAAAATAGTTGCAGATTAATTTAATAATAGATTAATAATCGATTCATGGATTATTCATTGCAGCTCTAGACAACATTAACTAGCATCACATTAACAAGAAGAGCACAGGGGGTAAAATTTGCTGCTAACTGTCAGGGGGTCAGCGGTTTAATCCCCACTGGGAGTCTCCGTGCTCCAACAGTGCAACTGTAGCATGTTCTGCATGAAAACATCCAACACAGTCTGCGGAGCGGTTTAATTTTATAATCCTTTACCAGGCAGCTGAAAAAAAAAAACAGGTTGTGGTACAAGCTGTTAACTTACTTGTAAAAACCAATGAGACCAAAGAAGGAAGGTCAGTTTGGCCTGTCATTAAAAAAATCTAGCAAGAAGGTTTCATGAAACAACTAAAGGTGTTATTCTTGAAAACAGGCCAGAAAAACAATGAGGGAAACACATATTCTGAGGGTTTTTTTTTACAGTATGGATGTGCAAATGCATTTAGACTTCTTTCTTTATGTTTTGATGTAATTTTTGTTCTACTTAAGGACCAGTGAGCACAATGTCACAATGCTAGAATAAGTCTTTTGGGGCCTCTGTGTATTATATGATTGGTAATTACACGCTGTGGCCACTATGTCAAACTGGCTTCAAAGTGTGGTGAGCTTCCTTGGGGGCTTGGTTCTCTTCCATGGAGGCCACCATGTTGCATCACCATGTTTCAACAGTTGCCCAGAGCAGACAAACCAAACACAGGCTCTACAGCCTTTTGTGTGTTTTTTTGTGAGTTTCAGGGCCACTGTAGGTTGTTATACATGAGAGTGATGCTCACTGTTAGACGCTACTAAATCTGGGTAGTACTGACCAAGCACATCGCATGCAAATAAATATTCCCTGAACAAAATAAGTGGAACGCAATGGCCGAAATGCAGTCTTGGAACCCATATGCTATCATCTGTTGACAATGCTGCCTTTTATTAGATTTTTAAAAATGTATCTGTATTCATATTAGGGATGTCGACTACACACGTGACCACATTCAGCACAGACACAGACATTAACCTGCAAGCAGAGCAGCTGCTGCTGCTAGCACTGCTAACGTTAGCCACGCTGTGTGTCAGGCTGGCAGCTAACGTCAGCTCTGGGTCGTTAACTCACAGACACTGTGACCCTTTTCGATCGCATTAGTGAGTTGTTGTCATGTTTTGTAGGTTAATGTCTAATGTTTTTATTGCACAGCGCAAAGTGGTACACATTTCAGCAGCACTTAAAGTACGATTTGGCGATTGTAGACTGTGATTAACAGCTTCAAATTGCTCCTAATAAGGACAGGTTTTATTTGGATGGTGTTTAACATTATAAATTCATAAATTCTGCTCAATTTTAACTGTTTTCTGATGTTTTCTTACTGTTAGACTAGACAGAGATTAGCCTCAAACTCTTGAATCAAAAGTTGCTAATCAGACTGTAAATGACCAGCACGAAGCAGAGGTAGTCTTGGCCTGGATATCTGCTGGCTAAACTGGAAGCCTTGAACCATCGTCAGTTGCCCCCAAAGGTTTAATCGTTGTCAGACGATAGCCAACGGACTCCCAGATTGAGAGAGGGAGCCACCTTTCGCTGCAGTTCCAGCGTCAAGTGTTTTGGGATACGTCTCTAGCAGCTTTGCACATCTAGAAACTGCACCTTTCCCCCATTCTTTTTGGAAAAGTAGCTCAAGCACAGTGAGACAATTTTTAAGTCTCTGCCACAGATTCTCGATTGGATTGAGGTCTGGGCTTTTCCTGGGCCACTAAGACATTAACATTCTTTGACTTAAACCATTCCAGTGTAGCTTTGGTTGAATGCTTGAGGTCATTTCCTGCTAGAAGGTGAACCCCCAGCCCACCCTCAAGTCTCTTACAGATTTTCCTCAAGAATTTTCCTGTATTTGGCTCCATCCATCTTGCTCTCAGTCCTGACCGGTTTCTCAGTACCTGCTGATGAAAAGCACCCACGGCAGCATGATGCTGCCACCACCATGTTTCACTGTGCGGATGGTGCGTTCAGGGTGACGTGCAGTGTTGGGTTTCCACCACACATAATGCTTTGCACCAGTGCCGAAAAGCTCAATTTTGGTCTTATCTGAGCCGAGCACCTTTTATCTTTGTCTATGTGAAATTCATTAGTCAGTGCTTTACTTTCATTCCTGCCTTGACATCAGCTTTTTAGGAAGTACTTTTACACAAGTTTTCATTGAGGTTGAGGGCGCTCAGAAAAGGCGGCAGAAAAGCCGTCCCATCAAAGGGGAAGTGAAAGAGAGAGTGAGCAGCGCTGCTTCCTGTGTCAGTGTGC
Source organism: Lutjanus argentimaculatus (assembly GCA_034769285.1). Lineage (NCBI taxonomy): Eukaryota > Metazoa > Chordata > Actinopteri > Lutjaniformes > Lutjanidae > Lutjanus > Lutjanus argentimaculatus. The sequence continues at coordinate 15,311,362 of JAWZSL010000017.1, forward strand.
AGGTGAGAGAAGAAGAGAAACGCACTTTTGTCGTCTATGAGACATCTGGCTGTCACCAGACAACAAGACCCCGGTCATCTCGCTCAGCACAAACAAATATCATGCAAATGTGCAAACTGAATGTGCTTGACATCTTCATTTACAGACACACAATGGTGTTTTGACACCTCCACCACAGTGACGTGTGTGTTATCACTCATGTTCAAGCACATTCACAATTTCCTCATTCACGAAGTATGCGAAGGGGTATTTGTGGGAAACGTGCTGCCATTTGTGCCTGCCCGGACCAAACTGGTTTCTGTCACACCACCGCAAACTGTCAGCTTCCTGCGCTCGCATGGCAACAAATCCCTTATCATAACTGCTAACTTAGCTTTTTTCTCACCACACATCAGACAAAGAAATCTGTTTACAGAGGTGGGACCGAGTCATTGTTCTGCATGTCTCAAGTCTTTGCACTCAAATCCCAAGTCAAGACTGACGAGTCCCAGGTCCTAAACTTTGAGTTTGAGTTTGAGTCCTAAACAAGTAATAATGTGCTCTTCACCAAATGTAAATCTACTTTAAGAGAAGTAATATATTACATTTACACAAGTCATGAATGTTTTTTAAAATATGTTTTTATTTGTTAATACAAGTTTGTTTGTTAATTGTTATTTTTTTTAAAGTTGTGAATTCTTGTCTGGGTGTTTTCTGGCACAGAGCAACTTTAGAAATGATTATTTATAGGTATTTTATTTATTTATTTTTAAAGTTTTTTTTTTTTGTCATGTGACTTGAGTCCCAACCGCTGTGTAGCCGACTTTAGCAGCTGGTGTGTGTAGCTAACGCAAGCTGTTCTCACCTGTAAATGTTTCTTCAAATTAGACGTTGAGTCCTTGGATGATATTTCTTTGGTTTTTTTTTTGTTTTTTTTTTTAAAAAGTATTTTAAAACTATAATCCTTCCAATAATTCCCATTTTTACTAAATGTATTTCAAAGCAGATTACATCTTTTCGGTCTGTAACTGTAATGGAATACAGTTGTCCAAATTACGTAATCCCATTACATGTAATCCATTACTCCCCAAGCCTGTGTGTGTGTTTGTGTGTGTAGGTGTGTGTCACACTCACAGTGATCTTGCTGGCCCTGTTGAGAGCAGCCACCCACTCCCTCATGTCAGTCACATCGTTGGCTTGGAGGAAGTACCGCCGGGAGACGGCATTGATGACTGCAAAAATAGACATCGATTCCATGAATATCCACAATAAGAGCATTATATTATTTTATCACATGTGTGAATAAAATTAATGCCATGATTGTGCCCGACTGCATGAGAGCATGACTCAGCGTCTCCCTGACAAAAAAAAAAAAGACTCACCAAAACAAAACTCTGTCTTCGGTTTCTGCTTCGCTGTTGCTTCGCTCACCTGAGGAGAGGAGGAGGGAGGAGACACAAGGTGAAGAGACATGAGGGGGAGAGGAGACAACAAGAAGAGGAGAGAGGAGGACAAGAGAGGAGAGGAGACAAAAGAAGAGGAGAGAGGAGGGTAAGAGAGGAGAGGAGACAAGAGGAGAAGAGACAAAAAGGGAGAGGAGATGAAAGGAAAATAGAGAAGAAGAGACAAAAGGAGAGGAGGGAAGACAAAGGAAGATGGGATAAGAAGCGAGGACAGAAAGGGACAGAAAAGAAGACAAAAGAGAAGACAAGACAAAAGGGAGAAGAGGACAAAACAAAAGGAAGGGACACAAAATGAAAGCACAGGAGTAGAAAAGGGGACAATAGAGAAGGGGACACAATAGGAAGACAAAGAAGAGACAAAGGGAAAGACGTGGAAACATAAGGAGAGGAGAGAAGAGAGGAAAAGGGACATGAGGAGAGGAGAACATGTCATATCTTGACGTCTCTTTGACTGTCTTCGTGTCCAGGGAGGAGCTGTCAGCGCTGCAGTGCAGCCAGATGTGATTATCTCTGGTTAGCTCAGCGAGCGCTCTGACATCTGGAAAACTTCACAAAGTCTGTGTCTGCATGTGACCCTTAACTAACAGATAACTCTGATGGATCCATGCAGCGTATTTACATGTTTCTACACTCTGGTAGCTCCTGCGTCCACGCCACTGATACACGCGTGGCGGTCAGGGGACATTATGCAACTAAAACCCACAGCAGTGACACAGCGACAGGCGGCGGTTTACCTTGGAGATGTAGGTTAGTTTCAGGCTGCCAACGAAGCTGGTTCCGCTGGGCAGGTTCTGCAGGCAGAAACACAAACAGACACACTCGTCATTGGCTCAGAGTCCAAGGTTACGTGGCTCCTATTGGTCAATTTCACTTCCTCTTGTTGTTTGTGCAAGTGTGTGTCATGCATGTGTGTGTGTGGCAGCACCTGAGGGTTGTCCATGTACCACAGCAGAGCGTTCCCCTGCGTGTCCAGGATGAAGTATCGTCTCTGGAAGCGGCAGCTGTTCTCCTTCTCCTCGATGTCCAGGAAGCCACACACACGGTTAAGCCGGTCCAAGTACGGCATGCTGCTGCTGCTGCTGCTATCACATATCACTGGGATGGACACACAGACAGACAGATTGACGAGTCAGATGGACAATGAGAGGCAGAATGTAAAGGGAGCAATAGCAGGAGGAGACTCATAGGACAGACAGGCAGATGTGGAGGATAAACTATCTTTCATTTACTGTTCAAAACACACACACACACACACACAGGAAGAAAGAGACCCACTCACACTCAGCAGTTTTTCATGTGACGTGATTGAGGCTGAGCAGCAAACCCTGAAGCCCGAGGCTGAGCTGAGGCCCTCCACCACAGCCAAAAATTACAGACTGCACTCAAGATCTGCACACACGCACATTTCCACTGGCCAGAGAAGAGAGGAGGAGAGGAAAAGGAGGAGAGGGAGGAGGGAGGGATTGGAAAAAAGAGGAGAGGAGGGGGAGAGATGTATTCAGATGTATTCATTAAGATGATACCATGCATGTGAATCATTGAGCTGCATGCTGACAGACTGACTGATGTGACTGACTGACTGACTGACTGACTGACTGACTGACTGACTGACTGACTGATGGTTTCTCATTCAGAAGCTCAGACACTCAGGTATGCTGATGGTATTTTGATTGCGTTTGCTTTCCAAGATAACTTCAACCACAGCAGACATCTCTACATGAAAGCATTTTTTTTTTTATTGTTTGGGCGACAGTCAGAAGACCTCTGGCATGTTGGGAACTTTTTATTCTCCTCCTCCTCCTTAAAGGGGTAGTTCAGATTTTTTGAAGTGGAGTTGTACTAAGTGCTTATTGATAGTCTGTGTATTATCAACAGAAGATGGTGCTCAGCACGCCCCTAATTTGGAGATGTAGAGAGGAGTAACAGCGTAGGAAGCTAAGCAATGTACTTCTGTGGACAGGGTCAGCAGCAAAACATTTCAGCCATCTAAAAAAACACAATATCAGTTTAAGTGTATGCTATATTTAGATTATTTTCACCACTTTATTTTGCCCTCAGACAGCCTTTTCCAAAGGAAAACTGCCAGGATATATAAACCAAATATTGTCCCCTCCAAAACAACTAAACAGGCCGGGGCAGTGTATCAATATTATATCAATATCATGGTATGAGGGCTAGATATCATCTTAGATTTTAGATATTGTTCTGTCATGACATTGCATGTGTTTTGTCTTTTCCTGCTTTTAAAGGCTGCATTCCAGTAAAGTGATTTTCTGATCTTATTGGCCTCTATCCAATTCACCATTATATCCACATTACTGACGCTTATTTGTCACTGTGTTATTGTAACATCCCTACATTATTGTTGCAATATCAATAGAGGCAATTGCAATTGCAATATTAGGGGGAAAGGTTATTTATTTCAGGGATCTGTAGTAAACAAAGATGTTTTCTAAAGTCGAGAGAATGATGTGTGGCCAGGACACCTCTGCAGCACCACAAAATGTAATTTAAAACAGTATTTTGACACATTCGCCTTTAACAAATATTGAGCATCTTGCAGTGCAATTTCGATAAAGTTTCAATTAATTGCTCAGCCCTAATAGAGGTGTTTGGTCAAAAATATCTTGACATTGATTTTGTCCATATTGCCCATCCCTACCTTTGGGTAGTTCAATCTACAGCAATGATCATACTCTTTAGGTTCATCATACACTATGTTTGCACTATTTGAGAATTTAATGTATTTATTTTAGAGAGAAAGGTGTGGATAAAGATATAGATACAGATATTTAGTTAGATGCACCAATAATCATCCCTCCAATATTGCAGCAATATTGATAAATATCTACATCAAGGTATTTTGGTCAAAAATGTTGTGATATTTGATTTTGTCCATATTGAAAATAAAATGTACACAAAAATATCAAGATACTACAAATAAGCCATATGGCCCAGCCCTGGAACCAGACCCCTTTGGCTAAATCAATAATTTTACCTCGCAGAACACAGGAGTTGCTGGTCTACCGCTGCCTCATTTGTTTAGTTTGTTTGTGTTATCGTGTGACTTCTGTGTTTTAAAAGGTTATTTGGGATTCACCAAAGTCACACAACAACAAACTAAACTGATCACGAGGCAGCAGCAGTCCAACAGCTCCTGTGTTCTGTGAGGTAAAATGACTGTTTTTGTAAAAGGAGTCTGGTGCTTGGAGAGGCGAGATTGGCTTATATAACAGCGGTTTAACATCGAAAAAGTCTGTCTGACAGCAAGGTTAAGCTGTGAAAATATTCTAAATATAGCATAAACTGTGAGCGTACTAAGTCACGTGTCAAACTCAAGGCCTGCGGGCCAAATCCAGCCCGCCACATCATCTCATGTGGTCCGTGAGAGCTTGCAAAGAATATAATGTGCACAATACAATTCCATGCTGAATTACACAAGCATGCTGTCTACTGACCACATGTCACAGAAAGTATCCGTATTTTGTTTTCTGTGTATTGAAGGCATAGCTTACTTTCAGAGCTAGTTAGAAATTATTAAGTTACTACAACCAATAATAATTGAATGCAGAGGTAATTATGCAATATAATAAGTAGAGCAGATACATTTATATAATCTTACATTTCCACCAGGCCCTTTGAGGGCAACCATAATGTGACCAGGGATGAAATTGAGTTTGACACCCTGATCTAAGCGCTCATTCAAGACCTCAGTTCAGTTCAGTCTTTCTTGTCCTGCCTGAAATTTGGCTCGCAGCAAAACCAGACAGTGTTCACTGACTTTTTTTGTACCGCGCTGTGCAACAGCTTTTTGCTGTGGTATCTAAAGAGTTATTTATTATTACTTACACATTTTTATAGTGGTATTGAATCAAAGTTTAAAATTCTGGTATTGTGACAACTCTACATAGCTCTTTATTTATGCCGTGGAGAACTGTCAGTGTCACAGCAACAGATATATGTAAAAAAGCATAAGAAATATGGAAAATCTAGGCAATACAATAAAAAAGAAAAGCATAAACAACACTAGCCCTGATGGGAGAATAGGGTGCATCAATATGCACCAATAAAGCACAAGATTATGTAAAGTATAAAATGTATAAAGACTGTAAAAACAATAAAACACACCCGGTCTACAGCAGCACATTTCTTAGTTTCTTACACTGGGAATCTTGTTGCTTCTCCGAACTGGGGGCGTGTCGACTGCCATCTTTTGTCGATAACACGCTGAATATGGATGGGAGCCTTATACAACCCCACTTTAAAAAAATGTGAACTATCCCTTTAAGAAGGTTCAATCTCTCTGCTGTTGTTTCTGCTGCATCTCTGCAGACAAAACGTGAGATAATCACAACAACAAACTGCACACATGCAGTCGGATGCACTCAACACAGGTTTTCTGCACTTTTCCCTTTTAATACATCCTCACTTTTCTTCTATACTTGAATTTATCGGAAGAACTTGAATGTAACGTGGCCACAAAGGTAATGTGTCAGCTAACTAGGCCACATCTGTGACTGATTTTTTTTTTTTATAAGAACAAAAATTATAACGTAAGTGACAGTCATATAAAATATATAATCAGGACTGAATGGCTGAGCCCTCTGCCAATGCTTTTACTGGACTGTCTTGGCTTAAACCCCTTCAAGAGATGGAAATTATCAAAAATTTCCATGAAAGCATTCACACACGTCACCCAACACAGCACAGACAAACACAGACACAGAGAAACAAAAACACAGGCGGCATCTTCACTGAGCCGGTGGAACTCCTGTCAGACTATTTTTGAGACGACGGCGAGGAAAATGCTTCATCTTGAAACTGCTTTGAAAGACTGGTGGGCTGCTGCTGATGTCAGCCGTGCAACATTTTGCTTTTGAAATAGGTCAAAGATACAGAACCGCTCAGGAGCCTTTTGCAGAGACTCTAGGTGTAATGGAAAGTCAAAAGTGATGCCGCACAGGTCGCACAGATACCAACTGTCAGGCTGGCACACCCCACACACTCAAGCACACACTCACACATAAACCATTCTGGGTATCAGAAAACATCTGGTTTACCCATTACAGGGAGAAAGCAGCGGTGAGGCTGTGGCATCTTTGGTGAAACTTAACTATAAATACAATTCAGACAGCGCTTTTTTTGAGATGCAAAGGCATTGAAATATAGCAGAATAACACACACATATATACATAAATCAATGTTTGATATATTGTGTGTACAGGGACAGAACACAGAGTACAGATCACAGTGGTGATATCATTTACCACATCCAGGGCAGTGAAGTGAAACCCACCTACACGCAGTTTACACATCTGCTTTATTTGTGTAACCTCTTCTCTGATTAGCAGAAACTGATTCAAATTGATGTTACACTCCAATAATTAAAGAATGGGGACTTGTGAGAAACAGGGCAACAACAACAACAAAAAAAGAGAGAGTAGAATCGGTGCAGAACGAGCCAAGATACACTTAATCCAACACTTCCCTGATGGTAGCTCAGTAATCAGGAGTGACATCTTTTGTCAGACGCTCCCTGTCTGGTAAACTCGTCTTTCAAACTCCACGCCACCAGTTAAGATTAAAAAATGTGGCTGATTTTCTTCTCCCTCTCCCTCTGGGGCCACAGAAGATATACGATGGATTCACTGTGAACTTTGACATGTAAAATTGACAATTTATCATAAAACTATCAAATATTCTCTTGTTCAAAGCCTGTGAATTGTGAGGATTGACTCACAGTGGTGCACTTTTATTGATATTATGATGCAGTCAGCATTACTTCAGTCTTATAGAATTTTAAATCAGCTTCTTACACTCTCTTTTAACAATGCATCACATTTTTAAGAACTGTATAATACTTTTTGGGGGGGTGGGTTTCCTTTGCTTAAAGGACCAGTGTGTAGGATTTAGTCGTCTCACTCTCTCCTCCTACTGTAGGTATGTAGGAGAAATTACAGTGGTCACAAAACTTGCAAAAAAATGTCAAAGGTCATGTCTGGAGCCAGTGTTTGGTTTGTCATTCTGGGCTACTGTAGAAACATGGCGGTTGAACATGGCAGCCTGCACCCTCTGCAAATTTAAAGTAGAGCGGCGACAATTAATCGAATAATTGAAATTAATCAATTATTAAATCAGTTTGAGAAATATTTTAAGAAAAAAAGGAGAAAATCTCAGATTCCAGCCTCTTAAATATAAATATTTTCCGTTTCTTTACTCCGTTATGACAGTAAACTGAATATTTTTGAGTTGTGGAAGTCATTTTGGGCTTTGAGACACACTGATCGACATTTTTCACCATTAATCGGCAAATTACTATGAAACTATGAAAATAATCGTTTGTTGCAGCCCTAATTCAACGGGTTCATTTAAGGTAAAAAAGCCAAAACAACAATTCTTATTTTCAGGTGATTAAGCACCAATGAAAACATACATGAATATTATATTCCATCTCTGCCAATAAATTCCTGTAAATCGTTCTCACTGGGCCGATAAGGGAGGAGGTTCTTTTCTCACCACATTTTTATGTCTTTTTTCATCGCTCCCTTGACCTGCACAGAGCTGTTGCTTGCGCCAGTTGATGTAGTCACTGACTGTGATAACAAACAATCCTTTAGTAGCTCTTTTTTTTTTTTTTTTCAAAAAAAATAAGAGTGACTGGAGTGTTTGGGAAGCACTTAGCTGGAACCGCTGCTCCAGAACACATTAATGCGCACTGCCTGACTACTGCTGGAGGACGAGTGCACGAGAAGAGTGTTGAGGAGAGGAATGCAGCACATGAAAGAAAGCACCAAACATTATCATCATGAATGTTATTGTGCAGCAAGCTCGCTATAACTTTAGCAACACATCTGCCTGGCCCTCTGGAAGACTCAGGTCATGTGCAGGTGTGTAAGTAGATGGCAGGCAGGGAGGCCATTTGGGCCAAATGAAATGATCCGATGGGCTTATTATAGGCCTGTGGAAGCAAGAGACACAGATTTATTTCCTTTTTTTCTCAGCACACTTGATGTATTGGTTTAGGATCGTCACGGGAACCAATATTTAAGTACCAAGTTGATGCTGAAATTCTAAAAACTTTTCATATTTCGGTCTGAAGGCCATAGGAAGAAGAAGAGGCAGATGAGCGCTGGTCAGTGGTGCTGACAGGCACTGTTGTCAACAACACATTGAAGATAGCGATAAGCGCAGCTGCAGCAACAGCCCCGCCTCCGCTCGCCAAAAAGAAAAACAGGAGAGTCGAATATCGAAGCTCTTGAGGCAGATCATCTGGGGTTAATAATAAATTTGCAAAAGCAAGTATGCAAACAGTGCCATCTAACTTTCACTTCTTACTTAGCAAATTTGACTCCTTCCTGTTCAGTCTGTGTTATCAGTACATGACATTTACAGTTTGTTTTTTAATCGTTATCAAGTATCGTGTATTCGTATTGGTATCGACTAATACATTTCTGGTATTGTGTATCTTAATCCATAATCTACAATTATTCCATGGTCAATCAAGTGGTCGATTATTTTCTCCATTAATCGACTAATAGTTGTTTGCCGATGGTGAAAAATGTTGATCAGTGTTTCCAGAAGCCCAAGGTGACGTCCTCAAATGTCTTGTTTTGTCCACAACCCAAAAATAGTCAGTTAACTGTCACGCAGGACTAAAGAAACCAGAAAATATTCACAGTTAAGAAGCTGCAGTCAGGGAATTTTGACTTTTTTCTTTTGAAAACTGCTCAAACCGATTAATCAATTATCAAAATAGTTGGCGATTAGTTTAGTAAAAAATTAATAATCGATCAATTGTTGCAGGTCTACTAAAATACATCACCAACTCGCAACTAGCTTTAAGCAAGTTGTGCGAGGATGTCGAAGTCACTAAGAGTGTCTATTAATATTCTTCATGAATAATTGTCGTACAGTCATCACGCAGGCCGAGTTATTTCATACTGTAAAAACACTGAAGTGAAACAAATGCAGTTAAGTACAAAGTACAGTAAGAGTGAAAATATAAAGATACTAGCATAAGAATTACTCAAATAAAATAACTCAAATTTGAACATAAAGTGAATATCCTTGGGTTTTTAGATGTTACTTTGGTCTCTGGTAAGTAGGGCTGGTACAAGGAGTCATACTGTGATTATTTTTGACTGAAACCGCGATACGATTAGTGGAAATTATCAATTTTGCATTGTAATTTTCATGTTCACTGAAAAAAATACAATTAAAATCGTGATGATGTGATATTTATCGAGGTCTCACATACACATATATTTCACATATTTTTCCCTTTTTCACAAATTTGCGATTTGGCTCTGATTCTGTGATTTGGATTATTGCACTTGGTCATATCGCGATTTCATCGCGAATTGCGCAGCCCTATACTGGGAAGCTCTGACAGAGTTTTTTCTCACATTTTATGGACCAAATGACTGATCACTGACTTTTTTTTCCACTGCTCTCTGCTGACAGCTGGATGTTCACACTGTTCAACCACATCAGCAGCAGCAGCCACGAGCTTCACAGCCCATAACGTGATCATGACGTGCAGTGAAAAGTTTAAAATGTGATCTGACGGAGTTACTCAGCGACACCTGACAGTTACATTAGTTGAGCTCAGATGACCTGCACTGACTCACAGCAGATCCAACGGCCTGCCACACCTACTGCCCTGTGCCATCACACAGTCACAGACACACACACACACACACACACACACACAGACAGAGACAAAGTGCCACTGTCGACAGACACTTACCCGCTGTGTGGAGAGTCAGTGTGCGCCACAGCCAGCGCCCCGCACGGCTCCGAAGCTCACAGGAGACACCAGAGTTTGCTGAAGAGTTTGCAACATGTTAAATAAAGTTTTAACAACTTTTACAACCAGCGGACGTTATCGAGGCCGGCGTGCGCCACACTCGCACACTCTCTCGACTGTTTGTTTGTGTGATCGGATTACAGAAGACTTGTCTTTTTTCCGGGTTGGACGTTTCGTTATTAGAATAAACCAGCCCCGGATGTGATCTATGCGCCCTCTCAGCTCCGGCCGGGCCCTCCTCTCTCCTCCTCTCTCCTCCTCCTCCTCCTCTGCTCTGCTGCTGCTCAACTTTCATAAAGAGGAACTCAACAGCTCTATTTATTTATTTATTTATTTATTTATTTATTTATTTATTTATTTATGTATGTATGTATGTATTTATTTATTTATTTCAGTTTTAGCAGGATCAGGAGCAGCATACAGGCTTCTTCCTTAAACGTGTCTCTGACAACTTGTGCGCTTTTTACTGCCGCTTTGAAATATACATATATAAATAAATAAACCGTAAAACTGCGTGTTTTCCTGATACAACTGCGACATATTATCTGTTCTTCTGCTCTCAGGTGGCAACTTGAGAACTGGGTCAAACGCACACACACACACACACACACACACATTCACACACAGTTCATTCGGTTGCTTCATATAAATGAGCGGCTACAAAGGCAGAAGGGAGTGTAAACCTGGATAAACAGGAACGCAGTGAAGAATAGTGCCATTCATCTGCGTGAGAGTGTGACAGGTGCAAGATGATGTGCCAAAAAATGACGTCCTGCACTGAAAGATCATGCACTTAAGTGGTGTAGCAGTAAGAAAAATACCAAAATTTAAAATTATCCACCAAAAGCAGGGCCATGCTCAGGATTTTAGAAATCCAAAACGAACTGTAGACTTTTTTAACATTTAAAAAAGTCACAATCGGATTTCAATTACGGATTACAATCAGGCTGCCCAAAGTGGGGCCCGAGGCCCTTGGTCGGCTCACTAAAAGCTCTATTTCGGCCGCCAGATTTTAAAAGTCAAAGACGCTCTAGTGTTGCTTCCTCCAGAAGCTCCAATTCTCTGAAGCTAAAATTTTTTTGGTATTGAAATCCTCCCTGCTTTTGAGGTCTCAAAGTCAGTTGATATGTGCACACTGTTGTCATTATAGCAGCGACCTGCATTCTTTCTAGTGGCCAGCAAGGGGCGACTCAACTGGTTGCAAAAAGAAGTCTGATTATTTTTGCACTCTAATGGGTTGATTTATGACCTCAGAAAACAGTTTGCCAATGAGTTTTTGGTTGATATCGTTAGTTCAAAGTCTGCTTCTATACAGCATGATGCTCATTTTATAACTTAATTCCCATTTACAGTAAAACAGACAATAAAGCAGTGTATGAATTAAGGCATGGCTGCCAAGTTATTCACAGTTTTCATCTTATTACATCATATTTTTTGTCTCGTGTCTTTTATGTTCTAATGTCTTTTCATCTTGTTACATCTTGAGCTGTGACACAAAATTAAAATTATAGCTGCTGCGCAGCAATGGTCGGGGCCGGGCAATTTTAGACAAAATTAGGCAATTCTGAGCAACAAGCAGAGTGTAGGAAGATGAAAAAAAAGGTGTCATTCTAATGTGCATTTTACATCAGTTGAGGCTTGAACTCACAATTTCTGGCACAAGAAACTCTGCATATTGACTGATAGCTAAGCCAAATAAACAGGGAAAAGAGACAAGGGATAATAGGGAAACGTGTTGATAAAGAGTATTTGTCTCTTCCCAAAACTGCCTGAATCATAATTATTTAAATCTTAACAGTCTCTAATCCACATAGCATGATACCTGAACATAAGGCTTTCACATTTGAAAGTCTATCCTGCCTTAGCTGAGGCTCAAACTCACAACTTCTGACACTGAAGTCCGTCTTTTATCTCACTGAGCTAATTGGCAAGTGGCAGTTCATGGTTGGCTTCACAAATTGACTAAGCCAAGGATCAGGGTGCCAGGCAGCAGCCATCCATGCCATGGAAAAGAACATTTCAAAGTGAAAGTTCCAAAGCTGTAGCACATATGGTTGATTTGTTGTGAATTTTCAAAGTTTTGAAATTTAGAGGCTTGCTGTAGCGCCACCATCAGGACTATTGTCTTGTGTTTCCAGTTGAGGACATCTGGCATGGGACTGGACCTTTGTGAAAAGTTTGGGTAGATTTCTCATATGGAAATGTTGTACAAGCTGAGGCTTGAACTCACAACCTTCAACACCAAGAACCATCCTCTATCTCACTGAGCTAATTGGCAAATGGAAACACCACTTGTAGCTTCACAAATTGACTAAGTCAGTCATCTGTGTGTAAGACAGCAGCTGTTAGCATGTAAAGGCAGATTTCAAATAGCTGTCAAAAATTCAGTTATTGAGACAAAAATCCCAAAATACACAAATTGCATCTAGACAGCATGGAGATGTTGGTCATTAGTTTTTAACAATGATTTATTGGCTCCAAAAGTGAAAAACTGATGTTTAAAAATGCCATTTTTTGCATTGACTCCAATTGTTCGCATGAGAGTGAAATTCAAAATGCTGTAAAAAATTCAGTTTTTGAGATAAAATTCAGATATTTTCCAAACATCATCTACCATGACTCCAAAATTTTGTCATTTTTTTTCATGAACATTGAAAATGTATTTAGCAAGAATTTGCAAGTATATGTTTATAATACCGTTTACAGTCAAACATTTTGATGCACTGTAGGCTCAATTTTTGATAAATCAAAAATCTGTGTGGATCGTTTGTGTAGGACAGTCTGAAGATGCTCTGTAGCAAGTTTGGTGCCAATTGAGCAAAAATTGTGGGAGGAGATAGGTTTAATAAGTTTTACAGTTTTTGAAAAAAACAGAGTGATGGACTTCATAATTTGCAATAGGTTTAAATGTACAAAAGTTTCTTCAGTATCGGGGCTACATTGTGGTGAAAGTTGTAAATCTGTAGCACATATGGTTGATTTGTTATGAATTTTCAAAATTCTGAACTTTAGAGGCTTGCTGTAGCGCCACCATCAGGACTATTGGCCTGTTTTTGCAGCTGAGGCAATCTGACATGGGACTGGACCTTTGTGCAAAGTTTGGTCATTTTTCGTGCATGGGAAGTAGGATTTCCTCGGAAGAAGAAAGAAAGAAAGAAAGAAGAAAGAAGAAGAAAGAAGAAAGAAGAACATGCAGGATTACAATAGGGTCCTGGCAGCTTAGGCTGCCCGGCCCCTAATAATCTATAATTTCACTGAAATGCATTAAAGGATCCTGGAGTAAAAGTCTTGCATTATTTTTTTACTAAATGTCATTAAAGCGGCAGGTCAGAGTCACTAGTACTATATTTTTAAACATTTTTAAAATTCTTAGAAAAGAAAAGAAATTAAAATTACAGCTACTCCTCTTCTGTCTGTGCAAATGTTTTATGAAAATATGGTCATGGAATAACACTTCTCTATAAATAAGCTTTATGGTTTTAACACCTTCCTCTAAATATTGATGTGCTCATTAACATGATCATATTTAGCCGTCGGTTAGTTTACAGTGTCAGATTGAACAGTTTTGTGTTCTGCATAACTGAGCTCCAGTCAATGGGTTCAGTTTTTAATGTGCGAATCAAGTGACCTTAGAGTGTTAACCATAATAATAATACCATGAAGTCACACCTCTGAGCAAAGCAAACCACTATAGTTCAAATATGATATATCAGTTTCAATTTACCATCAGAGAGGATGGCAGGATGACAAATTAATGAATAATAAATGAAGAAACAAACCTCAGAAACGTCTGCTGTAGTGCAAGGAGTAGCATGTTTCCAGTTGGTACTGCATCATAATTTACATTTAAAGGGGCAGTACATATTTTTCCTCTTACCCATCTAGATCAGTGTTTCTCAAACTTTTTACACCATGCAGCACCTCAGAAAATATTGAGCTCTCCGAGTACCACCTTACTCTTTTGCCCCATTTGGTGTGGACACTTCACTGCTGAAGAGATGCACTTCTCTTCATAACAGTTCCTGGTTGGAGCCATGACTGCAGTCTTTATGAAGCATTTATTTTCAGTAACTTTATCTTTCCTCTGCTTACTATCTACTATACTTACTATGGCAGTTTTGCTCGTAAATAATCATGGATGACGTATGTACATTATATGCATGATCATGACTATGTAGCAGGCTGACACTGAAATAAAAATACAGGAAAGACTAAACTTATCTTACATATTTTATGTATTTTCATTCAAAATGTTGTAGTATTACATGTGTTTAAATTGATTTATTTAATTTTTAAAATATATTTCTGACATTCCGCCATGCACCACAAGAGGCAGCTTACATACTAATTTTTTTTTGAGATATCGGTCACAGAGATATCTGGCTGCTCTCCGGCATAACAGGACTGCACGGCACTCAGCTTGTGGTGCTCAAAGCGTCAAAATAAAATACATCTGAAAAACTCAACAACAATGTCTCTGTCCTGAAATCATGACCCAGTTATTCAAAGTAATCCACAGACTGTGTTGTGAGCAGTTTCATGCAGGAACTACTTTCTTTTTCCCAAACTACAACCACCAACTGCAACACCACACAGAAGGAAGCGTGCGTCTATTTTTGATTTGGGGTTGAACTGTCCCTTTAAGCCATGTATCTTATTTTTTGAGCTTATTTTATATCTTTTTATTACACAAGTTTTTTAAATACTCAATTCTGATTGATCAATTAAGATGCTATGAAGATGCTATGAAGAAGACGCCATTGCTATGGATGCAGTTCTGATCATAGACTCTAGAGGAGCAATTAAATAATTTTAAAACTAATATTTTGTGTCAAATGATTTTTTTGGTAATTATTCCTGTAATAAGCAGGATAGTGTACAATGAGCAGGATATTATTGCAAAATAAATCCCCTCAGGATGATTCAAGATCCCTGTATCACCCTGTCAGACTTTATTTTGCAATAATAACCTGCTCACTGTTTCTTACATTCAAAATCTTAATTTGCAAAGTGGCAGCATCGATATGTTGTGGTATAAAATGCACATCTTTCCCTGTAAAAAAGTGTGAAGAACCTCAGACTGTATCCTACTTGACCGGAGTTGCTTCACTGTTTTTTCACCTTTACACAGAGGTGACCACAGTGTGACTTCTGTGATGAAACTCCTGAGTGATAGAAAGAAAGAGAAGTCAGAGGATGAACCGTTCTGAGCTCCTGGTTTCAACATGAATGTTTAGTCAAGAGTCTGGGTTTAGAGAGTTTCCCCACATAGCTACAGTCTTCCTCGGTGCAGACCCTGTCATCTTTTTAAGTGCTCAAATAACACATATCTGCATTTACAGGAATGATTTTTTTTTCTTTTTGTAAAATTTGCGGCCTGTTAAGAGGAAGTGGTTGCACGTCATATGACCTGCTTGAGGAGGGAGACTTACCTCGCTGATTTCATATCCTGTGGCGACTGCACAGGATTCAGCTTACACAGTTGCAGGATGAAGTCCTTAAGTTCCACAGACACAAATAATGACTTACATACTGAGTCATTAATTTGAGACAATAAGTCATTATTTTAAGAAATAAGTCATTATTTTGAGGCAGTAAGTCATTATTTTAAGATATAAGTCATTATTTTGAGGCAGTAAGTCATTATTTTGAGACAAAAAGTCATTATTTTTAGATAAAAATCATTATTTTGAGACAATAAGTCATTATTTTAAGATAAAAGTCATTATTTTGAGACAATAAGTCATTATTTTAAGATAAAAGTCATTATTTTGAGGCAGTAAGTAATTAATTTGAGACAATAAGTCATTATTTTAAGATATAAGTCATTAATTTGAGACAATAAGTCATTATTTTGAAATAATAGGTCATGATTTTGAGATAATTTGTCATTCCTTTGAGATACTAAATCATTATTGTAAGATACTAACTACTTATTTTACAATACAGTTTTTACAGTTCATTATACAGAAATATTAGTACCCTTTTCAGCCATACCATCATTATATTTATAATAACTGTCATACTGCACATTCTTATTGTTCTTACTACTGTTCACATTTTTTATCTATATTTAACTGTTACACTGTTTAAATCCTGCTGATTTTACAAATCATCTGTTCAGCATTATTTGCATATAAATATTTCAACCTTTGTTAACAGTAATATCCAATTAACTGTTGCTTTCATCTATATAGTATTTATTATTTATCAATCCCTTATTATATGAACAATAATTGTTATGCTGCTCATAGTGTTGAATGTCACAAGGTCATTGTCTTATTCTTCCCACTGTATTTTTGTTTTTCTGTATTTCATATTTTCATGGGCTACTTCTTTTTTTTTTTTATTTCATTTCTGTTCACGCTGTATGTGGAAATGACAAACAAACAACTTGAACTTGAATTTGAACTCGAAAGGTCAAGTGTGGGGCGTCGAGTGTGTCATACCAAGCTGATCTTACCCACATGCAAACACACACAAACACAGACTAGGGGTCTGATTGTATCTTTACTCTGACAAGCTCGCACGCACAAGAAATTAACAAGTCAAGCTCTAAAACACACCATGGCCGCAACGTTTTTGCTAAGATTGTGGTGTTAAAATACTCAGTTTTCTTTCTTGTTCCTGTATCAACAGCATGGGTGGATAATGTGGTTCTATGGTGTCAAGCGAGCTTTGCGCTACTGCTACCCACTGTGGCAGCCCAGCTCCTACCGAAACCACACCCAAGTCTCACCAGCTATATCAAAACCATGGGTAGGTAGGTGTCCTGCACTTTGTACACATTTATTCACCACAAATACTCTCAGGTTCACAGGTCGCTTTACAGCTTTAAATCACCTGAAAGTAAACATACCACTATAGATCATAAGGATACTGTTCAAGTTTTTGATGATATTAAAAAAATATGAATAGAAGCAGCAACATCAGAAACACACTTTTCTGTCCTAAACCACTTTAAACTCTCTGACACTCAAATCCTTTTCGTGAAAACCTGGTTTAAAAATCTCTGACGGGCACAGTGACAAAGGGAGCAAAACATGACTGGATTTAAGGAAGGAGGACGATGAATCACCGGAGGAAAATAAAAGTGGAGTTATTCACAGCTGAGTGAAGGCCACGCGCAGCAGCAGGGCCGTGATCAGCAGGACGGGGCTGGAGACCAGAGCCCCTGCAGCGTTGTGGTTCCCGTGACTGTGGCTCCTGTGGGGCCCGTTACAGTCGTCACCGAAACAGCACTCCATCTTGGCTCCGGAGCTGCCGCCGTGAGCCTTGTCGCAGAAAGCCTTGTACGTGCATGACTTCATCACGGTGTCTGGAAAGAGAGTGAAATATGAAATATGAAATATGCCACGGGTCTCCCTGTTTCTAGCCATTTCATGGGAACTTCAAGCTAGCATTTGTAGCTAACGTTAGGTCTTGTTTTAAGTGCTTTCAACAAACCAGCCAAAGTTGAAGCTTCTGCAGGAAAGTTAATGTTGCCTGTACTTAAAGCAACATCATCTAATCTAAGGTATTATAACTTCAGCTCATCATGACAGGTAACAAAATATGCTAATGTTAGCGTAACCTTCACCTGGCTAGAAACGTTTCAGCTCACGTGAACTTTGTAACACATGACAACAGTCTTGCTGATGTTTTACTGAAGCTGCATAAGCGCTGGCAAGCGAAAGAGTGCAGAACTTAAATAAATTATTAAAAATAAATTAATCAACTTTTAACTGACAAGTTTTCTGCAGGTTCTAACTAGCTAAATTTACGACTTTTTTAGAACATTTTCAAGACCAGTATGAACGCAATTAGAGACCTGTTTGATGTCCGTACTGGCAAAAAATACACGCACGTTTTGCATTAGTGTTTAACGGTTCAGTGTTTCCATTTTGTAGTTGTTCAAGTGCGATCAATAGAGTTTTTCCCAAAACACATTTAAAAGCAAGGCTGATGTTAAATGAACACTTTGCTTTTTAAGGACTAGCGGAAACCCTTAATTAATATCAACTATTTTGATAAGGCTGAGGGGGATGCATGATGGCAGACGTTTATAGTTAAATTGCTTTGAAGTGATGGAGGACTGTGGTGTGTTAACTTGGTGTGACGAAGCTGTGAACCCAGTGAACTCCCTCCCACACTCTCTCACTCCTTTTCTCCTCACACACACACACATACAGACAGACACACACACACACACATATGTGCATTCAGAGGTCTGTGGTTATCATAAACTGCCGGGATAACATCCAGCAACCTCAAATCATGAGAGACTGGCTGCATGACACACACACACACACAAACTTGCACACAAAGTCACTCACACACATAAACAAACAGAATAAGACTGAGGCTTTTGTAATATATCCACTTTAAGACGTTTTCTTTGTCAATTGAAAAGGCATGAGCACTATTTTAAAGGGATACTTCACCCTATAATCAAAAATACACATTTTTCCTTTTACCTGTAGTGCTTTTTATTCATCTAGATTGTGATCGTGTGAGTTGCCGACTTCTGGGGATATCAGCCTTCTCTCAAATACAATCGGACTCAATGACAGTAAGTTTGTGGTGCTTAAAACACCAAAAAATACGTATGAGCAACGTGTCTTTCCATAAATCATGACCTGGGTGCTCAAGATAATCCAAACACCTTGACTACCGATATCTCCAAAACTCTGCAACTCACACCAAAACTATCTAGATGGATAAGTAGCACTACAGGTAATAGGAAAATATATATTTTTTTGATTTTGGGGTGAACTGGACCTTTAAGTGCTGCCTCACACAAGTATTTGGTCGTCAGTGTTATGCTGACCTCTAGTGAGGCTTTTACAACACTGGATTCAACCAAATCTTACTGATGTTGCACCCAGGAAGGGTGTGTGTGTGTGTGCGTGTGTGGTGTGTGTGTACTCACTGGGTCCTGTGATGGTGGAGCAGGCGTCGGCGTACTGAGGGCAGGCGGCAGAGCCCTGTCGGTTGCAGTCGTCCTCATTGGACGCCACACATGTGTGACATTTGAGGGCGTGGCCTTCACAGACAGAACAAGAGAGAGCACCTGACTTGAGATTAAGCATGCGTATTCACAGGCAGGTGTGAGCATGCAGACACACAACCATGTTATGGTCTTATTAAAAGTCCATTCATTGTCCATACATTGATCAGAGATCCATACATGGTTCAAATCAATGACTTGGACACATTTGCACTTATTGCCAATTAAGTTGACATAAATCATTCAAACCGAGCAGGTTCAAATCACCTCAAATTGTGCTCGCCTTAACAGAGATGGGAAGTAACTAAGTACAATTACTTTATTACTGTACTTAAGTAGATTTTTGAGGTATCTGTACTTAACCTGAGCATTTATTTTTCTGACAACCTTTTACTTTTACTCCCTACAAATATCTGTACTTTTTACTCCTTACATTTTCAAAACAAGCTTGTTACTTTAGTTTTAATGCAAAAAAAAAATAAAAAAAGATGTAACAATACTAAAACGGTGTACAAGATGAGTATGATGTAACAAGATGAACATGATGTAAAAAACACAACAAGACGTAACAAGACAAAAATGAGGACAATGATGTAAAAGACGTAACAAGACAAAAAAAAAAATGCAATAATATATAATAGGGCAAAAATGATGTAAAAGATGTAACTTGACATAACAATATGAAAACTACATAATAAAAGAAAAATGACCCAAGAAGATGTAACAAGACAAAAATTATGTGAAAAACGCAACAAGATGAAAACAATGTAACAAAAGAACAAAAACTATATAAAAGCTCTGAAAAAAGGAAAGCGTCATAAAAGACATAAAAAGATAAAAATGACATAACAAGACGAAAATGGTATATCGAGACAAAAACTATGTAAAAGCTGTAACAAAATGAAAATGACATAAAAGACATAATAAAATGAAAATGACATAACAAGACAAAAATGATGTAACAAGTCAGAAACAACAGAGAAGATGCAACAAGTTGAAACACACATAGAGAGAGGCTGAAGAGAAAAGTTCATCTTTGCACAAAAACAGCTGGTAGAAATGTCCGTCAGAGGCCTAATTTTTACTTTTACTTTGAGTACATTTCAGAGCCTGTACTTTTTAAACTTTTACTTGAGTAAAGAAGTTGAATCAGTACTTCTGCTTTTACCAGATTTTTTTTTTTTTGTTTGTTTTTTACACAAGTATCTGTATCTGGATTAATGTGAGCTTTTGCCACTGCTGTGTCTTAAGAGGAAAATTAATCTCCCACAAAGGTCTGCTCCTGAATCTTCTGTACCAAAGTGCTTCTGCATCTGTCAGCTGCTGATCAATTAAATCCCTCCCCACTACTGAAACCCCCCAAATCCAGTGTTGGTGTCAGTGACGAATAAAACTTACTGTGGCAGGCCAGAGAGACGAGCAGCAGCAGGGCGAAAGCAGTCTTCATGGCAGCCGGCTGATGGGTCACCGTGTCTTCAAAGAGTCCAGAGGAAGAGTGGATGAGCTGAGAGGAGTTTCTGATGGAGGGGACACCGCCTGGGGGGTGGGGTGGAGGTGGAACTGGAGGGGGTTTTAGGCATGGGAAGGTGTCTGAGGGAATTAAGGTCTTATCTTTGTAATCTGCGTCTATGCTGCACAGCCAGCACCCTTTGGTAATGGACTTAACCAGGCGAGCTTTAACAGGGAGACACAGTTTTACAGTTCAGTGTTATGATGACATCACTGTTGTGATAAACAGCATATTTACATCACTTGTTATTCATTAAGTGATTATTTTAGATCACTGTTTTTATAACTACTGACTGTGGGAGCCCATTTACGTCATTATAATGAGAAACTTTCTCAAAATAATTACTTGGTATTTCAAAATAATGAAAACTTTCTCGAAATAATGTCTTATTTATCTCAAAATTTCCAAATAATAGCATCTCCAACTAATGAGAAACAGTCTCAAAATAATGACTTGACATTTCAAAATAATAGTATCCCAAAATAATAACAGTATTTCAAAATAATGGTATTCCAAAATAATGACTTGGTATTTCAAAATAATAGTATCTCAAAATAATAAACAACCTCTCAAATTAATGAGTTTATTTCTCATTCTCAGTCATTATTTTGAGGTTTTTCATTATATTAACTGACAAGCTCATTATTTATTCTGCCACATCACTGACTCAGCTAGGATGATTGTGTGTGTGTGTGTGTGTGAGATGTAATCCCTGTACATCATTACTGTACCAGCACTGAGACAAAAGCTGAGCCCATGACACACATACTGACAAACATAATAACACACTGACACAAACACAGGTAATCATGAGCAACTGTGAAAACACAAGTAAAAAAAACAACAACAAAACTTCTAGTAGAACAAATTATATTTATTTTTATTCAGGCAAATGTACATTCAAGTACACTTAGTCCTCAATGTGTCAACACAAACGTGAAATCGTCAAAATTCTAATTTACAAACAATAATTAAAGAAAGGGTCTAAAACTGCAAAACAGGATTAGAGTGGCACAAATATAAACTGTGGCACATCAGTGGGTTTGTGTCAGAAGTGGATTTAAGCGGTGGTAAAGTTCAGTATCGGACGTGAAAACTATCTCAAGAGTGACTGAGTCCATAGAACTGAGTATTGAAAACTCTAAAATAGCAAAAATTCATGTTTTTAGTCTTGTTTCAGTTTCTTTGACCAAATATTGACGACATTTAACTTTATTATATTGAGGCAATGATCATTTGTGTTGAGCCTTTGACAAACGTTGACGTCGCAAAGACGTTCGACTTTTATTAAATGGAAAGAAAAGGTCCTCTGTAGAAAAAGACAAGTATTGAAAAATACTCAGTTACTGTCACAAACTCTTTTAAGGTATTACTAAAACACTGTGTTGGACGCAACTAGTTTAACTGGTGTGTTGCTGTAAGAAAACAACCTGCGTTCTGTTGCAGAAATACGAAGCTCTGAAAGTAAACATGCAAAGAAACAGATTTTTCTGTAGGATAACTGGTGCTGCGCCGTAAATACTCACATCTTCATCACACATAAGCAACAGACAAAATCTCTCACAAAGCTCTTAGCGTGATAACTGGTAACTCAATCTGTGACACAGTGATGGTTTAAAAAAAGATTATAGACATATTGAAGCTCTTGTTTATCTTATAATAGTTTTAATAATCTTCATCTAAAATATAGAGTCATTATATTTTCACTTTTTCCAGTCGTCCGGGATTCTTCACGCAGTATCGCTCACGTACCTCTTCACACTTCTCTTTACTTACAGTTCATGATTGTCAGGTTATTCTGCTTCTGTGAGACTGGTTCTGTGTCATAGCGTAAACCAGATAAAAGAAATGCTGTGAATCATTTGCACTGTGGTCCGACTCATTTCAATGTCACTCCTGAACAACCCAAAGCCTCCGAGGAGGACTTCTGTTCTTCCTCAAACACTCCTAAATCTCTTCCTCCAGTTCTTGTGCAGCCTGACCTCATTCTGCCCCACACAATACCCCTGAGCTGTGCTCCTTCAGAGTAAAATCCTTGTTTACTTCATAGAAAAATACATCTTATTTTGTGGATTGTTGCTTTAATATAAAACAATCCTCGTCGAAGCCTGTTGATATACGCTAAATGCCTTAATGTAACTCTACAACAATCCCAGCCAGCATGATGTCATCCCGTCGGAGGAGCTGCTGGGAATTTAGACGTTAAGCTGCTGGGAATTTAAGTTGAGTCACGAGCAGATTGTTGTTGTTGTTCACTGGCTTGATGGACAAAAGCACAAGAAGCCAAGATGACCTCATATAGGGCAAAAAAAAATGCAAACAAATCAATGTGACCACATACATAAATCAGAGTCCCGACTCACAATGATTAGCATCTATAGACTCTTCTTGGTCACGAGTAGTGCAACTGTAGTACACAGGAAGTTACTGTAGACATCTGTACACGAGCAGTCTCTGATGCAGGGCTGGCAGAGGGTATAGAGCTGCTTCTCGGCTGGGGGCATGCACAGGGCGGCACCGTTAGGCAGGACCGGAGGGACGGTAGTGGCTGACTCACAGGGTGAGGCTCTCAGTCTATTTTTCCCATTTTGGCGATCAGCTCATCACAGATCTTGGTGAGTTCCTCGATCTCTTGATTCTATAACAACACAACAGAGGACAAATAAGTGCATTTAATAAAATATTATATTTCAAAATTCCACACTTTTATGAAGTCAAATTTCCAGACTTCTTAACAGATTTTTCAGACCATATCTGACAGTACACCGAGGTTACAAAAGATGGATTAAATACATTTTTAATGCCCTTTTACTAAGCACAAGCCTCGCGTTCAAAGCTCGTCAGACGCAGCTCAGACGTGAGACGCACGGAGCTGGTGCAGACAGCTGCCCTGATAAAAGTGAAAGCATTTCTGTTGCATGAGACGTGCAAAAAGCACGTCCCTACCTTTCCATACTGCGTACGAACCCTGTAAACATCTCCAGACGCTAAATTACAGCACAAAAATAAGTAGGATCGGGTATCATTGCGAGATTAAGTTTAATCTAGAACAAGCCTGGAGGAAGATGAGGATGTCTGTTACCTTTTGCTGCAGGGCCTGTTCCAGAGACTCATTCTTCATCTGCTCCTTCCTCAAACTGGCGGTCAGCGCCATGTTCTCTGCGCTCGCCTTTGTACGCACCTGAGCGATCTCCTCATTGGCCCTGTGGAACGAGGGAAATCAACAGACGGTTTTGCAACTCAAAACCTGTAAAAGTATTTCATCTGTTACAACCAACTTGACAGTATGATGTGATTTCCTTTCAGTCTGTGCATACTTGTTTAGTTTCTCCTCAGCGTGAAGTTTAAGTGTCTGGTATCTCTGCTCTCCTGTTTGACTCTGGCCAGATACTCCTGAGCACACTTCTTCAGCACCTCCTCATTCTGTCCGAGGAAACAAACAACAGCCACAGTGTTATCGAGTGTAAATATGCCCTTGAGTCTTAAACTGTGGTAATTCTTGGAACCTTTTCTTTTTCACTGATATGTTTTCCTTAACATTGGAGGCATTTCTCCTTCTAATCTTTCTGAATTCCTGAAGTTGCACACATTCACTCCTGGTAGCTGCCAAATTTAAAAACCACAGCTTCCTGTTCGCCCACGAGCAGCTGCTCTAAACCAGCTGTGGGTCAACTGGGGGTCAAGATTTGGGGGTAAACTACTTAATCGAGGGGTTTTCAGACAGTGGTTGTTGAGTCAGTGAACTGTGTGTTACTCACTGAGGTGAGGGCCAGATTTATCCAGTGACCTTCTATATAAACCCCTCTCAGCTCCAGGCGACCACTGCCCCTAATCACAGGATACCTTCCAACCTTATTCTGACCTTAATCCTCTTACAGGCCTCCAATTTGTGCTTCTATCAGCTGATCACCTCTGCACTTAAAACCAACACTTTCCTTCAGCTATGAATTTGTCCTGTGACCTCTTACTTTCTTAAAGCCCTCCAGGGTGCTCTTCATGTTTTCATAACGTCGAAACACGTCAGAGAGCGAGCGCTCCACGGAGTTCAGGTCCGCCAGGGCGGCTTCCTTCTCCATCGTCACAGCGTGCAAAGCCCTCTGGGAACTCAGGTTGTTGCGCTGCTCGTCCTCTGAGAGGAGCGAAGAAGAAGACATTATTAAGAAGACATTATTCCGAAAATTAATTAAGAAGATATCAGCTGATTAATCAGCCGATTATTGGCTTTTTCCTGCCCCAAACTATCATTTTTACAGGGACCTTTAGAAATCCATCAATCAGTCGACCTCTGATCGTATCTTCTAACAGTTCTACTCACCGATCATCTGAGCGATTGTCTTCTCATATTCTGCAACAATCTTCCTGTATTAAGACAAAACACATGATAAGTCTCACTTAACCATTTGACAGACTGGTGGGTCTTAAAGATAACATTAAAGTTGCTGCACTTAAACTTCCAGTACAGTTTAAAGGGCAACTTCAGAGTTTTTCAACCTGGACCCTATTTCCCATGTTTTTGTGTCTAAGTGACTAAAGGAGACAACAATTTTTGAAAAAGGTCCAATATTGATGGAGATTGCTGTAGCCACAGAAGTGAACTAAGCTACAATGTAATCCTCTGGGCAGCTGTACTCTGTCAAAGTACAACCACTAAAACTATTTGTTTTTGTCTGACGACAGACAGAAAGAGCGGTTTTAATTTCTCTCACCGAACTAACCAGACTCCCTTTGCAGAAATGGTTATTTTAACATTGTCATCTTCATTCAAACTTGACAGAAACAAAATAAAGCTGGCCTTTCCACTGCTCCAGCAATCACTAACTCTGATTGTTTGGTCAAAATAAAACCTTAATTCACATATTTTTGCAAAATATCTGGAGAGGAGCAAGCAGCGAGGAGAAACTGCGTGTAGAGCCAGAAAAATGTGAATTAAGGGTTTACTTCTACCACACCAGAGTTGGCGATTGTTGGAGCAGTGGAAAGATGAGTTTCATTTTGTTTCTGTCGAGTTTGAATGAAGAGGACAATGTGAAAATTACCCTTCTGCAACAGGAGTCATCTTACTCTTTAAAAAAAGGCCTCTCTCTGTAGCGATTCTTTCCATAAAGTTGTCAGACACTTGCAATAACAATCTAAGCCTTCAGTGGCAAAATCAAGCACTTTTAGTGGACTTTAATGCTGTGCAGTTGCCCATAAGGGTTATGTCCCCATTACTCACTTAGACACAAAAACAACAAACAAAGCCTCTGTTATTTAAAAAGCTGAAATGTGGTAAATTAGTGACCTTTTTTGGATACAAAAATGTATTGCAAGGAAAATCTTGCACTAAGAAAAATTCCTCCTGTACCACTTCACTCTGCCATGTTTTCTAACCTCATCTCAGCAACTTCTTGTTTGCTGGCGTCAAACTTTTTCTTCCAGTCGTTGGCTTCCACCTCTTTAGTGATGATCTAAAAAGAGACGTCCACTGTGAGCAGAGCCTTGTCAAACACACTGATGTATGACGCTGAGCGTGATAAAAGCATGTACCTCCTCTCTAATGAGGGTGAGGACGGCCTGTTTTTCTTCCTCACTGATGCAGATTGAATCCAGGACCTGACTTCCTGTTTTCTCCATTTGACTTCCCTCAGACTTGTTCTTCAGTTTGCACGGGTCCTCGTACTGCTGAGGGTAGAAGGACATCACACTTTAATTGGACATCCAGTAGAATAATGGGAAAGCCCATTTAAACTTTTCAAGAACTTAGAAATGTCTCCATTTTA
This sequence comes from Lutjanus argentimaculatus, assembly GCA_034769285.1. Lineage (NCBI taxonomy): Eukaryota > Metazoa > Chordata > Actinopteri > Lutjaniformes > Lutjanidae > Lutjanus > Lutjanus argentimaculatus. The sequence continues at coordinate 15,337,871 of JAWZSL010000017.1, forward strand.
ACAAGTAGCACTCATCAATACTGTCATTAAACGTCTTTAACCCCCTATTTTTCTCACCTTTGGTTTATTATTTAACACTGAGTCTTCTCATATATTTTCTATCCTCATATCTTTTAAATAATTTCAATGCAAACTATACTACTGTTCATTTAAATGCATTGTTTTCTGTGCAGCAAATTATTTTTTTCTGCAAAACGAGAATCCCATTGTATGCTATAAGTGCTTTAGAAAGGTCAGTGCATGTAGAAAAAAAACTTCTAACACCAGTTACACTAGTATACCAACTAGTGAGAGAAAGAGCCAAAACGGAACATTATTTTTTCTTCGATAAAGAGCGATTTATGACTTTTTGGTTTATTGCTATGGTTTATTATTGCTAATTTAACACCAGGATCAAGGCTGCTGATTCTACTTTTAGACTTTTGTCTTAAAACAAAAGAAAACAAGACTGAGACAAACCACGCTAATGAAATACAACAATTTTCTGCACGTTAAAGCTCTCTCTTTGTCTCTGCCAGCTCTCTCCTTCACTGTTCCTCTCATTTTTTTCTCTCACTCTCATTTTTTAAGGCCAGACCTCTCTTGCCTCTCAATCGGCGTTCTTACACATCTCAGTCTTCCTTCTTTCTCCTCCCCCTGTCTTCTCTCTCCCCTCTCATTGTGTCCTTCCCTGGATTATGACCGTCATATTCTAATCTCCTACATGATCAATCTAAATCCATCTGTCACCTGAGTACATGAGCATGGGAACATGGTGGCAGATATAAGTACCTCCTGCTGTCCTACAGCACAGTGCTGTCATCCTGTCAGACAGCCAATCTTACGGAGGATTTAGATATAACAGAAATGGCTCTAAACACAAAACTGGGCAGTCTATTATATATTTAAATCACAAAACACTTATTTAATAATGTGCATTTAATGTAAAAATCCTACCAGTGAATGTGATCATTACAATGTGCGTGAAATTTAACAGCGTGAACTTGTTTTTCTCTGCCACGTGCAGCGACAGTTCAGTTTGACTAATAAAAGAGTGTTTCAGCCCCACCCAGTGGTCGCTGGTGGGATCACGCGGCAGCTGTTGTGAGAGATGACGAGCATGAGTGTGTACCACTATGGTGATAAATAAATGGACCGTCTATGCAGAAACAAGGACACAAATGATTGTGACATTTACTCACCACAGAGCAGCAGTCAGAGTCCTCAGGTTTTGATGTCACATGGCAGTCTGGAACTGGAAGAAAGTCATACACATGTTCAAAAGAATTTGGGGTCAGAGATGCTGTGGTCTGTAATGTAATATGGTTCATCTCCCTATTTTTTATTTTTTTTTCATCATAAATATCACTTTATTACAACCAGATGTGATCATAGCTCAGAGCAAAAACTAAATGTATCTGCCCACAGGATGAAACTGGATAACTTCTCTCAAATATGGTCTTTTAGAACTATTCTCATGACTTATGCCACATGATCTTTTTAATGTGTAGTTTTAGGTTTTACTTAAGTCTAAAAATAAACTTACACCACTGGCAGTTTGTTTTCCCTTTAGTTACGACTCACAGCCTAAAATGACAAGTTCAAGGTACAGTTCACCTCAAAATCAAACATTTCTCCTTTTTCCTGCTAGTGCTATTTATCCATCTAGATTGTTTTGGGGTAAATTGCAGAGTTTTGGAGACATCAGCTGCACAGATGTCTGCCTTCTCTTCAGTATAATAGAAGTAAACGGCACACAGCTTGTGGTGCTCAACACAACAAAAAATACATTTGAAAAACTCTCTCTCTCCACTCTTTCTTTCCAGAAATCATGACCCGGTTATTCAAGATAATCCACAGACCTCGTTGAGAGCAGTTTCATGTAGGACGCCAACAATTTTATTGCTACACAGAAGGAATTGTGCATCTACTCATGGGAGGAAAGGCTTGTCCTCGTGACAGCACGGGACGTAAACATTAATGGTGTCCTCCTCGGCTGAGCTGCAACCCTTCGTCCATGAGTAGATGCACGCTTCCTTCTGCATGGTAAAACGGTTGGTGGGTGTAGTCAGGGTGAAAGTGGGCTGGTACGCTAAAAGATTCAGTGGCCAGAAGAGGGGACCACAGCTGCCTGCAAAAACCCATGTACAACAACCCATCACGACTGCATTTCCAACAAAAAAAACACATCTGATAGGTCAACATAAACAACAGGTGCATTTTCTTATGAATTGCTTCTGAATTGTTGCAGCGTGTTTGCACCCAGCAAAGACCTGCAGGACTTTAATCTGTGCTGGAGGGAATCCTTCCTCCTGCCTTTCCAAAACTGTTACCGCTGGCTAACGTCAACTTCAGCTGCCTGTCTGATATCGAGGCTGTGAGTTTTTGGCAGGCAGTCGCTTCTCACAAGAATCGCCTGAGTAAAATGACAAACAAAGTAAGCTGATGTTTCATGGTGCTCAGTTTTACTTAAACAACACAGACAGTATGTGACTTCCATGGGTTGTTCTCTGGCATCTTTCCTTCCTAAATCCACACAGCGCCTGGAGGGGTGCATTTGCTTTATTGTTGTCATACTTTCGATTTTTTCACAAACAAACGAACACTTAAGTGTTTTGCTTTGATGGAAAAAAACGCTTATAAGTCTATCTGAGAAATTCTGGGACATTTTACTCATCATCTCTTCTTTCATTTATGTGCCCAGTGTTTAACTGTTGTTAATTCATTAAGTTGTGCTTTTAAAATAAAACAAATGATTGTGATTTTGAAATTTTTGTGAGCATACACAAATGATAAGAAAATAGTTCCCACGTGAAAATTCTAACGTTAAGGTCTGTGGATTATCTTGAGAAACCAGGTCTTATTTCAGACATTGTGTTTTTCAAATGTATTTTTCTATCTGGTGCTACTGAAAGTACAAAACCATCATGCCTTTAAAACCAATGAAACCACAGGCTACTGATGCAGTGATGCACTGTTACACAACAGTAACCAGTGAGATCGGCCAGTGACCACAGCTGTGTCACTTGCAGCCTGAGGGCACCTGTGTGATCATATAATCTGAATGTTTTATAAGACTAAAACTGCTCTCTTCAAAACAGGTACAAACACGCTGCCCTGCTGCTCTGAACGACTGCACTACCATGGTGCTCATGACCCGCACAGTCACAAGTTTCACTGCAGCGTAAAATGATGTCTAAAGTTAATGATTAATGTTGTGCTTGTAGGCAAAGATAATCTCGTTGTGTGGTATTGATCGAGAGAAGCTGTCTAAACTTTAACATCCAGTTATCTGATCTCTGAACAGTGGAGTCCCTCACTGAGCTGGGTAACAACTGAACTATTGTATCAGTGTGAACTGCAACTGTCAGGATCTATAACGTGCACATTAACACAACATTATAATCAGTCTTCACTGATCCTTTTTACTCACTGCTTTCATCCTTGTCTGGTTTGACACCGACACTGCTCGCCAACTTCTCCTCGTCTGTGGCGTGGTCTCCATGATGGTCGTCCTTTAACGGCAGAAAACAAAATCAACTGCACTGACTGTACAAAGCTTTTAAAGACCTACTAATACCACTTTTAAAGAGCTAATACTACCACTTTTAAAGAATTAATACTACCATTTTATAAGACTTAACACAACCATTTTTAAAGACCAAATATTACCACTTTTAAAGACCGATACTACCACTTATAAGAGCACTACTCAATTTAAAGAGCTAATATTACCACTTTCAAAGACCGGATACTACCACTTTTAACAATCTGATACTACCACTTTTAAATCTGATACTACACTTTAAAGAGCTAATACACCACTTTTAAATAGCTAATACTACCATTTTTGCAAGTGCTACCAAACCATTTTTCAAGATCAAATACAAACATTTTTCAAGAACTAATACTACCAGTATTTTTCAGAGCTAATACTACCAGTTTTCATGAGATAACACTACCACAGGAATCAGAATGGCAGTAGACACATCATTAGTTCTTACCTGTCCGCTGAAGTCCTTCTGCATCGACTGGTTCTGCTTCACTTTGCAGGAGTTCCTGAGAATGAAGGTCAATAAGAACATCAGTGTCATCAACACTAAGAAGATCAGTATCACTGAATGTGTGTACATGTGGGTTGATGTAATGATGAGAAGAAAAGCAGGAGAGACAGAAAGCCTTACAGCCAGACCTCATTGCTCTGCTCTGTGCGTGCGCTCTGCTAAAAGGTTGAATTACGCAGAAGAAAAAGCAGATTAATCAAAGAGATTGTTGCCAATTTGAAATGAGAGCAATACCAGTTGCAAAGAGCATTAGAGGGAATTACAGGGTTTCCACTAACACTCTCTCTTCTCTACTCTCCAAATCTACTCCATACACTTGTTTTTTTGTTTTCACAAAGTGAAGGAAGGGAATTTTAGGTCAGGTGGGTGACACAGCAGGCTGTGGAGTGCGCCCGGACTTGGACAATAAGGACTGAAGTTACAAACACACACACGGTTATACAGTACTTACAACAGAACACAGAGGAAATGGACTTGCTCAGCAGTCCTGATGCCACACAGAGAGAGAGGGGAAACAGAATGACAGGTTTGGAGGGAACAGGAAAGAAAGACACAGGAGAGGAGATGGGACGGGACAGGGGTTAAACACAAGGTGAAGAGAGAAAGCGCAGGGTTATTATAGTTTAGTAAATGAAAAAAGACTGAAAGTTTAACTAGGTGGTTTAACTAGATAATAAAACCTTAGAGGAGAAAACTCCTAAACAAATGTGATGCTAATATGTAAAAACAGGTAAGATATTCATAAAGAGATGATGAAAATATTTTTATAAGACTGTCGATTGCTTGTTTATGACAAAATCCAGGACAAACTAACAGCTCAGGATAAATATCTGAAATACTTTGGGCTGCTACGCAGGAACGCCATTATGAAGTCATAAAACTGCTATAAAAAAGGAATAAATCAGTGACATAATAAGAGAATGTGGTAATATAAACAGAAATAAAATATACAAGAATATTTTTTATTGTTTGCATTTTCATTTATTCTCACATTTATTTGTTCATTTATTTCTTCTTTATATATCTTTAAAAAGTGTATTTCTTTATTTTTACATGTAAATCTTTTCTATATATTTTTGATTTTTTATGTTATTTATTTCTTTTTATCCCTTATTTTTCTTCCCCCCTGTTACTTTTGCTGTTCTTTGAAGGAGTTGTCAGTGAAGTGGCTGGATGGGCCTTCCTGCCCAGGCTCCACATTTATTTATTCTTATTATTTATTCTAAAAAAAAAAAAAAAAAAAAAAAACATATTTATTACTTATTTATTCATATTATGTTTCTACATTTTTTTCTTTCTTTTTTAATAAAAACATATATATTGTTCTTTATGCACTCTTTTCCTTATTGCACTCTTTTTATTGACTCCAGAAGCCAATATGCAGAAATTACTGCACATAACAGGACAACTTGATTGACTAAATATCGTCAATAAAATAAACTGTAACACTGCTATATGTACAATATGTAAAGTAATGGAAAAATGAACTGCATACACAGTATTTTGGTATATAATACGTAACCCATTACATATGTAATTAAACTCTTTAAAAAAGTTTAAAAGATAAAAAAATCTAATCTCAGTACTCATTGTAATACGAGGACAACAATGTCACTTCATTTGACCCAAACTGAAATTAATCTGTTTGCACAAAACAACCAGCAACGCTCGCTCTAACAACAGGAGTTCTGCTCAGCACTTTGTTACTGTAGATATCACAAAACGCTGGAGGATTATATAATAATAGAGATAATAAAGATGATGTGAATCATGATTCTGCTTTAGCAGGAAACTAACTGAAAACACCACAAGAGGGCACTGTTTGACATGTTAAAATCTCTTTACTATTAAAACAACATTTTCTGTCAGCAAACACAAAAGTTATTTAAAAAAAATACTTCATCCAGCTTTGAACACTGAAAAACTGCCCTAAATTAGAATTTATGAAATAATGCAAACAAATGAAAAACATATCTTACTGAAAACTGGAGTAAAATGAAAGTGAACTGAAGTTCTAAAATAAAATTTAAAAAAACTAAATGTGGTTAAATAAAACACTAAAGACTATAATAACGCTGGTGAGGAATGAATGGATGTGCAGGAGAGAAACAACACACACAACAGCTCTCCACAGTTGGTTAAAATGAGAACACTTCAGGTTCATTGTGCACAATGGAGAGCATTCACTAATGTTCCCCACAGCCATAAAAGAGAGAGCAGCGTTTGTTCAGCTTGAAAATCTATGAGTCATATTAGTTCAGCCGCAGATGGAAGAGGACTGGCCTTTGTTATCTAACGTTTTACTCACGTGATGATGGCGCTGTTGTTCTCACAGGTCAGTTTTGAGTTTGACAGCACCGCGTCAGAGTTCATGTTGCCGTTAAGCAGGTCAGGATCCATGCAAACGTCATGACTGGGGATCAAGTTTGAGTCGGGGCTGGAGTCAGACGTCACCGGAGCCTCGTCGTCCACCTCCGAAGGATCGGGTTTGTTTAGCGGGGAAAGGACGGACAGCGTTGGGGGCCGGAGGGCCTGAGGCTGCGGGAGAGGGCCGGGACTGGGTTTGCTGCCGAGGGTCAGGTTCAGGTTCTGGTCCAAACCAAAGCTGCTGTCATTAGGTGAGGAGCCGGCGAGGTTGTTCAGGGAATCAACCTCTTCGGATGAAACTGGGTCCACATCCTGGTTGAAGTTCTTGTCCAGAAAGTGGTTTTTAACATCTGGAAGAACTGTGAAAAGGGAAGAAAAGTAGATAAGTTAACTAAGAGCAGAATCTCACAAAGTGCTTCATGCTAAAAAAAAAGAGGTAACAGACATGTAATAGAGAGAAGAAGGAAAAAAATAAAAACAATAATTTATAAAAAAAAGCAGCATTTTAGTGGTTTTAGGGAATTTACAGGTGCAGCAACAAGTCTAGGACAAAATCACTTTGAAATATAAAACATCAAACTGTTTCAGCAGTCTTGATTAACAACGCAAATCTTCACTGGGATGCAAGTCTCAGCCAAACCGTCATGCAGACGCTACAACAAGTACAACAACAACAACCCTACACTTTGTAGTTGTTTTACAACTACGAGCTCATGAACACACACAAAAGTCAGACGAACGACTTCCCAACTCGGGAAATGGGACCATCTGAGGAGCACATGAATGCAACATTAGGGACAAGACTTAATCAAATTTATTATTATTCAGGTGGTTTCTCTATCTCTGCATTGTTGAAGATTGTTTTTTTTTTGTGTGGATTTATACGTGATCACCTTTTAATTTGATATGGCAAACCTGTTGGTAAATAGTTGCTTATTTACACATCTGTTAGTTTCAGTGTATGTTTGTTGCTTCATCACTATGAGCAATTCTTTTCATACTGTCAAACTGTTTTCATATTATTTGTTAACATAAAAATATAGTTCATAGCTGCTTTAAGATGATACATTAGATCATTATATAAGATGCATAAATGCATTGTTTACATTGCATTAATATGACATACATTTAAAATGACTTATTATCTGGCCAAAGGTAAGTATATACCTGGCAATAGGAAAGATAGAAGTTGGAGTTGGGGCCAAGTCATTGTTTCTCAAGTCTTTGCAAGTAAGTCCCAAGTCAAGTCCCAAGTCCTAAACTTTGAGTTTCAAGTCCCAAGTAGGTGATTATGTAACAGTGAGCTTCCAGCCTCATTGATTTACAAAGTTACTTAGTGTTTAAGCTAACATTAGCTAAGCATTACTATGCATTAAAGGGTAAAAGTTATAAAATTAGGTAAAATAATTTGGATATAAACTATGTAAAATCTTAAAAACCATAATAAGTTTTAACTTTTCAACTCTACCTTCAACTCTTTAAAATGGTTTGGACCAGTTTCATTAGTTTATTTTGCACTTTTTGAAGCTTATCTGTTGTTTTTTTTTTTTAGTTATACCACTTTATCAGGTCATGCAGGTGCAATCATAGTGGCATTGAACTAATGATCTAGCCAGTGTCCTCGTGGATTCTTTATTGAGGTATTTGGATATTCTTGCCAAATACTGAGTGAACAAAGATGGAAACTGTTAGGTCTTCATTTTGCAATTTCTGACCTGCAGGTATTGTAGACTGAAATTTGTTTTTTGACCACCACATAAAACTATCTTAGCGCTTTATGGTTCCCTCCAGCAACTTGACTGGCTCAAACAAAGTGGATCTGGGAAATTACGTGTCGACTTGCTGACAATATACAGCGTTAACGTTACTTGATTCAGGAAATTAAGGGGAATGTATTGATCTGTGGCACTTTTTTAAATAACATAGTTTTTAATCTTTTGGCTTGGTGTAAGGTATGAAGTGTTTTCAAGTCACATGAAGTTAAGAGTCACTGGTGTTAAAGTTCAAGTCATGTCTGACTCATTTCCAAGTCACGTGACTCAAGTCCACACCTCTGGTAGAAGGAGAACCACTCCAGTCCTGAGCCAGAGAAAAACAGATCGTAATTCTTCTCCAACGCCTCTGTCCAAAAACAGTAAAACTTAACATCCCCATCCTAATGATTTTATCTGTCATTTGGGGATTTAAACTTGAAACGATGTCTTCTCCATCTCCTGTTAGAGCACTTAAAATGGCTGCTGGCTTCCTCTCAGAGCCCTTCACATCCTGTGTCCTCACACATCCCGTTAACAGCGAGCTAACGACCACAGCAGCAGGCTGGTCTCTGTTGAGTCACACCGCTGCTGCCGAAACACAGGACTCTCTGTTACTGAAAAAATACACCCACACACTGTAAAAAACTCACACAACTACACGGAATAATAAAACTGAAATAACCTCTCCTGTACTCCTCCTTGACATGAATGAAGTCATTGTGGTTTCACCTTGGGTGGGTAACAGCTTCTCACATCGTTTGTCGTGACTGACAGCCAGCGTTTGACTTATTACATCACACATTCAATTAATTCAAGTTTATGTAAGCTTCTGCTCAAAATCTGGGTGCTTTCAGACACACACACACCCTTCTGAGACAGGGAACAGATGTAGAGGAACCACACCCAGTCATGCAGAGTACACAGCACCACGTGGCCTAGCAACAAAAACAACATCAGGCTTTATTATATTTTTCACAACTCTGCAAAAAAGAGGAAAAAAAGAAAGAGGGGGAAGTGAGAGAAAACCAGAGAGAGAAACAGACTGTATACAGGTAGACAAATAGTTGTCTAAGGTTTCCTGCGTCAATAGTACGTACAGTTAGATCGTGGCCTGTGGTTGTTCCTCTGAACAGAACTGTGATTCCCCCCTGAGCCATTAAAGTCTAATTACAGTGAACCAGAATATCAATTTCTTCACACAGTCCATCTTTTATTTATGAAACTAACACACATTTTGCACAGAACATGTGACCGTTTTAGCATGAAAAGGAGACTGTTATTGTCTGCAAACTAGATTCAATAATAAACACATTAATCTCTCTGTTATTATCTGGCACAGCGTTTCCATATGTCACAATCAAGACGTGCCTAATTTCATCTAGTTGAGCCATCCAAAACATGCAGACCAGTCTCATCCTGATACAGTCCAGTACATGTCCAAGTCAGTTATTCTGATGAAAGCAGATGGAGAAACAGAGTTTGCATACATCAGTGGTATGAAAGCTCTAGTTTCAGCAGAGAAGATGTGCTCCAGATCATCTGTTATGGTAATAGTGTGGTACTTGTGTGTCTGTGTGGGTGAAAGCAGGGCAGTGAGAGGGGAGGGGAGGGGAGCAGTGAGGAGGGGGCTGTGGATTAGAAAGCGGCGGGCCTCTTTGGCAGCGTCAAACAGGCTTTCATCTACTATCCATTTATCAGCCCACTCACAAGTTTGAGCCGAACGGGAGAGAGCTCATTTATATTGCTAACAACTTTTCATACAAAATGTCCGCATAAGACGACAGTAAGATGATCCAAGATCTGTGTAACCATCAAAAGCAGGCAAGTTAACACTGTGGTGAACAACTTAATGCTACAGAAATGGAGTGACGGCATTAGTACGCTGCAATTAAAGTGTCGGTTCACCCAAATTACAAAACAAAAACAAAACACTAACCCTTATCTTGAAGACAAGCATCTCCAAAACTAGCCAAATACAACTGAAACTATCAGTGTGATCAGAAAGGAGGTAAGTCGGAAAATGTTTTAGTTTGTAATTTGCATGAATTGACTCTTTAACGTACATCTGCCAAAATCTGTTGGACTTCTTTATCGCACAAAACAGGAGGAGGCTGCTGAAGTTTAAACTTTCTTGCAGTGACGTAATGATACAAAGGTTGATGAAAACAATCATTTCTAACCTGCTGATGATCATCACATTTATACTAGAAGAACTAATGGTGTGCATGGGCAAAAAGGCATTGTTACCAAGTACTAATGATTAGGAATGTGCGTGATTAGTTGTCCAGTCAATTAAATGTTGCAACCAGAAATACTAGTCGGTTAAACTAGTTATTAACATGTTATTTATGTACGACACTGGTTAACTTTTGTGTCTAACGTGTTACACCAGCCAGTGGGACAAAAATAACATTGCTATATTTTAAACTAGAAAATGAAAATAAGGTTGCATGTTGGCCGTGTCAGAATAAACAGGCATGTGAGTACTGGCTGGAGCAATGCATAATCACATGCAGCACATGCATGTGGATGTTACCTTGCAAGGAGAGAAGGCTGCTGGTGAAAATACTGCTAATGTTAGCAACACTCAGCAAACCACCATGACTCTGGTTACCAGTGTTTTCTTACTTTTACAGTAGTCTAAATTTCTGGGGGAAATTAGCCACTAGGAACATCCCTACTAATGATACCACTGGTGCTGGTACAAAACTGCTGTTTATCACAGCCAGGAAGCTCAGTTGGTAAAGCATTTGCCCCATGTACCGAGGCTTCAACTCCTCTGCAACGGCCATTGGTTCAACTCCTGCATGTGGCCCTTTGCTGCGTGTCACCCCCCCTCAAACAATCCTCCTGTTTCCTGTCATATTTTCAGCTGTCCTGCTATGAAAAGGCCAAAAAGTATTTTAAAAAATAAATAAACTGAGTGTCTGACCTCACTTTCGGTCCTGATCTGGATCTGGATCATTTTATGAGGTAAACACAGTGGACATTTTCGCACCCATGCCACTGAAGTATCAGGCTGGGTACTGTCTTTTAAATTTAATAGTGCTGATATACTACCTGAGCTTTGGTACCAATAAAAAACAAGTTTTACCAATACTGAACTTAGAGAAAAAACCCAACCTTTCTGCAGTGATGTACAGGTGCACTGCAGGACACTGTGACATCACTGTTGGGTTTGTTTACAGATGCAACAAAGCACACTTTTGACCACACCCCACCAACCGAATCCCGCCTTTTGGTCCCTCTGCAGATGAAAGGCTCAAATCTTTCAACCAGAGAGGGCGGTGAAACAGTGATTTTCAGCCCGATGTCAAGTTGCTCTTTAATTTCTAAAAACAGGCAGCCACACAAGTGCTTTCTCTAAATGATTCACTGTCTAAACCTCATAAAATCTTGAATTATACAGAAATGATCTCATCAGAAATTAAGTAAACAACATTATAATTTTGAACAGGCATTCTTTGTCTGCTCTCAGTCTGTGTGACAGACACATTTCAGTTAGTACCAAAAAAAATATTGAGGCTTGAGGCACTGGGTCAAACACCTGAGCCATCTCACCTGTGTGGTTGGAGTTGTCCAGCTGGCTCAGTAGCTTCACAACACCTGGAGACTCTGCCTCGGGAGTCTCAAAGGTCCCCTCTGAGTCTGAACTGTTGAAAGAGAGAGAGAGAAGAAGAAGAAGAACTTAACAAAACATCTTTCACAAGAAAGAAAAGAGAGAGACAGAAATTACAAAGAGACGGCGAGAGAGAGAGAGAGGTCAGAGCTTCAACTGGGCTTGAGTTTTTGGCAGCTTCACTGGAACTAAAGATGAAATCTCCAGTTTGAAATTGAAAATGTGCTGAAGCTGACAAATATGATTCAGAAAACAAAACTCTCATAAAGTGATTGAGAGCATGTGATGAAAACAAACTGCATGGCCTGCTTCTCAAACAACAGTCTAGTGTCTGTGAGAACAGAGGAGCATTGAAAATGTTGTTGTTAGTAGTTCCCAACCTGGGGTGTGGACCCACCCAGGGGGTCGCTTGAAAAATAACCTCTCCTGTAAAAAAAAAAAGTAAAGCAAAATAAATCATTTCCACTATGCAAAATTTGGTTTATTTTTTCCAGAATTTCTTCTATTCTTTGGCTCATTAATAACCGGAAATTGTACCTATTCTGGCCATTAAAACAAAGGTTTTCAAACAGGCGTCTTTGAGTGGGTTGTAGGGAGTCCCCAGCAAAAAGGAGGAATAGAATATTTAAAGTTTTATCACATTTTTTGGAAGTTACAACAACAAGGGAAGAAATGGGGTTGGTCTTTTTGATTAATTGTAATTAATAGTGATCCTAGTTTGATCATGAATTGAATATGAAGACTTTATTAGCCTATCTTCAAACCTAAAAGTTAAAAAATAATACTTAGAGGGGATTCCTTAACACAAAATCCTCTTAAATCGGGGGTCCGTACATTTACATGCTTTTATTGTGGTGTTTAAGATGAAAAAGTTTGGGAACCTCGGCTTTAAAAAGTATAAAATGAAACAAGAAATGAAAGGGGAAAATCAGTCTTTAGTTGACTGTCCACAAATTACAAACACGTGCAAACTGATGAGGGATCGTATGTAAACACAGCTTCATTTTAAGGGGACACAAGCCAAAAAGGTTGGGAAGCGCTGGTCCAAATAACTACATATAACTGCGACAAACAGCTATTAAATGGTACATGTAACAACGAAGGCCGTGTTATTGTGTTTCAGTGTCAAAGTCTTCAAAACAAACAAGCATCAGCTTTCCAATATCAATCTTCTGTTTTCTTCAAGTGACATAAAAACAATAGATCTCAGAGTTCAAAAGCAGCTCAAAATAAACAAGCAGCTTTTATTTTAAAGGAAGTCAGAGGAAGGGAGAGGAGAGGAAGCAAAGTCCTGCAAGGCCACCTGCATCCTTTGCTCCTCAATAAGGACACACTGTGTCCAAACACACACACACACACACGAAACACACAGAGTCTTTTGGTCTGCTGTGTCAGCTGCCTAGACACCCAGCCCAAATTTATTTCCAAACCGTGGAGACAAAAAGGAAGGGAGAGACAGGGAGAGTGAGAGTTTGTGTGGTTGTGTGTGTGCGCGTGTGTGTGAGCGTGTGTGTGTACCCGTTCCCAGCCACTTATACACACACATCAAAACGTCCGCACTCTAATGAAAAACAGCACACGAAGAAACACAGCGAACTGTGCCAACACCCGACCACACTCCATCTCTGATACCAGTTCACACACGCTGGAGCTCTATACAAACACCACCATCCAGAGCTAATCCTCATATACATAACCCACCCCCCACCCTACACACACACACACACACACACACACTCGCACACACACTGGACCACGTCCCAGTGATGGCCCCAATGGCTGCGATCTTGGATGGTTACTTAGAAACTAGAAATGGACAGAAAAAGAATCAAAAGCTCTGGAAACTGTGGCTTTTTCTTCCCCCTTCCCCCAACTTTTAGCAACTGTTCCCCAACTGCCTTCACACACACACACACACACACACACACACACACACACACACACACACACACACACACACACACACACACACACTCAAACACACACTCAACACACATAAAAACCAGGCCTAGACAGTCTCACAAAGAAACAGGATGCAGGGACTCACAAAACAGTAGTTTGAGTGTCTGTATTTTGACTAAGAATCTGTTTTTAGCAAATGACAGCATGAACCAGCCACTGGGATCCATAGCATAGGAAAGAATCTGAGATGATACCACAGCATCAGTTTGTCTGTGTCCGTGTGTGTGTCTGTGTGTGTGCGTGTGTGTCCACCACCTGTCAGTATGACTCAGGGGAATCCGCATTCATCACACAAACACCCACACATGCACACAATCAATCTAATGCTGTTTAGATTGAAGCAAACAGAGAAAACCACTCCTTCCCCTGCAGATAATCTCCACTTTTAGGGATGTTAATAATTAATCATTAATCGATTAAAGGGGCGAAGGGGCGTCCTGGTAGCCCCATGTACCCAGACTCCCACCTGCAGCTCTTTGCTGCACACTTCAAGCTAAACTTCAAACTAATGGCATAAAAAAATCCTCCCAAAAAATATGCATATCACTGTATATAAAAAGAATTTTAATCGATTAAAAATGTATTAATCCTTCAATGAATAAATAGTCTAGAAATGGCATTAATTGTGCTTCATTTGCCATTGTTCTGTCAAATGAAATTATTAATGATCAATCGATTAATCGATTATCACCGTTGTCAACTACTAGTTAAGGAAAAGCACAAAATTTGCAACCCTATTTCTTAAACAGACCACCTGTAAACCAGCTGCCTCTCTATATACAGGACAGAGCTGCAATGATTGATCAATTCAGTTTTCAACCATTAAATTAATTGGAAACTTTTTTTTAAGGGGGAAAAAAAAGCAAAAACTCTCTGAATTCAGCTTCTTAAATATGATATATTTCCTGTTTTTTCACTCCTCTCTGACAGTAAACTGGATATCTTTGGGTTGTGGACAAAACAAGACAATTGAGGACGTCATTTAGGCTTTGATCGACATTTTTCACCATTTCATAGACCAAACAACTAATCAGTTAATCAAGAAAATCATCGACAGATTAATTGACAATGAAAATAATTGTTAGTCGCAGTCGTAATATTCACTCTCTCTGCACACAAACATCGTGGCCTAGCCCTCTTACTTGTCTCCGTCTCCGTCATACCGGGATGGGGGCTCCCCCTCATCCCCCACACCCCCCGTCACTGCTGACCATGTCCATTTGGCCCACTGGACCGGAGACAACCAGGACATCCCTGCACCACGTCGAGCCTTAAACGTGCTGCCACCTCAGAAACGTAAACTTCCTCTTCCTCTGGATTAGTTCAGATCGTCACTGCTGTCAGTCAGCTTCAGTGATGTTAAACAGTCCTCTGGAAAAGAAGCTGCCGTTCCGTCCTCTTGCCTCCCTGTCTCTCTCCAAATGTCAGCTTCGTCTTCTCTTGCTTTCTATACAGCTTGCTCACTTCCTCCTCTCAGCTTTCCCATCCTGCTCTTCTGCATTGTTGACGCTCGTGAGAGGAAAACGTGTCTCACGCTGCTGCTGCTGTTGCTGCTTTGCTCTCCACAGCACTGACTCACACAGAGCAGATTACTGGAGCATCAGTAGTCACTCCTCTCTCTCTGCTCCCCTCCCCTCTCTGTCTGGGTGGACGATCAGCTGGCTAACAGACATCGTCTCGCTCCGCTCTGCTCTGCTCACGGGAGTTTGCCTCTCTCCCCTCCACGACTCTTTCAGTGTGTGTCGATTGTGAGGGGGGAGGAGAGGGAGGAGAGGCAAAGCTTCCTGTTTTAAGAGGCAAAGTCTGGTTACTCTGCCAGACGACCAGACGTTTGTGTCCTCAAGACAGAGGAGATGAAAAGAGCAAAGGGAGGAAATGATGAAGCCAGCAGTAAATTTTAAACAATGTAAGTAAAGGCTGCATTGGAGCTCACACTGTATCGTGAACCCATTGCCCTCTTACACCCTTCCTAATTCCCCGATAGAGTTGTCAAGATACCAGAATTTTAAACTTCCATACAATAAGAGCTGTTCCATTAATCGATTAGTCGATTATCAATCATTTTCAAGAAAAAACATGCCTAACTTTTGCTGGTTTCAGCTCCTCCAGTGTGAGGATTTGCTACTTTTTGTTGTCATTTATAACAGCAAATGAAGAGTCAAAAGAGTCATGAGAGACAAAAGAAGCAATTCGAAGGCGTCACTTTGGGCTCTGGAAAATTGTGATGAGCATTTTTCACATTTTTTTGATATTTTACATACTAAACCAGGAGTCTTCTGCGTTTTTCAGGCCATGGAGTTGTTGCCTAAGTTGTTTTGACATGTTGAAGAGAAAATTCTTTAAAAAAATCCGATGCTGCTGTTCATTGCACTACGTCTCCATGTTGTATATATCATTTTCTTTTTAAATACAACAAAATTACAGATGTGGTGCTGAGATGAAGACCCTTGTAGACTCAGCAACACTATCACCGTCCATCGTGATGTTTCACTGTGGAAAAAGTTCCCAAACACTGTCTGGTTTTGCATAGCTTTGGAAGTTTTGACAGACTCTTTTGTTTTAAACACTACTCGAAATTAGCTGTTCAAAAATATGCATAATTCAGGTACTGGAATCAATATTGGGGAGGAAAAAAAATGGTATGAACATCTCTACTTTTGACATCCTCATTTCCTAAAACTATAAAGTAAAATGCGGTACAGTCCTAACTATCTATTTCCAGAGCTTTTCCAGGAACATTACATCCTTTAGAACCATTGTTTCTTTGAAACAGGCATTATCTCTTTTTATTTAAAAAGACTGAAGGACATGTTTGGGCAGCACACAATGAGTCTGAAAGGTAATTTGAGTTGTTAATGGTTTGTTTACTTGGCAGCTCCCAGTAGAGTCTGTGGATTACTGTAATTGTGACACAAAGCTTTCCCGAAAAAGAGCACTTATGCCTGTTTTCCCTGGATGAATAAAAGGGAGACGCAAGCTACGAAGTCTGTGATATTTTCAGCAAGGCCTAACTAAGACTGCACCTGTATACGTACTAAAATCCACACGGAGAGATAACATCTGAGCTCGAAATGTAGACGTTAATTCCTCTATGTGTGACCAAACAAACAGAGGATCTATTGTTCAGTGAAAATATCCAGGTCAGGCAGCAAACAGATCAATACAGCAAAACTAGATTCAACAGTAATGGTGCAGCTACCCATCAGACTGGCAGAGAAGGTCACACCACTGCTGCTCACACACACTTTCACCCACTCACACATGTGCCTGTGAGCCTGTTCATGGATGGCTTATGTAACTTTTAAGTCCAGGCTTTTGCATTTATACATCTCTCTCTCTCTCCCTCACACACACACACACACACACACACACACACACATGCATCTAGGCCAGAATAGATGTGTTCTTTGAAAAAACATGGAGCATGACTAATCTAATAAGAGGAGGATGGTTGAGCAACGGTGTAAAAGGTAAACAGGGAAAGAAAAAATAAAGCACCAGGGATGCTTTTCCTGTTATGTATTGATACTAGGGCTGCATGGTATAGTATTTTTACAGATAGTGCAATGTGATATGATGCACGATTAGTGGGAATGATCATTTTTGCATCAGAATTTTCATTTTGACTGAAAACAAAACTATTAAAATCACGATGATGTGGCGACACGATACACATTACAATACAGGAGTTACAATTCTGTTTACTTAGATATATTGCAATACTGCGAGTATTGTTATATCTTCATTATAAAGAGCACACCACCATATGCATAAAAAAGTTAACTTTTTTATGCAATCAGAACAGTGAAGAAAGAAAACACTGCTATCTAGCCGTTGGGGATTTAAACACAACACAAAATGAACCACTGCCCTGAATCTTTACTTTGCTGTTTATTTTTCCTCTATCAAAAAATGTAAGCTTCTGCAATTTGGATATTGCACTTGGCCATGTTGTGGTTTTGATAAAATATCGATTAGCTGTGCAGCTCAAATCGATACTGTAATAGTTCTGTGTTTAAAACAAATACAATCTCTGTTAGATGTCCAGATGTCCTGAGAAATTCAGCACAGTCCTGAATTATAAGCAGTTGTCCCCGAATCCTACCTTTTTTGTCCTGGAAGTGAACTGTAAGAAACATGTGATATGAACAACATAAAATCCGTGAAAGTATTCTGATCAAATCATGTAGGTCGGGGGTCAGCAACCTGTGGCTGGAGCCATATGTGGCTCTTTTGCCTCTTTCCAGTGCAGCTTTGACAAAAAATTCTATTACGGAAATGAATATTACTACTTTTTAATTTTCATATATTAGTAAAATAAGTCTCACATTCTCCAACTGTAAGTTTACTGTAACTTTCTTTTTTCTTTTTCTTTTTTGGGCCCAAAAAAATCTTCTGATTATATATATAAGGTTGCTGACTTTCCTGGTTTTTAGTTATTTTCAGTGTTTGTTATTATAAAATATCCAAGAATATTATTTATGTGTTTTCATTTGTGTAATGCTCTAGTTAGGCTATCATAAATAATGGACTGTTAATGTCATTCAGCCTGTTTTAAACTAGATGACAGAGAGTGCAGTTGTCACTGTGGGGGAGGTTTGTGACAAAAATATCTAAAAAATGTGTTTGCAAGATCCCACAGCTTAAAGGATATTCCACCACAGAATAATAGTTCACTCAGCATGTACTCACCCCTATGCCGATGTGAAGATGGGTGAAGATCTTCAGTTCACAAAAAAATCCTGGATAAAATGTAAAAAAAAAAAAAAAAAGAACACAAAACAAACACAAAATGTCTCCACCCTGTGTGGTGTAATCCAAGCGTCCGTGAGCCACATATTTAACCACAAAAGACGGCATTTACACCATGTTTTTAGCCGAAATGTCAACTGTAGCCTCCAAGTAGCATGTAAACATAGCGACACTTCGTATATCTCGCGCTATTTTCACACGTGCATCCATTAAGAGATATACGAAGTCTCGTGATACATCGACACCATGTTTACATGGTACTTGGGAGGCTACAGTTGACATTTTGGCTAAAAACATGGCGTAAATGGCATCTTTTGTGGTTAAATTTTAATGTCGCGGCTCACGGACACTTGGATTACACCACACGAGCAGGATGGAGACATTTTGTGTTTGTTTTGTGTTCTTTTTTTTTACATTTTATCCGTGGTCGCCATTCACTGCCATTGTACTTGGATTTGGCTGCTACCCTGTTTTCTGCTGAAACTCCAGGATTTTGAGTGGATATTGAGTGGATTATCATCTAGGGTTGGAATATCCTTTTAATGCCAACTTTATCTGCTGAAAAGACTTTTTGAAATTACTGAAACATGTCTGTCACCTGTGCATAATAGTTCATGCGTATGGTACTGTGACAACATGACTTTGTTTTTCTGCTGTTTACCGCTCACACGTGTAAAACATGAAAAGAAGGCAGAAGCTCTGCCACTGATCACACTGAGCCGGTCCACAGAGACAGGACAGGCAGGCAGAAAGACGAACACGATGCACCAACACACTCAAAAATAATGTCACACACTGGTGAACACAGAGAAAGACTCTCTGTTCAATCTGTGATAGCGGAACTGAAAAATAGAGCAAATTAGAGGCACAGCAGATGGAAAACAGCATTAATTAAAAATGGAGAGTGAGCAAGAGAAAAACAGCGGCAGATAACAAGGATGCGAATATTCTGAAAAATGGGATCAAAAGGAAAATGTAAAGAAAGTGAGTTTCTGGGCAGGGTTGGAATCTGAAATGGTCTCTTGTTTTTCTTAAACATTCCTGACATTGTCTCCTTCCCCTCCTTTGTTTCCTTATTTATCAGTCAGCAAAGCTGAGAGGACAAACCTGTCTGTCTCGCGGAGGACGTGATCTTGCCTGAAGCAAACAAACCCCTCAGACCTAACTGTTTACTCTGCTACACCTTGAAATTGTGAATTCGCTCTGGACATACGTGAATGCAAAGAAAACATACAACGTCTTTTTTACGGACAGAGAGACGGCATGCATGAGAGGACAGAGTGGGAAGGTCCATGACTGGCAGAGACATGAACCACAGACAGAAAAGAAGGAGGAAAACAGACAGAGAGGGAAAAGAATCAGCTCTTATGTAATACCTTGAAACCACAAATAGCAGCAGACACTCCACCCATATGTGATGTAGAGCTGCCATCTTGGCACACAGAGACACAGCTCATCAATTACATTTTGACTGATAGCAGCATGTGCGGTTATTATGAGCTAAGAATAAAGCAGCAATGATAAACATGTCTGTGAACCACAACAGAAGTGATGTGATACACTCGTTGTGTGTGTGTGTGTGTGTGTGTGTGTGTGTGCGCGCGCAGTGAGAGGGAATTAGAGAAGCTTCTCAACTATCACAGACTGTTTTATCTCTGCTCTCAATCCCCTGCATGATGACAAGGGTCACAAATCTGACATTTTCGTACAGCACCACCATCAGGTCAACATTTCCACTCAGCAACACTTTGCTCTATAACGAGGTATCTTAAAAATGAATGAGTGGATTTACATTCAATTAGCGGGGATTATTTTTAGACATGCTAGCTGCGTGGCTCAGGGGATGGCAATGTTGGTCTGAAATGTCTCAGCAACTACTAGATGGAGTGCCATGAAACTTAAAGATATCTATAATGCAGACAGGATGAATCATAAAGACTTTATAGTGACCTCCTGACTTTTTCCCTAGCGCCAGCATCTGGTCAAAATCTCAGTCCTTCGTCCTGTACCTGTAAAACTAACGACATTTCAATCAGCCCCAGCTGTCATGCTAATACACAGATGATGCCCAATTCTACCTCCCCCTCAATTCCCAAGATCAGGCCGATGTAACTCGATTACAAAACTCTCTCCAAGATACAAAAGGCTGGCGCAAAACTTCCTCTGCCCAGTGCCCACGGCCTCAATCACTTTTCTGCTTACAGCCGCCAAAATGCTAAGAACCCTGGGTGATATCTGATGCAGATCTAAGCTTTAAACATTAAAGTCCAGCTTCTTCCAACTTAGAACCACCTCCAAAATTGGGCATTTCCTCCCACCCTCTGATCTAGAAAGAGTCTAGGCGTGGTCACACATGTGCAAATTGTGACCTTTCTCTGCATCAAGTTCAACTTTGAACTTTGAGTAGGTGGAGTTGCAGCCTCAACCAAAAGCAAAACTGTGTGTGGTGTGTTGTTTGCCTGGCCATCATTCATGCACTAATATCATCCATGCTGGATTACTGTAACTCCCTCTACATCGGCATCTCTCAGGTTTCCATTTCTGGTTTACAACTAATTCTGGCTGGTTATTATGAGACCACACACCCCTGTCTCTGCATCCTTACATTGGCTCCCTGTCCTTTTCAGGTCAAAGGTCAACTTCCTGTTTTTATTTTTTATCTGATTTCTTGTTTTTTAAACAGTGATTAAACTTGTTTCTATTTCAATTTGCTCTTGTTCTTGAGTTTTAAACTGTGTTTATACTTCATCTTTTGTCTTGTCGTTTGAGATGTACTTTGGTGAAAAACCTGTTTGCTTTTTAAAGTGGACTGGATTCCTGTTGCCAAAATGTCAGCTTTCCATATGAGGTATTTTTTAATGTAACTGGCAGATTGCCCCGATGTTGAGCACATTCAACCCTCCACAAGTTGAGCAATTTTGATTTTCACAATCTCCACAACCTCTCTCGCACCATCCTGGAGACAAATGATAGATTTTTATACCCAGTAGTTCTTGGAATACAGAGTCGTCAGTATGTTGTCTGTCTAACATTTTCATATTGTGGTGCGTAATTGCAGCTTTCATTCTTTTAATTTTAGACTTTGGCACAAACATTGTTTCAATTACAAGTTACATTCAAAGAAATACACAAAGTGCGGTCTTTAAATGTCTCTGCTTTGATCAACATTTACACAGTGCAAATGTCATACAGCAAATCTGCAGTGCAATAAAAATGTCAGTGTTTACAGTGTATTGTACATGCTCATAGTCATGTGTCTAAACCCCAGTGGTTATAAAGTTAGCATACACACATGTGCGACACACATCAGAGGCCTGATCCCATTTGACTGACATTCTTCAGGCTGAAAAACAATGAATTATGTTTCTTGTGGAATTTCTTTTTGCGCTTCAGCCTCGAAAGCTTAAATCTATGAATTACACCTTTAAAATGATGTACTGTATAAACAGTGATGTACTATATATCTTTACTTTTAAAGTGAAAGCCTCCATTTTTCCATGCAATATCATGACAAGGTGACAAGATTGGGACACGTTTGGTGCAGACGGCGTCTTTCTTTTGTCACTTAGACGTCACCAGTGTTATTTTTACCCCAAATAAACTTCTTCAAACTAATTTCTTCTTGTGCAGCAGAGGACTTATGCTCAGAAACAAACACTACAAACACACAACAGGTTGAGTCAGTATTGTTTGCTTTTAAATAAACAGCAGCACAAAATATATTTATAATAAAGAGAGGTGTTGGATTATGTTCCGGCACATGTTGTGCTGAGACCACGCAGTCTGACATGTGTAAATATGAGGCTGTGCCTACATGTGAATATAAGCATTATGTGAGGATACAATTAATCCATTCATTTACAGTATATGTGTACACACATTAACTGTATGTATTTGATTTATCAGTATCATCCAGTATCATCCCAACCATGCTGATGCACCCCAAATCCCCTACACCTTTAAAAAAAAAAAAAAAGGCAGCATAGCCTATTTATAGCTGTCGCCATGGTGACAACATCATTCAGATGCTGCGGCTGTAGCTCTTTGCTATATTTTTGTTTTGATCTTATTTTTTTCGCCTTAATTGCTGAAACATGTATACTTGAAAGAATAACAGAAGAGACAGAGATGGAGAGAGAGATATGCACATGTAGGCCCAGTAACCTTGTAGAAATACTATAGGTAACAATATCAAAATTACTCCATTACACACCACCGTTAAATCTTTCCTCTGGTGCATCTCCTAAAGGCAGCTGGCACTCTGGGAAACCCTTATCTAGCTAACTGTCTGTGTGTAACGTCTCACAGCATCTAATCTGAACAGAATAATACTGGTGGATCACAGCTGCTGGCTTGTTCTATGTTGTGGCTCCATCTAGTGGTCGTTACTGGACTCTCACCCAGACTCCTTACATAAATTAAATGCAATAACTAGATGAAAATAGAACAAATGAAGACTGTTCAGTGTAACAGATGGCAGTCTGGAAAGATCTGATGCACAAATTTAAAAATGTGCATTTCTGGAACAATTATATATAGACAGAAAGAACTGCACATTTTCTTGTTGTTGTGTTTATGACCTTTGCCCATTGTAGTTTTTATCAATCTATCATGGGTGACTCCTCCACCATCTGTGAACACCTCCATTTTGCAGGGGCTATCAATACTCATTATGACTTTATATTATTATTGCTTGAGAATTATGGTATCACTATTAGTTATTCCTTCATTTTTCAGTCTCATGTTGTGTGATGGTATTTTTCATTTTCCTCTTTTCCTCTTCAGTTGACGTGGGTTTAGTTTGTACGGTATAAGTTTACACTTTCATATTTCTACTGTTATATTTAATTTTTAAGTGGCAGAACAGACTTGCCAAGTCTTGTCATGAACATGTGATTACTTTTTAAATATAACACCTGCTCTCATTGTTTCTCTATTCCCTGCTGAGGACACAGTTGAGTCGAAACATGTTGGCTTATCCATGAATTAATAAAGGATTTTTAATTTCTTGCCAGAGCCCTCGAATCTTTCCATACTTCCATCTATTAGTTTGTACTTTCATGTTCAGCATGCACAGTCTTTGTTTGATTTATTTTCATGTAATTATTGGCCCTATCCTTGAAGAGCACCCGATTTTATTAATGAAATCACATCTAAATAAACAGCAGCATAGATTCAGCCACATTATTAGAAAGAGGAAAGATGATAGAAGGAGCTGAGGGAAGAATCCATGTGAGAGAGAAAGCGAGGATGATACATAACAGGTCTGACGTCACCTTTCAGAACTTAAACAGAGTTGACAGGATCTTGTTTCACCATGGTAACCGTTTGAGTCGGGGTCACAAGTGTATTACACGCATATAGGCAGCACATAGGCTCTCACAGGTAAATAAGGTACTGCTACTAATTATATTATGATCTTTTGTTGATACAATGCAGCTCAGCGTTATCCAGGACACATCAGGCTCACAGAGATAAAATATATAGCGAGAGACAGATGCTCCAAAGCCTTTGATGTGCTTTTGGGAAGCACAGCTGTGTTTACATCCCTGATATCTCTGCATCTTTAATAGAGAACGCCCAATTAACTGCAATCAGAGCAGAAAACTAGCAGGGAGGGAACAGAGTTAGACTGAACGCAGCCGAAGCTGCAGTGCACTAGAATAACTTAACTGACAGTGGCATGATAAAACAAAAAGAGAAAGAATGGGGGAACGGGAGATAAAGAGAGGAGGGGTTTACCCGAGAGGAGTAATGTACAGACACCAAGTGAGCTATTGTTCCCAGCTACAACAGCCACACAAGAGCACACAATTCCCAGACAATAGTGCATGTACATTGTACACACATGCACGCACAGAGCAGGGAGACAACACACCCCCTACTGTTCTACTTTATGGTGTTTCCATTCATTCTGTTTGCCTTTTAAATCCGGTTAAACTAGATCTGATGTTTGATTCAAACAGAGAGATATCTACATCATCTTCCTATAACAACATTGTGCACATGAAGGTTTTCAGCTATGGACTTCAACATGAGTCAGCAGCGAGTTTCACTTTCATGCTGGCAAATCCAGTCAGTGTAGGCTCATGCATAATTTAAATGTACATCTTCAGATTTAGCTCCTGTCTTCATGTATTATTCCCAAAGTGTGTCTCTCTAAAGATAAAAGTTCTCCAGCCCATGTTGGCCTGAATTCATACCACTGCAGCGAGAAATGAGCTCCAAATGCAGGTCAGCCTCTTCCCAGATGAGGGACTGTCTGGATGTTCGGGGGTTTTTGGAGAACAGGAAGTTCACTGCGCATCAAAGACTGCTCCAGTTAAGGCATAAAACAGATGATTAAGCCGACTAAAATTAGACTGGAAGCTGAAAACGGCAATCCCACGACAATGGTTGGCTTCCCAGTTTTCCCACAGGGAAGACCCCAACCCCCACCTGCCTCAACACAAACACAGATGCGGAAGACAACAGTACGCTCATATGACATATTTAAAAACATCCACATAACAATTATCATGGCTTTAACATGGTTTTGCCTTGAGCTGAACAATATATAAATATTGTCAAAATCATTATGTGGCCAAACTACAGGAGCTGCATTTTTTTTGATAAAGAAAAAATGTGTCACAGCACACCATCATAAATGAAGCATTGTGGGGGTGGACGTTTAGTTCAGTTGGCAGAGCGTCAGACCCATGTATGGAGGCTGTTAGTCCTCTGCAGTGGCCGCTGGTTCGACTCCTGCCGCGTCCCTTTGCTGCGTGTCATCCCCTCTCTCTCTGCCCCCTTTCCTGTCTACTCTTCAGCTGCACTATCAAATAAAGGCAAAAATGGCCAAAAAGTATTTATATTATATATATATATAAATGAAGCATTGTGGTGCTCCAGAGTTGCTCTGGCCTACAAATCATGTTCTTCATATATATAAGGGTTGTGCTTAGTAGTAGCACAAGGCGGTGAGCTTGTAGAATGCAAACACAGGCACCATCTTCCCCCCCTTCCAAGTGTGTAGGAGAACCTATGGCGGCCGCAACACTTATGTAAACACAAAAGTTCATATGTAGAGCCAGTGTTTGATTTGACAGCTGGGTGAGGGCTATGATGATAGCTGTATTAATGCAGTATCGCGGTCATGTGATGCCTACCGTTACTGTCATCACCACAAATTTTAGAAGACATTCAGTTCTGTACTGTACATTTACTGCCATTTACTGTTAAGTGTAATTCTGCACTGCTAGCAGCATACCCACTCTCAATGTGCTGCTCACTCCCCCACATTATGCACTACCCTATAGCTTAAGGGAGCCACACTATGCTTTTAATCGTATCCTTCAAAAAAGTCCGATAAAATGTAATTATTTGGGCAATCATAATAAACCGCCATCCTGCAGGAATACATTGCTTTTTCACCGTGGCTAGAAAAACTCCATAGTTCCACTACTTCTGAGCTACTGCAGAAACATGGCGGCGCAACATGGCAGCATCTGTGAAGAGGACCCGCACCCTCTGTAGATATAAACAGCTCATCCCCCTAAATCTTACACACTGGACCTTTAAGTCTGCAGCTTTGCCTTATCTGTCACTCACTGTGTTTCCCTGCTACCCCCAAAACATCTGCTTCAGCACATGGCGGAACTGGTTCTCATATGAACAACCGCTGTTCTCCATGACTTGAATCACTTAGTGAACACCAGTGATATTTTAAAAAAGACTGAGCTGAATAATGGATTAGCCGTGTGGCGAGAGAAAGTATTCCAGCGACGAGGGGCTTACTGAAGCTTTTAAACATAGAGATACAGTATAAAGCATCACAGGGATCAGCTGGGAGGACAAAGTGAAAGGGCTCACTCTCTGTTACAAAAGGATTAAAGAGAAAAAAAGAAGCGGGAGGACGACGGTTAAGTGCTTTTAAGCTCTGACGAATGCCCCAGCAACAACATCTTCCAATCCAAATCCAAACATTCAACATCTTCATTCCCCGTGTTACGTTTTGGCAAGACGAAGGCTCCAGACAGTCGCACTTCATACATCACACAGACAGTGTACGTGGTACATGCTTGGCAGGGCTGGGCGATATGGCTTCTATGGCTTATACAATCATAATATCTTGATATTTTTTTTGTTATTCCGCGATATACAATAATATCTGCATGTACAGATTTCCTCTGAAATAACACACCATAAATTCTCAAATAGTGCAAACATAGAGGCTAATAGAAATGATGCATTGCTGCAGCTGGGTAAACAGCTAAGTGGGTAAAGGTGAATAATAGAACAGCTAGAACAGTCTGGTAAGTGGGGCTGGGCAATATGTAGGTGATGTAATGTTCTGAACTTGCCAGACTGTTCTAGCTATTTGCCTCTACCCATTTAGTCATTAGATCCCCATTACTGTTAATTATTTATCAAAAGTCTCATTGTGTTAATATAACAATATTGTTGCAATATCAATGAATATTGATATTGAGGTATTTGGTCAAAATATTGTGATTAGGGCTGCAACTGAGGATTATTTTTGTTGCCGATTATTTTTTTGATTAATCAATTAGTTGTTTGGTCCATAAAATGTCAGAAAATGGTGAAAAATGTCGATCAGCATTTCCCAAAGCCCAAGACGACGTCCTCAAATGTCTTGTTTTGTCCACAACCCAAAGATATTCAGTTAACTGTCATAGAGGAGCAAATAAATCAGACAATATTCACATTAAAGTTGCTGGAATACGAGAAATGTGTAAAAATCTAAAAAATGACCCAAATCGATTAGCAAAATAGTTGGCGATTAATTTAATAGCTATCTTTTTTTGTCCAAAACCTAAGATAGTCAATTTACTTTCATAGAGGAATTACTCAAACCAAAAGAATGAAGATGAACTGATCAATTATTACAGCTCTAATAGTGATATTTGATTTTCTCCCTATCACCCAGCCCTTTTATATGACGTTTAATCAACACTAATACATCATATTCTATAAAATTCTATGTTTGCATTATTTAAGAATTTATAGTTTGTTATTTTAGACAAAATGTGCATATCATGATATACATTGTATGAGTCATACTTCTAAGTTCAGAAAATGACATCACTTCAATGTAATGCAGCCTTTGAACCCAGGAAAAAACAAAACTCATGCCATATCACGATACTGCCCAACAATATCCAAAGTCTAAGACAATATCTCACGATATTTATATAATAACGATATATACTGCCAATCCCTACTGCTCACACAGAAATAAACTGAGCTGCTTGTATGATTAAAATACCACTTTAGAATACGGGTCACAGCTGCATAATTAATAGCCGACAGCAGCATCATCTCGTCCACTGTTGTAACGACAAAAGCTGCAGTTTAAATGTCAAAACTAATGAAACGAAGGGTTAGATGCCTTTATTTTTAGGAGCATGACCCGATCAGCCTCTCTGCTTAATGTCATCAGCTGTACCACTTCGTCTCTTCCTTCTTTCCTTAAATTTGAATACCTAAATCGCATTCAAAACAGCTCGTCAGGAGAGGCTGTGTGCAGCACGGTACTGGTGGGCTGATTTCAAGGAGGGAAAGCCCCGTCTCTAAAGGAAGCATCAAGGTCTCAGCACTGCCCTTCAACTCTCCCGCTCCTCCAGAAGCACTGAGTTCACACACGCAAGACAAACACAATCTCAAGTACCAAAGGACGAAACCGATCCGCTGTCCTTCAGCTATTCTTGAGCGTCTCTGTCTGCGCAAGTTTCCCTGTCTCATCTAGAACTTGCACTCAACAAACAATGAAACATCTCGTCTTACATGCTGCTCTTCTTCCTCGGAGAGCTGATGGAGCCCTTCCTGTGCTGGCTGAGGGAGCCCCCCATGGCAACCGCCGCGTCTGTGTTTTGTGTTTCAGGTTTATCCCAGATGCTCCTTACGTCCTTTTTCACCTCTGCCTCTCCTCTAGACAGCCTGGCTCCACGTCAGAGCCCCACACTGCACTGCTTCTCATGACTGACTTCTTACTGTATTATTCAACCAAGCAGCCTCTCTTCTCCTCGTTTTTTTTTCTCTGTTGATGCTGGTGTACAGTGTAAATGCTCAGGAGTACTAGAGATCACACATGAATAGCTCTGCTGACAGTCCCGCCTCCTCGCTCTAAATCTCCCTCTCTCTCTCACACACACACACCAGAGGCGGATTACACTCACTTGTCAGGGAGTGTATTCCCTTTAGAAGCAGAAAGACAGAGAGGTGGAGTGTGTGTGTGAGGAGGGGGGAGTGTTTAAAGATCACTCCAAGGAGTTGGAGGGGTTATGGAGAGTGTGTGTATGTGTGTGTCATGGGGGTATCTGGCAGGGGTGAGAAGAGTATTGTTCAAGCGTGAAAGAGTCTCTTCAATTGTTAGTCAGCTGAATAGCAGATCTGAGATTCAGGGGGAGGGATGGATGGAAGATGATGGAGGCAGAGTTGGCGGCAGAAAACACAGCCCCACTTGTTGTGCCACATTCCCCCCTACCTGCTGTGACCCCTTCCCACCCCTGCAGCCCCTTTTAGCATGACAATGCACACAAACATGCACTGTCGGAGCTCTCGGCTTGTTTGCATACATTTATTTCCTGAGCTTATCACTGACTTTTGACCTAAATGTGGAGACACTTCAAAGTTAGGTCAAACAATGCAGTCAGTGTGACAAAAACTGAATATTATTCCTGTAAACAGTAAAAAAAAAAAAAGGCCAGTTAGAAACTGTTTAACCAACAGTGTAAGAGACAGCCTGGAAATGTGCTAAATCATTGGTCCGTTCATCCTAATGCAGGCCTATTCAATTCGGCGGCCATTTAACGACCTCAATCTGGTCCTTTGATCACTTATAAATATGAAAACATGTGTACTGGCCTAATTGAGGTTTTATTTAACTAATGTCCTAAAGGTACATTTTTTAAACTCTGATTTTATGCATATGTTGCAAGAGTTTTCCTAAAATTAGATTAGAAAAAACAAAACAAAACAGCAATACAAGGTTCATCAACAGGGTGGCCACTTTGATATCGTACCAGCATTTGGCTGGAAAATTCTGTTTTCAGCCTCTAAAATATGCAGATTTCCTGCTTTTCTGCTTTATAATCATATTAAACTGAATATGTTTGGGTTTTTTGACAAAAAAAAGATATTTAAAGACATCACATTGGACTTTTTTTTCACTATTTCTGACACTTTATGGACGTTGGAGCCCTAGATTCAACATGACATATAACTTTAGTCTTTGTTGTTATTTGACATTTACTAATAAAACAATTTGTACAGGGGCAAGCAAAAATTGACTTTGGGCAAGTAGATTTCTGATCCACTTTCCTGACCAGGGAAGTTTTTAAAAAAAAAAAAAAAAAAAGCATTAATGTTGGAAACCCTGCTTAAAGTATCACAATATATTGCAATATACTGACGCATAACCCCAGTGTCATCATACGTATTGTATTGCAAGATTCTTGCCAATGCACAACTCTTTTGTTTACATTGTTTATTGAAAGATCATAATTTCATTAGTAGGCTAAATGGCCAATTCATTGGTTATGTCTACTAGAGATATTTATTATTTTAAAAACTTTTGGGTTAAATATCAACTTATGTTTATTAAAACAAGCTACTTTTAATCTTGGATTACAAAGTGCATTGTTTTTTCCTGTACTTTTGTACATAAAGTTTCTTTTTCCATTGTGAAACTAATGAAGTGGAGAAAAAACTAAATGGTGCATTTTTTTTTTTTACACATCCAAATACCTAACTTTACAGGTCAGACATAGGGCATGTAAACATCAGCTACTGGGCCTTTTAGTTTTTCAAATCTGGTCCTTCAAACAACAACAACAACAAAAAAAAGTAATGGGATAGGTGAATACATCAGAGCCTGGCAATGATTAAAGAAGGAAATCATACCTCCTGATTCAAGTCTGATCCATCCAGTTAGTCTCTTTTGATAAAAGGAAAAATGGCTAAAGACCCTCAGAGCGCTGTTGTGTCAGGCGGTGGTGGCCACAACAGAGCAGGACAGGCCCTCCTTTGAGAACAACTGAGAGGCTTTAGTGCTCAGCTCCCGCCCACTCAAATGAATCACATGAGGCTCACTACGGAGGTCCTAATTTCTGAATGACTTCATCACATGTCATGCAAAGTGGACACAACCACACGCACAGCGCACAAAAAACAGCATGGCATTGAAATCAGTAGTATTTAGACGCGACTCACGGTATGAATGAGTAACTTTCAGTCATAACCATCACTCTTGACCCCAGCTGTGTCGGGCCACTGAAATTACGAATACATGGATGAACAAATACACGATGTGGGAAAGAGACTTGGTGAACAGCTTAAAAACAAACGCGAAAAAACAATTATAAGAGTTAAACCTGCCTCATGTTTAGTTGTTGTCTCAAAGTTGCTGGTCAAGTCAACCTCTGCAAGTGATGCTGTGTTTGCCACACGACTGCGCATGCGCAAGTGAAGAGACTGCTGTGGATGTTCATCCTGTTAAACCCTCAATGCTTGCTTATCATATAGAATATTAACTTGATATGAACTTGATATAAATGATCCAGTTTTAGTTTGAAGAAGCTCAACACGCTGTAATTCTGTAGGTTTTCTAAGATATTAATAATGTCCTGTGCCAACATGACAGTGATTGAAGAGATAGGCCCATTCAGATCATTTCTCTGACCAAAAGTATTCAAACCACACTGTGAAATTACTCTGTTACAAGTAAAAGTCATGCATTTAAAACCTTACTTAAATAAAAGTATGTATTATTTACAAAATGTACTTTATATCAAAAGTAAAAGTACTAACTGTGCAGTGTTTTACTATTATACTAAAATTTTGGAAGAATATTACTGCTGCGTTGTGTATGTTGCATTTTATCTATTGCATTATCACTGTACTGTGAACCAGATTATTATAATTAAATAAAACTATTATTGGCCTTAACTATTAAGGCCAACTCCTTCATTAATCTAAGCCCCGTCTGTGAAACCGGCCCTTTATCCTCAAATTGAGTTATTTATTAACTTATAAACTAAATCATCTTGGTGTAATGACTGACAGATACATTAGATATTTTAATAACAACAGCAACAATATTAATAATAATGACTTTATTAGTACCTTTCATACATAACATGCAAACAAAAGTGCTTTACAGTGTGGCATTAAAAACAAGACATTATAAGAAAAACAAAGAAAAATACGTAAAATTCATAAAATAAAATCATGCCCAGTTCCTTGAAGGCTGACTGGGTTAACTCACATCATTTAAAGCTGTAAGGCGGAGCAGAATATACACCACTGTGACAAATTTTTTGGTAAGGTGAAACCTTATCACTGAAAAGTTATAAGAGGATTAACAGAGGTTACCAAGTCTCTCTACTGGACAGCCAGGTCATCTGAGGGCTTGGCAGAGCAGCAGCGCCCCCTCCTGGCCCAAATTATTCACTGACAGATCTGCATCAAGGCCTCTAACAGGTGAGGACAACAATTAAAAGTAAAAGTAAAATATTGCTCTCTCATATTTTTGTATTGTTTACACTGGGTCAGGAAGTGCAGCTCTGTCTCTGTTGTATCCTGGTCACAATAGGAACACAACCTCTCCTCTCTGGGCAGCAGGTCTGTCTGTGTCGGCCGACCTCTACTGCCAGGTTGTGTTCACTCAGTCTGTATTCAGTCGAGGTTTTTCTCAGTTTTTTGTCGGACACTGTGGTCAAGTAGGTTGCCACAGTGTCCTCTCTGTTGAGGGTTTGGCAGGCTTCCATTTTGTTTTATGATTTTATTAGCTCTGTCCAATAATCTAGGTATTTTTCTTTCTTCCATCATAATTTGGTTGGGTCTAATTTTTTGAGTTATGTAGAGTATTTGAATGTTTGTTAAAAAGCTGATGCCACATTGAATAGCTAACATGAAAATATAATAATGATGTTTTAATTATGTAGGATATTTGAATGTTTGTTAAAAAACTGAATGAAAGAAAGCTGAACAAAGAAAGAAAGAAAGAATAAATGAATGAATGAAGGAAGGATTTAAGCTCAAAATTTGAATTTATTAACAGTTAAAAAAGACTGCAGTCTAAAACGTCCAAGATGGACACAGAAAGACAGAGACAGACACAGACAGGCAGGCAGACTGACAGACAGTCTTTCAGTATTCAAATTTCACTGTGCTGTTACACACAGGCGATTGGCCGAACTGCAGTTGATTCGGCCAATCACCGAATCAGCTCAACAGCTTTGGCGTGTGTTGGTCCAGCTTCCCCAGGAATGTGGACTGTAGTGGCTTCAGGACGATCCGTCAGAATTCATCCTCAATCTGAGAGAGAGAGAGAGATGGACAAACATCACAAGATACAGAAAGAAAATAATTAGAGACACAGAGCAAGAGGTAGAAAAATTAACCCCAAAACTACAGTGAACACGTAGTTTAAGTGGCCTCACATTTCATAAGGGGTTCTACACTGGATGCATCAGTTTAGTCAAACATATGGATCGTGCTCAGTTTAGTTCAGTGCTTAGTTTCAACTTAAGCCACAGATAATCAAGACAGGCACAGCTTTTTCCCTTTAGAGCTTCATCAGGGGAACATACTGCTCATTTCTCCAAAAAACAAAACAGGACAACTGAAGCCTTGCCGCTCAAAATCATAACAACTTTTTGTTTGGCCCATTAGTGAACTGAAAGAATTCAACTTTTGCCCCATTTTCCAGATTCCCCACAAGTGTCTGTACATACCTTCATCCAGTGTACTTTTCAAAACAGACTTGAAGAATTTACCTGGTAAGGATACAGTGTCATAGTTAGCAGCACACCAATGTAAGAAAACACAAACGTTAACTTAAATATTCTTTTGAAAAACAGTTGTCCCACTTTCTTTACTATAACTAACCTGGTGTTTGTGCATATTTCTACCCAGTATGACCTCATGCAGTGTTTCCCTCAGAGGATTTAGTGAGACTATGGTAGGTGGACCTTGGAATTCTTTGTTCTTTTAAACTATAAAAATCCTAAACACACTGGTTGTATGGATACCCCCAAAAAAGCAAGTTAAACAAGACAGATTTTAATGTAGTGGGGTTTGAGGTTCCTCACATCATCATTACAATAGTTATTAAGCAAAATTAGCATCTTGAAACAATCCTTCACATTTTTGTGAGTGAGCACCAAATAATCACAAAACAACAATAGTTAAATAAGGCTTAGAGTGAAGGATCTGAACTGTGATTGGCTCATAGTCAGAGTGAATCCACCAGCTGGGTGGGTATCATCAGGATTTTATCTTTATATTATAAACCTGATTCTCTGTCAATACTCTGACAACTTTTTTTAATTTAATTGTTTTCATTATAACTATTATGATGATGATGATGATTATTATTATTATTATTATCATTATATTATTATTATTATTATTATTATTATTATTATTATTATCATTAATAATAATAATAATAATAATAATAATAATAATAATAATAATAATAATAATAAAATCATCAATTCAGAGCAGGATTAGAATTGATTTCTAACTAAATATTTTTCTGGAGCAGCAGTAAAGTTTATAACAGTAAAGTCACTATATACACTTGATAATATCACACTGGATGTATATCTCAGATGTAAAACAATCAGTCTACCTGTCATTATAATACTCAGTCTCTTCAGTCTCAGTGACAAAAAATATAAACATTCTCACGTTTCCTTCTTAAACACAAAGATAAAACCGCAAACCTTCTGGATTCAAGTTTGTCTGTTTTACTGAACTAAGACGAGATGAACTGACTCGTTCGCTCGTTAACTCCAAAAACAGACTTAATTCAAACTCGACGGAACAACACGAAAAACTCACCTAAAGCGTCGTTGTCTTGGTAACACCACGCCCCTGTCACGTGTCCATCCCGACAGCCAATCACTGACGGTTTTCGAGGAGTCGGCCCGTGTCTCCATAGACATATAAAGAGTAGACGCCGCATCGACCGCTACTGCCTATTGGCGCTGACGAGCAGTGGGGCCGCCATCTTGGACCGGTCACCCGCTACATTCAGTGATATCTGTTTGGCAGGCGCAATGAAATGTCAACGCATTTAATCCCTCCTAACTCTCTGAATACTAAACTGATTTTAACGCGGTTTTTTTTTTTTTTTGCTGCAAACGTCATACATGTAGCTATGATATACGACAAATGGTTTGGCGTATTTTAATATTCATAGTGGGATTAACAGTAATAGAATATTCTGATATAGCCTAGACTGTAGACAGGTATTTTGCAAACACTATAAACACACATTATACATATACACACACTAATATATGATAGAGAAGCAGATAGTGCCAGTAAAGTCAACTATTTTAATAATTTGAAGAGACAATATATGATTAGGCTATACTATATAAATATTTACATATATAAACAATTATATTATATTGTATTACAATTATATTTCTATATAAAACATAACAATAGAAAGAAGTTATATATCAGAGAAAATGAAAATATATAAAAATCAGAGTATCAATATAATTCATATGTATATATATATATATATATATATATATATAGAGAGAGAGAGAGAGAGAGAGAGAGAGAGAGAGAAAAGTTATGTATTAGAGAAAATGAAAATATATATAAATCATATATCAATATCATTCACATATATAATAGATAAGTTATATATCAGATATAGTTATATATCAGAGAAAATGAATATATATAAATCATATATAGAGTATCAATATAATATCAGAGAAAATGATAATATATATAGCCTAAATCAATATAATTCATACATATATATAAAAAAGTTATATATCAGAAAATGATAATGTATATATATAAATCATATAGAGCAGGGGTATTCAACTAAAATTCAAAGAGGTCCAGTTAGAGAAAATTTCCGAAAGCAAAGGTCCAGAACATCATAATGTCTAACTCGCGTTATGATTTAGTGTGATATATACTGAAGTAGCCTAGTAGTTGTATCAACGTCTGCATGTTATCAACATCTGACTGTCAAATCAAATAAAGAAAGTACAAAAACATTTTAACAATATTTATTGTCATTTAACATTGAATTATACAGATATGCATTTAAAAATAAAATAGAGAAAATAAATGAAATAGTTTTTTTTAAAAACTGTGCATCTTAAAGTGCTCAATTTTAGAAAAAATAAAGGTATTTTTACATTGTGGTATTCATGCTTTTACTGAAGAGAAGGATCTGAGTATTTTTTCCATCACAACAGGTCAGTGATCAGTGTTTCAGTGACTCTCTGTGGCTCAGTGAATACACTGTTTTATTTATGGCGGCTTACCACGTTAAAACATCTGTACCACGACATGATTGTTATTCTTGGAGCAGCGCATCTTTCTCGATCGTGTCTAGAAGGGAACCCTTTATTTACAAAACTCTCGCGGGATTTGTTTCCTTTGTTTTCTGATAAAATCAAACTCGCGTGATCTTTCGCGGGTCTAGGGTTCCCTTCTAGACACGACCCTCTCTGTCTCTCTGTCAAACTAATGACAGCAGACTGTCTGTGAACAGCATGTTACACTCTGCAGTGTTTCACACACACACTTATGCGGACACTCAGGTATAGTTTATGACCAACTCTGGCATTTTTATTTTTTTAATCAGTCCGATAGAACGAAGGCATCCGCGATTGATTAGTGATCAATCTGCCCTCCTCCTCCTCCCTCACCTGTTCGGTCTGCTGTGAGAAGGTCTGACAGTTTCTGACAGAGAAACACAGACTCTCCTGTTTAATGTAAAATCCTCCTTATACAGTTGTTTAATCTTATAAGAGCAGCTGTTTGCTGTCATTCAGCATCACGTTAGTTTAGATTGTTTTAATAAACTCTCCTCCACATGCAGCTTCTCTGCTGCTGTGAAAACTGAATCGCGGGTGAATTACATGAAAAAAAAAAAGAAACGCGAGTTGGGTTTCGGGGCGACTTTATAAAACATCCTGCTGATGAAAAAAGTCAACAGATCAGACACAGACAGGGTGAGAGAAACACAACACAACACTCAACTAGGAGTACGATGACCGGTCCAAGATGGCGGCCGCATTTCTTGCGCCCCAGCAACCAATGCGGCGTCTACTCTTTATATGTCTATGCGTGTCTCCTCCTTCATAATGGAGGTCACAGTGATGGTGTCTGAATGACAGCGTGGGAAAACACCAAGTGAGTCCTCCGAAAAGAGCAAATATCTCCGGAACCAGCCGATCAATAATCTCTCTTCACAGCAGGTGAGTTGGTGAAAGTCAGGTCTTCATTTCCGCCTTTTTGCCGTTTATTTTCTTCTTTCAGAAACTTCTGGTGTTTGATTTTCTGTTTGTTCATGAACTGAACTGAACTATTGTCAAGTCTAGAAGGGAACCCTTGATTTGTGTAACTCTCGCGAGATTTGTGCATTTGTTTCTTCATTGTGCACCTTTTTATTTTAAATGTGACAGCGCATTGGTTTAATAAATGTAGGTATAGTGACAGAAAACACTCGGTTAGGGTTGTGGGGGAAAATCATGGTTTGGATTAAAAATGACTCACTCTCGCGAGATCTTT
This sequence comes from Lutjanus argentimaculatus, assembly GCA_034769285.1. NCBI lineage: Eukaryota > Metazoa > Chordata > Actinopteri > Lutjaniformes > Lutjanidae > Lutjanus > Lutjanus argentimaculatus. Next base: position 15,374,935 of record JAWZSL010000017.1, read on the forward strand.
CGCGTGTCTGCGGTTCTCTTGTGGAGCATACTTACTTGTTTTGATTTTGGCTTGCATTAGCATTAGCAGGACCAAACAATTGAAACATGTTTTTTTCATTGTCCCATCCACACACTGATTTATACTGAACTGACTTGTGCTGCATCATCACCCTGATTATTTGCTGTGATTATTTGTGTGCTGTTGTGGGTTTATGACAGAGTGTATTCATGCGTCCATGTGGGAGAATGACTTCTAAAATGTCAAATTGTGAGATGAACTCTGGCTGGCACCATTAAAAACGATGATGAAATATTTTGTTAACAATCAGTGCATCATAGTCGGTGTTTCTCCTGTCTTGGTCCTCAGGGCTTCACATGTTTTAGATGTTTCCCTGATCAGCTGGTTATCAGGCTTCTGCAGGGGCTTCATGACGAGCTGATCATTTGAATCAGGTGTGTTGGAGCAGGGAAACATCTAAAACATGGAGGGCAGTGAGCCCTGAGGACCAGGACAGGAGAAACTCTAATGGTGATTTTTGCAAAATGTTGAGCAGAGGTGGAAGTAATGAATGACAAATCCTCAAACTACCCTGATCTGAACATCTCTTCATAGATTAGGCCTCATTCAGCAGAGTTTTTCCCACAGTTATAAATGTAGTTTACCCACATCCATCTTTTTAGACGTGTTTTCTTGTATGATTCCAGTCTACTGACCTACAGTTTCTCTTCTTTCAGATGATCTGTGCTGCAGACTGTCGTCACTAACATGGAATCGATCGGCTCAGTTCATCACTCCAGAATATTTCAGGCCTCTTGACTTTGTCACCAGTTGTCACAGGTGAGCTGGTTTTAATATTATGAAACAAGGTTATGAGACATTTCTGAAAATAATGACTATTATTGTGGTTAGCATTATTTTCTCTTATGTGCGTTTTGTGTATAGTTGATCCTTATTTCTTAATTCAGGTTTATTATGTACATGTTTAGCTCTATTTTCATTTATTTAATGCATAATTATTAAAAATGGGACAAAGTAAAATATAATGCCTCCATTACTTGTCACAAATGTGAACCACTTTTGAGGGATTATCGCAAAAATGTTTGTGTACATATCTATATATTTACACACAGTACTGTTCAAAAGTCTTAGGCAGGTGTGAAGCTGTAAAGTAAGACTGCTTTCAAAAATATAAAATGTAATTGTTTTTTTGTTGTTTTTTTTTAATTTACAAAATGCAAAATGAAGCAACAGAAGAAAAATCTAAATCAAATCAATGCCTTCAAAACAGCATCAGTTCTTCTCGGTACACTTGCACAGTTTTTGAAGGAACTCGGCAGGTAGTTTGTTCCAAACATCTTGGAGAACAAACCACAGATCTTCTGTGGATGTCGGCGGCCTCAGATCCTTCTGTCTCTTCATGTGATCCCAGACAGACTCCATGATGTTGAGATCGGGGCTCTGTGGGGGTCAGACCATCTCTTCCAGGACTCCTTGTTCTTCTTTATGCTGAAGATGGTTCCTAATGACGCTGGCTGTATGTTTGGGGTTGTTGTCCTGCTCCAGAATAAATTTGGGGCCAATCAGACGCCTCCCTGATGGTACTGCATGATGGATAAGTATCTGCCTGTGTTTCTCAGCACTGAGGACACCATTAATCCTGACCAAACCCCAACTCCATTTGCAGAAATGCAGCCCCAAACTTGTAAGGAACCTCCGCCATGCTTCACTGTTGCCTGCAGACACTCATTATTGTTGTGCTCTCCAGCCCTTCAGTGAACAAACTGCCTTCTGCTACAGACAAATATTTCAAATTTTGACTCATCAGTCCAGAGCACCTGCTGCCATGTTTCTGCACCACAGTTCCTCTGTTTTCATGCATAGTTGAGTCACTTGGCCTTGTTTCCATGTCGGAGGTTTGGCTTTTTGGCCACAATTCTTCCCTGAAGACCACTTCAGGCCTGACTTCTCTGGACAGTAGATGGGTGTACCAGGGTCCCACTGGTTTCAGCTAGTTCTGAGTCGATGGCACTGCTGGACATCTTCTGATTTTGAAGAGAAGTAAGCATAATGTGTCTTTCATCTGCTGCACTAAGTCTCCTTGGCCGACCTCTGCGTCTCTGGTCCTCAGCGTTGCCTGTTTCTTTGTGCTTCTTCAAAAGAGCTTGAACAGCACATCTTGAAACCTCCGTCTGCTGAAATCTTTGCCTGGGAGAGACCTCGCTGATGCAGTAGAACTACCTTGTCTGGTTGCTGTGCTCGGTCTTGTCCTGGTGTCTGACCTGTGACATCAAACTGTCTTCCACAACCTCACCTTGGTAGCAGAGTTTGTCTGTTCCTCACCCAGTTTGAAGCCTCCTACACAGCTCTTTCTGTTTCAGTTAATGACTGATGATCATTAGCACCTGTTTGGTTTAACTGGTTAATCAAACACCGACTACAATCCCACAAAATGCCTGACTTTGTGTAAGTGCACCTAGAAGAATTGATGCTGTTTTGAAGGCAGAGGGTGGTGACAGCAAATATTGATTTGATTTAGATTTTTCATCTATTTGCTCACTTTGCAATTTGTAAATCAATTAAAAATAAACTATTGAAAGCATTCTTACTTCACAGCATTTCTTCACACCTGCCTAAAACCTTTGCACACTACTGTATACAGATATTTGCTGCAGCTTGTCTGACTATCATTTAACTTTTAGTCTGTTCTGCACTATCAGCTTGAGTTTATGTATGTGGCTTGACTTTTGAATTTTACTTTAATAATTATACATTTTAGCTTCTCTTATATAATTTAATTTTCTATTCTTAACCACTATTGTTTTCATGTTTGGTTCTAACTCTCTGTGCTGTTTGTCCTCATGCTGCTGAACATTTGCCCTCGGGGCAGCGAGGGTCAATTAAAAGTTTCTCTTAATGTTCACAAACTTGGTCATGTTATAGCTGATCAAAGTAAATGATAAAGTGCTTCATGAATAAAAAGAAAATGACAAAATGATCAAACATTCTGTTGTTTAAAACTGAACTGAACAACTGAAACCTGGTCAGAGAGTTTTAACTTTGGTGGGGATGTGATTTACTCTTTGGGGTAAAACTTTTCCACAGATCCTGATTTGATTGTGTTTCAGTGAAGAGGGTTTACTCTGAGCTAAATTTTGAGACGCTGAACAAACTGAGTTCTTTTTGCTGTTTATTGCTGAAGACCTGAAAAGTTGTGTTTTCATGTTGAACTCTGAAGAGTTTCAGAGAATATTTATTTTGGACTTGATTGAAAACGACTTTCTCTCTGGTTAAATGTGGTTTTTCATTGTTCTGTCATTTCACTGATTTATACTGAACTGACTGAAAATGTTGAGCAGGGGAGGAAGTCATGAATGACAACTACTCAAACTACCCTGATCTAAACATTTAACAGTTTTTCCCACAACAATAAATGTAGTTACCCACATTCATCTTTTTTTTAGACACGTTTTCTTATATTTCAGTCTACTAACCTATGTTTTCTATTCTTTCAGTTGATCTGTGCTGCAGACTGTCGTCACCGACTTAAACAGCCCGACTCTGGATGCTTCTTTGTCAGCAGCTGTCACAGGTAGGTTGTTTTTAATACTATGCAACATAGGGTTATTAAACATTTCTGAAAATAATAACCATTATTGTGGTTGGTATTATTTTCAAACCTTCAAATGCATTCTGTGTATAGTTGGTCCTTAATTCAGGTTTACTATATATGTGTTTTGTTCCATTTGCATTTTGAAATCATTATTATTAACAATTATTAAAAATACTAGTTAAAATGTATGGTTTCATTGCTGTGATATCATTTGGGACAAAATTAAATATAATGGCTCCATTACTCATAACCACTTTTGAGGATCAAAGAATGTATATATGCTGTTCAAAGAATATCAGCTGATATATTTCATGGAAGGAAGGAAGGAATAATTAGTTAAAACTGTGTATATATACATATACATACAGCAACTTTCCTCACTTTTCATTTCATGATTAGTTGTAACTCTCTGTGCTATATGTCCTAAAGGGATAGTTCACCCAAAAATGAAAGCTCAGTCATTATCTCATCACCTTCATGCTGATTGAAGGTCAGGTTTAGTTTTGTTTAGTTCACAAAATACTGCTGGAGTTTCACAAGAAAACAGTGTTGCAGAATCTCCCAAACAGTTGATGTCAATGGTGACCAGTTTTCAAATGTAAAAAAAACAACAGAATAAAAACATGAAATGCCTCCATACTGCTCGTCTGGTGTAATCTCGGTCACATAAAGCCCCGACATGCCAAGTTGACTAAAAAAAGAATATTATTTAGACCGTGTTTTTAGCCTGAATCCTCACTGTAGATTCTTGGCTTGGAGCCACGTTCATGTGCACATGCACACTGTCTGAACTGTGTGTGTGGCGTGACGATGTGTAAACAGCATGTTGGGACTTTAGGAGACTTGGATTACACCAGATGAGCAGTATGGAGACATTTATGGGTTTTTGTTGGCAGTTGTTTTTATTCCGTTTGAAAACTGGTCATCATTCACTTGGATCGTTTGGGAGATTCTACAACCCTGTTTTCCTGTGAAACTCCAGCAGTGTTTTGTGGACTAACAAAATAAACCCCAACCCTCAATCAGCATGAGGGTGAGCAGATAATGACTGAATTTTCATTTTTCAGTGAACTCTCCTTTATTGTCGCTGAACATTTGCCCTCGGGGCAGCAGGGGTCAATGAAAAGGTCCTCTTAATATAAACTAACTTTGTTCTCAGTTCCTCATGTTATAGCTAATTAAAGTCAGTAATTAATAATAAAGTGCTTCAATGACAAAACAACAAAGAAATAACATGAAATTTAATATCATTGGATAATTTATATATATATATATATATATATATATAATCTCATTCTGTCTTTATCTGTCATTGTAACAAATGTTACCAGTCATAATTATCAAAGACAACATAATATAAATATATAATAGGCTGTAAATAATCAACATATTACTTGATAATCTGTAAATCTGCATATTGATCTCTTTAGGAACGACACTGCATCTTGTACATTAATCAAATATTTATTTACATACATTTCAAGATACTAAGTTTTGAAATGTATCATTTTTATTTCATTCAATATTTTATTTCAGTCATGTAAATGTTTCACACAACACAGTTGCCATGGTAACTGATCCAGAATTTAACTTAATCAAGAAAGTTCTGTCCTTTGGGGGACGTACAGAAGGTGTTTGTTTCCTGTCCTGACAGTGGAGGTGTCCTGAGAGTAGAACCTGCTGACTTTTACCACATCATTACATCAGTGTAACTGCTTTGTATCATTGGGTGTGTGTCCATTATTTCTGTCTTGTTGATGCATATTGTTGGTTAATGTTTCTCACAAATAAAGCATTTTTAAAATGTCACATGTCCTTGTCCTCATAGAAGCAATTGTACTTTCTCTAAAGAAGAAGATAGATATAAATTGGGTTGTTGCTGCTTGTTACAGTGCCGCCATGTTTGTTTGAATATTCACCTGTGTCAAGTGAGTCAGGTAAGCAGACAAACAAAACATTGAGAGAAACCGGCTGAAATATTTTAAAACTTATTGTACTGAAATACAATTAATTTTAAGTTGTGTGACTTGATTAATTTACAACATGCAAGGTGCCTTCTGAAAGAGATCAACAAGCAGATTATTTACAGGTTATCATGTAATGTTGATTATATACAAACTACTATTATAATATATTCATAATGTTGTCTTTGATAATTGTGACTAATATTGGTTACAAAAAGTATATATATGTAAAGTAGATACAAATAGGAAAGTATTAAATAACTTAATGAAACATTAAATCAAATGTTACTCAGTGAAATAAATCATTTTAAATAAATATAAAGCATGAAAATGTGTGTATAAAATATAAATCAGCATGTGAAGCTCCCGTGTGAGCAACAAATTTGATTTGTTTTATTTTTGACTTTCATTGAAGCGCAACGCAACGCAACGCAACGCAACGCAACGCAACGCCCTCCGCCTCGACGGTCGAGGGCTCGGCCGGCGCCTCCTGTGTCCGGCTGGCGTCTGACGGGCGCCCGCCCTCCGCCTCGACGGTCGAGGGCTCGGCCGGCGCCTCCTGTGTCTGGCTGGCGTCTGACGGGCGCGACAACAGTCCTGCCCTGAACACATCTACAATGTTTTGCAATGGTTATAGCGCCACCTATTGGCAACAGGAAATGACACGTTTCAGACTTTGATCTGCTCCTCCAAGCAGGTTGACCTTTTCCAACTAAAATCTTGTCGGAAAGGTATTAACTTCTTGCTGATGCTATTTTGTGAAAATCAATCACAATATGTATCGTCAAACGGCGTTGCTGTGACAGCATGGCGAAGGTCGATGTTTTTTTTTTTTTGTAAAGATTTGTTTTTATTAACAGAAGCTCTTACAGGATATTTGTGGTGCATAGTTAGCATCTACAGTTTGTTGCACTGAAATGAGTCGTATTTACAGAAGGAACATACATAAATATATAACCTTATAGACACACCATATAAGGATAATTTTTGAGCATCAGAAAAGAAAACGAGAAAAAAAAAGTTTATATATACTAATTAATAAAGATAAAATAAATAAAGTCAAAACAAAGCAAAAAATATTACATGAACTTTCCCTATCCCACCCCCCACCCTCCTCCCTCGTATGGCTCTCAATTTCCTTTCCTTTATATACCTACACAGTCTATATACACAATTTATACATACACCCATCTGTACACATTCATATGTATATGAATCAACATATTACTCACAATAAATACATCATTGAGGAAGTTATACAAGAAGAACCTACAGAGGGCTAATTTGAAGCCGGTCCAGGAAGGCTCACATCACCATGGTCAACCAAGTCCAGAGAAGGCATAATGTTTATGAAGGGGCCCCAGATTTTTTCAAAGGCTGCATACTTCCCTCTCACGTTATATAATATCTTTTCAGGTGTGCAGCAAGACACAAGCTCATTAATCCAGTGCCTTACTGTTGGTGAATTTTCAGATTTCCACTTAGTCAGAATACATTTTTTCACTGCAGTGCTCGCAAGTAAAATAAAGTATTTCTTATAGTAGTTCACATTAATAGAGCTTGTGTCCCCCAGAATCCATAGTTTTGGGTCCTGTTCAATTTGAATTCCTATTACCCTTGAGGTTAATTCAATGGCTCGTTTCCAAAATTCCTCTATCATTGGGCAACTCCAGAGCATGTGGAGAAGATCACCATCAGTCACTTTGCATCTCTGACATCTGGGGGAAATGTTGCTGTCAATTTTATGTAACCTGTAAGGGGTGTAGTATGTCCTATGAAATATATTGAATTGAATTTGCCTATGTTTTGTGGAAATTAACACAGTCTGTGCCTGTTCCAATAGATAGTGCCAATCCATGTCCTCATATATACAGCCTAGGTCTGTTTCCCATTTTCCTTTTGTAGATGTTTTATCATAAACAGGTAACTTTCCATTAATGACACCATATATAGAAGATATTATTCCTTTTGTTGATCTGCATAATTTGTTACATAACTGAGTTTCAAGAGGGGTTTCTTTTGGAATATTTGGGAATGTTTCTTTAGATTTCTCCTTAACCCAGTCTCTTATTTGTAGGAATTTGAAGAGACTATATTTAGGAAGATTAAATTTTTCATTTAGTTGTTGGAAGTTAGCAAATGTATCATTAATATATAAATCAGCAACTGTTTGGATTTTTCTGTCCCTCCACCCCCGCAATACTGAGTCAGAGATGTGGTGTGAGAGGTTGGGATTACCCCACAAAGGTGTCCTTCTAAGAAAAGAAATATTTGTATCCAGAAGTGAGTGAGATTCTTGCCAAGCAGCGAATGTGTTCAGTATTATTGAATTGTTTGTGAGTGTGGCTAAACATTTTTTTGTACCTATAAATGGAACATCCTTTAAAGGCATAGTCTTCATCTCATGTTGTTCTATTGGGACCCATCTAACCTCACTGTTCTCTGCATGCAGCCAGATCCAAATTGATCGGTACTGAGAGGCAAGATAATAATTCCTAAAATTTGGTAGGTTAAGTCCTCCCCTTGAATATGGAGCCTGCAGAGAAATGAATTTGACCCTAGGGTTTTTCTTTTGCCATATGAAAGGAGTTAAAATTTTGTTAAGTTCTTTGAAGAAACTCTTGGGAACATTTATAGAGAGACATTGAAATAGGTAAATAAACTTAGGCAAAATATTCATTTTAATAGTGTTAATTCTGCCTATGAGAGACAATGGGAGGTCAATCCATCTTTGAAGGTTAAGTTTGGTTTGTTCCAATAATTTCATATAATTCTGTTTAAATATATGTCCATCCGATTTGCCAATTTGTATACCCAAATAATTGAAACCATTGTTGCACCATTTCAATGGGTCAGTGAGAGCTCTAATATTATTGTCCTGTATATTTAGTGGTAAAATCTCACTTTTAGTATAATTTAATTTATATCCTGAAACTGCACTATATTCTTTGAGACATTTCAATAAAGGGGGGACTGATGTGTGTGGATCAGTTATATATAATAGGAGATCATCTGCATACAGAGAAAGTTTATGTTCACTTGTACCAAATTTGATTCCGGCTATGGAGGTGTTGGAGCGGATGGCGATGGCTAATGGTTCAATCGCAAGTGCGAAGAGCAGGGGGGAGCTTGGACAGCCTTGCCTGCAGCCTCTGGATAAGGAGAAAGTGTTAGACAGAACGTCATTTGTTAAAATATTGGCTTTGGGAGCATTAAAAAGTGTTTTAACATACTGAGTGAATTTCTCTCCAAAGCCCATAGCCTCTAGAGTCCGAAAGAGAAAGCTTGGCTCAATCCTGTCAAATGCTTTGTTTGCATCCATAGATATAATTAGCATAGGATTTCGATTTTTTTGAGCGGTGTTCAGTATATGAAGCAGTCGCCGCACATTATCTGCTCCGTGTCTGTTTTTAACGAAGCCCGTTTGGTCAGCGTGTATTATCTTTGGTATAACATCTTCCAGTCTGATAGCAATTAGTTTGGATAATATCTTATAATCTGCATTTAAGAGACTGAGGGGTCTATATGAGTCACATTTCTGCTTGTCCTTACCCGGTTTTGGAAGCAGTGTAATTGTTGCGATTTCCAATGAATCTGGTAATTTTTTATTTTCTAATGCTTCTTTAATCATGTTTGTGAGGGGGGTCAGTAATTTTTTTGAAAAGGCCTTATAATACTCGATAGGGAAGCCATCTGGCCCGGGAGTCTTGTTATTTTGTAAAGAATTAATAGCTTGGAGTACCTCCATTTCTGATATATCTGCATCAAGCAGTTCTTTATCCTCATCTTGTAATTTGGGAAGGGTTATTCCATCCATAAACCTTTTTGCTCCAATATTGTCAGCGTCCTGCCCAGTTTTATATAGATCTTCATAAAATTGTTTGAATTCTGCATTTATGGATACTGAATCATCGAGGAGTCTGCCGTCCTCTGTTGATATTGAGTGTATAAATTTATCAGATGTTTCCTTTCTAATTTGCCAAGCCAAAAGTTTACTTGTTTTGTTCCCAAATTCATAATAGTGATACCTAGTTCTGGCCATAGCTGCTTCCTCTTTGTTGGTACATAAATTATTATACTGCATCCTTGTTTTGGTTAATGTGTTAAGGTGTTCTTCCTTTTTGGTGGCAATGTAGTCTTGTTCCAGTTTTTTGATATCACTTTCCAATTTAGTTAATGTCTCTCTTATTTTTTTAACCTTATGGGCACTGTATGATAAAACCTGACCTCTCATATAGGCTTTAAGGGCCTCCCAAATGTTAGCATGTGAAGAGGAATTTGAATTGGCATCAAGAAATATTTCAATATTAGTGGTCATATATGAAATAAATTCAGGGTCTTTTAACATGTAATTTTTAAATCTCCACCTGCGAATTGTGGGCTGCGGAGTATTAATAATCCAGGAGAGTTTGATAGGATTATGATCCGAGAAGGTAGCTGCTAAATAGGAGCATTCTACCACTATGGACATCATATCTTGAGGCACCAAGAACATGTCAATTCTAGAGTGTGTATTATGTGTTGGTGAAAAGAAAGAAAAATCCCTCTGGTTTGGATAAAGATTTCGCCACACATCAATTATGCCTATGTCTTTCATACCTTGGTTTAGTGCGGTTGCCGCCTTTGTTAGTGAAATTGTTTTGGGTGATGATCGATCCAAAAGAGGGTTTAAGACCAAATTAAAGTCTCCACCCACAACACATTGACCCCCAATTGTAGCCAGTTTCATAATCAGATTGTTAAAGAACAGTGGGTCATCATAGTTAGGCCCATATATGTTAACCAAAGATATCTTGTTCCTATTTATTTCACAGTCTACAAGCAAAAATCTACCATTTTTATCCTTTTCAACTGAATTTAATTTAAAGTTCAGGTGTTTGTTAATGAGCAGGGCGACACCTCTTGCTTTTGAGGAGTAGGAAGAGTAGAAAACATTACCCACCCAGTCCCTACGCAGTTTTATATGTTCAGTGTCGGTGAGGTGGCTCTCCTGGATAAAGGCAATATCTACATTCTGCCTCTTTAAATATGTCAACATTTTCTTCCTCTTAATTGGTGAGTTGACCCCTCTAATATTCCAAGATATACATGTTAATTGCCCCATATTATGAGTTCTTCATATAGATGTCTCATCAGGATAAATGTCATAATGTTAAGCTCTAAGGATGTCTGGTTGTATTCCTGCACTGAGTTTAGAAGTGGTAAAACAATGAACCTGGTTATAATGATAAAACTCAACCTGGACCAAAGAATAATCTGGACATATGTGTAAGTAGAAGTTCGAGTTTTAGTGAGAGACCATACATAACCCCAAAACATTAAAGTAAAAACCTGCCTAGTAAAACCCCCGTAACAAAACCACATTAGGTAGGTAACTCTCTTAAACAACAGTGGTGGCTCCAGCAACTGCTGAAATTAGAACTGGCCACTCATAACAGTTTGTATATGGCAAGGTTTTAAATTTTAGGATGCTAAAATAAATAAAATAAAATAGATAAAATAAAAAAACATATAAAGAATAGAGAAGTTGGTTAAGCAAAATGTGATCCCATTCTACCACTGGGGTGAAAAATATGACATCATGCTCATAAGCCTGCATGCAGGGTCTACAGTATTATAGATCTGGACATACTGTCATGATTGATATATGCACAATTGTCCATGTATCAGTAATCAGATGTAGGTTTATCATCAATCATGTTCCCAGTTATTCTGCACATTTGAAGATGACAGGATTACTATGTCACAGCTTGATCATATAGTCTTGTCTTCCTTTATATCACTTTTTCCCTCCTCTCAAATTAACAGTGGGAATCACAGCCCTTCTCATCAGCGTCTATAACGGTGGACTGTATGCTGCAGTCACTTTAGTCAGCTTTAGGTTACTCACTTGGCAGTTCTTTCAGAAAACGTTGCGCTTCGGCTGGAGTGGAGAAAAACTTGACGGATCCCAGATGTTTAATGCGAAGCTGAGCTGGGTAGATCAGCGCGTATTCCACCTCCCTCTCCCGCAGCATCCGCTTCACGTCACGGAACTCGTCTCTCCTACGCTGCAGGTCTGCGCTGTAATCTGGATAGAATGATATCTTTTTATTCTCGTATGTCATCTCTCCTTTACTTCTGGCCAGGCGAAGGACTTTCTCTTTATCTCTGAAGTTCAGGAACTTGGCGATGAGAGGCCGCGGTCTGTCCAACTTCTTCCCAATGCAGTGCGCTCTTTCCAGGGTGATGGGTGAGGTGAAGTTGTCGTTACCCAGGATTTGTGGTATAAACTTTTCCAAAAATCCCACAGCATCACGACCTTCTGCCTGTTCCGGCACATTCAGTATCCGAACGTTAGACCTCCTGCTGCGGTTTTCTAAGTCGTCAGTTTTGTCTTTGAGGTGCTTTATCAGTTTCTCCATTTTGTCAACACGGTCGCGTGCATCTTTAATGTCGTCTTCATTTGCACTCACTCGCGTCTCTATCTCCATGACCTGTTCCGAAAGCGTGGAGAGTGAGGATTCAATTTTCGTTAATGTTGTTTGTATGTCGGCTGTTTTTTTGTTAATATGTTTCGTGAGGTCGTCTTTGGTTTCTTGAATAGCATCGAGAAGCTTGCTGAATGAGGTTTCCTTTTCCCCGTCCGCCATGTTTCTTGTAGTTAGCGCGTGCAGGTGCCGTGAAGTTTGAGGAGTTTTAGAAGTTTTCTTTCGCTTTGTATGTCGAAAATTGTAGCTTGCCATACAAAAGTATTCTTAATAACTTCGCCTCTTGGACACAATCCAAAGTTATGAGAGGTTAAATCAGGATAAAAGCAGATGCTAGGGTCCACCACTGAGAGCTCACGAATACACGTCTGCACTCCTCCGCTGCATCCGCCCCACCGAAGGTCGATGTTTTGCCAAAACACAGGAAGTTGCATTAACTTACGTTCACTTGTTTGAATCTGCCTGAAACTTCACGTGTTCAATAATAGTCCAGGGCTGAACTTCAGATACGAGTTTGGTCGACGGGAGTCTCTTGGCTAAACCCAACAGGAAGTCAGCCATTTTGAATTTCGTGGTCAATTTTGATGTTGTACACACGTCATATTTTAACGAATTCCTCCAGAAATCTGACTGACTTTAAAATCAGTTTGTGCCATGTAGACTACCTCATGATCAAAAGTTGTTAAAAGATTTGGTCAGCGTTGATCGGCATGGCTGCGGCAGGACATCAAGTTTTGATGACTCGCCATGAAACGCAAAATTGCTTTAACTTTGGATTCAATGATGTAATGACCACCAAAGTTGACATGTTTGATAAGAGTCCCACCCTGAACACATCTACATGACAATCAGGACATAGTCAGAGCACATAGTGATAGGATAGGTACCTCATACAACCCCACTTTAAAAAATCTGAGCTATACATTTAAAGGGACTGTTCACCTCAAAATGAAAAATACATATTTTTCCTCGGGCCTTTAGTGTTTTTTATTCGTCTAAATTGTTTTGGTTTTCTGAATGGAGCATATTCTGATTAAGACTAATTGCTGCCAGTAAGTTACTGTAAATTTTACAGTATTCTTGTTGCAGTGTGAATCAGGATATTTGTTATGAATTGTGTTGGGTATAACATAATAGGATAGTTTTTATAGTGATATTGTTTGTAATATTGTTATTTTATTGTTGATCATTTTTATGACATGGCTTTGTTAATAACTTAATTCTGATTGGGCAATTACGACATTTTAAAGTCTGTTATTTCTGTATAGTAGACCGTTGCTATTTATGAAAAACAGACTGTTGCTATGGACAGTTCTGATCATAGACTCTGGAGAAGCAATAAAATCATTGTTAATTCATTTTGAAATTAATATTTTGTGTCAAAGTTTTGAGTTCTGTTGGTACATAACCATTTAACAAGCAGGATAATATACAGTGAACAGGTGGTTATTGTGAAATAAATCACGACAGGATGATGCAGGGCCCCGCAGGATCTCTTACATCACAGTGTTTCCCAAACTTTGAATCTGAGGACCCACTTTTTAAAAATGTCAAACCATCGAGACCCAATCCACAATAGGCTTCATCAGTAAATCTTTGGAAGAGTTCATTTGAGCATAAATGAATGTTCCTGACCAGTTTTCCTGTCATTTCCAGATCATCATACATTATCTTGACACGTGTTCTTGAAATATTAAGTTTTTAAACACTTTAAATCAGGAGTAAATGCAATCAGGCTGAGTGACAATATTGGGCGCTTTAGCCTCCTAGATAAACAAGTCAAAATAAGTGAATTTAGGCAGAATTAACAGGCTCTCATTTATTCCTGTCATCAGTAAAACAACATGCACACTTTGAAATTCTTTTTAAAAGGTGTACTGCAAATATAAATCTTAAATTTGCAGAAATTCTTCCATGGTCTTTAATGTATTTGATGATCCAAATAAAATCTCCTGTGACCGCCCTGCGGGTCACCTCTCAGTTACTGGGAATTACCTATTTGCTGATTCATGGTGTACTTTCATTTGGGAGGTAACTTTCTCAAACTGTAACCATTATATTTCAACAACAAATACATCTATTTTATATTTGCTTTAAAATCATTGGGCTGCATGTAAAAAAAAAAAAACACATGTTGTCCCACATTTTCATGTCACTACTAAAGCAGTGTAAGGTCCCATCATTTTGAAGTACATGTATTCAAATTTTGAAAATCAGGATGTAAATTTAAGAAACGCCACAACCAAATCACTGTTTTCTGAAAATGTAGCAACCTTTCTGTGGTGTTCTGGCAGATCCTTTAACATTTATCTGTGTTCAGGACTGTTCAGAACTGTAACTGACCGTGTGCTGACGAACATCTTTGAGATCTGAGATCAGCACAACTGACTGGTCACTGCTCGTCCCCTGATTTATTAATCAAACAAAGCATTTAATATTAAATGTGACAACAATGCAACTTTAAATTCTCAATAAATGACCAACAAACATGACATTATTTTTATTTATTTATTCATTTTATTTTTGATGTCCAGAAGTGATGTTATTTGTGTGGCTGATGGTGTTTAAATGTGTCTTGCAGGTCCAGTTCAGGAAGAGGTGCCCAGCCCCAAGCTCTCTAAGAAGACGAGGAAAAACTCCCCATGAAGAGTTCTGAAGACACGTGGGAAGAAACCTCGGGAAAGGCAATTCAAAAAGAGATTCCCTCCCCATGGACGGCTGGGTGTGTGTACGTGAGTAAATGCATTTTTTTTTCTTTTTTTGAGGGTGGGGAAACCAGAGGTCCCAGAGAAAAGCCACGTCAGCATGTAGAGAACATGTCACCTCCATGCAGAAAGGCCCTGATCCAAGTGGGACTCGGATCCAGGACCTTTTTGCTGTGAGGGGACATTGCTAATCACTGCGCTGCACAAATGTAAAGTCAGGTCTTAACCCTCAAACAGCTGTTTTCAAAGTGCTGTTTGAGGGTTAAAACTGATTAATAGTCACAAGAACAAATGCCTTTGTTTGTGTAAATCCCTGTTCCTCAGCTGAATTCTGTGTCTGGGCTCTAGAAGAGTCTTCAGACACCACACAGGAATATACTGTACCACTTCTTTTTCTTTTTCTTTTTAGCGAGCTGACTCTCGAGAGCCGTCAGCTGGGAATTCAGGGAGAATTCTTCTTTCTCCCACTCCTGCTCCTTTTCCTGGAGAGTCATCTTGATGTCTTCTGTGGCCTGAAGGAGTGATGAAAAGAAGAAAAAACAAAGACAAAGACAAAGAGGGCTTTCTATGCCATCAAGAGATCAAAATATTCAAATCAGTTATTGAACCAGTTGCATTATATGGCAGCGAGGTGTGGGGTTCACTAACACAACAAGATTGGACAAAATGAGACAAACACCCAATTGAAATCCTGCGTGCAGAGTTCTGCAAAAGTATCCTCCATGTCCAGAGAAGAGCTGTGAAATCTGCATTTAGAGCTGAATTAGGCCAATATTCTCTACTACTAAATATCTAATTTCTAGAATCATATTAAAACAAGTGACCCACTCTCAGTTCCTTACAAAGCCCTGTGCTGCCAGGAACCCACAAAGGAGTCCATTCTGCCAACTTGTCCTGAAGCTAGCTGAACCCACAGCCTCTCAAATCATCACACTACGACCACTTCAGCCTCAGAAAACTCAAGCAATTAGACCCAACTAAATTATGATGGAAGAAAAAGAAAAATACCTAGATTATTGGACAGAGCTAATAAAATCACAAAACAAAATGGAAGCCTGTCAAACCCTCAACAGAGAGGACACTCTGGCAACCTACTTGACCACAGTGTCCGACAAAAAAACTGAGAAAAACCTTGACTGAATACAGACTGAGTGAACACAACCTGACAGTAGAGGTCGGCCGACACAGACAGACCTGCTGCCCAGAGAGGAGAGGTTGTGTTCATATTGTGACCAGGATGCAACAGAGACAGAGCTGCACTTCCTGACCCAGTGTAAACAATACAAAAATATGAGGGAGCAATATTTTACAAAAATAATAAAAAATATTCCCTGATTTCCTCCAACTTAGTGATTCTCAAAGACTTGTGGCCTTACTGGGAGAGAGGGAGGACTGCTGTAGTCTAGCAGCAAAATATGTTGCAGCCTGACATGAGTTGTGCGACTCTGTGGACCCCCTGTCCCCCAAGACCAGTGATTAATGTTGCTTATTTACAAATAACTAATTTGTTGTAGGTCCAATAAAAATGATGAACCTGCAGCAACTTTTACTGCTCCATAGCCCCTCATGCTCTCTATTTAAAACTGTGCTGTGTTATAGTGTTTTTTAATTCTTTCCCTAATTAAACTAAAGTAAGCTGAAGAACCATCAGGGAACCTTTAAAGAACCACACTGGTGCTGAACAGGTTCTTTGTACAGCAGCTATGTGGCAATGACATGTTTATATCCACAATGATTATTTCTCCTCTTCATCACATTGAATCAGATGTTATTGTGTCATTATCGTCCAGGATAAACAGGTGATATGAGTGGTCACATGTCTTGGTCATGACCCTTAAAGTGCAGCCCCGGTGGCACATCTCAGCAACATGAACCAACCTTTAAGGGGACTGTTCACCCCAAAATAAAAAATATTTTTTTCTCATGCCTTTAGTGTTTTTTATCCCTCTAAATAGTTTTGGTGTGAGTTGCAGAGTTTTGAAGGTATCAGCTGTAGATTTAATATAAAGGAACTAAATGACACCAAAAAAGAGCATTTGAAATATTGTTTGTTCTCCCTCTTGTGTCATGCTAACTCACACTGATTTTGGTCACCTCAGTACATAAACAATGAGCATACACACATAAGAATAAAAAATCACTTTAATTCATCAAGAAAAAATAGCTTGAGGTCAAAAACTAAAGTGTGTTTGAAGTGCCACTGGGTTCAGTCTTCAGAGTGGAGAGGTGAGGAGGAGGAGAGATGAAGGAGAAACTGTTATTCCTCCTCAGTTGTCCAGCTGAGAACAAACAGTATTTGCAAACATGTTTTTGGTTTGTTTTTGGGGCGTCCTACCTGCCAGACAGGAAGAGTTCAGTGAGTTTAAAGTTTCAACAACACAACTTGGTATTTTCTCTGTGGAGTGAGAGCCAGTTGGTCCAACGTAATTAAGCTTGTAGAGGACAAAACAAATCAAGTTGCTTGTACTAAACTAGTTGAGTTGGTCGAACTCTAAAAGTCATTTGGGATTTACTCAATCATAGCTGAGTTGGAATGACTTAAAAAGATGCAAATTGTTACCTTGATTTTTTAAGTTGAGCCAGGGTTTTATTTTTTAGAGTGCAACTTGAAACACTGAAACACTCATATTTTGGAAAATATAGAGTGACTGACATTTGAATTGACCACAGCTTGCAGTGAGACAAACTTAAGTCACAATTCAGCAGATGTACTTGTGAAATTTCAGATTTGTAGGACATATGGCTGATTTTTTGAAATTTGGATTGTGAAATGTCTATAAATTTGTTTGATATGTTGTCACTTTAAGCAATTATTAATAAATTTCATGCACTGATTTCAATTTTGGGATTTATACCATTTATGAGGCAGATTTGGGGTGAAACCATTTTTGACCACTTGAAAACTGATGAAAATGAAGATGAAGACACCAAGACCTTGAGGAACACCATAGCCAAACCCAGGCTGTGATTTCATGTCAAAGACATTTGACATTCGGAGATTTCTGTAAGAATTACTTTTTTGGGCAGTTGGATGGCAAGCACGTCTTGCTTATTGTCAATATACACAGGAAAGCCATCCAAGGTGTACTGTACTGTAGATCATTTCATACAGGGAGGCAAGTTTTAAAAAAAAAAATGGCCTCACTACAATGAAACACCTCTTTTTTGCTCTGTGCTCCAATAACAGTCAAGCAAACTTAGTATCTTGGTCAACTTTCTCTGTTTCCTGTAAAAGCAACATGTTTGTTCACATCTTACATTAGCTATGTTAGCTAAAGGTTAGTTAACTAGCTGGCTAATGTTGCAAAACTATAACCAACTGCCTAGCTAATGATTGATGTAGATTAGATTGCTAGTTAGCTTACATTAGCTAATTTAAGACATTGTCTTGGCACCATCCTCAAATTCCAAATTCTGGTGTAAATTATGGTGTAAGACCATTCAGTGGGTGTTTGACTTAAGTAATGAATAAGCTGTTGGTAATACTTTTACTTTTATGCATTATACTGTGTTATATTTGGGATGATGTAGTATTTTAATTCTCCTTATGAAGCTACCTGTTCACATATAACCAGTGCTCACATATATCACACAAGATCTCAGAAAAAAAAAGGTTTGTATATCGTTGATTCATATCTAATGAGAGGTTTACATCAATGTTTTTCTGGCTGGGTATATTTATTTACCATCTTACAGATTGCCGAAATGACCCAGCACTCAGTGAAGACGAAAAAATATAGGATTAATTGAAAAATGCTCCTTAGTCCCTGAATTTGCTCACATTTCTTTGTTATACTGATGTCTGTTGATAATATTCTATAACTGTATCATTTTAACTTCAAAAACTCAAATAAAACATTCATAAATATTAAAATTGTTTGCTGCACCCTCAATAATAAAGCAAGAGACCACAGGACAAATGTTTTTCTGAGTATTTTATGTGTGATGCAACAGCTGTGCTTCTGTAAACACAGAGTGTTTCTTCCATCAGTTGTTTGGGTTGATAATCTTGCCCAGGAAGAGGATTTTTTCTGTGCTGCGTTCAGTGATCATGACCATAAATGGACGGTTGAACTTCAAAACAGGGACGTGGTGGAAGGACAGAAGCGTGATGCCGATGCCTGTGGCGGCCGCAGCGGTGGCTCCGGCCTCGTCGACGTCCAGGGCGGCTTGGTGCACCACCTGCGGAGCAATGGAGGCAGAGTGAGATGAATATAGGTGAGGAAACACGGTATGTGTGCAATAACATGTGCTGTCCTTACCTCTGAGACTGCCAGTTTTTGACCCTCTGCAATGCCACTCAGGTCTGCACGATCACCAAACATGTCTGTCATTCCCATTTCGGACAGCACATCTTTCAGTGAGTAGGAGGTCTTGATGGAGAACTTTGGAATATATATGTCATATGTCCTGGAAAATTGGGAAATAGACAAACATGCAGTGATCGATCAGGACAAAGTTTACACACTTTCTTCCATATTAGAAACCAAGAATTTAAAGCAACATTATGCTCCTATTGTACCTTAAAGGTTGAGTGTGTGAGATTTAGAGAGATCTACTGGCAGCAGGGGCCGTCTCCAGTTCACTGTCTCTAACATGTTAACATTTGCTTTACAAGGACACAGAAAAGTTTGAGGCAGGCTTTGATAGGCGAGTGATGAAAACTGCCATCATCGGTTTTGCCCAGGATCTGACCACAAGGCGACAAACATCGTGGAAACCAAAATCCTGGAGGGAAATAAAGGTGCTGTGCTTTGCTGATGGTTACAATACATGCCCTGAATCTGAGCTACTGCAAAGACCTTAAATTTACTCGATAGAAAGTTATTTTCTGGACAAATTTGTTGTTTGAATCATTTTTTTTTAAAAATGAGGAGAAACAAGGAAACTTTTGCTCATAATTATGGTGATTAGGTCCTTAACACTTAATTAATCCTTTTAGATAAAGTGGAAAAACTAGTTGGTACAATTGAATCTTATGAGAAATTTGATGTAAAAACTTTTGTTTATGCTACCAATTATTAAGTAAGTGGTAATTAAAAATACATTTGACTAACTCATTGGCTTGACTGACATTGGTTGAATATAATTTCATTAGAAGCCCAAAAGATTTATTGCAAAACTGTTGTGTTAATTTCATTTGTTGAGCCAAAACATTTGTTTTCAGTGCATTAATTTCTGTACTATTACTACCCAGGTTGAATGTGCCCCTCTGACAGAACAACTGGATATAAGGATAAGTAACAATGTGGGGCATCAGGAACACACTAACAATCTTCTAGTTTAATTTAAGAATGTACAAATAATATACAAAGCAAGAAATAATTTACATCCTGGAAACATACAAAAAAATGTTGGGCTTTTTTTGTATCTTGAGACCACGAACTCATAAGGAATTTTTTTTACTGAGGTCATAAATCAAGTGAGAAGTTGGGTAATTTTTTTCTTATTCTATATATAATCTGATTTCTTTTTTGAAACCAGTGGTGTCGCCCCCTGCTGCTCATTAGAAAGAATGCAGGCTTGAGGTATCTTTGCATTCACCATAATCACTTGGTGGTCGCCTTACCTATCGTATCATGTAACGTCAGCAAGGAAGTGGCTGAATTAGCTACGGTAGCTAATGTCTTATTTAATATGTTGTTTCAGCTTGAAATATGGCCTGATGTGCCACTAAATTTTCACTATCCATTGTCTTTTCAGTGGTGAAATGATAAAGATTTGTCAGATTCTCTGCATTTATACAACTTCCAACCATAGAGTGACATTTGAGCTGAACTGGCTGCTGTGTAAATATGGAGAACTGGTTTCACTTTTCATACCTGGAAGCTCCAAGCAAAGTTGTCAGCTCACATAATCATAAAAATGCACATGTGCAGCTTCCCATATTTATGACAACGACTTCCCTCTGAAACTGGGGCCACCTAATAGCAAACAATACTAAATCTTTCCTAATGTTGCTTTGATGGTGATTTTAGATTCGTCCAACCTGGAGCTCATCCACCTCAGCCACTTGGTGACATGACCTGGGCAAATGCTGTTCTCCAGTGTTGCCATTTCCTCAGGCAGCAACAGCAGCATGGAGTGGGAGCTGTTGAAGGGGAGGTGGAGGACTGATGTGTTGATCGCATGGTCATAATAGGTATCAAAACTGTCCTCCTTATTCATCATCTGCACTGGAACCTGGAAAATGACCATTTAAACATGAAATCCCTGAAACAAAAGAGTTTGACCTTTTAAAAGATATTAGCATTTATATTAATTAGCATAACTGAAGGGTAAAAATCAAAACCCCTGCAAAATCCCAATTCTCAAGAATGGGTGAACTCCAACTCTTCTGAATAAATGAAACAACTTTGAACCTTGGTGTTCTCATCCACTGTGAATTCGTCCTGCTTGGTGAGCTCAGAGTCGAATGGAGTCGCCCACTTTCCTGTTAAACAGGGATAAGATGAATTAAAACTTACGGTTGATGCATAAAACTCAAAGGTTTGACCTCAAAATAAGCCAACAAACAACAAACCGGACTCTCATCTTGTGGAGCCTTTTACCTTTGAAGTAGATGTAGCTGATGAGATACATGACTGTGCTTGGATCCAGGCTGTCGACCAGCTTGTCTATCTTTCCGCCGGTTTTCCCTGACACATAGTTATTGATGGTATCAGCGCTTTCTGTGGTTTGGGTGAAGTCAACATTGAACCCATCTGCATGGTAGGACTGCTTCAAGGTGTCCAGGAACTCAGGCTGTGGCTTGAAGCGGTTGTCGACGAATACAGCCGTCCCTTCGCTGGTGTCTTGATGAGCTGTCTCCAGGAGCTTCTGGAAGGCCTGATCTACATCTGCCTGGGTGGTGCTGTTGAAACCCAAACCCCTGAAAAGCTGCTCGTGGGTCGCCCCCCGCGCTCCGACGGACAAGGCGGACAAGGCAGCGGACACGCTGGCTGGAGAGAAGAAGATATTCTTGCCTTGTGATTCGGCATGAGCCGCTAACTTCCTGTACAGACGGAAGGCGAAATCTTTGTTTGCTGAAGTCACCAGTGAGGCGCTGTTGGCGCTGGTGTCCAGTGCCGTGTCTTGGTCCCCTAGGTCATGGAAATAATGGTGATCACCTCTTCCCAAGCAGATCACTGCTGCCAAGATCCAGATACCCAAAGCTGCACTCATCATTGTGGCCTGAGACAAAAGTTCATTTGCGTTACACAATGTTTGCTACAGCAAATATTGATTTTCCTGGAAGTTAAAGGGACAGTTCACCCCAAAATCACCAGCAGTGCTCCATCTAGATTGTTTTGGAGATGTAAGCTGTACAGATGTCTGCCTTCTCTCCAATGTGATGAACTACATGGCACTCAAAAAATACATCTGAAAAACTCAACAGCAATATCTCTTTCCAGAAATCATGACCGAGTAACTCAAGATAATCCACTGGACTTTGCAACTCACGCCAAAACTGTCTCGATGGATAAATAGCACAGCAGGTAAAAGGAAAAATGCCTATTTTTTTATTTTTGGATGAACTGTCTGCTAACATTGTGGCAGTTTTTGGTTATTTTACCTACACATGTCTGTCTCTTTTTTTTCTCTGAGCTCTTCTCATTGAATCTTTGAATCTGGGCTCGTTTATACTGAAAATGGTGTGCACCGTTTGGCTATGGTTTCTGGATTGAACAACGGTGTGCAACAGGCTTTCGGGTATGTTTTCTCCCCTTTGCGTGGGTGTCAGAGATCTTACCCAATCAGCAGTGATGTGTATATTAATACCACCTTTTTAAGAAGACGTTGCAATGCAGGGTCCTTGCGTAGACAGTTTTCAACACAACACGTTTTTTGTTTAAAGAAACGTGCTACATTTTTTCTTTTCTTTTCTGTTTTGATTTAGTTGGCAGGGGTCACTGCATTTATCTGTAAATGAGTGAATGTAAATGTCTCACCAATATAATCTCATTTTGCATGAGTGGACCAGGTTTAGCAGCACTAAATTACTCATATTACCAGACCTAATGTCAGTGATCTGCACTGCAAACATTACACAAGGAGACGTCATAATATCCCCTTGCTTTGTCAGTAAGTTTACTTCGAATTTATGTGTTACGTAAACAAAGCAGATTTCTTCGAACAAAATTCATGTAATACGTAACTGAAGGCTGAAGGCTTTTCTCCACCTGATTTGGCAAGAGTTTGATTAAATAGCTGGCTCTGCTCGCCTACCACGTGATATGGGGTCGTTGATCTGATTGGTTGAAGTTAGCCCGTGATAGACAGATGGTTCATCCAATCACCTGCCAAATATTTTTTGAAAGTGCCTGCAACTTTCGGAATAGTTAAGAAAAAAAAAAAACAACTTCTCAGATGGTTCTGTGTGGCCAACTATCTTGCAAGTCATTTAAGTGAAATCTGGGCACAACGATGAAAAGAAAGGCCCTCATTAATTATGATTTTGTTCCCTTCGTACGTACCAAAGACCCGTTTAAAAGAACTGTTCTCAAACATAACATCACTATTAGTAACTGCCAATCAAATCTGATTTAACCCGTCCCATGCAGCCCTCATGAAGCAGAGTAGCTGATTTTTTTTTGTTTGTATTTGATAGTTGATTTTTTTTCATGATATTTAAATGAATTTAAATAAGTTTTCAATTTTAAATTCCTGACATTACAACAACACATTCACTGAACTTCCATAAGGAGGACAAGAGGAGCAAATCTAGTCTAAAGAATTTACATTTACAGAGACGGTAAAGATTTTCCAAATCACAGTTACATCTCAAATGAAAATATGATGTCAATCATATTTTCCAAATGTTGGCATAATAGTTAAACTTGTACATAAAACGCCTTTAGCTCTCTAAAACTTTCTAACCACTCACCTTCTCCTGCTTCACTGTCTGTCCACGAAGCACAGGCTGGACAGACAGAGATGTCCCTTTTATAAAATTGATCAGAGCAACTGAACTTTGGCTCTGTTTATTCTCCTGCTCGGTCTCTTATTTGCTCAGTTACTGCATTTGTTCTGTCTAATGATTACTGTCTACACAGAATAAAAGGAAAAGGCCAAGCTGCTGCTTCAGCAGCATGTACAAAAACATGCCAGTGATTTTTTTTTTCTGTCTCTGGCCAGGCTTGGAGCTACAACCGAGGAAACAGAGATCATGTCCTCTGTATTTTTCCAGGGTCTTTTTTGTTTTGTAAAAATATCTGTATTTCATAAAATGTTGAATTAAAGTAACAAATTGCGAAATTCTATTGATAATGCCCAAGATAAACATGTTTGCCTGTACGAGGAGTCAGTCTCTGCTGGATCATTGTGCTGCTAAAGATTTTGGAAAAACAAGATTTCCTAATTTCTTTTCCCTCTGCTTCATCGTGTATCAGAGTCTTTGTGGACAGGAGATGTAGTGTACAAGGCACAGACAGATGGTTGTGTGTGCACTAATTATTACCAAAATGTTTCAGCGATAGCTCATTTATTGCTTATTCACTGATAAATGATGAGAATTACCTCTTCATTTTTATTTAATTGCAAATAATAAATATATTTAAAGCATTTTAAAGCATATATTTAATTTAAAGACATATCAGGCCTGTCTTTTTAACACCTTTTTGCAACTTCCTTGAATATGTGGAACATTTTGGTGATTTTTTTCCCTCAGAGTTTGAACCAAATTGTTATTTTCCTAGTCCTAGAAAAAAATCTAGCATTTCTTTCTTCCTTTATATGGAACACCCAATTTTTGCTAGGTGTAGACACCACCAAATTTAAAAATTGAGAACTGAAGACTGGAGAATTGAATTGAATTGAGAATTGAAGACTGGGCTGTGCAGTACTATGTGTTGGTATTGACATTATATCCTAAATTATTATTGTTACTCTCAAAACGTTTTTTAAATGCATAGATTTATAGTATATTCTTCAAAATGTTCCCCTAAAAGGCTAGGTCTCCAGACTCTGTATCATACTGCAGCATACGGTAGAAACCCAACCACTGTTTCTGTGTGTAAGCAGCACCAATGTGTAAATTGACTTAATCAAAAGCTGCATCGGATGCAAATTTTTAATGTAAAACATTGATACATTAAACATGTACAAATTTACATAATAGATTTTTTGCATTAAAGGGACAATTCAGAATTTTTGTAGTAGGATTTAGGTATTTATCCACAGTCAGTGTGTTAGCTACAGTGGATAAAACATGTTTTTTGCGACCTAAAAAATCTATATAATTTTAAATGAATGTTATATTTACATTATTTTCACCGCTTTACTTTGCCTTCAGACACCAAACTCAAGTGGCATAAACAGTGATTTGACATTGGAGAACATAGGATTTGGTGGCCTACCGCTGCCTCGATCTGTTTGTTTGTGTTACTGTGATTTCAGTTAATCCAAACTAACCCTGTCAAACACCAAAGTCATACAAACAAACTATCTGATTGAGGCAGCAGTAGACCTGCAACCCTTGTGTTCTGTGAGGTAAAATTATTGATTTTTCCAGTTCTCCTGCTAATTCTCCAAACTGGGGGCGTTGACCTTTACTGTAGGTAATACACTGAGTATTGCTAGGAACCTCATACAGTCCCACTTCAAAGAGTCCAAACTATCCTTTTAAAGTTTATGACAGTGACAACATGATCCGCTGAAGGATCAGACGCTGCAAGTTCCTTTTCAAAACAATATCAATAGTGTTAAAAGTAAGAAATGTGCAACCATGAAATAAAATGAGAGTATCTCATCTGTTTAACATGGCGTATACGTGAGGTATCTTCCTGGTTCTGGACCGATGAAAGATAATATTGTCAGTCTGCGTTCAGTGTGGGCCAAAGAGCTGGCCGTCCAGTTTGATGAGCTGTCGGAGGAACCCTCGGTTGGGGATAACACCCCGGTGCTCTTTCACAGCACAAATAGCCTCCACAAGGGTCAGGTGCTGCTTCAGCATCAGGTAAGCCAGGACCAGGGTGGCAGAACGGCTCACTCCTACGTGACAGTGCACCAACACTTTGCCTGAAAATGAAAGAAATGTTAAATTAATGATGAAAACACACACCAAATCAAATTGGATTGACAATGTAGTATATTAGTTCTCATTGTCCTCTCACCTCCCCTGCTGAGAGCCCCGTGGATGAAGTCTGCTGCTGCCTGGAAGTTGACGCTCATGTCAAACTGAACGGAGTCATGAGCCTCTATGCCCAAGTAGGTGATCCTCATGCTCTCATAGATCTGCGGCTGTCCTCTGCGTTTACTGTGAGCTGCATTCAGGATGTGGGTGATTCCATGCAGGGACAGATCTGCCCTGTTCTCTGCACTCTCTCTGAAAAAAAAAAAACATGCAACAGCCCTGTGCCTCCTGATGAACCATTTGCATGCAATGTATTTCACAGTGACGGATTGATATTTGAAGTGCAATTTCAGGCACGTGAGTCAGAACATATCGAGAAACTTGACACAGCTTTCATGCCCTCCCTCGGTGGAAACTCTCACATTGCTGAGCTGTAGTTTACGCAATGAGGAACGCAGCTTGTCGGATCTTAAGTTACTCATTCTGCATTTAAATCTGATTTATGGTCCGTTCCTCTTTCACACATGTGGACTCAAGCCGAGTGTAGAATTGGGTAATATTTGTAAAAAGGGCTCAGTCCACTGTCTGTCACAACACATGAATATCTGGAGAGCAGCAAACACAGCAAAAAGTTACAAGGCCTCACTTTTGCCAGCCAGTAAGTCGCCTATTATTTTCACAATTTATTGATTAGTCATTTAGATTATAAAATGCCAAGAAACTGTGGAGAAAAAGCTCATTACTGCTACAATTAATTGATACAGTAGATCAATTAGTCATCAAGTATTTAATTAATCTCCAACTATTTTGATTATCGATTAATCAGTTTTAGTAATTTTTTAAGAAAAAAACTATAAAAATTCCTTGATTCCAGCTTCTTAAATGTGAATATTTTCTAGTTTCTTTACTCCTCTGACAGTAAACTGAATCTCTTTGGGTTGGGGACAAAAACAGACATTTGAAGATTATTTTATACGCCACAGAACTAACTGATTAAAATAATCGTTAGTTGCAGCCCTACAGAGTTTCCTGATCATAAATAACAAAGAAAAGCAGCAAATCGTCACATTTAAGAGGCTGAAACCAGCAATTTTTTGACATTTCTACTTTAAAAATGGTTGCAACAATCATAAAAATAGTTAACATCTGGCATTATTTCGATCGACTAATCAATTAATTGATTAATCTTTGCTGCTCTACAGCCAGTCTTTTGTTTTTTTTACTATAAGAAGGAAATGAGTTACTTACTGGTCACCGATATAAAGCCTTGGCCACACCTCATCTGCATGGCTGATGATGACTTTGCCAGTAAACAGGAGTCTTTCCAACTCAAACACTGCTAAACCAGGCGAGCTGAGGTCAATCTCCACTTTCCGAGGAGGAGGTTTATCGTTCCAGGATGCAGGAAGTTTCAATGTATAGGACATTTTCTGTGCAGGGTGCAGGCCAACTGCAGAGCAGCTTTCCTTTAACTTGTGAGGCAACTTCTAGACGATTAAAAGTAGACTGTGCAAAAAGTCAAGGACAAAAAAGGTAGCTGTTCTTTGTAGACACTTAATTTACAAAAAAAAAGTTTGTCTTCCAGACAGAAAAGCTGCACAAAAAATATCTATTTCTTAGCAAGCTGTATGGAACCTCTGCATCGAACTGTGCAGAACGAATGTCAGCAGTCTCAGGCTTCTTCACCTCATATTTACTCTCGACAGGGTGTCTTAAGTCCTGTCAGGCCATTTGACCCTCAAATTAAATCTAGCCTGTGTGTGCCTCGAGCCGTCAGGGGCCTGTGTTATGCTTTTGCATCAAAATAGCTGTCTATTTAAAGACCTGAATGCTGGGTGGCAGATGTAGGGAGTGTGAGGCCATGCAGCAGTTTCCACTGGACAGAAAAAAACCCAAGCAAGTTCTTATTATTGATTTTTTTGATAGAAGTTTCTACTTCTTTTAAAGAATAAAATATGTGCATGCATCTATAGCCACTATCCACATAGAGCTAAATATTTCACCTTCATTTTTTCACTGTTTAAAGTTTTTTTTTTGGTGGAGTTTTTCCTTACCAAATCAAAGGTCTAAGAACAGCAGGTGTTGTCCATGGTACCACGGTACAGATTATACAGCCTCCTGATGTATTGATTTGATTTGATTCCTGATTTTGGGTGGTACAAATAAAATCTGACCTAACCTGAACTGACCTTAGATAAATGTGCTCTGTTAACTACATCTATATAAAATATAAAACAGTGAGAGAAACCAATAAAATTCATGTGATCACAGGTTAAAAAATATAATGACATTTAATTATTTCTCTGCTATTTTCTCACTTGTAATAATTCCAATATTTATCAGGCAAAGATTCCCATCTTGTGTTGGAAAACATGCATTACATCTGAAACTGTACAGTTGTGCTCCATTAAAACAGAAACTTACCAGCACAGGAAAATGAACACATATGACAATTTTTTTTTTTTTTTTTTTTTTTTTCATGCAAAGCTTGTGACCTTATTTTTATTTTAATTTTTTTCCTGGTCTTATAAAACCATCCCCTGAAATATGGCACTCTTTTTTTCTAAATCAACACATCAAGAATGATTGAAAACAAAGACTTCCTCTACACAAGAAAACAGATTGTGGTGCAAATCTGGACAAGATGTTGGTGCTAAAGAAAACAGAAACTAAGGAAACTAAAAAAGTCATTATTTTTCAGTTTCCTTGACAGAAACAAGGTCCAAAATTCATCAATTAAACAGAAGTGCCATGACCAACATTGTCCTTCACAAACCAGTGCTGAAAATGTTAAAGGGATAATTCAGATTATTTGAAGTGGGGTTGTATGAGGTACTTATCCATAGTCAGTCAGATGGTGGTCAGCACACCCCCAGTTTGGAGAAGCAGCAGGAGCACCGGTGTTTGAAGCTAAGTGATGTACTGTTGTGGACAGGAGGTGCCAGCAAAACATATTTTTTTCCACTTAAAAAAATATCTGAATATATATAGCATTGGACCTATTCCTGCAAAATCTTTACCTTGTTGTCAGAAGCCTTTTCCAAAAGGAAAATGCAGTTATACTGTATTAGACAAATACTGCTCTCTGCACACCAACCAGACGCCTGTGACAAAAACAGTAATCTTACCTCCTTTAATCCGGGAGCTGCTGGTGTACCATGGCCTCAATCAATTAGTTTGTTTGCATTAGTGTGTGGTTTCAGTGAATCCAAACTGACCTCTTATAACACCAAAACCCCACAACCACACAAACAAACTAACTGATAAAATTTTTTTCAAAGGAGTTTGGTGGAGGGAAGACAGCGATTTAATAAGCGACTTAACTTCAGTTTCCCGTTGGAAAAGGTTTTCTGGCAGCAAGGTAAAGAAGTGAATATATTCTAAATATAGCATATACTTAAACTGAATCGAGGCAAGGCAGCGGTAGACTAGCAACCATCATGTCTTGTGAAATAAAATCATTGTTGCCGAAGGAGTAAGGTGGCTTTGAAGAAAGAGATCTTTCACTTATATAACAGGAGTTTCCCATCACAAAAGGCTGTCTGATGGCAAGGTACAGCCATGAAAATGTTCTAATATATAGTGTAAACTTAAACCGATATTGATTTCGTTTAGGTGGGCCTTCAGCAGTAATTTACTTAACTTCCACGCTGGTACTCCTGCTGCTTCTCTAAAATGTGGGCGTGCTAACCGCCATCTACTGTAGGTAATACTCTGATTATTAATAATTACCTCATAAAACCCTGCTTCAAAACATCCAAACTATCCTTTTAAAGCACGTCCTTCCTATTATCCAGTATAGCAGCCGACTGAACATGTCCATCAGAAAATACAATTCATTTCCTTTGTCCTATATAATATATTCTAAGTGTTCAAAGAGGAATAGAAAGAACATAATTAAACAGCTTTTCAAGTCATTCTTAAACTGGTCCTTATGCATCTGTAATAACAGGAGTTCCTACAGTGATATAGCATTCATACAGTATGTAGGTCTGATTCTAGGTCTGCACTTAGGAAGCAATTTCATCCAAACGATGGAATAAATGGGACAGCAATCTTTGGGGGGTTTTCACTAATCTGCTACATTCTAGGCCCAATTTCTCAGCTCAGAGATGTCGTGACTGCATCTCTGACGTTACAGTGCATGCAGGGCTGGGAGCACAATTGTCAAAAAGGAAAAAAGCATTGCACCTATTCCTGCAGACACACGGATGGAGATGGGCAACTAAGTGTGTGGCCTCTTTCGGGGGATATTATGATCATGCACATGGACTGTGAGATGTTATTAGTAGACAGCTAACGAAGAAGTGCACATGTTGTTAAGATGAAGGATCAGACTAAAACCGATCCACGATCCTGAGGGACAGCATGACGATAATCTGTATCACAGGTTAGAGACCACCAACAGTTGTAATGTGGCACTAAAGAAATTCATCTTCCAGAGACTCTGGCCTGCATTATGCTGGCAAAGGCGTGACAGAAAAGAGAAGCTGAGCCAGAGTGTCAGGTTGTTTCATCAGCACAGTCACTCAGTGAGGCTGAGAGTCACTTATGATATGTACAACCATCAGTCTGCAAGTCTACATCACTTATACCAGCATAATTAGGCTTTAAAGGTTGGTTCCATGTACCAGTGGTTGCTCTGTCTTGTTTTTGGGTCCATGCCACTTACGTCAGGCATTTTATATCTTAGTGTTGGAAAAAAAAAACAAGACTATACCCTCAATGTGTCCATGGAAGATCTGGAAGAAGAAAACAGCGAGACTTAGTGACCCACAAACCAACAAGTGAGTCCGTTTCAGAAGGCTTTCTTCTCCAGCTGGTCCAGGATGGCCTGGATCTTCTGTACTGCCTCCTTCCGGGCTTGCCGGACGTTGTCCTGTCCCTGAGTCTCCACAGAGTCCAGCACCAGCAGCTCTTTGGTCAGCAGTTCCTCCAGACAACGATAACTCTTGTCCGTCTTTTTGCCAACAAACTCATCAACGTCTTCCTGAAGCAGCTGCACTCTGGACATGACCAGTTGGACCCGAGCGAGGCTGGGGTTATTGCTCAGCGGCTGAGGTGCAGCCTGGCCCGAAGCTGGACCTGGAGCTGGAGCTGGGGCCTGAGCTGGGGCCGCAGGCGGGGCCGAAGGCGGGGGCTCAGCCTGCGAAGGATTAGGCTCACCTCTCCCGGTTTTGTTGTACATTTGGGGAGGTGAACTTATTTCGGCAGGCTTTCCATTGGGGGGATTCTGGGGTGGGGCTGGCCTGGGTTTAGGTCCCACTTGTGGGGCACGTTGGTGCTGTTGGTCCTATAGGAACACAAAACAGTTAAATGAATTAAATATTTGGACTGCTGTAGTCATTTTTGCACGTGCAATCACTAAATATTCCTCCTTTAAGATGTTATCAACGTTGAAAAAATTACAAAGAGAAACCATATACATTGCACATTTTCCCCCTTTTTTCATTCCCATGCACTCCCACACCACGTGCTTTGTGTTGTAGAGCTGTGCCAGCAGTGCCTACATGTACCAGGATGCATTGCACACAAGCATCTGATGCCCATGTTGCCCTGTATCACCACCCCAGCCCATGGCTATTAGCCTATTTGTTGACCAAAACAGAGCTTTAGGTGACAATTCTACCCATCTAGCATGTCATTTTCTTTTGTTTTAAAGTGCATTACCTCCAAGAATATAATATTTTGTGGTTTTTTTTGTCTTATATCAGCCTCACTCACCATTTCCTTCACTCAATTAACAACACAGCAGAATCTTCAAACATCTACAGATTCATACCTTCGGTTGGTACGGTGGTGGAGCTCCAGTTCCGGTCCCTGGCCACGCTGGAGGGTGCGCTGGACGGACAGGATTTCCATAGTGGTTTTGTGGAGGCTGCTGGCCCGGCTGCCACTGCTGCTGTGAGGGAGCGTACGCACCAGAGTGCGCCCATGCCTCAGCCTGGGAGCTCGGGTGGAGAGGCTGGCCAGTGGGGTACGGGGGGTTTGGAGGCATTGCATGACCACTTTCATTGTAGTGAGGGTACGGTCCAGCAGGATATCCAGGACCCTGACGACACAGGCAGGAAAGACATATGTAGTATTTTTTTTTAACATTTTTCTAGATATGAAAGTAATTTTGGCTAAGTGAAAAATGCTAAAGGTTCCTGTCTCTTTGAAGGAAGTTTTTAAAAAAAATAAATGTATGTAATAAAATGTCTTTGCATCATGGAATATATACGTTTTAAGTATCTTTGTGTCCCGGGTGGTATTTTCTTTGTCCCTGGGACAACAGTACTTCCTTAATTTCAAGCTCTGCTTGCAGCAAAACCAGACAGAGTTCAGCGACTTTTTCTGTACCAGCACTGTGTGCAGGTTGTTAATAAAAAAAAGAAGAAAATCATCATAATTTATATACTAGGGACTTTTTTCTCTTGGCATGGTATCCAAAGAGGTATCGAGTATCATTTTTTTTGTACTAGTGTTGTATCAAAGTTTAAAATTCTGGCATCATGACTGAGATAACTTCTATTATAATTTGGCATTGTATGAATAAAATTGACTTGACAGAGTATTTCACAGTCAGAGAAAACTCAATGGCAAAGTTATATTACATTATTGTGAGCTCACCCCTTGACAGTGCGGCCCAGGATAGTGATGATGCTGGTGTTGAGAGTGCGGCTGCCCAGACGGCGGCCCGCTGCTCTGCTCGGCTGGACAGCCCTGGTTGGGATATGGACCTGGAGCCGGTCTCTGAGGGTCGGCACAGTAGAAAGGGTTGGACGGGTGGAAACCACTTGTTGAATACTGACTCTGCGCTGGGCTGTAGACACCGTGGCCATTTGGATAACCTCCAGGCATTACCTATGTACAAAGCACAAGAGAGAGGGTTAATTATGAGAAATGCTATTAATGACTGCATGTGAATATCTAATTCACAGTGACATAACTGTTTCAACACTGTGGCTGACTGAGAAAATGTGAGGTAAAGGTGAAAGCACTTAAGAGACTTAAGATAACGAGTAGATTTACTCCTCATGTACAGCCTTGGATTTAGAGGTCCAGGTTATGTTGCATCATGAGCCGTACTGTACCTGTGGATTGTACTGTGGCTGAACATCTGATCCCGAAGGATAGGTATTTGCATAGTGTCCTGTGGAATGAGACTGGGGATACCAGTAGTGTGAAGGGTAGCCTGGGTACTGAGGAGCATCCTGTGAACACAGAACATCACACGGGAGAGTTATTTAAAGAAGAAATCTCTGTCTTTAAGTACCAGGAGTGGTTCTATTTATAATCTGAGCTGCCCCTGGTACAAGATAACACAGGAAACCACATGTTGCCAATGTCATTGCCTGTCCAGAGGTGGAATGAATGAGAGTATATTTACCCAAGTATTGTACAAATTTGAGGTACCTGTACTTTTCTTGAGTATTTACATTTTATGCAGTGTTATACTTCTACTCCACTGAATCTCAGAGGCATTTATTGCACTTTTTACCCCACAACATTTCAGCATAGTGACTAGTTACTTGTCAGATTACAAAACCATGTATCTCCAAATGTGGTGATTCTGACAGTGATTTTTTTTTTTTTTTTTTTTTTTCAATAAATTGAAGAATTAAATGTCCGCTTAAGGGTTCTGGAAATTCTTCTACTTCTTAAGCCAAATAAACTCAAAAACATGTTGGATGAGCTGGAAAATGCATCATCACTTTTTAGAGACACAGCAACCATGTGATGATCCTATATAATATGATGCATTTCTCTAAATTAAACTAGCCAACAATATATAAAGTAGTTAAAACTGTCTCGACCTTGAACATCTACAGCATAAAATGTAACATAAGACAACATGCAAATAAAAGTGTTTTAAACAAACATTAACATTGAAATGGGGCCGCATAATTAATCGCAATAAAATCGCAATATGGCCAAGTGCAATATCCAAATCGCAGAACCAGAACCAAATTGCAATTTTTTTGAAAAATGAAAAATGCATGAGAAAACAGCATTATAATGAGGTACTGTAGTGCTGCATCGATGACCTGGCCTAAAAATCCTGTTTTCCAGATAAAAGAAAACATGTTTGTTTAGTTCAGACCCCAATAAATATCACATCATCACAATTTTAATAGTTGTTTTTTTTTTTCAGTGAACATGAAAATTGTAATGCAAAACTGCAATATGACTTTTACCAAATCATGGAACCTTATTTAATTATAAAACGTATCGCTCTATTGATTGATTAGTTTGATCTATAAAATGGTGAAAAATGTCAGATTCTCAAAAGCCCGAGAGGACCTCCTCAAATGTTTGATTTGTCAAGAACCCTGTCATAGAGGACTAAGGAAACCACAAAATATTCAGTCTCAATTTTTACTTTTTTCTTAAAAAAAACAAACAAACAAACAAAAAAAACGATTAATCGATTAGTAGTTAGTGATAAATGTGATAGTTAACAACTAATCAATTAATCATTGCAGCTCTTACTGAACATCATATATGCCGATACTGACATAGATCGATGTAGCTGTGATGGGGCAATAATATATCTGTCAGGCTCTGACAAAAACATCATGCACAATAGTCAAACATTGATATGAACCATTTTACTGCACAATAAGTACTTTTACTGAAAGAGCACATGTTGCTGATAATACCACATACTTTTATTAAAGTAGGTTTTCACAGCAGGAGTTTTACTTGGAGTGGAGTACTTTCACAGTGGGGTAACAGAGCTTTTCACTGAGGGATCTGAATACTTGATCCATCACTGCTCCTCTCTCCCAGACAGCTCAGTCACAGAGTAAACAACAGCTTTGACTCATTACAGCTTTGCTCCACCAGTCTGGACCAAAGCTGAAGCTAAAATGTTTGTCTAGGAAACCGGAAACAGTCCAGAGTGTGTGCTCACGTAAAGATACTTTGTTTCCAAAAACATCTACATGAAGATAAAGGTCACAAACTCGTGCCACAGCTGAACCGGCAGTGTAGCAGGAAGTATTACATAAGAGCAGCTAGCTTCGTTAGCTGTCCGGCTAACGTGGACAGAGCTCTGATGTTACGCAAGCTAGCTGGATAACAGTGTGTTTTTAATTGATTAAACGGGTTCAAAGGCAGCGGACGAACCCCGGGGAAGTGTCCAAAGTGACTTACCATGGTGTTATTCCAGCCTGCCGTTTGATTTTCCGAGTTGCAGGTCGAGGGCCAGCCAGGTTTCAGGTTTGACTGCATTTAAAGATGATGATGATGATGATGATGATGATGCATCAGCTAAGCGCGTGCAACGGGAGCCGTCCTGTCAGCCGCCATTGTTAAAAAAAACAAACCTTTCAAGAGCCTAAAAGTGACTTATGTGAGCCGTCAGCTGGTCCAGACTGATAACAACAGCGCTGCCGTGTTTCTACTCGAGTGGAGATCGCTTGATTGGAATCAGGAAATGATTGAATGACACCGAGCACGGGAGATCCTGTACTGTCCCTTTAAGGAAGAGCTGGAATAAAACGACAGAGCTCTCACTCCGGTGCGGGGTTTTTTTTTTTCCTGGCACATCATGATCATGATTTGGGAGCTGCTTTCATTAAGCTCATACCATATACAGATGTGAGATTATACTGTTTCCTAAGGGCTACTGTTTTATGGAGGGCTTTGCGGGCCTAAATTTAATATTATTGATTAATTATTCAATGCTTGAATAAATGAATACATAATTATAATTATATATAAATTATTTTATATAATTTATTATTTATAAATATGCTTAATTGCCACCATCAATAAATAAACCACCAATTAAATGAGACATTAAATATATAAATGTTAAATTATTGTGCATATTTGTTTATTTTTTCATTCATTTATATCTATATTTATATAGCTACATATTTATTTATTAATTTGTTTGTTGATTTATTTATTTCCTTATTATTTATTCACACATGTATTTATCTATTTATGATTATTATTTATTTAGATATATTTTATTTATCTTGTAACTTGTTGCAGAAAAATTAATAAATGTGTTAACTTCATCCATCAAAGGTCTGAATGCAGGTTAAAGCCTCTAATTTGTTCAGCAAAGCCCTCAGTTTGATCGAAAAAGGCATTGAAATTGGCTTTTTATTTATTTATTTTGTTTATTTATTTATTTATTTATTGCCTCCATCTGTTCAGCTACAGCCAACATATCTACCCTTGTAGGAAGCTGTATTTCAATAAAGTCCGCATCAGGTGCTGCCATCTTGTATTAGGCAAAAGCAATGAATACATTTCACTTTTATATATTTCATGTATTATTAGGGGGCCAAGCCCGCGGGGCTGGGAACCGCGTATGCAAGCATACGCGTTTCCCAGGACCAGCGGTGCTGGGAACCCTATTGTTTTTGTTCAGATTTTTATTCTTTTTTTTTTTTTTTTTTTTATTCTTCCCCCGGTAAAAGTGTTCCTGCAGGCTAAACCGTGCAAGGGAGGGCGGTGCAATTTGGAGGGTTGGTCCAGACCCCTGCACGTACCTCAGGCGCAAAAAGTGACCTATATCTGCCAGCAGGTGGTGCTATAACCAAGGGCAACGCCTTTTGGCCTATAACTCCCAAACCCTTTGGCGCACATTCAAAAGCCTCATATCCACAGATTCCCTGAATTGCCCTGAATCACCTGGGCTACGCCACGCCCATTTCCGCCTAAAATTTTTTTTCAGGAAATCGCTAAAACTCAAAAACCTACTTTTTCGAACTCCTCCTTGGGGTTTGGTCCGATCAGTGTGAAAATTGGCATGTCCGTTCGTCAGCTGGACCTGATCTAAAGTTATCAAAAGAATTTTGTTTGGTCAAAATATGCGCAAATTATTAACGAATAAAATTTTCTAGCTAGCTATAAAAACGCGAACAGTTGCATATCTCGGTCAAAATAAATGCTAACGACACCAAATCAGAGATCCTTGGTTGACATCTGACTGTGGGGGTGTGAGCCAAATTTGGTTAATTTTTGGCCACTAGGGGGCGCTGCAAATATGCCAACGTTATATCTCTTAAACGGCAACACCGATTTTTACCAAATTTGGTGGGCGTGATGCTGGGTCACTCCTTAGACCATATCTTGAAGGTAATCACGACTGGTCAAAGTGGGCGTGGCTTATTACGACATAAACAACAAACATTTATTTTAGCTCAAGTATTATGCTGAGGGCAGTGAAATTTACAGGGTATATATAGAATAGCACACACACCACCCACACCAAAAATTATGCGTCTACTCCACTAGGTGGCGCTGTAACGGACACAAACACGTTTTGGCCTGTAACTTCCACATTTTTGATCACAATTTCATAAACCTTATATCCACGTGTTCCCTACATAGAGCCGCATATTCTGACATAGGCCACGCCCACTTCCATAACATATTTCTCTTTCTAATTTGCTACACGTCAAAAACCTACTTTTTCGAACTCCTCCTAGGGTTTACGCTCCAGCTGCGCGAAACTTTGCACATACAATCTGCAGATGGGCCTGATCAAAAGTTATCAAAAGAATTTTGCTACTCCAAAAAATGCGGTACTTATAAATAAGCAATTTTTTCTGCTACCTCAAAAACACATACTGTTGCATATTTTTGTCAAAATAAAAGCTATCAACATGAAACTCAACTCACTTGTTTCCGAGGTCAAACAGAGGCTCTGTACCAAATTTGGCACAAATTGGCCAACAGGGAGCGCTATAAACACAGTACTATCAAGCGAGACAAAAGTTGCTCGGATCCGCACGAAATTCGGGGAGCGTGATCTGGAGTCGCTCCCGAGCCTGGCTGTAAAGTTTAGTGATGTTTGCTCAAAGTGGGCGTGACTTGTTACAACAAACATATTCAGCCTTTGACACTTGCAGTGCTCTTCCCATTACAGTAAGAGGAAGGGAGAGACAGGGCAGCCTTGTTTGACCCCACATTTAACGGCAAACCTCGGCGATGTGCCTCCCGGTTACGAAACACAGTCTTTGCGTTGCATGGCCTCCGCGACACCCGGGGCCGAGTCGCGCGGGAGGCTTGGCCCCCGTTCATAACTGCTTGCAGTTCTAGTTTAAATTGTTATTTATCTACTTCTAGAGTCACTTACCCAATACATTGCATATTTATTTTTCTATTAATTAATTTAGGCACTTAACTATATAATTCTATATTTATTAAGAATTACTTAAAGAATTATTTATTTTACCCATTTATTTACACATTTAATTATATAATTGTTTATGTATTTATATATTTAGTTTCGGCCCTAAAGACCCCCTGTAATGCTTGGGTGTGTTTGGAATAAAAAATAGAATTTCGATGAAGAAGCTATGGCTACACCAGCCAAAGTGTCGCTTATACATAGACGATCTTTGGTGTCGCATGTGCGTCAGCAGGCGCTATCAGCCAATAGGAAAAAAGTCATAATAATATAATTTTTTAAATATTAGTTAATATTTTAAAATTTAAAAGCTGGCCGCTTGTGTTGTTACATTCATTTAAAGAGGTATTTTTTAAAGCACCTAAAAAGTTAACGAGAAGAATTTTAATTTGGTAGCAGAACTCAAAGAGTTAAAACGTCTACAGGAAGTTTATCACGGGTGTATAAAGACGCTTCCTGTGCTGCTCTGACTTACAAGAAACATATTTTGAAACATTCATGGCTTGATGTTAAATAAAGATACACGAAGCAAACAAACAAACAGCAGCCGAAGATGAACTACGTACCAGGGACGGCGAGTCTCATAGACGATATCGACAGTAAGTTAGGCAGGAGGATCCGCTCCTCGCAGACGCACAGAGATGGTTTGGTGGAAAATGGTTCAAGATGTGGCATCGTGTGTCTGACACAAACTGGTTCACTTGTACCCGGTAAATGTTGTAATAAAACACGATTGTGTTGTTTTATCCTGCAGAGAAACACCTGGTGCTGCTCCGAGATGGAAGAACACTGATCGGTTACCTCAGAAGCATTGATCAGTTCGGTATAACTCTTTTAATTACCTCCCACTTTGTGTTTACTTAACATGCAAACCAAAGCATATCAGCTAATTACAATTCAGATGTTCATATGAATCCCACCATCTTATTTTTATTTTATTATTTTTTTTGTTATTCTTTATAACCCTGCACTTAAATTCTCTAACCTGTCCATTTTGTCCCTCCTCAGCCAATTTAGTTTTCCATCAGACAGTTGAGCGCATCCACGTGGGGAAGAAATTTGGTGACATCCCCAGAGGAATATTCATAGTGAGAGGAGAAAATGTGGTGCTGCTGGGAGAGATAGTAAGTGGGAACATCCTCATTTTATTTGTGTGTGCCGGAGTGATAAAATTGTCCCATTCACAACATGTCTGCTGCTCTTCTATAAGTCAGCATTTTCTTTTGTCTGTTGGCAAATGAGGCTCTGTAAAATAAATGTTTTGTAAACAAGGTTGCAGGCTAATACTGGGCGTTGAAGATGGGATGGTGAGATGGATTTTGTGCAGCCTCCTACATGGTCAGAGTTTATGACTAGAATCACTGAGGAAAGCTCACACAAGATATAAACTTAGAAAATGGTAATAACAACAAAAACAATAATATATCTTTATTTACATAGAATGTATCAAAACAAAGTTACAAAGTGTTCCACATAGTGAGCAAATAACATAAAACAACATATAAACTAGAACCCGACTGATATATTGGTTGATAGATATATTATCGGCCTGATATTGGCCTATCACAGCTATATCGAAAACTTTTTTAAAACAGAACTTTGTTTGCTTTATAGGCTGCATTTTATGTATGTTTCAGTCTTTCTTAAGGATTCAGGGTTAATGTACAGATATATTTTGCTCTTTTTCTGTGTTTTTAATTTATAGTTATTTATAATTATTAAAAAGACAAAAGAAAGTTGACTGTTTCAGTTTGAAAACTAAAGTTTATTGTTAAACTGTAAAATATCCTGCCTCCATTACATATCTTTGTTAAAATTGATAACTGCCTTTGAGGGATCGTTGCAAAAAATGTGTTTGTATTTTATATTATATTCTGTAGAAAGAATATCAGCCAATACATTGATATCAGATTTTTTTTTTTTAATTTTAAAATCGGTATAGGCATTAGCCCCCAAAAAATCCAGTATCCGTCAGGCCCTAATAAAAACACATTAAGACAAAGCAATAAAAATACTGAACAAATACATAAAAATACATTAAAAATGGAAAAACCCAGATCAGATGAAATCAGTCATTGTTATCAAACCCTTAGCCACAGAAAATACAACTTAAATACACAATATTCTGGTAGTATAATACAGCATAGCTAAGCATTTTGACTATTTTGTTTGTAAGGAATCATGCAAAGACTCACTACGAATCACTCTGATGCCTCTGACATGACCGTTGACATAAATCTTTACTTTTTGAGAGATAAACTTAAGGATTTTGAGCAAGTTACAGGCTTTTGGTCAATCCATTGTGTGGTGCTGTTTGCACGAAATTGTTTCAATATATGCATTTACTCTTTTGCAAATGCCCAGGATGATTTTGAGAAATGTGGCAAAGCGACTGAGAAAAAATTTTAACACCAACACAAGGCATTAAATACACGGTTGTCAGGCTCAGCTAACAGGAGAGGTTTGCAGTAGCTTGATGACTACACCAAGTTGCCATTTCAGTTTCATCTCATCATTCATTTATTACTCATTAATCTATTTCTATTTTAATTCCTGATGTGGGTGCACACAGGCTAGGTTTGTGGTAAAGTAGGACTGGTGCCTTTTCAGTGCTTTTTAACTAGTGAGATACTGAATGATCAGATTTGACCAACAGTGAAAACTAAATACAGATGATCAGCAGTAAACCAGCTTAAGCACAAAAAAACCAGCTCATTATTTGTACCACATACAGTCAAGTTTATTTGAACTGTGCATTAATCAGCATTACTGTAATTTAACTACTTATGGAAGTAACTGGACATGTAACTAATCACTTTTCTCAAATTAATAATGCAATTGCTGCAACCTGTTCTATAATCTATCTTCATCTGACCTTACTGTGGCACGAGACAGGGCAATGGGAGCTTCAGTTACGGACAATGAATGAATGAATTAATTGATCACTGAGCCCTCTAACGTCGTAATTTAAAACCCACCCCAGGTCAGGAGGGACGGGGTCCAAAATTAAGGCCCTGCAGAAGCCAAACGTGGGTAAATTTTCTATTTGCCGAGTAAAAATCTTGTTGCTGAAAATGCAGTAAAGTTCATAAGTACAAAGTTAACCCATTAAAAGTAAATTATGAAAAAGTTTTGCCTGAACAAGGAGTCTCAGCTACAGTGTGAAAAATTAAGGATGGTTTTATTATGCTAATTATTTTAAGGATAAAGCTTCTTGAACCCTAGTTATTAAGGGAAAACAGCTTGATATAATCACATTATTTACTGCCCAGTGAAAGCATGATTTAATTTTAATCTACTATATTTTTGGCTTTATTGCTGCATGTAAGAGAAATTAAACAAAGATCTAATCTTTCATCAAAATGTTTCTCATAGGCAATACAGTGTAACTTGCGGTAGATGCTAGAAATTTTTACAGTTGTTACTAAAATAATTAGAGCAGACATTTAAAAGTTATGCAAAAGTCACGTTCCCAAGTAAATGATTACTTTTATTACGTGGGAATTGGAAAAATAATTCAATTATTTTTTGAGAGAAGTAACTAGTAACTCTAATTACTAAATTTTAGTAATTTGCCCAACACTGGTATTAATATATACACAATATTTCATGAGTTTGTTGTCCGTGTCTCTGCAGGACGTGGACAAACCCTGCGACACACTCCTGCAGCAGGTCTCCATCGAGGAGATCCTGGAGGAGCAGCGGCTGCAGCAGCAGGCCAAACAGGAGACGGAGAAAGTCAAAATGCAGGTCCTGAAGGACCGAGGCCTTTCCATCCCCAAAGCGATAACTTAGATGAATACTGACGCCGCCTTGATTCCATGAGCCTCGTTCTCAGCTTGTATGGGACTGAGAAGTTTTTACGTTGAATTTTGAGTATGAGAGTGTTTTCTTTATGTGGGTAAAAGGCTGCATCATGCCGGGCCTGTATACTGTAGTGTACTGTATGAATTTAATTTGAATTATTTGGAGATAAAAACATGTGATAGCTGCTCTCAGTTTTACAGACCATGACAGCAAAATGGAAAAAAAAACAACACTTTTTTTGTCTAAGAATCATTCTGTTGGCAATTTATTGTTTATTTTACAACAGCAGCACTTTGTATTTTGTCACTGATCTGCTGAGTCTTTATTTCCAGATCAGTGGGCCTGCGATGACAAAAACTACTTGCTATGTTCCATTAAAGAGTTTAGTTTTTCATTATGGATGGTGTGCTTGGAAAAATTTGTCATCACATTATCTGACCACTCTGTTTTACTTGGTCTGCTCATTGGATGGATGATTGGAGGGACCTATGGGGCACAGGCACAGGGGCCCTGGGCCGGAGCGTCTGTTTGAAGTGACTTTTGACAGGGAGACACAAAACAAAACAGAGACAAAAGAAGCTTGAAGAGACAAAAGTACCACAAAGAGACACAAAATGAGTTTGAAGAGCCACAAAATGACTAAATAAGGACACAAAAGTACCACAATGAGACACAAAGTGACTACAATAGG
Source organism: Lutjanus argentimaculatus (assembly GCA_034769285.1). Taxonomy (NCBI): domain Eukaryota; kingdom Metazoa; phylum Chordata; class Actinopteri; order Lutjaniformes; family Lutjanidae; genus Lutjanus; species Lutjanus argentimaculatus. The sequence goes on from JAWZSL010000017.1 coordinate 15,417,359, forward strand.
ACACAAAAGAAGACACAGAACAACTAAGAATATTTAAAGTTACCATAAAGACATGCAACCACTACAACGGGACACGAAAGTGATACAAAGAGAGACAAAATGACGAAAATGAAACACCTAAGTGCTACAAAAAGACACAAAAGTACCACAGACACAAAACAACCAAAAGGAGACATAAAAGTACCTCTAAGAGAAACAAAACAACTATGAGGAAACAGAAAAATGCTACAAAGAGACACAAAGGTCACAAAAAGAGACAAAATGACTGAGGAAACACAATTCAAGTACCACAAAGAGACACAAAACCATTATGAGGAGACAGAAATACCACAGAGACACAAACAAAAGGACACACTTAAGTACTGCAAAGACAAACGGCTACAAGGAGGCACAAACAAAAGGAGACACAAAAGTACCACAAAGAGAGGCGACAACACTGAGACAAAGTACCAAAGAAACACAAAAGTACCACAACGAGATACAAACATTACAAAGAGACACTAGATGACTACGATGAGACAAGAAGTACTACAAAGAGACAAAATGACTATAAAGGAACACAATTAAAGTACCACAAGGAGACACAAAAGTACCTCAAAGAGACAAAACTACAAGCAGACAGAGGGGTACCACAGGAACACAAAAGTACTACAAGGAGATACAAAAGCACCACAAAGAGAAACTGTGTCTGTGTTCCTGTTAAAAGGGGTTGGGGGCCTTTTACATGTCTGTGTCCAGGGGCCCGTTGTCTCATAATCCGTCCATGACTCTGCTGCATTACTAACGCTTTATAAAGGCTGAAATATTTGGGTAAATTTAGGACTATAACGCAGCCAGTGTCTCTCCTGTCCTCAGCTGGCGCCAGCGCCTTTGCATGCTGCAATATGACATTAAATATGCAATTTGTCATAAAATCTATGCAGAGAATAATAATCAATTTGTATAACTGAGTTTAGGCAGGCGACACATGAGAGCATCAGACTACTTCACGTCCGGAGAAATCGATCCAATCTGCCTTCATCAGTCAATAAGCAGTTGTTAATCGTTTGGACGGATACAGTGAGTTAATATTCAACAGGAACCCGCCTCACTGCGCTGCAGCAGCGAGCAGGGCGGCGGTGCTCCGTCAGATGGATGATGGATGTATGAACTCTTAAACGACTTATCATGGTACCACGTGAAGGAGCCCTCCTCTGAGGTTCACTGTATGTTGGACTGTTTCACTGTGAACGCTGACCAGCGGCCTGCAAGTGGGGAAAAAAAAAGTGTTAAGTTGTGTACAGTTAGACAGGTTTGACTTCCAGGAAGACTTCAAAATAAAACTCCACAAACTTCATTAAAGAAGGCATCACAGGGGCCTCAGTGGATCAGGTCATTCCTACCCAGCAAACAAGTTTTAGTTTGGGGAACGTTGCCCAAAGATTTCACAAAATAAACCTCAACCTTGTCGAAAGGGTTAAAACTTCTCAAACAAACTTTCTTAAAACTTTTTTGCAGCTTATAAGGGGAAGATTTGTCGGGATTCATGGTAAATGTAGTCAACTTTATGCAATAAATTCCTCCCTGCTGTTATATGTAGCTCAGAGTGTGCGAAGAAGGAAAAAAAAACTGAGAAAACAGCTTTTAAAGACACAGATTTTTAGACAAGACAAAACATAAGACACTACGAGTCAATAAGAGGGAAATTCTAACCAGATATCATGAAACTCCCCCAGCTGATTAGTTACATTAAGACAATTATTTATATATTTCAAACTAAAATATGAAAGTGAGGCACTATTTAATGCTAACTTTGGTAGAAATAGAAGAATAGACAAATTCTAGTAAAATAAACATCTAAATATGTATTTTGGATGTTTTCTTTCCACTAGTGTGAAAGAGGACATGTCATGGAAGTCCATTCTGCCAGTAAAATAAAACAAATATATCCCCATGGTCAGTTATAATTATGAGATTAAAAATAAAATAAAACTGTGACATAAAAAGTCAGAATTGTTGACCATAATTTTGACTTTCTATCTCATAATTATGACTTTCCATTGTGGTCTTTTTTTCTTTTCCTGGCAGAAATGGGTTCGATTATGACTTTTTATCTCTTAATTGTGACTTTTCTTTCATGATTATGACTTTTTATTGATGCAATAAATTCCTCACTGCTGCTGACTGAGAAAGGTGAGTTCTCTTTGTGCCGATGCTGGAACAAAGTTGAAAGTTCTTTGCGTGAAATGAAGAACCGACCCGCTGAACTGAGAAAATGTAACTGAAAATCAAATTTGTTTGTGATGTTCATCATTTTGACTGAAGAGTTGTTGGTTCAACTTAGTATCTTAAACTCACTGAACATGTTTTCTCAAGTACAACTGAATTAATATGAATTTTATTTGAATAGAAAAGTTTATTAGAATTACCGTGACTTGTCTCTTTATATTCAGTCAACTAAAAATGTATAGACAGGCCAAACAAATAATTTTTACAGTGCATGTTTTGGCCAACAAGTAATATGTATAGGCTATGGTGGTTATACACAGTCAGGTTTAGGGAGTAATGGGATTAGGTAATCTGGATACAAAAAAAGCCCTATGTATTCCATTACAGATAGAAAACATGTAATCAGATTATAGATACATTTAGTAAAAATGGGGATTATTAGCAGGATTACCATTATAAAATAAAGAACCATTTTCCATCATGCACAGTGCACACACAGCTGCCAATTTATTATCATGGCCTCTAGTGAAAAAAAAATCTTTCACTGGATGGAAATTAAATTTTTTTTGTCTTTATATCAAGGTAATTAGTAACTGTATCAGAATACATTTTTAAAGTAAGCCTCCCAACCCTGTACACAGCCACATGGGTATGGTTGTCTGAAGCTCGCATGTGATGCATCCTGGGACATGTAGGCACTGCCGCCAAGGCTCTGAGAACAGAACTCAGTTCAGTCAATGTAGCACATACTGAGGAATGTATTGCTTTAAATGAAAATGTGGCAAATTTTCTCTGGAAGGTTATCTTTTTGCTAGGATGTTCCTGGGGTCTTATGTTCCTCAGATTAATATGGTACATAAGAGGAACATGACAAAGGGTACTACGTTCTGCAGTTCAACATATGTTGCAAAAATAAAAACTTGCAGCCACACAAATCCATTTAGTTTGCACTCATGGGTCACCATCTGCAAATCTCTGCAGAGTGCAGAGGCACCTAACGAGTGATGCGTCCTCACCTGTTAAATCGTTAAATCAGAGACTGCTGTCTAATGAAATGTGTCCACAATGTTATTCATACAAATGCAGTTATGTAGAAATTCTACCACCAGATGGCGACTTTACCTTTTTTCCTCCCTCTCCATAGTCTCTACAGTAAATGGCTAATTTTACCTTCATATGGCTGCAACAGAGACAAGGTTAGAGAAAAGAGAATGAGGATTTGCTTGGCTTTTAGTGCAGGAGGTTTGCATTTTCAGCGTTATAATGTGTGACAGGTCTCTGAACTCCCTCATGGGTGTTCTCAATTTGTTCCAGCTGATTAGAGCTCTGCACTGGTTGGAATTTGGTGAATGTATGCAGGGAGTTTTCTGACGTCACCACATCCTTAAGTTGAGCTGTTCAGGAGAAAAGGCATCCACTGAGAGGAGGCCTAACAAGTGGAAACACCCGTATATCTGTGTAGAGCCATGACTGCTTTAGTGCCATGAAGAGCTGTAACAGCTTCAGGGGAGACACTACAGGTGAGGGGGGTAAGAAAAATTAACTAAAAGATATCACCATGACACTTCCCCAATCATTTATTTACATTAAGACAATTATCTTTTGTATTACAAGTTTTATGGATTTTATGTTTAAATATACAATGATGCATTATCTAATAAAAATATGTTAATTTGCATACATTTCCCGATTAGAAATCATGTTTAAAATTCTTGTTTCATTTTGTTAACATTACATTAGGAGTCAAAAGTTTTATATAGAGGGAATCTCTCTCTTTTTTTAAATCAATCCAGAAATCAAGAAAATACTGTAAAGAACCATGAAAAATTGTCATTTTTTTAAGGAATAAAATGTTGTATAAATCAGGCTGATGTATGATAAATGATCAAACGCCTCTATAAAAACCTTCAGGATGTAGACAGGAATAAAACTGGAGAGTTTGGTGCATCAGAGTGCCACTGAGGTGGAGATTTCTTGCTCAGTGTGTGAGGAAAAAAAACTTATTTTGAGAAAACAACCTTTAAAGATATATATTGTAAAGTTCCTTACATTTTTAGACAAAACAAAAAATAAAACAAGTATATTTGTTCATAGACAAATAGACAGCTTCTGGCTAAATAAACACCTAAATGTATATTTGGATGTTTTCTTTCCACTAGTCTGAAAGAAGGCACAAACCCTAATTCCATCACTAAAATTAAATATATATAGACTCATGGTAACTTATAATTGTGAGATAAAAAGTCTCTATGTTAGCCATAATACTGACCTTCTATTTCATGGCTATCTTAAGTCTTTTTTATCTCATAAATATTACTTTTATTGAGGACATGTTTTCTCTTTTCCTGGCAAAAATTAAGTTCCTTAGAGAGAATAAATGGAAGAAAAATAAAATCGACCACTGCATGAAAAACAGTGCTTCTGCCTGAAGTGTCTTCTCAGTGAGAGAACACAGAAAAAAAACACCTTTAATATCCCTCAACTTCTGTTCCTGGTCATGCACAATAAGCTTTGGTATTATGCTTTTACTTTGCTGACAGATAATCTGAACTTCTGGTGGAGTTAGTTCCTGTCTCCGGCTTGACGCAGCTGTGACGGGGGAGGCCCAGCCCATTTTGATTACGCACAGACAGGGGAGGGGGGAGCGCGCTGATGTCCTCTCCGCTGCGCTCAGCCAACCCCTGCCGTTGTAATGTAAAGCTGGTAGTATCCTGCCTGGCGTACCGCTGGAAGGAATCCACTGAAAGGACTCGGTTTGCACACATCGGCTCCTCCGACCTGAACATTTTCTGCATCGGAGAGATTCCGCAGCCAAATTACGCATGGAATGGTTTTGGGGGGATTGGAGTAGAAATGCAGCGCCGCACTTCCAGCCAACAACAAGAACCATGCCCAGCTTACATTGCAAGCAAATCTATGACATCCTGTTTTATCAACTACGACTTTGATATGAGTGAAATTTGCTCGGATACCGACGAGGAGTGAAAAAAGAAGAAGAAGAAACACAGCAGCACACGACCTGAAGGACGCTGCTTTCGCTGCAACGCTCGTCTACTGAAAACCTCTGCATTTAGGATTTTCTTTTTTGATGGAGCTGGAGAACATAGTAGCCAACACTGTACTGCTTAAAGCCAGAGAGGGTAAGTTGACACATAAAGGAGCTGTGAGTGCAAACAGTCAGCAGGCCAGGCTGTGGCACATTTTGCGCCCAATATGCAGAAAAGGTGGGAATAATCGTGCTGATGACGGCACTAGGTAGCTGCCTGCGGACTGTACAGCAGGTAAACCCCACAGATGCAACAGAAAAACAGTCTTATGCAACATTACAGAGAACGTGAACACACTTACTGAGAATGATCCACCTGGTGATCAATTTGAGGCCGAAATCAAACCGTTGGATCATTTTATCCTCTCAGATTTTGACAGATCAGACGCGTTTTCCCACATATGTAAAGGGGAGGTAGGAAGGAGGGGAGAGGAGGAGGAGAAGGGGGGTCTGCCTCTGCCTCCCACATCCGCTTTCGCTGTCTGTGCAAATGAATGCGCTCTTTCGCAACATTATACATGCTGAGGCACACATTGAAGCAGGGAATAACTTCTCACAGAGGGATAAATGAGTGTAGGCTGGCTGGCATCTCAACGGTGATGTGATGACGTGCATGCTGTTCAAATCTATGTATGTATGGATGTATGGGGCCTGCGCGGGCGCGCACACACACACACACACACACACACACACACACAGAAAGACTGTGGTTATCAGTGTATGTCTAATGTCTGCAGTTGGACTGTGTAGTCTGAAACATGAACGTGTTTAGTGTCATTAGTGGCTCTGTTTGAGGAAGACAGGGTCGTGCTGAGGGCAGGAGGAAGGCCTGCAGGTAAACATCGTGCAGTCTGACGCCATGATTGCTTCCATTAAAGTCCTCTGGAGATCCCTGAATATGTTGTGGGAACCAGTGGGTTAAAAAAAAAAAAAACATGAAAGTAGCAGTTAGAGATGGTTAGTGTTGGGATTTTATCGATATCCATACTTTTATTTAGGGTGATTTGATAGTTTCATAATACTTGGATACCAATTCAGTATTGAATTGCGATTCTTAAAGGAGCAGTTCAACACAAAATCAAAACCACATATTTTCCCCCTGGCCTGTAATGCTGTTTATCCATCTAGAGTTTTTCAGTGCGAATTGCAGAGTTTTAGGAGATATCAGCCATAGAGATGTCTGCCTTCTCTCCAAGTAATAAAGCTAAATGGCACTCGGCTTGTGGTGCTTAAAGCACCAAAAAAAAGAAAAAGAAAAAAATATATTTGAAATATTCAAAAGCAGTTCCTCTTTCCAGAAATCATGACCCAGTTACTCAAGATAATCCACAGAGCTTGTTGTGAGCAGCTTCATGTTGGAAATATTTTCTTTCTAGTAAAAACAGAAAGTAGCTTTGGTCGATTCGACTGCAGAAAGACAGTTGTTTCCACATGAAACTGCTCACAACAAGGTCTGTGGATTATCTTGAGTAACCACGTCATGATTTCTGGAAAGTCACACTGGTTGTCAAGAGAGAGAAGGCAGACATCTCTCCAAAACTCCACAACTCACACCAAAATAGTCTAGATCAATAAATAGCACAACAGGCCAGGGGAAGAAATATATATATATATATATATATTTATTTTTGGGTGAACTGTGATCTTTGGTTTTATTGCGATGTTTTATTTGTTTTTTTTTAAACAGTAGACTGTTGAATCATACGCTCCCAGAGACTGTATACGATGAGTCATATTTATGAGAACAATGCTCATCACACGTCAGTCTGAGTTTATTGCTATACTGCATATAAAAATAGTAAATTAAATACTGTTTGAACAGAACTTATACTCATCAAACCAGTGCCGTGAGAAAATAATATATTCAATAAGACATTAGACCAAAATGAACAGAGCCTCCGGAAACTGCACACAGCACACATATGAACATTTAAATAAACTCCCTCACATGTAAAATTGAATTGAACTCACTGTGAATTTTGAGTTTTGACCCTGCGAGGTTGCTGTAGCTCTTCAGTGTATTGAAGCTAGAGTAGCAGATTGAGCTAATACAATATTTCATCTGTTCCAACAGAACAGACTTTTCTGAAGGGAAAATTAATATTTTTGGCAATGGAGTCTGGTTGGTTTGGAAAGAACAATATTTGGCTCATACAATGACATTTTCCCATCAGAAAAGGCTGTCTAACAGCAAAGTAAAGTGGTGAAAATATTATACATATAGCATACATTTGAATTTATATAGTATTTTTTTTTACTACAGATCAGTACCTCATATGAATCCACTTCAAAAAAACCAAAATGTTCCTTTAATATGTGCCCCCGCTTCAGTGTTGAAACAAAACTAACGTCATTGACCATCAAACTTCCTTGGAACTTTGTATGTGTGTCATACTTCTGTCTTTTCCATAATAAATGATGTCATCTCTTACTAGCATTACTCCTGAATCCAATTAACTCGGTTTTGTGGCCTGTCAAACATGCACACACTTGCACAAGTGCAGACACAAGTTTATTTGCAGGCAGCACGTGGTTTCGTGTGGCAACAGTCCCTGTGGAGTTGACTGTAGCTCCTTCCATTTATCTCACAATGATGACACACTTAAGAGGAAAAAGGGCAAGTCTTTGGAGAGGGCAGGGAGAGTTTCATGGGAATTAATGGCATAATAAAGTGAAACAGGAAGCTGACACGCTGTCAGAACCCTTACGAAGGATGCACTCGCCCGCGGGTCAATCTGGACGCTTGTTTTATGGGAGCAGAGCACGACTGGGCCGGGTGAATTAAGCTTCATGAATTAATAAGAGCAGTTAATGACCCATGACAGATCTTGCTTGTCCCAGCTGCTCCATTGGTGCTCATCCAGTCGCTGCCCCGACTGTGTGTGGGAGAGAAAAGGCCTTTTACCATCTCACATTAACGGGATGAGATGGTTCTTTGACTTAATGTCTGAAGCACGACTTTCTTCGCAGCTTGATCAATGGCCCTACAAATGCAGCGACATGAGAGCGGATCAGCGGTTGAGTTTATTGCTCTGCACACATTGAAACGTGTCGCAGGTTGTTGGGAGTGTGTTATTGGTTGTGTCCTTTAACTGTCTGAATCATTAGAGGTTTTATCTTACAGGGCCCGGTGCCAAACACAATGTGCTGGTGGTAACTCTCCTGCTCCTCGCTCTCATGTAGGGTGAGCAGACATTCTCAGGGTTCAGCAATAATGTTTTTTTTCACTTTCACAACCAGACAAGTGGCTCAGAAAGTCATTTTTTACTTGTCCCTGAACAAATTGTTTCATTTATTAGCATTATCAAATAACAACAAAGACTAAAATTAATTGTCATGTTTAATCTAGGGCTGCAACCTCTGTAGAATATCAAAAAATAGTGAAAAATGTCCATCCTAGATTTTCAAAGTCCAAGGTGATGTCTAAAACACAAAGACATTCATTTGAATATGATAATTAGTGAAGAAAATCAGAAAATCTCTATATAAAACAGAATTTTCAGCATTTTTGCATAAAAAATTACGTTAATAATCAATCAATTGGCTGAAATCCTATTTAATTGACAATCTATGGTTGAAGTGAGTCGTTTCCCCTCCGCCTCCTCCTCCCCAGACGTGGCGAAGCTCTGCAGGCTGCAGGATCGTTGCAGGAGCACAGGACGTGTGCAACATCATAAATGACGATAACAAGCGAGGGCGAGTCCTCCACTGTAAGTTGATCAGCTGTTTATGACTGTCAATGTAAAGTTAAGGCCGTTATCCTGAAACCAAAAGCCCACTGCTCTGAAAGTACACACTCTGGACTTTGAGTTCAGTGACTGCCTGCCAAACTCCATTAACATATTGCTCAATTTAACATTGTTTAACATTATTTATGATTTATTACAGTAAATATTTTACAGAACTCTCCTTTAAATTTTGAATTAAACTTAAAGTTTTGCTGACCTATAATCTTTAATTGAGATAATTTACTTTTTTTCTCTAAATAAATTTGAATTTATTTATCCAAAGAAGAAAAGTAAATTATCTCAACAAAACATTATTAGTTGGTCAAACTTTTTCAGAATTAACTTACTTGGGCTCAAGTAAGTTGCCTTGAAATTTCCAGTTTTCTCAACTTTTTTCGTTTTTACAGTCATCATTTTTGCTAAATATGTCAGTGTATTATAGATGTGTATTCGCTTGTCTGTTATACTCACGTGGCTAAAGCAAATAATAGATTGTTGATGTCATTCGACCAGTTTAAACCAGACTGTGGGAGGAATTTGTGATAAAATTTATCTAAAACATGTGTGTGAGCTCCTGCAGCTTAATGAGTCTTATCTGCTAAAAAATACCTTTAAAATGACTGTAGCATACCTGCCACCTGTGCCAGGAGACTGTGTTTCATGTCAATTAATGACGATACTCTAAATTACTCTATTTTAATTGCTCTGACATGACAGCCCCCCCCCCCCCCGCCTCACCCCCCACCTCGACTTGCTGTGCTGAATTTCACCCATTCTCGTCCGGTCAACCTGCTCTCATGTGTGGCAGAGTTTCGTATATACACTCAGGCTCATTTTAGGTCACGTCCCAGCAGCACCAGCAGCAGTTAGAGAATGTGAATGGGGCGAATAAAAAGTGTTTATTCCTGTTTGTTTATGGGAGTATGTCTCCGGCTCACAGCTGAAGCAGCGCGAAGCACGCAGCCTCTGTCCAAACGCTCCCGGGGACCCACAACAGGAAGGGCCCAGTTTACACATGAAATCTTTGCTGTGTTTTATGCCAGCGTCCTCGCGCCTTCCCGATCAGTAAAACCAAGCGAGCGGCTGTGAAGCGTACAAATAAAAAACTATTGATATCTCCAGGCCAGCGGCGGCAAAACAGGCCCCGTGCCAACCTCACATCGCTCTGTGGCTCTTCTGTGTCAGCCATGACTGATCTGACAGCACAATCTGAGAAATTAGGCTTCCAAAAGGGTTCTACCCAGAACCATTTGCTTCTGAGAAACCCTTTTTTTGAAGAAAGGGTTTGTCAAGGGTTCTTTATAAGACTAAGGGTTCAATCAAGAACCATTTTCATCCAAAGAATCATTTTGAGAAGAAAGAGTTCTTAAATCCTTGAAGAACTTTTCTTCTAAAAAGGAATTGTGAAGGGATTTGTGTACCATAACATAAAGGGTTCTCATTAGAACCCCATAGATGGATTCTAGATAAAACCCTTGGAATATAAAAAGGTTCTGCATAGACCCACAAGTGTGTTCTAGGTAAAACCTGTGGAATATAAAAAGATTATCTGTAAAACACCCTTAGTAGGTCCTAGATAAAACCTGAGGAATATAAAAAGGCTCTTGGTAGAACCTCCTGGATGGGTTCTAGATAAAACCCTTGGTATATGAAATGGTTCTGTGTAGAGTCCTATCAGTGTGTTCTAGATAAAACCCTTATATAAAGGGGTTCTTGATGGAAGCCCCTTGGTAGGTTCTTGTTAGCATAGAAGGTGGAAAGGTTCTGCGTAAAACAACAACAGGGTGGGGTGGGTGGAACCATTACACCATGGAAGGTTTCTGTAGAAACCCTCACAGGGGATTCTCAGTGGAACCTTTCACAAATGGTTCCAGGTATAACCCTTTATGCTGGATTCTAGATAGAACGCTCTATAATGGTTCAAAGTGGCACTTTTATAAAAGGTTATATCAGTAACCAAAAAGGGCTCTCCTATGGAATAACTTTTTATGGTTCTAGTTAGAACCTTTTATCTCTTAAGAGTGTGCTGGTCTGAGTCATACCGCTAAGATCTTATGAATTCGGATGCATGATATTGGATTTTTGCTGATTTCTGATACCAGTATATTCACATATTTTCTCCACCTAATTGCAGAGAACGTCAAGTCTCACCTGTGATTGAATTAACATGTAATTATGCAGACATAATACAAAGGTTTTTTTTTTTGAAAATGTGGGCAAACTAAGAACCACTGCTGACAGTTTTTTTTTTTTCTTGCTTGTTGTAACTTTAGTATTTTTCATCTCTGACTTTATTTTTCCATGTTTTTGTGTCTACTTGACAAATGAGGACAACCACAGCAACCAGCAAAAGCAAACCTGAGCTAGAAACGTAATCACTCGGACCACTGCACAGAGACAGACCTTTTAAAGATCAGAAACAGCTGCTGTATCGCTCTGTTCAAAGCGACCAAACTCCATTGAGAAAAACAGTAATTTTACTTGAGCGGTCTACTGCTGCCTCGATCGCTTATGAACTCTTTAAAACACCAAAAGGTCACACAAGACCACAAAACAAACAAATATATGGAGGTAGCAGTAGACCAGAGAGGTAAAAATAAGTCTGGCTGCTTTGAACAGAGTGAAACAGCAGCTGTTTCTGATCTTACTCTTTAATCAAAAATGTCTCTCTGTCTTGGGATTCTTTCCATAATGCTGTCAGACACTTACAATGACAGTCTGAGCCTGTCAGTGGCAAAAACAAGCACTTCTAGTGGACGTACTTTGATGGTGCGCAGTTGCCCCTAAGGATTACATTGCGGCTCAGTTTGGCTTCTGCTTCTTGCCAAATACTGGACCAATTAAAAAAAAATGTTAATCCCACAAAACATGGAAAAAAGGGGTCCAGGTTGAAAAATATTAAAAATGCCCTTTAAAATGGACAATTAAATTTAAATTGTTGAAGGAATGCATGTTGAAGGTTTCTCCTCACACGACTGACTCTGAGCATGATTGCAGATAGCAGCTCGCTTGCATCGTCTTATCAGCTGAAGTGTTCCTTTCAGGCAACGCTTTATTTCATTTTAAGGCCTTTATCAGCTGATTCAGCTGATGTGGCAATATTATCATGCGTCCTACTTGTGAAGAACAGTCACTGAGTACGAGAACCTACAGATGGGAGATATATATGTGCTAAAACTTTCCAATCAGAATCGATTGACAATTTATATCTTTCATGTTAATCACAGCGGAAAATCTAACTCATTTTGATTTCCATAGGGAAAAAAAGCAGCTCTGATCATGTTGAGCCATATCCTGAAGTGACCACTGTCTTACATAAAGCCAAATGGTATTATACACTATCAGTCAGATGCAGCCCATAAGCTATTTAATCAAATTGATCGTTACATAACAAACTGAGTGGGCTACTGCCATCCGAGCTCCATCTTCCTGTGGAGCTGCTCTCCGGTCTCTGCGGAAGATACTTTATGGATGATGAGTATGCGGTGAAATGAAACACCCCGATCTGCAGCACGATCATCTGAGTATCATCTGACAGCTACGGCGCCGTTCGCCGTGACAGAGCAGCAGGAAACGCTGGTGTGCTGATGTTTTAAAAGCTCCGCTGTCGGAGGAAATTGGGGGTCACAGCAGATCAAAAAGAAAAGTTCCACCGAGTTATTCAAGCCTGACATGGCTGTTTGTTTCAGTGAGAGCTGTTTGGATCTGCCGTTTTAATGTTGGCTGACACATAAGTAGGCCGAGGGAGCAGGTTTAATACCAGGGTCCACTGTAGATTTATGTGTGTGTGAGCAGATGAGGGGTGTGGGGGTGAATTCCTTTGTTTAAATGTAACCTGAACCCAGCCGGTTCTGACGAGAGCAACATCAGCGCAGTAGACCCTGAGCTTATTAACTCTGTGTGTGTGTGTGTGTGTGTGTGTGTGTGTGTGTGTGTGTGGTGTGTGTGTGTGTGTGTGTGTGTGTGTGTGTGTGTGGTGTGTGTGTGTGTGTGTGGTGTGTGTGCTGCCTCCCCATTCACAACTCTTGCTGGCAGCGGTCGCAGATTCCAAGCCAGGCGAGCGAACGTCATCGACTGTCGAAGTGAATGAGAGTAAGGGGGAAAAATTGCATTGCTGCATCCAGATGCCTTTCTTGAATTGTGGTAACAGACCCGGGGTATTTAGTTTGGGCTACTAGGCTGAATTCCACTCCAACGCCTGCTGGCTTTCACATTCGGCCTGTCGTGTTTTTGCAGGTTGTAGCTGTGTGAGTTAAAAATCAACTAAAAATCACTTCAGTGTCAGATTTGGTGTGAAATTCAGTACTTTCTAGTAGAAAAGAAAGTAGTCCCAGTAGATTCTACTGCAGAAAGAAAGTAGTTCCAACATGATGATGATGATAATGAAGACCAAACGTGCCTTGTAAATATTATGGCAGCACTCTCTGTACATGGCTCTGGCAGCAAATAGCCTTCTGTTAGCTAGTAGCTTCCATAAACATGGTTAAAATGCCAAGCTAAACGGTCTAAAGCTTTGCTGTGTTTCACTCGAAACAATTTCAACAGCGGATAGGACATCCAACATTTGTTCTGTAATATTTTATTGTAATAAATTGTAAAATGACCACGATGTGTCATCAACGATTCAGGAAACGTGTTAAGTTGAATACTCGCTTGCCCCCCTTTGAAATTTCTATTCTGGGCAAGAAGAACCATTTTCGTTTGCCTGTTTCATGTTAATGAGTTCAAACAATGTGTCTGCCGTAAGAAATCATTAATAATCTTGAAGAAGGAGTAAATGTTTATGACGGTTAACTTGAGCAATATATTAATGGAGACAGGCGACAGGCAAAGTCCAGGGTGTGTATTTTCAGAGCAGTGGGCTTTTTTTCAGGATAACAGGCTGAACTTTACATTTGACAGTTATAAACAGCTGATAAACTTACAGCAGAGGAGTCGTTTTCACATTGATATTGTCAGTTTATGATTTTGCATACGTCCTGCTCTCCTGCAGTGTTCCTGCAGCCTGCATGAGCATCCTGGGGAGGTGGGGGAAGGGGGAAATAAGTCGCTTCAACCATAGATTGCACATTAAATCTTATGGCTCCGACTCGCTATTTGGACTGCAGTATGTTTTGCTGAGTTGTGTACCAAATGTTTCCAACAATGATCAGACCTTGAGAGAAATCAGTGTTTTATTCAAGGTAAGAGTGCATGTTCTACTAGCCTCTATAGTTGCTATAACTTCTGGGAAAAGATGAGATATGACAGAAAGGGAGGAAGGAAGTCTGCAAACTTGACTAAGTATAATGTGAATAAATTACATGACCTCATCTTTGAACATGATGTCTGCCTGAGTCATGTCAGATTTTCATCAGCTATGGCAGCTGTTTAACACACCATGATCCCATGGTACTTCAGTGGTAATGCCATGCAGTTATCTGACATTGGTCCAGAATCATGTGGCGTTTAATGAATGATGGACTCATTCTTGTGCTAAATTACAAATCCATAGAGAAATGCCCGCATGATTAATATCTAAATATGGAGGTATCCAGTCATTTGGGATCCTCCAAAGTGCAACCGGATCGTCAGAGTCCCAGATTCAGTTTGCAACAAGCACCGATTAGATTTAGTTGCGTTTGTTTACACTACAGCTCAACTGATCAGCAACTACATGAAGCTATGTGAGATAACATGAGATAACAGGTTTTAGGTATTTGTCTGTACAAGTGATTTGTGCATGGTGTCTTTGAGTTCCTGCTGCAGAGGGGTTAATGGTTGCAGGGTGGGGGGCGGTGTTGCTTCATCATGTGACGCCACAGCAAGTCTCAGCAAGCTGGGGGAGCTGCTGTCGTCAGGACAAACGTAATTCTAGTGAAATGAGCTGGTAACCTGTTCGAATCAAACACACAACAAAGGCCTTTGTTGTCACCAGTGGGCATGAACAATATACAGTAGACACACAAACTTTCTCTCCCACTCATACACAAACAAAAACACTGGCCTGCAGTGCTCCTCCCTCAGGACCCCTCTGAAAGGACGGGACCATGACATAATGCCGCCGACTTTTATTGGGTAGAGAGCCTTAATGGAGGGGAGAGTAAAATACACAGGAGGGAAACAAGCCTGTCGTTTGTTCGCTGGGAAAGACGGGACAGGAAAAGAAAACTTGTGAAGAGAGCCTGTTTCACAGAGCTGCAGGGCTGTTCGTGGGCCATTCTTATATTTATCACTTCTCTCAGAAGTGATTCACTTTGATTATTAAAATTTTCATGTTTTCACTTCCCAGCATTCATGCATCAGAAGCACTCGGGCTGCAACATCAGAGCCCCCAAGATACTGTGTTTACTGGCAGTCAGGGTTACTGGTAATAATATTAAGTATGCGTCCCAAAAATACAGTTTTGTTTTTTTTTACCAATACTAGTGGCATCCACTGCACGGTACTAATTTTTGGCGATTAATCAATTAGTCAATCAAAAGAGAATTAATCAGCAACATCTTCTCCATCAAAGAGGTTGTCTTAAATCCTGTTTGCTGGCAAAATTATGGAAAAAAAAACTACTAAACTGATTTTCATAAACATTTTAGAAGTGGTTTAGCATGGGCCATGGAAGAAGAGCCCATTAAATTTGTTGCGGATGGAGTGTGCAGAAACTAATTGGCTCTTTAATCAATAAAGAAATTAATTGTAACTTGTTGCTCGAGTATAATTACATGTCTCAAAGTGTAGTTGTTTAAAGCTATAATATGTAACATTTCCTCAACGGGTTTGGGTTTTTTGTTTTTGGGTCTTTTCTGTGAGGTCAGGAGCAGTTTAAGTCTGGCTAATGTTAAGTGCTTTAGCCTCACTCTCTGCACCAGTTGTTTTTGTGGTGGAGGGTGTGTTAGAGTATTTTGCTCATAAAGTTACAAAGTGATCCATTGTGGCTAACCAGAGTGTCTGTACACCCGATAATAATGCAGCTAATTGACCGATATGTGTCAATAATTCGTAGCTAACAAGTTTGCTGTGATGGATGGGTGCTGCACAGTGATTTAGTAGCTACCTCACATAATTACTGATTTTGTAATCATGTGTATTTTCAGACATATTGTAATTTTTGAGAAAAAAAATCAAACAATAATTTTAAAGCTTTTACATGTCTTAAAAAAAGGCGGTGGCTAACAAGCGGCTAAATGAAACTAAAGAGGTTGTTGGGGACATTAAACATCATCACACCGAACACTAGTCACTTAGGCTGGAGATAAACTTGCTTTTAACTACGCATCTGTTCATGTTTTTGATGTATTTTGATATTTATTACATATAAATACTATATTTTATTTTTAGAGCAAGCAAGCAAACTTTATTTATATAGCACATTTCAATCCAGATAGGTGCACAATGTGCTGCACAGAGAGTGAGCTGTGAAACTTGCAGCCACAAGAAGAAGATGCATAAAAATACTGGAGTTAAAACCAAATGGGATACAAAACAAAATAAATTAAGAGCAGTAAATGATCAGTAAAACAGTAAGACATGAGAACCATAAACAATTTGAAAGGGTGAAAAAATAATATATGATAAAATAAAGCAACTAAAACCAACAGCAGAGCAATAAGAATATTAGAGAATATAGAAAGTGTTGTATGGATTGTACTTTTTTTTTTTTTGATGGTTTGCCATTCAAATGCTTCTGAGCTTACATGCAAATATTCGACCGAATTAAACTATGGCAATGGAAAGACTTTAGGAACTATCTTAAATTATTCATCCATTTTTGTTTGCTTGTTATTCATGCAGGTGTAGTAATTTATTTCATGGTTAACTATTTTCAGCACAGTTTCAGTTCAAATGGAAAGAAACTTTTCTGCATCAACACTTAATGTCAGGGTATTTTTTCTTCTGTGTGAATCCTTCAGGATTAAAGTGCAAGGTCTTTTTTCTTGGCTCTCCATCTTCTACCAGCAGCAAAAACATGGAGAAATAAACCAAAGAAGAAGCAGAGATGCCCGTTTCTCCATCGACAACGCGCCACAAGGCTCGCTGTGTTTTGAGTAGGAGTGTGACTCATTTTTTCTTGAGTGGAAAAATTCAGCTCTCTGGCTCTTACTATCTCTATTGTTATTGCTGCCTCTACCCACACATACAGTATACATAACTCAGCTGGATGCAACAAGTTCACGCCTGTTCTCCGGGGGTTGTCGAGTGGAATTCTGGGAAATATAGGAGATAATTATCTAAAGTAGAAGTAGACAAGGTGGGCTGAGGGAAAGTGGACGCAGAAAAAATGTGAGTTTTAATGGCTCGTCACTGAAGTACTCCAGGAATTCACTGAGCGGCCAAACTGATGATATCTGTTTTTCCTCATGTCAGAAATACAGCTGATTACTGACGCTGCATTTTATTGTGTCTCCATACGGCCTGAGATGTGCTTCCTGCGCTGTGCATTGCTGCCATATCTCTTTACTGGAACATCCGATGAATATTTGATGTGCCTTAATCGGGGAATAATCAATACTGTATCTTAGGAAGCTTCCTTCCTAATGTCTCCTGCTGTATGAGGAGCTAAATGCATGTGCATGCAAACTCTGGCACATGTTCCAATACTATACTTTCGATACCAGCGCCTTTAAAAAATACTCATTATTATTAACCCCGTATAGATGGATGTGATAAGTTTTTTTTCAGGGCCGATACCGATACCCTATTATTAGTAATCAAGGAAACAGATAACTGATAACTGGAATTGATATACATTTGCAGTAAAAATGAAAACCATGGTGTCAAAATTTAGAATAACTCTTACAGAACCAGTCAAAAGTTTGGACCCACTTTTCATTCAGTGGTTCAGATTATACCAACAGTTTGCGAAGCTGTCATCCAAGAAAAAGGTGGCTACTTTGAAGAATCTAAACGATTTTTCAAAGTTCTTTTTATTGAATTTTACAATCATACAAATTTAACAAGAATATCATACCCACCCCCCCAAAGACCCATATCCCCTGCTGTCACTCAAGAATATAAACTATCAAAGAGGAATAAACTTTTGCACACTTGGAGGTCGACAGGGGCGTAGGAGAAAGCAAAAAGTCTCTCACACTGTCTTCAGCAGTTATAATGAAAGATTTAATAACAAAGATGTAATTAAATCTTTGATTGCAGGTGCAGAGACAGCGTGTGAGAGTCTTTTATGTTTTAGATTCTTAAAAAGCAAAAACATATTGTTTTGTTATCACATTTTTTCTAACAACTGATTCCGTGTAATTCCATATTTCATATTTTTTATGTCTCCAGTGCAAATTTAATTAAAATAGATCTTTTCAACATCATCTTTAAACAAAATGCACAGCATCATTTCTCAAACATAAGTGAAAATTAATACATTTATAAATTAACAAAATAAGTAAGTAAGTAAATAAAGTACAAATAAATAAAACTAGTACAGCTAGTTTATGTCAAAAAGTATTTATATACTTTTATATGCAGTGTAGCAATGATGCTGCAGAATAAAAGCCTGACTGACATGTGAAGTACATTGTTTTTAGAAATAGGACTCATGATATACAGTACAGTCTCTAGAAGTTTATGATTCAACTGTTTCACATGGTCCAGCAAATAAAAATCACAATAAGTCATAATATCGAATTGCAATACTTAAGATTTGCTGTACATATCAAATCAACCCAAGTATTGTGATTTAAGCGGGTCATAAGTGTATCAGCTCTCGTAAAAAGTGAAACAGCAGCTTCCTCTCACCACTTCAGCTAAGTAAAGGCCACAACCCACTCTCCAGTACCTTTTTTTTTTTTTTCTTTCGAGGGATGTTGCCATAACAGGGACAAAAGAACATGGAATGTCAACACGAGAACATGACGTGGAACAAACCTCCTCATGAAGAGAGTTTGTGTGTCTGAGAACAAAAAGGAAATGGAGAACGGCTCTAGAGAACAGAGACGGTTTGAGAAGGGCAATGTAATCACTTTAACCCTATCTTCATGATGGGTTTTTGTGCCATATGTGTGTATGCACACACAACACACACACACACACACGTTCAATAATATCTATCCGTGTACAGTGCACACCGCCATCAGTTTGATAAGTTGGATGTGTTGTTTTCATTGGGAGTACTCTCCTCCATGTTTGCTCACTTGTGATGTAACTGCAGAGTTTCACCTCGAGCGAGAAGAAATAAAATCATCCCTCGCAGAGATTTAGGATTACACAGCCATAGTGTTCGCCCTAACAAAACATTTATGGAGGTGAACAAACACACTAACGCTGCGTCAGAGCGTAGGAGCGCCCTATTATGGCGAGCTTCATGTGGACTCTGCTCTGTCCTCCTGGATCTTTATGGATGAGCAAACAGCGTGTATTACCCTGCCCTGAGCCCTGTGAGCGCTGTGTGTGTGCTGCTTTGATCGGACACGCGGCCTGGTGGGTTATATAATATCAGCCTATTGAATGTTTCTGCCCCCCCTTCACATTCCATATTTTATATTTATTTATAGAACAGGAAACTTGTGGCACATGACTCGTCCCAGACAGGAAGCGTACCCTGCCTTCTGCTGCTTTTGTCGGATTTCTGCCCCTTTGCGTGCAAGTTTTCAGTATCTTCCTGCACTCGTCTGCTCACCCGTGAACACACATACAGTTACTCCAGTGACAACTGTCACAGCTCACCAGCTCTGAGGTCGCGGACCGGTTCGACCACCTCAGTTTGTATCAACACATTGCTCCTGCCCTTGGGCTGAGTGCTATTTATAGCGGTAATGTTTACAAGGACATAAAGACAGGGAAAAAAAGTCACACTTGTGCATTTTTTCATAAAGCTTTGTGCAAATGTAGCTGAGAGCAACATGTTACACCAGGGCTGGGCGATATAGCTGAAAAGTTTATCTCAAAATGTTTAATGTCAGTTGATATCAATAATTATTGATAGCTTTTAATGCCTATAAAGTCTGTGGCTCCAACTTCCTATTTGGCTGCTATTCTCATTTTTCTTGTGTAATAGCTACATACTGAACAATTGTCTCATTGCTTCTGATGAAGTGTCTATTAATCACTTCTGTTTTATCCCCAGCCATATGTTTCACACTTTATTTTTGTCTAAATCATTCTTAAACACAAGCAGCTTTCATGCAGCTGCATTGTTAAGTTAGATTTTGTGTTATTGTGAATGTAGCACACTTGGTGTGTTGGGACACAGATGTACACTAGCATCAATACTGCTGATAAGATCTCTCTTTTATTGTCTATGACTGATTTTGAGTTTATGACCCCTCATTAAGTGGTTTAACATGTGACCTCCGCAGCAGCCAGAAGAATAGTCGAGTGTTGCCAGGTTTGATGGTGTACGTCACAGATGTTTGCTCTGAGCGCGTTAGCAGATGTTACAGCCGGATTGTCCCGTTATTATTGCGATAATGAGGAATACGTGGACGGAGGGGCTCGTTCTGGATGGTAATAAGGCGGCTGGACAGCGGGACCGACATGACATCATCATGGTGGAACAGGGCAACAAAGAGCTTCTTCCTGCTATAGTCCTCCCCTTCTGCTCAGGTCTGGGCAGCGTTTCCCTCGACTTCCTGTGGCACACAGACCACACACACAAACACACACTTCCACAGTTAAACAAAACCACAGGGCTAACCAGAAAATGTCCCCCTTTCAATAACAAGTTTTTCACACATCTGTGAAGATTCTCAGTCATCCAGGTCAGGTTTTTCACATGAAGAAATAAATAAAAACCAAATAAGACTTCAGATTTTACTGTCGGGTTGAATCACTGAAAAGTCTCAAAAACCTAAAGGGACAGTCCAGATTTTTTGATTTGGGGTTGTATGAGGTATTTATCCATAGTCAGTGTGTACCAGTGTAGGAAGCTAAGTAATGTACTGCTGTGAACATCAGTATCATTTAAAGTGTACACTAAATTTAGAATATTTTACATTTACTTGCATCAGACACCTTTTGATGGAAAGCACCATTATATAAGCAATGTCTCTCTCTGCAAAGCCACCAGACTCTTTAGGCAAAACAGTAATTTTACCTCAGAGAACACCGGAATTGCTAAATTACCACTTAATTTGTTTGTGAGTTAATACATTGCTTTTTAAGGAAATATTATATTATACCTTTTAAACTGAACTTTTAAACTTTGAACTTTTCAGGTGGGCCTTTTTTTAGGTGGCTAAAATACATTTTGCTGCAGATCCCGTCCACAGCAGTGCATTGCTTAGCTTCCTTCACCAGTACTCCTGTTGCTTCTCCAAACTGGGGATGTGCTGACTGCCATCTACTGTAGGTAATACACTAAGTGTGGATAAGTAGGGAAGAGTCACCACAATTTTTCGCTTTTCACTTTCAGACAAGATTTTTCTACCTACATGTGTAATATCTTCAGGCAAACTGCCTACACGTCTGCTATCATAAACCACTTAGAGTTTTTCAAAAGAGAAAACAAGTCATGAGGAACTAAATTGAAAGTGGACGCTGTTCGATGCATTTGTGTCCTTCCTTGAGGACACTTACATACATACGAATTTGATTGATTGAAGTTGTAAAAAATATCTTTTAAACGTAATTTGATGCAGAATGTAATTGTGACATCTGACTGAACACAAAGTAGTCTATTGGCCAACATGACGCATGCATTTTGGGGAGGCCCTGTATAATAATGGAATAAATACTATGTTATAAATTAGCCTCTGGTCACTCACATGATTTGGCGCTCCTTACAGACCAGCACTAGCACACATGATGTGTTAAAACTAAGCTAACTAATGAGGAAAAGAATTTCATTGCTCTACAACATGCAAACAACTTTACAGCTTTAGAGCTTAATTTTTATTTATTTTCAGCTGCCGTTTCCTGCAGAGTGGACGAATCCTGTTGATATTTCTCAGGGATGTTAAGAACTATACCGGCCACATGCTGATGTAATGACATCATGAAGAAAACATGTTACGACTGTAAAGCCTTACGATTAAGGCGACTGTCCCCTACCTCATACAACCCCACTTCAAATAATCCAAACTATCCCTTTAACCTTGAATAGGATTTATTGCAGCACTCTTGGCTGGATTGCATTGGCTTGTACAGGTGTACTATATTTAATAAACAGGTTTTATTAAATTTTATTAAATTCTACATTCCTACTCACACTGTACAAAGTAACATGCAAACACTTGATTGTGATTTGCTACACAATGCATAAAAAGCACATGTGGAGAGATGTGAGTTGATTCCACGCAGCTCCTTCTCTATCTTTGTTTGGTAAGAGATTTATATCTACAGTAGTACTGTGTCTGTGTCGAGATGGCTCATGTGATAAAGCAGAACTGTATGCAGTGCTGAATCACTCTGCAGAGAAGCATGAAAAGGATGTTTTAAAGACGGTGCCAATGCAAACTTGTCGTTTTTGCTTAATAATAAGCTTGTTGTGTATTTACCAGTCGTGGTTTGCATGCACAAGGACACTGGCCCGCACCTGCAGCTCTGATGCAAATATATTCCACATATCTCACAGTCGTACATTGTTTGAGAGAAGGAAGACTTTGAGAGAACAAAGGCGTTTGTATCATCGTCTCGTGATTGTCGGCTTCACTGTTGGTACCTCACTGACCACCACGGTATATGACTCAACCTGCGAGGCCGACATTTAACAGATCAGACAAAGGAGGTGATGTGAGAATGAGTTGGATAACCAAAAGTGGTGATCTGCTGTTCTGTTTGTGAGCAAGAATGAGATTTTAGGTCGGTGCATGGAGGAGAAGATGAGTGTGAAGAGTCACCAAAATCTCACTTTCTGCAGAGTGTAGGTGTAAAGACAATAGTGCATGTTCACACAGCGCTCCTCTCTTTGCCAGCGCTCTCACATCACATTCTGCTGCTGCTGCTGATGTTGTGTTGTTACATATATGCTGCCAGATGCACAGCGTGAGATTCAGGATGTGGTTTTGACTGGTTGTCCACAGCAGCTCTGACTGCAGTCTGGAGTGACAGTGTAAGTGGAGGTGTTCGAAACCTCAGAAACCGTCTGCGAGTGTATGCACTAGAAATTGACACATAAAAGAATCTAAGCCATTAAAGGGACAGTTCACCCTAAAATTGAAAATACATATTTTTTCCTCTTAGCTGAAGGGCTATTCATCCATGGTTTTGGTGTGAGCTGCAGAGTTTTGGAGATATCGGCCACAGAGATGTGTGCCTTCTCTTAAATATGCTGTAACTAGATGACACTCCTCATCAACGCAGTCGAAAGGGAGGACGAGAGACAAATTAATGAGGTTGTGAAGAAGCGGCACCTTTTACATGACCCACAGCAGCCTTTTTGTAGGAATATCATCAAAAAGGACAGGGTTTGGAAGGAAAAATGGGAACTTTTGGGATTTACAATAAATAAACTCTTTCTTGAACTATATAGAAACAAGGCTGATTTAAGAAAATTGCATAGTTTTGAATAAATAACTCATCATTAATAATTCTGATTCATCTGTCAGTTATTTTCTTGATTAATCGATTAGTTGTTTGTTCTAAAAAAAAATGTCAGAAAATGGTGAAATGTGTCGATCAATGTCTTCCAAAGCTCAACATGTCGTCCTCAAATGTCTTGTTTTGCTCACAACCCAAAGATATTCAGTTAACTGTCATAAAGGAGTAAAGAAACCAGAAAATATTCACATTTAAGAAGCTGGAATCTGAGAATTTTGACTTTTTTTTTCTTAAAAATTGACTGAAACAGTTAAATAGTTGGCAATTAATTTAACAGTTGCTAAATAATCGATTGGTTGTTGCAGCTCTAGTGGATGAATAGCACTGCAGGTAAGAGGAAACATTCATATTGATTTGGGGTGAACTGTTTCTTTAATGGCTTAGATTTTTTCACATGTCAACACTTTATGAGTCTAACCTCTCAGCTAAGCAGGGACATTTTTGAATGTGTGGAGGATGGGGCCTGCAGAAGTGCCCCGAGTCGGTTAAATTGAGCATGAGGACATTACTAGAGAGAGGTCACAGTAGAAACACTACACACACACCACACAGACACACACAGATGTTTGGGATGCCGGTAACCCCCTGGTGCCGCGCCAGACGGATGTCGTTCCCTCTCTGACCTTATTTTTGCTTCACTTGACATGCCTTGATGATGTCAGAGCTGCTAAGCAGAAACACAAATAACGGGCGGCGACCACACTGCCCTCATGGAACAAATTAGACCGACAAGTTCCTGTGTGCAGCAGCGTACCCACGGCGCGGTGCATATTTCTGCTCATGTGTAAGTGACAGACCATGAGAGACCGAAAACTCCTAATAGAGAACGAAATAAATGGGGGGGGTGTGAGGACACAAGGGTTTATGATCGACATTTATGAGCATATTCATACTTTTAACAGCCCAGTTTTGTTAAGCAGAACCCTAGAGGCACTGATCTGGACATAAAACAACACGCAAGTGGAAGTTTTTCCTGCAGCCTCATACCATCATTTTGTAATCTCTCTGCTTCCTTTTATGTTGATATTTGCAATACTTTTGTAACCCCCCCCCCCCCCAACAACTCAAGGCCACCAACAATGTAACACAGAGTCTGAACTCATTTGAACTTTTTGAGGGTTGTGTTGGACCAAGGCCACTGATGATCAGAGACAGGAAATGACTTGTTAGATCCAGATGAAGGAGTCTGGATAATTTATGCATAATATTTGCATGTTTGAGGGAGCGGTTGGGTGTGTTCACATGTGGATGTTCAGATCTTTTTACCCAACTGGCCTCAGGATCAGGGTCCGTGCAAAGTTTTGACAGTTTTAAAAATGCTTATTTTTTTTATCCAAATGTTTTCAGTGTTAGGAATATGTTTGATTTTGGTTATATGCCTCGCATTCAAAAAATATAGGTTGTATAAGTTTTTGCAAATCATTGCATTGAAACTTTTTTAGAATTGGGGTTTGACCTCACTTTACTAGCTACTCAACAAGTTAAGATTTTTGCACGCAAACAAATTTGAGTTAATTTTGAGTATCTGGCAATAACTTAAACTACCTAACAGTTTATACAATGATTAGTTAATTAATCAACTAGTCAACAGACAGAAAATTACTATTATTTTCATATTTTAAAAGTTGGAAGTTATTTTTCATGCAGAAAAATAATAATGGTTTCAATATCACAAATGTGAAGATTTTCTGCTTCCCTGCATTAAGCACTTTTGCTTTTGATACTTTAAGTAGGCTTCATTTCTCAGATTATACTCACATACTGTACTTTTACTCAAGTAACATTTTCAATGCAGGAGTTTTACTTGTAGTGGAGTATTTTTACAGTGTGGTATCAGTAGTATCAGTGCTAAGTAAAGTCTCTGAATTCTTCCTCCACCCCGGACCCATAGCGATGTTCTGTTTGTATGACCATGAAGCTATAAACTTGTGTCCTTATCCAACCCTGAAACAAAGAGGCTTGATGGGCCTGAAGCAGCAAATGAGGTCAGTCATTGGCTGGCAGCAGCTGAGTCGCTATGATGAAGAGGTGACGGTGACAGAAAATCCTCAACAGAGTCTGAAAAGAAAAAAAGGATTACAGGAAGAAGAGAAAGAGAGGGGGGTGACGGCAGGCAGAGACGAGTTACAGAAAGCAGGAAAGGGGGAGATGAGGAGGGAGAGAAAATGAAAAATAAATAGGTTTGGAGAGCGGCGAGAGGGAAAGAAAACAGGACACCGAAAGAAAAAGGAGGAACTACATTATTTGTGGTTGTGTCAGCATTGTGTAGCAGTTGAATGCCTGGGTGGAGCGTAGATGTTCGGTACAATTTACTGACATGGCGTTGACCCTTCACAGGAAATATATGCCATTTGGTGGGCACTTTTATCCACAAACGCCTTACAGTAGCATTCATTTTTAGCATGGCGGCCCCCGTGGGGACTGACCTTCTCGGCTCACTGTACTGTTGTGCTTTTTGGCAGACGTCATGTTTTTATTAAAAGAGATTAAAATATTGGACCACACAGCAGCAGCAGCCGCAGCAGTGCAGCAGAGTGAGCCGATGTTTTGTTCTGGTGGAGCATAACTTTACATATTAACTGTTTTCGGAGAACAACTGGTGGTAAATAAGGAAGTGTGCCTGTTTGTAACTTGTTTGGTCTACAGTAATGTTGATGAGCAGCAGGTGCTGGGCGTTAATGATTCTCTTAGGGGATACTTTGACTCGAGTTATTAATACATTCATGCTCCGTGTTTGTCTGTGGTGATACGGCCGCCATTCTTCGTGCGTCAGCTGTGGTGACGCAGAGTCCTTTATCTAAAAACACACACCACCTGAAGTCATAATAAGCTCCTGCAAGCCTCAAAACTTTTTTTGTGGGGGGAACCAAAAGTGAAAGGAATAAGAGTATTTTTCTGCTGTAATCAATAACATGATCTATTTGTCTAATAAATAGGGGATAGAAGGGTTACTTTAAAAATGTATTCTGATACAATTACTAATAACCTGTTAAAAAATGTCAGTAATCCAATCCAAGTATCACCTTATTAAAGTAATATAATCTGATTACTCTTCATTACTTTTGGACTACCTCAGTACCAAATATGCTGAAATTAGCCTAATATAACGTTTCATTGTAGGTGTATTGGCACATGCAGGTTTATGAAGTCTCTGTCCAGGTGAACATCCTCACTTATTCTGTCCTCTGTCTCTGTGATGAAAACTTCCCCTTAACCCTGTCCTCTCACTGTAGTTATTGATTTCCCCTTACTGTGGCGAGTCATTTGTTTTTTTTCTTCCTCTGAAGTCATTTTCACATCGAGACATTTCTTCTTTATTTCAGTGACAGTCCGACTCTCAGGTAACACAGCATTAACAGCACTCGCTTTTCCCATTCCTTTGCTTTAGCAGGTCTTTTAATTCCACTGCTGACGCAGTTAAAATGACAGATTTTCCTTTATTGATCTCTGACAGCAGGACGTCAAACTCCAAACTCATGAAGTTCTTCTTTTTCTCTTCGATGCCATCTTCATAAATGAACACTTCCTGACATATGAGGCAGGAAGCGCAGACATTTATGGCATTATTGGGGCATTAAGTCTCATGCACGTGCAGTCAAATACGTACAGGTGGATAATTTACACAGTTATCTGAAGTTATGAGCGTTTGTTGAACATGACGTGGCGTGTTCCTGTGAGCCCTTCATATGAAAAAAAGTGAGAAATTTAAGACAAGAATACAAAAATGTTCTTGTATGTGGCCCACCATTTGTCCCGTTATTCTCTCCTTTGTTGTGTGCAAATGCATGTTTAGATTAATAGCGGTAATTATGCACATTTATTGTCATTCTACTTATTCAATCTTCAAGTAACACCACCACACCACCACAACATCACCACCTACAGTCCCAAAATATTTTGTAGTCGTAGTGTCGACAGGTCAGCTGGTTACAGGATTTCTGTGTAACTAACATTAGCGGTTAGTCTGTGTAGCTAACGTTAAAGTTGCTGATTTCAGTCTTTAATCTTCACTTTGTTGAATATAGTTTGAATGTTGTGACTTTAAAGGATTAATATGTCACAATATGGTCATTTTCTGATTTATTACTGCAGATATATTACAGATTTCTCCTTGAACTTTAAGTGAGTCATTTGATATTACAACATTTGAGAGTAACAGATCCGTTTCAAACAGCAGAGGAGGAACGAGGAGGCAGTAATGCAGGAGGATTGATGGGAAAACTGCTCAAGCTTTCACTCAGAGGCTCCAGCATGACGTAGTGCCTCTCTCACATTCCTGGGTTATTACTTAAAGATGTCTGCTTGTCACTGCTTCTCCTGCTCTCATGCTCTCAATTTTGCCTCTCACGTCGGGGCGAGCCGCTCGCAGCCAATTTCCACTGCACACAGCGGTTAAAGGAAATCCCTGTCAGTTCATTAGAGCAGTCTTCTTCGCATATTGAGACAACGGGCAAACGTGACGTAGGGCACGGGATGGAAAACAGTGAAATAAGTTCTCACAGTTGTTGTTTAATTCCCTCCGTTGGAAGGCAGAGGTGATTTCAACATGTTTTATGTGGGAAATGTGGAGGCGGTCAAATGTGAAGGGCGAGTTTAAGGGAAGACAGAAGGGAGACAATGTGGATGTAAGTGATTTTTGTTCGTGACGGTGTTGCGTTGCTGCAGGAGGAAGCTGATGCATGATTATTCAGAGCGGTGGAATCCAGTCTGGCAAAGTCCCGGGTTCTGATGGGAACTGAGCCGGTCAGAATGGGCTTTCTGTCTGTGTGGACACAAACACACACACACACACAACACACACACACACACACACACACACACACTGTTCCACTTTCAGAAAAGCTACTGAGTGAGGAAAGAAAGTCAGCAGAGAGACGAGAGATTTACGGAGGAAGTGAGACGTAATCTATGAATTATATATACACACTGAGACTATGATTTCATTCAGGGGAGAGCCCACACACAACCCCCCCTCCCTTCTTTCCTCCTGCTCCTTTTAGCCATTAGGCCTTCATTTGCTCCTCACTGATGAAAACAAACTTTGACAACTTTATGGACTTCTTTCATTCTGACGTTTTCGCCTCTTGTTTTTCTCAGGTGGAGGAGGAAAGCGCAAAGGGAGGAGCAAAAAATGGAAGGAGATCCTTCGCTTCCCCCACATAAGCCAGTGCACTGAGCTGGGAAACAGCATTGGTATGTGTGTGTGTGTGTGTGTGTGTGTGTGTGTGTGTGTTGTTTGCTCACCTGTTTGTCTATCAGTGTTTTAAAAGGTTGTGTATTAAAGTTTGTGTGCTTTTTGTTCCTGCAGAGAGGGACTATGTCAGCATCTGTGAGAAACAGCCAATCGGACGGCTTCTCTTCCGTCTTTACTGTGAGACAAGATGTAAACTGCACCGATGCATCCAGCTACTGGACGCAATGGTACACACACACACACACACACACACAACAATGGTTTGCCATAACCGCTTTAAAAGAAAGTGAAAAATAAGAATTCGTCTGGTGCCTTAATGTAAAACAAAGTCACTTCCCTTTATCATGCTTGTTGAAAAAAATGTGTCTTCTAAGCTTTTTTTTTTTTGCTAATTATTCATCTCAGTTTAAGGTTCTTAAAGGATAAGTTCGGTTTTTTGACACCTGGACCTTATTGTTAGGATTAAATATGCTCGTAGACTCACCCAGACAATTTTGGTGGAGCTCGGAGCCGTTTTCGAGCAATTTAGATCCAGCCGACGGCGTTTTTTTCTCATGCCATAGTAGCGGACGGGGCCAGAAATCGAAGCCCCTAAATTAGACATTATCTGCTGCGAAACTCATGCAATGTCCACAACAACACCCCCAGTTAGCCCCCTTTCGTGCGATGCAGTGGTTGCTCGTTCTCTGGCCACTGATTCGGCTCTTTCCCTCTGCATTAGGGTGACCAGATGTCCCGCTTGCGCGTGATTTCACGCAATTTCTGTCTCTTTTCACGCATCACCGCAAATTGGACCATGTCCCGCACAACATCCCCTCAGGCCCCAGCAATGGAGAACCGGTGATGTTACTGCACCATGGGCTGTTTGTTGTTGTCATAGTAGCAACCGCACGTACGGCGTTTAGGCCCGCCCTAATTTTCTCCGCGCTACCAACAGCTGAGGTGACAGCTAGTGAATGACACATCGCATCGCGCGTTCTTCTTTGGAAATGGAGGGAGGGGAGACGCCAAACAAGAAGAGACGAGGGCAGCTACAGGCGGTGTCCCACTTTTGTCCCTCACAAACATACCCTTGTCCTCTTTGGTTTATTGGGACCTCTGGTCACCCTACTCTGCAACCTCCTTTCAAATAGCTCCTCGTCGTGTATTCTGGCTCAAAACGATACGGGCATCCATTATACTCCAAAGTCGTCGTCAGACACTTCTACATCGGATAAATATTCCGCCATGCTGCACAAAAATAGCCGTGTTGCCGTGTTGCCTAGCCAACAACAGCGTCTCTTCTTCAGCTGCGTTTCCTTGCGACGCACGTCTATGTCACCAAAAGTTACCCATCCTCGTATAAGTCCCGGATGACCATAACAACGAAGTTGAGCTGACATGGTAATAACACTGGCCATTCATTTATAAAATGTAGGTGAAATGAGCGAGTTTCGCAGCAGATAATGTCTAATTTAGGGCTTTACGATTTTCTGGCCCCGTCCGCTACTATGCATGAGAAAAAACGCGCCGTTGGATGGAAATCTAAATTGCTCGAAAACGGCTCCGAGCTCCCACCAAAATTGTCTGGGTGAGTCTACGAGTGTAATTTAATCCTAACAATAAGGTCCAGGTGTCAAAAAACCGAAATTATGCTTTAAAGTCAGCTTGATCAAGAAACCAAAATAGTGCTTTGCTAACTGTCATTGTAAGTAAGTATTTCTTAACTAATTGAAATATTTAGCATTACTCAGGAGGCTAAGATGATAAACACAAACCCAAAAAATCAGCCTTTTCCCAGTTGGGGAATTGGTTTTTGCACAAGCTGTCCTCAATCAACTGGTCTTTAGTCTGAAATGTGTCCCAGAGGGTGACCTAAATCAGAGCCGCACACGCGCAACACACACACACACACACACACACACACACACCACACACACACACACACACACAACACACACACACGCACACTCACACACACACACATATTACACATTGAATGGGTGTGTTTTAACCAGAAGTTTGCTATCAAGAATGTGGGAATATCCTCTGGACAATGAACGATCAACTCGCTTTGTCCCTTTTAATAATTACCATCAAAGTGTTCGTGATCGTGAACAAAGCACTTAACGTCTAATTGTCCTTTCACTAATACTTCCTAACCAGAACTCTGGATTTCCCCAGCTGCTGAGCAGCTTTCATTGGTCTTTAATATCCCACGGTGGGCAGTGTTGTTTTTTTTTAACCTTTCCAAAACCAAAAAGAAAAAAAAAAAACAAGCACAAGTTTAAGGAATGAATTAAGCAGTATGTTTATCTGCATTAACATGACCATCAGCATGTCTGCCTTTACTGCCTAGAGACATGTTATTTCCAAAAGGAATGGTCACATTATTAGCTAATTATTTGTTTAAAATTTTAGTAGAATTACAGCTTACATTAAACTGAATAACATCTACCCTACCAAAGGAAGGTCAGGCCTGTGGATGCCAAAATGGTATATAATACCTAAACCTGCTAAAAATAGGTGATTGGTGATTGTTTTTGGGTTTTTTTCTTCTGATGTGTCACTGGAAAGGTGGGTGGGTGAGGTGAGGGTCCCGTCGGGTACGGCAGGTGAAACACTGAACCCTTTTACAGGACTTTCACTTCAAAACAAATCAGCTGGAAACATTAAAAAGTCAGCTTGAGACCGAGTTTTCAGACAACTCAGAGTTTTAGCATTTGCTTATGTTAGCTAGTTACAGCTGATAAAATCGTGGACCGCCCATTCCTCCGTTGGCCCATTATTCCAAAACACTAATTGTCCGAAAAATGTCCAATTGGAACTGAAAGCTCACTTTTTCCTATAGACCCATTGCTCCAAAAATACGCACTTTCCCTGCAGTTGTTAGGGTCAATGTGTTACTGCTAAGAGAGAGTATGTATTTTTGGAGCGATGGGCCTTGGTAGCAGTAGGTGCTTATTTTCGGGATAATGGGCTGTCTGACAAATAGGCTCATGGGACATTTTTCAGACTATTGGGGTTTCAGAATAAGGGGCACAGTACCATTAAAATCTGCGCCATGAAATCGAGTCTACAAATGAGAGAACCTGCTTTTGTTTACTTCTTTGTGAAATCGACGACCCATTGTTTCAAAAAATTACTGTGAATTTCGGGTCGTAAATCTGCCCCCATTATTGTAAACTGTTCGTGTATTTTTTTAGTGGAAAGCATGCAGGTGTAGCAACAGGTGAGCGGCTTAGCTAACGGTCGTTTCCCCCAGTGTTCCCAGGTGTGACTGTCGCACTCTTTCCTGGATGAACGCAGGTCGAGAAAACACACACTCATCCACTTTTTCGGTGCACTCACTTTCATTACAGCGCAGTCCGTAGCCGGCGCTGCTGGGTCATGAAGGCAGAGGAGACAATTAAACTGAGTAGTGATTATTCAACCAGCCAGAACCCCCCCACCCCACCCGGCTTGTTGTCCCCCCTCCAATCTCTCTCTCTCTCTGCGTCTAGACGGAATACCTCCCACATGACACATTTAAGTCTTTATCTATGCCCAGAATATCTTTGCGGGCTTGTGACAGGACAGAAAGGACAGCATTGTTTCCCACACCACCCCCATCCATCCCTCCCCCTCCTCTGCCCCCTTCAACCACCAGGCCCTAAAACTGACCATCATCCGCGCGGGGGGAAACCTCATACACGCACTCATCCCAAACACATGTCGGCGTTAATTCTGCAATCCATTCGACGAACCAACTGCTGAGCTTTATACTCAGCACTTTGCTGACAATAAACCAGGCCCGAGGGTGATTACAACCAGGCAGGTGCTTGTGTTTCAAGTGATTAAATAATATGCAAGTCCTCCGCAGGTTTACTAGAAACTGTTATGTAATCAAGTCACCCCACTGTGGAGGCCTATTTCTACCAGAGTGATGAAAAAAGATCCTGTACGTCAAGTTATAATGATAATAATGACTTAGTATCTCAAAATAACGACTTAGATACTGAATCATTATTTGTTATATTATCTAATTATTGAGAGATACTCATTTTGAGACACTATGTCATTTTGAGATACTGATTTTTTTTTCAATACCAACTTTTGTTGTAAGTTTCTCAATATTTTGACACACTAAGTCATTATTTTGAGATACTAATTCAGTATTTTGAGAACATTTCATATTTTGATATACTAAGTCATTATTTTGAGAAAAAATCTCATTATTTTGAGGAACTAAGTCAATATTTTGAGGCACTAAGTCATTATTTTGAGGTACTAAGTCATGATTTTGAGAAAGTTTCTTATTGTGAGCCACTAAGTCATTATTTTGAGGTACTAAGTCATTTTTTTTAAGGAAAATTCTCATTATTTTAAGAATAATGTTCATTATTTTCAGGTACTAAGTATTTGATGATTTGAGGTAATAAGTAAAAAATAGAAAAAATAGTCCAGTGTTATGTGTGTGCAGTTTTCAGGGGCTCTATTCATTTCAACATTTATTTCTTATTCTCTTATGGTGCTAGTTTGCAGTGCAGGAACGGCTAAATTTATCAGTTTACCTCAAAAATGATCTTATTTACTACTTTTATGATGCAGTACAGGAATGATGCTGCTGAAATAAAACTCATGTAGAAATATTAAGTCATTATTCTGAGAAAAAATATTTTTGGGGTACTAAGTCATTATTTGGAGGAAATGTCTCATTATAATGACTTCATCACATAAGTGAAAATGGGCTTCAATATCATACTTTCCAAACAGTACAAAACGAAAAACTGTTTTTTTTAAAAAAAAGGTGTTCACCTCAGGAAAGTTAGTGAGGCGGAAATTTTGAGTGTGTGTCTATAAAAAAAAGTGTGTGAGCCATGAGAATGTGTGAACACGACTGGTTTTGAAGGTAGAGGGAGTGTGTGCGTTTTGGTGTGTGTGCGACACAGGAAGGAATGTGCTCGGGGGTTCCAGTGGTTCCTCTTACATCATGAGAAGGTGTGTGTGTGTCGTACAATTTTCTGCCCTTGTGTGCGTATGTGTGTGTGTGGTGTGTGTGTGTGTGTGTGTGTGTTGGATCCCCTCTGCTTGCAAAAGGCTAAAGGGGCGTCTTATTTTCCCTTTGGCTGACCCCCACCGGCAAAGGGTGGGATTCAGACAGCTCATTTACTCTCTGTGTGCATGTGTGTGTGTCTTTGTGTGTGTAATTTCTCTGGAGCCTCTGATAACAAAGCCTCAGTTAATCAACACTTGGCAGCGATCACAATTCCCTCTTTCTCTTCCAGCTTTTCTTCTTATATATTTACATTTGTATGCATATTTATTTTTTATTTCTTTATGTTTTGTTCTGAAGTGTCAGTGACATTGTGGTTTTTTTAAAGCCTGTTTATCCTTAAGCTCCAGGCTTATGTGTGTATGTACTGTATATTTATATATATATGTGAGTGTGTGTGTCTGTCTGTGTGTGTGTGTGTTTTGTAGTGGAAAGCTGGTGACGCTGGTGTGACACACTGTGACACTCCAGGACCTCAAGGAATCCCGCCGTGTTTACTGTGTGGTTGCCAGGCAACACAGGACCATGTTGGAAAAAAGCCACTGATAGAAAGGAGTAGGGCCAGCGTGCAACGCGGGCGCCATGTTGCTTGTCCTCCTCTTTGAGAAGTTAAAAGCGCTGGCGATGAAATGCGTCAGAGCGCTTTTCATGTCAGTCTGCGAGATGTCCAATATGTCCAGCGAGTCACAGTCCAAACCTGCTTGTGTGTCGCAACCGCTTCGTATGTTCAGACGCGGAGAGCCAAGAGCAGCATATGTTTGTGTGAGAGTGACAGTGACACACAGAGACGCAGAGAGAGTGAGAAACAGCAGCTATTCCATCACACAAATCAAACTACAAATGAAGACTTTCTTCCTTGTTGAAGGCTGAGAGAGAATTTGACAGAAGTGTTGTTTTTTCACAGTTGGAAAGCAGACAGAGAGATGGGGTGGGGGGGGAGTTAAGGATCCTGTTTTAGTCCCTCTGGTTTAAGACCGGATCCTAAATCTTCAACAGTATGATTTGAGAGGATACACTTTTAAATAACACGTCCTTCATCTGAGCAGACTTCTTCTGGTTGGATGATTATAAAACACTTGAGTTGTGTTTAGGATTTTTTTTTTTCCATTCCTTTCCTTCCTTTACTCAAATCAAAGGTCTGAGGCAAAAGGATCTTAGTTTTTTTCTCAGCCAAGGACCCTTTAAAGCAGTTGTTCCCAGAGACTCGGTTGTGACGCACAGGTGATTCACCAAATAAATAAAAGACTAGGGAAGAAATTCTGCAAATTTCAGATGGATTCAGATTATTTTGAGAATTAAAAAAAAAAACATTACAAAAGAACAATTATAGGTCTAACCTGGGACTTCAGTCAAATTATATTATTGGCCAAACAGCGAAGTGGGAGTTTCCATTTGAAAAACTTAGAAAAGAGGATGGAGTGGCCTTTTAAAGACCTAAAAAGACAGAGGATAAACACTGGCCAGGGTGATAATTTACAACCTGGCAACCCAAGAGTTGTCTTGTTGTCTTACATCTGATCTATAAATCTTTATTAAATGATTTATTAACCATTAATAATGACACTACTAACAACTTACAAACTCTTCATTAAAGGGGATTTATTCTTACGCTACATGTAGCTTTGGACACACATGAGATGAAGTAAAATCAGTGCTTTTATTTCATCTTTTCTGTTGTTAATGATGTGATGATATTATTGTGTTGTTTAGGAAGACTATGAGGTGACACCGGATGAAAAGAGAAAAAGCCGAGGGGACAAGATCATCAAGACTTTTCTCTCCAAACAAGTAAGCTTCATCTGATACATTCATTTACATCACAAATATTGTTATAAATGTGACTTTAGTAACCCTTTTACCCCGTGATTGATGTTTAAAACCTGTGGGGAAAAAAAAAATCTAAACAGACAATAATGTTGAGTTACAGCTGAATGAAAGCCTCCCCTAACACTCACAAGGGTACTTGAAAGAGTGCAGTAATTCAATGTACACATTAAATGCACAAAAATAACAATGTAGTGTTTGCACAGCGTTTATGTACATGCTTTAATGCACTGATACTACGCTGACCTCTAAGATAAGTTATGCATGTTTCTCCTCAGTCTGATGCAGCGTGTGTAATAAAAAGTGATGTATTTGTGTATGTGTGCACATATGTCACCGTGTGTGTTTGCATGTGTTGATGTAGTCACCTCAGCGTGTCGACATAGCAGAGGTTTTTGCAGACCAGTGCAGAGAGAACCTCGAGCTCAGTCCATGTAAGGAGATCTTCAGCAACTGCCGCAAGTGAGTCTCCACTCTGTCTTTATTCCCTCTCACCTGACTGCTGCACTCTCACCTGTTTTTTGTTTTTGTTTTTTTTTTACCTCATGTTATGCGTGGAACAAGCTGGTCTTATTTTGCCCATTGAACTTTAGCTTGCATCATATTCTGAGCTGTAACTGTGCTGACTGTTCCCGCTGTGGTATGTGTGTCGGATCAGGGCCGTCCACGAGTACCTGAGTGGAGCTCCGTTCGCAGACTACCAGAACGGCATGTACTTTGACCGCTTCCTGCAGTGGAAGGTGCTGGAGAGGTATGAAAATATGTTCATAGAAGTTGTTTTCAATAAGTCAAGTCATAGTTTTCTTCTGCTATATAACCCCAGTTCCAAAAAACTTGTGATGTTGTATAAAATGCAAATAAAAGCAGAATGCAATAATTTGCAAATACTTTTCAATTTGTACTCATTTGAATACAGCACACAGACAAGATATTAAATGTTCAAACTGATAAACCTTTTGGAAATATTCACTCATTCTGAATTTGATGCCTGCAGCACGTTTCAAAAAGGTTGGGACAGGAGCAACAAAAGACTGAGAAATGTGTGAAATGATCAGAAAACACCTGTTTGGGACATTCAAAAGGTAAACAGGTTAATTAACATCAACATCCAGAAATCCGGCAGACTTCTCTGGGCTTGAGCTCATCTTCGAAAGCCAGCATCTATGATGTATGGGGGTGTGTGAGTGCCCATGGCATCATGGGTAACTGTCACATCTGTGGAGGCCCCATTAATGCTGAAAGGTACATACAGCTTCCGGAGCAACATATGGTGCCATCCAGACCACGTCTTTTTCAGAGAGGCCTCTGCTCATTTTAGTGAGACAATGCAGACACACATCCTGCAGGTTTTACAACAGTGTGTCTTCTTAGCACTGACTGTTGTCTTTGTACTGTTTCAACTGAATACAGGTCAGAGGATTTTTGCAAATCATGTCACAATGTCCCAACTTTTTTGGAATAGGGGTTGTATAATAATTCATCACATCTTTATAGGATGTTCATATATTTTGCATGTAAAATCTCAGTCACCAAGTAAATACTAACTAAAGCTGTGTGCAATGCAGTAAATTAGAAAGTACAGTACTTTCCTCTGAAGTGTAGTAAAGTAGAAATATAAATTAGCATAAAATGAAAATAGTGAAGTACAAGTGCAACAAAGTGCACTTAGTTACATTCAGCCTCTGATTTAAACACATGTAATAACTCTGTCAGATGTAATTTCCCACATTAGACCAGTTTGAAGAACAAAACAGTTGGCAGGTGAAAAAAACTTGAGTGGGATAGAATCAGACTTCACTTCAGAGACGCTTCAGAGGAGCCTGATGAGTCCAGACAGGAAAATATTTTATGCAGAGTGCATATCAAAGGCAGTTAGAAGTAAACAGCAGGCTTTCAGAGCAGCCCTGATTGTATCCGTGTCTGGAAAGTGAAATTGCGTTCGGGAGGCCCCACCCTCTGCACAGGAAACAGACTCAGGATGGTATTGAGTTCTGCAGATAATATCTCCATCCTAATCAATACTATATGAGCGTCTATTAATGGATTCTGCTGTGTCTGTGTTCTGTCAGGCAACCAATCACGAAAGACACGTTCAGACAGTACCGAGTGCTGGGAAAGGGGGGATTCGGAGAGGTAAGACATACAGTTTATCGTGATACCGATGAATGTTGATGCTGCTGATTATGATGATGCTTAAACTAACAGTAATGTGACTGTCCAAGAAATAATCTCAGTTTCAGCAACATGTTTTCCTGAGTGATCAGAACAGGTTGTTTTTTATCTGCAATAAGGTCACTAAATCTCTTTAGATTCTGAGAAAAATATGTTTTTTTAAACACTAAACATGTTTCTTAACATTACATTATCATTTATCCATATTTAGCGTTCCAAAGTATTGTATTGAAAAGTACTTTTCCAGCTTATTTGTACAAAATATTGCTGCTATAGAAGTGTTTTTTTAGATTGGCAACTATTTCTTAAGCTGTTATACCAAGTGCACCTCCCTCTTTTAATTAGTTGGCTATTTTTTACATCTTCATCGCTGTCTTCATTTTACTGCTCTGCTCAGGATCGTGTGTGTGTTCAGTTTGTCTCCACAGAAAGTGCTTTTTCAGTTGTGCAGATGTTTCATAAACATACATTGTGTCTATTATTATAATATTATTATAATACTATTATATGTTCTGCTGCAAAAATATTTGGTTTGGAACTATAATTATCCCTCCTATAAACTATTGTTCATATTGTGAAAATGGCAACTACTCCTGCTTCTCCTGCACTTTTTAAAGTAAAGTATTGGGGGTTATGTATTTTTTTTTATTTTAAATTTTGTATGCCTTTTGTATGTGGTTTTCATATAAGTTATTATAGGTTTCTACCACACCCTTGCATGTACATTTATAATTACTAGATGTGTTTTTGTGTGTGTGTGTGTGTGTGTGTATGAAACAAATAAACTAAACAAAAATGTGTGGGATACCATTTTGTTCTTCCTCTCAGGTGTGTGCCTGCCAGGTCAGAGCTACAGGGAAGATGTACGCCTGCAAGAAGCTGGAGAAGAAGAGGATAAAGAAGAGGAAAGGAGAGTCCATGGCTCTGAACGAGAAGCAGATTTTAGAGAAAGTCAACAGTAGATTTGTTGTGAGTAAACGTTAAAAAGGAGAGTGTTTGCGGCACAGTATGTGTGATGTTACCAGGCAGTCTCTTTTGAATATATGTCTGCTCACTTGTGTAACATCTCTGCATTAAAATTTTGTTCAGTTGTGTACTTACAATATCCCAAATGTTTCTAACTATGTTCAAACAAGAGAAATAGGTCACTTATTCAAGGTAACGGTGCATTCCCTGCTAGCCGGCAATGTGACTAAACATAACATGAATGAAACTTTATTATTACCGTCGACCATGAACATGATTTCTGCCTGAGTCACGTCGGATAGATTTTCATCAACAATGGTGGCTGTTAAACAGTGAAGAAAACAACTCCCATAACGTAACATGTTCTCGTCTTCTTCCAGGTGAGCTTAGCGTATGCATACGAGACCAAAGATGCTCTGTGTCTGGTGCTGACCATCATGAACGGTGGAGACCTGAAGTTTCACATCTACAACATGGGCACGCCGGGCTTCGAGAAGGACAGGGTCCAGTTTTACGCCGCTCAGATCTGCTGTGGGCTCGAGCATTTGCACAGGGAATCCATCGTCTACAGGTAACACTGCTGAGATCTCGTTCAGATCAAATTAATTCTCATACCAGAAAAGTTCATTAAGTTTTAAACAGCGTGTGAAAGTTTTACAATACGTAATATACAAGATTTCATAAAAGCAAGCCAATGGTATCAACTAGGATATACACGCTTTGCACACACATCAGCAACGCTAATAATATTAACAGTAAGGCCACTAACACAACTACACAACCATGCAACAACTCTTCTCTCTCTGTAACTGAACACACACGCATGCTTGTGTCACTGTCAAGCTTTTCACTTTATGCAGAGCAGGTCTGTCACAAGTCAGTCACAGGACACGTAGGCTGCGTCCACCTGCTTCATTGTCCAACCAGCTGGCAGGTCACTTATTCTAGCAGCCGCCGCATCAACTTCGCGTCCCTGAATCCAACGTTAGCAAGTGATGAACTTTGCTTTCTCTTTGACATATTTGCCTCACTTGATGTGTACCTTTAACCATATTTTTAATTGAACGTAACCGTGATGTCGAAGCAGGAACAAAATCCACTGCACGTTAGGTTTTCTAAACCACACAATATTTGGATTGCTAAAACAACAGCGCCACCCACGGAAGAAGCTGGGAAGAAACAACTGTGAATTTAATGGCAATATAAGAGGCAATACAACACATATTTAAATTTTAAGTGTTCTCCAAATTGAATGATGAATACTGGACATTGTAAGTGCATTTTATTGACAATTGCAAGTGAAAAATACATTTTTTAAGACTTTTCCAGAGACACACCCTAAAAACTTTCAAGTATCAAGTGGTCCTCTGTATTTTGCACCATTTTAATGCTTTCTTGAATAAAACTTTCAAATGCCATGATTACATCATGATTACATCACATGTTAGCTGGAGGCAAGATGAAGGAAAACGGGAGCCAAACACAGAGTAGTAGGTCACATAACCAACCTAAAATATTATCTTGCTGTGTTGGTGCCAGAATCGAAGTAGTAATAGCTCAAAAAGTTTTATCGTGTACCAGCGGCTTTCACTCTGCAGACCATTAAATTAGCTAAATACATTTTTTTTTTTAAATCAGCCAAAAATACGACAAGCAATAGACCCTATGGTAATTGTAGAAAGTTTGTCCATCAACTGAGTGAGTGTGTGCAGGTCGGCCAGTCTGCTCCCGTTGGTTAATGTGAACTTTTTCAAGTAAAACTCGCGGTTCTGGAGAGTGAGTGGTGAGTGACTCACTCAGATTTTCTTCAGCCATTGTTAAAAAAAACAAAACAAGCCAACACAACTTGTTAGCTAGTGTTAGCTAACGTGTTTAGGGAATTTCTCTGCCTCCACATAACCTCCGCCCACAAAACAACCTACAGATAAAAAGGGGTCTAGAAACGATCAAGTGTGAACTGATACTTTTGTTCTTTGTTGAATGTTGGGTTTTTTTTATAACATGCTGTGTTATTTGTAGGGATTTGAAACCGGAGAATATCCTATTAGATGACAATGGTGAGTTCTGAAACTTCATCAGCTCAGATTTCTGGTTATTGCACTGCACAGCAATTTTATTTTGCTGTTGCTGATATGCAATTTCAAACTATACAAACGCTACATAATTACTTAACTTTGAATGAATTAAATGTCTCATGCTCACTGCTGTTCTGCTGCAGGACACATTCGTATTTCTGACCTGGGGCTGGCCATCAAAGTGCCTGAAGGAGAGCTCATCAGAGGCAGGGTGGGGACTGTGGGCTACATGGGTAAGAAACCCTGAAATCAACATTTATGTGAGTGAGTTCATCCCAGTAATCACCAACTTTTAACTGAAACAACCCGTTTCTCTTGTCTCTGTAGCTCCGGAGGTGATAAACAATGAAAAATACGGCATGAGCCCTGACTGGTGGGGGCTGGGCTGCCTCGTTTACGAGATGACCGCCGGACGATCGCCCTTCCGCGCCCGCAAAGAGCGAGTGAAGCGGGAGGAGGTGGAAAGGAGGGTGCAGGAGGAAGAGGAGGAGTACAACGACAAGTTTACAGAGGACACCAAGGCCATCTGTAGAATGGTGAGCATTGATGGGAGAAATGTTTGCACAGAGAGATGGATGAACTGATGAATAATGTGATGATTCATCTCTGCTGCTGCTCACACCAGCTGCTGACCAAAGACCCGAAGCAGAGGCTGGGGTGCCTGGCGGACGGAGCAGCGGGCGTCAAGGCCCACTCGTTCTTCAAAAACATCAACTTCAAGAGGCTGGAGGCTGGGATAGTGGAGCCTCCGTTTGTGCCTGATGTGAGTAATTTATACGTCTCTACACAGTGCATGCTTAAAGGGATAGTTCAGATTATTTGAAGTGGGGTTGTATAAGCTATTGTTATAGCAGTGTCACAATTCTCCAAATCCAAGAACCAATTTGACTTTAGATTTTAAACAATTCGATTTTTTTATACCTATGCCATTCACCAAATTGACATGGAGGCCAGTTTCCTCTGATGTCACACTCATGGTGGGAAGCTCAAATGTTGGACTGCGGTGTTCCAGGTTACAAGTCATAAAAATTGACAGTGATCAGCAACTAAAAGCGCAATAGATAAAAATTTTGAGAGACATCGGGCCATATTATAAGCTAAAATAACATATATGATAAACCATTAGCTATCAAAAGGCAAAACAGCTCACACATGTCACACATGCACTGAACCAGAACATTTCTGAGGTTGGTGAGGAGACAGCAGGGCAGTTAACGTTAATGTTAGCCTACGTCGCAAGATTGATTACTTACAGTATGTTTCACTTCTGGGGTTATAGGGATAGTTCACCCAAAAATGAAATTTCACAGGAAAACGGCGTTGCCGAATCTCCCAAACAATGTAAATGACTGGTGACCGGTTTTCAAACAGAAAAAACAAAACAAAGCAAAACATAAAATGCCTCCAACTGTCTCTGGTGTAATCCAAGTCTCCTAAAGCCCCAACATGCCAAGTTCACTTATAAGACGTCATTTATCAAATCAAATCAAATCAAATTTTATTTATATAGCGCCAATTCACAATAAATTTGTCTCAAGACACTTTACATATAGAGTAGGTCTAGACCACACTCAATAATTATGTTTACATCCGACAATGAAACAATTCCCCCATAAGCAAGCACTTTGGCGACAGCGGCGAGGAAAAACTTCCTTTTAACAGGCAGAAACCTCGGACAGATCCATGACTCATGGTAGGCGGTGATCTGACGGCACCGGTCGGGTTGAGAGGGAAAGAGGAGAAAGGGAAGAAAGAGGGGAGGTAGGAGGGGTGCAAGAGAGAGAGAAAAGAACAGAGGCAGAGAGAACAGATTACACCATGTTTTTAGCCCAAACCTTCTCTGGCATGTTGTTCACAGATTTTCATTTATGCTACAGGATCTCATTTACAAATGTGATTCCTAATAAGATGTGTAAACGACTGTAATGTCCCCCGCTCTCCATCTCTGTTACTACAGATTCACACATTGCATCGTATCGTATTGCATCGTGACGGGTGAGTCGTATCATCCTGAGTCGTTAGCTATTTAGAAATTTCTAAGATGCATCGAATTGTTGAACATGTCAAGAGATACGTATTTAAATGGTCTCAGTCAGTGAGATGCACACCCCTACTTGGAAGACAAAAGGTTCTCAGTAGAACCCCCTGGGCTCAGAGAGGGTTCTGGGTGGAGCTATTACAACATAGAAGGTTTTTCTGTAGAACCTCTCATAGGGGATTCAAGGTGGAGCCTTTTACAGATGGTTCCAGGTATAACCCTTTATGTTGGGTTCGAGGTAGAACTCTGCCAAGTGGAACCTTACAAAAAGGTTCTACCAGGAACCAAAAAGGGTTCTCCTGTAGGGACAAACCGAAAAACACTTTTATTTTTAAGTGTGTACCTGATACAACCCACCTTCAAATAATCCAAACTATTCCTTTAAATCATTCCCACTGCCAAAACGTGTTCTGAAACTCTCCGTGAAGATGTTTTGTTTTAGTCCTCACACTAACCAAAATAGTTCAAGAAGTCCACTACAGGAAAAAAATGTGTCTTTTCAAGTGAAATTCCATGATGATAAATTATCTGTTAAGATAAACTTGTCTCCTGTTTTTCCTCTCAACCTCGTCTCCTCCGTGGTCGTTGCCCTCTCCCAGCCCCGGGCAGTGTACTGTAAGGACGTGTTGGACATAGAGCAGTTCTCCACAGTTAAGGGAGTAAATTTGGACCAAACTGACAACGACTTCTACTCCAAATTTGCTACAGGCAGTGTTTCCATCCCATGGCAGAATGAGGTAAGTGTGTGCACTTAATGTGACATTTTTAAACACTTGGTGCAGTTTGTATAACTGCTGGAAGAACTAGCTTACCAAAGTTCACTAATTCTTCTCTTCTCTTTTCTTCTGTTCTTCTTTTCTCCACGCTCACACCATCTCCTTTCCTTTCCTTTCCTTTCCTTTCCTTTCCTTTCGTCTTTCCTTCCCTTCCTTTCACCTTCTCCTTTTTTTGTCCTCTCATCTCCTGTACTCTCTTCTCTCCTTTCCTCTTCTTACTCTACTTTCTTTCCTATCATTTCCTCTCACATCATTTCCTGTCCTTTATTGTCCTCTCCTCTTTCCTTTCCTTCCCTGTCATATCATCTCCTCTCCTCCTCCTCCTCCTCTTTCTCCTC
Source organism: Lutjanus argentimaculatus (assembly GCA_034769285.1). Classification (NCBI taxonomy): domain Eukaryota; kingdom Metazoa; phylum Chordata; class Actinopteri; order Lutjaniformes; family Lutjanidae; genus Lutjanus; species Lutjanus argentimaculatus. Next base: position 15,461,201 of record JAWZSL010000017.1, read on the forward strand.
AGATGATTGAGACTGAGTGTTTCAGAGATTTGAATGTGTTTGGGCCTCATGGGACGAGACCTCCAGATCTGGACTGGAATCAGCCACCAGAGCCGCCCAGACGCAGCCTGCTGGACAGGATCTTCAGGAGGCATGTAAGTCAACACACACACACACACACACATGCACACACTGATTAATGCACACAAAACTAACTCACAAACATGTCTGTCTCTGTTTCTCTGCTGCAGCACCCAGAGGTGTCTATTTCCCACAGCCGTGTGCAGTCTTCCAGTGTAAACTCTGTGGACTCCATGTCCAACTCTGCCCCCTAGTGGCACAGTGACAGTGTGGGAGCCACACACACACATACACACACAAAGGGAAGGAGCTCCGAGGGGCTTCCCCGCTGCTGATTGGTCCACAGCCAGGGCCTGAGCAGCAGCCGGAGACAGCCTGTCTAAAAGCGTAAATGGTCATCCCATTAGGGGGGGAGGGGGGGTTGACCAGGCCCTGATACCCTGGGCATTTGTTAGTGGGATGGTCAAAATGTTGCAGAGACGTTTGGAAATATTGGGACAAACCTTACTTACCCTCAGGATTGTTGGACTTATAGAACAGAGCCACTGACGCTGATGAAAACAGAAAAGAATAGCTAATATTCAGGGGATCCACTGTATAATAAAGACCACCACAGGGAATAGAAGATGGGGTCTTGGTGAATTTTATTTTTTGTTTGTTTTTTTTTTTCCAGAAAAGGAATTTCTTTTTCACTCATTTTCAGTCCTCTTTTACTTTCTGGCCTGTATCTTGTACCCAGATCTCTCCATCGATCTATCCATTTAACACCTCTGAGTGTCACCATCTGTACAATCTTACATCTTACTCTACGACCCCGTTCAGACCTGGTATTAACATGCATTCTGCATGATCTGCTCAAAGTGGACAGCTTTGAGTACAGGTGTGAATGCACACATGCTCAGACCAGCAGTGTGTCTGCAATGTGTCCTGGGCCACATTAAAGTACAAAGTCCATGCAAATTCTGTGTTTGGGCCCTTTTACCTGCAGCAGATCTATATAAACACACTAGTAACCACTTTATCACCAGACTCCCTTAAAAAATCTCCTTCTTATGAATTTGGCAAAAGTTATTTCTTTCTTTATGGAAAAAACATTGTGTCCCAGCTTTTTAATGATCACTACTGCTGGGCCAATGGTTTAAAACAATAATGTGTTTTTCAAATGTGTTTATTTGCATACAGAGCAGGGAAGTGCAATGGCTATGGTAAATTCTTAATTATTCGTGTCGTCTTGTAAATTCGGTATTAAATCAATACCTTCAGTTGTTTCTTTCCTTGTAAAAAGCATCGTGTTGCTGTGATGAGACACAGGAGACACTCTGTGGTGCACTGGGATGCACATTTTTACTTTCTGTGATGCTGACAGTTTCCATAATATGAAAACATAAGCTCTGTCACAAAAAGTAAGTGCACATCTTAGACGTAGTTCAGTTATAAAATCCCAGCTCACCGTGGAGCGACCCTGCCGGGATGCTGAGAGCACAGGTAGAACATGAGGCTCACTGTGGGCTGATAGAGGAGTTTAGTCTGATTTTGGACTGAAAAAAGGAACAAATAGTGCAATCTTTGTACTGAGCAGCCATCAATGTCTTTCTTTGTCATCTGTGATGTGAAAACATCAATTTTCCAAGCAGAAGAAGTAAAATTGTGCATCTTGCACATAGTTCTGGTATAAAATCCCAGCGCGACCATAGAGCATCTGACAGCTGACAGCGCAGGTAAAACATGACGCTCATTGTGCACTGAAAGAGAAGATTAGTGTGCTTCTTTGGACTCAGAGCTGTTACCTTGTGATCAGCTCACCCAGGACACGTTAATACCAGGTGTGAACAGGCTCCAACTTATTCTTTCTCTGTATTTCCACTTCCCATACCTCAGATCACTCCTAAACATTCAGAACACATCACCTCAACAACCTCAACACATAATGTACATTGCCTTGCATACACTCAGGCCAAAGATTACAGTTTAGTTTTGTGATACTGTTGTCATGTTGACTTATTGGTTTTTTGAAGGTTTTCAGCCGTCGTTTAGAACCACAGGAGGATCCAAGCGCGTGATCCCTTTTATACACTTTCTCTAAATATGAGCCTGCAGACATATCATATTGCTTAAAGCACACATACAGTACATACATACACAGATAGACATACACAGACAGAATTGTGAGAATCGTGTTGTGTTTTCATTGCATGGACAAGTGTAAGTATGGACAGCTGTATCCCTTTCGCTTCTGCATACCTCATTCCATAGTATACCGTACAACACACAGAGACGTCTCCCTTGGTTTACAGTGTCACTTTATATTTGACATTATGTGGAGTTTTGAAAAATGAATTATTAATATGCTGTACAGAAACAGAAATCTCTTCTTTGGTTTTTTGCTCAATTTTTCCGCACAGTCCCCCCATGGAGTGGAGAGGAACACATGCACTCAGCCTGACGTACAAGTTGCACAATTTCAAAATACTGTCATGCTGTTTCTTCACCAAATGAAAATGTTTTTACCTCTGATCATTGAAGGAATAGCTCCCCCCAAAATCAATAATACATGTTTTTCATCTTACCTGTAGTGCTATTTATCCATCCAGATTGTTTTGGTGTGAGTTGCTGAGTTTTGGCAGATGTCGGCTGCAGAGATGCCTTCTTTCTGAAATAATGGAACTAGAAGGCACTCGGCTTGTGGTGCTCAAAGCGTCAAAAATATGTAAAACTCAACAACAATATCTCTTTCCAGAAATCATTACCCAGTTAATCAACATAATCAACAGACCTTGTTGTGAGCAATTTCACATAGAACCTATTTGCCTTCTATCGGGGCTACACCCGACAACCACATCCCCGCACTAGCTAGCTCATGGTGCTAACGTTACAGCTCAGCTGACGAGGACGCCACTAATGTGTACATCCTGTGCTGTCACAAGCATAAGCTTCTCGCCCCTGAGTAGATGCACGCTGCTTTGTTTGTGGTGATTTGATTGTTGGGTGTAGTTTGGTAGAAAGTGAGTAAATCCTGCATGAAACCAGTGGTGGGAAATAAAAAAAATACCAAAAATATTTTGCTATTCTACTAGCTAGCTTTACACAATGAAACTTTCACACAACTTTAGTTGCAGTTGAGTTGCATGGTGTAAAACCCTCTGCATCACACTTTAAACTCAGCTGCAACAGTTGCAGAGATGTTGGTTAAATGAAATTATTAATTATTGTGTTGGGTGAGACTTTGATTATGTCTAATTGCTTTGTGGAACTGTCAAGTTGCATAGAAATTATATTTCATGCAACTTGCAACTAGTTGCATGAAAATGTCAGCATGGAAAGCCAGAATTAAGTCCAGTTTTCACAAATCTGTACTTTATTGACTGATTTCAACACAAATATCTGAACTTTTTAGTCCTTACATTTTCAAAACAGGCAGATTATATTTATTTTGCATCACTGCAAGCACCTTTCTAGCAGCAAGACTAATTTCACCCTAAATGAAAGGTAACACATTGAAAAGACAGTTCTTTGGTTTATCCATCAGTGCATATCATGCAAGACAGAAGTAACAAGACAAAAACAGCATAAAAGACGTAACAAGATGGAAAAACAGAATAAAAAAACTGAGGTTCAGTTAGCTTTGCACAGAAACAGCCAGTATAAATGTGCTTCAGAGGGCTCCTTGTTATATTTTGCGTACATTTCAGAACCTGTATTTTATCTGCAAGTATCTGTAATTCTACTCAAATAAAGAATTTGCATAGTTTTGCCTCTGCATTAAAGTCTCAACAAGGTCTGTGGATGTGGATGTGTGTTATCTTGAGTAACCAGGTCATGACTCCTGTAAAGCAACAAAAATTTTGCTGTACAATGTTTCAAATGTATTTTTTGGCACTTTGAGCACCACAAGCGGAGTGCCATCTAGTTCCATTAAATTCAAGTGAAGGCAGATATCTCTATGGCTGATGTCTCCAAAAACTCTGGAACTAACAGCAAAACAGTCTAGATGGATAAGTGGCACTATAGGTAAGTGGTGAAATATGTATTTTTGATTTTGGGGTGAACTCTGCCTTTAAGGCACATTATTGTGTTGATATTGTCACACGCTGTTTGTTTTCTACAAACTTAAGTGTTCTTGTTCTCCCTATGCCTTTTCCATTTAAAAGATATTGCTGCATAGCCATTGTTGTCACATGTACAGGTTTTTATATTTTGCCCCTTTACACTTCTTCAAAATGCCTCACAAATCTAAAGGGTCTTCCTCTTGTTTTGTTGTTCCAACCGTGATCGAAGACACAGGGTATGAACAGTGAAAGGTTTATTATCTTATCTGAACTTCATTTAATTGGTCCAGTTCATTCATGTCCGAGGAGAGCAGAGGAGGAAGAGGAGGAGAGGAAGACACCGGAGGATCCACGCAAACACCACACAAAGAAGTGGCCTTCTCGCAGCAGCAGCAGCACAGCCAATTCAAAGGGAGGAAGACCTCAATCTCTTCTGCTTGTTTTTAAGAATGTGGTATTTTTCCCTATCTGAGGTAGTGAAAGCTGGTCCATGCAGTAATTTTAATCGTCCTTACCAATCTCACACAAGCCTGTCGTTTTTTTTTTCTTTTCTTTGCGTACTTGATATGAAAAGAAAAAAAAAAATCTCTGAATCAGACTGAAGTGCCTCCTTGTTAGCATGATCTCCAAGACAATGCCCACACAGACATCAGCACTTTGTTTATTCTCTGACTGTCATGCTCTGTTTGTTTCGCTGGGGAACGCGTCAACACACAAACACACACAGACTCGCACAGTTTGTTGGAAGTGAAGGGAAGGGAATGAGGCGGGTGTCGATGAGGGGATTCTCCTTCTTAATGTGATGTACAGCGAAGTGCTGAGTGCATGTGAAAGCCAAACCCACTGTGTCCTTCAAAGTCCCAATAAACTCTGTGCTATAGTTTGAGTACTCCACAGTATGTCTGTCTCTTTATTTCCCTGTCTTCTCTCCGTCCACGTGCCCACAGAACATGTCCTTGTTCATATTCAAATACATTTAAATGATTAGGGATGTTATTTTCCAACCCCGTCATGCTTGCTAGTCAGGAAGTTAGATGACGCTCCAAAAGTATGCTAAATTTTGTAAATATATATTGCTTTTACAGTCCCCCAGCAGCAATTTTTAACCATCTTCAAAATTAGTTTTTTCTTTCAACAGACAATTGCATGAAAACTGTAGTTGTACATACAGAGGTGGGTAAACAGTTACTGCAGTTAACCCACCTTGAGTTTACTTTGGTTTACCTCCCACTACGCCCCTGTATAGCACATTTAAGTAGCTTACGGGAAACAGGAAACCAGAGAGTTGACTGATGGTTCCAAAAGGAGCAAGACTTATGAATGGTCAATTGTTTTCAAGTGTGATGATGTCAGTCCTCATAGTAGTTTTTTCACTGTAGTGAGACCATTTTTGAAAATTGACCTAACTGTATGAAATGATATACAGTGACTGCATGAAACTTCACAACCACAAACGATGGCTCTCCATTCTGATATAACAGATGCAATCATAGAATCTACGTTAACCTCTTCAGTAGCCGCCATTGTTTGTTTGAGACGAATTGCTTTCACACCTTAAACCACGCCTGCAGCTGCCAGTAGTCCCTTGTAGGATGCTGACTGGCTTTTGGTGTGGACACAAACAGAGATCTTGAAGCCCGGCAAGACGGATTCTCACATGATCTAGCAAGTCCAGCTACCTCGCAAGGTTAAATTGCACAAAGCAATTGTACCAAATGTGAAAACATCCTCAAAAAAGGCCTCACTGTCATCATCAAATCCACCAATCCTCTGAGGCTGGTAAGACAGTATTCAACAGCTGAAGTACTTACAGAAAAGCAGAGCAACTTCCTTTTTAGACTCTTTAACCTTCTTCGGGTTCTTAAACTTAAGTTGCCAGTTAGAGAACTTCATGTTTGTCCCGGGAACGAGGCTCATTAAAACATAATGCTGCTCTTGGAGCCATTAGAAACAGGCAAATGACCCACTTTGGCTCCTGATTCTTTGTCTTTATAGTACAAGGAACATGGGTGCCTGGTCTGTCCACTGTGAGTAAGGGGTCAAATAGTACTAGGCCTGTGTGTTCTCCTATTAAATGAGAGAACTCACCCTACAGAAGGCCAGAGAGACTGATGGATAATTCCTGCCATCCAGCCGGAGAGACGCAAGGTTGCAGGTTAAGGTGACTCCAGTCTATCTGTGGGATTTATTAAGACGTTCCTGTTTTCTCTGTGCACATTCCTGTCCCCTAATCAGATGGCCTGTTACTCTCCTGACAGGTTTCCATTCCTGCGGTCATGTGCATTGTTGACTCTGGGCGCACGTTTGACGTGTGGCCTGCTGAGGCAATATTGCTGTTAGATAGTCTGAATTTTGCTTGGACAGAGCAAGCAAGGTTGTCAAAACAAGTGAGCGGTTTGATAAAACATGTTATTAACAGATCATGGTGTGCTGTTTGACGATTAAGCAAGCCTTTTGGAAAAAACTTCCAGAGTGTGATTCAGTCTCACGGACAGAAAAGCAGGGTCACGATGTTTGGATGTTGGTATTATGAAATTTGATGTGTTTGGCAAGTCTGGCCCCCACGGAAAAACTGACGGTACTGCTTCTGAACAATATTAAACCTTTACTGAGTAGTTTGTTTAATCTTTACTTTGACAGGGTAGGGTGACTGAGCATACTATACATGACTGTTTGCTGCAATGCCCTGTTGTCTGTATCATTTGTCTGTTGCACATGAGAAGACGTAGCAGTTATCCAAAGTGTTCGAGGAGAGGCTTCTTAACGACAACCCCAATTCCAAAATAGTTGGGACGCTTTGTAAAACCTAAATACAAACAAAATACAATGTTTTGTACACACTTTTGGACCTATATTCAGTTGAATACAACAGAAAGATAAGGCATTTGGTGTTCAAACTGCTACCCTGACCAGCGCCAACTCCAAGAGCCAGCATCTGTAACGGTATGGTGGTGTGTTAGTCCCCATAAATATCTTGTGGGGACTGTATTCACTTAAATAGAGCAGTGGTTCGCAAACTATTTTGGCATGCCCCCCTTCAGAAGCTGAAAAAAGTTCAGGCCTCCTCACCCCACAGTTTTTATCAGTTATTTACGATAACTGGGGAAGCAACTAATTAAAAAAGGATTCAAGCTGAATTTTAATGAAATAAGGGCTAGCATGATAGCTTCAGCAGACTCCTGTCTGCTGATTTTCCCTACACAAATCATATTCATTTAACTTTATTTGACTCTATATTTTTCCCTTGGTCATCCTCATCACCCTTGCAGTGGACATTTTCCACTCAAGACAGTATTTTGCCACATTAGATGGCTATTAATATGCGTGTTAGCAAGCAAGCTAACTATAGCCAGCTAAAGCCACAATTTCACAGCATATCTCACATGCTTTGCATGTTAGATGAACTATTTTGTGTTGTGGTGGGCACTGGATGTTTGTGGATATGCAAGGGATTCCATTTCTAAGCTAATGTTGGCTAGTGTTCCTCACTGTTGGCATCGAAGTGGAGGGGAAGAGAGGCGAGGCATTTTGGCACGTGTATTAACGTCAAGTCCCGAGTCTTTTACATTGAAATCAGTCCACAGGCTGTTATAGCAAACCAAGAAAACTGGGGAAGGTCTCAGTTTTGAAGTTACTTTACAGTCCATTCACACATTGGTAATACAAAGACAATTAATCTGTAAACTGCCTCACATTCTTACATACTGTGCCTTTAATGGCTCCAATTAGTGATAATGACACTAGAGATATGTCCCGAGCTCATACCAAGATATCAATCATGACGGGGAAGAAACAAGCCAAACGGATGGAAAATTTTTGCCCTCAAATTCCAGTGAGTGTTTAGACGGTAATGGACCATGAAGGGATGGATGAGTCACTCAGGGTCTCTCCCACTGACCTCTTCTTTGGGCTCTCTCATCATCGAAGAGAAGCTGCTCTCTCCTACTATGTAATTCACTGGCATGGGGATGTTTGTGTGTGTGTGTGTGTGTCTGTGTGTGTTTATGCATGTGTGTGTGTGTGTGTGTGTGAGCAATGCAGTGGGCCTGGGCACTGGACGTTATCTAACACAGAGTTTGTGAGAGTCTGAGACATGCTCGTCGTGTCCGCCAGGCAACCTTGGCGACATGGCCGTTGGAACAGTCAGGTGATGTGTGTGTGTGTGTTTTATCTACGTGGTGATAGCCCTGCGGCCTTGTGAGCGGTGCTCTTATATATACAGCACTTTCAAAAGTCTGCAGACAGAAATCCAAGTCCTCTCTATAGCACTGTCAACAGTCCGTCCACTTCTTTTAAGAAGATTTACAGCTCAGACAGACACTGAATCTGTGTGATCTTGACTTGCTTTTTTACAGTTTTCTAGTTCTCTTAAAGCTCCTGTAACAGAACAGAACAGAACATGCTGCCTGCAACCTTCAAACTGTGTGCTGGCATCTCCTACCGGCATATGAGGAACATGACAGGTGAGTGAGACGATCTTGTTTAAGCTGACATCCAGCACTCTTGGCCTAGTTTTCTTCCTGTTCTCAAAAACGCACATTTTCTCACTGGAGTTCTGCATTGAGCCCAGAATCAGAGTGGCTGAATGAGTCAATGAAGAAAGAAAAAAGCAAAAACTTTTCTTATTATGTTCTTTTCTTGTGATTTCCTTTCGCTGAATGGATTTAGAAGTGTGGTAACTGTGTGCTTTTTGCTTCTATCTCTCAGGTTTGAGGAAGAATGCCATGGTGGCCATTCACCATGAGCTGAACAGACTGGCAGGTCCGGCCCCAGCAACTGGATCAGTCAAGTTCGACGACGGAGCTCACTCCTCAGTGAGTTGTAACGTGATCATCTGACTGCTCATTCTTATTTTAAGGGGTTTTTTATTTTTACTCTTCATTTATGCTGGAAAATATATTTTAAAAGATCAAACTCTTGACTATTAAACCTCCTAGTGAAAACAATGTCCTAGTAATTAAATTTTTTTATTAAAAGTAAGACGTCTACTCCGTCAGCTTTTCCATCTGATAGCAATATTATTGAATAAATGTGTCAAAAAAAAAACCCAGGAAGTGATAAAGGGGAGCTTAGGGTTTAGCTAACCCTTTTTATGCCTGATTAAATTATAATTTTGTTTAAAAAATCTGGGATGATTATAATAAAAAAATTTTATGCCTACGTTATGAACAGGCTTGTTAGTTTTAGATTTTGAAGGCTTTAAACATATTTTTTTTAAATTATTTAAGGTTTTAAATTCTTGTCTGGGACAAGTTTTGACATATATTTTACATATATTATATAACTATGAGTGTTGGTATTAATCATTTCAAAGTTTTTTTGCTCGGAAATTATTTGATTCTCAAGATTGTTATACCACACAGATAGGTAGATAGTGAGGTGCTGATTCTAAAAATACAGAAACATCATTGTGTAAGTTGGCTGACATTTTTACCTCCTGTGTTTTTGGTGTCTACAGGTTCTCGTATTGAAGAAGAGCAGCGGTACAGCGAGGAGGAGATGTCTTATGTGAAGCAGGGTGAGGATGCACTGCAGAAGGCCATCAGCATCCTCGGCGAACAGGACGGCTGGACCATCGAAACTGTAGCCGTGAGTATTGAGACAGGGACAGAGAATACAATAATATTTCAGTAAGTATTCTTTTACTGAAAAGCTGCAGCTGCTGTCACTTCAGATGGGTGATTAAAGGTACATCCACTGTATATTTTATCAAATGTGAAAGAAAATATGTGAAAACTTCCATTATTTGTTTAACACTCTTCCTCAGGCAAATGGAGATAAAGTCCTGAGTAAGACGTTGCCAAACATTGGGAAGGTTTTCAAACTGGAAGTGATGTTGGAGCAGCCTCCTGACAATCTTTATCAAGAGCTGGTGGGAAATATGGAGCAGATGGGGGAGTGGAACCCAAACGTCAACAGGTCAAGGTAAAACAGAGAGGCAGTGACAGGGGGTTGGAATATGAACAGGGACCCTTTTAGATTCTGTCAGGTACACGTGTGCACGTCACAAACAAGTCTCAGGTTACTGTGGTGAGAACTGAGCAATACAATCCAAGAACACTGATAAAATGTCACGCTGGGATCCCACAGATCCTTCAAAAGATCGGCCCGGAGACGATGGTGACCCATGAGGTGTCTGCGGAGACGCCCGGCAACGTGGTGGGACCGAGGGACTTTGTCAGTGTCCGCTGTGCCAAGCGTCGGGGCTCCACCTGCTTCCTGGCTGGAATGTCCACTAAGCACCCGAAAATGCCTGAGCAGAGGGGCGTGGTCCGGTGAGTCAGGGGAAATAATATTCTTGTTGTGATATATGCATCAGAATCAGAATCATAAATGCTTTATTGAACCCTTGGGGAAACTGGGTCATGTTACAGTTGCTCCTGTTCAAGAATATATATAAATATGCACAGAGAAATTATATTAAAATAGAAAATATGAAGTATTCAAAAATATATGCATTATACTACAATATATGACAACAATATTTATAGAAAAAATAGAAGCAGAATACAGCCTGTCCTCATCAGAAAAACTGTGCAAGTAGTTTATTACGATGCATTTAGTGGCCGACCAAATCACCGTAACTCTGTGCAAACAATAACAGTTACTTCCAAGTAAAAAAACTGGCAATTGATCTGAAGTTTGGAATAATGTAAAATTGGCAAACTTATTTATTTTTGTTGTCATTTTCAGCAGTGACTATAACATTTAAACACATAAACGGATCCGAGAACTGTGCATGCATTTATGCAAGAGGTGCAATGGATGGATTGTACAATGATTGTTGTACTATGATCATTCCATGTTTCAGAGCGGAGAATGGACCAACCTGTATAGTCATGAGGCCCTGTGCTGAAGACCCAAATAAGACCAAGTTCACCTGGTTACTAAATATAGATCTAAAGGTAAAAGACTATCATGAAATGTATTGTGTGAAATGTATTCAAGAACTAAAATCAAACAAAACAGCACAATTTTTCCTAGGTTAACACTGTATTTGTCTCTGTCGCCTGCAGGGCTGGATCCCAAAGACAATCATAAACAAAGTGCTCTCTCAGACGCAGGTGGACTTTGCCAACCACCTCAGGCAAAGGATGGCTAATAATGTTTCTATGGAGATGGCTCATGCCTGCTGACACAAGATGCCTCTTGAGCTTTGGCACAGTGCGCTCGACAGTGGATGGAGAGCAACCCCTGCTCATTAAGAAATCATATAAATCTGCTTATAACTGCTGAAGACATATGAAAAATCCAGAAAGTATTAAGGAGATCAGATGAGGTTGATGCTTGTCTGAGGAAAATCTGAGCACAGATGTTGGTTTCAGCTGACAAATGTGTGTTTTTCTTGCCCATGTTAAGATAAAATTTGTCATGAGATGTTGCATCGTGCATATTATGTGCCTCGATTGTTCCTGACACATTCATCCACGTCACTCCACCTTGGCAGACACATTGTGAGCAGTAAAACACACGACAATCTGCACATTGTTTCCTTCTGATAACACTCCAGTCATTGCCCCCCCCCCCCCGTGAAACTGCACTTTTATTTCAGTGTTTTATTTATTGATTTATTGATTACACTACAACAACTGCCAAGTGAATAAATGATTGTAATGTCATTGATGTTTATGTCTTTATGCTTTTATTATGCTGTTGGAGACAAAGAAAAGCAGTTTGGATGATTGCTCTGCGCTTTCATGATGCATGAGAACCCAAATAAAAGCTCATAAAACATTTCAACGGTCATGGTTCACTTAAAAGATAAAGACAGGTTCAACATTAAGAGATTCTGGAGAAAGACAGTTGAGACTGCTGAGCCTCTGGGTTGATTGCCCAAAGCATCTGTATTTTTACGGCCTGGGAAAGAGACTCAACAATCAGCTTATCTTAACTGACATGATTGGCCAAAGTCTACCGTCACAGACTAGACTTCCTAAAGCCTGAAAACAGAGCCGCCAAGAGGAGGTGCTGAAGTCTACGTTTTTTCTCAGCCCACTTGAATTACAATATGATGAAATGTTATTATGGATTTTTTTTTGCCCAATAACACCGGAGATAAACTGTCTATCTTAACCATGGCCCAATGATGGTTTACTAAGCTGACTCAAACTGCAACTGTGGTCCTTACAGAAAATCCAGCGACCTGCTACTGTAAAATCCTGTGGTTGGTTCATTTGTGTTCAGACCAAACAAACCTCACCACAGTCCAGTTGAAAGTGGACCAAGACCAACCTTTTTAAGCAATCTCAGCCCAGTTTGCTTGGTCCTGGATCAGGGTGAGTCTCAAAAAATTAAACATGGATGTGCTGAGGACAGTCTTTAGGCAGTTTTATCGACCCATCTGGACAACTAAGCTTGAGAGCTCTACTGAGGTAACATGTAGATCTGCACAAAGTAGCTAGCAAGCTAACGTTAGTGTGCAGGAAAATGCTTATGTCGCTTGGCAAAAGTACAGTCCAGTAAGTAAATAAACAAAGAAATCATAATCTGTTGTCACTTATTACTGTTAGCTACTAAATGGCATCTGTAGACTGTGTAAAGCAATATTACACTTGAGGTCGTGCTGTTGTACTGAATAATCAGCACAGCGTGTGATTATCTTCAGCACTCATGTCATATTGCTTTATAGAGTTGTGCACTTACAGTATCCCAAATATTTCCAATGATGGGTCTAATCCAGAGAAGTCCATACTTCATTAAAATAAACGCTGCATTTCCTATTAACTGCTAAAAAGCAAAGTCAGAGAAGGATTATTATTATCTTAAGAAAACTTAAGATAATGTGAATACAACTTAATACATTATCTCATCCATAAACATGATTCTGTCTGAGTCACGTCACCTGTGGTGGTTGTACAACAGTAAAGACAACATTAAACTGTCTTTTGTTATTATTTTAATTTGAGACCCCTAGCAGCAGAAACTGCATATTGCACATTTAAATAGCTAGAATCTGACACATCTAAGGATGTAAAGTACTGCCATGTGTGCTGCAGTTGAGCTCATTTTTCATCAGAAACAATGCTTTCACAATTCATGGTGGAAGTGGACAACACAACTGTCAAAGGTACAGAAGCCTGCATTAAGTTGCATTAAACTTCCTTTTCTATATTGCTTTTACATAAGTTTTCATTTGGGCCCCCAAAAATGTACTTTGGCCACCAAATCTTGCTTGGTGGGTCTGGGGGCAGTGGTTGAAGATATTAGCATCTATCCCTGAAGACTAAAAACACAGTCAACACACAAACAGGCACACAGAAAAAACAAAACAAAAACAAAACTGAACAGAAAACCTGAAACTTATCTTGGAAACTGCACGCCAGTTGCACAATCATTCCTCTCAGCCAGGGAGGAGACAGATGAATTTAAAGGTTCTCTTTTTTTAAACCATGAAAAATGTAGCTTGTGAAAAATGTCTTCCTGTTCCTTGATGAGTTTTCAGACTGACAGTTTGCCAGAGCGAGCAGGTGTTTGGCCATTCAGATGTGTGAGGAGCCCGGCAGCGAGCATTTCAGCGTGAGCCAGCAGCACATTCCCCGAGATCAAGTTAACGGTGGATTTCATCCCAAACAGGAAATCTGTCCTCCATTATTGCCAGTTGTGTAACATTTTTCCTACTTTGTGTAGTTTTTCATCGATCCAAAATGTTTTGTAACAGCTCATTTTCTTGGATGCTGTGAAGCCTGCAGGGGCCAGCATTCTCACTGCTGCAAGATGTTCAGCAGCGATGCTTCAGAATTATGACATTATTATGACACACAACTAAAGCCTGAAAGATGTTTGTGAGGTGAAATAAGAAGCAACCAGAGGTGGCAAGAGTACATATATTATTTACTCAAGTAGAAGTACAGATACTTGTGTAAAGACTCTTCAACTTCTTTACTCAAGTAAAAATGAAAAAATACAGGCTCTGAAATGTACTCTAAGTATAAAAACAGAAAGTTAACCCACTGAAGGACATTTTTACCGACTATTTCTGTGCAAAGCAAACTGAAGCTCACTTTTCTCTGCGGCTGAGTCTCCTACATTCTTACCTGTTTTGTTTTTGTTATGTCTTTTATGTCATTTTCGTCTTGTTATGTTGTTTTAATCTTGTTAGACTTTACAGCTTTCATCTTGTTACATCTTAAGAGTTTCCATCTTGTTATGTCTTTTACGTCTTTTTAATAAGTACGTTTGTTTAATTTTGTTATATCTTGTTATTCCGCTTTATGTCTTGTTACATCTTTTATATTATTTTCGTTTTGTTACATCTTACGTCTTTTTGTATTCTTACATTAATTCCGTTTTCATCTTGTTGTTATGTCTTTTACATCAGTTTCATGTTGTTACATCTTACCTCATTTTTGTCTTGTTACATCTTTTACATTTCATCTTGTTACGTTGTTTTTGTCGCCATTATCATGTTGTTATGTCTTTTACATTTCATTTGTTAGATTTACTCATTTTTTTTTTACATCTTTGTGTGCTTTCATCTTGTTATGTTTTCATTTGTTACATCTTTTAGTTTCATGTTGTTGTCTTTTAGGTTTCATTTTGTTACATCTTGTCATGTCGCTTTTCATCTTCTTACCTCATTTTCGTCTAGTTAAGTCTTTTATGGCTTTTTCATGTTGTTACATCTTTTCCATCATTTTCGTCTTTTTGCATCATTTTCATCTTGTAATGTATTGTTACATCGTTTTAGTTTTCTTACATCATTTTCATCATATTATGTCTTGTTATGTTGTTTTGGTCTTTGTCACACGTGATATGCACTGATGGATACACCAAGGAATTGTCTTTTCTATGTGTTATTGTCCCATCCATTTAGGTTGACACTGGTCTTGATGTTGGGAAGGTGTTGTGCAATGCTCCAAAATAAAAATAATCAATAATTCGCCTCAAATGCATTAAAGCTAAGGTATCAAACCTGCTTTGAAAATGTGAGGAGTAGAAAGTACAGATAT
This sequence comes from Lutjanus argentimaculatus, assembly GCA_034769285.1. NCBI lineage: Eukaryota > Metazoa > Chordata > Actinopteri > Lutjaniformes > Lutjanidae > Lutjanus > Lutjanus argentimaculatus. The sequence continues at coordinate 15,476,256 of JAWZSL010000017.1, forward strand.
CAGTGTTAAAATGTAGGGAGTAAAAATAAAAAGTTGTGAGAAAGATAAATACTCAAGTAAAGTAGAGATACCTGAAAACTTCACTTAAATACAGTAACAGAGTATTTGTACTTCTCACCTCTCACCTTTTCACATTAAGTTTTTTTTAGAATTTAAGACAAACAGCTAGTTGATCCTGGCTCCAGTTTACTCTAAATAAAACAAACCTCAGCAGAATAGTCTCAGGGCTTGGCTTGTGTAATACAAAACAAACATTTTTTTTTTTCATTGAAAGAATGTTCCATAGGGGTAATAACTGACATCTGCTCGAAATCCCTCAAAATCTGAACATAAGCAGATGTGAGGAGAGTTGTAGCCACTCGGAGATCTCGTTCCATTATTTGTGTAATGAAAGGAGTGGAGGATAAACTCTGGGGTAGGAAAGAGAAAATTATCCAGTGCAGATAAGTTGTGTAATAGAAGAGCAGGAAGACAAAACAAGCTATCTGGCAGTCATGTTGGATCCCTGGCACTGATGACAGCCTTCATTAATTCTTTTATTTATTTATTTATTTTTTATCCATCTATGTGTCCCAAAATTCAGATTTTTCTTTTTTCAGCAGGGAGAAATGTAGGCACATTTTGACACTTTACAGGGAACGTCAAACACTGTCAAAGCTTTCTTGGGGGCTTAAGTGAAAAAAAAAACAAAATCTTTGGGCTTGATTTTCTATGGAAGCTCACTTCTGCCAGTGGGATGAAAACAATCATGTAAGTCATTACAATGAGAAATTTCTTGAAATAATGACTTAATATCTCAACATAATCTCACTATTTTGAGATAAATCATTATTTTGAGATTAGTAAATCATTTTTGTGATTTATTTCCATTTTTGCGATACTATATCATTATTTTGTCATGCAAAATCATTATTTTGAGATTAATGGCTGGAGATTAGTCTTTTTTTGCAGTACGAAATCATTATTTTAAGATACTAAGTAATTATTTTGAGATACTAAGTCACTATTTTGTGATAATAAGGCATTATTTTGAGATACTAAATTATTTTGTGATACTAAGTCATAATTTTGAGATAAATAAGTCACTATTTTGTTACTATATGTCATTATTTTTGGAAAATAGGTCATTATTATGATCAAATATGTCATAATTTTGTGACACCAAGTCGTTATTGTCATTGTTATTACTATGTCCTCACTAAGTCGTTATTAAAGTCATTATAAAGGCTGCATTGCAGTAAAGTGATGTAATTTTCTGAATTTACTAGACTGTTCTACGATTTACCTTTATCCACTTAGTCATTTTATCCACTTTATTGATGATTATTTATAAAAAAAAAAATCTCATTGTGTTTATATTTTGTGTTGTCGCAATATTAATATTGAGGTATTTTTTTTATAAAAAATATTAACTCATTATTTCAAGATGTACAACAATATACATAATATCATATTAATAATTATATTCTTATTTTGGCTGATCTTATTTTGAGCAAAGCAGAGTATCTGTGCTGATGGGAGGTAGAAAAGGAGGTCACAGGCTCCCCTCTACAGTATTGTGTGTGAGAGAGAGAGAGAGCAATGACGTAATGAAGCTCCAGCCGACAGGAAACCACAATTCCCAGGATGCACTTGAAATTACCGTGGCCACTGGACGGGGGAAGGGAAGCTGAGATTGGAGGGAGAAACAGTCAGAAACTGAGGTACTTTTGAAATGCTTCTATCGTGTAATATATTCAGACTTCAGGCTCGTGCACGCGGTGTTTCGTGTCGTTGTTTTTTTAAAAAAAATGTTCGTTAATGAGAAAAGCAGATGAATCGTTGTGCTGTCGGATTTGAGCACAGACTCCATCCCCGTTACACTTCAACAGAGCTACCCGCTGCTAGCCCGTCAGTTAGCCTGACAGCTGGCTTTTCTCCCGTTTAGCGACCTCTCAGCTTATTCAATCACACTCGATGTTCACGACCAAGCTCGTTCGGCTGTTTGCGCTAAATTCTGGCCCGTTTGCGCGCTGATATTTGCAGGCGTTTGATTCCGGGTGTGAGGAGAAGCGGTAGCTGCGTCTTTGTGCCTGCGGGGGTTTGCTAGCTGACATGCTGCTAGCTCGTTGGTTGCTACAGATAATGTTGGCCAGCTGACGTTAGACTGCTGTTACAGCTGTGAGAGCGGAGATATGTCACCGTGCACCACTGTCAGCTCACAAACATGCACGTTTTGTTTTGCATCGTGACACTCTGCTTGTAACCTCACTTTTACATTGTAGAGTTGCAGATTTATTACCTTTCTGTGATTCAGACAGTGGTGGAGGAAGTATTCAGTAAAAGTCCCTCTGAAATTACTTCATCACAATTAACAGTCATGCATTGTAATTAGATTACTTAACTATTGAAAATAAAAGTGCTCAATGCAGAAAAGGTCTCATTGTAAAAGTAACTAGTATACATGTCTAGAACTGCAAGCAGTAAACTGAATATCTTTGGGAAGCACTAATCAATTAATCAAAAAAAAAAAAAAATCAATAGATTAATCAATAATGAAAATAATTGTTAGTTGCAACCCTATAGGCGTTAAACATTGATAGTATTTTTCACTTGCCCAACCAGGTCAGAAATCTACTTGCCCAAAGTCAATTTTTACTTGCCTCTGTACAAATTGGAGCAAATATCAAATAACCACAAAGACTAAAGGGTAATGTCATGTTTAATCAACAGCTGCAACATCTGTAAAATGTTTGAAAATAGTGAAGAACGTCCATCCTAGTTTTTCAAAGTCCAAGGTGATATCTTTAAATGTCTTGTTTTGATAATTCAGTTTAATTTAATAATAAACAGAAAAACTGGGAAATTGCCATATTTGAGGTCAGCATTTTGCATGAAACAGCATTTTCACAGCATGACATTCTTGCATGAAAAATTACTTTAACAATTAATCAATAATCAAAATAATTGTTCTAAATTTTTTTTACTGGGCAAGTGGGTTGCTAGATTTATTCTTGACTTCCTTCTTTATTGTTGATCCCTGCTAAAGGTTTAAAAATTAAAGTACTCAGTGCAGAAAAAAACTACCCCTCTGAATGTTTTCTGAATTGTATCATTGAATTATTATTAATGTGCATCAGAACTTTATCGTCAAATTTTGACTTAAAAGATGACAGTGCATTAAACTCCATTGTTAGCTATATGTTATACATATAAAAGTTTTAAAGTAACTATCTTAAACAGCTGCATGATTAGTTGATTAATTAATTAGTAGGGCTGCACATTAATCAAAATATTATCAAAACCACAATATGGCCAAGTGCCATATCCAAATTAAAGAAGCTACAATTTAAAAAATGTGTGACAAAACAGCATTATACACACATTTTTTGACATAGACTAAAAGACTAAGTGATTCATCAAGTATCAAGTATAAAGTAGCATGGCTCAAGAATTATCTCAAAGCCCGGTCAGACAAGTGTGTTGCTTTATTTACTAGCAGTGTCATTTTACTTGCCTCAGGCAAGCTGGCAGTGCTTATTGTGGAGCCCTGCTCAAAACAAACCTATGTTGCTGCTGTGCCTGCGTTTTGGAGACTGTTGCTAACTTTGGTTGATGTAGGACATTATTTACTGTCAGGTTTTTCAAAGTGCGATAATCAATCACAGTTATTACAATAAATAAAAATTGATTGAAATACTAATTGTTCGGTATTTTATTTTGGTTGATTGTGAAACCAATTATCATTTCGTTCGTGCAATGGGACACTATTTTTGCAGCAATGCAGCAAATAGTTTTTTTTTTTTAGTTTTTTTTTTTTTTTGTGGCATTTTTGCCTTTATTAGATAGGATAGCCAGAGATTAGACAGGAAACGGGGCAGAGAGAAGGGGGATGACACGCAGCAAAGTGCCGAAGGCAGGAGTCGGACCAGCAGCCACTGCAGAGGACTAACAGCCTCCACACATGGGTCGGACGCTCTACCCACTGAGCTAAACGTCTGAACCAGCAAATAGTTTTTTAAGTCAGTTTGACATAGTTATGAATATAAGTTAAAAAAAAAAAAAATCAACTTTTTATTCGTGAACATTTTTAACACAAGGAGAACAAGCTGAACACCTGAAATGAAGAACCGCAAATAAATATGAGCTCATGGGATGATCAGTAAATCAAAGCGAATTAGCCCAATTTAAAACAAAATATTGCAGATAACACATTTCAGGGCTGCAACTAATGATTATTTTCATTGTCAATTAATCTGCTGATCATTTTCTTGATCAGTAGTTTGGTGCAGAAAATGGTGAAAAAATGTTGATCAGTGTTCCCCAAAGGTCAAGATGACGTCCTCGAAGCTCTTGTTTTGTTCACAATCCAAAGATTACTAGTTTATTAGTAATTACTAGTTACTAGTTTACTGTCATAAAGGAGTAAATGAACCAGAAGTATTCACATTGAACAACATGTCCAACATTGGACATGTTTAAAACAAACCACACCCCCACTGGTTTTCTACCAGTCCTTGTTGGTTGTATGGAGTTAGGTCATCTGTTCTAGAAGATGTAGGTGTTTAATGATATTGACAAAGATGCCTGCAGCAGGGCTGTTTTTGTAAAGCCAGTGTTTTGTGGTGGCCTTTTTACGTGCTGTTGGAAGTAATGTTTGATTTGCGTGTTTCTCACTGACAGATGTTTAATTTTGTGAAGCTAAATAATTATTTTTTGTTCTAGTTTTCAGGCATCGTGTACATATGACAGCCCCTTCTCAGGACCATACAAGAGCTCTATCCATGACCCACATCTCACTGGACACCTTCACTTCTGACTCTGGACGTGTGCTCCTGTTTCACGTGAGGCTGAAGACATAACACAGCTGTGACTGCAACTGTACTGTCTGGTACCTGGAGGTGCATGCTGGATTTGTCTTGGGTGCCAAAGTAATGAAGTGTCTCGGACGAGGAGAGCCCAGCCCTGAACAGCGATGTCATCATCCAGCTTTTGCGCACCACTGATGGGGCTGAGGAGTGAACCCACCGGCCAGGCAGATCTGTGGAGGAGAGGAAGGAGGCAGGTTTCCAGGAAACTTGTGTATTGATGGATTTCCTCCTCTCAGCTCTTGTAGACTGATACCTGCAGATTCCTGTCAGTGTACACACTCCAGGTTAGACTCTAAAGTAGCTGATAACACCAGGCTGCCATCAAAACCACACAATCATCGCAGAAAAAGAGAATATCATGTACACAACATGGATTTCTTCTGCCAGTGACAGTTTTGTGAACTGATACTGGTGACTTTGGAGTTCTCTGTGTATATGAGAAGAAAAGTCACTACAAATGTGCACTACAGAAACCATGGTGGTCCTTGCATCAGCTCCTCAGTCCATCTCAGTCCATGATGACGGAAGCCTTTAGAGGCCAGGATCAGGAACACGCTCGCCAGCCAACACACTCATATGCAATGGAAGAAGACATTGATGTCACATCCCACCCTGAGGTAGTATTAGTTCATCTTTTCTTTTAAACATTAAAACGTTGCACCAACAAAGATTAATTCAGCTTAAGACTAGTTCATTTTTTGTAATTAGTTTACTGGTGAAAATACAGGCTTAGCACGACTGTTTTCAACCATAGACTGCTGATCAAAAAATAAATTAAAACAACAAAGTAAGAGGAAAAAGAAAGGAAACGGTAAGGATCAAAAAAGAAATATTAAATGCACTGTTTCTTCCCTTAAAGTAATATCTAAGATTAGTTCTATTCAGAGTTTACAAAACTAGGTTTGAAATGAGTAAATCTAGATTTGAAATTAAGCACAGCTCTGTTTCCCAATTAAAGAACTAATCACTGTTGTAATAATGTAGGTTACACCTAAATTAAATAGAGAATAATAAATATGCTCGCTTACTCTAATGAAAATAAATCAAGCAGTCTAACTTTTTTTTAAGTTAGATTGTTTGCTTGAAGTTCAAGTTAGTTGAGCGTGTCCTTTAACTTGATTATTTGTTAAGTGTAAGTTTAAAGTTTAGAGGTTAAAACCGGATCACATTTTGAATATGTATAAGTAGTGTAATAGTTTTAAGCTTTGGTACAACAGAATTAAATTGAATCTAGGGTTAGAGTTAAAATGAAACAGAGGTTTGAATTGAATCTTTCTGAATTTGAAGCTAGTTTAATAGTTTGGTGCAACATAATTTAAAGTTAAGCCATGATTTAATCGGGTTTAAAAATTAATCCTTGTTGGTGCAACCCACCCTTAATCTCATTTCAGTGTTTGGGTTCACAGCAACTTAACACCATTATAATAGAAAGCTACACCTGCTTTGTTGCTCAACAAAATGGAAGTGCATGCTTCCTTACCACTGTTGCCATACTGATGTAGGCATCCTCGGGTAAATGTTCTGTTCCTGTTCCACACTGTTGTATAAAGTTAAACTATTAAGAGCTCATTTGTTTAAGCAGTTCTGTCACGTGTGTTTAACTTAACCTGAGGTCAACCCTTCTCCCGCTGTGGTAGCTGTAATCTCTGGTCTGGCTCGCTTGGCATGTTGGCATGGCGGCAGCTGACAGGGCATGTCCCTTATCCCCAGCTTGGTTTTCTAGCCGTAACATTACCTCTTGCTCCCTGGCCTCGAGCCTTGTGTATTGCTTCTTTTGTAAACAGTTGGATAAGTGTGTCCCCTGCCTCGCTGGGTGCAGCGTAACAAGACAGGGACAGTTATCCTCAAAGGAAGGGCAGTCTTAAATTGTCTTAATAAGTAAAAAGGAAGTGTTGGAAAGTCTGCAACTTCTGAGACATCTCTGAGACTTCATTTGGCTTTTTGTACTTAGTTAATTCAGTTTTTTTGAAGTAAGGTTATATGAGGTACTACTTACCTATAGTCAGTGTCAACATGCCCCCAGTTTGGAGAAAACGAGACTGGGAAAGTAACTGCTGCTAGAAAGGTCAGCAGCAATGTACTTTTGGACAGTTCAAATCAGTAACGTAGTTTAACGACCTAAAAATACAGTAAACAGTTTAATGTACATATATACCCTGACACCAACACCATCGACAAAAACAGTATTTTACCTCACAGAACACGAGAGTTGCTGGTTTACCGCTGCCTCATCGGCTAGTTTGTTCTTTCTTATTTTGAGACTTAAGTTACTCTCTTCTGATATTTGGCATTTTCCTGTAGACTTGGGCAGTATGCTGAAATTTTCCAACCAGCCACCTTCAGCCGGCAACTGGTGATATATTCACCCAAAACAAACTCATAAATTGTCAAGAAATTCAACACTCTTAAACCTATTTTTGTTATTTAACAGAAAGATGCAACTGTACACCTTTTGAACCCAAGTTTTACCAAACTACGACAAGTATACTTACCCTGTGAACTCATTGTAAAACACACTTCATTCAAATTCAACAGAAAACAATGTAAAACTCACCAAAACTGTCGTCGTTAGTCTTTCACTGTCCCAACAATTATATAGTCAAGATAAATCAATTCAGATGGCAATGCAAAGGGGTGAAAATGTTCTAAATGCAGCGTACACTTAAACTGATATTCATTTTTTTTTAGGTGGCTTAAAATATGTTTCACTACTGACCCTGTCCACAGCAGTACATCATTTAGCTTCCTACAGTGGTAAAGCTCCTCAAAGGGGTGTCACAAATCTCCAAATCCCTGATCCGATTTGTCTTTTGAATTTCAGGTCATGATTCGATTACATTTTAAAAATTTTATATATTTTATTCAGATTCTTTTTTTTTTTGTTTAGCACTGACAGCTCTGCCATTGTTAGACATTGTTAGACAGGCCATTGTTTTTTTTCTTTCTTCACCTCATACTCAGCACCACTTGCAAAAAATCTGAATTTTTCCTTTAACATCACAAGTTAGTTTCAGGTTTCATGGATGGCAGAGCTGCCAAAAGATAAGAGCATAATGAAGCATGCAGTGATAATGCATTACCTGTCTTAAAAGCAGTGAAAGCTGCACCATTTTTGCTTTGTGGACATGTCTCAAGCATCTGCTTTGTGTTGCTGCCCTCCTGTTAGGGCCTGAATGGTTTGTCCTGTGAATGTAAACCATTAGAGGAAATCACCAATGGACACTCCAACCATAAGCCTGTGAGTAAATCACTTGTCATTGATCCAGTGTGATTTGTTTTTCCTACCAAGTGTTTTATGTGATTTTTTTTTTTTCTTCTCAGGTCATGAACGGACTAATACTTAGTCATAATGTCAAAGACCACACCAATGGCAGCGCACCACTCAGATCCCTGCCGGTAATTACGTTTAATTCTTTGTATCTCACTTCAGCTAATGTGCCGTTCTTTGAATGTAAGGTTAATCCACTGTTTGATCATTTTCCAGATTTCAGCACTGAAGCAGAATGGCCTTCTGCAGACCCTGGCAGCTGGAGGGGACCAGCCTAAGCCTGCAGGTAAGGCGCACATACTCTCACACGACCTGTCTTTTGTCTCACATCCTCTTCCCTCAGGAATTTGAGATTGTATCCTAGATACCAGGCAGCCGTTGCAGGTAAAACCTCCCTCAGGAGTGCGGGTTGTCTGCTCGGAGGAAGCACAGGGTCTCAGTGGCACTCTGAGTGATGCAGATCTGTCAGACAGGGAGGATTTATGAGAGAAGGAACAAGATTTAGTGTTGGCCTTTGTACCATAGCCCATTGAGTAGAAACTCATCCCCTATCAGTGCTTCTGGTGAAGTTTGAGTACATTACTTTATTTTCTAACCTTATGTTTTTTTAATTATCTGTACAGAAGAAAATGTGGATTTGGAAAAGGCCAGACAGGAGTGGGAGGCTCTGGAGAACGTCCAACCAGGTCAGACGCTCCTTGCTGTTTTCCCTGTTTGCTTCAAGATGATGACAACTTTTTGTGTCTTTAATTTGCTGTTCTAAAAGAATATTTTTATGTAATATCCCCCAGCTCTCACTGAGGACTCGAACCCGACCCCGATCATCTCGTTCAATGAAGCCCTGCAGTACTTCCAGACCACAGACCTCGGGGACTTGCTGGTAAGGAACGCTGGACACCAAAAGTTCTCAAGTAAAAGCTGACCTTTCTTTTGTTTGGCTAGACCCAAATACAAACTGAAAAACAAATTTATCTGCACTGTAATGTGCTGTATTGGAAATTCAGCACAACACACATTTCCACGGAAATATTTCTATCAGTGAGACAGCACTGTCGTGCTATACCCACACTTTGAGATTGATTTCACAGTAAAAGCTTGAAATAAAGGCGTGTCTCAAATAGACCTGCGTTACTTGTCAGACTTTACAGTATGTGGGTGAGAGAGGGACATACGTAACATCTAACAGCAAGAAAACTGCACACACAAGTGAACGATAGGGGTGCAACGGATCACAAAAGTCACGGTTAGGCCAACCTGATTGGTTACAAGGCACAAGTAATACATCAGACCAGCAACATGTCATTCACTCTGAGTTGGCAAGGTCACGCCCCCTTCTGGGGGAAAACTCACGGTTTCATATAATGAGAGAGACAGGAAAATGCTGAAAAGCTGCTGTGTAGCAGGTCATTAAACAAATAAACATACAAATCCATCACGATCTCTGATTCCACATCCTTCCTGGAAAGGAGAGCAGTGAGAACGTCTGAGTGAGAACCATCATTGTTACTTCTTATGGAGAGCTAGCGTTTAGTTTGAGTGGGAGCCTGCTGAGTTCAGTCATAACATTACAGTACAGCAGTGTCAGACTGTTGTAGCGTAGCACCAGCACCAAACTAGCACTAGGTTCTTGTTGGTTGAAAAGTGGTATTAGACATTTTAAGTTCAGGGCTCACCTCCCGACATGCAATTGCTTGACCTAAACAAGTCCCTGCCCCCGACACTATTTTGCATGGGCACCGTCACCGCATGCTGTCATTGGTTTAAAGAAATATAAACAAGCCAATATGTTTTTTTTCCCTTAAGCAGAATGATAATGTGAGGAGCCAGACCTTTCTCCAGCTCTGAGCGCTGTAGAGAAAGGTCTGGCTATGCAACACTACTTAAAAAAGTGAAAAACAGTGGCAGTCGAACTATATTAACTATATTTCTCACCATTATGGTTAAATGTAGCAATTAATTGCTGGTTCACATGACATCATAGAATTGTCACAGTAGATTGAAATTGCTGTTCTCTTGTCTGTTCATTGTAATAGAAATATTTACATAAGAACTGAGTGGATAACTGATGGATTTACTTAAGAATTTCATTGATAGCTCCATCCATCCTTAAAGCAGTACTGTGTTTTTGTCTCCCACCTGTAGAAGAACATCCAGCCAACCATTCGCAGGACAGGTCTGGCTGCGATCACACACTTCCTCTTCGGACCTCCACGGCTGCACAGGGAACTCCTGGAGGAGAGGGACCTGGTCTTCGCAATCGCACAGTGTGAGTGTGTGTTTTCTGGGCCTGTTTGTGTAATCATCTGACCAGATGTAAAACTCATGAGTGTTTCTTACAAACCTCTGACTCTCACTTGTACACGCTTGTGTGTTTTCTACAGGTCATGTGGACAACAGCCAATCAGTCCACATGCGTGTCCTCCAGACCATCTATAAGAGGCTGATTGGCAGCAGGCTGGACTGTCCTCGCTACGGGACACACTGGGAAAACATCGGATTTCAGGGTAAGACACCTGTACACGATTAACACAGTGGTTCAAGTCTGTGAATGTTCATATTAAATTGATCGTGCAAGTGAACTGCTGATCTCTAAATTTGTGTGTCCCACTGTTCCTCTAATCCACATTTGTCCAATCCTCTGCAAACTTGCCCCAAGATATGTTAAGAGGCCTCTGTGTGAAGGACTAATGCTATAATAAGTACTTTAAAGAGGAAAATCTTAAACAGTATTCACACTAGACAAGGAAACACTAATATGTGTTGATTTGATTTCTGTCCTGCAGGTACAGACCCAGCCACTGACCTACGTGGCACTGGTTTCCTGGGACTAATGCACACTCTGTACTTTGTGATGGACCCAGAGACTCTACCGCTGGCAAGAGACATCTACAAGTTATCACAACACCCTACACAGGTATCAGCAGGTCATGAAAGAGCAAATCTGTTCATACATGCATGTGTTTTATCTATTGGAGATGTGTTTTATGTTGATGCTCACTTTTGGACGACTGATTTCGGCAGTCAGGCGCCACTAATCCTCCAGAGAGACGTTCAGACTCCTCCCACCCCAGGCGTGCTGCTTTGTAGCTGACCCTGACCTCTGTCCTCCCTGCAGAGGGAACTGGAGGGAAAAAGAGAATCTCCCCTCAGGGATCAATAAAGTGGCCCACAAGACGAGCATGTTTCAGAACTCGCTCTTGCAGCCTTTCTAAGTGTTCCTTGTGGACCTAAATTTCGTTCTGTATTTTCTCTGGTTTAGAACTTTCCATTTAGTGTGATGTCAATCAACATGACCCGCATCGCTCTGCAAGTACTCAGAGAGGAGGCCTTGTCCAAGTGAGTCACCAGTCCTCAGTTTTTGTTTACTACGTCGTCTTTAGTTTGTATTTGTCACACAGTATCTCTTCACGCCGATGCTCCTCTCTGTCTTCGCTCATACCAGGGAGTGCAATCGTCGTCAGCAAGTGGTAGGTGTGCTGAATGAGTTCTACGTCGCCACATATCTGCACCTGTACCAACTGTGGAAGACCCAACAGAAGACCATTGCTGATTCTGGCTTTGTGCTAAAAGGTAAAGAAAGTGCCGTGTTGTTTTTTTTGATCGCTGAACACTTAAAAATCTTATTTGTTCATTTGTAATGACAGATCTATCACTCTGTTGCAGATACATTTTATTTGGTGAAAGTGTTTCATGAAGTTTCTCCTGTTTCTGTTTTTGTTATGTGATAATGCATCAGTAAAGAGGACTTCTGCAATTTCACACATCAAAGTCTGTTTACAGGTCTTGGGGAGCACCACTGCACATGTGACAAAAGTTGTTTAAAGCGTTTTGTGGCTCCAGACGGAGCTGCCTGAAATCTTATAAATTGCCTCAAGGGATCGAGGCAGCATCTGTTAGGACTGAATACAACAAATTTGTAAATAAAAAAAATCTGTGGGTGTCTGTGGAGTTTACCAGACCTCTGTAGCCTGCTCCTCATCTCTGTTTGAGGTGAGCGGATCGAAGCTACATCAGCTGCTTTGAGCGTAACACACTTCAGTCTGCAATCATATAGTCAGCGATCATGTTGCATTGGGAGTACTGGGAGTACAAGTGCCTCTTTTTGCCCTGCTTTTTATTCTCTAAACCAACTTTAGATGAGAAGAAAGAAAGCACTCTTGTATCTGTCCATTAAATATGAAGCTACAGCCTGGAAAAGGGCTACATTGGCTTGCCTGTGCTGGTGCTTGCCAAAATCTGCTTAAAAAAAGCAAAAACTGAAGTTTATAAATAACGGGTTCAAGTCACTGTGCCCTGCCAAAAAAAAAGGACTCTTAACGCTGCATATTCTTTGCCAGAGGGAAAGAATTTGGGCTTTCAGCCCTGGGTTTAGTCGAATTTCAGGGTGTTAGAGCTAACCCTGGCAAAACTTAAATTTAATCCTGCAAACTTGGGGCTAACCCTGCTCCAGAGCAGGGCCAGCAAGCCCAAGGCTAAAGTCAGGGTTAACCCACTTTGGAATGGGCCAGGATTGTGCCAGTGTGGAAACTTTCTCAGCCTGGGGCAAAGTGCAGTGTAGAAAGCCCTAAAAAGTCCTGAACATAATCCCTGTTAAAAGCAACTGTCATGTTTACATTTCTGTTTCTGTACTTATTAAACAGATGAGACATAAGGTGTTAGTTAATGAGCTTGTAGGTGGATTCTGTTACTGTCTGACAAACCAGTTAGCTAGCTGCTTCCCCCTTTGTCTTTCTTTTAGTTCCTTTTAAGGCCTCTTAAGGCATGGGCTGCGTCATGTTTAATGGACAGATATGTGTGCATTCTCATCTAATTCTCGGCAAGCAAGCAAGCAATTAAATGTATCTTCCACAATGTCAAACTGTTCCTTTAAATTATGAGTCATGGGTCTGTGCGTTGAACCTGACACTCAGGCTGCAGAAACACAGTTAAACACAGATTGTCGTGCCGGCGTGAGTCCCACAGTCTCTGTGTTTTCTAACCCTTCAGAAGTGGAGCTGTTTGCCAAAAAGAACCCCAAGCAGATGCTGCGCCGACTAGAGGTCTTCCTGAAAGAGAGGCGGGCAGGTGGAATCCCCCGTGGGACGTCGCCAGACCCTCAGGCCCAACAGCCCTCGCCCAGCCTGGGGGAACGAGGTGCCAGAGCCGGGACGGGACAGGGAAGCAAGGGAAAGGAGATGCACTTCACAGGAGTGTGTGATCTACCGCCAGACATGGAGGGAGAGGCCAGACTCATCTAAGCTAGACTCTGTGTGAGTGTGTGTGTTTTTTGTGAGTGTATCTATTACGGTATGTGCGAGTGGCTTCCTCTCAGAGAGCTAGAACCCCACCAGATCCTGATCTACGACCTGCTATCTGAACCCATTCAAACACTTCCACTCCTTCCACTGATGCTGGGGTGCTGCACTTTGATCAGATTAAGCTTTTTTTTGGGGGGGGGGGGGGGGGGGGCTTTCAGAGTTATATGATTTTTTTTTTTTTTTTTTAAATTAATGATTAATTTATTTTTTTTAAACTGAGAACATAGAACAGTCAAATATAAAGAGCTGATGCAGGTCAGAAACACAAGATGTCACAAAAAACAACAAGAAAGTGAATGTTTGCACTTTTCTGTGGATTTAGTAGCCAAATCGATAGCTGCCAAATTCTTGTGGTTAAACTCCCTGCCTAGAAGTCCAAAACGTACACACTTGTGTCCCCCGGATCTCTCAGTCAGGGTATGTTGAGCTTTGCAGAGGTGGGGGAGCATGGCATGGAGTGGCTTCTTAACAGGCTCGATGTTCTCTCTTGCTCCAGGATACAGCTCCATCACACGAGCACACAAACAAGCTCATAATGCAAGCTATAAGGGCAGCATTGTTAAACGCTCTGTTAACTTAATGGTGATGAGAGAGAGAAATGCATCAAGAGCTACAGAGCAAACACAAGCAGGTTTTCTCTCAGCATGAGTGGAGAGTGGCAGATAGAAAACCCCGGAGAGGTTACGGATTTTTTTGAGCGGGGAGCAGAAATTGCTAGTAGAGGCTGTTCTCAAATATCTTAAAGGGATGGTTTGGATTATTTGATGTGGGGTTGTATGAGGTGCTTATCAATAGTCAGTGCATTAGTTACAGTAGATAGTTAAAAGAAGGAGAGAGGGGCACACACAATGAACTGTTGTGGACGGGATCAGTAGCAACATGTTTTTTAGCCCCCTAAGAAAAGGTCCACCAAAAAAAAAATCAATATATAGAATATAGATTTTTTTCACTGCTTTACTCTGCAGGCTGGCAGCCTCTTCTGAAAAGAAACTGCTGTTTTATAATCCAAATATTGCTCTTTCCAAACCAACCAAAATCAATAGGCATAATCATTTTACCTTGCAGAACATGTGACTATATCTATATATATATGTGTGTGTGTATGTCTACTGCCGGTCACCCGTTCTTAGTTTCCTAAAAGCTCAGACAAATCATGTCCCACCAAAAAAAAAAACTTTGAAAATTATTAATACCAACACTCTAATTCCAATTTCTTGGAGATTTATTCTTTAAGGATTTCTATATATGAAATATACGTAATGTATGAAATGTTTTGGTTTGCTTTAATTTAAAAAAAAAAAAAAGAATCTATTCTCGCTCTGTGCCAGAAAACACCTTGTCCCAGACAAGAATTCACAACTTCAAACAATTTAAAAATGTTTTAAAAGCCTTCAAAATCTAAAACTTACAATACCAACTATGCTTTGTTTTAAAATGCTTTTTTAAGTTGTGACCCAGATTACCGTTAACTCCATCAGACCTTTACGAAAGCATGATTTAATCAGGCATAAAAAGGGTTAGCTATATTTAGGACTCCTGTCTCACGTCCTAGTTTATAAATGGTGGGAGTACTGCTCCAGCACCGGTAAGATTTCTAATTTACAACAATTTCATTAAATAATGTTGCAATCAGATAATCAGATATGTCTCAACCATAACATGTCAACTCTATAGCCGTTCTAAGTCAAAGCAATAATGTGTATATTGATTAGCGTTAAGAATATTCTGTGCAACTTTAAAATATAAAATGGTACTAACTACAATTGTGCCGTGAAATGAAAAAAAAAAAGGTAACATTACATCAACTCTGTCAGACGGAATATCTGATTCTAGTGTACACTTAAAGTGATATATTTTTCATGTGCTTTCTGAGTGGCTGAAGTACTTTTTGTTGCTGACCCTGTCCACCGCAATTCTTCACTTAGCTTCCATGTTGGTTCCCCTCGCTGCTTCTCCTAACTCGGCGTGTGCTGACTGGAATCTACTGTAGGTGATACACTGACTGTTGATAAATGCCTCACCCAACCCTGCATCAAATAATCCGAACTATCCCTTTAAACACTAGACTTTGAATGCAGCTTGCTTTGAAGGTCTGATCACTTTGCATTCTCTGTTTGAGCGTGGATGAAATATACGTCATGTGAAAGATGTGAAAGAATGGATACTCAGTCCAGATGTGCGGAGGTGTAGCCAGCTGTTGGTCTACTCGTGATGTCTGATAGACTAGTTCCAGAGCCCTCTCTTAATATGGGGGAATATATTTTAAATATTTTAAAAAATAACTATTTTAGTCTTTTCTGAAGGGACAGCTGTCATAATTTCACAGTTATTATTATAAAAGCACTTCAGAACTTTGTTATTAAACTGATGGCTGAGTGACCGTGAGAAGGATTTTTAAATTCCACCAGAACGTCTGAAAATCTTCTCAACTTTTCGTGGTTAAAGCTAAGGAGACACTTCACGACAGAGTCTGTGTGTTTGGCTCGGTCTTAGCTGAAGTCGAAAGTCTGGTATGAGTTTTCTCTACATTCCGTTATAAAGCATGTGATTGTAATTTTTTTTGACCAGTTCAAAATTTATTCCAGTGTGTGTGGTGTGTGTGTGCGTGTGTGTGTGTGTGTGTGTGTGTGATCTGAAATGAATGAGCTGATATTGATGAAGGGTGCCTCTCCTCGGAGATGTATGGTACAGTATGCAATCCCAGCTCTTACTCAATGATAATCAAAACGATAGTGCTGTGTGACGATAGAAATCGTTCCTAACTTCAGGGTTTGTGCGCTTGTGCAAGCGAATGTGTTTGTATGGGCTTGTGTGTGTGTGTGCGCGTGTGTGTATGTATGTGTGTGTGTCGTATGACAGGAACTGACTACAGATGGGGTGCTTTCCTCTGCACACAATAAGCCAGCTTTACTAAGTACTTGATCCATCAAGCTGCAAAGACGGTACTTTAGTCATTTTAAAAATGGTACATGACATTTCTGAAGATTTATCCTGTAAGAAGAACACATTCTTTGATTTGCTTTTTTTTCTTTTTTAAACCAACACGTTGGTTCTGGACGCGGCTGGTTTCAGCGGCTCTGTGGCCTGGAATGGGTAGAGCTCTTCAGCAAAGCTGGTTCCTGCTTTGTGCTAATGTGAAACCGTCTCCCATCGTTGTAGTCTCAATCTGTAGCATGTTCAGGTAGCACTAGTACTGTAGCATCCTATAGCCTCCTCCTCTTCGTAAAGCTTGTTGATGTCATGTCTCAGTTACAGTCCGTAGTGTCAATGAGTGCGCAAACTGTTACTACTATAGCACATTTATTTCGTATTTGCATTAAGTCTCCTTCAGTAGACACACATTTAGGTGGCGCAGCGTCTGTTTCTGAGAGATGTGGGATTGGCTTGACATGTTATTGAGCTCAACCTTGTCTTCTAAGAAGGTGACAGTAAAAACGGTGCCTACATCCAGTGGAGCCATGTGGGGTAGAGTGCTGGTTGGTCCTTGCTTCCTTTTTGTTTTTCTTTCATTTGAACCACCGTGCCACAGTAGGGCTGCAACAAATGATCATTTTAATCTGATGATTATTTTCACGATTAATCGATTATTCGTTTAGTCAATATTGAAAGCACTGAAAAACGCTCAATCCGAATTTCTCACATATTGCTTCTTTTGTCCAACTATGAGCAGTGGTCCCAAATCCTGTCCTGTTTGTCCTGAAAGTTAATCTGTTATAACAACAGGTAATAAGAACGAGCTAAAACAAAAGCTGTCTGTGTGCCGACTTGACTTGTTGACAAAAATACTAAAAAAAATGCTGACTGAACATATCCTTAAATTATCAATTAGCCCACATGAATTAGTAGTAGTAGTTTTTTTTGACTCTCTGAATCCATGAAAATATTCAAATTACTTATTTAGGCTGTAATTCCTGCTTTTAGTTATTTAAAATGTCCTGTTTTTGTAAAATAATATTATTATTGATGTGTTTTCTCTTGTCTGCTGCACAGGGCTGTTAACAATAACAGATTGTTGATGTCATCAAACCTTTTTAACCCACGTGCAGCCATTGTAGGAGGAAATTGTGATAAAAATATCTAAAACATGTGTTTTTAAGTTCTTCAACCTGTGTTTAATGGTTTTTGTGTCTTGTGAGCACAGCCAGGACACTGTGCTTCATTTCTCTCCTCAGAATCTGTAACTGATCATCATAATACGCCCGTTCTTGAGAATTGGGACGAATAATGTCCTACCAAAAAAAAAACTTTAAAAATTACTACTACTAACCTACTACTTCCATTTTTTTTGGTGAAATTTATTTCTTGAAGGATTTATGTATGTGTAATTTCTAAAGTGTTTTGGTCTGCTTTCATTTTTTTAATTTCTAAACTTGTTCTGTGCCAGAAAACACCCTTGTCCTAGACAAGAATTCACAACTTAACAAACAAATTAAAAATGTGTTAGATGCCTTCAAAAATCTAAAACTTACAATGCCTACTGATAACATAGGTATACAGTGTGCTTTTAATAATCATCCTTGTTATCAGCTCTGTCAGATTTTTACAAAAACATGATTTAATCAGGCATAAAAAGAGTTAGCTATACCCTCACATGTCTCAAACAACATATGAACTCTATAGCCCTTCTAAATGAAAATTAAATAAAAATTAGGCTTTAAAAAGGTGTAATTTGATTAGCATTAAGAGAGCTCTTAGACTTGAAATGAAATTAAAAGATGTCACATTTTATCAACTCTGTCATATTTTCCATCTGATGGAACTGACATCTATGCTGACGGAGGTGACTTCACTCTTAGCTCTCGTTGATAATTGAATAATGTGTTTGAAATGCGTACTTTCTTCAGCTTAACAAATAAATAAGTCAGTGCCCCTCTTGTGCTACTCAGTCAAAAAAGTCTTGGAGCCTGGAACCCGAAAATGCTTGACATTTGCTTGAAAAAAATGATTGAAACGATTAATCGATTATCAAAATAGTCGGCAGTTATTTCCTTTGGATCAGCTACTCGTTGCAGCCCTACGCCTCAGTAGACTTCCTCCATTCATGTATCGCAGTAAACAGCGTTGATGTGACCCCTTAAACATGCAGGCCTAATGGATATATACATTAAAAACACGCAGGCATGTAAATTTTCTGTGTCGACATCTACTCGGATAGTTCTCCGTTCTCCATTGTATGACTTCAAAAATGAGCTGATGTAGTTATAGCCAATTGTTTGCGAGTGTTTTGACTGAAACAGGAAAATTTGCACTGTTGTAGATATTTGATAGTATGCGTGACGTATGCAAGAGGAAACAGGCCATCTTCAATAGCCATAATGTTCATTATTATCGCCCACCTCGCGAAACAGTCCGATTCCCCTCCTCGCTCTAAAAAATTGCACCATGGATATGATCTCACATTTAGTTTTTATTAAATTTCCAACTGAGGAGCAGTACAGTGTATGTAAATCAGGAAGTTTGTATATAGAGAATTAATGATTGTAACTGTATGATTGTCTGTAGGGCATTATACTGAAACACATTGCTTACCTCAAGACTTGAGACAAATCTCTCCTTTCTCTCTCCTGATGTTTGTTTGGCCTCTCAGTCAGACTCTTCTATCTTTTTATGTTTCCTTATACTTAGGCCTTCTCTCATACCAATTGGACATGTTATATAATGTATATTCAACACCTGAAGCACTACGTAATAGCAAACTAACACGAAAGCTGGTCAATGTTATGTGTATTCTATTTAAAGACACATTTATAGACACTATATAGGCCCACACACGCTCTGATGCACATCTGCAGATAAAATCTCCTTTTTTTAAAACGATCTATAATTGGCTGATGTTTGAAATAAGCTGGTTTTCTTGTGGCTTCAGTGATAGTACAGTATACTTTTGCTGTGTTTAAGTGTTTTGATGTCCGGAAAACACTCAGAAGCAATCCAGTCTTTACAGCTACAGTCACAAGCCAACAGTTCAATATATGATTGTAAAGATATAGGCTTGATTAGCAGTCATAATGCGGTGTATGCTTTGACCTTGGTATATATTCAGTATCCAAACAAGGCCTGATTTATCCTCTCATATTACCAAAACTTATATTTTCAGCAGTTGTAATAGATCATATTCTTATGCGTTGATCATCGTTTGAATTTTCCTCAGTTGTGAAACCAGAACCAAGAGAAAAAAAAAAGAAATTAATTAAAAGAAACGGGTTCTTGCAGGATGTCGGATGCTCTGAGAGGTGTGGTGTGTGAAGTTCTGCTTCCTACAGCAGCAGCTCGGCAAATACAATCACTTCTCTCAAGATCCTGCGCTTTATATGAAGGTGTTTTACTGTTGCCGTCGTCGTCATGTCCCTCAGAGCATTTTATGACTGTACCTTGATTGTAGAAGCCCTATTTTATACTGAGAGTTATTTCAGAATACAGTATGTGCTGTTGTACATTAAATGTATTGTATGGAGAAAGCTAAATAAATGCTGTTTAAAAACTAATGTGTTTTCTCTGTGGAATCACTCATTTTAACTTAAGCTGCTTTTCCATGACAGGAACTTTCCCTGGGAACCTTTGGAAGAACTTTCTACCGCCGGGATCCGGGTCTAAATTAAGTTCTTTGGATTATTTTGCACCCCAAAAAAGTCCTTGCCCTTGGGGTTGTGCTTTTCAAAAGCACTTGCAGCGTTTTATTGAAGCCACCATTTTCAAAACTTGCCAAAACAGTTTATCTTCGTTCATTGTACTTTGACACATCAACATGGAGTTACAGAAGAGAGCATATATGACAGATGGACCCACGACATCTTTGTTGTATAGTCGCGGGGAAGAATGGTGTGTGCTGTCTCTTTTTCAGCAGACTGATTGACCTGATCTTTGCGGCTCTTGAAACCATAGTGGAAACACAGCCTGTGGTTTGTGTGGAAAAATCTATATTGTGCTGGCATGTGCTGTGTCCCAAATGCACACGACATAGTAACAGTATACATACATGCATGCATGTATGCATAGTATACAATAGATCAAGGTTTTACTTTATTGAACTAAAATGAAATGGTACAAAACTTCACTCAAGCTGCAGCTTGAGAATGCCACTGCCCATTATAGAGGGACTGCCCATTTTTCCATCAGCAGATTATTGCAAAACCCCAGTAGTCCGAAAAAGGTCCCATGGGACTGAAAGCCTATTTGTTCAACAGCCTCATTATCCTAAACCAAAACAAAATGTCATAAATTTGAAAGCCCAGTCAGAGT
Source organism: Lutjanus argentimaculatus (assembly GCA_034769285.1). Taxonomy (NCBI): domain Eukaryota; kingdom Metazoa; phylum Chordata; class Actinopteri; order Lutjaniformes; family Lutjanidae; genus Lutjanus; species Lutjanus argentimaculatus. The sequence goes on from JAWZSL010000017.1 coordinate 15,496,910, forward strand.
ACGAGAGAAAGGCAGCACATCTTAAAATTTGTAGTGTTAGTACAAAGCCTTGACCTTGACAAATGCTTCATTTTCAATATGATCTGTGTCATCTACACAATAACTAATGTAAACTAAAAGTCTTTTAATAGCTGAAATGAATGTTTGACTCCTGGTGTCAAAATTTGCAAGCACTGAATCATGATTGGAACGTCCAATCAAAGTTAATATGAACAGCTGGCAAAATAAACAAAGACTATGTTCACATGCACAAAATATTCCGTTTACATGCGGGTCTGTATACTTCGATTATAGATGCTTCTTTGTGTCAAAACCGGATTTTTTAAAAGGTTTTCCACTGGTGGCAGACTTGTTAGACTGTGAACACAGCTGCCCTCTTTCATTCCTTCAACCACGTTCTTGAAAAGGTTGTGATATTTGCACATATGCAAAAATCAGTTGATGTCCAAGTCTTTCATGATGTTTAAAAGTAGATGAGTTTCTCCTTCCGACCAGAAATGTTGGCTTTTCTTTTGTGCATGCAACTTTATCCCAGACATGCAAACTGTTGGTTAGTTTGTTTAAAGCACACAGCTTGACTGTAAACAGGCAAGAGGTCGTGTGGCAAAAACTGCAGTTAAAACCCCAGTTGAGATGCATATTCTGAATGCACTGTATACATGTCCAAAGAAAGCTCTTAAACCCTGAATATCTACACATGCCACGTCTTAATCAGAATATGGTCCCTTCAGAATAATGCCTAATTCAGAATATTAAAAATAGAATATGTTGTTCACATAATCTGTATCAAATTCAGAATATTGTCATATTTGGAATAATAATTAGTGTGCATGTAAATGTAACCAAAGTGACAATATTCATTGATTGCTCTGGATATAAAGGAGCTCTGTAAACTTTCTGCAGTCGTATTTATAGTAACAATTTGGATATGATGATAAAGGTTTCAGGAGTCTGGAAATTCTTTGTTTATGTACCTTGAAAATAATATAATTTTACTCTCTGGCATTTGAGAAGTTGAATCAGATGAATATTTTCCAGTTTTAACCCTTTTCAGCTGTGAATCTGGGACACAGTTGTGGTTGGTAAAGGGCCTTCACCTTTTCTCTAGCTGTTCTGTAATTCAGCCACTAGAGTGCACACTTTGACAGATCCAAATCTAAAAGGACCAAAGCTTTAAGATAACATATCATAGTCTACAGGTGCTGCATTATTCTTAGGCTCTTTTTATGTATATTGTAGAGCTGTAAAATATCCTATGTGCACAAATAATCACCAATTCTTGTCTGTTTAGTGGCAGAAGCCAAATATTACAATACACTTCCAGCTATTTGTCAGTGCTTTAGCCTTCACATCTGCGTCAGTTAACTCCTGTGAAATTTAAACCTAATCCTTATTTATTCTCCCTTTGCTTGTTTAGTTTGAAGTGAACCTCACAAGTTCCTCTGGTGCTCCATCATTAGGGCGGAGCACCAATACTGGCAGACACTCTTAAACGTCTCAGACACAGTCCAAGGCTGCTTTCAGTCTGCACTTTAAGTCTCATCAGGGAAACAAATTACTGAGACGTCACTGACGCTATTAAACATAAACTCTAGTAAATGTCCCTCCCTTGTGTTGCCACAGTACAGGTCCACTGCAGTACGATGTTGAAATAGTTGATCAGAGAGAGGGGATTTTGGTCCTGGGTCAATAAATTTGGGATACCTCCAAAGGAATCTTGGTGCTGCATGCTCCTACATCTGTGCTCAATCAGACTCGTGGCTGCAGTCCCACAGTGCCAGATGACTGTGCTGTGGTGGACCTGCTGAATCACAGCACACACACAGGATGGAAAAATATTCTAGCCAACCTTTTATCACTAATCTGACTCTAGATCACAGTTCCTTAAGCCATTTTTCATATCTAATAGTTCGCCGTGCTGTCTGTGCTTGTATTAGCGTTCTCTGATGTGTTTCGGTGGAGAGAAAAGGACAAATACAGGACACAATGTCAGTTATATCACTCTGTAGCCCATTAAAGGGTTAATAATCTAATATACAGACATCCGTTTTGTATCAGATATCATGCTGGAGTGTTTAGGCGTCCATATGCCCACTGAGAATGAAGAGAAAAGAGCAGGATGGAGTTTTATAAATCTGTTTCCATTTGTACCTAGTGAGCCTGCTGGAATACAGCATTTTTCTCTCACTCTTACTCTCTCTCCCGCCTTCCCTCCCCCAACTCTCTTCTTCTCTCCCTCTCTGATGTCATTGTTTCCTGCTCAGTAGATGCTGACACTCAGCTCAAGGCTGTGTGCACAGACAGACCATGAACTCAATGTAAACTGCGCTGCTGATGTTGACCTATAGGAATTTACAGACACAAATAAAAGTGATGTCAGATCCATTTAAACCCAAGTTTGCAAAGTGTGGAGCTTTATATTGTCTCCATCCATGCCATTAAACTACAACTCCTATTCCAAAAAGGTTGGGATGTCGTGTAAAATGTAAATAAAAACAGAATTTAATGATTTGCAAAAACTTTTTGAACTATATTTACTTGAATACAGGACCAGGACATGATATTTAACGTTCAGACTGATTATTCTTACTGCTTTTTGGAAATATACACTAATTCTGAATTTCTGTCCACAAGATATTCCAAAAAGTTGTGACGGGAGCATGTTTACCACTGTGATACATCGTCTTTTCTTTTAACAACACTCAGTCAGTGTTTGTGAACTGAGGACACTAATTGCTGAAGTTTTGAAAGTGAAATTCTTTCTCATTCTTGCTTGATCTACAGCTTCGGGTGCTCAACAGTCTGGGATCTCTGTTGTTGTAATTTGCGCTTCATAAGGCACCACACATTTTCAATGGGAGACAGGTCTGGCTGCAGGCAGGTCAGTCTACTACCTGAACTCTTTAACAATGAAGTCATGCTATTGGAAATGTGCAGAATATGTCTTGGCATCGTCCTGCTGAAATAAGCAGGAACTTGTCTGAAAAAAACGTCATCTGGATGGCAGCATATATTGCTCCAACACCTGTAATGGGATCTTCACAGATGTGACAGTTACCCATGATGCTATGGGCACTAACACACCCTCATACCATCACACATGCTGGCTTTTAAAGTTAGTGCTGGTAACAATCTGGACGGTCCTTGTCCCTTTCAGCCAAAAGGACACGACATCCATGATTTCTGAAACGTGGACTTCAGACCACAGCACACTTTTCCATCGTCCATCTCAGATGAGCTCAGACTCACAGAAGTTGGCAGTGTTTCCATGATTTCAGAAAACAATCTGAAAAGTGGACTCGTCAGACCACAGCTCACTTTTCCGCTTTGCGTCAGTCCATCTCAGACGAGCTCGGGCCTCAGAGAAGTCTGCAGCGTTTCTGGGTGTTGTTGATAAATGTCTTTCTCTTTGCATGGTAGAGTCTTGACTTGCATTTGTTGATGCAGCGACAAGCTGCGTTTACTGACAACAGTTTTCCAAAGTTTTCCAAATTTTTTTCCGAAGCCCATGTAGTACCCTTTATACAATTATGTGAGTTTTTAATGCAGTGGGGTCAAAGGTCACAGACATTCAATGTTGGTTTTCAGCCTTGCCTCTTCCATGCAGAGATTTCTCTGGATTCTCTGAATCTTTTAATGATATAATAGATTGTAGATGGTGAAATCCCTAAATTTCTGCAGTTTTGTGTTGAGAAACGTTCTTGAACTGTCTGACTATTTGCCCACACAGTTTTTCACAAAGCGGTGAACCTCACCCCATACATGCTTGTGAATGACTGACAGTTTTGAGGATGCCAGGTATATTTGATTATTCCACAACTTTCCCAGTCTTTTGTTGCCCCTGTCCCAACTTCTTTTAAACATGTTCCAGGCTTCAAATTCAGAATGAGCGAATGTTTACAAAAAATCCAATAAAGCTAATCACTTAGAACATTAAATATCTTGTCTTTGTACTGTTTTCAATTGAATATAGATCAAAAAGAATTAGCAAATCATTACATTTTTTTTTATTTACATTTTACACCACGTCCCAACTTTTGGAATAGCGGTTGTATGTGTAAAAGCTAAATATGTCCAGTGTGAACAGTTGTCACACGTAAGTTAATTTAAGGCCTCAAGTGCTCATGATTACTGTCTGTCTTCTATTTGTGACTAACATCCGTGCCGTCTTTTCTGAGTTTTGCTGAAACCGCAAGCTTCTGGGACAAAAGTCACCAGCACTCAGGCTGGTATACTGTCTGAGCAGTAATCACAATGTGAGGTATGTTAAAGGTCAGTATTTATTTCATTGTGTTTAGGAGTCGCCTGCACACTCCCATTCTTGTGTGCAACGGTGGAAAAAGTGTTCAGATACTTGGCATCCTCCTGGTCCTGGCTAACTGAGCTTACTAGTTAACAGCTACAGTTAGCAGCAGTTAGTGGTTAATCTGCCACCCCTTATTTGTTTTAAAAATTTGAATACTTCTACCACTGTGTGTTATATATATTTATTACTGAAGCAGGAAAGCAATATTGCAACTTTTGAAATAAGAAAAAACACATTCTCTTCTTACAAATGAAAAGTTAAACTCAAAGAAATAAAACACACCATTGCTCAGGTGTCTTACTCTCTGGTATGACCTGTAGCTAATGGTGGCTAAGATTAGCTAATGTTAACAGGCTTTAGATTTTGCTATTGCTGACATTACTGAGTCAATTAGCTGACGTTCTGAATCGTCTGTTCTTGTTCTACGTTCTACTATGTTTTAGCATTGACAAGTTTCACTTTTGCAAACTGTTCTGCAAAAGTTAGGGTGATTTTAATATGCTGCTAGATGCCATACTGTAGATTAATTGTCAAGGATGTACATAGCAGCAAAATTTCTGAATGTACTGAATTGAGCAAAGGTGTGTTTTATTTCTTAGAACTTGAACATTCATTTGCAAATCCTAAGAAGCTGTTATATAATATTTAAGTGACAGTCCAGTTTTATGTAGCTGGTCGAAGTGGAGCTTATATTTACTACTTCATAATATATGGTGTTTTATAAACTGAACTGATTGAAGAAGTTTATATATATAATTTGTCTATTATTATTATTTGAAAATGTTGGAAATACAAATGCAAGTAACTGAAAACTTTACAGTGTTTGATGCACATAGTTCTTCTTCAGCTTGCATGTAATATAAAGATTCAATCCTTCTGTTCTTCTTCCTCCCATCACCAGAAAAGAGATATTCTTTCAGGAAGTAGCTGCTCTGGCTTTCCTCTAATCCATAACTTATGAGTAAGTAATTGAAGTGATTCACATATTGTTTTCCGTGCTTTCATTTGGCTTTTATTAGTGAAGACACTGCCGGTACAGACTTCTGTCTGTATTGTGAAATAGTTTGGATACAAAAAAAAAGAAAACACATTTTCCAGCTAGCTCCCCTGTGTGTGTCTGTTTCGTTGCCAGTTGAAAAAAGGCCTCTGCTTGACCTTACTGTATTCTGAATTATCTGCTGCATTCTTCACAGCCTTAGTCATATCCTCCAGATATTGTTGCATGTTCCAGTACAGTTTTCTTAAAATCTTCCACAGTCTTTTTTTTTTTTTTTTAAATGCAATTCTGTTTTATTGTCTTCAAAATCTGAATTCTTTTAGCAGGTGTGTGTGTGTGTTTGCATGTGTTTGGGTGTTTGTGCCTGTTGGTCTCTCTGTCTTGTCTGAAAATCCGCTCAGGTTGAAACCCTTTCAGAAGAATCATTCTTATGACTGTCTGAGCAGAGTTAATAGTGGGCTGTACAGTGTTTTTATTGCACGGTTTTATTCTAACATCAGGCATTTCTGGATAATAAATCTCCACGTGGGAGAGTGCAGGTGACAATGGACAGTGGCGGACTCAGGCAGTGGAAGGGCACCCAGAGAGCACTTCACTACATTTTCTCCACAGGAAGGGCACCCTAGAGGACACTTTTATCCACTTGGAATGATACCTTAGGACTGGAGGTCACTTTATCACATTTTCTTCTCTGGAAGGGCACCATATATTAGCACATTTTGTCCACTGGAAGGACAACCCAAGATGCATCATACTCCTCACTGAGACTAAACAGCTGTGGATTACCAGGGAGGACTAGAGGATGTACTTTGTCGAGACTGGTGGCAAAATATACACACATCCATCATTTGAAGGCTCTGACAGGCTAGACTGAGGAGGAGGAGAAGGAGGAGGATGGGGGGGATGGCAAAGAAAACACCAAATCTTAAAAGGTTATAATTCTGTCATCTGCTCAAACAATTCTCCAGGCCTCTGTGTGTGTGTGCTCCTCCTTGGCCCCCTTGCCTACCATAACTTTTTCTCCAGAAAGCAGAATGCAGCACGCTGAGGAAAGAGTGACAGAGCACCACGAGAGGAGGTGGAAACTAAAACAAGTCCTGGACTGAGAAAGAATTTATGTTCTACTCCTGCCTGTTTTCATTTTCTTTGAATTCCTCCCTCTGATGATTAGTGGTGTTTGGTTTTGTTAACACACACACACACACACACAAAATCCCTGTCCTCCCCCTTTCTCCTCCTCCTCCTCCTCCTCCTCCTCCTCTTGTTGTGGAATTCACTGTCCTAGGAGTCACTCCTCTCCTGCTGCTCTGCTCTGTGGTGAGTCTGCAGGGCGAAAAAGCTCTCCAACGAGGAATTCAACAGGACGAAAAAGGAGCTGCTGGCTTCTGTCTCGGGAGGTGCAACAAACCCTGCAGTCTGAGGCCTCACCTGCCCTCCCTCATCCACCTCCTCCTCCCCCCATCTCCTGTCTGAGCCCTGCACCTGTTCTGACTCGTCAGCCAGGTGAGGGGGATCCTCTGGCCTTGCGCTGTTTTTTCAGCTGACCATAGCTGCGGGGCAATTAGGAAGCCAGTCTATTCATTTGACTGAATTGCTGCTTTACTCTGCATCTCCTTCTGTCTCTCTGTCTATAACCCACCTCCCTTTCCTCCCTGCCTCTCCCTACCCCCCTCCCACTCCATCTCTGTCTAGCCCAGTCTGAGTCTGCTTGACATTGTGGCTGTGGGTACGCGTGGAGCTGCAGAAGTTTCCCTCCTGGAGCAAAAGTGTGGAGGAGGAAAGGGTGAAAACTCATTCTTCTGGTGGAGGGGCGAAGTTGGATTGAGCTGAGGGAGAAAAGAACAAAACTCCAAACCAAAGGATTCTACAGTTGGAAGAGCAGCAGGTATGAAAAGCCAGACTGTGGTTGTGTCTGTGGCTCTGCTGGCCCTGTGCTGCCTGCTGATCCCCAGAGGAGGGGAGAGTGCTGGGGGGATCGTTTCTCTCCGGCAGGCTGAAGGGGAGAGGCAGGCAGCGGGTCAGCTGCGAGAAGAGTCCCAGGATGACCCAGAAAGTGAGCAAGGACTCGCAGTGGAGGTCCCACACCCACTGGGAAGCAGCAACAGGGACAAGAGGGACACAGAGGAGGCTGCGCAGGCAGGTGAGTGGAGAAAATTCACATTTTCAAAGGGACAGTTCAGCCCAAAATCAAACAGACACATTTATCCATCCTGTAGTGCTATTATCCATCTAGATTGTTTTGGTGTGAATTTTTGGGGATATTGGCCATAGAGATGTCTGCCTTTTCTCAAATATAATGGAACCAGATTGCACTTGGCTCAAAAAAATACAAAAAAACTCAGCAGCAATGTCTCCTTCCAGAAATCACGACCTGGTCACTCAAGATAATCCACAGACCTTGTGAGCAGTTTTATGCAGGAACTATTTTCTTTCTAAGAGAGATGTAACAATCTCAAAAGGTACAATTATACGACAATAAAAGTCCACAATACAATATTTATCACATGTTGGAACCCTGCTCCACTTTTAACTCATTTCAGTGACTGGCTTCTTCAGGTACCTCATGCAGGAATATACTTAATAACCATCTGTCCATTACCATGCTGTAACTGTTTTAACTGATGTTGATTGTTCATGTGCATGGTAGTATTTCTCATGATAACTATTTTAACTAATTTTTCTCCTTTAGGTTTTTTTGTTTTGTTTATTTTTTTCTATTACATGTTGAATGAATGAATGACATTTAAAAAAAATAAGAAAACTGAAAAATGTCTTTTATTAAATAATAAATCTGAGGTGTATATACTTTTTGTTTGTATATAAATAGCTTTTCCTTTTAACTTAAAGCTACTACAACAAACTTTGATATTTTGTTGATTTTGGAGGCCCCCAAATATAACATCAAGTAGTAATTAAATTTGATGCATACAGCATTATTTGTTTGCATAAAATTCATTTTTCCTCTTAACTTAAAATGTTTCTGCTTTTCTTCTTTAATAAAAACAAAAGTTAAAAAAAAGCCATGACCTACACGTATGAAAAAACATGATCTGTCTTTGGCAAAGAATGTTTGAATTATGTTTGTACAACTGCAAAAGAGAAATTATGCGCAGTCAGTACCTTTTATCAAAATAAAACAGAAATGGGTAGATATTGAGACAGTCCAGTACAGTGTTGAGACATTTTTAAATTGCGATATCCAATATATTGTTACATCTCTACTTACTACTCCTGCCAACTGTATCACTGGGCAGAAGGAAGTGTGCATCTATCTCATGGATGAGAGGCTCTGAGCTGTAATGTTAGCGCTACTGAGCTAGCTAGCATGGTGATACGTTTGGTTGGTGCAGTTCTGTAGGAAGAAAATAGTTTTTACATTAAACAGCTCACAATAAGGTCTGTGGATTATCTTAAGTAACCGGGACATGATTTCTGCACTTTTAGAAACAAGGGTTCCAAAATGATTCAAGAGACAAGACATCAAAGCTTTTCAGGCCTGAGCTCCAACACGACATGGAAGAGCAAACACAGACACAAACAGACAATCGTTCGGTTTCTGACAGATCCAACAGGCATGATGAGAACGTCCAGGTCCACTACTACAGCCCCACAGCAGGGGGAGAAACAGAATAGATGGATTTCTTTGGCTCACACCAAACTAGAGAAGAAGACCCTGAGTCAAGCATCTTGTGGGCAGATTTTTATGACTCTGACCTTTTCCACTGGCTCTGCTACTGCATGATTAATGCTGACTCTGCTGCACAGTCACGCTGGTAGAATGGATATCTGCGATAAACCTCTTTTCTAGAGCTTAGCTTTGAATGTAATACACGTCAGTCCAAACTAACTCTTTAATGAGTCTCACTGATGGGCTTATGCTTTAGCTGAGGTGATACTGATGTACTTATTGAGTATTTGGACAGATCTAGTGTATTAAAAGTGAATTATGGTTAATGGAGCACGACTAATGGAAAGACAGAGGAGTGTTTTCCATGAAAGTGCCTCAGAACTTCAGACAACCTCAGAAGGAAATACTGATGGACCTCAAGCAACCACTGAAATGCATCTGACTGTCTGGATTTTCCCTGGCAGCATTACATTCTTAACTTTGTAGGAAAGGAATAATTGCATAATTTAGGTCTCACATTGCTCATAAATGTTACAAACAAAAATAAGAACCAGAATTACATAAGCTTTAATTTTACTTAAAGTGCTCAATATGAATATACTTTCATCGATCAATTTTGCATTTGACCGGGAGCCTTTGGGCTTGACAAATATACAAAGTACAAGTATATACAAAGTTGGGACGTCGTGTAAAATGTGAATAAAAACGAATGCGATGATTTGCAAAACATGTTTGGCCTATATTTTGTTGAATACAGTACAAATACATGACATTTAATGTTCAAACTGATTAACTTTATTGTTTTTTGTAAATATACACTCATTCAGAATTTCTGTCTGAAAAAAAGTTGTGACAGGAGCATGTTTACCGCTGTGATACATCGTCTTTTCTTTTAACAACACTCAGTCAGTGTTTGTGAACTGAGGACACTAATTGCTGAAGTTTTGAAAGTGAAATTCTTTCTCATTCTTGCTGATGTACAACTTCGGGTGCTCAACAGTCCGGGGTCTCTGTTTGTAATATGTGCTTCAAAACATGCGCCACACATTTTCAATGGGAGACAGGTCTGGACTGCAGGCAGGTCAGTCTGATACCTGATCTCTTTTACTATGAAGTCACGCTGTTGGAACATGTGCAGAATGTCTTGGCATCGTCCTCTGAAATAAGCAGAGACCTTTCTGAATAAGACGTCATCTGGATGGCAGCATATGTTGCTCCAACACCTGTAATGGGGTCTTCACAGATGTGACAGTTACCCATGATGCCATGGGTACTAACACTCCCCATACCATCACAGATGCTGGCTTTTGAAGTTAGTCCTGGTAACAATCTGGATGGTCTTTTTCCCATTCAGCCTGGAGGACACAATATCCATGAAATCTGAAACTTGGACTTATCAAACCACAGCACACTTTTGGTCAGTCCATCTCAGCCCATGTCTTTTGCTTTTTGGCCTTGCCTCTTACGTGCAGAGATTTCTCTGCATCTTTTAATGATATTGTGGGTTGTAATGGTGAAATCTCTAAATTCCTGCAGTTTTGTGTTGAGAAATGTTTTTAAACTGTTGAACTATTTGCTCATGCAGTTTTTCACAAAGTACTGTATGCTTGTGAAAGACTGAGCCTTCCGAGGATGTCTCTTCAATACCCAATCCTGATACTGTTACTAACTCACCTGAATGTTCCAAACAGGTGTTTTTTGAGCGTTCCACAACTTTCACAGTCTTTTGTTGTGCCTGCCCCAACTTTTTTGGAACATGTTGCAGGCATCAAATGAATGTATAGTTACAAAAAACAATACAGTTTACCAGTTTGAACATCAAATATCTTGTCTCTGTTCTGTATTCAATTGAATACAAGTCAAAAAGTTATTGAAATATGCATTTGTCTATTCACATTTTACACAATGTCCCAACTTTTTTGGGATTAGGGTTTTAGTAATAACAGCTGAAAAGGGCTCATTTTGAATCTAGTTCTGGAGGTTGTTTGGGCTGGTGAAAAGGAACACGTGTGGGAGAGAATTTAGAAAAAAAAAGACCATAATTTATACATGAATATTTAGTCTTTGTGTTCAACGTGATTCTGAGCAAAAGTCGACAGTGATTTTCTGAAAACCCTCTCTCCTCTCCTGTTTTCTTCGTCTTTCCAGGTGTTGCGGGCAGGGTGAGGAGAGCACCAGAGGAAGGAAAAAAGAAGAAGAAAGACAAGAAGAAGAACAAAGAGCCAAAGGACCCGAACGCCACCAAAAAGCCCAAAACTGACAAGAAGGGCAAGAAGAAGGACAGGCAGACAACCACCACAACCCTTCCCCCAACCACAACACGTGAGGACACAACAGAGCCAGAGCTTGTTCTTGAATGACTCGGACTTGAATGATTGTTGTTGACCTTGTGTCTGTCTGCTTCCTCCAGCGATCCCGACTGAACCGCCCACTGAACCTGAGCTATACACAGAGTACAGCTATCCTGATTCTGGTGAGTGAATCACGCACTTAGGGGCTGTGCACAAATGAATCGGGTGGTCAGTCTGTACATTTGCAAGACCCTTCACAGCATTATTAATATTTTATTTGACCCTACCTACTATCTCAAAATATAGTACTTGGTTGCAGGCTTGACGAGTAACAGATTACATGTAACAGGATTACACAATTAGGATACAAAAAAGGTAACTGTATTGAAACATAGTATTTGTTTTGGCCACTATGTCTAACTGGTTTCAAAGACTTTCGCTCTTCTTGGGGGGTTGGGAGCTTCTCATATCTGCTTGAGACTAGCGGCTTGAGGCTACATTAGCCACCTGAATCTCCAACAGAATCCATGAATTATAACAATAATATCTCTGCTTTTGCTCCATTAATTTTGATCCTTTTTCTTGTAACTGTCAGTGTCCCATTAAAATATTTTTATCCTGACATCTGAAATTACCTTTGCATCTGTATCTCCGACAGACGATGATTATTGGAAACCGGACGATGACTACTGGGACGCCGAGACCACACCTGCCAGGCCTCAGCCCGGGATCCCAACCACAGATATTCCATATGACTACTTGAAGCCGGAGGAGGAAGATCCAGCTGCTCCAGTAACAGATAGCTACGATGACTACTGGAAACCAGACGGGAAAGAGCCGTCCACCCCAGCACCCGACGGCTACGATGACTACTGGAAACCAGAGGTGTCCACTCAATTGCCTGACATCTACGATGACTTCTGGAAACCAGATGAGAAAGAGCTGTCCACTCCAGTGCCTGATGGCTATGATGATTATTGGAAAGAGGTGGACCCGACCCCCCCTGCCCCTGAGGTTGATGGGAAGGTTGGGACAGATGATGCCGATTACTGGGATGCCACATGTAAGTCTGACTCATCTCCTTGCCATGTTTTGGTTGCGGATGTTTGCGGGGTGAGAGTTTATCAAATATGAATAACACGAGATGAAACTATAATGATCCCTTTATTGTTGCAATGATTACTGGGATTCATTACAACCACAAAGAAAAACATTTGACATTTGGTTTTGAAAATTGATTTTGATTCTGATGTTTTTCAGATAACTTTAATCAACCATGGAAAATCAGATAATGTGTCAAATCATCACTAGCCGTAGTTCAACCTATTTTTATGTACATTTTGATGTATTGCATTAGGAAAGTTCGAAAAAACTTCCTCAGTTTCACAAAAAGGTTTTTGTGCTCGCTTTTTTTTTGGCTTTTTAAAAAAAAGAGTTAATATGCCTGATGGGAGATGGAAACACTTTTTCTGATTAAGTTCCTCACAGAACATAAACAGAAATGTCACGTTTCCATCCTGTTTTCTACATTGTTTTTCACCATCTGAGGTTCAGCTGGCACTTTTAATTACGTCATCCCGTTGCACCCTCTTCTGCTGTAATGGTATAATGGTTTTCTGACGGGGGAACTGGTGCCACCTACTGCTGATCTTGATAAACAGACAAATCGCATAATGATAATTGATGGAAACAAGCATTCATTTGCATTTTCTTTTGCTGATTTACTCCAAATTGGGTTAAAATTTGTTATACAGTTGGATGGAAACATGGTACTGGAAAAACTGCTAGTTCTGTCAACTGTTTAGATAACGAAAAGCTACTGCAAGACAATGACCGACAATATGACCTAAATTTGACCATTTGCAATAAGATTGGCTATTTCTAGCTATTTTTAATGCCTGCCACTGGATCAGAGTCTCTAGACAAATTTGTATAATTAAGTCAAACCAAAAAACATTTAGTATTATATTGCCAAGAGTTGTTTAACTTCAAATTGACCCTGCTTAAGTCATGCCCTTTTTGCTCTGTGCTCCAGTAACAGTTGAGCAAGCTTGGTTCCTGGCAGAACCTCAACAACTAAAGGACAACAACAAATCCCATTTTGTGATGAATAAGGCTAAAGATGTTTTGTTATCATGACTCACTCACTGTTGTTGAAGCAAGAGACTGGCTTGCTTTGGTACCACAACTAAAAAATATTAGTTTTAACAGTGATCAATGTTTTTTTTCAAAGCCCAAACAACTTGTAAATGTGGCAATTGAATTTTATTGTAAGTTTCACGTGATTGTGGCAGCAGAGGAACATTCATCAACATCCGGTGGGTGATATTTAATGCAGTGCCTCTTCCAAATTAAAATTGTTATCCCTCCCTGACCAGAACTTGTGGAGTATGGTACAGAAGGAAAACATATGAGCTAGGGTTCCGTCAGAGTGTTATGTTGAAGCCTTTTAAATAAATGAATGAATAAATGATAATTTAAATGAATGAATCTGAAAACTTTTCGTGGACCCCTTGGACCCTTGGCTTTAGGATCTAATTTACAGACTTCATGCTGAAACCTTTTAGGTTTGTTGGTATCTAGTCCAGCCTCTGTCCACTTGAAGTCAGCAGTGACTGAACCAGTTTGGATCAGACGTAGGAAACAGTGTGTCGAGTGGCTCTGCGACACTCTGGACCGGACAGACATGCTCTCATTACTCTGTGTTTCCAGCGCACTGTACAGTACCTCTGCTCTTCTTCCAAAATTTCCACTGATTCACTCACACTTTCTGCTACTTTCTCCTGATTATGTCCTGTCAGCTTCTGACACTAATCTAATCCCTCTGTTTGACCTTTTAAATCTTTTATTATTGTCTTAATTTTCCACCCCTGCAGTTGAGGTGCCAGATAATCTTCCATTCCCCGACGGTAAAGAGGTCAGCCCTGAAATCGAAGTAGAAACCCTACCAGGTAATTGCAGTCACTCAGACATGTTGGAAATACAATTAAATGGATTGTTCGGATTTTTTGAAGTTGGGTTGAAGTGGGCTGTGATGTATTTATGCACAGTCACTCTACAGTAGATGGTAGGCACACCCCTGTTAGTGAAGCAGCAATGTACTGCTGAAAAGACCCACCAGGAAAAAATCTAATTAATTTGTGTATGCTAGATTTAGGATATTTTCACCAATTTATCTTGCAGTCAGGCAGCCTTTTCCAACAGGGAATCGCTGTTAAATAAGCCAAATATCGCTCTCTTTCGCTCAACCAGACTCCATTCACAAAAACCTGGCAGAAAACGGAGCAGCCTACTGCTGCCTTGATTAGTTAGTTTGTATGTGTTATTGTGTGACTTTGGTGAATCCTAACTTACCTTTTAAAATACCAAAGTCACACAATAACACAATGCCAATGCCAGTGGAGTCTGGTGGCTTTGGAGAGAGCGATATTTGGCTCATATAATGACAGTCTAGTTGGAAAAAAACTGTCTGATGGCAAGATAAAGTGGTGAAAATATTCTAAATATAGTCTACACTTGAACTGATATTGTTTTTTTTAGGTGGTTAAAATGTACTGTAGGTAATACACTGACTATGGATAAATACATCATACAACCCCACTTCAAATCCCCCCTAACATATGTCAAATGTTCAGTTAAACAGTTAACTAGTAAGAATCTCTCTCCACATGAGATGCAGATGAAATGTCCGTTCCATCTGCGCCTTTCGGCTGCAGAGCAGATGAGAGCGATTCAACACATGGGAATAACATTATAGAGAGTCTGTGAGCTAACCTGCCCTACTTTTCAAACAGGAGTGGGTGGCTTTGCTTGGTTCCACAGAGTCAACAAAATGTTCCTCAGTTTTGTTGTGGATCAAGAAAAAAAAGCCCTGTCATCAGATCACAAACTGTGTTATGATTCTTGTAAATGTAGATTAAAGATTTAACAACTTAATTACATGTGGCGTCACAGTGCATCCAAATAGAGCGCAGTTGTTGTGGTTGAATAAATCAGGGCTGAACTAACCTGTAAAACTTTGCAGATTAAACCATGTTATCTCATAAAATCTTACGTGTAATGTAGCAGTGATTGAACGAGTCGTCTGACTTGATGTTTGTTCTGTTTTTTACAGAGGAGACAACCTCTTCTCCCTATGAGGAGACCTGGTATGAAGATTACGACGACTACGGGAGTATGTGCACACACACAACTGAAACATATACAGACTCAAATGTTCTATGTTAGATCCATTAGTTAAAGGGTTAGTCAGAAATTTTGAAGTGGGGTTATATGAGGAAAAAGACAACTGGTGTAGGAAGCTAAGCCATGTACTGCTGTGGACAGGATTGGGACTCCCTAAAAACTATTTCGCCCGAGGTGGGTGCCTTACATGTTGCATCACAGAGTGTTGTGCGCTGGATGCAGGTTCTTGTCATCTAGTAAAACTGTTACCTAAAAAATTCTTATATTGACCATCATAACTTAACACTGACAAATATAACAACTAAATCAGGGGTGAAATGGTAAATACAGTCCAACTTTTTGTCATGTGCTCAGAGCACAGGCTGAGATGGTCATGGAGCTCGCCCATGAGCTCGCTAAAGCGTGCACTGCTATGTCCTGCAAAACCATGCCAATGTGGGGGAAATACCGTGTTTTTTGGGTGTCCCGGACCCGGGCAGGGTCAAAACCAGACTCCATTAGCAAAATCAGCAATTTTAACTCACAGAACAGAGTTGCTGGTCTACCGCTGCCTTGATCTGTTAGTTTATTTGTTATTGTGAATTAAAACATCAAAGTCACACAGTAACATGAACAAACTAACAAACTGAGGCAGTGGTAGACCAGCAACCTCACGTGTTCTGCAAGGTAAAGTTACTGATTTTGCAAATGGAGTTTGGTTGAGCAAGAGAGAGAAATATTTTCTTATATAACAACAGTTTCCCATCGGAAAAGGCTGTCTAATAGTCAAGTTAAGTGGTTAAAATATTCTAAATATAGTGTACACTTAAACTGATATTGATTTTTTTTGTTGCTGACCCTGTCCATAGCAGTACATTGCTTAGCTTCCTACACTGGTATTCCTGCAGCTTCTCCAAACTGTGGGCGTGCCGACCGCCATCTACTGTAGGTAATACACTGTCTGTAGATAAGCACGTCATGCAAACCCACTTAAATAATCCAAACTATGCCTTTAAGCTGCGGTGAGATGTCCCGCCAACAAAGCAGGCGGCAAGGAAAATGGATAAATAGGTCAATAACTTTCCAGATTTATAACTGATCCTTTGTGACCTCTTTACTGTTTATTGTTCCTATTTGGCTTGCAAAAACCCAGACAGACATGCATATACACTTCTGCACATAAGACTGGTGTATTTATAGGTATTTCTATAAAATTATCCTTGATTTTCTTATTTTCCACAGGGAGGAAAGAAGAGACAGACGAGAAATGGATGGAGAGGGAGAGGGAGAGAGCGGCAAAAGAAAGAGAGAGGCTAGAGAGAGGTAAGAAAACCCAGATGTGGATCGTTTTCTTGCATAACACCATTCTGCACAATCATGTCAGACTACATACGATACTGCAGTTGCCAAAGCAAAGAACACGGCCTGCGACCTAAGATCAAAAGTTCTGACAGATAACAGCTCTAAAGTGTTCACTCCCTTGGATCACATTTCTGTTATAAGAGGATGCAGATGCTAATGTTAGCAGCCTTTAGTACTTGCTTTAACTTGCACGACAGGGACAAGAGTTCAGTATCCCCCCCCTCCCAAAAAAAGTTCAGAAATCTTTTATGAGCTGCACTGAAGCAAAGCGAATGAGGCGGATAAGTGTGAGTGATGAAAACAAGACACAACACGGGAGAATTAGCAAGCGGAGGATGTTGTATTCACATCTCGTTGAGCTCTTTTTCGCCACGTGTCTGCTGTGTGCAGCGAGGTTAGCTGGTGGTTAAGGCGAGCCTGGAGACCATGATATACAACACTGTCAAGACGGGTGTCAATAGGGCACTTCCTGTGTGGACACTTCACTGCTATCTGGGTGTAAGGTGAAAAGCGTTTTCAGCCCACTTTGGATACGAGTTCAGAAGTTTATGAGGCTTGAAGCACTCATCCTTAAAGGGAGAGTTCACCCCAAAATCAAAATTGCACTTTTACCCTCTGGCCTGTAGTGCTATTTATCCATCTAGATAGTTTTGGTGAGAGCTGTGGAGTTTCAGAGATATCAGCCGTAGAGATGTCTGCCTTCTCTCAAATATAATGAGGCTAAATGGCACTTGGCTTGTGGTGCTCAGAGAGCCAAGAAAGTGCGTTCGAAAAATTCAAAACCAGTCTCTCTCCGGAAATCATGACCCCGTTGCTCAAGATAATCCACAGTCCTTTTTGTGAGCAACTTCCCGTTGGAAAGACTTTTTAGAGACACGTTATTCACACAGGACAGGACATTACAAAGATATGTTGATCTTATAGAATATGATGCATTGCAAGTTGCTTTAAGTGTATTTTGATGATAATACTTATGTACTTAAGTCAGGTTTTTGAATGCAGGATTTCACTTGTAGTGGAGTATTTTCAGTGTGGTATTAATACTTTTACTTTTGAACACTTCCTAAACCACTGGCACGAACACAGATGTGTCTGTACCAGTCACACATCATTGTGTATTAATGGGTGCATGTGTTTGTTCTCTTGTGCATGTGCTTACAACATGTTTTACATTGTCAGTCTGACTTATGGCAGCCATACTACCAGCTATAAACTACAGTATGTCACAGTTCAGTGTGTTAGAATATGAATATTGACAGTGATAGATGTGATGCAGTCTTTTTCAACAGTAAACTGTCTGGGTCAGGATGATCCGAGTTTGATCAGAGCACACTTGGACTGGGAGGGAAATCACAACATCTGGGTTGTTTTATCACTACACTCCAACCCTCCAGCTCCTCTTGGGGGTTTTTGGCACATAAAACTTGCAAAATAATGATGAGTTCCTAGATCATTTCTGGGCAGAGAGAGAGAGAGAGGGAGAGAGAGAGAGAGAGAAGACATTCAGCCAAGACAGCACAATTTATTTGGCATTAAGTCTGTTTTTCTGACCTCTGCCAGAGAGAGTGCAGAAGCTGAAGGAGGCCGAGGAGCGGGCCAGGAACAGACCGCGTGTCTTCAAGGAGCCAAAGAGTAAGTCTGTTCAAAGCTGTTGCATAAGCTTTGCTAATACAGTTGACATATCGTTTAATGTTCTCTGTGTGTGTGTGTACGTGGCAGAGTGTCCTCCCCTCGGGATGGAGTCCCATAAGATCGAGTCAGACCAGCTCTCAACCTCCTCCATCGCTCAGTATAGATTTG
The DNA here is from genome assembly GCA_034769285.1 of Lutjanus argentimaculatus. NCBI lineage: Eukaryota > Metazoa > Chordata > Actinopteri > Lutjaniformes > Lutjanidae > Lutjanus > Lutjanus argentimaculatus. Next base: position 15,515,458 of record JAWZSL010000017.1, read on the forward strand.
CACCTCAGAGGGCTCGCCTCAACATGCAGGTACACAACAATCAGTCTGAAAGCTTAACATACACGACAGCCATCACTTACATACTGCCAAGCCTGGATATAATCACTAACTACCAGACACATTGGAAAATACTGTTATTGCTGAGTCTGTCGCTTCCATTAGCTGCTTCGGTAGTTTATGTTCAGTAACAGTCTGAGAATCTTTTTAGCAGCTAAGTCATTAAATCAGCTGATAAATCTCCTAAATGTTTCTTCTTTCCACTGCCAAGTTTTAACTTGAAAGCTAATTTGAACAATAAAGTAAAGTAACAGCATGAGTTAAAGGGTAATTATGTTATTTTTAAATCTGGGGCCTCATTACAGAAACTTTCAAAGTCTGAAGTCCTATCTTATCTCAGTTTAGGATCACATTTAGGATCTTTGGTATTACAGGAACATGTAACTGCATTTAGGAACACACCCTATCTTATCTTAGGAACATTTACAGCAGCATCCTAACTGTTATTTTAGGAATCCTACATTAAGATGGTACAGACCTTATCCTAAATTCAAAATAATTGTCAGAAATGGCAGCACCACTGTTGATAGGTCTGTATGGAAATGACAATGAAGATTATATATACAATTTTATGTTTGAAAGGCTGCTCAAACTGTGACTTGATCAACATGCTCTGTTCCCTTATCATGGGTTAATTGGCAAGAAAACTTTCCAAAAAGCTGGTGTTTCCTCTCCTCCAAGACACAAGTAATTCCTCAGACATTCAGTTTTAGCTTTGATGAGTCTGTCTTTTCTTGTCCATTCACAAGCAAGCCAGCAGCAAGTGTCATGACACAGCCTTTGTCAAGGATACCAGTAGTCTTGTGTACATTTTAAACACAGATGCAAGTATAACAGGATGAGTATCAACTGAAGAATCAAATTTACAGCTCTAGTTTGGACTTAAGATACAAGATCTGGAATAGGATGAGACACAGCCATGAGTTTAGGAATTGCTGCTGTAATAGGAACATAATGTTCCCCATCTTGGAAACTTAAGTTAAAATAGGACAAGCATTAGGAAATTATCTGTAATGAGCCCCCTGGACCCCGTTTTCCCATGTTTTTGTGTCTAAGTGACAATAATTGATCCCAACTTGAGTCGAGTGAGACCGCTGCAGCCGTCAGCTGTGAAACAGGCAACAATGTAATCCTTATGGGTAATTGCGCACCATCAAAGTGCATCCACTAACAGTGTTTGTTTTTCCATGAACAGGCTCAAATGATTATTTTAAGTGTTTGACAACATTATGGAAAGGATCCCTACAGACACAAACCTTTTTGTTTGAGTAAGATGCGATTATTGTTTAACCAGAAACAGCTGATTTATGACTATCGCCAAAGCCACCAGACTCGATTTACAGAAAAAGGTCATTTTATCATTTTAAAACACTTGACAGAAACAAAGTAAAGCTCACCAAAAACCCTTTGCTCATCTTTCCGCTGCTGAAACAATCACCAACTCTGGTTTGGTCGAAACACACATACATACACACGTTCATCCACATGTGCACACAAACGACTTGAACTCTGTGGCATAAGTATAAGGAGTGGGACTAAGTCACAACTCTCTGCAAAATCCAGTGACACCTTCTGCAAGGCTCTATGACAAGCCGTTAGTTATGAAAGGGGGCGTGGCTAAAGTGTAGCTGTCATGAACGATTAATCAGCAGCTCTTTGGCTCATCATCATCAAAATCATGTGAGTCTGTTTGGAAGTTATAGGCCTTTTGGAGCAGACCACTCCCGTTGCCACACCCCCTTTTAGCCAAATGGCATGAACACAAACATACACAGACACACTTGACCTCCATGCCAAATTTCAGTCTCCTAGGGTGAAATCTGTGGCCAACAAAATGGTAGAGATTTTTTATGTACTGACCGACAGAAATAATAAACCAGTGATAATCAACTTGCGGCCTGCAGGCCAAATCTGCCCACCAATCATTGTCTAAGTCAGAGTGAAAATATATTGATTGACACTATTTTTCCCAGGATGGAGGGACAGATATATCAGTTTTGTATGATGGGATAAATGAGGCTGTTAGTAACAGAGAAGGCTGATCTTTCTTCTCTATTAAATAATGTTATTACAATTCTTTGTTTATTAACTGGCCCCTGACATCCCATCATTTTGCAGAAGTGGTCCCCAGGCAAATCAAGTTTAGTGTTCCTGAAATAAAACCTTAATTCACCGTGTTAGATATGAAAATATTCTGGCTCTACACACCATTTCTCCTTGCTGCTTCTTTGATGTCTGGTCTCTCTCTGCTCCCGATATTATAACGTGATTAATTAAGGGTTTATTTTAAGCAAACCAGAGTTAGTGATTGTTGGAGCAGTGGTAATTTAATTTTGTTTCTGATTAGTTTCTGATTAGTTTGAATGTGTTTTTTTTCTAATAAAATTACTGTTTCTGGCTTGTCTGGTTAAACAAAAAGGATCTTTCTCTTTCTCTGTAGGGATCCTCTCCATAATGTTGTCAGACACTTAGAGTAACAATCTGAGCCTGTAGAGGCAAAAACATGCTCTTTTAGTGGACATTGTGGCCTGTTTTGCAGCTGACGGCTGCAGCAGTCTCCCTCAATATTGGACCAGTGTCAGAAATTGTTGTTCCCGTTAGTCACACAAAAATAGGATTGAAAAATACCAAAGTTTTCCCTTAAATGACTTGCATGTCAGCACATTGTAAGCTGATATTTGCTTTGAATTTGCACAGAAGTTAATGAGTTCAAACTGTCTCTGACTCAAAGGACCCAGCAGCTTGTGTTCTGGTCTCTGTGGTTCTCAGGGCTCAGATGATGAAGACGACATGAGAGGAGGAGCGTGGTGTGCGAACACGGAGGACGGGATCCACTGGTTTGAGATCGACGCTCGCAGAGAGACGGAGTTCACGGGAGTCATAACACAAGGACGGGACTCCTCCATTGAGTAAGACACAAACACTTAGATTTTATTAGAGGGAAAAAACCCTTGAGATGAACCATCTTGTTTTAAAGAGGGTCCTTGAAACAAATAAACAGAAAATACAAAACATACAGCAAAAACAAATTTTCTCAAACATACACAGTCTAAAGCTCTCCCAGGCCACTACCACACTGATCCCTCCAAAACACATTTGGAAAAAGTAAATACATAAATGTACACATACCCATTTAGATCTCAACACATGCATTTCAGTTGCTCCCAAACATAAAAGTATATATAAACATATAGAAAATATAAGAATGGAAATAGAAATTCTAAGTATGTAAAAAAAAGTAAAAAATTGATGCATTATACTACTATATACAATATAGAAAATTTGAAATAAGAGGTGTAAAAATATGAAAACAATAATATATACAACACATGATAGTGTAAAAACAACAATAATGCTGACATGGGACAAGTCTGTTAGGATGCAATATTATAAATAAGAGTATATGTTTTTTAAATGTAAGTATAAACAAATAAATGCAATAATGATGCCAGTGTACCAGTGTGTCAGACTACTGAATTATTATTATTGTACTGAGTATTAGAAAGTTGAATTAATGCACAAATAACCATATTGTTAGGTCAAGTACAAGTACCCCTGGGTTGACAATCATTATAGAATGACATATATAGACTTAAAAATTGTTTTAAGTAAGACAAACACAGACAAATATGATGCATTTTCTGTTTCCAACCTCAACATGTTGCCCGCGTGTTTTCTTGTTGCAGGAGTGACTTCGTGCAGTCCTACTTCCTGGCTTTCAGCAACGACAGCAGAGAGTGGACGACCATCCACGATGGATACGCTGACTGGGTGTGATTCACCTACAGTGATGTCTCTTCCTCTGGCATCCTGTGTGATGTCTCCCTCCTCTTTCCCTGACTTGTTTTTCACCTTCTTCTTCTCTCCAGCTGTTCTTTGGAAACAGTGATAAGGACACTCCGGTGATGAACCAGCTGGCAGAGCCCGTCGTCGCCCGTTACATCCGAATCATCCCTCAGAGCTGGAACGGCACTCTGTGTATGAGACTGGAGGTCCTCGGCTGTCCCCTGCCAGGTGAGTCTCACACGTATGAACACACTCACACATGCACACACACTAAAACACTCAAAATTAAAAATATGTTTGTCTGTTTTTGTCTCACAGATCCAGTTGATCTTCAGTACAGGCAAAATGAAGTGACTCCAGTAGATTACCTGGAGTTCAAACATCACAGCTACACAGAGATGATTTCAGTGAGTATCTTCACATACCACAGAGTCTGTTGGAGGACTGAATTCCACAGCAGATCCTCGTTTATTTTCCCACTGAGACTAAAACCAAATCATTTTCCAAGAAGAATTAAACATTGAACCAGGAGGGCACCATGACCTTTCCATGCTAACACAGTGCTCATCAAGGACAGAAGCCTTTTAGGAGCAGCATTGATGATTTTGAGTGCTTTCTCAATAGCAGAGATAAATCATACTGGTCTATTGTTAACTTAAAGTGATAATTCAGATATTTTAAAGTGGGGTTGTATGAGGTACTTATCCATAGTCAGTATTATTTACAGTAGATGGCGGTCAGCATGCCCCAGTTTGGAGAAGCAGCAGAGGTACTGGTGTGGACAAAGGCTAGAGCCTAAAAAAAAATCAATAGTGTACGCTATATTTCTAATATTTTCTCTGCTTTACCTTGCAGTCTTTAATGACAGGAAACTGATGTTATATAAGGTTATATAAGCTAAATATTGCTCTCTCCAAAGCCACCAGACTTCTTTGCCAAAAACAGTAATTTTACCTCGCAGAACCCAGGATTTGTTGGTCTACCACTGCCACAATTGGTTAGCGAGTTTGTGTTACAGTGCGACTTCGGTGTTTTAAAGCGTTAGTGTGAATTCATCAAAGTCACACAACAACACTAACTAACTAACCAACTGAGGCAGTGGTAGGCCAACAAATCCGGGTTCTGTGAGGTAAAATGACTGTTTTTACCAATGAAGTTTGGTTGGATGAGTGAGGGAGATATTTGGTTTTGCAATTTCTGTGCAATAGGTCTGATGTTCATACTTTGAATAATAACCATCGGCTGTTTCATAAATAATGTATAAATATAATGATAGAGAATACAAACTGTACACTAACTATTTCCTCCTTCGCTCGTGTTCAGCTTATGAAGTCGGTGAATGACGAGTGTCCCAACATCACCAGCATCTACAGCCTGGGCCGCAGCTCCCAGGGACGGGATATCATGGCCATGATCATCTCTGGCAACCCCACAGAGCACGAAATAGGTACTAATGTGTTCATACGACTGTAAAACAGGCAGACAGAACTATTTTTTAACAGTTAAAGGAGAAATCTGTAATATACGCTGGGCAAACAAAAAGTCACCACCTGGATTTAACTAAGCAAACAGGTAAGAGTCTTCCATTGGATAATTACTGCGATGATTAATATGTTTCAGCTGACAACAAGTTATTGAACCCTAACTGATGCAGTGAGGAGCTTCTCATTTCTGAAACAACCATGTCAGAAGACATATCCTGTGGTTGTGGGAAAGATGTGACTCTGTTCCAGAAGAGTCATATTATTGGCCTGCATCAAGCAAAAAAGGAGATTGATGAAACTACTAAAACTGGGTTAAGAACTGTCCAACACATTATTAAAACCTGGAGGGATAGTGGTGAACCATCATCTTCAAAGAAGAAATGTGGTCGGAAAAAAATCTTGAATGATTGTGATTGGAGGTCACTTATACGTTTGGTGAAATCAAATCATAAAAAATCAACAGTAGAACTGACGACTGTGTTTAGTAGTGAAAGTAAGAGCATTTCCACACACACAATGTGAAGAGAACTCAAGGGATTGGGACTAAACAGCTGTGTAGCCTTAAGAAAACCACTTCTCAGTGAGGCTGATCAGAAGAAAAGGCTTCAGTTTGTTAGGGAGCATAAAGACTGGACTATGGAGCAGTGGAAAAAGGTCATGTGGTCTGATGAGTTCAGATTTACCCTGTTCCAGAGTGATGGGGGCATCAGGGTAAGAAGAGAGGCGGATGAAGTGATGCTCCCATCATGCCTAGTGCCTACTGTACAAGCCTGTGGGGGCAGTGTTATGATCTGAGGTTGCTTCAGTTGATCAGGTCGAGGTTCAGCAACGTTATGTGGCCAAAAAAATGAGGTCAGTCACTACCTGAATATACAGAATGAGCAGGTTTTTCCATCAATGGATTTTTTTCTTCCCTGATGGCACGGGCATATTCCAAGATGATAATGTCAGGATTCATCAGGCTCAAATTATGAAAGAGTGGAGAATCTCCAACTCTCCCATCATCAATACAAGATCTTGGTTGAAAAATTAATGTACCTCTGGACAAAAATAAATGTGACATTGCATAAGCTTATTGAAATGATGCCATGGCGAATGCGTGCTGTAATCAAAGCTAAAGGCGGTCCAACGAAATATTAGTGTGACTCCCTGAATAAGTACGTGTCTGTTTATGAGTCATAAGATATCATAAATAATCTTGTAGAAGGAAGGCTTATATTGCAATTTTATTCATTATACACTGTTAATACTGCTGTTTTTGTGCAAAGCTTACAACAGTTTGAAATGCAGATTGGTTAAAACTAAACCCAGAGGACTGTTGGGTCTCGACGGCACCACCAGTGTTTCCTGTACATCTTAATCAACACCAGGTGGAAGTCAGCAAATTATTATAACTACAGTCTCGTCCGGATGTCTCCACAGGTGAGCCAGAGTTTCGCTTCACTGCTGGTCTCCATGGAAACGAGGCAGTGGGCCGGGAGATGATCCTCCTTCTCATGCAGTACCTGTGCAAAGAGTACAAAGACAGAAACCCCAGAGCCCAGCAGCTGGTGGAGGGAATACGCATCCACTTGGTGCCCTCGCTCAACCCTGACGGACACGAGAGGGCTTTTGAAGCGGTCAGTGATTATGATCATTAAAAAAATCATATGTTTCTACTTAACTGTCAGACAAAAGAGTAAAAAAAAAGAGAAAAACCAACAGGAAATGTCAGTGGATCATGCTGTGTTGGTGGTCTGGGGTGACTCGGCTACATGTATCCAAATTCTCCTCTGCACACAGGGATCAGAGCTGAGTGGGTGGACCACGGGACACTTCACTGAGGACGGATTTGACATCTTCCAGAACTTCCCTGATCTGAATAGTATCCTGTGGGATGCTGAAGATAAGGGCATGGTGCCCAAACTCACTCCCAATCACCACGTGCCCATACCAGAGAACTACGAGACCAACAGCTCGGTAAGAAGGAGCGTACCGTTGTCTCTTAGAACTGATTATCATAAACACTGAGGACAGAAGACGTCTAGTTAAGGCAGGGGTCTGCAGCCTTTACTATCAAAAGAAAAAAAAAAAGTCTGTCTGGAGCCACAACTATTACATTCTTTATTTGAGACTTTTCTTTTTTTGGAAACTCAAGACAAGCCACTGGATAAATTTAGAAGAAAAGGCACTGAGCCACTAGACGCAGGCTATGACGCACATTTTCGCTGACAAACTATTCAAACTTGTTTTAAATTTGTTGTGTAGGCTGCACAATTTTACAACAGAAGAATGTAAGAATCTCTTTAGGCCTACAACAAAGATGAATGAACATTAAAAAGAGCCACAGGTTGATAACCCTCGAGTTAAGGCAACTGGTCGCTTATGAATAAGGCTACAACTAATGATTATTTTCTTGATTAATTGATTAATAGTTGTTCATATCAGAAAATGGGGAAAAAGATTGATAAATGTTTCCCAAAACCCAAGGTGATACCCTAAAATGTCCTATTTTGTCCACAACCCAAAGATTTTCAGTTTACTAGTTTAGAGGAGTAAAGAAACCAGAAAATATCAGAAAAGAGGCTGGAATTCTTAAAAAAATTACTCAAACTGATTAATCAATTATCAAAATAGTTGGCGAGTAATTTAATAATCGATTGATAATCAATTAATCGCTGCAGCCCTACTTATGAACAAAAATAAATATTTCCAAATACACTTCTTGTGGTTTTCCCTTAAAGGCATGTTCACGTTAACAGCTGCAGCTTACAGAACAACAAACACTTTTTAACTGAGACCATTACACTACACTTCACATTACACATCATCTTGAGTCATTATTTAAGAAAAGAATGTCCAAATTCTTTGATTTCAGCTTCTCAAATGTGAATATTTTCTGGTTTTTCACTCCCTTGTGACATTGTGGACAAAACAAGACATTTGAGGACATGATCTTGGAAAACACTGATCGACATTTTTCATCATTTTCTGACACAGGCAGTCACTGAACTCAAACTCCAGCGTGTGTGTTTTCGGAGCAGTGGGCTTTTGTTTTCAGGATAACAGGCTGAACTTAACATTTTACAACTGACTGTTATAAACAGCCGATCAACTTACGGCGGAGGACTCGTCCTCGTTTTTTGTTGTCAATTTTCGATGTGGCGTGCATCTTTACATTCTTGCAGTTTTCCCTTTAAAACCTCCTGCTCCTCCAAGTGTTTATTTAAAGAAGAAAATGACTGTTAAAGATCATTTTAATCATATAAAGGTGGCTGTGGTCTACTCAGTAAACAAAACTGATATATTGTTCATACATGGGGTTTTCTCTCCTCTGTTTGTGTGATCCTGATCTTCCTGTTTTTGTTCCAGATTGCTGTGGAGACCAGGGCCATAATCTCCTGGATGAAAAACTATCCATTTGTGCTGGGTGCAAACTTCCAGGGCGGGGAGTCGATTGTGGCCTATCCTTATGACAGCTTACGTCTCAACAAGCCTGCAGACAGCCAGAAACCCCACAGCCGCAAGAAGAGACAGTATGGCTTCTTCTCTCCTTTTGTCACTGTGTTCTGTTGATGTTCTAAACTCTCATTTTCCTCCTTTACTTCTCCATGAACCTATTCATTTTCTAAAGGCAAATTCAAGCACATCATTTTAAAGGTGCATTTTCAATCTTTTCCAGCACCTTACAGCTGTAGTAGATTACATATTTAAATACGCATACTCAAAACACAGGTGGCCTCAACATGATAAAGTGCCCTTTAGCATCCCTTCCAGTGGATAAAATGTGGTAAAGTGCCTTCTTGGGTGCCTTTCCAGTTGACAAAACATGATGAAGTGCCCCCCTAGAGTACCCTTCCAAGGGACAAAATGTGATAAAGTGCCTACTAGGGTCCCCTTCAGTGGACAAAATGTGGAAATGCCATCTACAGTGCACTTCAAAGGGACAAAATGTGATAAAGTACCCTTTAAAGAGTCCTTTCAAAAGGGTACCAAATGTGGAAAACCCTCTAGAGTGCCCTTCTAGTGGACAAAACACAATAAAGTGCCCTTTAGAAAGCCCCTCCAACGGACAAAATGTGTTTAAGTACCCTCTAGAGTTCCCCTCCAGCAGACAAAAAAAGTGCATCATGACTTTTGCTGCACTGGTGCCCTTATTTTTTTCATTTGCCACTGAATCAAAATGATTATTTCACCTCTTCATCACATTAAAGCAGGTGTCATTGTGCTATAAACACCCAAATATTCTACAGAAGGGCGACAAATTAAAGCAAAACACAACCAATTTCATGCTTCGAAATGTGTCACCTGTCTGTAAATACACTTGGCATCCTATGACTTATTTTCTTTCTTTGTATAAAAAGCAAATCATTAAGTCAACTAGCGATTTACTAGGAAAGTGATGCAATTACAGTTTCAAGCATTTTTCAAACCTTGAAAATAAAATTCAAGCACTTTCAAGGATTTCCAGCTCACATTAACAATTGTTTTAAATAGTTCAATTCAAATAATTTCTTACAGGTATGAAGAGGAAGGTTTTGACGTGACAGAGTGGGGAAGGAGCTACCACGAGGAGCCCGAGGAGGACTGGAGAGGACGGGGATATGCAGAGCCACAGGAGGAGTGGAGGAGACAAGGTTACGACCATGGTTATGACCATGGCGGTTACAACCAGGGTGGCTACAACCAGGGTGGCTATGACCATGAAGGCTACGAACATGGTTATAACCAAGGTTATGGACACAGGGAGGAGGAGGAGGACGACAGAGGAAGAGGTGCCGGCTACCACTACGCTGCTGAGCCCGACGACGAGCCCCGGGTGATTGCAGACGAGTCCCTATTCAGGTGGCTGGCCGTCTCCTACGCCTCCACACACCTGACCATGACGCACAACTTCCACGGCTCGTGCCACGGAGACACTCCCTCTGGGGGGCATGGCCTCGTCAACCGCGCCAAGTGGAAGCCAATCACAGGCAGTAAGTAGAGGCTAATGGGTTCACTGTATGTTCTGCAGGTATTTTAAGTTTCTGCATGTGTTTATAGCACACTCTGGTGGACAATATGTGCAGTGCAGGCTCAGAGGTCAATATGTGTGTTCACCCCTCTCTTGTAAGGTTGTCAAGAGTATTAACACTTTGATACTTTGCTCAATCTTGAGAACTAGGACAAAACTGTATTTAGAGAGGGTTTTCATTTTTACTCTTCAATTACGCCTGAAAATACATTTTATCAAATATATTTATTAAATATATTTTTCTTGTAGCAAAACCAGACATTGTTCAGTGACTTTTCTTACCAGTTTATTTAAAAAAAAAAAAAAGAAAAAAAGTTGTCTGCCTAGGACTAGTATTGCATCGAAGTTTAATATTCTGACATCTTTCTGCTCTCCAGGTATGAATGATTTCAGTTATCTGCACACCAACTGTTTTGAGCTGTCTATATTCCTGGGATGTGATAAGTTCCCTCATCAGAGTGAGCTGGCACATGAGTGGGAGAAGAACAGAGAAGCGATGCTCATCTTCATGGAGCAGGTCAGTCTCACACACACACACACAGTACTATAATTTAAAGGGATAGTTCACCCCAAATTCAGAAAATAGATATTTTTCCTCTGGCCTGTAGTGCTATTTATCCATCTAGATTTTTTTGGTATGCATTGCAGAGTTTTGGAAATATTGGCCATTGAGATGTCTGCCTTCTCTCCAGTATAATGGGACTAAATAGCTTAACTGGACTTGTGGTGCTCAAAGCGCCAAAAAATACATTTGTATATCAAGTTAATTCAGAGACCTTGTTGGCGCTTTCATGTAAGAACTACTTTCTTTCTAAGTTGTTTCTCATAGAAAGAAAGCAGTTTCAGTAGATTCTACTGCAGAAAGAAAGTAGTTCCTCTGTGAAACTGCTCACAACAAAGCCTGTGGGTTATTTTGAGCCGCTGAGTGATGGTTTTTGTAAGGAGACATTGCTGTTGTTTTGCTTTGAGCACCACAACCTGAGTGCCATTTAGTCCTTTTATACTGGAGAGAAGGCAGGCATCTCCAAAACTCTGCAACTCACACCAAAACTATCTAGATGGACAAATAGCATTAGACCAGTGGAAAAATATTTATTTTTGATTTGGGGGTGAACAGTCCCTTTAAAGAAGTCTCACTAATTCCTGTGTAGGGGAAAAGGCGTTCAAAGCCAAGGTAAATGGACCTGCCTACTGAGTGAGCCATATCAGCAAAACCGTGGTTTACTTTGTGATTCTATCCTTTTGAAAAGCAGTTGAGCTCAGTGTGGGGCTGTACCGAATAATGTGAAGCTTCAAATACAAACAATAACAAATGGTACAGCCCTAGTTCAGCGTTTCAGCAAAATGTACTGATTTTAGATTATCATAAAAAATAAACAGGTATATCTAAATCGTACTTGAGAACAAGAGAACTTGCAGCTACTTATACCCCCCCGCCTTAAGCTATTCGTCCTCTCTGTCCAGGTGCATCGTGGCATCAGGGGCATCGTGAAGGACCAGCAGGGGAACGCCATTGCAAATGCCACCATCTCTGTGGAGGGGGTAAACCATGATGTCACTACAGGTCTGGTGAAAGACTTCCTTTCTTCCTCTTCTTGAGTTTGATTATGATTTAAGGGACAGTTCATCCCAAAATCAACAATACATATTTCTCCTCTTACCTGTAATGCTATTTATCCATTAAGATAGTTTTGGTGGGAGATATCGGCTGTAGAGATGTCTGCCTTCTCTCCAATATAATGGAACCTGATGTCACTCAGCTTGTGGTGCTCAACATGCCAAAAAAATTTTTTTTATTCAAGTTATTCAAGATAATCCAGACCTTGTTGTGAGTAGTTTCATGTAGGAACTGTTTTTGTTTCTACTGAACTTCACCCACCAACCGCAACATAGTGCAGAAGGTAGCATGCATCATGGACCAGAGGTTACAGCTCAGCTGAGGAAGATGCTATTAATGTTCACATCTCTTCTGTACTGTGATACATGCAGAAAATAGTTCTTACATGTAACTGCTCACAGCAAAGTCTGTGGATTGTCTTGGGTGACCGGGTCATGATTTCTGGAAAGAGACATTACTGTTGAGTTTTTCAAATCTATTTTTTTGGTGTACACCAAAGAACAGAGTCCAAAGAACAGAGTCCAAAAATGAAGACAAAAGAAAACTTAACCAGCAGGAACCCTTTTGTAAACTACAGGCTACTAAACACCCAGGCCTAAATGAGGACCAAGACTTAACTGCTTTTTTTTTAACATCTATTGATTTTTTTTTTCTGTAATCATTGCCAGTGTTTACTATGTTGCTCTCAATTCATTTTTGATGAATATTGTGGGCTAAACACCACCATCTGCTGGAGTGTTTTAATATCCACACCCTCTCACAGCCACAACTCTGAGTAGACGATCTATATAAAAGGGCCTTTTGTTCCATTTGAACTGTCTAAGGCTGTGACGAAGGCTTGTTGCTGAAATGCAGTTTGTGTTAAAGTCTAAAATGACCATGCCATGACAGTGAATGCAATTGCAATTGTTTTAAAAGAGAGTGCATTGGAGTTTTTTGAGAACATCTGTCCCTACCCAAAGAGCAAACAAACGCATTCCGAGTCCAGGAAACGCATCTACCCAAACTTTTTTTTAAGCCACTTTGAGCACCACAAGCCAAGTGCCATCTAGTTTGATTATACTGGAAAGAAGGCAGACATCTATGTGGCTGATATCTCCAAAACTCTGCAACTCGCAGCAAAATAATCCAGCTGGCTAAACAGCACTTCAGATAAGAGGAAAAACATGCTTTCTTGATTTTGCAGTGAAATGTCTCTTTAATGTATAACAATGTCCTTTTAAGTCAGATTATTCTAAACAGATTATAGCACCTCCTGCGCTCTCTCCTTTTGTCACTGTGTTCTGTTGATGTTCTAAACTCTCATTTTCCTCCTTCACTTCTCCATGAACCTATTCATTTTCTAAAGGCAAATTCAAGCACATCATTTTAAAGGAGCATTTTCAATCTTTTCCAGCACCTTACAGCTGTAGTAGATTACAGTGGCCTCAACATGATAAAGTGCCCTTTAGGGTCCCTTCCAGTGGACAAAATGTGATGAAGTGCCTACTAGGGTCCCCTTCAGTGGACAAAATGAGGAAATGCCATCCACAGTGCACTTCAAAGGGACAAAATGTGAGAAAGTGCCCTCTAGTGTGCCCTTCAGTGGGCGAAATGTGTTTAAGTACATTCTAGAGTTCCCCTCCAGCAGACAAAAAAGTGCATCATGACTTTTGCTGTACTGGTGCCCTTATTTTTTTTCATTTGCTACTGAATCAAAATGATTATTTCACCTCTTCATCACATTAAATCAGGTGTCATTGTGCTATAAACACCCAAATATTCTACAGAAGGGCGACAAATTAAAGCAAAACAACCGAAATGTGACACCTGTCTGTAAATACACTTGGCATCCTATGACTTATTTTAAATTATAATAATTATAACAATGTCCTTTTAAATCAGATTCTTTGAAACAGATAAAAGCACCTCCTGCGCTCAAATTAAAGTGTCTGTCTTCTGTTTGTGATTGCAGCAGCGACAGGGGACTACTGGCGGATGCTTAACCCTGGGGAGTACCGTGTGACGGCTCGAGCTGAGGGCTTCTCCCCTGTGACCAAACTCTGCGTGGTGGGTTACCAGTCAGGAGCCACCGCCTGCAGCTTCAACCTGGCCAAGTCCAACTGGGACCGCATTAAACAGGTACTCAGGGAAAACAATATGTATTTTTGATTTTGGGGTGAACTGCCCCTTTAGTAATCGAACAATCACCTCTAGTACTGAATAAAGTGTCTTTTTTAAAATTTCTCTGCAGATTATGGCCCTCCATGGCAACAAGCCAATTCGACTCAGCTACGGCAACAACAGAGTACAGTACCCCGCGGTCGTTAACAGCAACAGCCGTGTGTTCAGTGGCGACAACGGGTATTCGCGAAATTCACAAATCAGCGCTGAGAGGCAGAGGAGGATCAGGATAGCTCGTCTCCGTCGCCTCCGGCAACAAAGATTAATGAGGCTAAGATCGACGACGACGACGACGACAACAACAACAACGTTACCCCCGACGACGACCACAATTCCCATGACGCCAGAGACCACCACATCCTGGTACGACTCGTGGATCATAGGGGAGGGACAGTCCTCGACGCCCGGTGGTTTCACAGACTCCATGCTGGATTTTAACTACGAGTTCAAGATCGATGACTATTAAACGAAACACACGATTCAGTAAACGAGCAGCCGTCCTCTCCTTTGTGTAGTTCTCATTGCCATGTTGTACTTTGACGAGGAATCTTGTCTTTGTACAAAAGCAGTGGCAATGTACAGAATATTAACTATATTAATTGTATAAAGATAGTGTATCTATTACTTAACTAAGTGCCTCTTCACAGGACTTGACCCTCTTAATTATTGGTACTTCCGTTTCACAGTTCACACTGCATTTTTCTGACATGTCATTAGTCTTTTTTATGAACTTCTTGCTTCATGAAAAGATGTTTATTGTGGACGCACATTTAAAAAAAGTCATGACTTTTTTTTTCACTTCAGAGTTGAATTATTTACACTGTTTTCATTCATGGCAGCAATGTTTTTTTTTTTTACAGTATGAACAGTCTGTAAAGGTTTTCAGAGCATTTGTTCAAAGTCGGTAACAAGAGTCAGAGGAGGGAAAGATTCTTCTGTCAGACACAGTTTGGGTAGAAGAGATATTTTTCAAATAAATGCTTGTTAATACACAGCGCTTGTATTCTCTCCTCTTTTTTTAAGCACCTTTGTGAGCCCCGATTCCACTGACCTTCATGATAGTGGATGTGATTAGTCTGATTGTGCATCTATAGTGTCCAAGAAGTGTCGGCATGTTGTGTTGTGTGTGGATGAGGACGTCAGTGGCTGATGTTCATCTCACTTTCCTCATCGTTGTCAGCAGAGAACGCCGTGAAGCTGACTGGTTCGCATTCAAGAGTACGTAAGTTGACCAGGCACGCCATTTGAGTGCTGCTGAACTCAGGAACAGTAACCAAAAGGACTTCTTGACCATCAGGACCTGGAAGGAAGAGAAGAAGAAATGTATTAGTTGTCGACCGATATGAGTTTTTCAGTGGCAGATGCTGATATTTAGAGAGTGGGCTGGAAAAAAGTCATAATTCCATTATTTCATACATGTTACAATCTTATATAGATGCTTATCTTAGCCAGAAAAATGTTTTTTAGTTGGATTTTTTATTAATTAATAAAACAGAGAGCTACTTTGGGTTATGCTATGGATTTCAGAACATGAGGGACATTTAAGGGGGAGTAGGGTACAGGATGTCAGAAGTTATTCTTTACAATATAATATCTATTTAATGCCAACCAATATTGGTTTTAGATTAGATTAGTCATTTAGGATGGAGAAACTAGGGCTGCAACTAGCACTAATTTTAATAGTCAATTAATCTGTTGATTATTTTCTCCATTAATAGTTGTTTGCCTATAAAATCTCATAAAAAATGGTGATCAATGTTTCCCAGATCCCAAGATGATGTCTTCAAATGTCTTGTTTTGTCCACAACACAAACATATTTATTTTACTGTCAGAGAGGAGTAAAACCATAAAATATTCACATTTAAGAAGCTGAAATCAGAGCATTTGGATTTTTTTTCCTTAAAAAATTACTCAAACTGATTAATCTATTATCAGATTAGTTGGCCATTAATTTAATCATTGATCATTAATTGATTAATTGTTGCAGCTCTGTGTTACACGTGTTAACATTTAAAGAAGATGATGGTGACTGAGAAAATTTAGGCTAACGTTTATATCAGGATGCGAGTTATACGGTTGAACAGGGCTCGAAACTAACTTTCTCACCACCTTCCCAAAACTCACAAGGCTGCCTGCAGATTTTTTGTTGATTGGCCTCATGCGTGCAAACATCCGCCAATTATTTAAAAAAACAGCCAACCAATTAACCAGTCCATCACTTAAATCTATTGGCACATTAGTAAGACACATAATAAAAAGTATTTTGTCCATCTGGAGTCTATAGAGACCATGGTGATCATCCAACAAGTTTCTGAAGGACACTTCACCTGCATACCTGATTGGATCCACAGTTTCTCACTGTGCTCGTGTATATAGCAGGGGTGTAACGATGCATCGATACAGCAATCCAATAAAATCGATGCAAAGTGAAAATAACGATCTACAGTGTCATGTTTAAGATACACCATTATTTTGAAATTCCCATGGCATTTCTGTGTCACAAATGTCTGGAAGAGTTCAATCACAAAATTGTTGGCATATGATACTGTCTGTTATCTATCGAAAGCCCCTGAATTGAGTCGAAATCATATCTTGGCAGACTTTCTGATATCGCTATAAAATTGTATCATGTAGAAACCCCTAGTAAACCAACAAGTCACTCCCTGATTTAACGCCAGGTGAACTACATGTGGTAGAGAGAGAGTCTAAAACTAAACGTAACTACTAACTTTCAAATTAGTTCAGTTGGCAAGTTTAGAACAGTATAAAGCATATTTCAGGAAATTCACAACTGGCAAGGATCAGTCTCTCATCCATTAACTTACAATGCTCACACACAAAGAAGTTAAAGACAATTCAACTCTCTGGCAGCAGGTGAGCCTGTGTGAGAGAAGCACTGCCATGACTTTTTCGCAGGACTGTATCCACTTGTCGTTCCGCCTGTCAAATTGCCCGCTTACGTCTCATTTAAAATTAATTACTAGGCGCCTAACTTGCTCCCCATCTGAAAAGACCTTTATGTGTAGATGTTCCCATCACACACTGACCTTTGATGAGCTTGGAGTTGAAGGTTGGAGCGTTGCCACTGAAGTAAACATGGGGACACTCTTCCAAGATGAAAGGGTCTTTTTGGTAAAAAGGGTAGCAACCTGACACAAAAAGTACAGAAAACAGGGTGAATTATTTGAATTGGTATCAGCCAGAAGGCTTGCGCGTTATTTTGAATCAACTCGTCTGACTAACCGAGAGTATCAGGAGCCGTAGGGGCCATGTGTCTGAGTCGTAGCGTTTCCTCCAGTATTTCCAGGTGATCGTCCATGCTGGTGTACTTCTGAATGTCACTGACGTTCTGGCCAGATGTGCCGAGGAACCTTCATGGAAACACACACAAACACAAGGCCTTTAACACAATGGCTTGTGATCCAAGACTAAATGCAAGATACAAGACAACGACTACGCGTGGTGTTGCTTACCTCACTCCATCAATGTTGGCTTGGTATGGATTAGGGGCCAGCTGTAGTGTGGGGTACACTGAGGACAAGGGGAACATACAGCGGTGGAGAGGCTGCTGTGGAAGGGTGTAGTTGGTGGGGTCATTCTGGCCCGGCATGACATCCACTGGAAGTGATGCCTGGAACAGCAGGAAGCAGTGACAGTGACAATCACATCTACACTTAAGCCCAAAATTATTCATACCCCTGTCAAATACAAGGGATTTCTTCATTTTTTCACTCACAAATTAGTATTTCACCTCAGTTTTTACTTAAATAGGACACAAAAGAAAGTCTGAAGCCATAACCGATTTGTGTTTAGATAGAATGTGTAAATAAACATCTTTAACAGGGTGAAAACAAAAAATCACACTGTCCAAAATTATTCATACCCCAGTGATACAAAGACCGATAGCTACAGGATATTCAAACGAACCGTCGTCTCTGGGTCTAAAGTGTTTAATATTGTTCTCAATGTTGCTGAGTTGTTGTATTTTGTTTTTTAACCAGTTTTCAGACTATAAAAGTCGACTTGCTTGTGACATTTCAGTCATTTTCGAGTCAACACAAGACTTGCCATGGCAAAGACCAAAGAGCTCAGTGAGGACTTGAGAACATGCATAGTAAATGCCAAAAAGGAAGGGAAAGGGTACAAAAAAATTGCCAAACAATTTCAGGTGCCAGTAGCAACGGTGCAAAGCATCATCCTAAAGTACCAAAAATTTCACACGGTCAAAAACCTCAATGGACGTGGCGGGAAGTCAATAGTGTCACCTCGGCTTGCCAGAAAGATCAAGCGGGATGTTGAAAACAATCCAAGGACTACTACCAAGGCTGTCCTGAAGGAACTGAGTTCAAGTGGTGTGACTCTATCAAGGCAGACACTCCAGCGGATACTGCACCAAAATGGCCTCTATGGACGTCGACCAAGAAAGACCCCCCTGCTTCAACCAAAGCATGTAAAAGCTCGTCTGACCTTTGCAAAGACCTACTTAAAAAAAGATGAAAGCTTCTGGTTGTCTGTTCTGTGGTCAGATGAAACAAAAATTGAGCTTTTTGGCCACAGAGATGTGGCTTTCATCTGGCGAAAGAAGGGTGAAGCCTTTAAACCAAAGAACACAGTACCTACTGTTAAATATGGAGGTGGAAGCATCATGCTGTGGGGCTGCTTTTCAGCAAATGGGCCTGGCAACTTGGGTAAAGTGGAAGGAATCATGAGGAAAGAGCAGTACATCAAGATTCTTGAAGAAAACCTCAAGCAGGCAGCAGAGAACCTGAACCTGGGGGAGTATTGGACCTATCAGCAGGACAAAGATCCGAAGCATACAGCCAAGGTGGTGAAGAAATGGTTCCAGGACAATGATATTAACGTTATGAAGTGGCCAAGTCAGAGTCCTGATTTAAACCCCATCGAAAACCTATGGATGGAGCTCAAGAAACGGTGACAGCACGGAAACCCTCTAACCTCAAAGATCTGTAAACATTTGCAAAGGAGGAATGGTCCAGAATTCCTGCCGATACTTGCAAGAAGCTTGTGAGCAATTATAAAAATTGTTTGGAGGCTGTAATAAAAAATAAGGGGTATGCAACTGATTATTGAGACAGGGTATGAATAATTTTGGACAGTGTGATTTTTTGTTTTCACCCTGTTAAAGATGTGTATTTACACATTCTATCTAAACACAAATCGGTTATGGCTTCAGACTTTCTTTTGTGTCCTATTTAAGTAAAAACTGAGGTGAAATACTAATTTGTGAGAGAAAAAATGAAGAAATCCCTTGTATTTGACAGGGGTATGAATAATTTTGGGCTTAAGTGTATGTTATCACTTATTTAGGTCCTTACACTTGTGTCAAGCCATAATTTGTCAAAGGGATTCATTATTTCTAATGTTTATTATCTACAAATGATCTTTGTAACCAAGCAAATTCATTTTGGGTCTGCTGAATCTAAATTTATTATTTATTATTCAGTCAATATATTTTTTAAATTTAATCAATGAATTCTTTAATATATAAAATGTCAGAAAATGTCCAACAGGCCTAAATTTTTGAGAAAATCAATTAAAAATGTTTATGAATCGAATATCAGGCAGGAATAATATAATCAGATACATTGAACAGATGGCCACCACAGCGTAAACAATAAACAATACGGCAAAATCTCTGATGGTAAATTAGAGTATATCAAAAAATGGCATGTACATGCTTGGAGAGAGGGAGACTCACCACCAGCTGAAGCAGCAGCTCGTCCAGCAGACGAACAGCCTCCCACACTGCCAGCCTGAGTCTTCTTGGTGAGGTACTTGGGCTTAAGAGAGTGGGTAAACAGGTATTTAAATATTTTTCAGTGAGCCAGTTCATGTTTACTCCTTTTCTGAATTAGTAAAACTTACAAGAGATATACAGAATGAAATTAACCAGTTCCAGTTACCTTTGATGATGCGTCCTTGTCCTGGGTGCTTTGGCTCAGGAGGTTTCCAGTCAGGAGGACTCTGGAAATTTTCGCTGCCCCGCTCTGCTCCCCCTGGTCACCGAGCTGGCCAGTTACCATGTCAACCAGCAACTGCAGCCCCAGCATGCTGTCAGCATTGCTACTGCCGAGACCAAGTCCTGAGGCCAGGAGCACAAACCTGGATGACGACAGATCAACAGCATTAAAATCTTTTACCACAAAAGGCTGGGATTGAAGCTCTGTGTGTCTGTGTCTGTGTCTGTGGGTACCTGTCAGAGCTGAGCACAGGTCTCGGTGTCTGCAGAGGAAGATCAGCCATGCAAAAGTCCTCAACTGTGAACTTCCCATCGTTCCTCTCAGCTCCATAAATTGCAATAACACCACCTGAGACAGAACACATGCCAGAAAAGACATGATCACAGCTGTGTCTGAGTGAGGCAATAGTGGGATCTTTCAGCGTCTTGACTACAGATGAGAATTGAGAACCACTGAGAACCAGTTCCAAATTGTCCAGTCCATTGGAATCATATGCCCCTGAGCTTATCAATTTCTTTTACTGATGTCGGCATGTTTTTCTGACCGTTGCAGATTGCAAAACAATTATGTCAAACTTGTGTGTTTATGCTGCTGGAAACTTGCAACAAGAAGGAGTCATGGTGGTGAAGAAGAAATGGTACAAAGCGTGGTTTCATGTCGTGAAGAAAGATGACAACAGTGCTCCTTGTAATGTCAGTAAAATGATCATTTCAAGTAATAGTGGAAACGCCAGCAATACGCTGGAACATCTTTCTACTCAACACAGGCTTGAATTCCAGGAATGCTGTGTATTTGACACTATGCATGAGTGCCACTGGTTCCCAACAGAACAGAATGGAACGTCCATTAAAGGAGCAATATGTAGCCACTGTGCATGCAGAAATGAGTAGTGCAGTCCAAACAGCATGCTGGAACCATAGACTGGATATTAAATGGGTTGAATCTCTATTTCATATACAATCAATGGATGAAACACAACATGTTTCCTTAATCTCTGATGACATCGTGGTCATTTTATGATTTATTACAGTAAATATATCACAGATTTCTCCTTTAACAAGGATACATATCCTGTTATAATAACATTAGCCCCACACAGGCAGTCTTAGCATAATTTTTCTTTGACGAAAACTGGACAAAAATGAATGCTCAACAAATATTCTCTATTTCATTCATTGTAGATGATGACAGAAAGACTCTTGCTATAGCTAGTTCTCAGGCTACAGCCAGCTCAACTAAACTTGATCGGGAAAAAATAGGGGAATCAATAAATAATCAGGCCAATAGGCAGAATTGATAATGGCACTGGTATCAACAAAATCTTATCAATTATCATCCATAGTCTTGACCTCAAGAAAAATCCTGACCTGTAGCACACTTGTCTCTGTCGATTTTGCCTTCCAGTTTGATCCTCTGCAGCTCGTCCTCCAGAATCAGCTCATCTGTGTCACTGATGTACTTGGCACGTGCAGGCTGGGGCAGCAGATTGTGCTGAAGGAGGCACAAAAAAGAAGAAACATAATGAATGACACCTGCCAGCAAGCTGATCTCATTCTGACAGGTGAATTTTGCACGAATGCAGACCTCATCGCTGATCTCTCTCAGAATAGACGGCTGCAGGTCCATACGCTTAAACAGGGTTCCCACAATGCAACACTGCTCCCCCGTCTGAAGATCACACAGCTTCCTGATGAGCACGTCTGATCCTGGCAGAGACAGAAAAAGTCAAACAGTTTAGGAAAATGCATGGAAATATGAAACTAACAAAGTTGTTACAATACCAGAATTTTAAACCTTGATAAAATACTAGTATAAAAAAAAGGGCACTCAATGTTTCTCTCAAAACCATGTAAACAACAGAAGTAGTGTGTCGTTGTTGTGATTGTAGACAGAGATGGGTACTGAGAACTGCTACCAAATACTGATAATTTGCTGGACAAACGATAATGCCACGGGTATCATGCAACAAATGTAACAATAAAATAACTGTTGACTCTTTACACATCTTTTCATAACATGCCTTTATTTTTGCACCAAATTATAGCAAGTAATAAGGTAAAACAGCATCTTGAGCTCACCCCACTTCTGCTGGGCTCTCTCTGACAGCAGGGGCCTCATCTGCATGAGTCGTGCAGCGTAGATGTGAGCGTACTGGCGGCTGAAGCTCCTCTCTCCCACTTTGTAGCGGTCGGCACAGGGACTGTAAGCCAGTGACATCCTCTCAAACACCGGCCCCTGGTCCTCCGAGGCAGGGCGGCTGAGCAGAGAGGAGGAGCCCCCCCTCTGGGCGCTCAGGTCAGAGAACATGACTGTCCTGCAGCAGAGGCAGAGGAGAGTTTATACACACTGAATGACTGCCCTGCACGTTTATAAAGTGGCTTTACAAGCTAGCGTCAATGGCAGCTAGTAACACTGTGTGAGCTCTCCCCAAAACATGCCGACTTTTTTTTTTAAGAACATCGCTCACGTCATAGATTTAACGAATTTACCTTTAAGGAGGGAAAGTCAAGCTTCAGCCGGTATCCGTCTGAAGTATATTCAGTTATAGTTTGAGATATCACTGATGATGTTCCTGGTCAGCGAGCAAAACAGACGATTCCCGCGAAATCACCCGCTGAACGCCACGCGTGTTCTCGCGAGAAACTGCGGACAGACGAAGAAGAAGAAGAAGAAGGAGAAGAAGAAGAAGCAGAGAAGAAGAAGAAGAAGAAGAGGAAGAAGAAGAAGAAGAAGAAGAAGAAGAGGAAGAAGAAGAAGAAGAAGAAGAAGAAGAAGAATATTACACAAAAACGCACCATAAACTTTGAGGAAAAAGACTAACATCATATTTAAGAGACAAGAGGGAAATATACATATAAGATTTTACAAAAGCGTAGGGCAACCTTTTTTTTTTTTTAAATTATTTTTATTTAAGTGTATATAAAGTACATAAAGGATAATGTGCTTTTTATATATGTATAATACAGATAAACAATGATTAAATAAATAAATAATAAAAAATAAATAAATAAAAGTAGTCAGTCAGGAATTACGGTTCTTAAATATTAATTTTATATTCATATGTCTCGTTTAGAAATGCGGCAAATATGGGAACACTTTTTAAGAGAGATTTATGACAATATTCTTCCTGACTATAAAGATTTTGAGGGAAAAATAAAAAAATATATTTTTCCCGCACCGTCGCGCAAAAGTCCGCGTCACCGTTCAAACGCGTACGTCGCACTGAATTTACGTCACAATAGCGTCGCGGGCAGCACGCAGCCTCGCCATTTTCGCAGCTCTTTGTGCGCCACTGCCTGCTAAAAAGTTAGCGTCTTTTTTTTTTTATCAGCGATTCCTCGATCCGGGTTTTTAATTCGGCCGCAGAAAGATGCAGGGAAACAGAGGCCCCCAGCAGAACCACGGCCCGAACCGCCCGGGAGAGCAGAAGAAACCCGGCGGGACGAACACCAACGGGCAGCAGCCGGAGCCCAGCGAACAGACCAGCCCCAACGAGGCCTTAACCCTGGACCTGCAGAGCTTCAGGAAACCCGGGGAGAAAACCTTCACCCAGCGGAGCAGGCTGTTTGTAGGAAACCTGCCCACCGGGGTGACCGAGGAGGACTTGGAGAAGCTGTTCGCCAAATACGGCAAGGCCAGCGAGATCTTCATCAACAAGGAGAGGGGCTTCGGCTTCATCCGGCTGGAGACCCGGATCATCGCAGAGATCGCCCGGGCGGAGCTGGATGATACCCCGTTCAGAGGCAGGCCGATCCGGGTGAGGTTTGCAACACACGGCGCCGCTTTAACTGTAAAAAACCTGCCCGAATTCGTGTCCAATGAGCTGCTGGAGGAGGCCTTCGCTGTGTTTGGGCAGATAGAAAGAGCTGTGGTGATAGTGGACGACCGGGGGAGGCCCACAGGGAAGGGGATAGTGGAGTACACCTCAAAGCCAGCTGCGAGAAAAGCTCTGGATAAGTGTGGAGATGGTGCCTATCTCCTCACAGCCTTCCCTCGACCCATCACAGTGGAGCCTATGGAGCAGTTTGATGAAGAGGAGGGACTGTCAGAGAAGCTCATCAACAAAAACCAGCAGTATCACAAAGAACGCGAGCAGCCACCACGGTTTGCTCAGCCGGGCTCCTTCGAGTACGAGTACGCCATGCGCTGGAAGGCCCTGATGGAGATGGAGAAGCAGCAGTACGAGATGGTGGACCGCAACATGAAGGAGGCCCAGGAGAAGCTGGAGGCCGAGATGGAGGCGGCCAGACACGAGCACCAGGTGATGCTGATGAGGCAGGACCTGCTGAGGCGGCAGGAGGAGCTGCGAAGGATGGAGGAGCTCCACAGCCAGGAGGTGCAGAAGAGGAAACAGGCTGAGCTCCGGCAGGAGGAGGAACGCCGGAGGAGAGAGGAGGAGATGAGGATGAGGAATGAGGAGATGATGAAGAGGCAGCAGGAGGGCTTCAGGGGCAACTTCAATGAAAACAGGGAGCAAGACATGAGGATGCACATGGGCATGAACAGAAACTCGCTGGGTGGTAATTCTGGTCCTGCTGGTGCTGCGGGGATGGCGGCTGAGAACGCCCCGATGATGTCGGGGCCCGGAAACAACAACATGCCCGGAGGAGGTCAGGGAGGCTTCCCCAGGGGCCTCCCAGGGCCTGGAGACTATGGACCTAACAAACAACGCAGATTTTGAATAAAATGTCTATTTTCCCTGTCTTTTTCATACTCACTGTATTCTAAAGTTCAGGTAGTGAGGGTTACTTTTTGAAAAACTGTTGCATGTTTTTTTCTTTTTTTTTTTTTTTTTTTACTTTTTATTTGTACTTTTTAGTACTAAAATGTCATAAATTCTCCAAATGAGCCATGTGTTTTACTTTATTTTTCACCTTAATGTATTTTTTCATAGGGATAGGAAATGTTTTTGTCCTGGATATGTTGACTTTTCTGGAATAAATTCATGATTCCCTAAGAATTTTGTTTGATATTCAAGATTTGTCAGTGCCCTTTAAAGCACTGAATAAATAAATAAATAATTGAAAGATTAATCGATAATGAAAATAACTGCAGCCCTACATTAGTTATAGATAAAGTAGTTTTGGGGTAATTTACTGTTTCCTCCACTTTCACAGTCAGAAACTAACAGTGACAGACCTTTTTCCGTATTTTTATCTAAATTATTATATTGCCAATATTTCAAATAATAAGTAGATAAAAAAAAGTGTGAAGACAGCAGCAAAGAAGTATCATCTCCACACAGCAGTCAAATAATTTAGCTTAAATACATTAGAAGAAACAAAATGCTTTAAATAGATAAAATAAAAACTAGAAGTTTCTGTATTTCATGTCTGCAGAGTTTCAGTCAGTCTCAGATTATGCAGAGAACTTTGAAGTTATGTGGAACAGATTTATTAGGCTATATTGGCTCAACTTTGGATTGTCTGTGGAATCAGGAAAGGATAATATACATCAAGCAGTTCATTACTGCAAAATAAACCCAACTACCAGCTTTGTCTGCAGGGAGGCCCACAGTCTGTCCAGTGCGTAATCACTGCTGTCAGAGTATTGATTTAACGAACACTGTGCTGCTGAAGAATCAATGACCTGAAACACATTAGACCTTTTTCACAGCTGCCATTCTGACATGAAATATTAGGGTAAACACAGGTGTTACTAATGATACTAATCAAGGCCCTGTTCCATTTAGTGTAGCAGAGCCTCTCCAGCGAGCCAACATGCACAATAGCAGCACTCTGACTCTGTTTGACCTGAATGGAACTGAAGCTTAAGTAGTATCACTGATGGCGCTTGTGTTTATCCCACTCTTTCCTCTCAAAATGGTTTCTGTGAAAAAGATGTATTCCCGGATGATATTTAACATCACATCAACAACGTAATCTGAGTGAGTCGGTCAGAAAATGGTGCAAAAAGTCATGAAGAGGCAACTCCAGCGTCTTAGTATGATACCTAAAATTGGAAAATTCCCTAACAGAGCTGCGATGATTAATCGAATAATTGATAGTTAAATTAATCAGCAACTATTCTGATAAACAATCAGTTTGCGTTTTTCCTCAGGAAAAAAAAAATTGTCTGATTCCAGCTTCAATTTTCTGCTTTCTTTACCCCTTTATAACAATGATTTGAATATCTTTGGTTTGTGGACAAAACATAACATAAACATGACGTAGTCAACATTTTTCACAAGTTTCTGACATTTTTATATGCAAACAACTATTAACTGAGAACAAGAATTAGCATCAAAATATACTTAGAGTACCAAAAGTAAAAGTACTCATCAATCACAGTCTTATATCATTAAATTATAATTTTTGATGCATTAATTTCTGTAATGTTGCAGCTGGTAAAAGTGGAGCTGAATTTAACACTTTACATACTGCTGAGTAGCTTGGGAATTGAGTTTTATCTTAATTTACAATAAAACATAAGTTATTTGCTGACTTTTGTATCATTAACATAAATCTGTAAAATAACTAGCGATATTAAATAATATAGTGTAGTAAGTACAATAGTTTCCCTTAAGTGTAGTGAAGTAGAAGTATGAAGTAGAATAAAATGGAAATACTTAAGTACAAGTATCTCAAAACACAAGAGAAGCCACTTTCCTCAAATGGTAAATGGCAATTTTGTGTTATGAATGATGAGAGAGAGGAAGAAGGTTTGAAACATGACTCGCCATCATATCACGACTGTTTCAATCAAATCTGCTTTAAATGGAAAAATGGAGGTGATGAAAATGCCTATATGTATAAAAATGGAATTATTACTTCCAGTTTAAATGTCAATAAAAAAAAAAGTCATGCATCATTTCACACCCCTTTTTACCCCTCTAGTTTCAATTCACATGTATTTTCATCAACTCCATTTTTATCATTTTTTCTTTAATTGCACCACTCATACATATTTCCTCCAGCATCCAGCACAGAGCTCAGCAGGTCTCTTTAATATCATGCTATCGTAACATCTCATAGCAGGAACAGCAGAGGTGTAATTAATATTATCAATGGCTCCCAGTGGACCCAGTGGAACTGAGCCACAATTAATAGTAATAAATTATACCTGTGCTTTCTTTGTCATGGCAACATTAAGGTGTTGTTAAGTGTTGTGATAACCAGGTAATGTCCTCTGATTTTTATTAGCGGTTGACTCCCCAGGTAATTCACTACCCGCACACCTAGATGTCTCATGACTCATCCGCCGTCGAAACAGAGAGCAAACTGACAGTTACTGAGTGACGAATGAAGTCCAGACACTGCTGCCCACACAGTCGGACATGACATGGAGGGTAGTGACTCCTGCATTCCTCACTGTACAGTAACCAGCACTGAGTAATATGAGACAAAGGGAAGGGCTGTGTGTGTGAAATGGACAGTAGGAGGAAGTATCTGCATGTCTGGGAAATATCTTAAACATCACCCATCACCCTTACTTACATACGTAACATAATTTATCCTTATATAATGGTGATGATCAAACTTATGAGTTCGGCAAGTATTAGTGAAACTGAAATCTTGCGAGTATTGTGTAAAAACCTAGTAAG
Source organism: Lutjanus argentimaculatus (assembly GCA_034769285.1). Classification (NCBI taxonomy): domain Eukaryota; kingdom Metazoa; phylum Chordata; class Actinopteri; order Lutjaniformes; family Lutjanidae; genus Lutjanus; species Lutjanus argentimaculatus. The sequence continues at coordinate 15,543,084 of JAWZSL010000017.1, forward strand.
ATAGATAAGGTGTCACAAATACATGTATACGATACATAGAAATTTAAAAAACACAATAGTACATATTTACATATAAAAAATGCATGTCTTTATAACTGAGACATGTTTAACAACATAAACATATGGGCCTACAGTTGTACTTATACACTTATTTTTGATTCATACTTAATTATTTATACTTATGTTGTATGAGAAAAATGTGGAAGTGGCCACTTTCTTGAGTAAATCATAGAAGTAATATGATTATATAAGTCCTATAAGACATATGATACTACAAAACATAAATATTTACTACCAGAGGCAGTAGGAAGCTTTTTTCTATTTCTTTATGGAAATTGAACTCCACAAAAAAGGCCCTAGAAGGTATTTAAAAATTATAAAATGTTTTTGTACCTAATTGCAGGCTGTTGGGAGACATTATACACTCAGAAATTATAAACCCTAATTCTAAAAAAGTTGGGACATTGTTTAAATCGTAAATAAAAACAAAACGCAAAGATGTGCAAAAACCTTTTGGCCTACATCCAATTGAATACAGTACAAAGACAAAATATCTGATGTTCAAACTGATAAACTTCACTTCACAGGAGCATGTTTACCACTGGGACACATCTGATTTTTGAAAAGTGTTCGTGAACTGAGGACACTAATTGCTGAAGTTTTGAAAGTGAAATTCTTTCTCATTCTTGCTTGATATGCGACTTCAGGAGCTCAACAGTTCAGGGTCTCTGTTGTCGTATTTTGTGTTTCATAACGCACCACACATTTTCAATGGGAGACAGGTCTGGACTGCAGACAGGTCAGAATGTGTCTTTGCATTGTCTTACTGAAATAAGCAGGGACGTCTCGGAAAAAGTTGTCTGTTGTTAATAAACAGGTGGTGTCAAACAAGATTAAAGGTCAAAGATCACAGTGAAGTTTTTAAATGCTTCTCGTGTTGGTTTCAGTCCTGTCCCATGTCATCATGTCATGTCTGCAGTCTGTATTGTACATCACGCTCCAGTGTTTGAGTTTCATGAAGGAACTCCTCTTCGAGATGAAACCCAAATAAAAACACTGCGCAGAGAGAGAGAGAGTCTGGTTCGTAAACAGGGGCTGTGTTGGTGAAAGTGGACTGAAACTGTTCAGGCTTGCATAATAACCAAACAGTTGCAGCGTGCATGTGCCAGACCACTGCAGTAAAAACAGCAAGAAAACAAAATATAAATAAATATACACAGTAGGCCCATATCTCAGCATTTCAATTTATTTCCACCAAGAAAAAAATTTTTACTTTTAAAGTTCAAGTTATTAAACTTAAAAATCTCACGGGATAAGGGCAGGGTTAAGACTTGAACTTTCCTGCATTAGGAAAGTATGAAGTTAAAACAACCAAAGAGCTCATTTTAAAAAAAGGCCAAACATCAGGGAGAAGAAAACAGTGAATTTGTCAAAAAAATAAGCTTATTAAATATGTTTGATTGTTAGAAATTGAAAGAGGTACATAACCCACACAGAGAATTGTATAAAAGGTTCCCAAAAATAGCAGAAAAGAATCCAGTTTGATGCAATATTTACCTTAATTAGTCTGCTTAAAATTCATCCAAATCGCTCATTTTGCACAAACTTCCTGCAGTTATTGCGGTTGTAGTTTATCAGTTGTTCTGTACTGTTATTGTTATGCATTGAACATAATATGAAATATTCATAATATATGTCACTTAGTCATCAGTTGTCAGTTCACTCGATCATAGAAAAGGGGTCCCTTACTGAAAAAGTTTGGGAACCTCGGGATCATTTGTCACCCTCCCTGATAAAAGCAAGAATCTGATGGTAGTTGCAGATATTTGAGGATCCTTCTATAATCTCCATCATGCAAAGGTTTTATTATCCCCTCAGACAGTTTTTCAGCTGACAGCCGAAACCTTTGTATGGCATCTACCCTTCACCTGTATCGGAGTCCAGAAAGCTAAAGATAATCAGCTCGTTACACCATCCAGCCCGCACAATAAGTCCATAAATAATGACTGATAAGGACTCCATCATAAAGAGGGGAAAGTGTGAGTTATCTGGAGGACAGATCAGCAAGGTCTCTGAGAAAAAAAAAAAATAATACAGGCACTTTTTTAACACTCTCAACCTTGGAGGAGAGATGGCGAGAGATTTTCTGCAGCTCTCTCTGCGTAAGATTTTCATTTTGTCTTAATCATGAAATGGAGACTTTTGAGCTTGCACTCTGGAAAAGTGCAATGATATAATAGTTGTTTGTCACCAATTAACAATTATTCATTATGTTTTAACATTCTGTATATGAAAAATGATCTATGCATAATTGTGTCAGACGAACTAAAACAGGCCATGCAGCATTGTCAGTAAATGCAACTTCAGTCAGCACTGGTCATTGTCAGGGACTTTTTTTCCCCTTTTTTTTTTTTTTGATAAATTAATATAATTTCTATAATATTGCAGCAGCCTTTTCATTTGCATGTCACCAAGGTAAACAAATAAAGAATGAACAGTGGGTACTAACATCAAATGCAAAATTGTGAGAAGTGTTAAAAGAACAATTTAAAATAAATAAATTAAAACTGCACTTCAGTACTTGAGTAAGTATAGAAACTTTCATGTTTTTTCTTCTTTATTTTTTAAGTTCAAATTCAAGTTCAGTTTACTGGCCATTAGCAGATTAACACAAGGTCAACAGTACCATGAAACGTGTGGGATGAGAGGAACAGGACCACTAAGATAAAATTTAAAAGAATTGAATTTGGTAATAAAATACAGTTCTAGACTGGTATTAACATACTAATACTGACATTATATACAACACTATAAACAATAAACAATAAAAATAAAAAGAGGATTTGTACAGAGGTAGGAGTGTGTACAAGTATTGTGTAGGTATTTTGCATACAGGTAGAAACAACATTATATAAATATGATAATAACACTATATAAATAAGAGGTAAAGTCAAATTCTTGTGTAAGTTGTACATTTTGGTGAATAAAACAATTCTGATCCTGATTAATTTATCAAAGCTCAAAACATTAATCTCCTCTGCTCCCTCTTTGAAACTCTTGGGTGGTTCTGTTATATGAGAACATTTCATGTTAAAATAATTCAGCAACATGAGTTTGAATTAATCCACAGTGATGTACGTCTCACTTCTAAAGGACAATGGGAACAATAGAAACATCTGTATAACAGTGCAGTCGGATACAACATCCCGAGCAACAAGACGATAAAAATCAATATTTCTCTGACAGTCTCAAGAGAAATGTGACATTATCAAGATAAACATTAAGGCAGAATTTACAAGAATAAATATGTGAAAACATGTCTTAAAAATACTAAATTTTTGTTGAGACTGTCAGAGAAATACTGATGGTGATTTTAGTTGTTTGGAGTTTCTGCAAGGCTCTCACATTTTATGCATTAATCAGGTGTTCCTGCTGTCATGTCCACCTGCTGAATTTCATTTATCAGGTAATTCATGTGAGCAGTTCTGAATAAAAAGCTTTCCCTCATATATTTTATCCTCTCTTCAGTGAAAAATTGGTAAGTGACCAACACAATGTTTATATTGTATGATGCATTTAATACCTCATTTTATTAATGGAACTGGAGTATGTTCTGGTGTTCATGGGTCTGGCTGTGGATTCGGCCCGTTAATTGTTGTTTGATTGTACATGTCACCTGTGTTCTCTCACATGCCCATGACAAATTTCTCAGGAGGCAGATAATAAAGGCTAATCTAATCTAATCTACCCTGACCCTTGTGTTGATTTACATTACATGTTGCTTTGTGCATTGAAGCTCCCATGATGACCAATTGTCAGCAAAAAACATGTGCTTCATGCAGATTTGCAAAGCTACAGGTGCCAAAGCTTTACATAAATATTACATGTTATTTGTGAATCTGTTGCCTGTTCTGCTTCTTCATAAACTGAGTTCTTGTATACAGTATGAGTAAACTTTGTAGTCAAGCCCTTATTGTTACACTGAAGTACAAAATGTAGCAGCTCACATTAAAATCTACCCTGTATCTTCAATTGTTTGGATTTTTACAGGTAATCTCTTTTAGAAATGCAGATGCTTATTACATTTTTGGCTTCATCTTGGTTAAAAAAAAACAACAACAAACAAAAAAACTAATAAATGGCCAGAGCAGAGTCCCTGGTGCATGTGGAGATCATCATTTTTGTATGACCTTGAAAAGTCTTCCTTTATGAGAGCTGGAATAAACAAGAATAAAAATGAATTTGTCCACAGAAGAGCAAGGCAAAACACTGTAAAAAGAAAAAGTTGGGTACTTTTCAGATGAAATTAACTGAATTTCAGTGCTACCCAACCACTGTTTGGGCTCATTTGTGCTGCAAATTGATCAACAATAGATAAATAGATAGTTATGTGGATAAATCACATGATTTCAATGCACTGCACACTGCAAAAAAGGCATTTCAAAAAAAAAAAAAGCCTTGTTCCTGGGAAACAAGTCTTTTTTTTTTAATAAAGAAAAATAATCTTGTCAAGCAAGTTTTGCATCAGAAAAGTTATCTCAGTTGAAGAAAATATATCTAACTTTGTCTTAATGAAATATTAAAGCTAATAATGAGCTATATTTGACCACTGACAAGCTCCAACAATAGTTTGCATGATATCCCAGCTGTTTTTTCTTACTTTAAGACCATTTCTGCATCTTCTCAATTTAATAATCTTATGAAATGACACCAAGATAAATTTGAATTAATGTATTTGTATTCATTGTCAACTAGTGTGAGTGCACCAGACTGAACACACAAACTGCATGGCTCATTAACACATTAAAATGTATGACAGATAGCAGCTCCCCTAGTAGGACATTTTTAGACCTAAATACAAACTGATGAGTCCCAGTGCAGCCATGCATCCTGCAAGCATCATTATTATCAGATATGAAAATAAGAAAGACTGTAATTACTTCCAGAAAACAATATGTCCAGCAACTATACAGCACCAAGTTCAGTCTGAGTCAGTGTTTAGCTCTTTCTTTGTTGTTCATAGCATTCACTGCCTCCCTGGATGATTGAAGCAGACAGTTTTTCCCTAACAAAATTAATAATGCTTCTGGTGCCTAAACTGAAGACAAAGTCACTAGTTGGCTCAATCAATAAACCAGATTTCTCATAATTCCTTTTTATCAAATAAGTGAAGTATTTGCCCCCTTTTTTTTTTTTTCCAGTTTTAAGGCCCATTAAGCAGCTAGATTTATAAGCTGCAAGCAAAGTTGTCTTACCCTACTAGCAGATTTTTTTTTCTTTTTTGCTTAAAACAAGAAAATTTGATTGCATTTAACAATATCTGGCTTCTTTCCAGTCGGCCTGTGTTTGCAGTGCAGCAGTTTTTGGTGTGCTGGCAAAGTTACAAAATTCTGCTTGTTGTCGTGACTTATCAGTTTATGAAAGAACAAGGAACATCGGTATATCTGTCCCATTTCTTCTTGTCTTTTTTACCATCTCTGTTTATCAGAAATTGAAATGCTTGTGCACCTTCGCCCTGATAGCGCTGCAGGAAAGTTTTATCTCCACTGTAACCTTGACATGTGATAACAGGAGATTAATTACAAAGTGGATTTTAGATTGTAGGATGTGATCCAGGAGGTAAACAGTCATGTCATGTCATCGTGCTACCAGTTGTTACTGGGTTTTATGTAAAACTAATAAATATTTCATCAATAATCTAAAGAAGTACAGTCTTATTATTTGTATCACATATTTCAAAACATTAAAGCCAGGGTAGGCAACATTATTTTGGTATCACTGAGAGGAAGAAACACTGGAGTTGCTCTGATGCCGACACCTTTATAGGCAGGAGGGGAGCTCAGACTGTATGTTTCAAAACTTTTGGGATTGAAAAGGTGATTTATTTTCACTCCTGTTTCTAAAATTCTCTGCAGCAGCGACCCACGAAGAAATCACGGACCGGCCAGATGAGAGTTCAGCGTTTGTTTTTCAAACTTTTGGGTTTACTTTTACTATACTTGATTTGACTTGGCACTTGGCTGTGCTGAGTTAAACTGTGTCACGTTGATCTCATTAACACTTTTATTGCCCCTAGCCAGAGAAGATCTGTAATGGATCTACTCTGGAGCATGGCCAAAGCGAGCCCGACTCACCTCCAAGCAGGATGCAATCACATCTCACCGACTATGGCCAAACCGTGATAAGCCTCCTTTTCTTCCCCTTGCATGTGTTGTGATACTGAACTCATGTGTGCACTGGAGAGCAGAGAAAAAGCCGTTTTTAAAAGTCTCATTAGGCTCAGCTTGAAGTACTTCTGCTTCTGTTTTAAAATGTAGTTTCTCTCCTCTGTCGCTGTTCGTACTGTCAGGTATCTGCTATATTACACACAGCTGATGTCTGTTGGTCCGTGACAGTCTGCGAAAGATAAAAATGATGTGAAAGATGTAACAAGACAAAAACTTTGAGTACATTTCAATACCTGTACATTTTTTACTTTTACCTGAGTAAAGAAATTGAAGCAGTGTTTGTACTTTTACCAGAGACTTTTTTACACAAGTATCTGTACAGAGTCTGTGTACTTTTACCACCTCTGAAGAACATGCAAGTAAATATATGGTCAGATATAAAATTAAACAATAAAATAGATCAAGACATACACTGTACAAAATTCAGTTAAAGCACATTTTAAGAAGTGTGTTTTCAAAAGAGACTTAAAAGAGGAAAAAGATGTGACTTGCCTGATCTTCTCTGACAGGTCATTCCAGAGCGATGAGGACCTGATATTAAAAGGCCCTTGTCACCCGGTTTTTAATCTGGATCTTGGAATCTCTAAAAGGGACCCACCAGAGGATCTCAGGCTACAATAAGGCTCAGAGGGAGTTAAGGAAGTCACTAACACACAAAGTCTTATCATCTTCGTCTGTGGTGAAACCATGAATGACAATTTCCAGGTTCTTGGGAGACAGAAAGTATCAGACCTTGTGTAACTGTATGAAATAAGACTGGACAACTGATTGGACGTGCAGATTGAAATTTAGATTGCTACCAAAATGTCTGCAGCTGGAGGCGACACTGGTGGAGAATGAACCGAGTTGTGATGTGAAGTGATTACATGTTCTATGATAGTGACTTTGGATTTGTCTGCGTTCAGTCATTTTATGATCATTTATTGTCACAGCTGGGGTTGAAAGAGAAATAAAGCCGTGTGTCAGTGGCATAAAATGGAAATTAACATTATGTTGATGGATTTTGAGTCCTAATGGTAGCCTGGTAACCTTAGCAAGGAACAGAAATTAGGCACTGTAAGACTTTCTTTGCACAAACTGCATTCTCAATTAAAGGCACAACTCTGTGGAGTTCTCTACCTGCAAGTTTAAAGCAGATTCAGGATTTTAAAACATTTTCTACAATAGTCAAATCCTTGTTAAAACTCATCCAGAATGGTGATCATGAGACCAACTAGTTACTCAAGTTAAATGTTTTGCTGTTTTGTTTGTTTGGTTTTTATATGTTTTATATGACACTGATTATAAAATTTTAAACTGTAACATGCAGGATTCAACCTGAATGTTTTTTTTTTCACTTGCCCGGTCGGGAAAGTGGGTTAGAAATGTTCTCGCTCAAAGTCAATTTTTACTTGACCTTGTATAAATTGTTTTATTAGCAGTTATAAAATAGCAACAAAGATTAAAGTTAACTGTTATGTCATTTGACTTCACCACTGTTGATGTCTAGTTTTTAATTGTAATATGTTTAAATGTGTGCTTTATTTTTGTTTTTTGTACTCAGTTTTTACTTAGCTATATAATATTTTGTTGTATTCAGTTTACCATCTTTTTATCTCACTGTTCCAATCTCATTTTCGTAAAAGCTGTTCTAAGGACGGGTGTTGCAGCATTCGCTACAAACACTACAATACTTGAATTGGATAGCTGTTTTTAGCTTGTCTATGTATACAGTACCGATCAGATAATCTGTAAATAATTAATACTAATTGGACCTGCAATGTCAAAGCTATAAAACGTCAGAAAATAGTGAAAAATGTCCATCCTAGTTTTTCAAAATCCAAGGTGATGTCTTTAAATGTCTCATTTTGTCAGTCCAGAACCCCAGAATGTTCAGTTGAATATGATGATAAATGAAGAAAATCAGGACATCTCCCTGTTTGAGGGGCTGAAAACAGCACTTTCTCGCCTTCACGAGACCAGGAAGAACATGAAGTCAGGGTGACTTCGACCTCTGATTACCAAAATCTAATTGTCCATCCTTGAGCACAAGTGGTCATTGTGCCAAGTTTGAAGAAAGGTGTTCTTGAGTTATCACGTTCGGAAGAATGGGATGACTTGAAAACATAACGCCTGTGGCCACAGCTATCGCCGGCATGGAGCCTTAACAAAAGGTTTTTCAAGAATGTAAAGATGCTTGAGCATACAGTCATGAATGTGCACAAAAGAATTAGGCTGATGTGTCCAGCAGTATGTGAGATTAGCTCAGGACAAGATGCAGTTCCATTGATCATGCATACATACACTTATTCACTCATGCACGCACTCATGCATCAACAATCGCATTATCCCCTCCAGGCTTACGCTAGAGAACTTTTCGTTTGACAGAAATGTATCTGCGCCTTATAGATCAGATAGCCTGCACACAGCTGTGTCACTTAAATGATGGTCTAAAGTTCAAGTTCAGGCCCACTGTAGTGACTTGCATGTTTGAGGCACACACTGCCTTAACAACAATAAAAACAAATTCTATATATTATATCCTCCCCTATTCAGTTTGATGTAATTCAGGCTAACCGATGTCTGTATGTTTATCTGTCTTTAATGGAAACACGTCAGTAACAATATATGACACAGGTGAAGGACTGGGCGCGGTTGTTATTTCGGATTCTCCTGAAGTTTGGATCTCCTCAGCAACCCTATCAAAAATCTCTCCCATGTTAATTATCAGACAGAAGAACTGATCTCCCAAAGCTGCGATTGGCCAGCCGAGAAATCACACCAGATAAGAAAGGTGTGACATCACAGAAGTGATGTGACACTGCACATGTCAGGAGGTTTCTCCTTGTCCAACCCTATCAGAGACAGAGGACAGGATAGGAGAGGACAACTTAGACGCCGCAGAGCACCTCTGGCTGTCTTCCTTTGTCTAATGTGTCCAGTCGGGCAGCAGTGATTAATATACACTCCACTTTTCTGTACCTGAGGACGCTGACCCTCCTGTTGCTGACACACTCTCAGGAAATCATGGCCCGTATCGCAGCTCTGATCACTTTTCTGACTTTTGTGGTAAGTTGGTCTGGTTTTTGTAATATTTTGTAATATAAACTCTGAACACTTTTTTTTTCAGTCAACAGCATAATAACCTCATATTGCTTTATTCTCATACTCTAGTATTAAAAAGTTTAAGGTTTTATTCTGGGATCAGGACTGGAAAGTAGAAGGATACACTAACTGTTTCTGTAATTTAAGGCAAAGGTGAATGGAGTAAAAAAAAAAAAAAAAAAAAAAAAAAACACTATAAACTTGATATTTTATGTTGCAAATGAGGCGTTATCTAATTAAATATGCACTAGTCTGCGTTCAGTTCCAGAACAGGAATCAAAACCAAAGTTTAAAACTGGTGTTTCATTTTGTCGAGTCAAAGGTTTTCACAGCGGGAATTTTATATCTCTTTTTATCACTCCATAAATCTCTATAAAAATATTGTCAACAGCCATAAAAAAATCAATTTTTGCCATGTTTTTAGGAACAATGTTGTATAAATCAGGCTATGAGTGATATACTGTATGAACAAACCCTTCTGGAAATACCCTCTGAATGTAGACAGGAAAGAAAACAGAAAGCTTGGTGTATATAAGAGCTACTGAAGTGGAGATTTCTGGTTCAGAGTCTGAGAAAAAAATAATTTTGAGAAAAACCGCCTTTAATAATACATATTGTAAAATTACATTTTGCAAGAAACTACAGCTGAAAAGGGTTTAAAACATTTTGAATTTAGGAGAAATCTAGTGGCAGATAGACAAAATGTTATAAAATAAAAACCTAAATCTGTATTTTGAGCGTTCTCCTTCCATTAATCTGAGATAAGATGTGATGTGAAAATCTGTGTGTGTTTGCCTGTTGTGTATTTCCTTAAACACTACAGTGATCGCTTACAGATGCAAAGAAAATGTTGTAATTAAACTGTAATTACTGATCCAGCTGTTAAATCACAAAAAGACTAAAGTTGAATTTTGTGCCTGTGATAAAGTACCATGAATATCAAAGCAAAGATGATATTTTACTGCTTTCTCACGAGGTTAATTGTTCATGCAGCTGGAAAAGATAAGATAAATGTTTCCTCAGATAAAACATCTTCTGTGGTTGTATATGAAATTGTACGGAACATGTTAAAAAAAACAAACAAATCGAACACAAAACTGAGTTCCTCATACATGTTAGAATGTGTTGTCTATTAAAGCATTTAAAAAATAAAATAGTAACAATTAAATTAATTAACAAAGTGTAAACTGGTTGTAATCTTTAAGAGATGACATTTCAAATGTGATTCAGTGACTTTTATGTAGATTGTTTTTATTCTTGACAGTAAATACTGTTAAAATTTAATAGTATTACATAAATGACAGTGACAAACTTTACACAGCTTGAACATATGCATATTTCACCTTAAACATTTTTCATTTTACCTGTCCTACAACTTACAAGGTGGTAATAAGTGCTGACATGGCAGGAGCGTAGCACTCAGTCATTATGACACTTTTATGACATGTATGGGTTAATAATGTAATATAACGTCTTTACAAAATGTACTGAACATGATAAACCTAATCACACCCTGTTCCATCCTTGACTCATTCTTTGTGTTTCATGTTTCATTTAATTTAATATGTAATATGTGCTTATATAACATGTAAAGTCAGAGCTGGAATGTCTTAGAGTTGTTAGTTTGATTGTTATATAATGACAACTCTTCCGTGCAGGTGCTGTCAGAGGCCCAGCATGAGGCGGGATACTGCGCTTTCTACGAGGAGTGTGGTCGCAACCCGTCACTTGGCGAGACCTTCACTCCTCCTATCGTCCCCTGTCTCAACTACACTCGTGCCCGCCGCCTCACGGGAGCCCACTACTTGAAACTCAGACAGGTCTGTAGATCCTGCTGAAAAGAACTGTTTAAAGTTTGGTACAGTGGGTGTATCTCTTGTTCTTCAAGGGACAAATTGGCATTTTTCATGTGGATATTCAGTCAGAGTTGATGGTAAATGTAGTCAACTGAAGCAATAAACTTAAATAAACTTTATTAATATTGCACTCTTCTTAAGAGGTTGCAAAGTGCTTCACAGAAAATAATAAAAACAGCCGATACAATAAAAAACAGCAGATAAAACAGCACAGATAAAAATACAGATGATAAAGAGTGAGTCGACTTAACTTGCAAGATTTTCAATACAGTAACTTGAGACTTGAAGCTTAAGACTTGAGACTTGCACATTAATGACTTTTCAAACAGAGCAGGTCTAGACTGCACTCTTTATAAACTCAATTGTTCCCACCAAGAGCAAGCACAGAAGTGTCTGTGGTGAGGAAAAACTTCCTTTTAATGGGCCAGAAACCTCAAGTGGATCTAGGCTCACATCCTGATACATGTAGGCACTGCAGCACAGCTCTGTGCAGGAAAGTTTGCTTGGTCAATATAGCACAGACTAAGGAATTTAATATTTTAACTGACTGGGGTTGGCCGATGGATGACGCCATCGTCCATCGCAATGGCTGACAGTCATCGACCACTGAGCCCTCTACCATCGTATCACAACTCAACTAAGTTACGGACAAGTGGTGCCGAGACACAAGAATCCTTTAGACAATGTCCATCGTAATATTTTACTGAGGACATCGTCATATCCCAGTTCAGTAAACATCACCCAACCTTATCAACTGACTATCATTTGATTTACCATCAGCAATGACTGGGCATCCACATGAAAAGTGCCAAATTTCCCCTTAGGAATTAAGACTATTCATAAGATAAGATAGAAGATAGGTGAGCTTGTCTTTGCATCTGTTCATCTATAAAATAGCCCCTGTTCTTGCTGCAGGTGTGTCCCATTTTGGACCGTGGACCGAACAACACCACCGCCTGCTGCTCCATCAAACAGCTGCAATCCCTGCAAGCTAACCTTGCCATGTCCAAGGCTGTGCTGGTCCGTTGCCCTTCCTGCGCTGAGAACTTCGCCCACATGCACTGCATCAGCACCTGCAGCCCAAACCAGAGCCAGATGCTAAAAGTCACAAAGATCATGAACGTCACTAATGATGACAATGTCACTAACTTAGCCGTCGTAGGTTACCAGGCATTCATCACCACCACTTTTGCAGACACTGCCTTCCAGTCTTGTAAAAATGTTCGGATCCCAGCCACAGGAGGCTTCGCCATCGCCACCATGTGTGGTCGGTATGGCGCCAAGCTCTGCACCCCCCAGCGCTGGTATGACTTCCAGGGAGACTCCAGTAATGGCCTGGCTCCACTGGACATAGATTTCAACCTGCTGAAAGAGGGAGACACTGCGGGACTACCAGAGGGCATTGTTCCCTACAATGGGCGTGCTCTGAAGTGTAACGAGACCACACCAACCGGAGGTCAGGTGTGCTCCTGCCAGGACTGCCAAGAGGCATGCCCAAAGATATCATCTCCTCCACTGCCCCCCGGCCCCTTCAGACTGCTGGGCACAGACGGCTTCCTCATGATTTCTATCATCTTACTCTGTCTTCTGATATTTGCTTTCGTTCTCTACCTCTCTGTCACTTGCTTTGTGAGGTCTCGGAAAAGAAAGGATGAGGAGAAGGAAAGAGGAAGGGCAAAGGCAAAGACCAGAACAGTAATGTCGTGACTGAGCGGGTCATTGATCCGTCAGAGGTGACATGTGCTGACAGGAACAGCCTGACTGCTCAAGCATTCCTGAGCTTGCAGTTCCAGCGCTGGGGAACCCTCATGGCCTCTTATCCCCTCACGGTTAGTATTTTTCAGAGGTGGCAAAAGTACAGACATTCTTTACTAAAGTAGAACAGAAACTCAGGTAAAAATAGAAGTGCTGATTCAACTTCTTCACTCAAGTAAAAGTGAAAAAGTACAGTCTCTGAAATGTACTCAAAGTATAAAAAGTAAAAAGTAGTCCTCTAGAAGACATTTCTACCAGCTGTTTCTGTGAAAGCTAACTGAACCTCACCTTTTCTCTGCAGTCGAGTCTCCCTGTCTGTTTCATTGTGTTAAGTCTTTTACAACGTTTCTGTCTTGTTGTTTATGTGTTCTTATGTGTTCATCTCAGTAGTCTTGTTATTTTGTTTTTGTGTTACATCTTTTGCATCATTTTCATCTTGTTACATCTTATGGTGATTTTGTCTTGTTATGTCTTGTAATGTTATGTTCATATTGCTATGTTGTTTTTGTCTTGTTACGTCTTTACGTCATTTTTGTCCTGTTAAGCCCATGTTAGTTTTGCCTCTTATGTGCTGTATGTTGTTTTCTCTTATGTGTCTTATGTTGTTTTCATCTTGTTATGTCTTGTCATGTCTTGCACCTCTTTTTGTCTTGTTACGTCATTTTTCCTTGTTGCATCTGTCATGTGTGATATGCACTGATGGACACATCAAGGAATGGTCTTTTCTATGTGTTATTGTCCCATCCATTTAGGATGAAATCAGTCTTGATGTTGGGGAGGCGACATGCAATAACGCAAAATAAAAACAATCGATAATTCCCTTCAAATGCATTAAAACTAAAGTAACAAGTGTGAACGAGTAGAAAGTACAGATATTTGCATTCCCACCTCTGCTCAGTTATTAATATTTTATCTTCATTCCAGGTGCTCCTGTTGGCGGCTGTTGTTGTGGCTGTTTTCGCTGCTGGTCTCAAGTCCATTGAGCTCACCACTGACCCCGTCGAGCTGTGGTCTGCCCCCAACAGCCGTGCTCGCCAGGAGAAAGACTTCCACGACAGAAACTTTGGCCCCTTCTTCAGGACAAACCAGCTGATCTTGACAGCGCCGAACAGAAAAGGCGAAATTTATGACTCTTTGCTATTTGGCCCGCAGAACTTTAGTGGGCTTGTATCTAAAGATCTCATCCTTGAGCTTCTGGCGCTCCAGACACGGATACAGGTAAAGATTGATTAGCTGCACAGACAAACCACTAACATTAGCTGCACAGACCAGCCACTAATTTCACAGACCAGCTGCTATGTTAACACAGAAATCCAGTATTAGTATGCATTTTTTTTAAACCTGTATTGTTATCGAAACAACCCTTACTGATGCCTCTTTTGTGCCACTTTTAGAAAATTGAGTTCTGGTCAGAGGATCTGAAACGCAATGCAAGTCTGAAGGATGTGTGCTACGCACCGCTGAATCCAACCAACCCCTCACTGACAGACTGTGCAGTCAACAGCTTGCCACAGTACTTCCAGAACAGCCTGGAGAACATCAACGCTAAGGTGAACATGACACAGCTGGGAGTGACCAAAGAGGTGGACTGGAGAGACCACTTAATCTACTGTGTCAAGTAAGGATTCATCAGTTTAAACTGGGGGGAGGGTGGGGGGTTAAAATAGTGATTCAGTTGCTCAGGAACTTTAAGATAACCTTTCCTTCTCTTCTGCCATTTCTTCTCAAGCTCTCCGCTGTCCTTCAAGGACATCACTGATTTAGGTATGAGCTGCATGGCTGATTACGGAGGTCCAGTCTTCCCCTTTCTGGCTGTGGGAGGCTATCAGAGTGAGTGACTTCAGCATCATCTTTTACACATGAAATACTTGCTATTATTTCTTGAGAATTGTGACAGACCCATATTTGTTTTGGCAGGACATGATTTGTCCCAATTCTCAAAAATAGGTGACGTGCAATAAACACAAGAAGGTGACTCACTTCAACATCACATGTCTTATTTTTCCCAGATGACGACTACACCAATGCTGAGGCTTTCATCATGACCTTCTCCCTAAACAACTTTGCTCGCAACAACACCAAGTTCAAAGTGGCCATGCAGTGGGAGACAGAGTTTCTTAAAATTGTCCAGGACTACCAGAACAACCCTGCCGCCAACTTCACCTTTGCATACATGGCAGAGGTACGGTAAAATCTGCTGCTGACCTGCGTGTTGGTGGGTCTCCTCTTTTCTATCAGCTCACTGTTTTTCTTCCCTCTGGTCTCCCCCTCTGTCCACAGAGGTCTCTGAGGACGAGATTAATCGAACAACAGCGGAAGATATCCCCATCTTCATGATCAGCTATGCTGTAATCTTTGTTTACATTGCTGTGGCACTGGGAGAGTACTCCTCATGGAAACGCATACTGGTAAGACTTCAAAGATTCACGTCCACCTTTTTATAATGCAGTATAATATGCAGTATCTTTTATACCTACAGTCACTTTTAAGCCCTGCCTCTTTTGCTTTGTGCTCCAATAACAGTTGAGAATGGGTGTCACAATTTCAATAGTAAATTGAAAATAAATCAAAATGAGTTTTCAATTTCAATAATCGAAATCAAAGGCAGCACTGGCAATTCACTCAGTATTTTTCTTCTCTCCATCCCTGCCTGTCTGTTCGTTCCTTCAAGACTTCAAGACAACACAGTGTAGATTACTGGCCGTTATATCACACTTTATACCATACAGATCTTTTTGAAGAAGAATTTGAAAATATAAATGACAGTTGTCAAGGCATGAAACCAATGATGTGTTGATCTTTACAAATCAAAACCTGAGAGTCTAACAAATACATAGTTATCAGTGCTAAAAAATAACCACGTTTAAACTGAAAAATCTAATTAATTTGTGACCTTGAAATCAAAATTCAAATTTAATTGTGGATTTGGAAAACTGTGACACCCCTACACCCCTGTACTTAGATATGCTATGTGCTCGGCTCATCAGTATTGCATATAGGGACATATTAGCAAAATGCAAGCTAGTTAAAAAAATTGTAAAAACAAACACAAACAAACAAAAAATGTTATATTGTTTGCTAGCTAGTTAAAAAAAGAAAGCAGGGAATTATTTTTCTCAATCCATCTCAATAATTCAGCCCTTTTAAAAATTGAACTTTCTCAAGTGTCAGTTTTAAAATTAATCAGGATCAATGGAGTTGAGTTTTGAACTGAGTTTTAAAAAGAGGTTTAAATGTAATCTTTCTTAATTTTAAACTAGATTAAAAGTTTGATGCAACATAATTTTAAGTTAAACCATGATTTAATTAGGTTTCAAAATTAATCCTTGTTGGTGGAACCTTGCCTTAGTCTTGTTAAACTGTTGATACGCTGTTGTTTTACTATAAAAACAGTTGTATATAACATATGCTTGGTATAGCCTCCACCAGAAAAGCAAAACTGATGAAACAGTACTTATCACATATATGATAAGGAGTAACTGCAGTAGTATGGCTGGGTCAGCTGTATGTAGCACTTATCTCTACAGTGAACCACGTAGGTTTATTGGTCATTAAGATATATAATAGGTAAGACATGACACAGCAAAAGATATGAGTCACAGAAGAGGTTCACTGAGTTGAATATACATAAGGAGTCTTATCTGTGTCCCGTAGGTGGACTCCAAGTTTCTGGTGGGTCTGGGTGGGATCCTGGTGGTCGGCTGTTCTGTCCTGGCCTCCATGGGCTTCTACTCCTGGATCGGCGTCCCCTCCTCGCTGGTCATCCTGCAGGTCGTGCCTTTCCTGGTGCTCGCTGTTGGAGCTGACAACATCTTCATCTTTGTTCTGGAGTACCAGGTGTGTAGGATTGTGCGCACTGTGAATGTGTAGTGTTGCTGATTTCGTAGGATTTGCACATAATATTTTTAGTGATCTTCCTTCCTTGCAGAGAGATGTGCGGAGGCCCGGAGAGAGGAGAGAGGAGCAGATTGGCCGTGTCCTTGGAAACGTGGCTCCCAGCATGCTCCTGTGCAGTCTCTCTGAGTCTGTCTGCTTCTTTTTAGGTAGGAACTTTTGCTTTCTTTTTAGTCTTTGAGAAAAAAAATTACATGAGCAGAGAGCAACAGGTAACACTACAGTACAATCCTGTGCACACACAGTGAGTAACAAGGGACCATTAAGTTTCTGTCCAGTGTGTTAAACTCTACTCCGTGTGTGTTCTGCTACCCAAGGGGCCCTGTCCACCATGCCGGCAGTGAAGACCTTTGCTCTGTACGCTGCTCTGGCTGTGCTCATGGACTTCATCCTCCAGATGACAGCTTTTGTGGCGCTGCTGTCCATGGATGCCCGGCGCCAGGACAACAACCGCTGTGAACTGCTCTCCTGTGTTCAAGTGTCAACCCAGCGTCCAAACAAGCCAAACGAGGGCTTCCTGCTGCCCTTCATGAGGAAATACTATGCCCCCGTCATACTGCACCGTTACACCAGGATCATAGTGGTAAAGCTACTTACTTTTCAGTTATAACACAAGACAAATTCATAGTTATTCACCAAATTCACCCTTAAGTCCTGCCCCTTTTTGCTCTGTGCTCCAGAGCAAGCTTGGTACCCTGCTCAACTTTCTCCTCTCCTGTTTCCTGTACTTAGATATGCTACACCACAAAGAAAAATACATTTTGAAGATGCTTAAAAGTTGTTGCAACGCAACATATATTCACATATAGTGGACTCAGAGTATCCCACAATGCATCATGAAAAGTAGTGTGCAACTGATGGTCACTAACCAAGCAATACATACCATAATGCATTGCGCTGAAAGAAAAACAACGGCAGTCGCTTAATTAACAGTGATTTAATGAGTGAGTGATTTCAGATACATCAATCATTAGCTAGCTAGTTAGCTGGTGTTTTGCACGCTAACTATCCAGCTAATCAATTGTTAGTAAGCTAGTTAGCTTGAGGATGAGTTTGCTGATAATACACAGAGGTGTTTTAAGTGGATCTTTGTTGAATAAATTCTGTCCTCTGTTCTCTTTAGATGCTGGTTTTCATCTTCATGCTCTGTGCATCCTTATTCCTCATGTTTAATGTGACCGTGGGTCTGGATCAGGAGCTGGCCATGCCAAAGGTCAGTAAACACTGTCATATGAACCCATTTCCATTGTCTACCACTTTATACTTGTACTAAACTACTTCTCAGAGGGAAATATTATATGATTATCTAACAGCAGTAGTTACTAATAATTTTGCAGATTATTTTTCAACAAGTAAACAAGCTTGTAAAATGATGTATTTTCCTTTTTTTGTCCCATTCGAATATTTTTAACTGTTTTCAACAGAAATCAACTTGTTTCTTGTGCCACAGTCTGCCCTATTCTGTCTAGACTAGATGATTGACACTGAAATGGGATGAAATGTTCTCACTGCATTGCAAAATAATAACAGATTAATATAATAAAATATTAAGAAAATAGATAAAAGTTCCATCTTGACAAACTACAAAAAAAAAAAAAGATTCTCACAAATATAACATTATAAAAGGAGTCATTGTGCATAATATTTTAATTTCTACTTTTGAGACTAAGTATAATTTGCTGTTAATACTTTTATACTTTTATGTAAGAATTTTTTGTAAGATTTTGCTTAACTTGTACTTTTAAATCGTCATATTACGACTGTTATTTAAGTGAGGTATCTGAGTACTTTTTCCACTTCTGTATAAATGAGGACCTGCGCACTCCTCTTTCAATCTAACCTCACAAAGGTTGTTCTGTTTTTGGTGCAGGGCTCTTACATGCTGGACTATTTCCAATACCTGTACAAATACTTTGAAGTCGGAGTCCCCGTTTATTTTGTGACAACAAAAGGCTTCAACTTCAGCACTAAGGACGGCATGAATGCAGTTTGCTCCAGCGTGGGCTGTGATGAGTTCTCGCTAACCCAGAAGATCCAGTACGCCACCGATTACCCTGAACTGTGAGTTTTCATAAAATATAAATATACAAGTTGTCCACTTTTTTACCAGGCCCTAACAACATGTGGCTACTCAGTTAAACCAGTTCCTCTGATCAGTACAGTGACGAGTGCTTTCCTGCCTTTGTCCTTCAAATCATTACTTTCCAATGACAGATCCTTGAACCTGCTGATATCATAGTGACAACCTCTTACATACTAGTCATCAGCCAATCAGATCAGTTAATGATAAACTCAGTTACATGAACGCCAGATAAAGGGTGCCTCTCACTGATTGTGCCAGGCTGAGAGAGCAAACACCCGAAAAATCCCCTACAGTTACTGTACAAACTGAATCTATTCTATTGAAACTAATGTTTCATGGTTTTGACCAATAAAATTTACATAATTAATAGCAGCATCACCCAGTGCATTTTTGCCTGTTAAGTAAAATATCCTGCAGTATCTTTTTTTCCACCAAACTGATATCTTGTCATGCAAATATTAATCCACTTAGACTTAAACAAAGATTAATTTTGAAACTATTTCTAATCAAAGTTTAGCAATACTGGGTTTAAAATGAGCGAATCCAGATTTAAAATTAAGCAGAGCTCTGTTTCACAATTAAAGACTATTAAATCCAAGTTTACTGATGTTTAATCGACAGAGATTCTTTCTTACCCAAATTTGAACGAATGAAAGAATTAATAAATAAATGAAAAAATAAATTTGAGTTCTCCCAAAAACAAGTAAGTGTAAAAGAGGGAAGAACACTGTTAACTACTGCTTTTACAAAACTTTACATTTGTTGCTAATGAGCTAAATATGTTCCAAGACCATTTTTTCCTTCATGATTCTGATTACTGAACTTCTTATTATTATCATTATTATTATAAACAGCTGTGTACTGCACAATAAACCCGAATAAGTTAGCATTACTGAAAAATATTTAGGGCAATCAGTGCCACAAGTTTCTTGAGATCATAAACTCAAAAGTTGGATTTTATTAGTGCTTAAATACTTAAAATTAGTGTGCTCTTTGATTACAGTTAAATTAAAAGGATTGATGAAGCCAACTCAGATATTTTCAGTAAATGCAACTCAGAATTTTTATTCACCCATCACAAGATAACAGAACTGGATAATTTTAAGCATAAAGTATATTTTGTGTTCGTAAACACAATATTTATTTGTATTTTTTAATCTCTTAACTTAAAACTTAAAATATGTGTATTTTTAGGGATTTCCCTCATGGATTAATTGAATGTTTAATAAACATAAAGAATGAAAATTCTACTGGCACTCAACATTTTAAAGATAGTAGAACTTATAAACAAGTTTAAGTTTTCACTTCTTATTACAAATAATTTATATACATATATATATATATTTCAGTTTTTACAGTGTACAAAACCCTGAATGGATGTGATGTGATTGCTATCATTGTTGTATGGTTTGCCTCAGGTGCCACAGAACATGACCTCACATTCCTGGGAAAAAATGGCATATAGGAGGCTGCTGGGAAGTAGCAGGGTCTTGTTTCAGGAAAAAAGTTAGTTATCTTACTCATGACGGCTCAGCAGAGAAGCTCTAATTTCTCCTCCTTTGAGAAACACTTGTTGGACAAATTAAAGGAGCAATATGGCCAAACACAGTAATAAAAGATTAAAACTAGCAGACCGTTTTACCAGATCAAATGGAGTTAAAGAAAGAAAAGACATCACAAAACTGAACTGGCTGAGTCTGTGAAAATGTTTTTTCGGGGAAGACCTTCTCAGGAGCAAGTTTAAAGTTAATACTGGACTTTAATTTAGAGTTTAAAGTTTTGGTTCAACAAAACAAACTGAGCAGCAATTTAAATCTAGTTTCAGAATAAAAACTAAAACAAGGTTTAAATTTAATCTTTAGGTTTGGTGCAACATAACTTAAAGTTAGATCTTGATTTAATCAGGTTAAGAAATGAATCCTTGTCGGGGCGGCCCAGCCTTGCAGTATAGAACTATATCACCACGTGAACACTATGATGGAGAGGGATTCTACTTAACAAGACACTTTTGCTTCCTGGAGATAAGAAGGATTATGGAGCTATCTTATCATTAGTGTTATCAGTTGCTTACTGACAAACAACAAAGCTGTTAAAGGGGAAGTGCCAGAATTACAGTATCATATGAAAATGAAAGATGGAGGATGAAAAAAGCTATAATGTTCAGTAAGAAATTTCCAAGAAGACTTAAGTTCCGATGCTAAAATGAATGGGAATCCTATTAACTTCGATCAAAAAAATTCCCTACTCGAACAATAGTGGTTATGTAGGACAAAATCAGCCAAATGGCAGATAAAAACAAACCCAAAACCAGTTTGGTGGCCAATAAAACTGGCGCTGGCGGGTGGAGAACATCAGGTGTGTTCTGTTTGTGTGTATGTGGCTGTGCACATGTCTGTGTGTGTATGTGCTGACCTTGTTAGGGCTGTGGTTTTGGACCCAGAAGCAGACACAGCTGGTTGTTGTCGATGGTAAGGTGGATTTATTCAGACAATTAATGATGAAGGGGTGAGTGGTGCTGCTGAGGGCAGGGGACATGCTGGCAGATGAGCAGGGTTGAATGGATGGAGGAATGAGCTGGGACGGTGTTTGTAGGTGGCTGAGCTGAGATGTTGGCGCTGGAATCCAGGGGCACAGGAGAAAATGATGCTAGACGCTAGGCCGATAGTGTGCCACTGAGCTGGCTGAACAATCTGCCGCTGAATGGCTGGGGGAGCTGATGTCTTGAGCAGTGAGTTGATGAGGTGATTTCAGACAGGTGCAGAGTTCCACCAAGTGGATGATGAGGTAGCCACGCCCACAACACACACACACACACACACACACACACACACACACGGGGGAGGAGGAGACACAGGGGAAACAGGGTGAACACAAGGAAAAAACAAGGACAAAAGTTGTCAGCCAACTGACAGGGTTGACTTCTAGATAAACCCTCTGGAATATAAAAAGGTTCTCTGTAGATCCCCCTGAGTGGGTTCTAGATAAAACCCATGGAACACAAAAGGTTCTCGGTAGAACCCCCTTGGTGATCAAACCCTTGGAATATAAAAAGGTTCTCAGCAGAACAATCTGGGTGGGTTCTTGTTAGCACCCTAACACCCTAAATGGTACCAGAGAAGTTGGTATCATTACACCATAGAACGTGTCTCTGTAGAACCTCTCACAGGGGGTTCTGGTTGAAACCGTTCTCAGATGGTTCTAGGTGTAACCCTTTATGTTAGGTTTTAGGTAGCTCTCTGAAAGGACTCTAAATTTGGGCCACTAGGAACTAAAAAGGGTTCTCCTATAGGGACAAGACGAAGACCCCTTTATGGCTCTAGTTAGCACCTTTATTTGTCATCTTTTATCACTGACATTTGTATTCCTGCCCTCCTTTTAACCCAATGACGATCTGCAGGTCCTACCTGGCTATTCCTTCTAACTCGTGGGTGGATGATTACATCGACTGGCTGAACCCTGGATCTGGTTGCTGTCGTCTGTACAAAGAAGGTCCAAATATTGGAGAGTTCTGTCCTGCAAACGAAAGTGAGAAACACCTCAGAGAAAACATCACTTTTATACATGCTCTTTACTGAGAATTTCCTTAATTATGAAAGACATAACCCTTCCTTTATGAACACCTACTCGCTCCCGTGTCTCAACAGCTAAAGCCGAATGTAGGCCTTGTGTGAGAGGTATGTTAGGGGTCTTCAGGCCCAACGTGGCCCAATTCAACCGCTTCCTCCCTGACTTCCTGGGTAACAGGCCTGACCTGAAGTGCCCCAAAGGGTGAGTATTACAGATGCACATGTGCACACATACATGCACTTGGAAACAACGCTCTCACTGCTTTTTGTCTCTCTTTACAGTGGTCTCGGAGCCTATGACACGTCTGTGGTGTTAGATGAGAATGGAGAAATTCTAGGTAGGTGCTCTCGAATCATTTTAAACAAAGTTTTACGGGAGTCCCACTTACTCAAATGTTATAGGAGCACAAAGCAAAACGCAGCTGGACTTAGGAAGGGTCACTTCTTACGTATTGTATTGCTCCTTCAAAGCTGTCAGAGATCTTGTTCTTTTAATAGAAATGATACACTAAGTGCATCAGTACACTTACCTTTGTCCCCTGTGTTCCCAGCTTCTCGGTTCATGGCTTACCACACACCTTTAACCAACTCTCAGGAGTTCACTGCTGCACTGTTGAAGGCCAGAGAGCTGGCCGACAACATCACCTTGGAAATGAGGAATATATCAGGCTCACCTGACTTTGAAGTATTTCCTTACACGTATGTACTTTTATTTCCCCAACTCCTTTATCTCATCTTCCCTCATCTACAAAACCTTATTGCTTCTACAATACGTCTTTCACGTCATTTTCACTTCTGTCTTGTTACATCTTTTACGTTTTTGTTGCATGTTGATTTCCCAAACTCCTTTGTGTAATTTTCCCTTCATCTACAAAATGCCTCTTGCTTCTACAGCTGTTTTCATTAATTATATGGTGATGGCCATTAAATCTACACAGTCTACACAGTATTCTCTGACCAGTATTTGTCTTCCCTCCTTCCTCCAGGGTAACTAATGTATTTTATGAGCAATACCTGACTATTGTCCCAGAGGGGCTCTTCAACATCTCCCTGTGTCTGCTGCCGACCTTCGTGGTGTGCTGTCTGCTGCTGGGTTTGGATCTGCTCTCCGGTCTGCTCAACCTAATCACCATAATCATGATCGTCGTGGATACTGTTGGCGTCATGACACTGTGGGGCATCGATTATAACGCAGTGGCCCTCATCAATCTGGTCACGGTAAGAACACATCTATGATAGGCAAAAGTACACACACTCTTTACTTTAGTAGAAGTACAGACACTCCTGCCTAATGAAAGAGTTGCATGGTGGGAAATGTAGGATCCCATGTTATTGAGCTTGAACCATACAAGGGACTAAAAATCAGGATATTTTAGTCTCTTCTGCTTGGATTATGACGATTCTTTTTTAAAACTTGCTTTAAGTCCCCCGTCTTCATGCAAGTGCAATACTAAATGTTTCTTTTGTATTTTTCCTCATCCTGGAAACATAATCTGTTATACTTAAGTAGGACAAGATGTTTATAATCCATACCATCACCATTATATTCAACACGCTCTCACTTTTAATATGCATGAGTAAAATTCTTCTCACCTCTCAGTGATAACCCTGTTTATGAAAATACTAAAATATATAATTAAGGTGTGACAAACTTTCACTATGTAAATAATATTGATTGGTGGTTCCTTACCTTACTCTTTGTGTTGTTTGCAGGCGGTGGGAATCTCTGTGGAGTTTGTGTCCCATATGACGAGATCCTTTGCCCTCAGCACTAAGCCCACACATGTAGAAAGAGCTATGGAAGCTACAGCGAACATGGGCAGCGCGGTAAGTAACTACAAGGCGATGTAGAGCAGACACTCACAAATTTAAATCCAAACTCAAATTCACTTTTAGTGCCACACAGTTATTTGCATAAAATCCAAATTGATCCAACATACAGTATTATGGATGAGTTTCCCTTTGTAGATGGAAGAAGCGCCTATCATTATGGGGCATGGCCTCGAGGGGGGTTAGGGATTGGAAAAAAGGAGCCCGTATACTGATTAGTGCACAAAAACACAGGGGCTTCATTAAACAGCTGTCTGAGTTAATATGTTTATTTTCTACCCTGTAGGTGTTTGCCGGTGTTGCTATGACCAACCTGCCGGGCATCCTCGTGCTGGCATTTGCTAAAGCACAACTCATTCAGATTTTCTTCTTCCGATTAAACCTGGTCATCACACTTCTGGGGATGGCTCACGGACTCATATTCCTGCCTGTGCTGCTCAGCTACTTTGGTGCGTACTTTATAGGCGCAACACAGAGGTTTAAAAGTTATTGTGAAATAGAATCAAATTTTTTGAAATGTCGATTGTTTCCTTTTCTCAGGTCCTGGTGTGAATAAAGCCGTGCTGCTGCAGGTCCAGCAGGACAAAGCAAAGCCAGGCAGGAGCTGGAGATGAGACGCGATGTGAAACAAGGCTATGATAACCTCAGCTATGAAGGCCCGGAATCAGACTCCACAAAGCCCCGTAGAAATGACAGCAGACCTTCAAAAACGATACAAGCCCTACAGGAGGAGAAAGAGGAGACAATTGACCGTTTCTGAGCTCCGACAACAGAACTGTTTTCCAGCTCTGACGAATAAATACCTCTGAAACAAACTGAACAACGGTGGACACAGGAAAGGACAGAGATAGCAAACAGGGGGTCGTGTATCAGGCTCCGTATGGAAATCATTAACTTACCTATGTACCTCAATCAGAAATGGACCGGTGGGACTGAAGACAGCAACATACAGTTGTGCAATATTTCTGAGCAAAAGCAGGAGTGGACGAAAGTTCCTGTCTTCCCCGACATGTCTGTCTTCACAAGCATTGCAGCTGGGCAAGATTTGTTGTGCAATTGTGGAAATATTAGACAGGACAGGAAGTCGACAAATGTTCTTGAATTAGTCTTTTTGTTTGTTTTTATTTTTAAAGAATGAATGTAATGATTTTGTATGTGTGAATATTTCACATTAGTACTGTTTAGAGTGATTTAAAGGAACATACACTCCAGTGTTTCATGTTGTAAGTTTCTTTAATAGCGGTATGGCATTGCTGTAAAAATGTGCAATCAGTGACAAAATATTAAATGTGTTTAAACATTTGGGATTGTGTGTTTTTCTAAGTTATTTAAGGTGCAAGAAATAACTTCTGCTAAACAGATTCTGCACCATAAAAAGGTCTATGACTGAGGGCATGCGTATGTAAATAAATTAGTGTGTGCACAATTTTGAAAGGTTCTGAGAAGTTCTAACAAAAAACAGGTTTGGTTGGTTCCAGGGTGGAACCAACATTCTACAGGTTGTTCTGCAGTCTGTAGCGCCCTCTGTTGATGACATCTTGATTATAATGGTTCCGCTCAAAACTGGTGGAAAGGCAGGCTGGTTCTCTGGATAGCACTGAGGTTCCAAGGATCTTGAAAGGAACCAGCTACCTGCTAGTAGTCCCTCCTGGGACTGATTGGTCAGATACCTTGGAGCCTGGCAAGATGGATTCTTGCGTCTCCAGCTGCTTTGCAACGTCCTCATTTCCACCACAACCTGTGGAATACGATGCGGCAACTTTGGTTCCCAAGAAAAACCTATTTTTCAGGTTCCAAACCAAATTACTTTTAGTGGAAAAGGTCTGAATGGGTTCAAAATTATTACTGTATGAGTGAATTCTGATATTTGTTAAAAATAAAAAAGAAATGAAGAGTGTCAAACATTTTGGGTATTTCAAATTTTGTTTTATTAACAATGCATCCCTTTGATAGGATCGTATGTTTCTTCAGGTCATCAATGCCCCCAAAAACATACTGTACACATTATACAAGGGAAACCACGATTCAGGCAAAAAAAAAAAAAAAAAAGAAAAAAAAAATCTTTTTAAATTATAATACAGTCTTGAGGAAAAAATATAAATAACTTTTTTTCTTCTCTGGTTGAGCTCACTCTATGGTACAGACATATAATAAATAGATCGGATCTGACATCACTCAGCTGATCTATGAATCATCTCTCTATGAGTCCATTTGTGTAGCAGCATTATAGCAAAAAACAAGCCAATGGAAACAGAGATCCCCCGTTTCCCTGGAAACCTTTTACAATTCCTTTAGTCATCACACCCCCCCTCCCTCCTCCTCCTCCTCCTCCTCCTCTTCCTCCTCCTCCATCTCAGCCAATGACAGACAGTGATATTGCATTGTGGAAACAGATTCAGGGGGAATAATATTCCTACAATGTAATGGCAGCATGTAATGGCAACCTACTTAAAAACAAAACAAAACGTTTTTACAAGCAAGAAACACGTTAAGGTGACGTTACAACTTTGCCATGCTTGTTGCACATGCAGTGGAAGTGGAGCACAGAGGTAAGAAGGCAAAGAGCTGCTGCTGGGCTTATGAGCAGGTTCTGGAAACATCTGTGAGCGGAGTTTGGTACTAAATCTGAAATGAAATCACTCTGATAGCTGGAAGATCTTTTCTGCCAGGAAAAGAAAAACAAAATCCCCATGGTAAAACAATTATGAGATAAAAATTAAATATTTGTTGTTATGACTTTTTAACTAATTTTCAACTTTCTATCTTATAATTAACCTTTTTTTCTCATCATTTCAACTTTTTTTGTAGCTTAAATTGTAAACTATTTTTTACCTATTTTCATTTTTTTGCTTATAATTTTGACCTTTTATCTCATAATTTTGTTTTTATTTCATAATCATGACTTTAAATCTTATATCTCAAAACTATAATTTGGATTTTTTAAAAATCTAATAATTGTGACTTTTTATCTCAATAATGACTTTTTATCTTGGATAATAATTTCAATTTCTAATCTCATAATTATGAATTTTATCTCATAATTTCAATTTATATCTCAATAATGACTTTTTAGTTTATAATTTTGACTTTTTATCTAAAAATGTTAAATCTCAGTTTCTATTTTTATCTCATAATTTCAACTTCATATCACACAAGTGACTTTTTATCAACATTTCCATTTTTAATCTCATGTACATGATCTTTATCTCATTATTTCCAATTATAATATCAGAATTATGACTTTTTATCTCATAATTTCAACTGTGTATCTCATCATTATGACTTAGCATGGGGATTTTTTTTCTTTTACTCGTGTAAATGGTCTTCTATACTCTTTTACAAAGATCAACACACCTCCTGAGACGCTCACTAATGATGCAATGGCTGCAGAAAAACATTAAAGGTCCTACGCAAGTAAAGGTAAAGATGGCATAAAACTAGCATTAAAACTAGCATTAAATTACATGCTATTCTCCTCATTTACTGTGTAAGGGTGGCATATTCTATAGTGCTTTAGAAAATACAATACTAGTGATGTTTGATTGTCTGAAGATACAAGAAATAGAAAAGTAATTGGCTGTCTGTGCTGACACGAGGCTACAGGTTGTAGGAAGTGATGAGGCGAGAGAAGCAGAAGCACACATCTGGCGAGAACAGATCACAGGTCGGGGTGGGATATGAACCGGGAAGGCTCCAGATAAAAACAGGAGGACCCCTCTGTAGTGTTTTGTTTCATAAGGAGAAAAGAACGCGGGGTCCGAGGAATCACTGGGTAGACACAACGACATGCCTTATTTCATTTCATTACAGAAAAAAACACCACCTCTGGAAAGAGATAAAATGTTGAGAGAATTTTTCTTTTTCTTTTTTATAACACAACATGAGTCTTTGTCTTAATGATCCAGCTTGTCCTTAAGCGTTATGTTGATGTATTATTGAGTGTTGCTCATGATTGCCAACCCATCTGAAAACAGTATTTGGTTAAACTGCTCCCCCTTTTTCCTGTTTAAAAAAAAAAAGTCTGAGACAGCATTAGGCGTGTCGGGTTAAATTTTGTTTACAGATACCGACGTCCTTTGTTTCTAGCTTGCGTTTGCTAGAAGAAAGGCGACGATGCCCTCCTCCTCCTCCTCCTCGGCAATGAGACTCTGTTTTGAGCAACAGAAACATGCCAGACGCCTCCCCATCCTCATAGCCATGACTTATATTCTATCAGTCGTTCTGTCTGTGTTTGTAAGGTGGCAGGACCGGGGCTGTGCTGGGGACACATGCTGGGAGGACGATCAGGATTCTGCAGGAGGGTCAACGTCCTCTTCAACAGGTTTTGGTAGTTTTGTCAGGATTGCCTCTGCTTCCTCAAACATCTGGAAAAGAGGAAAGAAGAATGTAATGCATGGGATAGTAAACACAAAGATGTAGAGCTTCAAAAACATATGGTATCATGTCTTACTGGCATGAATTGCACGTCCTGGAAGAGTTCCTGTATGAAACGTCTTGAGGTCAGGCGAAACATACAGTGGGCTAAGAGGTGGGAAACCTCGGAGTACAGGCAGATGTCGTCAAACGCGTAGGGAAACTTTTCCTTTATCCTGCGGGAAAAGGAGAAAAACAACTTTTATGTTCTGCAAATTCAACAAACATCTCAAACATTTTGTGCAGCAAAAGGAGGAGAGAGATCTTTACGTCAGTAGTCCTGTTTCGTGGCCTTTGGTTCCTACAGAGGAGCTGAGGTTGATGATGAGGCGGAGCACCTCCTTCCTCAGCAAGACTCGCGAGGCAGGCCCGTCTTCTGATATCGCCTTGCCACCTAAATGACAAATATAAATATTCAGTAAGAATAATTTTTCATCTCATCATAGTGGTTTTAAAGCAAGTGAAGACATGGCACAATATAAAACTAGCAGACCTGGTATAAATTGATGGTCAGGCTAGCTTTGTCAGGAAGGGGGCTAAATAATGCTCCAAATTTAGGACTCATTTTGGTTAGGGAAAAACCGGCATGCCCATTTTCAAAGGCAGCTCTTGGCCTCTCAAAATGTCTGAATGAAAATGGGTTTCATGGGTACCAAACAATCTCCCCTTTACAGACATGCCCACTTTATGTTAATCACATGTAGTTTCAAGCAAAAACAGGCAGTGTTTTGCAGTATAAATGTGTTATTTCATCATACTCTATAAATGGTGTATTTGAATATTTCTTTTTTTCTTTAATGTTTCTCTTTCAAACATTAAAGTCTTTGAAGAACTTGTGGTTCATCGTGGACTTACCTATGACAATGTCACCAGGTGTGGGCGTGCTACAGATTGAGCCTTGGGACACCGCAGCGTCGCTGCAGCCCGACACCCCAGAGAACTTAGACTGAGGCATCACCTCCAGACGATGGCCGGTCTGCCCTCCCCATGACGGGAAGTCGACGTAGTCTGCCAGAAAAAAGATCAAATGTAACCTTCTGTGCAGAGTTTCATGTACAAGGTTCACACAGCTTTTTGAGAGAAAAATTCAAGCACTTTTCAAGCATTTTCAAGGTAGCTGAAACAAAAAATTCCAGACTCTTGAAGACTCTTTTATCACATCTAATTTGTGGTAACTGCAAATTACCCAGAACAATCAAAGTATCAATCTTTATTTAAGCAGCACAAGTCACACTGCAAATGCAGCTCCAAGTGCTTAACAGAAAAAGAGCTATAAAACGTGAATAATGTAAGTTAAGTGGCAGTAAAAATCGACCACACTAGATAAAAGCAATGCCAAAAAATATAAGTTTATTGTTACTTTGTTTATTTTAACAGCTGTTTATGTTACCTTTGTTTGTTTTGATCATTTTGATTATTTAATGCTTGCAAATATCCAGAGAAAGGAAACAAAAGAGGTGTTATCTACCTACGAATGAAAAATATAATATTGTTTCATTTCAAATATTAAAAGATTTTTGGTTTACATGAGTGACTTTGTAGATGAAATACTAGAAGTAAGTAAATAAGAGTATTTTCAAATTCAAGCATATTCTTAAATTTGAACTAATGTTTAAAAATAAGGATTTTCCAAACTTTCAAGACTGAATGACTGAATTTGTGTGTGCGTGTGTGTGCGTGGGCTCACCTGTCCGAGAGTGTGTGCTGTTGATCTGTGGCTGTGTGGGGTATCCGAGGACGATGGCTCCTACACAGTAGAGGCAGTTCTCATCACTGTGATCTTGTAGTCCGGTCTCCTCTGAGCCCACCGTGTGGTTCTGGTTGTCCCCTCGGTTCGCGATCAGCTCAGAGATGCTGAACTGCTGTTTCAGTATCGGGAGAGGAGGGCGATCACCTGCAGAGGGAAACACCATGGTGAGCACAAGTGCACCCATCTGGTTCTAAACATTTGTCTTCTGATATTTTTGTAGTTTAATTGTCGTTTAATCAAGCACAAATCTTATTTACCATCTCCATCGCCAAAGAGGAAGCGTTTCCGCTCTTCTGACGGCGGGCTGATCCTCTGCTGAAAGTAGGCAGAGTCTCTGATGTGGAACATATCGTTGATGTCCATAGGAAGTGCTAGGCCAATGTAGTCATCGTTACACCCGTAGGTGGCGCTAGAGACCATGGAGCGCACTGAAGAGCAGCGATGCAGAGTGCTTTGGTTGATGGGACTGAGGAGTTCCTCTTTATCCAGGGAGGCGAAGCTCAGAGCCTTCAGGAACCTAGGGAGGGCAAGAGGAGAGGTGCGTGAGAGGATACGGGGGGAGAGACTGGGAGAGAAAAGGAACGTGAGGAGTGAGCGAAAAAATGTTGGATGAAAGCACAGAGACAGAGACTTAGTGAACACTGAGTGACAAGGAAGTTGGGATCACAATATACTGTAGCTATCAGGGCAACAGCTACAGGTCAACTCACGGCAGAGGACACGTGGGGATCTAAAGTGTGACATCACTGCCTGAAAGCAGGGTCAAGGGTGCTACGATTGATCGGCCACTCATTACAACTGACATTCATTCTAAAAAGTCTGATCAGAGCAGAAGCAGCAGTGCCCTAAATTGACACCCGTCAAGGTTATCCGCCACACTGTGAATGTTAGCACCAAAACAATCACATAATAAAAAAACTGGGCAGATTCTACCATGTTTTGATGTCATTTACAGTTTGCTGCTTCTGTCCTCTGCTGTCTGTGTTGAAGTTTGCCACAAGGACTTCATGGTGCATTCAGGTGCACCTCGTAAACTCTTAGAACTACAATGCTTTGTGTGGCAGAGCACTTGGGTGCTGACAGGGATTTCATTGTACATTTAGGTGCCCCTCAAATCTATACTCAAAATTTTTCTTTTTTTTTCTTTCTTGAAATATATACACCCACATCTGTCATTACTTTTTTGTTTTTTTTTCACTACAGCATTTTTAATAGTTAGATGCTAAAATAATACACCAATCAATCCTACGTACATAAAAAATTCTACAAAAAAATCTTATCAAATTATTATCAACAAACTCAACATATTCTTGTACAACAGGTCCTCAAGTACCTTTGTGATCATTTTCAAACTGTTTTATACTTAAACTCAATATGCAATGTTTTCAAGAATAGTTAAATAAATAAATAATGCTACAAGATAAATAGAAAACTTCAGACAGGTATCAGGGAATTGTAATATGTATTTTTCACACCTTTTTTTCACAGGCCAAACCATAAATAGATTAATAAAGAAATGAATTAATTCACATTAAAAATTAACATTTTTATTTCATTTAAATGTTGTGCAATACTGTTATTCTATTACCTTAAACTTACCTTCTTATCAGTTATGTATTTAATATAATATATTAAATATATAATATTAATATAAATAAATTAAATTTAATATATTATATATTTTATATAGTAAAATACTACAGTAAGTTAAGAATTTGAAGAAGTTAAGAACATGCATTAAATTAAAATCCATTTCATGCCAGAAAAAAAAACACTATAGCCACACACCCATCCTTTCACATGTGCTGGTTATACACCTAGGCATAGTTACTGCTCTAATAGGAGGGAACAACCAGCAACTGACCAATCAACATGGGGCAAACTGACACTACAGGGGTCAAAGCAGTGAAAAAGCAACTGAACGCACAGAGCTGTGGTTGCTACTGAAGTGAAAACAGCAAGGACACTTTTGTCTGGGTCGGTGTTAGGAGCTACATCTCTACTGTGTAGGTCCACCCACCACGGTACAATTGTTCTGGACAGCCTGCGGTACGGACTTAAGGTGCCAGGTTCTGGACAGGTACCCCTCCTAAATGATATCCTGATGGACACAGCAGAGGGTGCACAAAAAAACACACTCACACCTGTCATTGCCAGCAGAGACAGAAACCAAAACACTAGCCCAGACGCACAGCTGCTTAAGATAAAAAAGCACAAATGGAGACATGCTTTGAGCTCTTTTCTAGGATAAGTAAAGCTGGATATCAGCCACTGATTTCCTGAATCAATTCTGATTCAATTTTTAATTCCATGGGGATATTCCAGGTAAAATATCAATTATGCTTTGAAAGGGATTCTCAGAGAACTAATGCTGTAAACAAGGAAGGAACCCTCCAACCTGGTGCATTATTAAAAAGATTAATGTCAAAGGTCAAAGTCAAAGGTCAGATGATCCGAACTACACTGTAAATAGAAAGCAAAAAGGAAAAAGACACAGATTGTTAGATAGATCAGACATAGATTGTTCGTAAATGAATGCTCACTCGGTCAGTCAGATGATTCACAAGAATGTGTCATGATAATTTATGGTTATTTATTAACGTGTGTACGCACAGTTTGTGAACTTCCTTCTTTTAATGTTAGGCACATCTATGTGCTGTTTTTAGCTCAGCTAAAGAATCCATTAAGCTGCAGCACAACGTATAAATAAAATGAATAAATGAATAAAATAAAAAAATAAAATAAATGAAAGCAACCAGATTTGTTAAGTTTCCCCAAATATTAAAGTATTCCACCTGCCTTCCAATCCGCAAAGAAGAACTTGCTGCACTTTGCTGGAGAAAGCTTCCTAATCCTGGAGAGGAGCAACAAACACTGACTGGGCCCCTGATGTAGCTCAGGGGAAACTGGCTAAATCCCAGCCACATATATTTAAAAAAAAAAAAGAATACAAGTAAACACCACTTTCTGGTGTTTTTTTGTTTTTTTTTTTCTTTTTAGCTACCTAGCTAATATCAGTCTGCTTGTCACAGAAACAAACCCCACATGCAGCATCTTTTTTTCTCTCTGCTCAAGTGCTTCATCTCTGATGCTGCCAGAGAAAAAACTCAGTATGGACACAAGACCTAACGGGGTTAAAGCTTCATGCAATCACAAGAAAAGCAAAGATGGATCTTGGATTTTATGAATCGATACTGGATCATTCATACGAACATTTTAAACCCAGCCCTAAAGATGAGTAAACACATCTTTCCATTCAGGCAACAAGAAACATACAATTAGAAAAAAGTAAACATACTCTTGTGGACAAAGGAAAAAAAAGATTCATTCAGTGTCTTCTTTTTTTCTCTTTGTCCCTGTGGTGATGGCCGCCTTACCTGCGAGGAGTTAATCTGGAGTCCAGGCTGCCGGTCTTCATAGTGATGGTGTCAGTGAACAGCACATCTTTGGCTGGCGAAGCCAGCGCTTCGCTGTGAGACAGAGATGGGTGTATCCTCTGCTGCTGCAGCCTCTTCAGTGTGGCGTAGCCCAGCGCGTCCCGTGGGCTGGTGTACATGAAGCTGCAGTCAGCCAGGCTCTTGATGGTGGTCACTGACGGAGACTTGAGAGATTGAGCTCGGCGAGGGAGAGTGTGCGAGGAGCCCGGTGGTACCAGAGAGACGGTGGAGGACTTTGACGTGGACATGTGGTTGGTCTGAGCCTGGGGGGTGAGGGAGGAGAGTGTTTTGACAGTCTTGGCGGACACCACAGTGTTCAGGCTCACGCAGTCAGAGGAGTCCGGTTCGGGTTCGGGGTTTCCAACGGTCTCCCTGGAGGGGCTGGAGCTCATGGAGCTGATGCCGCTGGTTGTGGTGTCCGTGTTAAAGCTCTGGCTGCGGCTTTTAAACTGAGTACCTCCGCCGCCTCCTCCACCCCCTCCCACATTACCTCCACTGGACGAGGAGCCGCCGTCTCCCGCTAGACGCTCTCGACTGGTTTGCTCTCTCTCCCGACTCGGGTGCTCCACGGCCCCGTGCCCTCCGAGACTGCTGAGTCCGAGGCCTGAGCCCCCTCCCCTGGCCAGCCTGCTGTCCACCAGCTGCTCTTCAGAGCCCCCCCTGGTCCCCACGAAGGACGTCTCCAGGCTGACTGTGGGACTCTTCGGCATTCCTCTGCCATTAAACACAGAGGTGAAGACGTCCCCCTGGTTCGGGCTGTAGACAGAGGGCTCCGTCACTGTCCTGTTCCGCCTCATGCTCTTCAGTTCAGTGGGGGTGCGAGAGCCTGACGGGGTCTTGGGGTCGCTGGTGGAGCGCAACTTCTTGCTGGGGAGGGACAGGGAGTTGAGGAAGCGAGTGCGAACGAAGCGCGTGGAGGCCAGGATGGTGAAGGGGCTGCGGTCTTTGACTGGTTTGGAGTGTAAATAAGAAAGAGGGCTCATCTGACTGGTCCACAATGTCACACTTGTCATCATCCAGGATGTACATGTCTGAGAGCACAAGAAAAGAATTAAGAACACAATAGGATAGCGATGTAACAATCCCAAAAACTCACGGTACAATAATTATCACGATATTAAAAAACAGAGAAAAAGTACAACTTGAAAAAAATGCCCACTATTGACTAATAACTCTGATGTGTACAGTATTGTTTGTTCATATAAAATTTTTTCATGTAATATCATGGTATGTATTGTCACAGTCCAGTACAGTACTAAGACATTTTTTATTGTGATATCACGATATAGGAGCAATAAAAGACAATAATAAATACCTACCACAACTGTCAGGGTAAATCAAAAATACCTGATTACTACGATGGTGGGACAGGATGTTTACACCTGGTATTAACATGCATTCTGGGTGACACACGAAAAAGCTGTCTGACTTTCATTTGGTTCACTGTAATGCAAATTACACCAGCAGATGTTTGTGAACACACGGTTTGTTTCAACTGATTTTACCTCTGAACCTACAACCGCAGACGTCCTTAAAAAAAATCATCAATTCTGAGAGCTGATGAGTAAAGAGAAACTTAATAGACTTCACAAAAAGGCTACGGAAAATTCTGATCATCAACAACACTATAGCCGCACTGTCCCCACTTGAAATTTCTATTCCGGTGCAGAATAAGCGTTTTTGTTTGCCCATTTCACGTTAATTAGAATTTAAATTAAAGCTGAATGTTCGCCGAATGAGTAAGTGTCTGTTGATGAGTTGTAAGAAAAAATTAATAATCTTGTAGAAGGAGTAGATGTTTATAACCAATATATTACAGGAGTCTGGCAGGCAGTGAGACAGGCAGCCACTGAACTCAAAGTCCAGAGTGTGTATTTTCAGAGCAGTGGGCTTTTGTTTTAAGGACAACAGGCTTAACTTTACACTGACAGACAATTGACAGTTCAAAACAGCTGATCAACTCACAGTGTAGGACTCATCCTCACTTGTATTGCAATTTACGATGTTGCACTTGTCTTGCGCTCCTGCAGCCTGCCTGAGCTTTCCCGAGTCTGGGGAGGAGGGGGCATGGGAAACGACTCGCTTCAACCATAGATTGTATATTAAATAGGATTTTAAACTATTTAATATTCCATCTATGGCTCAAACTCACTATTTGGACAGCCTTACTCATTTTTGCACGCATAATTGCTACGTATTTGTCCTTTAAATTAAGGTGTTTCTTTCCTCAAAACAAACAGTGTTTCGACTGATTTCACTAAATTTATAAAAGAAGCCATTTTGTTGATGGAAAACATGCCAAATTTTACAAATGAAAACAGTAACCTATATTGACTATTCCCTTAAATAATGTTGCAATTTTGTGAGGTTTTGAGTTTAAAGAAACTTTTTACACTTTGTGAAATGCTGTCAACAACAAATTCTTTTTTATTTACTATTAATTATTTGGATGTTCTTGTAAATTCTGCAAATGCTGTACATTAAGTTATTTCTTTCTTTGTGGAAAAAACAAACAAACTGTGCTGATGTAGCTAAAGCCATGTTCTTAGAGCTGTCCACTTGTGATTGGATCACCTAAAATGCATGTTGATAACAGGTATACACAGGCTAATAAATACAATTAGCAGAGTTTTTTCTGACTGTCTACAAATGCAAAGTAATTCCTACGTACTTGGTTGAGACTCGCTTTCACTGTTGTGGCGCGAGCTGGTGGATTCAGAGTTCAGACTGAGTGTGCTCGGCACTGAGGAGAGTTCGGAGGTCAGCTGTGCGTCAACCTCTTCTGGAGTGACAGGCCACAGCGTCCTGCGACTGTGTCTGACTGCATCCCAACCGTACTGCTTCAGTACCTCGCAGCCCTGCCTGGTCTTGGAGATCACTCCCAGCACATACACGCATGTCCTATGGACAGGAGAGGACAGTTCGGAAACATATTAACATGTTCTGTTAACTCATTATATACTTTCAGAAATATGTGCAATTGCTTCATTAGTTATGTTTGAGATGTTTCAGGTCAATGTGCCAAATCAAATGCAGCTTAAGACCAGATATAGGACTTTGAGAGGCAGCTGAAATCAACATTGTCATTTCACAACATTTTTGGGCACCTAAAACATATTCTTAAAACCAGAATAGTTCACACATGACTGCTGGGAGATTCTTCAAAGATTTTATTTTCAGTATTTGCAGGGTTCAGTTTGTCTGAACTCTAGAAAAACAAAGAAAATCTATTAAAAAAATAATAAAATGCAGATATCCAGGTGTAAATTTAAGTGGTCTAATGACTACAGCATAATAATAATCATTTTGATTTTTTGCATTTTACTATTCATTGTTTATTAATGCAATTACATTTTAAGCTTTCCTCGCCTACAGAAAACCTGGTTTACTGTCAACTTTGTTCTCTTGAAAAAAAAAAAGTAAGTGTACATCAGTTAAAAGTGATCTGCTCCTTAAAAAAACATAAAACCTGAGTATGAAAATGATAAGCTTACCCTCGTACTGACAGCACCTCACAGTGCTGAGCCAGCGCGAGGATGTCAGGAATGACGTTCTCCTCCTGCAGGAGATTCAGACCCCAGTTTGAAGAGCCAATGTTTCCCTGAGAGGAAAAACAACAACAACAACAATCAGTGCCATCTCTTTGTAACTATTATTATTATTATTATTATCATTATTATTATTATTATAGTGATGACAGAGCAGTCGTGACTGTTATAGTGACACTACAAAACTTTCTCTTTTGTAATCGGGAACTTTGAAGTTGTTGTACTTTGCACTTTATCACTGCTCTCAAAACCACATTTTGTCGCAGAAACACACGTGAGAAGTGAATGAGCTTAATACCAAAGCTTCAGTGTGCAGCACGTTACTGAAGTAGCTGCTGGATGTGGAGCTAGCTTGAACTACTTTATAACTTTAAAACTTCTTCTTCTACTACTTCATGCTCATTTTTTTCTATATTTGGGGTTTTCTGGCTGCTGCTCTACTGTCTCTCCCTCTCGACTCCTTTCCTCCTGGAGGCCTCGTCTGCTTCATAGGCTGCAGCTAACTGCACAGATCCCCAACCCATCCCTGACACAACCGGATATTAAAACTGCTTGATATATTTCAGGCGTCTGTAAGCTCTGGGTGAGCTCTCAGACTGTTTTTGTACAGTTCACACATAGCGATTGAGCGCTGATTTACGAGCACTGACAGAATGCCGATTTGTCTCTTTTGTGGTTGAGCTTTAAAAACTGTTGGCAAGTTGAAAATCAGGCCTACAACCCTGTAGTGTGAACTCAGCATAACTCAGGTGACATAAATGATACTGACCAGGGCCCAGAGAGCAGCCTTCAGCTGTTTAATGCCCTCCCAGGTGTCCAGCATCGGGGAGCGAACTGTGTAGCTGAGGTCAGGAACCACACTCTGGAGTCAAAAAAGACAGAAATTAGGAACAAAGGCTGCTGAATCTGCACAACCTACTGCACCTATGAAGCTATGAATGCAGAGAACGAAAAGCACAAATAAACTAAAGCAGTTACCTGAGCCTCCAATAGATGACAGCCCGTCTTATCGTGGACCAGCTGACCATACAAGTGCACAGGGAGATAGACATTTGGTCTTTGTAACCTGGAGACACAAACAGAGACATCAGGCACGCACTCTGCAGGATACCCTGCAGCTCGTCAGGTGATGACAAAGTCCAGCTTCTCACCTTTGGTTGCTGCGTCTGACGTAGTTGTCTCCATCAACAGGTTTGCGGTAGGTTGTTAGTGCTTCGTTGAGTTGCTCCTCTATCAGATCCACATACTTAAGGTTGTATTCCTGTAATAAAAAGGCATTTACGTGAAAAGAGTAGAACAAAATCATCTTGATTTGACAAAATAAAAATACTGTGGATTGCTATATTGCTGTAGGATAACATCCCGATAATACCTTCTGCCATTTATCCAGCTGTTTGCTGACGTAGCCCCTCTCATTGAGGTAGGAGAAACCTTTAGGAATGGACAGGAACCTAAACAGCACAAACAAGAGAGTATTTACTGTATGAAAAGCTGAAACATTTTGTATGATGTAAGCAGCGCTGTTGTGGTTAACACCCACCTGAGGAGCAGCAGAAGGCCCTTGTCTCCCAGGTGGGACAGAGCTGGTTTCAGCTGGATTAGAGCATGGAGGTTGGCCTGTGAACCAGCACAAAGATGCCAAGTTAGACAACATGAAGGATGGACATACAACATCACCAGCCCAATCTTGTCTTTTCAACACATTAACATTTCTGCACCGCCTCTTTCAATATCTATTAACACTATGTAAGTAAAGTGCAGTTCTACAGTCCCGAGTGTGTTTTCAAGCAGTCACCTTGTCCTCACAGGCCTCGTCCAGTATGTCCAGGGCCTCCATGGACACAGCCTTGCTGTGGTCGTGGAGCTGTGTGACCAGCAGCTCCATGCCCCAGCTACTGAAGAACTCCACGCTTGCTCGCAGCAGCACGCGGAGGTGTTTGGTGGCGTACAACCTGCACGTCTGCTCAGTGAGACAAGAAGCATTGTGGGAAAAAGAGGGGACATTAGGGTGATACTAACAGATCTTGGATGTGCAGGAACAGTGCAGTGAGGTGGAAACCTTGACTGAGTGACATATTTATTATATATTTCATATTATATTCAATGCATAACAATAAGAGTATAGAACAACAGATTAACTGTACAATTAACCCAAATAGTGAAGGCAATAACTGCAATTTGGATGAATTTAAAGCAGATTATTTCCTTAAAATACACTGGTGCAATGCATTGGTTTTTGAAATGTTTTGAAATTATGTGAGAGACAACTCTGAGACAATTTCAAAGAATGTGGTGTGGAAATATGACCCTGAATACATTCAATTTGCAGTCATAACAGCCTAATTATTTTTTCTTCTTCTCTGCTTTTTTAACATTAATTTGGGAAGGTGGTCCTTAATTTTTCAAATAAGTAGGCGTGAGCGTGAAGTTACAACCCGTTGAGAACCTGTGAAAGAGGTTCTGTGAAAATAGCTTGTGTTCAGGTCTTGACCTTATACTGTGAGGTTTTTTAAGTTCATGTCTTAAATAATATCTAAACTTCGTATCACTGCTTTATGATTTTTTTGTTTGTTTGTATGTCATGCCCTTTTGTTGCTGTGATGGTCTTACATCAGTAGCAGCAGTGAGGATCTTGGAGAGGATGACTCTGGCCAGACCATCTCTGCTGTAGTCCAGTGTGGATACAGCGAGTTTCAGCACAGCATCCTGGTTCTTCACAGAGCACAGATTCAGCAGGCTGCAAAAAACACAAGAAGAGTTGTTGGCAGAAACTTAATAAAACATGTCAATTTACCATACAAACATTTCTGAAAGTCTTACAGCACTTCAGAGCTTTCACAAGTTGATGGAATATTTTTCTGTCCACTCACCACTGAAACAGGCCACATTTCTCCAGCAGTTTGACTCCCTGTGGGTGTGCAGAGAGCGTCCCCAGGAAGAGGAAGTAGTGTTGGCTGAGTGTGGTGAGCAGGCCGTTACTCTGCAGACAGCGCTCAGGCTTCAGCCCGGAGGACGAGGACAGCCATGACACCATGTCCCTCACCAGGTCCTCCAGGTAACCCTGGCCATCCTGGTGACAGTGGGTAGGGAAGAGGAGAAACAGTGCCGACAGGAGAGGCAAGTTGGCAAATGACAAAGAGGCAAAAAAGAATGTGAGTTTTTGTGTGTAGTGCACATTTCTCTAACCTCGTCCGAGTCCATGAGGAACTCGACAAACTGACAGCCGACCACAGTGAGCTGTCTCGCCTTTGAGTGATCCAACGCCAGCCCTGCGTACAACTTACTGCTGGGCTTATAAAAGTACAGCAGCCTCCGCACAAACCTGCATCACACAGAAAACAAACAAGTATTTAAAACAAGATGTCGGAAAACTTTATCCAACTATTTATAAGTCTTCAAAAATCAAAGTCTTACTTGTGCATCTGTTCATCTTTATTGTTCCTGAGGTTTACATTTGGCCACTGGGAGGGAAAAACAACATTTAAACATTAGATTAATTTAATTACATTAAAAAAAAAAAAAAAACTGACTACAGAGTCAGTGGTGTTACATGAAACCAGTCTGACCTTAAGGATGGTGGCAATAAGCAACCAGTTCCACTCCAGGTTCTGCTTGTGGTTGAGAATATGACTGTCTCTCAGGTTCATCATCAGTGCTTCTTCTGTGTCCTGAATACAAACAGAGTTGTTAAGTGTTAAGTATGAAGCACTGATTATTTTGTAACGATTGAAAGCTTTGCAACAATTTTGAGAAAAACAGCACATCTGTCCTAAAACTGCAATAAACTCCTACCTCTTAGTTTAGCTGAGCACAAACACAGAGCAACGGGAAACAGCTTTGCAACCTTTGTCAAGAGTGCCTTCTCATAACATCAACTTTGCATCATTCTCATACTGTATCTCACATTGTATCTTGTGTGTTCAACACATGTAGAAAGAGGAAATGACACATTGTTGTTTAAGGAGCAATATGTACACACATTGAAGCCATTTACTGACTGGCTGCACAGAGCTGGCTCTGCACATTTTCAAAACTCAACACAACAAACAGGTCACTCTTGGATGAACTGGTGGCTAGACTGCTATCAGTACAAAATGTGCGGGTGATCTTTTTTGGGGCTTCGAAGC
The DNA here is from genome assembly GCA_034769285.1 of Lutjanus argentimaculatus. NCBI lineage: Eukaryota > Metazoa > Chordata > Actinopteri > Lutjaniformes > Lutjanidae > Lutjanus > Lutjanus argentimaculatus. The sequence goes on from JAWZSL010000017.1 coordinate 15,584,654, forward strand.
TTCAGTGAGAATCACGCATGAATATTTGAAACTTGTGGTCATTATTTACTTATGCTTCGCTTATTGTAATAGTCCAAAAGTTTCAAAAGGGCAGGATGGGAGATGTCAGTCAGCTTGTTCGTTCCATCTCAAAAGTCAACTGGATGAGTTAAACAGTACTGAGCAGTTGCCAGGATGTAAGGAGGGTCGAGCTCACACTAATCACAGCCCAGTGCTCACAGGACTGCATTTGTGCATACAGAGCAGAAATGCACCCTCATGAGGATGCATTCCGCTTGCACATGCTGCTCTGTGCCCTCGCATCACTTGCATGCGTCTTGTTTTCATGTGCATGTGTCTTGATACTAATTTAATGCCTCAGTTTCTCACTCAGTATTTTGTCTCTTTTTCAGTGCAATGTCTCCTTGCTCTCTTGGGGAAAAAAAAATATTTAAAAAAACTCCAAGTATTTGGATTCTGATTTGGATGACCATTACAATGGCAACAGTGAGTTCTAAGCATTCAGGTCAGCCCTAATAATATGTAAATAAGACCATTTTGGAAGAGAAACATGCTATTCTTTTCATTTGCTCTTGTTTTTGAACTTTTTAAGCCTTCAACTGATAAGAGACAGCTGAAGTTAGGACAGGAAAGGGGGAGAGAGAACGGGGGGATGACATGCAGCAAAGGGCCGTAGATGGGAGTCAAACCCATGGCCACTGCAGAGGACTCACAGCCTACGGTACAAAGGGTGCACGCTCTACCAACTGAGACACAAGGCCACCTGATTAAACCTGACTGTTTGTGCCAAGCTAAACTAACCACACCCGAGACCTTTGTTCTGACCGCACAAAGATGAATTTGATTACAACTGTGGGTAAAATGGAAAATAAGCATATTTCCCAACATGTATTTCTTAATATGTTGCTGAGGCGCAAAGGGCAGCTACACCAAAAATCTACAATCTAAAGAACATGTCCATATTTACCTTAATAACATAAATGTCCCTGTGGGAACGCGAGTGTGACTCTCTGCGGTTGTGTGAAGACACAGACTTGCGGATGATGTGGTCCAGGTAAAGACTGTGTGGTTTCAAACCTTTCTTCTTCTTCTCATGGAAACGTTTCAGGTTGTTGACTGCAGCGCTAGCCCGACTGGAATAACAATAAACATGTGGGAGATGTTTGAGTTTTTATGGATTTTTGGCAGATTTTAACAGAAATTCATGATATATTACTGTCATAGTTCACTTCTGTACTGTGTTGAGAGATAAATGCAGTGTATTGTGAGTGAATATTTCCTGTAGTTCTGGTAACTGATGTGTTAGGACTGTGTAAGGGACAACAGACATGCATGTCTGAGTGTACTTACAGTCGTTTCTGCTGTGGGATGTCAAAGGAGGCTGCCATGTTGATGAGGGTGGGAAGGCAGTGCAGGTGGTGACTGTGGGAATGAGGAAGGATGGTGTTGGCCTAAACAAGGGGAGCGGGTGGAGGAAAAGGAAAAAATGCATTTAGCATCAGATTTGCAGTAACAGCTACAGCAGGCAATTTTTCTCTAGAAACACAAATCTTTCATATTTATTCTGCAGCGCCACGCAAGAAGGCATTCAGGGCTAGTTTCTTCTTTACCTTGATACATTTCAGGGTGCAAAACAAAACTATAAATAAATACCTGTGTAAGAGATGCTTTCTGCATTTTAACATTACCATGTGTAGAAGTTCTCCCAAGAGGATGGTGGCTCTGACAGCAAGCTGATCATCACTACTGGTCACAACTTCAACAAGACCCTGTAGTAACAAAGAGGACATGGTTTATCAGTACAATCAGAGGAGCCATGATCTCTGTAGCGCTGTAATGTGTACTATACTTTACATTTTAAGCTTCTACTCAAGTTTTTGAACAAGGCTTTGAATGTCAGTCGTCATATTTCAATTTAATTTTAATTCTACAAATAGTATAATACTAATGTTATTTGTGTAGCCTAATCTTTATCTGTAGCTTTGAACTACAGCTCTAGATGTGTGATACCCCAAAATACATTCAAGCAAAATCTCTTTTAGAAATCTGCCCTTTGGTTCAAAAGTCTAAAATAAACACACTATCAGCTCACCTCTAACAGCCCGCTGGTGATGAAGGCAGACAGAACAAAGGCCAGGTAGTTGTCCATCAGATCAGGCCTAATGAGGGAACAGAAAAACATTTTCATGGCTCATGTAAACACTAAACTAATCAAATTATGATCAATTTATTCCATTTTTAGTCTCTCATATAGTTTCCCACCTCGAGCGGGCCCGATGGGGAAGGATGACTTTGGCTTCAGCAGCAACAAACCCATCAGACAGTCTCCAGGTGTCCTGGAACCTGGCGGGGTCTGAGGAAGAACAGAGCAAAGATTAGCTGGAACTAGGGTTGGGCGATTGGACAAATATGTTGGCTAACGGTGATTGGCTGAGTCCACTGGGCCATTTTTGTGAAATTATACTGCTATTGTTCACTGTTCAGTGACAGACTCTCATGTAGCAAGTTAACCAAGAGGCAGGAATGGCAGAGAGAGGCAGCAGGAAAAAATACTGTGTCAAAATACAAACCAAGATGGTTTGAATGAATTGTGTTTTATTGTGAACAAGGCAGTAAGATGATTTTTTTCTTGCTATTTTGTGACTTTTATTTGCTTATTTATTAGACAAAAAATGCGTGCACAGGAGTATGCTTTTTGTCATGATGATAGAAGGTCACTTAGCAAAACTACAATTACATGTTAAGTACTGTCTGTAAAAACACCCAAAGTACTTGGTACCAACATACTGGGAGGAAGCATGAAAATGAATTATGAGGAGATTTACTCACCGACACTTAGAAGGGCTTCCGTGAAGTCTTGGGTTGCAATGGGCACAGGGAGCCTGAATATCTCATATAACACCTCCAACAAGCCTTTCTGCAGGGCAAATTATATTAGAGAAATCAGATACATACATATTTGCCAGTACTTCTAATATCTCAGTGTCACTGCTGCTGTGTAACACAATGTAGCTTTGTTTTTCTCTGATTCCAATGGAAACAGTGATAATATCAGAGTGGTAACATTGATCTATCTGTGCCATGGCTGCCTTTAAGTATATCTCACTCTGTGCTTTGATAATCTGACTCCAAGAAGACAAGTACTCCATCTTTAATAAAAGCACAGGTCAATTAATAGGGCTGTATGATATATCATGTCAGCATCAACATCGTGATGTGTGCATGAACATTTGTTACATCGCAGGATGTGCAATGTAAAAATAAGGCAAACTAACTCATCCTACAATGTTCATGCTCCTTGATACAAAGAGCATGAACAGACATCTCATTTTTCATGGCTGATCTACAAGAAAAGTCTGCCTAATATAATTTACTCTGACTTGAGGGTTCTTGGATAAATGGAGTTTGCTGCTACTGAGTAACATGCCGTCTCAGAGCTGCCAGTGTTTCTCAGTCAGTGGAGGAGAGATAGCATCAGTTCGTGTTTTAAAGTCTGCGTCACTGCAGCCAACCCGTGGTAAAACATAAGCCTTGTCTCTAAAATCTGTCTGGAGGAGGAATAATCTGGTGGATATGTGAATTTCCTAGTTGGAGTTTCTCTTTGAGCTGCCAGTCTTGGCGGAGCTAAGGCCAACACTGCAAACCTGACTGACTATTGATTGACTGAAAGTACTGTGAGTAACTAGGGCCTCATTTATAAATGTTATGTGTGCACAAAAAAAGGTCTTAAAATGTGCGTACGCTAATTTCTAAACATAAATTTGGGTTTATATATTTTAAAAAAAGAATTGATGAAGAACTGTGCATATATTTTAGGAAACTTTGACCCATGCATATACACATTTTGGAGACGGCAGACTGGCGACGCCGATGGTGAGGTGAATTGAAGCCAGATTGTATAATAATACCTCTGACAGATTTAATTTCATGTCATATCACACATTACTTATAGATCCACCTTATCATAGACATTCAACAAAAATCTTTCAATTTGAAAAGATATAAGCTAACTCAAATATTTAAATCAAGGGGGGACTGTATGAAATTATGATCAATTGCATTTTGATGAGCGGTGTTTCTTTAACCATTTATGGGTAATTTTGGGACTGAAGGAGGTGGTGTGTCTGGCCTGTGCATGTCAGGACAATTCCAAGGGATTTATAAAAGGAAATTGCAGCCTGTCAGGCATGTGCAAGGTTTCATAAAACAGAATGTTTTTTTGGCGTACGTACATTTCCTCATTTGCACATATGCAAACATTTAGTGTGGATTCTCTGCAAAGTTTTCTAAATGAGGCCCCTGGTGTATATATTGCAAATAATCACCGTTACTGATGTGCAAATACAGATGCTGCTATTTCCATTTTGATTTCCTGATTTGATTTGTTTTGTGGGGACGTGTGGTAAAACCTGGAGTGGACATTTGAGTTGTCTTTCCTTTTGTGGTTGTGAAGTTGATTGAAACGGAATTGTTCTGGGATTGTGGGGAAAAACAAACTGACTCTTTATGAATTGGACTGAACTCTGGGACTAGTCTTACACACGCACGCATGCACACACACACACCCACACACCCATACTGCTTTGCTTGCATTATTTAATAGACTTGTTGAAAACTGAATTGAGTTGTGGCCTATTTGTTTTCACAGGGCCGGTTTTTGGTGACGTATATTTCATTGCTACTTTCTATTTGCTTTATTGTTTTGTATGGTTGAGGGACCTATTTTTTTTTCTATTTTATAATTATCAATTGTCAGATGTGACTGACTCGAAGCCCTCTTCAGTTTAAGTGTCAAATGCGCTACAAAAAAGTTATAGAATGATTAGTTCTGTCCTAATAAGGTTATTCAAGTCATCTGAAAATTCCTGTACTTTTTCATATTATGATATTTTTTGCAAAAAAAAAAAGTCACAGTGTCAGCTTGTTCTAATATCATGCAGCCCTGCATTAATATGTCTCATGTCATCACCAGCACTAGGTGCAGTGCAGCACTTCAGGCCATAAAAAATAGTGCTAATCTGATACTAAGGCTGCAAAATGAAGACTGGTACTGGGACAACCCAACTTCATTATTTGCTCCAAGATATGTTTGTGTGCAGCTTTTACAATACTCACCCTAACTTCCATATTTGGTATGCAAAGTAAGCCAATTAAAGATTGGATTCCAGAATTTCCAGCCTTGCATAGGTTGATAATCCCTGAATAAAAAAAAAAAAAAAAGAGAGACATTTAAATTACATTCAACAGTAAAGCTGAAGTGATGTAAAACAAACTTATTAGTTTCCACTTCTCATTTAAATAACTCCATTTATCACTACATTACTGTCCTTACCAGACCAGGAGCGAAAGGCTGCCACAATGGCCATTCTACTCGACAAGAAACGGGACTCTCTGTCCTCCCTGTCAACATAACACACACACATTAATTACAGGATATCACACACACAGCATCATTATGATCTCTGTAAGGCGCTTTTAAAACATCAGAAGTAGTCAAGGACAATCAATAAAAGACCTTTCTTATATAAAAGCAAATCTTTCAGAGTGACTTAAAGAATTAGCATGACTTGGCTTGCTTCACATCCTCAGGCAAGTCATGCTGGAGTCAAGCAGCCCTGATAACAAAGGTCGAATCACAAAAACACTACACAAAACCCTTGACTCTCTCAATGCATGCTGTTACCATTATAGGAACACAGCAAACGGTAAACAGAGGGAAATGTCAGAACACTATCTTTTTGTTTCTACTGTAACAGTGACACTCTTTATACCCCCCACGCCCCCATCACACACACACTCACTTGAGTTGCCCTTCAGCCGTGTCTGCGTTGTGTCGGTAGTGGAAATCTGTGAAAGGCGCGAGGATTTGCTGGAACACACACACATACAAAAGATGGATGAGTACAGAACACAGACTTTAAGGCTCTTCATTAGTTTTTGAAAATTAAAGCGACACATTCTTAAATATTCCCACAGATCATCCTGCAGCAATAATTAACCTGTTTGAGATCTCAAATTACACCAGTGTGGATATTATGACTGTGGTGATGAGATGCATCTGTCCCAGGTGTCTGTTTACAGACAATGAGGCTTTAGAGAAATGCTTTAACTGATTACTGTAAGCTCCATGGGAAAGAGACGGCAACCTACGGCTGCTAATCCTGACTGGAATGACTCCCAGCAGCACACTGGCTCATTTATAAAGAGCCGCTTCCCCTCAATTCATATCTGTGTGTGTGTGTATGTGCGTACCTCCAGTTCCACATCAACACGCACGTACTGACGGGTACGTGGGTGGTTGAGTAGATGGAGAACGGTCGTGATCAGAGCTTCGTTGATGCGGCTCAGCTGACAGTCAATCACACTCTTCAGGATGGTGCTGAGGCCTCCCCGTTTGGCCACAACCTCCGGGTTCTTCAGGGCTGCAGAAAGTCAGCAACAAAGAAATATTAGAGGCCAAGCAACTGTGTACGCTGACTTAATGTGGGGTTCATACAGATTTTTAATGCCCCTTTTACACTGAACAAAATACCCATTAACACTGGAGAACATCTGGCTTTTGTCTTCAGTGGGAGAGCGTGCGATTGGCATTCACTCCTGGGTCCAATGACCTGCAGTAGTCCTGGGTATTTATCGGCTCCAGCTTTAAACAGCGAGTGATGTGTAATGACACTGAGAGGGACATGCTATTTTAGCCCCTTTTGGCAAAGGCAATAAAGGCTTGTCACGGATTTTGCACTCAACTGAAGGTGTGAATTTATGTGATAAATCACTCATCTTTGGTCAAGCGTCTGAGCAGCGTATAGATGTTTAACTTCCTATAATCTATTCCTCGTCTTTTTGTTATCTAAAGTTTTTATTAGGACGCAGGTAAAAATCAGAAAATGTCGCGTTTTCATCAACAGTAACTTGACACAACTCCTATGAGCTCTAAAGTGAACATGACATAAGTACAAACCAACAGTGACACATGAAAAAAACTGTGTGAAACTTGTAAAATCAGCATGTTTGGCAGTTTTTTATTTAGAAAATTAAAATAGGTTCTATGGAGGCTGTGTGGAAATGAACGGGCATATAACCACTTGCCAGAGCAAAGTGCAACCACACACAACACATGAGTTTTTGTCATGTTTAGGATAATGTGCAGTATAGGGGTGGCCAATATGGCCCCAAACTATCAAAATATTTCAGGGTATTCTGTGATAAAGATATTTTTGGTTTAAAACTCGCAGGATTTTTGGGTCTCCTCGAACTCTGCCGGTGTTTCTACTTGGGGTGGTGAAATTAATTTGTTGTATTGCCCTCTTTTGCTGTTACAGTCTTCTTGCACTTTACTTTATATTACTGTGGATTTTTATAGATCTGATTTTTTGTAACCGCTTCCACAACACAAATGTCATTCCTCTTTTTGGAACCAACCCCTCCAACGTGGAACTGTTCGCAACATGACTTTCACTTTCAGCTTTGTTGTTTGCTGCGTGTTACAGTCTGAAGTCATTCTGTCAACAAGACAGAATTATTATAATGATGTGAATTTTAAAATTATAACCATATATTGTGAATGACACAATACAACACACCACAAATGCAATCCAGTCTGACTTGGTCATTAAAGAAAGTGATTAAGTTTCAAATGGCTCTTAAACACACAGTATTTTTTCTGACAAAGTTTAATCAAGTTTAAATTGTGCTGAGTTTGACTGTTTTGTTTTCTTTCTTTTTAAATTTGTTTTTGGGTCTTTTTATTGCCTTTATTGGATAGACACAGCTGAACCTGTGCTGCTGTGTTAAGGACTCAGTACGTCTGTGTACGTGGGGCCCACAATCTACCAGATGAGCCAACAGGGTGCCCTGAATTTTGACTGTTTTTTAAGTGTTTTCTTACTTTAAGACTAGTTAAGTAGTCTACATTTAAATGGGAATATTAGTCCTTAGGAACATCCCCAGTTGAAAATCAAGCATTCTTCAAGGAGGACATTCAAATTCAAGAATGTTCCTAACATTAAAAAAAATAATGGTTGAAATTAAGCATTTAAGTTTTACAAAATTTCAAGACTTTGTGCAAACCATAATGGTTCTTTTACATCGGTGTTGCGTGCTCACCTAGTTCACATACGATGGCGATGGCTGCACGGACCATGCGGTCTCTCTCCTGTAGTCCATCAGTGCCCACAGCAATTAGAGAATTTGCAATAGAGGTGGGGAACAGCATTGCATTGACAGTGATAATCTACAGAGGGAAGGAGAGGAAGAAAACATGAGTCATCAAACAAGTCTGGACAAACAGGAGCAGAAAAACAACAACTATAGGTTTTATTTTCTAGGCCTCTAGAAAAAGAAAAGTCATTTTCTGAAAGACAAAAACACTAAATGAACGTTGTCTAAAGGTCACATATCTTAGAATTTACAATCCAAAAAGTTATAACATAAATGTATTTTATGATGGGAGACTAAGCTATATGTCACAGAATGAAAACAGGGGTTGCATTACTGCCTGGATGGCCGACAGTACTTTCCTGAAACCAGACCCTGACTCTATGTGTGCGTGCACGAGTGTGAGCGTGTACGTGTGAAGAGAGTTTACAGTAAACTACAGAAAGAGCTATAAATAGCCGCGCCTGCAGACTAGTGCAAACCGTCGACATACACTGACACTGCTGCTAACCCAACTATCTTTCTGGTGGCACTAAGGCTGAGCAGTGAGGGTAGATGGTAGAGGGCAGATTTCTCTGCCTATACAGCAGTGATTGAATCAATGAGAGAAAGAACATCTTACCTTTCGGACTAGTCTCAGAGCCTGAGTTCTTTCCCCCTCGTTGCTCTGCTGGATATCAATGCATCTAAACAAGCACACAAACAATTAGTCATGTCCTTTTCTTGTTACCACAGCCAGCTAGTAGGAGAAAGAAAAATGTGTCAGCAGGAGAAAAACAAGTGTGACTAAAGCTTATCATTTCAAAAGAGATGGAATAAGTTTGAACAAATTAAGTGACTTCCTGTAAAGAAAAAAAAAAGGATATTCTTTGACCAACAAAATGAAGAGTCAGCCAGAAACCACTTTCCCACCTGAGTGGTTTAGTCAAAGCAGGATCTTACCTGGCCACCAAATAGTCCACCTGTAGTTTGAGGACCTTCTGCAGCACACTGGTGTCTCTAATGAGGTAGCGGAGTGACCGCAACCCTGCAGCACGAACTTCCTTAGCCTCATTTAGTAGAGCTAGTCGAAGACTGGGGGTTAAAAATCAAACACTTAAATGAATCCACAATTGCAGAATAGACATGACAGAGACATAAAGATTTGCTAGGACTTAACAAACTATTGTTATCTCCTGAATTTTTTCACAAGCATGATGATTCTTGCTGCTTTTCAATTAAAAACTGACAACCTTTCGGTCGGTTGATACACTCTTGTCCGACCAAATTAATACTCCTTACAAACAACTGTTAGCCTTATTAATAGGGCTGTCACAATTTCAATACTGACTCAAAAATCTATTAAAATGAGCTTTCAATTATCAAATCAAAAAGGAATAATCTGCAATTCACACAATATTTTTTTGTCTTCATCCTTGCTTACTTGTGGCAGCCCAGTGTGGCCGAAGACAAGCCAACACTTCAAAGACGACACAGTGTAGCTTACCAGCCATTATAATCACACTTGATATCACACAGACAATATTTTTAAAGTTATTTTTTTTGGCCATTTTTGCCTTTTTATTAGATAGTGCAGCTGAAGAGAGACAGGAAAGGGGGCAGAGAAAGAGGGGATGACACGCAGCAAAGGGCCGGAGGCGGGAGTCGAACCAGCGGCCGCTGCAGAGGACTAACAGCCTCCATACATGGGTTGGACGCTCTACCAACTGAGCTAAACGTCCGCCCACAGACAATCTTTTTAAAGAAGAATTTGAAAATGGAAATTACAGTTGTCAGGGCATAAAACCAATAATATGTTGATCTTTACAGATCAAAACTCGATAGTCTGACAATGGCATAACTGTCAATGCAAAAAAAAAAGAAAAAAAAAAAAAGAAAAGAAGTTTAAATCAAGTTGTGAACTTAAAATCCAAAGTCATATCTAACTGAGGATTTGGAGAATGGTGCCAACCTTAATAAATAACAAGCCCATGAATGTGAAATACAGCACACACTGATAAAAAAGAACACAGTGTACAATCAGTAACTACTAATAGCTGACTCACTTACCAAATGATGATTTCTTCATATGTAAACCCAAAGTTTTCCTCACGGTGGCTAACACTGCATAGCAGCTGTAACACAGAGGCAGGACAGAAAATCAATGAACTGGTTCATAGAAGGAATGCATTAACATGGCTTCAGTAAAGAACAGAAGTCGGCCTAGCAGAGTCATTGTGGTAAAACTGAGTGACTATCCAAACTAACAAACAACAGCACAACACTCGCCTGCAGGGTGCTGCAGGAGCCATGCAGGTGTGTTTGTTGTACTTTCCCACTTGCCTGTTACATGCTGAATTGTTTGGAGTAGGTGAATCATGGCTGGTGAGATGTTATGCTCACTGGTGGCAGTTGGAGGTTATAATTATAAAATGTTGGGCAACACATTCACAGGTCCAGCAGTGGGTGTTGGTTTTTTTCATGTCCACCATTTGTTGAATATACTGCATGTGTTGGATATATGAAAATAGAGGGTGATAACAGGAAGTAATAGGTTGGCTAATTCTGTTGTATTTTTCTTCGACTATTTGCTCCTGTTTTCTGCACCCTGCCAGGCCTGCCAGTAAAACCTGTTTTTAGCATGAATTGCCACTTTTAGCACTTCCCTCACCACAGGTCCTCCATCATTAACAGAGGCCCACACACAGCTGGTGTACATACGATTCAAATTGCATGCACACAGAAGCAGTTCATTATAAAAACAATAAGTCTTCGGTGTGGTCGGTGTCGACTAGCTGGCCAACACTAACAACAGCAGAGACTGAAACTTATTATATGCACAAAGCAATGAGCTCGTTGGGAAAAGGATGCTGTGCCATTTTGGGGCTGCCACCTTTCTTACAAGCCCCCCGAGGCACCTTCACACTACCAACAAGTCAGTGCTACTCCATCACAGTAGTTCAGTCTAACCCTGCCAAGCACCAGCAGGAGACTCGATGAGTTATGTCTTGGTCACAATACATGACTTTCAAAGTTGTCAGATCATTGTACTGTTCACACTACACAACTTTCTGTCTTGTAATGGGAATCTTGTTTTTTGCACACGACAAGACAGGTGGTCACACCTAACTAAGGCTGAAGGTCAAAGATTGGAATCATCTGTTGGACACCCCCCTCAGTCGACTGAGATCCTCAAGTCCTGCAGTTGTTTTCTGTTTTGTTTTTTCAGTCGGTGTGCATTACAATAATAAGATAAAAGAGACAGAGGCTTGCAAAAATGTACTGGGAACTTAAATACAGTGAATCATAAATATATTTTTAGATTATCTGGTGCACTTACTAAAAAAAAATCTTTGAGACAACATGTGCTGGTGGTTAACTGATGAGTGAAGGTGAAACAAGTGGCTGGAAACAGCATGCCTGGCTGTTAACTTTACAAAGCAAGTCTCTAAACCACCACCAACCACAAAGCTAACTGTGATGGAAGCAGAGAAGTGTGATAGAAACAGAGCACAGGTGATGCACTGTCAGCCCCCAGCACATCGCGGAGCGTGCAAGGCAGGTGACGCGCCGCTGTGGCTGACAGCGCTGCTGCACCCTGGCAGGAGAGATGCTTTGCAGCAGGATAGGACTGTATACCTTAACTAAAAGCAGGAGAACGGACACTTTGAATGTGAGTAGTGACATTAGATTGTTAATACTGAAGCTTCAGAGTGCAGCATGTTACTGTTGTGGCTGCTGGGGGTGGAGCTAGTTTGATCAACTTTATAAATACTACTTTTTGCTCATTTTGTTCTATATTTGGGCTTTTTTTTAGCTGCTGCTGCTCCGGTGCTTTTCTGTCTCTCCTTCTTGACTCCCCCCCCCCAACCTGTGTCATTGGCCGTAGCTTGTTGTTGTTGCATGGCTCCCGATTACGACCCGACTGGATATTAAACCTGTTGGCGAGCTCTCAGATCACATTTTTGAACAGTTCAAAAGAAGCGATTGAGCACTGAGTTGTGAGCACTGAGCGAACGAGTGGAAAATTAGCACTTAAATCCTGTAGTTTAAAACCAGCACTAATTAAACTGGTAGTTTTTGTGTGAATTGTTCCTTAAATCTGGATATAAACCTCCTTTCTCCTTCATCATAAACCACAGACCAGGAGGAAAGATGGAGCAGGATGGGATGGGTGAACGTGATGAGTAGGGGGTTTTAAACCAGCTGTGATGTCAGAGCCCAAGCAGGCAGGAGGAGGGGAGAGGAGATGGGGAGAGGGGCATGTGACACTCTCTGGTGGGGATTAGGTCACCCTCACTGTCCTGGAACCCTTATAAGGAATCAGAGGCATGGTGCTCTATACACACACAGACCCACACACACGTCATGACTATTACCCTCCTGTCAGTTGTAAACAAGAGAGTTAGGTGCACAGATTACAGACACACAACTCAGGCCCACACTGCTGCAGTGCCAGCTGCACAAGGCCAACACTCAGTGGCTGCATGGCCACCAACGATCAGTCAAGATATGTCCATGACAGACAGACAGACCAGGTTTAAGGGTTGCTCTGCAGAAATCAGCAAAAGTCTAAGCAGGAATTATTGGCCAGGGATGGTGAATAGAGGAATTATTCCTGCAGACTATGCAAGCATAGGGTTGCATGATTATGGCCAAAATGATAATCCTGATTAAGCTGATCAATATTGAGATCATGACTATGCATTGATTTTAGGAACAAAATATTTTAGTGCACCTTCACATTTAAACAAACAGAGCAGTGCTTTGAACTTCCATGTTGTGCTACATTCCTGTTGATGTACAAAGTTGGGCATCAAAATAAGACAAAATAAGTCCTTATTCAAAGTGCGTCTCCTAGAAACAAAATATTTAAAAAAAATAGTTTTTACCCAAATTAAAAGAGAAATCTGTAATATATTTAGTATAATAAATCATGAAATGACCATGATATGTCATCAGAGATCAAGGAAACATGCTTCTCTGACAATGTCGCAACTGTGGTGCCCATTTTTGAAATTTCTGTTCTCCTCACTTATCATTGTCTTTATTAATTTACAATGTTGAGTACGTCCTGCACTCTGCGGAGCTCCTGCAGCCTGCAGAGCTTCCTTGAGTCTGGGGAGAAGGGAGCGAGGGGAAAAGACTTGCATCAACCTTAGATCGTATATTAAAGAGGATTTCAACTTATTTAATATACAGTCTACGGCTCCAACTCACTATTCGGACTGCCGTACTCATTTTTGCACACACAATTGCTGCTTAATGCTCCTTTAAATCGACAGAACTGCTTTCACTTTCACATTATGCTACATTCATACAGTGATGTGCTGTACAGTATCACTGTTATGGATGTCTCAGTTGAGGCTGGACAAGGACGGGGATTCAGTGTGGGAAGATTAATTTATTCTCCTTTGCCTTCACGCATTCATCGTACTGCAGTTTGTGGGGTTTTTCAGGTGTTTAAACAAGTTAGTTGTGTTGCTTTGCAGCAGACAAACAATTCGCATGCACTCTTTGCATTTTGATTTGTTCTTGCTCAACATCACCTGCCATGAATCTGAAATAGCCTACTTCCAAACAATGGATGATGATATGTTTAGAGGGACTAGCTTCACTTTGTGTTATTCTTCCTCTTTTTTTCATTTGCAAACAATAAATCTGTGCATCACAGTCGCCAGCTGTTGAGAAGTGGGACAGACAGGCACAGCATAGTTATTTAGCTTGGTCTCAGCATTTTCACCCTCTGTTCTGATGCATCCTACAGTCCAGGGTCACCTGTTTTATCGTTCAGTTTAGTTGCTTTCATTTATATAATGGATTTACTTTCGTACTGTCTGTATTGAGAAATCTTTATAGTTATAGTTTATCATGCATGAAAAACTCACACATAAACAGAGAAATGGAATAAAGTTGGGATGTTACAAATGAGAGTGTCTGAGGTTCACAAGAGCAATAACCAGACATTAGAAATCTCAGGTTTCAAAGTCAGAGTGCTGCTCTTGATGCACATTAGGTCAGAGTGCTTTTGCATCCCTAGAGCTCCTGTTACATTCACTGTCAGCGTCACAATGACAGGCACGACTAGGCCTGCTGGCAGCAACACCCAAGAGAGGAGGATCAAGGAGAGGTCGGTGGTGACACTACAGAGGAGGGGGAGCATAGCCAGTCAATCTTTACATATATCTGAACATTGAATCAACCCCCTTGAAAAGCTTAGATAACAATAGCTTTGACTATTGTTTAGCTTTTTGACTATTGCTTTCACTAATTCACAGTGTTGTCAACACTGTATAAAATAACAGCTAAAACACTGGGTTAAAAGCATTTAATCTGACAGTGTTACCTTTATGAAGTTGTTCAGGTGGCCCAATTTTCGCATGTTACTGACTCCGTGCGGTTTGGCCACATTTTGAAGGATTTCACGGAAGTTTTCTGATGGTTCTGCAGAAAAAAGAAAAGGAAATACAATGTAACTAATACAAGCATTAAGCCATATTGCCATAATATCGGCCGATGAACCGTAATTGATATGTTGCAGGAAGGAAGTTGGTTTAGCTGGTCAAACTAATTTGGTGTGTACAGTCAAAACAAGGTCTAGACAGTAAAAGCAAGACTCAAGGTGGGAAGTGTTTTTTGTTTTCAGTTCCTTTCAATGTGTTTACTGTGATGTTCTTCACAAAGACAGATGTTTTTTAAAACAGAGTATTCTCTTGGCAAGAATTAGTGCCTTAACAGTAGTTTATAGTAGTAGATTCTACATTTAAACAAAAAGATAAATGCTGCAGGTATAAATTCAACAGCTTAATGCACGCATTCAGTATTTCCTCCTCAGTAACAAGGTTTACCAGAGGATCAGCAACATTTAGTTTCAATCTGTCAAAATAATAACTTAAATATAGGAAAAGAAATTAAGACTTTGCTTTGTAGTCACTGGATTTATTCTAAATTAGTACAACATGTTCTTCTGTCCATAACAGACAAATACAAAACCAAAATGTGAGTTACCATGTGCAACCAATCTGACAGTAAGATGTAAAGTTGCATAAATGTATAAAACATAATAATCAGAAGTCCAGTTCACAGGGAAGCATTGGGAATCTATCTATATATGCAATAATAGTCTCTTGCAAATGGATTTGGGCTAGTTTGAGCATGTGTCCAATCATCATCAATGCTACTGCAATAAAAACAGTTGACAGAGAGTTGCATTAACAATTTTGGCCTTCATGATCTTGAACCCTTGGGCACACATATGGATCAGTCTGCAGTTTTAGGACTGTACAGAACTCTTGAGACACACCACCATAATGTTATGAAGCACACACAGCCTAGCTTAGAATGAAATAGTGATGTTGACCAATACTCTACACCTATTAAACTTTGCAAATCCAAGATGATACAGCTTGCAGATTAAGGGGACAGTCCCACTCAAAATCAGAAAATTGTATTTTTCCTCTTACTTTGAATGCTATTTATCCTTCTAGATAGTTCTGATTTGTGTTGAAGAGTTTTGGAGAAAAAAAAAAGGAAAACTCAAAAGCAATGTCTCTTTCCAGAAATTATGACCGCCACCATATCATCACACAGAAGGGAGTGTGCATTTACTCGTACACAAGAGGCTCATGCTGTGACAGCATGGCATGTAAATATTCATGTCCTGGTGATGCAGCTTGGTAGAGAGAAAACAGGTCCACCATGAAACTTTTCATAATAAGGTCTGTGGATCAGCAGTAGAGCTGCAATGATTAGTTGCTTAATCGAATAGTAGTCAACTATTCAATTAATCACCAACTATTTTAAAATCATTTTGAGAATTTTTTAAAGTACAAATATCCAATTCTCTAAATTTCAGCTTCTCAAATGTGAATATTTTCTCGTTTCTTTAGTCCTCTATAACAACAAACTGAATATTTTGGGTTTATAGCATTCCTAAGAAAGAACTAGTAGAATAATTGAGAACATAATCAATAGATTACTCGTTAATGAAAATAATTGTTAGTTGCGGCACTATCATGAGTATCCAGCTCATGATTTCTGGAAAGAGACATTGCTATTGAATCTTTTTCAAATGTATTTTTTTTGGTGCTTTGAGTGCCACAAGCTGAAAGCCATCTAGTTCAATCATACTCGAGAGAAGCAGACACCTCTAAAGCTGATATCTCCAAAATTTGCAACTCACACCAAAACAAACTAGACAGATGCTGTAAATAGCAATACAGGTAGAAGGAAAGGTGCATATTTGATTTTGGAGTGAACTGTCTTTTAATGTGTGAGCTGTTTTATCATGGATTTGCAAAATATAATTATAATATGTGTAGGACACTGGTCAACCTGAATATTTCTTTCCCCATTCCAGGTGTGTGCAGCTTCATAACACAGGAGTTTTGTACGATCTTAAACCCGCTTATGTAGGGAGCTTGAATCATGCCAACAGGGAGAACATACTGGCCTTTTGTGCTGCCACTTCTGGTGCAAAGTGTCCCACGGTTTATACTGTTAGAACAAAACCAGCCGGCTGCTCCATGTAAACAAACTGGTACGCTGTGTTGATAAATCTGAGCAGACTGTGCAACTGTGTGTCAACGTGCCAGTGGAAAAACCACCCTGCGCACCCTGAGCTGCTGTCTAAATGCTACTCAGCTAACAGCCTTGAAACCCAATTTCTCCTCCAGCCAGCGATGACCAACGCATGACTACAGTGCTTATGGCTGGTTGGCTAAATAACAGGCTATCTTGCCCACTCACACCAATCACAACAACAGAGCGTCGTCATGGCTGGTTAGCCGTGGCAGCTAGCTAACAGCTAACTCAGCTAGTTAGTTAACGTTAGCTCGCTGCCGCCTGTTATTGTGATATCGTTAGGAATGTTATTAAGACGAAACAGAACGGGAAAACCGACAACAGCAATGGCAGGACAAGTGCACCGACTAACTAGGTTTTCGCTTCACACGACTGGTGTTTGCAGAAAAGCTCCTCATCCATTTTGAACAATAATCGCTTTCAGGGTTGATGTGATGAAGCCTCTGCTTACCTCTGCTCAGATCCAGCGGTACGTTCTCCTCCCCGCTGTCATTCCGACCTGTCAGAAACAAACACAGCCGCCATGTTGACGGGTCACTCCGGGGTCATAACGTGCCTCAGAAACTCTAGTTTTGTAATATCGCTCCATTACACATCTCACCGAGTCGAGTTTTTCACGCTTACCTCGCATCCGAAGACTCCGGATAGGACGGCCGCGGAAGCTGGCCGCCATGTTTCCAGGAACATACACAACACCGGAAACTTCGCGGCTTCTCGCGAGGACACAGACAACGGGGGCTGTTGTCGCGGGTCGTGTCTAGAAGGGAACCCCAGATCCGTGCAAGATCTCGCGAGAGTGGTAATTTTAACACAAACCATAATCTTTTCTTAACTCCATCCGAGAGTTTTCTGTCCAATAATCTACCCAGATTTAACCACAGGGTTTTCACATTATAAAACATAATTCTTTTCTGCAATGAAGCGCAATGTAAAATTAATGCGTACAAATCTCGCGAGACTTTTGAAAATCGAGGGTTCCGATTTTGACACGGCCGTTGTCGCGACATAGCCGCAGCAGACCTCCCACAGACCTGAGATCAGCTGGATCCTTCTTAATCCCCCTCTAATCTTATCAGGGATAAAAAACACACATCTGACCTGGCGACAGTATTGTGGTCTTTGAAGAGGGAGCTGTTTGACAGCATGGAACTTAATATACATTTTTTACACAAATTTATTTTTTTTAAACCACATTAGGTTTCAATACATTTCTGAGAGAGTTGTCTATTCAGGCTCACTGAAGTTTATTAGATCTTGGGAAGCCCTTTTTTACACGAGTATTTGTCAGTTTTATTATTTACTTACTTTGTATGATTTTTGCGCTTGTACTTTTTATTTTTTCATCGTGATTGTATTTGGTTGTCTTAAACTGTACTTTTTTTTTGGTAGTTACTAAGTGTTGAATTTGTGTCCTGCATTTAAAAAAAAAAAAAAAGAAAAGAGAAAACTTTTCATCTCAAAAATACCATCATCATTCAAAATAGAATTTAATAGACCTAGAGATCAAAATAGGTTGTGAAATTAGCATCATCACTCCCAAACATGAATTTATGGATCTTTATTATTGATCAAAAAAGTCACAATTATTCTAAAAGTAAACATATACATCAACAAACAATAAAGCATGCTTAAAGTTGCTTAACCAAATGCTGATGATTAAACTTCACACGATAAACAGGATCTGTCCATTTTCTAAAAGCATGTCACCATCAATTTAGTGGTAGTTACAACATGTTGCAACATTACATTGACCAGTATCATGTATTACTTTAATCATAAATTATGTAATGTAATGTAATTTCATTAACAATGTACAAACACTGGATACTGATATACAACACTGAAATGTTCCAGGATTCTGATCCATGCTCTTCACATTCTCACGTTTTCATAGATAGAAGCTGTCGGGGGGGGGGAAAAGGAAACATTTAAAAAAAAAATTCACATTGAATCCTAATAAATGTCTGGTCTGCAGTGGTGGAAGACAGACCCAGATCCTTTGCTTAAGTAAAAAATAGAAATACCACAATGCAGTGGCAGACTCAGGGGCTGTCTGAGGGGCAAAAAGTAAAGTTCCAATTCCTGGTTTAGATTAAAATTGTTTCATTGTACAACAACTTCTTCAACTCAGTAATAAAAACACACAGGGAACTATTTAACCATTTAAAGGCACATATAATTTTCTAGCATGTATGGCTGCCAATATGGCTCTGCATTGTGTTTTCTCCACTGGAGGGTTACTTTACTATGCTTTGTCCACTTAAAAAAAATGTAATTAGATTAAAGTTACATTATCAACAATTAGTTAACTACATTTTTGATTATGTCTTCAAAATATAGCAAAGTAAAGCACATCTGACATACAGGGTTTCCTAGAAAAGTGCTCCACTTTGTTGTTCTTCTGGCAGGAGAAAAAAGAACCTTGTGCAAAAAATGCATTTTGTTTGCACTGTTGTGAGATCTTTCAAGAGAAAAAAAAATATATTTGTAGGATTTGCAGAACTCCAATTGTTGTGACTGCATCCATCTTTTTTATAATGCAGTGCAATATTTTCGATGCTTCTGATTATTCAAATATTGCCATGTAATTTGTATTCATTAGCTGACTATATTTCAGATGAATTTGACCCAACCCTGTTTAAAATCTAGAGTAATTAGAAACAAATAAAATGTAGTGGAATAAAAGTACAATATGTCCCTCCATCAAGATTGTGTGTTCCACCACTGTTGGTCTGTTGATGTTATATTTTGAGTTACCAGAACGTACCTTCTTGGATGTCATCACAGTAAATATCATACCTGTGTAAAATAATAAGATAAGATATCATACGGACCATACTGTATAGTAGCTGGATGTCTATCTGTAGTAAGCTAAAGGAAAAAAATACTAAGAATTTCACTGTCTAGCTGTCTTTGAGACACAAAATGTAAGTGCAGATATTCTGAAATATGATGAAAATCTTTGACATTATTACCCGTCAGAAGGTGGTGAAGGATTCTGGGAACTGACATTATCATAAACACCATCTGTGGGAACAGAAACAAGTAATATTTAGTATTTACTATGTCTCCTCAGTAGTTTGTATGTGCAGTAAGTGCCAAAAATATAAGCAAAACAAATTACTTTCAACTGTGGCTGGTTGTGTCAGAGGAGAAACTCTGATGGGAAAAGAGAAACAGCGTTATGATGATGCAGTACAATGACTGGAAGATTGTACATTTAATAGTTTTAAATAAGAGTTTATGGACAGGATATCATAAACACTTGCAAAAAAAAAGGGGGGTGTCGACTTTACTGTAACGTTAACTGTTTTCTGACTCAACAAGTGCACATTATTAGATTCAAAAGGTATTTGAGAGGCATTACGTTGGATTAAATCACAGATTTTCAAGGTTTCAACTGTAAAACCAACTTGGCAGCAGTTTATGATGTTTGCAATGATTGTGTTAACCACTGAGTGTCACCTATACACAATCTACATTTTGTCAGATATTTGAGAAAAAAAGAAATAATTCTAAGTGACACTTGCACTGTAGTAAAGAGCTGCAAATACTAAAGTCTTGATTTAATTTAGTTTCTGTCTAAATATTAGTTTCACCAGTGGCTTTACTTATTACTTCTGTCAAATTGTTTCAGCTGTACTTGTACATCATCATATGTTTTGAGTGCAAAAATCTCAATTTGTAGTAGAAAGTGAAGTTTTTGGTTAAACACTGACCTCTACTGCCTCATATATCATTACCATCTACTTTAAATTCACCCACTGGAGTGGAGTGACCTAAACTGACCCATCAATTCAAAACAAATACACAAAGAGTACAACCTTGTGTCTGGACTATCCACATCGTCATAAACATGATTCTCCCAAACTGTTTTCAAAAAAAGGTAGGAAAAATGTGAAGAGAGATTATTATTATTTTAATACTGTCATATTTAAACAAACTAAATGAAGAAAAAGCAAAACAGCTTACAATTTTGCTCGGTGAGCCCACTACAAAGGAGAGAAACCATTAAATCAGCAAGAGACCATAAAGATGCATAACAGAAAAAACTTGTCACAGATTTGTGTGTTTCACGATGTTTATGCAAAATGTTAGAGGCATTTTGTACCTGCAAACCTCCTCTGGTGCCCCGATGTCATCATAGATGTCTGTCTCTGCAGACCCCAGCTCCTCCTCCTCCTCAGGTCCTGTATCAGTGTTCACACAGTCGTCTGAAAGAACATTTAACGATATGCTCTTAGAAATAAGGGTTCCAAAAGGGTTCCCCCGAGAACAATTTGTTCCCTCCTTTTCTTTTCTGAAACTTGCAGTAGACCTCCTGACCAGACACTGTCCCTGTGATTTACCTGTACTGTGGACGAGACTACAAGCTCACCTTGATTCACAGACAAGTCCAGTTTTCCTCCTTTAAAATCAGTGAGCACCTTCCCCTTCAGGATTACTTGAAATGGTCCTTTACTCTAGTAGAGGATAAAGAGATGTCAGTAATGAGTCAGATTTTTACTTGATCTCTGTTATTTAAGGGACAGTGCACCCCTAAAATTGAAAATACATATTTTTTTCTCTGGTGCTATTTATTCAGATAATTTTGTTGTGAGTGGCTGTGTTTTGGAGATTTCAGCTGATGTCCACCTTCTCAGTAAAAAAGTGCAGACATTCTGTACTCAAGTACAAAAGTTCAAATACTTGTAAAAAAAAAAGACTCTAGTTCTTTTGCCCAAGTAAATGTTTCTACCAACTTTTTATGTGCAAAGCTAACTGAATTTATGTAATTTTCATCTTGTTTTATGTCATATTATGTCTTCTTACTGCCTCTTGTTACATCTTTCATGTTGTTTTGTTCTTGTTACGTCTTTTCACGTAATTTTCATCTTGTTATGTCTTTTTTTTTTTTAGGTGCTTTGAGCACCACGAACCGAGTATCATTTAGTCCTGTTATCTTGGAGAGAAGACAGACATCTTTACTCACACCAAAACAGTCTAGATGGATAAATAGTACTACAGGTATAAAAATCTAAATATGTATTTTTGATTTTGGGGTGAACTGTCCCTTTAAGGTGTTTGAGGTTTGTTCTGCATAATGCATGAATTTAGCTGGTAGTGTATCTAAATGTGTTTTGTGCTTTTACCGTCTTCTTCTTTGCTTCTTGTTCTCTCTTCTTCTCTTTGGCTTTCTGTTGTTTCTGTAGTTTTTTCTCCTCTTTCTTGGCTTTTATGTCTTTCCTTTTCATTTCCTTTGAGTTGATGGTTCCATTCAGCTCCTGATTATCACAGTTATCAATATATCAAACCAATATTAAAGACGCCATTTTGGTAGCTGGTATAAACTTTAAAAGTACTCACTGCCCGTTTCTCCTCTGCAACTTTGCCATGGTTTGTGACGTCTTTTGCACTGTTACTCTCTTGATGTTCTTTAAATTTCTCTGCTTGTTCCGGCCTTTGGACAGATAAAAAAATGTATATAACAGTTAGTTCCAACAAAAGTAATTTGATTGGATGAGAGACATTCTATGAGTGCTGATATAGAGTATAACAGCACTCAGACTTTGAACTACAGATATCAATCCACTTTACAGGTGTTCTAATAACCACTGCATTAACATGATTGACTAACAGATAGAGACCATAGAGGACCATGTTGTAAATTAACAAGATCGTTCCCTTAACAGTTTTCACGATCTGCAAATGGATTCATTAGTAGTTTCGCTTCTAAAATCAGCCTGATACTTTAAAATCCTGTGGTTGGTTTGTTTGCTTTCAGACCACAAACAAACTGAACCAAACTGCACTGTGGTATAAAAGCAATATCACACTCGAGGTTGTGTCTGTTGTACTGAATAATCGGCACGCTCTTAGAAACAAGGGTTCCAAAAGGGTTCTTCTCAACAGGCTGAGGTTCTATCCAGCCCTGTTTGCTTCTGCAGAACCCCTCTTTGAACAAAGGGTTCATCAAGGGTTCTTTGTAAGACTATGGGTTCTATTAAGAACCCTTTTCATCCAAAGAACTTTTTTTTTGGAAAGATAGAGCTCTTCGAGGATTGTTGAAATCTTTCGTCAAGGGTTTGTCAAAGGTTCATAACATAAAAGGGTTCTCATTGGAACACCCTGGGTGGGTTCTAGATAAAACCCTTAGAACATAAAAGGGTTCTTGTTCTAGGTTCAACCATGACACCACAGAGAGGTTCACAGCAGAACCTCTCATAGGGGGTTCTGGGTGGAACCTTTCATAGATGATTCTAGGTATAACCCTTAAAGTTGGGTTCTAGGTATAACTTTCTGAAAGGGTTCTAAGTGGAGCTTTTAGAAAAGGTTCTGCTAGGGAATCAAAAAGGGTTCTCCTATGGGGACAAGTCAAAGAATCCTTTACAGTTATAGTTAGTGGTTTTATTTCTAAGAGTGCTGATATTTAGTACAACAGCACTCCCTCTCATGTGTTACAGCTTTAACATATTGTATATATTCAGAACAATATTCGTCTTATTCCTGCCTGACTCTTACCATCTGTCATGAAGTTCTTCGTACATGTCTTCACCCAAATCTGCCTGTTGAGGCAAAAGAAATCAAACTGATGAAAACTAAAAATCAGCATAAATATTATTTCCTCATTGCACTGATCACCTTGAGATCATACAGAAATCATTTGCAGGATTAAGATTAGATTACCTCTCTTGTATTTGAAGGATGTTCTGTGAAGACAATGCAAGAAGTAATATAGCAATCTTGTCCGTCAATATGATTTTATTTGCTTGTGTGACTGATTAAAGGGACAATTAACCCAAAAATATCTATCCAGATAGTTTTGGTGTGAGTTGCAGAGTTGTGCAGATTGGCTGTAGAGATGTCTGCCTTCTCCTGAATATTACTCAGCTTGTGTTGCTCAAAGCAACAAAAAAACACATCAGAAACTTAACGGCAATGTCTCTTTCCAGAAATCATGACCAGGTTACTCAAGATAATAAGATACTTCTGCACAGTGATACGACTGGTGGGTGTAGGTCAGTAGAAAGAAAATAGTTCCACCATGAAATTGCTCACAACAAGGTCTGTGGATTATCTTGAATAATCAGATCATGATTCCTGGAAAGAGATACAATCAAGGTGCCATCTCACACCAAAACAATATAGGTTGATGAATAGCACAACAGGTAAGATGAAAATATGTATTTTTGATTTTGTGGTGAACTGTCCCTTTTAATCAATGGTGGATTTATTTAGTAGAATCATATAAAATGAGGCATGACCTTTGGGAAGTGGTGGAGGGATCATGACGCCGACATCATCATAGGTCTCATCCTCGTCCATTTGTCGACTCCTTGATTATGGTCAGAGAGACATTTTGTCAATTCAAACACTTTATGAGCAGAGTGGTGCAAACATTGTCTTTGCAACTGCGCATAAGTAAAGTGTCATTTCTTTAAGGGTACTGTTGAGATCGGTGAAGATCTGACAAACAGCTTCCTGTGAGAAGCAGCAGGCAAAGTGCTGAAACTGTGAAGCCTGAATCCACAGCAGATCAGTAGACCACTCCCTCCAGAATTTCACAGGCTGTTTGGGGGATTGTCATGGTAGCTACTCTGTTTTGAGTTTTCCTTGTCACCTTACCAAAAAAAATTACCTTCGAAGTAATAAAATATATTTTTTTTGTAAATATACACTTACTTACACTTTCAAGTTTCAAAAAAGTTGGGACACGAGCAACAAAATAACGTGCAAGCTGTGTGAGGCTCAAAAACATATTGTGGTACACTGTGAAAAATTGCATGGGGAGATAGTCAAACAGTTTAAGAATGTTTGCACAATGAATGAATGCACAAAACTGCAGGAATTTAGGGATTTCACCATCTACAATTCATAATTTCATTCGAAGATTCATACAATCCAGAGACACACATGTGACCTTTGACCCTACCGGTGGTACACATACTTGTATAAAGGATACTACATGGGCTCAGAAACACTTGTTGATAACACAGTTTGTTGCTGCATTTACAAATGCAAGTAAAGACAGAAACACCATTGACTTCTCTGGGCCCGAGCTCATCTAAGATGGACTGACACAAAGTGGAAAAGTGTGCTGTCATCTGACGAGTCCGCATTTTAGATTGTTTTCAGAAATCATGGACATCATGTCCTCCAATCTAAAGAAGAAAAGGACCATCCAGATTGTCACTAGCTCTAACTTCACAAGCCAGCATCTGTGATGGTACGGGGGTGTGTTGGTGCCCATGGCATCACGAGTAACTGTCACATCTGGTACATACAGGTTTTGGAGCAACATATGCTGCCACCCAGACATCTTTTTCAGAGACAAAAAAACATTTTTAATCAGTTTGAACATTAAATAT
This sequence comes from Lutjanus argentimaculatus, assembly GCA_034769285.1. Lineage (NCBI taxonomy): Eukaryota > Metazoa > Chordata > Actinopteri > Lutjaniformes > Lutjanidae > Lutjanus > Lutjanus argentimaculatus. The sequence goes on from JAWZSL010000017.1 coordinate 15,609,718, forward strand.
ATTGTCTTTGTTCTGCATTCAGTTGAATATAGGCTGAAATGTTTTTGCAAATCATTGCATTTTCTGTTTTCATTGTACACAACGTCCCAATGTTTTTGGAACTGGGGTTGTAATTTGCTGCAATACAGGGACTTTGATATGGACACTTACAAAGTAGTTGCATGGTTGGATGATGGGCATAGACGAAGAGGTGGAGGCGTCGGTGGAGGAGTAGCATAACGTCTGTCTGTCTTCATCCCTGGTCCTGTGACACAAAAATGCCATCTTTAATTTAACTTAATTTAATTTAATTCATCTATTACATTCAACATTCAGATACTGCTTACTTTTTTTAACATAATGTTTAAAGAAACAATAATCAAATGTGGGAATTATGATTTTCTGAAGTCAAACAGCATTTAAACACCGTCACCGTCTTTCAGAGATTTTATATTCCTTATAAATTGATGGATATCAACATTTGGAGGCCTGTTGGGTTTCGGTGGAGGGTTTCCCAGCTCAAGCACATCAGGAAGGTTTGTCTTCTTAGGAACAGAGGGGTTGGTGTTCTCCCTTTGGACTTTATTCTGGGCTCCACATATTCTGATGTAGTTTGGTTTCTGCCTCATTGGAAGTTTGGGGGCTTTAATCTTTTCCATCCCATCACTGAGGTCAGTCAAACTTTGCTCTTCATTTTGCTGTGCCAGAGACAGTTTGGTGATCTGGTGCACTTTGGGAAAAGATGGCACGCTGGATCCCTGCAGGGTTTCTAGTTTAAGAGTTTTGGCAGCCTCCTGTCTTCTAGAATGAATCCACGCCAGCTTGGCTGAAGCAGGAGGAACACTGGTTTTGCTGGAAACATCAGTATTTCGTTTCACTCTAGATTTCATCGCTACATTTTTCAGATGAGAAGGCATTGAGGATCCAGAGACATCAGCTTGTGTCTGTATTTCAGCAGATTTAAATAAATGTGCTGCTTTGAGTGATGATGGCTTCACATTTTGTGCATCATTAGCTGTGATTCTTCCCACAAAGAAGGGCTGAAGAGGGTGAGGACTTCTGGTTTTGTTGGCTGCAACTGACAGATTCTCCTCAAAGGCAGATATTCTCGCTTGAATGAGTGCAGCACACGCCTTTGGTCGGGGCGCTGTTTCATAGGAATCATTCTGCACGGAGGTGCAACTTGTGTTGCACTGAGCCATGAATCCCCAAGTTTATCACCGTCTTTCCTATAAGGAGAAGAAAACGAAGAAATTCCTTTAGTTTAGTCCAGAAAAAAATTGCCTCATATTAGTGAATGAAAAAAGACATGATTCAAACTTTGATAATGATTCAAACTTTAAAAAAATGATCAAAGAATAATTTGGCAGCCCCCCCCCAGGACCAAATCAGGATATTTCGCCAGTGGTTTCTGAGCTTGGATGAATATCGAGAGCAGCTCTTCCTGGTTGAGGCTTCCATGATGCAAGCAACACATAAAATTGTGCATTGGATGTCTTGGAAGTGCCCCACATGTATGAACACCAGAAACAGTTGACTGACAATGTCAGAAATAAATAATGAACATTTTACATCAACAGAAAACATACTGAACTAGTGAAGCAACATCTTGACCTGAGTGTATAGTTTACAAAACAGTCTGTAAATATCTGTCATCATTCAGATCATCAGTCAGAAAACAGCTGAGGTATTTTATTCCCTTCAATGTCATGAGAGGAATATCGCAGAGTGAACCACAGGTGAAGTTAATCTCATGTAATGTTATCATCATTACACGCTCTATACAAACTAATAAGAAGAAGATGAACCACATACATAAGATGATTGATAACAAAGTTTTTGGGTGCATCAATAAAACACATAAAAACAGTGGGTCACTTTACAGTACAGCAATAAGATGTAACAAGCCGTACTTGTTATTGTTTATGTCAAACTAGATGAAAACCAGACATAATGTTTATTAGACAGTATTAGACCCTTTGTTATTATCATTATTATTATTATTATTATTAATATTATTATTATTATTATTATTATTATTATTATTATTATTATTATTATTATTATTATTACATATAATTAGGGACACATGACAACAGAACTGTACTGTAAACCCACGTTGAACTGCAAATCTGTCACTTTCCCTTTTTAAAACAATGTGTGAACCAGATCTACCAAGGAGTTTACAGTACAGTCTGTTGTAATGTGCCCCTTATTACCTCTATAAAGTCTAATATGGTCTAATAAAGGGTCTAATACTGTTTAATTAAGAACACATTATTTACATTTTTGTATAATACAAATACAGCCTGTTATGTCATATCTTTGTACTGTAAAATAAAGCTTGACCGTGATGGTGGAATTTTGGCTTCCATATTTAGCAACTACTTCCTTTAGAACATGAATACACATTTTCTTTTTGAGACAAATATCAGCGGCTCATTTTGAAAGACAGAACAGCAATGAAGAAAGTAACCACTCACCTGATGTAAGTCCTGTGTGGGTCTGTGCAGCCAGAGACTGTGTGAGACAGCTGTTCACCCGAGAAAAAGGCTCCACCTATAAAGGAAGCACTTGACTTAAATGCTGTCAGCTTAGTAGAATATTAAAAGACTCTAAAACCCACAAACCCACCTGTTGATTAGCATGTAAACTAAACATCTAAAAATAAATGATTCAATAGTTTTTCATGAAATAAACCTTGGCAGTCGCTGGGAATTTGTTTGAACACATATCCTGAAAATATACAAAACTTTGACCATCATTCAGAGCAACCAATCAATAAGAAAGACAATGTAGAAGATTGAGATCCAAATATAGAGAATAAAAGTCATATGATATAAATGGTCAACTAGATAACTAAAACCCTGAGAAATTTGAACATAAGCACAGTTTTGTCTTTTTACACTTTAATTTATTGAGAAATTAAAGACATTACTTGGAATATAGAGTATATATGTTTATCTTCTCTTATATATTTAATCATGTTACTTCTGAAAAGTCAATACAGTCAATAAGTTATTTTTCCATGGAGTGGATTAAAACTATTTCATTTAAAGCTACTAAAATGAACTTTCATATTGTGTTGATTTTGGTAGACCCTGTGGACAAAAGCGGTAGTGTTTCCTCTGCACAAAATATAATGTCAAAAATAAAATTATCTGAATGAAAATCCCAGTCCTTCCTTTTAACCGTCTAACATGCGACCCCCTGTAACTTTGCCTGGGAAAAAAAGGCTCATTTCACCTGATTTCATGGAGAAATTTGTCTCATGGTGGTCTCATTTACTTATGTAGATCATATAGAGACATCAGTATTAAATTAAGACTGTTCCATAACCAGTTAAAAACTCCTTGTAGTAGCTTTTATAAAAAAGATCTGGAGCACAAAACACAAACATTTCAGCCCTTTTTGCCCCGAATTTCCGTCCACATTGCACCTGGGGCGTATGGTTTAACGTAAGCCCACACCTTGTCTGAGTTGCGACCTACATTAACACTCATGCACTTATGTGTATAACCCAGAAATAGTGAATAGTGTCAAACCTTGTACATTATGACCACAACTTGTCCTGGATGTTGGAGGAAATCATCACGGTGTTAAAAAAAAAAAAGAAAAAAAAAAAAGTCGTTTTGCACCATTGCAAGTTCTTATCTCTGACAGGAAGGGCCTGTGTGGTGACAAGGACGTGGCAATTAGCAACTGGGAAAACCCTTTCTGTACGCATGTTGTGGCTATCTGATAAGAGAATTTGTGTTTTTACCCGTCAGTAGTTTGATACAACCCTCTACACTTAACGGTAAAAACAAATCAAACAGTTGAAGCCATGCGCCAGCATCGACATGGAGATAAATCTTTATTTCAGTCTCGACACATAGCAGTACAACTTTAAACAACTCCAAATCCAAAAAAGGTGTGATGCTGTGTAAATCATTGGTCAGCTGCAGGCTACACAGACTATAAAGCACTGCAGCTCACTGTGATTTTGGGACTGAGGTTGTAAACTGAGGTTGTAAATACAAATCGAGCAGTTAAAAGCTACGTGCCAGCATGGACATAAAGACAAATCATTATTTCAGTCTCTACACAGAGCAGTAAATCTATATATCTGAAGTCCAGACAGTCATTCATGCTGGGGTTCCTTCTTCAGGACTCTTTCAGGTCAGCGTGACTGCAGATATGAGAGCATCAATCTCCTGTATGGCTTTTGATGTTCTCTGAAGAGCTTCAGCGATGCAGCTCTCGTTCACGTCTTCACGAGCCACCTCGTCTTCTGCAGATCCGCCTTCCAGTTCTGCACGTCGTTTCTCACTTCTGAGCAGGTGGTTGTTCTCCAGCAGAACTTTGCACAGGATGTTAAAGAGCACACGATCTTCCTCGGTATTATCTCTGTGCAAGGACAGTACATGTAACTACACCTTGGTTCTTATTTATGAATGCTCTGTATGAGCTCAGACCTCTTCTGTGCACACAAAAGGTTTATTCCTCTCACACTTGTTAAAATATATGTTAAGTGAGCACTTCTCCTTTGCAGTTTTATCTTGTTTTATCTGTATTAGGCACTGAACTATGGGTATTTCACACAGGGCCACAGATACTATTTGTTTTTTCCCAGGAGGGCAAAGTCATGACTTGCCATTCTCCTCCTCATGTCTAAACCCAACCAACCCAACTAATTACGGCAACAAATACTAGCCAATCAGACAGAGTAGGGCAGGTCATGACTTCGCTCTCCCCCTTAGTTTTTAAGTTTTACTCTTTGGTTTTTATGTTATTTCAATCCCTAGAATTTATTTTATTCTATTGACTTTTATTTGCTGGTTTTGAACATTTTACTGATGTCATTTTTAGTCTTGCAGAATTTAGTTTATTGTTTATTTTATGTCTGTGTTGTTTCAGTTTTGCTATGTGATGCACTTGGGATGCATGTGTGTATGAAAGATGCTTTACAACTTAAGTTGAATTGAATAGACTACCAGCTGATATGATTACATAAATTAATGTTTGCAGCCTCTTAGTGTTGTAAGCTCAGTGTTAAAGGATACAGTTGAATCGTTTTATCTTCTCCAGCTCTGCAGATACAAGATCTGACCTAAATTGAATGGAAATAAACATCATGTACAAGCTGTTAACACAGTATTCAGCGTTCAGTAATAAAATACCAAACACTTACCGACTTTCTACCATCTGTGTGACGTTCACATGCTGCTCAGCAGATACAGGATTAGACAGATTTCCTTCAATCGCTGCAGGTTTAGAAAAATGTCGGTCCTGTAAGACAATTATAATTCATTTAAAAGCTCAAATACTGTGTGAATACTGTGGATATCAACAGTTGTAGTAATATAAGCAGGGGCTTTGACCTCTTGCAAGCAGCTGGGTGTGGCAGAGAGCTTCAGTGAGTGTTTGGCCTCATTGTAGCAAGTGAGGATCCTGTAAAACAGAGATGTGACGGTCAGACACGGACTGATGGCATGAAGTCGTGAGACTCATCAGACTGTGATGAAGCAGTGGCTTACTGTACCTGCTTGCACGACTCACAACAGAGCATATAGAGTACAGCTGGCCGGGTAAGTCAGGTGGAAGGTTGTTCAGATGGTATGTCACCTGTTTCACCTGTGAGCAACACACAATAATCAGCTATTGTGCTTTTGTGAAAAGATGCAAATAATTTAATGCCTGTTTGGTTTTGTATTTTTACTCCAATGCTATTTCAATTATAGTAGGTAAGACTTTATGGCATTTATATGGTAAGAGACTGAAATTTACCAGCCCTGACTGGAGCTCTGGTTTGTGATGAGTAAAATAAGTGCTGAGGACACCGTTAGACCGGATGACTGATCCATCTCCAGGGGAAACCTCTACAACTGGGACAGCTCCACTCAGAATCCTACACAAGAGACACACATGTAAAGACACAGTTACAATGCAGCTGTTTATATGATGTATTTCTACCTCTTCTTAAATAAGAATGGTTGAAGGTTAACTTAGGCGATTTTCAATCTGTACCCTATTTTTCCATGTCTTTGTGTCTACATGACAAATGTGGACAACTTTTTTTAAATTGGTCCAGTACTGAGTGAGAGAACTGCAGCAAGCAGCCGCGAAACAGGCTGCAATGTAATCCCTTTGGGCAATTGTGCCCATCAAAGTACATCCAGATAGACTTTTTTTGTTCAAGAGTATGATCATTTTTGTTTAAAGCTATAACATGTAACACTTCTGCACTAAAATATCTAAAAATACTAGACACATGTTATAGATTTAAGTTGTGTACTTCCAAATAAGTTGTAATTCCAAATGTTTCCAACAATGGAGGAGGTTTTTGTTAGCTTTTTAGCTAGCTAGTACACAATGCAGCAACTTGTTACAAAGGAACCTCTCTTTCATACTTAATAAGTCCCACCGCACTCAAATCTATTTTCCATTTATTTTATATAAATTTGGTCAAGCAAGCATCTCCATATTGCTCAAACTCTTTTAAATTTCAGTTGGCATCAATAAACTTAATTTTAAATCTGGATTTACTAATTTTAAACCAAGTTTTACTAAACTATGATTAGAACTAACCTCAGATTAAATCAGTCAGGATCGTAGGAGGTAGACATTAACCATTTCCCTTTCTGGTGGTTTATTTATTTAGTTATTTTTTAATTATTATTTTGAATGTCAAATCTTAACAACTTTTGATGCCTCTTGTCGTTTCAAGGTCCTTGTTAACCTTAAGAACCTGCAGACCTACCTGTACGTGACTCCATGACACCATATCACCTTTACGAGCTCTGTTGGAAGATCTTCTGAATGTTCGTTTTTGGCCAGGGGGTCTTTAACCTTCCACCTTAAATACACAAGTAAAGACATTTCAATCAGTCAGTGAACATTATTAAGTATGTGTCTGTTACTTACTCAAGTAAAATGATGATTCAACCTGTGCCAGTGAGGTGATGGACACGTGAGCGGCAGCGCCTGAGGAAGGGGGGACTTTCTTTCCAGGACAGACATGTCTGATGTGTTTTTACTCCTGTGTGTCTGTGTGACATCACCGCCTCCCTCTGCTTCGACCTCTTCAGCTGTGGAGAGACGAGCCGTCCAGAGACGGTGAGCCAAGGAGAGAGGGTAGCACCAGACTTGGGGGGACGCAGATGATGCTGGAGTGATGCTGGACACTGTGTGGACGGTGACCCCTCTGACTGGGAAGACAAGAGGCGTCAAATATTTAACATGTGATATATGCACAGAAATATAACTGCACTCTTAAAAGTACCAACTGGAACCATACAGAGTTCTTTGGCTTGTCTCCATATGAAAACCCCTTTTTTCCACTCAGAAACACCTCAGAACATGAAAGGTTCTACTAAGAACTCTTTTATGGTGCAATGGTTCCACCCAGAACCCTCTCTTGAGGTTCCATCCAGAACCTTTCCACCTTCTAAGGGTGCTAACAAGAACCGACTCAAGGTATTCTACCAAGAACCCTTTTATATTTCAAGGTTTTCATGTGGAACCTACCCAAGATGTTCTGCCAAGAATCCTTTATATTCCAAGGCTTTCATCTAGAACCCACCCAGAGAACCCTTTTATATTTCAAGGATTTCATCTAGAATGTACCCTGGATGACCTAAAAATCTATTTTATAAGGGTTTCACCTATAACCCTGGTTCTACAGAGAATCCTTTTATGGTGCAATGGTTCAACCCAGAACCCTTTCTTGCTGTTCCATCCAGAACCTTTCCACCTTCTAAGGGCGCTAACAAGAACACAGCCAAAAACCGAAAACCCTTTTATATTCCAAGGGTTTCATGTAGAACCCACCCAGGGGGTTTTACCAAAAACGTTTCTATATCCCATGGGTTTTATCTAGAACCCACGCAGGGAAACCCATCCAGAGTGTTCTTACGAGAACCCTTTTATATCCCAAGGGTTTCATACAGAACTCACCCAAAGGGTTCTGCCAAGAATCCTTTTATATTCCAAGGGCTTCATCTAGAGCCCACCCAGGGGGACCTAAAATATATTTTACAATATTTCACCTACAATTCTCGTCTTCTGAGAGTTCTATGCAGAACCATATTGTATTGGTATATATATGTTATCTTGCGGTCATCCATCATTATAACAATCTTTGTTACAATTATAATAGTTTAAATTGAGAAAACATCTTTGAACAGCCACACTTTTCAACAATCCTTCAAGGACTCTTTGTTGCCCTCCAGGAAGAACCCTTTTGGAACCCTGATTTCAAAGAGCGTAAGAGGCATTACCTTCAGCTGAGCACTGCTGGTAATCCGAGGAGAGCAAGACCTCGATCTAACAGACTCATTCCTTCTGCCTCCTCTGCTCTGATGAAGCTCCTCAGTCTCATCGTTGATGGAGTGACAGATCTGACTGCCTGAGCCGCTGTCAGAGTCTCTGTTGACACCCTGCACGCTGTGGTGCAGGTTCTGAGTCCGACTGAGGCTGCACGTGAACTCAACGGAAAATTCTTCACCTGAGGGCGACAGCGTCAACGCAGCTCGCCCTTCCTCCGACCCGATGATGGTCTCACCTCCAGGTCCAAGCTCAGCATCACAGGAGGACCAGTCGGGCCACCGCACGTCTGAGTCAACGCTGAAAAAAGGCTGCAGGATGACATGCACAAAAATACAGATGCTGATATCATTTTTAAAACGTGATCAAAGGGACTGATGGTGGGCTGGAAGAAATCTCTCAATACCCTCTTGTGGTCAGCAGGGATGACTTCCTCTGGCAGATACGGTCGACTTGCATATTTATTCCTAAATGCCAACGCAGCCACCATCAGCTCCTGTAAAATTACATCATAAATTTGAGTATGAATGCATTTTGAAAGCAGAAGATGACCAAACAGTGTACATTTATCCCAGCAGCCTATAACCAGTGGTGAAATGCAACTGAGCACATTTGCTCAGGTACAGTTTCGAGGTATTTGTGCTTTACTTGAAAATTTCCATTTTATGCTGTGAGACAAATATTGTACAACCCCAATTCCTGGGGACCCCAGGCTGGGAACCAATGATTTACACGACCTGTATCAAATTAAGAATAGTGCCATTTTCTGAATATTACTGGAAAACTACTGCGCATGTAAACGTTTTATGCTGCCCTCTTGGCCAGGTCACTCTTGAAAAAGAGATTTTTAATCTCAGTGAGCCTGTTACCTGGTTAAATTAAGAATATACAGAATATATTTAAATGAAAAAAGCCCTAATCATAATAATGTTTTTAACTTAGGTAAGATTTTAAATGCAGGACTTTTACCTGCATTTTACACTGTGGTATTACAACTTTTACTTAAGGTAAAGCCCTGAATACTTCCACATACGTCTACTTTGAGCATCTTTAAATACAAACACTGACTGAACAGCTTCAAACCTTTTCTAAAGAAAAGTTCATGTGTCCACCTTGTACTTGCTGATGGTGAATCTGGTCCTCTGTCGGACTCTCTCCGGGGGCTGCAGAGGATGATCGGGCGGCTCTGCGCGTTTTTCCAGCATGAATTCACATCCACACGGTGACAGCTGTAACCGGGCTCCGTTACCGTAACGCACATCCACCGACTGGTCCTCATACATGATCATTAAACCGACACTGGCGCTGGTTTCCATTGTTACATCTTAAAACGATACCAGCCTTCCTTCACCCCCGCGCTGTAGACGCGCTGAAACTCAAAACACGGTGATGCGTCGGCAACGTCATCACTTGGAGACGTTTGCGCGCTCATGGCGCGAGGGAGCGCGCCTGTGGAGACGTCCCGAGGTTGCTTGTCATTCGGTAAACTCGTTTCCTCGTCTCCTCCACTCGTTTCCCTCCCACTGAGGATTCCACGGACAGACGCGAGGAGAGAGGACACGAGGAAATGCGTTTTAAGAGACACGAGACGTCCTTTCCTCTGAAGCGTCACGTGAAGCGACGTCCGTTTGTGATGACGGCGGCAACCGTTCACAGCTGGATCAGGTGTCACTCGGCTTCAACAGCTGTACAGACTTCTGCACCTGTGCATTATATCAATAAAGACTGACAGTTTTCATCAGTGACACAACAGCCTCTTACCTGTTTAACAAACACCTGCAAATAAAGACCAACCTTCATTCTGCATTTAGGCCCACTGTGACTGTGTCTGTGAATGACTTTATATTATTTATTAATTATTTGCACCTGTGTTTATTGATATTCTGGTCCTGAATTAATTACAGAATTATTCAGACTATGGTTATAGTGTATTCTGAATATTAGAAATTATTTATTAAGTTACATGTTTCAGGGAAAATTAAAGTGATGTAACCCGACGCTCGTGAATGATCAGCCTCACCTGTGACTGAATAAAATGACGATAAATTATGTAAAAAGTGTTTCTCACTGACAGACAGACTCTCTCTGACTTTAGCTGTAATCATAATTTAAAAATCACGGGGGAAATCATTAAAAGAAAACTGTACCTGCTTAATGAAGAAGGTTGTTTGTTGTGATTTTTAGTGATGATCAGCTCTGAGTTCGTCCGAATCCTCCTGTGCGCATAAATCATCCATCCGGCACAATCTGAACCATTTATTTGGTCAGATTTCAGAACAGTCTCTAGTGGTTTCTTTATCTTAAAGAACTAAGTCTGTGTGTTTTCTTTAATGATTTACTTTAATGGTTAGAGAAGGTACCACAGACTTTTCCCTGAGCGCTACTCGTGTGCCAAGTGCACAATTGCGCTCTCCTGGGGCAGAGACGCTTCCACCCGCGATCCATCCGCTATTAATCATAAAGTTAATTTTTATGATTAACGCCTGATCCGCAAATTAACTGAAACCTCAGCATCACAGTCTTGAAGTTAACCGAGACTTTAAGAGGATGGTGAAGCAGGAAAAATTAAACATGAAACTTGTGAGTGAAACACTTTAATCTCTTATTTGTCTTCGCTCCACTATGAAACTCCAGTCATGTTGTGATCTACCAGATCAGTCTGATCAGCTGCAGCGTCCAATCAGTAAATAAGGGGGTGTGTCAGCCAGTCAAAAGACTTCCGTGAAAGCTGCTTTCGTGTATCCTCGATCCTCGCTCCTCCGAGCCGAAATAAGAGACTCGGGACGGGCAAGCAAGATATCAGAACAGAAGAATTACCACTCCCCTCCACCACCACCACCACCACCACCCCGATTCCCTATACAGTTAAAAATCTGTGTTAATTGCAGGTCCGTGATGCTCAGATTTCACTTGATCTGCGTATCTGGCGGTCCAGGTCATAAAAATTAACTTTATGATTAATAGCGGGTGGGGTGCGGCTGGAAGCGTCTGTCCCCCAGGAGAGAGGCGGTGCGCAACTGCGCACTTGGCACAGGAGCTGCGCGCAGGGAAACGTTTGTGGCGGCCTCTCTAATCATTAAAGTAAATCATTAAAGAAAACACCCAGACTCGAGTGCTGGTTGAGCCATCTGATCAGGGACGTCACATTTAATTATATTGCGGTCAAGCGGAACTCGTAATTAATGCTGTGTGATGTGGGATGTAAATTATATGGACTAGATAAGAGTATGCACAGTACTTAAATACACTTGAGTATATTAAATATAGAAATATACAAGTGGCTGGGAGACAAACAATATATCTACTTTGTATCTACATTATATGGACAGTATATACTGTATATGCATTGAAGTACCACAATTCTCAGAAAAAGTCTGGAAACGCATGTGCCTATATGAAAATTCACATTTTATTTAGGAAAATATCTCCTGCTTCATATTCTTTTTGTTTTAAGTTGGTTGTTCTACGTTGCACAAAGGTAGTGTTTATTGCAGTGGCAGATTGTTTCGGGGTCACCGAGTTTATGGTTTGGTGTAAAAACAGCCACTAGACAATTATCACCACTAGGTGGCAGCACAGGCCAGCAGTTTCTGGTGTTTCCAATGTATTGTCTTCATCATGCTTCCTCTCCAAAGAGAGAGAGAGAGCGAGAGAGAGAGAGAGAGAGAGAGAGAGAGAGAGAGAGAGAGACCTGAAAACACAGGGAGAGTTTTGCACAGAGTTAGACATCCAGGCTCTGAGATTTTCTCTGTTGCATGGCCTGGTCATTAACACAAAGCAGCCAGAGTGGGAAGTTGTGGAGCTCTTCTCATCTTGCATGCTGTCTGATGATGAGAGGGTCCCAGCAACAGTGAGACCCACAACACTCAAGCTTTCTGTCTCCAGCCTCTGAGTTACCCTCACTGCTCTGCTCTACTTTGGATTATTCCTTTTTTTTTTTTTTTTGTCTATGCTGAAGACGTCTGTGGAGGATTGAAAGAAGAATCTGCAAGGAGGATTAACTTTGCCACCAACTTTTACTTCATTGAAGTTATTCATCACCTCATCTGTATGAGGTTTTCTGCAGCTGGAATAATGCCTCCGTGCTCCTGGTTTCCTGTGGTGTTTGGTGCTGTGCTGGTTGTTCTGGCTGCAGGGAATGCTGGACCGAACCAGGACAGGAGGCAGGCTGGGGCGTCCTCATGCTTTGGAGGCTTTGATCTTTACTTTGTTTTGGACAAGTGAGTTAACCTGACACACATTACCTGACACATCATGGTCAAGTGAAAGCCAGTCATGTAAAAATCCATGAGAAAAACACAAACAATAAGCTATTTTTGAGAGTTTCTTATCTTGCATTGTGGACAGAGCTTGACTTGAATATTTCACCTGTCTCTGCTGATGGTCATAACATATTACTTTATGCATTATCATGACAGCACATTCATGCATAAAGTGAATATTCATTATTTTATGTTACTCGTGTGTTTCTCCCATTATGGTCTGCAAAATGTTTTCATGATGCCTTCCTCATCTCTGTTATCCTTACGCCCCCTGGTGTCATGTCATGCAGGAGAATGGATGGATGCACTGATGATGCATTGCTCTGATAGGCTGCGATCTACGTTTCAGCTTGGTATATGTATGTCTACAACTGGTAATAATTTGTGGTGTGTTAGGTGTTCCCATTCATCAGTCAGCTGCAGGCTGCACAGGCTATAAGCATCACAGCTAATTGTGTTTGGTGTTCAAGATACAAGATCAGTTTACAACCACAATTCCAAAAAGTTGTGTAAAACACAAATAAAAACAGAATGCATTGATTTGCAAATACTTTTGACATGTATTCAATTGAAAACAGTACAAAGACAAGATATTTAATGTTTAAACTGATTAACTTTATTGTTTTTTGTAAATATTCACTCATTCTGAATTTGATGCTTGCAACATGTTGCAAGAAAGTTTGGACAGGGGCAACAGAAGACTGAGAAAGTTGTGAAATGCTCAGAAAGCACGTGTTTCGAGCATCCAAAAGGTAAACAAGTTAATTGGTAACAGGTGACAGTATCGTGATTGGGCACTGAAGAGACATCCTCAAAAGGTTCTGTTGTTCACAAGCATGGATGGGGTGAGGTTACTACTTTCTGAGAAACTGGGTGGGCAAACAGTCCAGCAGTTTAAAAACAATGTTTCTCAACCCAAAACTGCAGGAATTTAGAGATTTCTCCATCTACAGCCCATACTATCATTAAAAGAGTCAGAGAATCCAGAGAAATCTCTGCATGGAAGGGTCAAGGCTGAAAACCAACATTGAATGTCTGTGACCTTTGACCCCTCAGGCAGCATTGCATTAAAAACTGTATTAAAACTCACATAATTGTATAAGGAATGCTACATGGGCTCAGGAACACCTTAGAAACTGTTGTAAGTAAACACAGCTTGTTGCTGCATCTGTAAATGCAAGTTAAGACTCTATATTGCAAAACTATATCAACAACATACAGAAACGCTGCAGACTTCTCTGAGGCCCGAGCTCATCTGAGATGGACTGATGCAAAGTGGAAAAGTGTGCTGTGGTCTGACGAGTCCACATTTCAGATGGATGTAGTGTCCTTCAGGCTAAAGAGGAAAAGGACCATCCAGATTGTTACCAGCACGAACTTCAAAAGCCAGCATCTGTGATGGTATGAGGGTGTGTTAGTGCCCATGGCATCATGGGTAACTGTCACATCTGTGAAGGCCCCATTAATGCTGAAAGGTACATACAGGTGTTGGAGCAACATATGCTGCCATCCAGGCAACGTCTTTATCAGAGACGTCCCTGCTTGTTTCAGTAAGACAATGCCAAGACACACACAGACTTTGTCATAAAATAGTTCAGGTATCAGACTGACCTGTCTGCAGTCCAGACCTGTCTCCCATTGAAAATGTGTGGTGCATTATGAAGCACGAAACATGACAACAGAGACCCCGGACTGGTGAGCACCTGAAGTATATTAAGAATGAGAAAGAATGTCACTTTCAGAACGTCAACAATTAGTGTCCTCAGTTCCCAGACACTTCCTGAGTAAATACGACCCTGTCCCAACTTATTTAAAACATGTTGCAGGCATCAAATTCAGAATGAGTGTATATTTACAAAAAAAACCCAATGAAGTTGGTTTGAACATTAAATATAATGGCTTTCTACTGTATTTGATTGAATATAGGTCAAAAAGTTTTTGCAAACCATTGCATTCTGTTTTCAATTTACATTTTACACAACATGCTGACTTTTTTGGGTTGTATTCATCATCGTAAAAGAGGGTTGTATTGTGAGATTTAGATCATTGTCTTCCCAATCATTCATCCCTATCAACATAATATATACAGTGTGGAAGGTTTTTACCCAGAATTGCTTGCCAGCAAGTGCATAAATGATCTGCATCCTTACATTTTCTCATCTTCTTGGAGTTCTAAGTGTATCTCAAGTAGGACACAGGATGTTTGTGCTTCCTGCAGAGTCTTTTGGGTTCATTCGTCTTGATTTAGAAGCAGTTTCCATGTTTATCTAACCTGGTTTTCGGTGATCTATGTGTTTCCTTTCAGACATGCAACATGGTCACCTGATTAAAGCCGCCACACTGTACGTTTACTTGATCATATCAGTAATATTTTATGTTTAACGGGAATCGAGCAATCTCGTCAGTAAAGTCAGTCAAGTGAAAACAGTTTAAGGTTCTCCAAAGGGGTCAGTGTCATATATGAGCAGTGTTTACCTGAGATTTCCTGACTGGCTCTTGCAGGGAACAAATATGCACACAGCTCCTCTGGCACTGACAATAAACCTACCCAGGCTGTTGCCTTTGGACTTTAACAGAGTACTTACCTTATGACACTTGTGTTTTGCTAACCTGGCTTTAAACTACTTGTTTTTATAACATTTTTACCACGAACCAAAATGTTTGCCAACTAGGTCAACAACATTTATCACTCAACTCATTCAACCCAACATTTTTCTTATCTGGAAGATTTGATTGGAGGATTGCAGCCTGACATCGCCCTCTCTTTAGCTCTCCCTCCAGAGATGGTGATGGTTTTTCCAGCTGTCCTACAGTACATGTCAGTGCCAGCTCCAGGCACACTGCTGTTCCCCTCAAGGGAAATTAGGCAATTGTGTGTAATAGAGAGTAATTGTTAGCGTGAGCATTTTTTAATGACACAGATTTATATTAAACGTGCAACGTGACAGCATTTATTGTCGGGCATCAGTTCACTGCATTAGCTGCTCCTCTTTCTTTTCTTTTACTGTCTTTTCTCCAGGTGGAATCTGAGGTCGCTTTGCTCCTTTTTAGCAGTGATGTCCTCCACCTGCCCTAACTGTCCTCTTGCAGTATCTGCCTGATCTCTCCTCTCTTCTCCTCTTCTCTCTTCTCCGTGTCTGCACTGCCCTTTCTCCATTACGTCCAGATGTTCCAGTGTTTCAGCCTGTTGGCTGGGCTGTTTGTGCTGGGACTTGTGTCATGGTAACAATGGAAACATAGGTGTTTTAAGAAATGATGCAGGGGGGCGTGGGGTTATAAAAACAGTTTTAATGAAAGACATTTTTGATAAGAAGCAACAATGATACACGCAATCTTACAAACTTCTCTGTGTTAACTTGATACGACTGATAATAATTAGATTAGATGACAGATAACTCTACTGAGAAGCTTCTCTCCTCCTAAGCTTTTAATCCCTGTATTTATTTATTTTCTAACAACAGAGCACATCAAGTAAAAATGTGAACTGGGCCAGCACAGTTTTGAGTTTATTAACAAAGAGGGAATAGAGTTCAAGGCAGTTAACATCCACTCTGACCTAGTTGTGATGACAGAGCTGGTTGCATGAAGGCTTAATGAGGGAACATTCATCTGACTCCAATAACACTGATTTAATTGCAGGTACATTATAAAGACGTTAACAGTAATCTGAGGACTCCGACATTGGTGCTACTTCTCACAGTGAACCAGCTGTGCTGCCCACAGCATTTACTCATGCAGAACTGTTCTGCAGGTTGTCTCTATTCTCCTTGTCACTTTAGAAGTCTGTTCCAGGGATGCATCACTGACCTACTGGGCAAAGATGCAAAATGATGAAATCAGAAACAAAACTAGTACAAAGACTTGCAAAATGACTGCTAAGAGATGTAAAATGAAGGGGAAAAATGACCACAGAGGCACAAAACAACCACAAAGAGACACAAAATTACCATAGAACAACTACAAAGAGAAGCCAAGCAACTAAGAAACACAAAACAACAACAAAGAATAACAAAATGATGACTAAAGGACAAGAAATTACCACAGAGGGACACAAAATAACTTATAACCCCAAATGACTCCAAAGAGATCCAAAATGACCATGAAATCACTACGAAGAGATGCTAAGCAACTACAAAGAGATGCAAAACAACCACAAGGAGACACAAAATGACTACAAAGAGATAAGAAACTAAAAAGAGAGCCAAAATGACCACAGAGACACAAAACTATGACACAAAAAAGAATAAAACAACTATAAAGAGACTCAAAATGGCCACAAGGAGAAACAAAATGAAAAGAGATGCAAAACTACAATAAGACACAAAACAACAGCAAGAATGACAAAGCAATGATTACAACAAAGAGACACAAGACAACCACAAAGAGACACAAAAACACTGCAAAGGGATGCAAAATAACCAATAACAAAACAATGATTGAGAGACAGAAAATGATGACAGAGGCAAAAAAAAAAAAAAAAAAAAAAAAAAAAAAAACCCACAACAAAGAGACACCACAGAGTCCAAAGGGGGACCCATTTTGTCATAATCCATCCATGGATTATTTTCATTATTATTGTTAATTTGACCGCGTTCAAACAGTAGTACAGAGAAAGGTTCATGTGGTTTTGAGACAAGACATTCTCACATTAATTTGACGTTTCTCTTCTCAGATCTGGGAGTGTGCAGAATCACTGGACTGAAATCTACCACTTTGTCGAACATCTAGCTCATAAATTCATAAGGTAAACAATTGTGTCATCAAGCGTCTGTGGGAAAACATGCAACAGGAACTGATTACTGATCTAACAGAGAATATTTTCCTCTTTTCTTTGCCCCAGTCCACAGTTGCGGATGTCGTTCATTGTGTTTTCCACTGAGGGACGGATCTTAATGAGCCTGACAGAAGACAGGTGGGTGCAGATCCCCTCAAAACTGATTTTAATCCTTCACTTTTCTCTCATCCAGCTGAAGGGAATGAGCGTAATACCAGATTTGGACACAGGTCACACACAGTTAAGATCCCCCTGAATGTTTATGACCACGAAGAGATTCCAGACAGATACTTTCCTTCACTGTGATCTGTCTGTAGTGTCTTCGGTCTGGACAACTACTTCATCGTGTAGTTTTTGACACATTGTGGGCAGCTTGTGCGTCTAATCTTTCCTTCCTTTCAGCAGAGTGTCTCAGCAGCCACAAAATCTTTTCACTGTTTCCCAGCTTCCCCTCATATCTTATTCTACAAAGGACTCATTTCCTGCCTATCTGCGTGACGGTTTCTCGAGCCAGTACTCACCAATACTGTTTCAATTCATTCATCTGTAACACATTGCTGATATATTCTGCAAATGCTGCCCTTATGGAAACTATTATTGTGTTACCACGCCTCACAGTGTCTGGCTTTACTCAAAAGTATGTTCACAAATGAGTCTGACAGAATAAATATTTTCAATTAGATCAGATTATCAACAGTGTGGATTTTCTCGTCCTCTGTATGTCTGCTCAGGGAACGCATTCGCAAAGGTCTGGAGGAGCTCCAGTTGGTGACTCCCGGAGGAGACACCTTCATGCACGAGGGTATCCTGAGGGTGAGTGGCCTCTCCAAACTGGCATCTGCTTTACCTCCGCTCTGGCTCCAGAACAAACATCACACGGCCCAGAGAGTTAAACGGCTGTTGTGTTAGAGCACGGAGGAGTTCCTGTATTCACTGCATGCGACCAGATAGATACAGTCTACTTCTTCAAACCTGCTTTTCTTTTTTTCACAGGCCAGTGAGCAAATATACTACGGAAACAATGAAGGTGTGTATTACTATTTCTAGTGAAGGGAAAGTCATTTTTTACAAAGCAGAAGTCTTGAATGTATCATTGATTTTGCCTGTTTCTTTTGGTATTTGCATGGTGGCAGTGGTTCCTAAAATACCCCTGAGGGGCAAAGGTGCGGACTTGACTTGGACATAAGTCACAAATTTGAAAGACTTGCAAGTCAACTTGGACTTGAACCTTTTGACTTGAAAATACTTGATACCTTCCCCCAAGCCCAAAGATTAAATTGAGCTACGGACCAGTTAATTTCCTTTAATTTAGAACAAAAGGTGCTATATAAATAAAGTTATTATTATTATTAACAATAACACTTTAATGAGCACCAGTTTAAAAAAAATGCAAAAATAATGTTGTCCACTTACCAAACCCGCAAAATGGTCTAAAAAATAAGAGTAAAAAAAATATATATATATATAATTATAGAGCACTTTTTTAAACATGTTACAAAGTGCTCCACACAAGGCAACAAACAGATCATAAAAACAATTTCCAAGCAAATAAAACTTCCAAGAGGAAAGTCAATAAAATTCAAGCAAATAAAACAGATAAGACCAGCAGAAAGGGACTCTCAGTAAAAATCAAAGCAAATAAAACCAGTGAAAATGAAAATCAAGTAAAATCAGGAAGGGCTCTTCGATAAAAGTATGTTTTAAGAAGAGATTTAAAAGAAGTCAAAGTGTTCAGGTCGAAAATTACAGATGGAGACTCAAACAACTTTGTTCGACATTGGAAGTTGCACAAAGAACAGCATAGTCAAGGCTAATTTTAGCTAACATTAGCTTAACAGCTGAGGAACTCGGTTAATCAGTGAGGCTTGAAACTCGCTGTTGCATTATGACTTGTTTTTGACCTGAAACTCAAAGTTCAGGACTTGTATAGTCTGACTCAGTGGATGTAGACTGTGGGTATAAGCCTGCCGTTTGCCCATATCTGTGTTTTCAAATTCCCCATCGCTAACAGAAACAACAACAACCTACAAGCTAGCAACCCACACACTGAAAATGGCAAATGAGTATCCATTCGCTAATGGTACAAACATAAACAAGCTAGCAACTGTTAGCTTTTCTTTTGCAGGGATTTAGTCATTTTAAGTCCAGGCCTCGCCTCCCCATGTGCAAATGTTCCACCTAAACAGGATTTCAGCTTATTTAATAAACAGTCTGTGGCTCCAACTCACTATTTGGACTGTTATGCTCATTTTTGCACGTGCAGTTTCTATATATTGTTCCTTTTGAAGTGCGACACAAACCTTTCTTTAGTTTAGATTTGCTCCTTAACTTTGGCCTTTGTGACAGCTTAGAATGAGTTTGTTCGTTTCTTACACCAAATCTGTGCAATTTAGATAATAAATTCAACTGTGAGCATTCAGGAAAGTGATTAGATTTTGCATTACTACAAAACAGCTGTTATCTTAATAATACTGCATGCTTATTTTCCTTTGAGGATGTGATAAGATTGTGAAATTGCAGCAGGGTGACCAAATTCTTTGTGTCTGCAGGTTATCGCACTGCCAGTGTTATCATAGCGCTGACAGATGGAGAGCTGCACGAGGATCTCTTCTACTACGCTGAGAGAGAGGTGAGAGAGATGAAAAGAGGTTAAATGGGTCAGGCAAATTATAACCAGATGAAACGTGTGAGTGATGCACGTGATGGAGGAGATCAAACACAGCCCACCTATACATCAACACTTTGATCCTCTTCCTATATAGTCTGGAAAAAATGGGGTCAGAGTCAGATTTATACGTCCGAGCCCAGCCGTTCTCCTCACATCTGCACTGGGATTTGATGATTTATTTGGTCCTCAGACCATTCAGGAACTACAGGTGAAGGCGTTCAAAAGCCTGATCCTTTAATCAGCTTGGAGTGCCCTCAGACATATGTTGAGAGCAGGGATGGAGCGGGGCTGACGTTCTCAGTAGCTGCATATGTTTCTTTTGACAGCTGTGGGTGGCCTTGGGTCATCATTTAGTGTCAACACCAAAATCCACAGGCATTATAACTTGGAAATTAAGTGTTTGTTTGGCATTCAGGCATCTGTGTGACATTGACACAGTACTGTTAAATGACGTCTGAATAATATTATTCACCGGGAACTCGGTGTTGCCCAACTTCTTGTAAAATCTTGTTAGAGTCCGGACAAACATGGGGACTTTTTGACTTGGTGTTATGAAATGCAGAGATGTAATTGAACCCAGGTGCTGAGCTTCTTCCTGTTTTTGCTGTGAATCTGTTGCATACCTGACAGGCCAACCGTTCCAGAAGTCTGGGTGCCACAGTTTACTGTGTAGGGGTGAAGGACTTCAATGAGACACAGGTTTGTTTTGTTTTTGTCTGTACCTTAATGTCTCCTGACAGCTAAGCTTCGGGGATTTAAATGGATAGTAATTTTGTACAATCAAAGCTTTGTAAATCAAACTTTTATTTTGAAAACAGTGAAAATTTGTGTGTTTTAAAGGGTAACATTGGTATTTTCCAACCTGGACCCTATTTCCCCACTCAAAATTTCAAGGCAACTCACTGCAAAAGATTCTTGAGTTTTCAGCCCAACTCAAACTCTCAAGGAAACAGGAAAGGAGAGAGTTGACCAAGGTGCTGCCAGGTACCAAATTTGCTAAACTGTTATTGGCGTGCAGAGCAAATGGGGGCGGCACTTAAGGCTGTTAATTAGGCTGTAAGCTTAATTAATAAGTGTGCAGTTGTCAGTTGTGATTGTAATAACTTGTTTCCTGTCTAGCTGGCGAAGATCGCTGACAGTAAGGACCACGTCTTCCCTGTAAATGACGGATTTGAGGCCTTGCAAGGGGTCATCGACTCGGTAAGCTGCTCACAAACATGTTAAGACAGCGTTTACATTGAATATATCACTAATGGGACCACTGAGGACTGAGCTTGTTGCTTCCAGTAACATGTCTCAAAGGTCTACAGGAAATCTTCTTACTTTAATGGATTTCATGTAATCTCTCCCATCGCTTCGTCTCTAATTCATCAACGCACTGATCAAATAGCACACAGGAAGCAGGGCAAAATAAGTTTGAAGCACGTTAAGTTATTCCATCCATGGAGTCCATCCAGGGACAGAATTCCAGGAAAACCTGCTGCGACTGTGACTTTCCTGCTTTTGATCATCACAGCTGACGTCTGGCCAAACACGATCAAAGTGCATGGTGTATCTCCTAAGGCCCACCTCAGTGCGTTGACTTAAATTTTTTGTATTTTCTAGGCAGAGAAGTCAAAAACAGTTTGAGGTGAAGGGTCTGTTGTCACTGGGATACAAGGTTTGTTGAGCAGAGTTAAAGGTCACGCAGCTGACTGTCATCTGGAGTAAATTAGCTGCAAACCGAAAGCTGTAGCTTCTTGTTCATGTGAGCGGGGCAGTGGGTCATGAATCAGTCTCCTTCGTCTAAAGCTGTGGTTCTCCCCTAAACACACATGCCAAAATAATAAGGGATTAATTCTAAAACTGTATTGTCAACAATTAACGTAATTATTTTCATTCAGAACCTTTGCCTTTGGTCAGTGTCTCTTTTCTAATATAAACTTAGTTTTCCTCTGAACAACCCAGCAGAGAATCCTGACCAAAAGAATAATTATGATTCATAATCACAGAGCTTGAAAGGTCACAGGCTGGCCTGCTAAGTAGCAGTACTAAGTAGGACCAGTGGTGGAAAGATTGGTGAAAATCTGTAGTATTAATTACTTTTTAACCTGGATGTTTAATGCATTATCAGTAGCAGACATTCAATCGAAAGAGGTTTCCGATTCTCCAAATTTTCGGTCAAAAATTGCTCCCAACTCCCGCGCTGTTCTGCACAGTGTTCACGCTCGCCTCTCCAAACCTTATCCCCAAATGCTAGCGCAGAGATGTTTTTAAAAGTCTCCTCGTTGGCGCTTTTAAGAACGCTTCAGCCTCTGAGATGTTTGTTTGCACTGATGAGTTCTGTAAAGCCTTTCTTCTCATTTCCTCAGATCCTGAAGAAGTCTTGCATCGAGATCCTGGCTGCAGAGCCCTCCAGCATCTGTGCAGGAGGTAAGATGATGAGATTTACCTCCCGCTTGTCCTCATCAGAAAATCAGACGGTAGCACACCTTAGTTGACCCTACATGACTTAACCCTTGTTGACAGCTGCTACCTGCTGTATTTGTAAAACTAATACAAGGTAATAATTGCAGAATTTATTTTCTTTAAATATATTTTTTCTTCTTATTCTTATTAAACCCCAATTTGTAGAAAAGTAATGAAGTGCTTATCCTTGCACATTTGGTGAAGGTGATAAATAAAAAAAAATACATTATTACACCAAATAAGGAAATATTT
Organism: Lutjanus argentimaculatus; assembly: GCA_034769285.1. NCBI lineage: Eukaryota > Metazoa > Chordata > Actinopteri > Lutjaniformes > Lutjanidae > Lutjanus > Lutjanus argentimaculatus. The sequence goes on from JAWZSL010000017.1 coordinate 15,632,408, forward strand.
TGTGATTTATCTCATACATGAACAAATATTTTGCTTAAAGTCATGTACAGACAAAGAAATAGGCTGTATATTATCCCTCATATAGTCATGTGACCTATGTTATGAGTCATTTAGACTCCAGAGGGGTTGATGTCTTCCAGTATGAATGAACTATTTATGAAACTTCACTAACAGAAATTGAATCAGACTTATTTGGAAGGAAGACTGTGAGCAACAGAAGCAATGCATCATTTTCTGTAGCAGACTTCTGAAACATAAATTCAGAATCATGTTTATTGGCAATTCTCATAAAATTAGGAAAAGTCCTGAAGAATCAATTTGATGAATAACATTAAATGATAGCTGTTGTTAATGAAGGTCCAGGTTCTCCGCAGTGTTTGCACAAAGTCTGCAAAAACACTTGATTATAACATTTATGTTTTCAAGGTTAGAAATGTGCTTGAATTTGAATATACTCATTGAAAAATGCTTGATTTTCAACATAATCTGGTGTTTCATCCCCACAATCACTAAACTAAACCAAAATCTATCAATACTTGAAATGAAACAATCAAATATAAACAGCCGGTAAAAAGTGTCAATATAGATGGATTGCAGTGGATATAAAGGAATTCTGAAAACTTTTTTGCACTTATACCATTTAAGTGTGATAATAAAGGCTTCAAGAGTCTGGAAAGTTTTGGTTTAGGTACCTTGAAAGTAGTTTTACTCTTAAAAATCTGCACAATCCCTGTGTCCCAGACCCCAAACAGAACATTTAGGGTTGATAATGACATTAGTCCACATAACCTGCCAACATAGGTGATGCTAATCTGTATATTGTTCTATTCATAACAACATTTTATGTCGGTACAATAACAAAATCCCTCTCCCACTGAGGGCATTTCAAGACAGACTGTGACAAGGCAATAGTGGTTGTTGAGGGTGTCACATAACATGATGAGATGCTGTGCTTGCAATACATGGAAGAAGTTAGCCTTCAAGACTTTCTTTCCCTTCCTGACAGAAAGGCTAGGTACTCAGGTGACATAGTATACAGGGCAACAAAGTCCTCACCAGGTTTTGGTGGAAAAATGGGTTAAGCACCTGACTTCTATCCAGGAGACTGGAGTCTGACTCCCATGTGAAGCCTCTTGTTGACTTATTTTCAGATTTTGTTGACTTATTAAGTATCTTTATTGCAGTTTGGTTCGGTTTAGGCAACAAAAACACTTTGACTGTCCAACAAAACCACTTGGTTAGGTTTACGAAAAGATCATGAACGCTAACTTCTTTGGGTGCCACAAATCAACCTAATTGTTAATTTATTTGAAATTCTTGAGGTGATGTTTGTGTTTCTCCTCTGCTCACTCAGAGTCCTTCCAAGTGGTGGTGAGAGGAAATGGATTCCTCCACGCACGCAATGTCGATAAGGTCCTGTGCAGCTTTCGCATCAACGACACCCTTACGAAAAGTGAGTGAAACGTCACTGTCCCTGACTCACTACACGCACTGTTTCATCTGAGTGTTTAAACAGAATACACATCGACTCAACGCATCAAAGCCGATCGCTCAGCTCGTTTACAATAAAAACAGTTGGAATAAACAGATGAGTGTGCAGGCCATCATAAAAATCCATCTAAATTACAGCGAACTGAGCTTCCCAAAAGTCAAACACAAATTCCACAGCTGCACAGCTGGACTCCTGTGATCAAACAAACAGGCATGCTGGTGTTACTGGTATCATGGCCTCTTTGTTTTAAACAACACACTGGGTGATTTTACAGCCTGGGATTGAGCCAGAAACAAGAGATAAAGGAGAACGAGCACCACACACGAGGCAGGAGGAGGAGAAGGCCTTAGGCACACAACCAGTTTCCCCACCAGTCTTTACTGGTGGCTTACTGTAATAGTTGTTAAAGCCACTTCCTACCAGGCCTGCCACAGTAGCTGCAGGAGGTGCTGCTCTAATTACAAAGCAGGATTTTCACCAGCACTGAGGCACAAACAAGATGTCTGCTTCTCTGGAGCATTTTGATTGACAGCATTTTTACGAGTGGTAAACAAGCTTTAGACTGTGGCATTATGTTAGAGCCCCTTTCTGAATTCATAAAGAAAATATTGTTGAATTTCCAGCACTGAAAGGTGTAGTTGACTGACGACACGGCCACCCACCTTGTTGTGGCCACCTGGTCTCGGGCATGACAGACTCAGGTTGCTTAGACAAGAGCAATGATTGGTGAATTAAAGGCAGTGCAAAATCAAACAAGAGAACCATAAAGAACAACACTCAAAATTTGAGACCATACTGTCCAGTGAATGGAGCCTGTGTAGACATAGAGACAGCTCGCTGTAAGCCATGGTGTTGCGCTCAAATTTGTCCCAACAGCTTTGCTGACCTGCGTTGTCTCTGCTAAAAGAACAGAATTAATGTTAAGCTCTTTTTACACCGGACAAAAAACCCACTAACACCCACTAACATGTGGGTTTTGTCTTCAGTGGGAAAAGGTACACGCAACATTCACTCACAGGTCAAATGACTCTGCAGTAGTCACAGGTATTTACCAGCTCCTGCTCTGATTGGCAGTGATGGAAATATGACAACGGGGTGGACAAGCTAATTTTCACTCCTTTTCGGTGGAGGCAGTTTAGGCTTGTTGCTCATTTTTCATACATGCACAGCAGAGTTTGGTCCGCTTGAAGGTGTGCAGTTACCGATGAAGTGCTTGTCGTTCGTCGAGCAGCTGAACGGTGGATTCCCTATAAATTCTTCACAATAAAAGTCCCCTGTTATTTTGTTGCTTTTATTATGAAGCAGCAAAATCAGGAGATGTTGGGTTCCATCAGCACAACTCCTACACAGTTGAGAGTGAACATGAAACAGTAAAATAATGCAGATGCCTGAAAATACAAACAGTGACACAGAAGAGAAACTAAACTTCAAATCACAGAGAAAAGGAAAATAAACAGAAAAGTAAACCTGCATATACATGCCAGTTTTGATGTAAAAACGGTAATTACGGGCCCTTTGTAATCACAAACATTTTGATTTATAGCCCAACAGTAGTTTGATCACATATTTTTCTCAATAACTGTAATGGTTTACAGTCACATTTATATTGTAATTAGACTGTCTATCAGTCAGTTTATTGTCTTCCATATACTCAGACAGAGGAATGTTTTATAGGAAAATGTCCTGTTGGTGACTCTCTTAGAGGTTTCTTGTATACAAGTGGTCTGCTTTGGAGTTTAGTACCATGTTGCATGATGGTTAACCATCTTTTGTACTTTCTCATGTATGTATTGTATACAGAATGCATGACAGCACACATGCAGTACTTATTAGCTATGCAGAGACATTGTTTTCTTCACTGTAACAGTGGTTACTTTGCCATCAACATACAGCTCAGGCATCTTGTCTTTCAATCAAAGTCTTGCAACAAAGTGAAAAAAAAAAGTCTCCTAAGAATTAATCAAACATTAACAATTCCTCAGGACTGTAATTGTTTCTGCGTGATACAACATCCAACTTCCTTCAGACAAACAGCAGACGTGGAAACAATTTGAGTAAAATCATCTCCTTATGTCATTTCCATTATGCTTGTATACTCCTCCTCCAGATACATTTACTTCTCTAGATTGTTTACACACACAATTCTCTGGAACTTGTTTGCTTCACATCAGGGGTAACTGTAATGAAAATAATTAGGCCACGGTTAGCTCGCCTGGAGATCAGTATGTGATCGGCTATAAGGAAAACCATTTCTCTTCTTCTCTCCAAAGCATTTTTATACTATGCCCTCACTGACTCCTCCAGCCCTCTGTATGCTTCACGGATATGGCAAAATGGTAAAAAGGAAAGCAGCAATATGTACCTGCATGTGTTGAGCAGATGAATCGATGTTTGAGTTTGTGTCTCCAGGAAAATGTAGCAGCAAGTACAGTCAGGTGGACTGGGATTTGGCAGGTCCTGTCCTCCATTGTCTCGGTGACAGATGTTGCAGCTATAGTGCCACTGACAATACTGAACTGTGTGAATAACGGGAGACAAGACTTTAAAGGTTTAGAGGGAACTACTGGCAGAATACAGCAGAAATTGAATGTAATGTTAATATTTTCATTAGTCTATAATCACCGGAAAATAAGAATCGTTGTGTTGTTGTTACCTTTGGAAAGAGCCAGGCTAGCTGTTTCCAGTCTTTGATATGATGAGCTACATCTCTGGGCTGTAGCTTCATATTTATTGTGCAGTGTATCAAACACAAATTAGTCTATTTCCCAAACAGCTGAACAATCCTTTCAAATACAACCCCAGTTCCAAAAAAGATGGGACTGAATTGACTATAGTACAAAGACAAGATATTTCAAGTTCAGACTGAACTTTTGTAAATGTCCTCTCATTCTGAACCTGATGCCTGCAACGTGCTCCAAAAAGTTGAGACAAAAGGATGTTTACCACTGTGTTTACATCTTCTTTTCTTTTAACAACACTCAGTAAGTGTTTGTGAACTGAGGACACTGACTGTGGAATAGTTAAATTCTTTCTCATTCTTGCTTGATATATGACTTCATGTGCTCAACAGTCCCGTCTCTGTTGTCGTATTTTGTGCTTCATAATGCACCACACATTTTCATTGAGAGACAGGTCTGGACTGCAGGCAGGTCAGTCTGGTACCTGAACTCTTTAACTACGAACCCACGTTGTTGTAACACGTGCAGAATGTGTCTTGGCATTGTCTTGCTGAAATAACCATGGACGTCCCTGAAAAAGACGCTGCCTGGATGGCAGCATATGTCGCTCCAAAACCTGTATTGCATTAATGGGGCCCTCACAGATGTGACAGTTACCCATAATGCCATGGGCACTAACACACCCCCATACCATCACAGATGTTGGCCTTTGAAGTTCGTACTGGTAACAATCTGGATGGTCCTTTTCCCCTTTAGCCTGAGGGACACTACATCCATCAGAAATGTGGACTCGCCAGACTGCAGCACACTTTTCCACTTTGCGTCAGTCCATCTCAGACGAGCTCGGGCCTCAGAGAAGTCTGCAGCATTTCTGGATGCTGTTGATAAATGTCTTTCACTTTGCATGGTTGACACTTAACTTGCATTTGTTGATGCAGCGACAAGCTGTGTTTACTGCCAACAGTTTTCCAAAGTGTTCCTGAGAACATGTAGTATCCTTTATACAATTATGTGATTTCACAGCAGTACTGTCTGAGAGGGTCACAGGTCGCAGGCATTCAGTGTTGGTTTTTGGCTTTGGCCCTCATGTGCAGAGATTTCTGTGGATTGTCTGAATCTTTTAATGATATTATGGATTGTAGATGGTGAAATCTCTAAATTCCTGCACTTTTGTGTTGAGAAACATTCTTAAACTGTTGGAGTGTTCGCCCACGCAGTTTTTCTCACACTGGTGACCCTCACCCCATCCACGCTTGTGAACAACTGAGCCTTTCGCAGATGTCTCTTCAATTTACAACCATGATAGTCTCGCCTGTTACCTATTAACCTGTTTACCTTTTGAATGGTCCAAACAGGTGTTTTCTGACAATTTCACAAATTTCCCAGTCTTTTGTTGCCCCTGTCCCAAATTTTTAGTAATAGTTTAGTAGTCAGTAATCAAATTCAGAATAAGTGTATACTTACTAAAATGCTACAATTAATCAGTTTGAACATTAAATATTTTGTCTTTTACTGTATTCAATTGAATACAAGTCGGAAATGATTAGCAAATCAGTGCATTCTGTTTTACTGTTTTCTTTTATACAACGTCCTAACCTTTTTGGAAGTGGGGTTGTAACAGCCATTTCACTAATGGTTCAAACAATAAACCAGCGCAAAAATAACAATAACCAACATAAACCACCATGTTCTGGGGGTCGCGAACACCAACCTGATAATTCTGGGGGATACAACTCAAACAGGTTGAGAACCGCTGGACTTGGCAACTAATCACACACATTCCTACGGTAAACTGACCTTGCAGACAGTCTTCCACAATCAATAGTCTCTCAAAGATTGTACGTTTACCGTCATTTTAAGCAGTAATTCCAAATAATTTACTGGTTAAAGCTGAACTCTGGGCACTTGTCTGCACCACAACGTAAAACATGACCTCTCTCTGTCTCTTGGAGAGTAAACAGTCCAATAAAACATCACGACACGGATTGCTCAGGATGTTTGCCAGTGTCTTTATCCTCAGGGGATCTATCCAGTGGAATTCTGCCGAATCAATTCCCATCAGCTCTTGAGTGGACTTTGCTGTAATTTGTCGTTTAAAAGGCTCTCAGTCATGCTTTGATACTGTGAGGCCATTCTGAGTGCAAGGTGGGTGCAGAGATGAGCTCTGAGCGCGACCATATCTGGGCCAGTTTATATTGGCGCTGATCTGTTTTTGGCAGCTCAGTTTTTGCTCCCCCCCCCCCTCCCTCCGTCCTGCATGGTGTTTCGAGAGAGGCGCAGCCGCGACCCATGCGGGTCTGTTGATTTCCTCAGTTCTGGGGTATGCTCTCCCCCTGCCAGGATAAACAGACAGGCTTGGGCGACGATGCTTTTTGGAGCCGGTCTCCTAAAAGCCAGCTGGACAAGGAGAGGACCTAGATTCGCCTGAAAAACAAAAGCTGGGGTGAAGTCGTTGGGATTGGTGTTTCTGAGAGGGATACAGATGTTTTCAGACAGTAGACAACAAAAAGCACTTGTTTAGAAGAATCGCCCCTCTCAGACAGTTTGTTAATCGAGTTACAGTGAAAGATGTGACATCATTTAGCTTCTGTGCAAAGTTCAGCCTCTTTTATTGGATTCAAATGGAGTCATGTGGCGTTTTTCAGGCAATAAACTAATCTTACTGTAATGAGACTAAATGATGACATCAATGAGAGCTGCAGACTTTGGGAGTAATGGATTACATGTAACAGGATTATGTAATTTGGATACAATAAAAAGTTAACTCTTACGGTTGCAGATAAAACATAAAACATAATATCAGCCTAAACATTTTTAATATATTTGGTGTTGACATAATTTTATATATTCATACATTTTTAAAGTAACCCTCCCAACCCTGGAAAGGTGATTCAGGTCATGGTTTGTGGATAAAACCTCCTGGTTTGGGAGGTTTATATGTCAGTGAATGTTTGGCTTATTTTTCATGACCTCTCTCTCCAGTGGTGAAGCCTTTGATTGTGGAAGATACATATCTTCTCTGCCCTGCACCGATACTCCAAGATGAGGGGATGTAAGTCCTGTAATTTATTTTAATAAATGTGTGGTTTCATATGACACCATCTACTTTTTGCATGAATGGCCGCCAAGACATTTTTCTTTTTCATTTCCAGGGCAGCAAACCTTTATGTCAGTATGAACGAAGGTCTCAGTTTCATCTCCAGCTCGGTCACCATTACCACCGTGGGCTGTGTGAGTACAATATAAATCAAATCAAACCTTATTTATACAGCGCCTTCCATGCAAAACTGTAATACAAAACACTTTTATTTTTAAACTCAAAGCCTTTTTATTGGAATTTAAAGCCACACAAAATGCATGAGGTAGTTGGCTGGACATAATATACGCCCCTCCCCATGTTTTTGGTCCAACAGGGCCCCATTCCTATAAAAGTATTACTGTGCTGTTTAATAATCAGAGCTGATTTCATTAATTTCATCACATATATACAAATAAATAAATGCAATTGACAGAAATCATAGGCGAAAGAAAAACATGCAGTACAAATAAATAAATAAATAATAACTGGGTTTAAGCAAAACATAGACAATGAAAATTTAATTTAAAGTTAAAAATAGTAAATTATATGCAGTATGGAGTCAGCAGTCTAAAACTCCAATGTCATGGTGTCCATTCTTTCTATATATGTTAAAAATGGTTTCTATATAACATAAAATTTTTGTCTTGTAGAATAGTGAATCTTCTACAACACCAAATGATGCATAAGATCTTTAATCCACATCTTAAAGGTTGTAAGGAATCTCTCCTTCCATGTATAGAGTATCACTAAAAGAGATGCAAAAGCTATCATATTTTTTTGCCTGGTTTGAACTCAACTAGCTTCACTTTAGACCAGTGATGCAAAAAGACATTTCAGCACGATTGTTTAACTGAAGAAAATTCTGGCACATGCAAATGCTCATTTGTTAAATGCAGCTACTGAGCACTTTTATTGGATTATATTTCCTTGGAGACATGGCTATATAAATGTGTGTGTCATCTGCATAATTAGGGTAACATATTAAAGTTCTACTTCTGAAAAACAGCACGTTCTCTGCAGTCACAAAACTTTTAGCTCTTCAGCTTCTTGCACACAAGGGAGGCACCCTCCAGATGGGGTGATGTAGCAGCAATCTAACAGCACCATAAATTACATTCATTAAAGTAAGTTGATTTGTTACAGCTGCATTTGGTCACGTTCTGAGTGTCTGGATGGTCAATCAGATTGCTTGGTCAGAACGACCCGTTGTATAACCAAAAATTCTGATCAGGGTCTAGAAGCATGTCAGGGGTTTTCCACAGTATCTCTGGACCTTTGCTCCAATAATTAAACTCTCGGTCTTATCTTTGTTCAGTTCCAAAAAGTTTTGTTTTCTAAACTGAACCAGTTTATCGACAGATAAAGCCTTGGGCTATAAAGGGATGTACAGTTGTGTATCATCAGCATCGGATATAATGTACCAGCATTTAGCTTCAACACTGCACTGTTTTTGGGTGATGGTGCACTCCAACTGTAGCAAGACAGACGAGCACTAACAACAGATAACAAACTAATACAACCACTCCAAACAGCGCAATACAAACTTAAGAAGATGTCTGAATGATGGATGAAGATCAATTAAAGTATTTCAGTGTCAGCAGAATCCGTCTTTAAGTACAGTTCCATGGAAGATAAAACTAAAAGAGCCTGTTTCCCCCACAAAGCATTATAAGCATTAGAGAAGAGGTTTACATCTTTTTATTGCTCTACGCAGTCAGCCAGTGTGTTGGTGGTGACGTGTCTGTCTCTGTCACAGTCTGATGGGACCATCCTGGCCATAGCTCTGCTCATCCTGATGCTGCTCCTGGTCTTGGCTCTCCTCTGGTGGTTCTGGCCTCTGTGCTGCACTGTGGTGAGTTTTCTCAAACACTGATACACATGCTGCTTTACAGAAAGCTTCTGCTCTACTCTTTTTCAAATTATAGATGGCTTCAAACACTGTAGGAATGCAGTGATATTGCTCGCGGACAATAAGACAGAGAGAGATGTCTTTACCAGGTCTGTCTCGTCTGGCTAACACCCCCCCTCCCCAGGCATCTTATTAACCTAGACAACATTCCCATGGCGAGAAGGTTAGGGTGTGCGAGTCAGTAAGGGCGTAGGGCCCTTTAGGATCCCTGCAGCTGAATTTAGTCCACAACCAAAAGAGGTCAAGGCCACCGGGTGAACGTGTGGGGAAGTAATTATGCTGCTGTTGAAATAATTTGCGTTTCCAAGAGGTCACAGCAGGTGACCTCGGAGCAAAGACGTGCACAAGGCTGGGCTACAGCTGCCCGAGCAACAGCCTATTTGTCCTCTTTGGCTGAGGTGCAGCTCTAAAAGAAAGACAAGTTTTACTTTTGCTGTTGTGGCTGCATAAATAAGAAGTAGAAGTAGTTACAGTAGATTCTACTGCAGAAAAAAAGTACTTCTGACATGAAACTGCTCACAACAGGGTCTGTGGATTATCTTGAGTTGAACCAGGCCTTGATTTATGGAAAGAAACACTGGTTTTGAATTTTTCAAATGTATTTTTTTTTTTGGTGCTTTGAGCACCAGAAGCTGAGTGTCATTTAGTCCCATTATACTGGAGAGAAGGCAGACATCTCTACGGCCGATATCTCCAAACTTATGCAACTCACACCAAAAAATCTAGATGGATAAAAAACACTACAAGCAAGGGGAAATATGTATTTTTGATTTTGGGGTGACTGTCTCTTTTATATTACATTGTTGCATCGAAACTTGGTATTGTATTGGTCTTGGTAGAGGGGCCACTATAATATATATTTCTGGAATAAAATGTCTGAAAGTGTCAGGGCTATGCATATATTTAGGTGAGTTCTGTTCTTACATTATCCCTATTATCCTGCCACATCTTCAATAAAGTGATTGATAATGTTTAAAAAAAATGAAGAAATTTCCCACTAGGCACTAGTTAACTACAGGGAAAACAAGACAGATATGTCAGAAATTGAGGAAGGAAGTCAGCGAATGTGATTAAATGTAACATAAGTAAAACTTTAATAGGTTACCTCGTCCGTGAACATGATTTCAGCAGGTTAGGGGCAAACAGAAATTGCTTAGGCAACAAGTTTCTCGAGGTAATTTTAGAGGGGATTGGTTGTGGCCTTTTAAGAAGGTGATATAACGAATAAACAAAAATGAAATTCGGAGACGATGTTGAAGAAATAGTTAACATATGATGCAATATGCTAATTAAAGGTTGTTGTTTTTTTTATCAGGTTAGAGCATCAGCGCCTCAAAATGTCTCTCTGTGTATTTATTCAGTGGAAGACCTAAACTGGTCAGTGTTAGCAAACTCTTCCATCAGTAATGAGGCAGAATAATTTCAATTTCCAGCCAGCGGGGTGGAAACAAAAACTCACACTGTGTAGCTTGTTTGGGGTTAAAAGGTTGAGAATCAAGATAACTCACAAGAAATGTTAAAAAAAAGTCTTTATGTCAGTCATCTATCTGCTCTGGATGCAGTAAACAGAGGAGAAACACAGTATGTTCCATTATTTAGACAGTGGTCAAACTGCCAGCATCACAACATTTCAACAAACTTCTTGTTAACCAGCCTCATTGTCAAAATCTATATTTCCCCCTTCAAATGAAGAGCGAATTGTCTCTTCAAGAATCCGCTCCAATGTTTCCAGCACTGGAAACAGGAAAGTTGAGAACTGCCAGAGAGAGATGTCGGCTTTTACAACATGGCTGTCCCTCCCTTCACTCTCTCTGTTCTTGTCCATTTAGTTTCTGTGCAGCCAGCGAGTGTGTTTAGGAAAGCGATGCTGGGTTACCATGGGGAACCACTGTGTGCTCCAGGATTTGGAGAAGCATGGAGGAAAATGACAAATAAGAATCAGAATCACTTAATTTGCCAACTGCATTTGATGTAGAAGAAACTGTCTTCATTAGAGTTGGAGAAAAAACACACAGAGACAGTTCACGTGGTGACTTGCACTCTTAGAAATAAAGGTGCAAGAACCATGAAGGGTTCTTCAGCTTGTCCACGTAGGAGAACCCCTTCTGGTTCCTGGTAGAACCTTTTATAAATGTTCCACTTGAAACCCTTTCAGAGAGTTTTACCTTGAACCCAACATAAAGGGTTATAGAACCATCTTTGAAAGGTTCCACCCAGAACCCTCTATGAAAGGTTCAACAGAGAAGCCCTCTGTGGTGTAATGGTTCCATCCTGATGTTCTATCCAGAACATTTCCACCTTCTAAGTGTGCCAACAGTAACCCACCGAGGGGTCCTACTGAGAACCTTTTTGTATTTTAAAGGTTTTATCAACAACAAATCCAGGAGGTTCTGTCAAGAACCTTTTAATATTCCAAGGGTTTTATCTAGCACACACTCAGGGGGTTCTGTTGAGAACCTGTTTATAGTCCAAGGGTTTTGTTAGAAACCACCAAGGAGTTTTGACCAAGAACATTTTTATATCAATAACAAATCCAGGGGTTCTACAGAGAACCTTTTATATCAAGAACAAAAGGGGTTCTGTTCAGAGCCTTTTTACATTACAAAGGTTTTATCTAGAACACATTCAGGAGGTTCTACCGAGAACCTTGGTTTATTCCAAGGGTTTATCTAGAATCCAACAAGGAGGTTCTACGGAAAACTTTTTATATTTTAAGGCCTCTTATTTAGAACACACTGCGGGAGTTCTATGGAGAACCATTTTATAATCCAAGATTTTATCTAGAATCCACCAAATGGTTTCTATGGAGAACTTTTTTATATTCTAAGACTTTTATCTAGAACACACTGATGGGGTTCTACAGAACCTTTTTATATTATGGTACAAAACCTTTGACAAGAATCCTTGAACTCTTTCTTCCAAAAACGGGTTCTTTGGATGAAAAGGGTTCTTAATGGAACCCTTGGACTTACAAAGAACTATTGACATCCCTCTCTTCAATAAAGGGCTCTTCAAAAAGCAATGGGCTCTGGGTAGAGCCTCAGCCCCTCAGGGAGAACCCTGTTGGAACCCTTATTTATAAGAGTGTAGAAACAAGGCATAAGTCATAAATTAAACTGAACTCTTCGTGAAGTCCTGCAGTGTAGCAGCTGTGTAAAATACTTGAGATGGATAAAAAGTAATAATCAGAGAAATAAGAAAAACAAAAAGCATAAATACTATAAAGTTTTATTGATAACATTGCTTCATACAGAATGTAAGAGCAAATATTACACTATTTATGTGCCTGTAACTCTTCTCTCCCCTCCTAATCAACAACGTCAGGCCAAAAAATCTGGCGAGCAGATTTCTAGGTCAGTGCATTGCTCTTGTAAAGTAGTCGAGAGGAAAAAACAATTCCTCAGCCATGTGTTGTTGTGTAACCGTCTTGTTGCGCACAGAAAACACATTGCTCTGACATGCAGATTAAATAAAAATCTATTTTGATACACATGTTTGTGACTTTTTGTTGTCACCTTCCTCTCTTCTCTCATGCGATCCGTGTTTTTTCCACCCACAGATCATCCATGAACCCCCACCACCGCCTGTGGAGGAAAGCTCGGTAAGGGCTGCACCATCTCTGTCTGTTTCCTGTGACTCCAAAAACAGCTCATTATTTAAGATTCAGACAGTTGCCAGTGTTTAGGTTGTGTAATTGTTTGAGTTTATTCGGACATTTAAAACCTCAATGAACCTGCAACGTCATTCACTCGCCTCCTGGCATCGAACCATGATTTCACTCGTTTAGTAAATCATCAAATGTGGGTTGACGCCCTCTTAGGATAACAATGAATCATGACTTTTACTGTTTTTTTTCCCCCTCTCTCCTGTTTTAAATAGGATGGTTTTGTTTTTAAGACTTTAATTTATGTTTTTCACATCACTTGATGATGTGAAATTAAAATTTAACTAACTAATAACATTATTTCTAATGATTTTGAGCAACAAATTCATGTTAATAAAATGCATGTTGACTGCCCAGAATCCAGGGGTGGAATTAACTAATTACAAATGCTCAAATTACTATAATTAATTAGTTGTTTTTTTAGGTACTTGTCCTTATGTCCTAATCTACTTAGTTACTTTTAAAATAATAACTACTCAGTTGTGCTGAGTGCAATTTTTAATAAATATCCAAACCTTTAATTTGCATTTTTGAGGTCAATAAGGCTATTTGATCATGGACCAATGAAAACCAGGACATATGGATGAAAAACGCCTCAAAATGCTGCAGTCAGCACAGGTTTGCACAGCCCCTCGGCGTCACGAGGTGCCCTTTAGCGACTGTGTCTGACGCAGCGAGAAAGCCTTTTTAATGCACGGTTAACGCTGTGAAACGGTCGCAGTTTGGTGAGGTGTAGACACCAAAACTGCTTGATTTAGGATAAGACCATGTTTGCATTTACAGTAGCCCTGTTTGAGAGCAGCGTGATCAGGCGGCCGCAGGAGGCAGCGACAAAAAGCTGCAGTCAAGTCAGAGAATTTCTGGCAGCCTTCAGGGAATAAACAGGAAATGACAGAAATATTTATATCCTGTACTACCTGTAGTTTATAGACCGTGCTCAGAGGGTCATACTGTAAGTTAAGTAAGTTCCTGATCATTGATGAAGTTGAAGCAGAAGAGATCCCCCTGCTGTTACATGATCCTCTGGTCTTTTTACGTCTGCCTTGTAAAGCATGTTGTAACCGCTCGTAGTGATACATCATAATAAACTTTATTATTATCAATCGCACAAGATATGTTTAACAGATTAAACCTTCATTGCACAACATAACACTAATACATCTGGTGTTAAATATTACATCAAGGTTGCATGTGGTGTTTGTCAAAACTAATGAGCCAATCAAAGCCTGTCATTGTTAGGTGACAGCCATGGCTGCGTTCAGCCCCAACAAAATATAGCAAAACGTAGATTTAAATAGAAATGGCCTGTTGCACAGTGTTGAGGAAACATTTTGCACCATGTTTTCAGATTGGTTGTGCCCCAGGCAGTCAGTAAAGAGCTACTGCAGCCTCCTTGATCGTTGCGAGGTTATCATGTGCATGATGTCAGAGCAAGTCGGGATCAAGTCAGACACAAATCTAAAAGGCATGCACTGTGTGGCGATCGCCGTTGATCGATTCTGTGTGGGCCTGGCTCATCTCAAAAGAGCCTATTAACTAGGTTACATTTGTGATGTGACATCACTGAAACAGCTCGCAAAATTAAAATCACATGATGAAAGTCACGTATCACTGAAACAACTCACAACATGAGTCAAATGACACACATGAAGCGACTTAACAGCAAGTCCTGTTATGCACATAATGTCAACTTGCAACTTTTCATAACATTTTGATTTCACGTGGGACACAAACCTCAACCTCCTGGGTTTTTTGAGCCATCCATCCGCCACACCTCCTCCATGTGTGGACTTTTTCCCTTTTTATACTACGTCAGCAGCCTGGGGTTTCTCATACAGAGAGATGTGGGTTTCTCTTTCTTCGGTGGTTTTACACTGAAGTCATTTGAAAAGCCTGGTGTGCTGCTTTCAGATGTGGGTACTGTCAGCGTCTCTATGAGTCGCAGAGGGGCGGTGACATAACGTCAGCATGTGATGAGTTGGGGAGGACTGACGGGGGGAATAATTCTGACTGAAGATTCGGAGACACAGAAACCCCATTGGATTTAATTGCTGCTATTGATAATGCATTAAACAAACAAGTAGTTAATACTCTAATTAGTTTTTGAGCTGGAATTTTTCTAACACCAGTAATTTTACTTGCAATTGAGTAATATACTTCCAGAATCACAATGCAATAAGACCAAGCTAACATGCAACTGTGTGGGACAAACCAGGCTGGATTTATTTGTACCAATTAAACTGAAAATTAAGTTTAACTGGTGAATTTATACCCAAAACAGACTCTGATGACAACTGTGGTCGCAAAGACAACTTTCAGGCCTCATTATGGCTTCCTCTGTCTGACATCCTGGTAGATTATGAGTCAGACAGGGTGTATTAAAGGAGCTGAAACATCATAAGTTTGGCCAGTGGGCTTTGTAATTTCGTCTGATCTGACAGCCAGCCCAGAGGGGACAAATTTAAGGGTTGGTTTTGGTACGGGAAGAGCAGACAGAGAGGAATTTACTTGCCCGGTGACGGTATTTATATCAGGTAGCGCCGACGTAAAAACAGTGAAAGGTTCACTTACCCTTATATTGTCCCTTAAATGTAGCTGGTCTGTCAAGTGGCTCACTAATAAATATATCGCAATTAAACCTGCTCCCTGTCACCCTCCCACAGGATGATGAAGACTTTGAAGCCCCCAAGAAGAAATGGCCGACTGTAGATGCCTCCTACTACTGGAGGAAGAGGAGTTGGGGGGATCAAAAGGATGGAGGTGAGATCAAGTAAATCTCTTAACGATCTGTTGTGTTAAATGACCAGGATGAAGGGCTTAAAAGCAACCTGCTTTTAAGATTTTACAGGTTTACACATTGGGATTGCTGAAAACCTCTAATTAAAGGGATAGTTGGGATTATTTGAGGTTGTATGAGGTACTTATCCATAGTCATCCACATGCAGTCCTCATGTCCCCGGTTCAGAGAAGCAGACAGGTGTATCGGCATGAAATCTAAGTCACGGATCACATGTAAAAATCAATATCAGTTTAAGTTTACACTATATTTAGAATATTTGGACTGCTTTACCTTGTCATCAGACAGCCTTTGCCTAAGGGAAACCACCGATACATGAGCCAGATATCACTCTCTCCAAAGCAACCAGGATACTTTTAGGCATTCGTGTAACCAGAAAAAAGACTGTGGATGTGCATCAGGAAACATACAGTATTCTCATATAGGCTTGCCTACAACATAGCCATAACACAGTGGCAAATGTGCTTTAGTAAGAGTACAGTCCATTCTCAGTCTTTACATAGGCCAAAATAAAACAATAACAACAAAACAAAAGGGGTCTACAACAGAACAGATAACAAAATTCCCCCAAAATAGATTTACATTAAAACTTTATTGGGACACAGCCCCATCTGTGCAAGTTGTCAACTTAAAAGGGGAAGACAGCATCATCTCAAATGATTAAATTATGTCAATTAGACTCTAAAGTTTCTCTAAGTCTGCAGAGTATTTTAACATTAGCTGCAGGCGTTGCAATGTTTACTACACTGCTAATCTCCCATGATGCTCGCTGGGGTCACGGTTACTTGTGCATGTATCAACTTGTTTGACTGGTAGGCAGCCGTGCATGACGGTGGATATTGTTTGTTTGTTTGTTTGTTTTTGGACGATAATAAGTTAGTCCTTCAATGAACAGTTATAATTTGACACAATAGCAGTAGTGTCAGGCAAAACGATTCTTACTAAAGTTATAACTTAACATTTATTCTGCATCTGATTTTCTGGTGTCACATCCTGGCACGCCCTCACACACCTGTGGTTACGCCATATGTTGCTGGTCTGCTACTACTTTAATCTGTTATTCTCTTTGTGTTATTGCGTGTTTTAAAAGGTTAGTTTGGATTCACCAGCAATAACACACACAAAAAATAACAATGAAAGCGGCAGTAGACCAGCAACTCAGGTGTTATGTAAGGTAAAAGGGCTGTTTTTGTCTGGTCTCTTTAAAAGGAGCAATATTTTCCTTATATAATGGGGATTTTCCTTTGGAAAAGGCTGCCTGATGGCAAAGTAAAGCAGTTAAAATATTCTAAATATAGTGTACACTTAAACTGATATTGATTTTTTCAGTGCTAAAATATTTTTGCTGCTGACTGTCCACAGCAGTAATTGCATGGCTTCATACACCTGCTTTCTCCAAACATAGGTGTCAACTATAACATCACACTAAAATCAAACAATACTTAATTGCACTGCACTGAACTGAAACATCATCTATGATTGAATCTGATAATTCATTCCATACTGTCCTTTATAAGGTTCGCTGGGGTGAGAAAGGCTCCACGAAGAAGGAGCGAAGCTGGAAAAGGCCAAAAACGCCAAAGTGAAGATGCCTGAGCAGGAGTTTGTGTCACCCCCCACACGGGTTCTCAACAACGGCATGCACAAACCCCCGGGGCCGCGCAAGTGGTACTCACCCATCAAGGTAACAGCGGCCAGGAGGAAACTGTCTGGGGGATGTTTGGTCTGCAGATGCGCTTTCAAGTCCCACTGTTGACAAAAACGAAACATGGCAAACATATAGGAATTATTAGTGTCATCTGTCCAACATAAAAATAAGAAATGTTGGAGGATTTGTGAGATATTTGTTCAACACGTCTGGGAATATAGCTCAGCTTACATTTAATTAATAAAAGCATTCATGGTTGTTTAATAGCTCTGCTGGGACAAATGCCCTCCTCAGCTGTTAGCATGTGTACTGCATGAAGTGCAACATCTGTTACAAATTACTGCCATGTTAATCTGGCTGAGGATATATAAGTAATAGCATTATTAAAATGTCGTAGTGAAAATAGCATGAGATGTGTTAAGGTAATAATGCTTAGGTGACTACTGGCACACAGTCCCTTCCTCCAGGGCCAGCATGGGGTTAAAGGAGTCGTTCCAAAGCCTTCCCAGTCAGCGGGGGATTGCTAATAGAAACCAGACTCCTGTTGGACTGACCTCCAGGGAGCAGGGCTGCACAGCCAGCAGTTTTGTGAAGAAAAACAGCTGCATTCTCTGCCCTTATCCTCAAAGTATTCGCTGTTTGAAAACTATGAAGAGACAGTTCACAATGAAACCATTTCAGTGCATCACTGTGAAATGGCTGTAGCAATTGGATAATACTGGACATTACAGCCCGAGTTTGATGCACGGTGTGGAAACTGTGTTTTTGAACGTCCATGAGATACAAGAATCCTGATCAAGCTTTTGTCAGTAATAAAGAGCTGCTGTCTTTTTCTTAAAAAATAAATTTATTTTAACGTTATTCTAGGGGAGAATGAGATTATTACTGTTTTAAAACAATGACCAACCAAATACAGTTACCCCCTGTTACAACTGCAAGCGATGTGTTTTGCAGACATGTTTTTCACTCACAGCTCTCTTTTTAATCCATACTGCTGTCTGCACCAGCTCCATATATCTCATGTCCCAGCTGCATCAGGCATAAACATGATCTGAAGCATTTATGCAGATTTTAAGTCTATTTTTTCCACAATACAGGCATAAACGCAAGGCTGGTTCCCAGTATAAAGGCACTGAAAATGTATTTTATCCATCTTTTGTAACCTAGCAGACTGAGCTGCTTTTTACTTCACTGCCACTAGACAACTTCACATTTCCAGTCGCCAAAACCTGCCTGCTTTGAGCACAGCCACCAGTACTGCTTACCTTTTTTCCTTTCTCTCTTTTGCTCATCCTCACACACTGCAGTGCTTATGCCACAGTCATATGCATCGTGTTGATGAAAAATAGATCAGGAATATTCACTCATTTCAAACGAGCGTGCCCGCACAGAAAGTTGCTCATCGCTGTTGACAACATGCTGCTAACACTTTGAAATGCACGGATGATAGACGCTTCAGTGTGGTGTGAACGAGGTCATCATGAGAGCATGAGAACGTGATCCAAATGTAACGTTTGCGGTCTAGACACAGGGTTAGTCCTATGGCACAACTTGCCCCAGTGTAGGGGTAAAATGAACATGGATGCTCAGTCCACTTTTCACAAATAGAAATGGCATTCTTACTGCTAATTCACATGCAAGTTCTCTGCATTTTAAGGTAGTTAGACCATGAAACAGGTCTGCATGTTTCTTGATGTGGTCAGCAAGTTCAAAGTTCAAGTTATCATCAAAAGTCTGATGAGGTTTTGTTTTGTTGATTTACCTTCAGTGTTATTCTGTCTATCCTGTTGTCCTTTACCACAGAGTGAGTGGACGTCCCCTCTGAAACTTCTCATACTCTTCTCTTTAGGTCATCCAAGGAAGTCGAGCCTCTATTTGTTATTCTTTTGGACTGCCTTGCTATCTTGATGTTACCTGTAGAATAGCAGAAAATAATAGATAAATATACATGTTACTCTGTACACATGTTTCCTATTTAAACCCATCATTAGCCCATCATCACTGGCTTGATTTACCCCACAAGATACAAGCCTGATAACTTCAGTAAGATGATGAATTCACTTGGCATGGCAAGTCCTCCAGGTTACTTCCCACTCTCTATATGTGCTTGAGTCTAAGATGGATATAGTAATGTGAACTATACCTTCTTTATTTGTGATCACGATTACTTTTGTTTATGATTAGCTAGATACACTGGGTGGCTCATTTCACCCACTAGCTCGACTTACCCTGTTAAAATTTTGATTTCTCCTCTGTTTCCGCAGAGCAAACTGGATGCATTGTGGGTACTGTTAAGAAAAGGCTACGACCGTGTGTCCGTAATGAGACCTCACCCAGGTGACAAGGTAAGAATAACACAAAAGTTACACAGGTAGGCCTCAAACGCGCCTTCATTTTACAAACTGATGTCAGGCCTTGGCTGTTGCATTAGCATTTGGCAAAGGGTGAGATTCTTTTGTATCTGAAAATGTTGAGAACCAGCTGTGAGTAATGAAGTGTGCACAGGGAGGCTCATGGGGAAACTTGTGGTGAGATGGGATTTAGACTGCAGCGTCTGGCTACAGTACGCTGAGATGTAAAGACGTCTGCTCAAGTCATTATGAAGAGACAAATTCCTCAAAGGCCAGCTGTAGTGCGGGGGGATAACAGCGCGATGACCTCTGCTGCTGGCAGCTGACACATAGTCTGAGTGAAGTCTGTATATATCATTCCTCAACCGCATGAATTTATGTAATGCTTCGTATTTCCCTGAATAAGAAATGTTGATGTAAGAGCAGCTATTAACCTCAAAGCTACAACCCCAATTCCACTGCTGAGCACCTGAAGTGTACATCAAGCAAGAATGACAGTTAATTTCACTTTAAAACTATAAAAATGATTGTCATCAGTTCTCTGCAACACTTACCGAGTGTTGTTAAAAGAAAAGGTGATGTATCACAGCGGTAAAGAGCTCCTGTCCCAACTTTTTTGGAACGTGTTGCAGGCATCAAATTCAGAATGAGTGTATTTACAAAAGTTTAATCAGTTTGGACATTAAATATCTTTGTGCTGTATTGAAGGTCAAAACGTTTTTGCAAGTCATTGCATTCTCTTTTTATTTACGTTTTACACAAAGCATTAACTTTTACATTTCCTCCTCAGTTTTTTTCTACATTTTAACAAGTATTATTTAGCATAATTTCTAGTCAAGGTTACTTTACTGTTTTGGCGTAATGTCTGCTGTAAAACATTCCTTTTTATATAGTCTGGGGAGGGGCTGGTCCTATTGTTTTCATGAAGCTGTATACGGTGGCACACATCTGTTTTGACGCTCAAGTCTTATATACAGTATAGTATAATATATATAGGGAGGAAGAAACAATCCTCATGTGGCTATTGTCTGACTCACTGAATGCACACTGCTGGTATAAATCCTGCAATTGGTTGCCTGCTTCAAGCAGCATTGCAGCGTCCGCTATTTACGTTTTCAAAGTCCCCAGCAAACAAGAACAGCCTCCTAGCTGCAACCTGCACACTGAAAATGGCAAATTAGCGCCTGGGAAGCTAATGGCATGAAGGTAAACAAGCTAACAGCTATTGCCTTTTCTTTTGCAGAGATGTAGTCATTTTAAAGTCAGAGCTTAACTCCCACCGTGCAAATGTTCCACCACAAGTTCCCCCCGACACTGTTTTTGCAGCAGCACCATTGCTGCATCCTGGACTTAGTGACCCCCAAGATGTTTGTGATTGATTTAGAAAAGTGCAAACAAGGAGAATGTGTATGCGTGCAGCCAGACCTTTCTGCAGTGCTGAGCACTGCGGAGAGAGGTGTGGCTATGTGAGACTAATGTGGCCATGACTTAGGGAGGCCATCATCACCATCATCATCATCATCATCAAGCACTGCTGTTTAAACCCACAAGAACACAGGTGCAGAACAAGGGCGCAAATTTAGTGCATTTTCCTGAACTGGTCATTGAAAATGCTAACAATCGATTAATCATTCATAATAAAATACAAAATGTGTGTTTTTTTTCTCATTTTTTCCCCTCATTTTCTCTTTTTTGGTTTTTCATTTTAAGTTTTCTTATTCAACAAATGGCTCCACCAGACAAAACGATGTCAAATGAGACACAGTTACTTTTACCATTTCTAGACTATTGATCAATTATCAATTAATACATTTTTAACTCTTAATGGTGATTAATCGATTACCATAAATCATTAACATCTGTAGTACAGAAGGAATGATGGGCCCAGTTTACATGGGCAAATTGTGATGTATTTGAAACCTGTGTTTCAATTAAACCACTTTCACCCAAATCAATAATTAGAGTTATAAAGTTGTTATTTTGTACAGTGAGGCCCGTTTCCCAGAATCACTGCGGCCTTTTCCAGTGAACAGATGTGTCATAAGCAAGAAAGCGTTTCAAGTAAATTGCAGTCATCAAGTTTTTAATCATTTCCCAGGAAGAGACCAACTCTGAAATACTATACCAAGAATATCACTATGATTTTTTTGTCATTACTGAGCAAGATACTGGTGTATCCCACAGCGCAATACATATGTGACAAATTTGACTTAACGGGAACTTTAAATTATGCAATAAAATATATTCATCTGATGATGATGATGATGATCATCATCATCCGTGCAAACATGCTGAAAGAAAATCATTTTGTAGCACAGTGCTAGAACACATTAACACACACATAATCTGTATAACGTATCATATTTAAACAACTGTAGATCCTACAAATACAATGTACTACAAAAAACTATTCGCTGAGAAAGTAGTCTTAAATTCAGCCTGTAAAAATCTGGGACTGAGAGTCAGAATTGGATTGAATCTGCTGTTAAAATTAAATGTCCAAGATTTACAGGGACCTATTGGCAGAATATGGAAAGGTTCTGAGATTTGGAAATTGCACTTGGCCATATTGCGATTAATTGTGCAGCCCTATTCATAACAATAATTGTACCCACATTATTCACAACTCAAGCAAAAGCCAGGATATACATAAAAAACCCAGAAACTGGCATTTTTAGTCACATTTAAAGCTGGAATGAGTCCCCATTCGCAACCTGTCGCACACGAGGTGTATGACCTCCTCTGGCAAACCCATCACAGCCTGCTGCAACAATCTTCTACAGAGACAAACAGCGTCAACATAATGAGACCCTAATGCAACATATTGAGACTCTCTAACCAAAGCACAGCAGCCCTGGACAGAGAGAACACCGCAGAGACCATGAGGTCCTTCAGACACAGTTCAGTGACTGTAAAAATAACATGATCTTCTGAACAGAGAGAGAGACCTGAGAGAAACCTGGAGAAAGTCTCAAGCTCCAAAAATAATTTTTGGAGCCTACTGTGTAGAAGAGACTGAAGACACTGAAGAGCAGAGACAGAAAGAAGATTTCGACAGGACAGCTCTGGAAGGTGAAGGAGAAAGTAAGCTCAGAACAGGACAAAAAGGAGGACTTGGACATCCGTCACATGGCCATAAAGTGTGAGGTGAAGGAGGAGGAGGAGGCCATAGGAAGAAGAAATCTGTGCATCAACAGAAGGACTGAAGAGCAGAGCAGGAGAGATGGCTTCTTCAAGACTTGCTCATTGTGGGAAGTGAAAGAGAAGGGGAGTAAAGACAAAGATAGCTTTAAAAAGGAGGACACAAGCATCTCAAACAAAATCTTGTTGGCGTCACATGCAAGTGAAGAATCACTGCAGTGCAAAAAACGAACCCCTCCCACAGGAGACCATGTTTCCACAGGAGCTGTCCATAAATCCAGTGGCCTTGAAGGCAGAGCGGGACAGCTTGGAGCGAGACACAGAGAGTTTAAAAGAACATGAGACCCTGAGTGATTTGTCCGATGGGAAGGCCGTGTGCCATGCCCTGCGAAATGAACTTTGGCACCTTCAAATAATGTTTAATGAACATTAGGACCTGAATAAAATATTGAGGTTTGGGGCCAAGAATTGAGGAGGATGAGCTTGGACAGCTCCTGAAGGGAGTGGAAGGTGAATTAAGGTCACAAATGACCACATCAAGAATATGAGGTCAGAGACAGAAATGGGAGGACATGCACAAAATCAAAGTTTTGACAAAAAAATTGTGGCTGCTGTTTAAATGTAGCCTGAGGAAAAAATGCACTACATGATTATTTCCTGGATGTATATATTTATATATACATGCATTTATTTTGTTTTATAGTTTTACCCGAGCTTGTATGAAAAATTTTCCAACTGACCATCGTCAGCCCAGCCATCGGCCACCTCCTCCCGTCCACTCGAGTCTCAGCTAGGAGGTGTGCCCAAGCTGCAAATTCACTATGTAACATACACTGCGTACATTCACTACGCCCAGTAAACAAAATGAACTCACGAAGCGTCAAGAAATTAAATATTCTCGCAGCTAGCTTCCCTTTTAAACAGAGAAAAACAACCGTACACCGTTTTAATTTAAGTGTCTTCTCAGACGAGCGTAACTGGCTCTTGAACTCCTCGTAAAATACACTTAATTCAAACTCGACAGAAAAACATGGAAAACTTACCCAGACTGTCTGCGCTTCCAACAATCACCAACTCTTGTTTGGTCAAAATTAATCCTTAATTCACCGTGTGAAAAGAGTGCAAAGAGTCTGATTCTGCAGGCTGTTTACCTTTAACTCCTCACTCAGCTCAGCGCACTCATGGTCCAGTTGAGTGGGTGTGTACTGTGTCGCTGGATAAGAGCAGCGTCCGTCACTCTGCAGATCATTACGTTAGCAAAATAAAATGACAAATATTGCCCCAAAAATTGGCAAGGCAGGGTACTAAACAGGGGCATCATTCATAAAACAGACTCACGGTCAGTTTTCATAAGAATGAAGTACACAGGGTCAGGGTTATATAGTTATTCATAAAACCTCACGTTGACATGGAAATGACAAAGTCTAGACATGACATAAGTGGCTTTCCTGCTGGTTATGTGTTGCAGTTTGGGACACATATGTGCTCACGTCTGTGGTGAGCTTAGCTTTATAAACAAAGTGACAGGAATTACGTGTTTAGTATTTAGTCCACCAAATAATCCATGTTGCTTAGCTTTAATCGCCCAGCCTCAATCTCCTCTACTATCACCGCGATCTCGTCTTCCAAAAAGGTTTTCTTTTGTCCCATGGCGGTTGTAGGCCAGATTACATCAATTTTAATTTAATTTTAGATTTATAAATCACAGGTGGGTAAGTTACAAATGAGCTTCTCAGAACCTGCGTAAGCAGATTTTTTTATGCTCAGTATCAGAAGTATAAATCTGAGAACATTTTTATAAATGAGGTCTGTAGGGATTGTTCTCCCTTAACAGAGATTTTGGGTGCAGTCATTTGTTGTTGCTCTGTCTCACTGAACTTTTGCCAGTGTATAGGTATACTGTGAAGTATGCTAGAATATTAATAACAAAATAATAATAATAGATCAAATAAATCCCTGAAAAAAACTAATGAATGCCTCTCTAGTGTTTCAGTCCAAATGAGAATGCACACTTGTCTCCTGCAATGTTTTATGATCTAATCCAATGTAAATCAAGTGTGGCACGCTTCAGTGAATATTTTCAGCTTGAACTAAACAGGCTACAACAAGCAACAATTATGGTCCTGGTTTGGTCTGATTGTTACATCACAAAACTAATGATTTGGCTCTGACTTAATCTTTGGCATCCTCTCAGATTGATCTCATGTTTATTTGTCAACCAGTCGGCAAGGCCAGTTTATCTTGCCTCCAGGTTACGTGCAGTGCAGTTATAAACTGATAAACTGAGGAAATGCACTGACGGTCCAGCAATATGCTCAATTTATAGAGAAACTACACCTGGGGCCTGTTATGAAAATAATCAGCCTGGACAGTGAAGCAATCTTAAAAGTGGACTAGCTCACCTTTTTGCACTCACATTCAAAGGGTCAGAGGGTCACATTCCCTCCTTTTTTTCCAGTACAGTAAGTACAGTAGAGCTAACACACCGCTCTGTAATTAGAGGTGCACAGGAGTGAGTCCTCCACACTATAAAGCTCTTCATTAGTGCACTGGAAAAAAAAAAAAAAAAGCTGGGCTCTCGTATCCTTCATGATTTGCAGTAAACAAGCTTGTTCTGGTTGCAATTAAGAGTCTCTTGTCAAAGCCTTGCTTTTATAACTTCCCCTAAATGAATGCAGCGGTGGGAGGGAAGAGGACGGTTGATCCTACTGCCTATCTGAGAGAAACCCAAGTCAGTTCCTGTAACGTGTCTTATATTTCTAAGCCTCTAAAGACTGGTTTAGGAATTATTAAAGGAAAAACACAGCAGGTTAAAAAACAGAGATGGGAAGTAATTAAGTACAAATGCTTTGTTACTGTACTTAAATAGATTTTTCAGGTTGAATATTTATTTTTCAGACAACTTTTTACTTTTACTCCCTTCATTTTAACACAAATATCTATACTTTCTACTTCTTACATTTTCAAAACAGACTCATTACTTTACTTTTAAGGCAATTTCATTCATTCATTCATTGTTCGCGGCCATCCAAGACAAAGAAAAAGATGACTTCATGTGTATCCATCAGTGCATATCAAGCACGACAGACGCAATGAGACGTAAACAACGTAATAAGAAGAAAACAACGTACCAAGACAAAAAGACGTAACGAGACAAAAAAACGTAACAAGAGGAAAACGACGTAGAAGATGTAACAAGACAAAAACAGCATAACAAGACATAGCAAGATGAAAATGATGCAGGAAGACAAAAACACCACAGAAGAATTAAGAAGAAAAAGACACAATAAGAAGTAAACAACATAACAAGAAGACGACAACATGACAAGATGTAACAAGAAGAAACAAGATTAAACTGACAAAAAGGATCTAACAAGATGAAAATGACATAAGATGTAGGAAGACGAAAACAGCGTAAAAGCTGTGACAAGATGAAACGATGCAACAAGACAAAAACAATGTAAAAAACGTAAGACGTAAATGACGTAACAAGATAAGAACAACATAAGAACATGCAAGAAGACACAAGAAGATGAAACAAAATGAAACAACATAAAAAATGAATGTAACAAGACGTAAGGTGATGAAAACAGCGTAAAATATTATTAATATTATTAAATATTAATATATTTTCATCAGTACTGACTGATTTTTAGGTTCGCTGTAACTATAATACAGTGCAGGAGTCCAGTAGACATTAATTACACTATATTCTCTGTCCCTCAGGCACTAAAGGAATAAAAATAGGTTGAGGTTGTCTTCCCATCCTTGCTGTATGTATGACATACAACATTTAGCCTGGTTTTGTCTCAGAGGTCACTTTGCCCCGCTGTTAAATGAGAAGCACAGTGCAGAGCTGTCAGCCCACATCAGTCCACTGCAACTCCCTGATCCCCTCAGTGCAGCTGCTCCCGGGGTGTAGCTTGTTTCTGGAATATGATAGTCCCCCATGAATGACCTCACTTCGGTTTGGACCGGGGAAGAGTGGTGGCAGGTTATTTTGTCCAGCTGAGTAGAGCATTAACATAGTTGCCCATAACTAAAGCTGTGACTGAGAAATACAGCACATGGAGGGGATTTGCTGGCATTAAAACACAGTCACGTAGGTGTGTGTGTGTGGACAAAAGGCAAGTAGTCACAGTACCATCTGCTGTAGTCATCAGTCCATGCGATTTGTTGGAGAAAGCAGCAAGGGACATTTTTATATCTTAGACTAATTCAGCTGTCAAAGCAGGGAAGTTGTGCGTTTTATCAAAGAAATGAGATTCAAAAAAGCAAAATTTTTCAAGCACGGATGTGATTTTCCGAGCTCCAGAATATGAAACTAATATATTAGACCAAAGAGGCATAATGAGAAACAAACACAACATTTGAAAAACATTATATTCATTAGACTACATATCCTTCAATTGTCAGAATGTGAATGACAAACTGGATATTAGGTCATACAGGACATGTCAGAAAATGCATGAAAACAAAGTTAGCTTTAGCCAGGTAGCTAGCTAAATAACTAAAATAGACATGTCAAGATTAATTTCCATATAACCTCTTATCTTTACCACCATCGACAAAATATATTCAGCTTGATTCATTTTATTATTACTTCATCAGGTTATTTATTGGCGTCTGTGAACTTCCAATAGTTTTAGCCATCTAACTGCCATTTCCATCCATCCATTGTCCGTAAGCGCTTATCCCGACAGATCGCAGGGGGGCTGCAGCCTAACCCAGCTGACATTGGGCGAGAGGTGGGGGTACACCCTGGACAAGTTGCCAGATCATCGCAGGATGATCCCATAGAGACAAACAACCACTCAGGATCACATTCACACCTACGGGCAACTTGGAGTTATCAATTAAACTATTGTGCTGCATGTCTTTGGACTGTGGGAGGAAGGCAGAGTACCTGAAGAGAACCCACACGGACACGAGGAGAACATGCATACTCCACACAGAAAGGTCCTGCCTCTGCCACCAACTCTCCCGCCCCCCAGCCGGCTGGGGGATTTGAACTCAGAACCTTCTTGCATCAGTGCTAACCACTGCAACACCGCGCCACCCGCCATTTTAATGTTTTATTTATTTACTATATATATTTAAATGTTTTATTTACTGTACTGTGTCCCTCAAAACCACCCACAATGGATTAAAACAAGTAGAGTCCATGGCCTGTCCAATACTTTCTGCTAACAATCCCACAATGCAATGTGCTGCCCTTTATTGTTGTCCATACATATAGTTTTTGTTTTGTTTCTCTAAAATCTTGTCTGTTTTCACATTTCAGGGCAGATGCATGAACTTCACCCGGACCAAGTCTCCCCCTCCTCACTACCCAAACTACAACCACCAACCATCTCCCATCTACAAACCTCCACCGGCGCCACAGGGCACCCTCCCACCGACCCCCGGCAGCCCTCCATCATCCCCATCGTTCTCCCCCTGCAACCTCCCACCTCTGCCTCCCACGCCTCCTCCCACCTCCAACACTCCCTCCCCTCCCATCACGCCTCCCCCTTACAACACCACCCCCCAACCGGGCTCTTCCTCCAACCTTGCACATACCTGCCCCGCCAGCGCTGCCGCCCACACCTCCGCCCTCCGCCTCCCCGACCGGTCCCCTTCCCCCTCCTCCACAGGGACCTCCTCCGGGACGAGCCCCTCCACCTGCCCGCCCACCGCCTCGCCCCGGCCTGTAGAGCTCCGGCAGCCGACAGGAGAGAGTTTAACAGGATTTAAAAAGGCAACTCAGAGCCCACCCCCCCCGCGATCAGCACATGACCATCATTGATTGTACCTGCGAGTGCAAGGACACTTGAACGCCTCGTGCCACGCTTCGGCGGCTCGCTGTGGCCTTTCTGCCTTGTGAAGTGGAGCAGTGAGGACTCGTCTCCAGCTATTTGTCTACAGTGACTTTTGTACACATTTAGCCCAATAGTGCAATTGCTCTGATGCTTGAATTACACAGACATTCCCTGCAAATGAGGTCATGCAGGCCCGGCTCAAAAAACATTTGCCTCCGTGGTCCTCGGAGCGGCTTCAGTCCCCGCTGTCCCCTCTATGATCTCACAAGATTGGATAAATCCTGACCAAGCAGACGAACAACAGCTCGTACTAATGCCTCTGTACAAAGGCCCTCAACATGTTCCGAATGATCATGACACTAAATTATGTTTAACATTCCTGTCTTTACCAATAAGAGATAAAAGACTCATATTGCAGATGTTCCACACGCAGCAGATTTTAGAAGAATCTGAAAACCCCCATTCTTGTACTCTTGAATGTTGAGCAATTGCATGCAATAGTGTTTGAGTCAGCATTTTTGTTCTTTTTATAACATTTCTACCTTGTTTTATACAACATAAACACATTTTTTATTTGTACTTCTATCGTCGAGTCGACCACATTTTCTGAGTTTTAATTTTGGACTTCAGAGAAACAGTCATTTGCTGATAAACATATGTACAGTAAGTGTATTGAAACAGCAGTGTGAAATATCTGGGGCCTCATTTATGAAAATGTTCTTAGATTTGGACTTGAACTCAGTCTTAAGATTATTTCCGATGGTGTGCTTAGGTTCATTCATAAAAGACACTGAGCATAAAAAGTTCTGCAAAGAAAATGTGTAACTTAAGCACCTGTGATCTATAAATCTCATCTTAACTTATTGACACCACCTGCCTCATAATCAGTCATTTCCCCTGATATAACGAGGCACAGATGAGGGTTTCGTCAGGAACACTGTAAAAAAGAAAGCTGAGAAAACTTTGGGGCAGCTGTCTTCATTAAATTCTTGACTTTGCATCAAAATCAAACTCTTCACCTTTCAAGTTTTGAAACAAACTTTAAAAAGTTTTTCCAACCTATAATCTTTTAAGATAATTAACTTTTCTTCTTAGAAAAACATGATGTAGGCCTGTTTCAAAAATTGTTGAGTAAACTCAATAAAGTGAAAATGAATAATAGTTAATGATTTAATATTTTCACTTCCAACATTTAATATTCAAGCACCAAACTAATGATGAATCGGGTGAACAATTTTTGGACATACAGAATTATTTGGGTTTCTAAAACTCAATGATTGAAGTTTATCTAAAAAAGAAAAGTAGATTATTAAATCAAAAGATTACAGGTTAGCAACACTTTTTTGAACTTATTTAGTTGAGTTGGACTTTTGAGTTGGAAATTCAAAAAAATAGTGATGACAGTTGGCTTAAAATTATGAGTTTTATCCTCTTTTTGATTTAATACAGTGAACAGCAATGGACCAAAAGAGAAAAATGAACTTTTTGGGAGATGGTAGAGGAGACTGAAGCCAGGCAACACATGTTATTCAGAGGACTAAATGAGCTGAAAAAGACAAACGTGTTCCTTGGGAATGTGTTGCTATTAATTTCTCACACCTTTAATTGATAATTCCTGTCATATTCTTCTCAATGTTAATGCAAAGTTCACTAAAGGCTGCAGTACCCCGATATAACCAGCAAGAAAATCAAGTCAGCACTTTGCATAGAGATCATCTCCACGTCAAAGTAAGGTTTTATAAATAACTACTTATACTTGGTTTTCTACTTAAGTCATAGTTAAGATCAAAATCGATCCCAAGTCTATCTTATAAATGAGGCCCCTGAACTTGTTCTCGCAACTTTTTGACTTCCAGCCTAATGTGAGTCACAGCTGGCCTATTTTTTTTTTTTGTTTTTGTGCACATCAGAGTAAACTAGCCCTGTTACTATAACTGACCTGACCAAGATGACTGCAATCACGGCTACAGTTGCATATGCTCTGACTATCAACATGTGGACAAAAGTGTGTCAGAGTCAGGGAAACGCTTTTGCACATCATCTTGCTCATCCTCCCACGGCCTCTAGCAATATGTGTAAATAATCATTCTTATATAACCATGTGTGTTCAGATATCTGTGTGCGTGTGTGTGTCAGAAAGAAAGAGAGAGAGAGACTAGTCTACTACATGTGTGTTTGTGACAGCCGGTCCGTCAGTTTGCCAGTTTTATCAAGCTTAAAATGAGATATGATAAAAGCGTTGTTTCATGGGTCATATGCAGTTCAGTTAGATTAAATAAAAGGTTAAAGGGATAGTTCAGGTTTTTTGAAGTGGGGTTATATGAGGCACTTATCATAGTCGTGTATTAGCTACAGTAGATGGCCTTTGGCACGCCTCATATTTGTAGATCAGCAAGAGTACGAGTGTAGGAAGCTAAGTGACGTACTGCTTTGGGTAGGATGAAATCTTTTTGAGTGTAGAATATTTTCACTGCTTTACCAGACAGCCTTTTCTGATGGAAAACCACCATTATATGAGCCAAATATCCGTCTCTCCACAGCCACCAGACTCCAGTTGCTGTTCTACCGCTGCCTTGAGTGGTTAATTTGTTTGGGTTATTGGATGATTTCAATTAATCTAATCTTAACCCTTTAAAACACAGAAGTCACACAATAACACAAACAAGTTAACCGATCAAGCAGCAGCAGACCAACAACTCCCGTGTTCTGTGAGGTAAAATGACTGTTTTTTTGTTTTTTGGTTTGGAGAGAGCGATATTTGAACTACATAATAGAGATTCCCTGTTGGAAAGGCACACTATATTGATTTTTTAAGTCGCTAAAATAAGTTTTCCTTGTAACCCTGTCCACAGCAGTACATTGCTTAGCTTCCTAAACGTTACTCCTGCTAACTTCTCCAAACTGGGGGGCGTGCTGACCGCCATCTATACTCTTAGAAATAAAAGTTTCAAAAGGGTTCCTCCTGACAGGTTTAGGTTCTACCTAGAACCGTTTCTTTGAAGAAACGGTTCATCAAGCATTCTTTGTAAGACTACGGGTTCAAGTAAGAACTGTTTTGATCAAAAAAAAAAAAGCCTTTGTGGGAGAAACGGTCTTCAAGAACTGTTGAACTCCTCAAAGAACTCTTTTGTCATGGGTTCTTTGTACCATAATATAAAAGCGTTCTCTGTAGAACCTCCCTGGTGGGTTCTAGATAAAATCCTTTGAATATAAAAAGGTTCTCATAGAACCCTGTGGGTGGGTTCTAGATAAAATCCTTGGAATATAAAAGGGTTTGCAATAGAGCCCCCTGGGTGGACACTTGTTAGCACCCCAAGAAGGTGGAACAGTTCTGGTAGAATGCCCAGAGAGGGTTCTGGGTGGAACTATTGTACCATAGAGGGGTTCTTCCTGAGAACCTCTCATTGGGGGTTCTGCATGGAGCCTGACAGTTGTAGGTATAACCCTTTAGGCTGGGTTCTAGGATGAACTCTCTGAAAGAGTTCCAAGTGGAACCTTCGAAAAAAGGTTCAAAAAGGGTTCTCCTGTGGAGACAAGCCGAAGAATCCTTTGTGGTTCTAGTTAGCACCTTTATTTCTAAGTGTGTACTGTGTGTAACACAGTTCCTCATACAAGCTCAGTTCAAATAACCCAAACTATCCCTTTAATATCACACCGTCTCTGCAGAATTCAGATTACAATCTCATCCTTCAGTAATCAGAAAGTCTCTTACAAATGTCATAATGTCATAACTGAAGACTGCGTGTAACTTTCCACCAATGCAGAATGTAGACGCCTGTGTTTGTTTCATTCAAAATGAAAGTAAACAATTTAAGTGTATTAAATTGGACTCTGACTGTATTTTTCTTCACACACAATAACCATCCTGTAAACCACTCTGATTTATTTCCTTACAACGTGAAAACAGCCACCGAGTCGTTCTCTAAAGCTTTTATCACGAGCCTGTAAAGAATTTAATGGGTTTACCCTCATATTTCCTTAAGTCAGTTCTATCACAGTGCTCCTCTTTTATAATGAGAAACCTTCTCATTATAATAATAATAATGGTAAATAAAAGACTTACTAAATCATTAATTTGAGATGCTAAGTCATTGTTTCAAGGCAAGTGAGTCATTATTTTGAGATATTAAGGCATAATCTTGGCATACTAGTTCTTTATTTCAAGATAAGAAAGTCATTATTTTGACTTAGTACATCATTATTTCAAGATACCTAGTAACTATTTGAGGAAATTTCTCATCATAATGACTTACAGGATAAAAGTGACTGAAGAAAATATGAGGTTAAGCCCAACAGTCTTTCTAGTTTCTTTTATCTAACATTAAGTAAGAGAACTATTGCCGCTGAGATGACGGGGTTCACACAGTGGAGAGTGGCTGTTTGCAGAAAGCACAGAGCACCTCACTCACTGCCACTGATGGAAAAAAAAAAATAGAAAAAAGAAAAGAGTATGCAGAGCATGGCTAACTAATCCCAGATGTTCATAAGTTGCATTATGTCACATGCACGAATGGAGTGAGCTATCTAGGAAAATATTAGACACCATCTGATCCTCGGAAATGTGGACGACGGGCTGTGGGAAAGGTGTGCTGGTGCTAATCGTGCCTGACAAGATTTGGTGACAGTGGACAAGAGGACAGAGTGGAATAACGAGCTTTGATTAAGAGTTGAAGTTTTCTTTTGTCATTAGAAGTTGACAGAGGTGGGAAGTAACTAAGTACTAAGTACAAATACTTTGTTACTCACTACATTTTTACACAAATATCTGTTCTTTCTGCTCTTTAAATTATTG
Source organism: Lutjanus argentimaculatus (assembly GCA_034769285.1). NCBI lineage: Eukaryota > Metazoa > Chordata > Actinopteri > Lutjaniformes > Lutjanidae > Lutjanus > Lutjanus argentimaculatus. The sequence goes on from JAWZSL010000017.1 coordinate 15,665,760, forward strand.
ATTAATTGATTGATTTCAATCCAAATGGATGCAACAACAACAACACATAGAAAAGCTGATTGCTCGGTGAATCCATCAGTGCATATCACACACAACAGACATAATAAGAAGAAAACTGATGTAAAAGATGTAACAAGATGAAAAACTATGTAAAAGACATAACAGGATGAAAAAGACATAACAAGACAAAAAACAAAAGATGCAACCAGACAAAAAACCCCGTAAAAGCAGAGTTTGAGTACATTTCAGAGCCTTTTACAGAAACTTTTTCACTTTTACTTGAGGAAAGAAGTTAAATCAGCACTCTTTTTTTTTTTTCTCTGTACTTGTACTCGAGTAAAGCATGTGCGTAACTTCTGCCACCTCTGATGTGAGCGCATTTACACTGGGGCTGTTTTCAGTGAATTTTCCATGTCAGACACAATCCAAGATGTCTTAAGTCTTCCGCCAGCTTTTGTTTCCACTCTGTCTGAGCCATTACAGCACAGATGTCAAACATACACATATACAAACATTGCATCACAGATTATTTAACTGCTACACACACACACACAACACACGCTTCTCCCATGTGGTGAAAATTCAACAACAATAGACTCTGGTGTTATGCTGAGTGCTGTCTCCTGCTGATTACGTTTTGGGTAGAATGTGGCTGGAGTTTCTTCATCAGTATGAACTTTAGACATTCTGATAGATTATCAAAAAGATTTTTTCTCCAGATTTTGTCAGAATTAGTGAGGCCAGCTTTGTGTCAAACCAGCACATACGGTTTGCGTGGTAGATAATCAAAAATCAGCTCATTTGTGATCTTGCAATGAAATCATTCAGTATTCAAAGAGAAATCCAGGTGTTTATCTGAGTCCTAAAATTATTCATTAAGTGCTGATAATCAGGAGACTTTGTAACTAATCAAACAAGCCTTGAACTAGAATGACTGCCTCATGGTTGTTTGCCTCCACCAACCAGTCAGGTTACAGTTTGCATCCATGTCTGTCCAAAGACATATTACAGGAAGATTTTAAAGGAATTAGATTAAAGATATTAAGTGTATTAAGTGTTTTGTTTTTTTTCCAGAGGAGGACAGAGGACTGAGAGACAGCTGAACATTATGAAGTCACAGTGAAGTTGACCTTTGACCGTTTGGATATAAAATGTCATCAGCTCATCATTTTATCCTATTAAATATTTACGTGCATGTCATAGGATGAAAAGCGCAGGTGTAATTCACAGACGGCATTTTGTTTTCTATTCAGTTTAGTGTCAGTCTCTGGAGTGGGTTTGCTCACTTCAGTGTAGTTAAATGTTTAGTGTTTTTTATGAGTTTCAGCATTAGTTTTAAGTTTATGGGGGTATTTTCAGGGGTAAGATTTAAGAAGTTCAGAACAGGTATTACAACACAAACACAAAACTTTCTTCTGGAAGGCAGTTCACTCACAGTCATGTCTCAGTAAACACATCCACCAGCCGCTCCTCATCCTATTATGTTGACAAAGTGCGACCAAACTGACAAAGACTAAATTTAGACATTTCCTGTTATTTTATTTTAGTTTTGTAGGTGCACAACATTGTTTCAGGCAGTTTACTTTTTCCCCCTAAAGTTTTTTTTTTGCTTAACTAAATTGTATTATTCTCCACACCTGGTTTTAGGTTTTAGTATAATTCAGTTAACTAACCAGCTCCTGGTTTTGTCTGTGCTGGTTCAATGACGTGCTGACTGGGACACGTATTTACATCGGAACCATTGTTAGTGTTAATCGTTACACCTCCGTTTTTCCTGCTGTGACAAGTAAAAATGTTTGTGATTAAAAATCAAAACGTCAATTCACAACACGTCATGATTTAGTTTGCTAAATTATTCCACAAAAATATAAACGCTTTTGATTTTTCAAGTTAAAGATCTAAGACTTTTTCCGTGCACACAGAAGATTTATTTCTCTCAAATTTTGCTTACAAATTTGTTAAAATCTGTGTGACGGAGCATTTCTCCTTTGATAAGATAACAGTCCATGTAATCCATATAATAAATCTGTTGAGTGCATAGAAGGAGTTTTAGATTTTTAACTTCAACTCATGAAAAGTGTTTCCAAGCTCTCCAATAAATTTAATTCAATTTAATTTTTCATTTTTTTAAGTTTCTGAGATTCAAAAATATTTTTCTATTTTTCTCTAGTTTCTATGAGATTTAAAAATATTTTTCTATTTTATCCAAAGTTTCTAAGATTTAAAAATATTTTGTATTTTTGTTCCAAGTTTCTTTGAAATTTGAAAATATTTATTCATTTTCTTTTCAAGTTTCTATGAGATTTAATCATATTTTAACTCTAACTCATGAAAAATGTGAGAAACAGTGCAGCATTTCTATTTTTGCTGAGTTTACACTGAATTAATTAAGGTCACAGTGGTGACCACAGCTGCTGATACTTATTCAATCCCACTCAGACAACATAAAGCAGCTGTGGTGGTTTGTGCACATGGTGAAGGACTTGGCTGCAGCACAGGGGATGTTACCTGAAATGCTTCAGATGATCCTGCCCTTTCTAAATGAAAAACTACCCACAATGCTCCCTGGGGTTGGAGAATGGAGGCTGCCTTTGTTCAGAGCTGTGGCCGTCTTCCGTAATTACACTGCAGCTGCACTCGAAGCGCTGTTGTGGTTAGTCAGTGCAGTGAAATCCTCCTGAGTGTGGCGCTTGCTTTCACCAACAGTTTAACTTTCTACCTTTCAGCCATGCTGAGGCTGAACACATTCCTCAGACTAACGCTGGCAGGTGTGCTGTTCTCACGAGAGGAGCTGGACCAACACTGCTCCACCTGGCCTTCATCATCACAGACCTCCAGGAACAGCTGCAGCTCTCCTCTGTGCTGTGGAGGTGGAGGTGGAGAAGGAGGAGGAGAGGGAGGACTGTGAGGTGGTTAAAGTCAGCACTGCATGCTGTGCCTGCACTCTACCGGTGTTCACTATCTGTTTGCATGACCTTCATCCATGTGGCACCGTCAGGCCTGTCAGCTCTATGCAGTCACTCCACCTTAATGACTTCAGGTGGATGCTTCAGATCTTTACTGTCCACCTTACAGACTGTGACTGGTTACTCCACACAGGTGCTTGGAATTGTTTGGGATCTGTCGTCACTCATAAGCAGCCCCTGAATGTCTCCTGTCCATAAACTGTTTGTATATAATGTACAGAAAACATGAAACTAACCAAAAATGACTTGTGAATTTTTAATATCATTCCAAATGTAAATTTTTGACTGGATTTCTGTTTTAATTTTAATAAATTGTGAAATATTTTCTGACAAGCAGGGCTGCAACTTTCTTGATTGTTTTGTCTCTAAAATGTTCAAAAATTGTAAAAAAAAAAAAAAAAAAAAAAGGAAAGGGAACTCCTGCACACTGTCCTTTTATTTGTCATAAACTTATCAAATATATATTTCCATCCTCAGACCATCAGGAAAAGCAGAGAAACGAAGAACCCAGGCAGATTTGTTCTACTACAACTCCAGTTTCAAAGGATTTGTGTAGAACTGTAAATAAAAAAACAGAATGCAATAATTTGCAAGAACATTTTTACCAATATACAGTACAAAGACAAGAAAGGCATAATCTGCAACATTTTCCTAAAGAAAATAATATACAGCCATGAAATAATCCCTTTCAATCATCACTTGACCCACTAGAGTTGTGTGGTGGTGTCTGTATCTGCACAGATCTACCCTCTGCCTGTATTTCTTTATTTTTCCTCATTGTTTTGCTGTGCTTGGGATGATTCACCTACCAAAAATGTTGGTATTTGACATCCTGACACATTTGCGAACAGCTTCAAAAGCAAAAGTCTTTCTCATTCTTGCTTGATCTCCAAATTCAGGTGCTCAACAATCATTGTTGTCGTAGTTTGTGCTTCATAATGCACCACACATTTTCAGTGGGAGACAGGTCTGGACTGCAGGCAGGTCAGTTTAGTACCTGAACTCTTTTACTATGAAGCCACAATGTTGCAACACATGCAGAATGTGTCTTGGCATTGTCTTGCTGAAATAAGCAGGGAGGTCCCTGAAAAAGGACGTCGTCTGTGTGGCAGCATTATGTTGCTCCAAAACCTGCATGTAGCACGTGTGACAGTCACCCGTGATACCATCACAGATGCTGGTTTTTGAAGTTGATGTCCAGGATTTCTGCAATCTCTGATACCTGAAATGTGTTCTCATCAGACCACAGAACACTTTTCCACTTTGCGTCAGTCCATCTCAAATGAGCTCGGCGTCAGAGAAGTCTGCGGTGTCTCTGGACGTTGTTGATATATGTCTTTCACTTTGCATGTTGCGTCTTAACTTGCATTTGTAGATGCAGTGACAAACTGTGTTTACTGACAACAGTTTTCCAAAAACGTTGTCCCTGAGCCCACGTAGTATCCTTTATACAATTATGTGTTTTGCAGGGCTGCCTGAAGGGTCGAAGGTCACAGGCATTTTGCCCCTTATGTGCAGAGATTTCTCTGGATTCTTTGAATCTTTTAACGATATTCTGGGTTGCGGATGTAAAATCCCTAAATTCCTGCAGTTTTTGTTGAGCAGCGTTCTTAAACTGTTGGACTATTTGCCCATGCAGATTTTCAGAGTGAACCTCACCCAATCCATGCTTGTGAACAACTGAGCTTTTTGAGGATGTCCTTTTAGTACCCAGTCATGATTCTGTCACCTGTTACCAGTTAACCTGTTTACCTTCTGATTGCTCCAAACGGGTGTCTTTTGTTGCCCCTGTCCAAACTTTTTGGAAATGTGCTGCAGGCATAAAATTCAGAATGAGTGAATATTTACAAAAAACAATAAAGTTTATCAGTTTGAACATTAAATAACTTGTCTTTGCTCTGTATTCAGTTGAATATAAGTCAAAAAGTAATTTGCAAATCATTGCGTTCTGCTTTTATTCATGTTTTACACAATGTCCCAACAGTTTTGGAATTGGGGTTGTATATGTTTCTGGTGCTGGACTACGACAAGGATGTACATTTTGAACAACTGCACCTTTTCCTCAAATAAGCAGGACACTTAAAAAGGGAAGTACTTGACACTTTATTGCATCAGTTCAACTCATAAATAGTGCCCCCCACTCCCTCAGTAACCCACAGATGTTGCTAAGATTCAGTGCAGCTTCCTTTGTCGATGCCTCCAGTCAAGAACTCAAAACGTTTCGTGGGTTACAAAAGTACCTGTAACGACATTGTCCAGTTTTCAAACCCCGCTCACTGGCTCAGGAGAAGCTCAATGTTTGGGAAAATAAATGCAAAAATCGAGTTAAGGCTTGATTGCAAAAGCAAGATAAATATCTTCAAACCTAAAATATGTGATGCACTAAAAAAACAAAAAAAATAAAGAAAACAAGCAGCTCCGATTTCTTCACTACACAACTGTGTGTGTACAACATCACTCGTTCCTTGGCTTTTGATACAGACATTTGGGATCACATACACACATAAAGCTGGCATCTGACTTTCTATCTAAATAAACATCAACAGTCTGACACACCGGCGTCAAACTGTGTATGTGCTCCCTTCAGGTCTTGAAGCATCTTCACAGCTCACAATCCACCAGCGTCAGTACACGTTTGGCTACAAAAACAATACAGGATGAACATACAAAATATATATGTTTTGGTTTACAACTGCCAAAGCCAGTGTAGAGATTTTTGGTTTGACAGGACATTTCAAATGACAGTAACATTCACATTTCAAATCAGAGAGTAACTTCAATAAAATATAAAATTTTGTTTTTTAAAAAAAAAAAGAAAAAAGAAAATGAAATGAAACAAAAGATAGAAAATTTTGCTTCAAATGGTCCCTATATTTCAGAAGCCATGGTGGCAGGGCGAGGGCTGGCAACTGGCTGAAACTTCTACTTTAGGTTAGTAACTTCATCTCACTTCGATTAACTTCAGTTTCTAGTTTAAATGTAAATGAAACCGTCTCTCTGTTGAGCAGTGAGGCAACAGTTTAACATGAGAATCAAACACTGAAATGTGCAGAAAAAGCTTCAAAAGCAAAAAAGTCGAAACTGTAAATGGTAACAAAACAGAATGTGGGTCAGTAAACGAGGCGTATTCTCGTTAACTGAGCTGATCAAGACCAGGGGCCTAACCACAGGAGATTTTTCCTGATAGTGCTTGTCCTATCTTAGGTTTAGAAGATGTACACAGTAGTGTATTAAACAAGCTTTTCTTGTGATGCTGCTCTGGCTTTAAGTCAGAAGAAAAGTCCAAGAGAAGCCGGGTCGAATTTGGCAAACTGTGCTGCAATTATGAAGCGGTGACCTGTGGCTTGGAATGATTTATGACTGTCGTTTACTTCAACTGTGGAGTGAAGACACTTCAGATGATTAGCTGCCAAAGAAAAATATCCCAACTAAACTACAAATCATTGCACTAAAGAAAAAAACAAAAAAAGAGCCAGTAAGGTCTTTAAATCCTAACTTCTGTCAGTCAACAGCTTGTACATCAGCCCCGAGATGCTCCCAGTGAGATTAATCAGCACATGTACACTGCACAAGGAGGGTCTGCTCACAAGTTTTGAGCATGAATGTGAATAAACTCAAGATTCTACAGCCTCACAAACTCAGAGAGTAATGAGGATTAATGTCAGTGCCAGCCCAGACCATGCCACACAGACAAAAAAAAAACAACTTCTCTAACATTAATAATATGACAATGATGCCAAAGGTTTTTGAGAAAATAGACAGTGAAATACAGATAATATGCAACAGTGAAATACACGACTGTTGAGTAAAAGATTGCATTAAAAAGAGCCGTGATACGAGACACACAAACGGGACATCTTCTCTTGGTTTCTGCGTACAGGCGCTCCCTCGCCGTCTGTGTGAATGTGTGTCTGCCAGGCTTTTGTTGTTAGGTGATGAATGGTGCGGTTCACTCCACTGTAACAGACTTGGCCAGGTTTCTTGGACAGTCAACCTGTGTTCAAACAAGAAGAGGCCGTTTAGTGCCTGACAAACAGCAGCCATCTTACTTTCAGGATTCATTTCAAAGTTTTTGCTTGTGATGTCACCGACAGCGAGTCAGCCACCCACCATGACACGTACACTGTTGCCACTTATTTAGCTAGGTAGCCTCAACCCCTTCAATTCTGTATAACACGGTTTAAATCAATTTCAACTTAGAGACATGCCTGGGGGGGGGGGTTGGCGCCACGATATGAAACCAAGTGATTATATGCTAACAAAGTGGCTGTAGCTGCTAAAAACATTAGATTTCAGCACAACAATGGATTATTTTAGCACCCTGTGTCTACCAGAGAGGAAAAGCTAAACTGACAAAGGTGAAATACTACATCAACAACTATTTGATCACATCACCAGGTAAGATAATCACGTAACCTAACAAAAATCAAAACCAGACCACAGTTTGTCTGGTCAAATTAGCAATTATTGAGATCCCAGGTTATTATTGAGATAACGAAGCTTGCATTCTTGTGACAAAAGGTTAATTTATCCTACTATCTCAAGAAAACAAAAGGCCGTTTTCTCAAGATCACGGGATGATTTTGGAGAATTCAGCGCAGTCTGACAACAAATGCAGACCCTATAGATACAATTTGATGTGTTTTTGAATTACAGCTTTTGTTGAGTTTGTATGAATTCATGGCGAGTTTGTTTTGTCGACATGTCTAATAATTATTTTGTGACCTTGCCTTAACCTGAGCGTTTGTGATACCTTAATAAAACAAGGTTGATCAAACACTGCTAATACTGAATTACAAAACCTGTGAATAGACAACTGGATCTGAGCTAGACTGTGATTTAGAGACGACAGCCTGACGCTGCTGTACTGTATCGTTATGATTGAACTCAGCAGCCTCCCACTCATACTAATGTTCGCATCAGTAGTAACTGTCATCAGCATTTAGCTATTTACTACATGTATTTATGTATTTTATGTGCCAAATCTCAATGTGAAAGCTTTGGTTATTAATAGAGTTGTTTCTAGTTCCCTTTTTGATGAAAATATGCTTCTGTCATTTAAATTATGCCTAATAAGAATTTACGCCACTGTCAAAATAAAAAAGTACTGTTCTCTTGAGGCAAATACATTTTTACTACTCTTCTTTTGGGATCCTTTTCCTTTCCAGGAAGGATAAGGGACTGGAGATTGTGATGGATTTGTAGGTTTAGTTTTTCTACAACCTGCTACACAGCAGCTTTTTGGCGTTTTCCTATCTCTCATTATATGAAACCTTAACCCTAAAAGGGGGCGCAGCCTTGGTGAATGGGGCTCGATGACATACTGCCTGTCTAATGTACAGGCCTACACTCTTCTACAGAACCACGTGTTCCTATGTGCTCACTACACAAGTTGTGTTATCAGAGTGGGTGTCAATGTTTGTAACTTTGATGAGACTTGGACACCACCTAAGCCTAGTTAGATGTGTGAAAATCTCAATCTCAAGTCAGAACTGTCAGAAACATGAGCTGTTAACAGTGTTTGACCCTAAATTGTCTCAAAAGAAACCTGAGGTGGATGCATTATTTAGCAAGACAGATTTAGACCTGACGGGATTTGTATCTGCCAGTTTTCTCAGCATGAGTGTTAGACGCGTGGACTTCTAAATATCAAGTCAAAAACAGCCAAAAATGTGAGCTGCTAACAGTGTTTTACAAGTAATACAGGACTTCTGCTGTTGACTAAATGCTACAGACAACCTATCAAATATGATTTAACCAGAATCATAACAAAAACTTAATACGCAAGCCAGTGATATGGCAGTAAACCCTCAGCCAGAATGCTTCTCATCAGTCAGACTTCAGACACTTGGACGTACTTTAAAAAAACAGAATGAAGGACAGTGGGCGTGCGATGGAGCTGCGTGCACATAAATGTTTGCTTCTCTGTCAGAAAAGCAGTGCAGTTTGGCACGCTGCTGAATACTCATCGACTTAAAAAACAAGAGCTAACTGGGCTGCGCCGTCAGGACATCTCTCTGAAGTGAAGTGCTCCAAAAGCAGCATCAGCGCTGGTTTTATTTACATGTGGTACTTCCCAGTCAAGCTGTTTACTTTGACCTCTGACATCCTGCAATCCAGCAAAGACAGTGAAGTTTACAAAAGGTGCAACAGATAGACCAATCATGTCTAGTCTTGGTATTCACCTGGGGTGTATTCCAGAAAGCGTGTTTCTAAAAATCTGGGATTGTTAACGCTGAGATGAGAAGCTGGGTTTTCTGTTATAGAAAGGGAGGAAACTTAAATATGGGTCAGTTACTACGGTAAGTGGTCGGCATACCTAATTTTGGAGAAGCACAGAAGAGTACCAGCATGGCAGCTAAGCAATGAGCTGCTGTGGACAGGGCCAACAGCAAAAGGTATTTTAGCCACTTAAAAAAAAAAAAAATAAAATCAGTTTAAGTGTACGCTAGATTTAGAATATTTTCACTTCTTTACTTTGCTGTGACACAGCCTTTTCTGAGGGGGAAACCACTGTCGTCCAAGACAAATATTGCTCTCTCTCCAAACCGACCAAAGTCCAGAGGGAGAAATCAATAATTTTACCTGACAGAACGCAGGAGCTGCTGATCTACTGCAGCCTCATTCAAAAGTTAGTTTTTGTTATTGTGTGACTTTGGTGAACCTTAAGTATCCTTTTAAAACACCACTGTCACAAAATAACACGAACAAATGAATGGATCGTGGCAATGGTAGACCAGCGACTCCTGTGTGCTGCAAGGTGTTATTATTTAGATTTTGCCTGTAGAGTTTGGTTGGTTTGGAGAGAGCGATACGGATTTGTTTCGGATGGACCTTTTCAGGTGGCTAAAATACCTTTTGTTGCTTTTGTTGTTTGTTTGTTTGGTTAAATAAAGGTGTGATACAAATACCTAAAAACCCTTTACTGTTGGTAATACACTGACTATCGATAAGTATCTCCTACTTTATTTTGATGCCAGATTCACTTGATCCAACATCAGATTACAGCTGAATAAGAGAATACAACAAATCATATTAAAATATAAAAACTTTTTTAAACATATTAAAAAATGTTCATATATTTTATATATATTACACATAAAAAAAACATCCCAGCAACTTGCCATCATTTTTGAAACGTGACTGATGAATGAGTGGACTATTTCATAAACTTCATAGAGTTTGAAACTTTCACATCGACTTGGTCAGCAATTTTTTCCCCACACCAATTTAAACTGTCGCTGCTGCTGCTGCAGTGTTGTTTTTTTCCTGGAAAATATGCTCACCATCTGGTTATTAGCATTTAATCCACTTAATCTAAATCCAACTTTGTCAACTTTGATTCTCTTGTTACTTTCCATGACTGCAAACGCAAATGGTGAGAAACTGATATTTTACTTTTACTTGTTGTTTTTGTTGCTCAAGTGACAGATAGAGGTGATAAATCTCATCTGGCAAAGCAGTCAGGTACGCCAAGCCTGAGGGGACGGCACTTACATCGTAACCTCGGAGGACAGCCAGGTGGAAGGACAGCAGCTGGAGCGGGATGACGCTCAGGACGCCCTGCAGACAGTCCACACAGTGAGGCACTTTGATGGTGCGGCTGGAGTTCTTGATGGTCTCGTAATCGTCTTTGTCACAAATCACAATGGGGCGGCCCTGTAAATCAAACGAAGCAAATCACTCGTCTGTGTGATCCTAGATCTGAAAACTACCTACTTTCCCGCCCATTTCTCAGTTGATTTTCACACCTCTTAAATCCACATCTGCTGCGGATTACTGACAGGGATGATGTCACACAGAACCGACCCCTCCCTTGTGTTTATTGAGGTGAAGGATCAGAGGTGTGGCACAGACAGAACTGTGAAAATTAACCTAACATGCAAAATGTGCTGCTGTCATCAAATATTCAGGGAGTTTAAACCTACTACAAGGAGTTTTTAACTGCTTAGGAACCAGTCTCTATTTAATACTGATAACACTATATGACCTACATAAGTTAACAAGACCATCTGCAAGAAGGTCGGCTATGTTAGCAAGTTAAAAACAAGCAGGAGGAGTTTCTATTTATTTCATTTCATTTTTGACGCTATATTTTGTGGTTACTATGGTGGCAACACAACCACTTTTGTCCACAGGCGCCTCAAAAATCAACACAATATGAAAATTCCTTGTAATCGCTTTAAGATTTAACAACTTCAGATGATCTACGAACGCCAAGAACAACTGTGCTTCCCGTTAACTTGAGTTATTATCGAGATAACAAAGCTTGTTTTCTTGAGATAACTGCATAACGAATTGCACGCACGGCTGTTCTTGGCTTTCATACTGGTTTATAGTAACATCATAAAAATAAGTCAGATGAGTTGACAAAGTCAGTTTCCACAATGCAATGTTGTATAGTTGTATAGGGTCACAAAATGGCTTCCAATGTGTGAAACTAAATGCTTTCTGAGCACCTTAGTGAGTGAATGAATAATCTGAAGGGTCAAATACAGCTGCAATAGGATATTTAAAGGGGACTCAAAAATGAAAATTCAGTCATTATCTACTCACCCTCATGCGGACTGAAGGTCGGGTTTAGTTTTTTTTGTCCACAAAACACTGCTGGAGTTTCACAAGAAAACAGTTTCGCAGAATCTCTCGAACAATTTAAGTGAATGGTGACCAGTTTTCAGAAAACAAAACAAAGCAAAACAGAAAATGCCTTCATATTGATCGTCTGGTATAAACCAAGTCTCCTAAAGCCAAGTTGCCTTGAAGCAACTACAAATCTAAACTCAACCTTCAGTCGGGATGAGGGTGAGCAGATAATAACTGAATTTTCATTTTTGGCTCAACTATCCCTTTAAGACAGGATCATAATTTAAGCAGGGGAAAAAAACAAACACCACAACAAGACCGATGACACAATATCATCTCTCTGCCTTTGCAGGGATACCATTATTAGTGTGATAAATGTTTTAGCATATTAAAACTAAAGTGCTTTATTGTGGCTGTGATAACACGCAGGTATAGGGCTACGCATAGACTCACAGAACTGAAGTTACATCCAGTAACTTTTTCCTCAATAATGCAGACTCCGGTACAGCACGCAGGCGTTCTTGTGTAACAGGAAGACGTGGAGGGCAACATTACGAGCAAAAGCACAGCAAATTCTCTGTTGCTGGCTGCGAGAACAAACATAAAAGTCTTCATTCAATGTTACTCCCACCATCATCAGAGGAAGTGAAGACCCAGTGGATTCACTTTATTTTTGATGGAAATGTCCCCACAACAACTGGAAAACTCATTGTGTGAACTGTGTGAAAGTTAGGCCTCATTTGACGCCAGTTAACCAGAGCAGTAGGTTGAACGTGGGTCATTATGTTGCTTTTTTGTGGAACTTCACACTGCAACACAAGCTCAGCTGGCTTTGTTGTAACACTGTGTGATCTGCCAGTGTGTGTATCTGTTGCTGCCGTACGTAAATGTACTGATAGATGTGCCCTGTGATACACTGATTATTGTACTGTTTTTATTTCTTGGATTTTCACCAAATAAATGCTGTTGAGATGCCTAATCACATTTAATAATTACCCTACCTTATGGGGCAGACAGCAGCTCCTAAAACACAAGCCTATACCTTATTTTCATTTCTATATTCCAATATATTATTTTACAGGGACACAGCACATCAGTGTTTAATACATGATGTAACTAGGCCAGAATTAGCAACATCTGTGCACATCTGTTTTTTTTTTTAAAGCCAGATATGTTCCTTTACACTGCAAACAGCATGAAAAGAGGTGGAACTATATTTTTTTTATACTGTGGCATAAACCGTCACAGTAAAAAAATATTGTGATATAAATTTAAGGTCATATCACCCACCCCTCATAGCAATTACAGACTGAAACATTCTGCTTCAATAGTTTCTAAATATATCAACATTTATAATAATCCATTATATTAGATTTTTTGTGTGTGAGTGTATATGTCTTACCTGGCGGGCTACAACTTGCTGCAGGGCGTTCTGACATTTGGTGTAGGTGTGGTCTCTCATGATGATCATGATGACCGGCATGAGTTTATCCACCAGGGCCAGCGGGCCGTGTTTCAGCTCTCCGGCCAGGATGCCCTCTGAATGCATGTATGTGATTTCCTTGATTTTCTACACGGGATTAAAAACACCCACAGGTTAAGAAAATCTAGGTTCATGTCTTTGTTATTATGGTTTACGCCACCTTTCTAAGTTGATTTATTTTATTACTCAATGGAGGAGTGAGATGATCTATAATAAAGGTCACAGCAGAAACCCAAATGTTTTGGTTTCTCAGAGTGAAATAAGGTAAAATATTTCTTGCAGTCTGGTATTACTAAATAAATCTCTCCAGAGACGCTTGGCCCATTACTGATGTTTAAATAAGAGCAGTTTCACATCAAAACAAATAAAAATTCAGACAAAGTTGGTTGAAAAGAAGGTTGTATTCGCTCACCAGAGCTCCTTCCAGGCAGGTAGCATAATGGTAGCCTCTGCCCATGATCAGTACGCTCTTCTGCTGGTACAGCTCTGTCGCCAGCTTCTGGATCTCATCATCCAAACTGAGGACCTCCTTAATCAGATCTAACACACACAGACAGAGGAGAAAAACAAATGTGACTGAGGATTTTTTTTGGAAAGTGGGAGCAACAAAACTTAATAATCTTGAATAAAATATTGTGTCAACATGCTGCTGTCGTCACACGGACTCATAATGTAGGGCAGGGAGCAGCAGAGTGGCCAGGCATTCCTCATTAGTTTACCATTAGGGACATGCCATCATATGCTTTAGATCCAGAAAAGCATGCGAGGGCCTGCAGCCAGCAGCTCGTCTTCTCTCTCTCTCGCATCACTTCCAAGAGGATTGTTTGAACGAACGACAAAAATGAAACAGGCTTTGGATGTACTTGATCTTTGCTCTGAGGGCTGCTTTTCCATCCATATACATTTTAATCACACGTGTGATCAGCATTTCCCTGGCTGAACCACAATACTGGGGCTTGATTTACCTGGAAGCACTCTTAGGCCCTGGATTATCTCACGGCGTCTGGGCTGCATGGAAATCCTGTCATCGCACATCAGGAGCGCAAACATGATGAGGGCCACAAACTGACTGGTGTAAGCCTGTAGAGCACAAAGTCAGAAAAGCAAAAAAAAAAAAAAGCAAAGTTTGTGTGTTATTAAAGGAGAAATCAATAACATGTTTACTGTAATTCATCATAAAATGACCAAATATGTCATCAGAGATGAAGGAAACATGCTAAGCTGAAATTTCTGTTGTTCTCAGCCCTTATGCACTTTAAACTAGGGTTGTCAAAAGTATCCAAGTATCAATACTTTTTCAATTCTGCATGTTTAAACACCAAAACAATACTAACATTTGATAGTACTGAAAGAACCACAGTTATTATGAAAATGATCTGAGCTCATTCAAGACCTCAGTTCAGTTTTCTGTACCAGCACAGCGTGCAGGTTGTTAATGAAAAAAAGAAAAAACTTTTCTTTTTGCTGTCATTGCGATATTGAGTTTTGCTTTTTAACATTAATATTTTGTTAAAGTTTAACTTTCTAGTATTATGACAACTCTGCTCAGATTTATGACTAGAAAAACTTGACAAAGTGCTGAGCTGCATTACAAATTTTTTTTATGTTCCCGGCTCTCAGATGATGTATACCACTTTTATGTGTCATGTACTGGTGACCCGCTAAAGACCCCGGCCCCCCTCTAAAAAAGTCTGCAGTAAATGGAATAGTTTTAAAGGTATTGTTTTTCCGTTTTGCAGCACTATACTGAATACAAAGAGCAGCAACCAGATTCCGACTTGTGCCTTTCTTTCAGTTTAGTCCTGAATCTGTGCTTCTTGTCTCCATGTTTTGATAGCGAGCTCCAGCTAATAATCTGCACCAGATGACAAATGGAAGGAGAGGTGGGTTTTAGTACACGCCAAGCAGCATTAAAATGCGAGCAGTTGAGCTCAGTCGAGCTAGAGCTGCTCATCCTGGAAAACTTTGTGAACACACAACATCACATCAGAGAGCACGCTCTGGAAATGTAAGCGCTCGGCACATCTGACACTCGATGCCTGCCGTCACCACTGCCCACTCCCTCTCCGTTCCTTCATCTCCGAGCACGTTTGGAGGGCCTCCATGCCCATTTGGGAGATTTAATCAGTGCTCGGGCGAAGCCAAGTCATTTCACGGGACCCTCCAGACTCAGAAATGCCAGCGTCTACAGCCAAGAAAATAGCTGTAAAACCTTTACACTGTTTTTTCCCCCCTGACAGCACGCTAACCACAGTCCCTCAGAACTCTGACAGTCTGCGCTGTCGGTCAGATGTGGCAACATATTTAATCCACATAGTAAACTGGAGTGTTTTTCTCCGTTCATGTCACCAACTTTGTGTTTTTCATGCAGAATTGTTGCCCTGCAAACATGACCGTCCTTACATACAGCTGAAACATGAACAGATTTCTCTCACACAGAAACAAATTTTGCATTTGCATTGGATACTGTTAGGTAATTCATGAAGTCAGTCTTCTTCCATTTACTGTCAGCTGACCTGCCAGAATGATTTGCTTTTTGATAGCGTCAAACTATTTTGCCTCAAGTCTCAATTTACTCCATAAATCTTGAATATGATCAGAGGAATTGGAAAAAAAGCCTTCCTCTTTTCCAGTCCACAAAAAAAAAACAACCTCAAATTAGCATGGAACAGTGAAAATAGAGGCCAAGTAGATGAATTTGGAGTCATTTAGCAGTTGGGTGCAATACATGTTCTCCAGTGATTTGATGAGCTAGGTCGTGCAGCATTTGGTTGAGCTGGGTGTGGGGATGTGGCCCAGTCAGCCAAGCAGTAAATGATGGCGTCTCTGAGGCGTGCTCTGGGGCTTTGGAGCAGCGCAAGAGTCGCTGAGCCAAGCTCAAGGGCTGGGCCATGGAGGGACCTGCTTCACTGCTCCACTCTCTCCCTCTCACTCCTCACAAAACGGGGCTCCGCCGCTTCTCTGCTCTGCTCTGCTCCGAGTCTAAACTGGCAACCCTTTTTGGTTTTGAGAAGGAGTGGAGGGGGGAGAGCAGAGAACCAAGGATCCCAGCTTTACATGAGTTAAGATGAGAAAATCAGGCTTCTTCATCTCCCCCTGGGATCAGAGTGGAGGAAAATGTCAGCTTCCAAGAGGCGGGGCCAGACTCACAATGGAGTTTTCATCTGGGTTTCATTCAGTCTCGGTGGGCGTCGAGTTCATTTATGAGATGATGCAACAAAGTGATGTACAGTTTCTTCATGCTCAGTATCAGAGCTTCTGCAGGTCCTTATCTAGTCTAAAATTCAATGATCTGAATTTTAGGCCTTAAAATGTCTTAAATTAGATTTTTACAGGTCTACAAATTGAAAACATTACTTTTATAAAGTTAAATTAACTTCAGTCTTGCTTTTAAACGTGGAAAAGTTGTACTAATCACACTGCAACAGCTACAAAACAAAACTAAGCTACTTCTGGAAGCAATAACTTAAAAAGGTTTCTGTTAATGTTGCATTCTTTTAAGGAATGTAATGTGTATGTGTAATGAGTTAAATGCAACTTCAGTGAGATCTGGCTCGAGAACAGAACATTCAGTATTTGGTTGAAGCCTGTTTAAAATCACAATTTTGGAGTCTGTGCACCTTGTGTAAGAAACCACTCGCATTAGGAACTTAAGTATAAAGAGTCACATGGCAAGTCAGAAAAACACAAAGCTACGGAAAAAAGCCACCAGCAAACGCTTGCTATCAATCATCACTGTTCTGTACTAATTATAATCACAATCCAGTTGTAGTGTGACCCCCTCTGCAATGACAATTTTAACTCCCTGCAATACAATAATCCTGTGCCATGTGCAAGGTTCATGTTGAATGTAAATAATTTAATTTAGCTTGCAAGAAATTCTGGGACTAATATTTTCCTTCACATTCTTTGTACTTTTCAGCCAGTATGGGTGTGATATAGATCTTAAATTGCATTTATAATTGTCTTAAAAAGGTCTTGAAGAGTCCTGAATTTAACTTCCTGTAACCTTCAGAGTGGACGTAAACAGCCAGCAGAGATTTCTCTTTTAAGAGGTAGAAAGTAACAAAGTACAAATACTTTTATTACTGCACTTAAGTAGGGTTTTCAGGTATCTGTACTTTATTTAAGTACTTATTTTTCTGACAACTTTTTACTTTTACTGCTACATTTGAACACATCTGTGCTTTCTACTACATATATTTTCAAAACGGAGATGTTATTTTGTTTTTAATGCATGTGAGAGAAATTTTTTTTTTTTTAAGTTATTTTTTGGGCATTTTTGCCTTTAATTGACAGGACAGCCAGAGAGTAGACAGGAAATGGAGCAGAGAGAGAGGGGACTCCCGCAGGCGGGAGTCGACCCGGCGGCCGCTGCAGAGGACTGACAGCCTCCATACATGGGTCGGACGCTCTATCAACTGAGCTAAACGTCCCCCCATGTGAGAGAAGTTATTGATTATTTTTATTTTGCATTATTGCATGCTGCCTTCCCAACATCAGTGCAGTGGGACAATAATACACAGAAAAGACGATTTCATGGTGTATCCACCATTACGTCCAAAAGCATAACAGTTGCTAATCAAACTAATCAACTAATTGTTTCAGCTCTAATTAAAGCAGAAGGTTTGGATTATTGTGAGTCACAGTCATAATTCCATGCATGAGATTATTTAAATGTATTTCATAGTAGCAGTCTGGGAGGGAGGAAAATAAGTTTCACTGAATTTTATGCAACCTAACCATTCACCTGAAAAATGCTTGTTTTACAGATGTAGACAGCAGAAGTATTTCCCAGATGTAAATTTCCCCCCTCACACAAAAACTGTCCACATGTGTTTTGTTCACTTTCAGTCACTGTTTGTCTATGTGAAACACAGTGTGTGTTAAATGTGTCTTGCATTTTAAACATTATGGTTTGTTGAAGCCCACAGACTCACCTTGGTGCTGGCTACGCCGATCTCCGGCCCAGCATTGATGTGGACTCCGCAGTCAGTCTCCCTGGAAATGGAGCTGCCCACTGTGTTGGTGATGCCCACAGTCAGAGCTCCTCTCTCCTTACAGTAGCGCAGGGCCATCAGGCTGTCAGCAGTCTCCCCTGGAGGATTGGCAGGAATAACAGTTTATGCAATGTTAACAGTTCTGACAATAAAATGATGCTGATTTATTAGTTTGTTAGGAAATAGCTTTTGCACCACGCAGGCCTCTGATTTGAAACAGCTTCACAGAAAATCCACCACAGAAATATTACACATCTTGCAAAAAAAATTTAAAAATAAATATCACCCCACACACATTCAGAAGGCCACAGTAGGACAGAGGACTGTATACACAGAAAACTCAACTGTACTGACTCAATCAATCAATCAATCAATCAGACTTTATTTATAGAGCACTTTTCATGCTGCACAAGTTTGACTCAACAATTTACAAAGACTCAAGCTGAGCACAACAAGAGATAAATCAGGAAGAACCAAAGTGGCTCCCAGGGATGGAAAGTGGAGGACAAATGGGGAATGTGCGCTTGATATAGTCCAGATGGCACCGGCCTCCCTACCTGACTGGCTGATAAAGAAGCAGACGTCGTCGCGGAAGACGGGAGTGTTCCTGTCCAGGAAGTCACTGGCTAGTTCCACCATGACAGGCAGCTCGGTCAGCTCCTCCAGCACCTGGCGGGTCTGCGAAAGCAACAGAGCACTGCTCAGCATCATTCTGTTCAAACAAGCCAGTCGAGCTCGGAGCAGAGATTGTGCCAGCGCACAGACCTCGCACCTGTGTCCACAATACAGACAGCACAGACATTTCCTACAGACGTGTTTCCATTATGTCCATTTACACCAAAGACGGAAAAGCATTCAGTTGGCGACTACTCACCGCCACCCCGGCATGGTAACTGGTGCCACAGGCAATAAGGATAAGTCGCCGACACCTCTGGATCTCTTTGATGTGGTCCTTCAGTCCACCCAGAATCACTGAAAACAAACCAAACAGCTAATCCATCATTCTGACTCATTATTTTCCACCTCATTAAAAAAGAACCACAAAGAGCCCAGGAGAGAGCTGAGAAAAAAATCACTGACAACTGACTTTTTATCATTTGTGTGATGCTGTGCCAGTGTTAATTTTTGTCACAGTTTCTTCAACATTTTTTCCACTGATGAAAATGAGATAAGAAAATAAGAAAATAAAAACAAATGCTAATAAAAACTATGACGACAAGCTTTGACACTTTCGTCAACAAATAAAAACGAGATGAAAATATATAGGAGAGACGAGGTTAGGATCCACTCTCTTTGTGCATAAGTGAGGTTAGATGCTCACAACTAGACGATACTGATCTACCCGTGAAGTCAACTAGCTTGCACTTGATACATACATGTCTCATAAACTATACAGAAATGACGTTTGGGAGAAAGAGAACAGACGTGGATAAATTTCCCATTTCACATCAAGAACCTTTGTAATCTGTGTGTAGCAACAATAACCAATTAAAAACTCAACAAACTTGAAGTAATTTGCAGACGGGTCATTCCAAAATTCATGCAAAGGTAAACACACTTAAATGTGTTTGTGTTTCAAGTTATTTTATCAGCTAAGCTGAGTGTGTTTTTGTTAAACTTGAATTAAACTACAAGCTGAAAGAAAATACTAATGTCCTGTAGAAAAGTGAAGGGGCCAGAGTTGCTAATCTTAAGTCGTAAATTGAAAGATCGACTGATACACTCAAGATAATAAGTGGAAAATTTCACTGTCCTCAAATTGAAACAAATATGTAACAAAAAAAAACTCAACTTTGAAAAAATGTTAGACATGACAGGAGAAAGGAGCAGAGCAAATAATGTGGCTGAATGGAAATTTACAAGACTGAATCTCTGATGTCCGGGTGCAAGTAAATGCAGCAAGAGCTTACACTCAAACACGTTATTTGATGATCTGTTCTGGACACATTTTAGGATAAGCAATAGGCTTATTTTCAATTAAAAAAATGTTTCAAAATTTGAAAAGGACACATTTCATTGCTTTTTATTGCCACCTATATTGATAAATGTGATTGTTAGCAATTAAATGTGCATATATTTTTGCCACTTAAAGCCTCCATGTCACCCAATGAATATTTCTCTGGATCTGCCCCTGCACTTTAATTAAACCCACTCATTTTAGTAAAATAAATCTCTCTAAGTTCAGTTGACTAAAATCTTGTCATAGTCAACTAAACCTAAAACAATTCAGATGACTAAAATATGACTTAAACTAAATGGCATTTCAGTCAAAATTTGCTGTCAAAAGTAACACTGAGCTGTGTCTATTCATCCTGCACCAGTTTTACTTTTCAGGTATCCTGAATTGAAGACATGTGAGCACGTGTTTGAGCAAAAATGCATGAAGGAACCAGAGTGGAAAATAGGGAACTTATAGGCATGTTATTACGTGAAAGCTCCACTGAGAAAACGATTCAGACCTCACTCTGACCTGTGTTGTTGTCGAAGTTGACTCTCCCTCTCATGGTGTTGACCACAGACTCTGGCTGCTCAAAGATCTCCTTCTGCATGAAGGAGCTGTAGTTGCCTGTGGTGGGAGGATCAGAAATCAGGGGAACATTTCCAACAGTAGTAAAAAAAAAAAAAAAACAAGGTAAATGCCTCTTAAGGACACAAGTGATGGACTTTTATAAAGTGCGAGGCCACATGAGGCCGTCTGAAAAAGGTCTTGTTGACACACATAAAGTACCTGAAAATGCAAACCACAAACTCCTGGAGGAGCCAGAAAAACCTTTACAATGTTTTAGTGATATTCAGGCTTTACTGGAAATGGAGGGAGTTACTGTCTTTTGGTTGCTTTATTAACTTATTCATAGCCACAGTGTAGGTCACCACCATAAATGTAGGAAAAACAAACATAAGACACCAGAGAGATAGTGTTTTTCCATCAATAATAAACTGTGACACTGAAATATGCGTTTGAGCGTTTGTCAGCCTGCCTCTGACAGCAATTTGGGTCATGCGAATTAGGTTATTCAGCAGAAAGGCTCCAGAAACTGAAACGGAGGAGAGAGGCTGAGTAATGACAGGACCACAAAGGAATGTCGAGAGCAGCCAACATCAGTTTACCTCTGCCCTCTGCTGGAGCACAGAGGAAGAGTCGGTGAAGGAGAAAGAGACACAAAAATTCACAGACTTGCAATGACTAAAAGTTATTGCGGCAGTGACACATTTATCATTGTGAAAAATAAAACAATGACCACAAAGATTAAGTGTTGTCTTTCAGTTTTCAAGCTCCCTAACTTAAGCACATAGCAGCAGAGGTAATGCTGCTGCTCTATTATGATTAGAGCAGTGATAATTAGTCCATTAGCTTTAACAAAATTAGTTGCCAACTATTTAGATAATTGATGAATCTTTTCAGTCATTTTTCAAGCCAAAATGTCAAACATTTGCTGGTTCCAGCTTTTTAACTGTGAAGATTTCCTGCTTTTCTTTGTTATTTATAAAGAAAATGAAAAGTCTTTGGGTTTTGGACTGTTAGTTTGGACAAAAGCAGCAATGTGAGGATTTCTCTTTGCCCTCTGGGAAATTATGATAAGCATTTTTCTCAATATTTTTTTCATTTCACAGACTTAACCATTGTGGGCTGCAGCCCCCTGGTGGGCGTGAAAGTACTAAAGGTGTGCCATAAGAGGTCATTACAAATAAATAAGAAAAAAAAGCTGAAACACATAAATGCCTCCTTTTCAATTTTTCTTTTTTTTTTTTTTTTTTTTTTTACAGGGTGCAAGTCTGTCTGCCGTGTCTGGTGTGAGGCGCCAGGAGACAACAAAAAATATGACAACAAGATAGACAAATATTGATAGACTTTTGGTTTACATGAGTGATTCTGTTAAGGAAACACCAGATTATGTTGAAAAACAAGAATTTTTCAAGGAGTATATTTAATCATATTCCTCACCTTGAAAATATAAAAGTTAAAAGCATTTTCCAGACTTTCAAGACCTTGTACGAACCTGGGTGACATTTTGGGAAATATGTTTATTTGCTTTCTTGACAAGAGTTAGAAGAGAGGATAGATACCTCTCATGTCTGTAGGGTAAATATGAGGCTGTAGCTGACTTAGCTTATCTGGCCACTGGAAACAGGGGGGGAACAGCTAACCTGGCTCTCTTAGAAGGTAACAAAATCCACCATCCAGCACCATGTTATATCTTGTTTGTTTAATCTGTACAACAACTGAAGGGAGTTTATGTGCCAGACTGCTCATTGGCAGAAATCTCTAACTTCCTAGAGTCTCAGCTGGTTGCTTGACACCCGCCAAGAAACTGTCTGGCACACAACCACCTGCTGAAAGGCTAATTTTTGTTTTTAAACTTTTTGATTAAACAAACAAGATATGAGATGTTATGTGAGATACAAGACATGAGAATTAATCTTCTAATCTAACTCTAAACAAGAAAACAATTAAGCATATTTACCAAAATGTCGAAACATTCCTTTAATTTCTTGAACTTTGGATAAAAAGAGACATTTGCTACATGGTTCAATTGAAGTAAATGTAAATACACTTGAATTAAAGCTGAATTTTACATTTACGTGTGTTTGACTACAAAGCTAAAAATAGAAAAAATGCTACACTGTCCTATTACAAAGGGACTGCACTCTATATCAACTTTGGCACAAAGAAGGAAGTTGAGGGTGATAAAATCCTGCGACTCGGGGCTCTTTTTAGTGACAGTGGCTTCCCTGGGGGTGCAGCTGATCCAGCAGGGTCGTAACTGGCTGGATGATAACAATGATGTCCTCAGGGCTGGATGTTAAAAGCCTTTTCAGCTATACAAGCAGCCGGTGTCCCATTAAGACTTACGCAATAATAACAGGGTTCAGGACAAAATTACAAGGCAGTGCAACAATGATTTATTAGTGGATATGGCCAGGGCGGGAGAAACGACTGGTGGGGAGAACATGAACAGAACAAAGGCTGACCTTCCACTCACCCTTCATGATCTGCTGTAGCTCCATCTGCAGGGTCTGGATGGCGCGGGCTGGATAGTCTCCGGCCCTGCGCTTTATCCTGTGGATGGACAGGCGGCCGTCCATCACCGCCGCCACATCGTCGTCCTCCAGGAAGATCACACGGTTTGTGTGCTCGATCACTGCGCTGTCGTGACGAGGGACAACATCAAACATAAGATTCACGCTCTACAGACAGAGCTGAGACGTTTGGAACTGGCGAGCATGTTTCATGGAGAGTGCTTGGATGCTGTAAAAGGCAGATGCACAGACACGGGTATCTGCTTACCTTGCATCAGAGGCGAAGTAGTACTCCACAGCTTTTTCATCCACAGGGAACAGGCAGGTGTCCTGGTCTGTCCTGGGCAGGGCACTGCAGCTCTTCTTGTCTTTACCAGCTACGGGGAAGAGAGAAAATAAACTGGGCCTCAGTCACGCTTAAAACCAATTTACTCCTCATATTAGTATGGGATAAGTTATCTGTACAATAAATGATCCGATCTCGCCTTTGCATTTACACCTGGTAATTTTAACACATTCTTGTTCCCCTCATTGAAATTGGATCTCAGTCGTCCTCAGCAAACTCTGCCTAATTTGAGTAATTCAAAGACTGCAAATCACCCCCAGACTTCCTTAAAACAAAAATAACTGTTTTGTGAGTTGATAAATCAGGGGAAACCTTAAAACCTTTGTGAAACGCGGTCTATGAGGAAGCCATAATTATTTGTCCCCTCTTGCAAATTCAGCAAATGTAATACATTGAGTTATATCTTCACATCAGCTGCACAGATGAGTGCAACACACAATTATTTCTTAGTGTCACCTATTAATTTCCCCTTAATTGCTTCTTATTTTTCACACAGTTCTGCTGAATAAGGCATCTTTTGGTGCTTTCATGGCACAGAACAGACATATATTCAGCACTTATCATTAATCAGTGTTATGTTGTGTACAGCTGCCTGCACATTGTATGGATTGTGCTACCTAAGATTCGAAAACAGTGCGAGCCAGACTACATCTAGATGTGGTCAGGCAAATCCGATCACATCCTGATTGTGACACATTTACACCTTGCATTAACGTGTGTGTTTCTTATCTGAACAATGTGTCAGGATACAGGCTGCATGTTAATGACAGGTGTAAATAGGGTGCTGTATGATCACATGTGGTCAAATTAGTCTAAAAGCAGAACTTACATGAGCGGTAAAGCACAGGAATATGATCTGTGGACAGCTTGTGGTCACTCCTCACTCCCATCAGCAGTGGACTTCCCCTCCTGCACATCAACATTTGTATGAGCCAGCAACATCTTAATCTGCTATAACACACGACAGTCTGACAGCATCAGTGTCAGCATACCTTGTGCCGACTGCCTCTCCGGGGTAGTGCACACTTTTGAAGACCAGGGCAAAAGCTCCCTCCTAGCAGGTGGAAGAACAAACACATCAGACAGGGTCTTTCATCTGCTCATCACTTGAGGTGCAGCAGAAACCAGCAGAATCCATTTACCATCTTTAGAAACAAGCATTAAATATAATAAGTTATGTGCATCAAGGACCCTCCTCTCTCTGTTTCCTCAGTTAGGTGTCCTCCAGATGAGTTTATTTGTTCACAGTTCCTTAAAAAGAATACTTCCCTCTACTTTTCATGATATATTTGCACACAATTTCTTGCCTATTCCTCAACCCAGCCATAAGAATAATAGAATAAGACGGGTCTAACCAATATTCCCCCTTGTCATACAAAGCTAAAGGCCTATTACGTATATTGTTTGTTGATATTATTTGTGTTAATTCTCTCCTTTATCTTACTTGGCTTATGAATAAGCAACATTATATGAGTGCTCCTAGTGCGTTAATGATAGTGTGAGTGTATATGTGCATGTATTATGAATGAGTGTTGAATGTGCATGTGTGTGCGTGTCTTATGAATATGACTGATTCATTATACCTGTGTAACAGTTGGGTCTTTATTGGATGCATTGCTGCCAAGAATGCATGTCTAAAGTTACTGATAAACCCCTTTCAAGGCCCTGGGGAATTTTTAGGTGATTCTCTTCACATTTCCTTGCAAATTTACTCCATATATTGTATCTTTCTTTACATTTTTTATTAGGGCTGCACAATATGGTAAAAAAAAAAAAGTCATATTGTGATTATTTTGACTGAAATTGTGATCGTGGTATGGGATACGGTTAGTGGGAATGGTCATTTTTGCATTACAATTTTAATTTTTACTGGAAAACAAAAACAAAACAAACGATGATGTGATATCTGATGGGGTTTGAATATAATGAACAAGATTTTTAGGTCAGGGGATCTCACACATTTTTCCTTTTTCAAAAACTTGCTATTTGGATATTGTACTTGGCCATATTGCAAATTTGATAATTTTGCGATTAATTGTGCAGCCATATTTTTATTTGTGTAAACAAACACACAAACATTAGGGATGAGTAGGTCCTTACAAGCTGCTGGGTCACACGTTCCACCAGTGTGGCGAAGCTGATGTCGTCACTCTCCCGGTTGTCGTACATGTACTTCACCAGCTTGGCGATGGTCTCTGTGTCAGTCTCTGACTCAAACTCGTAGCCTTTGCTCTCCTGCGGAGATGGAGAGAGACAGTTAATCCTGCCTCCTGTCAGAGGGATGAAAAGACGCCTAGAAGAGTTCATGAAAGATATTTGCTCACCAGGAATTTCCTCAGGTCTTTGTAGTTGGTGATAATTCCATTGTGAATGACAATGAACTCTGCAGACCAGAAAAATTATCATAATCTTTAAAAGATCAAAGAAGTAACTGAGCTGTTGTGCAACAGGTCAAACGTTAAGATCTGTGGTGCGAGCTGGCCTTCTATCTTTAACACAACTCACCATTTGTCTTGTCAGATCTGTGTGGATGGCTGTTAACTGGGCTTGGAACACCGTGGGTGGCCCAGCGGGTGTGAGCGATGCCGAGGTGAACATCAAACTCCACATCCAGGTCGAGATCCTGCTGCTCTGAAAGTCAAACAAACAACACAGATGATATTCAGTATCCCACCTGCACCACAGTACACAGGACGAGAAATCAAGGTTCCTTTTGTTCATCTTAATGAACTTCATCTCAGCTTACTGTGGATCTCCTCATCGAGAACCTTCACTTTTCCACGTTGCTTGATCAGTTGGATAGTCTTGGCATTTGACTCCCAGTCCTTGCCATTGCCGCCATCAATTCCCACACCTAATGACGATAAAACATAAGAAAAAGCATGAAAATGACAGTGATCACAAGTTACGCAGTATCAACAGAACAAGAATTACAGTGCAGAGCTGCACCGATAAGCTGATTAATTAAAAGAAAGCGAGTTGCCAACCACTTAGATCATCTTCAGGAAAAATTGTCAAACATTTGCTGGTTCCAGCTTCTTCTATGTGAGGATTTGCAGCTTCTCCTTGTTTTCTTTGAAGACGTCACTTGTAGTGAGCATTTTTCACATTTTTCTGACATTTTATAGACTAAACCATCAATTTATCAGGAAAATAATTGGCAGGTTAAGCAACACAGCTGCAACAAATATTCTAACTATTGTGAGAATCGATCTATCAGTTTGATTCATTATTTAAGAAAAAAAATTAAGACTCTCTGACTTCAGCTTCTTAAATGTGGATATTTTCTGTTCCTTTAGTCCTCTATGAAATTAAACTGAATATCTTTGGCTTGTGGAGAAAAGAAAAGATTTGAGGATGTGATATTGGGCTGTGATTGACATTTTTCACCATTTTCTCACATTTTCTAGACCAAACAACTAATCAATTTATTGAGAAAATAATCGTCAGATTAAGTAATAATGAAAATAATTGTTAGCTGCAGCCGTATTGTTGTGCTTTTACCACTCTGAAACTAATGTCATGTTTTCTGGCGTCTATAAGGACAGAACTCTAACATAACATGCAGTTACAATCAACTAATGCATGGAAAAAAAAAAACCCTGTGTGGAATACAAATGGACTAACATGAAGTAAATGAGCTCCATTAGTGGTGCAGTACATCTAACCCAGCAGCAAAACGATGGCTCTTCAATAATTCACAATGATCAGCTACCTCATTAGAACAAACTAAACAAATGAGTGTGATTAATAGGACGATTCTCATGCTGCATTAACATTTTATTAGACACACTGTAAATACTATAAGCAACTTGGTGGCATTATGAGCACCAACTGTCCTGCACGGGGGGCAGTGAGGGGACACTGAGGGAAAAAGGCCCGATAAAAGCAAAGTGTGTGTCTGTGATGTGAGCCTTTAAACGTCTCTCACCGGCTGAGTCGTAGCCTCTGTACTCCAGACGCTGCAGACCTTTGAGGAGGATCTCAAGGATCTCACGTCGAGTCCTTGGCACGTGGTAGTTGAGATATGCAAAGATTCCTGGGGAGAGGAGCAAAATGTCAAGATGTGTTGGTGTGTTTGTCCTTTGAAAGTCTGCTCAGACGTGCAGCTGAAAGCACACATTGACTGAAATGTCTTCTAGACCGGTACATCCAGTGTTAACTGTTAATTCAGCCCTGTTCTGCAGCTGACTCTCAATGCTTAATGATGTTTACAGCAGTGCAGCCCTAATATCACCAAATGAGCATCTACTAAGTCCTAACGATTTTTAAAAATATCTAATTGCTATTATTTTGACTAATATTGCAATTGTGATATGATTTAGAATATTAGAAGGAATTATATTTTTTTTACTTAATTATTCTCCTTTTCATTGAATCAACAAATTTTGACTTCTGGATTTTACAATGCTCTGGAGTTATTGGATATGTTTGGAGTTGAAAACAACTACAGCTACAACAATTAATCGATTAGCTGCTAAACTATTAGATTCATGGCATTCTATTTTGATGGGCTAATTGATTCCCCTCTGGGATCAATAAAGTATTTCTGATTCTGATTAGGCCTAATCGCTTTGAGTTATTCTTTAAGATAAAAAGTCAAAATTCTCTGATTTCAGCTTCTCAAATGTGAATATTTTATTGGTTTCTTACGCTCATAACAGTAAACTGAACATCTTTGGGCTGTGAACAAAACAAGTTATTTGAGGACGTCATCTTTTCACTGCAGCCCTGCTTTCGTTATTATATAAATCCCAAAGTGGATTCCACGTCAAAAGTCAATTGTGGGTGATGCCTGAGAAACCAGTCTTACAGGAGAGGTTACCGTGAGAGAAAAACAAATCATGTTTTTTTTCTGTCTGGGTAGTAAGACCTGCTTTGAGACAATGGAGTATATCTATAGACCTGGTGTTTTGCAAGCTGATATCACCTGCCTCAGGAAGGGGTGGGAAAGGAAGCGACTGTCCCAGAAACACAAGAAATCTCATTCAAGATGTTACATTCAAGATACTCGTACACAACTTTGACTGCACATCAAACCATCTTGGAATATCATTTCAAGATGTTTTTTTTTTTCAGTTCCCCTGTGTAAATCAAACCGAGTTGTGTAAATCAAGACTTGAACATTTAATTGACAAATTTCAGCAATAGTCAGCACATCCTCCTGCAGATATTTGGCATCCACAGCCAGTCCAATTTTTGTCCAGCGAGTAACTCCCACTGACAGGAGTGTCACCTTAATTGGCCAAAGGGGAGGCATGAAATACAGCCCTGTTACACAGGAAAGCACTGCCAGATAAATGCAAATGTGGAGCCAGAAGGCTGCCTGGTTCAACAGAGCATTCATTCAAAAGTGCAAGTGATGGGGGAGAATGCAGTGAGGGGCAAATGCCTGCGGGAAAGTGTTGCAGCAAGCAGGCAAAAATCATAAGACTAGTAGGGATGCACGATAATACAGATACTTCATCAGTATCAGCTTTATAATGAATTATTACACAGCTGCATTAAATATTTGATTCTGAACGGTCAATTACAGCTTTATGTGGTCTGTTATTTCTGCATAACAGACCCATGCTATGAAGAACAGACTGTTGCTATTAGTGCTGGGTATCGATTCAGATTTCCCAGATTAATTTGATTCGATTCACTAGGTCCCAATTCAATATCGATACTGATTCGGTTGAGGATATTTCAGCTACAATCCCAATTTTGTTTGGATATACAAGAGATAGAAAATATTAATGTTTACATTAAGAACTGACCCCAAAGCAGTTAGATTACCAGTGGTTCCACTACCATTGATTTGGGAACAGAACCCTCCCGACCCCTTGAACGAAGCAAAATATTTTATTTTATGTTGAGAATTCTTCATTTTTAGATGTTTTCATTCAGAGACTTTTATTTTCAAATTTGTAAAAACTGGAGGCTGTACCACACATCCACAGAAGAAAAGACATATATTAAAAGATCGATTTTGGATTTTATGAATTGATGCTGGATCTTGCAAAGGAAAATTGATTTGAATCGATTCATGGATTTTTTTAAACCCAGCCCTAGTTGCTATGGACGCAGCTGTGATCATAAACTCTGAGGGAGCAATAAAATCATTTTTAAATGAATATTTTCTGTCAAATTATTGATCTATTTTGGTAAATAACAGTGTAATAAGTAGGATGATTCAAGTCATGTATCACCCTGTCTGGATTATTTCACAATAATGACCTGCTCATTGTACATTATCCCTTACATATAAGGTGTTAATTCCACTAAAGGAAAGACTTGACGCTGTCTGCATTTAGGTGGAAGAAAATATGTGAATATATTGGACTGGGACAAAAATCCAGTATCTTGCATCCCTACACATTTTATTTTATTTTAGAAAATGACTGCTGCATTGTTTTTGCTTGCAACTGTACACGCATAATTCAAGCATTAATTGCCACAGATAATTCTTGTCAAGTTTGTGCACATGCTTGGGTCAAGGCTGCTACTTTTATTTCACTTTATTAATTAAGGCAAGCTGTACATATCTGATTTATTATTTAATTAAGGACATTTTTCAGGGTGTAAATTTTCTTCACTTTTTAATATCATTCGAAATATTTTATTGTGGACTTCTTATCATGGTATTATAGTACTGTGTGTTTTTGGTATTGTTACGTCCCTATTAGTTATCTATCGTCACTGTTCCGATTGCATAAAAAAACTCAGATTTTATGCATATGATGGTGTGTTACGTATACACGACAGTTTTCCCAAAATTAGGCTAGATTAAAAAAACAACAACAATATACTGCCTTGCTTACAGTGTTACAATATACCGAATCGTAACCCCTGTATTGTGATACATAACCCTCCACAAGACCACCCTGGCTTTAGAAACAGGTTTAACTAGAATAAAAATTAAGCATTGAAAAGTGGCATCTTACTGTGACCGTAGATATTAATAGATAAGTGTTTGTTTTGGATTCCTAAGAATACCAACTAGTCTATCTGGTCTGATTAGTGTGCCTAGAGATTGCAGTGGCAGTGATGGGAAACAGAGAGGCATCAGTTATCAGTCAGTGTGAGGCAAGAAGAGACAGTGACAGATAAAAGCAAAGCACCACAACCACATTTCCAAATCTGATCATGACTAATTTATTTCCCACGTACTTTCTCAAAAAGAGTTTGATATCAGTGTCCAATGACAGAGAGTTACATGGAACCAATGGGCACGTCTAGTCATGCTAGTGGTGGTAGAAGTTATCAGATCATTTACTCATGTAAAACTACCACTAAAGCCATGGAAAAACACTCACTTACAAAAGTCCTGTAATAAGGAGCATGTTACTGTTGTAGGTGCTGGAGGTACAGTTAGTTTGGACTACTTTATATATGGCTAGCTAGTTTGGTACAGCGGTTCCCAGTCTAGGGGTTGGGCACTTCCAGGGTCACCAGGTAAATCTGAGGTGTCCTGAGATAATTAACAGCACAGAAAAAAAACACTAATACACAAATCAGATTTTTTTTTCCTCCAATATTAAATAAAACCATCTGAGAAGGTTATAGGGATGAAATCACTATTTGGTGGAGCTGTTAATAAATCATCTGAAATGTGACACCCCTACCTGCTACTTTTTCTAAGGGTCAAAAGCCAAAAAAGGTTGAAAAACACTGGTTTAACTAATCTTTAACAATGTGTCATACCTCAAAAGTGTGATATATTGTCCATTAGAGCTGCAATTATTAATCATTAATTGATTATTTATTATTATTATTATCAACTGTCAAATTAATCGCCAACTATTTTGATAATCGATTCATCAGTTTAACTTCATTTTTAAGAAAAAAGTCAAAATGATCAGATTACTGCTTCTTGTTGTTTCTCCACTCCTTTATGACAGTAAACTGAATATCTTTGGGAAGAGGACAAATCAAGACATTTGAGGACATCACATTGTGTTTTGGGAAACACCGATTGACATTTTTCACCGCTGGACCAAACAATTAATCGATTAATCGAGAAAATAATCAACAATGAAAACAGTCGTTAGTTGCAGACCTGTCATCCACTGGTTCAGATCTTCATCTGAAAAGTAACTAAAGCTTTTCAATCACTGCAATGGAGGAGAAAGTAGATGATTTCCCTCTGAGGAAGCATAGGATAAAAGAAACTCAAGTAACTACAGAACAAGTACCTCAAAACTGTACTTGAGTACAGTGCTAGAGTAAATGTACTCAGTTACTTTTCATCACTGATTCAGGCTTCATTTAGCAAAATAATCCATGTTCTGGTACAACAAAGTGGAAGCATTAAACTCATTTATCACTACATCAATGAACCACAGTGACAGATATTTCACATTCTACCAGGGGAAAGTTACGTTATTGACGTAACGTGACCGCAAACCACGTAGGTTAACTGCCTGGTTAGGGCGTCATTTTATCGTTATCCAGATGACTGCCTTTTGACACTCTTGATTTTACATCACACAGATAACAAGTGTAATAAAGTAAAACGCCGGTTGTTTTATATTTGGCTAGCTAACAGCATCAGCAGCACCAGCTCATGCTCGCTAACTCAGGTTAGCCTCCCTTTAGCTAATTTCAAATGACTTACACCGTTAGCCTAAGCTAACGATGCTAGCGGTACTTCAGATTGATTCAGTGGCTGTTCTGATAAATAAAAAATCAGATACATTTCCGGTTGAACGATATAAACGCAGAATTCACTCAGTACTCACCACACATGTCTACAGTTTGGGTGCCAGACTTACAGCTACTCGGGTAGCTGGGAACGCCTGTCACTTAAGCTTCGCCCCCTTCTGACGCCACTGAATCGGAGCCAACCACCTTCTTCCACGGCGCGCTCTGATTGGTTGAGCGGCCTGTCAGTCAGGCTGCACCTACAGACGCAGGCACTCCTGACGTGGCATCAGGATGCGAGATCCGTGGGCAGGACAGTCAGTGAGGCAGTCAGGCAGAAGCACCCCTAAAATCAACATCACCGCACAAAGGCGGGCCTGTGCTCTTTGCCAACTGCAAATATAGAGCTGCAGCGAAAAGTCGATTAGTAGTCAGCTATTAACGAATTAACTATTATTAATCATTAATTATCAAAATACACAATTATTATGAAATTGCCTGTTATGATCGGTTTGAGCCAATTTAATAATATAAAAAACTCAAAATTCTCTTATTCCACCTTCTACTTAAATGTGAATATACTCTGGTTTCTTTCGCCCTCTATGATTGTAAACTGAATATTGTGGACAAAACAAGACATTCGAGGATGTCATCTTGGGCTTTAATAAACACTGATCTGAATTTTCCACCATTTTATGGACCAAACAGCCAGTGGCGACTCAGGCTGTCTGAGGGACAGGGGCCAAAGAAAATAAAGAGGGCAGCGGCTGTATGCGGTGGTGCACCGGCACGCCAAAAGTTGTGATGCTTTATCACGTTTTGCCCACTGGAAATTCACTTTTGAGGGCACTTTATTATGTTTTGTCCACTGGAAGTGATACTGAGCCTGTCTTTTGTGTGGCAGCAAAACACTTCTTTATAAAAGCCTCTTCACATCAAACCCACAGAAAGATTAGGGTTCATAATCTAAGTGACAGCCTTTCTTCAGTAATATCTCTAAAATTGCTTCACTAGTCTGACAGAGAGCTCCACATATTCAATTTGTGGTGAAAGGCAACAAATGCAACTGTTTAAAAAAGTGACTAAAGTAGCATGATTGTGGCAGTGATATTGAGCAACTGTAATCTTGTACATTTGCAGTGGAAGGGGCTTGTGAAAAAGCAATATTCACCCACATAAACAATAAAACACTGTTAGATCAGGAGGCACAGACAGCAGTCATAAAATATTTCAATAACCTTTATTTATATACATACAGTATACGGGTTTTAGACCTAAAGGCTGCGTTGACAAGCGACTGATTCAAGTGTAACAATATGAAATAATAAATACGGTTAGTTTTAGCTCTGCAGTCATCACTTTCTATGACTTGACTCTTCGGTCCAAATCTTAAAAATACTGTC
Source organism: Lutjanus argentimaculatus (assembly GCA_034769285.1). Lineage (NCBI taxonomy): Eukaryota > Metazoa > Chordata > Actinopteri > Lutjaniformes > Lutjanidae > Lutjanus > Lutjanus argentimaculatus. The sequence continues at coordinate 15,699,188 of JAWZSL010000017.1, forward strand.
ATACAAAAATCAATAACATGTGAATGAAGGATAGTGATGATGAGCTCTCTCACACAGCTATGCTATACGTAGGGCTGGGTATCATTAAAAAAACTTATGACACCAGTACCAAAACCAATTCCCTTAAAGTGACACTGATAAAATAGAGTACTTCATTTGACACCCATCATGTGAAGATAGAACATTTTGGTGGCGTCTCAGCACACTGAACTGCCAACTCTGTCAAATATACGCAGTGCTCGATTTCACCACACCACAGACTGTTTTGGTTGTAGCTGCTGCAGTAGTGGACCAATCACATATCACATTAAATCAAAGAAAGCTTGTTGTGATTGGCTGCGAGCATCATTTTTTTTTCTAGATCTGGGTACAAAAAGGATCAAATTGTATTGTATTGTTTGACAGAGACGTTTTGATACTACTTGGTACTGGGTTATTTTGAATACTGATACCCAGCCCGAGCTACACACCAACTCATTTCTTTGCAACTATGGCTTTGCATAATAGGAGATGGTGGTGGTGTTGGGGGGTGGGGGAGTGAGGAATGTGAAAATGTGGTTCTAGTTTCAGTGAAGTTCAAGCTTGAGCAGCCTCCTCTTCCTCCTCATCTTTCACCTGTGGGAAAAAATTGAGAGCAAAACGAGACATTTGAGGACACTGATTTGCATTTTTTATCATTTTCTGACATTTTATAGATCAAAAAACAAATAGCTAAAAAGAGAAAATAATCTACAACTTAATCCAAAATGAAAATAACTGTTAGTTGCAGCCCTGGTTTACTGTGATTATTGGTACCTGTCATTGTCAGTATTTCAGTATATTTAAAGTAAATTTCAGTTAAACGTCTTTGTATATTGAAGTTATTAATTATGTTTTGTAATTTTTGTTTACAAAGCCTAAAACAAAAACAGAAATGTATTCGGCTTGTATAAACAGTGGCATAAAATGAACAGAATGAGACAAATAAGTAACTGCAATTATTTGTATGACCATAACAAGGTGAAACTGAAAAATATTGTGTCCTCTGGCAGAACCAACCTGCTCCACTGATTCAACTTCGGGGACGTAAAACTGCAGCATGTTTTGGATTCCATTCTTCAAAGTAATAATGAACTGGGACAACTGGTGCAGGAGCCCTGCAGCTTCAGTTTAACAATGCCGTCTTCAAACCCCCGATACAAAACATCACCACCATCCTCCTGCACTGTGGGCCTGGGGGAAAGAAGAACATCAAAAAATTTGGAAAAGGACAGAAAGCCATGGTAACGCTGATATTAGAGTGCATCTTCACAAGCAGGCACCTTATCCTAGTATCCAGGAGTTCTTTGATCATTGCAACTACTTCATCATCATCGTCCGATGGTGCTGAAAAGACAAGTGGAGATTCCTTAGCATTCACAATCAACTTGCCCTACCAGTTCTGTTAATCTCAGTGTTTCTCTTTGCAGAGCTGGCTGACGTCCTTACCTGTGTCCGCACTGGGTTTGCTGTCCTCATTGATAACAGGAAGTCCAGTAGTGAAAAAGTCCATTATGGCAGCAAATACATCAGGCTTGATTACCTTCCACTCCAAATTTGAATCAGACTAAATGACGAGAGAACGTAAACAAGTTTTTCCAAAGCAACAACATTACAGCATGCTACACTGTAAGTTATATATCAGCTAATCTGGTTTTACCTTTGATATGGTGATAAAGTCAGGTCCCAGGAGCACACCCTTGACTCCATCAATCCTGAACAGCTGTCTGAAATCAACACAAAATATTATTAAGTTTAGTTACATTTGGGATATAGTCCATCTTCTCTCTGATGGTCTCGTTTGCTTATGTGGGTCATATACTGTTTATACTGTTTATTAGGAGATCGTCATTTATCAGTCTGTGTCGTTGTTGACACATATTTTATTAAAAGGTTTTAACTCAGCCTGTTTAAGCAGAGGGAATTTAGGAGAGTCAAACTTAATGAAAGAAGATATTAAATGCAACACTGTGTTTATTAAAACAAGCTATAGCTAATCTAGCATTACAAAAGGGGCTTTCCTTTTTTCCCTGTAATCTGACACGTAATGTTTCTTTTCCAATCATGAAAAGTAATGAAGTGAATTTTAAAAAAAATAAAAAAGCTGTGTTGTTTTACACGTTTAAATTTCACAAATTTACAGGTCGACACAGGAAATGTTAATGTCCAGTCCCTTGGCAGGTCACTTTTTTCAATTGCCTCTAAAAACGTAATTGAAGAGACTGCTGTACGTGACACTTTGAATGATTCAAAGCTTATGTTAAAGCCAGACATGGAGTAATAGAATCTGCATTGGAGGACAAACTGTGTTTCACATTTATAAGCACTGGATTGCAGATAGGTAGAGGAACATTATGATCAGCTTTAAGGACACTGGCTGCAGACTCAAGGACAACCTGAGGGACGCTCGAGACGTCTTACTGCTATTTCTGTGCTTAACAAGAGTTAAAACCTATTTTGTGAGACAGTGCTGTGGTTCTCATGCTACTGGTACAGCAAGTGAATAAGTTTTCACAGGGAACTTGCTACACAGTGTAACTAATGATAAAATAATGGCCGCATTCCATTTAGCTGTGTAACAGTGGAACATAGCCAGCATCAATGTTATTACATATGCTGTCCCTGCAACGCTAGATCAAAATGCCTGCTGTGACAGTGATTTATTATTCTCTCTTCAGTCGCCTTGTATTTAAGAAGTCATATACCTGGCTAAGGGTGAGCAGTGTGCATCACGAGGGCTGGCAAAATTCATAGTTCCTGCTTCAAGAACTGTGCGACCGGGCAAAAACTTGAGACTGTTTGGATTTGGTGTGTCCTGCGTCTGCACAAACATGGTCCTTCCTGGAAAGAGAAAAAACGATACGAAAGATATTATATAGAATTTTCTCCAAATTAAAGTGCCACAAGGATTCTGCAGCAGGTATACAAACCAGGGACAACCCAATGGGGGTTTTGTGGCCATCTGTTCGAGACCCCTGTGTTATGTGAAGGCCAGTGTAATCCAGCGGTCTGATATCCACTGCAAACAACACTGAGACAACACATAAGAGAGATTCAAAAGGTTCAGAAAATTGCATCACTTAACTGTAATACACTGTCTCATATCACAAAATCATATCGAAATCAATTGATATATTGCCCAGCCCTACTGAAAACTAATTGTTTAATGGACTACAAGTGCGAGCTCTATTTATGTTTTATTTTAATAATCTGAGTCTGTAAAGTAACTTGTAACTAAAACTGCCATAAAAACGTAGTGGGGTAAACAGTACAAAACTTTCCTCTGAGTTTTAGTGGACTGGCAAAGCAGCAGAAAATGGAAATATTCAAGTAAGGTGCAATTACTGTACCTTAAAACTGTACTTAATCACTACTTTCCACCATTGGTTACAACAGTCAAAAATCACATGTCATTAACAAGTCCATACTGCCATAAATCTGATTATTCACTTCTCATGCAGGCCTGATTCATTCCTCCCTCCCACTTGTGGTTGTGGCAGTAACAGATTCCAACATGAACCTGTTGAGTAAGACGAATCTACTAAAGCTCCTTTGTGCACAACACATTATTCCTTTTCAGCAGAAGTAATACAAATTGTGACATGGGGCAATGAGCAAACAAGCCCTGGAATGACTCATGCAGCACATAATAGTCATCATTTATCTTGTCCTTGGCAAGGGTAAAGCACATTTCAGGTCATGTGAGTATAGATAATGAATGGATGTCCTGACCTTCACATATATACAAATATCTGGTTTAATACAGTGCGAACGAAAAGTATTAACCACCTTGTGCTAGTGTTTTATAACTATATTTCCTGACATCGAATATCCCTCACAGTTAGGGCTAAAATCAATCACAGAAAATTACATAATTATGACACAGCTGTATATGAAAAGTGTGCAATGAGGATACTAAATTACTAGAGGGGTAATTGTAACTTGCAAGGTTGATTTTTTAACAAACTCTAAACATATAATCAAATCTACACAGCAGAGTCCAGAAGACCTAAACCCACCCATCATTAAATTTGAGGCAGGCTTCTATTGATTTTCAGCCCAATGAAACTTGAGAGACAGAACAGTTTTGCACATGGACTCAGGGCTGTATCTAACTGTTCACAAGGTCAATCGATTTTATGAGTATTTAATTTAATTAAACAGCAAATCAATGTTTACAAGGATTAGTCCTCACCACTGTGTCTTCAACATATAAATTCCTCTGAAATTATGTTTTTCAGATTTTAAGCAGCTTTTGGTTACCAATGGGATTTTTTTTTTTACCTTCTAAGTTGCATGATTTGAATTGAACCAAACAGTCAACATTTAGTGCTTTAAAGTGATAAAGAGAGCGTTCGTTGGTTCGCTTAAAGTGGTTTTGTTTACATTTTTATGGCTATTTTTCAATGTGTTTCCCTACATTTCCACACAGTAGTTACATATGAGGGTCGCTGTTATAAAAGAGCACGTGGGCGTTATAAATGACTACATTTTTTGACTTTAAGACTTATATATGGTATTTTAATTTGGTTGAGCAGTGTCCAAAACATTATCTAAATGATCTAAAGTTAGAAGAAGAAACGACGCGGTCATCACATCACGCCGCTGTGAGACGTTAATAATCATCCTGCGTCACTATGCAACTTAGCCGGCTAAGCTAACCTGTTAGCCGTTAACAATTACCGTCTGCTGGACTCTGGTACGTTAGAGATCGACGCATCACACGAGCATTAAAAAGACAAATAAGAGGACACGACACTATCACAGATGAAAAACGGGTAAACTTACGGACGCGAAAGTCTTGCTGAAATACCCAACAACCTGCCGACCTGCCTGTAAGTCGCCATGTTTGTTATGATTATCTAAAAGAAACGGAAGTTGTCGGTCCTATTTGCGGAAGTGACGCAATATTATTGTACGTTCTCTAAATTCTGCCCCCCCCTTACACGTCTGTGACCATTTGCTGTGGTCAACGCATTTTTGTGAGAGCTGTGAAATAATATTAATCTGCAATAAAAAAAAAAATGCCGAGTGGTAAAAACTTTAGGAGGAGAAGAGACTCGTCAGATGAGGAGGAGGAGGACGAGACCACAGAAGAAGTCAGGTAAAGAAACTTTATTGAGACTCTAACATGAACAAAAACGCCACATTAACGTTATGCTAGCTAACGCAGCTAACCGCTTTATCGAAGTTTTGAAGCCTCTCTTTTGTCGTTGGTCTTCGATGTGCTTTTAGCTGACGTCATATTTGTTGGTCGTTTAGATCAAAATTAGAGGAGGCGAAAGAGCTTCAGAGTTTACGGAAACGACAGACCGGAGTCAGGTAACGTGGATGTAACAACTTGTGACACGTTTAAAAAAATATAAAGTCTCTGAGGCGTAACGTGAGATATGAATTGAGATTTCTCTTTTGTTCAGTGTGACCGCTCTGTTAGTAGGAGAGAAACTGCCGCCAGAGGCAGAAATTGACGTAAGTGATCTTTCTGAATAATAATTTATTTTGATTACCCACAATATGTATGTGTGTTTTATTACATTCATTCTTTTATCACACAAACATAAAGAATAACATCTACAAACAAACAAAAATACACACCCCAGTGTCTGAAATTATTGATTATCAAAGTAGTTGGCAGTTTTAAATTGTTCTTTTTATGGATTAATTGACTAATTGTTGCAGTTCTACTTTAGAATGACATAACCTCTGCATGACAGCTGCACCTGTCGTTAATTGAGCTTAAATACTAGATCCTCTCCATCACCTCCCTCCTCACCTAATCAGTCAACTCCACATCAACATCTGCCTCCCAGATGTGATTTTGTGTGACTGTTTAACAGTCACATTAGAAAGCAGTAACACAAATTTTGAAACAAAATGTTTAGATATTGTTTTATTAAAACAAGAGCAGAGGGTTTTTTGAATCTGTGCGTATTTAATTGGCAATTATTGCTTCATCGTTAAAATAAACATTTCTTACAGAATGACCCGTTTAAACTGAAGACTGGAGGAGTTGTTGACATGAAGAAAGTGAAAGACAGGAACAGGGACATGTAGTAATTCAGTGCCTGCTTCAATTATCCTGACACAACGCTATTAATGTATTATGTATTTACTGTTGTGTCATTACAAAATGAAAAACGTGCTTAACATATGACACTGATTTGATACAAGATGACCTCTATCCAACATACAGGACAGAAGACGAGACAGACCTCAACCTGGGCACATCTTTTTCTGCTGAAACTAACAGAAGAGACGAGGATGCAGACATGTAAGTCTGATTTTTTTTTTTTTCACTTGTCACATACAGACATACACATTAGGTGAACAGGTTCATGCAGAACCTCCACTACAGCATCTGCTTACAAAGTGTTTTCTAGAATTCTTTCTCATGAACTTATCCTCACAGGATGAAATATATTGAGACCGAGTTGAAAAAGAAGAAGGGTTTGGTGGAAGCTGAGGAACAGAAAGTTAAGGTGAAGAATGCAGAGGACCACCTGTACGAGCTGCCTGAGAACATCCGAGTCAATTCTGCCAAGAAGACAGAGGAGATGTTGTCCAATCAGATGCTGAGCGGGATTCCTGAAGTCGATCTTGGCATTGAGTACGTATAGAAGGTTATCAAAATCATCCAGCAGATTTATTTTTTAGAATCTTCAAGAGTTGTCTTTCTCTGCAATTGAGAAAAATAGGCTGACATCCAGTTTCTGTCATTTCTTTCACAGTGCAAAGATAAAGAACATCATCTTCACAGAGGAGGCAAAAGCCAAACTCCTGGCAGAACAAAGGAACAAGAAAAAAGACCACGGCACGTCATTTGTACCCACCAACATCGCTGTCAACTACGTCCAACACAACCGCTGTGAGTTCTGTCAATCCGTAAACCCTGAGGTTTAAATGGTCAGAGGATACCACGAGGTAATAAGAGGTGAGAGGTTGATTAAATTTGGAAATGTCTTTTCTCAGTCTATCATGAGGATGTGAATGCACCACAGCGGCACCACCGACACAGAGAAGAGCCCAAAGCGAGGCCGCTGCGTGTGGGAGACACTGAGAAACCAGGTCCAGAGGGTAAGACAATGCACAGCCACACACTCACGCAAGAACAACTCATACAAACAGACAAGCAAGACGTTTTTTAAAGCCAGTTTATATCAGGGACAGTACGACCCTCAGGTGACACAGCATAAACAGCGCTCTTTATTGGCTTTAGCAGGTCCCTTAATTCCACTGCTGGCACTGTTAAAATAATAGACTTTCCTTTATGGATCTCTGAAAGCAGGACCTCAATCTCTTAACACGTTAAGTTCTTTTTAATCTTTGCGGGCATTTTTAAGAATGAACACTTCCTAACTCATGGGGCAGGACGTGTAGCCTTGTATGAAATTATTGGGGTGTTAATTGAGCTAATTTCTCGTAAACATGCAGTCAAATACATGCACAGGAGACATTCATGTTTATGAGGGCAGTTTACACAGTCATCTGAGGAAAGGAACGCTGAATCTTAAGTGACACACTTGTACAAGCCTGGTGTATGAGAAAATTAAGATAAAATGTTCTTGCATGAGGCCCAGTGTTTATACAGTTTAATAGTTGCTTGTCGCACTTCTAAATCCTATAATCTGATTTATACCTTCATCTGCTCCTCCACAGCATCGTCACCACCCAACTACCGCAAACGTCCAAACAACGAAAAGGCCACAGATGACTACCATTATGAGAAGTTCAAGAAGATGAATCGACGATATTGAGGAGCTGAATTTTTTTTTAAAGGATAAATTAATCAACTTGATGTCCATCCTGATAAAAGATGAAGCATGAGACGACTCCAAGGACAGTGTTGTACTTTGTAAAGATTGTAAATAGCTCCCTGTGGTTATCTGTATACAGTACATTAGAAATTAATATTTGTCATGTTAAAGGAGAATTTCACATCATTGACAGAAATATGTGGCTCAGGAGGCTGAGGACCAAGTTGAGCGTTCTTCCTCCTGCTCTGACTTGTGAGAGATTTGCATTTTAGTTCACTGTTAAATGTTTTTATGATTAAAAAGACCACAAGATTTAAGTTGTTCTTTAATGTGACCAGTGCTTGGAGGAGTAAAAAAGCAAAAAAAAACATTACAAAAATCATACTAAACAAATCTAAGAACATACACTCATATACTTAAACCAAGTCCAACATAAGAATATAAAACAAAAATGTTTAAACACAGCAAAGGTACACTAAAAATTCAGTTGTCAGCTTATTGTTCTTTACTTCAGACTTTAATATACAGTATGTAAGTCAGTGTATCCAAATGTTTAAATTCAACTTGGCACAGTCATTTGAACTGAGGAGCTTCCCGGGAGTTCCACCAATCACATCTGTCCCCTGCACAAACGTCATACATGTACGTCTCAGTGAAGTGATTCAATTTTTTTATTTAGTTTTTTTATCTTGTCAGGGATACTGAAAAGAACAAAGGCTTGTCGCTGTTGTTGATCTTATATTTCTAAATCTTTCCTTTTTTTTTTATAATTTTGTACTTTGTGCTCTTTTGACTGAGTTTGAGTGGCAAAAAAATTTTGCTTCTTGGTGCAGTACCCCCGAGGTGTACATCTCCATTTACAAGAAAAACAATTTTTAGGGCTGCAACAAATATTTTCATAGCTGATGAATCTGTCTGTTATTTTCTTGATTAATCTATTAGTTGCTCGATCTATAAAATGTCAGAAACTTGTAAAAAAAAAAATGTTTATCAGCCTTTCCCAACGTCCTCAAATGTTTGTCCACAAGCCAAAGTATTCAGTTCACCGTCATACTGGAAGAAACCATAAAATATTCACATTTAAAAAGCTGAAATCAGAGAATTCAGACTTTTTTTTCTTAACAAATGACTCAAACCAATCGGTTATCAATAATAGTTGACAGTTAATTTAATAATCAAGTAATAATTGCAGCTTTACATATTTTGTTAGAATTTTTGTAATTCTGAGCCTTTTTGGTAAGGTTACTCAGAGCGGTGCAGTTGCCTTTGATTTTTTAATGAATTATACAAAAAATTAAATAAAATCACAACTTCTTTGTTGCAATTTTCACTTGCTCCCACAATTTCATAGAAAAAACCACCTAAAAACATTGCAGCATGCATCACATTTTTTTAGTAAAGCTGCTATGAAATCAGGCATTTTAGGCTGAAACAATCTGAAAAAAAAAAAAAAAAAAAAGCCCACAAAAACCTGGAGGGATCATCCAATGAGGTTTTCAGGTATTTTTTGTTTAGTCAAGTTCATTTATTTGACCCTTTTCCTTTAATACCTGTTTATGCAAAAGAAATCTTCAATGCTAAAGTTTCAGTCCATAACACAGTGGCAGACGTAATCAGACACTAGTTCATAATGTCTAATGGAAACTAAATGAACCAAACCACCTAAAGTCCAAACTGAGCACAAGTGTTCCACTCAGTGTCCACCTTTCTCCTCATGGTTTTTCTATAGAGGACGTCCCGTGTCCGTTGAGGTGGTGTTGGGGGTTTGTCTCCTGTGAAGGAGGTCCCTCCACGTCCTCTCGGTCACCCTGGGTAGAGCTGCAGCTGCTGCCCGGGGAGGCCCAGCTGTCTCTGCGGCGGTAGGCCTCGCACAGCGGCAGATCAGTGCTGTCCCACTGACTGTAGCTTTGTGGAGCAGAAACCAGTAGGAGGCAAAGAATCAGCGCAGCACAGAAAGAGAGGAGCAGACAAGAGCAGGAGGTCAGAATAAGCACATTCATACACATAGAGGAGCACATGAGAGCACACATACGATAGAAGCATAGAGGTTATGCAGAAGCACTGGAGTCAACGCATAAAACAGCTGTTTATCAACTAGATTCTGCAGTCAGAGGGGTGACTTATTAACTGGTGATTTTAAGTTCAGCAAAAAGGTGCAATTAGTTGCTGATGGAGGAGAAAGCAGAGCGAGTGCAGCGAGGAAGGAAGGCCCACACCCAGCATGCTCCGAACAGGACTGAGAGACACTTCTCAATACGTTCTCACAGAAAACAAGACAAACTACCAAAGTGTTTTGTCTCTACTTTATTTCTTAATCATTCTGGGTCTATTGGAACAGCTGGGACAAACTGATCACAAACTGGTACACATGTGCAACCATGTACAACCACACCATGTGTGATGGTATTCATGGTTACAGCTTGAGTCACTTGGGGGACGGAATCAATTTAAAAGAACCTAACTGCTTTTACAGAAGATCTTTAGATTTGACTTTGAATAAATAAACAGTCGTGTCTCAGGCTACGTTCACAATGCAAGCGCCAGTGCTCAGTTCAAATTTACTGCTCAGATCTGATTTTTTTTTTTTTTTTGTTTGGCTGTTAACGATTATATGTAAATGTGGCCCATAAAGATTCCAGTGTGAGCTGGTTATGGTCCTAAAATGACCCACATGCACAGTGGAACAATAACAGTTCATATAGAGCTGAAACGACTGGCTGATTGTAAAAAAATTAGTTGCCAACCATTTTGATAATTTCTTAAAGCAAAAATGTCAAACATTTGCTGGTTCCAGCTTCTTCAATGTAACCTCTTGTCTCGACTGTAAGCGACTCTGATGCACTTGTCGCTTCCAAATCTCACTCAACAGAAACACTCTCATTTTAGTCCATGCAGCTGTCTGCATCAGCATCTCAGCTGCATCTGACGGGCACAAACAAGTAAAAAAAGGCACTGAAAATGTATTTTATCCACAATTTGTAACCTAGGCGGACAGACTCTCCTTACCCAGAAGCTGGGAAACAAAACATGTCTTAAACTTTTTCTTGAGCGTTTTCGTGGGCAAACTGTACATTTACTGCCAACAGACAACTTTACTGCTAAACTTTAAACTCTCGGCTCCAGTCGCCAACATCTGTTCCTTGCACGGCGCTCTCTTTTCCTTTCTCTATTTGGCCTATCCACACCCACCACGTGCACACACACAGATGCACTGCCATGCTTAGGCCACAATCATGTGCATTGTGTTGATGGAGAAACAGATAAGGAATACTGACACCTATCAAAGAAGACTGCAGACTGCACTTAAACTTTGCTGCTGGACGCTTCAAATGCACGGACAAGACGGATCCTATATAGACAGACGCTTTAGTGTGGTGTGAACGGTGTCGTATTGCGAGTATGATGCTCTTTGGGTTTTGGTTAGACAAAAGAGGCAATGTGGAGATCATATGTCAATATAGATTTAACGATTAATCAAAAAATAATTTGCAGATTGATCAATAATTAAAATAGTCCTTGGATGTAGCCCTAACAAATGACGTCACACGCAGCACGCTGTTGTACAGAGGTAAACATGGAGGCCACTAAAGTCAGCGCTTACGGTTTCATTTATAAGCTGATGTGCACTGGAAGTCAATGAATTGATGAGCAGATGATAATGAGGATGAGGAGAAAGAGAGACAAGTTTTAAATTATGTCTTTTTGTGGGTGCTACTTCTGTAAGGAGGTGCATGTTTCACAGAAACAGCTTTCTTCCAAAATTTCAGGATGCCCAGGACTACTTTACATTACATCTGTAAGCGCCTCTCCACTCTCCAAACTTGCAGCAAGACACTTTTGGTGAATGAGAGATGTAAACGTATGACTGTTCAGACTGAGGTAGCACTGCTAATAAATCAGACCTGCATCTGATGTAGGACCACATATGAAAGTGTCCCATAACAGAATTAAAAGGATCAAATTCCATGTGACTTTTGCTCTTCACACTGTTAAGAAAAAAACAGATCTGAGTCTCATATGAGCAAAAAACTTGCAGTCTGAACATAGCCTAATTTTACAGTCTGTACCAGAACAATCACAGTCCATCCTTAAAATCTACCATATAGGTCATCAGCATTACATTTAGGATTTAAATATTACATATAAATAATCTTCAATCAATGAAACATTTATAAAAATCTATATTCTGATAGTTTTAGTTCTTTCAATGTATAATTCTTCTTTCTCTACAAACTTTTGTGTTGCAAAACCCAGAAGCCTTCAAACAGTCATTTAACAATCCATCCATGGATAAATTTAAGATATTTTAGCTGTAAATGAAATAGGAGCAAAGGTCTCATTACTTACATTCCACTAAATCATGCATCTTCTCCCAAACAATATTTGTTAAGAACTCTCTGAAACCTAACGGACGCTGAAAACTGAGAGTCTGATCACCATTTAGAAATAAACCCCACAAAAGATCAACACCAATGCTTTCTGTTCTCAATTATGAAATCAATCCTTATCACCAGAAAACCCTTTTGACGTTTATACAGCATGACTAAACACTAACAAAAGCCCAAAAATACATACATGTAGTTCAAGGGCTGCATACATTTACACTGCCGATATTCAGCTGTGTACCCCTTTAATGCTAAAGTCCTCTCCACTTACTAACCAGTAACAAAGTTAAGTCACTTAGTGAGATGAGCTCCATCACAACGACCCTCAGCAGTAGTTTGTGTTGATGAATGGTGCAGTTTGGATATGATAATGAGATAAATTCAACCCAAAAAGAGTCACATTTAGATGTTGGCAGAACTAAACACTGCATTGAGCTCAGCAGTGAATGATAAAGGTGAGACAGTACATGGTGCTGGGCATGGGACAACAGAGGGGCGGTGGGATGGGGGCAAGTATGAGCCTACTTGTACCTGGAGGAGTAATATTCTTCCTCTAGCTCATACAGGTCGATGGCGATCTCGTCACGGAGCGACGTGAGCTTCTTGTCGCACTCCTCCTGCAGCGAGCGCAGCTGCTGGTTCTGGAGGCTGATGGCGTCGTTCACGGAGGGAAAATCGTTCAGGATCAGGAACTGCTTCAGATCAGACACCAGCTTCATCAGGGACTCACCGGCTCGTACCTGAAACAACACAGAAGAGGAAGCAGATGTCTCTCCAGTCTGTTGGCTTATTGACTCTTTGGCTGACAGCACTGCAGCAGCCCGGCAGGAGAGACACACCACGTTGAGCAGGACGCACTGTTTTAGTTTCTTTTACTGTGTGGAAATACTCAAAGGTTAGGCTGGCAGATGTAACCTCTCTTGCTGCCCCACCTCGCATCTTTCCCTCTCCCTACCAAACAAAATACTTACTGGGAGCATAACTGATTGCACTGTTTATTCTGGACAACTGTGCTTGAATACTTACAATGTTGGCTGCTCTAACATGCATCTCATAATGGTCCTGCTCTGCTTGGGTTGCTCTGGAAACCTGTGTCTCATCCTCTATCTGGAGAAGGAAAACAGTGTGAGAATATTACATATATTCATATGGTTAGAGGGCAAAGAGACTTTAAGTTAAGAGAGGGGAAGGACAGGAGATAAGAGTGATGCTGGTAACAGTAAGAAGCATTTATGCTGTAATATCTCCTGAGTTCCAGTTGGAAATAATACACATTCAACAGGTGGAGAAGGGCAAAGAATGTGGTACCTTTGCAGTTTTGATGATTTCTGTGAAGTTGTCCAGGATAGACCTGATGTCATCTTTTAGCCTCTTGTTGTAGTTCTGCAGCAGAGTCTCTTTGCTCTGAGGTAGAACTCTCTGAGTGGCCATAACGCTCAGAAAAAGGCAACTCAGCGACGCTACCTGTTCACAGTAATTAAACACAAAAAAACAAACATTCAGCTGCTGAAGTTTCATCATTCACATCATTCATGAGCAGCTAACGCTAGCTAGCATAAACAGCGCATGCTTTCACAACAGAAACTGGAGCGAGAAACGTTCATCTTTTGCGGTTTTAATATCTGTGATACTTTGTAAATATGTTTTAATACGTGTTCTGTAAAGGATATCACTTACTTTTCACCGCATTCTTTGTAAACAATATCGCTTTTGTGTGAAACAACAGCCACTACATTAGCGCCTCTCTTCTTCTTCTTCTTTACATTTAATGGCGGCTGACATCCGCTGTGCTCTGTGTATCAGCGCCCCCCGGCGGAGAATCAACGACTTACACAGAAAAACACCAGAAGTGTCGTTTTCAAAAAGAATACAATCCATGTGATACTTTTGCGTGTAGTATTTTTTTAATATCATTTATATATTTTTATCCATTTATTCTTCCTTATTCTTTCTCCAATTTTTCTTATTTTGAATTTGTTTCTATTTATATTTCCACATCCATTTAACATTTTATTATTACAGATTTATTCTTTTTAATGGCACTCCTAGTCATGAAATGTGCTTTAAAGTTTTAACAGTTCTCATTATGTAGATGAATGATCCCTCTCAGTGCATGTTGTTATATTAGATTATTATTGTTGATACCATTAACATATAAGCAGCATATTGATGCTGTAGTTTGCTAAGGTGATGCAACATGTTTTCTACGTAAAACGTAAATCTTTAAAGAAAAAAAGTTTCAGATAAATTAGTGGAGCAAAATGTACAATGTGTCACACTGAAATGTGGTAGAATGGAAGTATAAGTTAGTGTGAAACTGAAAATCTGAAATTAAAAGTTCCTCAAATTGTATTAAGGTGCAGTGCTTAGGCATATGTACTTAGTTACACCCACAATTATGTTTCAGTGATGACAAATGACAAAAATGGTGCAAAAAATTTGATTTACATTCATTTAATAGATTTTATTGACTTACAACATAGTTTTCAAAGGCAGGCTGTGCAGCATAACAAGTATTTCGAGTGCTTTTTTTTGTCCAACATGTTGAATCCTCCAAAGACCTCCTTTACAACACTGGTCGAAATACATTTTACAGCTGTGTTACAATCAAAAAGACATTCTTAGGGAACCCTGACTCTGTCAGTGACTATGTGCAACCTTCATGTATACAAGTTGGGTGCGAAAAGTGAGCATTTATAAAAAAGATTGTACACTTCAAAAAAGAAAACTAAGGAACTTTTTTTACATTGCAACAGAGGAATACATGAATTAAACTTTGGGTTGAAACAGGTTGGATCCCCTTTCTTAAAAAGTGCCACGGTGGGAACCAAAAAGCGTTCCATGATTTTACAAAGCACAAAGACAATAAAATATTCCCAAATGGCGATGGAAATAAATTCAAAAAGGAATGTCATCAATCAGTCACCATTCAAGACCTCACTTACAAGATATTACAATCCCTGACTGGAACTGCGAAGCATAAGTGCTGTAGATATTTGTGTGACTGCAGGAAAGCATTTCTTTAAAGTTGCAGTATTTAGTTTTCACTTCAGCTGTTCATAGTCACAGTTAGTACACATTTGGAGTTTATAGAGATGTCAACGACAGAGATGCATTAATGAACATCTTGGTGTATTAGCAGACTGCAGACAGCATAAGGAGGTTGTATGTGATAGTACACAAGTATTTGGTGGTGAATGCAAGTGCAATAAAATGATGTAAATGCAGCAGTTTGTTTCAGGAGGGCACGAAAGGCAAAAGTGATTTGTGCTGTCTGATGTGGTCGGAGGGAAGTACTGTTAGAGTGTAAGGCTTCAGAGATATCGTCAAACCAAGAAAAGTGAATCACCTACGTTTATATAACATAAAAACTACTATAATGTATTTTCTATGCCTAAAACATTTATATACCGTTCGTACATTACGTGGAATAAACACTGATATTCCATTTTTATCAGACAGAACAGTGACCACAAACATAATACACATGAAAAAAAAAGCAAACATTTTGGAACAAAAAAAAAAGTTACATTTCATATCAATAAATGTTATCATTAAAATGCATCATTATCCAGCATCTGCTTCATAACAAACAGTCAAGCATGAAGACCAAAAGGCCCAAAACGGTTTCTTTCAGGACATAACAGTAAGGCCGTTCAAACTGTTTGATGTAATTAAAGATAAACTCGTCATAAAAACGTCACTATAGTGTTGAGAGACTGTTGATGTGCTCTACTGTACAGTGTCTTTTCCTCTTCCAAGCTTCTGTGAAGTTATGATCTTGTGATTCAAGCTCAGTTTCTGAGAACTAAAACAACGGAGGAGTGAGGCGTTATTATCAGATCATAGTTTCACAGTAACGCTCAATTATTTTGGAAATTAAACTGCCGAAAAGCCGCAGACAATCTACAAACCCCCTCACTGTGTGTGGTGTTTTCGCGCTGACACAAAAAGTAACTGAGGTAGGCAAGAAAACAATCAAATACTTGACCACCATGTTGTCTTTGTGTAGATGTGCGTACCAGATGGGTTAAAGGGATAGTTTGGATTATTTTAAGAGGGTTGTATGAGGTAGTTATCCATAATTAGTGTGACCCACAGTAGATGGCAGTCAACACGCTCACAGTTTTGAGAAGCTGCACAAGTTCCAATTCACTATCAATATCAGTTTAAGTGTACGCTGTATTCAGAATATTTTAACCGCTTGACTTTGCCATCACACACCGTTTTCAGATATCTGCCCAGTTGGGCAAGTTAGTTGCTAGATTAATTGGCCCAAAGTGGCATTTTACTCGACCTGGGAAAGTGGGCAAACCTTTTTGTTGAGCTCCGTAAGCCAAATATCACTCTCTCCAAAGCGACCAAAATCCACTGGCAAAAACATTTCACCTCACAGTACAAAGACGTAGCTAATCTATCTACTGCTGCCTTGACTGGTTAGTTTCTTTGTGTTATTGTGTGAATTTGGTGTTTAAAGGGTTAGTTTGGAATCACTGAAGTCTCACAATGACATAAATAAACTAACTGGTTGAGGCAGCAGTAGACGAGCAACTCCTGTGTTCTGTATGATAAAATTACTGTTTCCTGTAGAAAAATGCAGTCCAAGTTAAAATTATACGTGGTATATGCATTTCAGTATTTGACATGTTATATATTTTGTTAAGTGGTGTACTTACATTATCCCAAATGTTTCCAACAACGTTCAAACGCAGAGAAATCCATAATTTATTCAAGGTATTGGTGCGTGTCCTGCTAGCTGCTGCTAGAACAGGAAATCACGCGATACGTCACACAGTCACATACTTCAGATAGTGAGGAAGGAAGTCGGTGAATGTGATTAAAAGTAATGTGAATAAAACAGAACTTACATATTGCATGTTTGAAGCATTGAAAATATTCTAAATATAGCATACACTTAGTGATATTGTCGTTTTTTTTTGTTTTTTTTTAGGTGGCTAAAATATGTTTTGATGCAGACTGTACACAACAGTACACTGTTTAGCTTCCTACACCTGTACTCCTGCTGCTTCTCTAAAGTGGGGGTGTGTCGACCGCCATCTACTGTAGGTAATACACTGACTATGAATGAGTACCCTATACAATTCCAGTTCCAAAAATCCAAACTATCTCTTTAGGAACAATTCAAAAGGAAAAAAGAAGTGACAGGAACAATGAAAAGCGAACTGGAGTCTGGGAATGATGTCAGTTTTCTTACTCTAACGGAGCATTCAAGTGTGAAGATGACGTTGCACTATCAGAACTAATTGGAGCCAGTTAAGAATGAGATCCATGCAGGCCTGCAGTCCAGCTGCAGCGCTGGTGACAGCATGCAGTACGCCTGGTATAGTTGCATAATTCAGTGGCGCCGACGCCCGCTGCCCTGCCCCCTCTGAGTGTGTGCGTTCAGGGCTTTTCTTGCGGGGCCTTGAGGTGAAAGGGTGCAGAGACGAAAGGGTCCACAGCGCTCACTTCTGAGGTCCATGAGTGAAGAGGTCCAACGGGGACTGACGCCACAGCGGCTTGCCTGCTCACGTTAGACACCACTCTGTGAGCTGCTACTGGCTGCTGCGGCACAGGTCCCTCAAAGTGTCGGGAATATTTGGCCAGAGCTTGCGGGCGGAACGGCTGTTGGGCGACTTGTCCCAACACACCTTGATCTCCAGCAGCGTGAGGATACGAGGTCTTGGGCTGAGCTCCTGCAGCCTCCTTTCTTTTTCCAAAGGGAGCCTGAGAGAACACGTCAAGCTGCTGCTGAGCTGAAAGCGGGGCGCGTGGAAACGGAGCATTGGCAAACACGTCGCCGACGTCTTCTTGCCCGATCCGAAAGGGCGCTTTTGAGAACACATCCACTGCTACTTCTGCCCCCTGTGCTGGCTCATGTGCATGCTGGGAGTGATTCTGAGCGAAGGTGCTCGGAGCAGGTTGGTGGAAGGTAGTAGATGGTTGTGTTGGTGCTGACTGGAGGGCTAACTGAGATTCTTCTTCGTCCTCAGAGTCCATCAGCAGAGGTCTGGAGCCGCTGCAGTCATGGGCTGCTACATGACTCTCAGTGGCGCCTTCCCTTTCCTGCTGCTCTTCCTTATGGGCTTCTTTCTCCTCGTCTTCATCGCTGGAGTGCACGCATCTCTCGTTTGTTTGAGATTCTCCCTCAGGAGGTTCAGTCTCTTGTCCTTCACCAAGCACAGAGTAGCCATTAGTCTCCCCTTGCACATCTGTATCAGAGAGCAGAGATAGAGAAGAAAATATCAGAGGTGAACAAAAACGCTAAAGGGATAGTTTGGATGTTTCAGAGGTGGGGCTGTATGAGGTACTTATCTATAGTCAGTGTATTAACTACAGTAGACGGTTGTCGGCAAGCTCCCGGTTTGGAGAAGCAGTAGGAGCACTGGTGTAGGAAGCTAAACAATATCTAGAATGTTTTCCCCACTTTACCTTGCTGCCAGACAGCCTTTTCTGACAGTAAACCACAATTATGTAAGCCAGCATCTCCTGTGTTCTGTGAGGTAACAATATTGTTTTTGCCAATGGAGTTTGGTTAGTTTTGAGAGAGTGATATTTGGCTCACATAATAGTGTTTTACCATTGGAAAATACTGTGTGATGGCAATGTAAAGCAATGAAAATATTCAAAATATAGTGTTCTCTTGTACTGATATTGCTTTTTTTAAGTGGACCTATTTTTTAGGTGGCTACAATACATTTTCCCACTGACCCTGTCCACAGTACATTGCTTATCTTCTGTTCTGGTGCCCCTCTCTGCTTCTCCAAACTGGGAGAGCTGCTGACCGCCATCTACTGTAGGTAAAACACTGACTATAGATAAGTGGCTCATACAATCCCACTTCAAATAATCCAAACTATCCTTTTAAACAGTATAAATATTGTAACAAAAAAATTTCCACCTGAGGTCCAGCTGCCTATTTATCGAGCAGACCATCAAACCTCAGTCACACGACATACTACATGACCAATGGATCATCTGTAACATCTGTAACCACTGAAGAATCAATGAGAACGACCCAACAGTGAGAAACCAGCACAGGACTACAATACAGACAAGTTCTACTCTGAACAGGTCACATTAGACAGACAAAGACTAGCCAGCTCTACCATTACAACATCAAAAAACCTTGTTTCCACAAATTATTCCACAAATCGTTTCCACAGCTGCAGTAGCATCCTCAACCTCCACAAACATGTTAAGGGGGGAAACAGTGGCAGCAGTTTTTGCTTTTAGTTAGAAATGATTGTTTTGAGGTAGAAGGAGCTCAGAGGGAGTCAGTGAGGTCTGTGGAAACAAGGACAAAGGGCCTTCACAGCAAAAGTAGAGGTAATTAGGGACAGACAAGGTTTGCACAGATGAGCAGAGACAGATCAGTCTTACCTCAGCAGTGTCGACAGCAGCTGTTAACTGGCAGCTCTTGGGAAGATGTTAGTTGCAGCCATTAAAGGAAAACACCAGTTTTTGTTTTGTTTTTTGGGGAATTTCCTTCATCACTCGTCTGTTTTAAACTGTCCACAGCCCATTTAGCAAACTATACACTTTTCTACATGAATTGAGCCAGAGTTAATCAAACTGAAAAAATGTCCCACAGATCATCATCATCTAACAGGTCAGAGCTGACTACCAAAACAACAACCAACAGTGAGACTGCTCATGTAATCATGTGGAATAACAGCTATCAGTTCCTCACAACACAGCTCATAGACTCTACGGTCTATCTGTGGTACAATCTAACAGAAAGGAACAGGAACTCAAAGTTCTTTATCAAAGCTTCTGGTCTGTAATCACAACAGCAGTGAACAGTAATCAGGGCATTAGCATTAACCCATTTGTGGCCATGGGGCCATGGTTTAAGGGACAGTTCACACAAAAATGAAAATACAGTCACTCAACTCACCATCATGCCAATTGAAAGTCAGGTTTAGTTTTTTTAGTCCACAAAACACTTCTGTTTGAAAACTGGTCACCATTCACTCACACTGTTTGGGAGATGTTTTCCTGTGAAACTCCTGTGACACTCTGTGAAACTGTGGGCTAAAAACACTAAACCACACCTTGACAGTGTCACATTTTAGTAAGGCTGTGTTTAGTTGCATTAAATTGCTCTTTCTGTGTTGTTTTTACCTAAGTTTAAATATGGGCCAGCAAAAATGTACCGAATTTACAGGCTTTGTGCATAACGACATCTAAGATAAGAGGGGCTCATAAAAAAAGAAGTAGGAAGGAAACCCTTGAAAACACCGGAATAGTCCTTTAAAGCAACTGTGTTAGTTGGACAACAACTGTGCTAGTTGTGAGACAGACAAATGTCTGATAATGTTTGTAGTAAGAGGTAAAAACATATCTCCATAGTGCAAGACACACACTAAATAATGGTTCAACACTGAACTGAAATCTGAGCAGAAAGGCCTCTGTGGAAATCATCAAGTTAGATTAGAGCATCTGTGATCTAATTTGGCTCCCAGAAGGAATAATGATCCGTCCGCTAATGAAAACGATGAAAATGGAAGAATGAATCTTCAGACTGTCAATAAAACCACCCGGCTCTTTTTTCTTCTGCGCAAAAATCAAATGATGTGACCCAAAGACTTAATTTACATTCACATTAATGAGTTTTATTCTGTGTCTCTCTTTCTGAACCTTAATTCATAAAAATAGAAGTACACACTCCATAATGGTCCTGCTTTGACAAATGAACATCTGCCAAACATTTTGATATAATCAAAGTCATTTTTACACCTGCCACCATAATCAACCCAACCAGCACAACAAGTACATCAGTTTCACACGGCAACACAAGTAAAACTCTACGGCCAAGGCGAGAACTCTACAGGATACAGCACTGTAGTGTCTGATAAGAACATGAAGCATTATTGTAGGATTGCATAGATTAGCCACAGAAATGCAAATGACTTAACTGAACAACATCAGATGGAAAGAATAGAAGCATAGTTTTATTTACCCATGCCAGTTCTTACAGTACTGTCGATGTCTATGACTAACATTTACAATATGTCATACTGCAGGGAGGAGAAGGAGAAAGCTATTTATGCCCCAAACTGTTTACTGTTTGTATGTACAGATCTAAGGTGATATGGACCCTAAACAGAGACGTACGCCCATGTAAAGGACGTTCTTTGGCTCGAGAAAAGCCAGACTGAAAGGTAATACTTGGCTGGATTTTGACAGTAAAGGTGTACAGTCAGTTGCACTGATTGTGATCAGATGAAATACCAAATTATGTGGCTGTTTTTCAAGTCAAACAAGCCTTTTGGTTACACTTTCTATTGTACGATGCCAGTGTTTATAATAATGCATTATAAACATACTTAGAATGCATTATAATATGCACATAGCACTGTATAATTACAGTTATAAGCACTGAAATGTTCACAATGATTTATAACGATAACCATAACACATTATAAAGAATTTTATAATGACTTATAGGTTCACTGGTCACTTACTGACTTTTTTGCAATGATCATAGTGTATTATAACCCTTAACGCCTCAATTCTCAAACTGTGGTGCGTGTACCACTGGTGTTACACAAGCTCCATCTAGTGGTACGAGGAGGAATGCCAAATATTTTTTTGAAATGAAATAAATTACTTTAAACTATATAATACTATCTAATTACTACACAATTTCAAATGCAAATACATATAAGATATCATTGAAATGCAATTTAAAATAAGCTTTATCTTTCCTGTATTTTTGTGTCAATTTCAGCCAGACACTTAGTTACAATCATGCATGTAGCATAAGCATACATCATCTATGACTACTAGTGGTCACAAGATAAACTGTGATGGCGAGATAGTAAGCGCAGGTAAAATATAGAGACTGAAAATGACTGCTTCAATAAGACAGCTGATGTGGATCCAAACTCAAACTATAAGGAAGAAAAGTGCAGAGCAGAGGGAGAACATTCTGAGCAGTCATGTTGCACAGCAGCCACACTGACAAGGCTGCAGATTAGGGGTGTAAATCGTAAGTTTCATCGCGATATGATATCATATCGATTCTTTGGACAATAATACGATATTTGCCGTTATCATGAAGTCTGCCACAGTACAATTTCTATTCAATTTTAATTCAGAGGACTGCAACTGATGTCAGATGATAATAAACGTCCATTTGATGTCATTTATAATGTATCACTACTATGAGAATTATTATACATTATGAACCCTGCCAAAAAAAAACTTTAGTGAGTGAACAGAAACTATGAAGTATTATCATAAGTCATTATAAAAAGCTTCATATTGAGTTATAATTATTGCTAGAAAACATTATTAATATCCATGAGTGTTTATAACTATACTTTTATAGAGCTATAAGCAGATTACAGAGCAATTTAAGTATATTTAAAATGCATTATAGGCCTTATAGAAAGTGTTACCAGCCTGTGAAAGGTGCTGCAGAGCTATCAGGAAATAAATTCCGTCATTAGCTCTGCGTTGCTGCCTTTTAGATAAAATCTATCCCAGTAACATATATTAACTTACATGAACCAGTAGTAAGTAAAGAACTGAAGTGGAGAAATACAAATACTAGCCAGTCAGGTAAGTCATGAGCACTTCGATGATGACGTCTAAAACAGAAGCTGAATGTCTGACATGGATGGAGAGAAAAGACAAGAGGGACTCTAGACAGAGGAGAGGGTCAACATCTGTGCACTCTTAAATACAGCTTCATACACAAATATTTGTTTTATCTATATATCCTTATAAATTTTACATTTTTCATAATGGTACTCATACATTCATTCTAAAGCACTATCAATAATAGTCACATTTATTCATACCATGGTAGCTGAAATGCCTTTAAATATTACACACTAAAAAAAATCTACTTTTACCAGTGCTGACAAGAGCAAAAATTAGAAGAAATTAATAGTGATTTTTATGTACATATAAAGGAGTTTCTCTGAATTTCTCCTCTGGCTGAGATGAATGTCACATTGGCCGCATGTCCCCATGTATGTGAGAGGAACAGATTGGATAGATCAGACAGGGAGATTTTCATGTAAAGCTTATTTGTATCTACACTGAAATCTACACTGTACCTCCCTCTCTGAAACAGCTGTATGCTGCTAAAAATCTGCTCACCTTCACTGAACCTGACTGACTGACACATGGCAAACGTACCATAATAATAAAGTCTTTCTTTAGCTTTGGCTTGGCTACAGGTCAAAATTATCTGAATCCCTTTTGTTTCTGCTGTGCTTATCTTGACAACGGGTCAAAGATATGACAGTGATTTTACAATCCTAAACATAAAAAGATGTAATAATAAAATCCATACATGTACCATTAATGGTCTTATGAAGTGTTGTAGATAATGCTGACAGTGAAAGCACCCTGCAGTGGCAATGGAGCCGAATAAATAAGCCATGTTAACACTGACTTCACCAGTTTTGACAGATCTACAGGTGAAGTTTTTGGAGAAATAATACCCTGCTTTACATCCAGAAAGATGTGACAACTACAATTACGCTGAAGCTGCAGCTCGTAATACAGTACATTTACTATGTTAGCTTAGATAAATAGCTATTAAAACATGGATACTGGTCTCTGTGGGAACACCGGCACAGAATTGACCAGATTTGGCTTCTTAAATTGCTGCAGACTGCGTGTGTGCACTGAGATTAGGGATGGGAATCAAGAACCAGTTCAAAATTGTACAATCCAACAGAATTGTGTGCCTCCAATCTTATTATTTTTGTTTATTGATGCCGCTACATTTTTCCTGGTGAATTATGAAACAATGATACCAAACACGTGTCTAAGCTGCCTGAAACTTGAAACAGTAAGGATTCGTGGCAAATTGTGGCTTAATTTCATGATGAAAGATGATAGCAGTGCTAGCTGAAATGTCTGTAAAATTATCCTTTCAAGTAAGTGTGGAAGCACCAGCAATACACTGAAACATCTCTCTGCACTACATAAGCTTGAATTCCAGGAATGCCATGCATCTGACACTCTACACGAGTGCCACAACTGAGCAGCGTGTCCGTTACGAGGGTAAATACTCTGTTCTAATATTAGCCCCATGCAGGAAGGCTTACCACATTTTTCTCTTTGACTAAACCAAAATGAAAACAAATACTGTACAAATATTCTCTAATTTCATCAATCAATAATGTCATTGGAATCGATAAAGAACTGGACTGATAAGCAGAATCGATAATAGTGTTTGCAATAATAAAATCTAATCAATTCCCATCCCTAAAACCTAGTTCAGACCAAAGATTCACAGCGAGATGAAACCATTTTAGAAGGCTGCCCCTCTCCGCTTGACTCAAGCCGAATGGCGTTGTCTGTTGTTGGCTAGTTTTAGAACATCTCCTGTTTCAACAGCCAATCAGCTCGTAGCAAAGTCAGTAAATTGTCAGTAATGGCAGAACTTTGAAAGGAGGAAGAGAGAATCACCTCATCAACTTGTCTGAGGAACAGCTATATCTTTATCTTTAGGCCACTTTCAGAGAGAATCAGGCATTGTTCAGCGGTCTGGCAGGTATTTACTTGTGCTGAGAACATAAACGCTGTGAAATAATCAGTTTTATTTCTCTAATTCACTGGCTCTCTCTTAGCAGCGCTCACTTGTTTGATTGGCCACAGGTGCTCAGTTTATCTTGGCCGTGTCTAGAAGGGAGCTCTGTGCGAAACTCACACAAGATTTGTACATATCATTTCTTATCTGTGCACCTTATACAAACAATTCATCTTTTATAATGTGACAAAGTTATGGTTAAGATCCGGGTCAGTTTAGGGACAGAAAACACTTGACTAGGTTTAGGGAAAGATCATGGGTTGGTTGTGAGATCTTTCACAGGTCTGGGATTGCATTTGAGACACAAACATGTCACATGTTTCTATTTTCTTCCCTACACGCACACAACTTGTATGTTTTTGTCTTTAATCAATACTAGGAACTGCAGCAAGGAAGTCACTATCACTGTGCTCATTTTTGTTTTGAGACCCTACAAATTATATCGAGCTAAAAAAAAAAAGAGCTGAAGTACAGGCAGTCGTTGTGATGGCGATGACAGACCATCTCATCTAGTCGCGTTGGTGTAAACTAGCACGTTTTCAGAACGTTGCAGACCAGCGCATTGCAAGTAGTTGCAAGTTTCGACTCCTCTTGTCACGAATCTTTAGTCTGAACTGAGCGTAGCTGAGATCAGATCCAAACAAAATGTTTGAAAATGGCAGCCTAGAAGGCTGTCCAAACCAAGACCTATAAATATAAAAACATCGATTTAAAAATCATTCAAACTCAAGTGGAAGGAGAGAGTCCAGACCGCAGTTTTATAGCTGGAGTGTGGACTCCATCCACTTGAATTAGAATGATTTCTAAATGTTATTTTATATAGTTGTGGTTTACTGTTGTGCAAGGAGAATAAAGGACCATCCACACCAAAACTATAACAGTTACAGAAATCTGTACAGGCAGCCCAAAGCTGAGATTTTTTCTTTACAAACTGGTTCAATCAGTGCAAACAGCTCTCAGTGGTTCCCTCAGGGTGCGTCTTTGTTTGTTTAGTTCAAAGTGTTCACAGGAAAGTGAATCACATGTCCTGCAGGTCTACAGCATTTTGGCTCCTCACTCTTAAGTCAGACCCCTGACACAAATGAGCATGCCTGAAGGTGGCTTGTTTAAATAAAGCTTCAACCCTGAACAAGTACACAAAGTGAGCACGATGCAGCTGTGATCAAGCGGTTTAACAAGTGCATACGATGACAGTCGGATCACCATGGCAGTGCACTCAATGAGGGATATCAATGCAGGTATGAGGAAAGCATGAGGAAGACCATGGTGTGGCCGGCGGGAACAAAAGCAGACGATATGCTCAGGCGTTAATGAAAAGATTTTTACCAGCGTGGGAATGTCAACAGCCAGCAGAGATATATGAAACCAGCTGATCAGGCAACTAGAGATGGAGCTGAGGCCAAGGAGGCACATAAACAGAACGGTTCTACTGAACCGATCTATGCTGGCTCCTCTGTTTCACTTCATAAGGTGCTACATTAAGTGCCTCTGCTTCCCCATCTCTATCCCCCACCCTCCCTCTCCCTTTGTTAGGATTGCACACTGCCCCTTCGACCTCTCCCACCCCCTCTAGAGGTCGATGAGCTGATCCACCAGCAGAAGGGAGCGGGCCAAGTTGGGGATGCTGGACTCTGAACTGCCACTGTTGCTGCGCGAGTGACCACCTGAAACGTGCCAGAAAGAGAGAGAAAGAGACAGAGATGGACATGGAAGAGCCGAGGGAGAAAAGTGAAAAACAAGCAAAAGAATAAGTAATATTAACAAAGATGGTATGGAGAAATTAAGAGCGAGGAGTTGATGAAGATGAAGATGATGGCAGAGCAGAGAGGTGCATGAACGGGGGCAGAAAGAGAAAGAGAAACAGGCAGAGAGTGAGCTGGGATCATTTTTACACAGCTGCATCATTACAGGGGGGAGAGTAAGGGAATGCCTTTCTAACATGAGGAGTAGGGATGGGCGGATCGATTCTCACAAGCTACTCATTTTGTATTGATGAAAGATAATAACACTACATAAATATAAAATGTAGGTGGCTGCATCACTTCCAAATGTTTTCAGTAGCTTTGCATGTTTGCATCAAACTTGAGAGACTGCAGAAAGGAAATGTGTGGTGGTGTGGTGCTACTTTTCAAGATGCAATATTTGTGAAAACAAAGTGCCACACAGCAACAATACGAGTGCCTTCTTCAAACATTTAAACAACACGCCCTGAGTCATAAGTCATAAGAAGGCTGAACAAAAACAAGATATTTATTTTATTATCATTTTTTCAAAGTATTTTTGTAAAACTATTACCCTTACCCTTGTTAGCACAAAAATTTAGATAATTGCACTATTTACTTTGTAATTAATTTGTTATTAAAGGGATAGTTTGGATTATTTGATCTTGGGGTGTATGAAGTACTTGTCAATAGTAATATATTATCTACATTAAATGCCAGCATGCCCCCAGTTAGAGGAAGCAAAGAGGAATACTGATGTAGAAAGCCAAGCAATGTACTACTGTGGAGGGGGTCAGCACTGAAAAAGTATTTTCTTTTGGAGAGAGTGATATTTTTCTTTTATAATGGCAGTTTCCCGTCGGAAAAGGCTGTCTGACTGCAAAGTAAAACAGTGAAAATATTCTAAATAGCATACACTTAAAATGTTATTCTTTTTTTTTTTTTACATGTCTGAAATATGTTTTGCTGCTGACCCTGTCCACAGCAGTCCATTGCTTAGCTTCTGTGCTGGTACTCCTCTCTGCTTCTCCTAACTGGGGGTGTACTACTTGGTAGTAATGGATTACATATAATTACATATAATTGGGATTATTTAATCAGATTATAAAAAATAAGTAACTATAATCAGTTTAGGATACATTTGAAAATCTAAAATTAGATTATAGTCACATAGTCAAAGATTAATTGATTATTTGATTACATATTTAAAAATTGTGTTACTTTTTTCATGAGAACACTAGTAACTCATGAAAAGCATGTCCGACATACAGGGTTTCTTAGACAACTGTTCCACAAAAAAAGGACCCAATGCAAAAATTCACTTTATTTGCATTGGAAATATTGAGATGTTTAAAAAGAAAAAAGAAATGTGGAAATGTTTGTGGAAATATTATTCCATTTTTTTTAGTATAAGATGCATTATGTTCGATGTTTGATTTTGAAGTAAACTAGTATTCAGGGTTGATTTCATTTTTTGGTAATCCAGTGATTTATGTTACTGATTACAAAACCTGCCATGTATTTTTTATTCAGTAACTCACTACATTTCAAAGTAATTTGATCCAACTCTGGTAATTCACCAACTATTGACAAGTACCTCGTACAACCTCACATCAAATAATCCGAACTATCCCTTTAATAGCCAGTATGTATCATGTGATTTTCCAATCTTTTTTTTCCATAAAAATCGCTATTATTTTAAAGAATTACACACCCATTCAAAATGATCAGTACCAATATCTGT
The DNA here is from genome assembly GCA_034769285.1 of Lutjanus argentimaculatus. Classification (NCBI taxonomy): domain Eukaryota; kingdom Metazoa; phylum Chordata; class Actinopteri; order Lutjaniformes; family Lutjanidae; genus Lutjanus; species Lutjanus argentimaculatus. The sequence continues at coordinate 15,727,372 of JAWZSL010000017.1, forward strand.
AAAACTCTAGCAAAAAGAATCATATTGAATTTTAAAAGTTTGGTAACGCCCATCCCTAATGAGGAGACTTTCAGGGTAAACTGCAAAGAGCCAAACACCTGCAAGGCGGAGAACCACTGGCAGTGTAACATTAGAAACAAAAGAGAGAAAGATGACTAATGTGAGAGTTTGATGGGATAGAAAAGCCTCAATGTGACAAGCACAGCACACCCATACAAGGCTTCTCACATCAGCAGTCAGAGGGAACATCTATAGTGATTGAATTTGGGTGCTAAGTCATTCACCTCTGTGGCTAATGGTCTGGGCTTCAGCAGGTGTGAGTGCTCATCTCGGGGATTCTGTTAACCTTACCTTGATTTGAGTTTTTGGAGATGAGCACAGGAATAGGGTCAAACTCGTCGTCATTGCCCTTCTCCCCACACGACATGAGGAAAGCAGAGTCTGCGGTGAAGGAAGAGGAAGTGAAGGAATGATGGAAGGGGGGAAAGAAGTTAACTCAGCCAAAGAAAAGAGCAAAAAGAAAGGAGGATGCAAGTAGATTAAAAATAGATGGAGCCAGGGCAGTCACAGTATTTAAAAGCCATGCACTTTAGGTGGCTTTTGGCTCTTCTACAAATGAGTCAAGGGTCTGTGAAGCCGTCCTGAATGTGTCTATATTTTATTCCATTTACCACTTTTTTCTCTGTTTGAACAGGCCCTCCTGTTTTTGGAAGGATCTGTAGTCTGTGATGGTTTCATCACGGGCCGAAACACCCAGCAGACATAAGGTTAGCTGAAAGGTGCTGCAAAGGCAGGAAGTCTTACCAGCAGCTGTCTGACCAGGCGGCAGCTCCTCCAGACAGGATCCAGAGCCGGTGCCAGGAGGAGCAGAGGAGGAGGAGGAGGAAGGGAGAGCAGAAACAGGCTGGTTTCCATGAGGAGAAGTGTGAGATAACAGATCGCAACCCAGCAGAGAGTCCTCCCCAGTGAGAGAGTCTGAGACAGGATGAAGCAAAGCCAGAGGGACAAGGGGTCACAGTAAAAATAAGACGGTTAGCTTACAGAGTAAAGGAAAATGCATTTTGTTAGTAAAGACAGTTCACTGTTTTATTTCTGAAAGCTTATAATCAACAGCATCACAGGGAAGTCTTAGTGGAAATCCAATTTCAGGGGTTAGGGGCAGGAGCTACAATTTAACCCCTTGTCTAGACTGCAAACGTCATGTCAGCATCAAGCTTGCATGACAACCTTGTTCACACCACACTGACACATCTGCCTATATAGGATCTGTCTTGTCGGTGCATTTCAAAGTATCAGCAGCAAATGAGCAGCCAAATGTTCCATGCAGTCTACAGTTTTCTTTCGATTATGTGTGTATATTCCCGATGTATTTTCCTATCAACATGATGCATAAGCATAACAGTGTGGTGTGTGTGTGTGTGTGTGCAGTGGGTGTGGATGAGCAAAAGAGGAAAGGAAAAAAGACAGTGCTGCTGGCTGTGCTCAAAGCAGACAGGTGTTGGCGATCACAGCAGAGGGATTAAAGTTCAGCAGTGAGGTTGTCTAGTGGTAGTAAATGTACAGTTTACCCACAAAAACACAACAGAAAAAGTTCAAGAAGTTCCCATGTCTTCTTTTGTCTATGGATTACAAACTGGGGCAGAGTGAGCCGCTCTCTTGCTGTGAATCATAATCGGCTCCACCTTTGTAACAAAATATGGGTAAAATACGTTTTCATACATTTTCATATGAATTCTTTGGGAAACGATACAATATTTGCTGGTATCACAAAATCTGCCATGATACGATTATGATTTGATTCAATTCAGGAGCCTACGATCAATATCAGACAATATCATGTGTCATTTATGACCTAACTCCAGAACACTGAATTGATATACTGAACCAGAACAATGCATTGTTACACCCCTATTATTCAGTGTCTTTTTATTGGACATGAAGCTCATGTTTATGAGTGTATTGTTGAATAAATGGCTTCAGGTCACAGTCACACCTGTGAGACACAGACACAGCTGGGATGCGAGCCTGCATTGCTTTATCAGACGGGAATGTGTGGCCATAAAAGAGCTGGTAAGATACCACAAACCTTAAGAGACACATAAAGGCTCACCACAAATAAATTCAGGCAGGGTAACGAAACGTTAAATTGTTTGGTTTTTTTTAATCTATATCGATTCAACCAGTAGGGCAGTGGTTAGGGTGTTTTGGATCATTCAACCTGTGTTGCATGTTACTAGGCTAAATTGGTGAACTGTTCAATATGATGACTAAAAAAATATATAATCAGTTTTCATCTACTAAAACTAGTTAAGTTTTCTTTGACTAAGATAAGACTAAAATGTCCAGACTTTTACTCAGCTAAAACTTGAGTATGAAATAACAAAGACATTTGACACAGGACTGAGACTAAGACTACATTAAAAAACAGTAGACAAAATTAATACTACTTCACACCCTAGAAAACCTCGGGATTATGGTCCACATCACTGTGCTACAGCAACTGTTCCAGTCACTGAAGGTACCTGCCATTTTAAAAGAGTGACAGGCCAAAATGACATGTTGGTTTGTTGTTGTTTTTGCCAGGACAGTGCCTGCAGTTATAAAAATCCCTCAATAAAAACTTTGGGTCAAGTTGAAATGAACAAGTGACAAGGGGATCGTCACCACAACTGGAAACAATTACTCCTTGATCAAAACACTGCAAAGAATTATGTGAAGATTTCCTATTCTGAGGTCCAGGATGCTAACCTGGCATGCTGGCAGGGATGAGCTCTGGCTGGCCTGAATGTCGCTGGGCCTGGGGGGCTTCCAGACCAGGAATCAGTGAATCCACACAAATCTCTGCCTTTGCTACAAGGAGACAGCAAGTGGAAAAAAACAGTGATACAAAGACGTTAAAGAAAACAGATTGCCTTAGTAAGGATAAAGCTGATGAAGTCCATCTTTCCTCCTTCCCCCATTGGGTCTTTTTCTGACTTCATGCGAGTGGAAGAAGAGAAGGAAGGCAAGGAAGACGCATGCAGAGCAGATGGGGAATTTTAGAGCGAGGCAGGGGACAAAAACAGAGCTAGCACCATTGGTGGAGCTCTCTGCAGAACTATTGAAGGGGTCAGCCGGGGTTAAGAGGTCGGGGAGCAGCAGAGAGAAGTTTCAGGGGACTTTAGTCCCTCAATCAGCTTCTCTGTGAGCGAGCCAGACGAAGAAGATGGAGAGAGGTCGGCGACAACAGATGGCGAGACAGAGACAAAAGGCAATGAGGGAGGATTTGGCATACAAATGAAAAAGGATCAGAAAAACTAAAGAGATATGAAACTCTAGCAATGTGGGATATTATTACATACTGACAAAACCAATGAGGTTAATTTCAGTTAAGTGATATTTACAATATAGTAGACATCAAGTTGCCTATATTACCCACATTTCTGAGGACAAAATAGAGGTGATGTAGAAAAGGAAGGAAATTATAGGAATTATAGGAACTAAATGAAGACCATCATGCAGGGTTCAGTGTTAGTGTTAGTGCCTTAGTCAGGCAAGCGGGCAATCCTTATTGTTGAACCCTGTCATTGTTACTATACATTCAAATCACTCAACAATCAAGTTGCTTGAAACGTCAATGAAACCATAATACAATGAGTGGAATCTCATGCATCCAAAGGACAAAACTCTACTAGCATTTACCAGCAGAATTATGGCACCAAGCAATTACTGAAGGAGACATTTGAGCATTTTTCAGGACTCCGAGGTACAAGTTTTAACACCAGACATTTAATTATACAAAACAAGCCACAGCAGTCAGTGAGTCATAGATTGCCCTGATGCACTGTCTCTGTCCAACATTCTCAACTCATGTTTGGACCAGTTCAGACAAATGAGCAGAGGATCTTTGTTAAGTTGGCCGTACCAAAGCCTGCATATAAAAAAAACCCTTTATTTTCTGAAAACGATGCAATTATAAAAAATTTGTGATTTGATTAAGCTCAAATACAGTCCATGCATGAAACACAAATTACTGACTTTTTGACTTTTCACTGCAGCTCATACTTACAGGAAACTGCTATGGGGTAAAATTGGGTGGAGGCCTTAGACAAGGAATGTGTTGGCTCAGAAAATGGCACAGCAGATGTGACCTTTTGCCCCCTTCACTATAGGAAAGAGGCCAACACTGATGAACAGCTTTTTTTTACAAACCCTAAATGTCAAAAAGCTAATTTTCTACTAAAACAAAAGTCAATAGAAACATATGTAGGGCTGCAACTAACAATTATTTTCATTATCGATTAATCTTCCAATTATTTTTCTAGATTAATTGTTTGGTTATAAATTGTCAAAATAGTGAAAAATGTTTCATGAAGTCAAAGGTGATGTCTTTGAATGTTTTGTTTTGTCAGTCCAAAACAAAAACATGTTCAGTTTAACATGATATAAAACAGAGAAAAGAAGGAAATCTTCATATTTGAGAGGCTGAAAATACCAATTTCTGTCATTTTCACAAGAAATATTACTTTTAATTACTAATTAATGATTAATCGATTATCAAAGAGTCTGCAATTATTTTTTAGTTGATCAATTAGGCGATTTATTGCTGCAGCTTTAAATATATGTGGTAATAAAAATGCTACTCAGTATGCTATATCAGGGTCCCTCCAGAGTTTTCAGAGTCAAATTTAAGACCTTTGAATCCCACTTAGAATGAAATTTAATGCCACGTAACTAATAACTAAATGTTATTTATACGGCAGCGACAGTGTTTACAACAGCAGAGGAAGAAGGGGAGAGGCTTTGGCGTGACAATAAATTACACCAAAGTGATATGCATTTGACAATTACTTATGATGTTACAGTATTTATACAATCCTATGGAAAGACAAGAAAAAATAAAGACCTTTGTGCACAAAATTAAAGACACTGTAAATGAAATTCAACACTTCTAAGATCTTGTGTTAGATTTTTGAAAATTAAATTCTTTTTAATACTTTTAAGACCCCATGGGTACCTTTTATATGTTTTACTTAATTCCAACAAGGCTGTCTTTATACTAGATGCTGCTCAGGTGGGGCTCTCAGCTCCACCAGCAAAAGCCCTGCCTGTGTTTGCTTGTGTGCATCCTATTTGAGTGAGCGACACAGAGAGAATCAAAGAGACAGCTTAGGCTGGGTGGAGAAGATTAACCACATCCTGATTATGTAAGAGCCTCAACATTTTTATCCTCTCGGTTCAGGCCTTAAACAGCAACTTCACAAAGGTGGTTACACAGCTAAAAGGGCAAAAGGCTGCACCGAGGAGAACATAAAAGGGCTGGGTCATCATTTTAACAAGGCAGCATGCTTAACTTTCTCTCGTTCTAAGGGCCACTGGTAAGCAGGCTCCTCCAGCAGTAAGGCAATCCAATTAACAAAGGGGAATTTGTCCTTCACGTTGCCAGGCAACAGCGAAAGCACAGATCTGCAAATGAGATGCGATCTAGCTGTAGCTATGGACGGCCTCTATTCATGGAGGCTGACAAGGAGCCACTGTGAGGCTGCTTGCTATGTCAACAAGATAGAACCGTGTACAAATTCAAACCACAAAACTAGAAGTCATAAACTAACCTGTGGGAAGTGTGATATCCAGGAAACTACCTCAGTAAATAAAAAAATGACTCACGAGTTCTAAGAATATATTTGTTCAAGAGCCTATAAGGCCTGAGAGAATCAAAGGCACGGCTCGTTCTGTGTCATGTTGTGACATGAAAATTACCTGTGGTGTCAGAGGGGGTATTAAAAGAGTACGGGACTGTCAGCAACACTGAACCTGCACTCATGATGTCTGCAGATGTTTCAGCTTAACATTGCACAGTGAATAAAGACGGAAGAGAACAAATGAAGGAAGGTGTGAGCATGAACAGAGGAAGACAAGACTGGGTCGGACATAAACTAAATACTTATGATGATGTCATCAGGATAGCATACACATACAGAGGACATAGTCCAGCTAAACTGGCTGAATTCCACCTCTGTCAATATGGCATGTACATGAGAAAAATGTCCACATGATGACTGATATATTGTTAGAGAGAAGAGAGGCCTCCTGTGCAAAGCAATGAGACAGCATGCTGAGAAGAATCAGGCAAAGTCTCACCTGGAAAAGCACTGAGCCCTGGAATGAGGTTTTCACTGGAGCCCACCATCTTTTCTCCTGGTGCAGCAGCTGTGTACAAAGAAACAGCAAAATAACAACAATTTTAGGTCTGATCCCTAAAAGGTGAAGAGCTGAGTCATCAGTCGGAGACCTCTCAGTCGACTGAGATCCTTCAAGTCAAGCAGTTGTTTTTGGCGGTTTTTTTTTTCCCTGTTATGTTTTGTGTTTTGTTGGTCAGAGTGCAGTGTATTTCTGAGGACATTTGGGTCCCTGGAAGTAGCTGCAGCGTGAGTGCTCCCCGCTTTTTCTCCAAGTAAATTCATTCCACTATGTCAAGTTGTCCCAAGCGCTATAGAGGTGCACCGATCAACCTTCTAGAGACTGGAATGGGACAGTTTTTGGCTTGACCAGACATGACTGGTGACTGGCCAGTCAGCATTAGATATCCAATTCTGTACCAGTCAAATTTACACAAATGCTCCACACGATGGTTACATGTACACAGTGACACATATGGTAACGTCACAGCCAAATTCAACCGCACTGGTCACAGCCACACATACACACACTAGCAAGTCTTTAGCGTTAAGAGGAGACCTCGACAACAGGATAAATAGAACAAAGACAAAATGTTTCTCATCCAGACTCATTTAGCCTTCTGCTTTTATTTTTTCTCTACGTAAAGCATTTCTAAAGCAAACTGTGGCAGTACATCAGTCCCTGGTTTGTTTACATCTGCCTCCCCATGAGATCAAGTGAAATCAAGTTCCTCTTGAAATCACGCAAGACCGTGCTCCCTCTGGTTCATAATGACAGTGATCTGGAGCTATTAAAATAATTTAATAGTCAGTTTTGTTATGAACATATAATTTAATTTTCCATCAAAGATAAGGTACAAAAATGTTTGTGTATTCAGTCAATTATAGTTCTTTGGAAGAAAGAAAATCAGAATTGGCCGGTTAGAGAAAAAAAGATCAGAATGTGCCAAGAACACTGCACTCGGTGCATCTCTAGTCCACTCGATGAAGATGTCTGCAATGTGTTTAAAGGCAGCTGCAGACCTGGACCCAGGGAGGGTCTGTAGGCCTGAATACAGTCCCAAACAGACACGTACACGGATCACTGCAGACACCATGAATGCGTGGTAGTGAGTGAGACCAAAGCAGCTGCTTGGAGGAAGAGAGGCCTTTCCTGTTCTTTCCTGGTAATATGATAAAGTCTCTGGCTTTTGTTTGCTATGTAGTTTTGGCAAAAAATGTTGGAGGGTATCCATTTGAAGTATAATCCAGCTTTTAACTTGGCTTGTTTATATATTATGTGAAGATCACTGTCACCCTGAACGTCCTGCTGAACCCTGTTCAAAAACCTGGCAGTTCAGTAAAGCGCTGTTTGAAAGTCTATGTGAAAAAAAGAGTAGTAGGAATAGTTGAATATATGTATTGAACAGCCAAATCTAATTTAAGGGACAAAATTCTGAGTTGGGTACAATCCTAAATGATTTTTATCCAACAACGCTGCAGGTGTATAAGTAATGCAGTGATCAAGTTGAACTTACTCTCAGCAAGCTTTGCAAAGTCTTTGTTGAGCAGCTCCTCTGCTGTTAGTTTGGAGAAGTTGTCATCCCCAAAAGGGTTCCAGCTGGGTTGAGTGTTGGCCACAATGAGGGCTGCTTGGGCGTCACCATCACCTGGATGATACACACTCTGCTGGGACGAGCAGGGGGAGCCAGAAGGAGTAGTGCTGGCTGATCTGCAGTACACAAACGTGTAAACAGGAGTGCACAGTGAAATCTGATCATGGGCATCAGTCTGTGGATACTGGCCTACTGATGTATGCAAATAAGAGCGAGTGAACAGAGTTATTTAAAGACTGAATCGAGTGATTCTTCTTAAGCTGGATTCTCTGTGATGTAAAAGGGTCATTTATCCTCCTTCGGGGTTCTGTCATATGAATGGACTGTCTATTGCCCTTCTCAGCTCACTCTGTGCCATGAATGGACAGTTCATCCTCAGATCACTCACTTGGACTTGTTGAGGCTGGCCTCAGCTGCGGCTGCCTGGAGTAGCTGGGTGGATTTGCTGACCGGGACTCCAAACACGGCACTGTGCGTGACATCGCTCAGGATGCGTCTGTGGCCGCTCTTAGGGGCCATCTTTGGTGACGAGGGGGGTGTCAATGAGCCGACTTTGTGAATCCCTCGGCCAGTGGTCTATTAAGAGAAGAAAAAGACGAGAGGACGAGAGGAAAACATGAGGGGAAATGTCCTTGATGTCAACAGAGAGAATTTCAGTTCAATGCATAAAGAGAAAAAAATAAATCAGATCCTGAAAACAAAGCAATCAAGATCCACAGGAGAAGAGAGTCTGAAAAAGAAGACAGATTATATACAAAATACAACAAAAATAGAGAAAAGCTGTTAAGGAAAAGGGAAGAAAGTATTCCCAGTACAGAGATTCTGCAGAAACAGACACACTTAATGAACCGAGAGAGGGCTTAGCCTACAAAGGCCAACAAAGTATGAAAAAAATAATTTTGAGAGGTGAAAGAATCAGCTCAGAATGCAACACTACAGGGTTTGGTTATCACATGATTCATACAGCATCTAACTACAGTGTCTTTCTGATAAAGACTGCATTAAAGGAAGCATTTCTAGCTAAATTCACAGTGTCCCAGTCCCAATATTTCTGTGAGAGCATTCCTGCCTCCCTGGTGCCCCAGAACAAGAAAAATAAAAACTCAGATGTGATTGGTTAGAGACAAGCTGGTAATCAACTCCCTGGCTCAAAAGATTGGCAACAGGAGTAGGATGTTACCACAACCTCCGGGTTAGCTGCAGGACCATCGACTGCAGACTCAGGGATGGGGGTCAGATGAGAAGCTGCTGTTTCATGGACAGCAGCTGCATGCTGTTGTAGTTGCAGGGTAACAACAGGAGGAACAGGCTTAGCTTTGGCATGAAGCAGGGAAGACGCTGTTTGTTGTTGTTGTTGCTGCTGCTGCTGCTGCTGCTGGTGAAGGCTCTGTACCAGTTGATGCTACATAGGAATACCACACAGCCATGAGGAAGGCCCAGTTTGTCATGATTGATAACTCTTTGACAAGTGCAGCAGCCTCTTATAGCATACTTTCATGGTTTATTTTCTACCTTTTTGGTACTACACAATGGGAATCAAGAGAAAAATAGGACAGAGGGAGGGAGACACACACTGAGACAGAAGTGAAGGAGAAAGGGTGAGAAGAGATTTATTTTAGCTTATAATAAACAGTCTTTTGTCCCTAAAAGCACAGATTCCACCTGCAGAATGCACCGGCGATGAACAGTGTTGTATGTATGCTAGGGCTGCACAATTAACCAAATATTTACAGCAATCACGATTTCGGCTTCCCACAATTAAATGAACATGATCAACTGTGATATTATTGACGAGATGTACCAATATCATTTTCTTCTTCCCACTACTGATTCTGATACCTGTACTTTATGTATCAGTTGAGTACCAATACAATACCAGTGCTTTAAGAAAAATATATATCATTATTTTCTAACAGATATATACTACTAGTCTGCATATAAAATCAAATGCTGTCTAAACTAACAGCCAGCCAGCCTGCAGTAGCGGCTTGTGCAGAATTTCTTGGATGTTGCGGCTGCAGATCAGAGTAGAAGAGTAATATACAAGACCGAGCAGATGAGCAAAATGAAAATCAAATGTTTGGAGCACAAGGTGAATAGATAATCCCTAAGATAACCATTTGTTGTTTGGAAGGATTTCAGATTTAGGGCAAGTGATGATAAGAAAGAACAATCATATAGAAAGAGTGCATGAGACTGGTCTGTCTGAAGACACAACTAAGTTGTTCAACCACTGGAAAAAAAAAACACCACAAACTAAAATACAATGCATGAAGGCCATAAAGAATGAAGCCACTAACATCACCTCAATGAATTCACTGCTCAATGGGAAAATGTTGTGAGAGTGCAGTACTATGTTAATTTAATTTTAGGTAAAAAACGTTTTGGTCCGTTTTTATTTATATTTTGCTTCTAGGAGATGCACTGTGAATAAGAACCAGTCTTATTTTGATGCCCAGATTTGTACATTAGCAGGAATGAAACATGGGAGCGAAAGCAGTGTTCTGCTTGTTTAAATGTGAAAGTAAAAATGTTTTGTTCTTAAAATCAATCAATAATCATGATAAGTAATTGTGATTTTCATACTGATCATTTGGTCAATTTAGTCATAGTGGTGCAGCCATAATATGTGTTATAACTACACTGAACTACAGCTTTGAGAAGAAAAGTCTTTAACAGGCCGGCTCAGCAAAAACCAGTAACCAGACAGAGGGAATAATCAGAGGTGTCACATTATATTCATGGAAACTTCAGTTAAAATGAAAACACAACAAAGACATCATAATAACTAAATTTTACAGCCTAAACCATAAGATAAACAGATTTAATGGTTGAACAAATGTGTAGGCCAACAGCATGTGTTCATATGTTTGATGAGATTATGGCTCATTACCAGCTCAATACAGCAATCTGTGCGTGGTATTGCATTGCACATGTAATTGCATGGATAATGACATTGTGAATTGAAGTGTCTGTATTGTTGTTAATGACAGCCAACTTATACTGTAATACCAAGGTCAACACACAGGGCTTCTCAACTACAAAGACTGTTCTAGGAAAAGGCAGGACTCATGTACTCTACCTGCAAAATACAAAAATTATATCTCAAACCAATCATCGCTTTTTAATCAGTTATTGGTCTAATGTGTGATGTGGTAGAAAATAAAGCATGACTGTGCAAAAGGAATAAAGGAACATTTATTCCCCATGTTAGTTCAAAACATTTTTCCTGGAACTATTTGCTCAAAAAGCTTTGATTCTGTTTATTGGATTGAAAATTAGACTGTCAGGCCAGAAAACAACATTGTCACACTTCATCTGACACTATTCCTGACTGAGATTTACTCAGTGTGGCCAAAAATTTCTCCATTCTTGTTCTGCCAGGATGCCTACCTGCTGGTTACTCTGTGGGCTTAAGAAGGCTGAGGCTTGCTGCTGCTTCATGAGGAGCTGCTGATGCTGCGGTGTAGCCTGTGGCTGCATGTTGGCGGTCTGAGCTTGCTGCGGTGCAGCCTGTGCAGCAGGACCCTGTTGAACAGGTTGGACAGCAGCTGCAGCTGGAGGTGGGACATTGATACCAACGCCTGGAAGACAGAAAAATGAGAAGAAAGAGAAGAAAATGGACACAGATCATTTACCTCATCAAAATTATCTTATTAAGATGCCACCACATTTACACCAATTTGAAGAATCTGTGCAACAACTGCAAACCCCCACCGCCTGGGCGTGTTGCTTGACAACTGGATATGGTTGTAAAGACTGAAATCTGCAGGAACAGCAATTATACAGAGCCCCCGCATCACTCAACAGTCTTGGACTGTGGGCAGACATAAAAGTGAGTATTTTTTTGTTCAAAACATTACCATGAAGGCTCCTGACATGTTTTAAGAAAAGAAAGATGAATTAAGTGTTTGTGTAATTGTAGGCTTTCTTGAATGTCAAAAAATTAAAAAAAGGGAAGTAAAAGGAAAATAGCTGGTAATATTTGGGCAAGCTGATGCTTTGGGCCTTTCACCTGGAGACAAGAACAAGGAAATACTCTATTATAATTATTATAATTATCAAAATCTCACCAAATACCTCACCAAACATTAAAAAGTTTGGTGTTTTCACTTTTTTACTTAAACACATGATATATTTTAAACCACATACATGACTTAGTTGGAGACCCACCAAACAAGTGTGTTAGAACTGCACTTAAAAAACATGAGAGCATGCTGCTGTAATTAACGAGACATCACGTCACCATCTATTCTGTCTCTGGGCCACAGACGGATCGCCTTGTCAAACTGTGAGTGTCAAAGGACTCATAAAAAGACAATTAAGAGCCTTTTAAGAATGGGCTCATTGAGCCACTGGGAATACAAGACCTTGACGACTTTAGAGTCAAATTCTTGAGCAGTTCGCTATGCTGACATAAATACAAGATGTTACTTTAAGTATAGTGTTACCAGGCTAACTGTTACCATAAACACAGGCCCATATTACCTAGTAAGAATGACCTTAACCCTGACACACAGAGGTGTCACACAGCTACTCATACCTATGGCCTGGGGAGCTCCAGCAGCCACATTAGGTCTCTTGCGAGGGGTGAGAGCTGGCTGGATGGGAAGGATCCCTGATATCGGCTGCGGCTGAGCCTGGCCAGCCTTGGGTCGTTGCCGAGGTGCAATTGAGGTTTCCGTGGTAGGAATGGGGTCTGTGAGCCTGATGGGAGGAAAAGAGAAAACTGACTGGTGATGTGGAAGTTTCTTACAATTATTACAACACTCAAACGCTTTGCTCTTCTCTCACCTGGCTTTGGTTTGACTCTTTTTGGCCACTGCTTCGCTGGCTCTGATAGGCTCAGGAAGTTTTGCAGGAATAGGTGAATTCTATAATAAACCAAACAATCAAAACAAAGAGTTAAAATTTCTTACTTCACAGTTTGGATTATTTGAAGCAGGGTTGCATGAGGTATTTATGCATAGTTAGTGTAATAGCTACAGTAGATGCCCATTGACATGCACCCAGTTTGGAGAAGCAGCAGGAGTAACAGTGTAGGAGGCTAAGCAATGTACTGCCGTGGACAGGGTCCACACAATAACACAAACAAACTAAGTGACAAAGGCAACAGTAGACCAGCAAATCCCATTTTCTCTGAGGTGAATTGATTTTGCCAAAAGAGTTTGGTTGCTTTGGAACGAGCCATACTTAAACTGATATTGATTTTTTTTTAGGCAAAATGTGTTTTGCCCCTGACCCTGTCCACAGCAGTACATTGCTTAGCGTCCTCGCTCGCCTCTGCTTCTCCAAAGTGGGGGCTTGCCAATGTAATTGTAATTTTGACTTCCTTGAGATACCCAATCTCCCACCTTCTCACCAAAATGTCAGACTCTGTAATTGTAATTGTTAATTCAATTCCTTTGCACTTCAACCACTTGAGACACCCAACTTCCATTCTTCATCAATATCCAAATCCTTTTGTATTTTAAACTGTCTAGACATCTTAGCTTCACACCTCAGGGGGTCAGTACCGATACCTGAAAGAGACAAAGGGTGCGAATACACACCTTTGGGTAAGGGACTGACCCTGCAGCAGACAAAGGATGTAAAATACACCCCAGGGGTGGGCTTCTATACGGTATAAAATGTTTAGGTTTCCCCATGCTCGGGGTCTTTCTTCATCCTGACCGCTCGTGTTGATTGACCTTTTCTTTAAAGAAAATAAAACCTTGTCGGCCGGCAGAAGTCTCTATTTCATTCTTCACCAGCAGAAGCAGCAGCAGGAAAATTTCCACCACACCAACCACCATCTACTGCAGGTAACAGAACTACCAATGTAAATACGTACCTCATACAACCCCACTTTAAAGAATCCGAACTATCCCTTTTTTATCCCTTCACAGTTACACTTCTGTATTGATTTGCAGTTTCCATGAAAGCACCTTCATTGCCCATTTCAACAATACTATAAGTCTATTTTTTTCAAGCTTTTGTGACCTAATTTCATAGACTTAGCGATTTTTTTTTTATCATTCACATTTGGTTGGGTGCTTAATAACACATGTTTCTGTGGTGTGACAAACTCAGAACACACTTTTATTGTTGTTTACACACTTTAAGGAGTGAGGTCAGGATTTTGGCTGAATCAGAAGTGCTGAGCTACTTTGTGCACGCAATAGAAAAGCAGGATGACTGGAGGGCAGCCAACTGGCAAAAAGCTGGAAAGCAAAGATTCTCTTCAATATAATTATGTCTTAGATTACTTTCATTACAAAGCAACAAAACAACTGACACCACAGTACGTGACATGCATAAAATGGATAATTTATTAGAAAAAAAAAGAGCTGGTAATATTTAACTCTAACCCTTCAGCATATTCCCATCTCAAAGTCCTGCCACTCCTCTCGCCATGGTGACTTACATGTACATTTGGGACTGGACACTCTCGTCGAGCCAGCTTAAAGGCAAAGTAGGATATTTGGTAGATGTCTGGTCTCTTATCTGGGTCAGGCTCCAGCATGTATCCTGAGAGATCAACAAAGGATGTTTAATTTGAGTCAGACACATTTACAGAACATTTACATTCAAACCTACAGTAGCTGCACATAAACAGGATGTACATGCTGTATGTAGGGCAGTGTGTGTATTTTGAGGAACAGTGATACTCACTGATGAGACAGTGCATGTCGTGGGAGTAGCGGGAGTTGTCTGGGATGGTGAAACTTCCATCACAGATAGCCACTTGGCTCTCTCCAAAAGGGAGCGTGAAGTAGCACAGTTTATACAGCAGACAACCCATGGCCTGTACAGACAGGAGAATCAACACATTTGATGTAAATGTGAGTCTGTGTCGAGCAGGTCAGTACTTACTAACACACATGTAGGATTGGGTACCAAAACCTGGTGCCAATTAGGGATGGACCGATGGACGCTGCCATCATCCAGCGTGATGGCTGACAGTCATCGACCACTGAGCCCTCTACCATTAAAACACTGATTTAAAAGCCTTCTGTGTCTGAGGTAGTGTGTCCCCTCAGAGTTGCAGAGTCTGACATTTAATAGATGTTGCAGTTATTGATTAGACATGACAATTAAAACACTAGATGCAACGTGTCTAATGGCACCACTGATGATGATGACAGCAGCCTTTCCTCGGGTTAGACAATATAATATTTCTGCAAAGGAATTTCTGAGCTTCAAAGCTGGAGTTTGAAGAATACAAGCTCAACATTTATTTATCTCTTGTCAATAGTTGAACTGTAATTTAGCATTAAATTTGTGTAATTCAGTTTAGCTTTATCTATTATTACTATTATCTATTAGTACTGTTTTAGCACCAGAATCTGAAAAAAACATGCAAAATCCAAACAATACCCAATCCTACGCACATGTCAGTATCATGGTGAATTAATGTGATCATACAGTCATTATATGAGAAGGGTATGGAGCATAGTAATAAAGAACACAGTCCTTCTCACCCAAATGTCTGCCTTTGTTGTGATGATCTTTCCACCGTAGAGGTTGACCATCTCTGGAGCTCGGTATGAGAGAGTAGTGTACCTGGTTTAAAGAGCAGACCAATGAGCTGCTGCATTTTAATGACAAAGAACAGAAGGCACAATACCGATTCCCAAAAAGTTGGGACGTTGTGTAAAACATAAAAAAAAAAAAAACAGAATGCTATGATTTGCAAATCCTTTTCAACCTATATTCAACTGAACACTGTACAAAAACAAGATATGTACTGTTTTTCTATTTATACATAGTAGATGCATTCTGTTTTTCTTTACATTTTCCCAACTTTTTTTTCGAAGTGGGGTTGTATAAAGAGCTCAGAAAACTCACTTCTTGATTTCCTCCTCCACGACTGGCACCCCCTCTGTCTGAGGGTTTTGGAAACGGTTAGTTGCACTTCCAAAGTCACAGAGCACATAGTGTCCCCGGTCGTGCAGAAGAATATTTTCCACCTACATGAGGAGGACAAGATGAGACGTGCCAGAACTGATGGTACATGAGGTAAACAATAATGTCACAATAAATTACTTCCAAATAATAGTATGGTCATCAATTAGCTAATCTTATGCAGTGAGTACGATGTGCATATGGGAAAATTACGTAGACTTGCCTTGAGATCTCGATGTACGATTGGACCCTTGCATTGGTGAAGACGGGCGACCGCTTCACACGTGTCACAAAATATCTGTAACACCTCAGCTTCTGTAAAGCCTGTCTGTAACCGCTGGTTCATAAGGTTAACCACCTGTCCACCTACATAAAACAAACAGATCAACAAAAGAGTCGATGAAATGTCAGCTGGTACCAAGTTAACATTGTCCCTAACCGATGGCTATCAGTGTTTATCTTCCATCAAAGACTTCATACACAAAAGTTAACTCCTCCTTTCTGATTAAATAATCAGATCAGAGCTGAAAAAAAGTGGACCGGTGCATCTCAAAACTCTTTCACACAGTTTGTTTCAGGGAACCTCAAAACAACCTGTGGACAACAATGTAACATGCATTCTCTGCAATATCAGTTTTGCTTTCTACAGAGCAACAAAAATTATCTTAAAAAATGAAAGATGGAAGAATTGGTTATGTTAACACTGCATTATCATTGGTGCTTTAAAAGACGATGTGTTAATAATACAAACAAATTTTCAATAGTGGCAAGGTCATTTAAGATTAAGTTAACATAAAAAAGAACTGTTCTCTGCACTCTGTTAACTCAATTCCACAGAGGCTTTAAAAGCTAGGCAGTAATATTAAAAATTTCTATAAATAACACCACTCAGTTATGTATCGACTGAAACAGAAGTTCTATTGACCACGACAGCTATCAGTCGAACATTTGCCTTTGTACAGAACAGGATGCTGTGAGGAACCGAGGGTAATGGTGCTTTGAATTCAACAGAGACTGAAAGGGTTGGGGGGGGGTGGGCAAATTTACCTCGACAGAAGTCCATTAAGATTAGGACTTCCCACACATCGCCAGCTCCAACTGCTGTTATGCTGGAGTCCAGGAAACCAACTATGTTTTTGTTGCCCACTAGGTCCCTCTGTGTAAACAAACACAGAAAGCAACAATGACAAACAACAGAGACACGGTTTTCAGAGATTTTATAGTCCTAAAACATTTGGTTCAGTGAAATACAAAATAAATCCATATTTGTAACTATTCAGTCTATTTTTATCTGCAGGGAGATTCTGATTCTCTGCCAAAGGTCTGGAAGTAATGATGATACCATCCGGCAGTAGTCATGCCACCCAGGGTGTGGCTACAGGAACTGCTTAGTTAGTTTCACTTACAGTGAGGACTTCTGCTGGGAAATGGATGAGTGAGGGAGCTTAGATGGCAAAGTGCCAATTCAACATTTTCATGTGTTAAAAGGGCTTTAATTACAATTCTACCCTTGAGCTCCTTTTTGTTACCATCACTATTCCTGGGTCAAAGAGTATTTTTATATAACTGCCAGTGTTTGTACACGGGACTTCAAGCACTAAGGGTAAGTCACATTCAGACCACAAAGTCCAGTGCAGCAACAACTAATGATTATTTTCATTATAAATTCATCTGCCAATTATTATTATTTATTCTATAAAATATTTTTAAAAATGTGAAAAATGCTCAACAAAATTTTCCAGAGATTAAAAGTAATATCTTCCAATTGCTTCTTTTGCCCAGCCACCTGTTCAAAACCCAAGATTCTTCATTTACCGTCATAAGTGGGAAACAAAAGCAGCAAAGCCTCACATTTAAGAAGTTCTAACAAAGCAAATGTTTGACATCTTGCTTGAAAAAAATGAATGAAACAATTAATCAATTATCAAAATAGTTGGCAACTAATTTTCTTTTGATGACATAATTGATTAATCAACTATTGCAGCTTTACAGTTCAGAAAATTAAATAAAGTATGTGATTGTTAATTCTGAATCTGTCTGTGTATGGAAAGTTAAGTTATACCAGTTAAATTTCCCAGATGTCATTAATCCCAAAGCAAGCTAACATGAGCACACAATAACACACTCTGCTCTTACGAAACCATCTTCTAGTAGTGTCAAAAAGAAACTGTAATTTGCTGCAGTCAGTTACTGGACTGTCTTACTCACCATAATCTGTATCTCAAGTTTGCAGACTTGCAGATCGTGTTCATTGTTGACGTACATCCTTTTTAGTGCACAACGTACACCTTGATGAGTCCGCACCAAAAAAACTATGGCAAAACCTCCTGCAAATGAAGAAATGAGAAAAGTGGATGAGCACATACTGTACAAATTTTGAAAGTACATTATCAACCAAATACACAGTTATCCAGAATTACTACTTCAAAATATTATGTTCCACTGAAGTTTTGGACGTTCAGCTATAGCAGTAGCAAAACCAAACATGGTGACACGTTGTTGTTTGTTTAACATATGATGCGTAGTTATATAAAAGCCTGGTTAATTTCTATATGTGACTATAAAGTTGACCTTAATTTTTACATTCCTCTACACTCCTTCTTGTTGCAAGTTTCCTGCAGCACAGACATGAATAAGATGTCATTGTTTTGCAGTGCGCAACTGTCAGAAAAACATGCTGGCATTGATAAAAGGAATTGATAGGCTCTAAGCCATATGATTTCGATAGATCAGACAATTTGAAAACTCATCCCTAACTTCACTTTTTATAACAGCTCCTGTGAATTGGTGATAATCTGTAGTTCTCTACCAGCATAATCATGAAGTGCTTCCTCACTAGTATTATTAGTAGTGGAAGTTTTGTATGTCAATTAAAGAGAGATACCATAATTAATCTTTTCTGACAGTGTCTTCAAGCCAAATGTCCCTCAGCTGTGCTCTGACCCTGACAGATCAGACATCTCTTAATCCGGGCAGCTAATGAATCTGACTGATGGAACAAAGGAATTGGCCTCCGCTAAACTAATAGAATTATATATGTATGTATTTCTACTTATCATAATGATGAGGTAAGGAAAAGGGTGCTTAATTAAAGGGATTACTGCATGTGATGAGTGCATGGCTGGCTGGTGGGTTCACGGGTAAGAGGAGCTTGAAAGAGCGCTCTGTGAGTCAGCAGTTGAGCTGATGGCAAGGATGCAAGAAGTAGACGACACAGACACAGGATACAGGAAGTGAGAGAATTTATCATACCACCTTCAGTCGCAATGATGCTGACATGTGGGGAAAATCACAAGATGACTCTATCCATCCATAGCAACTCAAACCACTATCAACCACACAGATGAATGAATAAAACTCATATTTCTGTCAACAGATATGAATGAATATACCCGCTTTCATAGCATTTACATATAAAAGGTCACATCTCAAGCTTTCTACAACCACTACAGGGGAAAGCAGTAACCACTACGTTCCAGATTTCCCTAACGATTATAGGGCACCCCATTGAAAAGCTTAGCTGTTTTTAACACTTAGAAACTTATATGGATAGCCGTCTAAATTTTGTAGATAACACAGACTATGTTTATTTCGTATTCCTACTCAAGATGCTTAGTGACTTCAGGGTGAGGCAGAGTATTCTTGAGAATCTGGTGGGAAGCATTTTGTCCGCTGGATGTAACTTGTAAAAGAAAACTGTCAAGAGTGGCTAATACAGCCAGTAAAATCATAGGGAAACCACAGATGCAGCTAAGCAGCAGACACATGTTGAACGTCAAAAAGAAACCACTTGACATGATCTGTACCTAAATTTGAGCTACTTCCCTCGGGAAGGTGCTTTAGACAACCACAAGCCACCAAAAACATATGTAAGAAATCATTTGTACCGAGTGCAATTCAATTGTTCACAAACTGTTCAATTTTGCACTTTAATTATTAAATACACAATCAATTGTAACGGACTACTCCACTTACCCCACCCCTTGCTGAATTTGTACATTTGTTTTTTTAAGTAGAATTACAGCAGACTCTTTGTAATGGGCCTAAAGGGTCTCTCTCAAATTAAAGGAATAACAAAAGATGTAGTTTGAAAACATTGAGCAGCATGTGGCAAGTAGCATGGTATCATGGAAGTTGTTTTCTTCACTTTAAAAACAACCACCATAGCTGATGAAAATAGAATAGAATAGAATAGAATAGAATGCCATTATTGTCATTATATCTTTGTACAATGAAATTTAGAGCAGCTCCTACAGTGCAAAAATCGAATACAATAAAATACAATAAAATACGATTTCAATAAATTTATACACAGTATATGGTGGTAGTAGTGGTGATGACTTTGGGAAAGAAACTATTCTTGAATCTGAGTCATGTCCAATGTGACATGACTCAGGCAAAAATCCTTTCCATGAGTGAGGTAATATTCACGTTACTTTTAGTCATGTGCGCCAACTTCCTTCCTCATTCTATGACATGTTTTCCCGAAGTTATGACAACTAGCTTGCAACAGCTAGCAGGAAACAACTATCATATCACATTATCTTGACTAAATTATGAATTTCTCTGCATTTGACCATTGTTTGAAACAGTTGGGATAATTTAAGTACACAGCTCAACAAAATATATAGGCTATGTCTAGTGTTTTTAGACACCATAATGTGGAAATGTTACATATTATAGCTATAAAAGCCCTCTGAGTTGCCATAGAGTTGTTGCCTAAGTTACATTTCTGACATTTGAAAGAAAAAAATAAAAAGAAGCCGCTGATGCTGTTTATTGCACTTCATCTCTATGTCGTGTTGATCAGTATTTTCTTCCCCCTTTATTTTTAACGAGGTTATGAACATGTGGTGCAGAAGCAGAGACCCTTTAAGGCCTTCAACTGATATCATCATCCATCATGATGTTTCACATTTGGTAGATATCTCTCAACCCTAATGTTTATGGTGGTGAAGCTAAATACTTTCCACCATGCAGATGATTTATTGTTTTTTAACATTGTTAAGTATTGTTTATTGCTACTGTCTTGTTTGTAACCATGTTGATTGTGGTGAAGCCAAAGATAATTTTCCACATTTTGAACAACTAAGTTTAACCTAACCTAATCTAATCAATTTCTTCAAATTATACTGCAAAAAATGGATTAAGTTTTGGTTGTTCTGCACGACAGTAGTCTATTCTGTAAACTGACTTCTAGATATGAACTAACCTCAGCTTGCATTTGGTTTTCTCTTGATTTTATGTTGACAGCAAGCAGCAGCTTTCACTGACTGTAAAGGTCTGAATTTTGTTGTTACTGCAGCTCTTCTGTTCACAGCTTTTTTCTCTCACAGCTTGTGTTAATGCCATGCACTGGGCTGACTCATCCAGCTGGCATCACTAAGCCAAGGACAGCTCCACGTGACCGGTCTGGGTGTCGTTTGATAAAAGACTGCCTTGGGCAACATTACCGTGAGCTGTATTATCAAAGAATTGAATGGAGTACAAAAAGTCAGCAAAATTTAGTCATATTTTGAAAGGATTGCCCAGATAGTTCAATGAATACAATAACCCTCACCTATGAAATCATGTGTGTTTGTGTGCTTTGTCCTGTTGTGACAGGGTGGAGCTGGGTCACCACAGATGAAAACAAATCACAATATCACTGATGTCATCAGCTATAAATTCAATACTGGAAATTTCACAATGAAATGAAAAAATCTGCAACACATTGCTGCACCAAGAGACATGGTGCTGGCACAGCACTTGGCTGAGTAATTAGTGTTATTGAAAAACAAAACAAGCAAAGTGCTTGTGAAGTGGGTTTCAATATCAAGTACATCAAAATAACTGAGATCAGAATAAATTATAAATTAGCTATAAAATAATCTAGAGCTGCAACTAACAACCATTTTCACAATCGATTAATCTGTTGATTATTTTCTTGATTAATCAATTAGTTGTCTGCTCCATAAAATGTCAGAAAACAGTGAAAAATGTTGATTAGTGTTTTCCAAAAGCCCAAGATTACGTCCTCAAATGTCTTGTCATCTTGTTTTGACCACAACCCACAGATATTCTGTTTACCGTCATAGAAAGCAGAAATATTCACATTTGGGAGGCTGAAATCAGAGAATTTGGACATTTTTTTAATTAAAAAATTACTCAACACGATTAATCAATTGTCAAAATAGCTGACAATTGCAGCTCTAAAATAATCAAAATAAAGAGAGGGAAGCACACTTCATTAGCACATGAAACACAGGCATTAGCCTAAGTGCGTGTGTTTGGTATGGCATGAGTTCAGACAGTTGAACCCTCGCTGTCTCGCACGGCCTAATCTGAGATGCCTGTAAGAAATGAGAAGGATTAGCAGCCTTCTTAAGCAACAGTTAACAGTGGTCTACATTCCCAGTAGACAGTGTGAACAAATAATTTTAAGTACAGCCACAAATAGCCACTGCCTCTTGACGTAAATGACTGTCAGGATTATACCACTCGAGCTGATGCATACACAGTCAAGCATATGCAAACAAAAATACACCTTTAGGCACTGTTATGAAAAGAGCGAAGTGAATTGTTTAGTGTTCGTCACAGTTTGTCATCAGTGTAATGGAACTTACATAACTGCCATCTAGGCCTAGGACTACTACACATGTCCTCATAAGTACTATGCTGTTTACAAACATGCTTGCTGCGAGGTTACATGACACAGCAATGTCGGAAAGAAATACAAGCAGCAGCGTGACGGCTACTGGAGACAAAAATAGCATGCGCTATTCTGTCTTAAAGAAGGTTTATGCGTAGGAAACTGAATTATTTTGGTTTACAAATGAGGGAATGACTCTTTGAAGCTCCATGTTGTAAGGATTTTCCCTTGAATTTTTTGAGACAAAGGTGGCAAAGGCTGGAGAACATGCATGGCCTGCCCAGTGTACACATTGAGCTTAAGCCAAAAGTATCCATAGGGATTTAAATTTTAGATCAAGAGGGAACAAAAAGATTTAAAAAACACAAGGATTGTGACAAATGACAGTTATTTTTTGTGCAGAAATCAATAATAAAAATTCAGTTGAAGATTATGCAATCTCTCTTGAACACATTTCACTTTCCTCTTTGATAAAGGACAGGAATGATGAAAAAAAAAGAACTTTCCAACGGGCTGTGATGAATAAACAGGTACCTATGGGTGGGTTTGATAAAAATATTATGTAAAATATTAGACACATTAAATCCAATAAAAGAGGCATGTCTTATTTGTCCAATATATTAGGCCTTATAACATTAGGTACTGATTTAGAGCCCACTGTCACAAACTATTGGAAAAACTGCAATTATTTTCTTTACAAATATTTATATAAAATGAATTAATGACACATTAGCACAAAATAGGTGTGCTACATTAGACCATCTTTAATCATAATATTCACTAATATGAGAAAGTCAGGACAAAGGTATTGGCCTTCAAAAAAGCCTTTGCATTTTTGTTGGAATTTTCTACAAAGGCAACCAATAATACAAAGGTGGCCCACTTTGAGTTAGACAGGCAGGGTTGTGTATTCGAAACAGGACATATTCTCTGTTACATTACAACATGTTACATACAGTACATCTCAAGAAGAGGTCTAATGTTACCTGCAGTAACTATAGACACGAGACAACACATCTTATCGATAGTAAAGACAGAAAGCTGTGTCTCTGAAAATCCTCCGACAACTAGCTGAGAACAAATCACAGACGTCTGCCTGAAGGCCAAATGTCTAAAATAAAACCTACAATAACGACATGAGTCAAACCATATACCTTTGGGCTTAAAGCTACAAAAGCCAATATGTCCCTCTGCTGCTTTTGTCTGACTATCATGAAAAGTGTGTTTATTTCAGCTAAAGGCAATAGAGTTCCACAATGACAACAAAGGGAGTAGAAAGAGGGACCAAAAAACACCACTTCCAAATGGAGCAGCCAGCTAATAGCCAAAAACATCTGAATAAATAGGTCTAATGACACTGGAGGGAGTCACATTGCAACTGCCTGCGCAAGAAAAAAATATGATCTGCAGAAAAACATTCCAACTAGCAGTTTGTGAAAGATTTATCATATTGGGGGAAATAATATTTTTTTACTGTCAAAGTAAAAAACTTTCTGAAGCTTAACAACAACTACCTTAATGCTATCACTCTTAAGTGAATGTCTGCATCAGGTCCAAAGTTTTTCTAGAATTGATAAGAAAACTAACAGAACAAATTCCACCAGAGGTTTACTCTGACATCTCAGTGCAGGGCAGGACTGAGGTTAGATGTCTATCGCATTCATAAAGCCACGGCGTGGCCAAACAGATGGGGCCCATCTATAGTACTGATGAATTAATCAGTCTTCTTTCATCTATTATTTAGTAACAGCGCTCTTAGCTAACAGAGCATGGCAGACTCATTGCAGAGACAAATGACCACAGGAAACCTGTAAACCTCTGTCATGAAGCCTGTTTAACTGTGTTCTGGTAAAGACTACCTTTGAGGTAGGGCTGCAAAGGATTATTTTCGTTATCGATTAATCTGCAGATTATTTTCCTAATTAATTGTTTAGTCTATAAAAGGTCCTTTTTTTCTAAAAAAAAGTCCAGCACAATAACCCAGAGCTTAAAATGATGTTTTCAAGTTGCTACTTTTGTCTCCCCAACAGCCAAAAATCCAAAGACTCTTCATTTACAATCATAAATGATGAAGAAAAGCAGCAACTCCTTACATTTGAGAAGCTTGGACAAACAAATGTTTGACATTTTTGCTTGACAATTACTGAAATCATAAACAATTATCAAAATAGCACTTTTCGATCATCATTGCAGCTCTACTTTAAAGTTAAGACCGGTTTCCGACAAAACACTTCCCTCCCTTGAACTTGATTATTTAGAGTCACCTATAGATAACTGACATGATGCAAGATAGTTTTAACATGGAAAAGTGCACGCCCCCCACTACATATTAGGTATCAAAGACCCACCTTGTCAGGACAAGATGCCATGCTTTTCATGGCTGCACATCCTAATAACCTTTACCCATAAACTGTGCATCCAAACTTCTGAAATCTACAGTTCTCATTTGTCACTCCTTCTGTAAATATCAAGACAGATGACTCAGCACGGCATTGGTCCTTAACAGCACAGTAGAAAAACAAGTTATACAATGTTCCTCCCAGCCTTGAGGTAAAGAGTGCTGTATTGCACACCCTCTCCTATATCTGGAGTCTTGAAATCTTGAAAGTTTTTACCCATTTTAGTGATCATTACACAGGAACAAACAAGCCAAGGCCACAAAAGAAAAGTCTGGAACAAGGCCACCTGGCAAGTAAATAAACATCAGAAGAGATGCCAGGGGTAGTCACGACTGATACTGTAACTATTATAGACTTGTGCCAATAAGTAGGGCTGGCCAGTGTATTGATATTATACTGATATTGTGACATGAAACTAAATATCACCTTAGATTTTGGAAATTATTATGGCAAACTTAGTTTAATCTATAGCAATGCATCATATTCTGTACAATCATCATATGTTTGCAAATTGTGAGAATTTATGGTATGTTACTTTAGAGAAAATGTGTAGACTTATATCAAATATTTAGGTAATATTTATAAGCCATATGACTTAACCATAACATACCCTCTCCCTTATTAAAAAATTCCAGCCTTGATATCCTGTTTTTCCCCACTTTTGTGATTGTTACACAGAAGTAAACAAGCTTAGGCCACAAAAGAAAAGTCTGATTGGAACAAGGCCACCTGGCAAGTAAATAAACATCAGAAGAGCTGCTTGAGGTACTCACAACTGATACTGTGACTGTTATAACCTTGTGTCAATAAGTATGACCACTGAGCTTCCCATCAGTAACATATACTAAAGGTGTATCATTACCTTGCTCTGGCTGGACTATAGCCCAACACAAACAGGCCCACTCCTTTATTTCACCTAAGTTACCTGTCTGTCCATCCTCACAACAACGTAATATAGGTTAGATTGTGGATTTAATTAAAGGGGTTTGTATGACATGTGTTTAAATAACGGGTGAAAGTAACTAATTACAAATACTCAAGTTGCTGTAATTAAGTAGTTTTTTGGGTACCTGTACTTTCATGAGTAGATTTTCAAGTCTGTACTTTTATTTGTACTTTAATCCACTTAGTTACTTTTTAAAATCATAATTTGAGTAGTGAGTACAATTCAAACAAACATTCATCTGAATTTCTGTACCCAGTAAGGTGAACTGATCGCAAACAGCCAAAGAAAACCAGGACATGTGGATGATAAACTGAACCCTGCAGCAGCACAGGTCTGTTAACTGATTAATTGCCATTGAGAATATAATCAATAAAAAAAATGTATTCCTTAATATTTAATCAGTAGTCTAGAAATGGCACCTCATCTGACATTGTTTTGTCTGGTGGAGCCATTTGTTGAATAAGGAAACTCAAAATGTTACAAGTAACATTAACATTAACATTGTACAGTACATTTGTATCATTTTCAACTACTGGTTAAGGAAAACGCACAAAATTTGCAACACTAGTTTAGAGAGGTGAGTGTGACCACCACCAGTACTTTTCCTTGTAATTGAGTAATATTTCAGTAATCTAACAGTACTTGTACTTGAGTACAGATTGTCAGCACTCTTTCCACCTCTGGTTTTAATCCACACAGCAGAACAGAAAGACACATAATTCACCTTCTGCGACAATTTCCTCGACGGTCACTTGATACCGTCCGATGGTGAAGACCCGTCCGATGAAGCTGCCACCGCCGCCGGACCCAGCGCCTCCTCCTCCACCGGCTCCGGAGCCAGGCCCGGAGCTCACCAGCTCCCGACGAGAGTCGAAAAATTTCTTCATCTCCAAAAGCACAGTCAAGTCCAAACTGTATGAGTCCTGTAGCAACTATGACGACTGGATGAGAGCAGTGAGCTCCTGTCCTGTCCGCTGAGGCGCCGCTGGAGTTAAAACACAGCAGCAGTTTTTCTCACTAATTGAATGAAAGCGGACAGCTAGCTTTAAGCTAACTGCTAGCTAACAAGCCGAACCTGAAAATATTCCAAACACGGCACTGGGCTAACTCATAGTCAAATATTACTGAGAAAATAATAAGAATATATCGTTCACCGTGAAGTGAGAGCAGCACAAGCAGTTGGCTGAATTAGCCAGCAGGCTACGAGCCCGACAAAAAAAAAAAAAACACTTGTTAGCCGTTAGCTCAGCTAGCCAGCTAGCTTCAGCAGCTAGGTGCGGTGACAGCTGTCAGTTGATGGACTGGCAGCCAGGTAAGTCCTCACTGTCCAATGCAGCTTATTACACATCTCCACCGGTATCTTCCACACGAAATGTGACTCAGTTCACCGGCTGCTCTACTCGTCTGTATCGTAATAAAAATGACAGACCTCCTTCGCTGCTTTAAATGCGTCCAGCCGGCTGGAAGGAGGCTGCTGAACTAACTTACTGACAGAGCTAACGGAGCTACAAACAGACTCGATGCTAGTGGGCAGAGTCCTCTCTCCAGCTCCCCTCTCTCCAGCTGTGATTGGTCAAATGAACAGCGACTTCCTGTCAGTCTATTCTAGTCCCTAGGTAAAGGGACTAGAGCAAAAGAAAAAAAAAATAATATATATATATATAATAATATATAATAATATAATATTTACACATATCGCATTACCATGTGTTTTTTCAATGCATACTGTCAAGTCTTCACATCTCTAATGTGCAATTACCTTGTGCAACGTATTGTATATTTACATTTTCTATGTTAAATAATTTTCTATGAAATATATATATTCATTTGTAAATCATTACTGTGAAGTTTTTGCTGCTAGTATTCTGTGCAGTCCAATCTGTTTTCTCCGTGCAATCTGCATTTACACACAACACTTTTTACATTGTTTTTTCTCTTAATTATAAAGCTACACACCATGTGTGTATTACAACTTATTTGTACTTATCCTGCACAGTTATCCATATATACCCATATATCTGTCCATACATCTAAACATCTCCAATGCTTTTATATACGTTTTCTCTATTCACTCGCCTCTTTTTCTGCCTGTACTATTTGAGCAGCTGTAACATGTGAATTTCCCGGGTGTGGGATCAGTAAAGTTTATCCTATCTTTATCTTATCTTATTTAAGTGAAAGTAGCAATATCACAGTGTAGAATTCATGCATTAATAATAATGATGATAATAATAATAATAATAATGATAATAATAATAATAATAATAATAATAATAATGATAATAATAATAATAATAAGAAGAAGAAGAAGAAGAAGAAGAAGAAGAAAAGGACAAACGTATTAGCCTCAGAATATGCTTAAAGTACTAAAAATAAAAGTATGCATAAAGACATGTATTGTGTTGTCCACAATCAACTTGAAACTGTGTTTTACATGAGACACAGAGTTGGATGCAGTGGATGTGCAAAAGGAAATTGTCAATCCTTAGATACATAAGTGCGTCAAAATTACTTTTGAGTTTGTTTTCTTGCAGTATCTTTGTGATGAAAACAAGTCTTACTTAAAAACTAACATGTTAAAGTTCATGTACATCATTGACAGCATTTATGCTGATTAATGCCAATTTGACACACAAATATTTTTGAAAGTAATAAAATTTCATTTAAAAAAAATGCTTTTTATTAATTATTAATCATACCAACATTTATATGTATTAGTGCCAGTTTATTTTGCTTTGTACACAAGTAAGGTGCAAGTTTGTAGGTTGATGACAGATTTTATTCATACATGCAGTAGGGTTGTTAAGAAAAAAAAAGGGAGTCATTTAATGGAGAAAAGTGAGATATTTTAATTTGCTAAACTTGCATATAAATGCAGGCACAAACAGACAAGAAGAACACAAAAAAGTTTTGGACTTGCAGTTTACATTTTCTCACGTCTCTGCAACAAACTCTTCATTTTTGTTTGTTACCACTGATTAATTTGAGAAGGCTCCCTTCATTGTGTGACTAAAAATAATGTAGCACAGCATATTTCTTTGTCATATGACACCGTGAAAAACTCACTACAATAACTCAATACAAAATACAACAAATTACTACACTCCTGCAGTACAAGATGAAGGAGCATGAACAGTGGAAGAACAACAGGAACAGCAGTGTCATGATGAACCCAATTTATAGAAATCCATCTGAGAGGAAGAGAGAGAAGGGTGAATGAATGATGAGGCTGAGGTAAAGTTATCACAGAGGACAATGAAACATTCAACACTGCAATGTCACGGAACACAGGCACAATAAATATTGATATATCCACCAGGTAATATTTGCAGTGATCTCAAGTCTTATCTCAGTACTTATCTTGGTTACACAATTGTAGCTTTTGAAACACAAGTCTCATATTTGGGAGATTTAGGGTTTTCTTTACCTCAAAAATGATAAAAACCTTGAGAATGCTACATATCAGGAATTGCATTTATGAATCCTCCTAAATCATATCAAAAACTGACCTCTGCAAGTGAGAAATTTAGGAGGATGTAATGGGAATCCCTCTGATCCTCATCGTCTGTGGTGGAACATGATGATGACAGTGATAGATGCTAACAATCATGTTTACCTTCATCAGATTAGAGTCAAATATGACTTGAGAGTTAGTAACAATGGCTGCTAAACAAAATGACCGGAGAAATCCACAGTTTGCGTTTGTTTCTTTCCTTTTTCCTTGTGCTTCCTTGATGTCTGTCCTGACATTTGCTGACAATATCATTAAAATCCTGTTTCTGCCATCTAATCTGTAGGCCTACTAAGATTTATAATATTCAAGTTTGTACTGCTTTATGAGGTTCCTTGTGTTCTTCTGCCTTACCATTTCCTTTGCTTTCTCCTCCTTACCCTTGATAAGTATAGAGGGGAAGAAGTATACTCTTAGACAGGGTTTATCAAGAGTTCTTTATATTAAGGTCTCCATTAAGTTCCCTTTTCATCTGCAGAACCCTTCTTGGATGACTAACCCCTTGATGGGTTCTAGATAAAAAGGTTCTCGGTAGAACCTCCTGAGTGTGTTCCCGACAAAACCCTTGGAATATAAAAAACATTCTTGGTGGAAGAACCCCTAATTGTGCTAACAAGACGCCCCCTCCCTGGTGGGTTCTGTTAGCACACTTAGGTGGAAAGGTTCTGGATATAACCCCCAGAGAGAGTTCCTGGTGGAACCATTATGGGGGCAAGCCAAAGAACCCTTTATGGTTCTAGTTAGCACCTTTATCACGAGTGCAGTTAAATAAATCCTTTCTTTGCTAAAAATAAAGTCAAATGCTTTGAGTCTTGCAGCAGAGTCAGTCTGTCAGGAATGTTCAACTTTATTTGCAGCCCCACATGAACGAGCTACGACGACTGTGTTTTCAGTCAAAATAATCTCATTTGGCTCCAGCTTGTGTTATCACAAAATAAAGAGTATTTAAAAACCGCTCTGACACATGACACAAGAACTCAGCGCAGGCCGTGACAACCTCACAGGTCCCCCTTGAATATTTAGGTAAACAGAGATACAAATCAGAATATTCCAACCCACCAGACTTCCTGCTGTCTGAGATGAAAATCTGCACCACAACATTTACATAGGCCACTTAGGGATGCATACACGTTGCCTCGTACTATATTTACAAGTTTGTCCAGTCTTTAGCTGACCCATATCAGCTCTGACTCTGTTGGTCTCCCAGTGTGTTTTTAAATAGAAATGCAGCAAACCAAATCAGAGTACGACTATTAGAGATCTCCTGCAAGCATGTGCATGAGGTTCCAGCCCAAACATTTTTCTGTGCACACAGCGATAGAGTGGAAAAGACTTTCAGTAGAGATTAAGTCATTTAAGTCCTGTCTTAGCTCTAAATACATTCCTGTGGGAAATTACTATTTGACCAAAATGAGAGCTAGCTTATGGAGACTTAAGATTAGCCTCCATCAAAATTTAGAGGAAGCTACACATTTATAAGCTACACATTTTTACAGTTGGAGAATGTAAGAATCACTTTAGACGTACAACAATGATGATACAAAATAAAAAAAAAGAACAGGCCTTTATTTCCATTTTTTTTTTTTTTTTTTTTTTTTTGTGCCAAAGTCACAGGGAGCCACTGGAGAGGAGCAAAATATGGCTGATAATGTTGCTATCAGATGTGTGACATCAATTTGTCCAATGAAAAATGTGACAGAATTGACATCTGCATTTGATAAAAAAAAAAAGGGTTTAATAACCAAGAGTTTGATCTTTTAAAATATATTTTCCCAGCACAATTGAAGAGTAAACATCAAAACCCTCTCAGTTTTTCCCCAGTGCTCAAGAATGAGTGGTAGAAGCATTGTTTTTGGGAAAATCATGCATGGTTTGAGCACTTAAACCAGTTAGATTTCATTCATCATCAGATGAAACATTACATCATTTCTGAATATGTTTTAATGTGAGAGGCCTCAGTTGGCTGCATCTTCATGACAGTGTGAGAGTTTCTCCTGCAGGGGTCACTATTTCATCACTAAATAAGTGTGCAGACCCTGTTTTTTTTCACTTACCTCCAACTTTACAAAGCATGAATCAAGGATAATACCACCAATATGAATTCTTTATCTCAGTAGGAGAGCTTGTATTTGTCTTCATGTATGTTTTGAGCCATATTAGGCTTTAGACAAAGTTAACAAGAGATGTTTCTCACTCTTTTTTAAATTAATTGGCTACCTTCCTTATTCATTCCCAAATTCCTGACTTCCAATGCCACCTAAAGTGTTTGTAACACGGAGATAAATCAAGCACTGAGTACATGTGTTTAACATTTCTGCTGTAAGTGGTTTACATACTTAACACGTAATGGAACCGTTACAGAAACATGGCTTTTGATTCATATTATGCTCTCATATCTCTCTTTGGCAACATATGTACGCATGATTATTTGTTTACAGAGCACAGGACATTCATTCTGGCACAGCTAATGCCTTGGAATCAATGTGGCTACATTTTTAAACATGTGGGGACCATTTTGCTAAAATAATTGAGCCATTAAGCTATTTGAGCTGCAGAGTTGTTAGTGCTTGGGTGATAAATGGCAAAGCTTTGATGCATTCTTTCCCCTGTGTTCATCTACAATATGCTAGATCTCTGCTGACCCAAAAGCTGAAGGTAAACATACTTTGTTCTCATTTTGTGTGGTCCCCCTGAGAACCAAAACATCCTCTCAATTTGGTGTCTGGATTTAGATAATGTGAAATGGCAGGGTCAAATAAGCAACCATTACATATGCATACCAGCGAGTATTAGAGCAGAGTCTGATGGTGTCCGCGAGCTGAGGAGAGCTGCAGTTACATCATTAGAGGTGTTGGATCTGCCACTTCGCACACTTTGATATTAAACATATTTTTGTGTGTCTTCGGTGGATTTTGTGGTCACGTTAATAAACCTCTGACACCCATATCCAAGATTTTGGGGAGGTTTCGGGACTTCCCGGATTACATGTAACAATATTACATAATTAGGATGCAAAAAAAGGTAACTGTATTCCATTAAATGGGGATTATTAGCAGGTTTACACTTTTAAAATACATTTAAAATAAATAATGTAATACTATGTGCAGTGTGCACACATTACAACCCTTCACAAGTCTCACAACACCAGTCTGGTCTGAGTGAAACCCGCTGATCTGAGAATTTCCAATTCATTATCATGACTTATAGTGAAAAAAAATGCTTTTATGGGGAGAAATCAGTACAGTGACAGTTCTGCTTTCCAGCTGTGAAAGTACTGTCATCATACATATACAGACCAACCATTAACGTTAGCTACACAGAAATCCAGTTAGCTACATTTTACTGCTACTGCAAAATATTTAATGTCTGTAGGTGGTGACCAAGATGGTGTGAGCAGGTTTCTGTCAGTTTACTAGAAGTTTGTGTGTGTGAAGTCTGAATACCAAAAGTACATTTAAATGCACACAATCACCACTATTAATCTAAACGGTTCACACATCACTAGGAAGGAATATCAGGACAAACAATTAATAAACTTACCATGAACGTAAAGCATTACATTAAGCTGAACAATTTAATCAACAGTGGTAGTTAATCTGCAATACGTGATTGGGTTTATGACTACTTTTTCGTAATAACTGTTGATTATTAAGTAACTCACCCTGTACTCCACAAAAATTTTTTATAGTATAACATTTCCATGCCAAGGCCCCCCAAAATAGCATTAGCTTATGGCCGGGAACCTCCTTTCTCAAGATTAGAAACCCAAGCTGCAGTCGATTTTGCAGGATCAGAACCAAACTGCAGCTGCTGCTAAAAACATCATTGTCAAGTTGTTTCTCCTTTATTATTTATGATGACAGGCTGTCATAGATGTCGGTTATCTGTTTGTTGCTGCCTGTTAATCTGTAGGCCAGACCAGATATTGATATCATGAGTGGCAAAACCATACCTTTACTAAGTTGTTTTAAAGGGTTGTTATAGGTTAAATTAATGTATGATAGCCTTTCCGCAGGAGCAGCTTTTCATATTCACTGGACATTTTGTTATAGGTTGATCATGTAATAAAAGCAATGTGTTTGAATATGCATACACATTTTGTGTTTTTGAAATTAAAAAATGCTGTTGATGACCCCATAAGAAAGTCCCTAAAATTAATGTTCAAGTTGTGTAATTTGAAACATACCAAAGATGTAGGCATACCGTACTAAAGCATACTGCATATCCCAAACAAAGTTATTTTCCAGCACTTATCATATCCCACTAAGAATTTGTGTTAAATTTAGTCAAAAGTAGCGTCATGAATTCTTGAGTTGTGGCCAAAAATGTTTTTTTGTGATTTTACAGTGACCTTTGACCTTTATTCACCATAATCTTATCAGTTCATCCTCAAGTCCAAGTCACTGAGTCTGTACATGTTCAAGGATCTCCTTGATTTTGAGTCTGTCACAGTGGTCAGGTAACCTGCCACTGGGTCTATTTAGGACCAAAAAGCATTCCAGTTTGCTCTGGTTTTTGGTTGATTCTTTCCATGTGTCAGATAAGTTTTCTTTTGTTTTCTTATCATTTGGTAGTGTAATGGGGTTTCTGTTTTCGGGGCTGTGTTTGTGAGCAGAGACGCAGAACCTGCTGGCTGAGGTGGTTTCTCTCTGAGGTGGTGAGGGCTTTATTATGGAGCTTTAGGGTCACTTTCTTTTCAGTGATTATAAAATTCAAAGGCTTTCTTTGAATCTCTATAATTAGAGGGTATCATCCTAATTCTGCTTTGCATGCATTATTTTGAGTTTTCTGTTGGACATGTTGAATAGATTTACAGCATATAAACGGTTCATCTTTGAGTCCAAGTGGTTCATTTCGAAGAAAATCCCCCAATGTGTTCTTCAGATAGGACAAGATAAAAGATAAGATAAAACTTAATTAATAACTAAGGAAATTCTGGTGCCAGATTCCTCCAAAATTACAGAAACATAATAACAACAATAGAGCAACAAATATAAAAGAAAATATAAAGTGGTAAGGCGTGAATGCAAAGAAACAGTGCCTTATAGAAAAACAGTAGAAATAGATAAGTTGAGTACAAAAAGTATCTAAGTAGAAAAACAAGTATTTGACTGTAATATTGGCAGTTGTATTGCGAGGAACTAAAAAAGTTCCATTACATAACATTAAAAGTCGTAGAGAAAAATGTTATTGCACATATAGCCCATGATATTGAGTACTGCATCTAAAGAAGAACATTATTTTGCCCCTGATGTTGAAAAGTAGTATTGAAAATTGTATATGAAAAATAATAAAACTACTATTGCACATGATGATGAAACGTAATATTGTACATTATATGACATTAAATGTAGTAAAAGTCTGATATTGCACATTCAAAGTCATGAATGTGCACAAAAAAATTTGTGGACAAACTTCAGGTCTGTTGTTCACTCATGCACGCATGGACACAGGTGATCGCTTATACCTGGTGGTGAAAATTAGGATCTCCGACAAAGTTTTGGTTGCATTCACTTTGGTTTTTCCCCCCGCAGAGTCAGTCACCCTCCCAAATAAGTTAATTAGAGCCATGTTTCAGTTGTTTTTCCATACAGAGTCAGATAAATAAAATACAACAGAATACTGACACAGAAAATGTATGTCATTAATTAATACAGTAATTTGTAATTTGAAAATACAAAAAATGCATGCTGACTTTGTGTTCTAATGCATCCCATGACAGATTCTTATTTCTTGGGCCTGCTATATGTATGGAATCTTATATTTCAGGGTATATCTTTGTTTTGCAGGGTTTGCTGAATTACATTTCCTTTTTTAAAGATTGATTTGGTCTCTAAATATTTCAAACTTTGGCTGAAACTACCTGTGCTCTTGAGCAGACTAAAGAAAATGAACCCACTTACTGTTAATGAAACAGGCTGACCTTTATCTTTCCTCAGTTCCAGGTAGCTGTTCTCATCAAGATGGCCTTTCTCAGGTTGAAATGACCTTTCATTATTATTCCATTGTTCTTAGTGTAATGTCATACAGTTAATTGTTCATTGTCTCAATGTCACAACTGGGTGTTGCAGCCAAGTGATGTAGCTATTAAGGGATAATTCATCCCAAAATCAAAAAATACATATTTTCCACCTGATCTCTGGTGCTTTTAGTCCATCTAGATAGTTTTGGTGTGAGTTCAGAGTTTTGGAGATATCAGCTGTGGAGATGTCTGCCCTCTCTTCAATAAAATGGGACTAAATGGCGCTCAGCTTGTGGTGCTCAAAGCACAGGAAACAGTGTCTCTTTCCAAATATGATCTGGTTGCTCAAGATTAACCCACAGATCTTGTTGTGAGCAGTTTCATGTAGGAGCAATTTTCTTGCTCTTTCCCGTTCTGGTAGATTCTACTGCAGATATAAAGTACATGCAACTGCTCACAACAAGATCTGTGGATTATTTTGAGCAAATGGTTCGTGATTTCTGGAATGAGACATTGATGCTGAATTTACGTATGAGAGAAGGCAGACATCTCTACAGCCAATATCTCCAAAACTCACACCAAAAAAGCCTGGAGAGATAAATAACATTGAAGGCCAGAGGAAAAACATATATTTTTGATGCTGGGGGTGACATGTCCCTTTAACTCTGGGACAATGGCTTTAATCAGCACAAACATTAGTCTCCCCTGATAATTTTGGTAATTTGATCTTTACTGATGTTCATAAATGCAGAATTAAATTACAAATGAAAAATATGGCCTGGCCATACTGCAAGTAATCAAAGACACTCCAGCCAGCATCCAAATTTTGATTAGATATTCCATCAAACTTCCCAAAAAAGAGAACAATGTGGTCATGTAGAGATGTCTCCGTCTATTAAATCCAGATTAAAGCAGCTGGATCTGGTTCCTGATAGATGGTCGTTTATTTTTAAAAAACACATCTCACACGATTGTTAGGAGAGGGACCGTCAGATTCCTTCCTATCTGCCGGCTTGTTTTGGCATTTCGCGACTATTTTAGAGGAGCTCATTTTTAGACTTTTGGAGTGTGTGAGACGTAATATACCCACATGTGTGAGCTGCAAGTGCCCTCTTTCACTCCAGTAGCAGACACAGCGCACATCTGGATCTCATCCCCCCGTAAGAGAAAGCCAATCATCACATACCTGAGCAAACACTCTTGACTTTTCTTGGGACTCAGCAGTGGAGAGGTCCAAGGTGTAATTACTGCACCCATTTGTCAGAAGTGTAAAGATTTTCGTAGGTGAGGTCCAAACTCTGACATTATAGAGAGACTCTGGAAGCCGAGCAGGCACACTGTGAAAGAAATCTGGCTCCCTAAAGGATACTGACACTGTGCAGTGAAGTGCATCTTGAGTATCAAAGGGAAAATTGTAGAGGAATAAGATGATCACTTCCTTTATACAGGCAGCCTGGTGCACGTCATGGTTCATATCACAGAATATTGTTTTTTTAACCTGAACACAGTCTGTCCACACGTTCTCTGCTTCAGTGTTCACCCTCTGACCTTCATCTGAGACACACATTCGACTCAAATGTAGGTGGTGTAAAGGCACAAGATAGAGAACCCTTTATTCATGGCTTCTGGCAGGAACATATGTATGTTTATAGGGTTCTATGTTCCCAGGGTTATATGTTCCCCAACTCAGTATCCTCTTAATATGAAACATTAAGGATACAGTTTTTTCTTAACAGCAATGTTGTTTTCTTACACTGAAATAGAAGTGCTAACTAGAACCATAAAGGGTTCTTCAGCTTGTCCCCAAAGAAAAAAACCCTTGTTGTTTCTCTTTTACAAAGGTTTTACTTGGAACCCTTTCAGAGAGTTCAACCCAGAACCCGACATAAATGGTTTTACCTAGAACCATCTGTGAAAGGTTACACCCAGAACCCTTCTATGGTGCAATGCTTCCATCAAGAACCCTCTGGGGGTTCTATCTAGAATTTTTATAGCCTCTAAGGGTACTAAAGGAACCCACACAGAGTGGCTACCAAGAACAATTTTATATTCCAAGAGTTTCATCTTGCATCCACCCAGGGTGTTCTACCAAGACCCCTTTCATATTCCAAGGGTTTCATCTAGAACACATACAGGCTATTCTAACAAGGACCCTTTGATATTCCAAGGGTTTTATCTAGAACCCACCCATGATGTTCTACTGAGAACATTTTTATTTTATGCTACAAAGACAACAGAGTTTCAAAAATCATTGAAAAACTCTTTATTCAAAAAATAGGTTATTTGGATGCAAAGGCTTCTTAATGGAACCCTTAGTTGCAAGAACCCTTTCCGTTTATTCAGAAGCCAAATGGTTCTGGGTAGAACCTCAGCCCTTCAGGAAGAGCCCTTTTGGAACCTTTATTTTTAATGCCTCCACAGTGTCTGCATGGATTTCTAGCATTCAAACTGCATTTGAAACATCATCTCCCTTTGTTCTTTTGCAACTCACGAAGAACCCTGGGAACAGAGGGATGATCCCAGTCCAATGTCATGGATCATGGCTGTGGTCCTTCACCTGTGCGTGCTTTTAACAGAATTTTCCTCACTTGATTTTGCACCCTTTTTCACCCCAGTTGCACCTAATTCATTTTTATAAAAGGAAACAAGGAACGTAACCGTGCAGAAAATTGGGAGCAGATTTCCTTTTTGATTTAAAGTTTGGCTGTGATGCGTATCAGCTTCTTGTAATGCCTCATTGCCAGCCAACACAAGCTAATCCCATTTTCATTTCCCTTGAAGTGATAATTCAATAGAAAATATATTTTAACTCCTAGTCATGCGTTCAATGTTTTTATCCTGTCTATCTGTTTTCCAAATCTAATGTGGCTAAATTCTTAACCTGTTGACTGTATCCTGGCATCACGTGCTGCAGCTGCCATTGAGGTCATGTCCTCGGTCATATGTGGGGTTTAGCAAATGACATTGTCCAATTAAAAACACACACACTTTGAGGCTATTTTAAAACTTGATTCTTGTATATTTTTGGCTCAGTAAGTTTAAAATGACAGCTTTCTGAGCAATGTCTGTGTCAGATGTGTGCACACAGGAGGTAGAATACAAACCAGATGCCATCACTGAACCCTGGAGAGGGAGGGAGATGAACAGAAGACCTACTTATATAGATTCAGCCTGCATCTTTTCTTTCCAGTTGTAAATAACAGTTAATGTCTGAAAGGTAATTTCACCAGCCAGCTGCTCCATTCAGAACTGAAGATGTCCGGCTGTATTTCCACCGGATTTCCTGCACAGTTGTTTTGGTGGTGGTCCATCCATTCGTCCATCCCTCCCTCCATCCATCCAACGGTCCCTCTGTCCTTTTACTTCCACTTCTGCGGTAGGATCAGAGTGGCAGCGGGCCAGTCATGCCGTCCCTCTCCCCTGCAGCTCTTTACAGCTCCTCCACCTCAGCTGGCTCCCTCCGATATGAAGGAGTGGTGGATCTACTCCAAGCTTCCCCCAGATGTCCGAGCCCCTCACCCTCTGATAGTTGTCTGACTTATAAAAAAAAAAAAAAAAAAAGGTGAGCTAACCTGTCCCCCTTTTTTTTAATATTGGCACTCATTTTGTACGCTGTTTCTGTTATCACCCTAGGCCTATCGGGCTGTATATATAGCAGAAATATGGCTTAAGCTAACTTGTCCTTTTTTCTAAAATATACACACTGATAAAAATATCTTGCTTGATCTACTTATAAAAATTAAGCCAACTTTTTGCATCAGATTATTACATAGATCAAGCAAGACTGGTCTTTGTATGAAATACTTAATTTTTAAAATTAAACTTTACTTGTTAAATACTTGGAAAAATTAAGCTGACTTTACTTGGAATATTGATTTCTTATGTACAAAAAATATTAGTGTAAAAAGTTTTTGGTTTTTTTAAGCACAATATTTTTCATTGAAATATCATGCCAATCAAGTTATTGGATTTTGTGATCCCTTTTGTATAAAGCTGACATTTTGGTTATGTACTTCATGGTAGCAGGCATTTAATACATTTAAGTGAAACTACTGTCTATTGATATACTGCACATCACCACTGTTTTATCACCCGAGGCCTACTGAGCTGTATAATATAGTGGAAATACGGCTTAAAGCAATATTCCACTCTTAGATAATCATCCACTCAACATGTACTCACCCCTGTGCCGATGTGAAGATGGGTGAAGATCTTCAGTTCACAAAACAGTTCTAGAGTTTCAGCAGAAAACAGGGTTGCAGCCAAATCTAGTACAATGGCAGTCATTCATACAGCAGTCCACCTTACATGAATGGACTTAGACGGGGAGAGCCATGCAGACATGTTGTACCCGAGCCACTGTGATGATGGCTGCACTTTCCTGAATTAAACTCTGTGTAAAGTTTGTGAGTCAGCGACTGTATAAAAGATACTCACCTGCTCTTCAACAGTGTATTGAAGGCACAAATAGGGTTTGTGACACTGGGACGTGCTACTTCTCACAGGTTTGTGTTGACAAGCAGCTATTCTGTCAGCCACAGACAATGCAGCAGCAGCTTTTGGATTAGTCCCCTGATTGCAGCGGCAACAGGTGTTCTGACCGGGAGTGGATGGTGTTTGACGGTCGTGGTGACAAACAGCCGACCTGCCTGGAACAATCACGCTATCTGATGGAACTTGTGGCAGCTGCTAAAACAGTATATTTTGTTGGGGGAAAAAATCTAATCAAATCTGTGACCCTTGGATGGAAAGTGGATGTGTGGTTTGAATGTGACTGTGTGTTTTTATTAGCTTTGAGATGGGCTGGTGAAGTATCTGTGCTTTCAAACAATGCAGTGTACACACAGTGACTATTGCCAAAAAAAACCAAAAAACATAAAAAGTCATGTTCATCTCCATGTAGATTTTCGTCATAGTTTTGTATGTTTTGTACTTTTTTTTTCTGAAAATAAAATGATTTTCTCTATTAAAACTAGTTCATGATGACAAAAAGTATTTCAAACTTTTTAACATTAACATCCAGGGATTAGTGAATTGTCTCTTGCAATAATTTTGATCAAAAATTTAAATGTAACCACTGTTGTCTGTAAGTGTCAACGCTGGTTGGTGAGATTCAGTATTGTGACAAAGCACCTGTGCTAATTATGGATGCAAAACAATGCATTTTCAAGTGTTGAAAGATTGTGTGTGCCTTCATTATGTCTCACAGTGGTTTGCGACTGCTTACCTCTTGACGATAGAGTCTTTAATGCCAAAATATTTAGTACATAAATTAAGCAACTAGCTACAAATCTAGTGAGTTATTCAGACTATAAGGGGGAAAGTGAGAGACATACACAAATCTATTATTTTGTGATTTATTCCCATGCATGTGTAATCTTAGTCAGCCCTCCTCTGGCAGCAGCACAGTGTCCTTCCGTCTCTCCTTGTGGCAGGAGACTAAGCTTTTATGTTGACACTCTGTGTCCCTGTCACTCTGAAACTTTACAAGTACAGACATTGGACATTTTTATTGTCCCCTCCAACCATGACATGAAATATCTGCCCTCGACTTTGTAAACCATGTGCAATGAAAAGTTAAATACACTTGTTGTTGCTTATCTTTGTATTTTTTGCATGTTTTGTGAGTTTTTTCATTTGAAGCTAGTGTTATTTTATCAGTC
Source organism: Lutjanus argentimaculatus (assembly GCA_034769285.1). NCBI lineage: Eukaryota > Metazoa > Chordata > Actinopteri > Lutjaniformes > Lutjanidae > Lutjanus > Lutjanus argentimaculatus. Next base: position 15,768,124 of record JAWZSL010000017.1, read on the forward strand.
AACTTGAGCTGGTGTGTTACAAGGTAAAAGAAACCACCACTGTGCTGTACTGATTAAAGAAGTGAGTGACCCAGAGTTGCAAATCTTTGATTGGAAATTAAAAAATTGATTGACTTACAAGTGTAAAGTTTCACCATCCATAAAACTGAAAAATTGCTTAAAACTCTGCATCAGTGTTAATTTTAACAGCAAGCCCATTAGCCTACACCGAATACTCCTGTCCTATACTCTATGAATCTGTTATTAACATTAACATTTATACATTTCTTCAACCAGGCATTCTTCTTTTTGTTACATAACTGATCTGTGTGTGACAAAGTTTCACACCACTAAATGTCTGAGGGCTCCTCTTCTCATTAGCATCTCTTACCGGCCCACCCAGCCAACAGTAATCAGTGGAGATCAGCGGAGGCAGGAAGAGTGAGGGATGAAGGGAATACCGGCGGTAGACTTCCTGTGGAATGTTCCTCTTTTCTCCAGCAAAGGGTGGAGTGCTTCTTACAAACAGAAGAGGGGAGCATTTTACCCGGTTTCTAAGAAAAAAAAAAAAAAGATTTGTGGTCACAGTACACTAAGCAAGAATACTTCCCTTTGTTAGTAAACAGAGACAGTCATTTCAGAAGATAAGACTTTAAGGAATGAGGAAATGACCTTATGATGTCAAAGCCTTCAGTGTATCAGAGTACATTTAACTGAGAGGGAGTCACCTCTCAGATGATTCATTTCATTTCAAATGGTGCATTTTATCATTTAATATACTTCAGTCAGATTTTGCTGCCAACTCGAGCAGCAGATCCATGTCTGTCATGATCGTGAAGTCTCTCATTTTCTCTCAGCTAAAGATTTTTTCTTCTTTCTAGCAATGGCATCTGCGCCTCCATGTATGTAGTCGCTGTCCACCTGTTACATAACAGGCATGTGATGTGACATAACCACCTGCTGATAACAAGTTACACAGTCAAACTTGTCATTGGATATATATATATATATTCTGGAAAAAGTAAAAGACTGATAAGTTCACAGTGAGATTTTAAAGTCCAGATGAAATAAAAACAATATACGGTTTAACAATATTTGCTAAAAATGCAATGCATTTTCTTCGCATTTTTATGACAAAAGCCGATCATTTCCTCCTGTAAAACAAAATATAACATGAGCTGACATAGGGTTCAACAGACCACTTTCAACCAATTTCTCAGCCAATATGCAACCAATAATATGTTGTTAAATTGTGGATTTTTGTATAATATGTTGTATTTGTTGCATTTTAATAAGCTGTGATTTTATACAGCTGTCACCACAAGTTTCTCTTGTAAAAGAGATTTTCAATCTCAATGGGTTTTCCTAGTTAGATAAAGGTAAAATAAAGTAATGACCAGGCCACCAAAAACGGGGGTGTCTGGTCACCCTAAGCTTGAACAGAATGGTACATTGGTGTGTCTTCAGGTGTTTGCTTCCTAAAACACTGTATTGTTTCCCTAAAACACTGTGGTTACAGGCCTGCTATTTTATTCACTTTTAGGAAAGTGACTTCTGTGACAGCAGATTATGTGCAAGGCACTTTATAGTCGACTGACTCCACAAACAAACACACAACATAATGACTCTGTTCACTAATTTGGAGAAACTTGATCATATGTTATGGACAAAATGCTTTCTGGTTTTCCCTTTGATGTCCTCTGGCTGCTCAGCTTCAACTCTGGGTCAGAGTTTTTGCTTATAGCTGCTGTTAGCGAGTAACAGAACTGGACTCAGCAGCCTCCCAGGACGAACACAGAGAATAACAGGGAGTACAGTTCCATTTATGGATGAGTTTCATGATGGGAGGATGTTTTACTGGTGCTGTAGTGCCATTAGCTAGTTAGCTCGGTTCGTCATGCAGCTGGAAATAACCAGTCTTTGTACTGTGATTAATTTGGGATTTCGGGCTATTTAAGTTAAAATTAGCTTGGCTAAGTACGTGTGGTATCATGTGTAAAACTTGATGATAGGACAGCTGAAGATGTGACAGGAAATGGGGAGAGAGAGTGGAGGAATGTCATGCAGCAAAGGGCCATAGGGAGGAGTCGAACCCACAGCCACTGCAGAGGACTCACAGGCTCCGTACATGGGATCCACCAACTGAGCTATCCAGGCGCCCCAAGAGAGCAATTTTTGACCAAAAAAAAAAAATCTGCTCCAACTTTTAAATTCTCTCTTTTCCCCAAAGACTTCTCTGTTTTTTTGATTTGGCATCAATAGCTAGCTTATGGAGTCTCAAGAAGATGTCAACATCTAGAGGAAAAGCCACTGAGCCATAGATGTAGGCTATGATGCACATTTTAGTTGACGAAATATTAAAACTTTTTTAAATTCAATGTATAGGCTACATATTTTTACAGCTGGAGAATGTAAGAATCACTTTACATTGAACTGTAAAAAAAAATAGTTGAGACAACTCAAAATTACAATAGATTTTTGAGTTTTGAGGCCAATTCAAACTCTGAAGTACTGAAATAAATTAAACTACATAAATAAAAGTTTTGCCAACCAGTAAAAAATAATTGAGATAATTTATATTTCTTCTTTAGATAAACATGAATCTTTGAATTTTTGAAACTAAAAGATGTTTTTCGAAATTTGGTCAAAGTCAGCTGTCTGCCTGATTTGTCATTAATTTGGTGCCTGGAAATTAAATGGTTTTAATAGAAAATATTAAAATTATAACCATCATTCACTTTCACTTAAATGAATTTACTTTTCAGTTTTTCAATGCATCTTTTTGGGTTTCTAAAACTCAAAGATTTAACTTTTTCTAAGAACAAAAGTACATTTTCTCAAAAAAAGATTAATATTTGGTAAAACTTTTCAAATTAAGAATTTGAGTGGGCTCAAAACTCAAAAAGTATATTGCCTTGAAATTTTAAGTTTTCTCAACTTTTTCATTTGCACCGTGTAGACCTAAAATCAAAATAAAATGTTTTCTTTATTAATTTTCCATGTCATTTTTTGCCAAAGCCACAAGGAGCCACTGGAGAGGGGCTAAAGAGCCACACGCGCTCTGGAGATCCAGGTTGCCGACATCTGGCATACAGTTAACATGATGAGTTACAGCAGTCAGTAAATCAACATCATCGCTCCGCCACAACTCACACCACAAATGAGCGATTATTGGAAAAATTCAACAGGGATTAAAATAGAGAAACCAGTGTCCATCATGTGTCCATCACTGACTTAAAAAAAAAAAATGGTTCATCCAGGATATTCCCCAGTGCTGAATTGTCTGGTTGTTTTGGTTTTGGATGTCTGATCAGAGGGGATTATGGAGCAAAACACAGTGAGAAACTGTGCTGATCATCTCTGTGATAACAGATTCTCTCAGAGTTTATAGAGATGACCCTGAAAGCACGTCCCAAGTGGGCAAACTGTCAGAGCAAAAGGCCAATTCAATCTCTATCTGCAGCAGCTTTCTCATATATTAAAACACAGAGTCTCAACATGTCATGTTTAAACCTCTGGATCCATAAAGAACTCACTTCAGTAAATCAACTGAATGTGGCTTAATACCACATCATTAATAACAGATGTAACTGGATATGCAATGTGTAACATTCACTGGTTCAGCACCCATAATGTTTTTAGTGGTTTAGGAAATAAAATTAGCACTTATGACAGTTTCTTTGCCCATGGTTTTAATTTTCCTGATTTAATTTCCTTTATTTTATCATTAAATTAAGAGGGTGCACACCATCAGTTCAAATTAACTCCAGTAATTCCTGACAGATGGTGCCAGTGCTGTAATTATTTTTATATGATGACAAAAAGGAGAGACACCAGTGCTTATTATAACAGATGCTTTGGAAAGTTCAGAGCTTCTGATGTGGTAAATTTTTTTGTGCAAAGTTCACACTGTATTTAGACGCCACTTTCTCTTGATGAAAATAAAGCTGCTCGTTCCCCCGAGTGAGTGGAACAGATATCCTTCACACTTTTATCCAGCCTCCTGGCACAACAGACCGCATTCGTCAAATGTACAACAAACCCCTGGTGGATTGTAGTATCACACTAATGAGTCGTCGGCGGAGTCCTTGGGCCTGACCTCCAGCTCCCCGGAGCCACAGATCAACTGTAAGAGCGGCAAAATGGATGTGATGGCACTGAACGCACATGGATGGTTTGCATGTGTGACATGGCTGGTTTGGAACATCAGCTGTCATAGAGTCATCGTTCTGCAAAATGATGGTTCACGTAATGGATAATCATCACATATTCTGTGTACTGCAGAGGTCTTCAAGTAGATTTGTGGGACAGAAATCAGGCAGACACTGTGGGGGTTGGATTTCAACCCCTCACCACCTTAAAAACCTGAGGTGGCTTTCCATTACTGTAAGATTTACAGTGGAGATATTCATCCAGAAAATCTCATTCAGAACGGAAATTAATCAGAGCTTTAAATCTCTTTTTACTGTGCTAGACTGACTGTTACAACTGAACCGTTTAAGATTTAGTCATCACATATATATATATTTTTTAATCTCTGGCACAAAGGTGGCTGATGCTGTACAACAGCTTGTATGAAATGAAAGGGGAACAGGTTTGACAGTTAGCAATAGAAATGATAAACAAGGTGACCACTTTCATTACCAGAAAATATAACGAAACACTTTGTAATCGCCCACAGAGAGGCAGGAGTGCCATAAAAGGAGAGAAACCATTTCTGATCCAGAATTAGCATGGCTTCACCTTCTGAGATGAAAAGCACCGTGAGATGAGAGGGAACCGACAAGTCTGTTGTTTGTTGGTGAGTGACAGGCTGCAGTAGAAATTTTGTTTTTATATGGTGGTGAGAGGGACTTTCAGCTTGGTATAAACACTTTGTATTGATGTAGCTCCAGAATTATTGCAAGAATTCTACATTGCTGCAAATCTCTGCAGGTTGCATCTGGCAATTGTGGTGGCATTGCAGCAGGTGCTTCACCATCTGCTACTTGGCTGGGATCTGCACTGTACTGAGTGACCTCTTCTACTTTATTGTGAGTTTGTTTTTAATTTTATACTTGTTTCTTTTATCTTGTTAAAATCTAAAATCTGATGCATGCACATTTCACCTGCACGTGTACGAGTCTTGATGGGTGTTAAATAAAGAGTATTAAGAGTTCTGAAGGTCATAAGATGCAGGTCCATCACTGAACCTTCATTGCGTACGTGCAGATCGGAGTTCCCCCAAAGTGGAGGCTCAGTCAAAGCCCACTTAATGCTTGGCTGAGGGAAAAGGTTGACAAACATAAGACAAATGACCAGTCACTGTAAAATGAGATGGATGGTGTGAATTGAAGCAGGCATTAAAGGGGTTGTCATACGCATCAGCAATGTTTCCTGCGCCTGACATCTCATCCCTGGTCTCCAAAATAACTCGCGGATTTCTGGCAGGCGATGCCCTCCAGATTGAAATAACAAACTGAGCCGCGGTAGGAAGATAATGCTTTCTCCTGCTAAGAGCCGCTGCACAATTTCATGGTAGATTGTTGTAAAGTGGAAAAATAACGTGCAGGATTTAGCTCTCAGTTTTACCAATTTGTAAAGACTGTTTTATGACTGATATTTTTGAACTGACTGCTGTTATTACAACTTTTATTCACTGACTTTTGTAAAGATCTGGTAATGCAATCTGATCACGGCACTGTTCACCTCACTGTCTGGACTCCATTCTCATCCTGGGTCCCCAGATAATCAAAGTAATGAATTTGGAAGGTAAAATATTTTTATAACCAACAGGAATGATGTCCATAAGTATGAACCCAGACTTGTGCTGAATAAATGAAATCGTTTAATGCAGCTGTTTTTTGCTGAATAGGCTGTATGAGATTGCTCTGTTAGTTGTTGTTAGTGCACCTAACACACAGGTGTGAATATCAAGCCAGTTCTTTTTATATTTCTAGGTTTTATTTTATTTAAAGTAGAAATCTGTAATATACTTACTGTACTAAATCCTAAAATAACCACATTATGTCATCAGAGATCAAGGAAACATGTTGAAATAGTCAAATAACTGGTTTTTGTTTGCCCGTTTAATTTAAATTAGAGTCCAAAATTAATGCCAAATGTTTGCCTAATGAGTTAGTGTTTGTTTATGAGTCATAAGAAAATCACTGATAATCTTTTAGAGGGAGTAAATGGTTTAAATTGAGCAAAATGTTAATGGGGTCTGGCAGGCAGTGAGACAGGCAGCCATTCAAAGTCCAGGGTGTGTATTTTCGGAGCAGCGAGCTTTTGTTTTCAGGACAACAGGCTTAACTTTACATTAACAGACAATTGACAGTTATGAACAGCTGATCAGCTTACAGTGTAGAACTCATCCTCACATGTTATTGTCAGAAAATGATGTTGTGTGCGCCTTGTGCTCCTGCAGTGTTCCTGCAGCCTGCAGAGCTTTTGTGAGTCGGGAAAGTGGGAGTGGGGTGAGAGCAGCTCACTTCTACCATAGATCGTATATTAAATAGGATTTCAACCTACTTATGTACAGTTTATGGTTCCAGCTCAATATTTGGATTGCAGTACACATTTTTGCAGAGGTAATTACTACAAATTGCACTGATTTGTAATGGCTGAAGTCCACCAGGTGTGGCTGTGTTGTGTTACGGCTGCACCACATCAGCTGGAGCTGAATACAGCCATTCTACGCAATGCTTGTGATTCCACCAGCAGCACCTCAGTGTGTCCCACAGTGAGGTGAACAATAACACTCTTTGTTATTGTTAAGAATATTTACTGTATTATTGTGTTGAAAATGTGTGTATCAAATATGATACAGCATATATAAGGTAATTTATTATTTATTTTAATTTATTATGTCTACCACAATCACAAACACACTATTAAATAAAGTAATTAAATCTTGAAATGTCATCTTAAGATAAATTTTGACTGTTTTTATGTGGGACCTGTTGTCATTTTATTCGCTTGAATGTTGCAAACATAACAAGTGTGCGCTGATTTTCACTAAAAATATTCCTTGGCTATGACAATGTGAATGTCACATTGACCAACTCAGATTATATTGACCAAGCTGTTTTTGCCGACCACAAGGCGAAATAAAAAGGTTTCTGTTTGCAAAAAAGCGATAAACAATTTTGGGTTTTGAAGTTCACCCCTGGTTTGAATTGAGATACCCCACTGCACGAGAAGTCACATACTGCGCATTTAAGTCCCACCACTGAGAAACAAATGCAGTAAGTGTCCATTCACAAAGCTGTCGTTTTTAACTGACCTCGAGCTGGATCATAACGTCTTATCATTAAGTCTGAACACAAGCTATTTACTGATGTATGTTATTGTGGGTATTGTGGGAAACTGATTACCTCAGTGCTTGGCTCCGCTGTGTGAACCTGAGTCTCTGGAAGCCAGTGTTTGTCTCCATGTTTTAAAGCCATTTTCATCAGCAAGACAGATAAGCTCGATCCAGAGGAAATATGGAAGAGTACTCACTGGCTTTTAGAAAGTTGGAAATAACTGGAGGGATTTTGTTTCTGTCTCTATTGACCCAATTCAATAAATCATTGTCTCCTACCATTAGCTACTATTTGATGGAAGAGATGTGTTTGTTTCCTTTAAAGGTCACTAGACTTCATCAGAGTAAACCTCACAGAAGCAATTTCCTTGCTTTTTTCTCCCGGCTGTGGGTGGGTTATAAATCACAGTACCAGATGGATGATGACAATTTGAAATAACCCCTCTACCAATGCATCATTGGCTGTGGGGAAGGATTAATGAAGTATGAGATTTGGCAGAGTGTCCTGAGTCACCACAGAAGTGGAAGCACCAGAAAGTTCACTTAACCTCAAAAGACACAACTCATTTCACCCCCCTGTATCAGCTGACCTCTGACCTGAGGCATCAACACAACACATCATCACATCATTAATGTTACTTATTATGTTCAAACCAAAAACTGGCTGCTTTCAGTCGCTGACAGCATGAAGTACGTGGTCAGCAGTACTTTTTGCCTCGACCACGACAGCGGGGCCGGCTCTACAGATGCAGCTGTCCATGACTGAGCAGCAGCAGTGATTGAGATTAACCACTGGCAGGCTTATGGAGTAACGGATTACATGTAACAGCATTACATAATTAGAAAACCAAAAAAACTGTAATCGGGCAGGCAAACTGCTCTGTTGCTGAAACACTTCTGGTGGGGGTATGTAGCCCTGTGGAGGACAAATCAAAACTGAAGAGAAAAAGTCAGTCTTTTTCTCATCTTAACATTTTCATAAAATCAAACATTTTCTGAAGGGTCGGCGCGCTCTCTTCAGCACCAGATAGGAAGCAGTAGTTACTTTGGTAATGGCCGAAAAAACTCTTCAAATACTGTCACACACACGATTGACGTGAATCAACGGTGATATGAGTCGATGTTTAATTCGGTGTGTATCTGATCCGCCAACCAGCACCTGTATTTGTGAGAAATCTTTTTTTTTTTTTTTTTAACACGTCTCCTGTCATTCTCACAGGCTTCTCCCACTAAAATAGTGCAGCCAACCAATGGAGGCTGCGACAAATGGTAAAGTTTGTACAGAAATACCAGATAGGAAGCAGCGAACCAACGGAGGCTGGTAGACAGGATCTTTATTGATTATACTGCTGCCGAATTGACAAGAACACTGCTGACGCATGACACGCTTTATCTTATGTTATGTGTTTTTACAGACACAAAAGAAATTGTTAATATGTATGATAATGTTGTCCAACATCGACTGCTGTTAGTTACTGATTTGATTAACGGTTTGTTTGTTTTTTTAAGTTATTTTTTTGGCATTTTTGCCTTTATTAGATAGGACAGCCAGAGATTAGACAGGAAACGGGGCAGAGAGAGAGGGGATGGCATGCAGCAAAGGGCCAAAGGCGGGAGTTGAACCAGTGGCCGCTGCAGAGGACTAACAGCCTCCATACATGGGTCGGACGCTCTACCCACTGAGCTAAACTTCCACCAATTAACGATTTAATAATGTGGGTATTGATTACTGACAAGGCTGATCAGGCTATTTATCAGCTATTGCACTGAACTTCTGATGGCAGTATGCAGTAAATGTTTGCCCTCATGTCTGTGTTTTTACACTCGAGAAGCAGGAGGGATCTTTTATCATGTTTTTTTTTTGGAAGCTGGGACAACAATGGAAGAAACAGGGTCATCACTGACTGACCATGAACTTGTTCTTCAAAATCAAATCTTTAAAATGTAGAGGGGATTCCTTAAAGTCAAGACAGATCACCCAAAAATCAAAACACATATTTTCTTTCTTGTAAAAGATAGAAATTCCAGTAGATTCTACTGCAGAAAAAAAGTAGTTCCTGCTCACAACACTGTCTGTGGATTATTTTGAGTAACCAGGTCATGATTTCTGGAAAGAGACTCTTCTTCTGAATTGTTCTAATGTATTTTTTTGTGCTTTGAGCACCACAAATGGAACACCATTTAGTCCAATTATATTGGAGAGAAGGCAGACATCTCTACAGCTGATATCTCCAAAACTCTGCAACTCACACACACACACACACACACACACACACAAACAAAAAAACATGGAGAAATAGCTCTACAGGACAGAGGAAAACTATGTATTTTTGTTTTTCAGGAGAATAATCCATTAAAAAAATAGTCAGAGGGGATAATTTAAGACAAAACCCTCTCAAATCAGGATCTATTGTGGGATAACTACAATAAATTGCAGGTGAGTATTTACTACCCAGTGATTCACATTGTAGACCCTGTGCGAAAGTGGCCACATTTTCACACACTGACCAAACACGATCCAACCATGTACTAGGTTTTGATCTAGTCTTGTTCCAAAGCTACTCTGCAATCACAATAGCACATATACAGAGCAATTCAATGTCCGCAGAAAGCCATTTCCCAATCTAATCAGGAATGTCTAATATGTCCTGTCATCACGCCAATTACCATGAAGAGGAGCTGTTCTGTGGCAGAGTGCCAGTATGACACTGTTGATAACAGCTTTGTACTGAACTCACATCCATTAATGGGATGTAGCCCCGAGGAGCTCTCAGATGGCTCTCCAGAGATTTGATCATACTTGAATAACCGACCATTACAGTTCCGAAGGTGTGATACACTGCGTCTGATGCATTACATCGAAACATGGAATACACACCTTACTGTAAATGACTCTTTCATGTAATCCTTTCTCTGGGTTGATTTTTCTTGGAAATGAAAAGAAGATGTGAATTATGGCGTGGTGAGAACCGCTGCAATTTTTCAGCCCAGGACAGTCCATCCAGGATTCTACTACCGTAAGGCAGCTTTTCTAAAAAAAAAAAAAAAATAAAAGAAATAAAAAAATTATGATGCACTTTGCAAATTTTTTAGGCGTTTTTTGCAAAGAAATTGCAAAAAAAAAAAAAAAAAAAAAAAAAAAAAAAAGAAGATGAAACCGCACTCTGTTCTAAGTATTCAGAGTAACATTAACAACAAGGCTCAAGATTACAAATATTCTTACAAAATGTACTTTATTGTAAATGAAGTAGTGCACCTGGTGGATCTTTTTGGAGCTCAACTCAGTCAAAACAGCAAATAAAAAATTATAAAATATAAAAGTGCAAAAAGCATTGACAAATGTGTGTTCATTTCAGTACCCATGACAGAACGATAAAAAACAATCCCCCCCAAAAAAAGGAAAAAAAAAAAAAAAAAAAAGAAATTGTAAGTAATAAAACATTGAATCAGTTCATTCAGAGGTACATGTGTGATGTTTGCATGTTGGACTGCTATGATTGGTGGAACTTGTGATAATGCAAATTTGCAGTGATTGAACAAAGGAATTGCAAGGTCTTGCAGAATTAATTGCGAATGGTTGAATTTACGTTAATTGTCAGGATTTCAACATTGCAACTTCCTGGAGGGACTGCCAGTATCACAGCAACAGTCATAAAATGTAATCAATAGAGTTGTTACATGGACAAGAATTGTGAATTTCTTGCATTTCAGTTCCCATGTGAGACAGTGTTGGTTATTTTAAGGAAGGATTTCAACCCAAAACATTTCCTAAACCCATCCTAAGTAGTTAGGTTGCTGCTGACTAATCAGTTATATTGATATGATGTGCTAAGGGCAGCCCTGTTATGTTTTGTCTCACTTAAATGCCAACCAGATGTCATGCAAAATTCAGGACAGTTCCTAATCACAAGCAGTTGTCCCAAATCCTGTATCTTGTTCTGTTTGTCCCAAGATTTAACTGCTATTGTAGCAAATAATATGAACAACATATGAATTTGCAAAAATATTCTCATCATATCACTTATGTAGGCTAAAATTCCTGCTTTTAATGATAAAAAATGTTGAAATGAGTTTTCCTGTTTTCACTTGTCTATCGCACTGATTAGGCTATCACAAATAACAGAATGTTGATGTCATTTTACCTGTTTCAAACCAGATTATGAAGAGTGCAGCTGCCAGTGTGGGAGGAATTTGTGATGAAAAAAAATATGTTAAAAAATGTGTTCATAAGCTCCCACAGCTTAATGACAATCTTAGCTGCTGAAAATATGTTTAAAATGACTGTAACACATCTGTCACTTGTTCCAGAACACTGTGCTTCATATCATCCTTAGCATCTGTAACTCATCTTCATACTAGTAATAACAAATCATGTTATTCTAAATTATTCTATCTGTTTAATACATCTGACATGACAGGGGCACCTCCCAATCCCCTGTCTCGAAATTCAAACATTCTATCATTTAGCACTGTCCTCCCGGGGCTTCTCTTTTTAAGCACTCCTGCTCAGCTCTTCCTTTTCTATTTGTCTTGTTCTCTCTTTCTCCTGTGCTGTCCATTTTGTCTGCACTCTCCAGTGTGTCCACTGGAGCCTATCCCAGTTTACATTGGCCAAGAGGCGGGGTACGGGGTACAGGTTAGAAGCAGGCAGGGGGGCTGTCAGTTCAGTGAGGGACTGTAGCTGTAGCTGCCTTTGATTATATTCTCTTTGTTTCCCCCATTTCATTCACCATTTTTTACACTGATGTGACACCACAGGCCAGGAGGTCCTGATGACCAATCGAGATGGCTGGATGGATGGACGGATAGATGAGAGCCAGAGAAATGTCAGAGTGAAGCATGTACCTCAGCTGAAGTCTTAAACACAAACACAGTAGGGTGTAATAACCTAGTTGTCAAAATTAATATTATGAAAATGAAGCAGAGATGACCTGTGACAGCACAGCTACAGCTGTGCAGAGCTGTCCTTAATTCTCAGATTACTGCAAAGGCTGAAAGTACAGATTTTTTTTTTGTAAATTTCTTTCTAATTAGGTAAGGGTATTATGAGGTAATGCATTCTTAGCAAGTACTCAGTAGGAAGGGACTCAAAATTAATGGCAAAAATATGTGTAATAGGGAAGATCCTATCTCAGAGTCAATCGGGAAGGATGCTTTAAGAGAGTGGTCAGTGTGCAGATTCTCAGATAGGAAACAATAATTTGGTATCTAGCAGTCTGAGTAACATTATTGATTATTTAGTCCTGATTAAGAGTTATTCAGGAAGCAATTATTGGCATTAATTATCGGATAACAATATGATCTCACATTTACGTGCTGCTGTTTTAACGTAAGTTTGAATAAGTGTGACAAAACAATCCTAACCCACTGACCATTTAGCAGCCTTTTTTTTTAAAAACACGTAGTCTTTATCAGTGGATGGAGTTTGATTAGTCACGGAGATGGATCAGCGGCTGTAACAGCTCAGTAGTGATGTTTTAGTCCACACAGTCCAACAGATTGCAATATAACTTGCAGATAAAATGAGACCTTCCCTGACTTTTATGTTGCCTATAAGAGCCTGTGGGCTGATTTCTATTGTCTCGCAGCCAGAGATGTGAATTCACTTTAGTTTACAGTACAAGTCTGTTGTAATATGTCCCTAATTAGACTCTAAGGCTAGGATTATTTTTTTAACTTGACTAAATCATGTTTTAACTTTATTTTAAAATGGAGAAAGAGTTCATTTTAACTCCTCTTTAAATCCCAGTTTAGTTTTTACTCTAAATCTAGATCAAATTCAATTCTGTTGCACCAAAATTTTAACTTCAACTTAAAATGTAATCCAGGAATAACTTCAAATTTACACTTGAGGAAGTTTAACTGTTAAAATATCTTCCCTCATCAGTGGGCAAATCAGGCTAACCAACTTGTCAACCAGCTAGCAAACAATTTAACATTTTGTTAACTTTTTTAGCTAACTAGTAAACAGTTACATTTAAACTTTTAGCTAGCTCACAAACAATGCAACAATATTACACAACAGCTGAAAGTTGATGGTTTCCCCTATCCCTGTACTTACTAGGTACTGACAGCACTCAAATTTATTTTTGATTTATATCTTTTCTTTTTCAATTTGGATAAGCAAGCATCTCCATATTGTTTAATCTCCAATTTATTTTATTATTATTATTTATTTACTAAACTGAGAATAGTTTTTAATTGTGCAACAGCTTTACTTAAATTTAAATTTGGATTAACTAATTTAAACCTAGTTTATGAAACTCTGAGTTGAACTAATCCTAGATTAAATTCATCTTCGTCAGTGCAACCCAGTCTAAGAAGTCTAATAAGGGTCTAACAGTGTGAAATAATACACTTAAGTTTACAGCACAGTTCTGTTATTCTAATAAGGGAGTAATAAAGGTCTCATAAAGGCTGTGTCATTCCTATTTTTTGTCTCATGTGATACAAAGTACAACTTGTTATGTCTTTTTAGTGTAAAATAAAGTGGAACCGAAAACTTGAACAGAGTTCAACTGTGGCTGCACTGTGGCAGGGATTGACCCAGGGGATGGCCATGTGGAGACCAGCGTGAGGGCCTGAGAACAAGACTGGAATTCACAAGCAACTGTAAACTGGACTGCTGGGTCCTAAAATAAACCCCAAGGGAACTATAAATAAATATATAGGTTTATGCAACTATCTCTTGTTTTCCTGTTTAGAACATATACCTTGTGTCTCAAGAGAATCAGTCTTTGAAGAATATAATTGCACTGAGGATCCCCAACGGTCTGAGCAAAATTCCCACAAACCCCCATAGGCCATGACTCTCTGCGGGTGTGTATGTGTGTGAGATTAATCATGCTGGCGTAAAGAAACCCAGACATTTCCAAGTTCACAATGGTCTCATGTACCCCCACCCTTCACTCCCACAATCCCCACCCCAAGTCCTCATTTCCCATTGTCTCCTCCAGTAAAAACAGCCTGTGTTATCTCCTGGATTGCTGATAATGTGAGTCGCGTAAATGCAACACTGTTTGTTCAGCCATTATGAACTAAATTCACCAGAAAAGCCTCAGTACTTTGCAGCCACTATCAGAGTGAAACTTATTACATGGGTCTAAAAACAGACCTGTTGCCCCTAGAAATCCATCTGCACCAGCTGTGGCAAGGCTACTCCTCGCACTGCAACTGCCAGAGGTGTCCGCACACACATATACACATACATGTACACATGTTGTTTTTCATCTTGTTATCATCTTTTTTTGTCTTGTTATGTTTTTTTTTTTTTTTTTGGTCACATCTTTTGCGTCTTGTTAGGTCTTTTAGTTCTTGTTCTTAGTTCCTTTACATCTTAATATGTCTTGTTGCCTCTTTTATGTTGATTTTTGTCTTCTAGCATCTTTTTTGTCTTGTTATGTTTGTTGTGCTGATATGCACTGATGGATAAACCAACGAATAGTCTTTTCTATGTGTTATTGTCCCATAGATTAAGTTGAAATCAGTCTTGATGTTGGGAAGGCAGCGCGCAATGATGCAAAAGAAAAATAATCAATAATTCGATTAAAAAAATACCTGATAATACCTGATACCTGAAAATTTTACTTAAGTACAGTAATGAGGTATTTGCACCCACCTCTGGCATCTGGAAACTCTTAATCACAAAATCAGAGTTTCATCATATTTTTAAAGTTGCATAATTCATACACTGATAAGCATTCAGACGCGTATGACTCGATGCCCAATCAGCTCACAGTTTCGCTGACGCTGCTGACTCATTTCTGTTTCTTCAAAGTGGAAAACAAACAGGCTGCAGGTGGATGTGAGGTTTAGGCCAGCGGGTGAAAGGTGAAACGAAGGTTTATCTGATCTGGACTGAAAGCCTGAAGGAATCTGATCATCTGATGTAATGTGTCTGGATTTACAAACGGCGCCTGACTGAAGCAGCATACCATCCCACAGACCCAGGGCACTCCCCAAAGCCCCGGGGGAGACGACACAGAGAGGGCAAACACAATACACTGTTTTATTCTCAGACCACACACTAACATACAGCTGTATTTTTTTTTTTTTTTTCCTTGTTTTTTTTTTTTTTTTCCTTCTTACAGCGGTTAGTCTGTTGCCTGATCAAAGACGGGCTATTTCTGCTCCCTTCAGACTGCAGCTAAAGTTAACATTAGTATATTATTAGACAAGCTGACATCATGTAAGAAATTTGTGCAAATGTACACAAAGCATTGAGTCACTTTTGTAAAATCAATCCTCATAATGTATATGTTATGATATCCGCTCCAAGCGTTGGCTGAACAGATTGCCAGCCTTATCATTCATCTACCTCTCTTACCAGGATGGCCATGAAAAGTGATACATAAGCAATGCAAAACAAGTCAAATTCTTCCCTTTAATGTGGCTTTCATGCACAGTGAAATACTCTCTCTTTTTTTTCTCCCGGGTTTGTGGTGATGTTGGTTGGAAGGCTTCGGGGTCAAAGCGTGGTCAGTTGCAATCTTGCCATCTGGGCTCTACCTGCTTTAGGAACCACAGATGGAGGTCAAGTTTACACAGCACACACGGCAACAGCATTCACTCAACACGAGGACAAGCAGCACTGGAAATTTCCTTTGTACCCATGATCGCATGGAGGGTTAAAAACAGCTCAGTGGGGAAACTTGATTCACAGCGGTTCTGGAAATTGTCAATGACAAGCCTGAGAGGGTGCACCTGTTATGAATTAACACAGTTTGATACTGTGTGTGTTCATACCACGGTGTGGTGTCAACTATTATGTAGCAACAGCATTTCTGAACATAATGTGATTTTCACTAAAAAACACATAATTAATTGTGTTAAGATATTGTGTCGTTGCTTATTGAAAGGGACGGTTTGGATTTTTTGAGGTGGGGCTGTATGACGTATTTGTCCAACAAACAAATTTTAGCCACTTAAAAAGATCAAGTATGAGAGTACACTATATTTAGAAAGTTTTCACTGTTCCACCTTGTTGTTAGTACATGGGGAAAGTGAAAAACAATAGAGAGGGATTGTTATTTTTTCTTTTCTTTTCTTCTCTCTTTTCTTCTCATTTCTTTTTTCATTTTTGTCTATCGAATATCGCACACGCTGGTGTTATTCAGCACAAGAACGGCTTTGTTTTGTTATGCTGTCTTGATTAACACTGAATCCTTTGCAATGTATATTGCTGATTATCGATAAAAAAGAATGTCTAATATTGCTCTTTCTAAACCAACCAAACTCCACTGGCAAAATCAGAAATTTTCGCAGAACAGGAGTTGTTGTCTGCTACTGCCTTAATTGCTGTGGTGGACAGTAACAAAGTATATTTACTTGAGTACTGTGCTTAAGTACATTTTTTGAATATCTGTACTTTACTTGAGTATTTGTTGGTCTTTTTTTTTTTTTTTTTTTTTGAAACTTAAGATGTTCACTCCATTACATTTCAAAAACAAATATAGTACTTTTGACTCCACTGCATTTCTGGGAAGGTTGTCGTTACTCGTTACTTTTAGGCGAAGCAGAGCTTTGAAGTCAGCTGTTGTGTGTTGGCCACACGCTGTGTTCGTCACAGAAGGAAACCAATCACAGTACCTGCTCTCAACTGGGACTGATGTAAAAGCAGAAATACGTCATCCAGGTGCGCTCTGTAACAAGAGCAAGCGAGCTCTCCCTCTTTCATTCAAACAAAACTAATGGCAACGGCAGGAGAAAGACAAAATTAAATCTCAAGATATTATTATAATTAGAAAAAGAGAAAAAATTCCAGGTAGGCTTTTAATGTTTTTATCGGGGTGACAAATACCACATAATTAATGTATATATATACTGCTCCTGAAGACAGAAAGAAACAGACTTGGAGAACTCCTTACAGTTGTCTTCAAACTAATTTTATGTGGTGATTTCCTTTTTGTTTTTGATTGCATTTCTATGCTGAAGTTTTTATCGGTGTTTCTACAGGCTCTGTGCAGCATCGTTGTTCTACAAGCAAGTCAGCACATCATTAGGTGGTTTCAGAGTTACAAGGTTCTGTTAATGCATTGTGAAAACAATACAGCAATACATTGATATTAGAAAATGTACTTTGTAATTTATACTTTTGAATACTTAAGTATTCTTAAAAGTAAGTACTTTAAATCAAGTAAAATTTTTACTGAGCAACTTTCACTTGTAGTTGAGTAAAATTTGACCGGGAGTATCTATACTTTGACTCAAGTATTGAGGTTGAGTACTTTGTCCACTTTGCTGAATTGGTTAGTTTGTTTGTGTTACTGTGTGACTTCTGAATTTTAAAATGTTAAAATGGATTCACCATAGTCACACAAAAGCAGACTTATATAATGGCTGTTTCCCATTGAACAGGCTGTCTGCTGGCAAGATGCTGACTTTTTAGGTCCGCCTTTTATTTTCTAAAATACCTTTTGTTGGCGACCCTGTCTGCTGCAGTATTTTGCTGAGCTTCCATGCCGGTGCTCCTCTCTGCTTCTCCAAACTGTCAAACGAAATCTACTGTAGGTAACACAATGTCTAGTACCTCATACAACCCCACTTCAAATAATCTCACCTATCTCTTTAATATTATGTTTCATCTTTTTCGAACCACAGGTAGCGGCTTTGTTTTCCTACACTGGTGATGTGTGATGCAGTTGGAGTCAGTTTACAATCTGCAGTGACATCAAATGCGTCCCACACCTGTTGAAAAATGTGAAAAATGCAGGCGTCATGAGGCTGTGAGCCGCCTCCTCTGCTCAAGGTGAAGTCAGACGCCGTCTGAGCGATGATCACCTTTGAGTTGACATTTTAGACCGACTGTTTACACCTGCTGCATAACCTCTCAGCTCAGCATGCTTTCACACAGCATGCAGGGTCAAGACTGATACAGACAGAAAGGCATGCCTCTCTATCATCATCATGCTCACATTGTTTGGAAGTGAAGGCTTGTGGTCGTAAAATGTACAGCACAGCGAATCACAACTTTTAATCAAAACTGTTTTTATTAGATTCAAAAATGAAAATAATAGTCTAATAAAGTAGCCGGCTGGCGCTCATGGAAATCTCTGTATCAATTGACCCTGTGTTTACTTTCTACACTGAGGCAGACAAAAATGAAAAGACCCGGGGAAAAGATGCAGGACGAGATGAGGAGACAGAAAAAGAAAGAGAGAGAAGGATGCTGTTCCCAGGATGCTGTTCAACACAAACAAAAACTGAGCTGATCCATTTCAGATGCCCCCTAACTAGAGTCCTGCCCTGCTGGTTGCAATATTATGCATTTTTCCCCAGAGAACTCAGAAATGACAATGATTGTGCATGATCTTTAACATTTATATAGAGTAATATCAAGCCAAATCAGCCAGCAGGACTTTATTGTGAAACACACAACTTTTGACCCCACATCCTGCCAAACGATGGCAGTGACATTTGATCTGACAGTTATGTAGGCTAGCAGCTGGCTAAAATTCCTGACGTGAAAGCAAAAATATTCAGTGGAGTATACTAGACAAAACATCGTTGAACGTTTGGGAGGATTTCGGTGCGCTTAAACATTGAGAATAATGTTGTCATTGGCTTTGCAGCCAGTAAAAAGTTTCAAAAATATTAGCTTTTGATACCCGCAAGCTAGGCTCGTCGTCACTACAGAAACGCATTGACAGCTGCAGGAGCACAGGTGCTATGCCAGTTAAGAACACAAGTGAGAGAGAGCATGGTGTTTAATCATGGGCACAAGGATTATATTCACAGGTGGGTGTGGATTTGACTTGGAGATAAATTGCGGGTAACTGGACAGTTCGGTTTGCTAAACTGGACCCGTGCAGGACTCTGCCCTGAACCCTCTGAAGCAACCTAGGTTTGGCAATTCATGGGCCTCTGTATTTCTAAAACCCTGACGCTCCTCTCGGTAATACTCGGCCTACCTCTCAAGCATCAAACTGTCTTTGGCCTAAGCCTGGACCTGCCCTCCTGGCATCAGGGATCCATCACGGTGGGGGAGGAATGGGGGAATGCTGGAGACAACCAAACAGGCAGCAATCCAGGAAACTCTAACTCAAGAGGGAAGCATGATTTCACCCTCAGATAAATGAGGAATTCAATTAGAAGACGCTCGGTGAGACGAAGCTGCAGAGTGAGACATGATAGGCAAGAAATCAAATAGTGCATGTGTTAAATTGTAAAACCTGCATAAAACTGTTCTTGCCTTACAATAATTTTGGCTTAAAATGGAGCTATTATGCTTTTCTTTATTTTCTGATATAAATATAATGTTGGATGTTCATATTAAACATGGCCAAAGTGTCAAATAATAAGGTAAATGTATGTAGAAGTAATTCTTGTGAGCAAAACAATCAGATTTCAGACTGCCCTAAATGCAAATTTTTCAACTTTTTTTTTTCTATGGTGACAGCTGACATTGGCACATAGGGAGTTCATTAAATGACCATCTGCGTCAGGCACAGCACACCAACCCACTTGCGCTGTCTCTTCGACTGTGCTGCTCTGGATTATGTTCATGTTAAATTTGTCTCACAGGAAGGGGTTTTTCAGTTGTGAAAGAGTTTCATATTTTCTGGTTTTCCCTCTGATGTCCTGCTGCCGCTCAACTCTTTCTGATGTACAATGTTTCGAATGGACAGGTATCTTTACTTTTTGCTAATGTAGCTAACTTCTGCAGCTATTTTGCCATGCACTCCCCTGTTGTTTTGAGCACCCACTCTGAGCAGCTAACAATAAGTAAACTTTGTCCATCAGAAAATTTCTAAGTCACTACAAAGTTGAGGCTGAGCCCCCAGAGGATATCACAGGGAAGACCAGAAAATATTTTATCCATGAAATATTATCCAGTTTCTCCAAAATCCATGAATAAAGTTATGTTTTGCACAGTGAGTATCAGTGAGGCCTGGCTTCTGGGAAGTTGGCCAATCAGATGAAAGTGGGATTTTAGGGAGCTCAAGAGACAGGAGCTAAAACGGCTTGTTTCAGGCAGAGGGTGAACAGATGGGCTGCATTGATAGCCAGTACAAGATGTATGATGTTTTTGAATGGTGAATGATGCAAAGCGACTCCAGTAGAGTCCCAGAATGAAAATATAGAGCTATAAATGAGCATAATAGGTCCCCTTGAACGGCTATAGATTAGTTAACTTGCAGACTCAACATTGGAAGAGACCAAAATAGAGGTAACACTAATCCAATCCAATTCAGAGAATCTGCTTCATGAAAAATTTGCTCCGTTTCCCATGGTTCACTGGAGATGCCTGCATTAACTCTCTCCATGCAAGGAGAAAAGTGGCTGTTCAAAAAAATGCATGGGAAATCACTGAGGCATATGTAATGAACGTTTTACTTGTGGAGTTAACACCAGCTGAACTCATCTCTTCCAGTGCACTCTCACAAAAAACATAAGCACACAGGCTTCATCATCCACTCTATTAAGTGGGTCCTGACAATAGACAGGATAATCAGATAACTTGATTTGATTTAAACTGCAGGCTCTTGGCAGCATGTGCACCTCTGTCTCTTGGTGGGAAGGTCCGCTCTGCAAAATCACACAATTTCAAGATTAGTTACTAAGCTTGACCTCCCTCTGCGTGTCCACATTTCTGTTTCCTCACTTGGAGAAGCAGCTATTATTTCAACACAGCATGGAAAAATGGTCTGTGAACAAATATTTCACTTTAGCTGCTTGCGTCCTTCGTTTGGCAGCAGCGACAGATATGTCTCTCTTGGCACACTTGGGGAAAACCATCATTGCAAAACGGTTTGTGCAGTTGGATTTTTGCACATCAGACACGTACACATGCAAAGACGTGCAAGAATTTGTGCAAACACACGTGTACAGAGTGCTTAAAATAATGGACAAAACTTCTGTGCATGGATGCACAAGGGCTCTGCCGCTCAGTTTAATCTTTGACTAGAGGGTACTATAGAGTGATAGATGGACCTGCAAGCTCAGGACTCGAGGCTAATGGCTCTAAATGACATAACAACAAATTTTCAAAAATAATCTTTATCACTATCATATTATTAGGGCTGAGTACTGTTCACATTTGACATGCGGTCTAAAAAAAGTACAATAGAATTTAGTTTCCACAGATCAGATGAAATTTATGCCTTAAAGTCTGAGCACACACGTTGTTTTATGTCAAGCATGTGAAGTGAAATGGGTCTGTTTGTTAAGATACCATGATTGTGATGCTAATTGCTGTTAGCAGGTTAATGGACTAAACGTTAGTTATTTATATATAAAAAATCGATTCAGGAATTAAAAAAAATTCATTCAGGATCATAATACTTATTATCCATAATTATCCAATATTACCAACTAAAGGGAATGACGTAGCTGTGGGAAAGCGATCCAAGATCCAAGTAGCTTCACTTCAACTCTTGGTAGTTGTGGTTTAAGGCCGTTCTACAACCAAAACAGTTTCTCATGGCATGCAACACGAACAACAACAACAACAACAGTTGGCTAAATTGAGAAACAGGACATGGCTAAAATCACAGGGATGAGAAACTGCTGGAGGCATAAACATGGAAAAGAAAGAATTTATTTTTTTACTTCAGTTTGTGTAACACATGAGCAATAGATCACTTATTACGATCCTTTGACAGAGCTGATAAACACGAGTTGCATAAGGACTCAACAACGGGAGAAGGCAATTGCTTCCATATCTCAGCAAACAACTTCCCCTTGGCTATTAAGTGCCCATTTGGCCTGACTCTGCTATTTAGTGCTATTAAAATAAGTTTATAAGGGGACAATTCTTCTGGTAACTCCATGACTAATCTGCCAGCATCAGACTGCAGCAGCACTGGTAAGTGGAGATTTCTGCAGCTGCATAATTTCTTATTGCGTACTGCATGACAGTACAGCATGGGCCAGAAAAGCAAAATTCCAGCAGCTCTGCATCAACAAGCACCAACTTACTATTTAAGTTGTGGTTCATGCAGACCTACTTTTAAGTCTTTTGGGGCAAATAAAGTCTAAAGATACAAATATAGCCAATTACGTTGTGTTAGGGTTCGTCTTTAAAGCTGTTATTGTATTTTTTTAACAATGGGTCAAAAGACTTGACTCTATGGAGCATTTTTAGTTTCTTTAAGCTTAGTGTTTTGGTTTTGTGGCCCACATTTTTATCAAGAGCTGAAGTCCCTCCACTTTGGGACCTTACTTAGGAAAAAATATGAACGGTAGTCAAAGGCACGAGACAAATAATATTATTTTGTTTGAAATGCACCAGAAATTACATATAAAGTCAAGAAAGTCGCAATTTGGCGTAAACCTGTTGACTGTGAAGACACGTAATCAGTAAGATGACACACCCAGAAGTCTCATAAGTCATGACTGTCTCCTCCCAAAATACTGGTAGGGGCATGTCTCTACCATCCATATGCAAAGCTACACTCTTGCTCGTTGTTGAATGTTGCTCTGTATCTACAGGATGTGTAAATAAGCACCAGTTTGCTAAGAAGTTGATCATAACACTGTAAAAAGTTGGTGATATATCAGTGTTGTTTGTCGTTTGTTTTCTGCTGCCCCCAAGTGGCCAAAAAGCAGAGCCTTTTTAACATTTATGATCCAAATCATAGATAAATTATTTTTAAGGTCACAACTTAAAGACTCAGTTCAGTCATGTCCAAATAAAGACTCATATAAAGTCCTTAATTGTGTGATTGAAATCTTATTTAAGTCCATGTCTCAAGTCCAGATCTCCGGGCACTTTTATCAAATGGCTCTGGGTTGTCATTTCCAAAGAACAAACAACTGCTGCAGAGATCAGATTTCGATCTCTGCTTCACCCGGTATCATACATTAATATCTGATCTGTTTCTCAGCAGCCACAGAGAAACACACAGTGGGGCAACTGAGGTAGTCCTGCCCAGCTGACCACATTAGTCATTAGCCTGTTGCTG
Organism: Lutjanus argentimaculatus; assembly: GCA_034769285.1. NCBI lineage: Eukaryota > Metazoa > Chordata > Actinopteri > Lutjaniformes > Lutjanidae > Lutjanus > Lutjanus argentimaculatus. Next base: position 15,791,296 of record JAWZSL010000017.1, read on the forward strand.
ATAAGCTGGTAATTACAGGAGCAATCAAAGTCTCAATGACATGTAATTCCATTAGAAATCTGTCCTACTGTCCTAAACTGTAATCAACACTGTGTTATCTTGGTTTCATTTCCCACTTCTCTACCCTCTGGCTGACCTTGTTGACACCACTTGCATCAAGCTAGCTTGACTAACTGGAAATAGGGTGAAAACATGAGCAGAATAAACATGTTGTCTTGTAAATCCGAGCAGCAAATTTTGAAAAAGAAAGAAAGTTGATAGAGAGAAAATATACAACCCGCCTGACTCAATCAGAGGGGGCAAAAACACACACATTCTTTACTCTAGTACAGATGCTTGTGTAAAAAAAAGACTCTGGTAAAAGTAGAAGTACTGATTCAACTTCTTTACTCAAGTAAAAGTGAAAAAGTACAGGCTATATAAGTATAAAAGTAAAAGGTAGTCCTCTGAATGATTTCTGCTAACTGTTTTTGTGCAAAGCTAACTGAACCTCACCTTTTCTCCCGCTTGGCCTGTTTAGTCTTTTATGTCATTTTTGTCTTTTTACGTCTTGTTAACGTCGACAGAAAAAGAAATAGTAAAGTACAGATACCTGAAAACTCCACTTAGGTCGAGTAACAAAGTATTTGTACTTAGTTACTCCCCACCCCTGGACTCAATACAATAAAACTGTGAGTGCTGTTTCATGTACTGTAGTGCAGAAAGGTAGAGTCTGTCAAAAAAAAAGGCAGCATTTATGGCATTCTGGCTCAGTGACAGTATCTCTTAATGACTTTGGGATAACAAGGCATGTTTCTTCAGTTGTGTTGTTTTTTTCCCCCCCCTCATAATGAGAATTGGTTTCCCCTGAGCAACGAGATGTCCTGTTTGCATTTTTGGGCTGGTACTCGACTGGCCTCGCAGCAGAGGAAGACCCAAACACAGGCAGTGGCTGTTCTATTTTAAAAGTCAGGGGAACAGGTCTAAGCTCGTCGGCTGCCTACATATACCATTAGCAATGCCAGCAATGTTCCAAGGCAAAAGGAAGCCGGCTGAAGAGATGCTATCGCTGGGCGCGCTCTCATGTTTTCATGCCATTCGTGTCCCTCTGCTGTCTCAATCTCAAGCCTAAAACCTCTCCTACCTATCTTCTCCCTCAAGCTTATCCCTCCATCCTCCGCCCGCGCTTTCTGACTTTCGTATTGATGCTTTTGCTTGTTCTGTCTCCCAGCGCAACTCAAGCGTAAACCGGCCGGTCAAGATTCTTGCCAACAGTCAGGCAAACAGGCCATGTTGTGTTAGAAAGCACTGTCGAGGTGTGTCTTTCTAATCTTAGTCTGACCGGCACTGAGGAGGTGAGCATGTCAAGGGACTTGCGTGCAGCACAGGAATTTAGGAACAAAGGAAGGCAGATGCCGCCTTCCCCCCACTGGCCTCTTGTCCCTCTATCTCTAAAGTCCCTTGGGATCACCAACAGGGCAATTAGAGATTCTGTCATGAAGCTTTAATAAAGTAGTAAAAGTAATAACACAGATCATGATTTTATTTAATAAGAATAATCCAGAAAAATAAAGTCAAACTACTATGGCATGTTGTTCTTCTCAATGAGGGATCATTCAGTAGTAGATTACACAACCCAGTTCCCCTTCCTCTACATTTCCTTTGCTCAGCTTTATCTTCAATCAGCATGTTAAGCCTTATTACAATATGCTTTACATGGCGCCAGGGGCTGAGCCCTCTAACAACGTCTTAAAGGTGCAGTCACACCAGGCGCCAATCTGCTTCACTCGTCACTGCCTTTCATTGCAAATGACATTAAAGGAGCATTAAGTAGCAATTATGCATGCAAAGCCATAAACTCTGTATTAAATATGTTGAAATCCTATTTAATATATGATCTATGGTTGAAGTGAGTTGTTTCCCTGCCTGCTCCCTGCTCCCCAGGCTTGGGGAAGCTCAGGCAGACTGCAGGAAGACTGCAGGAATGCAAGACATGCGCAACATTGTAAATTGACAAGCGACATCACATTCTCCACTGTAAATTGATCAGCTGTTTAGAACTGTCAGTTGTCTGTCAATGTAAAACTAAGGCTGCTTTACACCAAGTTCTTAAACACACAGCACAACACTGAAATGACCAATGAGCAGTAAAAGATGATGAAGCAAAGGCTTGAAGTTGGATTAAGGTACACAAAACAAAGCCAAACATCATAAATGAGATTCCTATTGCATGATCAGCAGACTCAACGGTGCTGCACATCAACAGGATCACACAGCACGAAAATAAGGTGAGCAATGACCAATACATAATATATATTTTTACACTGTAAATAGACAACTGCTTTCACTAGTTTTGAATCAGCAATGGGCAGTTTCATTTGCAGTTAGGAACTATTTTCTTTCTGCAGCAGTAATCTACTATAACTACTTTTTTTCCATCAGAAAGAAAACGGTCCCGGCATGAAACTGTTCCCAACAAGGTCTGTGGATTATCTTGAGCAACTGGGTCATGATTTCTGGAAAGAGACATCGCTTATGAGTTTTTCACATGTATTTTTTCTGGTGCTTTGAGCACCACAAGCCATGTGCCATCTAGTTCCATTGTACTGAAGAGAAAGCTGAAGGTCTCTATGGCTGATATCTCCAAAACTTGGCAACTCACACCAAAACAATGTAGATGGATAAACAGCACTACAGGGAAGAGGAAAAATATGCATTTTTCATTTTGGGGTGAACTGTCCCTTTAAGCGTTTGAGTTGCACTTTTGCATTTTTACAGTGTAGTGCACAAAATGCTCTTGGACCTGAGTGTGGATCCATGTCATTAGGTTCTCAGAATTGCTGATAATAACAGGTTTTTGCAGTAAGCTTGTGTTGTTTGATGAGGCGGTGATAGGCAGCGGGTAACAGCAATTAGAGTTGAAAATGCCTTAAAAGGATATGTTATGGGCCCGCAATTAAAAAAGTGAACACAAACAAAAGTGGGACTGTGGGTAACAAGCAAAACAAAACAAAATGGTAATGATCATTATGATGAAATTGATTAACAAATTCCTAAACCTTTATGATATAGATTGTGGCTTGATAATGGCCTCCTGACTGTGATTTCTTATTTTCTATTATTCTATGGTCTGTGTATTTCATTAGTGTTTGAAACTAAACACAAGCTAAATAAATGCTGACATCCACTCGATGTCAGGAGAAAGGCATGGACACACAGAGTTCAGTTGGTCTTTTATCATCACCAGCACAGAAATGTAAATGTTGGTGAAGTTGCAGTCCAACAGATTAGCTAATACATGTTGTGAGATAAGAGCCCCCACAGCCCCTGTCACTCCTCTGGGAACGTACAGTACAGTCTAGCATAAGAATATGTTTAACAACTTGGACACAGGATGAGTATGAAAGTCAAACTGAGGCTGAAGAATGAGTGATGGCACAAAAACAAAGTAAAAGAAGTAACAAGACATAGCAAGATGAAAACAGAGTAACAAGATGATGACATAATGATGACATAAAAGACACAACAAGAGGAAAACAAGATATAACATGAAAGATATAACAAAATGAATATGATGTAAAAGACGTAACAAGACAAAAACAATGTAAATGGCGTAAAACACATAAAAAGAGGAAAGAAATATAAAAATATAACAAAACGAAAATGAGAGAAAAGACGTAACAAGACAAAAACTGACATAAATGTCCTACGAGATGTAACAAGTACAAAATGACGTAAACAACGTAAATGGCATAACAAGATGAAAATGACATAACAAGACACAAGCAACATAAAAGACATAAATGACGTACAGTGACTGAGAGAACGAAAGAGGCTCCCAACCCAAAAAATTATTTGGTGAAAGATTTTCTGCTCTTAAACTATGCAGTATGATCATTTGCAATTATGACATAACTATACAATGATTTTTATGAGTATAAGAGAGATTATCTGAAGAGAAACCATGAAAGTGATGCACTACATGCTAACTAATTTACTGTATTTAATTCTAAAGAAAAGAAATAGATGGAAAGATGGAAATAAAACTAATTAAATATGTATAAAACTCAAAAACAAAGAATTTCCGTGCAAACAAAGGGGATTCGTAATTTGTTATTGCCGTGAATCCTGAATATTATTTGAGTTCCATTTTTTGACATTTGTCACTACGTGGGCATCAGCAAGATTAGCTGCACATCCCCCACCCGTCTGAGCCACAGACTCCAGCGGATCATAGGGTCATGACACGGACGATGGGACGCAAAAGATGAATGTTATTATGCGTTGCACACTGGTGTAAATGCTTGACTTAAAAAAAAAAAAAAGAAATTCTAATAAATGAAGTCTGAAATATTGACTTACTTGGTTTTTATACTATGTCAACATCCACAGCCGCAGATGGGTTTACATTGCTTTGTTTCAGCTGTGTCTGTTTGAGTCACAGAGGGGCAGTTATATAACCAACACACAGCAGGATTTTTGCAACAGAAATATAATCACTAAGATTGTGATGATAGCCAGGTTGTTTTTTTACAAGTGTGTGCACACTTAAAAGGCGTAGACTAAATGCATTGCACTCTTTGTTCTGGCAGCACTTTGGATATTATCAGTTTGTTTCTGATGATCTAAAAGGCATTTTATCTGAAGTATTATTACCGACGCACAGTTGCCTGATTGAGCATATGGATGCATTTCTTGTTGTTGTATTGTGTTATTAACTGAGGCTGCAGGGGTGCTGTCCAGTGCTGAAGTCTTTTCACCTTTGCACGTGAAAGACGTTTTTGTCATTGCTTGTGGTCAGTTACATTAGGTATATAACTGAATATTCTTTTTCCAAATTCAGTGAAAAACTAATATTGAATGTTATGTGCCATATTTTGCTTTTATTGAAGTAACTCTGATGTCGTGAAAATCGACTGTTTCTTGAGCATCCCACACATTAGTCAAAGCACTTAGCACTGGGAGAGAAAAAATCCTGGAGCCAGCCATGGCGGGACGACGCAGCAACCCTCTCCTACCATCGCTAGAAAAATCTGTCTTCCATCCCTTTAGCAAAAAGAAAAAGGTCATAACCCTCTCCATTTTCTGACCCCCAGGCTATCGTTCTGCACCATTCCACCACGCTCCAACCCTTCCACCTTCCTCTCCCATCGCCCATAAATGTCTGAAAGTTATGTTTTCACAACAGAGAGCACATTAGGCAAGTTGCCAAGTAGTTACAGTAAATATTTACTGTATGTAACCAAACTACTGTGCAGCCACTTTAGCTACTTAACCTGCTTCAGAAATGTGATCTTTGTTTTTGCTTTGCAGGCGTTATTTTTGTTGGGGTTTATTGTTCTGGAAGTTTCTTGTGCCTTACTCTAATGTTGGGAGCAGCTGACAGAAAATCTTTGTCACATTTTGCTCAGTTTTTCCACTTTGGGTGAAAAAAAAGTCTACAAATATTATTACTTGGTAGCTATATTTTCAAAACAAACATGGCACAGCACTGCCAAGACCACATATATTAGCTTTTTTTCTTTTTTAATTGTTATCTTAAATACATTTTCTCCTTATGTCAACATAACATGATCATATTGTCCATGTGCAGAAAGACAAGGCGCTTAGTGTGCTCCACATGAGATTTAATTTGGCACGTTCTCACGGGTAAAATGGCGAGTTGGCAGCGGTACGGGCACACTGCTCAGTTGAGCTTGTCAGAAGCTTCACACAGCCTTGTTCGTTATTGCCCAGTACAGTGTCACCTGCAACATGTCAAAAAAAATGTGCTGTGATTGGTTACAGGCCACATACGGTTGGTGGACTTCCATTGATTTATCCATTAAATGAACACATGTGGGGCTGTATTCACACAACATCCTGAGACTAAAACTGGCTGAAGAGACGAGGAAAAGTGTGTCAGAACTTAAAGTACAGGACATTTTGGTCGACAAGTCAGTCAGTTGGCGCTAAAAGTAGCTCCAGCCTGAGAGCCGTCAGAGGCTGTCCAGACTCAGAGAACCCCAGAGTCTCCAGGACCTGCTCACGATCAGTCAGATGCTGCAGGTTAATATGTCTCATCGCATCAGTGTTTTGGAAAAAAGCAAAAACTTTTTAAAGCATCCTAAGATAATAAGAATCAAATCAGCTCATACGTGCATGCATTTTGGGAATGCCCCATGGCGTTTCCCTTGTGGAGAAACGCTCTGGAATTCATGAGTGACAGGTTAAAATGCGATCTGTCTACATCACCAAGGTTGAGTCTTCTTGGGGACAAAACAGTGGTGCCACAGTTAAGTAAATCTGCATTCAAAGTATTAATAACTGGCTTAACGACCTGTGCTCGGATGTTTCTTGGATGCCGGAAGGAACCTCAAACTCCCACACTGACAATGTGGAAGGAACAAATGATGGAAATAGTTGCATGTGGAAAGATGCCGGGAAGACTGAACTGAAAAATGATATGGTGAAGGAACAATGAGACAGCCTTAGTGGATATAAATGTGACCTGACCTGGACAAGAACATGAAGGCTTAATACAATATTAAGCCATTATTGTCATGCGTTAATGCCGACCAAGTTACTGTAATGAAATAATGACCATTATTATATCAATGTCTGTTTTTTTACCTGCCTGTTTTTATTCATTTTTGTTTTTATTTTGTTAGGTTTTGTATCTCTGATTATTATTATCTGATTATTACTGATAAAACTAATAAAACTTCAAATTCCAAAAACCAGAATCAAATCAGCTCACCACCAAGTTAAAATGAAATGTCTGACAACAGTGTTTGTACAACTCTCCACAACTTAGACACTAAAAACATGCAGTCAGCAGTGCTGAGGCAACTGATAAATTCTCCAAATGCTCCAAAGAACTACATTTGATTGACAGTTCATTTAGTCTACGTTAAATTATCTTCACGTACTACTCACTGTTACTTTATTTGAGAAAATGTAAATACAAGCTTGTTTCATCAGATTTCAAAAAGACCCTATACTATACCCATGGCCTAACTATACAGAAATCTTCTCTCTGATGGCCTAACTTATGTCGGTCATATAGAGACATCAGTAATAAATTGAAAAGTAGTTGCAGTTTTAAAATTAAATTGATTTTACTTAATTTGGAATTAATTTCATTTATTTTTTTAAACTAATTAGGTGTAATTTTAACTATTTTTTAAATTAATTTGAATGAAATGATATAATTTTGTATTAAACAAATTAAATTAATTAAACAAATTAATTAAAAAATGAATGAGAACTGAAATAAATTAAATGAAATTTAAAAACCTTTCTATGGATCTTGTTAGACTTCACCTAGGTTTTGTAACTAACTTGATTTAACTTCAGTTTGAAATGCATTTGGAAATTTATTTTAGATTTGATTGGATTAATGATATTTCTGTGATTAGTTAGCTTAATTAGATTTAATCTGTGAAAATGAATTTGATTAGGATTCATTTTGAGTTAAGACCATGAATTATTGTGTATAGTTTTATTGCCTGTTTCTAAAAACATACAAAAATTGATTAGCTAATATCTGTGTACGCATTCTGCCTTTGTGAAACTTGTTTAACAAAAGAAAGGTTGATTCAACTTTATGGAAAGTTTGGTGAGGATGAAAAAAATTAATTGAAAAAATATTAGTATATTTGATAATGTAAATGTATTTACAACACTTTCTAGTAAAGCATTTGTGTACTGCATTGAAATAGCAAGTTGGAGTCATAGACTGTATATTAAATGGTTGAAGCGGGTTGTTTCCCCCCGCCCCCTCCTCCTCAGACTCAGTGAAGCTCAGGAAGGCTGCAGGAGCACCTCAGGAGTGCAGGACAGGTGCAACAATGTAAACTGACAATAACAAGCAAGGACGAGTCCTCCACTGTAAGTTTATCAGCTGTTGATAACTGTCACTTAAGCCCCTTATCCTGAAAACAAAAGCCCACTGCTCTGAAAGTACACACTCTGGACTTTGAGTTAAGGGGCTGCCTGCCTCACTGCCTGCCAAACTCCATTAACATTTTGCTCAATTTAACAGTTATAAACATCTACTCCTTCTACAAGATTATTAATGATTTCTTACAACTCATAAACAGACGATTTGGCAAACACTTTGCATTAATTTGAACTCCAATTAAAGTGAAACTGACAAACAAAAACAGTTATGCCAAGCCAGAACGACAAATTTCTAAGGACATCACAGCTGCAGGGTTGTTGTCAGAGAAGCGAGTATTTCAGCTTAACATATTCGCTTGTTCATTTTATGATTTATTGCAGTAAATATATTACAGATTTCTCCTTTACAGATAAAAACGCCTACGCACGTTTGACTTTTTGTCCTCTGTTCCCACACACCTGAGATTATCTGCCACTATCTTTCATTCTCAGTCACCCAGCATACCCTGAGAGTAATGTTTACATACTCAATACATGCAGCTTTTGCACAATATACAAGTCCTTATGTGTGTGTGTGTTTGTAGGATGGATATAATAAAAGGAATGTAGTACATAGGGTATTGGGTTAGTCTAAGTATTACTGTAAGGTTAAGAGATGAGGGTTCAGGCTCAGGTTAAAGAGACTGAAGGATGAATAGAAGTTAGTGTAATGTCCCCCCCACAATTTCTTAAGAGAACAAGGACGTATGTGTGCCGGTGGGAGTGAGTGCAGCTTGATATGTGGGCGTGTGCTTGTTTCATCTGTCTTATCAGGTGAATCTCCACATATTAATCGTAAAGTCGTGGTCACAGGTCAAATGATCTGTGGCCTCGGCAGACACACCGCAGCTGCCTGAAAAACAGCATTTTTACAAGAATTACTCCGAGAGTTTTCCTTCTGACCCTTAAAATACAACAAATGGCTCGGCCTATAATGAGGCCACTTAATTTGGGCGGCGTGGTGCAAAGTGAGATACAATGACGCGCCTTGAAAGGCTGTGGATGGAGCTCTGTGTTCGTGCACGCACATGACAAGTCGGTGGAAACATTTGGTTACTGCAGAGGATGCAGGCCAGTCAAAAGGACTTCTGTGAGCTCAAATAAGGACTGTTTATGTCCCTATTACAAGAAAAAAAACATCTTAAGACTGATTGACGGGCTTCACATGTCTTAATTATTATACAGCCAGAGAAAATGGGTACACCTTGTACCGAACTTCTCACTCACACTGGGCTGGGCTGTGACATTTCTCTGGAAAATGAGTGTATATCTCTCCCTCTTTCAGTGTGACTGGCTGTACACACTGTGTATTTGAGCATGTCAACACGTCACTGCAGGTAATGTCTGCAAACTGTCTCATTTTTCACTGATGTTTAGAACAGGACAGGTGAGAGTCTGCTGTGCAATATCGCAGCTGTGGATGGAAACAAAAGCATTTACTTCAAACCATGTAAACACAATGCACGAATGTGATATAAATAGACAGAGAAAGAGCAACTTAACTGGTTTCAGTTTTACAGGGTGGCCCAGCATGAAATCTCTTATATCAGGTGGGGGATATGGATGACCTGCAAACGAGGTGAATACCCAAATCGTACCATCTCGAACATGTTCATAATGTTGGATCTGTTCAAACCTGTCTCAGGTTCACAAACTGTACTTTTCTGTTCTGCACCGCATGTATCATGCAACAACTAACAATTCATCAAGCTGCAAAAGGAAAACTGGTGCTCTGAAGTCTCAGAAACCATATGTGTGTGCAACTGTGGGGCTTCATTTTGTGCCCCCAACATTGTTTTTGTCTGTTAGATAATATCAAAGTTATCAATATGGGGAAAAAATAGGGGATTAGAAGCTACAGTAATGATTCAATAGATCAGTCCTTCCAGGAAGTTGTGATGTTGCGATCCTAACAATGAATGCAAATTCAACCAATCGCTGTAAACTCTGCACTACCTTGCAATTTTGCACATTCAACACAACTTTTTCGCAATTTTGACCAATCATAATAGCTTCCTGCAGTTCTACCAATCATAGCAGTCCCACACGCAAACGTCATGCGTGTATGTTTCAAAGAACCAACTAAATGTTTTATTATTTTTCTTGCATTTTTATTTTTTATTTTGTCACAGGTACTAAAAGAACAGTTTGTCACTGCAATAGATGTTTATACTTCATTGCTTCATTGCACAAAACAGCTAAAAACAATTGCAACATGCATCACAATGTCTTCGAAAAACTGCCGGGAAATCAGGCATTTTAACAATCCCCCAAAAAAGCCTGCGAAGTCCTGGAGGGGCTGATAAATGAACATGTGTGTATAAAATATAGCTCACAAAACTAGAAGAGGTCACTCAGGAGAGTGTAGATCTCTGCCAGGCAACATATGGTGAAGCACCTACTGCAATGACACCACAACTACCAGATGCAACCAGCAGAGATTTACTAAAGTTTTTAGAGTGTATGTTTTCTTATCTAGATGTATGTAAAGCTTTTAACAAAGTGTTTTTGTATTGTATGGTCTCTATAAAATAATGTGAGGTATTACAACTGAGCATCCTGGGTTCACTTAACTTAAGTAGGTTATTAAGGAAACAATATACAGAACAATAATTGAGTGTGTTCAGCATTACAAATATCTTGCCACCATTCTTGACAACAAGCTGACCTTTGAACTCCAGGTGGATGCTGTCTGTAAGAAAGCCCACCAGAGGATGCACTTTTATCGAAAACTTTGTGCTTTTAATGTGGACAACACTTTTATGAAAATGTTTTTTCTTGTATTTTAGAATCTGTCTTAATGTTTGCATTTATCAGCTGGTATGAATCAGTCACTCTTAAAAACAAAAACAGACTCCATAACATAGTTAAAGTGTGCAGCAAAATTGCTGGCTTAACTCTTAATGATTTGACGTCCTTGTACCAGGCTGGAATCTTAAAGAACGCCCAGTCAGTCCTGGCTGATCCCAGCCACCCTCTGCATGGAGAGTTCAGGTTGCTTCCGTCTGGCTGCAGGTTCAGCCAAGTTACCTGCAGGACCAATAGGCTAAGGAACTCTTTTGTCCCGACTGCCATTGGCCTCCTAAATAAGGCACTTAACTTTGAATGTTGTTGTATTTCTGCTTTTATTATTATTATCATATGTGTTTTTTGTCCTTATGTGTGTGAGACTGCTGGCTGTACAACAAATTGCCCCTCGGGGATAATAAAGTTTTCTTTGACTTTGACTTTGATTTAATCCTTACATGTTTCTTTTTCTCTGATGACATGTCATGCTCATGTTGTGGTTTATTACAGTAAACATATTACAGATTTCTCCTATAATTTCCCTTTTAGTTATGTGCAATAAACATATTTTTATCTCGTGTGTTCTCCCCTCCTTTGTCCAGCCTTGAGCCAGGTTGTAACAAAGTACTAAAGACACAGATATGAGAGCTGACGTTGTGCAAATGTACACTATATTTAAAGTAGTCTACAAGTGAAAGATCAACTGCATTTATGTAGCAACAAAAACAAAGAGTGCTATATGAGAGAAATGCTAGTAATGCAGTTTTGAAGAACTGATGACCATGCACACAGACAGCACAGTTACATAAGAGAAACAAAGTAATCAGTTTATAAGTTATCTATTTTGCAGTTTGCTCTCCCATATTTTCTCTTTGCATTTCTCGTGCCCCTATTTCACCTTTATACGCTCAATTAACTGTGTTGTTTTGTTTCACATTCCTCTTTTGTACATGACTGTCATCACTCTGTCTGGCCATCAAGATATTCCATGAGGCAAATCTTTATCTGGCATGTTTACCTGACAGAGGACTTCACCTACTGCAGGATGTCACCTGGCCTGCCATCAATAATTCAGTGAGATCACAGGTGGTAATGCGTAATTATAGTGATTAATATCAACTAAACCCCCCGCTGACCGCAGAGAGCCACCACGCTGCTGACACCAGCTGTACTCATCGATCCCCACGGGAGCAGACGAGAGCTGAACCAGAGCTCTCCTCTCTCCGTCTGTGTCTCTGTCTGTGGCGCCAGCACCCTGCACTCCTGCCGTCTTCACTCTGACACTGATGCACAGGATGATCAGAAGCAAACCACTTCTTTTATTAAGATATAAAGCCGGAGTCAACCTCTGAGTCTAATTTATTGTTAGTCTTAAAGCAATAATGGCAGACCTTTTGGCTGTATGATTTTTTTAATAGCATGCTGTAATGGCCATCGCCGACAGTCTCGCAGATTTAGAACCTCGTACCGACCTGCTCCGTGACCCATGGGTTCAGAAGTATCACAAACAGCAGGACAAGACGGCTCACATTTATTTTTGTTTCAGTGTTTACCAAATGGAAACGCCACCATGGCAAATTATTCACCATGTGTCGTGACAGCGCTTTGCTTTCAAAACTAGATGAACAGGATACTCAAATTAACTGGCCTGCTGCCTGTAGGATGTGCCCTGTTTTCTACTGAAGGTAACTATTGGTCATGTTCGGCTACTCCCAAAGAAAACACAAGCAACACTTCCTACATGTTGAAGAATGGACAGTTAATTAACAGGCCACATACAGGAGAGGCGTTACATAACTTGAGTGACATGGACACCAACCTCCTGTATACCATCGTGTGTTGTAATCCGAAACCGGCATGAATAACTTTAACTGGTAATCCAGAGGGAAGTCGAGATAAAATGCTTAATATTTTTATATACCATGGAAAATTCATTGTTTGCACCCAGTAACCTCCTGGATACCCATCTGTCCGGCAGTCATTATCATTAAAACAAACGCCCACTGCTCCGAAATACAGACTCTCCCTGCATTTGTTAGGATCAGAGAGTGTGTGTATTTGGAGAAATTTTCAGGATTATGGGCTTTCGGTCCAATGGGGCAATTTTCAGACTATTGTGGTGTCAGAATAACGGGCAGTCTCAACAATGGCAAATGCTCAGAGGTCTTTATGCTAAGCTAAGCTAACTGGCTGCTCACTGTAGCTTCATCTTTACAGTGCAGATTGATATTGATCTCATCTTCCTCACTTGCAATAAGCAAATAAATGTACTTACCAAAATGTCAAACTATACCTTTAAGATGTCCTGAGAAGTGTATCACTGAAGGAACAATATGTAGCAAATGTGCCCTCTCCTCCTTAGACTTGGAGAAGCACAGAAGGAACATTGCAGGAGTGCAAGACTCGTGCAAGATTGTAAATTGTCAATAGCAAGCGACGACAAGTCCTACACTGTAAGTCGATCAGCTGTTTATAATTGTCACTTGTCTGTTAATGCACAGCTAAGCCTCTTATCTTGAAAACAAAAGCCCACTGTTCTGAAAATACACACTCTGGACTTTGAGTTAAGGGCTGCCTGTCTCACTGCCTGCCAAACTCCATTAACATCTTGCTCAATTTAACAGTTACAAACGTCTACACCTTCTACAAGATTATTAATGATTTCTTGCAACTCATAAACAGATACTCACTCATTCTGCAAACAGTCAGCATTCATTTGAACTTTAATTAACGTGAAAACAGGCAAATAAAACAGTTATTCCAGCCCAGATCCCTGATAACATATCATGGTCATTTTATGATTTATTACAGTAAATAAATTACAGATTTCTCCTTTGAAATATGATGCATTTTAATGAAGCATGCAATGCGAATTCTGCATTCAAATCTTATCACAAAGGCTAAAATATTAAGAGAAGCAGCTGGAGACATTTGTGCTTTGAGATGTGGATTATGCAAAAGCTGCTATCACTACTGCTGAGGAACCACAAACATTTTCTTTCTTTTTTTTTTTTGTACAAACATGAGCTTGAGATCGGAGCATCTGCATGTATTCAGAGTGATTTTCATAATGAAATACTTAAGATAGCCCCAAATTAGCCTGTCATTGGTCTCGGACAGCTCTCCTGAGAGTGTATGGAGGGACATCGGTGCCTTAAACCCTCCGTATTCACTGTCTACAGCCCCCAGAAGAGACCCCACAAAACCTCTGCATGTGGTTCCACTCAGAGTGTAATGAGTGTGATTTACCCACGACATGATAGTTGCGAAAGGCTGAACAGCTCGGTCCTTAAACCACCCTCCTCTCACCTCAACACATGGTTGAATATTATCATATCCGCTGGCTGAGGAGCCACTTATGGGCTTCAACCCCCACAGGATGCATACACGAGAAAGAAATGTGCTCTGGTCAAATGTCATTTCCGTGTTTCATTTTCTTCTGTATGGATATTCATACAAGATAAAGAGGAGGCATCATTAGTGTTCTGGGGGCTGAAGTTTTGTTTTGCACTTGCAGCGACTCCTTCCTCCTCCTTCCAGTCATGATTAGCTCCTCCAGCTAATGTCGAGTTTCCTGTGCAAACTCGCAGGAGGCATCTGTAAACATCTGACGTACAGAAAACAATCCAGACTGCACCGAAGCTGTGGTGTGAAGAGAATCCCAACTAAAATTACTACATGCTTTGATCTGTTTTTTGGTCACAGTCCTTAAAGGGATAGTTCGGATTATTTGAAGAGGGGTTGTATGAGGTATCTATCTGTTGATGCAACCCCAGTTTGGGGAAACAAACACGAGAACTGGTTCTGTCTTGTGCCCAAACCAGGCACACAGTGTTTGCTAGCAGAACTGCAAAGTGCATCATGTCTCATATTAAAGATAAATCTGGCTTCCAAAAACAGAAAGAAAGGAAGGAAAGAGAGGTGGCAATTAACCAGTTTTGGCCATAGAGAAATATTGCTGCTACCCTAATATTTTCTTAATATTTTCACTGAAAATTCTGATTGTTTACATTTGTTTACATTTCACTCCTCTTTTAGCTAACATTTAATCAATGCAGGCAAACTATTCGTGCTAAATCAGTTGTCCCTGCTGCTCCTGGTGCCAGGTCCCACAGATGCAGGTTCAGATTGAGGCTCAGCAGCCCTGTCTCCCCATCCTCATCCCCCACATGAACCTGCCCTGCTCCCAGCTGAAGATGAGCAGCATTGGGTTCAATGGCATGTCAGCTGGCATAATTGCAAAGGTCTCTAAAAACATAAAAATGACCAAAGTGAATTCAAATAATTTAATTATTTTTCCACGTGATGAACAGCCTATATTCTGTACTGGATGCTGGACAGTTTGAAGCATTGAGTGACTCAGTCTGAGGACGGTCAGTTTTAAAATAATACTTTAATAATACCCTGATGCAGACTGGAATAAGGTCATTTACTTGACATTTCATCAATACACAACTGAAGGTAATTTGGTCTTGTGCAGGATTATTTTTTTCTGTGGTGCATGCAGTTAAAATTAAGTAAAGAAAATGGTAGTAACCGATTTTCTGTTATGATGTTATTACAAATAGGATTATATTAAGGATTTATTATCATATGTACAGCAATAGCACAGGGTTGGGTAGCACAGCCCGATGTGATATCTTTTCATGGGGCCTAAAATCCCCAGCGGCACCCCTGGTTCAGGTATTATGTGTCTACGCTCATACCAGCGGCTCCTTTCCACTTTTTTTGACAGGATGCAGACATTAAACGTTTCTCATTGCTCCTCCTGGAAAAGCAATGGTCGACACTTCAGCGGATCCAAACAACATCTTGAGGAGCCACTCGATAAAAAAAAAAAAAAAAAACAAACTCCTCTTGCTTAACAAATGGCCTCCGATGGTGCTGCTAAGCAAACTCTGATGTCAGCAAGATTTACACCCTCTGGTATTCTCCGTTGGCAGTGTGTGGGAGAGTGACTCTGCGTTGACTTTTCCAAGCATGGGAGTGTTGGCACTAAGCAGACGGATGGCGTTGTGAATTGAAATGTAAGCTTGTGAAATCCAGGTGGCTGCCATGGATCAGACCTTCGATATACGCTGTTGAGTCTTGACAGAGAAATACCAGAGTTTTCTTTTTTTTTTTTTTAATTCAAGCTGATTGGAACATATGATCTTTAAGGTTTCCATGGCGAGGGGGGAAACATTCCCAGGGTACTGCGTGGGGAGTAAAAGTGTAATAATGACTGTTCTGATGATTTACAGTCTGCCATCACGAACAGAGCAAATCCCCGACTGTTCTGCACACTGTAAATACTTATTCTTAAGAATAAGTATGCGGTTTCTGTCAAAAATACCGATCCGCTCTCTTAAATCTGCACACTGTCTTTCAAATCACGTGCAGTGGATATGGCAGAGTCCAACTGTGCATGCTGGTGATACATCAGTCCCACCCATTAATTTCTGAGGAGAGCAGATCCGCAGTCAGGTGGCCTTTGTTGTCACGGTAATAAAAAAAACATGGTTAAAGGCCTATTTCCTGTCATCAAATTGGCCTCCCTTGGTCTTGGAGACTGTTTTGGTGAGCTCTCAGTCCAGAAGAGTCGGCTATTATGCCCGCTACCCTTCCTGCATCCATGGGCCGCTAGCCGCACAGCAGGCGGTGGGGCGGGGAGGTGATCGTATCGAACATCCAGCGCTATTGACCACTGTAGTCACCAATCAATGCCCCCGACAAGTTCCTCCCTAGCAGGAAACATGTAATAAGCATAGCAGGAAGCACTCTGCTAGCTGTTTCATGGGAACTTTGGTTTCAGGACACGGACACAGATGAGTTGAACACACAAGAACAGTCCAGTGTCTCGATCTTTTCCTATTTGTGGCATTTGGACACATCTGCTCTCCAGAGAAGTTAGAGGGTAAGACTGGTGTAACACCAGCGCATATGCACTGCATACTATTTGAAAGTGTAAAGTTTGGTTATTTGTATGCAGACTGAAGAGATTGCACTGAATATAAGGGATATTATCTTAACAAACAGACCATTTGACTTGACTTGCTTTACATAAAGCAACATGTGCGCTCACACTTTACGCTTTATCTGCTCTGTTAAAACAAACTAATATCTTCTTATTTCACATTGCTAACTCAATCTGTTACTCTGGCTTCAACACACCACATTGACCAGCTACGGCAACCTCAAAGGATCAAAATTTCTTTCTTAAAAAAGCAGACAAAAATTGCAATAAATTGTAATATCAAATCGCAATACTTGCACAGGTGTTGCAAACATTTCAGTGACAAACTGCTGAGGTCAAGTGCAGTGGAGAACTGTTTTAGTCGTGAAGAATGTGCACATGATTAAACACGATGATGTTTTACAGATCCGATCAGATACATTTGGCCTTAATGGCTGAATTACATCACATGTGAGAAATATCACAAACTATTACTGTCATCAACAACATTTCCATTAGCTTTGTCACTTGAGCAGAGTAAATGTAAAGAGTTATTCTTGCAAATGATTTATTATGCATTATAAATCACTGCATGCACAGAACACTAATGTTACCACTGCAGGGCTCCTTCTGTAATGGTGAGAAAGCTGTCACGGCTGATTCCACTATCAACAACTCAGCTTGTGCCAGCTGCCATGCTTGACTAGACCAGGACCAGGTCCAGATAATGGCATCTTCTCACGCAAAGACAAATGAGCAGCTGTCAAGTTGTCAGCTCCACAGCAGTGACCTTCATCGGCAGAAATGCCGTCCGATGGGGCCTCTTGGTCATCAACTTTAAAAAGGCGCCGGTGTTTTGCTTTTGCCCGCTTTTCCCTTTTGTGAATGCACTCACTACTCCACAACTTCCTGTCAGATGAGTGACAAAGTGGAAAAGGAAAAAAAAAAATCTATTTAAACCTAAACGGGGCAAAAGAAAAGGGAACATTGTGTGTATGATGGCAAAGAGAAACATTGGTCAAACTTTTATTAGATTCTCTGTAAAGACCGTTTGTTTTACGAGTGACTTTTATTGGCAGCAAATAAGTACAGATGCAGCCTTCTACCTACTGGAGATATAAAAACTCATGTGCAATGAAATGATCTAAAAAAACAGTAGTCTGTTCAGTGTGTCTGTCATAATACACTTATTAACCTGAGTACAAACCACTCGAAAAAACCTTTAATTGAATAATTTCACATTTTGGGAAATGTGCTTAGATGCGATGATTAATAACACTCTTCTCACTGCATTCAGTAGGAAGCTGGGTATCTTAGCTTGGCATGAACACTGGATGTGAGGAAAAATCTATCCTCTGGCAACAAAATCCACATTCCCAGAGCCGGTCCTCATCTCTATTGAGTCCTCAGCAAAATCCTGCTAAGGGGACCTCTTAACTGACAGAGGAGCCATGTAAACCACACAGTCACACCCCTTCCACTACAGTCCTCCCTCTCCAGTTTGCTCCATCTGTCAGTCAAAGAATAAGTAGATCTATATAGAACAGAAAGAGGTACAAAAAACAATATTTAATGAATAGAATATTTTGGTAGAATCTTAAGATAACTGAATATTGATGTTAACATAAACAAGAAATATTAGAATATATGAAATGCTGAAAATACTAAAACATAACACTGAGCTTTAGGTCTGCTGCCTGGTAATTAGTCAGTTAATTGATTTTAAATTCAATATTTAATCAATCATCAGTCAGTCCATATTTTTCATTAAGTACTGTACTTATTTTGTACTTTACTTGAGGTTCATTTTATGCAATATTATGCTTCTACAATCCATCCTAGAGGCAACTGATGGTCTTATAGACCATGTTGCATTGCTGTAAATTAAACTAGCCAACAGTGGCCTATAGAGTAGTTAAATTAGCTCAACTATAAACATCTACAGCAGTAAACAGAAGTAAGAAGAAGATTAAAACAATGATATTAATCCAGAAACAACAGACATAATAACACTGACAGGCGACATTTTACTGCAAAATGACTACTTTTACTTTAAGTATATTTATCTGATAATATTTCCATTCTTTTACTTCATAAGGTTTTGTGAATGCAGGACTTTTACTTGCAATGAAGTATTTTTACAGTGTGATATTAGTACTTTTGCTTGAGTAAAGGACCTGAATACTTTCTACACTCCTGGCCACCTCAGAGGAGTCACATCATGTCCATGTATTGTCTGGACAGACAGACAGACTGGTCTCCACAGAGGCAGCTGCGGGAAACTGTGCATGTACATATGAATGCATGTTCACACGCGACAAGGATATCTTTTCTGAGCTACAGATTATGAACGCCGCTGCATGTTGGCGCTCATCAAACGTGGTAAATAGTTGTATTTCATTCTCACTTCTGTCAGACACAAAGTCACAGGGCAGCCCTGGATGTGTCTGTAAACAGGACACAGACAGACAGACTGCAGGACATCTAACATCAGACAGACAGACAGACAACAGACAGACAGAGGGAGGAGCATCACACACTGCAAACTATCACATCAACTTTTGTTATTGTGAATGAATGATATCAAACTTGGAAGAGGAGGAAGCACAAGTTTACCTGATTACTGTTCACTCTTGGGATGTTATTTTGTCTTTAGTTCTGCTTCATCCTCTCATTAAAGTTGTAAACATTGGCACCCGCTTTGACACGAGGGGGAGGCGGGGCCCATGCGTACCTCGCAGGACTCTACGCAACTTGCATAGTGTGCATATAGAGCCGACTGGCCCTGCACATTACAGCACCTCTAAAGTTCCAAATTAACTAGCTGTTTTACTGCTGCTTCTTTATGCTGAACTAAGTTAACCTTCTCTTAACTGTAACAGTTAAGAGAGTACGGGCCCAAAGTTAAAAAGCCAGCATCTATGATAGTGTGGGATTAGTGCATCATAGTTAACTGCCATATCTGTGAAGGTCCATTAATGCTGGAAGGTACACACAGGTTGTGGAGCAACATATGCTGCCATCCAGTCGACGTATTTTCCAGAGACATCCCTACTTACTCCCTACCCAGGACACATTCTGCACTGTTACAACAGTGTGGCTTGTAGTAAAAGAGTTCAGGTACCAGACTGACCTGCCTGCAGTCCAGACCTGTCTCCCATTCAAAATGTTTGGTGCATTATGAAGAGCAAAATACAACAACAGAAACCCTGAACTGCTGGGCACCTAAAGTCGTATATCAAGCAAGAATGAGAAAGAATTTCACCTTCAAAACTTCAAAAATTTGTGTCCTCAGGTGGTGAAGCACTTGCAGTAGTTACAGAGCAACATTGTCAAGTTTCTGGCCATCTGATGAATATAAGTCTAATATTCACTCTCTTTTAGTTCTCTATTTGGGAATATCTTAGCTACTAACATTCACCAAACTTTGTCTGTCTGCCATTTGGTGCTGAACAGGGAGCGTACAGTGACTTTTTAGAGCTTTTTCACTGAAAACAACTGCCTGCTGCCATTGAAAACAGCACTTGAGAGTGGTGAGAGCTGAAACACTGAGCTGAAACTTGTTATAACGCTCCATCAAGCTGAGCTGCAGATTCAGTGATAAGCAGCAATGTTTTGTTGTGTCAAATGATACATTTATGAACATAAAAATTGAATTATAGCCGCTTTAAAGAAGAAATGGTAAAATATGAATGAATCAAAAATCACTGGAATATTCAGGGCAAGAAATATCTTAGGAGTTGCATAACTGCCAAGAAATATATAAATCCTTTTGTGAGTATTCCCTTGATTACCATCTGATTAAGTAAAATGCAAGATGGGAATAAATGTGGAGCAATCACAGCTGCAGTTGAAGAGCTGATCGGACCAAAGAAGGAACTGCTCAGTGACAAGAGAGCTCAGCTCCGCAGCAGAGGGCTGGATATCTGAATCGGATCGCATAGAAGGCATTTGCCTGATTGTTCTTCTTCAGTGCACCGGCTTGAGTAACAGCCAGATAACGATCTATTATTTTCTTTTACTGCTTTGAGTCAAAGGGAGGGCACTTATTTCCTGTTCTCTGCAGTTGGGGGTGCCTCGTGCCTTGTGGTCTGCAAAGTCAACCACAAACTGTGTTACAAACAAACCTTTAGAGACCTTTAAACTGCTCCAACAAAGATTATTTTTTTTAACCATTTTAAATCATTCTTTAACTTTAGATTGTGTTGCAGTAAGCATTTAAACTAGCTTAAAGCTAAGAAAGTTAAATTTATACCTCTCTTTAAACCTTAGTTTAGTTTTTACTTTAATCTAGGCTCAAATGTAATACTGTTGCACCAAAACTTTAACTCCAATTTAAAATGTGATCCAGTATTAACTTCAAACTTACACTTGAGGAGGTTTAACTTCTAAAGTAGCTGTTCTTTTCAGATGTATTGAGAAAAATAATCAAGTTCCTTGAAGAAAGTTAAAGCTTAGCGCTTCTCTGCCGAGCCATCATGAGTAGGCTAATTATGCTAACTGCTGAGCAAACAATGTAATGTTTAGTTAACTTTGTAGCTGGCTGGCAAACAATTTAAGATTTACTTCACCTTTAAGCTAGCTAGTAAACAATATAATTGTTTTTTTTTATTATATTATTTGTTGGCTAGATAGCAAGCAATGTAATGTTTTGTTAAGGAATACAGAGCAGCTGAAACAGTTTTCCCTGATCTTTTATAGACTACTTACTGAGTCCCAGCAGCACTCAAATTTACAATATAACATTTAGTTAACTTTTTATCTGGCTAACAAACAAAAAAACATATTGTTGACTTTTTAAATAGCTAGTAAACAATATACTTGTTTTTCTCATTTTAAACTTACCAAAACTGTCCAGTATTTTTGTGTTTACTGCAAAGCTGGTGTTCAAATAGTGTTGTTGAGTCTTGGAAGTGTGCGTTTGACAAAACCCAGCATCATTTGACAATGAGAGCAGAAGCCAGCGCTGGAAAAGCCTGTCACATTGTTGACACAGTCAGGTGACAGATACAGTTAATGGATTATCAAGCTTAGTGTAGCTGCTACATTCAACACAACACCAGTGACATTAAAGAATAAAGAGCTGATGGTTGTTCCTTTAAACTTACAAGTAAACAGTGTGTGTGTCACACTGATGTTGTAGTTTTAATGTGATATTTTGACATTCATTACATGCATTTTACATGCTGTAATGCTGGATTAGTTCTTTGCCTGTAGTTATAATTGCGTGTGTGTGTGTGTGTGTGTGTGATGTGTGTGTGTGTGTGATGTGTGTGGCTCTATTAAGACACTGATCCCGTATGGCTTTCGGCGCACAGGCACACTTTTCAGCTCCTCCCCTCTGCCTTCAGTCAGGGTGTGATTAGAGCCAATACAATCTTGGGCAACCTGCACTGAGAGAGAGAGAGAGAGAGAGAGAGTGATGAGAGAGAGAGAGAGAGAGAGAGAGAGGGAGGGAGGGAGGGAGAGAGAGAGAGAGAGAGAGAGAGAGAGAGAGAGAGCAAAAGAAAGAGTGGACAGCCACTCTGGTGCACTCTGCTGGTTCCTGCTACAGCGTCACTGTTGCTTGATCTCCAACAGCCCAACTGTGGCATTGTGGGCTCAGCGAAAAACACTGCAAAGTCCTCTAATCCCAGTGGACGGATTTAAATGGACAAAGCTGGAGTTTCTTCTCAAGAACTTTTTTTTCACTTCATGTTCATGTTTTGATCCATGATCTATGAGAGCACTGCAACCCAGTTAACTAATATTGTTTTGGCTTTGTGGACAGTTTTGGATACATCTTTTTTGGAGAACATGCTGCTGTTGCCTACACCAGAAGAACTTCCACAAACGATCACATCTTTGGAAAAATGAAGAGCTACTTTTGCCTGTTGAGCACTGCTAGACAAGACCCCCAAGGTGTGAAATGTAAGCAGTAACTGCAAAGCAAAACTTTTACTTGGCAAGCTTTTTATTTTCAGCGTATTTATGATGCTTGTAAGAGGTGCAGATTCTTCAGTTTTGTTAACTTTGACGTGAAAAACATCTTGAAAAATGTTTAATGCCACCCTGAACACTTCCAACATGACCAACATCACGGATGCCCACCCCACTGCTGTGGGACCCTGGAGCCTCATCATCCTGATCTTGATCATAGTGATCACAGTGGTGGGAAACCTGCTGGTCATCATCGCTATAGCTCGTACTTCGCAGCTGCAGACGACGACAAACATTTTTATCATGTCCCTGGGGTGCGCAGACCTCATCATGGGAGTCCTTGTGGTGCCTCTGGGGGCCACCATTGTGGTGACGGGTAAATGGAAGCTCAATAACACGTTCTGTGACATCTGGACTTCTGTGGACGTCCTGTGTGTGACAGCAAGCATAGAGACGCTCTGTGTCATAGCAGTGGATCGTTATATAGCCATTACGAGGCCGCTCCGATACAAGGTGCTGCTCAACAAGTGGCGTGCCAGGTTGATAGTTTGTTTAGTTTGGATTGTGTCCTCCTTAATTTCCTTTGTCCCAATTATGCAAGGGTATTGGCATGATGACGATCCTTCAGCACAGAGTTGCTACAATAGCCATGAGTGCTGTGACTTTGTGACCAACTGGCCCTACGCTGTCGCATCCTCTATAGTGTCTTTTTACATTCCTCTACTCATAATGATATTTGTGTATGCAAAAGTCTTTCTAATAGCCACACAGCAGGTTCAGCTCATAGATAAGAATCGCCTGCGTTTCCAGAATGAGTGTCCAACGGCGCCGATGCAAGCCAGCCTCCACGTCAACAATATCATGCCGTCAGCGTCCGCTGGCTCCAGCGGCTGCAACAACATTGTGAGGAAAAAGAGTGCAAAGCGGAGGCCGTCGCGGCTAATGCTTGTCAAGGAGCACAAGGCGCTCAAGACTTTGGGCATCATCATGGGGACCTTCACCGTGTGCTGGCTGCCATTCTTCATCGCCAACATCATCAACGCATTTGACAAAAGTGTTCCCTCGGAACGGATCTTCCGACTGTTAAACTGGCTGGGCTACATCAATTCCGGCCTCAATCCCATCATCTACTGCAGGAGTCCAGAGTTTCGTACGGCGTTCAAGAACCTGCTGTGCTGTCCGTGGCTGTCCACCCTGCAGCTCAATGCTTTCTATAAAGAGCTGCGGACTCGCTGCTCCTGCTTCCTGTGGCAGGCTGAGTCGGGCGTAGCCGGCACCAGGACTGAGGGCAGTGTGGCCAGCAGCAAAAGTGAGGAGGTTTCTCCTGGTCCTCTGCAGTCCAACGGCAGCACACAGTTCAGTGACTTATCAGAAGCAGAAACCCAATAGTAAGTTCTTTTGTCTTATCTTATTTTACCCACATAAACCTTTTCTTTAGATAGGATGAATTTTTTTAAAGGGAAAGTTCAACCCAAATCAAAAATACATATTTTCTCCTTGGCCTGTCGTGCTTTTTATCCATCTATATTTTTTGGTGTGAGTTGCAGAGTTTTGGAGATCGGCCATAGAGATGTCTGCCCTCTCTCAAGTATGATGGAACTAAAGCACTGAAAAAAAAACCCAAACATTTGAAAAATCATGACCAGATTACTCAAGATAATCCACAGACCTTGTTGTGAGTAGTTCCATGTGGGAACTATTTTCTTACCACAGTAGAATCTACTGGAACTTCTTTCTTTCTAATAGATGGAAAGTAGTTCCTACATGAAACTGCTCACAAGTCCTGTGGATTATCTTGAGTAAACGAGTCATATTTTTTGTAAAGAGTCACTGGTTTCTGAATGTGAAATGTGTTTTTTTTGGTGCTTTAAGCACCGCAAGTCAAGTGCTATTTAGTGCCATTATATTAGAGAGAAGGCAGACATCTCTACAGCATCTCCAAAACTCTACAACTCACACCAAAAAGAGAATGGCAGATGGATAAATGGCACTACAGGCCAGAGAAAAAATATGTATTTTCGATGTCAAGTCAAGTCAAGTTTATTTATAAAGCACATTTAAAGCAACCGAGGTTGACCAAAGTGCTGTACAATAAAATAATGAATATAAGAAATGCAACATGATGTTGATGGGGTGAACTGTCCCTTTAACCCTTGTGCATCACTATAGATTATTTATTTATTTATTTACGATAATTGCAGCTGTTTTAATGCTTCTGGCATTCTGTCTATAATACACTGTACAAAATAGTTACACTGAGGGCCTTAGAGGACAAAAGGTCCAATTAAAATCCTTTAAAGCTGCAATTTTTTTTAGTCAGTTTTGACACCTGGCTTCAAAATTGTAGTTTTATGACTTTCCACCAGACTGAGGCTATTTTAATGTATTTGGCCTATGGGCAAATACATTACAATGCAGTGTTCCTCAGTCCTGCTTCTTCTGTATTATGGAGCACAGCAGGCCAGTGAAATATGT
This sequence comes from Lutjanus argentimaculatus, assembly GCA_034769285.1. NCBI lineage: Eukaryota > Metazoa > Chordata > Actinopteri > Lutjaniformes > Lutjanidae > Lutjanus > Lutjanus argentimaculatus. The sequence continues at coordinate 15,816,314 of JAWZSL010000017.1, forward strand.
GAATTCAACCAAAATGACCTGGACATGTTGTCAATGATATTGCTAATCCTTGACATAACCCAGACTGCGATTATCCCCCCTCCCAAAAATTCCTCTTTGCATTTAGCTCATGGAAAATAATCTGTTTTTTCATTAAAAAAGAAAACAAAACAGTGGTCTTATGTAAGACACACAAATACTTCCTCCTCCTCACGTACTAACAGTGAAACCATGGTTTAAAGATGATTAAGTGTTGAATTTTGACAGCTAATGGGCACCTGAACGCAACAGCAGTAAATGGAAACACACCTACGAACCACAACAGAAACATCATGATCAATACACAGCATTCCTACGTCTTTCTACAGTCAAATTCAAACACTTTTCAATAAATTTCAAGGTGCATTTTCAAACTTTGCAGCTGTGCTAAATGACATAAATACATACATGTACTATAAATGATTGTTTCACTTCTTCATTACGTTAATGCAGACATTAATGTGCTATAAACAACCAAAGATTGTACAGAAGGGCGACAAATTAAAAGGAAAACACAACAAAGTTTCATGTTTCTAAATATGTCGCCTGTCTCTAAGTACACTTGGCATCCTGCGATATCCAACTTATTTTATTTCTTTATCTGAAAAGTGAATAATTCAGCCAGTTAGTGGTTTATTATGAATCTAATTCAATTACAGTTTCAAGCAGTTTCAAGCACTTTATCCAAAATCCAAGCTCTTTTTCAAACATTGAAACCACCACATTAAAATTCAAGCATTTTCAGCACCTGTATGAGCCCTGGATACAACATTGCAGTCAGTGTTTTAACTTTTCTGAATTATGTTATTACACTACAATATGAAATCTCAGTGTATCCTGTTTAAAAGTACCGCAGACTTTTAACTAATCTTTATGTAACTGAGAGGACAGTGACTGTGGCCTCTGGTGTAAACTCAGATTTGTTACTGGCCTTTGTCCTTTTGATTTATTTATTTATTTTCCATTAATTCAAAAGACCTAACTGTTACATTAGTGGCCTATCATGTGACATGCGAGCAGATCATTCGCACTGTGAAGCAGAAGTGTGAAGGCTCCTCGCAGTGAAGAATTGATGTCACGGAGAATCAAACAATTTACATGACTTACTGCTTTTGGACATCCTGTCGCAGATCAGTGTTGCACAATGACGACGGTAAAAAACACGCCTATACATGTGTGAACGTGTTTGTTTCAGTTTGACAAATAATAGCTGCCAACATAACTGAAAAGAAAAAGATGGTAAATAAAACATTTTATTTGTATAGTGCTTTATATGGTACTCAAAGACACTTTATATGCCAGAAATAAGAAAAGCAAAAAGTACAAAAAACAATAAAGGTAGTATCAGCATCAAAGCAACAACACTAGAAAACAGTAGAAAGCAACATCAGCACACAAACTACCTGAAAAGCTGAAGAAAAAGGAGAGGAGGGGCTTTGAGACACAGGTAACATAATGGAAAATGACAATTATTTGTCATGCCTGTTTTGTCAAAAAGCACCAAAAGTTACTTTTCATATTTAGGAAAATATACATTTTTAAACATATTTGAAATAACTTTTAACATTTACAGGATATAACATACGCATTATAATCAATTGGCTTGTAATTATTGAAATATTTAACTTTACATTTCAACACATTATCTTGGTGTTGTGCAAACTATATATAATGTTCCATGACAGTATGTCAAGTATAAAGACATCCAAGACACTTTTAAAGGGACAGTTCACCCCCAAATCAAACATACATATTTTCCCCCTGGCCTGTAAGATTATTTATCCATCTAGATTTTTTTTTTTTTTTGTATGAGTTGCAGAGTTTTGGAGATATCGGCTATAAGGATAAGCATGCCTCCTCTCTAATATAATGGCACTAAATGGCACTCGGTTTCATGTTGGAACTACTTTCTTTCTAGTGGAAAAGAAAGTGGTTCTGCCAGATACTACGGAAGAAAGAAAAAAGTTCCTACATGAAACTGCTCACAACAATGTCTGGATTATTTTAAGTAAGCAGGTCAGGAATTCTGGAAAGAGTTTATGAATTTTTCAAAAGTATATTTTTGGTGCTTTGAGCACCACAAGCTGAGTGCAGTTTAGTCCCATTATATTTAAGAGAGACGTCTCTACAGACGTGAAATATATTGAATTTTGAATTTCCTAAATTAAAATTCAAAACAACATTTAAATCCACAGCAAATATTGTGAATTAATTATTTAAGTGGCAGAATAGTTACAGCAGAGATAGCCAGGATTTTACCACAGAAGGGAAAAATATGTATTTTTGATTTGTGGGTGAACTGTCCCTTTATAAAATTTCTGGAATCTACCTCTTGTGCCATAATTGTGTAACATGTATGTTCCTGTACTCTGACAGACCTGCAGTCAACATGTAGTGCTGTACTAGAATAATAATGAATCAGATATTGAGTTGTCTCACTCCAGTTGAGCTGTGTTAACAGCCGTGTTCTCATTGGCTGCCAGTCTGGTAAACAGCCTCTCCAGTTTTGGGGGAAGTCTTGTGCATAAGTGATAAAGATTTATCTACTGCAGGGGGTGTTGGGCAGGGCCCACTGAGGCCCACTGACAGACACAGAGACACAAAATGTTCTCATTTAGAAATGTCCTCAAATGTCCCAATGCAATTCTCAGAATCAGCCTTTCACACATTTACCTAGAGACACATCATTATGGCATTTTTAGATACTAGGTCATTTTTAGATACCAGATAATCAGCAATTACAGCATAGAGGTTTCTATAAAACACAAATTTAACTTATTATTAACCAGTGTGCTAAAAAACACACCACCCACCCTGCACAGTGTACCAGCGTCCGCTCTGTGGACATCTGTTAGTTATTTTTATCACATTGGCATCAGATGCATTCAAAGATTGATTACAGGTAACATGTTGCAGTAACTGATACAAGTACAGTCTTCAAACGTTTATTGAATCATGCATAAAAATCCAAATATTAAGTTTCACTTTTAGTTTTGTAATATTTTACCACACCAACAGCAGCCAACGCTTCAGAAATGATTTATTTTTCTGCACAGTTCCACCCCATCTATTTCACTCCTGGACAGCAGCACTGTCCAAATATGGATTTCAACCTTTTTCAAATGCACAGAGAGCAGTAAAACAACCCTCTTATACATTTATATCAGTATAGTGTAAAATTTAAAAACATGTATATCCACAGTTTTGGACTGTTTTGATAAGTTTTGATGTCTAGTTTATATCTTCAAACTGTACATACTGTATGACATGAAGCATTATATACAGATGCACAACACCAAGATAATGTGTAGATGTGATATTGACCGAAGAAATGTCTGCCTTCCCTCTTATATAATCCCACTCGGCTTGAAGTGCTTAAAGCACCAAAAAAAAAAAAAAAAAAAAAACTGAAAACCTCAACAGCAGTGTCTCTTTCCAGGATTCATGACCTGGTTTCTGAAGATAATACACAGACTTTGTTGTGAACAGTTTCATGTAGGAGCTTCCCGTAGTTCTGGGAGATTCTGCTGCAGACAGAAAGTAGTTCCTACATGAAACTGCTCGCAACGAGGTCTGTGGATTATCTTGAGTTATCGTGTGATTTCTGGAAAGAGATCAAACTCAATTTCTTTTTTTTTTCTTGGTTTTTTTTTTTTTTTTTTTTGTGCTTTAAGTACCACAAGCTGAGAAGGCAGGCGGTGGATCTCTCCAAAACTCTGCAACTAACACAAAACAAATGGATAAATAACACTACAAACTAGAGGAAAAATGTGTTTTTGATTTTGGGGTGAACTGTCCCTTTAATGAAAGTTGTCTATAGTAAATTCCTGGCTTTCTCTGCTGTAGGAATTGTGTCACTCACATAATTAACTCACAATATTGGCTGTCGATTTGAATTATGTAGCTGAATTTTAATTTTTGTTTTCAAAATTCAATAATTTCACAAAATAAGTATTGAAATTATTGTCATCAGAAATTTAAATATTCCACTATATTCCCAGGAAGCTGTTTGTGCAACATCAATTCCACATGTTATTGGAGCAACAGTTTAAAAAGCCAAATAAGACAAATACTATATTTTATTTTATTTTGATTAATCAAAATAATTTTTAAAAATGTGAAAAATGTTCATCACGATTTCTGAGAGCCCAAAATGACGTCTTCAGATTGCTTCTTTTGTCCAAAATCCAAAGGCTCTTCTTTTACTCTCATAAATGACAAAGAAAAAGCAGCAAGTCCTCACATTTAAGAAGCTGGAACCAGCAAATGTTTGACATTTTTGCTTGACTGAAACAACTGATCAATTATCAAAATAGTGGGTAACTAATTTTCTTTGGATCAGCTGATTAATTGATCAACTAATCATTCAAGCTCTAATTAAAATGTAATGTTTTCATGTTTAAATTGTAACTTGAGTACATGAATTTCTATTATTATTAAAGGAACAATATGTAGCAATTGCACGTGCAAAAATGAGCGCTGCAGTCCACATAGTGAATTGAGAGCACAAACTGTAGGATTGAAATAGGTTGAAATCTTATTTAATATACAGTCTATGGTTGAAATGAGTTGTTTCCCCCCACCTCCTCCAGACTCAAGGAAGCTTCTTCAGGCTGCAGGGCACAACGTGCACGCAACATCGTAAACTGACAATAAAAAGCACAAAGTTTCAGTTACACTTTCAGATACACTTTCAGTTGATCAGCTGTTTATAACTATCAGTTGTCTGTCAATGTAAAGTTAAGCCTGTTATCCTGAAAACAAAATCTCACTGCTCTGAAAATACACACTCTGGACTTTGAGTTCAGTGGCTGCCTGTCTCACTGTCTGCAAAACTCCATTAACAAATTGCTCAGTTTAATCATTATAAACATCTCCTCCTTCTACAAGACTGTTAATGATTTCTTTCAATTCATAAACAGATACAAGCTCATTCAGTAAACATTTGGCATTAATTTACACTCTAATTAATGTGAAGCAGGCAAACAAAAGCAGTTATTCTGTCTAGGAATAAAAAATTTAAGGGGGAACACTGCAGTGTAGTATTTCAATTTAGCATGTTTCCTTGATCTCAGATGACAAATTATGGTCGTTTTTTATGATTTATTACAGTAAATATATTACAGATTTCTCCTTTAATCCCAAATTTACAAGAAGGTGTGAATGTTTAAGAATTCTCTGCAGCCATTTTGTAAAGTTTATTAAGTTTTTCTTCACTCAACAACTCTCAAAACCGCATGATTTTTTTTTTCAGGGAGTTTGGGGATATCGTGATCACTAGTTCAATGGTGAAATTAGATGAAACGGACAGTGTGTTCACAAACATCTGCTGCTTATCTTGGCTGCTAAGTGAGCCCAAACACGCTATTTGCATTACAGTGAACCAAATGAAAATCAGACAGCCGCTTTGAGCCAAACCCTATTTACATTTTGCTCAATTTAACAGTTTAAAAACATCAACTCGTTCTATGAGATTATTGATGATTTCTTCTAACTCATAAACAAACATTAACTCATTGAGCAGACATGCAACATCAATTTGAACTCTAATTAATCTGAAACGGGCAAACAAAAACAGTTTTTCCAGGACAGAACTGAAATTTCAAAGGAAGAAAGTGCAGCTGTAGCGTTTTCAGAGAAGCGAGTATTTCAACTTAACATGTTTCTTTCATCTGTGATGACATATCAGGGTCAATTTATGATAAATTACAATAAATATTACTGATTCATCCGTAAAATCCAAACATTGTACATTAGTAATGCACGTACAAAAATAGTAAGTAGTATAAAATTTAATTCACAACTCATAATTCAGTTTTATCTGACACATGCCACAACTCTTACAGCCCCTTCCTTGCCATATGAATTCCCATGTGAAACCCGGTTTTATGACAGAGGGATGTGTCATTTTAAATATTTACCCTGCACGCCACATTTATCATTTTCCTCTTCCCTTTTCCTCTCAGTGGAATTTTACAGACATAATCAATGGGGCAGTAAAATGGGAGACATTTAGGAGCTTATAAAAGTCTTCCTTAAAAGGAGCCTGATGTGTTCTGCAGTAAATCACCCCAAGGGGGAAGGCTCAGCGGACTCACCCTGCGCTTTGGGCCGGATTACAAACTTAAGTGAGACCAGCCGTTTGAGAATGACTCTGGCAGGGCCGCGGCGGCTCGAAGGCAGGTTTAATGAAGGAATATGACAAACGCTTCCAGGTAGAGTCTGGACTGCTGGAGCGGTTAGTTTCTGCCAGGAATCCTCAGTCGTCTCTGTCGACTTTCTATATCTCACCCATTCTTGAGAATTGGGACAAATCATGTCCTGCCAGAAAGAAAACTTTAGAAATGATTAGTACCAACACTCTAATTCAAAATTTTTGCTGAAAATTTATTATATAAAGATTTATATTTATGAAATATAGGAAATTTATGGAATGTTTTGGTTTACTTTCATATTTTTTATTTCTAAACTTGCTCTGTCAAGGATTAACAACCTGAATCAATTTCTTTTAAAATATATATTTAAAATATAAAATATATATAAAATATATATTTTCATGAGAATGTTGGCCCTTTAAAGTTGTGTCCCAGATCAACATTCATTCATATTTTAGGGAACTATAAAGTTTAAAACATATTTCAAACAAATTTCTGGGATATATGTATGGATTATAATCCATTATTGACTTGTAATAAGGTTGTAACTTTATATATCTCATGGCTTATTTCATACACAATGTGCTTTACATAAAGTGACAATATGGTCACAACAATCTTGAAAATGCAAGTGCAGAAATAAGATAAATATACATATCAAAAAGTGTAGTAACACAAAAGTCAGTGGAAAATATACAAGAATATAGAAATGTCAAAGATGTGTGCATCATCTTAGTGTTGTGCATAATGTATATCAGCCATTCTTGAGAACTGGGACAAACCATTTATTCTTTAAGGATTTCTATACATTAAATATATGTAATTTATGACATGTTATGGTTTGCTTTAATTTTTTAATTGCTAAAGTTGCTCTGAACCATAAAACACTCCTGTCCCAGAGAAGAATTCACAACTTAAAACAATTAAAAATGTGCTAAAAGTCTTCAAAGCCTAATACTGACAAAGAATAACACGGGAAAATGTTAAAAAGTGCTATTCATCTTTGTTTTAAAATGTATTTTTTATATAAATGTTGGCCGTGTATAGTTGTGTCTCAGATTTCCATCAACTGCCAGATTTTTACAAAAACATGATTTAATCAGGCACAGGTAGTTTCTTTTTTTCAACAAATTCTTTACATAATATTGTTGTCAGATGTGTCTCAACCATAACATGTCAACTCTGTAAAACGTCACTCTGTCAGATTTTCCATATGATGGAGTTGATGTGTACAAGTTCAATCACCAAGAGGTTGTTACAAAGTTTAAAGCCTCTGAAAACTTGGCTTCAAATAGTAAAAATGCATATTTGACATCAAAGTTTAGTTTTTCATTAAACATCCACAAAGATCTGAATGAAAATAAACATTCAGAATAATTAGAAAACCTGGTTCAAAAACAGCTGATTTTGCTGTTTAGACCATTTTTCAAGAAGGTGTGGGCGTGTCAGCTCACGTTTGATTGACAGCTGCCTCAGGAGTCCCAACACGAAAGCTCAGTAATGTCCTCCTGTGGAGGGCTGGAGACGCAGGCCGCAGCAAAACATACTTTAGCACCTAAGCAAAGGACCACCTTAAAAAATAAATAAATATAGGTTTAAGTGTACGCTATATTATAAAATGTCAGCTGCTTTACTTTGTCATCAGACAGCGTTTTCCAACAGGAACCAAATCCACCGTCTGTGCTCTCTTTACAACCACCAGACTACATGGACAGAAACCATCTTTTTATCTCACAGAATACGGGGGTTGCAGGAGTTTTGTGTTTGTGTGATTATTATTGTGTATTGTTTGACTATGGTGTCTTAACACGTTTGTTCGGGTCTGAACCAATGTTATTTGCCATTGAGGCAGCAGGAGACCAGCAGCGCCACTGCCCTGTGGGGGAAAAATGATTTTTTTTAATAGAGTTTTGTGGCTGTGAAGACAGCACAGGCGGCGGCTTCTGTCTGCCGTCGGTAAAGCCTGTCCAACTTCAAAGTAAAGCAGGGAAAAAGTTCTAAACATAGTGTAAACTTAAATTGATATTGATTTTGGCCAGCTTAAATCACTTTGTCTTAAAGGAGTGATATAATGCTTTAGCTCCACGTCGCTGAGTTGGTTCAGACTCAGAGAGCAGCTGCTGCAGCAGCAGCAGAAGGAAGGTTTTGTTGCATATAGCAACTGAAAGATTTTTTTATGACTGGTTATATGGAATTAATTGTGAATTTTCCTAATAAAACCATGCCCAATTCAAACCCAAGGTAGCAATGTGTACAAAAACTTTCTAATTCTTTTCTAATACTTATATGCTTACTCTTATTTAAATGAGACCCTGAATTACATGGTTAAAAGACTATAGTTTTTTTTTACATGGTTTTACAGAGGCTGTAATAGCCAAGTTTGATCTTTTGTAATATATTTTCCCAGCATAATTTAGGAGTACAAATCAAAACCAGTTCAAAACATGGTTTTGTCCCAACTCTCAAGAATTAGTGATCTATTTATCCAGCGACACAAAAGAGCAATTTGAGCAGCACATTTCCATTAAACCCTGAGACAACAACAGGTTGGTTTAGTTAAGTCAGGAGCTGATGAGGTACAACCACCGACATGAATGGTTACCAGGGAAGAGAGTTTGTGCTACACTGCGCTGCAGAGAAAGGCCATTATCAATAGTTACTTTGTTTTCATAGAAATACATGCAGGCATATCACTGGCGCCCTTATCAACACCCACAGCAGCCTACAGCTTCTGTCACGTATGCACCGCGTTATATGACAAGTGCAATGTGTCACAGATTCCCTACATGACAGCATTTCTAATGCATCTTTCATGATTGTAAATGTTGTTGTTTTTGGTGTTAAAAGTGGAATTGGAGGCACAGAATGACTTGGGTGTTTGTTTTTGTCATTCCTGATGCTTTTAAGTGAGACAGGCTGCTGCTATATTAGTCTTAATATGTGTATTGGAAGTATTTAAGACAAAATCTTCATGTATTTGAAAGGCATGGCTGTGTGTTATGAGCAGAGGGAGTTTGTTAGCACAGTTTATCCATGATTGAGAACACTAAAATTAAGCTAACAGAGAGCGGAGCATTTTATTTCAAAGAGCAGCAGCCAACTGGGTTGGGGACTAAATTAAAGTGTGAATGTGGAGCAGAAATGAAGCGTCTCTGCCCGGTTCACTGGTTCAGAAACACAACCAGGAGCCGGTTTGAGAAAGACAGACTTTGACTGTGGCTCAGATATAACAGATAGTCAGACTTCAGATAGACATCTGAATTCATCTGTTGCACAAACAAGTTTAGTTCTTGACTATGTTGAGTAGGACTATGGCACAATGAATTCTGGGTAAATTAAGAAAAAAACAATGTTAGCAAGCCACAAATTACGAGCCATGTTTTCCTCTTTTTTGTTGTTAGGTGCTACTGATATTTGCCTGTGCATTGCTCCCATTATTTCACTGACTGTTTTGTTTTCACACAGCCCATCTACTGATCCGTATCAGCCTACATGAGTCTCATTTTGTGCCTCATATTTTAATGCCTTTCTTAATCATCTGTGATGTTAAAACATCAGATTACAATAAGTGAAAGTAAAAGTGTGCTTGTGTGGAGCTGATCTTCGCATCTGTCATTCTTAGCCTTTTTGAGACAGTCAACATTACGGTTGCGTCCTCCTCCTGCACGCTCTGCAGGCACCACCCGTCACCTGAACTATGCGGAGTATTTCAGACTTCAGACTTTCGAACAATTTATTATCCCGAGTGGGAAACTTTACTTCGCAGTCAGGGCACGGGATAAATGAATTCCCAACATGCGAGAGCCTCTGACACAGACAGTCTCCTGTTGTGTGTTACATGTGTGAAAGGGCAAATCTGGGCAATGTCCCCTGTTGATTCTCAGAGTTCATCGGTGAAAACAGCTGTATGGTAATGTTGCTGAGTACCTCTCCATGTGGACTACCTGTGGGTTGTTTCTTGAAATTTTGCTGATCTAGTTTGTGGCCAACAAAATATTACGTAATCCAAAAGGTCGATAAAATAAGTTTCTCACATTCCTATTCTTGGTCAGGACGGTTTTCCTGCACAGTTTACACACACATCTGTGGCAAGTTGGCCTGTCCTTTTTTTTTTTTTTTTTTTTTTTTAACAATGTCCGCATTGTCTGCACTCATTTTCTCACTTCATGCTTTTTCTGTTGTTGTGTCACATGCTCAGAGGGGTGAAGTGGGGTGCAGCAGCCACCCCTAAAAGATGCCTTGCCGCCCCAGCTGCCACGACCGTTTTGAAAAGTTCTAGTTCAAAATATATATATATGTGAAAAGTTGTGGCTGATGGGAAATTTACAAGATAAAAAGAAGTGAATGCAGCAAGAGATGACACTGTAACTAATTTAATGATTTGTTCTGGTCACATTTCATTACTACTATAACAAAACAAAGAACAGTCCTGACTATTCAAATGTTCATTCAGTTTTTCTAGTAAATTTAATCAAAAGACATCACAAACATACTTTGGCTTCTACAGACATTTTGCTCAGGAATTCAAATGAAATGCTTTGACATAATCAGTCAAATCAGATACTAATGAAGCCGAGCTGGTGCACCTGAGGCAGAGGGGTCAGTCAAAACGTGATCTGCCACACCCACACAGTCCTGGGAAATGGTGTGAACGGCAAAATGAGCTGTTTTTGAACTAAGCTTTCTAATAGTTATGAAAGTTTATTATCATTCAGAATTAATGAGACACTGAACTCAAAGAAGTGATATGATAACGGCATTTTTTTTTACTATTTAAAGCCAAATTTCCAGAGACTAATGCTTTTGAGTTAAACTGTTGAATGTTTATCACCAGAACATATGGTTAGTGTTTTCCTGTGCCAAACAGGCATGTGGCAGTATATAACAATATCATTGTTACAGAGCTTTTATACTCTACAGAAAACATATTGTGTACTACAGCTGTGCTTCTGCATCACAACTAACAAGAAACACACAAGAGATATATCTTGAATGGTCATCAGATGCACACTAAATATTTTCTATCTTAGAGACCAGAGGCAGAGGGACAAGAAATCAGAGGCTGGTCTGTCCAGATTAAGCTATAAAGCAACATGCGATGGGTCACAACAAGAACTGCAGGCGCTTGTATAGTTTCTCATGACATAAAAGCCAAATAAATACACTATATATTTGGATATATGTTCTTATTCTCAGCTTGTAAACTTAGAGCTAAAAAAAGCACAAATGACCAGACATTACTGCACACAGAGCACAGAGAGATGGCGGAGAGTGTCATTTCCAGTATAAATACTGGCTCACTAAAGTCACTGAGAGTGGGTCATTACTCCAAATGATTGTGTAAATATTTCAGACATATTAGTTGACAAATGATGAGGACAAATCTAAAAGGACATTGTGTTTATAAAGCTGGCATCTCAGGTTTATAAGTGGCTGTGTGTTACTGGAACAAACTGTATCATTGTGAAGGCTAAATATGTTATAATTGCAATTATAATTATTTCTCACACATGCCTGCTGTATCCTCCCAGAGTTTGTTATTGCAGTGTTAGCTTGCAGAAACGTGTCAACAGTTATTTTTTTAATGCATCATGCACTGTGCAGGAGAAGTCATGTGTTTAACAGGATATTTGCTGCAGAGCCTGTGATTGACAGGCTTTTTACAACACCGAGCCGCTAATGTGCAGGAGGTTACAGCTCCATGTGATTTCAAAGCAGCCTGGATGTTGGTGTAATAGGTTAAGGCACTGCAGTGAGCATATCATTAGGCGCACATTAGGGCAACCTCATGTTCTGATGGCGTTCAAGGAGGGGCCGACGAGCACTAATGCTTTTTTTCCTGTTCTCTGTACCGTGTAATTCTGAGCTTTTGGCCGCTGTACGGTAACCCGACTTCACACACAAACTTTCATGATAATGTGCATGTAGTTAGCTTAGAGCGAGATCTGGCCCAAGAGAGCGTGAAACAAGGAGCAGGATAAAGCAAAACATGGTGGTGGTGACCTGTGGGAAACCTCCAACACTCCCTTTCAAGCCTGGCTGATATCACAGCCAATCATACAGCGTGACGCTCTTTAAATGGAGGCATCCGGGAGTTGAACAAACACTTGAGAGCAGTTTAACTCTAAATTGTTTGGATTTTGACAGATAAAAAAAGAAAAAAAATGATAACTGGTTATTGCGTTTGCTGTGTACCAGCACCAGCAGCTAAAATTAACTACAGCTGCATGACTGAGAGTCAGACCAGTTAACAAGTCCGGACTGGGTTAGTTACCTGTCACTGGTTGTTCCAAACAGCTGTTCTGTCTTTTATTATTATATGTTAATCAGGGTGTTTATTTATTAAAAGTTGTGTTGAGACTAACTTTAGGTTGGTAAAAATATTTGATATATTGATAACTGATTAAATTACTTTATATACCTTTTTTTTGTAAAAGGACCTATATGTTTGAATTTTAGTTTAAAACATTCAAAAATTAACTAAAATGTTCAACAGAATATGAAGAAATAACATTTTTAAAATTATGTCATAGACGTTTGTGGCCCAGTGCCAATGTCCACCCTCACAGACTCACAGATTTTGAGCAAGCCAGTGAGGGCTGTCCCACTGTCAAATCGCTAAGTCTGCAAGGGCTCTCTCATGGACTTTTTGAGCCCTTTATGCAAACTTTCTGTAAGTCTGCATTTCAGCAGACTTTGCCTGAGGAAATTTCCCACAGTTCATTGTGACGTTAAACATGGGGTTACCGGAGGGAACCCCAGAAGTGTTTTTTAAAAGAAGGTCTGTAAATGACAGCGCTCTTGATTATTTTCATTATTGTATTTGAAAAGTTTTTTTTTTCTTTGTTCACAAACATAAATCTATTAAACCTCTACCCAAGATCTCACATTTTCTTCTCGAACTGAATCCACTCGATTTATTAAAGAACAAAAAAGTACGAAGCTTGTAAAACACTATAAAACATTTTTCCATGAATCCCCTGACTGAATATATTTTTTATATTTACGTAATTGTAATATTGTAATATTTGTATTTAGATTCTTCATATGTATATTTTTTTATTTTATTATGTTGCAAAGTACTGTCCTATCCTATTTATACCATTCTGATCCTTTGCGTTTCTTGCACTCAAGCGCTTGCAGCTTACGTCAGCTGAAGTCCATCAGGGTTCAGGGCTTGAGGCTTTAGGATGAAGAGTGGGATTGGGCCTCTGTATTGTGCTGCAGAGTTATCTACTGAAGTTAGCATGCTAACCAGCTAGCCCCAGCCATCCAGCCTGGTAATACCACTTTGCAGGGTTGAGTGAGTGCTTGGCTGGTGCGGATAATGCAGCCTACTTTTTAAGAGTACTAGTATGAGTAAAATGTGTCAATATCTGTATTAGTGATGAAGAAAAAAAATCCTCATTGGGTAGCAAATAATGCATGTGTTATGTCTATTGATTCATCGAAGTTAAGTCAAATTGATTTAAAAAACTTGTTCTGCAAAAGTTCTCTTACTTCTGTGATTTGAAGCTCAATTCTGAGGCTGTTCTGTAATAATAAATACAGCAACTTTTGATCGAACCATATCAATTTCACACTTAGCCTGTGGTCACATGTGTATGAATGCAAGGGAGGGGTCATCCCAGAGGAAAATTTTGTTTCTCACAATCGTCTTTTCCTTCTCTTGTGAGAAATGAATGATATTCTTATTTTGAGCTTACTGCCCCCACTTAGAGAAAATAACACAACGAAAGAAAAGCTGGAGATCTTTTGCTGAGCTCACAGGTGTCTCAGAGGTTTCTCCTTGACCACTGAGACAAATTTAACATCTCATTTAAGAAAAACAAAATTTCTTGTAGATCTCACAGTTATCTCAAGAGCTGATTATTTCAGGCAAATTTAGGATGAGTGCAGTGAGATGTTCTTCAATCGGGCTCAAATTAGTCTCGGGCTGAGACGACACAAAGGCTATTTCTCAGGAGCCGAATTTCAGAAGTTTGAGAAAATTGTCAAAGTCTCATATTGGTCCTAATTTGAGCTCATTTATGTCGAGGAGACACAGGCTAAATGAGATCTTATTTTGAACCTTTCCTTTCCCCTGGGATTACCTGCCATGGTGAACGACACACACACGCATTTGTTATTGGCTGAGGGTGTGACTCCGCCTGTCAAAGTTCACCAAAGCTGAACTCCACCCAAAGTAAAGGCGCGATTGCATATGCATGACTACGCCACTAAATTACCAACATTTGGTTAGCCTCGCCCAGTCCAAGAACGAGATAGCATTTATTTATCATTATACAACAAGGCGGTATAGCAAGCCTTAGATGTAGTTCCCACTTTGTGACTCATTAAAAACATTTAAAATTATGCACAGTAGATTGGTTGACTACATAAGCAGGGATCGTTTGTTTTAAGTGACAGTGTGTTTACAGTGTTTACTGTCACAAGTGGCTAGTCGCAAGGTAGCCGCTTCACTTGGATGCCTCAGCTCCACCCATTTTTGGAGTGACTGGGAGTTAGCCGAGTCAGCCACTGCGAAGAGGGAGAGTTTGAGCTTCACGCTCTTCAGAAACCTGTGGGTGTCATCACAGACACCCCCTCCACCCATTGTTGAATGGATGGAGGCTGTTGTATTGCACTGCATTAGAGAAGTGTCCCTAATATCTATTCTGCCTGTGGAGTGGACAAAATATTAGAAACACCTCTCATTGCACTGCAGTTTGCTTGCACCATGAACTACAGCCTCCAAACTGACTTAATTCATGAGGGATTTATTGCAGCACTGTTGTATTAGACTGCGTTTGCGTTAGCTTGGTGCACCTAATACACATTTCTAAAATCTTATTCACCAAATGGTTTCTAATTGCATCCCCTTCTTACTGGCAGATTTAAAGTGCACACGCCAAAGATGATGAATGGATTTTCCTTAGCCTTGATGAGTTTAGCCCCTTTAACACGAGCGGAGACTACAA
Organism: Lutjanus argentimaculatus; assembly: GCA_034769285.1. Classification (NCBI taxonomy): domain Eukaryota; kingdom Metazoa; phylum Chordata; class Actinopteri; order Lutjaniformes; family Lutjanidae; genus Lutjanus; species Lutjanus argentimaculatus. The sequence continues at coordinate 15,831,447 of JAWZSL010000017.1, forward strand.
AAATATGTGGAAAATATGTCTGTGGTTTTTGATTTAAAATAATCCAACAACTTGTGTGTGAATGTGAGATTCAAGTGAATGTATAACATAATATTATTCCTGGAATCCTTTTGAATTATCTTAAAATCACCCTCACCTGTAAGACATGATGACATACTGTAAAAAAAGGGTTCGACTTCACAAAACTGGGATAAGAATTCTGATGAAGCCACATTGTGAATTGCATATTTTCTTTTCCTGTATGCATACATCTCTGTGAAGCTCACAGTTCCAGGTAATTTGTGTCTTCCTGTGGAGACATGTACAGTGGAGGTGATAGCATCAGAATTCCTGTCCTGCTGGGAAAAAGGGTTTCACGGGAGTTTCACAAAGGATAAAAGCATGAGGGCGACCGTGCAGCAACTTTCTGTAATTAGCAAAGAAAAACTAAACAAAAGGGGAACAGGCGCGGAGATCATATTGATGATTTTCCACATGAAAACAACGCCATACGTACAAATAACCTGCAAGACAACAATCTGTCGTTGTTGTGTTGGAGCTCTCTTATCTAATAGAAACTGCCGTACAGGGTGTGACCAGCACAGGCAAACGAGACATACAATAACACACAGAAATCTCACATCTCACCAAATCAAAGGTATAATGAGGTTCATAATGAGGTAGCTCGCTGGCTTCTGTGTGTGGGAGAGTTCAGTTGTACAAAACCATTCAGGCTAAAAATTAGACGTGCTAAGAATTTAAAAGAGAAGTTGGATGAAAAAAGCAAAGGCATGTGACATATTTGCTTTCTGTCTTTTGTGTGTGTGTATATAGGAAGCTAAGCAATGTACTGCTGTGGACAAGGTCAGCGGCAAAACATATTTTACTCACCTGAAAAAAAAGTACACTATATTTAGAATGTTTTCACTGCTTTACCTTGCTGTCAAACAACTTTTTCTAACAGGAAAACCACTGTTAAATAAGCAAAATACTGCTCTCTAAAAACCAACCAAACTCCATAAGTGAAATCAGACATTTTTACCCAGGAGCTGCTGGTCTACCGCTGCCTCGATTGGTTCATTTGTTTGTGTTATTGTGTGACTTTAACTATCCTTTAATAACACAGAAGTCACACAATAACACAAACAAACAAACAGATTTATGTGGCAGTAGTCCAGCAACGCCAATGTTCTGTGAGGTAAGACGATTGATTTTGCCTATAGAGTCTGGTTGGTTTGTGGAGAGCGATATCTGACTTATGTAACAGCGGTTTCCTGTCAGAAAAGGCTGTAGAGCCGTGAAAATATTCTTAATATAGCATACACTTAAACTGATTTTTTTAGGTGGACCTTTCGGTGGCTAAATTACCTTTTGTTGCTGACCTACAATAGTAGGGCTCAACAATTAGGATTTTTACCACCACTTGCTGACCGGGCGAATGGTAAAAAAGTTTAACTATTAAACTGTTTTGATAATCGACTAATGGTTAAAGTAATTTTTCATAAAAAGCAAAACAGAAAATGTTGTTTTCAGATTCTCAAATATGCAGATTTCCCACTTTTCTTCGTTTATTATCATAATGAACTGAATATCTTTGGGTATTGCACTAACAAAATGAGACACCTTGCACTTTTTTCACTATTCTCTGATATTTTATACACCATGCAGCCCTAGATCAAACACGACTGATAACTTTAACCCTAACCTAACCCTAACCCTAACCCCAACTCTCTTGCCTGACTGGGCAAGTGAACAAAGCATTAATGTTAAACCCTGAACAGTGTTTTGCTTAGCTTCCACTGGTGCCCCTCTGTGCTTGTCCTAAGTCGGGGTCTACCGACTGACATCACAGGTAATAGGCAATACACTGACTGTGGATAAGTACCTCATACAACCCCACATCAAATAAGACTAATAGAGACCAAATAGCTCACTTATAAAACAGAACGTCAAACTGATTCGAATGACATTCCTCCCAATGTGATGTCAACTAATCTCCAATTACTATTAAATAGATTTGGTACACGTTCCTCATGTCTTTTATATTTGGGGATTTAATTTCAATACAAACACTTGATGCCAATATTTCCATCTCTTTCCAGCTTCACATTGCAGGAAACGGACAGATGAACTGTAAAATGTCGAGCTACTGAAGCAAACTACGTTTTCCAGCCGATACTGTGATTGTGATTCCCACATAGGCTGAGGCCAAACAGCAATTCAAGAAGAGGACAACCGGATACAACTGGACTGACTGGAGAGAAACAGATGATTTGGTCTGAAGAGGAATTCTGTGGGCTGCCTCTGTGGACAGGAGATGGACCGTTGAAACTCAGCACTTCACAGGGCATTAGGTGACACCAAAGTTGAGCCTCCCAGTGTCATCTACATACTGTCTACAAGGGACTGCCTGTGTTCTTGAATGGGACAATACTTAACTGCAGGTTTTAAAGGCATTCCAGGGAACCTCTGGACACAGTGAATGTGGCCTGTGGTTTCAAAAATGACAGCATAAACTAATTTTGTACAGTATATTATCTCGTAAGTTATCTATTTATGATACACTGAATCTGTAGCAAAAAAAAAGTCGTGCAAGGCTGTCTCAAGTTACTGTCCAGTTAAGAAACATTCATTTTCATTGCACAAACTCCTTAGTGTAATATCAGCTAAACCAAAGGGCTGTGCATTTTCAACTCTGGTGTCTGTTCTCAGTTTTAATCTGTCAGTTTCGATCCTGGACTCTATTTCCACACAAAAGTTATTTTGCTTAAATTCTGTTTTATAGTACAGCTATATGGGAAATGTTCGTTTCTGATTGGCTGGCTGTGAATATCTTATAACAAGACAATTCAAATGTAATTCATGTCAACTATCAGTATAAATCAGTATAAATCATCGTGCAAGGTACAGTATTATAAACTGCAGGTAACCATAGCAAAATATTCCTCTTCTGTGCTAAGTTATCCGTTAACTCCATATGTATTTTCCTTTGGGAAGTGGCCATGTTATAAGATCGAAAACTCACTCTGAAATGTCAGACAAAACGGATTTGATCGAGGAAATATGACCTGCACCTCATCCATTATTTTGTTAAATCGTGACACCATGTTGTGCGCTACATAACATCATCTGTTGCATTAAGAAATAAAATATTATAAGACTGTGTAACTTTGCTAACGTGTGCTCTGTGTGCAAACTCCCCACTACTCCCCACCACACCTCTGCCACGATCAATCTCAGTCCCTCCAGGGTCATGCAGGCTTTTTTTTTTTTTGGAATCGCTGCGGCTGATTTCACGGCAGCTTTTCCAAATAACTGTGATGCATCTTGTGCTGTGAAATTGTGGGAGCAAATTTGTTTTTTTTTTTTGTTTTTTTCTGTATAAAATCAGAGGCAGCTTGATCCGGGGACAGTAAAACAGCATTCTGTTCTGAGCGTTCTAAGTAACTTTTACAAAAAAGCCCCAGGAATACAAAAATTCTGACAAGTGCACCAGGGGGTACTCCACAAAGGAGAAAAATTTTGAGCTCAAACTCAGTCAAAACAGCAAACAGAAAATAATAAAATACAATCAATTTACATTTGTGTGATCAAATTTCGACATTGGTCAAACAAGTTTGTGGAAAAGTTGCAGTGATTTGACAAAACTGCAAGGTGGTGCAGGATTCACTGCGATTAGTTGAATTTGTGTTGGTGGAGCTGTATTCTATAGGAAACGTGTCTGTCTATACGTAATTTGCATACACACGCACTTCGCTAGTTTGCAGCCTGATGTAAAAAAGAAATGAAGCTTGGTGTTGGAACATTTCCCACAGAAAGACAACAAAGTCAAATACTACTAAAGTTCTTAAGTTAAGTTGCAGCACTATACTGTACGACATTAAGAAGAAGCACCTGGCTGCCATGTCCGAGGATGGCTCACAGTCCAATGGGCCTTTCCCACCATGCCGTCAATGTTTAGGCGGGCTGCGGTGACATCTCACCAGCTGCCAACCTGTGACGACCCTCCTGTCTCCCCCTTGAACGAGTTTTGTGACACTCAGCTCATGTGTGTGCATTATTTTAACGTTGTTTAACATCCCCAAATGAAAACTGCTTCCTGTTTGTGCTGCTTCATAATAAAAGTGTTTACAGAACGAAACAACACAGGACTCTTATTGTGAAGGATTTCAGGAAACAGTGCGTTTATACCATATATGAACATTTATCCACCGCTTTACAGCCATTCCACTCAATCCTCCTTCAAGCGGGTAGCCCTGTTGTAATGGAAATGCAAACTTTGCCGTGCTGGGCTGACGTGCCGAGTCAAACCGAGTCGAGCCAGGCCTGTTCTGTGTGAGGAAAAGGGCCACAAGACCACGCTTTTGCTAAAGGAGAGAAGTGTGATGCTCGAGCCACACTGGCTGCTGCTTTTTTCTGTGTGATGCATGCAGTTCTCAACAAAAATGCACAGTTTGTTAGTTAGTTACCGATAAATGGATGTTAAGCTATTGAACGCTAATATTAACTGAAAATGAGTTGTGATCAGTCTGACTAGGGATGTTCCTGGCGACTAATTTCCCTGTCGACTAAACGAAAATTTTAATTAAGACTAGTCGACTAGTCTAAAAAAAGGAAAACACTCAGAAAACAGTCAAAATTTAGCACAATTTATTGTTAAGAATTTGAAACATTGTCCCAAAAAAAATACTGTGTGTAATAAGAGCTCTTTAAGCCTTTAATCACAATGTTCAACAACCATGTCGGATTTTAAATGCCGCTGAAGTACGAGATACTATGCGCCGTGCAGTATAAATGTGAACATGACGGCAACTCAGTCAAAAGTTAACCACTAAAATAACATCCAAAACAAATAAATTGCCTCTGACACATTGAACCTTGCAGATTATCCGACAAAAATGATAGCTTTGATTCACTTTCAAGTTAATAAAACATCTAAATTATAATTAAATTTCAACTGAAATGAGAGGCATTTTGCGCCATGCAGTATGAATATAAACCCTGCACATTCGACAAAAACTCACTTAAAGTTAACAAATAATGTAACATCTAAAAAAGATAAATTGCTGCTGAATTGTGAAGCTCTATGCGCAGTTCAATATGAGTGTAAAATTAAACAAACATCTAAAATAAATTAAGTTCTGCTGAATTGTGAGGCGCTGTGCGCCGTTCCATTTAAATGTAAACCTGGTACATCAGCCACCAAAAAATGATAAAACTCACATAAACAAATAAAATACCACGTGACATTAACAATTTGCCACTGAAATGCGTTTGCATCATTATTTCAGTATGAACCTTGCATATGTATTATCCTACAAAACATAAGTCACTGAGTAACATTTATAATAATCAGCAGCTGAGTGCGGTTGACAGTCGGCTTTAAACGGCAGGTACATACACAGACACACACACACACAATGGTATGCCTACTTACTCGACTGATGAAAAGTTTTTGTTCAGCGAAATTAACATGTCAACATGTTCGGGTGAAAGACGAGAGCGCAGTCGATTAACAACAAGTCCAGCAGCTGAAAAAACTCTCTCAGCGGGCACAGATGTCGCAGGCACACAAAGATAGCGACTTGCAAGGTGGGACAATTTTGGAAAGCGCCGTTTCTTCTCGCTCCACCACACAAGCGGGTCTTCGGTCGGCGGGATGCCGGCTTCCCTCCAGTAGCGCTCCAGCTCATCTTGATCCGCAGCTTCTCCATAGCTATCTCCAAAGAAAGAGATCAAACACGTTTTCTGCCGTTTTGGTTGCGTGCAGCTCCCAGACAAGTCTTCATCTGTGGGCCCGCAGTCTTCTTCATTCTCAGCATCTTTCTCACCATCATTTGCTGTGATGCCGTGATACTGAGCTGCAAGCTTGTCTCTTACTGCCTGCCGCATGTCCGCCTGGAGAAAGCTGAGGTGTTTGTGGCGGGGATCAAGAGCGGAGGCAAGAAGTGCGACGCTTCCAGCTTTTTCTGTGTCTGTTGGGCACATTCGTCTCTCCAGTGAAGCTGCCACTGTCTTCTTGAACTCGGCCACGTTGTTGGGATCGCTTGCCAAGTTGAGATGCCTATTGGAGGTAATTGAGTAGATGGAAATCAGTTTACGATCCCATTTTGACATATTAAAATATAAAGTAAGTCTGGAACAATATTGTGTAATTAAAGTCTTATTAATTACTATGTTAAAATTGTTATGACGACATCCTTCTCCCTCATTTAAATAGTTTTTTTTATTATTATTGTTACTTTATATTTACCTTTTAAGCAAACTCATGGTAATGGGGAACACCATTGACACCGACACGTATGCCTCGCCACACAGGGCAGTGGTGGCACTTTTAAGGGATTCCAGCACCGGGAGCATGGCCTCGATTGTCTGCCAACTCTCATCCGACAGCTCCAGCGTCCTGGCGTCTGTCAGCTTTGTCGCTGTTCTGTCTGACAGAACAGCGGTGATGGCCCACCGCTGCTCGTGGATGCGCTGAAACATGTCGCTTACAGAGTTCCAGCGTGTCTTGCAGGACTGGATGAGTTTGTGCTCTGGTAGGTCTTGCTGCTGTTGCTTTTTTTTAAGCGCCACAGTAGCCACAGTACTGTGATGGAAGTGGCTCACCAGTCTCGTGCAAGCGCCAATCAGCCGGCTCATGGCGCTGGCCTTTAGTCCATCGTTTATTGCCAGTTGCAGAGTATGTGCAAAACAGGGCACTGACTCCCACTCCAGCAGGTTGTTGTTTGCTACTACCATGTTGCTCGCATTATCGTGGACACAGGCGATGACTTTGTTATCCAGTCCCCACTTGCTAATAGCACCTTGCAGGTGTGCTGCCAAGTTTGCAGCTGTGTGCCTTTCCTCGAGAGCGCACGTCTGGAGCACGTAACTAACTAGGTTTCCGTCCATGATGAAATGACACGTTATTGTCATGTATGCTTCTGTTGTTATGGAAGTCCAGCCGTCTGTTGTAATAGCCACATATTCTGCCTTCTTCATGTTGAATTTGATCTCTTCAGTCATTTTATGGTGGATGCGCTCCAGCCTGGAAGTTATCAGTTTGCGTCCTGGCACAGTGTATTCGGGCTCAACATATTCCATTAACTTCCTGAAGCCTTTACCTTCAACAAAGTTAAGTGGAAGCATATCTTGCGAGGTCATTATCGTGATGAGCTGCGTTATCTTCTCAGACCGGACGGGAGCACAGCGTCTCCGGGTAAACGATGTCAAATCGGCCTGAGTGTGGCTAGCACCGCTAGCAGCAGCAGCCGTCCTTTCGTGCAGATTAACATCCAAATGCTTGAGTTGAATGTGGTTGCGCATTGCTCCAGTGGAGTGATTGTATGCCAGTTGTTTCTGACACAGTCTACATACTACCTTGTTTTCACTTTCTAAATTAAAGTACTGCCAAACCGTGCTGGTTTTGCGAGAGGCCATCTCTCCAATTTCCCACCGTGCTGTTTTAAAACTCCTGTCTACTCGAGCGTTGCCGCGGAGAGGGGGACTGCGGTCTGACGGCTCTGTAGCCCCGACTAGTGGCGGGCGGCCGCATGACAGTTAAGCGGCCTTGTACATGTATAAAACACAAATTGGTTTAACCGACTAATATTTCTGGTGCCGACTAGTGAGGGGGCGGACGTTTAATCGTTTAGCCGACTAATCGCGCGCATCCCTAAGTCTGACTAATGTGAGATTTCTTTCTTGTCAGGTTGTTTGATTTTAAACGATCTTATCGACCTAAAGAAGCAGGACTTCTTTTCAAAAGAGAAACATGAGCCTGTGAAGAGTCCCGACCCCCATTTTGGGGACCACGACTCTGTTAACACTGATTAATGTAAACTACTGTTGATATGAGCTCAGGAGACAATTATAAACATATTCATTGTTCTTATTTTTACGTAATCTTTTGCCCACTGAAATCAGCGTCTCTGGCTCTGCTTCTGTTTGAGCAGACATCATGTTCCATTACGAGAGGAATTTACAAGATTTGGGACTTAATATAAAACAAACAAAGAGCAGAACACGTGAATTTGAAAACAAACTGTGACCAGCATTGACTGTGCCAGGCGTGCTGTGTGTGTGTGACCACAAAAAGCCACAACAGCTCGAGTGGAAACAATTATCCTGTCTGAGAGTTAAGCCGCATTTCTTATCAGCTGATTCCTGTTATAATGTTTTCCACGGGCAGGATTAGATTGAAATCAATTCTAAACAGGGAAAAGAAAAGAGAAGCCACCACTTTTTTTTTTATTAAAAGAAATGTTACATATTTCAACGTAAACTACACATTAAAGTTAAAAAAGTTTTTAAAATGTAAAGGAGGGGCTCTTCAACACAGGAAAACTCTCAACCCCAAATGTACTAATTATAGTAAACTGTATGCCATTTTGCTATACTAGAAGCAATTTCAGTGGGTTAGTCTCGCATAGCCAGAATTCCCTCCTCGCACAGCACTGTGGAGAGAGGTCTGACTCCACACACTATCTTTCTGCTATAATGGAAGAAATGACCTGGCTTGTTTGTGTTTCTCTAAACCAATCACATCATCTAGGGCGGAGCTAAGCCTGTGCCCCTTCAAAACAGAAGGTGTGTCTTGATACGGGCTCGTCTTGAGTCAAGCGGTTGTAAAACGGTTGGTTATCCACAGGTCATTTTCTACAAATTCTTCACAATTATATCAGGTCCCTTGATATTTTATCTCAAAGCTTTCATAATAAAGCAGCAAAATCTGTTGCGTTTTCACCAGCAGTAACTTGACATGAATCCTATCAGCTGAAAGCGAACGTGAAAGTAAAACAAAACAGATACCGCTGAGTACAAACAGCGACTCAGGAGAGAAACTAAACTTCAACCCACAGGGGTTCACACACAGGCCTTTAGGGGCTACAGAAGTACTGAGAAAGAACACACACTTTTAAAACGTCTTCCTCTCTGGCTGCTGTACAGACATGAGTTGAGTCTCGGCTCTCCGGTGCACACAGAAAGGTCTTGGTTACCATGATTTGTTGCCTGGAAAAAAGCGCCGGTAACAGTACTAGCGCCTTTCTGAAAAGTAATGAGATTTTCAACAAGAAATGCTCTGAGCGGCTGCACAAAAAAGACGCCGGGCTCAGCACCTTTTCTCTAGGCGGCTGCAGACGCTGTCACCTCATCGGGAACAACTGAAAAAAGATGCTGGCTTTCAGGACAAAATTACACCTGGTGAGTCAGTAGTCTGTAGGTGTATTACCTACAGGGGATGATGGCTAGCAGGGCCCCAGTTTGGAGAGGAAGCAGCAGGGTTACCATTGAAGGAAGCTAAGCAATGTTTAAAAATTTTAAATGTAAATTCTGCCACTAGGGGTCTCTCTCACATTAAAACAATAAAATAGTTTGATTATATATTATATCTTAAAACTGTTGCTGTTTTTTAGTTGGTTTAAATAGTCTTTTCTGCTGACCCTGTCCACTGCAGTACATCGCTTAGCTCCCTGCACTGCAAAAAAAAATCCAAACTATCCCTTTTAAAGGATGTGTTTGCAGTGTTTTCTATTAATCGTGACACAAGCACTGTGATGAAACACCAGTGTGATCATGAAACTATTTTTAATTATTTTCTTTTCTCTCTCTCCTCTTGATTGCACATGTAAAGCACCAGACTTTAAATATGCGTGTCTGCGCCAACAACTTGTCCTGAGTCAGTGTCACGGCACAGTTTCTTCAGGACAGGCTGATATTTTCAGAACACGTGGTAATTTCTGCCAAAAACAAAGTCCTCTGACACCAAATTTAGACTCCAATGCTCTCCAGTTAGACGCCCTTAAACCAAATTGAGTCAACGGCGCCTTAATTAGATAAAGTATTGTGGATTCATCCTGGTAATGTGGTAACGTGACTGAGGCACATACGGCTGGCTCCAGCTTATGACCTCTGCCATGCCATCCTGATTCACATTAATAGCAGCCTTGTTAATATGACAGTTCAGTAGGAGAAATGAGAATCCAGAAAATCCTTTTCCTCAAATGACCACAGGCCTGGCATCATATAATCAACACTTTTTCGTCACTGGGCCCATTTTATACGGTAATTTTTCTTACTTCCATCAAGACAAGAAGGACAAACACAGATTACATCCCACAGATATTTCAGTGGCAGCCATAATGCAGTTTGATGGGAAGAAAACAACCCTGCAATCGTCAAAGTCAAAGGTAAATGTTTTGTTGTCTCCCTCAGAGTGAAATGAAATGCACTTTAATAATAAAGCTAGGAAAAATCCATCATAGAAAGGGCAAAGATAAGAATTTCTCTGCTGACAGCTGAAAACAATGCCCCCCTGAGGCCCGCATTGCATTTTAAGCAAGGATGTAACCCTGTTCTTAACCTGGAAAAACCCAGGTTACCCATGAAATTGCTTAAATACATGATTCTCTGCAGGCTGACAACAAGTATTCAGACAAATAACACAGAGTGCAGTGCATGAGGATGACTGAGGAAAAGAGTATCTCTTCAATTACTCCGTCTTAAATTACTCCTGGCCAGCTAATTGACAAGACTAACTGCCTGCTTTGACCATCTACTGCCATCTAGTGCAGTTATTTGTGATTACCAGCTTCATAAAGTGAACTAACACAACCTGGCTCACTGATTTTCTCCTCCATATAAAAGCTGCAAGATGTTTCCTTTGATTCTGAGTTTTCAGTTCACTGTCTGCTCCTCCTTCATCCCCGCAAAACGTCCTGTTCCTCAACTTCCTGCCCAGAAGAAAAGCTCGATTTCTCAGACACCTGATGCACAAGCAATGCAGAGTTTATTATATATCATGAAGAGCAGCTGAGTGGAAGCTGTGTCTCTTCTTCACTGGTATAGGTGCCTGAGCAATGAAGCAAGTGGAGCTGCTGCACCCCCACTATTAGACTTTGGGGAGCAAACGTGTGCTTTGGCATCCCCGCTTTTTGATCATATAAATTTGTTTCTTTTTAAACATTTGAGCTACTTCAGATCAAAAATACTTCATAATCCTTTTTAATCAACTTAAGTAAATATCTCCTCACTGTCCTCTAGCTCCTTGTTCTGTGTGTGCGGTGAAAAAAAAAATCTGATGTTTGGGAAACAAAAATGTGGCTTGGACTGAGTCACACAACACTATTCCAGTTGATCAGAGACAGGCCGCGTTTGTGTCTGTGCACAGGACAAGGGGAAGATGACGGGGAGCGCACTGAGCACTTAACGGGTCTGCATGTGCAGCTTGTTACATATTATGTAATGTAGTTGTATATATTTAATTTAAAGAGAATTTAAGTCAAGACATTTTACACACTATTGCACTGTTGCACTGTTATGCCATGTGACATTTTTAGATTATGACTTTTTGTCTGGATAAAGCTCAGTATGAGTGTTAGAACACAAATAGATATAAATGCAATGCAAGAAACTGAAAAGAAAAAGGGAATAATTATAATGATATTGTTAACTTTTAAAGTTTTTCAGGGGGTCATACCCATAGTGCATTCATGTGGTGTTGGAATAATGAGAAAAATTATTTCCTGTCTGGGAAAATTCGTGTGAACGCCCCCTCAAGTCAGAACGACAGCTCGGAGAGTGGGAGAAAATTTTGTTACACAAGTTGCCATGTTGCTGTCTGCTGATGTCATATATGCATAATGTATATATCATCATATACATATATGCAGAAACTTGTGGGGTTCTTCTGTAAAATTCATTAAAATCAAAGACAACTTGTTCCACTCTATTCTGAGTGTTCTCAGGTCAAACCCAGTCAAAACAGCACAAAATTATAAAATAAAGGTGCACACAGAGCATTGCTAAATGTCAATAACAATGACAAATGTGACACAAAATATAAATGCAAAAAAGTAGTGAATGATAAAACGAAACATGTATGACGTTTGCATGGGGGACTGCTATGAACTGGAACTCACGGGAAACAACTATGAAAAGTTGTGGAGTTTGGGCAAAATTGCAAGGTCGCACAGAATTTATGGCAATTGGTTGAATTTGCGTGAATTGTTGCAATCACACCATCGCATCCTCCTGGAGGGACTGATAAAAGCACATGAACACACCGAAGAAGGAATGACGACTTTCCATCTAAGAGAATGCACTATGTCCTCAGCATTTCTAAAATTTTGGCTACGGCCCTGGCCCCTACAAGCCACTCGAAGACCCTTGTTGGTCTGGATTAGTAAAACACGTGGAAACAAGAAATTGTATTCCAAAATATGCAAAAATATGTGCAGCCAATGTTGATTTTACATATATCATCACTGCTGTACAATTAGACTAAATGCTGCCTCTTGACCTTCCTCCTAAACCACTGAATTTAAAGAGGCTGCAGGCCTTTCGAGGAGGCACCAAACAAGCCTTAATGAGCAGCAGGGGCTCCTCTTTGAACTGTTGTCAGTGTGTCAGAGGATGAAGAAAACACATTTGGGGCTTGTTGTCTCGTCTCCACCAAAACTGATCCTTTCATTTCCACACAGGCTAGCCTATTTGATGATAGCTCACTGCCACGGCGAAAGTAAACTCACCAGAGCCACAAATTAGCTTGTGACAAACTCATCCATCACCGTTGCCGGGGTGACTGTATCCCAATACGTGCCGTAGCCTGGCAACAGTGGCTAAACAAAAGGCTCGCAGCTAGCGGGCTGATTTGCCTGGCTGGGTTCAAGATGAGCCGACCCGGCAGCAGCCCTGATGAAAGAGGGGTCAGTCAAAATGGAAACCCAGGAGGTCATCTGTGTGTGTTTACCAATAGTCACAGCGCAGCAGTGAGTCCCGAGACGAGGCTGTTGTCCGCCTTCGAGAAAGACACTCACACCAGGAAGGTTTACCTGGCAGGGAGAGGTGAGTCCGCTCATCTGCGTTCAGCTAGGACCGCTAAAATAAAATAAAAAAACAAAACAAAACAAAACAAAAAAAAAACACTCAACCCAGAAACAAGAGCAAAGGGACGGGCTCTCCCGCTCCCATTTATATTGAGTTTCATTTCATCGTGGGTATGTCCCTGCTCTCTTAAATTGCATCCCTGCGTTCCGCGCTTGCGTCCTTACCTTGCGTCTTAGTTTTAGTTTTAGTCCCTCCCACTGAGGATTCATGGAGATACGCGAGGAAAACGACGCGAGGAGGGAGGACACGAGTAAATCTGTTTTCAGAGACATGAGACGTCCTCTGGAGCGTCACGTGAGGTTGTTGTTGATTTTTAGTGATGAGCAGATCAGCTGTGAGTTCATCCGACACCTCCTGTGTGCAAAAATCAACCTGTCACCACCCGAACAAATAATTCTCTCAGATTCAAGAACAGAGCCTTCAGGTGACTTCTTTGCTGTGTGTTGTATTTAAGCAGGGCCGGTCCTGATCTCCATGGGGCCCTAAACAAAATTCTGCTGAGGGGCCCTTTGCCACACAGTCACACCTGACAGCCTAGTGCTCCCACAACAATCCTCCCTCCTTTTAAAACAGTTTGCTCCATCTGTCGGTCAAAGAATAAGTAGATCAGTAACAGACTATATTATATATAGTCTGTGTAGAATCTTGAGAGAAGTGAATTTTTTTTTTTTTTTTTTTTTGACTGTTTAGAGATACATAGTTTTCACAGAACAGTGCTGCTAGAGACATTGGAGATCTTATACACCATGATGCATTGCTGTAAATTAAACTAGCTACAGTGGCCTCTAAAGTATTTAAAATGAGCTCAACCTTAAACAGCTACAGCAGTAAATAGAAGTAACATTAATGCAATAATATTAATCCAGAAACATCAGACATAATAACACTGACAAGGAACATTTTGCAACATGAATACTTTTACTTCAAGTACATTTATCTGCTAATATTTCCATACTTTTACTTCAGTAAGGTTTTGCAAATGCAGGACTTTTACTTGCATTTAAGTATTCTTACAGAGTGATATTAGTACTTTTGCTTAAGTAAAGGATCTGAATTCTTTCTACACTCCTAGCCACCTCAGAGGAGTCACATCACTTCCATATATTTTGTCTGGACAGACCAACAGACTGGTCTCCACAGAAGCTGCTGCAGGAAAGTGTGCACGTGCGTATGAACGCAGTTGACTTTTCTGAGCTACAGATTATAAACCCTGCTGCACGTTGGCGCTCATCGAATGTGTTAAATAGCTGTATTTCATTCTCACTTCTGTCAGACAGAAAATCACAGAGCAGCCCTGGATGTGTCTGTAAGCTTGACACAGACAGACAGACTGCAGCACAGCTAACATCAGACAGAAAGAGGGAGGAGCATCAACTTAATGTTACTGTAAATGAATGATGTCAAACTTGGAGAGGACAAAACACACGTTTACCTGATTACTGTTCACCCCGTTCACTCTCGGGATGTTATTTTTTCTTTAGTTCTGCATTATCCTCTCATTAAAGTTGCAAACATCGATATCCACTTTGACAGGAGGGGGAGGCGGGGCCCTTCTGTACACCACGGGGCCCTACGCAACTTGCGTGGCGTGCGTATAGGGCCGACCAGCTCTGGTATTCGGCAGCAGAGAGTAAAAAGTGCGCCAAACAATCATTGCATTATTATGCAAGAGTAAAATCTGCTCCCTCAGTTTTAAATAGGAGCATAAGACTTAAACTGAAGATGCAGGTGACACTTGTAGTCCATTTACAGTGAAGTATCAAACTGAATTACTGACTGAATCTGGCGACTCATAGACATTTTACTAAATGTTTTAATGGAGAACTCAGTGACCCAAACAAAGAATTACACTAAAATCGATACAAATGTGTATTGTGTGTAGTCGCTAACAATTTATGGAGCAGCACCTCCGGCAATTGTGTTAATGGCTTGTGAAAAACAGGGACAGGTGTCCATGTAATTTCACCAGCAGGTTTCTAGAGGGTCATTCAGTCATAATCAGATGTTTAGAGCCAAAAATAGCGGCAGCTGGGAGCTCTGGGTGGGCTTGAGTGTTGTTGCTAAAATACCTGCAAGCAAACTCAATTTCTCACTCAGTCTAAAATCTCTTTACACCTTATTATCTTCTTGATGGTAAGATAATTATTAAAATCATTACCTAGTAGACATATATGCAACGAACTAGCTGAACTAACCGCTAAGACAACTTCTTAAGCATATTTCCACTAGAAGACCTTAAGGCTCTAGCACACAGCATAGTTGGATGTTTGAGTTTCACTGTACAGATTGATGCATGTGCACAGTTTGACACTGGTTATGAAACAGGCTATTTTAAGGTGGACTTATGAGCATCTCAGTTAAATCTTCCTCTCGTTGCAGCCGTCTCTTTTCCTATTTATTTTCATATCTTCTATCTGTGTGTTACAGTGTATTTTTGGATGAAAAAACAGCTGCAATAACTGTCTTTCACAGAGTACTACAGTGAAGAAGGGAAGACCTTTGAACTGCGTCTTGTTGGAAAAATAAAGCAACAGTTAAGCGCTGATCCCACTCTTCGTCCTGAGTTTCCACCTTCTCTTGGAGTGGCAGAATTCACCCAGCGAGCCACAGAGGTGGCTTTGGGGAAAAGCTCACGGGCTATAACGGAGAACCGGGTAATCTCAGCTGTGTGTGAGCACTACAACTGATTATAGCTTATCTCTATGTGCCTGTTGCTGTGCAACAAGCACGTAGAGATGAAGCAGTGGCCTGTCCATAATCATGCAATCAATCTGTGCCAGGTACGTCATTACCTGGTGGCACTGTGCAGAGTAAACTGTAATTTTACACCCAGCCTCTGCCTCTGTATAAATCAATACAGTGTCAACGCTCAAGTGTTTCATTATCGGTCATATTAATAACTCAGCTCTTGGTGTTCTCTGACTTTTGTTGCAGGTGGTAGATGTCCAGACTCCTGGTTTTACCGCTGCTGTGCGTCTTGGGGCTGAACTCTTGAAACACTGGTATGATGTCTGCGCTGCTTGGTGCGGTCCGGTCTACCTGTCTTCCCCTGTGATGGTAATTAAAACCTCCCTTCCTCTCATCAGCATTCAAAGATACAACCCCTATTCCAAAAAAAATTGGGTGGTTGTGTGAAACATAAAGAAAAACACAATAATTTAAGTAATCTGCTAAGTAGGAAAAGGGTCTTACAACATCACCTGTACAGTAGATAATTGTGGTTGTTTCCCTGTCTGTATAGCTTCATAAAGTGTTTCCAGATTTCAGGGCATTCAAGGGCTTTGGTTGCATGTTCTCAAGTTCATACATGTGTGATCATAAATTCTGTGCAGCTGCAGTCATCCTGTTTGACATGATACGCCTAATTTCTCTGTAACTATAAACAATCAAACTGCTGAGGTAAAAACATGTTTTTGCCCGATACATTCATTAAAGCAGGATTTACAGTACAAGCAATAGAGGCAACACAAATACATGTCAAACAAAGTTAAACAGTCGGACTACATACAGAAAGCTTTCGTTTTGTTTCATTTCACTATTAGCTGAGCTAATGCGCTGTGCTTGTGTAAAACAGCTGTGGTGGATGAGACACCAAACCTTAAAAAGTACCAATAAAAGTATCGATAACATCGGAGCTCATCAATACTCCGGTCTTTAATATTTTAGCCTCAGGGCCTGTTTAATACTGAGTTTCAGTACGCATTCCTAATAATACCAATCAATTAAAAGACAGAAAATAGAATGCATAACATAAGCTAAAAAAACGAATAAAATTAAAGTTAGAAATAGAGTATATAGAGTGCATGAAATCAAGGAAAATAGATCATTTAAAAGAAGAGCAGCAGTGTATAAGTGTCAAGCAAAATGCAAAACACAGTCCCAGGCCTGTGTAAGGGAAAGTCACAGCTAGTTAAACACTAAAGTGAAGAAATAAGTTTGTAGCTTTCTTTTACCTTGCAGTACATGGGAGTTGCTGGTCTACCGCTGGCTTGATCAGTGAATTTGTTTGGATTATTTTGTGACTTTGGCATTGTATCACAATCTGCTGTAGTCAGTACACTGACTACGGAAAAGTACCTCATGTAACCCCACTTCAAATAATCTGAACTATCCCTTTAAAAAAAGTTTGGTAATTCAATTATATAAAAAAGTATTCACTCACAGCAGTAGCTGGATGCTGTAATTACATCCTGGGGTTTCAGAGGGGTATTGATCTTGAGGGTAAGTATTACTTTATTATCTGATGTTTTGTCCTGATCCTCCCTGCAGACTCATTGGCCGGTATCTTCCAGGCAGCAGGGATCACAGATATCCGTCAATATTATTACTGGGATGACGATCAGCGGGGCATTTGTTTGGAGAAGCTTTTGGAGGATCTGGAGAGGGCTCCGGAGCGAAGTGTTGTTGTTCTGTCAGCCTCTGCCCACTACCCGACCGGAGCCGACCTCTCTAAGAGTCAATGGGCTGCAATTACACAACTCATCACGGTAACTCATGTGCACTTTTATGCTCTTTAACAGAGCCTGAAATTATGTTTTATAGACAAGCAGCTCTTTTCTCCTGTTGAGATGATCACTGGCTGTTTTGGCACTGTTTCAACAGAGGCGGAGGCTTTTCCCTTTCCTCCTGCTGCACGCTCAGGCGCTTGCTACGGAGATTTGGAGCGGGATGCCTGGCCTGTACAGTGCTGTGCATCGCAGGGGATGGAGCTCCTCTGTGCTCAGTCCTTCTCACACAGCTTTGGACTATATGGTGAGTAAGTGATGAAGAATCTCTTATTTTAATTCAATTTAATTCAATATGCTTTATTGGCATGACATGGCACACGTGTTACCAAAGCACAATTACAATAACAAAGACAATTAAGTAACTGAGTTATTATTCAGTTAAATCAAGTACAACTACATATACTATATACTACATACTGTAATGGTTGTCTTATCCCTGCAGGGAAAGAGGAAAACAAATGGAGAGGATGGTGTTATAGGTTGAATATAGTATTTTTATAGTCACTTCCTGTTTTATTTTGGTATGTCTTCCCTTGTGTGTCTGTTTTCCCGTTCTTTTTGATCACTGATTATTTTCATCTATTGATTGCCCTTGCCCTTGATTGCCCTCACCTGTGTCTTGTTATCCTCATAACAACACATGGTGGCACTTGTTCTGTTAAAACGTCATTTATGAACCTTTACAAGTTATTAATCAATGTGTGCAGCTTATGATGTACCTTAGCAGCTCTTCCCTAAGTGCGCCCGCTAAGAGACAGTCTGGAAACACTCGTAGGAAAAGAAGTTCCTTTGCTAAGGTATACCTTAAGAACCTGCGCAGAACACTAAGGTGCATCAAAACCAGGAAACGCGACCCTCATCTGATTGTCTGAACTTCTAGAGTTTCCTTGTGAATTTCTGCTTTGTGTTTTTTCCCCGTGTGTTGGTTTTGGATTATCATATTTCCTGGACTTTGTTTTTTGTGTCTCCCTCCTGTTGCCTTTGTGTCACCGTTTGCCAGCTTTTTTAAGATTTTGTGTTTTGCATTGACCACACCTTGACACACTTGTTGCAGTCTGCATTTGGGTTCATTGTCCTCTTTCCTGCTTGACATATTGTGACACTATAAGATACATCTGTGCCCCACTGGTTGTGTCTTACCTTGTCTTGTTCACTCTTTTCTCCTGGAGGAAAGGGTCGTTTCTGCCTTCCTGTTAAACTTTGAAAATTGGGGCTTTTTTTTTTCGAATTTTGGAAACAAATTCTCATGTATTTTGAGAATTGATGTTCGATCAATCGCTAGAATTTGATTGATCATGTAACATTTAATCAATCTATCAAATTAAGATATGAAATATAACATTATTTTTATGAACACACTCCCCATGTTATCTAATATACAAGTATATGTATCATTATAACTAGGATTGTCTGTCAAACATTTTGGGTTGGTGACGCATCTCGAACACAGCAAAACAATGAAAAAAAAAGGAAATATAGGCTTAGGGCTCTGTAGATACAGCCATTGTTTTCTTTAGGAAAATGTTGCAGATCATACCTTTAAGTCATAAACACAGGAGAGACAACTATTTAGATTACACTTGAGAAAATTAATCACCAGATTTTCTTTTCACATGTCTTCAGGGCTTCCGTACAAAGTACAGCCCAGAGCTGGTATTACATGTTTTATTTCTATCAAAAGAAAATACAGCAAGTCAATTTGAACTCAGTTTTCTTTCCTTTATTGCAGTCAGATTGTGGTCGCCGCACATACAACAGACAAGAGCATATGCAGTCATGTCTTAGCCATTGTTTGCCAGGAAATACATGCTCAGAGTATCTCTGTTGCCCTCCAGTTTTACTTTCTCGTGACCTTTGTATTAGCATCAGGAAAGGCATCGTGAGGCAGAGCAGCGTGTTGCTTGTTTCTATATGACCTGGTAAATATTCACCCGCCCAGAACTGGGTGGCAAATTTTATTTTGTAATTCAAAAGTCCTCAACCTCATTTTCAAACCAGAAGCATAAGAGAAAGCAGACATTGTATTACATCATTATTTCTGGAGCAACAACAGGCTCATCTCCCTCTTCTCTTCACCAGGTGAGGCTGTCGGACACCTCGTGTGCGTCTTGAAGCAGAGCTCCCTCCAGCTGTCTGTGCGGGCTCAAGCTGATAAATTAGTGCGATCACTGTGGGCGCAGCCTCCTGTAGGAGGAGCACATGTTGTTGCCACAGTGCTCAGCAACCCAGCCCATCTTGTTGAATGGTGAGTCACGCTCTGCTTTGAATGAATAATCTGAGGAATGTGGTTTGAACGGCCACATAGCTCCTGTATCAGTAGATGTCCACAGAGATGGACAGACATGCTGTGCTACAATCAGTTGGACTGGCAGTGTCTTACCTCATACCTGTGGTGCTGTTTATCCATCTAGATCAACATTTCTCAATCCTGGTCCTCTGGGACCACTGCCCTGCATATTTTAGGCATTTCCCTACTTCAACACACCTGATTGAAATGATCAGGTCGTTACCAGGCTTCTGCAGAGGTTTGAGTTTTGGAGATATCAGCCATATGTCTCTCATGTCTGTCTTCTCTTGAATATAATGGAACTAGATGACACTCATCTTGCGGTGGTCAAAGCACCAATGAATATATTTGAAGAACTCGACAGCAGTGTCTCTTTCCAGAAATCATGATCCAGTCACTCAAGATAATCCACAGACCTTGTTGTGAGCAATGCCATGAAGGAACTATTTTCTCGATCAAACTGCACCAACCCACTTTTACAAACGTGCACTCACGGACGAGAGATTACAGCTCAGCTGAGGAAGACATTAATGTTTACATCCTGTGCTGTCACAAGCACGAGCCTGTCATCCATGGGTGCTTTTCATTTGGCAAATTTGTCTTCTTATGTCTGCCACTAACTTCCTGTCCTCACGTCTTTGCTCCACCTGGCGAGGATGTGAGAAATAGAGATGCGAGGAAGAGATGCAAGGACAGAGGGACTGAAACTGCAAAATGATTAATCCTCGGTTCCACAGCGTCAGTCTGAAGCAATGTTAGTATATTGGAGAGAAGGCAGACATCTTTCCAAAACTTGGCAACTCATACCAAAACAATTTAGATGGATAAATAGCACTGCAGTTAAGAGAAAAAATATGTATTTTTGATTTTGGATGAACTATTCCTTTAATGCTACTGATGACCAAATCTTTCATTTATGAAATTCACCTTTCGCTCACTAGATCTTTCATGATTCAGATATAATTTCCTGTATGTTGTCCACTGTGTTTTCCAGGCAGGGAGAGGTAAAGCACATTGTGGAGAGATGCATGCTGATCAGAGACATTTTGAGAGAAAGGCTGAGGCTTCTGGGAACTCCAGGTTGTTGGGATCACCTGACTCGACAACGTGGACTCTACTGTTGTACAGGTTTGAATGGTGAGTAGCACACAGCAAAGTTTCTGCCATGTTGGACTTTTATAGAACTTTTCTTTCAATCTACAGCAGCAAATGATTCACTGCACAGGACAAAACACAAGTTGTTTTCTCAGCTCCCGCTTTTCTTTTGCTCCTTTGTATCATCTTTTACAATAGATAAATAGCATTTACGGCACATTGTTACAGATGAATCAATTTGAACCAAGGCCTGACATCTTGGCTTTGTTTGAATATAATATGCAATCATTGCACGTAGTTATGAAACATATTTGTCTGTATTTGCCTGAATTACAGGCCTGAACATTAATCAGTGTTCATGAAAATAATTAATGCTCATGATTTCTTTTGCAGTCCAATAAATTATTTAATATAATTTATTTATATAGACAGCCAAGATGTTTTTACAGGTGACAGTTTGTTTAAAGGTGCAATACATAAGAACTGGCTACCTGTTGGATTTATCCTCCAAAGAGGGGACAAAATATCACCAGAGTAACAAACTACTAACTGCTGAAATACATCCTGTTGCAGCTGTGATACAGTTTCAGCTCCTTAACCGAGCAGTGAAACTCATGTCACTATGTCATATGTTGTTTTAAAAATTCTTTTTATTAAGTAAAAGCAGCATCAGGTCACGTTCACTTGATAATGATTACATCTTTTATGCCATGCAATTTATTTTTAGAAGCTTAATTTATTTACAACATCATGTTGTGCTTGATGTGAATAGTCAGGCGGGTTGAAATTTCACCTGGGAAGTATTCACATTTTTGCACCATTCATTAGTGTCACTGTCGGTGTGTGAAAGCCTGTAAAAGTTTGGTAAAAGAAAGAAACTTTTTTGTTTAACAATGAAAGTAGGTATAAGAATATTTCCCATTTCCCTTTGAGTTCATTTTCTTATTTATTAGACTTAAAAAGCTAAGAGAGCTTTAAATACTTTTGCACCTTTTTTTTTAACAATAAAACAACAAAGTTCATGATATTGTTATGAATAGCGATGCGTCATCACCGTATTTCTTGTGGGGATTTTTTCTTCCCTTTCATAGGTCAGCAGGTAGAATTTCTGTCAAAGAGGAGGCACCTGTATCTGCTCCCCGGCGGATGTCTAAACATCAGCGCAATCAACGGTCGTAACTTGGACTATATAGTCAAGTCAATCCATCTGGCTCTGACCACTTCACCCTGACCGTGTAGCTTTTGATTGAGACCTGAAATCAGTGTCAAAGAGGCTTTTCAGTCTGATTGTCACATTGAAATGCTCAGTTTCAGGTTTGCTGTGCTTAGTACTGCAGTTCCGGCTATTGCACAATAAATGCTGTTAACACACAGAAAAATATGATTGCTTTTTAAATTGATGTTGACTTTTCTTGACGGAGGTCCGTTTATTAGTGATGGAAACAGAGACCAGGCTGTGATGGCCCTTCAGGTGAGAAGACTGGGGATGAGTTCATGTGTCATGTGTGATAAATTCAGTCTCCATATTTAAAGGTGAAAAAAAGCCAACTAAAAGTACCTATATCATAGTACAAGTAAAAGTCCTGCATTCAGAAAAGTATTAGCATCAAAATATAATCAAATGTATGAATGTATATCATAATACATTCTATTATATTATGATTATTGGTGCATTAATGTGTACATCACTTGAATGTAAAGGCAGAGCTGGCTTTAAGTGCGTTATATACAGCTGGGTAACTTTTGAATGTAGGCTATAATCTTAGACTTAAATAATACCTCATAATTTATATGTTGAGTATATGTTGTATTTAACTTACAGTGGAGGACTCGTCGTCGCTTGTTATTGTCAGTTTATGATCCTGCAGTGTTCCTGCAGCCTGTAGAGCTTCCCTGAGTCTGTGGAAGAGAGGGGAAAACAACTCACTTCAACCATATATCATTTATTAGATAGAATTTCAACCTATTTAATATACAGTTTATGGGTCGACTGTTGTACTCATTTTTGCGTACATTTTTTTTCTACATATTTTTCCTTTAATTACAGTAATGTAACTGTGTTTTGTTACTTTCCACCACAGGCTACACTTAGGTGAAACACCATGACAGCAGCGGAGTGATACTTTTTTTTTGTTAAATGTTCCTTTATCTGTTTTTGTCACTCAATGACTTACTTACTTACATGATATTGATAGTTTTGGTTGTCTGCTCAAACCAGGAGAATCTCTATAAGGCTCAGACCAGCAGTCTGTCTAGCTTTGCTTAGTTAATTAACTTGTCTGAGTCCAGATGGAACAAAATATGTTCAACAGCACCTCTGAAGCTCAGAATTAACATGTTACACCTGGTTTGTTATATCCTGAGGGGGGGTTATGTGTGGGACTGTGTTTTGGCACAGCAACAAAATGACGTTTTTATGCTTCAGGTTTTGCACGGAGTAAACATATTAGATACAGCGTGTTAATCATTCAGCTTTAGAAGTGCTGGTAGGTAGATTTTCTTATCTTTGGACATTAGCTGCTTCCTCCTGTTTCCCCTCCGTGTCTTATCAACTGTAACTTAAAACTGCGCTAACAGGCATAAATATGGTAAACATGCTGTCATGAATTGCTGTGAGTCATTTCACATTAGTTTCATGAGTTCTAGTAGGAATTTTGTAAAAATCAAAGGAGATATATAGGATCTTTTTGTGGATATGTGCTTTCCTTTGTTAGGGACAACATGATCTGTACAGTAGACCACGTCCAGACTCTAATATGATATTAGGTGAATGAAGAGCTTGTCAGTGTACCAGGGCTAACCTTTAGAGGTAAAAGCCTCAGACAAGAAACCAAATAGGTTTATTGTTTACTGCATTCGAATCAAAAGGATGCTCTATAGCTTCAAGAGTTCTTTTCAGTTGCTGTGAACATCCCTCACAACACAAACCTGTATTGAAAATGCATACTGTGCTCTCAGATCTCAATCTCTAATTAAACTGAGTTTGGTGAATTAACAACCTTGACTTTAAATGTTTTCACAGATGTATGTGCTTCTTTTAAACTAATCTGATGCACTCTTGTTCCTTCGTCTACTATATTTCCATACTATCAAACGTCAGAACCAAATGATTTTTTATTTAAATAATTTTACTTCCAAAATAATATCTTGATGCTGCAGGTTTAAGAGGTTGGGTGCTTCCTACAGAGTAACCTTTCATTTGAAAATAGTTGTATTTGTATTGAATTATTTGGGGGTTTTTCCGTCACATGGTCCAAATAATCTTTTTAATAGAATTTCCTTTCCACTGCAACATTTCAAACTGATGTGAATGTATTATACAGCAAATGATTGATCTGGAAACATCAGTGAGTAACCCTCTCCTCTGTCATGCACGTCCTCGCGGACATAATGGAGCAATACAAAAATTAGTATTATAGTAAGAAAAACAAGCTTTTTTGCACAACATGCTTTTATCTAACTAACTTCATATCCTCAGCAGCCCTCTTTTCATTTGTGGAATATGCCACCATTGTCACTGTATGCTGTTCAGTTCTGAGAAACAGGTTGCAACAAGGTATTTAATGGAGGCAGTGTGCTCACTCTTTTCATTTCAGTGACCTCGACTGTGCATAATCAGCATCCAGCATCATACAGAGCCTCAGCCATTAGACGCCGTCTGGAGCCCTTTGATTTGCATCAGAGCATGCTTACATGTACACAGTCTTGCAGAAACTCCGTCATATCACAGGTTTCAAGTTTGGAGGTAAGTTGTTTACATGCTTCATAATATTCCACGTGCGGTTATCCCCGAGGAGGGTTGCCTAAATGCAGATAATCACCATGGAAACTGAACTTCTGTCTGTAAAAACCAAATGTGAATGGGAGAAAGGTGTTGCCTGCCCTCCAGTTAATGTTAGCATTTCCCAGAAATAATATTCAGATTTAAAGCAAACACGACTGAACTGCTACTGAATTTAATATGAATTCTATAGGAAAACAAAAGAAAAAAATGTCGCTATAGCGTTATGCTTTTTATCAGACGTAAATTTGAAATACTCCTCTTAAACACTTATTAGACATCACTACTAACACTACTAATAGTTTTTTTTATTGTAATGTCGATATATTATTTGGTAATGCTTTATAGATTTTTAAGAAAATATTTTGGGTTGCCAGATTGTGAAAATCTATTTCTATTTGACTTTCTTTTGGTAATAATGCAGTTATAACTGTTAATTATCCTAATACACGCTCACAGGTTTCTCAAGTCTGCAAGTATGAATGTTAAAGCAACTGCAACAGTCTCAGTTTATTACTGATCCCTCTATATGACCTGCATAATTTAACACAACCATCAGTTATTCTTGATGCGTCCCACCTGGTTGGAGTCTCCTTGAAATCACATGAAATATTTTCCCAGCTAAAATTACAGAGAGCTGTACATTAGCCAGTTAAATCGATGCAGATGGAGATTTTTATTTAGATCATTTTATTTTTGAGTAATTAAGTTAATAAAAGTTGTTTCTCTTTTTTGAACAAAAACTTACTGTTGGTGTTCAGACTAATCAAACGGTTTCTTTCTTCTGGCAACTCAAACACTGTTCTTATCAGTGGCTTATATCTAATCTATAAAGCATTGATAAATGATTTAGAGCCATATTAATGCCATCAATTACAACTTATAAACTTTTACCAAAGAGCCTTATTATTATAATTATTAGAGCCTTATCTCTAGTAGTGTTTATTTTAAGCCATGCTAGTAGCACGCTTTAGCATGGCCCTTGTCAGTCTGTCTACCAGTTGGTCAAAATTTCAATCTGCCCAATACTTGGATAATGACTTGCAAAACTGATCACTTTCCCATCAACCTTAGCTGTAATCTTGGTCCGTCAACTGTGACTGTGTTTGGGCACAAAGCATCATCAGTGTAAACACAGATCCTCGTCCCTCCTCCTGCTGGAGTCTTGCATGTTGCTCTTTGTCAGCTCAGGGGGCGATCTGCCCCTGTTGTGATCTGAGCTGTGAGCTGGACCCAGAAGGCAGGAGTCGTCGAAGCAGTTCAACAAAAAGTGTTTATTGCCTCCCAGGAGACACAGAGAAAATGCACAAATATAACAAAGGTTTCCTGCAGGCTGCGGCGGCTGGAGGCTGGCTGACCACGGATAGAAGTCCTAGGTGAGGTAAGGCAGCGAGGCACCAAATCTGGAGGGCACAAAAGGAAAAAAAACAATCAGAACCAGTAGAAAGTTTCAAAGGACCTAGAATACGTAACCTGAACCTGGCACTACCGAGCGTGATGGAATTATCTGGCAGAGTAGTGGAGGCAGAGCCGGTCTTTTATGGAGAGGTGAGTTGATGCAAAGTGTCATCAGGTGTGCCCCGCTGCATGCAGCCAGAAAGTAGGTCAACCACGCCCCCCAGCCACAGCCTGCAGTGCTGGAGAGAAGAGGAGAAATCAAAGCATGCAGACACTTCCTAAAACACAAACATAAGTAACAACTCAGACCATAACAGCCCCTTAGGTGCCACAGACAGGACGTGGTGGAGCAGATCTCTATGTGTGGACACATCAGTCTCAGATTTCCAGTTGTTTGGCCAGCCTGAGTCTCATTTCGTCCGTTTTGTCTTGTTGAGCAGACATTATTCAGGAGCAGCCTTAAGTCCCAGCTGTAGCATGGTTCTTATCTGTTGTCCTCCTCTCCTCCTGGGGCGGTCATCCGCGGCGGTGCATCCAGCTGATCAGTCTGCATGTTCGAATGATGCGGACTGCAAAAAATAATGAAAGTAACAGTTTTAAGGAGTAAAGTAGTGAAGTTTGATGGAACTGCCGGTTGTTGCATTTCCATGCATAAATATCAGTCATGCCGGAGTTGTTTGGTTCAGTGTAAAAAAGCAACTCTGGTGAAATGAGAGGCCTTTGTCGCAGCAGTATTGCCGGTCTCTGTGTAAAGAGTTCTGTTGATTTGAACCTAAACTTTAGAGGAGTCATCCAGACAGCAGTCTAACTAATGTTGATTGAACTTTATCATCTCTGCACAGATCTCCTCTTGTCACAGCGAAAAGCTAATCGAGGCAGAAAATTTAGGGCTCATCAGGCACCACTGAGTGGACGCTAAGCAGCCTGTCATTACCACAGGAGTAACTGATTTCAGGTGTTCATTTGCTGGCCTCTAGTGCCTTCAGACACCGAAAAGGATGTGCTGATTGACAATGATCAATGATTTGTCTTCTACTGAGTGAACAAACATCAGTAACATCAAACCAGGGGTCTTATTGATTAGGACAGTAGCAAATGACAATTACTGTCAAACTATTCCCTGCAAAATAATAATTCATTTCAAGCGGAGTAAAAATAACACAGGAATTATCATTATTCTTGTCATTCTCTGCAATAATAATAATTTAAAATATGTGCTTCCTTGTGCATGTCATTCGAGTAAACTATGAAAGCCTTAATACCCTGCTATAATGCTTTTACAAAATAGTCTCGTCTGATTCTGGCAGACATAATATTTTAAATCTTTAGTGAAGCCACATCAAGGTTGAGCTTTCAGTTCTATTTTGAAATATTTATTATCTGTAAATTGTCGTTTTTAAACCATCCCATACTGTTTATCTGGTGGCTTAGTCATAAGTCAGAGGGTCACTGGTTGATGTGTTAGACAGTGAACTAAAGACTGAAGGTTTTTAGAGAGTTCTGGGACATGTTTTTACAGTTTTGTTCAAAAAACATTAAAGCGGCTGCAGTAGATTGCAAAGCATCATCGTCAGGTTCTGTGTCATATTTGCTGCTGTAATACTGAAAAAAAAAATCCCTGTTGTGTGACTGATAAAGGGACTATCTTATCCTACCTGAAGCTTCATGACCCGCTCGGTGTGTGAATCTACCACCAAAACAAACAAACAGCTGTATTTGAGGGAGATTTTGCAGAACATGAGTCTTAATTTTGGCCATCATTCCTATTAGTCATGATAACATTTCTGGGGGGAAACTGAGCGTCTTTACCGGGTTGTCAACAAATCACAAAGTTGACAATATTATCTAGTCCAAGTAAAAACTAAATAGCTTTGTTCGTCTGCTACATAATCCATATCTGCTCTGTAAATCACTTTTCATGTGTTCTGCTTTGAGAAAAATTATTTGTTTTCATAACGGCGCCCCCTAGTTTTGTGTTAATTTTATGTCCCTCCAGCTGGCTGAGACAAAAAGACCTTTTTTTTTCCCTCTGCAAAATAAAATAATATTAATATTACCTCTGTCACAAGCGAACTAGGACTGAACCCAAATGCACGACTCATGAGACAAAAGATCAGTTCAACAATTTATTCATACAAAGTGTCAACAAAAATTCACTCAATGGAGGAAAACTCAATCTGCACAAAAATAAAAGGATCACTCAATAGAGGAAAAATACAAAAAAAAAATAACTCACTAGAGGAAAAGTAACAACAAAAAATCACTCAGACGAGGAAGGCTAATGAAGCTATGAAAAAGGCAGGACAAAGTATTAAAATAACGAATGGCAAGACTAAGGTAAAAAACAGGACAAAGTATCAAATGAATACAAAACCTGACGAGACTTTGAGACATGGACTGGCGTGGTTCACAGACTTGGACAAGACAAGACAAACTGGCACAGGACAAAGGGAAACACAGACTATATATACCCACACACACACAAGATAATGGGGAACAGGTGGAAACCATCAGGGCGGGGCAGACAATCAAGACTAGTGGGAGGCACACAAGGGGAAGGGCAAGTTACCTGAAACGAGAGGAGAGTTAGATGTCAAAATAAAAGCCACGAGACAACAAAGACACAAGACCAAAAAACAGAGTTTCTTGGACATGACAAACTGTGCTTTAAAAAAACATGTTGGCATAGATACTGATGTCACTTTCACTCAACAGTAATCCTTACAACTTACCAAAGACAGAGTAATTTATGGACACTGACATTTGACCAGGAATCTGGTGTCCAGACTTTTTTACAGACTTGAATTTGGCACCGGGGGAAATACACAAAGTGGGAAAACAAAAGTGGTTACTTGGTCATAACTTTATTTCAAGGCAGGATTTGTTGGTAATTTTTGTTGCATTTTTTTTTTTTTTTTTTTTTTTTTGTGCCAATCTATTTAGTACATGTTTGTTTCACTGAATAAGTGAAAAGCTGGGCATGACATCATTAATGCAATGATTCATGGGCATCATTAACATCTATCGATTTACCATCAAGATCGGTAAATCAAGTGTGTAACGTATTACATAAACTAAGCCTGTAAAATAAGACGTTATTCAAGCTGCCTGTTAGATAAGAGATATGTCTGACACTATCTGCACCTTTCAAGGTTGAAGAATGATTGTGTTTTGAGCTGGTATTCATGAAACTAGCGGTCACCATAGGATGATATAATCCTGTAAAACAAAGGTATGACCACGTGGGCCATGTCAGAATTAGAGACGATACCACAAGATAGATTCCCACACATTTTCATCTCCCATCAATAGTTACCACCGGCTATCCACAGGCTCCAGTGTAAAGCCATCTGCAGGTAGAAACCCAACATGGTGACTCATCTGATCATCTTCCTCTTTAATGCTAAGGGTTTGATGTTATTTCCCTCACACTGTGTGTTTGGCCTTGGAGACGAGTGCTCTCTGAATGCTGGGAACGCTGCTTCTGAGATGCTGCTGACACACTGTGGTAGATTTTGTGTCAAGCAGCTATTCAAGTGTCTGTCACTAAACAGGAGAGTCAGTGAGTTTTAGTTTGATTCCTCTGACTCAGTTTGTCTGTGTCGCTGAGTTCAGTTGTCTTCAGTTGCTTTAATTGTCAATAACACCGTTCTTCACTCGCCTCTGTATTTGCTTTTGAGGACCGAAGGGCAAACAGCATCAGCCTTCTACTGTATAATAATAAATCTGCATGAAGTACTTTACAGTAGCTTAAAGTCTTAAAAGAATAAAAGAATAAATAAAGGATTTCTCTGTTTCATGCACGGTGTCTTTTCCAGGCGTGCTGAGTGAATTCTGCCAACCACTAGCTACTGTGTTCCCTCTGAACAAAATTACCCAGCTGCTGGTGATCATGCACAACCTCAAATAAAAACAGAATGCAGCTTCCAAAAAGTTGGGACAGGAGCATGTTTACCACTGTGATACATCACCTTCTCTTTTAACAACACTCAGTCAGTGTTTGTGAACTGAGGACACTGATTGTTGAAGCTTTGATGGTGAAATTCTTTCTCATTCTTCAGGTGCCCAACAGTCTGAGGTCTCTGTTGTCTGCAGGCCAGCCTAGTACTAGTACTGAAGCCACACTGTTGTAACGTGCAGAATGGGTCTTGGCATTGTCTTACTGAAATAAGCAGGGACGTCTCTGAAAAAGACGTCATTTGGATGGCAGCATATGTTGCTCCAACACCTGTATGTACCTTTCATCATTAATGGGGCCTTCACAGATGTGATGGTTACTAAGACACCCACATACCATCACAAATGCTGGTTTTTGAAGTTAGTGCTGGTAATAATCTGGATGGTCCCTTTTCCTCTTTATACCAGAGGACACAACGTCCATGATTTCCCTAAAAGTTCGAAATGTGGATTCATCAGACGACAGCACACTTTTCCACTTTGTGTCAGTCCATCTCAGATGAGCTCAGATTGCTGCTGCACAGAATTTATGGTCATACATGTATGAATTTGAGAACATGCAACACAAAGCCCTTGAATGCCCTGAAATCTGGAAACACTTTATGAAGCCACACAGACGGGGAAACAACCACAATTATCTGCTGTGCAGTGTGCGTTGAAAAACCATTTCCCTACTTATCAAATTATATACTGTAATGAATGATTGAACAATAAATATGCCTTTCCACGTAAGCCTCTATAAACAAATACAGCTAGTTATTAGCACTAATGCTCAGGCACAGGATGTAGTTGCTTTTCCTGTCGTGTTGTGTACTTGTGCTGCACAGCATATGACTAAAGGCTTTCTCACGGTAAAGCGCAATAAACCTAAATCTATGAAATGTCAGACAAATGTCAGAACCAGTAGTGATAAAAGAACAAATGTTCTGAAATGAAGCCTCAGCCTTTATTTCACCACCTTAAAGGGAAATTCTGCCACGTTTTATGTGGATGTTACATCAGTCATACTGATATGAAATAGTGGTGTGAACACAGGTATTATGAATGATACAAATTAAGGTCCTGTTCCATTTTGTGTAGCAGAGCTTCTCCAGAGAGCCAGCATGCACAATAGCATTACCCTGACTCTATTTGATGCAAATGGGACCAAACCTTGATACGAATCATTGCAAGCCTGTGTTTACTCTATTTCATGTCAAAATGGCTGCTGTGAAAGAGATGTGTTGCCTATCATGTGTTGATTGGACATCCATATGACACGTGCCTGAATTTAATGGTGGTGAGACAGAGCTTAGGTAGCATTTCAGATCATTTTGTTCTTTTATCTCCACTGGTTCTGACATTTCTCAGATTTATTGCAGGGTTTACTGTGCTTTACAGTGAGCAAGCCTTCAGTGATATGTTGTTGTAAGTAAACAGCACAACAATGACAACAGCAATAAATCCTAATTCCAATAAAAACAGAGAAAGCTTCACCTGCTGAAAGATGTGTTGTTATTCCAGCAGCAGTGATGTCCTTTGACTTGCACAATGTTCCCATGAAACAGCTAGTGAAGAGCTTATTGGTTATGTTTTTCTTGTGAAAGAGGCAGCTGGGGAGGCACCTGTTGCAGACATTGGTGCTGAAACAGCCTCCAAACAGCAAAAGTAAGTTAGCCAACTGCCAACTGGTGTTCGCCCTGGGGTGCTGAGACCCAAACCCAGGAAGAATACCATCTCAGTACCACCTCGGTGCTGTGTTCCCTGATCGTCTTGGAGGTTGTGTTTGTCCTGGTGACCAGCCTTGTTCACTGGGAAGCCCTCTGCCCATCAGCAAACTCGTAATTAGGGCTGAGCGGCTGGAGAACAGCAGACCAGAAACCATAAAATATTTTACATAAAATATGGAAATCAGTGAAAAAAGTTATAACATTGTGCTTTTGTACAGTGACACCTGTTGCCCGGAAATACTCCACTCCAGTTGCTCTGGGGAACAGATATATTCTTCCACGCTCCGCTGCGTCATAAGTGAGAAAGCATTTCATTGGATGCAAATTTGATAACTTACCCGCATGCAGGATGAGTCATTAACCATTTTTAATTGTTTTCCAGGAAAAGACAAATTGATATACATTTAAAAATACCTGAAATATCTACAGAATGACCTTTTTGTAATTGTTGGGCCAGATACTGGCATATAAATGACATACGGCACAATACACTGATAAAAACACTTACAGTAAACACAGGTTTTGAGTTCACGGGAACTTTAGGAAGAACTGCAGGTTGTTTCAGCCTGGATCACTAGTCTCCATCTCTGGGTAGCCAGGGGGTGTGCTAGATACCGCTCAATAACAAAACCTTGTTCTCTCTGTAAACGAATTTCCAACAGTGAAAATGACATTCCAGAATATTGATACACTTGAGTGTCGTGATAGCATATCGATTCTATTGATTAAAAACTTTGGTCGATCATGTTGCATGAAGTGTGTGAACTACACTGAAGACTGGAGTTTCTGTTACAGTGAGAGAAGGACCAGTGGTGGTGGTGGTGGAGACGTCCAACACCTGAGCTGCCTGCCATTGCTCAACTCAGTCAACTCAGTGGAGCACCTATAGACTAAGGCCAGAGATATACATGCTTTTAACTATGTGTTAACATACGCACCGCTACACATCTGGACTTGTCATGGATGCCTCATGTATCCTGTGTCCGTTTGGAGCCATGGTTGTGCACATACTCAGATATTAATGCTACATATACGGGAACACAAACGTGGGATTAAACAGCAAGTGTATCTCCAGCCTAAGGTGGTGATACACAAAAAAAGACATAACAAAATGCAAAAAAAGACATAACACGCAAAAGACGTAACAAGACATAAAAGATGTAACAAGACAAAAAAGACAAAACAAAAATGACGTAAAAAGATGAAACAATCAATGAGCATTTGGTCAGACAAGAGTATACTGACCAACCAACCAACCAAATGACCAGAGGGTGTCAGCCCTATTATTTAAGATGTAAAAGAGGTGACAAGATGAAAAATGATGTAAAAGATTTAACAAGACAAAAAGATGTAACATAATGCAAAAACAAAGACACAAAAGACATAACAAGACAAGAGATGTAACAAGACAAAGAATTCATTAAAGATGTAATGAGACCAAAAAGACGTAACGTGGCAAAAAATAAGTGACAGGATGCAAAAGACGTAACAAGACAAGAAAGACACAACAAGACAAAACAGATGTAACAATAAAGAGAGACATAAAAGACTCAACAAGGCAAAAAACACCATAAAAGACGCGACAAGACAAAAACAACAAAAAAGACAAAAAACAAACAGACGAAACAACACAAAAAGACGTAATAAGCTGCAAAAGATGTAATAAGACACAAAAGATGACAAAAAAAAAAAATATATGTATATATATATATATATATATATATATATATATATATACTTTTAGTCAGAAAACTGAGTGTTGTGATTTCTTCCACTAAGTTCTGGCTTCGCCCTGCCTAAACAGATCCTGCTGACAGGGGACCGAGCTGTGATTGGCTGCATGCAGGAAGGAGAGTGGGAAGAGTTAACCTCTATCGATTACAACCAAACACTTGTAGCTTTAAATGAACGTGCCGAAGCCTCAGACACACTGAGTACAACTTTCACCGTGAACGTCACATCAGGATCTCCCGCAGCAGGCCCGGTCATCTGGCTTCACACCAGGCTGTTTATTCAGAATCAATCCGCTAATGCCGGCATACGGCCATGATTGTTTTGACTCTGCCCTGGCTTGTATAGAGAATCAGTTTACACAATTGCACCATGCCTGCAGAGCTGTCCTCCTCACAAAGGCCACTCAACACTCAGACATCACCTCACCTCCTTATCAGCCTGCCCCTTAGCCCCTTTTACAAATATTTGTGACCGGTGGAGGATGCCTGTTCAAACAGGAGCGAGACTGTGGCAGTGACCGCTGCTGCATCAATCCAGACAGCAGCTTGACCTTTGGGACATGCATAAAAAGATGGTCACATTAGTCATCCAAATAATGGATATTTTAGTGTTCCTCTTTCTTTCTTTTTCTATTATTATATGGAGCCCATACAGAGGTTTAAATGCAGAAATGAAAAGGTACACAAAACTGTAATTAATCTTTATCCTATGAAAAATACTTTTGTCAGTGTAACTGTACTGTGGTATTGTTGTCAGGGTTAGAGTTACTTTAAAAATGAAAATGTACTCTGAGACAGTTACTGATCACCTGTTAAAAACTGCAGTCAGTATTGTCAACCAAGTATCACAATATCAACATAATTTGATTACTTTATATTACTTTTGGATTACCTCAATACCAAATATGTTGAAATTCTTCAGCCTAATATAATGTTTCATGTTCATTGTTTGTTTTATTAATTGTTTGTCCAGTTATTCCTTCTTCTGTTAGGCACAAATGTGCGTTTAGACTAACATCAAGCTTATTCTGGGGCTCGTTTTTTTTTAAATCAGATGTTGAGTTCTTGTATGATGACAGTATTTTCACAGCTAAAGGCAGAACTGTAGCTGTACTGTGATGTGATGTTTCTGATTTAAAAACAAATAAGGGTGAAATTTCCACCCAGTGAAGCTTTTTTTTTTCACTAGAGGCCATGATGGTTTCACTCAGACCAGAGTGGTGTTGTGACTCACAAAGTTTTGTACTGTGTGCGCACAAAAGTTAGTACATTTATGTATTTTAAAATTGTAATCCTGCTATTAATCGCCATTTTTACTCTGATCTTACTCTTTTTTCTGGAACTGTAATGGAATACAGTTACCTTTCTTGTATCCTAATTACCTAAGTCTCTTAGATGTAATCCTTTACTCCCCAAGCGTGATTCTATGGAGTAGTTGCACGATTTTTCGTCGAGGCTATAATTCATGCCTGTTTTCCTCGGAGGCAGCACGTCAGACGCTCCTTCAGTCATCAGAGCTGTCAGTCAAGGCAGATATATAAAAGCGAGCCATCCATCCCCGTCAGCCGGACTGGACCTGTTGATCGCCTGACAACACTCAAAACGCTTAAAACATGCCACATATGTGATTACAAGAGGTAGAGCAGAGCGGTGCCGCCATCTGAGATACCGACGCGTCGATAGCAGAGGGTCAGTGTGTGGGTGTGTGGTTTTGGTGCTGCTCAGAGACTCATACCTGCGTTTTTGTGCGTGAGGTGCGCGTAACTCTCCAGAGGCGCACAGAGGCTCCGCGCTGCATCTCCTGCACTCTTATTCTCTGTCTGAGGGAAACTGAGGAACAACACACACACACACGGTAGGTATGATACTTCTTCTCCAATTCGAGACAGTAATTAAAACTGTATCGAAATTCACTTTAGCCTAACTAAAAGCTGAAAAGAGAAAGATCGAAATGACTTAAATAAATGCATCGTTTCTCTTCACTGCAACTTAATGAGCATTTCTCTTTAAAGAATTCCTTAAAGAATTCCTTAATTGTATTTTAGATGCTTTTAATTTTTTCGTTATGTGCTTTGTATGTTCCACTGAGACTTTTATATATCTGCACTGTTTTCCTCTGATTGCATCGCAGTTCTCCAAGGCTGCATCTCTTTTTGACGCATCTCCTCTGTGACATTAGTGAAGAGGCTGCAATGAATATTTTTAATGGTTTGCATAAATGGCCCTTTTAACTTAAGTGTTCAGCATGTATTTATTCTGCTCGGCAGAAGGGATACAGCAGAGTCAAAACCAGTTAATTAAAACCATCTGATCTATTTGGCAGAGCTGATGAGATGGGGGCCAAAAATCAGATCACTGACTTTGTCCTAGTATTTTTCATGCGTAAAAATATTCAGTTAACGTGTTGACGAAAATATCAGAAACGGAGTGTGGATCAAATGCGGTGGTTTCCTCTGTCTGACTAGTCATGAAAGCTACATTATAAATCAAATCAAAGTCTGAGAGATTTCAGACTTTAATTATCGCGATGTTTTGATTAAATATGCTGTCAAATCATGAAGAAAATATCCAGGGGCAAAAAGGTAAGTGACAACATAAAACAGCTAAGAATAAAATAAAGAAAAAAATCAGTAAATTGACCAAAATCAAGAAACATAATCAATTTATTTTTTACAGTCCGGTATTCCAAATCACATGTTTACCTCAGGAGATTTTACAGTCTGTTCAGCTAAGACAGCCTCTTTCCCTCAGTCCCTCCATCAGACTGTTACAAATAAGAAGCAATGTGGGGATGTAAGCATAACAAAAACTCAAGGTATGATAATACCACATGCAAAGTCCATGATAACATTTTTATCATGATATTAAAAAACAAGAAAAATATGTCATGCTACATTTTTTGTTCATAAAAAAACAAAAAAAATTGCTTTCCTTTCCTTCTTTAATAAAATAAAAGTAACCAGCCAGGACTGAAGTATGCGCAAAAATTGTCTTTTGCAATTAAAGTTTCAATTATGTATGCATAACTGCAAAACAAAAACAATGGAGCAGTCAGTAGCAGTCCTTTTATAAAATAAAATAATAAAATAATTAACCATATAGTATTACAGTGGATATCGTCACCGTCCAGTACAGCATTGAGACATTGTTATTGTGATAAGATATTTGATATATTGTTACTTTGGTAAATAAAAAATGTTTCTTACCACTTTACAATAAGACTCTATCTTATATATAATTTTAAAAAATGTTGATGCGGTTGTCAACACTTTTTAAATGATTAATAAACAGTTATAAACACTGCTTAATACTATAATCTAATGAGTTACTAACATCTATGCTTGGCAAAGGGAACCTTATTGTGTAAAGTGTAAAGTGCTGCACCCTGAAAATGTCGAGTTAAAGTCTTAGTGTATGAATTAGTGGTATTTTGATCTGTTAATTTGATCTGTCAAGTTAAACCTTTTTTGACTATTAAGATATGCTGATGGTGGTTAAATCCTACTGGCTTATTAACAAATATGTGATGAAGAATACAAAGCAAGCAAAGCAAGCAATGAGATCTGAGGCTTAACAGTATGAATAAATGTGCGCTCACTGTTTGGCAAATTGTCCATTTTATTTCAAGTGTTGCAACAGCTTATTAATGGTTTATAAAGTGTTTACAACCTAATTAATAACCTAATTATAAACTATTTTAAGGATAGTCTTATTGTAAAGAGGTATCTGTTTATATACTCCAACAATTAAATTCTTTATAATGGTTTTAATTCTATTTCTCTCTGAGACATGGCTTTGTTCCAGTGCCTCTTCGACTCCCCAAGATTTTGATCAGCCGCCATCTGGAAAATGTCATTTTGGGTGAATCTGGGACAGAAATCTTTTCCTCTGATGTTTCTGACAGTTACTGTAACAACAAAGTGTTATTTCTTTCTGCCTGTTTCATCTTTTCTCAGAAAACAACATTTTTAGTCAATCCAAAATTCGGTTGCTCTTTATTTCACAAGACACTAAGAAGACATAACAAGCCATATTTTATATCAAGTATTATACAAAATAGAAATATGTTCTTTAGTAGACAGTCATCAACCCTTTATTAGATTCACAGCACAGTTCTCTTATAATGTGTCCCAAATGACTCCCTAATAAAGTCTAATAATAAGGGTTTAACAGTGAGAAACAATACTCTTTAGTTTACAGTACAGTTTTGTTGCAGTGTGTCCCAAATGATCCTCTAATAACATCTGAGGAGGGTCTAACTGTGGGAAATACGTAAGGGATAATGTAGAGCGAGCCGGTCGGGGTCCTGCATCACCCTGTCGGGGTTTATTTCTCTATAGTGACCGGCTCGCTCTACATTATCCCTCACTTAGTTTACAGTACAGTTCTGTTGAATGTGTCCCATTACAACAAAACTGTTCCTTCAGAGTCATAAGGGTCTAACAG
Organism: Lutjanus argentimaculatus; assembly: GCA_034769285.1. NCBI lineage: Eukaryota > Metazoa > Chordata > Actinopteri > Lutjaniformes > Lutjanidae > Lutjanus > Lutjanus argentimaculatus. The sequence continues at coordinate 15,869,210 of JAWZSL010000017.1, forward strand.
CTGGAAACAATTCACTTACAGTTCTGCTGTAATGTGTCCCAAATTACCCTCCGATAATGCCTAATGAGGGTCTAAGAGTAGGAAACAATATACTTTAGTTTCCAGTACAGGTCCAGTTTAGTTTACAGTACAGTTCTGTTGTAATAAGTCCTGGATGACCCTCTAAGGAAGTCTAATAATGGATACACTTTAGTTTACAGCACAGTTTGGTTGTAATGTGTCTCAAATTACCCTTTAAGAAAGTCTAATAATGGTCTAACAGTATGAAATAATACACTTTAGTTTACAGTACAGTTCTGTTGTAATGTATCCCAAATTATGGTCTAATAAGGGCTATAACTACTGTCTAATAAAGAACATATTATTTTTGTTTTTGTTTAATTTAATGCAAAGTACTGCTTGTTACATCTTATTAGTATACCAAACTCTGCAACAAACTTTTACTTTAACAACAATCTGAACAGTAAATGCAAAGTGCAACAGGTTTTTGCCAAAGCTGTTAGTTCAATTCATCATCCCATGTAGCCACCATTTATGTCACTATTGTCCTTCACTGTCAGGCAGTAATTTGTCCTTTGCATTTCCCCATTTAGGCTAAATATAGTTGAAGTGAAATGATGTGAATTGGAACCAGCAGCCCCTGTGCCGTGCACACAGCCGCAGCACATGCCGAGTGTTTGGAGAGATAATAGTGGAGAGCAGGTTTGAGTCACGCAGCAGCATTCGCTTTACTGTTCAGTGTGAGTTGAAAATCTGATGAAATAACTGAAAGACAAATGACTCACTGTGATTGACAAGCTATGTTTTAGTGTGACTAAATTGTACTACAGCGAAGAAGCCCACGCATTTAATATTTCAAACACAAAGATAAAAACACACCTCTGTGGTGGTAATCAAAGAAAACTTTTATATTCTAACAAAAGAAAGTGACTGTCGGCAGTGATTTTCCTTGTGGAGCTGCACAGGACTTAAAAGTGTTATCACAAGGACAGGGAGTACAATTGGACAGAGAGCCTTGCTACTTAAAAGTTCAATATGCAATTCTGGAGAAAGATACTTGATTGTTAAGTCTCATTCAAATTACCAGTGCTTTGGATTGGTGGCTAGAAGATAGTTGATCGTTGAGCCTCATTCCCAGGTTGTCAAATATTGACATTTTGGGACTCAAAAATCAATTGTCTTACCAACCTATGATTGGCCAGTCTTCTGTCAGGCTAGATTTTTTAAATCCTGAAAACAGAGCCAAGATGAGGAGCAGAAGTTTGGTTTTCTTTCAGGCCACATGAATTTTATCATGGTCAAAATGTGTAAAATTTATCCAGAATTTTAATTTAAAACTTTCAAAAAATGAACAGGAAGAGTTCAGATCCCCGCCAGGCAACAAATGGTGAAGTACCCACTGCAATGCTTCCACACCTGCCAGATGAACTAGCAGAGATTTGCAAAGTCCTGCCAACATTAACATGAACCCGACAAACGCTGTCCTGAGCTGAAACAGGATTTTAAAGTAAAGCAGCTGTTGATCACTTGCCGCACCTGGCACTGAAAAAAAGAGCAAAAAATGACACTGAAGGGATATTTTCGCTCTTCTCCTGACTGGCTTCAGCAAAAGTTTGATTGTTTGGTTGAAGTTAGTCCATGTTAGACATGATAGACAGATGGTTCATCCAATCACCTGCCAAGTATTTTTTGAAAATGCCTGCCTTTTCCAAACAGTTTATATATATATATTTTTTTTCAAAATTGTAAATCACAATTGTCAATCTTCCAGTGTTCAGTCATGAATTTACACAAACAAATTAGGCTGATTGGTCCAGTAGTATTCGAGACTGGCTCCATAAAAGATGCAGGCCCGTCGGTCACGCACACAGTCACTCACACGCATGCACACAACGAAGTGATCGCATGATTGCTGCCAATAAAAACAAATATATCATGATATATTCTGTTTCTGCCTGTACTCAAAATTATACTGTGATATGAAGTTTAGGCCATACAACCCAGCTCTAGATTGGAGTTCCTTTCGACAGATGGTGCTCCTTTAAAGGTTATAATGGAACTTTTGCCCCAAAATATACTGCTTACCCCAGCTTTAAAATGTGTGGCATATCTGCATTTAAACAGTACTTACATTGCTTGGCAGTATGAGATAATATGCATAGTAATTATCCTGATTCCCCCCTCCAGGTTTACATCAGCCTGTTGGGATGGAGAGCACCGGCAGCAGCTGGGCAGCTGAGCTCACGCCCCCATGTGTGATGCAAGATGTCAGCGGGAATGACACCGGTCAGGTCTTCGAGGTGGCGCTGCAGAACAGCTCCTCCAAGCGCAGCTCCCAGTTTGTGGGCGTGGAGCTGCTGCAGTCCTTCAAGCTGCTCATCATTCCCTGCTACACTCTGGTGGCTCTGGTGGGTGTCTTCGGAACTACCTGCTCCTCTATGTCATCTGCCGCACCCGCAAGATGCACAACGTCACCAACTTTTTCATCGGGAACCTGGCCTTCTCTGACATGCTGATGTGCGCCACGTGTGTCCCCTTCACGCTGGCCTACGCCTTCAACCCGCATGGCTGGGTGTTTGGCCGCTTCATGTGCTACCTGGTGTACCTCATCCAGCCTGTGACGGTGTATGTGTCAGTCTTCACACTCACCGCCATTGGTGTGGACAGGTAAAGCAAACAAAGTCTGTGAAGAGACTATAAATAAATCTGTTGGAGAACTCTGTAGTACCTGATTTACATGCATCCTGCATTTCACTAAAATATCCTGCAGGGTAATGCTTGAGGCATTTATTCATACCTTCATACTAATGAGGAAATTACACAGTGAATATTTTCTCACTCTGAATGCCACTATATCTTGAGAGGAAATTGCATAAAATTACAGAGGCAGATGCAAATATGAGCACCTGAATGTTGTGGATCTTTAACCAGCTCTGAAAATAACTTAGCTGTGTTTCTCGGACTAAAGTGAGCAAATGAAAGCATAAGATAGGGATGTATTTACAATAACTTCAGCCACGTTTTTTTCTTAAAGGATCAGTGTGTAGGAGTTAGTGGCATATAGTTCGCCTCACTCTCCCCTTCCAAGCCTGCAGGAAAACCTACAGTGGCCGCAAAACTTGAAAATGTTAAAGATTCTTTCTAGCGACAGTATGTGTGTTCCAATACCCATACTACTACACTATTAGTATGCCAGAAAAAGTATGCCCAATACAACATATCTCAAATGCAGACAAATTAAATAGTATGTCATTTTGAATGCAGGGTTAGTTTGGTTTGTCCATTCTGGGCTACTGTAGAAACATGGCTGAATTTTAAATTATATTTAAAAGTATCACCTTGCTTACAGTATTGCAATACATTGAATCTTGATACGTATTGTATCACCGGATTCTTGCCAATACACAGCTCTATATTTCGGATGGTGCATTACTCTGTAATACAGTGGAAACTTCTTAAAGTGATCACATCTGTCCTAGTCAAATTGACCACTTTAAGTGGATAATTACTATGACCAAATTGCTTTGTTTTTCTTTAGTTCTCTTGCAGATTATCATCCATTTGACATTTGGACGTTTATCACATGAATAAAGTAATTACACAGACAGCTTCACTATTTTACCCCCATCAAGGGCCCACTTAAGGGGACATTACCTGACTTTTCTGTCTAAATCACTAACAGACTATTTCACACAAAGTAACTGGAAGTTTCACTGCTGTATCTTGTTGGCTTATTTTTGACAGTTTGTCAGCAGCTTCAAGAAGACTGTTTTTTCTTATGAATTAGTTTGCTCCAGAAGTTTGTTTTTTTCTTTTTTTTTCATCTCTTGAGCCAATCTAATCCATCAAAGAGCGACCTACATAAAATCTCACTATACAACCTTGCTGAATAATGATAAATAAGTCTCTTATATCCTGTGTCTTAATTGGCTGCTCATATTACACTACTTTGTATATCTATGACTCTGAACAGATTTCCCAGTCCTTTTAATCAAATGCATGACGCACAAAAACGATTTTAGAGGATGTATCAGACAGTAATACTTTTCCACAATGATCAGTACGTCAAGGTTGAGTGCTCCGTTCACCCAGCTGTCTCCCAGAAGCCCAAATCCTGTTTTGTCTGCAGACCTTGACAACCATGGCATAGCTAAATTGATTTTTTGGAAGTGAAAAATAAGAATTTTTTTTTGTTGTTGGAAGCTTTCAATTTGTCGTTGGTTGTGTTCTGAGGTCATTTTTTAGGCTGTACTGTCACTTGCATGTTGATTGCTGTTGGCAAGCGATGACTTTTGAGTGCTGCTCTTCTTTGCCTGCAATTAACCCAAGTTTGGCATGTTTCCATTTTCAGATTTTGATAGATGGATCAAATTTACTTTTTAGTATTATATTTATTGGTTTTTGGCATTGGAAGAACATCCAGCCATACATACACACATAAACATTCATAAACACCTCACTACCCCACCTTCAAATATTCAAGGAAAGGAGAAAGAATGAGAGAAAATTACACAGACACACACACAAAAACATGGTTTTAAAAAAAGTATGTTGTGCTGCTGCTCTAACAATTTTTAAATTTGCATAAGTGTCCCATATTCCTCTAAATTTATTTGGTTTCCCCCTGACCACACAAGTTAATTTCTCCAAAGCAAGGCGAGACACCATTTCCTGTAACCAGGCACGTGCACAGATGAACCCCAGGTGGTGTTGAAGCACCTGCTGTTTTGGCCTCTAACCAGATAAGTGCCCTTTTTTGCAAGCACATTTTTCCTATTTCTTTTTCTAATTTTCAGTTTTTCTTTTTGTTTTTAAATTTTGCCTGAGCCATTAATTCTTAATTAGCCGCAGCTGCATTTCAGTTAATTCTACAAAACCGAGATTTATTTATTTATTTAACAGAGACAGAGCACATTAATGAACATCAGTGTAAAATTCATGACGTAAAAATGCCAGAGTTAGCTAATTTACATAACTACACAAATAACCAATACACTACACACAGGATGTACACTGTAGAAATAGTCCATACATAGACCCAATCAAAAATGTGCATGTACCAGGTCCAGATGTGTTGGCCTATCTCCAGTGCTTCTCAACCCTGGTCCTCAAGTACCCCTGCCCTGCATGTTTTAGATGTTTCCCTGCTCCAACACACCTGATTCAAATGATCAGCTCGTCATGAAGCGATCACTCTCCTCGCCTGAAGCAGTCACATGTTGATCAAAGGCAGTACCTGGTAGGAAGTGATCAGGATAAATACCTAATATGGATCAAATCTAATCTAGTTCTCATAATACCAGCTGAGGCTCTCCTCTTCTCTGCCCCTTCATAGATACTACGCCACAGTTCATCCTCTGAAAAAGCGCATCTCAGTCCTGGCGTGCACCTACCTCCTGTCTGGGATCTGGCTGCTGTCCTGCGGCCTGGTGGCTCCAGCCGTGGCTCACACCTACCACGTGGAGTTTAAAAACGAGGGCTTCACCATCTGCGAGGAGTTCTGGATGGGCCAGGAGAGGGAGCGGCTGGCCTACGCCTACAGCACGCTCTTCATCACCTACGTCCTGCCTCTGTCGGCGCTCTGCATCTCCTACCTGTGCATCTCCGTCAAACTGCGGAACTGTGTCGTACCTGGACACCACACCCAGAGCCAGGCGGAGGCTCAGCGCATGCGCAAACGCAAGACCTTTCGGCTGGTGAGCCTGGTGGTGGCTGCGTTTGGCATCTGCTGGATGCCCATCAGCGTGTTCAACGTGCTGCGAGACATTGACATCGACCTGATCGATAAGCGCTACTTTCTGCTCATCCAGCTGCTCTGTCACCTGTGCGCAATGAGCTCGTCCTGCTGTAACCCGTTCCTCTACGCCTGGCTGCACGACCGCTTCCGCGCTGAGCTCCGCAAAATGTTCACCTGTCGCCGTCGCATCGGCATCTCAGCCAACAACTGCGCCACAGCCAGTGTAGTGTTGTGAGGCTAATATTGGTTGGTCTTTGCTTCTTTGGACAGTTGAGTAGACTCATGTCATTTGATAAGGTTAAGATGATGCAGCTTAGACAGCTGTAGAGAGGTAAGACTCCTCAGTCTTTATGGCGATCCAACTTTCACTAGGTAGCCATTACGCGCCATAATTCAGTAGCCCAGTGGCACAAATGTTGCCCAATACCTTTAAAGTTCGCTTAGGCTGTTTATTTTTGGTGTTAATGGGTAAAGGTTAAAAAATAAACTTAAAGCATAACTCAGTGAGATGTTCCGATACCATTTTGTCCTTCTGGTACTGATTCCAATACCTGAACTTTGCATACCGATCCGACATACCAGCACATTAAGAAAAAGATCAAAGAGTCTGTTTTGCTTTGCCCACAACCCCAAAACTGTTCAGTCCAAACCAGTTCACGATCACAAAAAGTCCACTTTGGGTTTTACTGTGGATCTTCACAAAAACAACCCAAATCAGGCAGTAAAGATGTAGAAACTTTGGAGCCATAAAAGGCTTTAACACAGAAGATTGACCGTCGCCTGCCATGTGTTTTTTCAGATACAATCACACTGATTAGCCTGGCTTTTGTAAATTATAAGATTTAATTTATCTATTTTGGAAATGTCTCTTTCACATGAGGCCAGTTTATTGGTAAATATTGTTGTGCGATCTATTTTTGGTGTTTGGACCTCAAAAAACAATCTGTCTTTTGCTAGATTCAAATATTGACTTAATTAAAGCTGCTACAAAGAACTTTTGTATTGTGTTGATTTTGGAGCCCCCTGTGGACAAAAGGGGTAGTGTTTGCACTAGGGCTGGGTATTGTTTGATAATTTATAATACCAGTACCAATAAAAGTACCCTTAAAGTGGTACTGATACCAGTGGAGTACTTAATTTGATACCTTTTTTCAAAGAAGAACACTCGCGGTGATTGGCTGCAAGTAAAAACCATAAATAGTCATTTTTTTCTAGATCTTGGTACAAAAATGATTGAATGCAGGTATTGTTTGACTTGACTTGAGAAGTTTCAATACTACCTGGGCTATATCAGTTGCTACCTTTAAAGGTATTGAGTACCGATACCCAGCTCTAGTTTCCACCGTAATAACCACAAAATATAACATCAAAAATAAATTTATCATAGAAAAATCTCTTTATGTAACTTTTTAACTGGCTCAGGTACTACTCACTTTAACTTTCCACTTTAACTGCCTTTGAAAATGTAAATACAGGCTTGTTTCATCTGATTTCATGGAGAAGACGACCCTTTGACAGGCATTAAGAACAACTATACAGATCTGATGAAATGACAGAAACCACTTGCTCATGGCTCACTGATGTGTTTATAACAGTTTTTGGACAACAATGTATCTATGGCACAGATGAATAATCTTTATCAGGCTTTATTACATGGCTTTGTCAAATATATATAATCAATATATACAAATCAAATAAATCGATTCTGGTTGGTCAATTACTGCATTCAAGGTCTGTTTTTTCTGTGTAACAGACTGCTGCTATGAAGGACAGACCATTGCTATGGACGTAGTTCTGATCATAGACTCTGGAGGAGCAATAAAATATTTTTTAAATCCCTAAAATCATTTTAAAATTAATATTTTGCGTCAAAATATTGAGATTTATTTGGTAAGTAACCATGTGATAATGGGATAATATACAGTGAGCAGGTTATCATTGCAAAACAAAGACTTGACAGGGTGATACAGGTGCTTCGATACACAGTATTTAGTAGGATCAGTTCATTGTTGGTTTTTGTCTTTTCATGGGATTTTGCAGACAATAACAAAATATAGAATATCAGCAATCACAGATATGCAGTATTGTATTTGTAGCTCCACCTTTAGAGAGCCTCTTTTTGTAATCACCATGAGCAAAGGGAAAAGAAGGATCTGCTAATTAGAACATGTATAAGTGCATTCGCCCTTGACCTGAAAGGCAGCTATTGTGTACAGTAAAACATGCTATGTATGTTTCCATGGGAATATCTGTTTCTTATGCTTGTGGTTCTGGGGCAATATTCTATATTATATTAGTGAGAGCCAGTGATTTGTTGACTAAACATAAAATGAAACTGCTGGGAAAAGCACATCTGGTTAAGGGAACAACTGGAGTGCTCAATGCAATATGTGGCCTGTTTGAGTGGTTTTAAAATAACACTTATGTAGATTAAAGAGATAGTTTGAAATGTTTGTAAGTGGGTTTGTACAGTATGAGGTACTTATCCATAGCCAGTGTATTACTGACAGTAGATGTAAGTCTGCACGCTTAGAGATGCAGCAGGAGTTCAGGTGTAGGAAGCTGAGCACTGTGAACATGCTGGTGCTCTACAGAGACCTCTATGGTAAATTATGCTCTATTTCGAATATTTTTACAGGTTTACCTATGCATCAGAGAGACTTTTCTGACAGGAAAAGCCAAATATTGCTCTCTCCAAAGCCACCAGACTCCTTTGGCAAAAACATTATTTTACCTCACAGAACACGGGAGTTACTAGTTGACTGCTGCCTCAATCGTTTGGTTTATTTGTGTTGTGTGACAAACTCCTCTTAATATCTCAATACACATATGTAGGACATATTTCTTTCAAAATGTACATAAAATAATTGCAGACACAAACAATCTGGCGAAATAATTAGTGTCTTTATTTCAATTAAAACCATATTTTTGCTCAGCATCGACTGTAGTATTGTCTCGTTGTCAGACAAACACTCGATACATCAAGCTGCAGTATTCAAGCTCTCACTCCAGAAAAAGAAGAGAGGTAGCCGTCGACTGTCCATCCAGCAAATCAGACAGAAGAGTCATGAAAAAGGTTCTGAAGGCACAGGTCTGTACATTCTGAAGATTAATATTGCTCAGATCATTTCTGCCAAGACGTAACATAATATTGTCATATAAAGGCGAAGATGCATGTTTCATTCATTAGTGTAGTTCAAATACAAAGACAAGGCTGGTCGGTTATTACTGTTCCTCTGGTGATTACTTTTTGATTATCGCTTGGTTTTCATTTTATAAATACGACACAAACATTTTGATTCTGTCCTATAACTTGCATAATATTTCAACTACAGTTTGTGCACAGGCTAAATTACAACCACATGAAAGAAAAACAGCTCTAACTACCATGTCATTCAAACTATATACAGTACAGAGTAGCTGCTTGCCTTTTATTTATTGCTGGTTTTCTAAATAACACCTCTTTGAAGCAAAAATAGGCACAATATCTCTTTAAGGACTGGACAACCAGCTGACATTCAACTGTGGTGAGTAAAAGGAGGAGGAATGATGTTTAAAAAATAAATGCCATACCTTAAGGATCAACAAAGAGAATACAAAATAAGACTTAAGTAGTGGAAGGAAAAGGGAAAAGTCAATTTGCACTTGTTATATCAACAATCACAATCTTGCCCCAGCTCATAATTAATAGTAAAGAGCTGAATGCAGTGAATCAAACAATTTATTGCAAATAGCACCCAAATTCCAAAAGAGGTGGGACACAGTGTAAAACAAACAAAGAATGCAATATTTGCAAAAACTTTTTGACTTGATTTTGACTGAATGCAGTGCGAAGACAAGATACTTTATGTTCAGACTACCTGGCTTTATTATTTTTTGTAAATATACTATTTGGAATTTGATGCCTGCCACACATTCCAAAGAAGTTTGGAGGGAAAAAGGGGAAAAGGACCATCCAGACTGTTACCTGTGCACAGGTTTTGGACGTCTTTTTCAGAGATGTCTCTGCTTATTTCAGCAAGACGATGCCAAGACACTTTCTGCACGTGTTACAACAGTGTGGCTTTGTGGTAAAAAACGTTTGAATATGACAGCAGAGGACTGTTGAGCACCTGAAGTTGTAGCTCAGTTCCCAAACGCTTACTGAGTGTTGTTAAAAGAAAAGGTGATGTATCACAGTGGTAAACATGCTCCTGTCACAACTTTTTTGGAACGCGATGCAGGCATCACATTCAGAATCTGTGTATATTTACAAAAAAAACAATTAAGTTTATCTGTGAACATTAAATATCTTGTTGAATAAACAGAGCTCCCTCTGCAAAGCCAGTCTCAGGGACATCCAAGGTAAGAACTTCAACATAAACTTCTGCACACTGAACTGAGTTACTGTGATTTTATAAGAAGGGAACGACGCATTTCGCCCGTGGCTTTTGTTGAGCGAACCTGAAGAAGCCACGGGCGAAACGTGTCATTAAATATCTTGTCTTTGTGTTGTATTCAACTGAGTAACGGTTGTACAGGATTTGCAAATCATTGCATTCTGTTTTCACTTTGCATTTCACACAATGTCCCAACTCTTTTGAATTGGGGTTGTTAAAAGAGAAAAATATTACATTCTTAGATCAATATGGTGAATGACACTGTAATGGTTGTATAAGGTTATGTATATGATCATTAATCACACAGCAATAAGTTACACAAAACCCAGTGTAAAGAGTAAAAAAGGTGAAATAGTTAAAAAAAACCAAAAGATTTTCTCTCGATTATTAGTACATTAAATAAAGCTCAACCCAAGTTTCATCAAGTATGGAATATAAATCAAGATGTTGAATATATTTTAATAATGAAACAAGCAAATTCCAGTACCTTAGTGTCAAAACAAATACATTCATTTGCCTATATGAAGACTGTGTTTTTTTACTTGCTTGTTAATAAGTAATCACCACATTATTAATTCAGAGTCAATTTTCCAGCATTCTCAAACAAAGTTGACTCTGAAACTAAAAAAGTGCATAATGCTCTATAAGACCATAGAGATTGTGTCTCTCAGTACACAGTGAAACCAGTACAGACACACACACACAACGAACACAACTGGGGCTCTCTTCCTCCAGCGGCCGTCACCTTACACGGGCTTAGAGTTAAGGGACTGCAGGATCGAGGGTTTCTCGTCTATGACGCGGACCAGCAGGTTGTCGATGTACTCCTCGAGCTCGACGATCTTGGCGTCCTTCCTGGACAGGTCGGTTTGCTGCTTCACCACCAGAGTGATCAACTCTTCCTGCGTCAGCTGAGTGTACGGTCCAGTTTCCACCGAGTCTGGTACCTGAGGAGGGCGAAGAGAAGTGAGTACAAGTGAGTAAAGTGAAAAAACAGAAATGTCACTGGATTTTCTGATTATATCTATTTTTGCTGATTTTCAGTAGCATTAATCTCACGAGAGCAGAAGATACATAACATGTTTATTACACCTAAATACTCAATTCTGATTGGTCATTTATGGCATTCGAAGGTCTGTTATTTCTGAAAAGCAGACCGTTGTTATGAAGATAAGACCTATGGATGCAGTTCTGATCACACATTCTGGAGGAGCAATAAAATAATTTTTAAATCAATTAAGTCCTTTTCCTTTTTTCCCTTACTAAAAGTAAATGTAAAAGGTCAACTTTATTGTGACAAATTCAGTCTCTGCATTTAACCCATCCTAGTAGTAGGAGCGGTGGGCAGCACCTGTGGACCACCTCCAGTTTTAAGCCACCACCTTGGTCAGGGGTGCTGACTGGGACCCAGAGGAAATCCACCCAGGCACGAGGAGACCATGCAAACTCAACAGAAAGAGGCTGTGGCTGGGATTTAAACCCACGGCCTTTTTGCTGTGAGAGAAACTGTGCCAAGATAATCAGGAAGAAAGAATATGAGCCCATAGAGTGTCTGTACGAGCAGGCAGTCATGACACGAGCAACAAAAATCACTGAACCTCTGCCAATCAGGAAGAAGACTCCATGTGCCAAAGTGCAAATCAGACTGCTCTAAGCTATTGTTTGTTCCAGCCTCCATCAAGCTACAAAACTCTAATGCTGAGCCTTAGTGCAAAACAGCCACATGCAATAAATACACAAGCACTTTAGCACTTTTATGCATTTCAAACGGTTTTATGTCATTGTGTTGTCATTGTGAAATGCATAGTCAGATATCTCCTTCATGTATTTAGGACAGTTTATGTGAGGCAGCTGTCTAGCTTTGCATCAAATGTTTATGTTTCTGTGGTGTTTTTATCCGATTTCATGTGAAGCAATCCAACTGTTTCACTGTGCCCAAGAGAAATATCCCTTTGTGAACAATAAAGTTTACGCTAACTCTCTAACTCTGTCTCTGTACAATGAGCAGGTCGTTATTGTGAAAGAACCCCAACAGGGCTGCTTGAACAAATCTTTGCCAAATGAACTTTTATGTGTGTTATATGTGTTAAGCCTTGTTAAATGGACGTAGACAACATGTGTATCAAGTCTAACACAAAACCCTATCAGTCATCTGTTAAAATTCTCCAAGATCAGATTTTAAATTCTCTCTCTTTCAAATTCTAAATGGAGTGTGGATTGATTTTTAACACGTTAATAAATCTGGGATATCAATCCTGTGCAGTTCAAATTCAGTGCAAGGATATTTGGTCAGTTTTATGGGATTATTTGGAAATTAACTGAATGAATGTCTTTTATACAAACCTCCAGATCTGTAAATAATGAAGAAGGAGTTGTTAGGAAAACTGGGATTTGGTATAATCAAGAGTAAAATGCAAACATGTCTTCTTTGTTGATTTAATCCATGATAAGATTTGTCATACTGGTATAAGCACAGTCAAAAATGAAGCTTCAAGCTCAATATGTGTCAGTATTTTTAGAGTCGACTGCCACAAGATCTCAGATCACTTCATTTAGAAGCTGCCAGTCGTAACAGACAGTATTTTTTCATGAAGCTAATATTTTAATTGCAGGAAAATGTCTGATTACCTCAAAACAAGCTGACTTGTAAATACACATAATGCAGATTATGTTTAACAGATTTTTTGTAATGTGACCCTGAAGCCCTCCTGCAGGAAAAATCCAATCAACTTGCTTAAGTGGATGTGTCAACAAAGGAGCTGTCATTCTGGTCCCAGTGTGACTGTACCTGAATCTTCCCTGTCGTGCTGTCCCGGACCTTAATCTCCTTCACAGCAGGGCTGCTGACTGGATGGTGGTTCTCAACTGAGCTCATGGGCTTCACAGGATGAGGCCTGTAAAGAAAAGTGCAAACATTAATATAAAGTACAATATGAAGAAACGTCACATAATACTACTGATAAAAAAAACAATATTAAAAGCAGGAAAAAAAATATTAAAAGGGACAGTTCACCCCAAAATCAAACATATATATTTTTCTTCTGGTCTGTAGTGTTTTATTTGTTTGGATTGTTTTGGTGTGAGCTATGGAGCTTTGCAGATATCAACTCTAAAGATGCCTGCCTTCTCTCCAGTATAATGAATATTTTAAACACAACTGTTTACTCAAGATACTCCACAGACCTTGTTGTTAGCAGTTTCAAGAAGGCACTACTTTCTTTCTACAGCAGAATCTACCAGAATTACTTTCTTTCTACTAAAAAGAAAACAGTTCCTTCATGAACTTGACTTTTTCCAAATGTATTTTTTACCATTTTGACACCACAAGCTGAGTAACATCTAGAAGGCAGACATCTCTACAGATGTTATCGCCAAAACTCACTAAGTCACACCAAAACAATCATTGAAAATGTGCATTTTTGATTTTGGAATGAATTGTCCCTTTAACAATTCAATATTCTGCAAATATTCCACATCATTCCACTGTGATCAAAGTCCAATATTCAGATTTAAATGTGCAGGAAGTGATTCTGGAGAAAGATAGTTGAAATTAGTGATGCTTTGAATTAGAGGCAGATGTTGATTGTTGAGTCTCATTCCCGGGGAAGTTTGGGGAATGAGCTACAACAATCAACTATCTTACGGACCCGTGATTGAGTTAAGTCAATCACAGGTCCGTCAATCACGTGTTCGATCAAGACTTAAGTCTTTCATCACAGGCTAGATTTTCTAAAGCCTGAAAACAGAGCCAAGAGGAGGAGCAGAAGTCCAAGTTTTCTCCCAGACTACTTCAATTACATCATGCTTAAAAGTTATTATGCATCCTTAGCCCAATGACGCTAAAAACAACGCCTAACCCAGCTTTAAACTCAGAAGGAGGAAAGTGGCCAAGAAATCACAAGCCTTCAAATAGTCACACCCAGGTTAAATCCCAACACCTGATCTGCCTCCCCATACAACAACAGCAGGCACATTCCATGTGCAAAGTCTGGATAAAACAGCCTGTTCAATCTCACCTGCGTGCAGATAAGGCTAGCCCACCTCCATTGCTATTCTGAGCACTGACAGGCTGAACCTCGGAGGGTAAGACCCAAGCCCTCAAAGGCGTCTTTCCACCAGACAAGCCTCCTGCCTGAGGTTCTGGTTCCTCCATGACTACCTGGAGGGGCTCTGAGGTTACTGTGAAAGGTTCAGCTCCAAATAGATCCTGTGCTCCGTACAAATGGCTCTGTGTTTTTGCTTCAGCTTGAGGCTTCGGGGTGACAGACTCATTTGTGACTGCTCTTGCAGAGAGGCTTTGATTAGGTGTGGTGATGGCTGTTTCTTCTTTATATGCAGGTTCTTGTTGAGACTTGAGAGTCTTATGATCGGGGTGAGTTGTGGAAGGAGGAATCTGGTTTCGTCTCCGTGAATTCTTTCTTTGGAAAGCAGGACTGTCTTCATCTTGTTTGTTTGAATCGCTGACATTAAAACTAGCAAATGGATCTGTTAGTTTCTCTTGACCAAAAATATTATCGAGATCATCAGGTGTAATTCCCCGATCCTCAAGTTTCTGCTCTTTTTGTGCACTGCCCAGGAAAAGGTCAACTTTTTCTTGGTTCTGCTTCGGCTGAGCCCAGGGGTCTTTGGAAAGAAGGTCAGTACTGGGGAATGGATCAAACTCTGCAAGGTTCTCCTTTGTCCGGCTGCCTATTTTGTCCAAGCTGCTCATATCTGAACTAGATAATGTCTGTACTGGTGTCACATCAGAGTCTTCTTGCTGTATTGGCTCTTTGCCACTAACCCTCTGTCTGGGTTTGGCTGTGGGTGCCTCTTTGTTTACAGTGACTTGCACATTTCTCTGATCATCTGGCGTTGGTGCATCCCAGTCTGCTTGGCTTGTTGGTCTGGCTGCAGATGATGGGTGCAACACCTTCCTTGTTCCATCCCTGGACCTCGCTGGGAGACTTTCCCTGCTTGAGACATCTGTGATCGCAGGTCCTGGGACTGCAGACGGACTCGGCCTCATGGCAGATTGGTGGTTGATGTTCTGGTTCTGTCTTTGACTGGAATCTGACATTGTTCGAGGGAGTGGAGGAGGAGGTGCGACTGATTTAGGGGGAGGAGGTGCGACTGATTTAGGGGGAGGTGGGGCTGCTACTTTCTTTGATGCCACGGGTTTGCTCTCCGGAGGTTGTGGCTGATAATGTCTCATAGCAGGACTCTCCTGCTGGAGTGAAGACATGACAATGGGTTCATGGTCCTCTGGGCCATCCACACTCATCTCTGGACCCAGAAATTCAGGTGGAAGGTCCCTGTGTCTCTGACTGACCTCAGCGATTATGTGGTCCCATCGAGTGTGCCCTTGCACTCCGTGTCTCTTTTGAGGAAACAAGGTGTCATAATCGGGAAGTGGTAGAGACATTTTTTTGCCTTGCTGCGATCCATCGACCTCTACGTAAGCTGGGTTACTGATCTCTCTGACAGGAATGTTATTTCCAGGGGGCAGGGGGGCTCTTTTCTTCTTATCTGCCATGGTGGGTGAAGATCCCACCGAGGACAAATCGTCTACGCTGCCACGAGACGAACAAGAAGGGCTTCGGCTTATGTTTGGTGGTGCGAGGGAGGAGTGGAGGTTGGAGAAAGTATCAGGGGACTCAGATGGGACACTAGAGAGGGTGGACTCGGAGGTGGCTGGGGAAGGACACAGCTGACTGGGGGTTTGGGAGTCAGTAGGTTCAGACTCCAAAGATTCAGCCAATCTGCCAAGGAGTGAAAACAAAGGCCTACAGCGTCAGAGTCACAACACCTACAGTCATTTCCACCAGAGTACAACCCATCACCAAAGTCGATCAACCAAAACGAATAAATTCCCATCTACTGACAGTTCTAGGGATGTAACAATACCAAAAAGTCAAGGTATGATAATACCATGATAGAAAGTCCACGATACGAGATTTATTGCAATGATTAAAAAAAAGATTATGATAATTATGACTTTAAAAAATGTAAAAAAGTTGGGTGGACGTTTAGCTCAGTTGGTAGAGCGTCCGACCCCTGTATGGAGGCTGTTGGTCCTCTGCAGCGGCCACTGATTCGACCCCGCCTGCGGCCCTTTGACCTTTACACAGTGGTGGCAACAATGTGATACAGAAAAAGTATTCAAGTATTGATACTTCTGACAACCTTAATCTGATGATCATTTACAAATCTATACTCAATAGTCTAACAGTGTAAAAAAAAAAAGGTTTAAATCGAAAAGTCAAATTGAATTGTGACCTTGAAACAGAGAGCCAAATCGAATCATGGATTTGGAGATTGCTGTTATTAAATAAGAAATCTGACAGCAATTTTTGTTTGTAATGTTGTTTTTTTTCCATCTAACTTAAAGTGCTTCTGTTTTCCTTCTTTAAAAAAAATGAAATAAAAGAAGCCAGCCATGACCTAAGCATGTGCAAAAAAGTGTCATGAATTATCTTTGGCAACGAATGTTTGAATTACAAGAATAATAAGTATGAAAAACTGCAAAACAAAAACAATGCAGCAGTCAGTAGCAGTCCTTTTACAAAATAAAATGAAAATAATAAAAAAGATTAATTGTAATATCGCAAAATATGATATACTGTTACATCCCTAGACAGTTCAATATTTACTGAACTATTAAAAATGGTCCTAATTCTGCACTAGACTGTTAAACATGACAAAATCACTTGTTGTTAAAACCATTCAATGTCAATGTCCAACCCACAGACAGAACGTTGAAAATTCACATGCCTTGCAGTTACCGTTTCTATTTTTAGCTGTGACATTCTCCTGCTGAGAAATTTTGACTGTCCAAGGAAAAGACTACAATGTGACATTTCTTCTTAAAGATTATCCCAGTTAGACTGTACTATGCGGTCCAACATGGCATCAAAATGTAACAAAATATCACAACTAACTAATACAAACAACTCGAAATGTCTTGGATAATATCTGCCATCTAGAAACAAATCTTTAAAACAAGAACCACTGTAACATCAATGACGATAACAAGCACAAGCCCCTTACCATTATGACTCAAACATGAAAAATCCAGTCCAATCCAGTCACAAACAACTATAAAAAAAGTCTAAAATCAAAATACAAGCACCTAAGACGTCCACACGGACGGTGAGACTGTGGCTCAGTCACAACTTATGTGCTCTGAGTCCACTACCTGTTCCACAACATCGTCACAAACACAAACCACACCCAGATTCTCATCTGTACAGACACCAAACTGGTCCGACTGGTCCATCAACCGTTGGGTGGAAAGTCAAAGTTTTGGTAATTCAAGACAGCCACAAGGACGGAAAGTTGAGAAACTCCCAAGTTTCAGTGTTGGCAGAAATGGTGAAGGATGAAACCTAATAATCACAAGTAAAGTGTCTTCTCTTAAATAACAATTCTTGATTGACTCGTACCTAGCTGGTGCATGGATAACAACCACCCACGCACACACACAGACTTTTTTGTAGTTTGTGTGAGGTGTCTTAAATAAGTTAAATAAATGGCACATTCCACCAAAAAGGTAGTAGATAAAATGTGCAGTGTCACTTGTGAGCCTGTTGGAGGCAGTATTCAAATTCCAGTCAAACAAGTCTCACAACAGTGTGACTGTAAGCAACTACTAAGCATCCGAAATGTCTTAACACTGACGTAACAGCAACATTATTACATAACATTCATGCAGAGTTATAATCATATTATAAAATCATAATATAGTCCAGTGCAATCTCACAATTCCCAACCTTGAGACCTCAAAAATACACACACATATATATCTATAGGCAATCAGATGGCTGCGGATTACTTTTATCACAATTATTAGCTAATTTTTTTTTTTTGATATACAGTAAAATGTGTCACAACATACCATTATAAATGAAACATTTTTTCAGTGAAAATGAAATGCAAAAATTACCGTTCCCTTTAGGGCTGCACAATTAATTGCAATATTTTTGAAATTGCAATTTGGCTGAGTGAAATATCCAAATAGCAGAATCCTGCCATTTTTTTTAATAAAGATAAAATGTGTGACAAAACAGCATTATAATGAAGTACAGCAGTGTTGTAGAGATATCCAGGCCTAAAAATCTTGTTCTCCAGATGTAAGAAAACATGTTTATTTGGCACAGACCCCAACAAATATCACATCATCATGATTTCAATCGGTTTTTTAGTGAAAATGAACATTGTGATGCAAAAAATGATCGTTCCCACTAATCATACTGCATATCAACATTGCAATTTCAGCCAAAGTAATTGCAGTATGACATTTTTTTTTACCATATCATGCAGCATTAGCTCCCACTAAAATCATGACTCAAATCACACTTGCAATAATGTGTCTAAATAATTACAAAATGATTTTTTTTTGCATATTATTCAGCCCCAGTACAAAGTACCTTGTTGAAAGTATATAATGCAACTAAATGAGAAGAAAGCCCACTGTACCTGGGTTTGACTGCAGACACTTTAGCGGTGCGGTTGAGGAAGACCATGGCAGAGGGGGTTTGTGGGTTGCGGCTGGGTTTCTGATGATCAGCTTGGCTGACTGGAGGATCTTTGCTGAGGGGGATTTCCTCAAACGGGTTGGTGGAGCGGTGGGAGATGGGCTGATCGGGTTCTCTTGAGTCACTGCGGGGGGTTTCTGTGGGTAGCTCCTCTTTTTGCTGCACCTCCTCCTTCTTCTCCTCCTTCTTTCTGATCATCCCGAACAGAGTCGTCAGCCTGTCGCTCATGGAGGCCTCCTCCTGTCGTTTCTGCTCCTCCGCTCTGCGACGCTCCTCTTCAAGCCTCTGGTTCTCTGCTGCTTCCAGCATCCTGCGTTCTTCTTCTTGCCTTCTCCTCTCTTCCTCCTCTTCCTCCCTCTGTTTCTTCCTCCTTGCTTCGTCCTCCAGGAAGCGTCTCTTCCTCTCTTGTTCCTCTTGTTGTCTGCGCTCCTCTTCCTCCTGCAGCCTCTTGACCTCCAGCCTGTATCTCTCCTCTTCCTCCAGCCTCTTGGCCTCTGCTCTACGTCTTTCTTCTGCCTGCCTTCTCTCCTCCTCCTCTTGATGGCGCTGTTGCTCCAGTAATGCCCTGTCTGACTCTATCTGCAGGGAGGGGACAGGTACACTTTTAAAGGAATCTGCATCAGAGGTGTGTTTGCGGACGTCCTCCACAGAGCCTTGGCCTGAGCTGTTCAGACTGAGAGTGGATCCACTCTTGGACTCCTCCTCTGTGTACACGTGGCTGCCGTTGATGCACAGGTTGTTCAAGTCACTGTTGCTCTGCTTGGAGCGACCCAGCAGGGAGAACGGACCCTGAGACACCCTGCTGTCAGAACTGCCTGTTCGCTTGTGTCCCAGGAATTTGAATTTCTTCTTACCTGCGGGAGGACAGACAGTGACACATGAGGTCATTGTTGACATGCAAAACACCTTTATTTACCTTCCACTGTACAGCAGAGGACAGACAGGGCTGTCAGCATACAGTACACACTGAAATAAGAAAGATTGAACAGAAAGTGAAGATTGTTAAGTGGGGTTGTTTGAGGTACTTATCCATCAGTGTATTATCTACAGTAGATGGAGGTCCACACATTCAGTTTGGTGCAGGAAGCTAAGCAATGTACTGCTGTGTTTCCTTGCCTAACTCAAAGGTGGGCCACCTCTGCATTATTGGCTGCAACCTTTGTTCAAAGTTCTACACAAAACATGCAAAGGCTTGTTGTTACTCCTTAAAAAATTATGCTAAATTTGTCACAAATGGCACACTGCTTATGTGCAATTCATTTATTTAAAGTAAGTATTTGAATAGAAAATGACTGGAGTTTTTTCAGTAGCGTGTGACTCAGCGACTACAAATTAATACCAAACATTATTAGGCCCACCACACTGGACAAATAAGACATGCCTCTATTATTGGATTTTAGCGCTTCTTCTATTTTACATAATTTTAAAAACCAAAATAAAAAAAGGATTTTTGAGTCATCTGTTGGTACCTGTTCACTGGTCACATTAGGAAGTTCTTTTCCTTCATCATTCTTCTCTTGGCTTGTCTTTTATTTAAAAAAAAGAGTCAATAATTGTGCACAGAAATATTGTTTTTATGTTCTGTGTTCTTATGAGTCTTGTGCCGAATTAAACAATGTCATTTGTCAATTTGTTTTTTTTATATTTTTGTTCCACCTTGTTATAAAATCTAAATCCCTATAAACACTTTAGTCTGTCAAATTGTGATTTAGTCACTTTAAAAAAAAATTTTTTTGGACTTTTATTGCCTTTACTACAGAGTGTAGCTGAAGACAGACAGGAAAGGGAGTAGAAAGAGGGGAGATGTTCATGGGGTGCATGATCCACCAACTGAGCTGCCAGGGTACCCCATGTCACTTAAGCGCAGTGTGTACATTGTGCATGTTACACTATTACCCAGCCTTTGCCACCTATGGATAAGTACCTCATACAACATCCCCTCAAAAGAATCCATACTGTCCTTTTAAATTACCTTCAGGAGACTCCACGTTGAGGCCAGACGAGCGGCTGCCACTGAGAGATGAATTCTTCTCTGGAAGTGACCCCAGCGTCGACATGGACTGCGAGACGTTTCGCTGCAAGTTTGATTTGGGAGCAAAGAGCGTTTTGAGCTTAGATTTCTTTTTCACTCCTGGAGACTGATTGAGTGACTGAGCATCAGCCTCCCCCTCGCTGTCTGTGAGGACCTGGCTGACGGAGGGAACAATGGCCGAGGCAGAGTCAGAGAAGCCATCCCTTTTCTTCCCACGGACCTTGTCCTTCAGCTTGGAGATGCGAGAGCGAGGTTTGTCCTGCATAGAAAGGTCAAACATGCTGGCTGACATGTTGTTTCTCATAAATTGGATATCTAGCAGAACCTCCCCTCGCGGCTTGTCCTCTTTTCCGGCCTTGTCCACCAGCTTGAACCAACTGAAACAACAGACAAAATAAATTGGATGTTTAGGAAAGCAACCTGGATGTGCAGCCATTTCTGAGATGCTGAATGCATACATGCTGAATATTCAATTAAAGCCCATTTTAGGATCTCTAAACCAAGGAAAAGTTCAGGAAAACTTGTGGAAGCTGAACATTTCACTAATTATACTTCTACTAATAACAACTAACTAAACTTTTAGGATTTTGAGTTCGTGGTAACTTTTTGGCTAAAAATGCTGTTCTGTCATATATAAACATATAACAATTAAAATGTCCCTCTCCAACCAGTTTATTTAAGAAGTCAATTGATGAAAAACTATATTATTATTATTATTATTACTATTATTATCATTATTATTATTACAAGCTTATATCTGGTTGACCATTTTATGCAACAACGCTGCCTTCAAATGTTACTCGTGAACTCTCAACTGCTACATGGGAAGTCGTGAACACAACCCAGAGCATTCAGACAATTTCCATGAATACCACAAGAGAGGAGGCATTCATATGAGTTCTTCTCATTAAAATGGTGAAAACGACCCCATTTGAAAAGAGTAAATAATCAGGAACAGTGGCGAGTTCATATGCGTTGTCCTCTGGATTGTATAAAACAAACTGATTTATACAAAAACTGCTTGAAATAATTTCAACTGTTTATGATACAGGTTTCTGAAATGCATAATGATATTTTTGATAGAAAATAATCTTGGACTGAACACATCTGATTAAATTCATTAGTCAAGTATGTAGAACAATCACTTTCTCTGATTTGATATGCTTTCAGCACAGTTTAATTAATTAGGTGTATAACAGGAAAAAATGATGAACTGATTTCTAAATACTGAAATTAATCTTTAGTTGCAGGCTTATTTAGTCCATTGTTCTCAAATTCTAACAAACAGACACAGGGTGAAATAATTAAATAATAGACTCAACAGTCAATTATAACAATTGCTTTATTGTCAAGTAATTTATTAAACAAAAAAGCCAACTTCCATTGGTTTCAGTTTCTCAAATGTGAGGATTTGCTGCTTTTGAGTTTTCCACAGTATATAATTGCAATTGAAACGTCTTTGAACTATTCGTCAGACTAAAGGAGCAACATGAAGACGCTGCTGCAGGCTTTGGGAACTTGATGTGAGCATTTTTCTCAATTTTCTATTATTTTTCAAACAAAACAATTCATTGATAAATCAAAAAATAATTGACAGACTCATCAGTAATGGATATAATCATTAGTTGCAGCCCTACCAGGGCAAGTGGTAAAGAACAAATTACACTATTTAACTATTTTGATAATCAATTTATTGTTAAAGTAAACTGTCAGGTAAAATGGCAGAAAATGCTCTTTTCAGCCTCTCAAATATGAAGATTTTGTACTTTTCTTTATTTTATCATCATATTAAACTGAATATCTTTGGGTTTTAGGCTGATAAAACGAGACATTTAAAGACACCACCTTGGACTCTGAAAAACTGGATGGACATTTTTCACTATTTTCTGATGTTTTATAGATGTTGCAGCCCTAGATTAAACACAGACACTGAACCCTGCATATGCTGAAAGTTTAAGTCCCTATAAATCTTATGTTCAACGATGTATTATTAGTGTTATTACTACAAACCCACAGGGCTGTTCTGTTGACTTTACTCTTTAATACAGTAATTGACTTTAGATTGGCCCTATAAAATTACTATGTAAACAAAGCAACGCATAGGTTCACTTAAAATAGCATTACATTATGTTAAAAGCAAGCTGAATATGAAAAATAACATACTATAAATAAACCCTCAACATAAATAACTCTGACTTTAAACGCTCTGAATCTGTTGGTGTTTGCCTGCCTGTGTCTTATTAGACCCCAGACTGATAGTGTCATTTAACTAACGTACAGCTTGTTCCAGTTCCTGTTGGGAGCGTCATGCCAACCGCAGATAAAGCCTGACAATTACAGCTTTGTTCATGCTCCCCCCTCATGTCCTCTCTGTTGTACAGGATCAGCCCTTATTGTCTGCAAGGGAAAGGTAGGAGTGTTCTGGAGAGCCCTTTCTAAAACCATGCCAAAACAAGCAATTAGTGCCATTACATACAGACACTTTCTGCTGGTATAATTAAAGCCCTGCTATTATTAGATATACTAATACTAAAGCAGAGGTGCCCATTATAGCGAGCCTTTCCCCTTTTGAACTCTTTTGTTCCACAGCAGAGCCCTCCAACTGTTGCACTAACTGTTGGTTACACACATTTCTCACACCGAGTCCATTTTTTCAACACAGTTCTCTGTGTAAAACAGTTTGTCTAACATCCAAAGTGCACTCAAAACGCACCCCAAACACTTCATACACACCTCAGGATCAACTCTTGTCCCAAAACACTGACAACATTTGTTTGATATTTATCCAATAGTAACAACTATCCCACTCATTACACAACAACCTAAAAAAATACAATATACAGTATGGCCCTATTGTCTTTGAAGCATTATTTATTTATTTAGCATAAAACCAAGACTCCATGACAGCAGAGGTCCCTTGTTTATTGCATGGATTGTGCTAATTCACTGTAAATGTCACAGAAATTCTGCAATTTGCCTCTAAAAGGCTTTAACATTTTTCAAATCACACAAAATGAAACTAGAGTAATTCCAGTAATGCAACACAAAACTAGATGTATCCATCCCTGAGAACCTTCTGCAGACTGTGTTCAGACATCCAGCATTCATTGTGTCCAAGAGAGATTTCTGATACAAACTTATCCAAACAAACTTTGCACCTCCATGAGGAAAATAGCTCCTCTATGGTAGTGCTTCTCATATAGGGGTCCATGGCACAGCCTGTGAAAAGTTCTCAGACTCATTCATTTAAAGATACTGTAAAGCAGCAATAAATATGTGTTTGCCACACCACAGAAATGTGTCATTAACCACCCAGTCAAATTTGAATGATGATCCCAAGTATATAAAATTAACACCACAACCTGAAAACAAGCTAAAACATGAATGCAGCTTTACTGGACATGCCCAGACATATTTGAGTCATCAGAGCAAGAGGATGGTCACAGTTGCTGTGTCATTGTGTGTTGGTTCATAGGGGTTGGACATGTGTCCGGTCTGCCCAAAATAACCCTGAACAAAATTGTGAAAACAATCTACCAGTCTACTGGGTGAAACAGGATGAAGCTGTGTGTGCATTAAAGAGACACTGTGCCATTTACGCACCTCAGCTGTAACTAAGGGTCTGATAATTAATGTCCTGTGTTCTTCTACACATCCCAAAGGTCTCACACACACAGTCAGAGTTCATACAGCGAAACTGGAGTAAAGCAGCTGTCATCAGGGTTGACTGAAAAATATTCTCTCTGGAGTTTTCTCTGTCGTGTCTGTTTACAACTACGGTTTTTCATTTCTGTGTGTGCAGTGATGTCACTGCAGCAAATAGTGTTGATATTTAAACAGAACTCTGATAATTAAACATTTGTTTAAATGATGTCAGGCAGCGTTGGCTTTCAAAATGATTTCTTTATTATGTGTTGTATAACAGTTTACTTGAATGATCAGAGGCTGCTTTCAGTAATTAACCTCCTATAGTAACATTTCAGTGTGTACTGTAATGTCACAGCAGTGATCTGTCTGTGCCTCGGATAGTGCATAAAGCTCACACACACAGTTAGGACAAGACGCTCCGTCCTGTTTCATCCACCTGCTGCCCATCCACTGTTAATCACAATCTTAATTTTTATGGCCTTGCCCGCCTGACCCGCAGGATTAACCGTAGTGCCTGAGGTGGGTCGTTTTAGCATCTCTGTTCACTTCTCCAACTTGCTGAATCTGTCATTTAAAAAACAATGTGCAGGCAGGTGCACCTGGCCCTTATGTAGGATGGGAGATGATGCTCTGATTAGTTGCATTCATGCAACTCCCAAAACACACCTATGATAATTAAGAGATTAAATTAGGGACGTGCGTGATTAGTCAACTACATGACTAAACGTCGCCACCCTCGCTAGTCGGCACCAGAGATACTAGTCGGTTAAAATAGTTATCAATATTCTATTCATGTACAATGCCAGTTAACTGTTGCCTCAAAGGTGTTACGCAGCCACCTGCATATATAAATATATGCATAAATATATGCCATAAATTTTCCTCCCACCAGTCAGGCGTGCGTCACCCACACGTCATTAAAGAATAAAATAAAATTTAAAAAAAAAGACAGCAAAACAAATACTCTCAATGAACGAGCACATTAATAAACAAAACTGTCTGAAAAGGAGCAGGAGTCCCTGGCTGAGAAGAAATTGGATGTCAAGGGATGAAATAGGCACAATGAGGAGTTTAGGCGTTTTGTATTTGAATTCTTTTTAGATTTAGTTGTAGCTGAATGCAGCAAATTGCTTCTAATGTACAGATTTTGGACATAAATGTAACAGTTTATACAATAATATGTAAACGTGCACAAAATGGACGGTAAATACACAGAGTTCTGGTGGTGGTTGAGTTTGAATAAGAAAACTGTCCATGAACGTTGTGTCAAAGCAATGAGACGGCATCTGCTTTTTAGTCCACGTTGACTTATGTTCTGCTGATGGAGATCAAGCGAACTCATCATTGAGAAATGTCTGTTACCAACTGAAAAAACTGTAAAGGTCACTGTGTAATTTCCTCTTTGGTCATTTTGTTACACGTATTAAGCTTCAGTCTAATCTTATAAGAGATAAACTGCAGTACAGGAAAGATATCTGTCACTGAATTTACATACAAAGCACAGTGTGCCACTAACCAGACAGTTATTCACAGTTCACTTGGAGTTTACCGCTGCAGCATTCATTTTAGTGTCATGCCCTGTAGCAGACATCCAGACCGGCTCTTCTGAGGATAACAGCCAGGAAACAAGTCTGGGAGTGAACCAACATTCCTCAAACACTCTCCAACGCACAGGGAGGAGCTGTGCGGTACGTGATGTAATGAAAGTTACACTGAGGCTACTTCAAACACCTCTTGTCTCCCACCCTAAACTGAGCAAGCCAAGACAAACAATCGCTAACTGAGTCTGAGCACAAGGACAGACAGATCACACTTTCTCAAGCCAGTGCAGGAAACTCCTAGTTGTTCTTTTGTCTGTGTGGATTACAGCAGAGAATACACTTTAGTTGATTGTACACAGACAATGCATTGTTGAGGTTATTAACTGACTGACAGGGTGAACATGTTCTGTTCTGTTCTGTTAGCGTACAGCCAAAGAGCCGTGCCTGATGCACGCTCACTGGTCCTGCTGGACAGGTTCCCTAACTGTCAAGGGCACTTCTCTTGTCTCATGTCTAATGATTAACAGGAGAGCCTGTGTTTATCCTCTGAGTCGACACCAGAGTGGATTCAGGCAATAAAATAAGCTGTAAAATACAGATGGATTCCTGCAAAATATCAGTTTTACACTCACTGACACCACATGCTAACATTTTTAATTGTGTTTCACGCGTTTTCAAAGACGTAATGACAGGTGCAGGAAAGTTTATGAGATCATATTTTGTTGGAACTCACTGACGGTGATTCTCACGCTGGCTGAACATAAACTATATGTCAGGATGGGAGATATTTTTAGTGTCTTTGTTTACAAAATAAATATCGCGGCTCAAGTGTCTGAGCAAAGGAACCTGACTCCGGAGAACCGACTCTGCAACAACTGGAATTAGTCCAATATTGTAACTCAGTAACTATTTTGATAATGAATTCATCACTCAAGTCATGTACAAAAGCGAGCAAAAAAAAGGCTCCAAATTGGTTTTTGTTATCAAACGTGATTGCAGACTGAATGTCTTTGAGTTTTGAAGAAGACATGTCCCCTTGGGCTTAAAAGTTAACATTGTTTTTTTTCAACATAGAACCTATTTTCCCATATTTCTGTGTCTAAGTGACTAATGGGGAAACAATTTTTGAAATTGGTCCAGCATTGAGCGAGACTGCTGCAGCCATCAGCCGTAAAAGGGCTGCAATGTAATCTCCCTGGCTCTGCACGCCATTCCTCCCCGCTCCTTCTCTGATGTCAGACCTCCCTCTCGCTCCTCTCCCAATATTTTCACATCTAATGTGGTGAATTAAGGGTTTATTTCCGCCAAAGCAGAGCTGGTGATTGTTGGACCAGTGCAAAGGTGATGATGATGACTATTTTGTGTCTGTCCAGTTTGAATGATGCGTGTTTTACAATGATAAAATTCCTGTTTCTGTAAATGGAGTGTGGTGCGTTTGGAGAAAGTGATAAATCAGCTGTTTCTGTTTATACGGGAAAAGATCTTACTCTTTAATCAAAAGGTCTCTCTCTGCAGGGATCCTTTCCATAATGCTGTCAGACACAGAACAATAATCTGAGTCTGTCAGTGGCCAAAAAATCCTCCTTAGTGGATGTACTGACGATTTGCAATTGCCATTTGCCAGGTTCAGGGCTGCCAGCTGCAGAGGATCTCACTCAATACTGGACCAATTTAAAAAATTGATGTCCCCAGTAGTCACTTAGACACATGGGGAAACATGGGAAAATAGTGTCCTGGTTGAAAAATAACAAAGTTACATTTTAAGATGACTGCAACATGTTTGAAGAATGTTTTAATGTTGCATGATTTTTTTTTTTATTTTATAGGTCAAACAAATAATAGAGTAATCTAGGAAATACGCAGTAGATTGAGCAATAATAGGGGTGCAACAGATCACAAAGTCATTTCTCTGATCAATTTAAAAAACGAGAGAAAATGCTTGGTGTAGCCACTTCTCTCTGACTGTAGTTACCACTACAGTAATAGTAAATACTGTATAATACTACTACTAATAATCAAGTACACTTCATGAGTAACAGCCAATCAACACTGAAGGCTGTGTCACTGAAATGCTGCAGGCTGCTCCTGTGAGTGACAGCTGTATGTCAGAGGGAAAGCAGCAGAAGAGGTGGTCAGGATTTCACTCCACGGAGGTGAAAGTGACGGCTATTAAATCGCTATTCCTTTTTAAAGACTCTGTGTCCCACAGCACAGCGCTTCAGTGTAAAACACAGAGCGCATCGGTCTCCTCTTTTCATTGTCTTGTCTTTTTACTCTGCATCGGAGATTGTAAAACTCTAATTCACACTATGAATGCTATGTTTAGGCTGTATATCACATGCAGGCTAAAACATGGAGACTGAGCCGTACAGGCCAAGGACCAACTGCCATCCATTGCACCCATAATCTATAATGAGAATAACTGTTAGTGTAGCCATTAAATTAATCCATTACTGGTTACACTTTTAGAGAATCTTAAGAAAAATGCACTCAAATCAATCCTTTAAAGGACCAGTGTGTAGGATTTAGTGGTATCTAGCAGTGAGCTTGCAGATTGCAATCGCCTCGTCGCACTCCCCCTTCCAATTTTGTAGGAGAAACAATGGTGGCTGTGAAACTTGTGCAAAATGTAAAATGTGTTCTCTTCTGTAGAGCCAGTGTTTGGTTTGTCTGTTCTGGGCTACTGCAGAAACATTGCGGTGTAACATGGCAGCCTCCGTGGACGAGGACCCACAACCTCTGAATAGCTCATTCTAAGCTAAGAAAAACACAACAGTTCTTTTTTGCAGGTGATAATACACTCCTGAAAACATACTTAGAAAATTATTTTCTATTTCTGCCATGTTATGCCAACAGGTTTCCCTAAATCTTACATAGCGGACCTTTACTAAAATGATAGAGGGGTTCCAAGCAGTTTCAGTGAAGGATAAGTGAATGGAAATGAAAAAAAATATTATAGATTTTACACGTGTAATATGTACAATAAAATATAGATATCACATCAGTCATCAAAAGGAGATCACATAGAATAACCTAAATGTGTGTAGAGAGCTAGTTCAGAGATACAGTACCGAGTCAGAAACTGACAAATACCTTTGGACGGACCTTTTTTCATGTATTTGATGTATGTTAATCAGTAATATTAAGCTAGCTTGGCTCAACTGTTCAGTCTCTATGGTATTGAATAACATAATCATGATCGCATCCAGGGATTGTGAGAAAATAAGCAAGTAAACTTTCTAAAACAGTCTCAGACTTTGGAAACCCCTGTGACAGCCTATAAAAATAATCCCATAATATAAATAGTTACAGTTATTCATCTTATTGTCTGATGATGTGTGACAGTAAATGACTCATGTTTTCCTACAAACTCATATATATGGCCCTGTGACCTCATTTCTCCTCAAATACACTCTATTGTATGAGAGGCATCGGCAGAGTTTCCTTTCAGCAGAACAACAAAGTCCTCCATGTCACGCCCTGTATCAGCACCACAGAGACGCAGGACAGTAATCGAACACCACTTGCTTCGAGGCGAAAACAGCAACATTCAATACCCAGCAGCAGCCTGCACGCTGGCTCTTAAAGGAGACAGCGGGAGGAAGCCAAGCCAGGAGACTGAAGGAGTTCAGACTTGGAAGGAAAAGTGCAAGGAATGAACTTTGCTATGAAGTGAAAAAAACTTACTGAGCAAACAGAAGATAACGTTTCAGATATGACGGGACAATAATCAAGTCAATGAGGTCATAATGTACCATGGCTGCCCTTGGTTGAGCGATTGCTCAGAACTTACAACCCACAAGTCACTCACTCTTTACCAAAGGTCATTTCAAAACTAAAGGCCACATTTGGAAAGGTTTACCAAAGTCTATTTTAAACCATCTTTATTTTTAAATTCTCTTACATAAGAGGGAGTGTATATTCCAATTCAACACTAACGCAGTGTTTTTATTTTGATGGTCGTTACACCCATGTTACACCCATGCTGCGTCAAACCACGCATGTCATCCTGGCTCGTTTAACATATCTGGGTGTGAGCAGACACATTGTGTTGCTGGTAAACAGCCATGAAGAATGTGCACGAGTAACATCAGCAGTGTGAGAAAATGATTTTCAGTTCGGTCTCCATCACAAAGCCGCTCGCACCCAGTTATGAAGTAGAAGCGTCACCCAAATGTTAGAGGTGGTCCAGCGAAGAGAGAGAAGACAGAGGGAGGTGCTGAGATCAGAATAATCTTGGGCACTTTTCCCACAATCTCCTTTGTTTCTGCTTTTCTTCTCAGACACTGATAAGACGGGGAGGGGGGACTCGATTTGTGTTCTTTTCCAGGTTTTTCAAATGGAAACTCCCACTCAGCAGAAATTGATGACGTAGATTAGAGCGCTGATGCCTTCCCCTCCCTCAACTTAGCAACTTCATCATGCAGAAACCTACGTCAGGTCACGTGGTGAATTGTTTTGATTCTAAAACATACGTACATCAAACAAAATTTGATTGTTTGGATTTGAATACATAAGGAAGCTATAAAAGGGTATAAAAACCTCAAGAAAAAACAAGAAGTAATGGACCCACCCTTTAAAAGAGCTATATATAGTGACTGCATGTGCAAAAATTAAAAATGAAGTGAAAGTTGGTACTGAAGTGCAAATAACGAGTTGAATAGACCCTATTAATGAATTCTTACAACTCATAAACACACACTTAATCATTCAGCATTCTGCATTAATTTGAACTCTAATTAACATGAAACAGGCAAACAAAGACTGTTATTCTGTCCCAGAATAGAAATTTCAAAAGGAGGAGACTGCGGCTGCTGCGTTGTCGTCAGAGAAGTGAATACTAACAAACTGGTTTTCTAATTTTCACTTTTATTTGTGAAAGGGATGAAATGATAATTGGGTTTGCGACAAAGAGCGATAAAATTCCTGATGACTAGTATTACCATTTCAAGTCATCGTAATAACCATGTTTGATTACAGTGTATTGAAAAACTCATGGTAAGTACAGTTCAGCATCAACCGAGGTTAGCAACAGTCCCTCAGACACAGGCGCTGTGTGCAGCATGGGTTTGTTTTGCATCAGTGAAAACACTGACATCACACAGGACATGACGTCATTTCAAATCCTTGAAAAGTTTTCAATATAAAATTTGGTGAAATGATTTCAGTGTGTGTATTTTGAACATTTTCAGCACTTTTTAACAATAACACAATAATACTAACCCTGATCATTTTAATAACTATAATCATGGGATGGTGGGGACAGATATAGGGTCCTAAATGCTTTGATGATTTTATCGTTTCATCTCCAGAGCTCATCAGAAAGGACTGCCTGCTTGCCAGGGGCAACTAAAATGCCATGTTGGGCAAGTAAATCTAGCAACTAAAAAAATAATTTAACTATTGTGATAATCTGTTAATCGTTTTTCATGCAAAATGGTAGAAAACACTGCTTTCAGCCTCTCAAATATGAAGATTTCCAGCTCCTTTTCATTCATTATCATATTAACTGGAATACCTTTGGGTTTTGGACTGAAATGAGACATTTTAAGACATCACTGTGGACTTTAAAGGTTGGGATGGACATTTTTCAGTGTTTACTGATATTTTATAGACATTGCAGCCCAAGATTAAACTTAAGTTGTTTGTTACTTGACAACTGCTGATAAACAAAACATTTTTTTTTCAGTGGGAAGTAAAAACTGAACTCTGGCAAGTAGATTTCTGATCCACTTGTCAGTCGGCAAGTAAATAAAAAACACTGAAGCTATCTCTGGTACTGATGTCTAATTTTAATAATGTATATCAACTATAAACAATAAATACACCTACACAGATGTAACTGTTTTAGACCAATATCAGGCTGATCATTTTGTCATGTGTATTTGTTTACAGGAAATGGCTATCGTACTTCAGTAAAAACATCTCTAAACAAACAGAAAAATCCTACTTTGCTAGTCTGAACTGATACATTTATGTAACTCTAAACCACATACAGACAACCTGAAACCTGCAGGGAAAACACCGAGTGTGACTGACACAGTTCAGGCCCACATGACAGCGGTCACTTACTCTGTCTTCTTGCGGGACTTGTTGTCATGAAGCTCCAGTAAGTTGACCACAGCTTGACCCAGGAACTTGTCGAGCCCCACCTGAGCCCGGTGCATTACTATGATGTACAGGGTGCAGCGCTCGGCGTTGCCCGGGTGGAAGAGCGGCAGGTCGAACGTAGCCTCCTCTTTCCACACCGGAGCGACACATTTCTCGGCCACGGAGGTGGAAAACTTGTCTTTGGCCACCTGGATGATGGCGTAGGCGTCGTTGGTGCCATTTTTACCCTTCGCCCGCAGGCTCCGAGCCTGATGCACCGTTACCTGGACGCTCGTAGGGAACCACTGCTGGCTCTGGTCGGCCAGAGACATGGCGAGAGTGCGCTAAGCTTCACCAAAAGTTAATCCGAACTGTTTTATAAAAACAGCTCACTGTGACGCGCGGTTAGTTAACCTCTTCCTGAACTCTTGTTTTCCACCTTTGGCGTCCTCTGCGGCTTTGCTGGAGGTTTATGTTTCCCAGCCTCAGTTCAGGAAGCTCACTCTGATGTCGTAATACTTCTCGCCCCTCTTCGTAATGTTTTATCCGAGCCTCTAATAACACTTGAGTTGCTTTAATGCGCGCACTAGCCGGTGTAACCCAACCAGGACATCACTGCGGTGTGACTAAGCCCTTTAAGAGGCTTTATTGAAAACAAATTCCCCTTCTTTGCTTTGCCCTTTGCCTCCACCTAGTAAAACAATTCACTTCCCTGATGTTATGAGTCGAGATCCCACCCATACTCTACTTACTGCCGTCTGGTTGGCTAATATTCCTGTCAGTTTTCGGAGTCCGTCAGTGAATGGACAGTGGAGGAGGGGGGCGTTGACATATCGTGGACCGTTAAGTAGCAAGTCAGACCGCCTCGACAGCCTTAGGGCAGTGTCTTACACTGATCTAAAGCGCATGTGGGAAGCGCGAGGTGCAATGGATTTAATTTATTCAAGGTGTGTTCAAATTCACATTTGCCATCTTGTGCCAGGGGCGCAGGGGTATCCCGTCCTGTCCCGCCCCTCGTGCCAGCAGCGCACAGTGGGATACACCTATCAGCTGCGCCCAACTACCTTGATTAATTCACAGGCGAGTTTAGGCAGAGCATGCGATAAACCAGTCAGAAAGTCAGCTCCCATAACTTTGAGAAGCAGGTGAGTCAGGAGCGCAAGCGGTGGCAGCATGACAGCGGATTTACCAGGAGGAAACCAAGAGAAAAGATTTGTAAGACGAGGGGACAGATCTCCTGGTTCGAGACGTGGAAGAGCGAGAGCGCGCAGCACATGGAGACGCCAGGACGGCTCCAAAGCAGCTTCATGTGTAAATAGTTTATTTTACATGAACGCCTGCAAAAAGAAACACAGTAAATGAACCGTAGAGGTCATGCAGATATGTGTAGCGGGTTATGTTTTACACCACAGCACCTTGAAAGTATGTTTTATTTTATAATTCATTATTATCATCGTCATTATTATGCAGCTTCGCTGGCTGAAGCTTCTGAAGATGGAGCCGGTGGGCAGGAGGGTTGAGATGAGTGAGGAGCGGGCGAGAGGAGAGTCTGGCAGCGAAGCTGGACCTCAACCCGGCTGAACACCCACCTGAGCCGGATTGAGGTGCAGTTTCAACCCGTGCGTAAAATTACGCACAGGTTATCCAACCAGAATCAGGCTCTGACAGAACGTTTTTTTCCCCTGTCTGGAGTGGTGTCGTGGTCAGATATAACGCCTTGTTCATTTTGTGTCTTATGATCATAAATGTTCAATCCTTGTTTTTCTGGATCCCAGTGAACACGCAGATAAAAACACTACAGCTGCTCCAGCTGTCATGTGACTGATCTGTAAGACGACGTTTTTCATTATAATAGTGATTCCCGATTCCTTAATAGTGAGAACAGTTTTACACACGGGCGCGCGCACGCGGTTTAACATTAATTATGTTAATTAGTGTTTTGTGATTGTGTGTGTGAGCCTCGGCCAAACGCCACTGGTGTTAATTTATCACTTAAAAGATCTTTATATTAGTATCTGAAAATAATGATTTACATTTTTCATAATATTGAGTTAGTATGTCAAAATAGTGTTACTTATCTCAAAATTATGAGTTAATGTCTGAAAATACTGACTTAGTATTTTAAAATGATGAGAAACTTTCTCAAAAACAAACTTTCTCATTATTTTGAGATACTAATTTGTCTCATTGTAATGACTAACAACATCTTCTTTTCATCACATGGGCAGAAATGGCCCTCCCTATAGATATGAAAATCTATAAATCTTACTTTTTCTTATGAACAGGAATGCTTTTGCTCAACAAAACCAATAAGATGATTGTGTTGTTTGTTTGAGGAGGCTCGAGGAACAGCATGTTCAGACTGATGAAGTTGTAAAATGTGAGTCATCCAGAACAAAGCAGGATGAAATCACTCCATCATTTATCTCTGGCTGCCATCTTACTATCTAGAGCTTGATCTTCAGAAAGCCACCAGGCCTTCTTAAGAGCAAATTGATTTCAGGCAATGTTCCTTTAATAGCTAATCATTCCTGGAGAAGAAAGCTTAGAAAGAAATGTTTCATATCACCACATTTTCATGGGTTTTTGTAGGCTTATGTAATATGCAAAGTAGTGTATGCCACAGTCTAAATGTTTCAGCACGTGAAGAAGGCTGGGACAAAGCGAGGTACAGTTGGTCCATTCTTCCAGAACATAGCAGCCATTTTGTTACACATTTGAAAATCATAGTTACTGATAGGCAAGTCCAGATTAGATCTATAGTAAGTAGTTACTCAGCTGTGGCCATGAAAGTGTGCACAGATAACAGTCTGCAGGAGCATGAAGTACCTGAACATGACGACAGTGAAATTCATACTGAATTATGAACATGACACGTCCATCTTCATGTTTATATTTGCTTTCACGAGAGGTGCAAAAAAGGTCATGGTCACGTGAACTAGACGATCGTTTTCATGTTTTATAGCCTGATTACATCCTGCTTGGGGGCTGATCCAGAGGCTCACACTGCACACAGAACGTACAACAGCACATACAACAGACTGACCGTATTAAATCACAGAACAGCTGCAACATACAGTGTGTGATTCTCTGGATTTCATGACAACTTCCTCTCGAAACACAAAGGGAAAAAGCTGTGACAATGAGCTGCATAGTAGAAACACTACTTCCTGTTAATGTAATTTCCTGAATTGCATGTCTATCAAATTGTCTTAAAAACAGAAGTCAGACTGAGGCCTTTGTAAGTCCACTAAATATGAAGGCAACATTATGATTGAATTCACTCAAAGAGCTCATGATCTGCATGGAGTGATGTTTATGTTCAGGCCCCTGTTACGTGAAAAGTATTGTTTGTGTTGAGAAAAGTTTGATACCAACACCTCTAAAATTATAGTAAGAAGGTTTACTGTTAGGACAGAATGGGTCGGACAAGTTTGTCATTGCAAAACCTGTGAAATTTACCCGATTTGCAAGATTAAGGCATATCGCAAACTGTTTTAACATTTACTAACTTAGTTTGACCATCCGGAAATAACATAGATATTAACGTAATTTTGACCAGTTGTATTGTGACTAATCAGAATTTTTATTCATGATGTCTATAATTTGATCTACAATTACATTATGACTATTCCTTACTCCAGTTTGAGACATATACAACATCTTTTTTATTTATCTGTGTTTAGTTTTATGGGCAGCATTTTATGTATATTTGAGATTCTAACTCATTATTTCAAGAAACTTTCATTATTTTGAGATACACAGTCGAAATTTTGAAAAAGTTTTTCTTTATAACGACTTACAAGATCTTTTTTTCATCACGTCAGCCCATAGATAGATATGAAAATCTAAAAATTAATTCTTTCTTATTAACAAGAATGTTTTGGCACAGCAAAACTGATAAGATGATAGTGTGTTTTATATTTTTTTACATATAAAGAAAGAATATCATCTGATAAATCGATTTTTCCAATGTAGATATCTTGAATTGAGGGGGATTAAAGATATCTTAAACTGGAATTATGACTGGTTGGAATTATATTGTCGATATCTGAAACTAGAATTACAACTTGTCAGAATTCAGTGCCTTATTATTCTTTTTTTTTTACCATTTCACAGCAAACTCTTATGATGCTACGGAGGCAAAAGTACCAGTTTAGGGTCCTGGATGCCTTCGTGATTTTAATCTTAAATTATATAATTATTATAATCAAGAGACCATTAAAACGCAACCCAGTCATTTAAAAGTCCATCAAGGTCATGCATAGCACTCATTCTTGAGAATTGGGACAAAACCGTATTTTGAGGGTTTTGATTTTTGATTTTTCTTCAATTATGCTGGAAAATATATTTTAAAAGGTCAAATTCTTGGTTCTTTACATCTTACAGAGTTGACAAATGTTATTCGCAGATATTCACGATTCACAGTGCAGATATCTACAAATGGATTGTAGATATCTGTTGTGGGAAACCAAACACATGAATGGCAAAAGTACTTTGAATCTTACTTGTCAAAATGTGATTACAGACTAACATCTAAAATATGAGTTTTGACTATTCAAAATAACCTTGCAGACTCTAACCCGGGAACAAATATCCAGTCCAGCTAATAAATGTTTAAAACAGCACATTTCTGATTCCTGACAGTGACTGAGAAGTTTCTTTACCATCCAGTAGGGGGCAGTCATTCATGCATCAGAACAGAGAGTTTTCTCTGCTTGAAGTGAAAATTGAATAAAGTGACTGGATGAAAGAAAGCCAATTATTTCTCCCCCTGATCTTTCTGAATTTAAGAGATAAAAGGATGTCTGTCAGTGCTGATAGAAGTACAGAGAAGCAAAAATGAAACATTTTCATCATATATTCAAAGTCTCGCATAGCTTCTTTAATTCACTCTGAGATTCTGTACAGCCACATTCATGCAATCACACGCACACTCACACACACGCACACACACACACACACACACACACAGAACATTCAAAAGCTTACATGAGCGCACAGCAAACAGTTACTTGAAGCAAACATCAGGGTGAAAAGTTGTCCACAGATTAAATGCATGTAGCTGTACTTTGGAAATGGACCATCTTGTGTTCCATTTCGTGCTATAGTTGATATGCATAGAAAAATCAAAAATGCTAAAACAGTAAAGCTTTCATTAGACATCCAAAATCAACATCATATGCCAATTTCAGAGATATCTTGTACATTTTTTTTGTGAAATGAATAAAATAAGTGAGTATCTTATGTTTGAAAATGACAATTAAAAAAACCTGCCTTATTATTTTTTTTTTTTTTTACCATTTCACAGCAAACTCTTATGATGCTACGGAGGCAAAAGTACCAGTTTAGGGTCCTGGATGCCTTCATGATTTTATATCTTAAATTATATAATTATTATAATCAAGAGACCATTAAAACACAACCCAATCATTTAAAAGTCCATCAAGGTCATGCATAGCACTCATTCTTGAGAATTGGGACAAAACCGTATTTGAGGTTTTGATTTTTGATTTTTCTTCAATTATGCTGGAAAATATATTTTAAAAAGTCAAATTCTTGGTTCTTTACATCTTACAGGCTTGACAAAATGTTGCATTTTTTTCATTTCACAACATATTTGAGTAGCCTTTTTTTTTTTAAGTTGTTCAGAGTTCTTAAAAAATAATTCTTATTTAGCTTTGATTTAGAAGGGCTACGGCCTTGACATGTTATGGTTGAGATATATCTGATACCAATATTATTTCATGAATTTGTCAAAAAATATAAAATTGACCAGTGCTTAAGCAGTATTCCTGCCGTTTTTAAACCAGGATGTGAGAAAAAAAAATTGATTGTAAAACAACGATTATTATAATAGCCTATTTTTATACCTATGTTATCAATAGGTATTTAGATTTTGAAGGCTTTTAACACATTTTTAAATTGTTTTAAGTTGTGAATTCTTGTCTGGGACAAGGGTGTTTTCTGACAGAGGGCAAGTTTAGGAATTAAAACAACTAAATAGTCTGTTTGCCAGAAACCCAGAAATGTTGAGTACTCCAAAAGTTTTGTGTCATACTTAAGATTTCTGTCACGAAACTACTCAACATTTCCAGGTTCACATTGCTGGCAAGCAGACTAAAAGCAAACCAAAACATGCCATAAATTACATATATTTCATATATATAAATCCTTAAAGAATAAATTTTCACAGAGCAATTGAAAACAGAGTGTTGGTATTAATAATTTTAGAAGTCTTTTTGGTAGGACATCATTTGTTCCAATTCTCAAGAACGAGTAAAAGTTCACATATAAGTATAGGTTACACTGTGGTTTCACTTTTCCACAAACCACTCTTCATTCCTACGGAGCTCTGTGATTGGTCCGTGCCACTCATATCCTGCTCCAGCTCGTGCACTGAGTTTTTAAGGGTGCCGTTCGGGGCCGCGGCCCCCGGCACAGTGGTGGTGACACTGTTCAAAGGGTACGAGCAGCGCTTATTTTCACGCTCTGCAGCTGCTGCCAGCTTCAAATTGTCTCTGCTGGCACACCGTCTCTGAGCGCCGTGCATGGCCGCTCTGCTGGCCATGGAGGGCAGCAGGGGGAAGGGTTTGCGGCTCCCGCTGCTGCCCCCGTCGCTGCCCTCCGAGGGGCTGGTCGCCACCGACTCTCCAACGCGCTTCCCGTTGGTGAGCGGGCTGGCCTGGTTCTCTGACAGGCTGTGGTGGAGGCTGCCGTTCTCACTCGTGGCCTGTTTATAAGCCACATGTGAAGCACTGAGGTGATCCAACCCAGCTGGCCCCAAAGCTCCCAGGCTGCCCCCACCTGCTGCAGTCCTCAGAGCTTTGAGGCGATAGTGACCCCTGCCCTCACCACGGTGGTGATACTGGCTGCTCCCTTGTTTAGTTCTGCTGGTCACTTTTCTCCTCTGGGGGTGCACCGGGGCTGCAGAGTTAACGTTGGGCAGGATATTGTTCGTTGGCTTGGTGATGTTGTCAGTACTGGTGCTGGTGTTGTTGCCCGCGGGGGCTCGTGACGTGTTGTTTGGATTGTCTTGCGCCACCTGTAGCAGGTTGGTGAGCTTGCAGGGCCCGGGCCCGGGCCCGGGCCCCACGCTGCTGATTCCGCTCGGCGTGGATGACGAGCGAGCTGATGAGGAGTTATGAGAGTCAGCAGGAGGATGGCAGTTGATGAAAAGTTGTGATCCCTGCTCAGAGGTCTGCACGCCACTCCCGGTAGTGCAGGTGTGTGTGTACGTGGAAATGGGATGGGAGCGGCGGTAGCCTGGGCAACAAGCCAGCCACGAGGCCTGCACATCCAGACGCCGGAAGCAGTGGTGCACCACCAGAAACACCCCCAGAATGATGGCAGCCATCCCATAGAGACAGCTAAACAACAAGCTGGTGTGCCCTGTCAGCCACATCGCCATGGCTGCACAACACCACAGAGCCACAAACAGGAAGTGGGTCGCCACCAGCACCAAGAACTGTGTCTTCAGTGAATACTGGTCCTCTTGCACCACAGAGGGTTTATAGGCCCCACTGCTGAGTCTGTGGAGAGGAGGCTGGTGCTTCCTGCCAGCGCGGGCTGGCTCTCAGTCACAGGGGAGGACAGGGTGGTTCCGGTGCATTCTTTGGCCTGACGGTGCCTCAGGCGAAACACAGTGCACAGGAAATAGATCCAGGTCACCAACACCACCAGGCCAGCAGGGACAAAGAAAGAGCCCAGACTGGGGCGCCACACCAGCCAGCAGCTGCAAGAGGCAGTAAAGAAGTCAGGAGGGTCAGAGCAGAACAAGGACCATCTGTGTGTTCAACATATCATAAAAGAATTATGCGCTTCAGAACCAACAAAATAACACAAAGTCAAGGGCCAAAGAGCCGCAGGATAAAAAGAGAAGCACTCACTAAGGGCTGTTGTCTCCATAGTTGTTGACATTGACAGCTGCAGTGATCCCACAAATGATAAGAGGAACTCCCCCAGCTATCAAATAGAACCTTAAATAACAGAGAAGAACATATCAAACACAAGTTCCAGCTGCAGTTTAAGGAATAAAGAGCACTTCTTGTTTGTGCCACAGGATGCTGTTCAACCTTTGGCTGCTACGGTGTTTTTAAAGTGTGCACATCGGAGTCATTTTTGTGTTTTCATGTTTATAATCTGGACGGAGCTTCACTCTCTTAGTGGGAGGAGAGTGACAAGGGTCAGTAGCAGCTCCAGGGCCCGTATTCACAAATATTCTGATAATATTCTCAGGGAGCTCCTAACTTAAGCTAAAAATTTCTTGCAAGCGGTCTGAGTGTTGTGTGATTTAAGAATATTAACATGCTGATAGTTGTCATATTTATTTGCTTATGTTTAGTCACCATGCTGGTAATTATAGTATTTTATAAACTGTAATTGTTAGTGTGATCACCCTGCAGATGAAGGTTGTGACTAGGGCTGCAACTAACAATTATTTCCTGTATCAATTAATGTGTCAGCCATTTTCTTGATTAATTGATAAGTTGCTTGGTCCATAAAATGTCAAAAATGTAAGTGCCAAGACAATGTCTTGAGAAAGAAATGAGAAAATATTCACATTTAAGAAGCTAGAATCAGAGAATTTTGACTT
Organism: Lutjanus argentimaculatus; assembly: GCA_034769285.1. Lineage (NCBI taxonomy): Eukaryota > Metazoa > Chordata > Actinopteri > Lutjaniformes > Lutjanidae > Lutjanus > Lutjanus argentimaculatus. The sequence goes on from JAWZSL010000017.1 coordinate 15,909,749, forward strand.
TTGTCCTAAAAAAAATAATCAAACCGATTAATCGATTATCAAAATAGTTGGCAATTAATTTAATCATTGATTAATAATCGATTATTCGATTAATTGTTGCAGCTCTAGTTACTCTGGTTTTGACAGACCCAAGTCATCTCTGCTGCACTGTTGCATTTTTCCAAATATCTTGTGTGTTGTGATCACTTCTGGTGTTATAATGTTTTTGAATTAGTTGTGAAATTTATCTGCCTTGTCTGGTTTTATTTTTTTATGAAGCACTTTGTAGCATTGTTACACCAAGCGATATATATATATTAATACAACAAACAGTATCTCTGCATGATTTAATCTATATTGTTTCAATGTCATTCAGCTTTTGCAGAATATTTTTCCTTCCTGTTTGTCTTTCTGCCATTTTCTCCTACACTTAAGAAACTCTCCAGCATGTTAAAAGTCTATCTCTTTACTCCTATAACAGTTTTTTCACTTGAGGAGATCTTTTAAGGGCTGAAATGCTTTGTGAAAAACTTTTATCTTTGTCAGGATCTAGTGTTATTTTAAGAGGAAATTCTTGTCACAATTCTAAGAAGATTTGTAGAATTTTACCATTTGGAGCAACAAGGAAGCCTTTTACATACGGTCCCAGAAGTCTGTGATTTATTGCGGCACAATCGCATGTAGCCGAGTGGGCAACAACAGGGTGGTGGGAGCACCAGTGAGGTCAGTGTATGAGGATCACAGGGCCACAAGGAGGAGAAATAGAGGAGAATATCAAGAAAGACAGTGCACCCCCTGAATGACCCTGCTCTGATTTATTATGACCCCCCTCTGCTTCTGTTATGTTGGTTTCATACATTCCTCCCCTCTCCCACTCTGAGCTCATATTGACTTATAGCTTTTTTGTGCCTTACAGCAATACTCTGCTATGTCCCTCCAAGGTTTCCTTACAGACAGAGGGACTTTGGTTGTTGAGCACAATGACCCACTTTGATGATGCTCAGTCTGGGTGGCCATGCACCAGAATCTGTCTGAAACATAAATCGTACTGACAGCAAACGACATGGTACGAGACGTGGGTGAAGGTGAGCTGTGGCTCGCTCGCTGACCTGAGCATGGGTCGCTGAGTAGGTGGAGCAGGAGACTCTCCCTCCGGCTGCCGAGGCATTCTCCACACAGCTTCTTTGTAGATGACTCTGGCGCTAACTCCGATCCACAGCAGGGTCGACAGCGAGGAGTAGTGCAGGGCGATGCCCACCTGTCACATGGTACAGCCAGATCAATCAATGGGTCAAACTTTATTTTACATTAGAAGTCATACCTCAAATACAACTCCAAGTGTTTAACATGAAAAGAGTTAAAGAGAGCAGAAGTTTCAATAAACTGTTTTTTCAGTCTTCTATCATTTGGCCATATGGCTCCATTAAACAAGCTTTTGTCGAAGGAAGATGAATTGTCTGTGGAGCCATCTGAGTACCATGAGGCTCTCATTAACTAAGTTTTTAGCTGGCTTGCAAATGTTTTGTTAACTTTTTAGCTTTTTTAGTTTGCTAGAAAACAATGTAGCATATTGTTAATTTTTTAGCTTGCTAGCAAACTTTTTGTTAACTTTTTAGCTTGCTACCAAATAATGTAGCATTTCGTTAAAGTTATGATGAAACGGCTAGCAGAGTGCTTATTGGTTGGCTGGGGAATTGTTGCAGACATTTATTTGTATTTACAGTAGTGCCCCTTCCCACTATGCAGCTAAAGCAATCCATGGATGTAATGCTAGGAGAAAAAGCGGTCCATTAGCTGAGTCCTCCCAAACTGAAAGCTCCCAGTGAATACATCCAGACCATGACCCAAACAAACACCCTCACAGACCAGCAGACCAGTTTGTTGACAGGGTACAAGCTACAGTACTGATGCCTGGGCTTTCTTTTGGTAACATTCAGTAAGATGTGAGAGATCAGGCTGAGGTGTCACTAATCAAAATGAGGAAAGTGTGTAAATTCAGGACTTACTGCTTGGCAGACCACAGGGTAGCTGGTCAAGCTTATGCCTCCTGCATAGATGGCTGTTGTCATGGCGATGTGGAAGCAGGTATTCAGTAAAGTGTGCCAGCTCTTTCTTGATATGTGAATAGAACTGTAGCGGCACAGAGTAAAACAATGAGGAGATGAAGGAAATAACACAGAGCAGTGACAGGTCTGTTCATGCACACACTCGCTGCTGTACCTGTGGTGAAGTATGTGCGTGATGATGATGGTGAAGAGGCAGAGGAGGAGCACTGCAGTGCAGGCATAGACCACAGGGTGGAGCACCCTCACAGCGATGGGTGTGGGGTTGGGGAAGTCAGGCACCTCCTGGAAAGAAATCACACACAAGTGAAAGTTTCATTCCTCCTCTGTGATTCTGGATAAACGATCAACACTGACGGCTCTCCTACCTGCAGCACAGCGTAGTTACTGAGCAGAGAGCAGCGCATGGTGGAGGTGCTGCTGTCACTGTGGACCAGCTTACAGCCGTCCTGGCTCCAGCTTCCTTGTTTCTCCAGCGCCTTCAGGCTCCACTGGGCTGCCACAGCATCAGTACCAGGGGACAAGTGGCGCAGCGAAACCCAGATGGGCTCTGAGTGGTTCCACATGCTGCAGCCATCTGCCACAGAAAGAATTACCAATAAAAATTGTACTGATGACTGGAACAGTTATTGTGCAATGAAGTGAAACATCAGTCATGGATATTTATTGTTAGATAAGTAAGTCTGTGATGCCTATTCTACGTAGGGAAGCTAATAAACGTGATTAATATTTTGAACTTCTGAAATGCAGTTCACTAATTTCACTGCCTGCAGTTGTATATCAGCTTTTGAATGCTTGTGAAAAAATATTGCATGCACATATTTCAATGTGTCAATCTGTAAAGGTGTAAAAAGACTTTGTGCATGTGTGAAAATGTTTTTTGAACACAAATATAATTTGCATGCATGCAGTGAATTAAGCTATAAACTGACTGGACTGATATGACTCCACAAAAACTTCACAGTATCAGACTTAATACTGACCCATATTGTACACCATGCCTTACAAATCAGTTGGCACCTTCTATAATATGATTTGGGAAGGCCCAGAAATGCTAAGTGTCTTTCTAACAGCATTTAAGGATGCACTGTTCCTTTAAATGTGAGAAACCAAAGGTGGTTTCAGCTGAGAAGAGTCCTCACCTAGGCCAACAAAGATCACTGGAGTGTTGACGCTGCGTCGGCGAGAGTGTTCCCCCGTGTTGTTCGAGTTTCCGGACGGAGGGAAAAAAGCTGCCAGATCTGAACACAACAAACTGCAGCTTACAGTCTGCAGGAGCATCAGGAGGAAACAGAGTAGCTGGGAGAGTCACAGAGGCCAGGGCTACTGAGTTCTGGAGAATAAAAAACAAAAGGCACATGCACATTTTCAATTTAATCGTAAAATCTACAAGTACAACTTTTTACTAAACATAAATGTAATCTGATTACGCCTTTTTTTCTGTAATTGTAATGGTTTACAATGACCTTTTTTGTGTTCTAATTACGTAATCCTGTTACACATAATCCATTGTTCCCCAGGCCTGCACAGTATGTAGGTAATAGAAGCCACAAGCGGACACAAGAAGGGGTGCCCCTGCCTCACCTTTAGGGGGAAATTGTTGAGGGAGGTGTTATGGGAGCCGGTGCTGCAGCGAAAACGAAGCTGCTGCTCATGAGCGGACTCTGTCATCTCCATTCCCAGGCTGACCGTCGAGACCTCACGGCGCTGATACGCAGTGCAGGTTATGCCAGTGAAGTGGGCGGGTCGAATTAAGTGGGCCTCCATCACAATGTTCCTCGACACCTGTAGGAATCAAAAATGGTACATGGTAAAAGATCTTTCAATAAAATTATTTAAATGAATATCTCATCCTCCTTTATTACTGGCTAAAGTATGACCCACTGTAATGCAATCATACTGGTGTTGGTTTATTCATTTTAAGAATGATATTCATCTGTTTTTGCAAATTAACTTGTCAACTTTGGTCTTTGGTCGGGAGTTCCTACCATGGAGAAGTCCTGAGCGTGACTGTGAAGCTGAGGCCAGGCCAGCATCTCCAGAGTGTAGACGATGGAGCTGCAGGCTCTTTTCTCTCTCTGGGCCAGAGCGAGGATCTGATCGTCCACCTGCATCAGGTTACTGCCCATCTCCACCAACACCTCTGACAACTGACACAAAAAGAAGTTTTACATTAAACAAAAATGCAACTAAAGGGATTTTTGAAGCAGGGTAGTTGGTACACCCCCAGTATGGAGAGACAGCAGGAGCAGCAGTGTAGGAAGCTTAGCAAGATAAAGCTGTGGACAGGGTCACGAGCAATACATATTTTAGCCACCTAAAAAAGCCCCAGCTAATCTTATGTAATCTAATCTTATATCAGTTTAAATGTTTGCTATATTTAGACAATTTTCACCATTTTACTTTGCTGTCAGAAAGCCTTTTCAAATCAACATTGACAAAATCAATAATTTTACCTCGTAGAACACAAGAGTTGCTGGTCTACCACTGCCTCTGTCAGTTAGTTTATTGGCGTTATTGGTGTTATACATAATAAGACAAACAAACAACGGATTCATAGACCAGCAGCCCCCGTGTTCTGCCAGGTAAAATGACAGACTTTGCCAAAGGAGTCTGGTTTGAGAAAGAGAGTGCAATATTTTGCTTATGTAACGGCCAAAGACTGGCTGATGGAAAGGTAAGGCACTGAAAATATCCTAAATATAGTGTACACTTAAAAGTAGAATCAGAAGTATGTGTCTGAGGTGTTCATAAATGCATCAGAAAGATGCCAGGACAGCAAATACCAACATTTGAGTTGGCAAAGCATCCTGAGCACAGCAAAATAATGAGAAATGTAAGGAAATACAGGTAGAGGGCAGGGTCTCTGCAGATACAGACACACTTCTAGTGAGTCATAAATGATGACAGAAAGAGGTTATGCTTATATGAGTTAATACATTATTTTTGAGGAAAATGTTGCATAATATGCCTTTAAACTGATATTGATTTGATTAGGTGGCTAAAATACGTTTTGCTGATGACCATTTTCACAGTAGTACATTCTCCTGCTCTCCTGTCGCTTCTCCACACCACTCCCCTTCAAATAATCTGAACTATCCCTTTAAATCTTTCTCACCTCTCGCAGCTGTCGGACATATTCCATAAACTTCTCCATCAGCTGAGCCATATACATCACATCCACAGAGTCAGTGAAGCCTGCAGCCTCCAGGGTGTACGTGCGCACCTGATGTGCCAGAGTGACAGCGTTGGATGCATTTATGGGCCTCTGTTAAAAAAGGAGCAACAGAAGAACAAGGGAAATACAGGGACGAGGGGGATGTAAAACAAACGGTTAGGTGTTGGTAGTATACTTATTTTTATGATATTTGTTGGTGTATATATATATTGATATGCACTTTAATGCCTGCCTGAACTCTGCTTTTAATGTGCCTATATGTTTCTGCACCTCTTAGAGGACATTAAAGTTCTTCTAAGTCTAAGTCTGACAGATGTAATGTGCAGTAAACCTCGCTCTGACAGCACTGACCAGGATGAAGGTATGGAGGACACGGGTGATGCCATTGGTGTAGTGACACTCTGAGTAGTCACCATCCCACCACTTTCCAGTGGGATCACAGTATCGAGAGGCTTTTTTCTGCTCAATGCCTCCTTCCACAGACAGGGAGGGGTAACGCAGCTGCAGGCAGTACTGATGTGAGGTGATGCCTGCCAGAGTCCTGGGCCACCTGGAGTGGGGAGTTAAAACCAGTGAGGAATGAGAACGCTGAATCTTAAGTGACGCAATAATAATCTCTGTAACTGTCACTAACCTGAACTCCCCACGGTTGTTGACAACTTTATCCTCTGGACAGAAGGAGGCGCTGTTCTCCAGCACCAGTATCTCAACGCTGCGAGACGTATTGCCCCGCCCAGTAGAAACCACACACTCCCACTCTCCTCTGGCCTCCGTATGTACATTGAATAGAATAAGCTCACTGGACACAGAGGGAAGAGACAGCTCATTATAACACATCACCACCACATACTGCAACATCTGTCTGAACTAATTAAACACTCCTCTTTAAAGGAGCAATACGTAGCAATTTCACATGCAAAACATAGTGCAGCAGTCAGATTGTATGTGACATACCATGCAAACTGTATGATATATTACAGTAAACATATTACAGAGTTCTCCTTTCAATTTATTAATTCACTCAAAACTGTCTTTGTGCAAGAATAAAACATATAAACAGACAGCATCTTCAGACTGTCAGCGTGACTTCAGTTTCTGTACCTGGTGATGAAGGTGCAGTCATGCAGCACGCTGCTCTCCAGCTGGACACCCATCTCTGGGTCGGAGGTCACCAGCTGACCGTTGTGACGCCAGTGTAAGGTGGTGATCTTGTCCACCAGGGCGGCGGTGCAGTGGAAGGGCAGCCGATCGCCTTTGAAGACCACCTGACGCTGGGACGGCAGCAGGGACAGGGTGTGCAGCTCCAGAGGACCGTCTGAGCAGCAGGGAGGGAAATAAGACGCAGATGTGACTGTTACACACAGGCTTGGGGAATAATGGATTACATGTAACGGGATTATGTAATTAGGATACAAAAAAGGTAACTGTAACTGTGACGCATAAATACAATTAGTAAAAATGGGGATTATTGGCAGGATTATAATTTTAAGTGAAACCAGCTAATCTTACACTTTCCAATTCATTATCATGGCCTCTAGTGAGAAAATCCTTCACTAGGTGGTAAGTATTTTGTCGAGCGTTAGCTACGCAGGCCAGCTCCTAACTTTAGCTACACAGAACCCCTAACATTAGCTGCATAGACCAACCACTACTGTTAGCTACACAGAAATCCAGTTAGCTAACTAACCTGGCAATATGTGACGTTTCAAAGTACATTTAAATAAACGTGCAGCTGCACAACAACAAAGGAAAGAATATCTGGACAAACAATTAAAAAATCTACTATGAACATAAAACATTACATTAGGCTAAACAATTTCACCATAGTTGGTATGTAAGTAATCCAAAAGTGACTGAAAGTAATCAAGTTACATTACTTTAGTACTGTGGCACTTACAGATTAGCTTACTGACTACATTCTTTAGCAGGTAATAAGTAATTGTATCGGAACACATTTTTACAGTAACCCTCCCGACCCTGGTTATACATCACTCTAAATTATTTCTGCTGCTCTCTCATTACTCAACCTCAGCTAAATGTTTCCACAGAAGCTATTATGAGTCTGCTGTGCTTGAGCTGATTGGATGCAGGCAGCAGCAATTGGTAAATTCAACCCACAGGATTAGTTGTCAACACAGCTCACTGATACTTTTAGAAATATGTCCCTGCTGAGCTGCTGGGATGGATCTCTTTCCACCCGTTTGGTCTGCTAATTCTTAGAAACACTGGGCTGATCTTATGAGAGCACTGTCATTGTCATCCACAAGCCAGTGTTCTGTGCAACAAAGCGGTGAACCGCCTCATTTCATATGTCTCATTCTCGCCAGGCTCTCACCACAGCTCAGCTGGCTTTCCCTCAGTCCACGCAGGGGCTTTCCCTTCAGGCTCCTGGGGTAGGCGCACAGGGTTTCATCACCCAACCGGGCCGAGCTGCTGCGGAAGAAGCCTGGGACCCAGCGCAAGCCGCAGTCACATGACAGATACTCTGAGTTGAAGTTCCTGCAGAGAGAAGTGATGGTCATTTATCATGAGAGATAAGAGACTTTTCACTTTTCACTCTACACAGCTCAGATACAGTGTTATCTTGAGTTTCTTATTACTGGATCGGGATATCATACCTGTACATAACAAAAACATACTCGAGGGCTTGATGCATATTTTTCTGTTTCATGTTCAAGATTTATTGCCTGAACTCAGACTGTTTGATGCAAGAACTGGCAGTGCTGCATGTAAGAGACACAAACATTTGTTCAGATTTGAAATGTTTGTAGATGGGCTGATCTTCTGATTAATGGTGGCCTAAGGTCAAATATGTTTTTCATCTACACATAATACATAGATAAAGACATCCAAATTAAAACAACTGCAGGGAGTGCACTCAACAGAATGCAGATCTCCGCCAGGCAACAGATGGTGAAGCACCTAATGCAATGTGACAAAAACTGCCAGATGACAAACAGGGCCCTGTTGCAGAAAGCAGCATTAGTGAAAACTCTGAGTCTCTTCAGCAAGTTTTCTGTTTCAGAAAGAGAGATAACTTAAGAGAGAGATAACTGTGAAGCAAACCCGTGAAGCGTTCATGCAAATTAATTAATTTCCAGAAGTTTACATTTTTAAACTTTTTGAAAGCCAGGTTAGATATCAGTTTATTTCCCAAGGACTTTAACATAAGCGCTTTTATGATCGATCAGTCATCAATGTAAGGACAAAGACAGCTCAGAATAACACTGTGACTGTGAGGACATGAAGGCAGCTGTCAGGTTGTCAACCTGTTCCCCTGCACGGAAACTTTTACCAGCAAATTACTGTAGTAATCATTGTTTAATTTGTGGTAGACACTGATCAATATTAATTAATCATTTGTCGTATTGTGATTGATCGCACTGATGAAACATTCCAATCATCCATATTTTTATCTTGAGTCTCTGTCGCCTGCATTTTGTCCCCTCAGATCACAGCTGCTAAATGTATTTAAAAATCAAATATAACCTATGGTCGGATTCCAGCACATTAAATAACTTCATGTCTGACAAATGATAAATGAGTGCCTACATTGATTAAAATATAATAGTGGTAACTTCTTCATTCCCTTCTCAAACTCCCACACATTCATATTTGTACTTCCACCAGATTTAGATGGAGGCCCTGACTTGTTTACGCCGTTGCCATGTTGAATCAAAGTATTGCAGCTACACTGATGATGTTTTTTTATGCACCTGCATGCAATCAGAGCTGATTTAACTAATTCTGATCAGCTGTTCTTGAACCAAAAACTCAGAGTTTCCCATCTCACACTGTGTCAACTCAGAGTTCAGGATTAGGCTCAGAGTTTGTTAACTCTGCTTTCTGAATCAGGCCCCAGGGAGGATTTGCAAAGTTTTGAATAAAGTTTTTTTGTCAAGTAGAGTCTCTGTTTTCTTTAAGATGCATAGAATAGTGTAATGGTGCTCTAACCAGACATCAAGGAAACAATAAACAGGACGATAGGTCCAAACTTCTCAATGTAATCATTGTTATTTATTTAGAAAATTTTTGTTTATTTAGATTACTACAAGCAGCCAGTTGGTTTCACAACAATATCATAGATATCCACTTTATTGGAGGAATTCAGAAAAAGTGAAATTCTGAATAATTTAATACATAATGTTGCCTGTTCAGGGGTTGGTGCCTGCATGTCTCAGTGGAAGTCGTCTCTATTCAGAATGTTTTGGCATAGAACTGATTAGATCAGACCCACTAACTGAATTAGATTCCAACAAGTAACCACTATCAAGAAGTTTTCAGCTTTATAACAAACTAAATTTCATGAAAATCATAGATGAAAACATCTAATAAATATCCAGAATGCTTGTTGTTTGTTTTATTCACATATGGCTTTGTTTGCTGCCGTGAGAGTGAATTTGCTGGAGTTAACATGCCGGCAGTATCTGGTACGCACACTAGCTTGAGGGACGGCAGCTCCTGAAACACTCCTGGATCCAGCGTCGATATGATGTTCCCAGACAGGTTCCTAGCAGATCACAAGTTAGATATGAACAAGTTAACTCGACAGCTTCTCCCTGCTATAAGAAAAGAACAATATTTTCATGGAATCAATTTATCTGTCTCTTACAGTTTAGTGAGGTTGGTTAGTCCCTGGAACATGTCTGCAGTCAGGCAGCCAATGCGGTTGTTGGATAGGTCGCTAAAAAGTGTGAAAAGACAAAGGAATGTGTTGAATTTTTGAATCAAGAGGATTCATCTCAGTCCCTCAGTCATAGATTGTGATACCTAAACTCTTTGAATAACCATTTGGCAAGTCCTTCTAACTTTTAATCAGCAGCAGTAATAACAGTTTAATAATAACCCTATTTTCCAAAAAAAGTTGTGACATAAACATAAATACAAACAGAATGCAATGATTTGCAAAAACTATTCAACTTGTATTCAATTGAGTACAGCACAAAGACAGGATATTTAATGTTCAAACTTATAAACTTTATTGTTTTTTGTAAATATTCACTCATTCTGAATTTGGTGCCTACAAACAAACACCTGTTTGGAACATTTCACAGGCAAACAGATTAATTGGTAACAGCTGACAGTATCATGATAGTGTATTAAAGGTGCATTCTCAGGATGTTGTTCACAAGCAAGGGCGGGGTGAAGTTCACCACAGTTTAAGAACAGCATTTCTCAACACAAATCTGCAGGAATTTACAGATTTCACCATCTACAATCCATAATATCATTAAAAGATTCAGAGAATCCAGAGAAATCTCTGCACATGAGTAACAAAGCCGAAAACCAACATTGTATGCCCGTGATCTTTCACCCCTAAGGCGGCACTGCAATAAAGACTGCATTTAAAAAAAAACCAACATGGAGCAGATGTTTAGCTCAGTTGGTAGAGTGTCCGACCATGTATGGAGGCTGCTAGTCCTCTGCAGTGGCCGCTGGTTCGACTCCCGCCTTTGGCCCTTTGCTGCGTGTCATCCCCTCTCTCTCTCTCTGCCCCGTTTCCTGTCTGCTCTCACATAATTGTATAAAGGATACTACATGGGCTCAGGAACACTTTGGGAAACTGTTGTCAGTAAACACAGTTTGTCACCACATCTACAAATGCAAGTTAAGACTCTAACATGCAAAGAGAAAGACATTTATCAACACCATCCAGAAACACTGCAGACTTCTCAGAGGCCCGTTCTTCTGAGATGGACTGAAGCAAAGTGAAAAAGTGTGCTGTGGTCTGACGAGTCCACATTTCAGATTGTTTTCAGAAATCATGAATGGTGTAAAAAATAAGGTTTTGACATTCCAAAATGTCATTTCAAGTATTAAAAACTCAATCGCCACCACTCAGTGCTCCTGATCAAATGTTCAAAGGTTTTGTGATATCAGATCCAACACTACATGACCGGCATGTAAGTAAAACTGTGCAGGTCCTCCTGCAGGGCTCTATAGTAAAATAAATATTGTTAAAGGGTTTTCTTTGCCTCTTTTCCACAACTAGAGGGCTTAGAAAGTTTAAAGTTTAAATAAACATGCCCACAGTCCCATGCCACTTTTCCTTATCTCTTCTCCACGGGACCCCAGGAAAGGTTTATCAGCAGTGGGGTAAAAGCAGGGCCCCTGTTCTACCGTCCACCTCTGAGTGTGATGTATAGCCACAGTCAGAGAGGGATCTGCTCTGTTGCACCTCTGACACTACCCAGCAGAGAGCTGTCCAGAGCATGTGTTTATCTCCCCCTGTTTGTTTTGAGAAGCCCCAGACCTTGCAGGGAAAACACAAGTAGGGGGAGGAGGGAAGGGGAGTCACGCGGCGCAGCACAGACGACCAGCTCCGACCTACGCCGCAACCAGACCTCGGTGTCCAAAAACACAATGAGCGAGCAGCGAGTGGCTGCAAACAGCCGCCCTGTCACATCCAATGACGTGTGAGGAGGCCCTGAGGTTTCCACAGCGGTGGAGCAGGGCACCAGAGATGACATCGCAGGGCCCCCACAAGGATCGGCACAAACACTTTGGTTGAAGGAGGCTTTTTATTGTCACACTAACACCAGGAGCTCAATATAACGCATGCCATGAGCTGCCAAAACAGAACCCTCTTAAGATAGATGTGAGGGGACGTGTTGGCCTGTCTGGTTCCGCAGCTACTGTGAAGTTGGCAAGTGATGCTGCTCACATCATAAAAAACTACCCTGACTCCATCATTTGTCTCATACCAAACAATTGAATCCAAAATTTCCATGCCTGCATTTAAGATTTGTGTTAATATGTTTGCTGCTCTGAAGCCGGATGGAATGTGAATCATGTTAATGTCTACTTACAGTTTCCGAAGCTCAGACAGGCCCTGGAAGGCTCCAGGCATGATGGTGCTGATTAAGTTGTGCTTGAGGTCCCTGGGGAGACAGAAAATATTAGGTCAATGAAAAAATGCATGATGCTGATAGGTCTTAAATGAATAGTTATTCCTTTTTTAGAAATGTTCGTTTGCTCCCTCTTGCTGAGAGTTAGATGTCTGTCTCTATGGTCATTTGCTAGAGCCAGCAGCGTAGCTTAGCTTAGCATAAAGACTGAACACAGGAGGAAACTGTTAGCCTGGCTCTGTTCAAAGCTAACAAAATCCTACCAGCATCTGTAAAGCTTACTGATTAACAGAGGATTGGACTTAAGTCAGATGACTTGGACTCTAGTCAGACATAGGTTACAAATCTGATAACTTTAGACTCAACATGACAAAACAAAACAGACTTGCAACTTGAATTGGCTTATTTATTAGCAGTTATCAAATAACAACAACGACAAAGTTAACTGTCATGTTTAATCTGCAATACAATGGCAGAAAATTGTGAAAAAAGTCCATCTCGGTTTCTCTAAGTCTAAGGTGATGTTTTTAAATGTCTTGTTTTGCCAATCTAAAACCAAAAGATGTTTAGTTTAATATGATAATAAAGAGAGAAAAGCACAAAATCTCAATAATTGAAATAACTATAACTTTGACGATTAATTAATAATCAAAGTAGTTATTTTTTACCACCTGCCTGGTCAGTCAGTTGCTACATTTATTAGCCCGACATGGCAATTTACTTGGCCGGGCAAGTGGACAGTCCTTATTGTTGAGCCCTGTTCATTCTCAACAAATTGACACTTAATTCCCCAGATCCACTTTGTTTGGACCAATCCGCAGCATCCAGTAATTCACATCCACAAACTTTGCAGTGGTCAACAAAAAAACAAATTGAAGTATGCAAAACATGCGGGTCAAAAATTACAGGCATAATAACATCCAACTTTGTTCGACATTTGATGTTGTCAAAAAGGCCACATTTTCACCACATTTATATTTGGTGAAAAGTGCATTATGGCCAAAGTTTAGAGAGGACAGCTGCAGTTTTACAGCCAGGGGTTCATGCTCAGAGGAAAGAATAGACAAGCAATAAGCCCCTGTAAAATGGTGAAATATTGTTTTTACGCTTTGGTATTTGTATGGATTAAAGACACAAGATGCATGTATATCACTGAGCTTTAGAGGTGTTGGCCTGCTGATTTTATTACCTTCTGACAGAACCAGGCTAGCTGTTTCCCCCTGTTTTCAGTGTTTTTGCTCAGCTAAGCTAAAGTGGGGCTATATGAGCTACTTATCATAGTCAGTGTATCACCTACAGCAAATGGCGGTCAGACTGCCCTTAGCTTGGAAAAGCAGAGAGGAGTAGCAGCAGCATAGAAGCTAAGCAATGAACTTAGGAGAGGAGAGATTCAGCAGAAAAACAGATTTTAGACACTTAAAAACAGGCCCATCTTTTAAAAAATCAATATTATTGGGTGGACGTTTAGCTCAGTGGGTAAAGGTCCGACCCATGTATGGAGGCTGTTAGTCCTCTGCAGTGGCCGCTGGCTCGACTCCCGCCTTTGGCCCTTTGCTGCGTGTCATCCCCTCTCTCACTGAACCAGACTCCTTTGAAAAAATATGTAATTTTACCTCACAGAACACAGGAGTTGCTTCTCTACTGCTGCCTTAATCGCTTAGTTTGTTCATGTTATTGTGTGACTTTGGTGAATCTGAGCTAACTTTTTAAAGTCACACAATAACACAAACAAACTGACCAATCAAGGCAGCAGTAGACGAGCAACTCATGTGTTCTGTGAGTTACTGAAATAACTGATTTTGCCACTGGAGTTTGGTTGATTTAGAGAGAGCGAAATTAGATTTATATCACGGCAGTTTCCTGTCAGAGAAAGTTATAAAAACCCTCCAAACTGAGGATGGGTTGACCGCCATCTACTGTTCATAATGCACTGACTATTGATAAGGATGACAGACAAATCCACTTCAAATAATCTGAACCATCCCTTTAACTAACAGAACGTGGTATCAACCTTCTTCTAACTCACAACAAGAAAAGAAAGAAGCAAATTTCCTAAAATGTCAAACTATTCCTTTAACATTAACGCTTAAATTCATAATATGCAACATTTTCCTGAAATCAATGTATAAACTCATACAAAAATAATCCCTTTCAATCATCACTTACGACCCACTGTAAGTGTGTGGTGGTGTGGTCTGTATCTGCCCTCTGCCTATATTATATTGTATGTATTTCCTTATTTTCTCATCATTTTGCTGTGCTCAGGATGCTTTATCAACCCAAAATTTCTGTACTTGACATCCTTGGCTCAAATTATCTTTCTGTTGTGTTTACAAACAGCTTGGACAAATCCTACTGATTCAGCCTTTAAAAAGAAGTCTTCTTTAAGTTCAAAATGAAAGGGAGTGCGGACACATTTTCCAAACCTGGCTCCTCCAGTGGGACACAGCAGGCTATTTCTGCACACAGATAGGAAATCTTATCCCATCAGCCACCTGGGGCTTGAGGCTAGCAAGATGCAGATACTTGACCAAATAAAACATGGACTGGAACCTAAAACTGCAAGCAAGGGGTTCTGTCATTTTTCTGCTTGTGTCAAAATGACTCTTCCCATGATACACTTGGCCATTGCAAACTATAAATATTATTTACTTTAACTGCCTTTGAGGGTCTAATTTCGTACTATCCGCTGCACTTTTCTCCACCCTCTTCCCATTCTGTACCTCCACCCATCTGTTTAACTATTCAGCCAGATGCCCCTCTCCATCAGCTGCATTACATTTTGAATCCAGGTTTTTTATTGCCCAGGTGGGAATAGCGGGGGTTAAAGCAGGTCAGGAGACGGATGGTTATCGGCAGGACATGGCTGATGTGCGCTGGAATGTGATCCATGTTCCTACAGCATGAAAAATGCCTACTCCCATCAGACCAGTTGCAAGGGAGGATTTCCTTACAGGAGCTCAAAATCATCATCACCGCGGCTGCATTTTTGTCTATTTCACTTCTCCCAAAGATGCCACTGTGGTAGGCAAGACCTCAGGGGACTTTCTGGTCCTTCTTTCCACAAAGATTATCTGTCATCGCCGCTCTCGACCACGCTGCCTCACACCGCGCGCAACCTCAGGCATCTCTTAACCATTGTCTTGTCCGCCTTCCAGGAGATGAGCTATTTTGATCAAACTGGGGCAGGAAAATTGTTTCAGAAAATGGCTTCCCATAAAGAGTTAGATTGTGCGGTATGGCTGGGATGGAGTCAGAGATCAGGGGTTTTTGCTGCTGGTCCAAGCTCTCGCTAAGCCATCGCTCATATCTGGATTATAGATGGGAGACAGGTTATAATGATGGAGCAAAATCTGTCTGGCCTAGGGCCAAAAGCCTGAGGTCTGTTGTGTTTGTCTCAAAGCAGACAGCCTTGGACAGCTCAGCCCAGCTCTTTGAGTGCGTGCCAGCTTGGCAGACAGAACACTTTGCAACTTCACAACTTTTTAAAAAGGTGGAGACGTTTCCACCTCTTTGATTCTGACTAAGGAAAAAAATCTACTAGAGTCTGAGCATTTGACAGACTCTACAGTATGTGTGGCCCTGCAGGCCTACAGTAGGCTTTTCAGGTATCTGTATTTGAGTATTTGTTTTTCTGACACATTTTTACTTTTACTCCCTACACTTTAACACAAATATCTGTACTTTCTACTCTGTACATTTTCTAAACAGACTTCAATACATACAAGGGGAATTATTTATTCTTTTTATTTTGCATTATTGTGTGCAGCCGTCCCAACATCAAGACTGATTTCAACCTAGATGGATAGGACAATAACACATAGAAAAGATGATTTCTTGATGTGTCCATCAGTGCATATCACACACAATAGACAAAACAAGACGAAAAAGGGAGTAACGAGATGAAAATGATGTGAAAGATGTCACAAAACAAAGACAATGTATCACATGTAACAAACAAAAACAATGTATAAGACATAACAAAACAAAAAAGATATAACAAGACAAAAAGGCGTAACAAGACTAAAATGACATAAAAGATGTAACAAAACGAAACACATGGAGAAGGAGATGCGATTGTGGAGAAAAGCTGAGCTTCAGTTAGCTTTGTACAGAAACAGTCCTTCAGAGGGCAACTTTTTTCTCTTTAGGCAGTAAAAGTAAAAAGTTGTCCGAAAAAACAAAAGTACAGTACGGGTACCTGAAACACCTGCAGTGACAAAATATTTGTATTTAGGTTCCCATCTCTGAGAAATGTCCTTCATGGGACGACTTTTTACTTTTATACTTCGAGTACATTTCAGAGCCTGTACTTTCTTTTTACTTTTACTTGAGTTAAGAAGATGAATCAGTACCTCTGCTTTTGCCAGAGTTTATTTTTTTTACACAAGTATCTGTACTTGAGTAAAGAATGTGTGCACTTTTGCCACCTCTGGGCCTGTTACAATGTATGTGGTAATCTTTGTGTGCCTATGTGTCGCGCTCTGAATGTACATGTGTTTCTGTGTGTCAGTAGCTGTATAGGATTTGTTGACCAGGGCGGGGGGAGAACAATAAGCTGTTTCCAGTCTGTGTGTCCCGGGGCTCATTAGTGCAGCGATGAAAGACGAGGCACTGCCCACTATTTCCTCTCTCTGATGATCGTCTCTCCCTCCCTGTCTGTCCCTTTCACACTCATGTATTTCCTATGTAACACTGACCTCCGCGTACACTGTAGACCCGCATTAGCAATGGGATTTAGACACCCTACAAATAAGCAAGAACCCATGTAAACAACAAATCCTGATTAAGATGTTACTCTTGTCATGTGTGTCTTACAGGAGATATTGTACCCAAACTTTGCTCATTCCACTCCACTAAAATGAGATGAATTAGAAATGAATGTCATACTCAAATTTGTGAGCCACAACCCCAGTTCCAAAGAAGTTGCAATGATGTGTAAATCTTTTTTGACCTATATTCAACTGAATACATACATTTCCCGACGCACAATTACGAGAATATCATTAAAAGATTCAGAGAATCCAGAGAAATCTCTGCACGTAGGAGCAAGGCTGAAAACCAACATTGAATGTCTGTGACCTTTGACCCTTCAGGTGGTGCTGCATTAAAAACCCACATAATTGTATAAAAGATTCTACATGGGCTCAGGGACACTTTGGAAAACCAGGGTAAGTAAACACAGTTTGTTGCTGCATGAACAAATGTAAATTAAGACTCTACCATGCAAAGAGAAAGACATATATCAACAACATCCAGAAACGCTGCAGACTTCTTTGGGGCCTGAGCTCGCCTGAGATGGACCGACGCTAAGTGAAAAAGTGTGCTGTGGTCTGACGAGTCAGCATTTCAGGTTGTTTTCACAAATCATGGACGTTGTGTCCTCCGGGTTAACGAGGAAAAGGACCATCCAGATTGTTACCAGCTCCAACTTCAAAAGCCAGCCTCTGTGGTGGTTTGGGGGTGTGTTAGTGCCCATGGCATCATGGGTAACTGTCACATCTGTAAAGGCCCCATTGATGCTCAAAGGTACAAACAGGTTATAGAGCAACATATGCTGCCATCCAGATGACATTACTTTTGGGGACGTCCCTACTTATTTCAGCAAGACAATAACAAGACACATTCTGCACGTGTTCCAACAGTGTGGCTTTGTAGTAAAAGAGTTCAGGTACTAAACTGACCTGCCTGCAGTCCAGACCCGTCTCCCACTGAAAACACATGGAGCGTTATGAAGCACAAAATATAACAACAGCACGCTAGAATGAGAAAGAGCTTCACTTTCAAAACTTCAACGATAATCAAATCCCAAATGCTTACTGAGCGTTGTTAAAGGTGATAAGTCACAGTGGTAAACATGCTCCTGAGTGTTGCAGGCATCAAATTCAGAATGAATGCATATTTACAAAAAACAACCAAGTTAATCAGTTTGAACATTAAATATCTGCTTGTTGTACTGTACTGTTCAGTTAAATATAGGTCAAAAACAATTTGCATATCACAGTGTCTGAACTATTTTGGAATTCGGGTTGTATTGTCCCTACATAAATTGCATTCATTCAGCTTCATTCCATATTTTTTCCCTGGTCATCCACACCCCACCTGCAGTGACTCTATGTCCCCTCCAGTGGGGCCCACCCCACAGCTTGAGAACCGCTGTAGTAACCTAAAGCCTACGTGCATGACCTTAGCTGAGGACCAGAGCATTTATGCACAATCACAGGCACTGAGAGCCACACATCAGCACATGACACTGATGGTGTGTATTTAAAAGCATCTCAAGCTCTCTGAAGATTAACCTTTGGTCTCATGTGATAAAACCAACTATCATCCAAAAAAAGTATCACACAACAAACAATCTGCATTTCCTACAGTCTGCTCCTTCACACCCGGCCTCAGAGGGTGCGGTGCTGCGTGTGCTTTGGGTATCAGCAGTCTACTATTTCTGATCCACTCTCTTATCACCAAGCTGGGGAATGTAGAGGAGCTCACAAGAGTCAGCAGGACCTGAAGCTGCAGCCAAGCGCTTAGCCCTGCCATATCCTAAATGTCAGCTCTTGCTCGCCATCATAATCCAGACTGAATATCTGGCCACTAGCCCACACTCTCAGATTTATTTCAAATTTTATTTCAAACCTGCAGTATGGTACAAACTGCAGCTCGGGCAGGCCTCACACTCAGGCGATGACTTGTCTGCGTGCCCTCTGCAATAGACAGCGCCCTCCCCGACAACAGCTTCACAGCTCAGTGGCCTCGACACTGATGACAACAGCTGTCACCGAGCAAGAGAATCACAGCAGAGATGAGAAATACTTCAAAGCCTCGTGTTGTCTGAGCATGAAAATGAAGTGACAAAGGTTAGAAGTTGTAACTTATTGCCAGAGGTGGCAAAAGTCTACTCAAGTAGTACTGATTCAGCTTTCACTCAAGTGAAACTAAAAAAGTACAGGCTCTGAAATGTGCTCAAAGTATAAAAGTAAAAAGTCGCCCCTGAAAAACATTTCTACCGACTGTTTCTGTGCAAAGCTAACTGAACCTCAGCTTTTCACGGTGGCTGAGTTTCCCTTTCTTGTTTGTTTTTGTTCTTGTTATGTCATTGATGTCGTTTTTGTCTCTTACTTTGTTTTCATTTTGTTACGTCTTTCCTGTTCTTTTTGTCTTATTACATTTACATATTTACTTCATTTTACATATTTTCTTTGCTTACATTTGTTTTTTCACTTACGTCTTTTAGTCATTTATTGTTTTTCATCTTTGTATCATCTTTTGTACATCGGGTTTTTTGTTTTTTTTTTCATCTTGTTACGTCTTTCATGTAATTTTCATGTCTTGTTTTTTACGTAGGTTACGTCTTGTTACAACAATCTTGTTATGTCTTTGTTATGTCTTTTACATCATTTTACATCATTTTACATCATTTTATTTCTGTTGTGCGTGAAATGCATGACACAAAATAATTAACACAAATTGCATTTGCAGTTTTGACAGTAAAGAGTAGAAAGTACAGATATTTGTGTTAAATTGTTGGGAGCAGAAGTAAAAAGTTGTTGTCTCTGTATTTAGTCATTTCCCATCTCTGCTTGTAGCTGTTACTTTTTCATTTTCCTCAGTAGCTGCATGTTCTTCTTCAGAAAGCTACATGATTGGTTGTGACACATTATTGTTATGACTATAGTCTTCCTCTTTGAGTTATGCTCTGTAACCTCAGGAGTGCACTGCTTTATCCCCTTCGCCACATGTGGCCTGTGTGACTGAGCTGTGACAGACTCGAGCTCACTCCCAGCCCAGAGGGGGCCATTGTCTGCTGCCGCTGGGCCTAACACCACCGGCTGCCATTAAGAATGTCTTTTTTTTTTTTTCCTTCCTCCAAACTCCTCCTGATCAATGGGGCTGGTCCTCTGCCATTCTGAAGAGTCATTTCTCTGTGGGGACATGGGATGAGCACCTGGGCCCCATGCAGGCTGGAGAGGAGCGACGTGCTTGTAGGGCAGCAAGAGGGTAATAATGAAGACATGGTCTGTAAAGCTCTCCAGACGTGGAGTGCTCCATTATCAGGAGCACAGCGGCAGGGACTGGGGTGCTCCACTGACATTGTTTAGGCCCTGGCCCCAGAGGAGGCTGGGAAAATGACTGAAGCCAGGGAATAGCCACTCATTATCGCCAGACTGGAATCAAGAATTTCCTGTTCCTGGAATTTTTTAATGGAAAGACGTGGCCAGCTTCTATACTGTAAGGCTGGGCAGCACCAACAGGGATTAATTTTTAAATCATGGTTTAACTTTTATTTATTTAAACTTTAGTTTAGCTTTTACTCTAAACCTATATTAACTTTAAGTCTATTGCACCAAAACTTTAAACTCCAATTTATGATGTGATTGAGTATTAAACTTACACTTGGTGAGGTATAACTATTAAAACAGCTTTTCTGTGATGGATTGAGAAAAATAACCAAGTTTCTCGAAGGAAGTTAAGGGACAGACTGAGTTTTATGGTGCGTTTCTTCTTTATTTCACTCCATTAGATCTGTTAAAAGACTCTGCCAGTTGCTGTCTTTTTTTCCTTACTGTGCTGTTGCACTTTTTATGACTGTATTTGGCCATACTGCTCCATTAATTTGGCCAGCAAGTTTTTCTCAAAGGAAAAGAAATTAGACCTACTCTGCCAAGCCATTATGAGTAAGCTAACTAAGCTGGTGTAACCAACCTTATATTTTAAGCTAACTAGCAAGACAATATAACATTTTTAATTTTTAGATAGCTATCAAACAATGTATGTTTAGCTACATTTTTAGCTAGCTAGAAACAATGTAACATTTCACTTCCCCACTTCTTTTATACTTACTATGTCCCACCAGCACTCAAATTTATCTTTTATTTATTTTAATTTGGGAAACTAAGTATTTCCATATTGATTAAACTGTATTTAACTTTGGCTTACATCACTTAACTTGTACTTACAAAACAGAAAATTAGTTTTTAATTGTGCAGCAGAGCTCTGCTTAATGTATAAAAATGAAAATATGGATTTACTCATTTTAAACAGTTTTGCTGAAGTCGGATTAAAACTAATGTTAGACTGAATCAATTCTGATGCAGGACAATACAAGCAGCTGCCTGAAGACAGAAACATATATGTCTATGAATGGATTATGTTGGAAAAAAGAGGGGAGGGGGGATAACTGGCACCTTGGTTCCTGACAGAGGTCAGTGGAGACCATTTTTGTGCCGCGTGTCATTTCCTGTCTGGTTGGCGAGTCTCGCAGAGGCCCTTGCTCGTTTATTTTTACAGTTTCCTTTTTCTCCTTTTTTTACTAGCTAGCTTTCCCCTGTAGGGAGGGGCAGGTGGGTTAGGGGATTCAGTGCTGAGCAGAATCGTCCCTGTGTATGGCCCCGCAGACCCCACCTCCCTACTCCTCAACACACTTGCTCACAATGGGGGCTCTGTAACACAGGCCCCAAACGTACTCCTGCCTTCCCCCCAAAACAGGAAACCGGGATCTGCAGAGCTCTTGTTTTTCTACTAATTTCCTGCTTTGCTGCCCCTTCCCCAGATTATTTTCTTTATTTTTTTCTGGTTCCTCTCAGATTGGATATACCTAATCAACTTTTTGTCTGTGTTCGTCTGGAAACCAACTGCTCTGGTGCAGCCATGAAGGAAAAGGAGCAAAGAAAGACCTTTACTATTATAAGACTGCTGTTATTTGGACTGTTTCAGGGAAACTACATCTTAACTTTCAAAAAGTAGTTCAACTACTGTGCATCCAAATTACATCACAGGATTAATTATCACAATCTGAGTCTGGAATCTTGTTACACAGCAGAACTGACAGAGTAAAGTGTAGGTGTGTTTGATTTATGAACCAGGTCAGTCCTGTCCTCACTTAGGCAGCCGAGGAGGATGTGTTTTAGGGGAGCAATTGTTGTTTTTTAGGGGAATTCATAATATTTGATAGTTTTCACAAACCACAGGTGATTTTAATCAAATAGCAGGTGATTGTCATTAAATGACAACCACGGCTGGTGAGCTGTGCCATTGTGCCATATTGTATGCCAAAAAATTGACATGAGAGTACTATCAATATGTAGTTTGTGATTCACAACCTAAGCTAAATGACCTTACGTAGCTACCACATGAGGGTCCTAACTACACTCCAAAAAAGTGACAGAAACTTTATAACTTGTCAAATTGTCAGAAAAAAAAATATGGAAAATAGATCCAAAAACACTGGAGCACACAGACAGAGGAAACAAAACTTTTTTATTATTATTAGAGACTTGACATTTTGACACACACTGCATCTTCATCAGAGTCAAAGTCTGTGTTTTCTTTCTAGTAGAAAGAAAGTAGTTCCAGTAGATTCTACCATAGACAGAAAATAGTTCTTATATGAAACTGCTCACAACAAGGTCTGTGGATTATCTTGAGTAACTGGGTTGTGATATCTGAAAAGAGACATCGCTGTTGAGTTTTTCTAATGTATTTTTCTGGCACCTTGAGCACCACAAGCTGAGTGCCATTTAGTCCCATTACACTGGAGAGAAGGCAGACATCCTTGAACACTCAGCAGCTCAGACCAGAATAATAAGAGGAATAGGTGGATGAATAACCCAACAGGTAAGAGGAAAAATAACTATTTTCAGTTTTAGTTTTAAATTAGTAATTAAACGTCATGCAGTTTGCTACACCCCAAGGATGCACTTGGGGAACCAGTGGAGACATACTGTGCTTTAGATGTTCCCTTTCAAACCTGGACAAACACCATCACTGTTCTCTGGTTCAATCTAATAAGGCCCTCGATTCTGCTCCTGACTGACAGAAACATATACTGCAGATCCAACTGCAGGACGTACAGAAATAGCAATATACACTTTTATTTGAAGTGTAAAATGTCCTAACTTGATTATATGTTTCTATAGTCTGCAGCAAGAGGAGCTGCAGATTATTGTGCCAAGGAAAACTCTGGAACCTCGGACTGTTATTGACTTCAGTTCTGGCTTTCGGAGCGATGGGGGCGATGCCTGTTCTGGCAGCTCTGTTAATTTTCATGAGATCGAGCAGCATGAACAGCAGTCAGACACAATGAAAGCTGCTTTATGGCTTCAGTGGGACACACAGTGGATCATAATATTTGTCAGTCACATTAATGATCATGTAAAGTCAAAGCTTGGTGAAAGTTTTGTCATGAGAGAAAAGGTGATGAAATGCCTTTGTTTTTATGTTTTTTCTAGCAACAGAAGTTAAAGGGACAGTTCACCTCACAATCAAAAATACACAGTTTTGCTCTTACTTGTAGTGCTATTTATCCATCTAGATTGTTTTGGGGTGAGATGCAATGTCTCTTTCCAGATATCATGACCCAGTTACTCAAGATAATCCACACAGCCGTTTCATGTTTTCTTTCTGCCAAACTATGCCAGTTGTACCACTTTGCAGAAGTACTGTAAGTGTGCATCCACTCATGGGGGAGAGGTTACAGCTTAGCTGAGGAGGACAGAATATGCAAAATTAGTAGAATCAACTTAGATTTTCTCATTTACTTAATGTAAATATATAAGTGAATTACACTCAAAAATTCAAGTATTATATTCAAGTATATGAATGAATGTACTGTACAGAGTGCAAACAACTCAATAAACTAAGTTTCTAAAGACAGAAAATGAGCATAGAAGCAGATCTCTCAGCATAGATTGTGTGAGTTAAAACATTAAGATGGAAACTTGCTGTGTGCCTCCAATTACACTGTATGATACATTGTGGGTGTTTGTTTTTACAGTGATGAAAACATTGTGAAAATTATGACGATTAGTATTGAATAATTCACTGAGAATAGTTTCACATATTGCCTACTGGATTAAAGTGGCTGAAGCTGTAAGTTCTTTTGTGTGTAATGAAGAACTGACTCTTCAAACAGAGAAAATGTAAAAGGAAATAGATTTTTTTTTTGTAATGTTCGTCTGTGCGACTGTGATCTATGGTTGCATTTTCTGCTGAATAAAGCACAAAGTCAATTTGGGAATTTCCACCGCAGATCTTAAGCATATTGCACATGTTTTCTCAAGTACAACTGAATTAATATCAAGTTTATTTGACTAGAAAAGTTTAGCTAATTTATTTTGCATCATTACAAAATCAACTTGTCTTTTCAAAGTCAGTTAACTTAAATTCTAAGGCAGCTTGGATAATGCTTGATGTTAAAACACATTTATTTCTACATTGCATTAATGTTTACATCCTGCACTGTAAAGAGCACGAGCCTTTTGTCCATGAGTAGATGCACGCTTCCTTCTTCTGATATAGTTGGCAGATGGTAGAAAGAAAGTAGTTTCTACATGACACTGCTCACAACAAAGTCTGTGGATTATCTTGAGTAACCGGGTCATGATATCTGGAGTTGCAGAGTGCCATCTAGTTCCAAATATTTGAGAGAAAGTCACACGAAAACAAACTCGATGCATAGGTAGCACTGTCCCTTTAATAATATGAAACAATATAACTACAGTTTTATTCTGTCAAATTGATCTGAAATACCCAAAAGTCTCATTCATCATCTTTGCCAATACGTTAATAGACACAGTGCTGAAACAATGCACTCTTAATAGCTGGGAAGGAAACAGGAACAAACGCCTCTCATTCAAATTATCAATGAAAAGGGAGGCTCATGTCCAGTGTGAGTGAGTTTTCAGCCAGTAGGTGGACCACAGCATGTTGAGAGTGGGAAGAGGGAGGAACAGCGAGAGACCCAGTGAGCTGGGAGAGGGAGATGCAAAAATAAAGCAGAGAAGGAACACAAACGGAAGTGGGGGGAAGTAAGTCCAGAGAAAGCTCGAGTTCCTCTGCAGGAAAAATGCCATTGAAACCATATCAAGTTTGCCGAATGAGTGTGCGAGAGAGAGTTACTGGCGTATAAAGCGTACAATTTGGTAATGGGCTTATGAGGGGGCTCGCTCGCTGTTTCAATAAACCCCCAGAGCCATGACTGAGCTAGGCTTGCAATACAAACACACCCCGTTCCTTCAGTTTATCTGAAAGACACATCTGGAGTCTATCAACTCCAGCAGCACCCCCCCTTTCTGTTTCCACTCTCCAGCACGCTTAACCCCTTCCTCACCCGCTCCACCCCTTCATGTCATGCACTCTCATTAGGTGACCGTTGTCTAACCGGGGGCCACTCGATGGCGTGTGCGGGCAAACACACCAACACAAATGTTCATTTTTTTTCTTTGAGGGTTCTCATGTGCAACCTCCCAGCTGGCCTGAGTTCTACAATCTGAACCTCATCTTACCCACACTGGTCTATACTCTTAGAAATAAGAGTTCTAAGAAGGTTCTTCCTGAAGGAATTAGTTCTACCCTGAACTATTTGCCTCTGAAAATCCTGTTTGTTTTTTTTAAAGAAAAGAGTTTGTCAAGCATTCTTTGTGAAACTACAGGTATCATTAAGAACCCTTTTCATCCAAAGAACACTTTTTAGAAGAAAGAGTTCTTCAAGTATTGTTAAAATCCTTGAAGGTTCTCCTTAGAACCCCCTGAATGTGTTCTAGATAAAACCCATTGAATATATTAGTCTTCTCAGTAGAACTGCCTGCGTGGATTCTTGGAATATAAAAGGGTTCTCCTTAGAACACCCTGGGTGTGTTCTGGATAGAAAACTTGGAATATAAAAAGGTTCTCAGTAGAACCTCCCAAGCGTGAGCTAGATAAAACCCTTGGAATATAAAAAAGTTCTTAGTAGAGCACCCTGGGTTGGTTCTTTGTAAAAAAAAAACAATGGAAAAGGGTTCTTGATAGAACACCCAGGTGTGTTCTGATAAAATCCTTTGAATATAAAAAGATTCTCCTTAGAACCCCCTGAGTGTGATCTAGATAAAACCCGCCAATATAAAAGGATCTTCAGTAGAACCTCGCTGGTGGGTTCTAGATGAAAACCCTTGGAATATAAAAAGGTTCTCAGTAGAACCCCCAGGTGGGTTCTTTATAAAACCCATGAATATCAAAGGGTTCTCCTTAGAACCCCTGAGTGTGTTCTAGATAAACCTCTTAGAATATAAAAACATTCTCTGTAGAACCCCCTAAGTGAGTTCTTGTTGTTAAAAGGTGGAAAGGTTCTCGATACAACCTCCACAGGGAGTTCTGGGTGTTACCCTTCACAGGTGGCTCTAGGTATAACCTTTATATTGAATTCTAGGTAGAACTCTCCGAAAGCAGTCCAAGTGGAACCTTATAAAAGCTCCTATCAGGAACCAAAAAGGGTTCGTCCATGAAACAAAACGAAGAACCCATTATAGTTCTAGTCAGCCTCTTCAGTAGCAGACAGAACAGACAGAAGGGCCGGTTGCCATGTCCACAACAGTTTTTAAATGCTAAACGCTATACTGCTGCCCACCTCTGCTTTGTTCCCACTCATTAAGGTAATTTTCTGAGCCAGTGTGGAAATAATGTTAATCTCCCACTTAGAAAAACAGCCTCAGCTTTATATAAGACAAACTGCAGGAGTGTGCTTTCCTCCATCCCCTCCCTCCGTCTTCCTCTCTTTCCCTCTCTCTCCAGCCACCATACCATCTTTAGCCATCTCGGCTCCACTTCCCCCGTGTCAGATGGTAAAGTTGTTTAAGTTGGACTCCTTCCTAACCCCAGCTGCTCAGAATGGCAGAGGCGATTTCAAGGTCGGTTTCAGCGAGGCTCAGGCAAAAGACTGAGTGGCCCGGCCGTCTCTCCCCCCCGTTTTTTGTAAAACAGATACGATCAAGTCAAAAAGTAATGAATTGGCCTGAGCATTCTTAACCGTAATGTGATAATAGTGTATATGTTTTCTATCATGCAGACATTTTCCTAAACACATCTGCACATTCTCATGCACACATTCTCCTGTGTGACTTATTGGTCACAGGTTCCAGTGCAAACTTCCCTTAATTCTTGTTTCTCTGCAAACATAAATCACAAGCAACTCCTTATTTCCTGCTCTTGAATGAAGTTATTATGAGTCAACAAAAATGGGAAATACAAAAACTTAGTTACTGTACTTGAGTAGATTTTTCTTAACTTGAGTATTTATTTTTCAGACAGTTTTTTACGTTTACTCCCTACATTTGAACACAATTGTCTGTACTTTCAAAACAGGCTTGTAACTTTAGTTTTAATGCATCTGAGGGGAATTATTGATTATTTTTTATTTGGTTCACTGTGTGCTGCCTTTTAGACTTCATGACTGATTTCAACCTAAATAGATGGGACAGGAGCATATAGAAAAAGATGTAATAAGACAAAACTATGTAAAAGACGTAGCAAGATGGAAATGACTTAAAAGATGTAACAAGACAAAAACAATGCAACAGGTTTACAGGTTCTACTTGGAACCCTTTAAGAGAGTTCTACCTAGAACCCAACATAAAGGGTTGTACCTTGAGCCATCTGTGAAGGGTTTCACCCAGAACCCCCAACACGAGGTTCTACAGAGAACCATTCTAAGTTGAAATGGTTCTACTCCAAACCCTCTCTGCTGGTTGAATCCAGAATCTTTCCACCTTCTAAGGGTGCTCACAAGAACCCACACAGAGTGTTCTAACGAGAATCCTTTGATATTTCAGGGGTGATATCCACAACCAACCTAGGGGTTTCTACCAGGAACACTTTTATATTCCTAGGGTGTTATCTAGAACCCACTTCGGGAGTTCTACCAAGAATCCTTTTTATATTCCAAGGGTGTTATCTACAGCCCACCCAAAGGGTTCTAACGAGAACACTTATATTATAGCACAAGGAACCCTTGATGAAAGAGTTCTTTGAGGATTTCAACAATTCCTCGAAGAGCTCTGTTTCTCAAAAAGGGTTCTTTGAATGAAAAGGGTACTTGAGGGAACATCTAACAAAGACCCCTTGACTAACATTTCGACTAACTCTTCAAATAAGTGTTCTTTAGAAGCAAATGGTTCTGGGTAGAACCACCGCCCTTCAGGAAGAACCCTTTTGGAACAGAGCCTGTGCTTTTTCACTTTTATTTGAGTAAAAAAGTTGAATCAGTACTTCTACTTTTACCAGCCCTTTTTTTTTACACAAGTATCTGTACTTCTGCTTGAGTGAAGAATGTGTGCACTTTTGCTGCCTCTGTAAGTCACCAGGAAGTTTTCGTGATATTTCCTGTGCATACTCTAGTATGTAGCCCAGTACAGTCACGTCAGGTACTGTGGGGATCATTTCAGACTCTCTTGTTGACAAAGTCTATCATGCTGCCAACACCTCGAGCCTCTAACTGGTCCTAACCACAAGCCTCACTCCTGCCTTTCAGACCTGTCCACTGTGAGCGCCCTGCTGCTCCCTCATCCATCATCATCGCTGCCCTCTGCTCTCACCTCTCTGCTCCCTGCTCCCTCTCTCCCTGTAGGGTGAACAGACCTGGTAATGAGGGCCCCTTGTGCCCTGCCTGCCTGTCCTGTGTCCCATGGTGCAGTGGGGCCCAGTTGGACAAGAGCCAGACTGCCTCGGCCCTCTTTGCTCATTATTCTCATTACCTCGCCTCAAATCAGCGCAGGACAGGCTGCTGGGATCTGTCCGCAACTCATAAAGGTCCCGGCTCGTTAGTGGGGCTGCCAGCGTCAGCTCTCATCAGAAAGGGCGTGCACAGAGGTGGAGGTACTCAAATAGGTGGATGAGTACTGTATCGAAGGCCCGATGGTGTGCATGAATGTGACTAGTGTTGTCATGATACCAAAATTTTGACTTTGATACCAATCTCAAGTTTAGTATCATGATACTCGACTAAAACAATACTTGAAACTGAAAGGATACTGGTTCGATACTCAGCACCTAACAGATCAGAAACAGAGGGGACATTAACCCTGGACATAGTGTATGCTGTTGCAAAACCATGACACCCAACATTTACAATGAAATCTGAACTATTTTATTTTAATTTCATACACATGAAGACAAATTACTAATCTACAGTGACATTTTTGGGTCAAATGTTAATATATGATGTATTAAAACCTTAAAAATTATTTTATCAATAGTTCCAAAACTACACAGGCCATTTTGATTAAAACATTACTCTGACAACCCAATCACATATTCTGTTTTTATTCATGCATTATGTTCACTATGGGCACTGTTATGTTCCCTAAATTTGTTATGTGCCCTTTTTTACAGGCCATTCTGTCTGACCCTAAAGAGCTGTCAAATTAGAAGCGATATGTAGCAAATGCTACTGTAGCAGCCTTTACTTTACTTTGTGAATGCACATGGGTTCTATGAGCTGAGTGGACTAGAAATATCTCCGTTGCCATGTCGTATCTGAGGTTGGTCCTATTTACTGTGTGTAATAA
Source organism: Lutjanus argentimaculatus (assembly GCA_034769285.1). Lineage (NCBI taxonomy): Eukaryota > Metazoa > Chordata > Actinopteri > Lutjaniformes > Lutjanidae > Lutjanus > Lutjanus argentimaculatus. Next base: position 15,939,135 of record JAWZSL010000017.1, read on the forward strand.
ACAACATTTATTTTGCTTAAGAACCTTATTGGATGGTGATGATTGTTCTAGGTATTAGTCAAACCCTCAGGTGTCACCAGGGAAAAAAGAGTTACAGACTATGAAAAACTTTAGATTTCACTCAGGTATAATTTATTTCATAAGTGCAATATCAATATTTCACTCAGATGTAGTATTATCAATATTCCCTATTTCCTAATGGTGTAAACAAGTTTCTTGTTCACATTGTATCTGTATATTGTCTATTTACTCGTGTCTATATTGTCCTGTATTTTAATTTATTCTTGTTTATACTGATCCTATATTTTATATTTTTTCTTCCTGTTTATATTGTTCCTATATTTTATATTTCCTCTTTTTATTTTGTTATGATGTTTTTAATATTTCATTGTTTATATTGCTTGTTTACTTATTTATTTGTTTTTTTTATTGATGCTTTTTTTTTTTAGCTATCTACTGCTGCTGCAATACAGCAAATTTCCCTGTTGTGGGGCTGTTTTTATTTTCTTTGGCTGGTCACCATAGTATAATGCACGACAACAATGATACGACGTGTCCATTATCAGGAATTAATGGACTCTGCTGCATATTGGACAGCTCTGGCCTCCTGATTATGGACACCTTGACAGGCATCATCTCCTACTTGTTTTGCATATGGTTAGCACTGCCACAGAAGCCAGGTATGATTCAACTGCTGTTTCTGGAAAAAAACGAGGTATTCCAAGATCCAAATGTAGCTGTTGGATGGCAGGGCTATTTAAAAGAGCTACAAAAACACAGTAGTCCAGTAAGAGGGCAAAAACAAACAAGGCTAAATTGCTCCTCTGCACTTGGGTGGTTTGGCAGGTTATGAAGGCAATAGTGGCTTTGAGGAGGTTTGTCCCAATGAAAGGGCTAACTGTGTAGATTGCTGCACTGTCTGGCCCAGGCCTGGAGGAGGGTGGCCTGCCCTGGAGCTGTATTCTCCAACTAACAACAGTAGATCAGACTGCATTCAATGCTGAATGGATGTCTGGTGTGAGTGTGTGTCTGCTGAGAGAGTTACCAGACCCGTCTGAAATGACTGGACAAGGAGCGAAGGTGCCCATACTAGGAAACACTGCTGGAGTCACAACAGAGATGGACTGAGAGTGAGAGTGTGTGTGTGTGTCTGTGTGTGCAGTCAGGGAGCAGGCCGTGTTTATCCTTGTCGCGCAGGGGAAGAGATGCAGTGTAATTCCCTGATGTGTGTTTACTCAGCCCTAGTGGGCTGGCCTTTGATTACAGCACTGACCGCATAATATGAGTAACTGTTCACTACTGCTCCAAATGACAAGCACATGTAGACGACATACTGGAAACAATGAGGAGACCTGTGGAGCGATGGCGGGCCGAAGAGACAAACTGAAATCATGAAGACAAAAACTCCAAAACCTTTACCGTAAACTCACCCGTTTTCATCCCTTCAAACCCTTCCATCACTGCAACTGTGAATTTCAATGCGGCATTTTTCACATCAGACAGCAATTTTGCCATGAGCTCAGATGTAATTATAAGCTGTGCAGGGCTCAATTAAAGGTTGAAGACGTCAGAGTGAGTGAGCAGACCTCCACCGCTGTGTGTCAGAGAGCCAGCAGAGGTTGAGGCAGAGGAGTGAAATGAGGCCTGCATGATTTACGTTGTGTCCTCTCCGAAAACCAGACGCCCACATCTCCCTCTGTGGAGCACAAGGATACACTCTGAGAAAAAAGGGTGTCATCTAGAGCCATGAAGGATTTTTCAGCAGCCACAGAGTTCTACCTAGAAGCCAGCATAAAGGGTTATCCCAAGAGCCTTCAAGAGCCTTCTGTGAGAGGTTTCACCCAGCACACCCTATGAGAGGTTCTAAAGGAAAAACCTATGGTGCAATGGTTCCACCCAGAATCCTTTATGGGGGTTCCATCCAGAATCTTTCCACCTTCCAAGGGTGCTAACAAGAACCTACCAAGGGAATTTCACTGAGAACCTTTTTATATCCCCAGGGTTTTAACTAGAATCCACCCAGGGGGTTGTGCCAAGAACCGTTTTATATTCTAAGGGTTTTATCTAGAATCCACCCAGGGTGTTCCACAGCAAACCCTTTTATATTCCAAGGGTTTTATCTAGAACCCACTGAGGCAATTCTACTGAGAACAATTTTATATTATGGTACAAAGAGCACTTGACAAATGAGTTCAACAATCCTTAAATAACTCTTTCTTCCAAAAAATGAAACCTTTAGTCTTACAAAGAACCCACGACAAACCCTTTTTTGAAAAAAGGGGTTTTCAGAAGCAGATACAGTAGATCTGATTAGAACCTCAGTCCTTCAGGAAGTACCCTTTTAGAGCCCTTATTTCTAAGAGTGTGTGTATGTGTAGTGTTGTCTGCCTGGTCTGTGTTGTTCTCCTAGGTCTTTTAGTTATGACTCTCCAGGAAAACTCCACCCTGCTGCCCCCTGCTAGTTTTATCACTGCTCCAGCTACAAGGCTCAGCTAGTGGGTAAGCTCAGGTTACCCGACCCACCGACCCTACGGCGCTGCAGGGAACCATGTCCGCACTTACAAAAACAAGCAACATTGGCTCATTTTACATCAAACACTCGAAGCTACAGATCTACTTTGGCTTTACTTTGCTATCAATTATTCTCCAAAGCAGTATTAGTCACAGGATCTCGGTTTACTGTCTCCCTGTCAGCAGCTTCATCAGCGTCTTCAGGGCAAGACAGTTGAGGTGAGAACCGAGAACTTGGCCTTGGATCTATTCATCCATGGCGTTCACATGCCAGACATAAAAACAGCAATTCAGCAAATTTGGCTTTTGTTCTTGACTGGCACGTCTGGAGTGAGCTCCAGCAGGTAGGTACTAACAAGCTAACAGCTGCAGCAAATTACCATATTTTTCTTTCTTTCGACATTTTTGAGAAGCTTGTTAGCTGCATGGGTGGCAGCTCTGAGTGGCATGTGGAACTAATATCCCTTCAACGTACCCATCCCCCTTCCAACAAAATAAGTAGTCTATGTCTGCCAGACTACAGTATCCTGACTGAAGCTGCTCCATGTGTGTTGTTAGCTACCAAGGGCGCTATAAAGATTTACTGGGATGCTCTGTAAAACAACACCTTCTGGTGGGAAACACATTCTAGAAGTGATTCTCACATCAGAGTAGGAGCCAACAGCGGTAGCCTGTAGCCACTAACATTTAGCAGCTAACCGCCAGTCTTGACTGTAATGACTGCAAAGTTGACCAAAATATGCATATAGTCCAGATCAAACAGCAATAACTATCTAGCCTCTGTATCATTAGATATTTCCATGTGAAGCAGGCGGGACTTAACATTGGGAAGAATGAATGAATGAATGAATGAAAGCTGAAGATTGATTGATGGGTGGATTTCATAATATTATTGGTTAAAATTAGTTGGTTCAAGTCTGCATAAACACACATCATGTTTTGTTTTACAAGAAGAAAATATGATTGGATTTTGATATGAGAACTTTAACCTTAAGTGCATGCTTCAGAGACAAGTGGCAGTTGTCTTATCTCTTATCTCTTGTTGTTTTAATTTAAAGTTAAATGTAGTTTAGTTTAGCTGTAATTTGAGAAAGTTCGTGACCAAGATGCATTTTTTTTCCTGCTCGAAAATAGACCACTGTCCAAACTACGCTATGCTATCTGTTCAGATTGTTGTTGTCAGGTTGTTGCTCTATCCACTTGGCAGATGAGTTTTGGTCTGCACTGTTGATAATCCCCCCTTTAAAACCAACAATGAACTGAGAAATACCAGTAAGCAATGTCAGGCTATCCAATAGTTGTAGTGACAGTTCACTAAAACACCAAACTGTTAGAGGAAAAGTCAGGGGCTCCCTTAAGTCAGTAGGATTCATCATCTGTGGACCATGAATTTCTACCAGGTTTCATGACAATCCATCCAATGGTTAGTCAGATGTTTCAGTCTGGACCAAAGTACCGACCAACCGACAGGCAAACGGATAGAACCAAGCTGCTAAAAAAGGAATGAAAAGGCGAAAAGCTACTCTGATAGGCACCAGTTCTCACTATGGTTCCTTTCCTGTTTGTCACCACGGCTGCCAATCATTTAAATTTCCCCAGGTTTATCCTGTCTATCACCTGTCTCACACTCCATTCACAGAGATTATGATACTACTAAGGAGGACCAGGCTGTCTGTGAACCACAGGGGAAGCTGCCAACATACACCTCCTCCCAGAGATCTCCCTTATCTTGTCCTGTGGAGTGGGGCTTACCTGATAATGAAGGACTCAAGTGTAATTATGTGAACTTTTCAACATAACTCTGAGATAGCCGGTGTGAGTGTATCATCCTCCCTGCTGGACAGAAGCCCATGATTGGATAGAAGCACACAGAGCGGCTCAGATCTCACTGATACCCCATCTGTATTTCTCTTCAAAGGCCCTGAGGCGAGCCAAAATAACAGCATAAGCTAGGCCTATATGTCATCATGTAAACAACAAACATGACACTGTAGCATCTGCAGGAGTGAAATATTCTTAAACAATGGGCTACTCACAGTTTCTCCAAAGCATTAAGTCCAAAGAAGGATCCATTTCTCAGAACTCGGATTTTGTTGTGGCTCAGTATCCTGTAAAAAAAAAGAAACAAACTGAGTATTGTTGGTAATATTCCGCTGAGAATAAACTCATGCGTATCTTAAAATGCTCAACTCAGATTACTATCTTTGACATCAGCTTCATTGCTAAGGGAGAGTTCAGGTTCAACTAAACACACAGTGAAGGGGTCACAAGAGGAGGATGAGAGCCAAGTCAAATGTCCAGTCAGTGCTGCAGACACGCGAGATTAGCCTGACTAGAGACATTAGCTTAAGATGTTTCCAATTAATGCTAAAGACGGAATAGGACATCAAGATTAGGAGGGAAACTGTAATCTTGATAATCATTTCGCATACATTTTTACATCAAAAGGATGTCTCTCCACATCAAACGAACGACGGCACAGGCCATGTCAATTAGCCCTTTCCCTCCTGGCCAATCATTTGGCTTATAGGGCTCTTATCAGACCAGAGGGCAGAGGGCCACAGGACACACTGGAAGTGAAGTTGAGATTGCTTTTTCTGACAGGGGGGATCACGGGAAATGGATAATCACTTTTCTCTGAGGGATGTTGTAAAAGCCAGTTAGGACAGACCTTTGCATAATGGAAAAGTTTGACTCTCTGGGAAATACACTTATTCACTTTCTTGCAGAGAGATAAGAAGCTTGATACCTCTCCTATGTCTGTATGCTACATATGAAGCTAGAACAAGTAGGTGTTTAGCTTAGATTAGCACAAGCATGGGTGCAACCCCTGGCTCTGTCAACAGGCAAAAAAAAAACACTCCCACATGCATTAAAAAAAACACACTCAAGTGATAGACCCCGAGATCACGAGAATCCAACTTCCAAAGTTACTTGGCTTCCAGTTAATGCACTTGTGGTTTCAGATGAGTCAGCATCCTATGAGGAACTACAGGAAGATAAGGGTGTGGTTTAGGTGTGACCACAGCAAGAACAACATTGGGAGCTCCCAAAAGATTAGCATAGATGCTGCAGAACTGAATATTTTTTAATTGAAAGAAGAGACATACTGATAGAAAAGATATTTACGCTCTGACTTGCTGGAAACGCATACCCAGTATGCCTTGCATGACAACCCTCCCCTACTCTGCTCTGATTGGCTATACTCCTCCAGGAGTTTCAGGCTTTGCTAAACCTTACCTTTGGCGTAGCTATGATGCTAACCAGCGCTATTAAGTAGTCATGACCTGGAGGAGAGGAACTTGGGGCCGGCAGCTCACATTTTTTTGTTCTTGGTGTTGTGCGAAGTCTGTCCCCCCATCAATATGCATTTCCCCTTCCCTTAAACTCCGCCCAACCTTATCCCTAACCTTACCCAGAGGGGGTTGTTGCAGCTACCGGAAGTAAGTTAATGTGAAACGCCAAGTCATATCTCTCGCTACAGGCCAGATACCTGTCTTCACCACCCACCCCACTGACTAACAGCAGGGTCTGGCTGTACGACTGGCTGGCTAGTTAGCCAGAAACCTCTGCAGAAACTACCTTGTTGTTGCGCCAGTTCTGGTTAGGGTTGGTGATAAGGTTGGGGAGAGGTTAAAGTAAGGGGAAACATCCTTTGACACAACACCAGGAATAAAAGCATGAGTTGCCAGGGCTCAGTCGCTCTCTTCACAGTCCTGACCAGTTCATAGTGCCAGTTAGCATCATAGCTAGGCAAACATGAGCATTTAGCAAACGCCCCGAAGGGTATAGCCAATAGAGGCAATGTAGGGGCATGTCTTCCAGCAAGGCACACTGGGTCAGTTTAGTCAGTTTAGTCTCTCCTTTGGTCGACTGGCTTCGTTAAGAGTTTCACCAAAGTCATACAAACAAACAAAGTAACCAATCGAAGCAGCATCAGACCAGTTCTGATTGGCTTATGTAATGGCAGCTAGGAAAAGGCTGCAAGTGGTGAAAAATATTCTAACTATACTGTACACTTAAACTGATATAGATATTTTAGGTGCACCTTTTTATCCACCTAAAAGTGATTTTACTAAAAGTTAAAATACATTTTGCAAAATGTACCGTCCCTACTGGTACTCTTCTCTGCTTCTCCAAACGATCTGTGTGTCAATCGCCGTCTACTGTGTTAAAAAAAATCCAACCTATCCCTTTAAGTTTAGGCCACTAAAGCACTTGGGAAAATTTAGGAAAAGATTTTGGCTTTACTTAAACATTGGTGCTTAAAGCTAGTGTTGACTTTTGAATAATCAGCCTCATCCATTGATCCTCTTTACTACTAGTACTCTCCTCAGCGGGAGCTCAGGGTGCAGCAGGGGCCCTGCTCTGGCGACAGCCCACCATCATTAACACACCCTTCAGCTTCACATCATCTTCGCCCTCACCACATGGTGCTTAATGGGCTGTTTGCGACATTAAGTGTGTTCTTAATCGAGAGAGTGAAGCTGTGAGAGCGCCTTTAAAAGTGGGAGCGGACTACGAACAGTCTCTGAGATTTACAGATTCAGCAGCAGCAGTCGGCCCCCCTGTTTCCTGCCACATCAATAAAAACACTGCTTTCAGCTCTGCACCTTCCAGCCCAGTTAATGACCAGATTTAATCATCCAGTCTCGGTAGACAGGGACAAACCGGCCTGACTCACACTTCCTCACTTCAGTAACTTCACTGACAGCCAAAATATCAGGACAATTTGAAGACAGAAGTTCTCCATTCAAAGAGAAAATAAAATGAAAGCCAACATGGAAAGTAAATCATCCCCACCTCAGTCAATATCTTCCTGCAATTATCTACCAAAATAAAACCAGAGGTGTGTATTTTTAAACTGAGCTGCAATCAAGAGACGAGAGCTGCTTCACTGATAATGACTATAATACTGAAACCAAGGCCTCACTGACTGTTTTACTTAGCATTTAAACCTAAATTATCCTTATTTTAGGTTCAAAAATATACATATCATTGGAATTACTCTCACAAAATCCACACTGGAATTGACATCAGATAAGAGCTTTAGAAAAAATATGTCATGTTCACAAATCCACACTGAACTGTTGAAATAAATCACAATTATTAAGTCAAGACGTTTTCAGAGTGAATGTTAGACGAGAGCGGAGTCGGGCCTCTGGTGGCGTAGCCTGTATTTGAACCTATGACTCCTGTCCTGAACCTTAAGGTCTCTCACTTGACTTTGGGCACAGTATCTCTCCTATAACTTGATGCAGGCCCGAGATGAAAGCTACAGAAGATCCGGAACTGCCTGAATAATTCAATACAGATAGGAGAGGAGAAAGTCACATCTGGCAAAGAAGCAAGCCATTTAATTCAACACAGACAGTTTAGATACCGATAGTTCCTTTTTGACTAAGCTTATTATGCAGAAAAAAAACTACTAGTCAGCGGACAGGGAAGGTATTTCACTTGCTTGAATGTGCATGAGTGCATAAATCTTTATGCATTTTCTATGAGAATACAACATAACATTATGATATGATTTGCAATGTTCCCTTCTTAAAGAAGGAAAAAGATGGCTCGGATTATTTGAAGTAGGATCAGTTCAAGTATACACTATATTTAGGATATTTTCACAGCTTTACCTGTCCATCAGACAGCCTATTCCAATGGGAAACTAAGCAAATGGGCAATAGGCAAAATCGGTAATTTTACTTCTCAGAACTCGTGGAGTTGCTGGTCTACCACTGCCTGGATCAGTTAGCTTGTTAGTGTTTTTGTGTGACTTCTGTGTTTTAAAAGGATTCACTGAAGCCACATAATAACACAAACAAACGAACAGATCAAGGCACCAGCAACCCCTGTGTTCTGTAAGGTAAAATGACTAATTTTGCCTATGGATTTTGGTTAATTTAGAGGGAGCGATATTTGGCTTATATTACAGCGGTTTTCCATCAGAAAAGACTGTTGACGGAAAAGTGAAAATATTCAGAATATAGCGTACACACCCCAAAGTCAATAATACATATTTTTCTCTGGTCTGTTGTACTATATATCCATCTCGATTGTTTAGGTGTGAGTTGCTGATTTTTAGAGATGTCTGCCTTCTCTTGAATATAATGCATCTAAATAGCACTCGACCTATGGTGCTCAAAGCACCAAAAAATACATTTGAAAAATTCAAAACCAGCGCCCCTTTCTAAAAATCATGATTCAGTTACTCAAGATAATCCACAGACCTTGTTGTGAGCGGGAATCTGGTTTATTCTACTGTAGAAAGAAAATAGTTCCTACATGAAACTGCTCACAACAAGGTCTGCGGATTATCCACAGTAGTCGTCATGATTTCTGGAAAGAGACACTGCTGTGGAATTTTTCAAACCCGTCTTTTTGGTGCTTTGAGCCCCAGGAGCAGTGTGCAATTTAGTCCCATTATATTGGGGGGCATCTCTATGGCTGATATCTCCAAAATTCTCTAAACTCTAAACAGCAGAGCAGGCCAGGGGAAAAAGATGTACAGTATTCTGGATTTGAGGGCTAGCTGTCCCTTTAAGTGGCTAAAATACTTCTTTGTTGCTGACCCTGGCCACAGCAGTTCATTGCTTTGCTTCGGTGCTGGTGCTCCTCTGTTTCTCCGAACTGGGGGCGTGCCGACCGAAATCTACTGCAGGTAATACACTGACTGTTGATAATTACCTCATACAACCCCAGTTCAAATCACCCCAATCTGAAGCCTGTACAGATATTTGTGTGCTGTGTGCATGCGTGTTTGGAAAAAGATTATATTCACAAGTGGCCTCCTATCACAATAGCCCTCATTTGTCTCAAGTTAAGACATTTCAACACACGATATTTCAATTAGCCTGCTACTCTGCACACTAGGACTTGAAAGCTGACTTTCACAAACAAACAAAGGCCACAAAATGAGCTAACTGAAACCCTCCCACAGACAACAAAAGATTTCCAGGAACGCAGGGGAGTTTGCAGAGCAGAGGCTGGTCACTACTGTATAATCCCCAAAGCCTGATGTTTGGAGCGCAGTTGTAGTGGAGGACATTGTTCTTTCATAAACAATACAGAAAGTACAACTCTGAGAAAGACAGAGAGAGAGGCTGAACTCTGTAAACAGACAGAAATAGTCGGCGTTCCCATCAGGCTAAACAGGAAACCCAGCCAATTAGCTGTTTATTCAGAACCCGGTTCCAGAGGTCAGGGGTTGCAGAGAGAGCACTTCCTGGACAGCCAACAGACAGATGGAGTCGTGTCCGGAGGCAGGTGACAGTATGAGAGTGCATCGCTTCATCACTGGAGTTTACAAAGGTTAACAGAGCTTTACAAGCAAAGAAGATGAGTAGCTTCTTAATCATACAAGTCCACGCTGCTTGGAGGCCTTAACGTCTGCTACTGAGGCCTTAACTGTACAAGAGTGGCTTCTCAGTGACAGATCAGATGGCAGATTGAGTTAATCTGCTTTCCAGAGCAATAGGCTGTACAGTACATGGCACGACACTGTGATAACTCAGTCCAGACTGTGGATGGTATCTCTCATTCACTTAACCCTTTCAGACCACAAAGGCCTCTGAGAAATCAGACAGGCTAATTGAATCCATCTAATCTGTGTTAAGAAAAAAAAAAAAAAAAAGCAGGGCCACATGTTGGGCTCCAGGATCTCATCCACCCGTTTCATCTAATTCATTTACATGAAGATCAAAAAGCAGGGGGTCATATGAAAAGAGCCAGGTCAAACAGAAGCACAGACACCACAGCCTCTCTTGTGTGCTGTACTCAGAGTAGAGGGGTTAAACAGGGTCAGTCAAACCACAGTACACATGGAGAGCACACACACATAGATATATATACACCACCACTTCTCTCCATGCTCTGCTATGTTTTTCATTATCTACAAGAATGAAATGAAAACGAATACATATGAATCCATTCAGCAATAGACTATTTTTAGCCACTGGTCCCATGGGCCACCAAGCCTCTAAATTTAGTGGCCAAACTACATTTTTGGTGGCCCAAACACAGAAAAGGCAATTTAATACAACTTAAAAGCCTTCCTTAATTGTGACACTTGTGTTGTACACTTTCTCATTAATTTTAGTGTTTCCTGAAGACACTGGTTACAATGAAAAACAAGCTAGACTCTCATCTAGTTGAGGAAACTGGTCGCACGCCAGAGTACCTTCCATCCTTACATGTGTCATAATGTAGCCACTTAAACTCCTGCTTCCATTCACTCTTAAATTTTTGTTACTGTTTCGTTTTTTCATAGTCTGCCTTTTGTGTTTCTGGTTGTTCTATAACACGTGTGTCAAACTAAAGCTGCGTGAGCTGAATCTTGCCCAGCACCGCATTTTATGTGGCCCACGAGAGTTTGTAAAGATTTTGATTTGCGAAATACAATTCTACGCTGCATTACAAAAGTACAGTGTCCTTAAATCACACATCCCAGGATGCATCCAGATTTTGTTATCTGCACACTGAAGGTCTTCATGTGTTAGATTTCACAGACAACATCTCAGTATCATACGGTTGTTTCCAGCACTGGTTGTAGTTAGTACCGTTACTAGTAGCAGCCAATCAAAATGTCCAAAAAAAGAAAAGTTGACACAGAGGGGAGGCAATTTAATGACAGATGGGAAAGTGAATACATGATGGTGCTTAATGGACACAAGCTGGTGTGTCATCGTTGTAATGAGGCAGGGGCAGTGCCAAAAATAAAATTTACAGCAGCACAATTAAATGGGATCAAATGTGCCCCTAAATAGCTCCGATGAGCAAATATTTTAAAAAGCACTCGCTTGATTGTTCTAATTTTGGCCCAGACTTTCCATAATTACTTGACTTAAGTCAAGTGGATTGAACTCTCCAGCACATTTCTGAATAAATAAGTCTCTGTAGAAAGATTATGATTATACGATGGAGTCTTAGGGCCACATTAAGGAATTTGTTTGTTTTTTTAATTTTGAGAAGCTGAAATGTTGTGAATAAAGTCGAACTTTCGGTCTTAAAAATAAATCAGAGGAGGAAGATTTCTTTAATTTGCATTTAAGACTTAAGACACCTTAACACAACTTTGAGACTAGGGCTGCACAATTTGGTAAAATATTGTGATTTGGTGGTACAGTTGTTAGTACTGTAGTTTAGTTAGTTTTTGAGTTCAAATCCCTTGAAGGGCTGGAGAGTTTGTGGCAGGGTCAGGACCTTTCTGTGTGGTGTTTGCATCGGCATAATAGGTTAATTGATAACTCTAAATTGCCTGTAGGTGTGAATGTGAGCGTGAGTGGTTGTTTGTCTCTATGTGTCAGCCATCCGATGAATTGGCGACTTGTCCAGAATGTACCCCACTTCACGCCCAATGTCAGCTGGGATAGGCTCCAGCCCCCCACCCCCAATGACCTGTCAGGATAAGCAGTTCTGGTTCTGTGATTTGGATATTGCACTTGCAACTACTTCTGCAGCCCTACTTGACACAACTGCATGTAATCTGGTACAATGAACAACAACAAAACCTTAGACTCTGGAATAATGCAATCTTTAAACATGTATAGCATAGCATATATATTAGCATATATCCAAAGTGCCCTTATAAACTGAATTCCCCCAGCATCTCCTTCAGCCACATGTTGGCACAGATCTTTCCAAACAAATATACCGCTGTTAAAGCAAACTTTAAAACAAAGTATTAGTAGGACATCTTGACACAAAATGTTTCTGTGGTCATTTTAATTCATTATTTACAAACTGAAGCATGACGTACTACTGCTGCGCTTGATGTTTCAGTTGCAAGAGCAATAGCTGAGTGTTCCTTGGTGCCTGACAGAGTGTGAAAAAGTAAAAACCATACAAAGAGTCTTGTCTAGTAAACCGCAGCCGCTCCTCCCTGCACCGTGCCACTCACTTTGTTGGTTTGCTCAATTTGCTTCCTAAACCCACAAAGCCTTTGAGGGCCACACAGGGGCATGACAGCGTGTCGCAAATCGTATTTGCTCACTGATTTACTTCCGTTCTCCCCCCTATGACTCCTGACTGTAACATACTGCCTCAGGTCTGTCTGTGTATGCACATGTGTCTGTGTGTACCTGTGTGTATTGTAAAACTATAACTGTCTGTCAAAAGCAGCATGCTTCCTACAGCTGCTTTTGGTTTTGGGGTCATTGTCAACCAATCATTTCAGCGAGGAATCATCCCTGTGGTGGAGCTGCATGAGAAGGCCTGCTGTGTGGTGTACGGCACCAACACAGGGAGCAGCTGAACGGAGTCCTTTCAGCTTTCCAGATCACAACCTGGTGCAGAGGGACAGTGAGGGAAAACACATCCTTCTATCATCCTGTCCTAACCACAGCAAGAATGCTGCAAACCCAAACTCAACAGGAAGTCCTGTTTGCAGCCGCTGACCACTGAAGGTTTGGTGTCAATATCTTTGCAACCTTCAAACTGTCTCCCTACTGGACACACTTAGATAGTTGTTTTTCTTTTTACAAGTGGGAAGAATATACAGGAAATGCTCCATCCTGGTTTGGCATTAGGTCCCGGACATGAATGAGATGCATTTAAAAAGCGCTGATTCCAACTGGCCCCTGTTGCTTTCTAAATATTCAAGCATCCTGGACAGTGAGCTCTGTGTAGCTGCAGGCCTCAACAGAAAACCACAAACACAATGAGAGTTTTAAGGAGGGATTTATATTTAATAAGAATTCATCTGCAGGCTAAGCTGCCTGGACTCATTAACTATGTATTACTCTAAAATCTCTGAATAATAGTGATATTTTCTTTCATTGAATACAGAGCATTTCATCAGTGATAGTGGTGTACAGTCCATCAATCTGGATTGATTATTTAATTCAATGATCAACAATCCAATGTCATTGATGCAAAGTGAAAACATTAATCCACACTGATCACTGTTTCTGTCCAGGTTCCTTCCCTCTCAAGCAATATCAGCTGCTTTCTTTCTGTTGGGAGATGTTTTCTATCCCCTAGGCTAATTTATTTACGCAATGTAAAATGCCATAGTGAAGTCAATAATGGTGACTTGCAAAAAAAACCAAAACAAACTGTTTTGTCTATGGATCTTGCCAGTTATTATGGAGCTGAATTTTACACTTTTGTCAATTGTTCTTTATGTTAAGCCATGTTTATGCATGCTAATGGAGTCAATTCAAACACTCTCTTACATTAAGAGAGCAATATGTAGCAAATGCATGTGCAAAAATGAGTACAGCAGTTAGCGAGTTAGAGCCATAGACGGTGTAATAAATGGGTGGAAAACCTATGTAATATACGATCTATGGTTGAGGCAAAATGTTTTCCCCTCGCCCCCTCCTCCATCGGCTACAGAGAAGCTCTGCAGGCTTCAGGAGTGCGAGACACACGCAACATCATAAACTGACAATAACAAGCAGTGACGACTCCTACACTGTAAGTTAATCAGCTGTTTATAACTGTCACTTGTGTGTCACGTTCTGAAACTACACACTCTGGACCCTGAGCTGGCTGTCTCACTGCCTGCCAGCCTCGATTAACATTTTGCTCACTTAAACCATCATAAACGTCTATTTCTTCTACAAGATTATTAATGATTTCTTAAAACTCATTCAGTGAAGATTCAGGATTAATTTGAACTCTAATTAACGTGAAATGGGCAAACAGAAACCAGTTTATTCTGGCCCAGAATAGAAATTTCCACTGATTGATGATTCCACTGATTCTGATTAGATGCCTTCTTACACCTCCTGTCCCGCCCCACGTGTTGATGTAGCGCTCCAAGGCCAGCAGAGACAGAGAGACGCAGGTTCAACCCAATAAAGAGAGTCAAAACAACCCAACGGGGCCACTGTGTAAACATCATTTAACTTTGGATAGGTCTCTTACCCTCAAGGACCACACGCGAGGTGAAAGACAAGAACCCTTGAAAGAGATTGGTAACGTGCCATAAATCCAGTCCTAATTCAGAGACCAATGGGAGCCAGATAATGAGAGTGATTTTCAATGAGAGTCTCAGAGAGTCATTATTGAATTAAGCCTGGTTTAATTAGCATGCTGACTTGATAATGCACATGCTGGTCTGTGTCACAGCAGTACTTAAGTTCATATAAATAAGAAATAATAATTCAGCCTAGAGGGAATTTTCCTTAGAGCTAATTAAATTCTGCTCAAAGCAATACGATTATCCTCTTTTACACTAACAGCGCAGCATTGTGGGAGCACTTTAACTGTGTATGTTACAGCTGTGAACATTCTATACAAAACCATCAGCATTTTTTTTTTTACTGCTTTTTCCTTCTTTGCTTTCCATTCGAGCAGCCTCTGCTTGCCAGGGTTGCATTTCAAGTGTATTGGCAGTTCACAGAGGAGAGCTAAGTGGACATGGCAGCGTTTCTCTTTATATACACATCACACACATCGCACTCAGACTAATGAGGACAGACGTAGTGGATCAACAAAATATTGTGGTTGAACCAAAAGATGGATTAAAAACATGTAATACTTAATTTGGCTGTTACAAGGTTTTCCGAGGCCGCCTACAGCATCCAAATGCCAGGACTAATAGATCAAAAGCCATTACGACAAAACTACATTATACTGTAGTTTAACCTCGTGGAGTCAGTCAAAGAGTCTCATTTCAGAGTCAGTTATGACATCAGTGAGCAGGAATAATATGATCATACCTGTGTTACATGATACATTAACAAACTGACAGCCTGTTTAAATATTGTTTGAGTTAAAGGAATAGTTTGACATTTTGGTAAAATGCGCTTATTCATTTTCTGCCAAGAGTTAGATGAGAAGAACTATACCACACAATATTATCTGTCTATTAAATGTAAGGCTACAGCCAGCAGCTGGTGAGTATAAAGGGACAGTTAACCTTAAAATCAAAAATAGATATTTTTCCTCTGACCTGTAGTGCTGTTTATCCATCTAGATTGTTTTGGTGTGAGTTGCAGAGTTTTGGAGATGTTGCTGTAGAGATGTCTGCCTTCTCTCTAATATAATGGAACTAAATAGCACAGCTTGTGGTGCTCAAAGAACCAGAAATATACATTTAAAAAAAAAATCAACACTAGTGTCTCTCCAAAAAATCATGGCCCAGTTAAATGTAGGTACAATTCATAGAATCCATCGGAACTACTTTCTTTCTGCAGTAGAATCTACCGGAACTATTTTCTTTCTACAAGGAAGTATTTTCTACATGAAACTGCTCACAACAAGGTCTATGGATTATCTTGAGTAACTGGGTCATGATTTCTGTAAAAAGACATTGCTGTCATTTGTTTTGTGCTTTGAGCATCACGAGCCGAGTGCCAGTTAGTTCCACTATATTGGAGGGAAGACAGACACATCTACAGCTGATATCTCCAAAATTCTTGAAATTAAACAAACATTTACATATTCTAGCACATAATCCCCCAAAAAGCCACAATTCTTTTTACACTTGGGTTTTTATGCAGATTAAATGAGATACAACACATTAAAGTGGGAATCTCAAAGATTTTAGTTTAAATAAATACCTGTTAAGTTACTGTCTATTGCCAAATAACGCATCACAACAGAGATTGAGACACTTAGTTAGAGGACATGCAATGTGTCTGTCAGTGAGTTTAGCATTTACTGCAATTGTTCATCAAAAAATGCGACTACAAAACAAGATAACGGTCATTTTCTGTATTTGTTGTGAGGGATCAGTTTGAAATTTGCAGGGAGTAATGGAACAAGAAGGTGCAGCCACAGTGAGCTGTTAAATCACAAGCTGCAGGTGACAGACTGCACACCTCCAACTTCATCGGCCCGCAAACCGACTCTTCTCACTGTTCCATGCTGTCCGCAGACTCATGCTGTGTGCAGCATCAAAGATTTTCTCACAGTGATGAAAAAAGACCAATTATTGTCTGATTTTTTTTTAAATATAAAAAATAACAGTGTGATATGCTGCCCACAGTCTGTGACCTGTAGTTTTAAACCAAAATTTCTGTTGAAACAGATAAAAGAGTAGTTATCAATCTTCTCATCAAACTCTTAGAAAAGAAGCAAATAAGCATATTTTTGTTTGCTTATTTGTTGTTAATTGTTGCACAATTCCTTTAACGAGTGAAATTTGCTGTAATGACGGGTAACTTCTCACTGTCAAGACGATATATTCACTCTCTCAATAGGTTAAATTAAATAATTGCTTCTAAAATTTCATGTGATGTATTTGACCCAAGGCTACAGGTAAACTGACTTCAAAATGAACAATGCTGCCTGCAATACAAAGTGTTTTCACGCTGAGGTAAAAGATCAATTGTATGTAATGTCTTTGAAGGTTTCAATGATAGACAGCAGTCACACTCACGTACACACAACCCCTCGCTGAGTTGGGGCTCCTGTGGCGACAAACTCGCAGCAGTAATTGGTGCGGACCTTCATTAGCGGCCGAGAATTCTGGGTCATGACATGTCACAGGATGTGTGTGTGTGTGTCTCGGTGTGTGTGTGTGTGTGTGTCACTGGTACATACAGTGGGTTTGCTGGTACATGTGGTTTCCTACAGCCACTAAAGACTTTTAACAAATCGGGATACATTATTTAGACATTTTCACACAAACAGACATGACTTGGTAAAAACAAAGGTGTTACTAATAACATGAACAATGGCTCTGTTCTATTCAAGTATCCCAGCAGACCATGACAGTGTGACAGTGAGCCAGCAGGAACAATACCAGGACTGAGGCAGCTAAAAGGAATTCAGCCATAATTGATTTTATTATTTACACCTGTGTTTTTCCTACTGCGACTTGTCAAAACGTCTTTCATGAAAATGTTTGAAAATCAACTGCAGATAAACAGAGAGGCAGACTTATGCTTTCAAACATAAAAATTCTGTTTTAGTTCAGTTACAGAACTTTGTTGTCTTTGCTGTACATTTTTTCACCGCTCATGCTGTTGTTGCTTATTGCCTGGTTATTTTATCTGGTTAATATACAAACAAAAGAACTTCTTATACTTATCATTATTTTATAATTTTTCATTATTCTGTACTGTACATGTTTCTGGTTGTTGAATGCACAACAGGTTTCCTTGCAAGGACAGAAAAAAGATTAAATTAAATTAAATACAAAGGCTGTTAGGGTGTGTTTACTCATTAACAAAACAAAACCCCAGTGTATTTTCTGTTTCTCCAACTTTTCCAGTCCACTACTACTGAATGCCAGTCTCTGATAAAAGTTGCTGGACTGTGCAAACACCAGGAACAAAGACGGAAATTATTCCAGGACTTTATTGTTCTACCCCTGACAGACCCTCATATGTTTGCTGTTGCCAAAATCATGAAACACTGGCGATTTTCACACTTACAGAATAACACAAATATGGCAGCTTGTTTGAAATCGTTAAATGTAAATAGATTTGGGTGTTTTTTTTGGTTTGAAGTTGCCTGCAGATTCCTGATAGCATCTTTTCACTTATTTCAGTGGTGTTTTTGTATTTGGTAGCTTCTGTTCTGCAGTTTAATTTAGATGGAAGATAACATGTTTGGAATAAAGTGTTTAATTTTGTCTGAGGTTTGGCCCGACTAAGTGTGGCTTTTTGGTGTGTTTATAGTTTTGGGAAAGTAAATTGTCATTTCAGGAAATGTGTGGAAGCAGGCTGTGGAAAAAAATAAAACTGTAAAAATTTCATATTGGCTAGTCTGTGTCACCCAACCCCATATAATGAGCACTGGATTATATATTCTAGGTTTGCTACTGTGCTGGCTGTGCATGACATGATAAATTATTATTAACCCATTCTTGAGAATTGTGACCAATCATGCCCTACAAAAATTATTACTACATAATTCAATTTTTGGGGGTGAATAAAATGGCTATACTTTAAGGACCCCTGTCTCATTTCATGGTTTAAAAAAGTCAGAAATACTGCTCAAGCACTAGTGAGATTTCTATTTTTTGACAAATTCATTAAATAATGTTGCTATTGTCTCAACCACAGCAAGCCAACTCTGTAGCCCATCTAAATCAAAGCTAATTAAGAATTATGGTTTAAAAGTGTGTATTTTGATTCACAAGAAAAGAATTCTAAGCAACTTTAAAGAAAAAAAAAGGCTACTCACTACAACTATGTCGTGAAATGAAAAAATAAAACATTTTGTCAGCTCCATAAAACGTCAACCCTGTCAGATTTTCCATCTTGCAGAGCTGATGTCTGTTGACGAACTCTCAGTTCTCTTTAATAACTGAATAATGTGTTTGAACTTTGTATTTTTTCCCTCCATTTAATAAAATAAATAATAGAGAGGTTTTTTCTGTTATATTTAATAAATATAAGTTCATAAGGGTTACAAAATGAGTTTATGTCAACAAAAAAATCATGGTAAACCTAATGAATGTCCTTATGAGTTTGTGTGTCTGATGGAGTTGAAGTCCTCAGATGCAAAAACTGCTATTATACAAAAAAAAAAAAGCATAATTAACGATTAAAAATCTAATTTCCTAAAAATGCAGTTGTCTCAAGAATGAGCAAATTATTATCATTCATTTTATGGTATGAAAATGATCCAATTCAATGACATTCCCAGTCACTGTTTGCACATAAGTGATTGTTGAGGCTTCAAATGCATCAGCTGAACCCATCCCTCGTCCCTCAGTCTCACTCTTGCTAATGGACACTTTTGCAGAGACAAGAAGAGGAAGGTAGAGGGAGGAGGACTGAAAGCAGAGAGATCTCTCAGACTGGGAGGTGGCTGTGTCATCTTTGTTACAATAAGTACTTTATAAGAGGCCTCCAGACTGCGCTGACTATTCAGCGCTCCGGTCCATCGTCCAAATAGCTTAACCCTTTCGTCGTAAAAAGACGAGAGAGAGCCACCTCGGCCGGCTGTCCCAGGAGCCCCCTTGCACCCTGAGCCTGTCCTCAGAGTCACGGTGGCCACTGAATGTAACAGAGAGACTAAATGCCCTTGAGCACAACAGGCACTTTAGCAGCAAATGCATGTCAAGATGTGAATGTGCCCATTGTGCCCGACCCACCAGAGGGCTTGTAGGGA
Source organism: Lutjanus argentimaculatus (assembly GCA_034769285.1). Classification (NCBI taxonomy): domain Eukaryota; kingdom Metazoa; phylum Chordata; class Actinopteri; order Lutjaniformes; family Lutjanidae; genus Lutjanus; species Lutjanus argentimaculatus. Next base: position 15,958,662 of record JAWZSL010000017.1, read on the forward strand.
ACGCTGCCAAGCTACAAGCCCCCATTTACGGCCTGTCATGGAAAGGAGCATCCATGTAATTGCATGCAAAATATTTTTTTGTGAAATCATTTCACGAAGTCTGATTGAGTAATTCAGTCATCAAATGGGGAGCGGAGGGCGAGAGGAGCCACATTAAACAGTGGAACAGATTCTCCTCATAGATGTTAAAGTGACAAATAAATTAGTTGGATGATTTATAGTATGTGAATCTTGCATTACTTAGCGTTATTATCATACTTTCCTGCCTTGAGGCTCGATACGGGGAGTGAGCTCCTGCATTTGATATGTGCAGCCACTTATTATAGAGTATACTGCATTGTGCTTGGGTTACCAGCCTGGGCCAGGGAGTAAGGCTTTGTGGTTTGTGGCTGTGTGTGTGTGCAGATTTAGATGCACAAGTGTGTAACCTATCAGTTTTATTTATATGGAAAGTGTGTATCTTTAACTCAATGTGTGTATGTGTGTGTGTGTGTGTGTGTGTGTGTGTATGTGTGTGTGTTCATAAGTGGTCCAAAAGCTACCAGTCTAAAATTAAAATCTGGGTTTTTGAAATGTCTCTAATTAGAGAGGGGAGGACTGAAGCCTATTTTGAGAGCTGTGGCCATGCACGCCCTTCCCATATGTGTGTGTGCATGGTCAAACACCAGTGGCGGTTCTAGACCAGTTTTACTGGGGGGGTCGGCTGGGGCCAGTTGTTTTGTCAGAAGGGCACGTTTGACCCGGGACAAAAGAGACGACGAAGGCATCATCGTTCAAGCTTTCGAAATTTTTAGCTCTGTATACAAAATAATAAACAACATGAAATACTATGATTTTCAGTAACACGGAGTCAACGCCAAATCATTGGAAGAGGGTAGTAATTTTATTATTATTGTGATAACACTTTACAGTAAGTTACAAAAGATTTTGTGTGTTAACCAGGGAACAAATGAGGAACTAATTGCTAGTGAACCATTAGCTAATGAGTAACTAATTTTATAGAGGTGCTAATGATTAGTCATGCATAACTTTACTTGAAAGGACACAGAAAGGACAAGTGATGAACAGGCAATGATGAAGTAATGATTCAGTACTCAGTGATTACTCAGCATTATGCGCAACTTTACCTGAAGGGATACAAAAAGGGTAACTAATGAACAGGCAATGATGCTGTAATGAGTCAGTACTCATTAACTACTCAGTATTACACACAACTTTACTTGAACCACCCCTGACAAGCACACACACACACAATACCCACTTTGGAGAGGAAGGTCCCCCAATTGGAATTAGTCTTATTAGACAATTCATCGAATTTTGCCCACAGGAACCGTCAGTGAAGTGTGCTTCTTGTGCTGTCTATACACAGTTTACTAAAGCTGGACAAGCAGTGAACTTTAAAGATGTAAACAAGTAGCAGCTATGAATATTAACAGCCAGAGAGCACAAGTTGAAATACCGCCGCCTCACTGTAAAGCTGCAATAAATTATTGCAATATTTAGAGTCAAAGACAAGTCAAGACAAACCAAATTGGAAAGTTTATGGCTGCAGAGCGGGAACACAATAGTCAGTTTAATCACTGTCTAAAGTGTTTTTACACTTTTAATGAGGCAATTTAGTGAATTTAGCTCTTTCAGACAGCGAGTGGAATGTGGTGTATGCCTGGCTAACATTGTCTCATTGTTCGGTCTCATAACCAGCCTCTGTTTTCTGCTCCTGAGCAAAGACTGCTGGGAAATCAGGCTGCTTTTTTACAAAGGGTTGGCTAAAAATCTTTCTGCCCCAGATACTCTCACGGTGTCTTTAGAGGCATCTGTGAGAAGGTTGTGCTTTTGTTTTCTAGTTTGTTTTTTTCGTTCTGTTTGACTTCAGGGGATCACAATCTGTGTTTACATTGCTCCAATCCTAATAACTGCACGTTGCAACCGGTTTTTGACACAGGAATTTATTAAATAATCATGTGTTATAAAATATGGTAGACCAACATGCTTTCCAAAGCATGATTTGATTTTCAGCTGAAGGGATACACATTCATACTGCAGCGGTTTGCTCCATCAACAAAGATTTTAATAAAGGCTTATTGCTCTGTTTCACAACTGGCTCTGTCCCTTTGATTTAAGCTGTAAATATACTCATTTTTACAGAATGAGCAATGGGTAAACAAATTGAAGTGACACTTTATTAATATATTGTGGTTCTATGTTACAGTAATAGCATACTCAACAGTAAAAGAGTTTGAAGTGATGAATTTATGAAGTTGTTGTTGGTAGGTTTGCATTTAATTAGATAATTAAGAAAAAGTAGCCAGACTTTATATTATGTGTGCATGCAGACTTAATGCTGAAATAGAAAAACAGTCGGAGATTCATTTATTTTTCCCTTCAAGCTTGGAAATCTGGCAGATTTGAATTTTTGTTTAATGATTCAGCTAATAAGCTAATAATGTTGTTATCTCTTCTAGACTTGACCTTTGCAATTCACTCTACTCCTCTGTAACTCATGATTTTGGGAAATTCCCAGTCCTTCTGAGAGTTAGATTGGAAGGATCGATACCACTGTCATTTCTATCTGTAGCAAATCTCTGAATATGAAGCCAGAGCCAGCAGATGATCAGCTTATTGTGAAGGCTGGAAACTGATGGAGACAGCTACCACCACTTCCAAATTTTCCTGTGTTGTATCTCTTTTGTTTAAAAAGTTAAAAAACACCAAGATGTGGCTTCATATGAAGTGGACAGAGCTGTTTTTCCATTGTTTCAAGTCTGTTGCCAAGCTAAGCTAGCTGTTTCCAGGCTGACAGATACAGCCAGGAGATAATGTCATCTAACTCTCGGCAAAAACACAATAATGCATGTTTCACAAAATGTCAAATTATATCTTTTAGAGAGCCAAAGTGAAACCAAAACTTCCGAGTTCTCTTCCAGAAACAAGAAAAAAAAAAAAAAAAATCTTGTTCAAAATCCCATTTACTTTTGTAATAATTAACAATCTTGGAACACAGCCTTTCTCAACAGTATTTTGTGTTTTTAAACCAATATCTATTAATTTAATATTTATGTTTTAGGTGCCTTTAACAAACACTTTCCCATGAGCCCGAGACCTTTGCATGTTGAATGCTGTGACTTGACAAAAGAGACCAATAGAGTGCTGCAGGGACGATGTTTTTTTGGGCAAACCCCAAAATTACACCAAAAACGTCACCCCCACTGAGTGACTAGAGTTCGGCATGATGACATTTATCTACTTGTTAGCAACTGCCTTTTTTTAATACATGTAAAAGCTTTAAAAAAATCAAAAGTGGGGTATTTGCTGATGTGTTACTGATGTAGTTTTTTTATATGCAGACAAGTTTAATCTGATCCCACTTCCAAATTTCAAAAGCAAGCTCTGCAGTGAGTGCCAATTCTTTGTAAAATATGGATACTAAACTCCAGGAACACACTTAGTTTTTCAGAAAGATCAATGAAAGAAATGCTTACTGAGAAATTGTATTAGTTACAGAAGCTGCTAACCTGCAGCAGGCTAACCTGAACATCATGACTTCAGCTCTCAGTACTCGTATCAAGATCCAGATTGATGTCACAAGTGACCAGACATTTGTCATCAGAGTTCAAAAGCTCTGAATAGTTTGCTTGTAGAAGCTTAAAGCTTTAATTAATTTAAAGCTTTTTTATTAAAAAAAAAAAGGTTCTCATCACCATTATTATGTTGTTGTTGTTTCTACACTGTTTTAAGTCTCTTTAAAGGAGAAATCAGTAATATATTTACTGTAATAAACCATTATATGACCATGATATGTCATCAGACATCAATGAAACACTACAGCCACCGGGGACCCCCTTAAAATTTCTATTCCAGGCTGGAATAATTGTTTTTGTTTGTCCATTTGACGTTGATTAGAGTTCAAATTAATGCATAATGTTCGCCAACTGAGTGTTTGTATCAGTCGTAAGAAATGAGTAATAAACTTGTAGAAGATGCAGTTGGTTATAACGGTTAAATTGAGCAATTTGGTAATTGACAAACAAGTGGCAGTTATAAACAGCTGATCAGCTTACACAAACTCACTCATCCTCGCTTGTCAATGTCATTTTACAATGTTGCACTCATCTTGTGATCCTTCAGTGTTCCTGCAGCCTGCAGCTTTCCCAAGTCTGGGGAGGAGTTGGCGACGGGAAACAACTTTCTTCAATCATAGATCATATATTAAATAAGATTTGAACATTTTTAAATATACTATCTATGGCTCCAACTCACTATTTGGACTGTTGTACTCATTTTTGCATGTACAATTGCATATTTAGATACTGCTTGATTAAAAAACATTGTTGAAAAGATAAAGACGTGTTATTTTAGGTGAGAACTTTAGAGAGTAAATCTGTTTAACTCAAGAGTAACCAAAAAGTAGTTAAGAGCACTCAGATTACATTAGTGAGTTCTTAAAATGCAGTAGATGACTGCACTATTGTTATGGATAAGTTCTCAAGAGAAAGCATATACCAAACACTAACACACACATACACACACACACTAAAGCCACAGGCATTCCCACTATAGACTCCCATTATCTGCGTCTGTATCCATGCGCTGTCGACCCAGAGCAGGAACTTTGGGGGCCACTGCGGTCAGACACGGGGAGCGGGAAGTTAGCGCTGGCAAAGAAAAGTCAAAGTCAGGCATTTTTGGAGTAAGATAAGAAGAGAGCGGCGTGAAAGGAAAAACTAAAATAACAAAAACCCACCTGGGGGTATGAGATTACTACGACAACACATGGCTCTGTTATTGTCAGGTTTTGAAATATCGCAGCCTTTTAATCAACAAACACAACGAGGTGATAAGTGAAATACGCATTCATCATAAAAACAGGCGGGCAGCAACAGTGGAGCACAGTAAGTGTGTGGCGACGTCCAGCTCCGGTCACGTTACCTTGACCTGCGAGGGCACGATGAAACCTGGGCTTGTGTGGCATTGGCAGGTGCTGAGCTGAGAATAAAGCTCCAAGGATCCAGTGTCAGGCCTTTGTTTGCTTTTTTGATTTATTGCTGACCACTGCCCCACCTAACATGTGTGGAGGAGAGCCCGCTCCCCCTCCTCTCAACACCTTTCCCCACATAAATAAACCCTATCGCTGCAGGAATGCCTGGGGTCCAGCGCTCTCCCTGCTTTTGGAATTCTCCCCGCTGATAAGATGACTGTTTGGGGTGCTTCATCGACTTAACTCCCGTCTCAACACATACTGACTCACAGACCCAACATAAACCACAGACACATCTGCTGGCCCTTTGGTTTCCGTCCACGCATGGGCCACAAGTAAGAGGCCGACGATGTGACTCAGAAGATAAGATAGTGATTAAAGGGATTTATACTGAAGCCAATCGATGATACTGTTGAGGTGAGTCACAGTAAATGATAACAGACCCGGCGATGGTTGGATAAATGAAACCAAAATTGAATAAAGACAAACCGGATAAAATGTGGCTTAAGCGTAAAAGCATCTAAAGCTCCTTTAGGGATGTCTTAAATATGCACTTACATCCAAACAACCTTTTTTCAGTGGCAGATTGTTAAGCTTTGGTGTGTTACCTAGTCAAGATAAAGTGTAGCTGCATTAGAAATATGTTTTATTTTATTGTTTGAGACTCCCAAATACAACACGAGAAGATCGATACCACTTTCATGTGTGTCTGGCAAATATAGCCCTAAGCTTCAGCCAGGAGCCTGTCAGCTTAGCTTGCAACTTTACTACCTGCACAATCCTGCACTAATCGCTGCAACCCCTGATTTGGTGTGAATACAACCCAACTGCCTCTCACAGGACATCAATACATAGCTGCAAAAGGAGACAACTGAATACAACAGAAAGCTTTCTAAAAAATAATTAACTTGTTAAAAGTTTGAAGTCATGACCAACATAAGATCACGACAAAATTTAGTTAAAAGAACAATATACAGCCATTGCACACACACGAAAATGAGTGTAACAATACAAATAGCGAGTTGGAGCCATAGACTGTGTATTAAATAGGTTGAAATCCTATGTAATATACGATCTATGGTTGAAGCAAGTTGTTTCTCACCGCCTCCTCCTCCCCAGAGTTGGGCAAGCTCTGCAGGCTGCAGGAACACTGCAGGAGTGCAAGACACGTGCAACATTGTAAAATGACAATATCAAGCGAGGACGAGTGCTCTATTGCAAGTTGATCAGCTGTATATAACTCTCAATTGTCTGTTAATGTAAAGGTAAGCCCATTATCCTGAAAACAAAAGCCCCTGGCTCTGAAAATATACACTCTGGACTGAGTTTCAGTGATTTTCTGCATTCTGCTTGCCAGACTCCATTAATATTTCGCTCAATTTGACTGTTAGAAACATCTATGCCTTCTACAAGATTTTCAGTGATTTCTTATGACAGACACTATAGTGCTATTTATCTATCTAGATTTTTTTTAGTGTGAGTTGCAGCGCTTTGGAGATATCAGCTGTAGGAACTACTTTCTTTCTGCAGTAGAATTTACCAGAACTACTTTGGAATCTACTGGAATGACTCTCTGTCTTCTAGAAAGTAGTTCTTACATGAAACTGCAACATGGTCTGTGGATTATCTATTTTTGAAAATTTCAAATGTATATTTTACGATGAGCCATTAGTCCCATTATATTGGAGAAAACATCTCCAAACCTCTGCAACTCACACCAAGAAAATCAAAAAAGATACACAGCACTACGGGCCGGGGAAAAAAATCTGATTTTGGCGTGAACTGTTCCTTTAACCGCAGCTTCCCCAGCCGCCTATAAACTGGAACTTTAACAACTGTTCATTTACAACAGTGACCCTCACTGATAAAAATATTACTGCTCTAGTTGGAATATTTTTATCTTAAACCCTTGACGAGCAGCCAGCAGCACTGACATACTGGGCTCAAGTGCAGCCATGCAGGGAGCAACTGTCTTGCACAGCAGCTGTCCCGGGTGAGGGGGCATCAGGCCAAGGGCGGGCATGCTGACCCCCCACCCTGAGCATCTGTGCCCACTCATTCGGGCTGGCACCCACTGAGCCACGGCCATCAGTCACTAACAATGATGACAGCAAAATACGCCGAGGGAGGAGCACGGTTTTGACTTGAGTAAAAACCACAAGCTATGAGACACCAGCAGCGCGTTCACACATAGACTGCCACTGTACGTTCTCTTCATTTGTCTGTTATCCATTAAAACGTTAAAACAAACACAGCTGCCACCACACAGAGCTGAGAAAGGAGTTATTGCTGTGTGTTCCGGGGCTGAATATATATGATACACTGGTGGACTTAGCGGGGCGGGGAGGTAATTGCCCCCTCTGGCGGCCCCGTGTTCGAAAAAAATGCAGGAGAAGTTCCCTCTTGGTTGCCCCTAAGGGTAATACAACATGATAAAACTCCCTCTGCAGTGCCCTTCCAGTGGACAAAACATAATAATGTGCCCTTTAGACTCCCCTTCCAGTGGACAAATGCAAGAAAGTGCCTACTAGAGTGCCCTTCCAGTGGAGAAATCATGAACAGTGCCCTTAAGAGTCTCCTTCCAGTAGAAGAAATGTTATAAAGTGTCATCTTGAGTGCCCTTCCACTGGACAAAACATAAGAACATGCATCATAACTTTTGGGGCACTGGTGCCCTTCCACATACAGCTGGTGTCCCTATGTTTCTTGCCCCCACCCCTCAGACGGCCTGAATCCACCACTGGTATAAATGTATCCATCTGCAGATTTTTAACAAATGTTCCTATTTCACACAGAAAAAAAAACTTATAATAATAGAGACATGGAGCATTGCTTTGTGAAGTGAAGCTATGCTGCTGCCTCCTCCTCCTCCTCCCTCTCACCCCAGTGTCGAAGATCTGTTAGTCAGGGGCTGGGGAGTTTTCAGTCTCCAGGGGCACATCCCTCTGAACCGCCTGCCAAGCTTCTCCTCTCCCTCCTCCATCCTCTCTCTTGCTCTGCTCCCTTTCTTTGTTCCCCTCTTGGTTCCCTCTTCCCACTTCTTCTTCAACTCCTCGTGTTCAACTCTCTCCTTCACTTCAGCCTCTCTTCAACTCCCCTCATTTATTCCCACTTTCCCCCCTCTTCAACAACGGCACTTTTTTTTTTTTTTTTTTACGCATTTACACTCTTATCTATTTTCCCCTTCTCTACCCTTCCGCTCCTCTTCCTCTCCTCTCCCAGTGATCCAGCTCCTTTGCAGCCGTGCATAATTAGGCCTAAACACAAGCCTGCGCAGGCTCACATCTGGAAGGAGTTTGGACATGGCAGTTTCCTACCAAGACGACTAAATATTTAGGTTGAGAGTTACTGCGTGTGGATGAACTCATGATAGAGGGGGTGGGAAGGGAAGAGAAATGGGGAGCTGGAGATAAAGAAAAAGAGGGAAAGTGGGACAGAGGACTGGAGCATGAGTTTGATGCATCATTAAACTGGTGATAAGTGTGAGTTTATAGTAATGGTGCAGTATATAATCTGACACACAGTAATGTAATCAAACTACAGCACAGGCACTGACGAGCCGGAGGAGGAGGTGATAATATTGGGGTGACTGGTTGCTCCTTTACGGCTGGCAGGAACAACAAACAGCCAACTAATAGTTTTAATAAACAAATCCCCATCGGGATTTCCCATGAGGCTGAGGGGCCTCAGCTGGAATGTTCACAGGGGCCAGCTGTTGTGCATTACACGTAGCAGCCGGCCCCGGAAGCCCTGGGCCTGGTGTCCTCCAGCCCTCGCCTGCTCAGCATGGAGGAGAGCATTCCTCCAGGCTGCCCCAGGAGAGTGGGCTGGCTGTCAGGCGGCCGATGTGGGGAGGGACTGAGGTGGCGCAGGGCATGGGGAAAGCTCCCCTGCTGCACCTGGGATACTGTCTGCAGTCTCCGAGCGGGGCTGAGGAATGTCAGGAATAACACGAATATCAACACAACTTCTCACATTCCACATCTGGAGCTAATGTCATGAGCAACGATGGGAGCATGGGCGCTTGAGGAACTCACCGCATCTTCAGGAAAATGAACTTTCCAGACCACTGGTGGACTCGGGGGGGTGGGGCAAGCGGGATAATTGCCCCCACCCGGTGCATCCATATTCAAACAATACCACAAAAGTGCCTGTGGATGGTCCTGTGGTAGATAAAAGTTAATAAAGTGCCCTCTATGGTGTCCTTCCAGCAGAGAGAACATAGTAAAGTGCCTTATGAAGAATTAGTTGGCCTCTGCATGGTTAAATAGTTGAAGTTCCCATGAAGTAAAAATCAATGTGTATTTATCACATCACTTATACGCTAGTTGTGTCACATAGCAATGTCAAAAAAGTCGTTTTGTAGTATTCTCAGTATTTTTTTAATGGTATTTCAGAGTTTTATATTTTTCTGGAAAACGATTTGAAACAGTTGATGACTCATCTTGCAATCAGGGGTGTCCAATCAAACGCTTTCTCACTTATGATGCAGCAAAGCATGGAAGAAAAATACATCCATTCATCGGTCTGAGTGTAGTTGAGTGTTTCTACGCCAGGCCTCACTACACAAAAACAACACTTCCTAACTTTATTTACTGATTTGGGCGAAACTGGACTATGTTTTACAGAGAAAATATTTTGGGGGTTTCTCCCTGATGTCTGATTTAATTACAGAGTTTCCTGCTGGACACCATAAATGCATCACGCCTTTCGGCATGCTGGTACCCCACTACATGTAGCTGGTGCCCTTTTAAGTTTTCTTGCTCCTGCCCCTCAGACAGCCTGATTTCCCCACTGTTCCAGACGCCAGAGTTTGCAGGAAAGGTGACGGTAAAATGGCGGATTCTGAGTGGAATTGTTTGCTACACAGCTTCATAAAGTGTCACAGAATGCTAGACATCTGTAAAAAAACAACTCAACCAAAATTAGTAGACGCTGGGATGGAAGATTATCTTCAATCACCTCGACCACTGCCACCCAAGCCTCTTTTTTTCCCCCCTCTGGTTTCCAGAAATGTGTTCCCCAGATGTTTATTCTGCCTTTATTAAGCAAGAAACATAAGGCCCTATAAATGGACTGCTGGCTGCCTTTAGCTCTCTTAGGGCATAAATCCACTTACTTTACCTCATATGCTCGCTGCAGTGGGGCAGTTGAACATGTTCTGTTTTTTTTTTTACCGTGCCCATGTGCAGTGAACATTTCTCCCACTGGGTCAGAGTACACAGACAGTAACATACTGTGGGAACAAGCAACGACTTCAGAAAGTCTGAGCAGCTGTGGAGAAAGTGAGGAGAAACACCACCCCAGAAAAATGTGTCACTGACAGATTGGTAGTCCATCCATCATGAGAGATAGTGTGTTTTGGCACGTGATGTGTCCCTTTCAAGATTTATCCAGATAGACCACACGAATAGCTGCTTCATAATTAAAAAATATCAGACTAAGGCCAGAATCATCCGGTTCTCACCACATGGTTTTGGTGTTTCCTGATGTAAAATCCTCAAAATGATTTGTATTTTACAGCTGCAACAATTAGTACATTAGTCAGTTATTTGTGATCTATGACATTAAGTGCAACTAGGCCCATTTAATAATCAATTAATCATTTTGAGTCATGACAAAAATATCCAAATGATCTGATTTCAGCTGAAAAGTGAATTTTCTGGTCCTCTATGACAGTAGTGGACATAATTTTGAGCTTTGGGAAACAGTGATCAACATTTTTCACTATTTTCTGACATTTTATGGATCAAACAACTAATAAGCAGAGGTAGGAAGTAACTAAATACAAATACTTTGTTACTGTACTTAAGTAGTTTTGAGGTATCTGTACTTTATCTGAGTATTTATTTTTCTGAGAACTTTTTACTTTTATTCCCTATATTTTAACCCAAATATCTCTATTTATACTTGTTTTTTTTTTATTGATCATTTTCCATGCCACCCTCCCATCTTGAAGACAGTTTTCAACCTAAATGGATGGCACAATAACACAGAGAAAGGGGGATCCATCGGTGGATATCACAGACGACAGACATAACAACAAGAAAGAGACCGAACAAGACAAAAAGAAGTATCAAGCCAAAAACTACACAAAGATGTAGCAAGATAAGACAGATGTTCCAAGATGGAAAAGATGTAAGTGGACGAAAAAGATGCAACATGACAAAAAAAGGTCATAAAACATATAAGACGTAACAAGATGAGAAAGAAGTTACAAGATGTGAAAGACATTACCAGACGAAAAAGACATAACAAGATGAGACAGACAAGACAGGGGGACTTTACTGTGGAGAAAAGGTGATGTCTTTGTAAAGAAACAGCACAAGAAATGTCCATCGGAGGGCAGTTTTTTTACTTTTACTTTTTATTTTTATTTCTCCATTTACCACTGTTTTTTAATGAAGTGTTTTTCTGTCTACTTGGGTAAAGACTGTGTGGACTTTTGCCACTTCCGTTGATTAATCGAGTAAATGATCGACATGTTATGACAGACGATATAAATAAATATTAAATGTTATTTGCAGCCCTATTCTGTTTATTCCAGTGTTCAGAGGCCAAGTCAGCTGGACCATGTGCACAGGGTGGAGGTGGCGGTGGAGGGAGAAAGAGAAAGCTGCCTGGCTGGGTCGGAGTCAAATTTAAAGTGACAGAGTTGTGTCAAAGAGGCAGGGCCAGACTCTCTTGGATGATGGCTACAGTCAGCCTGCCCTCTCCCTGATCTTCCCATAATGCTTTACAGAGAGGAGGCGACGCTCAGCTCAGCCCTCCACTACACAGTTAAACTAGATCAAGATGTAAACTTCTGACCTAATAAGTCTTATTACTGCAGCAAGTCCTCAATACAGTTAAACCGAAGGTCATGGGTTCAGAGTCAGTTGTGGGTGTGTGGGCCTGATCGCAACACTGTGCCCTAACTTTGTCTTGTAAAATACGCCATCAAAACCAGTTAAATCCTATGAGATCACATGGAAACACTGTGGAGCCTCAGCCAGTTATACTTTACACTTACTGTAACCATGGCCAAAGCTGTGCCAGCTTGAAATGGAGCAGGAATGGTTTTCTTACCAAATAGGTAATCCTTCACAATAAGAATAAAAATGATTTATATTTATGTTATCATTTAGGTTGTAAACACTTTATAGATAAAAAGTGCAAAAGTGAGTTACATGCATTTATCCATTGTCAGCATATCTTAATAGTCATAAAGTGTCATCTGCATACACAAAGGTCTTGGCAATGTTGTTTACCTTGACATTTTCAGTATGCACTGTTTTACACCGTAAAAAATCATACTGGAATTTAGTGGAATCAACAAATCTTTTGCCCATCGGCTTAATGAAAATACTTATTCAGGTTAATCAAAGCCATTACAAAGAGTTTTTTTAACTTTTAACCTCCTTACATCTAAAATCCATGTTAAGAGAAATTGGGGAGTTGTTAGTTTAAGTTAGTATCTTACGGTCCATTGTGTAAGAGTTACACAGTTGACCATTTACCTTATAATGAAGTGTTTATATCTACAGAGCGTGCAGCCTTTAATAAAAGGCCACAGCTGGATGATCAAGATCAGGCTTGGGAGTAATGGATTACATGTAACAGGATTACGTAACTGGGATGCAAAAAAAGGTTACTGTAATCAGATTACAGATACATAAAAATGAGGATTATTTAGCAGAGTCTCACAATACTAGTGAAAACCAGCTAATCTTACAGTCACCTCATTATCATGGCCTCTGGTGAACAAAATGCTTCGCTGGGTGGAAATTTCAACATTGTTTTGTCATTAAATCAGAAAAGAGGACCAACGGCTACTTTAGCTACACAGAACAACGGCTAACTGTAGCTGCACAGAAATCCAGGTAGCTAAAAAAAAAAAAAAAAGTATGTCATGATGAAAGTGACTGGGATGGTGTGTGGGTTAAACTACAAGCCCCAGACTGCAATAAGTTTCAGTTTACTTGAAGCTGTGTGTTCTAAATGCCCATAATTACTGCTATGAATTTAAACTTGCACAGGAGAGGAATGAACAATTAATAAACCAAACATTAGAGTTAAGCACAACTATTTAACCAAATACTCCATAAGAAAGTTATTAAATTGCATTACTTGACTCTTGTGATACCCGTTTAATTTTTGCATTTTTTTAAAAAACAGGAAACCAGTAATTGCATCGGAATCTCTCTTAAAGTAACCCTCCCAGCCCTAATCATGACAAATTGACAGCGTTATAATCATTAGTTCAGAAGGTAAAAGTAAACTTGTCAGACTCACAGAGCGGTGGTCCTGTTGGGCAGCAGGCTGGGATCCGGAGGCTCACTCAGCTCCTCCTTGCTGCAGCTGACCCTTCTCCCCACAGCCTGGACTCCGTGCGCTTTGGACCGCTCGTCCGTGCAGCTGCAGCCGCTGGTGGCGGCGAGCAGCCCGGGACAAGCTGGCAGAGCCTCGGCAGCTCGGAGGCGGCCAGCAGGAGCAGCATCAGTACCAACCAGACGCCCCGGCAGCAGAGGGATGCCAACGCCGGGCGCAAACATTGTCCTTCGGCTGGATCTCACCTCAGCTGCACCCCCTCCTCCAGTCATCCCATATCTCCACCATGAAGCCGCTCAGGAGGACGTAGGTTAAAAACAACAGGAATGAACTTTCTGGTCTTGAATGAATGGTCAACTTCGGAGGAACTCAACAATGAGTACTCATCATCCGGTCATTCCAGAAACTGATTTTCCAAGAGTGTCCCGTTATGTCATGGCAGCCGGGCGCACAGCTCCCTCCGGTCCAAATGGTTAATAACTTTAAAGGATGCGTGAGTCCATCCAAACGTCTCCAACACCTTCAAACAGGCGAAGAAATCTGTGCTAAAAAGTTAGAGGTCTTGTTAATTACCTGAAAAGATTTATATCACTTTTAGGATAGTTGGGAGTGTCCACATTACCGCTATCTTCCACTCTTTAAAAAGTTAATCCAGAGGTTGATGAGCAGCCACAGCCTGGTCCACTCTGTCATCTATATGAAGGAGTAAAGAAAAAAGTAAATTCTCAAGCTTTTCTCAGCTGGTTCGCTTCTCTTAAAACTTTTCCTCCGCGTTTTTACCCGATCCCGGAGCTCTGCGCAGACTATTCCCTCCACTTTAAATGACTTTAAACAGGGGAAATAAAAATATTTAGGACAAGAAGTTTGCTGCTCTTGATCGGCTCCTGTGTAATTCCCAAAATCTAGCGGTTTTTGCCTGCTTGCCTCTGTCACACTCAAACTCACTTAGTTACAACCCCAAGTGCGCCCGTTCCGTCTGCGTCTGCGCTCTGGTCCCCGCGGTCCTAGCGCATCCAGTCTGAGACACAGACAGAGGGGAGGTTTTTTCACATGTGACCAAACCCACCTGAACTCACTTCACTACACACACCTTCATCAAACTTTATCACACAGTCCAGAAAACTATTTGACAGTCTTAGAAATGGTCCAAACAGCAAAATGAACTCTTCTTTAAACTCAACTTTGAAATCATATGTGCATTTTTGCTATTTAAGCCAAACTTCAGAGGCTTTGTTGCTGCACTGAAGGATTTGTGTGCCTTTGCAACAGTTTGTTTTTTGATAATTAAAACATATATACATGTCTATTTTTTTATGGTCTTACAAATATTATGTTTCAGTCAGTGCTAAAAAGGAAGAGCCAGGGCAAGGAAATGTTTAGTTGTCACAAATATTTAAAGTACTGCGGTAAATGATTTCAAGTCTTCTCCTTAAAAAGAAAGTATGAAATAACAGGTTTCTCATTTGCAGTGAAATTCTCAGTTGCATTTACTGAAAATATCTGAGTAGGTGTAATCAATCATTTTAATTTAGCTGTGATCAAAGAATACATGTAGCCTTAAACAAACTCACATTTGTGGTAACCTTCAACTTTTGAGTTTATTAATATAAAAAAAAATGTGGTAACTGATTGCCTCAATTTTTTGAGTACTGCTGACTTATTTGGGTTTATATTGCATTATAGTCAGCAGATGGAAACAAAACAAAACAAAAATTTGCATGTTGCAGATTGTTTGGCAGCCACAATTTAAATTTCAAAGTTTAAAAAGTTCCTCTGAATAGTTTGCATCTAATCTTTTCCCTTTTATATATTTACATAGTTAAAAAATACCACTGAAAGTTTACTGTTTCACTGCCGTTATGTCATTTTGAACTATAAAATATCTTGCATCTATTACAGATCTTTATCACAACCACTTTTGAGGGGTCATTGCAATAATATTTATATATATATATTCTTTTTATCTGTATAAAAAATATAGGCCAATATCTCAATATCAGAATTTTTAAACTCCTTGATATCGGCATGAGCCTCAAAGATCTTGCATCGGTTGGGCCTTTATCATTGTGTATCATCATAGGGGCTTAAAAGAGCCCACTTTATTCCATTTTGTTGGCAGGAAGTTTCAAGATTCAAGAACTTTATCGTCATTATCCAAGACCCAGTTGTGTCGACCTGTGTCACCTTTATATTTAAGACTCACACATGTTTACAAAGAATAAATAAGACAGGAAAAATAAAATATCAGCAATTAGAAGTGCAAAATCTAACAGTACAATCTGAGGTACCTGTACTTAACTTGAGTATTTCTATTTTCTGCTACTTTATTACTTTACTCCACTACTTATCTTGCAGCTTTGGTTACTTTGCAGATTCATATTATCAATACAAAATATAACCAACTAATAAATGTGATGTTATAATACAGTAATATAATGAAATGGGCCATTCTGCACAATAAGTACTTTTACTTTTGGTACTTTAAGGACATTTTGATGCAAATATTTTTGTCCTTGGGTAAAATTTTGACTGCAGGACTCGAAACAAAGTGTTTTTTTACTTTTATGTAAGTAAAACATCTGAATAACTCGTCCACCACCGGAATCTAAGCAATATAAGCACAAAAATGTAAGAAACATAAAGAATAAAATACAGTTAACAACTAACAAGTGTGCAAAAGAATCCTTATTAGTTTTTTTTTTTAATTAATCTGTCACATTGCAGGTGATATGATCTTATTTACTTCCATAGTAAGAAGCAACATCCAAGCCCCATATTGTCACAAAGGGAAAATATTATGCTATAAATAAGAGGATAATAATGATGAGGCTGTTGAAGATGTTTATATATGAATTATTTCAGTGCCATGTTGTTGATGTTTTGCTGCTTTTTGATTTGAATTGACTGTTTCCCTCCAGATTGTAGAAGACAGGAAGGTCTTGATTTCAGTGTGCGCCTGCATTGGCAGACTACAAACTAAAGTTATGAATGAGTGCTGAAGGTCTCTTGTGTATTGTGTGTGTTTGAGCAGATCAAAGGCTTTTCATTCAATCAGCGGGAAGGAGAGGAAGCAAAGACTTTTACAGATACACTTCACTAAATTCTATACGAGTGCTGCTGCAGAAAGAGTTATGGCTACATAGAACAATTTGATGTTGAAAATAAAACGAGACTCAGCTGTCATTTTGTAGATGGTAACTTTATGACATGAATTAGTGCCATATTTTTCTATCCCAGAAGCAGTTATTTTTATGTCCACTTGGAGGCCATCAGAACAGCGAACTGCCTGTAAAACGCTGCGATAGACTCTTTAAAGGACCAGTGTGTAGAATTTAGTGGCATCTAACAGCGAGTTTGCAAACAGTTTGCCCCACTCTCCCCTTCCAGGTGTGTAGAAGAAGGGTTGGGAGGGTTGCTTTAAAAATATATTCTGTTACAGTTACTAATTACTTGTTAAAAATGTAGTTGTAACCTCATCCTAAGTATTACAATATTAAAGTGACATAACTTTCCATTATTTCTGGATCATCTCAGTACCAAATGTGGTGAAATTGTTGAGCCTAATAGAATGTTTTAAGTTTGATATCTTTTTTTGTATTCTAATTATGTAATCCTGTTACATGTAATCCATTATTCTAAGCCTGTATCGAATAACCTACAGGTGGCTGCAAAACTCTTATCCAGAGTCAGTGTTTGGTTTGTCTGTTCTGGGCTGCTGTAGAAACATGGCGGTGCAACATGGCTGCCTCTGTGGAAGAGGACCCACAAAAGGCTCATTCTAAGGTTATGCAAACACAACAATTGTTATTTTCAGGTGATTAACGCACACACTGGACCTTTAATTCAAGTGTTTTATGTGGGGATGGCAACAGTTAGAGAGCGGCTGGTGCAACAAAACTGACCTCACCTCCAAATGCAAATCAGATTTTGCAGTTTTACCGACGAACCTGCTGACCATTAAGAAGAACTGAAGCCCGATTCAAAGTCAGCAGAGGGTGAAAGGGTTGTTCTGTGTATACCATATGTTGTTTTTGTTGTCAGAGTAGATATAATAAATGAGCCAACAGATCTACTGCAGGGTGATACACAGAGAAATCAAATAGATTTAATGATACTCTCAGAAAAAAAAAAAAAAATCCAAAAACTCAAATCTCTTGTTGAAAGAATAATATTTCCAAGAATCACACCCAATCCAAAAAATACAGCGGATCATAAACTTCCTTAAAGTCTCCTTTTCACATTTTTGCCTGTGTGTGTATGGAAAGTTCCCAAAAATACGGCCCTGGCCTTGGTGGATTTCTGTTTTAAAAATACTTTTTGATATATGAGAGGCCCGGGGAGGATGGAGACCGTGGCGATTCAAATCTGGAGAGCATTTCAAAATATGAGAAGGTGAAGCAGGAACACTTTTGGAAAGGCACTTTATGCAATTGGGCTTGACATGTATTCACTGACATATCCAAACTGCAGGCACCTCAGTCGTGCAAGCATGCCCGGCAGTATAATGGTGCACTGTGCTCTGACCCACACAGTGGACCCCGGGTTTGTTATTTCCTGTATATGATACTGTACACTGGAGCGGGCTCAGAAAACCAGCATGATTATTGAAAGAAAGCACACGGAGTGGACGGGCGCCTGCTCAGCAACGAAACAGAGGGCTGTTTATCCAAGCTGTTAAATAAGGCTTCAAGTACAACACCCCCCTCCAACTCCACACAGCCCAAATCTCTCTCATCTGGAAAGCACAGTTTCCATTTAAAATGTCACGTCCCAAACTGCACATTACATCAAATTGTACTTAATGGCATCCAGACAAACTTTAATGTCGTTCCAACATTTTCTCTCCATGCACCCCACAGGCCCCCGCACTCCTTATAGCCAAGCAAGCAATCTCTCCTTCTCCCTGTTCCACATCTGGACTCCATTCCAGGTGGGGTATTGAGAAAGGGGAGAACGTCGGGAAGGAAAGGTGGAACGCAGAGGAGCTCGGAGGCTCAAGAAGCAGAACTGAGATAATGTCTAAGGGGAGGTTTTTGGTGGAAGTTACGCAAGCTTTTGGGATGTAGGACAGACAATACGGGAGACGGCTGTTTGATGATTCCTCATGGGCATGTCCCTGCTGTCCTCCAGATCGCACGTTAGAGCAGAAATATCTCAAAACAATGAGGTTTTCAGCGCAATCAGAGACATGAAGCAGACAGAGGGACTGCTGAGACTGAGGCACAGCTCAGGAGAGTGTTTCTGCCAAAGGATAAACAAAAGAAAACTTCCAGCCGGCGAGCAAACGTCAGGCCCTCTGGAAGGCCCTTGAGTCTTTCTTGAGGAGCCTGTGACATCTAGTGGTGTGATGAGCGGCACGCAGAGGGCCCCCGCCCTCTCTCAACCGCTCTGCCAGTCAGTCTTCCCGCAGTCATGAGTGTTTCCTGGATGAATGGTTTTAATTAAGGATTTATGAGGACATTAAATCTACTGCTTCTGCAATTTATGAGCTTATCAAATCATAATTTAGGGCCTTATTTTGCAGCACTGAATACCTTTGTTGATCATTAAAAATTAGTATAAGCAGTAGACCTAACAGCAGCAGTATAACTCATGCAGTATAACCCATTAATTTATATATATATACATATTATAGCCTTATGACGCTATGTTTAGATATACGAAGCACATACGTAGCACAACCCCAATTCCAAAATAGCTGATTTGCAAATCCTTTTTGACATGTATTCAGCTGAATACAGTACAAGGACAATATCAATATCTAATAGTCAAAGTTTATTATTTCTTTGTGTGTATGTACACTCATCCTAAAATTGATGCCAGCATCATGTTTCAAAAAAGTTGGGACAGGGACAACAAAAGACAGAGAAAGCTGTGAAATGCTCAAAAAACTGTTTTGAACATTCAAGTAATCAGGTTAACTGGTAACAGGTGAAATTAAATGTGCATCCTCAGTCCTTAACAAGCATGGACGGGGTGAGGTTCACAACTTTGTGAAAAGCTGCGTGGGCAAATAGTCCAACAGTTTAAGAACAACGTTTCTCAAAACTGGGCGGATGTTTAGCTCAGTTGGTGGAGCGTCCGACCCATGTATGGAGGCTGTCAGTCCTCTGCAGCGGCCGCTGGTTCAACTCCTGCCTTCGGCCCTTTGCTGCATGTCATCCCCTCTCTCTCTGCCCCGTTTCCTGTCCGCTCTCTAGCTGTCCTATCAAATAAAGGCAAAAATGCCAAAAAAAAAAAAAAAGTTTCTCAAAACTGCAGGAATTTAGGGATTTCATCATCTACAATCCACAATATCATTAAAAGATTCAGAGAATCTGGAAAAAACTTCTGCACACAATGGGCAAGGCTGAAAAACATTGAATGCTTGTGACCTTTGACCCCTCAAACTGCATTAAATATCAAAAAATGGGCCAGTATGCATAATGAGTAGTTCTACTTGTGGTACTATAACTATATTTTAATGCTGATACTTATTTATTTTTGCTTAAGATTCTGAATGCAGGACTTTTACTTGTAACAGAGTATTTTTACACTGTGGTATTACCACTTTTACTCAAGTGAAATATCTGAGTACTTCTCCCACCACTGGTAATAACTGTATAAATCCATATGCATACTTGAATAGATGTATGCATAGTTGTTATACTGCATGTTTATATGAACCGATGTTAATTAATACAATCACATTTCTGCATAGGTAATTAAATTTGCCGTGTATGTAAACATTAAATATATATATTCATAAGATGCTATAAAAATACAAGTCAGCATTTAGATATACTTAATGTGCAGTCCTAGTTATGAGCTGGTATTGGTAGTTCTACTTTTGGGTTAGTTGTCTTTTTTCCCTCCCTGCATTTTCCATTCTCTTCGAAGTTCAGAGGCACTTTTAAAGCTGTAGTAATGCTGCCCACTGCTGGTGAGAAGAGCGAATTTTATCAATATTCTATCAAATCTTTTGCACAGCAGTTGAAGGCAGTGAACATCACGGTTAAAATCCTGCTGATGGAACACTTAAGAGGTCCAAGTTATAACTCCCTCTGGCAACATGCTGTTCGACCCCACCCTGTCAGATGTGGGTGTGGTGACACCCTGCTTGTCAAACCTGTTGTGTTAGAACAAGGATGAGTCCGCTCCCCATTTTTAATGTTGCAAACTCCATCCAGCAGTCATTCATATGGTTTCATCTGTGTCTGAACAACAGTCTGAAGGACAAATCACCTCATGTACGAATTGGAAATTTAATCAGGACACAGACAATTTTCTGTACAACTCCTGCTCGATCAGGCCCAAATTAGATTTATTTATTTATTTTAATCAAATGTGACTCAGATTTGATTTTTTCATGACAGTGTGAACAGCACAAATCTGATCTTTTCAATTCTGATTCATGACACCTCCCTTCGTAGTCCTAAATCAGATACAGGTCTGATTTTTTGCAGTGCTACCTCAGTGTGAACAGTCATATCTGAATTCATATGACTATTATGCCTGAAGTTTCTTGCCTCAGGTCCTGCAGAGGGGTGCTGAAAGATCTTATTAGAGGTACCCTTCAACATCCTAAGATTTTGAAGTAGAAGCAGCCATTGCTCCACAAAAAGCCAATATTAAAAAAATGGCTGTTTTGAGGGGTGGTGGTGGGGGGGGCATTAACTTTTTTTTCTCTTTTGAAAATAAGCATGCCACAAAAAAGCTTGGGAACCACTGTCTTAAAGCCTCTCAGTTGTTGTGTTCCTGTACACCAGTGTTGCCAAAACAGACGCCAGCAGGTCAGTGTCAACAGCACTTTTTCATGTTATGTCTTCTAACATTACTAAAAATGATTCATTTACATACTTTTTTTTCCTAAAATGAACAATTCTGATAAAGAGTCATGTTTTATATCCATTTAACTGACATAAGAGAGAAGATTATTAATTTATCGGGGTATTGTTTTGTAAAGAGGTCATGGGAGGAGAAGCACAGATGTACCCAATAACAATAATGACTGTGCCCTTCTTGCACGGCCCTGTTGTTGTGCACGCAGGCTTACTGAGACACAACTCTGGAATGAAGTCATTAATGAAATTAGTTGCACCTGTGTTTTACTGCCAAGACGTGACAAAATGTCAGCTAAGAAACTTAAAACAAAACCATGTATTTTTATTGCCTAAAGCATCATTACAAACAAGACATTATTTTGTTTATCTATAAATTATGTGTCTTATTTATTATGAGTTAAAAATTTGCCATACATGAAAAAAAGACAAAAGCAACTCTTGTGCAACCTCTACCAGGTGATAATGATGAGAAGTGTCCTTGTGGAATGTGAAGTTAAAGAGAAATTTCACCAGAATCAAAAATACATTTTTTTTTATCTTACCTGTCATGCTATTTATCCATCTAGATAGTTTTGTGTAAGTTGCAGAGTTTTGGAGATGTCTGACTTCTCTTGAATCTAACGGAGCTAGATGACACTCGGCTTGTGTTGCTCAAAACACCAAAAGAAAAAAATCCACTTGTAACACACAGCAGCAATGTCCTTACAGAATCAGACCTGTTACTCAAGATAATCCACAGACTTCGCTGTGAGCATTTTGATTTAGGAACTATTTTCTTTGTACTGAACCTGCACACCTGCAAACCGTATCACTGCACAGAAGAAAGTGTGTTGATGACAGTGCGGATATACAAAAGTTAGCTCTGACCAAGTAATTTGATTGGACAAGAGACATTCCATGAGTGCTGATATAGAGTATAACAGCACTGAGACTTTTTAACTGCAGGTATCGCTCCGCTTTACAATGACCAACAGGTAGAGACCGCAGACAGGACTAAAAAGGAGGGCTTATTACTGTCAAATACTTTTTAAACTGACAGGGTAGGATACAAGAACAGCAGTTTTAACAGATTAAACAGGGAAAATACCTGCACTTACATAATTGACATATACATGGCTTTTACAGATAGATTGTAAGACTGTTTTCCTGAACAAATTTCGAGATCAGCAAATGGATTTATTAGTAGTTCAGCATCTTAAGTCAGCTAAAATCACGTATCTGCCATCATAAAACCCTGTGGTTGGTTCATTTGCTTTCAGACTACAAATGAACCCCACCACAATCTGATTGGAAGCTGACTGAGCCCAACCTTTTTTGAGTCCAATTGTTTGGTCCACGTTTAGAAAATATAAAAATGGACATTCAGTCTCCTAAGAAGAACGAGCCGAATTAAGTCTTGAGGCTATTCATTACAACAGCGCTCCCTCTGTGACACGTATGAGAGCAGCCTATCTGGGTACTTTGCTCTGTGCCATGGCCCCAACCTCCTTTTTTGCGTGAAATGAACCACTCTAATCTGACTGGCAAATTCCGAGGCTGTTGCCAGTTTAAACTGAGACTAAAGTAAGAAAGCTGTATTGCTCTTTAGCTATTAGGGGCCCTTTCAGTCTGTCTCCATCAACGAGCTGACATAGAACTACCTTACTGAATATTCAGCTGATGCATTTCTGACATCTGTCACTTTTTACATTGTTAGGACACTATTTTGCCATTTTGGTACAAACTCTATTCTAAAAGCTAGTATTTTATGGAAGGGTCATATTTTTTTGCAGTTAAAAACTTTACTTCCATCATCACTAAGAGTCCTTCCTGATTCACTTTGATCTGCAGACACAATCTGCACACGTAATTTAGTCAGTAACATCTTTAACTATGATAAAGTGCTTGACACAGACACACATACTGATTGTTCGCTTTTACAGTGTTGTTTTCACTGTTGTGGGAATCCTAAGCTGAGCTGTAACGTTAATGCCACACAGCTCACAAGCTCGGTGATATGACTGACAGGTGTTTTTTGGGGCACTTTTTGGCAGACATCTCTATCACTGATGGATAAATAGCACTACAGGTAAGAGGAAAAATATGTGATTTAGATTTTTGAGTGAACTGGCCCCTTAAATACAGGGCAGAAAGCATTAAAAAGTAATGAAACAGTCATGATGTGGGAAGACATTTGCACTCTGCACACTCATTAGTCCAACAGTCATCACTGCAGAAGCTTCAGATTGTGCGATTTTATTAAGTGCCACATGAAATGAACATTATAGTGTATCTCTGAGTACTGCTGTAACTGGACAAGTGTAGTATCATCATCAATTCTTTTCACACTAAATGTCCTGTGCATACATTATGCATTTTAAATGGTCTATGTTAAAGAATACAGTTCAATCACAAAAAAAACATCAAAAATATTTGTATATTGTATGAATCTATAATCCCTCATAAGCAACAAAACAGCAAAACAAGTCAGCATATATGTATTTTTGTCATTATTTCTACTCATAAATTCTGCTTACAAAAGAAATATAGAAAAACTCCAGGGCTTTTGGCCTGACTCTAGCGCAAAATTCACAAACTCCTTTCCATCTGTAACAACTTGGACCCTCCTTCTCTCTCTCTCATGCGCACACACACACACACACACACACACACACACACACGTCACACACACACACAGCATCATGATGCAAGGAAGGCATGCAGCAGCCACCACACTTCTGCATGTGAAAGCATGCACCCATACACACACCCCTCATACAAGCAGCACTGTCTGTGTACAGTACATCTTCAGAATGGCATGCAGTGTAGGTGAGATTTTGGTCCCTTTTTTTTTGTCAGCAGGAGATTCAGATGATGATCCAGATCCTCAGAGAGTCAGAGAGCCAGTCCTGGTGAGTTTGTCTAAAGCGTTGGCGTTATGTAAATCTGGCCTTAGTACAAGTGATGTGGCTCGAGTCCACGGCAGCTGTGTATCATTAGAGCTAAGAATAACCTAAAGAGACTGTGGAGGCCGGGCCATAGGAGAAACAAAGCCCCAATTCTCATACAATTATAAGAAAGGCAAGAAAGTGAATCATAATATTGCAAAGTATGGTTAAATGTGAGCAGTAAAGAATTTCCTGTGCCGTATCGTTGACTGGCGTCCACCTCCACGCCCCAT
Organism: Lutjanus argentimaculatus; assembly: GCA_034769285.1. NCBI lineage: Eukaryota > Metazoa > Chordata > Actinopteri > Lutjaniformes > Lutjanidae > Lutjanus > Lutjanus argentimaculatus. The sequence continues at coordinate 15,982,930 of JAWZSL010000017.1, forward strand.
CCCAAGGTCTATAACTGAGTTAGATGAGGTGGAGCTCCAGGCAGGCAAGCAGCACTGCAAGTCCAGAGTGGTGGACTCATTGGCGAGGGGACACGGTGGCTCGCTGGGAATTAACTAGGCCTTGGTGCCTCTCTTTGGCATGCTTCTCACAGTACATCACATCTCCAAACCAAAAGTGACCTCTCATCTTGAGGCTAAGGCCGCAGTCTGCGCAGGTGTAGCACTCCGCGTGGCGGTAGTGGTCGTCCGTGATGCGCACAGCCACCGTGCTGTGGAGAGATGAAACCAGTCAGACTTCAGACAAACAAACCTGACAACCACTGGGTGAAGTGATTTTCCTCATTTACAATGCAAATCAACTCAAGAGTTGCAAAGGCCAGCACAGATAAGCACAGATAAACATCATACTGTCATTTGTATCTTAAAAAAAGAGACACCGCAGCAAAAATATTCCCATGTTTATGTCATAATGATCAGTCACATCAGCATTATGGTTGTCTTCCAAGGGCCGGTTATAAATGTAAGACTATATAAATGTTTCTGCTTGTTATCATATTACATAACTGCCTCAGAATTGGAATATTATTGGTTTAGCAATAACTTAATCATTAATAACTTACTCTGAAAGAGGTTTATGAAAAATCATGGCAAACTGACATTCAAGTGTCTTATTATACAATTTATTTTAAACATTGAATCTACAAAGTAGTAGTAAATATGATGTGCTTTTAAAAGAGCAGGTGTTACAAGCTGTAGCTTCAGCCAAACCTGGTTCATGCTGCAGAAGTGTCCAAGTTATGTTAAATTACTTAATTGTGATGTTTATGACCGTGTTTTTTAAGTATCTGTCATTTTTTGTAAGAGGCTATGTATTTATTTATACAAATTTATACACTATGAACTAATTTCTATTTAAATTCCAAAGACTGATCCGACAGGCGCTTGCTGGTGGGACTGATGAAAGTACAAAAGTACAAAATCCAGAAAGTTTTGCTTAATATTAAATGACACACACCCGTGGGAGAAAAAAGTAAGGCCCTCTGTCTTCTGTTTAATTAATTTTTCATGTAGAGGCAATAATTAAAATTGACTAATAAATGTGCCTTAGTTTTTTTTATCTCCATGGTTGTCTGCATCACTTAATATTATGCAAGAATTCCTGGATTTTGGATTTAAAGGAGCAATATGTAGCCAGTGTGTGTGCAAAAATGAGTACAGCAGTTTATATAGCAAGTTGGAGCCAAAGACTGTGTATTAAATAGGTTGAAATCCTGTTTTAATGATTTCTTACGACTCATAAACAGACACTTACTCATTCAGCAAAAAAAATTGGCATTAATTTGAACTTGCGGCTGCAGTATTGTTGTCGGAGAAGTGAGTATTCAAACTTTCCTTGATCTGATGACACATTGTGGTAATTTCATGATTTATTACAGTAAATTTATTACAGATTTCTAAATAAATTTAGTAATTAGATGTAACAGTCAACCTAATAACTGGTTTTTACTTTGGAAAAAATAATAATACAGCCACAAACTCACTTAATATCACTCTCTACATGTGGAACAAGTTTTACTGCGGGGCAAATTATCTCTAAATATTCACACACACCTGCTGTATGTTATTCCAGTGAATGTGTAGCTGCAGGTGACAGTAGACTTACACAATGTTGGTGCCACACTTCTCACAGGTGTGGTATTTTTGGACTCCTGCTACTGATGTGGTTGGTTTGGGCACGTTGGGTGAGAGTTTCCCCGGGAACTGCCGGGCTGCCTCTGGAGTCAAACACGGACACACACACACACGAACACACACGTGAACACAGCTGCTCATAGAGATGTTCTGACAGGTGTGAGTCTGTCTGTTCATCAAATCAACACCCTGTCTTCACTGGCCTCTGTCAGCGGAGCATGTTTGTGTTTCCCACTCGTCATCACTACCTCAGCACCCACGGGACACGCTTCATGAAGTGGGTTTGCACACATTGGTCATTATCACGTCGTGAAAGAATGCTATTACTACCTGGATTTATTTGAACCGCCATTTATCAAAGCAGAAGGGAGGAAAGGAGGAGGACAGATGCATTCCATGATCTACTGATCACAATGTAAACTGCTCACAGGAGAGTTTCTCTCCACATCCTACACAGGTGAGCACCATATGGAAGTCCAAGTTATGATTCAGTAACACGCAGTAAGGCTTGTTCTGCAGGATACGGACAGGAATTCTGGTGATCCATTTTCTAAGTCTGATATAAATTGTTTTCTCTCCTGTGTCTGAGACTTAAAGGGATAGGTCGGATTTTCTGAAGTGGGGTTTTATCACTCGGTGTTGCCTTTTCACAACCGTTCCTGCAAACATTTCACAATAAAAGCCTTGCTAAGAAACAACAGGGTTTTTGTCCACTGAAAGCCGAAAGCTTTCTGGGCATCCCTACTGAGCACATCATTTAGTGCATTTTACATAAAAATTATGATTTTAATTCACATTAGAAGAATGTGTGTGAATATTAATGCATTGATGAATACTTGTTTCTCCTTTCAACTGTGTACATTTGTTTTTTAGTGCAGAGTGCTTCTGACCTTTCTCGTCAGCCTCCAGGACCTCTTGCAGCATTTTAAAGGTGTTGGACTGACGAGGCGCCGTGCGGGACTCCTTATTCTCCTGGATCATCTTGTACACCTCTGAGTCCTTGTCGAACCTCTGCATGTTAAAGTCAGAGCTCGAACTGCTGTAGTAGGAAAAAAAAATAAAAAAAGTCAAAGGTCAGAGGTTATCACATTCATTAAACTCATACGGTGAGCTGCTGTGTTCAGTAGAAAGAAGGTTTATGAAAAACTTGTGAGTCTGGTTTAACTAAATCCAGAGGAAATGAAGGAAGGAGCAGACATTGGCTTGGAGACTTTGACCTTCTAACATAAAGTCTAGATTGCACAGCACCACAGGCAAGAGGCCAGACAGCGTCCAATCACATACGCTCAAAAGGACCCCGTCATATCTCCTTACCAGAAGCAACGTTTCTATTAGACAGGATTACTACACATTTTCCAGACATCTCAGACCAGATAAAGATAATTTGTTCACTTGTTGGAAAATACAGCTCCCCAAGTGCTGCTCCAAAAGCCATTACAACTCTCTACTTGTATGATTGCTTTTTTCTTTTTTTTAAAGATATTCTGAATTCTGAATAGAGGCCTAGAGGTCTAGAAACACAAATATTTTCCAATAATTTCTTTTCTTTTTTTCCATACTTGTCCAGACCTGGTAATGACTAATATTAAATTCCATACTTTTCCATACTAGGTAAGAACCCTGATTACAAAGTCCTATCCTTGACACAAGGCATGATAAAAAAAATAAGGCACACGAGCTTTGTACTTTGGACTAATAGTCTACAAAGCCTTCAACAAACAAGAAAACACTACTTCCAACATTGCATCCTGTGGGTGTTTCCAGACAATCAGAGCACAGAAGGGTGGGGGTGAGGGGGGGGGGGGGGGGGCTTTCACCTTCTGTAAGTACACGCTGTCAAGTCATTAAGAAATTAGAAGAAAGAACAGTGGCTCACTTTACAAGCAAATTCTTTACCCCTGGTGTGGTGGAAAAGCGGTTACTTTTTACTGCTTCTTCCATACTTAATGTGTGTGGTTGAATACCAACCCCTCCCTCCCTACCCCTACTGAAGAAGCACATGCATGAAAGGGATAGTTCAGAGTTTTTGAAGTGGGGCTGTTTGAAGTACCTATCAATAGTAAGTGCATTGTCTACAGTAGATGGTGGTGGTGTAGAACATAATCAATGTGAGGTTTCAAAGTACCTCAAAGGTACCTTATATAATCTACTCTGACTCACCAGATGCACACTGTAGGTATAAGGCTGCCATCAGTTGTTTGGGTTGAGTTGGCATCGCAGCATCTGCTGTCTACATTTGCAAAGCCCGGGTACACAACAACAACCTCCGAACTGCAACCTACACACTGAAAATGGCAAAACAAGCCAGCAACTGTTACCCTTTCCTTCTGCTAGGATTTAGATATTTTAATGCCAGGGCTCGCCTCCCGAGATGCAAGTATTTCACCAAAACAAGTCTCACCCCTGACGCTACTATGCAGGGAAAACCGGTCGCTGCATCCTGAGCTTAGCTTCACCAAAGATGATCATGATTGGTTTAGAGAAATACAAAACACGGCAGGGCATTTTTTTTCCTTTATAGCACAGTGTATGGATGGAGAGAAGTCTGGCTATGTGAGACTACATGCAACCCCACTTTAAAAGCTGGATGACGTATTGGTGAGTTAAAAGAAACACAAAAGCCACAAAGTGAGTTCTCGTGTCAGTGCATTTGTCTGCAGGGAGCTGCTGAGTGTTTGCTGTCAGCAGGAACTGGTTGGCCGGGTGCACCAGTCGGGCCAGGTGTGGTTTGATAACTACCACCTGCCGACTTGTCAGCCACTGTTAGTTCAGTTAACCTGACTGACTGTCCCACCTGTTGTCACACACAAGAAATCCACCAAAATATTTGCTCTTAAACCGACACCTGTGTTGTGAAGAATCTGCTCGTAGACAATGGCCTAAACTTCAATCATGTAAACTGGTTGTTACTGTGTTTTAACATATAAATGTAAACCTTTTACCATCACTGCATTATGAGGCCATGTATTTAGTTACATTGTTGTGCAAGAACAAAATTACAATGCATGAGTAGTAGGACAGTGACAGATTTGCAATGACAGTGTTTGATCTGTACTCCTGCACACTGGCGCTGAAATAAAAAATGATTCTGAGATTAAAGCGACAGCTCAGATGGTTTGAAGTGGGCATGCCCCCAGTTTAGAGAAGCAGCAGGAGTCCCAGTGTAGGAAGCTAAGCAATGTACTGCTGTGGACAGAGTCAGAATCAATATCAGTATAAATGTAAGTTACATTCCATACCTTTAAAATTGTAAGCTTTAGTTTGGGACAAACAGTGGAGGTATTGTTGAGCTTTCTTTAAACGATTCCCCAAGTTACTGGAATGATAAGTAATTTGACATACTGACATAAACTCATGTAAAGCCGTGCTGCATATTTGGTGGATTTGGTGTTAAACCCTTTGTAGTCAATGGTCTTTATGAACCACAGACATCAGCAAATACTTGGTATCTTCCCTGGTGATGTTCTGCCAAATCTGCACTGCAGCAATTTTCACTTTGTGCTTGTTTCAGGCTTTTGCCTTCAGTCTGTGAAACACATGCCCAGTTGGATTGAGGTCAGGTGATGGACTTGGCCAGGCGAGAGCATTTATCTGTTTGGCCAGAAAAAAAAAAAAAACCTCAGAGGTTGCTTTTCAGATCACTGTCCTGCTGCAATGTCCGAAAAAAAAAGAGCTTTTGAGTTTCAAAGACCCTTAAAGCTGAAAGCGCAACTTTAAAGGAGCAATATGTGGCAACTGTGCATGCATAAATGAATACTGCAGTCCAAACAGTGGAACCATAGATTGTGCATTAAATAGGTTGAAATCAAATTTCATCTACAATCTATAGTTGAAGTGAGTTGTTTCACACCATCACACCCCCTCCAAACATGTAGTAGCTCAGTCAGGCTGCAGAAACACTGCAGGAGCACAAGACAAGTGCTACACTGTAAGTTGATCAGCTGTTTATAGCTGTTAATTGTCTGTCAATGTAAAGTTGAGCCAGTTATCCTGAAAACAAAAGCCTGCTGCTCTGAAAATACACACTCTGGGAACTTTGAGTTTAGGGGCTCCCCTAAACTGCCTGCCAGACTCCATTAACATTTTACTCAATTTAACCGTTATAAACATCTACACCTTTTACAAGATTATTTCTGATTTCTTAGAACTCGTAAACAGACACTTACTCACAGATACTCACTGAACATTTGGCATTAATTTTAACTCTTATTAATGTGAAACAGGCAAACAGGAACAGTTATTCTGGCCCAGAATAGAGGTTTCACACAGGGACCCCGCAGCTGTACTGTTCTTATAGAAGTGAATATTTCAACTTATCTTGTTTCCTTCTTCTCTGATGGCATATCATGGTCATTTTATGATAAATTGCAGTAGATATATTACAGATTTCTCCTTTAACATCATGGTAATGGTTTTATTTTAATTCCAGTACACAAAAGAACAAAGACAAAATCTTAAAAACAGTGTTACAGTCCAAATAGGTATGGACCTCTCTGTAACGTACTGTAACATTAATTCTATATCTCATATGTTCATAGGGGTTTCAAAGCTTCAAACATGGCTGTGTGTGTTTTTTTACACATACGTTGTTCTTTAGGCTTCCCAGTAGATGAACATGGCTGAAACAGGAGATGGCAAACGGACAAGACAACAAATATGCGACCAAAGCAAACGCTCAGACCCCTTTCCTCTGCATCACCGAACATGGTTCAAATTGAAAACAGACCTCTAACAGAACACCCTCCAAGTTCTCTCCACATGCTCAGCTCCACCCTCAGTCCATTTCCCCGTTTTTCGCTTCGCTCACCATCCCTTCTGAAATTGCAATCTCAAAACAAATGGAAAGTCGAGGTCAAATGGGAGGAAAACAAATAACAGAAGTGAGGGTGAGAGGGAACAGCGTGCATCTGAACAAGCAGCTGAGAGTAGTAGCTGCAGTAGAGGCAGATTTTTACAGTATCAGAGGTACAGTATCAGAGTAGTTTTTCATCTGGGAATTCTGCTTTTGCATGATCTCACATCTATAAGAAGATGTATGTGTTGCTGGTTTCCATACCCAGACATGGCACACAGGAACAATGATAAGGATCTAGTCATAGCACACGCCTGTAGCCAAAACATACAAGATCACAAGGCTAAATTCCAATCACATTGCTTAAACTGGCTCACTTGCAGTACAGCACCTAAACCAACAGAAATCCAAATGACAAAATGACAAGACTCACCTCAGAGAGAAAGAACAAAGAAAAGGAGCTCAGCTATTCTGTCCAGTAACTGTCCCTGTATCTCAAACACTTCTGCAGCAACTCAGAACATATGAGAGAAAAAAACACAATATTAAACACACACGCGCACGCAGATGCCGAACACACACCTCTATCTAAACCAGACGAGACAGAAAAACAAGAAACTGACTGAAAGGTGTGCCTCTGGGCTCAAACTCATTGGCCATGCGACATGAAGGGGAGGGTAAATGGGTGTCACTGGGGCTGCGATTGGCCGGGGAGGAGCAGGGAGAGGCTTGGTGTGCAGGCTGGGGGCTCCAGACTGGGGGCCAATCAGGGGGGAAGAAGTCAAATCATACTTTTTTGGGGAATATGGGGTGTTTGGATATGACTGCAGTTGCTGACACGTCATATCACTCGCCATGGTTACCCAGGAGGGAACTGGGGCCAAAGTCAACCGTCCAGCACTGTGAAAACACACGCGCGCACACACCAGCCTCTCCAGCTGAGAGAATGGACACAAAGGATCATGTGAGAGACTCAGAGAAGATTTTCACCTCTGCTGCCGGGACAAAAAACATTGGTGAGTCTGAGTGAATCCAAAAAATGTTCAGAGGGCAGCACCTGCACGCTATGACCTGAGTCAAGTTACAGCTACATCACCTCATCAGAGGGGGCGAAGCAGGAAAAAGCAAACAGCAGTGCAGGTGGTGGACACAATATAGTGTTTCCCAAAGGCTGACAATTCATTTGTAGCTGTCGACTCAGAGTGCAGCTGCAAACAGCTCTCAGCTGCAACACAGCCGTGAATTCACACGCTGACTAACACTACATGAATGCACTGGTTTGACAGACTTTTCAGTCCATTTGCACTTTCAATTCCCTTTCCACAAAGAGGAAACCATAATTACAAATATACAAAGGAATGTTTTTAGCAGATACTGGCTGCCCAGATAAATCCCAAAAATGGGAAAAAATGGCAATACTGCTCGGTTTGTCATGATACCTACTTTTGTTGGAAAATACTGTATATTGTCCCAAAAATAACTGCGCAAAAACTGCCATTTTAGCAACATTTTTTCACTGGTGTAATGATAATATAAAAGCATAATGTGCAAATGCACCCTTTCAAAGAACAATGAACTTTTAATTCTAAGAATATTGTAGAATAGTGTAACTGACAGGGTTAAAACTGCAGTGTCATAACAACTGATACAACCTTGTGTATTCCAACACAATATCCCTGCAGTGAAGGTATCTTTTCAAGATTTTGTTGACCATTGTATGTTGAAACAGTGTCGGAGCTGAGTATTGTAGCTGTGAGGAGATATCACTTTGTCCAGATTGCACTTCCATAAAACCATTCAGTATGATAAAACTACAGCCTTAAACATTAACATATAGTTGAATCAGCACCTCTTTGTCACAACTTCATAAGACGTTTTTTACAAGAAGGTGGTTATAACTGCTAGTACTAGATTGTACTGAAAGATAGTCTTGTTTTTCTCCTGCACGTATAAAAACACTAAGCTTTTCAGGACAAAGTAAGGATTTCTTTGGCTTGAACCTGTGGCTGTAAGCTTTACTGGCCTATAGATGGCGCTGAATGACTGTCTGAACAGTAAACAGTCTTATTAGATAGGAAACCATCCTGCTACAGTGGTGGACAGACTGAAAATATGTACTCAAGTATAAGTACTGTTACTTTACTAACATATTACTCAACTACAATTAAAACTGCTGCCATAAAAAAATACTCACTACTCAATAGTGAATTTTGATTTTAAAATCAAGGAGATTATATCGTGCAATGCATACTTATTTAATAGCAAAATTAAAGGTTTGAAAAAATACTCAAAAGTACAAGTAAACAAATAATTTGAGTAGTTGTAATTTGTTACTTTCACTGCTGCTGCACTGTGTGCCATATGTAGGAATTTACTTTACAATTACCCTAAGACTGTAATGAAAAAATGTATTTATATGTGTATATATATATATTTTTTTTTTTATTCAATGTAATGTGACAGTAAAAACTTATTTTAAGTCATAACACTAAAATAGAGTAAAATTTACAGGCAGTTTTGCATGTTGTGCAACTTGTGGACAGGTTGTTCATATTCAAACATATAACTGAAGTACCGTGTCTCTTTTTTTTTTCCCATTAGATAAAGTTGATTGATGACTGATTTGGAAACTACTATATGTCTGGTAAGATTAGAGATTATCGCACTTGCCATTTATCATTGTAACTTAAAACTTAACAGAAAACAAGGTTCCAGGTGGAAAAAAACACCCAAGTTACCCTTTAACAAGATTTATTGGTGTTTGTGATGTGAGAGTGGTCTTTACCTGCGACGAGGGGACATGGGTGCGTCCCGATCGATGGGGCTATGGGGTGAGTAGCGTCCTGGTGGGGTCGGGGTTCTGCTGGGCACAGAGTTATTTCTGTAGTCTGATGGGGAGAACTCCTGAGTAAGGAAGAGGAAAGAAACAGAGAAAGTGAGACTGAGTGAATGAGTAAGCATGAAAGTCAAACTTCCCGGAGCAGCTGAAACCAACTTTACAGTTCAGAGTTGACGACTCTATTGAAAGAGACAGTGTGCAAGTGCTCAGACCATGATGCAATGTTACTGTGAAAGAGTTACAGAAAGAGCTGTGTTTAGTGCAGCACAGACAGGAATTCACCAGCAGTGTTTCTGTACTGGCACTGAACAAATGATGCTGCCTCTTTTCAAGAAACTCTAAAACTGAGGAGACTGTACTCTACAACAATCTGGAATAAAAATTGGTCTGAAAACCATCATGTAGGACATATCCAATCAAGATCAGATTATTCATCACCAGATCATTATTATGATATTATTAAATGTCTCACTGGATGAAAAAATATTCCAAACACATAACTATTTTCTCAACATTCTACTGCTTTTATTGATCAAAAGACCCTAGGTAACATAATGGTTCACTAGAGTGTTTTTAATTGCCCAAGTTAGAAAAAACAAAACAAAAAACTTTTTGTTCCTTCAATCCAAGTGAATCATAACCCCTTGAATATAACACCACTACCATTAAACAGGCAAGTGGGTCAGAAATCTACCTGCACAAAGTCAATTTTTACTTGCCCCTGTACAAACTGTTTTATTTATTAGCTGATTCTGATGTTTAATCTAAGGCTGCAGCATCTATTCAGTTCACTATGCAAAGTGGCAAATTCCCATATTTGTGAGGCTGAAAACAACATTTTCTACCATTTTTGCATGAAAAAAAAAGTTAAATTATTTCTTACCACTTGCCATGTTGGGCAAGTGAGTTACTAGAGTTATTTGCCCTACATGGCACTTTACTTACCCTATGCAAGCAGGTAATCCTAATTGCAACAACAATAATAATACAACACATTTATATACAACTTTTCCAAGCACCCAAAGTGTTAATAATTTATACAGTGGCAGTGAAGATACCACACATAGCCCCTGTAAATTGTGCAATTCTGGCCTATGTATTGTGTGCTAATGCAGCTAAGTAAATATGAATAATATTTAAACTAATTTGCATTTCCCAACATTGTCACGTTTGTGTTAAAAAAAATGTTGTTTTTACCAACAGATGGAGGCCTATCCAAAGACAGCAAATCTAGATTCTGTAATCTTGATCTTGTAGTATCTGGATCAGAGTGATCTTATCTGAAAATTCTTTGAAAAACCAAAACAAAACCTTCAAGGCAAGTTTTATCTAGGATGGCAAAAAAAAAGGGATTACAAAGTCTGGATAATTCTGATCGAGATTAAAGGTTTTAAAATAGTAACCCTAACCCTGGAGGTCATTCTTTCTAATTCATCATCATCACATCTGACTGAAACCTGATGTTCTTTAGTTTCGAGTACAGAATAAACAATATACAGTTTGTCATTGTTTGATTGTATTTGGTGCCCTGTGCTCGCTCTCAAGTGAAGTTTCTATTGCATGAGTCACGCCCAACATTCCTCTGCAGCGGGCCGATCAGTCCCAACAATCACAATGACCCACATCAACATTTTTTATCTTGATTACCATTTATATCACGGAGCTGTACTTCAGCCCCTCAGCTGATAGATGATAGATTGTGTGGCAACAGATGTTTGGCAAAGACTCCAGTACCGGTCTGATGGGAAAAACAGAGCCAGTATGTACTTCAATGGCTTCCAGATGCAGGACAAATCTCACAATTACTCATGGTAGTTATAAACAGTGTCCTTCGTCATGGAATTGGAGAAGACATTCCACACGGCCAGAATCTCATTCAGCAAAACTGAGCACTTACTGTACAAACAATAGTGTCATTCAAGAAGGAAACTGTGAGCACTTAAGTGAATATTTGACTTTTGACAGAAGAGGGCGCCACATACCTACAATACACAAGAAACCAATGAACTAAAGGTCTCAGCTGATGTGCCAATGCCATTTTTATTGCAGATGAAAGCAAAGGCAGCAGCAGAGTTACATGATGGGAAATGGCTGATTTAATTACGTTTAGTTATGTCATGAGAACAGGATTGAGCCACTAGTGAAACGGACCTCAGGCACATGTTCACACTAAACACTCCGCACACCTGGATCAAGTCTGCACAGCACATAACTCAAGCCAGACACTTTTACTGTCAGGAATCCCAACAAACTAATTGTTTTTAACCACAACACTGTCTGGCATCTAACCACCTATCCACCTGTGATACTGACCACTTCACTTACTGATAACAGAAAGCAGACTCAACATTAAAAGTATACTCTGCAGCAATGTTCAAACTAGGGTTGCAGATTTTGCGCATTTTCCTTAAAGCTACTTCAACCCCAGTCCCATAAAAGATGGGATGCTGTGTAAAACGTAAATAAAAAGACAATGCAATGAATATTTAATATTCAAACTGATTAATTTTATTGTTCTTTGTAAATATTATTTGATGCCTGCTACATGTTTCAAAAAAGTTGGGAAGGAGCAACAAAAGACTGGGAAATCTGTTTGGAACATTCAACAGGTAAACAGGTTAATTGGTAACAGGAGATAGTATCATGACTGGTATTTAAGGGGCATCCTGTAAAGACTCAGTTGTTCACAAGCATGAGGGGGGAGGTTTGCCACCAAGTGGCAAAACTGAAGGAATTTAAGAATTTCTTCATCTACAATACATAATATTTTATTTTTTTGCTGACAATCTTGACCAGGACTACCTGGCAGAAGATGTATGGTATTTCAATGGGAGTTTTCTGGTTAAATTAATGATGAAGTGATAAAAACAGATTTAAAGAAGAAGACTTTTTTTTCTTTTTCAAAGCAAGTCTCTAAACAGTTTCACAACGTCCAGTTTGCCAGGGAAACAAAGCTATTACTTTATTTTAGGTCTGTGCAAAGTCCAGGAAAACTTAGACAGAGAATCAAACAGGCCACAGACAACTCAAGAGCTCAGCTTTCACAAGAAAACTCTCTGAGTTTTTCTCCCTCAACTCTCCGTCACCAGCTGGCATCAGTGATACACAGGCACCATCCCAGGGAGAATTGTCTCCACCCGGCTCTTTGAACCGGTGCACGTCTGAGACTCGAGTTGGAGCTGATGCCGGAGGTGGATGCTGACACAGTGGCACTGATGGAGTCAAAGATTTGTGTGTCCAACGCCAGCACCCGCTTCCAATTCAGCAACTCTTTGAACAATGTCTCTGTTCTCAATTGAGTCCAATTTTCCTCTTCTTTTTCCTTAGCGAGTGGGCAGATTAGCAGTGCGTGCCAGGAAGCCTTTACCAGAAACGATCATTGGGACGATTCCTCCCAGGATAAACCTGGTATAATAACTGCAGGCTTGTAAGATCACATATTCCATATCATCAGAGCAGAAGAACAGAGACATGCATGTCCTCTCCTGCTGCGAACCAATCTCAAGGGCATATACCTGTTAGACGTATGCTTTAGGGATTCTTTCAGGAAAACCTCTTGAAGCCACACAGTATGTGCATATGAATCCACACTAATGCAAACCAATCCTATGTTATATAAGTGTCTGGCTACCGAATGCTCTCCAACAGCAGAAGAATTACGGATAAAATCGCAGGCTCTGATCTACGAGCCTCAAGAGGAATGCAATGAAGTAAAGAAAAACAAAAGGAAGAGGGAGAGAGAGAAAAAAACAAGCGCTCCGCTGTGATGGCGAGTATGCAGCTGTGATTGAGCTTGACCTTAGAAAGTTCAAAAAAACTTTGTCTGCACCACCAGAGCAGCTCTCCCATCACAATCATCCATTCTGCCGTCTCCGATGCCAGCCTTTTATAGCAGTAACCATGGCACGGCTGGCAGTAGCCTTATATTGCATTGATGTGCTCCTCGGATGGTCCCATTTCCTGACTTGACTCTGTGTTCTTTTGACTCTGGTGTGTTCATGAGCTTTTAAGTCATAATGTGCAAACAACATGGATGCTGCACCTGTACATTTCCAGTAAACAACAAAAATATCTGACTTGTTATCAGGGTTAATGCTAATAAATATCTTGTCTAACTAATCTAGGTCCCTCTATGTAGACAACAATTAATAGTTACCACCTAATGCAATGCACTTCTGTATACGCTGCATGATATTTGTCATCTTGATCAGCCCAAACGATATGCTCGTGTTCTTTTTGCAAAATTTTTCAGGCATTTAACGGGTCAGACCACATATTATGATGGAGAGACTGCTGCAGATAGGAACAAATAGTGACACTATTGGATTGATTGGGCTGAGTTCTTTCTGACAGAGTACAATGTGTCAGAATAAAGTGGGCAGTGCCTTCTCCTATTATTACTCAACACTGGAGCCCAACAAGGGAAGGCTGTTCCCCCAGTCTTATTTACTCTCTACACAAATGAATGTTGAAGCAACACATCTGATCATGTTACTATTAAATTTGCAGTTGACACGGCAATCGTGGGTTTGATCATTCTTGGGTAGATCAGTTTGCTGGCTGGTTTGGTCCAGTTTTCTTCATTTGAACACCAAAAAACTAAAGAAATCCTCTTTGACTTTAGGACTGATACCATCACCCTCCAATAACACAGATGCTACTTATAAAGAAAAGTCTGCAGGATATATATTTTATGCATAAACTGTTACAGTTTACAGTTGACAGATGTATTTTGGACCTCCTCCACTTCTCCTTTCTGGAGAGCATTTTAACTTTCTGTTCTATTGCCTGGTATTTTTAATTGTCTGTGAATGACAAAAACAAACTGCAAATTATTACAAATTACACAAATTGATAAGCAAATATGTGAAGTCATAAAACATTATCAAGCGCCAATATTTACTCTCGTCTGCCATCTTTTTGCGTATATTGGCGTCAACAGACAACCCGTGTAACAAAATTTTGTTGTTTTTGTTGTTCCAACTTCAGGGGTCATTCATGTGAATTTTCCCAGATGGGAACCCATTTTCTCGATGATTCCAACACCACAGTGGACTCCCTAAAACACCTTTGTTCTAAAATCATCACTGCTCCATTGTCAGTCATCCCACCAGTACACACAACTGACCTACAATTCATTTGGGCAACCTCACCAAGGCAGTGCCAACAATGCCCCCATGTCTCATGCACCAGCAAACTCAGGGAGGGGCACAGGCGAGCTGAGGGAAGCCTATTATTTTGTCTTGGATGGGAGCAACAGGGTTCAGAGATGGGAGAGACCACTGGAGAGAAAATCAGCCAGTTCTTGCTGGTTCCTGTGGCCAGTGAGAGGAGGAAGCTCTGATTAAAGCTGCACTGAACTGTAATCAGGAGTTCACAGTCAACATAACTGGGATCATTAGGGCAGGTCACTCATATGCTGTGTTGGTCATGAGCTGCATATACAATAACATATCTAACCTAAGGGTGTTCCTCTTGTGAAAATGTGTGTGTTCATGCATGAGTTAGCTGGAAAAAGTTAGGGTAGTTTTGACTGTTTGACATGAGAGACTTCTGGATTTTTTTTTTGTCTGGGTTTTTTTTTTTTTTTCACTGTTTGAAGTGGGTAGGGTTCGGTTGGAGGAAGGTGATGTCACCCACGTCTGTGCACCAATCAAAGCAGGAGCAACATCAAAGCAAGCCCACATAGTCCTGTTAAAGCTGAGTTTTTGAGCGTTTACTCATAATGAACAGTACCTACAGATACTTTTTTTCTGAACTTTAACTTTGATTAATGCTTATTTAGTGATGTATATTTAGTATTAACAGAGGTGTAGTGCTATTTGAGTACCAGAAGTACCAGAATACACACATGCATGTATGCAATTGCTTAAATTTTAGCTTATTTCAGGTAATTTAACCACTTTTCCTATGGTGGCAAGTTAACATGCATTAGTCAACTATAACTGACTACACGATTAAATGTTAGACTGACTTCATGCATATTTTTTTTATCATGTTATGAGAATATTATGCAGTCAGTCCAGATGAGCACCCTCTCTTGCTGTAAGGGGATCAGGGACCTATGATAAATACGATGTTGGGATTGTTTCATTTCAAATTTAAAAGATTTTGATTTACATGAGTGATTGTGTAGGTGAAACAAGAAATTTAGGTTGAAAATCAGAACATTTTCAGGGAGAATATTCAAATTAAAGTATATTCCTAACCTTGAAAACATAACTGTAAAAATTAAGCATTGCCCAAACCTTCAGAGTCTTTGCACGGAAACTGTTTAATGTTGAAATCTCTAACTTTCTGCAGGATGTGTCCCTCAGCAGCAGCAGAAAGACATCTGCAGCAAAGATGGCAGACTAGATGTGGAAGGTTTGGATGAAGTTTGGTGTTTATTTGAATCATCCATCCACCCATCCATTTTCTCTGCCCGCATTATCCCTGGCAGGGGGATGGGGGCTGGAGCCCATCTCAGCATACTTTGGGAGAGAGTCAGGGTACATCCCTGTGTGTCAGCAGAATGTGACATTAAATGGGATTCAGCTTGATTTCAGCATGTAAAAATCCAAACATGGAATGGGTGCTGGCACTTTTCTGAATGTACTTCGTGACCTGACAAGCCATGTTAAGTCACTCAAAGTAACTGTGCCAATTTGTGTATTTAAAGGTACAATATTCAACATTTTCCTTAAAAAAAACCCTTTCATTTAGGGCTGCACAGTAAAAATGTCATATATCTTGGCTGAAACTGCAATATGAATAAGATTAATGGGAATTATCATTTTCACATCACAATTTTAATTTTCGCTGGAAAAAAAACCTACTACAATCATGTTGATGTGATGTTTGTTAGTCTGTACCAAACAAATATATTTTCTTACATCTTTGCAGAACTACAGCACTTCATCCAAAAATTGCAGGATTCTGTGATTTGGATATTGCTTTTGGCAATATTGCGATTTTGCTAATATTGCATTACCTGTGCAGCCCTACTTTCAATCATCTCTTATGACGCACTAAAGATGTGCTGTGGCATCTGTATCTGCAGAGACTCTGCCCTCTGCCTGTACTTCCTTATTTTTCTCATTATTGTGCTGTGCTTGGAGCACTTTACCAACCCAAAACTTTGGTATTTGATGTCCTGGCATCTTTCTGGTGTGTTTAAGAACAGCTTGGACAAATCTCACTGATTCTACCTTTAAATCACTCAACAAAAACAGTGATTTAACTGATTTAAAAGTATTTTGGAAATAAAAATCTGTAATTATACATTTTAAAAAGGTTCTTTTTGTGTTCTAAAGAGCTTTTTTGGATGACTGAACTTAAATGTCACGATGTGATTGAAGTGCATGAATGACTAAGTGTGACTGGCTTATGTTCAAGAAAAGGCTCTGTACTGGAAGGGGGAAAAAATGTCAGATTAACTGTCAAAATTGCAAGAGAATTGCTCTAAAACGAAAACAAGCCTCTGGTCTACGATTGGCCACTTCAAGAGACAAACAAACAGGAAATGGCACAGTGAAGTGAGGGCAGCTGTTTCAGATCAAGGCCCATGGGAGAGACGTTGGGGACAGTGCCAGTGGAGGAGCCTTCAGTCTGGCTCCAAGCAAGCCACTCTGCATCATCATCATTACCACCCTGCAGCTTCAATTACAGGGCATGGGCCAGCAGCACACAGCAGCGATGCCTCGGGGAGCTTTTATTTTGGGAATCTTGGTGCTGCTGTAAGAAAGTGCTATAACTGCTCATTCACTGTCTCCACCACAGACATGACGGCAGTACTACAATGAGGCGGGGGACAGCAGACATCCTGGGCAGGGTAATAATCAGAGTTGTGTGTACAGCGTTTCCTATCCAGCAGTGCACGTTGGTGGAGGTCCTGAGCAAAGACCTGAGGCTGATGGTAACCTACTCGTTATCCACTGTCACTGATGGACCCTGCTTTGTAATTATGTCTGAGCAATGGTGCATTACTGAGTCAACGTTCTGCAACAAATGAAACACAATGTACGGCTGAAAACGGGATATTGTTTTATAACAAAATTCATGTTATTAACATTCTTGACCTTTTTTATTGCCTCATATCCCCCTGCAGCTGCTTTATGGAAGGTCTGATGCTGATTAGAATAATGATATGACTCAACCTCTGTGAGACTGACTACAGCAGTGATGTTGTTGGTGAGTCCCCTATAAAATCTGTGTTTGTTGACAAACTGCAGTGTTAAACTTGTGTTTGATGTTTTATGGGTATAATTATAGTCATATATGTTGAAAACACTTATGTGTATCAAAATACAGCGTTTTCACGGCGCATAATTAATCAGGAAGTCAGCCATGCGGGCAGTATTGACTATAGACAACAAATCTGAACTCACCACTGTTGCTGATTATTTGCTGCCTTCAAATGGGGTCGTGTTTCCCGTACCGAGTTCATATCAATGCCCCTCTCCTGTGGTATTCACAACCTCGTAAGTGGGAATTATCTAAAAGCTCCAAGTTCAGGAATAATAATACTTATTTTAATATAAAATATAAGTAATATTTGAAGGCAGCATTGTTGCACAAAATAATCAATTTTGGTCAACCAAAATTGAAGTCAACTGACTTCTTTCATAAAAAGGGGATGTTTTAGTCATAAATCCCTAAATCCTTAAAGTCTTACATATTTAGTTAAATGTCCAAATTAAGGAAGTGAAGTAAAGATCAGTTAATCACCTACCTTGGCTTTCACAATACATGTCATTAATGAGCCAATACTGTGCCTCTCTTACCATCCACGCACCAATAAATCTTTCTGCATTTGAGGTCCTCAGCTGTGTGTGGACAAAAGAGGTAGTTCACAATGTCGGGATAAGATATAGAAGGCAGAATTGAGGAGAAGGAGCCAGCTCATACAGAGTTTCACCACCTGTTGCTTAATTTCTCAAAATGCTGCACCCTTTCCTTCTCTGTAACTTTTAGCAGCTTCCACTTGTTTTCCTGAACTTCTCTGTGATTTATGGATCATGAAGTTGGCTTGAATTGAATATTCAGCATTTAATCCAGTCTGTTGTTCACATCCCAGTATCTCCAAAATGGCAGCACTCTGGACTACTGACCAGCTGACTGTGATGTTGGTGCAAACATTCTATGAGATGATATAGACATGACAGGACCCCAAAAGCAAAGCCAAGACATCTCAGTCACCCCGTGGTGCTTGGCTGCAGTATAGGTCATAAACCAATATTTGGTTTATATAACAGTGATTTCCTGTTGGAAAAGGCTGTCTGACGGCAAGGTATAGCAGTGAAAATATTTTAAATATAGTGTCACATAAGCTGTTTTTTTATGTGAGCCTTTTTTAAGGGGCTAAAGCATGTTTTGTTGCTGATCCTGCCCACAGCAATACATTGCTTAACTGGTTCTCCTGTCCGCTTCTCCAAACTGGGGGCATGCTGACAGCACTCTATGGTAGTTAATACACTGACTAATAGCTCTTAGAGCCCCACTTCAAATGATCTGAACGATCCTTTTAAATCTGTGCGGCAAGGATTGGTCCTGTTGCAACAAAAGTGACGTGCTGTGATGACTGATTTCAACACAGATTTGTTGTTCACAATGTGGCATTATCAGGCAAAAAATAAGGTGCCTGATGCATTGATACTTTGTTTACAGCATCCTTTCCAGTTTGAAGGGATCAGTGCCACTGGATGCATACCTAGCAAGATCACTGCTAGTGCTCCTATAGTGGCTGCTCTATTCTATTCTCAAGTCCAACATTTAATATACACAAGCTGTATAGAGGATCTAGTTTTCTTTCCTTAAGGCATGCTTAAGGCAACTTTTTTTTTCAAAGTAGGGACATAAATCTCAGTATATAATACAGTACCCAGTCCATACTGCAGTACATGGAGGGAGCTTTAAAAGTCATCTTCTCAATCCTCTATAATGCCTTCTACATAAAAATCCTTGGCCTGGGCTTACACTGTGCAGCATTCAATAACATGGAGTACAGTGACAGGCCTTTGTGATGTCTGTTCTAATACTGTACCTTCCCCCCTCTCCAATCGTTCACAGCGGCCACACACCATCAGACTGCTCCAGATATAAACCATATGTACAAGATTAAAGGCCAAATGAGCAGCAGAGGGGATGAAGACAACAGGATGACAGGGAGCACTGTAAAGCACTGTCGCCACTGTCAGCCAGAACAGAGCCGCACTTAGTTCTTTGACTTTCTGGCAGAGACACTACAATTTCCACTTTAGGTGATTCTCAACTAAAATCAGTGCAAAAATGATTGAGATGTACCAAGCCACTTTCTATCACTTCCGATCCAATTCTGATATCTGGATTTGGATATCTACCAATACTGATACTATACTAATGACAGAGCTCTTTTTTTGATGTTTATAATTATGTATTATGTTGTAGCTGAATTGAGTTGTACTTGTACTAGTTGTAATAGTAGTAATAATTGCAATAGTAGTAGTATGATTGCATGGATGTAATTTGTAAACTTCTGTTATTAATTTGTAATGGCATCCTTCAACCAATTGTGGGGCACTGAAGGACTCCGACATGTCACATGTGCAGCTGACAGGCTGAGTGACGCCCTCATTTACATTTCCATCCCATGATGCATTACACTTTTTTCCAGTTCCAATCAAATTCAGATGTCTGAATTTGGATATTGGCCAATACTGATAAAATACGGATTCATTATGTAGAAATAGTAGTGGTAGTAGCAGTGGAGTAGAAATAGTAGCATTAGTAGTAAGATTACATGAGGCTAAAACTGAACCTCTGTCTGGAAAGCTTCTGCTAGTTTGTGTGATGCAACCTCTGTAATGGCATCCTTAAAACATTGTGGGATGCTGCAGGACTCTGGCTTGTCACATGTGCAGCTGATAGGCTAAGAGATGGTCCTCATTTGCATAATTATCCCATGCTGCATTACACTTTTTTCAGTTCTGATCTGATTCTGATATCTGAATTTGGATGTCGGGGAAATAGACAATGTCTCACTGTCTCATTGCCCCAATACTGATATTGGATTTGATCAGTCCCATCTCTACAAAAAAGACACAATGATGATACATTAAAGAGTGCAAAAGTGGATGCTAGAGGAAAGTTTCTCTCTACTGTAATATTCATGATTCCAGCAGCTCAGCATATGCTAAATGTGGATCCAATGAACCCGATTGTGAACTGTAAAGGCACAGTGAATACTTTGAGACCCCTGAGACAAGCCAAAGCGTCTCATGTGATCATTGTGTAGGTGGTCTGAAGGAGGCACTCAGCCACGCTGCCACCAAAAGTAAGAGACACAATGAGGAATGAATACGAGTCTGAGCGTTTATTTATCCACGAAGGGTGCTACAAGCAACACATTTTTCATCCCTTATTAAATTCCCCACAAGGCTCCGACTGGAGCAGCATATCAAGCCCATTAGACATCTGGAGTTCATTATGGTGGGACCAAAATCGCTGGACTTCATGATACTTTTAATTTATGGTCGCCTGGATGCCTCTTTTCATATGCACCAGAAAAAGCACAATAAGCTTAAGTGTGCTGATCAAAACTGTCACAAATGAGCTGGGAGGTCTCGATGTCGAGCCACTTTAACAGCTCATCAGTAAAAATCCCTCCATAAAGGTGATAAAGCTCTAATGCTTAATGAGTCTGACAGCATCACAACAACTGCAGTATTTAGACAAAAACTGGCATGTCTCATGGTCTGGTTTCACATGGAGGTACAGGAACTCTGCTGTGTAACATATGAATTATAATGCAATACAACATGATGGAGCGCAGCCATATACTCATATTTCTACAGGAATTTCCGTGAATGGCTAAAACATAAATCTGAAATGTCAGCGAGACGTGCATTTATGGTGCGTCAGTGTAGTAGAATTATTCTACAGAGTTAACTGCAGATGCCATTTTACCAACTTAAAGCCCCACTCCGCTGTATTTGGACATTTTTATTACATTTCATAAAATTTCATATCTGAGTCATGCTCTGACAACGTTAATTACCCACACCGTTTCGCCGAACATTTTTTTGACAAATAACCTAATTTCGTGCTCAATCTTAAATAAATTAAGCTGTGGCTAAAATGGAACTATGACGTATGACTATAGTAGAAGCTGCAAGTCATACATTATCTTCAAAGCTTGCTCAGGCACACCATAGACATATATACATAGACACAACACTGGCCTTTGGATCATACATCAATGTCACTGCAGTTTTTGTTAGGTCAAGACTGACCTGTGAACAAACACATGTAAATGTCAGAGCTGCGTTTTTACTGGATATAAAGCACTTTAATGTTTATTTCTCAACTTTACACTCTCATTTCTAATACTAAAATCAGCTTTATACCTTAAACATAATTTTATACATTTCTTATTTTCAGTTATTTCTAGTGGTATAATGACATGTTTTTGCATGCTTACTATATCTAAAGCATCCAGAGGCAAACTGTGTTTTGTAATTTTGGGCTAATGTTATAGAAATAAAATTAGACTAGACTCAACTGTGCGCCACATTCAGGCAATAACACTGTCCTGCCACTATGGACCAGGACAAGGTTATCACTGACCACCACTATGGGGATGTAGCATTAGCTAGTTAGCATTAGCTGATGTAGCTTGTTAGCTGTTCAGCATCCAGCTCAGCAGTTAATGGCTAATAAGCTGTTGATGTCCCACTACCCTCCCTCGCTTTGCTTGGAAAGGAGTGGCTCTCTTTGTGTGGAGAAGACTGTGGAAGAGTGAAAACTGGGTGCTTTCTCCTCATTCACCTCACCAGCTAGACAGAGAGAGAGAGCCAACCTCTCCAAGCAAGGGAGGGCAACGTTGTCTTAACCAGCTGCAGATAAACAGCTGATTAGGCAAAGGTGGATAGAGGAAGCTCTGGAATAGCAGGTGCTCAGCAAGCAAGGAGGCTCATTCACCTCACCTTCAAGGGGAAGACACAGAGCCTCCCTCCAGGTGGGGTGCCCCTCCATTGCAATATTTTTAGGCTATGCCATGGTGCTTTCACTAAGTGTTAATACAAGTTAAGTTTTTGATAAATAATCATACATAATATGGATATAATGCATAAGTGGGTAAAGACAAATAATAGAACAGTTGGAACAGCCTGAGAAGTTCAGAAAATTACATAACTTTCCTGTAATACAGCCTATAAAACTAGGAAAAGACAACACTTAATCACTCAATCTCAATGTCGCAAAATTGATATAATATCTATATACTGCCCAGCCCTGCATCCCGACTACTATCTACACCCTCTTTCCTGTTCGAGAGAACATTAACCTAAAAATGTCAGTTAACGCTGGCTGGAGAGGGGCTGCAACAATTATGATTTATGACCAACAAATGCAGCCATAGTAACCATTAACCTAAAATGTTAGGTGTTGTCCCGTGTAAAACTGGGGGAATATATCTGACACGTCTGTTTTTGCTGGCATGAATACACTGAGGGGCAGTTATACACGTCGTTCCTTGACAACAACTTTTGGAATGTTGACATACCGCTCAACCACCTTCGTAAACAGCACCAACTAGTAAAAAGGCCCATCTCTCCCGGCCAACTTTTCTCCATAAAACTCGCTGGGCTGAGTGTCCCCATGAGTACGCCTGGGGGCCTGGAAAGCACGGGGAATCAAAAGTGCCCCAGTTTGCTTTTCCACACCAGGGGAAAGAAAAACAGGCGTGCTGATCAATCAGTGGGGATGAGGAGAGGCATGCTGCCTGCGCAGGGGCCACAATGGACCCCGAGCTTAACGGCTACGAGTCCACGTGAAAAGACCTCACACTGTCCAGGCAGTCACAGAGCTCACTGTGCAGAGAAGAAGAAGAAAACATCCCTCTACCGTGGCCACAGCCAGCACCGCTCCCCCGAGCACAGCAGCGACCTGCCAAATCAAACAACAGCCCCACTCATGTAAGACCTGAAATAGTACATCATTCCAAGCCATCATCGTCAAGGAAAAGATATGCATGTCTGCATTTAGTGCTGGAGGAGAAGCCGCTACAGGTGAGGTGCATTTACCTCCAAGACTCTCCAGTCTTGAAGATTTCTACCAACTTCAACCAACAGTGCGTGCAATATAAAGTTTTACATTTTTCCTCCATTTAAAAAACACAAACTTAGTTCTATTCCTGCATGCCAAGTCACCATTTCTGGTCCAAAGCGATGACCGCAGCTTTGCACTCCAGTCCACCACAACCTCCAGAATAGAGCAGGACAAAGCCAGCCGCTGGCGAGCAGGCCGGGCTGCTGTGCGGAGGATGGTGGACAGAGAAATGTATGGGCTACAGGATGTATGGATTGATACTTACCCTGCCCTCTCTGGATAAAGAGCTTAGTGACACATGTCATACAGCCAAGGCCACTCCACCCAATTTAGCACAAAGAGGAAAAGTTTGGTCTGTACACTGAGTGTCACCCTGCAGGAGCTGGCCATCCTACGCTAGGAGGGATATATTTAAAAAAGCAACCACCCGATCCCAGCACAGGATCCTGCAGCCCGCTACGGCAACCCTCAGGAACCTCAAAGTGCAGCAACTACAAACCCAGACATGGAGCCTGGTTCTAATGGCCCAGTGACGGGTCAAAGCAGTTTGGTTTTGGCCCTGTGCATCTCAACAGAGATCCTGTTGTGGTCATTTCTTGATGATATAAACAGATGCTCTGAATCATGACGATGGCCAGCCAGTTCAGATACAATCTGATGCCTGGCTTCCAGGAATCTTAGGATGCCTTTGTTTCTTTTCTCATGGTGGTGAGCTTGTAGATATTAAAGTCCATGAACACAATAAGTCACATCATGGCTGGACCAAAAAAAACCGGGTACAATTTAATCCTAATAAAGTGCATCAATACCCTTTAGAAGTTTAAAGAAGCAATATGTGCAATTGCACATGCAAACATGTGCTGGTCAAATGATGAGTTAGAGGCATAGACTGTCCATTAAATTGACAATAGCAAGCAATGATGAGTCCTCCACTGTAAGTTGATCAGCTGTTTATAACCGTCAAGTTGTCTGTCAATGTAAAGTTAAGCCTGTTATCCTGAAAACAAAGGGCCACTTTTCTGAAACACACACACTCTGGACTGGAAGTCCAGTCTCACTACCTGCCAGACTCCATTAGCATATTGCTCAATTTAACCGTTATAAACGTCTACGCCTTCTACAAGATTATTAATGATTTCTTACGACTCATAAACAGACACTTACTCATTTGGAGAACATTCAGCATTAATTTGAAACGGGCAAACAATAACAGTTATTCCGGTCTGAAATTGAAATTTCACAGGACGCTGCAACTGTAGCATTGCCAGATAAGCAAGTATTTTAACTCAACATGTTTCCCTTAATCTCTAACGACATATCATGGACGTTTAATGATTTATTACAGTAAATACATTATAGAGTTCTCATTTAAATGAAAATAGCTTTACTCACCTATTAGTCAATGAGTTTTTGGTTAGGAGGCTTTGGTTAGGAGAAATAGGCTTTAAAGATTTTCACATTTTGTTCCGCAAAATAAGATTTGCCAATAAATACATCACTCGTGAATTTTGAGGCTTTTAGTTTTGCCAAAAAGTGGCCAAATGAAACTACAGAGGTTGTCTGGGACATTAAACATCATCATGCAAAGCACTAGTCACTTCCTGGTGTCAATATTGAAGTTATGAAACTGTGGTGGTTTGTTTATAGCCTTATGTTAGCATTTTACTTCTGACAATTGCATTTATGCTACATAAAAGTGATATTCATTTGTGAAGGTTATCTTGCTGAACAAAACATGCAAGTATCATAAACTTTTGTTCACCACAGAGTTTCTTTTCTGCACTAATCCAAAATGCGTGGAAGAATCCCATTTGCTTTTTGTTGAGGGAACCAGAGTGATGCTAATTTCCAGGCTGGCCTACAAAAATATGTCATCCCTGCAGCACTCTATAGCAATGCATTTTAAATCTGAACAGTTTTCTTTGCATTTGCCTTCCCTTTTAGGAAGGTTAGAGGTCAGGCTAATCTGGTAGGTTGGGACTTCCGGATGCTTCAGCAGAGTGAATGCTTCCTGCAACAGGGACTTGAACCCACACTTTCTGATTAAAGGTCACTTTCCTTATTCAACACTGTACCCTTTAGAGCTCTTGATCAAGATGTGCTGGATAGATTTCCTGAAAAACATTCATTCACATGGCCAAGAGTTTATGGTATGGGAATGTAAAGGTCAATGCAGACAGTCTCGTCCCGAGGGATACAGCTGAAGGAATAACTTCCCAGGTTTAATTAGACTGAAATATGCTTGCATTATCCACCAATAAGCATACTTTGATCACTCGTCCAGCGGGGAAATCTCAGAATAACATAAATAACAATGGCTGTCTCTCTTATTGATCAGAGAGTTTATAGTGTTAACGCAATTTGACTTGGGAATTAAGTAGAGCAAAACAGAATATTTCAAACAAGACTTGACTGATTATAAGCCACAGAAAACAATGACTTTATATTTTATGACATTTATTAGGAACAATAGCTAACAAACAAATACACAATGACACAACAAACATTAAACGAATAGATGTCAGGCTGCCAAACTTTGTCAATTTGTCAATCATGTCATCAGGGCCTGTCCTGCAGGGAATATGGAGTCTCTTTATGACCTAGACAGGTTTCTATCCCGTGGCCAGAGCAGAGAACAGTCCAGTGTTCAATATTATGAATAAACACATGTTGATCTTCCTCAGAAGTTTAAAGATAACAACATGCTCAAACGTTGGATGTACTAAACAAACAAAAATCAAAATGAATCCCATAGGCATTACACATGCGCAGCAATGAAAAAATGTGCATAGAAGGCCAAAATTCTTCAGAGGATGAAGTACAATCAAGTCAAGGCCTTTGTTAATGAAAGTCAAAGTGTATTGTCTATTTTTAAACAAATAATTCTAATCTTTGCATATTAACATGCATGTGTTGGGCTGCACATGTAATCTAAATATTTGATAAAGGGAAAATGTGTGACAAAACAGCATTATAATGAAGTACTGTAGTGCTGCAGAGAAGCCCTGGTCTACAAATCTTGCTCTCCAGATGTAAGAAAACATATTTGTTTGGTGCAGATCCCAACAAATGTCAAATAATCATGATTTTAATCTTTTCTTTTCCAGTGAAAATGAAAATCGTAATGCAAAAATTATCATTGCCACTACTGTATATTGCAACAATATCTGTAAACATGTTTGCTCTCTGGTTCTTTTAGCATATTGTGCAGCCCTAATGTGTTGTGTGTTTTGCTGCAGGCAAGGACATTGCTATGTTTAAGCAGCATCTGGGCTCAGCAGAGTGGTGTGATGGCTTAAGTACAGTTCAGGAATGTCAGCAGGCTCCCTGGTGTCCACTCCGCTCCACCCTGACCCCCGTCTCTTCCAGCTCCCATCACACAACGACAGGCCTTGTGACGCGAGGGAAAAAGCAGCACCAGCCTTCCACAGCCTCTGCCATCACAGCCACTATTGTACACAGGCTTTTTCTCAGGATACCCAACACCCTGGAAAATGGGGGATCCTGTTGCGCATCCCACTCTCCTCACTCAGGGAGCCAAAACAGGGGTGGAAAAGCCTTTTAGGAGCTTTTCAGAGAGGCCGATCATCCTGATACAGCAGCACTCTGCACCTCTCAGGCAGGACAGAGGCCCTTGTCATGGAGGCCCCACATCTTAGTGCTCACTGGGCTGCTGTGTTCCTGCCAGCCTGAGCTGCATAATGCACAGTGTGCCCATGGCAGGCCTCTTCCCAGCCATTTCCCCACCGAGCGCTCTGAAAGAACTCCACTCACTAATCACAGCGCTGCGGCGGGAGGCTCGTCACCACTTTAAAACCAGGGTAGACATCCCTCTGAGGCAGGGGTCAGCCAAAACCCAAAACTCTCATCCAATAGGCTGGATGATGGTAAACACTGAGGCTGTCAGGCACAGAAGGAAGAGAAAGCACTCCAAATCAGATTTAAGACCAGAAAAAGTATAAAAAGGTGGACAAAGCAGTGATTAAAGGGGACCTATTATGCTTTTCACCCCTCTCTGACTTATAGGCCTATATAATGTTACAGTGTTGGATGCTCACAGTAAAGATGGCCACAGGGTCAAATAATGAGGCAAACTTCTGTAGAGGTAATCCCTGTGAGCAAAACGCTTTCCACAACTTGACATGACTGATCTGATGCCCACCCACTCGGACTGTCTTGTGGTATTGTGGTGTCTTTGTGTTCAGTATGTCTTTTTCAGTTGTCAGTGAGTTTCATATTTGTGTTTTTTTCCCCTCTGATGTCCTGCTGTTGTTCAGTTCTATGTGATTTACAGAGTTTCTGACAGACAGGTACTTCTTACTAACGTAGCTAACTGCTACAGCTAGTTAGCCGTGCACTTCCCTAGTAGTGTTTGAGCCCCAAGCCTGGGCAGAGTCAGCTGCATGGCGCTAACTAGTAGTTAACAAGTAAAGCTTTATCCATCAGGACTAAATAACTAAAACATGAGGCAGAGCACCCTGAGGACATCAGAGAGAATATATTATCTCCATAAAATATGATCCAGTTTTACCAAAATCAGTCAATAAAGTTATAAGTACAGTAATCAGCCCTATCTAAATCTCGTCTCATTTTTGGTCTGATAAATAGCTACAGCCTGACGATCTCTGAGCTAACTAGTCAGCAAGCAGCTAAAAAAGCCCCTCACAGCATGCAAAACTTGCCTGGCAATCAGAAAACTCTGTTGCATAAAGCACCAAAAGTTGAGGCAGAGTTGCCAGCGGACATCACAGAGAAGAACAGAAAATGTTTACTTCATGAAATCTAATCCAGTTTCACAAAAATCAGTGACTAAAGTTGTGTTTTGTACAGTAATCAGTGAAGCCTGACAGCCAACACAATAAGAGGAAAGTGGGCTTTTAGGTAGGGAGGCCTTAAAGACACAGGAGCTAAAATGGCTTGTTTTAGAGAGAGGGTGAATTAACAGGCTGCATAAAAGGCCAGTATAAGATATAAGAGAGAATCAGGATGTTTTTAAACTGTGAATCATGTAAAGCTGATCTAATGGAGTCCAAGAATGAGGTGAGCATAAAAGATCCTCTTTAAATATCTCAAATTGCAGTCTTCTCAAAACATATAGCTTGATATTAATGCAAAGACACTAAATGGACTGTAAAAAAGGCAAAGTTGATATTGGAATTGAGGGGATAGAAGGAATGTGATGTCTCCCAGAGGACACACGATGATGCAGATTCCAACTTGAGAAAAATGAGGGAAAAGGGTGAATTTAAAAATGGTACAGAGAATGGGAGAACGGGCGACTCCATAAATACCACAAACATGCAAGGCCGTCCCAGATGGACAGCTATGACAGGAGCACGTTCATTCCTGAAGGTTCGCTGATGAAGCTCTCGGGCCACAACAGAGCTCCTAATGTGTTTTTTGGTAGGCCAATACGGAAGTTTGCTCCGCCATGGTTTACTGGCCGCAGCCTCACTATAACTCCACAGTGGGTTGTTGAATGTGGTTTGGGATTGATGCTGAAAACATCAGCATCTGCATTTAACACAGGCTTACATTGCCTTCAGTGAGAAATAATACAATGATAAAATGGGATATCAGTAACTGAACTGTTCAGATTATCAGACCATTTAGCCAAAGGACTGAAAATGACAAACCCACTGCAGTTTGAACATTATGTTTGGAGCATTTTATGTCTTTATTTGATAGTGAGAGGGGAAAGAGACAGAAAATGTGGGGAAGAATATGCAGCAAACGGTCTGGACAGCCGGGAATAGAACCGGGGATTCAATGCTCAAGTGGTATGCGCACTAACCGCTGAGCTATCTGTTTTTTTAACTTATTTAAATTACATTTAAGTTAAAAAAAGGTCAACTGAAGCACCAGAGGCTGAGATATTCTGCATTTTACACCCCTTTTCCATATACATGAGCTGGCCTGACTTGACTTAGTTGACTTGGCCTGTTAGCCCAGCATGACAGGGATTTTTTTATTTCCATTACAACAGGGCTACTCACTTAGCGGTGTGCCTTCAAATGAAGACAAGTTTAGCTGTAAAGTAGTGGATAAACACATTGTTTTCTTAAATTCATCACCTCTTATTTTGTTGTTCAAACATTTTTATTCTCAACTCTCAAGCACAGACATGAGTTGAGTATCACAACGCTAACACTTGTTAGGGGTATCTTGACAGGTTGGTCATGGTCAGCGAGACGTCACCGCAGCCTGGGTCAGGTTCGCTTTAGCCCCACTCGGCACGTTAAAAGTAGTTATTGCAACTAGGCATCAGATTTTGGTTGCTGAAACTGAGAACACAGTTCCCATTTTTAGACAGCTTGTATTTTGAGTAATTAAGATCGTATGCAGTTATACACCAACTTAATAATGAAAATGCCACATTAAAGACAAAAAACATAAAAACATGCCAGGATACCCCTCAGGACTTCACAAATATCCTCTTTTTGTTTGGTCAGGTTCATCTGGTTCTTTGTCGTTAAATTAATTTTCAGTTGTTTGTGATGTTGAATTTTTCACCCCCACAGTGAAACAACTTAATTTACTTCGCCATCGTCTCTAAAACAGATGCCTGTGCACATGCAAATAAACACACCAAGCCACATGTAGTGTTGTTTGGTTCTGGGTCTGACTACAACAGCAATATCTAACTATCACCAACGTAACAAATATTTAAAACGTATTTATTTTGGGTTGGACATTTTACCATTTGATGTCCTTACTTTTCAAGTGTTACAAAGTGGTTGCCACTGATGGCAATGAGAAATGAAACAGTATGAACATTTCATATCATGATTATAGTGACCAAAATAGTCATGATTATCAGTATTATTGTTAAAAAATGTGCTGAAAATGTTTTAAAGTTTTATATTGAAAATCTCTCAATGATTTGAAATGAAATCATGTCATTTGCAATGCGTCTGTGTCTGGGAGACCGCTGCTAACATTTGTTGGCATTATTTACAGTGAGTTTTTCAAAGCACAGTAATCAAACACGGTTTTAATGATAATTGAAATTTGAAACAGTAATGCTAATTTTCTGGAATTCTTACTGTGAAACCTGAAACCGTTTAATCCCTAATGGTAACCAAAGACCAAAAACTGGTTACCAATTTCTCAAAAACCTAGTAACTGTTACTGTCAAACCCTGCATAGCCCCAGTTCATAATAACTGATGAAAATCAGACAAAAAATATCCAACTGTTTTCGCAGGTAAGTAGTACCCTTCAGGACAGGTAAAGTAAAATCCTCTTTAAAAGCTCCAACAACTGGAATTTGAAATGGTTGATTTATGATTACTATATTATAGTTGAGTGGATCCATAGCACAAAAAAGCTAATTCATTTCCAAGTGTGAAGGACCTGACACCAGACGATTTTATCATCTCCAGTCCAGCCTGCTGTCTGCCTGAGGCATCCGTCGTCCAAATGAACTCCACATATCACAATCATGTCAGTTCAATCTGCTTAAACAGCGAGCCAGTCAGAGAGCTGATTCATGTCTGCACGCACAGACACCCTACACACCCTCCCTGCCCTAAAACAACTTGGAAGGAGACAACATGCCATGTGGTTTTGCAGTCACATCAAATTAGTTATTATTAGGAGGGACTCTGGTCTTGCATTCCTAAAGACTATATTTTGCTGGGACCAGATTTTATGGTGGTTATAACTGAAGCATTTCATTATTTCGATAAAGAGTGGTCAAAAATGTTCAGAAAAAGTAATGACAGCATCCTCAAAAGAGCCTCTTGGACCCCAGTTGCATCATGGTTAGACTGGTTCGTCTTTCTCCCTTTGACACAAGCCACCAGCATCAGAGACTGGATGCCGCTGTGAGTGACAGTACATCTGAATCCCATTTAACATGTAAACAACACAAAGAATGCCAAACATGAAGAGAAACTTTAAAAAAAGGACCTTCTCAGCCAGCTGCCCCTTGGAAGGAACGCTCCAATGTTTTCAAGTTCAAACCTCTGCGTATTTATCTAACTTTATGTCCAGAGTTATAAAAATGGCTGGAATTCCTTGTGCCATTACAAAAGGTCTTGTATGTTTTTTCCTGTTCTGTCATCGCACATGTTCTGTCTTCAGTGGGACCCATGCTTGAGACTGAGCATGTAGGCATAGCTGAAATAGCTCATGATGAACTTTCCCACAACATTTTCTCTCTTTTAACTCACTGAAGTCTTTCCAGACGCCTGAGTCCCCCTTCTTGGTTTTGTTGCTGGAATGGTAAATAAGCAAAGCATAGTTTAGCTGCAGTCTCATGATAACCCCAAGTCTGTATCTTACTCACTTCCCATATTTCACCTCTAGCAGAGACTAATTAGTCTCCAGTCAGACAACAAAAGGTTAAGGCCATTGTTTTGACGATAAGAAATATTTTTTCCCGAGGAGTAGCCTCTGAATGAAACTGCTCCAGACTATTGCTCAGCTTATTGTCAGATATTTTCAAAGTCTGACCTTTGAAGTTTATACACTCCCTGCTATAAAAATGTCAAACTCTCTCTGCAGGCCTAATTAGTCTCCAGTCAGAAACAAAAGGTAAGGCAGTTTCGCGATAAGAAATTTTTCCGGGCATACCTCTGAATGAACTGCTCGCGGAATGCTAACTATTTCAGAAATTTCAAATCTGACCTTGAAGTTTATACATCCTCTATAAAAATGGAAACCGCGTCCTGCTTTATGTACCACACACATACAATGACAGAGTCACAAACATTGAGAGGGCACCTGGGATAGATAACAATTCGAGGAAGGAACCAATGTATCTACAGACTGGAAAGTGCAGTCCAATAAAATCACACGCGGAGATGAAAACTCCAGCTGTACTGACATGTGAGCTGCGATGAAACTGCAGCCACAGCTGAATAACAGATGGACAAGGAACTAATTATTTGCACAAAACAAGATCTGAAAATAATACCAGTCTCACCTGATAGCCAAATGTTTAAATGGTGGAAAACTTTAAATAACTTGGCACAGTTCTGGACTATCAGGTGAGCTTCTCTGAAAACACAGAGCATATTTCTAAGAGATGCTCACAGTGACTTTATCTTCTTAGGAAACTCTGTGGTCTCCGTGTCAGTCAGCGGATTTATGAGCTTGTTTTCAAGATTATTGTGGAAAGTGTGGCATCTTCCAGCTTGGTATGTTCTCCTCAATTGCAGACATACAAATAAACTTTCTAGAATTGTGTCAATGGCAAGTAAAATAAGAGTCACAGCCCTTGACCCAGCGTTTTACAGAAAGAACAAAGAAGACAAGGAGCAAACTGACAGATAGCTCCCATCCTCTCTTCAGCCAGCTTTAAGCTCTGGGAGGTGTTACAGAGTCCCTCTGGCAACTAAAAATGTATTTAAAAGTCCTTTGTACCAAATGCAATCAGTATTCCTAACTCTGCAAAATGGCTGATGAGATTTAAACCACAGACATGACCTACTTTTAGTGTTTAATGGTTAATATCTAATATGTAATTTGACCTTATCCATTTATTTGCTTTTTGATTTTACAGACTGTGGTGTTGTTTCTTGTGTTTGGTGAGCCAGAGACAAATTTATGCCCTGGTGGACAATATAAAGATTTATAAAGTCAGATAAAGAATAAAGATTTATTCTATCCTGTTTATATAAACATCTGCATGTATTTGTCCAGTTTATTGTACAACTCCTCAAACCCAAACATATTTATGTGCCACGATACCCAGGAAAGCATCAAAAGAGAAGTTGCACACTTTTTTTTTTTTTTTTTGAACAAAGAGACAGTGCAAAGACAGAAACACAACAAACTCATCTTTCTTGTTTATGGTTGAAGGAGTCCGTAATTTCACGCTCACTGAGATCCAATTGTCCCTGTCTAATTAAAGACATTTTATAGCTGGAATACAGCTGCTTTTCTTTAGCAGGGCGAAAACCTAAAATGGAATAAATGAGGATTTGGCTGGTATAAAGAAACAACAGAAGCCAACCTGTGACAGTGGTCTGGACAGCCTGTGACTCTTCTCCTCTGGAGACCATGAGCGCAGCTGGACACTGTAACAAAAAGACAACAGAGAGTCATGATGCATATGTATGATTTTAGGGTAGGTAATTGGACGACATAAACCACAAGACAGAGAAAGAGTAGTACAGTAGTCATACTGATGACACATGTATGATTTTAGGGTAGGCAATTGGACGATATAAACCACAAAATAGACAAACAGTAACACAATAGTTATCCCTACACTTCATTCAAACTTGACAGATACAAACAGAAACTCAAGTGAAGCCATATTTGTAAGTCTTTCCACTGCTTCAACAATATTCAACTCTGCTTTCAAAATAAACCTTTAATTCACTGCGGTACATGGCAAAGTATTCTGGCTCTACACAGCCGTTTCTCCTCGTTGCTTCTCTAGATGTCCAACCTGCCTCTTGCTCCACTCC
Source organism: Lutjanus argentimaculatus (assembly GCA_034769285.1). Classification (NCBI taxonomy): domain Eukaryota; kingdom Metazoa; phylum Chordata; class Actinopteri; order Lutjaniformes; family Lutjanidae; genus Lutjanus; species Lutjanus argentimaculatus. Next base: position 16,016,743 of record JAWZSL010000017.1, read on the forward strand.
TGATATTTTAACATCTAACACAGTGAATTAAGGATTTATTTTGACCAAGCTATAGTTGGTCATTTTTGGAGATGATTCTGGTGAGTTTTATGTTGTTTCTGTGAAGTTTAAATGAAGGGTGTTTTATAATGATTTGCAAGTTAAAATTACTGTATTTGTCAGTGGAGTCTTGTGGCTTGAGGACAAATTAGCCGATTAGTTGTAAATTATTAAATCCATCCGCAACCATTTGATAATCGATTAACAGTTTTGAGTTTTGAGTGACTCCAGCTTCTGTCATGTATGGTAGCAAAGTAAAAATCTTTGGGTTGTGGGCAAAACAAGACATTTGATCGTGCCACCTCGGGATCTAGAAAACAGTGATCAACATTAATCTTAATCTATTTTATGGACCAAACAACTGATTGATTCATTGAGAAATGAAAATAACCACCAGTTGCAGCCTTATACAGATTTATAATGATTAAGATTAAAGAACAATATAATAATACTAGGAATTATAATTACATTACTGACATGTTCGAAATCAAGTTTGTGCAGAAAACGAAGCTTCATCAGTCCAGACGAGGGAGAAAATTTGTGTTTTAACTGTGACCTATTTAAAGTTGTCCAGTGAGTCAACAAACTGCTCAGAGAGATGGTGGTGAATGTTCCACATTCTGCCTTTTGTTAAAGTGAATGCAAACGGTGGAATGTGATATCCTGTGCATATCCTTTGTTACTACAGTACAATCCCATGGCTCCACTTTCTGTCTGTTATTCCCATACCTATTGACTGTGGGCCTGTTGTGGAGTCAAGAGAGCACTTGTTGCAACCTTTTGTCCAGATGTAAGCCTATTTAAGCAGTGAATGGACGGGTTTCTGAAAAGACTCAGCTGTCCATCCGAAATGTCAAGCTCTAAAGTGTCCTGAGACTTTATCTTAGACTCTGTTCATGGTGAAAGAATTTCTTTTTAACCTAATCTTTCAGGCTGATTGTCCAAACTGTAATTTTCCAAGTAACCAGATCGCACGTGTGTGACTTCAGACGGTATAATCCTTTGCTTTCGTTACAAACATTGGTAAGCACGTCAACAATGCAGGAGCGGCTGAAGATTCAGTATCTGTCCAACAGATTCAATAGCACAGTCACAATGTGCGTTGCAGTTGGGGTTTTCACAGGAGTTTGGGACACAAGTCCTTGAGACTTTTTGTAAACAAACCAAATGGCCAACAGTTTGTAAGGCTGAGGTAGAGGTGTGTGCACAAAAGAAAAGTCCACATGTCTAGTCAGAAGGGGAAACACATGTAAATATTATGAATTAGATAAACAGGTTTTTATGTGCAAATGTCACGTCACAATGCCGACCTTTTCATTGAATGAAAGAGGGAGACTGTGTTCTCATAGTCAAAAAACATAAATAAGTGTCCATAAACAGAGTATGCATGGCTGCATGTAAACGTGAATATTAGAGGAATATTCACTGTTGTTAGCCATGTACACAGCTTAGTCGCAATATTGCCCTTTTCAGAATAAGGGTAAAAACTAGAATATTTTGTGCACTTAAACATTATCAATGTAGTCTAAAACAGGGCTGATATGAGATAAGACTATGAATATTCTTACTGACACTACTTGCCAGACATTACATGAAAAGATTTTATTACAACTTTTTTTGCAGAAATAAGTTAAATTGTTTGATGAGTTATTGCATTTTGCATTTGTTCATTTAGTTATTTAGTTGAATTTAGTAAAATGAGTGCACACTTTTGAACATTTTCTCCTGCCAGCTGTTTATGTAACATTACATAAATACTGAGAGCAGCACCCAACAGGGATTTTGCAAACAGTAAGGAGCAGATATCGGAAGGGGAGGAGAGTGTCGCCTGAAATACACTAGGCGGCAAATGGCAGACTTATACCCACAGTCTACATCTGGTGAGACAGACTTTTTACAGACCTAAAAAGAGGAAGGTGGCATCTGCCTCAATAACCCTCAAATATGCATTGCAGCCATTTGGTGTGACTGATTTTTATCTGATATGCAATAAAACCATATTTCATCTGCGTGCTTGAACACTGTAAGGTCATGTGAGCTACCTCTTGTTGGTTGGTGTCAGCCTCTCCCTCTTCCCGTCGGGGCTGGCAGGAGGATCTGGTGAATAAGGTCCAGGGGAGAGCGATGCAGGGCTGGAGATGGTGTACTCTCTGTAGTTCTGATTCTCATCTCGACTCACTATTACTGCCTCCTGCAAAACATGTTACTGCATTAGTATCTGTTGAGCGTAACTTGATCTTTATGTCTGCATTTTTGCCATACAAGTTGTGGAAGGCTTAATTGAGAAGCATAATGGACACCTGTGAGAATGTCAGCACACAGAAGTACATGTTGTATCCTCAAGCAGGACTGCAGATTTTGTTTCAGTATTAGCATGTAGTGTAGGTGGTGCTTTGGGAGCCATGATCTCAATAAAACACAGGAACAAGCTCTAAATCACCACAGTGACTTGTATTGCTTCCATCTTGAGGATAGCAGATATGTAATAAACAGATGTGTGATACATGTATTAGTAGAAATGAAGCAGCATGCCCCGTGTAGTCAAAACAACACTTTATCCAAATAAAACAGACACTTACGAGTAATGTAGTGGATCAAAAAGATATGGGGAACACAATTCTGGTAAGTCCACTAATCAAGACAAACTGCAGACAGATTAAAGCTCCTGTGGAGCTGCAGCACTGACCTGGAAACGTCCGGTGAGCTGCTCAGGGGTGCTGATGCCGTTGGTCTGTCCGGGGTTGGAAGGTACAGGTCTTGAAAGACAGAAGATCACAGAGATCAAATCACTGTCAACACTAAAAATGTCTGAATACCCAAAGTTAGTCCAATCGCATTACTGCTGAATTCAAAAACAACCAAGGCAGTAAGGAAGTTCAACTTATATAAATAAAGAAGACATTTAAAGCTGGTATATATGTGGAATGCCAATCCCCAAAAAGTTGGGACGTTGAGTAAAACATAAATAAAAACAGAATGCAATGATTTGCAAAAACCTTTGACTTATACTCAATTAAATACAGTACAAAGACAATTTATTTAATGTTCAAACTGACTCATTTAATTGTTTTTTGTAAATATACACTGTTTACCACTGTGATGCATCACATCTTCTTTTAACAACACTCAGTAAGCATTTGGGAACTGAGGACACTAATTGTTGAAGTTGTGAAAATGAAATTCTTTCTCATTTTTGCTTTACATACGACTTCAGGTGCTCAACAGTCCGGGGTCTTTGTTATATTTTGCACTTCTGTCTTGCTGAAACAAGCAGGAATGGCAGCATATGTTGCTCTAAAACCAGTATGTACCTTTCAGCATTAATGGGGCCTTCACAGATGTGACAGTTACCCATGATGCCATGGGAACTAACAGATGCTGGTGTTTAGCGCTGGTAACAATCTGGATGGCCCTTTTCTTCTTCTTTTCTTAAGCGCTTATCTTAGTCAAAAAATCATTTTGTAAATAATTGCATTCTGTTTTTATTTACATTTTACACGAAGTCGCAACTTTTTTGGGAACTGGAGTTGCAATTTGTTCAAGAACTTACAAGGAAAGTGCTGTGTGAGAAAACATAAGTCTGAGAGAACTGTGTTTTTGAACATCCCTTTTGCTAATGTCCTGGCGAACATCCATTGATATGTTCCCATAAATCCGAGAGATTACTGCAGAAGGCAAGTACTGCAAACTCTGTCCCCCTTTCTGAAAATATTCTCCCCGTGGATCTCGTCTTTCCAACTAGTCACTTTTGTTTTACTTTACTTAAATAGAAAACACATTCTGTAAGCAATTCCATCACTGAATTTGGAGAGGAAAATATGGGCAGTATAAGCGCCAATGCAAACACTCAGTGCCCCCCTGGCTGCAGGGCCAGAGGCTGACTGGCTCTTGGTTGAGCCCGGGGTAATGAGGCACACAGGAAGGCCTGGATGCCTGTGGTAAATCACCCAGAAACACACCTCTCGTGGCCTGGGCTCCACATATTGTTTACAAGAAAGAGATGGCAAGAAGACGAAAACTGATACAGCAGCCGTAAGACATTTCTTCCCGTAGGAGAGATATTAATGTGACAGGCCTGAAAAACTTCGGAACATGCTCACCTTCTGTTTTAAACTGTCTACCATGTACATGAGAACACCAGAGGAAGTCTTTAAGACAGTGAGATGTAAATTAGGTCAGTGATCAGATCAGTGTCTAGTCTAGCCTATAACCTCTGGTTACAGTTCTCCTTTACAGAAGAAGAATTTGCTTCTGGTGAAAATGCTAACTGACTATATACCACAGGGATATGAAACTGGCATAAATCAGCACTTGACACCTTTTGCTGATACTTGCTGCTCACAGCTGTCATCAAGGGGACCCGGAGTTAACCTGCCTGAGGCAGATTCTTCATATGTGTGCACTGTAAGAATATCTCTCCATTCTGAGACCTGGAATATTAAAAAACCATAACATTGTGGGTTCAAGAGGATTCAAATCCATAACAAAGGTACATATTTTGTGTCAAGCTGTGACCAGTATTTAATAATGTTGCTAAAGCGGTACTTTTTACAGTACTTTACTATCAGAAACAATCATATTTTTCTACAAATTTCTGTTTCCTATTTGACAGAATAAGCCAAAGTACCAAAATGTTCACTGCTGTCCAAAAACAAGCAGACACACACTTTGACTTTAATTTTGATCAGAAAGGTTTGTTTTTTTTTTAAATCAAAATTTTATCGAGGCAGACCACAGGGCTCCAGACTAACTTTTCTGCTACCAACTTCTGGTCACACCAGCACATGATTTGGTTGCACATTTTTTCTGTTTTCCTGGTACAGCATGGTTTTAATCAGTGACCTTGCGTGCTGATGAATCCTCCCAGATTGGGCAACTTGTACGAATGTGACCATGAAAAAAATTTATGTGAAATTAACTCACACACACAGTCTCAGTCTAGACCAGAAACTTTTGGTGCTTTAATGGTTTCAAAACTTTTTCTGCCAAAAGCACATTGAAGGGCAAGCCAAAATCTCAAGGCACACCAGTATTCATGCAAAATAGCCAATCCAACCAACAGAGGCAACAAGCACTGGCCAATCAGAGGCAGAGTTCATGGAGTGCGGGTGGGTAGAAAGATAAAGCCTTAATCAAAATCAAGTATTGTTTTATGATTGTATTGTTGTATGATTTTAAATTTATTGAATGTAACCAGGGCACCATCGAAAATGAGAAGGTGAAGTGGATAAAGGTTAATAAATAAAAAGCTGCATTTAATGTGGCATGCTAACGCCAGCAACTGTGTGAAAACTGTGGTTTGCTTGGACAGGTATTTTGCTTATTGCAATAACGATGTATAGTTGTCACAAAATCCCACGACACATGAACACCGTTTGGGAACCACTGCTCTATGCTACAACAAGTTTTGATCGCTTTTTTATGTTCAAAGTTTTTTTGTGCTTTTGGACAAGAAAAATAAAACTGACTTTACCAAACTTTCTGCTTTACAGATCAACTGTATCTCAAACAAATGCAGTTAGGTTCACATGATGTTTGTCATTGTGGCAACAGCACTTTCAGACAAAGTGTTCTGAATTCTTAGTGATCAAAAATGAGATAATGACTTGCTGCTGCATGCACAACACAGCATCTCCGTGTCAAAGAGGAAACTATTCTTCTGTAGGAGTATAGCTGTGTGGTAAAGCTATATTCTCGAGTTGTTCTGATTAGAGAGCAAAAGGATCACAGAATGACAAGTGCTTTAGTCCATGTGACATCATCCACGAGGCATCAATGAACAATGGAGTCCAAACAAGAAGCTGCGAACAAAGCCTGAATGAAAAGCTTTAAGGGTCAATGACAAGACAGTGATGGTGTGGTTGCTTTGTCATGTAAAAATAACCCCAGTTAGTAAAGCAGTACTGGGAAGAGCATGTCGTTGGATGCAGCAACAATAAACCACTGCCTCTGTATACAGCAGCAGACACGCCTAAATGAAAACATTCCTCTGTTTGGATCGGCTGATGCCAGCTTTTCCCAGAGGGCAACACCATCTGAGAGATGACGGCCAGTCCCCACATCACTGCTGGTTTGATGAGAATAAACTGCCAACCAGATGTGGAGCTGGAAAATGGGAGTGCTCTCAGCTAAGCACATGAGCAAATGAAACATTACAGATTTATTCTACTCTGTTACAAACCCTTTTGAGAGCTTGTCTGAGTGTAATTCCAATAGATAATATGCTTGATGAATGGGATTAAGGCAGGAGCCTGTGAGATACATGAGAATCTTGGTGCTGAAAACCACTGACGGTTCACAGAGCGGGATTAAAGACATGGCAGGACTACACAGTGGCATTGTCCTGGGCAAGCAAGGAGTAGTGGTGTTGTTTCTGGCTTGGTGCGAGACATGAGGTCAGCAGGGAAAAATTCACTCACATGGACATAGGACATCCAAGGAGGAAGTGTGTGAAAGCGCACGTGCATGAGAGCGTGAGTGTGTGTGTCTGGGTGCAATAAGAGAGAAGAAAGGGAGTGACGAGGGGCAACAGTGACAAGAAATGAGAATTTAGGTTGGACCTTTAATCAAAATGCCAGCCAAAAGCAGTCCTGGCTCAAAGGAAAACCTTTTAAGTGGCCAACTCCCTGTCATCCAAACAACGTCTTGGCAAATCTCAAAACAGGGTTTATTAAGAGGGACCAGGGAAGGGAACAGTGTGGCTCTCATACATGCTGGCATTTCCCCTGATTACAATCACTTGTTTTGTTTGTACAGCGCTTGCATGATGAAGTTAACAACAGTGTAAAGGAAGATGGAAGCTGACTGTGCTCTTGGCACAGAAACAGACATTTAAGATATTCATATGGGAAACAATGGTGCAGAGGGTTGCATTGCACTGCATTGTGTCTATTTTATGTTTATAAATCCAACATATATAATTGCACAACATAGAAATACATGTCATGATAGCAGGAACATAATTTCACTTCAGCACCAATTCAATGCTAAAATTCTGAAAATGTGATGGCAATCGTTTTTCCACAGTAGGTACAGAGGATGCAATTTTCCAGATCTGATAATCTGAACAAGTGTTAGAACAAGTGTTCTAATCTGCCGTTAAATGCCAAATGACGAAGAAAGATTTTGCATTCAATTACTATTTTAAGAGGAAAGGAGGAAACACTTCCAACTTACTACTGTAACTGAGCAAAACACCTCAAAAACCACTCTGATTGATCGACCACCGATCATTATTGGCTGATATTTGTATATATAAAGGCCGATCAGAAGAGTTGATCAGATGAGGCAAGGTCTAAAATGAACACCAGCCAATTGTGAAATGCAGGTAGATTTTCCATTTGGCGAGTGAATCTTGTAAGGATATCCATCGCACTGATGGGTTAATTCACCAGAATAATCATTTAATAATAAATGCTGAGAGTTTCTACCGCATTTTGGTGTCATTTACGGTCACGTTGCTTCTGCTGTTGGAGTTTGACATGCACATGCACACGCACACATGCACTCAGACAGGGACAGAGACTTTTTGTTGCATTCAGGTGCACTTCATAAATTCGGAAACCTACATGGCTTTCTACATAAAAGTGCGAGGGCACTGATAGGGACTTCATGGTGCATTCAAGTGCACCTCACAAATCTACATTCAAATGGCAATGAAAGTAATTTCAAATGGAAATGTTTCCATTTTTGTCATATTTACCTTTGTTGAAATACAGAGATCTACATCTGTCATTACATTCTTTTCTTTCACTAAAACATTTTAAATAATTGGATGCAACAATCCTAACAAACCCCATTTATTTCTAAATAAGATTTTTAAAATTCTATTACAAAAATCAGATCAAATTGTGTCTTATAACTCTTGTAAATAGGTTCCCAAGTTCCTCTGTGATAATTTAAGTTGCTTTGTACTTATACAATGTTGTTAAGGATAGTAAATAAACGAATAAAGAAAATAATAAGGCACACGATAAACAGAAGGCTTCAAATAGACCCCGTGACTGGTGTAGGCCAATGTTGCGTCCAGCAATCCTGATCAGAATACCCTTAGTAATGGTAGCAGGAATATTTGTTTCCATAGCAGATCTGCGTGCCAGCGTACCTTTCCACCACCAGCTGCAGCTGGGTCTTGGAGTTCTTGATCTTGTTCTGAGCCTCCACGTTCAGCATGTCGGCCGTGTTCTCCCCGTTGATCTCCATGATAATGTCTCCAGGTTGCAGGTCTGCCTGCTCTGCCTTGCTGCCCCCGTTGACCTGTTGAACAGAAGAATGAGCTCCAGTTAGATCCTAGTGGCCCCAGGTCCTGCTCTGAACATAGCACTTTATGGATGATATCAATCTGGCAAGCATAGGCAGCTCTGTTTCACTGGCTGACATTCAGCATTAACAAATGAGTAAATGAGCAAAGTGTTGACAAGCTGCTTCACACTTTTCCTACACGCTTAATCCAAATGTCTCTTTCAACAACTCATAACACTCAGAGTAAATACCAACAGACGCCACAGCGTTTCACACACATGGAATGAGGCTGCAGTGCCGGTCAACAGCGGACAGATTCATGACACCCTTGGGGAGAAGTCATTAGTGTGACACTACTTGATGGTTTGACTGGGCTTGACCTTTGCAACCGGCCTCACCGCATGTCAAAGCCAATGCTATACCACCACATCAGAGGGAATTCCACACTAATGAGCCGAAACATAACTGCTTGGCCACCACTTTCAGCTTGGTCCTGTGTCCCAGGCATACACAACCAACATGCATGCTTGCAACAAAAGGCAAAATGCGGAGGTCGATGCTGCAAATGCTTAAACATTAGAGAAAAGTATGACATATGCCACAAAGTGCTTGCCTCACAATTAAAAACAGAATGAGGCCATAAAACAAAGAATGCCAACCAAAATAAATGAAAAGCCAATCAGAGAGAATGAGCCCCAGTTCCAAAAAAATGTGGAAAATGTAACTAAGAACAGAAAGCAATGATTTGCAAAAACTTTGACTGATTAACTTTATTGTTTTTTGGTAAATATAGACTCATTCTGAATTTGATACCTGCTCCATGTTCCAACAAAGTTGGGACAGCAGCATGTTTACCACTGTGATACAACACCTTGTCTTTTAATAACACTCAGTGAGAGTTTGGGAACTGAGGACACCAATTGTTAAACTTTTGAAATTCATTCTCATTTTAGCTTGATATACGACTTCAGGTGCTCAACAGTCTGGTGTTGTCGGATTTTGCAATTCATAATGCACCACACATTTTCAATGGGAGACAGGTCTGGACTGCAGACAGGTCAGTCTAGTACCTGAACTCTTTTACTATGAAGCCACACTGTTGGAACACCTGTAGAATGTGTCTTGGCTGAAATAAGCAGGGATGCCTCTGAAAAAGACATCGTGTGGATGCAACATATGTTGTCATCACATATGTTCACAGATGTGACAGTTGCCCTTGATGCCATGGGCACACACCCACATACCACCATTTAGAATTAGCGTTGGTAACAATCTGGATGGTCCTTTTCCTCTTTAGCCCGGAGGTCACGACATCCTTGATTTCTGAAAACAATCTGAAATGTGGACTCGTCAGACCACAGCTCACTTTTCCACTTGGCGTCAGTCCATCTCAAATGAGCTCAGGCCTCAGAGAAGTCTGCAGCGTTTCTGAATGTTGTTGATATACGGCTTTCTCTTTGCATGGTAGAGTCTTAACTTGGATTTGTAGTTGCAGCGATAAACTGTGTTTACTGACAACAATTTTCCAAAGTATTCTCAAGCCCATGTAGTATCAGTTTCTACAATTATGTGGGTTTTTCATGCAGTGCCGCCTCAGGGGTCAAAGATGACAAGCGTTCAATGTTTGGTTTTCAGCCTTGCCCATTATACGCAGAGATTTCTCTGGATCTTTTAATGATATTATGGATTGTAGATGATGGAATCCCTAAGTTCCAGCAGTTTTGTGTTGAGAATCATTCTCAAATTGCTGGACTATTTCCCGACACAGTTTTTCACTAAGTAGTGAACCTCACCCCATCCATGCTTGAGAAAGACTGAGCCTTTCGAGGATGTCCCTTTAATACGTAAACACGATACTTCCCATGTACAAAAAACAAAGTTCATCAGTTTAAATATTAAATATATTTGTCTTTGTACTGTATTTAATTGAATACAGGTGGAAAAGTTTTTTTTTTGCAAATTATTGCATTCAGTTTTTATTTATGTTTTACACAATATCCCAACTTTGCTGGAATTGAAGTTGTATGACATATGCTACAAACAGTGCTCCCTTCACAATTAAAAACAGAGCCAGGAAACAGAAAAAGGAATGTAAACCAAAATAAATAACGAGCCAATCAGGGAAGATGAAAGTCTCAGTCTTACATCTATAGAGGAAAAATGGATGCCAGTCAACAGGCTGTTTGTCAGTTTAGCCAAGCACAAGGGCAGAGGTGCCATGTCTGTGGGCCCACTCGAGAGGCAATTAAGTGTTGCTGTGGTGACCCACAATAGTGCGTGCCTTTTCTGATCAGGACACGCCTGGTTTCACATAAACTAAGAGCAGTCGGGGTTTTTTTTTTCCAGGGTCTGTGCCCGAGTAAGCTATCTTTCAGGCCAAGAGGAATAAAAGAGGGCATCTATGTTGTGTCTGTGCCAAGTGCCGACCACTTCAGATGGTCCAACCCTATGGTTGCTTAACTGCTGGTGGGTGGGGGTGAGACAAGCCGTTTCTCAAACTGGGCTTTGCAGGCCATTTTCAGTGATGTAGTTTCTCCCTCAGCAGGAATCCCCGTCACTCCAGAGAGCCCGTTTGATATTTGAGACAAGCAAACATGCTGTTGTTTATTGGATAGCAGTAACAGAATCAGACTAAAAGACCATTATTCACAAGAGGACGCGTTTCTCTAACAGAAGTTGTCCAGAGGGAGCAAACAATAAAAGCTTTTGAAGTCAAAGCCTGTGTGAAGCACTGGTGCCCTGCCATGGTTTTGTCATAATTTATCCTTTATGGGTCTGAGGAGCTACTGGGGAAGCCTTATGGCTGGGCAACATGGCTTAAAAAGAACATCTCGATATTTTTAGGCTATTTCACAAAATGCAATATATATCTCAATACACACATTTTCTGTAAAATAACACACTGTAAAGTAAAGTAACTGCCCCTCAGCAGCGACCAGTGGAAACACTTAAAAGTCAAATATGACGATATGGTCATATATCGTACATTAATTCATACTTGAATATAATCGATCTATAACCCAGCTCTAGGAAGCCTCACTGGAAAAATCCAAGGATGTGCTGTGGGCAGAACTGGGTGTCTCTGGCATGCGGAGGTTTGTCTGAGTCTGAGTTTCCTTGTGGTGTTTACTGTGTGCTGTCTGCTTACAGTGGTAACTGTTTCCGCTTCTGCAATTCCATCTTCCCCTTTTTTAACAGTGACAGTGGAAAAATATCAGTAAAAACATCATGCACGTGCTTAAGCACAAATTTACTCATGCATGTGGTAATGTACACACAGAGGTATAAACCTACACTCACACCCTGCACTGTGGAATCAGGAACCCCTCACCTCCCACCTCAACTTCCACTGTAACTGTAATCAGTGGTTTCCTTCTAATGTAATCTATTTCCATTCTATTCTAACAGCTTCAGTAGTCAAGGAAATAGGTGCGAAGCAGCCCGCGAACACAAACAAAGACAAGAAAAGAGTCGTAGTGAGGAGGAAGTTGACTTTGCATGACATGCCATTACAGGCTGTGCTCTCACAAAAACAGAGGATATGGTTTGATAAGGTGTGACGGGGTTCAGCAACATGGTGGCTGTCGATGGGTACCTTTGATACGGTTATGGCCTTCTTGAAGTCCCTTCCTCCGTATATTCTGAAGCCCCATGGCGATGGGCCGATAAGGTTCACTGTCAGGGCCATTTAGTGATCAGGTCAGCACACACTTTTGTCAAAAACCCTGAAAAAAAGAGAGACACAGTGAACATGAGACTGAGTGTGAGTAACATGTGGAACATTAACATGTGTTTTTATCAAGATGTGTTTCTGCTGGCCATGTTTAAAGGGATAGTTCAGTTTTTTGAGAAATGGGGTTGTATGAGATACCTATCCATAGTCCGTGTTTTACCTACAGTAGATGGTTGTTGACTCTCGGGGTGTACTATATCATATCATTCATGATATATTGTTATGCTTTTCATGATAAAGAAAAAATCATATCTCAATTCATAAAATGAAAATACTTTGATTTGTTGACATAATGACATCACACGTTACACACAGTGAAAACATGCTTGGTTGAAAGTGAAAGTAGTGCTACCGGCTCCAGGGTGGAGGAGTTAGTTCCAAAAAGTAGTTTAGTTCCAGTAGTGTGGAAGTGGTTTGGTTACAAAAGATCAGATGTGCAACAAACCACAGTAATATGTAAGAAGTACAAGAAAGCTGCAACAGCACACAGAGGCAATACAACAAACATATTTCACCCACATGAGCAAAAGCACACGGGTGAGTATGAGGAGAGACAGAAATCCCACAAGGAGAGCTCAGCAGCTATTGTGAGTTCTACATCAAACAAATTGGAAAAGCATCAGGAGTACCAGTGTAGGAAGCTAAGCAATGTACTGCTGTGGACAGGATCAGGAGGACAACATATTTTAGCCCAATATAATAGCTCCTGTATTCTGCAAGGTAAAATTACTCTTTTTGCCAAAGGAGAGAACCCCCACTAACACAAAGTTGTTGCAGGAACGTAGTTGCAACATAACGTTTCCAACAGTGACACTGTAGCAACCTACCAAATAATGTTGCCAGCATGTTATTTTAAATGACCAACACCGATATGTTGTCCTAATGTTTCCAAAATGTGTTTGGGATGTTGTGATGTTTTAACAATGTTGCACAACGTCATTATATGAAGTTAAGGAAAAGTCATGCAGAGGACGTCGGAACAGACGTTGCAAAAATACCATAGAATGGAGCGGCGAAGTCACGCCCCTTCTGATGTGCCCCATGGACCTAACTTCGACAAAAAAAATGAACAGTAGTCTATGATGAAGGATTTTTTTAGGGGCGTGACTTCACCTCTCTATACCTGTTGTGTTGTAACGTTTCAACATCATAACAACAACAAAACTAATGGTAACGTAACGGTAATGCTGCAGTAAAATTGCACAGCGACACAAATACTACATCTCATGATGTTGCAGGGTCATACTGTGTTTGCAGGGAGAGTGATATTTGACTTACATAATGGCAGTTTCCTATCAGAAAAGCCTGTCTGGTGGCGAGGTTAAATGGTGAAAATATACATACACTTAAGCTGATGTTTTTTGAAGTGGCTAAAATACCTTTGGTTGCTGACCCTAACCACAGCAGTCCATTGCTTAGCTTTCGTGCTGGTGCTCTCTCTCTGCTTCTCCAAACTGGGGGCGTGTCGGCCACCATCTACTGTAGGTAATACATTGACTATTGATAAGAACCAAAAACAACCCACTTCAACTAATCCGAACTATCCCTTTAATATTAGATGAACAGGTGAAGACTGAGCATTTGCATAAGCCTCCTTTCATCTCCAGCAACACCTCACTTCCACTGGTCTAAGTCCCCTTGACATGGATTGTGTAACCACATCAAGTAGGAATGGGAAGAATCTGAAACCAAAGACACATGACCAACATTGCTTAAGTGCCTGCAAAGCCAAAGAGTTTCATTAAATCCAAATGCTCTTCCAAGACGGGGAAAACAAACGCAAACAGAAAGTCGTGCAAGGAGCTCGACGTTTCCATTAGTGTTTAATGTATATGTGTACAGTATATAGTGGTGTAGTATGATATATGACATGCAGTGTGGTAGCCCTTTAAGACAGGTTTATAGAATGGGCTGTATACTGTAAATAAACATGTGTAACAGTTGAGCTGTTTTGTAAATCTGTAGTTCATTAGTGGATATTCTATATTTGTGTGGTTAGAGTTTGCACGAAAATGTATAGATTTTGCTTTGCACAGGGTCTGATACAAATTTGTGAAAGTAAAACTGTAAATCTAGTGTTTAAAAATCAATTAGTTGGGGGACGCCATTGTAGAGTGAAACCATGTGAGGAGTTTTGCTTGTTCTATTCTCTTCTTGAGAGATTTTTTCAGCAATGACATTAATGCAATATCAAGAAGAACAAATCATATTTTAACATCATCCACATGGCTTTTTGCTTCTTTTACATATGGGACAAATCACTTCATCTGAACAATATTTTGGGTTGTCAGTCAGCACCAAATATCATGTTGTGCATTAAGGCTCAAAATTCTGTTAAGCGTTTGTTAAGTATTTTTATCCATCACAGAATCACACAGCTACATGACAGGACAGACAAGTAACAGATCCCACAGATGTTGCCTAGATCTTTAATTATGGTGACGACTGAGCTTTCAAAATATTACTGTACACGGTGCAGAATTATAATTGTTGATGACAGTGTGGTGTGTGCTGATGTCTTTGGCATGTCGGTTTCCTTCAGCAGTCTGCGAAAGCTTCTGCATGAGCTCATCTGTGTAAACATAAAAAAAATGAGTATCATGGTGCAAAATAAGGGGGGGTCTTTGGGGGTCTGAGACCACTTGATTGGCACTTGAGACCAGGGCTGTTGTGGTAAAAAAACAAAACAAAAAGGCAGCTGTCTTGCGCTTTTATAAATAAGGTGGACAAACTATAAACTTTACTCACCCAAATACAAGACAGATATCTGAGATTTTCCAGGGGACATCATGGTTGCACTTAAAAATACGGACTCAAATCTTGTGTTTTGAATTGAGTCTGTGTAAGACTTCAGCACCTGATTGCCACCTATTTCACACACTGATGAGGACTGTTGACCTAGCAATGATTTGGTAATGATTATTTGCTAACCAGCTTCAAGTTACTTGATACTAACGGATTTATGAGAAAGTACCTGTCTGCTTTGGGATTGTGTCAGGGCCTTCCTATCAACAAGTCAAGTCACTGTGAAATTCTCCTAGAGTTATCAGTGTGAAGAACAGAATGACGATAATGACGGATGATAATGTCCCCTATCAGCAAGGTCTTAAAGGGTAATCAGATGGGTTACATAACAAGACACTGACGTTGGCACTAAGTGAAAGCCTTTTAAAAACATCCTCAATTGACCTGTAAGTGTTTTGGAGGGGGAGACAGCAGACTGACTAAATGTGTGATTGTTGAAATTCTTATTATTTTTCTTTCAGTATCTCAGGCTATTAATCAGCTGTATGCAAGTCAGCAGAGTGTACTTATACATCTTTATATTAAAAAGAGAAGAAAATGTTATTTTTAGGTTATTATTCAATAGTTTTACTGGTCTGGCCCATTTCAGATCAAACAGGGCTCTATGCAACCCATGAGCTAAAGTGAGTTTGACACCCCTGCTTTAAAGCACTTACATATTTATGCTTATATTCTTCTTGTCTTAAAGATAACCTGTGATTCAGCTGCCACTTCACTAAAGCTCTGCTAATAGTTGCAGGTGAAGCTTGTCTGCTGTCTGACTGCATGTGGAGACACAGAGCTCTGTGGCATAAAGGGATGAAGGGATGAGCACTTACAGGTTCATAAACACATCAGCACCTGCACAATGCAAACACACAGACACACAGCTGCTGTATCTGCGACTTAAACTCACTGAGAAGACGTACATTATTTAAACTGAAGACATTAGTGTAACAGGTAATATATAGGTGTGCACACAGACAATGGCATAAGCTACTTTAAGTATAGACTGCTTCTCTAGAAAAATGAAATGTCTACATCCAAACCATTTCACACCATCTGTTGCTTAACTCACAACACAAAGCACAGTCTTGCATCAACCTCTGAGACAAAATGCAGAACTTATATTTATTAGCTGACTGTTTCTTTCTACAGAGTTGGTTTCCAGATCATGTACTTTACTTTTGACTTTTTGCTGTTAGATTTCTTATTTTCGCCATAATGATTGCTATTATTTAAAAGTCTACATGCATACTTTAGTTCAAATGAAAGCAAAGTCCCAAAGAAGCATAAAAACATTTAGCAAATCAGACAGTGTCTTTCAAGTAATTACAGCCTTTACATGTTTTGCACCTCTGAATACATACTGTTGTTTCATTTAATCACAGGTTTAAACCGGAGTTGGTAACACTGGAGAAACCAGCAAGGGTAAGCTAGATTTTGTACCCAGCTGAAAAAAATCCCACCCTCTCTGTTCAGGCCTTCTCTCCAAAGCTACTCCCCGAAAACACATGAACACATACTGGCTGACTACTGCTGCACGATGAGTCACTAAATTTATCCAACTACCTCATGTCTCCTTCAGAAGAAACAAAACACCTAAATTCATCACATAAACAACGAAAATGGGTATTGTGAGTACCCACAGCTGCTACACTTTATCTGTCATTCTTGTGCATGTTGTGCACTTATAACTTTAGCAACATATCTGCCAAGCCTGTGGACGACTCTGGTCATGCATAATGAGTGCTCAGAGAGTGCGTGCAGGTAGGCGGTCGAGCCGGGAAATTGGATGAATACATCGGTTATCTGCAATTGCCTGAGTTCAACACCGGTTGTTTTTTGGTCTGTCTAGTGAGAGCTGCTTCTCAGTGACGCACTCTCACCATTTTCACATCTATTGAGGTAAATTAAGCATTTATTTTAGTGGCAAGACTAACCAAGACAGTTTTGGTGAGTTTTGTTTTCCTGTGGGTTTGAATGAAGTGTGTTTTACAATAAGTGGTAAATAAGTGTGTCTTAGTTTGGTAATAGAGGAAAACTTGGACTCAGAAGGTGTACAGTTATATTTTTCTGCTTAATTAGGAAAATGGGTATAAGAATATTCCCTTTCTTGACATTTTGTGGTCATTTACTGGATGTGGCAAACTTAATGTAGCCGCACGCACACATTCCCCACCTGAAACTGAGGGGACTTAGCTGCCCATGACCTACCTGCCTGCCTGTCTATGTACCTGCAAATCCCCAAACCTAGTAGGCAGGCAGGTAGTCCAATGGTTTATTAGAGGCCTGCGACAGCCATAGATGCCTGATGACCTCAATACTAAGTTTACTATCAGGTTGAGCTGAGTTCAGGTTGATCCCAAGTGCTGCAGTGCTGACAGAAATGTACACTGTGGCCAACATTGGAATGTAAATGATAATCTTACTCAATACTTACTCCATAAAGTAATAAAAAACCAGCCAATTACGATTGCATAATACAGATCAAAGTTTCTTCGAGCATGAGGTGTAAGTAAGAAAACGTCTGGAAGCTACAGTACAGTGGATCTAGGACATCAGCCACGCTGCTCCCCTAAATCCCTCCAAACACTGGCCCATTTCATCGACCGCACATTCCACAAGTGTTTGGGACACACAGTGCAGACCCAGTTACTTATTAACAGTCTGGGCCAATTAGCAGGGTTACTGGGCTCACCATCATTAGGGTCTCTTAATTGCTGTGGCCTCCAGAAATAAGTGCAGTCGTGATAATGACAGTGAGCAGCCGCTCCAAAGTTTCCCAGCCTTGGGGGGTGTCAATTAGTTCCATGAGCTTCTGCAGTGTCTCCTATAGAGTGCCCATTATCGAGCGAGCACCCTGCTAATTCTCTGCGTAAACGTTCGCTCTTAGCATCATAAAAACGCTAGTGGCGGATAATGTCAAAGTGAAAGGATGGCGAAGGAATGCAGCGGAGCGGACAAACAGCGGAGAATAAAAACAACACATAGTGGTGGAGAGGATAAGTGGCACACTCATGGTCGGGCTCTGCTTAATTGGCCACTGATGAGGTTTTAAGACTGCACTGCTGCTCACATAAAGCAAAGTGCTGAACACGGATTGATGAAACCTCACCATCACACAAAAGTGCTGCTGGGAAGCTGCCAATTCACATAAAAGGTGAATTCTGTTCTGGTGACATCTCGCTGCTTTCACCGCCGTAACAATTTAGCATTACAATTCAACACGCCCTGCACAATGAGAAGAATTCTAGTCATGAAGTCATTTCTATGGCTCGCAGTTCAGCATCAGCCACACTGCAGGAGGGGGCATAAGGAGAATGGAAACTGACGCTGTAGGTGCAGTGAAATACTCTCACGTCCGAGAAGCACAATGGAGAAGTTTATGGCTTACCTGCATTCCTACATACCAACAAACAGAAAGGTGTCAAGTCTGACAGACAACAAGAGGCAGAATACAAATTTCCTAGACAGGATTATCCATCGGCTCATACACTCAGTAGTGACTTTATTATATAACAGCAGTGCTGTAAATCCTACATCCTGTACTCAGCTTTGGTTTAACCTGTTTTAAGCATGTTGATTTAACTTTATAGTCAATTCTGGAGACTCTAGAAGGCTGTGCTGTTGAAGTGTATTGTGCGATGTCTACCAAATTGGCATACAACAATATAAAACATTGCAATGGACGATGATATCATTGTTGGTCTAAAAGGGTCTTTATCTCAACACCACACATCCTTTCCACACTACCTCAAATACTGACGGCTTTTAACTTGAACTGTTTTGGTGGTAGAGGGCGCAGTGCTAGACTATTTTGATGATAAATTAATCGTCACTGAAATTTTTCATCAAAATATACATTTCTGACATTTTATAGACCAAACAATGAAAGCAAGAGCATATTTTATCACCATGTTTCAAGTGAAAAGTGAATGTCCACCAAATCAAAAACAAACTGGCAAAAATATTCATGTTTAGCAGCTTAAGAGTGACAAAAAAATTTGAATTTGCATTGTTCAGAGACCCAAACCTCACTGCTGTTACTCTGCGTGTAAAGCATACTTTGGGGTGGCAGGATTGATGAGACGTTCAAAAGATAAACAAAACCATAATGAGGTCTGGCATCACTTGGATCAGACTGTATTTATGTTTCCATAGGGACATGTTGCGCTCTCTGGGGGGAGTTTAAGCCCTCAATACATAATCTGTATGTTAAAGGCCTTTCGGCGCTCGTCACATCCGTGAGAGATTGTCCCTACAGGCAAAAGAGATAGCGGAGGTATGAACGGGATGAGCCAGCCTTCTCCCACTGTTGGATTCAAGACATGTTGCTCCAACATGCAGAGAGCCTCAAGGGTTTCATTTGGAAAAGGTTTTCAATAACACATTTTGTCCTCACGGTGAAAATTAAAAGATCAATCCAAAGAACACTATTGGTTTTCTCAGAATTTTGGTGAAGCTAAAACATATGTGACTGTTGGTATTTAATGCTGCTCTTGGACTCTGAATTAAGTTGAAACAGTTTGTAAACTATTCTTAATTTAGGATAGAACAACTTCTGTTCTGTAGGTATTTTTATCTTTGACTAGTGATGAAAAAAGCCAGTGCTGTAAGGCCCCAGTATAACTCCCTGTGGTCAGGGGCAGTGAACGTAAGTGTCATTTAGGCTGACGCTCATAGACATACAGCACCACCTAACTGATGTGCAATCTTAAATTAAGCGTGATTACCTAACATGAAGTTATGGGTAGTTTGGGCTGCACGAGTGAAACCTGCGAAAACAAGTCTGAAACCGTGTATGTAATTGACTGGAGTGTGGCAAAAATTATGATGACTCACTGTTGATGAGTCATTAACTTTTATCAGCATGTCACCACAACACAGCTGCAGTATGGCAACCAGAAGTTATGTTCACAGTTACGCGAGTATTTTAAAGGAACAGTTCAAAATATATGTTTTTCCTCTACCAGCAGTGCAATTTATTAATCTAGATTGTTTTGGAATTTTAGAGATATCAGCCATAGAGATGTCAGCCCTCTTTCAAATATAATGGAATTAGATAGCACTCGGCTTGCGATGCTCAAAGCAGCAGTGATGATAACCCTGTGATGCTTGCTGTGGGGTTGAGCTCATTACCATCATCACCACAAATTTTATTTTGAAGGGTCAGTCTCATGTTGAGATCAGTGCATCTATTAATACACCTACGGATACAAACAAGTCAGGAACACAGCCTCTGATTGGTCGACTCAATCCAAGGCATCTTGGAATTGCCAGTGGTTGGCTAACAACATGCTAACAACGACAACAAATGTTTTGAAAACTGAAAAATGGATAAAAAACTACAGAAGAATTTCAATGTTTGGTTAATCATTATGGATTTATTTTACCATGTCTACAAAAAGACCCTGCAGTTCAAGGTTGGATTACAAAACTTCTACGATCTCACAGACTCAGTCTTATAAAGGTGCAGTACTAGTATTAGCATTAGATTAATGTTAACCTTTCCTGCTCAGCTTACTTCAGGGCTAATCGCAGTCACTGTTCTAGCCATCGTGAAACAACAGACAAGACTTTTCTTGGTCTTGAGAAGCTGTAGCATTTATTTACTGACACATTGTAATCTGAACTGTACATTTACTGCCAGTCTGACAACTTAATGTTAAGCTTAAGTTTCGCTGCACACACTTACGCACTGACCTATTCTTTAAAGGAGCTTTTATACTTCCTCTTGTTTATATTGTTCCTATTTTATATATTTACTATTGTTTATATGGCCTGTTTACTTATTGTTTTCATTGATGCTCCTTTCTATTTTACTGTCCACTTTGCTGCTGTAACACTGCAAATTTCCCTGTTGTGGGACTAATAAAGGATTATTTTATCTTATCTCTATGCTCATCACAGCATGCTTCAATAAAGTCCAATAAAACGTAATTATTAAGGCAGTCGCAGTAACCGTCATCCCGTAGGAATATGTTGCTTTGTCACCACAGGGTGAAAAAATCCATACCATCACAGCCCTAGTAGGAAATATTTTATTTAAACCAAACAACACCCGCTAACCGCATCACTGCCTGGAAGGAAGCTACTCACTGGACACGAGGCTCAGCAGATCAGACCAAAATCATTAAGATGGATAAATAGCACCACAGGGTGTATTTTTGTTTTGGTGGAGAACTTTCCCTTTAATACTGAAAACTGAAAAAAATGGATTCACTGGAAAGAATACATGGCTGCTAAACACGCAGAATGAAATGGCCAGCCAATAAATATATGCATTGCAGAAAACCATCCTTGAGTTTAACAAAGCTAACTCTCAGAATTAACACCTCATTTATTCCAGGGAATGAAACATTTGGAAAAACGAGTTGTTACCACATGTACCGTAGCAGAAATGAAATATTCATGAAAACGGAATAACACTGGATTAACTGAGCAGATAAGCTGACTCAAACTATATCTCTGCAAAATAAAACGTCTGGCAGCCAAACCTGGCCACCTACAACAACTCTTCACCTCATCGCTGAATCACCAGAGTTCTTAACTGAGATTGTTTTTCTTCTGCTTGAACTCAGGGCCAAAATCCACTGGATTGAAATGAACAAGCACTGGCTCTCCAACAAGCTAATACTGAAAGAATGGCTGATGAAATAGCAGACGCAATACATTCAACTGAAAGCTCTGGCTGAGCTTCGATGCAAAGGCACACAGTCTCTCTCTCAAAAGAACCACAGTGGCTGCAGGGGAATATTCCTGGCATGAATCACACTTGTCAAAGCTCTCGCTGGTGGCCATACACCAATGTGAACTTTCCACAGCCCTCGTCAGTGATGCGGTCTACTGTTGACTCTACCCTGCATGTGTCACGCGGGCAGTACCCTGACAGGTCGGCACTACCTGGACACACACACCCACTGAATAATAATGAGAAGAATGCAATAGCAAGCCCCTCCCTGGACTCAGCAGGGCGAAATAACATTCTAGACATTCTCCAAATCACACCCATTTGGTCAGATATAGCTGCAGTCACTAGGGAGATGAGAAAATAACATCAAACAATAACAAATGATGTCAAAAAGGGTGTTGGGTTGTGGACTTTTTGTATCGTTAAACATACTGCTAATCACACATGTGTCATCAAAATAATTATAGATGAAGCCATACCTGTAATTTTTGTGGGTTACTCCCTTTTCAGTGAGAAAACTTTTAAGGATGCACACTCCTGTAGAGTTTCATGCTGTAATGTAGTCTTAAAACGTTACATAATCTCACAACTCTGATTCCAAAAAAGTTGGGACGCTGTGTAAAATGTAAACAAAAACAGAATGTAATTCTATCTTTGTACTACTCAACTGATATTCAATTGGATACAGTACAAAGACAAGATATTTAATGTCCAAACTGATAAACTTTGTTGTTTTTTGTTTTGAATTTCTTGCATGCAGCACATTCCGAAAAAACGTTGGGACAGGAGCATGTTTACCAATGTGTTATCATCACTTTTCTTTAAACAACGCTAGGTAAAAGTTTGGGACCTGAGGACACTAATTTTGAGGTTTGGAAAGTGAAATTTTTTTCCCATTCTTGCTTAAGTTGCTCAACAGTTCAAGGTCTCTGCTGTCGTATTTGGAGTTTCATCAGGAAATAAGCAGGGACGCCTCTGAAAAAGACGTCTGGATGGCAGCATATGTTGCTCAAAACCTGTATGTACTATTCAGCATTAATGGGGCCTTCACAGACGTGACAGTTACCCATGATGCCATGGGCACTACAGACCATCACAGAAACTGGCTTTTGAAGTTAGAGTTGGTAACAATCTGGACGGTCCTCTTCCTCTTTAGCCCAGAGGACACGATGTCCACGATTTCAAAAAACAATCTAAAATGCGGACTTCTTGGACCACAGTACACCTTTCTACTTTGCATCAGTCCATCTCAGATGAGCCCGGGCCTCAGAGAATTCTGCAGTGTTTCTAAATGTTGTTGATATATGGCTTTCTCTTTGCATGGTAGAGTCTTAACTTGGATTTGTAAATGCAGCGATACTCTACGTTTACTGACAACAGTCTTCCAAGGAAAGGAGAAAAAAAACTGAGAGACTTGCCGATTCAGCCTTTTGATTTTAAACTGAATGCTCACTTTGATTTAATATTGAAATGGTGACACCCTTACAACTGAGCCTTTTAAGGATGCCGCTTTCAAACCCAGTCATGATACTGTCACCTCCCAACTGTTTTGAAATATGTTGTAGGTATCAAATTCAGAATAAGCATTTATTTACAAAAAAATCAATGAAGTTAATGAGGTAAAACATTAAATATCGGTCTTTGTCAGTTTAATATTTACAAAAAGTGGATTAGCTACTACTGTAAGAACTCTACTGTAAAAAAGACACTGTCTAAGATTACCCATCATCTCTTTACTACTTACACTTTGCTAAATAACTACAGTGGACTGGATTGTGTCCATGTTGAAGTAACAGGACAAGGACACTGTGGTCCTGGTTCCACTTATCTCCCTCTGCATCATCATCATCATCATCATCTGGAGATCATGTTACTGCTGTTCACACTGACTGCACACTCTGCTGCTCAGCAATCAGTTGAGCTCACCACATCCCCTGCACGCACCATTAGGCCCTGCTCTCAAAAGACACACCAACCACCACTTTGTTCAATACATGCACGCTCTTGAAACATACAGCTGCAACAGTGCATCTCACCTCTTTCAAAAGCATGATTGATGTTTGTAAAAAACGCCTCTTTTTGTAAAGTTGGAGACATCCTGCCGTTTCTACCAAATCTGATGCAGTGTGAAAGAAAGAACAGTCAGAACCGTCCTACCTCTGTCAGCTAAAACTGAAAACCACCGCCAAAAAAACACTCTCCTCAATCAGACCTGACAGACAACCAACTTCCTGCATAACCGAACACATGTTTCAGAGAAAAGGCCCTGAACTAAATAAAAAACATACAACACAGTAGTGCTTAACAAAACTAAAAGACTAAAATGTTCTTCTGCTTCAGTTAAAACCTCAATGCAATTGTAAAACAAACAAAAAATTCTTTCCCTGAATTAGAAGGTAACAAGTTGGCCTTTTCCCTGTTTTCTTGAAAAGCCACCACCACTGCCTCGCTCTATCCAAAATTACAGTGGTCTGTTTTTGGTTCCTTGATGGCTTTAGCCTTCCTATCCAATCTGACTAAGAGCAGCAGAGTGTTCTCTCTGGAAAAAAAAAAGCAAAAGCCATCAGGAAACAAACACAATATAAAGTGAGAGAAGGGAAAGGTAGAGCACACACATGAAAGGCACCATCACAATGGGGAAGGTACACAAACAGCAGGCGGCGGGGGTTCGGGAATATGAGGTTTCACTAGGACTGTTCTGGATTATACATGAACTCTGAGATAAAGTATTTTCCCACCTGCTGAGCTCTGCACAAGTGGGATCTATTTATCTCTGAACAATTTGATTAAGTGAACTAGAGGAACAGCCATGTCTAGACATCTTTAAAGCGATATTCCACCATTACATGATAACCCACTCAGTATGTACTCACCTCTATGCCGATGTGATGATGGTGAAGATCTTCAGTTCACAAAACAATCCTGGAGTTTCAGCAGAAAACAGAGTAGCAGCCTCATCCAGTACAATGGCAGTGAATGGAGACCACGGATAAAACGTTAAAAAAAGAACACAAAAGAAACACAAAATGTCTCCATCCTACTTGTGTGTTGTAATCCAAGTGACCGCGAGCCGCAACATTAAAAATTAACCGCAAAAGACGCCAGTTACGCCATGTTTTTTAGCCTGAAATGTCAACGGGTAGGTAGGATGTAAACATGGCGTCGATCTCGCGAGACTTCGTATATCTCTTAATGGACGCACGTGTGGAAGTTTCGCGAGAACGACGCCATGTTTACATCCTACCGGCTACATGCTACAGTTGACATTTCGGCTAAAAACATGGTGTAAATGGTGTCTTTCGCGGTTAATTTTTAATGTCGTGGACACTTGGATTACACCACACAACCAGGATGGAGACATTTTGTGTTTGTTTTGTGTTCTTTTTTTAACGTTTTATCCGTGGTCTCCATTCACTGCCATTATACTGGATGAGGCGGCTACCCTGTTTTCTGCTGAAACTCCAGGATTGTTTTGTGAACTGAAGATCTTCACCCATCATCACATCGGCATAGGGGTGAGTACATACTGAGTGGGTTATCATGTAATGGTGGAATATCGCTTTAAACCTCCATTTGGTAAAATATTTTGTAATTTTTTTTTGTCAAATAACAGACAAAGTATGCATAATTTTAATTTTCAGGATATTTTTAGCGCACACTTTAGGGTGCATTACCTTAAAGCAACACTGTACCATAATGGTAAGGAATTTAAAAAAGAGAGTTATTGTTTAAAATTTGACAGCCCCTCCTCACCAGAAAAATGTGCATGTGGTTGTTAAGTGCAATTAGCTTATCCCAACTGCTATGTCCGTTTATTGTTAAATGGCATTCCCAAGTGGATATAGTAAACATGACAGGAGAACTAGTAGAAGCGAGAAAGTCTGCATTTGGACACTGTGGGGTGGAGGGAAGGCTCAAACAAACTTCTCAGAAACAAGTTTCTCCAGGGGAGACCAGGGTTTGAGTCCTGCGTGGAGCAAAATGTCAACATGAGAGTTATTTATAGTTTTGAGTAAATTAGAAATTCTAGCTAACATTGTGGTTATTTGAACCCAAATCACAATCTTTTCCTAAACCTAACCAAGTACTGTAGTTTTTCTGCCTAAACCTAAACAAACTGTAACCATTTTATGACGTAAACTATGTGTCACGTGAGTCATGTCATTCAAGCGACGTCACTTCCATCATTTGACATATGTAACGTAGTTATTTAGTCCAAACCACAATCTTTTCCTAACCCTAACCACATAGTTTTTTGTGCCTAAACTTGACCAAACTGCAACTGTTTTACAATGTAAACCACATGTGTGATGTCATGTGGCCTATGTAACGTAGTTAAGCCCTGGTAAGCCTGTCGCTGCCAGTTTTCTCCACCAGTAATATATGTTGTTTTGGGAGTAATTGACAATCGACCTATTCTGGGATTTAGGTATGAGGACGTGTTAAAATTTGAATCATATTTACCATTTTACCATAATTGAGGATGTATTGTGTGAGTGGGCTAAAAATGGGTATGTTACCCAGAGGTAGCACCGTACCACAGAGGGTTAAGGGAAGAGAACAAGTGATTTACAGTCCTGCAGAGCTGGCTTGAACTTGAACCACAGCAGACCTGCTCATTCAGAGGAGCAGAGAAGATAACAGCTTCACCAATTCAACTAATGTGACATAAACACTGACTTAAAGCATCCTGAGGTTGCACCTGGTTCAGCCCCTCCACAAATCACACTACTGACTGCTTCATGTGTGCAGACAGCCTTCCCTGCTCAGTTGCAGTGACAGGGTGCTAGAAGTATGCACTCTGTGTGGGCTAAAGTTTTTCTAGTCATTTAGACTGACTTGCAATTTCCACTTCTATCATGCATCATTAGCCAAAACAGCTCGTCTGTGGGTGCTGCACACTTTAATTGTGCACATACTGTACTCGGCATCAGTCATCATTTAGCAAGGCTTCACTGCATTCCCCAAGGTTCCCACACTTTTTATGGACAGATACAAGTCTATCAGGTTTAATAACTACAATTAACCTGTGATAAACCACACTATGTTCCATAAAAATAACAACATAACATATAGTTTCATACAGAAATAAGCTTTCCCAGGGACGACCACAATAGATGCACATTAGACAACAGATATGAGGCACTGCTGCAGACTAAACTATGCAACAGTATAGCTGGGTGATGCAGACAAAATCTAAATATTGTGGTATTTTTGACTAGGCCACAAAAGTAACACCAGCCACATCCTGGTAAAACATGCAGTTGGCAGGCAGATTTGCTTCACTCACAACCTAACAGAACAAAGGCTGGTGAAATGTGAACATGCACTAGCCAAGTGGCCAGTGGTCAAAAAAAAAAATCCTGCCCCCTGTTTTTGACCAAATATCGCAATATTTATCGATACTGTCACAATATTGTAGGCACGACTATTTATGCTTTCATAAAATATTGATGCAATTAGATTTTTTGATAAATAGTCATCAGTAATGTGGATGTAATCACAAGTGGGTAAAGCTAAATAATAGAACAGGTAGAACAGCCTGGTAAGTTCAGATAATGACATCACTTCAATGTTATGTAGCCTTTAAAACCAGGAAAAGACAACACCTATGACATATCACAGTATAACAATATCCTAAATCTGATACGATATCTAGTCAAATATCACAATATCGATACAATGTCGATATATTGTCCAGTCTTACCATGGAGTTTGAGAGTTTTTGGTCTTAAGAAATTCCTTATAAACATATATTTTTTTTAAATATTTAGGTTTGAGGACAGGAAAGTCTTCATAGTTAATCAATTATCAAACTAGGATAAATAAATATAACAATTACAAATCAAAACAGCCAGCCTAATTTCTTCCCTTGTTGTTCCAACTTCCAAAAAAAATGTGATAAAAGTTAAAATATTCTATTAGAGCTGACTATGAATCGATTATTAAATTAATCACCAACTATTCTGATAACTGATTAAGCGGTTTGAGTAATATTTTAAGACCTCACTGTAAAGCCACACTAACTTTAGACAACACTTGTAAGTTATTGAACATTTCTCAGTAAGAGCTTGTGGATTTTACAGTAATACAAAGTTGTCACTCATATCATGATAACAAATAATCAGTCGTGGAAAGTAACTAAGTATAATTTTGAGGTGCTTTCCTGGAATATTTTTCATTTTATTCTACTTCATACTTCAACCCCACTCCATTTCAGACTGACATACTAAATATTGTTGTTGCCAACTATTTTTTTATGATCGATTTCGAGATCCGTTTGAGCAATATTTTAAGAAAAACACGTTAAAATTCTGAATCCAGATTCTAAAATGTTAATATTTTCTCATTTCTTTACTCCTTTATCAGAAACCAGAATGACAGAATTATGACAGTAAACTGAACATGTTTGGGCTGTTGGCAAAAAAGACATTTGAGGACATCATTCTGAGCATTTTCTAACGTTTTATTGACCAAATAACTAAATAATCATTAGTTGAAGCACTATATTCTAGTCCTCCTTTTGCTGTGGACCCTCTACAACTCGCCCAAGGACCCTTGTTAAGTCCCCAAACCCCAGTTTGAAAACCATTGGGCTATAAGATTTTAAAAAGTGAAGAAAAAAAAGCCTGTGCTCGCATTCAGCATCCCCAGCAATTAAGCATTAAACTCACCAGAGTTTTGATTATCTGAGCTGCAGCGAGGACATCAGATTAAATCCAGTTTCTTGAATTGGCCAACAGAGTTTAAGCAAGCTGAGACACTTTTAATAACGCGTCTAATGTGTGTGCTTACCAAGGTGAGCTCAGCGTGAATTAAGGTGCAGTCTCCACCTGTTAATTCTATGAACACACACACCCAGCAGCAGGTCCCGGTTAAACAACAACTGCGTCCAAAATGCGAACAAACAGGCAGAAAGCAGCTTTATGAGTTCCTCCGTCAGTGAAGCGGTGATGAAGCGCTGGTAGTCCCTTCTTCTCTCTGTCTGTCTGGCTTCTGTTGTCTCAGACGTGAAGGTGTCACGCAGGAACACCACCTGTGGCTGCGCGCGCAGTGGTATCACTGGTTTGCACGACCTCGCGTGCCATGTGCTATTACCAAAATAAAAGCTTTGACACAGCAGTCAGTCAGACGGGCGGCCCGGGGCGTGTCCCATCACAGAGGAGGCAGGACAGGACAAGAGGGTGCCGCGGTGATAATTGAGCCATTTATCCCAAAACTCACTGCGGCTGCGTCCTGTGTCCGCGCGCCACCTGCTGACGGCGCGAGGCACAGCAGCACGCGCTCCCACCAGAAGCATACCTGTGATGTAGTTCACCTTTCTGTCCTCCAAGCGAAGTTCATTAAGATTAATCGCTTCCACCTGACGTCACAGGCGGGGTTTGATGGCTGATTAGACGCTGAAACTTGATAACTGGTTTATATCAAACAAATGTAACAGGGTCATTCTGCAAAAACGGTGGAACCTACTTTTTAAAACACCAAAATCCTTGAAGTTTACCTAATAATCACATTACTTATATTATGTTCAATAAATAAAGACTGTCCTCGCTATAATAAAACAAGTTTATACATCTAATGTTTAATTTTAGCAAGTTATTAAAATACCAAGTTCATGGCATTGTCTTGTCACTTATATTATGCATTGAAGTTGATAGTTTAAAATACTTTTACAAGAATCAAACCTAATTCACATTTGAATTGTAAATAAACAGCTATTTTTCATCAATAATATGAAGAGAGTGAAGAATTGAATATAGGTTGTTTGGTTTGTTAGTACATTGGTTATTTATCAAATTTGTAACTGAAAAGAAGCTGTTTTGTATTTTATATTTTATTAAAGGTTGAATAAATAGGATTTGTTTGAGCTGCTTGTAAACACACCCAAGAGACTGATGAGTCTCATTCCCAGGATGTCAAATACCGATGCCAAAATACTGAGAAAATAAGAAAATACAGGCAGATACAGACACCAAAATGCACACCACATGGGATTATGTTTATGAGTCTGTACATTGTTTTATAAAGCAAATATTAAGGCATATTATGCCTGTGTTACTATAATATGATATTCTCCTCTATAGAATGAACATAACCACCTAAAATCAACATGAGAATTCACAATAAAGGAAATTAACTAAATCATATGGTTACACCAATAAAATTAATAATAATTAATGTCTTTTTAATAACATTTCTTATCATTTCCCACTGTAAAGTATACAGTTGTAGCCTAGCTTGTGTTTCTGCTACATGTGAATTATTCTTTGGGGGAATGTAGGAATGTGTGTGTTTGTTTGTTGTGAAGTACTAGAACATGTAACATGCATAAACATACAAAAACAGTCATATACACTTAGTGGCCACTTTATTAGGTACACCTCTGTATTCCCATTAAGTAAACACTGTTTTGTTTTTTTGTTTTTGTTTTTTTTGAGATTGGTTGGGAAATAAATGTTTTTCCCAGAAAAAATGGAATCGTTCACAGGTCAGTCTTGACTTAACAAAAATGGCAACGATGATGACATGACACAGCAACGGGTCAAAGCATTTAACAGAATAAACACATGAACAAAAGCGACTCTCAGTATCACTCTGTAATGTTTAATTGCTTTTTAAAAAATTGCGTACCATACACATGAAATACATTGTTTTATAAGCAAATATATATTATACTTTCAATTTGATAAAAGGTTACAATCTGTACAATCATCTCCTGTGGTTACGGAATATGATTCATTTTTACAGTGAAATAAATCATGAATATATCATATAAAATTGCGAAATGACTTCATGATAAGGATTTTCTAATGAGGCTTAGAAAGGCCACATTTGTCGAAGGTTGCACCGCTACAAACATACAGTAGGCTGAGTGGTTCTGGAAATACTGTCAAAGTGAGTGTGTTAATTAACCCCGTAAGCAGAGAAAACATTATGAAAACCAGGCATAAAGTTTGTTCAGTGGAGAATTTAAAAGAGAAATGTAATGAAAGGTTAGATTTGGCAAGTACAGCTTTACTTAAAATACTTCAGAAGATCATTTAACCATTTGCTGTGGAGGATTTAATTAGAGCTGATCTTGTACAACTTACAGAGGTTTGAAATTTAATTTCAGAGCAAAGCAACTTCTATTACATTTCAGAACAGACCATGATCTACCTCTTTACTGTCAACTTTGGTATCCCACTCCATGACTTAAAGGGATAGTTTGGATTTTTTGAAGTGGGGCTGTGTGAGGTACTTATCCATAGTCAGTGTAATTAGCAACAGTAGATGGCAGTTGACACAGTGCTGCTCTTTGGAGAAGCAGCAGGAGTACCGGTGTAGGAAGCTAATCCCTATCACTTTACATGCATGCTATATTTATAATATTTTCTTATATGCTGATGATATAAAAGGCAAATATTGCTTATTCCAAAACAACCAGATTCCTTTGACAAAAACAGCAATTTTACCTCGCAGAACAGCAGGAGTTGCTTGTCTTTTGCTGCCCTTGTGAGGCACTTCATAACATGCATTTCGAAAAGTGCTCTATAAAGATGAAGATTAATATTTTTATTATTATTATTACTGTAGATAATACACTGACTATGGGTAAGTACTGTACTTCAGTCAATCACTCTTCAAAAAACCTGAACTATCCCTTTAAGAGGAACACATGTCATTCATAAAAAGCCAAATATTCTCTGATGAAAAACTTGCTTGCAAGACCATCACATGCATTAATCATTTTTACTCTTCCTGCCCAGTAAACTTGCCATGTTGGAGCCCTCACTGCTCTTTACTTTAAGCTCATATCTACAGATGTTCAGAGTTGTTTCTTCAAAACTTGTCCCGGGTGTTTTCAGAGATCTGAAAGAAAATCTGAGGAAGATATTTGAAGGAAACATTAATCCGTTGAAATGTCAGGGAAAAATGTGCCACCCTAATTCAATATTCTCTGCGGTGGTCTGTGATGGCACTGTGGTGACAAAGAGCTGAATGCAGCATCACACTGTCTCAGGACCTTGGAAGGAATTGTTCAGCTGTCCAGTGGGAAGGAATGCAAATTTCCTGCAGCTGCAAATACTTAGCAGAACAAAAAACTCCATTCTTTGCATCTGAAACAGTATCATCAGCATTCATTCTTTCCTCTCAAGTGGTGTGTGTGAAAACACTCTGCAAGTCTCAGTGGAAAACACACACACACATGCACTCATGCAGGGAGGTGAGGTGAGAAACCACTCGATGTCCCTGCCTTCACCTCTGTTCTGGGAAACAGAGAGAACATGCAGGTCTGACTCAACCAGATGTAGGAGTGTGGTGGGTAAATGGGATGAAGAAAAACGCTGGGGTGTCAAAGAAAGCAGGATCTGTTGGAGGGAGTGGAGGTGACTGGTCGGGCTCTTATGAGTCCAGGTGGATGTGGGCAAGCAGGAAGTGGGGAGGTCAAACCGGTGCCACGTAATTCCCAGGAAAAGTCCCAAAAGCACGAGTCCGTTCTGACGTACCTACAGAGCAGAGAAAAAAATGAGTGTATGACTGTATTCTAAAAGTTGTGCCAATTACATCTGCAATATTTCACGATGTCCACTAGAGGGCGAGCTGACACCATACTTTCCAAACTTGAGCCCTTAAAAATAGGATTTCAAAGCAAAAGCAGGGCTCTCGGGGTCTTCCATCAGAAAAAGAAGAGTTTTAGAGACTTTGTTTCTTGCAGTCTGGTGACTTTTAAAGGGGCAGTTCACCCTAAAATCAAAAATATAGATTTTCCTCTGGCCTGCAGTGTTACTCATCCATCTAAAAAAACTTTTTGGTGTGAGTTGCAGAGTTTTGGAAATACAGACAACTCCTGCCTTAAACACCCACCCATCCCCTTCCTCATTCTCTACCCCCTCCTAGCCCCTCCCCATCCCCCTTACAGCCCCCTGCCTACTTTTTAGCATTGTTCAACATCATGCAATGGATGGATTTAGGCTCAGACAAGGGAGTGAAGTTACACTTTGAAATAAATCTTTTATTCCTTACCTACAAACCAGCCGTCATCACATTTCTCCATCACTTGCACAATGTCTCCTTCTCTGAGCTCCAACTCATCTGAATTCTGTGGTTTGTAGTTGTAAACAGCTTTGTATCTAAAATAGAAACAACAGACAAACAAATGGTCTGAGCCGCAAATTCACCAAAGCGGCAACACTCGGTCTGCACTGCATCAATGTGAACAAACAAAAGTCTGCAGACGTACGGTTGGCGTTGTGCCAGTGTTGAACCAGGGTTGTTTTGCACTTGTGTGTGTTTCAGGGAGTTCACGTGTAGATTAGACGGAGCAGCCTGGAAGAAATAAAAACCTCAAGTCAGGCGGCGTTAAGAACTAAAGAATGATAAATGACATAAAAAGTAAGGCTGGCTTTACAGAGTGAAACTTTAATACAACTAGTTGCAGGCTGCAGTGTGCATGAAACATAATCACTGTCTCATGCAACACAGTTTAAAGGTTAAGTTCACTAAAATTAGCTGGATGACCGGTAGTTTTGTTTTTAATAATAATCATTCTTGCTAGATTATATCAGCTGGGAGGGACAACATCTTTGTATCTTATTTTGGATAATTTTCTTGCTGGAGAACATCAGTTTAGATGTGTTGTATTGCTTTTCCTTCTGGCACTGGCTGGCTACTTTGTTTTATAATGGCTGTCCTGAGAACAGATGGAAAGCTATTCATGGATTAATGCTTATGGATCAATTGGAGGAAAAAACGCCACCTACTGGCTACTCAGAAGAGACCAATGTATCATTTCACACTCTATTCAAGGAGCTTGAATCCCATGAGCCTCTAGTGAGTGCATCCTCCCTTTGATTCAGGGAAAAAATGTCTCTTTGTTGCCACCGTCTGACACTAGTATGAAATTGTAGCTTGATATATGATTGCTGACTCTCATCAAAAGTTTATATCAAAGCATAGCAATAAGAGTCATTTGACTCTTCTTTTGCAAAAAGTGAAGCAATCAGAGCTAAGATCAGCAAACCATTATAATGAAGAGCTGCAGAAATATTGAAAATATATTATGGCTAAAAGCAAACTTTTGCTGCAAATTAGGCAAGTGAAGAATGCTGAGAAAATTACTGATTATGTGATCTAAGCTGCGTTTATTTCTAACATGACAACTGCACATTAAACTTCAAACTTGATACAAAATGACACTGTCCCATAACAAATTATGTGTGGAAATCACTTCAGTTTTTGCCAAATCAAAGTAAAATGAATGTTACTGACTAAATATTATCTGTGATAAATAAGATAGAATCAATAATCGATTTTCTAAATGGTGTTCTGCAATATCAGCAGTGCAAAACAGATCAGGGTGAGGCATAAAAAACATCGGTAGCTGCTTCATCATTCTTTTAGTGTGTGGATGATCTGCTGTGGAGCATTTTAAATGTTAATATGACCTGAAACAAATGGCAAAAAAATCACTTTGTGCATCACCAAACTGAGGTTCCCATGGCAATGCAATGTATACTGTTTGTGCTGCTGTAATTGCACAGCTTTTTTCAGGACTGTACAGTTCAGTTCAGCTTTGCATGTATAGAACATCTTCGCTCAGCTGAGAATCTACATGGCTCATAAAGAATATTGTCAGGAAACGAATCTGTGAAACAGCAACACTTTTTACAGCCGTATTTAATCTGAAACTCTGAACATAACCTGCTGCGGACCAGGTTATGAGTTCAGCATAGTTATCATGGTGATCTAGCCATGTTAAAGGAGAGCCACCTTTGTGACACCGAAACTCTTGCTTCGTTAAATTAATCTTGCTTCGCTGTGCAGCCCTCAGTTGAAATGTTTGGAATGTAGAATGTCTGATGTCATCATATGACACGATTTCAGCATTAAATTGGGTGATGCATGAAACTACTTTCACAAAGTTTAGAGTTTTGCAACTGTTGCAGCTGAGTTTCAAACATATTTCACCGTGTGACTGCACGTTAGTTTCACCTGTGTTTCAAACAACTAAAGTTGCATTAAAGTTTCACCACGTGAAGCAGCCGAACAACATGGGTGTGTGGACATGCGGGCATGCAGTGACTGTGTCAGTGCAGCAGTGAGCTCAGACCTGTGAGGGGTCAGTGTATCTGGGAGTGTTCCCTGTGGTGGCTCCTGCCCTGTGTGCAGATGCTGATGACTGAGCGGACGGTGAAACAGCTCGAGCCACAGAGCTCTGATTGGCTGACTGAGTCCCAGCCCAGTGGTTGTTCTGGCTGGGGGGTGAAGCAGTTTTGGATGTGCTGCTGTGGGGCCACCGATTGGCCATTTCTTTGGATATGGGCGATTGTGTGGGGGAGCGTGACTGCGATGCTGGGCTGCCGTATGGTACGGGTGAGGACGGCTTCAGTGGGGAGTGCTCGGGTTTAGGGCTGAGGGACGTGGGCGTGAAAGGGGACAACGGCGATCGCGGGCAGGGTGAGTGGAGTGGACGTCCTGGACTCTGAGGTCCAGGCGAGATGGGAGACATGGGGCCAGGTGAGAATTCATCCGTGGAGTATTTGGTGCGGGGCATCTTGTTGACCTGGACATAACTGGCCGGGAAGATGCCGCTCCTGCTGGTCCCTGAGATCCTCCCCTCTAACCACTTATCGTCCACACGCCGGATTATATCGATCACCTCACCCTGAGGAGAAAAATTATAGAATTTTGAAAAGTTAGATATTACACAGTGGAAAATATGATATCCATTTATTTAAAGTTTAACATCTGAAAACAAACATTAACATGAACCCAACATAATATTAGATAAGATAAATTGGCCTAAACTTAATTTACATAACACTGACAAGCTACCATGAATCCTCATGCAATCATGTGAGCTAGTTAACCTGCTAAATCAGTGTGTGGCGCTTATCCATAACAGCTGACAATTTAGTTCTGTATTATTGAAACATATTAGCCAATTAGCCAATACAGACGCTGAGCCACAATGGATCGTTTTAGCCCATGCGTAATAGGGGGTCTCCTGCTCCGTCTCCCTATCAGCTAAGGGGTCCATGGCCTGAAAAACATTGAAGACTCCTTTTCTAATGCGAACACTTTACCCTAACCCTAACCTAACCCATTATATGCTACTACATTATCTAGAGAACATAGGATCATGTGAACATAGGACCAAGGGGAACACAGGATCCTGGGAAACCACATATGTAGAACTGTAACTTACTCACCTTACGAAAAGAAAGTTCAACAGGCAGGTCAGCGTTGAAGTTAAACAGAGCCACAGCTTCCCCGTAGTCCAACACCTGTAAGGTGGGTGACTTTATAGGAGTTGGCTTCTCTGTAGGAGGCAAAATCTAGGAAGAACAGAAGAATGAGATTTGAGTGAGTCACAGGTCTTTTTTAAATAACCAGCCACAAAAACAGGGCAAAGAAATTGCATCAAATGAGACACATGAGGAAATTTACCTCCACATAAGTTGTGGGGAAAATGCCGGCTCTTCCATGATGTTCTCCTTCAAACCAGTTGGCATCGACCTGCCTGTGGATGTAAACAATGTCGCCTTTCTGCAGCATGAGCTCCCTGAAGAAATGAAGGATTATGAGACACATCAAAGGAAATCCATTAGATTGTAGATCAAATGATGAAAACCGATGAATTTATGTTATTAAGAGCATTTAGAATTTTTCATTCAGAGCGTTACATCTGATAAAACATAATGTTTTTAATTCAGAAATGTAAATGACTATGCAAGATAGGAAATGGCCTGTTTATTATATCAGCTCACACTGTGACTCACTTGGGTGATTGAGCCTGGAAATTAAACTTGGCTCGTGCTGCTTTCATCTGGAAAAACAAACAAATCATTCAGTGTTTTGGGAAAATCTGAACAGACACAGTTATTATGAGAACAATTTAGAATGTGCTCAGATCACAAAAACAGAACAATGCCACAATTTTCAGATTTTGTCACTTTTGGAGGCCCCTGTGGACAAAAGTGGTGGTGTTTCCTGCAGCTGTGGCCATGTGGTGCCTGCTGCGGGACTGAGCTCATTACTCTCATCACCACAAATTTTATTTTTGAAGGGTCAATCTCATGT
This sequence comes from Lutjanus argentimaculatus, assembly GCA_034769285.1. NCBI lineage: Eukaryota > Metazoa > Chordata > Actinopteri > Lutjaniformes > Lutjanidae > Lutjanus > Lutjanus argentimaculatus. Next base: position 16,053,300 of record JAWZSL010000017.1, read on the forward strand.
TAAGATCAATGCATTGATCTATCAATACAAGTAAGGATCAGCACTGTCACACGCAAGTCAAGTCGACAGACTCAACCCAAGGCATCTTGGGATTGTCAGTGGGAAGCAAACAACATGCTAACAATGACAGCAACTGTTTTCTAGTCAGAAAAACGAAAAAAATAACTACAGAAGACATTTGGTGTTGGATTTAACATCCTGGATTAATTTTACTATGACAGATTAATTTTAAAAACACTCTGCAGGTCAAGGCTGGACTACAAAAGTACTGAAAGGGTAAACAAGCATACCACAGCTGATGTACAGGTAATGTCACAACACTAGTGTTAGTATTTCCAATACGGCTGCGCTGAAGTGGATGGGAAGTCAAAATGCTGAATGTTGAATGTTTGTCGTAGACATGGTGCAAATATTTCTAATACATGTCTTATATTTTTCTAATACATTTCTCTGGTGTTGCTCTGTCACATGAATAAATAGAAAGTGAAAATGGGCTATGTCAAAGCATTCCAAGGGACATACATGAGTAGGTTCCCAGTATGTTTTCTATCCTTGGCTAAGAAAAAAGTTAGAACTTCTGATGTAGAGGTAAAAACTTATTGTTGTGGCTTAAAACCACATAACAAAATGGATATCTGAAGGATTTTCCAGCATGTAAAGTGACCAGAAAGTCATAGAAACATACCTTCTTCTCCTCTTTCTTGGGCGGCAGCGCCATGGTCTCATTTGCAGGAGAAAGACGATCTACTGCGGAAAAAATGTAAAGACGCAGCGATATGAGTTTAAAATGTGCAGCCTGTTATCGAAGGTGTTACAATGAAAAAAAAAGCAGTCGCAGCCTTAACAGCCACAGGGGTCCTGAAACTTATTCAGGCTGGCTCTCGCTCGACTCATTTCCAGGACGAACAATTGGATAAAGCTAATCTTTAATCAGGTCTTCCGAGTTACACTTCCTATTTTTGTAGGCTTCCTCCCCACCCATCTGCAGCACCTTCTGATTCTATATAGGAAAAAACTGTGAATGCTTTCCATGCTCACACCAGCCTTGACTCTAAGCAGCGAAATACCAGAGCAGAAAGCAACAGTGGCAATGAAAGAGAATCATGGGACCTTCAGAATATATTAGATTACTAACAGCTTTCATCAAATATCTGCTGCCTGATTTAATGAGAGGCCTGCTAACTGAGAGTCTTTTGATGGGTCAGTGGGTGCAAGGAAGAGGAAGAGCAGAACACAACCCACTTATGAGCAGACTATAAACTGCTGGGGGTTCTTATCAAAAGTATGTGGGAAAGTCACAGTGTGAGTGTGTGTGTGTTGCAGGGCCAAAAGGGAAGACACTCCATGTTTACCATATGTGGGAGCAGAGGTCAATGACGTGCCAACAGGGCGATGGACAGGCTGCTGCTTTGATGCTGATAAATTGCTGAAAAAGAGAAGAAAATATGAGCCCTCTGTGATAATATTACTGTCAATGTGTCACCCAGTCAGGAGGGGGAGTTTCTAATGACATCAAAGGGCGGTCAAACATGCACACTGTAACACAGACTGCCCAATTCGACTGGGAAACAGTGTGTGTGGCGTTTTCCTGCAGATTTACATTACAACACATCTGGCTGCAGCTGCTGGCCTTCATACACTGAACAGGAATGAGATGAATAATCAGGGTTGTGGAAGGGCTGATAGAGTCATGTTGTTATCCTTGAATTGATATTCTGGTTTAGATGAAGATGTTTGGAGCATAAAGGGACAGTTCACCCCAAAATCAAAAACACAAATTTTTACTCCTGCCTGTAGTGCTATTTATCCGTTTTGGTGTGAGTTGCAAATATGAGATGGCCACAGCAATGTTTCTTTTCAAACATCATGACCCAGTTACTCACGATAATCCACAGACCTTATTGTCATGCAAGAACTACTTTCTTCCTACCAAACAGCACCGTACCACTGCCCAAAAGGAAGCATACATCATGGACGAGAGACTTGTGGCCATGACATGTGGCCATTTTTTTTTTTTTGAAAATGCACATAATTGCCAACCCTCGTAAACAAAAAGTAGTTCCTACATGAAACTGCCCACAACAAGGTCTGTGGATTATCTTCGGGAACAAGGTCATGATTTCTGGAAAGAGACATTGCTGTTAAATTTTTTGGCAGTTTGAGCACCACAAGCCAAGTGCCGACTGGTTCAGTTTTATTCAAGAGAGGGCTGACATCTCTATAGCTGATATCTCCAAAAACCCTGTATGTCTAGTTTCGGGGTGAACTGTCCCTTTAAATCATCTTTACAGCCCTGAAACTCCATTCACAATCAGAACCATGAGTCTGGTTGTTTCTGGGTTAAGAATTAATCCAAAGCCCAAAGCTTCCTGCTTGGCTCCCTGTGAACTCATTTGCATGTTTCCAGACAGAGTTGTTTTGTATTCCAGTATTTGCAGCTGGAAGCACACAGCTAAATAACTTCTGTCTCCTATCTCCATCTAGATGACAGGAAACAGTGAAAAACACACAATTTCTTGCCGCTGTATGTTTTAGTTTCACACGTCCTTAGCAACAGGCTCTTTAAAAAAAAGAAAGCCCCCTTATCCCACTAAGCCAGAAAAGGTCAAACTCATGAACTCAACCTTGCAAACAACAGTGCGAATCCTCCCAGAAAGCATTACACACATGGTGAGAAATGTGGAATGCTGCCTGCTGTTTGAAGTAACAAATACTGTACTTAAACTTGTTAAAGTTCAACAGCTTCCTGACTGAATCCAGCACAGAGTCACCTGATCGACTGATAGAACAGATACCCCGCAGAGTTTTAATGTCCGTGCTGTCCAATCACAATGCTTGCTTTCTGAACGGCAGGAGGCAATGGGAACCTAATGAATCAAAGCCACATTTCCAAAGTAGCCAGAACTTCTTTTCAAGAGACTAAAAGGTTCCTTCAGCCTAGACCAGCAAAGATTAGGCAAATTAGTCTGAAAGAAAAAGTGACGGTTGTCTTTACAAGTCATATTTGTGTGCAACTATACAACAACGATGAAGCCATGAAGAGCTAGACAAGCATCATTATACAGCATAAATGCTCAATAAGGCTGGACAAAAAACAAGCTGCTGATATTTAAAAATATTGCTGAAATGAAATGCTTTGCACACTCGACCGCATTGCAAGCTCCTGCAGAGTTCCTGTACTTTTGGAAAATATTGTAGTAAAAGTAGTAGTAAAATAATGTCCCCCAGAGTGTGCAAAATGTAGATTATAGTCTTTAGCAATGAGAAAGGGTCTTTCACCCAACTGCATCTCCACCCAAAAGTACCCAGAAATTTTAGTCTCAGGAATTACTTTTTAAAGAAACTAAAAGGTTCCTTCAGCATGTGGTTGCCTGCGTTTCCACTGCAGTCTAGAGACGCACAATGATTAGGTAAATTACCTGTAAGAAAAAGCAACGGCTGTTTATTACACATTATTTTTGCATGCATCTTTACAACAACAATGACACCATAAATTGGCGTCATTGCCTGGACTTCCTCACTTGTTCTTGTCGTATGCTTTCCTCTGTAACTCCATGTTGATGTGTCAAAACACCATGGACAAAAGAAACTGGTTTGCAGCTGCAGACTTTTAAAAATGGTGGCTACAAGTACTCGACTAATCAAAAATGTTCCGCCCTGCAAGCCCCACCCTCAAAGTTCCTGTACTTTTTGAAAACCCCCAGAGCAGTGACTTTTTGGGGACTAAAATAATGTCCCCCGGAACCTGAGGTCCGGGCCAGATTTCTCCTCCGATTCTCAGGAGGGATGATCCTGAGGAAAATCAGCCTGCAACTCCCGTAGTGTGAGGCCACCATAAGTGGATTAAGAGGCTGGGTGTTGGGCTCAGGAGGTCTGTTATGTGGTGATTGACACGGGCCTTTCCATTAACCTGCCCTGCATGTGAGTACAACCCATAAAATAAAAATAAAAATAACTCACTTTAACATCTGCTAAACACCCCTATCAACATTATTCACATTTAGTTATGCATTTTCTTTTTCAAGTGGCTTGATCTCTATTTTCATCTATGAACTCCACTTTCAACGGAAAACGTTGTGCAAAAAACAAATAAAAAGCAAAAAAGTACGAAGAAACACTCAATCGTCGCTGAAAGCCTTTGTCATGTAATGTAAGATAAGTATAAGTTACTCTATATTGTTGAAAAACACTTTAAGTTAGTCTTTCAGTGGAATCTATTGTAGAAAAATGATGAAAAATGATGAAAATGTGGTAAAGATGTCATTGTAACCTGCTGAAAATCATGTATACTCAGTAATGTTGTCACTGACCTGTAGTTTGCAGTCACAATCTTTGGAGCAGTTACTTGATCCCTGGCTCTGGCCTCCTGAAAGCAGAGTGAACATTAAACCCAGTCTGTTCCCTGCAGCTCACTGTATCTCACAGCTCAGAGGAAATCTCACAACAACTCAGACAAAGTAGAGGTGCTGACCACTCCCAAAGGAGCAAGAAATCCCCTGGGTCCTATCCTCCTCAGGCTATAAAAACAGCACCACTCATGATCTGTCTGAGCTGTCTGTGATTTCAGTCCAGTCACAGCCCATGAAGCAAATTTAATCACACAAGAATCAGGAACAGCGTGAGAATCAACAACATTTTTTGGCAAGTCGCTCTCTAAAACAAGCACTGCAGAGGGAAGTTCTAAATATCTTTATCAAAAATGTGATTGAAAGGCAAAAGTTCTTCATTTTTGTGGCAGCCAAATTTTGCATTTGGGTGGGGGGGTGGGGGGTTTGCAGGCAGGTGATAAACAGAGCAGATCAATCCAAGTGCAAGGCAGGCAGGCGATTCCAGGGCTGTCATCCAGGTCACAGAGGAAAAACAACATTCGTGGTCAAAGCTAGCAAGCAGGGAGGGTCTCACTGAGGTGAGGGAGGAGGGGGTGTGTGGATTTGGCTAGATTGGTGGGGTGAGGGGGGGGGTGCTTCAACAGAGAGAGTCAGGAGGGGGGCTCAGTACCTCACCCCGGCCTCGATGCTGCTTCTTCTGGGAAAGTCTCCTCTCCAGGCCCTGGATCTCCGAGTCCAGCTCAGCCTCAAATTGGCTCAGCTCAGAGACCAGACTGGCCTGAGCCCGAGCAGTAATGGAGTTGGAAGGGCAAGATTAAAACACCAATACAGTCTACTAAAATAATGTTTGGGGCTAATAATGTCCCTTTCCAAGGAGATGAAACCAAGATAGAGTGAATATAGAAAGGCAGACAATGAAATTCAAAGCAGCTCACCTCAATAGACGGGGACTTTGGTTTCTCAGGCTGTTTCTTCGGGGATAAATAAGTCTTCAGGAAAAAGATGGAAAAGAAACAACAACAATGACCAGATGTTTCTTTTGTCATAACATAGTCTCTGATCTGATCTTGTTCATAGACACACAGGGGCCACAAATACCTCAAGTTCACTTCATTACAAGTCAACCTATCGTCAAATGAGGTAACACAATGGTGATCGAGCCTACAGGCCACTGATTACAGAAAGGCTTTTTTGCCTTTATTTTGATGGGACAGCTGTAGATATGACAGGAAAGGGGCAGAGAGAGAGGGGATGACATGCAGCAAATGGGCCACAGGTGGGAGTCAAACCTGCGGCCACTGCAGAGGACTAACAGCTTCAGTACATGGGGCATACGCTCTACCAACTGAGCTATAGGGGCGAAATTCACAGAAAAAATGCTGTATTAAGGTTATTGCTAATGTAATTCTACAGATAAATATGAATGCAGACTACTAAATCATCGTCAAACTATAGCCGATGGGTCCCGAAATTGTTGCTAATGCAAACCAAACATTGCCTACTGCTGCGGCTTCACATTAAAAGCATTTAACTGGCAAAAACACGAGTTGACTTTTATCAAGAAATAGTGACAGGAAATGTAATGTGTATGTCAGTGTCATTTTCTGTATTTGTTGACAGCGGATCAGTTTGAAATATGGCAGAGACTTATGGAACAAGGAGTAGCCACAGTGCGCTGCAGACGACAGTTTCAAGACAACTGAACATCTTTCAGTAACACATGAACAACCAATTCGACTGTCCCAGACTTTACACAGACTCAAGGGTTTTATTTCACTCTGAAACTGCTGCTCATTTAAACTTTCCCTGAAACAGGCACGATAGGTTGCACAAAATTACATAAAATTTAAATGGTACGATTATTTAGACACTTTCATACGCTGCACATTAGTTGAAATATAAGAGAACACATGTATTGACAATGAGCAATATGGTGGATCTTTGAATAACACATATTCATTTGAACATTTTTAAATTTTAATACTTCTCCAGGTGAGAAAGTATGATTAGATTCCCACCATGCTGTCAGTTTATCCAAATGATGGCTATTTGGAAATTTGCTGCAAAGTTGTTGTAATAATAAGCTTCTCTGACGTCCCAGAATTGTCCCAGACACTGTATCTTTGTGTCTCAGGTGCTATTTTTATTGTCCCTGGGACAACAGGGCATTCTTAATTTCTAGTGCTGAACAGAGTTTCCAAAATGGAGGAAAGTCAATACACTAATTACAGATTGTCAAGCTGCATGTGGACACAGGCTGGATGTCAAGAGGCCAGCAGAGGTATAAGGAAACACCCACATATTTTCTTCTTTTATAGAGAACTTGATTCGGCTAGCCAATACCACTTTCAGCCTCTTTCTTTACAAACACAAAGCGAGCAGCTGATTCTATCAAGCATTACTTTAAAAGGCTCTGCTGGCGAGAACCACAGACCCCCTGCTCCATTTTCAGGGTTTTTTTTTTTTTTTTTTTTTGTAAAACCTTGGCTGAAGGTTGTCCCTCTAAATGCCAAGACCTTCAGCTGCGAGTCATCCTCACTACAGACTGTAATGTCACTGTGAAAAGCAGCACAACACCTGATATGGTCTGTGCGCTGCTTTTCTAAAACGCTGTCCAGGGGATAGAACATGGGCTGCTGTCATAAAGAGGAAATTAAATAAGTCTCCACGACTGTGAGCCATTATAACCCACAAGAGGTTAACACCATAATACGGATCACAAGACACCTCGGCTCCCGCGGGGGAGTGGAAACAAAGATTCCTTTTTTTCACCGATGCAGACACAAGGCACAAAATGCACCAGATCTGGGACGTTGTTGCATGAGCCTTTCAACACAAAAAACTTTAGAGACGCAGCTGTGTAATTCACCAGGGGTGTTTAATCACAGAGACACATACAAACGCCTGCACACTGTATTGTAACAGCTCCTGGACAGTGCAGATTACACAAGATAATAAATTACATCCCCAGAGGTGGCAAAAGTACACACGTTCTGTACTCAAGCAGAAGTACAGATACTTGTATTAAAAAAAGATTCTGCTTAAAGTAGAAGTACTGATTCAACTTCTTTACTCAAGTAAAAGCACAAAAGTACAGGCTCTGAAATGTAGTCAAAGTATGAAAGTAAAAAGTTGCCCTGTGAAGGACATTTCCACCGGCTGTTTCTGCAGGAAGCTAACTGACCCTCAGCTTTTCTTTTTGTCTTGTTACATCATTTTTTTTGTCTTGTTACATGATTTTTATATTCTAATGTCTTTTTCGTTTTGTGTTGTTTTTTGTCTTTTTTTTTGTTCTGTCTCATCTTTTAAGTCCTTTTTTGTCTTGTTAACGTCACACGTTATACGTACTAATACACCAAGGAATCATCTTTTCTACATGTTATTGTCCCATCCATTAAAGTTGAATTCAGTCTTGATGTTGGGCAGTCAGTGTGCAATGATGCAAAATAATAATAATCAATAATTCCCCTCAAATGCATTAAAACTAAAGTTGTTTTGAAAATGAACATGCAGATATTTGTGTTTAAATGTAGGGAGTAAAAGTAAAAAGTTATTTCCAACCTCTGCTCAAAGGTGGCAAAAGGCATAAATCCTGTACTCAAGTAAAAGTACAGATACTTATGTAAGAATAGACTCTGGTTAAAGTACAATCAACTTCTTTACTGAAGTAAAAGTGAAACAGTACAGCGTCTGATATGTACTCAAAGTAAAACATTTGCCCTCTGACAACATTTCAAAATGCTCTTCTTCATCATGATTCATTGTTTTTGTCTTGTTACATCTTTTACATAGTTTTTAGTGTTGTTACAGCTTGTTTTTCATCTTGTTATGTGGTTATGTGGTTTTTTAGACTTGTTATGTCTTTGTCGTCTTGTTATATCTCATACATTGTTCTTTATCTTGCTACATCTTTTATGTCTTTCATGTCATTTTTGTCTTGTTATGTCTATCATGCTTCATAGTTACATACATGTTTCATAGTCCCATTCATTTATCGGCTAAAGTAAAAGCCTGTTTTGAACATGTAATGAGTAGAAAGTACAGATATTTGTGTTCCAATGTTGGAAGTAAAAGTAAAAAGTTGTCAGAAGAATAAATACTCAGGTAAAGGACAGATAGCTGAAAAACGCTACATAAGTACAGGAACAAAGTATTTCTACTCAGTTGCTTCCCACCTCTGTAGGTAAATAAATATGAGTCAAAGTTCGCTGGCTTTCAGAACAACACCTGATAGAAACACCAACATAAACACTTGGATCATGTCTTTTCTTGTCTGACAAGCTAAATAAATAAAAGCTGGAAGCCTTTTGGATCCTCTGACTAAAAGACGAAGTGAGCACATGTGGTGGTGAGCAGCAGGTTACACGAGGAGTGACCACACTCACAGGTTACCTCGCGTGAGAAGATGAAATATGAGGACTTTGACTATAATCCTTAAAGAAAAGGAGCCCATCCTCTAACCTGTTCTTGAGCCCCACACTGGGAAAACAGTGCAAGACTACACAAAGATCTGCAGTGATTAGAGCCACTAACAATGTAGAGGTTAAAGAATCGTGCAGAAATATTATATTCTGAATGATATCACGGCCTATTTTTAACCCGTGACTGCATGTGAGGTTGTTACCTGGCTGTGGCTTTCTGAGGCGGTGCTCTTTCCAGGCTCAAAGTCGAATATGCTCTTCGGTTGAGGGTGCTGCTTTCCTGGGTCTGACAGCTTATCTACATCCTCGCTCCTGAAATGTAACACCCCAACACACACGCACACACAGACACACACAACATGGACAGCCACTTAATCATGGTTTCATTGTGAGTGCCTGTAGCAACAAATCCAAACTTGTCTGTCCCACACATTTTCCCTCCACTGCTCCTGGCCTGAGCTTTGTTTGGTATTCACATAAAACGTCACCTGCAGTGTTTATTTGATGTGAGGATTAAAATCATATTTGTGAGAAAAACAATACATACATAAACATAATGCTAAACAGTTTCAATGTTGTATTTCAGCAGCTGAATTGGCACATTAAATTATTTAATTTCTTGATCATTATATTTTTTGTGATGCATGGAAAGGGAACCTTTGCATTCTATAAATCTTAGCGATCTGATCTTATGTATATGTAAAAAATAAATGAGGAGGTTGGTACAGGGGTACAGTAGTAACCTTAAGCAAAAGCTTAAACATTTATAACATTTTGACATTTTGGAAAATATGGTTATTAGCGTTCTTGTCAAGAGTTGGGTGAAAAGATTGATAGGCCTACCACTCTTATGTCTATCCACTAAATACGAAGCTACCCAGGAGACTGGAGCTTAGCTTAGCACAAAGACATGGGGAAACAGCTAGCCTGGCTCTGTCCGAAGTTAGCAAAAACCCTCTCTAAAGCTCAGAACTTACAAGAGTTAAGCACAAAGCCAGGCTAGTTGTTTCCCCCTGTTTTCAGTCTTTGTGCTAAGCTAAGCTAACTGGCTGCTGGTTTGAGCTACCTATCAGTAGTAACCTAGAGCAAGAGATTAAAGTTGTATTTTAACATTCAGGGAAATTCTGAGAAGTGGATGAAAAGATTGACACCACTCTCAAATATGAAGTTAGCCAGGAAACCGTTAGCTTAGCTTAGCATAAAGAGAGACAAACTACTAGCCTGGTGAGCACATCTAAAGTAGGGTGACCATAATTTCAAACCCTTAAACCAGGACACTTAAATGCACATGTGCAAGTATGAGCACACCAAACACGTTTTCATCAGGATAAATTAAAATTATGTATGCACAATTATATTATAATTAAAATAAGAGACCGGGGACAATTCTGCTATTTCAGTACTCTCTCTCACACCCTCTGACAGGCCCGTTTCAAGAATTAAATAACTTACGTTGCATTGAAATAAGTGGGGGTGAAAATAACATTTAATGTTGTTGAAGCAGAAAAGTCAGTGTATACGTCTACACAGATCTACTAATGAATGTGGTCTATTCAGTTTTGCATGTTGAACTGCTGCACACACGTACCAAAAGTCAGTGTGCAGACCTACCGCATTTCTGATGCTGCAAAATGCTAAGCTGAGAGTGCAGGGCCTGCTTTTGTACCTTCATAACCTGCTGAAAACCAGGGCATCTTAGTGGTTTACAGATATCTGTCAGGACTCAAACCTTTTTTTGTCATTTTGCAGATATTTTTTACAAGTTGCTGTGCAAAGCCAGGCTAGCTGTTTCCCTCTGTTTCCAGTCTTTCTGCTAAGTAGCTTCATATTTAGTGTTGAGAGGCAAGAATACTATCAATCTTCTCTTCTATCTCTCTGTAAGAAAAAGCAATCATGCGTATGTTCTGGCTATATGGGCCTCTCGGTTTAATTTTCCTACCACCCTGAAAAAACATGCAGCTCAGGTTGACTCAAGACTTTATTACATTGCCCAAAGGTGTGAAAGTGAGTGATTGTCAGTCTGTCTGTAGGGTCTATGTCTATGGACTGCCAGGTCGCCTAAGTGTCTTCTTTCCAGTGTGTGCTGTGTACGATAGCCAAGCAGTAACATCAAACCAGTATAAACTCACCAGTCTGGTAGAGCTCCATAAGGTGTTAGTCTGAAGAGATTCTTGTCTGCTTCATTACTTTCTTCTGTGTTGGCAGATAACTGGAGCCCTGCAGATCAGTGGGTCAGTGCAGATCAGTCTTAAGTAAAACTGATTATATAACTGGACAGACAACGATGTGGACTTAGGCGGATTCACTTACGTTCGGCTGACCATCGCTCTGAATCCTCCAGCTCAGGTTCTGATAAACGAGCAAATCAGAGAGATTTATTTAGACATAAAACACTGGAGTACCTGATATGGTTAAATCAAGCAAAATATAATAGTTGTGCATTTCTTTTTCATATTTTTATATGGTATATGACAGATTAACATGTTCCCTGTTCCCTAACCCTGTTGCCAGTCTTTGGGCTAAGCTAACTGGCTGAAGCTACACCAGTGGTAATCTAAAGGAAGAGTTTAAAGTAGTGATATAAAATACTATCACGCCTCTATGTGTTCTAAATATGCATAGTGTTAGCTAAAGCCAGCAGCCAGTTAGCTTAGTACAAAGACTGTAAACCGTTTTTTAAGAAAATGTTGCATATTTTATCTTTATAGCTCAAAAGTATCAAAAGTAAAAATACTAATACACAGAAAGACCCTTGCAAAGTGTTGCATATTATCTATACCATATAAATTGACTCTTTTTATTGACATCTTCATGTATAGACAGCCTTTTTACAGTTGGTCAAGGTAGAACCATTTTTAGCTACTTTAGATACTGTTGGATAGTTTGAAATATAAAAAAGTCTGTGTATTTTATTATTACATGGCTTTGTTAAATACAAAATGCATTTTAAGGTCTGTTATTTCTGTATACGCAACCATTTCTAAGATAAAATCATTTTAAAATTATATTTAGTGTCAAATTATTATTTGTTTGTTTGTTTGTTTTTGTTTTTTTTTTGGTAAGTAACTATGTAATAAGGAGGATAATTTACAGTGAGCAGGTCTTTATTGCTGATCTCACATTTTGTATATTAAAATTTAATCAAAAAAGTAACTCATGCCGCTGTCAAATAAAGTTCTGGGAAAAAGTTTCACTCAAAAATGTAGAAATCCTGTCTTTGCTCCACCAATGAACACCAGTAGCTCTTCAGCTAAGATGACAAATCAGTTGCAGAGAGTTGCAGATCCAGAGCGATCCACTAAAACCACCTCAGTGCTGCAACGGTGCCATGAAACACATAAATAACAGGGAATGTGATTCTATTACGCAACATGTAATAGAGACAAATGAACAGCTAGATTTAGGAGGGGCTGAGATAAGAAGCTGGATTATTGTCAAAGCTAATAAGCAGAAATGGCATAAGACTTCAGGGCTCTTTCATCATGTCTTATTTCGCCTCTGCAATAATCTGTTTGCTGGATCAACTCTGTATACCTGACGCTGACAGAGAGGAATTCTCTCTGGTGTTTGTGTGTGAGAGAAGTGGAGGAGGAGGAGGAGGAGGAGGAGCGTCCTTACCCTCTGGCTTCTTGTGGATCTGTCTGAACATGCTCTTGTACCAGTCTCTGGGCTTGTTCACACTCTGGTATAAGAAAAGAAGGCAGGGTACAGAAGGTAAACAACTCTCGGGAATTAGACTTTGAAAGTCGACTCAAATCAACATAGAACACATTTGTTGGTAATGTATCCCAAAAAAATAAGCAGATAAATCAATCAACTTTACAGCTAATGTTTGATTATCAAACGGTACAACATGCATCCTTGTCTTACTGATCTGGAGGCGATGGGCATCCCGGTTTCATCCACAGGGCCGATGCCTGAGAACTTGATGAGCCTCTCCTCCCTGGTGGGAGTCCAGCTGCGTGGTAAAGTGGCAGAGCTCTGGACACCATTGGACAGTCCACCTGAGACACAGTCACAACAATAAGATTTCAGTAAGTGTGTTGTTTCAGTAAATTATTGATTTCAGGTGAAGTATGCAGCCATGAATCTGATTTTAAACTCAACATCACACGAAACCTAAAGAGGTTCAAGCTACTGTGTACCACCTACAATTCAACTAACATTTCATCTGACGCTACAAATGATAATTCAACTTCTCTCAGTGGTTACAAGTCAACTGCTTTTTCAGCTGCATTTGTCTCTTTCTTTTCAATTAACATTTTAATTGGCCTTTTCTAAGTTCCGCTCCTTTTTACTTTCCAAATGTGACTTGAACCAAATGAATTGAATTCTGATATTGAAAAGTCATTTCACTGTGGTTGTGATGCTAAAAAAAATTATCTGCTGTTTTGCCTCCACTAATTTCACAATATAAGTCTACGGGGAAAAAGTCTTTTTGGGCAGTAGAGTATCAGGTGATATTGTCATTGCACAATTTGGCCACTATGTCATATTTTAATACTGTAGGATTTGAGTGTTCACTTTTACAGAGCTCTATCACGGCTGTGATATTAACAATCTGTGTGTTTCTCCATTTGGACGAGAACATGAGCACTTTGACACTTCAAATCCTTTCAGATCACCTTCAGCTCCTCTAACTCCAAGAACTTCCACTGTTCACAATTTACAGAAACTGTTTTCAGTGCTTATATATCAGCTGAGACTTCTGGAATTAATTTCTTTAAGGACATCCACTTGAACTGACACTTCCTGTTCAATTTATCACATAGCCTGCAGTTTGACTTTTTGAAACACTGCAGTGTTTCACTTCTTTGCTTTTTTAAACTCAATTTAATGAATAATATTTTCTTGAAAATATTTTTGCCTTATAGAGCAAGGCACCCATATGATGCACAGATTTAAAAAAAAATTACCAATCTTACCATGTGATTGTGGGGGGCCATAGTAGGATCCAAAGCTGAGAGTTGTTGGTCCACTTCCATTCATTTCTGACACCTTGAGAAGGGCAGAATTACACATCAGTCATATAAGCATCTCAGTGTAATTCAACTGACAACTGTCCGTGTCCATGACTGAATGTATAGCCTGTGATGCACCATTTTTCCACAGGGAGGAGCACTTGTTTACTGAATTCATCCACTCCCCGTCAGCATTGATATAAACACAGCCTGCAGGACATTACTCTGCATACCTTGAACTCTCCAGATGGAAGTCTTGCAGAGCGAAAAGGGCTCAGAGGAGGCGTTGGGAGTCCAGGGGAGATGACCACCACCTCGTGGGTCATCTCTGGAGAGGTCAGAATCTGCTGACCAGAGGACCCTCCGGGCTCCCTGGAGAAGACAATCCGGGAGCCATTTGGATCGTTGACCACTTCCGCACGCTGCTAAACATAGAGGAAAAATATGGATGAATAAAAACAATGTGTGAACTTTGCTCCTGTCATGTCGTCCTGTTGGCTCTGGGTAAACAACACTCTCTCTGAAAGGTCATGTGAACTTGTTAGTGGTCCAGCTATTCTCCAGAGAATAACAGGCCTCTGTGGGGGAGCCTGTGATGAAAAGGCCCCTAATTTATTTAAAGCAGGACTAGTGGGAAGTGGTGTTCCACCCACTTCATCATCTCTCTTGCCACGACTGCAGAAAAGCCTCATTCAAGGTGCAGAGTGGGGGCACTGAAACAGGAGAGCACCATTATGAGCCCATTAACTCCCTATTCACCAGGCCTCCCTATTCTGCAGCCAGGGGGCGGAGCCGGGGCCAGAGAGGTTGGGAAGGGGCCGTAGATGTCAACCTCAAAGTCCAGCAGGGCTAGCAGTGGTCTTGTGGTCGCCATAGTGATCTTTTTACATCCCCCACCCATGATGGCTGGTCTGGCTCTTCTATTGGAACACTATGTGTTTGAATCAGGTGCTTTGCTCCTCTCTGGGTGGTTGCCGGGGGTCATGGGAAAGCCCCTGTGCTTTGTGGTAATGGTAGAAGTCTTATCTGCACCAAAGGCATGTTGTTGTGACACTGGACTGGACTGACTCGTGTGACACCCATGAGTGTTTTTTGGCATTTGTTAAACAGTTCAGAATGTCAGTATTTAGAATCAGAATCAGGTTTATTGCCATACAGGTTGTCAAATATGAGGAATTTGTCTTTGTGTTTGGGTGCTTAACAATAAACAGCAAAAAAGTGAAAAGCAAGCACTATAAGTCCAAAAGCATATTTCAGTTTCTTCGAGGGGGGTTCTCTTGCTTATGCAGTTGTATTGCAAAAAATGTAAAAAAAAAAAATAAATAAAAAAGACAGCCTACGTGAAATCAGACATTTTAGGCCGCAACAATCCCCCAAAAAACTGCCAAATCCTGGAGAGACTGATAAATAGAAAAGTGACAATAAAATCTGCTAAAATTCTAAAATATATGCACAAAATGTTATGGGAAATAAAGAATTGTACAGATTTTGTGCTTGAATGTGCAGAAGTTCACAGTATGAAAGTATAAGAATATTTGAAATGTGCAACATAGTAATCCAAACAAAAAGATGTGAGTTAATGTCATGTGTTTACGTTAACTCAGATGGCAGCATAATGAAAAAATGTCTTTACCTGAGACTGCATGTGATCTGTTTTGGTCCTGGTGTGACAGAGGTCAAATTCTTGAGTCCAGCATAAAAAAAATCTGCAAAGACATACAAAACCCCCACATTTTAATTTTTAAAGTTAAAATTTTCATTGAAATATTTTCAAGCATAGAAAAACAAAAACAGCTACTCCGACCTGGAATAGAAATTTCAAAGGGGGACACTGCAGCTGCAGCGATGTTGTCAAGAGAAGCAAGTATTTCAGTTTAACATGTTTCCTTGATTTCTGATGACATAACATGGTCATCAGTGGTCATTTCATGATTTATTACCATAAATACATTTCAGATTTCTCCTCAGCTGTGAGAAATTTTACTTTCCTCACCCACTGTTATCAAAGGCATTAAACATGAACTTTTTCTATAGAAAATTAAATATTCATAACTAAATATTACACAATCAAAGTTACAAGTTTGTCACCAAAACTATTCGGTCTCTGTAAATAAGACTATAAAGAGTACTGCCCAGACCGGTTCTAATATGAAAAATGCCCTGAGGTAACATCTGTTGTGATTTGGCGCAGTACAAATGAAACTGCCTTGACTCGACTTGACTTGACATTTCGACTGAAATGCTGCTAGATCCTGAGTGTTGCACGGAAATATGTGACATCACCCTTTTCCAACAGAGCCTTAAACAGAGCTTTAAACCAGTGAGTGGAGCACAGACATAGATAAAGAAATCTTTCATGTGAAATAACCTAACCTGTTCTATTTTGGTAGAAAATTGTGTGTTCATTAAGACTTTGTTGCTTAAAGTACAAGATGATGAGGAAAAACAGGTTTTCAGGCCCTTTAAGGGTTGCACATCTGTTTTTGGTGATATCATATTAATGTTTGTGAAAATAAACAGGTGATCTGAAGATTTTATCTCCTTTATTTTTATTCTGAATCTTGCAGCGTGCCTTTTTTAACTCTTTGAGCCATTTGTTGTGTGGGGTTCCACAAAGCCTCTCTGTCATAAATCACATTTTACATCCAGGCGGCCTTGACAACTGTTCCATTATCCCATCCCACTAGTATTCCAAAGAGGGAAAGTCAGCGTCACCCACTTTTCCCTGTTACTAAGGAAAAACCCACCCAAAAACAATGAGTGTGACTCACACGGCCGCCTCACTTTTCCCAGTCACACAATGCCGTAATAAGCTGGACGATGGAGAGGGTCGGCTACTGAAAGCGGAGACCAGTTCCTAATCAATTGCACCTCAGAAAAACAGATTAGGCCTGCTGTTTCAACATCAAAGGGACGGGGGAAAATGGGGGGGAGGCCATTTCCGATCCTGCATGAAGCAGGCACCTCTCATCCACAGTGGCTAAATGGCCCATAATAACAGTGTTGGCATAGAAACCACAGCCGCCATACAGCCCTGCATCCCTGCAACCCTGGCCTCTGCAGACACATTGTTAAAGGGTAATTCTACTTTTTAAACCTGAACCCTATTTTTATACATTTTGGGATCTTGATGACTAATAGGTACACAAAGTTTTGGAGTCAGTCCAGTAGTCCAGCATGCGATGGCTGCAACATAATCCTTGAGGGAAAATGTACCAGTCAAAGTCAATAAAACTGCTTAATGCTTAATGCTGAATGTTCGCCAAATGAGTGTCTGTGGCTCCAACTGGCTGTAGTCACTTTTGCACGTGCAGTTGCTTCGTATTGCTCCTTTAAGGCTGTATTCAGACGGGGGAGCGCAAGAGTGCAATAGGGAACAACAGGAATCAGCAATCAGGAAATAACATTTAATTTCTCTGATTCACTGGCTCCACCTTTGCATGACCACAGCTGCATGATCTCTCTATCTCAAACAAATGGACACAAACCAAAGGAAGCTATTTCATATCACTATTTTGCAACATACACTGCAAGCCAGACACAGAGGTTGAAGCTGGTTACATGAAACAAACCAAGCAGGACACCGGTCCATGAACTCTGTGGAGAAGTCTGAGTTTACGAATTAGGGTTAGGGTTGTTCACATGTATCTTGTCTTGGAAGAAAACAGCGATTGTGACTGCAGAGGCAAACAATAGGGTTAATATGAGGATTAGGCTATTTCTTGTGTTCTGGTACAAACTATGGTTTTGTAGCTTGGCAGGAAAGCACTCACCAAGTGTGGGCCGGGCTACTACAGGCTGAGAGCTGCCCAACACAATTTGCACTGATGAGTTTTCCATGTGGCATTTGCAGCTGAGCATTAGAGTCTATAATCATTGTGGTCCAGACCAAGAAAACTATACTCACTCTGTGTCTCTGAGCACAAGGTTAGCAGGCAGGCAGCACTGATAGAATCAATGTTCCAGTTTCCAGACAACGATGTCACCCTATCTGAGTCATCATCTCCCAATAAACTGCGTTACATAACAGGAAAAATATGGGAAGCGGAGGATTGTGTCTGCAACAATGCCATTACTGCTCAGGCATGACGGATGACCTATCATCGCCCAAAGCAATCACAGCCAGCTGATTATCTGTCTCACAAAGGGCAACACTACAAACAAGCTACATTTACAAATAATGACTTAAAGTAATCCCATTTACAATGTGTTTGACATGCTGGTCCTTATTTACACCGGATCTCCCCTCAGCAAGCTGGCATTCACTTTAAAGGCCCCATCACACTGATGAACAAATAACTACATGAGTAATTCCCTGGCATGTTCAACGAGCACTGTTGTATGGTACAGAAATCCTGAAGCGTAAACAAAGAAGCTTCTTTTTCACCTCCACACTGCTGCCATTTAAGCATCAACAGCAGCTGGTGCAATTCAAGAAATCTGCCTCAGTGTTTTCCATACCCATGCATGTCATAATGGGTCTGGTTACTGGAAAAATATTAACAAATTTAAACGGAAAGTTCGGATTATTTGATAAGGGGTTGTATGAAGTACTTACACATAGTCAGTGTATTAGCTACAGTAGATATCAGTTGGCACAGCCCCAGGTAGGAGATACACAGAGGGGCACTAGCTCAGAAGCTCAGCAAAATGTATTTTAGCCACTTAAAAAAAAATCAGTTTATGTATACACTGTAGTTATATTTTTTTTCGCTTTACTTTATTTTTTTCATCACAGAGCTTTTTCTGAAGGGAAACCTCAGTTATAAATATCCCTCTCCTCAAACCAACCAAACTCTGTAGGCAAAATCAATCATTTATGATTTCTTAGGTTGTGTTATTGTGTGAGTTTGGTGTTTGAAAGGGTTAGTTCAGATTCCCCTAAGTCACACATTGATTACCAATAAACTAACCGCGATTAGAAGATAAAATTACTGATTTTGCCTATGACGGTTGGTTGGTTCTGGAGAGAGCAATATTTGGCTTATATAACTGTGGCTTCCTGTCATAAAAGGCATAAAGTCTGACAGCAGAGTAAAGCAGTAAAATTATTCTAAATATAGCATACACTTAAACTGATACTGATTTTATCACACCACAAGCTCATAATTATTTGAAGCTCTTTTATTCACAATGTGCTTAGAACAGAGTACGCACAGTAAAACTCTAGTTCTGCAAAGAACAAAGACAACCAAACTGCTTTTATAGGGGATAAGTGTGTTCATGTGCATGTGGAGCTGGACAGGATGGGTCAGTTTTTCCTACACACTCCCATCACCCTCATAAATCTCAAAAACCTAGGTGTGTATGGCCGGGTGCATGTGTGCATATTAAATTAGAATGAGCATGTGTATAACCAGTGTGGATGTTTGTCTGTTTTTCTATATGATATGAGCATATTCATCTAAATCATAGAATCAGGGACATTACAAGCCATTAGACACAAATAACAAGGATGACACAGTCCAGACGTGTCCTGTCCTAAGATCACAAATCAATTACACATAATCTTTGCCCATACATTGAAAGACTAATTGTGTTGTCTGTGGTTGCCCTCTGACTAACCTTCCTCTCCTCCCCACAAAGAGAGACGTCTAAGTTGATTACATATTCTTAATACAGTAATTATGAGAATACACTACAAGAGTCTACAAAATATAATTATTCCAGGGCAGCATGGAAAAACCTCCTATCATTTGGGGACAGAAAGGCCAAAATCAAAGCAGCAGAGGCCAATATTGTGACTTATATGGGTCTGGACTCACAAGTCAGTGTCTAAATGCTTCACTGAATAGAGACTGAGGACATTTTCCCAGCTTTTGCTGTGAAAACGAGGTGGATAAAATTAGAAAGTTAAAACCTACATTGCAGAACCAGTTCAAAGTCTTTGGGGCAGCTCTTCATATTGGGCCAGTGACATTATGTGATTGCTATTGATGAGCATGGGAGGAGAGCATCTTTTCCACTAAGGCGTGTCATTGAAAAAAATTCTAAGGGCGTAGGTTTGTTGCAACCTTGCATTTAGAAATCCTCTGACAATTGATAGGCAGGGAATTCTCAGATTGTCTGGTGTTGCGAGACCAGTATGGGTCAAGCTCCGGAGGCATGATGACGCATCTCAATAGCATCTCTTTTAATTAGACCTTTCCTGCCTACTAAATGTCTGCTTCTTCTACAGTTTGTAGCATAAACTTGCTGTTTACATTTTCAAGCCCAAGTGAGATAATAAACCAACAACAACCCTGATGACATCATCATAATCAAACTTTGGAAAACTTCCTCTAGACCTATAGAGGACATCATACAACTGTTTTGTCCAGCTGGATAGTTCTCCTCGAGATGAGTTCAACAAACCTCAAGTGTTAAATCAGTGGAATGCCCCTTTGATGCACGCTGCAGTATCATATTAATGCTATTGACTGAAACAAATGCGAGCAGTTGTGATGGGAATTACATTTCTTTGAAGGGAGCTGGATCATATGGCTCTTTTTTCCATTATTTTTTCTTGTTTTTGTTATAATCACTAGGAAGGTGAGGGTAAGGTAAGACTTGTATCACATTCACATCCCATCGATATAATTTCATTTTACATCTGTGGAATAGATAAAGGAGCATTAAATAAAACCTAATGTCATGACTGATCTCATTTTGGTGGTATTGTTTTCACTTTTTTTAATAAAAGCAAGGAGATCCAATTTCACTTCTCAATTCAACATTTATTGTCATAAACACAATAAGCAGGGACGTTTGAGTGACAGGCAGCACAACATCAGCAGTGGCAGCACACATAGTTCAGTGAAGAGTGCAGTGTTCTCTGATCTATGACATTTTATCAAGGCTCAAACATAAGTAGGGTTCTTTTTTTTTTTCAAGTATGAACAAACTGTAAATGACCATTAGTAATAAAGAGTTATGTCATGTCTTAGCATCGATATGTTCTGACTCAGTTTGCAGGGTGGGAGTTGGATGGTGAGCTCCTTTAAATTATTACACAAGGTGACGTTATATTCTTCTGCTTTGTCAGTGAATTTACTACTACTTTTGTTTTTTGCCTATAAAAATAAAGGTGCCTTTTCTTGGATACAATGACTCACTGTTCACATAAAGGGAGTGGATTGAGGGCAGACAGTGAAATTTGGTCACAAAGATAAAAATAATGGTTCTCACCAAGAACAACTCGGTTCTATTAATTTGTACCAAAGAGCTGTTCAAAAGAATTGGATCATTTGTGAACATAACATCACTAGTCTGTGGGGAAAGTTGACCAAAAGAATTATCTCCCTGAGAGACTCATGTGTTGTTCTTATGTCAAAATAAACTAATAAAAGTCTAATTGGCCTTGATATTATTAGACTTATGGACCACTTTTTGTTTTCACTACATTGTTATTAAGCTGACACTGGAACTCCCCCAACTCGGAGGCCCAAAACCTGAAAAGTCCTGCTTCATCGTCGTAGCATCCTGATGAGTAAGCTCATGTCATAACAGTGTGTCTGTGTCTCATTTTCCGGGCAGATAAATCCAAGAGCGAAATCCCCCAGCACTGCACGCATTCCCCCTTCGAGAGCACCAAACACAATCCTACCTAATAAGGAAAAATCAGGGTCGATATCAAGCAAGAAAATCCCTGTCCAGAAGTCTGGCTCTCCCTGGGTTGGCTCTGAACGCCCAGTGCATTCTTATATAATTACTGAGACTCAACAGAGAAGGCAGCTATAAGCTTTCACATGGAGACGGGGTTTTAAGAACAAGTGGTGTGTGATGTTATCTGTCTGAAATATATGAACTTTATAGCCCACATTTACAAAGTAAACCCCTGCTTGGTGAGAGGTTCATTATCACCAGGATCACTTTGGAGATGGAGGGAAAACCGGAGCCATAAAAGGTGCATTTGCATCACAGCTTAAGATGATGATGAGACGATGTCCTGCCTTAGACTTGCTTTCAAAAAACAGCATTTTATATTTCGGGCTAACTGAAAGCCATCCTCTGTTGCATTCTACTCATGTTTTCCAGTTAGATTGGTTGTTAAATGTTTGTCTTTGACTGTAATGTCTATTTAGCTGTGGTTGAAACAATGAGAAAGTATAACGAAGGAAACTAACTAACTAGTCCATCACAGGTTAACTGAAAAATGAAAATAAGGGGATTTTTCTATGGAAATCTCTGCCTCTGTCCCCTCAGGAGTCTCATCCGGTCTCTTGAAGAACAGGGCCAGATGTTAAACTCGGTAAACCGATCCATGAAAAATAAGTCTAATAGCTCCATCAACATCAAAAAAATGAATACTTGTGTTCTAATGAATAAAAAAGAGGAAGTTTAACTGGTCCCAAGGTTTTTGTCTTCTCCTTTTCTACCCCTAAGGAGCGGATGAGGAACCAAACTATTATCTGAACTTGCTGAGCCAGAGCAGACAGCAGTCAGGAGGTCAGTGAACTTCACCACACCCCTGTGATTCCTGTGAATCACAATGGGAGGTTTCCACAGCCGGGAATAGCAACATAGTAATGCAAAGAACACTACTGCAGAAAAGAAAGGGCAAACCCGAAAAACGAGAAGACAAAACTATTCAGTTCTCAGTCAGTACCACAGCAAGGTCAACTGATGACAAGTGAACTTGCTATGAGGTCAGCAGAGGTGACTGGTGTTCATGACTTAAGACTTGACTTAGACTTGAGACAGATGACTTGAAAGAACTTGACTTGTTTAATCAATTATTTGCATTTTTCTAGATATTTTTGTTTGTGAATGTGTCTTTTAACCTTACTTATTTGCTAGTGAAACGTTAGCTAGAAAGCTAACGGCAAATTAAGCTATGTTAGACTTTGAATTGATTATGCATTTTATTGAGAAGACATATCGTTACTGTAAAAAAAAACTATTGGCGGGCTGATTCAGGGCCATATAACCAGTTAAACTATGCAGCCACATTACTAGCTAACACAGCGGCATGCTCAAAACTAAATGATTACGGGTGTAACATTAGTCTTCTCATGACATGCCGCTGTATCCTTTTGTCTGCTGTTTTACATTCAAAAGTACGTAGTGGAGAAAACATGGTGAAGTGCCCAGTAGAGTGCTCTTTCAGTAGACAAAATGTGTTAAAGGACCCTGTAGAGTACCCTTCCAGTGGGTAAAAGTGCCCTTTAGGGTGCCCTTCCAGTGGAGTAATATGTGAGGTGTCTGTTAGAGTGCCTTTTCAGTGGAGTAAACATGGTCAAGTGCCCTTCCAGTAGAAAAAAATGTGATAAAGTGCCCTCTAGAGTGCCATTAGTGGAGAAAACATGGTGAAGTGCCCTCGAGAGTGCCACTCCAGTAAAGAAAGCATGGTGATGTGCCCTCTAGGTTGCCCCTCCAGCAGACAAAACGTGAAAAAGGGCCCTTGAGCGTGCCCTTTGAGTAGAAAAAAAATGATAAAGTGCCCTCTAGGGTGACCTTTCAGTAGACAAAATATCATACAACTGGTGCCCTTTTCATTTTTTTTCTGCCCCTGAACCCTCAGACAGGATGAATCCTCCACTGCATCAGTGTGCACCTCTCACAATCCCAATCTCCATCGTCGTTCATTTTGGAGGCTTGTTATTGACGCCACAAAATGTCAAATATCATTGAGATTTATAAGGAGCACATTGAATATGGAGAATAAAGCTTAACTTTTCATGACCACTGTCTTTTATCTGATTTAAATGTGGAAGGTGAGGGATATCATCAGAATTTCATATGACTTGGCTTGTGACTTGGTTGTCTGTAGCAGGGACTTGTTTTGAGTTGTTTGATTCTCACCACAGTAACTTGGGGCTTGCTTAAGACTTGAAGGTTAAGATTTGTGTGTGGCTTGCACATGTGTGACTTACTCCCACCTCTGGAGGTCGGTATTCCTCAACACTCATCATTAGTCACCACATTTCCTTCTTCCTTAGAAAGATGTGACCACTTTCTGAGAAGACCCTGACCTCCGGTGACCTCCTCCTCCACCACATGCGGAGCTTCATGCATTGTTCTCGCTAAGAACAAGGCTGTCAAGGTGACCACATTCACCCTTATGAATAACTGTCACAGTGTTGACCTGTGAACTCCTGCGATCTGTTGGTGCACCGTCCGGAAAGTAATGATTTGTGGTCAGAGGGAGAACCACGTCGTCCATAAATCATCTAAAGCAAGTGACGGTGGAGAATGTGTCAGTAATGAGCGGAGACAATGACGGAGGGTCCTGAGACTTAAATAAAACAAATAAAACTGTCACTTGTAAACAGATCGCCGTTCATTAGCACAAGTGTTGTTCTCTGCTTCCGTGTGCAGGCTGATGAGTTAATCATTGACTCCATAAGGTGGGAACTGCTGTACACAGTCCAGTGAAGGGACCTGAGTCCTATTTACATACATGAAGGAAACCGAACTAAATATGAGCTCAATATTTGCTTAAGGTGGTCATTTTGTTTAGGTGAACACTGACCTGACACTTTAAACACCAGTTCACTCACTGAACTTAAAACTTTATCATGATCAGATCTACACTTTTAATGTGCACGGTGAATAATTTTGAGCTGGTTCAACTTAAAAATGCAAGTTAGCTGATTTTAGGTCGAATAATTAGTTTAAAGTCTTATTTGACTTTTGTAAAAACCAATTGATGTAACTGAACTTAAGAAGACATGTTCAATATGCTTAAAGCTACATCAGGAATTTTTTAGATTTTTTTCATTTTGGGGGCCCCTGTGGACAAAAGCACCACCATAACTACAAAGTATAATGTCAAAAATAAAATGATCTAAATAGAAATCTCCTCCTTCTTCCTTTTAACTATCTAAGGTACCACTCACTGTGACTTTGCGTGGGAAAATGTAAACACAGACGTCTGTGGCAGGCATTAATAACAACTATATAAAAATAGCTGATCTTCTTGCAGATGGTCTTTTTAACTTGTATCAGTCATGTAGAGGCATCAGTATTAAACTGACACTGTTTCATTACCAGTTAAAAACTCTTTGTAGAAGCTTTAAGATATTAAGTTTAACCAACAAGTGTTCACACTGATGAACATTAAATACAAATTTGATTTCATTTTACATTTTCTCAGTTTGAAGAGTCGGAAAGAACTTCCAGCTGCAGCTGCTCCTGTTGGAGCTACTTTGCTTCTGCATCGGCACAAAGACAATATGTGAAACTGCTCCCAGTAAAATTATTTAATTTTAAGTGTAAAGGGGTACAGACTCACTTCAATACTAACCTTCATCATGGTTCTCATTGCTTTCATTATTGTGAAAACTTTGTCTTATCTTTAAAGTGTATTAGAGACACAGAAAGTTTCAGTCAAATGTTTTCTTCAAACTATAAATAAAAGAAGGGTCTCATGATGTCTGGTATGCTACGCCTGCACAGATAAACATTGCTTTTCACTAAATTGTGTCCACAAGAAAATAAGTTGGTAAAAACTCAAAAATTGCTGCAGTTTTATTTTAAGAAAGCAAAACATTTTTCTGTTTAGAAAACCACTGCAAATCTTGTAATAAGGTAACCACATGCTTTTTATGATAAGTGAATACATTATTTACAGCCCTAATTCCAAAAAAGTTAGGATGTTGTGTAAAACGTAAATAGGACCAGAATGCAATGATTTGCAAATCATTTTCAAGATGGCATGGCTAACTGTCATCATTGTGAAGGCCTCATTGTTTGCTCAAAGGTACAAACAAGTTTTGAAGCAACATATGCTGCCATCCAGGCATCTGTCAGGTACTAGACTGACCTGCCTGCAGACTAGACCTGATTCCCAAAATGTGTGGCACATCATGAAGTGCAAAATACAAACACAGAAACCCTGAACTGTTGAGCAACTGATGTCGTACATAAAGCAAAAATGAGAAAGAATTTCACTTTCAAGACTTCAACAATTAGTTACTTACTTACTGAGTGTTGTTAAAAGAAAACATGATGTATCACAGTGGTAAACATGCTCCTGTTCCAACTTTTATGGAACGTATTACAGGCACCAAATTCAGAATGAGTTACAAAAACCAATAAAATGAATCAGTTTGAACATTAAATATTTAGTCATTGTACTGAATTTAATTGTTACAAGTTGAAAATGATTTGCAAATCATTGCATTCTGCATTTATTTACATTTTGCACCCAACTTTTTTAGATTGGGGTTGTATTTTATGTAACAAAACATAAATTTGTTAAGAAAATGTTTTTATAACCAGTTCATTCAACTATCAAATTTATTTTACTGCACAATGTATGTGTTGTTTATTGGTCTTCAACTAATAAGGCTATATTGGCTTTATAATTTTTAGTCAAAAGATAAAAACTTGTTGATTTAGTCTTACAAGGGAGGAGATAACATTAACTTTTCATGCCATTTTGATGGTGCTGAAATTTTGTGTCGTGGATGATTTTGGGTTTACGGTGAGTATCACATTTGACCTTAAACACTCTTAGTCATATTGTACAAGCTTCAAAAAGTCTAAACAAATTTAGATCTTGTGATAAGGGTTTATTTCCTGGGTATTGGCTGACACAGCAGACTGAAGGGTAAAGTCTTATCACTCAGTTTCACGTACACAATGTTACAGCTGCCCAACATGTTACGTAACGCAGGTTGTAAAAACTGAAGAAATCCTGCCTTAAAAAGTAGTGAGAAGTTAATTACAAGCACATTTGGTGAATAAATAAAAGGGGCATTTATTTCTAAACACATGAAATGAGTCACTCTGCAGTTATGTGAGAGATGTTAGAGGTCCTGTGAGGTTGATCACACAACCATGCTTCCCCTCTGCAACTTAGCAGATGTGCGCACGCAGCCCATACAAGGTCCTGGAGCCGCAAGTTTATGATATGCAGTTATTGGGGGATACGCACATTTATCAGGAGGGAGGTATTTCACCTCCTTGTATGGTGCTCCTCCAGTCTGAGCAACAGGAGGAGTCGGCCTGTGTGCTTCTTGTCAATGGAGAGGTACCCAGGAGGAGCTGCAGGGGAATAAATCTCTCCGGGAAGAGTCGGAGTGCTGTGCAGTTTTATCCAGAGGTGGGAAATAATGAAGTACAGACACTTCTTACTGTGCTTAAGTAATTTTTTTGAGGTATCTGTGCTTTACTTGACAACTTTTTACTTTTACTCCATACATCTAAACACAAGTTTCTGTACTTTCTACTCCTTACATTTTCAAAAAAAAAAGTCTAGTTTTAATGCATATAAGAGAAATTATTGATTATTTTTAATTTGGATCATTGCACACTGCATTCCCAATATCAAAACTGATTTTAACCTAAAAGAATGGGATAATAATACATAGGGAAGTCAACTCTTTTATGTATTCATCAGTGTTTATCGTGCATGACAGACGTTACTGGATGAAAAACTACATAAAAGACGTAACAAGACGAACAGATTACACGTAACATTATTATGTAATTAGGATACAAAAAAGGTTCCTGTATTCCATTACAGTTACAGAAAAAAAGACATTAACAGTTAAAATAGCAATGAAAATAAAGAATGATATTCTTCCATGCACAGTGCGCACACGCTGGTCACAGTGAACCAGCTAATCTCACAGTCAATTCATTATCATGGCTACACAGACCAGCCGCCCATGTTAGTTACACTGGACAACCGCTAACCGAAAGGGAAATTAACTCTAAAATTTGAATATCTACCAGCTATTGCCAGATAAATGTTCAAATTCGCCAGACACTCAAGAGTAAATAATTTTTTTCTGTAGAAACCTACCAGCCACTTATTTTACCAACATTTGGCTGGTGGCTGGTACTGATTTCCCACCCTGCTGCTAACATTAGCTACATGGAAACCCTGTCAGGTACTTGCTAACCTGTCAATATTACTATTAATTCTACTGCTGAAAATGATTTTGGGACCGTATGTGGTGATGCTTGTGATCGGGAAGCAGAATTAACAAAGTACAGTTAAATCGGCAGAATTACCGCTACAGCTGGACAAAAAGTAAACCTACAACAAACACCCAACATTCAATTTGGCTCAACAATTTCACCATATTGAGAAATATACTTTATCCAAAAGCAACAGAAAGTAATCATGTCATATTACTTTAATATTGTGATACTTGGATTAGGTTACTGACTACATTTTAACAGGTAATTAGTATCAGAATACATTTTGGAAGTAACCTTTTGAACCCTGTACTAGAGTATAGAATACTTTTTGTACTTTTTCCATCTCTGTTTTTTATCAGATTTTGTTCTTACAACAAACACACTTTACATCATTCAAGAGTTGCACAAGTAAAACTGTAATACAATGTGTCAGGCAAAAGCATGAGAAAACACACACTGCAGAAAAAATGTCACAAATCCTCATGCCTGTCATTTTGCATCTTCAAAGCTGAGTGCAGCCTGTGGATATGAGGACTGGCAGCTCGGACCCTCAGTAATATCACAAAGGGAATCAGAGCCGGCTGTGGAAATCACCCTGACAGTAAGGGGAGCCACCGGTGATGACTACTGGACCGTCCTGATTTCAGGTCATTACGGGCTTGGGATCTGTGGCAGGATGGGAAAGTAAACTCTGACAGAATGACTGACTTCCTCTGAGCTCAGCTGGCAGTTGTCAGTGCACACATAGCCACGCTGGGCAGAGCAATGAAGGATGACATGTTGGGAAACACTGCCCACTGCACCCTTTCTCTCTCCAGCTGTAACTCACAGCTGCTCTCATCTGCACTTGCCCAAAAGAACAACTCCCACAGGTCTGTTTCAACATCATAGGTACACAGATTACATGGGTCAACATGTTTACAGGTGGAAACACAATGTACCTGTGGCTACACTAATCCTGCAGAGCCCTGAGCAGTCAGACAGGTTGCTCCACCTTAAAAAAAGGAAGCCAAGCAGACAGAAGTTTCTCACAATGTTGAAGAACCCTCCCTGAGGTTTAAATCTGTGCTCCTGTGGGAAAAGAGTGCACTCACCTTAAAAGTGGCACCAACAAGTGAACACACACCTCCTTCTATCTGCCTTCTGTCACGTAAACCACGCTGCTGCTGCTGCTCCTGCTGCTCCTGCTGCTGCTGCACACCCACCCTGCTCTTTGAAACTAACCAGGACACACAATCTCTCTGCCTCTTTTTCTCACTCTCACTCCCAGCCCTCCTCGCTCTGCCTGCCTCCGCCGAGGACGACTTCCCGGTTGACAGGCATCGCCATAGCAACCCCACTTCGGCCCCCGTTCAAAAAGGCACCCTGCTCTTGGCTTGTCAGTTCAGTCCAGGGCACCTCCTTCAATGAAGCAGGCCTATTGTTGTGATAAGGTGATATTTCACAGCGCAGGGTTAACCAAAGGGGAATGCAAATAGTTCATCACCTCCACCTCCCCAGACACTGCCCAGTGACTCCACGACACCCCCTCCTGACTTTATTTCTCCCATGACTCCCTCTGCTTTTGTGTCTGTGTGTGTTTTTATGTGTGTGTGAGAGTGCAAAGGCCTGCAATGGTTCTTTCTGTTCCAGTAGCTCTGGAAGTCTTTCAAAGTCATTACTCTACACCAAACAGCACAATTCCTGCTGACCTTTCTCCCATGATCACACACACACACGCACACACACACACACACCAAATATTTTCTACAGAATGACTCCTTCATTGGAAAGGATTTCCCTTGAGCAGGTACCAGATATAAGAAATGTTGTTGTTCAATACCAACACCTACTGTACAAGTAGGTTAAATCATCTGTGATGAAAAGCCAAAGCTCACAATTTATGTGCTCAGACTGTACGGCCCGATTGTCAAGCCTCTGCATTAAAGGCTGCAAATTGTAAGCACTCTCCTTAATTACTCATTGTTAACATTAATGATCAATAAATCAATTAATCATTATTTTAAAAACCTTTGTTTCCACAGCAACATATTGCCTATTCTCAGACAGCATTTCATAGCCTTTCAAACATATTAAGATATAAAAGCCTACATATTTTATGCTTGAATATCAGATAACATGCAGAGCAGGCTAATAAAAATAATGTCTGTTATATTTAATCTTTATTTGATAATTTCACTTGATCGATCAACTTCTTAATGGCCGATTAATGTGTTCATCATTATCATCCCCACACTGTATATATAAAATATAAAATAAATGTCTCCTCTGCCCTGTCAGACCATTCTAATTATTGATTTGACTAAAAGCTCAGAGGCAGGTGGAAGTTTGTTTGCTAGCAATAATGCTAACAAGACAGAAATGTGCTGCCTTGATCATCTGTGCCATCCTGTGTGCTGAAACCTCGAACAAAAGGCACCAGCCCATTGAGCAAATATATGTCCAAAACATGTCTTTTGAATGTCTTGTCATAAGACGTCTCCTGAGGAGAAAGAATGATTTTTTTTCTGATCTTCTGAATGTCCAGTCTTGACATCCACAGGAGCGTTAACTATATCTTACTATCCAGATTTTTAATTTCAGATGCTCTGTTTACCACTTAATGCAGGCACAATGAGAAAAAAAGAACTGATGTCAACGAATCGACCTGAAGCTCTGCTTCAACTGTGCAAGAGCTTGACAACAGTCGAGCAAACTTTCTGACATGTCAGAAAATCGTTCGACCATCAGATGACTTTTCAGGAGCAGTTGACCATACCTCGCTTCACCCCAGTACGGTGTACGACAAACGATGTCCAGCGAAGCTAAAAAAAAATCCAGACTCCAAAATGAGTTGTGTGGTTCGAAAACAGAGTCAGAAACAAGCTCAAATCATACACTGCCTATGCTTGGCTTTATGGGGACCTAATTTTTGGTCCCCATATTATCAGAAGTCCCCACAGTGTCAGGGTGGTGTCCCCATAATGTGATGAATACCAGAACACAAACAAAACTAATACTGTTGGACGCCAAAATTGAGACTGAAATATGTTCAAATTATTCAAAGTAGGAGATGCAGTATGTGCACAGATAAGTCAGTCAGCATTCAAATTCTTTTAGGATGGCTGTTCAAACCGCAGAGCCAACAGCAGTTTGAGAGGAATGAAGCACAATTTTCAAATCCTACTGTTGCTTAATACTTGCCAAAATAAAAACCAGGATTTCCAGTTTGTCTGCAGTTCTTGCCAGTGAAGACAAACAGGGCAAAACCTGAACTCTAACGTGCTGACGGGCTTGTTTTGGCACCGACGCTGCAGCAGGTTGACTGAGTTACAGTACAAGGTCCACAGTGCAGGTGAGAGATCCAGTCACCTGCTGACAAATGCAATCAGCTGTCTTATTATGCATTTGCACTGTTGGTTCTAACAATAAACTAAAGACAGGACAAAGAATAACATTTAACAGGATTTAGTAAATGTTCTAACCATCCATTTGAAAGTGCAAGTCTGTGTTTGCCAGTTCCAACTTGAAACTGAAGGACTCAGCTCTTTTTTAATAATTCAGTGGTCTGGCTTGGTAGAGCGAAACTCAGGGTAGATATCCATTTACTGAGCCCGTACTCCTAACAGGCTTGTTTTTGCCAAACAGTTGAGCCGTTGAACCTGAGGGGCAAGCTGGGCAGTGCAGGCTTCAAGCGGAGGCTCCTCTCATAATCTGTGTCCCGCCAGAGCAGACTTTCACCCCGCTGTGACCACATCTGACACCCTGTCACTCTGCAGCTAAATGAGGTAATCACGCAAGAGGCGATTGCAGCTTTGGCCCGGGACCTGACACCTCTCCCCACACTGGATCCTTGTTCACTTTGTCTGTTCGCTAAACAAACACAAGGCTTCACCAGTTCCAGCTCCCTTTTTTTATTATTACAGAGGAACATTGTCAGAGGGGGAAAGAGGCATGATGTTTTACCTCAGCAGAGGTATTTTTCTACAATTTTTTTACTTTCACTCCCTATATTTTAATACAAATATCTGCACTGTCTAGCCCTTACTCTTTAGCACACAATATGTAAATCATACCCCTAGGGTCTCACACATTAAAACAATAACATAAGACATAGTTTGATGACATCATGAAGTAGCATGGGGTGATGGGAGTTGTTGTTTTCATCAGTGAACAACCACAATTGCAGATGAAAATCCGACATGACTCGGGCCAGGTTCATGGATAAGGTATACATATATCTGATGCGTGTATACCGTGTTTTCCCAGTGGTTATAGCAACTAGCAGCTAGCTATCAATGGTTAGCAGGAAATGTGCCATTACCTTGTTGGAAACATTTGAGATAAGTTCACAACTCATCAAAATATATAACATAAGTCTAGCGTTTTTAGACATTTTAATGTGGAAATGTTACATATCATAAGTTTAATGCATTTGAAGGGAATCGTTTTTCAATTATTCATCAATTTTGCATCATTGCACCACCTTCCCAACATCAAGACCAATTTCAACATAAATGGATGGCACAATAACACATATTCCTTAGTGTATCCATCAGTACATATCATGCACACATCCACATGTTCATGCTGACATTTGATGGCTAATGTTAGCAAATGTTAACTAGCTAACTTATTTACATCAATCATTAATTAATTATTTAAAATATATAATAATTCAAAATGTGACAGAGGGCCTATGTGTCACTTTTACAGGTCCAACAGCAACATCTTTTAACCATCATCAAAATTTAATAAACAAGCCTAGCACGCAGCGTTAGAGAGTCTTTTTTAAACAAGTACCTGGACTTCTACTTGAGTAAAGGATGTGTGCACTTTTGCCACCTCTGTGCCTCAGTCCCTCTGAGATGGACAGATTCCAGCAGACCTTTACTGTGCTGTAAACACCAACCACTGTCCTTTCACACTGAGTGGTATGTGCCAGTATGTAACTACAGAAGCTCATTAAAAAGCCTGACAGCAAAAGACTCCAGTCAGTGCCTAATCCATGACATAAATCTGTTATGTAATCAAAAATTACATTACATGATGACTTTTTTTTATAACCACCAGTTTCTCTCGAGTTGGAGGAAACAAGAGACAGCAAGTCTGTACAAATCCCAAGATAAACATATCATCAAATGAAGATATAACTGAAGAGATACAAGTCGACAGGTAAAACACAACAGCGGAAGACAGATAAGGAGCTCTGGACATCATGCAGCACAGTTTGTGTCATTCATACCACAGGTTGTACTCTGAGGGAGCACTTGAGGAATGTCTCTCTGAGAACAAACACAAAAGCATCAGGGTTTATTTTAGCGGTAAACAACATTTTTCTCTGCTGTGAGTGTACCAGGACCCAAAGTCAAACAATCTCCGCACTGCTAAAAAAAAAAAAAAAAACTCATATTTCCAATGCAACTGTCTATGTCTTTGAGTTGTGATTCAATTTCAAACTCTTAAGTTTTGAAATAAACTAAAAAAAAAAAGAAAGTTTTTGCTGACCTATGCCAAACTGTCAGTGGTTCAGAAGATGGTTATCACCAAACCACCAGACCTCTGTCCTCCTGTTGTGTCTTTGGTTGTTGTTTTGGTCTGAAACATTTTGGTGCATGCTAAATATTTGTGTCTCATGAGGATTCATGGCTACACCCCACTGTAAAAAAAGAAAAAAGGCAACTGTCTTCACTTATACACTTAAACTCTTTAAGTTTTGAAATAAACAACAAAGGTTTTGCCAACCTATAATCTTTAGTTGAGATAATTTACTTTTCCTCTTTAGATGAACTTGAATCTTTTAGGTATAGAAACTGAAAAAATTCTGTATTTCAAAAACTGTTCACA
This sequence comes from Lutjanus argentimaculatus, assembly GCA_034769285.1. Classification (NCBI taxonomy): domain Eukaryota; kingdom Metazoa; phylum Chordata; class Actinopteri; order Lutjaniformes; family Lutjanidae; genus Lutjanus; species Lutjanus argentimaculatus. The sequence continues at coordinate 16,086,693 of JAWZSL010000017.1, forward strand.
CTGAACTATCAGCATGATTTGTCATTATTTGAGTGCTTGAAACTTAAATGGTTGCAATTGGAAAATATTAAAGGGCGGGTCCATTATTATTTGTTTTTGTAGCTTCCCAGTAGTGTTCATTATGTATTCAAATCCAAAAGTTCACATTTTGATTGTAAAGTCTGTATGTTTTGGCATCAGAATCCTATTTTCCTGAGCCCTTTTCCACTTGACCTGACGTAGATTCCTGCATGATGACCTTGCAATATAATTAATAATTAACTCATTAAAGTCAAAGTGAATAACAGTTAATAATTAACCAAGACACTTTTGCTGACCTAAAATCTTTTGTTGAGATAATTTACTTTTCTTCTGAGAAAAAAGCTGAACAAAAAGAAACTTTGGATTTCAAAAATTGTTCAGTAAAGTTAAAATAGGAAGCTACAGAATGATAAAACCTAAATAATAATAATAATTATAATCATCATAATAATCATAATCATCATAATGGAACTGCACTTTAATATTTTCCAATTACAATTATTTAATTTTCAAGCACCCAAATAATGACAAATGCAGTTTACAGCTCACTGTGAACAATTTTTGAAATAGAGAATTTCTGGGGGTTGTAAAACTAAAAAAAAAAAACTAAAAAAAAAAAAAACATGTTTATCTAAAGAAGAAAAGTAAGTTATCTCAACAAAAAGTTAGAGGTCAGACATTTTAATGTCTATTTCAGTGCTTGAGTGTGTGACTCCAGTTTAGTGAAGACAGGTGCCTTGAAATAATGAACTTTCTTAACTTTTTTTTTACAGTGGGGTATAGGCATAAATCAGCATGCTCTCAGGATGCTTATTTTGAAAGGTTTGCCAAAGGAAAACACAAATGATTGAGTACATTTCTTACAAGGAAATATTCCCACAGTGAAATGTTTCAGACCAAAACAATAGCCAAAGACACAGGACAGAGGTTTAGTGATAAACATCTTCTGAACCACTGACAGTAAAAGATTGGCATCTACTGTAATAAAGTCTTCCTCATATCCGCCCTCTTCCATATAACTGCTCAACCGTTGCTCAATAATGCTCTGAGAAAAAAATGTCAAAAACTGTCACCACAGTGACAAAGCAGTGATAAACAGCCTTATCTTGTTTGTCTCCGTGGTTTCCAGTGATAAAGTGAATGATGAGGGAAAACAAATATGATGCTCAAATCTGTCAGAGGAATTTTTTCTTTCAAGTAAAAATGTGGATCAAAACCACTAAAGTCAAGACAGAAAACTCCATCCCCTCCCTTGAGATACTAAAGCCCTGCTGTTGTCAAAGTGGCAGCACAAGTTGTTCAGTACTTACAGGCGGCTGGAGTGCAGGCTGAGTAGTGAGGTCTCCTCAGTGCAGAGGGAAACAGAGGAAGTGAATGAAAAAGAAGGAGGGAACCACGACTGCTCCTCTCTCCCTCTCCCTCCCTCTTTCTCTTTCTCTTTCTCAGGCCAACAGGACGTCTTTTATCTTTGCTGAATGATTCAGCGTGGGTCTGAATGTTTCACTGACTGTCCGTAGGCGTGTGTTTGCGCGCGTGGGTGTGTGTGTGTGTGTGTGTGTGTGTGGTGTGTGTGTGTGTGTGAGCATGCACTTTAAGGCTCATCAGGGAGAAGGCACTCAGTAATAGTTTCCATCCACAGCTGGAAATAATAGAGATTCTCATACAGGCTCAGTGGCACCGCCCTCCAGTGTCTTATGTCCAAAGGGAAGAGGAGGCAATTTCCAGAGGCATCTCAATAAATAGGCATCTGAGTGACATGATAATAACATAGAGTATTCACTGTCTTAGACCGTGTCTGTCACTCTCAGATCAGACACAAAACTCAGTGCTTTTCCATGTTGTCTTACCCATCAGTCACTTCATATTCACATTCAGGACAAAGCATTTCTGTGTGATTTTTCTAATAATACTATATTCAACTTTTTGTTTTAAAATACATATGTTTTGCTATGTTTCCACCTAGTGTCCAGATTATCCCGGTGTTTTAGGACTAGGGCCGTCACTTTTTAAATGCGTGCCCCTGGACGACATTAGAGGGTTTGGACCCACCACCACAGTTTCACAAAGTAGGGGCCCCTGAACAACATTTTGCATAGGCCCCTCAAAAAGCTACAAACAGCCCTGCATACACCCGACACTAAGGCCCACAACACTTGAGCTCTACAGGGACGTCTCAGTATTTCCATGTTCTGTTCCAGTACCAGGCCCGACTTACTCACCCAGAATGAAGAAAAACTCGCAGCAGAGCCAAGACAAGTCGTGTTACTGCTACCGAGTCCACGGTGTCATCTCAGCGCAGCAGATCAGCTGTATTTCTGTACAGAGTGAAGTGTGAGGCTTCTGTTAAGCTCCCCGAGAGCTTTATCTGTCTGTTCCCACTCCCATGTTTCCTTGTCCTGAATACAGTATTAGTCTGCAGACGCCTGCTGCGGGATTCCTGCACTCTGAGTCCTCTCAGCTCTGCCATCCAAAATAAATATTTAACAGGTTGGCTGAGAGATCAGCAACCAAAGGTCACGTCTCTCTGTTTCCTCTGGAGTCCATCTTCTCACCGGACCCCGGAGACGACGATCCACGGCTCCACAGTGACACCTTGAGTTATTTCCAGTGACATCACAGTCCAGATGAGAAACATGTGGACATGTGAACATCTGGTTTATGACACACATTTCAGCTTCGTTACATCTGAACAACATTTAAGTACAATTTTCACTCACTTGTACTTTGTATTTCCATTTTATACTTCTTTACTTGATATATACTTTATGCTGCTTATTTTACTCCTCTATATTTATTTTACGCTGATATATACTTGCCACTTTTTACATAAAAAACTATACTACTACAATACCACTAATCTACCCAGTAATATGAAAAGCATCTGAAATTGGCTCCACATTGACCAACTACAGCATTAAAATACTCTTACATATATTTGTTAATGATAAAAACAGAATAATATAACATTCTATAATAGCTTATTACACTGGTTTGTTAAATACTTGATTTGATTGGTCAATGGACACTCTAAGTTCTGTTATTTCTGACCAAACAGACCATTATGGACACAGTTCTAATCATAGACTTTGGAGGAGCTATAAAATCATTATTAAGCCTATAGAATAATTTTGAAATCAATATTTTGAGACAGATGATTGTTTTTTGGTAAATAATCATGTAATAAATGGCATAATGTACAGTTAGCAACCATACTGCAATATACTGCATATTTACGTTTGATACTTTAAGTATCAAAGTAGTTTGGTCCTTTACTTTTATTCAAGTAACATTTTGAATTCAGGACTTTTACTTGTAACAGAATATTTTTAGACTATAGCAAGATTTTAGTATTTCATTCACTGCCGCTGAACAATCAGTAAAGTTTATTGCAAGTTTTAAAATGCTCACATTCACAGTCACATAATAAACTGTGCCACACTGACCCTTAGTGGTTCTGTGATGAGCTGCATGGAGTTCATAGTTCAACATGAACACAGACAGATGTCGCCAGAATCACAAACATGCCACCATCAAACGTTTGAAATAGGTTCAAAGCACAAATAGTAATAGTAATGTCAGGTCAATTATAATAACAATAGTAATCAGACTTCATAAATATTATAAATTTGCTGTTAACAAACACTGAAATTATAATAAATATGTGTTAGTAATGCTATCATTTATGTTATTTTATCTTTATTTTGTGTGTCATATAAAATAAAGATTATATAGCTGATTATATTCTGATTACATTAGTAAACTGTTTTATTGTTGCAAACATAACTAAATCATTTCAAACAATTAATCCTAATCCTCAACTTACCTTTTATTAATGATGGTTATTATAAAATGTTATGATGTGGGGATACACTTTATAATCTTAATTCAAAAAGGAAGGCAATGCATTAAATATCAGGCCAATAAATGAGAAGAAGAAGAAAAAAGAGCCTGTATAATGTACAGAAAATCAATCTTATCTAAACTTATCCAGTAAACAGAGAGATCTGTCAGGTCTGTCAGATCTTGCAGGTCGCTGAGTTCAACAGCCTCTGTTATTAGTTTGATCTGCTGTTGCTTGTCATGCATTATGTTACTGGAATGTATATTCACTGTATATAGTCCATGAGGGCCACGTTTTTGACAGAACGTGTGCAAGGAAGATTAAATCTGACGGCATAAGTCAGACAAAAGGTGAGATTCAGCATCCGTGTCCTTTAACCTACATAGACCAAACAGACAAATGAACTATTTTTAACCTTTTATCATTTTTAGATGGGACAGGGCATCTTTAGGGGGAGGGACGGGTCTGTCTGAAAGCTGGGAACCTGAATATAAATTTGAGATGCAGCTCAGTACTGTAGGTCAAGTTTTTTCTTATCAGAAATCTGTCATAAAGATTGTGTTTTCTTTAAGCACCTATTAAATTTTGAAAGTAAGGGCTCAAAACATTATGATGAGTATATGATGGCCATTTATACAATTTATTATACTGAAAAAATGTAAGAATTGATAAAATCCTCTGAGTGTCCCAGGTATCTACAGTAGTTTGTGGCTGTGAAGGTTCATGAGGCTGTGATTATCCTAGAGGTCACAATAGGTCATTTTATACAGTGAGGTCAAGTTCCAAAAAATGGTCTCACAATACTAAAATGGGGGCTAACATCAACGCACATGAAAACAATTGGGCTCATTGAATACGCACGAGTCTCAGCTTTTCAGTCAGATCTAATTGATGTAATTCCAATACTGTTTAGGGGCCCCAGTATGCAGAAATATTGAAACAGAATAGAAAATAAGACATTTATACTGTGGTTCAGTCTAGCTTTAAATAAAAAGGAACCGTGCACACCCAAACTTGATTAATGTATCAGCTGCATGGTCAAAGTGAGGATCAAAACTACACAAAATCATTCTAAGTCATCATCAGCGTAAAGCTGAAACACTTTCATAGTTTTTTTGACATGCAGAAGTGGTCTTTCTCTCAGACCACTTGAATTACATTATGCTCAAAGGTTATTTGATGATACTGCCTACCCCAGCTTTAAGTGTCAGTCATTCCACTATGTTATTTTTAATCCCAAGCTGGGTTTAGGGTTCCCAAACAATGTCAACTTTGTCTAAAAATGGCATAATTGACTGAAAAACATTTAGTCTAATCAAGGCACCAAACCATTTATTATAATTCCACAATGCAGGGCTGGTATCAGGTCTCAGTCTTATGCACAGCCCCTAAACAGTGTTAACCTATCTGTATATGTGAGTAGTTAAAGTGTGAATAAGTGACAAACACACTGGGTGCTGATGATGCTAATTTTCTGCACCATCAACCACATTTGATCCTTAGTGTCACACTTCAACACCTCGCCCTTCTATCGGTCTCTAACCAGCTTTGTTAATCATTTGCTTTGCTGCAATGATACAGTTGGTTTTCGTGGTAATTTTATAGCTACAACAGCAGTTATAATTGTAAACCCGTAATAATAAAAGTAGCTGGCTGTTGAACCTTCATATTTGAAGAACATTTCTGAAATCGGGGGACAGGTCTGTTGATTGATTAACTATTTGGCAACAACAGTGCATGTAGATGCTGCGGCTGGTAGCTCCTTCAATCTTTGCTACTTGTCTCAGTTTTGGTTATACACACTTAGGCACTGGAAAAGGAACTTTGTCATTTAGATTTAAAAGCCTGAGACAATCAGCAATGCACACAACATGTCAAACATGCACTACAGAATTATTTCCCGGATGTATATATGTGTATATGTAATTGTTTTATTTAATTTGGTTTTATATTTTATCCTGTTCCACTCTGAATTTAACTACTTATCTGTATGTTCTGTGTGTGTAGATTAAAGGAACTGCAACTCTCTTTTTGTTGTGCAACACGGTGTTGTGTAATGATTGATGAATAAATGACCCTTAACCTTATTCTGGTTCAACCTGAGCAATAATTAGTGACTGCAGATGCAGTTTTCATCTGCCGTTTGCACACAGATCTTTGCTTGTTTGCAAAGACTCAAGTGATCTTATTTTGAGCTATAGACAGTTTGTTTTTGATCTTTGTAAAGAGCAGTTGGCAAACCAATCAGTCAGGGTCTGCTTAGTTAGAACAAATGAGTAAAAGGATCTTTGAATGCATTTTGTTTTGTGAAAATCTCCTATTTAATTAAGTCCTCGGATTTAAGCTGACATTTACAACATCAAGGAGGCAAAATATACTGTACAGTGAAATGTAAAATTTTCCTGAGAGTGCAATAAGTATTTTAAATCATCAACTGTCTCCACCAAAACAATTTCTGTTTGCCTTCATCCTCATGAAACAGTCACAATACAAGTGCAAGTTTCTCATTTTTCAAGATGTAAAGTTTCGCACATCCTTTTACAGGATCAGAAAATACTCCAGCTCCATGTCTTCACATCAAAAAAGAGCCAGTTTCATAACATGTAACAAAGCTTCCTGGTGGTGCATCAGTCAGAGACACTGTGGCCAGACAGCACACCTCTCCATCCACGACACATTAGGGAGGTGCTGCTCATAGTGTTATTTGTTACTGTCACTCAGTAGCTAAGAGCACCCTGGTGTCACACCTCCCCTCTGCTGATGGAGCTGTGATCTGGTGTCGACACAGCGGGCAGCTGCCAAACTGCTCGACAACTCTGGAGGCGCAGCGTCTGCACAGACACCGGTGGCCACAAGGCAGAGTGACTCTGGCCTGTTGTCTCATGCACACCACACAGTCCACTACACTGTTGTCACCTGTGATCAAAACAAAAGAGAGAGAGAAATCACATCAGAGAGCAGCACAGACACTCCTACAACTGTAGTATTTGGCCGTAAGGACTCGTTCTGGATTCGTTCTTACCTGCTGGGACTCCAAGTCGAGACAGGAGATGCAGTCATCTCTGTCTCCATCAGGAACCAAACTGTAGTGGTTGTCAACAACTGGTGAGGTGAGGCGTTCAGGTGCAGGACAGGAGCGTCTGGTGTAAAGAAGCCCTCTTTTCTCTGAGCCTGTAGCAAAGAGTAGAGGTAAGTTAAATATATATAAGACAAGAAAAACAGGTAGAGGTAGTGCAGCAAACAACACGTCATTATTTACAAGTAAACTGAACCCAGGAGGAAAATGGAGCATGTCTGTCCATAGACGTCTATCATGGCCCACAGTGGCTGGCTCAGATCCACTCCCTCCAGTAGCTTGCATTGCCTCATGTCATTGCTTGTGACAAATATGCTGCCTGCATAGGAAACCCAGAATTCCAGCTCTGAACCTGCTTGGCAGTAGGGTTCAGGCACGGGAGCGGCCCAGTGTCCAGGTGTGTCAGTGAGGTCGGGGATGGCCATGATGGGCAGAGGCAGACATCTGTCTTCTGGCGGCACGTTGGTGAAGCCCACGCGCAGAGCTCCACACCAGTTGGACGAATCCTTCTCCACCCTCAGACGAATCCTCTCCTGGATCTTCACCGGGCGGTGCTGAACACCAGGCCGTTCTTGAACGTGTCCCCCGTCCTCTGTGCGAGGCGATACCCCTCACTCAGGCGGACCTTGTCTCCCACAGCATGACGGTGGAAGCTCAGAGGGCCGAGGCAGGACAGGCTGCACCTGTGTGCCACCTCTGACTCAGCAACTGCAAAGGAACAACAACACGGTCATGATTCCTGCCGTGCATGTTTGTATACACTTAATTCTTTTTCAATACAAACATACAGATTGTATCTGCACAGTAATGTGCTCACGTCACAGGCAACAACAACAACAACAACTCTCCAACATGAGTGCAGTGTAGTAAACAAAAACTTGTTCTCCAACAAATCTTGATGTGCATGTGTGCATAGTTAATTCTTTTTCAGCCCAAATGTGTCCAAAAAATTGTTAGAATTAATCTTAACTTTGTTTATTGAGCGTTCTGTTTTTTGGTAAATAAATAAAAACAGTCAGAGCACAAGTGGAGGGACGTGGAGAGTCTGTAACCACCAAAGCAAATTTCAAACGACAAAGAAATCATAAAGGAATATTTTCACAATGGAATTGAAATGAATATGATGGAATTCTCAATGTGTTTTCAACATATATGATATTCAACCCTGAAATCTGACTTGAGAGAGTTAGGACTTAGGAGACGGGGCAGCCACTCCTCACCAAACAATGAGTCTCTGCAGATTGGAGCCGTTACCAGGCTAAATGCTTTTGTAATTCTCACTCTATGCCACTTTGTTAAATTTTATTATTTTTCTCAGGTGAGAAAAATAGCCATGTAGATGTCCAATATGTGGCAAGTTTATCCAGATAACTTGTATTTGGGAATTTGTTCTGTTTTTGGCGCTGTGAGTAGCTGGCCCGGGAAGCCCCAAAATTTGATATGTGGCTAAAGGAATTAGGAAATGTGTTACATCTATGGAAAATTAGATTCATTATGTCAAACAGAGAGGACTGGCATTCAGAGGATTCAGCTGTTAGTTTGTTAGGGGTGGTAGTCTGATTGAAAAACTAAAGTGAATGATCAGTGGTGGTCTGGTCTGTGCTGGTTAACTAGGTCATGGTGTCTAGGTCAAATACCCTGTGATACCCTGTAGCTTATGACCTAGATTCTCAAACTTTCGTGTCCAGTGTACACAAGCTACTTCTAGTGGTATACGGAGAAATATTCCCAAAATATTTTCTTAAAATTAAATAAATATTTTAAAAAAATGACACTGTCAAAATGCCGCAACATTTCAAATGAAAATGCACAAAATATGAACTGAAATTTACGGTAAAATAAGTTTTGACTCTTCTGTATTTTTGTTTCAATATCAACGTGCTACGTAATCTTGATCATGCAGCAGCAGCCGCGTACATTATAGTTACAAGCTAAAAGGTGATGGCAGGATAGTAAGTGGAGGCAAAATGAAGAGACCAAAATAAATGCTTCAAAAACAAAGTAACCGTGGCTCCAAACAGGAACTATTACAAAGAGAAGTGCAGATCAGGAGAAGAATATTCTGAGCTGCTGCGTTGGAAAAGAAGTGAACTGAATGTTAGTGGCTACGTATGAAGCGTCAGTGAAGAGTCCACAGCACCTGCTACCACCAAATGGTGCAAAACTGTTAGGTGGTACTTGGAGAGCTAATATTTTCTGAGGGGGTACACAGTATAAAAAGTTTAAGAAAAACTGACTTATAAGATAAATTATATGCAACCTCTCTTTTTTGTGTCACCATCAGTGTTGTTTGTTTGTAGTAGGAGCACTATAGGCCTACAGTGCTGTGGCATTGTCCTGTGTCTTAAAACTGCACAGTTTAGAGTGTCCTTTTATTATGACCCCTTCAAGGCACGCCTGTGCAATAATCCTGCTGTCTAATCAGCATCTCTGTGCACCACACCTGTCAGGTGTAGGGATTATCTTAAAGAGAGAGAGATAAAGGAGAGGTGCTCACTACCACAGATTTAAACAAAAATGTGAACAAAATTTGAGAGAAATAAACCTTTTTGTGTGCACAGAAGAAGTCTTCGATCTTCACTTCGACCCGTGAAAAACGGGAGCAAAAACAAAAGTGCAGTATTTAAGTTTTTATTGAAGGTAACTTACTGTACATGAAACTCATCGGTGACATGCTTAACGCTTTCAGTAAAACATGTTTTATTCTTGTCATCGCTCCTTTATTTAACACTTTACAGCACAGGTCATAAATCCCAAACTCATTTACTGTTTCATGGCATTTATTAGCGATTAAGAAAGATCTGGGCATGAACAACCCACAGTAACGATCGCCGTCTTAATGGACAGAATAGGGATTTTCAGTTATTCTTGAAAAAACAGGAAAATAAGGATGTTTTCATGAAGTACATGTGCCTGAAAACTGAACTAAAAGGGCTATTTTTTATACCAAAGTAATTTAACTTTGGCATAAAATGATATGTTTTGTTGACATTACAACAGCAATCATAACAGCAAAAAAAGCAATTATCCCTAAAGTTTGTGCCAGTAAAATCTAAAATTGCAAATTAATCACTATGCCCTTATTTTTTATTACCATTAGTATTAAATTTAGTAATAACATTAACGCTGATACATTAATTTTGGCAAACTGACCAATTGTGATGAACAGAGGAGCTTATTGTTGACACACACAGCAGTTCAAGACTGAAGACAAAAATGAAAATCTCACCAGAGTTCCCGTTCTCACTTTCAGTTAACATCTTGAAGAGATTCTTTTCTTTTCTTCATGTCCTGAGAGAAGGTGTGTATTACCCAGGAAAGTGAAAAGGGAGGGGCTGATAAATATTTAACAGGTTGGCTGTGAGATCAGCAGCCAAAGGTCACGTCTCTGTCTTTGTCCGGAGTCCATCTTGGTCGTCGATGGAGCCAGGAGACGACGACCAGCAGCTCCGCAGTGACACCTTGAGTTACTTTCAGTGGAATCACAGTCCAGATGAGACACAAGCTGCAACAGATGGTGGACAGAAACATGCAGTTAATGTCACACACGTCAGCTTTGTTATATCTGAACAATCTCTGTTCAGTATTCAGCCTAAGTAAGTAAGTCACTGTCCAGAGATCAGTCACACGTCATGTCACTATGTCACTCATATGAGCTTTGCAAGAATGCTAGTAGCTAGCTGGGATATTTTTTATAGATTTTTTTAAAAAACATAATAAGTTTAGTATTATTTCTTGAAAACATTTGTTCCTACTGTAGCATTCAAAATAATAATTTTGAGGAAAAGCATCTGTCTTATTTTGGTAGATGTTTTAAAGCAGATTCTGCAAACCTGCAGTAAGTTTTCATGATTTTCTCTATTTATGGGCCCCCAGTGATTCTCATTTATTATTATTTTCTATAGGTTTAAATTGCTGGCGTCAACTTGAGATTTGTGATTTGATTTTGAGAGAAAAGGGATTTTTTTTCACTGATCCGGTCTCCTTTCCATTTAAAATGCTCAAGCTGCAATGTATTAAATGTTAAATATATACTCCACTTTAGAGGGTTTTAGTTTCAAAATATAGGGCCCCCCAAAAGCTAGAAACGGCCCTGAATGACTTATTACATCCCATAATCCTCTCTCTTCCCTTCCCAATGTCTGTCAGAGATGATGCAGCTTCTTCCATGCTTATAGGTTCAGAAATTTAGCAACCATTTGTGTAAGCCAAAACAACTGGGTATTCTGATTTTACAGTCCATAAGGATAATTTATTTCATCATTAATTGCAAGGCTGCTAAAGCTACATTTTTTGGGCAACTGCAGATTTAATGCCAGTGGGCTGGGTGTCCAGCAAGCTGTTTCTCCAACTATATTTCAGAGGGCCTTGACAGCAGGACAGAGCCATAACCATCACAACCATACTCTGTGAAGTAGTTTCAGTTCTTTTACCTTAAAACGTACATATTGGCATAAATAAATAAAGCTTGATGAATGTTTCCTACTGTAGGGGGGATAAGTGAGTAAAGTAATGATTTTTCTCTAAAAAGCTACTCAAGTAAGAGTACAACATATGCCACATTAAAAATACAATAACAAGTACAATTTCTTAAGAAAAAGTTACTTAGGAAGGCTACTTGTAACAGAGTAAATGTAACTCGTTACCCATCTACCCATCAACTACCCGTCTCTGCAGTTTATGACACGAACTTCAGCTTTCTTACATCTGAGTAATTAATAGCAGTTATTTTAATTCCATCATTATCTGATAATGTGTCTGTCATGTTTGAAAATTCTTCTGGTTGATGCTGTGTTTATATGTCAAACTTAGATTTTTGACTCTTTTTCCAAAAATCAGTGAAAAAGATGCATTTTGCCAAAATCATTCTGTTGGCTGACTTTCACAGACTTTCACAGCCTGCAGTCAGCAGTCACACGACGAACTGTATGACACTGCCTCTCAGTGGTTCTGACAAGAACTGTGTGCTGTTTGTATTTCACCATGAACACAGAAAGATGTCGCCATAATCAAATAATCCCACCATCAAACTGTAGAAATGGGTTCAAAGCAAAAAAAACTTCATAAAACATTAAATCAAAATACAAACTTTTTTCCCTTATTCAACATTTAACTAGTACAGCAAATGAGCATTACACTTCATCAGTAATAAATGCTTAATTGATATTAAATTAATCTTAATTAATAGTTAAATTTACTAATAAAATCATAGCTGATAGGAGAGAATAACACTTATATTCTGATTACATTAGAAAACTATTTTATTGTTGCAAACATAACAAAACATCTCAAACAGTGCCGATAACGGCATTACTAATAATTAGTAAACATTAGTAATTATAATTCCATTGTTTGAAAGTTTATTTAACTACAATTTACCATTTGTAAATGATGCTTACCTTTTTATTTTATATGACACACAACCTAAAAGTAAAATAGCATACATTATAGATTATTGACACTTAATAAACACAATTTATTGTCATTTCATTGTTAACAGTAAAATAACTATTAATTAAGTTTAATTTACTATCAGTTTACCTGATGGTTATTATAAATTGTTATCCAAATGAGATTTATCACACACACTAACAATGCATTTCAATTTGCACTTTTAAGTGTAATACAGTGTTATAGTAGTCAAAAGGCAATGAATGGGAATTTTCAGGCCAATAAATGAGAAGAAAGAAAATGAATTTTATCTAAACGCATCCAGTAAACGGATCGTATCTGTGTGGATCTGTCAGGGCCTTTGCAGGTGGCTGAGTTCAACAACCTGTTATTAGTCTCATCTGCAATTGTTATGCATTCATGAGGGTCACGTTTAAAGACAAAACCTGTGCATATTTGAGGAAGATTGAATCTGCAAAACAGTCAGCATGTGTCAGACAAAAGGTGCGACTCAGTATCTTTGTCCTTTAACCTACATGGAACAAATCTACAAACTAACATCATCAGGACAGGGGATCTCTTGGGAGAGATAGCAGGTCAACAGTATATGCCCCATAGAAGTGATGCATATAATCTGAAAGCTGGGAACCTGAAGAATAATTTAAAATGGAGTTCAGCACTATGTGTCAAGTTTTTCTAGTCAGAAATCTGTAGTAAGCATTGTGTTTTTTAGGCACCTGTGATGATGGTCATTCCCATGCTACATCAGTTCTCATATAACCGGTTGCAGCAATTTTGGGGTTAATATCATTTATCTTACTGATAAAAATGGAAGACTGATCAGAAATCCCGCCAAAATACCACTAAGACTTTGAGGAACACCCTAGAAAAATCCATGCTGAGATTTTGTGCCAAAAACGTACAACTCTCTGAGATTCCTGCAAGAATTAACCCTTCGTAAGTCTCGCCCATTTGGCTCTGTGCTCCAGTAACAGTTGAACAAGCTGGGTACCTGGCAGAAGGTTGGTCATCTGATTCTTTTCCTGTTTTTCTAATGTCAGCTAAGTTAGCAACACACTAGCTAACTAGCAGGCTAACTGATGTAGATTGGATACCTAATTGCTGTTTTTTTGTTTTTTTCTATCATTAGCTGTCACACCTGAACTGACCAGGTTCCACTACATCAAGCTGGAAAAAAACTTTCCTGCTCTTGATAACAACATGTTACGCTGTATTTTGCTCACACAAATACCACAGCACGTGTCCACAGATAAAAGTACTGTGTAGATACGTGCCAACCCTGATGATTTTCCTGATGAAACTTTCCCTTTTCCAACCTGAAAAGTCTACGGTTTCCATCCGCATAGCTTAAGATGTGACAATATGTTGCTTTTACATCTCCCACAGCAACATCTTTTCACCATTTTCAAAATTAGTTTATTTTGTTTGTCTTTTCAACATAAGTGAGCCTAACACACAGCAAGGAAACAGGAAAGGAGAAAATTAAGTGAGGTTCTACAGTTACCAAACGTGCTAAACTGTTGTTTCTTACGTAAGCCCTGTGGCTTTCCTTTTTTCTAAAATGACCAGTTTTGACCTCGAGAGCACCTTGCATTCACCTGGAGTTTACTACTTTGTGACCATGAGCATGTGTTCTATATTTTTTCTTGTTCCTCAAGTGTTATTGGAGCAGACAGAGCAAAAAGGGGTGGGACTTAGGAATGGTCAATTGCATTTTTTGGATATTGGGTAGCGAGCACATCCGTTCTAGAAATTGTTCGGAAACTTATTGTTAACATACCGGGGAAAGCCTTACATTTCTCTGAATGCTCGTGAATGGTCGTGAAGTTTCATGAAGTTGTGATCCTCGAGGTCATAGGTCAAGTATACAATGAGGTCAAGTTTCAAAAGACGGTCTCGCTACAATGAAATGGCAACCATGGGTACCAACATCATCATACATGAAAATTCTCAATTGTCCAGTCACACCCATTTGATGCAATTTCACACTGTTTAGAGACTCCAGTATGCAGAAATACTGAAATAGAGTAGCTGAAAATAAGACATTTACTGTGGTTCACTCTTGCTTTAAAACTGAGACACTTACAGCCTCTGAAAGACAGTGATGTCCACCGGGGAGTCGGAGAGGTTAAACATGTGAAGCTCCCTCAATTTGGGATAAACAAAAGTTGTGAAAATGTGCTGATGATGCTTTTTTTTTTTGCAACATCAGCCACATTCACACCTCAATGTCAAACTTGAACATGTCTCCTGTCTTTTATTTTATAACCAGCTTGTTAATCATTTGCTTTGCCGCAACGATACAGTTTATTTCATTCATTTTATAGCGACAGTATAAAACAGTTGTAAATGTAAACAAGTAATAACAAAACTAGCTGGTTTTTGTACTTTCACATTTGAAGAACCTTCTGAAGACCTATTACAAAGATATGCAGTAATGATAATAATGATACTAACCCCAGTATTCATGTCAAATAGGGACAGTAGTTTTGTTGATTGATTAACTAGTATTTTAATCTTTGTTAAGGCTCCTGGTGCAACCTGAGCAATGATTAATGACCATAGATGCAGTTTCATCTGCAGTGTGCACATGCATCTTTGCCTCTGTTTGCAAAGATTCAAGATTTCTGTCGTGTGAATATCATGCTCTAATTCTGACAGTTGACAGTTGATTTTTGACCTTGTAAACAAAAGTTACGATCTCTTTTCACGGTCCATTTCATCCAAACAACGAGGTACAGTGAGCGGAGCTTGAATGCAGATGGTTTTGTCAGATTATTTTGTTAATATTTTATTTTAATTCAGAAAGTCTCATGTATCATGTAAATGTTGTGTCAGAATAATAACTTCGCTAGCTAATAGGCACGAGTGTTATTTTCTCATTGATATTTCACGCTGCCAGTTGATATTGATTGTGATTTGGTGGGATTCCCACTGCCAGACAAGATGTTTTTTCATGTGTCTCATCATAGCTTCTTTAACTTATTGGGTTTTGGTAATACATGTGAACTATCAGGCCAATAAATGAGAAGAACAAGAAGAACAAAAAAAAAAAAAAAGGAAGTAAACCTTATTGCCCAAACTTTTCCAGTAAATAGGTCACGTATGTACACTGTTATCTGTCATGGCCCTCAGCATGTGGCTGAGTTCAGCCCCTGAAACTTGTTTGATCTGCTGCTGTCATATATGCCACTGGAATATACGAGCTTATTCTCATTATGCAGCACGCAAGGGTCACCTTATAAAAAAACAAAACCTGTGTTTGACATTTCTTTTTTCAAAATTAAATCTGCAAAACCCTCTGTGATAACACTTTATTTGAAGGGGTGTGCATAAAACTGACGTGGCACCGTCATAACCATGACCTTTCATGACTATGAAGGAGTCTTCATGAATGTTTATGAATGCTGTCATTAAAGCTGCAGTGGACATAAACTGTGCAAACTAGGGCTGCCCCCTCCAGAAGATTTGAATCATTACTGTAGTTGGAGACCCTCCAGTTGACTGAGATTCTTCTAGTCGAGCGTGTGTTCTTTTCTTTCCTTTGTCAGTCAAGGTTAAATGGATAGAAATTTACAAAAATGCACAGAGAGAACATTTCAGTAAAGAATTAAAGGAAAATCATAATTATATTTTTATATTAGCTGGCAAGCTTAAAAAAAAGCCCTCATGGGAACATGCACTGGTGCTTGATTGATGAAAGAAGGTGAAATGAGCGGTTGGTAAACAAGTTTCAGCTCTTGTTTTTTAGCTGCGTCACCTGAGACAGAGCAATGCAATGCAGAACATGACAGCCTGTAAATTTTACAAACAGAGTCTCTAAATCACCACAAACCACAAACTAACCATAATGGAGGCAGAGAGGAATGATAGAAACGGAGCGCAGGTGAACAGAGCGTACTGACGGAGGCGCAGGGCAGGTGACGCCTGCTTGTTTGCATGTGCTTGTTTTTGCCACTGACATGCTCAGATTGTTATTCTGTCTGACAACATTATGGAAAAGCTGCAGCACATTTGATGCTGATGATGCTAATGTCCTACACCATTCGATCCTCAATGTCAACACCTCTCCTGTCTTTTGGTTTATAACCAGCTTTGTTAATCATTTTCTTTATTGCAATAATAAAGATTATTTTGATGGTTGTTTTACAGTTACAATATCACAACAGTTATAATTGTAAACAAGTAATAACGAAACTAGCTGACTGCTGTACTTTCACATTTGAAGGACCCTCTAAAGACTTGATACATAATTCTGCAAAAAAAAAAAAAAATATATATATATATATATAACCACAAAATTCATGTTATATTGGGGACAGTAGTTTTGTTGATTGATCAACTTTGTCGCTGATGATGCTAATGTCTTACACCATTTGATCCTCAATATCAAACTTTAAAACACCTCTCCTGGTCCTTTATAACAGCTTTGTTAATCATTTGCTTTTATTTTGATGGTCACTTTACAGCTACTGTATAACAATAATACAGTAATTATAATTGTAAACAAGTCATGATGAAACTGATCGGTTGCTGTACTTTCACATTTGAAGAACCCTAAAGACATGCCACACAATGTGTGCTTCAACGCGCCGCTAAGCCATGAAACCCACAAGTTTGAATGGCAGTAGAAGGAGTCGAGTTCCCTGTGGAACCTCATGCCTCATAGGGTCCGATTTCCATGGTGTGAGTCCAACCAAGTCCCTGATTCCTAACACTGCAACTTGTCCTGTCCACTACATGCCTCTTGGCTTAAGAGGAAGCTGTGACACCAGCAGTGGGATGATAGGCTAATACACCACACACACACACCACTGTCCCCCCTCAGTGGTTATTCTCCACTTGCCACTCGCCCAACCCTGTAAGGATGTTCGTGCATGTTTAATTTGACATGGGTTTTTTACTTCAAACGTCCTTCCTGATGTAACTCTCCCCATTCATACAGGCTCAGGGCCTGCAATTAGTGATTGCACTGGCTTTTGCATCCCTAGTGGCAGGAAAAACCAGGGTACAGTGTCCAGTACCCAAGGGCACTTTAACATGTAACCAGGTGGAGACAGGATCCATCTGGGAACCATTGATGCTGCGATCTGCAGGGGACCAGCTGTACCATCTGGGTCTCCGCCGATGCTAATTTCTCACACCATCACCTACATTTGATCCTCAATGTCAAACTTTAGAACACCTCATCTGTCTTTTGGTTTATAACAGCTTAATTAATTACCTGCTTTGCTGCATTATCAAAGTTTATTTTCGGATGCAATGATTTGCAAAACTTTTTGGCCTATATTCAACTGAAAATAATACAAAGACAAGATATTTAATGTTCAATCTGATAAATGGCTTTTTGTAAAAAAAAAACAAAACAAAAAAAAAAAAGTACTCTAAAATTCGGTGCCTGCAACACAACTTTCAAAAAAGTTCGGGCAAGAGCCTTTTCTTTTAACAGCACTTAGTAAGCATTTTGGAACTGAGGACTTCAACTTCAACTTCAACTGCTCAACAGTCCAAGGTCCCTGTTGTTGTTGTATTTTGTGAGAATGAGTCACATTTGATCCTTAATATCAAACTTTAGACCACCTCTTAGTGTTAATCATTTGCTTTGGTATCATAATAAAGTTTATATCGATGGTCATGTTACAGCTATAACAGCAGTTATAATTGTAAACTAGAAATGCTAGCAGTTATGAAGGGGGCCAGCCTCCACGCGCGACTCGGCCCTGCATGTTGTGGACCCCATGCAACGCAAACGGCTCCCTTTCGTCACCGGGAGGCACACCGTCAAGATCTGCTATCGAACGCTGGGTCGAACAAGGTGCCCTCTCTCTCCATTGCTCTTATTGCAATGGGGAAAGAGCAGTGTGAAAGGCATGAATATGTTTTTTGTGACAAGTCACGCCCACTTTTGACCAAACATCACATACTTTAGAGACGTGCCTACGGGAGCGACTCCACATGGCGCTTCGCGATTTCGTGCAATCTGAGAACTTTTTTGCGCTGATTTTTCTGATATTATAGCGCCCCCTGTTGGCCAATTTGCACCAAATTTTGGTAATGAGCCTTGGCTGTCCTCTGAAAGAAGTGATTTGAGTTTTCATGTTCGATAGCTTTTACTTTGACAAAATTATGCAAAGGTATGTGTTTTTTAAGCTAGCAGAAAAAATTGTTTATTCATAAGTACCGCCCTTTTTTGGAGTAAGCAAAAATTCTTTGATAATTTTGATCAGGCAAGTCCGGAGACGTATGTGCAAAGTTTCGTGCAGATGGAGTGTAAATCCTAGTAGGGTTCGAAAAAGTAGGTTTTGACGTGTAGCGACTTACAAAAGAGAAATAATGCTGTGGAAGTGGGCGTGGCCTTCTAGAAGATGCGGATCTATTAAGGGAACACGGGATATAAAGTTTATGAAGATTTGGGTTAAAAATGTGGAAGTTACAGCGAAAATGCGTTTGTGTCCGTTACAGCGCCACCTAGTGGAGTTAGACGCATATTTTTGGTGTGGGTGCTCTGTGTCCTATTCTTATATGCCCTTGTAAATTTCACAGCCCTTCAGCATAAACTTGAGCTAAAAAATAAAATGTTTGTTGTTTAATCTCGTATTAAGCCACGCCACTTTGAAACGTCATGATTACCTTTCAAGATTGGCCTCGTGGGTGACCCAGCATCATACCCACCAAATTTCGTAAAAATCTGTGTTTGCGTTAAAGAGATATTAACGTTCCATATTTGCAGCGCCCTAGTGGCCAACGTCAACCAAATTTTTGGCTCATACCCCACATCACATACCAACCAAGTTCTCAGATTTGTTTCGTAGCATTTATTTTGACTAGATATGCAAACTGTTCGCATTTTTATAGCTAGCTAGAAAATTTATTCGTAATAATTTTGAGCATATTTTGACCGAAACAAAATTCTTTTGATAACTTTATAGCAGGTCTAGTGACGAAGTTACGTGCCCAAATTTAACACTGATTGGTACAAAACCCCACAGGTAGGAGTTCGAAAAAGTAGGTTTTCCAGTTTTGTACGATCTAGCGAAAAAAATATAAGGCGGAAAATGGGCGTGGCCTAGCCCAGGTGATTCAGGGCAATTCAGGAATTGAGGATATGAGGCTTTTGAAGTGCGACAAACGGTTTGGGAGTTATAGGACAAAAGGCGTTGCCCTTGGTTATAGCGCCACCCTGCTGGCGGACATATGTCATTTTTTGCGCCTGAGGTCCCTGCAGTTGTCTGGACCAGTTCTCCAAATTGCACCGCCCTCCCTTGCACAGTTTAGGCTGCAGCAAGACTTTTACCAACGGAAAAATAAAAATAAGGAGGAAAAAAAAAAAATAAATAAAAATCTGAACAAAAACAATAGGGTTCCCAGCACCGCTGGTCCTGGGAACCGCGTATGCTTGCATACGCGGTCCCCAGCCCCCGCGGGCTTGGCCCCCTAAAAAGTAATAATGAAACTAGCTGCTGTACTTTCACATTTGGAGATGCCCCAGGCTTCAGAGCGTGGGCGCAGTTTGCCTTGGTTCGAGGGGGCACACTGAACCCCCTGGTGGAACACTGATTCTGGTCTCATTATGTGTTATGGTAGTGTGTAGTGATGCACAGGTCGACTTACTAGAAAATGCTATTGGTTTGTATGGGTGGGTCAAGTAATAGAGCAGAAGTCCGAGTAAGTTATTAATAAGTTGCAATAGTCCATCTTCCACCTTCTCCCCTCTTATCTGTCATCCCCTCTCTTTCTCTCAAACACTCACACACACTGCAGCAGTGCACACAGCAATCAGCGCATCCAGTGCGCTCTCAGCTGATTGGTCCAGAGTGTGTCCAAACAGGTTAAATCCTGGAACTGTTTTTCTACACATGAGCAGCCAAACACCAGGCTGAAACATGAAGCCTACAATTCTGATCAAATTCATTGATAAGATGTGAAGAATTAAGCATTTGTGTCTGCATGTGTGAGAGAGAAAGAGCTATTCCCCACTGTTTGTCATCATGCTGTCATGTTCACGCACATGTTTTGTAGGACTTGTTGTTGTATGTTTCTGCAGAATTTCCCCCTTTGAATCAGGCTTTCACCATCTGGAAAGTGTTTGTCCATTAGGAGCAAATCAGCTGACAACAAATTAACTATTAACATGATGGAGCACATTTTGGATAAAAAAAAACCAGTAGTGAAAATTTGATTGAGTGATGGACAGATTTGGTGCTTATGATGCTAGTTCTTGCACCATTAGCCACATTTGATCGTCAATGTCACACTTGATCCTCAAGATGTGTCACACACATCTTGCCTGTCCTCGGGTTTATAACAGCTTTGTTAACCATTTTCCATTTTTACAGCTATAACAACCCTTATAAATGTAAACAAGTAATAATGAAACTAGCTGGTTGCTGTACTTTTACTTTTGAAGAACCTTCTGAAGACCTGTTTACATAAAACCTGCAAAAATAATAATAACGACCACTGTTTTTAATGTTAAACCAGGAGACAGTAGCTTTGTTGATCTTAATCCTTGTTAAGGTTTCTGGTGCAACATGAACCATGATAAGTGACAGCAGAAGTAGTCTCATCTGTAGTGTGCACATGGATCTTTGCTTCTGTTTGCAAAGATTTAGGATTTCTGACATGTGCTGGTGTTATATTTATTTCAAAACTTACACATCATGCTGTGCAACCAAGTTTCTATTTCTAAAATCCATGAATAACATGACAGAACACTCTTGACCTTGTAAAATGAAGTTGAAAAAACATGCATTTTTGTTTTGAGAAATTCTCTTATTTAATGCACAAAATCTTATTAATAACTGGATCAACTGAGGTTTCTGCCTGTTCAGAGGAACTTTTTCCCTGCTGCTGTCGCCTCGGTGCTTTCTCTTGGTGGGAACAACTGGGTTTATAAAGAGCATGAATTGAATTTAATTTACAGTAACTGTACAAGCTAATAGACGCAGATGTTTTAGGAATTTATATCACACACATACACACACACACACAGTAAGAATGAAAGAAAAGATAATATCATGATAGATAAAATAAAATTTATTTCAACAGCAATAATTTTCTCAATCGAACAATATAAAAACATCATTTTCAGGAATCAAAATAACTTTACAAAAATATACATTTATTTAAGATTTACAACATCAAGGTGTCAAAATATACTATACATTTAAAATTATTTTGGGTTTAAATATTTATAGAAATATTTATTTTAAGTCAGCAATTGACTTCAACCAAAATAATTTATGTTTGCCTTCAATCTTATTCAGCAGTCACAGTTTCTTCATTTTTCAAACATCTTCACATCAACATCTCTGTACATGTTATCTTACACGTGCTGTACAACATTTACATATGAAGGAGGAGACAGGTGAATAACATGTCACCCGTCAAGTCCCCTGGTCATAGTGTTTTCTTTGTCACAGTCACTCAGCAGCTTGTATTTGGTGATTCCCGCCTGGTGTCTTTGAACTCAGTGCACCCTGGTGTCACACCTCCCCTCTGCTGATGGAGCCATGATCTGGTGTCGACACAGCGGGCAGCTGCCAAACTGCTGGATGACTCTGGACGCGCAGTGTTTGCACAGACACCGGTGCCCGCAAGGCAGAGTGACTCTGGCGTGATTTGCCATGCACACCACACAGTCCACTGCACTGCTGTCACCTGTGATCAAAACAAAGAGAGAGAGAGAAATCACGTCAGAGAGCGTCACAAACACTCCTACATCTGATTTCACTGATGGCATTTGGCTATAAGGACGCTTCCTGGATTCTTTCTTACCTGCTGGGATGTTCAGATCGAGACAGGAGATGCAGTCATCACTGTATCCGCCAAGAATCAAACTGTAACGGTTGTCAACCGCAGGTGAGTTGAGGCGTTCAGGTGCAGGACAGGAGCGTCTGGTGTAAAGAGGCGCTCTTTTCTCTGAGCCTGCAGGAAAGAGTGGAAATAAGTTAAAGGGACAGTTCATCCCATAACCAAAAATACATATTTTCCCTCTTGCCTGTAGTGCTGTTTATACATCTACATTGTTTTGATGTGAATTGCAGAGTTTTGGAGATATAGACACAGAGATCTCTGAATATAATGGGACTAGATGGCACTTGGCTTGTAGCTCAACAGCCATGTCTCTTTCCAGAAATCATGGCTGGGTCAAGAATATCCACAGACCTTGTTATGAGCAGTTTCATGCAGGAACTACTTTCTTCAAAAGAAATAGTTCCAGTAGATTCTACCATAGAAAGACAAGCTGAGTGCCATCATCATTCATTATATTTAAGAGAAGGCGGACATCTCTGTGGCTGATGTCTCCAAAACTCAACATTAAAACAATCTAGATGGATAAACAGCATTTTAGGTATGAGGAAATATATTTAAATAAATAAGAACAGAAAAAACAGGTAGTATAGGAAACAACACATTATTATTTACAAGTAAACTGACCCAGGAGGAAAATGGAGCACGTCTGTCCGTAGACGTCTATCATGGCCCACAGTGGCTGGCTCAGATCCACTCCCTCCAGTAGCTTGTGCTGCCTGGTGTTGTTGCAGCTGACGTAAACGTTGCCTCCATGAGAAACCCAGAATTCCAGCTCTGTACCTGCTTGGCAGAGGGATTCATGCACGGGAGCGGCCCAGTGTCCAGGTGTGTCAGTGAGGTCAGGGATGGCCATGATGGGCAGAGGCAGACGTCTGTCTTCTGGCGGCACGTTGGTGAAGCCCACGCGCAGAGCTCCGTGCCAGTTGGACAAATCCTTCTCCACCCTCACACGAATCCTCTCCTGGATCTTCATCGGGCGGCTGCTGAACACCAGGCCGTTCTTGAACGTGTCCCCCGTCCTCTCTGCGAGGCGACCCCCCTCACTCAGGCGGACCTTATTTCCCACAGCATGACGGTGGAAGCTCAGAGGGCCGAGGCAGGACAGGCTGCACCTGTGTGACCTCACTGACTCAGCAACTGCAAAGGAACAACAACACGGTCGTGATTCTTGGCCTGCATGTTTGCATACACTTAATTCTTTTTCAGTACAAATATGCAGATTACATCTGCACAGTAATGTGCTCACGTTACAGACAACAACAGCAACAACAACCGCTTCAATGTGAGTGCAGTGTAGTAAACAAAAACTTGTTCTGCAAATTTGTGCAGATATCGGGCCAAATTTTGAACAATAAGAAGTGAATAATAAGCTGATTACCACCAAAATATGTCTGCAACTAACAAATATTTTCATTGTTGATTAATCTGCCAAATGGTTTCTCAAATAATCGATTAATTAATCCTGTCACAGTCTTGTCAGTTGAAAACTAGGTACAAACGTGTGCCCTCCACATGTTTGGACCTATTTTTCCTCAGAAACCAGGAAGAAACCAGAAAATATTCACATTTAAGAAGCTGGTGTGAAGCACAAGCAAAGTGTGTGCATGTTTGACAATGCATTGAAATAATGAGCTTAAGTTATTATGAATAAGTGACATCATTTGACAAAACAACCTAATTTCTTTCAACTCCTTATCTTGATTCTCAAGGTTACATTATGACCACACTCGAGTGTTTATAGCTGTTAATTTAAGCGGATGCGAAGTTAATCTTTTACTTTACTACAACAGTAAATTTCATTATGATTCAGATTACAAGTCTAACAGCAGATAAAAGTGTAAACAACTAATACTGAAAGTAGCAGAGACTGATGCTTTCACTTTTGACGAACAGGTGCAGGTGTGGCACAAGATGCCAAGTGAATATTTAACATGACCACTAATATTCTAATCATGACTTTTCTTAAGTTGTCAACAGAGGAGCTGCAGTAAATGACAATGTAAGCCACGGGCAGAGCTACAGCAGCAGCCTCACTTATGATAAGTGATTTGTGAATGAGGTTGTTTTTTTTTTTATTGTGTGAAGCACTTTGTGTTACAGTTTGTTTGTGTGAAAAGTGTTATTTAAATAAAGTCTGATTCAGTGAATTACTGACAAGTTGAACATTTCCTGTAAACTGTAGCGTCACTTCATTTTGTATGTTTTCTCATTATCCGTCTCGTTATTTCACACTTTACTGCACGATCATAAATCTATAATTCTTCTTATTCATTTCAAGTCTTCCTCCTCATTTGTTATCACTTGTTTTACAGCAGTTAGAGGTGATAAGAACAGACCTGGGTTTGGTCACGGGCTTCTATTCCTACAATATCTCGACTATCATTGTTCTATCATTATCATCATTGTTTAAAAAAAAGTATCATATACTAGAGTATTGGAAAGATAATTTAAGAATAAAAAAGCTATTGCAAGTATAGTTGTACTTTTTTATGCTTAATTTAAAGTATATTTAAAGTGTACTTCAAAATGAATGTCATTAAGTTCAACGCCAATGTACTAAAAGAAATACAAATTCTGCAATAATTACAATGGCATTTAAGTGTAAACTGCACTTGAGTGCACTTAAAAATATTAAACTTCAACTTAACTAATCACACTTGAAGTATGTGGATGATTAGTCTGACTGCAAGGACACACAACTGTGCCAAAATGTTATATCCTGAGCATTTTTATTTTTCACCAAGGTGTCTTAATGGACAGAATAATGACTTTTAAAGCTTTTAGAAAAAAAAAATAGGAAGAAGGGGATGTTTTCATGATTTACATGCCTGAATAATTTTAAAAAATGAACTATAAGAACTATTTCATACAAAAGTTTATCTTTGCATTAAAATAATTTTTAATTATCAACATTAACAGCTAAAGAATCAAGTGTCTACTAAAATGTAAAAACTAGTTATTTACTTGCTTAAAGATTAGTATTTAGCTTTAGATAACTAACAAATTGTGATGACCAGAGAACCTATTGTTGACATTTAAAGCATCACATTAAATTGAAACTCAAGTTCAAGAGTGAAGACAAGAATAAAGATCTCACCAGTGTTCCTGTTCTCGTTCTCCTTCACCATGTTGAAGAGGCAGACAGTTATTTCTTTTTCTTCGTTTCTTGAGAGAAGATGTGCTTACATCTGTATCTTGGTTCAGTTGTGATGAAACAGGGGTGTTACCAGCCTTTAAAACGTAGAGTAGGGCAGCACGTGTGGCTTCAAAACAGTCCCTGGGAAAGTAAAAGGGGAGGGATCGTGGGAGGAACCAAACATTGGAAATTTACCCAAAGCTCTGTGGCAGGCACGGCATGCTGATCCTCTGTTTTTTCTTTTAGTGCAATTCCAGTTTGTCTATGTGACTTCTTTTAAATCAGCCACCTGTAGAACAAGAATAAAACCACAAAGTGATGATCTGGATATTAGCTGTAGATTGACATGTGAATGGTTTCACTTTCATTATTATCATTTTGTTTAACCTCTTAAGACCTGGCGTACACATGCGTGACACACAGAGGTCATGCAAACAAGGTGCATACACAGATAGACGCCGTGTGTGCACTTTTGGCCCCTGTGACTACATATATGCCCTTTTTGCAAGACATTTTTCTTCTCATTTCTTTTTCTAAATTGATATTTTAGTTTTTTAAGTTTGGCCCAGTCATCATTTCTCAATTAAAAGCTTGTTTTAATGTCTGACGAGTGCATTAGAGTTATAATTAATCTTTTCTTGTAAGTATTGCATGTAATAATAATAATTTTAGTTATAAAGCACATTTCAGGGTTCTCAAAGACACTTTACATCGGTTAAACATACATAAAAAAAAAGCATTAATCACAAGTTAAAAGCAATTCAGGAGTGGTGCCTTTTGAGCTGTAATTTGAAAGTATGTATGTAAGTATTTGTAGTACCTGCCCCCCAAAATGTCCACACACATCACTAATGGAAACACGTTTATGCATATTTCTGTGCACAAAATTGATCCAGAAAATACTGTATATCAATTATAGTATATTTGAGACAATAATATATAGGAAATAAACAGTTTGTTCATCTTTCTTGTGTCTTAACCCCAGTTGTAAATCGTGTTTTGTTGCCTAAATTTAATGTTGAAGATACTAAGTTGTAGTTTCTACCTGTGTGTAACCTTTTTAAAGTGCATTTAACTGCACTTGCTTGTGTTTACTGTAAAGTGGGATGCTTATTTCCAACTTCTTTTTCCCTCTTTGTTTACAGGAACAAGACCTTGTTCTTTAAACCTTAAGTGAATCTAATATTTATAGTCTTGATCTGATAATGCCATTTTATAAAAGCCTCACAACAATAAACTCTTCTGGAAGTGCACTGCAGTGTGACCTCCTTTCAGAGAAACCTTAGAAAAGTCACCTGATTCAACGCATTGTGGAAAAATACCACCAACATACCGGACAACTCTTCCCTGAACGGCTCAGTCTGTTCAAGGAAAACCTCAGACATATTTGGATGATGACAGCATGTAAACGTTCATACTTCATTCAATTTCCTGAGTTGCTGTCGGTTAATCATTCACAGGAGCTTTGTCGCCCTCTAAAGGACGAACACGCTCTCATTCTCTTCAGTCCTGGTTTGTTGTCAGTCCTGATCATGTGACAGGATGCGGCCATGAATGAAAATCCAAGATGACATCATCACTCCTGGAAAGTTACAAGCCTTTCCCTCATTATGACTAAAAATCACACCTTTTCCTGAGAAATACCCCCATCTTATTAACCCGTTATAGCCTCCAGATCACCTGCAACATATGTTACAACCTTATTTAGAGGATCTTTTGTCTTTTATATGCATTTGATGGAAAATTATATCCTGTAGATCAAATGTTTGACTCCAGGCATTCATTTCTACTGTTTTCATAAGAAAGATATATTCTATTAACACCCTGCAGTTAAAATATGCATATTTGAAAATTATAAAAACCCATTATAAGGCATCATAAAACAACTGTATTATGGTTAATATGGTAGGAAATAAAATGAAATTAAACTCAATAAAATTTCAACTTCTCTCCTCACATGCAGTTCATTTGTATATCAGAATCTTCTCTGATTTCAGATTGTGTCTGTTGGATTTATGAGTGTTAAAGGAGTTATAGCCACTACTAACTGGTCTGAACAATCTGTTTGATCTTTACCTGGCTTATGTAAAACTGTTATAACTGCTGAATTCCGTGTCGCTGCCCATGTTTCATTGTCCAAAGCCCAATTAAAGGCTTTACATAGAAGTGGAACAAGGTCAGACTGAAATTCCTTGTAAAACTCGTTGGTATGTCCGTCACTTCCAAGTGACTTATTCAATTTAAGGTTTTTAATATGTTTATAAATGTCCTCTTCTGTTATTGCCTTTGTAAGACTGATATTCTGTTCTTCTGTGACTTTGGGTAGGTCTAATATTTGGAAAAATTGGACAAAATCGCACAATGGAGAGTGATTTTTCTACTTTCATATTTAATTACTTATTCATTGCTGCCTTTGCCTCTTTAAGGTTCTTCAATATGGAGGCTTCTCCAGAAGATTTGTGTACTTTTTCTAAGTTCTTAATTTTCCTTTCAAGTGAATTTCTTACACTTGAATGTATTGAAATCTGTGCGTGCCTATGATATACCTAGTTGTTATATAATGTATCCTCTAACTTAAATCTATATTTATGGGTTTATTTCACTATATCCTATGAAATAATGTATACTCTTTTGTTGTTTTTTTTCTTTTTTAAGGTTCTTAATTTATCATTATTATTGTCACTTATTTCCTGATATTTTTACTGTTGTTGTTGGTTTATCTTTTGTGTATGTATTTATGTATTTTCCCTGGAATCAAATTAAAGCTACTACAAAGAACCTTCATATTTGGTGATTTTGGAGGCCCCTGTGGACAAAGTGGTAATGTTTCCACCGCCTTTTTCCACTGGCTAATGTATTATTTGTCTGGGAAAATGTAAACACAAGCTTGTTTCATCTGATTTCACAGATAATCCGACATAAAATATAATCATGTTTGCTTTTGCTGGTCATATAGAGGTGTCAGTAGTAAAGTGAGACTCTTTTATAACCAGTTAAAAAATCCTTCTAGTAGCTTTAATGTGTAAATTTACAACAACATAACCCTGATTAAAAGGACTTAAGCAGCACTGCAGATCAGTTTCTTTTCTCGTGACATAAATCTTGAAGCAGGTTACTACAGTTCACTTCAATAGACACAATCGTCAGTGCCACATGTACACATGTATTAGATATGGCATGTATGTGTATCATATACTTATGCATTAGTATACACTATATGTGTATGGCCAAAAATATGCATGTATATATATGTACGGATGATACATGCATGTTGTGTATGTATATGTATCACTACTATATGAGAAGTACTATGTGTCTGTTACCTGAGATGAGCATTTATTCCAGGATATTAATAAATGCAGTTAACTTATCATTAACTTATCATTTTTGTTCAGTTTCTTTTCCTGCACCTGGCCAAGTATATGTACAGACTTATGGAACTACTTTTCCCCGAGCTATGAAACCGCATAACTGGAATAATAATTGTTACAGGACTATTGCATCATAAAATGAAACTCAACAATTCAACACGTGCCATAAATGAGTGGAACTTTCCTAATTACATGCTATAATGGGGTAGAGATCTTCCCAAACAAAATCTGTTACTTGAATTTCATACTTGAGATTTAATCAAATGGAGAAGTATGATTCAATAAATAATGTTTTGTTTTAATGGTGTTTTTATTGTGTGTTTCTTTTTCTTCTTCTTTTTCTTGTTCTTGTTCTTGTTCTTCTTCTTTGCTGGGACCTGAAAACCTAATTTCATTCTGACATGTTTAACATGTCCTGGAATGACAATAAAGCATCCTTATCACATGCTTATCTTTATTAGAAAAAAATGACTCACAAACAAGCGAGAAAAGATTTCAGTTGATGGTAAACTGTAACTACATCACCATGTGTTCATGTTACTGAATAGCTGACCACTCCCATGTACACTCAACTGTGCCAATACACACACACACACACGTGTTTGTGTGTGAATGTATGGGTACATGCGTATAATGTGAAGGTATTTAATGTATATATGTGTGTGGCATCCAACCTGTTTTGTCATATCTCTCCCCTTTTTTCTCTTATGTTGTTGTAGGAGAGACTTTACGTTCTCCGCAACTGAAAAAAATATGTACGTACATCGGTATCAGCATCACTAATCAGTCCTGATTGTCTCAATTTTTACTGCCGACTTATTCAGTTTACCAGTTGTTCAAGCCCAGGCCTGTTCTTATCACCTCTAACTGCTGTCAAACAAGTGATAGCAAATGAGGAGGAAGACTTGAAATGAATAAGAGGAATTACATATTTTAATATAAAAAATCTGAAAAGGTAACTTTTTCTGGCTTGGCCCTGAGATGTTCTGGACCAAATTTGGTGATGATTGCTCAAAAATTGCAAAAAAACAAAAAAACAAAAAAAAAAAAAACAAAACAAAAAAAACAAACCCATGGCATAAAAAATATTATTTACAAATAAGTAATAAGATACATGTAATGGAAATTGTATTAAAGCAGGAGACAGATCAGCCTCTTCCTCTTCCTCCTCTGTGCACTCCAGGCTCAGCTGCCCCCGCTCCACCACACTTGGTCAGACATGGCAGGCCATCAAAAAATCAACTTGTTCCCACTCCACCTGTTCAAAACACTATTAATCTGCAGCCTTCCAATAAAAGGCTTGGCTTTCAGCGAGGAGCCAATAGCACGGCATCAAAGCTGTGAGACCCAGGCCAATCCCCGGCTGCATTCTAATGTGGCCTATCTTTATCAAGGTGCCACTCCATTTCCAGATACAGATACTGCTTATTTATGATATCTGAGGGGAGAGCCGGCAGGAGGCTTATGTGTTTAGGAGAACACTAAAAAAATCTGTGTCCAGGGGGCTTCAGATATGGGATTATCACAGAGCACACTGTGGCTGAGAAGAGGTGAAGGGCGAGAGTGAAGAGTTTATCTTTCTGATGTGGTAGCAACTCTGGCAAACACCAGGGACTTTATTAAAATAGCTATTAGTGATATTAACTATCTGACTATCTGGGGACGGTGGGTGTGAGACCTCCTTGTGGGCCCTCAGGTCTTTTCCTGCCTGGATCTTATTGGATGTGTCACTGAGACCTGGAGTTACAGTCCTCCCCATGGATCCCAACATCCAGGGTCTTTCCTGTTCAACAACAGCCTGAACCAGTTCCCCTCGGACCTCAAGGCCCCGGTGTGCCAGTACTCAGTCCCCAACTCCTTCTACAAGCTCAACCCGGGCCTCAACAGCCAGCTGCAGACGGGGACGCCGCACGGCATCAGTGACATCCTGAGTCGCTCCATGGTGGGGATGGGCTCCACGGGCACCACCACCCTGCTGTCCGGATACTCCACCATGGGCGGGTTCGGACCCTCAGTCACCAGCACATCCGTGTACTATAACCGAGACTACAACTCCAACCTGGGTGGCTTCTCCAAGCCCGGCGCTGCTGAGTGCCCCATGAAGGTCGCAGTGTGAGCTGCTGGGCGGAGAGCAGCTGTGACTGGAGAGGAGGGAGGCAGCAGTGCACCAACAGTGAGTTGATACTGCAGACTGGACACACTAAGATGTCCATGTGTCTGTCTCTGAGGAGCGGACAGTTATTGAGACCAGAATGTCCTCTTCTGTTTACCAAAAAAAATCTATAACAAGAAAAATATAGAAATATACAGTAACTTCAAAAACTACTGATTAAATGCATGATTTGACCAAGACCTTTAGTTTATTTTAAATATTTAAAGGGGCAGTTCACCAAAAAAATCAAAAAAACATATTTTTCCTTTTTACCTGTAGTGCTTATCCATCTTTATCCATCTTGATCTTTTTTATTACTCTACTGCAGAGAGAAAATAGTTCCTATATGAAACTGCTCCCAACAGGATTTGTGGATTATCTTGAGTAACCAGGTCATGATTTCTGGAAAGAGACATTGCTGTTAAATTGTATTTTGATTTTATTTATTTATTTATTTATTCATTGACATTTTGGGCACCACAAGCCAAGTGCCAAAGCCAAAACTTTGCAACTCACACCAAAACTATCTTGATGGATAAATAGCAGGAAAAATATGTCATTGTTGATTTTGGGTTGAATTGTCCCTTTAAGACTTCCCCGTGTCTGTCTTCAAGGACTGGATAGTTAATACTCCAGAATGTCCTCTTCTCTTTACTAAAAGAGACAAATACAGTCCAACCAGAAAAGATACAGAAATATATTTACAATAACTTCAAAAACACAACTAACAAATCTTTAGTTTTTATTGTTCTAAAACTTGCTTAAATTATACAAGATATTATATCTTAAATGTTTAGTTCACCCAGGAATTAAAAATGCATATTTTTCCTCTTACCTGTAATGTTAATTATCCATCTAGATGGGTGTTTTTATTTCTACCATAGAAAGAAAATAGTTCCTACATGAAGCCGGCGGATTACCTTGTGTAACAGGCTCATGATTTCTGGAAAGAGACACTGCTGTTGAGTTTTTCAAATGTATTTTTTGGCACAAGCTGAGTGCCATTTTGTTTCATTATATTTGAGAGAAGGCAGACATCTCTATGACCTGATATGTCCAAAACTCTGCACCTCAAACCAAAACTATTTTGATGGATAAACAGCACTGCAGGCCAGAGGAAATATATGGAATTTTTGATTTTGTGGTGTTCTGTCCCTGTAAGTGAAAGCATATCATCTAAGAGCACTCATTTTTATTTATTTATTTATCTGTCAGGTGGCATATCTGATCTCATAAGCCATTTTATTTTTTTAAAGTGGCTAAGAGATCTCTTATTGCTCCTCAAACTTCACATCTTTAAACTACAATTCTTATTTATTCTTAATTAACTCACACCAAACTAATCTAGATGGATAAATGGCACTACAGGTAAGAGGAAAATGTGTATTTGTGTGTCTCAAAGGGTACAATTTAAAAACAAACAAACAGCAAAACAAAAACAAGAACTTACAGGTGTTGATGAGTATATGTGGCATTTTAAACGTTCCAGTTATATATGTGGATGATGCTGCTCATTAAATTGTTTTTATTAACTGGTACAATATTCAGTCTTCATTCAAAACAATGAGCAACGAACTGATTATTGACAGATCACTGACAAATATTGTCCCAAATAAGGTTGTCAAAAGTGTAGATGATCTAAGATAATTTATGTCAAAGGGACAGATAGATCAGTAGTTTTTCAATAATACGTGATTAAAACAATACAATATCCATTAATTATAGCATCGAAAGCACTGAAGCAAAACCAGACAGTGTTCGGTGAATTTTTCTGTACCAGCACTGTGTGCAGGTTGGAAAAAAAGAGAACTATCATCCTATTTTGTACGCCTAGAACACTTTTGTTTTTGCTGTGGTATCAAAAGAGGTATCAAGTATTGTTTTTTTTTTTTACACTCATATTGTACCAACTATTTGCATGAACTTAAGCATTTCAGTGGGTTAATCTAATACCTCTGCAGTTTTTGTTGAGTATTTTTTCTCCTTTGTTAAATATTTTCAGGCAGTGGTCCTCTGGGCGAGATGTCAGGCAGGAAGAAACACACCAGACCAACATTCAGCGGACATCAGATATTCGCTCTGGAGAAAACATTCGAGCAGACAAAGTACCTGGCCGGGCCCGAGAGGGCGAGACTGGCTTATTCTCTCGGCATGACTGAGTCACAAGTCAAGGTAAAGATGCTTCTATGTCTATTATAAATTATTGCTTTTTTAACTTAAAGATGCAGTAGTCATTTTTTTTTTTTTTTCTCTTTTATTTTACACTTTTATGACTGCAAACTGAATATATTTGGCTTGTGGACAAAACAAAGCATTTCACCTTGTCACCTTGGGCTTTTTGGGAAATATTTTTCACTATTCATATATTCAGACATTTTGTGGACCAAACAACTTATCGATTAATCAAGATTTATATATATAAATATATAAATAAATAAATATTGGAAAGCATACATACCGATACAGATATAGACCAATATATCTGTGCAAGGCCAATATCAAGCCGATAACATTGGCCAAATCTGGCTCTACTCCGATGATTTTATGCTGCTCTTCTTTGTTGTATTTTATGGTTTTATGTACATTTTTCATTTAAGAATATTCAAATTCTCAGATTTCAGCTTCTCAAATGTAAATGACCTGTATGACACTGTACCCAATATATATGATTGTGAACAAAACAAGACATTTGAGGATGTCATCTTGGGCTTTGATAAAGACTGATCAATATTTCTCACCATTTTGTGACATTTTATGGACCAAACCACTGATCAATTAATTGAGAGTCATTAACTGACAATTAGTCAATTAATTAATCAACAATGAAAATAATTGTTAATTGCAGCCCTATATCAAATATACATAATATGCAGCCTATAAAACAAAAAAAAAAGAAAAGAAAAGAATCTGCATTATATTCTGTAAAAATAATATTGAACAATATGTACGCTGATATATCAGTCCAGCTCTACACCACTGGTTTTGTGTTGCTCTTTTTTGTTGCATTTTATGGTTTTGTGTGCACCTCAAGTAAGTTATAACTTGTTTTGTTATCTTATGAATGTCATAAATTGTTTCATAACTGTTTCATAACCAGTTAATAGCTTGTAATAGCCTTAAATATGCAATCCATCCTGATACTTTGGCTTATAGTTGGTTTATGAATCGTACCAATTACAAGATATAAGATATGTTCTGGTGTTAATGTGACGGGTCACCAAATACAGTGACCCCTCCTCCCCAGAGTCGGGTAAGCTCAGGCAGGCTGCAGGAACACTGCAGGAGCTCAAGATGCGTGCAACATGGTAAATTAACTATAACAAGCGAGGGCAAGTCATCAGTTGAATTAATCAGCTATCAATTGTAAGATAATGTAAAGTTAAGTCCTTAATCCTGAAAACAAAAGCCCACTGCTCTGAAAATACACACTCTGGACTTTGAATTAAGTGACTGCCTGTCTTAACATATTGCTCAGTTTGAACTTTATAAACATCTACGTGTTCTTGAAAATACTGATGATTTCTTATAACTCATAAACTGACACTCATTCAGTGAACATTCTGCATTAATTTCAGTGGGAAATGGGCAAACTAAAATAGCTATTCTGGCAGGAATGGGCATGTCAGAGGGGGATGATGTGGTTGTTGCGTTGTTGTCACAGAAGAATATTTCAATTTAAAATGACTAACAGACTAACACCAACCTCTGCTATGTTCAGGTGTGGTTTCAGAACAGACGCACCAAGTGGAGGAAGAAGAGCGCCTCAGAGCCGAGCTCCACGCAGGCCAGCCACGCAGGGCAGGGCGGGGAGGCCTCTGAGAACGAGGTGGAGGACGAGGAGTACAACAAGCCTCTGGACCCCGACTCTGACGACGACAAGATCCGACTGCTGCTGCGCAAACACCGCAGAGCTTTCTCTGTCCTGCGCCTCGGGCCGCACCACGTCTGACTGACACAAACACACGCTTCTGTGCGGAGCTGCATGCTGTAATAAAAGTTTTGAATACAAAGTTTAATGAATGAGCATTTAAGCATGTTCATATTCAGAAGAGGTCACCTGTGCTCATACAACAGAGGAGCATCAAGCGGGTCAGAGCAGGCTGTAAAAATGAAGCTAAAAAGATGTTTACTTTTGTAAGTTACTGTAAGAAATTATCTTGGGCCTGTTTAATGTTACACCGGTATGTGGGGAACTTTGTAAAAACATTAAAAATAACATAAAAACTGCATGATGCTGTTGGTAATACTAATAAATAAAAAAGAAAGTAACCTGAAGTTATTCATGTGTTCCCTTTTTGAACAGTTTGTGATGATTTTGTTTATTTGAATTTCAAAATTAAACTGTTATGAAAACCATCTGATAGCAATATTATTTAATGAACACTGAATTGCCACATGGTTAAATAATTTAACGAAACTTCCATCATCCATCACCTAACCCAATATATTCACAAACATTAAGGTAAAAAGGAAAAGAGGGAATTAGCTTTTAAATAATATAATTGCACATTCATGTTACACTGTAATAATATTCTTTTTTAAAGTTAGCATCCAAGTTGCCTTAAAATTTTAAGTTGAGTAAATTTTAAAAGACAAATTGAGATACAGTAATTTTATAATGATTCAGAAGAAAGTCCAACAAACTTCATATTAATTCAGTCGTACTTGAGAACACATGATATTAAGTTGAACCAACAACTCTTCAGTCATACCGACAAATACTGGCTGGAGATACACTTGCTTTTAACCAATCATGGCTGCCTTGCTTATTCCACATCCATTAGGAGCGATGGTTCTGCATGTCCTCAGAAATTAATGCTACGTGTTCATAAACACAAATGCATGATTAAAAAGCAACTGCATATCCGGCCCAACGGTGCAGGGACTGAATTCAACCTTCTTCGTGGTTTCACTGTGTTAGATTATTGAGAAAACAAGCAGCCATGACTCCTGGGTCTCAGGAGAATTTTAACTCTCATACAATGCATGCTGGGAGGTTGATTGATTGAGTTGATTGAACTCTGTGGAGTACATTCACTCAATTCATCATTTCAAATCAAAAGACTTCAAGTTAAAACAACTTAAGTGTTCTGCAACTAAATAAATATTTTAATCTTAAGTAACTTGAATAAATAAAACATATTTATGTTAAGTTTATGAGAACAGATGAGTTGATTTCAGTAAATTCCTGTATGATTTTTTTTTACAGTATACAGGCAGTACATGACACATCCTCGGTTTATGTGCTGATCAACCAATATGTTTTTTTCAGCGCAGATGCCAATTATTGGTAATCAAAGAGACCGATCTAAATTTGCAGTAAAAATGAAAAAACTATTTTCTGCTACTTTATATTTTCACTCCCTAAATTTTGAAGGCAAATATTGTATGTTTTACTCCACTTGGCTACATTTATTTTATAACTTAAATTATTTGCAGATTCAGGTTAACTCAACCTTTATAAACAACTCTGATGTATTATTACAGATTAAGCTACACAGTAGTGTATAAAGTAGCCTAATTAAGAGTGGACAACAGGCAGCGAGGTGGCTGCATCAGGACAAAAGCTCATTTTTTAATTAATAATTTTTTTGACAATCAGATAAAAAAAAAGGTTCAAATAATTGTAAAAATGCAATAATCAGTCAACCCCAAGTGCTGATGAACCACAGTCCTACAAACTCTGAAACACAGGGTGTTTTAAAGGCAGAAATACATTTTTATATCTATGAAATCAGTGCAGAGAAAGACTGTGCAAATGTGTTAAAAGGTCATGGAAACATTTATAGTGAAACACTGCACAATAAATAAATTATTGTGACTCATTTATTAAACCTGGTCGTAAACTGTCTTTCCTGATTTTACATGAAAGATCAAACTTAAACATTCATTATTTATCTGCAGTAGCTCAAGTTCTGCCCGTGTGTTTGCTGCCAAGTGACAGTTAAAAGGCAAAAAGGCACAAACACTGAAGAGAAGAGCCGGAGGTCAAAGGTCCAATCTTGTGTGATTTACTCGTGTGGTTGGTCTTAATTGAAGACAATGACCCCCACAGCCCACTTCAACATGAAATCAATACCAACAGGCCAGCTCATTCACCAGTTAGCCTCAGCGAGCTCAGACTCCATCTGGTTCAGGCAGCAGCAGCTGACATCAGGCCGGATGATGCTGTCAGACAGAGGCCGAGGAACGACATGACATGTCGGCTCTGATTACTCACATCAGACACAATAAAAGTGTGCCGTCAGTGCAGTTCTACTAATGTTAGCGTCATTCATTGCAAATATCCCAAGTCTATCTTGGAGCTACGATATTTAACAATGACTAAAGCATTATAAACTTTGTGATTTGATGATTAACAATAAACTTCTCTAAGAAACAACCATCATAGCTAAATGTTAACTATTTTTTTTCTTGTAACATAACTGGTTTATGTAATTAATGTCATCAATTACTATTCTATTAGAAAAGTTATAGTTAAGGCTTTTTGGGTCGACGTCAAGATTACACCATGGTGTTAGCTGGAGGTGAAATGAAGAAAAAACTGGAGCAGTCATCATTAAGGGGAAAGACATTACAACTGCTTTTACATGTAAGGACAACAACTTGACTACAAACTGAATTTGTAACAATTAACAGCATGTCAGACAGCAATTTATTTATATTTTTAAAAAGTAATAATTAAAACAGAAAATAATGTTATGGAGTCAATATGAACAAACTGATCAACACAGTCATGATAAATTGGAGCAATAGAATAAAGCACGTGTAAGATATGATAGAAAATAGACCTCAAGTGTCTGGAGGTACCCCAGTCTGCAGGATTAAGGTAAAAAAAAATCTGAATTTATCTGAGTCAAAGCTTGAATCAACATAAAAATGAAATGCAATAAAGGTTAGAACCAGTCTCTTGATTTGTTGGCCCTTGAAGACTTTCAGTCTGAACAAAATGTCCTGAACAGCCAGCCAATTCCAGCTTTAGAGGGCACGCTTAATACCTCCTCTGTTTTAGACGTCATTTTTCTTCTTCTGCCACAAAAATAAGCGCAGCTTCACCTCACAGCTGAATCCTACAACTACAGAAAGTGAATGCATAACAAAGACATACATGTAATGTAATGTGTAAGTACAGGCTCCATGTCCAGTTTGCATGACTCTGGTCATTAACACTTTACTGGAAGGGGTGTGCATAAGACCCTCATAACCATGACATGTCATGAACATAAAGGAGGCTTTACAGATGCTGTCATTCAGTGTCATTCGGTCAATGTGATCACTTTTAATGCAATGTTGACATTGTTTGAGATGTCTTTGTCATGACAGCTTGACATTAATCAAGATAACATAACATGTCATAAACATGCCATAACAGACCTAATCATCAAACTTGGTTTTGACATTGGCATTGACATTTTCCTTGATCTCAACAATGTTGATT
Organism: Lutjanus argentimaculatus; assembly: GCA_034769285.1. NCBI lineage: Eukaryota > Metazoa > Chordata > Actinopteri > Lutjaniformes > Lutjanidae > Lutjanus > Lutjanus argentimaculatus. The sequence goes on from JAWZSL010000017.1 coordinate 16,124,956, forward strand.
GCTTTCATAGCAGTGCCAGCCAAAACCAACCATATATGACAGTATAATTTAATGTTAACACATAGAATTAAATCGTTTATAAGTTTGATAATAATGCCTGCTATGGCATGTTAATGACAAATTATGTTGTCTTGGTTAATGTCAAGTTGTCATAACAAAGACATCTCAAGCAATTTCAGCATTGCATTAAAAATGAAATAGTTGACCAAATGACACTCACTGACAAGCCATAAACATTCATAAAGACTCCTTCATGTTCATGACAAGTGATATGTCATGGTTATGACTGTGCCATGTTAGTCATGTGCACACTCCTTCAAATCCAGTGTTATCCTCTTGTCTATACTTCTTCACTGCGATCGACACAAAAGTCAGCATTTATGACCTCTTCATGTCAATATAAGTGAGAGTAATAAGTGTAATAATACTAATTATAATTTTATTATTTCATTGTAGGTGACTCCAGACAAAGCTTAATGGTTTAATGGTTTGATAATTAGGCCTGCTATGGAATGCTAATGACAGGTTATGTTGTCTTGATTAATGTCAAGTTGTCTTCACAAAGACATTGCTGTCTTGATTTATGCGAAGTTGTTATCATGGCATTATCCTGTCATGATTATGATGGCGTTATGTCTTTCTTATGCAGTCTTAGGCCTGCTATGGCATGTTCATAACAGGTTATGTTGTCTTGGCTTATGTCAAGTTGTTATAACAAAGACATGTCAAACAATTTCAGCGCTGCATTAAAATGAAATAATTGACCAAATGACATTTATTGACAATCATAAACATTAACAAAGACTACTTCATATTCATGCCATGGTTATGATGGTGTCATGCCAGTCTTGTGCACACCCCTTCAAATAAAGTGGTCTATATTTCTTCAATACAAAGTCAGCACTGCTGTGAATTTAGTGCATTACTGTAAAAGTAGTGTCAATCATTTTATTTATTCCCTGCAGGATTCTCCAGTCAGGATCCACCTCTCTTCTTCTTGGAAACAGCTCAAGTCGGACAGGCAGCGGCAGCAGCAGCAGGTTTGTCAGCTTAGTGAGGGAAATAAGCCACGTGATCATGTCTCTCACGCACAGTAGTGTTTCCTCAAACAGGTGTGACACAAATGAATTGTTAAGTGATGACTGTGGTTGTTCCCAGAAGCCAAAGCTGTCGGTCTCAAAATCCCCGACATGTGTTGCAGCATAGACTCCATATATTCAGCTCTGCTGGTGAATCAATAACACTGCAACATGTGTATGAGGGTAATAGTTTATTTACAAAAGTGAAATATCACAATGATGTAGTGTTTGACCAGAGTTAATCTAAAGGTAATACTGGCCTCATGATGAACTCCACCCTCATGACTGGTCAACAGTGAACTGCTAAAAGTTTACAAACTGTTCTTAATCTACACAGACATTTGCATCACTGACTCTTAACTTAATCTTGTTATGGCGAGGCTTCAGTCCCACTGTACAAACGAGACTGACAGTCCAAACATGATATGAATATCTGTGGATTTATGCATGAAAAGTATTTTTGTATCAATATAGGCCACCAAGACGATCAGGGCAGGATGAAAGGGAAAATAATGAAATGGAGAAAGATTTATTTTTTTTTAAATTGTGCATTTCAAGAATAAAGTAAAGGGTTTTTTTTGCCATTCGAGAATAAAGTCGAAAAATTTATTTTAAAAAATTGAATAGTATAAGAATAAAGTTGAAATACCACTTAAATACCATATACTCGACATTTCAACCTTATTCTCAATGTTTCAACTTTATTTTCAAAATGCAAAAATAATAATATGATCAAAATGTTTAGAAAAAGTCAAAATATCTGGAATAAGGTTGACATACCACTTCAATACCATTTACTCTTACGTTTTAATTTATTCTCAAAATGCAAAATAATAATAAAAAAGTCAAAATGCTGGGAGGACACTACGGGGCAGACCGAGGACTAGGTGGACTGACTATATCTCCACCCTGACCTGGGAACGCCTCGGGATCCCCCAGTCAGAGTTGGCTAATGTGGCTGAGGTTAGGTCAAGGTTGTGGTCCCCTGCTGGAAGTGTTACCTCCGCCACCCAATTTTGGATAAGTGGTTGAAGATGGATGGATGAGTGGATGGATATTATTATTATTTTGCATTTTGAGAAAAAAAGTCACAAATGTTGAAATGTTGAAATGTAGAAAAAAGTTGAAATAACTTTTCAATACCTCATTCTCAACATTTCAACATAATTTTTAAAAGGCAAAGAAAAAAAATCTTCCTCCTCTGATTTATTCACTTTATCCCCAAGAAGCAAAAAAAAAAATCTTCCTCCATTTCTTCTCCTTATGTCGGGCCCCAATAGTCTTCTGTACCGAGCTGTACAAGACAAAAGAAGCTTCACAAAACACGCACCCCCACCTTCAAGGCTAATTGGGTGTAGCTAATGGATGGATGGATGGAAGTAACAATTCACAAACATATTTTAAATTCTTTCGATTAGTCATTATTAAAGCCACATCAAAAAAAACAACAAAAAACAACAACAACAAAAAAACTATCAATAATTCACACATCAAAAATATATTACATCACTGGTGCTACAGTATGAGACTATAAACCAACAGAACAAAATAAGACAAAAATCAAAGAAATCCAAAAGCAAACAGTGCCGTCTGTGTTCTGTGTGGTGGCTGCACACACATGTATATACAGTATACCGTATATACACAGGAATTTGTGAAGCTCCAGTGATGGAAACATCCACGCTTTACTTAACTGCAGTGAGAAGTAAACACGTGAGGCCTAAAGTTTCTTCTTTTGGCAATGAAATAAGGTCGATGCCAACCAGAGTCGGGTGGAAGAGACTTCTGTGCAGACAAACTGTCCAGAAAACTTTCTCTGAGTGAGGAAACCAAAAACTGAGAACTGCTGAGTTGTAACATGTGGAATAAAGCACTTGGTAGTAAAACAGTAAAAGAACGCTATTTTAAATTCAACAGTGTGAAATACTGCTGCTGCTGTGTTATACGAGTTAATTCACAACAGCAGACATTAAAAGACAAAAATGCTGCCGTGATTTGTTATTGTTGTTGTCCTTTTGTCCACTCTCTAGTGTCATAGATTCTTTTCATTTAATAAAGAGACATGTGGCATAGTTAAAGCCGCTGTGACGGAGTAGCTACATGTATGAAAAACAAAAACATGTCCGTAAGAAGTCCCTCATAAATGACGTTTTATCTATGGAGGACATCTGATCAAACATGTGGACAGGAAACTGAGATAGCAGCATTCCTCCACTGTGTTTCCTGCTTTCCTGTTAAATCCTGCTTACAGTGATAGTAAACAACGTCTACAAGAAAATGCCTTAACTACAACTGGCATAAAATACAAAATAAGAGCATGCACACACAGTCAGTAGGCCTGGTTCAGTATTTAGTGATTAAAGACGCCATGTTTTGACGTTTTCATTATTTAGTCTTTACATAGACTGTGGCTCATGTTCACCTAAAAAATATTTACACAGGCGTTTCACAATACTGGATTCTGATTGGCTGAATGCAATCGGATGTTATCCAACTCAGCTGTTACAAAATGGCCTGACTGACTGGAGAGATTTAATAAGTTAGGGTTGCATGATAATATCACCATACCATTGGTATCAGCCAATAAAGGCTTTAAAATGAAATATCAGTATTGGCTTGAAATGAACATTTCTACCAATATGACAGGTCGATAAGATGGTGATTTAATAATACGCATGTGATGTGAGTATGTCTGCTGAGGGGAGGTTTCTTGAAGTGTCCGTAACAGATGGCAAAGTTGCTATGTGCAATGACTGATCAGGATCACGGTCCTTCAACACAACAAATTTCATTGGCCATCTAAAGAGCCGTCATTGCCATCATTATAAACTTATTGGAACAAAGAGAAACATCTTTATGGCCGACATCTCCAAAACTCTGCAACTCACACCAAAACAATATAAAATAAAATATGCATTTTTTGATTTTGGGGTGAACTGTCAAAAATCTGCAATCTAAAGCATCATATTTTCTACCTGCATCCGGCATCTGTCAGTGGACCTCACCATACGAGTAGGCATAATAATGTTAATTCCACTTCCACTTGTTTTCTGTGATTTGTGGAAAAAAAATTATGCGCATATATGAGTTAAGTTGGAAAATATCAGCAAAAATCCAATATCATGCATCCCTGTCAAAGATATTTGGGGCTAATAAGAACTAAGTAAATTTGTGATGCTTTTCCTGGAGTTATTCTGACTTGGCCTGTAAAAATAGGCGGATTTTTAAAAATGAAACAGCTGTAACTTGCATATGCATGTGCAGATTCATGTAAAGGAGCTGGCCCACAGTCACACGCTTCAGTCTTTATTAATCATCATTTGGTCGCATTCAAAAGGCAACCTCCATAGCTGCAAGCAGGAATTGTAGGAACATCCTCAGTGACACTGAGCGTTCAGGTTGGAGGGACTTGAGATCTGAGAGTGAGTGTGAAGAAATCTGGACAACTGCCTCAGAAATCCATGTCAGTGGTCGACGCCAGTATGTGGCAGCAGGATCAGACGTGAGACACCAGTGATGTGAGAACGGGGCTACCTGTGTCGAGGCCCACAGCGGGCTGACGGGTGGGGTTGTGGCGGGTAACCATCATGTGAATTACCCTCTGGTACTGCAGGGCTCTGAAGATGGTGCAGTTACAGACCTGCAGCAGACACACACACACAAACACATCATACACACATCACGTGCAAACACAAACAAACAAAAGCAAAGGAGGTGGTATCTTGTTGATGGACTATTTATTTGACATAATTAAAACCAAGAACACGTCAATTATTAATAACAAGAGAGGTAAATCGAAGATGCATTCAAAGTGCACTTCCTGTTAGAGATAAGGCTGACCAAAATACCATGTGATCAAACATGTGATCATAAATTAATTTGTTATGATGATATTAACTGTAGCCAAGTTGTCATCGAATGAACTTATTCACGTGTCTCAAGATGCCAAACACAAAAGAAAAAGTGAGCTGGCTGCAGCATCTTTAAAGGGATAGTTCAGATTATTTGATGTGGGTTTGTTAGAGGTACTTGTTGATGTTCAGTGTATTATCTACAGTAGATGATGCTCAGCTTGGATCAACAACAAAAGGAGTTTTCTTAAACAAGGAGGCTGTTTTTTTTAGGTGGCTAAAATACCTTTTGCTGTTGACCCCGTCCACACTTAGCTTCTGTACTGGTGCCCCTGTCTTCGTCTTCAAAGTGGGGGCATGCCGACCAGAATCTACTGCAGCTAATACACTGACTATCGATAAGTACCTCATGCAATCCCACTTCAAATAATACAAACTATCCCTTTAAGCCCCATTCCTTGCGTGGATCTCATCGTTTTGCAGCCGTCTGATGAAGGACGGTCATGAAAAAGCCATCCATCCTTTAAAAAAATAAATTTAAACAGCAGCAAAACAAAATCATGGCCGTAAAAATGCCAATATGCTGTCTGGCACAATGCATGTCTCTCCAGCCGACCATCCGGCTGGTAATTAATGAAAAGCGGCCCAGCGATGCACTTAGTGTGTAGCCACAGTGACAGTGGAGAGGATTCAATAGACATAGATCAGTGAAAGGTGCTGATCGCCTGTGGTCCGACCGCGCTGGACACAAAGGAGCGCCCGTGTCCCGCAGGCACTTCATCTTAGTTCATATCCTGGCTCCAATGGGCCAGCCTGGGTTATGGCTCTCTGGGGAGCGCAGCAAGATTACTGTGATCGCTCTCACACACTAAATCCCCCCTCTGGAATCACCACATACACACATATACACTTTCACACACCACACAGTACAGAAACACACTAACTGGCACATACCATTCAGAGGCATCCGAGTCAATGGTTGTTTGTCTTCAGTGAGAAGAACAAGAAAACCGGCTACAAGAAAACCACAAGAACACACCCAAGTTAGTTTTGCATGACTGGTTTGCCTGCACAACATACTGTACATGCTGTTTAAACTGTTACCTTATGGTCTCCCATGCAGACATTAGGACCCACTGTGTTGTAAACAAGGCTCTTCTCACCGTCATCGCTCTGAAAGAAGAATTAACTTTTAAATCATCTGGACAACAAAACAAATAAAATCATCTTCATCATATGCATCTGCATCAAGTGTCGTTAGATGCTGAGATGGCACATTAGTTCAGGTTGGACTACATGCATTGAGTTTATGATTATATGGCAAAAAAATTCTGTCTTCCTTTTATATTGCATAAGCTAAGGTGATCGCTCTCTATCTGCACAATAATATGATATCATTTGGCAAATTTTAGCATCTTTTGTAGCTAGTGCTACCTGCTTTAATTGGAAAAGATTTGGCAACACTGATTGAAATCAACAGCAGAGTCGATAACACACTTCAGTAGTTAACACCTATTTCAACTTCAGCTAAACAGGTTTTGTTAGTGAAATAACAGTTTAAACCTTATACTTTTAATATTAGCACTGACTAGCAACTTCAGTCTCAGTCTCACAGAAATCTATTCTCTTGCATATAGCCATGAATATAAATTTTATTTTGAAACAAGTCAACACCAGCAGTGTTTTTTTAAACAACTTGTGGAGCTACTGCTTAATTAATGTCTGCTAGCGAGTCGTAATTTCAACTGAAAATAGACGTCACCAGGTGAAAAGAAGAAGCTTGTTCTTGTCTGCCTCTTTAAAAAAAGAACATCCATTTAGGCAAAGTGTCACCTTTATTAAAAACGTTTCTATATTGTAAATATGTGCTATATGAGAACATCAAGCATAACAACGATGCCTCAAAGAGAAACACCTATCTGAGGCAAAGGGAAAAAAGTGGTGAGAAGTAGAGAAACTGCTCAAAACAAGGGTGAATATTCCTTCAAAAGAAAGACAAGAGATTTAAACAAGTTTTAAACACTTAATAACATAACCTTTGTTCAGCTTTTAGATAAGTGACACTAATCTTGTGATAAACTCTCTAGCCATGTGAGAATAAGCCTTACCTGACAACAAACAACCTATTAAGAAGCTGCAATCCTGTTTTATCTTTAAATACAATGATAGTAAACTTTGACTGACCTTGTGGATCAATTCTTGGGAAGAGTGTGACATGAGGATACGATCACACCAGGCGGACAGCGAGTGTTCATGTACTGGTCGGTTTAGTGTACTCTTCACTGTAGGGGTAGCTGAGAGAGACGGACAGAGACAGAATATTTAGGGGATAACAACAGAGGTGGGGGTTTACGTGGCAGCGAGCAGCTCAGTTTGACATCTTACCTGGGTGGAAATTTGATGTCCTCTTCTCGAATAACATCATGAAAGGCAGCGACTTCTTTGTCGTATTTCAAAAGCTGAGGGACAGAGGTCATTACTCATTACAGGAAATCTCACAGTGACCTTTGACCTCCAAATTCGATCACAAATTTGAAGAAATTCCATCAAGGCGTTCTTGAAATATCGCAGAGGCATAAAAACAAACATGATGTGACATAAGCGAGTACTACTTGATCACGGCTGAAAACCCTGTCAAACTTATCACAGTTTTGTTTACCTTCAAACTTTTCTGTTTACTCTACTGTCATTCATAGGACTTTATTTCCGCTGATAAGATCTAATCTAAAATCTGTAAAGGATTGTTGCTAAGCAGCCTGTCGTATTATGGTTGAAGTTACATGACAGAGTTTCTCTGAAGCTGTTTCTCTGAGCTGATGGGATCGGTGTGGGTGAAAGTTCAGAAATGTGCACTCACTGCTCTGCCGTTGTCCTCCCTGAAGACCGCCTGATGCAAGTAGGTGAACAGCTTCTCCTCAATGTGGAGCAGCACCTGCAGGTGAAGCGGAGGCAGGTAAACTGAAAGCAGCACTCAAAACAATAAAATGTTACTCTGTGTCGAAACTGAAGTGGTTTAATCACCTGGTGGTCATTGTCTTTTTCTTCGCAGATGATTTTCTCCACTTCGTTACTGCTGTCCTTCTTCACCGTCTGCACATCTGCAGAGGTGGACAGATGCTGCTCACAGAAACACAAACACAGGAAAGAGTCTATGTCAAAATGCCAGGGTGATACGCCTCCTTAGCACCCAAGTTTCAGGACAAATTAAAGTTCAAGATTGATGCAACTCTCAGATCTGCACTCTAAATATGAAGATTTATCCAACATGATGTATAGTTGTGTACCAGTGTACATAGTACATTTTGTTTGGGTCTGTTAAAGCCACTCTATTCCTCTTCCATTCAGATTCAATGTCAAGCAAAAAGTTATTCTCTTGAGGATGTATCTTGGCAAAATTTCATAAATTACAGTTTGTATACGAACGATCAAGACCATTTTCCTACTGACTGTTATTAGCCGTACCTCATCCCAACTGTGAGGCCCCTCCCTCCCTTCCTTGTGGCCAGTGTATTTTAGTGAAATTTCACTTAAACAAAGTACAAGAGCAGCAACATTAAGTAAATTAATCAATTAGTTGTCAGCTATTAAATTAATCGTCAGCAGTTTTGATGATTGATTAATTGTTTTAAGTCATTTTTTCAAGTGTACAAATTCATCTCAAATGTGATTTTTTTTTCTGGTTTCTTTATTTCTCTATGACAGTAAACTGAATATGTTTGGGTTGTGGATAAAACAAAATGAACACCAAAGCTGGTCACTTGTCTACAACCCAGCAGCGGACTGGACTGACTGACTTGGATGTAAGTTTTTAAAATTAATTTATCTATTTTTTATTTGTTTTTTATGTTTCTTTTTTGAACTGAACTGATTGAAATTCATTTATAAAGTGACTTGAACTGATTTTTTTTTCCCTTTTTGATGAACTGAGGTTATCTGAAAGTGAAAAAGAAAACCCTGGAATTTTGAATTTGATATTTCTTTGCTTGTGAACTGCATTGGGACTTTATTGGGTTTATTTTGTACATAACCGAATATCTTGGTTTTGCACTTATTTTTATGACTTTAAAGTGCACTTTTTGTGCTTGGGTTGTTCTTCTTAATTTTGTAAGGTCATTCAATTTGGAGGGATTAAATTTATTTACATCCTTTGTGTGGTTTGAGTTTATCTTGGAAAAAAAAACACACTACAAATTAAACAAAAACCTGACTGACTCATCTAAATTACCAGGAGAGAGGCTTGACTGGCATGACTTATAAATATATTCTTAAAAGTAAGAGGACAATTATAAAGACATCTCAACATACCTGGACCAGACTGAGTGCGTCAAGACGGAAGTTGAAATCTCCAAACAAGAAGAAAGGCAGAGGAGTGTAGCGGCTGTCTGATATCCTGCAGGGAGACAGACGGCACTGTCAGGAATCACACAGTCTTTTTTTTCCACAATGAAATCTCACTTTGAGTGTGCACAAGTTCACGCACAGTATTTTCATAGTTTGACCGTTCCATTCAAAACAGTTCATGTAAATTCCTAAAATATCCTGTTCACAACACAGGAAAGGCTTTGTGATGTTTACAAAGGCTGTAAGAAAGAGGTCACTGAGTCAAGCATGGAGTTAAAATGATCATTCTTTTGTGTATTTGCTGTCATCTTGTTTTTCATATTTGTGTGCAGCTGGAAATCTGACCTGTTGATGACATATCTGAGAGCGTTTTTGCGGTTGGCTGAGTAAATGGAGGGACTGGAGTTGCAGGCAATGAGGTTGGAGGCATCATGGAACAGGTGGACATTGACCAGGTCCAGACCTCTGCGGGGGGAACACACACAAACAAACACACACACAGGCAAAATATGGTTATACTGTATGTGGCAGGTGGAGATTAGAAACAGGAAACAATCTGATAACGGCAAAGCCTGACATCTGATAGGTGAGTGTGTGAGTGAGTGAGTGTGTGTGTGCGCACGGGTGTCACTTAGGAGGAGCTTTCTTATCAATGAGCGCACTTGTGTTAATGCTGAGTCCACAAACAAGCACATTTGTCTTTTGTGCCGAGCGTTCACTCCTTTTCTTTGGCTGTCACTGGAAAACAATTAATGTGCATCCAACCCACGAGCTGTGTTGACTCACAGCGTGATGTTGTGGCACACAGATTGTGGGCTTCTTTTGTTAAAACCCCGAGGTAACAACACAGCAGAGCAAATAGTGACTAAAACTCTCAGAAAACACAGACTGCAGCAGGATTCAGTGGAATCAAAACATTACAAAATACATTCTCTACTAATTAACTAAAAAAATGTTGCTGACTTTGTGTATGTAGACTAGGTGACAGTTTAGTTGCTAAACTAAATTAACATAAAGTATGTTTTTATTAAAACATCCATAGAGGCCAAAGAAAACAAGAAAATAATGATCGGGTGATGAGAAAACAGAAAGTGTGAGTTTGGGCCAATGCAGCAGCAGTGAGTGATGGTTTCTGAATGTGGTGAAAGCTCAAACAACTCTGAGGGAGGGCTGGGTATCCTCAGTTTGTTTTTGTACCAACCTAAATGTGAAAACTGTCAAGTATTGAAAGTGGGCATCAAATGTGTGGTTAGATATTTACTGATTAGATCAAAATTCTGCCAATTTAAGACTATTTTATTTAGCATTTAAAGGACAAATATGTAGCAATTGTGCATGCAAAAATGAGTACAGCAGTCCAAATAGTGAGTTGGGGCCATAGACTGTATATTAAATAGGTTGAAATCTTATTTAATTTACAGTCTATTGTTGAAGCGAGTTGTTTCCCCCCTGCCTCCTCCTCCCCAGACTCAGGGAAGCTCGGGCAGGCTGCAGGAACACTGCAGGAGTGCAAGACTCGTGCAAGATCGTAAACTGACAATAACAAGCGAGGAGAATCCTACATTGTAAGTTGATCAGCTGTTAATGACTGTCAGTTGTCTGTCAATGTAAAGTTAAGGCTGTTATCCTGAAAACAAAAGCCCACTGCTCTGAAAATACACACTCTGGACTTTGAGTTAAGTGACTGCCTGTCTCACTGCCTGCAAAACTCCATTAACATTTTGCTCAATTTAACCGTTATAAACATCTACTCCTTCTACAAGATTATTAATGATTTCTTACGACTCATAAACAGACACTTACTCATTCAGTGAACATTCAGCGTTATTTTTAACTCTAATTAATGTGAACCAGGCAAACAAAAACAGTCATTCTGGCCTAGAATAGAAATTTCAGAAGGGGCACGACAGCTGTAGTGTTGTTTGTCAGAGAACCAAATATTCCAACTTACTGCAGTAAATATATTATAGATTTCTCATTAAATAATAAAAATGTTTGTAAAGAAACAGATGCATATATCTCAAAGCAGTGTCAATTAATATCAAAAGTCAAGCTGTATCAGCACCAGAACTGAAACATTTTTATGATACCCGGCTCCTCTGAGGAGAATTGGAAACAGAAAGGAAAACAGACAGTAACTTGTGTGATTACAGGTATATCCTTTGTGACTTGACTCTCATTCTTTTCTTTGTATTTATGTATCAGTTCAAAGCAGATGAACACACAGAAGTCATTTAATAACCAAAAGTGAAACGTCCAACCCTGACATTTATCAAGGTAGGTAGCACAGTACGTACTGGTTGTGTATGATCCAGCGGGTCCTCATGAAGCCCTTTCTGGACCACTTGAACTGCAACAGAGACAAATTAGAGTCAGTCACTAAACAGCAGTGAGCCGTGTCTTTGAAGGGCCAAACTGATAATTATTGATTCCTTCACATAATTTGTCTCATCTCCCTGTCAGAGCAGGCAGACAGCCCCTGCAGCCCCAGTGGACTCATTTGTCCCAACATCTCTCTTTGGCCCTCATGTACCCCTCCTCCCCACACCTGCAAACCACACACACACACACACACACGCACACACACAAATGCAGGCATACACAGATGCACACTCATGCATACATACTCACATCAGGCCAGAAATTCTTTGGGAATTTTTCTTTCTCCACTGTGGTGACCCCGTCCAGAGAGCCCACGTGCTTGGTCGGCCCCAACACTGCTTTAAAATCCTTAACTGTGAGGGGGAGAGGGGGGTAGAGGGGTGGGTGACATGTAAAAGAGTGAGAAAACATGCAAACAGCAATCAATAAACTGGTGTTAACCTCATCAGAGCGGCATACGTGATGAGAGGATCTATAAGCGAGCCATTAGAGTGTGTTTGGTGAACAACAATCGGTTTGGTAGTGGCAGCTGCAGGATGTTTATGGTTCTTCCATAAGCTTTTCTGAGGAGCTTTTTCACGCCTAACGTGACTGGACTATGCAGCAGGAAAATAACAGTCCCGCTTTAAATTCAGGTTCTTTGCAAATATCTGGCCAGGACGGGGGGTGGCCATCAAACTGTCGTTATACACGGAGAAATGTCCTGATATTAAAAAAATGACAAGAATCTGGCCAATCATATGCAGCATTGCTCTTATGAGGCATTTATGAGCCATTGCCAGAACAGTGCAGGATGCAAGGGGAGGGGTTTATGTTGAGATCCAAAATGATCCTTTTTTTTTTTTTTTGTACCAGCTGACAAACAATAAAATGATAAAAATCTATACAAACATCATGCATAAGGAGTAAAGTTTTTACCATTAAAATCATACTGATGGACATCTCGCAGTGTCTTGTGGATGAAATACATGCTCCCCAAAGCCTGTGGAGAGAGAGAAATATCAATATCTGATAAATGCACCAGGCAAGACAACAAAAAAACAATATATTTTGTAAAAATCAGTTCTAAAACCAAAATGTCACAGAAGTGCTGGGGTTTGCAACTGTGATAAGGATTTATGACAGGGCTTCCAAACTTTTCCAGCCTGAGACCCAAAAGAGAAATCAGGTGTTTCAAGGACCCAAACTTACAAAAATCATAAAAATCCTGAATTACAATAACGTCTTCATTATAAACAAAGTCCTGAAAAATCCAGGGCAGTCCTGAATTACAAACAATTGTCCTTTTTGTCCTGAAAATTAACCATTACAGTAAAAGATAATATGAACAACATATGAATTTATGAAAATCTTCTGATCAACTGTATGTAGGCTATAATTCCTGCTTTTAGTTATTTAAAAAATATCCTGTTCATTTTTGTAAAATATTACTGATGTGTTTTCACTTGTCCATTGCACTTATTAGGCATAAATAACGGATTGTGATGTCATTCGACCATTAAAACTAGATTACGGAGGGCTGAGCCCTGACTGTAGTAAAAAATATCTTTTAAAAAAAGTCTTTTTAAGCTGCTACAGCTTAATAACAATCTTCTCAGCTGTCCTGTCACCTATGTCAGGACATTGTGCTTCATATCATCCTCAGCATCTGTATCTGATCTTCACAACCCTATTATAGACCGATAAAGAACACAACAAACTATGAATTTAAAATGTATACGAAATGTATTTATTTCATTATAAAAATAGATCACACCAATAATCAAATTTGCTGACTGTAATGTTAAGTTTCTCACTGCCTCATGATGCATGCCTGAATCGTGGAGGGCTTTTCATTTGAAACTGATACAGGAAGTGTTGAGTTTGTGTTAACAGCATGGGAACAAACAAGAGGGGATCAAATCAGCCTTTGTACAAAAATAGTGCAAAATAGTGCTAAAAATTCCCATCATGCATGGAGCAAGTAGTTTAAGTGTTTGCTGTTTTATGTTCCAAAACACAAACATTGTTTTTTTGTTAGTGTTTGTGCTGCATCCTGTTCCCATCCTGGGAGGGGATTTGGCTCTCGGTAAGGTTTGTTCCATTTGTGTTCCCTGTTGAAGGGTCTTTTTGGGGGATTTTTTCCTTTCTCTTTTGAGGGTCTACAGGACAGGCTGTGATGCACACTGTCCAGATTGTGAAGACCCCTGGGGCTTTTCAAGTCAGGACCCCCTGAATAACCAGACTGGTGTTTGCAACCCCTTCATATGGCTGAGCCTGCTCAAGAATTACTGTATAACACACGAAAGCCAATAAACTCAATAATTTTGAGTGTTTGTCCTTTATGTTAAATGTCTTTTAGGGCTGATGTCACGGACAGCTGCTTCCTGGCTCTTACTATGTGTTTGTAATAATATGTTATTATGTTATTTATTATTTACTGTTTTTTGTTGATGCTTCTTCTATTTTTGCTGTCCATTTTGCTGCTGTAACACTGCAAATTTCCCCATTGTGTGACCGATAAAGGAATATCTTATCTTAATTTCAGACTTGCTGCATGGAACACAAGAAAATCACTTTATGCTAAATACTGACACATTTAAATAAACACAAGTTCCCAACAAAAAACACTGAAGGGTTCGATTTGAAATGCTGTCAGTGATTTATTTTCAATGCAGCAAAACCATGGAGTGCCTATAAATGTGCCTTACACCTTTCCATTTTCAATATCACAACATTTAACTTTACAAACCTATGATATTTAACACATGAAATGAAACAATTGAGCTGTCTGACCCATTCAGAGTGCTTTCACAGCTGTGATCGACAATGAAACCTCAACATCTAAATGTGGCAACAAAAACAGGAGAAACTGTCTCAACTCAGCCTCTGAGATGATGAATTGAATTGTTCATTTCCCCATCCTGTGAGCTGAATTGTGAGCTTTGTATTGAATGATCCGGTACGACACAGTTTATTGTTACTCACCCAAAGACACATGAAACTTTAAAGGATAGACACGTTCAAAGTGAGCACATAACTGCACGACACATCCACATTCTGCCTCTCATACACACACTTCAGCACCCAATCATCCCTGACATGGGCCTGACAATTTTTAATGTACTAACTGCCTGCTCCACTGATCTGATTAATCATGCCCTGTGAGATCAATAAAGACAGAAAATTAAAACAATTTAAAAGGTATTAAGCAGTAGGCCTGCTGTCTGCCAACGCTACCGCTGTGACTGGGGGCCGAAGAAAAATCAGCCGGCGCTCAGAGGGCTCAGGGCGTGACGGACCGCTGTGCAACCCCCGCCACACACACACACACAAAACACCCAGCCGGAGCATGAGAGATCTCTCCCTGAAGAGATCATTTATCTTCAGTGCCAAAGTCATCCTCATTTAATAAAATGGAAGTGTCTCCGTGGTCAGCTCCAGTGAGCGGCAATTAGTGACCAACTTGTCCAAACTACGGTCAGAGCTATTTGAATGAGTCTGATAGGATTCTTAAAGGTGCAACATACAACAGCAAACAACTATCTGCTATGTAAAGATATAGAGGAGTAATGGCACAAAGAATGAAGTCACACGGTGGCCATCTGGTTACAATATATCTTGTATTACAGCTAAACAGTACACTAAAATAAGGTTTACGAAACCATTTCAAGCAAGGAAAAGGCAACATAAACTCGATCCACATTTGATCAACATTTTTGAAAGTTTGGTCTGAGTTTCAAGAGCGTCCCTTAGAAACCGAACCGAACCAAAATGGTGCCCGCTTGATCACAACATGTCTTGTAACACAGCAAAACAACAAACTAAAATATGTTTCTGAAAACATTTAGCCGAAAAAATAAGCAATGCAGTAAGAAAGTTTGGTCCATTTTTGATCAACGCGGCCTGGTTTGACAGTTTCATCTGAGTTTCAGGAGTTTCTGTTGGAAACTGGACCCAAAATGGCGGTCATTTGGTCACAATATTTCTCGTATTACAGCTAAACAGAGCACCAAAATATGTTTCTGAAAACATTTTAGGTGAGAAACAGGCAGCGTAGTAACAAAATCATAGTACGTGTTCAGATGCTGTTGTTTTTTCCAACTTTAATTGAGTACACAAATTTGTTTTGGTCTGAGATTCTGTTGGTCTACTGCGACCTCTAGTGGCAGTGAATCTCGCTTACAGCACCTTTAACGTCATGCTAAAAATAAAAGCTGAGTAAAGAATGTATCTGGTGAGCAAGTTCAAAAAAAGTGATATTTTAGTTAACAGTCAGAGAAAATGATTATTCTTGGAGGGGATTCAAGGATCATATTTTGATAATTACTTCAGGAAAAGATCCAAATTTGGCCTCGTTTATGTTGGATCAGTGCAATGTGATGTTTAAACAGTACGGCAAAGTACACATGTACACACACACAACACCACACACACACACACACTCACACTCAAACAACAAGATACACATTCTCCTCCACATACTCTGCCAAACACCTATCTTCATCAATCAGGTTTGTGCACAGTTTAATAAAAAAATATTGACTTACAAGTGATTTTTTATCAAAACACCATTTGTACTGGGAATGCATGCAAGTCTGCCCCCTCTACTCCTGCAGCCCCACTGAAAGGAGAACCCCCCAAACTCTCTCTTGGCCACATAACTGATGATCCGCAGCCAAGGGGAAACAAATTGAAAATCAATGCAGGTGGCACCGACGAAATGAGAATGAGGCATTAGGAGGGACGGTGGAGGGGGGGGCCGCAACCTCTCAGGGCAAACAGTGGAGGGTGCGAACACTCGAGCGCAGGGGAAACTTAGTCCCAGCTGTCTTCCACACCCCCCCTCACACTTTATTTATCGTGCACAAATGGGCTGGGATCAATAGTTTTAATCTAGAGTTAAATGTATTGACTTTGGCCTGTCTCCCCCACACCTGGCCATTGACTTTCCCCCTTTTTACTTCACACACCTTCAGTCTACAGATGCAGCCATTGACCCCTACTGTCAGGCGTCCAGTGTGGGGGTATCACATGGGAGGAGTAAGGGTTAATAGTTTAAGAAATACTCAGCCACTTTTCTCAACTGGGGAGGTGTTCCTCTCAACCAGGGCAGAAATACAGACAAACTAATGCTGACAAACTCGTTATGAGCAGCTATGATGAACAATTCCAGTAAAAAGACTGAGAACTTGCTTGTGCTGTATGAGGGCTGATAAAAAAAAAAGAGGGGGGAGGCAAGAAATGGCTTTCACGACAGGTGTTGAGATTGAGGCTGAGCCCATGATGGGGGCACTGGAGTGCACCAGCTCAGGCTTCGGCCATCGAGGCAAGACTCCAGGTTCAACGACAGATGACGATAAGAGATGTAGGTATAGTGGCATGAGTGGCTGAACAAACCTGTCTTTAAGAACACCTCCTCTGTCTGTGCCCATGTTGTGTAACGTTTCTATGGCATAGTTTCATACTATATCTTTGAGATCTATGTCACTTACACAAGGCTGTGGTTTTGCACCGTTTAAGTTTGTGCAGTGAACCTTTATACATGAAACCCAACACAGAAACACACAAACGCTCTTATTTCTAGTTCCTGATCTTCACAAGGACTGGAAAACTTTCAATTAGACATACGGTCTCTGTTTGATCAAAACATCCCATGATAGCCATTGGACTTATTCTAAAAATAAACTTGTTGATTAAATCTTTTTTACAGTCAGATTAGCTTTGTGGTGAGATTTAAGATGTTTCATGAGTACGTTGAATTTAAGGGGACAGTTGTCCCCAAAATCAAAACATATCTTTCCTCTGGCCTGTAGTGCCATTTATCCATCTAATTTGTTTTGGTGTGAGTTTTAAAGATATCAGCCATGGAGGCATCTGCCTTTTGCCACTTGGTTTGTGGCAGGGCTGGGTGATATATCAATATTATATTAATATTGTGACATGAGAGTCGATATCACCTTAGATATTTGATATCATTACTTCATGATATGGCATCTATGTCATCTTTTCCTGGTTTGAAAGGCTGCATTACAGTATTTTCTGGACTTACTGACTGTTCTAGCTGTTCTATTAGTTGCCTTTGTCTACTCAGACCCCAATCAGACAGAGCTCTGTTTTGGCAATGAGCAGCATCTTTTTATAGTTGTTTTCTAAGTGTTCTGTGCCCTGCTAATGCACCATGGGCGCCTCGTATTTTGGATGCCTGGGGCCCTCACATTCAGCCCTGACTGCCGCGAGTTGGAAAAAAGTTCAGCTCAGAGCGGAAACTCATATGCTCGGAAATGACAATCATGGAAAACAAATTACTGGTGGCCGTTGCTGGATACCTGCAGCTATGTGATTTTACCAGCTGTGGTTATCATGATGTGAACAGAAAACATGAGCCTGGAGGCAAAATGGTGGCATATGTTGTGTTATGCTAACATTGACTCATTTTCAGCACCATCCTGGGTGAGCTGCCCCATATTGATCTAAAAAACTAACTGTTCAGTCAGATGTTGATTTATTATGAAAGTAATACAACTGCAATTTGAAGCACTCTATCCAAAACCCAAGCACAAACCCCAAAATACTATATTAAATTCAAGTATTTTTCAAGGCTTTCCCAGTCCATATTTTTCACAGTGAAACAATAGCTTAAAATTGATGAAATACAGGTATAAACAAAGCCAAGAGTGCAATGAGTAATGTGCAGTAATGAGGACTTCATAACATTGTTTGACCTGCTCTTCAGTCACCAGCAGAAAACCTCCAGCCACCTCTAAGCAGTATCATGGAGGAGGTCGCCATCTAGTGGAAGAACATGTGAACTACACCAGCTAAGAAACGTGTGTGAGTGTGTGTCTTACCGTGAAGCTCTCTTCTGCTTTGAACTGGTTGTCCACATAGATGCAGACCCTGTCAAAGTCTTTCATTTCCTCACTGGACTCAATGCTCCTGGAAACGGCAGAGCACAAGACAGATGTCATGAGGCAATAGAGAAGTAGTAGCTTTTTCGAGGCAGGGCATGCCTATTTCACATCACCATAATCCAAAATATATGCTAAGGGTTATTGTAAGTAACTGGACTTGCTTAGGTTCTTAAAGACATTTCACTTCTCATCCAAGAGAGTTCACTGAAGAACCGAAGAAGCCTCTGGGATGAGCGAAAATCTTCAAGAACCGAAGTAAGTCCAGTTGCCTGCGATAAGCTTTAGTGAACCCATGACCTGGATGACTGAGAATCTTCACAGACGATCCAAAATATGAGGAAGTTAAGTTTTTCGTCAATCGAAATGCCAAGGTGTTCATATGCTGTTACTCTTTGAATGTTCGATCCATGCATAGTGGAAATACATTACTTTTTGCCCTAAAGAACATAAACTTAGTTTTATGTGCATTCAAAACAAGTTTATGATCAGTAAAAGCAGTTTGGAGAATGTTAAAAGAACGTCGCCAGTTCTCTCAAGCTAGTCGAGCTGCGCCAGCAATACCAAACAATATTGTATCATCAGCGTACAAACGCGGAAAAAAATTGATCAAAATGTAAAAATGTTAGTAAGATAAATGGTAAAAAGAGCTGGACCCAAAACTGGACCTTGGGGAACACCCTTATTAGTTGATTAATTGATTAATTGATGGACAGAAATTTATTTGGCAAGATTTTTGAGAATTTTTTGAAGTATAATTGTCAAAACTTTACTGGTTCTATCTTGTCAAATGTGAAGTTTGTTGGTAATCGTCTGTAATTGCAGGGTTCATTGTTAATGTTTTGTTTTCAGAAATGTAGTTGCTCAAACTCAGTCTTATTGCCCTCTTACTTTCCCTGTATTGTTTCTTTTAATAGCAGTTTTTCAAAGTCCAAGGTGATGTCTTGTTTTGTGTAATATGATAATAAATTAAGAAAAGCCTGAAATCTCCATATTTCAGAAGCTGAAAAAAGAATTTCTGCACACTTTTGCGTGAAAAATTAGGAAATGTTTAATGTTACAAAATTTAAACTTAACTTAAATCTTTAAATATCTCAATGTTGACTTTTTGTTTTACACAGGACTCAAAGATGGTATCTGTCTGCAATTAATCGGTTATCAAGAGAGTTTCATAGTTAATTTTTTTTTACCACTTGCCTGGTCGAGCAAGTGAGTTGCCAGATTTACCACCCTGACATGGCATTGTAATCTGAATATCTATGGTTCTGTGATAGTTGGGGCATTTTTCCAAATTAACTGATAATGGAGAAAATACTTGAATTAATCAATAATGAAAATAATTGCTAGTTTCAGCCCTGTTTGGATGCAACTAAAAAATAAAAGAAAGAGGCGGGACTGTTTTCTAAAGATTGTGATAATATCAATCACATGGTGAAGGAGCAGCATGTCTCACTGAGCAACATTATGAGCAGCACACTAGTCCCACCAAAAGAAGCTCTCAGCGTGTCCCATGTTGACCATGTAGTCCTTCCCTCCCACCTCCTGGAAGTGCAGTGCGATGAACTTCGGCTTGTGGCTGTGGATGGTCTGTAACAAACCAGCACAAACAGGTTTTACATTACCGAGTGAAGAGGGTCAAAACTGTGTGTTACAGGGTGAAGGTAACTATACATCTGGGGTCATTTGGAGTTTTTCCTGTTCTTGAATTTCTTTTCTAGGCCTGATGTGGTTATCAGTCATCAGCACAGTATCAGTTTTCCAGAGGAACATGGAGCTGTTGTGTATGTTGGGATGTAACCAATGTAAAGAGGATCAGAGCTGACTATGTTACACGGTTTTTATTTGCCTGAACTGCGTCAGACTGCAAGATCCAGGAGGCCCAAACTTACCTTGTACAATTCTTGCAACCATTCATTTTGAATTTCACCCACCTGCGAAATGACAGAGAGAAAAACCATCAAGAACACGCAATCTTTCTAGAAGAAACGATCTAAAATCAAATACTAAACCTTTATAAACTTATTTTTGGCAACCTGGGGGCAGTGCAAGAAACACAAACACTGACATATTACCACATTAAGATGTCATAACTAATGTGTTAGCGAGCAGCTGGCTATTTTATCATGCCTCCGCGCCGGCGACAGCCATGGCCAGAGGCATTATGTTTTGGGATTGTCCCATGATGTCACATCTGTCCCATTGTCGTGAACACGATATCTCAGGAACGCCTTGAGGGAATTTCCTCAAATTTGGTTCGAGTCCATGTGCGACTCAAGGATGAACTGATTCATTTTGATTGAAAATAGCCTCTAATGTTTCTCATTGGAAATTATTCTCTGGAATCACATCTGTAATTATAGTGATAAAAATACACTTAATACCTTTTATTAAGTTCCTTCAAAGTCTTCACTGCATATATTACAGAGACATGGATGTAAACTCAAACTCGTCTGGCTGGCATGGGCATACAAGTGTGAGGCGATAGATCTCGTTCTTCTTTGTTTTTATTGATTTGTTTATTTAACAGGCCTGATGGACAATCATTGACCGTCCCTGTATTATCTAGACATCCCTGGTTAGGCCTGCTATCTACTCATCCAGCAGATACAGACATTGCTTGGTTCAATGTTAATGTTTTTCTTTTTTTTGTCAAGTGGGGGAAAAAACATTCAATTAAGCTAACAAGTTGGGGGGAGGGGGGCATAAAAACTAAAACATGGGACTGAAACATGCTCTTTAAGGTCCCATTTCATTTAATGTAACATGCACACAAGCAGCAGCCTGACTCTGTTTAACTTTAATTACTTTTCATTGGTAACACTACAAAATGGCTGCAGTGAAAAAGGTTTATTATCTGCGGTTTGTCACTGTTTGTCATTATTTATTCAGTCGTTAATACAAAAATATCACGCTTTAATTATCAAAGTTTCACTCCAATGCACACAATGAATCATTTTTAATGTTTTATAGCATGCTACCCTACAAACTGGATATAAAAAATGATTAAAGATTCAAGTTTTAAAATTACATTGCCCGCTAACAGACAAATAGGTCAAATGGAAGTCAGGGAGTCATCAATCACAGAGAGGAACTACTCCGAGCTAATATTAACATGAGCAGGTTAAAACAAACAATAAAGACTGTATGGTAATATTATCCTGTGAGTTTCCATTGGCCATGTGTTCCAGGATGTAGTCTCATTCAAGAGTAGCTGCACCTGACACAATCTGGCCACCGTCCACACATCATTCATCAAGGTGAGTTTCATTAATAATGCATAGCCACTTGACATCTGAGTATACTGTAGCCTAAAGCATGAAGAGTATGAGGAAAGAAAGTGGATAAACTTCACACACAGCAATCTGTCAAACACGGTCGAGGCTTAGGGAATATAGCCTACGCTTCCCTGTTTGGACCGTGTGAATGGACTGTTGATAGATATGATCTACTGTGAGACACTGTAGATTCATCTTATCAGGTCAAATGATAATCTTCAGATTTCTGGCTGTTTAAATTCTGTTCATCAGTTACTTCCTCCACCATGTTGCCTTGCGTAGCTGTAAACTGATAATCATCGAAGCGATGGGATCACACCAGATGCAACTAGGACAAGGGAACTGTTCAAAAATTTCAGATACTGGTACTGATAGCGATATCTTGACGTCGATACCAGTTCTCGAGCGGTTGGTGTTGTTTTCACCTTTCTGTTGTAAGTTTTTATGCATGTGTGCGTCATCATGGCAAAATGTAGTCCTGGAGACACCTACTGTTGTGCACGACAGCAGTTTTGTGTTTGTCTGTCTATCTTTGGACAGATTTTGTTAGCGTGATAGTGCCACAACCCTGCAAGATGCAGTCACGAAACATTACAGGTGTGTCCTGAGTACCCATTTAATGATGTAGTACTGACTACAAAGCACTCTTGGATTTGAACGTCAACTAGGGATGCGCACAATTCGTGAGCTAAATGATTAAAGGGCGCCACCCTCACTAGTCGGAACCAGAGAGAGTTGTTGTCATGTTTTGTAGGATAAATTGCAATGTTCATAATGACGCATTTCAAATTCTGCCTTCATTTTGATCTCGACTATAACAACTAGGGCTGTGATGATATGGATTTTTTTCTGACCGCAGTAACAGCAACATATTCCCAAGTTAGTCAAAAGCTAGTTTAAGTTAGTTAAGTTAATCAATGCTGAAGCTCAAGAGCTAGGAAAGCTTATTCTGTTATTTCCCAACTGCTGGAGAAGTGAAGGAGGTTAGCCCAGAAGTAAGCTGAGGAGGAAAGTCTAACGTTAAGCAAATGCTAAAATTTAGTATTGTACTTTTACTACGTCAGCTCTGTGAAAATTGTATCCCTTTAAAAAGCTTTGTAATCCAGGCATGAAATGCAGTGTCTTTTTGTGGACATGGTGAAATAAATCCAGAATGATAAATCCAACACTGAGTGTCTTCTGTAGTTATTATGTCGTAATATTTTAAAATCTGTAGTCAGCTTTTAGCACTGACTTAATGTGGGACCCTGTGAATTCTGGGTCATGGCTTTTCTCAATTCAGCGATTCTGGCTGTGATTATGCTCTCACAGTAATTATAGGGCCCTACCTTAATGCTGCCATCAGTCTGTCTCTGTCTAGGGTCAAAAAAGGTACTTGGCCGCCAGCCTCCGTTTAAAGATACTTGCCGCCGGGGCCAACCACCCTGCCTCTCGTATCAGAGAATCCTCTGAATCTGTAAAACTGGCTTCTCTGTCATTTTAAAGGCCGTGAGCAGGACATCAAACTAAACTGCAGCATCTGAGCACGCTGTTTATGAAGCCGCTTCAGAATTTCGCCCACGTAATGTATAATCTTCTGCGAGGCCAGGTGCATTCATTCAAGCAGACACATGGCTTTGCATAGTTTATTTGCATGGCAGTATGACAGGGGTGACTGCAGCCATTTTAACCTGAAGGACTCTCACACCATGATGGCTACTGACAGTCTGTGTCCACTCCTGAGCGCTGGCTCCGTCTAACAATCATTATTCACTGATACATAACAAGGGGTGGAACTAATTACTTCTTAAATTACTCTAATTAAGTGCATGCATTACACTCTGTAAGTCTATTTTAAAATAGTAACTGAGTACTGACTACAACTTGAATTAATATCCAAACCTTTTCATCAGCATTTTTGGATAACAGATTTGGAGAAATAGAAACCCCTTTCAACTGAATGCCTGCAATTCATGAGCCATTAAGTCTGTAATACATTTACTATAATAAATCATAAGATTACCTCGATATGTCATCAGAGATCAAGGAAACACGTTAACTTGAATAAACTGAACTTGAATATAGCGACTGTACAGTCAGGAGGACTATCTTTTTGCATGCGTAGGCCAATAGTTTATTTCTCATTCATTCTACCTTTCACTCCTCTCACACACGCTCGCTCATAATTTCCGTGCAGTCACTGTCTGGGACTGTCATTTGTGTTATCAGCTGTTCTTATCAACTGCTCACATCTGTCCAATAGCACAGCGACACAACTTCATTGTTAGCCTATCATCCTTTTGCAATCTTTTTCAGTATGATTTTCTCTCCACCTTTATTTCCTTCTCGCATGCCCCTAAACCTCCCCATCACCACCCAGTTTTCGCAGATTCATCAACCTCATCGACCTCCCAGTCTCAGAACAGTCCACAACCATCGCTAGTGTCTAGACTTCATGGGGGATTTATCTCTGCCACTGCTCAGGGCAGATGCCCCTCAACTACAAAACTCCCTGAAGAGTCTAGTCTTTATCATTGCACATCATCTGTTATAATAAACCTTATCCTTATTTTATTCATTGTCTCTCCTGATTGAATTACTTGCATCACTTGACAAAAACGCTGCAGGCGCAGGGTCCATAATTGACAGCATTCACAAACTTTTTTTGCACCTTTTCTTGTAAATTTTATAATTTTTTAATAAAACACTGACTATTAAATAACTTACATTTTCTCCAAAATGTGTCCCAGGTTACTGCCAGGCCTTATTATATTATAATATTAAGATGTCAGCTGCTCAGTTGCTCTGTCTCCTTGTAGAATGTCTTCTCTTTATCCTGTTATTGGAAACTATCGCTAGCGCTGACTTCATGCCAGCGTGCATCTGAGTGTGTGTGGCTGTGACCTGCGCTGTTGTGGCTGTGACCAGCGACAGTCTGTGTTGCTGCGCACATAACGTGACCATCATGCGGAATTTGACCGGCACAGAATCAGATATGTGATGCTGACCCGCCGGTCACTGGTCAGGGCCAGTGACACTGAAAACCGTCCGGTTCCGTCTCTTGCTGGTCGATTGGTGCATCCCTATTAAACTCTACTAATTTTTACTCGTAAAATGGCTACATATTGCTCCTTTAAACATCAGTGGTTAAAAAGTAGCTCATACTTTTATGTATTTTTTTACCAGCAGTAGATTTACTTGTGGTTGAGTAATATTTCAGTAATGTTTCAGTAATTTCAGTGCTCTTTCCATCACTGTTTATAACTGTAATATATGTTTTAGAGATAAAATTCATACAGCTTTGAGATGCAATGTTTGCCCAGTATGTCAAAAATTAGAGGAGGAAAACCTCAAACACCTAAGGAATTTAAAACATTCACAAACCAGCAACAAAACAGTATCTTTTTCCCTTCTGTGGCAAACTAACAGCACCGCATCAGGCGACAAGACCAGGCAGGCATGTTGAACAAGAGAGGAATTGAGTGAGCTTCCACAGGATCTGTCTGTCTGATAATACTTGGGAAAATTGGCTAAAATGTGGCAATAATGTTTTCCCCCATTAAAGCTCTTACAGATTATGATTTGTCTGACATATTTGCATGAATAAAGGGCAAGTGTGTGTACCAGTAATGTCTCTCTAATAAAACTGAGTCTGCACATAGTCCTTATTACACAAGTTCACAAAAAACAATAGACATAATGCAAGGAATACTAATAGAAATGTTACTGGTGGCACAGAGTAGCAGTTAGAGTTGACTGTCTCACTGGTTAAACTGCTCTGACAGGACACTCGGCTAGTCGAGCGCCGTAAAGCAATAGGATTTAATCTGTGATGTGCTTAAGGTCTTGCTCTTATCCCGAAGGCTGGGTGAACGTTTAGGAGTGTTTGTTTATAGAAATAGGGGGGCTTAAGTAAGTAGAAAAGCTCAAGTCCTCCGGGGAAGATATTCATCTGTTTACATATCTCCCACAATGGGATCTAACATGTTTTCACTGGAGCCAGATCTGGCAACCGGAAACATGGTCCTGAGCCAAATTTCCATTGAGTATAAAGAGCCCTCCTCCCTGCAATGTCTGCAAGTTTAGTCAGCCCAGCAAAGGCTAAATCTAAAAACCACTGGGTATTTAGTCCAATCTCTTTAACCCCTCATAATATAACGTGATTTTACTGTTAATTGTACAAAAACAAACATCTAAGACTAGGCTATAAACTACAACTTACATAACATTTATAAGCATATGCTGATAATGCAAATGCAATACAGTATGATAAGGAAACTATAAAATGACAAATGAGTAACACAGACTGTCCCCGTGCTGACATTATAAGCAGTGATTTTAAACAAGGATTGATTCCACATTGTTGCAGGAGGTGACCCCTGCAGTGGCACACACACTCAAATACTTAATGCCATGGGATGTCATGTATGTTTGGGGGAATAATAAGACAAACTTAGTCAGTGCACTGAGGTGAAATCAGTCAAATAGTCCGGTGGTCAACATGTGAGGTCCACTGTTTGAGTGACACAATTTCAATTCTAAATCGAAAATCGATCGAAATGAGCTTTTCAGTTTCAAGAACTTGAAATCAAAAGCAGGACCAGCGATTCTCCCAGTGCTTTTTTGCATGTCGCAGTTTTACTATCCCTTATAGCATGCACTCTTGTGGTTGCAGCAACATGCTCGTGTTTCTAGTCTTCACATGCTAGGGTTCAGGGTACCCTCATTGCCACCCTCCCTGAAGGGGCTTTTTAAGGTTGTGAACTCGTCTAACAGCGGCATAGGAGTCAAAGCTGAAAAAAATGTTTGAATGGAAAATCATCCATACTTCTGTTGCACCAAAATGGCAGGTCAGATTCTGTGTGGGTTAAAGGTGCAATATGTAAGAATTGGCCACCTGTTGAATTCATTCTTCAAACAGCAAATCACCAGAATATTTGTAGCTGCTGGTAGATAGTCAGCTTAATTCGCTGTGCAGCTTGTGGTCCAGAGCGCTTAAGGTGTGTTGGTGTTTACACGGCTAGCACAGGAGGTTTGAACTGCCGGGAGGAGAAGGTTTTCAGGCCTGGGCAGGGGGGGCCCAAGTGGGGAATGTCGCCAAAGGGCAGCGCCCAGGTGAGCAGTCAATGGTACTGGACAGCCCCCCAGTGAATACGGCTGGACCAGGACAGAACACAACATCCAAGACCAACGGAGGCCAGTTTGATGACAGCATATACAGTACGGAGGTGATAAACAGCAGCACCAGGGGCCTCATTTATAAAATGATCTCAGTCTTAAGATAATTTCTGACAGTGTTTTTAAGTCCGAAGATACTAAGCATAAAAAAACCTTACTTACGCAGGCTCTGAGAAGAAAACTTGTAACTTACACACCTGTGATCTGTAAATCTCAAATTAACTTCACATTTATGGCACCTGCCTTACAATCAGTGATTTCTCCTCATAAAAATGCAGCATAAATGCGTGTTTAGTCAGGAACAGCCATCGATAAAAAGCAAACTTTTTGGAAAACAAGATCACTGCGATGGCAGAGGCGACTGAAGCCAGGAAACATGTATTATTCAGTGGACTAAATAGTGGGGTGACCAACTAAACCGAACACATTGCTTGAGAGTGTCGCCTTTAATTCCTCACACTTTTAATTGAGAAGTCCTCTCACATTGTTGATAAAGTTGTTGCAAAGTTCACCAAAGAGCAGGGTGCATATGTGTCCCAAACTGCAATACCCTGTCATAACCAGGAAGAGAATCACTTAAGTCAAGACTTTGCTTAGAGATAAGATCATTTCCATGTCAAAGTAAGCTTTTATACAAAAAAAACCCAAAAAAAAACCTATATGTGGTTTTCTGCTTATGTCATACTTAAGATCACAATTGATCATAAGTCCATTTTCTGAATGAGACCCCAGGACTCTGAGTCCAGGGATGACAAAGACACAGTGGGTTTGAGACTGGTATAGAAGAGGCATGAAGTGTGAGAAGTGTCGAAAAAAATTCTTCGTCTAAATAGTGAGAGTTGCTAGTTTTCTGAAGAATTACCAAGACGGTGTGATGAATCAGATGTCTTTACTTCATGCAGCATGGAGAGAAGACTCAAGCACAGTGTTCTCTGAAGGTCTTACACAGTGTCGCAAAGGCCTGGACAGCGGTTTACAGTGCGGTCAGCCCCGCAGTGCCAGGACCCAAACCTGGCAAGAAAACCACCTCAGTGTTTCTGGACTGAGGGCAGATTGGACGCGACAGTGACTCACTACCACCTCTTGAGGTACAGAGTGGTATTACAAGACAGGATGGGCCGCGGTTAGCTGGCTAGCATGCTAACTTCATTGTAGGGGTGGGGGAATAATCGATCCTTGCGTGCATCGCAATTCTCTCTCGAAAGATTATTAATAGATGCAGAAAATCAATGATTTAAACAAAATATAACCTGGATTACAGTATTAAGTAATACAAAGTTATTAAATCAAAATTAAAATTACCAATAAGATATAAAAGATTGCCTGTTTCACTGCAGTCACATAACTTACTGATGAGTTGTTTGAATAATGAAGTTATATGGGATGAATTAGCCTGATGTGGGACACCTAAGCTCCAGTGGGTGTAAAACAAATTTAAGTCAATAAAACTGCAGGTTAACACGAGCTATGACATCATGTGATCAAAATCACATGACTTCTCACACGTCTGATCATAGATTAGAGTGAAGCAGTCTTCAAAACTGGAGGCACCTCCTGTGAAGACCACCCAAAGGCCCGTGACAGTGTTTAAACAACCTTAATGCTCCGGGTCATAAATTTCTTATAAATAAAACAACCCTGCTAGTTTTCATCAGGATGTGTTTATGATATGTCTGTTCATCAAAAAAATATTACAATATGGTGTAAATATACCCTATATTTGTTATTTCAATCAAATTTTCCATTGTCCCACTTTAGGAGACAAGGTTCAAAAAGCAGGACAGTATGATTTGCCTAATATGGGACAGTCATAAAAGTACTTCACTCAGGCACAAATGTGTGGAGGGTCTTAGGTTGTACAATAACAGTGTTTTTTCACAGTGTCTCCTGATGCATTAGTTTAGATATTTAAGGGGGAATTTTATTCATAAGTGGAGGCGACTGCATGTCTGTTCAAATGTTTGTTTTTTGTGATTGTATTCTATATTATCGCACCATAGATTATTATTCATAACCCTTTGATAGAATAGGCTACATAATGTTTATGTAAGTACATTATCAAAATACATTTTGGTTAATGTAGCTATAAAACCCTCGCAAAACAGAAACACTTGAAATGTTACATATAGTTTTAAGTTTTCCCTGGATCAGCACTTGGTGCACATACTATAACCCCAGTTCCAAAAAAGATGGGTATAAAACGTGAATAAAAACAGAATGCAATGATTTGCAAACCCACACAGGACGGGGACATGTTCACCACTGTGTTACATCAACTTCTTTTAACTGGAGCTGAGGACACTAATTGTTGAAGTTTTGAAAGTGAAATCCTTTCTCATTCTTGCTTAATATAGACTTAAGGTGCTCACCAGTCCGGGGTCTCTGTTGTTGTGTTTTGTGCCACACATTTTCAATCAGAAACAGGTCTAGTACCTGAACTCTTTTAAGCCACGCTGTTGTAACACGTGCAGAACGTGTCTCGGCATTGTCTTGCTGAAATTAACAGGGACGTCACTGAAAAAGAAGTCGTCTGGATGGCAGCATATGTTGCTCCAAAACCTGTACGTACCTTTTAGCATAAATGGGGCCTTCACAGATGTGACAGTTACCCATGATGCCACAGGCACTAACACACTCCCATACCATCACAGATGCTGGCTTTTGAAGTTAGTGCTAGTAACAATCTGGATGGTCCGTTTCCTTGTTGGCCACATGGACACAACATCCCTGATTTCCAAAAACGATCTGAAATGTGGACTCGTCAGACCACAGCACACTTTTCTACTTTGTGTCAGTCCATCTAAGATGAGCTCAGACCCAGAGAAGTTTCCAGCATTTCTAGATGATGGCTTTCACTTTGAATGGTTGAGTCTTAACTTGCATTTGCAGGTGATGTAGACTGTTACTGACGATGGTTTTCCAAAGTGTTCCTGAGCCCATGTAATGATATCCTTTATATAAACATGCTGGTTTTTAATGCAGTGCCACCCAAGGGCTCGAAGATCACAGGCATTTGATGTCGGTTCTTGATCTTGGCCCTTGTGTGCAAAGATTTCTCCAGATTCTGTGAATCTTTTAATGATATTATTATGATTGTAGATGGCGATTCCTGCAGTTTTGTGTTGAGTAATGTTGTTCTTAAACTGTTGGACTATTTGCTCATGACCATGCGGGTGAACCGTGTACATCCTGAGATTATATTTACAAAAAACAATAAAGTGTATCATTTTGAACATTAAATATCTTGTCTTTGTACTGTATTCAATTGATAGATAGGTTGCAAATAATATTACATTTTACACAACCTCCCAACTTTTTTGGACTTGGGGTTGTGCGGTCTAACTGACCCTTCAGTGTCACAGTATTTGATATCCAGCACTCTCCTCGTTTTTCTGGATTCCAATGAACACGCAGACACAAACACTACAGCTGTTCCAGCTGTCATGTGACTGATCTGTTAAAGACGATCTGATAGCTGTGATCCCGTCCCGTGCGCAATTTTCAGGTCTTTTGAAATTTAGGCTTCATAATCATAATAATAATTCCTGATTCCATACTAGTGAGAATAATTTCACACGCGCGCGCACGCACGCTGTTTAACATTAATGAAAGGTGTTTTGTGGTTGTGGAGACTTGTGTGCGCGCGCCTCAGCCAAGCGCGACACACACACACACTCACACACACACCGGTACGCTTTTAACTTCAGTATTTTCACTTTACTGCTGATAGAAAATTTGCTTACTAATCCACAATCCTGTGTGGGGAAAAGACTGAATGAGTTTTGTGATTGTGGAGACGCGTGTGCGCAAAAATATGCAATAAATTCAAATATTCTGGGGACCCACTAGAACCCACTCTAGGACCCCTGCTTGTTCCTGGACCCCACATGAGGGGCGAAACATGTGCGTCCTAACATGTACTTTTCATTGATCTATTAAATAAACTAGACCAACTTTGGCCATTGTTTTTTTTAATTTAACGCATGCGGATGAACACTAATTGAGCACATGTTGCTGACAGCTGACAAAGAAACAGGACACTGTATCATTACATATATGATTCGCAAGCATTACAATCAGAGTAACAGGTCTGTAAGCGTGTAAAAAGGTATCTCACTTGTTACATCCTTAACTTACAGCAGCGGAGCCTCAGTCAAGATAAAACTCACCTCCTGCCCCCTGTTTGTTTCTTTCTTTTCTCTCTGTCAGCCTAACAGCATTAAGTATAATCCTCTGGCAGCACTGCGGTCTGGTGTAGTTTTAATTTTTACTCTTACCGGTCAGTCCACTTACATTGTCGAAGAGAGAGCCGACGTTTGCGGTGACGAGCAGCACATCAGTGAATGTTTCCATGTTCACGATCCTCCACCTTCACCAAAGGCTCGACGAAAACTCCGCCAGATGACGCTCGCACGGACAGACAGGCCTGTAGTCTCCAGGAGCTTATGAAGGCTTATTGCGGGAGCCCAGATCAGCGACTATGAGCGCTCAAAATACACCAGCATCTCAGTGATCATACTGTGTGGCTTCTGGTCCAACTTGTTTGTAGATGGCGGGTATCAGGTCGTCATCAGAAGCCGGAGTGGAGCTCATATCCATCGCCGAGGAGCTGTAAGTTCGTTTCTCGGTCCTCATGCGTGGATTTCCGCCTCCTCTCGGTTAATTGGACTAGTGGCTTCTTAGCGGACTTAAAGCAGCCTGGACGGCGCATCTGCTGCTGCCTGACAGACGCACAGATAACCGGACCGACAGATACTGTATACAGTCAGTATGTTGGGTAACTAACTCCTCCGGGGCTCCGCCTCCACCCTGCCTGACAGCGAGCACTCACTTACTGACAGTCTTCCTCATGCTGAGTTTATCACACGTCGTGCCAATCACTCCAGAGTGTAACCTCCTCCTCTGGAGATAATCCCATAATATCTGAGCGCCATGGAAACCTGCAGCCAGAGATGGGCACAAACACATCAAAAAGTATCTCGTTACAAATTACAAATACTTCCTCATCAGCTGTATCAAAATGAAATAAAAATGCTGGCATAGAAAATGCCTTTAATTTGAAAATACAAATATACTCTCTATGAGGGATGTAACCACAATGATACCACAATATAAAGTCTATATCTCTATTATAATCATTATAAAATTATATTAAAAAAAGAAAAATGATTCTTGAGATGGACACAAATACATCAAAAAGTAACATGTTACAAACTGCAAATACTTCCTCACTAAATTCATCAAAATAAAATGCAAAATACTGGTGAGAAAAATGTATTTAATTAAAATGCAAGTAATTTGAAAAAGCAAAAATACTTTTTATTAGGGATGTAATGATACCAAATATTTAAGGTGCAATAATACCACAATAAAAAGTCCACGATACGATATCTATCATGATATTAAAATACAAAATCTAATGTAAAATGACAACTTGAAGAAATGTCCTTTATTAAATAATAAATCTAATTCATACGTAATATTTTTGTTGCCCCTTTTGTCCCCCTGTGGACAACAGTGGTAGTGTCTCCACCGTAATAACCACAAAATATACCGTCTAAAATAAAATTATCTAAGTAAAAACCTCCTTCTGCTTCTTTTTAACTTGATAACATACACATTGAGACTTTGCCTGAGAAAATGTAAACACAGGATCGTTTTCATCTGATTTAAAGCAGAAGCTGACCCAGTGGCAGCCATTAAAGGAGCAATACGCAGCAATTGTGCATTCAAAACAAGCACCGCAGTCCAAATAGGGAGTTGGAGCCATAGTTTATTAAATATACCATAAGATAATCCTATTTAACATACGGATGAAGCGAGTTCTTTCCCCTTCCTTAATCTCTAATGACATATTGTGGTCATTTTATGATTTATTACAGTAAATTAAATGCAGATTTCTCCTTTAAGAATAACTATATAAAATAGCCAGTCTTCTCACAGATGGTCTCATTTTGCTCATAACTAGTTAAAAACTCCTTGAAGTTGCTTTAATAAAATAAAATAAAAGTAGCCAGCCATAACTTAAGCATGTGCAAAAAAAAATGTCATGATTTGTCTTTAGCAATGACTGTTTGAATTATAGATCATGTAGATATCGTCACAGTCCGGTACCATATCAAGACATTTTTAGCGCGATATTCAATATATTGTTGCATCCATACTATAAATTACAACCAGTGCTCAAAACAGCCGAGCCTACTTCTTCTGGCTGTTTTGAATGATTGTGATTTAAAGTTTCCCTACTTTAATCATCAACTGACTGAAGAACTTTAATCTTCAGAGGAGATTCTTTAAGACAAAATCCTCCCATATTGGCTGCTCTAATGTGCAAAAACCTTTGGGAACCTCTGCCTCAATGTAAAGCTCAACCACCAGACAACGTTATGATACCTGAAAGGACTGAACTCACCACTCAACATACCACAGGCTCATTCTGTGAAGTCTCAACAGGAAGTTTGTCATTTTATTGCTGGGAAACCTTTTTTTTTTTTCAACGAAATCTGTTCACACTGAAGACAGTCTGCTTTCGCTGTGATTGTTCTCCTCCCCGTCTGATTTACAGCTGTAAAGCCTCTAAAATGTTTAGAACCAGGTGGTCTTATCTGCATCTCAGACTTTGCCTGAGGTGTGCGCTCATCTGTAATCACTGCCACCTTCACCTACACTGCAATTAAAGCTACAGCTGCACCGCTCATGTGCTGCTCCTGTGTAAAATCTTGCACCAGCAGAAGCTAGTCTTATGCCAGTGTTTTTTTTTTTATTGTGCATGACCTACAGTCTAGTCATTTTTCTCTAGAACAGCCCGCCTCCCACAACTTCCAGTCATCACAACAGCAGAGTAACCACAATATTTAACGACACGGCTACAGTAGCTTTCTCTTTACACTGTGAACCGTAGGCTGTAAAACTCTCATTTGGAGCAGATGGATCTATGCCATCCAGCAGCCTGAGGTAAAGCAAAGACTGCTGGGGGCCTCATTGACTCTGGCTCTCCATAGTGCTGTTAGTGAGCCGTTCAACCATGGCATGGCTTCACAGCCAACCCTTTGAGCTCCCTGCTTCCTCTTACTCCTCCTCTGAGCCCTGTGTGCTTTATTCTCCAACGTCAACCGGACCATTTGAAACTACAGCAAACAGGGATGCAGAAGAATGCTGCCGTGTCCATCACCGGTGTGGAAACAAAGGCAGTTGACGTGGAAACCTCTCTGAAAGGAGACTGAGGCCGTTTATCGCAGCCAGGAGGAGAGGCCCGGGTTTTAGATGAGCTGCAGCTGCAAAAGAATCAACAATAAACTTCCATGGAAAGACGTTTTAGACTCGAGTGCACAGTCAGCTGGGGAATAAATACAAAAATATATAATGTTCAAAACAAAGCTCTTAATCCTCCAGCCAGACAGTGTTATAGCAGCCTGGTGCCCACTGGACAATAAATCAGACAGGAAATGTTACCAGACTCCTGACTCGCCTGCCAAGAATAGCACAGAAAAGAAACAGCTAATTAAGACAGTACTGTTTAGAGGAAAAACATTCAATTCTAAAAATAATCAAATAAAAAATGTTTTAATTATAGAAAATATTTTCCAGTAAAAGAAAAGAACACAAACTCTTAATTTAGATACTTAGACACATAAATTATTTGGTGTGATTTGCAGTACATTGAGCTTCAGGGATAGTACAGATTATTTTAAATCAGGTTGTTTGAGGTACTGATCCACAGTCACTGTATTACCTCCAGCAGATGGTGGTCAGCACGCCTCCAGTTTGGAAAAGCAGACAGGAGTACTAAACAATGCGCCTACACCTTTACATCAGACAGCCTTCCCTGACAGAAAACCATTATTATATACAGGGGAAAACAGTCATTTTACCTTGCAGGAGACAAGAGCTGCTCGTCTGCCAATGCCTCGATCGGTTTGTTTGTCTGACCTGAACCTTCAAGACACCGAAGTCACACAATAACACAAACAAACTAAGATATAGAGGCAGCAGGAGACCAACAACTCCTGTGTTCTGCGAGGTAAAATTACTGTTTTTGCCACAGGAGCTTGGTTTATGTAACAGCGGTTTGGAGTTGAAAAAGGCTGTCTGACAGCGAGGTAAAGTGGTGATTTTTTCCCTGCTGACCCTGCCCACAGCAGTACACCGCTACACCTGCTGCTTCTCCAAACTGGGGGCGTGCTGACCACCATCTACTGCAGGTAATACACTGATTATGATAAGTGCCTCGTACGAACCCACTTCAAAAAATCAGAACTACCTTTTTAATGCTAAATATTTAGCAATGGGACACACTGCAACTTGAATCTGTTTATTTACCCTTAACACGGGAGATAAACTTTTTAGTTGCTGCTGCTGTGGCTGCTTTTCTAATGTCTCATTTGAATTTAATTTTTGGTGAATTAAGTGTTTTAGTCTGGATAATTTCCTTAAATGCAACATGAACTGCATATACATAGGAATATCACTGCTTTTTCTTTATTTTTATCGTAAGAAATGGCTCAGATTATAACAACAGCAAAATGTGGCTACTTTGAAGAATCTAAAATATCCAAGAGCAAAAAAAAGTTTGCACACTTGTAGGTCAACAGGCGCGTAGAAGACCATGGGTCGACAATAAAAAGCAATACGACTCTCAGACAGTCTCCCGCACTTGCAAGTGCAGAAGACAGTGTGCAAGAGTGTTTTTTGCTGAAGAATTCAAAATATATTTGTATATTAAACATATTTTGCCTTGTTTTCACATTTGTTGCTCCCTACATAATTACATATTTCACAGTTTTGATGTCTCTAGTATTAAGTTACAATGTATGGAAATAATAAAAAATAAAGAGAAAACATTGAATGAGAGGATGTGTTGTGACTTTTGCCTGGTATGTGTATAGGTGTACATTATACATAGGTATATTCTCAACCACTGGGTTGTGGCCCACTGGTGGGCCTCAGAGCACCATATAATGGGCCCTGTAAACAGGAGTAGTGCCAAATGGTTAAGTTCATTCTGGTAATTTGCAAAGCTAGTTATTTTTATATTTATATGTGCTCAAGAATCCACACAAATAAAAATCCTCAAATTGAAACATATCAATGACCGGTTATGTTTGAATATCACCATGACACATAATCAGGTAGAGAGAAATGTATTTTGCCACCATTAGCTAGCCAACGTTTCATGGAAGTGATTTTGAAATGAAGGAGTTGATGTGGGAGACAACGCTGTGCCAGTAAAAGCTCCAAAGTGTGTGGTGAGGAAACATAACGCTGAATACATTAAATCTGAATTCATAATGGCAGGCAGTGATGCTGAGCTGAAAGCAGCATGTCGAGTGTGGTGAAATTGTCTCCCTGCCAAGTTAATTATTCTTCTTTTTTGTCTTTTTTTTCACATTTATTTGGGAAGGTGGTCCTCGGAATTTTTTTTAACAATCACAGATGGGCCTTTAGTTACAAAAGGGTGAGAACCCTGCTCTTGAGTTTATCTAAAATATTCACCTGTAGTCATGTTTGTGGGGCTTCTTGTTTCATATGCTTCTGTAAGAACACGTTTAACAGCAAACCAACAAAAAAAAAAAAAAAAAATCCCCAAAGTCAAAGGTAGAGTCACATTCTTGAACATTTATTTTGATGAACAGATTTGACACGGTCTAAATGACTATCCCTGATAACAGCAAACTAGAGTGATGAGACCCTCAGGGGTCCACCATGTTCCTCAGCTCCAACCTAACAGGGAGTTCAGACTACAGCTGCACTGTGTCTCCTTGAAACCTCCTTGAGGAGGCTGCCAAGTGGGAGAAAGATCGTTGATAAAGGGGGGAAATAAAGACAATAGCTTTTAGAGTTCACTTAAAATAAATTAGGCAAAATGGTCATTGCACAAGCAGGAAGCCAATGAAAACATGAGGCCTGTTAGGAAGTGTGTTAGTATGAATGTGTATCAGCTAATTGTCAATATAATGATGTTTTAGTCAGTTGTTGTGGTCATTATCCTGCGTCACTAAATGTGCCATGGGACAATGCTAAAAGCACCTCAAATTAATTCTTAATGAATGGACCATTATAAAACCATTTTACTCCAGTTGTGCTGCATTATTAGCTGGAACCGGAATATCTGCCTCGATCCATAAACCTCCATCTGAGTTAACTGTGGGTGCACAATTTCCACTTCATAATGTGAAGATTTACACATTCCATGGAAAAAAAACACAGAAACAGACAACATATCAAGGGCTCGCCTGCAGTGTAACTCCTATAGTGACCAGTGTGTTGATACAAGTCTTAATGTAAAACACAAAGCTTAAAATACAAGTTTTTTTCTCTTGGAAAAAGCCCATAAAAATATCTGAAATGTAACAAAATTCTGGTGTCGTGCCCTTAATCTTGGACACAAACCAGTCATGCAAAACCCCAACTCAGTCACAGGTTTTAGCATTAGAACAAACTAGTTTTTTTATATCTACAATAACTCTCATCTACATCCCAGGTATAATCAGGTCTGTAACTTTAAAACAGTGTGATACAAACATGACAGTAAAATGAAAATTAAAGAGTTGAAACTATTAAACAAAGACAGGAACTCAATAGAGATAATAATACAAGTTTTCCCTCAAAAGAGTGTCACCAAAAGGAAGACGATGCTCCTGTACTGTACGCACCCTGCCGTCATTCTAACGCAAGCAAGGCTTCAGTCGAGCCTTTCCGACAAAGGGCAGCAGACTCAGAATGACCCGAAACAGCGACGCGAACTGAACATGCCAAGCTGAGGCAGTGACCGAGGAAGCCAAATGGAGTACTGTTGACATCAGAGAGGGAATTTTCCAGTCCGGGAGCTCCAACAGAGAAGAACAGAGCCCTGCTGACTGCATATTTAGTCAGAGGTGCCCGAGTGGGTTTCTGAGCCAGTCCACCTCCACACGGGTCCTTCAGGAGCGACTGCGGTCCTCTTGGGTGCCCACCAGCATTTTACTGTACAGCTTCTGCTGCTCTTCTTTAAAGGTATCTTTTACCTTTCCTCTCTTCAATCCTCCATCCCTGAAAGAAAAAAAAAAAAAAGTTTGAAATGAGTCACAGCAAGTATGTAGTCGACAATTATAGCAAGAAATGCTGACCAAATACACTGATTACAAACTTGTTGTTTATAATGCTGCAGAAGACTTTATGCAGCATATAGGGCTGCAACTAATGATTATTTTCACGATTAATCTATTAGTTGTTTGGTCTATGAAATGTCAGAAAATGGAGAAAAATGTTGATCAGTGTTTCCCAAAGCCCACCATGACGTCCTCCAATGTCTTGTTTTGCCCACAGACTAAATATACTTAATTAACTGTCATATAGGAGTAAAGAAATCAGAAAATATTAAACATTTAAGGATCTGGAATCAGAGAATTTTGACTTTATTCCCTTAGAAATTACTTCACTGATTAATTGATTATCAAAATGGTTGGTGAAATAGAAACCCTTACCCTAGTGCACCACAATCCAATCCAATTTGACAATCTTTTACTTGACACCAACTTTGTGGTGTTTATTAACTCCGCCAAAGAGGTTATGTTTTCTGTGTTGTTTGTCTGTTTGTCTGCTGCATTACAGAAACCCTACTGGCTTGATTTTCATGAAACTTGGAAGGGTGTAGATTGGCCAAAGAAGAACTTATTAAATTTTGGAGCAGATTTGAATCAGGGGGCGGACACACACAAATTATTTTTCACTTTCATTAACATTGCAAGACAGGGCTTTTGGCCTTAGCAGTATAAATGCATTATATCTTCTACCAGCAGATGGGAGTAAAGTTCAATAGTGACAAACCCAGGGCTGCAGAATAACATAATATTAGAAGTAATGGCACTGAAGGGATTACTTTATTACCATTATTTTTTATTGCTCTAAAATTCATATGAGGCATGCATTTCCAATAAAAAGATTTTTTGTAAGTGCAGCAGCATGAACCTGCCACACACCACAGCCAGCACACTGTCACACGGGTGTGTTTTTGGCGTGAAAATATAAAAACATTTTACCTACACACACATTGTCAAGAAGGCTGCAATGTTACGGTGCAGTGCGAGCTTTGCTCACCATCAACTAAACGGCTTTCTGCATCGAAAGACTCAATGTCTGAACTGAACAAACACCTTGAGTTAGTAACCAGCTGTATGTATGCATGTATGGATGAATGGATGGATGGATTACTGTATGCATTCAGTAATCTGTGGTAGAAAAGATTTTAAAAGTAACCCTCCCAACACTGGATGAAACATGGCCAATTGTAGCGATAGGGTGACTCCATATCCTCTTACCTCTGGGGTAAGAACACATGTAGCTGCTAAATGTCATACAGAAAGCAGTTGTAATGGATCACTCGAGGACAGAGATTTCATGGGTGAACTGGTACAACTGTAACATCGCCACAATTGCAAAAACTTAAATGCACACATATTATGCAACTAATTGTCCTCTTAATAACATCCAAATGCGAATTTTTGGAAATGAACTCCAGGGATATTATAAGAAAATGTTCAAACTTTTACGCTTCATGAGAACAAGCAATCATTTTGATTGTGACGTTTGCACTTGCAGATTTGTGTATCACAGATGAATGGACTACTGATCTTTGAGGACGTCTGCATGGAGTACTCTTGTTACTTTATATTTTCTAAACTAATCTACATTGTGTCAAAGAGGTTTTAAATTAATCTCAGTGATCATTTAAGACACTGCAGTTGGTGGAGTTACGCTGAACAGAATCTGTTTTTTTTTTTTGCCTCATTTTTGACTTGTTAGTGCAGAAAAAGCACAGGTGTGACTGATAATCTTAACAAGGGTGCAGATTTATTTAGGAGCCAGTCAGCCAACATGCACAACAGCAAACTAAAAAAAAGCTATGTAGCCATAATTAATATTATTAGATACGCCTGTGATCGATAAGCCAATATTTCTAGAGTAATGTTTTTTAGATTGAAAGCTGTAACATTTTTATAGACCACATTTTAGAATATCAGACTAGATTTTCTATATTATTATTTGTGATTAATAACATATGGCAGATATTAACTGTGACTTTTATATATTCTGCTCTTCACAACCTTTGAGAACTTAAACATTCTTGCAAAATGGTGGCTGCGGCATTAACTTTTCATGAAAGGTGCCCAGGAAAGAAAAAAAAGGAATAACATTAAGTCGAAAGACACTCCAGTCTAACTACTGCAGTGGCCATTTTTATCTCTCTGTATAGTCAACAAATCTGGTATATTTCTGGCATTTAGCAGTGATGTTATGGGACTGAAGTTTCAGTAACAACAAGGTATTGACCTTTTTCATGACAGGGATTTTAACTCATCATAGCAGGAGAAGCACAGGTGGAAACAATAACATTAACGATGGTTCTGTTGTATTAATAAACCCAGTAAACCATTGCAGTGAGTGAGCAAACATGATACTAGGGGCCATTTGCCTCAATCACCTAACTGAATATATTTGATTACATCTACACTTTTCCTGCTACATCATGTCAAAATGCCTGTAGTGACAAATTAACCCATAACAGCAGTGTGGTATGAATGTTGGGTCACCCGTATGTTCATTATCCCTCATCAGTCATAAGTTTTGTGTGTGAAAGTGGTAGAAAGCATTGAGTTGAATGTGTGTTATCTCACCACAGGAGGTCGACCAGTCCACCTTGCCTGGCTATGGCTGCCTTTACTCGATTGGCAAACTGTACAGCATCCTCGCCTTCCTGTTGGAGATTATTCACATTAATATAACACTTACAAACGAGTGGTCGTAAAAAATAATTAACAGCATTGCTATTATCAATTATAAAAAGCTTTGTTCAAATATGGAGCACAGTGCAAATTATATTTTGTTTGCACTCAGATTTTATCTGTATGTTGTGAACAAGGGCTAAGCTGAACAAATTCTCATTGAATTGACCCTTCTCTAAGCCACAGCCTCCTTAGTTACTGTTGCCATGCTTGTCCAGCTTTCCATTTGTTTACAGTGATAACTGCGGCAGATTTAACGTTGAAATTGGCAGTAATTTTAGAAACACAAGGTCTTCGATTCCACAGAGAAGTAAACAAAAAGCAGCTTCTCATATCAAGCTCAGAGCCATAAAATTATTGCTCTTGCTAGTAGACTTTCTCCTAGTGTATCAGTTTAGACCTATTAGCTCCAGAGCGTTGTATTAAAAATAAAATACAATTAAAATGTGACTCATTCCAACATAACCCTTGATTTTTTTTTAAGTTTACTACATAGAAACGTACTTAGACAAGCAATATGGGGGTTAAGATTTTGACTATGCTTTATTGTTTGTATTTTCAAACAGTGCTCCACTTTCTCCACTGTCTGAGGTTTTCAGAAGGCTCAAATTGAAGAGCTGAACAACAAAACAATCATCTCTGCTAATAAGCTCAGTGTTTCATTCATCAAAGACAAAAAAAGCCTTAAGTAAACCGTGGAGTCTTACTTCTCTAGACATGGGAGGAAGATACCACACGCTGCAGACGATGGCCCAGCTGCTCATCATACGTAACAGGTAGTTGACCATTCCAAACTTGCTGCTATTCCAGAAGGCGTCCCCAAATCGGGGATCATACTGTGGGGATCAAACACACCAGAATGAATAATCAATACATGAATTATTTCAAATAAACTGTTGATACAAAAGTGAAAATGGTTAAAATAACATAGTGCAGGTAAAAATACATCTCAAAAGACATAATTTTCACCTTAATGGCAACAGGGTAGACTGTTGCACCAATCTCGAAACTGCCCTTCTTAAACATCATGACTGATGTGTTGTTAATGCAGGTACCTGGAAATTTAGAGTAAAAATAATTTAGACTTAAGGAGCTTTTTTAAAAATTGCTTGCTGTAGTGTGATTATATCTTCAGACAAACTCACCTTCTGGGAAAATAAGAATGGGAAGTTTAGATTTATCTTCTACGTGGTCACTCAATCTGCAATACAAGAAGTATGACAATTATTTCCTCAGACGCAAAATTAAAAAGTTTACAAACACCAACAACAGCTGCTGCAACAACTCTAACTGGATACCATGAAAATGTCTTATAGTCTGAAGGAATAAATGTACACAATAACCAAAGCTAAATAAAAACAAAGGTTGTAATACCACCTTTTGGCCACTAGATGTCTGTCTTTGACTTCTGAGCGTTCGAACCAAATGTGTGGGCAGGCCTTGACCATCGATCTCTGAATGACCCCCATCAAGCCGCCGTGAATTTGGCCAACCTGAAGCAACAATTATGCAAACAGCAACAAATCTATTTGTGGGAGAAATGTCACTTCAACAGACAAGCAGCTGTCATGGAAAGAGTGTCCAGTGTCAATGTTTTTGTAGCTTCATGATGGGCAGCAGTATAGTTACCATAGCGTAGCAGCCGTCACTGGCCAAGATGATCACATCAATGGGTGAGGTGTGGTTGGCGACACAAATTCCTCCATTCTTGGGTTTATTCTCACTGGAAAAGTGGAGACAGGAAGGCTGTTAATCTATCATGAAAGCGTTTCCTGGTAGTTCTTATTATCAAGAACAGAAACAATGTTGAGGGTGATAGCAGCAAGTGTCAAGGTACAGTTTTAGTACATAATTTGATGCAATCAGAGGTCATTCTTTGGTCATTCTTCATAGAAATTTGAATATGCTTTGGTTCACTGCCTCTGCCAGACTTCCTGGAAGAAACAAAGCAGCCCGTGGTGGATATGTCAAAGGTTTGACCCACGGAGCATGCAGGACCTGAACATACCAAGGTTTCCAAAGATAGAGTTGCAATCCTAAACAGAGAATGCAACACTTCCTATGTCACTTGAGTATTTTTAGCTCCAGACTGGAGAGGAATACATGCTACAACAGGCCAGGCCTTGATGGCAGACGCTCAGGAAGACACAAGAAATGATACCGATCTTTGTTTCACCAATGAGTACTTGGTCTGTATCAATGCTTTCTTTTCCCCCAAAGGAATTTTAAAGATTAAATGAGAAAATTTTGACGTGTCCCTCACTAAAATCTGGAGCAAATAATTAATCAAACTTCCAGTCAGATAAGATAAGCAATATCACAATGTCCCTTAATCTCAAACTTACATGACATTTCAACGGTTTGATTTCAAATTCAGTCATGCCTGCACTGCAGTTCACCAAACAACACCAGGTGTTACAGACTAACTGATGGGCCAATACAAGAAGCATCAACTTCCTCCTCCACATCCTGTTGCATGTGCCATCCTGTCTATAAAACCTCTCAATAGTTTTATGTTCCTCTTGCCCTGCAATATGCCAGAAAAAAAGCCTCACTCAGAACAAAACTCTGACTACTTAACATCCAGTTGTTACCGATGTGAATTCATCAGCTTTGAGCATTTGTGTTCAACGTTTAAAACATTACTTAGCCTGATTGAGTGTGCCTTGGTTTTGTGTAGGAGACAGTGGTTTTGTGCTTCACCTAGGCTCATTCAGTACCCCTGCTGCAATGCATACAAATGCAGACGCGGCCTGGCCTCAGGCATCTTCCTTTTCATTCTTGCACTCTGGGTTCTCACATTTCAACTGCTAACACACCCTGGTTTCTGTTCTCTAAAGATAACTCATCAGTCATTATATAATCTCACACAGACCCCCTCTCATGTTTATGGTGAGAGGTCTGCGGCGGATCAGGTTTGAGAAAGAAGAAGAATGGGACCATGTAAAGAGAAGAGAAGCACTTGAGTGGCCTGGGTTTTTCATGATATATTCTCTTGAAATTTTAACTATCTTAATTTTACGGCATCTGGAAAGCTATTAGTTGTAAAAAGATACCTCTTTAAATGTTTTTCAACTTGTATAAAACTTAAAGCTATAGTATGTAACATTTTCGGCATTAAAAAAAAGCTAGACCTATGTTATATAGTATTTTGATTTGTTATCCAAAATATTTCCAATAATGTTAAAAAGCAGAGAAATCTGTAATTTATTCAAGGTAACAGTGCATTTCCTGCTAGCTAGTTGCTATAACTTCTAGGAAAACAAGGGACAGGGATACATTGGAGAGTGAAGAGGGAAGTCCCCACGTGACAAATGTAATGTGAATAAAAGTTAAATATTACCTCATCCAGAAACATGATTTCAGTGAGTCATGTCAGATAGATTTCATCAGTTAACTCCCATGATCCCACACTACTTCATGATGTCATCTTTTACTATTGTTTTATGTGAGAGAGACCC
The DNA here is from genome assembly GCA_034769285.1 of Lutjanus argentimaculatus. Taxonomy (NCBI): domain Eukaryota; kingdom Metazoa; phylum Chordata; class Actinopteri; order Lutjaniformes; family Lutjanidae; genus Lutjanus; species Lutjanus argentimaculatus. The sequence goes on from JAWZSL010000017.1 coordinate 16,169,152, forward strand.
AAGCGGCAGAATTTACACATTGTGCATTTAATGCTTCATAACATCAACTCTTAAAAAACATTTGTACCATTGACCAGTGACATTTTATACATGTTATTTTTTGCTACATGTAGTAACTTGCATGTCAGTGAACAAGTGACATCAGTGAAGAGCTCTACCCAAAAAACTTGCTAAACTTTCAAACCAACTTTGTAGTTAGAGGTGTGGCTACATGCAATCATTGAGTATGTAATAGTAAACAAACAAATGTAATATATCACAACTATTAATATTTTTCGTGAGAACCTGAGATAGGCTGTCAAGGCACAGTACACAAAAGCAGAATAGAAACTGAGAAATTGACCTAGAAGTTGAGCGACTGCACGGAAAACTGGAGCAGCATTGTTAGAAACAGCTGGTGGGGATGATAAGGAGCCAAAACTCCAAGTAACAAAACCAAGTCAATGGCAGCCGCCATATAAGGAAGGAAAAGTTGCATGTTCTTAGCCAAAATTAGCGTATTTAAAATATTAACATTAAAATATACACAAGTAACCTTCAAGTTTGTAAAAATACCTGCAGCAATGATGTTTTCCCTAAAAACATGCAGTGTTTTGAATTGTTTGTCAAAGTTAGCATTCTTTCCACTGTGGGTAGCCTGTGTTAATTCACAGTGTTTGTGTCTCATGTACCAGTGCATGCAGTTTAAGGAAACCAGTCTGACTGCTATGAGTCTTTTATGCATTATTGTTTTGCATCCATTATTTCAGTTGACTTAATTACTGCATCCTGTTCATCTGAAGTAATTAGATTATACCTGAATGTCTAATGCATTTGCATACAGTCTTTCAGAGCCTGAACTAACTTACTCACACATCCTGTCCTCATCTGATAGGGACTGTAAACAAAAACTATTTCTGTGTGAAAAGTGTTCTCTTCTACCTATGAAGATTCTTCATGCTCAGGGTGGAAAATTTACTTTTTTAAAATGTGAACATTTACCAGCCACTGAGAGATAAATGCTCAAATTCACCAGCAACTCATTAGTAAATCATTATTTTATGTCTGAAATCTACCACCACTCACCTAACCCTAACAAACACATAGTTGACCAGAATTTGACTGCTGCTAATTTCCCACCCCGTTCATGTCCAATGAAAGTTATTAGTCAAAAGCGTAGGTCCTTTACCTGTCATGGTAGGTTATAATGGCAGTCAGAGCTCTGACACATATTCTGTAGCACATCAAATGGACTTTCTCACTGAGAAAGTTTTTCATCCTAGAAAAGAGAAGCATAGAACAGCAACAGCATGATTTACTTTGTGTGTCATGACAACAAATCTAAGATGATCACGTCCAGTAAGGCTGCACAACATGGTTAAAAATATCTAAAACAATTCATATTATTTTAATAGATATTGCAATATGATTCACAGTCAGTGGGCACGATCATTTGATATTGTCATTTTCACGGAAAAAAAAACCTCTTGATCATGATGAGTGAAATATTTTCCCCTTGAATGATAAGGTTCTATCTGTGTTCTGAGTAGTTTTGAGATCTTCAAACTGATATGTGGAACAAGTTTCTGTCATACATGAAAATGACAGACACTCTAAATGTATTCTAATTGTACAACATCAAAATCCTAACAATTTGTAAATTGCATACAACTAAAAAAAACACCTCAAATTTTAAAAAATGGTCACAGAATGAGAATATGCGAATAACATTTTGGCAAAAATAACAGATAGAAGCTTGTAAGGAGGTGATTTGTTGGTTCTGTACTAAACAAGCATGCTTTCTTATATTTGGAGAACAGGATTTGTAAGTCAGGGCTTCTCTGCAGCACTATAATCCTTCACAATGCTGTTTTGTCATGCAGATGTACTTAATTAAAAAAATGCAGCTTCTCTGATCTGGATATTGGCATTTTGATCATGTATCGACTATCTGTGCAGCCTTAGCGTTCAGGGATCTGAGCTGATATTTCTGATAAATGCAAACAGACCAGCTTGTCGTCAGTCTTACCTTCCATTTGGCAGCAGCCCAACAACAGAGGTGAGGAACACGAGGAGGCCCACACCAGTGAAGGCAAGCGTTACCCTGATGGAGAGACATACACGTGGGTTACACATAAACCAGAAAGCACTTATATAAAAACACAGGAAGGATTTCAGGATTCCATGTTTTGGCTCAACAAGTTTACTGATTAGTGTTTTACTGGCATTTAAATGAAAGAACATGAACCTTAGCCATTAATGTCTCTCTGTGCTACAAGCTTCTACTGAGAACTGCAAGAACTGCTCAAATAACATGTAAAGGTCATGAGTAACGTTATCCAGGAGAGCAGGCTCCTTGTTATCAATTAAAAATATCATGCTCTCCTCTGTCACTGATAACAGACTCCAGCACCTGCAGGAGGGCATATTAGGCAGTGGCTAAGATGGCCAACAGGTTGACTTAATCTGGATGAACTAATCATCCAGGGGCTGGAGAAAGGTGCTGATTAAATTGGGCGAGGATTAGACAAACACTAGAGGAGGTGACAGTTTCGTGCAAGTGAGCAGGTCAGGCCGATATTCGGCTGGACAAGTACTGAATGAGAGAATCTATTAGCCGGATGGGAAACTAGAATGATGTCTGTCTGTGTCTTTGTCGCGGTGGCCTGATTCGTCTCCCCACTGGCAGTTGGAAATGAGCCAGCCAGGCTTAGAACTGAGTCACTGTCCCTGTGTCTGTCTAAGCTGACCCTGAATGAGGATCTCCCTCTTTAACTCACTGCATGTGCCAACATTTAATGAGTCCCAAACCTCATGCAGGCCGTCCAAATCTATTCATTTTTAACAATTCTTTAATAAGACCGTGTGCTGTTTCCTGACAGTATTTTATGCTTATATAAGGGCAGCACTTTCCCTCGTCAATTCACCACAACATGCATCTTATGATCGCACTGATTTCAAGTTTGCATACCGTTGGTCATGCCAGCAAAAAAGGAACACGTCAGGATCACATGGGTGGCTAGCTCCAGCTAAGCAGGTATTTAAATGCCGATTTTGATAGAAATTAAGACCAATTTCAAAAGCTGTCAACCTGTCATGAGACAGTGTAAATTAATGGTTTAAATACTCGATAGTGCATCCACAAAGCTTAACATTTTTCAGACCTCTACAGAAGAATGTATGACATAGATGCTGCAGGCGTATTAAAAGCAAAATTAAACTCTTGATTTCAGTTAAAGGTGCATTGTGGCTCAGTGACAGGGCTCAACAATAAGGTTTGCCCACTCGCCTGGGAGTAAAATGCCATGTTGGGCTAGTAAATCTAGCAATTCACTTTCTGGTAAAAAAAAGAATTAAACTGTGGGAGTGATGTCGCTATGATAATTAGCTCTGCCTGCGTTAAAGGAGTACTGCAGTGCAGTGGAGTACAGTTGAGTTGAGCAGTTTTACACAAAACACATTGCCTTAATACTGTAAATCCCAATAAAATGTCATGAAGGTGTTAAAAAACTCATCTAATGCATACTGCCTCCAGCCCCTGTGGCCGTGCACAGGTAATTGGTATGTGGCCAGTTTGGCTTTGTGTTTCCAGAAAATCTGGACTACCTTAATGTCACTTTAAAGGCCGCCTAAATATGTTCAGTTTCCCCCTCAAAAGCTTGTGTGGAACTGGTTCCATCTCCTCTAATATCAATCAAGCTCCACGTTGGAGGTACAGGTAATACCTGAGCGGTAGCAGGAAGCCGTAACGGATCAGCAGGCCCAGCCCCCACAGGACGGTCAGTCTCAAGCTGATGTAGTGGAAGTTGTTGTTGCTGCGGGTCAGCAGATTCCAGGATTCCAGCTCCTCAGCAGAGAACCGCTTGGTCACCTCGTCATCCATGATGCTCTCCACCCCCGCCGGGCGAAATAGAAGATGTCCGACATCTCGAACTCGGGGGCTGAGTCCAGGTCTCTGTTGCTGCCGCTCCGCCGGATCTCCTTGATCTCCTCCTCCAAAGAGGTGGGCTCCTTGGCAATGATAGCTGGAGCGGTCCAGAGAGACAGGACGTCAGCACCACTCACCTCTTGGACAAATACACCAACTGAACATGCAGGAAAAGACACTGACAGAACATCTTACCATTTGAGTAGGGTTTGTACAAGGGGTGATTCTTTTCTTTCGCTCCTCTCTCTATCCTCAGTGTGGCCCACTGCAAGAAAATAGATCACAAATTAGTAAAAATCAAACTTGATCAAAAAACATTGAATGCAGTTTGTTATTGGCCTGCAAGAGATGCCTTGCCAATTAATCAAAATCAAACTGTTGTGCGAAAAAACATCATTATACTGAAGTTCTGTAGTGCTGCAGAGATGCTTTGACCTACAAATCTTGTTCTCCAAATGTAAGAACACATATTTTTCGGTACAGACCCCAACAAATATCACATCATGACCAAGGATTAATCAATTATTAAATTAATTGCCAACTATTTTGAGCTCATAAACATGACCTGGCTCATAATCAGCCAGCCATATTCCTTGATAATGCAGCTTGTTACGAGTGGCATGCAAACTCTATTACCTAGTGGTGGTTAAATTTAAAATAAAGTGACTAAATTGTCTTAGTCCTTCTTAAAAATAGGTCATAAAAAATGATCAATTTCGAATGAAATGCAGGTTCATTTGTTTTTTGTTGATTTTTACTTGCCCCTGTGAAAACAGCTTTATTTATTAGTGGTTAAAAAAAACAAAAACAAAGACTAAAGTTAATTGTAATGTTTAACCTAAGGTTGCAATGTCTATAAAATGTCAGAAAGTAGTGTAACATGTCCATCCCAAGTGTTCAGAGTTCAAGGTAACGTCTTTAAATGTCTCACATTAAACTGTTGTTTATTGTGAGGCTGAAACACAGTGATAAAACATTTAGAAAAAGGAGACCTGGCGACAACATGCAAAACGTGTCTGTTGCAACCAGCTGCCACTACTAGTAAACTGCTGGTCTCAATTTCTACAGTCATTCAGGAACATTAATCAACAAAGCAGCACACATAAATTCTTCATTATGATCAGAGTCGCAGCTGTTTACTGCATATTTGTGTGGTTGTTGATGTAGTCTGAAAACTTCAGTGAAGTTAAAGAAAGAAGATCCTGAATTCTTAGAAGTTAAACACACACACGACTCAAATATTATAAAGCCCACTTGTCCTGCTTCAACATGTAGAACTCTGTGTGCACCCTGCATGCTGAGGGAGGAAAAACAAATGGGTTGTGTTAAGGAAGAGGCAGGAAAAGGACACACTGTTCCAGCTGGAAGACGAGCAGGAAAGATCAGGAATGATTGTACTGGATGTGTTTCACTTTGCCAACACTCTCAGGTTACAGCACATATTAACTTCCAGGTTCATCCGCATCAATTAATGATAGGGAATAAACTGACAGCCTAACTAATTTGACTAAGTATAATCAGACACAGGAATGTAAGGCATGTATGTTAACACTGGAATTAGCCTGAAGCACTTCTGAGAATGTTGAGCAACAGTGATGTTGTTTGCAGAAGTCATGCTGGGAAAAGACTCAAAATATGAAAATGTCTGGTTTACAGATTTAAACTCATTTTCAGTAACTGAAGGTAAACATGTTTTATGGCTTTGGGAAAACTTTTTTTTTCCCATTTTCCATTTCAAAATTCCACACTTTAAGACTTCTCTGTAGATTTTTTCAGACCATATTTGAGTCCAAAATGCTCAACGTTTATTATGTAAATATACTGTCCTTTTAAAAGCCAACTGTTAACATAATTGTACATTCTGACTGTGTATGTTATTATGTTGCCAGATAACTGTCAGCAGATTGTAGCTAGGTGCTGTAGCTCATACATAAGAACTGGAAATGAGTTGGATATTTTGGCCCAGGATGACCACACTACACTACTTGATAAAAATTGACATGTGGTGTCCTGCAGGGCTCTATTTTATGCCCAATTCAATTCCGAACCTGTTATCACTCTGCAATATTATCAGAAACCACAGCATCAATTTCCGTAATTAAGCAGATGACACCCAGCTAAATAAATCGCTGTGAACTGAAATAACCACAGTGCTATCAGCGACTTGATTGCATGTCCTGCCTGACATAAGTCTGTGGATGAATCATAACTAAATCAAGAAAAAACTGAGATTTTGTCACTGGAGCAAAAGCTGAGAGAAAAAATGTCTGACCACCTAAAATTATTTTCATTAAACACCAAGCGACAGGTGAAAAACCTGGCATTATCACTGATCCTGATCTACGCTTTGAACAGCTCATTAGAAACGTGACGTCCTTCTGTCATTTGAGGAATACTGGTAAAGTCAGACTATTTCTGTTATTGGCTTTTAAAATCACTAAATGGCAGCGCCCCGTCTCATCTGTCAGATATGGTCAAGATATATGTGCCTGCTAGATCCCTAAAATCCTCTGGCTCAAATCTCTTGGTTGCTCCAGAATTAAAATGCAGGTAGAGGCAGCCTTTGTTTATTTTGTCCCAAAACTCTAAATCAGTCTACCCAAGGGTTTAGGGGCTCTAAATCTAATCTTTCAAACAAAATCTTACAACACATTTTTTTATAGTTGCGTTCCCCTTAAGTGTTTCTAATTGATGGTTGTTTTATCTTGTTTTAACTTTCATTTTATCTTATCCTGTTTTTATTTTTTATTATAAATGTTTTGCTAATCTGTTTTCATGTTCAGCACTTCTAAAAGATAGTAACGAACATCACTGCATAACTCAAATGTTTAAACAAGCTTAATATTTGGCTATTTGTGAGGCTATGTATATGTAATTCAAAAATAGAGCGGTGATTATTATTTTCACTAATTTGGTCATGGATGACTAAATTTATAATTTAGAAAACAGAACAGAGGCAATAGTCTGGACACAAATATTCTTCCATGCTGTCCTCTCGTCTCCTCCAAACTTATCCAGACCTGGATCAACAGCCTATCTAGCATTCTTTTTGCTTTCTTTGACAGGGACCTTTAAATCATATTGTGACAAGTTGCAGCCCGTTGCTGAGTCAACAGCCTTTGGGCGGGGAGAGAAGGAGGCGGAAACATGCCTGCAATTCAAAGAGGAAGTTTTTATTCATTTATCCCTCTATGAAGTCTGACAGGTGTGGGATTAAAGCGCAAATATCTTTCACTGAAGTGAGCAGAAAAGTGATTTTTGTCACACTGATGGCCACACAAACTGTCTTTGAGTGACTGGTTGCAAAAAGGAAATGTAGGTCTTGTGTTGAACTGATGCAAACAGGTTTAAAGGAGAAATCTGTAAAATATTTAATGTAGTAAATATGACCATAAAATGTCAGAGATAAATGAAACCGATGCCAAGTTTAAACACTGGCTTCTCAGACAACAGTGCTACAGCAGTGGTGTCCTTTGATTTTTGTAGTCTGACCCATAACTTGCGTTATTGTTTGCCTGTTTCACGTTAGTAAGATTTCAAATTAATGCCGAATGTTCACCAAATGAGTAATCTTAGTAATCTAAGAGTCTATGGCTCCAACTTGCTATTTGGATTGCAGAACTCATTTTTGGATGCACAATTCCTACTTGTTGCTCCATTAACACCTAATCATACACCCATGACAGATGTTTAAGTTTTCTCCACCAGTATGAAATGGGGACATTTGCAAGCAATGAGACAAATAGTACAGATCAGAAAACATCGCTTCAGCTTTGCAGTCTGTCCTCCACCTGTCCTTTGACCGTTTCTCTAAATCCACTGGTTGGTGGTGGAATCAGGAGCTAAGAACATCTCTCATTTCTCCCTCTAGTCCATTTATTTCTGGCGCAAGATCTGCTCTCAGAGGTACGTGCTGGAAAGTGATGACAGCTTTACTGGGGAAGATACACCAGAGATAGCAGAAGAAGAGAAACTCAATAACTCTGTCTGCGTCTGGAGTCAGACAGGAGGAGAGGAGACCGTTAAATGGTAAATAAGGGCATCTTGAAATAAGCTTCACTCACAATTATGCTTTAATGTCCTCACTGGTGATTCAAACTCATTTCTAGAAAGTGGAAACTACAAGCCAGCAAGCAATATTCCACGCTGCTGGAGCCACGTCACAGAAGACAGTTACTGACAAGGTCTGTGCCACAGTTTCTCCTGTTACATAACAAGAAAGAGCCCTGTGGCTGTGATGTTAATCTGTATTAGTCAGTGAATACAATAGCGACTGGCTGGATGCGAAACTGGAGACAAGCATAAAGCCTGCACATGACCAATGCCCCGAAGTGAGCATGTGAAGCCCGCAAATTTCTAATTAAATTCACCAGAACTGCAGCATTAAAAATATCAGATAGAGGAGATTAAAGGATCGGGGCGAGGGCTGCATTCAGAGAGGCAGTGAGCTCCGTCGGCATGCTTTTTGTTGGTCAATAACGAGCGAAGCGAAGGAATCATCTTAGAAGTCTAAAAGTCGGTCATTTTCCACCTGTCTGAGTTGACTAACTTGTTTCCCTGCTCATTCAATGTGTCGTTAATCAGAACAAACCTACCATATTAATACAGAAAGCAAACACCACATGTCTGTCCACTACATCATTCAATCATAGGTCCTCTGTATAGTTAATTTTAATGGCTGCCAGATTCTCCTTGAAACCAGAAGAAACGAGCCTCTTTTACATTTTTCCAGGCTTGTTAGCCAGTTAAAAGGAAGCAGGAGCAGATTTTTATCTAGATAATTTTATTTTTTACCGTTATATTTTGTGGTTATTATGGTGGAGCCCCTTTTGTCCACAGGGGGCCTCTGAAATCAACACAATCACAATATGAAAGGTTCTTGTCGTAGCCTTAAATGTCAAATTCGATTTAGTGTTTTTGAAGATTTTTATTAGCACCAACTTCTATGCAACTGTAAAACTATTGAATCTTACTTTGTAAACATCAACAGATAGTTGGTTTTCTGCCCTGAAAACTGTCATTTATTTTGTTGGAGTCTTTACCAAACAAACTTGTTTTCATGCATCTAGAGAGCAAGATTTGGAGCCAGAGCATCTGCAGCACGACAGTACTTCATTATAATGCTGTTTTGTCACATTTTTCCATCATGAAAAAGAAACTGCAGCTTGTGCAATTTGGATTTTTCACTTGGTCATATTGCGATTTCAATAAAATGTCAATTAACTGTGTAGCCCTGTTCAATATACAAGTAGCTGCTTTTCAGAAGCAACAATGACTTATATGATTGAGAGGGCGGAAAAAAAACACACAGCCAGAGCAAATAAAGGCTGTCCTTGAAAAACAGATCCAACAACTTTTACAAACTGTAGTTTGTTCAATAACAGGATGGTTGGTAAGAGCAAGAGACAGCAATTACGCTGGGAACAGTGCAAGAATAGTAACACACCTCCAGACATACTTTTACACTGTGTGTGTACGCAGTGTTTCCACTCAGCTTTGACACAATGTAATCATTTCTGATTGTATGATGTAATATATTTACTGAAATTAATCAGAAAATGACCATATGACATCAGAGATCAAGGAAACATGTTAAAGTGGAATAACAACCCTAAAGCCGCAGTGTCCCTTTTGAAATTTCGATTCAGGGCCAGAAAACATTGTTTTTATTTGCCAGTTTCATGTTAGAGTTCAAATTAATGCTGAATCTTTGCTAAATGAGTAAGTGTCTCTCTATGAGTCATAAGAAATGTTAATAATCTCTTAGAAGTCCAAGATGTTAATGGATGGAACTGTTACAATGAGAAAAGTCCAACTCTAGAGTGTATTTTCAGAGTAGTGGGCTTTTGTTTTCAAGATTACAGGCCTAACTTTACATTTACAGACAATTAACAGTTGTAAACTTCTGAACTTATAGTGCAGTACTCGTCCTTGCTTGTTATTGTCAATTTACGATGTTGCACGCATACTGGTGGGGAAAGTGCTTGCTTTAACCATAGATAATATATTAAGTTATAATTCAACCAATTTAATATAGAGTCTAGGGCTCCAACGTGCTATTTTTATGCAGCAAGCTCTTACCTCAAAGATCTTTAACAAGGTTTTCATGTAAAGACGTCTGATGCCAAAGGACACCCCAAAGATGGCAGGCACGATGATGAAGACCAGCAGCAGCGTGAACCACACGGTGAAGGAGATGCCCAGCAGGATACACACCAAGTTGTCAAACGGGTTGAAGAAGAGCTCCATCTTGAAGTCTTGGAGGGCGACGAACTCTTAATTAAATAGTTGAAATCAGTGGGCAGAGCAAATGGCAGCGGAGGTACAGTCCTCCACCTCCTGGCCCCAAGTGGCCCTTACCTTTTGTCAGAAAAAGGCCTTCATGAAGATAACTAGGGGATGGAGTTTCTCCTCACACTGAACACAGAATCAATACAAGTACAAGTGACCATCTTGACGTTGCCCTCATGGGCAATATCAGTGAATTTCATGACTTTCACCATCAATCTGCTGGTAAAAGCTGATTTCAATTCCAGGAAAAGGAAGTGTAAATCTTTAAAGTGATGAAATAACGGTAGGTCTGTGCTGCAGATGTCCTTTGCTATTTGAACAACGCCTCTCCCGCTGGTGACAGAGATGTAAACAGTGAAACAAAAACAACTCGGCACAGCAGGTGGTTCTCTTGTCTGGGGCAGATCCAGGGGCTCTGCAGCTCAGTGTCGCACGGATCTGCAAAGATGTTCACACAAACAGTCCGGGTTACAATAATACCCAAGTACATAAAATGTAATTTAAAAAGGGACAGTTCAAAGTCAAAAATACTGCTCACAACAAGGTCTGTGGATTATCTTGAGTAATCAGGTCAATGATTTCTGGAAAGAGACACTGCTGTTGAAGTTTTCAGACTAAATATAAAACAAAATATTTATCTTTGATTTGGCCATGAACTGTCCCTTTAAAACACTGTAAATATCATTAGGTTTATTTCTTACATTTTTTGCTGTAGTTGTGTGTAGAAATAGTGAAACACGATCTAGAACTACAGATGATAATGATTAATCATTAATGAATTAATTGCAAGAATTTAACCAATTAAAAATGTATTAATCAATGATTTAAAAGGCAGTCTAGAAATGGCAGTAATGCACCTTATTTGACATCGTTTTGTCTGGCAGAAGCATTTGCTGAATAAGGAAACTTAAAACAGGAGAAAAAAAACAGGAAAAAATTAAAAACAAGACAAAAAACTTGTGCTTTGTATCTTATTAATGATTAATCGACTGCTGGCATTTTCAGCTACCAGTTAAGGAAAATGCACATTTTCAACCTATGTATAATGTTCTTTATAAGGCTGCAACTCACAATTATTTAAATTGTCAGTTAACCTGTCAATACTAATTTAGTAAATAAAATGTCAGAAAATGGTGAAAAATTGTGATAAGTGTTTCTCAAAGCACAAGATGACATCCTCAAATGTCTTGTTTTGTTCTTTAGCTGAGTTTGTGCTAAAAGAAACAGCGCACGGGGGTGTCAGAGAGTTTAAGAGTCACAGTCAATTTATTTGCCATTTGCAGTTGGTACTACATTGGAAAATGGGGGTGCAAGAGCTCATAAAACATGAGAGAAACACTATACATCATGCGGAGCGTATTAAAGACAAAAAAACAAAGCAGAAAAGCAGAAAGAGAAACAAATGCAAATGCCATGCATGGATAAGCCAAACAAACAACCCAGTTGAAATGTAAAGTGCACAAATAGTGGTGCCTAATCATGTTATGCATAAGTCACTTCTAAAGTGTTCAATTTAGGGATGATAACAATTAAACAATGATCAATTAGTCTATACTTGAGAATTTGATCGATCAGGTTAAACTTAATTGATCTACTCTCAAATAAAGATCTGGAATATAACGGGTTATTTTATGAGCTTTGGTCTGCAATAATGTAGACCTTTATGTCTTTATGTTTCATAATGCATCTGAGAATTCGCAATATGTTGCTGTGTAAATAAAGCTTTGATTGAGTCGTTAATTTTACCAATGATCGATTAAGGAAAGTGTTTACAATTTGCAACCCTAGTTTAATTATAGTGTGTATGCATAGATAACTTTTTTCTGTGTCCAGTTACAAAATTCATAGGCATGTGAGACCTACAAGGGACAGTTTATGCAGATAAAAACAAGAAGAACCAGAGGTTAAAAGTTTAAGTGCAGATTTTTTTTTTTTAAAGTGCATATGCAAATAAATGAGACAATCAATGTGCTAAACGAGGACAGACATGACTGCACAGAAAGTCTGCAAAATTAAGCCACCAGTGGCACCATCCCCTTTAGTTGATACTAACATCTGGCTGTTCTTATCAGGATCTTGAGAAAAGGTTAATTTATGGTCATGTTTCCCCTTTTCAGTTGAGGAGCCGGATAAGTCCACATGCTAGCGCTGCTGTTATCATCCCCGGTGCAGAGAGATAAGGACAGAGGCCCTCTGTCCTCCTCATCCCCTCTGATGATGCAGCAGGACGGCTAGCTGAAGAGAGGCTCCATCCCGAGGAACTAAACCACTCTGGGTTAGCTGGCCTGCCTCATCACTGCGAACAGTTATAATTTAACAACCTCTTATCCGCACAGATGTGATGAATTAAGAGCACGACCTGAGCTAGCAGCGGCTCGCGAGAGAGCGAAGAAGACTCGCGCACTCACGCGGATGATTTAGTCTAAAGTTAGCTTGTAGCCTCCGAGCTAACTAACGGTTATGCTACGTTTTGTCTCCCGGCGTGCTCCACCTCAGCTCCACCTCAGCTCCGTCAGTCAGTCCGGGTGTTTCATGAACTGCTGAGCCCAGTCGTTTTTATTCTCAGCTCGGTTAGTTACGTGAACTTACAGGCTTTTTTTTTTCTCCTCGCAGACAGTTAAACATGCATGTAAGTTAATAAAATGAATAGTTAACCAACCTTCAGTCACGTTGTTTCCAGCGCCGGTACAGTAAGTTCCTCTGCTCACTCAGACGTCTTTGTCTCGGGGACTGAAAGCCAAACTCCACCCGGCGGACAACACGGGCAGAAAAACGGGCGGCTCGATGCTGCTACGTATGTGAAAGGAGCAGCTCTGAGCCGGACCCGCACAGCCCTGCACTGACATCTGCGGCTCAACACAGGTACTGCACTGATGGCTTTAATTATATGTGTGAACACGTTTGACCGCTAGAGGCGCTGTGGAGCAATGTTTTGATGAGCGGGTGAGCACGTGATTTAAAAAAAAAACTTTATTGATAACAACAGTAACATAAAAAAAAAAGAAATTTTAAGGAAAAAGAGGGAGCAAGTGCCAGGGGATTCAGTTATGATAAAAAGCAAAATAATAAATAAAGGAAAAAATAAAAATACAATAAATAAATAAAGGAACAGGTGATAACAGAGAATATGCAACAGTAGCTCAATGGATGCATCAAAACTTGGGGAAATAACACATTTAAAAATTTAAAAGGGAAGGGCCTCGTACCTTAAGTATCAGGCATATGGGTGCATATAATAGGGGAGACAGGGGGCAATTGTAACATTTTTTGTACATTTTTCCTCATAACTTACAGACAACTTGAATACAGAAGTCATCTTCTGATATAACAAATATATCTGTGCACTAATTAATAATACAATAAATATATTTTCAGTAATAAGAACAAAACTGTAATATTAATTCAATGTCATAGTTGGGGGAAATTGTAACGCTGAAAAAAATAAGTCATATTAACCCACTGTATCTTAAATAAAAGCGAAGTAATCATATCTATGCTGTAGTATTTATTAATATTAAGACTGTCTTGTATATGGTTCAAAGTCTATTTATAGTCTTGCAGAAGTCTCTGTAATCATTTTATCTAGATTTTAATCTCATCTTTAATTAGGTTAAAAGAATTTTACATTTAGTGTAATATTTTTATTTTCTTCAACACAGACAATCATGGTGCTATTACTGCTCAACTGCATTTTAAATGGATCTATTTTTAAATATGAGCAGTGATAATAAGGATACCTAAATGTCCAGCAGCACCTCAGCAACCAGATGTTTGGTAGGTCCCAGTGTATTTCCCAGGCCAGAAGGTGGTGAGACAGAACAAGATTGTAAACGTGTTTGACCAATAGTGGCACTGTACAGCAATGTTTTCATGAGTGTGTGTGCAAGTGATACCACAAAAAATACATTTACTTGACTACTACCTCTAAGAAAACAGCCCTGTTTTCATGTTTGTGATGATGCATTTTCACAACTAATCGTAGAGGCTTTTAAATAGTTTATTTAGTTTAAGAAGAATAAACTTCTCAGCCCATAAATGAACACTTAATCCTTCAGTTTATCAGAAACGGTAAAATGCGCAATCACCAAATATGGAGATACATGGTTTTCACTGGACAGGAAGGGTGTGAAAAACTGTCATCTGAAAAGTAATGAGTAACTAAAGCTGTCAGCCAAATGTAGTGGAGTAAAAAGTACAACATTTGCCTCCAAGATGCAGAGGAGTAGAAGCATAAACATCCATAAAATGTAAATACTCAAGTAAAGCTTAAGTACCTCAAATGTGTACTTAAGAACAGTGCTTGAGAAAAATGTTACTGCAGAGAACACTGTTTTGCCACAGTAGCTCCACTAAGTGGCAAAAACAAGCATTAAGCTGCGGTGGCTGCATTCAAATGAAGAAAAAAAAATTGACACTGAAAACAATTCAATTATGGTTAAAAGCAGCAGGGGGGCACCGGGCTGTAACCGTGTTGAATTTTTCAAATGTGGTTTTTCATTCAGCACAAACAAAAGGCCTTTCGCCTCCATTGTATATGGGAGGCGGCAAAAACCTCACATCTCAAACCGAAGCAAATAAAACCAAAAGTGTATTTGCATAGCCACTAGGAGCAAGATAGAAAATATGTTGTTTTTCTGTAATGTGGGTGGACCAACAATTGAAATCATTTGACACCAACACGCTGGATTAACAAAAACTTTTTTATTCACACATTTACATCCATGTACAGTCTTGTCAAGTAATTTCAACAGTACTTAAATTTGGCACAGCATTCAACCTTTGAACCCTGAATTAATATGCCTATTTCACAAGAAAAAAATAAATTCATATTTATATAGTGTACTTCAGTATGTCATCATAGCCACTCTGTAAACACAAACGTTCAATTAACAACCATCATACTTGTATGTGATGTCTGGTTCCTGGGACAGTCCAGAGTAACAGTAAACATGTTGTCAACCGACCACATGTGAATCAACCTGTCAGAGTCCCGACGAGCATCAAGCGCTGCTCTCCAGCAGAGCCTCAAAGTCTGGGGAGCATACCATTTTGTGTTTGACATTCCCCAATACAGTCAAATCACCAGTTCTTCCCTCTGTACCAATAGAGACCAGCTCCTGAGAAACCACATGGTGAGGAAGAAGAGAAAAGCGTGTCAGAAATGTTAATAATTCTGATTCTGTGACAAAATAATAGAACAGCAGAGCCCATAGAGAGACACTGGAAGACAAATATAGCTGTAGAGCTCTGGTTCCAAATCTGGGGGGTCACCGGCAGACGGAAATCTGGAGTTCTAAATACTAGAGGACTAGATACCATAGCTTTGATCTGAGCGGGCACCTCCTGGCATCTCTCTGACCAAACCCACGTCGCACTTTTCTTCAAGAGCTTTGTCAAAGGAGTCGTAATTGTTGTGAAATTGGGCCCAAAACGGTGCGAGAACCCACACGTTCCCAAGAGCTGCATTAGCTGCGTGCATGTGCGTGGGCCAGTGAAATCTACAATAGCTTGGACTTCCAACACTCTTGCACATACAACTCCACAACTGAGGGTTGCAAGGCCACAACAATCCCAAATAAAGCAAGCGAAATCCTGGAAGGACCGGTTGCTACGTGGTGTTATTGTTATGCAATGGATATAAAAAGAATATCTATAAAATATATCACTTAGTCAGTGCCCGTCAAGTTTACTCAATGATAGAAAAAGGGTCCCTTCAGAAAAAGGCTGGGAACCACCACTGAGAGAAACAGATACAGGGTGGAGACAAACAGACAGAGAGGAGGACACATTAATAAATACACTCCTATCATACCTGAAGGAAAGAGCATGATGTCCTAGAGACACGTCAAGTGTTACTTGTCCCAATATGAGCTGGACCCGGCCAGACTTCCTCACCAGCATCTTCCCTACGAGACCCTCCCGCAGGTCTTTCAGATTGCAGCAGTTTTCTTCAGCTTCCTCCGTCCTGTTTAAAACCAAGATACAGTTTACACACATAACCTCAAGATCACCATCGTGCATTCGACACGCAGACAAAGATTAAACCTACCTGAGACTCTGTTTTCAGAAGCACGGACTGTCCGTCCTCTGACTGCACCTCCGTCTTCACTGGCCTGTGCTCTTTGGTGGGTGGCTGACCGGGCAGCGAGTCGGGCAGCTGCATGAAGAACAGCTCCTCCCCTTTGCTCAGACTCCATTGATGCAGCAGGTCGTTCAGAACTTCGGGCTCAGGGAGAGGAGGAGGCTTGAAAGCTGCCTCTGTCTTCTTTATTTCATTTTCCTCTGGCTCCTGCTTCACTGTAGACAAGATAATGTTCCTGCTTTCACAAACTATCATAAATATTTGAAACACAGGCTGCTGACTTGGACCTTTTAGTTTTATCTTGTTGCAAAATATTAAGAAAATGAAGCAAATGGAGTCAAAATGACAAAAGTCAGCACTTACCTTCAACTGAAGATTCCATGGGTTCACCGTCCTCCTCTACCTTCTCTATTTTAACAGCAGCTGTACTAAACTCCTCCTTGAACCCCCATCCTGATACAGCCAGGGGAAGCTGGACGGGCAGCTCCTCTGTTCACTCCTCAGGAACGGATCATCTATAAACTGAATAATGCCAAAGGAGAGTGAAGTTAAATTCACAGAAAATACAGCTACTTCATAAAGATGACTGACATGTGAGGGACTTACGTTATCTCTCTCCAGACCGCGCAGAATCTCTTTGGTTTCTTCCTCGGTCTCCCGCTTCTCCTTTTTAATATTGATGATGGGTGAAGGTCCCACAGCCGGAGCATCTCTCTCACTTTCATAGCCACCTGTGTGATACGGGGATATACTGTTTTCATACCCTATTTAAGCGTTGGTTTTAATGTGTTTCAAGATGACCCTGATGTAGGCCAGAGCTGAAACGCGCCCCGCCCACCCAGCAGGAATAAGAACTCCTACCTCTCTTTTTCATCATCATCTCTGCGGGCCCCTGTTCAAAAATAGAGTGGGACTGGATGACTTCTGGACGACCTCGGCCCCTGCCTCTGTCTCTGGGACCGCGACCTCGGCCTCCATCGCTCCTCTCTCTCCTCGGCCCGCCGTCGACTTTCGTTCTGTTAATGGCAGACAGAATTAGTCAACAGTCAGAAAAGTCCATCATCTCTGACATATTTTTTCTTTCCTTTCAACATTAATTAGGAACTTACTCCTCTTTGACTTTTCGGCCAATAATGTTGGGTGTAAAAGTTTTCTAAAACATAAAACACAAAAAGGCACAATTACAAAATCTAATTAATCATATATTATCGACTTATACTCAATATATAGGCTATTACAGATGGCATTAGGGTTGTGGCTCAGGAATTATTGAGGAGCTGAATGCGAATTTAAACATTTCCTGGACAATGCTCATTCTCTACAACTCTCTGTATCAGTGTGACACAGTTATGATACCTTCTTCACTCCTCCCAGGGTCAGGTCTCTAGATCTCATTGAGGGGAGACGGCCAGGGGAGATGGCGGATGATGGTCGACGGCCCACCAGCAGTCCCAGATTGCTCCCGCCAGGTGTTGGCACACGTTGACCACTGCCATCACCTGCGCCTGAATCTGCCATCCTGAACTGGAGACATGTAGCAAGAGAGATAAATACCTTGTTTACATGTGTGACTGATTAATAATAGGAACACTAATGCAGGTATTCTAATTATAATAATTATTGTTCTTAATTGTAGTGGTTTTGGATGAGCAGTAGCATTTAAGTTTAGTTACTTATGCAACTATCTGAACCTATTTTAAATGAACAATGACTCAAACTGTATGGTTATTATATTTATTTTTATTCTTCTGCTCAATCATGTTGCATTAAAAAACTTGCCTAATGTACAGCATGTTTATATTTTATATATCAGTATATTTATCACATAGAATATTAATAGCAACTATTTTTATAATCTCTTAATTGGTTAAAGTAATTTTTTAAGGAAAAATTCTCTGATTTCAGCTTCTTAAATGTGAGTATTTTCTGGTTTCTTTAGATCTCTTTGACAGTAAACTGAATATCTTTGGGTTGTGGACAAAACAAGACATTTGAGGACATCATCTTGGGCTCTGGGAAACACTGATCAACATTT
This sequence comes from Lutjanus argentimaculatus, assembly GCA_034769285.1. Taxonomy (NCBI): domain Eukaryota; kingdom Metazoa; phylum Chordata; class Actinopteri; order Lutjaniformes; family Lutjanidae; genus Lutjanus; species Lutjanus argentimaculatus. The sequence continues at coordinate 16,187,467 of JAWZSL010000017.1, forward strand.
TTCACCATTTTCTAACATTTTATAGACCAAACAACTAATCGATTAATCAAGAAAATAATAAAAGATTAACTGGCAATGAAAATTATCATTAGTTGCAACCCTAATGCTTAGGGTTTTTTCTTTTGTTTTATATTGAGCTATTTTAATTGATTTAGTTATTTATTGTGTTTATCTTATGTTGATATATATTTCTCTCTTCTTGTTTATGTAGGCTATATGTATATTTACTGTTACTGTTAGAAGAATTTACCATTTTGGGATCAATAAAGTCCATCCGTCCATCAAACCAATGCATGCAACAAAGGTGCCCACTTTAGACAGCAGATATACTGACTTCTTTTGTATTAAAAAGTACACAGTTCTTCTGCAGATAATGTAATGACAAAGATGATGTGGTATTTATCTCTTTTATCAAGATTTAAGGATGATGTTGACTTAAGAGTGCTGTCATGTCCTGACAAATTAATCTGTTCAGGAAAACAAAATAGATTTTTTTTTTTTTTTTTACAGTATTTATAAATCACACTGTCCAAAAGACTAATTGCTTTTGTCTCATAGGTTTTAACTGAGTTACCACAGCACATGATGCTATCACACCATTTGAAAAGTGCCATGTGCCTCTGGTCAACGCTTGTAGCTCGTGACATAAACAGCTGGCAGCCATTTTAAGTGCGCGAGTCAATGACCAGTTTAAATGAGACTATATCGCGACCATGGCTCATAATATTTAATGATTTTTCACCAACAACAACAGCAAAAATTCAGCAACACGTGGCCACATCACAACACGAATACAAGGATACAGCACGAGTATGTCGCACTTTAACGCTGTCAGGATGAATTTTTGACACATAATGTTTCTCCACACACTCACTTGTGATTCCTCTTAAAGGGCTTGATTAGATATTAACTCCAGACTTGTCAGAGAAGTGTCATTACAAGTGTTTAGTGTTGGAGCTGCTCCTGACTCTGCATGATGGGCGGCGCCATGACACTTCCGCTTTGTCATCAGCCTCTGGGCTCACGTGCGTCAAACCTGCGCGCAAAGACGCACAGTTCATCATTTATCGATTATTTAATATAATGATCTTTCCTGTGGATATTTTCGCTGTTTTCTGGACTATATTGTACATGTTGCAAGCTTCATAATAAACCAATAATCATATGCTCGGAAAAATCTTCACATGACGTATGTATAATGAATGTGGGACAGTTTGTCCTCATGTGATAATGTGAGCATTTTTCAGCTTTATCGATACAATTCAATATATTCATTATTACATGGAGTGTACTGGACATATTGCGGACAGTTTTTTGTTATAACAGTTGTGAATATACTTAATAGTATTAAAAAATAGATTTATGCAGTAAATGTGATATATTATAATTATAGTATAGATATAGTACAGAAGATAGTACAGTAGTCAAATACGTTTTAAAGTCAATATTTTAAAAAATTATTAATGGTGAGTAGTCTAGTTCTTTTTTCATTTTATGGCAGTAAGATATTAATCAGGTTAATTAGGCTATGTAAATTTCATCTGCAAAAAAAATCTGGATTGTTAAAAACAGTCTTTGACAGCTTTTCTTTTTTTCTTTTAACCAAAAAAAAAAGAAAAAAGTTGCATGATTACAATCTCCAAATATTTCACCTTCACAATCACAAATAGTGCAAAAAAAATGTGTTTATTATGATCTTTATGTCCTTAGCTCATGCTTATACCCCAAGCATGAGCTACCTGGATATACATTACTGGGCCAATATAATATGAATAAAGAGCTCATGGGATTGACCTATAACATTGTCTTAATGGCTTTTAACACCATGCCGGAGGACTACGGTTGGAAACTAGCCTTTGGCTAACACTGGCACATTTACAGAAATGTATGATGAATGTGCACTGTCCTCTCTAAATAAATTAAAAAAAATAAAAGTCATGTATAATTTTGTTTATATCTGTAACAGTTGTAACAGCATAGGTCTATACAACTGACCAATACAGTGTCAATAATTATGAAGGTAAACTCTATCGTAACATATGCTATTCAGAGACTTAGCCTCTGCATTTAACCCATTCGTACTAGTGTGCAGCTGCTGTGCAGCACCCAGGGACCAACTCCACTTTTGTGCCAGCACCTTTGTCAGAGGTACGCAGTCAGTGCCCATGCAAGCACAGGAAGAACATGCAAACTCCACACAGAAAGCTGCTTCAATCAAGATTGAAACTACGACCTTCTTGCTGTGAGACAACGGTGCTAACCACTGTTCCATATCTGTAAATAATGCCATGTTGATAGCACTATGCACACTAATACTATAGTCATACAATTTAGGTATTTAAAAGAACGTGCATTCTTTCACCTACTAATCAGTTGGATCTATCATCAACTGCAGCAGAAGGGTCATAGAGTTGTTTTGAGTCATATTTTAAGAAAAAAAAGTAAAAATTCTCTGATTTCAGCTTCTTACATGTGAATATTTTCTGGTTTCTTTACTCCTCTATCACAGTAAACTGAATATCTTTGGGTCGTGGGCAAAACAAGACATTTGAGGACAACTTTGGGAAACACTGATAAACATTTCATGGACCAAACGACAAATCGATTAATCAGGAAAATAATCTACAGTTTAATCAACTATGAAAATAATCATTAGCTGCAGCTGTAATTGTTAATGTGTGACTTTTGCAGATGAACACTGAGGTTCGTCAGTGCATACTCATGATTGAAAATGCAGTCATGAGAGACATGAGAGATGCCAGAAGGGCCACCCATCATTGCATTGATAAATAATAATAATAATAATAATAATAATAATAATAATAACAATGTAAAGAAAAACAATAATTTTGTCTTTAACGATTTTGATTCAAAAAGTTAATTTATGCATGGATGCAGCCCAAAATACTTAACCAGTTGTATGACTTAAACACAACAACAAAACAACCAAAGGGGGGTGGGGTTGAAAACAGGGCTTGTCTGTTAAAATGTTAGCATCATTTTTTGATCCCAGTCCATCTCTGTATCCAGGTAACCAAAGAAAATGTATAAGTTGCATCCATAAAGATCAGCATCCAGCTGCTTGTTCAATTTGTCCATAATTTGCTGCACACAGATTCTTGTTAAGAAATGCAAATGTGATGCTTAAACTTCTGTTGAGTGTAATGTGTTCTGCTTCCATCCTGCATCTCGCGCCTCAGGAACAAGAAGGAGAAATAAATCGCTGCTCCAGGCTGCTTCTGACTATTTCAGTGCCTGAGGGCAGACACCCACTCCAACCTGGTGGTGTCTGGTTCTTCTGATAATGCATGGACCTCGGGGTAGGTCTCCTGAAATGCTGAGGGTGGACTGTGATGAATAAATCCACACAATTTTTTTTCTGAAAATGTTCATTGAAATACAAGGGATATCGTCCTTTTTAGGACATCAGAAATATTTTTATGTAAATGGGGCTAAATTCTCCTCTCAACACCCAGCCGGCCCGCCCTTAACAAACGGTCTATTCCCACCTCTGGAGCTGAGAGGGTTATTTGGACAGAGTCAGACCGTCATGGCATGACTAATGATGGATGATTGCAGTTTAATTACACTCTGAGGGTATCACTTATCTGCGGCTGGCTGGAAATAAATGAAGCTTTTCAATACCACGCGCAGTCTGTGGAATTATGGCAATAAATCTTTGTCATTTTTCAAATACAAATATTATGTGTTTGTGAGAGGACTTCACTCTCACTATCAGTTCATCCCTTTGTTATCTGACTTTATTCTATGCACATATCCATTGTTTTAGCTGCAGATTATAGCCATTAATCTGGGAAGGGTCTCTTTAATCTCCAATGAAATCCAAAATCAAGTTGTCCCCCGAGGTTGCACGAGTACAAAAACATCCCTCTGAAATTGAATGCAAGTGTAAATCTGCTTACTCTGGACTTACATGGTGGCATCCCTCGCCTCCGGATGGGCTGGGGGTGGAGATGGCCCGTGGAGTTAGTCCATATGGCACAACAGTTGGCACATGTATATTTTTTTGAGGTCTTGATGGTGCTCAGTGTAATTTACTGGGGCATCACTCAGCATAATCTCTTTAGCCAGTGGAGCGTGTAAAAAAAAAAAAAAAAAAAAAAAGCTTCTTTTTTCTCTCGCAGCCCTCGTGTCCACATAGTGTCTCCATGATATCTGAGAGGTGACACATATGCAAGCAGCTAAGCGTTCAGTGTAGATCAGAGTGAGTGTGAATTTGTGCCTCAGGGCAGACTTACTGGCGAGCGATGTGATGTGTGTGCAAGATTGGAGGGTTACTTTAAATATTTATTCACATACAATTCCAAATTACCAAAAAAACGTAGTAAGTAACCAAATCCAAGAAACACAATATTAAAGTAATGTAACTTGATTATTTTCCATTACTTCTGGATTACCTCAATACAAAAAATGGTAAAATTGTTGAGCCAAGCTTCAAGTAAACTACCACAAACTTCTCCCCACACACCATCCTGGTCACCAGCATCACCATCTACAGTCCCAAAATATTTGTGAATAGTAGCAGTAGTAGTGCTGACAGGTTAGCAAGTGGCTTGCTAACTGGATTTCTGTGTAGCTAACGTTAGAACAGTGGTTCCCAGCCCTTTTCCCTTAGAAGCCCTCACATATCTAAGAAAAGCTGAGCCCCCTCCAGCCCACATACACACACACACACACACACACACACTAAAATAATAAATGATTCACTCTGAAGCTTTATTGTCTAAAATTAACATCACTTATAATTGTTTCCATTCTTAGAACCTTTATCTTTGGTAAATGTCTCTATTTTTTTTTTCTTTTAATAATCCAACAGAGGAGGCTTATGCACACTCCTTCTTACCGAATAAATAAATAAATAAATAAATAAATAAATAAATAAATAATGATTCATTATCACAGAGATTGAGAGGTCACGGAGGTGTGATGACAGTATTTTTGAGTGAGGACAAAAAAAAGCATCCTTTAAATAGTTTTGTACCAGACTTTTGTACAAATTGTGATTTCTGTTAACGTGCAAATCTAATTTTGAGAACCTCAGAGCAGAAAAAAAGCCTTGGGGACCCCCTGTGATTTTTGTCAACTCCCCTGAGGGACCGACACACCAGGTTAGGAACTGATGCGTTAGAAGTTGGTCTTTATGTATCGTGTGGTCTTTCCTCTAAATGTTTCTTTGAATTAGATGCTGAGTTCTTGTATTACAGTGACAAAATAATTGTAATTGATTACAGTTACCATGTTTTTGTATTCTAATTACATTATTCTGTTACATGTAATCTGTTTCTCTCCGAGCCTGTGTGTGTGATTGGCTGAGAGCACTATGCTGACAAGGTTGCCTGAGTCAACACTCCAGTGGGAAAATTCTCATTTTTATTTGCTCCTTTGAATGTTTTTTAATTCATCCTGTGTGGCTGCATACATGAGTCAAGTAAACATCATCATCCACAGAGCCCAGAGCGAAAATGAGACCGGGAGGGAGGAGGGATGGATGAAGGGAGGTGGAGGGAGGTGCAAGGGGGGGGTTAGAGTGTGGACACAGAGAGTGAGAGAGAAACAGACGGAGAGAAGAGAGAAAAGAGGAGCCTGTGTGTTCGTTTCACCTCCTAATCAGTTTTCCTGGGGGATCTATCATCCACCGCAGCAGAGGAAGAAAAAGAGAGTAGGATTTCAGCCCGGCTGTAATCTTCTCCCATCACAAATTTGAGCTTCATACAAGTAAGAAAATCTTTTAAATCAGCAGACTTATGGATGCCTGCAACGCTCAGAAAATGCATCTATTGTATGAAGTTGTGGAGATGAAATAATCCTTTGCCGTGATGGTTTCATTTGTGCACATGAAGTCAGATGACTACATAATTTGGGTGTTAATGCATGAGTTTGATTTGCATGTTCTCTTCATGTGCACGTGTGTGTAATGACATTTATTGCATCCCTCAAATGCCATTTCACATGTGCCCGTGAAGATATTTCACACAGCAGCATTCACTGGCTCATGTGATGCGATTGGAGCTCATTTTCCAAAATTTTAATGCTTGGTTTAATTGTGCAAGGGTGTGCAAGCGTATCAAACTCTAATAGTCATAAAATATCTCAGCTTGTTTATTGAACTTTGCACGATAGGCTATTTTGGAGTGCTTCGTACGGTGTAATGGCCATTTCATCCCCTTAAGAACGTGCTGTGGAAATTGTGCCTTTTCTTCCTCCCTCGTGCAGCCATCTAAATGTGTTTTAAAGTGTTCTCCTTGGGAGAAGAAAAAAATGACTTTGAAGCACAGAGTTGGTTTCTCGTGCCTTGATCCATATGCATGAATGCAGCAGCTTCTTTCATGATGCTGTCTCACACTGAGATAACAGCATCTCTGTAGTGTAACTGAGCACTCACAGCCTGATGTGCACGCTTCGAGATAAGTTATGATCAGGATTGGGAGGGTTACACAATGTAGTCTGTAACCTAAACCAAGTATCACATTATTAAAGTATTTGATTACTTTCCTTTACTTTTGGATTAACTCAATATTAAATATGGTGAAATTTTTGGAGCCTAATAGAATGTTTTATGTCCATTGTTAGGTTTATTGTTTGTCCAGCCGTAGTGGCAATTCTGCACATTTAAATGTACTTTGTTAAGTATGCTATTCACACTTCAAACTTCAAGAAAACTGTCATAAACACACCATCCTGGTCACCAGCATCACCACGTACAGCTCCAAAATATGTTATAAGTTGGTCCTGTGTCAGTATTGTTTAGCTAGTTTGGTCCAACACATTAGCATTAGGGGCAGTGGTGATCTTATGGTAGTATACTGTTTTCTTTTATTTTTTATTTAAAAACTGTATTCCTGACAAATAATCCCCATTTTACTATATGTATCTGTAATCTGATTAAGCCTTTTTTTCTATAACTGTAATGGATTACAGTGTATCCTAATCTCGCTACATGCAATCCGTTGCTCCCCAAGCCTGATTATGATTTATAACATGAGTCTCTGTTATAATTATTAGTTAAATCCAGTTGCCTGATGTGGAACAACTGCCTATCAAAGGTAGGTAATTGGCCCACGTTTCTGCTCACAGGCTGATGTATAAATGAGGGCGGTGGGATTTGTGTGAATGGTACGGAAACCTGCTTTTGAACTGTGCTCGCATGTACTGCCTCAAAAGTGGAACACACACAGACAGAAACGTGGGGACTTTTGATGACTTGTCCTGTGAGAATCTCTTCCCTCTTGCCCCAGTTTCTATCTCTGAAAAGACACCATGGTCAGAAATGAGAACAGCAGCTGGAAAACAGACGCATGGAAACACACGTGCACGCGTGACACAACAGCCCCTCTCCCTCCTGGCCTCTGAGTGAACGAGCTACCGCACAAATTTCACAGTTCACAGGCTTTAATGAGCTGCTGCAGCCTGTCCATCATCCTGACTGGAGAACACCTCAACTCACCTCGCAGTCACACAATGACACTACAGCAGGCATCAGCAGGATCACATAGACGCCAAAATGAGCATGTAGTGATTGTTTGTACTAAACTGCTATTTTTGGCACATCTGTTATTTAGCATAATGCTCAGTTGTGAGCGATTTTAATAAAGGAGAGATGAAACATGCTCCGCTGGTGTTGAGTTGCTGGAAATAAAGATAAAAAGCTTTTTACAAGATCAGTAAACCAAACAGGAATCTATCTATATGCAGACAACGGACATAGGGCATAGGCATAGGGCCCCCAAAACCACCAGGGGGCACCCAAGTAGTGTAAAGCAACTTCAGTGGCTCATTTATGCCCCCTTTACATGTGAAAATAAATACGTCCGCTTCAAACAATGTCACTGCCCACATACTTCCGTGAGTCCTTGACAATGGTTTGGATGTTATGCCATACATCCACTAGAGGGTGCCACTAACAGTCAAAAATTAGAAGATGAAGAAGAAGAGGCGGTTATAATAATGTACCTTAAGAAAGAGGCAAACGCGGAAGCAGCGATGTAGACGGCAGTGGTCTGCGCGGCTATTAAATATATTGCAACAAGTGAATGGAGAATAATTTTCCCTAACTAACTGACGACAAGGGTCATTTTAATACTTTTTTAAAGGCTTCTTTGTCATGTTCTTGAATTGTTGGTTATACCGCTACACTGCCCCCACGACTACCAGTCGTACTGCTCCGTTTCGTCTGTACCCAAATATCTTTAGGACATGTGCAGAAATAAAGCTCAAAGTACGGACAGAAGGCTCCATCCACATCTGTGTGCGTATTTAACGTTTAGCGTAAATTAGCCTTTACTCTGTCACATGTCACATCACTACTCACATGAGCACACCTTCCCAGAATGCTAGTAGCTAACCGTTGCCATTATTTTTTGCAATGTACCGAGCCTAATTAGAGAAGTAAGTTGGAAATTTTATTATGCATGGGTTTGATTCAAAATAACTGCCTGTTCTGATTCCCAGTCGCTCATTCCACACCGAGGTGACTCATACAGACGTGCACGGTACCCAATAACAGCTGAAAGAGATGCAACAGGCAAGTCCACATCTAGAGGAGGTGTGGTGGATGGATGGCCCAGCAGGCTGGTGTTTGTTTCCCATGTAAAAACCCCAACGTTATTAGAAGTTTTAAGGTACATAATGTTGCGTTTGCCATGTGAGGTTAAAGTAAACTAGACTGGTGCATTTAAATGTTAATTGCATGTCCCATACCATCTTAGAGGGTTTGGAATCCCCCCACCATAGTTTCACAAAATAGGAGCTCACAAACAACATTTTGCATATGGCCCCCAAAAAGCTAGGAACGGCCCTGGATATGATTGCAATAACATATTTAAGATGGATGAAAATGACAAGCAAACTATGGAGGAATGGATGTGCACTAAGTCTGCCGGGCAAAAGATGATGACCACTGTGCACAGGCTGCAGAGACTTCCCATCAGTTTATGAGGGGGAAGGTGACAGCTAATCAAACACAAACACAGGCTGACCAACAGATTGCCCTCAGCCCGGCACTCAGGGCCATGTGCAGCAGCCTGGATCGAACCACTGATGGGCAACAAAGGAAATATGATCATACATCACCTGCAGCCGCCTGATACCTACTTAAACCTCCCCGACAATATAAAAGCTGCTGGAAGATTTCCCTCGAGCTACAGGCAGTTCACTTGCTCAGCTGTTTTGAAAATGGCATGCACTTCAGCGGGGCGGCATGAGTGTTTAAAAAGTTACCCTCAGTTTAAATTGTTGCTGACGGGTGCAGCGGCGGTTTTGTTTGTGGGTGACCCCTTCCTTGAGAATCACAGGAGAAGTCTGAGGGAGGCTGCAGACGTGTGGTTGCTGGGAGACTGCTGTAGGTGGATTACGAAATGCACGGGGGAAAGCAGAGGCCAGTCACTCAGCTGGGAGCATATCGAGTTGTGTAATGATGGGAAATGTCAGTTAAGGGCAAGACGAGGGGGGAGGAGGTGGGAGAAAAGAGCAGGACAGTGAGTAAAAATCCTGGACACAGATCCCTAAATCAAACAAAAGGTTAATTGGATTCTGTCTGAGGTGTATTCAGCTGTGATGCTGTTTAGTGTCCCTTTCGTGGCGCAACTTAATCTCTCAATAGATGTTGCCATTCTCCAGCACTGCTATTTAGGCTTTGGGAGTAACAAATTACATGCAATTGTATTCTGTATACAAAAATAGAGGTAACTGAAATCCAGCACTGCTACAGAAAAAAAGAAGTGGTCAGATTACAGGATATTAGCAGGATTACAATTTCAAAATACATTCCAAAATAAAAAAAAATTATATACGACCTTTAACACTTACTTTAATATTGTGATACTTGAATTAATCAATTAGTAATTGTATTGGAATACATTTTTGAAGTAACCCTAATCCTGCTGGTATTACAGTCCCAGATTACATCCTGGTTTAACTATCCTCTTTTATCTGTCGGTTTACAGGCAGATGACAGAAATGGACGCCCCTCTTTCCACCCCGTGCAACATCCAGATTTGTGAGGTGACCTGCGACTCCTTCCGCATCGTGTGGGACATGACCCCCGAGGACACGGCCAGAGCCACGCACTTCTTCATCGACCTGAGCCGCAAAGAGAGCAGGGACCCCAACCGCTTCAAACACAGGGTCTGACAATCTGAAACTGCTGCGCCTTCCTCTTTAATTTCCCTGGATCTATTCCATTCCTAAAGATTCACACCAATCATTATTCACCACAGGACTGGTGAAGAGGTTGTCCTTGTCCGCCCTTTTAAAGTAATAGTGGAAGCCTAAATGAGACAGTAAAACGTGCCCTTTATTGAGGTCTAGCTGGGTTAACAGACGGGTCTAACTGCCTCATGATATTCTGCACTAGTCTGAACACAGAAAGCTGTGGTTGCGCCCTTTCAGTCACTTCCAATACGGGTGAAAAAGGAAAATGAGTGCAGTCAACAGCTTCAGGCCAGTGACTCACTTGTACATTGTTTCCTTTTAAAGTGGACAAAAACTGACACGTTCATCTAGAGCACAGAACGGTTTTCATGTTAACACATTTCTTACACCACACACATAAAACAGCAATGCAATGTTTTTATCTTTCTTTAATATACTGTCAGGGACTATTCATTTCAGCAATGAGAGGAGCTGCTTTGTTCTGCATTGAGCTACCAGCTATTTTTCATCTGCAGTCCCTAGATCTGCAGATCAACTGCATCTGCAGCACGTACAACACATATTTTTTTATGTGATTTACAAATGTTTACCTATTAACTTTGAGCCAAGCTAGTGCCATGACTCAAGCGATGGCAAAGTCAGTCTGTCTGTCGGTTACTTGGTCCACCACTTTGGTCCAGACTGAATTATTTCAACAATTAGTTGATAGATTCCCTTGAAATTTTGCAAAAACATTCATGGTGCCGAAGTGCAGTAGATGAAGTCTAATGACGTTTGTGCTCCTCTGAGGCAAAGGTCCAGTGTGTAAGTTTCCTTTTGGATCTATATTCCATTGAATACATTACAAAGATACATTAATTAATGTGCAAACTAATAAAGTTGTCTTTTGTAAATACACACTCAGTCAGAATTTTGGTACCTGCAAAGCATTTCAAAAAAGTTCAATGTTTAACACTGTGTTACATAATCTTTTCTTTTAACACTCAGTAAGAGTTTGTGAACTGAGGACCCTAATTGTTAAAGTTTTGGAAGTGAAATTCTTTCTCATTCTTGCTTGATATACGACTTAAATTATGTGGGTTGTAATACAGCTTTTAATGCAGTGACAGGGGTCAAAGGTCACAGGCAGTCAATGTCGGTTTTCAGCCTTGCACCTTAGTAAAAATATACCTGCTTAACATCTTATTGTTAGCTTTTAGCATGCTAATATCAGCACTTAGCTCAAAGCACCACTGTGTTTAAGTGAAGCCTCACAGACCCTCATGGCTATAGACCCTTGGTCTTGTTTAAAACAAGTCAGGTTCAACTTCTGTCCCCGAAAGGACAACTGGTCTTGCAGCATAAAGTGCAACATAAAAACAAAACATGAAACCATGTTAGTAGGAGTTACACAGACTGAGCACTGCGACAGTGAACAGCATGATCACCAGATGAGCGATAAGAACAATAAAATGATGACTAACCTCTCCATCCCTCTACATAAGGTATGATCAGAGGAACCAGCTAAAGGAAAGATTTTACCTTTTCACAGTGGTTGAACACCCACAGATTAGCAGTGTTATTAGCATTTAAGTGATCAATTCAGTGTCTAAATTTAGCCCCTGTAGCTGAAGCTGAACATTTGTGATCTCCCGTCGTTTCAGGCCTATTATTGCAGCTGGCATTCAACAGCAGAAAAAAAGTGCTTTTATGAAGTCAAAGCGTCGTTTAGGACTGAGCTGAGTGAGTTGATCCTGAATGGAGGATATGTTCTCTCTCTCTGATACACAAAGTGGCACAAACAAACTTGCATCAGAGATGTTGCCATGGATATATGGGCCTCTGAGCCCGCGCTAATTAGCCGTGCTTCTCAGAGGCCTTGGCCAAAACAAAGCCGCTGATTTGATTAGATGTATCCTAGTTACAGCAGCTTGAGCTTGAAGTGGAATATCATGCTAATAAGGCAAAGTTTATGGAGGGTGATGCTTGACTTAACAATTGCATTTACATTTGTTTTGAAATGTAAATGAAACACGCAGCAGCCTGTTCTAACCTTGCATCCTGTCCCTGATGTCAACTCCTTCCTGCTTCTCCCTGCAGGATGTGCCAACCAAGCTGGTGGCCAAGGCCGTGCCTCTCCCCATGGCGGTGAGGGGACACTGGTTCCTCAGCCCGCGGACAGAGTACTGTGTCGCTGTCCAAACTGCTGTCCGACAGCCAGATGGTGACTACCTGGTGTCAGAGTGGAGCCAGGTGGTGGAGTTCTGCACTGGGGGTATGACACACAGAGCCTGTTAGTTCAAGTAACACTGATAATGTTTTATACACAGTGTGACAGCTTTCGCCAAAGCAACGCAAGATAAGCACAAAGGACTGCAGTGCACAGGAGCGGCAAAAAGCAGCAATTCTGTCTCAGCACCGAGCAGTCATTAGCATTTCAAAGTGGTGCAGACTTTTGAAATAACACAACATGTCTCAACTTTGCAGACTATGCCATGGAGCACCTTCAGCAGCTTCTTGACAAGGCCAAAGGCTCTGCAGGGAGGCTGCTGAAATTCTCTGTGTTTTATCGCAACCAGCACCCAGAATACTTCGACTTTGTCAGGTCAGTGATGCTTTCCTGTGTCTTCATTGCAAACCTAAAGAAATTCCAGCAGCAATTAAAGGAAAAGTACGACATTTTGGCAAATACCTATCTGCTTTCTTACTGAGAGATGAGAAGATTACGATTCTAGAGGTGAATTTCCCATTTAATACTCCATTGATGTTTCCTTATATATAAAGAGTTTTAAGCCTGGGACCAAGTCAAGAAACTACAAGATGAATCATGACCATAAAATGTTTGATCTGGAGCAAAAAAACAAGATTGGAAAACGGATACAAATGCAAAGGTACAAGGCTGTGTACGTAATTATTTTAAGAGTGACGGAACTACTCATCCCATAAATCATTAAATATTTCAATGGTAACAGCATGCTCCTCCAATCAGAGATGTTGCTGTTGTTAAGGATTGTGGGTAGTGTAGTACTTCTCCAGGACATTGAGAATAAAGGGTAATTTTCTTAAAGCAAGTTTGATATCATACAGACTTGTGGCTTCTTAGACTGAAAATAGGAGGAAACTGGCTCTGTCCAATGATATCAAAATCCACTTGCTAACACCTCTATAGCTCACCGATAAATGTTAAGTTTTGTTTGTTTAGTTGGCACAAAAGCAAGCATGCTGTGGTTTTATGGATGTTATGCACTGAACTCTTTCTTGGCTGGGGCCAGTAACTTCCACGAGTCTTCAGGCTACTGTATGTGCTTGACACAGTGATGACAAGACTCCAGGAAGTTACTGCGCCTGGCCAAGACACCGTCTGGCACATTACCTGCTGTGAAACCACATTTTTTACACCTTGTGTTTTCGTTCTGATTACACAAACTTTAGAGGTCTGATAGGAAGATTTTGTTCAGACAAAACTGTGCTTATTGTTTCCCCACTTCCAGTAGGGATATGCTGATCTGATATACTGTATAATAATGTATAATCTGATTACAATCCATTAGCCTAAACGTATCATGTAAATGCTTAACTTAGAGTGTCAGCTGTGTGAATATATTTTAAGCTCAAGGAAGAAAAAGGCTAAGTGCAATTGATTTAAAGGTGAAATCTGTAATATACTTACTGTAATAAATCATAAAAATGACCATGACATGTCCTCAGAGATCAAGGAAGTTGAAATACTTGCTTCACTTCACTACCCAACTTTGAAATTTCCATTCTGGACTGGAGTAACTGTTTTTGTTTGCCTGTTTCACATGAATCAGAGTTCAAATTAAGGCTGAATGTTCATTGAATGAGTCAGTGTCTGTTTCTGAGTCATAAGAAATCATTAATAATCTTTTAGAAGAAGTAGATGTTTAACTGTTAAACTGAGCAAAATTTTAATGCTGTTTGCAGGCAGAAGGCAGGCAGCCACTAAACTCTTCGTCCAGAGTTTAAATTTAATTTAGAGTGTTTGAAAGATACTAACAATTCAAAAATGCTGCTAAAAGTTCTCTGTAATTGATTGATTGATTGATTGATTGATTGATTGATTAAAGATTGTAAAATTTCCATCCAGTGAGGCATTTTTTCACTAGAGGCCATGTCAATGAATTGGCAACTGTGTGCACACTGCACATGGTAGCATATCGTTCTTTATTTTAGAATTGTAATCCTACTAATAATCCCAATTTTTACTTAATGTATCTGTAATCTGATTACATTTCTTCTGTAACTGTAAGGGAATACAGTCACTGAAACAAATACCACTCTAATTTTCTGTTAAACATAGTATATATACAGTATGAGCAGCATGTTGTCAAACACTTTGTCCTACAAAATATAGACTTTCAACTCCAGAACTTGGCTGCGAATAATCACATTTTCAGGTTTTCTTCAGTATCAAAGTAATTCAATGGATATTGCTTTACAAACAGGAGCAGCTAATAGCTAATTCTAATGGCTATTTTAATGCTGCTAATTTGCCAAAATGTAAGCGCATATTGTTATTTTCTGTTGCTTTTTTGTCTGCTATTACTTTATGTACTATTATTACACAGGTTGAATTTGCCCCTCTGACAAAACAATTGGCCCCAGTCTGCCCCGTCCAGTAAAATTGGTCTAGAATGGCCACTATGTATTTCCCAAAATGTCTAATTTTTCCTTCAAGTATAATATTCTTTTTCTGTCTTCATGTCTTGGATTAGAAAGGAGTGCGGAGGCCTGATGCGTCCAGCCCTAAAAGACTGCAGTGGGAGTCATGGTTCTCCCATCAACGGCAAACTGCAAGGAGTCTTCTTCAGCTGCAACACAGAGTTTGATACCGGCCTCCCTCCCAAAGACTCCCCGTACGGTCCACTGCGTTTCCAGATCCCAGCTGGACACCTGCTGAACCCAAACATCAGCCTGTACTTTGCAGACTTCTACTGTATGTATACCGCCTACCACTACGTGGTGCTGGTGCTGGCCCCCGTCGGCTCAGAGGGAGACACCTTTTGTCGCACCCGCCTCCCCATGCTGGACTTGGCCTCCAACCCCTTCCTGACGTACACTGACCCCCAGAGGCCGGGGGAGGAGCCTCTGTACTGCCACGCCAGTGACGTCATCCTCGAGGTGCTTTTCACGGAGCCGGTCCACCTGGACCAGGGCAGCGTGGAGCAGATCAGTGGGCACCACCAGCTCAAGAGTCTGACCACGGCCAATGCCAAGAAAGACCCGAGCTGCAAAGTGTGCAACATCAGCGTGGGACGCTGAGGGAGTCGCTGATGTGGGGCAGAGCTGGGAGCGTGCGAGCCTACAGCACTGACAGACACAGCATTGCACGAGACCAGATCACGTGCAGGTCAGAACACAGTGGAAACAGCCCACCTCTCAAGGTGTGTGCATGCTGCTGTCCCTCTTCCCTCCTGCCTGGACTAGAATAGTGAGTATTAAATAGAAGACTTTTACAATGTGTGTCGCACAACTTCATCATGATCACAGCTGGAGATACAGTAAACATCCACCCATGACTGCTGAACAAGACATGATAGGCTTTAGAAGACTGGACAGAATCCCTGCTCCTTACTTGTTGAGAGTCGTCTCTGCTCTCTGGTGTCTTTGTGGTATTTTCTGAATATCTTTTCCAAAACCTTTGAATTGTTTTTCCTTAAGATGTGTTTGAGTTCATGTTTTGTTGTGTTGGACTACTAGTTTGATGTGATTTCTTTTGAAAGAAATTTATGTTTGATACAACCTGCAAGTTTAGATGCCAGAAGCATGTTCCTTTTAAAGGTATATTATGCAGGATTTAAAACAAAACAAAACAAAACAATGCATAGAGTCATATAGTGATTAATTTATAAATCAGGAGCACCGAGAAGATGCTGTTCTGACAAAAAGTCACCAGTGCCTTGAGCACATTGGGCAACCTATAGGTGCATGCTGTTAAAAATAAGCAAAACTTACAAGGTCATAACTTAACAAGGTATTACTTATTTACATTATTAATCAACAATAATCACTTTAGCAGGGGGAGGTGCATAAAATCAGATGTTTATGGTTTGCAGCTCTCTCTCTCTCAGACTGTACATTTACTCCGTTTGTTTCACTTCTGTCTGTGGATTGTGCACATTTGGGGGAAAATCAAATTAGGGCTGAAGGTTCTTTTTACAATCAAAAATACTGAAAGAAACTGAAAGAAAGATCTCTGCACAGACTGATGACTGTTGTGCATCTGTAATTAGCGGGGGCGCACTAAAATCTGAAGTTTGGGCCAGCAGCAGCAATGAAAAATAGCGTAGGTGTTACTGCGGTCCCTGATGAACAGATTATGCTGGAACACAACTGGACAAAGTTGTAAACAGTCTTAAGTAAATACAGCGTGATGTGTGGATAAATCTGCAGTCTCTGAGGTGCTGCAGAGTGCAGTGCTGTTACGCGCACCCGTTCACTGTGTTTACCTCCATTAAATTGCCTGCAAACAACATCAGATTGTTACAGTAAAACCGTACAGATGTACACACATCAGACTGATCAATTATAACTCCATATTATGCTTTTTTTATGAAGGACATTTGAAAACCAGGGCTCATAACACAAGTAGCCCATGTTTTATCCTTCAAACACATCACAGTGCAAACGCTGTTTTGTTACAGTAATTACTGAACTATGCGAGCATGTATGAGGTGAGACACATTAGAATTACTGGTCAAATGTAATCAAATCAATTACTTTATTTTTCATTTCTATCATTATTATAAATACCTGATGGAAAATCATGCTCCATCTGTCTTTGGGTGCAGATTTGTGGTGCTGTGTGTTCATGCTGTGGCACTCTGAACCATCCAGACATTTCCTGAGGTAAAGCTTCCCCTTTGCTCGTTATCACGTTTAACTGCGGCTGCCACAGCTGTGTCAAAGCTATGAGACCAGTGATGTGATGTATTTGATGTGAAGTATTAAATAATCCCAGCGCCCGCTGATCTATATTGACCTTGGCCCAGCTCTTTTGCACATTGTGCTGCAGCACATACATGAACCAAAAAAGAAGGTGCGCATGGAGACGCACAGTCCATGTGCCCTGAAAATACATGGACAGCTGCAGACACCATGGATGACTTACCTACCACCTTTTTTTAGCATTTATTATTCAAATGTCAACTGACAGGCATGCAAACTGCTCAGGTGCGAAAAAGGTGAGACGGATGAGTGAGCAGATAAAAATACAGACCCACTTGGGGAGTCCGGGAGTCCCCGGAGATTTAAACTAAATAAAGTTCAAAGTATTTATTTATCACTCATTCTTGAGAATTGGGACAAAAACATATTTTAGCAGGGTTTGATTTTTACTCTTCAGTTATGCTGGAAAATATTTTTTAAAAGATCAAACTCAAAATCAATTTGCGATTATTTTTTTTACTGTGTAGATGTGAACTCTGTCAGAGTGGCCATTTTATTTTTTAAAGTTGCAAAGAGTTCTCTTAATGCTAATCAAAAGACACATTTTTAACCATAATTCTTATTTAGCTGTGATTTAGACAGGCTACGGAGCTGACATGTTGTGGTTGAGACACATCTGATGGCAATATTACTTAATACATTTCTCAAAAAAGCAGTGGGGGTGTTTACTTATGCTTTAGGACGTAACCGCTGTGAAACAATCAGAAAATAACGTTTTATGTCTTGGATTCATTGCTTTGCTCTCGCTAACGCCGCTCCCTCTTATAATTAAGTCTCTAGGTGTTGTTCATTGAGCCAGAGAAAAGGAGCCTACTTTGAATGGTGCATTTACAAACAATCCTGCATATTCTACCTTTAAAAGTCTCTGCTTTTAAATATTACAGAGGGTACAACAAATATTCTGCTTTTCTATTTCTTGCTCTGCTCTTTCTAAAAAGTCACTGCCAGATGTTCTTTGTCTTAAAAAAAAGACCTCTGACTGCCAAATGTCTAATATTAATGGTTTCAATAGTTTTCAGCATCCCTGCCAAAAAATTTAATGCTTCTTAAAAAGATGCTTGTAGAGTTATGATAATGAAATTCATTGTATCTGAATGTTGCACGACTGACTCCAGAAAAATATGGTGCAATGTGACATTGAAAGCAGCGTGTTGGGGTTTTAGGAGGAAAGTAATGGGGAAGATGGTATCACAAAGTTCCCTGCAATCAGTCTCTGACAGTAAGCCTCGGCTCTATAAACAGGGCTGAGCTAAGATTAGCTTCTCTCTTGCTACGGGGCTTCTGTTTGTCCCTGCACAGTAATCTCTGACCTATATGGGAATCCCAGAAATGCCCTAAGTGAAAGGGATCCCCTCTCTGGTGTACAACAGTAATGCATGTGCTGGTGAGTGTCCAAAATGTCGGACACACTGACATAAATAAAGATGGACACCGTGTCTCCACTTCCTCCCAAAGTACTAACCTGAAGCCCAAATATCCTGGATACAAGCGCTGCCGTTTTCTGCTGGTGACGTCATTTGCAGCCAGAGTCTGCACAGGAACGATCAGGGTTGGAGCCGCACTTTCGAGTTCCTGCCCAATTCAGTGTTGGGCAAGTTACTCAGGAAGTGTAATAAGTTACTTTTTACTTTAAAGTTAAAGTTACTCCTTTAAAAAGAAATAACATTACTTTCTTGGTATCAAAAGATGTCAGCTTTGGTAGAAACAAAGTTGACCTCTTTGAGTGTCACCTTCAAATTAGAATACAATCAATCACTGGTAAAGTAATAATATTACAGTAATATATTACTGATACTTCCCAACATTGCCGCCCATACACCTAGCCAACTCAGTTGCGAGTAGTGCTCAGGTGTCAATTATGACATGAAACCCCTATTTTTATAACACCAAATAACTAATTAAAACCAAATTTCTCAGAAAAACGAACGCTTGAATGTGCATTAGTGTGATAAGATCTACCTAAAATGGCAGAAACCAAATTACGGCTTGATTCCTCCTGGCACGGCTGCATCATGTTACAGCTGCACCATGTCAGTTGGAGCTCATCATTGCCATTCTATAAAGTGCTTGTGATTCCACCAGCAGTGTTTCAGCACCTTGGCCCATGTCCTATCGAGTAACATGGAGGGGATTTATGAGCTATACTGCAGCCAGCCACCAGGGGGCAATCACGATGTTTTGGCTTCACATTTAGGAGCTGTCATGTTGTCCATTTTAATTTATGTCAATGATAGATCATGACAAAAGAGACGGAAACTGAATGCGACCTGTTATAAAAACTTTTTTTTATACAAAGAAGTTATTAAGCTGTCTAAACATTTATGAAAAAAGCACCACTTCAGAGTGAAAACAATGCAAATATAATAAAAAAAAATACTGACTTCATCTTTATCCAGGACTGATATATTATGTGTGACAAAAATAGGGATCATGTCCAGGTTGAGTAAGTCATGCCCTTTCACTTAGATTCTTGCCGTGACAGAGATGTGAGCTCACACTCACGGCAATGCTATAATTCTGTCCATCATTATTGTCCCAGAAAGGCTCGCTGTGCCCTCCTGGTAAATACATTAAGCAGAATTCTATCTTCCTTTTGGCGTCGAGCACTTTAGGAACAGGGATGTCAAACTCAAAGATGTCTGTCTGAGGTCCTCCGAAGCGTTTCTGCAGGTACGCACAGGGCATGTCTCTGTAGCTCTGCCACGAGTCAAAGGTGATGCGCACACGCACATCCTTCTGAAAGCTGATGTTCTTGACTCTGACGGTGCCTTTGAGCGCCTGTTCATTAACACTGCAGTTCTCCAAGATAACCATGCTCTTTGCCAGCTTGGCACGGAAGGCCTGGAAATCTGCAGAGGGCTGCGGGAAGCCCAGTTTGAGCTGCGTTCCCGGGCAGCAGGTGCTGACGGTGCAGCTGTAGCTGTCCTCTGTCATGCTTCCCAATTCCTGCAGCGATGGCAGGAGGTCGAGGTCAGACTGCTCCTCTTCATCAGAAAACACCCGCACGGCCGTCAGAGACAATCCCTGCGAGTCAGCGAAAACTACATGTTTGTTCTTGATCGGGAGCAAAATGTCGTCGTCGTCGTCAAAGTCATCCAAGAAAAAAGGGACGGGGTGGGTCAGATAGGCTTGACTCAAGATGTCAGAGGGTAGGTGGTCTGTAACTTGAGGACGGATGCAAGGACGCTGCGGCTTCAGGATGGGAACCCACACGTGAGGACATAGTTGTTTACGTTGGTTCAAGCACAGTCTGACAGCGATCTCTGCAAGACTTGCCGACTGGGCCGTTGATCTGAGGCCAACCACAGGCAGCACACTTTTAAGAGACAAACAGTGATGTCAATAAGGACTGCTGCCCAAGAAGTGTGATTCAACTTATGTACATAATATAATTGTGCTGTATTTGGGTTGTGAGGTGCAATATTAAGGATTACATCACAACATTAAAGGGTTAGTTTGGATTTTTTAAAGTGGGGTTGCATGAGGTACTTATCCATTTTTTTTCACTTGGGTCAAAAATCTACTTGCCCAAAGTCAGATTTTACTTGCCCTTGTACAAATTCTTCTATTATCAAATAACAACAAAGACTAAAGTTAACTGTCATGTTTAATCTAGGACTGCAAAAACACTGATGTCTGTTAATGTCTTGTTTTGTCAGTCTAAAACTCAAAGGTTTTCAGTTTAATATGATAATAAACAAAGGAAAAGAGCCAAGGGACGCTCCTTGGAGGACATGTTTTGTCCAGGGAAGACAGATGATTTGAGAGAGGAGTAAAGGAAGCCATTTTCTGGGACGACCATCCCTCAACAGAGGAGGAGGTCTACAATACATTCAGCAACATACAGTGCAGTCCTAAAATCACTCCCCAGACAGATTAACACCCTTCTACCCTCATGTGACCCTTTAACTGTTTCCCTTGTGTTGTTCTTTATGTGCTCTATCTTTCCTAACCCGTGAAACTGTCTTTTAAAGGAAACTGCTTGTGATGCTGTCTTGACCTAAGGGATTAATAGAATTAAATAATACATAACAGCAGTTTTCTGTGGGAAAAATATCTGACAGCATGCTGAAGTGGTGAAAATATTTTAAATACAATGTACACTTAAACTGGCGTTATTTTTTAGGTGTCCTTTTGCCGTTGACCGTCCACAGTAGCTGCTTACTCCGGTACTCCTGCTGTTTCTCCAAGCTGAGGCCCTGCCGACCCCCATTTAGTGTAGATAATACACTCATGACTCACTCATTGACTATGGATAAGTACCCCAAACAACCCCACGGCAAATAATGCAGAATATCCCTTTAAGGAATTTATGACAAGATTAAGGCAACATGATACCAAAAAAAGTGACAATAATTACAATTCAAATTGAAGAAGTGATGTGAGATAATGCACCCCACAGCGGCAGAATCACCACACACTTAGTTTGCATAAAGTGCTTACGTTGTACTGGACATCATTCTGGCAGCTTGGTGTTCAGTGATGTGAAGATTATCCTCAATGTGTGGTTGGAGCTCTGGAGAATGGCA
This sequence comes from Lutjanus argentimaculatus, assembly GCA_034769285.1. NCBI lineage: Eukaryota > Metazoa > Chordata > Actinopteri > Lutjaniformes > Lutjanidae > Lutjanus > Lutjanus argentimaculatus. Next base: position 16,209,114 of record JAWZSL010000017.1, read on the forward strand.
TACAAATTGTGAGTCAGACAGTATTTTAATCATTCTGATTGCAAAAACCTTCTTGTTATACATTAAAATCGCTCTTTATGTGCAATTCTGCAATTTTAATCTAAAAAAAAAACCTGCTAGGAGTCTGAAATGTTTTTTTAAAAATGTTACTTACACACTCCCATGAGCAGCGAGTTGTCGTATGAAGTCTCAGTCATCCCTTTGCCTGCGGGAGAATGTAGCCCAGGATACTATTTATACTACCGTAGTTAACAGGTCATGTTATATACTCCACCCTGTCTACTCTCCCAGCCAATCAGCTTCACTCTTGTGGTTTTGCATACTTCTATTGTTTTAAACCTGTATGAAGTGTCAATCTCAAATTGTTTACAGCAACATTCCTTATATTGAACTAGTTTTACACAGCTGAACTCCACATTTGATCCCAGTGTCAGTCAAAAAAACATGTTGTTATTACACCACTACGTTAGCTGTTAAGATGTGTGTCAAAGGTCTCTGTGTGGTCACCTCAGACCTGTTTTGTCCAGTGCTGATGTGGCGATTAAGTACGTGCAGGTCTACTGTATGTAACTCTACTCTGCATTGTGGAAACTATTCCAGTCATCCCGGGCTCTATTCTCAGACATGTCAATGGACGCAGATCCCACTAAAGGCCTGGGCTGCGATCCAACTCTGTTAGCTGGCTCCGGTCCTAAGAGGGATGGCTGCCCCACAGTCCGTCAGCATGTGTGACGCCGAGGAGGGGACCAGATTACAAACGACTCTCAGCAGCTATTCAAGATTCAATCCAAGTACGACGTGTGTACATATTGAGTAACATGAAAGGTGCACCAAACATGGAAGTCCCAGAATTACTTAGATGTAGTTGGACACCAAACTTCAGGACATTCTGAAGACTGAGGACCTTGCAGGGGTTATACTGGGCAAGATTTGACCATTTCTGACGTTGACTGTAGTAAAAATGGTGACATTAGATGCTGTGTTTAATAAATTCTAAAATCAAATGCTTTCATAACTATTCTATCATTTCAAGTGTTTATTCTTCTCAAATCAGCATTTTCAAGGTCTAAGACAACCCGACTTTCATTTTCCAAAAACAGAATCCGATGATTTGCTAAAACTTTTCAACCTACAGTATATTCATTTGAATACAGTACAAAGAAAAGATATTTAATGTTCAAAGTGATACTTGATACTTTTTTTTTTTTGTAAATATACTCATTCTGAATTTGATGCCTGCAAAACGTTACAAAAAAGTTGGGACAGGAGCATGTTTACCACTGTGATACATCACCTTTTCTTTTAATAACACTCAGTAAGTGAAGACAACAGAGTGGAAGCGCTGCTGAGTCTTTCTGTTGGTCACAATACAGGTGCTCTTTGGACACTTCAGGTATTTTGCACTTATTCTTCAGGCGAAGGGCTCATTGCATGGGTCAGTCTCCATAAAAATCAAAAATTAGGTTCCTTCAAAAACACACAAAGGCACAGTGTGCATTTTTGATTTTTTTTTTACTGAGACTGTTTGACCCATGCAATGAGCCCTTCACCTGAAGAATAACACTTAAAATGTTTGGGAACTGAGGACACTAATTGTTGAAGTTTTGAAACTGTAATTCTCTCTCATTCTTGCTTGAACGACTCAGTCCAGGGTCTCTGTTGTCAAATTTTGCATTTCATAATGCACATTTTCAGTGGGAGACAGGTCTGGACCGCAGGCAGGTCAGTCTAGTACCTGAACTCTTTCACTACAAAGTCACATGTTGTTACACATGCAGAATGTGCCCTGTCACTGTCCCTGGACCAGACGTCCTCTGGATGGCAGCGTGTGGTGCTCCAAAACCTGTATGTACCTTTCAGCATTCATGGGACCTTCACAGATGATGCCATGAGCACTAAACAAACCCTCATAACATCACAGATGCTGGCTTTTGAAGTTAGCACTGGAAACAATCTCGATGGACCTTTTTCTCTTTAGGCTGGAGGACACAACGTCCATGATTTCCAAAAACAGTCTGATATGTGGACTCGTCAGACCACAGCTCACTTTTCCACTTTGCGTCAGTCCATCTCAGATGAGCTCAGGTCAAGAGAAGTCTGCAGCGTTTCTGGCTGTTGTTGATTTCTGTTTTTTTCTTTGCATGGTAGAGACTTAACTTGCATTTGTAGATGCAGCGAAAACTGTTTTTTGACAACGGTTTTCCAGTGTTCCTGAGCCCATGAAGTATCTTTATACAATTCTGTGGGTTTTTAATGCAGTTTTTAATGATGTGCCACATGAGGGGTGAAAGGTCATGGGCATTCAATGAGATTTCTCTGACTGTTTTAATGATATTATGGATTGTAGATGGTGAAATCCCTAAATTCATTCTTAAACTGGTTTATTTTGCTCAACTTTTTAGAAATGGGATTGTGTGAATAATAGCATTCATGCTATCAGGTTTCTATTCCTGGTCCGATTTATATCTCTATATGAAAGCAGTATTACTCCTAATCTCCTAATAACACTGGGTTCATTATAGGGCTCCATATTAGCTGGATCAGCGGCGCAGTTCAAAAGATGACAGTCAACTGACACGTGCTTCAGTTTTGAGAAGCCCACTCTCCCTCAGTCCCGTATTAGTTCCAATTACTGGGCAATTTGTGTGAGGGCAAACAATAAGCACTGATTGCTCCCTCTGAAACGCTTACATAACAATGCTGTTACAACAATTACGTCTCAGGGAAGACAATGTTCCACAAAGGGTAAAAATAAAAACGCACCCAAAAAGAAACTTTCAAACTCATGAAGCAGATATAATACACAACTCTGGGTTTGGTAGCCGAGGTGAAGAGAAGTTAACTATTAAAGAGATAGTTTGGATTTTCTGCAGTGGGGTTGTGTGAGGTTTTTATCCATAGTCAGTGTATTAGCTGCAGTAGATGCCCGTCAGCACACCACCAGTTTGAAGAGGCAGAGAGGGATGTAGTGTACATTATATTGAGAATATGTTCCAATGGGAAATCTGTTTTATAAGCCACATATCACGCTCTCAAAGCGACCACACTCCTTTTGCAAACAGTAACAGTTATACATTTTTACACAAAAATCAGCTTTTTTATTTCAAAAAACACAGGTAAAACCACTAAAATAGCCAGCAGAGCATTTTGCCTTCCTCTTTTTTTCTGTGTGCTGGAAACCCGAGGAAGAGGTTTTAAAAGGTCTGAGTTCAGCTCTCAGTAATTTTGTAGTTTCTAACTGAATCTCTGTGGTTTGAAGTTTAGCTTCTCTCCTGTGTTGCTGTTTGTACTTTCATGTTTGTCTTATTTAACTGTTTCATGTTCAGCTAGATAGAATGTTTATGCACCATTCAGCCATTAGACTAAATACAGGCGCTTCACCTGTTTATTACACTCCTTCAAGCAGATGCAAACTCAGCTGCGCTGGGCCGACACACCGAGTCAAACCGAGTCAAACCAAGAAACACACGTTCATGAAAAAAGAGCAGAAGACTACTGCAGAGTTATTTGACCCAGGAATGAATATGGATTGTGTCCTTTGCCAAAAAAGCCACATGTTAGTGGGTGTTTGTGGGTTTTTTGTGCAGTGTAAAAGGGACTTGTAGTAGACTGTAGTTGCTGGTGTACCAGTTTTGATCGTTTAGGTTTTTTGTGTCATTGTGTGACTCTGATGAAAGTGAATTAACCCTTTATAACAACAGTCACACTATAACACAAACAAACTAACTGATCAGGGCAGTGGTAGCTTCCAGCAACTTCTGTGTCCTGCGAGGCAAATAACTGTTTTTGCCAAAGGGGTCCGGTTGCTTTGGAGAGAGCTATATTGGGTTTATATAACAGCAGTTTCCTGCTGGAGAAGGCTGTCCGACTGCAAAGTAAAGTGGTGAAAATATTCTATATATATAAAGTGTAAACTGATGTTTAATTGTTTTTCCTCTGCTTCTCCAAACTGGGGGCGTGCCAACCACCTTCTACTGCAGGTAAAACACTGTCTACGGATAAACACCTCATTCAACCCCTCATCAAAAAAATCCCAGCTATCCCTTTAACAGGATTCCTGTTATTTATGACAGTAATGCATGTTCATTTAAGTGTGAATGACATTTAAGCATGGAGACCAAAAGAAACATTGTTCTCTCAAACGTACACCCACATTAGGATGTGCACTTTGGGATGGTAGGCATTGTGATGCCAAGTGAACTGATGAAATTTCACCTTCGGGTCATCTGATGCATCTTGTTATGAGCAGCGGAGGAAAAAGGCCAATAATGTGAGTCATCTGGATAAAGTAACTGGATTTTTATTTACAAGTCTCACAGACACCAACACCCTAGAATACATTATGTAACCAAACTTATGTTGTGACATGATTAAAAAGAACCAAAAATAACACCACGGCATTGCAAAAGCTGCTTTGGCGAATAGAGTTCATTTGTCAGCAAGCCCTTCTTACAATATCAGGAATTACTTGCAGACATGGTGCAGCGAATGTTGGTATTTGTTTCCCACAAATTAGTCCTTAATCCTGACAAGCGTGAGAAAGATGGGTGCCTTCGAGATGCAATCTCTGCAGGTTTGGTGCAAAAATGAAGCATTGCTCATTTTCTGACCTCCTGGAGCCAAAAACATCCACACCAACAGACAGACCTGTAACATAAAAATAACTGTTTTAACCGCAGTTTAGTGAAATGACAAGTCTGCCTTACGGTAAACACATCATTGTTCTTAAAAGAGACACTTCCATAATCTGTTACTAAGAGACAATGAACACAAATGCAAAAAAAAAAAGTGAGAGCTAAAAATAAATCCAGATGTCACTGCAAAGCGGTTTCTTATGTAAGATCTGCAGAAATGAATTAGCAGATGTCTGTACCAAGAGGGTGTGAGGGCAGTACTGAGTTAATTAGAAAGATGACACAGTTGAACTCATTGTTACTTACCTCAACACTCAGATTAACTGCACAGCTCCACTTGAGACAAGTGGTGCTATAGTTCGATAGCGCATTAGATGCTGAGAGCCCTCTTCAAGATCCACAACATACTCTCTGTAAGAAGAGCCAAGAGCAGAGATAATATCAGTTGTTTCTAAGCAGAAATATAGATAAAACAGTAGTACTATAGAAAGGTAACACTGCCACCTAGTGGGGCCTGAGAGCAACAATTCAAGTAAAATTTGGATGAAATGTACCTCTGATCGTCTGTTTCAGGCTCCACCAAGATGTTTTCCTGTCTCTCCTTCACCCGCAGAAACACAAAGGAGTCCAAGCAGGGCTCGGGCACTGGGATTACATTACAACACACAGGATTTGGTGTGATGGTCAGTGAAAATGTCACAGCAAATGCCACCATCTGCCAGCGCATGCTAATAGCAGTATTTCAGGCGTGGATCATCCATGAGGACCATTGATAAACTGCAATCAATTCTGCTGACAGACTTTTAACTAAAGCAAGAAAGAGACAGAGAGAATATCACCCAAGTTTTTGCTAATCTGCACTGCCTACCGGTATTCTGTAGGATTCATTTTAAAGTTCTGTTAACAAGGTTCTACGTTACCAATTCTTTGTGGATTTATAATCCTTCACAGCCTCTTGGATCCCCTGCTGCTGTTTTTAGAACATAAACTCTCACACAAATAAGAAAATTGTCTGTTCAGCCCTTTTTTTAAAACTATGCACAGGCATGCAAACTGGTCAAAGGTAAAAAGAGTGAGAAAGACACATGAGCAGATAAAAACACAGACTTACTCGGGGGGTCCAGATGATATGCTCCCCAGAGATTGTTTTTTTTAAGATTGAACTACTAAATGCTTATTTTTGGCGACATTTAGGATTACTCTGGTGCTGGTCACAAGATAACAGAGTTACAAGATGGAGCAAAAGAAAGTCAAAACTGAGTTTTACAGATGATATCAAAGCATGGACCAGATCAAAATTATCAAAATTATTATTTTTTTTTTTTGGCCATGATCACTTAAAATGTGAAAATGCTCATCTTAGCCTGTTCACCCCTGCAGCACAACTGCATTTAATTGCTGTTCTAGCATCACACAATGCCACAAATGTAATATTGACCACAATAAGAGACACTCAAATTTCTGAAAACAAACCTTAAGACAATTATTAATAGTTAGTGATTGCAAGCTAACAAAACAACCAGCTGCTTTGTTAATTAATCTGGTCTATTGTCTGCTATCATATCAACATGCTGAATGAGGGACAGGCTAGTTAAAGTAAAAACTAGCAGTGAGAAATTCCTTATAATCTCACGTTTGTCCTGTTTTCTAGCTTGTGCATACATTACATGTTGTACATATAACATGTATTCTGCAAGAAAACTAAAATATTTCTCATCAGATTAACACGAATCACAAAGGTGACCTATTTTGAAAACAGCCAAAGGTGACAAGTTTGCATGCCTGATGCTACTCAAGGCTACAAGAGAAGTTAGTTGTTAAGGACTTTGAGCTACAACCCCTTGTATGAAACGTGCTGCACAGATAAATGGCACTACTATTATTAAAACTGAACAAATAAAATGAAAGACAGCCTGTGAGGTAAAAAAGAGAACAAAAAAGAGATTTTACCTGCTTTGAGCATGTCAACTGTCTGCAGGTTGGCGGGCATGCGCTTCAGTGCTACAGCCTTCAGGTAGGTTTCTGTGTTGGCGTAGTACCTGTGTGACACATGAACATGTGTTACAAAAAACAGCAGTAGCTGAAACAACTGTCCATATTCTACTATAGAGTCAATGTCAAAGGTTTGGTCAGTAACCCAGATGTATAGACATTTTGGAGATGCTGGGATATAAAAAGCAGAATCATTTTCATGCTTAATACTCAATTCAAACCGTCTAAACTACCAAAAAATCAGGAAAATGTGTGGAGGCTGCTAAAGCTTACAGAGAAGGAACTGGTCAGCAGGAAAGGCCATGACATTTTGAGAAACTGAGGTTAATAGGTGGTTAAGATCCATGCGAGCTGGCTCCTTCGTCTTAGAATGACGACTAGGCACTTTTGCTTTTTATTTGCTATCCTGACATAGTGAACTACCTCATTTTTTTGCCGAGCCCACACACAGCTGAAGACCTTAAATGTTCCAAATGTTTGGAAGACTACAACCAGATGGTGTGTGGATGGTGAGAGAGGCTCAGTATCAGCTCATCGATGATCTGTATTGTCAAAGCCAAGTTAGGCAATCAGTTGATCTTTACATTCTGGACATTTAGTTAATTATCCAAGACTTTAAGGATTTTGAGTCTTAACCTTTTGGATCAAAATACTGATCAGTCATAAACACATAAACCATTAAAACATCCCTCTTCAACCAATTCACCATTGAAGTCAATTGATGAAAAAATAGTTTATTACAAGTTTATTTTTGGTTGAGCAAAAATTGACCATTTTGTGCAAAAAAAATCCTGCTTTCAAATGTTACTTGCGAACTCGTGGGAAGTCTCGTATCACACTCGTGAACTGGAGCTTTGAGAAAATTCCCCCTGAGGTTGTGAATACCACAAGAGGGGCGTTCACACGAACTCTTCTAGCGGACGCGGTAATTGCATTTGAAGGCAGCAAATAATCAGGAACAGTGGCGAGTTCAGATGTGCCAACATGGCTGACCTCCGGATTGATGACGCGCCGTGAAAACACTCTATACTCACTCTTTGGCAAAGGCAAACTCCTCGGGTGAGAGCAGTGACGGATCTCCCTCCCCTCGAGACTTTTCTCTCTCCAGGACATGAGGGAAAAACTTCTCAATCTAGACACACAGAGATCAGACAATTTTGTCAGCAGGCACCGGCTGAGATGGGAGTTTTTATTTTTCACGCTGCACTGTTGACCTGACCGACCTTCTGCAGACGAGAGCGCAGGTAGCTGCTGAGCACAAAGCGAATCCTGTCTATTTCCATGCGGTGGATGCTGGCCTTCGCGTCACCTTTCTTCACCCGCTGCAGGTTTTCTTCCTGTTGGCGGAAAGGTCAGGACACGGTCAGGAATTAACATTTCTTTTTTTCAGGGTGATTCACAATGAGAGATAAACAGCAGCTTGGGAATATGTTGGAATATGACTGCGTTATTAGAATCCATTCATTTTCTGCTAATTAAATGATGTGATAATTTGGATGAATGAGTATGTAGGTACATAGAGCCACCTCTGTCTCCACAGCTGGATCAAATGTTGGGATTCAAACAGCAGAAATGTGAAAAGGACACACTGACATACAAAAGCTTCAAATCATAGACTTTATAACACATGGACGTCTCCATGACGTCACCTATAGGTTCCTGAAGACCAATTGTGAAGCGCTATCCTGTATGAAAGATGCTATACAAATACAGTTTGATTGATTAATTGATTGACTGAAAATAGCAAGACTTCTGTCAGAAAGGGCTTTCTGACTCAAACCATGCCCTTAATTATGCATAACTTTAAGCTTTACTATAATTTAAACGGGTGAATTATATAAAGATTCAGCTCTGTACACTTGCATAGGGAAACGAGCTTTAGAGACCATAACCTCTAAGGCAGCCTCAAGTGACCATTCAAGGAACTGCAATTTCTGCACTAAAGCACTGGCTTCATTTTTTGGCCAGTATGGCGAAGCAAACCATCTAGTACAAAAATATTTCCCTAGAGATGTAGAGTGTATATATTTTCCAAATGACACATTTAATGATACAGTCAGCTCCTCAAGTCTTTGGACAGTGACACCAGTTTTGTTATTTTGGCTCTGCACACTACTATATCACATTTCAAATGAAACCATTAGTATGTGCTCCAAGTGCACAGTTTCATCTTTAATTTGAGGGTATTTACATCCAAATTGGATGAATAGTCTAAGAATTACAGACATTTATATTTATAGTCCACCCGTTTTTGGATAGGTGTGAGTTATTCCATCATCAGCGTGTGAAACAAGCAAGAGAAATTACTGCAGTGCCTCAACATCACCTTTTCTCTGAATACAAACCAATGCCATCAGGAAGAGGACCTGCATGCAAAAGTGCAAGTCAAACCACTTGAAACTATCATTTGTTGCAGCCTCCATCAAGCTGCAGAAATCTAATGCTAAATCTTAGTGCAACAGAACAATCTACAATAAATACACGCGCACCTTTACATTTTGATTTTTCCAGATGCTTTGAGCAGCCGCCTTGTCAATGTCAAATGTCTCCTTATGTTTTAAGATGTTTTCATGTCATGCGAAAGTCTAGCATCATGTCAGACACTTTGTATGTCTTTGTATATGATTTTTTACGTAAAGCAATGGACTGTAGCCCTGTGCCCAAGTTTCTCCTTAGGAACAATAAAGTCTACCATACTCAACTGCACCGACTCTACGTCACGCAGAAATTTGCCGATAAAAGGCCCTGAGCGGCTATCATATTTTCATTTGGAATTTGTTCCTGGTATGAATGAGGCCTGAAGAGGTGATGATGGAATTTAAGGAGACAATTGTGGGCCTGCAAAATCAGACATAATTAATTGGAGAAATAGCAGAAACGTTTGTTTTTTCCAAACTGTTTGGCACAATCTGATCTGAGCAATGCAAAATGGTCTGCTATACCCCCCACAGGTGGACGGCAGAAAAATCTTTTCCTTCGTGAAGAAAAACCCCTTTTCAACTGTCAGCCACATCAAGAGGACTCTCCAAGAGGGAGGCATATGTTTCAAAAACCACAATACAGAGAACGTCACCAGAATAACTGCAGAGGGGGTACCACAAGATGCAAACCACTTATAAAACTTAACAACTGGAAGGCCAGGACAGAGTTTGCGAAGAATTACCTAAAAAAAAAACAAAAAAAATGCAGATTTCTGGATAAGATCTTGTGGACTTGTGACACACAGTTACACCTCTACTAGAGTGGTGGAAAGAGAAGAGAATGAGAACAGCTCATTATCCTACACATGCCACCTCATCTGTAAAACATGGGGGAGGTAATATAATGGCATGGGCTTGTATGGCTGCCAGTGGAACTGGCACTGTCATATTACTGATGACATGACTGTTGAGAAAATCAGCAGGAGGAACTCTTGAGGTTGACAGAGCAATCGTATCTGTACTTTCCGCCTGCATCATGTTCCCACCACTTTTTGGCAACCATTGGCATGCAAGCTTTTTTTTTCTTTTTTTTTTTTGCAATTTGGCAATGGGACTTAATTGGCAATTGTTTTCAGCCACAAGCACTTCACATAGCAGCAGGACAATGAACCAAAACATACTGCCAAAGAAACCTCTGGCTTTTTCAATACCAAAAAGCAGAATGTTCCCGAATGGCCGAGCAAACAGAACTTTTTTTGACGTCTGCGGGTTAGGGTTAGTTATGTATTATGTTAATTTGTCTGAGTACTTTCGGCACCCTGAAATGTGCAGAACTAGATTTTTGGGGCGAGGACATCTCTGCAGCACTGCAATACTGTTTTCTCACACATTTTTCCTTTTTTTTCAAAAATGAGATTTGGATATTGCACTTGGCCATATTGCAGTGTTGATAATATTGTGATTAATTGTGCAGGCCTCCTCCTACTCCATTATTAATACAGTACCTTTAAAAACAGTTATTACTGTTTTAAATGTAATATATCAATAAACTTATTATTACAGATGCACCAATATTACTATGTAGATAACAGTAAAACACTTATGACACACTTTTTAACACTTAACATCTTGCTATTAATACTTTTGTGTGTGTACAGAACAGGAGCTGGCATTTTTACTACATTTATTGGAGCAACACTTGATGAAAGCAGTCAGCAGCATGTTTGTGCTCTCTGGTGACATTTAGAAACGTGGGTTGAATCATGACTGTTGAATCTGAACATGCAGCCCACAGATCAGGAGGTGTTCCCCGTCTCATTTACCATGTGCGTCAGCTGCTCCATCACACACTCCACCACCTCTGACCTGTTCTCCAGCAGCTCCGGGGAGAACTTCTCATTCAGCCAAGCCTGCAACACACACACACACACACACATACAGACACACAACCGTGATGACAAAAGTTTATGACACTTAATGGGATAATGTTAAAAAAAAATCAGCTCACTTCTTCCAGCTTGGCGATGAGCTCCGCCGGCGTCATGACGTCCTCCTGACTGTCATCTTGGTTGACGTCGCTGCCGTCATCTGAGAAAGCGTCCGACATAGTTTCCTTTTACGAGGTAAACAAACAAAACACTGAGCTAAACCGAAACACAATCCGTATGTCCAACTTTTAAACTAAGTTATGCGGCGATTCCGGTAATTATTAGGTAAAAGTTTACTGAAGAAACAACTGCTCCCTGCACAGCAGCGTCTATTCACTGGAGAAGTTCCTTGTTTATTCGCGCCACTGAAGCTCTTCTCGCGAGATTTTGACGTGTTATTTTTGTTCCTGCGTACGGGTTGTAAGGCAAGCTTCCTCTCAGACTACGTTCAATGCGTACCACCAAAACCAGGGATATACACTCAGATGCCTTACTATATAGAATTTAAGTCTGAGATTTCCATCATCGTGGTGTAAGAGTGTAACCCTCCTTCTGTAGGAGGGGGGATTTTAACAATGCCAAGCAGCAATTCTTCCTGTGAGTCACAGCGAAGGGAAATCATTTGTGTGACGTCTGTTTTGAATACACATAGATAGTGAAAACAAGAAGTACTCCACCACATGTAAACAGTTATTATATTGAACTAAAAGTAAACTAAAAAGTAAAAATAAGTTTGGAAAGAAAAAAACATTTGAATTAACTGTAATAAAAATAAAAAACTAGACTTGAGAAAAAAATATTTCTAACTTAAATTATAGGCTATTGTGTGCTTACAAAACTAAGCAAAATTAATTTAAAAAATATACAGAAAAATGTTTCTTGTTTTAGTCTTTGTCAGTTTCTTTTCAATGCAACAAGCATGAGGAGACACTGGCGCATATGTTTACTGAGACTGGGATGTTCTTAAATCTTGCCCCTGACAAATAGCCCCCATATTATAGAAAAAGCTAAAACTATTGCTGAAAACTGAAAACCAAACTAAAACAAAATATTTTTAAACAATAAAATCTGAAGAGACATCTACTTTGGAAACCAACTGAAACTAAACTGAACTGAGAGAAAAAGTGACAAAACACAAATGAAAAATACAAAACTATTACAGCTTTGTAAATAAGTATACACACTGTTATGTATTTTATGCTACAATTACACATGAAAATGTTTGTAATTACCCTCTTTTGTAAGTGTAACGATAGTGGCAGATTACAATGGCGCACCAAATAGCATTTTTATTGAATTTTAATTGGAGTTGAAACTGTGAAAATACAATTATTTTGCATTGTATGAAACAGTTTTATTTAAATATGATTAAATATGTATAATGTATTGTTAACAAATCAGAACTCAGCATTGGATATGGGATTATGCAGCACTTATAATATGGGTACAAATTATACCTATTCTTAAATGCTTAATTAATGCATGACTCATGATGATTCATGTACTTGCTCAGCCTCTCTGAAAGCAAAACAGTACCTGAACTTTGAATATTTATTTTAAATCAAACTGGTTGTCAATGCAAAAATTGCTATAATAATCATAAATACAGGTACATAAATAAATTCTAGGGTAACTGGAATCCAGCTAACTTGATGTATGCAGTAACTATAAATTAATCACATTGTCAGTGACATGATTGATAACAGAATGTAAAGATACTGCAGTAATTCATGTGTTGAATCATCAAAAGTCATTCATTATTCAAGCATTACTAAAGTATATGATTTGTACCTTTATTGTGTTTTAAGCGTTACCGAAGTATGTACAACCTGTAGCTAATGAACACATAATTACATTATTTACACACACAAGAAAAAAGTGAAAAAAACAAACAAACAAAAAAGATCATATCACCATCAAATGAAAGCCAGTTTCCCACAGATTCCCAAAGTTCAACATGCCAGGCCTCCTCTGCACTACTGTGTCCCTCCTTCACCCATGTGTATCTTAATCAGCTAGTGTGAATTTAACAGAAATACCATCATCTGCTTCGTTTGCTCCAGCTGTCTTGCTTCAGACCACATTGTGGCCCGCAGCAGTATCTCGTTTGTCTGATTTCCTCTTCCTCTTTCCTCCTCATTGCTCTTGCATCAGAATTCATTGTTATTTTCACCAGTAATGATCTTGCATCCGATGTGGCAATACCACAGTACTGATGTTCAGTATTGTTACGGCAGCTTCTTCAATCTGTGCTACACCTGCAGGGTTGTAGCCAGGTCTCAGCAGAAACTGGTCGGAGGGCTGCAGTCATTTTGTGAAGCAGATCAACAAGACATTAAATAACACAGCTCGCATTTATTCCCAGGAGAGAGGTTTGTGCTGAAAAACAAGAGCAAATTGTTAGGAAGAAGGATTACAGTGTCACAACTCACATTTTTGGGATGATGAATCACTGAAGTAAGAAAAAGTCAGTTTTATTTCGCAACACTGGGGCTGAACAGCTGTGCATAGTGACAGGAAAACACAGACTAGTCCTGCCCATTTTCTCATTTATTGTAACTCATAAATGCCCGTTATTTACTTAGTCACTGATGTATTTCTCATTTATATGACAGCCCATTTCCTCCTGATGAAAAAAAAAACATATAAAACAATCAAAGTAATCTCAACAACAGATGGTGAAGCACCTACTGCAGTGCCACCACAACCTCCAGCACAGATTTTGCTCTGTTGTTTTGTTGAGAAGTTTTAGTTTAAGTTTTCTTATATAGATGTATGCAAAGATCTTAATAGTATATAATATAATCTCAGTTTTCTCTAAGACACATGGAATAGTGTAATGATATGTACATATACTGAGCGTCCTGAATTTGTCTAACTGTATAAACTTAATTTGGAAATAATAAACAGGACAAGAAGTCCCAACCTCTCAATCTAAACAATGTTATTCATTTAGAACATAAAATAGAGTTAAATCTTACTCAATTGTCCCTCCTGGCCCCCTTTACAGTCATTTTATACACCATGAAAACAGTGGCGGACTCAGGTTGTCTGAGGAGCAGGGGTTAAAAAAATAAAAGGGGCACCAGTTGTATACGGTGGGGCACCAGCACACTGAAAGTTGTGAAACTGTTACAATCCCTGGTTAGATCAAATTGTTTTATTATGTGGCTTAAAGTACAACAACTACTGCACTTATGTAATAAAAACACAAAGGAAACCATTAAATATACCATTTACAAGCAAAAAAATACTTGGATTATTCTGTCATGGTGAAATATAATAGTCAGTTCAGCAACATTTCTACAATAAAAAACAATGGACCAAAGGTTTTAGTATGATTTATGTTTATTTTTGTCATTTATTTCTGATCATTTACTTCTTTATGTTTAAATACATTTGAATGACAACGAGATCTGCATATACAATCTAAAATATTTAACACTGATAAATGGTACATACAATATTTTTACAGAATTATTTTGTTCAACAGACTTCACATTACAGTACATTCTACACAAAGTATTGACATTGTGCGTAAGGATACATGATACAGAGTTTTAACTACCTGCTTCATAAAAGCCTGTAGTTTATGCACATTTGAGGGTAAGAAAGGCTAAAATGTGAGCAAAGATGGATGATTTAATATTCCTGACATCTGACATCACTATCACGACAAAAAGAAAGAACAGTTTTGACTCTTCAAATATTCATTTGGTTTTCTTGTAAAGCTCATCAAAAACTTTGGCTTTTATGGAGTATTTTGCCTAAGATGAAAAAATAATTATATAAATATCCTATTATTGGCTGATAATTTATCAGCCCCGATATTTATCATCCGTAATTGTGCAAGTGAGTACAACTGTGCAAGATCTGCAGCCTTGAATTTAACTTAACTGGGTTTGTTTGAGCAATCTACTGTGAGTTTGTCATAATAATTAAGATTTATCTTTAAATGAGAAATCTGTAATGTATTTACTGTAATAAATCATAAAATGACCATGATATGTCATCAGAGATCAAGGAACCATGTTAAAACAATCGCTTCTCTGACAACAATGCTACAGTTGCGGTGTCCTCTGAAATTTCTATTCCGGGCCGGAATAATTTAGTTTGCCCGTTTCATCTTAATTAGAGTTCAAATTAATGCCGAATGCTGCTGAATGAGTAAGTGTCTGTTTATGATTTGGAATAAATCATCAATAATCTTTTAGAAGGCGTAGATGTTCATAACAGTTAAATTGAGCAATTTGTTAATGGAGTCTGGCAGGCAGTGAGACAAGCAGTCACTTACCTCAAACTCCAAAGGCAGAGTGTGAATTTTCAGAGCAGAGGGCTTTTGTTTTCAGAATAACGGGTTTAACTTTACATTGACAGACAACTGACATTTGAAAGCACCTGATCAACATAAAGCGTAGGACTCATCCTCGCTTGTTACTTGTCAATTTCCGATGTTGCATACGTCCTGTACTCCTGCAGTGTTCCTGCAGCGTACCAGAGTCTGGGAAGGAGTGGGCGGGGGAAAACAACTCGCTTCAACCATAGATCATATATTAAATAGAATTTCAACCTATTCAATATACAGTCTAAGGCTCCAACTTGCTATTGGGACTGCAGAACTCATTTTTGCACACTTAATTGCTACATATTGCTCCTTTAAATTATTTTTTTCCCCTTTACATTGTTTAAAGTAAAACTTAAAGACTTTTAAATTTTGGGTAAAAAGACATTTTGATTTGATCACTTGATGGAAAGGTTACAGGTTATCAGAAGGCACCGGTGCACTTTTGTGGCCTAAATTAAGCACTTGTTTGATGCACTTGGATGAGTCAACCTGTTTCACTGTGAGCGTATAAATATCTTTAGCCACTGTGACTTAATTTCCCTTCAGTCTGGTTTGGTCTTGTGTTGACCTTCTGTCTTGGTGACAGAAGGTCAACACATCCATCAGATAACGACTACTGGGGGTGGGTGAAGCCAACCTAAATATTTGTGTTGCATACTAATGCTAATGTTTAAAACACAAGTAAGGCTTCACCAAAATGACACAGAACAATAGAAAATTGGGCCAACAAGCTCAATTCACCATATTCACACAGCAGCCATTTTCCTCTGATGTCACACTCCGGTTGGGAAGCTCAAATGTTGCAGAAATGTAGAGAATCTTGCAAATCGTTGTAATTTGATTAATCCTTGATTGATCAGCAGTTGAAGAGACAAGAGAGAGTGAAAATCTGAAAAACATATTTTAAGCTAAAACACCATATTTAATAATCCATTTGAGAGACAACATCTAACGTTAGCATTCCGTTTGATAGTGTGACACAATATGATAGAAAGTAAATTAAATGCACATCTTGAACACATTTATTTAAGCCTGGAAGTAAAACACACTGGATGTAATCAAGCTATCTGTCTCTTGTCTAAGTAAGCTAAGCAGCTAAAACATGGTTATCAATATGTGAGGTTTTTTACAATTAATTTACATCTTCCTATCATATTGATAACACTTGTGGCTGAATGCTAATGTTAGCTGTTGTGTAACGGTGGCTAATGGGTTATCAGTTCAACGCTACATAGAAATATGTGTTCCTGTGAGCCTTCAAACAGATTTTTAAAATTACTTTGTGATAATAAATTAACATAGATCCGATTAGATTTTGGCTCTTTGTACAGCTGGCACGGCTGCAGCTGCGGCTAAGATTAGAATTGCCTGCAGATTTTCAAATGTCTTTCTCAGATTAACCATCATAACGTAATCCTGGAAAATATAACTAAATAGTGCTAAAATTGGGGGCTGAGTGGGCGGTAAACCCAAGTTCAAGCACAGGCTGAAACGATCACGGAGCTCACCCATGAGCTCGCTGAAGCGTGCACTGCTACATCCTGCAAAACCACACCTATCCTGGTGAAGTGCCAAGTTTTTAGGTGGTCTCTATGGTAAATGGCTGCCTTCATTTATTTTTTGTCAAGTATTTATGCGTGGAGATGAACTACAAAGAATCACAGCTTGTGAGGATAAATGGGACTCATGGCAGGTAGGGTATATCCAGTTTGGGGGTTTAACAGAGGAATTGGGTAGGGATACGGGTAAACAGCCGGCCCAATGAGCGCAGAGTGGGCCGGGCCCAGTGGGACATGGCGGTACATTAGCTGAGATTGAGGTAGTCTCATCCTGTTGGGGAGAAACGCAGGGTGTAATGGAGGCTGGTGCCGAGAGTCTCTCCCTGATTTGTCGTAGTTTGACAGGACGCAGGACGCCGGCAGGCTGGCACTGGAGTGAGACAAACTCTGCTGAGTGGCAGGAGCTTTCTGAAGCATTGTCCTGGATTTCTCCCTCTTCTCTGTCTGATAAAGCCATGGAGCCATATTGTTAAGCTTCTTTGCACAAGTCAGAGAGTCATCGTGCTGCATCAGCCTGCCTTGGTGGGTTTTGTAACCCGGTCGGACGGCAGCGGGCCGCAGGAGCGGCACAGATTTTGGAACAACTTTGGTGAAACTAGAGGTAGATGTTGGAGCCCAGTCAGATTTCACAGTGAGGGAGGAGGATGGGTGGAAAGGATAGGGGAAATATCTGCTACTGCCTTTGAGGATTGGCTTCCAGGCGGTGTCTTTATTCGGGCCTTTGATTGAGTCTGCGGATTGGGAACTGATGTGAGAAATGTCTTTATTCTGTCCTGCAGGGTCTTTGGATGTCTGACTGCAGCTCACAGACTTTCTTTCCTCACTGGATGTATTTTTCTCAGAGCTGGAGGAGTTACAGGGGATCTCAGAGCTTGATGCAGGTTTATCTTCATTCCTTGTTGCACAGTCCTCAGATGAGTCAGAGTAAGGGGAAGGTGTGCGGGAAGAGGAGGAGGACAAAGGGACCGGGGAGCCTTCAGAGGAGTTGCAGTTCTGGCTGGAAGAAGCCCGCGCCGGAGACTGGGAGCACTGGATGACGGAGGGTCTTTCTTTCTCCTCGCTCTGGGGCAAGTTAAGGCTGGCCTGAGCCATTCGCTTCTTTTTCTCCAGCGGGGAGATGACCTCTCCGGCAGCAGAGGGGATGTGAGTGGTCCAGGGGCTGGACATGGGGACTTGGACAAGGCGGGCATAGACAGAAGTGCAAAGGTTGCCGTTGGCTCTGTTTGGCTGGGAGCAGTCTGGATGGTGTCTGTCGGAGGTGGTGGCCCACAGAGCGTGGTGAGGATGCATCACTGCTTCACTTTGGCACGCGGCATCTGGACTCCTCTGGGTGAGTATCTATAAAATTATACAGGGGTTATTTTAAGACACATTGGGCCACATGGAAGAACATTTTTATATTCTTATCTTAACTTTATCTTACTTTAGGAACATGCCACATAACCTCAGATTACTGTGTAAATGATCCATCTGTGCATATTTGAGTGCATGTGCATGAGACTTGTAAATTAGCATAATTAACGCTGCAATAACACCATGTAAAGCTACACTTCCTGCCCCATATATCAGGAAGTGTTCATTCATACAAATAGCATCAAAGCATGAAAAGAAGAACTTTATGAGTTTGAAAATAGAAAGACTCAAATACAGACAGACAGAGAGTCGTTCCTTTATAGATGTTACCTCAGAATCCATGTCTCTATCCGACTGAGTCCTTTTCCTCTTCCTCTCAGCTTTCTGGACCTTGCCATCTAGATTTCTCTTATACGGCTTCCGTGGCTTGCTTGGAGGGAGAGGTTTGTCCTCCTCTCCTTTTACATGTCGTTCGAAGGGCAGCACCAGCCTAAACAAACACATTTCTGGTTA
Organism: Lutjanus argentimaculatus; assembly: GCA_034769285.1. Lineage (NCBI taxonomy): Eukaryota > Metazoa > Chordata > Actinopteri > Lutjaniformes > Lutjanidae > Lutjanus > Lutjanus argentimaculatus. The sequence continues at coordinate 16,227,858 of JAWZSL010000017.1, forward strand.
TGAATCTGTTAATAGAGCAGCTGCATTGTCAGGTCAGATGTGAACCGAATCATCCTCACTTCTCATAGTGTCTGCGAGTGCAAGTAGCAGCGCTGGTGCTTCCAGGACTTCCTCCCAGCTCATCGTACACCTTCTTCCAAAGTCGCCGTGCTGTCACCTGTTGGAAAACACAGTGTGGAAAATGTGCATGTGTGAGAACATTGGCTGAAATGTGGGAGGTGACGGAAATATTTTGAGACAATCAATGGCTCATCACACTATATATCCAGTGACATGTGAACAAAAATGCTCATGGAGCCTGTTTACTGTAAGTACAACCTGTAAGTACAACCCCAATTCCAAAAAGTTCAGAATGAGTCTATATTTACAAAAAACGATAAAGTTAAGCAGTTTGAACATTAAATATTTTGTCTTTGTACTGTATTGCAAAGTAAGCGAAGTCAAGTAATACAGACAACGACGGTTAATTGATGGAGTTTGGATTGGTTCAAATCCACCACAAAGTCTTCAATGAGTATCCTGTGCCTCTTAAGAGTCGTACAGCCAAACGCAAACAGCTCATCCTGTCATATTATGGAAAGACGCAACCTCCACTTTTACTTGTCTGGCTTTCCATCTTAAATGGATGAAGTGAGATCTTCAGACAGCTGTTAACATCTGGGTTTCTCTGAGAAATTGATCCTTGCACTTGCCAAAGCTTGCTTCTAACAGCGCTGTTACGGCTGTATGCGATGCCTGCTCAAGTTTAAAATGCCAACTTTGTGCCTGAATGTATGTTGTACTGTGTCGGTGTTGTAGGACTGACTTGCACAACCCTTTCCTGAATTAAAGGGATGGTTCAGCTTGGTTAATGCAGGGTCGTATGAAGCACTTATCGATAGTCAGTGTATTGAAAATAATTTGCAAATCATTGCATTCTGTTTTTAATTACATTTTACACAGCTTCCAATCTTTTTTGAATCAGGGTTGTACATCATTTGGTTCACTGCAATGCAAATTACTTCAAGACACAGCTTGTTACCACCAGGGGGGCTCAAAATTTGCAAATTATTGTTTATGATATAGCTATTTGCACTTTCCACGAGGAGGACACTGCAGTGAAAACTGTTCCCTGTGGTCTGACCACCACCTTGAATGGTACTTTGCTACTGAATGTTGTGAAAGAATGGGCGAATGAGACACAAAATTGTAAAGCATTATGTACAGGTAGCCATTTATCATTCGAATTCTTACAAAACTTGCACCCCGACACCTGCTTTCAAGTCTAGTTTTAAAACATTGTTTTGTCGGTTGCTCTTCAAATGCCATGTCTGCCGGTGTTCACAACTGAAAAAAACACTTTCATTTTTAACTTAACACACATGGAGGTGCGTTATATTGTTGTTTACACCCTTGGACACCGTGGGGGTCCTCTATTGTTGAGAGCCCCAGCCCCGCTCTGGTGCTATTTCAGTATGAGTTGTACTCTCAGACTTTGGCCCACAGTGTCAACATCAAAGACAACAGAGCATGGGTGGTGATACAGCGAGAGCTCAGCAGCCGAAATGTCCTCCGGTGTGGTTAAAACCACTGTGTCACAGCACTTGACCTATAGCTCACTTTCCACCTTGAAACCTGCAAATACTGGGGCATCTTGCGTCAGTCAACGGACTATGAAGCGTAGAGAACTTGTACTTACTGAATCATAGCCCCCAAGTTTCTCCACAGCTTTGAAGATTCTCCAGAGATTGACTGGAAGTTTAAAAAAAAACAAAAAACGAGAACCTAGTTATTTTATTCAAATTCCACATGAATGTTGAGCTCATTCAACAGCAGTGCTTCTTAACTCACTCTGCTTGAAGCCCAGATGTGGGATCCTTTCTATGGGTGTACCTCTGTCCTTCATAAAGGAGTGCAGACTTGACACAAACGCCTTCTCCTCCATCTGCACTAGATTGGGCCTCACTTCTTCCTCACATTCAGTCATAGAGTCATGAATCTCAATGACAGGGGGAGAAACCTATAGCGCAGATAAAAACGGATACATTAGAGAAAAAAAAAATGTTTTGCATCAAACTCAAGTAGCTCCTGTAAATGCGACACGGTCCACCGCCCTTATATAGAAACCTGTTTTACAGTTGACAGAATTATCACAGATGGGAAAAAACGACACTCAGAGTCATCTCATGGGATGCAAATGTTGAAATGAAACATCAAAATCAGAGGGTAGGGTTTTACCACTACTTTCAATAGATAACCGCTACACATCCTGTCTGGAGAGAAAGCAGCAGACTTGTGGGGTTTTTGGTCTAGAGTTTGTCTGTCACTGGTGTTGCAAATGTCACTTTGAAAAACAAACATGAGCCAAAACAGCAAAGTTCTGCATAAAGTGTAGTAAACACTCAAGGTGGCAAAAGTGCACACGTTCTTTACTCAAGTACAGATAACTGTGTAAAGACAAATACTCCGGTAAAAGTAGAAGTTCTGATTCAACTTCTTTATCCAAGTAAAAGTGAAAAAGTACAGGCTCTGAAATGTTCTCAAAGTTTAAAAGTAAAAGTAAAAAAAAAAAGTTTCTGCACAAACATAACTGAACCCAGAGGTGGGAAGTAAGTACTAAGTACAAACACTTTGTTGGTGTACTTACTTTCCACATTTTAACATTTTAAATATATAAACTTTCTGCTCCCTACATTCTAAAAACAGGTTTGTTATTTTATAGTTTTAATACATTTGAGGGGAATTGTTGATTAGTTTTGTTTTGCGTCATTGCCCGCCACCTTCACAACATCAAGACGGTTTTAAACCTAATTGGTGATTCCTTGGTGTATCTATCAGTGCACATCGTGCATGACAGATGTAACAAGGCAAAAAAAGATGTTAGAAGATGAAAAACTGATGTAAAAGATGCAACAGGCAAAAAAAGACATAACAGTACTTAAAGGACCTAACAGGATGGATAAAATGTGACAACACAAAAAAGATGTAAACGACGTAAAAGACGTAACAAGACAAAAAAGACCTTACAAGACGTAAAAGACCTGACAATCCTACAACGACTTAACAAGATGTAAAAGATGAAACAAGACGTAAAAGACCTAACAAAATGCAGAAAATACTGCAAGACAAAAAAAGAGTGTAAATGATGTAACAACGTGAAACTACTTACTTTTTACTTTTATACTTTGTGTTCATTTCACATCCTGTACTATCAGTACATCTACTTTTACAAGTTTTTGCACTTTTGAACTTTTGACACCTCTGACTGAACCTCATATTAGGTTAATATAATCTATAATATATAATATACAATATAGTAATAACAGTATAATTCAAAGACAATTAAACTTAAAGCATTTAATTTCTAATAAAACAAACAAACAAACAAAAAAAAAAAAACAATATACTGAAAATAATGTGCATTAATTAGAAATTCCCTCACCTCTGCAGGACTGCCAAAATCTACAAAATTAAAGTTTTTTTTTTTTTTTTTTTGTAAATTCTCAAGAATGGGTTCCGGGTAAATAAAGATACTGCTGCATAATATCTAGTAATATCTAACTCATTGCAGTATTTCTGCAAACTGGTGCCAGTAACTTTAAAGAGGACTTGAAGATACCAAGAAATTATCTGTCTGAAGTGTGAGACTACCCAGAACTCCAGTACAAGAAATTGACAATGTCACTATTTGTGGTTTGTAAGAAAGGAGAAATGAAACAGTGAAGGCATGCAGAAATAAAATCATCAGTTGGAGGGATTTAGAGAAGTATAGAACAAATAAGACTTAAGAAGAGAAACTGTTTTCAAGGATGATACCACTTCTTTGATATTATTCCCACTGTCTCAAAACTGGTTCACACAGCAGCTTACTCACTTCTGTTATTGCAGTTAAATCATAGATTACGGTATATCATGCCACATATTTAAATATGAAAGCTTGTATCTCACTGTGTCGATCAATTTCAATAGATTGGATGTGAAAAGAGACCACGTTGGACAGTGTCAATATTTTACTTTGAATCACCACACACGCATAAGCAGCTTTATTTCGTTGTACAACAAAACGGCTCGACGTGGTTTCATATTGAATCAAGTTCCTCTATGTGGTTCCTGGTTCCGAGAAGTAGGCCTCTAGAGTGAGTAATAGTGAAGGTGCAGGCCTCTAACCAAGATAGCCCCGACTGAGTCACAGCTCAGTGGCTCCACACTGACGTTCCCAGCCAACAGCCAACAGCTCTGACTTTCCACTGTTATTCTCTGTCACCTGCTCTTCCCACTGCACATATTATGTTTCTATTCAAATCTCTACGGCTGGCGAGTACCGACAGAGATTAGTTTTGAACCCGATTAAATCGTGGTTTGACTTTCAGTTATGTTGCACCAAACATTTAGCTTAAAATTGAGACACATTCAATTTTAACCTCTTTAACCACCATTTAGTTTATTTTTTTAAACCGTGATTAAATGTAATTCTGTTGCACCAGATCCTCCAATCTAAAATGTCTTCCAGTATTAAATTTAAATTTACACTTGAGGAGGTTTAACTTAACCATAAAATAGCTGTCTTTTTGAGATAAACTGAGCATAATAATCAAGTTGCATCTCTCCTGCTAGTTGTGGCTAGGCACTCTCTTTTTTCTTTACTATGCTGTTATCCTTTTTTAAACTTATATTGCTTTATTTGGCCATGTTGCATCATTAATTTAGCTATTTTTAGAGAGTTATAATGTAACGTTTTGTTAACTTTTTAGCAAGCTAGCACACAATGTGTCATTTATTTAACATTTTGTTAATTTAGCATTTTAGCAAGCTAGCAGAATTTGGGCAAGCAAGCTTCTCCGTACTGATATTTTTAGTTTACATCAATAAATTTGGATTTAGTAAACAGAAATTAATCTTTAATTTTGCTACAGATCTCTGCTTGATTATAAATGTGGATTTACTTGTTGTTAAAGGACCAGTGAGTAGGATTTAGCACATCTAGTGGTGATATCGCATATTGCAAACACACCATCTCATCCCTTCCAATGCACGTAGGACTCTATGAAAGAGGACCTGCGCCCTCTTGTAGATATAGCCAGCTCATTCTAAGGTTACAAAAACGCAATGATTCACAGTGATTCAAGTGATGATACACAAATGAAAACATACTTATGAATATTATGTTCAATATCTGCCACAATTTGCTAATAAATCCCTGTAAATCTCACACTCTGGACCTTTAAATCTAGCTATGCTCAACTCTGATCAGAACTTATCTTAGATTAAATTAGTCTTTGATGGTGCAACCCAGTCGAAATGTCTAAAAATCACATTTCACAAACCACTTCTTGTCTGTATTTCCAGAACTGCGATTGGCTAATAAACATGCACACCTGCATCTTACATTATGAGAAGATTGAAAAATGTTGCTCGGGATCTTGCATAAAATTCACCAGTATTCACGGAGGGCCTTTTAACTTTCAGTTATTGTTTTCAGATCTGATTCACAAAACTTTCGGGTTCGTGCATCAATGGTTGCCTACAGGAAACGTCTGCACTCGAAGCCACATACTGTAGCCCCTGTGCAGCAGCTCTCACTCTACACCAGAGAGCGAATATCATTGTGAAACATCATTCGGTTGATTTCCACTAGATGAAATTTTTTGGAAAACCGTGTGGGTGATGTTGATGTCAATGTGTTGATATGTGACTCTCGCTATGATTGTCAGTGGCGTGCTGAATTGATGCAATCGGCAGGCCAGCAGTCACCACAGAAACCACCAGGCTTTCAACTAACATCAGCTTTTGGAAATTTGATGAGCTAATTTGTGTTTCTCATATTGTACCTCTCAGTTCAGTTACCAGAACAGTGGCTGTGAGACGACCTCCTGCAGTTTCTGTATGTGCAATGAAATATTGTGCTATGTCTCTGAGGAGTTAGATGTGCGTGCAATACAAGGCAGAATCACTTATTCCTTGTTAGTCATTTCACAATCGGCCGCGATCAAGATGAAACAACTGTACACACAGAATCAGCACTTCGAAAATTATCTCAAATTCACTAAAAAAGGGAAATGAAAACACAACGCATAACACACTCAGAGGTGTCATGTCTGTACTCACTGATTAACTGTAACTGATGGAAATTAACCCTTCTCATGCCAGAAGCCCAACTGACATTTTATCAGACTGAGATCAGGACATTACCTGGTTTTCTGTCCCCTTGTCGTCATCACTGGCTGCTGTTTGTTGTGACGTCTCACTCTGGTCCTCTTGAGCTTCAAACATTGAAATGAGACGCACAGTTTTACTCCAAAAGAGTACGTAGATTTGAATTTAAAGAGTCAAGGAACCAAAAATATGTTCTTTTTTTTTTTTTTTTTTAAAGTGTTGAAACTGGTTGTCATCACTGCTGGAAATACTTGCCAACCCTCCCTATCTTCCCGGGAGACTCTAATTTTTCATCACTTCCCGGGTCACAATTCTCCCGCGTTTCTCCTGATTTATTATTTATTAATTTTTCACTTTTTTTTTTTCTTATGGAAGGTTTTACAGGAAAGAGCCACATTTTTCTAAGAGCAAATGTAAAATATTAATTTTCTTCATAATTTTTTAAAATCAAATTTGAAATCGTATCACTACGTAAGGTTAAACTCTGCGGTCCGAGCTAATAATTGTCAGTTAAAAGTCATCTACAGGAATCTGTTTGCATACGTCACTTTACAAGTTTATTCGTTAAAAGTCACCAGATGCTGAAAAGTCTATGAGCCCTCCCACCTTGGTTTTGAAATCCTCCCTATTTCTGAGGTCTCACGGTTGACAAGCATGCTTCTGGGAAAGTTTAAGCAATTTGTGTAACAGTCAGATGATCGACCGGCACAAAAAAATAGAAATCTGTAGAACATATTGTCGACTTAGTGTGATATAAAACCACAGGTTGCAAAACCACTTCCTGCTCATGAACAAAACCGCTTGTAAACTGCACTGTATGATATCGTAACACGTAAACTACAGTATTTGGCAATAGTGAGATAATATAGAGCAATAAACTGCAATGTAAAGCATAAATGTTTATTTCCAGCTGTATTTAAGAAAGCAGAGCGACATAATATCAATATTTAAGCAATATAAGATATTGAGAAATACTGTACTTTTTAAAGCTGTTTTTTGGGCATATTTCTAATTGCCATGTTCATTCTTTGAGGAACACAACATGTAAATGTAATCTAAATTGCAACGAAATGTAATTCTGAGAATGAAATGTCATTCTTCACAAACCTCGTAGCCCTACGCCCACACTAATATCATTTGAGTGCAAAACCAATATGCTTCTCTTTTGAGATCACTTATTTCCTGTGCTGTGGCTTGAACCTTTAATTCTGCTTTCAGTAGCCTCTAACTTCTCCATTTCATGTGTGGGAGACACATTTTTGTTATATTGTGTTATTTCTCAAGCACTCTTCAATGTGCACTTACTTTAAATGGGTTTGTTTCTGTATTAAATTAATTAACAGTGGTGTTTATTTTACCAGATATTGATCTCAGATTAATGTAGACACTTGCTTAAGATTGAGGTTGATAATAAATTACTGAGGCATTATGGTTTTATGTATCAAAGCAGTTGATTTCTTTCATAAATTGATATAAGATACATTCATTTACTTTTCTAAAAGCAGACTTGGCACAGTTTTTCATATATGCAATAAACAATGTCATGTAAAGTGTTAATATCTAATCAAATTCAAAAACTTTGCATAGATCTCAAACTATAAAGAGCTAAAGCTGTTGTGGTAAATACATCAAACAGTAAATGTGAAGACTTTCCAGCTTCATTTAAAGATAAAAGCATTTCTCACCCATTTCCAGAAGTTGTCTTCAGGTCTCCAGCTTCACAGTGTTTTGTGACAGTAATTCATGCAGCACCCTCTTCAACTTCACACCACCAAATAGGAAGGCGTCTCCACAGAACAGTTTCATTGGTCGACCAATGACACTGCAGCAAATGAGTCTGGGAAACTGAGTCTTTTTTTTTTTGTCACGCAAGTCTCACAACGTCTGTTTTCTGTTTCACCTGCTGAGTTTCAGACAAAAACAGCAGCTGTGTTTAAAATGTTTGAGCGTGGATCAAACTCACATTACTCCAGTTTATTAGTCCAACTGTGCAGTTTATTGTTTATTTCCATTAGAGCAGTAGACTCGAGTAACATGACTTGGATTTGAGTCAGACTCGAGTCACAAATTTTGACTTCAGATTCAAATTGACAAAATCATTAAAAAAAAAACCTGTGCTTGATTCGTGACGTGGATTTGAGACTTTAAACTTGAGAACACTTGATAGACCAAGCCCAAAGATTAAACAATATGTTATTTAAAAAGTGTAAATCCACAAATTAAATCATATCCTTTCACCATACACCCCCCCAGACAGATGCAACAACTTCCAGCCTTGTTTGACATTTGAAGTCGCACAAAGACCGGTGAGTCAAGACTCTGAAGTTAAAATTGGATAACATTTGATGAAGAGCGCATTATGGCTTGTTTAGGACTAAAAGTCAAAGTTTAGGGCTTGGGGCTCGATTTGGGGCTTGACTTTTTGCATTAGCTAGCAAGCAATGTAACATTTTGTTAATTTTTTAGCTACTTTAGCAAACAATGTGATTTATTGTTACTTTTTTCAGCCAGCTAGCAAATAATGTAACTTTTTGTTACCTTTCTGGCAAGCTAGCAAATAATGTAATGTTTTGTTAACTTTGACTTGACTTGGGAGTGCAAAGACTTGAGACTCACTTGTGACTTGCAAACAGCGACTTGGTCTCACCTCTGTAATAACATGATGAATTTAAGTCGGTGTCTTTTGTTTACAAGGTTGTTGCACAACATGTGGAACTTTAATGTCATTACTACTTTTGTGTGTATTATGACAATTTATTGTGTGAAAAATATCTTTCACAGCATGTGAGTAAAAATCAATTACTTCCACACAGTTTCCATGTTATAATAACTCATTTTGTTGGTATGGTGATACATTATGAAAATCCACATTAATAAACGTGGGAGGGAACATGCAATTGCTTCCATGCGTGTGTGCCAGATCAGTGGACATGGATGTTGTCCGCAGTTAATCTTGCATACTACTGGTCTGATAGCCTTTTTTTTTTGTGCACACCAATGATTGTATGCTACAGGACGTCTGTGATTGAGAATTTCTGAAAAACCTTGAAGGAACTTTTTTTATGGCTCCATGCCAGCGACACCTTTGGCGACAGCATTCTGTTTTCAGCTCAGTCAGACAGTTTTGGTGGCATTGCAGTAGGTGCTTCACCATCTGTTGCCTGGCAGGGATCTGCACTCTACTGAGTGACCTCTTCTGCTTGCACACTGGGATTAAACTCCAATTATGAACACATGTACAGGTACATTCTCAGAATCACTTTGCATGCTGCACGCCTCACAATATCACAAAAATGGTTGGACAAAGAGCCCACTGATATTTTAGTGTTATGAAAAACTTTTGTCTGGCTTTCCATCAGAGGGATACTCTTGAGGAGTTTCTAATGGACTGGCCTTCAATAACAACGTGGCTGAAAGAGGAATGGTTAAAAGAAATAAGTATGTACTTATATAAGTACAAACCACATGTTGTGAACTCAGCTGATGTGACTATTTCTGCTGCTTACTTCCCCCTTTTTTGTTGTTAATGTGATTGTTCTTGTTTTCTGGTTTTTGTTATATTAAGTCTTAACTGTGTGTTTTTTATATTGTTGGCCTTTAACTTTACTATTGCTGAAAATAAAATATATACATTTATGTATTTTGAGAAGAGATCTAGTGGTGATACAGTGATTAAAACACGATCACCTTCATTGCACAGACTGGACTCACTGGGAAGTGAAAGAAGCACTCAACTGATGCCCAAATAAAGCTTCAAAGGTGTCTAAATGCAGGAATAAAAATAATAAAAATACATTTCCTGAAGCATTTTAATGATGCTAATTTAACCACTTACTGTTAATGGAAATTAGTGCTTGAGTATGCATCAAATATTTCTTGGAGCTGACTAATTTCACAATGAATCAGACAAAGTGATTCAGAGGCAAATTATAGAGTTTTGTTTTGTTTTTTAAAAAACGGTACATTCCAGTGTTTGAGGTCACCATGAGATTAGACTGGGTCCCGAAAAAAGTGAGTTGCTATTTCAGCGGGGAAATCGTTCATGTTCAGACATAATATAAGTGTGTTTTATCGGTAAAGATCTAGCCATTTCCTGCTGTCACAAAATACTCTTCTTTTCTTCTAAGAAGTAAAACATGAAATAATGATGAATTAGCATTTTTGAACCTTCCTTCCGTAATTTATTATGAGTGTATCTAAGATGTTAAAATAAAACACAACAGAGGAAGTACAACCCCAAGTCCAAAAGAGTTGGGAGGCTTAGTAAAATGTAAATAAAATCAAAATGCAATGATTTGCAAATCCTTTTTTCAACCTGTATTCAATTGAGTACAGTACAAAGACAAGACCTTTAATGTTCAAACTGTATTGTTTTTTGTAAATATACACGATTCTGAATTTGATACCTGGAACATGCAGGTTTTCGAGCAACATATGCTGCCATCTAATCAACGTCTTTTTAATGCCCCAACTTTTTTGGACCCTGTTGCAGGCATCAGATTTAGAAAGAGTGTATCGACGAATCCTGCGAAGTACCGGAAGTTAACAAGCTACAGTTTGAGCGTGAATTAATGTGAGCCGCCATAAGAAGTTTGCAATTTTCTACTTTTGCACTTACTTTTTATGGAACATTACTTTTGACAACAATGTCTAGGAAGTCGGGAAAAACCTGTGCAAATTTTAACTTTGGACAAAAACAAAATGCAAAATAGACAAGCCTTCACTGAGTCAAAAATATTTACAGAAAGGAACTTTGTTCCTGAAAATCTTCAATACCTGATGAAAAATGTGAATTCATGTATATATATGTTTTTCATATAAATTACACAGTCCTCCACCACTTAAATGCAACGAAGGTGGTCAGTGTTTTCTCTTCTCCATTATCCATCTCTGGCTGTTGTCACAACCAATGTCAAACTACTGTGTAAAATTTTAAGAAAATTAATATCGCCATCCTAAAAGGTACCGTCATCAGTTACTGAGGGCTGCTGTTCAACATCGTCAGTCCAGTTATCCATCTGTCACTGTCAGCAAGCAACAGCAGGCACGATGTCTAGAAGGGAACCCCGATCCCCAAGATCTCTCGAGAGTGAACATTTTGACCGCAACTGGAAGAATCTCACGAGAGTCTCGCAAATTTGGGGTTCCCTTCTAGACCCAGGTGGCAGACACCGAGAGTGACGGACACGACGTGCAACCGCAGCGATGGCGGTGTTCGCAAGATGGCGGAGCACACAAAGCAGTCGCTGGATTTGTCTATATTTACAAAAACAATAAAATTATCAGTTTGAAGGTGTGAGGTTGTAAATAAAATTGATGCTGTGCAAACCTAAAAGGAAAAAAGGGAAAAATATAACAGGTTTGCCGCTGAAATGATATTGTTAAGCACTTAAAACTGGATTTAACAGATAACGGCTGCTCGTACTGTAGGTAAATGAAAGTTTACAGACTGGTTAGGAGCTGCAGGGATTGGAGGGCTTTACTTTTTAAGGAAGAGATAAATCACTACTTCTTTAAAATGGTTTCTACATGAAAGGTTTTGGTTAAAAATAAAATGCTAGGACAATGCAGAAGCAGCGTTTTCCACCAGAGATGAGTAAAAAAAAAGTCTTTTTCTCTACTACTACCAGTAATGAGTCACAGGGAGTTGTCTTGAGCGTTTATGTTCTTGAATCTTTATGGGAACATGTCAGTCCTTGGAAAGCATCGGGGTCAAGTTACTTTTAAGGATTTGCTTAAATAAGACACTTGCTTCACAATTTTCTGCTATTTTCTCACGAAATCATATTTAAAACTTTTTGTATTTCCCCCCCATTTTCCTCCGGCTGTCCCACACTCAGTAAAATGACACAGATCTCGTGATAAAAACAGTGATGAAGCTGTACTTGACACGATCCACATTTCCTCCCCATGTTTTTGATGTGTTTCAAAGGGGGATGCCCTATTCCTCCATCTGTTGCGGATAGACTATGACATTTCAAAATGATTAACATTTAAATGTCAAAATAACCAAATATCTACACACTGTCCAGATCTCAGAGGGATTTTTTTTGTGTGTGTGTGTGTGTGTGTGTTTGATAGATACAAAACAAGTTTTTGTTTTGCTTTTTGACAAGATGATCAACAAGGCTCTCTGCAAAAATGGAAAAAAATGTGAAATTCACACAGCTCCCATATGAAGAAACTGACTCAGACAGAAATTAGATCTTAAACAGATATTTAACATGCACATGTGATTATTTAGTGGAAAATAAATGATTTGATAGATTAGATATAGACAAAGTGTGAACTGTGTACTCAGAGGCAAGTGTGAGAAATAAAACTAAAAAATTAAATAGCAGAGCCTGGGTTTGTGGTGAGATTTGAACCTTTATCAACTTCTATACTTGTGGCTTTATTGGAAATATCTTTTAATTCCATTTAATTGTGACAATATGTTTTGCAGAAGTCTTGTGTTTTCTGCAGCTGACAACAAATGTGGAGACGATGAGCAAAAACATGGGTTGTAAGACTGAGAAAATCCCCAGCTATTCATCTCAGACTTTCACTGACATAAACATACGAGGTTGAGACGAGGGCAGCGCGATCTAAATGAGAGCGCGTGGAGAAAATATTGTGAATCCAAGACAGAAAAATATTTCCTATCTGCAGTGAGTCACTATCCTGGGAACGACCGGCAAACACGTTCACTGGCACGTTAAGACTCCAGTCATGGTGAGAAACTGTCATTAGCTGTGTTACAAAATCGGGTTTTCCTGTTGTTTTACAGATAAAAAAACAAACATACAGAAGTATATCTGCAGTCATTAAAAGCAGAGGTGTAACACTGATATATATACAGTGAATAACTTGCATAGTGGGAGTTAATATTTTTATCTTTATAGTTTCTAGATGGCGTAGGTGGAAGTGGAAATCATCCTGAAACTGGGTTATCTGGAAAAGTCCTGATAGCAGGATGATTCATTTAGTAACAAGCAAATATCAAATTATATTTAAAGGACTTGTGTGTGGGATTTAGTGGCTTCTACTGGTGAGCTTTCAGGTTGCAAACACCTCGCCTTACCCGCCCCTTCCAAACGTGTAGGAGAACCCCCGAAATTTGTTGAAGATGCAAAAGGCCTGACAAGACCTGCGGCATCTGTAGACATAAACAGGTTAAACACAACGATTTTTATTTTCAGGTGATTGTACACTAATTCCATGTCTGCCATATTCTGAAAATCCCTGTAAGTCTAGCACACCCCGCTACTTTAAAGGCAATTTCCATAAAAATTTGACACGTCTCAAGCTAAATATTTAGGATTCAGGCTATTTCATGGGACTGGAGCATTAACATGCAGTAATCTAACTATTATTAAGATGACATTTTTTTTGCAGGAGGACTGAAATGAAACACTGCTGAAGATCTAAAGCAGGGGTCTCATCTTTTGCCCCTCTCCTGTGGTTCTCTATGGTTTTCACAAAAAATTAAATGTTAATGAAAAACAGTTCTTATTTTTTTACTTTAATTATCACTTATCATTGTTGTAGGCCTAAAATAATTCTTACATCATCCTATTGTATAAATGTCTAACCGAATGAAAAAAAATGCCTTTTACTCTAAATTGTGCCGGTGGCTAGTCTTGTGTCACCCTTGGCTAGCTGTGGATGCCAAATTCCAAAAAATGGAATTCTCTTTTTTATTCTTTTTTGGACAAAAATGACTCTTTTGATAGCAAAGTCTGCTCACCCCTGACCTGTGTGTCAAAATTGACTTCTTCTTGAGCAACATTCAGCAGACAATTGTGAATTGCACAATAAAAGGTTTGCGTAATGTAGCAAACGTCTTTATCACACAGTGGAAAATTAAACATATCCGATAATCAGCCTGACGTGATTATATGGATCTAAAATATGTAAAGAGGAGGATCATAATATTTTTACACAGCTTTGTCAAATAATTATGATTCTGATTGGTCAGTTATGTCATCATAAGGTCTGTTATTTCTAAATGTTCAGTGAGTGGGTCATTATGGTGAAATAAGCCCTGACGGGCTGATGCAGCAGCCTGATGCAAAGCGACTGACCTGCTCACTGCAGGTGGGCCTTGAGAGGTCATGAAAAATAACTAAATAAAACATTTTTAAGTTCCAATTTTCTGAGCTTGAAATTATGATAAAATACTTGTGAGTAGTTTTAAAAAAGTAAGCAGAGCTAATAAAACAAAGCCACGTGTTCTTCTTCATTTATCTGACCTCGTTTAACAGGTGTCACACTGTCACGCTGTATTTGGTGACCTGTCACATTAACACCGGAACAGATCTTATATCTCGTCATGGGTTCGATTAATCTCGTGTGTTGATCAGAGCTGTGATTAAAGGTTTGGGCGGGCCGCAGCTGACTTTCAGATTTCAAATTTGGCTGTGGCATGCTTACATATGGGAATGGCTGTCTGACATTTATGTGCGTGTTTGTTTGTGAAATGGAAAAAAAAAAAAGTTAGTTTATGAAAAAAAGAATAATCTGCTGCTGGACCACCGGCTTCTTCCCTCAGGCTGTGAGACTGCTTAATTCATCCCCCGAATAAAAGAGTTTTAAATATAGATAAGTTTTATTTTTCTCTCTTCAGCTAATCTATAATCTTATACTCTTAAATGTTTTTTATGTGCAGCAAAGAGTAAAATGATAAATCTATCAAATATCTTGATAATGGAGGTAAACCGAAGTTTCAAGTAATTGTTTAATAAATTTAGTTTGCAGGGCTCATCATCTGTAATTTACCCAAAGAAAGTTTTAACTGAAGGATGTGGGAGAAGTAAAATCAGATTTTTCGTGTGAAAATGAAACCTATGCATTAGAGGTGAATTCCCCAGCTGTTGCCTCATTCCAGGAAACTGATTGTAGAGCACAGAGTGAGTCTGTGTGTACGTCTGAGTTCCTGTTAGACCTCTGAAAATCCCTCAAGGTTTTCGCTGTTATTTCAAACTTTTCTAAAATGTATGCAGCCCATATGCTATTCGAGAGAAGTGATATGACCACACGGCTTGTTTATTTATTTATTTTATTATGAAGAATGTCTGTGCATTACAATAGACTCTGGAAAAACAAACATGAATAATGCGATGAAATACAGGATGCCCTTTATGATCGATTCATTTCTTCTTTTCTCGACGGACCTAAAAAGCTTAAAAGAGCAACAATTTTGTTCCATGATAAAAACGGTGAACTTGCATAAATTCAAGCTGCTGTTCAATTAAAATGTCACCAATCACTGCATCCCCCTCATTATGGCACCATAATACCACAGTTATTAGAGCTGTTATGCACTCAAAATCAACCTCAGACCAGCGAGATCCAAAAGAAAAAAAGAAAAAAGAAAAAAAAGAAATGGTTTGTTCTCTTCAGCTTGTCCCTGAAAAGTTAAATATGTTGAAATGTTGAAATAATGAAATGAAAACCGTTATATCTACTCACAGTTAAAGGGAACTTAACCGTTTTATGCATTTCCCCACTAAATTGGACCACCCAGAGCACAGCAAACATCTGTTTTTATCTTTTAAATATTCACTTCAATCACAGTCAGATCAGTACTAAAACATGGTTTGAAATTCACACAGGATGTTAAGTTCAATCACATAAAAAAAAAAACAAGAGGAAAAATTCAGTCTGCCGGTAAAGAAAGGCAAAAAACAAGGCAGAAGATTATACTGTAGCCGGTACCACCATCTTTGATTTTTTTTTTTCCTGAAATGTACAGGAGCATTTGCTACAAGTAACAACAAAATCATACCTGAAATAGAACTGAAGTCACTTTGTAAGGAATGCTAACAAGAAGTGCTATTAAATGCTCACAATTCAATTTAAGACTTAACGAAGGCTGATACTGTACTGCATCACATTTATAGGTAAGGAGATGTATCATTCGTGGGAGTGGGAGGGAGTTTTGGTCTTCACAAATCCTTAAACTATGCCATCGTTTGCTCACAACATCAACAATTTAATGGAATTTCTTTCTTGAAATGAGGAGAGATTTCAAAAGCTTCCGGCACACGGTTACCGTCCGCTCATTGGTCCATGATGTGGAGGATCGTTTGCTCCGTTTTCAGCCTGATCGGCTCACGTGTGCGCGACGACTCGCTTCGCTGTGTGTTGTTTTTACTGCAGAGGTCCTCTGCCAGGGCTGCCAGTGTGATCATCTGAGGTGGTGGGGAGGGGGCGTGGAGGGGTGTTGAAGGAGCGCTGGGCTAGATGAGCTCCACGTAATTGGCCGGGAACATTCCGAAGTGGCGTCCGGGCCGTAGCCTCGCCACCAGCCCTCGTCGATCATCTCGATCCCGGTGATGATGTCGTCAGGGTCAAAAGAGATCTCTGTGTCGTCAGCTGAAGGAGAAGAGCAGTAAAGTTACTGTATGATGAACATATAAACTAGAATAAACATATGAACTGTAATCCAGTGTTCAATATCAATATTCAATACCAGTTTTGATACGACAGGGAAACGGTGTTGAGGCATGATAAGGAGGTCTACCTTTTATTTTCTGAGGTAGTAGCAGAGAGATTGTCACACATTAACAACATTTACAAACATTTTTTTCTTACATCAAGCCTTTAAAACTAACTAAATTATCTAATTAATCTTAGAAATGAAATACTGCCTGTTAATTTACCTATGGCCATGGTCAAACTACTTTCCCATCAGTTGAAACTCTGCTGTTTTAGAATACTATCTGCTGTCTGTCTTTGAGAATTACAAATAGCTGTTGGGCCAAAAACCTTCTTTATAGGTCGGTGAGTCGGTCCTCCAGGTGCTTTGCATAATTTGTCGTGTCAGCACTTCTTGTTAGCACTGCTCTGCAGCTACTTGCCATCATTCATGAGCTAACACCATAGCAAAATCTGCGATTTACCACGGCCTGTCATGAGCCGTTTATGATTCAACGGAAGCAAATGAGACGAGTGACGAGAAAAAGACAACGCTGTGATTGAACGAGAAGAGGCGAGGCCATGCGGGCACTGCTGTGGTGTGTGTGTGTCAATTCCCTGTTATTCAGAAGAAAGTGCAACTGGTGAACGGTATGTCGACACTGCGGAAAATGAGTGTAAGCCCATGAGACACAGCAGCTAAACTACAGTGAGCTATATTTTATACAGAGCAGTGTATTATAATGTTTTTGAACACAGTACAGTAAATTAATTTCTACAGTAATTTGAAAATGGTTTGAAACAGCTGTGCTGCATTTTGAAACAGTCAATAAAATTCAGTGAATAGTGAAGCTGTCTGTTTCATTCATTTATATTCATGCAATAATATACAAAAGTCAAACGAAAGAAACTGAATGAACTAGAGGCAGATTCATGAGGATGTAACTCGTACGCAACTGAATCATACAAATTCCTTTTTAATGTGACGTTTAATGCTAGTTAATTGTATTTTGTCACTCGTGTTTCTGTCTGTAACTTTTTGTTTTTGCTGCTGACTGTCTTGGCCAGACCTCTCTTGAAAAAAAGATTCTTAATCTCAGTGGGACTCTCCTGGTTAAATAAAGGTTAAATAAAAAAAAAAAAACAGATGGTAATCTGCATGAGAATTAAAGAAAAAAAAAAATCAGTTATAATAATCATTCACTTATTGTGAATGACGTCCCATCTAAATGGGGCTGTTAAGTTTTTCTTTAATACTCCTGTCAGTTATTTGACTGACAGCACATCAGTCAATGTGCTGTTATGGTGTAGTGATAAAAAAAAACACACCAGCCTGGTAGTCATATAAGGCTCTGGCACAGATGCCTCTGTCTGATGTCTCCTCAGGAGTCACCTCATAGGAGTTAGTCTCCTCCACCTGCGAGAGGAATAAGGATAAGTTGTTTTTAGAATGATTTATATGGAAGAAAATAGTCACAGCATTTCCTGCTGAAGATATGTAAACAACTACCTGAGCTGGCTCTTCATAAGCCGTCTCTTGGACGTAGGAGTTGGCAGCTGGTGCTTCCTCTGAAAAGACAAATTACCATCAGTGAGATCAAGTCTGATCTGTTTATCCACCAGCAGGTGGCAGCAGCGGATCCTGACAGCACGGTTTGGCTGGAGGAAATAATACAATATGTGCTCATAACAAATTATAACAGCATCTTAATAAGAAGCAGATGTGGGGAGGGTTGGGAAGCTGATGTATAAAAGGGTTAACCACTGAGGCTGGTGTGGTGTGAAATGGGCCCCACCTTTCGGCGGCTCCTCCTGGGGTGTCGCCTCCTGCTCATCATACTCACACCTGGACTGTCCATCATCCACATCAGGCTCTTATCACCCAGAACACAAGCACAGACACGCATGTACACAGAGGAACACATTCACAAGTCCGCACAGGCCGAAAACCTCCACCAGACATGAGGACATTCTTGGCACGTTTCACATATACAGTAACAGAACAATAATCTGGGAGTTTCTTAGGAAATGAAGTACAGTGAATGGAAGCATGACTCAAGATGAATTGCAGTTATTAGGAATATGAAGATGATGGCACACAAACAACTACGAGAAATGAAGCATGCAGATTCTACGAACGCAATTCCACAAAAGTTGGGACATTGTGTAAAACCTGAATAAAAACAAAATGCCAAGATTTGCACAAACTTCTGACTCGTATTGCATTCTGTTTTACACCTTGTCCCAACTTTTCTGGAATTGGGGTTGTAGTAGTGTATGAGACTTTCACCCAGTCTGTTGTGTGTGCATTCTTTGCACATGTTCTTGTGTGTGTGCGTGTGTGTGTAAGCTCACACCTGTGGCACGGACAGGAGAGGCGGAGCCTGCTGGCACAGGAGAAGCTTGGCGCTGAGGTGAGCTGGCTCGCTCACTTTCATACACTGGCTTAGACAGAAAAGGGCTTTGCAGACGCCCTGAGCAGAGACACACATGGAACCCCCACACCCACGGCAAAAATAAAAAAAATGGACAGAGAGAGAAAACAAGTGCAGACAGTTTGAGCTGAAGAAGAGAAGACACCATGATGGAGACACAGTGTTAAGTATGACTATGAGACCAGTAGACAATCTGATGGAAAGTTAAAAGACAGCGTTCGGAGACAATCTCCTCTAGAAAAATCCCCAGTTTGTACCTACCGCTGCCTCAGACAGAGGCTAAGAGACCTTTGCAGTAATGCAGGAGGGGCAGTGACATTTAAAGTGTAACTTTGGTATTTCTCAACATGGGCCCTATTTTTCATGGTTTTGTGTCTGAGTGACTAACAGGGACAACAATTTTTGAAGTCGGTCCAGTGTTGAGGGAGGCCGCTGCAGCCAGCTGAAGAGAAACTAAGCTACAACATAATCCCTCCTGGCAACAGCACACCGCCAAAGTATGTCCACTAAAAGTACTTGTTTTGCCACTTACAGGCTCAGACTGTTATTCCAACTGTTGAACCCATTTTCACAGATTTGCTTTTATGTGATGTCATCTTTTTAATCTTTAACTCTTTATTTTTGTATTTATTTATATTGACTTTACGTGATATCATCTTTTCATCCATTTGATTTCTTTTATTTATTTGTTTATATTGGCTAGATGACATCATGTGATATTGTCTCGGCATTCTCTCCCCTTTATTTCTATTTATTTTTATGAATATGTTTGTATTGTTTTTATGGTTCTCATCTCTTTCACTTTCTGTCTTATGTTTTCTGTCTTGGTGTCTTTTACCCGAGTTGTAATTCTACCTCAGTTTTTGCTTAACTTTGTCTTGCGTTTGTTAGGCCTCACTGTTTTGGCTTGCTGTGGTTATATTGCCTCCTGGGGCAATATAACCACTCTATCCTGCTCCTTTGCTTAGTCTGCCAAATCACATCATAAACTCTGTTTTTAAAGGTGCTATATAAATAAAATTATTATGATTATTATCATCATCTTTGAAAGGATTGCTACAGAGACAGACCTCTTTGTTCAAAACAAAACAGCTGATTTTTCTTTTTGGCAAAATAACTGGACTCCCTGTGCAAAACTGAAATTTTAACATTGTCACTGTCATTCAAACATGACAGAAACAAAATAAAACTCGTCTTGGCTCATCTCTCTACTGCCTTTTATTCACCAAGGCAGGTGTGAAAATATTTTGGCTCTAAATGCCGTTTCTGTGATGTTTCGCCTCCTTCTCACTCCTTTTCCAACATTTTTGAATCTAACTCAGCTATTTTGGAGAGTTTTATTGTTTCTGACAAGTTTGAATTAAGGTTAAAATTACACACAACATGTATCTTACTTTTTAAAAGTCTCTGTCAGTTATGATCTTTTCCATAATGTCAGAAATGTGTAATAATTGGAGCCTAAACAAGCACTTTTAGTGGATGTACTTTTACAGTTACAGCTGACTGGAGGGATTACATTGTAGCTTAGTTCCTCTTGCGCCAACTGCAGCTTTCTCCCACAATACTGGACCCGTTTCAAAAATTGTTGTCCTCATTCGTCACTTAAGACACAAAAACTTGGGAAAATAGATCCCTGAAAGAAAACAGACTTATATGGAGATATCACAGTGTACACTGGGGCGATACCTGGCTGGGGGCTAGCAGGGGCAGCAGCAGGGACGTCTGAGTCACTGGGAGTTATTCCCCTCTCTCTCTGCTTGAACATCTCTCTGGGGTTTACAGCACGCTGGGAGATGAGAGATGCTGCCTCCTAGAAAAAAATAAAACGAATAATACATGAATGAGCATTAGAGCGCCAAAGATTATTAATAATGCAGTGGTAAGTGTTGCTGAGAGAACGACTGCACAAGAAACAGATGTCTGATTTCTGTAAATGGTAACCGAGATAAGAGATCATGCACGAAGAACTGAAAGGTGTTATGGTGAGCTTCAAAGGGTTCATATTTGATTAGAAAGAGAAGACACTTGTTTTGAGAAAAAGGAGGCAAGAAAAAGGAAAGAAGTTTGTTCAGAGAAGAGCGCTTTCAGGAAGGGGAACTCACGTTGGCCTTCTCCACAGATTCACCTCTCTTCACTGCTTTCCTCTCAGCTGCCTCTTTGTCCTGCTCCTCCTGATGGTGACGATATCACTGCTGATGTTAGCTTCTTTTCTAACTTGAGTGTATACAAGACATTTGCACTACCCAAACTTATTTAAAGTAACTACAAAGAACTTTATTTTGTGTTGATTATGGCAGCCCCTCATGAAAAAAGATCTTGATCTTGCTCGCATGTGCACTTGTTTTGGAAAGGAGTGAAAGAAAGATGACACTTATTTTTATTACCATATTTTTGAAAAATACAGCTGTTCGCGAGATGCGTAGTTATCAGTTAATGTATCTGTTTGTGGCTATGCACAAGGAACTTTCATTTTGTGTTGATAACGGCAGCGGGGTTGCCAGGTCTGCATTTTTCCCATGGAATTATTCCTGTGGGCTACATCTGAAATGTTGCCAGAGAATGAACTGTGTGTTCGCTGGTTGGGTGGACCTATTTTGCCTGCAAATTACATTAATAATATGCATAAATATACATCATGTTTCAAATGAAATAATTTATTTATACCTAAATCGTGCCAAACTGACTCCGGATAAGCTCGTACACACGGCCCTGGCATGCACGCTCATATAAACACACACAAATATGACATGCCTATGCTCTCTGCCTGCCGGCGCCGGTTTTATTGGCTTTTTGGCTGCTTTCAGGCTGGTTTTCATCTCCCACTAGGCTGGTTTTGTCACAGACCTGGCAACCCTAAATGGTAACCCTTT
Source organism: Lutjanus argentimaculatus (assembly GCA_034769285.1). Taxonomy (NCBI): domain Eukaryota; kingdom Metazoa; phylum Chordata; class Actinopteri; order Lutjaniformes; family Lutjanidae; genus Lutjanus; species Lutjanus argentimaculatus. Next base: position 16,249,696 of record JAWZSL010000017.1, read on the forward strand.
GTGTGAAAAAGATCTTGATCTAGCTAGCATGTGCATTTGTTTTAGAAGTGTGTGAAAGAAAGATGTAACTTATCTTTAATGCCATTTGTAAACATATAATATCAAATAAAGCATATATTTGTTTATTTATTTGTTGATTCAATTTAATTTAATTAGTTATTTATGCCAGAGAATGTTCTGCTATGTACAAAAAAAAAAAAAAACTGAGTAATAAGATAAAAAAAAAAAAAAAAAAAAAAAAAATCTCCTCCTGCTTCCTTTTAATTGGTAAAGCTCTACTTCATCACAAAACTTTGCATGGAAAAATGAAAACAGGCTCTTCTGGTCTGCATGCTGTAAATCACTTTGTCTGATTTTGCAGGGAACAGGACCCGGGGACAGAAATCAAGAATAACAATGTAGAAATAGCCGATCTATTCATCGGTGGTCTAATTATGTAAGTCATAAAGAGGCATCAATATTGAATTAAGATGTTTCATAACCACTTAAACACTACTTGTAGCTGGTTTAACTATCAATATAATCATAGAAAAGTGGGTATAAAAGTTAATTTCACACCAATCCACATTCAAACTCATTTCAACATGTGTTCCATATTTTTCCATGAAGCTGAAACCCATTCACTCAACATGTAATCTTGTCTTGATGATGGGACAGTGAGACACTCACCCAACGTTGTTTCTCCTGCTCTCTACTCTCAGTTTCCTGCTGCTGCTGGTATCTCCTATTAAACAAGTGATAATTTAGAAGACAGGAAATTTAATTTGAACATTTTAATAGGTGCGACTGAAAACCAGTCTTAACCAGCGTGCATTTCCTTCAGTTGCTGCCTACTTTTGTTGCTCGATTTGAGAGGCCCTCTCCTTGTCCCTTTTGTCCCTCTGCATCGCCTCCTTGGCCTCTCTGTCTTTCCTGTCTCTCTCCAGCTTCTGGCGCTCCTCCTCTGCCTTGCGCCGCTCCTCCTGGCGACGTTTCTCCTCTTCTTTCTAAAAGCCAAACAGACCAGTGAGGTCAACATTGATTTGTTTTTTTTGGAGATACTATTTCCATTGAGAAGCTTGATTTCACAATAGAAAACTGCAAGCTAATGAGCACCACTTTCAGTGTCTGTGACAGGTGTGGTGATGAGCCAAAATTGCAAACAAAGGACAGAGTTACAACAATGCTTTCGCTGACTACGGTTACATCCGTGATGGATAAAAACTGCCTGCCTTGTATTTTTATATGAGTTTTTAAGAGCAATAGCGATTTGTCAAATATTTCAAAAGTGCTAACTCCAGCAGTATTGTGAAGAGCACTTACAATTTCAATGAGTCAATGATTCAAAAGGCGTCTTACATAAAAATAAAAACTTTTTAGAGAGTTGTTCATGGTACTCGTCACACTGTCTCAGAGGCAAAGTTGAAGTCAGCATGAGCTTAATGCAAGTTCAGGAGCTTACCTCTGCCTGAGCCCAGAAGGTGTCTTTGTTGGTCTTTCTGATTTCTGACATGGCGTTGGTCTTCTGGTACACTGAGCCCTACATGAAGAACAGACCATTTAATATGATCGTGTAAACATAAACATAGAAATAAAAAACAGTATTAGCGTTATTTTCTAAGCCTAATCCATCTTTGTTACCGCTTGTTACGCAGTCATTATTCATTAAATCAATAAAACATTGAGATTTTCTCTAACTGATGTCACATCATCTTTATAGTTGGTTAAAATACTAAAGTGATAGTATGTAGTAGCAGGTAGGGGGTAGATGGGGGTCAACATGCCCCCAGTTAGAAGAAGCAGCAGGAGTACTGCTGTGGACAGTGTCAGCAGTAAAACATATTTTAACCACCTTAAGTTATTCTGGGCTGCTCTGAAAACTACTTACAACTACCATATGAGACTCAGCAGGCTCTTATGTCTGGCCTGGTGATAGCTACAAGGGTTATGAAGAGGGAATATGCATATTAGTAAAATTCTAAATAAAATATATTTGACAAAAAAAGAATTGTTTGCTTGCATTATTGTGCAACTTTGGTGTTTAAAAGGGTAAGTTTGGATTCACCAAAGTCACACAATAACACACACATGCGCAAAAAACAGATCAAGGCAGCAGTAGACCAGCAATTCTTGTGTTCTGCAAGGTAAAATTCCTCTTTTTGACAAAGGAGTCTGGTGACTTTGGAGGGAGTGATATTTGGCTTATATAACGGTGGTTTTCTTTTGAAAAATGCTGTCTGACAGCAAGGTAAAGCAATCAAAATATGCTAAACATAGCACACACTTAAACTGATATTGATTTTTTTTTAGGTAAGCTGTTTTTTTTTTGTGGCTTTTTGCTGCTGACCCTGTCCACAACAGTACACTGTTTTGCTTCTGTGCTGATCCTACTCCACATTCCATCTACTGTAGGTGATACACTGACTATGTTTAAGTACCTAATACAACCCCACTTCAAACAATCCAAACTATCACCATAACACATGATGTGCCTGATTTAGTGTGAATTATTTTGATCTTTTAACAACTAACTATCAGATGTGAACCAATGGCTGGTTTCTCTCATAAAGAGAGCGTAACAGACAAAAAGGAAAGAGAAACACAACAAGACTAATTTCAGTGTGGTTAAGTAGTTTTTGTACATCAGCATTTTCCAATTTTACTGCTTTGAATGTTTGAAAGCTTGTTGTCAGTGGTAGAAATGTTTGTGTGTGAATGGAAGGCCATAACAAAGAGAATAAAACAGAAAGACTTTAAATGTATCCACATGTTAGGATTAGGGAGCCTAGAGAAGATCTTGCCCTCAGCTTATCTCTGGAGCATGAAACACAAACAAACAGGAGAGGGCACCAGGCAGGAACTGCGTGCGCTGCATACCACAGGGCCCTGAGGACCGCTGTCCTGGAACCGGCTGGAAGATTCTTTGTGGAAGCTGTAGTTCGCTCCTGAGGCTTTGGCCACCTTTTGCATGATCGCTTCGGGCTCCACATCCTCCTCTGCTCTGGCGTTTATTGTGACATGAGCCCCCTGAAACAGTGTGAAATAAAAGTTCATTTTATTACTCAGACAAACTGGGAAACACCTACAGTTGTTATCTTGGTTTATGCATGCACCACCCAGTAGTTTCCACTGTTTGATATATGACACCAATCAAATAAAGGTCTTGAATTATTTCAACAATGTCTGCAGCATGCTGTAGTATTTTTAGTCTTGCTCAAAGCCATCATTAACATGCAGTTTAGCACACAAGTAACCTCCTCTGTAAGCACAAAGGCATTGTTCAGACTGAACAAATTGTGTTTTGGCAGATTCAGGTTGACTTTAGAAAGTCTGGGCAGCAAAACAAACACATAAAAACCATATTTAGAGGTGGTTTTGAATTAAATTCCCATCAGATTTCTACAGATGAGTCCCAGTCTGGCCACTCAAAATCAGATTTCAAAGTGACTTCTTCCCTTGTAATGCAACACACAACGACGATGTCAAATCTAGAGGTGCGTCAGAGCAGCAGAGTATTGCAGTGTGAACCAGCCTCTTTGTTCGCTTAGTTTGTCTGCTGCAACGGAGGAACACCCAGTCTTTTTCTGTCAGTCCCATCATCCTTTGTCATTTTTATCAAGCTTTTGTCGAGAGTCTCTTGAGTTTTTCTCTTATCTGCTGGCTTCACAGCCTCACAGTAAGACAAGAACAGTCTGAAGAGTATTGCTAAACCCTGGTCTGAGATTACTGAAGTGAAACAAAGAGATCTAAGTTCCTTTTGCAGCAAACAAACTCTCCAGAAAGCAGCAGGTACCCAAGCTTCTTCCAGATGTGTACTTGCAATCTGCTAATTTTCTCTGCTGCCATTAGGATGCGGTTATGTTTTACCTAATTGTTCATCCCTTCTGTAATCTACTACTAAATGCTCCATATGCTTTATATAATCTTTTTATTGTGCTTTAGCAAGTTTATTTATCAGTATTATTTACAGATTTTATCCCACATTGAGCCCTCCCCGGATGTTGGTATCTTACTGTGTGTTCCTTTCTGTATAATGAACTGCTCAAACAAATTGCCCCTAATAGAATTAATAAAAACAAAGTGGTGTAATTGTGGGGGGCAATGCGGAGGAGGAGAGTGGGTTTATGTAACTGATTGATTATTGATGGATTGATGGATAGGACCGAACCAACATGTTGCTTTGGTCCACCCCTTCTTCCTACTCCTTTTCAGACATGATTTATAAATTTATGTTGCTCATCGAAAGCCTGTTCATTATTTATTGTATTCTGTACGTTTAATTTTCTACATATTTTTAAAATGTTCTAAATAAATAAACCTGATCACTTGCAAATAGCAGTGTGAACAGTCTGGCTTAAAGATCTGATTTGAGAAACAAATCTGATTTGCCTGCAGTCTGAACAAAGAGACTGCAGTAGAAATCCAAGTGCATATTTAAACTAGCCTAAAAACTGAGAGCCGTGTTACCTTAAGAAAATTGGCCATGGCACTGACATGATTTGCACATATTCCTTTCCTGGCGTCCTTCACTCCTTCTCCAGTCTGAAACACAAAGGATTATTCTACTAAGTTCAACAATGGCCACAACAAAGAGGACAAAACAAATGCACAATAGGTAAGCGTAACACAAACCCAGTTGATGAGGACATATTTAGGCAGACCAGAGTTAGGATCCTGGACCCGGCAGAAGGCGTACATCACTTTTCCACTGTTGAGTTCCTCAACCAACTCCTCCAGTCCTCCATCTGATACATAAACATTGTGGAAAAGTCAAATGGTTACTGTGGTTGGTTGTGTAACTGCGGACATTTTTCCCTTTACAAATGATGGGGTGAGAAAGCAGAGGCATGCAATCCTTTTGTGCTGATTATTCCAGTGCTGCAGCTGTATGCTGACCCTGAAATTCCTGCACACTTTGATAATATCATGTTGAGATCATATAAACTTGATAAAAAAATATATATATATATCGACTCACCTCCTTTTTCTGCCAGGCGGATATCATTACTGTTTCCTTCATAGGTGAACAAGGCCCTGGGGAAAACACAAGGGTATTAAAATACCAGCTGAACTGATCACACTGACAGACAGAAAACAAGTTTGTTCCAGAACTTTCACACTTAACAAAACAAAGGATGTTTAGTAAAAGGATTTTAAGCAAACTTCATTCTCACAGGTAAGCAGAATAAATATACTAGAACATCACTGCAACTTTAGTCCCTTTTTAAATCAGCCACATCAGCAACTTTTACAGGTTTCATGCCCCTGCACCAGTAAAGACTCCACTGACTGTTCCCTTGACATTAAATGCCCAATAAAACTAACCATGGATTAGCAGCCATTCCTGCAGAAATGAACAAATGTTTCCCCATCGTTTTTATTAGCATGGAGGCATCTGAAGAATCATGTATTCTGTTGAATTCCAAGCGTTGTAAACATGATTAACGAAACATTGTTTCTTTCTTGACTTTGAAGCCTTTTCTGTATATTCTGACAATATGTATTTGAAAAAGATTCAAATGCAAATTAGATCATAACTGTGGACTAAGAAAAGAAAGTTTGTCTATATTATGCATGCGTAAGTAACAAATGGTTTTAACAAAAGTAACTAATGGTTAATATATTTTTTTCATAATAATGCCACCCTTAACCATATGTTATTCATCAGTGTTAACAGGAAGTGGGTGAGGCAGCGAGCAACTTATTCAATTTTCTTAACAGACAAGCACATCAAAATATTTTAAGACATACATGCACAGAAAGAAAGTATAGAAATGAGGTGCTCAGTCTGGTAACTAGTTGGTCATTGTACCTAGCTAATTGTGCCACCATGTGTTATTCATCAGTGTTTAAAGACAGACAGATCACAGCCACAAACATGATGAAGTCATGAAGAAGTAATGCTCTGAGTCATGATTACAATAGTTGGAAATCAACAGAATACATGAGCACTGCTGTGCTCAGATTTTTGGCCTGTCCCTTTATGTGCAGACTTACCTATGAAGATGACATAAACATTACTGATAACTCAGGAATAAAGATGACTGAAATAACTTAGGTGGTGCATTAATTAATGTGTTGTTCTTGCATCAAGTCATACATGAGATACTGTTTAATTCTTGCACATTCATGATAGTTCATGAAGCACTACATGAACGAATTCATTAGGGCTGCAACATTGATTATTTTCATTGTTGATTATTTTCTCTATTAATCGATTGTTTGTTCGGTCTATAACATTACAGAAAATGGTGAAAAATGTCAATCACTGTTTCCCAAAACCCAAGATGACCTTCTAAAATGACTTGTTTTGCCCACAACCCAGTGATAGTCAGTTTACTGGTATGAAGGAGTAAAGAAACCAGAAAATAAGAAGCTGGAATTTCCAGACATCTATTGCCTCTTTTGTCTCTTTTTTAAATAGAAACAGAAAATGAGTTTTTCTACCTGACTGTAAACACGTAGTAGTAGAGTGTGGTGAATTACTGTAAAGAAGAGTTACACTTCTTGTGCATTTTAGCCCACACAGTCAGACTACTCCTGACTGACCAGAAGTTTTGCAATTAAGAATCATAAAACCATGATTTGGAGCATCTGACATTACTTTGCACAACTGGTTACTGACAAAAAATACAAAAGGGTTCTAGGACATTTTAATTATTTTCCTCATATGACACAGGCCTGTTACTTTCACAGCACTGCCTGTGCTGGCTGCCTGCACCAAACACCATGAAAAACACAACAGCTTATTTTCAGACATTGTGAATTTTAGATTTTAGAAAACAGAATAGGAGCAACAGTCTGCAGACACAAATATTTTTCCCATACCCTTTTTTTTTGTCTGTTCTTATGCAGGCCTGGAAATGACTAAAAATCAATTTTCATACTGCGTATGAACCCTGAGTAAGTGTTACAGTGCATACTTTCGGAGTTAGGTAAGTGGAACTTACACTGAAACTAGCTGATGAATGATTACTTCTTTATTCTAGCCTGACATCTTTACTTTTGCTGTCAGCACCATTTCAGAGAAATTTACAGTAACAGCAAGTGGTGCTCTTACTAGGCGGTGGCTTAGCTGAATAAATGCCTAAATCTGAATGAAGAATGGCAAAACATTCACAGAGACGTGTTCAGAGTGAGTGTGAAGCCTGTAAGAGTCCCCTGGCAATCACTCCTTGGGATGAATGAATTGAGGTCATCATTAAGCACTGAAGCGTCATCAACAGGTCTCATCTGAACTTCTGTGACGTTAGGTAAGGCAAAGAGGAAGTTCCTAGATTTGACTCTCACCATATCGATCACATTTAACTTCTGATATCTAACCAGGAAGTGGGTGAGGCGGCGAGCAAACTGTTCATTCACTTTTCTTAACAGGCAAGTTTACCGAGACGTTTGAAGAAACACATGCACAGAAGGAAAGCGCAGAGATAAAACCTGCTGTAGCTGATCAGTGAACACAGCTAATCATCAATGTTACTAAGCTATTCAGTTAGCTCGTCTTTAGAGTTAAACTGACAGTAAACGTGAGAAAGCTCAGCTCCATGTAAACAAAGCTGGCTTTATCTCAATTAACGCTAATTTAGTAAGTATAATGTCTGCTGTGGTTAAGTTTATCCACCGTCAGGTTAACATTAACTTACTTGACGACAATGCTAGCCAGCCCCGCAGCTAACATAAAGCCTCCCACACAGAGCTAACACCGCTGTTAAAAATGCCGCTTCTTACCAGTTGGTTTTGGATTTTTCATCTACCACTTCTTTAAAAGCAGCTGTTAACGCGGGGCCGTTTTTGCTGAGGTTAACTGCCATGTTTCTGCTGAGTGCAGCTAGCCAGCTAGCTATCCGGGATGCGCCCTTCCTACTGGGAGGAGTGGCGATGATGATGCTGCTGCTGACTTTCACAGCGCAGGAAGCTAGTTTAAGCTAGCGGCTGCCTCTCGGCCACGGACGGGGTTGCCAGGTCTGCGGTTTTCCGTGGAACGGAGCTACTTTTGAAGTGTTGCCGCGGGTAAAAAAAAAAAAAAAAAAGGCAGACCAATTTTGTATGCAAATTACATAAATAACATCTGTGAATAAAGATCCATGCAATTACATGTTTATACCCAAATCCTATCAAACTGGCTCCAGGCCACATACAGCACATCGCACACATACACGTATTTACTGTCTTAAGTATGATTAAAATGTGGTGAACAACATCATAATGTGTCTGAGCTGCAATAGTATATTGCATTAATTGCAGTGAGTACATATGAAGTGAAAACAGTATATGAAGGACACACTAGACATTCACGGTGTTGTTTTGTAGATGCTGCAATACCTTTTGCAATGATAGCAATGCTGTTGGGCTTTAAAAAAACAGTGTATGTGGTTTTGTGCGGGCATATTTTGAGTTCTGGTTTTGGGCTGTGTTTTTGTGCTGGATTTATTCGCCGTTGGGCTGATTTATGTCACACAGACCTGGCAACCCTGCCTGCACACTGTACAGCAGGACACTCCGACAGAGCGGAGCTGTGTAAGTTTTAAATTGTTACAAACTCAGCTATTAATCGGTGCAATCCAGTTTCCGAATAATCTTTAACATGTAACAATTTGTTACTTTAGGAAAAGATACAATGAAGCATCGCTCTGCGCAAAGGTAGCTGTCTTCCTTACATGTTGAGTGAAACACACCCTACAGCTCACAGGCATGCATTGCCCCTAATTAATATATTAAAGTGACAGTTCACTCCAAAATGAAAAATACACATTTTTTCTTTTTACCTGTGATGCTGTTTATCCATCTTGATAGTTCTGGTGTGAGTTTTGCAAATGTAAACTGTAGAGATTTCTGCTTTCTGTTGAATAATGAGACAAGATGGCAATCAGCTTGTGTTGCTCAAAGTGGCAAAAAATACAGTAGGAGAACTCAACAGCAATGTCTCTTTCCAGAAATCACCAGCCAATAACTCACTATTGTGAGCAGTTTCATGTAGGAACTATTTTCTTTCTACCAGACTACACCTGCCAACCATATCACTGCGCAGAAGTTAGTTAGTTTATATATTTTTTGGTGCTTTGAGCACCAAACACCAACTGCCATCAAGTTCCATTATATTCAAGAGAAGGCAGAAATCTCTGAAGCTTATACCAAAACTTTGAAACTCACACCAAGACAATGTGATGGATATTCAGCTCTACAAGCCGGAAGAGCTGTCCCTTTAAGAGCAACTTTCTGCAGTACTTTTATTGACCTTTAGTGAAAAATAGTACCCATCAGCCACAGCAGAAGTTCAACATTTCCGTATTTTTCTCTGCTTATTTGAACATCATCTCTGGTTACTTAGAGACATCTGTACCTCCTTTAAAGGGACAGTTCACCCCTAAATCAATATTTTTTTTCCTCTGGCCTGTGGTGCCATTTATACATCTGCATAATTTTGGTGTGAGTTGCAGAGTTTTGGAGAGTATGTCTGCTTTCTTGCTATTATAATGGGACTGGATGGCACTCGTTTGTGGTGCTCAAGTGCATATTTAAAAACTCAATACCAGTGTCTCTTCGGAAATCTGACTGTTTCTCAAGATAGTCCACAGACCTTGTTGTGGGCAGTTTCACGTAGGAACTACTTTCTTTCTGCAGTAGAATCAGCCAGATCTACTTTCTTTCTACTAGAAAGAAAGTAAATCCTACATAAAACTGCTCACAAGAGGACAAAATTAACTTTTTTTTGGACATTTTGAGCAACAGAAGCCACATGCAATCTAGTCCTATTATATTTGAGAAGAGCAACATCTCTATGGTTATCTCCAAAACTCAGCAACTTACACCAAAACTAGATGGAAAAAAAGGCTACAGGCTACAAGAAAAATATGTATTTTTGATTTAGATTCAATAGCATCAATACACAGCTGATTCTGGCTCATATTACTACATAATTATTACTTAATCGTGAAGACACAAAAATGGACTGCAGACAACAGTAAACCAAGATGAGCTTTATTCATATGTTATGACACGGTCAATAGTTATCTTGTGTAGGCTATGTGAGGACATGTGGACGTTCATGGTGGCAGTTCAAGCACACATATTCCAAATTTTTAAGATGCATGAAGGCTGGTCCTGCATTCAGAGAAAGCCAGGCTGAAAAATTTCAACAAAATATCGGTGCTGTTCAAGCAGGATTTCATGTCTACCGATGAAATGAAATCACCCATTTTGGGGGATACAGCCCTGATAGCAAATTTACAGTTCATGATGACGTTCTCTCTCTCTATATATATACACAAAATGAGGGTTAAGGCTAAAATTTTTAGTCGGAGGTGTTAGGCAGATGAATTGTAACGAAATCCCTGATATCTGGCAAATGGCTGTGAGAAGGTTCTCCAGAGTGCAAAGCATGCCAAGCTGCCTATATAAACTCTATTGAGCACACTGGACAAAGGAAGTCAATGTCACATCACTCACATGATGAACTGAGGCTGCATTCGATCGTACGGTTGGAAGATACTCAGCTTTTCAAATAAATAAATAGCCAGATGAACAAACAACAATGCACACAAAGTTTGAACTAGTACTATTACACACAAGTCATTTTCAACTGTGGTCTGGCAGCAAGAAAGACTTTCACTGCATTTAGAGGATATATTTTCAAAACCTTTTAGTATATACTGTATTTCAAGACATCTTGTTTTGACAATTTTCTCTACAGCAGCTAACAAAGATGAAAATCTATATTTGGCGCCTAAACCGTGGTGTTAATTCTACAATCAAAGCTTCTAAAATTTTCATGCTTTACTATGGACCTCTCTGGATGAATCCATTCAATAATGCCTCAACAGCAAAAATTTCTTCCCCTTTATAACATCAAATAATTCCCTTTATATTGGCAGCATCAGCACATTATGAGCCAAGATAAAAAATAAAAATCATAGCATTTTCTAACTACTTTATCCAACAGTCACAATGGATTATATTAAAACTAATATTACATTATGACACATCACAATCATGTTCAATTCTGGTGACATGAATGAAAAAAGAAAAAAACTGCCTAAAACTAAAGCTTTCAAAGATACATTACAAAAGGTCACAAATGTATCACCCAGACAAACTGCTTTACTGTCAGTGTGGATTGTTAATAATCCCCAAACAAGAAAAAGGTTTACAAACCCTCATGAATATGAACATAAATTAGTGCTGACAAATTTCAGATCACCTGATATTTGAAGGTCACTTCACCCCAAAATCAAAAATACATATTTTTCTCCAGGCCTGCAGTGCTATTTATCTGTTGAGACCACGTGTCAAACTGAGGGCCTGCAAGTAAAATCTGACACAGCAACTAATTTATGTGGCCTGTGAGAGCTTGCAAAGAATATAATTTGCTTCATCCAGCAGTGGAGCTCTATTTAAGTGGTTGTAGCTAGTTACTTTAATTGTGACATCCTAGCAAAATGTTAAAAAAAAACCCAGAAAAGTTGATGCAGAGGCAAGGCAATTTAATGAAAGATAAGAAAGCGAACACGTTTGCGCTTAATGAGAAGACAAGTCTTCTGTGCCTTATACTACTTTGTATTAGAGCTGCAACAATTAATTGATAATTAATCGATCCTTACATTCATCACCAAATATTTTTAGAACTGATTAATCGTGAGTAATTTTTTAATTCAAGAAAAGTCAAAGTTCTCTAATTTCAGCTTCTTCAATGTGAATATTTTCTGGTTTCTTTACTCCTCTATGACAGCAAGCTGAACATCTTTGAGTTTTGGAGAAAACAAGACATTTGAGACCAAAAAGACCAAACAACTAACTGATTAAATGAGAAAATAACAGACAGAGCTTGACTATGAAAATAATAGTTAGTTGTAGCCCTACTTTGTGTATATATATTTATTTAAAATAAATTTTATAATAGTTGTATACTTGAATATCTGCTTGCCTTTATTTTTCCTAGACTTCTGCTTTCAAAGCTAGTTATTAATTACTAAGTGATTATACTTAAACTAATAATAATCAAACACAGAGGGGATTATGTAATATGAAAACAAGCAGATACATTTATATAGTCTTATATTTACAACCAGCCCTTTGAGGGCAATCATAATGCTGATGTGGCTCTGGATGACACAGAGTTTGATACCCCTGATTAGACTTTCTGCAGTAGGATCTACGGAAATAGTGTTTTATCTACTAGAAAGAAAGTAGTTCCTACATTAAAACTGCTCACAAGGTCTGTGGATTATCTTGAGTAACCAGGTGATGATTTTTGCAAAGAGTCGGCAGACATCTGTACGGTTGGTATCTCCAAAACTCACATGCACATCACACCAAAAAATTCTAGATGGATAAATAGCGCTATTGGCGAGGGGAAAAATATGTAGTTTTGATTTTGGGGTGAACTGTCCCTTTAAAGCAAATTAAACTGTCATGGTAAGTTACTGTATTATCCACCTCAAGTAACAGGATGCACATGACTGCAAATGAGTAGGTTCTGCAAAATGTCAAGTCTGTTTTAAGTTCCCATTTTGAGACAACAGCTGTAACCAAAAGGCAATTTCAATTTTAGAAAAAACAGTAGCATGTCCATGTTTTAACAGCATTGTTTAAAAGCTGTTCACATCCAAGTGTTGTTCAAAAATAAATGAAAATGGTGATGAGAGGAACCCGGAGAGGGATAATTAAATAACAAAACCCTCTCTGTGACAAAATGACAGTACTTCTGGGACAGCATATTTTTGTGCAACACAGGACATCAGGGCCTATATGCATAAAGGACTTCAAGAGTGCTGATCTGTCTCCTTCAGGAAGCATGAGTGTTCTCTTTCACGTGAACAAACCAGTGAATTTAAATAAGCACTAATTTTTAGAAGATATGAGCCCTGGTCATTTTTCTCACCATGTGTCACTGCTTATAAAGGCTGATGATTTGGTTTGATACCTGAGTAACTGTACTGAGGAGGCGGCAAATAGCTTAGCTATAGGCCAGAGAGTAGCTATGTTCATAGCTACACAACAAATAACAAGTCAAACAACAGTAGTAGTTTGTGCACTATGGACACCAGCCATGGGTGGTACCTTATACAGAATATAAGGGCAATGACAGCATGTGTGAGAAAAATGGAAGTTGACATTCACCCTATTGAGCCCCACGACAGTGAGGGCAAGGGTCCGCTGGCTCCTAACGGCAGCTCTCCAGTGTCTTCAAAAATACTGTTAGAATTTGAAATGCAGTGGGTGATAAGATAGAGACCAATGATTCTTCACATCTTTCACATTGTGTCGGGGTAGAGACAGTAATGTGCCAACAGATGAGCTGCTGGTAATGGCACTGCACCATTTTTGTGTTGGACAGGGAACATTCTGCCTCAATTGCACATATACCGAAAATAATAACACAGAAAGGCCACTAAATACATGGAAATACAGTATTAATAACAAGACATCCAGTGGGACACAGACAGTACCTCTGAAATGAAGGGAGAGCCAATCTCCTAAATAAATCAAACCTTTTGCTTCCGAGTAGCAACGACGATATGAATCATGGGACAGTGAGAATGATGCGTATGAGTAGCAACAATGATAGTGATGATCACAATAGCAGGAGTAACAGTTTAAAGTCTGAGTGTGGCGGTAGTATGGACTGTGAAGAGTTTCCGGTATTCCATATGGGAGTGCTTTAAAGGAGCCCATCAGGTCCTGCTCAGCAGATCCATACAAGTCATGAAGGACAGCACATGGTAGCAGCTCAGCACATGGAAAGCCAGGTGGCACTGTACCTCATTGTATCGCTTCCTCCTCCAAAAAAGATGGGCTGTTGTCTAGTTTATTTTTTCCTCTGCTGCTCATTTGCCTCAAGTTACAAATCAAACGTGTTTCTTTTGTTCTCATTTGTATTTTGATCTCCCTGGCATTCTCACATTGCATACTTCTGTGTCCAATCTCTTGCTAGTTTGTTGTACCTGGAAAACACATGCAAAAGTTTGGAAAAGGTTTCAGGTGAAATTCACAAACTAAGAACATCACCTCCAAAATGAATGAGTCGGCGATGCATGCCAGTGAGCAAAGTTGAAAATCTCATTCATGGTTTACACTCACTTTTCCCTGTCAGCCTTGTACGTATGGGCGATCTCTGGTACCAGTGGGTCGTCCGGGTTTGGGTCACAAAGAAGAGAGCAGATAGACAATAATACTGTGGAAGAATGAATCAGAAAGTATTTCGATTAGAATTTAAATGTGGCAGTGAGAGGGGATTTATTGGCTACGCCTTAATGAGTAAAGGCCACTTATGTTTTTTCATACATGCGTACTCCTAACGCAAGCACAGCCAAGTGTGATTTTAACATTGTGATCATCATCACAGTGGGGCTGAGCGATACTGATGAGAGAGAACATCAATTCCATATGACAAACAGACCGAATCACTGCGACATCACTTTCAGGAAGAAAACTGAATTACGGAAATACATAAAATCTGCAAATTTGTTGAATTCTGCTGTTATGCTAGCTTATTTTAGGTACTGTTTTGTTTTGCTTGCGTCTTGGACAACCACCCAACATCTCATCACCTGGATTTGGACTAACCCAGCCTGAGATATCTGTAGAACTGGCCACTATCTAAGCAGACTTTATGGCCCATACAATGATTCTCTCCTAGTTGTGTCCTAGTTTGGTTTATTTTGTGAACCCACCTTCTGGGTCTGGTTGTAGTTTATAGTACATAGCAATACCACGTTTCCTTTGGTTTGTGGTTGCGAGAAAGAGAATCAGAGAAACAGAACGTTATTTTCTGATTGTTTCACGGCAGCTTTGTTCTAAGCATAAATATACACCCCCCACACAGCCGCGAAACCCTCTGCTAATCGCTGCAACACCCAATTTGGTCTTAAACGCTCTGTATTTTTAGAGTGTTTAAACTCAAGCCGTCATTTTCTTTAGTCTGTGGCCCAGCAGGCAGATTTTGTCTCTAACCAAACATTAGTGAAAGCATAAATAATGTATTGAATGAGACACTTAAACTAACATCATAAAAAAAGAAAAAAACATTCAACATGCTGCCATTAAATTACATGTACTTGATGCAGGGATTATCTACCTGGAAGTTAAACAAACATTGTGATCCGTTCTTTATCTTAGGATTTAATTGTGATCATGGGACACTGTAGGGAGACACCTGCTGTTGAATGGTAAAGTCAGTTCAGTAAAATGTAATATAGTTACTGCTGTCAAATCAGAATGGTTGACAGCCTGTATTTTGTTGTAACCACAAAGGTGTGTGGTGGTGTGTGTGTGTGTGTGGTGTGTGTGTGTGTGTGTGGAGAGAGGCCCTGCTCATTGAAACCTTTCTAGTGACACAGAGGAACTCTCAAATTGGTGAGTCGTGGTAAACATAAATTAATACTGCGCCACATGGTGGTAGGCTAAGTTAGGGAGTTCAAGTGAACAGGCCTCAAGCTAACAAAACTAGCATTAAGTGATGAAGACTGCAATTAGCCAACCGTAGAGCTGTTTAACTGGAAGGAATATACAGACATGACATGTAGAGTGTTTAATTGCTCAGTGTTTACTCTGGCTGGTAAAGCTACTGACTGTTTGATACTGAAATTAAAAAAATAAATAAATAAATTCTAAAAATAATGGCAATGTTGGAGGGGGCAGTTCCAAGAAGGGGAGCAAACTCAGTGGTATGGAAGTGGTTTGGTTAAAAAAGAGCAGATGTACAATAAACCATTGTAAAATATAAGAAGTGCAAAAAGACTGTAACAGCAAAAGGCAGAAATACAACAAACTAATTTCACCACCTCAAGGAGAAGCACCTGATTGAGTATGAGGAGAGGATCCCTGATTTGAAAAGCTCAGAGCCAAGAACTGCCAACCTTACCCCTCTCCTGCCACGGTGGCAGGGTAAATATCATGAACTGCCAAGGCCAGCACCGTTTTTTTTTTTTTTTTTTTTTTTTTTTTGGACTCAACTCTCAGCACCACTTTACAGTCAAATCCCAAGCTCTGACTTGACCCCTTTTTTGAATCAGCTTGGAAAAGACACTTACCTTCTTCATTCTTCTTTCAGCACATTCCCTCTGCCTGAGGAAGGATTGAGTCGTAACCATAACTGGCCTATTCAACTGGCTGCCCGTGGGCCAAATCCCTTTAATGACCTCAATCCAGCCCATTCATCATTTATTAATATGAAAACAACTATATCATTGTGATTTTATCTAAATAGCCTGCTGACATTCTAAGTTTATGTGTGTTCACATTGTTTATTATTAGAAGAAGATCATCATTTTATTAGTAGGCTAATTAGGCCATTCATTGATTATGTCTATTCTTTAGCACAAAAACATAATTTTAAAAAGTTTTAACTCCGGCTGTTTAAGCAGAGGAAATTTAGTCAAACTGAATGAAAGAAAGATTAAATGCAGCACAGTTTTTATGAAAATAGCAAGCTACATTTAATCTAGGATTGCAAGGGTGCATTGCATTGCATGTTTTTCCTGCACTCGTGTACATGATGTTTCTTTTTCAATTGAGAACACTAATATGCTGTCATAATAAGTGCACCACACTTGCATTTAGCTGTGACAGAGTCAGGACCCTGGTATTGTGCATTCTGAGTCAACATTCATAATTATTTTGCTTAATAAAAATGTAAAAACACCAGTGTAACTCTCTGTATCATCCCTTACCTTTTGATACTGTAAGTGCAGGTGACCATTGTGATCTCAGTATATCCAGACAAATACTTCCATTGCTGTTGATATTAGGGTGGTAAATTTTTGTTGTAAATGCAACCTGTGACAAAAGAGGAAAACAATGTTGTAATTTGTTTCAGGTTTCCAGTAAAATAAATGAATGAGGAATGAGTTAAAGTGACTCATAATGTGACACACGGCAGACCCTCACTCACTTTGGGTGGTTTGAAGGGGTAATCTGTTGGGAAGTGAATGGTGAGGAAAAACACTCCACTCTGATATGGGCTGTCACTCTATTGAAATAAGAATAGAAACCAGATAAGTTTGTTGACACTGTTTTTTGTTGCATATTTCAATCAATTAGGGGAGGATACAGTTTCACTTACCGGACCCATTATTGTTGCCTGCCAATGAAACACTGAAGGAAAAAGATTAATAATGTATAAACATTTAGATGCAGACTCCTGACACAATGGCAAACTCCACTGACGTCATTTAATGATGTAAAAATGCGATGCAGCAATTTTCTAACTACTTACAATCATCTCCAACTGGTCCCGCAGAGCACTGAGCAGGTGGGTCCCTCTGCAGGTCTGACAGTTCCTAAAGGCAAGACAATCACACGATCAAACAGTCTTGAATTTACTTGTCAGTTGCAGGATTGCAACAACAGTGCTTTTTGCAAGGAAATTACACACATTTTAAATTGGTTTTGTGAATGGAGGGATTGTTTATATGTTATTTTTATTTATGTTGGGTACATGTGCACTGGAAAAAAATAGCTTTGCAATAGAGACAATTCTCTTTCAAAATTCACTGGGGCTCAATCCATACAGTGTCTGGATTTATATAAAGTAGACAAAGGCTGGGCGATAAAGCTGAAAAATGTATCATGATATAATATTTCATTTCAGTTGATACTGATAATTATTGATTATTTTTATTGACATATGTTTAGGACCAGGAGAAAAACTCATAGTACACTCCATTATCAAGGGATATGACAGACTGCTTACGGACCAGGAAATATTCAGTATGTGCTTTCATGGCAGGTTGCATTTAATGCATTTAAGTGAAACTACTGAACAATTTTCTTATTGCTATTGATGAAGTGTCTATTGCTAATGCATAGCATTCTCTTTTTATTGCTCAGGCCTATTTATTTATATTGGGTACATGTGGCTACACTGGAAATATGCTGATGCTAGAACCTCAACATTAAGGCAATGCACTATATGGATTGTGAGTGAATTATGTGTATGTACATTTTAAAGTAACTTCCACTTATCCTGAGGGATTGAGAGGAAGTAGATAGCTTTGCCACAGAGACCATCATCTTTGCAACTTCACTGGGGCTTAATCCATATAATGGCTGACTTTAATGGACCAGTATGTAGCATTTAGGGCCTTCTAGCAGTGAGCTTGCAGACTGCAACCAACTCGTGTCACTTCCCTCCTTCCAAGTGTGAAGGAGAACCTATAGTGGCTGCAGAACACGTAAAAAATGCAAAAGGACATATGTAGAGCCAGTATTTGGTTTCTCCCAGAGACTGTATGTAGAAATGGACAACATGACAGCTCCCCTAAAGTAAAGCCAAAGCCATTCAGTTGCCCCCTTGTGCCTGGCTGCAATACGTATCATACATCCTGCCCCCAAAGTTGTTAGTAGATAGGACATGGCCCAAACTGAAAGATCAAAGCACACGTCCAATAAATTTTTCCCAAAGATGGTTTGTCATTTTTGGTAGTTTCTATCATGCTGACATTTGTTCAAGAGTTCATGTTTCTGATATTGCAGAGTCTCTGGCTCCAAATGACGTCACCAGCGTAAGATGGCAGTGCTTATATCTGGGATATTTTGGCTTCAGTTTTGCACAGTGGGAGGACATGGAACCGTGGCGTCCATCTCTTATTTATGCCAATGGTTTGTCCACTCTGGGCTACTGTGAACATGGTAGCCTCCACTGAAGAGGACCTGCACCCTCTGTAAATACAAACGGCTTATTCTAAAGTAACAAAAACACAAAGATTCTTATTTTAAACTGATTGTACACTGATGAAAACATATTTACAAATATTATATATCATTTATCCCATATACTGCCAATAACCCCTAGTACATACTGGTCCTTTTTATTAAAGTCGGCTAACTTAAGTTTTTAGACAGGTTGTAATCACTACCAGTATTTTGAGTGGCAGCCATGTTTGCTGTACAGTCGTGATCCAGAGTTGTTGATAAGTAAATAATGGATACAGGACAGTTAACTTCGTTAACAACCGTGTCATCAGTTAATTTTAGCCCATGGATGTTGACAACGAAGGTAACAAAACTAAACAGAAAGAAACAAATGTATTCCAAGGCAGAAACTAGCAATTATATAAACAATGAATGTGAACACTATGGCCAAACCCCCATTACACACTATATTGAGCCCAGACAGCAAAAACAACAGATGGTTAAATAGAAACTAAGCCCGTTATTTAACATCTCTTGAAAGGAAGCGTATCTATTCAGTTATATAAATACACACCGCGGCCTGCTCCAGTGCCCCATTTACCATTCCATATATGGCAACACTGACACCAGGGTTCAATTTTGGCAACCAGCAAGCAGCTGTCATTCAGAGACCAAACACATCATCGGCCATACTCTTTGTGACCAAACCACAAGGATAAAGACAACTGACGAGCTAAGGATCTATAACAAATCCTGTACATATCCACCGACCACACCAAAGCAACGTTAGCTTGTTGCTAACGCAGCGCTGCACTGCGAAAATCACTTGTTTAGCTCGTCGGTTAAAGCTAGCAGCATTTACTGAAGCGCTGATGCGGTGCAAAGTGTCAAACATCAAACATTTAAACACAGACAGAACCAAGCTGTCAAAACAATGGCGCTCTTTGTGAGCTGTTACTGATAGCTTACGTTACTGTAGCAATGCACCAACAGGGCCACCAGCGGTTAGCTCGTCTTTGTCTGGGAATAATTTTAAAGAAGGAGCAAAAAAAAAAAAAAAGCAGGCAAGCAGGGCTGAGTCGAAGTACAGACGAGGCTACACGCTGTTATTATCTTCCCAGAGGGTCCCCACTCTCAGAGAAATATGTCCACTACAAGGTACAGTTAATACGTTAAAGAAAAATAACACACTCACCTTCTGAATTCTTTTCAACGCCATTGCATCAATGGCTATGCTAGGTAGCCTGTCAGCTAACAGTTAGCACTTCACACATAAAATTTGGCTTCTGTGGCCGCCTAATTCCAAATCTCACTTCACGTATGCTCAGGAAATCACGTCTAACATACAACAGGCTCGGAGGTTTTGGTTTAAAGTTCAACCTATACCAGAAACTGTGTGTTTAAAGCTCGATTTTTGTTTAGCTGCACAACAACCGAGATATTTTGCTCGCTCCTCTCATCCCTACTCCTCTTCGTGCCTGGCAATCGGTTTTTGGTAATATCGCGAGACTTTTCTGACAAAACGTGAATTCCTGACAAATACAACTGCCATATTTGTAGTTCAAAAATACTAATAAATATATTTGACAGATTTGATACAGTCCACTCAACAAAAATCTAAATTATATGACTTTATTAGTAGACTGGCCCTTGGAAAGCCATAATGATAATGATGATGATGATGATAATAATAATAATAATAATAATAATAATAATAATAATAAAACTATACATACTTTTAATAATAATATAGCTCATGTTAAGTCATAATTATGAGATAGAAACTCAAAATAATGAGATTAAAAAGTTGAAATAGTGAGATAAAAAAATCTGAACAATGAATACAGTCCTTCAACAAAAATCTAAAATTATATGACTTTATAGTAGACTGGCCCTTGGAAAGCCATAATGATAATGATGATGATGATGATAATAATAATAATAATAATAATAATAATAAAACTATACATACTTTTAATAATAATATAGCTCATGTTAAGTCATAATTATGAGATAGAAACTCAAAATAATGAGATTAAAAAGTTGAAATAGTGAGATAAAAAAAATCTGAACAATGAAATAAAAAGATTTTTTAAGGATTTAAAGGAAATTTTTAAAAGTCAAAATAATATCAACTAAGTTTTCATCTTTTTTCTCTTTTACTGGTGGAAAACGGGCTTCCTTAACCCCTGACCACAGCTGATTGTTATTTACTTATTATTTATATCTTCTACTGTGTAATATTGACCAAATAGTGCAGTAATTTTGTGCAATAATGATTCAATGGTGCAATATACTGGCTTACACTGGTTTCAATATTGTATTTATTTATTTATTTACACTGAACATTTCAACCAACCATCACTCTTATGTATAATATCTTTGTATTTTAACACACTTATACCAGCATTATTCTTTTATGTTTATTGTTTATGTATGCTGTTGAAGACTATACATACTTTTAACATTCAACATTCTTAGTTTCCATTTTTTCTTTATATATAATTATATATTGTAATAAAATGAATGCTTTTGAATGTACCCCAGCATTTGACAGATCTGGGTAAAATTGTATTAACCCACTGTGCACCATGGGCATGGAACAGTTTACTAAAACATCTCAAAATTATATACACTTGTATCTATTGATGGATTTACAGACATCCTAGAAAATGTGGTGATGGAGACATGGGCTTGTTTTTCTTTTGAGCCCACCGTGTTTGAATAGCTGTTCTTGTTTTATTGTAGATTTTTGTATCTCATGTTGTATTTGTTGCATTTTACTATGCTGTGATTTTGTATGACTGCTACTTTGTGGGACTTGTGGTAAATAAATCTAAAATAACATTTTAAAAAATACACTTCTGTGGCACACTTCTTATGTGTTATTTTCTTATAATTTCTCTCTGCTTATATTGTATGTTTATATTCTTGAATGGGAGCAACTGTAATGAAACCCTGTTTCCCCTGGGAATCAAGAAAGTATTTCTGATTCTGATAATTATTATTTCAACAAAATAACAGCACATGACCTCCTACCTCCCACCTTTTTGATCAAAATTAAACTTCATCATGATATAATGCTATCTGTTTTTTTTAATTGCATCAAATTCTATTGCATTGAATTAATTTAATCTTCATCTTCATCAATGCAATCATCATCCTGATCATCAGGTTCACAACTCTAAATATAGAGGTAAGAAGGTAGAGTTGTAAAACATAGGTAATACATGGATTTCAGTCCTCAACACAATGAGTGAGACCAGGTGTCCACAAGATGTCACTATTTGAAAAGAGCAAAAACACTCAGGAAAGACATGATGGCCAGAATAGATTATAAACAGCTTCAACCGGAAACTGTTTTTCCAAGATTTTAAGGGGTCATTTATCAAACTGGATCTTCCATGCTAAGAAGTTATCATTTTTTGTTTTCAAATTAATTTGTTCAAGTGCAAAAGTGCATGACAATGGAGCAGCAAAGTACAATGAAGCCAAACACTTGTATTATTTACACCAACATAAGAATAAAGAAAAAGACTATAGAATTGTTCATTCAATACCCAAACATTGTAAAGGCATATTCATGTGAGTCAGCTGCATGCTCCGGTTTCTGCACAGCCTTGTCTCGCAAAGCCTCATGAGCTTCCCTTTATATGTCTTAAACAAGGGTGAAAAAAGAGCTCTCATTATTTTAGTGAGTGTGTATGAATGGGCCGCAGTGTTCATTCTTCTTAAATGGCTGATTCAGTGTCAGGTTGAGGATCCTATCGTCAATGTGACACTGAGAGGGACCATTTTCCTTTGGAAAGCTGAAGATTCCTTCAGATAATATCTTATTGTTTGCTCATCTCTGTGCTCTCAATGACCTGCCTGTCCTCAGGGCCTGCCTGTAATCAGATTCAGCCAGCAGCAGCAGAGGTAGCAGTTTGGGTCTTGTGCAGCAGGGGCCTTGTGTTCCGAGTTTGTCTACTTGGAGAGGCCATTTATCAGCATGAGGTTTTCAGACACAGTCAAGCCCACACTTTGTTGGCTTGAAGCCTCAGTTCACAAAGCCTCCCACAGTCACCGACTGTAGTTTCCTCTCAAATCTCAAATCACATTGGTTTGTCTGCTACTGTGAGCTTTAAACCTATACACTCTGAGACACAAAGCTGCTAACTAGAACCATAAAGGGTTCTTCCACTTGTTCCTGTGGAAGAACCCTTTTTGGTTCCTCATAGAACCTTTTATAAAGGCTCCACTCTGTCAGACATAGGGTAGAACTATCTGTGAAAGGTTTCACCCTAAACCCTCAATAAGAAGTTCTGCAGAGAACCCTTTTGTGCTTTAATGGTTCCACCTAGTATCCTTTCTGAGGGTTCTTTATTACTGAAAATCCTTTTTCTATTTCCATTAACTTAAAGGGTTCTACAGAGACGAAGACTTGACGAAAGAGTTCATTTCAAAATGCTTGAAGAAAAAAGGTTTCGTTGGATCAAAAGGGTTCTCACAGGAACCCTTGGTCTTACAAAGCACGCCTGACAAACCCTCTCTTCAAAAAAAGGGTTCTTCAGAAGCAAATGGTTCCAGATAGAACCTCAGCCCCTCATGAAGAACCCTCCTAGAACCCTTATTTGTTAGAGCGTAGGGTTTGTAGTTGACAGATACACTTCAGTTTCAGGGTGATGCCACCTTGTAAACGTTCAAAGCAATAAGCTGTAATGTCTTTGTTTCTATTAGGTGACACATCACTGACCTGTGTGGGGAATTTCCCACCTACATCCACAAGTTGAGTTTTTAGTTACATGACTGGTGCCCCGAGTTCTGACTTGATGTATGAGCCAAGGTGTGAACGTGGATGATATGGGTGGGGGCAGCAGCTTAGTTGACCTGTCTCATGAGGAATATAGCCTATAGTGCTGTTATTTGAAACCATGGACTCAGCAGACTCCAGTGATCCGTCTTTCTGGTCACATGAATCATCATCAGTAGAAGTTCTATTGTATAACAGAAAGCATTCCACTTATTGTGGCAATTATGCCAAAGCTACGTCTGAGCTTAAGCACACTCCTCTCTGTGGCACTTTTCCCATGGTTGCCACGACAAAGCACATATGCTCACTGTCATTTACGAAATTAACTTAAATGGATCTCGCTAATGTCTGTATTATCCAATAAAAGCACAACCAATTAATGCCGAGCACAAGCCGGGCTCACAGTCCCCAGAGGTGTTCTACCTTCGGTCAGTGTATTAGCTTTCTGAGGGCTCTCTTATGGAACAAAGATCCATTGTTCCTACATACTAAGAGATATTTGTTCACCCCTTGTATCAATGGTCTTGATTTGATTATACACTCAGGCAATATGTGCAAGCAGTGCTCATGTTTGCAGTGAAGTCAGCACTCTGCACAATCAAATAATTCTTGAGCTAAGCAACTGGAAAAAGGGTCATTATGTATGGAGCAATCAGTGTTTCATGGCTCATTTCCTCGGCTGTGATTTGATTTTGCTTGTCAGTGTTAAGGTGGCCTTTGACCTAGAAAATCTGTGAATTATTCCTCAAATCTTCCTTCTGCTTTCTTCTTTCAGTGGTGGCGAGTTTTAATACTTGGATCAATACCTAAAAGTCCATTATAAGAGCTTTCTGTAGCTTCTCCTTGTCGTCCCCTCGTGTTTTGGGCAATAAAACAAGCTGGTGACTGTATGTTTCTTTTGGCTTACAAGGTTTAAATGATGCAGGCATATAAACATTTATGGCTTCAAGGATGTGCTTATTAAAATGCATTATGTGCTTTAACTGTGGCTGCAGAGAACTCTGCAGGTTTTATTTTGGCGTAATTGCATGCCTGGTTACGGGATGTCTCATTTACAAGCAGGGGTCCTAGAACAAAAATAATACTTCACTTTAGTGTTTTCAGAGACCAAAACTGTTTAAAGTGACGTTAAATTACTTGTTTGCTGAATAACAGTTTTTAGACTCAGTATCAAAAATACAAAAACTAATTTGGAAGAATAGTCCCCTTCAAAGTGTACACATTGTTATTTATATTAGGTACTTTTAAAGGCAGTTGACTCTCACTCCCAGGATGTCAAATACTGATGTTTTGGGTTGGCAAAGTGTCCTAAACACAACAAAATAATACGGGATAAGGATAAGGAAATAAAATTGATAAAATAAAGTTAAATTAAAAAATACAGGCAGAGGCAAAATAAATGTTTATTTTTTTCTGTTTATTGTATCTGTATAAGATTCTGATGAGTCATATTATGTTTTACTCATAAAAGTAGACACTTTCACATTTTTTTCATAAAACATAATTTTAAGAATTAAACTATTCGATCAAGTAAACATAAATGTATGTGAGTGACTGAGTTTGTGCCTGATCAACAGACCTACAGCTCGTCTGCAGTTAATCTCGAATACTACTGAACCGATCAGCCTAATTTTTTTTTGTCCACATTCACAACTGTATGCTGAAGGACCTCTGTGATGCAGAATTAAAAAAAAAAAAAAACAACTTGAAAAAGCTTCTTTTAAAAATATTTTTTATGTCTTTATGTTTTTATGGCCACAGGCTTTATGTTGTCAGGTCATCCCATTCTTGTGAACGCAATCTCAAGAACACCTCGAGGGAATTTCTCCAAACTTGGCACAAATGTTCACTTGGATTCAAGAATGAACTGCTTAAATTTTTGTGGTCAAAGGTCAAAGGTCACTGTGAACTCAATGCAGAAGTTTTTGGCCATACCTCAAGAATCCAGTTAATTATGACAAAATTACACACAAATGACAAATAGGACGAAATACTGAGGTGATGATATTTTATATCCAAAAGGTCAAAGGTCAACTTCATTGTGGTTGCATCTGGCAGTTGTGGTGACATTGCAGAAGGTGCTTCACCATCTGTTGTCTGGCAGGAATTTGCACTCTACTGAGTGCACTCTTCTAGTTTACACAAAACTTGCAAGGTTTCAGTTTTGCAAATGTTTGTCCAGCCCAACAAACATATTTGAACCTTCCCCTCAGTGTGAGATCGACAGACTCCACTGCAGATTTTAAGCGACTTCTTAAAACTCACTTTTATACGATGGCATAGATAGTGTATCATATCATGTATTACTATTTTTTTTATTACTGTTTTATATGCACCTCCATATACTTTGCACTTTTATCTGCTTTAAATACTCCTTTAAATGTCCTTTATCAATAATCTATCTGCCTTATGATCATAGAGTAGATCTTCTTTATCCAAATTTCATTTATTGATAAATGAACTCATTTCTTTCTTTCATTTTGCACTTGCACTATGTTCGAGCTCAGGGCTGCTTGACTATGTGCTTGAATATTTCTCATTTGTTTTGCATTTCAAAATACAAAAAACAAAAACAAACAAACAAAAACAAACTGAACTTTTGTCTGTAATTTTTTTTTTTTTTATGTGGAAAGCATTTTGTGCTTGAGCTTGAAAAGTGCTATCTAAATAAAATCATTATTAGCACTTAGCACATGAGTTATGGATTCATCATCTTCAGAATAACTTATGGGTTCTTTCTTTTAAATTCTTCTCTGATTATCAGGATTTAATGCCTCTCTGGGGAGAGCAAAAAGAATGAGATCAGATCCAGTCCCCTGTGTCTGTCACCTCTGATCCACCCTTATCAGATGTGCATCATGTGGAGCACAGGCACAAACCACACATATAGTCATAAAGAACCAGTAATCCTTCGGGGTTAAGCACTTAAAGAGCAATCCCCAGAGCCCTCTGAGTCTCTGTGTTGCACCACAGTTCTGGCACGGTGATTGACAGCTCTGGAAACGGTTTTACTGTGCTGCTCTTGCAATGAGTAGTCTCCCGAGCCTAGGTAATAACTAGTCTGGAGTGTTGACTAATACATTTAGCGGTGACTCTCCGTAATCAAATGCGTTCCAGCTGTTTGAGTTCTGATGACAATTTCAGGTTTTCCCAGTTTGCTGAGCTTCCTTGAGAGACAAAGGAGGGATTTCCTCTGAAACAGACAGGCAGTGGCAGCACCAACAAACCGCTTGGTACTGTTATCAAATAGAAAATCGGACTAAATATAAACTTATCATCTGCAGCCTGAGTCAGTGCAGAAATGAAGGAGAAAGTAACAGTTGTGTGCATGTTTTCTAGAGACTGTGTCCTGGGTATTTAGAGTCAATTCATTTATAAAAAACAAAACAAAAAAAAACAAACATAAAATAAGTAAAAAGTTCTGAAGGCAGAACTGTCACTGTACTGTGGTGTTGTTCCTCTTTTCTGATTTAAAGTCAAAAATTAAAAGAAATTTAAATCTAGTGAAGCATTTTCTCACTAGAGGCCATGATAATGAACTGGACACTGTAACATTAGCTGGTTTCACTGAGACCAGAATGGCGCTGTGAGACTTGTGAAGTGTTTCAGTTACAGTTACTATTTTTTGTATCCTAATTACATAATCCCATTACATGTAATCTGTTACATCTGTCCCTAAGCGTGCTGCTAATATGCTAATCATGTTTCATTGGAGACTTAAAGTCAAAAGATTTCGAGATAGAAAAAGTCATGTTTACAAGTTCTGAAGTGTTCTGAAAATAAATACTGGAAGTTTTAAGTTTAGTTGACTCGAACAACTAAATCTTGATTTTTTACAGTGTATGGGAGGTTTGAATATAATGCTGCTGCAGGCGTCAGCGGTATTAAAGCTGCCACCTGTTGCTTGACAGGACTTTACACTGCAGAGGTGTGTAACTGGTGTCTGCGATTGTGTGTGAAAGTAAGTGACTGGGACATTAGGGGGGCTGTCCATCCTGCTGCACAATAAACAGTTTGTTTCCCAGGAGCACCCCTCATGTTCCTGTTGTTGGCTTCATCGCTGCTCACTGGGAAACGTCCTGGCCTCTATTGTCCCGGAGGTCGGGGGTCACAGGATGCTCCTAAAGGCCCAAAAGGGGAGGTAAGAGGCTGGATAGTGGAGGCACGATAAAGAGCTAACCCCCACCCCGCCATCCTCCTCCATGCAAGCACCCCTTAAAAAACAAAACATTAAAATTGCTTCTTTTTTTTTCTGCCGCGTCATCTTTTATTTGAGGATCCCAGTCACTATCAAGAGTCTCAGGAAATGAAAGCGGGACAATGCTCTGACTATTTCATATTGAACATCCTGATTGGCTTTAGTACGTTCTTTATGAGTAGAGCTCTGTTCCTTGTGTGCGTTCTTTGCATATCTTTAATGGAAGACTTCTTAATGCACAAGCTTTCCCATACAAAAAAAAAAAAAAAAAAAAAAAGGAAATTCAATATGAGCAGCTAACAGAGGGTAAGGCGTATCATTAAAGAAAAAAACAGCCAAGAAAGGAGTGGTTGTATCGTACCGTTTTCACCACACAAATGTTATACTTTAACCACAGACAGGGCTTAAACACTGACTCAGACTATGCAGCAGATACATGCTTCTGATTACAGTGACCTTTTAAACAGCATAGCACATAAACACCCATATAAATGCTGTTTTTGCAGCCCGATTAAATATGTCGCCTCATAACAGCAGACGTTTATGATAGTTCAACACAGACACCATGGAAACTTCTTGCACCTCTCTTGAGGCAACATAAAAGCTCACTTTGAGTCTTTGTGTCCGTGCGAAACGGCATCTGTGCAATATTTCCTGTGAAGTTAATTTTTTAAGGCTTTTGAGCAATACTCTTATTTTTTTATTGTGCCTGAACTGAAGAGCTTTAGGGCCGGCAGCCTGTCCTGTGCCTCAGTGTACCGGAGGAACGGAATGAGTAGACATGCTATTCTCTGGACATTCACAGGGACACATTTATCTTTTTTATGGAACTAAGCTAACTGGAGCTTTGAACAATATTCCAGATGCTTGTTGCACAGCATTTTATCAGCCTAACGCTAATGGAGCGCTATCCACAGCACCTCAACAACAACGTTTGTATCTGTTTGTATGTTTGTATCTACTATAGTTTCATCTATGTATCACATCACATTTGATGTGTAATGCAAACAGAGAGCAGATAGTCTGGCATATCGGCTGTTTCTCACATTCATAGGCAAAACATTTTCCAAACTTAAAGTTCCCCTCCAGATATGTTTTACTGTTATTGTTTAACATGGTTTTCCCACATGAAAAGTGAAAAAAAAAGGTTCTGGAGGCCCATACTCTGTCTTCCTCATTGAGAAATTCTGGATCTGGTCTCACTGCTTGTGCTTAGTTGACCAGTGAAAGAGCAGGGTGCATAAAGATGGCTAGCATTAGCGACTTAGCCATATATATCTGAGCCCAGTCAGACCCAGACTCAGATGAGGAGTCTGTTGTGCACCAAAACTGCTAAAATTAATACGGACATATCAGAATGCTAAGTTCATTAAGCATTTTTTATTGTTTGTTAGCTTGTTAGCTTGTAACTGGCAGTGTCTGACACAGCTAATGCTAACTGGAGGTTTCAGGGTTTTTTTTTTGCCTGCTTTTGCATATTAGACAGTAATTGGCTTTTTGCCTGGTGTTCGTTTGAATGTCAGATTTTAGGGAAGTGCACAGTCATCTCCCCCTTCAGAGGAATGTGAAAACACCCCTCTTGTGACAAGTCAGTGTAGTCATGGTCAGACATTTTTGGGGACATGCAGGCATGAGAAAAACACTTTAAAGAGTGGAGGGGATCTTTAACTATTATATATTTGCAAAGGTGGTGGGTGAAGCAATGGAGGAAGAAGTATTCAAATCTTTTAGTTAAGCAAAAGTACTCTAAGCAGCAACAGTGTGAAAATACTCCATTATGAGTATCATTATGAATTATGAATCTGTGAGCTCAGGTTTCATTTGGTCTGGCAAACATGTCTGGCCCCCTCCCACTCAGGCAGATTTCCACCCGTCCTGGATCTGGTTGGGCTGCAATCATTTATCAAATATTGGGTGGGTTTGATACGATAACCGTACAGAGGTGCCCCACCTTACTGGCTGGTGAGGCATTTTGGTACACAACCAAGATCTCTGCCCCTGATATGGAGGTGTTTCTACCGAATCTGTGGTTACATCATAACGAACAACTGCACTTAAAACTTTTGTTGATGAGAAAGACTTGGTTGCCGCACTTCTGACAGGACTTGTTAAGTTTAATTTACCAACTACGCTAAGTCACATGTTAAATTGATTGGTTGTAGATACAACCAATTGAGTCCAGATGCAATCCTGCTTAGTTAAAATTGAGAATTCGTGACAAACCCATAGTCCAGAGAATATCATCTTAATCTGCAGTTCCCTTTGGCTCGGACCTTTTTAGGGAAATTTCAGGTGACTATCCGGCTGCAACTTTTTTCTTCACTCTCACTACACTCATAACAAAGTGAACACAACTGCCAAATAAATGTAATGTAATTACCTCTAAAAAGTAGTAGAGTAAAAGTATAAAATAACAGAATAAAATGGAAACACTCAAATAAAAAGTACATCCAATTTGTACCCAAGTACTTTACTTTAGTAAATTCCACCGCTGCATAGTTGTGGTTTTTCATTGTTCTTAGTCTTGTTATTGTACGTGTATGCAGACTTGTAGTGTCTGACGTAAGATGAGAAGTTAATAAAGGTAACATGAGACAATAGGTGCAGCACATGGCCATCTTCACTTCGCAACCACAGGCAATTATGAATATAATGCTCCTAGTTTGAGTTACATGTTATGAATCTTCCTCGAGGCCTGACCCTCACCTCGTCTCGCCCCGTCATATCAGGTTAGGAGTTGTACTCAAGCCGGGACGTGACAGCTGGAAATGGTTTGAGGCTCTCCGGATAGTTTGTTTTCAGACCACGCTGCAGGGAATGGATGAGAGACACGTGTAGCTTAGCCTTTGGCTGTAGTGCTTATGTGCCTCATGGTGATAAAACTGTTACTGTGAATGATATCACTGTAAAAATCTGCACTGCAGCATATTTAGTCTGCCCTTAGTGTTCTCCCTCTCAGTCTGACAGGCTGATCGGAGCTGTCCAGGTATCCCAGTAATGTGTCACTATCTGAGTTAATTAGACTCCTCTGTGCGTTGAGCACTTTGACCTGTTGGGGATTCATTTCCTGGCCTGTTGTGTTTCTAAGTCTGCGAGGTGGTGGGGTTCTGGTATAATTTGCGTTCTCACTTCCCAATCCTTCTCAGATGGTGGGGTGCTTTTCCTTTCTTTATGACCAAATAAATCTGACCGGTGCCAAAGAAAAAAAAATGGGATTAAAATTCCCCTTTCGCTGTCTTGAGGAGCCCAGCTGCACTGCACTGTTTGTTTTCCACAGCACGGTGCAGCTGCAGAGTCGAGCATTATGGAGAGGTGGGCCAGAGCAAAACAGAAATGACTTATTTTTATTGGCACGTACCTTCTCATTCGCTGAGTGATAATTGTATTGTGGAATTAGAAAGCAAGAACAACAGTCTGGTTAAGATAATTCTAATGTGGTCAAACACGCTTATGTAAAATATCTTCGAGGTGGTTTTCTTCACTCTGAGGATTTTTACAGTAGCTCTTTTTCTCACAACTTCATTCTCGCCACAGCCTATTTCAGAAGACAGTGTACGAGCAGCGCTTACTGTATGATGTTGAAGCACACGGCAACACAAATAGCGACCGTCGCTAGAACGTAACCAATACGGCTTAAAGGTGATGTAAACTGCAGAGACACACGCACAGTTGTGTTTAAAAAGGCTGCAATTATTTAACAGACGCACTGTACAGGAGCTATTTTAACAACCGTGCATGAGCAGATAGTCAGTCACACATACATGGAGGAATGAGCTGCAGAGACAGACAGAGAGAGGTGTTGATCCACCCAGAGATAACACAGGAAGAAATGTGGTGCAGCAGGTAGGACGTGTCTTTGAGCAATATTATCTGGGCTCTGGCACCATTCAGGTGATTCTCTGTAAATAATGTCTGGATGTAAATGAGCATGACTGCTCGGCAGGTTTATGAGAGCTGAATCCAGAGGTGGCAAAAGTGCACACATTCTTTACTCAAGTAGATGTACAAATACCTCTGTAAGAAAAAGCACGGGTAAGAGTAGAAGTACTTCTTTGTCTAGTCTTTTTCTCCCTGTTACGTCCTCTAAATTGTTTTTGTTGCGTTCTGTTTCTTTGTCTTGTTTTTTGTTGTGTTCCATCTTTTTTTTTTGTTTTATTTTTTCATGTTATCACGTCATTTTTTGTCTCTATTTTCTCTTTCCATATTTTTATGCCTTTTTCTCTTTGTTATGTCTTCCAGATTCTTTTCTGTTGCGTTTCGTCTTTTTCGTTGTTACATGTTTATCGTCTTATCACGTCTGTTATGTTGAATTCTATATTTTTCATTTATTTTTATCGTTGTTTTGTCTGGTTACATCTTTTTTCATCTCGTTACATCATTTGTCATCTTGTTCCATTTGTTTTGTCTTGTTACATAATTTTTTGTTGTGTTGTATTTTTTCATCTTCTTACATAATTTTTTGTCTTGTTACATAATTTTTCATCTTGTAACATCTTTTTTTTTTGTGGCGTTCCATGTTTTTTTTGTCTTGTTACGTCTGCTGCACTGTTCTTGTCTGGTTCCATCTTTTCCATCTTGTTACATAATTTTTTTGTCTTGTTATGTTTAAAGAACAGATATATGTGTTAAAATGTAGGGAGCAAAAGCAAAAAGTTGTCAGAAGAATAACTGTGGATAATTACTGTAATTAAGTATTTGTACTTAGTTACATCCCACCACTGGCTGAATGCGATCACGAGAAATCTGCCCTTACCTTATAGCAAAGTTCACCGAAGAGAAGAGCCAGCTGACTTTTATGTTTTTCTTAATTATCTGACTCCTCTCAAAGCCATTTCTTGGAATTTCTTTTTCTTTTTTGTGCACAAACAGTCCTCTATAATCATGTCCATTTTCAGTTCTTAGAGTCCAGATGATCAGAATTATGCAGTTCCCTGTGAAGAGTACACTGCCAGTACATCAATTTACTAACAGAAAAACATGGCACCTATTTCACCCTCTAAATTAATAACAGTATTCAAAATACCAGGAAAATAGATTTTCAAGAGGATATCTATGCCCTCACAGAAGACACAAGAACACTTTTTTTCCCAACTGATTTTTATGCAGTTTTCATTCTCCAAAATAAAAATCTGTGGCATTTAGTTTTGTTTTTTTTTCTCGTAAAGTGACACACAATTTTCATTTTAGGTGACAACAATTGTTTTTGAGCAAAAACAAGGATGGAATAGATTTTAAAGCTGTAACATTCCCTCATTAAAAAGTCTAAAAATGCTAGAAATATGTTATATATTTTGTTAAGTTGTGTACTTACAGTATCCCAAATGTTCCCAACAATGTTACAACACAGAGAAATCCACAAGAGGCGTCAGATACGTCAGAGAGTGAGAAAGGAAGCCAGCACACCTGACAAAACATAACGCTAACTAGAGTGCAAATTCCTGTCAGGCGACAGACGGTGAAGCACCAACTGCAATGCCAATTTGTAAAGTTCCTCCAACATTAATATGACTCCCACGTACATTGTCCCGAGCTGAAACAAGATTTCAAACTGAAGCAGCTGTTGATCAGTTGCCGCCCCTAATGGCTAGTTAAGAAGAGCGAGAAGTCAGCTGCCAATGGTCAAATAAAACAGAGCAGTAAAAAAACGAAACAATTACTGCCTCAGTCAAGTTACAGTTTGCATCCATGTCTATCCAGTGAGAAACACGATGTCTTCACTTGGAGACTATTTTTGCAGAGGAGGACAGAGAACTGATAGAGAGCTAAACATTATGATGTCACAGTGAAGTTGACCTTTGACCTTTCGGATATAAAATGTAATTACCTCTTTAATTCATCCTATTAGATATTTGTGTGTAATTTTGTCATAATTAGTGTATGAACTTTTGAGTTGTAGCCAAAAATTTGTTTAGTGAGGTTGCCGTGACATTTGACCCGTGACTAAAAAGAATCTAATCAATTCATCCTTGAGTTAAAGTAAACAAGTTTGGAGGCATTCTTGAGATATTGCATTCACAAGAATGGGATGACCTGAAAACATAAAGCCTGTGGCCTTAAAAACATAAAGGCATAAAAGTCATTTTAAAAAGGTTTTTTGAGAATTGTGAATCATAGAGGTCCTGCAGCGCACAGTCATAAATGTGCACAAAAATAATTAGGCTGATCAGTCCAGTGGTATTCGAGATTAGCTGTGGACAAGCTGCATATCCAGTGATCACGCACTCACGCACACACCAAAGCGATTACATTATCAGCTCCAGGGTTAATAACTGGTAAGGTGCTTGATAACATTTTGAGTTTTACAAGCAGCGTCTCTATTTATTTAAAATCTGTGAAAAGTCTGCAGAGACGTCTGCTAATTATGTCCAAAAATTCAAGTGTAAGTGTGTAGAAACAAGAAATGCAACATATACAACATATACACGTCTTTTTCTCCTGTGATTGTGCACACGCTACCAGCTGTACACATTCAAGTGCGAGGCATCCACCAGCCATAATTCTATGGGAGAAAGATTTATGCACCCACACATAAAGATGATGGTTTCCAGACCCCGTGCATTATTCTGATTGTGCGCTGGACATGGTCACTCTAGAGCTTGAGAGGGTAAAAGAACAGAACCAAAAGGCAGTGGTAACTAAGTTTGAATACTTAGTTACTGTACCTTCATGTACTTCATGTTTTACTTTTACGCTTTACATTTGAACAGGCCCTGATCCTTACATTTTCAAAACAGGCATATATTATAGGCATATTATTTTTATTTTGCATCATCGCACACTGCCTTCCAAACATCGACTGATTTCAACATAAATAGATGGGACAATAAAACATAGTAAAGACAATTCCTCAGTGTATCCATCAGTGCACATCATGCACAACAGATGTAACAAGACAAAAAATATGTAACACAATGAAACATTTTGTGTAGAAATAGCTGGTAAAAAATGTCCTGCGGAGGGCCTTTTTTTTTTTACTTTTATACTTTGAGTACATTTCAGATCCTGTACTTTTTCTCTTCTACTCAAAGTTGAATCAGTACTTCTACAGTCCTTCTTTGTAAACAAAACTATTTGTACTTCTACTTGAGTAAAGAATGTGTGTACTTTTGCCACCTCTGCCAAAAGGACACCACTAATAATAAGTAATTCATGTGAAAAACAAAAGTCCTCATGGACTGGGAATAACTTAATCATCTCCTGTGGATACACGCAGACAAAAGCCAGCAAGGACGCTAAAAATATGC
Organism: Lutjanus argentimaculatus; assembly: GCA_034769285.1. Classification (NCBI taxonomy): domain Eukaryota; kingdom Metazoa; phylum Chordata; class Actinopteri; order Lutjaniformes; family Lutjanidae; genus Lutjanus; species Lutjanus argentimaculatus. The sequence continues at coordinate 16,284,536 of JAWZSL010000017.1, forward strand.
AGAAGACTTGTGGTGCAGTTTCCCAAGGCCAGAGAAAGGAAATAGACTGACAGTTTCTCCCTGACCTCTTTACTACCCCCCTGTAACCTCCTAACAACCCCCACGGGGGATCCTGTCTCTATGTGTAAAACAGACAGTCAAAAAGCATCCTGGAAACTTTAGAGCCACGAAAACAAGGGGACATGAGGAAGTCCAATAAGCTTGTATGTGCGGGGCTCAGTCGGGAGATAATCTCGAGGCCACACAGACCAGGCGCCAAGCCTATAGAGCCTAAAAGCTCGGCGGCACAGCAGAGCAGCGTGGTCATTGTTGTCTTTGGAAAGTAAGCAGCTTCAGTGAGGCCAGTGGTGTGAAAGCCACCTCTCTTCTTCTTGAGTGTCTGCTCCAGACCCTGTTGTTGACATACAGGGCAGGTGCAGCTGCTCTCTACAACTGCATCAAGTAGAACACCCCCCCAACCCCACCCCCCAAAACACACACACACACACACAGGCTGCTCACACACACACACACACACAACATGTACACAGAGCTTGGATGTCACAAGACAGGGTTATATGGACAAAGACAAATCTACCATTTTCTTTAATATCTCTGCAACAATCAGCGAGGCACTGCTGAGTTAACACAGGGCCCACAGAGATGAAAACAATGGCTGGATTCTTCTGGCTTGAAGATGGCTATGGGAAATGGCAGGGATGCCAGGGCTGATAAGTGACCGAGAGGCTCAAGTTACTTCCAGCTGTCTGCAGCCATGCATGCCTCTGCGGAATGTATGGTTCACGCATAATGCAAACCATTTCATTTGCGTAATGCTCATAAAAATCTGGCGGACATATTAAATAAAGTCAACAGCCTCTCACTTGGGCAGGGTTTTACATCACAGGAAAGAATCTCCAATCCTCTGAGGAGCGGCGCAGAGCAGCGCGTCCTCAGCTGAGAAAACACAGACAGTTGAAGACTGTGACCTTGCGAGCGATAATGTTAACTGGATCAATAAAACCAGGCGATAGCAGAAAGCCTGAATGCAGCATCTGGATGGGGTCTGACTCAGGCTGTGTGGACAATTATGGCACTCGCAGAGCTGTGAATAGTAAATAGTGTCCATGAGGACCTGTTGGCATTGTTGGCTGTGCTTGTTTTTTTCCTTAAACCATAAAAGATTTCCATATAGACACAGCAAAATAAAGAGTATGTTTGTCTTCTTGTAATTAAAATAGCAGGAAATTAAAGTTAATATAAATTCAAGCCTGTAAAAGCTTAATAGTATTTAATACAGGCTGTATTTTTGTGCCGTAAACTGAGTTACACTGAAAAAACCAGCGCCACGCTGCATTAGCATCACCTCAATACAAGTGAGGGCCTCTTCCTGTCCATTTGGAAAATATAAGTACATTTTCAAGCTGCTGCATGCTCCAAAAGGAGAGTGCTTTTGGCAGGCTTTGAAGTTCTCAGAAATAATGCTCCTTAAAAGCATCCTCTGCGATACAGAAAAACATGAACATGTATTTCAGTAAAGAGGCCGAGTGAGCATTTCTTAGCAACCATGTAAATCTGCACTGGAGGACCAGGACATGTTTGATGTCTTTCAAGTTGTATAATGTTACATCCTCTGCATGAGCAGCATTGATTAGGCTTCGCTTGGGCAATATTCACTCATTCGCTCATTCATTCATTATTTCTAGTGTCTCTGAGGCACCGGAAATGTGTTGATTCGATCTTTATCTCATTGAATTGCATGTTTTAATTTGATCGTATAGAAATAAAGACAGTCAATACCTATTTCACTAAAGGGACAGTTCACCCCAAAATCAAAAATATATATTTTTCCTATCTGTCCATCTAGATAGTTTTGGTGTGAGTTGCAGAATTTTGGAGATATCAGCTAAATAAACAGAAAAAAATTCTGAATACTATGAAACCTGCTGGAAACCTAATATTTTAACAGAATTGTGTATTTTTTATGAATTAGGTCTCCATTTATTTCCAAAATTATAAACAAATTTACATCATGACAGCTATTTTACAAGAGGAAGGTACGTAGGTAGTAGGTAAGTTCATCTTAAATATTATATTATAGAAATATCACTGTTGCCATTTACAAAACAAGTATTTTAGTATGAAAACCAGCATTATTAATTTAACTACTTCAAAATCAGTTGAAAATTCAGTGAGTTGTGGTGATTTTAACTAAGGATAGACATCCTGCCTACATGCATTAGGCGGCGCAAGACAACTGTCTATTTTTCCCAGAAAAGTGGGGCCCGGACCCCCTCTGTCCCTCCCATAATTTCCACCCTTGATCTTGAGTAACCAGGTCATCATTTCTGGAAACAAACATTGTTGTTGAGTTTTTCAGAAATATTTTTTGGTGCTTTGAGCACCACAAGTGGAGCCATTTAGTTCCATTATATTCTAAAAAAGGCAGACATCTCTACAGAAACAGAAACTCTGCAGTTCACACCAAAACCATCGAGATGGAGAAATACCACTACAGGCCAGAGGAAAAATATATTTGTATGTTTGATGCCTTCATTCACTGTTTTTTTTTCCACACACAAACACTCTCTTGGCTTTAAAAAACAAGACTCTTCTGGAAAAGGATACGACAAATGCAACAAAACACCAGAGAGAAGAAGAAAAGCAGGAATCAAACTTTCTTTTCTCTTTTCCTCACCCTACTCTGCACAGTTTAGTGTTTCAGTTACACCCTTTAGGCAGTAAAAACTGTCATCTAATCATATCCTCACGGTCTTAAATGCCATATACGCCCATACCAGCCTGGAAAGGGGACCTTTCTGTGGATTAAAACGGATATGAGGTTATTTTTGTGAGATCCATGATTGCATGAGGCACTCCCATCCCAGACTTAGTGCGATGACTGAGGAGGTGAGCTAATATGGCAGAGTGGTGATGCAAACGGGTTGTGTAAGTTCATCTGCAAAGGGATCCTACCCTTTGGTTGAAAATACAAATGTTTAAATCTCTTGATCCTTCTGTACCGTCTGAAAGAAAGTTGGCACACGTTTGATGTTTGTATACTGGGGTCATATGAGGGAGAGAGCTTTTCAGAATGTGTAAAAATGTATTGATATCGTTGATAAATCAACATCAGTGACAGATATTGGCCACTTTGAACTCCAATTCATCCATGACACAAAATTCACGTGAAAACTTTTTGTTTACTTGTCACAAACACTCATCCCTTGCAAGATTGACATATTTTTTAATGTCAAGTTGTTTTACTAAAATTAAAATTAAAGCAGCCTGATTACTTCAAGACACATTAATAACACACACGTGAGCTCAGCATATATTCTTACGGATGAATTAACCAAAACATGGTTATAAAAATATGCACTCAGTGTTTTTATGTCCATATGACAAGTGGTCAATTTCTTGTTCAAAAAAACACTTAACATAACAAAAACACATTATTACAAGAGTTTCAGTGTAATGCTGACATAAAACTGCAGCTCTTTCCTGTGTGTGTGTGTTTTTGTTTTTTTTTTTAACCAACTTATTATTTTCTTATTTTTAGAGTGCAGGTGCAGCATATTAGCAGACTTCCCAGCATGCATTGTGTGAGAGGGTCTTCTGGGACCCTTCTTTTTTATAGTTTGAGGAACATATATGATAGGAAAGGCTGTGTGGCTATAATACATTTTAAAATATGTTGCATGGTTCTTGTTTTCACAATAATCAAAACTTAATTTAGTCCCCAAACTTGCTATTTAATAAATTCACTGTTTCACATATTGTATTCTTTGTGTGGAATGAAATACTGACTCATAAGTCAGTTGTTGGTTCAACTTAAAGTCTTGTAAAGGAAAGGGGGAGTCTTTCTTCTAAACACGGTACACATATTAAAATAGTTGCTAAAAATGTGTGAAAACACTGAGGACTATCGAGTTCTGAATTGTGCAGTTAGACTGTTAAACTATTGTTCACGATGTTTGTGTTCAAGATTTTTGGGCCAACCTGAAACATGGTGACATGCCGGAGCCATGGTCCTAACGCTATGTACCGCCTCACCCTCCCAATCGGTCAGTTACCGACATACCTTCAGCAGCTCTCTCAGTCCAAATCAGCCCAGCAGTTCACTTCAGCTCACTTCAGTTCCAACAACCTGACACAGAAGGAAAAAATGACCCATCCTGTCACCGTCCTCTGGCTCTGGTGGCTCAAACATGTCCGGACATGTCCAATAACTGAGACAGCAGAGTGGATACACTACCTCATGAGAGACTTAATTTTAAATAGTAAGCGATTTTTTAATCATTCAGGTTTGGCTGGGTGGTCAATAACACATATTCCTGTGGTGTGACAAATGTAGAAGACACATTCATTGTTGCTTTATACAATCTTTAAGCTTATTGAACATGTTTTTCTCAGTTAACTCAATTGGTTTTACAAAACTCAAGTAATACTTTAAGCTAATTATTCAACCTAAGTTCAATTAACTTACATTTTTTAAGTTGAAACAACTCAAAACTTTTTACAGTGCACATTAACTGTTTACAATGAACTTTAAAGCTGAGTGAGCAAATTGGCATCTATAGTGAAGAATTTAAACCCTTAAATCTGTCTTTTTTTAAATAAAGACAATAAAAATCAGGTGGTGACATTGTTTTACACACTGTAAATAAATATGCATCATAAATGAAGTTGAAGCCACATCTGTCATAAATATTCCATATTTGTTTTGTCCATTTTTTTTTGTTCCATCCTGCAAAATCTAAATTCCACAAAACCGGATGGAGACGTTCTGGAGGGCCCGTCGGATTAATAAAAGAACATGACTTGGGTACGCTTCAAAGACAATCAAGTGAGACCTAAATCTCCTGAAGTGAGATAGATGGAAGCAGCAGTAGCATATTGTGTGATCTGACATGTCCTCCACACACTTTAACTAGTATCATTAGAGAGCTTGACAGGGCGGGATTGGCCTGGCAAGACATGTTGGACACACTGCAGCAGATCAGAGGGAGGACAAGGGAAATGCTTTAACACCTCTGAAACACTGAGGCGAAAACGTGACGAGGGGCTGGGAATTACTGCTGAATTAAGCACCACTTTGATTGGAAAGTGATTGACCGATGGTTGGCAAAACATGAAAGAATGACCTTGAATTCTCCAAAGCGAGTATGGATTGGCACACAGCATCTCTCCCCGCTCTCCTCCCTCTCCTGCTTTTACTCTCAAACACACACACATGCGCGCACGTATCAAACACACTGATAGGAACACACATCACAGGGAGAAACACATACATGGGTATCGACACACATGAGTGCTCCATCTCTGCTTTTTCGCACTCTCTTTAGCGAGAGGAGGAGACGGGGAGAGGGGGTTGTGTGCAGGGAAAAAAAAATGAACACACAGTCACGTACGACAAGCCAGAGTTGAGAGAGCAACTTCAAAGTAAGGCAGATGCAGGGACAGCACCCTCTGAATAAATTTTCTGGCCACCAGTCGATCTGCCCCCAGGCTAAGATTGTGGCTGTTCGCATCTCTCCTGACCCCTCATCAGCTTCCAGTTAAAACCAATCCCACTCTAACAAGGCAGTCATAGAGAGAAGGGAAGAAGACATAGGTAAATATAAAAAAAAAAAAAAAAGCAGGTGAAATCCAGTTTTACATGTTGCGGATATGAGGAAATTAATTTCCATCCAAGACTCGATGCTTTGATGAATAAATCAATGTGAAAAACACAAAAAAAAAAGACACCTGAAATGTATCACTCAGTAATTATTTGTAATTCTGCCCGCAAAATAATTGTTTTTCCAAGCAAAGCTAAAAGCAATTACTTTGTTTTATTTTCACGCCAGCAACCATTTTGTAACAATAGGCATCCTTTTGTTTTTGAAATGGTGGCTTTCTCACTTTGGAATAAAACATTTCAGACACACAGTATTTTTTTTTTGTAATTTATCACATTAGTGTTATATCTCACCGTGCTGTTACAGCTTACTGCGAACAACAGTCTGCTTACTGCATGCCAACGCTGCTTAATAGCACCCTGCTGAAACTTATGCGTGTGTGAGAAGTGTCAGTATTTAAGAGATATTCCTGTACTGCAACTGCTTATGCTTGTCATTATTATTTTTCTGTGTTGACTTGTTTTAATATTTGATTTCTTTATTAATCATTCATGAGGCTACGGTGCATGTGCACTGAATATTTGTAATTACACCTGCTGGGACATGCACAGTCCATTACATCTCTGACATGTGGTGCGTTTAGAAAAAAAAAATGTTTTGTGGCGGTTTTGGGCATGGACGAATATACTGCAGGTCAGTGTCAAAAATAAGAGTTGCATCATAAATCTGGATGAACACAATGAATGTCTTCTCTGAGCATCATTTGGAAAATGCATTCTCTCGCATTCTCCGCATACTATTGCCTAGAAAAACAATGATATGTACCCTGAGGGCAAATATTCACTTGCGTGTGTGCAAGCAAGTGCAAACATGTGTATTTGTGTGTACAAGAAACCCACTATCCATAACTACCTTGTGCACAATTCATAGAGGATGTGGTATGCAGCTGTATATGTTGCTTTTAACGGAATACAAATACACACACTGATGTGCACGCACACACACAAACACCCAGGAGGAGTGAGGATCTAATGAGGCCCGTGGAGACACCGCTGAATTGTCAGTCAACCCTCAGCTTGCTGACACGCGGCCGACAACATCAATGACTTCTTTTCTCAAACAGGGGAAGCCTGTCGAATTGCATCAGAAGTAAAGAGAAGTCTGAGGTCCATTGGACTTGGGCTGAGAAAGGTGGAAAAAAAGGTGTGCTAAGGAAATGCTCTGAAATATTTTAAAGGAACTGCTCATCCTTAAATCAAAAATACTTTTTATTCCTCTTACCTGTAGAGCTATTAGTCCGTCTAGGAAGTTTTGATGTGAGCTGCGTAGTTTTGGAGATATTGACTGTGGAGATGTCTGCCTTCTCTCGGATATAATGGAACTAGATGGCACTCAGCTTCTGGTGCACAAAATGCCAAAAAAAAAAAAAAAACATTTGAAAAACTGAACAACGTCTCTTCAGCAGTCATGACCCAAATACTAAAGATAATCCACAGACCTTGTAATGAGCAGTGTCAGGTAGGAACTATTTTCTTTCTATAGACACACACAGAAGGAAGCGTGCATCTAGTCATGGGCGAGAGGCTCGTGCTTGTGACAGTCAACGCTCTTCTAAAAACACTCAGCTGGGAGCGCATGAGAGATCTAGTGAGAGAGATTTTGGAGCCCTAGCATTATTTCAGCTGAGACGCTCTGGTTTCTATGATCTGGAATATCTGCAGAAGTAAAGTAAATTAGTTTATGTTTTGCAAGTACCTCATTTCCCAGATAGTATTTGGTCTGGTCCTTGCTCTGAATTAAGGGAAGCCTGAACCACGTAGGCAGAGAGGACGGACCTGCTGGTCTGTGTGGGTTCATGAGATTTTGTGGGTGAGCAAACATTTGATTCAAGAGCAGAAGTTAGACAGAGCCCAGTTCAAGGAGTACGAGCGGGACACAGTTTGTGGTAGCCTCTTGTCCCGCCCCTCCTCCACTATGATTGGATGGCTCAGTAAAAAATGACAGTAATTAGTGGAGTGATTTAACCAAAGTCAAACATTCTCAACTCTCTGAAACCAGAGAAAATAGCGCAGAGTAGACCAACGCAGAATACTCGCTCAGTGCCTCATCACGCTGCTAGCGTTTGTAGTAGAGTGTAAATAAGCAGAGTTCTCTGGTTCTCTGGAAACAATTAAAAAAACAGGCTGGCCTCAGGAAAAAACAGTTTGGTAACACATCCCTTATTGGTATCCTCTTCAGCTGAGTTGTGACATTAGAACCACTGACCTATCTAGTACTGAGAAATGGCTGGTGGGTGTAGTTTGGTAGGAAGAAAATACTTCTACGTGAAACTGCGGTCAAGATCTGTGGATTATCTTGCGTAACCACATCATGATTCCTGGAAAGAGATGTTGCTGCTGAGTTTTTTCCTTTTTTTTTTTTTTTTTTGGCACTTTGAGCACGGCAAGCTGAGTGACATGTGGTTCAATTATATTCGAGAGACAGAAAATATCTCCAAAGCTCTGTAACTCTAAGAAACCAAAAACAATATGGATAAATACCAATACAAGAAAGAGGAAAAATAGGTATGTTTGATATTTGAGCGAACTGTCCCTTTAACAGCTAACTGACGAGTAAAACTTTGAAACTTTGAGTGCTTTCTGAGCCAACATTACACTTCTCTGTCATGCATGTTAAACACGTCTTTGAGTCATGATTAAGATTTATGTGCAGGAACAAAGAAAAAAAGCTGTGACCACTTCCCTTGTTCTTCCAGGACTGCTTGCAAAACCGGGCCTCCAATCCTGTTCCTCAAATCAACAAAGGGGGCATGTCCTTCAGTCAAGAGAGAAGTGAGCTAGTCTTCTCCCGGCTCCAGAGGCCTGGATGTTTAGTGCTTGCTGCCTCGCTCTGTCATGCCTTTATTTGTGCCATAATGGACCCTGCTTATCCCAGGTGTTATTGTCTTTTTCCCAGCGTATTGTTTCAGGACACACAGACATGCAATTTACATGGCAGTGTGTAATTATGACTTTCTCACTGCAGCCTGGCCTGTCATTTTCACACACATGGAGGCAGTGTGGTCTCTGCTGCTCGCCTCGATAGCACTACATCAGGGGTTTCCCAACTTATTCATGTCAAGGACCCCCCAAAATAGATGCGCAATAGACCACTGACTCTGGATTTGAGACGATTTTGTCGTAAGCAAACCACTCTGAGCTTTTAATTTTAGGTTTGAAGTCATTCAATAAATGATAATCTGATCACTATGCAATACAAAACCATCAATCAAATGTACTACAGTAAGGGCTCCAGGGCTCGAAATGAACTCTTTTTCCTCAGTGTCCTCCTGAAATGTCCAGAAATTTACTTTCAACTGTCCCGGACTTAACAACCACTGTAAGTTGTTTGTTTTTTTCATTCTACTTAATAAATATAGTTTAAACACTTTTTTTCAGTAACTTTCATAACTTCATTTATTCACACTGGTCCGCCGTAGAAGTTAAAATCACCCCAGGTGTTCGGACAAAATTAGTTTTTTTTTAATTTAGTCATTTGTTACCGTTTCTTATCTCTATCTCTGCATCGCTGCAAACCTCGATGCAAATGCAAACCTGTGTCTGATGGTGTATGATAATGGTGTTGGAAATTTACATGCACGCACTTTGAACACATCTTATGGCACGCTCAACACTTAACGTTTGTTTAAAACACCATGCATGGATGAGTCTGCATGGTCACAACAAATTGAGGGTATGTTGATGTCAGCACAGAGCCTACATGTACATGTACGGACCCCAGCAGACGTCGCACATATAATACTTGCTTATTTCTACCTTTGTTGTTCCAGCTAATATGGTAAAAGTTAAAGCTGTAAAATGTAACATGTTTGCATTCAAAAGTCTAAAATTGCTAGATATCTGTTATATGTTTTGTTTTGTTGAGTTGTGTACTAACAATATCTCAAATGTTTCCAACAATGTTCAAATGCAGACAAATACATAATTTGTTTAAGGTAACAGTGCATTTCCTGCTTGCTTGTTGCTAGTTGCTACAACATCCAGGAAAACATGGCACACCTCAGAAAGTTAAGAAGGCAAGCGTGACTAAACATGATGTGAATTAAATTTTAACATTACCTGAATATGATTTTTGTCATGTCAGATAGATTTTCATCAGTTATGGCGAGTGTTTAAAAGAGAAGACAACAACTCCCATGATCCTACGCCACTTCACAATGTCAGTAACCTACGTCCTTTGTTATCGTTTTGATGTGAGAGAGACCCCTATGGTGAGTTTAAAATATTCTGTTCCTTCTTTTTGCTGGGGACCCCCAACGACCCACTCAAGGACCCCTGTTGGTCTGGTTGTACTAATAGCAGATGTGTTGTGATATATGGGTTTTTGTGTTTTTATGCTTAATATTTTCCTTCACTTTTCATGTGTGTTTCAGTGTTTAATGGCATTCAGAGTGCAGAGGCAAAAGACAGATTTCATGGTACAGGGAAACTTGTTTTAACGGTGCATGTGGCAATAAACGCTTTAACTATATAACCGTAATAAAATGAAATATTGATATCATGTTAATAACACACACGATAATATTGTGCTCTTGAATCAGTTTACAGACTCTCCACCTCCTTACACTTGTATTTTGATTGTAATTCATTTGCCAAAAAAGAGACAAAATGCATAATTTGTGAAGTTAAAGATGAATTTGACTGGTAGCATTTTTCCCCCAATTTTCTCTAGATATCGCGATAATATTGCAATTTGATGACAGTGACAGCCCTATATGATAGACTGCTGTTTAAGTTTTCTTCACCTCTAATGAAGCATAATTAGGGAAACACATATTTTGTGCTCATTTGCAGCAGGCCCACACAGGCAACAGTGGCAGAGACTGCTCCAGTTTTTTTATTTATAATTATAATGAACTAAATTAATTTCTCCGCGTACTTCTGTTCAAATGCCCCGGATCACTTCACGCTGGTGGCTTGTGAGTGAAGAATAGCTGATCTACATGGTGGTGAATGAAGTGTCGGTTTTCAGCGCTAACTCCTCCCCTACGGACGGACGGGCTGCGCTTTTCTTCCACTTGAACAACCAAGTAGTTTTCAGGGCGCATTCCCCGGCAGCAATGTGGAGGGAAAGGGCGAACGAGTCCAGCTGAAATTTTTACACTTTTTACATCGTGTTTTTATTCCTCTTTTCTACTTTCAAAACTTTGCGTGCGTTAGGGGATAATCCTCGCTTCTGCGGGAGGAAAACGAGCGAGTTAGAAGTGAAGAAAACAGTAGACAGACCGTCTCGTGTTTTTTTTTTTTCTTCTTTTTTTTTTCTACTCGAGCCATTGTTTTCTCACACATGGATATTAGGAGATGAGATCGGACGTGTGTCTTGCTCTGCTTCTTGAGTAACCCTCTCGTTTGCTTGTTGGGCTGGTAGTTTATGTGGTCCCCGGGCTCTGTAGGAGGAGGAGAAGAAGAAGAGTCCCATTCCTCAGCAGCAGCAGCAGCAGCAGCAGCACAACAACAAGGAGACACACACACAGGGGCCACAAGTTGTCCACAAGCTGCGAAGGAGGCGAAACTTTGCCAAGTTGCTGCGCATCCGGCCGCTGACGCCAAAATACCCAGCGATATTTTCACTCTGCAGCGACTTTAAACTGTGGATTATTATCATGGAGCACGAGATCAGAGGATGAAAAAGGAGTTTTGGAACATGAACACTTTCTTGTAGTTTAGTTCACTCCTCCAGCGACGCATTTGGACTAATCTGTTTGTTTTTTTTCTTAAAGCAAATTCTTGCGATTGTTTCTCCTCTCCTCGACACTTCACCGTTCTGCAAAAATGCCACAGTTGAACGGAGGTGGTGGGGACGATTTGGGGGCCAACGATGAAATGATATCCTTTAAAGACGAAGGGGAGCAGGAGGAAAAGATATCCGAAAATGTGTCGGCGGAAAGGGATTTGGATGATGTGAAATCCTCCTTAGTGAACGAGTCGGAGAGCTCGTCGGACTCAGAGGTAAGGGCACTAAAATGTGAAACTCTGCGTAAAGAAAAAAAGAAGATTTAATGCTGTTGAAAGTTTCAATAGTTTCTTCTTCCCTTGTCAGCAAGCAGAGAGGCGCCCCCAAACCAGACCCGACTCAGAAAGTTATGAGAAAGCAAGAGACTACTTCAGTGAAGGTAAAGAAACGCGAAACTACTTCTTATTTGTGCGCGTTAAATGCAAAATATGTGGCGTTATATCCCTTTAATAAACCTTACTCTCTTCTTAATTCCTGCAGCACTGAGAAGGCAGCAAGATGGTGGCTTTTTTAAGAGTCCTCACTATCCTGGCTACCCGTTTCTCATGATCCCAGACCTCACCAACCCCTACCTATCCAACGGTTCACTGTCTCCGAGTGCAAGAACAGTAAGTATCCCGCTGTGGAGAGTCACACACTTGTGTACCCTCCGCATTTTCTTCCTTTTGTCGCACTCTGCAAGAAAAAAAAAAAAAAAAAAAAAGGAAAAAAAAAAAAAACTTTGGCCGTGCGTAAAAGTTCCTTGTGCACTCTCTGCCAGACCGCCATATTCCCTCCGAGTGGCCTCTCAAGGAGTACTAACTACTTCTTTGTTCTTTTTTTTTGAGGATATACATTTCTCCTTCTGCGACCCTACCACCCTCCTCGACAGGGCTTGCGTTTGACAACTTATAATTCGGCTCAAAGTTCAGACACATTAGTCATTCTTTTGTGTTTTGAGTGATTTATGGCAGCGTGCTTGTCGAAAATACCCTGCAACACGCACACTGGGTCTTGATTATATTCTTTATGGTGCACTTAATAATGTTGTGTGCTTTCACTACTAGTTTCTCATTAGGATTTTCAGAGTTGAGGCTTGGATTCTTCTAAAATGTAAGATTTTTGAAGTTGGACTACTCCCACTAGATTGTTTTCCTTTTCGTCCGTTTTAATGGAGGCATTTCTCGGTTTTAACCATCAGCTCTGTGTATTTTAGTCCTTTTGCACACATTCCCTGCAGAAATGTATAAAAAAAGAGCAGTTCCTGAACTCATATCCTACAGTAACGACAATGTAATACCCCGCTTTGACACACATGGGAGGCATTTCACTTCAGTGTCCGTGACAGCTGTTGTCCAGAGGCTTTTAAAGTCTAGATAAGGTTGACAGTCTTAAGTAAGTGTTGCTGATGCAGAGTTTGGAATCATTCATTTACTTGTTGCATCACATAAATTGTCAGTGAAGCTGCGAAGGGCTTTTTTTTAGCAGTTGTTGCATTGGTTTCTTTGTTGGCATTTTATTCTTATGTCTACCAAATAATCCATTGTATATGCAGCTAATTATTTGTTTCGCAACTAACCGTTTATTCCATAAAATGTTTAAATGTTCTCTGAAATCACAATTTCTCAGAGCTCAGAGTGGCATCTTGAAGTTGCTTCTTTTCTCCAAACAACAGTCCAAAACTTAGTTAGACTCCTCATTTACTGTCATAATTGACGAGGGCTGCAACTGACAGTTATTTTCAATACTGATTCATCCATTGATCATTTTCTCAATTAACTAATTCATTGTTTTGTCCATAAAAAAGTCAGAAAATCATGAGAAATGCTTATCGCTGTCGATGATGTTGTCCACAATGCAAAGATATTCAGTTTAGTGCGGCAGTGGACTAAAGAACAAGGACATGTTCAATTTGCAAAGCTGAAATAGGAGAAAATTGACTTTTTTCCCCCCAAAAATCATGAATTGATTGCCAAAATAGCTGGTGATACTAATCTATGAATCCAACCTTCACAGCTCTACAAATAACAAAGAGAAGCAGCAAATCTTTGAGAAACCAGAAACCAGTAAATGTTTGACATTTTTGCTTGAAAAACGACTGAAATACTTAATTAATTGTCAAAATAGTTGGTAGCCAAATTTCTTTCAACCGACTTGTTGATCAATCGACTAATCCTGGAAGCTCTGACACATAAACAACAGGTAGATTAAGCACGGAGACTTTACAGTGAAGTGATTTCACACCACATAGCAATGATGCAAACAAGACTAATGAAGCTACACGATGAAGTTCGTTAATAAAATCTCACTTTAAGGTAAAGAACGTGTTAGTGGTGGCGAATACTGATTCTAAACAAACATGCAGAGATTTGAAGCAATTTAACCAAAACTGTTTGGAATATTAAATGCAGTTTCAATGGGACTATGCAAACTTCCTTTAAATAATCCCTGCTGGAGAGCTGTGTTCCTCCCAACCCGTCCATCCCCCAACCCATGTCACATCCCCCCCAAAAAACAAGTACTTTCGTTAAGGCCTGGCAGGCATCTGACTGAAAAGACACCCCCCACCCCTCCCCTTTTTTTTCTGTCTCCTTTTCACTGTTCCAGGCCCACTCCCCTCGCCTCCCTCTCTACCTTCCATTCAATTAGAAAGGCGTTAGTTGACCATTGTTATTCTGAGCAGTCTTGATGGCTTCATTGGAGGTCTCCATTGGGGCTCATTAACTAAATGGCTACTCTGCCCAGACTAGGTGATACATACCACTGTGTAGATCATCTTATCTGCTCGCTTTTGAGATTCGTAGGAATAATGTCAAGAGATAAACATGCTGGAATTTAAATGCATTGTGGTATTTTGTGCTTTTCTGGAGAGGATGGGATTTTTGCAGGAAACTTTAAAAGATGTTTTTGGTGTAATTAAGAAACAAACCTGACAGTCTAAAGCATTAGTTTTTCTTTCTTAGCAGTTTATTATCTAGTCTGTGCTTTGTTTTGTCTCGTGTCTGCAATATGAAAGCCTCCCACTTCCTTGTGTTTTTGTCCAGAAAAACAAAGTTGAAAATTAAAACGGCTGTTGCTTGAGGCAAAGTGGCAAATAATTGGAGAGGATTTAAAATTCAGAGGTATAATCCTTCACATTAGGGGAAAAAAAAGAAAAAAGAATGAGGTCAATGGGACAGAGTGAGCTGACACTGTCAATCATCAGCGTGGCAGAAAACATGCAGCCAGACAATAGCTGGCATACTTAGCAGACGTCTGAAGGTCCCCATATTGCTCATGGCTCAGTGTGAATGCAGCGGATTTTGATCGATGATGAGAGGTTTGTCGCGTTCTGGAGTTTTGGCTTGTTTGCACCTGTGGATAAAGTTCAACGCGGTCAGATTTACTGGATGATACTGCACCCACGTCTGGCCAACAACTTAGTTTAACTAATGAGCTCCACAGTTACAATTGTGATGCATAATCATTGTGTGGAAATGTGCTGATTGGCTCGTGAGATAACATTTGCCCACAGGGTAACCTCATTTGGGTTGTCACCTCTTGTGGTGTTGAGATACAAACAATCCCTGGTGCCTGCAAACAGTTTATTAGTGTGTGTGTCTTGGAAAGCCCTGCTGAGACTGACAGATTTGTTTTATAAGCGTGGTGTGGTATGTGGCTGTGCTTGTGCTGCATGAGACATATTAAAGTTATGTCTCTTAGACAGATCATGGGATTAATATGAGGCAACTGAATCCACATTTCCAGGTGCAGAGCTGCAGTTTCATGGCTTTGAGTGCAATGTAAATATTTTTGCAATTACAGATAGAACAATGTGTGCATGTGTGTATGTGTGTGCGAGGCATTTTTACATTTCCTGCATGCATCTATTTACTACTCCCCCTTCCGGTCTGACGTCTTGGTATTTTTGTGTCATAAAAAAGCAGTAAAATGCATATATACTCACCAGAAATATAAACTCAACACTTTTCTTCTTGCTCCCATTTTCATGAGTTGAAATAAAAAAAAATCTCAGACTTCTGTGCATATAAAAGGTTAATTATTCCCAAATCTTGTTCACAAATTTATTAAAATCTGTGTTAGTGAGCAGTTCTTCTTTGCCAAGATAATTCATTCACCTGACAGCTGTGTAGGGTTCAGTATCATTTAAAACATTACAATAGTAGTACCAACACCAGTACCCTTAAAGTGATGCAGATACCAATAGAGTACTTTATTAAATACCCTTTTTACACGGTGCAGCTGTCTACCATGATGTTTTCTTCATGCTTTATTAGGTGCTTCATCATGTTAGTCATATTCGCAGTTTTTCCTGAAATAATCCTTCCACATTTTATGCATTTATTTTTATCAGACACCACAGCCGTACGATATGGCCATACAAATATCCCACCATTTTTTTCCTGAATATGGGTACTGAAAAGATTGAATGCAAGTATTGTTTGATTCGAGAAGTTTTGATACTATGTGCTGGGTTATTTCAATCAATACCTTAAAGGTATGGAGTACTGACACCCAGTCCTACAGGTGGCATATAGATACAGTATGCTGATTAAACAGCATGATTATTGCACAGGTGTGTCTTGGACGCTGTAAAATGTTTTATTTTGATATTTTGTCTGTTATTAGACACTGAACTATGGCTATTTCACATAGTCCTTCAGATACCAATTTTTTTCCCCCAAAATCTCTTATGCTCTACCTCTGATTGGCTTACCCTGGTATTCTTAACCTAATCCTAATCCATTGTGGAACATTGAATAGCAAACTTTAATGCCTTTTACTTACATTACACAAACTACACAAGCTTTCCAGACTGAAGTTCAGTTTCAACCTCATGTAATCCTACTACTGCTACTATTACTACTAAAAATAATAATCACTATCATCATCCCCAAGAAGAAAAAGACTGTTGGTATATAGTATCGTATCGGCAGATATCCAAATTCAAAAATTGTAACGGAACTGAATAAAAGTGGATTACTACTAGGGCAGGGTATCGGTACTCAATACCTTTTCAGGTATCGATTTAAATGACCCAGTACCAAGTAGTATCGAGCCTTCTCCAGTCAAACACATTCTCTGTCTGCATTTTTGATCCTTTTTTTTTTTGGTATCCAAATGTAGAAGAAAGTTACTCTTTGTATGGTTTTGCCATCAAAATGTGTGAAAGTATGGCTATATTACATGCCTGTGGTTTCTATTAAAGATAAATGCAGAAAATGCGGAAGGATTACTTCAAGAAAAACTGTGACTATGACTAACATGATGAAAAAAAAAACTCATCAAAAATGAAGAAAGGTATCGAAATGGTACTCGTATAGCAATTTTTTAAACAATGCCCAGCCCTAAATGGGTAGATGTCTAATTTTAGAGTGTCTTTTTATTGTGAACAGAACAAGGCACATGTGCAATAATCATGCTGTTTAATCTGTATCTTTATATGCCACACCTGTCAGGTGGATGCATTATCTTGGTAAAGCAGTCACCCACTGACACAGATTTTTAACAAGCTTGTGAACACAATTTAAGAGGAATAAACCTTTTTGTGTGCACAGGAAAAAGTCTGAGATCTCTGACTTGAACGCATGAAAAATAGGAGCAAAAAACTTCAGGGTTGTGTTTGTTTTTGTTGAGCATATACTCAGCATTTAAAAGCCTGCACAGCTGAATAACAGATACAAGATGTTGCTCAAGAGTCATCGTGCAGTGATTTCACTCCGCAAATGTGCTACACGGTGAAAGATTTGAGGCCTCGAACTTTTAAATTTGGATGTGGCAACCCTATCATGAGCAATGAGAGACAGGCCTACATGGGATCAGCACAGAGTTCCCCTGAGGGCCAAGCATAACTGATTTAAAGCCTGCTCAGAGCTGACATTCTGCTGTAATCCACTGAGAGCAGAGGAGGAGGTTTTATGTTTGCAGAGATGTTCCACCAGACTTCTGCAGCCTGCTGTGGGCTGTTTTTTTTTTTTCCTCCCCTCTATACGAAGTCAGCCCGACAAATCCAGCTTATTGTTTGTCAATTCATTGATGTGATTATCGCTGCATTGTTCCTGTAGTGACGAACTAGTGCCACATTTAATTGGCGAACGCACACACACACACTGCTTGACGCCACCACTTGTCAGCTTCATCAGCACTTTTAGATAACTCCGCTAGTACATCATCATCGTCACTAAAGGGCGAAATGCCTCTTGTGTGTGAGAGGTGGCGAGTAAGCGAGAGCGAGGTTAGCCGCTCGGATATATCTTCATCAAATATACGCAGCGGGTCACTCGAACTCCCGAGCATGATTGTTGAATAGAAAATTGTTTGAGGTTGAGATATGAATGGAGAGCTTGTATAAGTCTGAACATGTCAGTGGCTGTGACTGCATGCCTGTCTGACTTCTTTTTTTTTTTTTTCCATTCTTTCTGTTGCTTTTGGTGCTTAAAAAATGTGCAGACAAAGAAAAGTCAACACAGACATTGTCCCGCCGAATAAAAGGGCCTCTCCCTGCATAAGCAAACGCTGTTTGTGTGTGTGTGTAGGTGTCTTTTCATCAGGTGGCTCACTTGGCATTTCACTCACCTTGCTGTGTGCGTACGTGTGTGTGAATGTGCACACATGCGGCCATGCGTGCTGCACGCTTGTGTGTGTAAAGTCTGTGAGTTGAGGGAGGCGGGGGAGGAGGAGGAGGAGGAGGAGGAGGAGGAGGGTGTTCAGGTGAGGCTACTTTGCAACAGAGGGAACAGTGTACAGGGCTCACATTCTGACAACCCTCAGTGTTGTATTCCTGAACGCTAGCGCACAAATATTTTTTCAACCAAGCGCTGTGTCAACAGAGCTAACGTTTTTTGACTAGCTTGATAGTTTTTAAAAGATTTTTTCTTCAAAGGCAAACACATCTACATCAATTTAGTGGCTCTGTTCAATTAAAAACAGATCGCCAGCGACCGCAGAAACGCCATCGCTGGCTGGCTGAGGGCTCGTGCCTGGAGTGATTAATTCTGATAATGAACTCATTGCTACGGCTTGAGGAAATTAAATTAAATTTGGCAAAGAAGAAAAAATGTTTTGAAATATGAAATTAATCATGATTTAGTGAGAGAAGGACTGGAGGAGATGTTTTGCACTTTTTCCACTAAAAAAGAAGCATTTTTAATTGATTACGGTGTCAATTTGTTACATATTCAGGGTTCATACAAAGTCTTGAAAGTTTGGAAAATGCTTTATTTTAACTGTTAGGTTTTCAAGATGATATTTTTGAGGAATATTCTTGAATTTGACACTGTTTGGTTAAAGTTAAGGAAGGAATAGGATTAGGACTTTCATCATCGATTAATGTTGATTATTTTCTCGATTAATCGGTTAAATTATCAGAAAATTGTGAAAAATGTCAACTAGTGTTTTCCAGAGCTGAAAATGACACTCTCAAATGTCTTTTTGCCCCAAAACCCCCAAACATATTCAGTTTACTGTCATGGAGTAGTAAAGAAACCAGCAAATAGTCACATTTGAGATGCTGAAATCAGAGAAATTTAGCCCTTTTTCTTAAAAAAAACATACTTAAGCCGATCAGTTAATGATCAAAATAGCTGGCAATTAATTTAATAATTTATAACTAATTAATTAGGATAGGATAGAGCAGTTTTTGATAAATGATTAATGTAATAAACAGCGTAGATGAGTCCATACGGTTTGTATTTGTTTTAGGGTTTGTAAGCTTGAATTTGAAAATACTCCTTAAAAAAAAAGCTTGATTTTCAACATAATGTGATGTTTTATTTGCACAATCATTTATACAAACCACAAACCTTTAATAAATGAAACAATTGTCATATTTGTCATTCACTGTTAGATAACTAGTTTGCATTAAATAATAGTGATCAAAACATCCAATAAATTGCCATGCTGGGCTAGTGAATCCAGCAACTCACTTGCCCCACTAGGCAAGTAGTAAAAGATAATTAATGAATTAATTAAATAGTAATTTGTAATGTTTCATGCAAAAATAACTGAGAATGCTGTTTTCAGCGTCTGAATTATGGAGATTTCCAGATTTTCTTGACTTATTATCGTGTTAAACTAATATATTTGGATTTTAGACAAAGCAAGACATTTGAAGACATCACTTTATGCTTTGAAAAACTGAAAATGGACATTTTTTTTCTGACATTTTATAGACATTGCTACCCTAGACTAAACTTGTCAATTAACTTAAGTCTTTGCTGACATCTGATAACTGCTAATAAATAGAACAATCTGCACACTGAACCTGTAAAGACTTAAAGAGTCTGGAAATGTTTGGTTTAGGTACCAGGAAAGCGCTGGAAAAGTGTGTGAAAAGCTTAACTAAACCTGCATGTTTCAACAATTGTATGTCCCAGCAATTACTTTTATGTTACACAGGGGTAATTACGTCAGGTCTGATGAGTGCAACACAAACCAAAGCAGTTTATAGTGGTGATTATGTTGCTGTAACATGGTGCAACATGTATAAATCACTTGTCTAAATCAGTAGATGTCATAACTGGATACTGGATGCACTTTTTCCAATTTGTAGCTTCACATGCAAGCCTTCTCATGGAGTTTTACAGGAGCATGCAGTGTATTTCGTTCTCGTGCTCGCTCCCGAACATCACTCGTACAGAACTGTGTGAAATGGTGTCAGTCCTGGTCTGTATCCTTCCCTCTTTGGTCTCTGTGGAAAGCATGAGCTGGCGTCAATTCCTCCCGCTACCCCATAGCCCTGCTAGTTCACTACCTAACCCACCCACTCGCCCGCCTGACATTAGAAATTCTGTTTATAGCGCTCTCTGGCTTCTCGCGCGCGGGGCCCATCAGGAGCATCTCAGCACCCTTTGAGGAAAGGATAACCAACATCTCCCCTCTCCAGCCGCAGACTCCCCATGTTCAGTGACATCAATGAATCCCTTTGAAGTGCCAAGATGAATATGTGTGCAAATGTGTTTTTATCAATTAATGTGTTTTTCTCATTTGCTATGTTTGGCCAGAGATGCTGCGTACTCCGGTACATTGCTTTTCCCTGTGAAAAATTTGGGCGAACCCGTGTTTGAGTTCAGAGACATTTAGCGAAAGGTGGACACCTGAATTCACTCCAAAATCTCTTCGCTTTGAGACACTTTAAACACGTGTTGCTGACCATGTGTTCAACATCTAAACAACACAGAAAATCCTGTTATAGAGTTAGATATTGAAGTATTCCAATAAACAGAAAATCTGCTGCTATTTATAGATAAAACTGCTGCTCTACACATGTTCCGTCCCTGCTTTTGAACAATTGTAATCCTCGTGCTGTGAATTGAGTCATTATGAAACTCAAAGACAGAGGAATTGAAGATGAAGCAATCAGACACCCAAAGCTTGTTCGCTTGTTCTCAACAGCTGCTAATTCTCCAAAAAAAAAAAAAAAAAAAAACAGTAAAAGGAGTGTTTTTGGATATGGAGATGTGGGAGGTGGAGACACGTATCATGTGTCACGTGATTACCAGCTTAGTCATGTCTGTTCTGTGGTATTAACCTGGAGTCCTGCTGCAGGAGGGGGAGGGTGGCCCCCCCCCCTGGGTTTATCATGAGGGAAGTCAGACTCACTCCCAGGTGTCCTGAAACTATTTCTGATCATGGCTTAAATCTTAACATGAGCTCTTTGCAGCTTCTTTTCTTTTCTTTCTTTTTGTGTCATAGGCGTGTGACAAACATTATGGCTGCGACTAACAGCTCACAAACGATTATTTTGTTGAATCATTGTTAAATCATTCGGGCTATAAAGTTTCAGAAAATAAAAGATGCCCGTGGTTTTGTCTGAGTAACCGTCTACAACCCAAAGATATGCAGTTTACTGTCAAACACAATGAAGAAAAACCAACAGATCGTCACAGTTAGGAAGCTGAAAGCAGCGAATATTGATTACTCTTAATTACAGGACTGATATACATCTGCAGTAAATGAAGTCTTGGTGTCAAAATTTAGAATAACACAAATTCCACCACAAAACTTTGTTGAAATCCCCTTAAGCTAAAATTTGTACCATTCAGAGGTGGCTGCATCAGAGCCAAAGTAATACATTTTTAAATTAATTTATCTTATCGGCAATCAGATTTAAGAAACAGCCACTGTATTCCACAAATAAGAATCAGAATAATAGCCCAATCAGAGTAAAGTTGGATCAGGAGGAATTTTCAATCGGCACGAGAGGGGCAGTGTAAACCTTTGATTGTCCGTCCGGTGGGAAATAATCATCATAAACCATGTAAACACATATTTCAGTTGTTTCTCTCTGGTTGGCGACGTGTCACAAACGAGTTTCCAGAAGGGAGCAAAACAGAAGCTGGTCAGTAGTGGATACGACTTCCCTTTTAGAAACCTTTAAAGATTTAAAGATGCTAATGTTTTTCAGACAATATGATGTTTGTCCGTTTTAAAATTACAGGCGGAAACACTTCCTCTGCTTCTTCGTTTGATGTGTCACATTGGATCACTTTTATTTGGTTGGAATTTCTAATCAGATTGAGCTCAACTGGATCAGAGCTGCTGCTAACCATTATTTTCATTGTCGTTAAATCTGTTGATCATTTTCTTGGTCCATAAGATGCCGATGACTTGCCTTCTTAAAGCCTAAGATGATGTCTTGTTGTGTCCACGACCCAAAGATATTCAGTTTTCTGTCATAGGGGACAAAATAATCCAGAAATTATTCACGTTTGAGAAGCTGAAGTCTGAAGAAATGGGACATTTTTTCTGGAAAATTACTTAAAACGATTGACAACCAGTTGAATCATTGCAGCTCTAAATTGGATTGAAGAAACGCTGTCCATGTAAATAAAGCAACAGATTCTGATTTTCACAAAAAAACACATTACATATAATAAATTACACAACAAGAAGCACAATAAAAAGAAAGATGTAATCAAAGAATTAAAGAAGAGATATTCAAATGAATCCCTCAGATGGACTGATAATGAAAATAGCCGTACTTGTATCTAACTGATAGCTGAGGGGTGGGTGCAGGGGGTGACAGCAAACTGTATTATTGGACTGTCTCCTATAAGTGCATGTGGCTCTTTCGTAGCCATAACCACTACTGTTTAGCTCACATAAAGAAATGTTTTCCCTCTATAATTGTACCTTAAACGCTTCACTCCATGCTAATAAAACGTGATTGTACAGCAGGAAGAAAAAGCAAAAGCTCTAAACAGGGTTTCATCAGTCTGGTATTCCAAGCAGCTGTTTTCAGTTTAAGCACTGCAGGCAGCAGCAGAGAGGCAGAGCAGGCAGGAGGAGAGATTGTTGATGAGATGTGGTGGTGGGAGCATAAACTGGGGCAGATACGGGTCCTGCTATTCCTTCGCCTGTTATCCCGAGGTGGGCCGGCTTCCAGACCTTGAGGCACTCACTTATCTGAGGGATTCTGTCTCCCACAGAGCGCCGTTTCTCCAGCGCAGACCACAATGCTTTGCCATTCCCTCGCAGTCGCAGCCCAATCAGCAAACAGCGGGAGGCTATCAGATCATTCACATGTTGCATCAGTACTACTGAGATTTGTATCGGGCTTCGCTTCAGTTCACATGCAGGCCATAGAAATGCGTTCTCCCTGCTCCGGCTCTGTTAAAGGCCATGTCGTACAAGTATGTGTGTAGTATCAGTGAGGTTGTAGTGGTCATACTAAATTAAGAAGTGGATGGATATCCGTCCAGGATGAGGTTAGTTGACAGCGAGCGGAGCAGCTGTTCTCCTTGCAGGAGTTATAAATCAGTTTGGCTGCTTCCCCACTGAGTTTGTCCTGTAATGGAGCGCCTCATGTCCCCTGACGGACACATGTCACGTCAACACATTGCACCTGCAAACACGTGCGACCTGCTGCACACAGACAGTTTATGGTTGATGGGATCTACATAGATTATTACTTGACTAATAACAGGCCGTTGTTCCTCTTCCTCTTTTATATGTTTTATGTTTCAGCGTGGATCTGTTTCACTTCATGATACCTCTCAAAAAATAAACAATAAAACTTACACATGCAATAAACGTACAGCTGTAACTGATGATGTAACTGATGAGACTGAGGCGCCACCTGTAATCTGAAATTAGCTCCAGCTCTAAAACCTCCAGTAGGGTATGTAATGGATCGTATGTTTGGCTACATAAATCTTAAGGGGAGCCAAAGGGAATTTTCCATGTTTAATATATTTATATAAGCAGGACACGTTACTATGTGGTTACTTCACTGAGCTTGTCTAAATACAAGGGGGAAAATAATCTTTTTTTTTTTTTTTTTTAAAGTAAAGGTTGTTAAAATAAAATTTGTGTAAGATAATGCACATATGGATCGTAACTGGTTTGCCTTACAAGTAGTTAGGGAGGTAAAATAAGTAGAAACATTATTTTTAACTCAGTTATTTTAGCGGTTATTGTGAGTGTCAATGTGTTTGCCATTAGAGATGCCCCAATACCACCTTTTTCCCTCCTGATAGTGATTCTGCTACCTGAACTTTGCCTGTTATTATTTTTAACAGCTACTACTAACCCTGTATGGATGTGGTATGATTGCTATCTCTGTTGTGTGGCCTGGCTTAGGTTTTGGGGCTAACAAATTAACATGATATCTGATCGGTGCATTCACTTCTGTGCTCGTCAATACCCGATCCATCATTTTAGATTGTGTCAGACGCATTTTCAATACATGTATAGACATCAGAATGATCCTGTTTTTAATGCAGAAAGTATATATTTTAAATTTATGCTACAAAACGGACATATTTGTCAAACAACTGTGAAATTGCTTACATTTTTTTAAAGTTAAAGGGACACTTCAACCCAAAATCAAAAATATGGCACTCAGCTTGTGGTGCTCCAGCTATTTCTTCCTGCAGTAGAATCTACCAGAACTACTTCCTTTCCACTAAAAAAAAAATAGTAGTGCCTACAGGTCATGATTTCTGACATTGCTGTTGAGCTTTTCAAATATATTTTTTGTGCCATTAAGTCCCATTATATTGGAGACATCTCTACAGCTTATTTGTCTGTCATAGCTAGATAAGTCCTCTGACCCCAAACTCTGCAAATTAATTATGATCAAAACACACAATCAAAGTTAACATAACAGCTGGTAAAATAAACAGAGAGACGTTATACATTGATTGCTGTAGCGGGGATTTATAGTTGCATTTATAGTAATAATTTAGATGTGATAATAAAGGCTTCAAGGGTCTGGAAATTTTGGTTTTGCTACCTTGAAAGTGCCTGAATTTTACTCTTAAAAGGATGTACGAACCCTGATTCAAAAAGTCTATATTACATATTATATTCTACAAAACATTCATATTTTTATTTGTCAAACAAATCTGGAATTACTTACATTTTTTGAGGTTAGGTAAAACTATTTTGGTTTAAGTCTGGGATAGAGAATGTGAAAAACAGTCCGCAGATGTCCATATTGTCTGTAATTGTTTGCCAAATATCATAAATACAAGTTTTTTCCCCATTCCCAATTTTCTCACGAGATCAGGCTTTCCTAATATTGATAATAATTTAACCTTTGGGTGCCCCCTGCTTCCCTCAGTTACCCTCATAAACCAATTGTACTTGTTAAGAAGTCACAATGTTCTGCGGCGCAGCAAATTCAATTAAAGCCGAGCAAAAGCACAAGTCATCTCAAATGTGTGGCCTCCTTATCTGCATTCAGACTTGTGGATCCTGTTAGAACAAACAGCAGAAACATCTGATGGGCTGACATTTTTACGTTGATCTCGAGGCCACAGATTCTCACTCTTTCCTGACCTTGTTTACCAAATTAAAAATTCTGGAAAAAAAAAAAAAGTTATGATTAATGGCTGCTGTCCAAAGCCCTGTGCTCTTCAGACATGAGGCAGTCTTTAGTGATGGCTGGGATTCCCCTTGTTGTGCCTGCCTCAGATGATCATTAGGTCTCTTTGTGTGGAGATTGATCATCTGATAAACTCAGGTTTGCCTTCTGACTGCCCTCTTTTTATCAAATGTGTATAAGCATCAGGAGTGGGAGTCGGGTTGGGTACCGAACTTCAATACTTTCATGGTACAGATCGAATTGCTTTGTCATTAGACACCAAATTTTGATACTAAAGGAGTTTCAAAAGGTGTATATTTATATTTTTTATAGTCCAATACTGTGCAGATATTCCATCAGTTTCTTCATTTTAGTCCAGTTATCCAGGATGAGTAAAGTGCTCAAAGAAAACAGTTTCTTCAGCTGCTCCCAGGTCTTTGAACAGCTTCTTGTACCTTAATATATAGTGTAATTCTTCTTTTTGTTAAGATGGATTTTCTAAAACTTTTATAGAAAAAAGTACTGTTTGGGTATTGAAGCCAAGGTTTTGGTATTGGTGCTGGGATCGAGCATTTTTGAAAATACCCAACTCCAGGACGGAGACAAAAATGATTCTCTTAAAAACTGTGATTCTGTTGTTTAGGACTCCTGAATGTTTTTTTTTTATTGCTGAATCAATTTTGTAAATATGTAAATAATTAGTGCTTAGTCTGTTAGCTGGATGCTAACACATAATGGGATTACCATTAACATGCTAACAGAATTTAGCATCATGATCGCTGCACAATTATCTTAAACTGACCCAGTTTACTTTTCATGCTTAATATAAAATGATATGTGTGTTCATACTTAGAGGCACATATTTCCTTTGTTATGTGTAAACCATATATGTATTATAATGAACGAGATGCAGCATGCAAAGATGGCATTCAGCACATTCAGTCCAGTGACAGTTGCTCGCTTTGTGCTTAAGCCAAAAAACTTTACTTCCCAGATATACAGCCTCTGAAATCAACAAAATATGAAAGCTCCTTGTAGTAGCTTTAAATAAACTAGTGCTTAGCCTGCTAGCTCGATGCTAACACGACACAAAAGGGGAATTGCAACTAATACGCTGGAATCGCAGTAATATTATTCTACCGTATGCCTCCATTTTACTTCACATGATTAACACAGAACGACACGTCAGCTCATGCTTTCAAGCTTTTGTTTCCTCTTTGGAAACAAACTAATAGCTGCTGACTTGCTCAAACCCAGAATTCCCAATGGGTTTAAAAAGACAGCCAGAAGCTCTATTCATTTTGGCTTAACGTCTTATTTTATTTATTACTTTTCTGTGGCACTATCTTGCTGCGCAGGAATAGCTAAATGTAGCAGTTTACTTTAAAAAGTATTTTATTTACTACTTTTGTGTGCAGTGTAGCAGTGATGCCGCTGAAATAAAACTCAGAAAGACTGACCGACATGTGATGTGTGTTGTTGGAAATATCAGTCATGATATACAGTCTCTAAAAGTGCATGATTCAGCTTTTTTTCTCATGGTCCAGCAAACAGAATTTGCAAAAATTTGTAATACGTGTAGAATCGCAATACATTTCGACTCCCAAGTATAGTATTGAATGGGGATGTCAGTGTATTGGCCGAGCCATGATAAGCATGAGTTGCCTCTTGTATTGGATGATAACACTGGGCGTAGGAGGGCTGGATGGCAGCTCAGCACCTCTGCTGACATAATCCCTCATCCATTTCTGTGGCTCCATACCAAAACCCCTGCAAATGTGACTGACTTATTTGCTTCAAATTTAGAGTAGCTACATTAGGAAAAAAAAGATCTAATCAGCCCTATATGACATGGAGTAGGCCAAGGAGCCCTTTTGTTTGATTTGTACATGGGTTGGAGGGGCTGGCTATTGGAAATCCCTGAAGCAGGCTTTAGGGGCAGGTCTGATTCTCGTGTGAAATGGGAAGGCTCTATAGCTCTCGGCTGACTTGACTGGGGCTGTATGGGTGTGTTGGCAGGGGGAGCGCCGGTCATGAATAGGGTCTTTGACTACCTCAGACTTGCCCTGAAAGGCAGGACAAAGACCCTAGGGCAACGGCTTAGAGCCTCACAGCTGAGCTACAGAATGCTTGGCCGAGTCTTCCTCCCTCCTTGCCTGATTTAAATACTACAGTGGCTTTCAGCATTCTGGCGACGGAGGCTCGCATTCACCGCCGCACATTTACCATCAACTTTTCTCTCTGTTTTTGTTTACAGTCTGCTAATGCCAGGGCTGTTTACGTAATCCATTGCATAGAATACATCAGAGGTGCTGGTGAATACGCATCAGTGACTCTCTTAAAAACCGCCTGAAGATAAGCTTCATGTTGTTCGTATTAAGCAGAATTTATTTGGATGCAGACTAACTGTTGGCATATGTGTGCATCACTGCTAATCACTACTCAGAGTCGTTAATTATGGAACATTTTTGCTTATCTTCATGCAAGATGGAGATGTTGGCAAGTAAACACGACGAAAACTTGGTGCACACCTCCTAATTGCTTGATTATTTTTGACAGATCCGCGCGACTCTTCAGCATCGAGATTTGCAGGGAGCGGAATAAAAAGCCATAAATCTTTTCTGCAAGAGTTAATGGGGTTATTTGAGTCCTGTCCAGACACTCTCTCCCACAGAGTGTCTAGTTTCAGATGTCACTCAGAGCTTTGTTTGCCCCCCAGGGTGAAGGGTTAGAGGTCAAGGTTCAGGGCCAGTTGGCTGAGTGGCCACAAAAGCCCAAGCTTCCCCTCAGCACATCCGATCCCTTCTTCCACACCGGCCTGCAGCCACAATGAAGGGATCGGTTTGCAACATTTGTCTTTTCTTATTATAACCTAAAATAAATTTTCACTCAGGAATTATAAGGGTAGAGTTCACACTCGCAGTTTCACAATGAGGCCATAAAACTGGCTTAGGTTTATGTCTTGAAACTTTAATTGTTTCTCTGTGGAAACTTGTGTAATAATTCAGTCACAGTTCTTGTTTTGTTCTTTGTTTCTACATTTGCTGTCCAGCTTCTGTTTAAGCCCACTATTGCCAAAGAAAACATCATTTAATTGGTATTATTTGCATGTTTCGAGAGTTTGTATTCCTGCAAAAACCTCCTTATTCTCTCTTTCTCTCTCGACGTTAACAATCAAGAATTGCACCTCAGCAAAATCTCACATCAGCCTGCTGGAGAAAAAAAAACAACTTCTCAGTTTCTTTGTTCGAAACACCTCAGAAACTTTGTGAGCCCACAACTTCACCCACATCAGCCACCACCCACAACCTCAACTTTTTCTCCCTGCCCCACCACCACCCAAACATGTCCCCCAGCCAGGTTTATTATGCTGTTTCACGCAGACCAAAATTGCAGCTGCATGGAGAACAATCTGGAGCACATTAGCTCAGGCGCTGTGATTTATAAATTGTTTCTCAGGCCATAAATCCCTGCTGTAATTGTGCACAAGCAGCCCTCTCTTTCTCCAGTCACTCCCCCTTCGTTCTTTCTCTCCTTCTCTTTCTCTCTCTCTGAGCAGCTTACAGTTCTGGGGTTAACACTAATTGTTTGCAGAAGTGTGCAGTTTGGATTGAGGAGAAGTTTGTTGCATTGTGGTGCAGATTTGGGGCTCACAGAAAACAGCTCTTCATGAAAGATAAACTTTCCTAGATTTTTTTTTTCTTACTCTGTCCGTAAACTTTTTTTTCTGTCACGTGGTGTGAGCTAAACGTCCAAAATGGGACGTGAGCATTTTGTCTTCAGCTCCATGTTACTGCGGTTCATGCTCTGCATTCCTGAATACTGTGTAATTGTGAGGGGCCTCTCCTAAACTCCGTCCCTGGGAATTTGATATTTACAGCAGCCCCTGATCGTAATCACCTCGCCGTTCTCGTTAGATTGTATTGAAACTGAAAGATAGCAACAGCTGTATATGTTGTTTTAAATAGCATGTCCAGCCTTGAGTTCGCAGTGGTCTGGTTAATGTTATGGAAAGATTTTTCAGCAACTTGGAAAATGGAACATCTTGTTTAAATCAATGGTAGTTAGCCTCTTTTCAAAATGTGTAAAAAGGAATTTATTCAATATGTAGAGAACCAGAGCTGCAACAAATAATCTATTACTTGATTAGATGTCAATTAATGAATTAATCACCAACTTTTTTGATAATCGATTAATAGTTTTTAGTCATTTTTAAGGAAAAAAAATGTCCTAATCCTTTGATTTCAGCTCCTCAAATGTTAATATTTTCTGAGAAGGTTGCAGCTAATAATTATTTTCATCACTGATTAATCTGCAGATTATTTTCTGGATTAATGGATTAGTTGTTTGGTCCATGAAATGTCAGAAAAATGTTGATCACTGTTTTCCAAAGCTGAAGATGACGTCCTCAAACCCAAAGATATTCAGTTTACTGTCAGAGAGAAGTAAAGAAATCAAAAAATATTCACATTTGAGAGTCTGAAATTGAGATTTTATAACTTAAAAATGACTCAAAACAGTTAATCATATATCTCAATAATTGGCAATAATTTCAATTTTAATTCTGATTTGGTTTCTTTGGTTTCTGTGGACAAAACAAGACATTTGAGGAGGTTGCCTTGGGCTTTGAGAAGCAGAGATCAACAGTTTATGGACCTGACAACTAATTGATTAATCGAGGAAATGATCGACAGATTAATCGACAGCGAAAATAGTCGTTAGTTTCAGCCCTAGGCAGAACAAAAAAATGACATTGTCAAGAGTTTGGCAGCCCTTTGCTTGTGTTTCTTCTCCATTGTTTTGCTTTCAAGAGACCTGATGAACCTTGAAGAGGTAGGGAGACCTCATGACCCAACTTCATCTCGCCTTGTGACTCCTCCAAAAGGCTTTTTCCTCCAACCCTCCTGAAACCCTACATGTTCGTACTGGAAAATGTATTCTTTACAAAGTTTCAGACATGTAAGAGGATCCCTGGATGTGAATGTGATTTGAATCTATGGCCAAACCTTTCACAAGCTCATGATTTAGCGCTCAATATGACTGTGCGCAGCGTGATGAAAATGAAGCCTGTAGATTGCAGGGGAATGACTTTTACAAATGTTTCAGGTATAAAAATACCTTGGCCACGTTCCAGACCTCCCCTGCAGTCCGCTGACAATACGCATAACTAATCCTGGGGAATGTCATGGTAGTAAGTTGTGGGCTTTGTCGCACTCTGTGGAAGTTTAAACCAAGTTTTAGAAATAGTCTTTTATTCAGTTAGATCCCGTGTAATATACGGAGCATTATATGTCAAATCAGATTATTTACAGTCCCCAAATTATCATTTTTTGTTGTAGTTTGTTTGGAAAATAGCAAACAGAGAAATATTTTGATAAATTTGAGCAATTTTCTGGTTTTCCGATATGCAGATGACACCCTTTTTGTCATATCTATTTAAATGCTCCTAGATGGTGTGGTTTTCACTTCTAACAGTCGGTCTCTGTGGCCCTGTGCAACAGGACTGAGTGTCTAAGCATACCTGTGGCGTGTGAATGTGTCTGTGTGTTTGAGTAGAGCTGGAAAGGCAGGCAGGCGGCAGGTGCTGGCGGGGCAGGCGGAGCGGGGACGGAGAGTGGAGTGAGCGGGGTTAGCAGTGGGGTGATAGGGATGTCAGGTAGTAAAATGTGAGATGAGGCAGGGCCCACAAGTCTGCGGGGCCTGGAGATTTGCGCCTGCACTCGGAGAGCAAACACAGGAGGCATCTGCAGGCAGCTGTGTGAGTGTGTGTGTGTGTGTGTGTGGGGGGGGGGAGGGCTGCCGCCGCTGCTGCTGCTGCTGCTTAGGACAGGGGGGTGGGGGTGTGGAGCTGGGTGGTGGTGTTGGGTGGTGGTGAAGAGAGAGAGAGGAGGGGGGGTGGACTTGCAGAGTGAACACAATCAGCCCTCTGTTTTCATAAGACTTGTGGTATGTGAGAGCAGAAACAAATGTGTTTAATTTAGGCCCTTTTTTTTTTCGCTCACTCTTGCCTTCTCCACTACACCCACTTATGCCCACCTCAGTTTTTCAGAACTGATGTTTCCCCTTCAAGATGCTGCCTCTCCTGCCACTGTCAGCTGCTTTTAGGAAGTTTGAAAAAAAAAGGAGCCAAGAAAAGCTTCACAAAAAACCCCCGAAACAATCACCCAGTGTGCCCTGCAAAAAAAAAAAAAAAAACAAAAAAAAAAACGCCACACTTTTAGCAGACGTGCTCAAATTTACTCTTGGAGGGTGGGGGTAAATATTTATCTGGAAAAAGAAGAGAAAAGGATTATTTTTATGTCCTCACCAAGAGTTTGGAGTGATTACCGTGCTGTGGTATTTGCCCCGTTCAGTGTGAGGGGTGCATGCTGGACTTATTATTGCCTCCTAAATGCCTTGGCAGGAAACGCCGTATTATATTGGTAACCCATGCTGTCTCCAGTCAATTTGTGTTTGGTCATAAATGAAATATTCAGCTCTCACTTGTGTGTCATTGGCGCACAAACACCTAGACTCCGACGCACACGCACACACACACACATTTGATTTCTAAGTCGAGCTTTACTGTAAACATCCAGCCAACCGCTGGTAACCACCTCGTGTTCTGGAGTTAATTATACAGACGTTTACGGCCGTGAATTTCAATGAAACGAGGCTACTCCCCGAAACAATAAAAAAGTTGTGTTCCTGCCTGACTGGACAAACAATGCCACAGGACATGGAAAAGGACGACATCTTTGACATTTGAGGTGTAGCCCGTCTTGACATCAGATCATGCTGACATTAAGCGGCGGAGAGTCTATAAGCAGATCTCCCAGGTACGGGAAACCACATAACTGACTTCACATAATTGACTTGAATGGCTTCGCGCCCTCCTCCTCTCTGTCTTTATGAGATGGCCTTGCTCTTACCAGATGCATAATTATTTTCTTGTGTGTCTAATTATACAGTGAGTTTTATATGACCTGCTGTAACAGAATTACTCACTTATTCCTAACTTTAACCTCAGAGTGACTGACTGGAGAACTTTTTCCTTTAACTGCCCCTGATAAAAAAGAGTCAATGAGACAGAATAAGAACAATTTAAAGACTCATATGAGCTGCACGGTGACGCTCTTAAAGCTGTGTGGATGCAGGAAGCAGTAACTCAGGATCGTGTCATGCAAAAGGAAGAAAAAATAAACGCTGATACAAATAATTGCTTGAGTTGCAAAAATGCAAACTGCTGCTGAAGTCGCAGCTCACTCACTGGGACAGAATGTTAAAGAAGCTTTTTAAGGGGGGGTTTATCTTGGCCTTGTGTTCTGTTAATGCTGTTTTATTACTGAAACAGCAGTAAATTCACTCCCAGGACTTTTCAAATAAACCCAGTTTGCTGGCCAGTTTGGCCTTGTGCAGAATATGCATGAGGCGGTCACATGACGCCCCTGCTCATTGATTTTTTTTGTTAAAGTTTGATCTTGGAAATTCTTTGCACGAAATGTGGACTGGATTTTTTTTTTCTGATTTTGGAATAACAAATAATACAGAAGTTTCTTCTGTGTGTTCTCTAAACTCCTTAAAGGGAAAGTTCACCCCAAAATCAAAAATACACATTTTTCGTCTTACCTATAGTGCTGTTTATCCGTCTAAAAAGTTTTTTTTTTCACTTGCCCATTTTGGCAAATGGGACAGAAATTCAATTTTTACTTGCCCCTATACTAATTGGCTTAGTTATTTGCAGGTTATCAAATAACAACCAAGACTTAAGTTAATTGTTATGTTTAATCTAGGGCTGCAATGTCTATAAAATAGTAAAGAAAATAGTGAAAATGTCATTTCAGTCATTTCAAGTGCTTTGTGTTTTATGTATGCATTCCTCTGCTGCACAACCAACGGCCCCACTGGGGTCAAATAAAGTAATTGACTGATTGTTTTGTCAGTCCAAAAACCAAAGTTATGCCATTTAATATTATAATAAATGGAAAAAAAGCAGGATATCTCCATATTTGAGAGGCAGGAAACAGCATTTTGCATGAAAATAGTGTAATAATTAAACTCTTTTTTCACCATTTGTCTAGTAGGGTGCTAGATTTACTAGCCCAACATGGCATTTTACTTGCCCCGGGCAATGTTGAACCCTGGAGTTGCTGAATTTTGAAAATATTGACCATAGAGATGTCTTGGCTAAAATAGAACTTGATGTCCAGAAATCATGACCTGGTTACTCAAGATAATCTACATCTGATGTGAAGAGTTTCATATAGGAAACGGGGAAAGTATATATTTGATTATGGGGTGAACTATCCCTTTAAGATACATGTCCGCCACATATAGACGTGGATGGAGCTGCGGGCGTCAGAGTGTGTGTGTAAACCATCTTGGAAATCTTGGAAAAATCTTGCACCGGTGTTGTTAGGACCTCCCTCGCGCTGCTGCCTCCCCTCTTCACTCTCCTCTCTCCCTCTTTGCACTAATAGTTCTTTTGTGTACAAGAGCATGTTAAGAGGCCAATGAGCCTGGCCTTAATAGGCCACGTTGCCATAGAAACCGCAGCACTCTGGATGTCTGACCTTTGACCCAGTTTTTTTTACTGGCTGTGAATAAGAGTGCGGGACGACCAACCGGGTCACAATGGAGGCCCGGCAAACTGAGGGAGTGCCCCTGTCATAGTCACTTAACTTCATTCCTCTATGGGCTAATGGACACTTCAAATGTGGTCGCCATTAGCAGGAGGCTATCTCCACCACTGGTTAATATAATGTAAACCCACAGATTCGATTGAGGAGCCAAAAAAGGGAAAAAAAGTAGTTCTTGTAGTTTTTACAGGTGCTTGATGTGGCTGATTTGTATCCAGCAGGGTCAGAAATCCAGACAGATTTCTCTAATACTGAAATATTTTTGTAGTTTCTTTCTTTTTGTACCCTCCCTTTGAAGGGATTCCCCAAAATCAAAAATACTAATTTTTCCCCCTGGCCTGTAGAGGTGTTCCAGAGATCATGACCAGGTTACCCAAGATAATCCACAGACCCTTTTGTCAGCAGTTTACATGCAGGAACTACTTTCTTTCTGCGGCAGAATCTACCAAAACTACTTCCTTTTCTACTATAAAGACAGGAGCTCTGCTCACAATAGGGTCTGCGGATTATCTCGAGTAACTGGGTCATGAGTTTTGGAAAGAGGCACTTGTTTTGAATTTTTCAAATATATATATTTTTGGAGCTTTGAGCACCACAAACCGAGTGCCATTTAGTCCCATTATATCTGAGAGAAAACAGATATCTCCATGGCCGATATCTCCAAAACTGAAACTCACAACAAAAAAATCTAGATGGATAAACAGCTCTACAGGCCAGAGGAAACATAATGTATTTTTGATTTTGGGGTTAGCTGTTCCTTTAAGATAGCTTTAATTAATAACTTCCTCCCTGACTAATCTACTTACTTCAGAGTGGACCGGATAATAGGACATGGTCCCCATTCAGAAAAATTTGCAGTGGCCCAGTAGTGCATTGTGGGTCTGACCAGCTGAGCTGCTTGTCGTTTCCCCATCAATTACACACTAATTAGCACAATGACTGCTGAGGTTTGCTTAAGAATTGTCAGAGTAATTGCCTCTAATGTTTGCAAACAATGAACCTTAATGCAAACTCTGAGACAAGGCGGGGGCTACTTATCACATTGTCTTTGTCCCCCCCTCCACCCCCAAAAGCTCAAATTGTGTTTCATGCATAGATCAGGTTGAGGTGTCAATGTCCCCGCATGAGCAGGTGATCTCAGCAGAGCAAACCAGGGAGGGCCTGTCGCGCAGGGGGCCTGACAGGGCCCTATTGTCTGAAGTTGCTGTTCATATGGGCAGGGGACGGTAATTAACACCTCAGCCAAACAGCAAGCTGTGCGGCCCATTTGTTTTCTGTTGGGGGGTAAAAGAAAACAATGGGGAGGGGTTCTCCACACAGTAGGTGATTGACATTATCTGCTGGAGCGATCCGTGGAGGCATTCCTGCTGCTCCGCCATTCACTACAAGTTGGGCGAAGCCATTTCACAAGCGTCTGAGCTGCCACTTCATGCATATTCACTCCTTTATTTGTTGTTTGACTTTGTCTGATTGATTGAGTCAATGCAATTCAGCAGAACACGCAATAACATTTAATCTGTTTTAGGCAATAATAGTCATTAATAGGGATGTAATAATAGATCTTTTTTTTTAAGCTTTGGTACTTTGAACATTATAATTAACAGATTGTATCATTTTAATCATGTAGTGTTGAAAAAGTATTGAAGTATTGTTACTTCAGAAAACCGTAGGCATATGTAAACGTAGTTTTTCACTAGAGCTGCAACGATTTATTGACTACTCAATTAGCTGTTAGCTGTTAAATTATCTGCAACTTTAAAAATTACTAATAATGGATTAGTCATTTTTAAAGAAAAACGTCTATGATTCCAGCTACTGAAATGTTAGTATTTTCTGGTTTCTTTGGTCTTCAATAACAGCAAACTGAATATCTTTGTGGACAAAACAAGACATTTGAAGACGTCATCTTGGACTTTGGGAAGCAGTGGTTGACATTTTTCACCATCTTCTGACATTTTATAGACCAAACAACTAATCGGTTAGTTGAGAAGATTATCAACAATGAAAATAATCATTACTTGCAGCCCTATTTTGCAAACTTTATGTGAATATAGATATTATTCTAGATAAATATTACTTTTGACTTTACTTTTGGTCTGATTGACAGCCATTATGACTTCTCACCGCAGCCCTGAAGTCTGCAGATAGTTGGTAGCAAAGTTTGGATTTTTTTTTTCTGTCCCTTTGGCAGAGAGTCTGACTTAGTTTGACAGCAAATGTCCAGACATCTGTCTCTTCTCCGTGCTCTGATGTTGGCCTGCAGTATGGCACCACACACTTCAGAGATGACAAAGACTCTTGGCTGTGTTTTCCTGCGCTCTGTGAGAGCAATGTAACAATTAGAACCCAGCTCTGGCAGGCCACATGCCCCAGAGCATATGTTGCATTCTCTGTGTTCAAAAAACCAAAGGGCTCCAGTGTAGCTTTTTGGAAAAATTCAGCAGCATCACTGCCACCTTTGTCGCATCTGGGTCCTGTAAAAGTAGCACATTCTACTGATGTCTATTCTGAGTGTTGGAGGCAGCGGGGAAGGCTGGAAGACAATTAGAGAGCTATGAAAATGGATCAGCTAAACTTCACTTTAGTTACATTTCTTTCAGTACTCCGTCCGAGTCGATTTACCAGCATGTCCAGCTCCCATGCTGAAACAGACATTGCTATGGGCCCCGACCATATGTCTGTATTTGTTTCCAATAAAATAAGGGCACGTATAAAGCATTACTAAATGTCTTGTGCTTACACTGATATTAGTTTAGCTCCTGTTTCAGTCTTTTCCTAACACTGAACATTGCTTAAACCATGTCATAACCAGCCTTGCAGAGTAACGGATTACATGTGACAGGATTACATAATTAAAGGTAACTCTATTCCGCTACAGTTACAGATAAAAGAGACGACAGTCCAGTGACAGCTCTGCCTTCAGTAGTGAAAAGACTGTCATCATCCAAGAACTCAACATCTAGTTTAAAGAAACATTTACGTGTAAGAACAACAGCTAACTTTAGCTGCACAGGACCGACCGCTAACTTCAGCTGCACGGACCAAGCACTAACATTACCTACAAAGAAACCCATTTAGCTGGCTAAACGCTTGGTGATGCTGGTGACTGCTGTGTTAAACTACATATCGTTAAACGTTACAGTTACAGTTGAAAATAATAGCGGAATTAAACAAGTTTGACAATTTTACACATCTCTGCAATTCAAACAAACTGCCAGTTTTCTACCTGGTAGCGACTGTTGTTGTTAGCGTAAACATCACAGTGATTTGGTCTCTATTAGGCTGAACAATTTACCCATATGTGGTATTAAAGTAATCCAAAAGTAACTGAAAGTAATCAAGTTACATTACTTGGTGATGTTTGGATTAGGTCACTGACAGCATTTTTTTAAACAGGTAATTAGTGACTGTATCACAATACATTTTACAAGTACCCCTCCCAACCCTGGTCATAATGGTTTGAATCATCCATTTTAAGTGCTGCCTCTCATAACTTTTTTTTCTTACACTTCCCTTGTGCTTCTTTTTTTTTCACTGAGAAAGTTTTTGCTGAGCAGCACGGCCCACAATTCCTCGCCTTTTGTTTCCTGAAACAACTCATAGACCCAAACACCCTCCCCTCTCCGCTCTGCCTCTCATGTGTTAGTGCTGCTGCTGCTGCTGCTGTAAGTCTGGAGGACTGGAGCTAATGTGACAGTGTGCGGCTGGCATTACCTGGCTGGATGTTTCGGGGAGTGTGTGAACAGTCGCTCCATAGGGCACACTGGCAATTAAAAGAAAAGTAGGCGCTCAGAAAAAAGTGCCTGGGGGCATGTTCCTCGGTCCTGGCAGAAGCTGTCAAATAAGGGATGGATTGGGTGGAGAGCCGGTGGCAGGCCCGGGCAAGACCAAACGCTCACAATAGCGCTTGTTTCATTTGTGGAAGGACTCATGATTGACATAGATTAGACAGAGAAAACTGCATTGTTTTGGATTTTCTCTCCGGAGAGAAGCATTCATTAGGCACCATGCACACAGCAGAGTAAAGTTTCAATAGGGAGCTCGCAGCCTCTAAAAGCAACTGCCTCCTGACAGTTGTATGGACTTGGGCCCATTAGTTGGAACCTACGATTCAGCCTTGAGCAGTATAGTGAAAATGAAGAGGGCTGATGTCAACTCCAAGAATTTCCCCTCCTTTTTCGAAGGGAAAAAGGGTCCCCTTCCCCCTGCCTCGGCGCTCTGTTGGACCCCAGCTGTCAGGAAACAATACCCTCTGCCTGCTCCGACAAACTCATTCCTGAAAATGTTTTTTTTTTCCTCTTTCTCCCTCCTCTTGCTTTTCCCCCTCCTGCTATAATGTCTTTTCCATTTTTAACCCACAGCCATCCAAGCTTCCTTCCTCCTTACAAACCCTGAGTGATGAATGAAGTTTTAAAAATCACAACCTGAATGCATGACTCCTGCAGTTTGCTTGTTTGTCATCATTTATCCTGCACCAACTTTGGAAAAGTGGACAAAGCTTTGCATAAATTCTTAAACTGGCTTTGTCGGTCATTTTTTAAAGGGGAAATCTGTCAAATATTTACTGTAATAAATCACAAAATAAGCATGATATGTCATCAGAGATTAAGGTTGTGTTGAAATGCTCTCTTCTCTGACAACAACACCACAGCTGCGATGTCCTCTTTCATTTTAGTTAAGTTTTATTTTGCACTGGTGTTGTCACAATACTGATTACTTAATTTTTAATTTGCATACAATGCCTTGAAAAAATATTGATATTCAAGAGCATTATTGCTACCACAGGCAAAGATGACTCACTTTTGGCATAAAATGAAAATTTTTACTCAAAGATAATACAACAAGGTTTATAACATGATAACACATATTACCAGAGCAGATAGACAAGTTGAGGAGAAGAAGACGGCACTTGAGCAGGTGAGAAGAAGCGGGACCATGTGGACAGTGCAGCAATGTGTGTGTGTCAGTTTGCTGTCGGAGAAAAGAGAGAGTGAGGCAGTCCAAAACATAAGTATTGAAAGCATTTCAAACAATCGGTTTCGATATTTATCGATATTTCAATATTTTTGACCACACTATTTTGCAAAAAAAATACACAAAAATTGCAAAGATTACAAATAATACACAGTATAATAAACCCAGAGGTCTTATTCGAAACCTCCACCTAAATAAAAATCACACAGTTATTAAGAACACAAAATAAAGAACAATACAGAAATGATACAAGTGATGGCAAACTTATAGTAACAAAAATGTATAATAGCAACAATAATGAGAAAGACAACACTAATAACATATAATAATTATAATAATGTTATAATAACGTGTTTGACAGTTTGACACTTTGTTTTCAGGATAATGGGCTTAATTTACATTGACAGACAAGTGACAGTGATAAACAGATCAACTTACAGTTTAGGACTTGTTGTCGTTTGTTATTGTCAATTTAAAATGTTGCGTGCATCTTGCATTCCTGCAGCCTGCCTGGAGGAGGGAAACTACTCACTTCTAACTATTTAATATAATTTAATATACTCTTGTATAATTTTTGCATGCACAGTTGCTACATATTGCTCCTTTAAAGTGGCAGACACACACATTTCTTGTCAGATGTTTGCTCTCAGTGGACGTCAAACTGTTTGTGCGTGGGAATTCATAGGCGTAACGTTGTGTAAATAAAAACGTCAGTATACGTCGTCGAATGATAACAAAAGATGCATGGTGAGATTGTGTAATCGCCTCTTACGGATGGAATATATATCCCATAATTCACTTCCATGTCCAAAAGGCAGCTTAAAAAAATCACCTGCGATACCTTTATGTCTCTGCGTTACATGGGCCTGGATGAGCCAAACATAACCTATCATATAAAACCCTTTTAATTAATTTGAAATTCTACCAGGGAGAGAATCCGCATGCATGACAAGCTGCTGTGTCCGGTATTTAAACTGATTCATAAACCAGATGGTTGAGCCGTGCTCTTGCAGCTCTGGCTTCGTGCTATCTCCACTGCTGGAGGACTGAGGAAAAAAAAAACAAAAAAAAAAAAAAAAACTGCTCAGCTTGTTGCATCGAGCAGTAAATCACAAAAACCTCAGCTCTTACTCCATGGCACCGGGCAGCAGTGACAAAAAGAGGAAAAGCAAACACTTGCACAAGCCTTTATGATAACTTTGATACACGTGTGGAAAAATAGTGATACTGAAAAGGAGGAGGGGCCACGTTCGGGTCAAAAGGCCAAACCAATTGAGACGGACAGACAGGAGTTAGCTCCGAATCCGCAGCTCTGTCTGTACACGGGGCTTCCTTCCAGCTGTCTCTTCCCACCCGCTCAGCGATGGGCGCCCACAGCTGGCCTCTTGTTTTTCCTTGACAAACGGCAATTTCACAGTCCTCCACCAGTCCGCTGTGTTCACATCGCTCTGCCTGCTCTCCCCCGTGCCAGAACTCACTGTCTGCAACTCCAGCAGCATTGTGGGTCCCGTACAGGTGTCTGCTGGAGGTCTCTGCGGGCTTCACACCATTCATAAAACTTTTGCACGCTCTAGGAAAAGATTCGTTCCCTATGTTCAGGGTTCCTACGCAGTATGGAAATATATGGAATATGATTTTAGACATTTTCAGGTCTGGATAAGTGTGGAAAAAAGGAAGGAAAGT
The DNA here is from genome assembly GCA_034769285.1 of Lutjanus argentimaculatus. Classification (NCBI taxonomy): domain Eukaryota; kingdom Metazoa; phylum Chordata; class Actinopteri; order Lutjaniformes; family Lutjanidae; genus Lutjanus; species Lutjanus argentimaculatus. The sequence goes on from JAWZSL010000017.1 coordinate 16,324,996, forward strand.
TTGGAAAAGTATTTGTTTCCAGACAATTGCCCCTATTCTTTTTTTCTAAAATACAAGGTGATAAAATGATCATACAGAGTGTGACTGACAGACGTGAAAATTACTTAAATTAATTAAATTATTATTTATATAAGAGACAGAAAAGAATATGGGTGTAACAACAGTGTAATACTATTTAGTCGATATGTAAAAGAAAAATAATATGACTGTAGGCAGCACTGAAGTCTGGGAACTCTGTAAGTTTCTGTAAATGTGCAAAACACAGGTGATGGCCATCCTTGAAAACACTTGTATTGTGATGTAGTGTTGTCAAGGGTTGACAAGTGCTTAGATTTTGAATAAAGTGCATGAAACTGTAAAAGCATTGCTTTCATAATAAATCAACATCTCTCTGAATAGTTTGCTTTTTAGATAAAGGAATAAAATAAGTCGGATTTTGGTTCTACTGCAGACAGGTGACACATTCTGAAGCAGGAAACTTTGTTGTGTTGTCTTTTAATTTGTCACCACTCTGTAGTACTATCACCAAACATGATTTGATTGTTTTTAGAACAATGCTAGTTCAAAGATAGTGTTTTTTTTTTTTTTTGTTTTTTTGAGCAAGTGGGTCAGTAATCTACCTCCCCCAAAGTCAGTTTTTACAAATTCTTCTATTCATTAGCAGTTATCAAATAACAACAAAGACTAAAGTTTATTGTCATGTCTGACGTAGGGCTGCAGCGTCTACAAAATGTCAGAAAACGGTGAAAAATGTCCATCGCAGTTTTTCAAAGTCCTAGGACCTTGGTGATGTCTTTAAATATCTCATTCTGTCGGTCCAAAATCCAAAGATATTTAATTTAAAATGATAATAAACAAAGATAAGCAAAAAACCTCCATATTTGAGGGACTGAAAAAAGCATTTTCTGCCCTTTTGCATGAAAAATTACTCAATAGTTCAGTTAGTTAGTTTTTTATTACTTGCCCAGTTGGTGGCAAGTGAGTTGCCAGATTTACTCGACTGACATGGCATTTGACTTGCCCTGGGCAGCGGACATTTTTGACCCCTGCAATATATAATATTTAATTAGCCAAAGGAGTGAAATAATCATTTTTAATACATGTATATAAATATGTAACTTACCACAGTTGTAAGGTGGTAGAAAACCTTGAAAATGCCACCCTGAAATGTGCTTGAATGTGACATTGGAAAAGGTGCAGGAGCGCTGAAGATACAGCCTTAAATTTAGATTTCTGCTCTGCACTTTGTTAAATCCTGCATATTGTATAAGTTTTTATGACTGTAGATTTGCCCCTTGCAGTGTGTCTGGTTCTGTTGTATAATTCTGCTCCTTTTCTTTCTCACTCTTCCACAGTACCTGCAGATGAAATGGCCTCTTTTGGACGTCCCCGGATCCGCAGGACTAAAAGACTCCCGTTCTCCAACACCGGGGCATTTAGTAAGTAGAATCTCAAAACTAACTAAGCAACTGTTCTTCTATTATGACGAGATTGAGCCAAAAAACTCAGAGAATCAGAGCTGAGATCAAATGTGGAGTCAGGATTCATCAATATATTATCTTTATATTCATCAATATTTCAGATTACTTGGTTGGTTGGAGGAGGAGAGGAAAAAAAAAACCATTTTCTTCAGAAAAATTTCACACACTATTTCATGAATCCCACCAATTTCCCCTCCCGTATTTCATGACACTAATAAGACGTTTCCTCCGGGCTACATCCTACGGGACATTAACCTAATTATCAAACAAATCATGTAAACTTATTGAGTTTACTGCCAGCCATATAAATGATTTAACCAAACTATCACCATAATGTGGTTATTCACAATAATTAAGTTATTGTACGCGCGTTACTCTAATGGTTCCCATCCATCCATGTGCAGCTTTTCCCCCCACAACACCTCCAGTACAGCGCCCGCAGGCCTGTCTGTCTCTACAATAAGTCAGCCTCCACCATAAATCACTAAAGTCTAAACCTCTCCGCCATTCCTGAACTTTCTCACACAGGTGTGAACTAGTCATCACGGTGTCTCACTCCGGTTAGACAATGCGGGGCCCCAGCAGACCTGTTTGGTTTGTGGCTCCGCTGCGGGATGTGTGTGTGTGTGCTCGATATAGAAAACATTAGATAACATGAACATCTATCTAACATCTCACCTGTTTGATTGTATCTGGGCGTTTTCTGCTCCGGGAAGTCGTGTTAAGCAGTGCGTGGAGCAGAAAACCACTGTCACACATACTTTAGTAAATAGAGCCGTTGTGACTCAGCCCCTTGACCTTACATATCCTGACTAGACGTGCTTGCTGAGTTTGTGGTTGATTTGCTGCATCCCATAATCGCTGTGATGCGCATGACAAAGTCCTCTTTGAGAGCAGTCAATGGGAAATTGTTGGACGGGGGCTGAGTTTGCTCATGGGAATCCAGGACTGACTTAAGTCTCAATAGAAACCAATTAAAGATATTTTATTAGAATAAATGCTGACCTCTGGGTGACCCTGTTGATTTTTCTTAGAACACAGCAGCTACTGTGTGAAGTTTTGTAGCCACAAACTGTTTCCAAGCAATGTAGCCAGTGTGTAACGTCATAAAGTGTATGAAGGGGGGACAGCGTTAAGACAAAAGGTCAAAACAATGAGAACGATAATAGCAACTGAGCTTAAAGGAAATGAAAGCGCTTTGACTGAGGTTGAGTTCTCTGCTCCGTTTGTTTCTGTTCTGTCCTTCAGTGGTTGCTGCTACTTTTCATGTGGCTCCGTATTGGTGCTTTTCTGTTTTAGTCTGGCCTTTGTCTCTTTGAACGTCATTAAGGCAGAAAAGTCAATACAGAGAGAAACATTGCAGAAGACTGAGAATGTGAAGGATCAGACTGTTTTCTTGCATTGTCTAAGTAATAAGTATCCTTCACTTGTGTGTACGGAAATATGTACTTTCCTTAAGTTTGCAACGTTTGTCCTTTTGCCGATTGCATTCAAACTTTAGTGAAATGCTTGTCTGCACAAAGGAGTAAGTAAAAATAAGGGGTCGACAGATAATCTGCCCGCTCTAATATTCAGCATGACGATGCAGCCTCTCTCTCTCTGTCTGTAGTCCACTCTGTAGTCTTGCTCAATGTCCTTACCACAATACAGTCAGACTGTTAAAAGGGAAATTATTCATTCATATTTCATCAGAGATCAAGGAAACATGTTGAGGTGAGACGCTCCCTTTTCTGACAACGACCCTACAGCCGCGGCGTCTCCTTTGAAATTTGACAATTCTATACCGATAGCTGTTTTTGTTTGCCGGTTTCACATTAATTGGAGTTCAAATTAATGCCGAATGTTTGCTGAATTAGTTGAATGTCTGTTTATGAGTCATAAGAAATCATCAATAATCTTGTAGAGGGCGTAGATGTTTATAACAGTAAAATTGAGCAATATGTTAATGGAGTCTGGCAGGCAGTGAGCTCAAAGTGTGTATTTTCAGAGCAGCGGGCTTTTGTTTTCAGGATAACAGGATTAACTGTACATCGACAGACTACTGACAGTTAAAAACAGCTGATCAACTTACAGCGTAGGAGTCATCCTCGCTTGTTATTGTAAATTTACGGTGTGTGTTCCTGCAGCCTGCCTGAGCTTCCTCGAGTCTGGGGAGGAGGTTGCGGGGACAAACAACTCGCTTCAACCATAGATCATATGTTAAATAGAATTTCAACCTATTTAATATACCATCTATGGCTCCCACTTGCTATTTGGACTGCTGCATATTGCTCCGTTAATTAAGGCTACTTTATATACTGCTGGGTAGCTTCATCTTTAATAATGTTTAATACACCATAATTGCTCATAATGGTTGGTATATATTTTGCATTGCTATCTGAATCTACAAAGTTGCTAACTATAAAGTTATCAAATAAATGCAGCCTAAATTTTGACACTAAGATTTTCATTTTACTTCACATGTAGGTCTATATCGGTTCCAAATATCAATTATCTGTCTTCTTGATTACTGATAATCGTTATCGGCCCTGACAAAACATTGTTTGATTCTTGGTAAATATCCCACATTGCTGAGATGTTTCTTTGTCTCTTGTTTTTAATTTAAAATTGATTCTTTGACCTTTTAAGGGAGAAAAGTCTTAAATTTATTTTGACAATTTTACTATTTTTATTGCAGTTGAACGGCTCAGCTCCAATGAATGGGAAGTCCAAGTCCAAACACATCAAATAAAACCTTAAATGGGAAGAAAAAGCACATGAGATAGGCTTATTGTCTTAGAACTCATGTAACAGTTTCATTTTAAAGCAGAATAAAAGGTGGGGAAGTTCATTGAAAGTCTAACAGCTTTCAGTATGTGAGCTAAAAGAGGAAGTCGCCGTGCTTGATCTGGTGACCTGCGACCAGAGGGTCATTTGATGTGCGGTGTGTGGGGAAGCTCTAATACCGGGTACGGCGTACCCTGGGCACTGACGAGAGAAAGTGAAACACCCCGCTGTGGCCTTACCCCCCACTCTGGGCCAGGAGCCCACATGCCCCTCTGGTGTGCTGCTGCTGACAGGGAGCCAGGCTGATTATGTGCTCATTACTCCAGCCGAGGAGAGAGACGGAGAGTGGGAGGGGAGCAGCAGGCTGGCTCCCCAGGCCTGCAGGCTCCCCAGGCCCCAACACTGCACTAATGAGAGCAGGGGGAGCGGATGGGCACACATGGGGGGCCAGGGATTACTGCCCAGGGCCAAGAGGAGCCAGAGAAAGAGACCTGAGGAGAGGAGGCGAGGAGACACCAGCAGGGACTCCTGCAGTCATACTGCAAGCATGTGTTAAGTCTGACATTGTTGTTGTGTTTTTGCATGGATCAGAATATCTGTCAACATCTGCCTGTAGGTGTATACATCATATTTTGTATGCATGTCAGTTATGCATAATGTCAGTTCACTGAGAAGGCTTATACAGTCTATCAGTTGAGAGGACTACTCAGTCTTTGCAGGAGAGCTGGGCTATATGGCTTATAAATAATATCTCACTATTTTTGGATATATATACCAGAGATTTTCTTGATCTCGATTTGACATTTTCAGATTCTTCTTTAAGAGGAAAGCCTATGTGTGTGATATAATGGCTGGTAAGGTGTGGTACGCTGTCTTTGAAGTGTTGTTTTTTTCCTCTGGAACTTTTTTTATATATAACTTTACTTATCCAGCACCTTTAAAAACAGAGTTTACAAAGTGCTTTGATGGAAAAAAGCAAGACAAAGCTACACTAAGATTGAGGTAAAATAAGCACAAAGCTAAAGACACAGTAAGATAGAAAAAGTTTTTACTCTCTAATATCGACATCGGACCCAGAATGTTGATATTTGGATTTTTTGTGAATGATATCATCTCACATTCCTGCAGAGATCAATGCAATTATTGTTGCTCAAACTGAAATTGCTTTGACATTTCTGCTAATTCTGGTGATGTGGAACAAGATGAGAGGAAATCAGAAGAGCATTCAGTTGGTATGGAAGTCCAGGGAAAGACCGTCCTGTCGCTGTGCAGATTGGGTCCATAAGGCCTGTATGCTAATCGGAGGCTGCTCTGGCCTGAGATCCTCAATTATTCAACACACAGGTTTGTTTAGCATTCAGTTGGTATTGCTTTTGGTAGTAATGGTGCTGGTGATGGTGGTTGGGGGTGCCGTGGGAGGACTGGGAAGAAGGGAACAAGCTTTTTTCCATGAACATACCGCGCCCCATCATGCATATACACACACACATATAACACACACACACACACATATGTCCAGCACCCCGAAACCCCCATATAAGCTGCTGTGTTCAGAGGGCTGCCTCTTCATGAATTATACATCAAAGGAGCTGCAGGGCCAGGTGATGCAGTACAGGAACCTGTCAGCCCATCAGCAGTGACCAGAGAGGAGAGGAGAGGAGAGGAGAGGAGAGGAGAGGAGAGGAGAGGAGAGGAGATAAACTGAAGAGAAACTGAAGAGAGGAAAGGAGAGAAGGGGACTTGGAAGGAAAAGAAATGACGGGAAATGAAAGGAAAGGAAGAAATGAAGAAAGAAGGAAAAGATAAGCAAAGGAGAGAGAAGGAAAGGAAAGGGAAAGAGGAAAGATAAGCAAAGGAGAGGAACGGTAAGCAAAGGAGAGACAAGGAAAGGAAAGGGGAAGACAGGAAAGATAAGCAAAGGACAGGAAAGGAAAGGAAATGAGGAAATGACAGGAAAGATAAGGAAAGGAAATGAAAAGGAAGAAAGGAAAGGAAATGTAAGGAAACAAACAAAGGAAAGGACATAAAAAGAAATGAGGAAAAGACAGGAAAGATAAGCAAATAAAATGAAAGGAAAAATGAGAAAAAGAAAGGATAGGAAATAGAGCTGTCACTGCTGTCTGAATCATGTACGTCTCGTACTCACAACGTACTGATTCACAGTCATTAACACTCTACTGATAATGATGTCAAGGCTGCTCGCTTCCCCCTCTGAGGTCATTCAGTCACTCGCAGTAATTTGTCCATAAGGACGATTCTCCGTGTCATTTACCGACTACACTGACTAGTCCTGTTATCCCAGATTAGATGGAGCGGTGACTCTCTAATGAGGTAGAACTGACCACAGTGCCTGTCCGTCAGTTAGTTATCAGCTCACGGCACACTCAGTGCTCAAATATGGGCTGATCTTCACTTGACAGCGATGCAAGAATCCCCCTCTTTGTTTCAATATTGTATTAGTGTCCAGAGTAATCGAGGCATGGAGGGACCTGGTCCTGTCAGCGTGTCATAAGTCACTTAGTCACCGAATTGTTTAAGTGAATTGAAGTGGCAAGGTCTAGAGCAGCATTCCAGAGATGCCTTTTGTCTCCCTGCATGTGTCCGGTGCAATCTTCAACCCTCGGGGGCTGTACGACAGTTTAAGTAAAGATATTAACTGAAATTGTGCTGTTTTTTTCTCTGTCTCTCAGAACGATACATATACTTGCTTTCGACCCATATTCTTTCAACAGACCTTTGACTGGGAGTCCGGGGAGATTTTCTCGTTTTGCATTAGGCAGTGAACAACCGGGATCCATCATGAAATCAAAGGCTTTGGGAGGACTGAACTGAATACTGATCTAAAGGTCTGCAGTCCTGCTGGGCCACTGCAGAGACGAGATCCTCTTCAGAAATGGAATAAGGAACCAGCGCTTTGATTCCAGTCAAACTCAGATTTAGGAGTGCAGAATGAGTGGAATTACACATGATAGTGTTTAGGGCTGCAACTAACAACTACTTTCCTTATTGATTGTCGATAATTTTCTCGAATAATCGACTAGTTGTCTTGCCCATTAAGTCATTTAGGTATCAAGGTCATTTATTGTCAATATGCAACACAAAAGTTGTAGTTCCTTCATGTAACATGCAAATACAACGTATATTGATAATGAATTAAATTCATGCATTCATTGCATGAAGCATCATTGTAAGGACAAAGTCCTCCTGTCAGCTCGGCCCGTGTGTCCCTTTTTGTCCATTTAATTTTCCTCATTGGATATTAGCCAGGAGCAGGCTTAAGTCCAAGCTGGGTTCGCGTGGCTCTTATCCCTGCTCTCTTCCTCCCCTCCTGGGGTCGTATGTGGTGTTACATCCAGCTGATCTGACTGTGTAGTTGGAAGACGCCAACTGCACTGTTAATTGTCTTGAGGTCCAATGCCTATGAGTTTATTTCTGTGTAGGTACATAGGTGACACGTGTTTGAGCAATGAAGCTGAAAAAATAAAAGATTAAAAGAGAAAAGCAGCGAAGTTTGAAGGAGCTACTGGCCGTAGCAGCTACATGCGCAGCTGTTGCCATAGCAGAACTGCCCCAAAGCTCAGGATGACGTCCTCAATTCTCTGATTTCAGCTTCTCAAATGGGAATATTTTCTGTTTTCTTTAGTCCTAAATGACACTTTACTGAATATCTTTGGGTTGTAGATTATCAAAATAGTTTCTGTAATTGTTTCAGGTCATTTTGTGGGAAAAAAAATGTCCAAATTCTCTGATTTCAACGTCTCAAATATGAATATTTTCTGGTCTCTTTACTCCTCCAAGACAGTAAGTTGAATATCTTTAGGTTGTGGATTATCAAAATAGTTGGTGGTTAGTCAAATAGGTGACAACTAACTTGATTCATCAATCGTTGCAGTTCTAATGCTGTATATTACAGGCAGATTTATCTGTTTATCTGTCAATATACAAATATTTATTACCTCTCATGATCCCAAAAAGATTTATCCATGTTTGTGTCCGTATATGCTGTGTTTTGTTAGAGCTCTGTCAGTTTATTTAATGACCGCTGGCGATATAAACTCCAGCAATATGACGCCGCTCTGCGCCGTATTATTTTAAGCTAGAATATTACTGCCATTGACCTTTTCAGAGGCGATGACCAGACGTAAACGCACACGTTGTCTGTGATGAATGGCATAGTTTTGGCATAGTTGATTTTAAAGACATACGACACGGTCAGTCCCCTCTCACGTCCGCTTCCTGTTGGCGTTGACAAACAAGGCTTGGATTTCTCAGCATGCCAGGCATTCTTTTCACCCTGTCTTTCCTGGAGTTTTGAAAGGCCTCTGAGCCTCCCACCCAGAATCACCGAGCATAAAGACACACAAAGCTGCGGGGTTATTCAGTTTGTTCTAAGCTCTCTTCCCCATCGGCTGTTTGCCTAGTAATTCAATTCAGATGTGCAGGATCCAAAAACATGTTTGCTTGAATGAAATCCACCCCTCCACCCACATTGACCAAGGACTATGCTTTTCTTAGCGCCGTTCCAAGTTGGACAGCCAAGCGAGGTACTGCCACCTCGGCCTTTTTAGTTTCAAACCCTCTTAAGAGACAGACATCTTTTCTCTGCACCGGCTCAGCAACTTTCTGCTGTGTTTTTTCTTTCCTCTAAACCTTCCTGTTACTATGTCCGATCACTCTCAGACCAGTTCTGTGTGTTTTTGCGTGCTCGCTGAGAAATATGCGCCACTCAAGACCAGTTTGCAGCGAGCTCGTCTATGTAAAGAGCATGATGTATGCCTGTCGATGCAGATACCATCTGGTTCCAGGTTGCTCTCTATCTGTCCTATCACGTAGATGTTGTTTATATTTAAAACACGGCTCATGTTCCTTGTGGTTTCCTTATTACACTTTGCTTGTGGACCATGCAGCCAGACGTATGAAGCTGTGGAATATTACCACTGCACATAAAGCAAGTGAAAGAAGGCATTGATACTTTAGTGTTTGGTTTTAAGTCACAAGCCATTAGTCTGGTTTTTCAATTTTATGAAACCACATGTTATGCTCTCAGAGGAGTGGAGGAGATTTAAATTAGCTCAAGAAATATATAATATGTTGATTTCGATCGATTTGCAGAAATTAAAAAAATATCTTGATTATAAGAGGCTTGATGAAGTAGCCTTCTTTATTCTGGAGGAAAGGAGAGGAAAGGAATGTTTAACAATATTGATTTTTATCGATTAGATTAAAAAATATCCTGATTTAAAGAGAGGAATTTGCATGATGAAGTAGCAATCTTTATTCCCAACGGAGAAGCTCTGGCAGGTAGGACGCAGGTCAGAATAGTTTTGCATGTGTGCATCCTGCACACTCCATTTTTCTCCACATTTTTCTGAGCTGAAAGGCAGCGCTGGAGTTGAAACTAGTGCCTTCAAACTTAGAAATATGTTTAGAGCACACGATTGGTGTATTCCAGGATATGAATAATTAATAGGCATCATTTCGAATTCTCACTGAAGTGCTTCCCAAAATGTGTTGGCACCCAGGTCTAGAGGTCTCGAACAGCCCTCACAATATAGGGAAAATTCAGGCATATTGTACATGAAGTAGAACAACAAAGCACAACTCAAATATACATGACATGTGGGACCTGGGGTTTCAACCCAGCAAGTCAACACTATTTCTGCCATGAAGCTTTATCAAAGCCTTCAGTGTGTTGTGTCAAATCGTGTTCTCTGCATATCATCATATGCATTGACCTTATATGCTCCAACAGTGGAGAAACCAACCCCAAGCAAAGTGATCTTAATATAGCCATGTTTAACACCAGTAAATATTTTCCTCACTCCATCTGGCATTACCAGAATCAAAGCGTGCTTTAGACGAGGCAGAAACCAATTTGCTGAAGATTTAAAAGGAGGAAAAGGTTGGACCTTCCTTTAAATAAAAGTGGAGAGAGAGAGAGAGAGAAAAAAAGCTACGATTTGGAACAATCCAAAGCAGCGTGAAGCAGGAGAGTGTACAGAAGTCTCAATGCAAACCTTGTTCCCTCGCAGACCACGTTGGAGAGAGACGAGAGGTTGAGGAGGGGGGTGGGGAGGGATATTGAAGAAAGGTTAGCCTGGAGGAACAAGACTCCTTTCTCCCCCACCCTCTCCCGCTACCCCCACCCCACCCACCCCTTGACCCTCCCATGTGACAAGTTGAGCCAACAAGTGCTCTATTCAGCCAGGCAGCCAGGGGAAATGACTGCGAGGCTGAGCGATGCCTAATGAAAGTAGAGACGCTGGTTATTATTATTGTCTTCTTCATCCTCGTCACAGACGTAACGCCGGTCAGGCCTCGACCGAAGGATCTGCACTTTCTCGATGTGTGTAAAGTGCTGTTGAGAGAGCTAAAAGATCCACACTGATACATGTAGAAGGAAGTTTCATCTCCAGACTTTCCTTCTTAAATTATCTTATCCAAAATCAAAAATGTTTTTTTTCCCTCTGGCCTGTAGTGCTATTTATCCATCTAAATGGTTTTGGAGTGAGTTTCAGAGTTTTGAGATATTGGCTATAGAGATGTCTGCCTTCTCTTTAATATAATGGAACTAGATGGCACTCAGCTTCTGATGCCCAAAGTGCCAAAAAATACTTTTGAAAAACTCAACAGCAGCAGCTCTTTCCAGAAATCATCACTCAATAGGTCTGGTACAATATGCTTACCTTCCAATTTAATACAATCACGATATATAGTTGCTGATTTGAAAAAACCATGCACATCAGATGTCAATCAGTCTTTCTGAGTTTTATTTCAGCAGCAGCGTTGCTATACTGCTTAAAAAGTAAGAAATAAAATACTTTTCGAAGTAAACAGCTACATTTAGCTGTTCCTGCTCATCAAGCTAGCGCCACAAGAAAATAATAAATAAAATAAGATTTTGGAAAAAATTAATAGAGCCCCTGGCTGTATTTTTAAACCCACTGGTAATTCTGAGATTGAGTTTTGACCCTTTGAGGTTGCTGTAGCTGGTCAGTGTAGACTGCTGAAGCCAGAGGAACAAATTGATGCTAATTTCCTTTAGCACCTTAATGGTAATTCCCATTATGTGTTAGCATCAAGCTAACAGACTAAGTGTTAGTAAGGAATCATAAAAAAGTACCATGATTCTTAAGAATGGAAATGAACAGAAATGTAAGTGAAATATTCACAGGTATATTTCCATTATTATTATTATTATTTTTTTTTTTTTTACATTTTTTGGGGTCACTGTAGGCTCTCCTACAGGCTTGGAAGGAGGTGAGGGCAGGTATTGCTTTCTGCAAGCTCACCACTAGATGCCACTAAATCCTACACACTGGTGCGTTATGAGAATTGATTTTTTTCTCCCACCCCAAAAAAGTGTGACTCAGGAGGTGAACTGTCCCTTTAAGTTATCAAGAAGTGTTTTTCTAACATTAGCTCCATCTGTAGCATAACATGGCAGTGTAATCCACCCATGGGTGTGTGCTTAAGTCCAATCAAGTGGCTGCTGTCAGACAGAGTGGGGGATGATGTCTCCACTTGTTTATGGGTGTTGAGTTTACCTTCGCCTGATTGTGTTTGTTTGTGGCTTGCTGGTGTGACTTTTGGACTCGGTGGCACCGTTGTTTTTCTTGTTGGACTGAACAAACAGTTCTCTCCTCAGCTAAATGACCGTAATGGTCTTGGCATGTGTCTGCGAGCCTTTTTAGTGTTTCCTGGTGCTGGTCCAGATTGCATCACAGGACCGGTCACACGCACAGACTGTGATGTTTACCATGGAGGGCATTCACACATGATGGCCTCTTTACAGCGCATTTGTTTTGAACAATGGCCAACACAAATCATGTACGTGTTCACATTATGGGACAGTAATAATCTTGTTTCAGATACAAGTTTTGATGGATTCACTCTGTTTTGGATGCTAAGTGTCAGACACTTGTTGCATCCTGCTCATTAATCTCCTCCTCTCTTGTTTTTGTCTTCATCAACAGTCCAATAAAGTCCCCGTGGTGCAGCACGCCCACCACGTCCACCCACTGACGCCCCTCATCACATACAGCAATGAACACTTCTCCCCTGGCACGCCGCCATCACACCTCTCTCCAGAGATCCTCGACCCAAAGACAGGTAAAGTCTCATGGACGAACGCTGTAGATGTGGACTAAAGGGATATTCCCAATATTATTATATTGTATTATTCAAATAGTGGCCACTAGGACTGTTAAATGATTAAATGTTAACTATTTCTCATCATCATGTGCGGTTCACTTTATATTTAATGTTACATCGTTGTTATTCTTCTTGTTACTGTAATTTTGGAGTAACCTGGCACAACAATTGAAACAAGAAAACAGTTAAAATGAGAAAAAATTAGAAACACAATGTTTGAACCAACCAAGTGTCCGATCGTCACAGAGGAAGAAAAGTATTGAAACATCCACAGAAAGCAGGAGGCAGGCACTCTAATGTGCACAGACGAACGCACACTGGTGAACTTGACAGGGTCATGAAGTCTGAAATTGAAACAGTGTGTTCAGACACATTTTGGCCAAACTGTTTCTGTTTGGAATGTACTGAGCAAGTTTCTTTGGACATTTTGGTCCTTTTTTTCCACCTTGAAAACTTTGGAATCACCTAAGTGAAGCTGCAGCTGCTGTACTCTCTGAAGGACGAAACTGCAGCTACCTCAAAAGATCGATTTCGGGCGGAGTGTCAATAGCAGATGTTTTAAGAGATGGTAAATGTTGTTTTGAAGAACTACTCTATGACAGTAGCATGTCACCTCGGTGGGTATTTGCTGCATCTTAAAAGCTTGTTTCTTCTGTCTGTGGCACCTGCAGGTATTCCTCGGACACCTCACCCATCAGAGCTCTCTCCATACTACCCGCTCTCTCCCGGGGCTGTCGGTTCGATCGCACACCCCCTGGGCTGGCTCATGCCACAGTAAGTTTTATTTTCAGCTGTGCACACAGACACACTTATTTTGTTCAGAACAGATACAAAACTTGCAACTTTGCCTGCATGTTAACACAACACAGTTGAAGTACTGATGTGACGGATTCGACGGCTAAATCCAACTGACTACTTGTGGTGAACTGAGATTTGGGAAAGCACAGCATGTGAGAAAAAGTGATTTTTTTTGTAATATTGTTGTTGTTGCTGCTGTGTGAGTGCAGATATATATGTTAAGCATGTGGAGTAAAATGGATCCGTTTGTGAAGAAAATATTACAGAGATTGTGATGCAAATTTTTGTTAGCTTGGGTATAGTAATTACCATTATGTGTTAGCATTGAGCTAACGTACCGTACTAAGCCCTAGCTATATTTTTTTCATTTATAAAATCAATTCAGGAATAAAAACAAGAAAAAAGAATCATGATACTTAAAAGTCTAGTGTGTAAGATCTGGGGGGTTTATGGGCGTAATATTTCAGAAATAGAGTGTCTATGGTCATAAGTAAGTTTTCTTTAGTGTATAATCATCTGAAAATAAGAATCATGTTTTTGTTACCTTAGAGTGACCTGCTGTGTTTTACCTCCATGTTTCTACAGGAGCCCAGAATAGACAAACCAAACACAGGCTCTAGATAGGGTGTTTTGCTTTACTTTCTCCTACAGGCTTGGAAGGAGAGGGTGATCACTGCTAGATGCCACTAAATCCTACACACAGGAATTGATTTTTTTTCTTAATATTAATAATATTAATAATAATATGTATTTTTGATTTGGAGATTGGTTGACCAAAATACAGAGACACAACAAGTTGTTTTTGATGAGTTAAGAAGCAAAAAGGAAAAAAAAAGTTACATTTTTTTGCAACATTTGTTTAAATTTTTGTCATATTTTTATGCTCTCGTGTCTACATGCAGGTGCACCAAGTCAGCATAATAATAAATGAAAACATTTGAGTTTACCAGGAGGAATTTATGAACATTTATGGGTTTTGCTACGGCTCTCCTAATCAATTGCAACGGTGCTGTTCCACAAGCAGGGGATTTGAGTTGATGAGTAGAGGATTAGTGCTGGTGGGTTAGCTGTCAGCTGTGTTTGATCCACCTCACACTGGAGCTTTCGCTCACTCTGTCTCCCTCTGTCTCCCTCTGTCTCACAGGCAGGGCCAGCCCATGTACTCCATCCCTCCGGGGGGATTCCGTCACCCCTATCCAGCGCTAGCGATGAATGCATCCATGTCCAGGTGAGCGGATCAAGTTCAGAAACACCACTAACCCTCCCAAAGGGAGACACCTAATATCTGCTGCTTCTATGACATGCTGTAATCACATTTCTGCTGCTTTCTTTGCCAGTTTTTCAAACACTCAGTCAAATAAATGGCTGGTGTGCAGGTTTAAACTTCCATTGTTTGCATTGTTTAGGCAACATTTAACAGAAACAGCAGAAATCTTATTTGGACTCACATGCTTTCCACTACTGACAAACATGGTCAGATCACAGATGGGCAGCAGTGTCAGGACTACAAAGGGATGTGAGGTCTAAGTCCATCACAGACAAGTTCAGCTTCTTAAACAGAGTGAAGGCGTTATTAGCATTCAGCACTCCTCTCCTGTCTTTTCTCTCAGAGCTAAACTTCTGTGGTCAGGCCAATGTTCTGAGCCCCTCCACAGCACACACACACACATACAGCGGAGATGAAAGGGCTGAGAATCGATTAGGACAAATCAAAGCTCATCTGAACCTACACGTCCCATCAGACTTAACTCTCTCACCTTCTCTCAAAATTGGACAGATTTGTAGCGAGCCTTCCGGTGTTAGCATGAGAGGAAATATTCAGAAGGGTCTCTGTGATCGATAGCATGTGTAGCTCCGACCTGAGATGGACTCAACAATCAGAACGTACCTCACACAACTTTTTATACTGTTTAATGCATCATATGCAGGTCATGCCAAATATTGCACCAATCCACGAAATTTCATGGCTCACAATGGCCAAAACCAGGAGTTTCTGAGTGAAGCTCATAATGTGTAATATTTTTGACATTATTTGTTAATTAGACTTGTTAAGACAGAGCTGAGAAATTGTGACTATGAACTAAAAATTAAAGGGATACTTCAGATTATTTGAAGTGGGTTGTATGAGGTATCTACACACAGTAGATGGTGAGCAGCACGCCCCCATTTTAGGATCTCAATCTCAGTTTAAGTGTACACTACATTTAGAATATTTTTACTTCTTTACTTTGCCAGCAGACAGCCTTTTCCGCCAGAGAAACCGCTGTTAAATAAGTCAAATATCACTTTCTCCAAACCAGCCAAACTCCACTGGCAAAAACAGTAATTTCACCTTGCAGAACACAGGAGTTGCTGGTCTACCACTAACTGATCGAAGCGGCGATAGACCAGCAACTCATATGTCCTGCAAAGTAAAATGACTGTTTTCGCACATGGAATCTGGCTCAGCAATGTTTGACACATATAAAAAAGGCTTCCCACTGGAAAAGGCTGTGTGAAAGCGGGTAAAGTGGTGAAAATATTCTAAATACAGTGTACACTTAAACTGATATTTTAACTTTTAGGTGGCTAACATACATTTTTTTGCTTAACATATTCGCAGCAGTACATGTCGCTTCCATGCTGGTGCTCCTCTCTGGTTCTTCCAGCTTGTGGCATCTGCTGTAGTAATAGATGGCATCCATAGTCTATATAGTGTAGCAGCCATCATGCACAATAGCAGCACCCTGACTCTGTTTGACCTGCATGTAACAGAATCTTAATTAGCATCATTGATAACGCCTGAGTTTATCTTCCTGTTTCACGTCACAATGGCTGCTGTGAAAAAGTTCTATACGCTGACTGTGGAGAGGTACAGTACATCATACAACCCTACTTCAAATAATCCAAATCATCCCTTTTGGTGAGCAAGAGTCAAAGTTAAAGTAAAATCTTATGGCAACAACTTAGGTTACATAAATACAACTTCAGTACATGAATGCTAATGGGAGCATTATTTTCAAAATGCTGGGCTTGACTGCGTGCCATCACTTGGAGCAGCATCGAGTTATTCATCTGGGACTAAGTGGGATGTTTACAGAGATAGTCGGTATAGGTTTATTGCTGGGGGAATGATATGGCATCTCCTTGTTTATACAGCATAAATTATTAAGTGTTTCAAAGGAAAAATAGAAAATAAAGCAAAATATCAGTCCTTAATCACAGATATTTTATTAGACTTCATGTACTTACTCATATTTTTTTTACTTTTCTCAGTCATATTTTATATTCAGTCAGATAGTGAATATTGATTGAGGAGTCAAAACAAGCTTTTAACTTAAGTTTCTCTGTGAGCATTTGTAACCTGGACTCCAATGTTGTTGTGTTTGATGGTTAGAAATAGTTAGAAAAGCAGAGTTAACACTGGGCTGAGTGGATCATAAGGTAGTGATGACTCTAGGCTCACTTTATGCAAGTATATGACATGTTAAAGGTTAATCCTGGTATTTTTAAACCAGAGCCCTATTTTTATTTATTTATTTTTTTTAACATATTTTTGGGTCTAAAAAACATGTAAAAATAGAGCACAAAAAGGTTTGGAATTGGTCCAGCAGACAGACCAGCGACTCTAAATAAAAACAATTTTTTATTCTTTAACAAAAACACTTTTGGTGGACGTACATTGAAGGGCTCATTTGTCCTCCCAGTTATTATGTTGCAGCCCATTTTGTGGCTGAGTTGACCTACTGGACCAGTTCCAAAACCTTTTGTACCTTTTAGTCATCTAAACCCCAAAATACATTAAAAAATAGGGCCCAGGATTAAAAATACTGGAATTACCTTTTAACAGAGTTTAAATAGTGGTATTTCCCTCCTAACACAAACCAGAGTGTTTTAATAGACATTAACCTCTTACCTACGTCACAAAATAACCCAAACAAACTAACTAATAGAGGCAGCAGTAGACTAGAACGCCCTTGTTCTGCAAGGTAAAATTACTGTTTTTATAACTGGACTTTTGTGGCTTTGAAGAGAGTAATATAACAGCTATTTCTGGCTGAACAAAAAAGGTTTATTATTCTTTATCTGGGCAACTTTTGCTGGAGCGACTTTGACGTCACATTGTCCCCAAGGATTACGTTGCAGCCCGTTTTGATCTACTGGACCAATTCCGAAACTTTTTACACCTATTAGTCATTTACACCCCAATGAAAGGGAAGTAAAAATAGGGCCCATGTTTAAAAATACAGGAATCACCCTTTAAAAGAGTTAAAATAGTGGTACTTTCCACCCTAATACGAACCAGAAAGAGTGATATGGGGATATGGAGCTTAATTTCCCCAGTTGTTCATTACAATCCTCCATTGTGTGAACAATTGGTAATTGAGAGAGACACTTTGTAAAGGTGTTCATGTGGACGGCTGTCAGAACACTCTCCATGGTCTGGAACATGGTAAGGAAAGTGGTTTCAGGTGTCACGGCCATGCTGTCACCATGGTAACAACACACTCCACTTTTCTCCAGCCATCGCCGAATAAAGGGGCTTTTGAAAAAGTCTTTATTTGAACAGAAAGCAAGCGTTTCACTCATTGTGTGTATGAATTTAGTCTAGACAGACGCAGTAGGCACAGTGGATTTCACCCGCAGGCTAAGGCAGGGCACTTATGTGCCAAGTTAGCGCAGCCTTTTCGAGTCAGGTTGATTGAGGTTCGCTGTTAAACCCGACTGTTAAAATGTTGCCTTCCTCTGCCCTCTCAGCTTGGTGTCCAGCCGTTTCTCCCCTCACATGGTGACTCCACCTCCGCACAGCCTCCACCAGACCGGCATTCCTCATCCGGCCATCGTCTCCCCGGCCATCAAACAGGAGCCCAGTGGTGACAACATCAGCCCCTCGATGCATGCGTAAGAACAAATAGTCTTTTAAGTGTATCAAAACTTGCTTTTGTTCCTGCACAATATGTCCTCTTGTTTGCAATAATTCACCAGCACCTCTTCACCATTCACGCTTTATTAACAGCATCTTTTTTTAATGTTTCGGATTAGCAGGAAATCCCCCGTTCCTCCCAAGAAAGAAGAGGACAAGAGGCCTCATATCAAGAAACCTCTGAATGCTTTCATGCTTTATATGAAGGAGATGAGAGCCAAAGTAGTGGCAGAGTGCACTCTGAAAGAGAGCGCTGCCATCAACCAGATCCTTGGAAGACGGGTAAGTAGTACCGACACAGGCTTGTGTGTGAGTTTATAACTATGTATGTGTGTGTGTGTTTAGAGCAGTCCTTTGATATCTTCTGTCTTTGTTCACAGTGGCATTCCCTGTCAAGAGAGGAACAAGCCAAATACTACGAGCTGGCCAGAAAAGAGAGGCAACTCCACTCGCAGCTCTATCCAGGATGGTCAGCACGAGACAACTACGTGAGTGACATCATCAGCTCTTATGAGGAAGGGATGTTAGTGGTGCTGCAACTAACAGATATTTTTGTCGTCTCGATTAATCGATTAGTTGTTTGGTCCATAAAATGTCAGAAAATGGTGAAAAATGTTGATCAATGTTCATCAAAACCCAAGATGATGTTATTTTGTCCACAACCCAAAGATATTCAGTTTACTGTCACAGTAAAGGAACCAGAAAATATTCACATTTCAGAAGCTGAAATTATTAGAATATTTGGTGATTAATTTAATGGTCAGTTAATAATAGATTAATTGTTGGAGATGTTGGAGAATAAAAACCACTCTTTAGTTCTTGCAAACCAAAGTTGCTGCAGTGGTTTACTCTCACTATGAAAAGCAGTTTTTAACGGTTTTCTTATATCTGTGCAGGGAAAGCGGAAAAAGAGGAAGAGAGACAACAAACCTGACTCAAAACCAGAAGGTAAGAGGCCTCTCCTTCCTCATCGCCTTCATTTGTTCTTTTTTCTTCAGAAACTGGAATAAGAAAGAATAAAACATTTATTTTCAAGTGCAACCTGCAACACTGCACCTTTATTCTGTTATTTTTTATTGATTTTTTTTTGTTGCATGGTCTCCTCTCTCCACTAACACTTACTAACTTCTTTCCCTGCCTCTATACTTTGACAAGCAGCTTATGAGGTTCAGTGCTAATAGTGGCAGGTATGTCTGCTGTTGTGCAACCAAGTGATCGCTGTATTTTGCCCAAAATAAGAATGCTTTCCACACTCAGTGCACATTTTAATGTAGTGTGTCATGTTCTTTCTTTGCGTCATGAACATATACCATCTGAATGTTTAACATCCTGTTCACTCAGGGATGCACGGTAATCTTTTTTTTTTTTTCAGCCAATACTGATAACTGATAATTATCTGCTGCTCAGTGCCGATACAGACAAGATAACTTTCACATTTTTGTATTTTGAAGAGAAGTTTGTGTAACTGTAGTTTATGCACACCTGACAATGACAAAGGCTCTGACGTAGAGAGCAAAGATGGAGGATTTAATATTGCAGCATCATAGACGCTGCTGTGAATAACAAACTGTTGCTCTGGGTGCAGGTCTAATTATAGATCATAGAGGAGCAATAAAATAATTTTTAATCTCATACAGTTACTTAAAAAATCATATCTTGTGTCAAATTATTGATTTTTTATAAATAACCATGTAATATGCAGGATAACGTACAATGAGCAGGTCATTATTGTCAAATAAACCCTGTCAGGGTGATGCAGGACATGCAGGTCTTGAACCATCCTGTAAGAAGTACTGTATATTATCCCTGACATATTAAACCTGAATTATGAAAAAAAAAAATGCTGCTTATGAAGCTAACAAATAAAAACAATCTGCATTATGTTCTGTTTCATTTTGGCGCATACAGGACAGCATATATGCTGATACCCATATAGACTGATATAGCTGTGATATCGGACCATAATATAAGCCGGCAGATATATCAGTCGGGCTCTAATAGTGAGCGAAGATGGATGATTTAATATTTCACAGCTCTGACCTAAGCAAATCAAACTGACATCATTGTTACAACAAAAATATTAATTTATTTCTTCAGTAAAGATCATCAAAAAACGTACGAAATATACGGTGGCTTTTATAGAGCAGTTTGTCTAAGAATTCAAATAAATGTTTGGACATAATCTGCAGCCAATACTTATTGTTATTGGTACAATAATAATATAAATTTCTCATTATCTGCTTAAAATTTATCTGCCCCGATATTTATCGTGCATCCCTATTTCACTCACTCTATTGTAATAATTTTCCAAGTTGATTTGAACATGTCATGTTTCAGAGCTTCACTGCCACCATCGCCACTGTTTTAATAATCACCCGTTCACTCTGTCACCGCTGGCAGCATTGAAGGGACATGAACCAGATTTGAAGCCAGCAGCGGATCCATAATTCAGCTTCTCCTCTTCTCCTTTTCTTCCCCCAGACTTCTCAATAAGAAACAAGAAGCAGTGCGTGCAGTACCTGCCCTCGGAGAAGATGTGCGACAGCCCCGCGTCGTCCCACGGCAGCATGCTGGACTCCCCTGCCACCCCCTCCGCTGCCTTGGCCTCCCCGGCCGCTCCCGCCGCCACCCACTCGGAGCAGGCCCAGCCCCTATCGCTCACCACCAAACCGGAGGGACGCATGCACCACCACTTCTCCCTACCTGGGAAGGCCTCTGGATCCACATCCTCTTCTTCTCCTCCTCCTCCTCTTCTTCCTCCTCCACCTCCCAACCCATCTCCATCCCAATTGGTACTTCAGGTAGCCAGCCGACCACACCCATCCTCAGCCGGCCGATCCCCTTCACCTCTCTGCACCCCTCCATGCTCTCCCCTCCTTCTCCTTTCCATCAGGCAGCCCTTCACTCCCATCATGCCTTGTTCCAGTCGCAGCCTCTCTCCTTGGTCACCAAACCAACTGAATGAATCCGCAAAGGCAATTTTCTCTCATTTATTGTGCTGTATATTGCTTTTCTTTTAAATAGGTATTAGAACAACTTTTTTCTAAATAATGAAAAGGAAGAAATATTATTGGTCAATATTTGACTGTCTCCTTTTCTACATCTCTCAATGAAAACAAAATGTATTTTTTGTAAAGTTTACTGCAGAACTGGTTTCTTTTTTGATGCATTTATCCAATGAACTTCTTGTATAAAAGAACCAATGTACATAAAGTTTCTTTATAAAAACAAAAAGGAACAAAAAACATGTTTTCTTTTTAGCCAAAACCTGATTAATGTTAGTATTAAGTTTAAGTCATAGTACTGGCCAATAATTGCAGCCCCCCCTTTTCAATTCACGAGTGTGTGCCCCTTCTTTGACATGTTAAATAAACATTTGAAATTGTTTCTTAAAAGAAATGTCTGTTTTTGTCTTTGCACATTCTTTTTTGTCATTTAAAGGAGAAATTTAGAATATATTTACTGTAAGAAATGATGAAATGACCATGATATGCTGTCAGAGAACAAGGAAACCTGCCAATGCTGAGACCTCAAAAATAGGGAGGACTGGAAGGAAACCCCAGACCCACGAGACCACGATCTTTTTCTAATCCTAACCAAGTGTTTTTCCTCCCTAAACCTACTCAGATTTTAACTACAGTGTTGTCACAGTGTTTGTACAGCTCCTTTCATACAAGAAATGCAGCCAAAAGTATTTCACAGCAAAGAAATTACATGCACCAAGTGCCTCACATTAAAAATGCATTGAATGAAAAAGGAATATGAAGCAATAATTAACGTAAAATAAGATGAAAATGAAAGAGACGTAAAAATAAAATAAGATGAGTATAGAATACAAATAATGCATCGTCACATGGATAAAACCCACTTAAAACCCACTCTGTATATAAGCAGGAGGACCTTAAAATTATTATAAATGTTACAGGAAGCCAGTCCAGAGCAGCTGAAACTGGACTTCAGTGTTCTCTTCTCTTGGTTCTGGTTAAGAGCCAAACTGCAGAGTTTATAAAACGTAATTACTTAAAGTAATAAAGAAACAAAGCCTACAAATCATGCAGGAGTTTCGCAAATCAAGAGTTCCCTCCCTCACTTACTGAGGAGACGGAGAAGGACTAGATGCAAGCATTTGCATATTAAGGTAATGGCGGGCACAAGCAGATTTCTTCTGCATCATGAAAACAACATTTGGTGAAGCTGTATTGTCGTAGGGCTTATGAACGCTGTAGAGTGCTGGAATTGAACAAAAAGCCAAAAAAAAAAAAAAAAAAAAAAAAAAAAAAGGTATAAAAACTTTGTTGTAAATTGGGAGAAATTCAGGAGAATTTTGAATCCCAGGAGGAAGCCAGGACAGAGCAATGAAAAACAGACTCTCTGTCCCCCTTTAAAACTTCTGCTCCGGGCCAAAATAACTGATTTAGTTTGACTGTTTCATGTTAATTAGAGTTCAAATTACTGCAGAATGTTTGCTGAATGAGTTAAGTTTATGTTCATGAGTCATGAGAAATCATTAATAATCTTGTAGAAGGCATGAATGTTTGTAATGGATAAATTGAGCATGTTAACGCCACTTAACTCAGGCTTAAGTCTAACTTAAGTCTAGAGTGTGTATTTTTTAGAGCAGTGGGTTTTTGTTTTCAGGATAACAGGCTTAGCTTTACATTGACTGACAGGTATAAACAATCAACTTACAGTGTAGGACTCCTCCTCACTTGTTGTTAATTTACGATGTTGCATGCTTCTTAAGCTCCTGCAATGTTTCTGCAGCCACCACAAGCCTCCCTGAGTCTGGAGGAGGAGGAGGCGGAAAGAAACAACTCGCTTCAACTATAAATTGTATAATAAATATGATTTCATACACAGTCTGAGGCCCCAACTCGCTACTTGGTCTACACATTTTAGCACATGCCGTTGCTACATATTGCTCGTTTAATATGGAGAAGTTTCTTTAACAATGTTATGTGGTTTGGATTAATATTCTCATAATAGTGACCACGGTGCATAACAAGCTGATAACTGCCTCTTGTAGGTGTGGAGAATGTAGGTTTAATGAGCAGTATAATTTTATTACAGCCACACGAATGGAATAAAAGTCCTTAACACACCTGTCACTTTTTTTAGTGTTACACTTCAGTTCTAAACAGGGAACATCTTCATAAAAAGCTCACTGATGCTGGCAAGGATTTTAATGTTTAATAAAGCAGAATTAGGCTAACCACACTGGAAAATGAGTGCCTGAACCAGGGTAACAAAATTTGGAGCCCGAAATAAAATACAAATAAAAAAATAATAGACATCTGCTCCTTCTCGGCGTACAGCGTCCCACAACAATGACAGAAAAGCAGGTCAGCTCCGTCCCAGCACAACGAACCCTGCTCGGGTTCCCTGTTCCTCGTGCACTTTTACTGCATCTTTATTCACCGTTTGGCACACTGCTTAGGCTTTAATTAACTCGGAGGTAATGGGATGGAGCCCCTGGGACCTCATTAGGCATTTCAATTAGTGAAAAATACACAAGGTAGGTTACAGTTTTTGGTGGCTTTGGAGATGAGGAGTAGTGCCAGGGATGGACCAATTATGCTGGAGCTGGGGGGGTTTGAGGAAGGACCAGCTTGGACGAGCCCACTGATGCCCCCCTCCCACCACCACTACCTACTGACGTAGAGACTTCATCAAGATCTTACCTACAGAGAGATCTACACAACCATTGGATCATTCAGCAGGTGTATTTTCCCAATAAAGATCAGTTTCCACATAGCTGCTATAATGCATCTTAAAGGGAGATATTTTTTCTCTTACATGTAGTGCCATTTCTCCATCTAGATTGTTTTGACATATGTTGCAGAATTTTGGAGATATCAGCCGTGAAAATGTCTGCCTTCGATCGACATCACTACACAGAAGGAAATGTGCATCTACTCATGGATGAGAGGCTTGTGCTCATGACAGCACAGGATGTAAACATGCAATAGCTACCATTAATTAATAATTGTCAAAAATGTACTGCCTCAGTGCTGCTTCCATTATAGATTACTGTTAATTTGTACACCATCTGAAACTCTAACACACCCATTATCAATTTTATTAGGTATAGCTGTATTGCTTGCATCGCACTGATGTCATCCTGGCATGTTTTTACCCTTCCATGGTTTTTATTGTTAAAAAACTCACAGTACTGGTCTGGTGTTAATTTACACTTTAATATTCAAAGTAAAAGGCCTTCACTGTGCGCATGAATGTGACATAATGTGGAATTTATTAAACCAGTACTGGCTAGCCAGCCCGCTTAACATAATATCGTGTTTTTGTATAATAACCACTGACAATAGTATCTCACAAAAAAGTCTGGAAGTCTGACGCTTGAGAATAAATAAAACTGAAACATAGTGATATAAGAATATTATTAAATTATCAGATCCAATTCTTACATTTTTAATAATTTTTTTTGACCCCAGTTAATAATGTAATACCTCATTACATTATGTGCAGAAAGCTACTGGTTTAGAAATGTTATTACATTATTAGCCAGTTAATACATTATAGACTTTTGTTACACTAGGAACAGAAAAAAAAATGTTATTGGCAGTTATTACATTAATTGTAGTTATTACATGATTGGTGGCTACAGGCTGAGCTGTAACTGAGCTAACTAGATCAGTTATGTGCAGGTGCAGATGGGTTGAAAGAATATAGTTCCTACATGAAACTGTTCACAACAAAGTCTGTGGATTGTCTTGAGTAACCTGATCCTGATTTCTGGAAAGAGACATTGCTTTTTTTTCACTTTTTTTTTTTTTCTTTTTTTTTTTTTTTTTGTGCTTTGACCACCACAAGCCGAGATCTAGCCACTGTATTTGAGAGAAGGCAGACATCTCTACGGCTGATATCTCAAAAACTCTGCAACTTACAACAAAACAGTCTAAATGGATAAATAGCACTACAGGTAAGAGGAAAAATACATATATTTAGCTCAGCGTTCCAGCTCAGCTGAGGGAGATGCCATTAATGTTTACACCCCACGCTGTCACAAACATGAGCTGCTCATCCATGAGTAGATGCACGCTTCTTTCCACAGCGATACAGATAAGTGCCATCAAGTTCCATTATGTTTGAGAGAATAGAAACATGTCTACGTCTGGTAAGTCCAAAACTCAGCAGCTCACACCCAAACTATCTAGATGGATAAATGGCACTAGAGATAAGAGGAAGATGTGTTTTTAAGTTTGAGGTGAACTATCCCTTTAAAATTTCTAGAAATATCTAGAATTTTAAAGATTTACTCAGCAGATATATATTATTTATCATCAATTTACTCCCAACTGTCTGATAGAATCAAGCCAGCATCATAAGACAGATCTTATTTTATTTCGAACAGGCTTCTAACTACGCTCAGCTGGACAAAAGATGTGTTTCCTCTCCCCGGGTGAAAAAAAGCTGTCAAGTCCCCCCCCACGTTATGTTTTAAGCAATCATTAGCCATAATAAGTCTTTGCTTGTTTGCCATTCTATCTTACATCATTCCAGGCACAAGCCACCACACAGTCTCCTGTGCCACGGCCGCCTGCCTGCTTCGAGCCACCTCACCAATCCGTCAGTGAAATTACAGGTAATGAGTTGTCAAAACAGCCAGCAAATCTGTCTCCTCAAGGCCATACATCCAGTGCAATGTTCAATTCTCCTAAGACAGTAGCCTTATTATGAAACTCAGTCCCCAAGTGAATGACTTCAAATGTTCTGCTTATACCAGGTTGTTCTTATGTTACATACAGGGATGGGATGGTTACTTTAAAAATGTATTCTGATACAGTTACTAATTACCTGTTAAAGATGTAATCAATAAATCCAATAATCACAATATTTAAGTAACGTAACTTGATTACTTTCTGTTACTTTATAAATACGGGGAAACTTTTTATTCTAATATAATGTTTAATGTTTGTTGTAGGTTTATTTATCGTTTCTCAAGCGCAAATGCACATTTAGATTAGCAGTGGTAATTATACACTTTTGAATGTACTATTTCTCTGGAGCTAACATTAGCGGTCGGTCTGTGTAGCTAATGTTAGTGGTTGGTCTAACTTGTAAATGTGTCTTTAAATTAGATGTTGAGATTTTGGATGATGACAGTGTTTTCATGGCTGAAGGCAGAACTGTCAGTGATGTACAGTGATGTTGTTTCTTTTTCTGATTTAAAGACAAAATAATGTTGAAATTTCCACCCAGTGAAGCATTTCTTTTGAGTGAATTGAGTGTAAAAGTAGTTGGTTTCACTGAGTACAGAGTGGTGTTTCGAGACTTGTCAAGTGTTGTAATGTGTGGGTATCCTAATTACGTAATCCCTAATCCATTACTCCCCAAGCCTGATCACGGAAATTTCTCTAGACAGTGCTGAAAATCTAGACTCAAGTGCAAGTACTGTTACATTACTGAAATATTACTCAACTACAAGTAAAACTACTGATGTTAAAAATACACTTCAAATTCTTGTCAAAAACTACTCAGAGTATAATGTATTTGTTAACCGTTGGTTTTTAAATAAATATCAATTGCAACATTCAGTCATAGGGCTTTCTGTTTCTCCAAATCTTCAGTCTAAATAACTTTCATCTCCTGCTCTGTTCTGCTCAGTGGTCACACTCACTTTTATGAACCTGTGCCTGCTGCCGCATTTTATTTTATTTTTTTAATGTGTATTACAGGGGGACAGAGAGTAACACGCACAAATCTATTATTATGTAGTTTATTCCTGTGCATGCTGTAATCTTAGTCAGCTTTCCTCTGGCAGCAACACAGCGTCTCTCTTCGGTTTCCCCTCGCACCATGTCGCCGCACCTCAGACAGGAGACTGACAGTTTTTACTATCTTATGATGGGAACACTGTGTCTCTGCCACTCTGAAAGTTTATGACAGGCAGACAACACAGAAGAAGAACAGCGGAGAACATAGTTGCAGCAGATTTTGTAAGGATGAGAAGAAGTAACCCGGTTCGTTTTGTTCGCCGTCGTAACTCCAGCTGGGTCGTTGTTGTCTAATCACTTGTACTTTAAGCCAGAAACAGCATTCAAACCTTACAATGTCATATTTCATATATTATGAGGACTTTTCAACTTTTAAATCCCATTCATACAAATCAGACATTTTTCCACTTTTCCAGTGTTTCATATTCCCTCAACTGCCTTTACATAAAAAATTATTAGAGTCAGCAATTCTGTTTGGCATCAGCTTTTCAACAAGTCCTAAAGTATTCAACATCTTTCATGCATTTTTGCAAATATTGATCTTTTAAAGCCAGCAATGCCAGTGTCAGCTTTTCAACAGCCAACATTCACACACAGTTTCTTCAGAAATTACCTTCTCATATTCAAATTGTACTCAATACTAAATTATGATTTTAAAATGAAGTACATGGATGAAATAGTGTAATGCACAAGTAAAATTACAGACTTGAAGAAGTACCACTCATTTTTATCTTCTAGTTTTATTATATTGGAGGGAATCCAATGATAATATGATTACTACAACAAAATTTGACAGATAAATTGAACATGAACACGTAGGATTTTAAAACAAAGGTATTTTGCTCGGTCTCAAACAAAATATTCATTTGAAATAGAATAAACGGTGTGTGATCGTAAAATTCCCATGCTCCACTCCAAATGTAACACGCCACTGTTTATCTCTAATAACGTATCTGGTTGCTGCTCCGCTCAACATCTGCCATGTAAGCACGAGGTCAGATTTAATACATGTTAATTTTTGCTCATTAAATTCTTCCAATCTCCTGCCAAGGTTCTTTTTTGGGCCTTCCTTTGATCTTGAAATTATTCCAGGTTAACCCTTTGATAGTTCACATCACGCGTAATAATATTACACCGAGAGAAAAGTCACAAAAAATCATTTTAAAAATGCATCACTTTAAATAAAACACAGAAAACACACACACAATGGCAGCATGCAGTCTAAATGCAGACAATAAGAAGACGGGCTGACCCTGATAATTTCACATCATGTCAGATGAAGACACAGATTACATAAAACTAATCAGAAAAGACTGATCCTATATCGTCGATTGACTCCTGACCTTATATTCCCATTAATAACAGGATGCCCCCAAAGTGATATTAATTGATTGTTTCGGTAACATTCACCGAGCTTAGCCAGACTCAGCTGGTGCCTTTGTGAAGGTAGGTATGGCTGGCTGTGAGCTTAAGAACCTCCTTAATGTATTATTCATACCCATTTGACCTTAAAGATGGAAATGCAAATGAGTGTCAAGAATGAGAGGGATCATCGGACTTTTCAAATGTCAAACAGCCTGCCACAATTAAGACATATTCATTACAAGAACCCACAGGTCCCCCACACCCAGCTGAGATGTAAAACACCTCCAATTAACATTTTGATGATTATCTCATCTCCAAAGCTGCTGCACACCTTCATTTGTAAACCCTGTAATATTGTTGCAGAGTACCTGCGGTGCTTTAATGCACCACATAAAGTCATGTTTAGTGACTTTATGTGAATTATTATTGAATTATCATTATTTTATACCTGTCAAAGTTATTATGGAGTAATTTAATCACACATATGTAAAGTAATCTGGTGTCATGATGTGCTTTTGTCGCTTTTTCTTTTTGCTCTGTATGTCAATACTGCCATCTGCTGATAAGGTCAAATACTGACACAGCTGTCTGATATGGAGTAAATATCCACGTCATGTCAGCACAGAACCTTTGGGTGGTGGTAATAACACAAATTTTACCTCCTCCACTCCTCATGTGGTGGATCATCAGGAAAGAAATCTTGTGTAATAATAATTGGAAGAGCTGCACTGATATTTTTTTAAACCCTGTAAAGCCTGACACTTGAAATTATTGTCACAAAATTCTCATTCAACTCATTTGAACCATATTTGATATGTTGGGCATTCATTAAACTTCACTGATCACAATAATTTTATTTTAGAAACAATAACTAATGGTGTTCATTGCTTTTGGAGCCATTTTGTTTCGCATTGTGGTCAAAACAGCTCGATCAATGTAAACTGAATTGGTCGATATACTCAATTATGACAGCCCAGAAATTGTTTTTGTGAAAATCAATTTAAAAAATAATTATTAATTATTAGTAAGTGCTCATTTTCTCATAACTGTTTGTAACACTCTAGTGATTATAATCAGAGCAAGTTTCATGTGTAAAAAACACAGAAATATCTAAATTTATCTTTCAATGACATTTTAGTCTTGGATTAGTTTGTTGAAGAGAGTATTTGTGATTGTTGGCGGAATAATGCAGACTGCATCATGAAACAAAGGTTTCAGAAAGTATTGATTCACAAATAATGATAAATCTAAATTTACTAATAATCCAATGTTTAATTGTTGATTGGTTCACATTAATGACATTAGTAAAAAAATAAGAGCAAACCATTTTTTTCAAAATACAGCACTGAAAATTTCAAAAAAACATTTGAAGCACCATGTTGGGAATTTTTACACTCATTAGTAGGCTGCTGCCCTGAGTGCCTTGCATAATACCTCTTAGGGGGCAGAAGACACGTCTTAGATCGCAAACAACAGGTTTTTCAGGAAAGTATTGATCACACTAATGATGGAGAGATCTCAGAAACTCATGTACCAAATATGACGCAAATGGGTTTAATCTGTTTTGGATTATGAGGTTACACATTATGATGACAGTTAGTGAAAAAACAAAATAAAACAAACAAAAAAAAACTGTCATGTTTGTCATAAAATAGACCAAGTAAACATAATCTGAAGAAATTTTAAAAAAAATCACATTTTACACCTATACATTTTTTTCTTTGAATAAATATTGCACACTTTTTTTTTTTTTTTTTTTTTTTTTTCTTTTTTGAGGACAATTTGTTTTCTATATTGGGTTCACACAGTTTAGTTAGTGTAGTCTGCCACACGGTCTTGCAATAACACCTTTTCTTTTTGTTCCTGAGCTTCACTGGCAAAAGGCCTGAAGCCTGAAAAAGATGGTCTTTAATGAAGAAAGTCACCTTTTGTTTAACCGTGCTATCATTTGTTAAAGTTAATCCCTATTTGTGCATAGTTTCTTTTTGTTTATGTTTAGATATCTTTAAGTTTGATAGATGTTTAATGTTAGTGTTTGTTCAGTTTGTGTATCTGTTTAAGGTCATTTTGTAGGTCAGGCCTGTTCAGTGATGTTGACGCTTTAGTTTCCTTGTTGGTTGGTTGACCTCCTTTCAGTTTTGGGCCCTATTTTTCTGTTGCTACTTTGTGTTAAGTTGTATTCTGGACCCAGTTAATTTGTCATTTGTTATCAACATATTTTGACTTCATTAAAATAATTTTTTTTTTTTTTTTTTTTACACCTTTGCCTTTCTACTTGGTCCCTAACAGCTAACAAGGCACACTTTAGAGTTTGTTACCTTAAAGCAACACTGTACCATAATGGTAAGGAATGCTAAAAAGAGAGTTATTGCTTAAAATCTGAATAAAATGTATTACAATAGTAATGAAAAATATTCAATAGGCATTTAGCATATTTCACCAAGCTTTATATCATCTTTATGCAAACTCTGCACAGAAAGGTCCTGCACCAGCCACAAACTCCCCAGCTCCCCAGCTGGCTGAGGGATTCAAACTCAGGACCTTCTTGCTGTGAGGCAACAGTGCTAACCACAGGAATTATCAAATAAAGAACATTAAACAATTAAAAAATAAACTTTACTCATCTATTAATATGAATCACATGTTTTCCAGATTTCCAGAAAAAGGGATTCAACATGAGATGAGGTTTTCACATAAGGGATTCTGATTGTTCTGGTTGTGTGTGGTCAGAATAAATCTTGTTGCTCAACAGGTAGATCCTTTCGGGGACAGAGAGTTCAACTTGCTACACCTGATTTTCCAGATTTAGATGTGAGAGCTGCACCACCAAACGACTGAATTTGAATGTACTTAAGTGTGATAAATGACAGTGAATATTAGCATTTAAATAAGATTGAAACTTGATTTCAATATTAAATTTCAACATGAACTGAAAACTGTTTAAAAAAATAAGTTGAAAGGACAAACTGTCTGTTTAAGCAACAAAAAGCAATACATTTACCTGCTTATGCCATTGTTCTCAGTGAAACATCACACGCGTTTACAGAAAACAAAGGTGTAATGAATAGATAGTTATGCCTTCTGCAAGCAAACAGATAGCTTGTGTGAATGCGTGTAATGAAAGGTGATAGTCCATATGTGTTGTGTAAGACAGCTGGAGGGACAATATGGTGACTCCTGAGACTGAAGCTGCATTTATTTAACAGTGGTGGAAGTAGTACTCAGATCTGTCACCTAAGTAAAAGGACCAATACCACAATATAAAAGTACTCCAAAAGTCATCCATTTAAAATCTTAAGTAAAAGTATAGAAGCATTATGATAAAAACGTGATTAAGGTTTAAAAAGAAGTAAATTATATATTATTATATTTTACTGATGAATCACTGTGCAGGTTGTTTTCAGGGGAGTTAGTTTTAATTGCCTTATACAGTTTAGAAGTTTACTTCAGTGGTTTTAACAAAAGGGCCGAACCTCCAAAAGGTCACAAAGTAAATCTGAGGGGTCATGAGATGATTAATGGTGCAGGAAAGAAGTAGTGTTTTTAGTGAAATATTGGATGGATCTATTTGGGATTTGAACACTTTTTTAAATCAAACCATCTAAAAAATTCCTGTCAATAACTCACAGACATCATTCACATCAGTCACTGCTTTAATCTTTAACAAATTCAATTTTATAAGCTAATCACATGTATTTTTAAAAGTAGGATCTTAATTTACGAGAGCCGTCAAAGAAACGTAGTGTAAAAAAAAGTCCTTATTATCATAAAAGACTAAAACTAACTGAAAAAGTTGCAAAACTAAAAACTAAAACTAATACTGAAATTAAACACTGAAAATAAAAACTAAATATTTTAAACAATAAAAACTAAACAGAAACAAGCAAACCCACTCTGAAACTAAACCAAAAAAAAAAAAAAAACAATATTTCTAAATGATATAAAAATTAAAAACTTATGAAAAATACCAAACTATAATAACTCGTGTCAGCAGTCCGCCTGTAGGTGGCAGCAAACTCCTCCTCTGTGTTTAAAACCATAGAAGAAGAACGACAGGCTTGTTTGTACACGGAAGCAGGAACAGGACACATCAAACCCTTCAACCTGTCGACTTGTGTTTGTCAACGCGGATTGTGGTGCGACACCGGAGGAGAGACGGATCAACGGACCGATTCTCTTCGTCTTTTCGTCGTCGTGTGGACACAATGAGGACGTCTGTCCTCATACTCGCGGTGTTTGTGAGCTGCTGCTCGGTCAGAGGTGAGTGGACTTTTTTTGTTTCGTTTTGCTACGTAACCCATTCAGAGAGCAATGCCAACAAATGTTAGTATGTCACATAATCCCTGTCAGCCAGTTGAGCTAGTTATTTGTGCTACTGTTACATCACAAACAAGGTGGCTACAGGCCATTAAAATGTCTTAAATCCATCTTAACTAATAAAAGGCCTTAAAAAGTCCTGCCTCTGAATCATTGAGTAATGAAATGGTCTGAAATGGTCTGAAGTTCACAGGATGAGTCATCTCGGCTTACTAATATAATTTAGACTTTTATCAGGTGGTGGCATTAAAAAGTTTAAACTTGCTGATACATGTAGACAGCTTGACAAGCATAACTTGTTTTAGCTGAGAGAAGAAGAACCAATCACTGAGATCAGTTTTAGAGTGTCATTATTGTTGGACTGAATGAAAATCAGATCAATGTGGGGCTAAATCTGATGGATGAAGCCAAATACACAATATATTTGATCCAATGCCTGTATCAATATTGCAACAGTACTGAAAGGATGACTGTTTGTGCTTGATGAATCATCGTCAGGTAAGTGAATAATAGAGGTTAATGCCTACGTGGGTAAAGACAACTGATAAAACAGTCTAGTGTTTTCAGGACATTGCATAATTTCCCTGTATTGCAGCTTTTAAAACCAGCAAAAGACAACCATTAGGCATAGGGTTTCAAATTTTGTGCATTTTTCTTTTACCAGTAGTTAGAAATGCTAACAATCAATCAGTCATTAAATATAATATACAATATACAAACACATTATTTTCATTTTCTTTCTTTTTTTCTTGTTTTTTCTTTCTCATTTTAAGTTTCCCTATTCAATGAATGGCTCCGCCTGACACAGGATGTCAAATAAGGCGCCATTTCTGCCATTTCTAGACTATTGATTCAATATCGGTGAATGCATTTTTAATTGTTTAAATCCTTAACAGTGATTAAATGGTAAATTATTAATCATAAACATCCCTAACTATCCCTAATTTTACCCTGACAATATATGCATTCACTGAGAAGAGTATGCTTATATCTTCACATTTGATGCTTGTAATTTCTTTATTCTCAACATTATTTGTAAATGCATCAAAAAAAATGCTGTTTTTCAACATATTTTACACCCATAAATGATAGTTATGAACAGATATTTCTAAATTAGTAACTGATGCAGCTCATTACCAAGTGCAGGAGATGCTTGTGCCTCATTTAAATGAGTTAATAATTATTAAAAAAAAACAGTATAGCACTAAATGCCTACAGCTGGTGGTTGATCCATGATAGTTAGGGCTGAAAGTATACAAGGGCAGGTACGTTCTGTTAAAATCCACCATTCCTGCCCCGCTCACTTTCCCCCTGCTCTCCAAGTGGCCTCTGTGTGTGGCCTCAAGCAGCTGAGAATAAGTGAATGAGGTGAAGTGAAACTACTAATCGCAGGGCAGGTTTTGCAGCAGAAGATCTCAGCTATCTCGGTCATCAAATTCTACGAATACAATGCCAACTGCTTTGATGAAGATCTGACACAGTGGGTGAGATGATTTTCTTCTGAGAGCGATGACGATATTTTTGGTCTTTGTGGTATCGAATTAGAGGAAGGCATTATCACACCATTTGACACACTCATTAACCGCTGGCTCATGCTTAGATTTATCTTGATAGGGCAAGCTGATGATATCATGATATGTGTCAGCAGTGAGTTTCAGGATGCGCCTGTCCCCATGCCGGCTTATACAGTCACTGGTGTAAAGACTGTGCAGCAGCGGGATCCCTCATTGATTTTTTGCAAAAATGCCCACTTTTGTAAAGTGCAAGTGGTGTCAGCTTTGGTTTTGTATAAAATTTCCATCAGTCGGTAGAGAAGCAATAATAAAATAAGCATAAAAAATCATTCTTTTCCTTTTGTAGCCCAAATTGTAGTTGAAATCCTGGCAAACTACTGTAAAACGTAGGTAGATTAATTACATGTAGTTAACTACTCCGCAACACTGATATCGACAGCAAAACCTCATCCCACATCTAACAGTTACATCTCTCCATCTGTTGTTTGGTGATGGCCCCCGTCACTAAGATACACTTTACACAACAGAATATATATAGCAACTTAATTAAACACCCAGGCAATCAGCTCTCTTATCCTGGTTCTATTAGGACTTGTAGGATTTTTAACTCGTGCAAGGCCGGTTCAGAACATGCCAGTTTGGAACCTGACAATTGCTTGGCCTCTGGTATGACTCATCGCTCATCCAAACACTTCACGCTCGACACTGACTGTGTAAAGTTATCAAAATGTTAACGTTAAAACTCAAATTTAGCTCCTAATAAACAACACTGTTGAGAGAGAGGGTTAACCCTAACTCTCCCTCTACATGCCTCTGGGTATAAAGTCTAGGGCTGCACCTAACTTTTTTTGATTAATCTCACAGCTCTTTTTTTTTTTTTTAATAGCTGAATAATCTATTGACTAATTTCTTGATTATTCTAGAGATTATTTTGAATTACTTTACTAATATTGGCTAAAACTTAATAACCCCAAATAAATGTTAATATTTAAATATTTTATTTCAATCATCATCATCATCTAATTTCCACACCACTGCTGTGTTATGATGGTAGTAGTAGTATTAAATTAATAATAATAACAATAATAATAACGATGATGATAATAATAATAGAACCTATTTGTCAGATATGTTATCAGAAAAAGGAGAATTGCTGTGAAACATAGTTTAAAAAAAAATCTTATTTTGGGTGCTTTTCATGCCTTATTTGATAATACAGCTGAAAGTAGACAGGAAAAGGAGGAGACGAGAGGGGACGACATGTTCTACTAGGGATGTTCCTGGTGACTAATTTCCCTGTCGATTAAACACAAAATTTAATTTAGACTAGTCGACTAGTCTAACACTAAGAAAACAGTCAGAAAGCAGTTAAAATTGAGCAAAATGTATTAATTTATAATGTTAAACACTGTCCGAAAAAAATACTGTTCATGTTAAGAGCCATTTGAAGCCGTTAATCACAGTCAACAATTGCCAAATCATACTTTAAATGCCGCTGAAATGTGCGCTATGCGCGCTAAATATGCAATACAAACCGTACACATTAACTTACAAAACATTACAGCAACTCAATAAATGCTTCACCTAAATGCTTTCAGACCGAAGAGGATCACAGCGTCTGCAGGTAAACGACCCGGTGACGTTAGCCACCAGTCTGCTACACAGTGTGGCTAATGTCAGCAGTGCTAGCAGCAGCAGCTCCGCTTGTAGGTTTATACCCATGTCTGTGCTTAATGTGGTCACATGTTTCTCCAGTCGAGTGTATATCAGCTTATTATGTTACAGTCTACATTCAACATTATTTACATTGTCTAGATTAAAACACTGCCAAACCACGCTGGTTTTACGAGCTGTCATCTGTCTGACTTTGCTGATATAAACAGCCGGCGTTGCCTAGGTGATCGGGGCGTACACGCTGGGTGAGAGAGGCTGCCATCTGACAGTGCGGCAGCCCCGACTAGTGGCGGGCGGCTGCATAAAATCTTAGAGGCGACAGATAACTGGCATGTACATGACTAAAATATTGATAAATAGTTTAAACGACTAGTAATTCTGGTGCCGACTAGCGAGGGAGGGGACGTTTAATCGTATAGTCGACTAATCGTGCGCATCCCTATGTTCTACCAAGTATATTACCAATGTGCCTCAGACATATAGATGAATTAAATCATTGTATGTCATAGCAACCCTTTCCCTGAACTGGAGAATTGATATTTTCTACTTATTGCATAGTCATATTAAGTTAAGATCCCCACTGGAAAATGTATTTTTGCATCAATGTGGGCCGAGGAAAATAAGTGAAACGATTCACAGACTGTACGAACAACCATTTTCTCTCTTATACATGGATAGCAGTTAATGTAAACATAAAAAATAAAACAGCTGGATAACAGCAGCAGTCAAGAAATTACTGTTAATGTGGGGGCGATGAAGAAACATTAAAAAAATTACATTTAAGAGTCTACGACTAACAGAAACAACATTTAGCTTGTTGATGATCCTAATATGTCATGATTGGGTAGGAACAAAAAGTAAACAGGACACTGCTGTCTGGCTGTCAGTACCATCTTGATAAAAAGCTTCAAGTGTTCCTGCATAGCAGTTGTACTGCTGTGTAAAGTCAAGTAAAATTTGACTTGGCTTGGCTGTCAGAGAGAAGAGAGATCAAGAAAATGTAGCTGGCACTGGAGTATCAATACTGCAGAAAATGAGAATTGAAAGCATTTTAAATATTCAGTATTGATATTTATCGATTTGTCAATATTTTGGCAGCACTATCCCTCACTGTAATATAACTAGCACTAATATTCAGTATCCACAGAAATTTGGCTATATGAAATTATAAAAGTAAGATTTTAGTGACTTAAGACTCTAAAATAAGGTCTGTAACTGAAATTTCAATGATTTTATTTGTCATTTCTTCTTCTTTATCCTGTAAACTAAATTAGTTCTCATATTTCCAAGTCATTTTCCAGTGTGCAGAGGCTGCTTCCTCAACCATAATGTTGTGGCCTTTCTGCTACGCTTTTAACAGTGTATAATCTAATCATCAAGCATAATAAAATCATCTTAATTCAGCTAATTCAAGCTGGAAATGCTGACAAGAAGAAGACAGTGGACATTACAAACAAGGTACAACGGAACAGACAAGTCTGCAAACTAATGTTCAAAAGCTTGCGGTGGAAAAGACGGAAAAGTAATAAGGACAAGCCAGCAGATGTGCCAGGATCACCACGGAGAACTCAGAATGGCAGCATTCATGGCATTTAGGCTGTTATTAGATAGCATTACGTTCTCTGTTTTCTGTTATTGTCACCATTGCTATCAAAACTGTATTTTTGTTTTTTCTTTTCCTTATTTACAGGGGCTCCCATAGAAGATCCTGCGGGGCAGGGCAAAACAAATCCACAAAAATCAGCACAATCCAGTGCAGCTGGGAACAACCCAACAGTACCTGTTACTAAAGAAGCAGGAGGTGAACATAGTACTGGCAAAGCAGCAAATAATGATGGGAAGCCTGCAGCAGACACAACCCATGAAGGGTCAGGACCGGCCCAAGTACAAGAGCATT
Organism: Lutjanus argentimaculatus; assembly: GCA_034769285.1. Lineage (NCBI taxonomy): Eukaryota > Metazoa > Chordata > Actinopteri > Lutjaniformes > Lutjanidae > Lutjanus > Lutjanus argentimaculatus. The sequence goes on from JAWZSL010000017.1 coordinate 16,362,600, forward strand.
CCAAGACCACGGCAGATAAGGAGGGACAGGACGGTGCCTCACAAGGTGGGAAAGACATTAAGAAAGGACAAGGAACTTCACACAGTCCACAAAAGGTGCATGTTGGTGATGATGACAAAGCACCCAACACAGAGAATGACAGTGCGGGAAACCTGAAAGCACAGGACACCGATAAGGCAAAGGCCGGTGGAGAGGAAACCGACAAGGCAAAGGCCGGTGGAGAGGACAGCGACAAGGCAAAGGCCGGTGGAGAGGACAGCGACAAGGCAAAGGCCGGTGGAGAGGAAACCGACAAGGAAAAGGCCGGTGGAGAGGACAGCGACAAGGCAAAGGCTGGTGGAGAGGACAGCGACAAGGAAAAGGCCGGTGGAGAGGACAGCGACAAGGCAAAGGCCGGTGGAGAGGACAGCGACAAGGCAAAGGCCGGTGGAGAGGAAACCGACAAGGCAAAGGCCGGTGGAGAGGACAGCGACAAGGCAAAGGCCGGTGGAGAGGAAACCGACAAGGCAAAGGCCGGTGGAGAGGACAGCGACAAGGAGAAGGCCGGTGGAGAGGACAGCGACAAGGAAAAGGCCGGTGGAGAGGACAGCGACAAGGAAAAGGCCGGTGGAGAGGACAGTGACAAGGAAAAGGCCAATGGAGAGGACAACGACAAGGCAAAAGCCGATGGAGAGGACAACGACAAGGCAAAGGTCGATGGACAGGACACCAACAAGGCAAAGGCAGACGGAGAAGACACCAGCCCGGAAAAGCCAGAAGAAAAGGAAGGCATAAATAAAGAAACTCCGTATATCCCATCTGGTGTAAAGGACGAAGCAGAAAGCAGTCATTTCTTCGCCTACCTTGTCTGTACAGCTGTGCTGGTGGCAGTGCTTTACATCACTTACCACAACAAGCGCAAGGTACCTGGGCCTCTTTTTCACTCAGACTTCTCTATGGCTTACCTCCTGTGTTTCCACTGACCCAGATTTTAGCTGCAAATTTGGTCTGTGCATTCTTGTTGCAACATATAAAGACGGAAATGGAATTTTTTGAAAACCAGAAATTACTCAGCTAGTTCTGACCTTTACTTTATACTCAGCCAGGTTTTCACTATATGCAATGCAATAATTCCACCATAGTTTAACTCAGTTTAAAAGAAAATTTGTTTTGCACACAGTGCAAAATTTGTTGGGCACTCTGACAAAAGTGTTCCTCCTCTCTGTACTCATGGCCGTGTTGGAAACACTTAATTCACTCGACATCATTTGCTTACAGCTGAATATGTAGCTGGGTTATGAATGTAGACACATTCTTTTGTCCTGACAGGCAAATGAGAATTGAAATGAACAAACTTAAAGGACTAATTGGGCATTTTCAGAAATTATTTATTTTATTACAGAGAATTAGATGGTAAGTTTGATACCACTTTCATGTCTGGACAATAAAGGTGAAGCTAGAGCTAGCAGTAGGTTTGCTTAGCTTAACATAGAGTTGGGAAATGAGGGAAACAGTTTACCAAAATCTGCCTATCAGCACCTAAAGCTCACTAATTATTAAGTTGTGTGCCTTTCATTTAATCCATACAAAAAATGTTATCCATGTAAATGTAAAAACACTGCTTACTGTAAGAAGACAAACACATTTCCTTAAATGTCCAATTATCAGGTGCTGAAGGCTACTGGTTGAATTATGTCTTCATACAACAGGCTAGGTCAGTTGAAAACTCAGTATCTCTTTCTCTCATTTCCGCAGATAATTGCTTTTGTTTTGGAAGGAAAGAAAACCAGATCTGCACGCCGACCGAAATCCACAGAATACCAGAAGCTGGAACAGCATGTAAGTTGTTAATATAAAGAAATACACACCCTTGCTTTTAAAAAAAATCATTTTGTGAGTGTTTAATTTCTCTATTTTCTTTCAGATGTGAAGCCATTGATGAAGCCATTGCCTCGGAACAGTTGAATACACTGGGTGTTGTGTGAGAAGTAGGCAAGTGGATACTGGTGTTAGATAATTTCCTGGTGTACTCTGCATTGATTTCACCATGTGTTAATGGACATTCTGCTATTATGTACCTTTTAGATGCTTATTGTATGACTATGCAGATGACACTGTTGCCTTATTGAGGAAATTAGTGAAATGCAGTGAAGGTGAAATAAGCATGCTGTTTTTGCACTTGTGTCGTTATTCCACTTTTGAAGCAATCTAAGGTTCTGACTCAGGATATTTCAGTAGCAATGACAATGTCAGCTGTTTGGATTACAGTCTTGTTTGTACAGTGTAGTAGTGATTGCACTGTGTACAAAATAAGCCATATGAATCTTTGTAAAGAGCCCGCAGGCTGTGTATAATTTCCTTGAGGTTGTTTTAAATGTTTGTTGGATAAAATGTGTCATGAGTCCATTTAGATGTGTGAAATTATCACAGTGGGATTTGTGCGTGCGTTCGCAACCACATGGTGTTGGCCAGATGAATGTAATGGCAGCCTCTATTTTCCATATGAGAAATTCGCACAGTTTTCATCCGCTCTCACTTGTTTAAGGCTGAGATTTCAAAAGGCTGAACCATTGACTGTATATAAAGATGGACAGTCGCCCCCTGGTGGCTGGCTGCAGTACAGGTGATAAACACCACCCCCTCCATGTTAGCAGATGGGATGTCATTTTTTTCCCCACAGACGTTTTCTGTCATTTTATGTAGTTCTTATGATGCTATAAAAAAAAGGGGGGTCCATCTTTACATACAGCCAATGGGCTGAACAGATAAAGTCTTTCAAAGAAAAAGTTTGGAATTTTGGAAAACACAATTACTTGCTTTCTTGCTGAGAGTTAAATGAGACGGTCAAGATCACCCTCATATCTTTCTGGTTAATATAACAATGAAGGAGAAATCTGTTATATATTTACTGTAATAAATCATAAAATGACCATGATGTGTCATCAGAGATCAAGGAAACATGTTCAGTGGAAATTCTTCCTTCTCTGACAACAACACTACAGCCGCTGATTCCTCCACTTGAAATTCCTGTCTGGGGGGGAGGGGGCAGGGGGAGACAACTCATTTTGACCATAGATCATATATTAATCAGGATTACAACCTATTTCATATACGGTCTTTGGCTCCAGCTCACTATTTGGACTGCAGTGCTCATTTTTGCACGTGCAGTGGCTACTCCTTTAAGGCTACAGCTAGCTGCCGGTTAGCCTACCCTAGCAAGAAGGGCTTGAGACAGGGAAACAGCTAGTAAAAATGATATGTTGCGGTTTTATTTCTACAGCATGAGAATTCTATGCTAAGCTAAACTAACCAGCTTCATATTTAGCATACAGGCATGACAATGGCGTCAGTCTTGTCATGTAACTCTCAGCAAGAAAGACAGTGTGAATATTTCCCAAAATGTGGAACTTGTCCTTCAGATTACATCTAAACCACTGAGTAACTGTTGTCAGGGTGTTGGGTACATACGTAAACGCCTTTTTATTTATCTGAACTTAATGTCAATGCAAAACCATCTGTGTGGTGTATGTTGTTATCTGAAAACTGACAGTTTCTGGTTTCCGTACGGTGGCCCAACACCTCTGTGGCTAGTTACACTATTCCTCTTTTAGGTTAAACATTTCTAACTTGTGAAACTTGTTGCGTTGCATTGAAACTCTGGTCTGAAATCTGGATATTATAACCTTTTGTAAGAGGAAATTGGCCAACAGCTGCATTGTTTTTGACTGTTGGGGCTGCACTATTGGAATAAATGTGTTTCTGGGGACAGTTTGACCACTAATCCATTAGATTAAATCCTTCCTCTCCAGTAGATGTGTGTGTTTATGTTCAGATATGACAGACTTGTGCCAAATTGTGAGCGTCGTGATATTACTGTGATTCAATGTGTGATTCTTGTATTGTGCCTGTCTTCTGAATTAACACTCTGTTTCTACTGGGCTGTGGTCGAAATACATGGGAAGCACTTTCTGTAAAAAAGAAAAAAGAAATCTAACCCAATTGTTTCTTGGCAGAGTCAAAGTCCATATTATGTTCCAGAAAGTCTATTTTTATTGTGAAATCTGCAAAGAAAATGAAGAATTTTTATAAGCAAATTAGTTTACAACAGCTCTTTTCATGGGTAAGAGTTAGAAAACATTAGGAGTCAATGTGTCATACAGTCAGGCTGACATTAGCATGAGATCAGCATGTTTTTAAGATGTTTAATAATCATCTAGCTAAATTATTAAGTACCGTGTAAGTTATTTATTTGACTTTGTTAGGAATGGCTGTCCATAAAATCATCCTGCTATCCTTCAGATGTATGACTGCATAAATGTGTGTACTGAACCAATGAAGAGGAAAATTGATTCTAAAATAAAAGCTTTTTGTACCTTCTAGCCTCAGATGAGTTGGACTGACTGAATTCACTGTCACGGCTGCATGCTGTAGTTCTGCAGAGTCAAACAGAACAATTTCCCTGATCTCAAGTGGGTCAGACCAGTAAAACCGCTGCATATTAACCTATAAATAATAACACCTCCAAATTTTTTCCCTTTTTTAGTGATAAACAACCTGAGACGTCATAGGAAAGTAGGTGCCACTTCAACAATGTCTTAGTTTCCTCCACATTCAGTCTGCTGTCGTGAATGTTATGTGCATTACAATATCAAATGCACAACACATTTATTTACTTTGGAACTGAACAATAATACAGCATTTTACTTTTTTTCTTGTCAGTATCTAGAAATTATTTTAATTTTCGAGAGTGTTTCCACTCCAAATAAACTGGAAGTTAATGAAGAGCAAAGTTCATTTCTCCGCTGCCTTACAAATATTTACAAATCAGAAGTTTCAGCAGCGCCTCTGCAACAGGGTTCCACCAATATTTTTTAAGATATAAGTCTAATACAGATCATTTTGTACTGCAGCTGCTGATTGACGATATTTTGCACAATGTTCAATAACTTTAACATGACCACAACAAGTATTCAATGTTTTTTTTTCTGTATTCTGGTCTTAAATTAATGATTTGTGCACATTTTTTTTTTTTTACACTTTGCAAAGTCATCCAGCGGGCCAGATTGGAGTCTTTGGCGGGCCAGCTCTGGCCAGCGGGTTGTGCATTTGACATCCCTGCTGTAGTGAGTAAGGGCTTGTCATATTCAAGCCTATGAGTGGCAGAGGAAGTACTTTCTATTCACATATGTACAAGAACCAACACAACAAGGTAAAAAGTCCTGCATTCAAAATACTAATACAGAATGGACGTCAAAATCTTTAGTATCAAAAGTATAAGTTCTCGTTAGGCAGAAAAAAAGGCAACCATGACATATACATATACTTATACATATACATAACAGTTAAAGGGAGAGTTCACCTCCAGTTCACAAATGTGTTTTTTTATTTGCAGTGCTATTTATTATGTCTAGATTGTTTTGGTCTGAGCTGCAGAGTTTGGGAGAAGTAGAGATGTCTGACTTCTCTCTAATACAATGGAACTACTTACTCAAAATAATCCACAAACCTTGCTGTGAATAGTTTCACGCAGGAACTATTTTCTTTCTGCTGAAATACACCCACTAACCGTGTCAGCACACAGAGGGAAGCGTGCATCTACTCATGGTCCAGAGACTTGTGCTTGTGACAGCAGGGATGTGAACGTTCATCGTGTCCTACTCAGGTGAGCTGTAACCTCTCATTTCCCAAGAGGAAACATTTTTATGTTTGATTTTGTGGTGAACTGTCCCTTTAAAACTATAATAGTTTACATTAATGCAACAATGTGTACGTAGCATTTAAGTGCTGTAGCTGGTATACGTGGAGCTAAGTAGATCTACTTTACATACAGTTAGGTAGTTGAATCCAGTGGTTCCCAACCTCTGGCACTATACAGAAAGGGTCACAACATTAATTGAAAGGGTCATGAGACAATTAACGCAGAAAAGAATAAACAACACGTATTCATTTTTCAAACTTTTCTCTACTTTGTGCTTTTTGGTGAAATATTGCATTATTTTAGCTCTTTCAAACCACCTACAGTGGAAATAACAATTCAAGAACAATTCATAGATTCAGAAATCTAAGTAAAGGCTAAAAAAAGTTGGGAACCACTGGTATAATTTTTAACAATGCATTATGGATACAGGCTCTTATGTATGGAGTCACAAAATTATAAACGTGTAAAACAATAAGAAAATAAATGTGGAAATATAAAGAGATATACACAGAAGAAAATGTGGAAATATTAAGAGACAGATGAAAAAATGAATGTAAAATATAAAAGAATTATCAACATTGTCATTTATTTTCAAATATATTTGCTCATTTATTCCTGTGTATATCTATTTATATTTTTATGTTTGTTTTTTGCATACAAAATACTATAATTTTAAATGTATTTATTTTAATATATAATGTAACATACTGTTTTTAGTCTTTTATTTTTCTTTATTCTTTTCCTTTTGTTTGTGGAAAAGATTGATTTATCACAGCTGTATCAATATCAGCTGACAGAACATAATTTAGAAAACTGTTTGATGCTCTATTGGCATCATTTTATCTATATTTTATTTTATCTTCACATTTCCTTTTTCTCAATTCAGGTCCAACAGATATAGATATTTTGTTCTATTTATGCTTATTTATAGTTATTTATAATTATTAAAAAAAATACCAGTGAAGGTTTACAGTGTCAGTGCCCTGATATCATTAGAGGCAATAAAGTTAATTGTTAAACTACTTTCATTAAACTAATAATTACATTTGAGAGATATTGCCAAAAAAAGAGTGTTTATTCATATATTCTATATTCTGCATAAAGAATATCAGCCAATATGTCAATATCAACATTGGCCCCAAAACCCCAGTATTGGTCGGCCCTTAAAAGAACAAATAAATCAAAATGTTTATAATTATTCTTTGATATTTATCTTTATATTTCCACATTTTCTTAATCTTTTACAGATGTATTACTTTTACAGCTCCTGTGACTCCGTACATTTGTTTCCTTTTTAATGCAAGGTAAAATCTTCATCTGAAACTAGTTATTGACAAGTACATCAGTGAGATGAACGCGTTGTGTAGCTGTGCTCGGTGCACTTTAAGCCTTTTTGTTTCTTTACATGACTAAACAGTATTTTATCTGGTAGGTACGTGACAAACACTGCAGTATATAAATGCTCATACGTTTCTTCATTGTCATGTCCTCACAGATCAATGCAGTGACATCTTCTCCTCAGAGTGGCATCATATTTGTGGCCTCCTGCTCATAAATATCTGGGATCTCTCCAATGGAGGTGGACACCATGCGGACTGAGTTGCTCCCACGAAGCGCCATCTCGTACCGGATGAGCTGCTTCCAGAAGCCCAAGTTCGGCCTCACTATGGGCCTGCAGGTCTTCACCCACCTGTGGGCATCCAGCAGGTTCACCCCGCGGTGCTTCATCAGGTAGGCGATGCACAGGGTGGCGGAGCGGCTCACCCCTGCGTTACAGTGCACCAGCGTGCGTCCTCCGCGCTCTGCGGTCAGCTGTATTTTATCCGCCACCCTCTCAAAGTGGTCGCAGAGAGGAGTCAGCGGGGAGTCAGTCACCGGGATGTGGATGTACTCCACCCCGGGAGGAGGCGGGTGGCTGCTCCAGGTCTCCGTAACGTTGATGATGCAGGTTATGTTGCAGCGAATCAGCTGAGAGGAGTCAGTAGCTGCTCTGCCATTGCTGATGTAAAGATGGTCGGTGACTCGGCACAGGCCTGAGAGACCTGCAGGAGCTGACGGATGCATAAACGGCGCTGAATTTCCCTTTGCGACAAAGTTGATTCTGACCAAAGGCGCTGCAAGTATCAGGGCTGATCATGCACCGCGGGACAGTCGCTGCAAGTTGTAAGGCAACTCAGGAGGGCCAAACATGTACGAACAAGAACGCTGTCGCCCCCAGCTGGATGGAGTTTTTTATGAAGTACACAGAACACACACATAAAGTTTTTTTTCATTTCTCACTTATTTTAATTAGAAACCAATTTCACCTCGGCCAGAGATACTCAGCTTGCTTTGCCCGGGGCCACTTTTGCAAAGCGACAGTATAACAATCAATAAACAAACATTAATAATTTATCACATGACATTAACAAACATTAAAAGGTCCAACTCATCTTTCTTTGAAATTCTTTATTTTCAAATCAGCTGACCTATTAACCTAACTTATTAAAGGGATAGTTCACCCAAAAATGAAAATTCAGTCATTATCTACTCATCCTAATACTGACTGAAGGTCGGGTTTCACAGGAAAACAGTGTAGCAGAATACAAAACAAGTGAATGGGGACCGATTTTCGAATGTTAAAAAACAATCAAAGAAAACATAAAATGCCTCCATACTGCTCGTCTGGCAAAATCAAAGTCTCCTAAAGCCCCAACATGTGCACGCACACTGTCATACCATCCACGCACAGCTCAGACAGTGTGCACGTGCATGCAAACGTTGCTCCAAGCTAAGGATCTACAGTGAAGATTCAGGCTAAAATATGGTGTAAATGACGACTTCCAAGTCAACTTGGCATGTCGGGGCTTTAGGAGACTTTGAGAACTGATCATCGTTCACTTACATTGATTGGGATATTCTGCAACGCTGTTTTCCTGTGAAACACCAGAAGTGTTTTGTGGACTAAAAAAACTAAACCTGACCTTCAGTCAGCACGAGGGTGAGTAGATAATGACTGAATCTTCATTTTTGAGTGAATATCCCCCCACGTAATATTTTTTTGAGCTATAAAATCAGGTCAGACCAGTAAAACCGCTGCATATTAACCTATAAATAATAACACCTCCAAATTTTTTCCCTTTTTTAGTGACAAACAACCTGAGACATCATAGAAAAGTAGGTGCCGCTTCAACAATGTCTTAGTTTCCTCCACATTCAGTCTGCTGTTGTGAATGTTATGCGCATTACACACTGTAAAAAATAAACCCTGGCTCAACTTAAAAAATTAAGGTAACAATTTGCATGGATCTTTTTAAGTCATTCCAACTCAGCTACGATTGAGTAAATCCCAAAAGACTTTTAGAGTTCAACCAACTCAATTAGTTTAGTACAACCAGCTTGATTTGTTTTGCCCTCTACAAGCTTAATTACTTTATTAATTAGTGCTCAGTTTAGTTCGGCACTTAGTTTCAACATAAGCCACAGATAATCAAGACAGGCACAGCTTTTTCCCCTGACAGCTTCATCAGGGGAACATACTGCTCATTTCTCCAAAAAACAAAGCAGGAAAACTGAAGCCTCGCCACTCAAAATCATACCAACTTTTTGTTTGGCCCATTAGCAAACTGAAAGAATTCAACTTTTGCCCCATTTTCCAGATTCCCCACAAGTGTCTGTGCATACCTTCATCCAGTGTACTTTTCAAAACAGACTTGAAGAATTTACCTGGTAAGGATACAGTGTCATAGTTAGTAGCACACCAGTGTAAGAAAACACAAACGTTAACTTAAATATTCTTTTGAAAAACAGTTGTCCCACTTTCTTTACTATAACTAACCTGGTGTTTGTGCATATTTCTACCCAGTATGACCTCATGCAGTGTTTCCCTCAGAGGATTTAGTGAGACTATGGTAGGTGGACCTTGGAATTCTTTGTTCTTTTAAACTATAAAAATCCTAAACACATTGGTTGTATGGATACCCCCAAAAAACAAGTTAAACGAGACAGATTTTAATGTAGTGGGGTTTGAGGTTCCTCTCCAAATAAAATTTGATGTCATTTGACTAAAAACAATGCATTTCACATAATTATAACACATCATCATTACAATATTTATTAAGCAAAATTAGCATCTTGAAACAATCCTTCACATTTTTGTGAGTGAGCACCAAATAATCACAAAACAACAATAGTTAAATAAAGGCTTATAGTGAAGGATCTGAACTGTGATTGGCTCATAGTCAGAGTGAATCCACCAGCTGGGTATCATCAGGATTTTATCTTTATATTATAAACCTGATTCTCTATCAATACTCTGACAGCTTTTTTTAATTTAATTGTTTTCATTATAACTATGATTATGATGATGATGATTATTATTATTATTATCATTATTATTAATATTATTATTATTATTATCATTAATAATAATAATAATAATAATAATAATAATAATAATAATAATAATAATAATAATGATGATAATAATAATAATAAAATCATCAATTCAGAGCAGGATTAGAATTGATTTCTAACTAAATATTTTTCTGGAGCAGCAGTAAAGTTTATAACAGTAAAGTCACTATATACACTTGATAATATCACACTGGATGTAAAACAATCAGTCTACCTGTCATTATAATACTCAGTCTCTTCAGTCTCAGTGACAAAAAATATAAACATTCTCACATGTTTCCTTCTTCAACACAAAGATAAAACCACAAACCTTCTGGATTCAAGTTTGTCTGTTTTACTGAACTAAGACGAGATGAACTGACTCGTTCGTCCAAAAACAGACTTAATTCAAACTCGACGGAACAACTCGAAAAACTCACCTAACCCTCGTTGTCTTGGTAACACCACGCCCCTGTCACGTGTCCATCCCGACAGCCAATCACTGACCGTTTTCGAGGAGTCGGCCCGTGTCTCCGCCTTCATAATGGAGGTCACAGTGATGGTGTGTGAATGACAGCGTGGGAAAACACCAAGTGAGTCCTCCGAAAAGAGCAAATATCTCCGGAACCAGCCGATCAATAATCTCTCTTCACAGCAGGTGAGTTGGTGAAAACCAGGTCTTCATTTCCGCCTTTTTGCCGTTTATTTTCTTCTTTCAGAAACTCTTGGTGTTTGATTTTCTGTTTGTTCATGAACTGAACTGAACTATTGTCAAGTCTAGAAAGGAACCCTTGATTTGTGTAACTCTCGCGAGATTTGTGGATTTGTTTCTTCATTGTGCACCTTTTTATTTTAAATGTGACAGCGCATTGGTTTAATAAATGTAGGTATAGTGACAGAAAACACTCGGTTAGGGTTGTGGGGGAAAATCATGGTTTGGATTAAAAATGACTCACTCTCGCGAGATCTTTCGTGTGTCTGCGGTTCTCTTGTGGAGCATACTTACTTGTTTTGATTTTGGCTTGCATTAGCAGGACCAAACAATTGAAACCTGTCCAGAGATCTTTAATTAACTTTGTTGGCGAGTTGATTTACTCTTTGGGGTAAAAACTAAACTGAACCACTAAAACTTTTTGATTTGTTTTGGTGAAGAGGTATTACTCGGGCCAAAATTTGAGATACTGAACAAAGTTCTGAGTTTATTGCTGAAGACCTGAAAAGTTGTGTTTTTATGTTGAACTCTGAAGAGTTTCAGGGAATATTTATTTTGGACTTTCCTGAAAATGACTCTCTCTGTTTTCTCTTCTGTCTCTCTTGTTAAATGTTTTTTTCATTGTCCCGTCCACACACTGATTTATACTGAACTGACTTGTGCTGCATCATCACCCTGATTATTTGCTGTGATTATTTGTGTGCTGTTGTGGGTTTATGACTGAGTGTATTCATGCGTCCATGTGGGAGAATGACTTCTAAAATTTCAAATTGTGAGATGAACTCTGGCTGGCACCATTAAAAACAATGATGAAATATTTTGTTGACAATCAATGCATCATAGTCTGTGTTTCTCCTATCTTGGTCCTCAGGGCTTCACATGTTTTAGATGTTTCCCTGATCAGCTGGTTATCAGGCTTCTGCAGGGGCTTCATGACGAGCTGATCATTTGAATCAGGTGTGTTGGAGCAGGGAAACATCTAAAACATGGAGGGCAGTGAGCCCTGAGGACCAGGACAGGAGAAACTCTGATGGTGATTTTTGCAAAATGTTGAGCAGGGGTGGAAGTAATGAACGACAAATCCTCAAACTACCCTGATCTAAACATCTCTTCATAGATTAGGCCTCATTCACCAGAGTTTTCCCCACAGTTATAAATGTAGTTTACCCACATCATCTTTTTAGACATGTTTTCTTGTATCATTCCAGTCTACTGACCTACAGTTTCTCTTCTTTCAGATGATCTGTGCTGCAGACTGTCGTCACTAACGTGGAATCGATCGGCTCAGTTCATCACTCCAGAATCTTTCAGGCCTCTTGACTTTGTCAGCAGTTGTCACAGGTGGGCTGGTTTTAATATTATGAAACAAGGTTATGAGACATTTCTGAAAATAATGACTATTATTGTGGTTGGCATTATTTTCTCTTATGTGCGTTTTGTGTATAGTTGATCCTTATTTCTTAATTCAGGTTTATTATGTACATGTTTAGCTCCATTTTCATTTATTTAATGCATAATTATTAAAAATGTTAGTTTATAGTTTCATTGCCCTTCCACTTGGGACAAAGTAAAATATAATGCCAAACCACTTCTGAGGGATTATCGCAAAAATGTGCTTGTGTGTACATATCTATATATTTACACACAGTACTGTTCAAAAGTCTTAGGCAGGTGTGAAGCTGTAAAGTGAGACTGCTTTCAAAAATATAAAATGTAATTTTTTTGTTTTTGTTTTTTTTTAATTTACAAAATGCAAAGTGAGCCAACAGAAGAAAAATCTAAATCAAATCAGTGCCTTCAAAACAGCATCAATTCTTCTCGGTACACTTGCACACAGTTTTTGAAGGAACTCAGCAGGTATGTTGTTCCAAACATCCTGGAGAACAAACCACAGATCTTCTGTGGATGTCGGCTGCCTCAGATCCTTCTGTCTCTTCATGTGATCCCAGACAGACTCCATGATGTTGAGATCGGGGCTCTGTGGGGGTCAGACCATCTCTTCCAGGACTCCTTGTTCTTCTTTACACTGAAGATGGTTCCTAATGACGCTGGCTGTATGTTTGGGGTTGTTGTCCTGCTGCAGAATAAATTTGGGGCCAATCAGACGCCTCTCTGATGGTACTGCATGATGGATAAGTATCTGCCTGTGTTTCTCAGCACTGAGGACATCATTAATCCTGACCAAACCCCAACTCCATTTGCAGAAATGCAGCCCCAAACTTGTAAGGAACCTCTGCCATGCTTCACTGTTGCCTGCAGACACTCATTATTGTTCTGCTCTCCAGCCCTTCAGTGAACAAACTGCCTTCTGCTACAGACAGATATTTCTAATTTTGACTCATCAGTCCAGAGCACCTGCTGCCATGTTTCTGCACCACAGTTCCTCTGTTTTCATGCATAGTTGAGTCACTTGGCCTTGTTTCCATGTCGGAGGTTTGGCTTTTTGGCCACAATTCTTCCCTGAAGACCACTTCAGGCCCGACCTCTCTGGACAGTAGATGGGTGTACCAGGGTCCCACTGGTTTCAGCTAGTTCTGAGTCGATGGCACTGCTGGACATCTTCTGATTTTGAAGAGAAGTAAGCATAATGTGTCTTTCATCTGCTGCACTAAGTCTACTTGGCCGACCTCTGCGTCTACGGTCCTCAACGTTGCCTGTTTCTTTGTGCTTCTTCAAAAGAGCTTGAACAGCACATCTTGAAACCCCAGTCTGCTTTGAAATCTTTGCCTGGGAGAGACCTCGCTGATGCAGTATAACCACCTTGTGTCTTGTTGCTGTGCTCAGTCTTGTCCTGGTGTCTGACCTGTGACATCAAACTGTCTTCCACAACCTCACCTTGGTAGCAGAGTTTGTTTGTTCCTCACCCAGTTTGAAGCCTCCTACACAGCTCTTTCTGTTTCAGTTAATGACTGATGATCATTAGCACCTGTTTGGTATAACTGGATAATCAAACACCTGACTACAATCCCACAAAATGCCTGACTTTGTGTAAGTGCACCTAGAACAATTGATGCTGTTTTGAAGGCAGAGGGTGGTCACAGCAAATATCGATTTGATTTAGATTTTTCATCTATTTGCTCACTTTGCAATTTGTAAATCAATTAAATAAACTATTGAAAGCATTCTTACTTCACAGCATTTCTTCACACCTGCCTAAAACCTTTGCACACTACTGTATACAGATATTTGCTGCAGCTTGTCTGACTATCATTTAACTTGGAGGAAGGACTCACTGCTGGCCACCTTCAAAGCACGGCTCCCGACGTTGTCCGGCTGGCTGGAGACCTCACAGACCGGTGAGCTACAACAGCATGGCGTTGCTGCTACACTGGGGGACACTGTCCTCTGGGAGCCTTCCTCCTCCACCTGTCAGCGGCCCTCCTGCTCTACGCCGAGCAACAGGACTCCTTGGACCGAGGTTCTTGTCCGCAGTCGGAGGAGGGCTCCTGGTGGCGCGTTGATCGGGGCTCCCTCTTCCTTCAGCATCCCCCTCACCAACAAATACTCGGCGCTATCAACGACCGTGGAGCCGGTCAGGGTGCTGGAACAGGGAACTGCCCCTGCCGATCCCGAGGCCTCCCCTCCGGCGGGTGTCATGCCCCCGCTGACAGACACCACAGCTTTCCCTCCACTTACGGCTTCCTCCGCCCCAGCGGATGGACGTCCAGCGTCGGACCGCTCGCCTTCGTCCCTCCGCTCCTCAGCTCAGCGGAGGCGGCTCCTCAGGGACGCTGTGCGGTGGCACTCTCGGCGTCCTCCTCATCGGGACACGCATCACCACCGGGCCGCTAACGGGGACGATGGGGTCACCGAACCGGCCATCCCCCCTGGACAACGGGCTACGACGCTCATCATCGGGGACTCCATCCTCCGGAATGTCCGTCTGGGGGGGGCGCTCACCCTGTCCTTTCCTGGCGCCACCGTTACAGATATAACGGAGAAAATTCCAAACATTCTGGATTCTCACCCCCAGGTAAACCGTGTCATCATCCATGTGGGCACCAACGACACTTCCAGACAACAGTCTGAGATTTTAAAGCGGGACTTCACGCAGCTTTTTAACAAGCTCTCACAGTCCCAGCTGTGTGTTTTTATCTCCGGCCCCACCCCCACCTGTGGCAGGGGCATTGGGCGTTTCAGCCGGCTGCTCAGCCTGAACACCTGGCTCTCCTCCGCCTGCAGCACCCACAAGGTTGGTTTTATTGACAATTTTGATGTCTTTTGGGAGAGGAGACATCTATTTGGAAATGATGGCCTTCATTTAAACAGGGCCGGCACACGCGTGTTGTCCGCCAACCTGGCATACGGTGTGCAACACGCGCACATCACCTCCCACCACACCAAATCTACACAAACTGACCTGTCCGCTACTGATTGATGTCCTCCTGGTCCCAGTTCCTATGTTTTTAGTTCCACCTCTGATCATAACATACACAATACCGGACTTGGACCTTCTGTTTTCACTAACAACTCACCAATTCCTGTCATCATCACACAGCGCTTGCAAAGCAAATTTTACACTGATCACTCTGTGAACTTCAGTAACCTCAGACCTCTCCCAAAACATCAACAATCCACCTCTACAGTCCATAGACCACCTGTCACCCTCAACTTGGCACTTTTAAATGTTCGCTCCCTTGCGAACAAATCTTTTATTATGAATGACCTGATTTTAGACAGTAAGTTAGATTGCATTCTTTTAACAGAGACATGGCTTGGCACTGATGCACCAGCTGTTCTCACCGAGGCTTGCACACCAGATTTTAACTTTTTATTTTCTATCAGGGGTGGTAAAAGGGGAGGCGGAACTGCTTCAATTTCTAAAACTATTTTAAACTCAAAGGAAGTGTTTTTTAACAGCTACTCATCGTTTGAGCTTCATGCCTTTGTTTTTAGCAGTCCTCCTATCCTTTGCATTACAGTTTACAGACCACCCCACCACTCCACTTCTTTTATCAGTGAATTTTCTGAGCTTTTATCAGTCATACACGCCACCTATAACAGAATTTTAATAACTGGTGATTTTAATCTGCACATTCATAACATCTCCGACCCATTGTCGAGAGACTTTTTAAACCTTTTAAACTGCATGAATTTTAACCAACATGTAACACAGCCAACTCACAACAGAGGACACACCCTGGACCTGGTCATAACCTATGGCCTGTCCACTGGTGTGTCCTCTGTTGTTGACCTGGCTGTGTCTGATCACTACTGTGTGTATTTTAACATCACCAGTTTTAGTCATCAGGAGGCCCCGGTGAGAACGGTGAGGAGACGCCACCTTACTTCCGAAGTGGTTGCAAATTTTATTGAGATTCTACAGAGCACTCCTGCTGAAATTTTACCCGCACCTTGTGATTTTATTGTCGACAATTTTAACAGTAAACTGAAATCAACATTGGACTCTGTGGCTCCACTTTTAACTAAAACCATAAAAAGTAAACCTAAACCGCCGTGGAGAAATAATGATGAAATCAAAAAATCAAAAGGAAAATGCAGGAGTGCGGAGAGAAGGTGGAGAAAAAGTAAACTTACAGTTCATTATGAAATACTACGTGAACAACTCAAATCCTACAATAAGACCGTCAAACAGGCAAGAATATCCCATTTCTCAAAACTCATCACAGATAATAAAAACAACCCTAAAATTCTTTTCTCCACCTTCGATCTTTTAATCAACATCAGTTTTAAAAAACCCTCAGAGGCACCAACAGACGCTCTCTGCGAGGACTTTGCAAACCACTTCGGAAGTAAAATCGATGACATTAGGTCCAGTCTTTTAACACATCGAAATGTAATTTTTAAACACCTGGACAGCTGCTTTTATCTGAGGAAACACTGGAGAGTTTTGCCCTGGTTGATGCAAGGACACTTGGTCGAGTTTTCTCCCAAGTAAAGCCCACAACCTGCCTTTTAGATCCAATTCCCACATCACTTTTAAAGACGTTTTATGGTTTCTTTGAGGAACAGATTTTAAATATAGTAAATTGCTCTCTTCAGACGGGTGTTTTCCCCACCTCCTTTAAAATGGCGGTGGTGAGGCCCCTTCTGAAGAAGAGCAATTTAGACCTCAACATTTTTAATAACTACCGACCTGTATCCAACTTACCATTTTTAAGTAAGATTTTAGAAAAACTGGTTTTTAACCAATTAACTGATTTTTTAAATACAAACAATATTTTAGAGAAATATCAATCTGGTTTTAGAATGAACCACAGTACCGAGACAGCCCTTTTAAAGATTTTAAATGACTTCAGGTGTAATGCAGATGCACAAAAACTCAGTCTTGGTACTACTGGACTTAAGCGCTGCTTTTGATACAGTAGATCATATGTGTCAAACTCAAGGCCCGCGGGCCACATCCGGCCCGCGATTCAATTATATACGGCCCGCGAGATAATTTCATGTGTCTATTATGAATGGCCCGTCGGTAAATAGCACTCCCACCACTCACACTACAAGTCCCACAATGCACTGCGACAGCTGCCGCGCAACTCGAGAAATAAATCCGCTTGCAGTCGCGAAGACGCCAGTTTCTGTCAAACGACAATGTAAACAGGTTTGTCTGTTAAGGCAACTGACTCAGTGCAAAGAAACAAGTGAGGAGAGAGATGAGCGAGTGCTGATGGAGCTGCAGCTCCACCTGAAACCAGGTAAAAGTAAAAATAAGTCTGATCCACAGCAGAGAGAGAGAGAGAGAGAGAGGGAGGAAGCATGTGAATATGGACAGATGTGTCAACTTGATATAAAAAACTTTTTATGATCATGAATAATGTACGCTTCTGTGGTGCGCGATTTTTTTACTTCAAGTCTGATTTGTGTACTTTCAAATACTTAATTGCTGCATTATTGTAAGTCATGATGAAGAGTCCAGACTCTGTCCTCTTCATCTCCTCAGTGTGTGTCAGTGTGAAGTTTAACATTTTCCCAAAATACTGCTGGTACTGTGGTGTTAAATTTTAAATCTGAGTGAACCATAGAAGCTACAGTTGACTTTTCTATTGAGGTTCAGTGCGTTTTGGCCTTAATGTTAAATTGAGCAGGTCAGTATGCTCATCTGTACCTGATGGACTGACGGGTTTGTAATATTATTAAATGAGCATATATTTTATGCCAAATGCAGTGCCATTGAGGGTTTGCATGATTAAAGTGTGCGATATCGTGTGTCCAGACAAAAAGCAAGCATTTCCAAATATAACCCCCACCTGGATATGTGAGCTTAAATATTCTGAGCTGAAATATTCTCTTTTCCTTTGTTATTGTTGAAGAAAAAAAAAAATCTTATTTATTTTATTGAGGAAAAGGTTGCTGCAGTCTAGCTATTCAAATTCATATTTCTGAATAAAACAGTCAGTTTTAGGCTGTTCAATAAATCTTAATCCTGTTTGGCCCGCGACATAGACTGTGTTTTAAATTTTGGCCCCTTCTCTGATTGAGTTTGACACCCCTGCAGTAGATCACCACATTTTATTGAATAGACTGAGGAACCTGGTGGGCCTCTCTGGTGCTGTTTTTAACTGGTTTCGCTCTTATCTCACAGATCGATATTTCTTTGTAAGTATGGATACATGTTCCTCCAGAACACATGAAATTAGGTGTGGGGTGCCCCAAGGGTCAATTTTAGGTCCAATTCTTTTTTATCTTTACATGCTTCCCTTGGGGGACGTCATCAGGAGACATGGCATCAGCTTCCATAGCTATGCTGACGATACACAGCTGTACATCGCCGTGTCTCCTGATGACTCAGGGCCTATTGATGCCCTTTTTAACTGTATTTTAGACATTAAGTCATGGATGGCAGAGAATTTCCTTCAGCTCAACCAGGACAAAACAGAGGTTTTAGTCATTGGTCCTGAAGGCCAGAGAGAGAAACTTTTTCCAAAACTACTAGATTTTAAACCTTCACAATACGTAAAGAACCTGGGCGTTATTTTCGACTCTGAGCTTACTTTTATTCCACACATAAAAAATATTACAAAGATAGGTTTTTACCATCTTAAGAATATAGCCAGAGTCCGCCCGTTTCTCTCTCAGGCCAGCACGGAGGTGCTGATGCATGCTTTTATTTCCTGTAGACTAGATTATTGCAATGCCCTGCTCTCTGGTCTTCCCAAAAAGAGTATTAATAATCTACAAATTTTACAAAACTCAGCCGCACGCGTGCTGACAAGGACCAGAGGGCGGGAGCATATTACACCAGTTTTAAAATCGCTGCATTGGCTCCCCGTCCGTTTCAGGATCGATTTTAAGGTTCTCTTATTAGTTTTTAAATGTCTTAACGGTCTTGGACCATTTTATCTATCTGACCTGCTTTTATCATATCAACCCTCGCGGACCCTGAGGTCCTCTGGCGCCGGCCTTTTAACCATACCACGAGTTAGAACAAAAACCCACGGTGAGGCTGCATTCAGCCATTATGGCCCTCAGCTGTGGACCAGCCTCCCAGAGAACCTCAGGGCCGCAGAGACTGTTGATATTTTTAAAAGGAAGCTCAAGACTCACCTTTTTAATTTGGCTTTTAACTGATTTCTTATTTCGCTTATTTTACTATTCTTATGCCTTTAATCATTTTTATTTTATTTATTCTTATTGATTTTATTTTAAGTTTTGTGCATTTTTTACTTTTAAATTTTCTAAATCCTCAATTTATTTATTTTTTGACATTATATCATTATTGCCTGTTTTTATTCCCTGTCTTAATCTTTTAGTTAGTTTTTAGCTCCAGCGTTTCCTCATGGTGGCCCTCCACACTGGGAGTTGTGTCTGGTCTGCATGCCCACGGGGACGCCGTCCTGGAGATCCCTCAGACCCGGGTGACTGGAGAGTGCTCTGCAGTGGTGTGGAGTCTGCTCTGGTCTGTCCGGGCTGAGGGGGCGGTCTCTGTGGCGGTGCTCCCTGTGGCTGCGGACTATGGTGCCTCTCGGTGTGGATGGCCACCCATAGGTGGCTTCTCCTCACCTGGATCCTCAGTGCCATGCCATGTTACCAGTCTATATACTGTATGTGTGTGTGCAGGTGTGTGTGAGTGTGTCTGTGTGTGTGTGTGTGTGTGGGGTGGGGTGGGGGGGTCGATATGTGGGGATGGGAGGGACGGGATTTCACTTTTTATTGTTGTATGTTTTGTCATTTCATTTTTCTTTCTGTTTTTTCTTGTGAAGCACTTTGGGTTGCATTTTAAGATGTATGAAAAGTGCTATATAAATAAAGTTTGATTGATTGATTGATTGATTGATAGTCTAAAAAAATAAGCAGAGTTCTGCTCTCCCTCTTCAAGCCATCTCCTACGTGATCTAACAAATGTTCCTTCAGCTTTACGTTTATATATCTCATCCAACCTATGCTGCTGATCAATGAGCTCAGTTTTCTCTGACTCAGTAAGGACATCTACTGGCTTGGAGGTTAAACATGCAATTCTGAATATTGTATCAGTCTCCTCTGCTCTCCTTTTTTTCGTCAGATCACTACCATATTTCCTAAGGTATTTAGCAATCTCATATTTTAGTAACTCCCAGTTACTACTAAACAAATTTTTATTTAGTGCTTTGTTCCAGTAATATAGCTCAGGCAGGCTGCAGGAACACTGCAGGAATGCAAGACAAGCACAACATTGAAAACTGACAATAACAAACAAGTACGAGGCCTCCACTGTAAGTTGATCAGCTGACAGTTATAAAACTGTCAGAACTAGAGCAACAAAAGCCCACTGCTCTGAAAATACACACTCTGGACTATTATAGATAATAATTTATTATAGAGATAATCATTGGTAGGTAGTAGGAAATGCACCTGAATGTGAAGAAAGCACAAATAATGCGATGGAAAATGATATTTCTTAAGGTGAAGTTATTAAGTTTTATTATATGAACCTGGGGAATGGAGGCAAGGAGATGATAATTGGTAGCCAGGTGAGAGGGCTGCAGGAGAGACAGACAGGCAGATCCTGTGGCACAGAAGACAAACACTTTAATCACAAGTGCAAACAAAGCACAGGGAACAGTCGGTAGAGAGAACTGACTAAGCCGGATATGCTATGTGGAACTAGCACAGCATCCAGTAACATGTGGGGCGAGAACATGGGTTGATATGTAGGAGAGGTGATGAGTTGATTGATGGCAGGTGTGGCTGAGAGAGGTGAGGATGGTGACTGACAGCAGGTAGGCAGGTGAACAGGGATCCAGGAGCCTTACTGTGTATCACAAACTGCCCCAAGTCAGTTGTCAGTGCAGTCATGAATTAATACAGAACGTGATGATCTGTTTCAAAGGTCAGTTGCCTCACAGTTACTCAGATTTGATGAGGAATCTAATGCACTATATTTTGAAATCATTTGTACCTTCATACCTTTATTTTTATGTTCCTCAAAAGTCTCATGAGTATCTCCCTGCAGTGGCCCTCTAGCACCACCCTCAGGCCCAGAAGTGCACCATTCAAATCTCATTTCAAACTCACCGGAAAATAAACATTTCCTCTTCACTTTATCATGTTTTGTCCACTGGAAGGACACCTAGAGAGCACTTTATCATATATTGTCCACTGGAAGGACACCTAGAGGGCACATTATCATGCCTTGTTCACTGTAAAAGCATCCTTTAGGGCACTTTATCATGTTTTGTCAAATTAAAAGACATCTTAGAGGACACTTTGTCATCTTTTGTCCACTGGAAGGACGCCTAGTGGGCATTTTTATCACACTGGGCCACTTTCAAAGGCATTTTTCATGTTTTATCTATCACAGGGGCGTCCAAGAGGGCACTTTTTTGACATGGGGCAACAGTACTTCAACTTGAGTGCAAATTTTCAGTGCTCTTTCTACCACTGCCAATATCTCCAAAACTCAGCAACTCACACCAAAACAATCTAAATGGATAAACAGCAACTACAGGTGAGAGAAAAAATATGTAATTTTGAATTTGAGGTCAACTGTCCCTTTAAAATAAGTGTGTTTATCCTTGTGCACGTGCAGAAATCTGTTAATAATTAAGTTGAACATTTATACAAACCCATAGTTTATGATACAGTATGTCCCTTTAAGCATAGCAGGATACAGTAGTGTTGTTTGGTTGGAGGTGGTGGCTGTGTGGTACTGTATTAGCTGCTGGAGCCTGCAGGCAGTCCTCCTCCTCCTCGGTTGCCCAGGAAACACAGATGGTGGATGAAGGGCGCGCATACAAAAGACCATAAACCTGTGGCAGCAGCTGGAGACCGAGACCGCTGATTAATTCACGTCTGTGCAGTCCTGCTTCAGTCAAAGACGTCGCTGTTCCCCATAATGCCTCCATCCATTTCCTTTGTCCCGGGGCTTCCGTCTCCACTTTCTCCGGTTTCTCCTCTGGACTGGACTCCCGTCAGTGCGCAGCTGTTCTCGGCACTCCCACATCTGCTTGTCTCTGCTCGGCTCGGCAGCCATATAACCGACGCTCCGCCGCGGCTCATGTTAGTGCGTAGTGTAGGTCCAGAGGGCGAGCCGCCGTTCACTGCGGGCGGGATCACTGCGCACACACGGCGTGTGTTTGGAGGTTAGGCGGCTGCCCTCAACGTGGGAAAAAAGAGGAAGAGGAAGAAGAAGAGGAAGATGTGATCTTTTCGCACCGTTTGATGCTGCGGGGCAGGTGCATGTGGAACCTGGAAATCACCGGTGAGAAAAAAAAAAGACAATGTACTTCCCCTTATTCTGCTCTTGTTTTACACCAAACGTTTTTATTGCACTAATCAAACAGGTTAAATTGGTTTTATCTGTTTATCTGTTTGATTTGATAAACATTGGCTCATTTAATTTCCTGCAGAGGAGGGCCTAGTCTGTCTCCAATCTCACATCCTTCAGGGTTCATGAATATTTATTGGTTATTTATAGAAAAGATATTTTTGGTGGACAAATGCCAAATCAGAATTCATTTTTTTTAACCTCTTGCAAAAGGCTGCTATAGACACAGCATACAGTATAGTCTACATGATTTTAGACAGTGTCTATAGCATGAGCTGCAGCCACTATACAGTATTTTGGATTGACCAACAGATATTCAATGTATGCATTGTTTGTACGTAAGTGTATGGCTGTTTTTGTAAATGTGGATGCACGAGCAAATGTTAAACAAATTTTACTGAAGCCTGAGCTGTGATCTAAAGTTGAAGGCTGTATGTATTTCTTTCATTTTTGGTAGATATAGAGCAAAGTGGGCCTTTAAATGCACTCAACAAAAACACAACATGATCACAACACTTGCACACACATGCTGTTTCTGTTGGACAAATGCCAGATTAGAATTAAAGCCTACTGGGCTGCAACCAACATTTATTTTCATGGACGATTAAACTGTTGATTATTTTCTCAATTCATAAATTAGTTGTTTGGTCCTAAAAATGTCAGAAAATGGTGAAAAATGTCGATCACTGTTTCCCAAAGGTCAAGATGATGTCCTCAACTGTCCACAACCCAAATATGTGCAGTGTATTGTCTTGGAGAATTAAGGAAACCAGAAAATATTCACATTTAAGAAGCTGGAATCATTTTGTTGTTTTCTTTTCTTAAAAAAAAACCTCAAGAGACTCAAAGACTCAAACCGATTAACTGAATATCAAAATAGTTGGCTATTGAGTTGACAACGAATCAGTTATCAATTATGTGGCATATAGAGATGCTGATCAAACAGCAGGAGTGCCTTGGACTGGTCACAATAAAAGCTCACTCTAAAATGCAGTTTTATCTTGAAAAATCACATTTATTAGGCACTGAACTATGGGTATTAGGGCTACAGATACCAAATTTTTCCCCAGGAGGGCAAAGTCATGATCCGCCCTACCCTGCCTCTGATTGGCTTACCGTGATATTCATACTCTTGCCCTAACCAACCACTCTTCACACCTAAATGTAACCAATCCAATCAACAGTGGCAACGAGTATTAACCAAGAGGCCAAGTAAGGCGGTCATGACTTTGCCCTCCTGGGAAAATAATTTAAGCTCTATGTTAAATAGTCATTGTTCAGCGCTAAATAAAAGCCCCTTTTCAGGATAAAACTTTTAGAGTGGACATTTATTGCCACCAGCCCAAGACACCCCTGTGCAATAATCAGCATCTCTCTATGCCACACCTGTCAGGTGGTTGGATTATCTTGGCAAAGGAGAAGTGCTCATATTACAGATCTGAATCAATTTGGGAGCAAAATTTGAAAGAAATAAACCTTTTGGATGCACTGACGAAGTCTTTGATCTTTTACTAAGATAACCCGTGAAAAATGGGAGCAAAAACAAAAGTGTTGCATTTATATTTTTGTTGAGTCTGCAAAAAATATAATGCAAAAGCATGCTGACCTCTAGGACCACCATAAAAATAAAAAACAAAAATCATACCAACCCAAATGAAAATCTCCACCAACTTCCCAGTCTGACCCCGGGCCACCCTCTGCAACCAGGTCCCTGAAAGGAGGACAGGGGCAGACAAAGAAAGGTGGGGATATTTCCTGGACGAGCCCCCAGTTAAATGATCGCGTTAGGTGTTAGGTGTGTAAATCAGTGGTGTGTGGTGTGAATGAGTTAACAGTGGTGGGTGCAGGTGTTGTGGAGTGCGAACAAAACATACGGATAACTAAAATAACATAAGTAAACCAAAACCAAGCAGAGGGGTGCCTGTGGAGGAGTACAGAGAGATATGTTAAATTCTTTATTAGATTCTGTTGCTAATAGGGTTGCAAATTATTATCACTTAACTTAATCGATCATCAGCAAGATTAACGATCAATAATCAATTGATCGTTATTTAAAAAAAAGAAAATTTTTGTCTTATACCAAACAATACCAATTGCATTTTTTTCCTCCTTGTTTTTTTTTAAATCACTGTGTTTTTATGACATGTTTTATTGTGAAACTGAAGTCAAATTTCCACATTGTGGACAAAGAAGTTTTCATATTTGTATTTGTAATTACCCTCTAGATGACAGGGGTCATCACCGTCATCTTCTGTAAGATCAACTATATTCCACAGCCTTATGCTTTTATTTTGTAGGTGATCTTGTGGTCAGTGTTGCACTGGATTCATCTACAGAGCTGCTCACGTCTCACCAGTCAGGACGCTGGGAGGAGGAGGAGGATCCAATTGGGAACCAACTGCAACAGGACAGGTTATGTGTACTGGCCGGATTATCTTTGCTAAAGATATGAGGGAGGTTTATTTTCACTGGCACACAATACCAGTTATGAATTTAATTTAATACAGCCTATCTCAAATGACGTATATCTTATAGCAGTGGGTGTCTTTCATTTCATTTGTGTCTAAGTAAAAAGCAGCGATGAGAAACAATGAAACCAAAGAAGAAAGGATCTCTGGGGTATCTTGGGTGGACAGTTGGGTGGCGTCCCACTTTTCTGCTGCTTTGTGTTGTGTGTTTCCTCTCCAGTTACACTGATGGAAAAGCAGGTTGTGGCTCACTCCGGACCTCACATCCCTCCGTCGCCCTCTGCCGTGCCGCTGCCTCACAGACGGGATACAGGGTCCGTCAGTAGATTTACACCACGGTGACGTTTATTTCCCTCATATTTGCTTTACACTCTCCTCTGTGACTTGTTATATAGGTCTGGATGAATATAAACTGCAGAGCCAATTCTTCTATCTTGCTTTTTGCCCACATACAGGATGTGTCCCTGCTAAGCCTCAGCGCTGGCTGAGAGTGCAGATAAATGTGGAACAGATAGAACATGGGAGATTAGTTATGTGTTAAATCGCTGCCATATTTCCCGCTATATGCTACTATCCTTTCCAGGATTATGGTTAAGAGAGGAGATAAACCAACCTGAAAGTGGAGACCACGACCAAATCAGATTAGCATAATCAGCTTTTCACATTCATTATTCAACATTATACGGGATTATCCTGGAGAAAAATGTTTGTTAAAGACCAGGACACAAATATGTCTTTTAAAAGCATGTCATGTAAAAGAGGCCAGCAGGAATTGTGTTAGGAGGCAGAAAAATCAGAAAATTACACTGTAAAAAAAAAACAATTTGTTGAACTTAACTTTTAACTATTTGTTTTAATTTTTGACCCTTGAATCATTTGCTTAATATGTCAGAAAACAGGTTCCATAAGAAGGTTTTTCTTTGGAGTAAATCACACAATTCTCCAGGGTCGTCCACACCAACTATAACTATAACTATAGTTATACACCACAACTAGAAAGTGGTGGTCCGGACTCCCTCGTCCACTTGAGTCAGAACAACTTTAAAACTATATTTTTTTGTAGTTCAGTCAGACAGCTCATGTTTAAGAGTGTTTATTGCAGCAGCAGAACATAGTTAGAGTTTGGCTTCTTGGCTCCGACCTCATCACTCCTCACAGATTATGTTTACATAGAGATATTGAGGAGTGATGATGCAGGGCAGCAATGGCACTGACAGGCAGAGGGAGAGATGGGAGGTTTTAGTGGTTTGAAGAGACCGCCAGACTGGAAGGGTGCGTTTGGTGTGTACTACAGAGTGTGAGGCGTGTCACGTGTGATTGCGGTGCAGCTCGAGAACTAGCTTCGCAGGCGTCCTTGGTGTGGGCAGCCCTTAATTTTGTCTGAAAAATGTAAACACAGTCAGTTTTGTCTAATTTCAAGGAGAATCGACTGAGATTGATTCATAACCAGTTAAAAACTCCTTGTAGTAGCTTCAAGTTAATGAGAAAATATAAGTTGATTTCGATTCTTTTTTACAGGGATGGAAGCACGGTGCCATCGCTGCCGTCCCATACCTCCCGAAGAAGGAGACTCGCGATCAAATGTTTCCCCACTGAGAGACGACTTCTGCTGCATTTGCGTATCCCCCAAAAAGGGCTTTGAAGAGTTAAAAATGCCACCTCTGCTTTGCACGATCACATTTAGCAGGAGGGTGTTTCTTGGGTGGTGTTTTGAGTTCCAAAATAATCTGCTGCAGAGTTCTTTCCTGACCTTTCCTTCAAATGTGTGTGTTTTTTCTGGCTGAGAGATATCCTAATACAGATTTACCTGCCCACGCTTTTTTTTTTTTTTTTTTTTTTTTGGCTGATCAAGAACACTGACACTGCAGCCATCGCACACACCCATCACGCCTGTTTATTTCAGCTGCTGTGTGCAGTGACCTCTTCTCTCCGTTACCTTGGTTACTCTGTTTAGCATTCGGTCACTTCTCCCTGTACACGACACTCAATCACCAGAAGTGGCATTTAATGATGGTGTCCTGCATGTTTAAATCTCACCAAGGCTAGTGTTTCCAGAACTGGAAAGCTCTGATATTTTAATCCTGCAAATGTTTAAAAAAAAATCTGCTTAAATGTGTTAGAATGACTAGTTTTCTCACATCATGACAATGTGTAATTCACACAGTATGTTCTTTGTTTGTCTTAATTTGGATGTGATACCAGCTATTTTTTAAATGTACAGTGCAAACTCTGTGTATTGTCACTGTAGCGTGTGGGCGCGTGTCTGAGTGCATGTGTTTGTGTGCATGTGCTCTATTTGTGTGCGTGTTTGTGCATGTGTGTCACATCTGTCTGATAAAACAGACACCTGTAATGGTCCTGAAGCTACTAGCTGCTTTTCAGTGATTTCCTCATAGCTGCAAATTTTTAAATCATGCCTGAAGCTTTTCTTTTAGCCACTGGATGTACCAGAGAAAGGGTTAAAAATTATTTACAAATGATTCTTAGCATTTGTTTTGACCTCTCTGAAGTACCAGTTAGGTGGGGATTCTTGTGATTTAGATAATCACAGGAATGTCGCTGGAAATTAATGGTGTGTAGTTTTCTAAATGATGCCTGCTGGCATTAATTAAACTGTCATGATGCCTACAGCCCCACCATCTGATACTTAAGCAAATTACAGCAAATGCTAATAATTATGTGCAAATAGCTTTTCGCCCAGGTCTGGATTCTACTAACAGTATCTCACTAATATCTAACAATACTAATGTCTGCTAACAGTCGGACGATTACTAACCTGTCCTCTGAATGCTGATGGCTGGCCTTGTTCTTTCTAACCCACTGACTAACCCCTCTGCTTTATGCCCGCAGTCTGACGCACAAACCCCTCTCTCATGATCCTGCAATCCTTCTTCTAGAAATACACCAACTTTGGATTGATTATTAAAGGAGAAATATGTAATATATTTCACTGTGCTAAATCAGAAAACGACCACAATATGTCATCAGAGATTAAGAAAACATGCTAAATTGACTGGCTTCTCTGACAACAATGCCAGCATGCTCTCCTTGAAATTTCCATTCTGGTCCAAAAGATCTGTCGTTGTTTGCCCATTTCACAGTTATTAGAGTTAGAATTATTGCCGAATGTTCGCTGAATAAGTTAGAGTCTGTTCATGAGTAGTAAGAAATTTTAAATAATCTTTTAGGAGTCAAAGATGTTTATAACGGTTAAAATGACCAACATTTGGGGTGCCCCTGTACATTAGTTTGGTAGAACATGCACCCTATTTACTGAGGCTATCAGTCCTCTGCAAGGACAACTGAATTAAACCATAGATTGTATATTTAATAGATTTCATCCTATTTATTTATTATTTATTTGTGGTTGATTTGATAGAGATAGATACAGTACACAAAGACAAGCTGAAAAAAAGCCATCATAGTGTTTATAGCAAATGCTAATTTGCATCAATATTGAGAGACTGGAACTTTGAGATAAAAACATGGTCAACTGAATACAGTTAAAAAATAAAAAAAGCAATAAAGCGCACATTTAAAGATGTTGTAAACTAGACACAGTGCATGTTTGTTGCTTAATTAACTATAGTTTTGTTAGCTTTCTTAAAAGTGGTGAAGTCTGCGCAGATTTCAAGTGATCAGGCAGTGAGTTCAAAGACTTTGCTTTTTTCAAAGAAAAACGTTGTATGAGCAAAAGATGTTTTACAGATTGGAACTTGACTATTGCCACTTGAAGCTGCTCTGGAAGATCTGCTCTGTAGTTTCTTAATTTATTCACAGAGCGGCTGAGGAGCACCAAACACATCAGTGAAGTTCGCAAAACTTGAAAAACTCGCATTTGCCTAAAATGTGATAATGGTGGTACCTTATTTGCTTTTTGTCCAAGATTTTGAAGGTGCAATTGTAAAGACTCCTGATAGATTTAATTACACAGTGGTTGGCCTTAGATCATGTTGTCAAAGCGTAGGACAAATGTGAGAATACCACAGAATTTAGAAAACAGCAAGGCGCAGTCAAATGTCAGATTAGCATAGATCAGCTTTAATTGTTTCACAGATCTTTTTAGCATGACTTTTAAAATTTAACTGAAAATCTAAAATTATCCCCAAATGCTACTGCTCATCTTTAATTCAGTGATTTGGTTACTGGGAGTTTTTTAATGGAAATATACCGTCTGCGGCTCCAACTCACTACTTGGACTGCAGTACTCATTTTTGAAAGCTAGGATTTTACATATTTCTCCTTTAAAGACAAAAATCAATGAACACTGTTAATGTAAGCAAGTGATGAAGGGTGTCAGGACTTGGGAAGGGAAACGTTATTAACCCCTTGATGAAAAGAGGAGCTGCTGATACCAAACTGGGTTGACCACATACTTTGGAAGAACCCTCACCAAACCAGATTCTGATCCGATTCCAAATGATATTCACACACTGCCTGTGTTGCACTTCACAGGCTAAATTCACATCTTCAGTCTCTGCCTGTGTTCACTGTGTGGTCAACCTTCGCAGGTGAGTGCCTGGCTTGTTGTCACCAGCCAAGCAAACCTCAACTCCACTACTAACTTATTCTGGTGCTGATACTAACAGTGGTGACGCTGTGAAGCTCCACATGTTGCTCTTACTAACATCTCTGCTCTTTCCGACTGAATATCAAGCCTGAAATCAAATTATTCCGTCTCTTTGTTAATCTTAATTTAATCAAAGCATGCCTTGTGGCACTAGTGATGTTTATTAAATGACTTACATGTAAGCGTTTATCCAAAACATCTTCTTGTGCCATGAGTACATGCTTTTTAGTAATGGGCAGTCCTTTAGTCCTTGTAGCAATCAAGTGCAGGATCAGGGAGGCGAGCACTGCCTTAAAGGTCCAGTGTGTAAGATTTAGGGGGTGTTATTGGCAGAATATGGCAGAAATGGAGTGTAATATTCAAAGGTATGTTTTAATTTGTGCATAATCACCTAAAATTAATAATCATTGTGTTTTTGTAACCTTAGAGTGAGCTGTTTATTTCTACAGGGGGCGCGGGTCCTCTTCCAGGAGGCCAACATGTTGCACCGCCATGTTTCTACAGTAGCCCAGAACAGACAAACCAAACTCTGGCTCAAGATGCAGACTTTGCATCTGCATTTTGCACTAGTTTCAAGGCCACTGTAGATTTTCCTACAGTCTTGGACAGGCAAGGAGAGATGAGTTGTTTATATATTTGCCAAACTTGAGACCTCAACAATAGGATTTCAAAACCAAAAAAAAAGAATTCAAGATGTTTCTGCATTTTAGTTACTTTTAAAGAATGAAAATAAAGAAAAAAGCGCACTTTTAGTTTTACTTGTAATTTTCAGGAAAGAATAGCGTGAACTTGCGTAAATATCATAAATTAATATTCATCAGTTTCCTTTCATTCATTCATTTATTTGGGAGAAATACAGGAGAATTGTGGTCCTGGGAGGAAACAGGGAAAGGACAATGAAAAACATGAGTCTCCTGGGTTGGCAAGTATGGGTGTTTGCAATCTGTAAGCTCACTGATGATGCAACTAAACCCTACACACTGGTCCTTTAAGTGACTGTTTTGACCCCACTGAGTGGGATGTCATACTGGAGTTGTTTTAAGATATTACGCATGCAGTGCTCGCAGTACCTTGACCTGGATCTAAACTCCAGCTGTGTCACTGATACTTGACACATTTGTCTGCTAAACAAGCTACTAACATCTCCTAAAGTTAAATTAATGGAGAACTAACCAAAGAGCTCTGTGCAAACTAACAAACTAACCTACTAATAAACTAATAATCTAACAAAACTAACTAAGAATCACTAACTGTGTGCTGAGTGGCAGAATTGGTGAAGCCCCTGATTTTGAGGAGTTGCATCACTTACTGAACGTACTAACAGACTTTTTGAAGAGTTACCGACGTGATTCAAATGTGCCTGTCTGTGTATGTGTCGTGAGAGAGAGCACAGAGAGAGAGAGTGTGTGTGTGTGTGTTTGGTGAGGATGTATGTAAATGCAAGCAAAGCAAGCCTGATTTTATTCTCTCAAACATTAATGCAGATTATATTCATTAGAGCAGAGGAATCCAAATGTACCCACAATTACTCTTTCAGCCGAGCAGAGGACCAGGATGCCTATAAAACACAGCTATCAGCCTTGAACATCATGCAATACACTGTGTAAAAGAATCATGCATGTAAAGAAAAATACATTAGATGTACATATTAAAACTATGTTTATGTTTATTGCTAATAGATCAGTTGCATATTTTTGTAATAAACAATTTTCACTCATAAATAAAACATGTTTTGGCTCTTTTCTCAAGTATTTACATGAAAAATTGCCACCTAATCTGAGTCTAATACAAATGATCCCATTCAGACAAGTGTTCAAATTGTCCACAACAACAAAAACAACAATAAAAGGTGCAGCAGGGCCACATTTTCTTCACCCAGTGAGGAAATGACATGGTATTTTTATTTCTGTGGTGATTTGGAGTGCCAACTCCAAGAGTGCCATTATCTGAAATAACATATTGCTCTTTTGATTGCTATAATCATACTGAAGCATGCTTACTGTTGCAGCATGTTCAACACATCCTGCAGGATCCATTTTATTTAAAAAAAAAATAATTCACCTATAGAAGAGAGGTTTTCATGTTTTTTTTTTAGCTTCAACCCTGTATGAGTTTGGATTTTTTGCTCATGTATTTAAGACTTATTCATGTTTGTAGGTGATAGAGTTATATCACCACGTGTCACCCCTGAATTAATACATATATAATGCTGTCTTGTTCATGTTGCCACTCGTTGGTTTCAAGATTTTCATGACTGCAGTGTTACAGCAGGGGGCAGCAACTCCTCAGGTTAGAGGATTTGATGGTTTTTTGCTGCAGTGTAAAAGTTCCCCCATCAGCTTATTGGATGTTCTGCTTATATTTGCAGCAACTGGACAAATGTTTGTGACGGTGCAATGATTTCATACTCTATACTATTTATTTTGATGATACACTTTGTGTATTTATCGTATTATTTTGGTTAAATAATACACCTGATCAGAATTAAAATTATATGTCATTCAGCATAAACGTGAAAGACACTTGGCAGTGGTAAGATTGGTAACGCCAGCATTTGTCACCTTAAAAGTGTTTTCTTGTAAAATATGCTCAGTAAATTCTTCAGCTTTAAGGGAGTAATTAACTGTACACACAGTTTCACCTCTTTATGACAAGATGTGATAGAATAATCCTTTAGTAGTCCTATAATGGAAAAAATTGCAATTTGCATTTTTCACCTTTAAACAGAAGTCACAGGGTTGGGTCAGATTACTTTGAAATGTAGTCAGTTGCTGATGTAATCAGTTACATTTTTTGCAATTTGTAACGTAAACCACTGGAACCACAGAAATGCAATCTAATCTGAGTACTTTTAAATTTCTTCAGAATCAAACTATCTAATTACAGATTTTTTTCTACTTTAATCCTGGCTGTTTACAGTTACTTATTTTTTGTAATATGAATGCCTAGTCCGGATTCCGATGTAATCCATCCGTTAAGTACCAACCCTGGATTCCTGTTATAAATATGTAAGATCTCATTCTGATACATATGGCAGACGTTTATATGATGTGGAAGTCAGAAATTGCCCTTGTGAGACGTGCAAAATCAAATTCAGCCAAATTCCTTGTTGGTCAACATGCAAAGGTCAAAGGTCATTCCTCTCTTTACTGGACTCTACATGGACAGCCACGACCAGTGTGATCAATTTATTTATTTTTATTTATCCGTTCATAACAACAACCACAGGCCCCTGTAACTGTTATACTATCATTAGATGATTATTACTCATGCAGAAAAGTAAACGCATTTGACTTTTGTAGTTGGCAGATGTGGAGCTCATTCTGAACAATTTTGAATAGGACTTAAACTAATTATTATTTTTATTATGGATTAATCTGATGATCATTTTCTCAATTAATTGAATGATTGTTTGGTTTGTAAAAATCCTGAACAATATGTACAAGTAGTTGACGGTGGTGGTAAGTAACAAAGTACAAATACTTTGTGCATATCAAGCACGACAGACGTAACAAGACGTAAACGACATAGCAAGAAGAGAAAGGATGTAAAAGATGTAACAAGGAGAAAAAGATGCAGCAACACTAAAAATGATGTAACAAGTGAAAAAATACATAACAATATGAAAAAGACAGGAAAATGAAGAAGACATAGCAAGATGAAAAACAATGTTAAAGACCTAAGATGTAAAAAGACAAAAAAAACAACTTAAAAGATGTAACAGGATGAAAAAGATGTAGCAAGGCTAAAAATGATGTAACAAGACAGAAAGACAACAATACAAAAGAAGTAATGAGACAAAAGACATAATAAGACTAAATTAGACTAAAAGCAACATAAAAGACCGAACAGGACAAAAAGATGTAACAAGATTAAAAGCGGTGTAAAAGAAGTATTAAGATGAAAAATGATGAAAAAGAAAAAGAAAACAAGACAAAAAGACACAACAGGACAACAAAAAATGACCAAAAAGACAATCAGATGAAAAAGACATAACAAGATGAAAAACAACGTAAAAGATTCAGCAGGACAAAAAGACGTAACAAGCCACAAAATATCTAACAAGAAAAATACAAAGTAAAAGACGTAACAAGACGAGACAGACAAGTGAGAGAGATGTGACCGTGGAGAAAAGGTTCAATTAGTAGAAATGTCTTTCAGAGTGTTTACTTTGGTACTTTGAGTACATTTAAGAGCTTGTACTTTTTCACTTTTACTTGAGTAAAGAAGTTGAATCAGTACTTTTACCAGTGTTTTTTTTACACCAGTATCTGTACTTCTGCTTGACTGAAGAACATGTACATGAACATGAACTTGTACTTTTGGTACTTGAATAAATGTATTTAGTTACATCCCACCTCTGGCTCACAAACACACACCTCAGTGGACCCTCATTCCATTGTCCTCCTCCTTCACTTCTGTCTGACAGAGGGGGCTCTGCTCCGCTCTGCCCCCCATTTGAGCCCGATGTGATCCAGATGACGGGGGTTTCCAAAGGTAGGAGCAGCGGGGCCCGGGGTCTTCATGGGTCAGCTGTAATTCACCACAGAGCTCCGAGAGCAGAGTCTGAACACACACAAAACCCCTCGCAGAACAGTGAGGCTCCACTTAAAGTCTTAAATATCACACAAACTGCAGTTCAAAGGCAGGTATGTTGGGATGAAAAACATTAATCGGCTTAATGATGTTCTCTAGCGAATGGTTAGTTTTGCCAGTCTTGAGTGAAAACACACTTAATGCTCCAGTTTACAGGGACTTGGAGGCCACGGAGGCATCTGTGGCCCAGAGAGAGTCATGGAGAAGAAACAGTGCGAGCTGGCAAGAAATAATTCCAGAATTATCTCATCGTTTCAGAATTTCTGGAGGTTTTACCGATCATCTATTTCCGTTTTACTCTTTTTCCTTGAGTAAAAGGAGGAATGTCTGTGCACAGTGCGTGTGTGTGTGTGTGTGTGTGTTTATGTGTGTGATCCAGAAGCAGCTCTCTGTAACCAGAGCCTCCATCACAGGGAGGATGTCTGCTGAAATAACAGCTCGCTGCCTCCAACGGAATTTGTCTGTAAGCTGTAAAAGATGGCGTGGAGGGAGAGGAGGAAGAAGCAAAAGTGAGCTGGGGAAGTATTTCTCTCTGTGGCGCTGTAATCAGCAGCGCTTGGCCCTGCGGAGTTTAAAATAGTAAATCCGCTCAAAGACAGTTCAAGGGCTGAATATAGATTGCTCTCCCCGTAGGTATGTGTGTTTGTATGTCTGTGTGTCCCTGCGAATGAAGACGTGTGAATCTGGTTATCATGTTGAGGTTTTCTATTTTTAGAGCACAAGTCTTATTTAGGCCTGCTCTGTATCACAGTTATTAAATGTGCTATTCAAGCTTAAACAATCCACACTGCCCATGCAGGTATATGTTTGCAAAAATACACATAAATTAGTGGTGAGGCTTTGTGTTTCTATAAATGTATACTGTAGCTGATACTGACAAGGCTCATAGTAATAAATGTGTCCCTTTTCAACAGTAATTTTAAAGGGTTTTTGCAGAAATGAAAAGAAATTCAAAAGTGATCAATAGTGACACAACACTACATATACAGAGGGAAGTAGTTATTCAACAGGGATTGTGAAGGCATGCTGCAGTAATGTGTGTAGGCACTGTGTAGTAATTCAATAATAAATGTGAGGGAGTGAGTATGAGCAATTTCCCAAAAGCTAATAGTGAGACAGAAGTAATTAAGTAGTGATCATGCAGTGATTTAAATAGTCATTATGTAGTAATCATCAGTAGGCATACGCACCAAACTCTACTTATTACTACAGAAATTACTACACAAATCACGACTAGTTTGCCACACGTCTCAATAGTAATCAAATAGCGAAACAGTAGGTTTTGTGTAGATTTTGTGCATTCAATAGTTTTTATCGCAAGGGTTGTCCCTCCTTGGATGTGTTAATTGCCTTAGACTGATATCACTGCAGGATCTTAGGAAACTGTGTCGCTCATGAGACTCTCATTGAGTCCTCCTGACATTATTCCAACAAAGCTGGTAAATAAAAGCAATGGAATCAATCAGCCCTGTTCTACTGACCATCATCAGCTGCTCCCTGATCTTTGGAGTTGTACCAGATCTGTTCAAAACTGCGTGTGTGCAACCGCTGCTGAAGGGAACCGGTTTAGTGCCCACACACTTAAAGGGATAGCTCACCCAAAAATCAAAATTCAGTCATCATCTGCTCACCCTCATGCTGATTGAGGGTCGGGTGTATTTTGTTAGTCCACAAAACACTGCTGGAGTTTCACAGGAAAACAGTGTTGCAGAATCTCCCAAACAACAGAAGTGAATGATGACCAGTTTTCAAACGTAAAAAAACAACAGAATGAAAACATAAAATGCCTCCATACTGCTGGTCTTGTGTAATCCAGGTCTCTTAAAGCCCTAGCATGCCAAATTGATGTGAAAAATGTTATTTACACCATGTTTTTAGCCTGAATCTTCACTGTCGATCCTTAGCTTAGAGCCAGGTTCATGTGTACACGCACACTGTCTGAACTTGGTGTGTGTTGTTTGACGGTGTGCAAGCAGCACGTCTGGACTTTAGGAACTTGGATTATGCCAGACGAGCAGAAAACTGGTCAGCATTCAATTCCATTGTCTGCAATGCTGTTTTCCTGTGAAACAAAACAAAACAAACAAAACAAAGTGGACCCTCAATCAAGTAGATAATGATGGAATTTTCATTTTTGGGTGAACTACCCCTTTAAAAAATTTCTGGCCAATCTCCAAATGCACATTTATACCAAAAATCCTGGAAAAGATCAAGTACTACAGGCTCTCAATAACAACAGCATCTTTGAGAAGTATAGAGTCACATATGACTTACCCTCTGCAGTAACTCTGAGGATCCCCGAGGGGTCCCCGGACCTCCTGTTGAAGACCCCTGCATTATAGACATAACCATCATAGTTACTGCATTTGTCTTATTTTGAACAGTTGCATATTTCTTCATGTATCGTGAAATTAGCCTTTGCAATCTGCTGCACAGCGGACACAGGCTGACTCAGAGCTCATGGCTGCCGCTCATATTATTTTGGGCCCCAATACAAGTACTGGAGAGCCGGAATGGAAGCGGAGAGCAGCAGAATTTGGGTCAGGGGTTGCGGGTCTTTAAATGTACAATAGGGGCTTTAACACAAGGGCAGGGGGAGTTCACGAAAATGGTTTGCAGATTTTTTAAACATTTAAAGAAGAGGAAAATCCAGCTAATCGCTATGAACAGGGCAATCTCTGTTTCGACCAGGCTGCAGGTTCTTCAGATCAACAAAGCATCTGAGGACTGACATGACTCAACGTCTGAGAACCACAAAACATAATGTGGTTCAAGTATTTTGGAAAATCTGAGAGATTCTTGTTCTGGTTTATGTTGATGCAAAATGCCTCACATTCTTCTAGCAGAGTTTTCTGCAGTGTTATCCCACAACCACTTTCTTCTCTGCCTATTTTTGCCTCACTTCCTCCTCTTTCTGCTTCTAAACTTTTAAATCATCCTCCATTAAACTATTCGACACATGATCTGCTTCCATTAAACTATTTGACACTTGATCTGCTTCCATTAAACTATTTGACACATGATCTACTTGGTCACACCATTTCCTCCTCTCTTTCCGCGCGCCTTTCTTCCAAACACTACGTCCTGTTAATAGTGTGAAAATGGTGATATTAAGTCAGAGACCTGGTGCTTCCTAAATGTCTTTCTTTTCCCCCGCCTGCAGCCAACATTCAGAGACTAGATAAGTGGACAGTCGGCGAGGGCCAATCTGTCCTGCTGGCTGGTGAATGATGGACAGTAATTAAAAGTTAGCTAATAACCTCTTCACACCTGACATTTCAACAGGGAGGTCCTGGACACCATTATCTACATATAGATTAAACAGCGTAATTGGCAGGGAGATAGGGTTAGGAGGATCGCAAGAGGAAAAGGAGAAAAAAAAGGCCAGGCCATCGCCAAACCATTAAGCAGAATATCTGAGTGACACTCTGATTTTGCTCCTCTTGCTAATGCGACAGGAATTGAGCTGAACTAAAATGCTAAATGAATGAAGCCTATCTCGGTGTGGTTATTACCGGGGCAAACATCGGCCATGGAAAATAGCTTTAATTTCATAATAATTGCTAGATGGACGTGACTCGTTAGAGACACAATATGAGAGCGAGAAGAGAGGGAGAGAGGGGGAGGATGGGAGAAACTCTTCTGAGGATGAATAGTTGGGCTGCACCACTTTTGCTCCCACACACTGCAATTTACACAAACTCATTGATAAGTGATACCGTGCACTGATGAGATGGAAATGGAGAGAATTAGTTGCACTGTCATTAGCACTGTGGAAATATGAAATACTTCATTTAGAAACTAAAACACTCCTGAATGAGTTTCTGCACAGGTTCACATAGTTTAACACTTTTAGAGTTCCCACAGGTTTGCATTTAACGCTAATAGGCTATTACACATGCATCACATCATAGCATTCACAATTTCTGATGGCTTTACTAATGAATGTGATATTTAGTTTCAGAACTGCTCACTTCTCCAGGCCTGTGGGAACTGCTGTCATCCCGTGTCTCCATTAAGGCTTTTAGTCCATTTATTTAATACTCTGCCATATTAAAGGGATAGTTTGACATTTGGGAAATACACTTTTAGCTCCTTGCAGAGAATTAGATGAGAAGGTTGATACCACTCTCATTTTTTTCTGCTCAATGTGATGCTATAGCCAGCAGCCAGTAAGGTTAGCTTGCATGTTCAGACTCAAGGCCTGGGGGCCAAATCCGGCCCCGCACCATATTTTATGTGGCTTGCAAGAGTTTGCAAATAAAATAATTTGTGCAATACAATTCTACATTGGAATCACGAAGTACTACAGAAGTACAATGTCCACAAACTACATGTCCCAGAATGCATCCTGCGCTGAAAGTGTCTTGTTGTTACGTGTCAGTATGCGCTAAACATCGTCTGAAAATCATGGCCATTTTCAGCAGAGAGGTTGTCAAATGAATAGCATTAGACAAGCACCAAGTTGTCCCTTCATTTTGAAGCAAGTATACATTTTGCATTTAACAGATTTTTCTGTTCAATATGATTGCTGCAGCCAGCAGCCTTAGATAGTTAGCTTAGCTTAACTCAAAAACTGGGAGTAAGGAGAAACAGCTAGCCCGGCTCTGTCCAAAGGGGACAAAATCTGTCTAGCAGCACGTCCATAAATGTAGTAGAATTAAAAATTACAGAATTAAGTTTTTTTCACTCTGTTGTTATTTATTTTTTTTTTTTTTTTTCTCTACATACAAACAGGCCCGAAATACACACGCACATGCACAAACAGGACCTATAGACATGCATCAGGGAGAGGTGTCAGAGCGAGGGGGCTGCACACACATACATATAGTCAGGTGCACCCCGAGCAGTTAGGGGTTCGGTGCCTTGCTCAAGGGCACCTCGGCAGTGCCCAGGAGGTGAACTGGCACCTCTCCAGCTACCAGTCCACGCGCTGTACTTTTGGTCCTGTGTGGGACTTGAACTGGCGACCCTTCGGTTCCCAAGCCAAGTCCTTACAGACTGAGCTACTGCCGCCCCATTAACATGTTATATTTCACCTGTTTAGTCTTCTCATCACTGACCAGGGAACAGGCCTGCACTCCATGATTTACATGTATTAAACCAAGGAGATATACTGCGTTAATTTGTGAGCTGAGAGATTTTTACCTTTGGAAAGAGCAAACTAGCAGTTTCCCCTAGCTTCCAGCATTAACCTAAGCTAAGCTAATCATCTGCTGGTGGTAGCTGCATATTTAATGTTGATATCCACGTTCTCACCTCATTCCTGGGTCTCTACTCCACAGAAGTGTTTCATACGGATTCCTTTTTCGATAGTGAGTTGTTACAATTCAAGCAGGTTTTCCAGATGTAGGCCTATTTATAGTTTATGTAACACAATCTGGAGCTTTGAGATAAAATCTGCTCCAACGACAAGACTGATTTAGCCAAAATAGATCCTTCACAATAGGATGAGTTTGACAGATGTGTAGCAGACGTGTATTTCTCAAAATCAGAAGAAGAGAGTCTGTCCACACCTCAGTCCCACAGCCTTGATGTGCTGTTCCAGCTCTCTTCACCTGTGTTAACTCAGTAAAATGTGGTGTAAAACCGTAGCAGAAAAACAGCCATCGCCCATGAAAACAGCCTTATTTGCTTCCTCAAAAATAAATCAAGCTGACAGTGAAAACTGAACAATAATGACAAAAGCATCCAAACTTCCCTAAAGCTATCAAACAGTTAATGGTTACCTTAAAACCTGCCAGGTCACTGCTCTGTGTTCTTCTGATTCTTCTTATTGTTATTCAGTGATGAAGATAAACCCTCTCTGCAGCTATAGGAGGGTAATTTAGTCACATTTTGGGCGGCTTTTGAGTTTTGGCCTATTATTTTCACCGTCTGAAAAGGGGCAATTAGCCTACTGCTTGACGCAATTGCTTTTACCCAATAGTTGTTCTTTTCATTTTTCTGCACGAGCCATTCATCAAGGGATAATAACGTTCACCCCCCACCAAAAAAAAAAAAAAAAAACTCTACATAAAAACATAAAAATTGCCTTTCAGCAGCAGATAATGGCCACTCACTTGCTAACACAGTTGTCCTGTATATCCCACTGAATAAAAATATATTTCATAGCAAAGTGGTCATCTTAGTATACATGCAGATAAGCTGTCTTGAGGAATCTGATGGTTGGCTTGGCTTCAACATAAAACCCAAGTTTTTGTTCGATTTTGGAGAAAAGAATAGGAGATAATTGGAAATATAGCATATATTTTGGCATCTTTAAAATTTAATATAAAAATAATTAAGAACAATGTTGATTGTCAATAAATATAAATATCTCATTAATACCTAGAGTACTTTAATGTAGAGGTTCTCAAAATGATAAAATTTACAACATTTACTGGAGATGCCCTTTGGAATAATCTGAGCCTTTTTAAAAGTACTTAATTATGCAAAAGTCCAAAAATAAAAGAAATGTATTAGAAAGATATTTTGACATGTATTAAAAATATTTGCACCGTGTCTATACAGAATACCCACCCTGCAAATTCTAACAACTTCATTCTAAAAGAAAAAGTGGGAAACCAATTATCTCAGGAAAAGTAAGTAAAAGAATGTAACTGT
The DNA here is from genome assembly GCA_034769285.1 of Lutjanus argentimaculatus. Taxonomy (NCBI): domain Eukaryota; kingdom Metazoa; phylum Chordata; class Actinopteri; order Lutjaniformes; family Lutjanidae; genus Lutjanus; species Lutjanus argentimaculatus. The sequence continues at coordinate 16,403,307 of JAWZSL010000017.1, forward strand.
TTTATTCTCACCAACTTTCTCAGAAAAAACAAGTAAATATTATAGAATAAAACATGTATGGGTGACAAAAAGAACTGGAAACTTAGTGCAAGTGAGTAAAATGAAAATATTAGTATAAATTAAGTTAAAGGCACTATTTAATTTAAGTAAGGACAATGTTTGCATTTACAGTGCATGTAGAGAGAGACGGTCTACACCATTAATGGTTGACATGTGGTGGGAGGAGGATCTATATTTATTATGAGTTATAGATTATTAATCAGAAAGGCAATCCAGGCACTCCAAAAAATAAATGAGGTAATGATGCTCAAAGCCCTAACAAAGGCTTGTAGTGGTCAAAACATGTTGGCATTTTAAATAATTTAGACACTATAATAAAGGCTTTTTATTTTTCCTTCCTCGTAGTCACCATCCATTTTTTGGAGTGTCTGGATTGCCCCCAGTTATCCTAATTTTTATTCCGTTTTCTAAGAGCATGCAACACATTGTTCATCTTCAGTTGAGTTTACAGAGCAACCATTCATCTCCCTTTTATCGCTTATATATTCTTAGTTTAGAACGTAATCTATAAACTATCTTAGATTTCTTTTTTTAAATGCATTAAACTATGAAGACTTGTGAAAAAAATGCATTTTATATCATGAAAATTTACATGAATAAATCTTAAAACTTTCCATGGATCCCCTGGCAGACTGCCACGGATCCCTGAGGGTCCCCGGACCACTATTTGAGAACCACTGCTTTGATGCATTGTACATTTAAGTCTCTCTACATAAAGGTGTCACTTTCTTTTCATGTTGTGTATTTATATGTCATCCTCTGAGGTCCGATTCCAACAAATGCAGCCCTCTGTACAGTGATCACAGAGCCTCGAGCATATTTGGCTCTTTAATTATAAGCGTAAACACATTGCTGCGAATAATTGCTCACAAGTGCCTCAGCCAAAAGACAATTACATAAACACTCTACCCTTCCAACAGCAAACACACTTTTTCAATCAGCTTAATATAAGGTAAAAGCAATAACAGCCAAAGAACTCAGTTAAGTATCCCCATAATTCAGATTCAAAATGTCCAATAGTTGTCTCACAGTGTGTGTTAGTATATTTATCTTTTTATTTTTTTGAAATATTTGTATTCTTTAAACACACAACATGTAAGTTCTGCCGCTAGACTTTTCACCCACATTAAAATATTAATAATAAAGAATAAAAATTGCATGGAATCATGGGAGTTGTCTTCTTCACTTTTAAACAGCCACTGTAGCTGATTAAAATCTATCTGACGTGAATCATGTTGATGGACTTCCTTCCTCACTCTTTGACTGTATCTGTAGGTTTTCCACCTTCAGTGTGGAAAAATAAGGGACACCTTGCCATTGGCCTCATGACCCAGTACACAAATCAAGAGTAATATATAAGAAAAATGTAATACACATGAGGATAAATGAACTAAGTGATTAATTTGACAACTTTCTACATTAAAACCGGTAATATAATAATATAAATCAAGTGGGGGTCAAGGGGTCTTTCCCCATGCACCAGTTTGTGCTTTTTATGCATCATTTTCAAGTTGTCTGCTTCTCTCAACATGAATGTAAACGAAATAAAGCGTCAATAAGAGTAAAGCATAGTTGCATCAGTTGTATTAAGGATTAAAACATGAGATAATAGACATGGGCAAAATATTTGGTCTGTCAAAATAACTCACTCTGCACCCTCTGCCCCTGCAGGACAGTCCACAATGGGCAACATAAATATGGCTGTGTCTTGTGAAACTCTTTTGGTTCTATATCACATATCATTTCATGTTGTGTGCGCGCACATCCAGGACAAACCGTGTCTTGTATTGATTCAGTATTTTTCTATACAGGACGTTTCTATACAGGACGGATGGCAACCCTACGTATCCAACATATCCCATGTTTTCCTGGGATATATAGCAAGTTATAGCAACTAGCAAGTAGCTAGCAATGGCTAGCAGGAAACACACAGTTATCTTGAATAAATCACGAATTTCTCTTCATTTGACCATTGTTGGAAACATTTGGGATAATGTAATGGTGCATTTGATTTACCTCAGAGGTCAGAGGCCTGCCCTGGGAATGATGCTGACTGCGTTCCAGTACAACAAGTCGGAAAAACTTTTTTTTGTTTGCTTGATAATGCATTCTGCAGTATTTTGCACATGCAAACAGTGTAGTAATGAGTCCATAGACAGTACTGTGTGCACAAGTGCTAATAAACAGCTTTACTGCTGTTGGTGCACAGAGCATCCATACTGGATTTTGAGGTCGAGGTTCCAAGTTGGAAATCCGACTGCAGGGGGTGGACCAGTTGACATTTCCAACTGTGAACTTGATAATTCCAACTACCCAGTTCAAATGGAACACATCATCAGTGCACACTTCAACAAAATATATATGTCTAGCGTTTTTAGACATTTTAATGCAGAAATGTTACATATTATAACTTTAAAGGACTTTGAACTGTCTGACACTTGTTATGATGTCAGCTTCTTGCGTTTGTAGTCTTTTCATTGCCTGATAGAAAGGCAAATAGATAAAAAATTGGTCACACTTCATTTTACAGTACACTAATAAGACATAAAAAGCTGTACTTTGTATCATATTTGTCAAAAACTAGAAACAATATGCTCTTTATTAGACAGTATTAGACCCTTTATTAGACTTTATAAGAGAGTAATTTGGGACACATTACAACAGAACTGTACTGTAAACTAAAGTGCATTATTTCTCACTGTTTGACATAATATTTCTAGTTTTTGTCTAATTTAACACAAAGTACAGACTGTTATGTCTTATTGGTTTACTGTAAAATAAAGTGCGACCAAAACATTTAAAAAAATCAACGTTTGAAGCTTGACATTTAAAACATTTCCTTGATTAAATTTCCACCATGCAGCTCAGTGATACATTGCGGTGAAGTTTATCTCTCCACCACTAGATGTCCCTCTTGCTTTAGTCTGGAGGCTGCTGCCGTGTTGTGATTGGAGTGTGTATCTGAGCCATCTGTCCATGACTTGTCTCTCCAGACCCCGGGTTCATCCATCATGTCCAGGGGTGCTAGTCTCTCTAAAACCAAACAAGAAAACATTTCTTTATTCCTCCGCTTCATCTCGCTCCTCTCTCCTCCTCTCACATTCTCCACATTCTCTTTCCGTCTCTCCGTCTGTCTCTTTCCGTCCCCCTGCCTTCGATAAAAGGATCACTTTACTGTTTATACAAGGGGATTGGTGTTGTTAACAGGTGTAGGGTAATGGGATCCCTACTGGCAGCCAGGCTCGGAGAAGGGTCGCACCCCTCCTCTTCTTCCCCACACTCACACCGGCGATACTCTTCTGATGGATTGCACCCACCATTCATCTAAATTATGTCACTGGCAATGAGCTATCAGTTCAATCTGGCCTAAACGAAGCACAGGGTTTGTTTCTGTTGACACTTCCTCAGCATTCACTTCTCCTCCTGATTACTGTCAGGGCCTGTAGGAGTGACGCATCTCGGCCAAACTCAGGGCTGCAGCAGGGTCCCCCACTCTGCCTACTGCACAGTGTCTGTGTGTGTGTGTGTTTGAGTGTGTGTGGCCCTATTTTCACTGCCACTTTACAGCTTTTGAGAAGCTGTAATCAGGCAGAGGACAAGTTTTTGATTTTGCATTAAACAACTGCAGATTGCTGTGGCATGAACCGTGACATGCTGTAAATTTACTTTTTTCCCCCTTCAACAATATTTTTATTTACATTTTAACATAAGAAATACAGCCTTTTACGGTCATAGTGCGCCATAAATTTCACACAAAAATGCTGCATTAACACAAAATATAAACCAAAAAAGAAATCAGGGCTGCAACCAATGATTACTTTCTTTGATTACTATTTTTCTCGATAAATCAATCAGCTGTTCAGTCCACAAAATGTCAGAAAATGCTGAAAATATGTCAATCAGTGCCTTCCAAAGCCTAAGAGCGTGTCCTCAAATGTCCCACCCTGTTCAAAACCACCCAGCCCACTGTCACAGATGACCAACGAAACCAGCAAACACTCAGATTCCAAGAGCTGGAATCAGAGAACTCTGACCTTTGAGGAAAAATTAAATCTCGAACTGATCATCAGACCAGTTGCTATCAATAATTGACAACCAATCAATGAATCATTACAGCTCTAAAAAAGAAAAAAGGCAAAACAAACAGACAAACAAACTCAAAACAAGGTTACTCCTCCATTTTAACAAATGGAAGTGTAGTATTTTAATTGTAAACGATGCACAATATAACAAATATTTAGTTGAAAAATAAAACTTTTAAAGATTAGAAACCACATTGCCCACAGATATTAATCACCTTGATCATCTGTTAAATGTAAATCCCTAGAATAATTGATGACAGGCTTCTATATATTCTCAAATTTATGCTGTTTAGCCTTTGATATATAAGTTATCCTTGTAAATGAACTATTTATTAGTTTTACTCAAAATGCAAAGTACTCGACCTTTTTTGTAATTCAAGTTTTTTGTTGGGTTTTCTATTTTATAAACAGCATAATGCAGCGTAACACACCACATTACTGAACAATAAGTCAAATAAGAACAATTGACAAAGCAAACCTAAGAAAACAAAACAGATGTTGGCACTAGACAGTCTAAAAAATGAAGAGGAAAGAAGATGGTGCAAAGCACTGTTACATATGAAAAAACACAAAGTGTAAATAACCTAATATACCATTCAAGCACAATGTAAATTAAGCAAATGATGATAAATGAATGCTTATTTGCCAAATGTACAAGGTACACTGGAATTTGACTTGGTGATTTGGCGCAGTGGGACAGTGAAGACAAATGTTAAAAAGATTAAAATAATAAAAGTTAAATTATATACAAATAAGAATATTACACAAGTTAAGAATAAAAGTAAGAATAATTAAGTATAAGAATAATGAGTGCTGTGCAGAAGGTTTTTTTTCTTCTCTTTATTAACATTAAAAAATTAGACCACACTTCATAAAACTTCCCTCGTTCCCTAGTTATTAGTGCTTTTGAGTCACAATTTAAAAGAGGTAACGTCCGTCATTAATTTTAACTATTCATTCATCAAAAACAGACTCTTTTCTGTCTGACTCTTCTAATAATAAAGAACAATCCTGCACTGTAAAAAGTGTATTTCATTAGTAGTTAAAGTAATGTCATGTTTTGAATGAGTCTCATTCAGCTTTCCGCTTTAGTGAAGTCAGTCTACTGTTGTGCATTATAACAACTTGAATGCAGCCCATTCCCTTAATAGTATAACACTCACAGGGGGCATTTTTTCAAATGATTATTATTTATTTTTTAGTATTTAATTTTGATTCTTTAGTTACATTTTGATGATATTATTTAAGTACTTTTACAGAAGATATATTTTAAATGCAGGACCTTCACTTACGGAGTATTTTCATAAAGTGTTTTACTAATTAATCAGATAGATACACGACTTTAATTCACTTAATGATGATGATGTATGTTTACAGGTGAAATCACAAAACATAAAATTTTATCACCCCAACTTTTATTGCTTGTAACATTGCATTAGGTTTGCGACTACTGATTATTTTCATTATCAGTCAATCTGAAGATTATTTTCTCAGTTAATCATTTGGTCTATTAAACCTCTGATGTTTTTTTGTTGCACCAACAGTCCACAACCTGAAGATATTTACAACAAATACTACAATGTAATATGACAAGGAAAAGCAACAAGAAGAAGTTGACCTGCTGTTCTTTATTTTTCTGTAAAAGTACATCAGTTACATTTCTCTCAGTATTGTACATCTGACGTAAGGCCGTGTCTTTTCCAGATTTTTGCCGCTGCAGTTGAGCTGCCATTTTCTCTTAGTGGCTTGTAAAGACGGTTAAGTCTAATACAAGACACAATTATATTTTGTGATCAATTAAAGTGTTATGTTAGATTTATGGTCCACCTGAATCAGTTAAATTGTGCTGTTTCTACAGACTCACTGAACAAATCTAGCTATTGTTCAGTCAGGGTAACATTAACATTGATATTAATTATATTTAACAAACTAAAGTAACACACTAAGGTTACTATTTTAAAAAAAATCCTGAAAATTGGAAATTTTGAACTTGACTTACTGCCAGTGTGTAAAATTTATGGGAATTTATTGAGAGAACAGGGGAGAAAGTTTTCATAGTGTATAATCACCTGAAAATAAGACTTGCTGTGTTTTTGTTACCATAAAATTATTCATTTATACCTACAGAGGGAGCAGCTATGTTGACCCGCCATGTCTCTACCATAGCCCAGAATGGACAAACCAAAGATATGGCCGTTCTCCTGTAGGCTCTACTACACACTTGGAAGTAGAGGGTGAGATGAGGCGTTTGCAGTTTGCAAGCTCACCACTAGATGTCACTAAGTCTACACACTGGTCCTTCAAAATTAAGTATTAATGTAAACTGTTGATTTGAAAGCAATCCCATTATTAAGTGCATCTGACTTAAAACCACTTGTTTTGATATAACTTGTTAATTTAACATGAAAAAACTTAATCAATTTGTGTGTATTCTTTTAGTTGGTCCAGTAACTTTTTTCTGTGTTGTAGCACCAACAAAGCTTCCAAATGCAAGTCCAAATTTTTGTTTGGATACACCTGGTGGTAGGAGAGGCCTGTCTGCTAATAGGCACAGTCTGGGAGATTCTGACAGTGGTTTATGCAACCATGCCCCCCAAAACTGACTACATCATTCCAGAAAGAACAAACAAATGAACAATCCAACGGTAAATTAAGTTAAGTACCTGGTTCCTGCACCAATTATCCTCTTTAAGTCCCATTTTTTGAGGTTTAACTGGTGTGCAATAATACCTGTGTATGATTTTGTAGTGTAGGTGCATCTCTAACTGACCACCCTGCATCAGCCACAATAGTTTTCCATACAAATTATCTCACCTTAATCAGAAAAAAGATGTTTTACTACAACGGTCAGCATGCAAGTTCTGAACTGGACTCACACGATGACTTCTAGAGTTAATCATGGCAGAGAGACATCAGTCCTGTTTTGACGTGGACGCACAACCAGGCTAATATGACTGTGTAAATAGCAAGGTGTTTCTTCACTCCTGCCATTTTAATCCAGTCCAGCCATTTTGGATCTCCTCTCTCCCAGCCCTCCCTGAGCTCCTCCTCCATGTGTTTAATTCCTTTTTCTCCTGGCGTCCCTTCGAAATACTCCCAGCTGCATAACAGATGTCAAATATATTTTTCTTTCTTTTGCTTTTTCTTTCTCTCTGTCTGTCTTTCTTTCCCTTTCTTTCTTTCTCTTTCTCTATTCTCTATTCTCTATTCTCCTTTCCCTTTATCTCCATAACTCTCTGATGGCCATGATGACGGTGACTGAATTCATAATTCTGACCACACAGCTACACCGTCATTGCATACAGGCTGTAACATCATTTACATATATTACGCTTCTTTCTTTTTGCTGCCCCCCCGACCCGACTCGATCCTCGTCTCAAATTTGCAGTTGGCCTGGAGGAGTTCCACCACCCTCCTCCAGTCAATGCTTTTGGCACGGCGAGTGATGGGGGGGGGGGGACCGCAGACGCAGTGAGAGGGCCCAGAGTGCAAACAGTGAAAAGTTACTCTCTGGTCTTTTCCTCTCATTGAGGAAAATTATCCTCGGGATAGAGTTTGATTCATTGAGCAAATTCCTCAAGCTGATTATTTGACCATTATGCTCATGTGGGTTCATTCATCATGTGAAGCTTGATAATCTGAAGCCCCCTCCCACTTTTTTTTTTTTTTCCTGATGGCTAAAAAACACCTCATGTTTCTTAAGTAGACGGGGGTGGAGGAGAGCAAACAAGCAGAAAAATGAGAAAAGAGAAAATGAGACGGAGCTTTTGTGATTCGCTGGTTAATTGAGCCTATCTAACACATTGTTAGCTTGTTATTTCAGATAAACAACCCAATAAATGTTCCCCAGATTACATTATTACAGTTGTAAAATGTACCCAGGGAATCAGTTCCTCTATATAAAAAAAAAAAACTCGTGATCATGCCTCCCCCATACTCATTGTTTTTTATTGAGTTCTTCACCCACAGGAGCCAAATATAGAACCAAAGCTGCGCTGATAGAAATAATGTGCAATACTTAGTTTTGAATCTACGCTCCCAAACGTTTTAAAATGCACGTTTTACCCATGCCTGACAGCAAGTTCACAAGACTTACAAAAGAAAGCCCTTTCACAACATTTGCGTCATTCCTTTGATGTCTAGACATTATATGTTTCTTTCTTTCTCTCCTTTTTTTAAGAAACTAAAAACCCTACATCTGACGGGCTAGTATGTCATCTCCTAAGAGAGAGGTACTTGACTGAAGTCACTGTGTAGACAGTACAAAGCTTCCACATTGGTCCATATTCATGAAGGTGTAGCTATTACTGACATATTTTCTTATGGGAACAAATCACCAGCAGGGTGTGAAGAAGCTGCAAGTGTAGACTCCAATCTCTGGAGCTTTGTCACATCCAGCTCATCTGAGTCCACTATTTGTGTTGGCGCCTGTCGTCTGAGGAAGTTCCCATGGGTGGGGACAGTCCCCACCCCCGCCCCTTTTGAGAGTCAGAGGGTGGATGGTGAGAAGAAGAAGGAGGGCTGAGTGAGGAGAGGATGAGGGTGACAGAAGGTAAGATGGAAGGTGAAGATCAAAAACAAAAAAAAAAAAAAAAAAGGTGCAAAAGTCAAAGAGAACGAAAGCGACAGAATGAGAGAGCATCTGCTGCGTTTGTGTGCTCAGCAGTTTGAGTTTGGCCTCCAGTGTTTCAGGGTTCAGTCTGAAGCTGGTGATCTACTCCTGGGAAGAGTGGAAAAGTCAAATTATGGTCTGTAATAGCAGACAAATCTCTCATTTTGTGGTTTATTCAACATGTATTTTTTTTATCCTCTTCATGCGGCTGTAAAGACTACAAATGGTCGCAACATCATGACAAAACGATTACATCAGAAAATCTCCAGAGAGGAGACACACATTCCACGAGCTACTTAGATTACAGGGCCAATGTCTATATGTGGATTTCAACAGATAAAGAGAAAAAAAAAGCAGTAGGGGAGAATAGGGTAAGTTGAACCGGAGGGTGAAATGAGCCACCTCCTGTATTTAACTAACTATAAACAAAAGTAATCATGTGACCACATATTAAGGAAGTATAGTTCACATTATTGAATTCATTTGGAGTCAAGCACAGGGACAGCGTGGTAAGCAATGCAGAACAGGTGGAAGGGATGTGCCCACCCCAACTTATAAAAAACATGAAGTTGTCCCCCCCAATAGATTATTTTGAAATAAATTATGTAATTGAAGTTGTGTATTTAATAGAAACAGAGTCCCTTTTAGCAATAATTCACACATAAACACAACACCCCATCTGTCTTGCTAAGTGGTATGAACCGCATATGTCACTTTCATCTGGTGAAAACAAGCGCTGTAGTGCCGGGCCAGTCAGTGCTTGCAGTATACATCTGTGCTGAACACTTCATCACAAGTTAGGTACTGATGTTACAGAGTAAATGACGTGTGTGCTGATTGCGCCTCCAAATTGAAGTCAGTCAGAAAAGAGTCTTAATGATGGTGTAAATAAAGTTTTTACTGTTAAAAGATATGTTTCCACCATAAAACAGCTGTTTTTAGAATGGAGTTCAGGAGCAGAGGAGATTTTAATGTGAATAATTCACTCAAATTGAGCTTACCTACAGTATGTTCTAATAGGAGAATTTGTAAACAGCATTAAGTAAAACAGGAAGTGAGGCTAAAACCAACCTGTTTTTTTATTTCTCTCAACTTGTAGTAAAAGTTCAGATAATATTTTCTGTCATTTTGCCCCCAAAAAGTTTAAATGGGTCACATATCTACAGAGCAACCTGTACAAAACAAAGACGTTCCCAGAACAGGTTATGCCAGAATAGCAAAAGCTCCTCAGAGTTTTGTTGAAACCACGGGTTTGAACATTAAGAAACTTGTAGAACAGTTTCAGGGATGGGCGATACCAAACATTTAAATTTGATTTGATACGGCTATTTTTTATCATATATTTGCCTAAATAGATACTGATACAGATACTGTTTTTTTTTAATGTGTATGTAATTTTTCAAAATAATTACTGATTTTTAGAAAAAAAAAAGGAAATCACCTGAATGTACTGGCCATTAATAACAAATTTATTACAAAAGCAAGAATGGGTGCAATTAAATGAAATGCTTGTGCTGGCAGTGCAAAAAGTGGTCATTTTTACAGAATGATAAAAAATGATAGCAAAATAAATAATTATCTTCCTTTTTTCTTCCACTTTCAGGATGTTATTTTTAATTTTGATGACGTTACTTGTGTTGCTGCTCTGTGTCATTTTCTTGTCGCAAACTGTGCATCCTGCTGTTTTTAATCTACAGGAGAGAAGAAGCACAACAGCACATTAAGTTTCATTTCTGCCATTCTCCATGGATGTATTGAACTTTCATAAGTCCACCACAGAAGTGGGTGACTGGGCACAGCTTCCTGCTCGGTTCTCAAAGGTTTCCTTAGTCATGTGACACTGCCCAGCTGAATATGTCATGGCTGGTTGGCACAAACATGATGCAAAAGTACTGAAAACTGGAAGTGGTGCAACCACCCACGTTTTGCATGTGTAACGTTATTATATATAATTTTTTAAAAGCATTGATACTAAATGAGCAGCTTGTGAGAATCGATGTATCCATCTCTACAAATTTCATGGGCTAACTCCCTTAAAATGCACAGAAGTTGCATTTGCATTAGAAGCAAGAATGGCATTTCTGTTCCTGAAAAGTGGACTGAGTGTCCGTGCTCATTTAACCCCAACAAGTTGTGCCATAGGACAAATTGTTTATGTGGGTCATTGTTCTAAACCATATATTGTTTTAATTTCCATGGGTACACAACACACTGAGATATATATGTAGTAACTATTATTTGAAACAAATACACTTTTATGACACTTATATTTTGGAGTAAAATCATAAAATGTAAAAAGGGGCTCATGCTATCCTGTTCACCTGTAAGTGTTTTTTTTTTTTTTTTCACATGCCAGCAATTAGTCAGTACCAATGGGTGTCATCTTGACTTTTTTCATGCATGATGAATTCATGGTGATTAATGCAAATATAAAACAATTGTAAGAGTTCGCTGACCACTTACAAACATTTGACCTTAACTATGCTGCTATCGATCAGTTGCACTGATTGTTTTTCTTGCGTTCATTGAGACCATTCCTCTCTTTGCCAATATTCCTCCTCCTGCACGATGACATTGAACATGCGCCGGGTTGAGCTCACATGGGAGTGGAGGGTTAGCAACAAGTCAATAACCGAAACACAGCCGAGCAGTGAAGGTTGTGGAGGTGTTGTATGCACGCCGACTGCTAAATGTGGATCTACCTGTGTGCATTAGTGCACTTGCATGGCGATGGAGGCTCCGGTAGTCTGTTACGAGGCCTAGGTATTCCTCCTCTACCTCATTAGTGCTGATTTACGCCACAGCTAGGTGAAAGCAGGCAGGATGGACCTCCCACCTCCCCCACACACTCATACACACGCTGCCCTGCACTCCCCCCTTCTCTCCTCTTTCCCTATCTCTCTCCTTCTCATTCTCCTGCCGCGCACAGACAATGGGGCCCTGGAGAATACCGGCTTGTGCTGAATTATTCAAATCAGCAGTGGCAGCAAGCCGGAGAGCAAAGGAGAGAGGCAAGGAGGTAGAGGAGAGAAAGGGGGAGCTGGAAAGTGAGAGAATGCAGGATGATGGGATGAGGATGTGGAGGGAGAGAGGAAGAGGAGGATGGAGAGAAAAGGCATTGTAGAAGTGGTGGATCTCGTTGTCTCTGCATGCAAATCGCCTCTTGCTCCTCTTTCCCTCCCTCTCTATGAGTCACCCCCTGCCCTTCACTGCTTCATTAATACACATCTGTACCCCGGCCCTCCCCTCCACCTCCTTCCTCTGCTCTATCCCAGTGATGAGGAAGAGAGAAACAGAAGAGTGGGGGAAGGAGGAGGAGGTGATGGTGGGAGGGTGGGAGGCGGGTAGGCGCTCGACAGCAGCAGCAGCAGCAGCACGCAGGATGGCAGGAGGAGAATGTGCCGGTAATTAGCCAGCACTGGTACAGACGAAAAAACCCAGGAAGGAGAAAGGAGAAGAAGAGGATGGGAAAAAAGAGCAAAGCTCTGAAAACAAGCCTCCTGCCAGGCTAAACTCCCCAGAGGCGAGACCTGGACATGTCGGTGTGCAGTCTGGGAACAAAGGAAGAAGAGGAGAGCTGGGGAAAAGATGGGAGGCTGAAGAGTGGGCCCATGACAGCACCTGCAGAGATGGAGAATCTGATTGTGTGTGTGTGTGTGTGTGTGTGTGTGCGGGCATGTCAGCATTATTTTCTTGTGATTGTGTATGCCTCTCAGTGAAGGATGCCTTCAGATGCACAGATACAAGATTCATCACCAGCATGTCAACCTCAGACTGCAACAGCTATGTTTTTTATCCTGTATATTTAACAGAGAAATTTGTTATATATTTACTATAATAAGACATTAAATGACCATGATGTGTCATCAGAAGTTGAAATACTCGCTTCTCTGACAACAACACTACAGCCGTGGTGTCCCACTTTGAGATTTCTATTCCGGTCCGGAATAACTGTTTTTGTTTTTCTGTTTCACGTTAATTAGAGCTCAAATTAATGCCGAATGTTCATTGAATGAGTAAGTGTCCAGCAAGTTTATGATTTGTAAGAAATCATTAATAATCTTGTAGAAGGAGTGGATGTTTATAACTGTTAAATTTAACAATATGTTCACGGAGTCTGGCTGATAGAGCGACAGTCAGCCACTAAAGTCCAACTCAAGAGTGTGTATTTTCAGAGCAGTGGGCTTTTGTTTTCAGGATAACAGGCTTAACTTTGCATTGACAGACAAATTGACAGTTATAAACAGCTGATCAACTTACAGTGTAGGACTCATCCTCGCTTGGTATTGTCAATTTACGATATTGCACGCCTATTTAATATACAGTCTTTGGCTCCAATTCATTATTTGGACTGCTCCTTTAAAACTATCTTCGAAATTACAAAGTGATTCTCCTGGTAAGACAGGATACTCCAATACTGATTGGTTGTCTAAATCCATGTGTGTACTCAGCCTCAGTGAGGCTGCACAGCATCATATATATTTAGACAAAAATCCAACAGAGGCCAAGGTTCTGTTATTAGGCAAGCCATGATGCATGAGTTAATTCATCATTTCACTGGAAAGAGCGCTGAAAATCTATACTCAAGTGGACGTTTGGTTACTATGCCTAACATTAATGAAATATTACTCAACTACCTGTAAAACTACTGGTGTTAAGTAAAAGTACAAGGTATTCTTCTCAAAAACTACTCAGAGTATTAGTTACTTTTTAACCGTTGATGTTTAATGCATTCTCAATGGCAGGTGTTCAATCTTCTAAATTACTCCCAACTCCTGCTCTGCTCTGATAAGTGGTCACAGTCACCTCTCCAAACCTGTGCCTGCTGCAGAGTTTTCTTTTTTTTTTTTTTTAATCCAATTTTATGGTTTTCATTGGCGTGTTTGAAATAGGAGAGTCTTCTTGGCTATAAAATGCAGATGAAAGGTTTGGATATTAAAATTCAAATTGTAGGCCACTCAGAACTGAAATATGATTTTAAAAGTAGTGAAGTAGATTACAGTAGATTATACTACTTTTTGCTGATTTTCAGGGGCTTTTAAGCCACTCAATCATACTTAGAGCTGCAATGATCCGATCTGTCGATTAGTTGATCAACATGAAATTAATTGGCAACTACTGTAATAAGTGATTGCATCATTTTTGAGCAAAAGAATCCCAGAATTCCCTGGTTTTAGTCTCTCATATGAGAAATACTATTTATAGTACAGATAGTAAAATAAATATTTTTGGATTTTGTTGGTCAAATAAAAGAAGCTATCTGAATACATCACTTTGGGCTGTGGTAAAGTATAACAACATTTTCCCACACTTTTCTGATATTTTATAAACCAAACAATTCAATTTATTAATAAGAAAATAATCAGCAGATTATGTGATAACAAAAATAATAGTTAGTAACATTAACTTGTAAATTAACAATGAAATTAAAAGTATGCTACAACATTCAGAAATACTCAAACAAAATCAAACAATTGGTTGAAACTAAAGTCCCGCCTTTCACAAAGCAGATAGCCTGTCATACTTGAGGATAATGGGGTGGCACTTGGGATAGCCAATGCCCCTGTATTAAGTCAGGATGTTATAAGTGAATGTTTTATGACAGTCTGAGCACCTCAGTCAGGAGCCTCAAAGCCAACAAAGCTGTAAAATATAGCCGTCATCACCTGTGGTAGGTTACCACCATACACGTAAAATTACAGACTCGAAAATGACCTAATTACAGTCATCTGAGTGGTTGTACTTTGTTATTTTCACCCCTGTTCATGAGAAACATAGTTATTGAACAGGTTGATAAGCAACATAATAGCATATGAGTAATGATTTCTGGTGACGGCGTTGATATTTGAACTGTCATTTACGTCACAGCAGCTTCAAACATGACTCAGCGAATCGTCCTGCATCAGTGTTTATCATGTAACAGACACTTAAACCTTGATAACGCTAAAATGGCAGATGGCATCTCAAGAGGTCACCAAGGTGTGATTTCCCACAATGATGTGAGTGAAAGCGACACTTCACCGCCAGATGTCGTCGAAGGTTAATGAACTTAAGTCTAATGAAGAGACTCTGACCTGTCCTTACTAATTAACTAAGAGCCTCCAAATTTTTCCGCTGCCTTCTTTTACACAGAGCTTCAAAAATGAGTCTAAGTGGAGACAAAGTGTGTGTGTGTGTGTGTGTGAGAAAGAGAGCGAGAGCGAGAGAGAACTTGACCCTTGAGTCCTTTGCTAGCCTCATTAGTGAGAGGACTTGGTTCATTAAATGATGTGAGTGAGTGGTGTGGGCTAAACACGGATCACACACTGAGAGGCAGTCCCTCTGTTTTTCCTCTGTTAATTTAGTGTTTTTGCAGATAAAAAAAAAAGAAATGTGGTCTATTCTAAACACACCTGAGACAAAATTACACGTCAGTGTCTCTGTAGCTTTACAGAGGTTGATTTAGCTTCCTGTTTGAAGTTTGGTCCAAAAAGGAAAAAAACGTATTTGTCAGTTCAAATAAGGTCAAAATACACTTTTCATTTAAGGAAATCGTAATGCTACTGCAACTATTTGCAGTATCATCTGGGTGGGCGTTTCCCATGGCAGCGGATGACTGACATTTGAGGGCTACCGTTGCTAGGCGATGTGCTGTCAGCTACCTTGCAGTACTGAGTGGAGAACGTCATAGCCCTGTATAGCCCATAAACACTGATGGGCAGTAACGCGTTAGAAGTAGCGCGTTACTGTAATCCGATTACTTTTTTCCAGGTAACGAGTAAAGTAAGGGATTACAATTGCAAAAACAGTAATTAGATTACTGTTACTTTCCCGCAAGCAGGCTGCGTTACTGCGTTACTAAACCGTGATTTTGTTTTGTGAGACTGTCTCGTGACAATGACGTATGAGCGGCGCGACGTCAGTGGTAAACAACAGACACGTGTAGTGATCAACAAGAGACAACATGGAGCGCGGGACAGAGCAGGACCGTGCAGCGGTTAATGACTGGAAGGACCGACATTACTTTGAGTTTGACTCGGTAAAAGGTGACACAAACATTAGTGTCCACTGTCACTCTGCGTGGGAAGAAAACTTTTATCTACAGCGAAAAATCCCACCTCAAATCTGAGCGAGCACCCAGCAAGCCGGCACAGGAATGTGAAACTCACTGAGAGACCCCCGGACCCCCCCACTGACATGCCCGCTGCAGCTACCACATCCAATTCCACCGGGCGAACCTCCGAGGGCCCCTCCCCTGCTAAACAGGTGAAAACAGACTTAAGAGCAGTGTTGGTCAAGTTACTTGGAAATAGTAATTAGTTACTGATTACTAATTACTTCTCCAAGAAAGTTATATGCTGGAATATGCAGAAATATAAGTTAACAGAAGAAACACTGGCTTTATTTTATTAAAATATGGTGAAATGTGCAGAAAATAGGTTTAAATGTTCAACAGTTTTCTTCAGAGACTGTTGCATTTAATTTAATTTTTGCTTGATGCAATGTGCATAAAGTTAAAAGACTGAAACTAATAAAACAAGTTTTAAAAAAGACAGTTACATTTGATTCAGTTTTATATGATGGAATATGCAGAAAGAATAGAATTAGGCTGAAAGGTCTATTGCTTTATAGCGTATTCAGGTTGTGCATCATGTTTTTGAAAAGTAAGTAAGTAAAGTAATAAAGTAACTAATTACTTTTGAAAATAAGTAATCAGTAAAGTAACTGGATTACTTTCTTGGAGAAGTAATCAGTAATCAGTAACTAATTACTATTTCCAAGTAATTTGACCAACACTGCCCATAAACACATTTACACAATACATCCTTATACCTAAATGACAGCATAGTCGATTGGAAATTTCTCCTAAAATAACATACATTACCGGTGAAGAATACTGGTAGCGACGGGCTTACTGGACCTTAACTAGCTTACATAAGTCATGTGACATAATTCATGTGACATTACACACGTGGTTTACATTGTAAAAAGGTCACAGTTTGGTTAGGTTCAGGCACAAACACTACATTTTTATGGTTAAAATAACTAAAATAACCTAAAATAATGTTACATATGTGATGTGACGACTTACTCACTACTTTAAGTAACTATTTGTTTACTTTTTGTTACACCAAAGACTCAAACTCTGGTCTTCTGGGTGAAATTTGTATGCATTTTTGAGCCGTCCATCCATCCATCGATCCCACCTCCTCCGAACAGGGACTTTCTCAGTCCTTACTCTCCTTCTGTCACACTCACTACATCCACTAGGGGGTGCTGCCTAACAATAAACTGACTCACCAGTGTGAATAAGCTGTTTGCACTATTGATCAACACGGTTGGCCTGGCGAGGACGAGTTATCTTAATATTTAACATTTGAGAGGATGGTTAAGTTTGTGTTCATCTTAGAAAGTGGAAGCCTAGCAAGCTAGCTTGACCACCTTTTACTTGGAAAGTGGAAGCCTAGCTTGCTAACGTTAGCTCTGATTCCCCTTCTGATGCAAACTTAGGTCACTGATGCACATTTGCTAAACTTTGCAGCATGGACAAGCATGTTCCAGCCTTGAACAGGATTGTGGTGCAAGACTACTTTTACACTTATCTCAGCCTGTGGAATTTTTTATGGCTTTCTAGCCCAGCCAAACTGGTGTGTGGTATCTCCTTTGCCGTCCATTTAAATTTGCCTCCATTACGACGTCCCAAGTAGGCGCAGGCCCACAGCACTCTGACAACTTTGCATGTTACCCTGTAGCCACCAAATATTTTCTATAGGTAGGCGCCTGTGGCCGCCAAGTTTTATCCCCATACTGTCCTCACAGGTTCCACAAACATCCAGATAGCTACTGATATGTCAGCGCTACTACAGTATGGAGTTAACTACACCTACTCAAACTGCTAAAGCGAGCCTTACAGAGGAACCAGGGAAACCAAACAGCAAAGAAAATGAGAACTGAAGCAGGAGTTTAAATTGCTAGAATTTGACACATATAAGAATGTAACGTACCACGGTGTGTGCCACCAGTTTCCTTAACTAGCTGCGAAATCAATCTTGGTTTTCATGGAAATAATGCCTTCAGGAAACACCACATCAGAACTCATGGGAAAACTTGACAACATAAGTGTCACAATTAAGGAAGGCTGTGTTAAATTGCATTAAATTGCTCTTCTTTTTTTTTTTTGTTTTGTTATTTTTACATATGTTTACATTTGGGCCACCAAAACTGTACTTTGGGCACCAAATTTAGGGGTATGGTGGCGGTGCTTAAAAATATTAGACAATTACAGATATATTTTATATTGTGGAAAACAATGTGAAAATCTCTTACCCATTCAAAAAAACGACTGACTTCAAGACAAGGGAACAAATGCTAACTAACCTCAGGTTCATTCCTGCAGCACTCTGAGACAAAGTGAAAGTCTGACATGGAAGTACAATGTGTCAAAAATAACAGTTTAAAGGCACTGAGCACAGTCTCCTATGCACCTACCTTGCTATCATTGATGTGTGGTGGCCTCTCATGACTTGGCTGCGGATCGATTCAGCCCCACGCGCCTGAGAGCGTTGGAGCCCCAGGAGAGACTGGCTGCGGTTTGACATGCTCCATGCTTCCCTCCAGCAGCAGCACAGCAGACAGCCAGCCAGCCGGCCGGCCGGCCAGCCTGCCCGACATCCCTGCACACCGTTTGGAGTGTCAGCCCAGTGTGCTCTACTGGGAGCTGGGCTTGGCAGTGCTGGTTACAGGGCTCAGATGGACCGCTGATGGGGCCTTCTGCCCAGCAGCCCCATGAGGGCAGGTAGAGAGGGTGAGGGAGACAGGTGTGTTTATGTTCCACTTGTTGCCCCCCCCCCCCCCAAGTCCCTCCCCACAGAGGCCAGGACAGATGCCCATGACATTGATTTTGGAGAAGGCAGAGACAGAGAACCAGACAAAGGAAAAAAACACAGACATGGGATGGAGTGAGAGAAAGGAAAATGTGATGTGATGGTATGAAAATTGATCTCATAAAATCTGCTCAATAAAAATCATAGAGGCCTCCTGCAGGATGCAGTTTGTGACAAAGCCTTCCCTCCTGTATACCAGCCTGTGCATATTATTTCCTCCACTAACATATAGCCCGGGCAAAAAACACATTTCCAGGAAATCCATTTTTCTCAGTGCTCCCTGGGCAGGTTTGAGTAGTCCCTTCATAGTCATCAGAGCCTTCTGGAACATTATATGACCATGATCTTGGAACAGGCTGTATGCAGGGTGTCTAGGTTGATGACTGAAGCGGAGTCAGGTTGTTTGGCTCAGCAGGTTGCAAGGCTTTGAGTAATCAGGGTTTGGGGATTCTAATTAGGACAATTAAGTCCTAATTACAATGTAAACACATTCTGCTGCCAAAACCCTAGACCCCTAGAGTGAGGCCTCTGTACCGTAGCCTCCCATTCTGCTCCGCTGTCTAAAGAACAGTGCGGCCCCCTTACTGTACAGGCCAAACAACAATTAAACTGCTGTACAGTGCCAGCAGAAAACTACCCATAAGATTCATCAGTGTATATTTTAATAATATATTTTCACTAATGGGAAGACTTTTATGGTTCACAAAATACGAGTCAATTTAGCTGAAATCGTCTTTTAGACAAGATGCCAGTATGGGTTCTGTACAATCTGCTTGACTTATGGTCATGACAGGTAGGCTGTGCTGTGACGCTTGGATTTAGCTTTTTAAATGTGTCATGGCGCACCGTTTCCCTATTAGCTGTCCTATGTGGCTGTCAGGCTGAGGGGGTTAAACTTATGTAACTACACAGCGAGAGTTGGTTTGAAAGGGGCGTGCCAAAGTAATTAAGCAAGAGGAAGAAGCTGAGGAAGAGGAAGGGAAGAGTTTTGCTTGTTTGATATTTGTGACGAGAGGACCAGAGTTTCCCCCTTTTTCATGCAAAGTTTGTTTTGAGTTATTGTCTGCATGCTTAATATCTACAGAATGAACTGTCAGTGGA
Source organism: Lutjanus argentimaculatus (assembly GCA_034769285.1). Lineage (NCBI taxonomy): Eukaryota > Metazoa > Chordata > Actinopteri > Lutjaniformes > Lutjanidae > Lutjanus > Lutjanus argentimaculatus. The sequence goes on from JAWZSL010000017.1 coordinate 16,423,025, forward strand.
GCACCAGCGGAAATCGGTGATGGACCAAGGAGAGAGAGCTGGCTGAATGATGCTGAGGGATTGGAGCCGGAGCAGAGAGGACTCAGGTGAGCCCACACACACTTTGCATTTAGCCTGGCAGCCAAACGCTCACTTTTCTCATTGTTTAATATATGCACAGCCAGGGTTTTTTTCCCCAAGGTTGTATTGCTGTGACAGTCATATGTAGTCTGTTTACAGGTGCCACGTTTTCATTGTAAACATAGTTTCTTTTTGTTATGGCAAAAGTCCAGTGTGTAAGATTTAGGGGGATCTATTGGCATATGGCAGAAATTAAATATAATATTCCCAAAGTATGCTTTCATTAGAGTATAATCACCTGAAAATAAGATTGTTTTGTTTTCACAACCTTAGAATGAGCCCTCTGTATCCAAAGAGGGAACAGATCCTCTTCCAGAGAGCGGAAGTATCCCAGAGTGGACAAACCAAACATTGGCTCGAACCAAACACTTTCATGTTTTTCGTAAGTTTCACAGCGCCGTAAGTTCTCCTACAAGCTCCGTAGGGGAAGGTACAACAAGGGGTATTCAGCTGGTTGCAATCTGAAACCTAACCGCTTATGCTACTAAATCGTAGACACTGGTCCTTGAAAAGACTAGGCAACCAATTTAGCATTGGACTCCATTAACACTGGCTGACTCACGATGGACATTAAAGAAAATGATCAAAATCAATGCAGTGGAACTTTCATTCCATGCATTTTTCTTTCTTTTTTCAAATTTTGAATTACCCACAATGCAGTGATTGGGGTCTGTTATGCTAGTTGCCTAGTAACCTTCTAACCAGAGAAGGCTAGATTTTCAGGAGAAAATTGAATGCGCACTGTTAGGCTGAAAATTGGTAAACGGGTTAAAATATCTTCAAAAGTTAATTCTTTGCATGTAAAAAAAAAATGTTTGGGAATTGCAGAGGCATCTACTGTAAAGCAGCTTAAGTTTCAGTTAAAGGTGAAGCACCAAAACAGATTGAAGTGTCTGCTGAAGACTGACTTCCCTGTAGGTCATTGCAGAGTTTTTAGCAACTTTTACCTTTGTAGAAACATCAAAATAGAATTAGCAATGTTATCCACGGATTTAAAGAATATTTTATTAAACAGTGCTGTCATGTGCCTGTTAATATATTGAATATGCAGACATGCATGTATTTAAATTATGGATATAAGCGGGAGATGCGGTTATTGTTCTCAGCAGTATTTGTGCACTGTTATATGCATGCAGGATCAGCCTGGTTATCATCTCTCATCCTTTCATGTGTGTACATGCATGCATTGTTTTTGTTCTCCTTTGTGTATGTGCTTACAAATATTTAATAGCATTTCATCTTTTATCCTATAGATGCTTTGGATACAGGCTGAAAATTAATTATTTTGATTCTCACGGGTGTTTATTCCTCTGTTATAGTAGTTTGTATTGTAGATGTATGCACGTGGACATAGGTGAGTGAATATGTGAAATAGGTCCATTTATCTGTGAAATAACATGAAAATACTGTAACTGAGTAGTAACTGAATAGGTAAGTTACTGATGTGAAGGTATATTTTTAATACACCCTCTGACCAATACCAACTTTTAGCAAAAAAAAAAAAAAAAAAAAAAAAAAATCACCATGACACTACCCACGGCTGCTGTTGAAAATGGAGGGGGAGTAAACAGACAGAGGCAGCAGACAGGACAGTGTCGGTTGTTCTCCCTTCAGGTCTGCAGGCTCAGAGATGAGAAACATACAACGAAGGAGCTCCTCTGAGAGGGAACAGGGAGGTGACAGGGTGTCAGGGTGCTGTCACCACCCAGGATCAGGATTCTTCGCAGTAGAGAAAGGAAAGAGGTTTGCTGAGGTCAAAGAGCCACCGTGAGCTGTTATACGTCCTGAGGAGGAAAAAAAAAAAAGCTTAGATTTTTCAGTCTCAGCCTTTTCTAACTTTTATCCCTCCCTCCATCTCTTCATCATTCTCATGATTCATCATAGCCTTGTCCTTTTTGGCAGTTAAGTCCCTGTCAGTGTAATTGGCAGTGCGCCTCAGTATGAGGAGGCTGTGAACTGTACTTAGTCCCTGAAGTCCAGATTCTTTCTTACAAACTAATTTCGTGGAACATGTGACGTGTTTAAAGTAATATAATGCAACATTTTTATCTTGATAAAATGTCCTTTTAATATTATCTATAGCTGATTGATATTACATTTGAAAGCTCTTAGATTTGCTGTTAGAAACCCCTGTGATACAAAGTAAAGGGATAGTTCAACTCAACTTTATTTGCACCTAAAGGGTAATTGCTTTTGCAGCAAGACAGATACAGGTAATAAAAAAATACAAAAACGCCTACATAGATAGGCATAAAGAGGTACATAAGGGATAGTTCAGATTTTTTAAAGTGGGGTTGTATGAGGCACTTGTCCATAGTCAGTGTATTACCTACAGTTGATTGGTACATCACCTTTTTCTTTTAGCAACACTCTGTAAGTGTTTGTGAACTGAGGACACTAATTGTTGCAGTTTTGAAACTGAAATTCTCATTCATGCTTGATATACGACTTCAGGTGCTCAACGGTCCGGGGTCTCTGTTGTCGTATTTTGTGCTTCATAATGCACCACACATTTTCAGTGGGAGACAGGTCTGGACTGCAGGCAGGTCAGTCTGGTACCTGAACTCTTTTAGTACAAAAGCCACACTGTTGGAACACATGCAGGATGTGTCTTGGCATTGTCTTGCTGAATTAAGCAGGGACGTCTCTGTAAAAGAAGTCATCTGGATGGTAACATGTGTTGCTCCAAATGCACCTTTCAGCTTTAATGGGGCCTTCACAGATGTGACAGTTACCCATGATGCACTAACACACCACCATACCATCACAGACGCAGGCTTTTGAAGTTAGTGCTGGGAACAATCTGGATGGTCTTTTTTCTCTTGATTTCCAAAATCAATCTGAAAAGTGGACTTGTCAGACCACAGCACACTTTTCCACTGATGTTGTTGATATATGGCTTTCAGTTTGCTTGGTCCAGTCCTAACTTGAACTTGTAGATGCAGCGACAAACAGTGTTAACGGTTTTCCAAAGTGTTCCTGGGCCCATGCGCTACCCTTATACAATTATGTCGGTTTTTAATGCAGTTTTAATGCACATTAAATATGAAGAGCTACCTCATGCAACCCCACTTCAAAAAATATCCTTTAAAGGCACGCAAGAAGAGATGTGTTCTACGTTTTATTGTGTGTTAGGGACCTATCATGCCAGTTTTTAGTACAGCAGGGATGCTGGCTTCCCTTCTCTATCCAGCCCACCTCCAGTACCACATAAGCACCCTAATAGTCACGCCACTTCCCATTACACATGTCATTCCTCATGCCACGCTCCCATGCCCATGTGCCCGGCCAGCTGCTCAGAAAGGGCTCGGAAAGCAAGGACAGGGCACGGTGTCACTGATACCATGTACTGCTGTCACTTGAACTTTGATTTTAAATGAACAATAATCAGTTTTGGGGAAGTTTTTGCTAAGTTTAAATTTTTCATTTTGTTGGTTATAAAACGCTTAAAGCTACTACAAGGAACTGTCTTTCATATTTTGTTGATTTTGGAGGTCCCTGTGGACAAAAGTAGTATGGTTTCCACTGTAACAACTGCAAAATATAAAATTATGGAAAAGAAAATCTTCTGCTGCTTCATTTTAACTGGCTAACGTGCTACTTACTTTTGAATTTTTACATGTAAAGAAGTGCACTTGTGATGCTTAAAGTACAGTTTGTATGATGGCATATATAATAATTCTTCTGATAACTGTAGTATACATAGCTGTTTTTATTTTAAGTGTGTTAAGTTTGTATTTGTGTTTGAGTTGTGTAATTTTATGTCTATTTTTTTAATGTCCCATTTTGGAGTCAACTTCACAAACATCACATTTTGCCCAGGTTTCACATAGGAAAGATGTGATCACTGTTGGTTCTCAGCCTCTGGGAAAAAAGCACTGTTAAGTACACGAGGAATACATTTGAACAGCTTGATATTAGACAGCTTTTGTTCTGTCTCATTACCTTGGCAAATGTAATCTAGGACTCCAAAAGACTCTCATCCTTTTGAGCGCATATGCTCCCTGTGATAGTATTTTCCCCCGTATGCTCCTTCCTCTCTGAGAATAGCTGGACCTGACAACTCCTCCACCCCCACCTGCCACCACTTGGACAAAGCAGAAACTATATTCGGCAAATGAGGCAGGGAACGGAGGCCATGGTTGACTGGCCCTAAGGTGAAGGGGAAGGCTGTGTCCAGGGGGAGCAGGAAGGAGGAACCAGAAGCCGCCTTTTCGAAATGAGACCATTTCACAGACGTGATGATCTCACTTCCTGCTGGGCAGGTCCTGTGGAGCGACCTGTGATGTTGCTGCTGAAGCTGAGAGGCCGGTCTGAAGCCCCTGGAGGAACAGGAGGTCGGTGCTGTGATGTGGAGGTGATGAAACACGACATATACACAGACACAGAAATGCATACATGCATATATGAGCGCATTCATCACTGTGAGATGGAGAGGGTATAGAATAATATCTCAAACCTTTTTATACCCACAAGCCATTCCAGTATTATTCATGACAAAACTACAGAGGGATATTTAACCTCAGCAACCACCCAGCATCTTAAATCATTCTCACATTGGTGTGTGTGGGTGTGTGTGTGTGTGTATCTGCTGGGGTTTAATGCACATGGTTAAATAACTGTTTTCTGGCGGCTTGGAGACGCGTGAGACAGATTAACTGCTGCAGTTGCAATTATTACAACGACCGTTTAATTCCTGACTTGTTCATTAGCACTGAATAAAAAACATTATCAGTCCGTAATAATGAGGATGTACTGGCTTCCTGTGGCTGGACTGCAAAATGTGGTGGAGCAAACTGCTTATTCATCATGTAGATTTAATATTTATTTAAAATCTATTCAAGTTAAAATGTTGCAAGTAGTGGTGGCTAAAATGCCTTGAATCTAAATCAAATCATGTGCCTATAAACAAAGGATCACATGATGCACCAACAGAGAATGATGAACTCTGCTGTTACACTATGACTTGAATAACTAATAATGACTTGGACTCAGACTCGAGTCACAAATTTAGACTGAGAAAATCAAAAAAGACGTGCAACTCCACATGAACTTTAACACCAATGACGTGACTTCACTTTGACACTTGGTAATCAATTAATTTCTCTTCATTTCCTGAATTGACTAACATTAAAGTCTGTATAAAGAAAATTCCAAACAAAGATCCACTTTGTTTGAACCAATCCAAGAGGCCCCATCAATTAGCAGGAGAGAACCACGAAGAACCAACATCACATGCTGAGCTTCAGCTGGAAAAGAATTATACTAAAGATAATTTCTTTAATTTCACATGCAAAACTATGCAGTGGTCAACAAAAAAGCAGTATGCAAAACAAGAAATTCAAACAATTACAGATGGAAAGACAACAACTTCCAACTTTGTTCGACATTTGAATTGTCACAGTGGTGAGTCCAGGTTCTGTTCATTACATTTGGTTGAAGAGAGCATTATGACTTGTTTAGGACTTGGGACTTGTCAGTCTGGTCTTGGGACTTGCCTGTCTTGAGTGGGGACTCGACTTAAGATTGAGTGCAAGGGTCAGGACTTGCAAAACAACGATTTGGCCCTCACCTCTGGCTCTACTGAGCTTTATGGCGTCTTTCATCTCACTATTTTGGTTTTCTGGCCCTCAATCTTACTCTCACTGCTCTCATCAACATTGTTTTTGGCAGCAGCAGGCAGCCATTGTTAATATTTTTTTAAAAATGGAAAAACCTGCTCCACTGCAAGCTCAAAATAGCAGACAGGCTGCGCCATGCCATTGTTCCGAGGGCCCATTATTCCTAAACCCCAACATTACGGAAACAGTTGTTAGCTCAGTGACCGCTGGCCCTGTCCATGGTGCTGAATCAGTGGAAGTTTTGCCATTAAGTAGGCTATGTTTCTGGCCTTACACTAAATTGCATTTAAGTGGTTTTACTTTTGCAGACAAATAAAACAAAATGAAACAAAAAACATGAGTTTTACCTCAGTTGGCATGCACCCCCATCACCCAAGTCAATATGGTTACACTTAACCTAACGTTAGCAAAACTGCAGGGAGAGTCTGTCTTTTCAGAGGAATGGGCCTTTTTTTTAAACCGTTTTGGACTAGTTTTTTGACAGACAAATGGGCTTTCTTCCCAATGGGATATATTTCAGTCAAAGAAAATATTATAACACTTTAATAATCCCAGGAAATTTGCAATATTACATCAGCAAAGGGGATAGTAAATATACTATTGGGTTTTTGTAATAAGGGCTGGACAGTTCTCAGACAGACAACATTAAAGACTAGCTGGACTATAGCAGCTAAAAAGCAAGATATTTTTCTCAGGAGTTGGTGGTGACCAAAACAAAGCTAAAAGGAGAGGGAATATCGTCTTAAACTTGTCAAATGACTAGAGACATGACTTCAAACCAATGCTTATGTTGCCCAGTAACTGCTGAATGTGTAAAACAACTGCTTGCTAGCCAGGCTGCCAAGGTTAAAAATCAGTTCTCTTCCCAATACTCTCAGTCAGTGTTTCTCATGGAAACTCTGGTGCATAACAGATATAGCCTAAGTACAAAAGTGGTTTGTTTGGAATAAATAGACAAAGAACTGGGTAGTTAGCATGAGTTAGCATTTGAGCAAAAAACAAGTCAATTTGATGTTGAAATCATCCCCAGGCAGTGCAGTTTGAAGACAGTAATAATTGCTTGTCACCAAAAATGTCACCAGAAAATGGGCATTATACTGTATGATCATGTGGTCGTGTGGTTAACCTTTTTTTTCTTTCATTTTTATGCAGCTCCAGTTGTTTTTGATTTTCAAGTGAGGTCATATTGCAAAAACTGGCTCTGGTTAAGAGTCTGAAAAGGGGGAAATGTTTGAGTATTTATGCAGTGAGTTTTTTTTATTCAACAATAGAGAGATGGTCTGTATTTTATTGGGCAGAAATGCATGGTTACATAGATTTTAGATGAGGCAAATTGTTGCACCCATTTGTCATGTCTTTATAGCTACAGACATTTAAGTGAGGGTGATTATTCAGTTGGTTTTCTTTAGCAGCTTAGATCATCCACAGGATTTACAGGCCTTTTGTGTACAGCATGTTGATCTAATCCCTCTCAGAAAGTTTCTCTTTAATTCAATATACAGTAATGCTCGAACAGGACTGGGCTGCCAATTCCCCTGCAGCTGGACATAAACTTTTATTCATCTGAATAATCATCTATGAATCGTGGTTCATAAAACAAATTGTCGTTATAAAAGACATAAAGACATTTTGCGAGCAGCAGAGAGATCGTGGAGTGAGAGATTGTTGAGAAGGAGGAGATGCCGTCGCCTTGTGTGCAGAGCCTTTCCTGTGCTGCTTCCTCTTTTATGGTCTGACCTTTCTCTTAATTGGCTGCCATGTCTTTACACTGAGATTCTGTTGGTCTCCCAGCCAAGTAATTTCTCCCCCTCTTCCAGCTAAAGCGTCTCCCTCTGACCCATAAATTGGAAGTGCTTTAACCTTTCCTGAGTGCTCACTTTATAGTGCTCTCCTTATTCTTTTATTATGCAGATGAGATGGATTTTCAAATCTCAAAAAGTGACTGGTATCACTCACACCTGCTTTCTATTAAATCCTTTTTATTCTCAAATTTGTGTTTCAAAACACAAAAAAAATTTAAATTTTAAATAAAGCACATAATAAATGGAAGAATAATATTAATGATAATAATAATAATAATACATTTTATCTGCAGAGTACCTTTCAAAACATAATAACAAAGTGCTTTAAAACAGCCAAATAAAAACAGAATCCAATAAAATACACACAATAAAAACCTGAAAAGTACATGAAAGTAAAAGTAGAGTATATGGTTAAGATATAAAATGAAACAATAAAATAGATAAAGTCATAGACAGCAAGGAATCAAGTAAAAGTACATTTTAAAAAGTGTGTTTTCAAAAGAGTTTTAAAACAGGACAGAGATGTGGTTTGAGTGATCTCCTCTGGCAGGTCATTCCAGAGCAACAGGCTGTGTGGCATCTGTATAAAAATGGAAATTAATATCATGTTTACAGATTTATTTATTATTATGTTTCCTAGTGGTAATGTGAATGGAGAAAAGCAAGGGGCCAAGGACTGACTCCCAAGGGTCTCTAGAAAATCTGCAATCACAAAACTACACTAAAAAACAAACACAACAACACTAAAAGTCTTGTAGAAAAGTTTTGTAGAAATGATAAAGCCAGTGTAACACAGCACCAGAGATGCCAACTCATATTTTAAGATGCTCAATAAAATAAAAATTGAATGAATGATGTTAATTTGCTCACTGTAGTTAATCTCTTTAAAACAGAAAATAATATGACTGTATAAAGAAGCTCATGCTCCTTTGTACTGCCTGTTTTATTGCAGGCATTTCCAAGAGATAAAAATATCTTCTCCTCATTATAGTCAGTAATCCCTGACTGTGAATTTTATGAATTTTATTTTTATAGCACCTTTAAAAACATGGTTACAAAGTGCTTTAAACTGCTGAATAAAAACAAAATCTAAAAATAATACCATATTAAAAGACATTATAAAGGATCATGAAAGTAAAAATAAAGTATATAGTTAGTTATAAAGTGAGCAGCAGTTTTTAACTTAATTTAGGCATGCACTAAGAGTGGTGAATTGATTGCTATAGCTGAGGTTGAAAGAGAAATAAAGCTGTGTGTCATCTGCATAAAAATGGAGACAAATTTTATTTATAATTATATTTACAGATTATGTTTCTTACTGGTAACATGTAAATGAGAAAAGCAGGGGCCCAAAGAGTGACTCCTGAGGTACTCCATAAAACAAAGATTCTGCAGATCTGCAATCCCCAATAACAACACTAGTTTTGTAAATCTGAGTTTAAAATTAGTTCATCCAGATTTAAAATTAAGCAGAGCTCTGTTGCACAATTTAAAATTAATCTCAATTTAGTAAAGCCAAGTTTAGTAAAGCCAAGAGTTTAATCAATATGGAGATACTTGCTTACTTGCATTAAAATAAATAAACAATAATAAATAAATTCAAGTGCTACTGGGACCTACGGGGGGAAACCCTTTCTGCTGTATGCTAGCTAGCTAAAAAGTAGGGGAAAAATAAAAATGGCATTTGCTAGCTAGCTAAAAGAAATACTAAATGTTATATTGTTTGTTAGATGTCTAAAAAAGAAAAATGTTACACTGTTTGCAAGCTAGCAACTTTTTAAGTTTTTAAAAAGTTATGTTTGCTAGCTAGCTAAAAAGTTGACAAAACATTACATTCTTTGCTAGCTAGCCAAAAAGTAAAAACAAAAAAAGTTATATTGTTTGCTGCACCAGCATGTCATCCACCACTTACCTCAAATATTCAGACACCACAGCCATCCTCGCTCTACTTGCAGATAACCACTCTGTTCTGGACTACGACAACACAATCACACACTCAACCCAGTGGTGTGAAGATTACCATCTCAGTGTCAGTAAAACAAAAGAAATAACCCCAGTAGCCTCTTTTCATCAACAACCAAGCAGTGAAAACTGTGGACAGTTTCAGATATCTTAGAGTCACACTGGACAATAAACTCAGCTTTGACCAACGCACAAATGACATTAAAAAGGAGCAATCAAAGACTTTCTGCCATCCATAAGCTTAAAGGACTACATGTTGCCCCCCACCTCCTCCTACTGTTGTACCGGAGCATTATTCATCCATCCAGCTGCACTGCTCCACCTGCTTCTTTAACATGTTATCTGTTACCAACCAGACTAAACTCACAGGCACAACCAATACTGCTGCCAGAATAACAGGTCTCCCCACACCAACCTCACAGAACTAAACAATAAGGCCATAGCACGCATTGCAACCACAATAGCACAGAGCACCACACACGCACTCCGCCACCATCTGACCCTACTGCCCTCTGGGTGCAGATACAGAGCTCTGAGGTGCAGAGGGGTTCGCTTTGGGAAAAACCTGATCCCACCTGCCATTGCTGCCTGAAATAAGAGACCTCGTTGAGTGTATTCTGTTGTTATTGTGTGCTATGCTTGTTTTTGTGTCAAAGGATGGTGCTTGTTTGTTGACCAGTGTGTACAGTGCTGTGGAAATGCATCTAAGTCTAAGTCTAGCTAAACAGTTAAAAAATATAAGTCTAAAATCTAAAATAGGCAGCCATTTATAAAGTTAAACCTCCTCAAGTGTACGTTTAAAGTTAATACTGGGTCACCGTTTAAATTCGAGTTTAAAGTTTTGGTGCAACAGGATTAAATTTCTCGGTTTAGAGTAAAATGGTCTAAATTCAATCTTTCTTAATTTAAGCTAGTTTAAAAGTTAACATAATTTAAAATCAAACCATGATTGAATCAGGTTTAGAAATTGGTGAAAAAGTCCTATTTTGTAGAACTAGTAAACTAGTCTAAAACAGCACAAGAGATGCCAACCCATTTTTTTAATACACTCAATTAAAATTGAATGAATGACGCTGATTTGGTCTTTAAAGTTAATCTCTTTAAAACAACGTAACATGACTGCGAAAAGAAGCAAATGCTGCGTTGTTGTGCTTGTATTACTGCAGGTATTGCCAAGAGATAAAAAAGTATCATCTCCTCATTATAGTCAGTAATCCCTAATTCACTTAAATCAGCAGGCATGTAATATTCCTCACAAAAGAAAAAAAAAAACAGATCATAATCAGAAATGATGGCCTAGTTTGCTTATTTCATCCAGTTATCTATAAAAGTCATTACATGTGCATTAATCAACCATCTATTAGGCTAAACAAGGTTCATAATATATCTGTGAAAGTGTATGTGTGTGCTCGAGGTGTAATATACTTGATGTATTGATATGTTTATTTCAATTTATTTCAAGACCTCATCCTGCGACTCTGACCCTGAAATCAATACCTTCATTTATGGTCCACCACCTTCAATCAATTCTGCCCCCGTCTCCTCTCCACGATGGACTGCCTCTGACTGGACACATGTAAGCAGAGCTCCATAGCTCTCTCAAGCTCTCCTTTTTTTTCCTGCTGGCTGCCTTCTGTGTCGCTGTGCAGTGGGAGGTAACTGGTCACTCAAATCCTAGATTGGCTGCCGGTCATCATCCTACAGCTTTCCCCGGCTCTTTTGCTCTCCTGCCCTCCTTTCTCGCCGTCCTCCTCCGGCTTTCACCTCCCCTGCTCTGCTCATGACTGGCAGCTATATGGCTCTGATTCATGATAAACAAAGCGCGCAGCCAACGGCGGAGTGAGAGAAGCACATGCAGAACAAATGCAAATGGCCTTTAGTTCTGTCATGAGCTTCTTCTCTTTCCACGCTGTGCTCTCTGTCTCACCATGTCTGCCGTACTTATCGGCAGAAATGTATAATCTCATTCCTGTGAAATATAGCTGCTGTATACATGGAGATATGGTGTGGCATCCCTTTGACCACACTGCAAAATTGTGTTCGTACACACATAATCAAAGCCATTGAGAGCACCGCCGGGGCCTGGCGAAGGGAGATTTAGCCATTTAGCCTGGTCACCTCCTTTTAGAAAAGCATAAGGTTGAGGAAAGCCAGGAGGTTTTATTCTTCTTAAAAAGCATGCATGAGCTGGCAGTATTGCTCAAACAGCCCTTTGCCTCCTCTGGATTTATTAGCCAATTTCCACTACCATTGTCTTTCACTTCAATCTCAGAAGTGAGGGTGCAGCGGGCAGAATATAGGGCTGCAATCATCCGAGTGTGTGGCGACAAAACCTCCAGCGCTCGCACCTGGAACTCAATAGATATTCATGAACATTCTCGTATTTAGAGAAGGAAATAACTTAATACCGACAGTGTCGATGGAATAATAGCCATTTCCTGCCTGACTTGCAGCCCCTCAGAAAATGAGATTGCGCTGGCCGTCATTTTTCTTGTCTGCTGGGTGTTTCCACGCAGAGGTCTATGGCTGCAGCTATGCTCCCTGCATCGGCAATGAGGTACAGATAGAGAGAGGTGGAGGAAGGAGGGAGGGCTGGGTGACTGAGTGAGATAGGCCGACTTCAACAGGAGACGGAGGATTTGTTGTCAGATTTACCATGAATAAAAATAGAGGTTAAATAGAAAATAAAAACATAAAAATATAACAGAATCGTAACGTGCATCATTTTGGTGTCCCTCATCCCACCCTGGTTTCTGGAGGTGAAAGACCTCCCGGGCTTTAGTGTAAACAGCCCTGAGATGCTGCTCCCTGGCTCAGCCAAGGCAAATATTTCATTACCATGATTAAGATTGATTACTTCTGCAAGGGACAGAAAATACAAGAGTGTCCACTAAGCAAGAGAGAGCAAAAAAACAAAAAAAAGTAGAGTGAGAAAAAGAAGATAGAAGGGGGAATTGAGTGACGTGAATGGATGCCTGACCTGAGAGACAAAGGAATCTTTCAAACTATTCCTTACCATTACTCGGCCTGTCACGTTACCGCCGCCACTGGTCTTATAAATTAACCATCTCACAGAGGAGCTCAATCCTGCAACCCGCTCTCTCTTCCACAATTAGGTTTCTCCTCTTTGTAAGCCTTCCTTATCTCTTTGCTTTTACTCAGGCCTTCATCAGCACAGACATATATCACGATTCTCCTCTTCATTCCATTCTCATTCAGGCCTTCATCCTCACGAGTGCGCAGCATTCATCATGAGCCGGAGAAGGTCCGTTTAAGATTCTAGTAAGGATTGTTGCTACAAGTGCTACAGTGGAAAAGCTCCAGAAACATAAATTTTGAGCTATAAGAAATGAAAAGGTTCACTAAAGCCACATCCACACTGATACAGTTTCATTGTAGAACAGTTTTAGAATGAAAATGCATATCACATGATTATTCACGTGCACTCGGCATGTGTGTAAACAGGAAGCAGATAGCACTGAAAAAATTTGTTTGAAAAAAATGTTGGACAAAGTTTAAAAAATTTCTTAAGTTGGTCACACACTTTTTTTTTTTTTTCCCAAATTAAGTTAACAAATTATATGAACACAGTTTGCATTAATGCAACCTAAATTTAAGGCAGGTCAACAGAAAAGTTTTTCCAGTTTTCCAACTCAATCATTGGCTTTAACCAAAAGTAAAATACTGCTCCTCAACAACCTAATAGTACTGTTTCAGGAAAAATATTCTTCATAGTAACCTTAGTGTGTTATTTCAGTTTGTTAAATATAATAAATATAACTGCTACTCTTAGCATGACTTAACGTTAGCCTGATGTAACAGTAGCTGATTTCGTTCAGTGACTTTACAAAACTTAAGCAACACAACTTACCTAATATATTATTTGATCACAAAATATAATTTTGTCTTACATTAGACTTACTTTCTTAACGTGACACCAAGAAAAGTAGAAAAGAGGAAAAGTTCAATTGTGGGGTGAAAAATCTGGACGTGGTGGACATGGGTGTCCTGACATCAGACGTACAATACTGAGAGAAACCTAACTGCTGTTCTTTTACTGAAATAAGAATGACAGGTTAAGTTTAAAGGGTGTCATTTGAAGTTATTACAATCCACAAAAATACTTCTATCACTAAAGCAGAAAGCTGAACTCATTCATTATGTTACTTCAGCTACTACTGAAATAAACTTTTTACAGTGTGTATACTTTGTAGTTGGAGTTGCAGAAAATACTATGAATGAAGAACAGCAAAGGCAAAAAGCAGTAATTGCATTACAAAAACAGCTGCTGACATCGAGCAGTGGTTCTAAACCTGGGGGCTGGGGGCCACAAGATGATTTCTAGGCGTCACCAGGTGTTCGCGGAATAAAATGAAATAAAATTTTGTGACAAGCAGCATGATGAGGGCTAGGAAGCAACTCTCAGAGACGTCAGCCCTTTAAAAGCATGGGTCTTCATCAGGGAGTCTGCACCCCAGAGGGTCCTCAGAGTTACTGCAGTGGGTCTGCCAAAATGATTGTGATTTTGTTTCCCCTAAAATTTAAAATACATCTGAAAATACACATTAATGTGAATCTAAGATATAGTTAACAGAGAAAAATTGGCCCATTCAAAAAGAAAACCCAAAACATTTAATTTACCAAGCAATGACAAAAGCTAGCTAACCTACTAAATCACTGTGCAGCACCGACTGATGATGGCAAACTAGTTAGCTATGTATTATTGAATCATACTGCCCACTTCAGCAGCATTATCCCAAGTGTAGAGGCACTCTTGTAAGCCACAAGAATCGTTCCATAACTTAACATGCAAGAGACTCTGGCATCAGCCTACTTTCCACCCCAGAAACCACCAACGAAAGTGCAGAGGGTGAGACTAATGCAGCTAACATCCTCCCTGCTCTGTCTCTCTATCAGACGAGGGGTCCTTTGCCTGAAGAACATTTAAGATGCATGCCTTAAAGACCTTAGTAGCATGGAAATGAGAGCCATATTTTAGACTGGGGAGCAATTTTTACATTAGATTACCTGTAGCAGTGATGTAATATGAGTTTGGTAGCTTTCACATGATACACAATAATTCCTGACCAGCCTCAGGCAGACGGGGGATGGGAGGCCGCGAACACCAACCTGAAATTACGTGGTGGTCGGGAGGCTTAGAACCTCTGGCATAGACAATAATGTCAGCAACATCTGTAATTCCTTTCCATGCTGAATTAGTCGTTCATAGTCAAGGCTGATGTTTTCTACTGGAAAAGGGTCAATGATCAATAAGGTAAGGATACTTTTTGACTGATCAGGAAGTGAATGAGGGTGTCTCCATCTTTGTTTCCGCTCGTGCACAGGTACATGGCGGTGAGGCTAAATTTGGTTTACAACTTTCTATTGATTCATGCATTGCATATATTTTTTGGCACATGATAACAAGTCCCCACTCTATCCTCATGCACCTCTACTCTTCCTGGTGTTTCCACTTAACAACTTGAAAGCACATGGACAACAGAAGTTCCCATCTTGGAAACTGGGACCATCCGAGGAGCAGGTGAATGCACTATTAGTGTGGATGTAGACATTGCACACAAATCCAAAATTTACATTGTTGGTAGACTAATCCAGATTTTTTTTAAGTTCATCGTGTCAACCTTTTGCTTTCTCTGCCGCTGACAGACTGTAAAAGAATCAAGAGCTTTTAGTACTAGCAGGTATAACAAAATTGCACCACTGAACGCACAAATGGCTTGACTCCCTTTGTGTGTGGCTGCAGAGATTTAAGACCAAATCCAGGAATGGGTGGCTGAGCTTTGGCCACTTCAGTATGTCTGTCTGCTGGGCACACAGACAGCAGTCTGAGGAGGAAAAGTCTTGCTATTTTTGGCTGAGTTGAGAGGCTCTTTTCTGTGGGTTGCTCCGTGAGAAGCAGGGATGGAGAGAAAAAGCGTCTGTGGGTGTGTGTGGTAATTCTGTGTGGGATAATAGTATGAATTTGCATTGTAGGGAGAGAGTTCAGAGTTGCAATAAACAGGGGTAGAGACAATGAAAGAGTGTGGAGAAGTGGTGGTAGTACTCGGGGAGTTGGAGGCAAGGGGTAGAGGAGTGTTTAAATTAATTTGATCTTGGATGCCTCAGAGACGTGGCCGGTGTGAGCTAGCCACGCACCCGGACAGAAACCTGAGCAGATTGCACCGCTGCTTTGTATTCCAAATTAATTGGCCTCTGAAGATTGCCCTCCGCCCCTCACAACACTACTGATGCACATTTTCCTCCCCTCAATTAAAAGTGAGTACCCCACATGCAGCCCTCTCCCCTCATTCCCAGTGACTTCTCGCTCTCCTCGTTACCGAAAACAAACTGGGCCTTCACATCAGAGCTTAGCAGGACTGTGGGGGTAAAAGTACAATTAAAGGCAGGAGGAATTATACGTTCCATGAGTCTGTAGTGATTGTCATTAATTGCACTTAAAGGACGAGGCTGCCTGCATTTCACATTTTACTGTTGCAAACAAATCCAGTGAAAAGAGCAAAACCAACAATGATGCCTGTGGAGCCAAAGCCTGATGTATCTTATTCCTCTGTGCAATAGAACTCACATTATAGCAATATGTAACAATAGTGCATGCAAAAAATTAGTGCAGCAGTCCAAATAGGAAGTTGACAGTATAGACTGTATATTAAACAGTTTGAAATCCTATTAAGATTGAAGCAAGTTGTACCGCCACAAAGTTTCCCAAACTTTTTTTTTCCTAAGGACCCACTTTTTAAAATAATGACAAACCATCGCAACCCAAATCACAATAGGCCTTATCGATAAATTTTGGGAAGAGTTCATTTGGAAAAATAACATGGGACATTTTATCTGATTTCATAAATGAGACAAAATAAGTGTGTTTGGATGGAACTACCAGGCTCTTGTTTTTTCCTCTCATCAGTAAAACAATATACACACTTTAAATACTTGATACTGCAGGTATAAATCTTACATTTGCAGAATTTTCTCCAATTCTTTGGGGACCCAGATAAAATCTCCTGTGACCCACCTGTGGGTCCTGACCCAATCTTTGGGAATGACTGCATTAACATATCGCTGACTGCGATTTGTTTTTTTTAATTTATGTCTCTAGCAGGAAACACATTGGTCAGAATTTGGTCTTTTCATAGGATTTGATGACAGTGATACTTATATTAAAGCCAGCCTTGAATATACTCGGTGACTGATCTGTTCACACCAGGGATCAGAAAAAGACATCATTTACTGTGTAAATAATCTCACTCCAAAAAAAAAGGACATCTTTTGCTTTTCTCCTCCTAAAATTATCCTAACATTATATTTTGTATTTCTCCATACAGCTAATGATGAAAAGCCCCACAGAGAGACACTTTTGGGAAATTTTAGCTTTCAACTTCCTAAAGTGTTTTGTGTGTTTACTCTTATGAATTGAGTCTCTTAGGAGTTCCAGTTAACTCAAGAGCACACTGAACATTATTTTCTTTTTTGAGGGTTAATTAATGAAAAGCTTTTATTAAAGTAAGAGCAAAAAAGGCACAATTAATGGAATTGCTGAGAACTTTTTTTTTTTTTTTTTTTACATCCATATCAATTACCAGGCTTTATGTGTGGCAGGGAGCATTACATGTGAAATGTGGCCTGCATAACAGGTCTGATTGTTTGGTTGTTCTGTTCTTTATGAGCTGTGAAAGCTCCCTGAGCAGCAGGGGGGCAGTTTACAGCTCTACGTGCGATACACACAAGACATTATTATCTGGCTCCCTATAACTGAACCCCCTCTCCTTGATACACTCAGAGGAACAATACCATACCGTAACAAAATGGTCACGATAAACAAGCGAAAAATATCTTGACTTCAGCTCACAAGCGAGGTCTGTGTTTGATCTCTTATACCATAACCTTCTCCGTAGAGTCACGGATGGAGAAAAGTGATCTGTCTTGAAGTAAAAATAGTAGAAAAGTGTTCACAACTGACATATTTATTTATGAGGGTTCAGAAGTTTTGAGGGGAAGTAAAAAATGTAGGATGAATCTATTTATTGAACAAAGGACAGCAAAACACCACAACAAACATCAGGCGAAAACACTCAAGATCCAAGATATTTCAGTCAGGAGAGATGTGAAAATGTTCTCAGAGGAGAATTGCCCCTGCGGACGACAAATGCCAAAACAACTCTGACAAAGAAAGAAAGGAGGAAAATATGAGTGAACAGAAGGAACAACAATTATTTATGTAAATAATGTGCCATTGCTGCTTATAATTAGTGGGAAAATTAAGCAGGAAAGAAAAGGAGGGGGAAAAAACATCACGCATGTCACCCAACTAATTTTTCTCATGCAAATTAACAATCGAAATTATAAATGGAAATGGTGTTGTTGTGATCGAGAGAGAAAGGGAGAGAGCAATGAGAGATGCCCTGCTTTTTTTCTTCTTTTCTTCACTCTGTTTGGAATTCATTAGCTGCTGAAGCAAGCAGAGGCAGATGTAGTTTGACACAAAGGGTGAAGTCGATAGCAGCAGCAGCAGGAGAGAAGTTAGGATTATTGTTTTGGACAGAATGGCCTTAAAATTATGATAGTTTCATGCAAGGGGGCAGAAGGAAGAAAACAGTTGTGAGATTTTAACACACTTCAAAAAAATCTCCATCCATCAATTCTTATATTGATTATTAAATCTTAAAGGAGCAATATGGAAGACCCTAGTGTTCCCACAATGAGTACAGCAGTCTAAATAGTGAGTTGGGGCCATAAACAATATATTAAATATGTTAAATCCCTATTTAATTTATGACCCATGGTTGGTTGAGACTGAAGCTCAGGCAGTTTCCTGCAGCTGTAGGAGGAGCTGCAAGACAGCGCAACATTACACTTTGACAATGACAACCGATGAAGAGTCCTACACTGTAGATTATCAGCCTTATAACTGTCATTGTCTGTCAATGAAAGTTAAGTCCATTACCCCCCCCCCCCCCCAAAAAAAAAGAAAAAAAAAAAAAAAAAACCAAAAAAAACAATGCTCTGAAAATACACACTCTGAGTTGGATTCAGTGACTGCCTGCCAGACTCCATACATTTTGCTCAGTTTCACTGTTATAACATCTACTCCTTTGAAAAGATTATGATGATTTCACAACTCATAAACAACATTTACTCTACAAACATCCAGCATTAATTTGAATCTAAGAAACATGAACGGCAAACAAGACTTCCAAACGGGAATGGAAATTCAAAGGAGAACATGCTGGCTGGACATGGTCATTTTATGATTTAGTACAGTAAATATTAGGTTACGCGAATCCGAATACATTATTCAGACAGCACAAATGAGGTCTATCCAAGTAGTTCAGTATTTGGAACTGAGCTCCTGATACTTGCAGAGTTAAAAAAAAAAAAGAGTTGTATCTATCTAATCACTGATTCAGTGCACTGATGTCCCTTTAACTGGATATTTATATAATGTATATCTGTACTGTAGAGTTTCTATTTCCACTGCAAAACAAAATCTTTTGATTTATATAAAATTGTCAGTTTCTGATGTTTCAATATTCCCAGCTTCAGACAGATCAAAAATTAGGTTTAGTTAAAAATGAAGAGAGAGAGAGATAATTGCAAGTAGATTGCCGATGATTATTAGGTTAGAAAATAAAACATTTCCCTGATTTAAAAAGGCGTGTGGTACCACGTCCACTTCTGGTCTTCTATCTGAATTTTGATACAGATGAGGATGTGAAAATGCAATTTTGATGCTTTGTAGACACAATAACAGCATTGCCAAAAAATATTACTTTGGAAAAAAAAAAACTTTAACAAGGTGTCTGGTATAAACCAGACCACTTCATCATCCATCCGAATACAGATAAGGATAAGCATGAGGATGTGGAACTTTAATTCATAATTAATTATATGTCAGTGTTAAATAATTTTGATACTTTGTTGTCACAGCAACGTCATTGGCAATAAATATTAGGTTAGAATATAAAACATTTTCCTGATTTAACAAGACTTAAGGTATAAATCAGGCCCATCCACAGTCTTCTTTCAGAATACAGATACAGATAAGTTTGACAGTGTGGAAATTTAATTCATAATTAAACTGTATATCAATATTAAATCATTTTGATGCTATGTAGACAAAACAACTGCATTACCAATAAATATTAAGTGAGAAAATAAAACATTTTACAGATTTTCTAGTGTAAACCAAATACAGATACAGATTATTTTGTTGGTTGAACAATACAGATACAGATAATGACATGTCTTTGCACCTCTAGTAAATATATACACATTTATCCTTTAATACCTGTT
Organism: Lutjanus argentimaculatus; assembly: GCA_034769285.1. Taxonomy (NCBI): domain Eukaryota; kingdom Metazoa; phylum Chordata; class Actinopteri; order Lutjaniformes; family Lutjanidae; genus Lutjanus; species Lutjanus argentimaculatus. Next base: position 16,442,841 of record JAWZSL010000017.1, read on the forward strand.
TGCATGGCTTAAACCTGCACACCTGGCCTGACACTCCAGGTGTCTTGCGAGAGAGTCAGTGTAGTTTTTCTGGCATATTTGTCCTGTTTTTGTCCATCTGTGGTGGCCCCTCAGTGTAAAAGCTGACCTGTGCTATCCACTTCTCTGTCCATAACACAACACACAGATCAGATGTGCTGAGGTGCTGACACAGTTATCAGACACAAAATCCCCGCTGCTCTCCCAGAGAGAGCTGCTGGTTGCAGGGACTATAAAGGCAGTGTCAATGAGGGTGTGATAACTGTGAAAGTCTGTCTACATGTGTCTCCTGTCTGCTCGTCTCTCCTGTTCCTCCTCGCTCACCACCGGCACCTCACACACACTGCGACCTGCTTTCTGCCTCCCCTCTGTCATTGGGAAGTGTTTTTAAAAGGAGCCGGGATCAAACGAAGTCGGAAAATGCCTGTCTGGCGTTCATCTGACAGCCCTGCATCCTGAACCCTTTTAAAAGAGGGTGCAGAGGAAAAAAGGGAGAGAAAATAGGACATGTTTCGCACAATTTATGCAGCGTTAATTTTCCAGCCCACGCGTCGACTGTTTACAGAGTCCTGCGCATCTCAAACCTCCGTCTCTTGTTCTCTACCCCCCCTTCTCTCTCCCTATCTCTCAAACCACAATCCCTCCTTTACTTTTTCCTCCCACCCCCCTCACTTTTTGTGGCTTATGTTATTCTGATTTTTTTTTCCCAGTCTTTTTTGTGTCACTAGTGAGGATGCTCTCCCTTGGGGTGGCTAAATTTACATCTCTCCATATGACAAACACAAACAAAGAAGCAAATAAATCAAATGTGAGGTGGAGAAGGAGAGGAGGAGGGAGAAGCAGGGTGGATGTTTATCAGTCTCAGAACATATATATGTATAAAATAGTATAATATTGATAATCTATGAATAGATGAGCACCATAATGACTGAATAATCCTCTATAGGAACCAATACTGAGCTTTGTTTTTTATTTAAAGACTGCATAGACAAAGTAGCACCATTAAAATCCAAACTGTCTTCAACAATGACACCAGATGACAGCTGGCTTGACAGCTTTTGGATAATAAGATTTGATTTAAAAAAATAACACACAAAAAAGAAGTTCAAAATAAAAAAAAATAAAATAAAAGTGCTAACTAGAACCATACAAGTTTCTTCAACTGTCCCCATAGGCAAACCCTCTTTGGTTTGTTGTTGAACCTTTTGGAGCCTTTTCAGAGGGTTTTACTGCACACCCAACATAATGGATTATACCTAGACCCATCTGTGCAAGGTTTCACTTCAGAGAACCCTTCTATGGTGAAATGGTTCCACCTGGAACCCTCTCCAGGGGCTTATATCCAAAATCTTTACAGCCTCTAAGGGTGCTAACAAGAACCCACCCATGACCCACCAACATGAAACAATTTATTTTACAATTACCGTTGTTTCAATTCATCCTTTAACACCTACGCTTTTAACAATCCTCGAAGAAATCTCTCTTCCAAAAAGGATTATTTAGAAAAAGGTTCTTAATGGAACCATGAGATCAGGTTGCAACAACAAAGATTAATTTAATCCCAGATTAGTTCTGATCAGGGTTCAGCAAAGCAAAGTTTAAAATGAGTAAATCCAGATTTAAACTTAAGCAGAGCCAAGTTTAGTGATTTAAAGTTTAATCAATATGGAGAAACTTATACCCAAATAATAATAATAATAATAATAATAATACTAATAATAATAATAATAATACATTATGCTGTTAGGACCTAGTCAGAATAAAGGGAATGGAGGGAGGTGGATAACTTCTGTATTCTGTATCAGTTGCATGTTTTGTTTCATTAGCTGGCTAAAAAGTTAAAAAACAACAACATTGTTTTCTAGATAGAAACTTTCTTTGAGGAGCTTTCATTTATCTCAAAAGGGCAGCTATTTTAAACGTTCAACCTCAAGTATAATTTTAAAGTTCATATCACATGAAAATTAAATTGCATTTTAAAGTTCGGTGCAACAAATTCAATTCAATCTATGGTTTAGAGTAAAAACTAAGCTGCAAATTTAAAGTAATGTATTTCAACATAATGTAAAATTAAACCATGGTTTAAAAATACATCTTTGTTGGTCTGACAAAGAACCTTTTCTTCAAAAAAAAGATTATAGTTCTGCGTAGAAGCTCAGCCCCTCAGAAAGAACCTTTATTTCTAACAGTTGGGATGTGTGTAGTTGTTTTCTAAGTGTATACGTGCTACAGAAAAGAGAGACTTGACTGGACAGGAGGAGCCATTACCTCAACACCGCACAGTGTCACCTGTCATCTCTCTCCAGGGACCACGTCACACATCCAGGTTGGATGTGTGTGTGTGTGTGTGTGTGTGTGTGTGTGTGTGTGTGTGTGTGAGTGAGTGCTGGCGTGTGTGTTTGAGTGTGTGTCAAAGGAGTCTGGAGAAACTAACCGCCATCACCGCTCCCGCCCCTCCCAACACAAGCTCAGTTTACCATAAAATTTCACTTATGAAAATTCATGCGGCGGAAATAAAGCCCAAAAGAGTCGAGTTGTGCTCAGTTCCTGTTTGTTGCTGCGAGTCTGTGCGGTAAGTATGTACATATATGTACGTGCAGGGCTTCAGCAGGATGGAGGATTCATCAACAATACACTACACACATGTATCAGAGCCTGGTGTCTATTTCCTCCTCCTCTGTCTGCTGCTTCTATATCTGAATATTGAGAGGAGCATCGGGTGGGGGCTTCAGTAGAAGAGGGGAAGGCTTGATCAGTCTCTTCCCAAATGTTGTGTGTGTGTGTGTATGTGTGTGTGTGTGCTTGTGACAAGCAGAGGAGCCCTGCTGTGTCTCCACGCGTCCTCTCTGATACATTATTAATTAGGCAGCGTTTAGAGTAACGAGTGGAGCATTTGAGCCCCCTCTCCCCCCCGCCCTCGGTGACACGCTCCCTGGGAATCCGCTGTGTGACTGCAGATCAGAGGAAGCGACAATCCGACACTGCATCACCACCTTCCAGGAATACCAGAGAGCTGGGCTCCCGGGGAGATGGAAGACAGGAAGTATCACAATACATCCAGCTGCATCTCTCTGCTCGCACTCACGCTCACGGAGGTCTGCAGGAGTCTGTCCGCTAAAGACCTCTGGTATCCAGATGTGAAAAGTAACTAAAGTACTAAAGTACTCTGCTTTGATACAAAGTTGGTGTATTAGCATTTAGCACTACAGATATAGACGTTTTTTTTAAAGGGGCAGTTCACCCCAAAATCCAGATTACAAATTTTTCCCTTGGCCTTTAGTGCTATTTATCCATCAAGAATATTTGGTGTGAGCTGCAGAGTTTTGGAGATATTGGCCATAGAGATCCAACTTTCTTTCTGTAGTAGAATCTACCTGACTACTATCCAGGCACAGTATCATTGATGATTGTCAGAACAGTGGAAAGACAAACCAAGATGGTGTTGGTGAGTTTTATTTTCTTTCTGTTGACTTTGAATAAATTGTCTTTCATGATGATAAATTTACTGTTTCTGTAAATGGAGTCTGGTGCTTTGGTGAGAGATGCATCAGCTGTTTCTGATTGAATAAAAAAGATCTGACTCTTTAAAAAAAAAGGTTTCTCTCTGTAGCGATCCTTTCTATAATGTTGTCAGACACTTAACAATCTGAGCCTTCAGTATTTTTAGCTGACATACTTGGATGGTGCGCAATTGCCCATATGGATTACATTGCAGCTCGTTTCGTGACTGACGCTGCAGCGGTCTTGCTCAATACTGGACCAGTTTAAAAAAACTGTTGTCCACATTAGCCCTTAAGACGCAAAAACATGGTAAAATAGGATCCAGGTTGAAAAACACTGAAGTTACCCTTTAATGTTTTACATACTCGAACACCAAAACTTATAATAACAGCTGAGTTTGAGTTAGTTTTTCAGAGAACACGTCCTGTCTCACACTCTTTCCTCTTTCTACTTTTTCAGTACAATCTGTCCCTAACCTTAACCAAGTGCTGTGAATGCCTTAACACTATCACAAAAATCATTTTCAAGTTTTAGTCGCTATGAGGAGATAATGTGTTGCAAGAGTGGACATTCTAGAATAAATAAATGAAAAAGGTTGTCAGTGAGCATCGATGAACATAGTGAACATCAACAACAAGTATTTTTAGTAGATTTCCTTATGCTAATTATAAAAAATTCCTTGGCCCTCCACATTTATACTAGTGTATAAATGTGGTTTTCAGGAGACAGGGTTGACTGGTCGCCCAGCCATATTAAACAGGCCTTCAATATAAAAGTGTCAATAAAATAACATTTCAAATAGGGCAATTCTTCAGAGTGAGCCATTATGATTTTGATATCTCAGTATATTCTACTATTAACAAGTCGAGTAAGATGTTCAGCGCCTGATTTTACAGGCATTTGCAGGGGACTGCTTTCTTCACTGGACTCAAACAAAAGAGTGGGAGATAATTTAGGCACACACTCTTTGCCCCTATATGTTGTATTTCCACAGCAGCAGTGAGCATTAAACCACATAGAGTTGGATAATATATTACCTTATAACCTGTTTATGTTTTTGATATTTTCAACTATGTAAAATTTCTACATTTTTATAGTCTCATGCAGTTCTGTCCTTACTGTTGTGTTTGTTGTCTAGTAATGTAGCTGGAGTAGCCATGTCCCAATGAATCCATTCTCTAGTTTGATGTATCACACATATCCAGCGTTACTTTGTCAGTGATAACTTAAATGGCTTTGAAAGTGTGACAGTGTGTTTGTGAGGCTGGAAAAATGGTGGGCGAGTTGTGGCACTTAGAGGATCAACAGCATGTTAATGAGCCACAAATCCTCCTCCTCTCCTCTCCTCTCCTCTCCTCTCCTCCCTCTCCTCTCCTCTCCCTCTCCTCTCCTCTCTTCTCCTCGCCTCTCCTCTCCTCTCCTCTCTTCTCATCTCCTCTCATCTCCTGCTCTTCTTCCTTTGATTCTGATAAATGAACATTGATTGGCAGCTGCTTTTTCTTATTATCATACACCTCTCCCTCTGATAAATAATCCAATGCAAACTTCCACCTACCAGTTCAGTCATCTGCATCTTTCCTCTCTGCTGTTAGTCCTTCTATTGTTTAGCATGATTCATATTTTGGGTCATAACCCCCCCTCCCTCCCCCTCCAGTGCATGTTCACATTATACTCATCTCTTTCTGCTATTACTGTCTGACTAATTCAATAATTTTCTCTCCCCTTTGTCATCCCTTCAGCTCCCCCCCTTCTCTCCTCCGTCTGCCCTTCAAATCTTCTGGGTCTGGCTGAGTCTCTGTTGTCTGCCTCATTACTGACTGTTCAGCCATTTGATTTCCTGAAACGGCTGTGCAGCCACGCTGAGACCTTCTCATCCCTATTATTGTCCACCACATAAACAAACACACACACACACAACATGCACAAGCACACAGAGGTATAAAGACACTAAGCAGCCTCTCCATTTTTCTTGTATGATGCATGCTACATCAATGAATATGTGGACTTTCTGTGTTTCTGTTTGCTACATGCGGAGCGCCCGAGCACCGGACAGTGTTATAGTGCAGCAAAGCGTGATGGTGACAGCTAAGATTTAGCTTTTATTTTTCCAGGGCTACTCAGCAGAATGTAAAAAGTGCCTCCATAAAGAAGTGTATCGTAGAGCGACTGCCTGTGATTCCACACCACAGTTGGCGATGACACCGCCATTCCTCTTAGTGACGGATGCACTGTTGCATCCTCCCAACTCTCAGCTCCACTCAGGTTATGAATGTTGCTGGCATAGCGAGGAAATACTGGGGCAAGTCTTTTTCTTCACTACTTTCTGTCTGAGGCAGAATTCAAGTCCCAACCAAAAGACCTAAAAGCACCAACATGAGATCATATTAGTGCAAAGATAAAATTTAAACAGAGTCCATGTTGACTGGTGACTGGGGGGAAACAAATGTCAAGGAGTGCCAATTCTGACCAGTGAAAATAGGTTAGCAAGTGCATGCAACTTTGTGAAAAACAGAACCAGGGTGAGTGCTTTTTCAAACATCCAGCACATCATTTAACCTGTTGGCTGATACTTGGAACATGTTAGGACATCTTCATTGGGAAAAAATGAAACATAATCTCATATTCGCTCATATTTGCATCTCTTTTACAAAGCATTTTCATGGTTAGGTTAAGCCTCGACCTGGAAATTTCCAACCACAAGTGCTAGCTATAACCCCTCACAACCTGCTGGACTACTGCAGGGTCTCAACATGTCCACCGTCTACCAGCATGTTACAGCCAACAGCAGGTAACACAGAATAATATGAAATTTCTTGTCTGAGCTTGAAGAATTGCCGGGGCTTCTTTCTCTTGCCTTCTGAGTGATTGACTGTCATTTTTCTGCACCTTGCTTTGTTTTCCTTTTCTGTGATTGAATCAGCATACAAATTAGGCTCAAGTGATTGAGCAGTGAACTGCAGGTTTGGAGGCCTCTTGTCTCTCCCAGTGACAGATGTGACCGGAGGAATCTTCTGTTATTGTCCTATATCCACCCGAAACTCTGATAGCAGATTTAACTGAATGATTTAGAGACAGCATGCTCAAAGAGGCCTGTGAAACTGGTTATGCCCCTATATGAAATGCTAAAAACATTTTTATATTCATTACGTATTTATAATTCATGAACACACACACACACATGCTTACACCTGCACAAACCTGCAACAAGACTATTCGTTATCTACCCCCCTAGAGCGGTCCAGAGGGGCAAACTGTGTGGCCACTGCAAGCCAAACATGCTTGGAGGCTGCAGGCCAGAGCCAAATGGGCCAAGCACCTGCCCTAGGTGTCAACAGGCCCCCTTGGCCCTGAGTGCCAGGCTTCCTCCTGAAAGAGAGAGGAGATGGAGAGCCAGATAGAAAGCCATCTCATTACCTACTCCCTGGGGCTGCAACTAAGCAGGGGATGGAGAGTGTTGTGAGGGCCATGTCACCTCTGTGGATGGCCCTCATGAACTGTGGTTAATTGAAATCTGATATATCTGAGTCCCTACTTGGCGCACAACCAGTCGAACAGCAGGCTGGATTTCATCCTGCCAAGTGAGGCTGGAAAAAAACTGTTCCATCTTTCACTTTTTTTTACATCTTCCCAGCTCACTGTCTCCTCTCCAGTCATGCAATCCACAGAGTTATTGATTTGTTTGCGAGCTGTGAACATGCTCCATCATTGGTGGTGCTCTAGGATGGTAAGAGCTGATCATAGCGCACAGTTTGATGCTAACTTGGATTACTGTGTGCGCTGACCTTGGCTGGAGCACACAATGCAGGCTCGCTGACATCCCAGCCTCACATGGTGGTGGATGCCAGGTGGAGATACAGTGTTTGTGTCTTAAGACAGTGGCTGAACACGCCAACAGCAGGTTAACCAAAGCTAGCAGCTAACATAGCAAACTTTCTAACAGTGGTGCATAAAAATGAATCCATTATTTACACGCACAAACACATTCAAGACTAAAACAACTTGTTGGGATAGTCTCTTCCCTCCTCATAACGTGCATACTAACTTTGTAAGTAGCCGTTAGCTCCATTAGCCTTGTTGTGCTGTCTACATGGCTCTGAACTGCTAAAATCAGACCCAGTAAGTCCAAAAGTAATGCTGAACTGTGCATCAGTTGTTGGTCAGTTGTTCACTCTCACCACAAACTGGATGAATATTTCTTTTCTTAGGGCAAAAACAGAAACAGTAACATTAGATGAGCCAAGTGAGGCTGGAAAAAAAAACCTGAGAGCTCCAACTTTCACTTTTTTTTTTACATCTTCTCCAGCTCACTGTCTCCTCTCCAGTCATGCAATCCAGTTATTGATTTGTTTGCGAGCTGTGAACATGCTCCATCATTGGTGGTGCTCTAGGATGGTAAGAGCTGATCATAGTGCACAGTTTGATGCTAACTTGGTGTACTGTGAGTGTTGACCTTGGCCAGAGCACACAATGCAGGCTCGCTGAAACCCCAGCCTCACACGGAGATGGATGCCAGGTGGGGATACAGGCAGTGAAGACGCATCTACACAAAGAGCTGTTTAACTGTCCAAAGGCCCTCTGGGTACTCCACCTTTCACTTTATCCTTTTAATATTTCATATCCTGGCCCCTACCGCGCTCTGGCCAAATGCCTCTGCCTGGGTTGCTCGAATATGGATGAGAGTGAACATTTACCTATTTACCTGGATGTCAGTCGGAAGCAGCTCTAAACAATACACCTCTCCCCCCGCAAGCTCACCTCTGCTCACCGTGCTGGGCCCAGAGCTAGCTTGTTACAGAGAGGAGGAGGGATCGAAGGTGGAGGAAAATAGACAGAAAAATCCTACAAACAGGAGCCATGGGATAACAAATACACAACATCTGTATGTGGAGAGGGTGTTAGACATAGAGGAGGGAGACTGTAGTTAAAGGTGACTGAGGAAGAGGACATGACTGATGTAATAAAAAGCCAAATAGTTGCCAGAAAATTCAGTAAATTCATTTTTTTTTACCAGTGAATATGTGATTATGTTAGGAATAATGCAGATTGCATCATTAAATTCAATAGAACAATTTTTTAGGGATTCACAGACACATTTCAACACAGTTTTACTGTAAAATAAGTTACAAATAGGTATTAAGTAATTCTAGGTTGTTTCAATAGTAATATAGTAATTAATAGGAATTATTCATATCGAAATATTGTAAAAATATAACTGTTATTATTACTGTAATTTTTTTCAAAATTAGCAAAGATTTTCCTGCCAAAAATGTGCAAGTGATGCTGGTGCAGCCATGTTGGATTTTGCACTCACTGGCTGCTGCATGCTGCCTGCAGTACATTGAGAATCCACCAGAGGGCAGAAGACGTGTCTTAGGTCGCATACAACAGGTTTTTCAGGAAAGTATTGATCATACTGATGTTGCAGACGTCTCAAAAACTCAAGTATGTTGCAAATGGTGTTAAAGGGTCAGGTAAAATTTTGAGGTATTCAGAGCTAGCTATTACTACACTACATTTATCTGACTGCTCCTGTTATAAGTTACTTTACATATTGTAAGATATGATAGGCTTAATTTTTCCGTTAACGTTTTTCCTCATGACGGATATAATCCTTTTCCATGGCAACAAGATTGCCATTCTAGCTTATATGTGTCAAGGTTAACATCATTAGCATGGACGGCAGTAGCATGGTGATAGCAGTCAGCAAGCTAGCCCTGTATCATAGCACACACCCACAGGGCCAAAGAATGTGTGAGAACTGTGTTTTTATGTCTTTTAGCTTTTTTATCGTCTTGTTATTTCATTTTTGTCTTGTTATGTCTGTCGTGCATGAGATGCACTGATGCATACACCAAGAAATCCTTTCGGTGTGCTATTGTCATATCCATCAAGGTTGAAATACGGCATTGTGCGATGATGCAACATAAAAATAATCAATAATTCCCTTCAGATGCATTAACACTAAAGTGACAAGCTTGTTTTGGACATGTAAGGAGTATAAAGTACAGATATTTGTGTTAAAATGTAGAGAGGAAAGTAAACAGTTGTTAGAAAATAAATACTCAAGTAAAGTACAGATACTTGACAAATCTAGTTAAGTACAGTCACAAAGAATTTGTACTTAGCTACCTCCCACCTCTGCTAGTAGTCATACAGCTCTTAGCTGACTCTGCCTGGACTTGGAACTTAGAGCAACGGGGGAGTGTTGTTGTTTACACATTTATGATGGTTATTTTGCTGATATGGTAGTGCATTTTACAGAGTTATTTATTATTATTATATATAATTATTTGTCAAAAAAAAAATCTGGCCAATGACATTGTCAGGAAATGACTCAGAAAAATATGAAATATCACAAAAATGCCAAAATACTGCATACCTCTCCGTCTTTACATACTGCTCTTGCCTGGTTGGTTACCTCAGTATACACACACATCTACGTGCACTAATTGCATGTATAGAGTTTAAGATTGGGCAGCCACTACACAAGACTTCACTTAATGCAATTAGGCTGTGGTTTAATTGTTCTTTAATATCTATGGATAAAGCCAATGTGTTACATAGAGTAATTATGGCTAATGACTGCAGTGGGAGAGAGGAGCAGAAAGTGGGGTGTGTGTTGAAAGAAACCAGTGAATTCATTTTTGTCTAATAGACCTTTTGTTGAATTGGTTCCGTCCGCATGTGATAAGGGTGTTAAAAATTAATGATTTATAACTATTGAGCCAGCAATCACATTTTAATTAGGCAGTAATTTATGATAATTTGTCTTCTTTCACAGCAGAACAGTTAATAATTGTTAATTAGCCTTGATGATTTGTCCTTTGAACATATACCCTAATGGCCAATTCTCAGCCTATATGAGCAAAGACCCCTGCGAGAACCATCCAAGGGTGTGTTTAAACACATGTGAGAAGACAGACGTGGAAAGAATATAGAAATATTAGACAAAAACAGAAAACAGCAACATGTCATGTCCATCTGTACCATCTCTGTATTGGCACCAGATTTTCTCACATTACCAGGCTGGCTATGTGTGCCTGCCAAGTCCATCCATCTATCTCTGCCTGCCTCAGCGTGCCAAGCCAGCAGAGAGAGACAGAAGACAGGAACACACTCTAGGAGGAGAAGTTATGCCAAGAGGAGAAAAGTGGAGAAAGTGGAGAAAAATGTAAAGACTCAGGGAGAAGGAATGCAAAGAAAAAGTGGGAATCATACCTTCCCCAGTCCTTTCTAAACAACTGTTATTTGTTTAACAATTTCGAGTGGCTGAAATTGTCTGTGTGTCTGAGTCTTTGGCTTTAGATATTGACCCCAGGCTGCTTTCACTCTAAGTGCTAGCAGATTGCTGCTGGGGCTTTCCACTCTCATGCTGCACTCTCTGCTAACCAGTGCTGTTTTTTATTTGCAGTCTCCATTCCCTCACTTCCCGTCTTCCCCTGTGAACCTCAGACTTTTTGGATTTAATTCACGTTGTGATTTGTGCAGGAAGATTCGTGCACAATTTCTGAAATGAGTCGAGGAAAGGTGGATGAGACAACATCTTCATACCTACATGACAGAATAAGTCGATTGGCAATTAATCCCAAAACGGCTAACACAGTATCACCGGTGGAGAGTACTGGAGTTAACTATGTTACATTACATACGTGATTTAAGTTGTTGTTTGATTAGGTTTACGCACAAAAACTACTTGGCTAGGTTTAGAAAAAAGATTGTGGTTCAGGTGGAACATATGTGACATGACCAGGGCTTGAAATGACATAAATTTTAACAGCGCAATTATCATTCAGACGCTTTTGAACGCTGCACATTAGCTGACATGTAAGAACACATCTATTGACAAGCAGCTTAATTAGCGCTTACAACTTTTCTGGCACAGATATTATGACAAGCAAATGTAAACGCAACGTAAATGGAGCAATACGCAGCAATTACGCGTGCAACAGTGAGAAGCCTGGGGTGGCTGCAGGAGCTCCGCAGGAACGCAGGACATGTGCGACATCATAAATTGACAATAACAAACGATGACGAGTCCTACACTGTAAGTTGATCAGCTGTTTATTACTGTCAGTTGTCTGTCGACATAGAGTTAAGCCTGTTATGAGGAAAACAAGAACCCGTTGCTCTGAAAATACACTCTCTGGACCAGACTCCTTTAACATATTGCTCAATTTAACAGTTACAAGCATCTACTCCTTCTTCAAGATCATTAATGATTTATTATAACTCATAAATAGACACTTACTGATTCAGCAAAGATTCTGCATTAGTTTGAACTCGATATCATATGATGTTAACACAGACGTTTTGAGGGGCGAAGGAAAATTCAAAGTTGAGTCATATGTTTAGCTATACATGTTCCTGTGCACATCAAAACAACACATCTACATGAGTGACTGTCCATGAATAATTGAGCTAGCGGTCATTTACATTCACTGTAGGACTGTTAATATGTCACAAGTTTTAACATTTTTAGGTGAGAAAGTAACTATTAAGAGTCCCTGTATGTGGTCAGTTTATCAGATAAGTTTTGTTACGGACGTGACTTCTGTGGTGTCTCATCCTGTTAAGTGAGGCGCTCAAAATAAAGATTGTCCCCCTGTCCTAGTGACAATAAAAATAGCACCTGGGACACAAAAATATGGTGTCAGGGACAGCGGGACACAGAGTCCTGCAGGGGTCCAGTTTTGTAAACCTGTCCGCGCTAAGCTGAGAACCAGAGTAATTATTTCCAAGTCAAATCTGCGAATATGAGCCCCAGAACCTCACCTGTACACTATTAAACACACATATGGTCACTCACGTGTCTCTCACTTGCGCCGCACCTTTGCTCCTGCAGCTGCTGATGACCTAAATCGTCCCAAACGTCTGACTAGGCTTTTGAGGATGTTTTGTCCACAATTTGGTATCCCATCAGCTATCAGCTAGCCGCCACTGATGTCAGATCAAACAGTGATGTCCCATTGTTTGACAGGATGTGCGGTCAAAGGTTGTGTTGTAGATTTTTACAGAAAAATCCTGCCGGCTGATTAGGCTTGATATTACTGTATTAGCAAATATAAACATTAAAAATACTTCACAATCATTTTAATTTCTGATTTCGGAGAAAGAACTATTATTGTATCGTCTGTGTTATTGTTGTCACCTGCTTCCTACTCACAATCACTTTATTTTTACCCATGACTGCACCTGTGAAATTATATAAATACACTTTTTTTTTTTTTTTTGCGGGTCACCCAGGTACCCGACTCGGAGGGGCCGCAGCTTTGGTTTCGCTAGACGAGTCAATAGAGGACAGAGCTGTTAAGAGACTGCATGCCTGCCGGATGAAAAGCGAGGTGAAGTCAAGCTAACCCCTTTTAAACCCTGGTACTGATTTGAACTAGTCATTCATTCCACCAGTATATTTGAGTCTTCAAAGGGGCTGTGTCAAAGAGGCAGAGAGAGGGGTGTTCAAAAGGCTGTGACAATCAGGAAAGTCTGTGGATGTGAAATAAATTTAGGTTCCTTTGTAAGATCTGTCCTCTCATGGCTGCTCTGTTTGATGAGTAAAATACATCTTTAAGATATTTAGCAGGTTTTAAAATGAATAACAGAATCCTCCAAGTTTCAGATATATAATACATTTTTTTAACTTCCCCTCCAGGACATCTCTTTTTGATTAAAATATCTCTCCCCAGTTGTTGCTCGTAATGTGGTACAGATTGCTGTAATGGCAGAGCGCGTGTTGGGGAGGAATATAGCAAAGTTATATTACAAAGATGACTGCGTGCAAAGCTGCTTGGATCATTAAAGACAGACCAAAGTGTCTCTGCAGCATTTTTTTTGTCCCTAACTGCTGTCAACTTCCTCCTCCACCTGATCTCCATTTGAAGACACATAATGTAAGGAGCGTGCTTCTTTAAAGGGATAGTTAGATTATTTGAAGTGGGGTTGTATGGGGTAACTATCAATAGTCAGTGTATTGCCTACAGTAGTCCCCAGTTTGGAGAAGATTACTGGTATAGGAAGCTAAGCAATGTACTGCTGTGGACAGAGTCTACAGCAAAACATATTTTAGCCACCTAAAAAAACAACAGTATCAGTTTTAAATGTTTGCTATATTGGAAATATTTTCACTGCTTTACCTTGCTGTCAGACATCCTTTCCAAATGGAAATTGCCATCATATAAGCCAAATATTGCATTATTGTGTGATTTTGGTGAATCTAAACTTAGATTTCGCAAAGTAAAATGACTTTGCCAATGATTTTGAAATGCAGCCAATAGTTGGAGACAGCGCATATATTAAGATTTCCTTGGGGATCATAAAGTATTCGTATTCTATCGTATTGTAGAGTCATATAATGGCAGTTTCCCATCAGAAAGGCTGTCTGACGGCAGGGTAAAGGATTCAGGGATTCAAGGACATTTTATTATCATTATAACACACAATGTTGTACAATGAGATTAGAGTTGTAGTTCCTTCATAATACACAAAATACAACACAGATGATTAATCAAATTCAGACTAGCACAGAGTGAAAATATGAAACAAAACAAGCACATATATACATACACGTATACACCCAGGAAATAATTCTGTAGTGCGTTTTTTACATTTGTGTCAGGTTGAATGTTAAATAGCAAAGTTTGAACCCCACTGCTCACAAAACCCAGATCAAACTGTCACCAGGCAGGGCTGATCAGATACGGATCAGGATTCTGTTACATTACCTATTTCTCACTTAAAATCCTGGAAGCACATTTTAGTTACTGTTTAGTTGTAAAAGAAGAAAGATTGTAACCAGGTGGCCAGCATTCTGGCTCTCGTGTCTAGAAACCTTTTTTCTTTAACCACAGCAAGGTGTTTTCTGTCCTTTAACCTACCCAGAACTCAAACAAGCGTTATCACATTAGAAAACGATGCGTACAAATCTCTTAAGAGTTGAACAAAACTAGGGTTCCACCTCTAGACACGACTGTTCCAACAGACTCCTGCAACTCGGATCAAACTGTCAAAGTAAGGAGCGTTGATAAAGGGATGGCTCAATATTCTGACCTTTTTCTCATTTCCAGAAGCATATTTATGTTTTATATAAACACAGATGTGACGTCTCTGCTCAGGAAGCTATTACTCCACTGCATCTTTACATTGCAAATAGCTGTTTGCTGAGATTTATTTAAGCTGAATGTTGTTTTAAGCATCTTTAAGACACTGCCCTGGTGCAGAATACCACGTTTTTAGGGTCTCCCGTGTCGACCACCATCTACTGTGGCTCACACAATGACTTTCGATAAGTACCTCATACGAACCCTAGGTCAAAAAATCTGAACTATACCTTTAATTTGAAAAGAATCCTCCATTAAATCAATTGAATCTGTTCTTCACACACTCACAACTTGTCCTCTTCCTATTTCTGTCCCTCGCCACCACACACAACTGTTGTTTTTCTACGTAGGTTATAAACGTGCGCTCTTTCCACCTGCAAAACCCAACCCGGGATCATCCTCTCAGCACCCTCTCATCCACTTTATAAATCTGTGCGACCCATTCACAGTGTTAATACTGCTCTTTTGTGCCCTTGCTTGTTTTTTAAAGCTCTGATGCAAACAGTATGGTCAGCGGGGAAGTCGGTGTAATGGGAGAGGAGGACAACAGAACCCTTTGAGACAATTATTGTAATATATTCTGACGTTAGAGAGTGTTTTTGTTAATGCACGTTTTCATATATTTGTCCCTGTGCTGCCGCCTTCGCCTGACAGTTATACACTTTGCATGTGTTTGTAAAAACTGGCCTATAATTATATTTAAAGGCTTGATGACGCTGACTCCTCACGCATGAAAAACAAGAAGCATCCTTTCAGATATTTTCTATTTAAATAATGTTTACGGCACAGAGAGCAAACAGGAAGCTTGACTCCAGCTCTGTGCAGTGTGTGTTTCAACTCTTTGACCTGCTGTTCTTCAAGCCTGCCTCTGTGGCCTGTGGTCGAAACACGTATTTATTTGTGTCTGTGTGTGCAGGATCGCACGAGGGTAATTATAGTGACACAGCTAAGTGTTGTCATATGACATGCTTTATTGAGTAGGCTGCAATACAGCGGAGTATATGCATCTTTTGTTTGAAGGCATACCATAACCCTGAGCACACAAGGCAAGGCAGCTGCTAATTAAATCAATATGAGATAATGAAGTGCAATTAGAGGCACTGGCTGGGCCGATCCTTCGCTGTAAGCACTGTTTCCCTCCCTCTGGGCTCGCGCCTCTTTAGAACCTGTTAGTTTTTCCACTTCCAGGAGCCACAATCCCCACAGCAACCGTTTGGAGGAGTGATCACTGAGCTCCCGAGGCTGCCAACGCATTCTCACACTCAAACAGAGTTCTGCTCTCCATTTATCCTCACCTACCTCTCTGAGCACGGAGCGCACACATGCTGTTTACTCCCCCCCCCCCAACTTCTCTCCGCTCCATTCTCCAGTTTCTCACATTTTCACCTCTGCCTCTTAGTGCCTCTGCCACTTTTACCTCCTTCTGCTTCTTTTACCTGAAGCATTATTTCCTGGCTGTATATGTGTATGTAATTATTTTGTTTTATATTTTTATCCTGTTCCATTCTGAACTTTAATAAAGGAGCAATATGCAGAAATTGCACATGCAAAAATGAGTACTGCAGTCCAAATAGTCACAGAGGGTATACTGAATTGGTTGAATCTCCTCCACAGATTCGGGGAAGATTGGGTAGGCTGCAGGAACACTGCAGGAGTGCAAGACGAGCGCAACATCATAAACTGACAATAACAACCAAAGACAAGTCCTCCGCTGTAAGTTGATCAGTTTTTTATAACTGTCAGTTGTCTGTCAAAGTAAAGTTAAGCCAGTTATCCTTAAAACAAAAGCACACTGCTCCAAAAATACGCACTCTGGACTTTGAGTTAAGTGACGTCTCACTGCCTGCCAAACTCCATTAACATTTTGTTCAATTTAACTGTGAGACATCTATGGCTTCTACAAGATGAATAATAATTTCTTAAGACTCATTTGGCAAACATTCAGCATTAACTAATGTAAAAACTCTAATTGATGTAAAATGGGCAAACAAAAACAGTTTTTCTGGAGAAGAATAGAAATTTCAAAGTTGGCTGTAGAGATGTTGTCAGAGAAGCGAGAATTTCAAATTAGCATGTTTCTTTGATTTCTGATGACATATTGTGGTCATTTTATGATTATTACAGTAAATATATTAGAGGTTTCTCCTGTGGAAAAGTGGTCATGTTTCCACAACAACAACCACAAAATATAATGTTAAAAATTAAAATTATCTGAGTAAACATCTCCCCCTGCTTCAGCTTTGCCTGAGAAAATGTAAACACAGGCTTGTTTTATCCGTATTATGAAGGAACTACAACTCCAATTTTGTTGTACAACACACTGTGTTGTAAAATGATGACAAATACCTTGAATCCTTAAAACCCAGCGTCTTGAATAGTGATCTTTCTGTGAATTTGTATTTCAAAAAGTCGTTATCACATGTCAGTTTGAAAGATGATGAGATGCAGTGGTCTGCTGCATGAAATCAGTGCTTTAAACTTGTGTTAAAGGCATAATATGCAACATTTTCCTTAAAAAACTACTAATGCATGGACTAAAACAAGCCCCTTCAGTGATCACTTATGACCCACTAGAAGTGTGTGGTGGTGTCTTTTTCTGCAGAGATGCTGTCTGCATTTCCTTAATGTCTCATTATTTAGCTGTGCTCGTGACACGTTATTATCTTTAGATAGAACTATCTTTCTGGTGCATCTATGAACAACTCAGACAAATCCTACTGATTCTTCTTTTAATTAGACACAACACCTTTTTTAAATTTAAGTAGTGCTTTTATTATTTGTCTGAATTACAGATTTATGACTTGCGCAGACACATCAGCACTGAGCTGTATTCCTCATATGAATTAATACAGTTCAGCATCATTATTATTCTTTACATTATCACTTTAATTATCTCTGGATTTGCCACCTGGTTCTTAAAAGTCACCAGATGGCACTATTTAGCTTCCACATACTGCATAAAGAACTCAACAAGAACATGTTAATAGTTGTTTCCTCTCATGCAGAACTTAAGCAGCAGCAGCCTCCTCCCTGAAGTCAGTGCCTGGTCATGATTGACCTCCGCAGAACCTGCGCAGGGATCACATTCGGCTCCGCAGTGCTACACTGAGAGATGTTTCCTGACAGCGAAGAGTGAAACACTCTGGAGAAGGAATTCAGCCTTCACCAGCTAAACATCTGTGTCACACTATGAACATGAAGAAATGTCACAGACTGATCTGAGATTTGCTGCCACTCTCTTAGATATTTACCGCATGAAATGAGCTAAAAAGTCAACAAACATATTCAGATGGAAGAGGGAAAAAACAGGTGAAAACAGGGATTGTTCTGCATCAGGTCTGTCTTCATGCTTTCCCTTTGGCATCAGGAGCACTTAGCAGTGGCATCTTCAGCGCCGCGCGTGGTGACGTCTAATGGGCTTTTAAGAGCTTCGCAAGGGGACTATTTGTGTACCATCAGTAGAAGCCTGTGATCGCTATGTGACAACAGTATTTTAAGCTAGCTCCACAGCGGCGTAGGATGAGTACCCTGAGCTGTGGCTTTCCCCAGGGGAGCGTATGCTACTGAGATCTAACAGCTCAACTTCTCTCCCACTTTCCAACTCAGGTGTCTGTTTCCAGAGAGACAACTGAAAAGTCTTGATTCCTCCTTTTCACCAGAAAATGCATGTTTGTGAAGAAATAGAACAAGACTAAACAGGGCGTTTTCGACACCCGCTCTGCACAAGAGGGGGAAAGTTTTGCAGGAGATGTTTGGTTTTCCCCAGAGACCAGGAGTCACACTTCTTTTCAATTGACATTGAGAATAATAATAAAAGCATTGAAACTGTTCCTTGTTTGTGGGTAAACTCATGCTGCTCAGGGACTCTACTTGTGCTATGAGGTGTCATTACAGCCAACACACCTTTAACCTTAAAATTCAGCAAGCTGCAGTTCACATCAGGTGTGAATATGACTGAAGTTCAGCACAGGTAAACACAAAACAATTTACCTGACTCTATTAAAGGCATACTATGCAAGGTTTTTCCCAAAAAACATAGACTCATAAAATAAATCCCTCTCAGTCGTCATGTATGGTGTCTGTGTGTGCAGAGACTCTGCCCACTGCCTGCATTTTCTTATTTTCTCATTATTTTGCTGTGCTCACGACATTTCTGGTTGTCATCATCCATATTTGACTTCATGGGAATTACACTCAATATCTTTCAGCAGCAGCTGACAAATCCTGCATATTCTACCTTTAAGGACAGGTCTGCAATTTTTGGCCCGTTTGCAGTGTAATTTGAGCGCACATGCACAAAATACTCACAAAAAAAACAGCGTTAGACCTGAGTTAAATCTTCCTCAGTGAGTGGCTTTTTTGTACAGAGGCTGTAAAAACGGAGGAATTCTGAATGTCACTTGTAAATGTTTTCCTAAATCAGTTGACCAGGTTGTCTGCTGTGTGTGTACGTTGTCTTCATTTCTGTAAAAACAACTTGTGTACTTGAATGCTTTTGTTGCATACAGGTCTCTCCTTTAAGACCTTTAGATAAATGATAAACCAGCGTGCACATACAACAACAAAATCACACTGATTGTCAAGTAGGCTTTCACATACAAGGTCTTTTCTTTGGTTGGCTGGTATATTCTTTGCTATTTTCATAATAATAAACATAGTAAGTATTAAAATACAAAGATAAACAGCAAGTACTGTAAGCCAATAAACATAGATGGATAGATAAATAAAAACTGACAAACTGGGAAAATATAAAAATATCGACAATATGTTATCTAAATGAAAGGCTGCATAGCTTTGTGCAGGAATGTGCAAATTATTCACCAGGGAATGTGCTGAAGTCATGCACGATAAGAATTTTTGAAATGTGCAAAAGAGATCTCATCTAAAAAAGATGTGTGTTAATGTAATGTGTCATGTCAGATGGTGTAGAACTTATTGTACAGAAGTATAATACACATTTTTTTTTTTTTACATTTCTATTTCTATTCTTATATTTTCTCTATGCTTTCTATTCTTGAGTGAGAACAACTAACACAAACAGTTTCTCCCCCGAGGATCGATAAAGTATTTCCAATTCTGATTCTGATTAATGTGATGACATGTAAAACATGTTTGCACAGACACCTGTTCACTCTGCAAGTGCTGCTGTATGACAAAAGACGGCATGAACAACTTATCACAGTGTTAAAAAGTCATGTTTAGGAAGCCACTTAGAGTACAGGTAAAGCTACCAATTAACCTGCTGCTGAAGAGAAAAGTAGTAATAAAACTACAACTAACTACCCAAAGATTCTTTTTCCTTTCCATGTTTGAGACACATTCCTGATAATGAAGCTTCATAACACTCTCATTTTCTTTATTTTTTAAAATTAATTTCATTTGTTTACTTATTTATCCTATTTTTGTCTTAATTTCGATATTGTTGAGGCCAAACACAGAGATGGCGCTACATCCTGTCTGTGTTCTTCAGAGACTGTGTGCAGGCATTTAATTATGGAGTGGACTGTAGTTCCTTTTATCAGTGCATTCAGTCTCTTTTGTGTTATGTCCCTGTGCCCTCACTGAACTAGACAGGAAAAAGAAATAAAAAGTTTGTCACAAAAAGGAATTATCTGACTGCAAAGGTCCCCACAGAATAATTAAATAAAAACTGTATTATTATTATTGTTATTATTTTTAAATATGCCTGCAAGGGCATTTAATTTCACAAAAAAAAAAAAAAAAAAAAAAAAAAACTAAAAGGAGGACACAGATGACCAGTAATAAATATAGTGAACTCATTTTAGTAATAACTTACTTACAGTTGCAGATGTTGTTGCTTCACAGCAGCACATACAGTAATCTCCACTCATCCCCAACAACAGTGCAGAGTTTTCTTCTAATTACTTCTAATAGCTCTCACTGGGGAACATGTAAGCGCAGACAGTGGACACTACACAATAACTAGATGGAAAAAAGAGTAATTAGCGGTTTGTATGGGGATTGTCATCACATATACATGTTTATGTCAGATATATATAGAGTTTGTAGAATAAAACAATTAGCAGGAGTGGGGGTAGGCTGTAGTGTGGTCTAATTGTTTACTCTCCTGTTGGTTATAATAAAGTAAAATGTTATCTCTGCATAATGAATTCCTAGAGGAGTGAATGTGCTGCAGTGAAGTGAGGAGTGGACGTGAACCCCGTCTGTGATGACTGCTAATCAACTATCATCTCCAGCATTATTTCATCAAAGGGGAGGTGTAGGAAGAGGAGGGATGCTGAGATTGAATCTGACATCTAATCTGTGGTAAAATAATAACTTCTATCTGAACAACTTATACTAACCTTTAAGCTTCTTTTAGAGATGAAAACATTACAGTACATTGAAAGAATGTCACTTGTTTTCACTCACTCAAAATCTATTGTAAAATAGCTTGCACACAAAACTTTTAACATGCACAGGAACTTACTCTGAGCTGGTTCAAACTCAAAATATAAGTTAACTGAAATTAGGTTGAATAATTAGTTTAAAGTACAATTTAAAAACTCTACAGCTCCTTTAGCTATTTAAATAACAGCCACCCTTGAACACATTGTTTCTGCTGTTTTTATATTTTGTTTTTTTTGTGTTGTTTTAACCAACTTACTTGCCTTAAGTTAGGTGAACTGAACTGAAGAAAACATGTTCAATAAGCTTAAGATAGTAAGTTGAATCAGCACCTGTTCAGTCAAACTGAAAAACATTGAAAAAAAAAAATTGGATTTCCTTTTACATATTCTCAGTTTGAAAAGTCAGTTCTTCATTTCACACAAAGAAGTTACAGCTGCTCCTGTTGGAGTTACTGTGTTCCAATGTTGGCACAAAGACAAAATGTGAAACTGCTCCCAGTCAATTTATTACATTTTAAGTAGGGACTGAATTCAGTACTAACCTTCATTATGGTTCGTAATGTTTTCATTATCGTGAAAACTAAAACTAGGACTTATCTTGAAATATATTAGAGACACACATCAAGTTTCCATCATGCATGTTTTCTTAAAACTAATTAAAAAAAAGGGTCTGAGGAATTCATGTCTAGAAGGCAACCATAGAGATGAGATGAGACATGAGATTTGTACACTTTTCTCAGGCAAAATAGTTTATTTTTTATAACTTATTTATTCCTCTATTTATAGAATTTGTTCTGTGAGTACTATAAAGGGACTACAACTTCCATTTCATGATACAAACACTGTGTGTAAAATGTTAAATAAATTTACCTTGTACCTTGTAAAATAGCCAAGTATCCTACAACAGCATGATTAGTCTCTTTAGGACTTACCTCTGTAAGTGTGGGGTGCACTGATTTCTGTTATTATAAATGTTCTCCTTTTTTTGATTTCGTTTTTCTTTTGTGCAGTCTAAAAAGATGTGTAGTGTACATATGTAAAATACTTTAAAATAATTCAGACACTATACTGTACATCAACTTGTAACTTAATTGTGCATGCGTGAGAGTTTCACAAATCTATGGTTTCCTTCTAGACACAACTGTCTCAGGAGAGTTTTAACTCTTGTACAATGCATGCTGGGAAGTCTGCTAATATGCTGCACCTGCACTCTAAAAATACAGTAAATATTGCTTTGACTCATTCTTACTAAATTGAGTGTACAACACAGTAATAAGCTGGTAATTTTGTTGAAATACCTTTTGAGAACAAAGTCAAAATGGTATTTTAACTTTGTTCTCAAAAAGGTATTTCAACTTTATTCGTCAAATGCCAAATACAAAGAATCTTCCTTATCGCATTTTTTCCCCTCTGGCCCCAAACACTGCTCCATACTTTACAGAATGTATAGTAAGAGCTTTATTGACAACATGAAATTGCTGGCAGTGATCAACAATAACAACAACAACAACAACAACACAACCACAACAACAACAAAAATCTAGCATACATAGCTAATAATAATAATAATATGAATGATCTGTTCATTCAAAATCTCAGTTGTTTCAGTCTAGCTTTTGAGCTGCACTTGTTGCTTTATATGATATTTAAGGTTTTGGACATCGAGGATTCATGTCTGGCTGCATGCAAGTATTTGTAAATAACAGAAGGAAGGTGCTATGTTTGTCATTTAAACATGCTCATTATGCTATTACTAATACTTATATAGCCTAACGTATTAATGTTAATAAGTGTCTTATAAGAGCCGTATTACCTTTTAACTAACTCTCATCATAGCACCTTAATGTAAAGTGTTATCACATTTCTTTGCACACAAGCTTACCCAACACTTTCTTGTCTTATAAATGCTTGCATACAGCATGCCAGAAATGAAACCCCAACATCCAAAACATTGTTAAATTTAGTCTTGTTTACTGACTACATATTTTGTTTAAACAACATGAATTCTGTTAATAAGTTTTGACAAATGTGACTAGAGACTGGACAAAAAGATGCCATTGTAAAAAAGAAAGAAACTGACTATATGCCATGAATGTACCATTTATGTTTCAACATAAATGCCATTACGTTTTCGTCTTTCATTTGTTTAAAAAGTTCTTTTAGCAATTGTGAACTGCAACAGAAATGAGGAGAGTTATCTTTGCAGATACAACACAAGATAAATCACTTTTTAAGATCACCATTTTTAAAAAAATCTGGTGTGAAGTTTGTAATAGCAACCCAAGACAGCGAGGGAGCCGAGGGAGAGAGGGGAGAGATGGGAGGGAGATTAGGAATGTAGAGAGCGGGATGTTATCTCAGCTGTGAATGAGACAATATAATTATGATATGGAAATGATGCCGAAAGAGGAAAGTTGAGCAGACTGGAGCTTATCTTGTTAGGATGGCACTTTGCCTACCATCTCCAATATCAATTACTAATGTCTCAATAACAATTACAAAATAATTTATCTATTTGGGAATTCTATTCTGTTCTTGCGTAATAATATTATATACTTGAAATCAATTTGCTGTGCTTCTTGAAACAGATAAATGAGTTTGATGCTATTCATGCATTGTTTACTCCGGTGACAGCCAATAACGCTGAGTGTGATTGGCGATACATTAGTGAGACAGAAACAAGCCAACAGTGCGCCGCAGACTTTCTTTGAACTTCTCTCACCAGGGAGAACTTTTGGGGAGTGTGTGCGCAGAATACACAAACAGTCTCTTCTCAATCTTTCGTCGGAGAACAAATTCAAACTCTTTTCACCCTGCATTTTAACACACACGCAAGCAGACTCGCACTCACACACACACACACACACTCACACACAGAGAGTGAATCTGCCATTTAATAATTATGAGGCGTAAAATCCTTGCCGACGGCGAGCATACTGAAGGATGTAATTATGACCCCTTTCAGAGAGCCCACGCTCAGTGGCAATGCCTACATTTCCACCCAGAGAGGGAGAGAAAAAAACTCCCAAGGAATGACGGGAAAATGTGCCCTTCATTGCAATTAAGGACAATAATTCTCTGCAAGAAAATTGTTTCAATTGCTTTTCAGCCCAGGAGCAAAATGGCACTGATGGGGGTGATGGTTTGAAATGGGGGTGACAGTGGGACGAGGAGTGACATTTCAGATGGTGGAACTGTTGGTTAAGTGTGTGTTAGGAATTTAACTATATGAGAGGTTGCAGAGAAATCAGGGGGTGTGAAGTAGAAACATGAAAAAAGAGTACATGTAAGCAGAAAAAATGTGTATCAACACGATACGTGTATCCTTCAGGCGGGGATCAGGCTCAGTAAAAGTAGAGGATATGTCATACAGTATGTTCCTGTGTTTCACTAACCTGAAATAGATCTCTGCGTGCAGAACAGAGGTTCTCTGTTGTCCCTCAGCTCACTTTTATCTGAGTTGTTTTTTCTCTGTCAGCTGTTGAAAGTCTTCTCATCTTTTTCATTGCTTAATTTAAAATCCTAAATATCTTCAGAACGCAGTCTTAAACCTACTGAACAAATTTAAATATGAATATGCAGCTCATTTTATGTGGTTGGAGATAAAGATGAAGGCTTACAACAAAATGTATAATTTGAGAACATCTTATTTTTTTACAGAACTTTTGATAGCAAACGTCTGGCTAGATTATCCTGTATGTGCTGCACTTCCAACTAGTCTTCTGCATTTGTGCATCACCCAGCTGTGTACTGAGTGTAGACACAAATACACTGCAAAGACAGATGATGCATTAACAGTGCAGAACAACCCATTTAAAAATACTGCATTTATTTGGGGTTTTTATATAACTCTCTAGCTTCCCAGTAGTGTTCCTTATGTATACAAATCTGAACATTCAAATTAAATAGGTAGGCTTTTGGGTCAAAATGCTATTTTTCCAAGCCAAACTTTTTTACTATGTTATGTGCTGTAGGTTTCTGCACGATGGCGTTGCTATATGAACGCTTGAGGTTGAAGGAGCGCATCTCAAATATGGTCAAAGTTTATGCTAGTTGATCTCTGCCGTAACTCTCTCGTCAGTTAGCTGTGCAGCTAAAGGCCCTAATATGACTGGAATCTGGCTGGACCTGCAGCTCGGAGCACCGGGGGAATGTTTATGTTTACGCCGCGGGAAACTGAACCGGGTTCAGCAGAATCTCAGTGAACCACTGCTAAACCGGGACCGAACACAGTCTCTGAGACCGACAGGGACCAGCTTGACAACAGGGAATGCTGTACTGAGCTGATGCACAACAGCTCAGATCAGGACTCTGACTCTGAAGACGATGAACACGGCAGGCGGGGACAGGACGTGTATGCTTCATTACAGACGACTGGTCTCAGAACATTTTCTTTCTTGACGTTTTTGAGTTTATTTTGTTTGTTAGACTATGAAGTTGCAATGCCAGCTGAGACTACAAGAGACTGGATTCCTTTCCTGTGTGGGGAGAGGAGGGGAGTGGACAGAAGGGGAGGGAGGGCATCAGTGCTGTAACCTATGTCACCACTTTTTGCAACAGCTTTGTGAGCGTGGTTTGAAAAACCTGGAAAAGAACGGCTATGGAGTCGCTCTTTAAATAAAATAAACTTGTATCTAATGAAAAAAAAGGGATGCATGACAAAATATTTGCAGTAACAAAAATAGTAACAAAAAAATAATCAAACAATAATGAAAAATAAATGAATAAATAAGATAAAATGTGGGGAAATAGATAAATAAATGTTTTTACAATAGGATGGAGGACAAGATGAGTCGAACTTCAATCAGAGCCCTTGATGTGGGTTTTTCACTTTTTCCATTTCAGCAGGTAAAGGTCTTTATTCATGAGTCTGAATGATACAGTAGCTCTTCCAGTGCTACCAGATGACCAAGCTCAACATCGGAGGCCTTCCATTCGCACATAATTAGTCTGCAGCCCAGTAGAGCACTGTCTGAGGGACTAACATCCCTGACATAAATACACTTGGAGAGAAGGGAATTTTGCGTCTCTGAATACGTTCACTCTGGGTGCTAATTCCCACCCAGACTTGTATGTTAGGACAGTCCCGTATTATATACTGTATTATGACCTTAAATAATTTTGATGGTGTCCAGTAGACTCTGTTCAGGATCTTAAATTGAATGAATCTGATTTAAAAATCTCTGGACTTCTTTTAGAATTTCTTAACATCAGATTTCACTCCTCCTCTGCAAATGGTCAGACTCCCCACTTTAAGGGCAGAGGCAGGATTATCCGAGAAATGTCGAAGCATTGAGTAGTAATGAGATGCTTCGTGCCCTAACCCAAATACCTCAAGTGTCTGTCTGAGGATGTCTGCAGTGGGAGCTGGTGTGGAGGGAGATCCAAGTGTTTGGACAAGGGGATGTCGAAGCTGTAAATAACACCAAAATTGATGTTGAGGTTGCGCAAAAGAATCCTTTAGATCGTTAAAAGACTTGATAGTTTTCCCCTCACACAGGTCACCCACTACCTTAATTCCTCCATCAAACCACGATTTCCAGATCACAGGTGAGCGCCCTGTACACAACTTGTGGCATCACCCAGCTGTGTGTATCACCATAAGAAGTTGGTGGAAAATTCCTTATGTTTTTGTAACTTTACAGTGTGGGGCTGGTAGTCTATTCCTCTGAGAACATCAGTACTGCACATGCATCTACTGATAAATATGGTGGGGAACCTGGCCTGATGTATAAAGAAAAAAATATTTCACTCAGAGAAACCATATACATATAAGCTCCAATATGGGGTGCATCTTTCTGAAACCTCCTTCAGAAAGATACTGAATCCTCATCGGCTCGAGAGGCAATGTGCTGTGACTGACCTCGACCTTTGGCCCTGCTGCATAAGCAAAAGGAGAATTTCCTTTAAAGATCAATACAGTACTGCATATTTATTATGGTACAAAGGCCTGCAAATTCAATCTGGAAATGATTAGGAAGTAAGGAAGGAGGCTGGATATAAATAAAACAGTAATTCATTGTAATTTTTTCAAGTCAAGTCGATTTTATTTATATAGCCCATATCACATCACAATTTGCCTCAAGGGGCTTTGCAATCAGTAGCAGCATACAACAACACCCTATGTCCTTGGAAAATCTCCCCCCAAAAAACCCTTTTAACAGGGAACAAATGTTGTGAAGTCTGTGCTCTTACTGTACATAAAATGTTATTTACTTTGATCAAGCCAAGCTAGGATCACTTTTAAGCAGCTGCATTAAAAAATAGGATTTAATAGCATTTAGCAGGGAGCTTGCAGAACCCGTGCAAGGCAGTATCAAGCCTCTGTTTGGTTTGTCCATTCTGGGCTACCACATAAAGTTGGAACTTTGCATTAACCAAACGCTTGCTCTGGATGTGGACTTTCATGTTTTTCACAAGTTCTGCTGCCACTGTAGCTGCACATTTGCTCAATGCTCAATGCTAGATGCTGCTAAATCCCAAACATTGGTCCTTTAAGTAAATGATTCATGCAAAAGTGTTTTCACTATTTTCTGAACAAGGTCTCTGGTTTATTCAGATTAAACAGGACGGTGTCTCTGGAAAGACATATTGCACATCTAGTTTTTATAAAATAATTTTAAAAGAATTTCCCTTTAACTCTGTTGTAATGAGGTGGCAGCAAAGTATCAGTGGCTGAGACTGCGACACCTGAACAAGAAAAAGGGGCCAGGGGGTAAATTGTAAAATCATTTCATTGTGATTTGGGTAATCTTACCTTTAAATTTTATATTTGTGGCTAAAATATATAAAAATGTACATATAGAAATTTGATAAACAAGGCATACAAACAGTGCATGAAAAATTATTTTTGATATCATTTCTTGTATGAGTGCACGATTCACCTAAAGTGCAGACTTTACAGCATGATGGTGAGGACAGCTGGAAAAGGCGGGCTGCAGGCGGGGGGATCCGAATGCTGTGTTTGTGTATGAAATCCTGCGGTGGGATTGCATCTGTGGTAGCTGGCGGAACAAAGGTTTGAATGAGTAGAAAATGGGCACCAGGGGGAAATGGAAAGCAGCTTTAGAGGAGGGAGGCTTGCACACACGTGTGCTGGCTGTTTACATTGGGCTGGGACGCTACACGCCGATGCATTCCAGCGCTCACGGTGGGCTCACCAGATCCGGATCCATGTTTTCACGCTTGACTTTTCATTACCTAAACGTGTGTATATGCGTGTGTCTGTGTCACAGGATTCTGCACTCTCTCACAGAGGTGGCAAAAGTACACACATTCTGTACTCAAGAAGGAGTACAGATATGTTTGTTACAAAGTAGACGTACTGATTCAACTTCTTTACTCAAGTAAAATTGAAAAAGCACAGGCCCTGAAATGTGCTCAAAGTATGAAAGTAAAAATTCTCCCTCTGAGGGACATTTCCACCAGCTGTTTCTGTGCAAATCTAACTGAACCTCACCTTTTCTCTGGAGTCTCCCTCTCTTTTTTTCTCTTCTTTTCTCTGTTTCATCTTGTTACATAGTTTTCATTTTTTCATCTTGTTACGTCTTTTACGTGTTATTTTTTAGTGTTTTTACATCATTTTTGTCTTGTTACATCTTCTGTTACAACGTGTTTTTCATCTTCTTGTGTCTTTTACGTTTCACATTATGTCTTTAGTGTTTTTACATCTTTTTTGTCTTTGTGTTTCATCTATCATGTTTTTCTTGTCTTGTTGTGTCCTTTATGTAGTTTTTGTCTTGTTGCATCTTTCACCTTGTTTTTTGTCTTATTCTGACTTTTTGTCTTATGTTTTTTTTTTTTTTTTGTAACTAGTTTATCTTATTTTGTGTCTTTTATGTTGTTTTTCATCTTATGTGTGTTTGTCTCATTAAGTCTTTTGCCTCATTTGTCCTCATTTTGTCTTTTTTGTCATGTTACATTGTTTTTCATCCTGTCACATCTTTTTTGTCATTTTATGTTTTTTACCTTGTTTTCGTGTTGTTACGTCTTTTCCATGATGTTATGTTTACTTATTTACTCAGTGCTTTTAAAAGGTTTTTATCTTGTTACTTTTTCATCTTGTTTTGTCTCTCATATGTTTTTTGTATTGTTGTAACTGTTTGTGTATTCTTTTTGTGTCTTTTACATCATTTTTTGTCTTGTTATGTCTTTTACCTTGTTCTTTGTTTTATTTTATTTTTTTTTGCATCTTTTTTTCCACTTGTTTGTGTCTTTTATGTCATTTTTAGTCTTGTTACGTCTTTCTTGTCTTCTTATGTTTTTAATGGCATTTTTTTCCCCATGTTATGCCTTTTTATCTTGTTATTTCAATCTTGTTTTTCATCATGTTAAGTCTATATACTCTTATTATATCTTTTATGTTGTCTTTTGTCTTGTTCCTGTTCTTGTACACTGTTTTTAGTCTTGTTATGTCATTTTCATTTTGTTGCTTTTTTACATTGTTTTTTGTCTTGTTACATGTTTTTTGTCCTGTTACGTCTGTCATGTGTGATATGCACTTATGGATAAACCCTGAAATCATCTTCATCTTCTTGTTATATTTGTGTGGGAGTAAAAGTAAAATACTCAAGTAAAGTACAGACATCTGAAAACTCTACAGCACAGTAACAAGGTATTTGTATTTGTTACTTTCCACCTCTGCTCTCTCGTGATATGTTAAAGCATCTTCTTAGCAGGGATTATGTATGTGTGTTATGTATGGACCTACCACCTCTTTACCATATTTTTTTCTTTGTTTTGGGCCATTTTCATACATCTCTTCATGTCTGTCATCTCCCTCTGGTTGTTGGTGATTTGACAGGTAGAGGGCCCGCTGCAGGGGTCACATACATCCCACAATCCCTCCTCTGTCTCGAAACAGTTAACACGGCTCTTGTCCTCCCCTCAGCAGGCAGAGGGTGCGCCGTCTTTACTGCAATCAAAATTCACAAGAAAATGGAATCCTTTATATGCAAAACAAACAATGCGGAGGAAATAAAACATTCAGGCGAGCTGTCAGGTCCTTTCAAGAATCAATACGAGGCCTTTCATCTGCGTCCCAACCTCTTCCTGGTAATTATCCTTCATATTTTATGCCCCCCTCCATGCCTGCTTACACACAAACATATAATGTACCACACACATGCACATAAACACACACACTCGCCACTGTCACCAACGATTTCACACGCACACATGCAGCATCTGATGCCAGCGTACTGTATATAAACAAACAATGGAAATGTTGGTTTGCTTAAATCCTTGTTATTATGTATCAGGAATTGTGTTTTTATAAATATAATATAATTCAGTTCATTATCTGTCAAAATCGATCACTAATTATAAACAGGCAGGGTTAGTTCAGATTATTTTAAAATGTAGTCAGTTACTGGACAAAAATTATGTGGATTTCTTTTGTAAATAGTTATTTAATCCATTGGAGTGGAAACAAATTTAACACAATCTAATTCTGGATTTTGGATTATTTCAAAATCAAACAGTGAAAATGTTGCACCTTATACTTAAAAAATGGACGCAGCCATAAGAATCCACAAATATTCTTTATTCTCTCTACCTCAGTCACTTTATCTCTGTTGTTGTGTGGCAGTGGCAAAACTGACATTTTCTTTTAAAATCCAATTCATACAATAACACCAATAAACTAACAGATAAAGGCAGTGGTGAACCTGCAGCTCCCGCTCAGTGAGGTAAAAGTACTGAATTCGCCTATGGAGCTTGGCTGGTTTGGAGAGAGCGATATTTGGCTCATATAACCGCGGTTTTCTGTCAGAAAAAGCTGTCGAATGGCAGGGTAATAGGGTGAAAATGTGTTAAACATAGTGTTCACTTAATCACAAAACAAAACACATGCATTTACAGCCCGGTCTCACTCCCAACTCATCAGATACCGACAAAATATCATTATCTTCAGCAACTCATACAGACACAGACAGTATCCATTTGTGGATGAAACCGACGCACCAGGCTTTTAAAGTGATTTCTATGTAAACTCATCTGTAGCTGAAAGCAATGCACCAGGTGGTTGATGTAGCATAAAGTGGAGGAAGTCCAACATGAGAAAGTGGCTCAAACAAGCACAGGACTTTCATCGAGGAGACCGGGGTTTTTGTCTTGCGTGAAACCAAAATGTTAATAAGTATAAGTAATAAGTTGTAAGGTGCATAATGTTGCGTGTGTCATGCCACCTTTGTCACGCACATAACTTTTGTGTCAATAGTGACACATGAGTGGCATTTGACATACATCATGGATAAATAGCTCTACAGGTAAGAGTAAAAATACAGATTTTTGATTTTGAGGTGAACTGTCCCTTTACATTTTTTTTTTTTACAATTGCTTGAAGCAAAAAGATCAGCCCAGATCTGCACAACTATAAACACTTTTTTCAGCCTCACACGTTTTGCAAAATACTGCACACACTGTTTTGTGCATCACTAAACACAAATGACTACATTAGACACAGAAATCTAACATGATATCACTTTTTTGCACTTTCAAAGCACTGTCTTTCAAAATACCACACCTATATCCAACTGATCAGACAGACATCTCACCAATCAGTCGTAAGCATGATAAAAAGTTTGTACATTTTGGCAGGAGCACAGATGAACAACAATTTTTCTCTAAAATCTGCTCAATGTGGCCACTATGTGCACTACTTTTGGTACCCGGTCTACAGCCTGTGATGTAGATGAAGTGCCAGATCCAGCTTAGTGGAGAGATGAAGATTAGGGTTTTTGTAATTCTTGCTTTCTTTCTTTTCCCTCCACAAGTGTTTTTTTTCTGTGTTTATGTAGCCTTTATTCTATTTAGAATAAGATTTGTTATGTTTTCAGTGCAAAATACAATCATTGGAAATGCATTCATGTATTGACTTATTTTACAATGAGGGGAGAAATAATTATTCTCATCAGTCTGCAGCACTGGTCTTGTGTGTTGTGTTTAGTTAATATATTCATTTACTTTACCCTAACAATATCTCTGAAAAAATCCAACCCATGCTATATGATTAGAAAAGCAGAAACTGGTTCAGAAGGAATCAGATCGTATGAACTTTGCGTATACCGTGACAAAGTTGGGTTTTTACAAATTATTGTTTAGTTTTCGACTGTAACTGTAATGTAATTATTCATTTTTAATGTAATCTGAGCTGATTATAGTAACTAATTTTTTTGTCTTTTGCTTGCAGAATCCTGATCCACAACTACCCAACCCTGCAAACAGGTACCTCTTGTACTCTTTACTGTATATACAGTATATACAGTTAGAAAGCAGAGGCAGAGACAGCGAGCAGGGGCCAGCCCTGACACCTTGATCAGGATAAAAGTGTTGTCAGTGACAGAGTGACGTGCCCTTGAACAGAATCACCCTTAAAGTGTCCTGTCATCACATTCCTGCCTCCCATTACCAGGGCCAGGGGGGCCTCTGGGACGACAGAGAGTGATTGGGCAAAGCCTTCCCTCTCCTAACCAGGCTTGAGCACCCTGTGATGCCAGACAAAAGATAAAAAGGAAAAAGAATAGATGAGGTCTTATTGGTCCCATGGTGGAGGTGGTTATGAAACTGTGAGCTGAGTGGAATACCTGAATGGTTGCCGTGTGTAGAGACGTAATGTGACCAGCCAACAGTGGATAGCTGAGAGTTTAAGACTCTGCAGACTATGTGCCCCCACTAGCAAATATTGAACTACAGACAAAGCTTTTCTCACCTGTCTCACCACGGGAGACTCTCGGCTAAAAGCTACAACCAGCAAGAAGAGGGTCACTACTGCTAGTGAGCTAATCTGTTAGCGTGTTTTTGCTGTCAGCTGAGTCATAACAATAATATCTCATAGAGATGCAAAGTCCCTTAAGGGTCGATTCCACCAAGCACAGCACGTCTGCGCCACGGTTCTGATCCGTCCTCCACAGGCTGCAAGCCCCACCAGCAGCGTTTCAGAGGCATTTCAGCAGTGGAGCGTTTTGCCCGCCTGATTATGTTTACTTGCTCAGATTTTGTTGATTAGGTCTTCTTTCCTTGCTCTTTGTGCTTCTACCATGGATAAGCAGGCTACGTGGTTAAATAGTTTCTTTTCCATCTGTCTTTATGATTGTCAGTCTGCACATGGTCTTTTATTTTGAAAATTAACCAGATTCTCCCTATCTTTTCTGTGACTTCCTGCCGTTGATCTGCTCTGTGCAAATTGACAAGCATCTGTCAAAAATAGACTTGGCGTGTATTTGAAGTGGTGCAGGGCGCCGAGCTGCTTCGAATATGGCCGAAGCGCTGCTGGTGGAATCACAGGTATTGTGTAAAATGGCTGCGATCGCTCGGCTGACGTGACAGCAGCCATAACGCAACGCAGCCACACCTGGTGGAATTTAGCCATTAGTCTTCCTGAGGTCCACATTTCAAAACATACATACATTTAAAGCATACATTTAGAAGAACAGCCGTACAGTCCACACAAATCAATAAAAACATACTTTAAACTTCACAGATAGCTAACATCAACACTGATGACTCTCAACAGAGTTCCCAGCAAAAACTACAAATCCCATATGCATGGCATCCTACCAATTGAGTGCCAGGAGTCGCTGGTTAAAACACTTCAGGTAAGATAACGTTACAAGGGGCAGAGGGGTTGATGTTGGGGGTTTGTATTGGGCGAGATGAGAGCTGCAGAATAGTTACATTACTTATTACATTTTTAACAGGGTAATTGGTCATCTTTTAACACTGTTCAGTGAAAGTTTTTAACCTTGAAACCGTGAAATATATTCGACTCGTGTCGACATGTCTTTGGGTGAGTTTGCTTCAGTCCGGGAGAATTAGACTCGAATTGCATCTTTTCTGTGAGTTTTTATGAATTCACGCCAAGCCTAACCTTCACCTTGTATTTTTGATTTTACATTTGACAATTTTTGCATTGTTTGAATCACAATTTGTCAAAACTAAAAGGAGGTTTCACAATTCTCCAAGGATGTGCTTCCTCACTGTTTACCTTCTGCAGTGCAAGTAGACAAGCCAGCAGTGAAACCGACTGTGTCAGTCACGTCATGACCCTCGCCTTGAAAGTTTTATCCGTCCGTCGAAGGTCTCCACCTCTACTTTCCAACAAAAAAAAAGAAAAAAGCATTGAATAAAATGCTGGAGCAGAACAGGAGCACACTTTACTTTCCCCCCTCTCATATTTCTAATGAAAGAACAAACCATTGTTGATGTAACCCAGTCAGCGCTTCGGAAACAAATCATTGAGGGAAAAACAAAACCGTTCAGCAGCTGACAAACTGTGAACAAAAAGAAAAAGTCCTCACTTCTTTCTCCTCTTTTCAGCTTTGATTTTTTTAGGAGTGAAACAGAAAATCTGGCCAACGAAGATCCTCAGAGACAGACCGACCGTGTGGTGGTGCGTATGGGCCTGGGAGGGTGTGATGGAAGGGCTCTAATGAGGCATAGCAGAGAATGAAATATTAAAGTTTCTAATTAAATAGAGAGACCTCTTCCACTCTCGTCAAGGTTGTTTGGACCATTATCTCTGCCATGTGATCAGCAGTGACCCGATCCGTTTAGGAGTTCCCTTGTGCTGGAACTGACAGAGAGAACACACACACACACACACACACACAGTCAGTACAGGCACATATACATATTTAGAAATAAGAGTTCCAAAAGGGTTCTTCCTCAAGGACTGAGGTTCTACCCAGAACCATTTAATTCTGAAGAACTCTTATTGGATGTCAGGATTGTTGAAATCCTTGAAGAACTCTTTCGTCAAGGATTCTTTGAACCACAATAACACAGGGTTCTCTGTAGATTAGGTTCTGGATAAACCCCTTAGAATATAAAGAGGTTCTCTGTAGAACCCACTGAGTGTGTTTTAGATAAGACCCTTGGAGTATAAAAAGGTTTGCGGTTGAACCCCCTGTGTGGCTTCTGGATAAAACTCTCAGAATATGAAAGTGTTCTCAGTAGAACACCCTGGGTGGGTTAAAGATAAAACTCTTGGAATATAATAAAGTTCTCAGTAGAACCCTGTGGGTGGGTCCTTGTTAGCACCCAGGAAGGGGGAACAATTCTGTATAGAGTTCTAGATACAACCTTGGGAATAAGAAAAGGTTCTGGGTATAACCCCCTGAGTGTGTTCTAGATAAAACCCTTAGAATATAAAAAGTTTCTTCATAGAACCCCCTGTATAGGCTCTAGATAAAACCCATGTAATATAAAAATGTCCCTGTTAGAGCGCCTGAATGTGTTCTAGATCAAACCCTTGGAGTATAAAAAGGTTCTCAGCAGAACCCCCTGTGTGGGTCATAGATAAAACCTTTGGAATATAAAAAAGTTCTTGGTAGAACCCCATGGGTGGGTTCTTCTTAGCACTCAATAAGGGGGAACAATTCTGTATAGAGTTCTAGATAAAAACCCTTCGAATGTGAAAAGGTTCCTGGTAGAACCCCCTGAGTGTGTTCTAGATAAAACCCTTGGAATATAAAAAAGTTTCTTGGTAGAACTCTCTGGGTGGGTTCTTGTTACCACCCTTAGAAGGAGGAACAGTTCTGTGCAGAATGATAGGGTTCTCTGTAGAACCTCTCTTAGGGGGGTTCTAGGTGAAACCTTTGGTTCTAGATATAACTGTTTATTTTGGATTCTTGGTAAGATCTGGAACCTTTATATAAGTTTCTTTATCTTTAAGTTTATTTATGGTTCTTTATGGTTCTAGTTAGCACGTTTATTTCTAAGTGTATACTGTTCACACATCCAACACACACCTATCACAAACCTCCATCAACCTTGTGAAGAGAAATCTCCCAGTTCAGCACCTTTCAGACTGACTCTACCTACAACTGACAGTCAGGTGCGGAGCTGGAGACACTCACACATTCTGATTTATTGAAACAAAAGAAAGAAAAAGAGAAAAGAAAAGTTTCTGGAGCAAGGGACTGCTGCTCTCCTTGACATTCAGACCTGTTTGACTTTCTGTTGTTTTCTGAAGGTGAAACCCGCCTGTGGGACAGAAATACAGCACGAAGAAAAGAAAGAGAGCGACAGAGTGAACTGTAAGAGAGACAGACAGACAGACAGGGAAAAAAGAAAGAAAGACGAGATGCTTTCAGGTGCTCTGGACTGGAGCTTGTGGAGTGTGGAGGTGAAGCAACCCGCCATCCAAAACTCTCTCCTCCGCCGTGGAGCATGAATGTGTGAGCAGCTTGTTTTCTCAGACCTGGTGAAAATGTAAAAAGACCTTGCTCTTTACAAGCACTGAGGCCTGGGACAAAGAGACCTGGGGCCTGCATACTGTATATTAAGCAGACAGCCATTGTGTGTGGAATAACTACCATCCTTGCTTGAATTTTAATCATACTGTTTTATTAAGCTCACTGGGATTTTTCCTTGACATAGTTTTAATGATTTGTCCACCAAGCCCGGTCTGTTGTAACTACATTCTGTAGGGTCAAAGTCACAGCATAAAGCAATATATCTCTCATACACATATATTTGATTTATCCCACATATTTTTTGTCCTTCACTGCATATAGATTTTTGTAAGAGTTAGGGTCCATTGTGTGCAAGACTATTATTTCATTCTAATCACTACACAAGCTAATCTATTTGACCAAAGATGAGTTTTAACTTAAAAAAATGTGAATTAACCTAACAATATTATATAATATCTTGGTTATGTAAATGGACTGCATTCATTTTTTTTCTACCTTAACAGACAAAGCACATTCTTTCATACACAAACACACATGCAAGGTGCTGGTCTGTCCATTGTGAGCAACCTTGGATTCAGTATTTTGCTCAAGGACACTTCGACTTGTGGACAGGAGTCGCCGGGGATCAAACCACCAGAAGTTGGAGCAAGTCATGGTTTGCAAGTCACAAGTAAGTCTGGAGCCTTTTTACACAAATCCCAAGTGAAGACAGGCAGGTCCCAAGTGAAGTCCCAAGTCCTAAACTTTGAGTTTTGAATAAACAAGTCATAATGTAACAATGAATGCCCAGCCTCATTAATTAAAGTTAGCTTAACATTAGCTTGCTAACTATGATAATATTAGCCATGACGTAACATTCTTTGTGCAACTTCAAATGTCGAACAAAACCGGAAGTTGTTGTGTCTTTGTCTGCACTTTTCAGGCTGCACATTTTTCATACTGCAATTAATATTTTCCTACAGGCGGTCAGTGAATAGTGGCAGACTTTTAAAATAGCATACTTTCCAGCCTTTGGGCTTGGTGTGAAGCAGTGGTTCTCAAAGTTTTTCTGGCCTCACTTCAGAGGCTGAAAAAAGGTCACACATACCAATGCAAGGTGGTGGGTGGCCAATCTTCAGCAACATGGGGTTCCATATCTTGTTCAAGGACACTCTGACACATGAGCCAGTGATTGAACCATCAACCATTTAAGTCATTTTTTAAAAGACAGAAGGAAGTCTCAAGAAATCCCACGAGAAGTGAGTCCAGGTCCTAAACTTTATGTTTCAAGTCCTAAACAAGTCATAATGTGACAGTGAGTTTCCAGCCTGATTTCTAAAATTACTCAGCTGTTAAACTAACATTAGCTAAGCATTAGCCCACTCAGCAAAGTAACAGGGTTCCGTTTTAGGGTTAATATGGTACAAGCAGATTAGACTGTATTGGATGCCTTTCTTAGAACAACCATGGAATTAAGTGTTGACTTGCTGGGAAAGAATAACGTTACTGTCAGTTGATTCAGGAAATTAATCTTTAGGTTTGGTGTATCGAGTATTTTCAAGTTAAAAAGGCTGAAGCTCAATCAAGTCTAAAGTTCTCTTATTTACTGTCTTCTTTGTCTTTGCATATATCTTTGTTTATTTCTCTTGACACTGATGATTTTGAAGACTCATGTTGTTTCAGACGCTATAAAATAGTGTTGAAACAAATTGGGCCAAACATCCATCTTAACTCCTCTGCAGGTTGGATGACATTGCTGTAATAATGACACAAGTGGAGTCAATACGTTTTTTTTCTTCTTCTTCTTTTCAGCAGAATATTACAAAACTCACTCTGGGGAAAAAGAAACCACTTTGAGGTGACATTCTGTGTTTACCTTTTTGTTCGCCTATCTGCCTGCCTTTCAATCCATCCATCCGCTCTTTCATCCTTCCATCCATTCATAAATTGTCGACTCCTGCCGGAGTCTTTCTTCCCATTCACAAAGTGGCATGAAGCAAACAAATCAGATCAGATCTAAACAGAACCCTCCACCACACACACATACAATTACTCCACATCTCTTTCCAGTGAATCACTGGAACTCCATCCTGGCAGGCAACATCAACCACACTTTGCTGAGCACCCACTGCCCCTGAGCACTGCTCCAATAGCATGCAGAGACATATAAAAGTATGTGTAAGCTCCTGTTGCTCTCTACCTCAGTGCTCCTAACTTCTCCTCGTCCTCCTCTGTTCTGTTCTCCCTCTGGAGACTTCAGCCTGATTGGATTCTGAAAGAGCGATCGAACATAGAGGTCAAAGAGAGCCTCGAGGACGGTCCTCATCTGAGTGTATGTGTGTGTATGTGTGTGTGTGTGAGTGCTGCCACAAGCCGCTGGTCAATTCATGTGCACTTTGACAGGAAAAAGTATCTTACGAACTACAAACCTCATTATAGGTTATAGTGGAATTTATTGACATATATCTATCTGCAGCATAATGAGCTCAGATCATATGCATGCATGTAGATTATTAACCTTTCGTTTACAGTGTATCATTGAGGCAATTTATCACTATATGATCGCCTTATTAATCACACTATAAGGGACATCAGGACACATTTTTTGCTGACTTGAATCGCGCCGTGTCCCTCCAATTTTGCAGCTCTGCGAACATGCAGTACAATACTAATAGAGGCTGCCGTGCCTGGGTTAAACCCACGCTCAGCCACATAAGCACCGTGAAGTCAATTAATTTCTGGCTGCTTAATGACTTGGAACCTCGCTGGTGCAGACACCCCTCCCCTCGCCCACATCTCCAGATTGATTGAGTGGATTTCTTGGACATGGTGCAGAATCCACAGATATGCTGCGAGGAATGATGATATTCAATTTTCCTATTACTGCAAGTTAAAATGCCATCAGGATCCTGTACTTTCACTTAAAAAAATACATTGGCTGAATTAAAGGGATAGTTGGGATTATTTGATGCGGGGTTGTAGGAGGTAATTAAAGATAGTCAGTGTGTCACCTACAGTAGATGCAGGTCTGCGTGGCCCCAGTTAGGAGAAGCAGAGAGATGCACAAATATTGAAGCTAAGAAATGTACTGCCATTGACATTTTAGCTACTTTAAAAGGTAAAACCAACCAAACTCCATAAGCAAAACAGTAAGTTTACCTTGCAGAAAACAGGAGTTATCATCTTCCACTGCCTCATCTGTAGTTGTTTGTGTATTGTGTACTTTGGTGAATCCATTGCATTAATCTGTATGAAGGTGCTATACAAATGAAGTTTGATTGATTATATGATTTTAAAACATGGAAGTCACACAACAGCACAAACTAACAAATCAAGGCAGCAGTAGATGAGCAACTACCATGTTCTACGAGGTAAAATAACTAAAGTAACTGTACTTTCCCATCAGAAAAGGTTGTCTGACGGCTAGGTAAAGCGGTGAAAATATTTTAAATATAGCATACACTTATACTGATGTTGATGTTTTTAAAGGTAGACCATTTTTAAGTGATTAAAAGAAATTTTGCTGCTGACCCTGTCCACAGCAGCACATTATTTTGCATCTGTGCTGGTATCCTTCTTTACTTCTCCTAACTGGGGATGTGCTGACCAGCATCTACTTTAGCCAATACACCATCTACACTACAATAACCCCCACATCAAATAATATTTGACATAAATAAATAAATTTATGTCAAAATGGTGAATTTTAAATGAGTCATTTTGCTGTTGAGAGAGCCAACCATATACTGCCTATGACAGAAGCTTTAGGACATGTTTGCCTTAACCTATAAACTATAATGCACATGACATGCAGGTATAATGTGAAGGTCATCGTGTACTCCGTGTACATGTGACATGTGTGCACAGACTGGACTTTTTTTCTCTGGATATCATCATTCTAACTGCACGATGCAAGGAGGCGAATAATTACGTCACTCAGAAAACCATCAGTCCTCCACGCTTGGGTCACTTCCTTGTCCTCCCTGTTCTCTCCCCCCTCCTCTCTCTGTTCTTCTGCCCCTTCACCACATAAATGTCTCCTTGACGGGGTGGAAAACTGCCCCTCCGCAAACTGTCCGCTTGTTTATTTCCTGTGATTCCCTGAGAGTAGCAAAAAAAAATGCACTGATCACTATCCCTGCTGTTCAAGGCTACCTGAAGGTTCTTGTCCTCTCGGACTCTCCTGGGCATAGGAGGACGGACGGAGGGAGGCAGGGGAAAGACAGGAGGGAGAGATCGAAAAAGATGAGGGGAAAAGAGAGAAAGAGGGAAGGAGAGATAAGGGAGATGGGGGGAGAGCCAGGTTGTAAGTGAATGAAAGTGTGTGGGTGAGGGAAGGTGGGGTGGGCAAGCCGTGAAATTGCTCCAACACCGGCGACACCGCTGTGCACACTGCTTCCACCAAGGCCTCAGTCTCCTGCAATAGGAACCCCCCTCCTCTACTACCCCCCACAAACCCTCAGCTCCCAAACCCCAGACCCCCTCCTGTCTGTCTTTTTTTTTTTTTTTTTTTCAGGTCTGTTGCACACGGGGCGGAAAAGATCGTATTTATCACCTGTCAGCATTTGGCAGCCCTGAGTTACGCGACGCAGGACAGCATAAAATTATCATACACAGGCATGAAATTACAAAACCGCCCGGGGACCCCACAACAAAATTATTTCATTTTTTCCCAAAAAAAGAATGGAGGTGTTTGGTTGTGAGGTGAGGGGGTGACAGGTGAGAAGTGGGGGTGACAGACGGAGGGTGCAGCTAGAGAGAGATGTGGGAGGCGATGTGATAAAGAGAAAACTCCATGAGGACATTTTGGGAAACTGTCCTTCACACTCAATGTGTGATAACATAAAGCCTGGCTCTGGATCAGTGCTGGTGATGCTGCCACCTTTGGTCAAAGCAAACTTCTGTGGGGGGTCAAATGTCCATCTGCTGCACACTTTTGTTGTACATCAACAGTCTTTTAACACTTTTTTTTACATCACGAGGGAAGCACTAGAAAAATTAAATCATAAAAGTCACATTAATGATAGACCTCTGAAAGTTTTGCGTAATGAACAGGATTGCAAATAGATGCTTGATGCACCATAAGTGACAGAAATAAAGTTTATTTCACAGCAGCAATTCATTATTTCAAGCTGGTTCCTTCAATCTGCATAAAAAAGCACAACTTCACTTTCACGCTTTCAAATTGCGTGCCAGTGTCGCGACACACTATCTCCCTATTGGCTGTCCTGCATGGCTGTCAGGCAAAGGGGTGGGTTTACCTGTGTGTGTTAATTTAAAAGGGGCGTGCCAAAGTAATTAACTGAGACGATGGGGAGCAGGTGTGGATCCCCAAAGTGTAGAGAGATATTTAAGTGCTGTGACAAGTAGGTCGTCCAGTTTCCCCGTTCCATGCAAGGTTTTATTTTGAGTTATTGTGTTTAATGTCTACAAAATGAACTGCCAATGCAGCACCAACTAAAAGCAGTGACAGACCAAGAAATGTGACCTGGTAGAGTGACAGGCCAGTCAGATTTTGAGCCTGAGCAGAGAGGAAGCAGGTGGGTCCATACGATTCATATGAAGATGCGACCAAGCAGTGAGACTTTCCAGCTCAAACTGAAAGGACCATAATGCTTGAGAATTGCGAGTAGATGAAGAAGGAGACGAGATATGAGTGGATCTGTCTGCCTGTTTGTCCTTGTTAACAGAGACGCCAGTCTGCAGTGTAGCCAGGGTCATTCACCTAATGTGAATGATGCTCATGTTCACATTCATTAGGTGCAAACGTATTCGTTCAGTTCACTGTTCACCAAACATGTTAAATGAACATGTCCGTGCACAACACTGCCTTCATGGTAGCAAAAATAAACGCGGCTTGTTTCGATTACATATGATAATTTTTCGCTTTTCATGTTAACAAAAAGAAATTTACATTACGCGTTATAGTGCAATTACTCACTTTTAAAGAAGAAGAACTGTTCAGTAACCTTGATTGCTGTCTCTGGGTGAAACAGTGCTTTTCCTGTAGGTCTTTACCATGTGTAATGCTGGATGGCCAATCACAAGCATTATTAGATCTTGGTATGAGGATGCTGCATGCTAAATGGCTCACTGACACTGATGAGTTTTACTCCTGTGGTATCAAAATTTGGTATCAAATGACAAGGTATTTTTTCAAGGAACACTTGACAGCATTGAAGCAGTTTGGTCTGTGCCATAAAAGTATCAAAGTTTGGTACCCAGACCTACGTCAAAACTATTTGGTTACGTTTCTCTTGAGAGACAGTCCTTTGTTTGTTTGTGCCACCTGTTAACCCCCACCCCTACCCTACACAGACTTTCTCACTTTGTATAATATGTCACCTTAATATTTTTATGTGTGGAATTTGGATGCATCTGCTTTGCGCAGGGTTGGTTGAGGAAGGGCACTTGAGCAGCAACAGGT
The DNA here is from genome assembly GCA_034769285.1 of Lutjanus argentimaculatus. Lineage (NCBI taxonomy): Eukaryota > Metazoa > Chordata > Actinopteri > Lutjaniformes > Lutjanidae > Lutjanus > Lutjanus argentimaculatus. The sequence goes on from JAWZSL010000017.1 coordinate 16,485,427, forward strand.
GGCTGTTTTGGGGAACAAAAAAGTGTCATTAGGGTGATGGATAAAAAGATGCATGCCTCCAGCTTTACCCTAAGAAATAAGTCTTACAGTTGTGACACAAGATATGAAATGATGATTACCTGCCTCTGTTTTTCCTACCAAAAGGACATTTAAAGTGACCTATTTCACCTGCCTTTTGGAAGCCTGCTTTCTTGACACCTTAGACCATCTATTATGTGTGTTTAAGTGTGTTAAAGTGTGTGTGTGTGTGTGTGTGGTGTGTGTTGGAGGAGGGGAATGGCATTGACAGAGGGAGAGGTGGCTTTACATAGGTCCTCCATAATGCTGTGGGTATACTAAATGCTTCATTAACGCCACACACAGGAAATGGAGGGTCAATATTTATAGACCCTGTGCAGAGCACTATGTAGATACGGGATCTATTGGCTTGCATTCTAGGGAGAGGAATCAAATTAAGTCAACGAGGGACTGGAGTTTTTCTCTCGGCCTCTCTTCCTCTATGAGACGGTCAATTTCCCAACGATCGCTGGTGGTGGCTGGCCGCCACAGGCTTGACCCCAAATCTGAGGAGAGGAGGGAGAGCAGCGCTGTTGCAGAAGTCAGTGAAGGTGGCACTGATGATAACTCTTAAAGGTATTCATCTTTGCCAGAGACATAAATGCTGTGTGGCACCAGTGAGGATTAATTTTTAAACCTGATTAAATCATGGTTTAATTTTACCGTTGACCATTAGTTAACCGTTTAGTTAACATAACTTTTTGCTAGCTAGCTAGCAAGCAGTCTAATGTTTTGTTGCATTTTTAGTTAGCTAGCAAACAATACAACTTCAAGAAATATAGAGCAGCCAAAAGTTGACTTTTTTTTGTACCTTCTTTAATAGCCACTAAAGGATGCCTTGTGCATCTCTATGAGTCAGTGAGAGACATAACAAAACTATCCTTTAAAGTGAAAACTTTTAATATTACATAACAGATGAAAGAAAAGAAAATAACTCTTGGACTTTAACTCCACAGGGTGAAGACGGTGCAAGGTAAATAGCTTTGGTAGAAGAAGTAGAGAAGGTGAGACTCCATGTTACATTAGCACAAAGAGAGGGATGAGGAAAAAGAGGAGGGGAGAGAGGGAGCTACAGAGTGTATGTTGGAGGAAGAGAGAGAGGGAGAAAGGAGTGAAGATATTGCCATAATTCCTGTGTGTCGGCATGGCTGTTAGGAGCTCAGGTGGTTGAGCGTTTGCCCCGGCCAGGCCTCATCAACGTGAAGGGCGATCTCATCCTTTCTGCATCTCTCCTCTCCTCTGCTTGATTAATTGGGTTCCAAATACGCCGGCGGAATACGTAATGTGCCCCTCACAACGGCGCCCCCTCCCCACCTGAACGCCCCCCCCGCCCACCACCACCACCACCACCACCACCACCGACACCCTTCCTCCCCTCCACCTGCCTCCCAACCTCATTGCACTCCTGCTCCTCTTCCCACCCCCCTCCTCCTCCTCCTCTCTGTCTCACCTCCATCTCCCACCCGCTCCTCATCTCAGACCCTCTCTCTCATTCTCATTCCTCTCTACCTCTCGCCATCTCTGTGTGCGCTGGCAATCTCCAAAACACATTAGCATACACTTGGTATTCCGGGCAGGCGGAGGGGGGGAGAAAAAAAATGAAGAAATATGAAAAACAATTTAACAATAATAATGACGCTGATGATAAAATTAATTATGCCCAGGGATGGTGGATGAGAAAAAAGAGTAGGAGGCCTCAGCAGCAGTCGCTCACTTAATTTGATTCCCAGACGCTGGCGGATATCAGGTGCCATTTGACAAGCAGACACAATGAGTGTGTACTGCAAAATCTCTATGTGTGTGTGTGCGTGCACGCCTGTGTGTGTTATCCTCAACAAAGGTGCCGTTACAAGCCTCTAAGACAACACATGGGGTAGTTCTTTTTCTTTTTCACAGTATGTGTTCATAGTGACACTGTGTCTGACTGCACACCCTGCAGACAACACAGCAAATGTACATGTGGGCATGCGTACATGCCAGCAGCCCACCCACATCTCTGCCTGCACATCCCCGCTTAAGAAGGCTGAGAAAAAGAAAAATACATTCTGATTTTTTTTCAACTGCAAACCACATCTGTAGCCCTCAACTGGCACACAACTCTGCAAACATGCTGCAGCGAGTGATGTCGCCTCCAAATACCAAATGTAGATTTTCCACAACATGTTTTTATTTCCTTAGTCTTATGAAACATGCAGCCTCTCCCCTGGGACTGTGATTGACACATACAGGCTTTAGGGATAGGAGTCAAGCATGACTGGCTCTCTTGGGGGGGTTAACATTTTAGAGTATTTTTCCCCATAACTACTGCCGGAGTGATGTCTTCTGCAGGAAAAGCTGCCTTTTTTTTTGCGCTGCTATAGTAACTCATCTCATTAAGATAAACGGTGAGATCATCCTGGGTGGGGTCTGTTTCAATCTGCCTGCATCTCATGTTGCATTATCACGCCTGTCATCATGCATGTGCCACGCTGTGTCCCTTTGTGTTATTTACACTGCGGCTTAGCACTTCTAGTTTTTCCCCTTCGTATTTTCCAAAACCGGCACAGTGTGGGAGCGGAGGAATAAAAACATCCTTATATTCCCTCTCCAGAAAATATTTAACCCTCTATGGTACAGATTATGATGCCAGCTGGGAAAAAAAATTGTGTAATCTTTTTTCGTCATAAAGTAGACCAAGTAAATATCATTCAAAAATATATATATTTAGGTACACTTTAGTGCATTACCTTAAAGCAGGGGTGTAAAACTCAATCTCATCCTTGGCCACATCAGCAGTATTGGTGTCCTCAAAGGGCCGATTGTAAATGTAAAGCTGCATTTCTGCTCTACTTGACTTGATTGTACTTAGTTTTGGTACGAGGTGCTTTGTTTTCCATTACAGTGTAGTACTTTTATAGTACTCCTACCTACTCAGTGTAGGTGGGATTGTCATAGTGCAGTTGCATGAAACTGCCATGATATCATCTTAAAAAGTGACACAAATACGCAAACACAAGAACAATGGAGGACATATAAAGGACGGAGTACTAAATTTATCTAGTTCTACTTGATATTATGTTATAATTCATCAGCATTTGATTATTGGTTTTAGTAATAACTTAATAATTAATAACTAGCCCTGAAAGCAGAAGTATACACCACAGTATTATTTTGTTAATATTTTTTTCTTAAAATAGTATAAGTCAAGGTTACTTAATTACTATTAAACTATTAAATGGATATTATTATTGTTGTTTCTTTATTATTGTGGATATTAAGCATATTTTGTTACTAGTAGTCTGCCATCACTATTATTTTCTATATTGTTTTGTATTTTTTCTGTATTTTGAGTTCTTAATAACTTTGTGAAACTTTTATTCAGGGGGAAGCTTCAAATAAGCCCTCAGGGTTTTGTGCCTCTGCCTTCACTTTATAATATTTCTATCATTCTTGCCTTTTTTGAGTATTTCTTTTTTTTTTAATTGTGTAAAATAAAACTCAGCTAAAATAAAATAAACTACTTAGTTCATTAACAATAAGGGTTGCTTCAGTGGTGGTCTACAAGTAAGGTTTCAAATCCAGAATGTAAAAATCAAATGATGGCATTTTGCTCAGCTGCTACTATCAATGCTACTCGGTACTACTCGGTACAATCAGTTGGCTAGAGAGCCGCTGCTGGAAACAACTGTATGATACAGGCAGATAATGAAATGTTGGGACGTTGTACTGTACTTGTGTAACACAGCACAGAGTCGTATTGCACAAATTATATTCTAAGCTCTCGCGGGCCACATAAAATGAGCTGCTAGGCTGGATTTGGCCCATGAGCCTAGTTATTGTTTTAAATTTGAATACAATTTATTACAGTAATAATGGAAAATATTCACTGGCCTCACCAGTTTAAAATTTCTGCCATTTGAAGTTGAAAAACATTAAAAGGGAACTCTTCTCAAAAGTTCGTTTGTCCGGACGTTACCTTCAGACATGTGTTAAAGAGTATGAACACTTTTCATCATTGATCTATAAACCAAACTATCATAACCCTCTTCAAAACAAGGCAGTGAGTCACATTTCAGTGTTTGATCATTTGTGCTATATTTAAAATACTTTGGCTCTCTGCTTAAAATCAAATCACATAGTTATGAATGCATTTTACACCCCAACTTATATTGGTTGAACAGTATATAAACCTAAATACACAATACCAAAAAATGTGATTGTGGGGATCCATAATGGTATTGTGTTACCTCACGTCAACATTTATGTAGGTAGATATGTTGGTCTTCATTTATATGGGAAATTTCAGTCTCACAGCAGCAGAGATATGAAAGGAAAGGAAAGAAACTATAGTAAAAGAGGGGAAAAACACCCCCTAAACTAGAGAATACAATATACAGTACAACAAAAAATAATGAAGAATAGAGATAATAGCAGTACTAATACCAATACAGGTCTGAGAACAGGTACATAAATAAGTATGGTAAGTATATAGATGGTGCAAGAGACAGTATACATCAATAAATTAAAGGGTTTGAAACATGCAAACACAGTGCAAAAATATAATAAATTTCCATCACTTAATTATCAAATAAAGTACATTAAACAATTAAAAATGAAACCTGAGAAGAACTGATGGAGGAAGGCTGCAAAAAAAGGGATTCAACATGACCTCAGTCATGTGACAACTTAAAATGCTGCTATTGGTTACTATTGCACCATAACTGAGAATGTGTTGTGTGATTGTAAAGGGCCAAAAATGGGTGCCGTACCATAGAGGGTTAAGGTCTAGGCTCTCACTTTCTGTCTTCCTCTGTGGCTATCTTTACGTCTGTATCTGTGTCTGTGTGTGTGTGTGTGAGAGGAGAAAAGAAAGATGAGAGTGGGAGAAGGAGGGGGGGGGGGGCGGCTTGATAGAAGTGAAAGGGGGCAGAGACCGGTGGCTGCATTGATTTAATTTGCGGAGGTTTGCACGACGGCGAGGCCTCCCTTTTAACGATCACTAAATTGTTTTCTGACAGAACCCCACCAAGCAATTTCTCCCCCCCTCCCCCACCCCACCCCCCCGACATTTGATTTACATATGATCTTTAAACACCGCCGAGGCCGCGCTAGCTATTTGGTTATCATTCAAATCACTCTCCTCCGTGTCACACTCCGGGATAGGTCACTCTCCTCACGCCGGCTCCAGAGACGAGACGGCGGAGAGGGAGGCGCTGAGGGGAAAAAAGAGGAATGTATAACTAATGAAATAAATTGATTAAGGGGCGAAATCAATTGGTTTGCAGCCCCGCAATGAAGATCTAGTGCTTAATTTAGCATGGACCCTGCAAGCCTGGGCATTAGCAGCAGAAAGGGAGCTGAAAATCTAATTGGTGCTAAATGAAGTAGTGTACAGTAATGTGCATAGGGACACTAAAAGGGGTTCCCATCTTTTCCCTTTTTCAAGCTCCAATCACGGCCCTCTTTGAATGCATTCAAAGCACACCTCAACTTTGATTCTCCCTAATGCATTTAATAAGCCCAGTTTATTGGAATGAAGGTAAAAGACAGAGAGAAGGAGCATTTGCATGCCTTTGAAGAATAAAAGAAGAGCACCCTTTAACCTGAGAAGTAAAAATCTCAGGAATTTGAGCATACTGATGGAGAGTAATGATTGCAGTGCAGTGGATTTTTTTTCTCCTTCTTCTTCTTTTGGTGAATATCTTGACAGAGGTGGATAAATGAAATGTGAGTAACAAGCGAGTCAGACCCTTGATTTCATTTTCTTCTACAGAATTGCATGATACACACTCACGCAACATACTTCTGTCTATCTGCTGTGCCAGGAGTGATTGACGGAGGTGTGCGACGATTTCTAATATTGTGTTGCTTTACAAAAGATCCACTTATAACGCCGTTTTGACTGCCGCCTGTACGAGGAAAGCTGCGGAAAGGTTAAGTTAAGTTTAAGCCAATTAGAATCCCGCTGAGGACGACGGGGTCTCCCTGCACATTGGCACAATTAAGGCTGATCTTTAAGATGAGACACACACTGCCAGGCAAACCTCCTCCCCGTCAAAATGGGGTAGCTGTAAAGCACGGCGACAAAATGACATTATCTGTCTGCTTGTTCTACACCCCGACTAATGTAAAGTGAGGTTCTGACATTAAGAGGAGTCATTTGAAAATGTGCCGCTGCATGTTCCACAGAGGCCTGTTTCATGTTGACTCTTTCCCATTTATTCTAAATGTTAGCACTAAGAGGGAAAATGACAAATCTACAATTTGGATATGATACATTTTTTCTCCAGCACCATAAACTAAAACTGGCACATTTGTGGCCAAGTGATGGGTGGGAGTGGGCAGCGTCAATAAAATTCATAGGTGGTGAAGAAATGGGCATTGATTTTTTCCCCCTTTCTCTGTCTTTTATGAATGTGTTCCACCTTTCCTTACCTTCCCCAGACTGCTTTTTACAAGACAGGTTTTAGTGAGTCGCCATAAAAGCAATGAGGAGCTACTTAAGTGCACAACAGGGACAGACCCCTGTAAAGATCATCAACAACCGTCCTCAGCCTTCACTTTTCCCTTTGGAGGAGAGGGCGCGGAGGAGGAGGAGGAGGATATAGGAATGTTAAAGATAGTAAATAAAAATGAAAGTAATTGTGAAAAAAGCAGTTTTCTAAATCCTGCTTTTTAGTACCTCAGTCATGTTAAGCAGCTGGAGCCATAGGGAGAGTTTCTGCATGGCTTTATTCACACATATAGAGGCAATAAACCACCTGGATGTTATCTAAAGCAGACCACATGCAGCCTGATTAAAACTGCTGGAGTTTGTTTCCATCTTTTTTGATTACAAATGCAGTTGTAAATTGTGAATTGCTTCCCTTTTATGGCTGGGCACTCTCTTCTATAGTTGCCGTTTCCAGAAATGGCTTTTCCATCCAGATGTCTTCGGAGGAAGCAAAGAATCATTCAGATCTGGTGCTGCATGTGAAATTGGGAGGTCAGTTTGTTTTTGTTATTGTGAAAACAAAGAACCATGATCATCTTATAATGTAAATTAATTTATCTTAGACAGACAGTGAGTGTCCATCATATATTTTTATTTTTATTATTACTTTTTTTTAAAGGTAACACTTTAGATTACAGCCCACAACGCACAGTGTGCATTACTCCATTACTCCGGAGTGTGTATTTCTTTTTATAATAATAATCATAATAATAAGACCAGCACAGTATACACCAATACATTCATACACAATACATACAATTTGGGATTATACAAAGAAATTATATTCTAGTTAGTTTTTAACTTCTGGGTACATTTTCTGTATATATGACCAAGAACTAAAAAAAATCATGATGTCTGGGAGGAACATAGAGAGAATTAATACTGTAGTTATTGTTTAACTACTGGGTACATATCTTTTAGTATTTCAGGGTATCTGTGTCCATAAAATTGAGCAAAAATCTGGACATTTCAGGAAAGATGGAGTGATGACTTCTGCATGAATCACGTGCACAAGATGTCAATCACTTGTGTTTTGAGAGAATTTTGAAGTCATTAAAATGTTGAAAGTCAATTCGCCAGAAAATGTGTTTATCCTGCATTACAGCTCATCAAGGTGCAAACTTTTCAGCTCTGTGCACAGCCTCCTTTCAACCCAGAAAATAAATACAAATATAACAAGATAAAATATGAAGTATGAATTACACATGGTCTATACAGTATGTTCTCATGAGGGCAATCTGTGTGGTTAATTTAGTTTTTTCTTTCGTGGTTTGAGGCAATTAAACTCAAAACTCCTTTGCCAATTAGACTTATACTTTTTTAAAGTTTTATACCCTGTTTACCCTTTTTAAAATGTTTTAACCTCTTTCAAATTTGATCTGCGAAAACGGCTTAAACACGCTCCAAACACAATAGGTGGGTTAAGTTGCATGCAGTTTGCATGTGTGTTGTGTAAAGTCTTTTTGAAATCACATCAACCTCCATAAGCAGAAGTCATCACTCCATCTGTCCTGAAGCATCCATATTTATTTCTCAGTTTTATGGTCATTCTGTACCTTAAATAAGTAAGAGAAAGTAAAGGATCATAGATCTGGTGCTGCATGTTTGTTATCATTATTGTGAAAACAAACCACCATAACCATCTTAAAACACAGAGGCAAACAGCAAGTTTATATGTTTTCTTCAAACTATAAAAATGAAGGGAGTGTTTTAACTCTCACAATGCATGCTGGGAAGCCAGCTAATATGCTGCACCTGCACTCTAAAAATAAACCTTCTTTTGACTGTTCTTGCTAAATTGTGTGCACAAGTTAACAATAAGTTGGTAAAAACACAAGAAATTGCTGCAGTTCTGTCAAGACAACAAAACATTTTGTGTTCACCAACTCCTGTTGTTATAATGTGCTTTTGTTATGCCGAGCGAACACAAATTGTTCATTTTATTTAAACATGCTGCACCTAAATGTTGCTTTGAGCCATTTTTGCTAAATTGTGTGTTCAAGAAATTAATAAGCTGGTAAAAACACAGGGAAGTGCTGCAGTTTTATGTTAAGAAAGCAAAACATTTCTTGTTGTAATGATGTGTTTTTTGTTGTTTCATGAACACAAATGATATTTACCATTTTCTAAGTTCATTCAGCTATCAAAATGCATAGTATATGTATTGATAACGGGTCTTGAACTAATTAGGCTACATCATCTTTATTGATTTCAGTCATATTAATTAAAAAACCCAAACTTGTGTGGTTCCAGAAATGACTTTTCCATCCAGATGTCTGCAGAGGAAGCAGATAATCACAGATCTGGTGCTGCATGTGGACTTCGGGGGTCAGTCCTGCTCTCGATCTATCAGTCATCCAATAAACGTTCTAATTCTTTGCTTTTAATTAAGTTAGTGTTTGGGAGGAATGCCACTGCTTTCGATAGCACGCAGGTCGTTCACTGGCTCCGTGTGTGTGGATTGATCCTACAGGAGATCTGTCCACACCTGACTCAAGGTGAGGCACATTTGAGCTGCAAGAATTATTTTAACAATTATGCATCCAGTTACTCTCTGCATCAATATTAACAGTAACTAAGAATGTAAGGTATCGGACATGCACTCATGCTTATGCACTGTAATAGTGATTTAGATGAATTATGGATTGGAATAGCTGTCTGTCATCTGAGGGATTTGTACAGCTGATTGTAAGTGTCTTTACACATATATATATTTATAGGGATAAAATAATGAATGATGTAGAGGAATATGTCAAGCTATTGAGATGGAGAGGGAAAGAGAGGGGGAAAGAAGGATGCTATTGCGAGTGGCTCAGAGTAGGAGAGTTATCAAAGTGGCTCTATGCATGTGAATGAGTCTATTGATCGCGGGGCGGATCGATGCTGTATTTATAACACAGGGGAAGGCTGAATCAATGCATACTTAATGTGTAAAGAGGCGGGGATGCTGGGGCAGGGGTGCAGGACGAGGGCAGGGAGGTGGGAGGAGACGAGGGGGGTGTGAGGATGGAGAGGTGCAGGCTTGTTAAATAACCGGCGTTTACATTTTCTGTTTACTCAGCACTAGTGGGGCTGTGTGTTTGGAATGTTTTAGTGTGGGAGGTTACGCGTCCCTCACATCAGAGCCTGTTATTCTGATGAGCTGTCAATCAAAACTCCATGTGGTGATCCGTGCGCATGCCCTCGAAGCAATAGTTCATCTTTAGTCTGCACCTTTACAGCAGTGTATGATGCAAACTGAAAAATGTTTCAAAAATACCCCCCCAAACTCCCTTTTTTTTCCCACAAAATTGCACACTCCTCTAGCACAACAGATGCAGTTCTAGTCCATGTTGGAGAAGTCTCTCAAGGAAGGCCTCCAGACTCCCCTCTCCACATGTTGGTACCATACAAAACGATTAGCATTTTAATTGTTTCATGTTTTCTTTCATTTGTTCCACTTTGTTTTCTCTTCTCCTGCATGGGTGTATGCCTGTAAGGGTGCATAATTACAATAATATCCTCTGGTTTGAGAAACATTTCCTTTAAATGAATCAGTGACTTTCTTTTTAATCAATTTCAATTATCTGAAGAACTGCCTCTGCGATGTAAGTGTTGAGCAATCTGAAAAGAAAAAGGCCTACGTGTGGTATTAGAAAAATACACACACTTAAATTAGTTTGGATTATTTCAAATGGGGTTGCATGAGATGTCGTCAGTGTTTTACCTACAGTAGATGGCAGTCAGCATGCTGCACATGCACACACACATTAGGTGTATGTATAGTTGTGTTGTACTTGACAATCAAATTAGTTTGTCAGCTTGTCAGTCTTGTCAGATTTTGCACTGAAACTAGCTGCCGTATATCATATTGTCTCGTCACATTATGAAACAGACTTGACACTGGACAACATCAAGATACATATTACCCAGCAATCATCACTGCATGTCTGTTTATGACAATAACACCATTGAAAATGATTAATTATTCATTTAATGGTTGATAAGGTTTTTATGGTTTATGTAGAATAAACATAACATTTTGTTATAGATTGCTACTGCTTCTACTATTTTGACCCAAAAAATGAAAAGAAAACACATAAAGGGTTTTCCTTTTAGAAGGCATGTATATATGTACTGTATATACACAGTATGTATAGCAAATGGTATCACTTTTAATTTAACATAAGTTCTTTGAACACAACTGCAGAGCAAGGGCCCAATCTCTGCCCAGCATATTGTTGGAGGCCCCTCTCTCTCTTTGGGCCTCCCGACCTCATGGGCCCCAGTGCAACTGCACTGCCTGCACTGTACCTATATGCCTGTATCGCTATATTTAGAATATTTTTAAATGGGAAACCATAGCTATGTAAGCAAAATATCACTCTTTCCAAAGCAATCAAACTCCTTTAGGAAAAACAGTAATTTTACCTCACGAACACAGGAGTTCCTGGAATACCACTGCCTTGATTAAGTTAGTTTGTCTGTGTCATTGCTGAGCTTTTTTTTAATGGCTAAAATACATTTTTCTGCTGACCCTGTCCATGTTGCTTAGCTACCTACACTGTACCCCTGCTGCTTTTCCAAACTGGAGGTGTGGCGGCCTCCATCTACTGTAGTTAATTCACTTGACTACATAATCACTTCAAATAATCCAGACTATCCCTTTAACCTTGTTTTCTGACATGTGAAACACAGACCAAATTCCACAGTCAGCTTTCGTTCTTGCACGTCTCAGATAAGACAGGAAGTGACGAATGTTACCAGCCTTTTCGCTTCCCCGCGGACACATCACATGTTGACGGCCGGAGTGGAGCTCGAGCATCATGTCGTGTCGAGATTCTTCCGTTCAAAGTGCTCCCAGAGAGCACATAACATTTTACTGCTTTCTCCTGGCTGGGAAATTTTTTGGTAAGAATACTCCTGTGGGTCTGATTTGGTTTTTGACTTTTATAGCATCCTACTGAAGACTGAAGGAGCGGACTCACTCACTGCCTGTTGTAAACACACATGCAGGTGGACACTCACACACACACACACACACAGGCTGATATTTATAGTAGGAAAGGACTATATAGACTGTTTCCCATACCTTTGCCTGAAATGTCATCTTTATTATCAGTAGAAGGATACCACCAGTGTTAAAGGCTGTTATGTTCCCTACTGTGGCCATGACCTGAGGCTACAAAGTCATTAAACTAGCCATGCATCCTGGTTAATTAAAGGTTAAGTCAATACAACAAAGAGGCCTTGAAGCTAGCGAACAACAACTGAGAGCTAATCTTGTGTGGAAGGATTAAAACACCAAATAAACATCTAGATCGGATACATTTACAGTGTTTGGTGTTACTGCTCATCATAAAACAATATGGCTGCAGCCTTGACCAAATGTTACAGTGTACATCCGACACATCTGCTGCTGTTGGGGATAGCGTTAGGTGTGTTTTAGCTTGACCTGGAAGCAGAGAGCCACCTTGAGAAGTCGTCACAGGCTGTTGTTAAAGGGAGTCCAGCCGAGGTGAGCGGTCTGGCCAATCCAGCAGGTGCTCGACTATTTCCCAGAGATTTATGCCCCTGAAAACCCGCAGGGAGGGTTCATGGAAAGCTTGCAGAGGTCAGGGAACTGATTCAATTTCAGCTCTCTGTTAATTTTTATTTCCACATGGAGCTGATAAAATTCTGAGAGAGAAAGGATAGAAGAAATTTCTGAATCTTTGTGGTTTCAAGTTTAAAGTTCTTAAAGCTGTGTGCAGTTTTGTATTAGTGAGACAAATGGTTCAAGAGACACAAACAGTTATTCTCTGAATAGTGCAGACAGCTGTTCAGAATTAAAGGAATAGTTTGACATTTTGGGTAATTTGCTTTTTTGCGTTCTTGTTTTATAAATATGAAGCTACTAGGGATGTGCATGATTAGTCGACTAAACATTGCTACCCTTGCAAAATCTCAAAATCTGAACTATTCTAAATTTAAAGCTATAATATATAACATCTGCACATTATAATGACATATAGTACATATTTTTTTAAATTGTGTAGGCTTCTTACATTATCCCAAAGGTTTCAAACAATGTTCAAACGCAGAGGAAAACGTAATTTATTCAGCGTGATGGTGCATTTCCTGCTAAGCTGGTGCTAGCTAGTTGCTATAACTTCCAGGAAGAACGTATGTCAATTTGCAATGTCATCCATACCGCAACTTTTGTCTTTGCTGTAATGTGAAAGACCCCTAGCAGCAACACTTACATGCTGCATGTTTAATTTGGGTATATAGGACACAGCTATTGTGTTACAGTTTGGTACACTCTACTCTCTTGCAGACCCACTTTTCATTGGAAAATTTAAAACCTTGGATGTACTTTATAGAAACATCTTACATATAGGAACGGTACTGTAAAATATTGCCATTGTAAATACTGTAACACAGTCACAGAAGTTTTAGAAAAGGAGGGAGTGTAACTATAGCATGAATATGTTTCCAAAAATGAGCAGTGCTGCATATGTGCATGTCTGACAGGCGTCTGGTCTTGACTCGCAGACTCAGTTCTGGACGTATGCTTTTTATAGCTCTCCCCCCATTTGAAACTCACATCTAAAAAGCAAACATTTCTCTCTCTCTCTGTTCATGCGCACCATCCAGGTCCCTGGTCTCCTGCACATGTTGGCGCTGCTCCAACACCAGCATCTGCTTTCTGCGTCCTGAGCCCCATCCAGCACCAGGAATCCCTCCTCTGGATGGAATGTTTCTGTTCACAGGAAAATAGATCCTCGCAAACTCTGCACTTGTATTCAGCGTGTGCATGCACAGCCCGAGACGCTGTAAGCTGTTCATAATGATAAGACCTTTCACAACAAGGAGGGCTTTCGCACACTCAGCTGAATGCGAATTGGCAGGTTCAATAGGCCATTAGTGCAGTACGGGGGGAAAAAGCAGCACAAAACATGACATAAAAAGTCACAGCAACTCAATAATACGCCCTGTTATCATGATACAGTACAAGCTGATGCCTTCAGTCTGTGTGCTGACTGAAGGTAGCTGTGAGGCCTATTGTAAATGACTGTATAACATGTCATGTCCAACATTAAGTACACTCGATATTTATTTACATCAGCATGCTGCGTATTGATACTGTATGCAGGTAGCTACAGTATGTCATGCTACTTCTCACAATGAGCCTTTTCATGTCAAGCAGAGGGAAACTCAAATCAGCACATGCAGTAAAGCACCAGTCTATCCACCCACCTACAGTGCACGCACACACACACACACACACACACACAAATGAAAAGGTGTGTGCAACGGGAAACATTACCTCTATAACTCAATTTAGAGTGGGATGTTAAAGTGAATACACAATGTGAAAAATGAGCATGCAGTTACAGCTGAAATATGGATGTTCACAGGTACATATATTTGTCTGCACGCTGAATCATTTAATCTCACCTCTCAGAGACTGGAAAATCCTTTCACGAGTAAATTTATTCTGTGATTAATCCTGGAACAGTAGAAAAATATTATTCATGAATTTTTCAAATGTTCTAAACATTCAGTTCAGCGCAAGAGGAGAGAGGAACCTCAGAGATGTGCTTGGTGGCTGCACTGAAGAATATTCAAATAAACACATTAAGAATAAAGTTAAAGGATAGTATAGTTACTGTAATAAATCATAAAGTGACCACGATATATCATCAGAAATCAAGGAAACATGTGAAGTTGAAATAGTCTCTTCTCTGACAACAACGTTACAGCCGCGGTGTCCCTGATTGAAATTTCTGTTCTGGGCCGGAATAAGTGTTGTTATTCTCCTGTTTCACGTTAAATAGAGTTCAGATTAATGCAGAATGTAGTGTCTGTTTATGAGTCATAAGAAATCATTAATAACCGTATGGAAGGTGTAAATGTTTAAATGGCTAAATTCAGCAAAATGTTAATGGAGTCTGGCAGGCCGTGAGACAGGCAGTCACTGAACTCCAACACCAGAGTGTGCATTTTCAGAGCAGTGGGCTTTTGTTTTCAAGATATCAACTTAACTTTACATTGACAGACAATTGACAGTTCTAAACATGATTACCTTATAGTGTGTCTTGCAGCCTGCCTGAGCTTCCCCAAGTCTGGGGAGGAATTGGTAAAGTCCTGCACTGGGATGTGTGTCCTTCAAAAAAAAAAAAAAAAATTGTAATGGGTAAAAAAAATATGTTTAGGTAAAAATGAACTAATTGAAAGCAGGCAGTAAGTATATAACTCATACAACACAATAATATGCTTTTCTTCCAGAGACGTCTGTGCTGAAAATGATTAATGCAGTATTTTTTACCTTTATATCCACTAATATCAAGCCAAATCAGCAGGTAGGATTTTATTGTGAAAGTTCTAGCAACACAATTTTTGACTCACTGTTTGATCTGACAGTGATGTAGGCTAGTTGCTGCCTAAAATAGATGACATAAAGGCAAAAATAGCCAGCGAAGGACACCAAATTGTGGACAATAAATCATTGTAGGCCCAGTCAGACATTTGTGAGGATTTTGGAGCGGTCAAAAACCGCTGAGAATGACATTGTCAGTGGCTTTGCAGCTTGTAAAAATTTCAAAAAGTATTAGGATAGCAATGAGCTATGTTTGTCATCACTATGGAAACACAGCTGCAGGAGCACAGGTGCTGTGGGTCGGGTCATGGGGCTTATATTCACAATTTTGGGCGGGTGCGGGTTTGACATAGAGTTAATTGCAGGTAACAGGTTGGTTCTGGTTCTCAGCTTTGCACCGGGCGCAGGTGGGTGGTTGAAGGTTTGCAAAACTAGAAACGAGCAGGACTCTGGGAAGGGGCTGGAGGAAAACAATTCACTTCAACCATATATTACATTTATTAAATAGGATTTTAGCCTGCTCAATACAGTCTATAGCTCTAACTCATTATTTGGACTGTTGCACTCATTTTTGCATGCGCAATTGCTTCATATTGCTCCTTTAACAAACACTTAACCTGCCCCTGAAAGTCTTTAATCACTGAAATTACCTTAACATGTTAGTGGTGTAAGCTACAGGCTGTCCAAGATATGGTGCAAATAGGCATGCACAAATATTTCCCTTTAATCCATCCATATTAAAACAATGAAAAAGTTGAACTAATTTAATGTGTAATATTAAAACAAGAGAAACCAGCAAGAGCACCAGCGACTGAGATGTGTATTTCTTGTGGAAATAATTATCTGTATAAAGCATATTAAAACAGCAGGGGGAAACGGGAAGATTTGAAGAGCTGTGCGTGGCTGACAACACACTCCTGATGTATGGCTTAGCAAATTTCATTAAGGGTAAGAATGGCCCATGCTAAAGCCCAGAAATATCACTGGTGTTTTTTTAATTTGTCAGGTAATTTGTTACAGTGTGATTGAAGAAACTGCTCATGTAATTGGAAAGAGTCAATCTACGAGGGAAGAAGGGGCGAGGACAGATGAGGAGAGGGAAGGAGAGACGGAGAGATGATGGTGGAGAGGAGGAGGAGGAGGAAGGTGGGGCAGATAAATTGGACGCAAAGAGCACGTTTAGCCCAGACAGAGACACCAGCAGCGGACAGAGGAGATAAATAGAAAAGCAATAGACAAAGTGAATAAAAGCAGTGCATGGATAAATGGAAAGTCATTTAATTCTCATGGACGGGATTCCAGTGAGAAAACTCTTTGATACTTGCTCCCCATCCTGTTATGCAAACATTACTCAGAATGTGTGTGTGTGTGTGTGTGTGTGTGTGTATGTCTGAGTGTGGGTGCTCCACACATGTCCCCCGGCTGCATGGATGTGGTCACTCACAAGACTTTGATAGCGAACAGTCTCTCGGACTTGAAACATTCACAGAAAAGCTAAGATCATGGTGGTCTGCCCAAGGCTCAGACTGGGTGTGGGCCGCTCCGCTCGCAGACTGGACAAGTGACTGGACTCCTCTGATGAATCACACTCAACCTTTTACAAGACATCTGGGTCACTGGGCCATGTGTGGGGGTGGCTGGAACATTATAAAGTGTACATACACTGTAAAAAAAAATCATACAAGAATTCAGTCCTTTCTCATTAATTTAACCCTGAGGTACAAGTTTTATCTACTCAAATTAATTAAGATTTTAAGTAATTAAAAAATAAGCAATTAAATTTTTTGGTACTTATTTTTAGAAAATCTCAGGACGTATAAACATGAGGTCTTTTTATTTTAAGTCCTTTAACTTTAAATGGTTGAATGAAGATACTGTACAGAGTTCAACAATCAACTCATAAATTCCAGTTCCAGTTTCTACCCAGTTACACTTAAATTCACTGGGAGCAGTTTTACATTTTGTCTTTGTGCCAATGCCGGAACAAAATAGCTCCAACAGAGCAGCTGCAGCTGTGAGTTCTTTCTGTGAAATGAATAAGTGATTTTTCAAACTGAGAAAATGTGAAAGACTGAAGAGTTGTTGGTACAAATTAATAACCTAAGCTTATCAAACATGTTTCCTTAAGTACATCAGAATTAGTTTATTTGACTAAACAACATCATGTTCAACTTGTCTTTTCAATTTAGTCAGTTTAAAAGTTTAAGGCAGCCCGAACACTAATTTTATAAGGTTAAAACAAATAGTTTATTTTTTACAGTGTAACTAGCCTCACTGTTGATGACATAAATGACAGCCATTACATGACTGTGTGGGTCTAAAATGATAAAACTTGAGATATAATATAAAGATTCTGTGTATCCAGCAGCTGTGTCCTTCACAGAGGTGACAGAAGCTAAAAAATGCAAATTAAAAATGATTTCCATGACCGTCTCAAACTCGTTCAAAAGTCTTATTTTTGTTGTTTTTCTTCTGAATTCCTGAGGTAAAATGACAGGTGTTTTGCATCTAATTCTTTCCAAATGCTGTCGTCTGGATGCCACTGATTGTAATCACAAGGACTGATGATGCTGGAGGCCCTTTTCCTTCAGTAACTTCAGGGGATCTTTCAGCCAGCAGGAAGCTTAAACGGTGAAGTGCTTTAACCAACAATCAGACACAGAACAAACACAAGCTAACACAGTATACAGAGCACTCGTTTTAAATTTATGATTAGAAAACAGCTGTTGAATAGTTGGAATAAAACAGTGCCGCGCTTGCTCTCGGTATGCAAAAATATGTTTGTTTATTTCACAGTATCAATTCATTTGAATTACCTTTGTAAACATATTTTTATTCTGTGAATACCTTTTCACAGGGACTATAGAATAGCTGCTTGAATTGCTGCAGCTGAATGTCTGCATTCATTTGTTTCTGGTGGGCAAAAGTGCTGCTCTGTACAGATCACAGAGGTAAGTAACATTTAAAGATTGTTTCCTCCCTTTAATCTATGACATTTATGGATGCATTTGGTGGAAGCATAATTGTGAGAATACTTCATTATTTGAGTTTTTACACCTTAGAGGTTGTGATGAAAATACCACAATATAATGTCATTATTTTGCTGCAAATTAAAGTACTTTTCTTTGGTACTTATTCATATCTTGATTGTATCTTGCATATGAGCCTGCTTGTCAAGCGTCAAGCTATGTGCATTTATTAAAACTAAGACAAAATGATAGAACTGCCACTATTGTATCTCCTCACACGATCTCACTTGTGTCAGAAACAGTTAAAAATCTATGGCGGTGACAGCAAATTGTGACACTGACACTGAAGCAGTGCTTGTTGCGTAACAGGTTTAGAATTTATTTTTAATCTCACCCAGTGCTGATATAAAGTGCAACATCTCCATCTGTATTGAGTCATGCTCACTTGGTGTGCATATGACAATACTTACTTGTAACTGAGGTGACAATGTTATAAAGTTTGGGCAATTTATGACATACAAACAACAGTCAACAAATTTAGCTACTAGGCTGGTTTTATACCGACCACAGTGCAGCCATATACTCAGTTTGTGGACAATACATTGCACGGAGGCTCTGAGAAGCCAGTGAGAGAAAAAAGTTGTGGTGATCCATTTTTGTAAGTTTGATCTAAATTGGTTTTGCTCTTGTTTTTCCAGCTTAAGAACAGGTGGAAAGAAGGTTTTGCCAAGATAATATTTCTAAGTTCCTTGTTTTCTTTTCACCTGTGAAAACAAGTGGGAAAAAAAACATTTTTGCCCACGATTTTTTTGTTTGTTTGTTTGTTTTTGCCAGAATCGTTTTT
This sequence comes from Lutjanus argentimaculatus, assembly GCA_034769285.1. NCBI lineage: Eukaryota > Metazoa > Chordata > Actinopteri > Lutjaniformes > Lutjanidae > Lutjanus > Lutjanus argentimaculatus. The sequence goes on from JAWZSL010000017.1 coordinate 16,504,113, forward strand.
CTAAGTATTTGTTGTTGTAATACTCACGTGCACAAGAGGCTGAAGTGCACCACCACCCCATGTTTTAAATAGGACTAAAAATATTCAGGTTTTCTTCCAGGTGAATTTTAATTTCTCCATTCACTTTAAACACAAGGTAAATATATTGTGTCTTAGTTATTTAAGTGTGGTGGGTTCACAACTTAAGGTCTGGCTCCTGAATTGAAAAGAAGATGATAAATTGTTTCAACTTTCCAACTGGTCCAGTTTGCTTTCACAAAGGCAAAACTCAAACGATCAGAAACTGTAAACACAAGTCATGTGAAGGAAATGTCATTGAATCATTGCTCATACAGTCAGTGCGTAAAAAGAAAAAAAACTAATGGCTTAATTTCTATCTGGATATCGTTCATAATGGAATTATTAAATAATAGTGAGGTTCTGTCCGAGTGCATGTCACCAAACGCTACTCATTCACTAGTCACTAAAACAGGAGGACAGAAAGTGTTTTAACCACTGAAATGGCACATACAATGGTACGCTTTTGTGATTGGTTCGAATGGTGTTCACACAAGAAACAAACCGCTCCAGATCGCGGTCCGAAACCTTCAAGGTGTCACTGAATGAATGATAAGCGTAATTATTCCAGTGCAAACTATTCAAGAATTGATGCTACACCTACAAGGCATTCTGGGAGCCACCTTTTGGCTGAGGCCTTCTTAGTGCAATAGATCAGTTCTGCACAGTTTGTAGGGAATCACACCAAGGGCTAAATAAAATAAACAGTCAAATCTATCATTTATCAAATGAAACATGATTTACTGTAATTTTCTGCCGCATTTTCATAATAAATCCCATCAAAATGAATAACATATTCTGCACATAAAGGCTTTAAATGGTATTCTCTTGTTATATTCCAGCTCAAGTTTTGTTACTTGGCAGAAATATGTGAAGTCAAGAGACGTGCATACTCGTGGGGGTGTACACTGACACACTAACACTCTCACTCTCATGCAAACAGACAGTATTCATATATCTCAGAGGGCTTAATAGGTTGTGTCTGTCATTTGAGTGTATGATGCAGCGGTGGCAGTGTGATATGTTGCTATGGAAACATAGTGGCATATCTCTTGCTGTGGCGCTCTGTGCATTTCATCACATTCGCTACAATAATAAGCATAATAATGTGGGTGGCGAGGGAGAGTATTTTAAAAAGGATCAGATCGCCCTTAAATTGATGTCAGTTCGATCAAGATGACAGCATCTATCCAAATTTGAATAAATGTCACCGCTAGTGAAAAATAAAGGCTTAATGCGTGGCTTAAAAAAAGATGTTCCAATCATGAGGAGAAGTCTGCGTGCAGAAGGTGTTATTTAGCCGTAGCTCCCATTTCGTCCCTCTCCTTCTCCCCTCCACAGCTTATTGGCCTTGGCCACCCTGTAATGTGTGGTGCCTACACTGCCACAATTCCTCCTGGCTCTCGCTGAGTATGTATCGATTGCTTGCTGGTGTGTATTACGCTGAGGGAAGGTGTCAGGGAGAGGCAGAGAGGTGGTGGTGGGGGTATGGAGGGAGGTGAAAGACAGAGAGGGGGTTAGGTGGAGGAAATATCCTGACAGCTCACTCATATGTTCGACAATAACACCTTCAGAACTTCTCTGGAAGGGCTTTAGAGCAGCGCTGATCTGTGCCGGGTGTAAGGATGTATCTGTACCTGTATCTTCATTTTAATCTTTTTTACAGCCATCAGGATATTTTAAGGAGAAACCTGATAATTATAAGTATAACTCTAGCATTCACTAAACCACACAACTACAAAGAAAAATCAAAATCAGAATTGGTAATTTCCCCCCTCTCCTCACTCTCTCTGCCCTCCTCTCCAGTCCAAACATGGAGATGAGTTTCCCATTTATAATTCAGTGATACCGTATCAGGCTCTATCCCCACACAGCCCTTCTACTTTCCACTGGCCTATGATTACAACTGGCTATATATAGGATAATCAGCGTACGGGACTTCCCTCATTCTCATAAAGGGAAATGAGGCATACGGATGGTGTAGCCTAGCTTGGCTCAGCACAGTGCAGCACAGCCTTGCATGCACACACAAAGACAGTGAGAGGAGTGCAGATGTGGGTAAGGAGGGCAGGAATAAGACAAAGGGGTTAGCAGGGTTATTTATTTCGGTATTTCAGAGTGTCAACATAAAGAGCGAGAAATTCTCCATAAATAAGAGGCTGTGGTGGAAGCAGTGATTGAGGACAGTGTTCTCCTGTGAGAGAGCGGGGTTTAAGTTGAGAAACTAAGGTTTGAGTCTGGTGTGAAATTAGAAGTCAGAGTTAACTTAATTTTTAGACTAAGTTGACGTATTATTTATAGTTAAAAAAAAAATCTGTATTCTGTCAGAATTTGGAAGCGATTTATTTAGGTTTAGGCAAAAAGGTTCAGGTTCAGGAAAAGATACTGGTTTGCCATGTGGGTGTAAATAGCCCCATTGCCTATTAACACCACAGATACAAAGAGCACTGTTGGCTACGGACACTTGGGTACTTGTTTCTGCTGTGCTAGACTATATACACGCAGGTGTAAATACCCACTTTGGCAATTCCAGCCTGAGGTGTAAGTAGCCACACATGCTATTCTATCCCCGGTGCAAATAGCATCTGCCTTAATATTTTGACATATTATAGCCCTGAGAGTGGGAATTCCTTCAATCACACTAGCAAGTGAATAATTAGTTGCAAATTCATAAAATTGTTAATGAATAAACTGCATTTACGCCTCTTATTTATGTATTTGCCGTATTATTTTCAACAGATTAGTTTTCTTTAATCATTTTGCCAGTGATTATTTTGTTTGTTTCGGTGCTCAGTTTTCACTGTAATGACCCAATATCCCCACAGGGATCATTAAAGTTTCATCTAATCTGATCTAATCTAATCTAATATGCACAACTAGGCTAATGTGTATCCACAGAGAAAGGCTTGATCCTCCCCTCTCTCTCTTTCCTTTCACCTGGCACTCTCACACTCTCCCACGACAATCCTGGCTCCTGTTGCAAGCTACAAAAGCATCACTGCAATCAAGTGAGGAGAGTATCTGGCCATGAGTATCCCTATGCAGCATACAGTGGATGGGGGGAGTCTGATTCATCGCGGGCCTCTCTGCTCTTCATCACTTTAATAAATGGCCCAGGGGACCTGGGAACATTTTGCCTGCTACAGAGGTACTGATCAGAATGAGGACATTCAAGCTCTCTGTCTCTGCCACTCCTTTTACCTTGCCCACTTCCTTTTGTCTCTTCTTCCCCCTGCTCTCCCTCCTTCTCTCTCTCCCTTGCTGTCTTCTCCGGACATGTCTGTCTGGGTGTCTGCCTTAAACAGGATAGATTCTCTCGGTGCTTTAAAGGATGGCTACATCAGAGGGCCAGCTGGCCTCACTCCTTCATCAGCGACACTGACCTTCTGCTTGTCACCGCTTAAGCGGCCGTCACATCCACTCCACAGGCTCATCGGCCACTGCCACAGGGAAAAAAAAGCTAAAGAGCCACCTTAATCCAATACAGCGTCTGAGAGCCACGTAAACAGCCAGTGTTTTATGTACTGGGGTGGACGCAGTCTGTGTGCAGTGCTGTGTAGGGATGTATGCTGCAGTGTAAAGCCAGCAATTACAGTTTTGATGTCGACCATTTCTGTGGAGTGAGAATTAAATTTTTCACACAAAGTTTAAAGGGATAATTTCAAGTGGAGTTCTATGAGGAACTTATTAATAGTCAGTGTATTACCTTCAGTAGATGTTGGTTTGGAGAAGCAGTAGGAGTACCAGCATGGAAGCTTAACAATGTACTGCTAACCTAAAAAAAACAATATAACTTTAAATGTACACTATGTGAAGTATATCTTCTCCTCCTTATCTTGCCAGACAGCATTTTCTGATGGGAAACCGCCATTCTATAAGTCAAGTATGTATCTTGCAAGCTCAACCAAACTTCTTTGACAAAAACAATAATTTTGCCTCGCAGAACACAGAAGTTGCTGGTCTACCCCTGCTTTGAGCTGTTAGTTTGTGTTATTGTGTGACTTTGGCGAATCTGAACTAACTTTTTAAAACTCCAAAGTCACACAATAACACAAACTAACTAACCAAACGAGGCAGCTGTAGGCTAACAACTCCTGTATTCTGTGAGGTAAAATGACTGATTTTCCCAGTGGAGTCTGGTGGCTTTGAAAGAGTGAAATTTGGCACATATAGCAGTTTGGAAAAGGCTGTTTGATGGCAAGTTAAAGCAGTGAAACTACTCAAAATATAGCGTACACATAAAGTGACAAAGATTTTGGGCCTTTTTTAAGTGGCTAAATCACATTTTTATTCTGACCTTGTCCACAGCAGTACATTGCTTACAGGGACTCCTGCTGCTAATCCGAAAACTATCCCTTTAAGATTATGCCAAAGCGTGAAGCTGCATCCATGTCTTTTACTGTGGCAATATCAGGTTGTGGTTTCAATATCATGTAAAACTACCCATTCAACAATCACTACTTCCTTCATTTTAAAACCTTTTATTTCACAGACTTGAACAGTCAAAATCATGCCCATAAAGGGCAACAGCACCTTCATGAAACTTTAACCTTGTGTGCAATGAAAGCTGTGTAAAAAAAGGAAAAAAAAGAAAAGAAAAAGAGATACTGGCTCTTTAACGACTCCTTCACTTACAGTGCCGGGGCGACCCTGGCTCCTGAACACTTACTGACCTAAAGATGCAGTGACACAAAAAGCTCAAAGATAATTAAATATTGATTTTTGTTTTCTAATCCTATATAAAAATTGTCCTGAGACTCCCAGCGGTAGTTTTCACACTCAGTAAAAGAGGGGGAAAAGTCTGGATTGGCGGTTAACCTCTATTTCATGTAGGGTGGGGGGGTGTCGGCATGAGGGTGATGGGATGGGGGGCGGCTGCGATGCCGATACGTTCTTGGCTCCAGCCTTGAACCTGGCCCGCACCATTACTCTCCTGCTGCTGATGACACTGATCCCCTCTCTAATCTTTCTCCTGGAGCGGACCGTGGCAGGCTGCCTCTACGCCGCATGCCCGATTGATATTCTCCTCACCCCGCATCCCCCCACCCCGTCTTGAATTTACACCCCCACCCACCCACCCATCCTTCCTTCTCCTCCTCCCCCATCCATTCCCTTTTTTTTTTACTACCCAACCCTGATACCTCGCTCCATCTCCTCACGTGCACAGAAGCAGAACTTTGAGGTGACAAGGAACTCAAAAAAAAAAAAAAAAAAAAAAAAAAATCTCTCTTTCTAATGTTCTCTCACACACTCAGCACAAAAAACACTTAAACTCATTCACAAATGAGCGCCTTTGGCCGTGCAGGCTGTAGAAGTAAAAAGTTAGCCACTGCTGATCAATAATGTAAATAAACTGTAATAACATTAATTCACAGAATGAGGTGGAGACATGAAAGCAGATTGCTTCCTTGTGGCAGCGCTCGATCAAAGACGTAATACAGGAGAGCTATGCCAAATGAGAATATGCACACAGAAAATGACTGATTCTCAACTACATGGTCGAATACTGTTAATTTTTTTTGTGTGTTATCATTTTAGCAAATCACCATGGTTCGGTAGCAATTGATCACATGTAATCGAAATAACGTAATCAGGTTACAAAAAATTTGTAATTTTACTGTAAAAAGTGTTAAAAGTCAGGTAATAACTTGAAATTACATCACATACCCTTAATCCACTATTTTTATTTCAGTAAAAGCACATCAGTTTGGTTTTTCATGGTGTTGTATGTCTGACGTCATGACGTCCACATCTTTGCCCTGCAGCTGAGCCGCCATTTTCTCTTGGTGACTCGTAAAAAAGGTGAATCTAACACAAGACAAAATTATATTTTCTGATCAAATAATGTATTATGTTAGATATAAAATGGTCTACCTAAATCGGTTAAACCGTGCTGTTTAAGTTTCACAAACTAAACGAAAACAGATACTGTAAGACACGCTAATGTTAAGTCATGCTAAGATTAACTGGTATGTTCATTAAATTTAAATGCAGAGTCAGTAAGATTTGTCCGAGCTGTTCTTACATGCATCAGGATGTCAAATATCAATACTTTTGGTTGGTGAAATGTCCAGAGCACAGGCAGAGAGCAGGGTCTCTGCAGATACAACCACTGCCACACACTTCTAGTGATGATCAAGATGATGACATGAGTCTATACATTGTTTTCTTTAGAAATATGTTGCAGATTATACCTTTACCAAACTGAAATAACACATTAAAGTTATCATGAAAAATACTTTTCCTGAAACCATATAATTAGGTTGTTAAGGAGCACTATTTTAGTTTTGGGTAAAGTAAATAATTGAGTTGAACATTTGGAAACTTTTAGGTTGCATTATTGCAAATTGTTGATTTGACAGCAATCAGAAAGAATGTTTGTGAAATTAAAAATATTTGTGGCTGCCTCCATTTTTAAAGTGCAATATTTTCAATGTTTACTTTTGAAGTAATCCAAAAGTATTCAAATTAGATTACATTTTTTTGTAATCCAATAGATTACATTACTAATTATAAAAAAAATCCAGGTAATTTACATTCAGTAACTGACTACATTTTACTTCAAAGTAATCTGACCCAAACCTGCACACACAAGGTACTGTTTAGCTGCACCCAGTCAACATAGAGATGTTGTGAGATTTGTCTTTCAGGAGACATGGAAACAAGAGCAACAACACAAACAAAAATCTCACACACACGCACACACACACACACACACACACGGATGGAGCATGCCCTGCAGGGGGCAGCAGTGACCAGCCCAGTCTTCTGCTCTACAGTGCCTATGCATTAACTTTTTATCCCCTCCATCATGCACGCAGACAAACAAACACTCCTCTGGGGTTGTGGGCCAATAAAAAGTGATCTTATTACGCCCCCCAGGCTCACTGCACCATCAACCTCCTCCCCTCCTTCCCCTCGCCCTGTGGAACATACAACGCAACCTGCTGTCACCTCCACCGCCAACACCCCCCACCCACACACACACACACAAACACATGCTCTTAACTCCTGCAGCACCACCTACACCACCCCGTGTGTTCAGCGTTGTGCATCCTGATCCTCTACTTCATTAAATAACACTCCAGCACTGCCACCATGGCCTTCACTCGCTAAGTGCTCCCCCATCGGCCCTCTTAACCCGGTGCTCCTCCTGCGTGTGACTGAATGGATAACCCAGTTAAGAAAAGAGGGAGCGAGTACGCTCTTAGAAATAAAAGTGCTCATGAGAACCATAAAGGGTTCTTTGGCTTGTCCACAAAGGAGAACCCTTTTTGGTTCCTGCGAGATTCTTTTATAGAGATTTCACCCTTTAAGAGAGGTTCCAAGGTTTATACCAGGAACCATCTGTGAAACATGCCAACCAGAACCCCGTATGAGAGATTCTGTCCAGAACCTTTCTACTTTTTAAGGGTGTTCACAACCCAGAAGAGGTTCTAGCAAGAACCCTTTCATATTCTAAGGGTTTCATCTTGAACCCAGCGAGGGGGATCTAAAAATAATACTTCATAAGGGTTTCCTGTGAGAGGTTTTACTTAAAATCCTTCTGTGGTGTAATTGGTTCCACCCAGAACCCTCTCTGGGGATTCTAACCAGAACCTTTCCATTTTTTAAGGGTGCTAACAAGAACCCACCCAGGTGGTTCTACCCAGACCCCTTTTATATTCCAAGGGTGCTAACAAGAATCCACCAAGGGGATTTTACCAATAATCCATTTATATTCCAAAGGTTTCATGTAGAACCCATCGAGGGAGATCTAAAATAGCGAGAACCCTTCTGTGGTGTAATGGTTCCATGGAGCCTTTTCACTTCGTAAGGGTGCTACCAAGATCCCCTTTATATTCCAGGTGGTTCATGTAGAACCCACCCGGAGATTCTATTGAGAACCTTTTTGTATAAGAGTTTAATGTAATATCCATGAGGGGGGTTCTCAAAATAATAAATTATAAGGGTCTCTCCTAGGAACCCTTCTATGGTGTAAAGGTTCTACCCAGAACCCTATCTGGGGTTCTATCTAAAATTATTTCAAAGTGTGTAGGGGCAGATCCAATCTGGAGATTGGAGCCGTAGCTCCCTGCTAGTTGGTCCCGGGTGGGTCCATCAGAAGGGGCTACGAGGGAACATGTGTGACTTCCTCCATAATAGATTATGTTAATGCCGTGAATACAGTGAAAAAGTGTCTGGGTTTGGGCCGCATAAACACTTCTTAAACATTTCAGCGTGTTGAGACATGACATGTTTATTTGCTGTGACGTTTTTTTTCTTCTTTTTTTTTTTTTTCAAACTCGAGGAGATGTTTATTCAAGGCAGCGTGCACAAGCACCCTCATGTTTTATTTACAAAGCTGCTGAAGTCACAATGAACTTATTTGAAAGAGCATTCTGACCAGCACCAAGGTGAGTGGGGATAAGAGGGTTCCTTTCAAATTTCAAATGCCGTTCTTATCACGAGGCTGCGGAGCACCATCCATCACCATTTGTTTAAAGTTTAAATAACAATGTTTACCCGCTGGGCATTTAACGAGGTATCTCAACAAATGATCCGGAGTTTTGAGGTTTGTCAAACTCTGAAATTAATTAGTGTGTTGAAGTATATGTGCTGAATCATTGTATACATGTGAGAGTTTGTTTTGCTGGTCTGTCATTGTAGGAGTAAGGCTGATAGCAATTATTGAGCTACTTCCAATCAACCTATGATAAAAAATAGTATTTATTTATTTCATTACAGTATAATTGGTGCATTCAACACTTACATACAACAAAACACCTACGCCAAGTCACATTTCACATGAATTTCATATGTATGACCTCATCTCTGCAGCTGCAGGCTGCATGTTGGTTGTATATCCACAGCTGTCCTACCATGGAGGGATAATTCTGTTTGTTACCTGCTGCTGTTATCTGTACCTAAGCTGTCATTATTCCTCTGTTACGCAATGTGTGCTGATGGGATCATTGTATCGAAGCCCCGGGAAATATTGTATGGCAGTAAAGTAAGAGATTATTCAGGCCACCGTGTGAAATGCTTCTCAGCACTATAAATAGATGATGGAGGAGGTGGGAATAGTCTGTTATCTGTGTGAGAGCCCAGTTGTTTTTCCCAGCAATCAGAAACAGAAGTAGACTGGGTCATATACTACTTTATATTAAGATATCTCAGAAATGTTTAGAATACCTCAACCACTAAAACCCTCATGTCTTTACAATACCAAACTGCGCTTTGTCTAATAACCTTCATTTTATTCAGTTAAGCCTTCATGTGCCCTCTATTAATCAAACTATTTGTTTTTAACAGATTTCTGATTTCAAAGTGTCAAGTTTGTTGAAAATCGTGATGTCACGTTCGGACTAGCCTCTGTTCTAATGACATCTACAACTGAGTGCAATCACTCAGACTGCATTTTTGTCATCAGTCTTTATGCAAAAAAAAGGAAGCATGTTCCTGGAGTGGTTCCAACACTGAAACACTGGACCAAGAGCCCATTTGTCCGACAGCCCATTCTCCCAAAATCAAACGCTGACTGCTGCAAAAAAGAACCTCACCCTAACCCTACTGTCTAATATGTGCTATCAAACATGCTTGATTTTGTCAGAACAACACTAGACTGTAGGCTATTAAGACAGATGCGAGTTTTTGATCAGCTTACATCTAACAACTCGGGTGACAGGGGCATGCGCCTACTGATGTAAAACTGTCATGATTTTATTCCAGCACTTGAAATTTGTCTGCGACAGTAAAGTCACTTGAAATGTCATTTTGTTTAAGTCCAGAAACAAAGACTATTAAGGGCAAAACCTCTGCCGATTCAGCACCATGGACAGTCACTGAGCTAACATCTGCAGGGAGAGTGTGTATTTGCGGAGCAATGGGTGTTTGTTCGGGATAACAGGCTGTCAAACAACTGGGCTTTTGGTCCAATGGGACCTTTTTCTACTATTGCTATTGGGCCTCTTGAATAATGGGTTCAGCCTGTGGCCTTTTGCTTCTTGTCGTCCCCGCACTCTCTTTCTCTATTTTGTGTCTATCTCAAGCTGTCCTGTCCCTAACCCTAACCCTACCCCAAGCAAATAAAGGGAGTATGGGAAACACTCTGTTTACTGTCTGTTTACTCACTAAACAACAATGTTAGAGTTTTCTTTTTAATTATCAACCTTACTGCTGAGAACAGCTATGGTCCAAACATTTGTTATTAGCATTAATACATACATCACTCAGATTTTGAATTAGGTTTTCTTTCTTCTGGTGCTCTCTTATTTTGTGTGGCTGAAACTGTGTCTTAAAACAGACAAAATGATGAAGAACTTTATGTTAGCATACTCTCACTCAATAACATGACGATGCAACACCAGTGAGTCAGGTTCAGTACAGATCAGTGATTGTTTTGATTACAGAGTCTGAAAATGAAGCTGTACCTGAAGGATCAGATGAAAAGTGATAAATCTGATCATTTGAAAGTAAAGTTGCAGCATTAGTGTGACAATGGTAACTCAGAGGACATAAGCCTGGAGGCAAAACTGTTGACTGAGTGTGCAGAGTCATGCTGGATGACCACAAGACAGAGACTCTAATTCATATAAATGTGTTGACTAATTTGTGTTTGGTAAATTCAAGCCACTGAGCAGTTACAGCAGCATATGTGCAACATGGTATAGTAATACATATGTAAACATAAACATGTTGTTAAAGATATCAGTATGTTTGGAAATGGTTTCTATAAATGACTGGAAAAAACAAATAAATAGCTCACAGGTATTACAGGCATTTACAGGGATTTATTGGCAGAAATGGAATATAATATTCATAAGTATGTTTTCAGTAGTGTACAATTGCTTATAAATAAGCATAGTTGTTTTCTCATTGCCTTAGAATGAGCCCTTATGTACAGAGGGCACAGGTCCTGGTCATGTTGTTTCTGAACAGACAAACAGAGAAAAGATAAGACTAAAATGTAGTTTAAAAAATAAAAGCATCCCCAAAATCTGTCTTTATTTTCATTGACAAAGATGAAACAAAAAAATTGAAGACTGTTTCTTTTCTTTAATACAGCAGTTCCATTTCCTGTGCTGTGTACACCAGTTTAATGCCGTGTTCTGCACAAATGCACGCGCCATATCAGGATTACACTGGAAGCACACAACGAGCACAGTCAGGAGTAATGTACATCAGCTATTGTATAAAAAGCAAGTTAACAAAGACAACAACAGAGCTTGGAAGAGAGAAACAAGGTGATGTTTGGGCCCATTTTCGTTACAATGAAGCTGAGAATAAAACATGCATTGCTTTATTTTTGAAGCCATTTAACCATAATACAGCTGGTAAGAATACACAAACCTGAAGAGACACGTTACGGTGCAGCACAAAGAAACTGAAGCAGGTTAACAAAACTTTTAAACCAACTAGTACGGCTTTGGTGTCACATTATGTTGGCTGTGTTGTGGCCAATTCAACCTGCATTTTTCATCAGATGATAAAATCTTAAAGGACCAGTTCACAGCAAACTCTGGCTTCTCTCCAATATAATGGGACTAAATAGCACACAGCTTGTGGTGCTCAGAGCAACAAAAATATACATTTGACTTCTGCATAGAATCTAGAATTTACGGCTATTTTAGAATCTACTGGAACTACTTTCTGTCTACTAGAGAGAAAGTAGTTCCTACACAAAACTGCTCACAACAATGTCTGTGGATTATCTTGAGTAACTGAGTCATAATTTCTGGAGAGAGACACTGGTTTTGAATTTCGCAAATACATATATTATATATTTTTTTTGCTGAATGCCATTCAGTCCCATTATACTGGAGATAAGGCAGACATCTGTACAGCCAATATCTCCAAAACTCTACACCTCATACCAAAAAAATTTAGATGGATAAATAGCACTGCAAGCCACGGGAAAAAATTGTATTTTTGATTTTGTGTGAACGGTGCCTTGAGTGAAATAAGTTGAACTAAAATGACAAAAAACATCCTGATTTTGGCTAGATTAGATTAGCTAAAACATGGCCATTTGACACAGGACTAAGACTAAATAAGAAAAATAGCCAACAATAATGAACTCTATGTATGGAAAGAGACACATTCCTTTCAGGGTTAAAATGAAAATTATTATATTCAACTTCCTGAACTGTGCCTTACAGTATGAAAGCTTCTAAACACTTCTCTTGTTTGGAGACTCTCAGTACTGCAGAGAGGCATCTATCTGCTTCCTCTGTCTCAGCGTGACCGCAAAGACCTTGAGCGTGTGCGCCTATTAGAGCAAAAGTCTGGCTGGATCCAAAATGAATTTGTACATGACGGCTCTGTCAAACATCCATACACCTCTTTCTACCCCCACCGGCAGCTCCCCTCAAACCCCCCAGACGGGCAGACAGGTGTGACGGCACGCGCACAGGCAGAATGGTTCTGGAGGGGGTGGGTGGGCAATATTGATTCAATGTCTACTGTACTTGAAGAGAGAGGGGGCCAATGGCGCTTTTCTACAAGGCTAACTCTGGACCAATCTCATCACACATTCTCTCAGGGGACTTATGCTTTTTTTTTTGCCTTCTCCCCCTTTTCTTTTCCTCCCACTCTCTGCGTTGCATTCGTTCTCTCTTTCATTTTTATTCTGTTAAAGGAAAAAGAAAAAAAAAAAAACAAGGTCGACAAAGGTTGTCCTCCCAGCAGTCAACAGAGGGAGGAGGGGGGTACAGATAGCTCTCCAGAAGACAGGCCTGAGAGCTGAGATATCCCACAATGCAGCTGATAAGAAAGTGGGCCATATAACCTTTGGTGGGCACGTGACAGGAATGCAGACGGCGGACAGCGTTGTGAAGAGGATGGGGATGGGGAGGGAAGATGCTGCTGCTGCTGCGGCTGCCGCACTTGAAAGATGAAGTCAAAGTCGGGGAAGGAGGGAGGATGAAGAGGGAAGGAGGTGATAAGCAAAAGAAGATGTTAGGTGCCAGAGAGAGAGGGAGGGAGGGAGGATGAAAGAGAGATAAAGAGAAGAATTGAGGGGACGGAAGTGCAGGGAAGTGGTGTATGTTATGTCTCACTGAAAGTAACAATTGGCCCGACTTTATTCTGAATACCAGAGCTGGAATAAGCCAAGTAGACAGGAAGCTGGAATGATCTATGGTAAAGATATTACTTGAAATATTATTTCACATTTTCTTTCGGCTTCATTGAGATAAAATATCTGCTCGTGTATTCATCACTTCTTGTAAACTCAAATGACAGTTCAGTGACAGTGAGAGTTCTCTGTGCCAGTTTGCATAAAACCATTTAGGTTAAAGTTTCCCTTGAATTTTCATGCAACGAGGCCTTAGAACAGCTATTCCCAAACTTAAGAATACCACAGCCCAATCTGAAAAATCTTCTGAGGCCCACCCAGACCTTTAATCACAACTCTGATCAACACACGACACTGATCGAACCAATGATGGGATGTAAGATACGTTTCGATGTTATTGTGACAGGTCACCAAATACAGTGTAACACTCCAGTGGTATCTGTATCACTTTAAGGGTACTGGTACTAACACTGGTATTGCAGTTTTTAAAAAATAATATTTAGTCTTAATCTTGCCACATCAGCTTGTGTGTATTTGTCATGACTGACTTAAATTTACTTGGGATGTGCTTGTGCTTTGCTTATTCTTCGAGGAGAACAACATTTTCATCTTCTTCTTCATTTTGTTTTCTCTTTGTTGGCCATTTTGGAGAAGCTAGCTAACACAGGCTAACTAAGTGCATTAGTTAAGCTAGCTGACAGCTGAAACTAATGCTGTGTAGTAACATTAAAGAATGATGTGAGTGAAGTGTAACCATGGTAAGTGCACATATTCTGTATTATGACAGTAGCTGCTGTGAAAGCCTGACCATATGTTCACATGACCGGTGACACAGCTGCAAAATGGCCAAACATGGGCGGCTACTTTGTCACAGAGTCACCAGTGAAGTGCTGCTTAGCACTTAATTGGCACACTGATGTCAATGAGTTGTGTGTAGAGTCAGTGAACATGGATCGTCAAGCAACATTTTTTTGATTGATGTCTCAGTAAGAAACATAGACTGTATATAGAAGTGGACGGAGCTTCCGGCTCTGAAAAATGAAGCCAATGCGGAAGTGCAGTAACGCTGTATTCTCACCGAAATCCAGCAGGGGGCGCGTGAGCTGGCTGCAAAAAGAAGCCTGGTTCCATTGACACCCATTCTAAAATGCCGAACTTTACAGCTGAAATAAACATATTTATAGCCCGTGTCAAAAAACGATTTTGGTCTCTATCGCTAATATCCCCCACCATGTTCACTGAACCAGACTTGAATTTTCATATAAGTAATTCGTTGATTTTATATTAAGGCTTAAAGTTCTGCATAATTAGGGGCGTGGTTTCGTGATTGACAGGCGTAGTGCCCTATGGTAGTGCCACTCACTCGCTCCCATAGACTATACCGCCTATGCCTCGCCCACACAGTCTATGGTCCCGTCTATGGTCCCACCCTGCTCCACCGTCTCGACCAATCATATTCACATCCGGTTTCAAAGCTGTCAAAATGGCCTGGCCAAATCTGAAACTCGAGGCTTCAAAACGGGTGTTCAGAAACCAATGGGTGACATCACGAAGGCTCCGTCCACTTCTATATACAGTCTATGGTAAGAAATAACGATAGGTTTAAATAAAACAGCACATGAAACTGGCACACGGCACAGGAATTGTGGGGAAACAGGATGCAGAAGTGGTGAAACAAAGATGCGTCACCCCGTCATTGGGGCGCTGAAAAAAGTAGAGGCCAGCTCGACTTTGATTTGTAGTTTCTCATGCTGGACGTGCAGTGACAAGCGTTGGATGTGGGTTACTAGCTTCATGTCATTGGCCTCCATTAAAAATGACCTGTAGCCTGATACTTTGTCGCTAGTAGTGTGAACATACCATTAGTGTAAACACTAAGGCAATGAGACAGTCTAAGAGGTTTTATGCAAGTGAACCCCCAACTTAGAGAAACACTGAGCTTAAGGGACAAACTTTGTATTATGCAACCCTGCTGGTGTCACTGCCTGGATAACAATATTTGAGCAACACTGGTCCACTTTGACAGCCACTCTTTTCTTAAATTCTTATCATTTCACATCTTTAACTTTGCAAAACACTGTATTTGAATCCCTTGAATAAAATTAGAGTGGATGAATTAAATCAACGCACACTGTTGCTTTTTCGCACAGGCATCGCTGGGGATCATATCCATGGTAATGCTACTTTCAGCAGCTCCCTTCCCAGCCGCATGCTAACACATATCAGCATGATTTGCTCCAACGTGGGAATAATTGACCCTGAACAATTATTACAATGAGTGCTCTCATTTTTCTTCTTCTCAGTTTCCCTCGGCCGTGCATGGCGCCGGCTCCCCTCGGTCTCTAAACTTGCTGCGGCGCAGCAGAATCCCGCCGAAGACACCTCACAAATGAAGTTCTCCTCTCCATCTCAGGAGACTCCATCGCCATTTGTTTTCATTATTTTGACAAGCCTTTTTAAGGAGCTCTCCTCTTCAGCCTCCATTCGCCTCACTCTCCAACGCTCCTTCTGTGCCCCCATTCCCCCCATTTATTTGGAGCTCATCCCGAGTGAGGTGCAGCGATGTGTTTCAGTCACAGCTCTCTGCCTCAGAAGACATGAGGAGGGGAGGAGGAGGGAATGAAGAGAGGCACTTCCTCACCTAGATAAATAGACACCTCCTCCTATCTCTCTCTTTTCCTTCTTTGCAGTGAGTCCTGAGAGGTTCTGAATCAGTCCAGACTGGGTCCAGTCAACCCTCCAGCTCTGTTTCTGGGCCTTATGCAGCTCTTAGTCAGACCGCCTTCTTAGAAAAACAACCATACAGTTTGTCTGTGCAAGCAGATTGCTACGACCCAAATTCACGTTCAAGACAAATCCAAATCTTTGAGGGGTTGAGACCAAGTCAAGACCAAGTGCTGTCACATCTCCAGCTCTCTCACCCAAAGGAAGGTGAAGTACTGCAGCATGTAGCATTAAATGACGGAGGTGATAAGATAACACTGATGTAACATAATTATATATGCTTTAGCTACATAGCTTTATTGTCTATCACAAGCAAAAACATAACTAGCTAGCTTTGGAAGATCTGGATATTGTTTTGCAGATGAACTTTTTGTGGTTTAGGCAGGTAAATTTTATTCTGAAGATTTTTTTTAGTAGAATCACATTTGGCTGTAAAATATACTGTATATTCTACAAGAACTGGCTGCCAAAATGCCTGTCTTTATCATCTGTGATATGAAAACATCAGATTTTTTACAGAGTCAGAAAAAGTTTAAGTGTGTGTCCTCCTATAGTTCAGGTCAGCACACAGCAGAGCTTCTCTCCTCAGGCTGCAGCAGCACAGCTGCTGTCCAGTGTCATCTGCTCTGCATGCTCCATGCTCCTTTATGTTGTGAATTAAGGGTTTATTTTATCCAAACCGGAGTTTGTGATTGTTGGAACAGTGAAAAGACGAACCAAGATGTTTTTGGTGAGTTTTATTTTGTTTCTGTCAAGTTTGAATGAAGCCGCTGACAATGTTAAAATAACCATTTTTCATAGGGAGTCTTGTTAGTTTGGCGAGAGCAATTAAACAGCTGTTTCTGCTTAAACAAAACGTATCTTACTCTTTAAATAAAGGTGTGTCACTGCAGCAAAGCTTTCCATAATGTTGTCAATCTGAGCCTGTCAGTGACAAAAATAAGCATAGGCATACAAGCAAGCGTCACCTGTCCTGTGCGCTCTGCCAGTCTGCTCATGGTGAACAGCACATCACCTGTGCTCCGTTTTATCACTCATCTCCACTTCCATCTAAGTTAGTTTTGTGGTTTGTGGTGATGTAGAAGTTGTGTTTGTAAAGTTTACAGCCTGTCATGCTAATACATAGCTATGATGCTGATAAAAAAACAAGAGCTGAAACTTGTTTACCAACCACTCGTTTCACCTCCTCTCATCAGTTAAACACCAGCATGTTGCCTCAATGATTTTTTAAAAGTGTGACAGCTATTTTGCATTTTTGTAAGCTTCTATCTGTTTTATCCCTGTATTGTAATGCACCCTGATTGACAAAGGGAAAAAAAAACAACTGCTTGACTGTAAGAATATCAGTCGACTGAGGTGTTTCCGACTGATATTTGAATCTGCAGCCCTACTCTTACACAGCCACAGCTTCTTCTTTAGTCTCCCTCATCCCCTGTCTTGGAGTGAGTGTGAAGGGGGCAGGGTGGGGTGGCAGTCAGTAACAGTAACAAATATTTCAAATTAGATGTGTCAAGTTCTTGCT
Source organism: Lutjanus argentimaculatus (assembly GCA_034769285.1). NCBI lineage: Eukaryota > Metazoa > Chordata > Actinopteri > Lutjaniformes > Lutjanidae > Lutjanus > Lutjanus argentimaculatus. The sequence continues at coordinate 16,521,473 of JAWZSL010000017.1, forward strand.
TGCATTCAAAGCAGGGAATCTGATGTCCAAATGCAGCAATAATGTCATCAAAAAAGTGAGACAATGCACTGACAATTAAGTGTTGTTTACCGGTCATGAAACAAAGACAAGATCAAGTAAAAATGCGGCTGATTCTCAGACAAGACCAAGACCTTCAAAAAGTGGTCTTGAGAACAATTTTGAGTGCTACAAAACTAATCATATGAGTCACTGGCAAACAACCTTTTCTGACATTTATTTATGAGAACTTGTTGCTTTTAGCAGCAGACAAAATGGAGCTGAAAACACACTTTCATACATGGAGCGAATGGAGGAATAAACTAATTTCTTCCATTTCCCTCTCTCTCCACACTCATTATTTACTTTTCAGGGAATGTCTCCATCCTGCTGGAGGTCATACCATTATACCGAGAAATTGAGAATATGTTAATCATCATTTCCATGAATATTCAATGCAGGTCATATTATTCAATATAACCATTACCTTAATTGTACTGTAATCAATGCTGAATTGACATTCTCTTTGTGCATGTGCGCACAAAAGCACAGAAAAGCAGCTGAAAGGGTGGAAAATATAAGAGATTGAATCTGTAAGTGAAACAAAGCAATGCCCTGTTGCACATTCCCAGACGTGTTCATGTTCAAGCCAACGTTTTCTTGTCAGTCCCTAAAGTGAGGTACCAAAATATCTTAAACAGACTGATTTGTATATTCCTGAAACAAAGACCTCCAACATCAACACTTCATCAAGGGTAAACAAATCGTCCTTTTCTCTCATCTGATTTCACCTCCACTGCATTATGCATCCTGTTTCAAAGCTGGTCTTGATTTGTCTTTGGTTTCAGCCCTGCTTCACTACCACACTAACAGAGCGATACATGAACTCGAAAGGAAAAGTTTAAATCTTGTGGGAGAACAGACTGTTCACACATCTGGCTGATTGCTATACAAATACTTTTTCTTGCATGCATATGGGTGGAGTTTTACACATAGGACCATGTAGCAGCACCACAGTGTTCAGACAAAGGAAATCAAGTAGATGTTAAATCAATTTCACTCCTTTTTAACATCTCACCTGACCAACTTTTTCTGAGCCATCAGATATCAAATGAGTGGAAAAGTATGCGCAACTCTGTCATGATCAAGTCCACACCCTAGTTTTGGAGACGGGAAAAGCTACATGCAGTCATCCGTCTTTCGAAACATCTAAATCCACTTGAGTGCTCTTTAGAGATCAACAATAACCCTCGTGTTTTGGGGTCTGCGATGCTGTTTTCTTGAAATGCTGGCTAAACAGAAATGGAAATATGTCATGTCAAAACATTTTCAATGTAACTACAAAATAACTGAGAAGCAGAAAAGTTTTCCTCAATGTGAAACATCAATATTAACCATCAGGCTTTGCTGTCAGTCCATCAGGAGGGGCTTTTTTCTAGACCGATGATTTAAAGGCATGATGTTTAACATTTCCACATTAAAAGGATAGTTTGGATTATTTGAAGCAGGGGTGTATGGGCTACATACTGCTAGTCAGTGCATTGCCTTCAGAAGATGATGATCAGTGCTGTCCCAGTTACTAGAAGGAGAAAGAAGTCCCAGCATGCGAGGTCAGCAAGGTCCACCTAAAAACAATCAATATCCATTTAAGTGTACACTTCAGATAGAATTTTTGCACGTCTTTACTTTGCTGTCAGACACTCCTTTATTTTGGCACTACAGTTTCTCGACAGTAGCACTCAACTGTATTCCTATGTGGAAGAGCACCTGCTGGTGCTGCAGATCAGCTGTATGGATCAGAAAGCCGTACATCAGACTAAAATCAGACTTTCCTAAAGATTTCAAAGCTGATGAGTGCATGTGTTTTCCAGGCTATTCAAACAAACAGGTGTTCTGTTCAAACCCAGCCTATGAAACAGTGATTATCTAATGGTCGTTGTCATTTCAGGCAACATTAGCTTATAGTATGTATGTAACAAGGAGAAATCCGGCTGCTTTAGTGTGCTTTCTGGTTATTAATATATATTGAGGTAGAAGAACACCATTTCAACATTAATTAACATTATGATGAACATAATATAAACTGCCACATGCAGCCTGAACTTTGCTACAGCTACGAGGATGAAATGCCAAGTTTATTGACTGGGATATGTCACTGTCTGACTGATACTACTAATTTTTCATATTATAAATGAATACAATTCATTAACGCAGGTAGTTTTGTGTTTTCAGAGTCATTCTATTAAGCTGAGACAAATTCCGTATTCTGTGCACATTCAGAGGAGACGGCTGCAAAAGCCTAATAAAGTCAGGGATCACTCAAGGTTAAAAAGCAAAGCTCTTAAAAACTCTCGCTCACATGCTGTGAGATTTCGGATGGATTCTTTAAACTCAGGCTTTCTTTCGTCACCGCTGCTCTGCGAGAGGTACATGTCGCCGCAGCCAGCTGTTGCAGGAAAAGTCATCACATGCTGCCACCTCTGCCAGAATTTAACCCAGGAGTGTTCTGGATAAAATATAATTTCCAGGGTTTTTGTGTGCTTGGGGCTTTTTTTTTTCATCTGAGATTCCAAATGTGGCAGCAAACTGCCTGTTGAACTTCTACATCTTAATTGTTGAATCTTTTTAAGCATTTCCACACACAGCTGGTGGCAGATATTGTGTTGTGCTAGTCTAATTTAGATGGTAGAGCCACCAGTTACTGTACTAACCCCTTTAACAGTCAGAACTGTTAGAATTCATGGCACTTTGTGCTTGTTAATCAATTATTTAAAGTGCTTGGTGTGCTCGGCCAGTAACACATAAGAGCAACAAAACACACACTACACCTCATGATGTAAATTAAATATTCAGAATAATATATCACATGCTGACTTTACTAGGTCCTTTCAAATGCCAATGAAATTTATTAGTCTATAGCAATTTTACAACTGCGTTTTTTCCTGCTTTGCCTCAATATTTGGGGGCATCGCACCCCCATCGTTAATTTTGGGGGGCATAAAACTCAATGCCCCCGCTTTACATGGTGCTTAAGCTACTAATAAATATGCCCCATGGATCAAGAGCTTGCACTCGACTGCACTTTCTTGGGTTCTTAGCTACACACCTGCCCGCTCTCAACTCAATCGGATGAGCTTTTATTGAGAAAATCAAAGGACAAACAGACAGACAGACAGAGACTCCTCCCATTTTCGTAAAATGTCACAATGTTCCTTCCAATCAAATTGGTCTGATGATTTTTGAAAGCAACAGTGAGTGTGTTTTTTGTGGGAAAATATACTTAACTTTGTTAGAAAGTATTGTACTTGCTGATAAGGATTATGTACTGAAAATATGTATGATCACAAAAGGACACCTGGGTGACAGAAAAGAACACACAACTGTTTGAAGAGGAGGGACAGAAAAAAATGGAGAGAAAGAGAGGTGAGTCAAAAGAGAGAGGGAGAGAGACAGACCGACGGCGAGATAGGGATAGTTTACCACCAGCGTTCCTTTGCTCGGCAATGATAGCCAGTGAAGCAGAAAAGTGAATTACCCTTCTACTCCAGCACTTCTTAATTTAATATCTCCGATGAGCGGCTCCAGCTCCGGATTGGGCCAGGGTGTGCACATTCGTGCTGTGTCACAAAACATTAGACACTGTCACTGCTATTCATTTCTGTATGGTAATTCTGAGGCACACCTCTTACTCAGGGCACCAGGGGACATCTCTCTCCAGATTTTCTATTTTGGGTATTTTATTGGAAGAATTATCATCCATTGATGTATATTTAGCTCCTTTTTGTAAAACCGCAGAGGAATATGTAGTGGCTGATTAAATAAAGGGCATACGTATTTTCGTTGCTCATCTCTTTTGCCTTCATTTTTGTTTCCCCACAAAGGAACTTATGCTCAAGGGTAATAAATAATATAAGTGTGAATGAAACGAAATGGATTTGAATGTTAGTTACTGCTGATCTATCCCAAAGTCCATATGACAACACAATTTGTATGCATCTTGCTTTACTTGTGTTTATACTAGCGACTTTTCCATCCAGACTCGGCGAGTCAAAACAGTGGCAAACTGCCAAATATTTCAATGCTCCAGTGATTGTGTGAAAGTGAAAAGGTTACCTGCTCCGCACCTTTTAGAGATACGACAGAATGAGCTTTATGAGTTTCACTTATCAGGGGTTAGCTCATCCATGAGATGCTTCTCAGTGGCTGTAAGGACGGCGGTAACTTGGTGGGATCACTGTGGGTGGCGACTTTCTCGATGTCGAGTGCCTAGTGTTGCTGTATCTGCACTGGGTGATAGGACTCCCCATAACCTGACCCCCACCCCCACCCCCCCAACAGCCCTCCTCATCCTCATACCAAGGCAATTGGCAGGCAAACAGCTGCTTGGTCTAAGCGGGCTGCATATCAATGGCTCTAATTAATTGGATTAATGGAGAGGGTTCTGGGATTTGGGGAGAGGCTGGAGGAAGCATTTCAGCGGAAACAGAATTGCCGTCCCTGAGGGCAGGGGGGTCGTGAGGGAGCTGGGAGGGGGCACACGACTGAATATGGATGAGGAAAAATTGAGTTAAAACAGAGGAGACTGCGGCATTCATTAGACCGCCCACCCTCTGAAGTAGCTGCTTAATATGCACGCTATTACTATGCAAATCAGCGATAATGAAACGCAGAGGATTTTTTTAATCAGAGGAAGAACAAGCAGATGTTGGGAGGGCTTGGAAAGAAGTGCCATGAGTGTTTGTGTGTGTGTGTGTGTGTTTGTGTGAGTGTCGCTGTCTGTGTGAATATGTGAGAATATGTACATGCCAGAGCTGGAAGGTGTTGAGTCCTTGTTTGAAAAGAAATAAAATAATGCAATCAGTTCTTTAAAGCAGTCATCGCCAATGTGCACTTGCAGACGGCACAGACTCCATGGGAACAAGCTATCTGGGGGCCTCACTCAAACTGATTAATCTTCTCTGCAGGAGTTGCATTAAGAAATCAGAATTAAGAACAGGTTATTTATTGGAGAGATTTGTGTTGGTACCTTGGGGAGAGATAAAGCCTGATCGACTCATGCCCGACCAATTTCTGCACTGCCTACGGTGATGTGGTAAATCCCTGCGGCAGTTCTCCCCAACTGGAGAGTCAACATTGGGATACACCAGCTGTGCTGGATGGTCTGGTCCTCCTGCTGGCAACACGGTGGAATGGTGTGTGTGTGGGTGTGTGCGTATGGAGCCGTGCAATGAGCTGAGAATGATGCTGTGTGTTTGTGGCATCACATATACGTCAGTGGGTGTATGTATGGTGTGGTAAAGACTCCTGCATGGAAAGCTTCTCCCTGTAAGTGGCTCCCCGTGGCTCTTTGCTCTCACAGCCTAATCAAGGCGTTTCTCTGTGGGCCTGTTACATTAATTGTTCTCTCAGCACAAGTGGAGGAATCAGGCAGACTGGATGAAGTCATCGATCATCAGGCAGCTGCCTTTTTAGCAGCAGTTGCCCTGCAGCGCAGAGCCTGAGCAAGACGTTGGGGCAGGTAGAGGCTGCTTGGGCACAGGCCTGGTTACCAGTCTGTGGTGTCACTTTGCCTCCGTGCTGGCGACAGCCACGTCCAGAGACATTATATTTTTGGGTTGTCTGTCATATTCTTGTGAACGTGATATCTTAAGAATGTCTCCATGGAATTTCTTCAAATTTGGCACAAATGTCCACTTGGACACAAGGATGAACTGATGATTTTGGTGGTTGATAGCCAAAGATCAAGGTCACGGTGACCTCATGACCGTCCCATTCTTGTGATTGTGACATCTCATGAACACCTTGACAGAATTTCTTCAAATATGGTACAAATGTCCACTTGGACTCAAAGATGAATTGGCTGTAGGTCAAAGGTCACTGTGACCTCACAAAACATGTTTTTGGCCATAACTCAAGAATTTATTCTAATTAAGACAAAATTTCACACAACTGTCTAATAGTGTGTACTGATGAGGTGATGACATTGTATATCCAAAAGGTCAAAAGTCAACTTCACCATGACAATATAATGTTGTGCAAAAACACTTGAAGATTTCATTCATTCCTCTGTACTCCTTTGTTAAAGTGAAGACAGCATGTTTCTCACTGGAAATTATTTACTGCAACTGCAACTTAACTGGTTAGCAGAGGCATACAACCCCGAGACGGCAGTTCTAGTTTCCTTTGCCATTCAAACAGATACACACATCCCAGAGTGTTAATTGAGATGAATTAAAGAGGAGACTGAGGTTGATTTTATCTGGTAGAGATCAATACAATGAGCCATGTGGATTACAGCAGACAAAGATGCAAACATTTGTATTGTGTTGACATAGACTTCAGTGTTTCAATATGTGTGTTGTTCATATGTGCGGCAGAGAGAGAAAGAGGATGAGGAAAGAGGGAGAGTAAACAAATTAATGTGTCAGCCCTTTGCCTCAATAGATTGTTGTCATTAGGTGGAGAATGTCAAGTGGGTCCTCCCTAGTAGGCCATATAGAATATTACAGGAGTGAATCTCCATCCTGTTTGACTCCCCATGGCACAGTAATAACAACAATCTAATGACGTACAATACATCAGGTGTACTGAAGTCCCACTATCCCGGAGCCAGGCTGGAATTTGATCTCAGGCTTGATAATGAGAATGGTGATGATGATGAGGTGGCTGAGTGATGATGATGGTGGTGTCCCTTGTTAGTGTGTCTCAGTCCTAATTAGAGAGGGTTATTACAAGGCTGGATTTAAGAGCTACTGTAGGTAGATCAGGCAGACTCAGACGGGTCTTACTGATTAACAACCCCTAAATAAAATCCATTTCTCCATACAGGCTTACAGCTATTATGGGGAATTATTTTGCATGCCCAAAAGTTCTTTCTGTCACAAATCAAATCAATGTGTCATCCAACTTGGTGCCTGAACATTCTTTAACAATACAGGGAAACAGAGGTCACGAGCAGCTATTTATCATGGTGATTCAATAAGTGTGAAATGTTAATTTGTGGATGATTTGGCTGAGACATAAAAATATTACATATCATATATAGTATTGAGGGGTTCCCAAATTTCCAGAGGACCCCAAAATATTGCATTGCCTTGCAGGGACCCACCAAGAGAAAACGATAAAAGAGACATGCATGTTCCAGCGTCCAGTGAGATTGGTGCTAGATCAAAAAAATTCTAGCAGAGTTGAAATGGATAGATCTGCACACAAAGTATCTCCCTAGATCCCTTGCAATCTTTTAAATGAGAGTCACTCGGTGTGTTGAGCTATCTGTTTCAACTCTGCAGTGACCCACCACCATAACACAGACCATAATCAACCCAAATATTTTGCAAGGTATAGGAACCTGACTTGGATCATGCTAAATAGCCATGGCATACTGTAGCTTCTTTTGATATTTTTTAATGATATCTTTTCATTGAAGAGGCACTGAGCAATTTAGTATTACACTAACTTAAAGGTTGGCACCTTGCAGATTTAAAAAAAGAGTTGTCAAAATCGAGGCAGAAGGGGCAGATATATCTTGATTTTTAGGGTCCTTTCACTCCTGCATCATTTGTTCTGGACTTTCGGACTTTTCAGTTTGATGTGAACTAAAATTTCAGGTGTGAAGCCTCCTGCAGAACCACAACTTGAACCAAACAGCCAAATCTTGGTCTGACCAAAAGAGATGGTCTTGGTCCAGATTAAACTGAGCCATGGTTCGGTTCATTTCTAGTGTGAGAACATTTTTGGGATAGTTCAGACAAATTACCGGATGCTCTGGCAGGCCATTGCCAGAACTGAAGGAGGAAAAACAATGCAACAAAACAAAATAAACCATGGTCACACATAGTGGGAGGAAGAGACCAAATATTTGGTTGACACTTGGTCTGATGACTTCGTAGAGTTAGTTGGAAAAAAATCACAAAAACTCAGACTCTTCAATTCAGAGGAACTGAACTGAACCATCAACATGCCAACGTCAGATGCATGCCCACCACAAATGCACTGATTGCATGTATAGGGAGATGCACGCCATGATCTATACATGACGTGCCTACATGACAGGACTTAGCTATGTCATATAGCTCATTAGTACACTTGCATAATTGCGATGTAAAACTAAAACTAACCAGATCAAATCTATACAATGTAAGAAAAACATAAACCTTGGTTCAGACTTTCAGGTGTGAAAAGCCCTTTAGTCTCCAATACTACAAATCAGTAGCATCCTCCAGTCCTCTGTCTCGTCAAACACTTCACACCTCCAGTTTATAATATGGACTTTCTGTCTTAAGTCTTCAGTCTTAAGTCTCAAGACTGAACTATACCCAATAACATCATCAGGGTTATTTTCTCAGACCCAAGACATAATACAGTTGTTTTCACAGGTATTCCTTGTGACCAGTAAACTGAAGTTCATGTGTAAAATTAGTTGAATTCCCCTAAAATATATGAAGCCCTGAAACTGTCAATCATATTGTCGTGATTAAACTTTATGTTTTATCATAATGTGTCTTAATATCTGACAAAATGTCATGAGTATGTCTGCTCAGATTGTGGGATATATCCAGTTTACCTGCTATAATCCAACTATAAATGCACATTTACTCAGTGATGAAGTCCAAATATGATTAATAGAACTATAACTTGTAAACTACATGGGTTCTGGGGTCGTGACCAACATATCAAGGCGTGCTGGATGAAAGTCCGTGTTGAGAGTCAGTGGTGCACTGCACTTATTACACTCAGAGAAAGAGCCATTGAGCCACATCGTTGATAACTAGAGCTTTGGCTGCACCTCGCGACACTGAGACCAGCTCGAGCAGCCAAGCCAGACTCAAACTGTGAAGGTCAAAGAGGATAAACCCTGTTATGCTCCATCGCTCCGCAGGGATATCTCAGCATGTGTGTGTGCATGTATGTGTGAAAGGTGTGCGTCAGGTACTCGAAGGAGCATATAAAATCATCACACAGCGCAGCACTCAGATATTATATTGAGCTGCTCCCGCTCACATTTTCCACCGTCACTACCTCCAACACTCACAAGCTGACCGCCATGAAAAATAATGCCCCTCTCTGCGGTCCTCCTCGGTGCCATTCGCCTGAACTAAATGCCACTTGTCTGTCTTTTTTTCTGTCCTCTGCTGTGACCTCAGGGGCAGCTAACATGTCAAAAAGGACTTTATTATAGAGAGATAGCATTTATAAAACGGTTGCTTTTAACCGTGTAAAAAGTTTTCCACACACGTAATGTTTAATATCTTGCTTTATTATTTACAGTAGGGGCTACACAATTAATTTCAATATTATTGAAATTGCAATGTGGCCAAGTGCAATATCCAAATGGCAGAGGCTCTAATTTCTTTTTGATAAAGGTAGAATGTGTGATGACACAGCATTATGACTAGAAGAGTGCACTCAGTAGAGTGCAGATCTCCACCAGCAGAGATTTGCAAAGTTCCTCCAACATTAACATGACCCCTGGTGACCAGTTTAAAAAGTCAGACCAGTGACAAGTCAGCTGTCAGTGGTAGAATTAGTAATACTGTCCAGACTCATATAATGCATGTAGTGAAAACTTTGAAGGACTTGGCGGAATTCTTGAATTCTGGTCAAAAATATGTTTAATGAGGTCACCCTGCCCTTTGACATCCAAAGTCTACTCAGTTCATCCTTGAGTCCAATTGGCCATTTGTACCAAGCTTGAAGAAATTCCCTCAAGGTGTTCTTGAGATAGCAAGTTCACAAGAATGGAACGACAAGAAAATAAAATGCCTGTGGTCACGGGTGTCACTGGTGTGGAGCCATGAAATGGTTTTTCAAGGTTTTTCCAAAGTTCTGAATCACAGAGGTCCTTCAGGGTGCAGTCATCAATGTGCGCAAAAAACATTAGGCTGATCAGTCCAGTCATGTTGGAGATTAGCTCTTGACGGGGTGCAGATCCGTTGATCATGCACACATGATTCCCTGCCCACTTATGCCTGGTGGGGATGATGAAGTTCTGCGGTGCAGCAGAGATGCTCTGACCTGCGAATCTTGTTGTCCAGATGTAAGAAACATGTTTGTTTAACTTTTTTTCAGTGAAAATAAAAAATTGTGATTCCCACTAATAGAAAACATAAAAACATATCACAATATCCATCAAAATAACGGCAATATAATTTTTTTTTTTACCATATTATGCAGCCCGACATGTAGTGTTTTAAATGTTTACATTTTTTGGCCAAAACTACATTGGAATAAGATCGATGGAAAACTTGGATTCTGTAAAAGCATTGATGCCAGGAAAGAGTAACATTAGCTGATTACAAGTGTTACCTATCCTCTAGATGATTAATGTTTTTTGTAAATAGGTTGTCATGATGCATTGTTTAAAAAAAGCTGCCAAATCAATGACAGACATAGCTGCAGTGCTCAGCATTTTTTCCTCCAAAGATTACACTTTGGAGTTATTATATATAAGAAATCCAGCCACAGAAATGTGTCAGTAGGTTCAAACAGCACCAGAATGCTGTTGTTTGCGTCACATTTCTGTCTTTAGTGTGATCCTGCAGTTTATCTTGCAGTTTCTGTGTTTTTCAGGGTGTTGTCATGAACACGAAATCTGTTTGGATGTGTGTCTGTGTGTGCTTGCCTCAGTTTTTCTTTGTTTGCATCTGGCCTTGGCATGAAGGGGCCGGGAGGATTGGTCAGAGAGGCGCTGGCTGATGTCAGCTGGCCAGTGGGCACATGGTTCAGTCGCATCAGATTGCCATCACAGGCCGGTTTTGGCTCGTCTCTGACACGCTCACGCTCAGTCTCCTGTCTCCATACCTCCCATCCCCCTTCTTTTCCTTGATAATTCCAGTCTCTTTGTCTGCCTCAGCGTGTCTATATGTGCATTTGTGTACTGGTAACGCTTTGGAACTAATTCATCACTCATTTTAAAATTACCTGACCAATTACTGGTGGTGTAATACCCAACTAATTCTGAGCAGTTACACAGAAAGAGTACAGATTGCGAGCATTATCCTGTGCGATATGCAGGTGGTTCACAGTTCCAATTTCACACAAGCCAAAGTCTATTTACTTCCAGTTGAGCTTGTTTTTTTTTCTGCATGGAGAAAGCATGGACCTCCTTGATATCTATTCTGCTTCAATTAGCAACAGATGCCTCCTTGCTGAGCGCTAACCCTAATTGTACGTGATGAGCAAAGCTAATCGCCCTGGTGCTGCCCGACCTTCCTACAGCTGTGAGGGGGGAACTTCTCCCAGAGCTCCTTCTCAGACCCCATCCAAATACACACACACACACTCCCTGTGCTCCCCAATATTTAAAACCGAGGGTGGCTGGGGGCACTGGGAATGGGGCTAGCTTTGGTGACCGCAAATTAGCTGCTGTAATTGCATATCCCTCCCTGTGCCCATAATTTTTCAGGCCTGTTTGGTGCAGTGAGGAGAGTTTGTTTGTTTTGGTGTCAAGGCGATTTAGAATCAAAATGAGGACCTCCGGCGCACATGTGGACCCCCGAGCCAAATGGCAGCGCCATAGCCTTAAATAGCCCCGCCTCACCCGCTGCACAGTGTGGCCCAGAGGGAGACAGCGAAAAACGGGCGGGAGGAGGGAAGAACCAACTGTGTTCACTTAAGCATTTTGCCTGACTTTCATGGTTTTTGCTGCCGGCTAATGCAAATAACCAGGAGCGCTGCAAGAAATTGTAGGCCCCCTGACAACAATTTAAGAACAGCTCTGATACAATAAATACCTAAAGTCACTGGTATGTTCTGGTGTTCCTGTCCAGCTGTGGTACCTCTGAAATATTCAGGGTCACCACAGAGTAAATAAATGTTTGGGGCACAATTAAATAACCATTAAATGTTCATGGGGAATATTACATTTCTGTATTAGTTCTCATAGTGTTTATCCTGTACCACCACTGCCAACAGAGGCAATTGTTTTTACTATGTTTGTGGTGTTATACGTGGGGGAGACGGGGGTTGTAAACCTGGGTTAGTTGTTACATGTCAGTCTGACTAATTGACCCTTACTAAGTCCCACCCCTTTTAGAACCTCAGTCAAATTTCTCCTCTCCTGTTTCCTGTTGAATACTTAGATATTCTGTGCCAGGCTTGTCTATGTTGAAAAGAAAGCAATTTTTTAAAATGGTTTAAAGATGTTGTGGGGGACCATTAAAAGTCGCATATAATGTATATATACACATCTTAAGTAAGCTAATGTTAGCAAAACACTAGCCAACTAGCTAGCCAATCTACATTATTCACTAACTAGTCAGCTAGAGTTTTGCTACAGAGCAAAATGCTAACCAACTAGCTTGCTAATCTAAATCAATGACCCTTCAGTTCTCATGCCAAGTCCTTATGGACTGAGCTACTTTGGGGTAGGTTGTAACAAGTCTTTGTATTTAACATTACCATTAACAATTTAACATTAATTCACAATCTGTGATTGTACAATAGACCTCAGACTGAGTTTTATCTGAAGTAGACAAATTTGCCTTCCATGTATCAAAGTTTGAGAGATCTCACATTAACTATCTCTGAGTTACTGATGCTCAAACAAAATGTGTTACTACCATCCCCAGTCTCCCCTACCTTTTGATTACAGACAAAAACAGAATGTGAAGTTGTTTTCATTCTGTTGCTATTTGTTAAGTTGTTCAAACACCAATATCATCATCATCCAAGATAGAACAAGTTTGATCCTTGCCAAAATGGAATTTCACAAAGTCTGGAGCTTATTGTTTTGCATTAAAAGTGGTAACTCTTCAAAACCCTCCGGCTTATTGCAGAGGCTTAAGCAGAGCTTACATAAGTGTGTGAGGCAGAATAAGCGAGCTTTGTGTGCTTGTAGACCACCGGGCAAAGGAGTAAGCCAGTGTTCGGCTTACTGAAAAGTCCAATTTTTCTTATTTACCAAAGACAATGACTTGCAGATGATTTTGCTCTCCTCAAAAATGTGCAAGCTAGCAAGCAACCAAACAAGCATAAATCACATTAATTAGCTTTGCAGCTGTGGTGCGGTCCTGTTGATGCCTCAGTGGCTTCAGCGAGATAAGAAATCCTTATGCCATAGTGTAAATACAAACAGCAAACCAAGATTGAACAACAAAGACCAATTAGCGCTTTGGGTTGATAATTTAGGCTCGTATTTAGATTAATTATACTCTTGAGGATCTGAAAATAAACATTTGATTCAAACCTATCTTAATCAAAGACACTAAATTACCTGAGTAAATCCTCTTTATCCTGTGCTTTAACTGTGATTTAATCTTGTTCACTTCCTCTGAATTGTAAACTAAGGATTGATTGAGAATTATTTCAATGTGAGGGATTTAAGCAGCGTTTACTGGTAAAATGTACAAGATTAATATTTCCTTTAATGGCTGCTCTATATGAGTTACTGTTGTTGTTTCTATGCTTTGTCTAAGTTTGACCCTCTGTCTGTCCCTTAAGATTACACTATTTGGAGAGTTTCTGAAATGAAGGCATGTACATACACAGAGAACAGTGTAGACTACGTGTTTTCACTAAACACCAAGCATGAACATTCTCATCCCAGCTCCTCAACTGATGTTTTGTACTTATACAGGCACCCAAGGTACTCGTTATATGAGCCGTTTGTTCACTACAATAGTAACCCATTTGTGGCACTATAAGACGCTGCAAGCATGCAATCCATTCTCATCACAGCAACTACCAACAATGCTGTGTCACTGCCCTTGGCGTCTCATGCTGATGCGCGGGGTACCCTTTAGTGGCTGTGTGAGATGGTGATAGAAAGTGTTTTTTAACACGTGATTAACATTGTGAAAGGGTCACGTTTTGGACAAGTTTAGGCACAAAAATTACATAGGTGGGTTTAGTAAACAAGGCCACCTGAGTAGGTTTAGAATAAGACTGTGTTTGGGGTTACAATTAGTATGTTACATTACATATATCATGTGACAGCAAGTGTCTTTCAAGATGAAAGTCAGACAATGCAAACTGTGATTGCGATATGATTCACAATCAGTGGAAATGATCAATTTACATCCTAATTTTCATTTTCACAGAAAAAAACTATTAAAATCATGATGATGTAACATTTATTGAGGTCCGCACCACACATGTTTTCTTACATCTGAAAAAAGGGCATCTCTTCTGTCACACATTTCTCCTTTACCAATAAATTGCAGCTTCTGCAATTTTGGACCTTGCACTTGGTCGTATTTTGATTTCAACAACACCAATTAATTGTGCAGCCCTGCTGCAGTGATAACATTAACAGCCTGCCACGGCTAAAAGAAGAAAGAGGATGAAAGATTTTGGACAGATGAGCAGCAAGCTGATTCCAGTGAAGAGCAAGGGCAAGAACAGGAGGCCAAGGCTGAGCAACATGACAACATCCAAGCAGGTGATACTGCGAGTGCTGGTTAATATAGTGAAAGTGTAAAAAAAAAAAAAAAACATATACAGCTGAGGAGCCTAAGAGAAAACTCCTAGTGGTGCTAGGCCTGATTTTATAGTTACTTAAAGATCCCCTCTGCAGCCAACTTGATATGTATTGTTATATGTTATAAATAATGTGATACCGCTTTATGCAACTCATAAAAGCGTATGTTGCAGAAAAACGGGGCCGGTCCAGCTAAAGATTGCCATGGCTGAATTTTGTTCCCAGTCCAACCCTGCACATACCTGCTCAACCCAAGAGATCTGGAAAAAATCATGGCAGGACATTGTGGTGGAGATGATTGCGTTTTGGCAATGAGATGTGCTCAGACATTTGTTCAGGGGTGCTGATTTGTTTATCTGACCTGTTAGAACACAAAAAGAGGAAAATAATAATTTCAACCCCAGTGGAAGATTTAGATGATGCTGAAATCGGTTGCATGCAATGTGTCCAGCTTTGAGCCTTTCAAATTCATCAGCTGACAGTTTACACCGAAAAAGTGAACGACTGATTATAATGTACCAGTTGATGTCTTCATCCATTGTCTGTAACTTGTAAAAATTTTGCATGTGCAGAGAAGAACATTTTCTCACTTGTAGTGTTGGGCCAGTGCTGAAATTGTGGTCAAAGTTGCAAGCCAACTTTTATGTCCAACTGACAGTGTGTGGTGGTCAAACATCTGATCTGATTAAACTGATCCGATCAGATAACATCTCTGTTAAGCTCAGTTTGGGGGTTTGATAGCATTTACTGTCAATCTTTGTATGTTTGTTTTTATCTTACTGTATGGAGTCAGACAGCCACTTCCATGAGTGAGTGAGTGCGTGATCACTGAACCAACAGCTTGTCCACAACTAATCTTGAATACTACAGCACTGATCAGCCTAATTTTTATGACCGTATGCTGAAGGACCTCTGTGATTCAGAATTATATATATACATATATACTTTTATGCTTTTATGTTTTTTATGGCCGGAGAACACCTTGAGAGAATTTCCTCAAACTTGGCACAAATGTCCACTTTGATGCAAGGATGAACTGATTAGACCGTAGACTGGTGGAGGAATAAAACTGTGGGGCAGTAATTCTATTTTTTGACTGCTCTTTTTTTACAACCTTCTTAAACAGCTGTCAGGGGCTGTGAGTGATCAGCAGCTTCAGTTTGAAATTTTTTTTTCGGTCAGAGACAATGTACGTGTAGGTAATGTTAATGTTGGTGTAACTTTGCAAATCTCCGTTGGTTGCATCTGACAGTTGTGGTGGCATTACAATAGGTGCTTCACCATCTGTTGTCTGGCAAGGATCTGCACTTTACTGAGTGCACTCTTCTAGTTAGTGATTGTACACATCGTGCAGTAATATAGCAAAACAGATTTCATATGTACATAGTGTACATATACCTGTATCTATAGACACTTGCCACTCTGAGCTGCAAGTAAACGTTTTTCCATCAGTTTCAGTCATTTTGCAGTAGAAGAGTGAAAGTCTGTTAATTTGAGGTTTGGGAGCTGCTGGCACAAAAAAGTGACATCAAAGCATGACAATATAGTTGCAAGATGATTTCTGGTGAAAGCGGTGCCAAACACCAAAGCGATGACTCTTTATCACTGTAGCTGTTGCCAAAACCCACAAAAACAAGAATCTTGAAAAAAATATGGACTTCATTTATCACTTTAAACAAGTGAGTACCACCCACGTGACAGCATGTTTTCCTTCAGTAACTAATGTTTTTGTTAGAACTCTGGATGTCTCACTAAGCGTTGGGTGTAGCGATGCAGGATTCACTCTTAACTGACTGAATCTGACTTTGTGATGACCACAGTGATTGAGTGATTACCCCCACCTGATCACCTGCCATGTTTTTCACACTTTGTGGGCTTCACTGCGAACGCTGCAGTCGTCAGTTGTGCACTGTTTGACACATGCCGAGGGACTCGTTCACACAGATGGAGGGTTTCAACTGAACGCTCACATGTTAATGCTTGTCTCTGGAGCTAAATGAAGCCTGGGCACACACTCTTCATGACCGTGTCCTTTGGCCACCACAGTTAAACACCACATTGACCACCGCTGGTCAGGACCCCAACCACCATGGCCACTCGAAAATTCTCAGTGGTCAGAGTTTTCTCTTTTTTTCCATTGCGCTATGCACCAAACATATTTGACTGTTTAGAAAAGATGATGATGAGAATAACAAATGGCTCCGGTGAAAGAGTCACAGCATAAATCGTATCAAGTGAAACCATATAGAGCTCAAGTTTGTTCAAGATTGTTAAACTTCTGGCATAAATAGTTTGCGTTTGAAAGGGGCCTTCTTAACCAATAAGCCATAACTGTGGAAGGAACAATTCCTCATTCCTCATAAACCTCCAGTTTTTTTGGCAGATGGCTATCAGACATGTGCATCACACGTCTCTGCAGAACCAGGCAGGGTGGTAACATTGCGTTGATATGATTTGGGTCCTCACCATGTGCTGATGATATCATTATCTAGTTGTAACCCTGATCGGCTCCATGTGTTTGTGGGAATGCTGCAAGCGCCAAAACAGAGAGTGTTCATTGCTTCCATGGAGAAAATACAAACCTAAGCAAAGTTTATGTTTTGAGTTTCACTAAAAGAAAAACTAAAGGTCACCTTCATTTAAACTTTAAAAACTAAAACACTCTACATGGAAATTAAAGTAATTTATCCACACCTATGTCTGACATGACTAAAAAAGTTAATTTGTACTGTAAATTGATGTGTCTCTGTAGTTAAAAAAAAGTTTGTTTTAAAATGAGTTCTTTTTTTTTTTTTTTACATATATTGTTGCAATGAGTTTGAACTCTTTGTGTGAAGTTATCTTTCCTTAAACATGTCAAGTAACCACTGGTAACCATTTTCAAAATAAATTTCTATACAGTAGGTAAAGTGTGTAAAATATTCTGGCCAATATGTTAGGACGTAAAGGTAATGAATGATGATTGCCATCATAATTTTATGTATTTTGATGCATATATGACATTTCAAGTCTGTCTCCCACAAACTTATGTTTCTATACTACTGCTTTTATTCATAGTAACATTAATGAAGAAACTTTAAACATGCAGTACAGGACTTTTACACATATGTGAGGGTCAGTTACATTCAAGAGCTCACCAGATGAGTTTGCACAATACTGAATAAGCACATCACACTGCCAAGTAAATCTCTGTATTTTGCAGTATATCAGAATTTTAAAATTTGTGTCTGTGGTGACACTCCCGTGCTGGCGTAGCGGTCACAATCTATTACCAGCAATAACTGGTTTGTTAGAACTGAAGGTGGGAGTAACCCTAGCGATGGAGTAAACTGCAGCATGGTGGAACCTATGGCAAAAAACTGTAGGCATACGTTCTACATATAGAGTTTGTGTAGTTGCTCTCACTGCCAGAAGGGGGAGACAAAAGTTCAACTCTGCAGGTTTAATTAAAGTACATGTATCTGACAAGTTGCAAAATGTTGATACCAAATGTTGATGCACTTAATTTATTTTCTAGATCCACTTTGTTTGAACCAATCCGACAGCATTTAATCAAGTTGCAGGAGAGAACCGCAAAGAACTAATGTTATGTTACTGAGCTGCAGTTGGAACATAATGACACCAAATAGGATCAACCAAAGATAGACTGGGAAATGAATAGCCATTTGCAAGGAGACATAAAAATGGAGATGTGACAAACTCCAACTTCATTCGATATTTGAAGTTGCTCAAAGAATGGTAGGTCAAGGCTTTGGTTTTACATTTGGTGAAGAGTGCATTATGACTTCTTTAGGACTTGAAACTCAAAGTTCAGGTCTTAAGACTTGACTTGGGACTTTTCAGTCCTTGACTTGGGACTTAATTCTACACACACAGGACTCAGGATGTGAAACTCCGGTCTCTTGTGCCAAACTCCGGCACCTATAAGTCCTACATCCAATCCAAATACTTTCCTGCAACTTGCAGGCGGCACAAGAACACACACCATAATCCTTGCAGCAGTTATGTTTCTCTCAAAATGTAACTATAGCAAAACAGGGATGTACACTTGTGCCTGTGATTATATATGAATTAGTATATAAAAGTCATGTTTGAATTTTGTTCAATTAAGTGTAATTTATTGCTGATTTATTTTAATGCAGAACACTCTTAATAAAAAGCTAATTTAAAATGCATTACATTACGTTATATTTCTTCGCTCTGTATATATATATAAGTTTAGGGTGTTTATTGCAGAAGTAATTAGTTGTGACTGTAGTCATGACAGTGGTGTTTCTGTGGTGAGATTATGTTAAAATGGAACTGACTGTACAAGCATATTTTTTGGCATGTACCAATCTGAGATGACTCTTGAAATCTTTGAGGTACTGTAATTGTGCCACGTACACATGCTGTTCTGTGTTGATTAGTGTATTGTTTCCTAACCAGCATGCCATGAGTCAGTTATGAAAAGGCTGTATTAAGCCGTAACGACGAAAGTGCTACGGATGTGATTTACAATGCTTCATAACCGTAATTAATACAGGCCTTAATGATGTTAAGTGTAGCAAAGCTTCCAACACCCTTTGTATAATTCATGACCCCTGTGTCGTCATTCTTCTTCTGCTTCTTTTCCAGTCGACGTTCCCTCCAGTCATCATGTTTTCTGTGCTGGGAAAGTTGCTGTTGCCACAGAGATGGGGCAGAAAACATCTTTCTTTGGAAGCAGCCGAGAAACAGATGAATGCTAAACACGATCCACCCGATTTCTTATGTTTGAGGCTCTTCATCATTATGTTTTTCCACACATTTCTCATCCTTTATTCAAAATGAAAATTGCTGTAATAACACACTCTTAGAAAAAAGGGTTCCAAAAGGGATCTATCTGAAGGGCTGAGGTTCTACCCAGAAACATTTTCTGCTGAAGAACTATTTTCTGCTGAAGAACTATTTTTTGAAGAAAGGGTTCTGAGTCTATTAAGCCTTAACCCTTTTTGGAACAAAGAGTTCTTCATGGATTGCTGAAATTCTTAAAGAACTCTTTCATCAAGGGTTCTTTGTGCCAGTACATAAAAAGGTTCTTGGTTGAACCTCCTCAGTGTCCTGATAAAACCTAGGGAATGTAGTAAAAAGGTTCTCAGTAGATCCCCCGGGTTGTGTTCTGGATAAAATCCTTCGAATATAAAAAGATTCTTGGTAGAACTGCCTAGGTCTGTTCTTGATAAAACCTTTTGATTATAAAAAGGTTCTCATTAGAACCCTCCCAGTGTGTTCTAGTGAAAACCCTTGGAATATAAAAAGGTTCTTGATAGAATTCCCTGTGTGTGTTCTAGATAAAACCCTTGCAATATAAAAAGGTTCTTGGTAGACCCCTGGGTGGGTATTTGCTAGCACCCTTAGAAGGTGGAAAGATTCTGGATAGAAACCCCAGAGAGGGTTCTGGGTGAAACCATTACACCATAGAAGGGTTCTCTGTAAAAACACCTGGCTGGGTTCTAGATAAAATCCTTGGAGTATAGAAAAGGTTCTTGGTAAAGCGCCACTGGTGGGTTTTAGATAAAAGACTTAGAACATAAAATGGTTCATTGTAGAACCCACTGAGTGTGATCTAGATAAAAATCCTTGGAATATAAAAGATTTAAATAGAACCCCCAGACAGAGTGTTTGAGTGTGAAAGTGGTTCTCCTACTGGAGCAAGCTAAAGCACGCTTTATGGTTCGAGTCAGCACCTTTATTTCTAAGAGTGTAGATACGTTCTTAGAGATCTCTGTTTTTTCCACTTGGTCTTCGAGGTACAAGCAGCAACATGTGCTTGAGGGCATAAATACCCAAACAGATGTTGAATTAGTAAAGATTTGGAGCAAATGGCCTGTTAATTCACATGCTTGGAAAACTGCAGTGATAATCATGAACCAGTTTGTTCATCTCCAAAGCCTACAGTAAACGCTAATCTGGGCCTGAACTCAAAGAAACAGTCAAAAAGTGATCTCATCGTGCCAGTGATGGCTGTAATATATTTCTCTAAAAGTCCCCTTGAGTTGTGCCAGCGGTGGTGCCTGTGCTCTAAAAATGTCAGTCACACTGAAGAGGTTAACCCCAGCCCTATAAGAGAGCTGATGGAATATTACACAAATAGACGGACTGTATCTGATCCAGCTCAGCATGTTGTAAGACCATCCCATTCCAATCTCGCCTCTCTCTGTCACCTCATTAAAAATACAAAGAGGGTAAAGAAGGGCCAGTCCTGAGCAATCTGCGTTAAAGCTGCCAGTGAATGCAGCGGCGTTAATGTCATTTAATGCTGTTTCCTCTGAAAAGCCACATTAGAGTCAGATTTAGTAATCTGGGTTTGCCCATGCTCGTCTGTATGATGTCATTATGCTAAACTGACCTTTACTGCCAGATTAGGAGGGGTGGAGGGAATAGAAGGAGGCTTTGGAAGGGGAATTAACAAGAAATGAAAAATGGTGTATTTGGCATGTGGGTGATGAAGTATTCAGCAGCATTTTCAACCTAAGTGCCATCGACTACAAATCAGAATGAGAGTGACAAAATGCCTCTTTGTGGTTTGATCAGCTCAAACTCGTGTCTTTAAATTAATGTTTAGCTCTTTCAGGAATTCCTGGTGTCAAAGATCGGTCCTTTTTTCACACCTTAATAAGCCTCAGCGCAAAAAATTGATATACACACTCTTAGAAATAAAGGTGCTAACTAGAACCATAAAGGGTTCTCCTGGTTGTCCCCATAGGAGAGCCATTTTTGATTCCTGGTAGTACCTGTTCAAAATGTTCCACTTGGAACCCTTTCAGAGAGTTCTGCACAAAACTACATAATAGGTTATACCTAGAACCATCTGTCAAAGGTTTTGCCTAGAACCTCATATGAGAGGTCCTACAGAGAACCCTTCCATGGTGTAATGGTTCAACCCAGAACACTGCCTGAGGGATCAATCCAGAACCGTTCCACCTCCTAAGGGTGCTAACAAGAACCCATTCAGGAGTTCCTACTGAGAGCCCTAGTAATATTACAAGGGTTTACATCTAGAATCCACCCAGAGGGTTCTACTGAAACCCCTTTATATCCCAAGGCTTTTATCTAGAATCCACCCAGATGGTTCTCCTAAGAACTCTTATATTCCATGGGTTTATGTACAGCCTCTTAAGGGGGTTCTGCCATGAACCCTTTTATATTCCAAGACTTTTATCAAGAACCCACCCAGGGGGTTGTACTGAGAACCCTTTTATATGACAAGGCCTTCATCTAGAACCCATCCAGAGGGTTCTACTGAAACTCATTTATGTTCCAGCACTTTTATCCAGAACACACCCAGGAGGTTCTTCTGAGAACTCTTTTATATTACTATTCTTGAAGAGCGTTTTCTTCCTAGAATGGTTCTTTGGATGAAAAGGATTCTTAATGAATCAAATGGACAAAGAACGCCTGAGGAACCCTTTCTTCAAAAAACGGTTCTTTACGAGCAAATGGCTCTCAGCCCTTCAGAAAGAGCCCCTTTGGAACCCTTACTTCTAAGAGCGCACAGCATCAAAGTGATAGGTTGCTCTAAATCCACTGTATTTTGTAAGTTCATTTGTTCCACTAAAAGGTTCTCTGATTCTTTTCAGTCTCCCTGCAGAACGACTCCTGTTCTCTTTACATTTGGACAACATCTATCAATATGAGCTGGCTGAACCCTGCACACACCGAGGCGAGGAGGTGCAGCACACTCAGCAATCCCTCACCTTCACACTTGTGGAACAGAGTAAGCACTTAGATACAGTTCTCTTTACCTTTTACACTAAATCTGAGCGGACAGACACAAAGGTGGCGAGAGTGAGAAAAGGTTTCAGCGAGAGGATTAATAAACCCAGACTTAATCTCAAAGTTGTGCTCATATTGATCATCTCTGGTGTCCTCAATTTTCAGGGAAGTTAGTGGTCTCTGCTGGAGAAGATGGATAGAGCTATTGACTGCAATCGCAGCTTCTCCCCTCTATCCATCACTACCAGTTCCAAACTGGACTGTACACACCCTGGCCACTTAACACTGGTTTAGTCTCACATACAGTAGCACACAGAACAAACACATAGTGAAGATTGTGGTTGTGTGGTTGATTGTGGATGCAAATTGTTCCATTTTTTTTCATGATAGCACAACTTTCAAAAACAAATGTATTATACACCATTGTTCTCACTCCATGGCCAAGTTTAGCAATAATACATATGCAATATGTGGTTGTACTTTCAAAATGAAGGTTTGGGAAGATTTAGGCACCAAAACAACTTGTTACACCCTGAAGAAGGCTGCTTGTGTCTGGGTTGTAACCCACTTTGACCACTGTGACCTGACCTCCGCTGCAAACAAAAGCATCTTTGATTATCACCTCAGAACAATCCTTCATGATGTTTCCTATACTTTACATGATGCTGCAACGTTGCTAAAACATTACAACATCCCCTAAA
Source organism: Lutjanus argentimaculatus (assembly GCA_034769285.1). Lineage (NCBI taxonomy): Eukaryota > Metazoa > Chordata > Actinopteri > Lutjaniformes > Lutjanidae > Lutjanus > Lutjanus argentimaculatus. Next base: position 16,544,327 of record JAWZSL010000017.1, read on the forward strand.
AGTGGTGGAAATGTTGGGACAACATACCTGCGAGGTTTAAAATAATCTGCTGGTGACAACACTCTTGGTAGGTTGCTACAAGTCACATGTTGCAAAAGCTCGTTGCAATGACAGTCCTACAAATTTCCAACCATTACTACTTTGATTTTCTGACACCCACCAACACAGCAAGATGACGTTTTCTGCTGGTTATGTGGCCTTCTACTCTGAGGTGATCTGTGTTTTTGCCTCCAGTTTATCATTTGTTTTGCCTCCAGCTAACGCTCTGTCATAATCATGACACTGGCACTAAAAGGGCCTACTGGCTTCAAATGGATCCAAACCCTGGTCTCCTGTGTGAAAGTCCTGTCTTTGTTTGAGCTGCCATCCGCTCCATCTCTTTCCCACATAGACTGTCTGGTTCCTTGTACTACCTTTGTTCTTATGACTTTTAAAGTCGTGCTGACTGTCATTAAAAAATTCACAAATCTATAGATTACATTTTATGATTATTTCCAAAACTGCTGTGACTCTGGACTGGACATTACATGATAATCTTTCACTGTGACATTGTTTGTCCATGGTGGTGTTGAATTACTGGGTGGTGAACTTACTGCCTGCCCTGTTGGCACAAGCAGGATCTTCCCTTTGCTTCTATCCTCCTGGTGGTTTAAGACAGGAGGTGATTGAGGTGTCTGTTGGGCAAAAAGGGAAGAAATATTGTGTTCTAGCTGAGCTTTGACACATCAACACCAGCATCACTCAAACAGCCCTGGGGTACTGGAGCTGAGGTGAAATGAAGAGACGGAGGTGTTGAATATAGGATACCTGTAAGTTAGAAAAAAACATTCACCTGCAGATCAAACAGTCAGTGAAAGTAAACTCTTTGGTCATAAAATAAATGTCAAGAACTTGACTGCACTGAAAGTGACAACTTGTATTAAACTATTTATTACACCTGATCAGGTGTTTAAGAATGTCAACGATACAAGATGCACAAATGTGACACCTTCATAAGCAACGCACACACCTGACACATACTCAAGCACTTCTTTACCTACAGGCACTAAATGCATCTCTTGTCAGGTTTAGTTCCTCCTCTGCTGACATGATGAGCGCTTACTGCACAGGGGGCAGATTCATCTTACACTTCCTTATCATGTCATTATCACAATGTCATGTCATTATCATAATTATTATCATGTTATGCTCTTCCAGGAGAAAGTAATTGATGGGTCAGCTAAATTCATCTCTAAGGAGATGGCATCCCCTTGTTAGTGATCCCACAGAAATTGCCCAGTGAGCATGTTTGCAGCGTGTGTGACCGAGGTGTGACTGTCAACGCTAAGCTGAGACCACAGATGGCGGTGGTGGCGGGGAGTGGTAAACCTTTGATTGGAGAGTAAAACTGTAAAACATACCCAGCGCTTCAGACACAACGGCAAAACGGAGCAATTTCCCGCAGACAAGAAAGACGAGGCTGCTTCTGTGAAAACATAAGAGATATGAGCAAGTTTGTCTCCTTTTCCTCCTCCCTGTGGGAGCCTCTGGTGAAATGAGTGCGCGGTTCCTTCAGCGCTGGTAAATGGAGCGCCTCCATCCTCCAGCAGCGCCACCACGCTCCGCTATAACGGCCAATCTCCTCTTCAATTGGGCCTGTCTGGCCTGAAGCTGGACCAAGATTCAGAAACGATTTGTTTGAGATAGTTTGCATTTATCAGTGTGTGTTTGTTTGAATGACACATATGTGATATACCTGTAGGTCTAGAAAACAGAAGTAGGGGAGACCAGGGATGATAATGACACCTTTGTTGCAGCATCAGTAACTGCCGAATGAGTAAGTGTCTGTTTATGAGTCTTAAGAAATCATTAATAATCTTTAGAAGGAGTAGAGGTTTATAACACTTAAATTGAGCAAAATATAAATGGAGTCTAGCAGTGAGACAGGCAGTCACTAAACTCAAAGTCTAGTGTGTGGGCTTTTGTTTTCAGGAAAACGGGCTTAACTTTACACCGACAGAGCAGTGACAGTTATAAACAGCTGATCAACTGACAGTGTAGGACTTATTGTTGCTTTTTATTGTCAATTTACGCTGTTGCATGTGTCTTGTGTTCCTGCAGTGTTCCTGCAGTGTTCCTGCAGCCTGCAGAGCTTACCCAAGTCTGGGAAGGAGGGGGCGGGAGAAAACAACTCACTTCAACCATAGATTATATGTATATTAAACAGGATTTCAACCTATTTAAAATACAGTCTGTGGCGTGTGTGTGTGTATTGCACCGTATTCCTGAATGTGCATGTGACACATAAGGGTTCAATAGCTGTCGCAGTCGTGGCAAATTGTTGATGGCTGCCCCTGCAGTGCAGGCTTGGTGGGCTCAAAACATAATGTCAAAAATGAAATTATCTACATAAATATCTGCTCCTGATGGTACTGTACTACTCACTGAACTCAGTGTGAAAGCCATGGTTATTAAAACGGTTGTTTCCGATTCAGCATAAATTAGCTAATTGATATTTATTGTCATCAAAAAGGAATTAACACTGCTGCCAAAATAAAGAATTATCATTCTCTGGAGGCTCGTACATCCTTTCTGTCTCTTTTTGGTTTCCTTTTTCTCTTCCAGGAAGAATGGGGAACCAGAGATCATGATTGATTTTTATGTTTATTTGTTGTGCAACATGCTACAGAGCAGCTTTTCGGCATTTTCCTATATCCCCAGAAGGGGACGTGGCCACGGCGACTGGGACTGTACGTCTTGCTGGTCTGATGTATTGATGACATCACTGCAGCACTTTCCTGATTGGCCAAACTGACAGTGTTACAACCAACCTGGAGTTACAACATGTCCCCATCTCCCCTATTAAACCATGAAGTTAGGCAGGTGGGAGATGCATCAGATTCTTCAGCTTTGTTACTGCTTGAGTCAGAGTTTATTTTGTCATGCTATGCCTGGATGTTTTCTGTCATTCTGTCTGCTGTGTCTAAACAAACTGTAAATGTGCCGTGAAAAAAAACAAAAAAAAAAACTCTTTTGCTCCTTTGTTCCCATTTCTCTCTCACCTCTTGTCAAAGATGTGCTCTCTGAAGCCAACAGTAGTGTCTGAGCAAAGATCAGAGTGACAGAGACAATGACAGCAGAGGGAGTGACAGTTATGGGCCCAGGAACACTCCCATGCTCAGTGCTCGTGCACTATTCCATCATTAGCCAATGAAGCCCTCATAAAAGTGAGTTATGTGCCACGAGAGGGGAGGTTCCATATGGCACAAGTGATCCAGAAAAGCAACGTGTCGCAAAAGACCCCTAGAGCCCAACAAGTCAGCTTTTACAGGGGCCTCCCTCCCCGTCATTAATTGATTTTAATAACAGGCTGCGAGGGGCAGAATGCTCTCATTCATTGGGCTGATGGGGCTTTTCCCAGGTCCCTCAGCGAACACTGCAGCACTTAGAGCTGTTTGTTTGGATTGCCTCTAGTGTGTGTGGCTCTCAGACCGGCTCGGTTACTCAGTCAGACACATACTCAATGTCCCAGCCGTTCACTCACTCGCTCGCTCAAACATTTGTTCATTTACCAGCTCAATAATTTCTTCACTCAATCACTGGCCCAGTCATTTATACACTCATTTATTCATTCCTTCTTGTGCGCTCACTAAGGGCTATCATGCTTTAAAGGGACAGTTCACCCCAAAATAAAAAATACATATTTTTCCTCTTACCTGTAGTGCTGTCTATCCAACTCACTATCCAACTCCAACTATGCAACTCACATCAAAATTGTGCAACTGGATGAATAGAAGGGAGGATATTTCATGTGGATGGGGGACAATAAACATGTCCCATTAGGAGCTGGGATTCAGTCATGAGTCAATTTGCCTACAATAATATAGCTATGTGCGCATTAATAAGAGAATTAAAGCAGATATTTAAAAGTACTGCAAAAGTTACTTTACCTGGAATTACTTACTTACTTACTTACTTTTAATGGTAAAGTAATTGAGTTAATTTTGAGAGAATTAACCAGTAACTGTAACTAATGACTAAGGCATGTTGCTGCCAAAGGAGTGCTGACTAAGATTGCAGCATGTATGGAAATAAATGACATGACAAAAGAACAGATTAGTGTAAATTTCTTAGATTTGTCGGAAGTCAGTTACTTCATATTTTAAATATTTTGGCTGTAAAACGAAATGCATGGCTATAGGTAGGAAGTGGACCAAACCAATGTGAGGTATAATTAGGGGGAGGATACAGTTTTTCAAAGCTTGAGAGCGCATTGTTTTATGTCTGTAATTAGCACAGGTGCTTTGTCACAATACTGAATCTTACTAACTAACACTGACTTAACAATGAGAGACAACGGTAGCTATATTTTAATTTTTTGATTGAAATTATTGCTAGGGACATGTCTCTACCATCCCTACGCAATTCTATGCCCCTGGCTGAATAGCACTACAGGTATGTATTGTATTGTAATATGTATTTTTGATGTTTGGGTGAACTGTCCCTTTAAAGCATGGTTCACGGAACATAATCAGTGTCAGGTAACCTCAGAGTCAGACACCTCTTCCAACATGCATGTAGTGGAATTTCTTTGTGAAAAAAAAGAGAGAAGAATACATGAACAATGCTCATACTTTCTCCTCTAACTGAAAACACGTCTCCATATTGCCTTAGACTGCCTCTTTCCAGGGAGGTGGGTTGAAAAATCCCTCATTTTGCATATTTTTACTCGTTACTTTGATTTTTCAGCAGTTTGACTGAAGCTGAGGGGGGGGGGGGGGGGGGGGGGGGGGGGGGGGGGGCTGTATGCCGGATGATGGGGAGGGGATAGGGAGGGAGCTGGGCCTGTCATAACGGCATAATACACCCATTACTCCTGTGCAGCAGAATTACCACTGATGGAAATGGGATTTTGGAAGATATATGGAATGTAATTATTATATACATATATGCATAGCCTTTTTTACTCTGAAAAGGAGCTTTGGAGTGATATTTTCAGGTGTGAGTGGCTAGTGTGTGTGTGTGCGGGGGTGTGTATGTGTGTGTAATTGTGCAGCTGTCTTAATGTGTTTATTTCTGTGTGCATTGAGTGACTGTTGACTTTCCTCGACAAGAGCACATACAGTATTTTAATGTGTTTGCTGTTTTTGTATTTAAAGGACCAGTGTGTAAGATTTAGTGGCATCTAGTGCTGAGCTTGCAGATTGCAAATACCTTGTGTTGCTCTGCTCTTCCAAGCATGTAGGAGAACCAATAGTAGTCATATCTAGACTTAGTAGTTTGTTTGTCCTTTAGAGACTACTGCAGAAATATGGCAGTGCAACATGGTGACCATAGACATTAAATGCAGAGCTGTAGCTTGAATTTTGGAAATATTGAGGTCCTGACTCTTAGCCTAGGGGGCAGGCCTTTGGGGGCAGGCCCTCTCTGAGAAAACTTTGAAGACTATAGAATACATCTATGCATTTCAATGCATTTTGGGATGTCAGTGCCAACATTTAGATGAAAATACTGTACTGCTCAAATTGTAATTGATTTTTTGTTTTTGTTTTTCACTCTTGGGTGTGGGGTAGCCAGAGACTTTGGTGATTTCTACACACAGAAGAAACTCTGTGTTCCTTACAAAGGAAGAAAGAGATGCTGGTTAAATTTTTGACTTGGAAAATTACAATTTGATTCAACCTTATATCTTTGAAAAAAACAAACAAACAAAAAAATCAAACAAACAAACAAACAAAAAAACCCTAACATTTTTTCACAGATTCAAAGAAGAATCTCTGTTAATTAAATAACACATAAAATGCCCAATAAGATATGAAATACTGTAAATGTAATTCTTCTTTGCTATAAAATAAAAGAAGAGGTATTTCATTATTGATCAATTAATTATAATTAATATATTAAGTATAATTACTGGCTACACAATAAGGATTCTGAAACATGATGACATAGCATTAGAAAGCAAAAGAACTTGGATATTAGCAATGAAATTTAGTAAATTGTTACTTTAATTTAATATATAATATACTTATATTAAAAAATATTATTAAAATTAAAAATTAAAAGCACCAGTAGAAGACATGAAGTTGCCATCCTCAATGTAGCTACAGGCATGATTATATGTAGTGTTGCTTTGGCCTTTGGATTGTATGTCAACATCACTGCCAATTTGGTCCGGTCAAGACTGGCCTGTGAACAAATACATGTAAATGGGGGAGTTGTTTTTTTTTTATATATAACATTTACATTTTTCAACCAATTTCACTGAGTTGATTTTTATATTCAAGGGTTCTTGATTTAGGTGGAATTAAGTAATAAAAAAAGAAATGTAAACATTACGGCACTTTTTATTCATTGACATATTGCAGCATCGGGCTGAAGCAGTCAATGTGGCATAGACGTATATACTGTATATATTATGTCTATGCATGGCAAACTCTGTGGAAGAGAACCTGCACCCTCTCTAGATATAAATGCTTTATTTTGAGTAAGAAAAACACAATGAAAACATGAATATTATATTCCATTTCTGCTGTATTCTGCCATTAGATCTATGTAAATCTTACACACTGGATCTTTAAAAGGTGGCAAAGTGTTTTCCTGCCCTAGTGCTCTTGTAACCAGTCGGTGCAGCCTCTTGCCCCTGCAGCATCCCTCTTCTGGGGTTGACCCTGTACTGAACGTCTTCTCTGAAGGCTAAAGTCTGACACTCCTAAACAGGCAAAGGGGGTCATGCTGACTCATTCCAGCAGTGAAGCTGTCTGAAGAGTTATCAGCCTCTAGAATACCAATTTTTCAAGCTCCCTCAACCAAATAACGCACACAGAGAAACCAAATTCCCCTGCAGCGAGTAACGCTGAGATAAGAAATAGAGAATATTTGCTATCATGCACTCGCTATCCACGTGAGCCGAGGAAAATATTACTTTTAAGTTGCATACAAATACCACGCGGTGCTTGCGCCATAATGTCCCATACTGACTTTCTGTATCATTATAATACGTGTGCAGCTGAAGCATGCAGCACGACAGGAGGAATGAGGCAGTATGTATGGTTTTCAGTGTGGTGTACCTTAGGCGAGGGGCCTCTGCAGGAGGTTTTCTTTGGAAAGCACCTGGGTGTGAAAATAGGGCCTCCCAGTCTGGCCTGAGAGGCTGTGTAAACAGAGGTTCCAGTCGGGCCAGCCCGCACTGGACTGGACCTCTCCAAACAGAAACCATGAGTCAGCCTCAGGAACCCATCCACGTTCCTCCTTCAGGGATAATCAGCCAAACGCAGCCTGGAAAATGTATACGCTATAGGGGTGATGGAACTACTAGGTACTATATAGGAACATGTAGTCTTATACTAAAGGTTTTTTTGCACAACCCCAATTCCAAAAAAAAGTTAGGACATTGTGTAAAAAATACACAAAAACAGAATGCAAATCCCTTTCAACCTACATAACACCGAAAACAGTACAAAGACAAGATATTTAATGTTCAAATTAATTAACTTTATTTTTTGTAAATATACACTCATTCATTCAGCGGTTTTCAAAAGTGTTCCCGAGCCCATGTAGCATCCTTTATACAATTATGTGGGTTTTTATTCCTGTTTTTAATGCAGTTCTGCCTGAGGGGGTCAATGGTCACAGGCATTTAATATTGGTTTTGAGCCTTGCCCTTTATATGCAGTGATGTTGTGGACTGTAGATCGTGAAATAGCAAAATTCCTTGCAGTTTTATGTTGAGAAACGTTGCTCTTAAACTGGTGGTCTGTTTGCCCACACAGTTTTCCACACAGTGGTGAACCTCACCACATCTATGCTTGTGAAGGACTGAGCCTTTCGAGGCTGCCCTTAAAATACCTAATCATGATACTATCACCTCTTACCACTTAACCTGTTTACCTGTTGAATGTTCCAAACAGGTGTTTTTTTTAGTTTTCAACAACTTTACCAGGGTTTTGTTGCTCCTGTGCCAACTTTTCTGAAACTTGTTGCAGGCATCCAATTCAGAGTGAGTCTACATTTACAAAAAACAAAAAAGTTTATCAGTTTGAACATTAAATATCATGTCTTTGTCCTGTATTTAATTGAATGTAAGTCAAAAAATGATTTGCAAATCATTGCATTTCGCGTTTTACACAGGATCCCAACTTTTTTGGAATTAAGGTTGCATAAGACTTTGTGTGCTGATTTCATCCCAGAAAACCCTCTCTCATCTTATTTTCCTTTAGAAAGAAACCATGCTCTTAACCACCAAGCGAAAAAGCACCTTACGTGACTTCATGCATGACAACCATCGCACAAATTGACTCGACTGAACAAAAAGACGTAACTTTTTTTCAAAATAAAAGGGGGGCAGCTTGTGTGAGGTGGTGCAGCCATCTTCATGTCAGTGTCTGGTTGAGTGGAAGACTTTATTAAGGCGTTTAGGCGTCTGAGCTCTGCAGAGAAGGAGACTTTCCCCTCATCTCCGGTCTGCGTGAGTGGAGAGGCAGGGGCCTCACACTCCACTAAGGAATATTTATCTTTCCAGCTGGTTAGATGGATTAAATGACCATCCCGCAGAGAAGGGAGAGGAAAAGAAGGAGAAAGAGAGTTTGAGATACAGAGAGGTGGTGAGGGGATGGAGAAAGTTTTGTAGCGGAAATGTGCCACAGAGAAAGAGAGCAGAAAGCGGGTGGAGGAGGAGCGTGGAGAGATGCTCGCCATATAACACTTAGAAAGAAAATAAAACAATAAGAATGACTTAGCAAGTCACATTTACCCCCAACCGCGACAAATATGATTGTGTCTTTGTCTTGTCTCTCCGTGGTGGGGGTGCGAGACATGCAAAGACACATTCGCGCACGCACACATGCAATTACGAATGCACATGCACACACAATGACATGCAAACACACAGAGCTAATTAACTTCCTGACACATTCACAGAAATTCATTTCAAAGACAGAACGCATATGTTCATGCAAATGTGATGAGAAACCGTTAAATGCTCAAATATCGGAGGCAAATGGAAAATATTTCTCAATTACACACCCCCTTTGTCAATTTGATCTGACTTAAAATTTTTCTATATTTCACATTATTAGGACACCTGCTGCCCCAGCTAGTGCTCCTCCTTGATAAGGTCAACACAAAGTCATACTTATTGATATTAATTGATCATGATATACAGTATTTGCTATATCTGAAATGAGTGGTGGCGACATTTCTTCAAAATGTACTGTTTCTGAAAACAAATAAATGTACAAATCAACAAAAAAAATCACAATTGCCCCCACTTGAAGGGATAGTTTGGATAATTCAACATGGGGTTGTATGAGGGTGCTTACTAATAGTCAGTGTATCACTTACAGTAAATGGTGGCTGACATGCGCATGCATACCAGCACGGAAACCAAGCAATGAACTGCTGTGGACAGGGACAGGCAGACCTAAAAAATTCTATATCAATTTAAGTGCTCACTATATTTAGAGTATTTTCACCGCTTTATTTTTCTGTCAAACAGCTTTTTCCTACAGGAAACCGCTGTTATATCAGCCAAACTCCATGAGAGAAATCAGTAATGTTACCTCACAGAACAGGATTCGCTGGTCTACGACTGCCTTGACCTGTTAGTTGGTTTTTGTGTGACTTTGGTAAATCTGAACTATCTTTTTGAAAGACTTTTAAAAGTCAAACAGTAACACACACAAACTAACTGATCAAGGCAGCAGAAGACCAGCAACAGGGTAAAATGACTGATTTCACACATGGACATGGTTTGGACAGAGCGACGTTTAGCTTAAATAACAGCAGTTTCCTATCAGAAAAGGCTGCACATTACAGCGTCCGTGCTTGTGTTCGGCATGCCGATCGGCATCCACAAGTATCTCATACAACCCCGCTTTAAATAATCCAAACTATCCCTTAAATCAACATATGCACAGTTTTTATATTTTTAAAAAAGCGACAAAAGTCTCATTACCAGGCGTTTTCATTTTCCCTTTCATTCAGTCACTACTCCATTTAGTGCACTGGGCATTACATATAATCAGCCCACTGGTGTAAGCACATAAACCGCAAATAAAGGAGTGTAATAACATCAAAGACCTGCCCTGTGAAATGTGATGCCAGGGTATTGAGACAGGAATGTTGAATGGGTGGCAGCTATGTGTGTGTGATTGTGGTTATGCAAAGTGCAATCTAAGTGGGGAGCTGAAGTCATGGAAATTTCCCTCTATAAAAGTGAAGCATGACAATGGATTTGGAGCATCAAGGCCCGCGGGATTATGGGGATCACATAAATCCCCCTGCACCATAATTTTAGCAAACCACATCAAGCTCCATGTTAAGGGTTAATAATCCAGTTCCCCACCTCTTCCTGCTCCCCTTGCACCCAACCTCAAATCCCCAGTATTAACATGTGTATCCAGATGTACGGAATATAACACACACACACACAGACACACAAACACACACATAAACAGACTCCATGCACAGACCGCAAACCTGGCACACATGCACACCACACGCACCTATACAAACATACTATCACACACAGTCTGACTGTGTTCTCAGGTCTGTCATGTCCCCATGCATCTGACATCATGGTGGTGTTATAACTGTTGGCAGGGCGTCATGGAGCATGCAACCACCCCCAGCCACCTTAAACTCCCCCTCCCTACAGCTCCACCCTGCTCCCACTCCCAACACTGCATCATCTGGAGCTCTGAGGTGTAAGAGTAGAGGATCTTGTCGGAGGAGCCTGAAATCGATCGATGCGCTACAACAAGCTCAGCTTCTCTCCACCCCCCTCCCCAACACTTCAGTTAACCGGGTTGTGTGTGTGTACGCGCATGCGTGTGTGTGTGTGTGTGTGTATCTCTCAGTCTGTCCACTTTAACATCTGTACTAGCAGTAATCAACAGTTTACACACACACACTCCTCTTCTCGGTGTTTGGAGAGAGAAGCACGCCACGAGGAGAGCTCCAGCTCCTTTCCTCTATTAGCCTGCTGTCGGAGGGAAGGCAGGGATAATATATAAGCCAACAGGATTAGGAGGCAACAAAGCATCAGGCTGAAGAAATCCCCTCCCAGCCTCGGGGTCCAAACCGAGGCCTTCGCTGCTCTTTGGCTGCACGGAGGCTAACCGAGCCTATCCAATCAGTGCCCCATTCATGCAAGCTCTCATCCAGTGCTACACTCCTGTAGACTACCAGCACCATCATCAGTGAATTTCCCATTCATTCACTCCATTTACGTTTCAGAATCCCTAAAACAGTTTTAAACCTGGAATCAAGCCAACCAACTACGAGATGAATTGTGACCGTAAAACATTTGATGGACACTTAGGAAAACCATTGTAGGTAAACAAAGTTTGTCGCTGCATCTATGCAAGTTGAGACTCTACCATGCAAAGTGAAAGCCGTATATCAACAACATCCAGAAACGCTGCAGACTGCTGTGGGCCTGAAATCATCTGAGATGAACTGATGCAAAGTGGAAAAGTCTGCTGTGGTTCTGATGAGACCACATTTCAATTTTTTTTTATAAATTATGGACACTGAGTCCTCTGGGCCAAAGAGTAAAAAGATCGTCCAGATTGTTAAGAGCACAAAGTTCAAAAGGCAGAATCTGCGATGGTACTGGGTTGTGTTAATACCCACGGCATCATGGGTAACTAGCACATCTGTTAATAAGATGAGCCAGTGAGAATGGGTGAAATTCAGGACAGCAAGTTGGGGTTGGGCGTGTCATGTCAGACAGATTAAAACAGAATAATTTAGAGTAACATCATTTGTTATCAGTATTATGACGATCAGTTAGAGATTCTGAGGATAATATGAAGCACAGTGTTTACAAGACGCATGCACCACTACACACAGGTGACAGGTGTGTTACAGTCACTTTAAGCATTTTTTTAGCAGCTACAATTGTCATTAAGCTGTGGGAGCTTACAAAGACATTTTGTAGATATTTTGTCCAAAATTCTTCCTGCAATGGCGGCTGCACTCTTCTCCATCTAGTTTAAAAGAGGTCGAATATCAACAATCCGTTGTTTATGATTATGTCCAATCAGTGCAACAGACAAGTGAAAACACATCAATAAGACTCTTACAGATTTAACAAAAATGAACAGGACATTTTTTAATAACCAAAGGCAGGAATTGTAGCCTACATAACTGATTTGATCAGGATATTTTCACAAATTCATATGTTGTTCATATTATCTGATTCTTGAATGGTTCATTTTCAGAACAAAAAGGACAGGATTCGGGTTTCAGGATAGCTGCGTGAAATCCAGGACTGTCTGACTGTTTTTCAGGATGTCTTGTCTCCCTATCTGTGAGGGGATCATTGACACTGGAAAGTGCATACAGGCTTTGGAGCAACATACTGTATGCTGCCACGCAGACGACATCTTTTTCAGAGACGTCCCTGCTTATTTCAGCCAAGACAAAGCCAAGACACATTCTGCATGTGCCGTCCAAACCTGTCATCCACTTAAAATGTGTGGTGCCTTAAGACAGACCAAATTCGACAACAGAGACCTCGATCTGTTGAGCCACTGAAGTTACACATACGAAGCAAGAATGGGTAAGAATTTCACTTTCAAAACTTAAACAATTAGTGTCTTCAGTTCGTAAATGCTTATTGAGTGTTGTTAGAGATGGCGATGTAACACAGTGGTAAACATTTTTGGACTGTGTTGTGGGCATCAAATTCAGGATGAGTGTGTATTTAGAAAGAAAAAACGTGTAAAATGTATTTGTTTGAGCACTGAATATCTTGTCTTTGAACTGCATTCCAAACTGATAATCATAGGTCAGAAACACAGCATCCCAAGTTTTTTTGGATTGGGGTTGTATAAACTCGTGGCTTTGAAAGGATCATAAACCATCATTTATAGCTCGTGGTGAGTCTACTTTGGATGGTTACAACATTATGACTAATAATCTAAATCTCATATTCAGAATATGAACGGGATTTTCGCTTCAGGAACCTCACTGTGGAGCTCTATTTACCTCTCATTCGCTGAATACTGTACATCCTGCAAATAAGAGGTCAGAACCAGTATATGCAGCCTTATTTTCTGTTTGACAGTCATGATTATAGCTTTGGCTTCTCTACCTGTGGGAATCACTTCCATCTGACAGTCTAACCTGCTTTAACCACGTAGACTCTATCTTGTCCCACATTTGCATTTCAAAGAAGGCGTAAGCACCTACATCACAAGTTTGATGGCTGCCTAACAGCAGCTCGGCTCCCTATATAAGGTGTTGAGCTGGAAGTAAATCCATGTGATTAATCAGGTCTGAAGCTAAAACATAATAATAACCCCCTTTATATTAATGCGCAGCTCATGGCTTGAACAGCTCCGTGGAAAGGCCATTAGTCACCAGCTCCCTGCAAAGCCACAATTAAGCAGTCGCATATTACTCTCTCTCTCCCCCTCTCCCTCTGTTTCCAACTTTAATCACAGCGCTGTCTCCTTCGTTATGTATTCTGTTCCTGGGTGATCGTGTCTTAAGGCGCCGACTTGGACAAGGAAATCATTTTATTTTCCTATTTGTTAAGCTGTGTATTAACAGAGGCAGCGTTATTCCAGAGCTAAGGCAGCGGTTCTTAACCTTTCTGAGTCGCGACCCCACGTAATAATCAGGTTGATAATCGCGACCCCCACACCACCACCGTCTGCCCAAGCATTTTGTGTATAGAGCACTATTCTTTAGTCTGCAAACAGAGAATTTCAAGAAAGTAAATGTCTTGTTTCTGGGAAATAATATAATTCAATAATAATAATATAATATTTTTTTATCTGAAAAGAAAAATAACCCTGTCAAGCAAGTTTTGCTTTAGAAAAGTAGTCTCATTTTAAGAAAATATATTTAACTTTATCTTAATGTTGAGCTATATTCAACCAATAATATGCTACTATAATGATTTGAATAATATGCCAGCAGAGAAACAAGATTGTTTTTCTTATTTTAAGAGTAAGACCATTTCCACATCTTCTCAATTTAAGAATCGTACGAAGTGACACCAATTAAAATTGAATTAATGTACTTGTATCCATTGTCAGTGAGTGTGAGTGCATCAGACTCTGTGGAGAACAGAGCCTGCCGCTTCACATTTCACATTATCAAGAGAACCGTGGTCTGGTCTACACAACACACATGGAGCAAAATACAAACCATGCTGAACACAAACTGCATGGCTCATTAACACATCAGAGTTTAAAATAAGCCATCTGACAACCAGAGGAACTCAAGAACGCATAGCACTTTCTATGGACATCTTCAGATCTAAATACAGACTAATGATCACAATGTGGTGATGCATTTGGTTGAGTCATGCAGCCAGATCATGCAGGCTTCATCATTATCAGATATGATACTACAAAAGACTGCTAGAAAACTATATGTCCAGCAACTATACAGCACCAAGTTCAGTTTGAGTCAGAGTTTAGCTCTCTGTCTTTTGCTCACACATTCGCTCCCTGTCTAAATGACGGAGTCAGCGTTGTCAATATTTTTCATTGAAGCAGACAGTTTTTTCCCTGTTTAAAATAAATAAATAAATAAATAAAAGCTAAAAATATGATTGCTTCTGGTGTCTTAATTGAAGACAAACACTTCATCATGCTTTTTGAAGAATTGTGAGTATTGTAAACATTATTGTGAGCATTTTTGCTAATTATTAATCTCAGTTTACAGTATAGCTTCTTAACATCAGCTCAGTCAAGAAACCAAAAGATTCTGTTTCAAGAAAATGTGTCTTATTATAAGCTTTTTTTTGCTAACTGTAAATCTTACATTAAGGCAGAAATTCCTACTGTCAGCTCAATGAAGAGACCAAATTTCTCATTCTAAGTATTTGTTAAATAAGTAGTTAATTTGGCATTTTTTCTACTTTCAAGGCCCATTATGGTCTTTAAATGACTAGATTAGAAGCTAATTTAAGAAATCTTGTAAGGCAAAATTGTCTTACCCCATTGGCAGATTTTTACAGTTGCAATTTGATTATATTTAAGAAAATTTGGCGTCTTTCTAGTAGGGCTGTTTTTGCAGTGTATTCTTCAATAAAGTTCTTTCTTAAATTCGATATTGTAGATCTTAAATCAGCAAATAACCTCACAGTGTTACATTTATCCCCAGATAGGGTTACAACTGGCCCCAGTGGTAGGGTAGGACATATGAATGGAAATCTTTTCATTTGACATTAACTCACATAATCTGTGATTCTGTAATAGAAATGTAAGTGAGTTTTATTTCTTGTAGACAAATACAGTTACCGTGGATCACAGGTCGAGAAATCTATCATGAACAACCACTGACGCTCACATAACAAGTGTTACTACCATCCCCAGTCTCCCCTACATTATCATGGGTAATAACCACTTAGAGAATATAAACAAATTGATTGTGCCTGCACCTAGATTCTCATACATGTTTAGCAATTTATTTTTTGTGATAAACACTCTTCAGCACCACTGTTATTTATTGTATATTTATTTACATACATTACAATGATTCTTTAGTTTCAGAGGGGTTGGTAAAGTGTGAATAGATTATAAGGTGATAGATGTTGGGGGGAGTGTTTACCTAATTATGAACCTGACAGTGGAACCTCATCTGGATCATCCACAGAGCATCCTTCTGATTGGAAATGAAAATGAGGTTAGATCCAGACCTACATTTCCCATTTTGCCAAAGTTGCAATCACTTGTGCTAATGTGTTGCCCTATTCATCTCCGCGGTTCAACCTTTTATTGTGCTGGAACAAATTCTGCTGTGATGCCTGAAATTGCAGCATGAGAAAATTACAGTGCAGGGGGGAAAAATGAGCGAGGACTTAAGCACGGGTGAAGAAGCGTTACGCTGTTGCTAATTACTGCCTCATTAGCAGCAGTGCTTAGCCATGTGGACAATAGCAGCAGAACAGCTGATAAAAACACATGCAGAGGCTACAGTTGAAAGAACAGTGCTGTGTTTTATGTCTTCATCGGCTCACTATACATTTTAGAGCAGTGACTTCCAAAGCACTGGGGATAAAGTTGGTAATTAAAGCAGCCAGGATGGTGTGATGATGTTTTTTTTTTGTGTGTGTGTGTGTGTGTACAGGATGCTGCAGTGCACTCTTAGAATAAGGGTTCCAAATGGGCTCTTCCTGAATGACTGAGGTTCTACTCAGAACCATCTGCATCTGAAAGACCATATTTTTCACAAAGGGTTCATTGTAAAACTAAGGGTCCCATTAAGAACACTTTTCAGCCAAAGAACCCTTTTTGGAAGAAAGAGTTCTTTAATGATTGTCGAAATCCTTAAAGAACTCGTCACCAGTTCTTTATATCGTAATATAAAAGGAATCTTGGTGGAACCCCAGAGGTAGGTTCTGGACAAATCCCTTGGCATGCAAAAGGGTTCTCAGTTGAGCCCCCTTGGAGGGTTCTAGATGAAACCCTTGGAATATAAAAAATGTTCTTGGTAGAACCCCTTTGGTGAGTTCTTGTTATCGTCTTTTTTAGTAAAGGGCTCATCAAGGGTTCTTTGTAAGACAAAGGGTTCCATTGAGAACCCTTTTCATCCAAAGAACCTTTTTCGGTTCTTCAAGGTTTGTTGATATTCTTGAAGAATCTTTTGTCAAGGGTTTGTCAAGGCATCTATACCATATATAAAATGGTTCTTAGTAGAACCCTGTAGATGAGTTCTTATTAGCACCCTTTTGTGAATAAAGGGTTGGTCAAGGTTCTTTGTACCATAATATGAAAAGGTTCTCAGTAAAACCCCCTAGGTGGGCTCTGGTCAAACCCCTTGGAGAGGTTATAGGTAGAGTTTGTTGGTGGCACCTTAAAACATGGAAGGGTTCTGGATAGAACCCCCAGATATTGTTCTGAGTGGAACAATTACATCACAGAACAGTTCTCTGTAGAACCTCTCACAGGAGGTTTGGGGTTAAACCTGTCCCAGATGGTTCTAGGTATGACTCTTCATATTGAGTTCTAGGTAGAACTCTCTGAAAATGTGACAAGTGGAACCTTTACAAAAGGATCTACCAGGACTGTTCCAATGGGAACGAGCCGAAGAACCATTTATGGTTCTAGTTAGCACCTTTATTTGTAAAAGTGTAGTTGCAGCAGGTGGATCGGTGTGCTCTGGTGTTAAAAACTGCCAAAAATGAACAGCAGCCTATTACACACCTTCATCCCCACACCTACACCTTCTGCCTCCACCCTTTCCTCCCTCCCAACCCCCAGGCGTCCAGATGTTGCTGTCACCCCTGTTCTGCGGAGGCGCTGCAGTGTGGAACTGCCTGAAGTGATGACAATAAACACCTCCGCCATAACCTGGGCCTCTGCATTTGCATATTTGCCTGGTTTAATTTGAGGGGGAAGTATGCAAATGTATGCAAAATGAAATCCATCTCCTAATGACATGAGACGATTAAACAATTTTTATGCTTAAATATTCTGTTTAATGAAATCAAACGGGCCCACGCGCCGCGACAAATTTGCCTAGGCATGGGCAAAATTAGAGGATATCACAAAAAAGAGAGAACTAGGAAGAGAGGGGAGAGAGGGGAGGAGAGGGAGGAGGGAAATGCCTGTGGTTGGTGTGCATGACAGCTTTTTAAAGTGTCCCTCACAAGAAAAAAAAAGGCAGTAAGCTCCTGAATTCAAATAAGATTTCTATAACAATTATAAAATCTGTCAGTTCCCCCTTTTCATACACCCACTTTCTCAGTTGAAAGAACAGCGGGTGATGAGGTGCAAAATATACTCTAAAATGTTCTAAAATAATGTCTATATCTGGGATGATGTATTTTCAGGCTATTCCAAAAAAACCTCACCATTTTCTTGCAGATGGTATTGAACTTGGAAGTGCTGCATTAACTTACTTTTTATGGGGCTAAAATTCCATTTCGCTACCTTAGCTCTGTGGTTCTCAACCTGGGGGTCGGGACCCCCAAGGGGGTTGCGGTATCATTTCTGGGGGTCGCCAGATGGTTGTGGAGGAGAAAAGTACACACATATTGTGGCAAGCGACACATGCGAGAGCCAGCAAGCAGCTCTCACCAGTGTCAGTGCCTTAAAGGTGTTCAACATAAGATTCAAGCACTCAATAATATGCAAAATACAGCTGGCCTCAAGAAAAGTAACAGCCATCTCACTGATGGTTACATAAACCAGCAAAAAACTAACAATTACCAACACAAACCACTATGTTCTGTACAGATACAAACACTAACAAAAAGTATTTTGTGACATAAAATAGTAAACTTAATAAACTACTCAGTCCAGCCCTAGGCATGATGGGAAATGAGGCTGTATTTCAGACTGGGGAATGGTTTTTACATTACATTGCCTTTACCAGTGACATAATTTGCCTCAGAACAGATTTTATTGTGTGTTTGTGAGAGTAAAAAGAAATGGTCTTCTTGTTTGTGAACTGTTTCCACCCTAAACAGCCCTTACAAAACAAAATCAAATAAATTAAACTAGAGAAAGTGCTACTTTAGGTTATGCAAATCAAACGTGTTCTCACCGAGAAATGTCTCCTGTGAGCTCAAAAAGGAAATGAGAATTCATAATTTGATGATTCCACCGCAGCTCTTTTAGAATGGTTGAGCTGGCTGTGTTACAACCAACCCAATGTTACAACACTTCCTGGTCTCCCCTACTTAAACACACGTACTGTAACAGTACTAAAATATTACACATGCAAAACTAGTGGTGTTAAAAAACTTAAGTAAAAGTACTAAGAATTATTCTCTAAAACTACTCAGAGTAAATTACTTAACTTACTTTACCTTGTTTTTGCAACTTAATTTACTCTTTTTTTTAAGGAGTTTCCCGGCAAAAGTTTTTCACACTATTGTACTCGTTTAACTGGTGTGACAGTAAACATTTTGAATCTTGAATCTTGACCCACCACAACAACAAGGGAGAGAGAAAAAGAGTTGAGGAGTGTGAGAGGGTGCCTCCAAATAGAAACAGACTAAACACACCTCAGCAGGACCTGCCTCTTTATGTACCCCGGCGGTCTATAAACAAGCTGTAGAGACAGAAGAGACACTGAGAACGCTGTGTGTGTGTGTTGTGTGTGTGAGTTGTGAGACAGCCCTGCCAGTATGTAACTGTACAAGTCCGTTACAATCAGAGAAAAGTGACAATGAAGGATTCTGACAAACCATTAGCTTCATATGTTGCTATGTGAGCAGCATTACCTTTGTGTAACAGGTTAGCCTGTCGCTGCAGACAGCTACAGCCCAAGCAGAGGTCTGGGTGAGAAACCAGGGCCTTGTAGTGACTTTGCAGAGTGGCAGAGGCCTGATGACACTCAGCCCCAGTGGCAGGGACTGGGGTAATAAATCATGGGCAGTGGCAGTCAGATAAACGGTGCTCTGAAGCTGATTGGGAGGAGAAACTATTGTGACGAGTGTGTGATGGTGAGGAGGCACTGACGACCTGTGTGAATAAGGGTCAGCACTCCGCAGAGGCAGACCCAAACAGCTCCCTGCGTCTTAATTTACCCTGAAAAGCCATTACAGCCACTCGGCCGGCTTCTTCCTGACCCTCCCCTCCTCTGTCCTCCTCCTCTCGCTCGCAGAGGAGCAGTCATTCTCCAGGACCTCGATGGCCCTCAAGCACAAACTCTGAAATGAGCTCTCCTATCTGGAGGCAGACGCTGCTGCAGACTGAGGAGCCGGCGTCTCACAGAGTGGTGGCCCCTCTGCTGGTCATTCAGGTACTTCTGGACTAATTCAAGCTGCTCAAAGATGGTGTTCTGATTGGTTTCAAGAGCTGTTTTCATCAACCAGAAACTTAATTGTAATGTTAAATGCTCAGTTTCTCATGAATATAAAATAGCACTGGGCAATATATGGATATTATATAAATTCTGTGATATGAGACTAGATATCATCTGAGATTTTAAATATTGTTATACCATGATACAGAATAAGTGTTGTTTTCCTGGTTTTAAAGGCTACATTACAGTAATTTTCTGAACTTATCAGACTGTATCTCATTGTGTTGATATTATGTGAAAGCACTAATGTCCATATCACCATGCCTTAACTACTTTATGCACTGTTAATTAGTTTAATCTACAGCAATGCATCATATTCTATAACATACACCATATGTTTGCACTTGTTGAGAATTTACGGTATGTTATTTTAGAAAAATCTGTATATTGAGATGTATATTATAAATCATGGAAAAGTATTATCCAACTATTATAAGCAATATAAAACTATATAATCCTCCTTTTTAATATAAGCTAGTAAAGCTTATATGAGTCTACTTTGACTAAATAAATCTTCATCTAAAATATAATTGTTTACTTTAGATGCAATAATTACTTAAGTCATACTTTGAGCCTTTTTTTTAAATTTAAGAAGTTTTAGTTCAGTTTATTTATTTGTGTCTCAGGGAAAATGCATTTTCATAAACACTGCTGTAAAATTGCCAGAAAATGTTTATAGCATTTAATCAATTACTTTCATTTCTGATGAATACTTTAAATACATGTGTCTATGATTAGACTATACTGTTTTAAATCTATCAAAGAAGACAACACAGCAACATAGCAGTGCTGCTGGGCCTTCAGCTGGTTATGGCCATTGTGAAAATAATGTGACAGTAAATTCTCTGCAGCTTCACAGCTCCTCTACCTCCTAAACTCAAGTAGTTTACTGGTTAGGTAGGGATGAATTCGATTTTTATTATATTCTTAAGTTAATTTTAACAGCTTTGATTGCTTTTTTAATAAGAAATCTTACTGTGTATCTTCAACTCTTTTTCAAAAAGACTATTCTGCAAAGAAAATTAAATCCTTGTTTTGTGAGGACAGTATATGCTGCTTTTTGCATTTTGAAGCAGACTTCTTACCGTTAAATAATTAGTTTGACTGCAGCGAAAATAGGTTAAAGAAAGGCTCCACTGGCAGCGTAGGAATTATAAGGCAACCTTTATGAGTCACAGCATTCACTGGAGCCAGCACAAACACTGGTGTTGGACTAAGTGTGCTGTTGTGCTACTTGGCAGAGTTAATAACCACTCTTTCAAAGAGGAAAAACAGTCATCCCTCTTGATCACTTTAAAAAGCTATTCAAAACTACTCAATTGCTCCTAAACTTCACTTCACCTGTAAATCAGTGCCGCTGCTTATTTTCATTTAAAATAAAGAGCAGATTTTCCACTACAAGAATCTCTATTAGCCTCAAGTTCAAACCGCCCGATAGAAAAATGTGAGAGGTGGTAAGATGGCAGCGTAAGATTTCTGTAAAACGCTGTTTGCTTTAAAAAGCTTTTGTGTCACTATATGATAATCCATACAGTCATGGTGCTGTATAATCCGCTCAGTGCTGACAAAAGCAGGAAGAAACTGCTGCTTTCAGAGGAAAATGGTGAAACAGGTCACAAACATAATCAATGTAATCATCACAGAGTGTTTGTTCCTCAAGCAGGAGAAATGTTTAGGTTTATAAAGTAATTCACTCTCTTAAAACCCAAAGGTGATCCCCCCCACAGTTACTTTTTTTTACTGAACGTTTCTTTTTATTATGAACTGTTCTGCGGCAATTTATATTATGTGTACGTGCAGCAGGTCAGGGCAGGTCATGTCAGCTGCTGTAGTCTAAAAGCTAAATGAAGGGTGGAGGATGAGGGCGAGGGAGGGAGACATACTTTCACACGTGGAAGTATTATCATTATTTTGAGTTTGTTTGGCTCCTTGAGAGAGAATCCGCAGTGATGGGATCCGATTCGAAGGCCGCACTCAGAGAGGTCGACTTTGTTTCCACCACAGCCAACATCTGGACAGCTGACTACAAAAGTTTTCTGGGTGTAACAGTTCACTGGATCAGCAGTTCAACTTTGGAGCGTAACAAGGCCGCCAGCAAGGTACAAAAGTAATATGATAATACAATAAGTAATGCACCTTATTACTTTTGATACCATTTATTCAGTGATATTATTACTTTTTAAAGGAGTAATAAGTAAAAAGTAATGTTTTTTACAAATAGGTTGTTATCTTTGTTACTAATATATGTGTATTTTCATACATATTTTAATTGGGGGGCAGTTCATTGCTTAGCTTCCATGCTAGTGCCCCTCTCTGCTTCTCCTATAACTGAGGACATGCCAGTCACCATCTCCTGCAGGTAATACACATACTATCAATAAGTACCTCATAAAACCCCATTTCAAAAAAATCCGGACTATCCCTTTAACACCATGACATGATTAGAGCAAAAAAAAAAGGATGTCGTGTTTTCCAGGATGCATGGATTACAGTGTTTTCAGTGGGAAGCATCCAGAAGTCCAGTCCAGATTACAGAGACAGTAATTCAGCCCATCGCTGTTCTATAACAATATGGTGACTAAAGCTTGTGTACCGAAGCTCTGTGCAGAGGAGGAGCTGCATTGTTTGCAGTGGCTCATCTAACCAGCACCCTGGCGACTCTCTCCCCTGAGTGACGCCTGTCAGTGACACTCTATCAGCTGCCTACATGCCACCAACACCCCCTCTGCTTCACCCCTCTTTGTGTGCTTCCTCTCTGTTCCCGCTATGTACTATCTTCGCCTCCTCTCCTCTCTCAGGATTGTTTCTCTCCTTTTTCTGCTCGCTCTGTCTGACTCTCCTGCCCTCTGTCTCTTTTTCTTCCCGTGTCTACACTCCTTCTCCTTCTGGCTCTCTTTAAAAACTCTCCTCCTCCTCCTCCTCCCATATCCTCCTCTCTCCACCTCACTCCTTATCCTAGCTTTTCCTTCCTATTCCCCGTCTCATGATTAGATAGCATTGGTGTTTGTGCACCGGCTCCCAGTGGACAATCACGCTGTGAGGGTGGACGAGGAGGGGGGGGATGCAAGGGTTCCATTTTCTATTAGAACAAAACATGCCTGTGGGGCCAGCAGGCATCAACTGGAAATGCAATCTGGGCCTTTGAGCTGACACCCAGGGTGGGGTGGAGGTGTGGTGCGAGGGGGGAACAGGGGCCGCTGTTGTGTGGTGGGACTCCAGAGTGAATGTTATCGTTCTCGGGAGATCCCGGCCTGCTTCCCGGGGCCCTCGCCCTCCTTCAAACTTGGACACCTTAGGGAAAAGCGGTCCCAGCAGCCTGCAATGAGGAGGGCTAATTCTGAGCACGATGCCCTCTAGTCTCTCGCCTTCATCGCAGCCACACACAAGCGTTTATTGATCAAGGATTTCTTTAAAAATTCTCCATTTATATGACCATGTTATCAGATAGGAGTGTCATTCTCCACAGCAGGGAAGATAAGTGAGAGGAAATGTGTAGGAAGAGGAAGGAGAAGGACAGACGAAGGGAACGTATAGGTGGTTGGTCTCGGCAGGGCTGGCGTGAATGCAGATTGGGAGTTCCTGGACATGCATAATTCACCACAGGGGAGATAGGAGAGGAGGTGGGGAGGAAGAAAGGGAATAGAAGGGTGGGTGAGTGAGAGAAGAGGAGGGGAGGGAGGGAAAGGGGGAGGAAGGAGAAAGAGGAAAATGAGCAGTGCGTCTCAGGCAGCGTCAGCGTCTACAGTGAGGAGGTAATTAGGGAGCTGTCACTTGTTCCTGTCAGGCACCACTCCCGCTGAAACATCGAGTGTGTGTGCGTGTGTGTGTGAGGTTGTTCTTGTGGGGGAGGGCTGAGCTTGTGTGTGCGTGCGCGCGCGTTTATGTTTGTGAATGCATGCGGGGTTGCATGTGTATATAAATTGTGTGGAAAAGAGAGCGGGGAGGGCGCGGTGCGAGTTGAATTCAAATGAGACAGAAACAGCAGAAGAAAAACAGAATAAAGTAACAGACTCACTGCGAGGGAATTGTAATAATGGTGGATAAATATGACTCAGAAGTACACAGCTCAAAGTATTAGACGAGAGGAGATGGAGAGGAAAAGAACTATCACTTCAGGTATTTGGACAGGGACAAGGATGGAGGAAGATAAGGATGGATTCAATTTGATAAATGATATTTGTGGCAACAAAGAATCCCTGCAGCTCACACACACACACACACACACACACCACACATGCATGTGCCAAGTCAGGATAAAACTGCGGCGCTACAGCCAAGTGATTTGTTGTGGTAAACATATTCATATGCATGCATTATTGACACAAGACTCACATATATGCACTCAGCAGCCAGTGTGTCTACTGTCACCCCTCTGCATGCTGATTGTAATCTCCAGTCACAATAACAATACACTAATGTTTAAACAGACGACTTGTCATATCAATACAGGCGATGGGAACATATTTGACAGATCCTTAAGGTGGAAACATGCAGAATACAGACTTATGTGACACACACACACAACACACACATGCACAGTCAGTCAGGGGATGTGATGCATGGGTATTTAAAGTTGTGAATGCCTTTATAATCTGCAGCCCCTCAGGAGACAGTAGCTCGCCATATGAGTGAATCAGTGTGGGCCTGTCGGTGGAGTTTTCACCGTGACACCGGCACTCATACCACTCACTGGGTGTTCCAATTAAAACCCACCCCTGCCAGGAGAGCAACAGCTCTCCAACAATACTCGGGCTCTGCCACACGCACACGTACATGTGCACACATACGCACGCTGCTGACAGACCACAAACACAGTCGGGCTGACGATGATGGATGGTGTGCATAACCTGGCTGGTGATATAGACTTTGGCTAAACAGCTCAGGCCTTCCCCAGGGGTTTGTCCTCAGGCAGGTGGCGCGCTTCTTCTTCCACACAGGTGGTTTTAGCAGAGATGTGGAGGATAATTATCTCACAAGGAAATTTCCACAAAAAAGGAACGTTTAAAGACGCACCACAGTAGCACATTAACTTAATGTGTTAAGTATGTCACTGCACTGTAAAAATGAAAAAAGTTGAGAAAACTCAAGGCAACTTACTTCAGAAGACTTTTGGGTTTTGCTCAACTCAAACTCTTAAAAGGGACAGTTCACCCCCAAATCAAAAATACATATTTTTCATTTTACCTGTAGTGCTGTTTATCCATCTAGATAGTTTCAGAGTTGCTGAGTTTTGGAGATCAAAGCACCAAAAGAATACATTTGAAAAATTCAACACCAGTGTCTCTCTCCAGAAATCATGACCCAGTTATTCAAGATAATCAACAGACTTGCTGCTTTCTTGCTAGTAGGAAGATGGTAGTTCAAGTAGATTCTAATGCAGAAAGAAATTAGTTCCTCCAGTAGAACTGCTCAAGACAAGGTCTGTGGATTATCTTGAGTAAACATATAATGATTTCTGGAAAGAAGCAATGATGTTGATTTTTCTAATGTATTCTTTTGATGCTTTAAGCACCACAAGCACAGTGCCACTTAGTCCCATTATATTGGAGAAAGGCAGACATCTCTACAGCTGATCTCTCCAAAACTCTGCAACTCACACCAAAAGAATAGATGCATAAATAGCATTACAGGTTAGAGGAAATATATGTATTTTTGATTTTAGGATGAACTGTCATTTTAAATGTATTCCAAAAAATGTTGATCAAACTCACTGAAGTGAAAGTGAATAATGTTTAGTAATTTAATATTTTCAGCTGCAACCATATAATTTTCAAGCACCCAAATGGTGACAAATCAAGTTCACAGCTCACTGTGAACAATTTTTGATAGCTAACATTGCATATAGATAGATAATGGTGTGTTTCCTGCTAGCTGTTGCTAGCAAGTTGCTATAATAATAATAATCCTGCTTTCGTTACATATCTTTGCCACAAGTGTTTCTTAAGCACATTTGAGATATCACTGCAATATCGGCTGATATATCAATATCACATTTCTTTTTACTAATACTACTACTAATATCGGCATCAGTCTTAAAAAATAAATAAATAAAAATCCAGTATCAGTCTAGTGTTGAGCACCATTAAACTGTCAAAGTTTAACTGAACTGTTTTGTGCTGGTTGCTGTTTTCTTTATGCTGATAAACACTGCTGATTATTACATGAGGCTACTAATTGGCAAGTTGGAGGACACAGAGAAAACAAGCTGATGAGACAAAACAGAAACATGAATACAAGCTCCTTCCATAGGGCGCATGGAGATGAGCATAATAACCAAGATAACAATTTGTAAGAACTTCTATGCATTGGTTTTCTGACTCGCCAATTGAGTGTAAACAAGACATATTGTGCAGCAATGTCACCGAGTGAGATGAGCCATTTTCCCTGGGCTGGCCCATAAAAGACTCATTAGGGCACTTCAGACGTATTTGCACTGCAAGGGGCTGCCATTAAACACATCACAAGGCCTAATAAATGCATTATTTAAAAGCTGTGCTCCAATTACTAATTGATTAGAGTCGAGCGCCTCATCAATAACGCAGAAGCGGCCCCTTCAAATCAAAATACACATGATTTATACATGAAAGGCTTTAAAAGGGATAAGTTCTCTGCTAATCAGTCATAAATGTTTTAAACACCCAAATTTTTACTCATGATTTGAAAAAAAAAATTGAGGGCCTGTCAGAGAGCTGTGTGTGTGTGTGTGTGTGTGTTGTGTACGTGTGTGTCTGTGTGGGTTGGGGGAACAGTTTGGAGTTGTTGAAATGTGCACTGCAGACAGAGAAACACGTCTCTCCCACTGGGAATCAATATCAATGAGGCAGAAACGTAGCATGAAGTAACCCTTCAGTCAAACACGACAAGTTTATAGGAGGCAGATTTTAGTTCACAAATAAGTGAAACAACTATAATTTGATTTGCATTTCAACTATATTAAAACAATTGTCCCTATAGGCAGGGTTAGTCCTCTTGTCTTTGAATGCAATGGGTTCATTAACACCTAATGCAATATTAATTACACAATTATTGAATTAAAATGTATGCTTAAATGTGTCATGTACAATTTAGTTGAATAATTCAATAACAGACTCAATGACATTTAAGAATGAAACACACATATTTCAAGGTGGCAGATCAACAGACATGACACACTTTTTTGTCATTGTAGGCATACAATAAAATTAAGTTTGGTAACTGTCTGAGCAACAGAAAACAAGATAAGGGATAAAACAGGAATAAAATGATTTAAAAAATCAGGAATAAAGGAATAAAATGAGAAGAATAAACAAGATAAATAACAAGATAAATATTATGAGGTAGGAGAGATACTAAAAAAACGTCATTATCTGTGTCTGTATCTGTTTAACCAACAAAATCATCTGTTTCTGTATCTGTATTTAGACAGAATACCAGAAGTGACCATGCCTTTTTTTTTAGTGGAGGTAATGTTAAAGCTGGCAAAATTAAATTCCATCCTAATATTCATTGGCAATGCAGTTGTTATGCCTTCAAAGCATTGATTTATTATCGGCATATTTTAATTTTTAACTACAACGTAAACTAGGTTTATGAGCTGACCCCCACCGCTTTCACTGGGGGACAATGAGCGAGAGGAAACTGAAAAACAGACAGCTTTGTAAATCAAAATTTCTCTTTTTCGTTGGAAATAGAAACTCTTTACATATATAATATCAGTTGAAATGAATAATCTTAATTTACAATAATGTGCATTCATTTCTTGATGTGTTAAACTTACCGTTACAGCAGTATAAAATTATACATATATGTTATTATAGTATATTATAATAATGTTGAAATTAAATACTTGTGTAAAAATGTGCATAAATAAAAGTACAAACTTTGAACATTACTGTGTTATATTTTTGAAATAATTTTTTCCCAAATAATAAGCAGTTTTGGGGATGAAATATCACTTTCCATTGCATTACTTGTGTTTTCCTGAATAGCATACTCATGTGTAAATTTTATTTCTTTTTTTTTTTATTTCATTCATTTATTTCAAATTCCATGATATAACAACAAAGTCACTTGGATGAAGAAGGTCAGCAGTGATAGCACAAACAGTGCAGTGTAAGAAGCGTTTTGCACAACAGTTTTAATGGTTAAAACAGTGCTGAACGTGATAATAGCTCAGACTGATTGTATGTTACAGTTGCATATATATTGTGTCTGATAAAGTGTCAGCAACAGTAATAATGTTCCTGTAAATATACTTTTATTTGAGATACTCATAAACTATTAAACATGCATGTATTTGGTGTTTTTGTTTTTTGACATTTTGTTGAACAATACAGACTCTACAGTACTCGATAATGCCGATGATTATCAGATCACTCTGGGAGGCCTCACATTGTCAGTCTGCGCTGGGAAACACTGGTCATTCTCTCAAAGTCTGAAACACAAGATTAACTACCAAAGCAAACGACTAAAGCAGCATAAATAATGCAATAAATATATTTTTTGTGCTTTGCTTTCCAAAGAGACAATACAGAATATTCTTCCAGACATTTGAGCCCCTATGCATGTTGCTTGTAGCACGGGTGATCATAGCGTGATACTGTACCTGGAGGAAAAGCAAAAGAGTGTGAGGAGTAGTATAATGAAAAACAAAGACATAATCAAAGGCCCGAGCCCCAGATGAGATGAGCCCGGAGGAGAGCCCGGAAAAAGAGAGAAAAGCCTCGCCACAGATATCAAACAGAATAGAATGTAAAGACAGATTATCATGATTATGTCATCCATGTAATTCCTGCACGCATCCTGCTCCTCTGCTGCCAAATGTTCAACACTCTGAATCATTTATAGTTGGCATTGATTTCAAATGTTGTGATATCGCAGCAAGGTAAATTATGCAGTAAACCAAGTCAAGTTTATTTGTATAGACCATTATCACAAACAATGTGTCAGTGGGCTTAACAGGCTGACCTAGCCCAAGCTCTAAGGAGCCAAAACTCGTCAAATATAACTTCAGGATAAGTCTGGTTAGAGTCTATAATTTTGTTTTTGTCAAAAACCCATGAACAGACCAAAACTAATAATGCATCAATCCCACCTTTGTAGCCACAGGCTGATACAGTTTAGTGCTCTGGGACATTGTTGTCCAAAAACCATTATAAACAACTAAATGGGCCACTCTGGGTGACATGTACTTTTACTTCGAGTCAGTCCCCAACCCGTCTTACTCCCAACTCGTCAACTCGTTTTGTCATCACCCCTCAGCCACTCATACAGACGTGTATGGTACCTGCTAGCGGGACACATCACGCTGTTAAGTGACTTCAATGTAAACCCATCCAGGGCTGCATGAGACACACCGAGCTGTTGACACAAAGAGGGGAAAAGTCCGTATGTGGAAGAGGTGGGGTGGATGGATGGCTCAAACAAATACAAGACTTTGACCCAAGACACCGGGGCTCGTGTCCCATGTGAAAACCAGACCATTATTAAAAGCTTTGGTAACACTTTACAACAAGATGTGCAAAACTTTTGAGGGAACAAATGAGGATCTAACTGCTCGTGAACAATCAGTTAATGTGTAACTCCTAATCAAATGTTATACAGTTGCTACTGATTAGTTAATGAGTAGATAATGATTAGTTAATAAAGAAACAAGTGAGAAGGAATCAGGAACGACTTGATGATTGATGAATTGTTAATAAGACTTCTGAATACATAGTAGATAATGATGAGCTGCTACTACTTACTACTGTCCCCTAAAGTAAAATGATACAAAATACTGAGTAGTTATTAAGTTGTCCCTGATTAATTCATCATTATCTTATAATTACGTACTCTTTTTGTGTCTCCTAAAGAGAAAATACTGAAGTAGTTACTGAGTAGTCCCTAATTACGTTATGTTCCCTGGTAACTACTCAAATGCAAATATTCATGAAAAGCTACCTATAGTAAAAGTACAAAACAAATATTACACAAGAATAAACATTTATTAAGTTACATGTGACAGTAAAGGTATCTGTGGAGACTTTGATTATCCACATGGATTAAAGTCAACACATGGGTGTTACAGCTAAAAACTGTAACACACAGGTTTCTAAGCCACCAGCTATCTGCTGCTTAACAGAGCTTCCCAATGAAATAGGTTATGGCAGGCCATCCTGTTCACTGAGTTGACAGGCTGGAAGGAGGAAGAGGAAGTGGGAGGGGGGAAGATGAAGAGGAGACAGGGGGGCTCCCTGCACCTGAACCTTTGGGGGCCAACAGACTGTGTGTACTTTAGTGGTCAGAGCATTCAGACGTGAATGTCTCTGTATCATGCAACCTGAATACACAAGACCAGTCAAATCTATCGCCCCCTCTGAACAAGCTTTACATCAAGCTGCACCTGTCAGTCTTGAGTGCATTCAGACCAAGACGGGGAAGACAGCTAAGTTCCTCGGGGTAGGTGTCATCACTGATCAAATAAAGTGCTTATGAGCACGAGCACTGACTTTGCTGAATCATAAGGTAACTATCTATCGTACTGTTGGAGCCCGTTAGAAAAAGAAGAGGAAGAAGGTTAGCTTATGTTTAAGTGAATTTCTCCGCTGTAGCTCAGTGGTCTTCAAACTTTTTGCGTCCAAGGCACACCTTTATTCATATCCATGCAAAATAGCCTCAATAACCAACCAAAATGCAGGTGGGAAGGGAAAAAAAATATTAGGCGTCAGTCAACAGCATGAACTTGGGTTCACTTTGACAGAAGGTTTCAAAACAGCATTTCTGTCAACAATGTTCTGTCTCAAAATGTTGTGAGAAATTGTCTTAAAATGTCAATACGATTTTGACAGGTCTTAATAACTGATTTTTGATCATGTGTTTTTGGGAAAAAAATGTAGGCTGTTAACAGGGTTGGGAGGGTTTCTTCCAATACAATTACTAATTACCTTACCTAAAAATACAGTCAGTAACCTACTCCAAATATCACAGTGGTAAAGTAATGTAACCAGATTACTCTGCATTACTTTTGGATTACCTCAATATTTTCACTATGCTTGTTGTAGGCTTACTAATTGTTTGTCCAGTTATTCCTTCCTTTGTTAAGCACAAACGCATGTTCAGATTAACAGCTGTAATTATGCACATTTAAATGTTCTTTGTTAAGTATATTATTCACACATCTCATTCAAATTTAAAGTAAACTGACATAACTCGTGAAGTGTTGCAATGTGTGCACACTGCACATGTCGTTCTTTATTTTTAAATGTATTTCAAAATTATAATCCTGCAAATAATCCAGATTTTTACTAAATGTAAGCGTAATCTCATTACTTCTTTTTTCTGTAATGGAATACAGTTACCTTTATTTTGTATCCTAATTACGTAATCCTGTTACATGTAATCTGTTACTCCCCAAGCCTGGCTACTGATCACGCTGTAACAGCTACAAATCTAAACCAACATAGAACCAATAACTACTCATGCAAACTGTGCATGTACTTTTTTGCCAGTAAGGATGTGAAATAACTCTTAAATTGCATTCATAATAGTCTTGAAAAGGTCTTAAATAGTCTAAAATGTAACATGTTGAAACAAGCAAAAGGAATTTCGGTATTAGGAAATGAGTGCATACAAAGTAGACATGTTCCTGGCGACTAATTTCCTGATGCAAATTTAAATTCAGACAAAAAAAAAATGTACAAAACAAAATTGTACAAAAAAATACTGCATTTTTGAAGCTGTTAATCACAGTCTTCAGTGACCAAACCGTGTTATAAGTATCACTAAAATGTGTGTCACTTTACACCGTGCATTGTGAACATTGTACATTATCCTTCAAAACATGACAACAACTCAGTAAGTGCCTCAACTTTTCAGACCAAACAGGATCACAGTGTCTGCAGGTAAATGACATTGTTCACCCGGAGCTGACGTTAGCTGCCTGTCAGCCAGCCATGTCTGTGCCGAATGTGGTCACACATTGCTCCAGTTAAGTGGTTATATGTCAGTTTATTCTGACACAGCATTCATTTAAACAAATTTTCATTTTCAACAGCAAAATACCGACAAACCGCACTGTTTACGAGCTGTCATTTGCCCCACTTTGCTGACAACAACATCCGGGCCATCAGGACGTTCGCGGAGGAGCAGAAGAGCTGCTGTCCGCTGGAGCTGCAGCACCAGCTAGAGGCTGTAAAACAGCTTAGAGGCAACAGTTAACTGGCAGTGTACATGAATAAAATATTGATAATTCTAGTGTTTCTGGTGCTGACTAGATAGGGTGGCAACATTTAATCATTGCTTGCTATTGCATCCCTAAAGTACTGATAAAGTACTCATAACTGTACACTAAAAATGAATTAATAAGTTTTGTTTAGCTGTGACCGCAAATAATAATGTATGTTTTTTACAAACATCACAGGGCACACCTGGACTTGCCTGACAGCACATTGTTTGGGAACTACTGCACTAGCTAATGAGGCTGAACACTTTTTGTGTTTACCGTCAGGCTGATAACAACTGTATGGTGAGCAGCAGCATCAACACTGATGATAATGGGTCTGCTGTAATGTCTGCCACTGATGTAATCAAGACAGTAATGAAGATATGGCAATTAATAGCCAGGATGTAGAAGAAGATGGAGGAAAAGAACGCAATGATTGTGATTATGTTGATGATGTTGAGGAAGACGAAGAGATGAAGGTGGGAGAACATATCGACTCTGGAGATTCAGAGGCAGCCGGTTCTCGGAGTTGTCTAGCTGAGCGCGCCGTGCCACGGGGGGTTGTCACTTCCCGATGAAGAGACAGGTCCATGCCTACGATGGAATCTCCCAGCAGCCACTGCGGCGCCCCATGGAAGCTCATGCTAATCGCCGGCGCTGGTGTTGCCCCCCCCACTGTCAGCTCACTGAGCTGGCTCCACATCACCAGGGAGCTCCACACACACACAACACACACATCCACACACACACGCCACCATAACTCCGACAGCAAGCACAGCACAGGGACACACAAGAGGAAGAGGATGGATGGAGGATGATCCTGTCGAGTTAAGACGCACACACTCACAAGCGTACACCAGCCTCTGTGTGTGTGTGTGTGTGTGGTGTTGTGCGCGATGTACTGTATGCAGAGCACACGCACACACATTTCATGATGACACTAATGTGTGATAGTACTTTAAATATAGGCATATCGTTTATCTGCTAATGAGTAGAGGGAGATGAGCCTGTTGAATATGGTAATTTGCTGCCGTATTAGCCTTCAGAGGATAGCTTAGAAAGAGTGAGCATGTGTGAAAATGTGTGTGTGTGCGTGTGTGTGTGAGTGTAGGTACATGTGTATTTACTCTATAGTTCTGTGAGGCTCGATGCTCGGGCTGAACCCGTTGTCTTCCTCTGGTACGGTAACTGCTGGCTCACTATCTGCTATCTACCTCTGCCTCTGTTTGCTTATTTAGGATGAGACGCAGTGCTTGTGAGTGCGTCCAAGGATGTCCTGGGATGTTTGCGTTGCCATGTTTACGTGTCTGCTGCAGAGCATATTTATCTGTGGGTGCGCTGGATTTGTCTTCTCGACTGTTTGTGTAGTTTTGAACTGGTTTCTTTTTGTTTCTTGTGCTTGCACGTAAGAGCTTTAAAGGGATAGTATGGATTATTTCATGTGGTGTTGCATGAGGTACCTATCCAATGTGTTAGTCAGTGTATTAGCTACAGTAGATGGCAGTCGACACACCCCTAGTTTGGAGAAGCAGAAAGGAGCACCAGCACGGAAGATAAGAATTGAACTGCTGTGGACTGTGTGCAACTAAAAACATCAATTTTAATTGTATGCTATTTTTAGAATATATCCCACTTTACTTTGCTGTCAGACATCGTTTTCTGATGGGAAACCACTAACCAAACTCCATAGACAAAACAATTAAT
Source organism: Lutjanus argentimaculatus (assembly GCA_034769285.1). Classification (NCBI taxonomy): domain Eukaryota; kingdom Metazoa; phylum Chordata; class Actinopteri; order Lutjaniformes; family Lutjanidae; genus Lutjanus; species Lutjanus argentimaculatus. The sequence continues at coordinate 16,577,973 of JAWZSL010000017.1, forward strand.
TTTACCTCGCAGAACACAGGAGTTGCTAGTCTGACACTGCCTCAATCTGTTAGTTTGTTTGTGTTATTGTGCAGCTTAGGTGTTCTAAAAGGACAGTTCAGATTCATCAAAGTCACACGATAAAACGAGCAAACTCACATATCGAGGCAGCGGTAGACCAGCAGCTCCCGTGTTCTGCAAGGTAAAATCACTCATTTCGCCGATGGAGTTTGGTATTTGGCTCATAACAGTGGCTTTCTGTCAGAAAAGGCTGTCTGATAGCAAGATGAAGTTGTGAAAATTTGCTAAATAAAGTGTACACTGAAACTGATCTGGGATTCAGACTTTTTGGGTATCTGCTGTAGAATGCTAGCCTTCTCTCCATATAACGGAATAAATGGCACTCAGCTTTAGTCTCAAAGTGCATAAAATATAGCTGAAGAGACAGTGTCTTTCCAGAACAGACCTGGTTACGCAAGATAATTCCAGACTTTGTGAGCGTTCATGTAAGAATGTTCTTTCCAGTGAGAGAAACACCATTGTTGTTGCTGACGTGATACAGCATACATTGCTTAGCCTCCGTGCTGGGACACCTCACTGCTTCTTCTAACTGGAGGCATGTCAACCAGCATCTGCTATAGCTAATACACTGACTATTGTTAATTACCTCATAAAACCCCACTTCAAATAATCCAAACTATCCCTTTAATGTGAGAGCCTGGCCCTGCTCCAGCAAGTCTTTCTTTTTTTCCAGCATGGTGTCGGTCATTTCTTTTTCTGTACGCTTTTATTGAGCTAGAGCTGCAGCAGGTGACAGTTTTATGAATTGTAACTCTCAGTCGTCAGCTACAGCAATAATAATTTTTTGTTTGCTTGCTCATCAGCTAAGGAGTACAGGTTAAATACTGGCGAGCTATTGAAAAGATGCATTAGCTTTTACAGGAATTGTTAACGATCCATTGCACATTTCTACAACACTGTTAATTCTGATCATTTTTCACCCCCTGCGACCAAACTGTCATTTTTCAAATAGAATTGTTTTTAAAGCTTGAAGTGGCACCACAGACACAAGCTATCTGACAGTCTGTTAGCAAGTGCACTGTACTGTAGATACCATAAACAGCTTTTTTTTTTGTTGCAAAGGACCTTGTGTAGAGGCTGTCCCCCCAGAGGATGAATTCTGTGGATGATATACTTGAGTAGTATAGTGTCCTTGTCTGCAACATGGAGCCTATGGTGGTGGTTCATATGGATGAGAAGTGACAGGGGTCGGGAAGTGAGGAGGTGTCTGTCATATGCGGCTGTGCCTTTGACCTCATGTTCTCATAATAAGGGGTAAGGACTCTGCTTTGTCACTCCTAGGTCAGGTGACAGCATGGCGGGCTCGGCAGGGGACAGTCAGACAGCAGTGAATCTAAACAGCTATTTGGAAGCAGGCAAGGGCGGTAAGACATACAGTGTACTGCAGAGGTGGGAAATACCTAAGCACAAATACTTTTTTTATTGTACTTTATTTTTCGGACTACTTTTACTTTTATTCCCTACATTTGAACAAAAATATCTGTACTTTCTATTCCTTACATTTTCAAAACAGTCTTGTTACTGTAGTTTTAATGCAATTTGAGGAAAATTACTGATTATTTTTATTTTGCCTCATTGCGCTCTGCCTTCCCAACATCAAGACCGATTTCAACCCAAATGGACGGGACAATAACACATAGAAAAGATGATTCCTTGGTGTAGCCATTGGTGCATATCAAGATGTAACAAGACGAAAAAGACAAAACAAGGCAAAAAAATGATGTAACAAGAAAAAAGCAACGTAAAAGATGTAACCAGACAAAAATGGCATAAAAGACGTGACAAGAGAAAAAAGTTGTAACAAGATGAAAAAGACATAACAAGACAAAAACAACATAAAAGATGTAACAAGACAAAAATGACATAAAAGATGTAACAAGATGTAAAAAAAAAAGATTTAAAAGGTGTCACATGACAAAACAATACGTAACAAGACGAAAAAGACATAACGAGACAAAAACAACATAAAAGACAAAACAAGACAAAAATGATGTAACAAAACAAAAAAGACATAAGATGAAAGAGTCGTCAAAGATGTAGTAAGAACAAAAAAAGACATAGTAAGACAAAAAAGACAGCAAACAAAGAAGACGAAAACAATGTAACCACACGTAAAAGATGGAACGAGACAGGACAAACAGACAGGGAGACTCAACGGTAGAGAAAAGGTGAGGTTCAGTTAGCTTTGCACAGAAACAGCTGATAGAAATGTCCTTCAGAGGGCGACTTTTTACTTTTATACTCTGTGTACAATTCAGAGCCTCTACGTGTTCACTTTTACTTGAGTAAATAAGTTGAATCAGTACTTCTACTTGTACCAGAGTATTTTTTTACACAACTATATGTCCTCCAACTCAAGTAAAGAACCTGTGTACTTCTGCTGCCTCTGCTATACTGTACACAGTGATGGTGAGAGCCAAACATGCATTTTGCAAGTTGTTTTTCTTAATCCTCTCCCTCTCAAGACCCCAAAGCCATACTTACGCTCCCTCTTCTCCCCACTCTTCTTCACCACCCGTAAGTCCTCTTAATATTCCAATCGGCGCACATTAAAGCAAAGGCCGAGAAATGGAGAGATGCCAAGCAGCCAAAAGGAGCATTACTCATCAGGGTCATGCTCCACTGCGCAAAACACAATCCCTCATACATCATCATAACTGCCACCCAATGACAATTACAATTGAGATGGCAAGAACTAGGAGAGAGCTCTTTAATTTAACATCCAATTATTACAAGTTATCACCCCTTGATCAATGTAATATAATAGACAATCAATGTTGCATGTGACACAAGAGATGGGGGTCTGCATGGGGGGGGGGGTTGTGTATCCTGAGATTGTTGGGTTAAGGGTAGGTTGGGAGACGTAACCCGGGGATAAATAAGTTTCCTGAGTCTCCTCTTATGAGTCACGCGACACCCTCAGTGTGTATCACGTGATGCACAGTGAGGGTGGAGCACCATAAATAGCCATTTGACATTATCACATTTACATATGCACAAACGCTGTGGGCTAACTACCTTGGAAGGTGTTAAGTGAAAACAAAGTAGGGGAGGAAGCAAAGCACGCAATGGTATATTATATAATAATGTGTCTGTACACTGTAAAAAAAAAACGTACAGGAATTTTATGGAATCAACAAAGTTTTTCACATTAACATAAATAAAGAAGTTTTGTTTGTTCAAATTAATTAAACTTAAAATTCACAGTGTCAGTGTTTATTTTCAGAACGCTTGATTTCTTCTAACTTCGTCTTTTGATTTGAAATAATGATTTGAATGAATGTAATGAATGAGTTGAATCAACTCATTAAACTAGAGGAGGTAACTCATTAGAGTGCAGGTTGCCTGCATATTAGCAGACTTCCCAGCATGCATTGTTTAAGAGTTAAAACTATCCAGAAACCCTTCTTTTTTTTACAGGTCGAACATATATGATGAACATCTGCTGTGCTTCGTACATTTTAAGATAAGTCATAGTTGTTTATTTTCACAGTGATAAAAATGTTGCCAACCAAGATGAGTATTGAATTCAGTCAGTAGCCCCTTACACCTAAAATTTAATAAATCCACTGGGAGCAGATTCACATGTTGTCTTTGTGCCGATGATGGAAAAAAGTAGCTCCAACAGGAGCAACTTAATATCTTAACCTTCACTGAAATGTTTTCTCAAGTGCAGCTGAATTAATATCAAGTTTATTTGTTTCAAATCATTACAAAATTACATTAACTTGTCTTTTCAAATTCAGTCAACCTAAAATTTTAAGGGACCCCAGACACTAACCTTCTTTTAAGTTATGGCAAATATTTTACAGTGTAAATACTTTTTCTCTCTTGCATCTGTGTGGCAACAGCATCTTCAAACAGTGAAAACTGACTGCAGGCACTTGATCATAAGACAGCAAGTTGTGATGGCTTTCTGTGTGATGTTCTACCTGTCATTTCGAGGGCGGCAAAATCATGCGCATCTCCCGTAGATCAATCCAGAACAGGGTTTTCAAAAGCATCCTAACATCCACGCTATTGATTATTTAGTACCACAACAATAAACCAATATGACCTGTAGCCAAATTGCGTTACCACAGGAGATTAAGTCATAAAACAGCAGCCTGTGCCAATAAACTGCACTGTTTACCAGCTTGATATATTCAACGGAGTAAGAGATTATTTCTCTGTTTCTAATAGGGCTTGACACAGGCATGTATGGCTCCACTGGATTACACATAAAGGTTGGTGACATATTATAGGAGGATCATCGTTACCCTAACTACTGTAACTAATGAGGCAAATTAGAGCGATGATGTAGATGATTCTCAGGATGGTAATAATCATAAAGATGAGGAGGAAATGTGGGCTGGGCTTTTATTGTTTCAAAAAAATGGGAAACCAGCCAAAATCCACCAAAGTTTATCCTCTTGCATTAATTGGAGGACGTGAGTTCCTGTAAGCCTCTTTGAACATAAACTAAAACAAACATACTTGACTCACGGTGGCAAAGCATAGCGAAGTAGAGTAAAATCCATTTAGTAATTAAGTAAATCTGCATATCAGTATTAGCCACTATTAGCATAGTGTATTAATGTTGAATGTACAAATTCACATCCCCTTTTCAGAGTGATCAGAGGCTGGAGTCATAGTGGAATAATCAAAATAGGCCTTAAAGCTTTTAAATCCTAATTCAAATATATATGCTAATTAATCAGGATTAATATATAATTTATGTAAATTATGCATCTCCTTTTAGGATTGTGTCTATTGTTTTTTTCTTAAAGTAAATGTAGGCAGCAGCTCCACTGGCTGCACTAAATGTTTAAATCCACAAGTTTTCTTGTTTTCTTTTTTCCTTCAGATCCTCTAATTTTTCCGTTTTACCTCCCTCTTTTCTTTCCTTTCCTTCACTATGATTTTATCTCCCTCACAACTCTGCACTCTGATCCCAGTGGCAGATTCCTTCAGCATTTCAATCGGGCGCTAAAAAAACCATCTTTTCTTTTATTCACACTGGCTTTCCTATAATGCAGCCACTCTGAGCGGGCAGACTAGAGGTCAATCCATTATCTCACCACTACCCATACAAGCTGCTGTCTGACTCCTCAGCCTCCAAACACAGAGACAAACCTCACCTCCCTCCTCTTCTGGTATACAATCTTCACACACGCTTTAGCATTTCTGCAGCCTTCCTCTTCAAAGGCAAAAATCTCCATAAAATCTCCATTCTAGAAAGAAAATACTTACATGTTTTAAGCATTATCCACAAAGCACGTATTAACACTTTCTTATGTAGCATCTATAACCAGTTAAAAACTCTGTGTAGTACCTTAAAGCACTGTGTAATAATTCTACACAAACCATATGACATTCAACACCCCAATACACCACCCCTCCTATCTGGCACACCACGCCTGATTTATTATTATTTTGCTGCTGAATGCTTTTGCACCCTTTTTACTTATATTTAACTCTATGCTATTGCTGTTAATTGCATTTCATATTTTATATTGTTCATGTTTGTGTTTCATTCTTGTCTATTCTTTGAACCTTACTACAGTGCACCATGTGAGGATGCGCAATTCCATTGTGCATGCACAACGACAGTTAAGTTCTTGAATCTTGAATGTGCATCACTTTAGACCAGTCATTCCCAGAGACTGGGTCTGGACACACAGGTGGGTCACAGGCGATTTTATTTGGGTTGCCGAATAAATAAAAGAGCACAGAAGAAATTCCACAAATTTAAGATATAAAATACATAATTGTTTTACTGATGGGAGGAAAAAGAAAGCCTAAATGCACTTATTTTGTCTCATTTATAAAGCAGGTTAAAATGTCCTATATTGTTTTCAGTGAGACGCTTGTTAAATCAGCATGTTTTCAGTAAGACTGCAGATGGTTGAAATGAAAGGTTTATTGGCTAGCCAACATTAGGACCAACGTTAGCCAACGCTGCTATGCAATGCTACCTAACGTTACCTCACGCAGTATTAGACCAAAACATGAAACACTTAACAAGATTTGATATTTTGTGAATTGGTGCTCCCAGAGTGCAGTTCACTTATACAGCATGTGCACTGGTTATGATTACCGGCAGCCTTTTATTTCACAAAACTCTCACCAGTGACAAGAGTCAGTCTCACATTTACTCTTGTCCAGTGGCCTCTTGCTCGGATACTCTCTTTTTCTCATCTTAGCTTCCAGTGTCAGTGTCTTCTGTAGTCTCTTCACCTCTGCCGTGACATTGACGTGGGCTGAGCCTAGTTGGGGTGCCCCCCGCCCAGATTCAGTGCTGCCATGACACCAGCGCCATACAATCAAACATTTGTATCCCTTGAAAATGTAAAAAATGGACATATATAGACTGCTGCAGGAAAAAAAAAGCCCAGAATTGAGTTAGTATATTTGCACCTCTGCTTCCCTTGTTGATGTTTTTTTTTGAATGGGTTTTTGTTTAGTTGCTGGAAATAAAGTCTGTGAGCTGAAGAGCTGAAGAGATTTTCATGTTTAGTTCTACGACATACTATACATCAGTAAAAACCCCACTTGTGAATTTTGAAGCTTTACGTGTCTTAAAAGAGGTGTCGCTAACATGTGTCTACATGAGACTACAGAGGTCGTCGGTGACACTAAACATAATAACACTAAGTGGTGAGGTTGAAGTCATGCGCCTGTGGTGTAGCCTAACGTTAGCTTTTTACTTCTGGATATTGCATTCACGCTTCAAAAATAAAAGTGTTAATTTGTGAAGATACAAAAAGGTGTAAGTATGTTAAACTTTGATTCGCACTAATCCAAAATGGGGTGGAAAAACCCCACTGGCTTTTTGTGGAGGGAACAGTGTTGCCAGATGTGTGATAATTATTGTATTAGTACCATTGTTTTAACAACTGTAGGGTATGCGATTAATCATTTAAAAAAAGGCCAAATGTATGATAATTTTACTATTTCAATAAACCCACAGCAAGACCTTGTTTGTGATTTGAGAGCAATCAATCACATCAGCACTACTGATCATGCCATTATATTAGCACCACACTGATCAAGCAGCTGGTAAAGCAGTGACGCCGCGTGTACATCTGGGGCTTTTGTTTTGACAGAACAGAAGGACTGATGTGTAATGGCCTGTGATTGACTATTTGACTCAGTAGCCGTATTGTTCAGATGACGGCGCCTCCGTATAATATGGCGTACATAACATAGTTTGGCAATTTATTGTAGTATCCTGGTCCCTTCCCAATTTTTTTGGTATATATGATAGTTTTACAGTAAAGTGACAGTATAATATTGCTGTTCTCTATCTGGCAACACTGGAAGGGGACCAGAGCAATGCTAAGATATGTCATCTATATCAACAGCACTCTATAATTACACTAGCTAACCAGCAAAGGTTACATTTAATAGTAGGCTACGGCTAACTGCAGTAAGTTTGAGTTGACACAAGGAGTTTTTTAAATGCTTAACACTCACCAGCTACTTTATTACATACACCTTGATAGTACCGGGTTGGACCACCTTTTTCGTTCAGAACTGCCTTAGTTCTTCATGGTATGGATTCAACAAGGTGCTGGGAACATTCTTCAGAGTTTTTGGTCCATGTTGACATGATAGCATCACGCAGTTGCTGCAGATTTGTCGGCTGCACATCCATGATGCAGGATCTCCCGTTCCACCAAATCCCAAAGGTGCCCTTTTGGATTGAGATCTGGTGACTGTGGAGGCCATTGGAGTACAGTGGACTCATTGCCATGTTCAAGAAACCAGTTTGAGTTTGATTTGAGCTTTGTGACATGGTGCGTTATCCTGCTGGAAGTAGCCATTAGAAGATGGGTACACTGTGGTCATAAAGGGATGGACATGTCAGCAACATATCGGTAGCTGTGGCATTTAAATGATGCTAGTGGCCTAGGGGACCACAGTGTGCTGAGAAATATCCCCAAACATTACACCACCACCACCAGCCTGAACCGCTGATAAAAGGCAGGATGGATCCATGCTTTCATGTTGTTTCTGTCAAATTCTGACCCTACCATCTGAATATCGCAGCAGAAATCGAGACTCATCGACCAGGCAACGTTTCTCCAATCTTCCTTTGTCTAATTTTGGTGAGCCCGTGTGAATTGTAGCCTCACTCTCTTGTTCTTAGCTGACAGGTGTGGTCTTCTGCTGCTGTAGCCCATCTGCTTCAAGGTTCAACATGTTGTGTGGTCGGAGGTGGTCTTCTGCATACCTTAGTTGTAACATGTGGTTATTTGAGTTACTCTTGCCTTTCTCTCATCTCGAACCAGTCTGGCCGTTCTCCTCTGACTGCTGGCATCAACAAGGCATTTTCGCCCAGAGAACTGCTGCTCACTGGATATTTTCTCAAGCATGCCACGTTCAAGGTCACTTAAATCACCTTTCTTTCCCATCCTGATGCTCAGTTTGAACTTCAGCTCATCTTGACCATGTCTACATGCCTAAATGCACTGAGTGACTGCCATGTGATTGGCTGATTAGCTATTTGTGCTAACGAGCAGTTGAACAGGAATACCTGATGTAGTGGCCGTGAGTATATTTTCTTTATGTGAAGAGAGAATAAGGTAGTAAGATACTTAGTTGTGTAAGACGAGGCACATTTACATCTAAAGTAATCACTTCCTTTTTGTTTATTCAGCTGATAACTACAATGCAGATTATTTATGTTGTAAATCAGTTATACTTATTAGGAAGATAAATGCTCTTAATGTTTTGACATGCCTTACTTTATTGCTGCATGCCACTGCTCCCTGTGCTTTAATTTCCATATGGCTGTGGCACTTTATTCTCCATCGGCAATAATGTGATTCTTCCTCTGAAAAGATGAAAGATCAATATCCTCTCAGGCCTGCGAGTTAAGGGGAAAAGCAAGAAAAATAAGACCATCCACTTCATCCCTATTGATATATGTCATGGTAAGATGGCGTAGATCATAATGAAATTGTTGAAAATGTACAATTTATGTGTCAATGAGTTAGCTTCGATGAGGTTTCCACCACACTCCCCACAGGCCATTGTCAAACCAAAACCATTAGCACGTTCTGTGGGTAACATTAACCTTTCTACACGGGCTTACCAATATCTCATAACAGCCCAAGTCTTGCCGGCCAGCGCTTTGAAACACTGCTCGTTTATGAGATTGGCCATCTCCGAGGCCTTTAAAACATATATATGCATTAGAAAAATGATCATTGATAAAGTCCATCATCTGCTGCGTTTTCTGACAATTTCTTTGAGTTACAGCCATTCGTCTGCCTTTTTTCCCCGCTCCTCTCCGGGGGCTCGGAAGGGTCTGGGCGCTTTCTGCTCAAAGACACCCGGCTTTTTCAGCAGCCATCAGCGAGGCGTCATTGTCTTTAAGAGCATGTCGCTTTTCATGTTTGGGTCAAGAGCTCAGAGGACGAGATAGCCACTCAGTGGAACAATCAGGGGAAAAGTATTGATCTATGAGCATTTGGCTGCCACCAACTCATATACATTACCGCTGGCTAGACAAGGTGAGGCTGAAATATCTCACATAAAATCCTAAATAATTTTCTGCTTAACAAGCTAGATGCTTAGAGGAGAAATATGTAATATGCTTACTATTCTAATTCATAAAATGACCATGATATGTTAAAAGAGATTAAGGAAACAAGTTAAAATACTGGCTTCCCTGACAACAATGTTACAGCCATTATGTTCTCCTTTGAAATTTCCATTTTGATCCTTTATTAGGGTTCAAATGAATGCAGAATATTTGCCTAATGAATCATAATCAATCTTTAATAATCTTTTAGAAGGAGCAGATGTTTTTAACAGTTAAATTGAGCAAAATGTTAATGGGGTCTGGCAGGAAGTGAGACAAGTCCAACTCCAGTGTGTACTTCAGCAGAGGTGGGAGTAAGTCACACATGATCAAGTCACAAGCAAATCTCAAGTTGGGAAGAAGTCGGATGTTGTGGTAGTTGTGTCACTGACTTCTGAGCCCCCTAATGATAGCTGGCTCGTCTGTTGGCCTTTGCTGGTCTGCTGTGTCCCAGGTTTGCATGCATTGTACCAGAAATCACACAATCATGCTTCAAAAACAGAACGGAACTACTCTCAATGTCATAAAAACTATATTTAATAGATTGTATCTCAAGTCTAAGTCAAGTCTTAAGTCATGACTAAGTCAAGGTCAAACTTTATCAATGTTATTCAAGCAAGTCTGAAGTCTTCATGTTTGCAACTTACTGTAAGTATGACTTGAGTTATGTCATGTGACTCGATTTGATCTTTGGGATAATGGGCTTAGCTTTACATTGACAAATAACTGACAGTTATTAACAGCTGATCAACTTACAGTGCAGGACTTGTCGTTGCTTGTTATTATCCAATGATTTTGCACTTGCCTGGCGCCCGTGTTGCTTCAGTGTTCCTGCAGCCTGCCTGACTTTCAAGTCACGGGACTCACAGATGGCACCTATGTATCTATGGCTCCAGCTCTCTATCTGGACTGCAGAGCTCAGTTTTGAACACTTACATATTCTATTGCTCTTTTAAGTTGTTCCCGTGTATTACAGCTAAACTGTGCATTCTCATTATTTTGCAGTTAATAAAAACAGTAAGTGACCACTTTAATAATGAGAACCAGCGTTTACGTGGGAGTAGCTTACATGCTAGAAGGAACATTTTGCATTATCAGTGTAATGTATGTGTGTGTGTGTGTGTGTGTGTGTGTGTGTGTGGGGTGTGTGCCTGTGTGTGTCTGCGCCTGCCGCTCTGTGTGTGTGTTTGTGTGTATGTCAGAAGGTTGATTGTTGTGGTGGTGGTGTTCGTGGCTGCAGGGCTCCTAATGAAGGTGTGCGTAATAAAATCAGTGCACTGGGGTCCTCGTCTGCGCCCCGCCTCCCTCAAACTCCATCTGATTGAAAATGGAACAGCTGTGATGATTTAATTTACATGTTAATAACCAACGGGCCTCCAGAAAATCGTCCAATAAACGCCTTTTTATTACCGCCTGTATCTCCTACGACGCAGGGGAATGAGTGAGAGAGGGATTGAGTCGGGGGAGGTGGGTGGGGGGGGCAAAAGGAGAGGTGTATAGGGGGAGAAAAGGCGACAGTAATTAATTGTTTTAAGCGATTCTATTAAAACAAAAATTATCTGCTGGAGATGTGTGTGGAATGAACATGGACTAGTTGGCAGCGGCTAGCATGCGTGGGTTGGAGAGAGTGGGGGGTTGGATGATGATGATGTGTGTGTGTGTGTGGTGTGTGTGTGTGTGTGTGGGGGGGGGGGGGGGGGGGGGGTAACGACTGTGTCTGTCCTTCTCAAGCTTAGATGTGAATTATTCTTTTCTGCAGATTTTCATGAGCTCACTTTCAGTCTGGATTTTCATGATATCCTGCCAATCTGATTTCATCTTGTTGCCATGGCTGAGACAGCATTAAGTTGTCAGCTCGGAGGGAATATAGACTTATTCATAGATGTGTGTATACACTATCATACACTCATACAGCACAGTGTTGCCGATTGCTCACAGCGGGATGCATATTTTTATGACATCCTGCATGATGTTGTAGCGAAGGTTGGAATAGTTTAACTATGTGTTAAAAAATGATACAGAAATTTAGTGGAATCAACTGATCTTTTTTCATTAACTAATGTAAATATTCAAGTTTTATTCGTTTAAGTTAAGAAAGATTAAATTGAAACCTTTCCTCAAACCTCAGTTTAGCTTTTACTCTATACTTTAATAAATTTAATTCTGTTGCACCAAAACTTTAAACTCAAATTTAAACAGTATTAAGTTTAGATGTGTACCTGAGGAGGTCTGACTTGTCAAATTGGACTGAGTAAAATAATGAAGTTCCCTGCAGGAAGTTAAGGGGAAAACTCAACCCATTTGAGTTTTTTGATGGGTCTTTTTTCTCTTTCAGTCCAGTTGATAATTTGGCCAACAAGTTTTTCTCGAAGGAGGAGAAATTAGAGCTTCTCTGCTGAGCCATAGGCTCACTTGGCTAACTATATTTTTAGCTAGCTGGCAAACAATATAACTTTGTTTGCTGGTTTCTAGTATTTATTTTCGGAACAATTCAGAACTTAGACACATGAGTTCTTTTAATGTGAAGGCTTTTGACTTGAAATCATGAGTGGAATTAATGAGTTCAATCAACTCATTAAATAAGTTTCTAAAATAACATGAACAGCATAATAACAGACTTCCCAGCATGAGTTGTTTGAGAGTTAAAACTCTTCATAATATTTAATAAATTCACTGGGAGCAGTTTCACATATTGTCTTTGTGCCAATGCTGGAACAAAGTAGTTCCAAAGTTCTTTGTGTGAAATGAAGAACTGACTCTTCAAGCTGAGAAAATGTGAAAGGAAATCAAGTTTGTTTGTAATGTGTGTCAGTGTGACTGAAAAGTTGTTGGTTCAAGTTACTATCTTAAGCTTATTGAACATGTTTTCACAAGTATAACTGAATTAATATCAAGTTTATTTGACAAGAAAAGTTTATTTGTCATTACAAAATTACCTCAACTTGTGTTTTCAAATACAGTAAACTTCAAATTTTAAGGCAGTCTGGACACTGGTGATGTTGCAACAAAGGTTGGAATAATTTAACTACATGCTAAAAATCGTACAGGAAATTAGTGGTACTTTAGTGGTACTTATTTTCAGAAGTTATAAACATGAGCTCCTCTAACTTGAGGTCTTTTCACTTGAAATGGTAAGTTTAATGAATGTACTGTACAGAGCTCAGTCAATGCATTAAATTAAGTTCATAAAGAAACATGATCAGCATATTTGTAGACTTCCCAGCATGCATTGTTTAAGAGTTAAATCTTTCCCGAGACCTTTCTTTCATACTTTGAAGAAAACATATATAAGTCATGGCTGCTCGAAGACACTGCAGACCATGATGAAGGTATTGGATTCAGTCCCTACCCCCTTACTCTTAAAATTTAACTAATTTACTGGGAGCAGTTTCACATATTACAGCTGCAAGTTCTTTTTTTTTGACTTTTCAAACAGAGAAAATTTAAAAGGGAAGCAAATTTGTTTGTACTGTGTGACTGAAGAGTCGTTGGTTGAACTTAATAGCTGAAGCTTATTGAACATGTTTTGTCAATTACAATTAAATTAATATCAAGTTTATTTAAAGCTACTACAAGGAACTTTCATATTGTGTTGTTTTTGTGGACAAAATCAGCAGTGATTCCACCATAATAACCGCACAATACAACATCAAAAATAAAATGATCTCAATAAAAATCTCCTCCTGCTTCTTTTTAACTTGCTAACCAAAAATTCGCTGTAACTTTACCAGTGAAAGTAAACAGAAAAGTAATCACAGGATCGTTTCAGCTGATTGCACACGGAATCCGTCCCGGTAGCAGCCATAATTAATAACTATACAGAAATAGCTGATCTTTTTGCGGCTGATCAAGCAACTTTAAGTAGAAAAGACTGTTTTGAATCATTACAGAATTATCTCAACTTGTCAGATTCATTTGACTGTAAATTTTAAGGCAGCCCAATATTAACTCAAAGTAAAACAGTTTATTTTTACAGTGTAACCTCATCTTTATCATTATCACCATCACTGGCATCTTAACCACCCTCTTCACTGGAGAACTCACTGCAAGACCATTCAGCGGATGCCATACTGCTTTTTATGGATCAGGGGTGTTCGCTGGAAATAAATTCTTGACCACCATAAGTACTGATTCAAAGTCCTCTGTGCGGCTTGACTGGTGGCTAAATAATCCTCCGTCATTAACTTTTATTGGCCTCCTGGGCATAGCTGTTACATCACCAGGGCTAACGTTCTAATAGAAATGCAGGATTTGTTGAAGTTTTGCCTCTTGTTTGCCTGTTGTCCTCTGTGATTTAAACCGCATCCCCTCCCCTTTCCTCATTCCACCTTTCTCTCGAAAAAACCACCCAGGGAACTGAGAATTCCTTCCCAACCTCGGAGAATAGAGAAAGAGAAATAAGGGTTGAACTGGGGCTCCCCTGCGCTCATCTTTCCCACCCCTTTTCATTCTCTCCATCTTTTCTCCTCCTCCTCCCCTTGCACCCCCCCCCCCCCCCCATGTCCTGGTCCTCAGAGAGGTGGCCCTGCCACCGTGGCCATTCATGTCATTGTCAGCAAAGCCACATGGTCGCGTCTCCCTGCTTCTCTTGGGACATGGGGGGCCACGGAGACAGGGCCCTCACTGGGTGGGAACAGTAATTAAAGAATAGAAGCAAAAAATATAAAGAGAAAGAACAAAAGGCAAATGAACAAAAAGAATAACAGATTAGGCTGGGAGGGGAGAAGGAGCAGGCTTGAGGTCCGTGGAAATCATTAGGGAATATTCCCAGGCAGTGTACAGTACTGCATAACAGCTCAGTGGTGGGATCCATTAATGATCCAAATACCTCCAAGCCTTGCGACTACCACTCACGTAGAGTGCTGCAGGGGAAGATATGCATGCAAAGGGTTTGCATCACCGTGTTGTAGAGTAACTTGGAATTTCATCCCACTGTCACGAGCATCCTTGTCACCTCTTTGATCACTGGGTGTTCATTTTATTGACTTGGCTTACTGCTGGTGTGTGACATTAGAGAACACAGGTTGGCTGGGGTCCTCCCAGCCCTCTGAGATTTGACACAGTTAGAGCTGTAATGCAGTTGGTGCCCTAAGGCCTTGTCATGCCAAGAAGGAAAGCCAACCCACAAACAACACCTAAAGCTGTTTACCTTTCAATCCGTAAAGCAAAGAGATCTGACTGTGACATTGCAGAAAGGCAGAGAAATAGAACCAAATTTATGCTAATAGAATATTGTTTAGTGGGCTTTAAAAAACATTCCCCCGCTATGTTGTGTTCGCAGCTGGGACTGCCAGGGGGAGAGGGATGCAGACAGAGATAGCGAGGAAGAAAAAAGCAGCAGCAGAGATAGCACGGAGAGAGGGGAGGTAAACAGAGAGATCAGGCCTACATGTCACACATTCCAATACGGATCGGAGAAAAGTTCTGGGGTGGTTCCCAGGAAGCGCTAACTTTGGAGAGGTAAAAGGTCACTGTATCTGGACAATGACGCCAGCTCAGCGTCTATTGACGGGGAGGGGCCAGGGGCATTGTGGGAAGGGCACGGAGTGGCTCTTACTGCCAGTCATGGTTGTGTAGTATTTGCATGGGCTGCCAATCACCTCAGAAAGGAATGCACTCGGGTCAGGAGGGTCAGGCAGGCGGAGTCGGGGCGAGAGTGAACACAACAAGCCCTGACGCATCAGGGATGATGGGCTGGAGTGTGTGTGTGTGCATGTCTGTGTGGGTTACTGTTGTAAATAGTAAGATCAAACTGCAGAGCAAATAAAGGCTCTGTATAAGTGCCGTCCCCAGCTACAGATTTTCCTAGTCATTAATCGACTAGTTATCACATGTTTATGATAGTAATTTAATTATTTAAATATATATTCTTGCAACATAAAGCAAGCTGCCTGGTAAATGCTAACAACAAAAGCAGATATGATTCTGAATATGTGTAAGAACAACCAGCCGGAGACATTTTGTTAACTTATTTCAACACAATGTAAGTTCACCCAAGTCTCACTGTTCAAAACAAGGGAATAAATAACATCCAGATCCACGAAAACAAATACTCTTGGAATTACCAACACATTGGATAGTTTGGCCTCTCTTCACAGGACTCAGTGATGGAGGAAAGTCTGGTTCCACATATCATCATTCTGTGATGAAAAAAAAAAAGCTCTGGCTTGTATTTCTTTAAACCAATCACAATCATCCTGGGTGGCGCTAAGCCCAGGATGCAGTGAAGGTGCCCTTGCAAAATAGAGGAAGAACTTGTTTTGATGGAACATTTGCAAAAGAAAATGTAACAGCTGCTAGCTTGTTTGAGTTCGTACTGTTAGTGACCAAGTGGTCATCATGTTGGTAGCTAGTTCGGAGGTTGTTGTTGTTTCTTGGGGACTTTGAAAATGCAGATAGCAGATGCGGAGAGAAGATGAGATGAAGCAACCAATCACAGGTGTACACCCACAGTGTACATCCAGTGAGTCCAGCTGCATTGCAACAATCTCACTCCTCACCTGCTTAACGCCTCCCGTCACCCCCTGATTCCACTGTGTCCTCATCATCCTCGGGATCAGAGTTCTGGTCGGAGCCGCTGTAAATCACCTCGGTTCTGTATTCCTGGCCGTGACACTGGCCTCTGCTGGTCTCAGAGGCTGCATCCCAGTCTGTTAGGACCACTAACTGACCTAACTACTCAATGGCAGCTACAGCACGGTTTGCAGCAGTACCCTGGTGACTTCAGTCTTACAAGAGAAAAGGTCTGTATTGAACAATCCCCTGACACTTAAAAGCATAATCTGCAACATTTTTCTAAAAAACAATGCATCTTCTTCTATCATCATCTGCTCACTGGTAGACCGGGCCCGCCTGATGCCCTTCCTGACGCAACCCTCCCTATTTATCCAAGCTTGGAATTGGCAATTTGGGAATGCACTGGCTTGTGCATCCCCAGTGGCTGGGGAATCCTAAAAAAAAACAATGTATAGACTCATAAATATAATCCTTGGAAATAATCACTTTTGACCCACTAGAAGTGTGTGGTGGTGTCTATATCTGCAGAGACCTCGGCCTTCTGCCTGCATTTCCTTATTTTCTCATGTATTGCTTTACTCAGGATGCTCCTGGGCTCCAGCCTGTTTGGCAATGGTGTGCAGCCCCCACCCATTACACCACCCAGGTTTTAAACTCTATAAAAATGTGGCTATCATTCATTTTGCATTTTCTGTCTCTTTCCTGTGCTGAAAGTTGCAGAGTAAGTTTTGCACACAGACACACGCATGCAGAGCAGACTGAGGATCCCTTCAGCTGATCTGGCACTGCGCAGAGGTGTGGACCTGTTTATTTGTGCTTTAGAATGTAATTGGTTTGAAACAATCAGAAAATAAAGTTTTATTTCTCTGATTCACTGCTTCGTTCTCTCTATTGGCAGTCGCTCTCTTATACCCTTCATCTCGTTCATTGAGGCAGGGAGGCGGGGCCAACTTTGATTGATGCATTTTAGAGCTTCGCCAATTAGCTGATCAATCAATTAGTTGTCAACAGTCACTTTAATCACCAGTTATTTTGATAATCAATGAAGCATTTTGAGTTATTTTTCAAGAACAAATGTCCAAATTCTCTGATTTCAGCTTCTCAAACAAACATATCTGAATCAAGACATCTGAGGATGTTATCGTAGGGTTTGGGAAACACTGATCAACATTTTTCACCATTTTCTTACATTTTGTGGACCAAACAACTGTTCGATTAATCAAGAAAATGACTGACAGATTGATTGATTGTGGAAATAAGCTAGCTTAGCTTAGTGTGTATACAAACAATGTTGCAGACTCTCCCTTTAAGTCGAAGTTAACGGCAAAGCAGAGCTCCTGAATGGAGTTTGAGGGGGTTTTTTTGTTTTGTTTTCTTTCTGGAACTAACTAAAACTTGGATGGATAAGACGCTTCTCTCCAATTAATAGTTTTGTCGATTATTAGGGGGCAGCCCTCCTCCGTATATACAAACTGCATAGCTCAAAGCAGAACAAAACCATGTATCAATTTATAAGTACAAGCTACTCTCAGGTTATGGTGTGTTACCAAGCTGGTCATAAAACACCAGCTCATCCTCTGAAATCAAACTCTTTGGCCCTCCAGCTACTTTAACTCTGGCAACCGTCTCAAAGTTTGTGTGACAATTCTAGCAGGGCCTGCAGCTCGCCCTAACCAGCCTCACCCTCTCGCTCTGACCGCGAGCAGTTCTGTGAAATGGAAGGAGGAAGAAAGCAAATTGTTTGTGCCGTGGGCCCTGACAGGAGGCAACAGCACCCCAGTATTAGCTAAGGATAAAAGTAATGGGATTTGTAGTGGTGAGGCAGCGTATGTCGCAAGGTGCTGTTGATGGGTGATAGGGGTGAATCGCCGCCTTTAAAAGCTGATAAGTATCTATGTGAGAGAGGGAACAGAGAGCAGGGCAGCCAGCAACAGAGCCGGCCTCAGATAAATACCTTTTCCTCCGACTGTTCCGTGTGTCTATATCACCTGATATCCATGGATTGGGATTTTGCCTCCCATCAAACAATAAAATCAACAACAAACAATTTAATCATATTAAATGTAGTTTTGTCTGCATGATCTGAGGACCGGTTCAGTCAAAATTACAACTGCAATTCACTGTGCCAAACTCTAACAATAATGCTGATTTTGTTGTCAACCAGCATTGCAGACAATAAAATGTAAATCCTGTTAACTCTCTACTCAGCTGCTACAGGAGTGTATTCCCACAATGTGTTATTATGATGTAGTTTCTCATTATCACTACCAAACTTTTCTTTTTATATCCAGTAACGTCCACAGGCAGAAGACACATGTCTAGATCAATCATGTTTTATGACTGCGCTATGGCAGTGGTTTTCAAACTGGGGTCTGGGGACCAGTAGGGGTCCTTGAGTGGGTTGTAGGGGGTCCCCAGCAAGTTGGAACAACAATGGGAGAATCGGGGTTGGGCATTTTTATTCGTGGTACTTTATGGTGATCCTTTGATCATTGATTGACTACAAAGATTTTATTATCTTGAAACCCAAAATCCTCTCAAACTGGGGTTCTGTGGACTAATGTGAATCTATTGTGGGGGTTCTTGACATGGGAACCGCTGTTCTCGGATACACTGTCTCTTCACCGTCTTTAACAACGAATGTGATCCTGTATCTGGACTGCAAGCATATCAAACACGTTTTTTTAAATTGCACATCTTATGCAACAGATTCGCTCCCATTTTAATCTATGCAATCCATGAATCTCACATCTCAGTTGCATCTGAAGAGCATAACTGCAACCTGAAGCATTTATTCATGCTATAAGTCCTTTTTTTCACCTCAGAAATACACACATATATGCAAGGTTGATGCCCCATAAAACATATATAGAGCCACATTTTGCAACCTATTCGTTATTTCAGACTTAGTGGGTTGACACCACTTACTACATATTTTTGGGTTTTAGCATATTTTATGATTTTAATTATTAAATTTCTGCCAATTTATCTTTATTTTCTTGTTATTATCTGACCCTTTTCTTTGATTTTATTGTTGTGATGTCATGCTTTCTCCTTCACTGCTGTTCATTTATTGATTCTGTATTGTGTAATCTGCATCTTAATGTTGAAAGCACTTTAGTTTTGAAAAGTGCCGTACAAATAAAGTTATTATTATTGTTTTCAACCGAGGGAAAACTCCACACTGCACAGAAAGTTTGGCTGCTCCTTTGCTGCTTGACACTTTTCAAATGCTTTGTTATAACAGTTATTGTTGTTATAACAACATACTAGCTGATGTTTTAATGATAAAAGTTTGTTGTAATGTTGGTTTGTCAAGAATGTTTTGTAATACAACAAGATAAAGTGATATATTATTATAAGGAGAAAAGTTTCTTGTAAAAACTGAATAATTTAGTATTTGGAGTAATATGTCATAATAACATGATGGGAACAGGATTTCGTTAAATGTGAAACATCTTACGTTATGACAAGAAACCGAGCAAATGTTTTTGTTACAGTAAACAGCAAAATATGGTTTTAAATTGAAAATGTCATGTTGGAATTATCATTTTAAATTGTGCAAACCTTAAAAATACAACAACTCACAGGATTCCCACATTAAAAGACAACAAAAATAATGTAGTTTTTCATGATTAACTGGCATCTATGTTCATGCCTCTGCTCAGTATCACTGTCTTTAGAGGGCAGATAAACAACAGAGGAGCTTCAGGACTGCAGTCAAATGACACAGACTCTATGCTGAGCGCGTTTCATTTCTTCTCACACAGTAGCACTTCCTCCCATTAAAGACCATCATAACACAACTCTGACGACATGGATGTAACAGAATACTGTGGTAGCGAGGGTGTTGAGGTGCTGTCGAGCCAGGCAGTTAGCACCACCACAGTCAAGGCGGAGCAGTGAGCCCTCTGACCACGTCTGTGGAAGCGGGTCAGTGTTTGCAGGCCTTTGGAGTTCAACACAGCAACCACAGCAGCTGCTGATGTGTGACTGCACAGAGCGAGAGCTGAACAGCAGGTGGAGGCATGGCCTGTATTCACTGCTAATAGTGCTGCTGCAGAAGCCAAATATGTGTCAGGTCAGGTGGCTTCCAGTTTGCAAAATGATTCTATAAAGGAAAACTGAATGCAAGTTAATTTAATTAACTGCAAATAGTGGTAAGACTTTCTATTAGGGTGCTTATAAAAACCGTTAGTAAATAGGTAATAAGTCCCTTATAAGATGCATAACATTAACAGTAATATGTGTTAAGATAAGTGTTAATAATAGCATAATTAGCATGTTTATTGTTAGATTTTAAGATATTTCTAAGCAGTCTTATAAGAAACGTGTTAATAGTCTAAAGACTGCTTGAGAATGTTAATAAAAGCCTTATGAGTTTCTTAAAATTGTTTATAATAGCATTATGAACACACAGTTATTGAGTTTAACCTATTATACCATTGTCAAACCTTTACTAAGCTTTTGTTGATTTCAACATACTTCATTATGCACTTGTTAACAATAAACTATGGATTTTGGGGATACCTGATCTAAAGAGTGAACAATGCTTATTAAGGTTAATTAATCCTTTATTATGCCTTTGTTAACAATTAACTATGCATTTTGGGGCTACCAGAGCTAAAGTGTGAACAATGCTTATTAAGGTTAATTAATCTTTTATTATGTACCTGATCATTTAAATTATTACTATTTCATGCTTTTTTTCATCTGCTACGACCTGCTAATAAATGCCTAATAAGGTTTGTAGAAATCTTAATAAAGCAACAACAAAAGCTTAGCAAAGGTTTAACATTTAAATAAAAGGTAAGTTAGTTCAACTCAATAAATGTATTTGTAATAAACAATTATAAAACACTCATAAGGCTTTTATTAACGTTCTTAAATGGTCTATAAACTGTTAACAAGTTTCTTGTAAGTGCTGATATATGTCTCATAATCTTACAATAAACATGTTTATTAGGCTATGATAAACACTGAAACAGTCTTATTACTGCATATGAATGGTTATAAGCATCTTATAAGAGTCTTATTACCTAACTAACGCTTTTCGCAAGGATCTTAATATAAAGTGTAACAAGAATGAACAGTATTCACAGTCTATTTATGGGCTTTGAGGTGCATGTGTGCAGCATAAGGGCAGCGAAAATAATGAACATATAAATAAATACTACAATTACTTTCATAATATCAGATGATCCTTTCCTCAAGTTTAATCAAACATCTTAATGTCTTGTGTTTATTTTCTCGGGACACCAGCGGAGCGTGTCCCCTAAGAACCCATCTCGCTACCGCTCTGCTTTCCTGTCAGCCACAAACTGGAAACATTGGTTCTCTGCACCACAAAATTTCATCCTTTTTAAATTAAACCTACAGAAAAACCCTGAACCCATGCGCTTGAAAAATATACAGACATGTTATCCTTTGCATTCAAAAATACACATACTATCAGTGAATGTTTGGAAAGAGAGGTGAGGGAAGAGAAAAAAAAAAGGAAAGGGAGCAGACTTTCTCATATTGACTCAGCGGGCGCTACGCCACGCAATTAGTCCAAACTACGACGAGAGGGAGAGGCGGGGGAGAGTGAGATAACCCAAAAAATAAAAAGCTGTCTGTGGAAAATTTGGAGCACTTCCCAAAATACACAAACTTTCCCGACGAGCACATTTCTTAGGTATGTTGTAATCTCATATGGCTGGCCTTTTCTGAGCCCCTCCGTGAGACTTCTCTCTCCTCTCCACTCAGCTTTCCAAGCTCCCCCAGCCCCCAGACCTCACCAGTCTACTTCACAGTCTGGCCTAGTCTCAGGCCCCCAGCCCCTGCCTCCCTCCTTCCACAAAATCCCCTTCCAAAACCCACTGTCCACACATGGCAATCATTAGGCAACTCTCTTAAAGAGCAACATTATACCACCAATTGCAGCCTTGCATGAAATTTTGATCACTTAAACCCATCTTAAAGAGGCAGCAGCCACTTTCTGCTCCGCAACCTCCTTTTCTCCCTCTCCATGAATGGTAATGCACTTACCCCTCAATGGTAACCCCCCACTCCCTCATTGTACCAGCCCAACAAAGCCAAATGAGGCTTGTAGCCACTTATGAGAAGCAGCTCCATTAAGGGACACTCTTTAAATAAACCTCATGAAGAAAAAAAAAAATAAAATGCTTTGTGATTACGTATCGGTTAGTTTAAGAGTATTTTCTGCTGCATTTGCTCCCCTTCTAGTGAAATGTATACAACAAAGAACAATTCCTGCTGCAAAAGATTGGCCTCTTTGGTCACACTATTTTACAGTACACTAATAAAATGCAACAAATTAGACAAAAACTAGATATAATATGTTCTTTGTTAGACACTGTGCACTTGATGTACACTAACAAGACATAACAAGCCTTACTTTCAAATTATCAAAGAAATAAAATTTAAAAAGAAGATAATAGAAAAAAAAATAGTCTTAATCAGACAGTATTAGAGCCTTTATTAGACCATTATAAGACTTAATTATTGGGTAATTAACAGAACTGCACTGTAAAATTAAGTGTATTGTTTCCCAGTGTTTGACCTTTATTATTATATTAGAGTGTAGTTAGGGACATATTCCAAAAGAACTGAACTGTAAACCAAAGTCAAATCATATATCTGCTACTTGTGGTAATGTGGTCCTGATTACCCTCTAGCAAAGTCTAATAGGGGCCAAAAAGTAGGAAACAATACATTTTAGTTTCTAGTACAGTTCTATTGTAATGTGTCCCTAATTACAAACTAATAAGGTCAAACAAGGGTCAAAGAGCGGCAAAAAATACACTTTAGTTTACAGTACAGCTCTGTTAATTACCCCATAATGAAGTTTAATAAAGGCCGAAAATGTAGACTATAATACACTTTAGTTTACAGTACAGTTATGTTGTAACGTGCCCCTATCAACCTCTAATAAAGACTAATAAGGGTCTAACAGTGGGGAACAATACACTTCAGTTTACAGTACAGTTCTGTTCTAATGCATCACTAAATTACCCTCTAATAAAGTATCACAAGGGTGAAAAAGAGTGAAACTATATTTTAGTTTACAGTACAGTTCTGTTAATTTTAAAGTCTAATAAGGGTCTAATAAAAGGTCTAATGTCTCATAAAGAACACATTACTTCTAGTACAGTTTGCAACATCTTATTAATGAACTGTTACATATTTGGGGTCTTAATAGGGCATAACTAACGTCTAATGAAAAGCATATATTTCTAGTTTTTGTCTAATTTGGTGATAATTATGACTTGTTACGTTTTATTTGTGTACTATAAAATAAAGTGCGACTGGCTTTTTTGCACAGATCATTCTCGTTGCTTGCAGGATTGTGTCTAACTACTGTATGTTGTTGTTGTCTGGAAAGAATAGCACAGCGCTAAGTGAGTAACCATAGAATTGCAGTAGCTAAATCGGGACTACAGAGGAAGGTGGAGAGAAGAGAGCATGAGCCAAAAAACCCTGCTGAGCTCTCTCGTAAACAATGATTAAGGCACCTCAAGCGGTGGCATGCCCACTCTTTGCCACTCACCTCACACCACTGGCTAATTAGCCGGGGCTTTGCTTTTACTGCTGGCTCTAGTGTCATAAAATTAACACATTTTGCAAAACACAGACCACGCTCAAACTGTGGCAAGGGTTTTAACAAGCCTCTCCTGGGTGAACTGTTTGTCTCGCACAGAGGAAAGAGCAGAGTCCCTACAGGCCAGCAATTGCCATTTGTGGGGCAGAGGAAAGGAGAGAGAAAGAAGGGGGAGAAAATAGCACATAAAAAGCAGGGATGTAAGGAAAGGAAGGGAAAGGAAAGGAAAATGGACTGGGTGAAGAGGGGGATTAGGGCTCCATGTGGAGCCGTTTATCCTGAGGAGCACAGGGAGGAGAGATAAAGCTCCGGAGGGCCCCACACGGCCCCTCAGACAGACCCTGTGCCAGGGGAACAGCTTACCCTGCCTTGTGCCCAGCAGATGAATAGGATTTAAGCAAAAGTAGATTTTGCTGAACTCTTCCCCTTCCATTCATCCACTGTCTAGAAAAACTTTCCCCGTTCTGAAGGGGAGCCACGGCGGAGACAATGCCGTGTTGTAGATGAGCCGGGGTAGAGAGGAAGACACGGCCAGTTGCTTTGGTGCTGGACGAGTTCAACTGGCACGGCTGCCAAGATTAGGAAATACATAATAGAAAACTGATTCATAATGAAACATTCAGTGTTCATTTCATACAGAGAGTAATGTGTATCAAATTATGCTCTTTTTTATTTTGATGTACTTACTGTAGTCTTAGTGGTGGAGTCTGGAAACAATAATTTTACCATCATTTTTTAAAACCCCATCCAAGTCTAATTACCACACAAACTGAGCCTGAGGGAAACATGGGCTGTACAAAAAGAACATCTTAACATATTTACATATTATGGGTTCTTTAACACACAATACACGCAGGAGTGTTAAGGGCATTCAAAAAATAAAAAACTGACATTTAATCACTGCATATCTACACTGGCGTTGGGCTTATCCCGCTTTAACCTGTTTGCAGAAGATTGCAGCACAGCTCTCAGTTTTAAATCAGATATTCAGCCGTTACTCGGCCTGTTCGATTTTCCCCACTAATTTTTTTTTTTTTTTTTTTCTTGTGTGGCTGCATATTAAGAGGCACAACGTCGTTTGGAATGCTGGTTTCTATTTTTGAAATGTTCTGAAACGATGTTTGCATACATTTGCATAGCCAAGTGCAAATTGAGCCATGAATATGCAAATGCAGAGCTGATGTCTGTGGCAGCCTCCGCTCTGCCAGGTTTATAGAAGAATTTGTTTACACACACACACATGCACACGCTTACACACTTACATATGCAGATTTTTCTCTCACCCCTTCCATCTCGGCATGCTCAGGGAGGACTACTTGTTTAAAACATGATTCAAAAAATCATTCATTTGCTTGTATTGCCTTATTAAGTTGGTATTTTCTGAGTGCTGTTTTTCTGTTGATGTGCTGGCCTGCACGCTTTTCCATTGCCTCATTAAGGCGTGAGATGGACTGCGTACTCGCATAAAGGTCCTCTAGCTGACACTGAGACTAGACGCCAGCTCATGCTCGGTGCAGCCGGCCCCTCAAAATAAAGTCTGACTTAATTTGTTTACTGTATCTGTGGGCACTCACGCTGCCACCCTCTTAGCCTCTCCCCCGCCCACTCTCCCACTGTCTTTCTCCTTCTTTTAACCTCAGAGCCATTAGAAGCATTTGACATGAGGGTTTTAAATAGAATTGTTGTGAGCACAAAGTCTGTATCATGGATTGAAGTTGTTGTGGTTGTTGCTGGAGCTTGTGAAAAAGGAAAAAACGGATCATTCTGGAGACACAGTTCGTACTATAAGTCATCTTGCAAGTTCAAAAGGGTGATTCAATCAGATCTGGCAACAGTATTTTATTTCTGCCAGAACTGGTTATGTTTTTGGCTTTTTAGAACTCTTACAAGTAATTATTCATCCTTATTTTATCATTTTATCCAGCATTATTGCAGAAAACCATGAGATTTATATGTTCAGTCTCTTGGACCATCAGTAATTAGGCTAACATTTCTTTATTATGAGTTGTCAGAAAAATGTAATTTAACCATCCAGCCAAATTTGAATGATTTGAAAAAAAAAAACCCTGCCAAGTATTATGGTTGTTGCAATATCAGATTTTCAATTATTGTGGGCAAAAGAATTCACAATAAAATTTGTGGAAACAAAAAATGAGTCAAATTCATTTTTAAACCTTGTGTATTGTGCATTTTGTCTTTTTTCCAAACTAATTACTCTCAAAATTCAAATGTAGGGAGGTGGCGAGAGAGTCTGATACCATAAGTACAGTTACGCAATATTATCATATGTGTATTATTAACATGATATCATATTTCATTTTTAAAATACCACAGTTATCATCAATACTGATATATCACAACACTCCTACCGAGTGCTTAAAAGTTGGTCTCAAAGTTGGGGAAAAAAATCATTTTTTTCCCCAACTTTGAGGCACTGAGGGGTGCCCACTGTCTCAAGTGTCACGTACCACTCTGACTTGTTTGTGCAGTTGAGCCACCAGAGCCAGAGGACACTGACCGACTCAAGAATCAACAAGTTCTTCTCAATCTGCAACAGATTGGTATTTCGAGTTGTTGGAACTGATGCGAGCAGTAACTGCAGGGCTGATCTGGACCGAAAGAGTTCCTGAATGTAGGTTCATAACCAGGTTACTTAAAAGAACTGGTCTTCTCATCACTAAATGCTAAATGCTAATGCTAAATACTAATGTTCTCTAGTTATATAGTGGTAAGGGCAAAACGTCATTCTAACTCAAGGGGATGGCAGCATCCATACCACAACTCTGAAGTCCGTACCCTGCCATCCACACCAAGAACTACAAACATAACGACAAAAAACAAAACAAAAAAAAAAACTCTGCCATCCACTTGAGTTAGAACGATTTTAGAACTATATTTTTTATAATTATACTCATAGTTATTGGTGTGAACGGCCCTTTAGTCCTTGAGTTTACTGGTCACATCACATCTGCATCACAGTTTTCGTCTGTCCTCCACATGGCTTCATGCCCCACTAGCAGCATTTCAGAAGCAGTTTTGCCTGTCTGATTCGTTGACTTGCTCAGAATTTGTTGATTTGACTGTTTTTTCTTTCTTTTTGTGCTTCCACTATGGGTAACTAGGCTACATAGCTAAATAGTTTATTTTTTGTCTGTTCATATGATCTTGAGTCAGCACAGAGTCCTTTATTTTGAAAACTGACCGGACTCTTTATGCTGTTTCGGTGTCTGACTTCCTGCCTGCTCAATCTGCTCTGTGCAGTTTGATGTGGCATCTGTCAAAAATAGACTTGGCCGTGATCAGCTCCAGTGTCCATGGCGCAGCCATAACGTGACACAGCTGTACCTGGTGGAATCAAACCATTAGAATACATATAGCTCCAGAGTGTCTACTGAGCCATGATTTCAGTCCACCCAAAAAACGGTGAAAACGGTGTTACTCCACAATTCAGTACTACATTCACAGTTTTTTTTACATTTCTTTTTCTAATGTATAATATGAAAATATCATGAAAATAAGAAAATTTCTGAATATCCTTTAGACAGACTTTAAATTCAGAGGCAAAATCATTTCAAACGTCTGCAGTAAGTCTGTAAGTATGTAAGCCTAATGTATAATTTCTTCCGCTCTGGAGGTGGATTTTCAATGGCCCTGTGATTATAGGTGGTCCAACATTTGTAATCCTCCATCCAGCCCTTAATGGCTTAAGTTGCAGCTGATTGGCACTGTGTCCGTGCACAGTGCTATTGGATAAGGGGGGAAACAACAGTTTAATTAGGGAATAGGAGGGAAAAAACAAACCTTGCATTTAAGTTTTCAATTAACCCAATTAGGGGCGAATGGATGAACAGCCAGAGACACAATAGGCGCTGTGTTGCTGGCA
Organism: Lutjanus argentimaculatus; assembly: GCA_034769285.1. Classification (NCBI taxonomy): domain Eukaryota; kingdom Metazoa; phylum Chordata; class Actinopteri; order Lutjaniformes; family Lutjanidae; genus Lutjanus; species Lutjanus argentimaculatus. The sequence goes on from JAWZSL010000017.1 coordinate 16,605,609, forward strand.
ATGCTCGCCTTTACTGGTGCACTTAGGCTTCTGTAACATCTCAGAGGTTTTTTTTTTTTTTTATGATTCTGTGCCTCCATTTCAGATCTCAGTGGGGATCCCAAACAAAGCCGACGAAATCTGCACATGTACTCCAGAGAAATTATGCTAATGAAGGGAAAACAAAAAAAGAACCTTATCATGACGCTCCATTCCCCTGAGCCCCAGATTAAAAACTCATTCATTTGTTAAATATTTGACACATCTATGCTTGAGCTTTGAGCTTGGGGATTTGCGGAGTACTTCATATCAACTTGTGTGGGAGAAATGCCCCCCTCTGATACTGGCACAGACAACCTGGCACACTTACAGAAGGCCAGACAACTGCGTGTATGTGCATAGAACACAGATTCCACTGCATTGTGGTCTTAGCTGGCTGTATGTAGACAATTCTCCCTTTAATGTTTTCTATAAGGGCTTATGGCTCACTACCATAGTCTCAAACAAGATTTTAATCTCATTATTCTTAGAAAGCCAATTTATTTATCACTGTCTGGCTGCTGAACATGCAAACTACCCATGCCATATTGTGTAATGTGTCCTACCAACAGGTGTTGACCTACAGTGACAGTATTACAGCCCCTAATTCCTTCATTCGGTTGTGTTGAAATGCTGCAACCAGACTTGAGTCTTTTGAATATTTGCACCTCAGGTTAGCATGTGAACGAGACACAGAACTGTGCAACCATGAAGGAGGGATGAGGGGAAACATGGAGACGTAATGCAGCAGGGCACAAAGCCATTACGCCTACCCCGAAAATAATTCACAGGGGACAAAGCAGCTTTACGGCTTCATTCCTGGATAAGAATAAAAGGAGGGGGTTAGGATTTTGCGGGGGGATTCAGGGAAGGGGAGGGAGGGAGGGAGGGAGGGGGTGGCATAATTAGATGATCACAAACTGTACCAGCGGCTCAGTTTTCACTCTGTGGTCCAAATTACAAACCGTCATATTTTTAAAGTCATGCTGACATTCTTTCGTCCCCGGCAGCTGCCAAGAACAACTGAGGCCGGGCTTGTCTTGGCGTCTGATCAAAAAGAAGGACCCAGTTCCAGTCACACAGCAACTGAAAACATTTACACAGCTGGGACCCTCGAACCCTGAGGCCGCCCTGCCCTACTGCAAGGACCTGCTCTGGGGCAATGGGAGAGAGTGAGAGAGGGAGGGGAGGAGGGGGGGACCAGGTGCTTCTGGGGAATGTAGGAGGTCCAAGGATGGAGCAAAGGATAATGACCACTATGAGCTCACTGTTACTCGCCCGCTGTTCCCCTTGTCCCAAAAGTCATGTTTACCTCCGCCCCCTGTTCTGATGAAAGGACAAAATACACACATGAGAGTGAACACAAAACACCAACAGGGCGCACATGCACGCACAGACATCCACGATCATGCAAACGTGCATGTTCATATTTGGGGCACACTTTATAATAATAACCATCATTAATAAAGGGTAAATCCAATTTTAGTTATTTTTTCTCTGTACAAACATTCAGAGACATGCTTTACAAACCAGCAATTGTAAAATTAAATCAGTTCACTGATGCACTACACAATAATTATTAATCATTTACAAAGTATTATAAACATCAGTTGGCCTACACTTCAAATTATGATGCTGTAGGGACCATTCTTTAGCATTATTTTTGCAGTCAAATTAGCAAAAATAAATATGCAACCTCTGGGTAAGACTTTGAAAATACAAGCACAAAAATGATTTGGGTAGGTTTAGCTAAAGATCTTGCTTTGTGTTAAAATAACAATGTAACCTAGAAGCTTCTTCAGTTCTGAACTGAAGAAGCTTCTTGGATGAGAGGCGAAACATCTTCAAGAACTCTATCAAGTCCAGTTGCCTACGACAAACCTTGCTACGAATACCATGACCTGTATGACTGAGAACCTTCACAGATAATGTAACCTAACAGTACGCCATAACTAAACCTAGGTAATAGGGATGTCACAATTTCAGCATTGAGTCAAAATCAATCAAAATGAGCTTTCACTTTCAATAACTGAAGCCAAAGGCAGAATGAGGAACTCTCCCAGTATTTTCTTTCTCTCAACCTATGTCTACTTGTGGCATCCAGCGTGTGCCCAAAGGAAAAAAATGACACTTCAAAGATGACACGGCGTAGCTTACCTGCTGCTCTATTACACTTGATATCATATAGACTTATAGATCTTTTCAAAGAAGATTTGAAACTGTAAATGACAGTTGTTGGGGCATAAAACAATGATCTGTTGATCTTTACTAATTAAGACTCAATAGTCTAACAATAGCATAGCAGTCACTGAAAAAAAAAAAGCTTCAAAGCATCAAAAATCAAACTGAATCGTATATTTAGAGACTCATTACACAGCTGAAACATAACGTAACGTAACGTAAGCTAAGGGGACACAACATAACAAAATATAACATAGCATTACACAATGCAACATTGCGTAACACAATGTATGTAACACAGTGTAACGTAACACAACATAATGTGACACAGCATAACATACCACATTGTAACAACACATCGTCATGCAACACAGCGCAACGTAACAGAGCGCAACGTAACACAATGTAAAGTAGTGTAGCACAACGTCACATAACATAACACAACATAACACAGCGTAACAAGGTGTAATGTAACACAATGTAGCGTGACACAACCTAACACAACACAGCCTAATGCAACACATTGTAACACAACGTAATGTGGTATATTATAATCATCTGTTACGACTCTATATTAGCATCCAAATAATGTTTATAGAATTTAATTAACCATTAAAAAAGTGCAACAAATATCTTAAGCATTTGTCTATTATGATTTTAACAAATCATTTGTTATGATGTGTGCAACAATAAACTGTGAGATAATTAATAATCATTTCATTGTTTGTTAACAGTGAAATAATTATTAACTAAAGTTTAATTGGCTGTCAATTTACCATTTATTAATGATGATATTATAAAGGGTGAAAAGCAGGTATTGATAGGATTGTGCGTTTCTTTTTCATATCTGTGTTTGTGACTGTGCTCATGTGTCTGCTCTGGGAGGTGTTTCTGTCTAAAGTTGTGTTTGTGTGTTTAGGCAGAGATTAAAGTGGATTTCTCGACTGGATCATAGGATATAGTTGTAGATAAAGTCTGCACTGCACTGCATGCAGTATATCCACAAACTAAATGTACATACCAGACAAGCTGCACTTTTTATGCATACATTCATAAATATACCAGATGTTTGCACTAATGCCATTTATGGAGAATTTCAGCTCCTTCACAGATAGTTTTCCTGCACATTGGGAACCCATCAGAATGAAATATAATATTGCTTTACTCTGGCTCTCCTCCCTGGTCAACAGTTCAACACAGGAGGTGGAGGTACATACACCTGTTACCATCAGCAAAATCTGAAAAACATGGAGCTGAAGTGAGAAAGTCCCAGCAAAGGAACATTTCACCCCTCTAGTTCAGTTTTATGGAAATTGTGGGAATTTGATTGCTTTAGCACATGAGCACATTCTTCAAGTCCATGTGAGGGGATGTCAACAAATCTGGAGTTTGATTCTGCCTGGAAGCAGCCCTGCTTTTACCTCACAGTCAGCACCAAACAATGAGGGGGGATCAGGTTAAAGTCTGGGTTTAAACAGTACAAGTTCTGAATCCAATCCAGGTGAGAGGGAGATGGGTGAGGGGCGACTTTGGTACTAGAAAATGGAAGTATCTCCATACATGTATGAATCATCTCCAGTGAGAAACATGCTGTCCTCACTTAGTGACTATTTGTACAGAGGAGCACAGAGGACTGATGGAGAGCTGAACATTATGATGCCACAGTGAAGTTGACCTTTGACCGTTTTGGATATCTTTGGCCATTAAAGATAGAATAAAGGAAGGAGGGAGTTTTTCTTTGAAACACATTGTACATGTTAGAAAATAGCTGCTGAAAACATGTGAAAAGACTGAAAAGAACTATGTTGTACTGAATTGTGGAGTTAGACCAGTAAACTGTTGTTCACGATTACTGTGTTCGGGATTTTTAGGCCGGACCTGAAACATGTTTCGGTGACTTGTCCAACACTATGTAAGCCCAATGAACTAACACACAAACAACACCACCGCCCCCTCCCCTCACCATCGCTAATGGTCAGTTACCTTAGGCAACTCTCTGAGTCCAAATCAGCCTAGCAGCTCACCTCAGTTCCAACAACCTGACACCAAAGTAAAAAAAAAAAACATCTTGTCACCATTCTCTGGCTTTGGTGGCTCAAATATGTCTGGACATGGCCCAATAAAGTTGCTAGATGGAGCATCCATGTTTCAGGTCATAGTAGTGTCTCACGATGAGACGAGGAGAGGACACTCCCCAGGCATTTCAGAGCAGAGACAACTGCCATTTTTTCATGATTTTGAGACCTAATTTATATACTTGGTGATTTTTTTAATTGTTCAAATTTGGCTGGGTGCTCAAGAACACGTGTTTCTGTGGTGTGACAAACTCAGAACAAACATTTATTATTGCATTATGCAATCTTTAAATCCTAATCAGTTCATCCTTGAGTCCAAGTGGACAATCGAAAAAAGTCTGAAGAAATTCCCTCCAAGCGTTCCTAAGATATCACCTTCACGAGAACGGGATGGACATAAGGTCACAGTGACCTTGATTTGTACCAAGTTAGAAAAAATTCCCTCAATGCATATATTATAGATATTGTGTTCACAAGCATGGGACGACCTGAAAACATAACACCCCTGGCCAGGACTGTCGCTGGCGTAGAAAGATTTTTCAAGGTTTTTAAAAAAATTGTGACTCACCGAGGTCCTGCAGCATACAATCATAGATGTGCACCAGAAAAATGCTGATGGGTTCAATAGTATGCAAGATTGACTTCAGACAAGATGCAGATCTGTTGATCATGCATGTGCACACTCACTCGCGCCACACACACACATTTTTACCTCACAGTCAGCACCAAACAATGGGGGGGGGGGGGGTCAGGTTTTGAAGTCGGAGTTTAAACAGTACAAGTTCTGAATCCAATCCAGGTGAGAGGGAGATGGGTGAGGGGCGACTTCTGTATGAGAAACGTATGGAGGGGAAAGGTGGTGTTTAAGTGATGGCGGTGCGTGGGGGGAGGAGGCGAGGAAGAGCAATGAATCCAAGGTTGTCTTGACCCCTCGTGACCTCATCCCAGTAACCCTGAAACCTCAGAGGAACAATGACATCACTCGCTCATTTCAAGACAGAGAATCAAAGCACTGCTGGACCATCATTCCACACCACACACACACACACACACACACACACACACACACACACACACACACACACACACGCGCTATTACGAAACTATTAGACCACATTTAAATGTGTGTGTTGTGCATGTGACCATTCACCACCATGGAAACAAGAGAAGAAGTGGGTGGGAACTTCTCATAAGTAGAACCAGATTGGCTTTTCAGGCATATATGCCCACTGCTTCTTTTTATGCTTGATCTCTGCCTGAAAGCTCCTCATGTGAAAAGCATTTCTCAGTGAAAGGCAGACATATGAACTGACATGACCATGACCTATCGCTTCAAACACCTTATAACTTTTTCCCCTTACCTATGTTTCCACAGTTAATCCTATAAAAACAGCCATACAGTATGTCATGATTTACGATAGCAAAATGTGAGAAGACTTAAATATCTCAACACCACAGACCACCACACACCCAAGATGTAATCTATCACCAGTCCTATGCAGTCACTATAGAAGTAATGGACTGGTATTTTACAGATAATTCCTATATTTCAAGTATTTTTTTTGCTTATGTTCCTCTGCAACAAAGCAGTTCAGTGCTGTTTTGAAGTTATGATGTGTGGCAGTTTGCATCACTGAAAATGCACATGCAAACAGCAGTTTAATGCTGCATTCGCTGTTGTCCAGATCACCCATATTTTCTCTTTGGGTAAGGGATAAATAACATCCAGATGTAATTCTATTATGGAGTATGACAATGCAGTCTACTGTTACCGTTGCAGGTATTCTTTGTCAGCCTCACCTAATTTTATCATCCTGCTCTTGTCCACTAAACTGAGTACTGTCTGCTTGAATCCATGTGAGTGCAGCATAAGGTAACATTGCAAATGTGACACAAATGATGTATCACGAATGACACAAGGGGGGTAAAACACAAAAAAAATAAAAAATAAAAAAAGTCATATGAGTTTGTGGCCAAATGACTAAAGATTTTTAAACTTTGAATGATATTGCATGTGTTTCAAGGTAGAATCAATAGGATTTGTCCGAGCTGTTCATAAACGCACCACAAAGATTGTTGTTCATCGTTCGTTTTGGGTTGGTAAAGAGTCCAGAGCACAGAAAAATAATGAGAAATACGGGCAGAGGGCAGAGTGTCTGCAGCCACCACCATATAGTTCTGGGTTGTAAGTGATGACTGAAAGAGATTATTTTGAGTCTATACTTAATAACGAGACATGTCATTTATCGAGACAGAGTAACCAACACACTGGGACAAATGAACACAATATATTTTTAAAACAAATAATTAACTTAGTCATGTATAACATTTGCTGAATTTACAAGGAGTTCTGAATAGTTAAGAATTTGTCATGGACAGCGTTTCATAAAGTTTCTCCCAACTCAACAACTCACAACATTGTGTGATTTTTTTAATCTGGGGATGTTACAGTTACTTGTTTAATGGTGAAATCTGTTGAAACAGGCAGTGTGTGTCCTCTTTTTTGTTTTTACGTCGGGCTTCTTGGCAATCTTGGCAGTTGTTTTTTTTTTTGTTTTTTTTTGTGCCGGCTGTAGAGCTGTAGTAATTTTCTTACCTCAATACAAGATCAAATAGCTTTTTCTTTAACTTTGATCCTCCATAACATTGCCGCAAATTATAAATGATTGGCTACGAAGCAGCCGGACAGCGGAAGATTGTTAACGATATATCAGAGCAACGCACGCTGCTACAGCCGTAGTTCTGTTGGCATTCACATGAACATGCATCGGACATGGTAAGACTAGGCTTACTGTAAGTTTGGTTGGTCAATTGTAAAGACTGGTCTTAACAAAAAACAACTTAGCAGTTAGGACCAGACTTAGTAAAGACCAGCTTGCTGCAACCCCGCTGCAGGAAGTCATTGCATTTGCTCAAATACTCCAGCATATCCATGTATATCCCCATAAAACCACAACTTTTTTTCACTTTTGTTTTTGTCCAGATTAAACAAATGAGATATGACTTGTTAATCAGTGATCTTTAGAGGCACTATAAGGTAAATATTATTACCTTCAGAAAGAATCAGTTTAGCTGTTTCCCCTTGTTTCCAGTCATTATTCTAACATAAACTGTGAGTGAAGTACAGTGAGTGGTATCAATCCTCTCATTTAACTCTTGGCAAGAAAGCTAATAAGCATATTTCCCGGCATATTAAACAAATTCTTGAGAGAAAAGTTCTTCAGACCATGTCATTAAAGGCATAACCATCCATTTAACACCCTTGTTTCTCAAACATTACAACTTTGTGCGACCAAAATATTGTGGTGAATTTATCACCATTTTAACACAGAAACAGAGCCAACACTGAATGCTGCACATGGTTTCATTCTCACCTTTTGTGGGTTAGACGGCGTAGGCCTCTAATGAAGAGCCTTGAAAATGGCAACATGCTAATTGTAGTAACTATCTGACTGGTGTAATAGTGCTTTACGAGTTATGTGGTGGGTAATAAAGTGACAGTGCGTTTAGCTCCAAATCATGCGGAAGACGCATGCTGAGCTGTCTGACGCTGGCAGAAAGGACTGCTCAATTAGGGAGCAGATTTAAGATGAGAGCGTTGATTCCCCAGCCCAATTAATTAGCACTAGAAGAGAGGAGAAGCAGCCAGAGTGCAGAGGAGAGAGTTAGCCAGGAAGTGCCCACCAGGGACACGCTCTCCTGCTCCTACCTCCTCACCCTTACTCTATTCCATGCTCTATTTCCCTCCTTCTCCTGCTCATTCTTTTATTCTTACACTGTGCTCCTCTGACTCCTGGTTCACCTCATGCTCTCCCTCTGTCATTAAAAGCCTCGTAGTGGTCCAAGACACCAGTATAATAGTCTGCTTTTGATAACAAAACCGCTGCACTTTGTCCAATTTGTGCGCATTACAAATTCACTGTAAAATGTTCTCATTAGGTAATTCTGAGCAAAACAACTCTGCCTCGAAATAAAAAAAGGTTTGGATGAATCTACGCCAGTAGAAGCTGCTTTAAAATAGGGCTGCAACTAATGCTTATTTTCACTGTCGATTAATTTCTTGATTAATCATTTCGTTGTTTGGTCCATAAAATGTCAGTGAATGGTGAAAAATGTTGATCAGTGTTTTTCAAAAGCCCAAGATGACGTCCTCAAGTGCCTTTTTTTGTCAACAAACCAAAGATATTCACTTTCCTGTCACAGAGGAGTAAAGAAACCGGAAAATATTCACATTTGAGAAGCTTAAAATCTGAGAATGTGGACATTTTTTTTCATTAAAAATGACTCACAATGATTAATTGATTAACAAAACAGTTGGCGATTAATTTAATAGTTGATTAATAATTCATTAATTGTTGCAGCTCTACTTTCAAACCTCTTCAGTGACACACTGGATCCGTATTGCAAGGCCGTAGTTTAAGCTCACAGAACTTTTCGTTTGACCTCTTGTTGAGATCAAAAGTTTCCCAAAGATATCAAATGACTGAATTTCATGGAAATGTGTGTAAAATGATGCAAAAGACGTCTAAAAATTTCCATCTGATGTCATACAACTATAAAAATGACATATAGGATTACTTGAATGTAAACTTACACCATTAAATGTTTTACACAATATAGACATTTCGGTCATGCATTAGTGAAGTGCTGGCACAAACGTATATATAATACAGGCCAATGTGTGAAATTGTCTATGAGCATGGAAAACGGTGTTTCATCTAATTGATACCACTTCAACTTGCTTTAAAGGTCCAGTGTGTGAGATTTATGTGGGATTTATTAGCAGAATATGACAGCAATGGAATATAATATCCATAAGTATGTTTTTATTCATGTTTAATCACAGGAAAATAAGAATTCTTGTGTTTTCATTACCTTTTATCTGAAGAGGGTGTGGGTCTTCTGCCATGGAGGTTGCCATGTTGCACCGCCATGTTTCTACAGTAGCCCAGAATGAACAAAACGATCACTGGCTATAGATCTTTCAAGTTTTTCCCATGTTTCAAGGCCACTGTAGGAAAGGGAGAGACAAGCTTTTTGCAGTCTGCAAGCTAACAACAGGGGTGTAGATCAAAAGTTTCATTACAATACAATATTATATCCATTCATTCAACAATGATACAAAACTTTCTGATATCACAAAGTCTGCCGCGATACAACTTTGATTCAATTCAATTAAGGGGTCTGCAATCAGTATCAAATGTCTCTTTATCACAATCAGTTATATTTGTGTCAATCCACAAGAAGCAACTAAATTATGATTTGACAATTTTATGACTAATTTCCTCCAAACATTTGTGAAACAGATGCCATTAGAATTTTAAAATAAAGGCAAATAAATGGCAAACGTGTTAGGAAAAAGAGGAATATTTATACATCAGCACATATAATAAAACACCAACATTTATTTGAAGTTGAGGGGTCTTTCCACGTGATGAATGTCCACCAGTGACTCTCGTTTTTGCTCTGTTTTGGTCTCCACCAACTCCTGAAGGAAATATCTGGCACTTTAGTTGCTAAATGTCACATTCACCAGCTAGTTGCTGTGTCTGTTTGCCGTTTAGTGGTGATGATTGGATGAAGCCTCATGAAGCCTTTTTCTATTTGTGCTGAAAAAAGATTAAAAGCTTTGCAGCTCAGCGATCACAGTGACATCTGGTGACTTGTAAAACTTAAAGCAGCCCTTCAAGACTGGAACTGAAGCACTACAACACTTCGCTGATTTTTATAGTTTTCGTTTCATATGTGTGCAATAAAAGGCAGAGAAGCCTTATTTTTAAATCCTGTAATACTCTGCATTAAATATAGACTTTATTATGCAATAGTTTATCGTAAAAATAATAACGTGCCTTAGAAGTTTATGTGCTCATGTGTTTTCATGCCATTGTCCAAATTTATATAACATTTTGAGTCACAATGTGATGCGATGTAATTCATTACAAAGCCTGTAACTTTCGTTACATCATTTGGTGGTATCAAGTACGAATGCATGATCTGTCTTTCTACAGTGTGGGCTTATATTGGTATTTCTCAATCATTCTCTTTTCTTCTTATTCCACTTAAGTGCGCATCACATAGATTAACTGCAAAACTTCTAGAGTGTAAAAGTGAAAGAAATTCTATCAGAAGCCAGAGTGACATTTGCAGTTTTGAGTGGTATTCTTCACTTAACACGAGCTCTGACATAATGTATACATAACCTACATAACCCTAACAGTGTGCTTCACAAAAATAAACAAGCTTCACAGCTGCGGAATCATCTGCTCATCACTACCACTGCATCTCGAAATGATGCTGATGAGAGCTGGGAGAGTGAACCGAAACAATCCATAAAACCAAAACTGGTAATGATATCCGGAAACTTTTGCAGTTGTGCACTTGATTCAGCACGGGCTTTAGGAAGTCAGGTGGTGTAAAGAACGAGAAGAGCCCACATGGACAGGAGGTTGTAGTGGATGAGTGGATCACATACAGGACTTTCGCCCAGGACACTGGGCTTTGGGTCTTTTTATTTTTAGACTTAGCTGACTTATTATTTTCAGGGTTCTTTTTTTAATTACTTTCAGTTTTCAGTCACAGATGTGTTAGGTTTAGGCAACAAAAAGGCTTTAGGTTTGAATAAAATTATAACTTAACACTAACTAGCATTTCAGGAAGAGACTTTTTGGCAGAAAGCCTTGAAGGCAAACTTCTCCCACCTGCAAGCCACTTTAAAATATGAAGAAAAGAAGAAGAAACAATGCGTACAAATCTCTCAAGAGTTTTGCAAATCTGGGGTTACCATCTAGATACAACTGATGAGCTGCAGGGAATTTCAGATTTGGGTGATAATTCTGTCTGGGTTTGTCACCACAAGTGACACCTTTCACACATGCTCATTTGATTTACTCTTAATGTAAAAAAAATATTGAATACAGTGGCTTCAAGGAGAACACTGAGAACACTGAGGTTCATGTGTTTGCTGGGCCAAAACAGCAGGCGCATTATGCCAAGGAGAAGCAGTGGATATGCTTTATTGTTCATCTTTAAATAGTTTAAATTACACCCTCCATTCTTATCAATAACAGCTCCTTCTACACATATACAATGTAGTGGTGCAACACAATTAATGATTCTTCCACAGTCATTCGTGTCTATGTTGTCAGAGTTAATGCAGGTTTCATCAAACCCAGCCATAGATTTGTTATTATAATGCTTTTCAGATTAGTTTATGATGATGCCAGACCTTTCCCTTGGGCTGGTGGCTCAACAATACACTGCAAACCGATTATTTGTGGCTAAAAAAAAAAAAAAAAAAAATACCAATCTGCGGCATACATATTTATTATGGGACGTAGCCGATACCTGCGAAGGTTTGTCAATAAGCAAGGGCTGTGAATATATTGTGTCTGGACCCGTGACCCCGCCTGCCTGAATGTCAGATAACTTACACTATTACTGCCACAGCCCACCGGCCATCTATCAAAACACAGCGAAACGTCAATATGAGAGGCTCGTCCCAAAACTCTAAAAATTACCCTGGTTAGAGGGAGGAAAATAAAAACCAATCAATGTGTGGTCTGAAAGGAAGGGCCAGTCCTCACTGTGCTGTATGAATTTTTGATGCCTCGGCTGCTTAAGCTCCAGACTATCAATTACGAGATAAACAGGGTCTAGGTGATTGTTGTCATGGTGCACAGGGCTGCCATCCAATTAGATCTCGCGCCGACTAATGTGTTAATATCTTACATAATTGGTGTTGGGGGCTATTTTTTTCTCCCTCTCTCAAATGCCATGCTGATCCTTATAGAGACTAATATTACACCATTAGCGCAATCTTATCTGGGCAAAGTAATATGGATGAAATATATAGAAAAGTACTGTATAACTCAAAAACCCATTCCAGTGGCTTGACAGACTATCTCCTGCATGTTTCCTAATCATCACCTTTTTTAGGTTCCACTCTCTTTTCCTATTGTCAAGCCAAAAAATTAATCAATAAAAGAGCATAATGTTCCTGCTGTAGATCACTTGATTGTTTTCGGAAAATAAATTTTTATCAGGTTTTTTTTTTTTTTTCACTTAGCTGTGAAAAGGCTCGCAGATAAAACAACACCAGCTTTGTTGTCAGTTTTTTAAGGGGGGGGTGGGTGGCTGGGAGATAAAACCTACAGAGACGAGGGAAAAAAAAAAGATTTGGGACAGAAATAAGCAAAGAGAAAAGAGAAGGGAAAGTAAAGAAACAACAGAGCAGAGAATATTTGTAAAGAGCAAGAGAAAGAAGAGGGATAAGGAAGAGAAAAGAGAGGAGAAAGAGAGAAGGCAGCAAGGGATGAGACGGCTGCCTGGAAAGACGATTAGTATTCATGCGGCGTGGCGCTCCAGAGAGGATTAATGGACTCTGATGCCTAATATCCTGGAGAACAATTAATTTGCCCACAGTTTTGTCATGGTTGAAAGTCAAATGCTGGAACAGATCGATGCGCACAGCCGCCAGTGAAATCGCGGCAGCCCCTTCTGCCGGGCGCAGAATTTTAATTTCATCATCATCATTTTCCCCGGCTGCCACCCTCGACGAAGCTGTCCCTGACATGGCTGAGAGGGCCGCCACATCCCAACAGGCATGCTGCACACACACACACACAAACACCACACACACACACACACCACACAACACACACACACACACACACACATAAATAGCACAGTGAATACACAAACATGCAGCACATACACACACATTCAGTATAAGAACTCTCATGTATGCGCATGCATACACACACTTCTTTGATAGAAACATAGGCAGAGACAGGCAAGAATCAGCACTCACACATATGAATCCTATTCTGTACACGTTTGATTTGTGGATAGAAATACAGACTCTGTCTTAACTGCATGCATAACCATGCACACCTCGACCAAGGTACTTTTTAACTGTTTGGTTTTTGAGTGAAGTTGAGAATGGCAGTAATGAAAAAACAACTTGTTTTTTTCTTTTCTTGTTTTTGTGGACAGAAACAAACATGAAAATTCAGTTCGATTCAGTTCGTTTTTCCTTTAACAACTCACGCCTTACCTTTACAACATATTTTGCTTTCCCGCATGTGGGTGGGCTTGCACCAGATTGGCCACTGGTAAGGTATTTTTTAAAAACTTATGATAACAGTACCAGTACCCTTAAAGTGACACCGATACCAATAGAGTGCTTCATTCAATACCTTTTTTCAAAGGATCTTTTTTATGAGAACACTTGTGGTGCTTGGCTGCACACAAAAGCCTTTAAGTAGTATTTTTTTTCTACATCTGGGTACCAAAAGGAGTGAATCTAGCTTTGTTTGGAGAAGTTTCGATACTACTTCTTACATTATTTTGATATCTTAAGGTACCAGGTACTGATACCCAGCCTTAGTTCCTGCACTCTGTCAATTATTTTAAGACTGTGTCACCTTCAAAATAAAAGTTTACAACTTCCCTCTTTGCCAGCAGGTCGTTACTAGCCTCATGTAATTAGATCACAAGATAAGTGTCATTGTAATCTGTTGCCACTTAGAAAGAAAAAACTGTAATTAAATTACATTTACTAATCAAAATCTGGTGATTACATCTGAGTACTCTTCTATCATGGTGATATATTGTAAATGGCTGAACAGACATGAAGCGAAAAGAAAAAAAAGACAAAAATGCTTATAGGAGGCAAAAAAAAATCCATATATATTTCAATTAGTCATGAAGCAACATTGTGGTGTGATGCTTTAATGTGCATGTAAACATGATGTCATCGGTGTAGATGCAGCCGCAAACCAAAGTCATGTGACACCCCTCAATTCTACAAGCAAAAAAAAAGACAGAAAACTGCAGATTTGAGTGATAATTCTCCGTTGGTTCATCACACAAGTGACATCTTTCAGATTGCACATAACCATTTCATCCATTGCATATGTAAACATATTAAAAATAGCAACTTTAAAGATAAATTTGCAGAGAGCACTGAACATTGGGGTTCAAAGCCAAAATAGCAGGTGCATAATGCCAAGGAGGACCAGTGGAGATGTTTTACTGTTCATCTTTAATTCTTTAGATTACAGCCTTCAGTCTTCATCCATAATACCTCATTGTATGCATGTACAATGTACAGCTCAATTAACTATTATCCTACAGTCATTCGTGTCTATGTTGTCAGAGTTAATGCAGGTTTCATCAAACCAGGCCAAAGAGAGGCAAATATCAGCACTTACACACATGTGAATCCGATTCTGCTTCAATTAGTGATGCAGGATGTGTGGATAGAAAAACTCCATCCTAACTGCGCGGCTGACCATACACACCTTATATCTTCATTTTTATCATCTACAATACTCGTCGACAGCTGAGAGTCTCACCATAGAATGATTCACAGCACTCAGAGAAAAAAATTTGAAATTTAAAATAAATGTGCATATAGGAGACATACATATTTCAGCTGGTCTTGAGGCAAGACTGCATAGTGGTCGAAGTTAGACACTATGTAAATGTGTTATCAATGCAGATGCAGCCACAAACCTACGTCATGAGATAGTCTCCAATTCTACAGGCAAAAAAAAGACAAAACTAAAGAAATCTTGGACAACCACGTTGCCAAACATTGACAATTTATCTGAAAAAGCTGGATGGGTAAATCTGGATCGTCACCGGGAGCGGCTCTATGCTAATAACATCAATAACACAATCACACGTCGACATCACCATCGGCAACACAGCGTCGATCGCCACGCATCGCCGCACCATCGTCAGAGGCGGTAAATATTTCATCAGGGATGCAGATGTGTCAATTAAAGATACGTAGAGACACAGCGAGATCCCTCGTCTGACTCCTCGCTTTATTTGTCTTTTAGCTTCTCTGCCTAGCTCAAGGATATTCTCATTAGCACATTAATGCAACACAAATGAGAGGGACACAGGAGACAGCCAGGAAGCCAAGTGGGAAAAAATAAAGATGTTGGAGGATGTGCGTCACTTCATATGGGACTAGCTTAGTAGTGTTTCTAGATATCAGGCTGATATCTACAAAAAAAAACAACAACGAATGACACTAGCAGCACAACCTACATGGCAATTTAGTATATATTTCATATTATATATAAAAAACTTTAAACTTATTTTTAAGTCTGGAGGTTTCCAGCTATCACAAGAACCTTGTTTTCATTTTTTCTGTATCACTCAAGAGTTTCTTTCACACTGATCGCCTGCTCTCCTCATGACCAGCCACTCAGTTCAGTATTATCTCACAGTCCTTGCCTCCAGTTCCATGGTTTTTTGTCATAGTTACCCTCTGCGGGGGAGAAAAAACGTAGACATCATTCTATGAATTATTAAAGGCGCCGGTGCTAATTTATTTAATGAATTAAGAAGAGTCCGGTGGGGGGTATTTCAATAATGGAGCACTGTTAGTAGTGTTTTAATAAGGATGGCACACACTGATTGGGTAATTACATCTCAGCTCTCCCCATGCTGCTTCACTCTGGGGCCACAAGAGGAGGAAGCGATGTGACAGTGGAGAAGTTGTCTGGCTTCTATATTTATCATAAAACACACATCGCGACATGGAGTCCCACTCACTGGCCTCCCATTAGAGATCGAATTGGGTTGTGCCTCACAGCAGTCACATGAAAGGGTTATTGGATAAATGGGCGCAGCGCACAATCAATCAACAAGCAAATGTTTGTGTACGTGAACCTGCATGCGTGTAGACGTACATTGTATACACTTGCCTTCATTTTTGAAATATGAAGGGGTTAGAGTGGAAAGGGTTTAAGTGGGATTTTCTGTTCTTACAGGGAAGCAAAAATAGCTTTTTGTAAAATGGCATAATTGCACAGGACAACAAGTCACACACACCGAAACAAATAAACTGCATTATTACTGTATTCTGACTCTTCTCTACTGTATTCAGCTGCAGTTTCATTTCAACTGTGCAATACCAATATATCTTATGTGCACTGGTGTAAATTCATCTGGTTGAGTCTGTTTCTCGTCTATATCGCATATTTTGTATATTTTCAACATTTCCTTTGTTTGTATTATTGCATTTTTAAGTACTTTTCTATGTTTTATATTGTAAAAAATGCCTTGTGTATAATGTTAATGTTTTTGTGTATATTTTTACATTTTTTTAGATGTTTTAATATATTTTTTAATATTTTAAAGTTTCCCTTGTCTATAGAACTTATTTTTAAATATATTTCCTCTTATTCAAATTTCTTGCTTATTTATTACTTACATTTTCAGTGATGCTCTTTATATTCTCAATTTTACTGCTGTAACAGTGCAAACATCCCTGCTGTGGGACTAATACAGAATTATGTTATCTTATCTTTGATATAAAGAAAATTAAATTAAAATTAAGTAAAAAGTAACCAATAATCCAAACTGTATGTCTATCAGTTTAAAGTCTACCTAACATGAGTAGTAATACTACCAAAGTAACAACAGTATTGTTAAAACAGACCTTCATAATTTAATGGTTACAGGCCTGAAATAATCACAGGTCATTTACATTCATCTTAAATTCAGCCATAATAAATCAGCGAGGCAGAGTTCATATAAAACCTGGAAATCAGTGACACTAAAAGCTAATGTCAGATAACAAATCTTTATGGTTACTATGCAACAGCGCACGATAAAGACACTCATATTGTGCTATGGCTGTGCTTATAAGATCATAATACTTATTGTTGCATTATAACTGCAGTCATAAAACATCAGAGATGTATCATACAGTGAATTTAAACACCAGTGACTTGAAATGTTCATTTTGTACAAGAGGTCCATAATAATGACCCACACAGCATTGTTTGCCAGGTATTAAGTGAAACATGACCATCTTAGAAGCATTTTTTGCTGCTGAAGTAATGAACTTTTTAATAAAATAGAGAGTTGAAAACATATTTGTCATCGATAACAAGAATGACAATGTGATGACATGCATGGCTCAACATTCAGCTTTATCATAATGTAATCTATCTCATTAAATATGCACATTGATGACATATTTAGGTATTTCTGTTGTTAAAACAGTGAGCAAGTATTTAGTTAATTTACAGCATAGGTTACATTAGATTAAAAGTGATGCCTCCAACTGAGTCTAAGACTGTCATGAAGACCTTTGAAGCATCACTACATGTGAGAGAACCAAAGTGCAGCTCTGTATGATGCTTTTCAGTACTTCTTCTGTAGTCAGTGATGGAAGAAGTACTCTTTTACTGAAGTAATACTAGTAATACCACAGTATACAAGTCTGTGTAATGTCATTGTGCTTGCACTGTGATAATTAAGTTCTTGAATCTTGCATCTTAAATATACAAAGCTTGTGAATTTCACCAGGATCAATAATATCTGTTGATTATATGGTGCATTAAATGATCTGAATCTGCAAAGTAACTAGTAACTAAAGGTATCCAGTGTGTGGAGTAAAACGTACAATATTTCCTCCTGAATTATAGAAGAGTAAACATATAAAATGGAAATGCTCCTCAAAATTGTCCTTGCATAATTGTACTTGGCTACCTCCCACCACTGTCTGTAGTTTAAGTGCTTGTTTAGAGTGATGAATAAAATGTTTATGTGATTATCAGGTATTATCAGGTAGAGCAGCAACTAGAGGTATACTATATGATATTGTTCATGATATATTGCAATAATTTTTTATATAGATCAAAAAAAAAAAACTGGGTCAGGACCCACAGGTGGGTCACAGGAGATTTTATTTGGGTCACCAAATAAATAAAAAGACTATGGAACAAATTTAGCAGTATCTTAATTATATTCTCATAATTCAGTAGTCTAAAATGTCCTATATCGTTTTACTGATGAGGAAAAAAAAAAACACTGAGATGGCCTGTTAACTCACCCTATAATGTATTAATTTCTTGTTTATAAATAATTAAAGATGTGTATAGTATGTTACAATAACATGCATCAAGATTAGGGCTGCAAATAATTCACTGCCGATCAATCTGTCCATTATATTCTTGATTGATTGATCAGTTGTTGGTGAAAAATTGTGATAAATATTGATCTGACAATAATTTTTCCACTAATCAATTAGTTGTTTGGTCCATAAAATGTAATCAATAAAAGAAACCAGAAAATATTCACATTTAAGAAGCTGAAATCAGAGAATTTAGACTTTTTTCTTTCAAAATTACTCAAACTGATTAATTGATTATGAAAATATTGGCGTTTCATTTAATAATCGACTAATCATTGCAATGTTGATCTATGCACAAATCAAGTCTTATCAAGATTTATTAATAAGGTCTGTTGTGGATTGGGTCGTGATGGTTTGTCATTCTTCAGAAGTGGGAAAAATGTTTGGGAAAGCTGATTTAACAAATCATTAAACAGAGTGACATCATGCACGGCTGAAATGCATGTTTACCAGCTCCAAGGTAGAAGAGTTACATCCAAAAAGGGGAGCAACTTCAATATTGTGGAAGAAGTGAGGTCAGAAAAGATCTGGTGTACAACAATCAACAAAAATATGTAGCTATTCAGCCAAACAATCCTTACAATCACATCTCTAACACCAAACACTGACTTTTAAAATCAGGCGTTTGGTCTTGCTTTGTGTGTATAAATCCTCTGAAATGTATCAATTTCTCACCATTGTTTGTGTCATTAGCAAACTAAAATACAAACAGGTGAAATGTTGAGAGAAACAGAGATGAAGGGAGGAAGCTCCTCAGAATGACACCAACACCTGCAGGTGAAAAGCACAAAAAAATATTATATTTTTGTGTGATAATGTATACATTTTAAATAATATGTACAAAATTGACACATGCATTACTGCTATAAAGACTACGAAGCACTTGTTTTAAATTGCAGGAATGACGATCCAGCTGTGCAAGCATTAAAACACACAAGACACGGGATTACAGTAAAGGTGTCTCACCTTGTATTGGATCAGAGAACTGATCAATCCTGTTAGTGCTTGATTTTTAACACTTCTGCCACTTAAACCAAAAAAACGAGCGGGACCATAAAGGAAAGTACATTGAGGGAGGTGGGGGTGGGGGTGGGGGATAATCATTCCTCAGCAAAAATGTCAGGCTTGGTTATGAATTTTTTAGAAAGCAATAAAGCCCACAAGCCTCGTCTGGCTCTTGTCTCACCGTTCAACACATCCAATAGCTTGCAGTGAGACACAGAGAGCGGAGAGAAAGAAAGGCAGAGACCGGCAGAGAGAAAGAGAGAGAAAGACTGTCTATAAAGGGGGCTTCATTGGTCTGGGCTGGGCCTGTAATGGGACTGGATCCCGATCAATAGAGACGCTCCTCAGGCCATTCGTAGGCGTAATGACTTTAGGTTTCTCAATAATTAAGATATTGTCACTGTGCTGACTGCAGGGTCAGCCAATCATTAACCCCATGTTAAATATGCCTTTGTTTTAATTGCTTTGCCTTAACTCCTCCAGATACGCAGGGATGAAAATTAAAGGGACAGCAACCCTTTTTCTGTATGCGTGTATGAGAGGCAGAGTGATGGGGAGAGAGAGAGAGCGAGAGAGAGAGAGATAGGAGCCCTGAGGCGTAGCTGTATGTGTACTGTTGTGGTGTCTGTTTTTAGCAGGTAACCAACTTATTAATTGTCCCTATTTTTAGCTTTAAGAATATATTCTTTTTTTTTTTTCTTACAAAGGCATTGACTCTTCTGTAGCACTATTTCCTGTTCTCTTTAAATATAAAGGTATACTTCTGGAGGTTTGACATGAGAGGAACTAGCCTATTTTCTTTGCTTTTGAACATTCGCTCTATTAAGCAAAGTATTAGGGAGGCCACGTCATCTGATTTTGATTTGGGTGTTTTAAAAGGGAACGTGAGCTCTACACTAGGGCTGTCACGATATCAAGATTATCACGGCCAAAAGAATTCAAGATAATGCTATTTTGAGAAAATTTGAGGGGGGAAAAACAATGCTATTCGCCAAATTCATCTTTAACTTTGTTTATTGGGCTTTTTGTTTCCTTTTTTGGCAAATGAATCACACCCAAACAAGAGTGTAGTGAGGTGGGGAGAGAGAATGTCACCATAACTGTACAAAAACGTTTAAAGCGCAATTACACTAAATGGATAATGAAAAGGTGTGCGTGAGGGGGCCATTGGGGAAGACAAACCGAGAACGGAAAGAAACTAAAAATGATTTAAGAGCATATGATATGTTTAAATACACAATAAGTAAGTTTGTGAAGTAGCGTGGGATCATGGGAGTTGTTTTCTTCGCTGTTAAGCAATCACTGCATTGTTATTTTCTGTAGGGCGGTGATAATATTTAGATTTTGTCCTGAGATTTTGACAACGGCTATCGGCAGTGTTAAGTTTTCTGGCCCATCCGGCTGCACAGACCGCAACTACGCACACGCTCCTTGAATCGGGTTGTGGGTTGCCATGTTGTGGTGACAGATGGGTTGAAATTGTATGTAGTGTGTCAGTTGTGTGTGTAGATTGTGTTTGATGGACAATCTGTCAACATGGGTGACGTCACACAAACATATAAATGTATGGATCCATACGTGACTATCATTCATATTGAAATTTGAGGGCCATGCAAATTATGGGAGTTTCCTGGGAGAAGTAACAAATTAGGAGGGTGCTGGGAGAAATAAATACGGGAGAAACACGGGAAAAATGAGAGTGTTGGCAGGTCTAGACATGACTCAAGCAGAAATCATGGACGAGGTAATGTGTTAAAGTTTTGCAAGTTATGTTTAGTCATGTTCGCCAGCTTCCTTCCTCACTCTCTGATGTATTCCAGTTTTCCGCAAGTTATAGCAACCACTGTTGGAAACATGTTGGACAATGTAAGTACACAACTTAGCAAAACACATAACATAGGTGTAGTTGTTTTTATACATTTCAGTGTGGAAATGTTACATAATATAGATTCAAGAGGTGCATCATAAAATCCATCATAAAATGATTAGGATATGTCATCAATGATTAAGGAAACATGATAGGTTGATATATTGGCTTTTTTAGAACAATGCTACAGCCAGTAAAATTAAATCATTCGAGTTAAAATTAATACCAAATGTTCGCCACATGAGTTAGTGTTTTAGTCTTTTTGTTTATGAGTTGTAAGAGAGTCATTAATAATCTTTTTAGAAGGGGTAGCTGTTTATGTAACGGTTAAATTGAACAAAATGTTAATGGAGTCTGGCAGGCAGTGAGACAGGCAGCGACTTAACTCAAAGTCCAGAGTGTGTATTTTCAGAGCTTTTGGGATAACAAGGTTACAGCTGATCAACTTCAGGGTATCTTCATATTTTCCATTTCGAAATTCCAGACTTTTCCAGACCCAAATTTCCATCTTAGTACAAAATAGCAAGAGGTTTATTTTGTTTAAAAAAAAAAAAAAATCTAAATCAAACTGTTAACATGTTAATTACATTCTGATGATGTATGCTTATGTTGCCAAATAATTGCCAGGATATTGTAGCCAGGGACTCAAACAGGTACTCAAAGAAATCGATTAGAAAGGAAGGACGTAAACTAACTGGTTGTACACATAATTGTAGTATTGCCCATTAACATACTGACTAAATATTATATTCTTCCCCCATATTTTTAGTCTCTTTGATAAATCACAACTTTAAATGAGTAGAAAAAAAGTTAAATAATTGAATTTGCAGTGTCTGTGCAGCCTGTATACTCGTGTCGATGAACACAGCCATAAAGGTATGTCGAAACTCTACAGATAACTACATCACTGCATTACTCATACATGTTTAGAAAAGTTTAATACTTTATTTATTGTTGAAAGATATTGTTGATATTGCCATTATTCTGGAAACAATAGTTTTCCATGGCATGCATATTTTTTCTGTTTTCAAGACCTTGAAATAACTAAATTCCAATTCCATACCTCTCCATACTTTTCCATACTCTGTAGGGAAACCTTCAACTTACAGTCTAGGACTCGTTGCACTCGTATTGCGTGTGTGAGGAGGGGTGGGGGGAAACTTGCTTTAAACATAGATTACATATTAAATAGGGACTCAACCTATTTAATATACCATGTAAGGCTCCAACGTGTTATTTGGACTGCAGTACTCATTTTTGAACACAAGGTTCTCGCATGTCGCTCATTTCACCTGACATCAATATACTGGTACACCGCGGCACTCCTTCTCTGCACATCGTGCTTCAAAATTCTGGCCAGCGAGGCGGACTGTGGAGCCAATGGTGGTAAAAGAGGAGCCGCTCATCTCTTGTGTCACACAGGCACAGCCTACTCAGACGGTAATATTCCTACCTCACTTCCCCCATCCCAGCAATCACTCGCAGCCATTCCTGCCCCAGCTGGGTGATGAGAAACAATGAATTTATATCCGACGTGCTGCCATTCTTTTCTCTCTTCTACACAAGAGTCCTGTGCTTCCCTCTCTCCCCTCTGCCGCCTTGCCATTGGCGGTTGGTAAATGGACTAAAGCGCCACTCAATAGGCCGATGCACTCCGTCAAGGCGAGGGGGCTTGACCTTTCCTGGCGTGGGGAAACGCAATTCATATCGGCCCCAGACCAGCTGCCCGCTAAACGAACATCTCATCCAATTTCCAGACGCTTGCAACACAAAAAACAGGAGTGGGGGGTGGGTATGTGTTGGGTGGGTGGGTGAATGGGGGGGGCTGTAGCTAGAGTGGGGCTTGGGGAGAGGGGCTTGTGGGCAGGGAAGTCCTGATGGATTTTAGATTGGTTTCTCAATTTCTCTTCAGTCAGAAGAGGCGGGGGGAGAGATGAGACAAAGAGGAAAAACAAACACCAAATACGTGAACACACACACCAGACAGGCTGGAAAAAGGTTGCTTAAACTGACCTCGTGATTTACTGATTATTTATTCACTTGTCGATGTGTTTATTATGCCGAGTTGTTAAATGATTTTATGGGATTTCACTTGATATATCAGACTGCACCCTTTTTTTGGACTGAATCTAAATCATCAACACCAGACAGACTATTAATGACGGACCACCAAGAGAGACGGTTACTGTGGAGACCGCATTCCCCCAGGACTTACTCATGACAAACACACAAACAAGAATATAAACACACAAATGCAGCACACACAAGGAACCCACAACCATACACACACACAGTCAACTCCCCTTGCTGAATGCACACGCACTCGTAGTTGCAAACACACGACCATTTGCTGTAACGGAAGGTGTTTTAGTGCGCGTAGCAGTTCATTCAACACTTGGGTGCTTTTAAAGCATGATCATTTATTAAATAAAAGAAGTTGGTGCGCGCTGCAAAAAGGCAGAGTAAATTAAATGTAGGATTTGTCATCATATACACACGCGATGTGAGACAAGTCCATTCGGATGCAAGGCAAGCAAACTGTCTGAGAGAGAAATGAGGATCTGTCCCGCACACGGGGATGTTTTTGCATGTGTGGGTGTGTGTGTGTGCACAGTATGTGTGAAAAGGCGAGACAGAAAGAAGACACACACACACACGCAGAGAAATTAAAAGTGGACTGTGCATCAAAGCAGCACTGTGGCCTAAAAGGGACAGTTCACCCCAAAAACATAAATACATGTTATTCCTCTAGCTTGTAGTGTTATTTATCATCTAGGCAGTTTTGGTGGGAGTTGGTGAGTTCTGGAGATGTCCGTAGAGTTGTCTGTAACTAAGAATAATCCACAGACCTTGTTGTGAGCAGTTTTATGTAGGAGCTACTTTCTTTTTAGTCAAAAGTAGTAACTACAAACAATGTTGTAACTAAGTTCTTTCTAGTAGAAGGAAAGGAGTTCCGGTAGATTCTACTGCAGAAATAAACTAGTACCTGAAACTGCTCACAACAAAGGCCTTGGATTATCTTGAGTAACTGGGTCATGATTTCTGGAAACGTTACTGTTTATTTTTTCAAATGTATTCTTTTGCCATTTGAGTTAAAGCCCTGCACAGGTCCAATTTTGCATACCCACACCCACAAAACTGAGAACCAGAACCGACCCGTTATCCCGTTATCAGTTCTCAACCGACGTAGTGCCCATGCACCTTGCAGCTGTCAATGTGTTTCCATAGTGACGACAGGCCTAGCTTGCAGCTATCAAAAGCTAATACTTTTTACAAGCAGCAAAGCCACTGACAACTTTATTCTCACAGTCTTTGAGTGCATTATTGTATTTTATCTGTTGTATCAGATCTCACCATTTTTACCCATTCCTGCACCTGTGAATTTAAACAAATACATTTTTTTACCTGTTACTCAACGTTTTTGCGGGTCACCCAGGTACCCAACCTGCTGCAGGACTCTGTTTCTTTACTTTGAACACCACATGTGCCATTTAGTCCCATTATATTGGAAAGAAGGCAGACATCTCTACGGCATCTCCAAAACTCTGCAGCTCACACCAAAACTGACTAGATGGATAAATAGCACTACAAGTAAGGGGGAAAATATGTATTTTTGATTTTGCAGTGAACTGTCCCTTTAAGTCCCTTCTCTGTCTTGAAGATGGCTGCATTAATTGGACCACTGTCTATTACCATATCCTGTATGTATAATACATTTTACACATATATGTTCCCGTCGTCATGTTCCTTCCTTTTCCCCTTTTTGCTGTTTGAATAAATATTTGACGCATCATATATTATTTATCAGACACTAGCTTCATTTATCGAGTGGAAATAATATGGTATATATTTCAATTTTGTTACGGCTGATCTACATTTTACCATTTGCTGCAGGGGATGTCACAGACCTCGGTGGCTGAGCTGGAGAGGGCTGCTCCAAAGACGCCTATACTGTGGCATGCGGACAAACGCGCTTACGCATAAACAGAGACACACAAACAAGCACAGACACACACAGGCACAAGGAGGTAAACAATTCCCACTTTTGAGAGCTCGATTTATGCCTTGGGCTACAAACCAATCATAGCTCTGCTGTATGAGCATGTTTTTTAGATAAACAACTGGTATTGGTAATTTGGCACAGCTCCCTTGGACACGGCGATGTGTAAGCAGTGTGTCCTTAAACTGTGAGTATACCAAATGAGCCACACAGCAGCACCGAGTCACATCCAGGGACATAGCGCCTGAGGTCTCTTGGGTGTGCTGCTGTTCCCTGTAGCCCTGTGTCTGTCTGCCGATGTCTGCATGGCAGTGTTAGGCCTGGCCCAATTAAACCTATTTAGAGAGCCTTCAGCCCTCGGCTCACCAGGGACTCAACATGTCATCCTACCTTCCACAGACATGTGACTTCCTGCCTGTAACAAAGACGGCTCATGTGGTATGATGTAACCATTCAACATTTTGGTGAAATATGCACTTTTCCACACTCAGATTGAGTGTTTGTTATTCTTATTGCTGAAGTATCAGTGATACCTGTTTTTTGGGGCGACTGTCCTCGGAGCTGCCTTCATTCTTGGTGGTAGTGATGGGAGGGATGTGGGATGTGGGTTGGCTACACGGACGGAGATCAGATTTCCTACACCCCACAAAAGCAAACACAGCTAGTCGGCAGTGTGTGCCGTGCATCCCCGGAGTCCAACTGCTGCTCTGAAACCAATTTAGCAGCCCATGCTGGATGGAGTAAACCTCTGCCCCCTCCCTCGTTTTCTCTTCTATCCATCCATCCCTCCCTCCCTTTCCTTTCCTTTCCTTTCCTCTCCCTTCTGTCTCTACTCAGCTCTCCTCTCCCTGAGCGTTACTCTTTGGAAGACACAGTGAGACAGAGGGAGAAGGAGGGAGGAAAGGGTGGGAGAGTTTGGGCATGAGAAGGGGGGAAAAAGAGGGGAAAGGGTTCTCTTCTTTCTGAAATCATGCTCTGGATCAGTCTGGAGAGGCCTAGTGTGTTTGGATTGGCATGGCGGCTGGCAGACGACAGGGGGAGGTGGAGCTGGAAGAGAGTTATAAATAAACATTTCAACAGGGCTGGGGAGAGGTGTCGGCAGGCCTCAGGCCACGGACCTTCCCCGGGCTCATTGGCGCCCCTCCAGGTCACATTACATGAGTAAACTGCCGCACAGCAACACTGTGTGTGCGTGTGTATGCGTGTGTGTGTGTGTGTGTGTGTGTGTGTGTGTGTGACAGACTGAGAAAGACAGAGAGAAGAGACCTGAGAAGGTAGAGTGCATGTTGAAGGCCTCACTATGCCAAAGTCAATGCACATAGACAATTAGCATATTATTACATAAAGACAAAATGTTCCATTCACACTCACTGAATATGCACTAAGATGTTGGTCTGTAATGAAGAATTCTCATTCATTCATATCCATTAAACATTAACCACTGAAAACCAACACTGCCCTGTTGTCAGGTGAAACCCTTGTCACAGGATTTATATAAAATGTAGTTTAGTTTATTCATTATTTAGTTTAGTTAATTTATAGTGTATATTTTTGCTTAAGTGATCCTTGCAACTTATCAAAGACACAGTGGTTAATGGACATGGACATGTGGCCAGGAATCGTGTTTCCTGACATTTACATGTACCTGATTTTGACGCCAGGGAAGCAAAGAAGGCATGCAAAAGTGTGTGACTGTAATGTCACAACAAGGTGGGATTTGTTGGAGAAATATAAGCGATGAAGACACCAAAGTATATTTTGGTTGTATGTGGTCAAGTCTGCACAGATATTAAAGAGACATATTGGCATGCAAATTGATGGCAGCGTCGATGTTTGCAGTTATTTCCCAGCCTGAGGATGCGCGATGCAATCCATGTGCATTCTGGTCAGATTCTTCCCAGAAATCCAACATCCCTGACACAAAATGGCAACCACTAATCCATGTTTCAGTGCTCAGATTCCAGTTGTTTCTGCAAGTTGCAGCGATCTACTTGCTTCCCTTTTCTTTAGCTTTTAGCAGTCTGTAAAAAGAGAGGTCTGATTTCTTGTTGAATCTATTTGTACAGTCAATCACACAACAGCTCTTTTAAGCTGAGTGCTAACACCATAGGTGTAGTTCTGCTGGAGCACACCGGAATGACGCTTTGCCACTTTTTTTTTCCTCCTGTGAGTAAATAGAATACTCACAGTAAGCAAAATCCTTTTGAGCAATCGAAGATCCAATTATCACTAAAGTGTATTGCCCCGATCAGACAGAGTGCAGTTTCTGCAGTTTTTTAGATGTTTTGATGAGAAAAGTGTGATGCAGATTCGCAGTCGCAGCAGTGAGACAGAGACACAGTGAGCAAGTGCTTATGTAAACTCAGTATTCATGAATATTCTGAACATGATGAAACTATTCATAACATCAGTCTAACATTTGATTGTGTGGTCAGTTATAGTTGAGTAATATATGTAAAATTACTACTGTAGGAACAGTGGCTAAATTACCTGTAACAAGCCACAATTTAAGTGTGTCTCATAGGCACGCTCCGGTGCTAAAACAAATACCATAACACCGCTGACTAACACTGCCACTCAGTCATCATTTCTGCCTCTCAGAGGTAAAACTACAGTGAAATCTGCCCAATATGACGATAAGAATCAGAATTAGAACCAGGTTTATCGCCAAGTAGGTTTACACATACCTAGCACATAATATATATATATTGTGAAAAAACAAGTACTGCAAGTCAAGAAGCAAAAACAGAAAATAGAAAATTGACAAAATATGGGCATACAATGAAAACATGAACAATAAGTTATTAAATGAAAGAGCTGCACAGTTTTGTGCAGGAATGTGCAGAGCATTCACCAGGGAATGTGCAAAAGTTCACAGTATGGAGTATAAGAATATTAAAAATGTGACAAATGGTAGTAAAGTATGACTGTTTGCAACCTTTTCCTTTTATGTACAATATAAACAGTAAACATACTATATCAAGACTATCTGAAAAATAAACACAACATAAAGTTGTCTGTATTTACACACGCATACAAGTCTAAGCCTTGATGCATAACCACATCGAGGAGAAATAAGATGAAAAATGAAAATGTTGCAGTTCTGCCAAGCACCTAACTGGCATTTTGAGAGAAGCCACAGGGGTAAAGAGCAATACAGTGGATCCAATCCTGGGAACGAGAACAGACGCCCAGTACTTTGCCCTCCTCTGCCCAGGCTGAAAGCTGCGGAGTTGGACACTGGACTAAGAAACGTTGGCAGCAGCGCCAGGACTCTGCACTACTTATGTGTTTTGGAATGCCAAAAATGGATATTAGTATAAGGTGTGGCCTGAGGAAAGGTTACAAGAATGTTATGTACCGTGTCTGTATTTACAGATGTACGCCTCACAAAACTGAAGATCCCTGTAAGAATCTGTGTGCAGCTACACTCTGTGTTTTTTGACTTCTTTGTCCAGTATAAACTCAACCTCCCAGATGGTTTTCCACCCAATCAGGCCTCAGCACTCCCCTCGGGTTCCCCTGTGCAACTCAGGGTCACGGTTGCGGGGCAGATCCCACAGTTCTGCTATAGGAAAAGAGACATTTTGGTTTCATGGTTACTTATTGCAGGCAGATTTTTATGGTTGTGTTTTGGCAAAGAGGACTGGTGCTTTTGGCTCGAGCTGTCCACATCTGCACTCCACGGGGGTTGTGCCTTCACTTCAACCTCTGTGTAAGAAAAATGGGCAACGGTGATCATAATTAACTGGCTACTCTAAGGTGGGGACAACAATCTATAGAACTGTGCTGCAGAACAAAATGTGTTTGTACAAATTATTGTGTTCGAAGGCATTTTTTGTGGCTGCACCATTTATAGCAGCTAACTTTGGGACTTCTTGAACACATTAAGGCTTTCATGAAAAATAAATCTTCCAATGGCAAGCTGAAACGATAAAACACAGTTTTTAAAGGGCTAAAACAAAGAAAACTATTAGAAGGACTGGTGGATCCAGCTGCATTTTAAATTAAGATGAAAGGGGAAAAAAGAGAAGGAAAAGAACTCTGAAGAAAAAAAAGAACTCAAAGGGAAATGTAAACCACAAAATGCTATGAAGTCAGAGCAAGCCTATCTCTTTTTAGTCAATTGCGGTTTTGCTCCACGATTTACTATAAAAACCTGGCAGTGTCCTTGGGGGCTAGTTAGCAGATCCCCCTGATATGACTGGAGCTGGGTGGCTTCACCACATGCTTGGCTGGGGGTGAAGTGACTCATAAACACTTGGAGGCTGGGGTGTGTGTGTGATCATCCACCTGTGGAGAGACTGCACCGCCTGGAGTGCAAACAGACACAACTGACCCTCTGTCTGACAGTCAGAAGACTGAAGGGTTGACAAAATACTTGTTTTTGTTTTTTAATGGTAGTAGAATTATGATAATAATTTGTTGATTTGACAACTGCTGCTGTAGCTTCAGTAAAAAGTGACAAAGTTTGCAATGACAGAAAACTAAAGCTGCGTTTTCACCACAGGAACCTTCCCCAGGCACCAGGAACCTTTGAAGGAACTCATTAATTTCCATCAGAGGTACCAGGGACTACAGTTTTAGAAGCAACAGATGTTAACTAATACAACAAAGGGTTCTTTGGATTTTCCCCATAAGAGAACCCATTTTGGTTCCTGGGTAAAACCTTTTATAAAACTTCCACTTGGAATCATTTCAGAGAGTTCTACATGGAACCCTCTCTGGGGCTCCTACTCAAAACTTCTAAGAGTGCTAACAAGAACCAACCCAGAGGGTTGTTCAAAGAACCTTTTAGTATCACAATGCTTTTATCTAGAACACACTCAGAGGGTTCTACCAGGGACCTATTTATATTCCAAGGGTTTTACCTATCCTATCTAGAACCCTTCTATATTATAGCACAAAGAACCTTTGACGAGAGAATTCTTCAAGGATTTCTTTGAAGAACTCTTTCATCCAAAAAGAGTGCTTTGGATGAAAAGGGTTCTTATTGGAACCCATGTCATACAAAGAACCCACAACAAACCCTTTCTTTAAAAAGTGTTCTTCAGAAGCCACTGGTTCTGGGTAGAACCTCAGCCTTTCAGGAAGAACTCCTTTGGAACTCTTATTTCTAGCCTAAGCCTAAGTTCCAGGGACATTATTTTAGCCCCCAAAACTCCCTTTTTGGGTGGTGGTACTGTCCATGAGTACAGGAACTTTGACCTGACATGCCAGATGACCCATCTGGGAAGTCGTCCATAGAAACTGTTTGGGAAAGGGTGGGCACTTTCAAGAAAACCCTTGGCAGGTGATTGGATGAACCATCTGTCACACGGGCTGATTTCAAACAGTCAGATCAACTCGCGGAAGAAGAGCGAAAACATCTTTTCCATGGAGAGAATCCTTCAGTGCTGTTCTTTGCTCTTCTTTCAATGAAGAAATACTGTCTAGTTCTGATATAACTGATGCTATCACAGTATCTACGCTAACCTCTTCAGGAGCCGCCATTGTTTGTTCGAGACAAGTCATTTCCATGGACACTTCTCACTGTCAGCACACCCAAAACCAGACCCTAGCTGCCAGTAGTCCCTCTGAGAACGTGGATTAACTTGCACCACCTCTGGCGCGGACACAAACAGATAGCTTGTAGCCACAAACCTGTTTATTTTTTGTTCACTGTGCTGTGATACAACACGGAGTTACACAAGAAAGCATCTGACAGATGGACTGAGGACTAAATCCAGGGCTTATTGTGCATTTACGCTGAGGACGCAATCCAGCATCGTTGTTGTGTAGTCATCCACAAAAATAACATGTAAAAACAGCCGTTGCTTTTTTGTATATCAGCGGACAAATTTTCCTTATCTTTGTGGTGGAAACGCAGTCAACAACAGGCTAAAGGAAACTTCTAGTTCCTTGAAAAGTAGTTCCTGGGATTAAAAGTTCCAGTACTTTGGGTAGAAACGTTGCTTATGACTCTCAAACAACTTTCCAAACTGTCTGCACTGTCTAACAGCAAAAAAACAATAAAATCAGGTTTTTCCAAATCTCGGGTTGTGGAAACAGTTGGGTAGACGTACATCGAGATCAAGATTTCTTTTTAACAGTACAGTCTGACAACTATAATTGATTGATTGTATAGCACGTACTGAACACATTTTTTTACATGTAGTTAAAGAAAGCGTAAAAACACAATGTGTAGCTTTGGTTTATTTTATGGTCTAGGTCTCTTTTTCCCACATATATGTTATTACACATCTGTTTTTTCTCCTTTTTTGTTCATTCAGAGGGAGAGAAATGGGGATACAGATAGGGGGAGGAAAAGCAGTGCAATACTATTACCATTTCCTGTTTCTGTGGAGCCAGGGGTCTTCTGGGAGCGAGCTGAGAGGAGTCCTGGCCGCCAGCCGCCTCTGATGGGCCAAGACATACTGTGGAATGGGGAGAAAAATCATGAAACCTGCCTGCAGAGAAACCACTTTTAAATAATCCCAACACAAGGCTTGGAGCGCTCCTCATACACCGCCACTGCCTAATGAGAAATTAACTTAAAATCAGATAAGCACTCAAAATAATCACAGGAATCGTTGCATATTGCGGTGCCTTAACTGTGGCCACATTTTCTGTGAAAAATCTCTTTTCCTTGAATATTACCTCTCTGTGTTCTCTTTGTTGCACTTCTGGATAAATCTAGTCGACTCAAAATACTCGCTCTAGGCATCTCATCTTTACAACAGTGAAGCAACTGTTTCTAATTAAATTTTAGTATCATTTTCCGAATAGTCTTTACCAAGAAAACATTCTTATAACTCTGAGTCTTTTACACTGTGGGTTTTCACTATAAACACTCATAATATTACACCACAACTTTACTGCCAAAAGAGAAAAAGAAACGGAAACATTAGCAATGGAGTTTGCCTGGTGGAGGCTGGGTGAAAATATGAACAGTATCTATTAGGGCATTAACCAACATGCTCTAAAATAGCCTGCGCTTAGTAAACTTAACAATCTCAATATTGGTACATTAATGTTGCAGCACTAGAGCTGTTTTGTATAAAACAATTTATATTCTTTCGGAGCAAACTGAAAAATTTAATTACTGGTAGAGAGACTATGATGACTGAAGATGTTATGGTTGTACGACTCTAAGGTTTCTTGTAATTCGTATAATTAAATACATCTTTTTCCTTGGACTAAAAACCCACTAACACCCACAAACATCTGGGTTTTGTCTTCAATGGGAAAGAGTTTAATCGGCATTCACTCCCAGGTCAAATGACTCTGCAGCAGTCACGGATATTTAGCGGCTCCAGCTCCAATCGGCAATGATGGAAAAGTGTCAACTGGGTTTTTGGCAACAGGCAATGAAAGCCTCTGTCACCTATATCAGTATACTCTGCAACTCTTCTGCTGCTTTTTCCCACATGTGCTGTTTGGCTTGACTTGGTTGACGCCCTGGCTTGTTTGTATTTCTCTAAACCAATCACAATTGTCTTGGGCGAAGCTAAGCCCAGGATGCAGTGACCGCTCCCCTGCAAGATAGTGTTGAAGCGGAACTTCAACATTTGCATGTGGGGAGGCGAGCCCTAACACTGAAACGTCTAAATCACTGCAAAAGAAAAGGTAACAGCTGTTAGCTTGTTTGCCTCCGTACCGTCAGCATCCGAGGGGCTAATTTGCCCTTTTTAGCGTGTAAGATGCTATTTCAGAGGTAGCTATTGTTTCCCAGAGAAAATGCAAATAATGGATACTGCAAGTCCAATTAAAACACGTTGTCTAATACCCACAAAGTCCGTCTGCTGAGTCAGACTCGACTCTGTGCATCAGCCCAGCAGGGTGGAGTTTCAATTCACTTGATTGTGTTGATTCATGACGCGCTTGTCTATAGTCGAGCTGCTGGTCAGTGGATAAAAATTTCCTTTAACTTCTTCGCAATAAAAGTCTCCCCTTATTTTGTTATCTAAAAGCTTTTATTGTGAAGCAGCAAAATCAGGAAGTGTTGCATTTTCATCAGAAGTAACTTAACACAACCTCTGTCCACCTGAAAATGAACATGAAACAGCAAATAACCTGCAAGTACAAACAGCAACACAAGAGAGAAACTAAACTCCAAACCAGAGAGATTCAGTTAGAATCTACAAAAGATATTTTTAATCTCTTTCTACCTGCTCCATTTCCAGTGCACATCAGCTAAAAAACAGAAAGTAATCTACTGGCAATAAGAAAAATTATTTAAAAAAATTATACAATTATTTTAGCAGGTTTACCTACGTTTAAAAAACATACATACACACGCCAATTTTGGTGGAAAAGCAGCATAATTTTTCAGATTATTTGGTGAGAGTATTACACACAACTACAGCTACAAAGTAACCATTTTTACATTGAAGCATCAGGAACCTAAACTGGAAATCCGTTTAGCAAGGGATAAGCTAAATACACAAATACATGTATAAGAGGTAAATGTTGAGGAGCCCACCCTGTAGGAGACCCCCTCTCTCCCCTAACGGTGCTACCCAACACAACCTCGAGCCCTGCCAGCATGCTGCTCTCCTGACAGGCTCTGACTCTGAGGCCCAGAGAAAACAAACTGGCTCTGATTGTGAAAATAGTGCCGTAGGGCCCTCCTGGTGCCCGCCGCTTATCTCACACAAGGCAAGCTTTGTATACTGTGGGGGCTCCTTGCTGGCCCTCGGCCGCCCCACCAGGTGGAGACTTCCAGGGCTGAACTCTCCTCTTCCATCAGCCCCCCTCCCTCCATCACTTTCCCTCTCTGCCCTCATGCGTACCATGCCGCCTCCATTGAGACCAATGTGTATATTTTGAAAGGGGAGCATCAGGAAATTGATCCGCAGGCCTCACACTGCTCTGTGGGCAAAAGCAATTCCTTAACAGTTGGAGATGATGAGACTTTCCGACCATGAAATGCCAAACATTATTACACATACACAGTAGTTTTAATAAAAGTTTCATATATGAAAATGCCATTTTCATTGACGATGAGCATATATTCAAGCAGAGGATAAACAATGTTGGGGAGGTGTAGCACAACTTGTAGTGACGCTACAAGCTGAACTACATTTCCCAGGACCTTTTGGGTAGTAAAACTATTTTCCGAATCATATATCATGTCCCATATCAACCTATTACATCTTATTTTCTCTTGTGTGTGGAAATGTGCTGCGGACTGGAGTCTCTGACAGCCTGATTTATTTGTTGTTGTTTTTTTCATGATTGTTATGTATTATATTTCATAACAGTAGATGTTGCTTAATGTGAAATAGCTTCAATGTGTTAAGCTACTTCATCTCAGTAGCTTGTAGTGTTGCCTGCTCCAACAAAAAAATGTATAAGTTGCTGTAGCCTGGGTTGCCAGGTCTGTGTGACAAAACCAGCCAAACAGTCAATAAAACCAGCACCAGAGAGCATATGTACATCATATTTGCGTGTGTTTATGTGGACATGCACGTAACGTATACGGGGTCCGTGTGTGCATGCTTATCTGCAGTTTGGTAGAGTTCAGGAATAAATAAATTATTTGATTAAAAAAATGTATGAGTGTTTATATATATTATCAGTGTAATTTGCATGTGAAATAGGTCAACCCATCCTGCA
Source organism: Lutjanus argentimaculatus (assembly GCA_034769285.1). NCBI lineage: Eukaryota > Metazoa > Chordata > Actinopteri > Lutjaniformes > Lutjanidae > Lutjanus > Lutjanus argentimaculatus. The sequence goes on from JAWZSL010000017.1 coordinate 16,640,300, forward strand.
GGGGAAAAAAAAAAAAATCTTGCAGCAAAACATCAAAATTCCGTGGGAAAAATGCAGACCTGGCAACCCTGGCTGTAGCTTGTCTGGTGTAGTTTGTCTTGGGTGCAGAGAAGAGCTACTAAACTAACTCCAGGTCTGGAAGAGATGTTATATCAAGAGAGGTTAAAAAATTACAATTACCAGCTCTAGCATACAGGAGACATACAGGACATGATTGAGGTCTGTAAGCTTGTTCAAAGAATATTTCACAGCAGAGTCTGCTGTCCATTTTTGGAAAGATAGGTGTGAGTTTAGAAGAAAGTCCTTAAAAGTATTTCCACTTTAGTGCGTCTCTGATAAAAGAAAAACATTCTTCATGCTTCTTGCTTTAAAATCATGGAATGAGCTTCCAGAAAATGTGATGTGAGCTCAGTTGTAGAATCTGGTTTGGGGATTTATAACCTATACCAGAAAAAAAAAAAAAAAATCAATAAACTTAACTGATTCCCAATTAAGGGGTATAGTTTGTAGCTTCACAAGCTACTGTTTGAATAAAAGATGCTTCCCCAATACTGAAGTTAAAGAACTACACCAACAATGAGTCACCTTACCCAGAATCTGATGACAGATTTGGCATCAAATGATTGATGTGAAGTTTGTGAAAGACTCCCTTGAATTGTATCTTTATTCATATTTGTGTCTTGTGTTAATCTTTCTTGTAACTAAGATATCTTGACACATTTGAATGTGATGTTACTGCTCATGTGGCTTTATGTCCCTCGTTTCCTCCATGTGAGTATTTCCCTGAGGAAGACCTGCAATTCAATGTCATATCTGATCTTATCAAACAAAAGTCTGCAAAGGAAGATCTTGTATTCTTGAAAGTAGTACCAAAGAATGCATTTTTTCAGTCCCCTAGCTTAGCTTGTGCATGAGAAAACAGGTGGATATGTTGTAAGTGCAGATGTAAAACAAATATTAGTTTCGCAATCTTGGATTATTTCCAGAGAAACAAATTACTCTTACATATTTCTAGATACGTAAGATGAAAGACACTGAAAACAAAATATAGATCAAGATTTCTTTTATATGTTTTGGCACACAGGAGAGGGACAGCATTCAGCACCTGTTTCAGAAGTTCATCAGGTTACAGCAACGTAGGAGGAAAATTGGATAAGAAACCTGGAAAGAGAATAAAAGACTGGTCATCTTTACAAGCTCTCATGAATGTAATTATTTTCAATAACACACGTTGCAAATATGCAAATATGTGTTGGCACACACCCAAGACAGCAAAGCAGAGATGTTAGACCACTAATAGGATAGCATTGCCACTATGGTTGCTGGGCATGTCTATTGGAGTGATATTTGACAACAATCAAATGGCTGCCTGTCTGTCTGATGTTCAGCCAAGACAGATTGTCAGTATAAGAACAGATGCTTCAGTGCTGCTGGCTTCAAAATAGCTGGAAACAATATTTGTATCGGCATCATTCGAAAGTCAATGATAACTCACCCACAGCTATGAGTGATGTTTTCCCTGAGGTCACGAGCCAAGTCAAACTTCCAGCTGTGCCAAGCTGGCTGTGTAATAAAGATAGTTACCGGAGGCTATTTACTGAGACCATCAGCAAATATGTAACAACAGAGTTTAATGCCAGAAAATGATTAGTGTTCATAAGTTAATTTGCCTAAAATCCAATCTAATTACAGCATCTATGACAAAGACACGTCTCTACCTTGTAGAACAAGCTGACCTCCCCATTTGTGGTAAAATCACTGGGTGCAGGTCAGGGAAATGGTTCTGTTGGTCTGCATTTCTTCTCTTTTTTATGTGAAGTCAAAATTCCTCAATTAAGTTAAGTTTCATGCAATAATTTGGGGTGAAGTAAATTTGAAGTGAAATTTAAACATATCAATGTCGGTGTCACTTCAGTAACGTCTGGCCAATGTCCCAGAAGGCGATTCTGTGTGCCTGCTCTAAACCAATTTCAAGTATAGCACACAGCAAAACATAATCTAATGGGATAGTGTACAAATTACATAAACTTTTAAGGACATTTTGCATGTCATGTCTATGAATTTTAAGCTTTTTGCATGTACTTTTAATGGAAGTGGTAACAATATGTGACCATCATCGTCATAGTCAGGTGACCTTGGTGATCTTCGACATGGTTAATGTTGTTAACGGTCACAGTTTGGTTAGGTTTAGGTAACAAAACTACTTGGTTAGGTTTAGGAAAAGATCATGCTTACATAAAATAAGTTAGGTAAGTTATGTACGTTACTTCAGTTAACTTTATGGGCTTTTCACACTACATTTAACCCCAGGCTAAGAAAGCTTTCACACTCGCAGACTCCAAAGTGAGCTAACTTAAACTTTAGCATAGAGCCTACTGACCCTGCTCCAGAGCAGGGTTAGTCCTGAGTTTGTGGGGTTATCCCCTGGAAATCTACTAAACCCAAGGCTGAAAGGTATCAGTGAGAAACAGGGCTAAATGATTAAAATGCACTCAAGAAACTTTCTATAATGTTCACTTGAATGCTAATTAGCAAGTCTTAGCATGCTTCTGTAACTTAAGATAAAATAAGGTAAACATTACACATTACACATTACATTAAACATTATACCTGTTAAACATCAGCTTATTAGCTTGTCATAAGCACAGCCTCATGGAGCCACATGGCTGTACACGTTTTGTCTTCTTGTTATGTGTAAAATCAGTTTGAGTTTGAGCAAAAATAAAGGAATATCGATGCCAATATGCAAAGCAAATAAATAACAACCAACCTGAAAACCTCAGCAATGTGCTTCTCAAAACACCTCTGTAGATTGAGTGCCAGGGGCTCTCTTGCCCTGAGTTCCGGCTCAAACTTGCAGCCTGGTAGAAATCCACCTGGCAGACTTAATGGCCCAAACCCACCAGTAACCTTAACCACTTGATTGATGGAGCTTGATGTGGGCTGTACACAGCCTTTAAACTGGTTTACATGTGGGTGGACAAAGTGCTAACTGTTGTTGCCAGTTGAGAAAAAGTGAGTCGTCCTTACGCAAATGCCTTACATAATGGATAAGTGAGGCAGTTGTTGGTGAAGAAACTTGTGGCACTGGGATGGTTTCAGTGAATTTATCCCTGTGTGACTGCTGAACATTGAGGTAAAGATTAAGACTTCATAAAGAAGACCATGCTGACGTGAAAACCTGATCATCGCTGATGATTTAGATGGCTGAACTTTTTCTCCTACCACATTCCACAGCTGTCAACAATTTTGGAACAATTTAGAATAATTTTGATGACTTTTTTTTTTTCTCAAGTAGACTCGTGCTAGTTTGTTTTCCAGTAACGCTGCAATCTTTTTATCATGCACTCATTAGTTGATTCTAAGTAAATTGACAACAGCAGGCATCTCTAGTTGACAAAAATTATCTTGGAAATTTCAGTGATGATTCAGGGGGATGAGCGCAATTGATTGAGAGCATAAGCTTGGTGACAATTACCAAAATTAAAAAGTAGATCCTCTTACACTTTGCTCATTGATTAAAGCTCCAATGTGCAACAGTTTTGATATTACCACCAAATCAAGGGTTGCTAGTATGAACCCCCCCCTGAGAATCTCAATATGCAACTGCTTTAGTGACAGTATCTAATATACAATAAAATCATGGCAACTCATCTCAGTGCACGAGCTCACACAAGCTGACTATTCACAAAAAACAATAAAGTTGATCAGTTTGACCATGAAATATCTTGTCTTTGTAAGTTAAGTTCCTTTCTTAAGGTATTTTCAGACAGAAAGCAATGCACATCTCACGTCATTCACATGAATTTGACCTGTGAACCGTTTGGGCAAACATCCATTGCACCAACTGTGCATTAGCTATAAGTTGGCCTGGTCATGACTGTGCGAGTGTGCTGAGTGTTCAGTGCAGATTCTGACTGAACTCAGAACTTACCAGAAACTATGGTTCATCATGTTATTTTGTCCAAAAGAGGAAACTAAAGGGATGCTCATGTCACTCTGTGTCTGCTTGATGAGTGAGAAGTGTTGTCGACACATTGGCAGAACTTTCTGTTCCTCTTAACCACTGAAACAATAACTCCATATAACCATGATCACACTCTTCCTGAGCCTTAACCAAGTGTTTAAATTGTTGAACCCTAACTATTTACTGTATGAGGCAAATTGGCAAACACTGAGTCAATTTGGAAGACATTGGGAAGTTATCAACGTTGTCATTTACATGTGAGAGCTTATACACATACATTCAAACTACATATGCTTTACACTGCAAACTGCAAAGAGAGGTCTCAGTGTTTGTCTGCCTGTCTGCCTCCCAATTTGTTAAATACAGCAGCCTGGTCAGTGGTTCTAAGCTTCAATCAGTGATGCTGTAGGTACACCTCTAGCGTCAGTTTTGCACATACAGGACTTCATGGTCAAGTTAGGAATAATAAATATGGAACATCTGGGTAGAAGAACAACTTGGTTAGGAAGCAAAAAGTTGTAGTTTTATTCAACAAGACTACTTGATTAGGTTTAGGAAAAGATCATGGTTTTGGTTAAAATAAGTAAGCAATTTCACGTATGTAACATCATTTAAAAACAAATTAACGTTGACTTTTGGGTTCACACAGGACATGAACCCCAGTCTCCTGGGTGAAAGTCCTGTGTTTGTTTGATCCATCCATCCATACCCATGCATGGATTTCTCACTTTTTATATATCGTCACCTGACTTTGACAGCAAATCATAAAATAATGCTGGTCAGGCACCTTCAGGAATGACGTTAGTGGGGTGCCCACACCATCATAGTTTGAAGCATAGAGACTAGAGTATTTGACACATTGGGAGGATGAACAGGCTGATCTATCTCAACACCTTTTCTTGTCACAGCACGATAAGAACACCACAGTACTTCCTTGGCAGGTTGTTTTAAACCGAGCAAACAACTAGTGCTGATGTTCTGGAAGTCTGGCTTCAACAAGGTATTTTAAATAGACAGCCATCAGACTCAGGCAGGAGCTTTGTCAATGAGGAGAAAAATCAGCTTGATAATTGATTTGGTCTAATAGCTGTGATTTAGGTCTACTGGCAGCTGTGTACACACAGACACAGAGCACGACACAAAGTGCACCTTTAACATTCAGTCATTTATTCAACTGGCTGATGATGGTGAAGTGGGGGGTGGATAGAGAAAATAGGTACGGATGATGAGAATCACTATCCAGCACCTACCCCAAAGTTACACTTTTCTTTTCTACTTCTGGTTAGTTTTTCCACCTAACCCCTGAAAAATAAAATGCAAGGATCAAATTTGTGCAATTGCATAAAGGGAAACTAATATCTTCCATATGGGACATGAAAATGCTGAGCTGAAAGGCCTTGTTTGAGGTACATGCTGTTGCACCAACCATATTTCAGTTGGAATTCATTAGGAAGTTGGGGCTACATTTTTCTTATGGAAACCAAGAGAAATGAGAAATGTGGATGAGGCTGTTTTTTCCAAGGTCCTTGGAGAGTGTGTAAGTGATCTGAGACACTCGGGGTGGCGTCTGGATGAGCCTGGGTTTGGATCAGGACCCTGCATCTGGGGCACATGTGCCGTCAACAGGGACAGAAAGACGAGGATACGAAGCCAAAACCTCTCTTTTTCTCCAAGTCTTTTTTTCCCTTTGTCTAAACTAAAAAAAAGAAAAAGAAAAAAAAGACTTTCCTAACCATACCAAAAGTCTGCACCTATTCCTTTCTATAACTTCACAATGTAGTTTTTAAAACACTATCATTGCAATTAGTATGTTGAGTACAATAAAATTACAATCAAATGTGTTTATGAAACAACGCTGTCGACACACTGAATTGAAAAATGATCTCTGAAAAGACCAGATTTTCTCTGTGGCTAAATATCTTTGGTGGTGGAGCGGAAACACAAACCAGCCACAGACACACAATACTACTAAAGACAAAGAGAGAAAAACAATAGCAGGGAGATAAACAAAGAAAAAGCTGTGGATGTTGTGGTTATTTGGCTCAACAAGCCACATCTAGTCCCCCTCGCAGTCTCTTGGCATCTCTCTGGCGGCCCTCCATTAGCAGCATCAGGAGGCCCGGGGCAACCGACAGGAGTGTGACCGGAGATTATTGTCCTGTGTGCTTGTTTGGGTTAAGGCTTTAGATGGGGAAATGGGATTAGGATAGGCCCGGCTGGAGAGACGCACACTAATGGGAAGCAGAGGAGCACTCGCCTGATCCTCCTCCACTCACAGAGAGCAACCCTGTTATCCCACCTGATTGGATTAGCCCCCTGTTAAATGTGCTATGATAAGGGAGGACCACTGCTGAGACGCTCCTCGGTGCTGCTGGGGTGGAAGCACACAGATACTGTACGGGGAGCAAATAGATTCCTACACACTGTTTTTAATGGATGATATCTCTTTTGTGTTTGGCACTGATTTGGCTGCAATCACACAGTGATGGTGTATACAGACTGCAACTCGCATATAGTACATAAGACACTGGCCACCAGTGACATATCAAGGTATCAAGGTAATTTATTTATCATTATACAAACACAGTGTTGCAAAAAAGCAATGAATGTGTGTGGTGCCTTCATGCTACACACACATATATGACATATAAACAAGTAAATCAGAGAAATTAAAGGTTATTTTCTGATTGTTTCACAGGAGTTACATTCTAAAATACAAATAAGGACGTCCAGGCTTTCGTGCAATAACAAATTTTGTGTGAATAAAGCTGAAACGATCCTCAGTCTGTCTGTTTGTGTGCATGTGAGTAAAAGTCTTTTTCCAGCTCTCACAGTAAGAGAGCAGAGGACGGAGATAGAGACTGTATAGTGAATGTTGTTCGCTATTTTTTGATAGAGTTCAAACCTCGAAATGTGCCCGCTGTATTGGTTCAGGGCTACACGCTGCTGCCAAACAGGCTGAAGCCTGGATGTGTCTCAAGCAGGGTTGTAAATTTTGAGCATTTTCCTTCACATATAGTTGGAATGCTCACAGTGAAGAAAATAATAATAATAGTAATATCTTCACATCAAAAGTTCAACATCTGGGAAACATTGTCAATCAACTTTGACTGCGTTTTCGCACCGAGTATCATCTATGTAAACACCGAGTCCTCCTCCCCTCATCCTGCCGAGTGCAGCATCCTGATGATTGGCCAGTCTGAGTGTCATTTCATCTGTTTCATTTTCCTACAACGGAGCATATGTCCAGAGCAGCTTTAAGTCCAAGCTGGCTTATTCCTGCTCTTCTCCAATTCCTTCTGGGGTCATCACACAACCTGCAGCTGTGTGTCTGGGTGATCTGGCTGGTGGTTGAAAGATGGCATGTGCATTGTTGATCATCTCAATTCTGTTGCTCTTGTATCCAAACATTGTGTATCCTTTTCCGCTGCCCATGAGTGTATTTCTGCCATTTGTAACACGTGTTTCAACACTAAACCCTAAAAAAATAACAGATTAAAACACAAATGTAGCAAAGTTTGAAGGAGCTACCAGCGGCAGCACCTACATGCACCACCATTGCCATATTCTTATCCTTGCAGAGATTTTTTTTATGTTTATTTCAATCGCATTGAGATTTATTGGATTCTTTCTGTCTAAATAAATAATCTTTTGTCCATCCTTACCTCCTGAAGTGGAGCACTACATTACAGTATAAGGGACTTTACAGTAACCGCACCTTGCTTCTCTGAGCTTTTTATATGTATGCAAATCTTCAAGACTCAAACTTGCTAATTGCAGCCACTCTACCAATCAGACAGTAATTACTGGTATCCTGCCTGCCTTTCCTTCCAATGGCTGAGCAGCTAATTTGAGCCGTGGTTTAAACAGCTGGAAAACAGCGTCCTGTGGCAAAACTGGAGGCCTGTGTTTGAGCGTGCATGAATGCATGTGTGTGTGTGCGTCTGCTACTATTTATATATGGTGTATGGCACTTTTTGGAAAATATGTTGTAAGGTATATTGAATTAAACTCGCAGGAAAATCTGTCTGCACACATTGTGGGATGATGTAATATTTCTCCAAAATCTTCTCAAGTATCATCCAGAAAGTCTGTGCCTCTATCAATATGTTAACTCTATCTGACCTACCTGTCAGCTTGGTCCCCTTCTCTGTGATTGATTAACATTTTATTAATGTTTCCATTTGCCGGTTCAGGTGATACAGTATGACACACAGTGCCTACTCTAGGTGATGATTGGATTAAAAAGGTTACTGATCCCATAATTGCTTTTAAATTACACTCCATGTGAGCGTGTGTCATTAATGTAATGATTATCCACATCGCACCAATGTTACCTCAGTGAATCTTTAGCCATTTAGTCTTGATAAGGTGACATGTCACACTCATCATCAAATGCACACATTATCAGACAAAAAACATTTTGAGAAATCCTTGCAAGAAAACATCAAATCAAATTACATCAAGAGTGAAACCAGCAACTTCCAGTTTGCTGGTCAATTGCTGGTCATTTCAGTAAAGTACAACGCTACAGCCAAGCCTTTTATAATAGTGAGGTAAAAGTACTGTACATACAATCAATTAGACCAAAGCCACCACGTGTCCAGCTGACAGTTACTTAAGGAATTAGCTCTTGGTATACAAATCACTTTTGGCTAATTAACTAAATTGTTCTTAATGTGCAGCATGTACAAAGGCTACTACCATCTTATGGCTCACCACATAGAAATGTTTAGCTTCCACTAAATAGTCTAAAGCAGAGCATACCTACTTATTTTTCAGTCAAAATTGTGCAAACCCACACCCTACATCCCCTCTGATGCGCACCATTCAATAGTGTAATGCAAGCCAATCTTTTTTCCAAAGATGGCAAAGGCATGACCTGCTCTACTCCGCCTCTAGTCTGACACACCTGATGTATTCAGTGGGTGTAAGCCTGCCATTGATCCACTTGTTTCAGTTGGCATCCGCTATCTGTGTTTTTGAGGTCCCCGGGAAACAACAACAGCCTCTGAGCTGCAACCTACACGTTAGTCTTGCATAGTGTTGGTATTTTGTCTCCACAGCGCTTAGTGCTGGAGAAAGGTTTCACTCCACACATGCACATTCTGCAGTGAGGGAACAACTTGGCCTTGTTTGCATTTCTTTAAACCAATCACAATCATCTTGGCTGGCGCTAAGCCCAGGATGCAGCGATGATGCTCCTGCAAAGTAGTGTAGAGGCAGAACTTGTTTGGTGGAACACAGGCATGTCGGGGGGTGAGCTCCTACCTTTTCTTTTGCAGTGATGTAGTCCTTTTAATGCCAGGGAAAGGGCAAGATAGGCAAGAGTTTCACAAAAATAAGTTCCCACACGACCATTGCGGCCTCCTGGATATAGCGCCGCCCAAGACGATTGTGATTGCTTAGTGAAATACAAACCAGCCAGACTGTTATTTTTTCCCCCTTTAGCAGAATGATAATGGACTATTCTGCCCCTGGTTGGCTAGTACTTGTTGCCTTCGTCGGTTGGGTTTAATTATGAGGAGTGATGATTGGTTAGAGTTAGGGTAAGAATATCAAGGTAAGTCAGTCAGGACCAGTACAGGGCAGGTCATACTTCTGCCTCACCATCCTAGGAAAAAAAATTCCCTGAAATAAACCATCTCCGACTGAAACACCATGTTTGCCTCACTTTGAATATATTTTAAGCCCTTTTTATGTTGGACAAAGAATCCACTGGTACCCACTTACATCTCGCTTTTGCTTTTTCGCTTCAGGAAAAGAAAATCAATCGATCACGCATTAGGCCTGTGTAGGGCCAATATATAATATTGGTAATATTTGCAAACTGGCACATTCTGGCCAGCTATCTATTGCAAATCAGCTGTTCCAAGAGACAGATTACAAAAAGAAACTGCTGGCCTATGGACTGCTTGCAAGGTCAGATAATACTAATCCAATTTGCATGTGTGGATGGACTGAGGAATGAGGAATACTTCACTCAAAATGAATAAACATGTGCTCTTACTCCCTGATTTCAAGAAGTGATCATGTGAAAACACTACTGGCCCATTTTTGCATGAAATAAACATGCAAAAGTAGTCCTACACATAACACAGTGATTGCCCGTTGCTGCACAGGCTGCTTAAAAAAAAAAACTGGGGCAAATATTAAAGAGTATACCCACTTCTCAAGGTACCACTGACTGACCTTATTTGTTTAAGGAAAAAATGTCTTAAGATGAGTGGTGCAGGTTCATGAAAAACATATCTTTTTACCCATGATTAAAACATTTTTCTGTCAGTAACCAGCTGTACAAATTGTCTGTTTTATGAATGTACCTTTCAACCACTTACATATGCTTATTTTCCTTTACTTGTTTTTAAATCCAAAACACTTTTCTCCTCCTGAGTCATTTTCACAATTGCACCACTTTTCATTTACAGGCTATTTCCTATTGCATGTTTTCATTTTTGTCTCATCTCCTGCTCATTAGCTGCAGATCTGTGACTTCAGCAGGAACAGATTGAGAACGTACTGCATTATCCTGATTTGTCTGTAATATTATTTTGTAAACAACAAAAGGGAAACATTAACAACTGTCAGCTGTAGGACAAACTATACTGTTTCCACACATGGATCACTGAAATGCACAAGCTTGGCTAAAGCCCGGGCACTGTGACTGTGAGTAAACTCTTAGAAAAGAGTACACAAGCAGGAATATAGAAATGAAATTGATAGGGTTTTGCTGTTTGTTGGCTTCTGTCATGGTGGGCAGCACTGTGCAGACAAGTATTCTGCAGTCTTTTCTATTACAGCATAATCTATTTTCCACCAGTTTGTGTTTTGTTCATCCCGTAAATTCCCGGGATAAGTAGTGCTTCATGCTCATGCTACTGGTATGAATGTCTCAGTGGAGTTTTTGGCTCAGGTAGGCACCAAAAACTTTGGCTCAGGGTCCAATTACCGTTTGTATAATGGCCCACTGACTGCTTCAGTTTGATGTAAACCAAACTTGAACCCAGAACACACTGACAGGTAGCTCAGTAGCTGAGTGCAACCTGAAACGAACAATTAATCTGTTACCAAGTGGAAGTATGACTGAGGAAGATCATTTATCCCCTCAAATCAAAGACTGAGTCACTCATGGCGTCGCAAAATGAGCAGAATCTTGCCGCATGAACAGTCAACATTGATTCATTTTGCATTATAAAGTTATGACAGTCTGAGAGCCACAAATACCAGTAGCCCTGGTATTTTCCTTCTTTGATGACAGAAGACAGCAAACTCTTTTTGTCTATTTTCTGTACAAAGCACCTCACTGGACATTTTTCCCACTGTAACTAACAGAGAACAGTTCTGTTTAGTCTGTGATTGTTTTCCTCGCTATGTAACTCTGCTGATGCTGACACAACATTGTGATAGGGCAGATTCCTATGGGACGGCAGTTTACCATGACTTCCTTCAGCTTGTCAATTTGGCAGTAAATGTACAGTACAGGCAACAGTGTGTCAGTTAATGAACGCTGCAGCTTCTCAAGACCAAGAAAAGTCTGGTCTGGTAGTTCACAACTGCTGGGAAAGTGATGTGGGTTAGCCCTCAAGTAACCTGAGAAAGAATAACATTAAGCTAATCCTAACGCTAGTGTTGCACCTTTACAACATCAGTCCAGAGGTGTTGTATCATTTTAAGAAGTTTGTAATCCAGCCTTGAACTGCAGCATTTTACGAGACATGGTAAAATAATCCATAATGATAAATTAAACACCCAATGTTTTCTGTAGTTATTCATACAGTTTTCTGTCTTGAAAAGTTGTTGTTAGCATGTTGCTAGCCACCCAATGGCATTCCCAAGATGCCTTAGTTGAGCTGGTTGACCAGTCAGACGCTGCGTTCCTGACCTGTCAACCAGTCACAGGCTGATATTGCGGTGATGCAGTTATCACCACAGCCCTAATATTTACAAATATTTTGTAAATGTCTGGTGTGCAAGATTTATGGGGATTTATTGGCAAAATATGTCAGAATTGTAATACAAGTATGTTTTCATGTGTGTAAGATCACCAAAAAAATAAGAAACGTTGGGTTTTTGTTACCTTAGAATCAACTATTTCTATCTTCTTGTGACTTTGTCTCATTCTTAACAAATTGTGTCCTTTTTTTTCTATAGATCATGCAGGTCTCCTGTGTTGCATCACAATATTTCTACAGTTGCTCAGAATGGACAAACCAAAGTCTGGCTTGAGATATGTCCTTTCGAGTTTTGCGTGAGTCTCAGAGCCACAATAGGTTCCGTACACGTTGGCAGGGGAAGAGCGAGATGAGGTGTTGCAGTCTGCTAGATGCCACTAAATCCTACGCACCGGTCCTTTAAAGCATTAGATGTTACTGTAAGTGTTTTATTTTGGAATTTGCACAGGGATTGGCATAGATGAACAGTCACAAATTTCTCTTATAAAGGTAAATAAAAAATGTGAGTCATGTTGTGACATGTGTGGGCAGAATATTTATACAGCATTTCTTAATATAAATGTTGAATTATACAGTATGTTGATAGTAAAGCTCAGTGTGTATATGTGCATATGTGTGTCATTATTGTGTGTTCAAATATGCAAATCTGTGTGTGTATGTCTGTAATGCATTATCTACGTGTCTTTATATTTGCCTATATGTATTCATATTGTGTGTGCCTGTGTGTGGCTAGCCTTGCCGTGCTTGTGTGTGTGCTTGTGGATGTCTGTGGGTCTTTCTCATCCAGAGCAAGTCGTGAAACCTAATTGCTTGCATATGTGGAGGATTTTCAAGTGTTTAGAGTAAAGTTGGTTTCAAGAAGAAGTAAAAAAAAAAAATGTAAGGAGGGAGGGGGGACAAGAACTGAGCTGTCTGCAGCTAGAGACAGGCAGCCTGAACCCCTCCCTTTGCTGAAACCAATGCCTTTCTCTTTCTCTACTTGCAGGAGTAAAGGTCAGAGGTCACGGGGGAAGATCTCTGTGATTGGACACAGGCCTGTTGTATCAAAAGTGGAGGACACAGTGAAGCTATAGTGCGTAATGTGACACTCCCCTGCAGCTGATCAAAGTGATATCATAAATGAAAATAACGTAACATCTACCTTGTAGTCACTAAATGTAGAAGTAAATACAAAGCAAATGAGGTAAAAAAGGAAAAGTCTGGCATACCACCCAACCCTCGCCTTACCCCTCCTCTCACCCCGTCTTAGGGGAAGATAAAGTGTTCCAGAGACGGGGAACCAAGCACAATTTCAAAGATGTATCAGAGGGTAAAGATGGAAAAGTGCTTTTAATCTTGTGTAACCCTATAGGGCTCTAAACGGGAAGGGCTTCAGAGAAAGGATCCTTTAAAGAGGACATATAATCCTAATTAAAACACAGAACAGAGCTACCACTTGATCTAAAAGGGGCCTCAGCTTCAGCTCAACCATCATCTAGTTCAGGATCTTTTATTGTTGTTGAAGCCACACTAATGAAATAATGGTCACAGTCTCAAGAAGCAAATCAAGTGATCATTATTGCTATCCAACACTGCTCTAATGAATACCTTCACTTAATGCAAAACCCCTATTTGTAGCATGTGCAAGCTTCAGAGCATACATGGAATCGACGATCAGAAGGTCATTATTGTATAAATAATCTGAAGACTTAAACATTGCAGAAATGAAGCTTTTGTCCATTTTTATTGTTATGAATGCAAAGCAAGAATATTAGCATACAAAAATAATGTAAGTCAAAGATTATGGCATGACTTAACTTGATCTTCCTGTAACTTTGTCTCATTCTTAACAAATTGTCTTTTTTTTTTTTTTTTTTTTTTTTTTACAGTGGTGGATGGTCCCCCCCACCACCCTCCACCCAATACTCCTGCTCACTCCAACTCCCCCAAACCCCCCTCCCTTCCATTGATCAGGGTAATTGAGAACAGCCATGCCCCCCCCTCCCACCAGCCACCACCCCCTCCACTTCTCTGCCTGCCGTCTTCTCCCGCTGCCCCTCCCCAGCCTCATGAAAGCCCAGACATCTGGTCCGCATACACCCCAAGTCTTCATCCCCCCAGTCACCTCCGAGCCCCTGTCCTTCTCGGGAATAACCAGACAGAGTCCCAAGACGATTGAGCGGTTGAAGAACAAGAAGATGCAGAAGAAGAAGAAGAAAAAAAAAAACATAAATACGAAATGAAAGAAAAAGATGAGAGAAAAAATGAGCACGCAAAAAAAAAAAGCAATAAAAGTGAAGCCACAGAACACAAATTCTTTTCTATTGCAGAAACCCTTGTTTTAAAGAAAACATGATGTATTTTATGAATAGCATATAATAGATGTCTGATTTATCCTACAATTTAAATGTTTCATGAAGGGTGATTTTTTTTTAATCACTTTCTTAAGTCTGTGTAAAGGAAATGCAGAGATTTTCTTCTGAACACATAATATATGTCAGAAAATATTTGCTGAAAACTGTAAAAAAGACTGAAAACTATGTAGTTGTGGAGTTAGATCATTAAACTGTTTTTCACCATGTCTGTGAGCAGGATTTTTTTGGGCAGACCTGAAATATAGTTTGATGCCACACTGGAGCCATACCTCACCGAACACTATATAAACTCAAGGGCATTAGCATTTAGCATTAGCAGTGCAAGTGATGAGACAATTGGTTGTGTTCACCTGCCATAAGCAAACCAACACGCAAGCTGCTGTGGATGGGGTCAGAAAATGTGAGTTATATATAGAATATTTTCATGAAACCAGCATTATACAAGCTAAATATTGGTCTCTCCCAAACCAACCAAACTCCATGCGCAAAATCAGCAATTTTACCTCTCAGAACACAGTAGTTGCTGATCTACCCCTGCATCGATCTGTTAGTTTGTTGGTGTTAATCTGTGACTTCTGGGTTTTAAAAGGATAGTTTGGATTCACCAAAGTCACACAATAATACAAACAAACTAACATATCAAGGAAGCAGAAAGACCAGCAGCTCCCATGTTTTGCAAGGCAAAATTACAGATTTTGCCCATGGAGTTTGGTTTGCTTCAAGAGAGCAATATTTGGCTTATAGAAACAGCAGTTATAGCATCAAATATAGCATGCACTTAAACAGATTTTTTTTTTAGGTGGTGAAAATTGTTTTGCTGCTGACCCTGTCTAAAGCAGTTCATTGCTTTGCTTCCTACACTGGTACTCCTCTCTGCCTTTCCAGACTGAGGGTGTGCTGACCATCATCTACTGTAATGCTAATACACTGACTTTTGATAAGTGCCTCATACATCCCTACATCAAATAATCCAAATCATCCCTTTCATGGTAATGGAGAGCTCTTTACTTTTTCCACATGGGATGGATCGAGAAAACACCGTATGAAATGTGACTGCGAGGCCTGATTCTCCAGGATCATTAGCCTTTATGCATATAATATGGACATAAAGGCTCTGGTATTAGGTATTATGGTACTATAAAGAATTGGCAATATCACCTATGTGAAAATATATTACGCCACCCTGTATTGCCTTTATGTTAGGAAATGTGTTTCCTTTCCTGTCTGCAATGGAAGATGGGATGATAGAAAGGCAAGTCTGGTATTTTAAGTTTTATGTATATGTGCACGTGTTTGTGGGTGCACGCGAGTGTGTGTGTGTGTGTGTGTGCGTTCATCCCAGCAGCAGCGGCAGCAGCAGCAGCAGCGGTGTAAGTTACGTGTTACAGATAGAGATCAGGCAGGGACAGATTTAATTAACAGATATCTCTCCTTAATGTAGATTCTTTTGGCTCCCTCAGATACATCCCCTTGTGCTTATCCAACCAGAAATAACTTATCTTGGCTCTGCACTAGTCCTAATGTATTTCGTACAGCATTTAAGGGAACAGGGGTTTTCGGCAGAGAGACTACACCTTCATGTTTACTCACAGCAAACAGCAGCCGGCGAGATTAGCGCTCAGAGAATTGTCGCTAATATCTGCAGTATGTATTACATTCACATACATTCTGTGTCCTGTGCAGCTTTCAACACATTGTCTTTGGGAACTGTGTGTGCGCGTGTCTCCATGTATTAATTTGCTCGCCATAAACTAAAGCTAATAGAGATTTGCCCTTTTAACTATCTCTCAAGGTGACCAGATTACTGACATCAATTAAAGCAGGTCCCGTTGGCTGGATGCCCAAAGCACACGCTCACTCTGAGAGGAAAAGAAGGGATCATCATCCAATAAATCACCCAAGGAAAGGAGAGAAGAGGAAAGAGAAAAGGAGGACAAGAAGTGAGTGAAACTGGCAAAAGCAATACACAGAGAATGACTTCAGTATCCACGCAGATGCTGTTTGCCCTACAGCAGATTACACAAAGTGTTTTTAACGATTTCAATACAGTAAATAATGAAATAAAGTTTAATGCTTATGGATTCCAAACATGGATTCTACAGTAAGTACAGTGCGGCTGGATGCCACAGCTCAATGATCTGGAAAGAGTCAATGGGACGGAAGACAGAGAAGGAGAAATTAAAGAGACGTAAATGAGAGTTTAACACAAGAGAAGGTCAGGGGCTGTTTCCTTGTCTACTCTACTGAAAAACTCCTGATGTGATTATTAACACGAGTTTCAGTGCAACAGATGTTTGTGTTTGTTTGCATAATAGCATAATTCCATATACTGTACTGTTACAAAGTGTGTAAGCGCAGTGTTTATTGGTTGGCATGTGGACAAAGTATGTGCTGTGTTATGAAAAAGTCTCAGGTTATTACTGATTACCTTTATATGACCTACATTAGTTAAGGAGACCTTCTGTGAGAAGATCAGCTATTTCTTAATGCCTGCCATCCGGTCGGATTCTCAGTGAAATCGGATGAAATGAGCCTGTGTTTACATTTTCCTCGGAAAAGCTGCTGTGAGTCATACATTAGTCGGTTAAAAGAAGCAGAAGGAGGTTTTTCTTGAGATAATTTTATTTTTGATGTTATATTTTGAGTTTATTATGGTGCAAACAACCCTTTAGTCCACAGGGGGCCACCAAAATCAGCAAAATATGAAAGTTCCTTGTGGTAGCTTTAAGAAAACAGGTCAAATATCAACCAAACAACTAATCAATGCAATACTGTATGCTAATAGATAAAGGAGTGATGATTGGAATTCCTTAGATATAGCTATGCAGCAGATGACGCTCATTACAACCATGATAGACTTGACTTGGACTTGCAAAAAATGGCTTGTGAGCATCTCTGGTATGTTGAGTGTGTGTCTGGCCATACATTTGGTTACAATTCTATGTTTGTATGCACATGCATATGTTTGTAACAGTGTGTGTATTTGGAGTGTGCATATGCCTATATTTTTGTATGTTTGCATGTGCACATTTGTGGCATGTGTGTGTGTGAACTGGTGCGTGCATGTGTGTCTCCCCCAGGTGATTGTTCATTAACGCTTTACACTGATAGTTGTAAGCTTAAGTTGCGTTCGTGTGAGTCAGGCTCCCATATCTAAGTCCGCCGGCAGGCAGCCCACTCCACTCATACTTAACCTTGTGGATTCAAAGTATTACACATCATTACAGAGGAATGTGAGGGCCTGTGGCTTGGTGGCTTGTTCAAGGGAGAGATCCACAAGTCGAGCTCCCGTATTTACCCCCGGTCTCTTCTTTTACAGTATTTCCCATTTGGCCTCTGGTATACAGTTACGCGAAACCGAATCAGTGGCAAGTTTCTGGCGAATTCATTATGCAGGTGATGCAACGTCAATGTCTTTGTGTGGGTGGGATAACTGATAGTAATCATTCCCTCATGGGCATGTAGACTACTACACACAGCTACTGCAAAACCATGGGTGCTGTAGGGCTAACACACGCTTCATTCATCAAACATATCAAGGTTAAACATTGTTGTGAAAAGCATGTCGTTTTGTGAGAGACAGCTGAATTCCGGTGGTATTTTAAGCATGAAAATCGGCATGCATGTCTCGCATGTGTGCACCGATTGATTAAATGAAATGTGCTGCATGTTCATTCAAACACACCCACGCATACTCACACACACACACATACGCTGAGTCCATCATTAAAAGGACTAAAATACAATCCAATGACACATAGCACTCTGTTTAAAAGCATACTTTGAGGGGGGATGAGGAACTTTAATTAACCTGGGTTGCAGATAGGAGGGAAGGAGCAGTTATCCGGTGGCCTCTGGCATGGCGCCTGTCCAGCCCTGAGAGGTGAAATATATTCTTATGGATCTGAAGTCAGCGCCATGCAATATTCTCCCCCTTCACATACACATTAACCTTGCAGGTGTGAACACGGACAAAGATTGGGACAGATGATAGAGAGAAGGGATACAAGAGATAAGGTAGCAGATGAGGGAGGGAGAGAAAGAGCAGAGAGAGGGGAGAGAAACTGACCAACCACTTCACTGCCCACAGTAGCGCGTTTCCATCATCCTATTTTTATGCATACGGGGAGGTATAGCATTAGAAAATGTTGAATGTTGAAACTTCCTTAATTTTGGAGATAGAATTTTTGGGAGATAGAAACACTTTTCCTGAATAAGTTGTGACACAGTGAACATTTAAGTCACTGATCAGCTGTTTCAGCTCCAAAACTCCGACAGGAAACCATTGTTAAATAAGCCAAATATCACTCTCTTCCATGTTCTGCAAAGTAAAGTGACTCATTTCCCCTATGGAGTTTGGTTTCTTTGGAGAGAGCGACTTTTGGCTTTTATAGCAGCAGTTTCCCACCGGAAAAGACTGTCTGTCTGCAAGATAAAGCATTGAAAATATTCTAAATATACCGTACACTTAACCTGATGTCTTTTTTCAAGTGGCTAAAATAACTTTTGTTGTTGACCCTGTCCTCAGCAGTACATTGCCTAGCTCCCATGCTGGCGCTCCCCTCTGCTTCTCCAAACTGGGGGCATACTGACCGCCATCTACTGCAGGTAATAACACTGACTATCGACGAATACCTCATACAACCCCACACCAAATAATCCGCTATCCCTTTAATACGTGAAACAAACAGAAATGGCTCTCAGACTGGCTATCTTTTGATCTTTAATCATCATCTTGTTGTGCCCTCTTCTTCTGCAGTGGTATAATGGTTTTCCAACCACTCCCAATAATAATGGTCGTGGATTCCAAAAAGCATTTATTCACATTTTCCTTTGCCGATTTAATCAAAATTCAGTTAAACTTTTCAATAAATTTGAATAGAAATCTGGTTGGTGAGCAATGCAATTAAGGCTTTGCAAACATTCTGTTATTTTTCTAATTTCAATTACATTTAATATGCTTATTTTCATTTTAAGCTATTATATGAAACATTTCAGCATTAAAACGCTGTTAAACATATATTGTTGACTTGTGTACTTACATTATCCCAGATGTTTCCCTCAATTTTCAAACAGAGAAATCAAGGTAACAGTGCCTTTCCCACTAGTCGTTAGTTGCTATAACTTCTCAGAAAACACGAGATATGTCGGATGCACCATAGAGTGAGGAACGAAGTTGGCAAATGTGAAATTAAGAAAACAATGTGAAATCAACCCCTCGTGGCAAACTTACATACTGTGTGTTAAACCTAAGACTGTTGGTAGTGCTGTGGACAAAAATTTAATTAATATTTTTAATGATTAAGACATTTTCTCCTGCTTCACTGAAACTGCACCCCTAAACCTGTCAGTTCGTAATACACCACCTGCCCCTGTGGCCTATCCTGTCTCCGTGCCTCCCCCCCTCTAAACCCCCCCTGAGTTAGTGACTCCGTAGACCTTGGGTCCAGCTTTCCCAGACGGTGATTTAAAATAACAATTGCATGCATATCAGGTTTCAGGCCTCAGAAATACATGTGAGATGAGGTAATGTGATCAGTCCAGAGCGCCATCCAAACCTCCCTTTACTCTCTCCCTTTGTGCATGAGCATGCATGTGTGCACATGTGTGTCTGAACTATTTGTCTTTTCATGTTTTAAGTTAAAGGTTTGCAAGAATTGATCTAAGTGATGTTGTGGAGTTGACTTGTACATTTGTTTTCTATTTATCTTAATGCACACTCTTAGAAATAAAGGTGCTAACTATATCCATAAAGGGTTCTACTGCTTGTCCTGTTAGGAGAACCCTCTTTGGTTCCTGATAGAACTGCTTCTAAAGGTTTCACTTAGATCCCTTTTCTACCTAGAATCCAACATAAAGAGTTCTACTTAGAAGCATCTGTAAAGATTTTACCCAGAACCATCTATGAGAGGTTCCACAGAGAACCCTTCTATGGTGTGCTGGTTCCACCCAGAATCCTCAGGCCTTTTTCCACCATATTAGCCCTGGTGCTTTGACCTGTTCCGTTCAAACCAGCTCACATTTCCAACAGTTCTGAGTGGGACCGTTGTAGTCAAGGATGTCATCAGCAGATGGCGTTGCCCAGTGCACAACGGCCTGTAGAATTTGACAGACCCACTTTGGTTGCCAAGAAAAACCTGCAATTTTTGGGTTCCAGCTGGGAACATATTTTTAGGATTCAGAAGCAATTTATTTTGGGTGGAAACGGTTCAAAATTAGGTGCAGGAACCAGAGCAGGGCAGGTTCCATGTTGGCACCAAATTAACTCTGTTCCATTCAAGATCCTTGGAAACTTGGTGCTTTCTAGTGAACCAGCCCACATTTTCACCAACTTTCAGTAGAACCATTGTAATCAAGGATCTCATCAGCAGAGTGCGTGACAGAAGGCACAAAAACCTGTACAACATGACAGCCCAAGTTCACGTTCACGTTCTGAACCATCAATTAAGAACAGGAACCCACCCAGGGGGTCCTACTGTGAATCCTTTAATATTCAATCAATCAATCAGATTTTATTTATACAGCCCAAAATCACAAATTACAATTTGCCTCAGGGGGCTTTATAATCTGTACAGTGTGTGCCACCCCCTGTCCTGTAGACCCTTTTTATCTTGAATGTACCAAGTGGGTTCTAACAAGAACCTTTTTATATACAAGGGTTTTATCTAGAACCTTCCCAGGGGGTTCTATGGTGAACCCTTTTTGTGTTAAACTTTTTTTTTATTCAGGGAGAGTTCACTAAGAAGAATTCACATTCACGAAACTAAAGAGATAGAAGAATCAAGAATTGTTTAAATCCTTAAATTCTTTGGGTGAAATGGGTTCTTAAGAGAATCCTTAGACTCACAAAAAACTCTTGACAAACCCTTTTCTTCACAGAAGAGAAGCAAACATTTCTGGGTAGAATCTAAGCCCTTTCTGAATAACCCTTTTGAAACCCTTAGTTCTCAGAGCGTTGAATGTATGTTAAAAATAAATAACACACATAACTTTAAAACCAGCTAATCTCCATCATATTGGACACTGTGTCAGGCGTGAGAGCTTAGTGCCTGTTTTCAATTAGATCCCAAGTTAAAACGACATTAAACTCTTACATGGTTTCATTGAGTCAAAATTACAACTCAATTAATACCCCATAAAATGGTCACAGAGTTAACGATTGAGCAAAGAGACAGAGCCATAACGTTACCCATAACATTAAAATCAGAAGTCAGGGCTGCTGTGCCTCGGTGCACACGGAGAGACACAGGACGCTTGTCGACCCAGTAAGTGCCAGTGAGTAAACACTAATAATAGCTTCCATAAAGCCACTCGTATGGCACTGTGGGCCAGGCCTACGGGGACCATTAAAAATGCTGTGGCTCAGGGCATCCCTCGCAAGATCCGTGCAGAAGTGTTGCGGTTTTTCGTGACACTGGTGGATGGTGGCACGGTGAGGTGATAAGAGCGACTCGTGGAAACAAAGAGCCAGAGGGACAGATACGACAAGCAATTAGAGAGGAGAATAAAGGCAGCCATTATGCTGCAAAAGAAACTACAGGTGAATGCTCTGCAGTGATGTAGCAGCTCTCTGATTAACAGTAATACCAGGAGAATTGTTTTTCTGATTAGGAAGGACCGCAGCTAAGCATGGCATTTCTATTCTCTGCGATGATTTGTGGACTTCTCAACCAACTCTGCATGAAACGCTAACAAATGACACTCTTAGAAATAAGGGTTCCAAAAGGGTTCTTCCTGAAGGACTGAGGTTCTAACCAGAAACATTTGCTTTTGGAAACCCCTTTTTTGAAGAAAGGGTTTGTCAAGAGTTCTTTGTAAGCTTATGAGTTCCATTAAGAACCATTTTCATCCAAAGAACCCTTCATTGACGAAACAGTTCTTCAAGAATTTTTGAAATTGAGTTTGTCAAGGGTTCTTTATAACATAATATAAAAAGGTTCTTGTTAGAACCCGAGTGTGATCTAGATAAAAACCTTGAATATAAAATGTGCTTGGTACAACCCCCTGAGCAGTTTCTAGATAAAACTCTTGGAATATAAAAAAGTTCTTAGTAGAACCCTAAGTGTGTTCTAAATAAAACTCTTGGAATATAAAACAGTTCTCAGGAGAACTCCTAGGTGGGTTCAACACCCCCATGAGTGTGTTGGAATATTAAAAGGTTCTTGATAGAACCCCCTAATTGTGCTCTAGGTAAAACCCTTGGAATATGAAATGTTCTCGGTAGAACCCTCTGGATGGGTTTTTGTTAGCATCTTTAGAAGGTGGAAAGGTTGTGGATAGAACCCCCAGAAAGGGTTGGATGGAACCCTTTTACCCTATAGAAGGATTCTCTGTTGAACCTTTCATAGGAGGTTCTGGGTGAAACCTTTCACAGATGGTTCTAAATGTGATCCTTAATGTTGGGTAGGTAGAATCCTCTGAGAGGGTTCCAAGTTGAACCTTCATAAAAAGTTATTACCAGGAACCAAAAAGGGGACAAGCCAAAGAACCCTTTTTGGTTCTAGTTAGCACCTTTGTTTCCAAGAGTGTACCTGGATACAGTACATAAATAAAATATTAGAAAAGCAAGAAAAGAGCAGCCAGTTATCCGCATAACTAAAGAAACATGGGCAGGCTCATATTTTTCACTCCGTTGCTCAAAGCTCTTGGTTCTTCTACTGCCGACCCCCCAGTCTAGCTCTCAGTAATTCTCTTTCCCTCATCTCTAAAATCCCACCCCCCAACCCACCCACCCCGCCGCATGGCTTTAATAAACACACACTCCTGGTTTAATCTCACAGTAACACGTTCATCTCACTGCTGAGACAGGACCAAAATCACTCACTCCTATCATCCCCCACATGTCCCCTCTATTCTCCGGCCCCCTTCCCTCCCATGACAGGTACCTTTCAATCGGGTAATCATTGGTTAAGTAGCCATTTTCCATTTCTTCCCACTATTGACGGCCGGCCATGTAGAAAAGGCAGGGCCTTGTAGGTATGGCTGCTAATGGGGCGGCAGACAAGGCCTCCCCATTCTGTCAGGGGGAGCTGAGAAGGAGAGCCTCTTATCAGCGAGCCACAGCCACCATTCCTCACCAAATTGGCTTCTCCTCACCATCTCCCCCCGTTCTCCTGTGCTCCCTTTCTACTCGTCACCATTCCCACCTGCTTATCCATAGCGCCTATACCTGCCCTTATAACTTTTAATATAACTGAACAAATCAAAGGTAGCTCTTTCCATTCGTTCAGATCATCGCTCTGTGTGTGGAAGGATGACAGGCTACTTCAGTTACTTTACAGGTTGCCCAAAGTGCAGCCTACTGCACTGGAGAAGACAATCCAGAAGAGTCAAACCTTCATTCATTCATTCAAAAAAAAAAAAAAAAAAATTAGAAGAGGTCACTCAGTAGTGGACAGATCTCCACCTGCAAACAGATGGTGAAGCACCTACTGCAATGCCACTACAACCACCACATGCAACCAATGCAGATTTGCAAGAAGAAGAGGATATAGTGGCGTACAGACATGGACTGCAAAAATACATGTTATCAGGAGCTTGTTGACTTTAAAAAAAAAAAAGAAATTGTCATCAGATTTAATTCATTATGTTTAATCATTTCTTGACGTATCCGTCAAGAAATGATTAAACATAATGAATAATTATACTGTTTCTTCTATTTTTATGTATTGTTGTTCATGTATTTCTTTGTTTTTATTGGAACATTTGTTTACTGATTGGTTAGTTTTCTTGTCATTGTATGTGTTTCTAGTATCTTATATGTGTTTTTTCTAAAATTATGTCAGTGCTAGTTTTTATTAGTATTATTGTATCGTTGTTCATTTGTTTGTTTTCTCTGACAGGGAGGGGAGGCCCCATGTACAAGCCTGTGGCTTTCTGACCTCTCAAAACACATTTATTGTTTTACTTTCTATACTATCGTACAGTGTAAGTTTTCTTATGTCAGTGTATGCAAAGTTTTTAATAAAGTGTTTTTTTATAGTATATTTTTCTTTAAGATGCATAGAATAGTAAGTGCCCTGGGTTTGTCTAACTGGGTAAACATAAGAAGGAAACAATAACTAGGACAAGTCTAAACTTCTCTGTTTTAACATTGTTGTTTATTAAAAAAAAAAAAAAATTAAATCTATTTTGAAGATTACAAGCATCCAGGAGGCTTTCCAACAATATAATTGATATATAGAAAACTTCATTTTAGATATTATAAATAATTTACACCTGTCTTTGCCTATTCATAGGTCAGAGCCTGCATGACCCAGCGGCAGTTGTGGCTAAAGTACCTAAATTTAATTCTGACAAATACCTGATATCATGTTCAATTCTTCAGGTTCATAACAAACCAAATTTCATGAACATCCGTTCAGAATTAAGTGAGTAACAGTGGATTTTGTAGTAAAGTCTGAAAGGCTCCAATATGGCGACTGCGCAGACAGATGGTTGCTCCATACAGCAGTGGCACATGAGGTACAGTCAAGATGGCAAGAATTTATTCATCTTGTATTGCGGCTAACGTTAGTTGATCATAACATATCATGTAAGGAATTAATCTGCAGATGCTCCAGTTTGAGATAAAACAAAATCTTTATGTGGTTATCAAACAAATTTTGGCCTGAAACAGACTAGGTAAGCCTTGCTTTTAGCTGAGCAGTCCTTTTAACCAACAGGCTGGTTAAAAGGAGGAGGAGTCTCCAGTCAGTATAAAACAGAGCAACCAATAAAAGTTTTTTTCAAAAACTGTGAATCACTGCAACCACCTGAGCTCCATGAGCATACAGTCATGAATTTGTGCAAATACCTATTGGGCTGATGGGTCCAGTAGTCTGCAAGATTAGCTGAGGACAAAAGCAGCATTTCCAGCCCTGTTGGTCACTCATCGCATGATCTCCTCCAGGCGGATGAAAAACATAGACCTCTCTGTAATTTTCCATAGTCCTTTTCTGTTTCTCATTTTTAATGTTTCTCTAGTTTTCTCCCTCTTTCTGACTCCAATTTTTAAGTGAAAACACTGAAACAACTTGTGCCATAATATGCAGTCGACCATTACACATCGCTCCCTTTTTCTCAGCATTTTTCCAAATATTCCTACACATTCCCTTTTATCCCTGGATGTGCACAATTAAAGTGCAATCTCCTCTCCGGCTCCCCCCTCAGTCCCATATGTTGTTGAGTGCCGGAGCTGTTGAGAAAGAGAAGTGTTAACCTCCTCTCCAAACCGCAGGCAGAAGGGCTGCATTCCTCCCTGAGTACTCAACGTGCTGTTTATCTGCATCCATGCACTCTGTTACCATGGCAACCCCAACCAAATACACTGGCCTGTTCAACTCTGTTTAATTTTTTCCTCCCTTTTTTGATTTCATCACTGGGCTCCCATGCTCACTCTCACTAAGATAAACAGAGATGGAGCCCGTACGCGGCCAAACCTGCGTGAGTTTATTTTGAGTCTCCGCCCGGTTCGGTCCATGACGCTGTTTCGCCATCCCTCTCACTTTTCACAGCTTGAAAATTGGAAAATGCTCAGCGTTTGTGAGGCAGAGGAGACTGGAGCTGTGGTTTGAGTTGGCTCGGCTCATCTGAGACATAACGCCCCAAATAGTTTGAGAGCAGCGTGTTCATTGCATGGCTTACGACATGTCAAACTCAGAGATGAGACTCGTCTAAAAAAGTGTGGCCTCTGGGAGCAGTGAAGATTCATTATTTATCTGTTTACACACTGTCACCACTACTCGAAATAAACAAATTTTATCACTCTCTTTCATAAGCAGAGTACACACACAACCCTATATTCATATTCAGGGAATCAGGGGATGCCAGTGAGATGAGCCCTAAAACTCACATTAACGGACTAGCCTGTAAGACGACACTTTGTTCTCTTAATTAGCACTTCTTCTCCTCCATTCAGCCGGCGTTCCAATGGTTGACTATTCCTTTATTAGGCAGGATTCCATCTCCAGCTTTCCAATAGGCACTTAACTCCTGCCTAATAGAGGATTTTCCCACACTTCCTCTGACAAGCCATTCAACTGAGAAGAGTTAATTTGTTTCTAATGCTTGGCTAATGGAGGATCCTGATGGCAGGAATTGAGTGCTGGATTTTTTGGGATTGACTTCCTCGCCACATCCTCGTCTGAAATGAAGTCTATAAGATGAGAATTTTTTCTCCTATAAACCGCAGAGTTGCGGCGAGAATCAGTTTACCTCCAGGTCTTAGGACTGAAAAAAGGGGGCAGAATGGAAATGAAAAACTTGAGGCTAAGTTACACTCTGCTACACATGAAGTTGAATTGAGTGTTGAGCCCTCACAGTCTAATCAGAAGACACAATTCTGCACCCAGAGAGGAACTCTCTCTTGCAACGGCCCATACGTGGTTGCTTTTAATTATTCTTTTTTTGTCTCACTGTGGATGTCAGAGGGGGGACTCTTTGGGACTATCTCAGCCCTGCAGTGGCCAGTCAGTTAGTGCGTGAGTGACAGCCTGTGGCACTATCAGCTGTCCTGCTGCACAGCAGGAGTGTCAGGGAGAGAGGGCTGGGGGTGAGGGTGAGGACGAAAGCGGAGCCATGCCAGGCGGAGGGGATGCAGCTCACCGAGGGCTATCTGGAAATAGCACTGTGGCCCAAATATGGCTCCTCTAATCAATCTAATTCCGTCTGCAAGCTCTGGCCCTCTCTCTCAGACGTTTCACTGCGTCAAGATAACCTTATCTTAACCTGCCACATCCTTTACAATTAGCGCTCTCTCTATGGACACACACAATAGCGCACACCAACACAGTCAACCACACACACATGGATGCATATTCTCATGTTTGCACACACACAAATCTTACACTGGCCACACGAATGCAGTGGAAACAGCTGCGGCAGCCTTCTATTAATTTCATTTCTACTTTAAAGGAGCAATATGTAAGACCCTAGTGTTCAAAAATGAGTGCTGCAGTCCAAATAGCGAGTTGGAGCCATAGACGGTATCTTAAATAGGTTGAATACTTATTAATAGAGAGCCAAAGTCACGTCTCTTCCAGGTTCCCACATGGGGCCTTACTTTGGAAAAAATACAGATGCCAGTAAATGGCAAGAGACACATTATTTTTTGTTCATGTTTGAACTGTGCCACAAATTACAAATATGATGTTTGTCTATTTAAAACATAATTTTACAGGACAAGAAAGTTGCAGTTAGTGAAAGCTTTGTCGTAGTTTAGTTTTATGTGAAACCACTCAGTGAATTCTTCATGCACGATATACGTCATCACAGTATTACACACAGTATTGTTAATTTTGAGTCCTTTAAATATAACCTGTATATTTTGTATTTGAAAGAAACTCTAGATGAGATTGTAAAAACCTATGGATATTTAATCCAGACAAATCTCTTCTTATGTCCTTTCTGTAGTTTCATATCTTTGTTAATGTCCATAGCAGTTGTCAGCAGAGCATCCACTGGGATGGTGCATGACAACAGCGTGAAAAGGCGAGTGTTTGTATCGTCTGAAAAGTTCTGCTCCGCTCTGCTTGTACTTCACACCTGTGTTCTGGAAGAGCGAGCAAGCAGTGGTGGAGCATCATACGCAAGTGACAGATGATCATCAGAGCATTTTGGCGTGGCCGGCGTGGAGGAAGGGGGGTGTTTAAAGTGCCTTGGGCTCTGTCACGTCATCTCAGATAGGTGGGGGTGGAAGGGTATGAAGACGAGACTTTAATGAGCTCGCGCTCAACATGACGACACTCACCATACCTGATCAGCTGCTGATTGCCACGGGAATGGTCTGTTCTCCAGCCGACGGGGAGGCAACGCAGAGATAGAAAATGGATCAAAGAGAATCTGCCAGAAATGAATATGTTTATGCTTGTGCACATTAGCATACGTGAAAGGAAGGGATTTCACTCATGTGATGATCAAGTATTTGAGTGGCTGCATTTCTTTTGTTCCATTTTAAATTTGCCCACTGTTATCCCGGCCAATCAGTGAAAATATCTCTGTGGAAGATAAATCTCAGCAAGGTCAACCTAACAAAGACTGTTTTCTCTTGCCTCTGATAACTCTTTGGATTTTCAAATACCTTTTCTGCTGCCTTCCATGAAGTCAGGGACACAAGCTGGCTATTGATCGGTTGCGTCACTGTTTTATGTCTGTGCATTCAGTGTATGTTTGTGTCTGTGCCAAGAATAAATGAACGTGTGCTCCTGCGTGCTCTTATGCTGCTTTGTTTGTGTCTGTAGAATCAAGAGAGGAGCACACATACACACACACACACACAAGCCAGTGGTGACTTGTCAGGGTAATTAGGACTAGTAATGAGATGTGGTGGGTGGAGTTGGTTTACCTCACTGATGCTGATGACCAATGCCCTTGAAGTCCATCAGGGGGACGAAGGTGGAGAGATACAGCCTGATCAGCACGCAGCAGAAAACACAGCAACAATAGCACCTTACACAGAGCATTCGAAACAAGTTGTCCGTTTTATCTTTTCTCCAGTGAATAATAAAAAGGAGTTGATTAATTACATCCTATTCAGAACCGACAATATATACACTACCATCGTTTCTGTTCTAAAACACTGATAATCGGGCCTGTTCTGTATTAATAAAGTGACATAAATTAATAAAGCAACATATTTGGAATCATATCTAAAAGGCTACACTCTTAGAAATAAAGGTGCTAACTAGAACCATTTTCTTTGGCTTGTTCCAGTGGGAGAACCTTTTTAATTCCTGGTAGAACCTTTTATAAAGGTTGCACTTGGAACCCTGTCAGAGGGTTCTGTCTAGAACCCGACGTAAAGAGTTATGCCAAGAGTAATCTGTGACATGTTTCACCCAGAAGTACTTAAGGAGAGGTTATTAGGGAGAACCCTTCTATGGTGCAATGGTTCCACCCAGAACCCTCTCATGGATTCTACTGAGAACCTTTCTATATACCAAGAGTTTGATCTAGAACCCATCCAGGGGGTTCTGCTGAGAACCTTTTGATGTTCCAATGGTTTTATCTAGAAGCCACCCAGAGGGTTCGACCGCAAACCCTTTTGTATTCCAAGCATTTTATCTAGAACCCACTAATGGGTTCTACTGAGAATCCCTTTATATTCCAAAGGTTTTATTCAGAGCCCTCCCAGGGGGTTCTACCAAGAACCTTTTCATGTTCCAAGGGTTTTAGAACCCACCCAAAGGCTTCTACCAAGAACTTTTATATTCCAAGAGTTTTTATCTAGAACCCACAAAGGGGTTCTACCAAAAACCGTTTTAAATTCCAAGGTTTTATCCAGAACATACCCAGGGGGTTCTACTGAGAACCCTTTTATATTATGGTACAAAGATGCCTAAACAAAAACGATTGTTGAAATCCTTTCTGCCAAAAATGATTCTTAATTAAAAAAAAACCCTACAAAGAACGCTTGATGAACACTTTCTTCAAAAAATGGTTCTTCAGAAGCAAATGGTTCTGGGTAGAACTTCAGTCCTTCAGGAAGAACCCTTTAAAACCCTTATTTCTAAGAGTGTACAGGGACAGATCATGTGGAGGCTCTTTATAGTAGCACAAAGAGTAAAAGAACCAAACATTTATCCCAGAGCAGTTTGCCCCTCATTTGACCACACCACCAAAAAAAAAGGAAGATTAAAATAATTGATCAATTTACTCAGGGGCCAAACTGATCAATGAGATACATTATTAAAAGAATGCTATTGATCAGGATGGAGGCACGCTGAGTAAAATGTTTACCGCAGCAGAGAGGCCGGGATCAATTGTGCTGCCAATGCAGTTGAATAGAGCCCCATATGGATCAATGTGTGATGGAGCAATAGGGCTTATGGATCTGTCCACTGTCCACTGTCTCTTTGTAGCAGGCGCAGAATGAGAGAGTGAAAGGCTGGGACACGGCAGAGATCAAGGCGGAGGTGAGATGAGCTCTGCCATCTTTGTGAGCACGGGAAGAGAACGAATTCAGCTGGGAGTTGAATTTCAGCTACTAACACTCCTATTGATGTTGATATGTTAAAGTCAGCGCTCTTCAATCATGTGTCATATGATGAAGTGTAACACGTTAGCTCATGAGCAGCACCAGTTTTACAGCAAGAAACTAACCAGATTACTTCATCCTTCTCACAGTGTGTATTTTTTGCTTATTGTGGGTCTTGATTCAGCCACAAAAAAAGCTTTTTATTGCAACACTGTTCAGCAGCTGTCTAACATGTTCTCACTCCTAACTCGGTCAAATATGGCAGCTTGGTCAGTGGTTCTATAAGCTTCAAACTATGACATCGTAAGTACTCCTTTAGCATTAATAGTGAAATAATCTCCCATCCTGCAGAAATCCCCAAGAAATGTCAGCCTCTAGAACAGAGTGCAGGACTATAACACCACAGTCCAGGGTTCACGTCCAGACTCCTGCGACAGAAGTGCTTTGATTAAGGTCAGGAAGTAATCATAATTTTGGGTAGGTTTGGGCAATAAAAGCACTTTGGGTAGGGTTAGGGAAAGATGGCAATTTTGGGTAGGTTTGGCAACGACAGCACCTCTTCCAGCTCTGACACGAGGTGAGTGCTCATTCCCGTCATCTGCTTGCTCCAGTGCGCACATGCTCACAATGACACGGAGAAATCTGCCTAACCAGTCTTGGACTTTATTACACTTAGAGTTAGTGAAGATAGAAAAATCTCATCCCAAACACACTGCTGTCTTTTGAATAATGCTGTAGTCACTTTGAGTGGACAGTGTCTTGCAAGATTGCCAATTTTAGCAGAAAACAAATTATATACATTTTTGTGATTTGACTAATTAATTAACTTATTAGTAACTAATTAGTTAATTATCAACATGTGCTCATTATGTTATTAGAAACATACTTCACTCTGCTTTATATCCCACCCCTATATTTATTTTATATCTAAATGTGTTCAAGAATTTACATAAATAAAAATATGTTTGAATATCACACATCATCAGGTCAAGACAAAATGGTTAGTCATGTTAGCTAATGTTGCCTCAGATGTAGTGACACAAAATGGAACAGTTTTTGGAATAATAATTATTTTATCCCCATTTTTTGTCATGTTGTGTTTTTTCTCATTTATTTGGAAGGTGTTCCATGGAAGTTTTTGTAACAATCAGAAGTGGGCTTTGCATTACAAAAGGTTGAGAACGTCTGATGTATGAAACGTAAGTAAGTTACATATGTAAATACCTCATTTAAATGGCTGAAGTCGCTTACAGTACATATGTAAGTGGTCTTACTTATGTAATGTCTTAGAAAGAAGAAACTATTGACTATTGGTTTCACAGAGGACATGAACCCCCGGTCTCCTGCATGAAACTCCGGTTTTTGTTTGACCCATCCATCCACCACGCTTCCTCAAAATGTGACATTTCTCATTCTTTATACTACGTCCTCTGACTTTGACGGCACATTAAAGCACAACGCTAGAGGTACACCTCCAGAAATGACGCGGGAGTCGTACCCACAGCATCATAGTTTAAAGCATGAGTGCGCAGGCCAAGCTGTCGTATTTGACACGTGTGAGAACGGGCTGTCATTTCTCCCACTTTGGTGCCTTTCAACAAGGATGTAAATGCAACATTAGTACGTATACTTTTCAAATGAGTTGGCACTTTCAATTGCATCACCACATAATGATGAGGGAACTTTGACGCGAAAAAAAAAAGCAAAAAACTGTGATTGATTTTCCGTGACAGTCGAGTTTCAAGTCTCTGCAAGTTGATCTCCACACCTTACGAAGTGAATGGCCCGCCTGCAGGGTGGGAAAATCCCATTCAACAATCTACAGCGATTGTATGCAAATATGTGTAAAAACATGCAAACACACCAGTTTGGTCTTTTAAGGAAAGTTATTTTCAGTAGAATGCAGACTTCTTCATAAGTGTCTGAATATAAATAATACTGAATTAATACATATTTGTGTGTGCCTTGGTGAATACCAGACAAAGAGAAATGTGTGTATATGTGCTTACATGCCTGCATAAATGCATACAAGCTATATCCATGAGCTAGTTCAAGCGTATGTGCACATCCACATGTGTGCGCACAGTACATGCATGTGTGCGTGTGAGTGTGTGTGAATTTAGGGGCTATTGATTGTGGACAGGAACATTTTAAAAAAGTCAACACAGACCACTACTCCGCCATCAGTTCAAGGAGCTATTTTCCACACAAAAGAACGCTTTGAGGAGAGAAAAGAGAAGGGCAGAAAAAAGAAACAGATTTTAAAATGTGCTCTAAAGAAAAGCAGACTCAAGGCTCCTCTCTTCCCTCCCTTCTTTCTGGCTCCTTTCTTTGCAGCTATAGAAAGGAACAGAATGATTGTGGGGTGCAATCGGGGGGGAGACGGGGGTTACTGAATAGACCTCGACGCTTTTACAGATTTCCTCTCTCCCCACCATGGAGGACATCTGACCTTTGAGGAGGGAGGATGAGGGAGAGAGGGGGGAGGCAGAGATAAAGAAGGAGGGGTAGTTGGGAGAGAGGGGAGGGAAATCATAATGAAAAGTGGTAATTCCTTAGAGAGGGAGTGAGAAAGAAATGTCTAAGGGCCAGTAATGAGATCGTCTGACTAGCGGGTTGCTATAGCAACCACCACAGTATTACTATACACTACACTGTATGAATGAGAGAAAGACCATCTATTGTTGCCACAAGTGGATGGGTCAGAGAGAAAAAAGACAGACTGTGAGTATGAGGCGAGGAGAAGCGACTCAGTGTTAAATGGGTGATACATTAAATGCCATTAAATTAATTCCATATAGGAGAAAAGTGGAAAAATTAATAGGGAAATGTAAGGATACAATACAACTTTTTAACCACTATAATGTACTGTAAGGTTTTTAAATTGCTCAGCCACATTTAAGAGGCTGAATGCTGGGAGCTCCACCTCCTGGAAGGCCCAGGTCGAAGACTGTGGGTCTTACTTCCTCGACTCAGTGTCCGCGATCTCTAATTGGCCGGCCAGGGATCCAGGTGGGGGGAAGTTAACCCTGTGCAATTGCTCGGTTGGTTGGTGGGTCAGCGCCGGACTCCCCCAGCTCCGAGCTGAGCTGCAGATCTGATTACTGTGGTCTCTTTACAAAGCCTGCTTCCACCACCTGCTCCCACTCCACTCCTCCAGCCTCTGATAAACTATCATCACTGCAGATTGAGACAAATGATCTCCCTCTCCCTCGTAGTCCCACTGCCCAACTGTTTGTGCATGTGTCAGTGTGTATGTGTGTGTTCAAGAGACGTGGAGAGAGAGAGAGAGAGAGAAAGAGGGAGAAGGGGGAAGGGATGGAAAGAAGTATGAGCTATCGAGACAGAAGGAGTTTTACTTACGGTGGTGATTACAAAAT
This sequence comes from Lutjanus argentimaculatus, assembly GCA_034769285.1. Lineage (NCBI taxonomy): Eukaryota > Metazoa > Chordata > Actinopteri > Lutjaniformes > Lutjanidae > Lutjanus > Lutjanus argentimaculatus. The sequence continues at coordinate 16,673,908 of JAWZSL010000017.1, forward strand.
GTTGCTGAAGTGGATTACATTTAGGCCTCTTTACGTGAATCACTTGGATTCCTTGGTGACAGCAGCACAAGGCAGGAATTGCACGGCAGCCACGACAGCCATAATCGTACTAATGAGTTAGTATCTAAAAATAATGAGTTAGTATATAGTGAATAAAATAGTGAATAAGTAGCTCAAAAATAATGACTTATTATCTCAAAACAATATGTTAGTATGTAAGAATAATGTGTTAGTATCTCAAAATAATGAGTTAGTATCAAAATAATGTCTTATTATCTTAAGATAATGTGTTTGTATGTCAACATTATGACTTTTTATCCTAATATAATGCTTTAGTATCTCAAAATAATGATTTATTGTTTCAAAATAATGAGAAATTTCCTCATTATTATTCAATCACTATTTTGAGAAAGTTTTTTATTTTATATTAACTCTTATTTTGAGATACTAACTCATTATATACTATTACATACTATTTACTATCATTACATAGACTGGCCTGTGATTGACTTCCATTGTCCCTGGTTAACAAATTAAACAAGTAAAAATAAAATCATCCTTAACACTAAAGTTAAATTCATTATTTCCGTGGACTTAAAATCATTGTCTTATTTGATGGCCTTGCTGCCCTGGAATTTGGCCTTTTTGCCCTCAAAAAAACTTGACAACACTAAAGTGGTTTTATCCCAATAATGATGAAATTCCAGGCCTGGTAAGAGGGACAAGACTTCCAGGAAGGGAGCATAAAAGATCAGTTTGCAGATTATTTTTTCCCAGTCAAACTTGCCTTTTTGGGTCTGTACAGTGTAGTCGTGTGACACTGGCCCGTGGGTAACGAACGTTTCCTTCCTTGGAGGAAGCACTGGTTCATGTGAGCCCCGGAGACAGGAGGCGGTGTGGGTCAGCGATAATCATATTGAATGGACAATGCCGCAGATAGGTGTGGGCGAGCTAACACGCATGCCTGGTTTGACAGGGAGGGCCTGCAGGAACTGGCCGTGAATACACACTCACGCTATGGGGTCAACAACAAAACAAAACAGCCAAGATAAGAAGCACAGACATCCCACTTCCATATTTTTTTTTTTTTTTTTTTTGTCGTTCAACTCAGTTTGTGTGGGTATCATGGAAAAGGCACAAAGACATGGCATTTAGAAAAAAAAATGAACAGACATCATGCACTGTTCCTGTGCCCTGAGAGTGTGTGAGAGAGACAGAGAGAGATGAGGAAAAGGGTGAAAGCTCACCCTGCTCACACTGGACAGATGTAATATTCACATTAATAAGTTTAAATACCTGGCTAATGTTTCTCTCTTACAGAAATGATAAATTTTCATCTGGACTAAGCCTTTGATCTTCTCTCCCTGCGCAGACAAACTACCTTAAACATGTCAAGTTGGCTGGAAAATCACACTCACCATATATGGGCTGAAATATAATAAGATATATTTGGAATTATTGCACACCAGCATATGTATTTACTGTATTTCTGTGTGCATATTTAATGTTCTGAGTTTCCAAATTATAATCTACAAGTGAGTTATGGCATGTCTGGATATTCAGTGGCAATAAGACGATAAATATTGCCACAAGAATGTGTTACTCTATTGCTTGGGGTTGGAGACAGAGAGAGGTCAGTGGGGAAGGATGAAGGGAGGAGGAGGAAGGGTGGACCAGTCACTGACACTCTGTCAGATCTGTAGATACTTCATTGTGGTACTTTTTTTTATTAGCAGCCAAGTTGCATAATTATAAAGTGCTGCTCCATGACCTTAAAAGAGTAATTCATATGGTTTGAGGCAGCGGTGGAAAAAGTTCTCAGATCTCTTAAGTCAAAAATAGCAATAACACAGTGTTTTAAATACTGTTACAAGTAAAAAAAAAATCTGCTTTCAAAAGTTTACTGAAGCAAAAGTACAAAAGTATTACATCTAAATGTGTAGTATTCAGCACTCATTATGCACAATAACCCATTTAAAAAAGACTTATTGATCCATTCATGTGTACATCACTTTAATGTTGCAGCTGGCAAAGGTGGAGCTAATTTTAACTACCTTATATACTGCTGGGTAGCTTGTGAAGTTCCCTCATGGAATAAAGTCTTATCTTAATTTATATTAAGACACTGGGGGCTGGGGAGTTTGTGGCTGGAGCAGGGCATTTCTGTACAGAGTTTGAATGTTGTCCCCTTCTCTGCATGGGTTCTTTCCAGGTACCCCGGCTTCCTCCCACAGTCCACAGACATGCAGGTGAACAGATTAATTGGTGTCTCTAAATTGCCTGTAGGTGTGGGCGTGAGTGTGAGTGGTTGTGTATGAGACGCTAGCTCAGGTGTGTCTGTCAACTTCAAAAGTTTTTCTACTTGTACCTGTCTTTCTCTAAACACACTACATAGTGGTGAGGAGAGGATGCACTGAGACTTCCATCTGGGTAGATATTTAGGTGAAGGGGCTCATCGACGAGGTAACAGATTAGGTGCACTGGCTAGTTACTAAGTGGCACTTACTTCACTGAGTTGTCTGTGCAGACAAGTAGCTTTGGTAAGTAAGTAAGTAGCTCTGACTGTTACATAGTGGTTTTCCTGCATGCTTCCACAACGTGTAACATGAGACAGCACATCACCAGCATTATTAGCTCTTGGTATAAACATGCTACATGTTTATTTGCTCACTGACGCTGGTGAGATTTACTTTTTAGATATAAAAATTTGGTACTGAATGACAGGGTGTTTTTCAATACTTGATATGATCGAAGCAAGAAAAGTACTGAAGTTCAGTACCCAGCCTTACATCTGGAGTAGTGTGGAATCATGGGAGTTGTTGTCTTCATTGTTAAACAATCACCATTACGGTGGCCTGACAGCTCAGTTGGTAGAGCCTGCGTACCAAGGCTGTGAGTCCTCTGCAGCAGCCGTGGGTTTGACTTCCGCCTGCAGCCCTTTGCTGCATGACATCCCCCCACTCTGTCTCCCCCTTTCCTGTCCTCACTACAGCTGTCCTATCACTGCCCTTCCTCACTCTCTCAACTTTCCTGTGGCAACCAAATGAAATGCACGTTACCTTGAATAAAATTTCTCTGGGTTTGAACATGGTTGGAAACATTTGGGATAATGTAAGTACACAATTCAACTATATACATACATATGTCTAGTCGTTGTTTGTCATTTTAAAACAGAAATGTTAAATATACCTTTAAATGTGGTGGAGTAGATGTTTAAAGTAGCAGAAAATAGAAATAATCAAGTGCCTTAAAACTGTACTGTAAGTATAGTACGAATACGAATACGAATACGAAATACTTTATTGATCCCCAAGGGGAAATTCATTATATAGTACCTGAGTCGTTACCCTCCATCACTGTTTTAGGCATAATTTGAATATTACTGCCCTGCATGTGTAGCAAAATTATGGTGTGGGTCACATATGGACAATAAGTTTCTTTTTTCATAGAGAAATATCTGACCGTAAGCTAACTTCAGTTTTAAACAGTAATGGTACATCTCCTTCTGGTTGAAATCTCATCGTTCCCTGCATACAAAGCTGCCCAGTATCCATCTGAGGTGAAAAAGTTCAATATGACAGATCTACCTAGTTAAAAACACCACACAGTGATATAGAACTGGAACTGACATCTTAACTCTTTTGCACTCATGTTAATTAACAATGCTCTGCTAATACCGGTGTAAAGCTAATGTTGTAACTGTCAAAGAGGTCATGATCACATTTACATTAACAGAGCAGTACAGTGACACCAGGGAAGCCACTTAGTATTTTTGGTAGTTTTGTGTAAAAATCCCTTTACTGTACAGAACCCACTGCACAAAGGAAGTGCCTAATGCCATCATGTTGGATTTACAATAATACAACCTGCCAACCAGGAGAAACATTTGTATAAGCTTTCTCGACGTAATAACCAGCAGATTTTTGTGGGGCCCTAGGTGCACCAACACAGCAGCAAATAAAGCGGTGAATCGACAGATCTTGGCAGTTCAACATAATAAAAGTCAAAATTATGACTTTTATTACACTAATGCCACAGAAAAAGGTAAATAAATTCCCGCAGCAGCTCATTTATGCTTGATTCAAAATGTACAGTATGTTGGAATGTGGACAGCGCAAAACCAAGTCATCAGATCACGTTGATGGATGTTTGCATGGTTTTAATTTCACAATTTTGTCAGTCCAGCTAATGTACATTTAAAAACGGACCCTCCTAAGTGGTGCTAACACAATGTCATCCTGTTTTTCCACTTCTTTCAAAGTGCTGTGAATGCAGCATCAACTTAAAGGAAGAGGATTTGCTACTCAAAAAGGCAGGTGGCAAAAGAATTACAAGTCCAAGAATAACCAGTTTTTCAAACTGGGGTCTGGGACCAACAGGGATCCTTGAGTGGGCTGTAGGGGGTCCCCAGCATTAGGAGCAATAAAATATTTTAGCTGGATTTGGAAAAGGAGGTTGTGATTAGGATTAATTATTTTCCCTATTAATTGATTACTTATTTGGTCTATAAAATGTCAGAAAATGGTGAAAAATGTCAACCAGTGTTTCCCAAAGCCCAAGGTGACATCCTGGGCTTTGTCCTAGAGGACATTTTTGACAGACGAGGCAAAACGAATGAAGGGAGTGACAGAATTAGAGGAAATACCAGACAGATGCCACGTGTTGGAGACAACTGGGATGGTTATCTTTTTACTGGACAAGTTGGTAATATTTATTATTTTTCCCACCCAATGGAAGAGTTCGTCTTCCATGTCAGAAACACAGGGGACATTTGGTGACAAAACCATATTCGGACCCATTAGATGTGACATAACCTTGGAACGAATGCTTTCACTCACTATTTGCTCTTTAATGTGTAATGAAACGGGTAACCACGGCAACCTCAGGATGTTTTGCTTTCCCAAAGCTGAGAGAGGGACATAAATGCCATTTCTATCTATGCTCTTATCAGCACTGGACCGGAGGACACGGTCTGCCCTTCCTTGTCCCTGCGACTACAGCCTCTTTTAAGGAATCTGGGGCCACCGCGGACCATTGTGCTGTCCTACAGGAAGTACGGTTCACTGCTCACTCCCAGCATTCACTGGGTTTCCTGTGTCAGGTTACCACGTCCTGTGTTTATTTTCTTTGCTTTTTGTCTGTATCCACCCCTATAGGATTTTTCTAACATCCACCAAACCATACAAAAGAGAGGATGGCACTATCTCAACTATAGGGAGGAGGTGTCCCACAGTGACGAATGCATCGTTATCTCTTCAGGGATATACTTCTCCCATCGTGAAGGGCTCTGCCTTGTCTTACTGTGAACTGTCTTTTGGCGTAGCTTTAAATTCCCAAGTCTCTATCAGGTCTGCGGAAAAGAGTTTTTCCCCACCTAAACCAAAAAGAACCTCAATCAATTTCAAATTAAGCAGTCCATTCAATGGACATTGTCTTTGACAGATAAGCTTGTTACACCTTGAGAAAAGGCTAAAGGAAAGACTTTAAAACAATCTCTTCAAAGTAATTATTGCTCTGCTCAGAGTTTTTTTTTTCTTTCTGCTCCTCTAAAACAAACAGCTTTGGAAAAGTTAGCAGGGTGTGATTGATAGAGAGCATGAATGATGTATAAAGTCTATTTTGCCCAGATCGATACTGAATTTCATTAGGACACACCTTGCACGCACACACATACACACCGTCTTTACTGAGGACATTGCAGGGTTTTCACTATTACAAACCTTCCACTGTATTTACACTGCTGAACATAATAGAGGGTAGGGGAGCCCGGGGAGTGTTGTAACACTGGGTTAGTTGTAACACTCAGTCAGTTTAACCCATCAGAAAAGAGCTGAGGTGATGCCATCCTCACTCATCCACACTACTTTTTCCTTTTGAGCTCACAGAAGGGGCATTAGCTGCTTTTACATGTACCCTAACGTGCCTCATGCAGACTCCTCACTTAGAAGGAAATTTTCAGCGAGATTGGAAGGAGTGGTGTAAACCCTTCATGATCAAATCAGCTGAAAAATAACAACCAAAATAATAACCCTGTAAACACTTATTCCAATTGTTTCTCTCTCGCTGGAATAAATATATTCTTTCTGTTCATGTGTGCCCCACATGGGGGTAGGTGATGTGTCACAAACAAGTTTTCATCAGGGACAGAAACATGGCGTTAAGCAAAACAGAACTGGTCTGTAGCAGATACAACTTTTCTGTTAGAAACCTTAAAAGATCTGAAGATGCAAAAATTGCTCCCAGAATACAATGTGGGTCCATTTTGAAAATTACCAGGCAGAAACACTCTTCTTTGTTTACTGGTGTTAGGCAAATCAGAACCGCTTTTTCTTCTTCTTCTGATATATTTCCAGCAATTAGATGCTTCACAGCGGGTAGAACCAGTTTGCACAGGTCAAAAAAAGTATTATTCGGATAAATATATATAAATACTGCCGATATGAAAATAGCTATTTTGGATTTTATGATTGAAAAATTATTTTCATGCAAGAAAGTAAGAGGAAAGATTTTTTTTTTTCCTATCATTCATTGTAGTGCAGATACAATGATTTGATTTAAATACTGTAAAAAAGCAGTTTCTCTATTTTACATTTGCATTAAGCTGACATGCTAAAACAATTAACTATGTAATGGCTTTTTGGGATGGCTACAGTTGTAACAGTTTATTAAAATGATGAGAATTTGTGCATGGAACACAAACTCAAGACCAAAAGAAGTGAGGGTCAAGTGTGTACATGGTCAGTTCTGGGCCTGCAAAGCATGCACCCCAGGGGCCGCGATCTACATTTGTCACAACCATGACAGTGACTGAACCCTTATCTGACACATGCACATTCAGGAATACAATCCTCACACACATAAATTTAAAGATTTAGAAGATATAAGCATTTAATGTCACTATAAATTGTTCACTTTGTTCAAAATGTGTATTCTTTATTCTTGAATAAAGTTCTTTCAAATATTCTCTTGGTATTTGACATTAACTCACGTAATGTGTGATTGTGTAGTAGTGGTCCAAGTGAGTTTTATTACCATGTATAAAACTTTGAGAGAGTTAACACAAACAACCACTGAGTTACTGATAATCAAACAAAAAAAGTGTTCCTACCATCCCCGGTTTCCCCTGTGTGGACATGTGCCTGTTATCATTCAGTATCACTGCCTCTAAACAAGGTGCTCCGTCTGATGCTGACTCTCACACTCAAAGTTGCCTTGATCTGGTTAGGCTTTCCACATGCTTGCACAAAGAGTTCACCTGCATGCTAAGCACTGACCTCTCAACCAACGCAACGCAGCCCTTCTTCATTTACCCCTGCGAGATTCCCCCTGAGGATAGCTCACCTCCATCGTCCTTCCTCCCACTCCTCTGTATGCCCGCAGTGATGACCATACTGCTCCTGCATTCACATCCAACATCCATCCCAGGCGACTACCGTCCACCTTGACAGGGGGAGTGGAGCCTGAAAAGAGAGGGTGGATGTATACATGATCGTATATTGCACCATTCGGGCTGAAGCCTTAGATATACACATCTAAATCTTTCAGATGAGCAGAAAGTGTTCAACGAGGGGGAGACTAAACAAGTATAGTGGACGAAGAAGAAAGCGGGGTCTGGAAATCATTTCCTACTCAGTGTTTATATACAGAGCCAGTGCTGGGCTTTAGATGGTGTTCAGACACAGCCGGGCGTTGTGGGACTTCATACACCCCGGCCAGACACGCCAGGGACAGAACTGGTGACAGATGAGGACATGAGAATAGACTCTTTTTGACCCACTCAAATAGTTTTTGCTCTTTACAAAAACTGCGTTTCTGTGCAATGGCTCATTTCCTCTCAGCTTATCCCGCAATACAGGATGGATATAAGGATACTCAATGCAAATCAGTGAGCTCAGCAAGAGAGAAACCAACTCAGTGGCATGCTTACTCTGAAATCTGTCCACACAAAAGTTGATCCATATAAATAACACACACGTAAAAGCTTTGATTTTTTTTTAAGAGAAAAAATACATGCTTCAAGATCCCTTGCAGTAATCTCCTGCAATATTTGACACACATGTGCTGTAGAGTAAATATTACCATTTGGATGGATCCACTCACCAAAGAATATCAAACAAATTCAGAAACAATCACAAACATACTCTACAAAGCCCCACATGGCTGCACTAGACACGACGAGCTGTGGATCCGTGAACAGACAGCGTCTGAGCATGCATCACACTTGGCGTTTTACGACAGAGGTCAATCACTGTGACCTCTGTAGGCTTGTATTTCATGGCGGGACTTGGTCAGTGGACCGTGAGGCGGTGGTGGACGTGAGGAGGGGGGTGCGGGATGTTACCGCTCGGGATCTCATCTCCACGACTCCCAGGGGACACTGAGCTCGGACTTGTAATGAGAGGCTTTAACTTATTTTACTTCATATGTGGTTGTGTGGTGAGTGTGTGTGTAGGCCTTCGTGTGTGGTGCTGGTGAGGGTCCACACTGTTGATAAATAATGAACCTATATGTGGCATTTACCATAATGCCATTTGAAAGGAAATGACTTTTTCTTGCAACATTTATCTCACTTCTGCCCCAGTGGTGGAGGAAACACACATCTTTTACTTAAAGCTACTACCAGGAGTTTTTAACTGGTGAGGAAACAGTCTCAGTTTAATACTGAAGCCTCTATATGAACTACACAAGCAAACAACACCATCCGCAACAAGACTGGCTATTTCTGTATAGAGTTAGTTCTTCTTAATGCCTGCTGCTGGGTTGGCTCCTCTGTGAAATCAGATAAAACAAGCCTGTGTTTACATTTTCCCAGGCAAAGTTACAGTGAGTGTGAGTTTTAGGTTTTCAGTGAGTATGTTAGCCAGTTAAAAAGAAGCAGGAGGAGATTTTTATTTAGATCATTTTAGTTTTGTCGTAGTATTTTGTGTTTATTATGGTGGAAATGCTACTGCTTTTGTCCACAAAATATGAAAGTTACTTGCGGCAGCTTTAAGTAAAAGTAACAAATACCAGACTGTAAAATTACTTAAAGCAGCTACAAGGTAGTTTCATATTTGATTGATTTTGGAGGCCCTTGTGGACAAATGTGGTAGTATTTCCACCACCATAACCATAAATTATAACATCAAAAACTTCAAACATCAAAAAATTGTGTGGGAAAAATCTCCTCTCCTCCTTCTTTTTAAGTGGTTAATGCAACTTTGCCCTGAAATATATAAACATAGGCTCTTCAACAATATATGAACAGACAATCTTTTCTCTGGTGGTCTTGTTTGCTTATGTAGGTCATATAGAGGCGGTAGTATTAAATTGAGGCGGGCTTTATAACCTGTTAAAGAGTATTAGCATCAAAATATATTTAAAGGTGTAGTGTCTAAGGTTATTGGGATTATTGGTAGAAGCAGCATTAGAATATAATATTCATAAGTATGTTTCTGCAGTAGAATCTACCTGAACTACTTCCTTTTCTACTCAAAAAAAAAAAAAGAGTTCCTACATGAAACTATTTACAACAATGTCTGTGGATTATCTTGAGTTACTGGGTCATGGTTTTTTTGGAAAGAGACACACTGTGTTTTGAGTATTACAAATGTATTTTTTTGGTGCTTTGAGCACCACAAGCTGAGTGCCATTTAATCCCATTATATTGAGAGAAGGCAGACACCTCTATCACCGATATCTCTAAAACTCTGCAACTCACACACAAAAAATATCTAGTCGGATAAACAGAAAATAGAACAAAAAATTTAAATGTCCCTTTAAAGTTTAGGCTCACAGAGAAGGATCATTCTTTACTGTTGGCAACGGGTGTTTAATGCTAGGCCTGGGTAATATTGCCCAAAAATCACTATAGTGAAGTTATATCTCAGTCTATACGATAATTACTGTAGGTCATGTAGGTTGTGACTGATGACATGTGCCCCAAAGGGTGGAAGTGGCTCAGGTGATAAATAAGTTTGTTGTATTGGTGCTGGGCGATTTAGATAAAATCAAATGTCAAAATATTCTTGACCAAATACCTCGCTATCAATACACATCAATATTACAAAGTGCTTTCACAAAATATCGACACAGTAAGATTGTTGATAAATAATCAGCAGTAATGACTAACGGGTAAAGGAAAATAATAGAGCAGTCTCTAATGCAGCCTTTAACTCACAAAAAGACAACATTTACACCAGATCACCAGAAAAATATCCCAAATCTAAGAACAATATGTATCATATCATAATATAATATGATATATGATATATTGCCCGGCCCTATTTCACGTTCCTTACTTCAAGTCTCATTTGGCTGTTCTGTTTATTGAAGCATACTCTCACTCAAGGTAGAGCAGTGAAATGGTATCATTCATTAAGTGTATTTACCCAGCATATTTTTGTTACTACGGCTCAGTGTTTCTGTCAGTGTCAAAGTTTTCCCATATCTAACCGATCAGATAAAAATAGCCTCACTAAATTCACAGCTTCAGAAGAAAAAGCACAGACACAGAGGGCAAAAATGCTGTAGGAGTCAGCAGAGAGCAGGCAAATGTGTAAGTGGAAGAAAGGTGCCACAGCCACAGCAGCACACTCCGCTTACACTCTTCCCGTAACGCTCATTTGTTTCTGCCCAAGAGCAAAAGTCTTCATCCAAACTCCAGTTGTTATTATATCACGTCTGTTAAGTAGATATGCGCAGAGGCGTGGGTTTACACGCGTCTACTCTAAGATCAGCTGCTCCACTTGTACTTTGTATCCCCCCCCCCCCCCCCCCCCCACCCCGTTTTCTGGGAGTTACATTCCACGCATAAAATATGCAACCCAAAAGCCTCTGGGCCCCCTAAGAAATAAAGAGGACAGTTACCGTGGCAACCTTGAACAACACAGCAGCACACAACATCCCGCTGATGGACAGCACACTCCAGGAGGCCGGTGCACAGGTGCTATTTTCTTTCAAAACATAAAGACAGAAAGAAAAATCAGAGAGTGCTAATGTTTTTAAATATAATGAAAATTACCTTACCAAATGCTCTTTTTTTTTTTTTTCAGGGGCCTCCTCTATGACTTTCACAGCTCAGATGTCATGTGTCCAGTGAACATTTGTGCTTCGTCAGGAAAAGAAATCACTATTTTTCTTATCGCTGCCTTCAGACATTCTGACTGTTTATACTCAGCAAAGCCTTTTTCGGAGAAATTCTGAAGGTCGTACAGTGAACTCATTGTCCACTGTGCATACATATGAATTATTAAAAATCTTGCAATACAATACTTACAAATGATTAGATGTCTGTTGACAGAGTTGGACAGCATTTCTCATATCTAATTAATTTGGTGTATTTTGTAATTTGTATTCTGCTGGGCAGAAAAAAATGTAAAATACTTTTTTCTTGATAATCATCATCATTATTATTAGAGGTAGTAGCAATAGTAGTAGTAATCCCAAGTGGATCAATAAAGTGTGTGTTCTTCCTGTTCTTCTCGTAGTAGGATTACATGAGGCTGAAATGGAACTTAAGTCTGAAAAGCTTGTGTAATTTGCTCAATGTAACTTGTGTAATGGCATCCTTCAACCATTGCAAGTGCTGCATGATTCTGGCTTGTGACGTTCTGTTGATGGAGACAGTTGAATTCAGTAAATGCATATAAAATATGCAACTAATTGATTCTTAGTATTTTTGCTATTTGTATTTTGATGGGCAGAAAAATACATAAAAAATGTAAAATACTTTAAGAGCTTGTATTTTTGTATTTGAAATACTTATAATACTTATAATACATCATTTAATATTAGCGATTTACCAATTCACTTTCAGCATTTGAATATCTACTGATACTGATACCAGCACTCTTTTCTTTATCATCATCATCATTGTCATCATTATTAGAAGTAGTAATAGTAGTAATAGTAATCCCAAGGAGATAAATAAGGTATGTCTTCTTCTCCTTCTTCTTCTAGTAGAAGTAATATCACATGTGGCTGAATGTGAACTTTAGTTTGGAAAGGTTGTGTGGTTTGTGTAATGTAACTTGTGTAATGGAAGTCCCCATTAAGCCAGGTCAAAACTGGAAGCCCGGTGGAAATCTGCTCGTATAGCATGCCCACAGAGCATGCGCACTATGCATTTATCTGGGTAACTTATTCAAAGCAGGAAGTGGCTTTTTTTTTTATTCCTGCACCACTGAGTAACATTCATATGCCATATCAAATTCTCTTTTTATATCGATGATGCTGAGGTGTTAAGGTCAGACCTATATTGATGCAACTAAATGCCTAAAATGTAATAAGTTCATATAGAATGTATTTTCCATACCAGTATTTTGTATTTTATTTTGATACATTTGATGATCAACTTGTAACAAGATACTTTTGATGTATTTCTGCCCATGTCTGTCTGTTGATTATCCAAGGGAAACAAAAGCAGCATTAATGTGATATCTCAAAACTTTACAGGTAAAAACATCCACTGGCAGGCAGCGAGGGAAAAATGTAGCAGTGTCTCTGATGTGATAATAAAAGGAGATAAAAGCTCCGAAGGAAACATGTGAAAGATAAAGGGATGCAGAGGGGGAGTGGGAGTCGTGCTTGAGGATGTGTTAGTGGCGTGGAGCGTGGGTCCGGTTCCCACAAAACACTTGATCAGCCTAATTAAAAGAACCTTGGCATGATGCGTTCTGAACAGTGGGGGACTCAGGCCACGTGCCAAGTCTGCACTCACCTCCTCTCTCCCACACACATCCAGACGCTGCCATCAGCCACAACAACACGAGGAATAAAAGAGAGAAAAGCAAATTCTGGGCAAATTCTCAAGACGTTTCTGCTTTGTGATCCAGCAAAAACAAGGCAGGAAACTGTACTTGAAGCACAGCAGAGGCTTATGGTCAAAGATGTATCTGCTGTCACTGACCACCGACTCTCCTGTTTGTCCTCTTAGTCTCAAAAGTGTATTCATCGTCGGGTCCCTTCGACAAAGTATCCTGAGTGCTAAAGTGAGTCATCTTTGGCAACTTCTGGAAAGAAAACCAGTCTTTTGGAGCACTACTGTACATATGAATCAAACTTATGTATGTGGAGGGACTGCCAGGACTTAATGCGTTGCACATTGCTGGAGCATGCAAACACATATGTACTGTATCCTAGCACACACACACACGCACACACACATAGAGACGCTACACACACTCATACAAACAGCTACGCATGTTTGTTTAAGCATTTTTTCTTTTTCTCCAAAATAGACACACCAGGGTTGCTACAACAGTAGGACACAATCTACAAAACAACCAAGCTCAGTAGAAGAGTATCATCTTACATGGGAGAAAATTCTATATTTTTATTGGGTAAGAAACTGGAAAATATTAGAGAGTACTCTGGACATCAACTTTTTGTCTGAATTCAAAGGAAGAATCTTGGTTTTATTATTGTAAATGATAAAAAAAAAGAATCACATTTCCCTTTCTTGAAGAATGATATCAAACACTGCAACTGAAGGATTTTACTGTGGGAAACTATTGCAAGCTGTAAGCTTTTTTATTATTATGTACTGTAGACACCATGTACCATATGTGTTCTCGGTATTAACTAAATAAATTCTGCAATCAACTGAATACTGCTTCCCTCACCCTCCACTTCTAAGCATGTAGGAGAAACTGTGGTAACCAAAGGTGTTACTTTGTGATGAAAAGTGGTGAGGACATAAGGGCTCAGATTTAAAAAATAATTTAAAAAACAAAAAACAAAAAACAAAAAACAAAATTATCATTGGTAGGAAAGACAACACTTGTGTTTACGTTAATTTATTTCATTTTTAAGATTTTAGGAGATTCCTCAGCGTACCACTAGAGGGAGCTCAAGTACCACCAACGAACATCGACAGCAAAAATAATAGTCAAGTTCAACCAGTCATTGCTTATTGTATGCTTTCTTGTTGTGCAATAAATAATTCTCAAAGCGTTCTTATTTGTTAATTTACATGTCTTGGTACAAGCTATTTTTCAGACCATTTTTAACAAATTATTCTTTTAAAAAGTGAAGAGAACAAAATCGGCTTTTTCAAAAAGTGGTGGGGACATGTCCACAGTGCCCCTAGTGTAAATGACACTTATAGCAGTAAGTGTGTTCTGGGCTACTGTAAAAACATGGCGGTTCAACATGCTGGCCTCCATGGAAGAGAAGCTGCACCCACTGCAGATATAAATGGCTCATCCACTTTTATTATTCTTGAGCTCTGCAAAAAAGTTTGAATTCCCAAAATGGAAGTGCATCAGCGGTGCATCCAGTGTGTGACCTCCATCAGCTGCACCCTCTGCCTGTAGCCTGCTGTGAAATCTAACGACATTGCTGCAATTTAAATGGTAAGACAGCAATGCATGTTGTACCTCTGCATGTCAACTTGCCTACAGCACCACCTGTCCGTTTAAAGCCCTGTTCTTCTACCGTGCTACAGTGAGCAGACAGCAGAGGACAAGCAGGTAATGGGATTGCCACACCCTGTTTGGGTTCAAAGCTGTAGGAGCTCTCAGCTGTAGGACAGCATGCTGGGATGTGTCTGGGGAGCATCACCTGGATGCTGGAATCGCTCAACCTGCAAGAGCTCATTGTTTAGCCCTGTCTCAATCTACGTTGGAAAGAAAAAAAGAAAGGACAATGAAAGAAAAAGAAACACCTCAAAAAAAAAAAAAAAAATGTTATGTGCATACTGGCACGTGTGCACAAATGTGCATGCATACATAATGCATAGAGGTGTCATGACACGGCCCTTTTTTCCCTGTGTCAACTCTCTGGATCTGCTCCTTTGAGATAAAAGAGACGAGAGGGAGCCTTGTTGCTTTTTCAGCCAGTTCTCTAATCCTTCACATTAACTATTACTCCACGTTCTCTCTTTAGTTTTCTCTATCTATAGAACACAGGTTGTCACTGTTAACTTTTCAGTTTCCCTGCAGCACTGCAGACCCTTGAGAATTACCTATGCTCTAAGATTAGGAGCCTGTAATTCCTTTTGTTGTTGAGGCTATAATGAATATAAGATGCTTATTTTGTGAGTATCGGGCCTGTAGTTGAATGATGAGCATGTGCTCTGGGTGGGTTTTTTCCTCTTTTCAACCATGCGTCATTCTCTCCCTTATACCCCACCGTTCCATACGGTGATAAATCCAACACCTCCACGCTGCATCCAGCATCGCTCTGCCCTCCCTCCCACCTTAACTAAAAAAAAAAAAGAAAACTTTTCCATCTTCTAAATCCCTTCATCCATGGCCTACAGGTTATCTCCCCCTACTCTAGACATAATCCTGGCCCCTCTGGCAGAGAAAGAGAGACAGAGAGAGAAAGAGAGAGGACCATATAGAGACAGAAACAGAGAGACACAGAGGGGGAGACGGAGAGAGTCAGAGAGAGGTAAAGATACAGAGAGAAACAAGAACTATGGAGACAAACAGCACTGCTGTTAAGTCAGTGGAGCAACAAGAAAACGTAAACACGTTCCCTTCTCCAACGGCCTTTACCAGAGGGAGGGGAGGGGGGGCAGACCTGTCAGCGATTGTTAACACATGTGTCCAGGCTTCCTCTCGGCCGTTTACTTGGAGACTGAAGGAGGCTCAGCACCAAAGATTTATGGCTCCCGGGGAAGAAAAGGAAGTGTGTTATTGATAAGTTGCAAAGAGAAGGTGAGGGCGCCCACTGCAGTAATTAGAGGATGAACTTGCAGCCCATTGATTGAATGGAGTCCTGGACAGACACCAGAGCCACCTTATACAGTACCACAGCCGCAGTCTGACCTCGCTGTGGACAGGTGACCTCACCTCTGGGCCGAGGATCAGAGGAGAAGCAAAGTACAAATTACTGTACTACATTTTAACACAAATATCTGTACTTTCTACCCCTTACATTTAAAAACAGGCTTGTTACTTTAGTTTTAATGCATTTGAGGGGAATTATTAAATTATTTAGTTATTCTTTTTAGAAAAACAATTCCTTGGTGTACCTATAGGTGCATATTACACACAACAGATGTAACAAGACAAAAACAAAGTGTAGTTGCAACATAATTTTTGCGACATGTGACATTGTGGCAACCTACCAAGTGAAATTCCAGCGTGCTGGCGCCAGTGTGTCATTTTAAACATCGTCATTGCAAACATAGTTTGCAGGAACACCGCTGCAGAGTAATGTTTTTGCAGTAATGTCACTGCAATGTAATGTTTTAAGAGTAATGTTGCAGTAATGTCGCTGCACTGTAATTCTGCAGTGTCATTGCTTCAATAATGTAGGAATAATGTAATAATGATAACACAACAGTAATGTTGCAGTATGTACAAATGAAACATCACTATCACAACATGGCAGGGACATACTGTGTTTATAGGTACGACAAAACAGACAAGAGAGGGAGACTCACCTGTGCACAGAAAGGTCATGTTCAGTTAGCTTTGTACAGAAATAGCCAGAGGAAATGTCCTTCAGACTTTGCGTACATTTCAGAGGCTGTACTTTTTCAGTTTTATTTGGGTAAAGAAGTTGAATCAGAACTTGTACTTTTAGCAGTCTTTTTTTTACACAAGGATGTGTACTTCTACGTGAGTAAAGACTTTAATTTTGCCACAGTTTGCTGAAAATATAGGCTGAAGAGGTGTATCATCACAGCTAAGGACTCAGAAATGGTTTGATGTGTTTAAGTGTTGAGTTTGATCAACCAATGACAGCTGGTGTTGCATCAGAACTCAGCAAAATAGGAATGAATGATGAGCAGCCGGGCCCAAAGCTGCCTTTGAGCGTGCTTTAAGTGTTCCATGTGTGTTTCTGTGCACGCGCACTGTGTACATGTGGGTGGAGGAGGGGGAAAGAGTGCTGCTTCTGTTAAAGCCTAGTATTATCCCAGCATTCACCAGTGTTTCCAGTGACCACAGGCTTGGAGGCCAGCCCAGTCCTTCTAGACACTGCTTAGCAATGGGACCCACCATTGTTTGATTTGGCTGCATATTCCAGTGTTTTCAGCATTGCCTAAAAGAGGAGGGGTCAGTGGAAGCACTGAAGAAGTCTGGGCTGAAAGGAGGAGGAGAAGCGAGGCTACAGTCGGCCTTCTTCCCATTCCCCAGCTTTCCTAGAACTTAGGAAAAAACAACAGATGCAGGGGCTGAGTTCAAGTTCTGTTTCTTTCATTTTTTCTTTTCCTCCATTTGGTACTAACAATAATTCTCAGCTTGTTTCAATCGGCTGTTGCAGCACTTTACTTCATCAAGATGACTAGGATGGTGATAGGTATCTTTAATCAAGGCAGAGTATGTTAAATGCATTCCAGAGTGCAGCCAGTCATTGGGTCATACTATTTTAAAAAGTCCGCACATGTTCGACTTGTGCTTGCTTGAGTGTCGTTTCTGTCTTTGTGTTTGAAATGTGTGCATGAATATGTGTGCATGTGTCATTTGTTTAACCCATCAGATTAAAACATTAGTAATACTCATTCCTGAATCTTTTCAGTTTAGTTTCTAGTGTCGTCACAGTACCAGAATTTCGACTTTAAGACCAATGCTAAGTTTACTATCATGATACTCAATGCCAAAATGATACTGACTGAGACTGTATCAGTACTGGTTCAATACTCAAATTCATTTCCACTTCAAATATTACTCCGGTAGCCTAGTGAGACTTTTTTACTGCCCATTCTGTCTGACACTGTAGAGCCAGGTTAGAAGTGACATGTAGCTGATGCTAGTAGCCCTGTGCTATTTAGCAATCAACTGCCACTGAAATAAATGCAGGTCGAGATAAAAGCACGAGTGACTGCAGAGTTCAGTCCAATGCTTAGCCTTACACAAACACACTTGAAATTTTGTTTCACTTTCTTTGTGAGCACAACACTGCTGACCTACAACATGTACGAATCTTGGGACACTCTAATGGAGTGCTACAGGGGACCTGGAAGTTAGCGCCGCCCTGGTTCCTAGTTTTGAGAAAAAGCCAAGATTTTTCTATTGGATTTTGTATAAGTGCAGAAAATAAACTATGTGACAAACAGAAGTTCATGATACTTACATGTTTGTTTCAGGAAGATAGTGTTTTATTTTTGAAGCGTAACTGCAATCTCCAGAAGTATAAAGCTAATGTTAAACTATAAACTAACTAAACCACCATTAAGTGATTGGTGTTAAGTGCGTTGATGTTTAATGTCCCCCGGCAACTTCTGTAGTCTAGTTTTTCCACTTGTTAGCAAGACACATAAAATATCTTCAAAATTTGTGAGTGGGGTACTTACTGGTGTATTTTATGTCACACAAAATGTGAAAATCTCTGAACCGTTTTTAACGAAACAAATGAAAAAGTACCTAAATTTCAGTATATTGTGTAATAGGGCTGCAACTAACATTTATTTTCATAGTTGATTAATCTGTCGATTATTTGCTCTATTAATCAATTAGTTGTTTGGTCCATTAAATTTTAGGAAATGGTAAAAAAAAATGTAGATCAGTGTTTCCCAAAGCCCAAGATGTCCTCAAATGTCTTCTTTTGTCCACAACCCAAAGAATATATAAAGCTGAAATCAGACAATATTGACCTATCTTCTCTTACAAAAATGTCTCAATCCGATTAATAGATGATTAAAATAGTTGGCGATTAATTTAATAATCGATTAACCATTCCGGCTCTACCATGCAACACATTTTCATATTGTATCACATTTACATTGCTGATACTATCATAAAAGACTCACAAAGGATGGTATTTATATCCTATATTACTGTAGCTACTCTTCATAGTAGATGTTATGCATGAAGGTAAAATGTTCCAGTGCCTGGAGAGTGTTCAGTGTGAGCAGTTCATCATAACTAACGCTGAGGAACTTCCAGGACACCAACCCACCTGAATCCTTTTGTTCCCCAGAGTCAACATTTTAACAGTGCAGAGCTCCCATGCGTAGCCAGGAGCTGGTCTGGAAATCTGAATCCCTCCATCTCATTAATAGTAGATGCCCTCCATCCAGGGTTGGAGATGCCTGAATAATCCTCTCCTGGGTTTTTGTCATTCAAATGTATTCCACCCAGTGAGACACCTGTTCTGCAACTTGGGTCTCCATGACTTCGCCATGCGCTTTTCCTCCTGCAGCACCACGGGGACTCTTTTTTACTCACTGAGGGACCCATAGACTCTGCAAACTTTCTAAGGACACCTAAACATGTCTGTATGTTAGTACAGAGTGTCCCCTAGGTCTTCTATTACAACCTGGAAGCAATCAGCATTCAGTGCAGCAGAAGAGCACCTTCAACGGGACAAAACCCATGAATCCGCTCTGACTGTGAAATAGATTTCACTAACAGCTAACAGTAACTAGAGTGTACTCCTCTTTCCTCTTACCAAACACACACCAACCCCCACCCTCCCTCTCGCGCTGCAACTCCCTCTCGCATCCGCCTTACCCTCCTCTCCTGCCCAGGTGAGTGTTGTTCAAGCTGCAGCAGCAGTGGAATTACACAGGCAAGACGAAGAAAGCGCACAATTATCTTCAATATCTGTCAGACACATGACAGCAACAGCCCCCCCCCACACTGCCCCCCCTTCCCACCCACCAACACACACACACACACACACACACATACACACAAGCTCACAAGCCAAAGGAAAGTACAAAGAATGGGGGTGTGCTGCTCTTTTGATTGTTCAGAGGCATAGAAATTGTCTCCCTCTCTCTACTCTGTCTCTCTCCTACCCCCTCTTTCTCAATGCCTTTTTCTGCTCATTACCCACCACATTTGCATGCCGGCTGCCAAAGAGCAGGCAACGATGGGGAGGGAAATAAAATAAAAGGATTAGAACAATGGTAATCACTGGTGCTGCTGCCTGTGTGCATGTGTGTGTGTGTGTGTGTGTGTGTGTGTGTGTTTTTATGTGTCTGTATATGCACACATGCATGCAAGTGTGACTTGAGTGAAGTACAGAAAAAGCGTTCAATGTGCATTCATCTTAGACAGCGTTTTAAAGAGTGATAGAGGGAGAGAGATGAAAAGAGGCAGGTGTAATTAAAATCCGGGGTCGGCCCTTCTTTTTGTGTCAAAACAACTGTAACATGCATTATTTTCCCTAATTCAAAAAATGAGGGAAATTGTGCATCAGATCCACCGTTCCACGTGTAAATGATTAACATGTGTACCTAACCTTTCAATCTATAGCCTCTTTTACACTGGCCAAAAAACCCGCTAACATCTGGCACTTATCTTCAGTGTGAAAAGATACAATCGTCATTCGCTCCTGGTTCAAATGACTCCGCAGTCACATGAATTTATGGAGTCCAGCTCCAACCGGCAGTGATGGAAATATGACAGCTGGGTGGCTTGACTTGACTTGGTGCATCAGCCCGGCACGGCAGAGTTTGCGCCCGCGAGAAGGTGTGTATTTAACTGATATGTGCTCATCTTGAGTCGAGTGGCTGTGAAACAGTGAATAAACATCCTGTAAATTCTTTGAAATAAAATCCCCCTGTTATTTAGAAGGAGTGGGAGAAAAAGAAATGATGCCCTTAAGTATTGTGATTCTTTTTTTCTTCTTTTTTGTATGATTCCTGAATAGATTTGATGGCTGAATCATTTTTGTATATATATATATATAATATATATATATATATATATATACATAATCTTCTGTTCTGTGGAAACAAACTAATGGCTCCCAACTTCACTTTGCTAACTTAATCTGTTACTCTGGCTGCAGCGATCCACATTGAACAGCTACAGCAACCTCAAAGGGTCAAAACTCAAACTTTTATTCATTTTGGCCTAACATCTTCTTATTTTTTTTTTTAATGTCACCATTTCAGAAAGTATTTTATTAACTTCTTTTATATGCTGTAAAGCAATGATGCTATTGAAATACTCAAATACTGACTTACACAATGTGCATTATTTTCAGAAATATCAGACATTAGTCTCTGTGAGTGTATGAGTCAAGCTTTTCCAACAGTCTAGTGTTTAAAAAGCAAACAAAAATTGCAATTAATCGTAATTTTGAATTGCAATACTTAAGAGTTGCAGTACATATCGAATCAGCACCAAAGTATCCCTATTATCGAATCGGGAGATAAGTGTATCGTCCTTGCCCTTCGTAAAAAGCTTTTATTATGAAGAAACAAAATCAGGAAATGTTGGCTTTTCATCATCAATAACTTAACAAGACTCCCAAACACCTGAAACAATAAAATAAAGTAGATACTAAACTTCAAGCCACAGAGATTCAGTTAAAAGCTACAAAAGTGCTGAGAGCTGAAGCACTTTTCTCTCTGCTCTCCTGCATACACATTAAGCTTTCCAGCACACATCAGAAAAAGCAAACAAACAGAAAGACAAACTTTTCTAGTCGCCTATTTTTAGCGGGCTTAGCCACATTTTGATTGATGAAATCAACTGATGAAAAAAACTGCATATATGCGCTAATTTTGGTGTAAAAACTGTATCTGTGTGAAGCAAAACTGCAGGAAAAGTTTCAAGTTTGAGCCAAGCATAATTAGGAAAGAACTGCTTCTGAGCTTCTCAGCGCCGTGCTCAGAAAGTGTACTAAGTTATAATAATTTCCAACTTTTCAGTATGTCCTTGGGGTCTTTACCTTCCAGAGTTGCCAACCAATGCCCTCTGGGTAGAGAGGCTCCATAACTGACATGAGCTCAAGCATGCAGACAAGAGCTAATAGAGCGGGCCGTATCAGCAGGGCTGGAGGGATGGTAAGGACTGGCCGTATCGCAGCCCTGGGTAAGACCTGCAGGAAAGACTCTTTGAGAGCAAGGAAGGTCGATGAAAGACCCCCATGTGCCACAGAATGGATTATGTCTCCTTCCCTCTCAGTGCACTGATAACCACATCAGCTTCAAGGACCCCCTCAGGGCTGGTACAGGTGAGGCTAGCTATCTCGCTCACTTACAATCATGAATCCTTGATGCATTAACTGTGTTTCAGATGCATGTGAATGTGGAGCGGTTGGAGCTGAAACGAACAGATGGGGATAAAGGATGGAATGTGTTAGTGTGGAGGAAGTGGAAACAGGAGACCAATCAGCAGAAGCACAACAAAGCTAGGGAATGCTAACCTTTGAAGGACTAGCAGTTTGAAAGAGGAGGGTGAGTGGGGATCTGTGATAATAGCACACACTTGATCACGCCATTACCTCGAATTAGGGATAATTAGCCTCGGTAAACTGGGCACGAAACACGCCTATGATGTTGGGCCCAGAAGGCATGCTGTGGTACCTTTTACAGCCCGGTGGCTGATTTTGGGCACACACAACTGCTGCTCACAGCACGGCGAGGAAGCGATAAAGAGAGTGGGCCCGGCTGGCTGGTAGCAAACTGGGAGTAATTATCAAAGAGAGCTTATAATCAAACATCCGAATCGCAAACACGGACTATAAAACCCCTTTGGCTTACATCCAGGAGTCGTTTTATCCAATTAGGTAAATGGCTGTAATGTGGGGGATTGAGGTGGGGCTGAGGGGAGGGAGCTGAGGCAATAAACGAATGGAGCTCCACAATCATACATTGCAGGGGATATTTGTCAATATTTTTCTCTTTCAGTTATTATCCCATTGTTTTCTGTTGAAACAGCCCCAGAATCAGACAAGTGAAAACCTGTTTGTTGGGTGCAAATTCTAGTCACTTCAAATCTGGCTGCTTCACTGTTGGACAGCAACAATAGCTTTTGGCAGTGTTTTCCCAGTCCAATTAGCATTCACTGTATCTGTATTTAATTACCAAATGTTACAATAGAGGAAAAAGTTAATCAAAGGTGTCGTTTACTTTAGAGAAAAGGTTTGGCTTCGCACAAAACAGGATTACGTCTGGTCAAGACCAGTGAGCAGATGCTGGATGATCCAAGTAGTCACATGAAGCCAGTCTCCTTAAAGGGATAGTTCACATTTTTCATTGTAGGGTTATTGATATCGTTATTTACTCGTCATTGTATTAGCAAGTCTACATCAAATGTTACAATAACAAAACTCTGTTGATCTCCGTGGGAACATTATTTCCTCACTTGCTGGGTTTAAGCATGGGCTCAGTTACAGAACAGAAAGTCCCTGTAATGTTTCAACATGTCAGATTCATGATATTCATGTGACACAAAGAGTAAATACTGATTAAGGATTGGCAGTAAAAGAAGGAACTTAAATTCAATTGTTAATTTGAGAAAAATGTTCCTTTGTGTGTGGCCATGGTACTTAAAGGAATAATTCAGGTTATTTCAAGTGGTTTTATATGAGGTTCTTGTCGATAGTCAGTGTATCAACAACAGTAGATGACGGTCGGTACGCCTCCAGCGAGGAGAAGCAGAGAGGGGCACCAGTGTGGATGCTAAGCAATGCACTTTTGGGAACAGGGGTCAGCAACAAAAGGTATTTTAACCAATTCAAAAACGGTCCATCTAAAAAATCAATATCAGTTTAAAGGTGCGCAATAGTTTGAGAGCGAGAACTGTTTAAATCTGTGCAGGCTGCTGCTATAATGTATACTATAATTATTTGAATTAGTATCATTTTATCATAAATAAAAAATATTCTTTAATCACTGTAAATCTGTATGTTAAATATATTTGTAAACAAAACATCTGGTCTCTTAATTGTAAACAAGACTGAATGGTAACTTTTTCAATGTCCCAGGGACCTAGTTTTGCCCTGAACAAAGCACATTTTCATATAACATACAATTTTTGCACAACTCTAGGTTGAAAGCGTATCTACAAAACTACATACTGTTCCTTTAAGTGTACAATATATTTAGAATATTTTTACTTCTTTACTTTGCTATTCTTATCTGACAGGAAACCGTTGTTATGTAGAAGCCAAATATCACTCTCTCTCACAAACCAAACTCCATCGGTGAAATCATTGATTTTATCTTGCAGAACATGGGGGCTGCTGATTTACCGCGGTCACACAATAACGCACACACAATAACGCAAACAAACTAGAGTTAGGTTTGGTGTTTTTTGGCTGACTTTCAGGCAGTATTGGTCATTTGTAATGGTCTGGAGAAGGAGAGCCACTGCTCAGCGATGTGCTCTCATCCAGTGGCACAGTACACACCCACTCAGCCAGAACAGAGTGCACTGAGCTCAGCCTGAACAGCCAGACTCTTTTCACATCTAACGCAGTGAATTAAGGACTTATTTCAACCAAACCAGAGTTGGTGATTGCTGGAATTGCAGGACAGTTCTGTTGAGTTTGAATGAGGTGTGTTTTTTTACAATGAGATAACAACCCAGTTAAGCCGGTCTTAGTTCTGTTAAAGGGAGAAACTTGGACTCAGAAGGCACGGGGCTGTAGTTTTCATTTTAATATGAAAAACAGGTGTAAGAATGTTTTATTTTGTCTGTATGCAGCAAACGTATGTAGCGTATGTAACGTAGTGACTCACTGCTCACACAAACCACGTAGCTGAGATTTGGAAGGAGGTGGAAATGCCAGTTGCTGGGCTGACCAATTGATTCCACCGGGCATAACTTTGATCCGCCCTCCACGCGGCTGCATGTTGCATCATCAGACGCATTTCAGCTACCTGCCTGATTATGTTGACTTGCTCAGAATTTGTTGATTTGATCACCTTTCTGTGCTTTTTGAGCTTCTACCGTAGATAAGTAGGCTGCCTAGTAACAACCCCACATTAAATACTCCGCACTATCCCTTTAAATACTGTATGTACATATAAATCACCATCAACCATAAAACAGCTGAACAATGAGAGATAAACCAGTCCTTCAGCTCTCATTAGAAAAGGTCCTAGTGGTTTTGATGTAGCACAACCCTTGTCATTCCCTTTAAAGATCAGTATTTAAACACTGAATGCGACAGCTCTCACTTTAAAGTGCTCTTGCCTCACTTACCTCTCTCTGTGTGAGCAGGATTGTTCAGTGGTGATGAAATCCAGATACAACCTGGTGTGTGTATGTGTGTGTGTAACAACTCCCTACCTCCACCACACCAGAGAGGAATGTACCAGGCAGGGTAAAGAGAGGGAAGATGCTAAAACCTGTGGCCTTCAGAGCTCCTAAAACCTAAAAGTCACATTCCACACAGTCATGACACTTCATAGGCTGCTGAACAATCTGGGGTTCCCTCTCTGTGAGTGACAGGCTTTGCACTGTGGGCTGTTGCCATGCACTTGCTAACCCTGCTCCTCTTCCCTTCTGCCATTCAAGGCACGACTCACACTACAGCAACACTATGTTAAGAGCTATGCAAATAGCAATTTCAGACACCACAAGCAAGAGCAGGATATTTATGGAGAAGCGTCAGTCGCACAGCAAAACATGTGTGCAGTTAACTGTCTGACATCGTGACACCAATTTGAATGGGCTGTACAAGAGTAGGGAACTATTGTGTTACATAAAAGAATAATTAAAAAATTAGATAAAGGACTATTCCAACATTTTGGGAAATTAGTTTATTTGGGGGAGATGATTAATATTCTTTTGTCTTCAGCTCTGCGATTTAGCACAAAGACGGCAAGCACACGGGACTGTCATTTGAACATGCTTAATCTATTATTTTTATAATTCCCTCTCAGCTCAGCGTACCATTTGACTCATTCTTTTCAAGAGTTCACTCCTATGTTTTTGTGGTATTTATATAAGTCTCATTGCTTTCAGTTTTTAGCTTTTTTTTCCACCAAAAAAACTGGATATTTTAAAATGAGTGGATCAGTTTAAAGCTCCAACTGTATACAAAGATGGACGACATGACAGCTCCTCAAAAGTGAAGTCAAAACATCTTGAACATCCACTGGTGGTTGGCTGCAGTAAAGGTCCGCCCCTCCATGTTAGCAGATGGGACATGAACCAAACTAAAGCAACAAAGTACATGTCGAATAGATTTTTTTCCAAAGATTATGTTTGTTCAAGTGTTCATTTTTTGATCAGTTTGGTTTTAATTAATTAGTGTTTTGATGCTATAAAAGGCGGATTTCACATCATGATTGGCAGCTGAATTCGTGATTGCATTTTTATTTACAGTCACTAGTTTAAACTGATGAACTGAAAATCATTGTTAAATCACTAAATTTTTTTTGCTGCTCGCTGTACATTATCCCTCAAGTGTTGCCATCACAGAGTCCATTAATTCTTGATTATGGACACCTCATCTGGCATTATCTCATTGCGCATTATCTGGATTTTATCATGTCACAGGCCAAAAAAAAAAATATAATAATAATAATATATATTTTCATGCATTCTGTTATCAAAATCAAAAGCTTTTCACAAGCCATAACTCTGTTTATCCTGGTTACACCTGGTAGTTTGACTAATACCTGGAACAATCATTGCCATCCCATAAGGTTCTTATGCAATGTCAACATTCATTACTCCAGTAAATAGGATCAACCTTAGGTACGACTTGGCAAAGGGACATATTTATGTACTCTTATGTACTGTATGTACTCAACAGATACAGAATGCACTGTAACACTGCAAACCCCTTGCAAAATACAATTAACCAAAGTTACTATGATACTGACAGGTTTCTATTACATATCACTGAAACTGTTGATTTTGCATGAAAGTAATGGTATGTAATCACTAACCTGGGATTAAAAACAAAGTGAGAAACATTTTGCTAAACACAGGTGAGCAGTAACAAGAGAACACATGCAGGTGTGTCTGTTATTGTCTCTTTGCATTTTTTTTTACTGTTTAAGTGTGTGTACATATTCATGTGTCAGAATGCTTCAATGCTTCAACGTGTGTGTGTGTGAGTGTGTGCTTTTGTCAGAGAGGGAGGCAGACACTGTCTCCTCCAGATGCGAACACCTACGCTGCACTCAACCTCCAACTCCTCCACTAATAAACTCCAATATTAGTTACAGCCTCTAAACTCAGGAATGTGTGGTTTAACTCTTTCCTGTCCATACAGGCTGAGCTCTGCAGCCCTCCCAGCCCAGGGCCCGCCAGCAGACTCACTCAGGCATGAGATGCTGGCTGTGCGTGCATGTACGGGGCATGTCCTACATGAGGAGACACATACAGGGCTGCTCGATAGTGAGGTGGCCTCAATCCCCGCGGGGCCTGAGGAGGAAAACACAAGAGCAACAGGGATGGTGTTTCCTGTAAACACCTTAGAGTTACAGTGCAGGTGTTATACAGAAGGAACAGCAACACAGGGTTGTGTGGGTTTGTGTGTGTGTGTGTGTGGGTGTGTGTGTGTGTGTGTGTGCAGGTGCTAGTGGGTTCCAGGAGAGAGGAGTGGCTCACTTCCAGAAAAATAAATGTTTTGTTGAACATTACAGATGTTTGAATGTATGTCTGACAACAGAAAAAAAAAAGAAATCCACAGAGACAATTCTTTGTCAAGACAATTTTCTCTTGGCTCTACCGTTCTGTAGGGCTGGGTGCTATATTGAATATATCCAACATATTCAAATGTCAATTAATGTGCAATAGCAGATGACCATATCATCATATCCAAGTTTTCAGTGTTTCTGCTTGCAGTTGCTGAGGTGTCAGCTCAGAAAAGCTTACTGAATGACACTAAAATTAAACAGAAGAAAAGAGCAATTAATAAACAAATGTGCTCTAGAAATGGCAAATATACTTACTAGCCAGAAACCACCAATAGGTCACAAAAAAAGAGAGTACAAGCAACAGAGAGTACAAGCAACAGGATCACCAGACCTTACGTAATCATATGACACGTCACGTTAAACACGTGGTTAACGTTTAAAACAGTCACAGCTTGGGTAGGTTTAGGCACCAAAACTATTTGGTTAGTTTGGGTAAAAATAAATAGGTTCTGTTATGCTTCATAAATGATGTACTTAAAACTTTGAACCAGTCAACATTGACTTTTGCACACTGGACATGAACCCTGCTGCCATTATAGTTGAATTTGCAGCCTCCCAGCTCGAAATTATCTTTCAAATCTATTGCGAGAAATTAGCAGTGTTCCTCTTTTGAATGGGGTTTAGGGTCAGACCCATATTGAAGGTTCTTGAATGTCTAAAATGTGATATCAGTTTATAAAGAATGTGTTTTTGTATTTTCAAATTACAGGTTACTTGTATTTTAATAAAATACATTTTCCATACCTATATTTTGTATTTTATTTCAGTACATTTGATAAGTAAGTATTTTCATCAGAGCTGGTTCAGAATGTGAAAGGCTGGCTGGTTAGAAGCTACAAGCAGAATAAATATTAAGGGCCGTTACGCCACTACTAATAAAACTTCTTCAATCTAAAAGAATGTGAGTATTATAGCAAAATGTACTCAAAGTAGTCATTGTGCAGTAAAATGTTCCCTGTCTGTGTTTTACTATTATATATGATGTTTTTGGATTAATTTGATCGCTACATTAATGTTGATTAATGTTAATTAATGTTGCATTGTTGTATGCTGAAGATGTTTTAGGTTCTGGTAAATTTAATTACTTTATGTACTGTTGGGTAGTTTAATCTACAGCATTATATCATATTCTATAAGATTGCACCATTTGAGAATTTATGGTATGTTATTTTTGAGAAAATGCATATATTGAGATCATATATCGCATGAATAGCCAAAAGATAATGAGATATTATTTATAAGCCATATCGCCCAACCATACTGTACTGTAAGGCTTTCATAATCAAGACAGCAACACCCGATCTCTTCTGGTCTCACATACAGTAGTTTGTGGCCATCCAATCACATCGTTATTCTCCACCCTACATCATTTTGTCAGCTGATGAAGAGAAGAGCCCCGAGTGGTGACTGATGTGATTTACTGCATAACCTCAGAATATTAAATCATTAGGCTCACTTCCCGCTTTAAAAGAATCCAAACCGGATAGCAACACTACTTTACGTCTTTACTGGTGGTGACTTTGGCATAGCTGTGGGTACACACACACTGTAGGAAAAAAAAAACATGCATTTATCATCTGTGCCATCACTCATAGGTTCCTGACGGGATGTTTTCCAGCTTTGATTTGGGTTTACTGCTAGCCCCTGTCATGTTGGCGGAGCTACGCAAGAGCCACAAAATCCAATTTTGGTTGAAGAGGAGGAAGCATTGGTGGAGCAGAGGTGGAGGAGGAATAAGTGGCAGCCACCACAGCCGACTGTGATGGGACTGAGACACCTGTCAATCAAAAAAATCTAAAAATCACCACCCAGACACTTGTAATTTTGTATTTGTGTGTGGATGTTTTAGAGTCAGTATGAGCATTTACACTCTGAGAGAAACTGCAGCTTAAGCCAGCACTGGATTCACCGCTCATTTTCATTTTAGATCATTCTTAATTATGGGTTTGTGTTTGCTTATTATGCATGCTTATATATCTACTCGAATCCAAACACTTTATACTTTAAGAACAGATATTGTGGTGGAAACGGAAAATTCTTCTACCCAAAGTTGCTCATTATTTTTCGCGTTTGGAAGAAGTTAGGCTGTCAGAAAGCCCAGGAAGCTTTAGGTGATGTAGTGTGACATAGTATAAATATCAACACATCAGGATGACTGGGTCAAGCACAGGACCTCTACCCAGGAGACTGGTGTTTGATTCCCATGTACAGCTTGTTAAAAAGATAAAATCTCCAACACAGCTTATTTTTGACTTAAAATTTTCAGGGTTTTTTTTTTTTTTTTTTTTTTTTTTTTTTTGTCATTGTTGTTTCTATTTTTATTTTCTGTTTTATGTCACAGGTGGGTTAGGTTTAGGCACCAAATGTACTTGGTTAGGTTTAACTACATTTTAGAAAGCCTTCAACCTGAAATATTCAAAGGCATGTGCTTGTTTTGGAAAAAAAAAAGGTCAGCTCAATTATTAACCTGGCATAGTTTTAAAAAACCTCACATATGATCAATAACTGTTGAGTACGGTCAGTGACAAAAAACCAAATGCACCCAAGATGTTGTGATCAACAGGTGCTTTTATTTAAGTACATTTCTAAACAAATACTTCTACTGTTATTTGAGTATAATTTAAAATTAGCACTATGTTTACTCTATATTATTCTAGTACTTTCTCCATCTTTGCACATTTCCCTTGTGAACTGCAGTATGATTACAACTAAAGGATATTTTTTACATATCTTTACTGTAAATAGTTTCTATTTTTAATGCAAAACAGAAGCTTTTGAATTCTGGAAATGTATTTCAAAATTAAGTCTATGCAAAAAGTAAACCAATTTGATGTATTTAAAACACAACAACTGCATTGCCAATGAATATTAGGTTAGAAAATACAACATTTGCCCCATTTGCCATAACTTCTATCCTCCAGTCTTCTATCTGAATACAGATAGATGATTGGTTAGTTCAACACAGATTATACTGATATAGATAATGATGTCTCGGTACATACATGAAAGAACCCTCCACCAGGCTACAACAAAGAACCAAACAATGATGTCCTCGTGCATCGGCGATGCTTCACCGTGGACATCATCATATGCCAATTTGGAAGACATCGCCCAACCCTATTGTGTATGAGTGTGTGTCTGTGTGTGTGAGACAGCCTCAAACGGGGGCACTGGCCTCCTTAATGAGTCATTAATCCGCAGACGAGCCACGCAGGCAACAGATGCAGCTGCAGACAACTTCTATGAGAACCGCACAGGTGGGAGGGAAAGGCCGGGCCTGAGAGGTGAATGGAGGGGTGTTTAGAAAATTGAGGAACAAATGAGAGAAATATTACGAGGATTAGAGATTAGATATGTCCTCCGATGCAGAAGAAACAGTCAACATTATCTGAAGATGCACGGACAACATTAGCGCTATGGGGAATTTGATCTGCAAAAGGTCAAACAGAAATTGCATATCACATTTTTTCTGCTTGTATCGTGCCACGTTTACACGCATGCATCTGTCTCTCTCGGAAGCGTGCAAGCGTATCACTGCAGATTTGTAAAAGCATGAAACAAGCGGTACGTGTATGTGTTTGTGTGTGTGTGAAACGCCATTTCTGGTTGACATTCTCCAAATCAACCAACTCCACCCTCAGGACAGGCAGAGGAAGGACGCTCGCGGCCCTTTCTGCAGCAGAAAGAGTCACGTTATGATTCAGCTCTCACTCCCTCGGAGGCGTCAGCCAATCTGTGGGTTGGTGGCAGTGTGAATCAGGACTGTTGCAACTCCCACTCCCACACTTTGAGACTGAAAATGTGTCTTTTGGATTACAAGTAAGTGTGACTATCGAGGCTTGAGCTCTGAAGGGGAGTTTATCTCATGTGCCCCCAATGTGACAAAACAAACACATTTTCAAAAAACTGAATACTTGTAAATAAACAGTGAAGTGATCAGAAGATGTAATGGCATGTCTTAAAGGGATAGTTCAGCTTATTTTCAGTGTTTTGTATGAAGTATTTATCATGACATTTCTAACCTGGCATCTAATAACTGTTATTGTTTGCCTGTTTCACGTTAATTAAAGTTCAAATTAATGCTGAATGTTTGCAGAATGAGTAAGTGTCTGTTTATGAGTTGTAAGAAATCATTAATAATCTTGTAGAAGGTGTAGATGTTTATAACGGTTAAACTGAGCAATATGGTAATGGAGTCTGGCAGGCAGTGAGACAGGCAGTCACTAAGCTCGAAGTCAAGTGTGTTATTTCAGAGCAGTGGGCTTTTGTTTTCAAGATGACAGGCTTAACTTTAGACAACTGACAGTTATAAACAGCTGATCAACTTACAGTGTAGGACTCGTCCTCACTTGTTATGCACAATGTTGCGTGCGTCTTGCAGCCTGCCCGTGTTTCTCAAGCCTGGGTAACACGGGCAGGCTCATTTTTGCATGTGCAATTGCTACATACTGTTCCGTTAAAAAAAGGAGGCCCACCTAATCCAAGAAAAAGATATCAGCTTTCTGTGATGGGGAACCGCCATCATGTGACCAAAATATCACTTTCTCCATACGCAAAATCAGCAATTTTATTTTGCAGAACTCAGGAATTACTGGTCTACTGCTGCCACGATTGGTTAGTTTGTTTGTGTTATTGAGTGACTTCGGTGAACATGAACTATCCTCTCAAAACATTGAGGTCACGCCATAACACAAACAAACTAAATGACTGAGACAGACAGACCAGCAACTCCTGTGTCCTGCAAGGTAAAATGATTGATTTTGCCAGTGTTTGGTTGGTTTGGAGGGAGCAATATTTGGCTTATAAAATGGTTGTTTTCCATCTAAAAAGGCTGTCTGACAACAAAGTAAAATGATGAAAATTTTCTAATATATAGCATTTAATACCTTTTGCTGCTGACCCCGTTCACAGCAGTACATTGTTGTGCTTCCATGCTGGTACTCCTCTCTGCTTCTCCAAAATGGGGAGTGCCGATTGGCGTCTACTGTAGCTAATACGCTGACTATCAAGGTTTAAGTACTGTGGACATGCACAAAGGAGCATTCTTCTCAAATGAACAATTTAATTTCAGTATCGTCTATTGCTAATCTTTAATCAGTATTTATTGTTTATGCCACATGATTATTGAGAATCCGACATATTGAAATATTACCGACTTTCTGTTCTGTAACCGAGCCCGTGCTTTAACCCGGCAAGTGAAGAAATAACGTCCGTACAGAGATCAATAGAGTTTTGTTATTGTAATATCAGAAGTAGAATTGCTATCATTTAAGTAAACAATCACATTTAGACTTTCAGCGCTTGTTCATGCTCTGAGGAGCACAGTGTGCATGTATGTGCAGTTAGTGTGGCTATTTAGGTGTCAGGTGGATTGAATGTGTCCTTTGGAGCAGCTGGCTGTGTTAAACTGCAGGGCTGCAGCAGGGCAAGCTGCAAGAGCATGACTGATCTATTGAGAGGAGCATCAGTGTGAATGCAGCCGTGGCTCCAATCAATATTGCCTTATTTGTTTGTGTGCACGCGAGTGTAAAATTGTGTGTTGTCTCTCTCTGTCTCTCTTTCAAGTCGTGTAAGTTAGGGCCTTGCATTTAGGGAGCGACGGCGGTGAAGGGCTGGGAGCAACGAGGGGTGGAATGGAGAGATAGTTGGCATTTCAATCCCACAGAGAGGCAAGCGAGGAGAGTATTCATAGAATGATCTCAGCCTCATTCACAAATACAAAAGCCACTTGCTCTTTCCTGGGTGACAAAGAGGCCAGCTCATTCTTTCGCGTTTACCTGCTTAGCATCAGGATCGTATTCCTCTGGTTTTATTCAGTCGCTGCTATCAAGTGGCCTCTCCTGTGCCTCTTGAAGACTGAGGCTGTGAATGAGGATGAGCAGTCAGGGTGCTGTAGCTGCTGCTGCCAGGGGAACCCTTAGTTTTACATCTGATGAGAGGGGAACCGTCTCCACAGGATGGGTCCCAACCCAGAACACCGCATCAAGTGGCCGAGAGTGACTACAGACAGCTTAACTAAAGGTTTTCTTCAGGCCACTCTTCAACCATAAATTGGATTAGTACAAACACACACCACTTTGTAAAATGAATTTGTGCTACATCACACTGTTTTCTCTCATTTACTGTAACACCAACCCAGGGCTTCAATTAAGTCTTCCCAAACGTAGTGAATTTCAAGGACTTGAATGAATTCTTTGCTTTTGCCTGAGGCCCGTGTCTAACAGAGACTCATTCTTTGTAAGCAACATGAATTCACATGTTCAGATGAGGTAATTTAAAACAATGGTCTTTTCAAGGTTGCAGTACACTTTCATGCTGAATGCACTGCATCCTAAGGCAAACCTACTTATTGATTACAGAAATATGATTTGTTATATTAGGTATTATTACTGTGCAGAATGGTATGCAAAGATAATTGTATGAAATATGAAAATATGGAATGCAAATATGTGAAATGTTAATATTATATGAAAGAAATTGGGTCAGGCTAATGGTTCTGAGAAGAGATTAACTTCAGTCTATTTTATATCATAAAAATTAAACTTGCACTTTGATTTAGTTCCTTTTTTTCCCCTTAAATATTATCTCAAAACTCTGGAAGCCCATTTCCACCAATGTGACAGGAAAAATGATCTTGTAAGTCGTTACAATGAGAAACTTTCTCGACATATAGTATCTCAAAAATAATGAGTTTGATTCTCAAAATAATGAAGCTGCCTTAACATCGTTTCTTGGTACTTTGAGATATTAAGTAAATATTTCAAGACAAGTCCGTCATTATTTTGTGAAAGTTTCTCATTATTCTGCAGTAATAAGTCATTGTTTTGGGATAAAAAGTCATTATTTTGTTAAAATCTGTCATTCTAATAACTCAAGGAGTCTTTTTTTCACACTGGCTTCCATATAAAGCTCACCTCAGGTCACTAAATACAGACTTTCCTCCTACTTCATCCATACAACATGGTTTAAGAATCACTAAATTTCAGTTACATTTCTTTGTACTTTAATACTTGTATTAATAGAAAATATTTAAATTAAACTTTTGGAGTTTGGGAAGTTTCGAGTGTGAAATTTTAAATTAAATGTATAAATGAAGTATAACTCTACGATGTCTAGCTCTCTTGAGAAAATCTAATCCACGTTTTAGCTATACTGCCAACTGAACTATAAGAAATATATCCATGCTGCTTATATTGTCTGCACACATGTATAAAAAAAAAACATAATGAATGCTTGTGTGCTGCTCACACATAAACACACACATACCAAGAGGACTGCTATTCCAGTAGATGTGCTGCCCTGATGACAGCCCCATGATGAGAAAGGCTCAGTGCTGTAAAGCACATGACAGTCAAAGGTAGCGTCCTGTCACTCAGTCACTGTTACAGTGGGATGCCAGGGCTGAGAGATGGCAGTTGTTGAACTCTGGAAAATCATGCTGAAACCTGAACCGGGCCCCCAGGAGAGCAGCCCACAGAAAAAAACAAAACAAAAAAAAAACAGGTGCCCGGCACATGACGTTAGTTTTGGGGGGTGACAATCAACCCCGATCCTTGTCATCATGCAGTGTCAGTGGGCTCATGAGCCAATTCCCCCCTGAGGAACAGAGCCGTGAGTTGTTAGGACACAGTGTTCTGATGAAGTAACACCATCTTATCAACTCTATGACCTGCAGGCCAACAGAGAATTACACAGACTAACCTTGTTAAATGGTAGTAAAAATGTAATGCTCTTAGTGTGTGCTGCTGTTGTAGCTGATTTTCGATGTTAAAGGTAAATAGTTCTGATTATTTCAAGCGGGCTTGTATGAGTTATTAATCAATGGTCAGTGTATTACTTACAGTAGATGACAGTCAGCACACTCCCAGTTTGGAGAAGCAGAGAGGGGGATCAGCATGGAAGTGGAGCTGTGGACAGGGTCAACAGCAAAATGGATTTTAGTCTCTTAAAGGGACAGTTCACCCCAAAATACATATTTTTCCTTTGGCCTGTAGCGCTACTTATCCATCTAGATTTTTTTGTGTGTGTGAGTTGCAAAGTTTTGGAGATATTGGCTGTAGAGATGAGATATAATGGTACTAGATCGCACTCGGCTTGTGATGCTCAAAGCACCAAAAACTCAAGAGCAATATCCCTTTCAAGAAATCATGACCAAGTTACTCAAGATAATCAACAGACCTTGTTGTAAGCAGTTTCATGTACTGTATGCAAGTACTTCTACACCAGAAAGAGAATAGTTCTTGCATGAAGCAGCAAGGTCTGTAGTTGGTGTTCCAACTCCAACACCAAAACTATCCAGATGGATACATGGCACTACAGGCCAGGGGGGAAATATGTATTTTGGATTCTGGGATGAACCGTCCCTTTAAAAAGTCCACCTAAAAAAACTATATAATTTTAAGTGTTTACTATATTAACAATATTTTCACAGCTTTAACTCCACAGGCAAAATCAGTAATTTTACCTCACAGAATTTCATGATTTCAATTATTTTAGGTGGAGCATTTTTAAGTAGCTAAAATACATTTTGCTGCTGATACTATCCATAGCAGCACATTGCTTCACTTCCGTGCTGGTGGTCCTCTCTGCTTCCCCAAACTGATCATGTGCCGATTACCATCTACTGTACACTGACTAGCTACCTCATACAACCCCACTTCAAAAAATCTGAACTATCCCTTTAACTTATTTTTTTTAACACAGCCTGCATAGATGCAGAAATACCAGAAAACAGCAGCCCAGGAGGCCGAGGTAGTCAACAATGTGCTGTCAGACCCTCTGCTGTTTTCAGGTCTCTGATGGACCAGACGGGTCAAAGGTCAGGGCTGGGCACACACAGAGGAGATCTCCCTGACCTGTGCACACATGGCCTCTCACCTCATCCACGTCACGCTAACACAAACAGCACACAACCTTCCTGAAACATTTAGTGGCTATGAGAAAACTATTTCTGAGAATGATGAGGAGCATCTATTATTGGCGTAGTGGTTTGACCTTGCACCTGTTCGGCGTGGCATTAATGGAATGGGGGGGGGGTGTGGGGGGGTGCTCATGTGAGCGCCTGCCTATGCACCCCTGTGCTCTCCCTTTTATAACCTTGTGTATTTCACATCAGTGCATCTCCGCATTGTATTTTCAAGTGCACTCATATGGTACAGGGTGTTTTTACATGCATGTGCAGGATTTTTGAGCCTCATACTTACGCGCTTGCATGTGTGGTCTTGTGTGTGTACTCCTGCATGTGTGTGGTGCTCCCCCATCGGTAAAGTTTCACCCCCCCCACAGGGACAATGCAATCAGACGTCACCACAGGAACCTGATATAATGATCGCTGTGGAGTGTGCTAATTAACACTGAATAGAGCTCATAAGCGCGGTCCCTTTGCCAACAAATCAGCCGACAGCACAGCACCACAGGCGTTTGTCAATGAGCCGAGCCGAGCAGAGACGGGGTCACACACTCGGCACAAAATCCGGCTCATTCCAAGGAAAAGCGCACTGGCACCTACACACACATGTGCGGCACATTGAGAATACATGCTCCTTTATTATGGGTGTAAACAGCATGACAAGGCACAAGACTTTGAGGGAATCGTGTCCTTATTCAAGTGCCCTTAAGCTGTTTTCACTCCCTGCTGCAGTAAACAGTATCATTATTTATATCACCACTGCCTATGAGGGTGTGTACATACACTGCCTGTTTGCAGCACACAAATTCAAACACACACACTCATACACAACCGCTGGTCTCCTTTGAGATGTCAGCGATCTGCTCACGGTTTGGTGGAGCCATTGTTCAGAAGGGCTCATATTCTTTAACGGGGGGCCTTTTGTTGTTGTAAACAGCATGAATTTTTAATCCAGCCCAAGATTCTGGGCTGGTAATGAATGTGTCTCGGCAGCCAGCCTCTCTGGGGAGGGAGGCCCCTGGCTCCTGTTGCTAAGTTTCAGCAGCAATGCCTGAGTTCTGGAGGAATCAGCCTGTTACGCCCCACCAATCTAGTACACACACACACACACACACACACACAAATATATATATGTGTGCATTTGGACACACATATGTACACACCAGTACACTCATGTACATACACAGTCGCTTGGGCACACAATCACAGACTTATGCAAATACACAAAAACAGCCTTTAACATTACACACAAAGAAACTTGCAAAGTTAAAGGGATAGTTATGATAATTCAAAAGCACATGTATGAGGTGCAGTGAATTACCCACTGTAAATGGCGGTCGGCACATCCCCAGTTTGGAGAAGCAGCAGGAGTACCAGAGCAGGAAGCTAAGCAATCTACAGCTGTGGACAGGGTCAGCAGCAAAATGGATTTTTGCCACAGACCAGATATTGTCTTAAATTTGCATTTTATCGTGATATGGCATAAGTGTTGTCTTTTCCGGGTTTTAAAGCCTGCATTACAGTAAAGTGATGTAATTTTCTGAACTTTCCAAACTGTTTTAGTTGTTCTATTATTTATATCGATTTTTTTTAGGTGGCTAAAATACATTTTGCTGCTAACCCCGAACTGTAGAGGCATGTGCTTCTACTGTAGTTAGTAGTTAGTTGTGGGAGAAAGAAAATAAATTCTCTAAAGTATCGTACTTCTTTTTTTTTTAACGATTCCTAAATTGATTTTTTGATCGCGGAATCGATTCTTTATTTAAATGAATAACTCTCGCTTAGTTTGTAAGTTCGATACTAACACATACTGGGAATCCCCATTAATGCACTAATGGAAATTAGCACAGTCACACAATTTTATCTTAACAACAGATCCATTGTAATTCACATGCTTAACATAAAACAACATGTGTGCTCACACATTCAGGCATTTATTTCCTCTGATCTGTAGGAACAAACTTATAATTGCTGACTTCACATTACTAACTCAATCTGTTACTCAACACCCCACACTGACCAGCTACAGCTCTAAATACAGTTTCTAAGATCAATTTTATATGTGAAGGATTTTAATTTATTCATTATTTTTATTATGGCTCTAACTTGATGAGCAGGAACAACTTCCAATGGTATAGTTTTAAAAAAGCAAACACAAATTGGAATAAATCATAATACTGAATTGCAAAACTCAAGAACTCCAATGCATCCAATCCAATCGTTACATAAGTGCACCATACCGGCCCTACTGTACGTAATACACTAACTATGGAATACGTACCTCATACAACCCCATTTTAAAAAACTTGAACTATCCCTTAACTTGCAAGTTAAGACAAATACACCATTACTACATAATATTTAGATGCTTTTATAAATGAAAAAATATATGGACACACACACAGGGGAACACATGCAAAAAATGCACACTCAATCACACTCAGACACCTAGGCATTCACAGAAAGACAGCAACATTTTTCAATTAACTCGCTGCCTTTCTATTAAGTCTCTTCCTCTAGCCAAGCTGATTTGAGGAGTGCTTCTATGTTTTCCTTTTTCCAGCTTGCTTTTTCTCTCCTCGGAGGATCTATATATTCGATTCTGCAGCCAGAGGCTGTCACTCATTTTATTAGTCTAAAGCTCGCTCGTTCAATAGTGTCAATTCCAAGCCTTGGACATTGACCTAAAGGAGTTCCTCCTCAACACCCAGTCCCAAATCAACCACTTCCTACACAGAAATTTTCCTCCATCAAGCCCTTTGACCACCACCAACAACAACAACAACAGTAAAATGCCCTGAAACTCTTCCCAAACAGATCTGACCTCACAGCTCCTCACAGCTAGACGAATAAGGTGTTTATTTATCTGCATCTTTCAGTGAAGTTGCTGACACTCCCAGATTGCACATAATGACTGTGTGCAGGCTTTGACAAAAGCACGCACATAGTTAAAAGCTAAAGCTCTACAATGGAATCTCTCATTTATGCCTCACTCTGTTCCTGACACATTAACCAAGCCTTATCTCAGACTGTAGAGAGAAAAAGTAGTTGTGTGATCTTGAATCTGAAAATAGATCTGCTCCCATTGGAGCCTCTCCTGTCATAGAGAAAAGCTTCAATAAAACTGAGAGATGTATACTATATGTCAAAGGGTTAAATCAAAGTGTTGCTTTTTTAAGTAAAAAAGCGGTGGAATTCTCCCCCGTCCTCTTTTTTTTCTGTCTTCCCCTCCCGAAGCGATTAAATTGCTGATTGATTTTTGTATCTCAGCTCGATTCCTTGCCCCTCGCTCTCCGTCTCTTGCCATTGATCCTCACAAGGCTGCTGACTCCAAAGTCAGAGGACCCATCCTCTCTGGCCTCCGGAAATGAACTTGTTAGATGGGCTGTGCGATTTATTGCTCATGAGGCTGGGGTGTCTCTGTGTGAATGTGTGTGAGTGTCTATAGGGGCTGTGTCCGCATGTGTGTGTGTGTGTGTTTGAGCCAACTCTGCTTTCACAGGGTCTGAAATTTATTGCATGTCTGCATTTCTCTGAACGCCCGTACATGTGCGCGTCCGTGTGAGGGAGCAAAGTGTTGAATTTATACCAGCATGTGTTAGTGTGTCTGCATGTGTGGGTGGATATTACTCATATTTGACAATGTTACATATTATGCCGCACAAGTTGGAACTATTATCTTCTAGGACAAGTTTATGTCCTGTTTAACTTTGCGGCCTGATCTTGCAGAGTAGATTAGGCAGCAGTTTTCAAACGGTGTTCCTGGTGACTACTTTCCCTGTCGATCAAACGGAAGTTTTGATTTAGAGTTGTCGCTAATCTAAAAGTAAGAAAACACTCAAAAATTTTGCACAGTTTATTAACAGATACGGTTAATCGTTGTTCAAAAATTGCATGTATTAAGAGCCGTGCATCGCATTCTTCAACTAAAAGAGTACAGATTACCGCCAAGCAACATGATGGTGAAACACCTACTGCAATTCCACCACAACTGCCAGATACAACCAGCAGAGATTTGCAAAGTTCCACCGAACATTAATATGACCCACACATATGTTGTCACGAGCTGAAACAAGAATTCAAACTGAAGCACTTATTGATCACTTGCCAACCCCGGTGGTCGTTAAGAGAGTGAGAAGTCAGAGGTAGAATTACTGCCTCCCAGTTGTAAAAAATTAAAATTTAATTAGTTCAAATGGCCAAGTGGACATTTGTGCCAAGTTTGAAGAATTCCCTCAAGGAGATACTGCAAAACATAATACCTGCAGCTACAGTTGTCACCGGCATGAAGTCATAAACAAAATAAAATGTTGAAGATATGTGGCAATTTGCACTGTGCATTACAGACATTGCATATTATCCTGCAAAATCTGACTACAACTCACTAAATATATTATCTTTCCAGACTGTGCAGGATCACAGCGTCTGTTTATCTGAAGCTGCCAGATAGTGTGGCTAATGCTAGCAGTACTAGCAGCAGCAGCCTGCACTCTTTGCAACGTCCAAGGCCCTGTGCTGAATATGGTTACGAGTGGTTATATTCCACTTTATTCTGACACAGCCTACACACAAGATTATTTTCATTCTCTAGATCAAAATCCTGCCAACCGCGCTGATTTTACAAGATGTCACCTCTGTCCCACTTTGCTGGATTATAACGTCCAGGCCATAGTGCAGAGAGAGGGGGCTGTTTAACTGACTACTACTACTGACCTAAATTTTACCGTCCAAAACCCAGAATTATTGGTCAAAATGAGGTTTTGTTCTGCAGTTTTCTGCTGAGGTTAAGATTTTGAGAGTTCTTCCTGGTATTCCTGCGTGTGCTGCTCGCTGATCTGCCCCGTCAACCTGTATGTGTGGCGTCAGACACAGCCCTGTCCTCTACTGCAGCCTCCTCCTCTGACATATTGATTGGGTTCCATTTAAAAGCCCTGTTCTCCCACCGTTATTTACTCCAATAGTAAATCTTTACAATGCCGTAAAAGACTGTTTTACACACTTGGATTATACAATCTCCCTGCTGCAGCAGCCAGACAGGCGTGTGTCAGGAGAGGAGAGGAGAGGAGAGTAGAGGAGAGGAGAGGTGTGGGCTCGGCACCTCATCTCTCCCCAGAGGCAGATGCAGTGTGCAATGGCACCAGAAAGGGCCTTGGCACTACTTTAAAGGGTGCTCCAAGAGAATGAGCTGCCTCCTCTCCCTCAACTTCACTCTCCTCTCTCCAGTGTGCTTTGGCACTCCTCCATCCTTTTGTTTTAAGCTGCTGATTTTTTTTTTTTTGTACTCTGTACTGTGGCATTTAATTTGAAAAGAGTGCCAGCTACTGTTATTAGTTTATAGTTCTGCAGAAACCGATCTTGCATAACTGACCCAGACCTCAAATCAAAGCATTGTCTCGCATTATCCAACTGAAGAGCTTTTGTGTGGTTTAACACTACTAGTGCCAGAATTCCATAACAACTAGAACTGTCATGAGAGATTAATGCATTTATTCTGTTTGGATATCTTTTAAAAAACTTTGTAATGTTTAATTATGTACCAATATGCCAGTGCATATTGCAAACCTTAATGTAACAGCTTTTTTAATAGTGCAAAAAATACAACAACAAAAAGTCAGAAACATAGCTATTTGTAGTAAGGGTCAAAATCTGAGATCTCTAATACAAAAATTATTTTACAGATGCTGACATTCTTCAGTTATTCTACTGATTAGGACAATTTAGATAGATAGATTCTTTATTGATCAGTGAATTGTAGGCATCCAGTAGCTTCTATGACAGTCACAAATAAATAACTAAATTAATTAATTAATTAATTTAAAAAAGGTGCACACAGGAATACAAGTGGAACATAAGAACAGAATGACAATAACAAAAACAAGGATTAAAACAAGAATACTAAAGAGAGCTGACACTGTAATAGAGTATATGCTATTGGAGGAAATGTAAATGTATGGTGATTGAAAGGTGAAAAGACTGTAAGTACATGATAACTATGGATAAACAGAAAAAAGCTACAAGTTGAGGATAAATATATGAACAAATAGAAAAGCAGATTGTGGAGTAGCTAATACAGCCACTAACTTCAAGCCAAGTATATATGAGGTTAAATGTGCAAGCAGTGCAAAAATAATAAATACTGTGGAACATTTAACAGACGGATCAAATTTAGTCTAATTATTTGTATTTTAATGTAGGCAAATTTATGAACAGCAGCCCGCTTGTTAAGTTTCTTTGTCAGAAAAAATATCAATCGTGTGAAAAAGCAATTATGTATAGTCAAGTGACAAAAAAAAAAAGTGAAAAATTGTATTTTATAGCTTGGACTTTGTTAAAAATCTACCTGATATGACTAATGCAGAAATGTTTGTGGACAAGGTAATATTAAAGTTTTATGCATGTTTGCCGACTTCCTTCCTCCCTTTCTGTCATATCCGACCTATACTGTGATTTCCCAAAAGTTATAGCAACTAGCTAACAATGGCTATCAGGAAACACCTGTTACCTTGAATAAATTGCAGATTTCTCTGCATTTGAACATTTCTAGAAACATTTGGTATAATGTAAGTACACAACTCAACAAAATATGTAACATTTGTCTGCTGTTTTTAGACATTTTAATGAGGAAATGTTACATGTTATAGCTTTAAGAGTCAAAATGGCTGTTCTAGTGTTAAATCATCAGCTTGATGGGAATATTTTGCGGCTAGCAAATTTGAAGCATGGAAGATAAAAACTCTCGACGAACATCACACCAAAGACGGTCTGAATGATTAGTATCCTTCAGCACATGTGAGCCAGGTAGTGAAGAAGTCCTGCATGAGGTTTGACTCATGAATTCTCAGAGGTCAGGATGCATCAGCGTAAATCATTCAGCTTGCGTATAGCCGAGGTCTTTATTTCATTAGAGGACATATGCTCCGCTTGTTCCCGCTGCCTCTCATCACTGGCGACCCCGGGCCTTCAGCCCTGCCCAGGCGCATGTTGCTACAGTCCACATGGCCAAGTCACACCAGAGGTAATAAGTACTTAATTTAGGAGCAGGGAGGCGGGCCATGCTTGGCGTTTATTGGTGTTGATGCCGAGCAGACTTCAAAAAGCCACTAGGCCCATAATTTATCTCTCTCCACGGACCCTGAGTGTTTCAGGAACAGAGCGAGGAAGACATCGAGAGTAAATGAGTGTGAGAGCGAGTATGTGTCTGTGTCTGTCTTTCAGTGGGTGTTTAATACTGCTTGGCTGTTGACTTTGGTGTACTTATTCTTTGATGTCAGTAACACGATCATCAAGGATCTTTTCCCCAACCCCCTGCAGTAGTTTTGCACCGGCAGCCGCGCGTTCC
The DNA here is from genome assembly GCA_034769285.1 of Lutjanus argentimaculatus. NCBI lineage: Eukaryota > Metazoa > Chordata > Actinopteri > Lutjaniformes > Lutjanidae > Lutjanus > Lutjanus argentimaculatus. The sequence continues at coordinate 16,717,438 of JAWZSL010000017.1, forward strand.
CCCTCACAAACTCATCCAAGTTGAACTTGGCTGTCCAAATCATCCGCCGCTGGTAGCGCTCACATGGGATACCCAAGCTGAAAGTGTACACTCGAAAAAAAGATCATTTGGAATAAACAATAAATAATTCAGCAGCGCGGTTAAATAAGTAATAGTGTGATATCTATTTCTTTGGTGGCGCTATTGCCTTTCTTTATTTATTAATGGGCTTAATAGACACCGTGTCTTGCCATGAAGAGCAGTCTTGTGAACCGAGTCCTTAAGGGAAAGAGAAAGTTATGGCTTCGTTTATCTTGTCTATCTCTCCATGTGCCTTTTTGTGTGTTTCTGTGAAGTGGGGAGACGCAGAGCGCAGTCTAGACTTTTTATTTTGTGGGGGGATACGTGGGGGTGGAAAGGGTCAAAGGAGTGACATGAGCCAGCTGTGGAATCCTGATCACAGCGGCTCCCCCAATTCTTCCCCTCCTTCACATCGCAACACACACACACACATACAGGCAGATTCCCATCCCCAGGTCTCCTGTAATAGCCGTGAGATGCTCCAAAAATACCCTCCCCCACCCAACCCCATCCAGAGGAGGATATCCACCCTTCTCTGGGGAGATAGAATGTCTCTCTCCATATCTGGCAACCATGACCACAAATTAAGTGAGGGCTTCTGTGAAATATTCCCTTCGTGTGGCTCTGGGTTTAAAAGCGCCCAGAAGGATACAGAAACTCTGAGCATATGCGTGAACACTTGAACATCAATTCACAATTAAGTGATACAGCAGCCTTCTCAAGCCCTCTCTAACTAGAGGGCTTAGTATCTCTGAGCCACCCAGCTTTGACTCGCAAAGTTGGGATAAAAACATTTGGGTGAATCCAGTTCACCGCACAGTATAGCCTGCCTTAAGCTGAGCAGATGTAAAGAAAACTACCGTTAATGCAGATGTATCCGTGTGACACACTGGTGAACTCTGGGATGTCATTGCAGTGGGCAAAGCATGATAAAGTGCCCTCTTGGGTGCTCGTCCAGTAGTAGTAGTGTCCTTTATAGTGCCTTTCAGTGGAAAAAAACATGGAAAAGTGCACTCTGGGGTGCCCTTCTGGTGGATAAAATGTGAAAAAAGTTCACTCTAGGGTGCCTTTCAGTTGAAAAAACATGATAAAGTGCCCCCTTGGATGCTCTTATAGTGGACAAAACAAGAAAAAGTGCCCTTAAGGGTGCATTTCAGTGGGAAAAACATAACAAAGTGCCCTCTTGGTTGCCCTTTATTTAATATAACATTTATCTAATCAAGTCATTAAGAACAAATTCTTATCTACAATGGTAGCCTGGCAGTAGCTGCAATTTAAGTCTGGAAACGTTCACCATAAACGCATCACGACTTTCAGCGCACTGGTGCCCACCACATACAGCTGGTGCCCTTTTTATTTTTTCTCCCCCAGCCCTCAGAAAGCCTGAGTCTGCCACTGATGTGGCAAATGACTTTAACTGCACTGGCAAAAATACAAACTCTTAAATTGAGAACAGTAAAATGTGATTAGTTAATGTGTTTTTCAAATGAGCTCATTATAAATGTGCTAATTGAAACTGAATCCATTAAAAGTTGACCACATAACACAAAAAGTAACTACCATTACCTCCTGTCTCATGGGCTCCCCTTCCTGTAATTCTTGAGTTAATAAAGGTGGAAGTAAACTAAGGTGGGGTGGCTAACGGGCTGTTGTTCAAGTGTTGACACCTTCTAATATGTTGACAAATGTGTTGCTTCAGTGGCCAGTCAACAACTTGCTAATATACGGCCACGACACTTTCTGGGTGCTGCTGCTGAGGAGGACTGAGGCGGTAGAGGCAGTGTGGAGCAGAGCTGAGCAGAGCTGAGGAGGAGTGTAAAGCGTTTTAGCAGATAGGTGGACGTGAACACGCCGTCATCCTGAAACATGGCTGGCTGTAGCCAGAGGCTGTAAATCTAACAGCGTCAGAATTTCAGCACTGGCTCAGGGTGACCAGGCACCTGCATTTCTGCAGTCTGCAACAGAGACACTGCAGTGTTCAGCAGACATATATACACTACAGACTAATTCATACAGTTATGCATGTTACTGCCATATTATTATTCGTTCACTCCAAGCTGTTGCAGAAGTTTGTGGTCATTGCACAAAAAAACATGCATTTTTGAGCATAAATGCATATGCATACATGCAGGGTTGATTTTTAAATTTAGTTTTCATTTCAGTCACTTACTGAACAATTTAGGCTACTCAGTTAAAATCATATTATAGTCTTCTGTTTAGGTCAACATTAGCTCAGTGACTCAGTTTTAGTTTTATTCCAATTTTGATCAGTGTTTCAGTCATAATTTTCTCAGACAGTTTCATGATACTGTTATGGATTTTGCTGAAAAATATTTCCTCTGGTGCAATGATTTGCAAATACTTTTCAAGTTGCTTTCAACTGAATACAGACCAGAGACTAGACATTTAATGTTCAAAATGATAAACTTAATGTTTTTTGAATATATACACTCATTCTGAATTTGATGCCTGCAACATATTTCAAAAAAAGGGGCTGTGAAAGTTGTGGAATGGTTAAAAAAAACACCTGTTTGGGACAATCAAAAGGTAAACAGGTGAATTGGTAAGAGGTGATAATATCATGATTTGGTATTAAAGGGGCATCTTTGAAAGGCTCAGCAGTTCACAAGCAATGTTCCTCAACACAAAACTGCAAGGAACTTCAGAATCCATAATATCACCAATTACAAGATACAGATAATCCAGAGGAAATCTGTGCATGCAAGGGGCAAGGCCAAAAACCAGCATGACCTTTGACCCCTCAGACGGCACTGCATTAAAAAACTGCAGTAAAACCCACATAATTGTATAAAAGACACTACATGAGCTCTGGATCATTTTTGGAAAACCATAGTCAGTAATCACAGTCTATCGCTGCAAGTTACATTTCTACCATGCAAAGAGAAAACCATACTGTATATGAACATCATCCAGTAACGCCGCAGACTTCTCTGGGCCTGAGCTCATCTGAGATGGACTGACGCAAAGTGGAAAAGTGTGTTTCCAGGCTAAACAGGAAAAGGACCTTACAGATTGTTACCAGTGCAAACTTTAAAAGCCAGCATCTGTGATGGTAATGGAAGGCATGTTAGTGTCCATGGCATCATGGGTAACTGTCAAATCAGTGAAGGCCCCATTACTGCTGAAAGGTACATACAGGTTTTCAAGCAACAGCGTCTTTTTCAGAGATGTTCCCGCTTATTTCAAACAATGCCAAGACACATTCTGCGCTGGTTTCAACAGCGTGGCTTCGTAGTAAAAGAGTTCACGCACTAGACTGACCTGCCTACAGTCCAGACCTGTTTCCCACTGAAAATGTGCGGAGACAACAAAGAATCTAACTTCAAAAACTTCAACAATTAGTGTCCTCAATTCCCAAACACTTACTGAGTGTTGTTAAAAGAGAAGGTGATGTATCACAGCGGTAACTATGCCCCTGTCCCAGCTGTTTTTGGAGTTGGGGCTGTAAAAGGATGTCAACAAATATCAATGTTTTCCTTGACAAAATGAACACTGCAGACAGGTACATGCACGCATTGCATTCATAGACACATCTGCACACACTCACACCCACACATCCCTCACCCTCTGAGGTTGCCTGGGGTGGACAGAGGATAAGAAAACACAGCCCGGTCTGCCCCCTCTGGCCTGTGGCTGTTGGGAGGAGAGGATGCCTCTCGCCTCCCATTTCCCCTGTTCCACAGGAGGCCCATCTCCACACAGCCACTGACCCATCTGTCCCGCATGGCTAACTGGGCTCCTGTGTATTCACCACAGCATAGAAACACTGAGGGGAAGGAGGGGTGAGGAGGTGGGGGGGGGCTGCAACATCTGGGAACCATCAAGCCAAAAGAGCCTTAGATCCTGAGATTCCAGTCTCCGACCCCTCTCCTCTCCTCACCTCCCTCCCCTTGCCTCTACTCAACCCCTCCACCACCACCACCACCTTTCCTCTCCATCTGTCTCCCTCCCTCTCTCCTCTCCTCCTTCCCCCCCTCCTTCTTCCTCTCCTCCCCTCGTCCCAGGCTGCCCATCATTTCCATGTCTCTTCGGCAGTGGGCCTAATCCAAACAGATTGTCTAACTGTTTCAAAAACATACTCCCTTTCTCAGCCCCCTCTGCCTGCCCCCCTCCTCTCTGTCCTGTGTTCATCCCGGGGAACAGACACTCTCTTTCATAGTGGAGGAGGTGCTGGTGTCAGTCTGGCCCGGGTTAGCAGGTTACTGCTGCACAGAACCGTTTCAGGAGGAACGAGCTAGCCAGGCCCCAAAGCACTTTGGCAGATCCCCATTTAATACTCAATCCTGACACATTACAACCCGTCCAAGCCGCTCCTCCTCTCCCGCTTCCTCCACCTCCTGACTCAGTCTGTATAGGAATGGCCACAGCTGGCTTCATAGGCAACACTGTGTGTGTGTGGTTCAAAGCCCATTGTCTCTGGCATATTGTCCAGCCCGGCCACCCTATTCCGCAGGCTAGTGCTGGGCCAGGGAGAGCCTTCGGGGGGGAGAACCCCAGTAGGGGGCTCGGGAGCTGGGAGGTATCCCAGGAGACCACCAGGCCTCCCACTGGGCAGCCTGCCTACATCAGAGGCTCCCCCTGCCACTGCCTGCTGAACTCCTGCATACTGTGTTTTGTTTAGAAGGAAGCTCTGTCCCTATTTACCATAATTGAATTAAAAGGATTAACATGGTTCCAGTGTTCCTCACATCTGTGTTCTCTATGATTCCACCTCTTTGCCTGTGTCTTGGATTCTTGAGGGAGGGGGACCGGGGGATTTGGAGCTTCTTAGAAAATATTTTCTGTGTAATAAATGCAAGATTCTACATAATTAAAGCTCATTTTACAATATGCAAGAAAAGCAAAATAGGCTATAAAAAGTCAATTTTAGATTGTACTTCATTAAAATCTAAAGGCATAAACTGTTCATTTTAAGTAGGGCTGCACAATTAAACAAAATATTACCAAAATTATGACCAAGTGGCCAAATACAATATCCAAATCACAGAAGCTGCAATTATTTGTGTGAAAAATATGTAAAATAACAGCATGAAGTACTGTAGTGCTGCGGAAATGCCCTGACCTAGAGCTCTTGTTCTCCAGATGTGAAAAAAAAAATGTCTGTGTGGTACAGACCCCAGCAAAGGCCACATCATCATGATTTTAAGAGTTTTTATGAATGAAAATTTAATTTGTGGTGTAAAAACTAGGGATGTGGCGAAAATTAAAACAAAGCTATTCCCTTTTTTTCATGAAGCCTGAATTGATTTTTTGATTGCTGAATCTTAACAACCTGATCTACTTGACTTTTACATGTTGAACATAAAGCAACAGTAACTCTAGAGCTCTAGAACTGTATGATTCAACTTTTCCCAACAGTGTGAGTTAAAAAAAAAAAAAAAGCAAACAAAAATTGCAATAAATCTTGACATTAAACACTTGTAGTATTGCATTTGGAAAATCGCAATACATATCGAATTGGCACAAAAGTAGTGTGATAATATCGAATAAAGGGGAAACTATATCATCCCAGTCTGGGCAGAGGCCTCAACAAATGTTACATCATCATGATTTTAATAGTTTTTAATTATTGAAAATTAATATAGCAATGCAAAAATTATCATTCCCACTAATCGTGATTCATAGCGCAACTGCAATATCAATAATCTCAATATGACTATTTTCACAGGGTCTGTTTGCACCCTCCTAAGTATATTCACATGGCAATGTTCAGCTATCCGCACCCCTGCCCCTTAGTTTAATACTTTGTTGACTTATCTCTTTTATTCCTTTTATTATCATTATCATTATTTTTAGTTTTCAGTCACAAGTTGGTTGTGTTTTGAGCCAACAAATCTACTTTGTCAGTTTTAGGACAAAATCATGGCAACATGGCATTTTACACCGAGTGCATTTTTGGCTAAGGACACCTGAGCACTTATTTAAGTGACACTAGGCTATATACAACTGGGTGTAAACAGCCACAGTGGGTTTTTCATCCCAGGTGCAAATACCATCATTGGCTACTGACACTTGGGTGCAAATTTTTTTCAGAGTCTTTTTGCAGCTGAGAATAGCTGCACAACAGCTATTTGACTATTTACACCTGGCCCCCTAGTTTAGCTATAAAGAGTGATTAGGTCTGTGCAGAGAGCAGGTTATGTTGCATATAGAACTGTTGGCTACTGACACCTGGGTGTAAATAGCATCTGCCTTTTTTTTACCATATCTTGCAGCCCTAAAAAGTAAAGCTTTGTAAAACTGAATATAAACAAAATCTCGTGTATCGAGATTTTCAACCAAATGACAGACAAATAAAGTGCCAATATGAGATGATGTTGTAAAATCCAGTGGAACTAGCAGGAGGATCCTCTGTGTTGATTTTAGCCCAATCGTGAGGCTGCTGTCCCAATTGGATTGTTGACTGAGGGTCAGGAGAGCGGTGGCCTGCAGAACAGAGGCTGGATTAATTGTTGACACTCTCCCAGTCCAAACAGAACCCTTACTACCCCCATTACACACACACAAACACACACACGCACACCCTCACACCCTCCCAACTACATCGAGGTCCTGACAGACACTTTGATTTATGTCTAGCCACCAACAAAAAAAGAGAACAAAATCAATTGGCTATTACCGCACTTAGCACTGGGCTGTCACCACCTGGGAGTAGGGTGTTGAAAATAAAAGACAGAGTCCATACAACTCTTCCATACCACTCCATATACTCATTCCCACTGGGGAGACACAGATCAGTGCTCAATCTCCATATACACAGCTAGTCTCCAAACTGAGAGTCTGTAACACTTGTGCTCTGGGGCGGCGGTAGCCCAGAGGTCAGGGAAGCTGGCTCGTGATTGAAGTGTCGATGGTTGGAATTGCAGGACTAGCTGGAAAACTGTAGGTGGAGAAAGCAACATCCACCGCCACAACACCCCTGAGCAAGGCCCTGACTTCCATCTGGCCAACAGAAGAGACTCTGGTTGTACTGCGATGCTGTTTGTAACTGCATGAACATGAAGCAAGGTGTTAATGAAAGAGACCATACATTAAACATTAAATAAATGCAATACTAGAAAAAAACTCATCTGATTACTGGCTGCATGTAAACTTAATTATTGATGCCATAACACTCAGATTTAATCTATCTGCACACTTTGAATTACAGATGCTCTCATGTATTTTTTCTATTCGTGATCACTGGTTCCAATACCTGAACATTACATATTAGCTGATACCGAGTACAGATCCGATATCAGTGCATTAAAAAGAAATCTGAGTTAAATCCACTCTGTTAATAATCCGTTTTGTTTCTACCACAACCCCAAAACAGTCCCAATACAGTTCAAAATCATGAAATAAAGACAACTCAAATATCTGTTCCAGGTCTTACTGGGGATCACACAAAAACAAACCAAGTCAGGAAATAAAGATTGAAATAACCGCAGTTCAATAATAGAGGTTATGAAAGTATATACACTGGGTATTAACAGTACCAATGTCAGTATCGGTCAGTAACTTAGTCAGTAGGGTCTGCAGCTCCGCTAACTCGTTGTTTCCACTGAGCACGGCAAGTCTGCACCATAGTTTTGATTCATCCTCCACATGGCTGCATGTCCTCACCAGCAGCATTTCAGAAGCATTTCAGCAGCAGAGCTCCTCCACCTGATTATGTTGACTTGCTCAAATTTTGTTGATTTGGTCCTCTTTCCTTGCTTTTTGTGCATCTGCATGGTTAATTATGCTACATAGTCAAATACCTTCTTTTTTGTCTGGTCTTATGATTGCAAGTTTGCTCGGGGTCTTTTAATTTGAAAAATTGACCAGATTCTCTTTGGTGAGTCTGTGTCTGACTTCCTGCCTGCTTGATCTGCTGGTGGAATTATAACCATTGCGTAGAATACCCACGATCAGCTCCGGCGGACATGCCACAGCCATAAAGCGATGCAGCTATGCCTGGTGGAATCAAGTTGTAAGATGGCGCTAACAACACCTTGAGAAACTTCGACTGGGAAATACACAATCCAGCAGATTATTCGTCCTCCTGACACAGACTAAAGAACCAGGCTGGCAACAATAATGCAGACTTTGCAACACGATCTGATGCCTAGGTAAAGCTGGCGTTTCTCTCCTCCGCTGACCATAAAATTTGATGTACAGGCTGCTGTTGGAAAAAGGCAGGGTCCTGTTTTGGGGCTAAGAAATTTTGCGGCATTGGATTGATGCATAGACTTGCGTACTTGCCCAAACCCGATCCTGCATTTCAGACAGCATCAGAGGCATTGCCCAACACTGGTATAGGTGTTAGAACAACCCTTCTTTGAACCAACCTCACCTCTCACTTCTGACTCTTTTTCTCTCACTCTCCATCAGTCTTTTTGATCTGATTGAGATCATACATTCAGTGCCAAGTCCACCAGTTGTGCATCAACTCTTTTGCACACCAGTCCTACCCCCTGATATAATACAATACAGTCAGCTGTGTGAGGTTGACTGCAGTACCATTTCTGTACTGACACTGTACTCCTTCACCTTGCCTTGACCCCTCTGTCCTTCATTCAAAATTGTCCTTCTGTATTTAGGTCCTTTTTATTCCCAATGGAAGCTATTCTAGGCATGCATCATGCAAAGCAATAGAGGGATATTTTTATGGTCAAGCTTCAGGGGGTGGAGTGTAAGGAGGTAGGGGGTTGCTGCATGGAAAATGCAGGGTTGTAAGATTTAGAGAAGCATGACGCTGCTGGACTGAGGCAGAGGAGTTTAGTCCAATACAGTGGAAGACTGAAGAAACAGATAGCGCCTAGAAACAGAAAAATCACACACTACAACACCTTTTCTCTTTCCCCTTATAGGGGCGTGCCAAATCAAGTGCAGTTGTCAGCGGTAAAATGGGCCACATTGCATCACTCCCCACCCACCCACCCCCCTCCTCCATGTCATCTTGTCCCTCGCCAGCACAGGAACCATGTCTGACCCAACAACTGTGTGTCTGCCAACTGGAATGCGGGCCAGGGTCAGTGGCGGGGGCCTCATGGCCTCCTAGGGACTATTCTGAGAGCAGGAGCTCATCTCTGTTCTAACCCTATACTGGCGTCTTGTGACTGTGGTTAAAAATGGCCCAATGTGCTCACTGACTCTAAAACACAATCACTCTCTCTCTCTCTCTCTCTCTCTCATGCACACACATACATACACAAGGCCTCCTTGGGGAGCTGCAAAGTGGAAACGAGGGGATGTGAAGCCACAGAAGCCTCATGTGGTCCCGTGTTCTCTAATTCGAGCTTATTTTACATTTCTGCAGTGTTAGTCACAGGCATCATTATAATCAAATGTCCACTGGGTACTTGGCATAATCATAATTGGGCAAAAAAAAAAAAGTTCGATCAAAATATCATGCATGCTTGTGCAATCAAGCTCAGTCCTTATATGTTAGGTGGTGTTAAGTAATGCATTAAATACATGTTGACACACCCACTCTTGTGCAAGAACACCATCTCAAAAAATTATGCTGTTACAATCTGCAAATCATCTTTGTGTCCATCTGCAGTTCCAAGTTCCAGCCCGCTGACCATACACTGTAATCACTGTGTATTTAGCGTTATCTTTAGAGAGCTGGCCCACATGAGACCTCTTTACGACACTGTAAACTTTAACTGCCTGGGTCTTAGTGCTTTAACTCCAGTCCAGCCACCCGAGGGAACCAGGGAGCTTACGGAGGGAGCTTACAGGATTGAATGGGTGAAAGCCACTGTTGTCCATCTCTGCAACAGCAGCCGCAGCATGACAGCCCACAGACAACTGTTATGACACTGCCATGTAGCCATTAAGATTCAGTATTTTGTGAGCTGCTCAATAGGTTTACCTGTGGATATGCAATATGGTACACATCTTAGTTTTACTCATATTCGAAGACATACAAAATGGTCATTAGGGCTGCATCAATTAGTCAATCGAAAGAATATTAGTTTTCAACTATTTTGATAATTTATTAATTGTTTCGATAATTTCTCGAGCAAACAATTGCTGGTTACAGCTTCTTAAAGGAGAAATCTGTATTATAGGTACTGCAACAAATCATAAAATGACCACGAATGTCATCAGAGATCAAGGAAACATGTTAAGTTGAAATACAGACAATGCTACAGCCGGGTGTCCTCCTTTAAATTTCTATTCCAGGCCAGAATAAAAATGTTTTTGTTCACTCATTTCATTTTAATTACAGTTCAAATTAATGCTGAATGTTTGCTGAATGAGGAAGTGTCTGAGTCATAAGAAATCATTAATAATCTTGCAGAAGGAGTGGATATTTATAACAGTTAAACTGAGCAAAATGTTGATGGAGTCTGGCAGGCAGTGAGCCAGGCAGTCACTGAACTCAAAGTCTAGAATGCAGTATTTTCAGAGCAGTGGGCTTTTGTTTTCAGAATAACAGGCTTAAGGGACACTCATAAACAGCTGATCAACTTAAACTGTAGGACTCGTCCTTGCTTGTTACTGTCAATTTACGAAGTTCTGCAAATCTTGTGCCGTTTCAGTGTTCCTACAGACTGCCTAAGCTTCCCTGAGTCTGGGGAGGAGGGGGTGATGGGAAACAACTCACTTCAACCATAAATCTGGACTGCTGTACTCATTTTTGCACATACGATCGCTACATATTGCACCCTTTAAAAGCAAGGATTTGCTGCTTTTCTTTGTCATTTATGGAAGTGTATGAAGACTTTTTGGGTTTTGGACTGTTGGTTGGACAAAAGAAGCAATCTGAAGATGGAAATTGTGTAGGGCTGCAACTAACACTTATTTTCATTGTGGAATAACCTGTCAATTATTTTCTCCGTTAATTGATCAGTTGTTTGCTCTATAAAATGTCAGAAAAATCTTGGTCATTGTTTCCCAAAACACAATATGACATCCTCCAATGTCTTGTTTTGTGCACAACCCAAAGATATTTAGTTTACTATCAAAGAGGAGAAAAGCCATGACAAAATATTCACATTTCAGAAGCTGAAATCATATTGTTTTTTTCTTAGAAAATTACTCTGATTACTCAATTTACACAATTGATTATTAAAATAGTCTGCAATTAATATAGTAGTTGACAACTAATTGATTAATCAGATTCCACTTTACAAAAAGTAGTTCCTTCAACATCTAATGAACCAACATGACACAGAGGAGTTAACTAATGCTATCGGTGGGAAACAGCAACATCAGTTTGTTGTATTTAAAAAGTGAGGAACATCTGATGAAAACAAAACATGTTTTTTTAAATAGGTGTAAGAACTGTAATGGCATTCATATCAATATCGATACTCAGTATCGGCAAGTACCCAAGTGTAAGTACTTGTACTTGGTCTGAAAAAAAAATGGTATCAGTGAATCTGTAGTAAAAATAACACTTAGATGGTTCTGCTGTATATCTAAACAGCCCTTGTGATGTCAAACCCACCCACCTCACACTGACATGTTCAAAAAACCACTACCTATAATTTCCACTTTCCAACCCATGGTTGGAGGATATGGATAAACTGATGCCCAATCCCCCAGACTGATAGCTCACTGCCTCTCCAACTCGAGTTGGCTTTTATCTCCAACTCTGTATGTGATGGAGAGGCTTCTTGCTGTTAAATCATCTATTTCATGAGTTGCTGGCACTCTGAGGGGGAAAAAAACCTCAAGGAGGCTATTAGAGCCTGGCTGTGTTAATGCAGCCACCCATTAAAAAATCCCCACGGAGCTCAGGAAAGTGGACTCATACACTTTAAGTATCTGAACACATACCAACAGGCTCGCACATGCAGATAAATATGCATCCCCCATGCAAAAAACATGCAATTTACTTTATAGACATGTGATATCACAGACATCCATTTCATCCTAATGCACATTTAAAGTCAGAATTTCTGTGTTAAAATATGTAAAAACACTAGACAAGTTATATACTTTGTTTTTGAGTTGTCTCCTTACATTATCCCAGATGTTTCCAACAATGTTCAAACCCAGAGAAATGTCTAATTTAGTCAAGGTAACGGTCCGTTTCCTGCTAGCCACTAGTTACTGTAACTTCAGGGAAAACACAGGACACGTCAGAGGAAGGAAGTCTGCAAACATGACCAAACCTAACCTGAATAAAACTCATCTGTGATCAGGTCAGATTGATTTTAATCTGTGATGGTGGTTGTTTAATAATGATGACAACTCCCAGGTCAGTAGCAGCATAACTTAAATATTGTGTTTTTAAAACAATACATTATACCAGTGGTTCACGACTAAGGGTTGGGGAACCCCCAGGGGTCCGTGACACTTTGCCAGGGAGTTTGTGAAGTTTTCAGATTCATGCATTTAAATTATGATTAAAAAATTGCAAAAGGCATCATAGTTCAACAAATAATATTTGAATTTATAGATTACATTCGTCTACAAATTTTAATAATATTATATCAATCTTCTTCCTGTCAGTCAAGCATGTGACACCCACTTACTTGTGCATACATGTCATTTGAGCCAGTTCTGACCGATTATTGAGCCGCAGAACTCATTTTAAAATTGGTCTGAAGTTGGCTTTTTGACGTTCTTTGCGTGCAGTGCACAGGGGGAAAGAGAGGACCAATCAACTACTTCCGGACGGCGGCTGGACGGTTGGATGAATTTCTGACATGTCAGAAAGTTGGGTCGGATGTCTTAGGCTCTTGCAAAGTTGAAGGAGGGCCACGAGTCGATTTCCTAGCGTCAGTGTTCTCACTTTCACACAGAGAGTCTGCAATTGCCATTGCGACACGACATGTCATATGGATGAAAATATGGACAGTATAGGAGGCTTACCTCCAATTTACTATGCAAAATGGACAAGCTGTCCACGTCTTCTCCACGCCTTTTTTTTTTTTTTTTAGATGTTTCAGCACACAGGATGGCACAGGTGATCAAGGTAGAATCTGCTTTTTTGTTTTGTTTACATTACGTGTGATTTTACGCTATGGGTATTCTGTGTTGACATGGTGCAAATATTCTTTCACATAAGTGAGTGCTGCATCAAATTATTCTAAAGGACATACATGAGGGGGTGTCTGGTATATTTTCTATCTTGTAAGGGGTCTTTAGCTGAGAAGACGTCTGTAAACATTGTTTAATTAAAATATTTAATCAAATATTTAAGTATAAAATCTTAATCACTCATAGATGCTTGGACATAAACACAATCCACAACAATGATACAGTACATACGCACAGAAGTTGTGCAACACATACCCACAGAGACACCTGTTGTGACACTCAGATTGCCACAGCCCCAAGATAGTCGGTCAACTCTGAGCGCTCGCTCACGTGAGCTCCTGGGGGGTTGGGACAGAGCCGCCTTCTGGTGCAATACAAACAGGACTTTTATAGGCATGTTTACGAGCGGGTCGTCGTAGTCCCCCGTTTTGGGATAGGCTGGGGCTGAACTAGGCTGAGCAGAGGTGGGCGAGGGGGGTGGCAGGCAAGGATTGATGTCAGGCAGGACAGTACAACCCTGTCTGGGCGTCTGGGTCATATACCACGGCCTCTGCTCTCTCTGGTTTCAGCTCAGGTTGCTGTTTCATGTGGGCTCTCCTGCAGGGGGACACTAACTGTCAACATAGCTCCTCTGTGAATGGCATAGGTCAGTGCACACATGTGGTTGTAGGGTGTCTAGTTGGTGCTCACAATGGATCATGTAAAGAAAGCACCCCACTGTGAAAATGAACCCTATAAATAAGAGCTAAACACGCTGCTCCACAAAAAATGTGATTCCAGTCAAAAAACGGTTATATTGGCTGGGTCGATGCATTGATGTTACAGTCACATCAAGGTTTACGTTTAAGGACAGGGTGAACATTTAGCCAAGGCATGGTTGTTTTCCGAGCTTCTATATTGTGTAGTATTACCACAGCTGTGCTAAAGGCCAGATGAGGCCCTGACTCCGCGGGCTAAGGAATCATTATGGGCTCATAAAGGGCCCTGCGCCAAGCCTCCACTCAATAAACCTGGATCCACATGGAGCCAATGCAGCTGATTAATTAGTCAAGCAATCAATGGGCTGCGCCTTCCATCCACTGATTTCCTCTAGTATTTTGCCCAGGTACTGCAGACACATACACACACACAGGCACGTACTGCATGCAAGAAAGCATACATACAGACACACAAATACACAGACAAGCCATCACACACTTTTCCCTCCTTTACACTCACGTACACTTGCCTACAAAATGATAATGAGATACAAAAACAAAGAAAAACACTTTGAATTGGGGATAAGAGGCGACGAAGGAAAAAAAAAGCTGTGGGAATAAGTAAGAAAGTTCTCACCTTCAAAGCGGTGAGAGCAGCCTGGCTGTCAGTCAGGAGAGGGAGGTGCCATTTGAAGGATCAGTCATCCTTGACAGTGCTGTCATGGAGAGCCTTAATTAGCCAGGATTACTTCCTCACTTAATGAAGCATGCGCTTCTTCGTCTCGGACCGAATACTACTCTCCTCTCTCCCTATTTTCCCTCCCTCAGGTTTTCTCCTCCGTCTATCTCGCTCACTCATTCTCTGTAGCTCCTTCCTGTTCTGTGTGCCTCTCTCCAGGCAGGCTGCTCAAATCACTAGCTCTACATATTGGAGACTTCTCGCATCCCCTATCATAGATGCTCTGTCACTTCCACTAACCCAAGTGGGTGTGTGTAAACCCCCCCACACTCTCTTTCTTCTTCATGCATCCCAAATTCCACCTCAATTGCAGCTTACACTTTGGCAGTTTTACTCAAGCAGTGCTTAAGCACCGTGCCTGGACAAGACCTGTTGGTCTGTTGTTTGTCTCTTTGATTGGCAGACCAACATAGAGTCTGAGTAACGAGTAACAATTAATTGCTTGGTCTTTCCAAAGCCACAATGCAATGATACTCCACATGAGAGTGGAGTTCTGAGCTAACGAAAGATGGTTTCTAGTCTGGGGCCCAGTTTATATCTGACATTAACATGCGTCTTGGGTGGACAGCCACATGCGTCTCAAGAAAGCACTTGTGATCGGTCACCCCGTTTTCATTCCCAACTCGTCAAACACAGATGTTTGTCACTGCCCATCAACGACCCGTACAGATGCACATGGTACCCATTTGCCGCTGGAAGAATGACTTCAATCTAAACCCAGCCACGGCTGTAAAGAGGCACCAGGCTTTCAACATAGTATAAAGAGCAAGAAGGTCTGCATCTGGAGGAGATGGGGTGGTGGATGACTCAAACAAGCACAGGTCTTTCACCCAGGAGACCGGGATTCATGTCCCATGTGAAACCCAAAACATTATTAAAAGTTTTAATGTACATCTGTATTTGTATGTACCGTCCGTATTTGATGAGTTGAGATGAGAATGGCCCACATAAAAATACAACAGCATGTTTTCATTGTACTCCATCCACAAGACTCCATTTTGCCTGATGTTTGCTTTGCCTCATCTTGTTGTTTCGCACTTTGATATGATGCCAGTGCAGGGCTTTCCCTGTTTTTTTAGGGGGTTGTTTTCTGAGACAAAGGTGGCAAAGGCTGGAGAGGGTGCGTGGCATGCGCGGCATACAACGTTTGGGTGCGCACCTTTAGAGCGCCCTGTACTTCAGTGAAGAATAAAAAAATCACAATTTTACTTTTTTGCTTAGCAACTTGAGGGCAGACAAAAACACTGGAGAGAAAAATCAAAATGTCCTAGAACCTAATATTGAAATAAAATCAATAAATATATTAATATAAAAAGGAGAAGCACTAAAATCCAATTAAAAGTAGTGAGTCCTTTGTGCACTGTGCACAATATACACAATACATTCAATATTGACTTGGAGTCACTGACAATGGAAGCTACTGAAAAAACTGCATCCTTTTCTATTCAAATAATATGTAATATAATTATTGTAATATGTAAAATGTATACATTACACATTAGCAAAGATAGGTGTGTGTGCTACATGAGACCAATTTATGGTAGTACAATTTTTGTTCATAATTTTCACAAAATGAGTACAAAGGTATTGAAAATAACATTGGCTTTGTGTCATTCAAATAGTAATTTATTGACGGTCCCTGAGTGAACTGACAGAAGTCTATACAGCACTTGTTGCATCTGATTGGGTTGAGACAGGACAAACAGGAGGCCTATTACTGTGGGATTGCAGTCACACACTTTTTAATGGACAGGATGAACAAAGTACGTGTAGTAGGATACAAGCACAACAGAGTGACCTTTTAATCAGGTAAAATATCCATGGAGATGTCCTATTTATTTCTGTACCTTAAACTAACGTAGCTTTATTACAGATGCACATTTGTTTGCCTCACGATTATCTTGATCTTATAGAAGTTGTGAATGTGTAATTCCTCTGTTGCCTCCACACTCGAGTGCTATGCCTGTGTGCAACATGCATGTGCTTCATATAAATACACCAAAGTAGCCGCTTATAAAAAGGCAGAATAGTTATGGCATAACAAAGCCCTTTAGGTCTATGTTTTTGTCAGATTTTTCAACAAAGGCAGCGGGCAAAAATACAAAGGCAGCCAGCCTTTGAGTTAGATAGACAGAGAAAACCTTGCATTGGGGCACAAATGAGTACATACTTCCACTTACACAGATGATGACAGTTGAGTAGGCGTGGTCCAGCATATACTGCATGCACACTGAAAAAAAAATGTGTCCATATGTGGCCCAGACCACCTCCAAATATGGTGTGAGCGATCAGATCTCAATGTGTCTTGGGTGCGTTGACACCTGTACTTTGAACTGTCCATTTGTGATCGCATCACCAAAGATGGATGTTAACGCCAGGTGTAAACAGGGCCTAGGATGTTGTAGCAGCTGCTGTCAGTATCCTTGGTGAGTATTTAGCTCAGAAGTCTGTATTCTCTCTCTCATCCTCATTCATTCCACTTTGCAGTATATTCTCACCCATAAAGGACAAGTGCATTACAATATTTTAAAGCCATATTAAGTGAGTATTTCAAACCTGTTGAAGGACGGCAGAAGAAGATGGAATAGATGAGTAAGACAGCGGGAATGGGGTGGGAAGGGAGAGGACAGTACTGATAGAGAGGGCTGACTAATAAAGTAGTGAGAGTATGGGCAGAGTATGAAGAGGGGAGGAGGAGAGAAGTGAAGGAGAGGTATAGGCTCGGAGGAGCAAGGAGAGCAATTTGCCGCCACAGCGCACACAATGTCCCCTCCATGCCTGTGGGCCATGTGAAGACTGCTCCTTCAATTACACTTCACACTGGTCAGGGAGAAAGAGATAGACAGAGAGAGACAGACAGACAGACAGAGAAGGCAAGAGATGGAGGGAGAGACAGAGACAGATAATGGCACAGAGATCTCAATGTAGATATAGACAGCAAGCCTGGGATACAATGAAAAGACAAAAACAGCGGATAGGATAATAAATTCATGGGTGCAAATATACAAATGTAGAAATGTCTGGAAACTCAGATGATTACTGGCGCTTCAGTCAGCGAGACATCCAGCGGCCATGCAGAGTATGACTAGTAAAGATGCACCAATTCCAATTTTCTTGGACGATTCCGATTTCCGTTTTTTTGTTTTTTTTTCCAAAAGTTTTGACCTGCCGATTCTGACCGATTGACGAGGTGCAACAGTTTGCTGTAGTAAAGGTTTGCATTGAGAAAAATAGAGGGAAAAGTTAAACAAGTCTGGATGAGAAAATGTTTGAGGAGATGCATCAACACAGCTTGTTTATTCTTCAGCCAGAACGGGAGACGAGATTTAACTGTGACTCTGTAAACAGCAGTCTGCTGCTGGCTAACAGTAGCCTGAAGAGCTAGAAAGTTTACCACTATTTGGTGACACCGTCAGCTGCTTTGTCTCCTTGTAGACTGTCTTGTCTTCTCTTTATCCTGTTCTTGGAATCTATCGCTAACACTGAATTCATGCAAACATGTGTCTGAGTGTGTGTGTCTGTGTCAGAGCTGTTGTGGGTGTGACGTTATGGACAGTTTGTCTGCTGCGCACATGATGTGGCCATCATGCAGGGCATGTGTGCGAATATGACTAGCACAGAATCGGATATGTGATGCTGACCGGCCAGTCAAGGGTCAGGGCCAGTCACACAGAAAACCCGCCAGTTCCGGTCTCTGGCCAGTCGATCAGTGCAGCCCTAATGACTAGTGTCTGACAGGAATAAAGGTGGAAGTAATGCCAAGCTTTTATACAGCCGCTAAACCTTGCCAAAAGGATGTTTAAAGAGGGGTCAACATATTGCACAGGAGCCTGTTGTTTAGTTTGTACTTTCATGGCTGTGACATTTCCTAACCTTTATCAAGTAGTTTAGGTGGCTCAACCCTAGCAGAGAAAATCAGAAAACAGTCACATGAATCAGTTTTGTCTCGTAACAGTTCTTGAAGGCACCAACAAAAGCTCTGTCAACAGACCTGGAAGTGGTCACATTTGTTGCTTTGAAAGGCAATTGCCTGTTTGTAAAAATGTTAATTCAAGGTCCACCAGCTTCTCGTGTGGTATTTTTTGCTCAACTTTTGTTTAATTTGGGGAACTTGTTACTTCAGCAGGATATCAGCTAAGAAAAATCTACTAGCACAAAGTAGTGGCCCTGTAACTCCTGTACTTATAGGGGTGTTCCAGTGATTTAATATTGCCTTTCCATAATGTATGGGGACTTACAAGCAACAGATTTTAAAAAGAATGATGAGACTGAAAAAAATCCAGACTTTTCTAAAATGGTTCAGGCTCTGATGCTGCAATCCACTGTAGTAGGAACTCTGGGAAAAAACAGTCTTCGACATGGCAAAATGCAATGGAACGGGCATTTAAGTCAGAATTCCATGTCAGAAACTGAGGCAAGATCCATCAAAGTGTTCTGACATAAACACACCAAAGGTCACATTAATATGGCAACATACACAGTGAACAGTGAGCAGAATTAAGCAACCTTTTCATCAATTTTTACTATATGTAAGTTCAGTCAATTTGTGCTTGATGGAAGTCTCTGCGAGCATGTGGTACTCGCCTACTCCTCCTGTCTCTTTCAAAGTGTGTTAATCTGTTAAATCAGCTGGTGTAGATGCTTGTGAAGTTCAGAGATTTGCCATACAAACATTAGTTTGCTGCAGGCGTCCATGCTTTCCAGAGCAGATGGACGTATTTAGATTGGAAGTCTCGGAACACGGACTCGGAACTATCGACTTCCAACTTGCAATGGACTGCAGCCTAAAACAGAAGCACAGTAGACGTACAACTGTTTTCAGAGACTGCAAAGGAAACTGATCTTAGGGTGTAAAATGAATGGAGTAACCCTTTAATATAATCTCTGGGATGGAATACACAAATGTATCCGATTACTCCAATGATGAAAATGGTTCAGTGGTTCAATATGCATTAAAAATTCATTTTACAGGTCCCCAAGTTCATGGTAAGTAGGTGGTAATTAGCAAGTAACTTGAAATTTCTTTGGAGTTACCCCAAAATGACCCCAATTAACCTGCATGTAACTGAATTGTTATTTCCAACTAGTTTTTGCCTAACCTCTGCTGGTCATGCCACGTAATTTCCAACTAGGTTCTGACTTACTTTATATTAAAGGTTTGTTATTGTAGTTTTTATTGTTTTATTGTATGTTACCAGCCTGCAGAAGTTAAGCAGGAAGTAGCTGAAAATTGAGCTGGCATAATCAGCAGACGTTAGACAGACCCAAGTTGGAAAATAACTGCAAAAACTCACTCAACTTTGAAATCTGCTCAGCAGAAGTTAGAAACTAGCTGAAAACTTAGCTTGAGGTTAATTTCATAGATATTTCAAATATGCTCCTAGCTAATTACCACATACTTAGCATGAAATTTGGGGTTGATGTTGGGGTAATTTCAAAGAAATTTCAAACATGTCACTAGCTATTTACCACCTACTTACCATGAAATTGGGGACCTGTAAAATGAAGTGTTACCCAATATGTGTCTACAGCATCATCCACATGAGAGCCTGGAGGAGAGTAAGACATCCAGTCCTCATTGGACAGGACAACAGGCACAGAGGGACCTCCAGCAGGCTGCTGTCAGCTGGCCAGATGAAGTGATAGAAGGACCACAGCCTAGTGGCTAACATGGCTAACAGATATGAAGCCAACAGAGTGGCTGAGTGAGGGTGACAGGAGGGCATGTTCTAATACAGGCCACAGTCAAGATGGAGGCCGGCTCCCCCTCTTCAACCCCCTCCTCAATACGTCTCCTCTCAAACATGCCCACTAGGCATGGGCCGGCTGTTGACGAGGAGGAGGGAGGTAGAGGGCTGCAGGGATTGAGGGATGGAGGTGGAGGTTTGGGAGTGTCGGGGGCGGAGGGGGTGGAGGGTGTCTGTATCAATCCGTCACAGGCTGACAGCTGACTCCTGTGCCCGCCGTGGCCACGGGCAACTGACCAGAACCAGGCCAGAGCTGGCCAGCTGTGTGCGTACGCAAGTGTGTGTGTGTGTGTGTGTGTGTGTGGTGTACATTTCAACCTAGCCACCCCCCAACACACTCATATATACGTCTCATCTTCCATCCAACAGTAGCCATATCCTTCTCGCCATCTCTCTGCCTCTCTCATCTCCCTGCCTCCCCAGCCTGTCCATGACATCTTACAAGTCAATCAATCAGTTTCAGCGAGCTGGCATGAGAGCACTGCATTTATCCAGAGCACACCCTGCCTGTCATACTTGCTGAAGTATTTTTATTTAAACTGACCTTCAAACCAATCCACTTTTCTGCCTCTGTAGTGCCTCAGGTATGTGCAACAACATAAGAGAGTCTTCAGAGAGAAAGGAATGGCAGAGGGAAGGCAGAGAGCAACATCTGGTGTCTTTCAGTTCCACCCTCAGCAGCTTTTACCTGGGCTCCTGGTATTTGAAAACCTCTGTCTCTGGTATGCCCTCAGAAAATAAAACAATTGTTTCATCTGTAGCCATTTGTATGTGTGTCAGCTCTTGTGAGTGCACAGGGTTCACTCAAATGTTCAGATGTGCTCTCTAGTCGTAGTCTGTTGGTCCATCGCTGCTGAATTTAAAGCATTACTTAGCCCGCCCAAACAGAATCTGCAGATGTTTTTTTTTTTTTTTTTTTTTTCTTGTAATATGATAGACAATAGGGTTGCAACTACTGATAATTTTCATAGTCAATTAATCTGTCAATTATTCTTTTGATCAATAGATTAGTTGTTTGGTCTAAATTAAAATGGTGAAAAGTGCCAATCAGCATTTAGTCCAGAGTGACGTCCTCAAATGTCCTATTTTCCCCATAACCCAAAAAGTTTCAGTTTGCTGTCATAAAGGAGTGAAGAAACCAGAATACAGTCAAATTTAAGAAGCTGAAATCACAGAATTTTTTATTACTCAAACCGATGCATCGATTTTCACAATAGTTGAAGATTCATTTTATAATTGATCCATAATCAATTAACATTCTGAATTTTAGAAGCAGCATCTCTATTCATTGAAAATCTGCACAGATTCCGCGTAGGCCTGCTTAGAGCCAAATCATGGCCACTGTGTGAAACTTGAAGAATGTTGCTTAGGTGTTATTTTTTGGCATGGTATTTTGCAATATCCTGCAGTGGGGTTGTATGAGTTACTTATTAAATTATGAAGTTAGTTATGTTACTCGGCATATTAGTTTGCTTATGCAGGTCTACACATCCCCGGTTAGGAGAAGCAGTGAGGAGTACCAGCACCGAAGCTAAGCAATGTTCTGCTGTAGCAAAACAGATTTTAGCCACTTAAAAAAATCACTATCAGTGTAAGTGTAGCTATATTTGGAATATTTTTTCACTGCTCTGCCTTGCTATCATACAACCTTTTCCAATGGGAAACTGCTCTTAAATAAGCCAGATATCACTCTCTTTTCTTCAACAAAACTCCTTTTGCAAAAATCAGTAATTTTACCCGGCAGAACACTGGAGTTGCAAGTCTACTTCATATAATTTCAAACTATTCCTTTAGATATTGTGCAGCTAGCAGTGTAAATAGTGACAATTAAATCAATGTCCACCTTATTCCCACCTCCATTGGCATTCTTGTGCTCCATATGTTTCAGTGTTTATTCTACATTCTTTACTCCAATTACACACGCAGAAACATATAGCTGCCCCCTTCCCCTCCTCCCATCAACTCAAATTTAGGAGGACCCTGTGTTCCTCAAGTCTGTTTTTTCGGCCTGATTTTACCCCCCTCATCCCCATTCTTCAGCAAACCTCACCCCCCCCAGGCCCCTCCCAATCATGCCCCCGCAAGCCTCCCCTCCACCACCCCCTCCGGCTTCTGACAGTACCTCAGCGGGAGAGCGCAGCCCTGATGGATGCCACAGATGGGCCTTTCCCTTGGAGCTCCCAGCCCTGGCGCAGTGTGTGCTCGGCAGGGTCATAAGCCAGGCCTCCCCATGAAATGCATGTTGTAACAGGAAACAAAAGAAGGGCCCCCGTCCCCACCAACAGCCACAGCACCCCCCTCTAGCCCACCTCTCCCGTCCCATCCCAAAAAACAGGGGGGGAAAGCCGCACAGCTAGCCAAGGAGGTTGAGTGAGAGTGAGGGGTGCTGGAGGGTTAAAAGTCGGAGGGGGTGGCGGGTCATAGAGAAGAGGCAGCAACACTTAAAGAGGAAAACAAGAGAAGATGTGAGGGGACATTCTCAGCTGGGGTGTCAGATGGACGACTTCGCTCTCTCGCACAGGGCTTTGTCTTTCTCTCTTTGTTCCGTGTAACCGTGTCCCTGCCGCTGTGTGGGTGAGCGGCTTTCATGCTAATGCACACGAGTGTGTTTGTAATTGGGCGGCTCAGAGCGTGTACATGTGCGCTTGTTGTTTGTTACACTGTGACATATAGTTGTTCTGTTGGAAGTCCACCCACATCCCACCCGGTCGTCAGCAGCCCCCATTGCATGTCAGTTTGCTGAATAGATATTGTGAGTGACATTGAGAGACAGGCCCTCAAAGTGCAGCTCCTTCAGTCTGAAAGAGGAAAAGCCTTTGATGCTCCGGGTATCGCTTCTAGCATCACTTCACACTCACTGAGGGAAGCTGCTATCAGCCTGGACTGTTGGATAGACCCTCTAAAGGGTGCGACTAATTATATAATGGCCCATTACAAACTGATACTGTAGATACATAAAATAGAATAGATGACAGTAGATTGATGGATGCATGTAGATGGATGGATAGTCTCTTCTAGGGCTGCCCCTTGAAAGTCGATGAGGCAAATCACAATTCGGAGCAGTTGTTTTTTGTTTGTTTGTTTGTTTGTTTGTTTTTTCAGTCAGTATGCATTACAGTAACAGGACAAAATAGATATAAGCACAAAGACATGCACAGGGATAACATTCCAATGAGGAATAAATAAGGGGAATCATAAATATATTTTTATATCAGCTGGTGCACTTTCATGTGACAACATGCATTGGGGGTCAACTTGTGAAAAATGAGTGGCTGGTAAATAAGTTTTATAGCTGTGTCATTGTATACAGGGCAATGAAACACCATGTCAGGCTGAAATGTACAAAACGACTCTAAAATTATCTCAGACCACAGCACTGACTGTGATGGAAGCAGAGAAGGGTGAACAGAACTCAGGCGATGCGCTGCAGTGACTGAACGTTCGGCGTTGCGCTGCAATTTTATACCCGAACTACAAGCATTTCTCTGGCTGTGGAAATCTGATGAAGAAAGGCATTAAAACGTGAGTCTTACTGGTCAAACACACTCATGTGGGCTGATACAGGAGTTTAGTGTGGGGATGAACTGAAAATAAAAAAGGAACAAATCGTCAAATCTCGGTATTGAACAGCTAATCGACAGAGTCAGGGTACAGCCTTTGACAATTCTGGGGAACAATGAAAATTGATAAACACCAAAGTAAAAGGCAGAAGGGTAATGGTATTGGTGTATAACCAATATTTCAGGTAGTGATGAGCATCTGCAGTGGTTTGTATAACTTACAGCATTTCCATGTGTAGAGCTGCTGTGCGCTTCTTTATGCCACCTTTGAGTTGTCAAATTGGTGGATAAGTTTAGCTCACTTTATATTCATGGTCAATATGTAACTTCTGCCACTAGGGGTCTCTCTCACATTAAAGCAGTAAGAAAAGACGCAGTTTGATGATATCATGAAGTAGCATGGGATCATGGGAGTTGTTTTCTTTCTTGTTAAACAACCGTAAAAATCTATCTGACGTGACTCAAGCAGAAATCATGTTAATGGACGAGGTAATGTATTAAAGTTTTATTCACGCTACGTTAAGTCAAGTTTGATGACTTCGTTCCTCATTCACGGAGTATCCTATGCATCCCATGTTTTCACTGAAGGTATAGCAACTAGCAGCTACTAGGTAACACACCGTTACCTCAAATAAACTACAGATTTCTCGGAACATTGTTGGATGTGAGTTAATGTAATATAAAGTACGTGCACAACTCAACTAAATATACTTCAAAATGTACTTATTAACAAATGCACATAAAAACTATAAATATATCTCAACACACACACATGCACAGGCAGATACATGCTCATTCATACATATTTGCAAATACAGCCATACACTTGCATACAAACCATGCATACATTTTAAAATGCCTCAAAACATCAATATATGAGATAATAACATGAAAACATAAATGTGCCAAACAAACCCCAAAGGCAGTTATCCATCTTTTGTACCAAGTCTATTAATTTGCTTGTGTTTTAGCTGTTTGCACAATCTTCTGTGCCGTACGTGTTGTCAGAGTTTTCGTCATATTCTTGCGTTTTGTCCATTGGTACGTTTTCTTAAGTTGCAGTGTGTCGAGCTATCTCAACCACCGTGATAAATCGATTCATGGACAGATTCATAGATAGACACAGTACATAAATGGACCTCCACCTTCTCTCTATCTCTCAGTGCAGTGTGTGTGTGTGTGCGTGAGTGTGTGTGTGTGGCTGCATTAAGTTGAGCTAAGCTGATCCTAGTTAGATTCCAGCCTGTTGGAGCTGAGAGTCGCACCAGGCAGCATAGCCAGCCTCTGGCTATCCACTAAATTAAAGGCCTAATGCACAATCCTTCGTGCAGGCTGACAAACTAATGAAATGGAGAAGTAGGGGCCCCCGGGAGGATTGGGCGGCAGATGAAGACGCCTCCAATGAGGGATTCAACCCAGGAGCAACCTCCCCACCTTGTCTTTTCCATCCACGTCTCCCTATCTCTCCCTCTCACTTTCTTGCTCCTTCTCTCCATTATTCTCTTTCTATCTTGCACTTTCTGCTGCTCTACACAAAGCCGAGGGTGTCAACAGCATGTCTGAGTGCATGGGAAAGGTGCAACACACTTCTGCAGTATTTAGCTGTGTGAGTGTGTGTGGCATTGGATTTTTCGATGTGTGTGTACTGATATGTGACTCAGGAGAGATGGAGAGGTGGGGCAGGTTTTTTGGCAGCGGTCTGTTTGTTGCCACCAAACATGACGGTCCCCGCAGAGGACTGAACAGACTTAACCCACTAACCTTGAAAGAGGTGCTTTGTCTATAAATAACTCCCACCAATTAAAGCTGTTTTTCTGAGTCCTCCCCACTGAGCCTGGCACCTCGGAGTCCCTGACGACTCGTCTCTCGAGCAGCGCGGCACAGGAGCCACAACCCTGCTAATTAGAGTTGCTATCATTCACCTGCCCCTGTCTTGCTGCTTGGCCCTACTGTCACACACACACACACAAACACACACATGCACATGACATATAAATGCAAAATACCTGTGTTCGTCCACAGAAAATACTACTACATGACGATATCTTAAGCTGAGGATTAGCCCCTAGGAGATGAGTCAGTAATTTAGTTATTTGCCCACTTATTCGACATGGGCGTTTCATCAAAAGTGCCAACAACAGCGTACATGAAGAAATCTAACATTAAAAAGAGGATGTGTCACAAGCCTCCAGTGCTTTTGGCGAGTGAGAAAAGGCAATTGGAGGCGAGGGAGAGGGAACGCTACAGAGGGAAATGGGCTGAATTACACTTTAATTGCCATCGCTATTAATTAGAAGTCTCGGAAATCTGTTGCGGTTTGGGTTTCTTCCACCCTCCCTCCCTCCGGTTTGTCGTCCTTATGAAGCTATCTATTAACATCTTAATTGCCGCCTGGTCGGCTGTGTTGTGCTGTGGCAGCCGCAGCGAGTTAAACACAGCCTCCCCGACATCCAGTTCTGGAGGCTGGCTGACTAGTTAGCTGGATGGCTGACTGGCTAGCTTGCTGAGGGAACTCTTTTTGGCTGGATCATTAATACAAACAACGAAATATCCAATCAGCAGGCCTGCATGGTGCAATGACAATTGCAATGAGCCAGTGTAAAATTTGAAAGCACATTTTGATTTAGTTAAACTAATAGTCTTTTGACTAAAATGCAATTTAGTTCTAGTTATATATTAGTTAGAAGTGTAGAATATCCAAAGTTATACTGCTGGGGGAAACAACTATTAACCTGTTATTAACATTAAAGGAACAGTTCACCTTTCTCTGGCCTCTAGTGCTATTTACCCATCTAGATGTTTTTGGTGTGAGTTGCAGAGTTTTGGAGATATCGGCCGTAAAGATGTCTGCCTTCTCTCCAATATAATGGGACTAAATGGCACTCGGCTTGTGGTGCTCAAAGCACCAAGAAAATTCATTTTAAAAATTCAAAACCAGCATCTCTTTCCAAAAATCATGACCTGGTTATTCAAGATAATCCACAGACCTTGGTGGAGGTGGGAACAGAGGGATATATGAAAAGGGGAGGGAAAAGAAGAGAGAACGGAGGGAAATAACTGGAATCTCTGAGAGCAGCGTGCGGTCAGAGGCGGAAATAAACACAAACACACGCCTTCTGTGCCACCTTGGAGATTGGATCTCTTCCCACTTGTCCCTCCCTAACATTTTCGTCTCTATTTAATTCGCTGATGAAAAGTGTCAACTGATCAAGAGTGTGACAATACATTGATCTGGATCGATATATTGATTCAATGTTCGACGATCCGATATGATCGATGCAAAGTCAATCTATTTCGTCACCTTTCAGATACACCTTTATTTTGAAATTGCTATGGCATGTCTGTGTCACACATGTCTGGAGGAATTCAGTTTTAAAATTGTCAAAATAAAATTTAGTTGCTTTTTGCAAGATGACAAAAAAATAACTGAATGCATTAAATGGATGTATAATAGATCACAGTCCCCTGAATTAAATTGTCTTGTTGCAGACTTGTGATATCAGCAAATATGGCACTGTTTTCCAGAGAATGGATATAAAATCATATAATATAAATGTCATTAACAAAGACTATGGTGAAAATTATTCATCAGTGGAAATATCATTGCAATGAGCCCAATGTTAAAGACAGAGAAAAATAAAGATAATGTACTAAGGGGCAAAAAAGAATTGCTAAAACGCCTCTTGCCTCTTTCATTCCTCCGCTTGTGTGTTTGTCACTGTCATGGGTGTGAAATTGGTCAGTCAGATGCTGATGATGAAGTGGGTAAAATGTAATGAATTCTATCTAGCCCATAAGTGGTTGACCTGGGGTTGATCAGAGGTTAACACCACTTCACCCCTAAGACAGCTCCCATTAGCAATTATATTGTGCATTAACAATCACTATGGGTGGCTTAATGTTAGAGTTTGTGCATTGTCTTACACGTGTGTGTGTTGGTGTGTCCTTGTGTGTCATTTAGTCACTGCGTAACTATTCCGCAAGAGGAAAGCTGGCTCTATGATTGAGCCTAAGCATGAAGAATGGCTTGTGTGTCATTGACACCCACAGACAGGCCACAGCCGGGGACTGTCAGTCAAACTCTATCTGTCTATCAGCATCCACTAACCAGCCTGCAGTCGGATGTGTTGTGCTAAATGGCATTTTTACACATTAATGCATTTGATTACACTGAGGGATGGATGGAAGGCTGTGGCAGCTACACAAGATACTATACCCCCCCGACAACATGTGCCACACCCCTCAACACACACACACACACACACGCTAATAACCCTGGCTTTGACATTTGAAGTAACATTATTATAGGGCTCATTTGGAGCACAGGAGCCCCAGGCAGGAGGCTCTGTTAATCAGGTAGACCAGGGCTGCTTGAGACTGGAGGGTCAGGTAGGGTAGGGGGCGTCAAGAGGGGGGGATTGGAAGGGCAGTGGGTGTCAGAGCCTCTGGGTTTGACATTCACAGCACAACAGACAGCAGAGATGGATGCTGGGTAGCATTCCATCTATGCACGCATGACAGAGCCCCTCCCTGCACACAAGCTGCATTCAATCCCAGATATGACCTTTCAAGAAAACTGGGGTCAACTTCAGAGGTTTTTTTTTTTTTCTGTTGTTGTTTCAGCAGCACTGACTCCAAAGGCGAGACAACAATATCACACAACTTGTTGTCAGTTCATGTAATCAGGTCTTCTTTCAGTGGGTCTTTGCTCCTTTGGCTCCACCCTGGACATGTCTTGAGAGTCGGAGCAGCAGGCGTGCTGTCTGGATTAGTGCCAAGCTGCACACTATTACTCGCAGATCTAAAAACTAGCAACAGGCTGGGTGTGGATCAGGATCAGGGTAATCACCTCGATGTGGCTCCATGTCCTTTGCCAGTCTTTAGCCTTTGGTCAGGGGTAGGTTAGGAGTGTGTGCGCGTGTGTCTTCATACTATATTTTTGTGTTTTAGGTGCCTTCATACACATGTTCACCGTGTTCGTGTGTATACAAATGTGTGTCTGTGTGTGTTTCTGCAGGTGCATGTAGTGTATGTGTTTGAGTGTGTGTGTGTGCAGGTTAGATGGGGCTCACAGGGTCAGGAGATGCTGCAGGGCTCTGCTGACGGCTGCAGGAAACCAATCAACCTTGTCTGTGTATTCCCCGACCCGTCGTTTTCTTAATGACCTGCCCTGACAGGCCTGCTGCAGCCCCGGCCAAACCTCCCTGCACCGCTCAATGGATGACCGGCCCCCATCAGCAACATGCTAATGACCCAAAGAGAGGAGAAGGGGGGAGAAGGGAGGGATGGGGCAGGGGGGAGAGAAATGGGTGGAGGCATGTAGAAAGAGAGCAAAAGGAAAACAGAAAAAGAAAGGGTGGGATTAAACAGAAGAAACTGGTTCCCATTTTACAGACAATTGAGGTTATCAAGGTACAGCTAGCAGACAGAAAAATCAGGCAGAAAATGCATCTCTACACATGTATTTTGCTTCTTGATATCTAGAGTTTTTAGCATTTAAAAATGTTGCAACATATCCATCCATTACCTATAACCACTTATCCTTTGGAGGTTTGTGGGGGGGTTGAAGTCGATCCCACTTGACATTGGGTGAGAGGCGGGGTACACCCTGGACAGGTCGCCAGTTCATCACAGGACTGACACATAGAGACAAACAACCTTTCACGCTCATATTCACACCTACGAGCAATTTAGTCACCAATTAACCTATTCACCTATGTTACAACATATTTGAATTTGAATACAAGAATGTTTGGTCCAAGCAATATTAAACTGTACAGCACAGTTCTTTAGTTAAACAAGTCCAAGTCAAGTTTCAAGTCTCTGTGTAGAGTGACTGAAGTGCGACTCAAGTCGAGTTGCAGACTCGAGTTTCCATCACTGTTACATGCATAATTACATTGTGAACTAATGAAAACACATCATATGCTCATATACTGAAAACCAATGCCAAGTATTGATTTCTATAGCATGCTAACGGAAAACAGCTAATTAGCAAAAATATATTTTAGTATTCTTACCATAGTTCTCTTGAGATTCACTACACACTAAAACACTAGCATTAGCATGAGCTTAACGTTAGCCTTTCCTGTTCAGCTTACTTCAGGGCTAACTCCTCTTTAACTGCCAGCAATTGAGAAACAACACACAAGACTTTTTTTGGTCTTGAGAAGCTGCAGCGTTTGTTAACTGACACACTGTAACTTGAACTGTACATTTACTGCCAGGCTGACATCTTACTGCTCATTACTTAAAAAGCTACAGTACGCTTATTACAGCATGTTTCAATAAAGTCCAATAAAATATAAGTATTAAGGCAGTTGCAGAAAGCCGCCACCCTGCAGGATTTTGTTGCACAGCCCTCGTTGCACCTTCAAATTTCACACAAATAGAAATGTGTTCCAAAACATGTGCAGACTGAATATCAGTGCCACAGCAGCACAAGTATGACTAACATCCAGTTCAAAGGTCAACCTCTGTGATGATATTCACAACTAAGTGTAAAAGTTAAATCAGGGTTTTGCTCCTTCCTTTCTTCCTATCATTTTAATCTCACTTTTATATCATCTTCCTTACTATGCACTGATAATGTTGGTCATTGGTCAGGTGTCTTTTTGTTGTCGTTGTTGTTGTTTATTTTGTTTTTATTGTTTTGTACTAATGGGGGTCAAATTTGATGCCTCACTCTGAGCAAAACCTGGCTCACTGTGAGCCAAGCTTCACATCTGTGCTCCACAGTGGACTAAAACACCTGCTTTAATTGCTTTTTCCATCCTGTTGGTAAAGTAAGTAGCAAAAAAATGAGACATTTATGTAAGTGTTTCACTTTTTGTTCCACATGTAATTTCAGTGAGGTCAGGAAGCCTCTTCCAGTGAAGGTAACACTACGGCAGGTAACTATCACAATGCTTAACTGCGAAGGAGCCAAGGTCAGCTGCTTTGCTTTCATTTACAAACCACACTCACTGCAGTATGCTCAAAGGTATCTCTGTTTGTTAATTAATGTCTCTCTTGATGTTGCCAGGTTGACAGTATCGTCCATTAGCATCAAACCGTGGAGCCATTTTAGAAAACCATCTTCTCTACGTCCTCCCTTAATCATTCTGATCAGCACATCTACAAATAGCACAAAGAAAAAACATCATGTAGGTGAACCTTTTTGACACTCCTACTGTAGATGTAATTATAGCGGAGCCAGGAGTACTTATTGTGACATTGTACGCTGACATCGGGGCCTTAAGTATAATAGTACGACAGCCTTTTTAAAAATTTTAACATTTTTCCTCATGGCACACAATTACATGCTTTCAAACAAACACGGTAATCTACATGTAAATGTCAGGATGTGTTTAATGCAGCCTCCCTGGGGCTGGACTCCTGCTCTCAAAAAAGTTTTATAGCGGAATGTAAGTCTGTTTTTTTATATGCTGGAAGTCTGTTTTTTTATATGCAATCATATAAGTTTTCTAGTTCCTGCACAAAGAAAAAACACTATTGTTAAATTATGGTATTTATCTAGCAAAGAGGTTGTATAAAAGGTAAGTAGACACAAAAATGTACCCAAGCTGAGCTCTTTTCCCAAACTTTATTTGGTTGTTCATAACATTTCTGACAGAGCTGAGCATCAAATAATGGCACACACATACTATACTTATCTAAACTTGGTGAGTTTTGTCTCTGATCAGCTGGGAGGTTGAACAGCCACCCCATATGAGCTGGGGATTTATCTCTGGAAGCCTTTGCATCCTCACAGTCCATTGCACTCTACCATTGGGTTTTTCTGATTCTCAAGTCAAGTCAGAGGAGCAGGGAGGGCTGACTTTGCTCTGAGCAGCACAATTCAACAACATGTCAGCGAAATGTGTTGCTATGGCATCAGGGTTTCAGTCAGGCTTTTCTGATGAGTTGCATTTTAAGCATATGGAGGTTTGACGCAATTAAGTCTGCATTCATGTATTTACAGTGCACGACACAGGTCACATACAGTGGAAACTGCATGTTGCTCAATCACAGAGTGAACATACAAATACTGTGAAAATGCATGAACAACTTAGCTTCAACCATCTCTGCATTTTTAAAGAAGATGTGAAAATGTAAATGACCGTTGTCAGGGAATAAAACCAATGATCTATTGATATTTACAAATCAAGACTCAATAGTCTAATAATGGCATAACCATACGTGTTAAAAATATCTATATTTAAATCTAAAAATAGAATCAAAAGCTTAAATCAGAGGTCAAATCATACTATGGATTTGAAGAATCGTGACACCCTTTTTGACAGCCAGAACCCAACATTTTCCTGTGCCTTTGCAATTAGCATAGTGTAAAGCAGCCATTCTCAACAACTGAGCTGTGGCCAACTCGCAGGCCCCAGGGTGCTATCTATTGATCCGAGGAAGCGGTGGTACTGTTTCATTTAAGCTAGCTATTTGTATATCTAAATATGCTCAAAATTGCAATTGAGAATTTCAATGACCAGTTATGTTTCAATAGCACCACGCCAATCACAACAAGGATCATTCTTGAAACAAAAACTAATGTGGAAGACAACCTTCTGCCAAGGTGGTCCTCGAAAATGTTTTAACAATCAAAGTGGCCGTTAAGTTACAAAAGGTTGAGAAGCCCTGGCGTAAAAGCACACCAGTTTCTTGTCATATTTCTCTCACCGTAAGCTGCCTCTTAGTGCTGATTTTTTGCGGTTCTGCCCCTCATTAGCCCAACTTGAAAAAGTGTTGTAGTGATATACTCCCCAACGTTCAGGCATCCATCCAGCCATCCAACACACCAGCCATGCCGGTGTTCATTTCTCCACTTTCCATCCCTGCTCTGTGCTGCTGTCTGATCATTAAGGTCATTGACCTGAAATCTGATAGCAGTCGATGAGCTAACCAAATGAGCCACCTAATATCTGAATCCTGCTGCAAGCACAGACACTCTCAATAATGCTGTGTACATTAACAGCATTAACACAGGGAGGAGGAGGAGGAGACAGAGCAGCTGGAGGGAGGGAAGGAGGGAGGCAGCAACACTGAGAGTGAAAGAAAATAAGAAAACCTTATCTATCATTGAACACTGAGATTTTTTTTCCTGTTGTACGAGACACGGCTGCGCGTGCAATTCATCATCTTTTATTTAGAAGATGTACGGAGACCCATAAAGCCTTGTAAGATGAAATACGTCTCTTGAATAAATTGTGAATATTCTGTGTTTTTCTCTCAGTGATGGAAGCGTATTTCAATCCCTGTCATTATGATGCTGCCAGAATCCCCTGGCAGGCACGAGGAGGTTTGGGACTTTTAAGCCGTTTGTTTCATCTCAGGTATTAACCCCAATTTTATACCTACGCAGTGAGATAATCATGGTTTCAAGCTGTTAGTGTTTTCTTCACTCACCAAATCTGCACACTTTTAATCCCTGGAAACTAATTAAGATTTATATAATTATCATTTTCACCAGTTTAGTTTAGATTGTGTGTGCGTCTGAATCATGTGTGTTTGTAAAGGGGAAAAGAGATGGAACGAAGAAGAAATCGGAGAAAAGCATGTGGAAATCTGACGTCTTTAAGTGAATGAAGGTAGAGCGTTAGACAAGGCGTCCTTTATGTGTGTTGGGAGGCATCATGCTGCTGCAGTGCTTCGGGTGGGCACTGACTGAACACCCTCCTGAACCCCCTCACATATACACACTCCCCTGTCAGACCCTGGAAATACCTCACATTCCTTCCACTTCGCTGACTGCTTTACAGCCAAGGAGAGATAACAAAAGAATGGGCAGGCATTGAATACCAGCCCACAGCGTGGACTCAGAAACCTTTTCTTGTCTTCTTGGAACCACTGGACACCACACCTTATCTCGCCCATCCCACACAGAGATGTCACTGACTGCTCTGCTAATGAGATGGAGTGTACTGTACTTCTAAATGAGCCACCAGCCTGGCTCACCTGCTAATCCCATTCAAGTGAAACCTCATCCTACTGTCTGAGCGGCGCGTTGGCTCGTCCTCCTACCTGGGCCCCGGCTCGTACCCTGGCCGACTCCGGCTCTACCACTCTCCCCTGGGATGAGGTTTTCTCTTTCTCTTGGGCTCAAGTTGCCAGCTCAGGTATCCTGGATTCCCTGGGTCTCTCTCCTCCTGTTTCACCTCCTGTATCGTGCCTCCTTTCCTTTTGCCACGCTCAGGTCACCTACACTATTCACCCCTGGAGTCTTCATCAGGATGACAAAGAGGGATGGCGAACAGATGCACTGCTACTCATTCACTTGTATGTTTTGGTCCACTGATGCACAATCAAGATCAAATAGATGATATTGCTTGAATGGGAGACAGCAGATTGATTTCCACGGCCGGTTCATTATGGTGTAAGGGGAGAGCTTCACAGTCAGGTGATGTTCCGGCTGAAGTCTCTCAAAACCTCTGCTGTATGTTGGCCAGAAAACAGGGCTGACAGTGGAGGAGCACGGAGCCTGGAAGTGTGCTTCCCAACGAGACTGGCAGGTGGAAATATACTGTGATTCAACCATCACTACCTCAGCTCAAACTGTCTCTCATTCTCGCTTCACGCTCTTACTTCTTCAAGAACTGTGCAGCCTTCCTGGTCACCAGTAAAACTGAGTTACACTACAGGGCACTGTGTCTTTTTTATCTTTATTCATCAAAGATTATAAATGTAAAGTTTTCAAGATTAGAGATGCAACGATTAATCGATTAGTTGTCAACTATCAAATGAATGAAAAAAAAAAGAAAAAGACACACGCATCCATAAACCCAATGAGACAGGTGCTGGATCACAAAAAATACCTGAATGAGGAGGAGAGAATTCAATTTTTAAAAAAGATTTGCAGGGTTTTTTTTAAGAGTTTGGTATTTTTCTGATTGGTGTGGATATGTATAAAGTAATTTGTACTCATCACATGTTGGATGTATGATGAATTATGGGTATTTAAAAATGCAATTCTCTGTACAAACTACAAGCAGTCTATAGAAGAGCCTGGAGCTTAAAACATTGCACAAATAAATACTTTAAACGGGAGCTTTTTAGATGTGCAGATCTCTCCTTCTCTATTTAACTATTAGGCTAAATTAATCACAACTTTTTTGATAATCAATCAATTATCTTTGAGTCATTCTTGAAGAAAAAAGTCACAATTTTTTCAGCTTCTCAGATGTGAAAATTTTCTGGTTTCTCTACTCCTCTATGACAGTAAACTGAATATTTTTTGGGCTGCAGATAAAAGAATACATGATCGACATATTTCACAATTTTCTGACATTTTATAGAGCCAACAACTAATTGATTAATTGAGAAAATAATCAACAGATTCATCGACATTGAAAATAATAGAGGAGCACCAGTCCAGGGCTGCACCATGAATGAGGTGACTCATACATTTCCTCACATCAGCTGTACCAAGGCATTTCCCTTGTTTTATAAACTAATGTAGAGCAGACGTGAAAAATGTTATTCATCCCTCAGTTCATGCTACCTAGCATAGTATCTATAAATAGAGAACAATGATCAATAATAAAAAAATAATCATTAGTTGCAGCCCTATTTTCAAAATATGGTATTTCTATGAGATGAACAAATCATAAATAATAAATCAATTTCTACACTATAAACTCCTGCAGGATCAGCTGCTGTTGCTCCCTGTGCAACATGTACTGTAACCTTTCCCTTGGTGAGGAATCCAAGCTGCTGATCCTGGGTTTCGTATCTAAGGTTTCAATATCTGGTTCTCTAAAATATCTTAGAGCAACGATCGTTTCAGTTCGGTTTGGTTACAGGTTCACTTGGTTCTCTGGGTTCAGTAAATACAATAGGTGATTAGAGATTAGGGCCTGATTGGGCCTCACAAAAAACACATGACCACTGACTTGGGGAAAATAAAAAGAGCATATATTAATAAACAACCTCTGTTGAGTTTCTCTTCTTTCCTACTCTTCCTTTTTAAACTAGTTTCACTTTACACAAATCTACCAAATCTAGTACACCATGGATTAGAAGACACACACAAAACAAATTAATGCACCAGGGTTGTCACAATACCAGTAAACTAAAGAAAAAAGACACTTAATACCTCTTTCAATGCCAGAAAGAAAACAAAATGTCTAAGGCACACAAAATAGGACAATTTACAAAATGCATTCAGTGCTGGTACAGAAAAAAAATCACTGAACACTGTCTGGTATTTGGCTGAAAGACACATTTCAGGAAAAAAAAAAAAAAGGCTAAACTGAAAGGTGGCCTCAAATAAGAACTTAATTTTTATTATAGCTTTAGTACTTTTGATACTATCAAATGTTAGCATTGTATTGTTTTAAAAATGTGGCATTGAAGTTTTGACACTTTTGACAACCTTAGAATGTAAAAACAATGTACATATACACTGTTCAAAAGTTTTGAATCGCCTGCCACAAAAG
Organism: Lutjanus argentimaculatus; assembly: GCA_034769285.1. Taxonomy (NCBI): domain Eukaryota; kingdom Metazoa; phylum Chordata; class Actinopteri; order Lutjaniformes; family Lutjanidae; genus Lutjanus; species Lutjanus argentimaculatus. The sequence goes on from JAWZSL010000017.1 coordinate 16,753,657, forward strand.
CTTGATTCAGCAACTACACTATATTTTTAATGGTCTTTTATGCTTCAAGGTTGTAGAAAGTCCTCTTTACAAATAGAAGTTATTTTGTGCTTAGGGTTTGAACAAAACGCTGTACAATGGTTCAACCAGACTGATCAATGATAAGGCAGCAAGAGACAAAGATACCTTTGAGCAACAGATAAATAAATAAATCACCAGTCATTGGTAAAAGAAATGGGAAGCTTAGCATGAGAATCTGTGCAGATTCAAATAGAAACAGGTTCCTCTCTCAGTGTCAAGTGCACAGAGATGCCTGTAACAAGATGGAATTGCTTGTGTTGCTTTAGCAAAGCTATTCTTAAAACTTCAGTAGATAGAGTCTAGTCTAGGGTTAGCACTATTGGAATTTGATCAACTGATTTTGTTACCTCTGGACAGAGCCAGCTTAGCTGTTTCCCTCTATTTCCACACTTTGTTCTAAGTTTGCTGTAGCTTTATACAGCACAATAATATTACAGTATTTATATTATTGTGTTTGTTTTTTTCCTTGTAAATAACTGGACAATTTTACGTCTCCTGGCCTCTAAAATTTATTTGCATAAAACAATGTAAAAAGTCACTCACTTGGTTGACCTGACCATAACTGATCGATATATAGAACCTATAATGAGGGGTCGTAAGTCGTCATCACTTCATTTTAAGGGGTCATAAGCTAAAAACGAACCGGTGTTCTATGATAAACTGCAGCTGCAGTGCCATCCAACATCAAGGAAATTAAATATGAAGAAAGAGACACACTGTACAATAAAAAACTCTAGTCTCAAACCAATGCAATAAATACCACAAACAATTTCTTTGTGTGTGTGAAAATGTCATTTCTCAGCATTATTCATGACCTCTGAAGATTTGAGGAGACAGACAGAGAGGAGGAGTCACTCACATTTGGGTGAATTTTGGAGGCGTATGAGGAAAATCGGGAGGGGGGTTAGCGCATCGGGCGGGGGCTGAGCTGCGAGCCCAGCAGGAGGCCGTGTCCCCTGAGGGAGGGGTTTCCGACCATGGCGCACCCCAGGGGCGAGACAGACAGACAGAGCCACACAGGGTTAACGTGATGGTAACAGCGGCAGGCATGAGCCTCGCCTCCTCTCATTGCCTTGTCCTTGCAGTAATGCCAGACCTTTGGGTGTGGTGGGAGTGGTCTTTTTGGAACACAGTGGGTGGGTAGTGTGTGTGCTAACGTGGTCCAGTGGTAATCCCACATGGCACAGGCAAAGCCCCAGGTAGTGTTTTAGGAGAGAAGAGGCAGCTCTGTGTCATGGCTAGTGAGGGGCTAATGTGTCAGCTGGGTGTTTCCCCAAATCAGCTTCGTCCTGCACCAGGACAGCCCTCAACCACAGCGGGCTGCTGAAGATGACATACGCTGAAGGCAGACACTGACTCCATGTGTAATGTGCAATTTGTGTCACTTTACACACACCCATGCACGCCTACATGATTTTTTCCTCATAGACATACGCATGTATTCATGAAGGTGTGTGTCTGTGTGTAAGCATCTGCCTGCCAGCCTGTCAGGACACAGTGTATATAGTGCACATGTATGACTGAGCCAGTGTGTGTTTGTGGACCCAGACCGATGGTGGTGGGGGGGGGTCTTATTGATGTTGATGCAGTCCAGACATCTTTATTTAAAGCTGATGTGGTTAAAGTAGCCTCTTAAGCTGCCCTCTCCACGCCTCTGTGGTCTAAGCCAGTGTGAAGAGGTGCGCTAATCGCTCTGCCATGTCTGCCGTGCAAGACGAGCGTGAGCGTTCCCTGTAGCCTGGCAATTTGATCACAGCTGATTAGAGACGCGCCCATTGCCCACAAGGCGAACAGGTAGAGGGCAGATTAGTGCTGGAAAGTATATGAGAACAGAGTATTAGTTGTTAACTCAAAGGCAATAAAGTATCTGAAAAGAAATGAAGCAATCACAACCAAGGGGGAGCAGTGGGGTCTGGACCCCCTTTTCTGGGAAAAAGTTGTCCCCCTCAACATATCATTGTTAATTACTACTGGGGGTGGGAGAAAAAAATCAATTGTCTCAAGCATTGTGATTCTTTTTTTTTTTTTTTTCATGATTCCTGAATTGCTGAATCGATTTTTTATATATAGAATTAACTCGTGCTTAGTCTGTTAGCTCGGTGCTAACATATAATAGAAATTCCTATGGACGCGCTAACTGAAATTTGCATCACCATTGAGGTAATATTATCTTAAACTTATCTATTTTCCTTCACATGCTCAACATAAAATGACGTGTGCTGATAGGTAGAGGCATATATTTCTTAAATAAACTTGGAAATAGTCTAATAACTGCTGACTTCACATTGTTAACTCAGTATTTTACAACACTCCACACTAAACAGCTCCAGCAACCTCAAAGGATCAGGATAGCAATGATGTTGCTGAAATAAAACTCAAATACTGACAGACCAATGGTCTAGTGTTAAAAAAAAGCAAACAAAAATCGCAATAAACTGTAATATCGAATTGCAATACTTGTAGAATCACAATACTCAAGAATTGTTACACATATCAAATCAGCGCCCAAGTATTGTGATTGTATCAAATCAGGAGATAAGTGCATCATCCCAGCCCAATAACTGTATAATTTTACAAAATACAATAATATGCTCTTGAAGCACCTGTGCTAATCATAGACAAAAAAAGAAAAAGCAAAATACGCAGTGGTTTGATCCAATGCTTGCCATCCCCACACACTATTAGCCCTCGGTACGAGTCGAGTGTCTGTGGAGCAAATTCTGGAAGAGTGTTAGTGGTGGCTGAGCTGGAGTCAGTAGCCACTTCGCAAAGATAACCTTAAAACAAAGGATGTGTCAGACGTTTTTCTTCACTTCTACCACTCAATGGTATAAAACATGTTCACAGACCGCATTTCACTCCATTACCTGGCGGTTGATTGTTGTGCATCAAACAAGCCTGCATTTTAAAAGCGTCCAGCATCTGTGCAATAGGCAGTTTTCTTTCGATATGTGTAAACAGAGCAGAGCAGAGGGATTAAAGTTTAGCAGTAAAGTTGTCTAGTGGCAATAAATGTACAGTTTGCACACAAAATCAGTGCAGAAAAATTCTGCCGTGGAGGACACTCTGCTCCACCTACGTAACAAAACATGGATAAAATACGTTTTCAGTGCCTTTTCACTGGGCACCAGCCTCGCATTTATGCATGTATTGTCGAAAAAATAGACTTGAAGTCTAAATAAATGCTTCAGCTCACATTTGCGCCCCTCAGACGCAGTTGTGACATGAGACGCGCTGAGCTGGTGCTGACAGCTGCACTGATAAAAATGAAAACGTTCCTGTTGTGTGAGACGTGAGTGAAAAACATGTCTGACTCACTAACAGTCAAGACGGGGATACTTTTCTTACTGCGTTTCAAATTATGTAATTTTGTTTATAATTTTGGAAATAAATGAACATTTGATTAATAAAAAAAGACATAATTACAACATTCAGTATGTTGAAATGATACGTTTCTGGCAGGCTTCATAACATTGTGGCCCTTTACACATACAACAGCACTCTAAACTTCATTTTTGGCGTCCTCTCTCATTAATTGCTCTTGAGAAATTTTTCTGTTTATTGTCCCCCCATCAGTGAAATGAAATATCTGCCCTTGATCTCAACGCATACAGCTGCAGTTTGGATCCCCGAGTATAACGTAAGGACATCCAGTGGGAAATCTGTGGACAGTTGACTCCAAACAGCAGCAGCAGATCCTTCCACTGCTCGCCTGCTCCTCTCCTGACAGAGCTGCTGCTGATCGCGCTGCCTCAGGCCTGTTGTGACTGGATGCTGCCGTCCAAGCCTACATGTCAGTGCGAGACAGGCTCTCCCTGACCTCTCTAGCGCTGGGGGCCTCCCAACCCCAAGGAGGGGCCCCCCGCTCCATCACATCCCTTCCAATTACTGACATCCTGCCGCCTTTGAACACACAGGAATCATAGTGAAGAATAGCAGAGGTCAGACTGCAGATGGAGAGGGGTGGAAACAGCAGAATCTAAGTAAGAGGGAAAGAAAGAGAAAAGGGGGGAAGAAGAGTGAAAAGCTATTTGTGTCATTGATGCCTCCCGTAGCCCCTCCACCAATCCTCCATCCTTTCAAGGCTTCTGACTGAACCCTAATCAGGAGCAACTGTTTCAACAACAAAGACTGAGGGGCAGTGAGAGTTAAAAATGGCCTTCCGATCTCAGTTAAAACAGAGAAAACAAAGCTCAAACATTCCCTTTTCCCCTTTTGGGTGAGCTTAAATGTGTAAAACATCTGCCATGTTGGAAAATAAAAATAAAAAGAATCTGAGGTTTTCCAGTTTTTCTTTTCTTGATTACTTCCTTGGGGCAGATCCAGGGAGGTGGGGTGAAGGAGACGTGTCCACTAGGGCGGGAATGTCTTTGCACCTCAACGAATTGATTCGATTACGATTCTGCGGGCTACGAAGCAATTTTGAAAAGATTATCAATGCATCTTGATACAACAAAATTTTAAGCTTTTAATTTGGGGGGTGCCAGTCAGATTGCATCCATCTGTAGCCCTCACCCTGCCATCCTCACCAAAACTCAAACTAAAAGATGTAGCCTTGTTTAGAAATTTTACATCTGTTAAGTTTTGCCATCCAGTTGGTTCAGCCATAGAGAACTTCCAGCTTGTATTGCAGAATTGTTAAAGGTGATCATAATGTTGAGAATTGGTTTTAAATTTCTGATTATTGACTTTTCTGCCTGAATCTTCTCAAGAAAGAACCAAGATGCATTTAAGAATCGATTATTTCCCCGACTCCTGGTTTCCACCCCAGCTTCTACAAAATATGAAGCTGCAGGTTAGTTAATTATATCACTGAGTAAATGACATGTGTGCTGAATGTGCCTGCTTTCACATGTTTTTCCAAACTTTATCTGGTTTAGAGATCCTAAAGTCGCTTGAATTGAATATTCAGCATGTAATCCAGTGTGTTGTCCCTGTGCATCTGGGTGACTGACCAAGCTGTGACACTGGTGCAAACACTGGTTATCGCAAGGCAAAGTATGATGGGAGTAAAGTAAAGATTACTTTTTTCCATGTGTTTTCAATCCATTTAGAAGGTTGATCACTTAACCATGATTACAATAAGCAGCACTCACTAATTAAACCATTAGGCCTCCCTGACAGAAACTTTCCTGTTACTTTTAAGGATTAATTCAAATGAAATGACACTTTAAAAAGTTACAGTGGATCACAGGATTTATTAAGGGGGGAATATGTTCAGTAAATAAACAATCTGGTTATGGGAATGACATGAGATGCAACTGGTTCCAGCGTACAGTGTGTCATTGCTGAAGTCACTGATGAATGAATGACTATACTCAGAGAAGGGAAAGGGGGAGGTGGGGTTGCATGTTTGCACATGTGTGCATGTAGGCTGTGGTTGTCCTATAACGAATGGCATATGAGACTGGTTGGTGCGCCTGGCAAGGGCCCAGTGCCCTTAAACCCAAATTAGCCTTTCCAAACCCATATCCCCCTGGCACAATGAAAAATCCCACACGTACATATAAGCCCACACACTCACAAATACAAACACACACACACACACGCACTCACAAAAAACCACCAATGACCTCACTCTCCCAAACTGTGGTGAACACTGCCAGGCCAGAAATCCCTCTAAGGCCTCCCTTTCAGACTGTAAGCACTGTACTGCTGAGTAGCCATATCAAGGGTCATTATGGGGTCAGAACGGGCTGCTATTAGACTCCAGCAATCCCTGCAATTCAAGCATATAAAATGTGCATCGCATTTGTGGTAACAGCATTACATCAAACTAGTTTTGACGTGTTCACTGTAGTGTGGAAAGAATAAAAATAGCTTCCCTATATGAAACAAACCTTACTGTTTAATGCTTTTTTGTGCAACCCCACATCCCAAATAGTTGGGGTGCTGTGTAAAACTTAAATGAAAAACAGAATACCAGTATTTACAAATTCTTTTTCACTTATATTTGATCAAATACAGTACAAAGACAAGGTATTTAATGTTCAAACTGATGAACTTTACTGTTTTTTTTGTAAATATACACTCATTCTGAATTTGATGCCTATAACACGTTCTAAAACAACCTATATTTTATGCAGGCAGGTCAGTCTAGTACCTGAACTCTTTTACTATGAAGCCACGCTGTCGGGACACATGCAGAATGTGTCTTGGCATTGTCTTGCTAAAATAAGCAGTGATATCTCTGAAAAAGGCGTCGTCTGGATGGCAGCATACGTTGCTCCAAAACCTGTATGTACCTTTCAGCATTAATGGGGCCTTCACAGATTTGACAGTTACCCATGATGCCATGGGCACTAACACACCTACATACCAAAAGATGTGCTGGCTTTTTAAGTTGGTGCTGGTAACAATCTGGATGGTCCTTTTCCTCTTTAGCGGACACGACATCCATGATTTCAGAAAACAATCTGAAATGTGGACTCATCAGGGATCCGCTTTTCCACTTTGCGTCACTCCATCTCATATGAGCCCGACCCAAGAGAAGTTGGCAGCGTTTCTGGATGTTGATGATATATGGCTTTTGCTTTGCATGAGAGAGTCTTAACTTGCACTTGAAGATGCAACAACAAACTGTGTTTACTGACAACAGTTTTCCAAAGTGTTCCCTAGCCCATGTAGTATTCTTTATACAGTCACATGGGTTTTTAATGCAGTGCTTCCTGAGGGGTCACAGATTCTCTGAATCTTTTAATGATATTATGGATTGTGGATTCTGAAATTGCACTGGACTTTTTGCCCGCGCAGTTTTTCACAAAATAGTGAACTTCACCCCATTCATGCTTGTGAACAACAGAGCCTTTTCAAGGATTCTCCGTTATTAATTAACCTGTTTACCTGTGGACTCTTCCAGACAGGTGATTTTTGAGCATTCCCCCCGTCTTTTGTTGCCTCTGTCCCAATTTTTTTGAAATGTGTAACGGGCATCAAATTCAGAATGAGTGTATATTTCCAAAAAAAAACAACAAAAAACAAAAACAAAAAAAAACCCCCAATAATGTTTATCAGTTTGTCTGCATTCTGTTTTATTTACGTTTTACACAACCTCCCAACCTTTTTTGGAATTGGGGTTGTACAAATAAGTTAGTTCTCCCGCAGTTTCACTGAAATACATGATGCATGTGTGTGTGTGAGCATGTGTGCGTGTGTGTGAAAGTAGAGTTTAAAGGGTGTTGAAAACTATTAGCCTGCTGCGGAGAGGTGCTGTGCAGAGAATGAGTGATGAATTATTGAAGTGGCTCTTTGGTGTGAATGAAGTGTTGAAAATGTCCATTGCCACGGAGCACTCTGACGTTCCTGCACACGCCTTTCAACAGTATGTGTTAAAATGCATGCTGTTGGTTCAGACAACTACCGTTCCACACCTGTTTCTTTGGAACCATTAACAAAATGCATAAAAGTGGGTGCATACTGTTCGCCTCGTTCATTAATCCGCGCTTACGCCTCTTCCTGTCAAAACATCTCACTTCCTTCTCTTACATTTCTTCTTCTTTTTCCTTTTCTCGCTGTCTCTTTTTCTGTCTTTTTCTCACTTCCCCCTGTTCTCTTCTAACAGGATCCTCAGAATTTCCTCTTGTTACAGCACATCCAGTGATCAGTCACTGTGATTCTACTCTTTCAAGTCTTCCCTGTTTCAAAGAGCCATTGCCGTTGGGGGGAGAGTGAACAGGAATCTGAACCAATGCTTTTCGACAGCAGGGCCTCTCCTGCACGTTACACCCCAACAGCACCAGCGGAGAAGGGCGGGAGGGGAGGGGGAGTGAAAGAGAAAGAGGAGGAGGGCTCTCAAATACACATCAGACATGAAAGTCACCTCACTCCAACCGGGAGAAATCACGGGCCCTGACGGAAAGGTAACAGCCGGCCGCAGGCACTAGGCGAGTTGCTAGGAGACAGGGAAGCACTGTATGGTCGATGGGATGAGCGGATGGCTGGTGTGTTCGCTCAGATGGAGCTCACTGACACGTACAGACACACTGACAACATACAGCTAAACGTAAACACGCTGAGACATGAAGGGAAGAGGCATATAACAGAAAAAAAACTGAATATAACATGACTGCATGCAATAAAAAAATGGAAAAGGGTTTTTAGGCAGAGTTGACAGGTGGATTATATACCCGAATTTACACAACAATTACACCTGGTATTAAAATGGGATCTGTATCTGGATTTCTTATCAAGATAATAAATGATCCAATCTGGTCTTTTTGTTCTTTATATCCTAATTGTAAGAGGAAAGGAAAGGAAAGGAAAGGCAAGGAAAGGAAAGGAAAGGAAAGGAAAGGAAAGAAAAGGAAAAATAGTCTTAGTCTGCACACATTTATAATATAATATCCCACCATGTGCCATCTTGGGTGCTGAGGAAGGGTTTGCACCAAAAACGTTCATGGCAGCATTATCTGGCGTTTGGATGAACTTTTTCCCTATTTTCCAGCATTATTTGTCCCCTCTTGTAAATTTGGAAAAAGTAACGCATTACATCAGGATTCTTCAACATTTTTCAGGCCATGGACCCCTTAGCTGCTCCCTGCTGCTACATATATTGCATTGAATATTTTCAGGTATTTTCTCGTTTGCACTCACCTGTAGCTGCTGAGTCAGCAGCAGTTGTAGCACAGCTAATGTAAGGTGCATTAGCCTCACCCTCTGCACTGAGATGGGGAGTATGTCACCTGTAAAGTTTTAAAACGATCCATGTGACTCACAAATGTCTGTATACTTGGGATAATAATACCGCTGATTGGCTAATATGTTTCAATAATAGAAAGCTAACTAGTCTGCTGTTATGGACAGGTGCAGCACAGTGATGTAGTAGGTTAGCTAGCTCACATGATTGCACAAAAATTCATGGGAAGCTTTCGATCAGTGTTGTGTGAATATTTCTTTTCTTTGAATAGGTTACTTTATCTTTGCTATTAGTATGTTGGATTCATGTTAATGAGTATTTTAAGACATATTTTTATTTTTGGAGAAAAAAAATCATCAAACAATAATTTAGTGGCAACCCTACTCTAGCCCCCCTCTTGGGGTTGCAGACCGGGCATTAAGTTATTCTTTTCTTTGTATGAAAAATATTGTGTCAGTTTGTCCTGGTACCTGAATCTAGGCTACTGCGTTAATATGCCTTTTTAAGAGCAGATCAGCTCCACAGATGATTGCAGGACACACCATCACACATACGCATATTTCCTACTCTATATCATTATATTCCCAGCAGTATTGCTTTCATTTTCCACACAGTTCTGTTAAATTATACATCTTTTGATGCTTTCATAGCACAAAATAGACGTATAATCAGTAATTACAGGCATGTCTCTTTCAGCCTTCTTGCTCACTCTCTGAATTAAAACAACCTATATTTTATGTTAGTTAAAGACAAATGTCTGTATCTGTTATGTTGTGTACGGATGCCAGCACGCTGTATGGAATGCATTTACACCTACCTAAGACTTGAACATAGTGTGAGGCAGACTACCTCCAGATGTGGTCAGGCAGACCTGACTACATTCTGATCCTGATGCATTTACAGAACCTTACCTTATCCACACAACATGTCCGGATACAGATCTCATTATAATGCCAGTGTAAATGGAGCGATAAAGACAGGAACTTATACCACAATACCAATCAATTCAGTCAGGTAATACACACGAAATAATCCCAAATATATTGAAGGTGAGCTCAAAGAGTTGATCAGCACTGTCCCCGGAGCTGCATGGATGCACACATACAGTCACTCCTCTTTCAAGTAGTAAGGTGTTTTATGGTTGTGGGTAATAAGATGGCTGCTTGCCTCTCTCCTTGACCCGCTGCTGAACCTGCCATAGTTGACACGACTACACTAGAGAGATGGGAGATGGCAAGAGCCAAGCAACTATACCTGACTGTGTTCAGTAGACAAGAAAGCCACAGCTCCTGACTCATTCAACCTCTTAATTTCAATCTCTCCCTCTGACCCAGAATTCCTTCCCCTCAATCCGACACGTTAGTTCCTGCGAGGAGAGCATCCTGGGGATTAGGCATGACGTGATGTGTTTCCAGTGATTTAGCTCCCTCACTATGTGGTGAGAGATGCTCTGTGGAATGAGCCAGCCTGCCCACAGATAGGCGTTTTTGGATGGAACAGGGGGGAGGCTAACTCGCCTTATCTAAAGTATTTGAAGGGGAGGACATGGACGCCTTCTCTTCCATTATATCATTATATAAACACGGGGCTGTGCCACAGGTTGACGGGCGGTATTTCATAAATCGGCAGAGAACAAGCCTGTCTTGATTAAGGCGTGCTTACATCATTGTGAGAAATCAATCTGTTTAATTGGTCGGCTTTTGTCAAATATATTAGCTTAGGACCTGTATGAGACCATTATATTGAAGAGTGTAAATGAATATGCTTTCAGCTGTTAAGATTCACGGAGCTTGTTGTTGTGATTTATTGTGCTTACTAAACATGTTTTCCCTCACTTGACCAGACCAGGGCTGACGGAGAAAGAAAAGATGAGGATAAAAAGGTGTGAGGGCCGGTGCAACTCATCTTCAAAGTGGCTCATTTCATGATTGCAGTCATACTGATGCAAGATCAACTCAGTGTGGCAACATTGGATGAACTGCATATAAAGGCTTTGAGAAAAAAAAGTCAGAAAGTCTATTGTACAATGCTGCAAAAGAGCTGTGTTTGACGCATATATCTACCTGACCTGCTTTGCATATGATCTTTTTTTCAACAAAGCCGGCTGGGTTTATCTTCCTCTCCACTGTTTTTAAGTCACGTCAACCATTTTAGCATTCATGGCGAGCCACAGCAAGGCACAATAACAAGTGGTCTATTCAAATTAAATCAGTAATGGCATTGTCCATATTTCAGGCAGGTCATGCGTTTTTATTTATTCAAAGAATGAAGACAGGTCGGTTCCTCTCACAATTATCTCTTTTCATTTAAAGAATGAATGTGCATGTCAGGGCTTCTTTTACTCTCTTTCTTTCTATTCTAAGTTCCCCCCATCCTCGCTGCCCCCGCCATCACTGGGCGACAGTAGAGGTCGTTAGTGGAAGAGGGATGATGCCAAACTTGACTGGAGTCGAGCCTTATCTCTATTCTTTACACTCTCGCTTTTGTTTCAAGGGCTTTGTTTACACACGCCCCATTAATCACCTTCTGCCTTCCCACAATCCCACAGCATTTAAAGTGGGTGCTAGTCCTGGGGACAATGTGCAGCACAGGTGCCAGTGTAAATCTCTCTTTCTTCTCCTCTTAAGAAAGGAAACGAAGATTCCCAGACCTCTGGTCACCCCATCCTCTCAGGTTTCTCTATTATCTCTTCTTTACTCTGCCCTTGGTCTTGATCACTATCTCGACATATCACTCCAACGCGGCCCCAGAGAGCTCTGATTACCAAACATTTGCACGCCGGCACACCTGGGCACGAGTCTGTCTGGCCCTTCCAACGCCACCCTATGTCGTTTAATCCAGTCCCGACAGCTGACTGACACTGCCCTCATGTCTTGACGGCCAAGTGTGAGCGTATGCAGACAGGATGTTGTTGAGCAAACATTAATCACACCGCAGGACGCCACAGGCGGAGAGAAAGATGGAGGACAGGGGAGAAAACGCCCGCCAGTGGCTCCAAGGACTGCAGGGTCACCTCTGAAGGACACCTCTCTGTAAAGTGCCGTAAACCCCAAATGGTATGCAGACAGCCCTCCATCTGCCTCGCGCTACAACATTGTCATCTGTGTTCCTCAGTGTCCACATTTCACATTCCTTGTCCTTTAAGGTGTGGGAATAAGAAATAGTCAAGTAGGGCTGGGAAATACGACTTAAAATTAATGTATTTTATTATTATTTACCAGTGACAGTATTATATCACGGTATTATGAAAATATTAATGGATACTCCACTCATAAATCACTCTTTTTGCACAGTATAGGGCTATATGTGTTTTTGGGGGCTGCCCCATAATATAGGATAATTAGTTAACGTGGAGTGATTCATTCTCAGAGTTAGACAAGGGCTGGATTGGGTATCTCAGCAGCATTTATTTGGCAGAAAACCCACAGCATATAAATGTAAGTACAATAGTAAGTGTACCACAGGCCATGTCTATCAGTACATTAATGAGCTTGTGTTGCAGTTTCACAAAGAGTAACGTGATGTCCCACATACTCTGGTTACTTAATTGGCTTAAAATGAGGCTTAACAATCACACAGTTTCTCTTGACTGTCCTTCAACATTACAACATCTGTCCAGCATCGTCCCAGCCTGTGGGAGCACAACATGTGCCAACCACTACCCTGCAACATGCTGAAGCCAAGTACAACATGCAAACCTGTTGGATATGGATACAGATGAAATGGAGCATTACCATTGGAAGTCATGGGGGGCAGTGTAGCAGTGTAGCCAGTAGTGCAAGCGAGACACAATCACAGGATGCACTGTTTAAAATCCATGTCAATATAAAGGACACATTTAAGTATGTGGGCAGTGGTGGTTACATCGTTTTAAATGGAAACGGGCATAAATGGGGGCGTAAGGGGGCATAAATGAGCCTTTAAATGTAACACATGCACATGTAGGCCTATGTACTTGAATGCACCATAGGCATTTTCAGCACTTAGCACACCTACCGAATGCAGGTTTTGTTGCCAGGTACTTTACGACAGAAGGAGTAGCTTCCTGGAGCTCTTTGGAAAAGATCAATGTTCTCTTCAGCATTGCAGCTAACAATTAGCATACAGATTTTTCAGAAAAAGCTGCAAGCATCATATCCAATGACTCACAGGCTAGCAGCAGCCTTGACAGCAACGCACTAACTGAGTGACACTCAGACAAATCCGTGTTGAATTCACACACGTGGTGCATTGTTTATGTATTTTTGGTTTAGGTAACAATGAGTGGGACAGAAAATGATAAATGTCCTGCTGAAAACAAGCATAATATTATAATTATTATTTTAGTTGTGGTGAAAACCAAGACATTTTTTTTTTTTTGTGAATCTTGAAAGCCGGGACATGTTAGTGTTTTACAGATATTTGTCAAGACTCAGGAGACCCAGCTTGAAACCAGAACAATCGGCGCCAAACTTGGATGTCTGGTCACTGTACATTTCCACTGAAAATAAAGTTAATCCACTGGGTCTTCACTTCCTCGGATGACGGTGGAAGTAATTTTAGATCAACATTACCGTCCACATTTTCCTGTTACACAGTCTGCAGGCTGAACAGGAGTCTGTGTTAGCGAGGAAAATAGTTTCTTGATGTATCTCCAGTTCTATGAGTTAACATGTGTGTTAACATGTAGCCCTCTACCTGCATGTTAACACATCCACAGTGAAGCCCATTAGTTTTAATATGCTAAAACATTTATGACAGTAATGATGGTATTGTAAAATCCATATCATGGCAGAACATGCCAGCAGTGATGGTGACGAAAGTGGTATACCGCCCACCTCTAACAGTCAGCCCCCTGCATTCATTCCTGCAGTGACTTTGACACTCAGAATATCAATGAATGTGTGAAAATAGCTGAAAACAGGAGGCTGTGTGATGCCATAATGAGGATAGAACATGTGAAAATGTGTGAATTATTTTTTCCCGCGTGTTCTTCTCTGCAGATACAGGCTGCATTTGAATATTGGTCTAAAAGAGTGTATGTGCAGAGCATGTATGTATGGGAGCTCACAGGGAGCGCTTTAATGCATAGCCCTGTTTAATTGCATAGTCAATGCATTCATCATTCAGAATGCAGAGCCTGGCTAAAATGAATTGAATTATCTGGCGGGGAGAACAAAGAGATGTACATTGAGTTTGTGCGTAATTTATTGTTGCGGAGTGAAGCAAGCGGGGAGCAAAAGAAGGCTGGGAGAATTAGAGGCAGAGAGGGAAGATAGAGAGACCTGGAGGAGGACAGGAGAGGAAGGGGGAAAAAAAAAGAGAAAAAGGGGGGACGAGAGAGGCAGACACAAAAAGATGAGGGAGGAGAAGGAAGATAGAGAGGTCTGGGGGAGGAAAGGAGAGAGGCAGGGAGTGAGAGAAATGAGTAGGAGAGAGGAGATAGGGAGGCCAGCAGAAGTGGAGGGGGAAGAGGAGAGAGAGGAAGACAGGGAGGATGAGGAAGGGGAGAGATAATAGTGAAGCCTGGAGGAGGAGAGATGGAGGGAATGAGAGAAAGACAGCGAGGGAGGAGAGTGGAAGCTTGTGTGCAGAGCCAGAGATAGACCAGAGACAGACCTGACACCTTCCTCCAGATTCCTGAGGGGATAAAACACAAGCAATGTGTGTGTGTGTGTGTGTGTGTGTGTGTGTGTGTGTGTGTGTGTGTGTGTGTGTCCATTTCCACATGCCTGCACAAGTATGGAATTTGACAAGAGAGGGTTTCTGGGAGATTTCTTGTGTTGTTATACATGTAAATGCTGAACGAGTGGTCCCCACCTTTCCCAGGGTGAACACCTGGAAGTGTACACCTACACAACCACCTACATTAAATCACCCACCGTCCGAGCTCCCTCTCTCTCTCTCTCCACACACACACACACACACAAGACGTAGACACACATTTACTCTGCCAAGTCTCCATCTCTCTCCGTTGACTGTGAAGTAATTGCAGTGAGTATTGAAGAGAAAGCTTGTGGAGCCCGTGGTGGTGGTGGTGGAGGAGCGAAGGGGGGGTGCGGACTGAGGAAAATCTATTTCCCAATACTATCTAACTGCAGCTTTCCTCCAATGGACTTGCATTCCTGGTACTGGCTGTGTCCCATTGATTCCTTCCCAACATCATCTGAAAATCTATGAGCATAAAGGGCAGCTCCGCGAAAGTACAAAGCGCATAAGTGCACATCATGTTCTATACAGCCACTGTAGGAGGAAACTCTCACTCTCACCTTCTCTTCGTCTGCGTTCGTCCTGCTACTTCTTCCCATTATTCTCGCCCCCGTCCTCAAACAGCAGGGGGTGGGAAGGATAGATCCAGACAGAAGAGGGGAAGAGAGGTGGAGGTGAATAAGAGAGGAGAGGCACCGGGGAAAGGCCGTATGGATTATTCCGCACAGGTTGTGACATCTCCTGACAGTGCATTATGCAGCAGGGAGCTAAGCAATGCATGTCCACAATCTGTTTCTTTGGAATAACTCGCTCCGGGAAACCAAGCATGGGACAATGGGCCTCATGCAAGAAACCGTTTACAAACAAATTGTCTCTTATTTGTGTTTGTATCGATGATTTGGTCTCATTTTGATCATGCCCATTGACTTCTGGGATTCACTGATGTATTTTTGTTTTTTTTGCTCTTCTTTTAGGTGAGAGAAAATCTGAGTGTTCGAGAGAGAGAAAAACATTTCATTTTCAATTAATTATCTGTCCAGAGCAAAGACACATAAGTTGAAAGAATATTTAAATATTTATTGTGATTATTTATAATAATAATAGCAAATATTATTTAAATAAAATGATTTGTTAGAACTATAATCAAAATATCTAGAGTTATATAATAATTAAATGTCAAATGAGGTGCAGTTATTAAGTGTGTAGCAATACATCAGTCTGAATTGATACGTCCATTCAGTGTTCCACGATCCAATATGATCAATGCAAAGTGAAAATATAGATCTATATCATCATCTTAAAGATATGCCCTTTATTTTGAAATTAAAATTAAATAAAAATAAAAGGTTATCAGACAAGTCAAAAATACAACTAAATGTATTATTTAATAAATAATACTGTCTGTTAAATAGTTTAAAAGTGTAAACCATCTGATTAAAAATTAATAGTAAAAACACATTTATTTAACTCTTTGAACTCGTTTATTCTCTCACTTCAGTTATTCAGTGTCTCTCTGCTGACATGACATCTACAGCATCACACTTTGGGGTTTTCACTACTGCTTAAGTTCTCTTCTTGCAGCCTTTTATCATTGCATCTCTCCAGTTTTTGAGCATGTGACAGAGTATTTGCACACGACACAACACCTGCCCTCGTGTAAGGTTCAGGGGGCGTTACCAATTCTAGTAACAATCAAATGGCCGTGGCAAGGGAAAAAATAAGAGGCATTTTCAGAGAACGTTGCTGCATGAGGTCCAATATCACATTTTTGGCTTCAAGACTTGCTGATTGCTCTGTTTTTTTTACTTAAATAATTCTTTATATTCTCCTCTGTATACACATCTCCAGACGAATGACAGTAAACACAATGGGCGCCTCTTGAAGCAGATGTATGTGAGCTTCTTTTCTGTTAAGATACCCTGTCTAGACCTAAGCCCTTAGAATATGATCATGGCAGCGGTACAACATTCTTTGGACGGAGCCATACTGTCCTACACACATTCAAGCAGATGGAGTCTGTGCCAAACAGCTCAGCGCTTAGACTGGGAGTAGGCTACCCAGTTCCTCCTACTCCAAACGCTTGCCAAGGATTTAAAATTAGACTGTGAAGAGATACACATTGTACTGTATGGTTTAGAGCTATGGCTGAGCATAACGCAACCTTTCGATAACACCGTCTTGAGGCAAATATTCAATATGAAGATAGGGAGAGAGGGGGCGAGAGTGAGGGGGTGCATTCGAAAAATCCTGGAAAATTGTCAACGCTGAGAAAGTGTTTCGAGGGACTTTAAAAACGTGTCAATAAGAGGCAAAGATATTGATTGCCTATACCATGTGCCACCTAATGATGATTATTTCCTGACTGCAGGCTCCCTCTAAGGCGTTATAGGGAAAATATAAAGAGCACTTAAATATTTATGAGTTAGGTTGGTAGTGGTGGAATACCTCAGCTAGGAAATATGTTTATTCACTTTCTTGCCAAGAGTTAGGTGAGAAGATCAATACAGCTCTCATGTCTGTACTGAAAATATGTAGCTGGAGCTAGCAGCCAGTCAGCGTATCTTAGCAGAAACAATGAATGCAAAAAGAAACAGCTATTCTGGCTTTGCCAAAAGGTGACAAAACTGTTGTGTGTGCCAGTTCATGCTTGACATGAGCTACCTCAAAGTGCAGCTCACACAGATTAAAATGAACTAGTTCACATTCATAGTTCACAATTTTGAACTAAGTTCACTGTCCCAAAAAATTAACTATTCTCTAATTTCTTCTGTTTTTTTTTTGTTTTTTTTTAATGAGCTGCTCAAAGCCATTCTTTGTCAATAGACCCGCCTCGTAACCATCCATCCTCAGCCCCGACCGAATAAATCGCCAGTGTGCGCTTGTTGGGATGTGAAGGTAATCGGGTTCCTTTACATGATGCTCTAGTTCAGTTTGTTAAGGATTTTTTGTTATCATCACTGACTTGCAGATATTTCTTAGGACTGGTCAGATGCTTCAACTCGATGGTTGTTTCAAATTCGCTGCCGACGTGGCTCGTGTTCAGACTTGTTTTCTCAGACCAGCAGGTGCACTTTGCATAAAAATGTGAGATTTTTTTCAAATGGAATCTGTACTTTCCAGTTGCACAACAAGTCGGTGGTGTAAAACACAGTGCAGAGCATTGTTGACTCATGCAAGAATTAATGACACTCATGTTCACATTCATTAGTTGCAAAGTTTACCGTTCACAAAAAACATGGGGCGGCTCTTCCACTAATCAGATGATTGACGGTTTGATGCCAATCCAGTCTGTATGACGAAGTGTCCTTGGGCAACATTCTAAACCCAAATTGTAACTGGCTGTTCCATCGGTGTGTGAATGTGTGTGATTTTGTGAGTGAATGGGTAGTTGCGAAAGCACTTTGAGTAGTCGATAGACTAGAAAAGCAAGTCCATTTACCATTAACATGTGCACATTCAGTGAACAACACTGCCCACCGGTACTTCTAAAGCCGTGTTTCCCCGTTGGGACTAATTGCCAGGCATCACAGAGACTCTTAAGAAGTCACTGTGCCAGCAAAGAAATAGTCCAGAATATAACCCTGTGTAAAGTGAATTGTTGTATTTACACTTCAGATTTTGTACAAATTAAACTATCAAGTTGTAATACAATATGTATATGTTGTAGGCATCAGCATATCAATTAGAGAGCTTTTGGGGTTGTTTTGTAATTTGGGTGAACTGACCCTTTAAGATTGCATCTGTTCAAGTTAAATATAGATGATTATATAGTATTAATGCATTGTTGGATCTGTATTAGTTCAAATTAGTACAAATCGTTTATATTTAATTTCTTTTTATTTCAAAAATGTTCATCAGGCCAAATCATCTAATTCTTCATTTGTGGATTAGTGCTAATAAGTCTACATGTAAATGTAAATATCACTTATCACCTTGATCCCACCAGCTGGGCTACCTGAAGACCCCAGAGGTATACTTTTTGTGTATATCACTGCTGCTATGAGGGGTAGGTGCAATCTGGAAGAAGACAGACACAGATGCAGCAGGCAAGTCTCCAGTCTGTAGTCCTTGTATGTTAAATGTATGTTGTTGGTAGGATGATGGTTAAAGACAAACAACATACACACGCACCAACCTCACATTTGCTCAGCTGACATTCCTGTGCTCGCAGCCTATTACTTTACCCCCAAGGGTACAATTCTGTCTCATCACAGAAGGAAAGAGACTTGCCAAAACAGGCCAGAGGTCATTTGATGAACAGAGCGAGATTAAGATGTATTAGTGGGTGAAGCCGCAGTTGAATGGTTGACAGGTCAGAATACGTCAGCAGCGCAGGTGTCCGTGAGTCAACGGAGTCAGGAGCAGCCGTACAGGTGAGGTCACATTCCCCACCGACCAACTCCAGCCTGAGCTAAATCAGTGAGTTAAGACTTCACAAAACTGCATGTGTGAGTGCTTTATCATCTAGTATGCACAACCCCAAACGTAAATAAACACAGAATGCAATGATTTACAAATTCTTTTTGACTTGTATTCAGTTGAATACGAGTACAAAGACAAGATATTTCATGTATTATTTAATTCAAAACATTAAAATAGTGATGATGTGATATTTATTGAGGTCTGTACCAAACAAATATGTTTTCCTTTTATCTGGAAACAAGATTTTTAGTCCAGGTCATCTATGCAGCACTACAGTACCTCGTTATAATGCTGTTTTTTCATGTATTTTCAGAAAGATGCAATTTGGTCCTGGTTTGATTTGGCTATTGCACTTGGCCAAACTGTGATTTTATTGTGACTTGCAATTAATTATGCAGCCCTAGTTAAAATGGATAGACTTTATTGTTTTTGTAAACATTTGTAAGCATACACCCTGAATTTAATGCCTGCAACACTTTCAAAAAAGTCGGAACAAGGGCAAAAATACTGAGAAAGTTGTTCATTATGTTTTGTTTTTTACATGTTATTTACGTTTTACACAACAACTTTTATGGAACTTGGGGTTGTATGTTCTGTGTGTTTAAATATCAACACCTCAAAAGTGATCCATTTTTTATAGCCGTACACACGAGAACGTGTGACTTAACGAGCTTTGACACACCCAACATGCCTACAAAATAACTATCATGCCCGACAGAATAGTTAGGTTGCTTTGCCTCACACAAATAAACAACGTGCGACACGACCGAACTGCCCTGTGGTGAACGAGCAGGCACGGAGCCACAGCTGTGTCCCACACTATCATGTTGACTGGAGGCCTCAAAGACAACATGTCTGTGTCAAAAAAATGACAAAGCAGTGTCATACATGGAGGAGAGGAGATGAGAGAATCATGAGCGATGTTCAAGTGACTCAAAGCTGGATGGGAGAGGGAGATGGAGAGCAAAATGGAGAGGAGAGGTCAGCGGGGGACATAACAACCACTGGCCCTGTCATAAGAGTTTAGTCAGACAACAGAGATCACACGGTACATTTAGGTTTGCTGGATTTGGCTCACTGCTTGTGCAACTTACAGACACAACTATCCTGCAGTTTTTCGCTCAAGGAAAGCTGGTGTTTTCACAGAGGCTTAGATGGGAAGATGAATGGAGAGAGAAAGGGGCCAGAGAGGATCTTGGGCCCAGAGGAGGAATGCATAGAAAGGATGAGTCCTTTCTAAGAAGATGGGGGACAGCCAGAGCCGGGCGCAAAAAGAAGATCCTGTTTGCTGTCCCTTGATACAGTATACACACTAAATAGTCTTTGCAGCAGATTTCAGAGAACAGACCCTTGTCTTTGTTCAGCTAATAGGCAGACCACTCTAAATGGGCTGTTTTTCAACCCTCTGACACAAAGACACTTTTTCATGACTCCTCAGTGCCATCGTTTTCCTGCTCCTCTTCTTCAGATATCTGGAACAGAGCGCTCTCTGTGTCTTGATGTGTCGCTCCCACAGCTCAGGAGCTCTGAGCAAACTCTCTCACACTGCTCCCCATTGCCCCGGCTCACATCCCGGGTAAAACTACACTGCACAACAGACACAGGGCCAGGAGTGAGTGACTACGGGCTCCCTCGCAGGGTCCCAGAGAGTGAATATGTGGGCCATTAACTGACCAAAATGGTCAGTCATAATACCCAATGGCTGAAATCAACATTTTACTGCAGCCCATAAAATTTTTACTCATAAAGATGGAATCAATAGTAGAAAATGATCTCCCAGTGACAGATTTGTACAATTTACAGAACGGTTCCATGACTGAATCATCACTCTGTCCAATCATGATATACATTTTAATGAGGTATGTTGCCCTTTTCTGACATGGTCTGTACTTGTTGTCAGCTGCACTGTATACCCAGGAGTTGTTGTTACTTGACTGCTCTGAACCCTCAGGCTGTTTGGCACCTACTGGAGGTGAACTGAGTTCATTATCTAATAGCAATTTCCACTGGTGCTTCTACTCCTGCATGCAAACAGTAAACACACAAAGTCCCGAAGAAAATGGGCGCATAGGAAGACAAATTACATACATCTATATTTTATATCGTCACTAGTAATAGATCACTGCTGTCAGATGTAAGAATTTCCAATCCACGTGGGTTTTTTTTTTTTTTTTTCAATTTCAACTTGGGATTTGAGTAGATTTCATGGTTCCCAGAGTCATGAAACATGCTCCATGTGTAATGAACCGTGTAAATATTCAGCACAGGTGAAATCCATAAAACTCAAAAGTTAAGTTATAGGAGATTTCCCTGACTGCTGCTTCCTCCTCAAAACTTTCACTTAAATTTACTAATAATTGTTTGATTAACAAACCATTTGATCCATAATTACATCTTAAAAGTTTCTGCCCTTGAAAGACAGAAATATTTTACAATATTATAATTTATGTAAAGTATAATTTAAACAAAAGACAAAGCTCCCTACGTGCACAGTTATGTTCAGAACATTACCATTAGCCCGGTCAGTTTAATGCCACTCCAGATGAGGACAGATTGTGTTTGTTGTGTGAGCGCGGTGAAATTGAGAATGAGGTTCATTTTTTGTTTTGCTGTCCAATCTACAAGGAGGAAGGGATGCAGTATTTTATTAAATACATTTTTTCTTTCCTTTTTCCACAATAGAGAGAACAAAAATGAACAAAAGACAAAGTAAAACAAAATAAAACAGACTGCAAGCTCACAGAAAAGGTGCACATGTGCATGTCAATCCATACAAAGACCGAAATGAGAGTCAGAAATTGAGTCTGTGCTGTTAAAACTGAGTGAGGGTGAGGAAGGCACAAACAGAAAGCCAGAAAAAAATGAAAACATGGCAGGTCAAAGCACAAAACATTACAATACAGTACAGTGCAGTCCAATACACACAAGAGATGTACTTTTTATTAAAATGTCCTCCATTTATATTGATTTCTTTTGGCTGCATAATTATGAAAAACACTGAATTTGTGGTTTATGAAGGGAAATTTTTTGGTTTATTTGCCAAGCTTGGGAGAGAAGGTGGAATATTTTTTTAAGACTGAGCTGTAAAATAACCTATAATTTTGTAAGTAAAGGAAATGAACATGCTGTCTAAATCAGTATCAGAATCAGGTTTATTGCTAACGTGCAATTATTTTGTGTGGTGTTTTAGTGCATAACAATAAACACAGTAAGTAGAAAAATATAAAGGTAATCAATAGTCACTAGTAGATAACAGGAGGGTGACGCTGCATCAATCTGGATCAATATATCGATTCAGTGCTCAACAATGTAATTATAAATTATGCACAGTATGTTATGTAAATGAAAGAGCTGTGCAGATTTTGTCCAGGTATCTGCAAAGTATTCACCGGGGAATGTGCAAAAGTTCACAATGTGAAGTCTATGAATATTTGAAAGGTGCAAATAATGACCGCAAAGGTTTGCTTTCGGCATTGCTTTTCACACTTTGCTTTATAAATTCTTTAACCATCGGTGAGTTTGGCATCAAATGTCACATAGGCTGTCTGTAGACTTTGATGGATCAATCTCTCTCCCACCAGCCATCCCCAGGGCTTTCATCTGCTTATCTCTGACCACTGTCTGTCTGACTGACCGCCTCACTGCTCATTCACACTCTGAGGCTTCCACACAGCCCTGCAGCTCCCCCCCCCCCCCCCCAAAAAAAAACCTCCACACATACCAAACTCAATGACCACAACCATTAGTGAGTGGAGGCAGGTTTGCAAGTGAAACATCTCCCCCAACACCCTGTCTTCACACGCTTTTTGTGTGCATGTGGTATGAAGACATATACATAAGCATGCCACGCTAATCTACTACTCTCCACTGTTGTTGGGTCTCCCTCAAGCCCATTCATGTCCTGAACTAGAGTCATACATGTATAAGCAATTTGTCATCCTTGTGCGGATATTGGGTAGATTCCATGCTCCTGGGCCTGCAGGGCACCGGGCACACATCCATTATTTGTGGCATCTTTATGACTTTAATCTGTACTTATCAAGTTGTAAGCGTGTTTGTTTCATCTCTAATTTGTTTCTCGAAGTTTGTTCACGACTTTATCTTCCTGCTCCCTCCGTGATCCACTTACAGACAACACTCAACAAAGTTAAAGCGCCTGACCTCTCTGTCTCTCTCACACACACTCAATCTTTCCCTCTTTTATTAGAACTTCTCATATAGGCTTATTTACATATCCTACAGAGGCATACTCTCAATGTGACTGCTGCTTCTGGAGGCTTTCCCGCCCTCTCCAGAGGGTCTTTTCAGCCCCAGGGCTGCTGTAGTGATGGGATTAAGGGGAGGCCTGGAGCGTGTCCACGTCTGGAGCCGAGCAGGACCGTGCTCCGACGACCCACCAACCTCAATGCTATTGTTCTGCTTCCCAGCGACCCACTCCAGGTGCCAGGCAATGGAGAAGATGCTCCAAACTTTCCCAGGAATGAGGCGAATTGACTAAAATAGTTCATTTAGCGCTGCAACCTTTCCTGCTCCCCACCACCGAACACCGTTTCAACCGGCATCACTGAGAACCTGAAAAGGAAACTATCATCAAAATAAAAGCAGAAGAGATGTCTTTCTTGCTCTCTTTCTCTTTCTTCTGCTGCTCCCTCACTCACTCTTTTAAATCTAAATTCCCTTTTTTTTTTAAGTCGGGTGTGGGGGCCAGTGGGAGGACAGTTGTTTTGTCTCCCTCCATTGGCTGATTTACATCTCCACAGCTTCTCTATCAAAGTGGCCATTGTCAGTTCTGACCTATGAAAATTACAGAGGACACTGGGGGCCTTTCTCCTTTGACAGACTGGCTAGCGCACAGACAAGTGTGCACACACACACACACCACACAACACACACGAACACGCAACACACAAACACATTAAAAAAACAGTATAAACACACACCCACAAGATACACCCTCCGCTACTTTATTTATTCAGATTTTACACAGATGCTCAGCCAAGAGGCCTCTCTTTTAAATATCCTGAGACTGCAGAAAGGAGGGATGGAGAGAGAGGACTGAGGTGAGGATGGAGGGAGGGGACGGAGGGATGGAGGGAGGGGCGGGTCATCCAGGAATAAGGGGAGAGGCATCCATTTGCACACCAATTGTTTTTCCTTCTCTCTGAGCCAGGGAGAAGAGAAAGACCACCTCTCTCCCTCTGAGACCACCGTCCCTCCTCCTCCTCCTCCTCCTCCCCCCATCCTCCCTCCTTCCCTCCCTCCTCTGTGAAAGCAGCGTGAATGGAGAGCCACATTCAGTGGGGATGAATGGGATGGGGTGGAAATGGGGTAGGGGGTAAATTCTGACCACCACAGCCCTCCAATGCCAGAGCCACATGTGCAGCATATTAACATATGAAGCCCTGTCACTGCTGTGTCCACCCTCCCAACTGACCTCATTCACATTCACACACACACACACACACACACACACATGCAAACACACACACACAAACACATGGAGCCTTTAGGTCAGGTGCGACGCCGTTTTATCACCAGAAATCTCTGAGCGGCTTAGAGGGATTGTGCACCGGCAGCGGGGTGAACTTATGGGCAACAAGGACACAAGAGTGGCAGAGGGTGAGTGGGGCCAGGGGCAGGCGAGTGGGACTCATGCCAAAAACGTAGATTTGAAAAAAAAAAAACAGAATGAGTCCCACAATAGCAATAAAAGACAAAGCTCCCACCACCGGAATTAAAAGAGGAACCGTGCAGCAATCTGCAAATCCGAAAACCATTGAACTGTAGTTAGGCAAATTGGAAAAACAAGTGCAAAAAATGCGAGGAGAGGGCCAAAGAAAACGTACCTTGGGCCCTCGCTGCACAGGGACCTTTTTTAGACTGCCTTTCCTGTTAGACTTTCCCTCATCGAGACAGTGCGTCACACGCGGGGAGTCTGCGAGCCCAACATATGTTAACCCTTTGCAAGCTAAAACAGCAGCCCTTTTCCTGAGGAGAGCTCCACAGGGCCTGTTCACACACTGTCTGCTGGGTCCGCTGTGTTTGGACTGAGCCTCTTACTGCTCCACCGTACTCCCCTCAGGCTCTAATCTGTTTTACAGCACAGAGGATTTAATGATCATATTACAGCTTCACCTCTCAGGAGTGCTTGTCTACTAGTTTAAAAAACAAAAAAAAACAGGTTTGGTTTGTGGCCAACTGGCGCATGTTGAGTTGTCACAGCCTTAAAGGGATAGTTCAGATTATTTGATGTGGGTTTGTATGAGGTACTTGTTGATAGTCAGGGCATTAGCCAGAGTAGATGCCAGTCGGCACGCACCCAGTATTGAGAAGCATAGAGGGCAAAGCAATGTACTGCTGTGTACAGGGTCAGCAACAAAAGTATTTTAGCCACCTGAAAACCAGAATCAGATGTATTTACTTTATTAATCCCCAGGTGCATATTTGCTGCGTTAGAGTTACAGTTTCATCTCCTGTTCAAGAATAGAAGTATATAAAAATTATGAGAAAAAAGGTGCATTAGTGCACTGATGTGTATACAATATATAACAGACTTATTAGTTTAAGTATATACTGCATTTAGAATTTTTTTTACCTTTCCATCAGACAGACATTTCTAACAGGAAACTTCTGTTATATAAGCCAAATATCGCTCTCTCCAAACCAACCAAACTCTGTAGGCAAAATCATGACTTTTACTTCACAGAACACAGCAGCTGCTGATTTATCATTGCTGATCGATCTGTCATTGTGTGGCTTTGGTGAACCCAAAGTAACCTTTTACGAGACCAAAGTCACACAATAACACACAACAAACTAACCGATCGAGAGGCAGAGATAGACCAGCAGCTCCTGTATTCTGCGATATAAAATTACTGATTTCACCCATGGAGTTTGGTTGGTTTGGAGAGAGCCATATGTGGCTTATATAATGGCAGTTTAATAACAATGGAAAAGTACGTCTGACGGCAAAGTAAAGTGGTGAAAATATTCCAAATGTAGCGTCCACCAGGCTGTGTTGTTAAACACTGATTTTATCAGAAAAGTTTTAACTCAGGCTGTTTAAGCAGAGGCATTTTTGGAGTAAAACTGAACGATAAAAGATGTTCAATGCAATATTGTGTTTATTGAAACAACAAGCTGCATTGTTTTATCTTGTACTTTTGTACATAACAGTTCTTTTCCATTTTGAAAACTAATAAAGTGAAGTAAAATAATAAAAAGGTGCATTGTTTTACATATTTAATTCTTATCTTTACAAGTCAGACACATGAAATGTAAATATCGAACCCTTGGCACTTTATTTATTTTTTTCAAATTGGCCACTCGAAAACAGTAAGTGAATAGGCCTGAGTACATTTAAACTGATATTGATTTTTTTAAGGTGGACCTTTTCTAAGTGGCTAAAATGCCTTTTGTTGCTGACCCTGTTCACAGTAGCTCATTGCTTGCTTAGCTCTTCTCCGCTTCTCCTAAATGAGATTGTAAGTGTAGGTAATACACCGACTATGGATAAGTACCTCATACAACCCCACATTAAATAGTCCGAACTATCTCTTTAAACAGCTGCATGGTAATATCATAATATGAAAAAAGCTGCACCTCTCACCTCTGTGCTTACTGCCTCCACTTTGTGTGTGTGAGAGAGTGTGAGAGTGTGTGTGTGTGTGTACTGGTAGGGGGCTAGTTATTAATCACTGCCTGAGAGCTGACATCAGGCAGCCAGTAAACGTTAATTAGGACCACCCAATGGCCAGGCCAGTGTCATTAGCTAATTGAGTTTGTTTATGTGTTTGTGTTTGCGGGGACAGAATAAAAAAAGAAGAAGGAAAAAAAAAAGAGTGTGTGGAGAGGAGAGGGGAGGAAGTTGGGAGGGAGAGGGAGGAGGGGGGAGGAAGCAAGGGAGGGAGGGGAGGGAGAGATGTGGGCTTGTCTCATCCAGTGCCCTGTTGTGGTGACATGTCCTTCAGCTCAATCCATAGGGAGAAAGAGAGACAGAGAAGGGAGAGAGGGATGGAGCAATGGAGAGGAAGAGGGGATAGAAATACAGACCCCCCCCCACACCACATGCACATACACATACACACGTACACACACACACCCCTCACCACTCTGTCTCAGGAACCTGAGGCCTCAGCCACGGCCGGAAACTTTCCCCACAGGCGAGCCATGGAAAGAAAGACATAAAAAAGGCACGACAACATGCTCAGAACCTCCACAACCGCCGAATGTTTGTGGAATTCATACATCCATACATTTACACACACACACACACACACATTAACACGCACATATGTGAGCTCATTCTCCCTGCAGTCTTTCCCTGGTGTGTGTTTCACACGCCACCTCTGCTGCCTCCCCGGGGTGTTTCGAGTGATGCTGTGTGTAGAGAGCAGCCATGCCTCAACGCTGCATGGTCTCAGATGGCCTGGTGTGGCTGGCTGTGGTTACGCCTGTTGAGTCCGCCTGACCACCACATGATGAATCACATCCCCGCTCCATCCAAAACGACACACACACACACACACACACACAGGCCAAACCCACCAGATCTCAAGCACAGCTCTGAGCGGTCCCGGCAAGAGAAACAACTGTCCTCTTCCCCTCGTCGTGCATGGAGATTAATTTTAACAAGCCAGCGGAGCTCTGAACAGCAGTACAGAGAGCAGGAAAAGCAGAAAATCCACCAAGGAGCAAAGGGGAGGAGGGAGAAAGCTGAGCCGCAGCCCTCTGCTGTCAGGGTCTCTCTTCTTCTCTCTCTGTGATTTGTGCCCTTGGCCAGGTCCGATTCATGTCCCACAGATAGCTCAGCTCATGCCCCAGTAGGCTTGTTAGAGCAGTTGAATGAACGCCTACATGTAAGGATTTGGCCCAAAAGCTAGGACAAAAACAACAACAAGAAAGCAAATCCAGGCGGACAGACGACAAAGTGAGACATTGCCCAGTTTGTTTTGTAACTTTCTGTTGCTGCTTTTTATAGGCAGCACAGCGGTCATTGAGATCATTGTTGTCTGCTGGTGAAACACTTCCAATTTCAATTACAGTTTGTGATACAAAAGAACACAGATAGTAAAAAAGAAACTCAATTCGAGGAAAGCATAAAATTTACTCAGCACATTTTTCCTCTCTTCTGCGAGGCACACAGCCTGTGTGTGTTCACTAGCATCAAACAGAACAAAACTCACTTAAAGAATATGTGTGTCCAAGTGTTTTACAATAAAATCTGGGCCAAATATTGTTTTTCATTTAAAAAGTAAAGCTAAGCACCCAGTGCAAATTGACATCTCCATGACCCCTTCCATAGCTTCTCACAGGGATCTCAATCAGTGGTTCCACAACTATACATTATTATTGCAATATACAACTGTACAAAAAGATATAAATGAAGTTTTAATTCATTATATTAATGCTCTGAATGCACCCTTTTCCCAATACAGAGGGAACTTCTGTATGTTAAAGACATTCCTTTAAAAATGTTCAGCAAAGCGAACTGCAGCTGAGCAGTTAATACAAATTTTATCAAAATTGCAGGAGTTGCAACACTTGTTAAAACGTGTGCCAAAATACCATTTTAATATAAATAAAGTCTTGCTGCAGAGATGTCCTGGCCTACACATCATATTTTACAGACTTAAAGTTTGTGTAAAGGAATAATAAACTGTTCGTGTGTCAGTTTGCAGGACTTATACGGTGTTAGGGGACCGTGGCTTCCCAGAAATCGTGTAACCACAGTTCAGTACTACATAGTCATCAGTCTTTTCACATTTTCTGCAACTATTTTAAAACATGCATTAATGTGCTCAGAAGAAAAACTCTGAATCTCCTTCATCTACATCTATACCAAACATCTTTGTAGCATTTTACAAATTTTCACATGAATTTTTGAATTATTTCCTAATAAATATTTCATGAGTACTATAGTTGTTTGTCATATTTTATTTGGCTTTAGTAAATATGAATAAATGTTTACAGAGTGATAGGATTGGGAATGCAGCCAGCTGTTGATCATTTTCGCTATTAATCCATTAAATGTCAGAAAATGGTGAAAATGTCAATGAGAGTTCCCCAAAGCCCATCATGAAATGTCTTGTGTGTGTCCACAATCCAAAGATATTCAGTTTTCTGACATAGAGAACTAAAGAAACCAGGAAATAGTCACATTTGAGAAGCTGAAAGCAGAGAATTTGGAGAATTTTTCTTTAAAAAATGACTCAAAATGACTGATTAATCGATTATCAAAATAGCTGGAGATTACTGTAATAGTTCATTAATAATCAAATAATCATTGCAGCTCCGGATAAGATTTATACCAGGCATTATAAAGGCTATTTTGCACGGATATTAATACAGGTGTGTCTTGTGATTTTGGTTCACGGTTTGGTGTGTCTTGGGCACAAAAAGTTTGGAAACCATTGATGTACATCATCAGCACAAGCTAGTGTAAAGCAGGTTTCTCTTAACCTTAATATAAACTTACGTGTTAAACTACTGTAGGGCTGTGGGTAAAACAAGAGAACGGGGACAGCTTTGTCTGCGCAACTCGATCCACTTTTGTGTCCAAATCAACCGTAGGACAACTCACACCGACTTCTTAGGTTATATCACTCCACCACACTCACATTACATGCATGTAAGGTGCACCATATTATATACTGTCAGCTAATTCCTAATCTAAAACTAAAGAGCAGAAAACAACACGTATAAATGTAGTTACCATGAATTAAATCGTGCATCTTATAATAGTCTTGGAACTCAGTGCCGTGATTTAGATGCAGGGGACTCATCTCTTGTTCAGCGTTCAGTTATCAAAGATTTTATTTTGAAATGTCAGCTTTATTCATTGACAACTTGCCACATTTGCCACAGACACAAAGGCAATTTCCGAAAGGATATTAAACTAACTATCTAATGGTTTACAATCGGGCTTGAAACTGTAATTTCAGGGAAATCACAGAGCTCCCTTTTCCCACATTAATCATTCTCCAGAATTACACACACAGTAATATGACATTACAGCACTTTAACCCAGTAAAACTATCCCATTTAGGACACATTTAATAGACACCCATGCGTGTGTGTAAAATTGTGTTCTGGGTGTGTGTGTGTGTGTGTGCTTGTGCAGCTGCCATTTCAGTTCGTCTGACAGAAAGCTGCCTCTAACTGTGTTCACCACACTATTTGGTGTACTCTCTCACTGCTAATAGACCACCAGGGAGTCTGCTTAGCCAATCACCTGCCAGCTTACACTCCTGAGTGGAGAACAGCGCTCTTCCAGTGAATAGGTGAACGATAGAGAGAGGGTGAAAAAAAAAAAAAACAATGGGAAAAGAATGAGAAAAATCACCCATCAGAGAGGTAGATTCCTGTTACCATGGCACCTTGGTATGGTTAAAGAGCATAGAGCTCTGAGCTAACCTGCTTCCACCCCCACATCCCCCCAGTGCTCCACCTTCCCTCCCCTCCAGCACACCTTTTACATGCCCCGGAGGAGCGTTGGAGCGCTCGGTGGAGCAGATCCATGAGAGATGCTCCTCAGCTAGGCAGGGGTGGAGAGACACCTCCAGCTGGATGCTGGGATCCAGGGAAGAAGCTCTAAAATTAGCCCCAGCATGGGGTGCTTGGAACAGGGGAGCGGGGGCAGGGTTGAGGGAGGGAGCGTGGAAGAAGAGTAGAGAGAATGAGGGTGGGAGACTTGTGGAGGAGAAGGAATGCTGGGAGGCAGAGGGGGGCGGAGAGGGTGGTGACAGCACACATCTACTGAGACGCCTCTCTGCACATTCACTAGGCTGTGGCAAATTAAATGTCTGAACTAGCACTTCATAAATATACAGGCATACACACACCTCTCCACACACAATTATGCATGTTCATAACACCGGCTCTCACACATCCACACATTCACTCCCACTCACAAGTGCTACACACATACAGTACAGCGTGCACACACAGGAGCGGAGCACACAAATACCACATCGTTAAATGATTTGCTCATTGTGAGATCACTGGGTAGCTACGCCGGGGCTTAAGCTCCATGAATGGTGCAGTGTCAATGGGCATCTGTGTCCCCATGTCCCACTTAGTCCCCTGCCGAGGAGCCCAACCTGCCGCTCAGTGTGGGAGAGCAGAGGGCAGATGGGTAGAGTCCGATTATAGAGTTGTCTGACCTCTCTCACAGGCAGCTCACTGTGCTCTCTGCTCGGGGCCAGCACAGAAAGAGTGTTTGTTGTTGGTATTAGGAGCTAAACGGCTTAACGGTTAGCAGACGTGCTTCTAGAGGGTCGAGCACATAGTTTTGACTTGCTGCCAGACTCTGAGAACCGAGGCAATTCAGGGGCGCTTCTCCAGCTAAAAGGGGAAAAAGGAAAAGGAGACGGAGAAGGAGAGGTGGATGAAAGAGTGACTTAACTATGATTAAGAGGCACAGGTGTGCATAAACTGCACGCTTCAGCACGGAAGAAGAAATACTATTTCATCTTTGATTATAATCATTCACTCTTTCATTGTCTTGCCGACAACTTTGTTACGATCACCAGTCCAGTAATGCCTTGGTCACACTACACAACTCTGAAAGTCATCATATAGCTCTCCTGTTCACACTACAAAACTTTTGGTCTTGTAATCTGGAATCTTGAAGTTGTTGCGGTTTGCACACTCCATGGCTGATCAATGACAGGGGGTCACAAGGAATCCTTAACGAGTCTGTCTGCTTTCCAAACTACATTTTGTCACAAAAACACACACGAGAAGTGATATTAGGTTATTAGTACTGAAGCGTCAGCATGCAGCATGTTTCTGTTGTCGCTGCTGGAGGTGGAACTAATTTGAATGACTTTATGGCTACTTTATAATACGGCTTTGATAAATACTCATACTACTTCATTGTAAGCTCTGTTATTGCTTACAGTTGATGCAGTTCTGATCATACAGACTCTGGAGAAGCAATAAAATACTTCTTGAATCCATAAAATCATTTTAGAATTAATATTTTGTGTCAAATTATTGATTTTGTCTGGAAACAGCCATGTATTAAGCGGGTTAATGTAGAGTGAGCGGGTCATTATTGCAAAATAACGCCCCTCGGATGATCAAGGCCCCCTGCATCACCCTCTCTGGATTTATTTTGCAAAACCTGCTCACTCTACATTACTCCTTACATGACTACTTTTTGCTCATTTCTCCTGTATTTGAGTTTTTCCGACTGCTTTCCCATCTTGACTCTCCTACTCTCCCAACTCATGTCTGCACTTACTGGCTGTAGCCATTGCACGCCTTCCCAACAAAACCAGATATTAAAACCTGTTTGATATCTTTTGGGTGTCTGCGAGGCATCTGCGAGCTCTCAGCAAGCTCTTGGATTGCGCCTTTGAACAGTTCAAACATAGCAATTGAGCACCAATTTGCCTCTTACCTGGGGGATTTTGTCGGCGATCTAAAAAAATGTTGGCAAGTGGAAAATCAAGGCTACAGTCCTGTAGTGTGAACTTAGCACAAACCTTTATCACCTGCGTGTCACCGCAGCTATATGCACAATGCTCTATGGTACCACTTTACAATAAGATAATAATCATTAAAAGTGATTTATATGTGTTGATAATTAGGTTATTATTAGGTTGATAAAGTGTTTAACTTTGTCAATCATTAATAAGCTGTGACAACACATTAGATAATGCTTGCCAAAAAGTGAGCCCGCATTTATCTGTATTGTTCAGGCTGTTTTGCCTCAGTGCTTACTTGCTTACTCGTCTCCATCAGCAGCATTCATAGAGGGGTGTCCCAATGTCGATGTTAAATCGAAAATCAATCAAAATGAAGTCGAAATAAGCCAGAATCTGCAATCCTCCCAGTATGTGTTTTTCTCTCCAACCCACTACGCCTACTTGTGGCATCTGGTGCGTGTCCTAAGGAAAAAAACAACACTTCAAAGACAACACAGCGTAATTTACCAGCTGTTATATCACACTTTATACCATATAGATCTTTTTAAAGGATTTGAGAATGTAAATGACAGTAGTCAGGCCATAAAACCAATTATCTGTTTTATTCAGATTTTATAAATCAAGACATGATAGTCTAACAATAACATAACCACCAGTGCTGAGTAAAGAACATGTTCAAAATGAGAAATTGAATCATGACCTTAAAATCAAGTCATATCAAATTGTGGATTTGGAGAATCATAAGATATTTGTTAATAAGTTACCTGCATCTAACTGCCGTCAGCATATGCCAGTAGTCAGAAAGTTTCATTTGGCGATATTGTTTACTTTGGCATTTTCAGCATGCACTCTTTTACGCTTTACAATAAGGCTCCCTTTGTCAGTTTTAAATATTAGCAACTCATTAGTAGGATTCATTAGTCGTAAGTAGTAAACGGATCCTAATGGAGCCCACATTGATGTATGAAAACTGTTATAACTCATTTATAATTGTTTGTTAATGATTTATAAAGTGTTTACAACCTAATTGATAACCTAACCATATAAACCATTTTGTTTATCATAAAAGTCTTATTGTGAAGGTGCAGCCATTCTATTAACAAGTCTGTGAAGTTAGTTAAAGTCCTTGTTGTTGCTGAGTGACCACTTTTTGCCTCTCCACACCACCTGTCACTCACTCCGCTGACTTCCTGTTGGGGCTCTCCACTTTCCGTCTGGGTTGGATGTCTCTACAGAGGCAGCACACTGCTCATCAGAGACAGCCTCTGATGTTGACAGAAAGTAGCAAATACGTGTCAACATTTCCTTCAACGAGGCCATTCAATCACACGTGTGCTGCATGTGGCTGTGAGTGTTTATTAATGTACATGACGTGTATGGATAGGAGCACACGAAACTGGCGGCTTCTGTTATTCCTGTGGATTTTGCTACAGCTAAGTCTATGTACAAACCCTGGCTAACATAAGTACACAAACTAAAAAGTAAACTGCACTCAGATTAAGTTGAAGTACTGCTAACAGACTGTGTCAACTGTGAGCACAGGCCGAGATGAAAAGGGCTACAGTAATCCCCTCTAGCCTGTCGATTTCCCTAATCTCCTGCTTTTGTTGTTGCTGGAGCCCAGAGGAGGGTGTGACAGGGTCAGGGGTGAAAGTTAAGAGCCTAGATGGATGAAGGAGGAGGGGACAGATGAGGTTTCATGCCCTGAGAAGACTCCATGCCTTTGGCTGAAACCGCTACTTCCCCTGCAGCCCTCCCTCCCCCCGCCAGGCTGAGAGATAAGAGCAAAGGAGGAGGTCCCTTCTGGAAACACAAACAGGTTTCGGACTTGCAGGGGTCAAGGGTCAACGGCAGAACTTCCAGCAGTGAACACCTATTCCTATTGTACATCTCATCACAGATAGTCTCATGCATGCACATACATGTCCTCTGAATAAAGTGGGCTTTTGTCCTTTCTTGCCTTTTGTCCAAGTTTTTGCCCACAGCGAGCAAAACATCAATGGAATTCCTTCATAGAGGAATTCCTCTGACTTTTTTTTCTTCTAAACTCCTCCAGTCAAATTATTCAGTTGCATTAAGAAAACATGTTGAATGAGCTTAGGACGTTAAGACGAACATTACAGACAAATTTGATTTCCTTTTACATTTTCTCAGTTTGACAAGTCATTTCTTCATTTCACACAAAGAACTTTGAGGAGCAACATGAAATGACTGCATGTGCAAAAATGAGCACAGCAGTCCAAACAGCGAGTTGCAGCCTTAGATTGTATATTAAATGGGTTGAAATTCTATTTATTATGCGATCTATGGTTGAAGCGAGTTGTTTCCCCTTGCCCTCTCCT
Organism: Lutjanus argentimaculatus; assembly: GCA_034769285.1. Lineage (NCBI taxonomy): Eukaryota > Metazoa > Chordata > Actinopteri > Lutjaniformes > Lutjanidae > Lutjanus > Lutjanus argentimaculatus. Next base: position 16,788,240 of record JAWZSL010000017.1, read on the forward strand.
CAGATTCAGGGAAAACTCTGCAGGAACACTACAGGAGCGCAAGACAAGTCCAATACTGTAAGCTGATCAGCTGTTTATAACTGCCAGTGGCCTGTCAATGTAGAGTTAAGCCTGTTACCCTGAAAACAAAAGGCCACTGATATGAAAATACACACCCTAGACTTTGAGTTAAATGGCTGCCTGATTTACTGCCTGCCAGCTTCATTACCAAATTGCTCAATTTAACTTTTATAAACATCTACTCCTTCAAAAAAGATTATTAATAACTTCTTACAACTCATAAACAGACACTTACTGATTCAGAGAACATTTGGCATTAATTTGAACTGTAGTTAACGTGAAACGGGCAAACAGTAACAGTTTTTCCAGCCTGGAGTAGAGATTTCAAGAGGGACACCACGGCGGCAGCAATGATGTCAGTGATGTCATGTTTCAACTTAACATGTTTCCTTGATCTCTGATGGCATATTATAGTCATTTTATGATTCATTATAGTAAATATATTACAGATTTCTACTTTAAGCATCAGCTGCTTCTTTTGCACCTACTTTGTTCCAGCATTGACTCAAAGACAACATCTGAAACTGCTTCTGATAAATTTATTAAATTTTAACTGTAAGGGGGTAGGGACAGAATCCAATACGAAGCTTCATCATGGTTCACAATGTTTTCTTTATTGTGAAAACAAGCAACCATGACTTATCTTAAAGTGTATCAGGGAAACAGCAAGTTTCATCACGTATGTTTTCTTCAGTCTATAAAAAAGAAAGGTCTCAGGAGAGTTTTAACTCTCAGTGCGTTCATTCAACTCATCATTTCAAGTCAAAAAACTTTAGAAGTTAGAAGAACTCATGTTTAAAAGTTCTGAAGTGCTCTAGAAATAAATACTAGAAATTTTCCACGAAATTCTTGTATTTTTACAGTGAGGAAAGTATAGTCACAAGTGTCTGTTAATAGTTGTACTACCTGATAGAAATATCTCCTGAATGTAGACTAACAGGAAAAGTTTGGACAAACACAACTCAACAGAGAGAGTGACGTCTTGGCTAACACACCCACAAGTATGCCCACACTTTCCTTGTCCTCCACCATTTTGACGGAGGTGTGAAGGTCCCTCCCTCCAGCCAAATACCTGTGGGATTATTACCGTGCAGCCTGAAACACACCTGGCCAAAAGACCTACCCACATTCTGGGTAAAAAACAACATCCGAGCCGGGGCGCTGGAGAAATCCCCGGCCTTTATGTGAGAGGTGACTGGAGGAGATGAGGTTGCACTAGCATGTCTTCTCCTCTCTGACCCCGGGGGGTGATAGGTTGAGAACAGTGGCTCGCATTGTTTGCCTGCGCTACCTCCCCCCTCCTCGACTCCTCCACTCTGCCTCCTCTTCACCCTGTACCCCACCCAGCTGAAGATCGAGTTAACTCTTGCCTGCGGTCACTCCACCTCGCAGGAACTCAATCCTGCACCGCTCAGTGTGTATGTCTCTCCTGGGCCGACCGGTGAGAGGTTAAAGCTTCAGCCCCTTTTCTCATATGATTCATTACCACCAGAGCCTGTGTGAGGGGAATAAAGGCCACAAGTGAGAGCTGCTGCACCACTGCACGCAGATATCAATCAGGAGTGTGCTGATATTGTGCACTTTGTACTCCTTTGAGAACTGATGTGCAAATGTCTTCCTTGAGCCTTGTATGATTACAAGTTTGGGTGTCAATGATTCAGACTTTGCACAGTGTTAATGTGCACCTACTTGAACATGTGTGTAATGTATGAGCAGTGACTTAAGTGCAAATTTGAAATACTGCTTTATATGGGTCTTTTATTTTCATTCCACTCTATGCTCTATCAACTCCACTACATGCAGTAAGCATTTGGGACTTCAGGTGCTCAACAGTTCAGGGTCTCTGTTCATAATGCGCCACACATTTTCAATAGGAGACGGATCTGGACTGCAGGCAGGTCAGTCAAGTACCTGAACTCCTTTACTACAAGGCAACGCTGTTGTAACATGTGCAGAATGTGTCTCGGCATTGTGTTTCTGAAATAAGCAGGGACGTGTCTGAAAAAGACGTCATCTGGATGGCAGCATATGTTGCTCCAAAACCTGTATGTACCTTCCAGCATTAATGGTGCCTTCGCAGATGTGACAGTTAGCCAGTTAGTACTAACACACCCTCATACTGTCACAGATGCTGGCTTTTGAAGGTAGAAGCTAAAGTCACAGTTTCTGGTTGCAGAAAAGCTTATATTAGTAAACCTAATGTTTGTATGCAATGAAGAAAATCTAAAAATCCGGCATCTGCATGTTAATCAAAACCTCGACTTGCCTCTGGCTCACTGAAAGTGTAGCAATATCAACTGGTTGAAATTTACTTGAACTGTAAAAGTATTTAATGTATGAAAACCAAAAATACAGCCAGGCTATTTGTAATTTTGAAGAGAACACCAGACTTCCTAAGGTCATTGGAAGATAGATAGCTTTTGTAATGACAGTTGTTTGGGATATTTTGTTTGAATGTGAGACAGGAAAATGAATTAAAGAGAAAGGTATTTGTCAAAGTATTATGTAAGACACCCATCTGTGTTGAAATTAACTTTTATTACAGTTAAATAAGCCAAAACTCCTTCCTTTGCTTAAGAAACATTTGCTGAACTTTAGCCCAGTGCTATTGTTTTGTTGTTACTGTTTTGCGCGCCATATCATGTGAACATGGTCTTGAGTCACATAAAAATAAAGAAAATGATTAATTGATTAGTCCATTGACAGGAAGTTAATTAACTGGCAGTTATTCTGATAATGATTTTAATGCATAATGCCAAACATTTCATGGTTTCAGCCTCTTAAATATGAGGATTTTCCACTTTTCAAAAAATCAGACTATACTGAAGGTGTCACTTTGAGCGTCTAGGTTATTGTGACAACATTTCTCACTATTGTCGGAAAACAATCAATTGATTAACCAAGAAAATAGCAGATTAATCCATAATGACAATAATAATTAGCTGTAGTCCTATAAAAATAGTTAATTAACAGTCACAGGGGCCATTGAGTTCTTTAATTTGTAATACTTTAAGTACATTTTCATCATTATACTTACATAGTTTTATTTAAGTAACATTTTCAAAGCATAAGTTTTACTTGTAATGGAGTATTTTTATCTGAATACGTCCTCCAGCACTGGGTATGAGTGTGTGTGTCTTATATGTGTACAGAGGGAAGAGGTTCCTTTGTCTTGTTCCCAATGCTAAGGGGCAGAGCAAGGGAGCAGGGCTGGGCCGGCAACTCATAAATCACAGGAGAGGATAGAGAGTAACAGCTCAAATTAAGATAAAACCCCCTTAATTATCAGCTAAACAGCCTGGTGTCCCCTCTCTCCCTGGGCTATCTGTCACCCAGCAAGCAGGCCCAGTCACCAGGGGACAGGCTTTACTGCTCCTCCTCACACACACACAGAGTGGAGCTGCTGACACGCACACTCACACAACACACCCACACACTCATCTCTCTTTTCCTCTCTTTCTATCACGTGCAATCTCTTTTTCACATACACATAAAATAAGCAAGGGGTGATCCAAAGGTGCATCTGTAGTTCACCCGTATCACCATCCAACACGTGGCTGTCAATCAAATTAACTTGTAACGTATCACCTCTTTGCATCTGTTAACCCCCCACCACACACACACATGCACATACTCTCCTCCCCCTTTTCTCTCTTTGCTTATTCACCGCGCCAATTATCATTACCCTAATGACTTCTCAATGGCCCTCTTCAAAGGCTATCTCTACCATGTCCTCCTCCTCTCTCTCAATTTGTGGCCCAATGAGATGTCCTGACATTCTTGTGTGCTTCGAGTGACACACACACAAACACACACACAAGCAGCTCCTCCTGCCTTCTCCAGAGGTGCAGTGTGAGGCAGGCAGTAGGTGGGGAAGTTTGGAGGTCCGGGTCTCCTTGAAGCTGGAGAGCGTGGTTGAAGCACGCCGAAGCAGTGCAAAGTCTGAGTGTTTCAGGGTTCCCACAGTTTCCATTTGAAAATACCAGACTTCTCCAGACTCAAATTTCCAGATTTCTTGTTAGATTTTTCTGATCATATCTGACATCTGAGTAGAAATAGCTAGAATCCAACTGTTAACATGTATGTTATTATGTTGCAAGAAGATTATGTTGGTGATATTGCAACATATGCAAGCTGTATGCAAGCGAGCATGCTTTTCTGGCTCTCTGACCAACAATCCTTATGATGTTTATATGAGCCAAAGGGTCAAAGTTCAAGGCACAATGTTATGAGGAAGTATTATGTCCCAATTGTATACATGCTGCATGCAACAGTACGTACTTTGAAAGGGCAGCTACTGTATGTACTAAAAGCTAAAAGAAAAAGTATGCAATTTGGAATGCAGGGCACTTGCAAGGGCCGTAAATCACAAGTTTCATGATATATTTTATTGATTCTTTGCACACCAATACAATATTTGCTGGTCTCAAAGCCTGCCATGATTCAAGTTCAATTCAATTAAGGGGGCCGCGATCAATACCAGACGATATCACGTCCTTAAACACACTGAGTTGCATTTATGCCAACTCTCAAAAAGCAACTACATAATGATTGGACAATTTTGTGACTAATGTCTTCCAGACACTGTGATACAAGCATGCCATGGGAACTTAAATTGAGCATTGATCATATGATCCTGGATTGGTGAACACTGAATCAATATATCAATCAAGATCAATGTATCATTACACCCCTAGCACTTATAGTATTTACTTTAACATATTGAATAAATAATATATTATCGTTCCCCCCATATCTTTTAGCCTCTTTTATAAATAAGAACCGAAAATGAGACGAAAAAAGTTAAATAACTTATTTTTTCACAGTGTCTTCACATCCTTGTTTATTCACTGTGTCCATAGAAACGACGATGACCGCAGCCATTAAGGTATGGTTGCCTTATGCAGAAAAGATGTCTGTTGTCTGTTTACTTTTGCATTGCATCGCTACATCACACATAAATGTTCAGGCAAGCTTCATATTTTGTTATTAAAGGTAGAGTCAGTAGAGTTTGTCTGAGCTGTTGTAAATGCATCAGGACAGCATATACCAACCATTCGGGTTGGTGAAACGTCCCGACCACAGCAAAACAAGGAGAAAAAAATAAGGAAATACAGTTAGACGGCAGGTTCTCTGCAGATTCAGCCACCACCACACACTCTGCTGGGTCATAAGCCATGATCGAAAGGGACAGTGTAAAGGTCTAACACTGATTTTTTTAAGGAAAATGTTGAGAATTATACCTTTAAAGCAAAGATTCAAGAGATTGTGCTTGCATGATCAATTTATTTATTTTTTTTTTTTGAAATTCTGAATTTTATATTTTAGAAAACAGAATAAGGCCAATAGTCTGGAAACACATTTTTCCATGCTCTCTTTTTTCCCATACTTATCCAGGCCCAGATTTTACTAAAATCAAATTCCATACTTTCCCATACTGTGTAGGAACCCTGGTGTTTGTGTGTCTATATATGTGTGTGTGTCAGTGCACATATTTGTGTCAGAGGAAGAGACAGAGTGAAAGAGAAAGAGGAGAAGAGAGACAGAGAGGGTGAGGAGAAAAGGAGAGACCAAAGAACTCTATTTTGGCATTCGTGGTGTTTGAGTCTTCTTTTTTTTCACCAACTTTTCTTCTTTTTTTTCCCCCCTTCAGTTCTCTTGGAGGCAGCGTATTGATTTTATATTAGGCCTGAGCTACCATCTGGCTGCTTTTCATTCCTCTGTTTTTATAAAGCAAGGGGAACAGAGAGACAGAGAGACAGAGAGAGGAGAGATCGAAAGAGACCGGGCACAAAATTCATTATGCGTTAAATAAAGACAGTGAGAGAAAGGGGAGCATACAGAGTAGTGTGTGTATGTGAGTGTGTGTGTGTGTGTGTGTGTGAGACAGAGACGGAGTATGTCTGCGCTTCAGCACATATGTTTACATTTCTGAGCATTATGCGTGTGTTCTATGTTATAAAGAAGGAATGGTGAGCAAACAGTCAGCCAAGCTGCCCCGATGAAGTACAAAGAGTTCAATTTGACAGCAGTCCCCTGCATTTTCACAGAGGGATCTCTTCACACACTCACTCAAGTCCCCTCATCCTTTCCCTCATGGCTGTCCCCCATCGACAAAAAAGGGAAAAAAAAAAAAAACAGATAGTCCCCAAGAGGAAAATCTCAGCCCCTGAGAGCCACAAATCTCCATCCTCCCTTCTCCTTCCCCTCTCCGTCCCTCAGGAGCAAGGTAAGCAAGCACACCGCCTGGTCTCATTCCCTCCTATCATCCATTGATTTGTTTCATCAATGTGTGATCGTCTGATGACAAATATTTAACATCCTGCCACAGTATTGATCTGAATACTCTGAGTGAAAAGGGAATTGAGGATGTCTTTCTCTGTCACAAGGTCAGGCTCGTATTTGCCCTCTGTCTGTGCTACATTCTGCAATATGCATGTAATGTTTCAATGTCTTCACTGTAAGGTATTGTCTAGACGGGCCGCAAAAGTTCATGTAAAGCTCTGAAGTGGCGCATCGATTTACAATTTCATCTATTTTAGATGTCAAGAAAATTGTTTTTAAGGCAGTGATTGTTAAAGTGGGGTCCAGGGACACACAGGGGTCTGTGAAAAGTTTGCAATTTCATTCATTTAAAGGCAAAAAATGCAGGATTTTTCCAAAAAAAAAAAACCCAATAACAACAGGCCTACATAGACTCATAGAAATCAAATAAATATCACCTCGACCCACCAGAAATGCGTGGCGGCCCCTGCATCTGTCAAGACCTCATCCTCTGCCCGTACCTTCATATTTTGTCATCATTTTGCTGTGCTCGGGATGCTTTACCAACCCAATATATTGGTATTCAATGACCTGGAAATAGTCTTTAACAGTCAATTATCCTTCTGGTGCATTTACAAACAGCAACAAACAAATTTTACTTATTCTACCTTTGAATTGTCATGAAAATATACTTAAATACATATACTGAAATTATATATATATATCGTTTTTACAAAAGTCTTCAAAGTTTAACAAATAACTTTTTAATTCTTCAATATGAAGTGGTTCATAGAGTGCATTCTAAATGAAAAAAAGTAACCAAATATGACTAGAAGTTAAACACTTTCTCATATATGAGTGTCTGTGTATGTTCTGAAATGCCTTAAATTAACGATTCAGTCCCTTTCTCTTGACTTGCTTCTGATTTTTGTTTAGGTGCGGCGCTACCTGAATTGATGTTAGCTGCATTGTTTTATGGGTATTCTGTGCTGAGTTGGTGCAAATATTTTCAATAGTCGTACAATATCTTTCAAATAAATTTATCTTGGGTTGTTCTTTCACATGACTAAAACTATATCAGTGTAAAATCAGTATATAATTATTCCAAGGGATGGGGAGAGAAAACAGTAGATTCTCTATCTTTGTGAGGGGTCCTTGGCTGAAAAAAAATTAAGAACCTAAGTTAGGAGTGTGATGAGATCCTGAAGGTACAAAAAAGAAGGAATAGGAAACCTCTGGAAACTTGGCAGTAATGTTAATGATTTGAGTTGGAAATGCACATGGGAATCTCCAAATTGAAAGACAACTGAAATGACAAAAATACAGGTGTAATTAATATCAATAGCTGACTGACTCATCTGGTCACATTCCCAGATAGAATAGCTACTGACGCGCTTATGGTCTGACAGAACAAGCCAATGATTTCCAAGACGTCATGAGGGACAAAATATGCTGAATCATGGTTGAGTTGACTTTTACACGACTGCCAATGAGGGCAAGTAACATCGAAACGTCTAGAGTCAAACAATACCTGCATTCAAACCGTTCTGGACCCAGACTGGAAAACAATGACTATTAATAGGGTTTTGCTTGCAGGCAATCACCAAAAGCATTCTTGGATTTAATACAGCATGTGGTTGGTCCACTGCCGCTGCAGCTAAAATCTATACAGTGTAGTGGAGCATGTTGCATTGGACAGAGTTGGCAGCTCAGCATGCCAAAATGCCACCAAAATATCCAAAAGTATGGTTATACTACACACCTGTGATGTCTGTTAAAATTATGCATTGAATGTGGAAGGATTGTTTGAGGAATACTTCCATTCACACCATATCTAACAAAGCAAAAATAAAGGTACCAAATGAAGTACTCTATTGATGTCCGTATAAACTTTCAGAGCACTTGTTTTGGTGCTGGTACCATAGGTTTTTAACCCAGCCCTATCACCAACGTGCGGATGTTGAGTGCAGCTGTGGGGTACTCAGCCTGCGCTGAGATCCAGGACTGTTCTGTGATTAATGGTAGGGGACTCGCCCCACTAATTGTGGTTCCTGACACAGGCACACGTCCCCAGACAAAGCAGGACAGGGCTGGAGCAGGGTGCCATGCTCAATCACCTTCCAGCAGCAAGCCTGAGTGCTGCACTGGGGGGTTCGGAGGAAAGAGAGGTCACGGGATATCTGGTGATGACAGCAGAGGAGAGCAAAGAAGAGACTCGAGTATCGAACTAACTGTGGGAGAAGTGTGGGGAATGCTCGAGGTTTGGCCACACGGCTGGGACGGGGATTTAAGAGACAAACACAGAAGACAGAGTAACAGAAACTAGAGAGGTAGACTGTCCTGACATGGAAGGGAGAGATTTACTAGGCCTTACTTTATCCTCACTGGATTATCCTCATTGGATTTGAATTTAAGTCTGCTTCTGGTCTGTGTAACTACATGCACCTGTTGCAGCAATATCGTATCATTACAACCACATTGTTTAATTGCATGCTGGTGTGTTTTAGGAACGATGCAAAAGTACCTATAAGGAATTCATCAGAAAACAAATTAAAAGTATGTTATTCCTCTCTGCTGCAGAGCCCAGATCTCTTAAATTCTCAGGAGTTTTTAATATACTCAAATTCTGCAATTTTACTACATTTGTAAACATTTTACTCGACTGACCCGTGGACTCTGTAAAGGCAGAATGAAAGGCCCCAACATGCAAATGCTCTGTGCTTCTCTTCCACCTGCCAGCATCTTTTGAGAGTGAGGACAGATGGAAGTCATGAATTGGCTGCAGCGAGGGACTCGAGACTCTCAGCTCTATCAAGAAATCCCTTTATAGGGGGGAGGGAGGCAGACTGTTTTCATATTGTTTCTATCAGCGAGGAGGGAACTACAATGGAATAGTCTACAGTTCTGTTAACATTTACTTCACTAAACTTAGATTGGTAATGGGAATTAAGGCCCAGTAATTTTGTATACTGTCATATTTGTGCAGTCAGTAGCTATGTAAGAGATGATGTACAGTGAGCGGGTCATTATTGTGAAATAAACCCTGACATGGGGGTTGCAGGACTGCTAATTATCCAGCTTATTTCACAGCTACTTACAAAAAATCAACAATTTATTAATTTAAAAAGTCTATGATCAGAACTGCGTCCACAGCAACAGTCTGCTATTCAGAAATAGCAGACCAATGAATGCTGATAACATAGTTGTGTAATAAACTTTTAAATTGATATTCATATATCAGCGTTAATCTGTATTTACAGGGTTCAGTGTTTTTTCACTCTATAAAATGTCAGAGGCTAAGGTGGTGTCTTTAAATGCCTTGTTTTATCTGTCCAAAAACCAAAGATATTCAGTTTAATATGATAACAAATGGAGAAAAGCAGGAAATCTACATATTTAAGGCTTAAAACAGTATTTTTGGGCATTTTTGCATGGAAAATTACTTCAACAGTTATTTAATAATCAAAATACTACATACATTTTCTTTCTTTTTTTACTACTTACTACTTTTTTACTGCTTACTACTCGGTCAGGCAAGTGAGTTGCTAGATTTACTTGCCCGACATGGCATTTACTGGCCCTTGGCAACCCTTATTGTTGAGCCCTGATTAAAGGGTTGTAGATGCATGCCTATGTGTGTGTATGCATGTATGAACATTTCTTAATTGTACCTTCCCTATCGTCCTTGGTCCAAGTCATTCAGGCAGAGCCCCCCTCGGTCCCTCTTTGGCCTCCTAGGCCCCCCAGGCCCCCATGAGCTTCCCACAAAAAGTCCACAATGCTATTCAAACAATAGGCCAAGGGACAAAGAGCACATTTACACAAGTGGGGCTTTCTTTGAAAGCAAAAAGGCACTGTTTGGAAGATTTCCAAACCTCCCCCCCCCCCCCAAAAAAAACCAGAGCCCCCTTTGCCCCTCCACACCCCACCTCTCAATTCCCTAGCTTAAAAAAAGTTCACCATTCCAGTGATGGAGACGTGGGAGCCAAATATACTACACCAAGCCCAATCCCACCCGCCAATCCACAAGCACCCCCAATTTAGCCAAACCCCCTCTTTACAGGACAAAAGCCCTTTAGAGGCCGAGTGTATGTGAGGGCTCTGGTGGATACCATAGTGGCTTAAAGACCGTGGAGGCCTCTAAGAGACACTTCTTTTACTCCCAGTCTCCCTTCATTTCTCTTTTCCTTCTCTGTCTCTTTCTCTCTCGCAGGCAGTGAAAGGTTCAGCAAGGGGTAGAAAGAGTTTGGAGAGAGTGAGGAGGGGGCAGTGAAGGAGGAGGAGGAGGAGGAGGGGTGTAGAGGGTGCTCTTATGTCAACATTGTGGTATTTTCCCAAAGATGCATATCGCCTCTATACAAATAGGAGATGTATTTATAGGAGTACATAGAAAGCTGCATGAGAGGAGAGTGTTTGGCCGAGCTTTCTGGCCACGGCCCCCATGGCTCCATGGATGGTCTTCATGGCTAGTGAAATTGTTATTCTTTAGATGCGCGTTGGCTGGGAAACACATAAGTTCTCAGGCGACCACACAGTACTCTCCCTCCCAATATGGCTGCCATGCAGAGGAGCCCATTGAAGGAAAAGGTCCAGCACCATACATCTTGACCGGAGCCAATATCCCAAGGCCTCTTTGTCACTGTGTCCCAGCAGCAGGCATGTTCGGGAAAACAGGCTAACTCTTATTTTCCACTTTGTATGACACATAGCAATTAAAGGGATAGTTTGGATATTTTGAAGAGGTTGTATGAGGCAATAAGTCAGTAAGAGGTTACTCTTACTCACCAGATGCACTCTGTGGGTATAAGCCTGCCATTGAGTGACTTCTCTCAGTTGGCATCACTGCATCCGCTATCTGCCTTTTCAAAGTCCCTGGAAAAACAACAACAACCTCCGAGCTGCAACCTACACGCTGAACATGGCAAATTAGCACCTGGAACACTAATGGTACAAATGTAAACAGGCTAACACCTTTTTTTTGCCTGGGCTCACCTCCCGAAATGCAAATATTCCACCAAAACAAGTCCCCCCCCCCCCCCCCCCCCCCCCGACACTTTTTTGCAGGGACACCATCGCTGCATCTTGGGTTAAGCTCCGCCCAAAGACTCTGATTGGTTTAGAGAAGACTTTGGAGACGTTCTGCCTATGTGAGACTGTAACAGGACAAAAGTCAGGGAGAGGAGGAGCAAGTTAAAGAGACAGTTGAACATCAATTCCAGCAGTGCAAAAGCAAAACAAAAAAAAGGTGATGTAAATATGTAAACAGGACTACAGACAAATACAGCCTCTCAATTTCTTTTGTGGGCTCACCTCCGAAGCAAATATTCCACCAAACAAGGGAGCTCGAGATCAGACAAGAAATAACATGCTGTAGCAACAGTTGTTTCCACGAAGAAATTCAACTCACTTAAACCATCGAAGTGTTGTTATATGTCATAAAAAAACTGAAACAGACACAGTGACAGAATTTGTCTGTGGGAGAAAAAAATCAATTCTCCTTAATCTTTTTTTTTTTTTTTGACAATTCCTCAATAGATTTTTTGATCACTGAATCAGTTTTTATATAGATACAAATAACTTGAGCTTAGTCTGCTAGCTCGATGCTAACACAAATTAGCATTGTGGTAATTGCGCTGAATCAATGTATCGATCCAGATCAGTGGATTGTTTGAGCGTTTCAAAATGTTAGCTCGGATTCAATGAAGTCACACAGTAACACAAACAAACTAACCAAATGAGACAGTGATAAACCAGCAACTTGCCAAAGAAGCCCAGTGACGTTGGAGTGAGTGATATTTGGCTTATTTAACAGCACTTTCCCACTGAAAAAGGCTGTCTGACCAGAAGGTAAATTGGTGAAAATATTCTAAATATAGCGTATACTTAAATTAATAAAATTAAACACATATCTGTTTACAGCAGCACACTGCTTGTCTTCCTACATCGGTATTTGTGCTGCTTCTCCAAACTGGGGGCATGCTGACCACCAGTTTACTGTAACTAATACAATGACTGCGGACAAGTGCCTCATACAAACCCACTTCAGAAAATCCAAACTATCCCTTTAATCTGCTAGTTTTAATCTAAAATGATTGTTGCATTCAGATCCATTACAACAAAGCTTTCTTACTGGGGTAGATAATGGGACAGCATGTCATTTTAGACTGTAATTCATCCTGGCTTTTCGTCTCCAAGAAAGCAAAGCTAGTCACCAGAGCTTCAGGTACAGAACAATAAACCAGTATTCAACAACTGTCTGTTCGCATCAGAAACCTGTGAGCACAAGCCCTTGTCCTGCCACAGAACGGGTCAGCCAAACCAGACAGGCAGGTAGTGTGTCACCACAGGAGTCTCTGGGCAAACACACACTGTGGTGACTCTTTAAGGAAATTTAGAAGCTTGACATGAGCAAATACAAAGCACAAAGCTGTGCTCGAGGTTTAGACAACAATAGAGAAGCACTTGAACCCTGTTTGATCCGTGAGGAGCCACCCGTCCCCGCCCCTGAAGAAGACATTCCTTTTGATCTATTAAATGTATGCCAGCCAGTCATTTTGGCACTATTGCCAAACACTAGTCAAACCAGTGTCATCAGTGAATATGAACTTGTTGTCCCTTTGTACACGTGAACTCTGTGAACAATGGAAAGATGACAAATCGAATTACTGTATGCAATTGACTTCATGCTCTTACTAATCAGTTGTTTGTTCTGTCGTCTCGTCTTTTATCCTGCTATTACTGCCTTTTATTGTTTGTTCACAGTTTTTAATCTTGATTTATACGTAGAAACAGACAAATATGTTGGTCAGACAATGTTACAATGGCTATTTCAGCTATATCTGTCTATATCGGTACCGGAACATAATGATCCTTCATACAGCACCAGGCAAAAGTTTGGAGACACTTCTCAATTTTTTTTCTTTATTTTACAAAAATTTTTCAGATTACCACATCGTACAAAGTGTTATCAAGCAAAGCATTTGAAGATTGAAACATCAAAAAGCAAAACTTTGCACACAGGGTCAAAGGTGCGAAGGAGACGACCATGAGTTGACAATAGAAAGCAAAAAGACTCTCACACAATGTCTTCTGCACTTGCAGGCAAAAATTGTTATTAAATCTCTTGATTGCAAGTGCAGAAGACAGTGTGCTTGAGTCTTTTTGCTTTTACATTGAACAGAAAACTTGTTTTCACATTTTTTGCCAAGTACATAATTCCATATTTCATAGTTTTGAACTCTCCAGTATTAATTCACAACATAGGAAAATGGTAATAATAAAGAAAAATCAGAATAGACGTTAGAAGTATGTAAAATATGTGCATTGCATTATATATGCACAGTATAAATAAATAAATGCAGCAATGATGCCAGTGGTCAAATTTCACCCCACCTTTCAGGGATGGTGCCCTTGTAGTTAACTGCACAATAACTAAATTCACCTGCATCTTACAGCTTATACACACACAAAATATAAACATAAAGCCATGATATACATTCACCTGCATTTCTACAGGATTTACAGCGGGCCTACAGCAACACTTAAAGCCAACAGCACAGTAAATTCACCTACAACAACACAGCGCAGGTATACACTCAATTAAAGCCAACAGCCCATTTACAAAATACACACAGCCACGAGTAAGTAAAAGGCTGAAGCCACCTCTAACAAAAATAAAGCCTGAAAAGCAGTTGACAGCAAGCTGTGGTGTCATATAGGCCCAAAGCAAACACAAGAAGACTTTATAAGCCTAAATTAATCATAAAATAGTCTTACCTCATTCAGTGTGGTTTTTCCTGGCTCTGCTTAATCCACGATATCATCAAAGTCCATAAATATTAAGTCAGTTCACTCTCAGTTGCCATGAGTTAAAGTGCATTGAGGCGTTGTTGCATCATCTTTAGTTCATGTTTTAATCCTTTTGGACAAGTGTTGAGCCAAAAACTGATAGTCCACCACAAACAGATGGTATCGCCCAGTAGTTTACATGACGTCACTGTATGTCTGCAGCTGCTTTTATGTGGATCAAACATTCATAACATGAGAATACGCATAACTTTATGTTCATGTCAATTGTGAGACTTTAACTCTGACCTTGTTCACTCCACCTTTTTAATTTTTCAGTACTTTATCCATTCCATTTGATTTTTTCAAACTTGTCTTCCTTGCCTCCTTCATTTCCTGCCTGACCTCTGACATGGATGGACCGGTCCACTTGAAGGGGGTGGGTGAGGGGACCATACCACTTCTTGCACCTGCCTTACATGTAGGTAGATTATTGAAAATTTAGAACATAGAACCCCCAATTAGATGGGCTGCTTCCAATTATAATAGGTAGATGCAGCATTGCTTTTGTTTTGTTTTGTTTTGTTTGTTTGTTGTACTTTAATTTTGAATGACAGGAAGGTTTTTTTCCTTCTTTTTTTATTAAATGATTTTCATTTGTGCAGTCATCATGGTGTCAAGATCATTGCATTCACATAGGAACAGATGCATACAAAAATACAGAAAAGAAGACATGAAACTGAAATACAAAGAATATGAACAAATGTGAACAAATACATGTAAACGGGTGAGCCGCAGTTTTTCTGGATAAAAAGCATTATTTTCCCGTTTCCCAGACAATTTTAATGAGTCATGATTTATTTGAAGGGTTATGATCTACACTGAGCAAAAAAAAAAAACTCTTTGTATTTTCCAACTTACCCCACATAGATCATGAACCCTTGAATATATAAATGGGATGTTGCAACCCCCTACTTCCTACGTCTATGCTGGGATTGAGCGCTTAAAAATATCTAGTAAATATACTGCCATACAAAACATTGTGTACACACAAAAGCATAAAATGCCTCGAGCATTCACACAATTTTTTAGTGATTCAGTGACTAAACCTAACAGAGAATCTGCAGCTTCAGTCTCACAGTGAGCAGTGTAATCAGCATTTATTCCCCAGCCGTCTCCCACTTTCTCCCCCATTCTCCCTCCCTAAACAGGCCCTCCCAGGTGACATGACAGTCTCTCACATAACCAGTCTTTGCTGTTTGCTAACGCTGCAGCTCTCTGTGCATCACATTCACAACAGGCTGTGCAATCCTACACAGCAGGCGGCGGGTACAGCAGCAAGCACAAACACACCTGAATAACACAGACAGGGTCCTGCAGGGAGCTCCAGTTTTTGCGTGTTGGTGTGTGTGTGTCCTAGACAGCAGTGATGCAGGTTGATCACTAGCCCTGTTAGGTAGCATTGACGTCTCCACCTCAGAGCTGGCACACAGGGGAGTTATTGATTAGCATTAAGCATCCATGCAGATGGCCAATAAAGAGCAGGTGAGCCAAAGAGGGCCTGGGGAGTGGGAAGAGGGGAGGGTGTGGGTGTGTGTGTGTGTGTGTGTTGTGTGTGTGTGTGTGTGTGTGTGTGTGTGTGTGCGTGTGTGTGCGTGAGTGTGTGTGGCTGCAGGGGGAGGAAGGGGGAGTAAGATGGTGTAGGGTCGCCAAAAACCACAGAGATGATGAGGAAAACAGGCAAATAAGAGCCGTCTTAATGGTGGAGGAAATAAGGATACAGGATGTTTGCAAGAAAGGCAATGATTAGAATTTCTGTTTTGTTTATATACATTACATTTAGAGCAGTGTTATTTTATTGACTAGTCATTTTTGTCATAGTTTTCATCAACAACTCGGCCACTGATGAAAATAAGATGATGGTTACATTAAAACAAATTTATGATGACATAAAGTATGATAAAATGTATTGACACATGTTAGAGATGGTCGAGCTGGGAAGAAATCCAATCAGAACTAATCTCTTTGTGTGGTAGAGAGGCTATATGCACGCAATTGACCCCTCCTAAGTCCCGCCGCTTTTTGCTCTGTGCTCCAATAACAGCTGAGCAAACTTGGTACTTTGGTCAGCTTTCTCCTTTTCTTGTAAAGCTAATGATTAGTGTAGCTTATCTAGCTAGTTAGTGAGTGTTTTGCTAAAATTAGCTAACTTAAGATGTGTATGTTGCTTTTATAGGTCGCCCAGCAACACCTTAAACCATCTCAAAACTTTGGTTTTCTTTTCAACAAAGACAAGCCGAGCACATAACATGTCTATGCACAGAAAAAGGAGAAAGCTGGTCGAGGCAAAAGGCTTGCTCAACCGTCATTGGAGCACAGAGTGAAAAGGGGCAGGACTTAGGAAGGGTTAGTTGTGTAGTACTGATCTAGACTGTATGGAAATATCAGCGTTCAGGAGAAAGAGAAGAGCAGACAGACATGGATACATTTCACATTTGATATCAAGAAAATCTATGAAGAGCGACAATCACCTGTCGCAACACAAGTTGAAGCAACATTTTCAGATGAGTCATCCCAAATTTCATGCAAGGGTTGCTTATTATTAAGCACACTTAAAGGCATAATATGCAACATTTCCATACAAAAAAATTATAGCCTCTTTGAAAAAAGTCTGTTTCAATCATCACTTTTGGCCCATTAGAAGGTGTGTGACTGCGTCTGTATCTGCAGAGATCCTGTCCTGGGACTGAGACTCAACAATCAACTATCTTTCTGGTGTGTTCACGAACAGCTTGGACAATTCATCTTGATCCTCCCTGCATTTTTTATTTTTCAAGCTAATATTATTTTATCAGCTAAGCCAAGCTGGTTTGTTTTCATGAAATTGAAGTACAACAAAAAAAGCTACAGCTGTCCTGTATTGACTGGAGAAGTGAATGACTCAGAGTTGCCAGTCATGGATCATTGACAGACTAAAGATCTGTGTCTAATTTTATTGTTTATTGTTATTGTAATTTAGAAAAAATGTGTAACAAAAACAGAATGCTCATTTAAAGAAATGTGGTATACTTAATGTTAGGTATTTGAGGTATGCATTACATTTGAACTAAACTTGTAAGATTTTAGTCAACTAAATCTGCAGTAAATTTAGTTCAAGGGATTTTGTCTTTTTTTATATATATATTGTAATTTATAGTGATCTTAATTTGATTATAGTCAATCAAGGATAAATCTAGGGACGCTATAAACTACAATCAGTCAAAATGGCTGACCATATTTCTTCCTTTGTTGTTTCAACTTCCAAAAAATTTGATGAAGGCTAAAATATTTTATTCCTCCTGATGCTGGGAACCCCCTTACATCCCACTCAAGGACCCCTCTTCAACCCTGGAGACCAGTTTGAAAACTGCTGGATTGCATTGACTAAAATTTTATGAAAAACGTAGTGGTATTTTATTCAAAAGACTACGACTAAAGGTAAATCAAATTTGCTGCCAGAATTAACGCTGATTTGGATTTTTTCCATTTGTCATGGCTGATTTATTAGCTTGGATTGGAGCAGAGATGTCAGGAATGATGGGTGGATAAAGTGCAACACAAGTTGCGAGCAGGTGTACATGGAATTAATCGTCTTGGCTTCTTTAATCCAGCTGGAAGCTACATTTTCTAGTATTCCTGATGTTGCTGCTTGTGGCTCTAAATTTCACAGGTTCCTGCATGCATGTCAGGTACAACTTCCCTGTCACATCTGTCACATGGAATATACTGTAGGCACCTCTGTAATTCACTGATGATCCTCAGGTTACATGCACTAGGAGCTGTGTTGTGCATAGAATACCAAATTAGACAATTACTTTTTATTTGTTGCTCTGAGAATGATGCTAATGGGAAAACTAAAGGGAAAACACAAAAATTCCACCTTTAACGTCATATTTATTGTTATTTAGTTACTCAATAAAACATATACAGATATATACAATATGCAGGAAAACAGACGACTGCACTTTACATATTATTAAAAAAAGAAAACAAAAAAGAAACAAAAATCAGTTCGTAAATTGCCGTCACAGTCCTCCATCTATTGTTTCAGAAATTCAAATTCAACAGAAGCTTTATTTAAAGATTACAAGATTGCCTAACACACAGCAAATTTTCTCTTATTATACATGTGCAATACCAATAGTCTTTTTTCTCAGTTCCCTTATTAAACAATCCCTTGACCTCCGTTTTTCAGTTTCCATTGGCTGAGTTGTATACAAGTGGTTGAGCTCGTATAGCAGATGAGGAGAAGAGAAGAGAAGAGGAAGAGAAGAGAAGAGAAGAGGAAGAGAGAGAAAGAGAAGAGAAAGAGAAGAGAAGAGAAGAGAAGAGAAGAGAAGAGGGAAAAATACTCTTGCCAATAAAAGTACAACAAATCTGAAATGATAAAGCAGAAAATTATAAACTTTGCTTTGACAAAGAGGGAAAAAGTTATGTTCACAAAAAAAATGTTGGGTTACATTCATGCATAATCACTCCTTTCTCATCTTCCTCTAGTTCTGCTTCTCAGGCCAGCAAACAGCCTTTACTGGAAGGATAATGTACATGATAGAGCTGGAAGTAAAGGAGTAAAAGTCAATCAAGACTCAACACCAGTATACAATCAAAGCCAATGACAACTGAACATCTCTTCTTCTGCTCCTTCTTCTTCTTCTTCTTGTTTTGTATTCTCCTTTGACATTTCTTTATTTTTCTTCGACAAAGAAAATAAAACAAAAAAAAAATATTGATTTGAGGTTTTCCAGATGTGGGCGTCGTTGAGTGGAGCCCGCGCTGTATTGTCCAGCAGTGTGTGAGAGAGGGTGTCCCGAAGTGTGACTGCATGTATCAGAAAAAACATGGTATTTGCATGTGTTTATGTGCATGTGTGTGTATGTGAGTGTCTGTGGTCATATTTGCATTTGTGAGTGTAAATGTCTTTCTGTCCCTGAACAGGCAGGAGCTGCTCGCAGTTGCCTCATCGACACTTTATCATCATCGTCCTCATCATTATTTGTCTCTGACAAATTGTCTTAATCTTTCCTTCGTCCTGCTGGGCCTGCTTTTTTTTTTTTTTTCAAGTCAGTGCCGCCACGAAAGTCCCAAATCGGTTGGAGATATCAGAGTGGAGAGAGCGCCAGGACGAGACTGGCCCCCCTCGGCCCTTACTGTCCCCCAGCTCGTCTGTGCAGTGGACGGACAGGCACTGCAGGTGGTTCCCTCCGCTGCTCCCGCCTCCTCCTCCTCCTTCCTCCTCCTGCTCCTGGGGCCCCGGCTCCAGCCTTACTCTGGGACAGCTCTGATTCTGCAGACAAGCACAGAGAGGAAAAGGTTAATTAAGACTGCACGAAGAATGAAAAACAACTTCAAGCAATTGGCATTCTCCGATACAGATGAAGCATTTAAAATACACACTTTTAATTAAACCAGTGTCATTTTCACATCCCACTCTAAATCTGCACTGTGAAATTAATTCAACACTATTCCACCCCCCCATCAATACGACCCGAAAAAGAGGCTGTAAGCAAAGCTTCCTCTGCTCACACTCCTCCTCCTCCTCATGCCTGATATACACACGTGAAAACACACAAACATATATGCATTCATTTGCTAGCAGCCAGCCGTGCAAATCTGGAGCGCTCCAGCCTGACCTGAGGTCAGAGGGTCAAAGGGCACTGGGAATACTGGCCTTTAACCCTGCTTGACCCAATTTACTGGTATAATGACCGTGCCACGGTATCGACCCTGTGTCACCAAGGTGTGCGGCCTCACATTAAATGGCCGCACCAAGCTTCCGGAAAATCCATACACAGGTTGATTACAAGTCATATAAAAAGAATCAGCGGTGCCACACAGTTAATGCTGACGCCTCAGATGCTTCACATATGGAGAAAAATCACTTTGTGCCGCGTAACGTAAAAATTAGTCAAGGAGAAGATTGACGAGGATGGGAAGTGCTGGCTAAACTATACACACTTTAACTGCTCAGATACAGACTGCAGCACACTGAGGGAGGAGAGGAGGGCCCAAAACATACGGGATATTTAGGGCCAATACCAATATTAGGGTGTAAAAAAATTCATCTGATATTGTTTATACAGAATATGATACAGGATTCAACATTAATGTTTTTTCAGAGATCTACTTACCCAAAGTCCATTGTTACTTGCCCTGTACAAGTTGTTTTATTTATGCTATTTATGTTATCAAATAACAACAAATACTAAAGTTAATTGTCATGTTTAATCTAGGGCTGCAATGTCTATTAAATGTCAGAAACTAGTAAAAAATGTCCATCCCAGTTTTTCAAAGTCCAAGGTGATGTCTTTAAATGTTTTGTTTTGTAAGTTCAAAACCCAGAGAGCATTTTCTGCTATTTTTGCATGAAAAATTATTTAAATGATTATCAAAATACTTTTATAGTTTAATTCTTTTTTACCACTTGCCTCGTCGTGCAAGTGAGTTGCCAGATTTACTAGCCGACACGGTATTTTAGTTGCCCCTGGCGAGCTGGCTAGCCTTTTTGTTGAGCCCAGAATACGTACGTAAACACACATTTATTCTTGCAATGATCCCTCAAAAGTGGAAAAGATATGTAACGAAGGCAGTATAATTTACAGTTTAACAATAAACTTTGTCCAAAATGATATTGCGGCACTGAAACAGTAAACCTTCGCTGCTACTTTTGATAATTATAAATAACTATAAATTTGAAAAAAAAACACAAACAGTGTAAAATACATATATGTATTAAATCTGAATTAAGAAAAAGTATCAAATATACATAAAATGGCTTAAAAAAATCTGCATTATGTATTTTTAAAAAAGTTTTCATATAGGTGCATATCACACAACTTACACACCGATATAGACAGATATCAGGGCTTTACAATAAGGATTGCCTGCTTGTCTGGGGCAAGTACAATGTCGGGCTAGTAAATGTGGCAATTCACTTGCCCAACTAGACCGGTGGTAGAAAGTATTTTTTCATGCAAAATGGCAGAAAATGTGCTTTTCAGCCACTAAAATAAAGAGATTTCCTGTTTTTTTTTTTGTTTTGTTTTGTTTTGGGTTTTTTTTTGTTTTGTTTGGTTTGGTTTTCTCACTTATTATCATATTAAACTGAATATCTTTGGACTTTACACAGAGGAAAAAAACAAGACAAAGACATCACCTTGGACGTGGAAAAAACTGGGATGAACATTTTTCACTATTTTCTGACATTTTATAAACACTGCAGCCCAGAATAAAGATGACAATTAACTAAAGTATTTGTTGTTATTTAAAAACCACTAATAAAACAATCTGTACAAGGCCAAGTAAATCTGACTTCGGGCAAGTTGATTGGTTGGGAAAGTGGAAAAAAAACATGAACGCTGAACCCTGATATAGTCGTGACAAGCCAACATCAGGCCAATAATATCAGTTGACTGATATGTTGGTGGGACTCTAGTTTGCGGCATATTGAGGGAAAAAAGAAAAGAGAAGAAGAAAAGTTTTGTAGAATATACACAAAATAAAACAGAGGAGAGAGAAACACAGCAGCTAGGAAAGAGGTAATGGAAAGACTGTGCATCTTATGACTCTAGTGTTGCATCGTGTGCTTTGGGTTTTGCCTCCAAGGAAGCCCAAAGCACAGACAAAGTGTGTGTGAAGATGTTATGAGTCCTTCGCTAAAATCAGTCCGATTGTTCTCCCATCTCCTCACCACACAGACTACACCAGCGCCGCCACCTTGGCTCTGTGTGGATGGTGAACGGATCAGTGTGCTTGCACAAAGACACACAGAGCTTTATGGTGCAGGGACAACTCTGTCTCTGAGTGTGGAGACGGGTAGAAAACAGCTCTGACAAGCTGAGTTACATGTGTCAGAGGAGGGAGAGGCTGTGATAGGCGACGCAGTCGACGGCGCCGAGGCTGCAGATCACAACGCAGTCAGCCCTGCTGCTCACCTGAGAGAGATGAGACCTCCATATCATCCACAAGCATATTTCCCCCCTTTTTAGCTCATCCTTCTCTGCTACTTAAACAGTTTTTATCTTGTTTTCTTACTGTTTTCATCTCCCTCCCGCTCTGCTTTCACAAACCCAGAGGCAGCAGTGACACAGTGTTAACAAAACACAGCCAGGGAAGAGAATGCCAGGCCAGACCGGGCAGCTAGGACAACCAAGAGAGGCAGGCAGGCAGGCAGACATGCAGGCAGCGAGGCAGGCTTGCCCCCCAGCCTGTCTGGGCTGCGACCACTGGAATGGAAAAGTGGGGGGATTTGGTAAAAGGTCAGGCAGCCAAGCCTCCCGTTGTTCCCTGTTTCGTTTGTCTCTGCGACTGCCGGTCTCTCTGAATTTCTCCATCTCCCTCCCGAGGACTGGAGACGCGGCGTGAGTGGGGGCTGAGGGGAGAGATGAGGATTTAGAGCGGTGTTGGTGGCGGCGGTGACAAGATCTAACATTTGCCAGAGGGTCCAGTCATACACCTCAGCATGGCGGATCCCCACCCCCTGCCAGTATCCACCCCCCCCACTCCACCCACTCACACTCGCCTCTTCCGAGCGCCGTGCCCTCCAGCACCCGCCGGCAGCTCATGCTAGCTGGGCACAGCAGGGTCCGCACCGGCCTGAATAGGCAGCCAAGCGTTCCCCTGGCTCACTGCTGACACACAGCAAACTGACAACACGCACAGCCAAAAACACACAACACGCCAACCGCTGCCGCCACCCGCTGCATGCCACACCAGCCCTCAGCTGCACTCTGACACACCACACAACACACCACCACCAGCCCCACCGCTGCTACATTGGCTGCAGCAACACACACTAGACACTCACCACACACACACACACACACACACACACACACACACACATGGCTGCATACATATGGACGCGCATGCAGAAACACACTAGACACGTCACTCAGCTTCAATGCAAAAAAAAAACACACAGCTCAAATTACAAACATGATAACTCGCTTTTCTTGCACACACACACACTCAAAAATGTATCGCTTGAAAATCTCAGAATTCATGTTCAGCTCATATTTAGAGCTGCAACGATTAATCGATTAGTTGTCAACTATTAAATTATTATTTTATTTATGCATTGCAGTTTCCACTGTTCTACATTTTACTTTTTACACTTTTTATACTCTACACTTTACTACATATGTACCATGTTCTCCCATTAGTTAATATCTTTATTCTATTTGTTGCATTGCCTATTTTTCTTCTTTTCTATATTTACTATCCTTTTTTTTCCAATCCCTTTGTATCTCTGCTGCTATGAGACTGACATTTCCCTACCTATCAATAATTATTTTACTGTGATCAATGAAGCAGTTTGTGTCATTTTTAAGAAAGAATAGTCAAAATTCTCTGATTTCTGCTTCTTAAATGTGAATATTTCCTGGTTTCTTCACTCCTCTGTGACCGTAAACTGAATACCTTTTGGTTGTGGACAAAACAAGATATTTGAGGACATTATCTTGGGCTTAAATAAACACTGATCAACATTTTTCACTGTTTTCTGACATTTTATGAACCAAACAATTAATCCACGAATCGAGAAATTAATCAGCAGATTAATCAACAATGAAAACAGTCATTAGTTGCAGGCCTATTAGCCAGGATTCCTTTTAGCCCCTGATACACATATGATTTATATATTTTTCTCTGTGTTTTATTATGCTTTTTCTGATGTATGTTTTATTATCTGACTGTTGTTTGTTGTCTGTACTTTTATATGAAACTTTTTTTTTAGCTGCCAATCTTGACCAGGACTGCCAGGCAGAAGAGATATTTTATCTCTGTGGGAGCTTCCTGGTAAAATAAAGGATAAATAAAAAAAGAATAGACTTTTGAGGACCTCTGCCTTTGGGAAACACTGATCGACATTTTCTGACATTTTATAGACCAAACAACTAATTGATTAATCGAGAAAATAATCAACAGATTAATTGACAGTGAAATCAATCATTAGTTGTAGCCCTAAAGAGCTCAAATAAAAAAGGATTTCTTTTCATTCATCAGTAAACACAGTTTTTATTACTTCTGTCGAAACAAAAAAAAAATTAGAAACATTTTTCCATTAATTTTTCTAACATCTCTTCAAGTTAAAGACCTGCAGTCCCACTGAATGAGCTGATTGCTCATTTGTTACAAAACACTTTTCAATTACCAGCGTAAGCAAAATCCAGCACTCGTAAAATAAGCCAAACACTTGACCACCGCAGGATTAAAATATCACCCAGTATTACAGGGTAGCCAAGGGGGATTCAAGGGGATGTGGTTTTTATGGAAAAATCAAGACACTACCCTTAAATTGTAAAGCATTATCCATGGCGGCAGATTGGTTCAAAAGTGGAAACGGCAGTGTGAAATCCTACATCACACAAGTCTAAATCCCAAATCACCATGACATTTTACAAGCAGGGAAATCTTTTTTATATATATATAATAAGATCCATCTTGTTATGGCTGCTCATTGACTAACGCGGAATTCATATCCACGGTAATATCTCAATAATAGCCTATTCATCTGAGGGGAACAAGTGCTCAGCATCAACAAGCGAGGGGGGAAAATACCTAATAAAAAGGGAACAGTAACAGCACGAGCAGCTGCGCTGACTGAGCCACAAATACACCTAAATATCCTTAACCACATTACAGCCAGGAAAGATTACCACACTGATGTGTTAAGTAAATACTGAATTTAATGTGATGCACTTATATCGCTATATCTCTCGCCCCAAGTGCTGTACTTTGTTATTTAGAGCCTGGTGATGATGCTCTCACACGCACATACACAGACACACAGAGAAACACACACATAGCAGCGGGGTTTTGGAGCCGTCTCACAGACACAGCCAGAGACGATTTACAGAGATGAGTAGAGCTTCGGATGCCATGAAGGCTGCGAGCACAGCGCACAGCTCCGGTTGTCTGGATGACACCAATGTGTCTGGGAGCTGACGGCCTGACACGGGTTTACATGTCATACCACACACACTCAACACACTCGCAGCAACGCAGGGAGGTAAACAACGGCTGCTTGGGGACTATAGTTTCTAGCAATTTAATAAAAACTCGAACAGCATGCAATTATTTTTTCAATTAATCGCAAACGTTAGAGAGACTTGACATGTTTCAAGAACTCTGGTTCCCACTAATTTCTCACTTTTCAAGAAGAGATCAATAATATATTCAGACATTTCCTGGACTTTTTGGATCTAAGTATTGATCTAAGTAAGACTTTTAACTTATTACCATCATTTCTGTCACTGTTTCTGTTTTTTGTTTGTTTAATGCAGTTTTAAGTATCTTTTACTTTTTTAATATTTATTATCTTTTTGTTTGTTGTTTATGCGAAGAAAAACGCTCATCACAATTTTCCAAAGTCCAAAGTGATGTCTTTAAATCGCTTGTTTTGTCCAGCCAACCGTCCAAAACCCAAAGATTCTTCGTTTACTGTCATAAATAACCAAGAAAAGGAGCAAATCCTAACAAAATGTTTGATATTTTGGCTTGAAAAATGACTGATGCGATTAAATGATAATCAAAACAGTTGGCAACTATCAACTAATTGATTAATCAACCAATGATTGCAGCTCTAAAGCTGATATTGTGACCATTTGTAAAATAAATCGAGCACAAGAAGTAGCTGAATGAAATGTTTAGGGCTGCAACTAACGATTATTTTCATTGTGGTTTAATCTGTTGATAGTTTTCTCATTTAATCATCACATTGTTGGTCTATAAAATGGTGAAAACTGTTGAAAATATTTACATTTAAGAAGCTGAAATCAGAGAATAGATTTTTTTTCTTTAAAAATGACTTGATTAATTGATTGTCAAAATAGTTGCCGATTAATGTAATAATCGATTAATCAACTAATCAATGAATGGACTAATCATTGCAGCTCTAAAGATGATATTGTGCCCATTTGTAAAAGTGATGAAGCACAAAAGTGAATAAAAGGTGTTTCTTTAATGACACATGAAGAAGAAACCAAAGTGTGCGTGAGAGTGTTTGGCTCTACAAAGCTCCTTTTTGGTGCGAGTTCCTCCGAGCCGTCACATTGATTTCCCAGGCCCCAGAATCCCATGCGGCAGGCCTCTCTGCCCTTTCTATCCCGAGCTCTATACTTCCATGACGACACTTCACCTTTAACCTCGCGCTCCCGAGGCCGCGACCCCATCCTCTCTGAACACAAACCAGCCCAATCAGGAGGCTCCGCTCGCTGACAAAAACACCCAAAGGCCTTCGCTCCTATGACAGTGTGTGACATCAGGTCAGATTCCTTTAGCATAACAACTACCACTACGGCCTTCAGTGAGGATTCTGTCTTTGTCAGCACAAAACGCCGTCACAATCCACAGAGAAAAAGTAGGATTTAAAAAAAAAAAGGGGGGGGGGGGGGGCAAGAAAAGGTCTGATTTGACCAGGAGATCTATGGAACCATGGAAAACTTAAAGGGACAGTGCACCTCAAAATCAAAAATGCATATTTTTCATCTTGCCTGTAGCGCCATTTATCCTTCTAGATAGTTTTGGTGTAAGTTGCCGAGCTTTGGAGATATTAGTTGTACAGATGTCTGCCTTCTTAAATAGCACTCGGCTACATTTTCTGCAGTAGAATCTACTGGAACTACTTTCTTTCAACTAGAAAGAAAGTAATTCCTAGATGAGACTGCTCACAACAAGGTCTGTGGATTATCCTGAGTAACCGGGTCATGATTTCTGCAAAGAGACACTGCTGCTGAGTTTTTCAAATGGATTTTTTTGCCGCTTTGAGCACCACAAACCTAGTGCCATTTTGTCCCATTTTATTCAAGAGAAGGCAGACATCTCTACGACTGATATCTCCAAACACTGCAATTCAAAACAAGTTGGATAAATACCTCTACAGGGGAAGAGAAAAATATGTCATTTTGATTTGGAGGTGAACTGTCCCTTTTAGGTTCTCCCTACATTGTCTCATCTCTGTCTTAACTCATAACTAAGACACAGAAAATCAAATAATATCCCTCAACTACAGGAAAGTCTTAATGATGCACAGTATATAAGGGGTAACAGAGGTTTTGTCCCCACTATCCTCTGCCCAAAGGTGGGTAAAGGGCATGTGAGGCTCCCTGCGACCCCCCTACTGCCGCAGTGTGACCTTTCCCTCAGAGCAGGGAGGATATCTGGAGGGAGCGGGGGGCACATTTCTCAGGCAAGGGCACTAGAGGTTATTTTGGTTTGAATTTCCTCTCTGTTCTCTGGCCTGCAACATAAAGGAGGAAGAAAAAAAAAAAAAACCTGCCCGGGCAGGCATTGCCCCCAGCATTCGTTACCTTCTCTCCAGCAACACACCCATTCCCATCCCCTCACACTCATACCCACACACGCGCACACACACACACACCGCACATATACACACACCTCCTCCCCCTCTGGCCACGAGAAGTGCTTAGGAAACCAGACACAAATCAGAACATGGGAAGTGATTTAGTGCCTCCTTCATAACTCACAACCATGTCCAGGACCTGTCCAGCATGTCATCCAAGTCGGTGACATATTGATCTACTTCGCTGTCTCTATTTTGTTTCAGTAGCACAGTGCTGCACGCTTTGTTTTCACCTTTTTCAGAAAGAGGTCAAACACACATGAAAACAGTGGCAATTCTGAGATCACAATCAACTGCAAGACAGAGACTTTTATTTTGATAGTAAAAGTAATTAATGCTTTAAAATCTGTTTTGACAGAACAGTGTCATTGTTTGCATTGCAATGATTTATCAGTTTGAGGTTGTTTTTTTCAAACTTCTCTGCTTCCAGCTTCTTGAACATGAACATTTTCTTGTTTTTTATGCCTTTATGAGAGTAAACTGAATATCTTTGGGTTGTGGACAAAACAGTGTGGACGTTTGAGGACATCAACTTGGTCTTTTTTCATTTGCTGTCACTTTATAGACCAAACAACTAATAGATTAATCAAGAAAATAACTGACAGATTAATCAACAATGAAAATAACTGCTCCTGATCCATGTATGTTTTGGTATGTTTTCTTTTCTGGTGTATGTTTTATTATCTGACTGTTGTTTGTTGTCTGTACTTTTATATAAAACCTTTTTTTTTTTATTTATGTTTTTTGCTGCCCAGCTTGACCAGGACTCCCAGGCAGAATAGACATTGTATCTCAGTGGGACATTCCTGGTAAAATAGGGTAAATAAATAAAAGTTATGAATTCTGGAAAAACACATTCTCCTGGACCTGCTGCTGTTGTTATTGGAAATGTCACCTGAACACCTGTTTACCACAGACCAGTGTTATATACTACATATTTTTTTTGATGGTTGCAAGAAAAATCCGAGTTATTGCCTACCTTGATGTATAATAGTGCAGGTAAACATATAGGCAGATATATGTGTTCCTCCCCTGCATGGAGTTATTTAATTCCACTGATTCTATTGTATGTGTCTGTGAAGTGAAGCCCAATCTCAAAATGGTTTTGTTTTGTAATCTAAATAGCCTGTTAATGTATGACAATGGCGATAAAGTAAGAAAAAATAAGAATTGTGTAGCAGGAATTGCAAAAAAGAAAAGTAAAAGTGTAAACGGATCATTTTAATCTGTGTATTATATAGGTCCAGTTTAAAATTGATATCATCTGCAGTGTGTTAACTAGAAACACTAATAAGGGACATATTTTAAGTAGATATAGATGAATATGCTCTTAAAACTTCTACATACAGACAAGAATGAACAATAGTCGTGCAGCATGAAACTGATGGAAAAAAATGTCTGATGTTGAATTGAATTATTTTCTCTTCCATAAATGCAAATGGTAGCTATTACCCAGCCACTCGCCTCATGAGCGAAACTACAGATGTTGTCTGAAAGAAAGACAAAAACACACATCTCTCTATCTCTCTCTCTCTTACTTTCTCTTTCACTCCATCAAGTCTCTACTTCTGTCTCCCAGGAGAAACTGCTCCAGTGTCATAACTCATTTGTCAATTCCTCAATACAAATTAAAGGCGCCTGACGACTACCTGTATGGCTAATAACATAACCGCTGCTGGCAGCGTGACAACATCTACACCTCTGCAAACCTGGAAACACACACACACACACACATCACACACACACACCTTTTAAAGCCTCAGCGTGTATCCCGGGCAACATATGAACCCAGGACACCTTTCAGGAGCTTCTTATCAACCTGATGCCTTTTTTTTTTCTTCCCTCTCTCTGGCAGTCATTCAACAAGACAGTGGACATTTGGAAGCATGTCACACACAGACAATCGAAGGTTTCTGTGCATCTCCCGGATAAATTCAGCTTTCCATTCCCCGCTGCATCCAAGGAGAACATTTACCACATGCTGAGACAAGTTTTATTTTATTCTAACACCCTTCCCCAGGGAAAACAAAACACCGGATGAGCTGCTATTTTGAAGAGTCGGAAAAAAATCCAGCAAAGCAAAAGGCCTGACACCTTTGTTCATCTTTTTCTCTCTTCATCAGTCACGAGCACCCTGTTTTAACAGGCTTCCTTTGACTGTCACTAGTGCTCAATGTCTTGCAAAAAGCCCAGAAACACACATGCATGCACGTACGCAGACATAAAGTGCATAAACAAACAGACGCTTTAAATGCACGCTAGCACTAATTATGAGTCAAGTAAATACTCTTAAATATCTTCAACACATTAGAATTAAGTGAGCGTGCTCCACCGAGCGAGACACCTGAGATCGGGGGGTTGAAGCCATGAGCCTGACACCGAGTCTAAATAAATCAAACTTTATGTCTGCAGCTGACAAATCCACACTATCAAGTTGCAGTGTCTACAAACCTGCTCTTCGTCACACACTCTCACGTGCATGCCAACACACACAGATGCACACAATCAGAAACAAACATAGAACAAAAATACAACATGATAATATTAAAAATACTGGTATTTTCAGGGCTGATTTTGCTAAGAGGGACATTTGTTTCTAAGACATCACTCTGTCTCTCTCAATCATGTATTTCTGTTGCTGAAATCAGCACTATAGCTGTTTTTCGTGGCCCAGATGAACCCGTCAATAACCAAGTCAACTTCCAGGAGTAGCCTGAGGATGAATTGTGACTTTTAGAAACAATATTACCAGGGCTAATTGCTATGATTATCATAATGATTATCATTACTGCAGCACAGGAGTGT
The DNA here is from genome assembly GCA_034769285.1 of Lutjanus argentimaculatus. Taxonomy (NCBI): domain Eukaryota; kingdom Metazoa; phylum Chordata; class Actinopteri; order Lutjaniformes; family Lutjanidae; genus Lutjanus; species Lutjanus argentimaculatus. Next base: position 16,818,553 of record JAWZSL010000017.1, read on the forward strand.
GCAAGACGCTTGCTGGATGTGTGTGTTGTTGAAAAAGTCAATATGAAACACCTTGTAATGACAGGTAAGGAACATAGACTGCCCCGAGCTGTTTTTTTTCTTCACATTCAAGCACGTGCCAATCACTTTCTTCTTTTTTTAGCAAAAAGGAAATAGAAATTACTGGTGTGATTTGTGGGGTTGTTGTCGTACTGAAATGTCAAAGGCAGCCAGTCTCGCAGGATTGTTCTCCGCGGTGGAATATCAATACGGCTCTTTCTGTGGATTTAAGTGCTTTCTAGTAGGTGTGATAAGATGCAAGTTCCCTCTTTTCAAACCTGTCAAAGTCGCAGCGAAAGGAGATTTGATCATTATTAGAGCTGTTTATGGGCTGATTACTGAGAGTGAGGAGTGAAACTATTCCACAGGGTCAGCTGTGAAGTGTTTTAACTGCGCTGAAGATAAAAAAAAAAAAAAAAAACAAGTGGCGAAAACAGTGAAAAGTAAAAATAAAAATAACCGAATCACTTCCTACGCCTGCTGGTTGCCTGTTATCAAGACTATGCACGAGTTCCCAAATGAACGGCCAGCTTCTGGCTATGATATACAGAGGATATGGGAAGAGGAAGAGCGTAAAATACTTTTTTTTTTTTTTTTTAAAAAGGGGAAATAATGTTAACTGACACCGTACAAGGAAAGTTACTCACTTACACCTCAGCTCCTCGCCTTCATGGGAGCATAAGATGCCGTGTAGCACACAAGAATGTGCAGGCTGCGAGCTTCCAGCGGCAGGTATGACTGCGCCTTAGTGAAAAACTGGAGCTAAATGCTGTCGTAGAGAGAGGAGGCCAAATATGGGGTCCGAAGGGGGCCATTACTGCAGCACGCATCACTTTAAACAGGCTCACAGGGACCACAGAGAGGGTGAGCTGGGTGAGCAGCTCTGAGAGCAAAACTCCTCCACAAATAAGCACAGTTGATATTTTATTGGCTCGTCTGCGCATTCAAACATTCAGAGGAAGTTAGCAAAAGAGTAATGTGGAATTTTACTGTGTCGTCTTCAAACTGTGGCGAGACGTGTGGCTCATAGCGCGAATGCAAACACGCCTGGGAACAAAATGATCTGAGGTCCCTCTGAAGTTTCACATGACTTCCCACTGAACGATAGAGGCGTTCACCTCATGACGACCAAACTGACCCTTGACCTCCAGCTCTTTCACTTTCACTGCAATCGACTCATCTGAAGCAAACTCCTCTACACACAACACCACAATCCAAAATGCTTAAACTGAGGTTGTCAAAACCACTGAAGTATCGATACTTTCTCAATGCCAGGTGTTAAAAAACAACATTAATAACATTTCATAGTCTCGAAAGGACTGAAGCCACTAAAAAAATGAGTTAACCAGTTAGTGTTTAGTGCCTTTTTTGTGCCAACACTGTGTGCAGGCTGTTATTAAAAAGAAAAAGGAAAAGAATTATCATATTTTGTGTGCTTAGGAGTTTTTCTTCTTGCTATGGTATCGAAAGAGGTATCAAGTATCGTTTTTTATGCTATAATTGTATAAAATTCTTTTATCTTGACAGCTCTAGATTAAATTCTTAAGCAGTTAAAGTTAACTTCATAAAAAACACTTACTAAAAACTAAAGCTAAAACAAAAAAAAACCCAAAAAAACTATGAGCTCTCAGGACTAAACTCACACCAGAAACAGATAATCTCATATTTGGACACAAATGACAGCTAAATTCACAACTTCTCCAGAAATTAAAATGAGAAACCACTTAAAAGTTCTGCGTGTAACTATAATAAATTAAATTTAAATGCATTTTCAATTACATTTTCATTTTTAATTAGGTATTTAAAATAAGGTATCTGTGTGTAAATCAATGTATTAATTACCGTTTATCACTAGTGAATTTAATAAGCTGATAGAATGTTAATTGTAGTAATCTATGCATAATTCAACAACACTCCTGAGAGCGCAAAATAAGGCATATTTATGTAAATGAAACAGTGAGGACAAAAGGAGTTTTTGGAAGTGGACAGGGAGAAAAAACATATTACATCTACCACACTGGAAAACTAAGACATCGTTTAGCTTATATTTCAGATCATTTAGAATATTTATACTGCAAAAAAAAAAAAAAAAAAAAATGTAACAGGTCATGCCATCTTGTGCTGATGATTAAAATGTTATGAGTGGGGAAAAATCATTTCCACTCACATAAAATTAATTTCCTCCTAATGAAAATGATCATCTTTTAAGAGTTTCTTGACCAAGTTAGTTCATACTAATGGACTAATGAGTTGGCTTGATTTATTTCAAATTAGTGTCACTGACATTATCTCTCCAGTGGCAGAATTTTGAGGACTAGCCTGACTGGATATTTTTTGCAGTGTGAAAAAGCCTGTGGGATGTTGGCTCTTATGGAACTACACTGTGGGCTATGACTTATCTTAAATTATTATGTTATTTTTTTCCTTTCTGTGTAGCCTAAGCATCAGATTCAATCTCAAAAATCCCCCCCTCCCTCCCCTTCCAAATACACCTCCACCCTTTTTTTTCATCTTTGCTGTCTGAAGCACTCAAATGAGAAACTGTCAGGAGCCGTGATTTGTGCTAACTAGCTATCGATCGCTCCAGAGCTGCATGCCTCGTGTCCATGCAGGGAGGGCTGAAAGAGGAGAGGAGGAGAGAAGGAGATAGAAGGAGAGAGGAGGGGAGATGAAAAGGGAGCAGAAATAAGACTATTCTGCGTTTAAATAACTACTGAATTTGTGATGTTAAATGTGCTGTGAGCTCCACTGACAATTAAAACAGTGGGAGCAACAGGGTGAGTGTGGCTCACTGCTTATCAGTGTTGGGTTTCCGACTCAAAAGACTGCTCATTAATCAATATCAAAAGTGATGATGTTACTTATCACTCCCTGCCATCAGTGGGATTTTTCCTTCTTTTTTTTTTACACCTCCATGCTCTGTTTTTGTTGTTGTTTTTTTCATGAATTAGTAGAACTCAGTTCCCTGGTTTGTAAATGATCATGGGTAAAAAAAATCATGGGAATAAAAAGCCACAATGTTCAATGATCTGATCTAATTTAGCTGAGAAGACCAGTGGAGAGTAATTGTGATGAAAAGGTAAAATGTAGTTTTGATCATTATGGCTCAAATTAATTTGCACACAGCTTGTTGTTTTTCTATTGATTTATAACTGGGGTGATCAGTGATATTAGCTTATGGCAACTACATCGGTTGAAACGGTTCAAGAGCTGATTAGCAGCAGTGGCATTAGTGTTCCTATCAGACACCCTGAGCTCAGTCTCATATAAACAATGCGCTGCCTGGACTCCAGACTCGGCGCGATGCGCGCCCCCGCCCCTCTCTGCACCCGCACTGATCAGAACAAAGAGGCGCTCCAGACGCGCGAGACGCTCTCCGCAAATATGTACATCCACATTATCATATGTCCATACATCCACATACAGGCCCTTCTGTAGGTTAACTTACGTAGCAGCGTCAACCACCTTTGAGTACCGTAATTATTTTTGAAATAGCCTGAGTAAAAATAATAATAAAGGAAAATAAACCTAAAAAAAATATTAAATGAATAAATAAATAAAACTAACATATTCTAATACGTACAACTTCCCTTATTCTGCAATGATAATACATGTTATTAAATACAATTAGTTTTCTTTTTTCTCTTTTTCTTCTTCAATTACGACTAAAGCACATAAATAACATTAATAAAACAATATAATAAAAAATACTTAAAAATAAAATTAATAAAACAACATATATTATTATTATTATTATTATTATATTATTATTATTATTATTATTATTATATATTGGAAGGAGAATTAGAAGAGGAAAGTAATGCGCAGCTGAACAACATAACAGTAATTATTATTAATATATCTACATTTGAATTAGAGACACCATAAAAATATAAAGACAAAACTAAAAATACATTTGCAGATTGTTATACCTCCGTCTTGAAAAACTTGCCTTTAGGCCATAAGATTTTCCATTTTCCTTCAAAAACTTTGTACTGTAAGGGACTTAATTACTTCCAAAAAATATTTTACACTAACTGGAGTAATAATTCAGCATTTAAAAGTGACTATACCAAATAATACCAACATTTTTAACACTACACAAACTACAATTTTAAACTAAATGCTATTAAAATATTTCTGAAATAACAACTGAATTTCGCACGGAAAATACAATTAAACCTGAATGGCTGTATTAATTTCACCATGATATCTAATCCTTGAAATCCTGTCCTGCCAATCTAAAATCAATCCACTTTCACCGGCTCGTATTATCCCCTGGTAATAACAAAAACAAACACGTAACAAGGCGAGGGAAACCCCGCTGCGCAAACGCATATCCTCAAAAAGCTATTAATCTTCTCAATGTAGTTGTTCACCCTGAAAACCGAGATAAAGAACCACAGGAAATGTTTACTTTTCTGGAGCTGTTCTTTTGAAGTGCCTCGACAATGAAGAACCTTATAAAAATACACTGTAGAAGAGCTACAAGCGCTTTAAACTGCTCCATCCTGATAATCATTTCTTACGTTCTTCAACACGGAGCCAATTTAACAAGAAAAATACCGCGTAAAACGTCTTTTTTTTCTTTGTAAAGACTTGAATAGCGCTACCATTAAATTTATTATCTTCTATAGGCTGAAGCCCTAAAATTCAAAGACCACAGTTAAACAGAGACGGCTGCTTTCTGCCCGACAATATGGACAAAAGGTCCTCTATTATCAGCGTTACCACAGCATTTGAACTATTATTCATGTGATGTTACACTGAATTTCAGGTTAAATACAAAGCATTTTAAGGATGAAAATATACTAATCCTTTGAGCAAAATGGTTCAGTTAATGTAGTCTGTGTTGCATGTGTGAGAGTGAGACACAGAGGGTGAGAGAAGGAGAGAAGGAAAAGTGTGTAAGGAATTAAACTGTGTCATTTACCTTCTTTGCTGCTGTTTTGGCTCTTATTTTTTTCCCATGGTCCCATGGCCTTGTCATCCTCTGACCCGTCCATCATGGCCTTGTCACTGGGCACGTACCAGGTGGCGTGCTGCTCTGCCATGAGGGTGTCAAGGTCAATAGTGCCCATTGAGCCCTTCCCAGCATCCGGGCTGCAGCTTGCCAGCTCATTGTCCCCGTTCTGAGAGGGACAGTCACCGTTCTTTTTGCCATTCTTCATGGCCAGGGGCTGGTCCTCAGAGATACTGAACTGCTGCCGCTGCAGCTGGATCTGGGCTTGCAGAATCTCCAGAGGGTGGATTTCTTCCTGGCCAGAGGTGCTGGATGGGGTGCGTACCTGCTCCACCCCAGGAGTGCCTGGGTGGCTCACCCCGCTGGCCCCTGTGCCCCCACCAGCGTTCAGTCCATAGCTGTCTGGAGTCGAGGTAGTATGATTGTTAATGCCCATGCCGAGGGGCTTCTGTCCATTTATCAGCCCGTGGTCACTCCGCTGCATTTTGGGTGAGCCGGTGATCATAGGGCTGCGGTTAGGCTTCGAGGCCGAGGCCCCTCCTGCATCTGAGCTGGAGGACACCTCGTCCTCGTTGCCATAGTGGGTGCTGACATCGTCAGGAAAGTCCACTCGTGGTGAGCTCGAGTCAGACTTTGCCACACTTTGAATGCCACTGTCCAAAGAAGACATCAGGTCGGCTGGCTCCCCCAACATTATGTCGCCTCCTTTCCCCCAAGAGGGTGATTGGAGGTGTTTCTCATGGGGCGTGCCCCCACCCCTCTCCCCAATGCCAGCTGAGGGGGTCTGCTGGCCTGGACTTACAACAGGGTTACCATTGTCAGAGGAAAAAAAAATTCCAGGGCTCACATGTCCACTGTCTCTTTTTCTCCTCCCTCTCCCTCTCCCACTCCCTGTTGTTGCCTTCCCCTCACTGCACGGGGTAGCGTCCATGTTGTAATTTGGGGAGAGGGCACTGGCTTCCCCCTGCACCGTCTGGCTTTGACTTGCAGGCTTAGAGTTGCTATTCCCGGTGCCAGGCATCTGGCTGTTCTGGGAAGTGCTGCTCTGAAAATATTCAGGACCAGCACTGCCAGTCCCATTAGATGTGCTGCTATTAATGTCCTGCTCTGTCTGACTCAGTTTTCGCTTGCCCTCATTTTGGTTCTTCTTGTTGAATGTTACGTTAAGATTGGGGGCCCCTAGGCTAGCGATCATGTTCTGGCAGGCCGTGGAAAGGGCCGCCAGGCAGCTCTGGCCGAAAACACTGTCTTTAGCACTGGTTTTACTGAAGTTCCCCAGGGACAGCGCTCCAAGCTTACTAACAGACGACCGCTGGCCTGAGGGGAACTCAGACTGAGGAGGGTAGGTCCCTGGTGAGGTGCTCACCCCCTGGGGAGCACTGTGGGCTGGCCCCTGACGGTTAGCCCCCCCATAGGGAAATGTTGGCTGTGCTCCCATTGGAGGTGCAGGGAAGTCAGCTGGCCGCCTCTCTGCTGGTGCATTCGGGTGCCCCGTTCCTGCTCCTGGAGACTGCATCTGTGACAGGTTGCCCATGTTGCCGCTGAACTGTGAGTGCATGCCCGGGGAGTGGAGAGCCTGCACATGTCCATCTCCTGGTATTCTCATGGGCTCTTGCATGCCCATGCCTGGCCTAAACATCATCCCAGCCCCGTTCTGCTGTAGCCCAATATCATGGGGCCCTGATTCATTACCTGCTCCACCCATACGCCGTGACATCATCTCCCCTGGTGGGTGGGACCCTTGGAACCAGGAGTTCTCCTGAGTTACATGAGGATTTTGTCCATCAATGTTAGGCATCCTGCCACCGTTCTCCCTGTCAAAGCTGGGCTGGGGCATGCTCCCAACCGGGCCTCCATGAGCCATTGGGCCAGGAGGTACGTCGCCGTGGTGACCCAGTTGCTGCAGACTGGGCTGCCTCATCCTCTGTTGCTGGTTGCGAGAGGCCATCTGTTTTATCATCATCGCTGCATTCTGACGCTGCTGCAGAGACTGCTGCTCAGGCCCCGGATGCTGCAGCGGACCAGGTGGGAAACCTTCACTCACAGGTGGGGTGAACTCTCCAGGCAGGCCCGGGTAGGCGGAGGGAGAGAGGTGGTTATCCATCCCGCCACACCAGCCTTCGCCGCCATGTGCATTTGGAAAGTCAAATCTGGGCCTTTTCGCCATGTTCATATAAGGAGAATCAAAGTGTTGCAGCCTCTGATTCGGGGGCTGTTGGGAGGGAGGAGGAGCTGGCTGTTGCATATTAAACATGGGGTCCCCATAGGGGTGCAGACCCCTATTTTCCAGTCTGTGAATGGGATATTCAAACTGGTTGTGTTGGCCAGGCATCATGACCCCTCCATCCAGAATGTTAGGGTTAGTAGAGCCGGGCTCAGCCTGAGGGGGTCTGGGGAGGCCAGGGGGGCATGAGTTCTGTCTAGCTATCAAACCAGCCTGTTGTTGCTGCTGCATGAGAGGATGTCTCACATTGACCCCCGGCTCCATTCCCACGGGCACCTTCCGGCCGTTTCCAAAACGTTCGAAAAAACACTCCATGCTGAGGCTGCTGGGGCTGCGGCGGCGGCTGGTGTCCCTTAGAGATGCCCTGCATACCTGGTGTCCGTGGCATGCCAGGGTTCCCTGGGAAATTCCCGCCAGGAACTGGCCTTCCCGGCCCAAAGTGGGGTAACTGAGATTCTGATTCTGACGGAGAAAAATACATGTACATCAAAATGTCCAGATGGAGGCTCACTGGGGAAGTTATACTCTAATCCCTCCACAGCTCCCTGGTTGGGCATCCGCCGAGGCTCCAGACCGTGAGACTCAGAGGAGGAGGATGAGGAGGATGGGAGGCCGTGGAAGGATGCTGCTCTGTTAGGTGACTGGTCCAGGGGTAGACAGGGGGCAGGGACAGCATGGCTGCCACTAGGAGGCCCGTGATGCTGGAAGTCAGGCATGTTACCAGGCCGCTGTTGCTGCTGCTGCTGGGGGAAGCCATCCCCTGCCTGTCCCTCAGTGAGAGGATCAAATCCTTCTCCAAAGCCCTGCTGTGGTCCCATGCCATTGTTGTTGTAGCCCATTAGCCTGCCACCATGCAGGCATGATGAGCCTGGCTCTGGGCCTCCAAAGTTCCCACTGAAATGAGGGTGAGGTTGATGGGGATGAGGTTGGTGGCCATGAGGATGTCCTTGGTGAGGTTGCTGGTTGTTAAAAAATCCATGCATGGGTCCCTGCTGCTGCTGCTGCTGCTGGAGTCCGCCGCCTGCATGCATGTCCGAGTGGCCCCGCGGGTGGAAGCCCCGTACTGCTCGCCGTTCATGTTCATATTGAGCCCCAGCATCTGCGGCTCACTCAGAGGGCCCATGCCGGGCTCCACGGCTCCCGGCGGGCCTCCAGCGTGAAAACCCGGGCTTTTATAATGGGAGCCCATGTTCAGTCTCGGTTGGTTTATGTTTCTCTCTGACTGGCCAGGGTTTCTGCTATTAATCTGAGAACCAAACTGCTCCAGCCCAAACATACTCCCCTGCAATCAATCCCACATGACGGCCAGTTTGCCAGACATCGGCACACAGTCTGTTTTTCCGTCTGTCCCCAAAAGCAAAAAGCAAAAAAAAAAAAGCTATACAAAAAACTATAATCAAATGTTACGGATTTATCTACTTTAAATGGTCAAACTCACCACATAAGTTCTCATTGTTGTGGATCAATTGTTTTTGTTTTTCAACTTCTCCAAGGACGCGGAGAGGAGGAGAGAGGGGACAGACAGTGTCCAAATACGCACTCAAACTGTGTCCCTGTTCCCGTCTTTACGCGTGCACTTGACTGCTCTTCTTTTTGTCTTTGACTAGGCAAACAAATATAAAATAGTGCTGTTTGACTTGCTGCATGACTGACCTATAATATTCCAAAGTTTCTCTGTGCGCATTTATTCTTCAGGGCGAACATGACACAAAAACATCTCGCTGACAAACTCAGAGGAGAGCGCACTGGAACTGGAGCGATCGAACAGGGAATATGGCAATTTCTGTCAGCTAATTCATTATTCCAGTCCGATGTCAAATTTCCCAGAGCGACTTTTTGTACAAGGTCCCATTCTGGAAGCGAGAAAAGTCCATTTCGAAACTACCTCTGCGGCTTTGAGGGGAAAAATCTTGCTTTAAAAAATAAATACTGTCCACGGATGTCATTCAAAATCTCGCCCGCTGCCGAGCAGGCGTGTAGCCACAAGTCCAGTGTGATGGAAAAGTCCACAAACACTGGATCTCCACAACCGAGGCGCAGGAGAACCGGAGCGTCCGAGCCCGGCGGAGCAGCGCGGTGTGCACTACCCGCACTCCACAACTCCGGAACGGCTTGACAGCATCCTCCACCCGCTGCCGCTCATGCGCCCTGGAGCGAAGCGCCTTTTGCCTTAAAGTCCCTTCAAATGCGCTTCGTTCCTTAACGCCCGCGTCCCTCCGCTTACCGACTCCTGTCTGCTGTGGTCTGAGTGCACTGGGGAGCGATTCACAGATACACTCACACTCACACTCCGCTCACTGTGCCGCTTGGCGCTGTGTGAGACCAACGCGTCCAGAGGAACCAGCAACAAGTTTTGCATTTCTACAGCCGCTTCCATCCATGAGGTCTCAGCCAATCAGGAGGACCAAAGGAAGCTTCGGGGGCGGGACAAGTGGTTTTAAGGTGGTCCACAGAGTCAATGAGATTGTAAACGCTTGTGTGTAAATCAGATCTTAGAAATGGCTTTCACTTAAAATGGACCAAAACATCGAGCAGCAGTACTTTCACACTGAAACTCATCAGAACTGGATGCACTCTTACAAAGTGTAGCTTATAATATTTTTCTTCAAAAATCTCATGATATTTTTTTTTTTTTTTTTTTTTTTTTTTTTATGGGACAGGATTGTAGATTACAACAGTTCTGCGACTGGAATAAGTGTTTTTAGTGAAGCTCTGCACACTGCTCTTTTGTATGCTGCACCTCTTCACCTGTGAACAAACCTCTTTTATCCTCTGTAACCACTGAGTTACAAGGGATAAATGCAGTGACCAGCACCTCAGATGACCTGCATCATGTTTTCACCAACATATAATGCAAAAACTGATAACTTGATAAAAAAAAAAAGACATATTTACACCACTGACGATCTGTAGTTGAATGACTACGTGAGCAACCAGCTGTTTATTGGGTTTAATCTCATCTTCAATCAAAATATATTACATTATTACCATTTTTCACCTAAATCTATCTATCTATCTATCTATCTATCTATCTATCTATCTATCTATCTATCTATCTATCTATCTATCTATCTATCTAAAATATCTAATATAAGCTGATATTGATGTTGAAATAAAGATATAAATTAGATAATATTATAAACTGACTCACTGACCCTTGTGACCAATCAGCTCGCACCTGTCTGTCTGTCTGTCTGTCTGTGTGTGTGTGTGTTTGTGTGTGTGTGAATCTGTGTCCCAGTGGGGGGAGAGAAAAAAAAAATCCTCCTTAAAAGACCATCTGAACTAAATCATATGGATGATATTGGGCTTCGGTTCCGATAATCAATAGCATTCTCTCAGCATGATAGTCTGTAAAATAGAACATTTTTGCAAGGCCGAATTAGGCTAATTTACTTTATAGATGAATCAACTGTAAGGGCCCACAACAGACGAGGTTATCTGTGTGAGGTTAAGTGGTGCAATAACCTGAGATAAGAAAGAAATTATTGCAAATAAATCTTCATGTTAGTGTGAGACAAAGTCCCAAATAAAAGAAAGTCAGCCTAAATAATGTGTAGTTATGTTTTAATAAAACAATGACCTACTTTCTGATATATTTTGATTTAATTCTATAGTTTTACATAACGTAAAATGTTTTATTTGCTGATATAATTCAGAATGTGTCCCAATGTTGTCCGTCACAAACCCGTTTGTCTTCTTGTGTGTTTATTTAATCACTTGTGAAGTTTCTGGGTTACCTCGTATCTTCTTCTAGTGAATTTTGACATATTCACATCCCATTTTCCTATGCAAAATTTTGTAACTACTTCTTTAAAAAGAAATATGTATTAAGATATTTTAAATCCTACAGTGACTCCAGGAATGTGTGTAGGTGTGTAGTTTTTTCACCAAAGACTAAAAGAACTCTATGTAATTATTTAAAATAAAGCAAACGTGGGAATGCTGAACAAAATGTACATCATCATGGATATTTTCTTCGGTGAGAGGAGAACAACATATTATCCTTTTCCGACACTGTGGACAGTGGGCATTCAGAGAATTTGGTGTCAGACAGCTCTGTACCTTTGAGAGGAACCAAGAGGACTTTTACCAAACAGACACAGTGCCACCTAGCGGCCGGCGTCGGAGAGAGCTCAGCATAATTGCCCACTTACAAGCTGAAGCATTCAGAAAATAATTTTAGATATAAATGAGGCGTATAAACTGGTATACACTGTAAATGCAGGTTTCAAATCTAAATATGAATATATTGCAGATAAATATTACATGTTTGGTTGTTAAATCATGTAAAATAATAGAAAATAGTTGACAGAAAGAGTGTAAAGATTCACTATCATTTGGTGAAATCTGATGTTTTTTTCACCTGTTAAAAGAGTGCACTGTTTTACTTTGAAAAAATCCGATAGATGCTTAAAAAAAACACTATCTCCGGTCTCTGTCAATTTAAGGGAACCCAATGAATTCAGTGAAAGTCAAGCAACATTAGGGAAAATGATCACTACAGTCAACACATTTCCTTTTATTCTACAGCTGGGAAATGGAAAGGAATGTAATGTACATTCATGCAAAATCATAACATACTTGTTAAGAGTGCAGAGATCCATTATTACTTATGAAATCTTGCTCGTTCCTCGTGTGTTAAAAGAGTGCATTGTTTTGTTTAAAAAAAAAGGCTTTAACAAATGCTTTTTAAAAAACTGCATAAGGAAAAATGATCACCTACTAAAGTCTACATGTTTCTTTTTCTTCTTGAACAGCCCTAGCTGAAGTGAATGGGAAGGAATATAATGTCTTTGTCTTATTTTTCACAATTAATTGGTTTATACTTCATGCAAAATCATGATAAATACATGTTAAGAGTGTAAAGATCCACTGCCACTTTGCAAAATCTGTTCTTTTTTCATGTAGTCATTGTTTTATTTTGAAAAGAAAAAAACTACTACATGCTCCTTTTTGTTCCTGAACTACTCCAACAGAAGTAAATGAGATTCTTTTATCTGAAAAATCTAATAAATGCTTTAAAAAAGTCACCCCAATTGAATGCTGTTATTTTAAGGGAACCCCAAGAATTCAGTGAAAGGCAAGTAGCAAAAGGAAAAGTGACTACTAAGGTCAACGTGCTTCATTTTCTTTTTGAACATCCCTGGCTGTATTAGGTGTCTGTGTCACTCATCCAGGGGGTCCATGAAAATTTTCAATTCAAATTATCATGATATTAAAAAAATTATCTATTTTACAAAAGGCTTCATAGTTCAAATAATAATATAAATATATATATTTAAATCTAAAGTAGTTCATAGACTATGTTCTAATCTCAACATTAAATAAATTTAAATATACTCGTATAAACCTTCCAACTAAGCATGAGTTACCAGGAACAGATCTGGAGACTGGCACGGGGTAGAAACTCTGAAATCTGAGTGCAAGTGAATGCAGCAAGAGATGATGCTCTTACTGTGTAAAATGTTAACTGTTATCTGTTCTAGCTACATTTAGCTAGATCTAGTTAATCGATAGGTTTATGTGCAATTTAAAAAAAGACATAGTGGGAAAAATGTTTGAAGATTTGAAAATAAAACAGTTTGATTTCTCCTGCCCATTTTAGATATTTTTATTAAATGCTTTACTCGTGCACCACAATAATGTAATGTTTTTGAGTTAAAATATCTTCATTTGGGGGCTTTAACAAACAAATATTATGTTATGGGATTGCTTGCAATTAAATTGGCATATGTACCCTCTTACATCCGAACTGAGCGTTACCCACACAGTCATCACGTCACCTCTTAATAGTGAAAACGGTCTCTCTCTACATGGGTATTCTGTGGTGCAAATACTTTGAATACATGTCTAATATCTTTTCAATACATTTCTCTCTTGTGTTGTTCTTTTGCATAACTAAGTAGAAGTGTAAAAAAGACATGCATGGAGCGGCTACCAGTATATTTTCTATCTTGTAAGGAGAAAAAATTGAGAACCTCTGCAGTATACTACTCACAGAAGCAGCCCTGCACTTAAAGGAGAAGGCTGTACATCAGGGCTGAGGCTGGGGACAGGTCAGGACAAGGCATTGAAAGGTGCTGAGAAGGAGTCTGTGTGTATATCTGGAATTTTAAGGGTGTGGATATGCAATCATTGCAGCTGAGGGGACAGCAGCTCAGAGCGAGGAGGAGGCAGGGAGAGACGGTGGCTGCCTTTTGGAGGAGACATGGTGTAAAGTACCTGTCCTCTGGAGAAGGAAGGAGACGCATGTTGAGATGTTCTGACGGCTGCTGTGCTGAGAAAAAAAAAAAAAAACAAAAAAAAAACACAGCACCACCTTGGAGTGGCGAAGAGGACTGCCTTCACATCTGAGAGCCAGCTGTGTGTAGCATCATTCGAGCTTTACCCAGACAAACGCAAAAGTGTGTGTGAAGATCAGAGTGTTTTAGCCATCGCTGCTCCAAGATTCATGTTCGTTTCTCACCTGTTATCACAAAAGCCCATTAACAACACCAGAGACGAGTATTCAGCAGCTCAACGGCAGAAAAAAAAAAAATCAAGATACTGTTCTATCTGACTGTAATACTAATCCCCCTGTGATACAGTTCCAGCTCACCCTGTCTACAGTCTTCTCAAATGGAGACAGACAAGTTAAGTATGACAAACCGATGGCATGGTCTCTTTCCCCCTGAGTCCCCAGTGATGATAAATGCAGCTCAGAGCTGCTGCTGAGGCGACTTCATGACAATGGACAGTCTACAGGCTTTCAAGCACTGTCACAATACCACTCTTCTCTGCAGTGATTTAGTGCTCAATTTGTCTCAATATTTTACTCAATAGGACAAGATAGTAGAAGTGGGTGCCCTCCTCTACCCTTAATTCATAGTGTTAAGCTTTTCCTCAGATAGACATATATTACCGTGGGGGTTTCCCAAAGAGACAGTTCCTTCCCTTGTTGGGGGTGGGGGGTGGCAGTGTCCTGTGCAGTTCAGGCAGTGTGGAGCGCAGCCTCAGTGTGTCCCTCCATGGGCCTGTCACTCAGCTGCGCCACACAACTCCCTGGGTCAGGGTGGGTTAAGCAGCATCTGTCATCCAGAGAAGCACCATTGTATTAAGGGGAGGGATGCGACAGAGAACCCCTTCCCACCACCACCGCCACCACCCCGCCCGGCCTCTCCACGTCGGTTGGCTCCACACCTCTTCCAGCTCTCCCAGAACAACAGGAAAACTCCGGAGAATCTCTGGGGCTAAACTTGACCCCAGCCCGGAGGATGAGGAAACACTTGTGACATCACTGCCAGCCCTTGTACGCCAAAAATAACTTTCCTCTCCGAGAAAACCTGCGGCCCCTGAGAACATCTGGCCCCAGGGGAAGATCACAAACTGTACACAAACATGGTGCGGGGTGGACCGAACACGGAACAAAATCTTCACCATGTCAGAAACCTTAAAATTAAAACCATGTCTTTTCACTCAAAAAGGTTTAGTGTCTGGGCAGCCTTAAAAGCTTAAGTTGACTGAATATGAGAAGACAGGTCGAGGTTATTTGTCATGATTCAAAACATACGTTTGTAGACTTGCTACTAATTCAGTTGAACATGAGAAAACATGTTCAAAAATCTTAAGATATCAATGGTGCCTTCACAGATGTGACAGTTGGCAATGACATGGGCACTAACACACCCCCATACATCACAGATGCTGCCTTCTGAAGTGAGCGAAATCAATAAACAATAAAGTTTGAGCAATACATATCTTGTCTTTATACAGTATTCAGTTGAATATAAGTTTAAAAAGGATTTGCAAAATACTGCATTCTTTTTTTATTTGTTATTGGTGTTGTATATACATATACTCACCTGATGTTATTGTGCTATAAACAACCAGAATTATGTTTCATGACAGCATTGTACAGAGGAACGACGAATTAAAGGAAAACACAACAAAGTTTCATGTCTCAAAATGTGTCACCTGTCTGTAAGTAGACTTGGTATCCTATACAACCACAGCTGAGCCAATATCCAACCTATTTATTATGAAAGTAATGTTGTAAATCTGCAATTTGCCACACCTGAATGGTGCAGAAATAGCTTGAAAGTAAACCTTGAAAAGTGTTTGAATTTGACTTGAAAAGGGTAGGAGTTCTGTGGTGAATTTTATTGTATTTTCCATATCTGTAATGCATTGTGGTTTTATGATACTAGATATTTTAATTACACTGTACATGTAAAAAGCCCAGTGAGGGCAATAGCTATAAAGTCTCTGTGCAGCACACCAGTTTCATGTTCTGTCTCAGAACTACAGTAAATTGCATCGACCCTATCAAACAAAATTCATATTAAATAGAGAAAAATAGATACAAGTGTGTCATCTTGTAGCAAGAAATGCAGCAATGTAGTGCAACAAACAACAAGCAGTGCTACAGCTTTGTTTCAGGGTGTTGGAGGCCGATACAAGTCATTCTGACACATTCAAGAATATTGTCCACTTCTGCTTATGTATTGAAGCAATAATCTGGTGGTTTCTGGCTATCAGAGAGTGTTTTTAGCGCTGAACATCGAGTATGTCTTCGGCAACATGCCTGGATGTCCTGCTATGTCAAGTCTGGAGCCTCCCTTTGAGATTCATTTCGTCTCTTCATCTGTTGCCTCATCTATGTAAATGACAGGGGCTCACTCATGACATGTCCCTTCATCTTCTCTGGGTGGGAGACACATGGATGGATGGATCCATGCCTACTGTAGACTACTGTGAGCTGCCACTTAACAGGAGGTGTGTGGGCGAAGTCTGCCCATCTCCGCTTTTAGAAACAGCATTATTTGCTTGTTCTGGGGCAGATATGACTGGTTTCCTTGCAGCAGGCACATGTGACCATTCCTCCACAAACAATAAAAAAAAAAAAAAAAAGGCGGATATCTCAGCCAGCAGACTGGCGGCTCTTCCTGCTCTTTACCACGAATTCCGCTGTTATTGTGCGACTCTTCTGACCTGCAGATCACTGAAAGTCTCGTCCCCGCTGGAGTCACTGATAACTTTTCTGAGGGGATGTTTATCCTGTCTGATGTGCATTTTACAGTAGAGACTCGTACTTTTAGTCCAGCCTCTGGCCTGGTCTCAGCTACACAAAATTCATCCTAACTTAAAATGTTACTTTGCCTATTGTTCCAAAGACAGTGATTTAAACTGAGAAGATAGTTTCTTTGACAGTCATGTCTATAATGTGTTATAAGTGCATTCATAACACATTATAATGCATTTATAACGATTTATAAAATATTAATAAATAAAAATTATCTGCAAAACTTCACAACTCACACCAAAACAATCTAGATGCATAAATATCACCACTGGCTAGAAAAAAAATATGAGTTTTTGATTTAGAGGGTGAACTGTCCTTTTAAGTAACGTGAAAGCCAGGGGATGAAAAGTAACTAAGTATATTTACTTAAGTGCAATTTTGAGATACTTTATGCTACTTTATATTTCAACTCCACCACATTTCAGAGGGGAGTAATGTACTTTCTACTCCATTACATTTATATGACAGCTTAAGATATTTTTCAGAAGATTTGACACGTGGATAAAAAAAACAAACAATCTTTTAAAACACAACAAATTGATAAAAGATTAAACCAAAACCTCAACATAGTTCAAACTAGCTCCACCTCAAGCAGCTACACCAGTAAAATGCTGCTTACACACTTCAGTATTAATGATCTAATAATGTTACAGGCTATATAATACAGGGACCAAACCAACTTTTTATACATTTTACTGTCAATACTTATGTACTTTAACTTATGATGGATTTTTCAAACAAGAATTTTGCCTTTCCTTTTCAATCTAAGTATTGTTACATTGCTGTGGTGGTATCTGAATACTTCTTCCACCACTGGTGACAGTACTGTATATGTTATTAGCAATTTTATGATGTTTAGAAGACATTATTCCATTTCAGAAACTTCTAATTTACCACCTGTCTTTGTAACTGGCTAAAGTTATGACAGTTTGCTGTGTAACCCAGGCCTAGAGCATAAAACATTATAAATGCTGAACTTTAAACACATTTTATCCACCATTTTAACCATTTATATGTTCTAAACCTCATGACTTATGATGCATGATTATGAACATCTATAGAGTATAATGCTATATAAATGCCAACATTTAAAAACTGGACATTTAGAAGACAGCAACGCAAGCTAGTTTTCACATCGGCTGGTACAAGGTTTTAAAAAAGGACAAACAGGACACTGACGGATGTCTTCAGCCGATCTAGAAGCGTGACCACTGCTCTAAATGAAACACGCCCTCAGACTTAATTCTTCAATCACCAACAACCACCTGTATACAAGCAGACAACAGAAGCAGATTTTGAAATTTACTTTCCAGACAAAAATTTATTTGATATTTAGATACAATATGTAGACTTGAGGGCACACAAAAAGATCTACAGAAAGAAAAGGCACAAAATGTCATACATTCACTACCATGTCCCCTGAATTTCAAAAAGCTGATCAGAAAATATTTAAAAGCAAAGCAGTTCAGAAATTAAACAGCTGTAGATTTAATAAATGAGGATTAAGACAGTACAGTTGCTTTGTGAATACTTCCTCTCCCCCATATTGTTGCCATGACAGATGGTAAACCATTGATTCAGGTTGTTCTCTTTAGCCACTCGGTCGTCTATTCAACAGACAGCAGGAATCATTAAGATAGACTTGGAAAATTGATTACACTGAAGACCAATTGTTTCACACCTTTCGCTCTCTGAGACATGAGCAGGCGACCCCAGTACAGTAACAAACACCAAACTGGTTGTCTCATGACTGCAGTAGAAGAGATCAGGCTACATTACAACCACGTCCCATTTTCTGTTTTCCCACAGAAAATGATATATCATGGCAAAAAAGGAAGTCACCTGTAACAATATGAGAAAGATCCTCATGCTGTATTGTTCACCTGAGAAGATTTTGTTATGAAAAGCATTACCTCAGATAACTGCCTCCAAATTTTCCTATATTACCATCGCTGAATTCATGTAAACACTTCAGAAATCCATTCACACTCTTTGGACAAGCCAATAACCCACTACTGAGGAAGTGATAACATTCCCTCATACAGTTAACAGAAAATAAAAACATGAGGATCTTTGAACACAGTATGTCATTACATCTATGTAAAGCTGCAACGATTAATTGATTATTAAATTAATCGGCAAGTATTATGATAATCGATATCCTCTGATTTCAGCTTCTCAAATGTGAATATTTTCTGTTTTCTTTACTCTCATGACAGTAAACTGAGTATCTTTGGGTTGTGTGCAAATTGAGATATTTGAGGATGCATTTTGGGCTTTGGGAAACACTGATCAACATTTCTCACCATTTCCTGATATGTTATGGACCAAATAACCAATCAATTAATGGAGAAAATAATTGACAGATTAATTAACAATGAAATTAATCGTTAGTTGCAGCCCCACATCTATGTCTTGAAAGGAAAATAGATCTCTTAAAATAAAAAAAAAAAAACCCTAATTCCTGTTGCACAATTTAAGACATTAACACACACACACAAAAACAACCTCAAAAACACGAGTAAGGATCAAATGAGGAAACCACTTGTATGTAACACTAGTAACACTGTATGCAAGTGCCACATGATTCTGAAGCCCAAGGGGAGACAGTGCACTCTGGAGTTGAAAAGTCATTAATATGGCATATCCATCAAATGGCTGATGTGAGGCAAAGATGTAAATCTGCAGGCCTTTGCAGGAACAGCAGCGTACAGGCTGTCCCCCAGCTGCAGCTTACAAATTTTTGCTTGCTGAAGGAATTGCACTTGCTCAGGCGCTGGGAAACATAAAGGGAATCACACGCAAGGAAAATAAAGACAACTTTGCACAGACTGCCATGATTTACTCCTAACAAGTAGCAGCTAATAGCTTGCGCTAACCTTTTAAGCGTCAGGAAAAAAAAAAAAATTGCCAGTCTAGAAATGAGGGAGGTAGCTAGAGCAAGAGCTGGCAGCAGAGGTCCGATAGTTACAAAAGGTCCGGAGATTAAGGCGAGCAGTGTGGTGCTGGTGTTGACTGGGCACTGGTAAGGCTGTTACGAATCTGTAAACACACCGAGAATGACGCAGAGGAGGAAAACAGTCTACCTCAGAGAACCAGATGAGTGAGACAGGCCTCTGGGGTGGGCTGGGGTGAGCGGTGCGAAGCAGTTTGGCTTGTGACAGAGGCTGGAGGGGTGTAGCACCATCTGTGGCTGTTTTTCAGTGCAGTTTTTTCTCTGGGGACATCTGTTAGGGAGGTGAATGCTGTGTTGTATGTTATGTGTGAACGTCTACAGAATAGGGAGTGTGTGTGTGTGTGTGTGTGTGTGTGTGTGTGTGTGTGTGTGTGTGTGTGTGTGTCTGTGTGTGTGTGTGTGTGTGTGTGTCTGTGTGTGTGTGTGAGCTGTAAACACTTCCAAAGTAACATCCTTTTTGCAGAACAAGCTTGCTTGGATCTGCCCAGCTTGAGCTTTTGAAGAGATCAGTCACCGCAAAGGCATCCACACCTGCGAGTGTGCGTATACGTGTGAGAATGAGTCGTCCTCGTGTGCGTGATGTATACGTGTGGGTTTCTACTAAATCTGTACGAGAGTGAGAGTGGATACCTGTACGGGCATGATTGTCAGTGTTAATAAGATGCAGTGCTCTGGGTAAGGTGGGGTGATGGAGGGGGGAAGGATTACAATAGGCCAAGGCGCCAAGGGTGTTAGTAATCTCTTAATGGAGGCTGTGGCAGGAAGGAACATGAGTATGACAAACAGACAGACTCATGTCGGGGAATGCAAACCGCAGAGCCGCAGTGTGTACAGTGAAAAACCAAGGAGGAGACAAAGAGAGGTCAGGCAGGGCACTTTTAGAGGAATGTTTTGGAGATAACAAGAAAAAAAATCAAAATAATACAAAGGGAATATTTGGTCCATCACCTGCCACTGTGGGATCAAGCCAATGAAAATTGCTTTTTTGTGAAAATTTTCTCTACTGCGAGTCGCACCTCTTCATATCTCTTCCAGAAGTTCAGGTAAAAAGTGGCACCAAAGGAGCCCTCTTAGCAGTCTGCGTCGCTGCTGCTGTCATCGTGGGTGTTTAAAAATCCTTTTGCCTTTTCATGAGTCTGCGGCGCTGGTTCCTCGTGTTTCACCCCGTTTGCGAAGCTGTGGGGGGAAAAACAGGAAAATAAACACCAAGTTAGATTTATGGAAGTTAAACAGGTGAGGGCAGGTTTAGTGGATGCTTGCATTCAGTGGAGCCCTTCACGAGTGGTTGCTGGTTCATTTTTATTCATTAGACTGAGTTTTGCTCCTTGCATTATAAACAGGGATGTGATGACACATTTTCCACTGGATTTTTCTATATTTTTACACTCTTATAAGGGTTCAAACTATTAAGTAGAGTCAGATAGCTCTTAACTGATTCAACTTCTTACAGCCCGTTTGTTCTTGTTAAAGTTGGACTGGTTATTGATTTTGTATTCAGCCTTTACATTGTTTTGATGACATTTTCAATGCTTTTATTGAAAACTGTATTGGGCTAATAGAGTCATATAGCTCCAATTTTTAACTGTACTTGCTGTGTGTCAAAATTATTTACATAGCTTGACCCTCTATCTTCATAGAACTTTAATGAGTCTCTGTATGTTTTTTATTCCTCATTTAAGGACAGATATAATGAGAATATTTGTGAGTTTCTTAATCTGAATTATATAGCTCTTTTTATAGTTTCATGCTATGTCTCTGGTCTTGAGCAAATATGTGTATATATTCATTATCTTTCAGCTTGTGATATTTGTTGTAAAAAATAATAAATCTGATATGTACAGTATTTTATTTGTATAATTTTTAACATACTTCTGCTTCCTTCTTTAACAAAATAAAAGTAGCCACCTATGATATGCAAAAAATTGGCATACACTGTCAATCACAAAACAAAAACAATGCAGCACTCAGTAGAAGCCCGTTTATAAAATAAAAATATGAAATAAAATCATAACCATGTAACATCACAGTAGATGTTGTTAGTCAGGTATCGAGACTTTTTAAAAATTTCCAATCTTCCACATATTGTTACATCTCTAACCCCCCAAAAAAAAAAAAAAAAATTCCTTTCCATCTGCAAACTGAAATCCTAGCCTTTCTTAAAAAAAAAATCTGCTCCAACAACCCTTATCAAGCCCCTTGTTTGTCTTCTAGGTAGATAAAAGCATCACTTTCAAATTCTCCCACCCTGAGGCTGATGGCTTTGGAAAGTCAATTAGTGTTAGAATCTGATAGCCGAACACCTTAATGGAACAGTTCAAACTAACAGTGGCTCTAAACAGAGGAATAGACAGATCTGATGAAATGGCACGAGGATTCACCCTCCCACTTCTCCATCCTTTTTCCACCCATCCTCCCTCCCTTTTTTCTCAATCACAGCACAGACTTCTTCTCAACTGCAGAATTCCATTTGTATGTTAATGAGGGAAAAAGGAGCCATCTTGAAGCTACAAGCCAACCCCCTCTTCCCCCTCTTTTTTTTTTTTGCCCTTTCCTTCTCTCATGCCTCCCCCTTCTACACCAACTGCACCCGACCAGTTACACACAAAAAAAAAGTCTTGTAGACCAATGTAGTCTGGCCACCATCGCGCACACTGTGCCGTCCCGTACAGTCCAAACTGTGACCCCGCTGCCCCTCGAGCGCAGAGGTTCAGGCTCGTCGTTCTCCTCACCACAGCCTTCTTTGATGGCACCCGCCTGTTTACTTACTCCAAGGCAAAATGGGAAACACATGCTGAATTGGGCGAGATGTGCGAGAGGGGGGTGGCTAAGCACAAAATGCTGTATGTTGGTAGTAAGCCAGGAATGTTTGAGTCTGGCCTACTTTGGCCAGTCCAGCCCGGATTCCTCCTTTTTTCTCCTTGTACGGCCAAGAGCTCCTAAACTGATATTCAGAGCTGTTCCAAGAGCAAACCAGCGGTACGCTTTTACAGAGAATGTGATTCACAGAAATTAAAGGCTGTGATTTCAAAGAGGACTGTTTTTCCTTCTTCTCTGCCTGGTATTCCTCTATAGGGAGGCTCTGGAGTGGAGGTACTAGTCTGTATGTTTTTAACTGCTAGCCACCTCTTAAAAAAAAAAATAACGTGATTCTGAGAAAAGTTTGCACAGATGTCTGGATATATTCGGACGACAAGGCACTTGCATTCACAATTGTGCACCGATACTAAACACACACTTGAGGTTTAGATTTCACTAGGGTCAGCAAAACATCTAATGACCTAGCACATACATCATATTTCACTAAAATCTGGCGGTACTGATTAACTACCTCACCGTGCGCTGTGGAGATGAATGTGAAAGCATGCACACTGAGCACAATTAGACATAGTGGACTAAAAGCTCTTTAACAGCACCAAACAGTACAGTGAGTGAAATGAAAGCAGCAAAGCTGTGCAGCAACACAGAAACCCCACCAGAAGCTGAGAAAGCATCTAAGAGACCGACCTCTACCAGTGAGAACTTACACAGCAACACTAGACCTACGCCCGGCCTGGCTACGCATCTGTAGCCTTTGTACCTCGCAGAGAGCCCTTCTTACGCATCTGGACAAAAAGGGAAATACAGTAAATCACAGAAATAAGGATTAGGAAGCCAGTGGGGGCAAGTAGGACCGAGTAACCATGGAGAAGTTTTTTTTACAATGAGTTTGTTTCTTTGCATCCCAAAATTTATCCTGAATTGTTAAAGAAGTCATATTTTTTACTGCAAAACAAAGCATACTACATTGATTGAGGTTACACTTAGCTTAACTCAGTTATTGATAAACATCGTCCACTTTCCAGATTAAATCACTCTATCACTGGCCTCCCAAACGTATCACAAATTTGAATAAATCTGGAACAGAAAATGCAAATGAAAACTTGTTTCAATCCACCTATGTTATGGTGGATTATTCAGAGTTGGTTCATTGAGATGAGCAGTAGGTGACGCCAATTTTCCAGTCAGAAAAGCATCATACCATTGCAGAAGAAGGTGCGCCAGTCGAACCCTGAACAGTTAAAAACAATGTAGAATACAGGATTCAAATATGACATTTGTTTGTTTTAGAGAGCAACGATTCATTGAATAATCGATTATCACAATAGTTCGCAACTGGCAGCTGGTTCCAGCTTCTTAAATGTAATAATTTGCAGATTTTCTCTGTCATTTATGACAGTAAATCAAAGAGTCTTTAGATTTTGAACTGTTAATTGGACAAAAGAAAACAATCTGAAGGCGTCTCTTCGGGCTCTGGGAAATTGTAGTGAGCATTTTTCACAATTTTGATATTTTAATTGACAGATTCATTTAAAATGAATATAATGGTTACTTACCTAGTTTATACCGTGTATTAATGTGAAGAGGATTACATTATATCTTTGTGGGACGAAACCTGAAGTGAACATAAACACGTTCTTGCCAAATTGAATTTTTTCCCAAATTATGGTGTTTCAAGCAACTTCTTCTAATATGACAATACAAAATGTACATAAAAATTCATTAATGGAAACAGGGATGCGCGATTAGTTGACTACACGATTAAACGTTCGCCACCCTTGATAGTCGGCACCAGAAATACTAGTCGGTTAAACTATTCATCAACATTTTATTCATGCACAATGTCAATTAACTGTTGCCTCTATGGTTATGCAGCCACCCGCTACTAGTCGGGGCTGCAGCCCCATCAGACAGCAGCCCCTCTCGCTGTATGCCCCGATGGCCCAGGCAATCTCGAATGTTTTTAATCAGCAAAGTTGGACAGATGACAGCTCATAAAACCATATCCTGATCACTTCAGAATATTGGAACATACATGGTTCAGAACAAAAATCTACTTTCAGCTCAAAATGTTTTTATTCAGGTTGCAAATTATGTAACAGAAGAAGTCCATTGGGAAATAACAATGAATATTATTGTAGGACAAAGTTACATGCAAAGTTTAGCACATCAATTCAAAATATTTTAAAGGATTAAAAGTCACATTTTCAGCGACCAGAAAACTGTAAGGATTGTGCAAACAAATGCAGTGGGGGGAAAAGTGGCCAAAATCAATATTCATACATACATGCAATGCCAGAGAGTGAACACCCTTGTGGTTGGAGACAGTTCTCTGCACAAAACCCGTCACTGATAGATATGTACATCATATGCATGAGACATACTTTCAATCATGGGTAGTTAATGCACTCACCTCGTCAAGCTCTCTCTGCGTCTCCTCCTCCATCCGCCGGATATCATCCATATTCAGGTCCACCCACTTATCGATCATGCAGAAGAGCTGGCGGTGGAAGTTGGTGAAGATCCTCTTCTCTTGCTGAGGGGGACAGGTGGTAGTCTTGGTTAGGGCTGGGTGATATGGTTGAAATCCATACCACAATATTAAAAGGAGCAATTGCAGGTGCAAAAATAAGACAGCTGTCCAAATAGTTGGAGCCATATGAAATCCTATTTAATATACGATTTATGGTTGAAGCGAGTAATACTGTACATGATGATGAATATATATTTTTACATTCATTATCTGGTGCAATATAAGCTAACTGCTTCTCAATATCACGGCAAATATTCCTTCAATGTAAATGCCAATACTACTTTTTCTATTTTAGCTTAGTGTCTAATTACCAAGCCTTACTTCTATTAGGCACCATTTTTTTTGCCTTTACTCCTTATATGCTTCATATTTTTATTATGTCACTTTACATTTGATACTCTACTGCTCTACTGCACTAAGAATTTCCTTTAATAAAATAATTAATTTCTATCTTATATTTTGAGGCACAGTGCACCTTCTGCAAACTGGAACTCAGAGCCTGAATACAACACATGAGCCAAGACAACTGATTGTGTGATGTTTAACTGTGTCAACATGTTGGCCTAACCTCATGGATGAAGTTCTCCACCCTGTTCTGCAGGCCCCACCACTTGAACTTGACTGTGACCAGTTTGTAGGCACACATCTTTGGGCAGTCAGTGTTGGTAAGCAGCTCTTTCTGTGAGGAGAAGAACAGCAAAAGCAGAGGAATGACAAGACTTACAACCCATCACTTTTTAAAGCGCAGCATCAGAATAAATAACAGTGAAAACTTGACAGAAACTTTGCAATGAGAGAATAATCGTAGAAACAGCAGAAGGCAGAGAGAATATTATTTTAGACTAATCTTGGCTGCATTCAAAGCTAAAAATCATTAATACATAATGCTTTGGGTATGGAGCTTGCTGAAATAATTATCAATATGAAGATGTGCTGTGCAAAGATAAAAGTGCCCTAATCTACAACACACTTTCTAAATCCATCCACTGCTTGCACTCTGCCTCCCTCTGAAGAAGAGAAGAAAAGACGGAGGGGGGTTGGAGCAGAGCAAAGTGGATAAACTCCAGATGAAGGGACCATTTCTCTGCCTCCGCCCTGACAGCGACACCATTCCCGACAGGCATGCCTTTGTGGCCACGGAAGGCAGATAAAACGGTGCTCGCGAAGCGATAAGGGCGTCGCGGTGCAAAGCTGGTTACATTATTAACACCTAGGACCTGCTCGCCCCCAGAACACACACACTCTCCCTCCGAGAACACCTGTTTAATTAATCACTTCATTCTGGCTCGGTATTCCAAGAGAAAATGCCACAGACCCGCCTCAATCACCCTCATCCCACTTCCGTTTGATGCCACGATCATGGAGGAGAGCGAGAGAGGGGAAATGAGAAACATTTCTAAATTTGCAGTGGGTTTAGAAAAGTTGTCATCGCTAAAGGAGAACTTCACATGAAACGGATTCTACATCAAAACACTTACGGTGACATTTCTTCTCTCCCTCTCTGTGCCCCACTCAAAGGAGCAGAAGTTTTCAGAAATACAAAGGGTACCGATATGCAAGCATGTGTGCATGCAGAGATAGACAAGAGTTTTATTGCTCTGAGAAGCTGGCAGAAATTGTGCCTCTGTTGTCACATAACTACTTTTTTTTTTCCTCCACCTTTTCAAAAACAGTCTTTTTCCATGTCCACAGCGGACGGGAAAGTGATCTAATTAAAAACACAAAATAAAAAGTTGTGCTTCTTTATTCATACTTTTTAAAGCTGTTTGGCTGGCTTTGTTCTGTGAAAATTCTTGAAGCAGAGGAAAGTTTCCCATGGTGAACTTTGAGGGCTCCACAGCAGAACAGAAATCCTCAGTGCTCTAACAGCGAGCAGGACCTGTTTGTGAGGCTGCAGGGTAAGGCAGGGTTTAGAGGGGAAAGCAACAAAACTCCTGACAAAGTTTGTCTGTCTGGATGAGCTGCGTCTTATTGACTTATTACTCTCTATCAAAAGTACATCAGTCTTTATACAGAATTGCTGCTTGTCAAATCTCGAATCAATGCCCGTTCACAGTCTCTTCCCTGTTTCTATCTTTGTCTTTGTCACACACAAGAGTCTGGCAGATGGAGCTCCTTTATCTGACCTGGCGACTAGAAATTTCTATTACATCCAATTAGAGCTGAGAAAGGGGTGATTTGTCTTCATCAAATTGCAGCCTTACAGTTCACTCCAGTCTTCCTCCAGCCCTGTGCTGAGATATTCTGTTTATTACGGGCGATGGTGGGTGGGGTGGAAAAAGAAATCTCAACAAATCCATCCACATTAAATAAAAATATAAAAAGACAAAATGACCAGCTAATTTCACATCAAATGTAGTAGTGTTATCCAGGGCTGGGCGATATATTGATTAGGGGTGTCAGGATTCAAATTTAACATTATTTTGCACTGATGGTTGTGCCATTTTTAGACTGTGGAGTCTTTATTTGTAAAGATCAACACATCATTGTTTTTACACCCTGACAAGAGTCAAATACATTTTCAAACTCTTTAAAAAGAGTCGAAATACTATCAAGTGTATCATAACAGCCAGAAAGCTACAGAGTGTTTTTTTTTTCTTCCATTGAACATGTGCCAGGTGCCAAAAGCAAAGTGGGTGGGGAGGTAAAAACAACAATCATACTGGGAGAATCACGAATCTGCCTTTGATTTCACCTCTGCACATTTCGATCAATTTTCAATTTAATATTGAACTTGTGGCATGAAATGTGCGATATCGTCATATTGTGTCTTCACTGGTTGCCACTGATTGGTAGTTACATTACTGTAGTCAGCCATAAAGTGTGCAGATAAGCTCAGGATGCAGTATGATAGCTTGTTGTGTTTGCTGACAAAGAATATATATGTACATATACATAACATTAGCAGCTATGAATCAGTATGATTTTTTACACCGTGGGAGAAAAACTCAAAACGATCAATCATCTGATCACGTTACCTGGGGCTGCCAGCTCTGCAGCTTCAAAAGGTATTCGTGAGATATCTGAATTTAGCCCGTTTTAACTTGTCTTTAGCCTGACTCGTACTGAAGCTGCCAACTAGCTAGCTCACTTTCACAATAAACCCCTCGAAGACCTCCGTCACACCCACTTTACCCTCCTTAGAGGGGAAGGCTCAGCCTGCAAAAGGTGCAGTTAAGCTATGGGTGTGCTTACCAGAGGTTTACGAAGTGTTCGGGTCAATGACCAAAGCAAAAAGTACTAATACCAACCCTATTTTGAAAATACTTCACTACAATTTCTAAACGTAACACAAAAATAGGTAAGCATTACAATAAAATTTACTTAAAGCAGCTATTGTGCTCTAAAATGGTCCATGGTAATTTATTTTCTATTACATATTATCTTTCTGGATTAATATTAGTGCTGCATTAATATGTATGTTTCGTTTTACTCCTGCAGATGTTTGAGATTGTGCTCATTTAACTGCATCACATACTTTTGGACAGTTTAATCTACAGCCTTGCATCATATCTATAAGATCACCACAAGTTTGCATTATTTAAGAATTTACAGGGTGTTGCGTTAGAGGAAATGTGTAAACTGAGATATATCGTATACAGCGGAATTACTAAAAGAGATAATATTTAGAAGCAATATCACCCTGTCCTATTGATATGTTTGTTTCAAGCCTACTGCTCTATGTTGAGAGGTTGACATCGTCATTATTGTTTTTAGGCATTTTCCAGACTAGCGTTGGCTTCGTTTTTGGGGTTGTTGGCCTGCTGGTAAATAAATCTTCTCCCAAGTCGCAGCTCTCTTGCAGGCTGAAGCAGGTTTTCCTCAAGGATGTCCCGGTCTTTTGCTGCTTTCATTTTACTCTCTTTACAAGCTTTCCAAGGCCAGCTGCAGAGGAGCATCTTCACAGCATGATGGTTCTACGACTAAACTCAATCTTTGGTCTCAGAACACTTAACCTGTGGTGTTTTGTATGCTGTTTTTACTGCTGTTTTTACTGCTGGTACTGTAAAGCACTCTGTGTACTCGTACTGGGAAGGGTGCTATATAAATAAAATTTTACTTACTTAACTTTCTTCCACTTCGACTGACAGTATCCCACATATACATAGTATAATAATTGTTGTTGCATTGTGTTTCCCATCCCAGCCACTGAGCACTGCAGCCTTGTCAGAGTTGGCACTGACCTCTGTGCGGACGACCGTCTGCTCCAGACAGATTCGCAAATATTCCAGGTTCTTTCCATTTTATTGCAGCCAATCTGACTTAATTTAGTGCCTTGGAAATTTTCTGCACAGAATTATTCAACGTCTTGTGCAATTAGCAAAGAAATGTGTGAAACTACAGCTGTGTATCTTCTCGTGTGACTGACAATCACAGAGTATGTAACCACCTTTAAACAGTCTGGCAAACAGAGTCAAAGACAGGTTGAATTTCTCTTTAATTTGCTGTGGTATTAATTGCTGTGTGTGAATGTGATACATCCAATTTCCACAGCTCACAAGAGCATTACCTTCCAGGTGGGCCCAAGGGGTCCTCTGCCGGTCTTGACTGACTTGAATTTGGCAGGGTCCTCCTCTGGCTTGTAGTCCTATAGTAAGAAGAATTGATGTAATTAATACAATGCATAGCACATAACATTTATCTAACACAAACTGTCCAACAAGATGAGCTACTCTGTATTATTATTTAAATCTTTATTTATTACTCAATTCATGGTGCAGCAATATTCACATATAGATGTTTTAAGAAATCTGCAAGTTTTGTCCAGTTATTTAAAAAAGCAAGATAAAAACATTTTTATTTAAATTACCATAAAATATTTATAAATATTGACATTTAAAGTTACAAGAAGGAAGTTTTAATTGGATAGATCATTAAAATAAAGTTCTTAATTTCCCATTTCTAACAAAGTTTGAAATTACCATAAAAATATTTAGAAATATTTACATTTAAAGCTTCTACAAGGAGGTTTTAATTAGTTATGAAACAGTCTCAGCCCCGATGTGACATACTTCAGCAAACGATACCATCCGCGAGAAGTTATTCTAATGACTGCCACTGGGTCGGGCACTTCTTGAGATCTGATTAAACGATCCTACATTTACATTTTTTCCAGCTAAAGTTACAGTGAAGAGTATGTTAGCCAATTAAAGGAAGCAGGAGGAGATTTTTTATTTAGCTAATTTTATATTTGACATTACATTTTGTGGTTATGATGGAGGAAATACTGCCGCTTTTGTCCACTGAAGCCTCAAAAATCAACAAAATATGAAAATTCCTGTAGTAGCTTTAAGAACTATAAGACAAAGCCATGGGATTCAAATTCCGAGTTATTCTTCATTTATCTGACCTATTTAACAGGTGTTGTCCCATATCTGGTGACCCCTCATACGTAACATATATCTTGTCAATGGCAGGGAAGAATAGTTGATGTAATGTGTCATTATGGCTTTCAGTAGGTTTTTTGGTAGCAGCTCAACAGTCGCTGCCACTGAAAAGCCAAGGAGGACTGCACTCATTCTCCAAAACCTGCCACCTCCCAGAGATAATGTTATGCAGCAAGACCACAACTCAGCCTTAAGTGGCTCGGAGATAAAAGACCATCTAAGGGGCGTTGATGCCACCAGCAACATCTGTTTAATTAGGGCGACACTGGTGCTAGTTCATATAAGTGACTTGCTTGAATCTATCTGCATGTGTGCTGATGAAAGCAAGTATGTGTGCGCGCGCCTAAAAACAGCTGCTCCAACAGCGCCAGCGTTCCAAAAATATAGAAAAATAGTGAGCACATATGCCGAGCACATGAGCACATGACAAAGTTGACTTCACAAAACAGGCAGGAGAAATAGAAATACAAATAAATGAAATGGCTTTCAAATTATCAACAGCTCAAGGGCCCAGCAATTTTAAATAAATCATGATGCGCCTGCAGCTAAAAGCTACTTTTCAGGGCTATCGGCCAACAGGAGGGTGCCAAACGTGTGGAAAGAGATAGAAATCCCTACACGCACACATGCCACACACACACAATAATTTGGCTGTTTTAATGCTGAGAGCTCCGTCACTATAACAATACACTGTGCTGCACTAATGAGGTCTGTGAATCGATATGCCGTGGTAGACGAAAAGGACCCACTCCTCAAGTAAAAGAGTGTGTGTTAGAGTGCGAGTGTGTCTGTGTCATGTGTGTGTATTTGCCTAGTTCCGGCATACGAAGCACTGTGAGCCTTAATTACACTAACAAACTCATCTGTGCTGGCGGTACGCCCCAGGCCCTGCAGCCATGCCTGAGGCTGAGGGCTGATAGGGTCCTCAGACACAACACACTCCTCCAGCAAGGCAAACACCTCCGCCTCGTTAACCAACCCTGCGCAAACAAACACGTACGCGCACACACACACACACACACACCAGTGCTCCTCAGCCAAATAGCCACACACAGATACACACGCATACACAGAGCCACAGTGA
Source organism: Lutjanus argentimaculatus (assembly GCA_034769285.1). NCBI lineage: Eukaryota > Metazoa > Chordata > Actinopteri > Lutjaniformes > Lutjanidae > Lutjanus > Lutjanus argentimaculatus. The sequence continues at coordinate 16,849,620 of JAWZSL010000017.1, forward strand.
AATGAGGCAATGTGATGTCAAATAACAGCAATAATGTGCAACATCTTCAATAAGATTTCAGTAATTCCGAATGGAGAGTTTATAACTCACATTTATACTCTGACATATTACTGAGGTAATCTTAGGATTCTCAAATAGTGCATTTGTATAGTTTTTGGTGTTGGTGATGTTTGTCGAATGGAGACCAAATATAAGATAATTTACATTTGCTAAAACCACAATGAAGTGACTGAATGAATCTACTCTAACCGTCTGAAAGGATTTTCTGTTAGAAAAATGCTAGTTCTTGCCACCCACTGTCAGCCAGAAAGATACGCGTTTCATGGCATTTCGTCTTCTGGCAATACATTTGACTAAAATACATTTGCAGCCTTGGATTCACATATTCCACTAGATACAAGAACTACCTAGATGTATTCCTAGAGGTATTCCAGCACTGTTTACTGTGTGGGTTTTCAAGGCTAGGCCTATATAATATTCCACATTGCTTATTGTACGACGATAGAAAAACGGTTATTGTTTCATATATGTGCTATTGTTTATTTTGTTGTGTTGCAAAATCACTCTTTACAGCGCTATTTTTTTTGTCATTTGGATGCTGCTTTGTATTCTTCAGCACAGCAGCATGCAGGAAATTTGCATGAAGGCAACACAAACAAACATGGGGAAGAGTGAATGTGACACAGAACGGGGTAATTCCAAACAGAGGACTCCAACCAGCCAAGAGGAAACAAGGTGCTTGTATCTAAAAGAGGGGTTACTCCTCATCTCATCATTATAGTGACCAAAATCATCTCTGTTATCATTACTACCTTGCTATTGTTAAATTGTGCTGAAAATGTTCAAAAAGAACTGTTACACACACTGAAATCGTCTCACAAAGTTTTATATCAAAAATCTCAACAATATTGAGATGGCATCATTTTATTGTGATATCAGTGTTTCCACTGATGCAAAATAAACCCACACTGCTGCACCTGCGTCAGGAATGGGTTGCCACAGGGGTCTATCCTTGGTCTACTGCCGTTTACTTTCTACATAAATACCATAATTCTTTCAAATGAATTCTTCAATATCCATTTTTTTTTTGCTGATGACAGTTTTATAAGCCCTGAGTGCACCGCAGCTCAGGCCCTGACCCATCTTCAGTCTGCCTTATCCCTTCTCAATCACAGACTAGTTTTAACTGCAGAAAAGACAATGTATATATTATTCTCCAACTCCACCAGTGACACTAACTATGCTGCCATTAAAACTTTAAATGGCACTCACATTGCTCTGGTTGAGTTTTAAGCCCCAAACGCACTAAAAGCACAAACAGATGCACATCAATGCTACTATTTCGCATTATTATGGGAAAATGTCCCTATTTATATGGATCTATTTATTTCTTTGGTATTATTAGTATTATTATTATTAATAAAATACAGTCCTGAGGGGAAAAATCATCAGCTTTTTTTCAGGTCAATCTGAGGAGGCCAGCGTCTCTTTGTCTGTCACTACTCCAGTCTGTAAAAACCACAGAATTGTACAGTAACATCAGGATTCATGATCCAAAAAAGTTTTTATATCACGTCAACACATCTGTCCATATTCACACGATTTCTCCCTCTCTGCTGCGGGCCTGCTTTTTTTCTCCCTTTTTCCTGGTTTTAGGTGGTGCTGCAGCTCCAGCACCACTCCTCGCGTCCATGCCATGTATTTTGCGATTTTTTTAACGGTTTTATTAATTGCTTGTTCACAGTGTTAATCTCAATGACACTGCCTGACAAAATAAAAATTAATTAAACTGACTCTCACTTGATTTTTAAAAGTGCAATAATCAGACTATCATAACTAAAAATTGAAACTTAATACTAATTGTTGGGAGTTCTATGGTAAAAGATGTAATTTTTGGTTGTCAAAGTTTTGATCATATTCACATTTAAGGCCTATATTTATTCTGTCTGCAACTACAGTTTCCTATTTACCTTCTTAAATGTTATACATTCAAGGTATTACAAGGAGTTTAAACAGTCTCAGTTTATTACTGATGTTCATATATGACCTACATAAGAAGAAAGGTTCATTTTGTCTGAGAATAACTACAGAGAAATGGCCAGTGTTTCCATTTTTCCAGGCAAAATTACAGTGAGTTGTATGTTAGTCAGTTGAAAAGAAGCAGGAGGAGATTTTTATTTAGATAATTTTATTGCAGATGTTATATTTTGACCTCCAAGTGGCTCCCAAATCAACAAAATAAAGTTTGTTGTAGTAGCTTTAATATTTCCGTTACATGCTTAATTGAAATTGTGCACAATGGATCCAACTAAAATGAAAAAAAATATTCAAATGTGAGTATGCACTTTTATCAAGGAAATAACTCAAGTTCAGTTCTTTGTTCTTGTGCAGCAAAATGTGGAAAGACTGGATGGAACAATTATTGTTGTGCATTACTGATCAACAATACAGTAATCAACTACCACTAAAATTGTTTAAGAAATTTCCCAAATAATAAATAGATGATTGTTGCTTTTCAACAACAACAACAACAACAACAACAACAACAAACACTACCAATTGACTGACATAGCCCTTGGCTCTGGGAATTTGGGATGGGTTTTTGTCCTCATTTTATGACATATAGATGACAAAAATAACTGATCGGCACAGACGTAACTGAATGCTGATTTGTTGAATATTTACATTCTTGGGTGTGACAATATTTATGCTCATTAAATCAGTGATTCCGTTCCTATTTATTTATTATCATTTTTTTATTTTATTTTTCAATACTCAAAGTTAAAGAAAAATTTAAAAAAAGAATATCCATGGATCAGTTCATCAACTGCTTAAAGAAGTCAAAAGTAAATGAAAGGATTTGATTAGTGCTCATCAAAAATAAACCAGTAACGCCCAGTTGAACATTTCTTATGTGAAATGAATTGGGATTGGCAGAATCTTTGGTAATGATCAGTTTTGTCCACATGAAGGCGCCAAACTGTGTTTTTAATCTTCCACTGGAAATGTGCCAGAGGGGTTTCTACTTACAGCAGCAGACACTTGACTTCTTTCTGCAATGTCAATGGGCACAACAGATACAGTCTTCCATGTGCCGCTGTCTAGTTTGTGCACCTAAACACCCGAACAGAAAGAAAACTGTGAGAAAAGCACAGAAACTCAAATCCAGTGTTTAAATTGGATATTTGTTTGTTATGATGCAAAGGCACTCACATTTTCTTGTGTTCCAAGGTCCGGTTTGTGCCATGTCTCAATAGTAATGAAGAAATCATCTTTCATATACTCATTCTAGAAATTAGAGTAAAGATAGGATATTACAGAAGTGAATGCACAGAAAATAAATAATAAAGTATATGGAAACGCCTTACAATATTATCAAAATATTCCTTCCTTCCAACGAAGGTTGATAATTTAAGAAGAGCAATGAAATAAAAGCCATTTTAGGCTACCTACCGTCACAACTGGATCAAGGTTAGACATTGAGGAGGGAGAGAAAAAAAACAAAAAGCACCATTATATATATACATATAAAATAAAAACACCATAAATTCACACCGATAGAAAATACAGAGCCATAATGCAAGTAAAACAAGTGTATTTAACCATGAAGAGGAGTAAGGGATTCAGGGTAAAGCAAAGGTAAAGTGATAAGGGGAGGGGGGACTCACTGGTTTTGCAGTACGGGTAGGCATTCCAGGCTTTTTCATGGAATATAAAGGAGCTTTCAGGAGCTAGCATCTTTATAAACGTTGGGACTTTACTGTGGGTGAAAGAGGGTGGGAATCAGTAGATGTAAGTGGAGGAAGGGAAAAGGAAGACAAATTGGCTCAGTTACCAGAGGTTCTACAGGAAAAAAATGTGCAGGTGTAAAATGAACAACTTGAAAAGCTTCACAACAAAGATAAGACAATGCTGCCACTTCCTGGTAGCACAGCGCTATTACACTGTAAGAAGGTAATTATATTGGATCAAACTGTAATAAACAAGGGATGATAAAAAGGAGAGGGCACGTACCTCTTTATGTGGTAGATTTTGTGCGTATACTGTCCTTTCTCTCCTTCTTTTTCATAGGGCTCATTCTTCAGTACCTCAATGCCGTCACCACCACCCGTCTCATTTTTACTTGCCTCAGCCACGGAGTACAGCTGCCCCACTTGATACTGTAACACAAAAACATTTACTTACAGCATAAACAGGAAACAAAGGCTCATACACAGGAAAAAGCTGTAAATATCATTTCCATTTCAGCAAATCTATTTTTTTTTACAAGGTGTGTGTAGCTAATAAACCAGACTTAGTGTTCAGGTTATTTATGCCAATTTTCTCTTAGCATTTTATCTTTGTTTTTCAGAGTTTTAGTCCAGTGGTTCTCAAAATCTTTTGGCTTCTAACCCACCTCATTATAGGTGATAGTCTTAATGTGGACATGATGTATAGAGCTGTCGATCCAAACACTTTTTTTGGTGCGAGTTGCAGAGTTTTGGAGATATCGTCCTTAGAGATGTCTGCCTTAAGTATAATGGGAATAAATGGCACTCTGCTTGTGGTGCACAAAGCACCAGAAAGATATCTCCAAAACTCTGCAACTCACAGCAAAACAAAATCTAGATGGATAAAATGGCACTACAGGCCAGGGGAAAAAAATACCAATTTTGGGGGTAGAATTGTCTTTAAATGTATGAATTTGCCGCTTTTCTTTGTCATTTATGATAGTAAATGAAAAGTCTTTAGGTCTGAAACTGTTAGTTGGACAAAAGAATCAATCCGAAGAGTTTGCTCTGGGCCTGGAGACTGTGATCAGCATTTTTTCCCAATTTTGACATTTTATAGACTCTACAACAAATCAAATGTTTGTATTGTAATGTAAAATGTGTCCTTTTCTGACAGTTTCATATGAAGAATTTTTAAAGGCCTGAAAATGTCTAAGTATGCATTAAAAGTAAAAATTACTGAAAAGTCAGAAAAAAATGGGTGTTATTTTGCATTTTATTTGCATGTCATTTTGAACAGTCATTTCCCTTCCGCACGCCTGCAGATTCATCATGGGACCTCTTGTGGGGTCCAAACTCTCAGGTTCTACTGTTAAGTTCCAGCCCTGTGTCGTATGTTATTGTTGCGAATGTTTATAGTGACATGGCAGTTAACACTTAATTTTTTTTTTTTTTTTAATTGAGCAAATCAGCCAACATAAACTTCATTAGGTGCATTACTGTCTTGCTGTCACTCAAATAGATGCAGATTTATATAATGTGCCAAGAAAAACTACTGCAGAATGCAATAATCAATACGGTTGGGTCAGACCTGTGGCCTTTTTTTCAGTCATGCAGCTGTCAAACAAACAGCAGCTTTCAGTCTGGACAGTCTATTTTCATTTCAAACTTCATGTCTGTCCCACATGCCTCAGGCCAAGTGAACTAGCATCTTGTGTGATGATGTTTGAACAGCAGACAGTGTAACAGAAGGGTGGCTGTTTGTATGTGTTTTAGCTACCACAGCACTTATTAGTGTTGCGAAAGAGAACACTTGTTTTTCAATTTGGAATGAGCTTTAAAATGCGGCACTAATTGCCAAGAGATTTTATCACCATATAAGGCAGCAGGGTGAGTCTGGGATTGATGACATAAAGCTTTGTAAACACGAGGAACAAAATCTGCCCTTGTAAAACAATCAAAAGAATTACAAATTGTGCTTTTTTTGGATAAGACTGTATTAACCCAACTTGTACGCAAACACCGGAAAAGATAATAGCGCGGTCATTATTCACTGCCTGTACGCTTTGTGAGGATAACGCAACTGTGCATTACAGAGACTGGTAATTCCTGTGAACCACCAACCTGTGACATATTTTAGGTAAAGCCAAAATAAAGGATTCATGATTTACTGCATGAGAGACTTACAGGAAGAATAAATTGGGGTGTGAATAGTAAACAGTTGGTCTGTCAATAATGCTACGATAGAGCTGAGACAAACATGAAATAATGAATAAACTAATTCATTACGTCTGCAGAGGCAGCTATGTTTTTGGTTCGGTGTGCTTGTTTTTTTATTGGCTCATCAGCAGGATTACGAACAAACACAATTTTCATGAAACTAGGTGAGAGGTGTAACATGGGCCAGGGAAGAACCCATTAAATTTTGAAACAGATCCAAATCACAGGATGGATACACAAATGTTTTCTCACTTAAGTTAATATTGCAACATACTGTAGGTCAACTGTAACACCGGCCTCTATGGCAAAATGAACTGACTTTGTTGCATATGCACAAACCTGTCATAATTAAGGTGAATGGTGTGCAGCAACTTGACATGCAAAACATGACGGCTACCACAAATATCACTATACAAACAACCATAGCATGTATGTAAAAAACAGACTACTTAATGAGCTTTGCTTTCAGTCAATATAACCAAAATAAACCCAATTAAGGGTTATCATAGCGCATGTATAACAATCACACACATCCATGCAGATTGTCGATGCTCTGTCCTAAAATATGTTGAAGGATCCACCATTTTATGCTGTTACATTTGTGACACTCACTATTACAACTAGGGATGCACAAGCTGGATTTTTTCCAGCCCACACAAATAACCGATAATTACCTGCTACTCACGGCTGATACGATAACTGATAATTTCACATTTTTGAACTTTAAAAAGTTCATGTAACGTGTAGTTTATACACAACTGAGGAAAAGAAAGGCTCAGATGTACTGAACAAAGATGGATGATTTAATATTCTACAGCTCTACAGACATCACTATGACAAAAACAAAGTATTCTGAGCTGAAACTATTCAGATACTTTTTCTAGTTCATCAAAAAACTCCACAAACATGCTCTGACTTTTACCAAGCGTTTGGCCTAAGAATTCGACTTAAATGCCTTAAAATAATCTGTTAAGAAATTTGATTATAGCTGATATTTATCGGCTAATACATGCCGATACCGATGTACAGGCAATATCGGTCCAATAATTATCGTGCATCCCTCGTTACACCTTTCCCACACTTTCTGTATGCCTGCATCAAGGTTGTAAGACAGAATACATTCAATGTTTTGTTAAATTCTCAACAAACAAGCAGTTATTGTACAATTCTTGCCCTACTTTCTGAAAGTATTTATGTGCGACTCCTTTGTACCTTAAGTCCACATATTTCAAGTCTATCATCTTTGTGTAAACAGAGTTAGAACAGAGACAAATTGTATATACAGTAGTGGTTGCAGATGCAAATTTGCATATCACAGATGACTGGACTATCGGCCCTGGGGGAGGTAGACACTCTCCGAGTGCCCTGCTAGTTCATATACATTTCCTCATTTAAAAGTGACAGACGACCAGTTATAGACGAATCTGCTGACCGTTTTGTGTGAAAAGTACTGAAGGTAGAACCCAGAATTTTTAAAATGAAAATAGAAACACAGGTATTATAAAATTACTCAATTGAGTCTGAGTACTCACCTCCTGTACACTACAGGGTAAAACCACACGGCTGCAAAAGAGAGAGAAGTATGGTTAGATTCACACAACACTTGTTTCTTTTTTTTAAAGATTATTTTTTGGGCTTTTTTGCCTTTATTCCGATAGGACAGCTGGAGACACGACAGGAAGGGGGGCAGAGAGAGAGGGAACAACACGCAGCAAATGAGCCGCAGGCGGGAGTCGAACCTACGGCCACTGCAGAGGACCGACAGCCTCAGTACATGGGGCGCACACCCTACCAACTGAGCTATAGGGGCACCCCACACAACACTTGTTTCTTAAGACACTCAATAAGCCGGAAGCACTACAATTTTACTTAAAAGTCAACAACAAACTTAAGTATAACCTCCAACAATAGCTTCACACTCTCAAGGAAAGTGAAGAAACACGATTCAATTAAAATTTACTTAGTTTGGACAATGGTCCAAAATGTATAAAACATTCAAATATTAGGCTTTTTTAAGCAGTAATACCATAGCCACACCTGCTACATCATTCAATTAGAAATAACCTCCACAACGCACAGAAACCTCCTCACTGCTAGTGAACAGGAAGCTGGTTGGGATCACTCTTCCTGAGGTAAAAAACTATAACCGCAGAGTTTGATACTGCTGACTTCAGCAAGATGAAAGGAACCACTAGACCAAACTGGGTAGACAAAGCTGAGTAAAGCTGAGATTGGATATATGATCACGAGGAGAAGAAAACTCCAATGAAACGAGGTGTGAGAGGAGGAGGAGCAAAGGAAAATGTAAGCAAGTAGCCATTTTTGGGCCAAGAACATTGCATATAAACAGAAGTGCTACAGACAAGTGAAGTAAGGTATAACTGTTTGAAGAAGAAAAAAGAATATCTGAATATTTATTACATAAGGTAGCCAAAAGTTAAAGACAGTATTTACTTTTTTGCATGCTGAAACATTTCTCTTCATGTCAACAGACTTCTACTACAGGGTGTGGCATGCCTTGCCCAGAGCAATTGCATCATTTACCCTGATGAGCATGAAGCTTCAGTCAGTGACCACTAACCACACAGTGCAAGATGGAAAAAAGTAAGCAGAGGAAGTTCTCTGAAAGCATGCATCTAAAGCTAGGCTCAAATCTACCACACTTGGTGCAGCATTAAAAAAAAAAAAGCTGTGCAAACCATGCAATGAAAATTTAAATTTTGTTGAGATTTAATTTGAGTCTATTAACGAGACCACTAAAAAACTCAGCAGCAAGGCTTTATGATGAGTGATCCTGACTTTCGATACAATCAAGGGCACAGGGCACATGACAAATTTTGAAAAAGGAACTGGACAGGAACATAATGATAAATGCAGGAGTAATGATTTTAAAAAGGATGAATAGTATTTGCTTTCAGCACTTTTGACAAACATTAAAGGGATGTGGATACAAGCAGTCACGAGCTACCGTCAATAGAGCAAGTTATGCTAATTTTATTGTCTTTTTCTGCTTACCACACAGGTATTTTGATGGGATTAAAGCCATGCAGTCCTGATGTGCAAGTCTATTTCTAAACATGTTAAAAGTAATGCAGTAAGTATTTACAGAATTAGACACTGTGGTAACATGGTTTTACATAACTTTAATCTGTTATTTTGCTCAAGTTTCTGGATTTCTGCAGAATTCAGAATTAAACCTATAATCCTCATATCCACATGAACAGCAGGGTGTTAAAACTACATGTATCGACTTATTTATGGACTAACCACAATCACTCAAATATGAGTGCAAATAAATGATTGCAATATATAAATACAAGGATTTTTTTAGGCCACATGTAAATAAAAAACAAGCAATTAAAGTATAAGTTTAGGTATATTCCTGAGTATATGGGCCAGATGAAACCTCTAACCACACATGACCACATGTTGACACTAATCCTTCTAGCATTCAATCAAACAAAATGAAAGGCATCAACTAGACCTGGGACTTGTTTTGAAATTTTGCTGATCTGCGTAATAGTTTGCATGTATTACATTCTAGCAGTCAATCATACTGCTTATATTTTAACTATAAAGTTCTTGTTTTTAGTTATGTAAGCAGCATTTTATGCATATTTGATCCTTTTTCATAATTCAAGTGAATATATATATATTATATATATTATTATATATAGATATAGTATATATACACACATACAATATATACACACACACACACACACACACACTACATACATACATACATAAACATATATATTGTATACTTATCCAATTATTCATAGGCCTAATTATTTAATTACCAGTGAAAGTTTACCGTTTCAGCAACCTGATGTCTTTTCAGACAATAAAATTTGTTGTTAAACTATATCTGTATTTACATTAAAATGCTGGATAAGCACACCTGACTGATCATCGTAACATCAGCTAATATTAAGCCTGGGCCACAGAGCTGAAAAACTAATCACAATGGTGAAGTTTCATGTTGGTCGACATCAATAATTATTGATCACGTAGGTTGTGACTGCCTTCATGTCATGTGCTCCAAGGGGTGGGAATGGCTACAGTGATAAATTGAGTAAAAGTCACATTTTTGACCAAATACCTCAATACTGTGACAATATTCTAGGGATTACTGCATTTCACAAGATCTCAACACAATGAGATTTCTCGATCAATAATCATCAGTGATGTGGATATAATGACTAAGTGAGTAAAGGCAAATAATAGAGCAGCTATAACAGTCTGATAAGTTCTGGGAATGATGTCATTTTACTATAATGCTGCTTTTAAAACCAGCATATCATGATATAACAATATCCAGAATGTATCTTGATATCTAGTCTTATAGATATATACATTTATATATACTTTTTTTTTTTAAATCCTAGCCCACAAAATTTAGTATCGGTTGGGCCCCAATTAACACTGCCTAGGTGTAACTGGGTGCTTTTGACCTGGGGTCCCCCAGTACCCCATCACACTGGTAGCATTAAGTCTACCAAAAAAACGTTAATATTTAGTCTTCAGGAAGAAACTGGCTGACAAAAGCATGATATAAAAAAAAAAGAATGACAGAATAAAGCACCTGTCAGACGCATAGGTCTTAAAGATAGGATTAGATGGATCAAACTTCATGACTCACACAGCTAACAGCTAGCTAGCATAACCTTAGATTAAAAGTACTAACTCACCGCTATCGAGCTAGGTGATTTAAACAGCTTCGTCTGGTACAAAAGAACAAGAATTAATCAAAGTATTTTATCTTGGATGAGATTAGCTACACAGTTAGTAACTAATCAAGGTTGCAAAGATAACATTAGCAGCCCTGTGCGGCTTCCCATTCATACCGTCAGGTTAGCTAGCGTTAGCAAGCTAACACGGAGCTAAAGTTGTTAGCTTAAGTTACGCAGCTTCAAAGCAGGAAAAGCCGGACCTCCCATCGTTTAAACTGTTAACACGAACCACAGACTGAAGTGTCGGTCAGCCTGCTCGTTAACGTGAACACACTGAGAGTGTGGTGCGGGAGCAGCTGTCACACAGAGCTGACACACCGCTGTCACACCGCTGTCACAGCTGTAGGCCACAGCAGCTCGTCCCTCGTGTGTCTGACACACACAAACATGAAAAGTTTTCATTAGTGTCCAAACCACCGAGAAAACAGCCCTGCCTCACCGAGCCCGGTATCACGTGCTGCAGTGGCTTCAAAACCGCCCATTAAAACACTGGTTTAGACACTTACTACTCCTTGATGAGGACCATGGCGGCCTGTTCCTGTCGACGCCGCTTGTCTGAGCCCACCGATCGCTGACTGCTGCGGGCGTCTTGAGCGGCGCCCGGCCCCTCCCTCTGAGCGCTGATTTGCAAGAGGAGGCGTGTCATTAATATTAACCAATAACATCGCTCTCTGGTGGCTCTAGACCCGCCCGATCTGATCAGAAACTTATAGATTATAGTCAAAGACCTCTTGAAACGGGAGCTGTCACGTTAAAACACACCAGTTGTTAAATTGCTGCATTATTTCAGATTAATGTGCGAAAATCCCTGTCATAATATAAGTTTTTGAATGCAGTTTTATCATCTGCTGCACGGCTTGAAGCCCACTTGCTTCGTCTAAATCATGACGTGTCCTTATATCTGCTGCCTATAACCGAGTTTGGCAACGCTTCAGTTCACAGGTCCCATAATTTCATGTAAATAGGCAGTAATACACCTCGAAATTTCTTAGAAATTACGCACAGATTACCTCCAAATTACGCCCAAATTTCATGGTCAATTATGTGATCATTTGCAATTAATTTGCTTCAACTTGTCCCACGTATTCTGATTTTGCTCATTTAAAATCATTATTTTAGTATTTTATGTGCACTTCATGTATTTTGCACTTTCATCTGCTCTAAATGCTTTTTAAAATGTTATTTTCACTGTTCTTTATGCTCCTAATTATGCTAAACTTTATGCTTACGTTTGACAAGAGTTAAATAAGGAAAATTCTCATCATTATTATCACTACTACTACTACTACTACTACTATCAAGTGCTATTTTCATGTAGTTGGTGGTAATTACAAAGCAGCATATTTGAAATTTCTTTTAATTTACCAGCAAATTATCCTCACATTTCATGGTAAGTATGCATGAAAAGACACTTGCAAATTATTACATACTGACTATGACTGACTAATTGGGGGTAATTTGCAGGTAAATTCAGAGAAATCTCAAATATGTTGCTTTGTTATTACCACCAACTAGCCTACATGAAAATGGTACTTGCTAATTATCACATACTTAACCAGGAAAACTGGGGGTACTTTGTGGGTAATTTGTAGGTAATTTCTAAGAAATCTCAAATATATTATTTGGTAATTACCACCTGGAAATTGAAGCGTTACCTTGAGTTTCTTTACGCTGCGTATATAAACCCTACTCTGCTCAGTGTCAGTAACTTCCCTTGAACACCGTGCAGCGTCACACATGCAGACATCATTCTTATGTGCATAACCTTTATGTACAAAACACCTGGATACCTTTTGCTGCAAATGTGGAAATTTGACAGTATTCTCTTCTAGCTTTAAAATTAAGTCCACTACAGCCTCTGGAAGAGAGTGATGTCAGCCAGAGATGTGAGAGAGGGCAATTTTTCCTTTTCAGATCTATCTAAGTATCTATATTTATATAAAAGTTAGGAATACAAGAAGGCAAACATGATGTTTTTTATTGAAACAGTTTACTGATAAATGACAGATGGTTGTCATGAAACTTTCATGTTATTTCATGTAATCTCAAAAAATCATGGGCTAAAAAGTCATACATGGTACTTAACATTGAATAGCAAGAGAATCCATGCTTCAGAGCAGACACTCAATTCACAAAGAAATCAGGCAAAATGCCCTTTTGATTTCAATAAAAAATATTAAATTTTTTTTTTCTCCACTCTATCCATCTTTACATGGTACAGGTTTGTTCACTTTTTTTAATAATATAAAAACGCTTAATACTGATTGTGAAACACTGGAATTAATTTACAAAACATAATAATAATTATTATAATATTAATAACAATAACAAACAATAATAACAATAACCATTAAATTTAAAAAAAAAAAAAAAAAATAGAATGGAGGAAATCAGTCATAGCTGTTGTATCTTGGCCCACACAAACAGCAAAGTTTTGGGGGAAAAAATACCAAATGGCATTTACATCTACCTGACACACAGTTACACACAAACACAGTATCAGGTCGTTGAGTATTTCTCATTGCCATTTACAGTGTTATGGGCACAAAGACAAGACACTCTCTAAAGCCTTCATGTGCCTCTGCGGGATCACACTCACTGACCAATCAAATCCTTTTCACTGTCAGTCAAGCTTGGTGGACCAATAGCGGTCCTCAAAAAGTGCCCTACTCCTCCAGCACACAGGATAGTAAATGATAGATTAAAGTATAGGACCGTTTGAAATGTCTCAGCATTTAGAGGAAGGGAAAAATCTTCCAGGCGACAGGAACTTGTATCCATTGCCAGCAGGTAGTCGGATAGAACGAGCACCAGGGCTACTGCTTGTGGAAATTGTAGGTGATGGGGCCACTTTTCTAGGGTTGGAGCAGTGGTGCCCATTGGAAGAGTTCTTGTTGCCCCTGTCTAGTGACTGCAGCCCCAGCTCCCGCAGCTCCAGGCTGTCTTGGGTTTCATTAGGGGAGCAATGGCGTGGGGAGAGGTTCAGAAGGCTCAGTACATCCCTACTGGCAGCTGCGAGGGGTCCAGGAGCACCATGGACGGCCTTGACGGGACCTAGATGTTGCTGTTGCTGGGCTGCAGCGTTAGCCCAGAAGGTCTTCAGATTGTGGATAGCTTGGACTTTCTCATCAATGACCCCTCTTCTTAGCCGGTCCAAGTCTGGAGCATCAGCCGATGTGGAGCAGGCAGATCCCGTAGAGGAGTAGGACAGGGCAGGGGACGGAGCGCTACCAGCCGGGGACTGATGACCAGAACTGGGGGACACATTACTTGGGGAGCGAGAGATGTGGCCGCTGTATGGGGAGCTCGGGTACTTTAATTTGAACTGTGCATGGCTATCCAGAGTGGGCGAAGGATGGCTGCCCTCCTTTTGGGAAGACTCAGAAACTGCAGGGCTGTTGTAGCCGGAGCTGATCTTCTGCAGCGAGGAGGAACGGGACGGAGGTTTGGGTCTCGGGGAGGACTGAGCTCGGCCACTAGCGCTGCTGTTTGGACGGCTGAACGCGCTGGTTTCAGAAGAACGGAAGGCGCTGCTCCGAGCGGATGTTCCTCCAGTGTCCCACCTTCCGCCCCAGCCCTCTGAAGACTACCCACAGCCCGTAGATGGCTCTGAGTCTCCTCCAGAATCTTCTGGGCCAGCTCCTGAGGGTCCAGAGGGACAGTTTTTTTCTTCCTGAGACTTGACAGTACTGTCCGTCTCGGTGCTGGACTGGTCGGATTCACCTGTATCTGAGCTGCTCACCTTCCCCACCTTTTGGAACGGGGAGTTTGGACTGGGAACCAGGCATGTCTTGACAGGGGACGTTGGGGTGCTGACGCTGCCCCTGGATGATACTGATACAGTGTAACCTCTCCCTGCGCCTGCGCTGGACCCACCAACAACCCCCCTGCCTCCACGGTGGTGGCGCTGGCTGTGGCCCGGTGGCAGAGGCAGAGAGTCACAGTGACTTCCCAGCGGCTCACTGCTGATGATGGAGAAGCCCTCATATTCCTCCTCATCCCCACGGGCTCCTGCCACAGCAGCAGCTGCCCCATGAGGAGAGGAGCGGCTACGGGGAACATGAGGGTGTTTGTGGATAGAGTAGTGTGCTGTGGCCCCGCTGCGTTGCCGATGACCAAGGAAATCACAGTCTGATTTGGAGGCAAAGCTCATGGAGGAGGCTACGGAGCTGAGGCTATACACAGAGATGGCATCTGACGCCTGATTGTCCAGGCAAGGAGGAGAGAAGGGGAGGCTGGAGTATCCCATGGGCAGGGGGTTGGACACAGACTGTGCTGAAGCCAGAGACTCAAGGGAAGATGAGCTGTCCAGGCTGAGACGCTTGGGCAGTTCTGTGGAGTCTGAGGAAAGAGAAGCAGGGATAAGGAAAATGTGGGTTAAATGCTGTGGTGGGTTAAAAGGTTAAATCCACATTTGAGATGATTCTAATGTACAGTCAAGTGACTGAAAATATTTAAGGGATTATTTGATGCAGGGTTGCACGAGGTACTTGTTGATTGTCAGTTAAAAGAAGCAGAGAGGGGCACAAGCATGGAGGCTAAGCAATATACTGCTGTGCATTTTAGCCACACACAAAGGTCTTCCTAAAAAAATCTATATCAGTTTAACTGTGCGCTATATTCAGAATATTTCCACCACTTAACTTTGGTGTCAGACAGCTTTTTCTGGTGGGAAATCACTGTTATATAAGCCAAATTTAGCTCTCTCCAAACCAACCAGACTCCATGAGAGAAATCAGTCATTTCAGCTGGCAGAACACTGGAGTTGCTGGTCTACCACTGCCTTGACCTGTTAAGTTGTTTGCGTTATGGTGTGAGTTTCGAGAATCCAAAATGTCCTTTTAAAACACTGAAGTCACACAATAATATGAACAAACCAACAGATGCAGGCAGCGGAAGATCAGCACCTCCCTGTGTTCTGCAAGCTAAAATGACTGTTTTTGCCCATGGAGTTTGGTTGAATTGGAGAGAGCGACTATGATATTGGCTTGTATAACACAGTATTTCCCATCAGAAAAGATTGTCTCATACAACCCCACACCAAATAATCTGAGCTATCCCTTTAAGAAGAACAGAAATGACACAAGCAACATCAGCGTGTAAGTATGCTTACCAAACAGCGCCAGCAGAGACTGGAGAGCAAAGTGCAAGGTGCGGCGGTTGGCTAGCTTGCCAGTCTTCAGCACCACTTCTTCTTGGCCGACCTCACACAAGTCAAATCCTGCACACAGAAAAAAGGACAACAGTTGGAACTTGCAACTGTAAATGCATTTCTGGTCTTAAGTTGAAAGGGACAGGGATGAACAGTCTTCTTAGATTGACTCACCAAGAGCAGCCAGAAATTCATGGCATCCTGGCAGTCTCCATAGCTGCACACTGATGGACACCTGAATGGGCAGGAGGGAGAAATCCTGTTCTTTCTCTCCTGTCTGGAGCTGGACTAGCACCTGGTGGAGCTGGAAAAGAAGAGGGAGAGGACAAATAGGGAAAAGAGACTGTGGTTAGGAAAAGTACAAGGACACAATCAACTGGTGGATTCTAATGGAGATGTGATTAATGGTTAAAATTCATTCGTATGATCAAACCGTTTCTATTCTATCATGAATAATCAAAGTGCAAATACACATAGCTCCTTGCTCTTAATGAATTTCCTTTTCATCTACTTAAGGTCCCTAATATAACGAAAATCACGTCTTATCGTGGAGCTACTATTAAAGGTTTTGATGGAGTATGAACTGTGTGAATCTGTTTGAATGAATGTTTGAGCCCCGCGCATGAGCACTCAGGGCAACAGAGCATCTGCAGGGCAGCAGAGTTGAAAGGGTTTGAGCTCTGTGGCGGTTCCACGTGCCCTGAGAGCACACTTGCCTGTTTTGTTTGGGGATTACTCGGCTTGGAACAGAGACACCTTTGTCAACTTGACGTAACTGTGCACGAAATAGAACCATGCCTCGTCTCCTCACTTCACTCTCCACGATTATGAGAGGTTTGTTTTTACATTATGGCTTTATCCCTTCTACCAGCATGAAATATTCCTCTGACCTGTAATGAACCAGGGCTGTAAATCCTTAAATACTGAAAATCCCTAAGATCTGACTGCAGGAGCTCGCAATGGAAAAATTATGAACAAGACAACATAGTAAGTGTTTGCTCAGCTACACTTTATGCATGCAAATGCTGAACAGCAAGACTGTTTATAGAGAGGCAAAGTTCCACCCCTTCCAGTGAACCACCATGGGACCTGATTTCGGAAAAAATATGTACAGTAGTTAAAGGTGCAACTTGTAGTGACTTTGACCTTTTTCAATACCTTTCCACATTATATATGTAATTCATGGAACAATTCAAACAGGATCAAAAAATTTTGTCTCTAGCCACTGTCTAGAGACAAATATGTCTCCCGTACATATTTTTTCAGCAGTAAGCTCCCATGGAGCACACCAGAAGTGGAGGGACTTTGCCTCTGTTATCATGCAGCTTGTACAGAAAGAGGTAGGTGGTGTTCTAGAAAGTTTAGCGGGACAGAAAGTGGAGAATGGAGGATCAGGGTAGAATGGGGTGGAGTGCAGGAAGGTGAAGGCACACTTACCATCGCCACCATATTTTTAACAGCCTTCAGGCAGCACGTTAGGTGCAGGGGGAGAGAGAATAGGATTTTAATTGCATGCACAAAGGCCATTCACAAAGGTACAAGGGTTCAGGTCAACAGAAAGGATAACAGCAACAAGTAACACAAGTGCTTAATACATTATAGAGTTTAATGCAATCAGCACACATAGATTAGGCTGAGCGTGTTTCATGTTGGGTGCAATGACACTAGTATTTGCAGTATGAGGTAACAAAAACTGCTAATCACCAGCTAACTGGACAGTCTGTCAATGTAAGCATGTGAGAGCCACATGTTACACATAAACGGGGATAAACCTCTGCAGTGTTAAGATTAATTCTCTAGTGTCACGAGCTAGGGTGCAAGAGAACAGGACTCAGATTGAAGTGAAGACTTTGTACTTGACGGACTGCTAGTTAGCTGCATTTCAGTGCAGATTAAGCTGCAGCTTGAGTCGCCAGTGCGTTAGCGTGTGTCCAGGTCTGATGTAACTCTAACAGTTATGTAATTATATATCCCTGATATTCTCTTCTAGCGAGAACCTCATGGTACTAAAGCATGTAAAAGTTCCAGACAAAGTGGGAGGGACTGCTTTGCTGTTCTTAACAAATAATTGCAGTGGTGTTTGTTATTTGAGCCAAAGACCAATTTCTATGTGGTGCATTCGATTTAAAAATCCAGCAGCATTTGTAGAGAGCTGCGGGGGCCTACCCGGTTGATGAGCTGCTCTCCTGCCTCTGAAGCTGTGATGAGTTTGCACAAAGCCTGGAGAGCTGGCGGCGGCAGACCTGAGGGACAGGATCAAAGGAAGTTCCTCATTATTCACACACCAGGCACGTTCTTCATGCCCCAAACTAAGCAGCACTATGACTAAACAGGTGATATATGAAGTGATATGAAATGTTACAGGTACTTGTGCCAATAGGAGAGCCCTTTCTGGTACCTGGTAGAGCTTTTTAAAAAGGTTCCACTTGAAACCTTTTCAGAGAGTTCTACCTAGAACCCAACATAAAAGGTGAGACCTAGAAACATCCGTGAAAGATTTCTCCCAGAACCTCCTAAAAGAGGTTCCACAGAGAACCCTTCCATAATGGTTCCACTAAGAACCTCCTGGGTTTCAACTAGAACCCACCTAGGGGGTTCAACCGAGAAACCTTTTATATTTCAAGGGAATCCACCATGGGAGGCTCAACCAAGAACTCTTTTATATTCAAAGATTTTTACCCAGAACCCACCAAGGGGGTTCTACTAAGAATTATTTTATATTCAAAGGTTTCAATCTAGAACCCTCCCAGATGGCTCTACCAAGAACCCTTTTATATTACAGTGCTAAAAAATCTTCGCAAGCAAATAGTTCTGAGTAGAGCACTTCAGGAAGGACCCTTTTGGAACTTTTATTGCTAAGAGTGCACAAACACAAAGGGCAAAACTGGCTATGTTGGGTGTGTAAAACAATACAAATAAAATAATATAAAAATAATAACCACTGAATCATAATCATGTAGCTGTGATGAGGAGCTTGTCTCGGGTTCATACCCAGTAGTGACTGTAAAGTGGTGCTGCACTGCTGGAGCCTGTCTCCTGGATCAGCAGTGGGGAAGAAGACAGCGGCTGGGATGCCGGGGCCCGCAGAGTCAAGCCGGAAGCCCACAGCTGTCAGCAGCGCCTGCCAACCAGGGACACCCCCCACCTTGTTCTCCACACTCTGCTGGGATGTATACATGGAGTTACGCTGGCCGTTCTGTATCCTCTGAAGAGACTTCTCCACCTGCAAGGACCAGGGAAGTGCAGTGTCAGCATTTTCGTGTGTCTTTGGTTGTCACATTTTGCAAAGCAAGTAAGTCCTCGTGTGTGTGGGTTTGTGTGTGTGTGTGTGTGTGTGTGTGTGTGTCTCACCAGGTGGAGTAAAACTCTCAGAGCATCACGCGCTCGATCTGGATACTGTAGAATCTCTGCCAAAGCTTGGCCAATGAGGGAAGATGGACTGTTAAGCTTGACATCATTGCCAATCAGCATGTATCCTGGACAGAAAAAAATGCAATAAAAAGAGTTTAATTACAAGATCATCTTATTTTTACTGTGAGAATGTAGAATTAAAGGGATAGCTTGGATTATTTGAAGTGGCTGTATGAGGTACTTATTGATAGTCGACACATCCCCAATTTGGAGAAGCAGAGAGAAGGACCAGCATGAAAGTTTAGCAATGTACTGGTGTAAACACGGTCAGCAGCAAAAAAGTATTTAAGTCACTTTAAAACTACACAGTACTAAACACTATATTTTCACTGCTTTACCTTGCTGTGAAACAGCCTTTTCTGTCATTAATAAGCCAAATATCACACTCTCTCGCTAAACCAGACTCCGTTTTGACTTTGGTGAATCCAAACTTGCCTTTTAAAGCAGAAAAAGTCACACAATAACACAAACTAACAGATCGAGGCAGCGGTAGACCAGCAACTCCCATGTTCTGAGAGGTACAATTACTGATTTTGCCTATGGAGTCTGGTTGGTTTGGATCGTGCAACATCTGGATTATATAACAACAGGTTTTCATCAGAAAATACTGTTTGATAGCAAGGTAAAGCAGTGAAAATATTCTACATATAGTGTAACTACTACAACTACTACTACTGTAGGTAATACACTGATTATGGATAAGTGCCTCATACAACCCCACAGCAAATTATTCAAACTATCCCTTTAACACATTATTGTATAACATCTCTAACCTGCCCAGTTGGAGGGGTGCGAGTACTGCTTGCTGCTCTGGACAGTCTTCATGGCGTCTGCCAGCGCTGCGCTGGCCTTGGTCCCGTTAAGCAGGGCAGTGTAGAAGGCATGGACAAAAACTTTGGAGGCTGCGACAGGGACGGGCCACAAGGACACGAGAGTACACTGAGCCCCGGCAGCAAGGAAGGCCCTGGTCAATCCCACGACACCATCTGCTGTCACTTTGCTGCTGGACTCCTGGTACGACCTGTAACCACAATGACACACAAGCGTATAATTAAATTAGGAAGCTATAAAGTATTTAATAGCATAACATTTCAAGCATTATTTACTTTTATTATCTTTCTAGGCTGTGCTATCCCATTCTCATCAGTTACATTTTTTTTTAGTACTGCCTTTTCTCCTTTTCTCTTTTTGCCATAAAGGAAAAAAACATAAATAATTGTAAATAATACTAACCAGTTAAGTGTGGTAAAAGTTACTTTAAACTGACGCCAATAACACACAGAAAACACGGCCTGCATACATGTTTCTTCAGCCAAGGACAAAAAAAATCATCAAAAATCAAATCAACATAGAGACCACTATGTAAGTATTAACCAGCCAGCCTACCCCAGCACCACCAGCTTGACAGGCAGCCTCAGGTCCAGTATATCAGCAGCTGTGAGGAGGAACTCCTGCAGCGGCGGACTGTCACAGATGCTCTCCACGTCACTGCTGTCGTCCTGCATGTGGAGAGACTCGGGGATGGTGTAGCCGCTTCCGATGGAGCCCTTCCTGCCTCGACTGCTGCTGCCTCTCCTCCCACCTGCACCTCTCCCCACCGTTCCCACCCCAACGCTGGCACTTGCCCCACCAGGCACGCCCTCTGGGTTTGGTGTGAGCACCAGAGCCGCCAGTTTCCAGGAAATGTGGGTGGCAAAGTGGGCGCACTCAGCCTGCGTGAGGGCGCTCATCACCCTCTCCTTGGTGGCGGCGGAGCCGGCCAGGGGTTGGCAGCCCAGCAGCTCTGCCACCATTAGGGCCTCCTCCTCTGCAGAGGGCATGGGTCCCCACAGCCAGCGGTCCATCACAGGTGAGGGCAGTCGAGGGTTCCCCACCACTGCCGCCATGGAGACGCCACCACATGGAGCAGGTCCGGGACGACGGGTGTGAGTCTAGGAGCACAACAACAAAGGTTACTGTACAGCTCTACAATCTAAGGACAGCACTTCAGTAATCTGTTAACACTAGAACACCCATTTTGATAGTTTTATAAATTTATATGTGCAATAACTTTGTTAAATTAAAAAAATATAATGCAGTGGTGCCTGACTTTTCCTGAATTTTAATTTAAAATGTTTTATTTGTGGGAAAACTCTGATTTGAACTCTTGTATTCAAAAACTATGAACTTTAAAACAAAATACTTGTACAGTATCCTGAGTGTAGATGCCAGAAAAGCACAAGGAAATACGGAAACCCCATCTATAGACTGGACGGGCACAATATAATTTATGAAATCTTTATCATGTATGGAATCACCTTCTCCATGAGGATTCAGGAAAATAAATTTGAGGAAATTTTGGAGCAGTGGAAAAAGTATATTTTCCTGAAATGCCCTTCTCTTGTTGAACTTTGTTTATGCATTTTATTTATGTATATGCAGATGTGTGTGTGTGTGTGTGTGTTTCTTTGACAGTTCTGGAAGAAATTTGTTATGAATGTTAAAGGGATAGTAGCATTATTTTTAAGTGGGGTTGTATGAGCTACAAATAGCCCCTAAGTACCGTGATTGCAGTAGAGGACTCTCCACACTCCTCCCATTAGCAACGCCAGCCCATAGTCCTGCTCAAAGATTTCCAACATACAGTGTTGTGAACGGTCCCAAAAAAACGGCCTATTTTCGCGGCCTAAAAGAGGTTTTACCGGAAAAAAATACACAGTTCCATTGTTCGCTATAATAGAATTATGCTCAGCCTCTCAAAGTGCAGGAAAAACGCAGTTTTTATTTGGACCTAACCAACTCACGTATCCCTCCGCCCAGGGTTAGCGCCCGCAGTGTACTATGCAGAGCGCTGTAGAGCTCCGCCGATCAGCTGTTTTGGTCAGTGTCTTGGCTTTTTGAGGAAGAGTAGAGATATAATATACTTTTTAAAAATGAGTGATTTTGACAGTGACAGTGAGAATGAAGTGCCATTCACTGTGGAAGCAAGCGGATATCTGTATGAACCGGAGTACACTGAAGAAGAGCTGTTGCAGATGGAAACTGAACGGGCCGGAGAGAGAGAGAGAGAGGGGAAACATCGGTGTAAGGTAATTCAAGAATCAGCCAAATTCATTTTCATGTTACAGCACTACATCTCCGTTTTCACCTATGTGATAAATGTGCACTGCAGTGATAGGCTACATTACACTCTTTCACAGGTGTTTCACTTGTCTTACCAGATGGATGGGCACAGCAGTGCTTTTCAAAGTGAGACGTGAAAGTGTTCTCACAAAATCCTCTTCAGCGAAATGGTGACTGCAAACACGGAGATCCTTTAGTGATGCCGGTGGCATGTTGACATCCAAGTTTAGAGGAACTAGCTGCCGAAGGTCAATATCACGCAAAGGAATGCGGTGAAAGCTGTAAGGGCTATGGGACACAGCTTTGTTATTGCATCCTGGATAGCAACACACACGAACCATTTTCAAAATGTTTGAAGAGGTTTCACCATCTTCCGTCCTCGAAATCGCAATCAACAATGACTCAAAACAGCTGATCGGCGGAGCACTACAGCGCTCTGCGTAGTACACTGCGGGCGCTAACCCTGGGCGGAGGGATACGTGAGTTGGTTAGGTCCAAATAAAAACTGCGTTTTTTCCTGCACTTTGAGGGGCTGAGCATAATTCTATTATAGCGAACAATGGAACTGTGTATTTTTTTCCGGTAAAACCTCTTTTAGGCCGCGAAAATAGGCCGTTTTTTTGGGACCGTTCACAACACTGTATGCTGGAAATCTCTGAGCAGGACTATGGGCTGGCGTCGCTAACGGGAGGAGTGTGGAGAGTCTTCTACTGCAATTACGGTACTTAGGGGCTATTTGTAGCTCATACAACCCCACTTAAAAATAATGCTACTATCCCTTTAAAATGAAATGTTTAATGATGCAGGAGTGTCAGTGGAGGCAGAGGATCAAGTGTTAAACATGACTTCATAGGCTTTTGATCTTATGGTCATAAAAGTCTTCATCTGTTTTATAAGAGTTTCAAGTAGGAGCATCCATTATTTTTCAGTCACGCGAATAAGAAGCTCCACCTTTGCACTGGATCCGAGGCCGTGGATGGAGGGAACAGCGATGAGGCTGAAGCGCTCGTACAGGTATTCATTAGAGGAGCTTCCTTTTAGCAGGGCGAAGGGGATGAGGTATAATTCTCCCTCCAGCACCATCACCAGCTGTCTGTGTCTGCCAACGGGCCCACTGGAGTGCATCAAGCCCTGTCAGACAAAAGGATCAGTATGAAAATGCACAAATACAAAATAACATTCAATCTGTGGCGCATTCGATTTCTATTTCTCACGAATACATTTTCTGTTATGCTCTTCTCTTTACCACGCATCGATAGACGGGCAATGGCCCATACAGCTAGCACTGTACTCACCCCCTCCATAGGTGCGATGAGCAGATCATAAAGTGCTCGGAGTGGAGGCTTTCCGAGGTTGCTGGAGCGACGAGGCAGTGAAGAGGTACCATCTTTGGCAGGTGACATGGTGTTACTGAACAGGCTGGTCATACTTTGGCAACTCCTGCACAAACACAACAAAAAAATAATGCTCTTTTTTATTTTGTAAATCACACTTTCATGCTGCAGACCCAAAACAGTTTTAGACATCACACAGTAAGCTACAAAAATATATGCATGGACAGGAAGTGCCTATTTAATAAGCATTTTATTTTGAATGTAACCACTTTACTTTGATTTTAACCACTTTATTTATCAAGGCACACACGTAATTGACTACACAGACTTAAAAAAAAAGTGTCACATTGGTAAGCTGATTTGTCCTTTTTTATTGACAATTTCCTCAGCATCTGCACTCATTATCTGACTTGATGCTGTTTCTGTGGCTGTGCCACATGTTGATGGTGCAACTGAACAACACACCTGCTTGGCTGTTTGTGTGTAGCACGTTCCATTATTAAGGGATTTGACAAGAGCAGCAAAAATTAATTAGTTGGATCATTTTTTTAAAGAAGAAAAGGTCAAAATTCTCTGATTCCAGTTTCCTAAATATTAATATTTTTTCTGGTTTCTTTACTCCTCTGTGATGGTAAACTGACTATCTTTGGGTTGTAGACAAAACAAGACATTTGAGGACATTATATTGGGCTTTGGGAAACACTGATCAACATTTTTCAGTACTCACTTATGATTTTGAAAGTAAAGTAGATTACATAGTGTAATACATACTGAAGTACAAGTAAAATTAGTAAAAGTGAAAGAGCCTGAAAAATGACTTTAATTACAGTAATTTGAGTAGTTGTAACTAGTTACTTTCACCCATGCATTTTACTTGGCTGCTTTTGTAACCTTAACATGCAACATTTTCCTCAAAGAACAACAATGTATCAACTCAAATAAATATAATCCCTTTCAATCATGTCAATTTCCTCATTTTCTCATTATTTTGCTGTGCTTTGGATGCTTTACCACCCCAAAAAGTCAGTATTTGTCATCCTGGCATCTTTCTGGTGCATTTACGAACAGTTCAGACAAAATGCTACTGATTCTACCTTTAAGGTCAACAGTGGGTTTGTAACTGAAAATACTGTATAATGTAGGAATCCTGCATACAACTGGGATCTCATGCATCAAACCATCCTGCTGCAATTAATGAGCTCTGCAGATGTGCTGGGAACGTGGCTGACGAGCTCCCTGTCTAACTTGCAGCAGAGTGTTACATCAGATATGATTCCAGCAAGATGCAAACTCAGCCGCTGTAGTCTCGAGTTTGCGTGTGGTAGCAGTACAAAGCTGCAGAAGAGGAGAAGAAGTGATCCAGCGCTCTAAGACAATCACAGAGGCCCATCTTTCTTTGTGCTCGCTGTCAGATCTGAGGAAGAGGCAGATGAAGGCAGGCCACCCTCCATCTCTATTGTGATGTGCTGTAATCCCTCAGTGAACACACACATATATAATTTCACATGACATGAGGCAATACCACAGAGGATATTATAATATGTAAAGATCCACTAGATGGCAGTATTACACCGTGTTAGTCTGGAGCTCACAGAGACATGAAGGAGCATTGAGTGTGATCAGTTTGCCAGAATCACCAGGAGAGCAGGGCTCATCCCGTCTTTACAGGGACCTACTCTACATACAATCAACACTCAGAGCTTCCAGCTGATGACAGACGAGATAGTGAGTGTCCTCAATATTTACAGTGTTTAAAACAAACAGAAAAAAGGTAACAGCCCTGTGTGTTTCAAGGAATATCTGCTGTGTGACAGAAGCATCACTGAGAGCTCAGTAATAGGGAGGATACCAACAAATTTGAGTTTCAGAGACTTTTTTTTTCATCCACTCTGCTGACCTTTAAAACATGAAAATAACTCATTCCATTTATACTATAATTATTAATTGCAGTTCATATTATCATTACAGTTTGGTGCCTTGTTGTCTTTGTAGTTTCTGTTCTGTTTCTTCTTTGCTATTGCTTAACTGTAAAAATTTAAATGGTTAGCATACAAAATGCATGCCCCTTTCCTTTAAAACTTTTCTTAAAGGGACAGTTCACCCCCAAATGAAAGATACATGTTTTTCCCCTGGCTTGTAGTGCTATTTCTTTGTAAGTTGCAGAGATTTGGACATACATGCCATAGAGACTGGTGCCTTCACTCCAGTATGATGAGACTAAATGGTACCAGATCTGTGGTGCTCAAAGCGCCTAAATAACTTTCAAGAAATCATGACCTGGTGACTCAAGATAATTCACAGACCTTGTTGTGAGCAGTTTTTAGCTCTTTCTATTAGAAAGAAAGTAGTTCCGGTGGATTCTACAACCGCAAAGAAAAGTAGTTCCTACGTGAAACTGCTCACAACAAGGTGTGTGGATCATCTTGAGTAATCAGGTCATGATTTCTGTAAAGAGACTGCTGCTGTCCAGTTTTTCAAATGTATTTTTTTTAGCTTTGAGCACCACAGGACTAATGCCATCTTGTTCCATTATTTTGGAGAGAAGGCAGAAATCTATACAGCTGGTATCACCAAAACTGGGCAACTCACACCAAAACAATATAGATGGATAAACAGCACTACAGGCCAGAGGAAAAATATGTATTTTTGGATTTTGGGAGGAATTCACCTTGGGAAGTCTGATTTTGTGACGCTGGATTGTTATCCGGGTGGAAACAGTTGACTTTTAGAGTCGTAGAAGCCTTGTGTAGCGTAAGAAAAAGGGTTATGATATTGAAAAGAAGGTGTGGAAATTCTGGGAGAAATACAGGAAAATTTTGTCCCAGGAGGAAATAGGGAGAGGGCAATGAAAAACGGGAGTCTCCAGAGAAAATTGGGAGGGATGGCAGTTGTGGACGGGACTGACAGCTCAGGCACAGACTCACAACATACTGAGAACTGTGCTAATGGTGGCCCTGGGGTTAGAAGCCTTTGGTGCTGTAGGCACACAGGGCCGAAGTTTATGGTCACACTTGTCACCACTCTCCATCTGCTCCACCAGCCAGAGTTTCTTCCGGGCCCCGGCCAACAGACATCTATCCTGCCCTTCTGGTAGCCCCAGGCCACTGGCTTCCCTCCAGCCTCCCAACATTCTGTCTGTCTCTCTCCCCGGCCTTGGCATGAGCCTCCATGGGAAAGCAAACAATCGTTTGTTAGCCTGACAGGAAGAATGAGAGAGTAGGCAACGGATAAGCCAAGAGAAGGTGAGTGTCAAGTGTGGAGGGAAGCAGTGAAAAGACGAGACTGAAAGCAGTGAGGCTGAAGGTTAAGATTGCTTTCAGTGGTTGCCTAATTTGGGCTGCAGTTGAAAGACACACTCTTAAGAGTGATCTGAGAGGGGATACAAAGGTAGACAAGTCTGCCTATATAACACATTTAAATATGTAATATATTTACTGTTCTAAATCATAAAATAGCCATGAGAGAATAAGGAAACAAGGCTACAGGCAGTACCTCCTCTTGTAAATTGTTCGTCTGTTTCATGTTTATTCACTATATATAGAGTAAAAATTAATGCAAAATGTTTGCCAAATGAGTTGCACTTGCACACACAACTTGCACTCAGTGTCAACCTGCCTGAGCTTTGAGGTGTGGGGAGGAGGGGGCGAGGGGAAACAACCTGCCTCAACCTATTTAATAGACCATCTATGCCTCCAACTCCCTATTTGGACTGCTGTACTCATTTTTGAACTATAGGGTGTTACATATTGCTCCTTTAAGCTTTTTATACTGACCTCATTTCTAGCTGTGCTATGAATTATTATTGTTGTTGTTACTATTATTATTTAACCTTTATTTGTTCAGGGAAAATGATAGGTGATATGAAATGATATGAGATCATAGGGCTTTTCCACCTACATGGAATCCTCCTGTTCCTGCTCAAGCACTGAATTTTGAGCTGTTCTGAGCATTTGCACCAAAAATAAACTGGTTCAGAATCCTAAAAAGTTGTTTCCCAGCTGGAACTAAAAAAGCCAAGCAGGTTTTCCTTGTGAACCAAAGCGGGCATGTTTTATTCCACAGGTCACTGTGCATTGTGCAACGTCCTCTGTTGATGACATCGGTGATCATTATGGTTCTGCACAAAACTAGCAGAAACGTGGGCTGGTTCATTAGGTGGAAAAGGGCCCTGAGACCCGTTAGGCCACCGCTGCCCAACTATTGCCATATTATCGTTTCAGCCAGTGGCCACTCTGTTCTTTTGATGCAGGCACCCTGATCCACCAGTGCTAACTTCTTCTTTACAGACAACTTCATCGAGATCCTCAAACAATCTCATTATGCTATCATCGAGCATAAAAACGTATTCAATTACACACTGAGGGGATTAGACACGAGGAGACTTTCATTATCACCTTCCCATAGTAATCCTTCCAAGCTCCCTGGCGAAGATTAGATCTTGGTGTTAAAATAGGGCAATCGATGATAATACCAAATGGAGATATCACACCAAGAATTACAGGTCTTTCAATGTTGAGTATATTGTTCTTGCACCGATTTTGATTTAAATGTCATTCAATTAGACTTTATTATATTTTTGAGTAATTGTGGAAATAGTGCCGTCTTCATACCACTAATAGCCTGAGTCTTAACATGTCAGGGAGAATGATAGGGGGAAGTGAAGTCAAAGAAAGCCCTTGAAAAGCACATACAGTACATGCACATTATCTGACATCAAACCTCAAGATGTATGAAATTTCTTCATTTTCTCTTGCTTTAACATTGTGATAGACGATAGGCTCCTAGGCGTGAGGAGCTTTATAATTCAGAGTTTTTTGAGGCCCAAAAGAATGAGCGGATTATTACCGGCAGCCCATTAAAGGGGCTTAATGAGCACCGAGACTCAATTAAAGCTGGAATTACCCTCTCATCAAAGAGCAGCTCAACTGTGGACGAGGACAGGGAAATATGACCCAGACACACACATCTGCACACACGCATGCACACATGCTATTGGTATACATTACCAATCAGCACAATGTAAATGAATACTTTGCATAGCAGAATTGAACAATACTCTGAACGAGCCATTGGCAGGCTCACGGAAAAATCCACAGCGATAAATCTGCACAACAAACACAAACAGGGCCAGCGTCTTAAAACCACATCGGTGTCTGTGCCTGGCACGCACGCACACACGCACACACACGCAAGGCCCCATCAGAGTAGGCAGTTGATAAGGGCTTTAGCAGCTTGGCTCTACTCAGTCTATTTAATAAGGAGGATTCACATGCTGCCTCTGCGCTGGCTAAACAATGGAGAAAAGACTCCTTTCACAGATGAGCCACAATACCCGTGAATCTCCTTACCCAAGCAGATATTTTTAATCTTTTTTTTTTTGAGGGGTGGAAAAATTGGTCTAAGTAGCGCTTGTTGATTACGGCCGTCTCTTAGTGTGAGCGCAGGAATGTTGAGGTGATTTGTAGAAATCTCCTACCTGTTGAACAGGTTGTTTCTGGACACCATGCGCAGGAAGCCTGTTGGATCTGTGACTGAGTTAAGCTTGTTGTTGAGCTCCTCAAATTGTTGGTCCAACAAATCTCCAGCCTCGCTCTCTGTCTCGCTGCTCGAACACCCTCTGAAAGAGAGACGGAGAGAAAGATGGAGTGAGAGACATGCACAGCCGCTGAAATGTTGGCAAGAAAAGGCACTTGAGCAAAGTAGACAATACACAGACTTACATTGTTTCTCTGCGGATTAATCAACTACACACACTCCTGATCTGTCCGAAATACACGCTGTTCAACCCACACTCTCTTGGCCTAATTTCTCAGGCTTGGTCCAACACCCTGATGGTAAGCACGAGTTTAAATCCTTTCATTATAATGCTGGTGATGCTGATCCCGTCAGTAGGGAGTCAACCACCCCCCACCCCACAATCGCTACCTCACCACCACTCTCCTCCATCTCTCCCTTCATGCCTCAGCCTCTCCACTGATGCATCCATATCATGTAACTCTTATGTCAGCGTCTTGCCCTCACTGTAGTGGAGTGAAAACTTGCATGATGAGATCTCTCATCATCTTATGCTGCTACCAACACCACCATCATTTTTGAAATCCTTGCAGTATGTGTCTTATTTGAGATTCACTCTCTTGGGTTGTACACACTGCCAGACCAGTGTGGCCCGAAGAAATGTTGGATGCAGAAAACAGTGTGGCAGTACAAGAAGTCCACATGTTAATACATATATTCATCAAAAACATAAACACAACACTTTTGTTTTTGCGCCCATTTTTCACGAATTGAAGTAAAAGATCTAAGACTTCTAACAAGTTAAATTCCATGTTGCATATGTTGTTCCAATGTTTTCACCACTTTTTGAAGATGTGACGTTTTAGCAATGTTGCAGCAACGCTGTTACACAAAGTACAGGAAACACCATGCAGAGGAAAGCTGAACAGACGCTGGAAAAATACCATAGAATACCTGTTATGTTGTAACATTTCAACAACATAGCAGCAATGTAACTGATGGTAACGACCATTACAGTGTCACAAAATGTCACAATTGCAACATTGCAGGGACGTACTGTGTTTGCAAGGTGAACTATGGCTATTTCATACAGGACTAGATATCTTTTTTCCTAGGAGGGCAAAGTCATGACCTGTCAAAGCGTCGAGACAAAGAGTACTAGCCAGACAGAGGGTGGGTAGGGTGGGCATTGCTCTCTTGGGGAAAAAATCTGTTTTTTACAACCCTAGCCATAGTTCAATGCCTTTTTTTCAAAATAAGCCTGCACATATTAGAACGGCCTTTTATTGTGACGAGTCCAAGGTGCACCTGTACAATAATCACGCTGTTTAATCAGCATCTCTGTATGCCTCACCTGTCATATGGATGGATTCAAGGAGAAGTGCTCACAAACACAGATTTTAACAAATTTGTGAACACAATTTGAGAGAAATAATTAGCATTTTGTGCATGCAGATGAAGACTAAGATCTTTTACTCCAACTCATGAACAATTCGAGCAAAAACAAAAGTGTTTAATTTATGTTTGATGAGTTCTACTGTCACAAAGCTGCATCCTCTCCTCTCCTCTCCTCTCCTCTCTGTATCATCCTTTCTTTCACACACACATATGCTCTCCCCATTCTTCTCCATCCCATTCATTTTGTCTCGCCACTCATTTCAGAGTGCTGCCTCCCTTTCTCTCCACTCCGGAGAATGAATGGGCTGGTAAGTGGTGCCATATTGTGCCCATCCAGGCGCAGTGGCGTGTGTGCAGCTTCCCATTGGAGTAGTAAATGAGCTGGTAATGGGGCAGGAGGGCCAGGCTGCTAGGGTGTCGGAGGCTGGCACTGGGCGGACCAGCTGGGCACTATGGATCAAACACCAACTAGAGAGATGACGCTAACATTTTAGCTGTCGATATATCCCGCCACATTTACCATCTACTCCTGCAGAGTCCCCCTGGCTATGTTCCCCTGTTGTCTTTAACCACCAGCCTCGGCAGCTTTTTTGACTTTTACTCCATTGATTTTACCATTGCATCTTAACCTTCTTCCTCATACTCTCAGTAAACCCCATTCTCCCTTCCTTTACTTGTCAGATTCTGTGTTTGTTGGGTGGGTTCAACAGTCTGGCTATACAAAGAGCCATTATTCCGTCTCATTTATTCCCACTGGGGAGAGAGTGGAGTACTTTAGGAAGGTAGTGGAGGGCTGTCATCACGGGGAGCAATGGGGCAGAATAACACTCTGTTACACAGACACTTTCTGAATGATAAAATAAGCCTTCCTCAGCTAACTCTGGGGATAAAAGTGTCAAGTTTTGGTTTAAATGTTATTCTGTTTTTTTGTCTGGGATACATTTTTGATGATATGTCATGTTGTTTTTATGCTTCCTTCTGATGATTCAACCAGTGTGGTCTGCATTGCCTTTCCTTTTTTGTCAGTAAAGCTTATGTGGGTGTGCTTTTTTCTTTGTCTGCTCACACATTACAGACTAAATGGCACTGCTCTCTTTAATGATCGCATATGAGTGACAATGTGAGGATGTGAAAAATTATTTGGGTGCTTTTGAGTCAGGCTCTCTCATTTAATCTTTCATCCATATCATATCAGTAATTTAGTGTATAAGCTTTATAGTTTTGTACAAATACCTCCTGTATTTGGATCAATTAGCTTGTGAAAAATAAAGAGCGCCAAACTCATAAGGCTACATGTTATTTCAGTGTGTCAGATACATATTTAAAGGGCGCCTCCATCTGTGTTCTTTTCCTGGTTTTTCAAATGGAAGATCCTGCTCAGCCTTTAGCAAAAAGCAGTGACGTAGGTTAGAGCAAGGATTCCAAATCAAACCATGCCAAATATCCCAAATAGCATTAGCTAATAGCTGGGCCTCCCCTTTCGCAAGATGTCTTTGAAATGTGTTTTCGGCCTCTACTGGCTTTTGTTTCAAGTGATGCTGAAGTTAAGATCATTTTAAACGCTCATTTGACGGGGTCTCAGAGCAGAGAACACATTTGAGGCACTTGTAGCCATGACATTCTTATGTTTGGCAGTAAATCCATACTTTATGTATGCAGCATCATGCTTTTGAGGTTTTGCAGCTGAGCTCCAGGCCCCCAAAAAACTTGATGATGACATCCCTAGTTACAAATGTGATGTTTCTTCTGTATTTAACACATATCTAGTAAAAGCAAAATCTTGAGTTTGATCATAAAATCTCAAGTCTTGGACCATAATGAAGGCAATGAAGCCTTTTGCATGAAAAGAAGAAAAAAAAAGAATTGCAATTGAGCAATCGCAAATTGTAAAATTCAAGTTTCCCAAAAGCAGATGTCAGGAACACAAAAATGGAGTAATAGGAAAAACATGTGGCTTTTCTTTAGACTTAAAGGAGATCAAGGAAACATGTTAAGTTGAAATGCTCACTTTTCTGACAACAGTGCTGCAGCTGCGGTGTCACCCTTTGAAATTTCTATTCAAGGCCAGAATGACTGTTTTTGTTTGTATCGCATTAATGAGAGTTTAAATTAATGTCGAATGTTCGCAGAGCGACTAAGTGTCTGTTTATGAGTTGCAAGAAATCATAAAAAAAAATTTAAAAGGCATAGATGTTTATAACGGTTTGAGCAATATGTTAATGGAGTCTGGCAGGCGGTGAGACAGACTGAACTCAGAAGTCCAGAGTGTGTATTTTCAGAGCAGTGGGCTTTTATTTTCAGAATGATGAGCTTAACTTTACATCGACAGGCAAATATACAGTTATAAACAGCTGATCAGCTTATGGTGTTGGACTCATCGTTGCTTTTTATTGTCAATTTAAAATGTTGCACGAGGGAAACATCTCGCTTCGACCATAGATCGTATATTAAACAGATTTTTAACCTTTTAATATTCAGTCTATGGCTCCAACTCATTATTTGGACTGCTGTACTCATTGTTGCACGTGCAATTGATATTGCCAACAAGTAAAAAAATGTTACCATGCTTCAAGTTGTGTCACTTTGAACTATGCTGGATTATGTGATTTATATTGCAAGAGGGTCAGAGGAGTCAGTGGAGGCTTGAAAATCTAATGTATATTATAACATAATCCACAAATTATGTATTCAATAAAAAAATGCCAGCAACAAGCTTGTGCAACATTCTAGCAATTACTCCTTTAAGTATATTATAATGTGGATAATGAGCTAACACACAGAGAGAAAAATTTCCATTCATTGTGACAGCTGTGAATATCTCACCTGCTGTAATAAGACTCTACTCCCAGAGCCTCACGGGCACTGGCAATGTGCTGCTCCAATGAGGAGCCGCTGATCACCCCGCCGCTGCCTCCTTCCTGGAACTCCGATCCTCCTTCTGATACGCCTTCGCCCAGGTACACCTCATGAAACTTCAGGATGCCTGTGGACGAAGAGAGAAAGGAGGGTAAACATGACACAGCACCTTCAGGTGCTCATGAAGTGTAAGTTTAATAACACAAAAAAATAAATGGGACAATTCTCCATGCCTCTTTTTCTAATACGTTTGTATTTCTCGCTCACGACAGGAGGGAATATTGGATCATTTCAGCTGAAAGCTGTGAGTGAGGCCACGTGCAGTAGTGCATCTGCGGAGCGAAATGAATAAAACAAATAATGTTCAATAAAAGATAAGAGTAGGCTGCCTGTGCCATCTGCTGCTCGCCACAAGAGCTCAGCTGAGTTTCGAGCAGGAACATCAGAAGGGGGTGGGGAAGAGCACATGGTGAGATGGGAGTGTGTGTGCATTGTGTGTGTATATGTATTTTTGTATGTATGCAAGTTTATGGGCGTGTCAGTACTGTGAATGCGCTTGCATGTATGTTTTGCACAATTAATCGCAATACTATCAAAATTGCAATATGGCCTGCTGCAATATCCAAATTGCAGAGCCCTGCAATTTTCTGATGAAGGAAAATGTGTTTACAGCGTTATACTGAAGTACTGTAGTGCTGCAGAGATACCCTGGCCTAAAAATCTTGTTCTCCAGATGTAAGAAAACGTGTCTGGTTGGGACAGACCTCTTTTTTTGTGTGAAAATGAAAATTGTGATACAAAACCGACAATTCCCACTACTTGTATTGCATATTGCCATTGCTATTTCAGTCAAAATAATCTGAAAAGTGAAGCCAACGCGGCAGTGCCTTAAACCTGAAATCTCTCTAAGGGCCAGCAGGTGGCAACTCCACGGGCTGCAAAAAGAAGTCTGATTGTATGGAGACTAATGGAAAATGACCCTACTTCTCACTTGATTTATGACCTCAGTAAAGAGTTTCCAAATGAGTTTATGGTCTCAATCGCTCATTTTAAGTCTTCTTCAGTACAGCATGATGTTCATTTTAAAGCAGAGTATGCTTTAAGGCGTGGTTAAGAACCCAGCACTAAAAATTGTAAAGAACCTCTATAACAATGCAAAGAATTGGAAAGGACCCAGATATCAACACTAAAAATCATCAAGATGCCAGATATCAACACTAAAAATGTTTCAACACTCAGATATCAATGCTAAAAATGTTTAAGAACCTCAATATCAATGCGAAAAATCATTAAGAACCCACTCACATATCAACACTGAAATGTGTCAAGCACCTCGATATGAATGCTAAAAATTGTACAGCACTTAGATATCAATGCTAAAAATGTTTAGGAACCCAGATATTAATGCTAAAAATCATCAAGAACCTCAACATCAACATGAAAAATCGGAAATTACACAAATATCAACACCAAAAGCAGTTCACACAGATATCAACATGAAAAATAAGAAAGAACCCAAATATCAATGCTAAAAAGGACCCAAATAGCAACCTGCAAGGCTTCAAAAACGGTGGTCCACAAACCACTGGGGTGTGTCACAGTGGCTCTGTCCTCTAATTATTCTACTGTCTTTGGTTTTTTATTAACTCTATTTATGTGATTCAGGTGTATGTGTGTGTTGTGTGTGTGTGTGTGCACATTCAGGTCTATAAAATGTCATATAATTTGCACTACTGAAGTAATTAGGACCTTAGTAGCCCTTTTTAGCGATGGCAGACTCTTTAGAGCAGGCCATGTTTGTGTGCCAGCTGGATGCCAGGGAATGCCAGGATGTGACAGGCAGGCGATTAGTGAGCAAGTGGCTCCCTCTTAGCCTGGGGCAATATGTGGCGCTTTGAAGATCTCCACCGGTCCCTGTAGTGTTCCTCCCCTCCGTATGACTAGTGCTGGGGGGTCAAGTTCATCTGGTTGCCTGGGAGCTGGATTTGATCAAATGTTCAGGCTTGGTGGCATGGGACGTGGGTCACGGCTCTCATTTCCTCTCTTTACAGCAGAGAGCAGGAGAGAGCCAAAGAACTACTAACAGTATGGCAGCGACAGGAACCGCATGTCATGCACTGTAATTCACCCGCAGATTTGCCTGTTCTCTTTGTGAAACTGGAATTTCACGAGCCATATAAAACAAGCTGCATCTTAATCCCTCTGCCTGTGTTGGTGTTACTCGGTGTGTCAACAAAAGAGGCAGAAATTGAGAAGTACACAAAAGGTGCAAAAGTACAAGAACAACAAAAGAAAATAAAAAGAAAAGCAAAAACACAGGAGACAGGATGAAAAGAGACTGAGATATTATGTTCTGACTTGGTGCAACAGCTAAGTGTTTTCCTCTTGGCATGTGCGAAGATGTTGCCGATGTTGTTTGGCTGTGTCACTTTCAATTAGCATGCTTCATTGGCAGATGCCTTCTGGGGTGAGAAGGGAAGCAGGGGGCAAATCCTTACAGCAGAGTGGCAGGTGGCACTGCCGCTTGGTGTTAACGCCTGGCCTTCTTACCCCCGCGGCTGAAAACAAGCTGCAGCCTGCAGACCTTTTATCCGCTTTGATTTGAACAAGCAAGTGTGTGTGTGTGTTTTTGTGTATGAGCTTTCACCTGTCAAGTTGTTAGAGGTTTAAATTTAGAAAACTTCATTATAGACACAAAAGATCTGAGCTATTTATTTGCTGCATTTTTGTAAACATTTCAGTTTTTCCCTACAATACATGGTATCCGATTGCCATACTTGCCAAGTTTGAGACCTCAAAAACAGGA
This sequence comes from Lutjanus argentimaculatus, assembly GCA_034769285.1. Taxonomy (NCBI): domain Eukaryota; kingdom Metazoa; phylum Chordata; class Actinopteri; order Lutjaniformes; family Lutjanidae; genus Lutjanus; species Lutjanus argentimaculatus. The sequence continues at coordinate 16,885,859 of JAWZSL010000017.1, forward strand.
TTTTGAAAACAAAAAAATTGAGTTTCAGAGACTTTGTTTCTTTGTTTTTTAACATGTATGCTAATGACCTGGTGTGTAAGATTTACAGGGATTTATTGACAGAAATTGAATACAAATTAATGTCTTTATTAGTGTATAATCACCTAAAAATAAGAACTGTTGTGTTTGCGTTACCTTAGAACAAGCCATTTATAGCTACAAACCAAACAGTGGCTCTAGATATGGCAGCTCACATTTGTCTCGTGTTTTGCAGCCAATGTAGGTTCTCTTTAATGCTTGGAAGGGGAGGGAGAGGTGATGTTTTTGCAATCTGAAAGCTCACCACTAGATGCCGCTAAATCCTACACACTGGTTCTTTAAAGTTGGGGTAAGCAAAAAACCCTCTGAGCATTCTTACGGCCTCCCTGAATGTATTTCAAGTGTTCTGACAGGAAAGTAGACTTCTGCTCCTCCTTCTTGGCTGTGCTTAAAGGCTACAGGAAATCTACCCTGTGACAGGAGACCTTGGCCAATCACAGGTTGGTAAGATAGTTAATTGTTGAGTCTCATTCCCAAAACATAAGAATTAGACGCATAATTAGACACTTTCCTATGAGAGCTGCTCAGTGATGCGTGAAGCCAACTTCTGTGCTGGATCTTCCGCATCGCGCGGCCTATAGAGCAAGCACTCTTGAGTCTTCGGCTGGTTGATCTTACAATTTAACCTTGAATGGGGATAAAATGATTTAATTGTGCGGCTCTTCTGGACTTTCCAAATGTTATCAGACCGACTAGATCAAATTCTGACCGTGAAACAAGTTATTTCGCAGGGGTTGTGATGGTCCAAAAGTAAGTAAGTCCAAAAGTACAGTTGTGCAGCCGCTTTTTTCACAATGTACGCTTATGGGAAAAAGTATATTTTGGCTGCAGAGCACCATGTGATGTCATCATTACACGGTTTACCCACTATGTCAAATTTGCTTCAAAGCTCGGTGCTCTTCCCGAGGGGTTGATTTGACAATCTGGCCATGAGACTCAACAATTAACTGTCTTCTTCAGAATTGCTTTCTGTACCTTTAAATTGTGCACTACACAAATATGTGTTGTGTGCAATGTTTCACAGGGAATATAACAACTTTGAAGGAGAAATAGTTAAAAAAAAAAAAAAGTTTGTATGAAACAAAAATTGCAGAAAGTTTGTGGCTTAAATGTGTTGAAGAAAGGACTGTGAGAAAAACAAGTATGATCAGGGGTCATTGGCCAAAATATAAAATTGCCAGTCACACTACCACCATATGGCCAACTGGTATCATTTATTTTACCTGAGTATAGGGGGAAATTTGAAACCTATCCTTCAAATTCAATTCTTCAAGCACATACGGTCTCCAACAGCAGAGAGAATGTTTGAAAGCAGAAAACAATAACAAGAAGACAGACAGACATGATAGGATTTCAGCACCACAAAAAAACAATTTACAGTCTGAGAAACAGGCCGAGCAGAGAGTCAGTCTTTACCTGCTCCTGGAGCCAGCAGCCAGCTGTACAGGTAACCAGCAGCCATGGAGAAATAAAGCACCAAAGCCCTCTGGCTGTTGACGGTGTCCAAGATGTGCTCCACTGTCACTGGGGTGTAGGGGTCGGAGTCCTGCTGGCCCGTCTGCCTCTCCACCAAGAGGTCAGCGAAGGCTCGTGTACGACCCCGCTCTGCTACTGCAAGAGCCTCATCATGGTGGCCTGTGGTCATGAGAGGTTAATACTGATTAACAGGTAAATGCTAAAACATATTTTTTCATATACTTAACACAGATTGGAGCCTGGCAGCATGAAGTAGTGAGGATGTGAAAAGTCTTGATGGGCATACCGAGGCTGACGAGGACCCTTTGGAGTGCTTGGTAGCAGGAGGTTTGCAGGTCAAACAGCGAGAGTTTGTAGTCTGTGCTGTGCTGGGCTTCATGCCGGATGGTCTCAAACAGTGCAGATGCTCGGTAGAGCTGAAGATAAACAACAACGATCAGATATTAGTAAAACTCAACTCAGCCTCAGTATTTGTACATAGCACCTTTCATACATACATGCAGCCCAAACCTAGCTTAAAACCTCAGGTTATGACATAACATCACTCCCAATTGACAATTAAAAGCCAGATTAAAAAGACAAGCCACATATTAATGCAAAAACTCATCAAGAACCCCAATATTACCACAAAGAACTGTGAATAACCCAGATATTGATGCTAAAAATAGTCAAGAACCCAGATATCAATGCTGAAAATCGTTAGGAACCCAGATATCAGTGCTAAAAATTATCTAAAACCCACATATCAACACTAAAAATCATCTAAAACCCACAAATCAATACTAAAAAGCATCAAGAACAAAGAATGAAGAACCCAGATATTAATGCTGAAACTTGTGAAGACCCCCAATATCAACACTAAACATCATTAAGAACCCAGATATCAATGCTAAAAATCATCAAGAACCCCAACATTAACCCTAAAAGTCAGAAAGAACCCCAATATCAATGCTAAAATCAAGAACCCAGATATCAATGCAAAATATTGTCAGAAGCCCAGATATCAATGGTAAAATTCTTTCATTTCTTTTTAAAAATACAGAGAGAGCTTGAATTTCTAATGTCCAGAGGCAGTGAGCTCCACATTTTAGGGGCATAAAAACAGACGTCATTCTCAACGGTACGTTTATGGGACACATAAAAAATATTTAAAAGAAAAGCGATGGAGAACCTTAGTGATCTGGCTGGAACATAAAATGAAAGAGTTATAAAAAATAATAAAACTATAACATTCATCACACTTCAGCTCTGACTATGGACGGTCACTAGGGACCCTAATAGGTTGAGTGTCACTGTCTTTTTATAGATTTGATTCCTGCTGGGTTTAGGGTTTAGGTTTAGGGTTCCATTCTAAAATCTTAGCAGTCACTATGGATAAAAATGTCCACCACATACACCACTATGCTTAGACTCTTGCAGAACGAGAGTTATTATGGCCACTAGATGGTAGCATCCCACCTCACTGGTCTCCACTAATGAAACCTGCTGCCTCCCAATTCTGCTTCTTTCTCAACAGGGGGAAAGTACTGTAATGTAGCTTGATGAATCACCAACCAATACAAGTAAACCTCTCCTCAGCTCTTACTTGCCTGGACATGGGAAAGGGCAATGTGAAGCTGAACTATTACCTGGGCATCTTGGACGGACGGCGTCCAAGGAAACAAACGCTCTGTGAGCTCAATAGGCCTGTCTATGTCATTGGACCTTTCTATTCAGAGCCAGACATTGGATTGAGAGAAGGAGGGAGACAATGGAAAGGTGGGGCGGCGAGCAGTGTTGCACACTGTCCGAGCAGAGCTAGCCAGGAGTGCTGATTCATGGGAGCCTTTATTGATTTCCTATTTCTGCGCCTATGGCAGCCCTGTAGGATGACTGGGGCTGCTATAGAGCCACTCTCCAGGAGTCCGGGGCCAGCAGAGAGGGGTAAAGCACTCTGCTCTCACTGCTTGACCATAGTTCATACAAGACAAAGAGCTGCAATGGAGGAAAGGATCCTGGTGTGGATCAAAAGGATTGTGTGCTTGGTAGGAGGAAGAAAGTGTGCGTTTCTTCATATATGCATACGCTGTAGCTCGTCTGGCATATCCCAAGGTCATGCAGAAAAGTGTGTCAGAGGGAGTGAAGGGGGAGCGTAGAGATCAGCAGAGAATCCGTGAGCTCTGCTGCATTAGTGCTACTAGACGGAGCTGCTAGTCTCGCTGATTCTGCTGATAGGGCCATGGATGGACTGCTGCAGTGCTAGTTTAATCTGTTAGGCTTGCAGACATCCCTTTAAGAGTGAAACTAATTTCTCACAGCGCCTTTCCTCTGGCCTGACCCCTGCTGGCACAGATGAAGGGGAAACAATCCCAAATGTGCTGCGTCCGCAGTGACTCGCTTGGCTATGATGCTGGTAAAAAAAAAAAAATCTGTTACATTCTTCAGCTACTATGCATTCAGAGAGCACTCTCATGTTTTACCGTCACTGACACTAACATGGCTTTTATCTGACATGTTAAGTGAATGTCAATGTCACAGTGAATCGGTAGCATGAGCAGAGCTTGATACGCACACACCTCTAATGATTTTTGTAAAATAACCTCCCCTGGGAACTTTCAGCTCCTGTGACAGGTGATATCAGAAGGGAAAAAAAAGCTTAATCTACAATAGAGGACTGATATTTAAGTAAACATGACTCTATTGATCCACGTTCCTCTTAGATATGAATGTGAGCGCTTCTCCGAGCGAGCATGCGCTGCTGAAATGGCTGATTATAATCAGGACACGTCAATCTGTGTGTCACGTTGAGCACCGGGATCACAGCTAGGGTGTCAGATTACAATTGGGTTTTAAATATATAGAGAATGAGAAACATGGGGTCAAGTACTCTCATTCCACACCTATGGGTGCTTTATGAATTTCAATACAAGCCTATACAAATGAGGTTTGAAGTGGGTCAGGGTATTCACCAAGGTCACCTGTAGCAACAGGCTCATGAATAACCATCTGATCTATACTCTGAAGGCAACAGTGTCCTTTCCCACCGCCAAGTCACCCTGGGGGTTACAAGCTGACTCAGGGGGAAAAAAAATCTTAAACATGGCTGTGGAGCTCTGTAAGTTGTAACAAGGAGAGCACAATGTTAAAGGGGCAGTTCACTCTAAAATCAAAAATATGTATTTTTCCTTTTACCTGTTATTTATCCATCCAGATAGTTTTAAATTTTCAAGATATTGGCTGTACAGATGTCTGCCTGCTCTCGAATGTAATGGAATTAGATGGCACCTGGCTTGAGGTGCTCAAAGCACCAAAAAAGTACATTTGAAAAATCAACAGCAATAGTCTTTTTCCAGAAATCATGACCCGGTTTCTCTAGAAAATCCACAGACCTTGTTGTCAGCAATTTCATGTAGGAACTACTTTCTTCCTACCAAACTACACCCACCAACTATATCAGCGCACAGAAGGAAGCATGCATCTACTCACAGACAGTAGGGATGTGTCTGAGAATGAATGCAATATTTGGCAAAGCACATATAATGCAACGGAAGCAAATAATAACAAATACAAATAAACAAAGTGAGCTTTATGACTGACATGTCAGTACATCTGTTCCTTGCAACATGCCACATGTCCCATGCCCAACATGGAGCAAGTGTATTTATTTATAAAGCTTAATTTTCCTAGTTCTAACTGACTCGTCAGTGTCATCCAGCTAAAGAAAAGTTGTAGTAGTAATGTAGTAGTAAGTAAGTAGTAATTGATGTTTCTCTAGTGAACTGCAATGTTATGTTGGTTTGTACATTATATCCTTCAACTGAAGGATATTTCACTGTAAAAGACTTTCTATTTCGAATGTAAAACTAAATCTTTCCATTTAGAAAACGTCTATTTTCACTTTCTGCTTGTTCAACATCCCGAGTTCAGACAATTCATAAAACTTAGTTTAGCAATAAAGAAAAAAAGAGAGCGATGAAAAGTACACTATGAGTCTGTGGGAAAATATTTCAGAATTAATTATATGCCAGTATTAAATCAATTTGTTGCTTTGACGGATTGCATTGCCAGTGAATATTAGCAATTGGAAAATACAACATTTATCTGATTTAACACAACGTTGGGTATAATGCACACCCACTTCTGGTCTTATATCCAAATACAGACACAGAGACAGGTAATATAGTTGGCTGAAAAGATACAGACACACAAATACAGATAATGGCATCTCTGTGCTCATGACAGAGCACAACATTAACTTCAATGGTTTATTTTTGGTACTTAATAAACAGTCCTGATGTTTTTATTTAGCTGGCCTCTGTCACATGACCGTGGAAACCTATGATATACGAGAACCAAACTTGTCAGAGAATGGCAGACAGGAAACGTAGTGTGGTTGTGGTACTACTTTTCACCTATAGATAAAAATACAGCAAGATGCACTGTTTGTGACAAAAAAGTGCCACACAGCATCAACATAAGTAACCGCTTCAAACATTTAAAAACAGAGCAGAACAGTTATAAGAAGGCTGAACGAAAATAAGATATACACTTATTTTAACATTTTTTTTTTCTAAAGGTTGGCCATTACTTTGAAAAATACATACAAAATGCATCCGTATCATATAAAATTTACAAGGTTTAGTATCACTCATCCCTAATTTTTAGTTCCACTGAGCTAGCTGCCACAGCAATACAGTTGGCGAGTGTAATCTCGAGTACCCAGGTCATAATTTCTATTGAATGTCTTCTAGTTCCACTACATGCGACAGAAGGCAGACATCTGTACTGTTGATTTCTCCAAAACTCATCTACACACATCAAAACAATCTAGATGCATAAATAGCACTCCTGGTAAGAGGAAAAATATGTATCCTTGATTCTGTGGTGAAGCGTCCCTTTAATATGCACTACTAAGGTCTTAAGGTCAAGTGTGTAAAGCAAACATGCAGCGGAAAATATGTTGCACTGGCTTGTTAGAATAATATTTTGCTTTAATTGAACACAAATTCCTCAACATGACTCACGGGCCTCTGCTCCAGTCACCACCTTGCTTCAGTCTCTCCTTCCCAACTCTTGTTACAGATAATTGCAAACAGACAAAGTTACTTTTGGAAAAGTATGATGCAGGACAGAAAAACAAAGCTATCTGGGTCACATAGATGTACGTAGTGTGCGCGTATCATAACAGAAATGTTTTGGACTAGATTTTGAAAAATGAAAGCAGCTGAATAACATCCCCACAGACACACGTGACAGCCGCTGCTGCTGGCTGACTGTTCACAGACTTGTACGTGGATGCACAAGCTAAGAAAAATCTTGAGCTGTGGTGTGTGGACAGACTGTAAAGAGAGATGTTAAGGGGATATTCCATGCTTGCCAGGTGGGCAGTGGGCTGAAGAGGACAGAGAGTGTGTGTGATGCGGAGGCTTGGGACTCCTGAGACCATGCACACAGATATAAAAAAAGCCTCAGTCATCTGTCGCCTGTCTGCTGAGATGACAGCATTTACCAGCTCAACAGACTCCTCAGCATATTGCCAGCAGCCGTGTTCGAGCTCTATAGCCACCTCTTCTTTTTTATTTTCCTGTTGTTCTCCCTCCGCTGGGCTCTTTCATCGTAAGGGCACTGCTAAAAACATACATTTCACTTTCCACGTCTTTCAGTGGTGGGAAGTGGCACAGTACAAATACTTAATCACTGTAATTAACAGAGCCACATGTAAGAAGTCTTCAAATATGAGTACTACAGTCAAAACAGTGAGTTGGAAGCACAGACATTCTATTAAATAGGTTGAATTCTTATTTAATATATTACCTATGTTTGAATGACAAGCAACGACGACTCCAACACTGTAAGTTGATCAGCTGCTTATAACTGTCAAGTGTCTGCCGATGTAAAGATAAACCCGTCATCCTGAAAACAAAAGCCCACCACTCTGAAAATACACACTCTGGAGTTTGAGTTCAGTGACTGCCTGCTTTACTGCCTGCCAAACTCCATTAACATTTTGCTCAATTGAACTGTTACACACATCTACTCCTTCTGAAAGATTATCAATGATTTCTCACAACTCATAAACAGACACTTAATCATTCAGCAAACATTCAGCATTAATTTGAACTAACTAATCTGAATAAATGTGAAACAGGCAAACAAAAACAGACATCAAGACCGGAATAGTTTCAAAAGGGGACATGCTGGTGGTAGCTTTGTTGGCGCAGGAGCCAGTATTTCAATCTGGTATGTTTTCTTACGGGGCATTTTATCATTTAGTAGCATAAATACATTACGTATTTTTCCTACAATATAGTTTTCAGGTATCAACTTCAGGACAACACTTTACTTTCAGTCTCTACATTATAACACAAATATCTGTACTTGCTACTCCTTACATTTTCAAAACAGGCTCCTTACTTTTAATACAGACAGAGCGCAATTAAGCCCTGCCCTCACTGGAGGAGAAAACAATTCATCTCTCTCCATTGACTTTGTATTGCGTGAAGGTGCCTCCTGTCACTTTCCGTCTGTGAGCAACAACAACAGGAAAAACGTCTAAAAGCTGCTGTGTGGAAGGATGCACTACCCACAGGGTGAAGATCTGAGCAAAAACTACGTTTTTAAAGCCGCTTAACCAAAAAAAACAAACTTTTAAGACAAAAAAAATGGACACAGATGTGAGGCATGACACTCATTCTTACAGCTGCTAATTTGACCAGATAGACTGTGGAGGTTGAAGCTAAGTATTTCATTTCTGGCCATTCAGTGGGATCATTTCTCACAGAAAAGCAAGGTAAGAAGAAGGGACAATAAGATGGCAAGGCAATACTGAGTTTGTCAATATAACCTTTCCCCTCTGGTAGACACTGGGTGCTAAATTAATCCTCTGACATACTGAAATCTAATGTTTTTAGCTCGCTGCAGTCACGTAGTTTGCATGGCAGCCCTCGGTTTCAAAATGTGTGATGCTGCACTTTGTATCTAAGCATTTAAGGAGAATTTAAGGGGCTTTTTTATCATTTATTTTGCATCATTGCACGCTACCTTCCCATAATCAAGACCGATTTCAACCTAAATAGAAGGGACAAAAACACACAGAGAAGACGATTCCTTGGTGTAACCGTCAGTGCATATCACACACGACAGACGTAACGAGATGAAAAAGCAACATAAAAGATGTAACAAGATGAAACAGACAAGAGAGGGAGACTTGACCACAGAGAAAAGGTGAGGTTCAGTTAGCTTTGCACAGAAACAGCTGGTAAAAATGTCCTTTTACTTTTATGCTTTGAGTACCTTTTAGAGCCTATACTTGAATCAGTACATAATCAGTACTACTTTTACCAATCTTCTTTTACACAAGTATCTGTATTTCTACTTGAGTAAAGAATGCCTGTACTGAAGTCTTTGGACATCTACTTCCCTCTTTCATTTGTAACTTTTGCAGACCAGCAGACGTGTGCTTATTAGAGGTCAAATTTAACTACATGAGAGTCCAGATGTTGAGAGAGGAGAGGAGAGGAGAGGAGAGGAGAGGAGAGGAGAGGAGAAGAGAGGAGAGGAGAGGAGAGGAGAAGAGAGGAGAGGAGAGGAGAGACGAGTCAAGGTGAGACAAGGCAAGAAGTGGAGGAAGGCGCAGAAGTTACCTGATGTTGGGCCTCCTCCAGATTCCCACTGGCCCACAGAGAGAGCCCCAGACGATGGCGGATCTTCGCCTCGTCCTCACGCCGAGCCAGCTGCTCCGCAAGCCGCAGGCCTGTCAGGAGGGGGAGCAGATGAGAGAGAGAGGAGAGAGAGGAAAAATTATTCAGAGCAGGCAGACTCTTAGGTATCTTTCAGAGTAACAGATGTAAGCGTAGCGTGGTACTGATGTTCTGACAGCGAACAGGTTTGGATATTTGGCCTCAGTTGTAAGATACCGCTCACACTGGGACTAAAACACACACGCACACACCCACACACTTCTGCCATGGAGGGAGGCTGTTAGAGCACTAATCGGACTGCATAGTAATCAATGCAGAGGATTGACTGGCTGAGCAAACACAAACACACGCTTAATGCTTGCATAAGAGAAGACACACAATATCATGAAGATGTCTACAAATATTTGCAAACACACTGATGAGCTAATAATAGACTGTACGCAAACTCACAGCGCAGTGATATTTAGTTTGAGAGACTTTCGGAGTTGTTTAGAAAGCCAGGGAGGTTGGAATGTGCACGAACATGCATGTGAGTCCGTGTATCTAGGTGTGTACGTGCCTGTGTCAGATCACCTGGCGAGCACGCCGTTTGTTTTTCACTTCCAATCCCTCAAGCAGTGAGGCGCATGTCACATCTTTGCATGTGTCCTCACTCTGCCTGCAGAGCGCTTGGTTCTGCCCAATTACTGAGATGAAAATGCCACTCCGCAGAGGACAATGATGAAAAAAAAAAAAAAAGACAGCTGCCAGGCCACATATCACCCACAAGGTGCTAAATGCACAGCGAGCCGTCCACAGTTAGCGATGGGCTATTGCTCACGTGCAACACAGTTAAAAAGGTTCATGTTAAATCAGAGGTTAAATGGGCAAACAACGCCATCTGCTGTTCTAAATCGGCACCTGCACCGAGTAGTTGTAGCGAAGGATTATCGGTAATCCTCAAAGCAACGGAGGGTTCACTCTGAGGTAACGTGTCTGTGAATGTGTGTGGACAAAACAATGGTAACTAATTTCGAAAGTATTTAAACGTTGATCTGGCTTCATCCGGTCTGATATGAGCTGTCTTACATTAAAGGAAGTATATTTTGTAATTGCACATGCAAAAATGAGTTGAAGGAGGAGTTGAAACTATAGAATGTATATCAAATAGGTTGAAGTCCTTTTTCATATACGATCAATGGTCCGAAGCAAGTTGTTTCATGCCGCTTCCTCCTTCCCAGACTTGGGGAAGCTCTGCAGGCTGCAGGGGCTCCGCAGGAGTGCAGTGCGGTTGCAACACTGTAAATTGACAACAACAAGTGATGAACAGCTGTCTGTCAATGTAAAGTTAAGTCTGTTATCCTGAAAACAAAAGCCCACTACTCAGATTAATCTATCTCTATTTTTTTTCTTTCATAAATTAATAATTATTTTATTTACATGAATTTCAGTCTATGCAATCACTGTAAAAATGTACTGTACAGTAATTTTGTAAACATGTAATATCTGAAAATGTAAACAAATAACAATCCTAAAAAAAGCAACAGACTCAGTCAGATCATGTGCTGTCTTTCCACAGGAGGATGACAATTCTGCTCTGTTTGCTCTTTGGTAACAAACGTGCTGTTACCAAACCCTGACCAGCTCTGAGAGTTTCATTGAGCCAGAGGACATCTCACAGAGGTCACACATGCACAGTCTCACTTAACGCGGGCTCTATATTTGTCTATTCTCGCCACTCGCTCGTGTGACGGAGGGGTCTAAACATGCTTTTGGTCAAAGAGAGGAGAAAATGGGCCAAGCCACCCTCGTCCAAGTCTGCTTTTCTCGGCATTCCTGGAAAACGGTCTGTGGCTGGTCCAGATAAGCCAAGAACAGAGAGCGTGACCCGAAACAGCCGGCCTATTCCACAAGACCCAGCACACACCACGCAGCCATAGACTTCATGGCTCCTCCATGGCCACGCTAGCCGGCAGCCTTTGAAGCCTGCAACAGTCTCCCCTCTCTCGCCTTATCTTTCCACACACCCTCCCTCTGTCTGCCTCCCTGCCCTCTCCCCCTCATGCATCTGCTGTGCTCCTCTCTCCCTCTGCCTCCCCGTATTCATTTTCTCATCTCGGTGCCAGTGTCTCCGGCCCCCCCACCCCACCTCAGCTCTCTCTACCTGTTTCATCTTGACTGTGGTGGCAGTGCTGCTTGCGGGGACTCGGCACTGCTTAGGGCTCATTAGGCGCTGGAGCAAGAGAGAGGAAACAGATCTAAATTATCCTTTTCATTCTCTGACAGCCTCACCCCTCACTCATCTCAACTCCAGCTCTGAGCCTTTCATCTGCACGCACACACGCACACACACACACATCCACAAAAAAACCTTTCTCTCTCTGAGCTGCTCTGTGATAGTTCTTTATGATCAAGCCTGAATGTCAACCGACTCTATGTTTTCTTTATTCTCCAGTTGACAGTGAAATAATACATGTGAATTATGACTCATGCCGATCTCTGTCTTTCCCCTCCGCCCGCCTGCCATTCTCTTTCTTTTCCTCCATCCCTCCTTTCCACGCCGACTCTCTCAATCCCTCTGTTCTACCGCTCTGTATCATTCAGTGTCTGTCACTGTCACCGTGTGTGCCTTTGGTGCGCCCCGCAGGCACAGTCACGTAGCAGCGGCTGACATGAGGATGTGGCCGTGGCTGGCTGCACCCTGAAGAGCAACTAGAGAACACTTTAAAGACTGCTTGACAGCTGGGTGAGAGATTCTCTGCAGCCCCCGAGGCCCACGTACCTCTGGCTTCAGACACAAGCTTTACGTGCAGACGCCGCATACACATGCGTCAGAACAAGGGCACGAAATCTCATGCATCTCTGTGGAACCGCAAGAGCGTTGCGTCGCAAAGAAAATACCCTGGCACACGCACACTCATGACACATGACACCCTTTGATCATGACCACATGTGGAAAAGAACAGTGTGTCATATACAGTAAGTGTACCATAAACCAAAAAAAAATCCTGGAGATATTTTCAGGATACAAATCCTCACTGCTGTGTCTCTCCATGATCAATGCAATACCCAAATCTACCTACTCTGTGTAAACAAAATCTTCCACAAACCTCTGGCATGCAGTCTAAACACTGAGGATAATGGCGATTGTGTGACCCTCACCAAAGTCACACTACATCAACAAATTCTGCAATCATGCACAAAGATACTATTGACATTTGCATTAAGTTGGAAAGCTAAAGGGGCAGTTCACTCCCAAATCCAACACACATATTTTCCCTCTGGCCTGTAGCGCTATTTATCCATTTAGATAGTTTTGGTGACTTGCAAAATTTTGGAGATATCATCGATAGAGATGTCTGCCCTCTCTCCAATATAATGGGACAAATGGAAGTCTTGTGGTGTTCAAAGTGCCAAAAAATACATTAGAGTTTTGAAAATCTGAAAATTACATTACAGGAACTACTTTCTTCCTAGTAGATAGAAAGACATTCCAGTACTACTGCAGAAAGAAAGTAGTTCCTACATGAAACTGCTCACAACAAGGTCAAATCTAGATGGATAAAGATGGTGCTTTTGATTCTGGAGTGAACGTCTCTTTAATATGGATATTTGTGCCAAATCCTACTGATTCTAACTTTAAACGGATAGCTTGGATCATCTGACGTGGGATTTTATCTAGTTAATCAGCGTATTACCTATAGTACATGGTGGTCAACAGCCCCTCTGTTTGGAGAGGTAACAGGAGTGCTGTTGCTGGAAGATAAGCAATGCACTGATGTGGACAGAGTCAGAAGCAAAATGCATTTTAGTCACCTGAAAAAAATCTATATCAGTCAAGTGTACGCTACATCTGGAATATTTTCACAGCTTTATCTTGCCATTGGATAGCCTTTTAGGATGGAAAACCGCTGTTATATGAGTAAAATATCAGTCTCTCTTGTTCAACCAGACTCATTTAGCAAGAACAGCACTCTGACTTTGCAGAACACAGGAGTTGCTGGTCTACTGCTGCATTCATCAGTTAGTTTCTGGCTATTTAAGTGGCTAAAATCTGTTTTATTGCTGACCCTGTCCACAGCAATACATTGCTTAGATTCCACGCTCTTCTCTGCCTCTCCAAACTGGGGGTGTTTCGACCATCATCCACTGTAGTTAATACACTGCCTATACCTCATACAACCCCACTTCAAAAAAAATCTGAACTAAACCTTTAATAATTTATGAGATAATGGTCCGCTTTTTAGATGTTAATCTCTAAAATACATGTTGAAAGATTTTGCCTGTACTGAGCCCGAGAAATAAAATATCTACTAGATCTACTTTTAGTAGAGTTTAAAGCAAAAACGCACAGTATATGGCCAGCTCACTACGCCACCAGTCAAACCCCACTGCCACTTTAACAGAAACCGACATTCAAGATTTATAGCATAAAAATAGCCACAGAAAACTGTGAGGGGTCCACATATGATGATGAAAGGTCCAGACGTTTCACACTGAGACACATATCATCCAACCGCATCTAGTCCTATATGCCTCCTGACAAGCTGTTCGAAGACCCACCAACATTAATGTGCTTTATCAGAAGTGAGTCCTGAGTCTGTTCTATAGAGTTCAATATATATAGAATTTATAACACTGTGTAAAATCATAATTTATAAATTGCACCATTTACATACTATTCATAAACACACCAGTAAGATGTCAGGAAGACAAATAGTGAGGTTTTGGGTTGGTCCCAAGCATCCAGAGCACAGCAAAAGAATGAGAAAATAGGAAAACACAGGCAGAGAGAAGGGTCTCTGCAGATACAGACACCACCACAAACTTCTATTGGGTCATAAATAATGACTGGAAGTCTATACATTTTCTTTTTTTTTTTTTTTTAGGAAAATGTTACATATTACGCCTTTAAAATGTTTGTCTGTGTTGTCTTAGACATGATTAAGGCCCTTTTTTTCCTGTTCATATGGATTTCATACAAGCTTATGCTTATACCACACAGTTGTGCTTTGTATGTTGTTTATTATCCCATACATGTTCTGTTTCTCACATAGAAACGTACAAAACACATTAATAATGAAGCAGCATATATGTAATATTGTCTAAAATCCATATGAAAGCAGCAATAAACATGTAAGCCTAGATACAAAAACATCATCTGTTCAAATGATATGATATAAACCCTACATTTTTAAACCCTATTGAGTATATATATACTGCATATTTCATTTTTGTATTTATTTACAATCTGCATAAATCAATCAACACTTCATTTTTCAAGGTTGAAATATGAAGCATCAGATACTTTTATAACAAAAACTGCCTTTGCAGGTTAATATTGTTATTCCATTAGTTGTTGTTCCATAAACGAAGCATGAAGAAACTACAATACCTCCATTAGTCGCTACAATGACGCCATTGATTTAATGACACTGTTGTGTTAATCGTTGAAAAGTGCTTCTCAGTGTGAAACGCCTCTTTTGTTTAAGATTGAGACAGCGATGTGCAGCGTCCTTTAATGTAAAATTACAGGAAGATAACTTGGGGAGCAGTGTGAACACATGAAGTGACAGAAACTGTGTTTCCCTATCAGCACTTAATTGGTATCTTCATGTGCCTTCCACTGTAGCCTTGTCATTCTGTATTACTGTACATCACAGAATAACCCTCAGACGCACAAGCACACACGCACACAAACACATAAATACACATGCACTGATTTGGAGATCACATGTTGTCAGCAGTATCTGCACTGGTTCGGAGCTGCCTTTCTATCTCTCCTTCCAATTAATCTTTTTCGGCAAACAAAAAACAAGCAGTGCAGCATGAAGAATAAAAAAAACAACTAGCAGTAGGAGTAGAAAAAACAGAAAAACTGAAGGAAAAAAAAAAGCTTGCCAACTTTTCGGTCTGGGTAGGTTGGCCAGAAATAATTGGCTGTCAAGGATAGTGAAGGCACTGTTCTTTTTCACAGCCAGACCGAGGAACAATACAAGGACAGTGTGGGGGACAACAGGAGGACAGGGTGGAGACAGAATGGCCTGTCGCCTTTGTTTCCATTAAAGCTCAACAAGCAGGCCTGCAGAGGGTGTATGGGTCACTGCAGGCCCGGCTAACTCTAATAAAGCGGACGGAGGAGAGATGGAGGAGATGTATTCCTGGATGCTTGCATTCGCTCCCTGCAGGGTGAAATATACAACTGTCCCCCAACACAAGCTGCAATTTTCTTGGATTCCAGGGATGGGAGGTAACTAAGTAGAAATACTTCATTACTGTGCTAAAGTAGATTTTTCAGGTATCTGCACTTCACTTGAATTGAATTGAACACAGTTATTTGTTACTTTAGTTTTAATGCATTTGAGAGGAATTATTGATTATTTTTATTTTGCATCATTGCACACTGC
Source organism: Lutjanus argentimaculatus (assembly GCA_034769285.1). Lineage (NCBI taxonomy): Eukaryota > Metazoa > Chordata > Actinopteri > Lutjaniformes > Lutjanidae > Lutjanus > Lutjanus argentimaculatus. The sequence goes on from JAWZSL010000017.1 coordinate 16,901,478, forward strand.
CCTCCCAACTGATTTCAACCTAAAAGGATGGGACGAAAACACACAGCAAAGATGATTTCTTGTAGTATCCATCAGTGTCTGTCAAGCATGACGGACATAACAAGACAAAAAACAATGTAACATGACGAAAAAGATGCAACAAAACAAAACAAACAAAACTTAAAAAACATATGGCGTAAAAACAGCGTAAAAAAACATAACAGGAAAAAAGATGTAAGAAGATGAAATAAAGGTAAAAGATGTAAGGAGATGAAAAAGACGTAAAAATACTAAAAACAACATAGAAGACGCAACAACGTAAAAAATCTGACAAAAACACGTAACAAAACAAAAAACAAGGTAAAAGACTTAACACAAAAAACATAAGACAAAAAAGAGACAAAAAAGATGTAACAAGACAAAAATGATGTCAGAAGACAGAAGACACTACATGCTGCCTTCCCAACAGGAAGACCAATTTAAACCTAAATGGACGGGAAAATAACAGATAGAAAAGATGTTTTCTTGGTGTATCCATCAGTGCATATCGAGCACAACAGACGTAACAAGACGAAACATGATAAAAAACTAGCAAGACAAAAAAGATGTAAAAACCCTAAAAACTACATAAAAGACGTAACAAGACAAAAAAGACAAGGGAGGGAGACAACTTTCTACAGCTGGTAGAAATGTCCTTCAGAGGGTGATTCTTTACTTTTATACTCTGAGTACATTTCAAAGCCTGTACTTTCTCACTTTTACTTGAGTAAAGACGTTGAATTAGTAGTTCTGTGTATGTTTGCTTTCTGTTGGATTCAAACAGAGTTCGGGTCATAACGCGGCGGGTGTGCCCGAGCAAGAAGTCTGTCAATGTGCTCGGGTGCGGCGGGTGGCGCGGCCATTCAGCTCGCTTCCGTGGACGCCTTCACTTATCACCTCCTCTGTGACGAACCCTTCCCGCACTGTCACTGACATAATGAATTTTCAAGGGGCCAGGCTGCAGGTTTTTATTTCACCATAATCTGTGGGGGACAATGAAGCGTGAGAGGCAGGAGTCTGTCAGCCACTGTGTGAAAAGATCCTTTGGCAGCTCACTGCAAAGAACCCTCTGAGAAAAGTAGATATAGAGGTGTGAAGAACGGCTCGCAGTAAACAGGAAAATGCCTTGGCGTGCATCCTGAGACATGCACACACAAATGCTGGGATACCTATACAGTGCAGACGCATGGCACGCACACAAAATCCCCTGTGCACTTATAACACATAAGCACAAAAGCCCAAACACGCACGCATGCACCTGCATCCACACACACGCACACATCCTAATAAAAATGTGGTGAAGGCTTAGCAACAAATAGGCTCTGAATTTCATATTCATGAATTCACAAACTCTAAGCCTATCAGCCCAGGCAACAAAGGCAATCCTCTCTCCTGTTCCCCCTGACTCACTCACCTTCCTGCAGGTACATGACAGCCTGTGAGTAGTTTTGCAGTGCGTGGTGTGTTCTCCCCAGGCTGCCGTAGGCCAGTGTCTTGGCAGCCAAGTCATTAGTCTGAGCCGCCACACTTAGGTGCTGTTCCTGGAACACGACCGCCCGCTCGTAGTTTCCAAGCGACTCGTAGGTAAGGCCCAAGTTCCCATAGGCGCGGGCCTGGCGCGTGGGGCTCCCTGCTTCCTCTGCGATCTCCAGGTCACTTTGGTGGCAGCGCAGGGCTGTCTCATACTCTCCCATAGCTTGATACACGGCGCCCAAACCGCAGCTGGCGTCGCCCTCCAGTAGCCTGTCCTGGGTGTCACGGGCAATGGCAAGCTGACGCTCCAGACAGGAGATGGCCTGCTCGTAGTTGCCCAGCTGGCTGTGCAGTGCGCCCAGTTCACCGTAGGCCTGAGCCTTGCCTCCGCACTCCCCCAGCTCGTGAGCCACCACTAGCCGCTTCTCAAAGCACACAAGGGACTGCTGTAGGTTTCCCATGGCCCTGCAGGTAGAAACAGAAAACCAATGAGTGTCAGAGTGAAGCCGATTAGGAGTGAGACATATGAGATAGAGATATCTTTCATGCCCACAATACTCATAATAAATCCATCTAGCTCTCTGCTTATCTCAGATGCGGGGGAAGATATTTTGTTGATTCATACAGATACGTATCTATTCTCTCATAACAGAGCACTATTAGAATGAAACAAGGTGTGTTGCAGGAAGACTCGCATTTACAAAGCACAAGCCCCTGGTTGCAGAAAACCACTTAGGCTAAGGTCTCACTTAAATCATCTAAGGTTGCCTTAGGAAAAGATGAGTTGCATAAAATCACCCTGAGGATTTTCTTAAGATGTTGTAAGTTTTGCTGTTCGATACCTAAATCTACTACAAGGAACTTTCATATTTTGTTGATTTTGGAGCCCCCTGTGGACAAAAGCGGTATTGTTTCCACCACTATAATGAAAAAATATAACACCAAAACTGAAATTACCCAACTAAAAATCTCCTCCTGCTTCTTTTTCACTTGAGAAAGTATTAACAACTTCAACTTTACCTTGAAAAATGTAAATTAAGGGGTTTTTTTTTCATCTGATTTCTCAATGCTCTTGTTATGCAGTTATATACTGTAAGCACCAGCTTATGAGACTGTTTCATAATCAGTTCAAGTTCAATTCTATGACATAATCCCTTTCAATCATCACCTGTGACCCACTACAAGTGTTTGGTGGTCTCTGTGTCTGCAGAGACCCTGCCCTCTGTCTGTATTTCCTTGTTTTGATGCTTGGGATCAACCCAAAACCTCAATGTTTGATGTCCTGGCATCTTCTGGTGTGTTTATGAACAACTCAGGAACATTCCCCTGTTCTGCCTTTAAGTATTCCCTTACGTGTTGTTAAAAAGTCCTCAGTAACTATTTTCCTCAGAAAACTTTAAGAGACCTACACCAGTCCCTCAAAAGTTTGACTGAAAGTTTGAAACATTTGCAAAACATCAGACTCTGGTGATTATGGTGATTGAAGAGGAGGAGGAAAAAAGCAATCCACATTTTTTGAGACTCACTGGACACAGTGAGCAAAATATAGATCTGACATTAGCACAAGCAGATTTGTAGCTAGCTGGTCAAATGTTAATGCAATTCTGTCTAATACGTTAATGTTAGCTTTTATGAAACTCTGCAGTTTTTGTTGACTCCTGATGATGTTTGTCTCCTTTCTTGCTGTCACAGTAAATTTTTTATTAATTTCTCCATGGCTCCTCGCTCAGCGGATTTCTCACTGTCACTTCTTGCTACATCTTCTGCATGTGCATATTCGTTATGCTGTGTTAAATTTAGTTTGGATGATGTAATTTTGCTTTTCATATTCTCCAAAGAGAAAAACATTTCTCATCTTCTTTCTTTTTGTTGTCCATTTTGGAGAAACTAGCTAACACGGGCTAACAAAGTTTGTTAACTAATCTTGCTAACAACTGAATAATGGGCAAAGTCCAAAATTCCATACTAACATGCTATTTAAAGTGTGAGATTTTTTAGTATATCCGAAACCTTAGTATTAAATCAACAGTAGGCGAGGTGCATACTCTTTCCAGTGAAATACTACAGTATGCAAGCACTGACACCACACGGCAAATATCCACATCAATACAGTATACGACACTGCAACAACAAACAGACAAAGGGAACGCACCAGCAGCTCTGTGTAGTGTCAATAACATTCAGTTTAAATGTAACTAAGGTTTCATTTTAATAGGTGTAATATATTTTGAAATGAATCTGGAGAGAATCATACTACTGTTCATTTACACAAAAGTATGTTGAACAGTAGTACTTGTTTTGTGTCTGTAGTGTGTAGTTATGTGATTTAGCAATTCTTTCTAATAACATTAAAGAATGATGTGAGTAAAGCGCAACTTTGGTAACTGGAAAACCTATGTGCTGACAGTACCTGCCATGAAAGCTTTAGTCTAAGCACTTGGGCAAAGAGACAACCTAAGAGGCTTTATACAACACTCCTAAGTGAACTTCAGGGAAATATTTTGCTAAAGGGACAAACTTAAGTTTAAAAGTTAAGGTGGTTTGTTCAGGATCATTTCGGTTTTGGTGTAAATGAAATATATATTGAGATGTCCAACACACTGCAGATATCTGCTGATGTGGACAGACTTAAGTGAGTGTGAAAGTCTATATGAGAAATGTCTGAGCCCTGATATGAAATTTAAAATTTGGCCTGTGTTTGAAGGGTAACACTGTTTACCATCCTTTAATACGAGATGGGTCAGCTGTCAGAGGATCCTCGCTCCCATCCTCTTGTGTATGTGTTGACAGAGTGCCTTTCATCCCATCTCAACATTTTATTCGCCTTCACAGCCTTCAAACAGACTTTATTCACATTCTCAGGCACACCAACAATTGGCGGATGCCAGTTCAAATGGAGTATTAAAAGAATAAAAGCCCTCAGCTTAATTAATGTTGTGTGATAATGTATGTGCTTGGCTAAGAGCCGTTAGAAGACGAGAAGGGTTTGTGTCTGATGTCTATTATTCCCCTCTGAACTCATGCATGGCTAATACTGCTGTGTGTGATTGCTGTGGTGCCATGCTGATGACGCACAATAAGAAGAAAATCAGCTCCGAAAAATGAGGATTTTCGCGGTGGTTTATTTGTAGTCTCCCAGGATGCTATCAGCTCTTTGACGCATAAGGAGAAATAGAAGGGGGAAGAGACACAACATGTAAGAGGTTGCCTCGAAATAACTGCTTCCCTCAGTTTCAGACGTCTGCGTGCCAAAGCCTCTTTGCATACAGATAAGGCCAGGGCCACTAGGCTGCTGCTGAGACAGCTAGCACCAGGCTCACATCCAAGCCACGCTCACCAGCAAGGTGCCTCTAAACTATGGTGGTCTTTAGTTAGATAGTGAACGCAAAGAGAAAAATAACATGCAAAGAAGGATTACTGTGATTATTGGTAATACTCAGTCAATACAATTATCTGCCACTGCAACAGCGAGGGGATATTAACACTGCTGCATTTTACAAAGACTGAAAAGTGTTTTTCTAGCAATGTGAAGTATTGAATTTGAACCATGAAGCCTACATGTATCAGCAAGTTAAGACTGTTCAGTGCCACTAATTAAATTTAATTAAATTTGTGTTGAATTTTGCAACAAAAAAAGCGACATCAAATGTGAAAATAAAGGCGTACTCTTTTAAGTAAATACATATATTGGCAGTTCAAAATTACAGGCAAAATAAGGGTAGTTCTTTTTTTAACTGGTTATGAAACTCAGTTTATTCTCAAATCAATTTATTACTGATGACTCTATATGATCTACATAAGTTAACAAGACTATCCGTGAGAAGATCAGCTATTTTCCAGGCAAAGCCGCAGTGAGTAGCACGTTAGCCAGTTAAAAAGAAGTAAGAGAAAATTTTTATTAGATTTTTTTTATGTTATATTTGGTGGTTGCTATGGTGGAAACACTAGGAACAATGACATGACTGAGACCTGCTCTGAAATACTGGAGATTAATGGCTAAACTGAAGCACAGGAGAAAGAATTCAAATCAGTGCAGGTTGGCTTACTAGCTAGCTATGCCTCCAGCATGCCTTTCCACAGGGACAAATTGCTATTGCTGGTCACATCAAATTCATCTCTTGCTTATATTGCCAAAGAAGTCAAATGTAACATGTAATTGTTAGTGAGTTGAAGCCACAGCTCGTATATTAAATAGGATGGGATATTAAATTTTGAAGGAGAACATTGCGGTTGTAGCATTTTGAGTCATTTTATCATGGTCATTTTATGTTTTATTGCAGTAAATATATTACAGATTTCTCCTTTAACTATAATAACCTTGGGACAGGCTGGTGCCAGCTGGGTAGCAAGCTAACTTCAGTAAAATTCTGGATATATCTCACACATTACACCTTTAAAGCAGACTCACCTGTGTCCATTGCCCAAGCCTCTGTAGGCTTTCTCCTGGTCCTGCATGCGGTTGAGGCTCTGGGCCACTGACAGATACTGGTCATAGTACTTGATGGCTTCCTCAAAGTCTCCCAGAGCCTCATAACAGTCTCCCAGGTTCCCATAGGCCCTGCCCCTGTCCATCACTGCCTCATTGCCACTCAGCTGCTGTAAAGTGGCCAGCTGCTGCTCCAGGTAGCCAATAGCCTCCTCCATCACACCTACATTCATTTTAGTGATGCCCATATTCCCGTACACCTGAGCCTCCACGACGGGATCCTTCAGCCTCCGACCCAGCTCCAGCTGTTCTTCATAGCTCTTGAAGGCCATGGCGTACTTCCCCAGGGCCATGTAGACAGCTGCCAAGTGACCGTGGGCTTTGCACTCCCCGGACACGTCGCCCAGCTCTTGATACACCTCCAGCTCCTGGGTGTGGTAGCCCAGAGCTTTGTCGTATTTCTGCACAAGTCTGTAGGTGGCCCCGAGGGCGGCATAGGCACAGGCCTCCATCCTACGCTCCTTAACCTGAAATGAGATGCACAATATGAGCATGAGGGACATGAGTGAATGATATCAAAATTACATTCCACATGACAGTTCCCATTTATATGATAAATTGTGCCAGTAAATGTTGTACTACATCCATCATTTGTGGCCCTACCTGGTGAGCTAAAGCCAGTTGCTGTTCATAAAACTGAATGGCTCCAGCCACATCTTTTTTACAGACAAATATGTCCCCAAGGTTTCCCAGAGCTCTGAAGCGAGCCTGTGCATTGTTCAGGGACTGGGCCAGTGACAGCAGGTATTTCTGACACTCCTCCGCCTTTGTGAAGTCTCCCAAGGCCTTGAACGCCAGCCCGAGGTTGCAGTAAGCCTTGGCCTGACTCAGTTTATCATGAAGGTCCTTGGCCAGAGCTAAGTCCTGCTCGTAGTATTTGACGGCATCCTGGTAGTTGCCCAGACAGTAGTGGGCGTAACCCAGATTGTGACAAACTTTTCCCTCGCTCTCCATGTCTTGGAGGTCAGGGGATAGGCGGAGGTACTGCTCGTAGTAGGGCACGGCCTGAGGGAACTCTCCTCGAGAGCAGTGGAAGTTGCCGAGGTTGCCCAGAGCCCGCGCCTCGCTCTGGACGTCTCTGAGCTCGCGAGCGATGTTGAGGTGGTTCTGGTAGTGTTGCAGAGCGCGGTCATGGGCGCCCAGGGCTTGGTAAGCCACAGCCAGGTTCCCGTGAGTGGAGGCCTGCGAGGCCCGGTCATTGACCTCCATGGAGATCTGCAGCTCCTGGCGGTGGTAGCGAACAGCCTGGTCGAAGGCTCCCAGGGCATTGTAGGCATTACCCATGTTGCCATAGGCCCGGCCCTGAGCAGCATAGTCATTGAGCTCCTGAGCGATGGCCAGGTGTGTTTTGTGGAGTTTCAGTGCAGTCTCATAGTCCCCCTTCATCTGGTGGATGATGCCTGCGGAGAGAGGAGAGAAAGAGAGCAGGAGGGTGAAGTTAAAGACCTATTCAGGGGAAAATTGTAATTGAGTAAAATTCAAGTGCCTCGTCAGCTCTTCGTGTACAAAACAAGTCATTTGGTTGTTAAAATATGCTCTCGGAGCCATCTGTTCTCTGCTTACACAACACACTCTCCCACAGAATTATGGTCATTAAAATCTAGTGCAATCAAACAGAGTTATTATAACACCAAAATAGAATCTTTTGATTGTCTAAGCTGTCTTTGATGATTGTGTCTTAGAGGGATTTTACCAAAATCAACAACTTTTTCCACTGGGTTGGAAGTGGTTATGAGGGAACACAAAAGGAAGACGGAGGAAGTAAAAGTGGGAGAAGAGTGTGAGGAGTTGATGGAAAGCTCAGCAAACAACTTGAGAAAAATGAGATAAGTGCGGAGAAACAATAAATAATGGAGAACCCGGTGCATTGAGCGTATTATCTCTGATAAAATACTATCCTCTGAAAAATAATAGCTTTACCCCACAGCCAGGCAGCCATCTGGCACACGCGCAAACACACATAACATACAAACAAATGTGCACCCACACCCACATGCTCACGCACACTGACAAATACACAAGAGAGTAAAGAGACATCACAGCATATCTACTGTATCTCTCCTCCTTCCCTCTGAGACTCACTACTAATCTCCAGGTCTCTCTTTTTGCATTGTCACCCGGCTCTCAGTGATAATAATTGCAGTGATAATATTAAAGCTCACTGAAAGAGAGGATGGGATGGCTGCAGGCTGGCAGATGGAGAAAGAGGAACCAGCTGCAAGGCAAATAACTCAGTCCTTCATCCTTGGTACAGCCTGGCCATCACTGCTTTGCTGCATCAGCACAGAGACTAATGGGCTACTAGGACGGGGGTACAGCCACTGATGGGACACCAGGGATGGAAACGGCTCTGGAGCCAGAGTGGGTGGGAACCGGGGAAGGAGAGGGGGCTCTGTGGCTTGTGGTGAGTATGTGATGGTGCCGCCGGGATTAGTTACCACCATGTGTGTTTTCCCATTTATTTCATCCGAAACCTGCCACATTACGGGCCTGAACACAGGCTACATAAACAGTGGGACTGAAACTAAACAGAAGTGCTCAAACGACTGCAGAGGTTATACAATAGATGTGGAAATGCATTCAGATGTTGGCTCAATTAAAATGCGGCACATTAGGCCAATGAGAGTGGAAAAAAAGCATTGGCGCCTCCACTGTTTGAGCCACTGGGCTGCATATTGGTTTGACACATTACCAAGTATGTATATTATTAGTAGATACAGACTAGGGGTGTTACGTTTCTCCAAATCCACAACTGCGTTTGACTTTTGATTTTAAGGTCACGATTCAATTCAATTTAAAGGCATAGTTCAGATTTTTTGACGTGGGGTTGAGCAGTCCCGGTTTGGAGAAGGAGGAGAAGGAGAGAAGTCCCAGCAGGAAGCTCAGCATTGTACCGTTGCAGATGGGACGAGCAGAAAAAAAAATTAAGCAATACACATAAAGGCCCACCTAAAAGATTCAACATCCATTTAAGTGTATGTACTACATTTTCTCAACATAGTACTTCTGTATTCCTAAGGATAAGAGCGCCTGATGGTGCTGCACTGTACTATGCTGCAGATCAGCTGTTTAAGACAGAGTTAGAGTGGTTTATTCAAGAGACAAAAACACAAGAAAATGAGGATAAGTGATTATGAAAGTAATGACAAAATGTGGCTCACTGTGGAGACACAAAGACACCTACGGATAAGTACTGGCTGAAAGAGAGAGAGGGGGAGGAAATTCTTTGGAAACTAGAGGCCAAAGTGAGGGCCAAGAAAGAGCACAAGCTACCTGGTGGTGCAGATGTGTAAATTTTAAGCCTATGGCCATGGACCATGAGTGTCATGAGTGAGACTTAGTAGTCAGACAGAATGTACACTATGTGTAGTGTTTAAGCCTGCCAATGGAGAGACGCACCTTCGCATCTGCTATCTGTGTTTTCACAGTCCCCAGGAAACAACAACTAACCTCCAAGCTTGCAAACTACATGCTGAAAATGGCAAATTGGTACCTGGGTTGTGAAAGGTACGAACGTCAACAAGCTAGCAGCTGTTATCTTTTCTGTTTTTGTATGCCAGGTCTTACTTCCCTAATGTTCCAAATGTTCCACCATAACAAGTTCTCCCTTTATGTAATTTTGCAGAGACACCGTTGCTGTATCCCAGGCTTAGCGCCACCCAAGACGACTGTGAATGTTTTGAAGACATACCAAAAAAACTTTTTTTTTTTTCCTTACCGCAGAATGATCGTGAATGGACCTCTGTGTACAAAGGCCTGGCTATGCAAGACTAGGGACTTTGTTACCACACAACTTGATAATCTTTGTGACTCACAGGATGCCTCACATACAGTCTGCATCACCAACCATCCAGATTTCCCAGCTGCACTGAATGCCGCTCTCTGCGGACCTTCTATAATTTTCCAAAGATAAATTGGAAAAAATGTGCAGCACAGACAGGCACTCTTATACGTAGGAATAAGTCGTACAGTTGAGAAAATGTGCCAAAATAAAGGGCTGTCTGATGGAAAAGTAAGACGGTGAAAAAAAAAAAATCTAAATATGACGCACACTTAAAATGATATTGATTTTTTTGGTGGGCCTTTATTCATGTTGCTAAAATAAAATACTCTTTTCTGCTGAGCCCGTCAGCAACAGTACAATGCTGAGCCTCTGTGTCGAGACTCCTCTCTGCTTCTACTATCTGGGACCCAATGATCTGCATCTACTGTAGCTAACAGACTGATTGTTGATAAGTACCTCACACAACCGCACCTTAAAACATCCAAACTTGGCTTTTAGCATTTTTTTCACCACTGATGGCTACGCCATTGTTAGATTATTTGATTAGAGTTCTGACCTGCACAAAGCCACCCTTTAGGAAGTTACATTGCTGCACTCACAGAGTAGTGCTGCTATAAGGGGTAGTTAATTGCACTACAAGGAGTTTTAAAATGGTTATTAAACCGTCTCAGTTTAATACTGATGCTTCTATATGACCTACATAAGCATATGAGACCATCAAGGAGAAGACTGGTTATTTCTATATAGTTATTCTTCGTGCCTGCCACCGTAATGACATGCAAAAAATCATTTCAATTAAGTTTGAAATTGTGACACCCCTAATACACACATACAGCGCATTCATACTTTTGTAGGTTGGTGGACATGGAAGAAATTCAAATGAATGTGTGTATGATATTTGCATCATCAATATTTCACTCTATATCAAATCTAAATGAGGAGATTCGTTTCAAACTAAATCGGCCTGAATTGGGTGTCTGAATGCTAAACACAGGGGAAAAAAAGAGCCTTTCCTGCAGACAGATTGGATTTTTCTGGGAAAACATCATCAAAGATCCTCTCCCTACTTAATTCAGACCATGATTCAGCATGCTGCAGACACCTACGGACAAATCAAACCTTATTTGCTGTTTGTTTGCTTGCTTGTGTTCTCAGGTTAAAGTGATACAACCTGAGCTGACCTTGCAATCGTCAGGTCACTGCCCTGAGGAGTTGGTATGCTCGGCAGTGTATCACAGAGTAGAACACAGAGAGAAGCAGTGCTGCCAAATAATACTAGTAGAACTCAGATGCAAATGGCATAACTTCACAATGACGACTTCCACGATGAGTGAAATCTGTAAAGATGTTTGGATTACATACACTATAAATTAAAGTTGTCAAAAGTATTGATACTTTAATAGTTTTCAATACCACATTGTTTAAAACAATACAATACAAAACAATACAATACTGACATTTGATAGTATCAAAGGTACTGAACAGTAAAACCGCAAGTGTTCAGTGACTTTTTCTGTACCAGCACTGCATGTAGGTTGTTAGAGGAACAATAAGTAGTAATTGCATGTCCAAAACAACTACTGCAGTCCAAATAGCTAGTTGGAACCACAGACCATAGACCACCAGTTTTAGATTCTATTTAATATACGATCTATGAGTTGTTTCCCCCGTGCCCCCTCCTCCCCAGACTAAGGGAAGCTCTGCAGGCTGCAGGAACACTGCAGGAGTGCAGGATGGGTGCAACACAATAAACTGACAATAACAGGTGATGATGAGTCCAACACTGTAAACTGTTAAGTTGTTACAGATTTCTCCTTTATTTTGAAAAAAAAGAAAAATCTACTTTTTGAGCACATGGCTTTTTTCACTTTATGCGCTGGTATCAAGAGAGGTACTGAGTATAATTTTTTGTGGTAGTGTTGAGTCGTTTGGATTTTAAGGTTCCACTGGCACAGACATTCCCTCCACCTTGGACAAACCCCTCAGATTTGCCTTCCCTGGGAGTCTTTCCTAAAGAGTGGAAGCATGTTAAGATTCACAGCAGGCTACTTGGAAGAGCGCTGACAGCCCCCGCCACAAAGTCACTCCCAAGGTTATGCTTTCCCCAACAGAGGCTGATCTTGCTGAGGATATAATGCCTACTGATGTATTACCAGCAAACATGTTCCATGCTGCAGGCTAAAAATGGATCTGGGGCTTGCCGATGGACGGAAGGGTAGCAGAGACAGTCGGGACAGAGGCTGGGGGTGTATGGCTGCGTCTGAGGTCTGAGGGCTTGGAAGCTGCAGCCAAAATTGCCATAAGCCTTAGGCTATGCCTGTAGCCACACTTGAAGCAAGAAAATATTTCCTGCCCCCACCCATATGGTAAGAGGATTATGGAACCCTTTGGGGATAGTATCCAGCAGGATAGTAAATAAAACCATGCCAAAACTGCTGGTAAATACTGCTAAAACAAAAAAAAAAAAAAAAAAGAAATTTGTACGGGGGGTCTGGCTGATGTGGTCACTGTGGCGTGTTGTCCAAATCAAAATGACCCCAACAAGGCATCAGCCTTGGGATTCAATTTAACCTCAAATGTTAACAACATTGTAAGTCTGTGGTGCATGCTAAATTCACTTGACTGTAACGTATTAAATAATATGGCTCAATTATTTCTCTTTTGCGCACAGCTTGAGACAATGACTGTGAAAAACCAGGATAAAGCACACACCACATCCTTCAAATACTTTCATACAGGCCCCTATCCATCCAGAGCCCTCTCCATCCCCCCATAACCAAAGACATTAAAAGCATGGCAATGTGTTGTCACTTTTCATTACACAGCTGGCTGTACATAGAGGGATCTGCTGCAGTGATGACTTTGAGGGATGGTGTCATGTTCTGAGTAAATCACTGTGTCATTCTTCCAGGAGCTGTGGAGGTCCAAGGCGCCGCTGCCTACAGTCGGCTAAGAGGATTTTTTTTTTACCAACAATGGTGCTGCTGCCACTGTGCTCGGCTGATACTAGAAATAGAGCAAAGATGACCAGCCTGAGCCCAAAAAAATAGACTTGGGTGTGTTCCTCATTTATATTTAAAAAATGAGGTCAACATTATAATTTGCATTCATGTTTGAGGAGTAAAAAGCAGAACAGGATGCCGGAATTGTGGCATTTGTGGGAATGTTGATGCCTATTCAGGAGATTGGCATGTGTAAAATACCAAAAGAGGGAACTTGATCTTTGAACGAAATTCCAATGAGTCTGACAGCATTCGCTAAACATTTTATCCGACCAGAGCAGCTCACATATGTACTTTAGTACTTCTGAATATCTTTTAAAATTTCTTGGCAAGACATTTTTGCACGTGCAATTGCTTTGTACCGTATTCAATTTAATATAGGTCAAAATGATTTGCAAATCATTATATTCTGTTTTAAACAGAATCTCAATTTTGGGGGGAAATCAGGGTTGTATTTATATGTGCAAACTTTTCGTGGTGGCAATGTGTCTGTCTGACAAATCATGGCTGTATCATACTACACTATGGTTTTTTAAGATGCAGAATGGTTACTATATTTGAGCATAATTAATAATCATTGAAGAGACAGGCTAAAATGTAAAGGTACAACACTCTTCATGACACTTTTCTGAGTAGATGTGCTTTAATAACAACAAAGTGCATCTATATAATAATAGTAATAATTCACTTCTTTCACAAACAGCTGAAAATTATAAATGGCAAATGAGACTTTCTTTCAAGTAAAAAGAGTCACCATTCTAGTCACCATTCTCAATTTTAATATGCAAAGTGTGTTCAGGTTGTACAATGTGTAAACGTGTGTTTGGGTTGTACAACACACAGTTTAAAAAGATGTACAGAGAAATTATTTTTTGCAAGGTACAGAAACGAGGAGGGGGAATATAAAACTCATTACTGGTGATATTGTTGTTATTCGCTTTCTTTTCCTTTTCAAATTCTTCAAATTGAAGCGTTGTTGATTAGAAATGAAGAGGACCTAGTGGTTTAGTTGTGGGGAAGGACGCTGGGAAGGAGAGCGGAATTATGTGAGTGATTGTTTATTGATGGATTAGTATAATAGGGATAGGACTAGACTAGCGTGTTGCTTCTTCCTACTCCTTTTTCGACACGAAATGTAATTTATGTTGCTCGTTGAAGGTCTGCTAAATATTTATTTTGTTTTTGCCTTTTGTCTACATGTATATTTTATTCTTATTGTTTTAATGATTGAAATAAATAAATCAAATTAAACAATAACCTATGTTATGATCTGTGGGGGGAAGTAGTGAGCTGAGGCGGACTCTAGATGCTGCTGGGGTCTGCAGGAGTAGGGAGGGAGTGGAGCTGGGGGTCCAGGCTTAAGGTACCAAATCCTCACTTGCAGACACAGACATCTCGTACAGTCTGACTGACAGAGAAACAGGAAGGAGGAAGATTTAAAAAAGGACACGGTATGGGTAGACGGATGCATCCTGAGTGGGTGGTCTACTGACAGACACACAGACAGAGAGCTGTTGACCCTCACCCTCCTCTTCAGTTCACTAAACCAACTGTCGCTGCACTGTCCACATGTATGACATCTGATTCCTCCCACCACTTAAACCAACATTGTACAGTCTGAGTCTTGTTTTTGCTGCACAATCGCCTCTCCGTTTAGAAGAAGATCACATTTCATGCTGAATTTGCAGATGTGCGGAAAAAAGGGCACAGTTGCTTAATGCAGAAGAATGCTACAGCTCTTTTGTTTCATTTAATAGCTCCACAGTGAGCAGAATAATAACTGCATACAGTGAGCTAAGCAAAGACGAGGAGAGTGTGTTTTGCAGGGCCTCTAGTCCGGTTTCTGGCACGGCCCTGTGTCGGGAGATTGAAGGGGGCCATGCAGGGGGAGGCAGAGAGCGTCTGCTGCTTTTCCAACAAACAGAAATTTGGGGCCAGGCTGCAAAGATCAGCTAGCGAGCACAGATCTCTCCGGGAGAGTAACATAAGACTGGCATCCTAAAAATTTCACCACTACTTCACCTCTTCTCCAACTATTTTTCCCTTCACACCCCCCTCCCCCTCCCCTTTCCTTCTGCAGGCCTGCTGATATTTACTCACAGTATTTACCCGATCATTAATGGCCAGTTGAAGATGTCACCAATCTCAGATAAATGCTCTTTTTACGTATTTGTTAGGCTGTTTGCCTCTCTTCCTCCTTACAGCCTTCTTTCATTCATCCTGTCTGGGCCATTAGGCTGCTTAAATTCCTCTGTAAATTCAGCACTCTCCTGCTCGCTGTCCTGGTCAGACTAATAATATATCTACATTCACTGCTGTTTCCAAAGGCTTAGGTACAAAACGCAATAATCTCTATGCTCGGTGCCCAGGACAAGTCTGGTCCCTGCCTGTAGTTTGCTCCTTGTGTGGGCAGTTTTGAAAAGTTACTGGATTTATGTTCATGCAACCATTGTTGCTGCTATAATGATGATAATGATGATGATGCACTGGTGGTAAAATCATGTCATGATGAAGGACATTTATCTTGTCTACTAATCATTTGATGATTTTGTGTCCAGGGACAATAAAAATTGTACATGGGACACAAAGGTTACCTCAAACTGCAGGAAAAGGTGTCCCAAATCTGTTTTTTTTAATGGTACCACTTTACAATAAGACTACACTTACAAATGATTTATAAATGGCTTATAATCATTATCCCTGTCAAGTGAGCACGTGAGTGTGTGTGTGTGTGTGGTGTGTGATTAACGGACCTGCATCTTGTCCAGAGCTAATCTCAAATACTACTGGACTGATCAGAACATTTTTTGTGCACATGCATGACTGTACACTGAAGGACCTCTGTTTTTTCAGGTCATTCCATTCTTGTGAACATGTGATATCTCAAGGACACCTCGAGGAAATTTCTTCAAACTTTGCTCAAATGTCCACTTGGACTCAAACGTGAACTTAGATTTTGGTGGTCAAAGGTTCACTGTGACTTTACTGAACACATAACTCAAGATTTCATACACCAATTATGACAAAATTGCACACAAATATCTAATAGGATAAAATGATGAAGTGATGACATTTCATATCCAAAAGGTCAAAGGTCAACTTGTGATGTCATAATGTTCAGCTCTCTATCAGTCCTGTGTACTTCTCTGTAAAAATAGTCTCTAAGTGAAGACAGCATGTTTCTCTCTGGAAATTATTCACTGGCATCAGACATGTGTAGTGATAACTTCCATTTTGCCAAAAAATACACTTAAGACCTTTTATTAAATTCCTTCAAAGATGCAGGTCAATATTGTGGTAAGTTTCATACTAAATTCCTACAAAGTCTTCACTACAGACATTATGATGAGTCTGGACAGACATGGATGTAAAAAACTGTAACTTGACTGGTTGGAGGAGACAAACAACTGCGAGGCACTAAGTCTATATTTTGACTGCTCTGTTTTATATGACCACTGACAGCTGACTTCTCACATTTCTGAGCTGACCACTAAGGGCTGTAAGTGATCAACAACTGCTTCAGTTTAAAATCTTGTTTCAGTTATGAACAACGTGTGTGGCGGGTCCTGTTAATGTTGGCGGAAGTTTAAAAATCACAGCTGGTTGCATCTGGCAGTTGTGGTGGCATTGCAGTAGGTGCTTCACCCTCTGTTGCCTTGTGAGGATCTGTACTCTACTGAGTGCACTCTTCTAGTTTGGGTTATTATTAAGTCATAAAACTTTATAAATCATTAATAAGCAGTTATAACACATTATCTGTATTGTTCAGACTGTCCTGCCTCAGATCTCTTTGTTTACTCACTTTGTGTTCTCTGTCAGCCAACATTTATATGCCTACCAGCTTCATAAGATGTTTGTGAATAATTAACTGCATTTAACCGCCATCAGCATGTGTTAATAGCCAAAAAGTTTAATTTGGCAATCTAATTAACACATCAATTACATGATTCATACACATATGCTTTGACAATATGATATTTACCTTGTTTACCTCAGCCATAAGCTAATACTACTTGAGAAGCCTCGGCATGGACAATTTTGACATCCTGATCTAATATGCAGCGAGAAAGTTTCCTAACACTAACTGCGCTGTTAAAATTCATGCAGTTGTGTGCAACCTATTGTACTCCTCTTAAGGAGAGGTTTGCTGAGCAGCAATTTCAGAATGAATAGTAAACAACTTAAATTTGGGACAGGGTTTGTAAAGTCTTGAACAGCTTAAAGTAGAATGCTGCCTATTTGCATGCTATTCACATAAAAGGCTCTGCTGACATAATTCCTTTCATGATTAGATGCTGAAGAGCTCTCAGTCTCAGGGTCAGTATTGTTATGCTTCAGCACAACTGCCAACAAAACACAGTCTTTTAATAAAAATACTCATCATGATGCTTAATCCACTGATGTGACATTTTTTTACTGTGAGACATGTTACAAAACCTGGTAATCAGATGTCTGGGCACAGCAGATTTCCACAACTGATTTTCTGGAATGTAGATTCCAGCGCTTATTCTCACATGACCCTTAAATGGAAAAAGCTGTGAAAGGGGGTTTAGCATGAAGGGTCTGAAACTAATTCAATACAGAAGTTATATCCTGTTTCTTTTTTAGATACCACTGATGAGATTTGAATACGGAGCATCGCGGCGCTCATTGTCTGATTCAGTGTTGTTTCGTGAACTCTTCTTCCTGTTGTTTTCCTCTTTCAGTTGCTTTGTTTTTGTGAGCATCAGCAGAAAGCATCCCCCAGGGAGGCCGGATGAAAAGAAGGAGAAAAAAAAAAAAAAAGCTTAATTAGGACTGTTACCTCCAGCCCTTTCTAACTGATGAAGTCGACATTTCAAATGACTTCTTTGAGACATATGGTCAAACGAGGAGGTGCGATTTGAGGAAAAGCCAGCACAACAAAGAAAAGGCTAAAACACAAACCCTATCAAATAAACTTATTCAAAGTCTCTTTGAAGTGAAAGGCAAGGGAGAATAATACAATTTAGATTCTGTTTCATGAATACCAGAAATGTGAACTACATGGGAACCCACCACTTCTCCCCAGTCCTCTCTCAGATATTAAATATTGCTGACTAGGGGGTAAGTTAGCCAATTAATGAATAATAAATGGGGCTGGAATGCAACATTTTCATATCCTTTATAGGTCAGAGTGTGCTGAGCCAGAGCTGCTGGTACCGCTGGGCATCATGGTTAGATATTAAAGCATGGCGATCTCTATACAACTGTACCTCAGAGCCATGTCAGCTGCTGCTCCACCCACACTCCACGCAACATTAACGACAAGCTGAGAGGGCATAATAAAAGTTTGTTCTCTCCTGCTTCTGCAACTTCTCCTTCCCATCTCTCGCGCCGTGTTTTTTGCTTTTATCGCTGCTCGTTAATCTTCACTCGATCATCCTTCCCCCTCTTTGTGCGCGGCGTAATGGCAGCATTTTTTGAAGTCTGAAACAACATCCTGTTAGTTTTTAGCCCATATCTTCTTGTGCTAAGCAGGTCTGCGGGCGCTGATGACGGAATAACAACGTACGCCCCACCGCCGCAAACAAAAAGAAACAACAACAACAACAACAATGGGGCAATTACAGACTGATGCTTCACAACCTCCACTTCATTCTCTGTTATCTTCATTATTCAGCTCCTCTTGAATCAGCTATTAAAGGTAATTAAGCGATTCATCAAGTCAGTTTCAATTACTGGGAGCTTGACAGCTGCAGATTACAATCAGTCGGGGTGAGGAGAGAGATGGAGGGAGTGAGAGAGGAGAGGAATCAAAAAAAAAAAAAGAGAGAGAGGAAGGAAAATAGACGAGAAGGACCGACAGATCATGCAGCACTGAGGTGGGCAGGGAGCTTCCCCAGGTGTCAAAAGGTTCTGCATCCACACAATGCTCCAGCTTGTACATGGAGCAACAGGCTTCATCGCTACCACCCACTCATTTAGCTTCTGCTCTGTCACCAGCTGGAGGTCTTTGACACTGCATCAGCTACACTATCATTACTCTGTCATGGGATGCAAGAACTGTAATGTTGCATCTAATAATGAATAAGAGCGCTCTTTTCATCGTAATGACAATCATACTGGATAGGAACACATTTTGCTTTGGTAACGGCTTCCCATGTGGATGCAGTGGCCGACAGCTGCTTTGAATTTCTCTGCTTTTGCCTTTTAAACTGTTATTTTTCAGCTTTATTGCTGAAACATGCATCACCTATTGTAGGCAAAGGCAGATATTCCATTTCACTGTTGCAGGGAACAATAAAAAGAAAAAAAAAATCCTGAAGGGGAAACCAATGGGGTTTCCCAAAGTATTAATGTACAGAGTAAATCCTTATTATTACTATATGCAGGAAAGTTGTATTGTTTGTACCAGCATTTTCAAATATTTAGAATAATTATATTAATAATAATATTTTTGAAATTTAAGGTGTTTTCCATGCTGGTTAACTACACAAAACACAATTCAACACAACTGCAAGATTATTGTTTTTACTTTTTTCACAAGTCTAATTAAGATACAGTTCTTTGTTTCAGAACGCTGATAAACAAAAGCTAAACAAACTGACTGTCCCTGCCTCCATCTGATCCATCTGACTGTCCCTGCCCTGTCTGACTGTCCCTGCCTCCATCTGACTGTCCCTTCATCCATCTGACTGTCCCTGCCCTGTCTGACTGTCCCTGCCCTGTCTGACTGTTCCTGTTCTGTCTGATTGTTCCTGCCCGTGTCTGACTGTCTCTGCCTGTCTGACTGTCCCTGCCTCTGTCTGCCTGTCCCTGCCTGTGTCTGACTGTCCCTGCCTCTGTCTGACTGTCCCTGCCCTGTCTGACTGTCCCTGCCTCTGTCTGACTGCCCCTGCATCCATCTGACTGCCCCTGCCCTGTCTGACTGTCCCTGCCCTGTCTGACTGTCCCTGCCTCTGTCTGACCGTCCCTGCATCCATCTGACTGTCCCTGCCTCTATCTGACTGTCCCTGCCCTGTCTGACTGTCCCTGCCTCTATCAGACTGTCCCTGCCTGTGTCTGACTGTCCCTGCCCTGTCTGACTGCCCCTGCATCCATCTGACTGTCCCTACCCTGTCTGACTGTCCCTGCCCTGTCAGACTGTCCCTGCCCTGTCTGACTGTCCCTGCCTCTATCTGACTGTCCCTGCCCTGTCAGATTGTCCCTGCCCTGTCTGACTGTCCCTGCCTCTGTCTGACCGTCCCTGCATCCATTTGACTGTCCTATGAATCTTACTTATTATTATTATAACATAGTGTTTGTTGTAATTGTGCCTTTTTTATGAATTAAGTCTTCGCTTATTACCAAAATTAGTAATGACATGACGGCCATTTTGCCATTTTGCATGAAGAAAAGCAAAAATATATTTAGTACCAAATTATGTAGTGTTTGTTAATGTTAAATATTACATTATAGAAAAATTACTATTACCACCTACATAGCAAAGTATTTTCGTATGAAAACCAACATTTTTACTTTAACCAGATATCTTGTATCATGAATAAACATCTGACACTAACAAAGCAAACTGCTTGAAGTAGACAGCTGCTGCATACATGCATTAGAAGAAGCAGCTGCCCCTTACCAATATGGCGGCCCACGGTGACGCACAAGATTCGACCGTGCGGTAACACACTGTTTTGCATCTATAATTAGAACAAGTGCCTTCAATTCCTATTATTATTCTACAACTTATTATTGTACCCTTCCCGTAATTTCCGTCCTTGCTTATAGGCATTGGAAAAAGGAAGTGCGGGGTTTGCTTTGCTCCTGGCTAATGTCTGGTCAGGAAGATGATTGATTCACGATGGTTGAAATGGGACTTAGGCTGGCCAAACAACAGGAACCCAGAGACTTGTGCCCACACAGAGAGATCTGCTCCGACACAGAATCAAGCCATTGCACTTGAAGGGCAGCTGACAGGGCACAATATGCAAGACTCCAGTGAGACGAGGATTCTTTGTTTTTTCACTACTGATGCTTTGTGCTTAAATATAGTCAGAGTTGATGGACAGTGTTTCCCAGATATCTGAACCTTTTATGTGTAGATGATGACCATTTTATCGTCACCATCGTGATGCTGCTGCTTACATTAAACCAGACTCAAATCCAAAAAATCACTACAGAATTATATGTTATCCTATTCCATTCTGAGTTTGATTAGATATCTGTATGTGTTGTATTTTGTGTATATTGTGAGGGAACTACGACTGCACAGCCCTGTGTTGAGTGACGATAATAAATGTCCTTGATTTCTTGATTCCTTGATTTGCTGCCTGATGTGTAATGCCCACTTGTAATAAAGCTCACTTGAACTGTTAGATCATAAAAATGTTCTCACCACAGCCCCTAATTTATGACAACCGGTTACCAGCTCACTTTAAAAATCAGGTGTGTGTTGGTGCTAAGAGCTGTCCAGGATGTGCAACCATTAGGCTGGTCAAAGGACAACTTCAATTTATGTTTGGCTGATTAACCCCGCTCTCTGCTTGCACATTTTTACACATTAGGTTAAAGAATAATTCATCTGGGAGGAACTATTATGCCTTTTAGTTGTCCATTAGAGTCAGCTTTACTACTGTCTTGATGGCTATCATAAGTCACCGGCGGAGGTTGTAATTGCCGGACTAAATACGGGAGAATTGGCCATAACATGTATCTCTTGGGGTACTGAATATCCAAAGGGACACCTTTATCCCTAAGGTTCCTTTCATCATCCACAAGGTTAACTAGCAATTAATCTAATTTTTGCAGGATATGGCTGTAAAGCATTTCACTGTAAAGAGGGCAATAATCACATTTTAAGTTTTGATCAAAAGACCTGATCATATATTTAATTTCCCCCCATCTCGTTTTTATTTATCTTCACACCACTTTTCAATTCTAGATGTGATTAAGTCCAGGCCAGTGTGAAGGTGAGAGCAGAGTGGATTAATGTGAAGACATTTTCCATGAAAAATTATACATTTTTATGGGGTTTATTTATACTCTGACAGTGTGCATTATATGTTGGCATTCTATCACCACAGAACTTCTGGGCTTGCAAATTACTGTTGGCTCTAACATGCACCATCCTCTTCTCTGGCAGCCAAGCAGAAGCCGCGCACTCCTCTACCTTATGCTTACAAAATCTATTCACTGCAGAACATAATGCAACTCTTAAAATACTGCATATAAAAACAACTTCACATAAAATAGTGATAATACAGGAATGCACTGCTGAACTTTGCCGAAAAGTATCAAAAACAGGTCTTATTAACCATAAGAAAAATTGAAAAAACAATAAGTAAACAGCTAATTTAAATGAGGACAAACAAAGGAATGTAGCCTGCAGCACAGTGGAAACACTAGCAGGAACTGGAAGCTCTCAAAACAGTAAACAGGCAGCGAGGACACCTTTCATGTCTTCTTTTTTCTCAACCCTCACTTCACTTGGCTAGGTGAAATGTAGATAGAAAATACTCTCATAAATTAACATGTTTAAGCGAACAATCAGTAAACATTTACCCACTTCCAGTCTGCAAGAGGTCTTACTATCTTACAGCCAGATGCTTCCTTATTGCTCAGGATGTGCTAAGACATAGATTTATCGTACAGTGTGAGCTGCTGGACACTAACTTTTACACTGTCCTCAACTGAAAGGGTCAAAGAAGAATCTTAATGGAAGGCATACATTCACGGTACATGCTGTAAGCGCATCTGAAGAGAAACTAAGGAAAACACTAACACCAAAGTCAGTCGTGTCCCTGGAAGATTGACTCCAGTGATCTATATTCATGCTCATCATCATTCTCATACTTTGGAAGAGCCACGTTTCCAGGACAGGAACTTTCCCCTGCAACAACTAACCTTTGAGTTTTCACTGCAGGGGTCTAAATTGAGTTCCACAGATGCTATTTTACCCCAAAAAAGTCCCTACTGACAGGGCTGGTTAAATTTAGCGGTGGGGTTTGTACTGCTGAATATTTCTGACTGGTCAAGTACTTGCAGCATTTTATTTCAGGCATCATTTTTTAAAATCTATGAGTTTGTTTTTCGTTTATTGTCAACATGGAGTTACCGAAGAAAGCGTATGACAGATGAACCGATGACAAAGTCCAGCCCTTGTTAAGCATTTATGCTGACAAAATCCATGCTCATGTGTCATCCTCTCTCTCTCTCTCCCTTTCCTGTCTTCACTTCAGCTGTCGCAATCAAATAAAGGCATAAAAAAACCCAAAAATTGCAAAATTGCTTTTTCAAATGTCAAAGTACTAATTTGTCTAATCTTTGGGGGTCTTTAGACCGCGATGGGAATGCAGACAACCAAAGGCTGCAGGAACCTTTTAGTTTCCTGAAAAAGTAGTTCCAGGGACTAAAAATTCTGGGTTCTAACCAACAATAAAGAACTTGCAGTGTCATCTGCAAAAATGTTGAACCTGGCTTAAATTTTGCCACAAAATAATACATCCAGCAAGGTGATGCCTGCATCAAATTAATACATAGTAAAGTGTGAATTCCAGGTAGATTGCTATGTATCACAGACAGCATCATTCTACAAAGAAAATAAAAAGGTCGTTACTTTTTTTAGTTGTAAAATCTTATCTTATAGCATCATAAATCACTTTGCAATGTCTTGATATCTAAAAAACATAACAGTGTAATACTCAACATGGATTTCATTGATTTCATCACCTCACTGGCAAGTATGGGTTGTTTAAGATTCAAATTGTTCTAAGAAAATACTAGTTATTACCTCAATTTTGAGATAATTTAAGCGATATACTGTATTATTATTGAGCATGTGGTATTTTAAAATTAGACAGACAGCCGGTGATTTGCCAGGAGCATATGGAAGTTCGTGTTAATGTTATCATACCTTAAAAACAAGGTTATCTTTGACTGTTTTGCATACATACCCAGATTGGAGGAGGCCCTTCCCTCTGCAGCCCTGTCCTTCAGACCCTCAGCTATAGACAGCTGCTGTTCATGGTACTGCTTGGCCCTCTCCAAGTCCTGCATGCAGCGAGCAGCATGACCCAGTCCAGCGTAGGCTCTCATCTCGATGGACTTCTCCTCCAGCTCCTGGGCGAGTTCCAGAACGTGAGTGTGATAGGACATGGCCTTGTCAAAGTTACGGTGGTAGTGGTAGGCACTGCCCAGGTTACTGTAGGCCCGAGCTTCCTCTCGCTTATTTTCCAGGGCCTTGGCGATGCCCAGGTGCTGCTCATGGCACTGGACAGCATTATCAAAGTCTCCCATGGCGATGTAGACGGCCCCCATGTTTCCCAGCTCGCGAGCCTCAGACAGCTGATCCTTGGACTGCTTTGGCCAGCAGGACACACTGCTTGTGGCTGGCTAGGGCGTTTGGATAGTCCCCTATGGCTGTATATACATGACCCAAGCTGCTCAGTGCCATTGAAGCAGCCTATGGATAGAGAGACAGAGAGAAAGCATGTAAGGAAAACAGCAAGGTAATAAACTGGAGGATTAAAAAAAAAAAAAAAAATTCAAATAGCCCCATTAATTATACCCACATTCCACCAACTGTGAGTAATTTTGTTCCCTTTGCATCACAGATTCCCCACCCCATACTTAAACATCCCTTTAGCCAGGAGTACTGTACATGAAATGGGGAAAAAAAGGGAGAAAAAAACAAAAATCCCAAATCTTTTAGGAGGCTTACTGCTCAGAGACCAAACAACAAACAAAACCTGATTTGATTTCATCCTTGCTAAGTAACGAGGGGGGTAAAGTGTGATGCCGATCAGCGCAGCGGCAGGCTTGTTTTAAAGCCGTCAGTTTGCCCACTGCAATCACGCTTCATGGCGTGCCACCACCAACGGAACAAAGACACTGCTAATCAGCAGGGAGAGGAGAGGGGTTTTAGCTTCACACCAGAGCCGTGGGGGGCCAACTGGCTGGCTGACTGACTGCTGGCAAGACCTCTCACGCTAAAACAGAGAGAACAATATTCTGTATACTCTCATCCACCTTATCATCCATTTTCTCAAGCAGTGTCCACCTGTGAAAATAAAACTACATCGAACACTGGCTGCAACTGCAGAAGGAGAGTTTGAGCAGCAAAATGGAGAGGTTTCACAAAATGCAGTCGTGACCTCCTCTGTGACACGTTCACTGCAGGCTTATTAACTGTTTATACAGAGGGTAAACAGCTGGGAATTGGGGTCAGCTGTCTTTGTGTGAACAGATGTTCAATTAATCATGCAGGGCCAGCTAATAAAGCATCTCCTTCCTGAGGACCCACTCTGCATCCTCCAGCCAGGAAGGGGGTTGGATGGAGGCCAGCAGAGAGGACAGACAACCCTGACAGTGAAGGCCACAGTGCTGCCCATCTTGCCTTGCTTGGAGCCTGAGCAACGGAATGACCTCAGTCATCTTTGGGGCATTTGCAGCCAGACAACTGGAAAGTCAAAAGTCAGCTACGGTACAGGATGCGCTACTTGAGCTGTGAGATATTTATGAAAGTTTTCATAATAGGCTTGCCGAGGTAGTAGGTGTTATTAGTGTTACCTGGTGTTCTGGCATTTACAGATGCCCACCGGCGCCACTGTCTTAGCCACTGACATAAATAAAGATGAACTTTTCCACTTCCTCACTCTCCTCGCACACAAAAATGAAGCAAAAATATCCCGGATATGACTGCTGTCATCTTGTGCTGATGAGGTCATTTGGAGCCAGAGTCTATGCAGTAGTGATTGTTTTCGAGTTCCTGCCCATACAGTCAGCTGTTGTCAATCATGATGTGAAACCCGTTTTATAGCCTCAAATAACTAATTAAAACCAAACTGATCAGACAAATAAACACTTAAACATGCATCGACATGATAAAAACTATCAAAAATGACAGAAACCGAACAGAAACTTAACGTTGTAGGATAATCACAGAAGATGTTTGGCAACTGGATATGGTTGTACAGGCTGAAATCAGCTGGAAGGGCAATTTTACAGAGCCCCAGCATGGCAAAACAGTCACGACATAAAAAAGTGACTATTTTTCGTTACCATGAAGGTGTTAGCTGGTGCTAATTTGTCAAATCTAAGGCTAACTTGTACTTGAGCTTGTACTTAACGTTAGCGTTACTTTACAACTCAATAAAAGTTAGTGCTCAAACGTTACACATATTTAGTGCCATCACCAGAGATGAAACAGTATAAATATTTCATATCACAATTATAGTGGCCAAAATTAACATGGTTATGATTATTATCACGGTTAAAATGAGAAAAGTACTGATACACACACTGAAATCATTTCACCAAGTCGAAGATCAAAAACCTCTCAATGATTTGAAAATGACATCATGTCCTTTGTGATATCAGTGCACCTGCATCTGTGAAACTGTGGCTAACTTTGGTTGATGCTGGACAGTATTTACAGAGACTTTTTCAAAGCACCGTAGTCAAACACGGTTATCACGATAATTCAAATTTGAAACTGTAATACTGATCATCTGGAATGGTTTATGGTGAAATTGATTATTGTTTGATCCCTGGTCATCACTCAAATCTTTTCCTGTAAAAGTCTGGTAATATCAGTGTTGTCATGAGTTTATTTACCATTGGGAAAATTTCCTGAACGTGGCATCTCTATTTCATAGCCACATGTCTCAAAACTGTCCACAGATGCTTGCACTGGGCTTTGTAGGAGGCCTGAGCACCACCATCTTCAGTTCAAAAATTTACATAGATATTATTCCACAAATACATCAAGATGTAATTTGAAGAGATGTTCCCGCAGAGACCAGGAGATATTTTGTCTTTGCTCTAGCGCCACATAATGAAAATATTGAGCCCTCTGAATAAATGAAAAGCAAAGCACATCGTTGAGAAAAAAATCAATGCACCAGAACACTTCTGAAGACGCTTATAAAGACACTTTTCTTTGAATCTCTCATACATTCTTTTTCAAAACACACACATACACCCCACCTACCTATCTTTCCTTCATTTCACATAGCTGCTGATGCCTGGAACCAATTACCTGCTGACATAAGGACTTCCAGCAGTTTGCTCAAGTTTAAAGACTCGACAAGGCATTATACAGGCCCAGGGAGGCAATTACCCTCCGTCACAACTGTTGCTGTTTCATGTTCCCAGATAGCCTATCTAGGGCTGCTCAATTACATGTGCCTTTTGAAGCTTCGCTCCATCTCTCCGACTCAAACTTCCACTTTTCTGAGCAGAAAACAGAGAGAGAGGATCCCTCATCTCTGTCTGTCTTCAACCCAGTGCGGTGGGAGACACGAGGGGAGAAAGCGAGATGGGGGAGCGCAATCTTTCTCCAGTTGAGATGAGTTGCTCTTGTGATCAGTGTCCCTCTAAAGTGAGACTGCAACGCTGCATTTTCTCCTCAGATGGAAGCCAAGATAGGCAGATAATGAGGAGCCAGCCTTGCCTTTCACAGAGGATGCACTGTGTTTGGCTCAGGGACAGACACCAGGACCATATCTCTCCCACTTCTGACTGCAGCCCTCTCCCACCACTGCTCATTTCGGCTCCCCACCAGTATCGCAAAATAACATTCCGTCCGGGAGAGAAATAATTGCCCGAAATACATAATTTCTGCCAAATTGACTTCATTCTAATTTGATTCCATTTCTTTTCTGCACTTATCTGTCCTCCCTCCCTGTTCTTGCTCTCTCTCCGCCACTTCTCTCAATCCGTCCGCAGAGTCAGATCTGATTGTGTTTACAGAGTCCAGCCCTTCTCCGGATGTGTGCTGATTTGATTAATCCTAACGCCGTGCTTTATAAACTGTTGATAAACCACTGGCTCTTATCAGCAAACACATTTTGTACCAAGGGTCTCCTAATGAAAGGTAAACTAGTTCTGCCTGGGAGAGACGAGAAAAGGAGAAGGGAGGCTGTAGAGGAGGGCTGGGATGACATGTTAATCAGAAATGCTTGGCTGCAACAACATTATTCCATTTCTTTCCACCGACAAGGACAGTGTTTTAGGATTCCTCGCTGATTCTCCTCTGTCAGCCTCCTTTACTAAGTATGTTTATATTCTGCAGCACATTAGAGAAATGGCTGCTTTCATAGCACATGCTAGAGGTAATGTATTGTACTTAACATAATTAGCCCCTTATGTCATGCAGCAGACGGCTCTTGATGGCTGGGCTTGGTGCTATGTAAGATCTGTGACTCTGAACCCCTGGTGGGTTTTATTTCTTACTGTGGAACAGAGTCCAGCCCACCACTTCACTGCTGTGTCGAGCTGTGTGGTTATGCCTCGCCTCGCAGCTGTGTGAAGATGCCTTTGAAAATCAAAAACCTCACTTCACTTTGGACCTATGAGCTCTGATATACTCAAAACAACCAAGCCTATCATCACAAACCCCCAGAGTTTATGGGACAAGCCCGGTTGTCATGGAGATATGAAAGGCTGGATTAGGGGCTATGAAGCCTCGTAGAAGAAACCACGACTACCACTATTACTACAACTAGAAATAAAGGTGATAACTAGAACCATAATGGGTTCTTTGGCTTGTCACCATATGAGAACCCCTTTTTGTTTCCTGTCGGAAACGCATCAAAGAGTTCTACCCAGAATCCAACATAAAGAGTTACACCTGGAACCACCGAAAACCAATTTTAGATTACAAGGGTTTCAGAATCCACCTAGGAGGTTCTAGCGAGAACCCTTTTTTTTATTACAAGGATTTTATGTAGAACTCATTCAGGGGGGTCTAGTGATAACCTTTTTATATTATGGTACAAGAAAAACCCTTGAGGAAAGAGTTCTTCAAGGTTTTCAACAATCCTTGAAGAAGTATTTCTTCCAAAAAGTGTTCTCTGGACAAAAAGGGTTCTTAATGGAACCCTCAGTCTTAAAGGGATAGTTCACCCCAAAATGAAAATTCAGTCTTATCTACTCACCCTCATGCTGATTGGTCGGGTTTAGTTTTTTAGTCTACAAAACACTGCTGGAGTTTCACAGGAAAACAGTGTTGCAGAATCTCCAAAACAATGGAAATGAATGGTGACCAAACATAAACGTAAAAAACAACTGCCAAAAACAACATAAAATGCCTCCATACTGTTCATCTGGCATAATCCAAGTCTCTTAAAGTCCAACATGCCGTTTGTGCACCGCCACACCAAACACATCCAATTCAGATGGTGTGCATGTGCATGTGAACGTGGCTCCAATCTAAGGATACAGCAAAGATTCTGGCTAAAAACAAGATGTAAATAACATTTTTTAGTCAACCTGGCATGTCGGACCTTAGGAACTTGGATTACACCACACAAGCAGATAGAGCCATTTTATGTTTTTATTAGGTTGTTTTTTTACGTCTTGAAAACTGGTCACCATTCACTTCCATTGTTTTCCTGTGAAACTCCAGCAGTGTTTTTGTTGAGGACTAAGAAACTAAACCCAACTTTCAAATGGCATGAGGGTGAGTAGATAATGAGTGAATTTTCATTTTTGGGTAAACCAT
This sequence comes from Lutjanus argentimaculatus, assembly GCA_034769285.1. Lineage (NCBI taxonomy): Eukaryota > Metazoa > Chordata > Actinopteri > Lutjaniformes > Lutjanidae > Lutjanus > Lutjanus argentimaculatus. The sequence continues at coordinate 16,930,694 of JAWZSL010000017.1, forward strand.
CCTTTTAACCCCTGACGAACCCCTTTAAAAGCAAAGTACACAGTGTAAAAAGGCCAAGCCGGCAAAATGACGGGCTTCTGTTACAGCAGTATAGTGGCATCTCTGTATAAAAATGGCTAGAGAGTGAGAAAAACCGTCTCTGGTGGTGTAAGGTGTTAAAGAGCCCACAGTTTGCCCTCTGGCCATGTCCTGCAGGAGGGCAGGGCAGCCGCTACTCCAGTAAAGTGCTGTTAATGGGATTATACGGCAGAGGAGAGGAGTCACTCTCTCTTGACAAGAGGGGATGGAGAACAGGTTTGATTCCATTACCACAGAGGTGGGAACAACCCTGTGTTTGATTGTATCAATACAGATGTTAGGGTGTGTCTGGAAAAGAACCTTGCTTGTACAAACGAACATGCACTAACTGTATTCACTGTAATAAAGAAATGTATGATGCAACATACACTTTAATTACCATTGTTAAAATGAAATATTCATATTCAAGAGTCATTTTAAAATTCACAGATAATTCAACTATATATGAGTTTAGAAGCACAGCACATCAAACATACAGTAAGAAAATGAGTAAGGCTTTTATTTTTTGTCAGAAAATGTCAGAAAATAGTGAAAAATGCCTATTTCAGCTTCCCAGAGCCCAAGGGGACATCTTCCAATTGCTTGTCTGACGAATTGTCAACAACCCAAATTCAATATGCAGTACTACAACAGCAAGAAAAGCAGCAAATGATTCATCCTAAGAAGCTGAAACTAGCAAATGTTTGTCCATTTTCGCTTGATGATTGACTAAAACAATTAATCAGATACTTAATTGGTTATCCAAATTGTTTTCTGCCGATTGAATAATTTATTCATTAATCGTTTTAGCACTAAAAGCTGGCTAAATTGATCAAATATAATCGAGGTAAAGGTAAAGCTTCATACTGAGTGCACACTGCTATTTAATGCCATGGCTGAACATCAGAGAAACAAACAAGCCACTGTGATACCAATTGGTTCAAAAAGATGACTCGTGACTGTAAACACTCAAGCCCTCCACATAAACACTACACACACTTATCATCATCAATGTATTCTATTGCACACACACATAAACACACACGCACAAACAGCTGTCTAATTAAAAGGCAGTGCAGAGGGAAGGTGAGGAGGACCATGCACCAGTGTTTCCCTTAACGAGCTGGGCTCCGGCAGCAACAGGAGTCGGCTGGCAGGGAACAGAACCGCTGCACACTGGAGGGAGCGGGGCGTGGGGGTGGGTGGGGGGGAGCAGGGCGGTGAGGAGGAGGGGGGGCAGATAAAAGGCTACGGGAGAGATTGTGTTTGAAGGATGAGAGAAGAGAATGCTGGAGACATCCCCAGGGCGAGGATGTCTTTAGATCTGAATTCACCTGCAGCGATGCATTTTGACAAAAAAGGAAACATCTCAACTGTAATAAACTGAGAGACGGAACAGACCAGTCAGAGGGACTCTCAGAGAGGCTTGAAAGACGCTTTCTGGAGGTGCATGTTCCTGTTTGTGTGGGCATGTGCAAAAAAAAAAAACATGTATGTGCATGTGAACGTAAATGAGAGGGAGAAGGGGGAGTGAAGAGGAGGCATGCTGGTGATGTCAGTGCAGAAGCTGGGGGCGGGGGTGGATATGATAAAATATTCAGCCGGTTTTATGGGTGTATACTCCATTCTCTTCCCTCACTCGGTGTTTGCACACAGATATGGATCCTATGGGAGCCACCATTAGATCAGCCTCTGTCTCGCCATATCAAAACCTTCTGCTTTTTTAAGCAGGCAAATGCAGTGCTCTGCCAAGCGAGGGCAGGTACAGCTGTGCCTGACTGCTCCCTTTCATGCACACACTCATGGACACACACACATGTGTGCTCACACACACACACAAACACACACATACTGACAGAAAGATTCAGTAGTCCACTGTGGCTGATAAGCCCAGCACAGGCCAAGTTCAATTCAACTTTTCTTCCTCTGGAGCCAAATTATGGACCCCCTATCTCTTTACCTTTCCAAGTTTTGAAATAATATTCATGAAAGTCGTAACTCTGTTGTTTCTACAATCACAAATCAATGCAAAACAGCCAGTGTCCTCAAGTAGACCTTATTTTAGAGTTGGGACTGATTCGATCCAATATCAGTACGGAGTGCCGAAACTGACGTAATTCACTTATCAGATATCAGACTGACGTTACAGATCCACATGCCAAACCATAGTATATTTTTATTAGGGCCTGACGGATACTCGATTTTGGGGGGCTGATGCCAATACCAAAATTCCAACTACAGAGTGTGTATTTTCAAAGCAGTGGGCTTTTGTTTTCAGGATAACAGGCTTAGCTTTACATTGACAGACAACTTACACTCATAAACAGCTGATCAACTTACATTGTAGGACTTGTCCTCGCTTTTTATGGTCAATTTACAATGTTGCACGTGTCTTGCGCTCCTTGCTGTTCCTGCAGCCTGTCTGAGCTTCTATGCTTCTGAAGAGGTGAGGACGGGGGGAAACTACTCACTTCAACCATAGATTGTGTAATAAATAGGAATTAAATTTGTTTAATATATAGTCTATGGCTCCAACTCACTATTTGGACTGCTGTACTAATTTTTGGATCCACAATTGCTAGATATTGCCCCCTTAAGTGGTATCCGTATGGCAAATATCCGAATTCAGGTATTGGATCAGGGCCAAAAAAGTGGATCGGTGCCGTTCCTTATTATTCTGGAAAGTCTACTTATGAAAAAGCTCAGTTTATTTGTTTCAGAAAGACACAAACACAGATATCATTTGTCCAATCAATCATCAGAGCTAATCTGATCTATTAACAGTGATGAGACACCAGTGGAGCCACTTGTTTCTCTCTGACCCGTGTGACCTCCAGCATGTAGATAAACGACGCCAGTCGGCCTGTAGGCTTGATAATTCCTTTAGCCTTCGCAGGACACGTTCACAAAGGATTGATTGTCACTAAAGGTCAAGCTACGGGTAAGGGCACTCGTGACAGCTACTACGCTGTCTGTCAGACAGTCTGCTGCTCAAACGGTCACACACTCACACATCCACACATACTGTACTGCTCATATGCAAGCACATAAACACCCATGCAGCATTACAAGAAAGTGAACTAAAGAACTAAAGAGGCAATGCTTTTGCTCGTAAAAGATGATTTTTTTGTTCTGAGCTGTAGGTAGTATGTGCACTGGTGCCAGGCAGATGGTGAATCATTTGTGGTTACTCCAGAGACCCAGTATACATTCTCTCACACATCCTTACACAGAGACAAAAAGTAATACACAAATATACCAAATGTATCCCAGAGCTTTGTGGTTTCTGTCTCTGTGTGTGCACTTCTGTGTGTGGCCACATTTTTTTCATTTGCATGTATTTGTGCATTTACACTCAGGCGTCTATGCTCTAGTATGTGCTCTTGTGTTTGTCTGAGGCTATATTGTGCGACTTGGTGGCAAGCAGGCAGCCGAGAGGAAGAAACACAAGAGGCACCGGATAAAATTGGATCTGACAGTCTCCATTGGTGTTGGTGGAAAATTTGACTGCTCCCTTCAAGTGGTGTGGGGGTTTGATATTTCAAGCTCCCTCTCTCTGACAATACGCTAGACAAAACAAGGTTTACAGAAATCGCCAAATGTTAAGTGAGCAACAGAGAGGGAGGACGGCACGGTGACTGAGCAGGAGCCTGGCTCCACCTTTCCAGCCCCCACACCCCCTCTACCTCAGTCTCCACGCCTGTCCCCTGTGACAGGATGTCAGCATTGTTCAAATGCAAAAACAGCCCTCCTGCCTTCTGATATAAACACATGAATCTTAAATCTGGATGAGGAGGAAATTGAAGAGGTGGTACACGGGGAAGCGGGGCACTGTGAATGAATCTTAATGTACTCTAAATCAGAGCAAAGCCTTGAAGGGCTGCACAGGGCTGCTGTTTATTTCTGTACTGAAGTCAAATCTCCACGGCGTAGCTGTGTGATGCCTGCTGGTGCAGGGAATCAATTCTTAAGAGACCTTGTGGTGACAGAAGGGGAAATCACAGTGGTGTTTGAAAGACATTCCAGGAGGGGTTTGAGGTAAACATCAAGGTTTGCCACTTTGCAAGGCCTCAAGCTAGGGACAACGCAGAAAGAGACGCATAATGCTGTAAAGAGTGGATAACTCCTTCTTTAACCACTAACAGAGGTTAGGAGTACTCTAAGTGACACCACTGAATGTGATCACAAATGACTGTACTGATGAAAATAATTGCCTGTTGACAGAAGAAACCGTTTGAGCCACAGAAAAAAAAATATAGGGATCCAAAGTGTATGCAGGTGGGATAAGCAACGTTTTTTTTTTTTTTTTTTTTTTTACTGTGTAATGAGGAGCAATTACATAGTTTAGACCAGTTATTTTCAAAGAGGAGGCCTCCAGGGGGAGCCAGGGAAGCCTCAGCAACACGCTAAAACAATAAAAATAAAAATCTAATTATTAATTATGTGAAAAAAATATATAATATTATATCACATAACAAAATCTTATTTGCCATGATCATCTTTCTAATTGCTTGCCAGTCAAAACATCATCCATCATGTTATACGATGTCAGTGTTGGACTGGATCTGTCTGTGCCTTCCACAAAGCCATTCTGCTTCTAGAATTTAGTGAGCTAATGCTAACTCACAAAAATGGACACGTTTCTTTAAAAAGAAAAGACCAACAGCACAGCTGACAAAAAGCTCAGCTGCAAAAAATCTGAAGAACTCCCTCAGTATGATGCAACATACACAGAGTACAGATTTATTGCTGCACCTTAAAAATGGCCGTAAGTGCCCCAAATGTGTTCTCTGCTTTAAGACCCTGTAAAATGAGTGTTTTAAACCGTCTAAACTTAAGCATCACTTGAAACGAAAACATCTTGAAACAAAACACCCGGTCTCCTTGGGGAGAGTCTTGAGAGTTTGTTTGAGCTCCTCCATGTTTGGACTTTCTCTTTATACCACGTCAGCAGCCCAGGGTGTCTCATGCAGCCGTGGAATGGTTTTATGTTGAAGTCATTTCAAAAGCCCAATGCATCTGTTTCAGCCACGAACGGGTACCATCCGCGTCTGTATGAGTCAATGAGTGGCGGAGACATTTCGTCGGCATGTGACGAGTCTGGAGTGGGACCAGGCTCAGGATTTAGTGGCATGTATCAGTAAGGTTGTAGATTGCAACCAACTGAATAAGGCTCCATGTTGACCCAGTGTTTGGTTTGTCCATTCCGTGCTACTGTAGAAACATGGCTTTGCAGCATGGCGACCTCCATGGAAGAGGACCCGCACCCACTGTAGATATAAACAGCTCATTTTAAGGCAATGGAAACACAACAATTCTTATTTTCAGGTGATTATTACACTAATCAAAACATACTTATGCATATTGTATTCCATTTCTGCCATATTCTGCCAACAGATCCCACTAAATCTAGACCTTCAAGTTAAATCAAAAGGGATAGAACATCTGATAATGCAACATCATTTTCAAAGTCTATCCATTATAAGCTAATTTGCCGTTATGGCTTCCTGCTGGGTCTGAGGACACAGTGCCAAATATAGCATAGCTTGCAGGCCCCCACTTGCATCTGAGAGTGTTCAGCAGGAAGCCAGGCAGTCAATCCAAGGACGCAGGACTCCAGGGTTATTCAAGGGCGTTTTGGAGGCCCAGGGATGGGAGGCACTGTCCCTGTCAGCCCCCACAGCTGGACAAATCAGGCCTGACATATAGGACTACATAGTCCAAGCCTTTTCAGCGGTAACACAAAAAAAAATTCATTTGTTAGGTGGCAGAGGAGAAGAGAGGAGAGGAAAGGAGAAGAGAAGAGAGGAGAGGAGAGATAAGAGAACACAGGTTAAGGTCTGAGGACCCGGATCAATATGAGCTGGCCAGAGCTGTTGCCTGGAGCAGCCTGACACAATGAAAGAAATGAAGAGTGACAACCAAATGTCCTGACTCTCAGCACCTCACCGTTTCCCTTTGAGAGGGGAGACAGAGCTTTTGTGCCGCTCTCCTCTAATCCATCTGCAGCAGGAGGTAACTCATGCCTAATGGGTTTAGACCAAATCAGATTTCTGTTAAATAGAAGGATGCATGGCTGCTTTCAATTGCTTTGTTTTAAAGTGTGTTTTCTTTTGTGATATGTTAAGGTGAGCCTCACAAAATAAATTAAGGTGGATCTATGTTGAAAGTAGTAAAGAGAAAGAATTAGTGTAGCAGACGAATTGTAAGCAGACTTGAGGATTAATGGATTACATGTAACAGGATTATGTAATTTGGATACAAAAAGTTTGAGTGTGTAGGCCTACAAATGTCCAGAAATTCTGCTATTAATCTAAACATGCATTGGTACACAACAAAGGAGAGAATATCTGGACGAAACCTACAAAAATATTATTTTAGACAAATCAATTTCCTAGTTGTAAGTGTTGGCAAGTTGGCTGAATCGACTTAACGTATAATATACCTTTGTCACCTTCACAGTTCTTTCTTTTAATATCTAAGAAAAGTCTAACTGTCCAGGAACAGGCAGACAGTGTGTGGTTTTAGAGCTGTGAAAAGCACTACACATCTTCTCTGTTTCAGACTGACCTACTCCCACTTCTGCCGTCCTGAGTATCAGTGCAGAAACAGAGGTAATGTGTCTCTCCTGGTTCCTGGTTAACATAATAAACTGGTGACTGCCAGAAGGCTCAAGTCTCTCTGTGGTTCTTCTTTAATTACGAGTTAGAAACAGTTGTTCTCCGGAGAGTGAATTGGATAAGTGAACAGTGTGACTGTTAAGAGACACCCATAACAGTTTTTGTACTGTACACAACAGAAGGAAGCTAAAATTTGATAAACATCCATTTTCCATCAAGGTACTTAAAATGGCGATGTGTAAAATATGGGTCACCTGTCAAAGGTAACGCCAAACAGGGGGCTCCATTGCTTAAGTATGTCACATCAAGGCATTGGTGTTAAATTAAGACTGTTTCATAACCAATTAAAGCACCTTGTATTAGCATTAATCACAAAAGTTGAAGGTGATCAAATAAGGAAAAGAAGCGTTATATCATTTGTGAGGGAAGACAGACAGCCCCACTGACAAATCAAGGTATAACTGATGTTATGTGTACCCCAGTGGAGCGCAATGTTCCTTCATTTCATTCCTCAGAACAAAAAAGGAATGTCAACATCTACATGAAACAACCTTCCATCTCTCACCTGTAAGTTAAATAGCCAGCTCAATCATGCCTTATACCCACTCTTGTCATCACGCTGTGAAGTGTTGGGCGAATAAATCTGCAATGACATGCAGCTGAGAGAGCGAAAGAACCTCGTTCTACCTCCAGCCCAGCACACAAACCATTTAAATCCCTTCCTCCCTCTGTGCTTTTCTTCCCCAAATGTAATTACAAGCCTGGTGAGGGTGGCTACTGTGGCCTGGGCAGCCTGCAGAACACAGCATCAACACCAGCACTTGGTGGTATCAAAAGACCAGGCTGTCTCCTCCAAAGCACCTCCGCACCTCACTGCTCCGTAGACTGTGGCTCCTCCAAGTTACACCAGACTAACCCCATGCTTTCAGCACCACTGGATCCTTCGCTTTAGCCCCAGGCGGACAGAACTGGTCGGACTGATAAAGACTGAAAAAGAGGATCTCACTACTGGGCTGTATTATTACATCCATGAACACATTATGCACATATGCACACATACACACCCGTGCACAAAAACACATGTGTGCACACACTACCTCCCACTGTGACAGAGATTTAAGACCATGAGGATAGTAAGCTCCCTTAGTGCAGCATGATGGAAACCAAATCCCAGGAACATTCCTTTCCATGTCCCATGCAAGACATGTCTGCCTCCTGGGGGAGACTGTGTCCCTGTTTTGAATGTGTGTGTGTGTGTGTGTGTGTGTGCATGTGTGTAAAGGCAGAAGGATCACAACCAGAATTTCCTAATTAGTTTCCTTAAGTCCAATATTTCCCAGGAAAGTACAGCAGAGCTCCACTGATGCCATTCATTTGCAGGTAATAAGGGCTACCGAGAACCAGGCAGACAGAAAGATAAAGATGATGGCAGAGGTTGTAAGGTGGCGGAGTGTGGTGTGTGGGGAGAGACAAGGAAAGGACGATCAGGAAATAATCGTCGCTTTTAAGGCTTGTTTTCCGGGAGATGCTGGGCCACCTGCCAGTGATGCCTCCAGCTGTGAGCCCACGCCACGGGACTCTGATTGACAGGGAGGGTAAATAGTTGCTAGCAGGGGCTCTGATTGTATCTCTCACCTCGGGCAGACTAGAAGCCACAGTGGAAGGGTGATTGGGTTTTGTTACAGCCCTTCAGCCACAAATTAAGTTGGCATCTCCGCGAGCCATCCGAGATGCACGTTTGCTTAGAGCTGATTTCTGCTCTTACAATCAGCCCCGTGCCCACAAAAGACACACAAACACACATCTGTCTCTGCTACTTTAACAAAGGCTTTCAGAGGAACAGAGCAGCACCTTTACACAGCCTGTTCAAGGCAAGAAATGTTATTAAACCTCGACGTTCTGTATTAAACGTACAAACACAGAATCAGGGACATTGTTGATCTGTCTACCACAGCGGAGTTAGTGACAGATCAAATTGATGTCTGTATAAAAGGTTTAACGGGTCATTCTAACGTCAGATATGGATACGGACGGAGCGTTCTGTCCACACTTTGTGTTTACTTTGTCTGCATTTCTGCTTGTTTTCTGAAAGCTTATAGATACAGATGAAACAGAGCAGTACCTCCGGTAATTGTGGGGGCAGTTTTGCGGTGTAGACAATAGTTCAAGCAAGACATGACCACAAGAATTGGAAGGAGGCATTGGAAATGAAGTTCGTCATCAATTAGTAAGGGAGAAGAATTCTCTGTCCATGTGTCACAATGTCTACAACTGTCTACAATGCCGCCTACGCTTTTGCCTCTATCTCGAGAGGTTCATTATTACAACCCCCACCAGCGATGCCATGCCTGTTGTTGCCAGAAACTTTTTGCTCCTCTTCCTCTTCTTTGGGGTAACTTTTGACTCTGAGCGGCGCCCTCTAGTGCATGTATTGCTTATGTATGTGGGCAGAAACAGTTGCATCACTCGAAATCTATTTTTGTACATAAGGGAGGCATAAATGAGTCTTAAGATGGGATGACAGGACAAAGGGTTACATTTTGATTTGTGGCATGTTCGACCCGCTCTGTGGGATTTGAAAAGCAGTCAACGGCAATTTGCAGCTAACTCAAAGAAGGAGAACAGCAACAGAAAATGTCTGCAACTTGGGAGATGATGACATCCAAGCTCCTTACCCTCTGAGCAAATGATGTGATCAACTGCCATATAACAGGAAGTTAAAGGCCTTTGTTATTGTTTAAAAAGCAATGTTGCTGCCTACTAATTGTAGTGACATATCATGCCCTGGGTTGGGTGCCAAAACGCAACGCCAATATGGAACCAGTTCCTTTATGACCCACCATACCAAATCCCAATGCAGATTACAGTGCCTCATTTCAGTGCCACATACCTAAACTGCTGATTTAAATAGTTGCCCTGTGGTGCGGATGTTACAAATGCATCACAGACAACCTAGTTAACACTACTGCATACTCTCTCTACACAGCTCTGGCTGCAGGCCACGTTAGCCTACCGTTAGCTAGGAGCTACTATAAACACTGTTCAAATTCCAAGCTAAATGGTCTTAATTGGCTTTATTTCACTCAAAACAATTCCAGTTGGCCGGACATGCAATACATTTTTAAAGGGAAAGACACATCAGATGATGCACTGGACAAAATTGTAAGCGTTTTGTGCTTTTCTTTTTAAAAAAGTACCATTTTCAGGCACCGGGACCATTCAAAAAGTACTGTTTTAGCACAGGTATTAGAAAAATCCCAATGATAACCAACCCTAGTCATGCCTGCCATGCCTCTTCTGCTTCTGGAACATCAGCATGCCATCGAAAATCGCACACTGGGGCAGCATTATGTTGAGTTTTCTTTATGGCAGTATTGCTGGCTCTCTATGTAAAAAAGGTCTATGGATGAAGCTTCATGGAGGGAACAAGGAATAAGTAGGTAGAGCCAGAAAGAGACAGAGAGCAGAGAGAGAGGGAGAAATATGTTTACCAAACACTCTGCAGGGACTGTATTGGAATTTGAAGGCCTGATTTTTCTGGAATGCCTGTTGTGTTCAGGTCACGCAATGTAAGAAGGGGGATTTGCCAGCGTAGGAGGAATACTTGGCTCTGCTAAACTCTCCCCACTGAGGACAAGCTGGAGCTAAAAGAAGGTGCTCAAGGTGGGGGAAACTTAGTATGCTGAGCAACAGCCGAAGAGTGTCAGGTGACTCAAAGCAGACACATAAGCACCAATCGAATTCTACTTCCACCAGTCAGGCGCAAGAATGATAGGAAAAACACCGCTGTGGCTTCAAACAAAGTGGATTTCTGTCTGTGTTAGATTGGCCTCTTCACACTGGAGTGATGGAGCAATCACAGGCCACTTCTGCGCTGCCATAAAGTGACGGGACGCAGGCTTCACAGCCATAACATAAGCCTAACTTCTGCTTAACAAAGGCGAGCGGGCTCGTTTAGAGGACCTAAGAAAAGGGCGCAAGGAAAGGAGCGGAAATGAGAAAGGAAGGGTGAGAAAGAGGAGGGGGTTAGAAGTACAGCTGAGCCAACACCAACAACTATTACATGACTCATCCCACATCTGCAGCCTAAACTGAGGTGGACTGTAACCAGAGCTGAGCAAGAGTCCACTGAGCAGTACAGCCAGTGGACACACTATGTACAGTACACTGTAGACTAAATAAGACGAGACTCTTTGCATCACACTTTCTGTGTATTGCATTAGGCCTCCTTGTACTGCACGCCTGCTCAATAAGGCTCTGAAAATTATATCTTTGAACTTTGTTTCTGTTCATGATAGGGATGTCAGTTTTGGATAATTTTGCTTTTGCTAGCCCAAGACCCATTAACTGTTAACTAAACAGTCAACTTTTAAGACTTGAATTACTATCTTGTATCCAGTTTACTTCCATGTTTGTCAGTTCTCACTACACTGACATGTATGATTCCAGTGAATAATTTCCAGTGAGAAACATGCTGTCTTCACTTAGAGACTATTTTTACAGAGGGGGACAGAGGACTGATAGAGAGCTGAACATTATGGGTCACAGCGAGGTTGATCTTTGACCTTTGCCATATAAAATGACATTTGTACACGAAATGTCATCATTAGACATTTATGTGAAATGTGAATGTGAAATTAGTATATGAATTCTTGAATTACAGCCAAAAATCAGTTCCATAGCGAGGCTGTTTGACAAAAGACAACCTCCAGTGGATGGAGAGGATGACGGAAACAAAGTGGCTCTGAGTGAGGAACATACCACGCAACATCAGTCCCAGTCAGCATTTATAAAGTGACAGGTAGTTGCGATGTAGCTTTCGGTTGTGAGTGCTGTCCAGCAGTCAGTGATCAGAGCTAGCTTGTCTACCCTCGCTAGATTGTCATTTAGCTCATCCTTCTTCTGTTTTTCAGTGCATTTGTCACAGTAGCTCTTTACACTACAGTCCTCCTTTGAAATTTCTATTCCAGGCAGAAATGACTGTTTTTGTGTGCCCATTAGAGATCAAATTTATGCTAAAATGCTCGCTGAATGAGTCAGTGTCTGTTTGTGAGTCGAAAGAAATCATTGGGAATCTTGTAGAAGGCGTTTATAACGGTTAAATTCAGCAATATGTTAATGAAGTCTGACAGGCAGTGAGACAGGTAGTCACTGAACTCCAACTCTAGAGTGTATTTTCAGAGCAATGGGCATTTGTTTTCAGGATAACAGGTTTAACTTTGCATTGACAGACAATTGACAGCTGATCAACTTATAGTGTACAACCCGTCGTCACTTTCTCTTGTCAATTTCCAATGTTGCGTTTGTCTTGAGCTGCTAAAGATTTAATATGCAGTCTATGGCTCCAACTCACTATTTGGACTGACAACAGACAATTAACTTTTTACTTTGTTGCATTTCTGGAGAAAATGTTCCCACACCAAGCTTTATTTTTTCCTCAGACTGCTAGCCAGGGAAACTGTTATGCAGAGTGTGTGCATTCAGATTAACCTATATACCAAAATGGGTAACCGGTCAAAAATATTCTCAATAGTTCATCAATTAATGGTTAACTGTTGATGTTCCCAGTTCATGATTCAATAAGTTCGAGTCCTCTTGTAAATTTGGGTACTACAGAAAGATAACCTGGTTTAATGACACACTGACCCAGACACAGAATCCTATTTGTGCAGCCTCCTCTGTTCAGTGCCTGCCTGCTGTGTGTATATATGGTGTGCAATAAACAAGCAGAGTGCACGCTGGAGACAAGCCCATACAAAACTCATCATCTCTGGGATCGTAAGATTCCAAGACAGCTAGGATAATAACCATGAAGCGATTTTTCTCTTGTGCATCTCTTCAGAACTGCAGGCGTACATGTGCAAACACACAAACTGCACACACATACAAAGACAACACTGAAAAGGTCCCTTTTGTCTGCTCAACACTGATGAAAAGCTACCCACTGCGAACTTCAATCACATTCGAAAATGAGTCGGAGACGTGCTGTAACCCCGACAGTGTCATTAAGCCTGTCAGTCAGTCCCCTGGAGTTAGGGGAGGGGGAAACCGCCCTCAGGCTTCTTCAGAGTGCTGTGTAGCCCTGAACTAGACCCGGAGGTACCCAGACCCTCTCCTGTGCTATATCCATGTCTGAAACCAGCATAATGAAGCTATATGATTATAAATTCTGCTTTGTATGTCCATAAACCCCCAAATGTCAAACATCCAGACAAAGGAATCATGCATATTCTAATGGCGTTCAGGGTAGATGATAACAAACACTACAATCTGAGGAATGATAGCTGAAATCCCATCATATATGTTCCCACGCGTTAAAACCCATGCGGTGCACACACACACACAGATACAGACACACACAATACATAGAGCAAGATAAGCCTCCACATGCTGTCAGAGGCTGGTGTGTGATTGGCCTCTGCGGAGCTACTGCTTCTCTCATCATTAACTCTTCAGAGGATCACACTACTCTAATCACGCTAAGCCTCTCTGAATGGCGATGAAGTCGAAAACGTGCCCATGCACATATTCACAGATGCCCAACTCATTACAACACACACACACACACACACAACGGCAAACACTTTCTTCATCACCACAATCAGAAAACCTAATACACAGAAGCAGCTGTGTGCAGTCTGTAGCAGCAAGTCTGATAGCAAACACTGTAAGACCCAATTATGGCCATTTTGGAGGAATATTATAAAACTAAGAATCTCTTATATGGTCAGCTTCCACAGAAATTGTGAAGGTTGTGTCCACCTCACTTGCTACCCCACTTTTAGATTTTTTTTTTCTCAAACAGTCCAGCTAAAACTGAAAAGCCCGAATCTCCTTGATCAAAATGTTTTATATGATTCACCTTCAATTATTACCATGCACTCATAGTAAGCAGGGAATAATATGCACATTTTTTAAACCTGAGTTTTCTCTCTTGAGCAACACATGTTATTACTGGAGGTTGTTGGGTCTTTATGCAGCATGATAGGAAAACTGCAGGCACTAATCCGTGTTGAAAAAAGCACCACCACCTCCTGCATGGTGTTCAGGTAAAAAACAAATTTGAGGCCTGCTTTTATTTATGTGTGCAGTTAAAGGGATTTGGATTATTTGAAGTGAGGTTGTATGAAGTACTTATCGATAAGCGGTGGAATACCTACAGCAGAGGTCTGCAAGGTTATATTACTGATTTTGGCTGTGGAGTCTGGTTGGTGTGGAGAGAATGATATTTGTTTATATAACGACGGTTACTAGTCAGAAGAGGCTGTCTGATGGCAAGGTAAAGCAGTCTAAATATAGCATACACTTAAACTGATTTAAACGGATTTATTTTTTTTAGGAGGGCACTGTTTAAAGTAGCTAAAATACGTTTTGCTGCTAACCCTGTCCAGAGCAGTGTTTCTCCAAATTGGGGGCATGCCGAACAGAATCTATACTGCAGGTCGATAAGAACTTCATACAACCCCACATCAAATAATCCAAACAATCCCTTTAACATTCCTTTCAAAAAGACACTAGAATTGACCATCAATCAAATAAGACAATTAAGAACAGTGCTCTTTGTAGTGAGCCTGAAAATACAGCATTATTTGTCATAGTTTGTCGGTCTTTATCAAGGAAAAGAAACATGGGTTAAGGCATTAAAGCTGTGGTAGGCAGTTCATTTTGGCCTCACTGCACAGAAATACCATAATAATCTTTCGATGTGTTGTAATTCAAGCGGTCTGAGAGAAAATCATGCTTCTGCACCTCCTCACGGCTCTGCTTTCAGGCTTTCGAAAATCAAGTCCGTGACGGGAGACTTTGGCAAATCACAGGTCATTTCAGAGAGAGGGCGTTCCTATTGGCTGCAGATGTACCATACGTCCCTTCAGATGGTGAAGGCTTGATTCACAGGCAGAAAATTCTGAAACTTGTGATAAATTTCCAATAACTCCTTCGCCTACAAAAGCGGATGCAAACCCTCAGGCTCATTATGTTCAATGCCATGATGTTTGTATCAACAAATGGCAAAGAGGCATGATGACAAACAGTGGGGATTAACTGAGCTAGAAAGACAGTTGTGTTGTGTGTGGTGTGCCAGTCTCTCAAACTGCTGTTACACAATGTCGCAGCTGCCTCTGAGCCTGGGGCACTCTGCCCCAGGCTGGAGTGCTGGAGGGGCGTCTTTGACAAGACGAGTCACAGCAAGAGGGACTTGGGTCCGCAAAGAGCAGGGTGAGGTTTTGCAGGGACTCCTTCTGCTGCCGTTCAAGCTTGTGGGTTTGGTGGGAGGGGCTTAGCAGAGTGATACAGGGAGCAGAGAAAGAGGCAGGAGGTTTTGCAATGTGCATGTTCAGTTGTTGTCTGCTACAGCTTAAAAGATGCTAAATACAACATTGAACCTCACTGTATGTCAGCAACAGCTATTTGCAGAGTCAACATATAGTGGAGTGATGCATGTTCATGTATGCTGCAACCATTTTCAACACAGCGGCCTGGTGAGTAACTTTCTCATGTCACAGCTAAACGTGTACTAAAATGTGTTTCTGAGAGCACTTTAGGCAAGAAATAGGTGATGCAGTAATAGTTTGACAGCTTGATCTGAGTTTCAGGAGTCTCCACTGGAAACGTGGTGTCCGGAAGGAAACCCTAGCATTTGTTCAACTCTCGCAGATTTGTATGCATTGTTTGTTTATTGCGCACATTGTATGAACTGATTATATTTTCTAATGTGACCACTTTGTGTAAGATCTGGGTAGGGGTAGGTTTAGGGACATAAAACACATGGTTAGGGTTAGGGCTAGATCATAGTTTGGGTTAAATTTTCACACTTTTTGCAGGTCCTGGGGTTCTCTTCCAGACACAAGAGACAAGATGGTTGCAATCTTTTTCATTTTACAAAAAAACTATCTCTAAAATATGTTTTTGAAAACATTACAAGCAAGGAATAGTCAATGTAGAAACATAATCTTGAATTATATTTGATCAGCACCTCCTAATGTTTGTTCAGATGACACTTTTTTCCCCCTAACTTTTTTGAGAAAATGAAGCATGCGTTTGTTTTGGTCTTAGATGATGGTGCACTACTGCAAACCTCCAGGGTAAATGTAGTATGCAGCACCCTTAATAATGCAGTGATATACACAGCATTTCTAAATGAAAAGCACTAATCTCATTAAAGTGCAGGTGCATAATTTTGCATGTGTGTCTGTGCGTATGCATGTGAATATGGCACTACAAGGGAACCACATTGCTCCAACCTGAGATGGCCACACCTTGCCACAAGCGAAAAGCCAATGGCTGCAATTAAATCTGCTGACAGCCCAGCATTAGCTACTAACTTTTCAAAATTGAGTCAGGCTACAATAAAATACCAGAGCAGTCTTTACCTCTGGGCCCTCCACTGAATATTTTACAACCTTGATTCCACTCGGTCCCTTTCTCGATTTAAGACGGCACATTCAAGAGCTTTTTCTGAGGTTGATGTGTAGCCAGCTAAGGCCCGTCTCGACTGTTATTTAGAGACCATACTGTGTGCGCTGCAAGGTCAAGTATAAGCAGAACCCGTAGGCCTCCGTCCCCTCCTAAGATGGAGTACTTTCATTTCACTCACTTGGGGCCTCGTATTTTCTCTCCATTTTATTGCTTTCTCTGAGCGCTTTCCACAAAGACACATTCCACCTCCTCATAGAGACACAGGGCTCCCGTCCAAGAGAGAGTGGGGAAGGTCTGGATACTGTGCCACAGGGACAAGAATGCTGACACTGCTGTAACTCGGGACAAAAGCTAAAGATGAGAGTGGAGAGAGACAGAGTGGGAAAGAGAACGAGAGCCAGTCTCAGTGTATAGGAGTTGTTAGGAGGCTCGGGCCGAGCCAAACTGAGGAGCCATAATCCCCATCTTTGGCGTGATGTCAGGGATTCTTGCAGAAGACCATTTCCTCACTCTGCAAAAATGCCATCTCCTACATCCCCGTGTGTGCCGCAGCTATATATAATGCAAACATCAAACGCTTGTAGCTGCGCTGACCTTTCTCTCCCCGGGAGACCCCTTGTTCCCTCGTAATACTAAAACCATTCCCCAAACACACACTCAGAGTGGTTCCAAACTCCACTGCACCATCTGAATTTCACCTTATCTCTGAGGACAAGCTCATCTCTATTTTACAGATGGGCGAGCGGTGGGGACTAATCTGGTTCCTATCTTTGACTTCGCTCTTTTAAAGATCTGAGAAAGGGAGAGCGCCGATGGAGGAGGGGCACTGCTTCACAATGCATCCTGTCTCAGGGACAGGAGAAAGGGGAGGACGAACAAAATACACTGCAGCATGAGAATGAACTTACAGTAGCTTCTTTCTAGTCATTGTGCTGTGTGTAATGGAAAATATCTCATGTATTTGTAACAGGAATCTGGATACAAAGCCAAACAATTGCATATAAAATATCTCGACAAAAAGTTAATAATAGTATTGCTGATAAAGCACGGTCAACATGATTTATGTGTGCACAGTTAGATGCATCTTTATCTTGGAAAAACAGTACAAATTAGTAGCATTCTGTGAAAAATCTGACCTATGATGAACACGGTTGCCTTACATATGTACTCGTCCCACTAAACTTGCTCCTGTTTTTCGTCTCCAGCAGCGATCGTTAAGAATCATCAACTCTGTACATAAAAACTTATTCATCTCTCCCATATTTTTTTCAGTCAGGCATCATCAGCGTTTTTCAAGTCAACCAACTACAAATTGCTTTAATAGTATACAGTGCTTCACACAGGATTCTTCCTTCATATTTTCAAACCTCCAGGCCTCCTATCTGTTGGAAATCTCACTTTCAATTTGGTTTTATTTGCAGAGGTTCAGTGATATGGAATGAGCTGCCATGTCAGCACCAGTACAATTTAAGAAAGCTGCAAGGTCAACAATGAAGTTGTATATATATTATATGTATACGTGTGAACAAATACGAACTGAACTAAACTAACTGAACTATTTAATAATTTATTGCTTACTTTTGATTTTTGAATAATTTTATATAATAATTATTTTAGAGTCTGGACAATTTCAAAGCCGTTGAGAAGAAATCCATTTATTTCTTTAATGTATAATCAGAGAAAGCTAACACAACGGTCGGTAGATCGGATAATATAGAAACACACTGGCTTACACCTCAAAACAGAGGAGCAGAGGCCCTTACACCTGACATTAACATGTGTCTTGGGTAATCTGATCACAGGCAGACAATATGCCAGTTGACATCTCGCACTAGAATGCATCCTCACCAGTCAAGTGACCACTTGTGATCAGTTCTCACTTCCTCGCTCTATACATGCGAATGAAGACACGCATCATTTCTGTTTGCAAAGACCAAATGTGCCTTTGTTTTTAAGCAGTGGGAGGCAGCGATGCACTCAGAAGAAGTATGCATTGAAATGGAATTCAGAAAGCCTGTTTTGTGTGTGCTGCATCAACAAATATCCATTTTACCTGTTGTTGTGGTTTTGTCTTGTTGTTTCACGCGTATATGATGATATCATAACAGATATGAGCACATACTTAATCATTTGAGTAGCCAGACCTTAACACACATGGTTATGTTGACACTCTCACTCTGAAACTTCCTCTGAAGTGAAACTTTTCAAAGTGTGAGTGAGCTTCTCTCACTCATTCTCCCTGGATTAGGATCATGTAGCTTGTAAATATGTACATAGTTCGTATGATCTTGTAAATATGTAAATAGTCTGTTTGAGCTTCTCTCTCACGCTTTCCCTCCAGATCTCTGGTGTTCATATTGAGTCACAGGACTCACAGTCACAGTACCATAAAAAAAAGAAAAACAAAATAAATACGGAAATATAACATCAAATACTTTGATCTTGAATAGTTTGTATGATCCCTTCCTTTGCAGGGTTTTTAAAAACTTCTTTACTTCAAATATGAATGTTCCTGTAGTGAGTTTGTGATTATTCAGCTAGTATTTCTCAACCTACCTTTCATATGGCTGGTGACCTTTCTCTCCCTACAACCAACACAACCCACTAAACTGTGAACGAATGCACGATGATGTCGTTAACATGCAAATGAGTATATGGCATCATCTGGTGACCTCTGAGCTAGAGTTAGCTACTTTCATTGTAAAAGTAAAACTGATCCTGATCGGATCTCAATGTGGACACTGGAGACACGTATTAACACCAGGTGTAAATATAATGAGGTTAAATCACACAGTATCTGGATACAACCTGGATGCGGGATGCATTTTAATACAAGGTGTAGAGGGGGCCAAAGTGTTTTTGGTGTATACACACCTGTACTTCTCTGTGCTTCTCATCTTTATTCAGTGTTTGGTTTTAGGTCCCTTTACAAGTTTTGGTTTTTATCTGTTTGGATGTCAGTGGTTTCATCAGGGTATTGAGCATGCTTGATGGGTCCAGCTCTGGCTGACTGGCTGGCTGGTGTTTAGCTATATGCATAAATCGACAATCATTTCCATGGTCGCACTGACTAATCAGAGCCAGTAATTGCTCCAATGAGTGAAAAAAGGGTTTGGCCGAGCCATTACCCAGAGGAGATTGTTGGTCCACACAACTGGCTGTGCCTTACCTCTGACCTCAGCTCCTAATCACCAATTAGCATGCAGCCTTTTTTGCATATTGACGTGAGGCAAAGGGTATCAGCTCACAATGCCTATTAAACAGGCTGAAAACAAAACTACAACATCAACAAAATTAAATGTCTGCTCCAGAGGACATCTCCTAAATGCAAATGTACACAAATCTTTTGATTCGAGCAGCGTGTTGGTTGAGGGCAGTCGTAGAGGGAGCTGCCTTGGATTTGTAGCTCTCCCTTGTCACAACAATATCTTTTTACCACAGAGCCGTTGACATGATTCATGAGCCAGAGGACTTGATGTGGTGTTGGTGTGCCGGCCAGATGAAATCCCCTCAGTCCACTAATATAGGTTTCTGTGTTGGGGTGTGCTTTACAAGTTACTGTAGCTAAGGAGCCATTTCACACTGCTGAGCAAGAAATAGGTCTTACTGTAGCTAAATCAACCCAGTCCACCCCTCCCCAACCCTTGTCACTGGAGACAGTGTTACACAGTACACACATAATTCTACACACACGTTCAATAAACACATACACACATTCCTTCTCTGACTCTCTCTTCCTTATTCTTTTCCTTCCTTCCCTTCATAACTACCTTCCCTGCCTCTCCCTCCTTCCTTCCCTCCACCCCCCCTTTTCCAAGTACCTCTCTTTCCCTCGCCCCTTCTCCTTCATTAAAATGGACTTCCTAAAGCCTCCATTCGTCTTGCTGACAGCTCCACTATCGATCGGACCGGAGAAAGGGATGCAGTTCCAGAGCTTTAAATGGCTCTTTGGCCAGCGTGGATGAAGGCTGGGCTGGACTGAGGCCGGAGGGGAAGAAGAGGGAGGAGGAGTGCCAGGTTTAGCCGGGAGGTCTGCTCCATGTCTGGACTCTGATGCATTTTTGCTCACCAGTGAGTAAGGGCGCCACAATTTCAATATTAAATCAAAAATCGATTGAAATGAGCAAAATCGAGCCAAAATCAAAGGCGGAATCATGATTCTCACAGTATTTTTTTTTCTCTACCCCCACACTTGAGGCATCTAGCACGTGTTCGGAAAAAAGAAAGTGCGATCTAATAGATGACCGTATCGTCATATTGAAGTTTAAAAAGTCCCCATTTACGTAACTTCACTACAGCATCTTCCTGTACTCTTCACAGCAGAGTTGGTCGTGAAAAAGCTATTTTAGGTTGTTAACAGGTCAAGTAATTGTCGATTTCTTTGCTGTGGCATTAAAAGAATAAATCTCATGAGAAACTGCCATCGATCAGCTGATCATGTTTGCTACTCTACCATCAGCTCCCAGCTCTGATATCTGGAAGACCTCTGGTTTCAGGCTGTTTAGTTGTTCTCAGCCTGAGCGTAGCAGATCAGTAGCTAACTCACGTTCACAACAAACCAGTTCCCCCACAAGCTCACCTTCCTCAAAGGGGAAGGCTTGGCTGGTAACACGGTACGTTCTTGGG
Source organism: Lutjanus argentimaculatus (assembly GCA_034769285.1). Classification (NCBI taxonomy): domain Eukaryota; kingdom Metazoa; phylum Chordata; class Actinopteri; order Lutjaniformes; family Lutjanidae; genus Lutjanus; species Lutjanus argentimaculatus. The sequence continues at coordinate 16,951,414 of JAWZSL010000017.1, forward strand.
TATGTAAATTCAAGAAAATACTCCACTACAAGTAAAAGTTTCCATTCTAATCTAATAAGTATATTATAGCAAAAAATACTTAAATCAATATCTCACTCACTGTGCAGTAAAATGGTCCCTGTCAGTGTTTTAATATGATATCTGATGTTTATGGATTAATATTACTGCAGCATTAACGTGTATGTTGCCTTTTTAATAAAACGGCGTTAGAGATTAGTTAAGAGGGTTTAACTCATATCGACTACTTTAAGTGTTACAATGCATCATATTCTATAAGATCATTATATGTTTGCACTATTTGAGAATTTACGGTATGTTATTTTAGAGAAAATGTGTATATCTAGATATATATCATATATCTCGGAAGAGCCTAAAAATATCGGTATATTATTTTTAAGCCATATCACCCAACCCTAGACACAGTGTAGCTCACCAGCCTTTATATCACACTTGATACAATATAGACTTCTTTTTAAACAAGGATTTGAAAACGTAAATGGCAGTTCTGAGTGCATAAAACCAATGACTTGTTGATCTTCACAAATCAAAACCTGATAGTTTAAAAACTGCATAGTCATCAGGGGTCGTTTCTACGTGGGGGTGATGGGGGCACCGGTCACCCCCTTATCCTGAAGTATGATTGGTTATCTGTCCGGAGAGAGGAGGGATCTTAGCTTGACCCGACTGCTTGATGGATTTTCAAATGTGCATTTTCTTTTTAATTTTTTACAAGGGAGTCTCAGCCGAGGAAAGAGCTACAATGGAGGCACAATTTCTTTTTCAGGGGCTTAAAAATGTACGGAAGCTTTATATTAAATTAGGCTGGTGCCACTTGTGTTGTGATTGATGGGACTATTTATTTTTTAATAAACATGTTTCTAACACAGGAATGTAAGATGCTGTAATGTTAGTAATTAAAGTACAGATGAGAAATGGTACATTAATGTGTGTGTGTGTGCACTGCACACCCCTGCATCAGTCAGTACACCACTTGAGCCACCCGAGTCAAAAAAGTCTGGAAAAGCCCGTGATAGGCATCATTACTTAAGAAAAATGTGTTTAAATGGAAAAATCAAGAGAAAAATCAAAAGTCAAATTGAATTGTGCGTTTGGAGAATTGTGACACCCCTCCCAGTGAGTTACACCTCGACTGCCCAGATGACAGGAATCAGAATTTTCATGAAAATGACTCAACAACTCTGTAATAAGGATTACTCTGATGAGATCAGATAGCAAATTAATTAAGCAGGTTGAAAGCCAACACATTAGCCAGCCTCTTCGGGCCACTCTTCTGAAAGTGAGAACTATAATGGGACCACTCCAAACACTGGGTAAGAAGTGGAGGTGGGAGTGTTTCAGTTGGCTACACTGACACGCAATTCATTTCAATCAAAGCCATTTGAACCAACGTTCCGCTGGCTGACGCCTTTAATCGAGCTCCATCCCTTATCGTCAGACATTATCTAGGGAAGATGAGTTGGCACATTTCGTCTTCATCCCTCTCGCCGTGTGACATAAAACCCCTCTGCCAAGATTAATGATCGGACATTTGATTTTCCTAATGATTAAAAGCTCTATGGTGTACTCGGTGTCCTGTGGTGCATTGGAAACCCCAGGGAGCCCGTTGGATTCCCTCCTCCCTCTGATGAGCACTATCTACGTGTCTGTTGGTTGTCATCTATAATCATATTGTGCACCACAACAGCGTATCAGGAGGCGAGGGAGCCTCCTGTGACCATGTCACTGTTTATTTGTGATCTAATCTGTCCCTCTGTATTGCCCTTGATTGGAGTAGCAAGGGAGAAAAAGATAGACAAGGTGTAATATTCAAGACAAATTACTCAACTTCCCAACTGTGAGCGGTTCAATCTACACAAGGTGCTGCAGTGTTTAGATTAAGGTCTTGTTAGAGTAGCATTAGCAGCGGGGCTTGTGATGCTTGTGTATTGACGCTTTAATCAGTAAATGTAAGAGTACATACAGCATTCAGCTTTGCAGAGCCAATTTGAAAATCCAAGCCCCTGATGGCAAAGAATCCTTTAAAAGTGGATTGTTTCTGCTCTTTCTAAATGCCACTCTCACACATTACTGTGACATGGCCTGAGATTCTAAAAAAATGGAGAAAGGATAAGACAAACAGGGATGGAGAGGAGAAAAATTAGGTGAAGAAATGGGGAAAGGAGGTGTAAGAAGGAAGTGAAGTAAAGAAAGGAAGTGGAGGTGATGAGGAAGGGCGGAGGGAAGGAGAAATGGAGCATGGGGCAGCGAGGAAGGAGGGAGGGAGGAGGCAGCATAGAGGCAGAGAGCAGTAGTCGATATAACGGCAGTCATTCATCTCTCTGACAGCCTTCCAAATGCTCCACTGGGGGAGACACAAAGCTGCGTCACCTCGAATGCAGCAAACGCACAGCGCGCACACACACGTTTGCATACATGTGCGTACACACACAGAGGAAATACATGTTTATGAGGCTCGATGCACATACACAGAGCTCCATGTTCTGGGTCAACGGCATGTTGCGGGGCACAGCAAGTCAGTACATACACCATTACGCTGCAACCTGTACAAGCACAAATCACAGCCACAGGCGTCACTTAGATATTCACACACATTCACACAAGCTTTCTCTCACTCACGCGCACACACATAAGGATATCTGCTGATTTGTTAAAATCATGTATATGTGCTGCAACAAGCAAACTAACAACAATGCAGCGTTTCCCTTACGTAGGCTCTACTTGGACGGCCCGGATTCTGTGTATGACGGAGCAATTTAATTTGATTTTGAACAAGGTCACACTCCCAAAAAATGAACTAGTTCACGTTCATTTTTTAAAAATTTAATTAGTCACATTTGGGTAGCTGAGAGAAGGTCAGTCTATATAATGATGCCATATTAATGTATTCATGTTCATTAAAATATTCATGTTTTTTTTGTATTACACATTATAGAAAAACCAAATGCTCAAATGAATTAAATGTAATAAGTAATGAAAACTTAAAATATGCTTATAAATTCTACTAACTAAACATATGAGTGCCAGTAGATTTTTCCTCATTTTGTGTTTATTAAAGTCTTTTTTTTTTACTTAATAGTTTAATGGTATTAATGGTATTAATAGCTTAATAGTTAAAATTATTCTGTTATTGCAATGAGAGGGGTGAAAGAAAATTGCTTTAACTGAAAATATTTGAGTTGTCTTAATCAATCATTTTAATTTACCTGTAATGAAAGTGTACATGCAAGACTTACTCCAAATATTTACAGTCTGATGACCCCCCAACCTTTAAGTTAATGAACGCAAAGAAATTGCAGGAACTGATAGCCTTTTTTTTTTTTTTTTTTTTTTTTTTTTAGTACAGCTAACTTATATGGTTTTATAGCGCACTAATAGACACTAATATTTTTAAGTAATGGGCACACAGGTCACCAAGCCCATAAATTTGGTGTTTTCCTGTGAATTGTGATGTGGTGTTTATGATGAAAAACAAGCTTGACTTCTCAGCTTGTTAAGGAACTGGTGGCACTCCTGCCTCCATGCACTCCTAAATTTTCATTGCCTTTTTGCATAGTCCAACTTTTGTGTCTCTGGTTCTTCTGGAAGGATCACGTTTGCAGTTTGAGTAAAAGCGTAGTAAACCCAGACTTCAGTAGCCTTGACATATTGTTAGCTAGCCGGGGACGTGTAGTGTTCACTGTTTTTGTAGAAAGTTGAACTTAAAGGTAAACTGTAAACTAGTGTTGGTGAAGACATTTAGTAGAACTTGGTGGCTAAACAGTCACTTTTTGTGGCCACGAGCAATCAGGCTATGGTTAATCTTGAACGCAACTATCTGAGAACATTTCACACTACAACAGACACCAAATCTTTACAGCAATCATAGGCTATTGTATGTTAACACAGTCTACAAGGTCTAATCAATCAACTCATGGACCCAATGCACGAGAACTATAGGAGATGAAGAGGGAGAGTAAGACGAGAGACTTAACCCATGACCAGCTCAGTCATGCAGTGCAGTGAGGAGCCGTTTTATGAAGGACATGAATGTGTCTATCTGTCTGTAAAATTTGGTTTCAAAAGATTAAAGAAATTTTCATATCATGTCAACACCTCTGTTCATATTCACACACTCTCACTTTCTCTCTCTCTCTCTCTGGCAATTCACTTAATAATCAATTATAATTGATTAATCGTGGCAGCTTTATTCAACACCAAACTGAACATTGTGCAACACATTAACACGATAGCTAGCTAACATCTCATCTTGTGGGAAACACTGCAATAAATCTGTAAAGCTGTTCAAACAAATACTAACATGGAAAAAAAAAATCTCACATTTTACACAAAAATACATTTTACAATCCTAAATTCCTGAGGGAAATGTGCTTAATCTTTCTTTGCAAACACACTGAAATGTTCCAAGACAAACATGCACATGAACAGGACATGAAACTTTCACATGACATTGGAGTATAACAACACTGATGTGTGCTTTAATATACATACACACACACACACACACACACAAACACACAGACACACAAATCTTTGTTTCCCAGTTCTGGTCATGGCCCATTGGCCGATGCCTCCCGTCCATCTCTCATGATTCATGGCTAAGCGAGCTGCTGTAGAGCAGTTCTGAACCACTGGGCCGAGGAGAGCCTGTGTGTCATTAAGGCACAGCGGGCTGGACATGCTGTTCGAGCCGCTGCACCACGGCCAGCTCTGCGCCTCCGTCTAGCACAACGGGAGGTGAGGAAACAGGTACTTCTGAATGTGGTAGCACTGCTCATAGTGGTTTTACTGGAAAAGTAATATCAACAGCTGAGTGAATTTGCAAACTACCCTGCCCTATGAAGTGTGCACAGCGAGCACGAGAGGTGTTGTCTTTCATTTAGCCGGACACCGTTCTCCTCCCGCCTCCACCGCGTATTTCAACTAAATTAGCCCCTCTAATCATCCCCAAATCCTTCTTCTTAATCAGCAAAGAAGTGGAGGCTAAAGGAAAGCGACAAGGGTGCCAAGTTCCCCCGTGTGCCATCCCCTATTAGCGTGGGCCCCAAGAAAAGGCGTTGGAGGCACACGTCCATACCCCTAATGACTCCTTAATGATCCCCTCCACTGCGAGAGTGCTGACAAACACTGACAAACCCTGACCCTGACAAGAGGAACACCCACACTCGGCCCTCTTCCTCACCCCTTATTTAGAGGCTCATCTCTCAGCCCTCAGCCTCATTATACCAACGAGGGCCCATACAGCCCCAAACTAGCAGCAAGATAAACACCCATGATGAAATAGTCCGTGTCACTCTCGGAGTGAGGGGCAAAAGTTTGAGTAAATTCCTTTCGGCAGATGGAGCGAGAGCGTAGATAAACAAAGCCAGAGTTAAAGAGGACAATGGTGGTAGGAGACGGAGCAGAACTGCAGAGCCTATGGAAAAAACATGTTTGTATCCTTTTTACTTTTCCCTGATCGTGATTTCCATTTCAACTTGGGGTTGGGGGAGTCAGCAGCGGAGACTCTTTTCAACATCACACAAGACATAATTACAGAGTGCACCACTGCCAGCCCGCCTCAGTTTCTCCTAAATACTCACACCCCAAATTAGGGGTTACCTCCTTCTAGTTAAACCTACTATTTAAGATGAGAACGTCACAGACAAACAGAGGGGACGGGAGAGGGAGTTTGGAGAGGAAAGACCTAGTTTAACAGCTTTGTTTCACAATGACAGAGAAGGCCTTTGTTAAAGATGGTTACTGGCAGGCCGTGGATAAAGCCAGGTGTGGAAACTGGGACAAAAACAAAAGTTGGAAAAGACACACTCAACTAAAAAAGACTAGGGAGCGTGTTTATGTTCTATGTGCAGTATATATGACAGCTGAAAATCTGCTAAGGATATTTCCAAAAGGCAGCGAGCTAAAGAAAAACACTAACTTCACGCTAGCCTATGACCTCACTGGTTTGGACCGCAGCTCCCAGTCCCAGTCGCGGATGACAGAGCACTCACTCTTTGAGTCTTTCCCCAGCCCGGCCATCTTTTCTGTTTTGTTTTCTTTTTTCTCCTTCTTTATAGACGAGGATCCTGGTCAGATTCAGGACGATTTATTAGCGTCACAGACTCTGCTGGTCAGCTACAGGCAAGTGGCCAACACTGGGCCTGCCTTTCTTTGCTGCACTGTACTGTAAAAAAGCCACGACGGAGATTTTCTTCCCAGGTTATTAGGAGATGAAAAGAGATCCCGTGCACGGCTCCGTCGCCGCTATAACAGGACCAAGGTACTGTACTGGCTCTTGATTTATAGGGAACACTCATCTGGGATCTCTGTTTTTTGTCTCTCTCTGCTCCTTCATCACACACGGGCCACTGTTCACCCTGAACTACAGACTGGTAGCTGAAGTGTTGCGGTAAACCAGAGCTTTGATTTACACTACTACTTAGTATTAGTTGTGGTAGCAGTATAATTATTAGCAGGCATACACAGAAGCAAATGTTGCTTAGTGATAAACAGTATGACCACCTCTAAGGGATTAAGTAATAATTTCTTAAATCTTAATTCCAGTTTATTACAACTGTGTCTTAGTTTTCAGATCATTTCTATTGGTTATGATCACATTATGTTAATCAAAATATTATCAAAATTGTAATATGGCCAAACGCAATATCTATGTGACAAAGCAGCATATAAACACTTGATCACACTGTACTCATCAATATAATTTCTGACATCCGGAAACATGGCAATAACATTGCAATGAAGTCCAACATGGGAAGAAACACAAGTGTCAAATGATCAAGCAGGTTGTAAACAAGCCAGAGGGTTAGTCAGATTATCTAAACCATGTTGGTAATTACTTCTCATTGCACTGCCATTAAAATTGATGGTGCAAATGGTGCAGCTGCGCCGGGGCCTAAGCTGTCAGGGGCAGGTGAGGAACAAAAATAGTAGAATGGAGTTCTTATCACCACAGCTGTAATATATTTTTAGCCACAAGTGGGATTTTGGTGGTGCTGTTTCCCCCTTTTGAATAAAAGTAAAGAAGCCCACAATGTTTAGTTTAGTTGATTTGCACACTATATACATAATAGACAATAAAAATAATTTTAAAAAAGTTAAAACATTTTGCAGAAGAGGCTGGAAGCCAAAAAGTCTTGGCAACAATGCTAAAAAAAAGTCAAATGTGGCAGGACACACGAGCATAAATGATCAGCCAGGTTGTAAACAAGCTAGTTAGACTGTCTAAACCAGGGGCCTTCAATGTTTTTCACCTCAAACTCTGCACTTTCACCAGGTTCTGAGGTGGAAAGTAGACCTATCTCAGAGTCTGTTGCGCATGAAGTTATGAAATGTTTCTTGCAGCTCACAAGGCTACACTTGGGATAAAAATACAGTTAATTGGCCGATATGATTTAATAATATGTAGCTAACTGGTTTGCCATCATCGATAGGCGCAGCACAGTGATTTCTTGGGTTAGCTAGCTTTTGCCAGTGTCATGTTAATGAATTGTTGTGGGTTTTCTTTATGAATCGGCCAATTTATCTTGCTAATAATAAGACTGATGTTAATGTGTATTTTCAGACATATATAAGCAATAATGTACAGTTTATTTAGGGGGTCATTTCACTATATTTGACCTGACCTCATAGCAGTGATCTGCTATACAGAAATAACACACACACAATAATCTGTCAGACTCCCTGCAGTGACGCTGAGGACTCCTTGGGGTCGCGGACCCCCTTCTGAAGAACCATGATCTAAACCATGTTGATAATTACCCCTCATTGCACAGTAAGAAATTGCCTGCATGCACAGCTATGGTAAGAACCACAGGTCAAAGTTGGACCTGGAAGTCAGTAATTTCACCGCTCATCTTTATTTTCTCTTCCAGTGATATCACCGCATGCCCAGATGTCAGCAATTAACTTGATGAGTACAATCTCGTTATAGCAGATAGGAATGATGGCCAAAACAACAAAGATAAGAGTTGCAATACTCCTTTAAAGGATTTTCCTTTAAAGGTGCCAATCTAACACCAAACACAAAAAAAACACAAACTATAATGAATTCACAGAGTTCCTTTAAATGTGTCTGTTATCAGCTTCCAGCTTTTTAGCCACATGATCAAAACCTGAAGCTCAACAGAATCAAAACCCACATCCCACGTCATATCAAAGCCACATGGTTCACCAGGTCCTTTTATCACATCAAACATCTGACTCTATATGATTTCTTTAAAGTCTCCAGGAAATTCTAGTAACTGCAACCCACTCTAATTAAAGTTATTTCAATTCACATATGGCGCATATTCCTTTATCACTGAGGAGGACTGGAATCGATGCCACATATTCAGCCTAAGTGTCTCTCTTCTACACACTGTTGGACTGTAGGCCGCGCATTGGAAATCCAGTCAGAAACAACATCCTGTCCCCGGCCTCTAGGAAGTGACCTCAGCCTCAGAAAGGCCAGATAAAACGTCCACATCAGAAACAAAAACAACAGGCCGGCCGTAATGAGCTATCCGCCAGGCTCCAGTGTGTTCTGAGGGAGACCAGGTGGTGTGACACACATATGACTCTGATTAGGGGGCCTTCAGAGGAACAAGAGGAGAGTTGGCGAGGGGGGACAGCGGGGTGGGCCATGCAGGGCCAATCGGGACGTTCTGTACAGTATATGATGCAACTATTAGAGGTGTTCAATGACCTCCGCCAGGCCCCAGGACGCTCTGGCACTCATGAGTGGCCTATTTGGCATTTGTGTGTAAGCATGGGGGGGCGGTTTGGGTATTGTTTTCCTCCAAGAAGTAACATGTGAGCAGTGCAGGCCTCAGTGGTGGAAAGTGTGGTGCAGTATGGATCACAACAGCTTGATACTGACATACTTATAGCATACTGCTGGGTCTTTACAGTGATAATTACTTCACCCCAGAATCAAAAATGTGCTTTGGTGTGAGCTGCTGAGTTTTGGAGATGTTGGCTGTAGAGAAGTCTGACTATAATGGAACTAGGGCTGCTACTTTTGAGTTTTTTAAATGTATTTTTTGCCACTTTAAGCACCACAAGCAAAGTGCCATCTTGTTCCATTATATTTGGGAGAAGGAGGATATCTCTACAGGTGATATCTCAAAAACTCTGCGACTATACCAAAATCTATTTAGATGGATAAATAGCACTACAAGTCAGAGGAAAAATATGTATATTTGATTTTGGGGTGAGCTGTCCCTTTAAATATCCCAAGAAGCAAACTCATACAGTTCTAGTCTGCACTGTACATTGGATAGTGAGTATATAAACCAAGGCTGTAAATATACAGTGCAGGTAGTGGAACTGCGCTGGAGCCCATGGGGTGGAGGAGCAGGCCCTGTCTTGGGTGGCGTACAGGCTGTTGCAAGTGATTTAGATTCCCACCTCACAAACATGCCATTGTTCAAAGAAGAAGTCACATTACAATGAATTAAAAATGGAGCCGCCATACATGTCTCTGAAAAGGCAAAACATAACTGTCATGTTTTTTATTTATTTATCTTTGTAAACTAGTCAGTAGCAATCTATTAAGACTGTATGCTTATAAACTATAAGAACTATAAATAAACTATTAAAAAAACTATTCAATTAAATGAATGATTTCTTATTTTCTTTGGTATTTCTGTCACTAGGGCTCATCATAAAAGCATGCACTGGGGCCCGTAACTACCTTACGCCACTGATATAAACACTCCCAGACACACACAAACAAGTTAAAACATTTAATCAGACTTTTGGTCGCCCATTTACTGCTACAGCCAACCATGTGCAGAGCAGTCAAACCCTCAGAGCAGACACTTGGGACTCTGCATGTGTCCTCTATGTCTCTCAGCCATCTCTCTCTCTAACCTCATTACATGACAGAGGTTTTTGGCACTGCTGTCTGCAGACTCATAATCATACTTCTGCTCTGCACACATCCTCAAACTGTGGGAGGCGGAGATGTCAAAGGGACGTCTGGCCTCATTCTTCAACCGTTAGTTTCATCCTGGTGCATTGTGTCGCGTTTGACTGGACTGTTTAAATGTCTCCTGATATCAGGGAGCACAAACAAGCAGGCCTGCCGGCCTGGTGGGAAGGATAAGGAATGAAGGGGAAACGGAGGCCATTCTTCTCCTTGTCATGACGGGAATTGTGTTGGAACAAGCACCTGTCACCCCCCAACAATGAACACAGAGGGGGAGAGGTAGGAGACAGAGTGAAGAGAGACAGAGGGCACCAGAGAGTCAAGAAAAGTGCATCAGTCTGTCTAACTAATTCCGCTCCATCTCCTTCATGATCTTCTTTCCCTCCCACTTTTCTTCTCTCTCTCTCTGCCCCATATTCAAACAACTTAATCTGTGTAAATTACATTCCAAAACAGGCGTATGTTACAAAGCCCCAGACTTACAGCTACATGGACCAGATAAACATCTGCATAATATCTGCATAAATGGTCTGCATAGATAATGAGGTGAACCAGCTGCTGAGGCTATCCTACTGGCCTTTTCTTCAACTGCCTCACTCTTTCTCCTCTCCCATCACCTTCATCTGTTCTCCACACCAATTTGACACCCATGTTTTTAAATAGACAAAAGAGCAGCAGCATCTCTGTGTCCTCCAGACTCCTCCTTCAGATACCCTCTAAACAGCCAGAACAGAGGAATGCTGGGCACAGCACAATCCCACACCTACAACATGATAAGAGACTAAGAAAAAAAACTTTTTAACCTCGATTCAGTGTCCTCTGCAATGACGGGCTTGTTCAGACCTGGTATTAACATGCATCCTGAGTGATCCGATCAGAAGCGGACAGCTTGAAATACAGATGTGAGGAGGGCAGATGTGAGATCCGATCGCTCAGACCACTTTTGGAGGTGGTCTGGGCCATACTCGAAGACCGTCTATTTAAGTGAAGTGCAAGTACATCATTTGTTTCTTTGTACTGCAAAGTACGCATGGGCTCTCTGACTTGGAGCAGATGTTTGGGAAAAGATGAGTAACCCTGGACTCAACTGAAATATCTGGCTATTTTGAGAGTTGTTGAGTGACTCTTTGTAAATTTGGCGAGTGTTATACATTAAGTTATTTCTTTCTTTGTGGAAAAAACATTGTGTCTGTTTCTCGCAGTGGGCCACAGTTAAAAACAACGGTGCATTTGCAAACATTTGTTTATCTAAATACAGAGAGGCGAAGTAAAACCAATCAGTTATACCTTCTTGTAAATTCAGCATTAAATGCAAAATATGAAGCTGTTTCTTTCCTTGTAAAAACACATTGTGCTGCTGCAAAGAACAGGCAGGAGAGAGGATCTGCGGTGCGCCAGGACACACACTTTAACTCCCTCTCTGATGCTGTCATTGTGTGAAAACATCAGTTTTTCCACACAGTCAGAAAAAGTAAAAATATCCATTGTCCTGCGCATGGTTAAGTTACAAAATCCCTGTGGACCACGAGGCTTCTCACCTGCTGGGCTGCTGCCAGCGCAGGTAAAATATGACGCTCAGTGTCGGTTGATGGGGGCAGGGGGAATTCTGAACTGATTCATAAATGTCAAACATCAATTTTCTAAATGTCAGTTGACTAAGTGTTTATGTTTATGTTCTACACTCGGCTACTTCTTGAGTTTTAGTGAGGATGGCTGAACATAAGCCACTGCAGATGTGATACAGTCCAACCCGGCAGCACCCCCTGGTTTAAAAGCTTAAACCTGTGTGTCAATAGCTGCATCAGTAATCGTTTTATCATTGCATCATAGTGCTCTGGATCAAAATCGAATTGTGAGGCACCAAGAGATTCCCACCCTTACAGCTGATAGGAGCGCTGAAGTAAAAACATAAAGTGTTAAAGTGTTTATTTTCATATAGAGTGGGGTGGTGAGATCCAATCACAAGTGGTCACCCAGGACACATCTGGAGAGCACTGTGTGAACATACTCAGAGCAGTCGACTCATGATCGGATCACTGAGGACACATGGTAATACCAGGTCTGAACAAGAACAGAGTCAGTCAGCTCTATCCATTTCTGACTGCTGTAACTGTATGTGTGCCTCTTACCTCTCTGTCCTTAAGCTTCATGGCCAGAACCAGCTGGTTGCGATGGTTGGTCAGTGCTTCACGGTAGTTTCCCTTGGAGAAGAATGCCGAGCCCAGATTCCCATGAGCACGGCATTCCCCTGTTTGGTCACCTGAGGAGGAAAAACCCAAAGAGATGAGGAGGCGAAATGAAAAGAGCCAACAAAGCATGTTTACAGTCCGGCCTACATGATTACAAAGCAACTGGTGTTTGTTTCACATCATCCCACCGCCACTGTCGAACAGCCATGTGATGAACCACATCTATGCCGCTGACATGCTACTGCACCCTTAAAAGGGAAAGTGTCCGTTCTAACTTCTCCACAGTAGAGCAGCTTCCCTGACAGCTGGTAGAGTTGATCTCAATGCTCCAGAGGGTGAGAGGGGAAAGCCTTATTATTTCTGCCTGACAGAGAGGCCCCACAGACAGGGGCCAAAGTAAAGCGCAAGCCTCCGTGCTCCACCTGAGAACCACAGCTCCTTATCTCCAGCTGCTCTGCCCAGTCATGTGTCAAACTGTGTGGGGGTGAGAAGAGTGGAGCCAGTCTGTGCTACTCTCTCTTTTTATTTTTTATGCTATCTTACCACCATCATGAGTTTTTTTTTTATTTCCCTTACTGTCTTTCTTTCAAACCTTATCTCCTCTCCGTATATTAACACCCCCACAGTGTATCCATACTCACAGTAACTAATATCTATTTTTGAGCTAAGAAATGGGTCAAATTCTCTCAATCTCTCGCACAGATTTAAATAACCGTACATTTTGGTGCAAGATGCTCGAATGGTGAAAAAACACAAAAGGACAAAAAATCTGTTCCAGGTAAATATTTTTTAAATTACTTGGCTGCAAGGCTAGACAAACATGTAAAAATATATATACTGGTATTCTGCTTGAAACAAAATACACAAGAACAAGACCAAGGCTACATCCACACTAATATATTTTCATTTTAAAACAGCATTTTAGAATGAAAATGATCTCTGTCCACATTAACATGCCTGGAAACTCATATCACAGGCCATTCATGCACAATAAACATGAATGTGTTAGTGTAAAGGGGAAGGAAATTGTTCACTCTGCAGTTGGTTGTTTATTTGCCGAAAGCAATGGTGAAAAGTAAGACCAGAGATCTTTTCGCTTGGACTGACAACAAGGTGAAACTATTGTTGAAAGCAAGAAATCGACAACAAGGTCAGCAGCACATATAATTCATTAACCATGTTGAATTAACCGCTGGTAGTCAAGGCTGATGTTTTCCTCCAGTGAGCGTCATGTGGCAGTGGCGCATTGAATCAGAGAAGGAGAAGTCGTGACTGATAAGAATCAGTCAGGAAGTGAACGTGGGGGTCTGCGTCATCGTTCGTTTTCAAACTGAAAGAGGGCCTACAGCCTTTCCAAAATTCGCAGTTTCAGCAACCTGAAAACATTGCAGTAGTGTGAACACTTAAAAGTTGTGCATTTTAAAGGTCCAGTGTGTGCAGTTTGCATGGATCTATTGGTAGAATATTACAATGCAATTTAAAATTCATAATTTTGCTTTCATTAGTGCATAATCACCTGAGGATCATTGTGTTTTCATTACCTCAGAATGGCCTAATTATATCTACAGAGGGTGCAGGTTGTCTTCCACAGGGGCTTCTATGTTGCACCACTATGTTCCTATGGTAGCCCAGAAGGAATAAACAAAAGACAAGCTCTAGAGAGCTTTTTTTGTGAGTTTTGCAGCCACTGTAGTTTCTCGTACACACTTGAAAGAGAAGGGTGAGGCAAAGTATTTGCAATATGCAAGCTCTCCTCTAGATGCCACTAAATCTCACACACTGGTCCTTTGTTCATCTGTAAAGTAGGTGGAAAACAAAGTTTTGCCAGGTGAAAAGAAAAAAAAAGCTTTTGTAAGGATAATCCTTCCAGGTTTATTTTTTTTTATTTCATCAAGAAAAAGGGTGAAAAAACAGTTTAATCTCAGTTTCTAATTTAAATATAAAAAGTGAAGACTTTCAATTTTAGTGGACAGATTTTCTTTCATTAATGCCCTGCCACAAAGTGATGCAGCATCCATAAATCCTTGCCTGAGAATCATCACATTTTTTAACTTTCCTCAGTATCAAAGTAATTTAATGATAGTTGCCTGTACATCCATGGATGCATTCCCAAAAGGAGCTGGTAATAGCTAATTTAGCTACTTTTGATCCTGTTAATTTGCCAAAACATAAGCAAACATTAATATTTTATGTTGTTTTTTTGTGCACCACTACTTTGTAAACTGTTACTACCCAGGTCGAATGTGCCCCTTTGACAAAACGACTGGCCCTAGTATGGCCCCCCCAGTAAAATTTGTCTAGAACTGCCACCAAAGAAGTTTGGATTCATTCTCTAGGGAACTTGAATGTCAGCACAAAATTTGACGGCAATCTGCCCTGTGGTTCAGATAGTTCAGACACCAAAGCTAATAATTTGTGACATAATGTATTAATCACTGGCTAAAATTAATCAGCATCAATTTTGATGATGTCCATCATCCATTTTTCTGTAACCGCTTATCCTGAGTTTAGCGTGGGGGCAGAGCCTATCCAGATGCACTTGGCGTGAGGCTGGGTACACCCTGGAAGTCGCCCAGTTTTCACGCAGCTACACATAGTGACAAACAATATCAACACTCAATTCACACCTACGGGCAATTTAGAGTCACCAATTAACCTATTACGCTGCATGTCTTTGGACTGTGGGAGGAAGCCGGAGTACCCGGAGAGAACCCACGCGGACATGAGGAGAACATGCAAACTCCACACAGAAAGGCCCTGCCGGTTTGGGGATTCGAACCCAGGACCTCCTTGCTGTGCGGCAGCAGCGCTAACCACTGCGCCCAATTTTGATGATGTGTTCACATCATTTTAAATTAAATATCTATTTGAATTTTAGACTGTTGGTGGACAAGCAACTTCAAGATGTCACCTTAGGCTCTGTGACATGTGTTCTGCATATCTCACTTTCAGATATTTCACTGACTAAACAATCAAGTGAAAAAATAATCAACAGGCTAATTGATGACAAAAAAATAAATTGGTTGAAGCCCTTCTTGCCCAGTTCAGGACTCTTACCTAAGGTCTTGGCCACCTCCAGGTCCTGCTGCATGTAGCCAGTGCTCTTCTCGGTGTTGCCCAGGGACCAGTGGGCGCTGCTGAGGGCCGAGAAGACAGAGCCGCGTAGCTTGAGGCTGCATGTGCCAATCTTCAAAGCGGCTTCCAGCACCACAACAGAGGCCGTGTGGTGGCTCGCTGTCAGCAGCTCCTGGCCAATCACAGACACCACCACAAAGGGACTTTTGTCCAGCTTCATCTTTTGCAGCTGCTGATAGGTGGGCTCGAGAGATTCTGCGGGAGGAGGACATGAGTAAGACACAGATTAGAAACAGATTCCAAAATATGCCAAAACATAACCTCACGCTGACATGGTGACCAACATCAGTTGCTGACTCTGATTTTAGTTAACTGTGTTACGTGTTTACCAACCCTGACGAACGTGGCTGCTGTGTGAATTTAGATTCTGCTTTATTCTGGCGGTGGCTGTGTTTTGTCTGCCTGGATAAGCATAGCCTGTAGCTCGGCTGAGTGACGGCTTTCACTGACAATTTGACAATAAGTCAACATATGAGCCGTTTTTCTGTTCCCTCCGCTCTGACTGGGGTAATCTCAGGCAATTTCCAACAGCTCTGCATAAAAATGGCACCAGTTTAGAGCATTGTGGGCAACTGTCTTCACAAACCACACAGAGAAATCATATTTCTGCCTGCTCTTCTTGTCAGTCGATACGGTTGTTCGAGAGAATACAGGAGGCTGAATGGGCTTTGAGATGGAGTTTAAAGAGTGATGGGGAAACTAATGCAGCTAATGCACAACAGTAGCAGCAGCAGATGAATGCAGAGCAAAGGAGACACACAAGGTGACCTTTGAAGAGGCTGAAAATGCACACAATGACATAAATCAATGGTGGGCCGCCGGGATTCAGGATCCACAGCCCCTCCAGATTACAAAGCCCTCTGGCAGACACCAACATCGAACAACAAGGAGGGGGGGGCAAGGGAGGCACGCCCAACTGTGTGCGTGTGTGTCTATTGATGAATTTGTGTGTGTCGGTGTATATTTGCATTCATGTATAGGAAAGTATCTGGGGATTCTTAATTCTCATGGCCCTGTATTTGCAAATATTTTCAGCAGAATCTGTACTAATTAGGTCAAAGCGCTTTACAGAAGACTGTGGTGTTACTGTGATGCACAAACTAGCTACGTATGGCTGCGTGCGTGTGTAGTCTACATTTCAGCATAAGGCACAAGCTTTCATAAACTGTTTCTTTCATTTGTTTAGACAAACATTTAGTATACAGTCACAACTCTGAACAAACTCAGTGGTTCTTGGAAACACACAAAGACACTAATTCACCTAGACACACGCTCACACACACAATATGCGATGCTTCCCCACACAAGCACTCAAAAGCATAACTGATGATGCTCTTTCAAGAGCATCGCTTCTCTTCCAGCACTTGGCAGAATGTCGTGCTTACAGAGACAGTGCGTGCATATAATATCCATTCATAGCTTGTAATTGCCTTCAGAGTGACACCGAGAGCTGAAGTCATAAATCAAACACGGAGAGAATCATTTTTTAAAAAGGTGCCATGGCTGCTGCATTCATAAACAGGTAGTTATGACAACATCCAACAGTGTGTTGTTTTCACACACATACACAGGCGCACGCACGCACACACCACACACACACACCACACATCAAAGTCAAATGCTAAGGTGTTTACTGGGCCTCCTATCAAGATATGAAGAAGAATTACAACCTCTACCTCGCTGATATGCACACAGCTGACGGAGAGTCATAACAGAGAGTCATTTCTCCGCTTTTGTCTTGTAAGAGATGCTTTTTAGGACTGCCATTGCAGCCAGGGCCACACCTCACTGTAATGACAGTATGCTTGTAAGATGAAATCCATATCTGCAACATACCAAAGACTTATCCAGCTATGTGAATAAAAACACTCTCTCTCCTGTACTTGAGGATTTAGGATGTGTAAAAATACTGTAAAACCTTAAAGTCCATGTAAAACAATAATAAATGTATTTTGAGTTTGTCACACCACAGAAAAATGTGTAATTAACCATCCAGTCAAATCTGAATGATTAAAAAATTGTTAAGTATATCAAATTAGCTTTCAAAGTCATGAAAAAAATTAAGCAGTTTTCTCTGCCCTGAAACGCTGGGGGTGTGTTCGCTCTGCTGTCTCACACCGTTTCCTAACACAGGGAGCAAGTGAAAAACTGTCCAGATATAACACAGGTGATCTCTCAGTGATTTCTCCCTCTGCAGATGAGTACATTAAGGGTCTGAGTTATTTATTCATAACTGACGTAATTTTCTTAAGTCAGCCTTACTTTTATATAATTGGGGGACAGTTTATTTGTAACTCTTTTGAAGATATTCCCATAAAAGGCTGCTGTGGATCACATAAAAGGTTCTTGTTCTCACCCTCGTGAATTAGTCTCTCGTCGTCCCTACTGACTGC
Source organism: Lutjanus argentimaculatus (assembly GCA_034769285.1). Classification (NCBI taxonomy): domain Eukaryota; kingdom Metazoa; phylum Chordata; class Actinopteri; order Lutjaniformes; family Lutjanidae; genus Lutjanus; species Lutjanus argentimaculatus. The sequence goes on from JAWZSL010000017.1 coordinate 16,969,062, forward strand.
TTTGACAAGGGGAAACTGAAACATCAAAGGATGTCGGCATTGATTTTGACCAGATAAAATGGGTTGGAGGTGAAGCAAGTGCATGAAACTTTGCTAAAGTAGGACCAAGGCGAGGGTTTTTTCAAACAAATTGCATGTCTCTGAGTCTCTTTTGCTGATGCATAAAACAGTTTGGGCAGTATTTCTTGAGCGTTTTACACCGTGTTCCACCTCACAAATTACCGAGCTCTCCAAGTGCCACCTTACTGGTTTGTGCCATAAGCTAGCAGGTGCTTGGACGCTTCACTGGCGCTCAGTTCACTGTCATCCAGCTGCTCAAAATATTCTCCTCTGTTAAGTGTCAAACACCACTGTGACCTGAAAAATGGATGCTTTGTCTAGCAGCTTTATTTGACTTTTAAAACGTACATCAGGTGTCCGTTCATGAATTGGATCACTTGAGGTGGATGACACAAACCAGGTTACTTAAAAGAAGCAGTCTTCTCGTCATTTGCACGGCTAATGCTAAATGCTAATCTGCTCTATTTAACATAGTGTTAGGATAGGGATGGCTCCTGTGCATCATCAAGCCATGATTTCAGGTCCACCCAAAAAACCCTGGACACAGAAACAGTTTAACAGACCCACAATTCAGTGCTACATAGTTAACAGTTCTTACATTATGCAAGACTTTAAATATTTCAAAATATTCTTCTAAATATTCCTAATATTTTTAATAGCTACTAATACCAAATAATATCACTGGATAAGATAAACAAGAGAGCAATGAAACTATCTCTTCACTCTACACACTTGATTAAAGGCAGGCTTTCTAAGATTTATAATCATTAAGTTATCAGGTCCCTGCTACCCACATTTGTTTTGGTCAGGCTTTTCTTTACACACATATTGGCTAAAAACCTTTAACTCAATTTCAGGTTGTATTAAGACTCAATTTGAGCCAAGAGGAATCACAGCACACTGCTGCTTCCAAAATATAAGGCAGACTTTGTATGTTTGTTACCTTATTAGCCAAATGTGTGATTTAATTGAGGTGGAAATCACCTTCACCCCCATTCTGTCTTTATAGATCAAAGGCATTTTTTTTACTTTTTAAAGTGGAAAACATTAGGTGAACTATAAATGGTTCCCTTTAATAAAACTTGGGGTCCTATTTTTGCACATGCTGAGTTGTTGGTGTCTGCTGCTATTCAGGAATTACAACTCTAAATGAATGTTTCACACTTCATTTATTTGGCATGTTATTTATTTATTAATTTTTATCACATGAATTTCATATTTGAATTTATTTATTTATTTATTTTTCTTTTTATGTTACTTGAGTCTACTGCACTGTTCAAGTATTTGCATAGAATTTCTTGTTCACGAAAAAAGAGATGATACTATCTTTTATAACTCTGGCTTTTTAAAAATAAAATATCAAAATTTTCAAACCTTGTTTCTGACAGTGTACAGGCAACAATAAAGCTACAACAAACCAGACATCCTAAGGAGAGTTTCTTACATTAAGTTTTAAAGTAAAGGCCTGTGCATTTTGTAACATCTGCCACATCAACTGTCTTTTGGGGGCAGCGGCAAAATTAACGAATGACAGAGGACTGATGAATATAAGTCAATGCCAGAGATTAACACAAGTTCATGCCAGAGGGGCGAAAGATCCTGTATTCTTTCCTGTTAATTAAAAGTAAAATTAAAAGCATTTAACATAAAACTGCCGTTGCAGTGTACTTATTACTTTGTTATTTTCACTCTTTAAAAGTCACCTGAATGCAGGAAACAAAGTCTCTGAAAATCAAACTTATTGGTTTCAAAATCCTCCCTGTTTTTGAGGTTTCAAGGTTGTCCAGTCTGCTTTAATAATAGAAATGGCCCCCAGGCCGGCAGTGTGAGACCTCTGCTTTAGAATGTCCAGCCTGTAAGATTTCGGGGGATTTATTGGCAGAATATGGCAGAAATTGAATATAATATTCATACGTATTTATTAGTGTGTAATCACCTGAAAATAAGAACTGTGGTGTTTTCGTACCATAGAATGAGCCCTTTATATCTACAGAGGGTGCAGGTCCTCTTTCATGTTGTACCACCATATTATGACAGTCGCTCAAAACAGACCAACCCAACACTGGCTCTCGAGAGTGAGTCTTTAGTGTTTTTCGCAGCCAACATAGGTTCTCCTAAACACTTGGAAGGGGAAGGTGAGGTGAGCAGTATTTAGTAGATTGGAACCTGCAACCTCACCGCTAGATGTCACACTGGTCCTGTAAGTAATAAAGTGATACTTTATTGATCTCTGTCAAAATATTCTCTTCCCTTCTTTTCCTCTCCATGGAGGTAAAATGTCAGGGTAACTTACATAGCAGCCGCTCTGGTGCTCAGAGTATTTAAGAATCAAAAGCACTTTGCTCAAAGGCTCCTCAGCAGGAAAGATGTTAATGAACGCAGGCTCCAAATCCTCCCATTAAAGGACAAACCTTTCAATGGCAAAAGATCCAGGCCGAGTCAATAACTGCACACACTGTGAAACCATCTCCTCTATGGTTTATCTGGAGGGATTTCAAGTGGAAAAACCCCTTTTAGTCACCATATGTGGAAAACAATCCAATAATTAACGGCTAATGGACCCTTTGCACTCTCTCTGGCCCCAAGCAGCAGAATGAGAGACAGAACTGGAGCAGGATGAATAGAAAGACTATTACCCATGTGACTGCATACATACTAAAACACAGCCTCAAACAGACAGAACTGTGAGAGGCTGATTTCCCACAGCTCGTCCAATCATACAGATGGACAATGCTGATATCGAAGGAAAAATTGCTGCCAGGATGATCGGAAGTGGCAGACGGGGAGAGACAGATACAGTAAGACGAGGGAGGTGAGATTGCACCAGTTTCCACTTCTGTGAGAGCCCTTTGTTGTGGGAAATACAGTATGAGTCACATGAGAGCACAACAGCTGCTCAGCTGTGGAATAATGAGGAGAAACCTTGATCTATGCAACGAGGAGTGGGAGTGTGTGTGTGTGTCAGGAGGAGAGGGCTGAATAGTATATGACACACTAAGAATTGGGGTATTACACATATAATATTAAATTTACTGCGGAAACAAGAACAAGCTTTGATGAATTCACCACACACTAAGTCCTTGAAGACATATGCCTTGATATTGTTCTCAGAGGTTCATTATTTGTCTTCCGCTATCCTAATTTATTTATTTTGCTATTTTGGTATGGATGTCATCAGATGGATCTCTTTGCTCTGTGGCAAAAAAACAAACATAAAGGTGCTTTGGGAGGACTGTAAACATCACAGTGTGTCGAGATGTCTGTGGTAAGATAAATGACTAAGATAAGTGAACACTGCAAACACAGCTAGATACAATCAGCTCTTTCTTGGCAACATGGCAGCAAAATTGAGTTTATGCACAGAAGGGAATAATGTGGTGTTTACAGATCTGCTATAAGAGATTTAAGTGTAATTACAAAGGGATTACAGCTTTATACTGTAATTACAATGTTGTTACAACCCAAAACAAGCAGGTGGAAACCTACTGAGTACAATGACTTCATGTATATAAATTTATAGTGGCTTGACGAGTAGGGATGGAAATTCATAAGAATATATTGAAACCATCGTTATTATCTGCTTATTGGTCTGATTCTTTATCCACTTTATCATTGATTCCTATGCGGCTTTTCAGCATCAACACAAGTTGTTTTATTCCACCTGGCAGAGATCATGTAATAGCTTCCGTGTGTGCATGAGTGAGCGAGTGTGCGAAAGTGATCCCTGGACGTACAGCTTGTCCGCAGCTAACCTCAAATACTACTGGACTGATCAGCTGAGTATTTTGTGCATGTTCATGACTGCATGCTGAAGGATTTTACAAATCTCTGCTGGTTGCATCTTGCAGATGTGGTGGCATTGCAGTTGGTGTTTCACCATTTGTTGCCTGGCAGGGATCTATAGTTATCTCTGAGTCTGTACACAGTGCAGAAACAGAGAACAGTCTGTCTGTCATCATCTGAATGGGATGAAATAAGAGAATCTTTGTTGAGCGTTAGTTTTCATTGAGATTTTCTTTTTCTTGTTCTGCTAACTCAGCCCGTGTGGCACTAATGTTATATATTTACTCTTGGTAACGGAGGAGCTGCACGGTTGGGAAGCAGTGGCACTAATGCGTAGAGTGTCAAACACATGGCATTCCTGGAATTTCACTTGCCCGTCTTGCAAAGATAGAGAACATTTAATTTTGTCTTATATACCATGACTAGAGTCCGACTGATATGGGATTTTTGAGACAGATACCGATACCAATTTTAGAGTGAACAGCTGTTAAATCATTTAACATATACATATGCCAACCAACTTTAGAAAGGGACACTGAGAAAATAAAGAACTATCCGAGACACTATACCTTAGTGTCCCAGGTTTTTTTAATTGGCCCCAGGACAATGGGATATCCTTACTTTCAAGTGCTGATTGCCTGCGTTTCCACCCTTACTTGCATTCACAAATAATCATTTTACAGACATTACAACTAGCACTCCTGCATGTTGCATGAGAGCATGAAGTTGCATTAGCCTGATGTCATTAAACATGCTGGAATCGAAAAAAGAATTGATAAGCACAGAGCATTTGGAACCAGTTCTCAGCTGGAAATGGTTCTCAGTTCCCATCCCTACTGACAAGCATTGTTTGTGGCTTAATATGTTGAAGAACATTTTGGTGTTTCTCAATTGCAATTAGACTGGTGGGTGAGGTAATCAACAAGCCGAATCCTGGGATGTTACGAGTCCAATAAACATGGCTGCCAGGAACGTGGTGCTCCTCCTCTTTGAAGGAGGGAAAGCAGCACTCGCCTACCTTTCACTTATCAGGGGACTTTGGCTGAGTAACACTGATTATCCTCCCTGTTTGCTGGCGTAACATTGATTATCGTCCCCCTGTGCCAGGAGCCCCTCTGAGAGGATCATTGCTCCTAATCCTTTGACCTAGCTACCTCTCCTCAACACACCTTGGATTAGGTCCTCTGCTGGTTTCCTGGCACTGTGGGAAATAGGGTAAACAATTAAGAGATTAAATGGCTTGGGCTAAATGTTGGTCTTCCCCTACCGAGAGGACCCATTTTGGTCCATGATGCTCTGGTCTGGGCTTGCACCCAAACCCCGTTCTTGTTTTGGCTCCAGTGATAGTCTCATATACTCACTGTCGCTCAGATGGGCTCTCCATTCTTTATTCTCTTTGCAATATTCTTTTTCTTCCGCGTTCGCACACGAATATTCAGAGGAGCACTGTATTCAATCAAAGAAAAACTGAATCCTCAGCGAACAAAGCCCTTCAGAGCTGCTGATCTCATTGTACAGTTCAGTAAATTTTGGATTATAAAACAAGGCCACATTTATTCACAGGCACAGTTTTCAGCACCGTTCGGAAAAGAGATGATGACAGAGCAAGACTGCAGGATGACTCAGTCTATGTTGGCAGTCGGTGCCATCGAGATCTGAGGAATATTAAATCCTCCGCAGTGGTCATCTGAAGGAAAATTGCTGCCAGGTTTGTTTTGAGGCTCATTAGGCTGGCCCACACTGATTACTCATGGACAATCAGGTCACTGCAGTTGGCTGATACAACAGATAATAATGCATAACAGAAAGAACACATTTTAGCGACAATCTTGGCTTGAATACACTTCTTATAAATCCACTCAGCTTTAGGAAAAAGGCTTACACAGGGGCAGACATACACAATGGCATTAGTGTTGGATGCTCATTAAGATAGCGGAATATCTGCGCGCGTGATCAGCCCGACAGACAATAAGATATGCTGAAGCTGCAGGCATCAGGCCTCAGAGTCCGGAGGTAAGTACTTGACACCAACAGTCAGTCACAAAGACAGAAAGACGGACAGATGGAGAGATGGCCTGCCTGCCGAACGGGTAAAAAACTGACAGGTAAAGTCACCCCAACAGGCTTATTGACTGACACAGTGTGAGGATTATCTCAGAGACAGGCTCCAGAGCAGTTGTAGGACAAAACATGTGGAGATGTGGTGAAGCGGACAGACAGTGACAAGCAGACACATGAACATGCTGTCAGCACGCACATACAAACATATTCTAGCCCTCTATGGTACGGTGTCGCCTCCAGGTAACATATTTGTTTTTGTCCCTTTACACTCACACAATACATCCTCAATTATGGTGCAGTACTTTAAAAAAGAGGCAGGACCCGAGGAATTTAATAGCAGACGTTTAATTTGTCACATGACTCTCTGGAGGTTGTGTTGAATCTCTTTTTTGGCAGCCTTCCTTCACATAATTCAGCTCCATCATCTCTCTCATCTCTCTCTAAAAATGGCCTTTTTCTGTCATTTTACAATCTGGAAAACATTTGATTCACATTAATAGATGAGTAAAGTTTCATTTTTTAAATGTTTTATTTACTTGATTTGATAATTAAGTAATGGAAAACTGTTAAAATGTCAATGTTCCCTTAAAGTAATGCAGTACCATTATGGATTCCCACCATGACTTTTTTGTTATTGTGTATTCAGATTTTATATACTGTTCATTATACTGTTGATGCAAAGTTTGGTGAAATATGCTGACAGTCTTTAACACATTCATTCATATTGGCTGTTTCATGATGGCATAATATGGCTTGAGGGTAACGTCCACACAACCTTATGAAAAGAGTTTATTTTTTTATCTTTATTATTTTAAACTGGCGAGGCAATTAAATGTTTTCCATTTGTATTGTAATGAATTTTACTCAAATTTTAAACAATACTCTCTTATACTATATACTCTTAAACTCTCTGTAGCATGTAGCCGGTAGGATGCAAACATGGCGTCAATTTCGCGAGACTTGTATATCTCTTAATGGACGCACGTGCGGAAGTCTCGCGAGATCGACGCCATGTTTACATCCTACCGCTACATGCTACAGTTGACATTTCAGCTAAAAACATGGCGTAAATGGCGTTTTTTGCGGTTAATTTTTAATGTCGCGGCTCGTGGACACTTGGATTACACCACACAAGCAGGATGGAGACATTTTGTGTTTGTTTTGTGTTCTTTTTTTAACGTTTTATCCGTGGTCTCCATTCACTGCCATTGTACTGGATGAGGCTACTACCCTGTTTCTGCTGAAACTCCAGGATTGTTTTGTGAACTGAAGATCTTCACCCATCATCACATCGGCATAGGGGTGAGTACATACTGAGTGGGTTATCATGTAATGGTGGAATATCGCTTTAAAGAGATAAGAAGTAGCTCCCAGCGACATCAGCCCTGTATTGATGTTCAGTACAAGAGCCAAGATGTTGTAAAAATGTAAATGCAAAATACATCTAGCCTCAATCAGGTTTAAAACTATAAACCAGCACAAATATAACAATTACCAACATAAAGCACCACGTTCTGTATAGACACATTGCAAACACTAGAAAAAGTAGGCCTATTGCATTACATTATTGATATAAAATCAATATCTCCTGTATATGTCTCACATTAAAAGCCCTCTAGTGTTTCAGTAGATAAAAACCCTTTATTTCTTAAGTATTTTATTATGAAACACTTACAGGAATATGTTATGATAAACTTGCAAATCCATTCTAATTCATTGGGGTGGGAGAAAAAACAGATTATCTTAAATATTATCTCTTTTTTTTTCCAGTTGCTGAACTGTTTTTTTTTTTTTTTTAAATACATACCTATCGGCATTGTGATTGCATTGAATCAGGAGATACACGTATCATCCCAGCCCTACTAATTCATCAGCTGTCATTACGCTCCCCGCAGGAGCCGCTGAGTCATTACACTGGCCCAACCCTGACATAAATTTCTTACCTCTTAATGGCGACTTCATGGTGGCTTCTACCATGCCCACCAGTAGCTGCAGGCTCTTGGGGTCTTGGGCCAGCCCAGAGGCGAAGGCGGCCAGTGCGTCGGCATGGCGACCAAGGTACTGAAGGGCAACACCCTGTCGGAAGTATGCCTGCAGAGAGGAGAGAGGTAAAGAGTCAGAGTCGTCAGGGCTCCAGTCCTGGTGCCACAGCATGTGGTTGAAACTGTACAAACACATTACCAGACACACTCATTTCACGCCATTTGCATTTTTTCCACATGAGCAGTTTTCTGAACATGGCACCTCTCTCCTTTGTATTCCCATAATAGAGTGATCACTGGGTTTTTTGTACTTGTTAATTGGATTATAAGTTTTACATAAATGCACATGTTACACTCTGGCTGGCTGCCTTCTCAGGAGCAAGTATTGTTTTTCTATTCAATATATTTTTTCTTCTTCTCCTGTTTGCTGTGGGAGTGAACTGCACACAAGTTGAGCACTGGGATTTCTGTTTGGCTGTGTTAGAAAATAAGAAGAGAGAAAGAAAAAGGAGAATGAGAGAGAGCTACTTAGTCAAGTCGGTCTGTAGCCCAATAAAAGAACACCATAAATACTTCAGATTGCGCATTCCCTTTGTGAGGAGACAGTTATAAAACAATAACAAAACTGGCCAGAGTCTGTTTTTGCCATATTTTTACATCAGATGTGTGTCATGTTTTGGAAATGTGACTAGCTTTCAAACAGACAAAAATTAACTGCATTTGTCATCCAAGTCACATTGTTGGGAGTATAATAATTCAGTACCACTGAGACGTAAACTGAATGCGACTGCTGACATACTGTATCTTTCTGTGAGAGACAAAAATGTTTTGGAACATTCTTCAGATTGAAAACTAAAACAGACGCTGTCTCTGGGATCCAAAGCCCCATCAATAAGTGTTTTTTTTTTTTTTTTTTTTTTTTTCCCTTCGGCATGTCTGTTTGGACTCACTAGAAAAAAAAGAGATGTTTTATCCAAGCAAGTTTGTGACTCAGTATGTTTGTGTCTAAGGCCTGATCAGACAATAATCCTGCTTGAGTTGTTAAACCTGACTCGGGTCCAGTCTAACAACAGCAGCAGCAAAAGAGAGCTGGAACTAGATCCAGCTCATTACTCACGCTCCAAAACCGCTAAATCCCCCCCAAGAGAAAGCAAACTGTCTCAGAATAGTCATATCTGGGCTCGTGTGTCAGAAACACATAATTACCACCACAAAGCATGGGGGATAAGCATTGTGTGAGGCAAAGAAACCAGCGAATCTGTCTAAAATTAAAACTGTCTGTCATGTTTAGAGTCCTAACCTCGACCTGGACCGTAAAACAACAGTGATATGCATCAGCAATAGACACCTCATCAATAGCAATAAGAAAACTATTCAATAAAATGTTCAATAGTTTCACTTCTGCAAGTTAAATGTGAGATTTCTAGGACTTTTTAGTGCAATGTTTATTTAAGTTCAAGGCAAATTTTGCAATAGAACTAAGCATCAAATGTGAAAATATAGGCGTACTATCCTGACTTAATACATATATTAAAATAACATATGATGATGATAATGATATGAATAATAATGATGTTCACCAGGAACAACATTTGCAAACACAAATAGCAAAAACCTAAAAGACTGGAACAGGATACCAAAGGCATTTGAATCCAAACCTTGATGATTTTGCCAAAGACTAAAAATACAGGGATTTTGCGCTTAGGTTTGACTTTAGACCATGCTTACAGCATTCAGTAAATAAATATTTAAGACCTTTCCAAACAGAATTTAAGACTATTTATTTTTTTTTTTTAGTAAATGTGAATTTAAGACCTTTTAAGACTTTCTAAGGATCCATAGCCACGCTGATTAAATGCAAACCACCATGAGAGCACATAACGAATAAGCCCTGGCTCATAAACATTCTATCAATCCCCTGATAATGGAACGTGTTGTGACATCCAAACCGCCGATCATTTAACAAGTGTGTTGTTCAGCTGCACCATCAACATGTGACACAGCAACAGAAACAGTGTAGAGAGGGAAAATAAGTGCAGACGGTGAGGAAATTTAAAGGGACAGGTCAGCTTGCCAGGATGGAAGTTTTTGTTTTTAACTCTGTTAAAAGAGTAATCTGTGATACATTTACTGTATTAAACCATAAAATGACCATGATATGTTATGACAAAATAAGGAATCATGCTAAGCTGAACTCTGGCTTCTTGAATAACATCTACAGCCAGTATGTACCCATTTGAAATTTCAAATTTCTGGTCTGTTCTTGTTTGCACATTTCATATTTATTAAAGTTAAAATTGAAGGAGCAATTTCGTTTGCAAAAATGACATATTGCACTCCAAATAGCAAGTTGGAGTTATAGACGGAATATAAGATAGCTTGATTTAATATACGATCTACGGTTGAAGCAACTTATTTACTCCCGTCTGCTCCTCCCCAGAGTTTGGGAAGGCTGCAGAAACACTGCAGGAGCGCAACATCGTAAACTCACAATAACGAGAACGAGTCTTCCACTGTAAGCTGATCAGCTGCTTTAACTGTCAGTTGACTGTCAATGTAAAGTTAAGCCTGTTGTCCTGAAAACAAACGCCCACTGCTCTGAAAAAACACCCTCTGGACTGTGAGTTCAGTGACTGCCTGTCTCATCGCCTGCAAAACTTCGGTAACATTTGCTCAATTTAACTGTTAGAAATATCTACTCCTTCTAAAAGATTATTAATGATTTCTTGCAGCTCATGAACAAACAGTTATTCATTCAGCGAACATTCGGCATTAATTTGAACTCTAATTGATGTGAAACGGCAAACAAAAACAGTTATTCTGGCCTGGAGCAGAAATTTCAAAGCGGGGCACCGCAGCTGTAGCATTGATGTCAGAGAAGTATTTCAACTTCATGTGGTCATTTTATAATTCATTACAGTAAATATATTAAAGATTTCTTCTTTAATAATACTGCTGAATCTTCACTGATTGAGCTGATGTCTTTTTAGTCATAAGAAATCATTAATAATCTTTTAAAAGGAGTAGATATTTATAACGAAGAAACCGAGTGATATGGTAATGGAGTCTGGCAGGAAATCACTGAACTCCAACTCAGAGTAGTGGGCTTTTGTTTTCAGGATAACTGGTTTAGCTTTACATCAAACAGACACTCATAAACAGCTGATCAACTTACAATGTAGGACTCATCCTCGCTTGTCACTTTCCAAATATAATGTGCTCATCTTGTGTTCAGGAGGTTCAGTGTCTCTGCACCCTGCAGGCATTTTGCCCATGGCTCACTTTAACCATAGGTCATGTGTTAAATAGGGATTCAGCCTTTTTAATATACCGTCTATGGCTCCGACTTGCTATTTGGACTGCAGCACTCACTTCTGAATGTTAGGGTCTTGCAAAAATGCTCCTTTAAGTCTATTAACTGTGTGCCATGATAAATGAAATTAATTAAATTCATAGTAAGGTGGTTAAATTCAAATTCTTTTTCTCCTTGTCTTAATTACAAATAGGTCATTAAAAATGATCAACAATTTTCAATATTGAACTGATATGAAACATTTTATTGTGATAAATTTTTCAGCTATATCTCCAGCCCTATCCTATCCTAACCTTTCTCTCTTCTTCTTCTTGCGTTTGTTCTTGTGTGTGCGGTGCAGCAGCAGTCCAGGCTGCCGTCTGGCCACCTCCTCACTGAGCAGGCAGTCACTCTGCTCACAGCTTCCAAAAGTGACACGAAGGCTAATTTGCCATTAGCATCTAAGAGGCCTTTTCATTAGTCTTCCCAAGCTTCTCTGTTAGCACCGCTAGGAAGTGAAAAAGGCGCGGAGGATTAGGGAAAATGAGACATGACATTGAATTTATAGAGACCAGTAATTAATTTTGCTTCCGTCCGAGCCCCCCGCTGACTACCAATCTCTCTGCAGACCTGCTGCCCCCCTCAACATCTCCACCTCCCTGCGCTTGCATCACAACTCCATTGAAAATGACGAGGACAGAGATTAGATTCAAAGCATTAACCTTTGTTCTAACACTGTTATTATATGAGGGGAGTGCAGGCCAGGGTATCCGCTCAATATTAATTGCATCTAGTGGCGGTGGAGTTTGGGCAAGACGCACTGGCGAGAGTGGAGAGGCCCACAAACGTTTTGCCCGGGGGAACAAAAGACATTTAAAAGCTCTTCTCCCTTTGATTAGATTTCGCCTACAATATGACTGCTCACCCACAGATCTTCCTTTGGTTCTCTTAAGCGGCGTGCCCTGACTGAGATGGCCAGGGAAAAAGGACGAGAACAAAGATGAATAAAATAAGGCTCGCCTCAAACAAAAATTGCCGTCTTCTTTAATCCTTTTATTTTACCCTGTCCTGTCCTACATATGGCTGAAAGACTAGACTGTGCGGAGAGTGCATTAAAATATTGCAAACACAAGCACGAGAATGAATGCATAAACGAAAGAGCCACGGCAAAAATGACAGAATCAATGTGCCGTGAAGCCTTATGGGATTTTTTTTTCTTCCATTAATCTCCTACTGCCTTCAAAACACATCATGTATCCGCACAAAGACGTACACACATGATATAACCTCAGCATAATCCAACAAGTCAATTCAACCAGTGCTGCCCATAAAACAGAAGGTTCACTTGATTTACATTACAGTGGCTGAGCGTAGGGTGGCACCAAATAGTGCTAAAGAGGACAAAGCTGCAGAAATACCACCAACAGGTTGGCTGTGCTAGTGGCACGGGGCATTATTGGAGAGGGAAGAGCAAGATTTTACCCCTACACGACATTTTTTAAATTCACGCTTAACAGGATCTTTTCTAAAAACACAGCAGCATCCGCTTGAAGCTGCTGCTGCTACAGTGATTAGCACAGCCTGTAGCTCTTAGCCAGACAGAGAGAGGGAAATAGAGGGAAGTGCACTGAGAAATTAGGGTTCCAAAGGGGCTCTTACTGAAGGGCTGAGGTTCTACCCAGAACCGTTTGCTTCTGACGAACCCTTTTTAGAAGAAAGGGTTTGTCAAAGGTTTTGTTGTAAGACTAAGGGTTCCATTAAGAACCCATTTTGGAAGACAGATCCTCAGCCTCAAATATTCAAATCTTTTTCAAATGGATCAATGAAATGTAGATGCATCAGAAACCCTAATCAGTTCATTTTACTTACTTATATGCAGAATATATTATTACAGTTTATACATGCATATATCATACATTTTAAGATCCCCCTCATCTAAATGAAACCCGCAGAATATAAAAAGGTTTTTGACAGAACAGCCTGGGTGGTGCCTAGATGATATTGTTAGAATATAAAAGCTTTCTCAGTAGAACCCATGAGTGAGTTCTAGATGAAACCATTGGAATATATATGGGTTCTCAGTAGAACCCCCTGGATGGGTTCTAGATGAAACTCTTAGGTGCAAAGGGTTCACCTTTCATAGGTGGTGGTTCTAGGTATTAGGGTTTATGTTGGGTTTTAGGTTTAACTCCCTGAAAGGGCTCCAGGTGGCACCTTTACAAAGGGTTCTATAAAGGGTTCTCCCATGGGGGCAACCTGAAGAACCCTATGGTTCTAACGAGCACCTTTATTCCTCAGAGTGTAGAGCAGAGGGGGGAGGTTACAGACAGAGCATTAGAGGAACAGAGAGGCTCCACAGATTAACTTTGCCCTGTCAACATACAGCTTTACTTACACTACAGATCGCTACAAGTCGCTGCTTAATCTTTCAGCCAAAATCCATCTCCCTGAACAGGATGCACATTAGAGAGTGACTCCTCTGAAGGCGAAGTTCTCACAGAACGCAGGCCCTCCTGAACTGTGACGCATCTGTTAGGCATCTTGTACAACATGACATCCACACACCAAGACTTCCAATAACGTGTTTTGCCTGAAATTTAATCCAGGCTAAATTATTGAACCTTCCTGCCTCTTCGCCTCCTCTATTTAATGCAGCAATGTGCTGATACCACAGAAGAGTGGATCGAGTGGGAAGGTTTGTCGTTTTTACCCGTGGGTAAATTCTGGGAGTGCTAACGCGCATGTGTGTCCGCACATGTGTGTGCATATGTGTGTGTGTGAGAGAGCAGAAAGAGAGAGAGAGGCTGGGAAAAACACATATGAATAAGAGAGAGGATAAAAGCTTTTCTTGTTTCTCGAACATTTTAATATTTCATGAATGCTTGTTTGATGTAGTTTTAAATATTCATGTTTTTATGCTTAGGAGGAAGAGGGAAATGATGCAAAAAAAAAAAACCTTATTCACTATGGTACACTGTGCTACACGCTGTGGGGAACCAACATTCTCCGCACACATATGCACAAACAAGCTCATGCACACACACGGCAGTGAGTCACACACATCCTCTTCCTCTCTAACAAGACACTTACAATGAAACATGGACAATTTTCTCCCAGTGACAGCTCTGTTGCTCACAATAAGGCCCACAGTCAGAGCAGCTGAACAGAAAGTTGACACGATTAAGATTGGGAGTTTGGCGCAAGACCAGCTGTTAGAGGCTCTTTTTCTATTAGCAGATTAATGCCTCAGCATATGTCCTTGCCCCCCTCTCAGACTCCTCTTCACTACACTGTAACCCCAGGGGTGTCATCAGCCCCTGGGAGCATGTCTGTGTTTGCGCTTGTCTATCCTTGTTCAAGATCTGGGCCTAACTGGCTTAAAGGAAGAATATAATTCAGCTTGATGTACAAAATGGATACGAACAAAGAGCAACAGAAGCATCATTTGGCATATGTTAAACAGGGTTGGGAGGGTTGCTTTAAGAATGTATCCTGATACAATTACTAATTACTTGTTAAGCTGTAGCCTAATATTAAAGTAACTTAACTTGATTACTTTTTCCATTATTTCTGGATAACCTAAAAAAAACAAATATGGTGAAACTGTTAAGCCTAATAACATGTTTTATGTTCATTTTGTCCAGTTATAGCAGTCATAATGCACATTTAAATGTACCACAATTTAAATGTACCACAGTCCTGGTCACATTAGTGGTGTGTCTGTTTAGCTAACATTAGCAGTTGGTTTGTGTAGCTGGTGTTTTGTTCAGGGTTATCTTAATATGGTTTGTAAGACATGTGGTGAAGATTAGATGAAATAAGTGCCAAAAGAAGCATAAAGTGTTTACCAAAAAATCCAAAATGGAGGAAGATTTTTATAGGCAGAAAAGGATGGAAAAAATAATTTGGCAATTTATACCCACATGGAACAGACCATGATCTTTTCCTAAACCAAACAAAATAGTTTTTTTTTGTCCCAAATCTATCCGAGTACTTTTGTTGCCTAAACCTAACCAAATTGTGACTGAAAACTTGAAATAATGACCTGGGACCGGAGGGGTGTGAATAGCCAAATAGTTGCCGTGTGTCCTACTCTTACCCAGGTGCAAGTAGACATCAAGTATCATCAAATAAAAACCAAAGATTATGATTAAATTTACAATATGAACAAAATGATCACACAACATAAAAACACTCGGGAGTGAGATAGTTAAAACTGTATAATGGCAGTGTGAGTGGGAGGATGTTATATATGTATCCCTACATCTAAGTTCATTTCCCCAGGTTGCACTATGAGATTCATGTCATGCTTCCAAGACAAAATGCTTACTAAAGACTGCCAAATCTATTTGTTTACCCTATCCTGAATCTGTCATTTTCAGAAACAAATCAAATTGCCAAGGTAATTTGTAAATGTTTTGTATCAAGGGCACTGGAGCTGGAAACCCGCCTGTGTAGTCAGGTAATTTACAGACAGCTGAAGCTGTTTTCTGCCACAGATTCGGAGTTGTAAAATCTCAAGCATGATGATGTCTCTCTCTAAACAAACAGCATAACTCCTCGCCCACAATACAGACAGCCTGTCATTGAGCCGACTGCTCCAGCTGTGCTCCAGTAGCCCGGGGCCTTGTGTGGCTTGCTGCGCCCTGATCGGTGATCAGCAATAATAGAGATGCTCTCAAATGTGGAAATCAATAGAAGCCACGTAAGCTCCGTTCAGACCGTGCCACACCCTTCGCTGCTGTGGTGTGTTGAGGATACGCCTGCTGCAGATGGTTTCTGATCACCCACAGGGCAGTTGGTGCCAGTGTGACGACTCTGAACAGAACCCCCGCCGGCGACATAATGGAACCCAAATCAGACCATCAAATAGGGACAGCAGGCTGCAAATACACTGCACACACACACAAATACAAACTGAAGAAAAATACATCAATAACTCCTTGAGAAAACCACCCGTCTGTCTCCAACAAACATGTATTACTTGAAACCAGCTTTCCACACAGGCCGGGACGCTGGGAACAGATTAACACTAATGGTGTGACAGGAACAAAGGGATTGCTGCCTTTCGTTCTTTCCCCCCCTTGTTTCTTGGCTCTTTAACTATTGGTGTCGTTGCCTGGTTTCCAATGTGACCCAGAAATGTCATGTGTCGACCACGGTTTCAGACATGTGCCTCCGCCATCCCGTGCAAATCTCTGCCACTACACTTTCAAGGTGACACAGTCGATTCGCGGGGTACACAAAATGTCAACTGCTTAATTTAATATCCAGGGATAACTGTCGGCCATGACAAATTAGCTGGGAGAACGGCTAAAAAAAGTGAAATGGAATGATTGCTGCTTTGGGCCTTCTGCCCTTCAACTTGACAAGCTGAAAGCCACAGTACAGCACAATGGAGGCTGCACGTAATTAAATCTATTTCTGAAGCCAAGTCTGTGAGTTTCTACTCATCTTCCTTCCAGGTACAGATCTCTCCCCCCAAGGATTGAAAAGGTCTAAGGTCAGTCCTCATAGAGATGGCGGTAGGGGCATTACACCCGTTGCCTCGGGCCAAACATAAACCTCTGGCCCCGGGGGTCACATGGATAGAATCATGACACAGCTGCCTGTCTATTACCATCTCCCCAATCTAATAAGACTGAACCCTAATCCAGCATCCACCCCTGACCTACATCGATCAAGTGTGTTTTTATCTGTGCGCAAGTGAGAAAAAACACTGACAGACTAATTTTTCCTCACGCTGAGTGAAAGCTTTCTGCATTAATCTGGCTAATCGATGAAAAATGTTGCTTTTTGTTTGGCCCTATTTGCTGACTTAGTGCTGCTTTTGTAGAACAACCGTGGTCAAGTCTGAAGTGATTTTATGTTAACAACATAAGCCACATCAAAGGTGCATGTTAAGCACTTATGCAAGTCAAATTGAGGCACCTTACAATCTGCATGTAGGTAGACGGAGTAAAATATTTATGATCCATTGATGTATTCCTCCCTAAGGGCGTTGTAGACTCTGGTGATTGCTGTTCCATCCAAAGCCCTTAATTAGCCCATTAGATTAGATGGCTTTAATGAGAGCAAATTAAGCTGATCATTCTTTGTGAAGCCGGCAATTAAAGGGTAAATGTTTCATTATTCAGTGAGTGGCGACAATAAGACCCAGGTAAGATCCAGGTTGCCTAGTAGAGGCTGCGGTGTGAGAGACATTGTAGTACTCTCTCACGGCTGCGAGGAATCGATTAGCCGGCTCACATCAAACTGGCAGCCAGTCCAGGACTTCAGATTGGAAAAGGTCAGAGTCATTTATGTGGAATCGATGCTGAGCTCTCTGTATTCACTGTGTCTCGCATTATCTGGCTGGGGGGATGGTTTAACGTTTTCTAAAAACAATTATCCAAAAAACAAAGAGAACCTTCAATAAAGAAGGTCAGGGCTTCTGATCGCGGAGGTGCCGTGTGGTGCACATCCATTGTGACAGTCAAAGAGAAACAGAAGGGAAAAACTGATATTGCTCATTTATCACAAACAGATGAAACAGCACAATAGTGGCAAGCTGTGGGGTCGTGCAGTGACATGCTGTCACAATGCACTGTTTGGCAGAGGGAATTCAATTTTCTTTCCGCTACGTGCATGTCCACCATAACTGACGGTTTTCACAAAGGAAGCAGACCAATGGAAGGTGATAAACCAGCAGATAAAATGGCAATATGCCTGTAGCTCATTCCAAGCACGTTAATTCCAATGTTAGAAAAACCATGTCACACTCTTCTGCTATGATTTATAGCCCGATTTGTCACATGGATGCAGCTAGCATACTTGCATTCTTATTAGCATCTTAAGAGTCTTGAGATGTGAGGCTGAGAGGGTCAGGGTGCTAAACAGATTTCCGTGCCCCTCTCGACTAGATCCTTGGCTCTGCTCTGGCTGAGCATTGCGCACGAACCCCACAGCCACAGGGGCTGACTCTCAATTAAAGTAGGCATTAATTACTTAAAGGAGCTTTAATCAATCAAGGCCAGATGGTGAACCTGAAAAAGAGAGCAAACTCCAGGCTGCAGAAGTGCTTTCCACTCTGACTGGACTTGAGGTGGTCATAAAAGGCTTTATTAGAAAATACCTATAAGGCTCACATTTTATAGAGTATATGTTTCGCAGACAAAATGGGTTATCAAGCAAGGAATCTGTCACATGTTAATTGTCACAACTGAACTTCTTACTAATCATTAAAATGCCCCTCCAGTCCCTCCAGGACTTCACAGGCTTTTCGTAGGATTGTTGCTGCCTAAAATGCCCGACTTCACTGCAGCTTCTCTGAAAATTGTGGTGCATGCTGCGATATTTTTAGACGTTTTTAGCAAGGAAATTATGGAAGCTAGTGAAAATTGAAAAAAAAAAAAAAAGAAAAAGAAGGAAAGTTGCAACTTTTTTGTATAATTCTTAAAAAATCAATCACAAGTGTAGTAAGTAACCTTACCAAAAAAGCTTAGGATTACAAAATATCACAAATCACAAAATTAGAAAATAGTAAAAAAAATTAAAAAAATTTATAAACCTGTAAATATTAAAACACTGAGTAGCGTTAATTAGACAAAACTGCAGGGTTGAGCAGAAATCACGGGGATTGGTCGAATTTGTGGTGCGATGGCAACATCACAACTTCCTGGGGTGATTGAAAAATGGAAGAAAATATTGTTTTCAGGCTCTCAAATATGTAGATTAAACCGAATTTCTTTGAGTTTTGGATTGACAAGACCAAACATTTAAAGACATCACTCTGGACTTTAAGAAACTGGGATGGGCATCTTTCACTATTTTCTGACATTTTAAAGGTGATGCATCCCCAGATTAAATATGACAATTAACTTAAGTCTCTGTTATTTGATAAAAGCTGATAAATAAAACAAATTGTACGTGGGCAAGTAAAAATTGACTGAACAAGTGAAAAAAAAATGAAAACACATCAATGTTGAACCCTGCTAAAGCTCACATTTTGTAAAACAAATTATGGGTACTGATTACACAAATCCGATGCCAATTGAATAAGCAGCCCAGACCATATGTGTCCCTGATGTTTTTAGCCCCACAGCTCCAACAGAAGAGGCTATTTGGCCCCGGTGCTGTACTCTCCTGGCCTGAGGCACCACGTCCTCCATCTTCATTTGTACTCCCTTAATTGGCTTTGACAGTGAACTCAAGCATGGCTGAAAAATACCCTCCTCTTAGTAAACACATGGCTGAGAGACACATGTTCTCAACATGGGGAAACCAGGCATCTCCATTAGCCATGAGGATGGGCAGTCATGTCCAGCTGACCCCTCTCTTCAGCACCTCTTCAAAGCATGACACTCGCAGCTTCACATCTCAAAACGCTGCTGTCATCTCAACAAATGTATTGAATTTCTAGTGGGAGACAAAGGCCGATGTAGTACAAAATGAAACATCCTATTCGCAAGCTGTTAAAACTGGCATTTTCTGAGGTGTGAAAAATCGGCTGCCAAGCAAAAGAAGCATTTCTAAGCCTGAGGTGTTATATGGTTCTGGTTATCACTGCTTGCCGAGTTTGAAGATCCCAAAGAGAGACAAAGTTCAACAAGTCATTACCCCCCCTCACACTGTCGCACAGTAGGCAGGCATGGCTCCTTGTCAATGTCAGCACTTGTGTTAGGTTCATTAGGTTGCTCTGGCCTTAGTGGGAAGTTGCTTCATCAAACAAGAGTCAGCAGCAGAGGCTGCCTGCCTGCCTGACAGTGTGGCTTCTCCAGAGCTGCCCTGCAACACTTCAAAAGACTCCCAGGCAGCCTTTATGGAAAGCTCTAATGAAAAGCATGGCATGAGCCCCACTGCTTTTGATTTTGTGAGTAAGGAGTCATACATGATTGAGTAAAGGCAAGCTGAATCACAGATAAGGCGCTGAGAGGCTGAGAGGACTGGAGGAGGAAGAGGAGGAGGAGGAAAGGGAGAGGAAAGACAATGGTGATGCAGCCCAAAGGTTTACTTAAAACAAGGAGGAGGTGGGAAGTAGAAATACTTAGTTAGTGTACTTTAGTGGAGCTTTCAGGTGTCTTTACTTGAGTATTTTTATTTTGCATCATTGCACCCAACGTCCAGACATTAAGGACAATTCCAACCTAAATGGATGGGACAATAACACAGAAATTATGTTTACTTGGTGTGTCCATCAGTGCATATCATGACAGATGAAAAAGACTTAACAAGATGAAAATAATGTAGAAGACATAACAAGACGTAATAAGAGGAAAACAATGTAAAAGACATTACAAGACAAACACGACCTAAAAGACACAGACAGACAAACATGGGGAACTCAACCTTAGTGAAAAATTCAGTTAGCTTTGCACAGAAACAGCTGGTAGAGATGTCCTTCAGGGGAGTACTTTTATTTTTATACTTAAGTGTATGTAGTGAATGTGTGTATTTTTGCCATCACTTCCTAAAACCAGGAGGAGATGGGAAGACAGAGGAAGAGGGTGAGACAGGCAGATAAAGGTTAGCACACAAGGAGACACAGATGCCTCTTGTTATTCCGTCCTGCTGGACTGTACATGTCCACTGCCATCCAGCTATCAGAGCTCTTTATTGTGTGTGACCTGTTTCTCCTTCACGTCTCCCAGTGCAGCAGCAGCATCAGTATACTGGGCTGCTGTGGCTGCGGCACCACTGCTTTGCCATGCTTGTGCACACGGAGATCTCCCCAGCGATTACCAGATAAATGCACTTTAATTCACAACACATGCGGCAAGGGTTTATATATAGACTCGCTAATTCCCCCTCGGCCACACTGCAATATGAACTCCATGCCGCACCAATTTAAGTGTGTGATGAGTCCCGTGCGGACAGGCTCCTCTACTTATCATATATATGACATGCTCCAGCACATTGCTGGGCCAAAGCTGGAAAAAAGTAAGATTATGGTTGGACCAGTGTGGATTTTTCATTATTAATGAGGAGAGTCATTTTCAGGCCTGCATGCCTATTGAGAATTATCGGTCAATCCCAGATGTAGTTGAGCTGAACAGCGGTACCATTTTCACGGGATGTGTCACACCCACAGAGGAAGAAAGCATGCATTTTAACAAGCATAATGCCGCTAATGCACATTTTAGCAACAAGTACTCACTATTTTAGGCTGAAATCCTGACAGTCAACTCCCATAATAGAGCTAATTGGCAGAGTTCTACTGAAAGGAGGTATCTGCGTCTGATAACACTGAGAGGTCCTGTAACACATCTGCACAGTCTGTGTTAGCTCATTAAACAGCAAGTTCCCTCAGCGTTCTTTGGCCATCACCACGCATCATTAATTGTGTCCGCCTGCTAATCACGTTAGCTGTATTTCCCTGGCTTTGATATCTATCTCTACACACGCTGCGTGACTCGATGGCCTGTCCGGTAATAAGATGAAGTGAACAGGTTTCCTTACCACCTGTGGACACTTTATACATTAAAAAAAAGGAGTAAATATGTTAATTGAAACTCCTTTGGCAACTGGTCTAAACATAAAAGTGATCCACCGCCAGAAAACACACACGCAAACAAAACGTGCATGTACATACACACACACAGTGCAAGCCAAATAAAAACACTTGCTCAGAGCTATGAGTCATACTGTGGGTGCCAACAATCAATGGGGCTCACCGCACCCAGCTGGCTGTAGTAGCAGAATGTATTAATTTTCTCATTTAGAAACAAATATATACTACAAATAGATTAATGGTGTTTGATCAGCTTGGCAGAGCGATGCCAATTAGTATGCATGGATGGCAAGAGGCATGATGCCTGATTTTTATAAGTGCTGTACTAAAAGCATATGGAAGCTATAATCCTTAGAGGTAAAAGTGAGATGACACGACTACCTATCTCACAGATATTCAAAATCCCAGCCTGACCAATTTATTGGCCCGATATTGGCTTGTCGGCATGTATGTACATTAATGGCAGTCGGCACACCCCCAGTTATGAGAAATGGCGAAGAATACCACCACAGAAGCTGGACAGGATCAGCAGCAAAATGTATTTGAGCCACTTAAAAAGAAGGCACAGTATATGTTCTATACTATATTTTGTATACAGAATATCTGATTTTTTTTCATTCCCTAATATCAGCATGGTCCCTAAAAATCCAGCATCAGTCGGGCCCTTATTCAAAAGCACTTTAGCTCCAGAGGAGGGGGTTGCATTACAAGGAAAAAAGGTGGAGATACAAGGGAAGAGAAAAAAGGAGGAAGGGGACAGTGGAGCCATGGGAGCCAGGAGAGCAGGCGCACAAGCGTAGAAAATTGAGGCTATGGTTAGCTTAGGACCAGAGAGAGGTGAAAGTGTCCCTCATTTCATACTACACAGAGTTTGGCAATTACTGGTGACAGCGCCTCGCACCAAGACGGGGAAAAGATTGATCCGGACAAGCAAGACCCTGTTTGCTTTGTTAAAAGTAATTAATCACTGTGGCCACGAGAGGAATGGCGCCTTGAGTGCTATACGCACTTCTGCTGAGTGTGTTGGCGTGTCCGTGTGTGTAGCCACGTGTGAATAAGTACATACGCGTGCCCCAGCATATTTCTGCAAACATGTCAGAAACGGCTGAAGTCAGAGAAATGGATGGAGGAAGGTGGCAAGGAGAAGTTTAGGAAAAAGGAATAAAAAAGCAGGCAAGATTGAGGCAAGAGGAAGAAAGGGAGGAACATGCGCACACTGCACCCATTTATTCACATGCATGCACTCAGGAGGACCAGTAGCGTAATCCATCATAAGAGTCCTATCCACACCCACTGAGCAGAGAACTACCAGTAAAGGGGAACTGTGGAAAAAGGAGGAAGAAATGGGGGGAAAATAGGAAGAATTCTCCTTCTTTCACCTTCACTTTACTCTGAGTGAAATGGTGGAGTCACATCCTCTGCTGCAGGTTACTCACTCCTCTGTAATATGAAATAAACAACAGTCTCTGTGTTTCATCATGGCCATTCTCTCCCTCCCCTCTAAATCAATTTTCTCTCTGAAAAGAAAACTGGAGGATTTCAGCAATGTCATTAAAACCAATTTTGCATCCATCATATTATAATTGCTCTCACAAACAGTTTTTAATTGAAAGGGGAATCTAAAAGTGGTCTTGTTTTTATCACATTAGACACCCTACCTCCACTTGTGATTACATTTAGTCTAGAGATCCTGCATACTCACTGTTAAAGGGATAGTTTGGATTATTTAATGTGGCGTTGTATGAGGTATGTATCAATAGCCAGTGTATTACTTACAGTAGATCCTGATCGATGAGCAGAAAGAGGTACCAGCATGGAGGCTAAGCACTGTATTGCTGTGGTCAGGGTCAGGAGCAAAAGGTATTTTAGCCACTTAAAGGTAGAGTCAGTCGATTTGTCCAAGCTATTCAGAAAACGCGTCAGGACGTAAAATATCATTTTGGGCTGGTGAAATGCCCCAACCACAGCAAAACAATGAGGAAAAATAAGGAAATACATGCAGAGGGCGGGAAAACACCATTATATAAGCCAAATGTCACTCTCTTCAAACCAACCAAACTCCATGGAGGAAATGAGTAATTTTACTTCGCAGAACATGGAAGCTGCTGGTGTACCCGCTGCCTCAATCTCTTAGTTTGTTTGTGTTATTCTGTGACTTAGAAGACGGTTCGGATTCATCAAAGTCACACAATAACAGAAACTAACTAACAGATCAAGGCAGCGGTAACTAAAAACTCTTGTGTTCTGCAAGGTAAAATTACTTATTTCACCCATGGAGTTTAGCTGGTTTGGAGAGAGGGATATTTGGCTGATCTAATAGCAGCTTCTAATCGGAAAAGGCTGTCTGACGGCAAAGTAAAGTGGTGAAAATATTACAAATACAGTGTACCCTTAAAGTGATATTGATCTTATTTAGGTGAACCTTTTTTAGGTGGCCAAAATGTGTTTTGATGCTGACTCTGTCAATAGCAGTACATTACTTAGCTTCCTCTTGTCCTCCTCTTTGCCTCTCCAAACTGGGGGCATGCCGACTCCCATCTACTGTAGGTAACACACTGACTATAAGTACCTCATAAAACCCTGAACTATCCCTTTAATGCCTCCTATACTCACTTGTTTACCTTTCTCCTGCTGGACAGTTGCATAGTTTTCATAGGCCAAACAGGGTGTAATTACGGTTAGTATAACTGTGTAAATTACTGTGATTGTTGTAAATATAAAAACTAATTAAAAAAAAAAGTGAAAACACCCTGTGCATCCTGTAAATCCCACTAGATCACATAAACGCACACACTCACACACACACTAGCCTGAAGCTCTCAGTGCTGTGAACCACACTCCCTCCTCCCCACCCTTCACACTGCAGTGATAACAGCAGTGGGAGCCCAGAGCCACAGGGACACAACCATGATCAATAAGAGCACACACACACGCATACACATACACACTCTCACACACACTGGGGAGTCCAGTGATCCCACTGTAGCTGGGGGTCTTAGGGGAATGGGCGTAACTGGGCGATGGGAAAATTGGATGTGAAATCGTGAGTGGAGTCGAGAAGAAAAGACAGAGAGGTAGGCATGTGAATACTATGGGTGTTCTCTACTCTAGTGTCATATTTCTATCCCTAAGCTAGCGAGTTAGAAGGGCAGCAGCTGCAGCAGAGAAATGGCCAGGCGTTGAGAAAGCGCTCATTGAAGTGTTGGCTGTGCAGCCGCAGGCCTGGACACTAATAGAAACAGAAGCCAGGGACGCCTCTGTGTCAGCGCCTCAGCTGAGCAGAATACTAAATTCTCCTCTCGTGCTAATGATTACCCCGAGCAAGGTGCAGGTCCGCAACACCACTTTGCAAATGAACACCAGCAAACCTGCAAATTCAAATTAGCACATTGTCCGGACCCGCCGGTCTACACTCACAGCTCCGTGGTGCAATACCTGGAGGACACAGTTTGACTAATAAGAGGAATGATTCTCTGGCTAAAGCTAAATACTAAAGGATTTGTATCTCCCCACAACGCACTTCTCGCCTCTCTGTATTAAAGGGTAACTTCAGTATTTTTCAACCTCGACCCTGTTTTCCCATGTGACTAATGGGGACAACAATTTTGAAAGATTCTTGTCAGTACACAGCCCTACTACAAAGTAATCCCTCAGGGCAATTGAGAACCATCAAAGTATGTCCACTAAAGCTGCTTGTTTTTGTCACTGACAGGCTAAGATTGTTATTCTAAGTGTCTGACATCATTATGGAAAGGATCCCTACAGAAACAGAGCTTTTTGTTAAAGAGTAATATCCTTTTTGTTTAAGCAGAAGCAGCTGAACTAACCTCACTTCCTTTGTAAAACCGTAATTTTAACATTGTCATCTTCATTCAGACTCAACAGAAACAAACTATAACTTACCAAAAACATCCTGGCTTGTCTTTCCGCTATTCCAACAATCACCAACTCTGATTTGGTTGAAATAAACCCTTAATTTGTTGCCCTTTTTGAAAAAAAATTCTGTGTTGTACCTACATTGTAGCTAGCTGAGCTAATGCTAGTGGCTCAGACAGGCTGCTCTCTCTGGTGTGTGTCAGTATAAGGCTGTAGCCCTGCTGTTGCAGTCTGGTGCTGCTAATACAGCAGTCAAAAGTGTCAAAATGTAAAAAATACTAAGTAAGTAAAATAGTAAAAAATAGTAAAGTCGTAAAAATTGGTATAAACCTCTTTGGATGAGTCTTAATCAGCATATGAAAATGCACATGAGAGTGGAGAGTGTTCACAGTGCAGTAATATAATTTACTTTACAGCTTACGTTCAAGTGTGCAGCACCTCTTTAAAATTACAGTTTTGCAAATGGAGTCTGGTTAGTTTTGCAAGCGTAACAATACTGCTGTTTCTGGTTTAATAAAACTATCCTATACTTTTAAAAAGGGTCTCTCTCTGTAGCGATTCTTTCCATAATGTTTTCAGACACCTAGAATAACAATATGAGCCTGCAAGTGACAAAAATAGGCACTTTTAGTGGCCTTATTTACAGAGATAACGTTGTAGCTTAGTTTTACTTCTGCAGCTGTAGCCATCTCGCTCAATACTGGACCAATTTGTCCCCATTAGTCACATAGACACAAAAACATGGGAGAATGGGGTCCAGGTTGAAAAATACTGAAGTTAGCCTTTAATCCAACCGTTTGCCTGAGCACAAACCGACAGTGTTGGGGGTTTTAGGAATAGATGTGGTGTGATAAATGGCGAAAAGGCCCTGACCACCCTCTGTGCAGCAAAGGTGTATGAATTACCTATCAGGCTACCCAGGGAGTGATGACCCCAGTCGATGGAGCCAACCCCACCGCCATCATTTACTGAGCCACTAGCCCCTGCTTGAGACCCTGCCATAACTTACACACATACACACACACAACCTCTGGACCATTTAAGGAGGACTCACTCTCATAACTTATCATTAGATGGCACTGTGTGTGAGTGATGTTCTATTACTTAACTACAACACAGATATTGAACATATTATATCATGCTTACTGAGAATAATTATAAAAGATGAGCAGAGAGTCTCATGCTGTCACATGACTTTCTTTTTAATATTGTGTTTACCTGCAGTTTGTAAGCCCATATTAGTCTTTATAAGTCAGCACACAACAGGAGTTTCATTTTTTGCTTATGTTCTCTTTTCTGCAATATATGTTGCTGCTCTCTGTGCTGGAAAATATGTTACAACATATTTCCCAACTATTTCCTAACACTATGCTCCCTGCATCATTTATCATGTTGTGGCATTAAGATAACATCCTGCACTAAGCCATCTTCTAGTGCTACTCTATGAATAAACTTCCTAATATCAGCCAGTGATGGCTCATTATGCCGGCCTATCATGCTGGGCCTCTTTTAAAGTGTTTTCTCTCTTGGGTAAAAAAAAAAAAACTCCACACGCTACTATGCTTTTTCTGTGCTGCTGGATTAAGCATCCTGTTTTAAACATTTTTCTGCTGCTTTTTCCCCCAGAGCCTGTGGAGATGAAGAGAGCTTTGGAGTGTTCTGAGAGAATTTCATTCAACCTGTAGTGCTTCATGTTCCCCCAAGGGAGTTTCCTTTCCCCCTGTCAGGGGTCTGAAAGCTAAACAACCCTGAGGAGAGGGCCAGGGAGCCACTCATCTACTGTACAAACATGGTAAGCACAGACATGGTGGAGCGGCAGTCTGTTTACAAGGCTAACCGAGCAGATAGATCACTCCTGATCACTCTGAGAGAGGTGCACTGAAGAGCAGAGGTGGCCAAAGTGCACACATTCTGTACTCAAGCTAAGGTAGAGATACTTGTGTAAAAAAGACTGGTGACTAGTAAACTTATTTACTCAAATAAAGGTGGAAAATTACAGGCTCTGAAATGTACTCAAAGTATAAAAGTAACTGCAAAGCTAATTGAACCTCAACTTTTCTTCACAATCAAGTCTCCCTCTATCTTGATAAGTCTTTTATCTTGTTACATCTTGTTACATTTTTATGTCTTGTTTGTCTTGATAAGTCTTTTATGTCTTATTACATCTTTTTGTGTTGTTCTTTCTTTTACGTAATGGTATGTCTTCTTTGTCTTTTATGTTTTGTTGCATCTTTTACGTCCCTCTACATCTTTTATGTCTTGTTGTATCTTTTACATCGTGTTATGTCCTTTTCCTCTCATTACATCTTTTACGTCTTGTTTGGTGTTTGTGGTCTTGCTACATCTTTTACGTCTTGTTACGTCTTTTATGCCGTTACATCTTTCACGCCTTGTTTCCTTTTTTACGGCATTTTTCGTCTTGTTGTGTCTTTTACATCTTGTTACATCTGTTGCGCAAATATGAATGCGTGTCTCATTCATTTAGGTTGAAATCCGTCATGATGTTGGAAAGACGGTGCACAATTATGCATAATAAAAATGCTGAAAAATTCCCCTCATTAAAACTACAGTAGGGAGCCTGTTTTGAGAAAAGGAATGAGCACAATGCACAGATATTTGCGCAAGGAGTCAAAAAAAGAAAAAGTCAGAAAAATAAATATTCACGTAAAGTACATATAACTGAAAACTCTACTTAAGTACAGTAACTAAGTATTTGCACTTCATTACTTGCAACTTCTGCTGAAGAGGTCATATACGCTGCAATAATTACGGTGTATAGCAGATACATTTCGAAGCCATACAGGTAAAAAAAAAAAAAGTAATGTAAGCTCGGGATCACAGGTTAACTCTGACAGATAATTGAAACTTCACATCTGCTGAATTCCTCCCCATCAAATACAAAAAACATGCGACCACAACCACAACAATCTACATGTGAACGTCTTTAAATGTTTGTGTGTGGTGTGTGCATGCGTCTGAGCGGGCGTGTGTGTGTGTGTGCACTCCCCTTCTATCACTGAATCGTCTTATTAAACCCGTTGCCTGGAGAGAGCAGAGCAATTACTCACTCCCTCACAACACCTTTTGGACTTTGGGCCACATTCGATGTGCTGCTCCAAATGTCACACACCTTAGCTGGCAATTAAACACCACTCTCCCTCAGTGCCTGTTTTAATGGGCTTCCTCGACTAAAAATAAAAGCTGCGAGGTAGTCTCATATCACATTACAAAAAAGGGTATTGTGTTTTTAATGGAGCTTAATTCATATATCATTTGCCGATATTCTCAAGTCATTAAGCTCAATTAGAGCAATGTGATAGCTTTGCATTGTATCAGTGATGGTTAAAACATTCAGCTTAAGACACGGGCAGCCTATTATACTTTCTACTTGATTGGCAGATGTAAGCTACAACACTTTTTGCTGCAGCAAAAATGGATTAGCTTGTCTTTTGTCCTGCATTTTTAGTCTCATCTAATTAAAGCTGAGGTAGGCAGTTTATTTTTGGTGTCGCTGGGGAAAAGTTCCATAATTACATTTAAGCATAATATAATTCAAGAGGTCTGAGAGAAAACTAGACTTTTGCTTCTTCTCTTGGCTCTTGACCAGAAAATCTGCTCTGTGACAGGAATGTCACTATTTCATGACCTGTGAATGATATTTAACAGTCAACCATTTTCAATCAACCAAAACAAAGCTTGGTAATTTGACAACGTGGGAGACAGACTCAACAAGAACAGGCAGCTAGAGAGGGACATGTTGCAGATATGAACTGGTGTTTACAGTAGCCAATAGCTAAATGGCTGAACAGTCCTATTAGCTGACTCTGAACTGAGAGTCCCCAGCAAACATTGCAAGACCAACGGATGCCAGTTTGATGACAGATAATATGATGCTGAGGTGTTTTTTCTTGCCAGGTTTGGGTCCTGACACCCTCTAGCTAAGCCAGCTAGCTGCACAGCTAAATGGGCTAACGGAAGCTAGTCTTTTCTACTTTAGCAACAAGTAATGCTATTTTCCATCAGGAAATCACCTTGGTACGGTCCACTGTCGGTCTTGGATGCTGGAGTCCATGGGAGGCCTGCTAAGCCTGGTTCTAATGCCGCTAACAG
This sequence comes from Lutjanus argentimaculatus, assembly GCA_034769285.1. Taxonomy (NCBI): domain Eukaryota; kingdom Metazoa; phylum Chordata; class Actinopteri; order Lutjaniformes; family Lutjanidae; genus Lutjanus; species Lutjanus argentimaculatus. Next base: position 16,998,715 of record JAWZSL010000017.1, read on the forward strand.
CAGCTAATAGTTATGGTTAGCTACTTTAGCAACAAGTAAGCTAAAGCTATCTGTCCATCAGGAAACTCTGTAATTAAATCAGTGGTCCTCAACTTGTTCCATCAAGGAGCCCTAAACTGGCACAAATTAGACCATGGATCTCTTTTGATCATTTTTTTTTGCATTTAGGTGTTTTATTACAAAGTTACATTGTTCCCCTGCCATTTTAACACAGCCATGGTGCTTTGGGCAATAATTCTAGGTTTGCATATCTCTTGCTTAAAGTTGAGGTCTAATGTTAAAAATCTTCTGAATTTCATATAATAATTACTTCTAAAGCATCTGGGCTACAAATAGCTTAGCTGCAGATAACAGGCTATATTACAATGTTTCTACATATTGCTGTGGTGGTAATGTCTTTGCTGTGGTGGCACACCACTGCTAAATGAACACAGAGGAATAATATTGGTGTATGAAATCAATGACCAAATAGGCATGCATGCCCCAGAGTGCAGAATGAGTCATCAATCGTTTTTAATCGTTTTCCAGGAAAAGACATCGAATGAAATACCAATAAAAATATCAAGAAAAAAACATTTACTGCCAGCTACTGGTATACAACACTTAAACAGAGATCAGAAAAGCCTTTGAATAGCACAGAATTATATTTAATCTTTTGAATTTATCTGAAATTCAAGCTATTTCAAAACATGCTCAAAGTTTCTATAAAGCTTTCATTGAGGAAAAACATTTTGCAGCTTACACAATTTCAGTGGGTTATTACATCAATTAGGCCATTGCTTAAATTTGCCTCCCAATTTTGCATATTCTCATTCATATTCTCTGTCATGAGTGCAGAAACATTAGGTGCTAATTGGCTACAACAAATCAAAACACAAGGTCAGAGAGCAGCCACACTTAATGCATACACAAGCCAGGTCAAAGTTTGACAACACTCTCCTGTCAAGGCTCATTCAGTGCGACCGAGTCACATCCACTGTTCTCCATCTATTCAGCTCGCCCCAGTGTCACTCTGCAATGCGTAAAGTCCAATTAATAGACCAGTATCTATGCATGCGTGTCACAATGGCAGCTCCCTTACCCCCTCCTTCTTCCTGGGCACAGTACAACGGGTGCTCAGTGTTTATGTCACCTCTTAATTGCATTTTTCCCCCATGGTAGAGGTATGGCTTTGTGCAGACGCCCCAAGGAAGAAAAAGAAGGTCAGGCTGCCAATTTGGAGCTGGCAGGTCGAGAGTAGCGGCAGCACTTAGTTTCGCTTGAGAAGAGAATGGAGGGCTGCTGCTCATCTATGGAAACCAGGACAAACAAAAGAGATAAGTGAAGGGGAAAGGAAGACAAATCCCCCTCCTCTCTTTGCAGTCTCGAGGCTGTGGGAAGAGTGACACTAGGCTTACAGAGCAGTCCCGTGCTGCACAGCTACCTGTGATTGAACAGGGACAACACAGAGCAGGAGGGATGGATTTTCAGGAGGACATTTTAATGTCCCGTACCACTGAGGATACGCAAAACTCATCTCTCATAACCATTTACGTTAAGTGTTTGTCATAGAGGACAGCCCTTCAGCGCTGAATAATTAATCGAAATTGCAATCAAATCACAGAGGTGCAATATTTGTCAAAGGCAAAATGTGTGTCAGAATACCATTTTAAATTAAATATTGTCATGCTGCAGAGATGTCCTGGTCTTGTGTCAGACTCAAGGCCAAATCTGGCCTCACACCTCATTTAATGTGGCCCGCAAAAACTTGCAAAGAACATAAGTTACATGTAAACTAAATATCTGTGCCAGAATGCATCTCGATTTTGTCATACAGGCAGTGAAATTATCCGCTGGTATCTGTATACGCTACATTTTTTAGTATGATATAGTCATTTCCAGCAGAGGCTAGTCGGGTGTTTGTAGCTAGTAACATTAAAAGTAGCAGCCTAGCAAAATCTGTCATTTCATACCGAAATCATTTTAAATGATTTTCAATGAAAATGAAAATAATGATGCAAAAATTATAATTCCCTCTAATATTGCCAATCAACAACTGCAATATCAGTCAAAATAATCACAATTAGATGTTTTTTTCAGAATCATTCAGCCCTGCTGCCCATGGTACTCCAAAGTAAATACACTCAATTACTACCTATAAATAGGTAACACTGGATGTTTTGGGCCAATGCTGATAACAATATTAGAGAATAAAACAACTTCCAATATCAAGGCACATCAGGGCACTGAAACAGTAAGCTGTAAAAAGGATCAAATATACATATAATTCTGTCTATAAAACTATAAAACTCTGCACATACCAAACAACATGTATGCTGATTCTGATATAGACCATTTTAGCTTAAATGGGTCAATATTTGCTGACTATTATATCTGTCTGGCTCTACCTATAAAGCCAATGAACTCCAAGGAGATGTAGAAGTATCAAATGATAGCTGATACTTTATACTTGATCATAAGACTTATTCTATGACCCTGACTAACTGAGTTTATAGAACATGTTTACAGAAGATCTTAGACTTAAATAGACTTTCAAAGTCACCTAAAGAACAAGCAGCCAAGCTGAAGTAAATCATAAAGGCACCTCATGATAAGATGTCATGTAGCCCTGAGGCAGTTTGATCTGCCCCTTGTGATTAATGGATTTCAGTGATGTGTTCCTGCTCGATGTGATGATGCTCTGTAACCTTAAATACACTGTTTGTAGAGTAAATAAACTCACCCAAAGAACCCAAATTCAGACGGAGGTTTTAAATGAACTAAAAAAAGGAATAAAGTCTATGAACTCGGAGCACTGCCCCTCATTGTTAAAGCGCTACTCTCATAAAAGACTCCAGCGCAAGCAAAAGAAAAGCAGTGCTTACACTGCTTTAATAACAAATGGCCTTTCAGCAAAGTTAAGAATTGTGTGCCCCAGTTGCTGCCATGCCTTCTCTGACTTGAACAGATATGGTTTGACAAAGAGCCAGTGAACCCTGGACTTTTTTCGTTTCTTTCCATTACTGAATAATTTCCATTAAACCATCTCAATGTGGCAGGAGTGGAGGTGAGGGAGAAGGTGAGGAAAGAAAGAGAATGAAAAGATAAGGGGCAAAGGTAGTTAAGAGACAGTCGGTTTTAGGACCGCATACACACAAAAAAAAGAGGATAAGATTAGGGCAAACAGTATATCTTTCACCACTGCACTCTGTTTGAGCCCCGCCAAAAGAAGTGGCTAAAAAAAATATGAAAAAAAGAAAGAAAAATAATTTGCTTGTGAAGACAAATCAGTTCCAGTGAAACTACATTTTGCAACATGAAAAGAAAAAAAGCACCTATCTCTTTGACCAGACCTCTCTCCGGCAGGGGGTGACTTGCACACTAAAGGACCAAGGCTATTTAAAAAAGGCAGGCAGTATAATCTCTATAGATCCCCCTATTTGCATTCCAGTGTGTCTGGGTCAGACTGTCAGTCCGTCTCCCGCTCTCGCTGTCTGTCGGTCACAATCCAGAATGTCACTGCACCAAGTCAGGAGGACATGGCAGCTCTGGTCAGGAGTTCATCATGGGTCAACAACTGGGTCCCACCCAAGGGGACGGTGGCTATTGTTTATGGAAGAGGGATCTTTCCTGTAGGCAGTCAGCCTTGAAGGTCTGGTCTTATTAATGCAAATATATCTGCATCACATCGGGTGGATGTGGCGGACTAATTGATACAATTAAACCATCATATTTCTCTTCTGAGGGTGCACAGCGACACATAACGTTGGGTTAGAGAATGAGAGTGAAGGATGGAAGGGAGAGGCTGCAGGTGAAAGGGTGAGGAAGTTAGGTCACCCATCAAAAACACACCCATCACTCCAGTGGTGACCCATCTGACACCCCACCCCCCCCAGCCTCCCCACCAACACCACCACCACACATACACACACACAGGAACTAGAGATGCCCTGATACCATTTTTTTTCAGGCCGAATACGAGTATAAGAACTTACATGTGGATACTTATGTTGTCACGACCTTGGAATTTCTAATATACCTTGGTATTTGATACCCGTTTGACATGGTATCAGTGTGGTGGTGTCGTATTAGTTTTATGAGTGTGAGCATGATTACATGAGCATAACATCAGTCTGATACTCAGTGCTGGTACCAGTATCAGCACATCCCTAACAGGAATAGTTACACAACAGCAGACGCTGCCACACAGTTTCTGCAGCTGTCTCTGCCCTTCAGCCTTAAACCAACATTAACTGACTCCAGACAAACAAAAAGTGAGTGGTTTCTGACACCCCGGTCAATTACAGAGGTATATCTATCACCTCCAGACAAACCTCACCGAGACAGGCTCAGTCCAAGTGCTACACCGTGGCTACTATCTCCTAGCAGCAGATGTGAATATGGCTATTACAGGCTAGTTATCCTCAAACAGCACCGTCCAAAACAACCCCCCTTGTCCGCCATGACCCAAGCCGCTCTCATGACCCGGCACAGCAGAGGACACGGCCATTACTGTGAATCACCCTAAACACTTGGCTTTCAACTGGGCTGCAAACTGGAGGAGCCTTTGAACATCGTGCCGCATGCTGAAAGCGAGCCTCGCTGTTGGCCCTAGGGGATGCTGAGCCTTGGCCTCACTCTCTCATGTTTTTCAATACACAACCATTGACACAAATGAAAAGAAAATAAATTTGAGGGAAAGGAAAAAAAAGATTGCTGAGAGGAAAAGGACGTGGCAGTGGAGGGGCAGGAGATTTCAACGCCCCAAAGGACCCAAGGAAGACATCTGAGGTAATTTCTCCACAAATATGAAAGTTATTAACACAAAATGAATAAACGTCTTTTCCTGCCTCGCTCTCTTAAGGTCTCCCTCCTCCCATGCAGCATTTCTTTCCTTTTGGGAGTGAATCTCTTTCAGAAGTGCTCGTTTTGATGCTGCTGACTCTTCTTGGTCTCTGAGGAGCAATTACAGCTGCCCTGTCAAATACCACAACGCTCCAAAGGACCAGTTCACCGCCTGAGGGGCCCTCTCATACCCCTTGAAACCCCAATTTCAACCCCTGTGAAAGTTGGCGCACAGCAACCCTTGAACTCTAATGAACACAGCCCAAGACAAGACCTGGACAATAATGAAAATAGCATCCTAGTCAACAGTGGGATCCACCTCTATACCTCAACCTATCAACCCCTTCTACAACCCCAAAACCCCTACAGGCACACCTTTCAAAGACAACCTCCATCCATTTTTTAACTCCCTGGTGAACAGATCCTTATTAGTGGTGGAAATCCAATTCTCTTTCCAAGGCAGACCTTGAGGTCCCCAGTAGCCCACCCACATCTGAGGAAGAGGTTGCCATCGGTGATGACTCTATTCAATCAGCTCCCATGGCCGGGAGGTGAGAGGGCGCAGCAGGCTGGACGGGGGGTATCTAAACGTTCCTCATCATCACCTCCGCGTGTGTTTTTTGTAGGTGTGATCATGTGGCGGGCCCTCAGCCTTAATTAATCGCCTCCTGAGGTCAGAGTGGCACAACAGCAAAGGGTCTAAACCCGGCCCACCTAACACCACAGCTCCCTGAAGGAGGTGAGAGGTGACAAATATAAAGCAGCACAGGCTCCATGTTAATGATGGGGTAAGCAGGTGGCAGCCTCCCAGACCTGAACCCTGGCCAATTAGATGCACCCACAGATGGGACTGCAATGTAATACCTGGTGCATGAATACCGCATCACCCCTGCCTGTCTGCTGCATGTCGTTAGGTGTGATTGGCATGTGTGCCATCACCTGCCTAGCTCAGGAGTTTGTGTGACAGACTGCCTGATAGCGCGCAGCTATTATAGCATCCTTCCAGAGGTGATATTGTTGTACTTTTTTCTCGCAGCACTGCAGTGATGGAGCTAATTATCAGGGCTGAAGAAAGACCGGGCTGGATAATGTAAATGTCAGTGGTATGAGAGAGAGGCTGTGAGCTCTCATCAGAATTGCTTTGAATCTTGGTTCACTGATCAAAGGCGTGCAGCAAGAGGAGCACAGAGCCAGGCCCAGTTAAATGAAGGTTAGATTATTGAGAGAGCTAAAACATTTATACCACCGTCATCTACAATAATGACTTTTTGTCCAGTTTCAACTCTAATACTCCACCCAAATTTGGTGCCTTTATACCAAATGTCGAGCTTCAAATGGGAAATATAAACCAAACAGAGATTTATACATAACATATATTAGCATGTCATTTACTACACGCTTACTAATAAGAGTTCGAAAACAGTTATTCCTCAAAGGCTGGGGTTCTATCCAGAACCATTTTCTTCTGAAGAAGACCTTTTTGGAAAAAAGGGTCTGTCAAGGGTTCTTTGTAAGACCAATGGTTCAGTTAAGAACCCTTTTCATCCAAATAACTCTTTTTGGAAGAAAGATTGTTGAAATCCTTGAAGAACTCTTTCACAAAAGTTTCTTTGTACCATAATATAAAAGGGTTCTCAGCAGAAACCCTTGGGTGGGTTCTAGATTGTAGCCTTTGGAATATTAAAAGGTTCTTGGGAGAACCCCCTTGGTGAAGGATGCAAATGCAAAAGGGTTCTCAACAGAACCCCTTGATTAAACCCTTGGAAGATAAAACAGCTCTCTATAGAACCTCCTGGGAGGGTTCCAGATGAAACCATTGGAATAAAAAGGGTTTTGATAGCATCCTGAGAAGGTGGAACAGTTATGGAAAGAACCTCCAGAGAGGGTTCTGAGTGGAACCATTGCACCATAAAAGGGTTCTACTTTAGAACCTCTCATCGGTAACCCTTTAATGTCTGGTTCTAGGTCTAAACTCTCTGAAAGGGTTCTCTTAGGGGTTCTGGGTGAAACACTTCACAGATGGTTCTAGGTATAACCCTTTGCATTGGGTTCTAGGCAAAACTCTCTGAAATGGTTCAGAGTGGAACCTTTATAAAAGGTTCTCCTATGGGGACAAGCCAAAGAACTCTTTGTGGTTCTAGTTAGCACCTTTATTTGTAAGGGTGTATGAGCAGAGCAAAAGAGATGTCTGTGTTCTTATTATTCCCCTATCGTCTTTGTTTATAAATTAATAAACAGTCCTGATCAATGTGTTATAGCAGGCCAAACACATTCTTAATGGCGACCTAATGCTTTTTTAATTGCAGGCCTTGCAGTTCACTCACCATGTCACTGCACTTTAATGTTTCTGGCCTTGGCAAAGCAGCTCTGCACAGCAACATGTTGACACACACACAATGCGGTAGACCCTCCTCCCACCATGATGGAGAACCCGCGTGTCTGTTTTCTGTTTCTGTTTTTCGGGGATTATCTGGGAGAATATAGAGGGCAAGAGTAGATTTATAAAGTGTGCATGTGGGGGGTGAGTAAATGTAGCCTCTGTGCTGTGTGTTTCAATCAGATCGAGCGGGTGCAAGCGCAGCACATTATTCTCCCCCCTGCTCTGCATAGCGCTGTGCTAGGCTATGTCCTCCTGCTGTATTAGTGTGATGTATGACCCAAACGCTGTGCTGCGCCACACCACACCGCACACACTCCTACCACACTGCTCCAAACACCCTCTGCGGCTTTTTCATTCCACCTGTCAAACTGTTATTCATCTCTCCCTCTCTCCTCTCTCTCGGTCCCTCCCTCCCTCACACTTGCTTTATCTTTTCACCCACCCTTACATCTCTCTGCCTTATTGTATCCATCACTTCACTTTGTCTCCACCAGCCTTCCTACACTCAGAAATAAGGGTTCCAAAAGGATTCGGAGGCTCTGAGGTTCTACCCAAAACCATTAGCCTCTAAGAATCCTTTTTTGAAGAAAGGGTTTGTCAAGTGTTCTTGCAAGACTAAGACTAAGAACTAAGAACCCTTTTCATCCAGTGAACCCTTTTTGGAAAAAAGAGTTCTTCGAGGATTGTTAAAATCCTCTAAGAACTCTTTCATCAAGGGTTCTTTGTACCATAAAAGGGTTAATGGTAGACCCTCGTTAGCAGGTTCCAGATAAAACATTTGGAATATAAAAAGGTTCTCTATAGAACCCCCTGGGTGGGTTCTGGATAAAACATTTGGAATATAAAAGGAGTCTCAGAGGAATCCCTGGGTGGGTTTCAGATAAAGCCCTTGGAATATAAAAAGGTTCCCAGTAGAACCTGCTTTGAAATATAAAAAAAAGTCTCGTGTAGGTGTAGAACCCCTTAGCGTGTTCTAGATAAAGAAAAAGGTTCTTGGAAGAACTCCCTGACTGTTTTCTAAATAAAACCCTTGGTATATTCCACAATAAATTTGATATTAGGTTCTCCAAAAACCTCCCTGGGTGCATTCTTATTAGCACCCTTAGAAGGTGGAACGGTTCTGGATAAAAACCCCAGAGAGTGTTCTCGGTGGAACCATTAAATTACAATAGAAAGGTTTTCTGTGGAACCTTTCATAGGGGGCCCTGGGTGAAACCTTTCACAGATGGTTATAACACTTTATGTTGGGTTATAGGTAGAACTTTCTGAAAGGATTCCAAGTGGAACCTTTAGAAAAGTATTTGTTTATGAGTACAAGTGGAAGAACGCTTCATGGTTCTAGTTAGCGCCTTTATTTCTAAGAGTGTACAGCTTTGTTTTGCTCAAACAGAACAAAGTATTGCACAGTGAACACTGTACATGCATCAGTGTATTCAGGCTGCATCAATGCCAGCTAAGACTTTGGATGCAGAGTATGAATTACTGTTAGAAGGGACGTGAGTGATGTGCAATTCAAACAGGATCAAAGCACCAAAGGTGTTTGTCACATTTGTCCACTGTGCAGGGCTCCTCTGACAGCGAGTGACGACTCTTTCCATCAGTGGCACTGGAGTGTATGACAGCCAGTCAAAGAAATAGGAGAGAAAGTGCCTCTTAAGTTCCACAAAGTAACAGTGCATCTGAATAACACAACTTGTCAGTTCAACAGCGCTGTGCTTCAGAGACCTGCGGCTCGCTAAGAGGAGGAGAGAATGAGGTGCAGAGGTTAGAAATGTAATCTGAGAAAGACAATTACCGTCACTTATGGTGTCTTTTGTGAAGCAGGCCTGTTTTTATCAGTGACGCTAATTTATCTCAATGGTATTTACAGAGGACCAAGAGGACGGTGCTGCAGGAGGGAGAAACACAGAGAAAAGGCTGTCAAACCAATTCCCACCAACCCCCGCTTCCTTCATTATCTATGGCTGTTGGCTACAGAAATACTTAATTAGGTGGCTGGTTGTGTGCTATTGCTTTGTCTGCCTCCTTTGTTCTTTATATGTATATATGCTTTATCATTAAAACACAAAAAAAGATGAGAGGTGACGGCCACTTTTATACAAGAAAATGAAAAAAAAAAGAGGCTACTGATCTGTCTTCTATTTATGTCTGTGTGAAATATTAAATACAGTCGATGTGAAAGATTTATGTTCCACGTTATAAATTCCCTCATAAGACAATATGGGTGTAATTATAGTATTACTCGAATGGTACACTTTTAGAAATAAAGGTGCTAACTGGAACCTCTGGCTTGTCCCCATTGGAGAACCCTTGTTGGTTCCTAATAGAAGTTTTTATAATGGCTACACCTGAAACCCGTTCAGAGGGTTCAACCTGCAACTCAACATAAAGGGTTACCCCTAGAACCATCTGTAAAAGGTTCCACCCAGACCCCTCTATGAGGTTCCACCCAGAACCCTTTCCAGGGGTTCTATCCAGACCTTTTCCACCTTCTGTGGGTGTAAAACGAGAACCAAGAATCTCTTATACTCCATCGGTGTCATCTAGAACCCACCCAGGGGGATATAACAATAGATATTTATAGGGGTTTCACCCATAACACTTTTCTGAGGATTCTACGAAGAACCATATTGTAACAGATAGATGAGGCAAAATCCCAGAAAGTTTTCATCTAGAACCCACCCAGGAGGTTCACAGAAAACTTTTTAAAATTCAATTGGTGTCATCTAGAACCCACCGAAGCGATCCTAACAAGACTCCTTTTATACCTGAAGGATTTCATCGAGAGCCCAACCAGGGGATTCTATTATGAACCCTTTTATGTTCCAATGGTGTCATATAGAACATACTCAGGGGGCTATAACAATAGGTTTTTCCCCTTTTCTGAGGGTTCTACCATATGAACATCAACAGATGAGGCAAAATAAATGACCCAGATGAAACAAAAATCACACTATGGCAGACACAAATAAAATAAATGTTAAGAGTTACAGATACATCTATGCTCTAAAATACCATTTGAAACCTGGTTAATATTTGAAAATTTGAGGGTGAGGATTTTTTACTCTTTCCTCCAGAAAGGGTTCTTTGCATGAAAAGGGTTATTAATGGAGTTCTTAGTCTTACATTTGAAGAGCCCTTTCTTTAAAAAGGGTTACTCAGAAGCAAATGATTCTGGTAGAACCTCAGCCCTAGTGTCACTGGTCACTTTCAATATTAAAAACACTAATTACTGTAAGCATTTCCCTCCAAAAATCTACTAAACCTGCAGCAGTCAGTCAGGTATCCCACTGAGCAGCTCTGATAATGTGTGTTTGAGCAGAGGCAGGTGCTTCAGGCATCCAGCAATCACGGGCCACAACCTCTCCCCTGAACTCCGCTAAACTTGGACGGCTCAGCCAAAGCTAGAGCACCAGCGCAGGACACTCAGGCCACCGGCTCCACGTTCTTAATCACACTGTGGAACTGATTCAATTCATTTGGCCTGGGAGCAGATATGGAGCCATTACGTCCTTATTAACAGAGTGCGGAGGTGGAGCCACACCTGAATGCTCTGGAAATGGGCAGAGCGCTCAGCTGATTCCACCGCAGAGGAGGAGGAATGGAGAAAGGCAGGGAGGCAGGAAAGGGGGGACTGCTATTTAAAGGCGTGGGAGCTAAATTTGATTAATCCATAAACTGATTTACTACATCTGATAATGTGCTGGTAACACATCCACACAGGGACTGCTATGATTATATCAGTTATGGTTCATGGCCATCTAAGATGAGGTTAAGCTTGGGGCTCAGAAGAGGGAAGGGGCATAATTGAGTTAGCATTAGGGCAATACCATGCTATGATTTCTACTAAAGTATATAAAGTGTGACATGTAGCTTGAGGACGCTTGGCACTGGGTATTTAGCAAATTACCAGATTTTTTTTTTTCTTTAAATTTAAGCCCAGTTAGAAGTACAGTTATCATTTAATTTACAACAATCTCACTCATGCTCATTATTGCTGTAAAATCTATTTTAATGTTTTGCATAGTTGAAAAATTCCACATATTAGTAGCCTGGGAACCAGATGAATCTGCAAGCTCATGTTTTGATCTGAAGCAATGACTGTACAGAGGCGCGCAGTTAAGGCATTTTCATGAACAACAAAGATGGTTGCCGCTGATGTGAAACGTTCTTTTGGATCCACTACCACATCAGTGAATATGACACAACCTCTTTGGTTCCCAAGAAAAACCCGCCAGTTTTTTTTTTGGGACCATTTTTTGGGTTCTGAGCCAGTTTATTTTTGGTGGAAATGTTCAAAACTAGGTGTCTGAACCAGAATGGGGCCAGTACATAGAAAAGCCCTGCCCCAGCCAAGAATCAAACCCAGGACCTTCTCCATAATCACAGAAAAACCGAAAATCTAATCTGCCAGTTTTACAACACAACACAAACTAGTGCTCAGCTGCTCTCTCCAGAGAAAAGAACCCATGGATTGTATATATTGAGTGACAGCTATAAATAAGACGAGAGCAGAAAAAGTGTGAGCAGATGGATGGAGCACAAAGTGCCAGCTGATCCTCCATGAGGGAACTGTACACACCATCACCAGACCTCAAGAAGAGGAGGAGCAGGAAGCCACTCCTCGGCTTGGTGGCCAAAGACGGATCGCCAGGATGGTATTTCCGGAATGTTTAACCAAAGCCTTCATGGGAAGCTCGAGGGATGCTGAAATTATACACCCCCGCTCACAGACTGCGCAAGTCTGCGAGCTGTTACTCACAGCTCAGAAGAATGCAATTTATGCATCTGTTTACTAACACAAGCACTTTGTTCTAAACCCCAGGAGGGTCACGTTCCCCCACCAAGTCAGTTTCAATTCCCCATCAAGGTAAATACTGTGTGAAAGTGTTCCCACACATTGGCACAGTGTGACGGGAGCTGGTTTGAGTTTTCCAGACTGATCAAAGAGAGAGTTTGAGCCCTGAGTCTCTTCTGTTCCTACGCTCACATGATGCGCGGGGCTTCACGGTTCACAGCGCGCCAAATGCTGACGTCAGAGAAGCTCGACACACGGTGCAGAGGGGACTCGTAAAAACAACACAGGCATTACGTCACCAGCCACAGAGCAGACACACACTCTGAGGCGCACATGTGTACCTGACTGTAGCTGAGACATTGCAGAACCAGGGTGATTCTGGTCTGTGTCTCTACTGAGTGGGAAGCATTTCATTTAAAGTTCCCATTAAGTCCAAATTGCTGCTTAAATGCTTTTAACCTTATTTATTGGGGTGTGCGTCACCTATACAGTAGTATCTTAGCCAACTATAAGCAAAAAGTCATTTTGTAGGTATTCACAGGTATTTTACTGCCATTTCAGAGGTCTTTCCTGCAAAAAAATTGAATCTGCTGGCAACAGAACTGGGCTCATCAGCCTCCCAGTGACCACGACCAGTTGCTGGGACAAGAACAGCCTCCGAGACCAACAGAGAACACAGTACCAAAGACATTTACGAAGTTCCCTGATGCTTTCCTTCGTGTTCAACAAAGTTTTCTTTGTTGCTAAAGTAAGTTAGCTAGCTGCCGTTAGGCACGATTCAGCTCTGGAATACTGGAAACCAAACTTCGGTACTGTAGCCTATTTCCTGACATTAAACTAGCCTGTGTTGGTCTCATTTTGGTCCTGGTCTGGTTAAATTCGCTTGGAGCTCTTAGTCCAGGGAGAGTCAGCTAATCGGACTGCTCTCCCTCCGAGCGTTACATCCAGGAAACACGTAAGCAATAAGCACTATGCTAACAGTTTCATGGGAACTTTAAGAAGAAAGTATCCCTGTTAACTTTGAAAAATCTTGATTAAAACTATTTTTTTATGAGAAGAACCAAATATAGCGAACTTAGATTTTCAAGAACATTAAGGTCTGCAGGAGCACCTAATAATTACAAGTTGTGAGATATGAAGAGAGAACAAAGAGAACAAAAATACATCTTTGAGTGTGAAAGGCAGCTACCCCGCCACCATCACCACCACACACCCCCTCGGGCCTCCCTCTCAGACACATGTGTCATTAGCCATCCTTTCTCTCAGGCTTGATTGATGTTCCCTCTCCTAACACAGCCATGCGTCACTAATCATTTCATATGAGACTACGCGCGTTCTTGACTAACCATTAAGAAACCATTTATTGCCAAAGGACGGTATTAACTGGCTGACATTGATTGGTGCTTTCATTTTAAGTTCGCCCTCATCAATGGCCAAGGAGCAGCGAGGGTGTTAACGTGTACTCTGTTTATTTAGCAGAGGAATATATCTCAATTTATTTCACTTGCTTTTGTCTGCTACGGTTGCCTTTTTACTGCAGTGTGGAGGCTTTTCAGGTGCTTGACCCATATTAGCACGCCGCTGCTGATGAATGCACTTTTCTGCTCGTGTTTTGTTGTCCATACTATTGAATGTTTGGTCAGCTGGCAGGAGTAATGTGGACTCGAGCTAAGACAGTGCCTTGCTTTCCACTGGAGTTGCTGAATGTGCGCGAGAATGATAAGCTCAGACTAGGGGAATCCTGGGAAGGCTATGAGGCATTTTGTGAGTAATCTGACCCAGAGGGCAGGCTTAGGCCGAGCCATGTAGTAAAGGACAATGAGCCAGAGCAGTGGAGAAACTCATACACAGCGGCTCCCCCCACCCAAATGACTTTAGACACGCTTCCGTCCGCAGAAACAGATTATGGCTGTTTATCCTCTTTTCATTCTGAATTTTTACATGTGTGAATTGGAGTCTTTGGCCTGATAATGGCAGTTCTCCACACCTCCCTCTCAGCTATCGGCGGTCCAGGCGCTCCAATGTGTACTTTTAAAAAAATCAATTGCTACAGCTGTGAGATGAGAGTGTAATACTGAATACATTTTGTGTTTCCCCTTCTAATCTTCTCCCTCAACATGTCAGACAAATTGTGCTGCCTCTGCCAAATCTAATATAGCTGGCCCCCCCTTCTCCCCCAATGTGTGCATATATACACACACACACACAAATACGCCCGACACACACACATCCAGGAGGGCCAGACGGGGAAGTGGTGAGAAATGGAGATTGACAATGTGGTGAGTGGTAATCACAGCCAGGAGAGGATCAAATATGTATGAAAATACCATGTTATAGAAAAAAAAGAGTAGTCTTCCCCACCCTGGAGGATAGACCACGCGTGTAATCTGCATGCTGTCTGTCCCGAGGCCCCTGTGTTCCCGCTCTTCAATCTCATTCACCCAGACCTGAATTATTTGTGTTTTTGTATTGAAAGATAACAACTGCCCACAAAGCATTCAGGATCCAACCATTCAAAAGCCCCCACTTCCCCCTGTGTCATGGTTAAGTCCCCCTCTACCACTTCCCATCACATTTCCCATCCAGTTGCTTATCGCCTCTCTACCCCTTGAAATTCCTGCACTTCTTCCCTCTTCAGCAAAACCGCAATTCCGACCGCTCTCTGGGTAATTTTATGCAGCGATTTATCACGCCACATCTCGTGACCACCTGTCATGTGGAGATAGCATTGCTTGGTACTATTTAGCCAATGCAATTACCAGACAGGGGGTCTCTGGTTCAGTCAGCATCTTAAAGGGGTAGTGTGGATTATTTAATATGGGGTTGTATGAGGTACTTGTCCAGACTCAGTGAATTACCTACAGTAGATGGCAGTCAACATGCCCCCCTTGAGTGTATTGCTGTGGACGGGGTCAGCAGCCAAAGGTATTTTAAACAGGACCACAAGGCTGGGTATCATTAAAAAATTTCCAGATACCTTGGCTTCGATACTGGGTTCTGAACAATATTTTTTTCGATACCAGTTACTCCTGGGACCTGAGAGTAACTGGAGAAACTGTTTTCACTCTGCACACTTTACTGGGATAACTGGACTAAAATGAAGAAACTGATGGAATAGCTGTAAAGTATTGGACTACATAAAAAATAAAAATGTCAGATCTCCTTAGGATTTGAAATTTGGTATTAAATTACAAGGCATTTTTTCACACTTGATAGTATTTAAGCGATTTGATTGGTACCATAAAAGTGCCAAAGTTTGGTACCCAGCCCAACATCAGAAAGCCTTTTCCCATGGGAAACTGCCGTAGTACAAGCCAAATATCACTCTCTGCAAACCAACCAAACTCCATGGGTGAAATCGGTAATTTTACCCCGTAGAATACAGGAATAGCTGGTCTACCACTGCTGCAATCTGTTAGTTAGTTTGTGTTATTGTGTGATTTCTGTGTTTTGAAAGGAAAGATTGGATTCATCAAAGTCACATAATAACACAAACAAACAACAGTTCAAGGCAACGGTAGACCAGCAACTCCCGTGTTTGTGGTGGTAAAATGACTGATTTCACTCATGGAGTTTGGTTGATTTGCTGAGAGGGATATTTGGCTTATAAACAGCGGTATCCCATCGATAAAGGCTGTCTGCCCACAAGCTAAAGTGGTGAAAACATTCCAAATATAACGTACACTTGAACTGATATTAATTTCTTTTAGGTGGACATTTTTAAAGTGGCTTAAATTCCTTCTGTTGCTCACCCCGTCCACTGCAAGTTCAAGTACCTTATACAACCCCACATCAAATAATATAAATTATCCCTTTAATGTTTGTCCTATATGCAACTATATGAAAGCAATATGTGCTGGCTCTGAAGCCTGCCCTTTGCAATAACAACTTCTGTTACTGTCTAAATGCTAACAAATGAGTCTTGGACAGGTCAGACAGGCCAGACGACTGTGATTATCGCCCATCAGGATCTGCACAAATCGATGTGAACCAGCTTTCCTCGCAGAAAAGAGCAACCGGCAGGCATGAGGTTGTCGTCGCCAAGCCGGTGCCACCAGCAGCCACATGACTGCGCGGGGTGAAAATAAGTGGCCATCATTTCCTGCCAAAAGCAGTCAGCGAGGACTTTTTTTTTTTTTTTTTTGTAGGAGCAGCTCTCAAGTTGAGAATTAAGAAGTGATAGCAACTTGGCTGCAGCTACCCGAGGGTGCTTTGCAGCGAAAGACACAGAGATACTGACAGATACTTAGTGGGTTGTTTTAGCGGTGGTTTACAAGCATGGCAGTTGTGGAACAAAAGGAGAGATGAAGGCTACTAGTCCCCGAGTTTTTAAGCTTTAGTGCAGGCTTCTATTTTGGGAGGAGTGATTCTTTGGGAGTAGGAGAAGCAGCTTTTTTTTTTTATTGCACCCATTACATGTCATCACTCCAAACTAATCATGTCCTGGAAATTGAGCCTGAGGAAGACTGCTGAGCTTGGATTTTACTCTGCTCTCCTTCCCCTCCCCCTTTTCTTCACTCTTTCGCTCTATCTTTCGCCCTTCTTTCTCCCCCTCTCACATCGTTTTTGCCTCTTTATCTCAGTCCAATCAGTAATCCCCCCTTCCTCTACCCATATTTGTGCCCTCTTTTATTACTTTCCCTCTCTTCGCTTATTTTTTTTTTTATTCCTCCTGCTCTATTACTCCTTTCTCCCCTCCTTCAGCCTTTCTTTCCCTCTCTCTGCTATTTCACTGGTAACCACTGAGCCAGGGAATAGTGCCCCAGCTCTCTACACTGGATTGTTTGCTCTCAGAAGAAAGAAGTGGATTTTCAATTAAATTGGCTGTCATTAGAAAGATGGCGACACTCTGCCGTTCCAGGGCCGTCTGCAGCATGGGCAGCCTTCACACATGCTTTGATGATGGCTCATTTTCCTCAACGCTGTTCCCTTTTTCTCCCTGATCCTGTCTGAGACACTCGAGCTCCACGTCTACTGCGTCTATACATCTCAGATGCAGAGCTTTTACACCAGAGCTCTGGGCTCCGGCAGCCCTGCTGATAATAGTGGCTTCCACAAGTTGTAAGGTGGGAGTCTGCTGTGTGTTAAAGGGATAGTTCAGAGTTGTATGAGGTTCTTACTGATAGTCAGTGTATTACATACAGTAGATAGTGATTGGCATGCTCCCCAGTTTGGAGAAGCAGAGAGAGGCACCAGCACAGAAGCTAAGCAATATGCTCCTTTGGACAGGGTCAACAATAAAGAGAACTTTAGCCACTTAAAAAAAGATCTGCCTAAATCAATATCAGTTTAAGTGTATGCTATGTTTTAGGGGTGTCACGCTTCTCCAAATCCACCAGTTCCGTATTGATTTGTCAATTTGATTCAATTTTTAATTTAAACTTAATTTTTTTAGCACTGATATCGGCGTTATTGTTAGACAATTTGGATTTGTAAAGATCAACAGATTAAACAATTTGTATATGGGGTGAAAATACATTTATATAAATTCAGGCATGGGTAAAAATGAACTAATTGTGGGCGGGCAGCAGGTGAGAATAATATAACACATACAATACAATAATCGGCTTATTTGCTGGAGAAATCTGAAATGAAAATGACTTGCGCAGTGTTTTTTAACACCTATATCCACTAATACAGTAATATCAAGCCTAATCAGCTGGCAGGATTTTATTGTGAAAACCTACGACAACCCTTTGTTTGCACATCCTGCAAAACAATGGGATGTCACTATCAGATCTGACAGCAAAGTAGGGAAGTAGGCCAGCTGCTGGCTAAATTTGATGACAAGAAGGCCAATGAAAGATACCAAATTGCTGACAGTACATTGTTGAGTTCTGGGAGGATTGCCGATTCTGCCTCTGATTTCAATTATTAAAATTGAAAACTCATTTTCATTAATTTTTGACTGTGACGCTCACACTATATTTAGAATATTTTTCACTGCTTTACTTTTAAACCAACCACTCTCCACGGGTGAAATAAGGAATTCTACCCCACAGAACGTGGGACTTGCTGGTCTACCGCTGCCGCAACTGTTTAGTTTGTTTGTGTTATCGTGTGACTTCGGTGAACCAGAACTTTTAAAACACCAAAGTCAGAAATTGACTGTAGGCAATGCACTGACTATCGACAAGCAGCTCCTACAACCCCAAATCAAATAATCCAAACTATCCCTGTAATAGCAGAGAGCTTTGTAAAGAAAAAAAAAAAACATAAAATGGAAAAACTGTGTTGTTGCCACAACTTTTGGCTCAATTTTGCATCTGCAATGTTCAAAACGCTGCCTTAAAAGCTTACTGTATATATATTTCAAAGGAAGAATGCAGAGAGAAACAGATATCTGAGAAGCACAGAGAGAAAAAGAAAGAAAGATTTGGCCATTTCTGCAGGGAATGTGATGGTTGGTTGACACAAACACAAGCTTCGCCTAGCAAAACACTGCAACCAGCCCCCTGCGGAGAGCTTGGGACTGTGATAACCAAGCAAGAGAACGGAGAACAAAGGGAAATGAAAAAGCATGAATATATCAGGAAGAAAGCTAATTGACTCCAAAACACTTGCAAGGAGTTTTGGGTTCGTGAGCTCCCCTCGCATGCCCTCCCTTCTCTGACTGTGCTCGCATTCCTCAACTTATAACCTCCAACTCTTCCTCTCCTTTTATGTTCCTGCTGTATTCTCTTTCTTCACCACAGTTCAATGTCCAATTTTTGCTGCCTGTTTTGATCTTTACACAAACACAGCTACAGAAATCAAGGTTTCCACTCAGCCTACCTGTGCTACTGACCTCCTTCACATTAGCCACACAACATGCAGACAGACTGGACTCTGGCCCCACCCTGGCCCCCTGCTGCTGCACTGTCCCAGACAGGGTGTCCTGGCCTGGCTCTACCCCAGTGAGCAACAACCTGGTCTCAGCCCTGCACACCAGATTGACTCCGTCTGTGTTAGCACCCTGTTGGGTAATGCAAATAAAGTCCATCTGCTAATTCTAATCCATCTACCCTCCATTGATGTACAGACACAGACACACATGCGTTTGTGTGCAGCATGTGTGGCATAAACAAACTTCTGAGGGATGAGATCATGTCCTATCTGATGGAGCACAATACTGGAAATGTGATTAATTGATACCATCACTGTTGTTATGAAGCCTTTGTGCGTCCTATCACCTGATGATCAATGATGATAAAAAATAAATGGCAAGCTGCTGTTGCAGAATCTCTAAACAGATTCTCGTCCCGCAGGGTAGACACATACACAGCAACATCCTCCGAGATAACAGCAGCCACAGGAATTAAATTGCATGACAGAGCAGACACACGCACACACACACGCACAGGTAGACAAACACACATGCATGCGCACAGCAACCACAGTGACTCGTGCGCTTCCAACGAGTACGCGCAAACGCATCTACCGAGCCCAAGGAAAAACATGAAAAGAGATCGAATTTGAGTGTAAACATGGAGAGGGAGGATCATGAGAACTCAGCAGTTTGGGGATGCTAAGAGATTAGCTGTGCTTAAACAGAGCAGAAACATGTACTAAATATGCTGCAGAGTAGTTAAGCTAATCGCACACATCCTGGGGATTAGCCCATATACTTGTGTTCGGGGAACCCTGGCAAGTCAAAACAGTAAACACATTAGAGGGCAGAAAACAGAGTCACAGACAGAGGATGCACCGTCACCACGAGGAGAAAACAAAAGGAAATCATCACCTCTGCTTTTGAGGATGCAGTAAAATAGGAGGGAATGAGCCCTTCGAATATAGGCCAAGTGTGCACTGCATGTGTGCACGTGTGCATTTTCTTGTGTAAGTGTGCACTTAAAATTTGCATCTTTTTGTGTTGGTGCTCAAGTGGATGCAAAATAGCTCACACTGCATGAGCACAAGTGTGAGTGTGTGAGAGGGAGTGGAGTCGGTGTGTGCCGAGCCCCTGACTTTGCACATCTCACGCATGCTGGATGAGTTCTTTCCCTATAATCTCATTTAAACCCCCTTCACACACCATAATTCAATTCTCTCTTCTAGACAATGACCATGTCATCTTAATCTGGCAGGTAGATTATACAGCATCCCACACAAGACTGCTAATGCTGAGGAAACGGCTCGGGCTATTGTAAGCTCCTTCAAGGTTGGATGGGCTGCTATAGATTGCTTTAGAGGATTGCTTCTGCCACTCATGTTTTCCACCACTGCTTTCTTGCCTTTAATCTGAAGAAGTCTTTTTCCCTCATTTCACCACTGGGGAATCCTGCTCATGTTTTCTGTGGGTTTGATTGGTTAAACTTCAACAACCCCAATGACATGCTGCTCTGAATGTTTTACCCTGCTCATCTGTTTCCTTACATGCGATGCAGCTTCTGAATATTCATTAGCCCTTTTCAACAAGAGCCACCAATGTGTGGGCCTCTCATCACAGGGAAGCATCTAACCCTGCAACATTACACGATCGCGCTGACCAAAAGGCAGACCTGTTGTAAACACTTGCAGGTGTTGATGCGAGGAGCCATGGTGAGCTGCTGGAGATATCGAGCTGGCAGAGCTCACATCTAGCTTACGAGATACAGCTCCCACGAGAGGTAAGTGGGTAATTGAGCCAAAACAAAACCAGCTAATAATCTGTATTTCTACAAATCCTGCGTGATAGTGAATCAGATATAATTAGAAATTTTAATTACTGTCAGTAATCAGCTAGAACATTGAGAT
This sequence comes from Lutjanus argentimaculatus, assembly GCA_034769285.1. Classification (NCBI taxonomy): domain Eukaryota; kingdom Metazoa; phylum Chordata; class Actinopteri; order Lutjaniformes; family Lutjanidae; genus Lutjanus; species Lutjanus argentimaculatus. The sequence continues at coordinate 17,019,432 of JAWZSL010000017.1, forward strand.
AAAATGGCAGAGTGGCAGGTGTGAGCACACTGGCTGTCTGGCTGTGAGGACCTGATGCCGCCCGCATCAGGTCTCCCCAGCGTGCTCAATCGGATTAGAGCTAAACCATCCAGCCATAACAGGGCCTATAAGGCCTCCTTCATACCTTAACCACTTATCCTGCCTTGATCCACCCAGCAAGGTTTCCTAAACACTGGGCACAACAGCCCTGTTTGCCTTGAGGGGTGTGTGTGTGTGTGTGTGTGTGTGTGCAGAGGGGTAATTTTAGGTGTAAACACAGAAAAATAAAGCCAACTGATTGTATTTTTACACCTAAATTATCAGGTATATGTGGATTTTCTAAATGTGGGTAAACCTACTAAAAATAGGCCATTGACTCCTTTCCCATTAGAGGAGTTTGCCTTTCTGTTTTTTTCTGAAAGCCAAGACTCAACTCATATCTGTGCAGGAGACCAGAATGACATTTTTAAAAGTCTCTGTGTCTTCAGCTCTCAGTACTTTTGTAGCTTCTAACTGAATCTCTGTGGTTCAAAGATTAGTTTCTCTCTCCTGCATCCCTTCAGGGCTTTTTACACTGCATATCTTTAGCCCAAGACTAAGGATCGCCATGGACTAAGAGTTAACCCAGGGATAACTTAGTCCCCTTTTGATCTGGCCTGGGTAAAATGTCAGTTTGTACAGCAACTGATCTCTTAGCCCCATTTCACACTGGTAGCTTTTAACCCTGGGTTTAGTCGATTTTCAGAGGATAACCCGGCTCCAGAACAGAACCAGAAAGCCCTAGACTAAAGTCGGGGTTGTCTCACTTTAGAACGTGTCAGGATTGTGACTGTGTGAAAGCATTCTTAGCCTAGGGTTAACAGCTCTCTCAGTCTGGTGCTAAGTGTTGTTTCATATTTACTTTCAGCTAGATAGGAGTTAAGTTATTAGCTAATGAAAACCCAATATTTCCTGATTTTGCTGCTTCAAAATACAATCTTTTGAATATTAAAATGTCGGGGGACTTTTACTGTGAAGAATTTATAGTGAATGAATGTGTTTATCCACCGTTTTACAGCCACTTGACTCAAGACAAGTGCGTCATCAGCTAAATACACACAGATGCAAACTCCGCCATGCTGGGCTGATGCACCAAGTCAAACCAAGTCAAGCCAAGCCAGGACATGTGTATGGAAAAGGCGCAAAGAGTCGTAGAAGTTACAGATGGAGGAAAAAAGCCAGATGCTGGTGAGTGTTGGTGGGTTTTTTTGTCCAGTAAAAAGCAGCTTTTGTGGTGAATCACACATAAAATTGAAGAAATTAAGAGATTATGATCCTATGTGTAAACAAATCAGTCATGTGGACATATTAGCATTCTAACAAGCACCTCTTGAGAGAATCTGCGTCTGCTATCCAGCCCTGCGTCATGCTGACCTCAGTCTAAATGCTGGAGCTGGAGCGTCAGGATCACAGTAACATTAATGAATTGTGATCCAGGCCAATGTTACGAGAGAGATGGGAGACAGGATTACACTGTTAGGTTGCCTACATGATTTTACCCCTCCTTAAATCATGGGTCAGATTCTCCTGACGCAGTCCAGCTAATGAAAAGCAGAGAGCCAACAACATTAGTAAAAAGAATGGCACAACAAACAAACAGATACCAGTGCAAACAAAGAACCACACAATGAAAATAGCATTAAAGTCCAACCACAAACCTCTGGAATATCGTAAAGAATAGACAGTGGGTGCAGACAGTCATGAAATTTGCTTATTTTGTGTGAGACCACAACAAGTCACACTTTAAATCATTAGTTTAGCTCTCACTGAGTTCTAAAGCTGTTTTTTTCTATCAGCACATAAAAGCAACATCTGCTCTTCAGTCGTCAAAGAGTTTGGCTGCTTTGACTGTTAGAATACAGTACTGAGAGCTTCTCAAAGGCTCCATGAACTGTTGAGCTATCATTTCAGGCGGGGGTTCTCAAAGTTCTGATGACTGATAGCCAATTTAGAGAGCCAGCATATGACTGAGGGCTGCACAGGAAAACTCATGAACCTCTTTGTGATTGGTCTCATTATGGCATTTGAAAAAAAATCCTTGAGCACCAAATTCACCTGTTCACAGATGAGATGAGCAGATCACTTTATCTGTCCCATGGTTCGACGCAGTACAAGTGTAAGAGCTGATCTATTTTTCCATTATTCTCCTCAGCCATACAGGGTTTTTTTCTATGTTGGCGTTTCCATCTCACTTCTGCGTTAAACTGCCGACTCGTCCACTGAAATACAGCACTAGCTCTAAAGACAGAACATAATTCCTGTGACACTCGTGAGGTGCCACTAGTTGGCCTGCAACCAGTAGCTTTCTACAAGTCTCTTGATAGGGGGGTGCAGTTTGATACAGTAGCTGAGTACATATCTGCTAACACGTTTTTTTCCCAGGTTTCTCTAGCCATCTCTTGGCGTCCTCCCATTTTCTTGTTTCTCCCAGGAAACTCCTGTAATTTGCATGGCTCTCAAGCTTTATTATCAATAATTCTCATAAATGGAGGCCCGTTCAAGATGCAAAAGCATGCATTGCACCCTTAGTTATTATTATTATCTTGCACTCTCAGTTGAAATTTGAATAATAAATTCTAAGTGAGAGGTGGCAGGTCTGGTGCATGGACCGTGCCTCTCCATGCACAGTTCTGAAACAGCTGTGCCAGTCACAGTTAAACGTGATAACAGCATGCTGTCGTTTTTCAGGTGATTTAATGAAGGTAAATGCAGCGAGCGGCCATGCATAACGCCCTGCGTTGTGCTGCAGCACTTTTCAGAGGCTTTTGATTTATCAGCATATCCTGCTGCCTTCAGGTGCTGCAGGAATTTCGTGAACTGAAGGAGAAGCATTTCAAACAATAGAAAACAGCAGCTGTGGACAGCAGATACCTGTCCACACTCCCCCGGTGTGGAAAAATACCTAAAGGTTGGCAGGTACATGAGTAGCTAAATGTAGGCTAATAAAAGTTAAAGTTTTAAAATGGAATAATTAAACATCCAGCATGTATTTCGTTCAGGGGCTGCACAAAATGACTCTGCGGGCCATCTTTGGCCCGTGGGCTGCACTTTGGGTACACCAGCCAAACACCATTGAAGCACCGTCTGCTTGAGAATATGCCAAACTGTGATCCAAGCACCTACATACATCTTGTGGCATTACTGAGCTGAGGCAGTGATCACATCAATGGAGTCTACTTTCATCCTTTGAGCGTTTGTCTCTTCAGAAGTAGATTTGACTGTGGAGCAGAGGTTCCTCCTGCCTCCAGGCAGTTCCTGTGGAGGTCTTCTCCTCCTCTGATCAATCCCCCGCGCCCCTTTGTGGGTCGTCCAGCAGGCCAGCCAAGCAGACAGGCTAAGTCAGACATGCTTTTCGCTTACTTTCGTCTCCCTCTGTTGACCGGAGGGAATGCTCTCCAGCTGGACTAAGTTTGCCTCCCTTCTCTTTATCTCCTCTGTTGCAGACTGCAGTTGTTTTGGGTGACACACTACTGGATTGTCTCCGCCATGTGGATGTGAATATGGATGTGTGCACTGAGGGAAAGCACCAGTATATCATAAACCTCAGAGGAATGCATCATGTCTCTCTGCAGAATACGTCTCTATGTGCATGTCTCCATTGTGAGCTCCTTGGAACAATGCAGCCAGTGTGAGCCAGCACTGTAAAGTGGTCTGTGGTGCGACCAGGTGTCTCCTGAGTTGATCCCAGGGGTCCCATGTCAAGATATGCCTTGATATCCTAACACCTCTCACTGCTTCCAAGGAAGGAGGATATGGTAAGCAGGGGGCACATCAGGCAACTTGAGAGGCCCCTGAAGATCACATCTCGCCACAGAGGCATGCTAAACACACAGAAAGTCATCTGTCTGATTTTTCATACTTTTACACACAGACTCTGTGGAATCAATGTGTCTACAGAAGGATATATTCTAGGCAACTATGTACAAAATACGGCGGTGCACTGATTAAATTGTCATTTGACACACAACACACTATTTCCAGCCCTGTCTCCTAGAAATTGCCTTCATATACAAATAATTTGCAACAGCAAATACAATTTGAGAGAAGCATAATGATGGCAGAATTACATTTTCTACTAACAAAATGAGGAAATGCTCTTAAAGGAGTGACATGTAGCAATTGTGCATGTAAAAATGAGAACAGCAGTCCAATAAATAGGTTGAAATCCTATTGAATATACTATCTATGGTTATCTATAAGTTATTTCCCCCCACCCCCAACTCCCCTGACTGGGGGAAGCTCAGGCAGGCTGCAGGAACAGTGTAAGACAAGCGCACCATCATAAACTGATAATAACAAGCAACGAAGAGTCCAACATTGTAATTTGATCAACTGTTTGTAACTGTAAATTGTCTGTCAAAGTAAAGTTAAGCTCCTTCTCCTAAAAACAAAAGCCCACTGTTCTGAAAATACACACTCTGGACTTTGAGTTCAGTGACTGCCTCTCTTACTGCCACCACAAACATCTACACCTTCTGCAAGATTATCAAGGACTTCTTACGTCTCACTCACTCATTCAGCAACCATTCAGCTTTAATTTGAACTCTAATTAACATGAAACGGGCAAACAAGAACAGTTATTCCAACCAGGAACAGAAACAACGTGTCTGTTGCATTGATGTCAGAGGAGCACATCATGGTCATTTTATGATTTATTATAGTAAATATATTACAGATTTCTTCTTTAACCAAAGTGCTTTTTTGACCCTGGTGTCACAGACCTCCACTTTGTAAATCTACGCAATCACAATGTAATTACAATTTAGTAACATAGAAATGTAATTTCAAGGAGACAGAATTTCTATTTCAGGACACATCTACACTTATTTCCATTGCCTACTGAAATCTATTCAATAGATTTATAGCTACTAATATACCTGATTCTTTTTATGATTACAAGATCGCCCTGCCATTTTATAATAAAGCTCAGTGAATTTACAAGTGTATATATTGTACATGCTATTTCATGTTCTGCTGCCAATGCTAGTAAGCCAGTGTGATTCATTACTGTAATCTCCACCGAGAAATGAAGGCACTTGATCTACCCAGCAGCCAAAGACTTGAAAATGGATCTGAATAAATTCCACATTAATTTATCTATGTCCCAAACAGTTTCTGTCAGCATCCACTATAAAACATTATAAGCAACCCAAAAAATACTGCTGCTTTGCCAGTCTTTTCCACTTTGAGCGTCAGGTAAATGGATCATGCCATTTGGTGTGTGAGCGGGTCTTTGATTTTAAGATATTAATCCAAGCCTGTCTTTGTACTTGCGCTTTGCTGGTTTTTCCAGATGGAAACTGAAATAACCTCAATCTCTTTCCTTCGGAGAACTTTTACTGTAGTCGGAAACACTATTTTTTAGTTAATGTATACTCCATTTCGCAGTGTTCTTAAATTGGCAGCATTTGCCGTCTCCATCAAGTTAAACTGAGGAATACATGGCTTGCAGACATCTAAATTAGGTCTGTATGCCAACCCAAGTTACCAGGTTTTATCCTCATCTACTGTCCCCTATATTTAAAAGGACAAAGCAAGGTTCTCATGCAGAGACAGGGGTGTGCTGTATAGAGAGGAAACAGGGCTGTGTTTGGAAGGACATGGCTAAATATAACCTCCCCTCTCACCTCCCATTCTGTGTCTGCCACCAGTTTTACTCAACCGAGGTCCCAGTTGCACCCTAGTCATAACCAAACAGACAGCTGGCAGTCAGTTATGTTCCCACACTTCCCACACGAGCAGGGTCCCTCAGCACCTAGCAATGTCAAATGCACCATTCAGATACCCCTAAATATTTAATCAGGACAAGTAGAAGGCAATCTTCTACATCCACTAGCATTAAACATTTAATACCCGACTGACATGATATCTAGTCAGCCGAGACTTAGTCAAGAGACGCGTTTGATGAAGGGCTGCAGACACTCATTCTCTTGTTAGTAAAATTACACAAAGACAAATTCCACGGGAAAAAATACAGAACACTTTGTCAAGCGTAGGTCAAATTCAAGGATCGGACACACCCCCACACAAACAGGCACGCTCAAAAAAAACACACACACAAACTGGCAAAGGTAAATCTCTCTACAAACATATATCATCCGTGAGAGGTGAAGCACGGAGGAGGCTTGTGAATCCCATCAGTCATGGCTTTAGACTAAGGTTAAAAGCGGGACAGGGCAGCCACTGTCAGTGTGCACAAACCAGCCAAGGACAGAGAGGGAGGGCTGAGGGCAATATGCTGTATACCATAAAGCTATATAACATCCACACAAGGGCAGAGTTTGTTATGACACTGGTAGATGACAGCTGTTGATACAACAGACCACAAGGAGTTAAAGCCTTCCCAATTAAAGGGGAACCGATTTTACACATCAAAGTCTGTTTACAGGTCATGGGCAGCACTATGGGCTGTGCAAAATCAGAAGACTCTGAAAAATTTGGAGGTTTGGAGTTTGAAAGAATACCCCCTTCTCCATACAACTGTGCTGGCATGGCTTCAATTGGTTTGACTCGGCATGTCAGTCCAGCACGGCAGGGACTTGCATCTCCATTATAACAGGGCTAGCTGCCAGAAGGTGTGTCTTTTAACTGAAGAGTGAAGTGACTGTAAAACAGAAAATAAACACTTTATTTTCTATTAATTCTTTTCAATATGTCTGCTTGAGGCTAGCAGCTCGAGGCTGCATCAGCCAAAACTAGTCAATGATTTATATTTAAGACCTGGATACTGAACCCAAAGATGGTACTCTATTTGCTCCACTAGAATTGCTCGCCTGGTTTTCTATCTTCTGGGTTTACTTCCGGAGCATACGGTCCACTGAATATACGCAGTAGTGTTTCTTCTGCTGGTCTCACCTGTGAGTTTCCGCTCAGCCCATAGGATTTACATTTTGATGATGTCACTACTTTTGAAATTTCTTTTCTCAGCTCCAGGAACATTTCACAAAAATTAAACCTCCATGGATTAAAAATCATAATAGACAGAGTCATAACTGACATTCCTTCTATAATGGTGGCTTTATGTTGGGGCAGCTGTAGCTCAGTAGGTAGAGTGGGTCATCCACTACTCAAAGATTGGCTGAACACGATATTGTGTCAATATGTGAGTGAATGGGTGAAAGTGACTTAGTTGTAAGAGCGCTTGGAGGAGTCAATAAACTAGAGAAGCGCAGTATAGATGCAGTCTGTTTACCATTCATTTGCTGCAATACCGCAAGTGGCCGCTGAGCAAAGTTGGAAGCACCGCTGAGGAATAATGTCACATGTGCTGGCTTGATTTGACCCAGTTTGACTCAACATCAGCCCAGCTGATGTCTTTTAACTGATGACTCAAATGTCTTAGGTCAAGCAGCTGTAAGATGATGAATAAACACTTTTCATGTCTTTAAAATTTGACTCAGCATGTCCAAAAGTGCCAATGGAAAAGCTGTGCAGGTTTCTCTTTATACATCCATGCTTCTAGCATAACACATCAGAATCTCTGACTGAACTGTTGGCGGTCAAGTTGCATTGTGGATAACAGGCACGGGGTTTTGACAATGAAGAGGAATGTGTCTCACAGAAAATATATATATCTGGTTCTGCTGCATTGATTTTGATTCTGTTCATCATGAGCCTGAAAATATTATTGGAGCACAAGACTAAATTTGTGGAGTAGTCCTTTAATGAATGCTGATCTGGTTCATTCTCTGTCTCTATTCTGAAGTACATGACTGACTGCATAAAATTACATGTTGGAAATGTAAACTTATTAGCTGAGATCAATAGAGAATTTGAGTTGACTTGTTTGCAGTCAGTCCTGTAGCCCGGTGGTTAATGGAGCAGGCACATGATGCTGAAAAGGCATCAGGGGGCAGTGGTTGCAAATTTGTTCTGCAATGAATCGACTGTCAGGTACTTGCTGAATATATTCAGTGCATCAAGAGAATGAATTATTGGGCTCCTAATTTTGCACATGAACATGAGAGCAGCATGAGTTTAGTTGCTGGTCTGCACACGTCGCCGGTGTCTGGAGGAGGATGGTGTGTGTGGTCCAAGTCAATAGTATCAAGTGGTGTTGTGCAAACACACGTATACAGTATATACTATACATACAAACACACACACACTGATACAGATGCAGATACTGGAGGTGACCCAGCGCAGTGACAGGGTGGGACGTGACTTGATTAAGAATGGCGAGGTAAGAGTGATAAAGTACCATCTAAATCCACCCACATCCTGTGACCCTGCAATAAGTCAAACACCAACGACAGCCACGCACACCATAAATAATGCTGTCTGATGTCAGGCTGAGCAGCCCTCCCTCTGCTCAGGTTTAGATTCATTGTTTGACTAAATGTAAGACTAAAAGTGGAAAACTTTGCTTTCGGGAAAACACACACAGAGCAGACATACCCCACATAGCAACTAATAAGATGCTAAAGGCAGCTAAATCTAACTTTCTGTTCTCTATTTTCATGCTCTCCTGGGCCATATGCACAGACATTGAGGCAAACACAAATAGCGCACACGCTGAATTCTAGCTTGTGATAATTCATGCAATCACACTCGAACCCATGAACACATCATGTGGGGTTAATAGAGCAGGTGTCCACTGCAGAGCTCCCTCTGCACCCTTGGCTCCTGAGCCAATATTCGGGGCTAATTTGAATAAAAAAAATCTGCAAACATTTGCTGGACCATTCAGGCTAATGTTCAATCTGCTGCTCTTTGACACAGTGCCACCAGGCAACTCATTTCCATTCCTGAAGCCTGCATCGCAGTGTCATATGGCGGGACTTGAGAGGGGAAATGAGTAAAATTGGGCGAAGAGGAAAAGGAAAGAGGACGGGAATGACGTGAGGTTTGAAGAAAATGCTTGAGTATTCAGCTTGGAAAATATTGTGACTCGTACACGCAAATGTGTCAGCAGAACATCATCAAGGTCAAGGCAGAAAATAGAAATCGGTTACTCTTTAAACAAACCGGCACAGGTGCAGGAAAGTGCAGGAAAAAGCACAAATATTTGACAGAGAAATAATGGTGTGGAAAATACATAAAATTGCAGGGAGAGTCTTGCGTTTTGGGTAAACACTCACCACAGGTACTGGCATTCTCGAGATGCTCTAGTAGAAGCACACAAACACATATATATATCCATCTGAGCTGATGTGTAAATGTCTTACATACACAAGCTCGCATCTCCCAACCTCCCAGCACATAAAAAGTGCAACAGAGAGGCAAACAGACAACAGTAGTATAGTCTCTTTTTTGGAAAAGTAATAACTGAGAAGAAGCAGAAAAACACGCTCCCAAGATGATATACTTTTGCTTTTATGCATAGCGAGAGTTTCCACTCAATTTCCTCCTCTTATTTCGGCACCATCCTGAAGATAATATCTCTCACTGTCTCTTTCTCTGTTCCAAAGGCATGATGAGGGTTGCATAAAATTAGCTGCTTTGACAGGGGGAACGTGTCTGGGGGCAACATGGAGGACCTTGTTTCCAAAGAGTCCCGACACACTCCGCTCAACCCCCCATATCCCCGAGTAACAACACAAGATCAGATAGAGGGGCCCGTTTAAAATAGCACCCCACAGACACTCTTCTGAAGATTTGAACCACCAGCAAAAAAAAAAAAATACAGAGCAGAAAATTATGAACTCCGCGCTGACATTTTCGACAAGCTCGGTCTTGTCTTGTAGGTTTCTCCTGCCCAAAATGAATTATGGATGAAGTTTATGTATTGTGAATATATTTAAGCTATTTTGAGCGTTGGGACAAACCTCTATTTTGAGGGGGCTTTGATTTTTACTCTTCAATTATGCTGGGAAATGGATACGTCAACTCCATTAGATGGAAGAGTTTTTTAATACTAATCAAACTACACATGATTCTTATTTAGCTTTGATTTAGACACATCTGATAGCAATATTATTTAATGAATTTTTCAAAAAATAGAAAGCTTACCTGTGCTTGAGCAGTATTCCTAGCCTTTTTTAAAACCAGGAAGAGAGACAGGTGTATTGCTGATCCTTTTCATGCCTGATTAAATCATGTTTTTGTAAAAATTTGACTGAGTTGACAGGAATTTGGGACTATATGGGGCCAACATTTTCATAAGAAAACAACAACTTACAACAAAAATTATTATATTAGCAGATTATTGTAGAGCTGCAACAATTAATCGATTATTATGTGCCTATTAAATTAATTGCAAACTATTTTGATTATCAATTAATCATTCTGAGTCTTTTTTTTAATTAAAAAAGTAACCAAATTCTCTGATTTCAGCTTCTCAAATGTGAGTATTTTCTGGTTTCTTCACTCCTCTATGGCAGTAAACTGAACATTTTTGGGTTGTGGCCAAAGCAAGACATTTGAAGACGTCATCTTGGGCTTTTGGAAAACACTGATCAACATTTTTCACCATTTTCTACATTTCAAGGACCAAACAGTCAACAAAATAATCGATTTTTTAAATGACTGAATTGTGACAGGATTAATTAATTGATCAATGATTTACAAATTAATCAAGAACAAAAATAATTTTCAGTTGCAGGCCTACATGTTTACACCTATGTTGTCAGTAGGTATTGTTAGTTTTTACATTTTTTTAAATGCACTTTTAATTTGTCTGATGTTGTGAATTCTTGTCTGGGACAAGGGTGTTTTTAGGGACAGAGCAAGGTTAGAAATTAAAAAAACATAATGCAAACCAAAACATTGCTGAAACTACATATATTTCATATATATAGAAATCCTTAAAGAATCAAAAAAGGAATTACTCTAGTGTTGCTCGTTTTTAAAGTTGTTTTTTGTAGGAAAATTCTCATGAATGTGTGTTGTGTTGTTATTGCAGTCAAAGTGGAAACAGAAGCTCTTGTCAAAAAAACACAGAGGTGAATCTGTCATCTCGTACCCTTCATGCACTGAAAACAGACAGGTCAGAGCCTTAAATGCTTCATCTACTCGCTGGTATCCCAGTCCAATTACAACTCGTCCCACCAAGCCCTTTCTTTCCACACTCTCACGGGCTGTCAGATTCCGATATGGAGGGCGTTGCAATATTGAAGGTCGGTCAGTCTGCGCACTTAACCTCATTTCCCAACACTCTGCTCTGCCTCTCCCAGAAGAGCCTTTTGATTGGTGTCCATTTGAAAAGCGGGCTTTGGGTTTGACGGGAGGGGTACGGAGGGTAGGGGAGATCAGAGCAGCCTCGGAGTAGCCTGAGAAAGGAGCTTTTTGGAGCACGACTCCTGACTGCAGTCAGTTATAATGGTTTTCAATTAACCAAGGGAAAAGACTGAGAACTAATCTGGGCTAGCACAGGAGAACCAGTCATGCAATATTCATGTACACAAACTAATGAAAGCCCAGATTAGCCTACATATTTACATGGGGTGGTGCTGTGTCGTCCACACATTAAAGGAGCGTGCTGCCAAAGAGAAAAGAAAGGAAAAGACGAAGAAGGGGAGGATGGCACATTGGGAACTGGAATCAGACAGCGAAGAGATAATGAAGAGTAGAAAGGAGATCAAGAGAGAAGGAAATCAAGGAGTAAAAATGAGAGGTCAACGGGACACCAGGAAGACCTTGAACGAAAAGGAAATGGGATCATGAGATAAAGAGGTGAAGAAAAGCAAGAGGAGGTACGACTCCTCAAAAGAGATTAAGGATCATCTGCATTTTGCCTTTTCATCTGCCTTCACCGTAATCACTCCTCTCTGAAGGCAGACACCAGCCCCCACTCAAAATGACACCAATCTGAATGAGTGATCTTGACAAATTGGGCTGCGGTTGAAAAAGAGGATGCTCTTTTGACTGAGGAGAGGGGCTGCAGACAGTGGGGAGTCTACGGCAGGACAAAGATATAACTGTAATTGGCTGCTACACTCTCCTTCCCCTAATCTCCGACCACGGAGAGAGCGGCGAGTGGAGAAAATGGGACAGCGAGCACGAACAGATTGCCACAACAGCAGAATGCTCTGCGACCACGAATTTCAATAATGTCTGAAATGTTATGTGCATGCATCAGAACAATATGGGAAATTCATCCGTAATCCTTAGTAGGTCACAAAAGACTTAAAAGACTTCAAAGCTGGATTAATGTGTGACTGGACATACCAATTCCACACTGGGTAACTTCTTACCAAGCATTAACATTGTATGTCAAACAAGAAGCTAATCGTGGGTTTAGTTTGAAAATATCCTTTGACCTTTTGTAGAGGTCTCAGAATTAATTTTATGCTCCACAGATATCTAATTTTATGCTTTTACGGACTTACACATTTGCAGAATAATGGAAATGTCCTGATATTTTTCTTCACTTAGGAAACCAGTGAGCCTGATGTGCTGCAAAATGTTCTGAGTTAACTGCCTGCTTCTGTTTCATTTCATGTCCAGTGTATAAGGTGCTTGTGTACATACGCTGATGGGCTTACAGTTGCACAAATCGATTTTTTTTTTCAGTTCCGATCCAATTCCCGATATCTGCAGATACAGACACGATACTGATACCAGCTCTGTTTTTCTTGAAGTAATACTGCTCTTTCCATCAACCGGACAGTTTTAGATTTTCCCATCACAGACAGACTCGCACGGTCACTATAACACTCACTGCATGCTCAGGAAGGCACAGTAGCAGAGACTGTATCTTCACAAAGTTCGGTATAAGCACCAAAACCCTTGTGAATTTTCATCTCAGCACCAGTGAGAATGTCCTGACAGACTGCATCACAGTGTGGTTCAGCAATCTGACTGCACAGGACTGCATACTGCTTCAGAGGACTGAAAAGACAGCAGCAAAAATCATCATCAACGAGCTACCACAACTTCACAACATTTACACCACTCTCTGCAAAAAGGAAAGCCCAAAACATTAAGCATCATCTCATGATCATGAAATCACACACCACCCGACTCATTAACAGTGTTTTTTTCCACAGGCAGTCAGGTTGCTGAATGACTTATGCATTCATATGCCAAAATTGTTGTATTTAACTTATTGTATACTGTGTATATAATGTATGGGTCTTGCTTGCATACTTCACATTGTTGTGATTGCCTTACGTGTTTATGTTTATGTTGTGCATTATATTAGCCAGAGCACAAGAATTTCTCTCTACTTTTAATTCACATGACAATTAAGTTGAACTTGAACTTTATGATTACTAGTGGTAGTAGTAGTAGAGTAGTAGTAGTAGTAGTAATAGTAGTAGCAGTAGTAGTAGTAGTAATACATGAGGCTCAACTGAACTTCAGTCTGGAAAGCATGTGTAGTTTGTGTAATGTAACCTGTATAAGGGCATCCTTCAACCTTGGAGGGGAGCTGTAGGATTGTGGCTTGTGACATTCACATGTGCAGATAGTTGGCTATCATTGCTGAGAGTTTACGTTTGCTGTTTCGTGTTTCAAAAATGCAAATGTTACAGGTTGATACCACCAGGCACGGCTGCATTGCGTTATGGCTGCGTTGCATTATGGCTGCGTTGGGTTACAGCTGCATTACTTCCTCCAGACCTGACTGTCGCAATTCAGTACAAAGCTTGGGATTCCACCAGCAGTGCTGCAGCGCGTTCCAGAAGCAGCTTTCCACTGCTCGCTCAATAATTTTTTGATGGATGCCGCGTCAATCTGGACAAAGCAGATCGAGTGGGTGCCGTCAGAAAAACAGACCAAAAAAGACTTTTTAACAAAGTAGTCTACTTATCCATAGTAGTGGCACAATAAGCAAGAAAAAAACAATCAAACAAAATCTGATCAAATCAACAAAATTAGGCAGGTAAAACACTCACTGCGAACGCTTCTGAAACACTGCTGGTGAGTCATTATTGTTACACCATGAGTGCTGGTACATTTCTTAACTTAAGCTGTAGAGTAGCAGAGTAATTTGGATAATTTTTTCCTTATATGCAAATATTGCTTAGCATTGTGTTAACAAATAAAAAACATGTGGCGTTGTGGAATTTAGCTTGGAATGCAAATCATTGATGCAAGTCTGATATCCGATGGATGCCTTATGTCAATATCGGGTTCCAATACCGATGTCGGATCGGATTGTTTCCATCTCTACTTACTGTAAAATGCAACGCAGAAAGAAGACAATTTCTAGCTGATTTGAGGAAAAACTCATTCTCTTGTTTCAAGGACCCAGAGAGACTAATGAATTCACAGTTCTACCAATGTGCTGGGCTAGCAAGTTCTCCCCCCACTCGTCTCTACCTGCCTCAACTTTCAGAAATGAAATGTGAGAAATGGGCCAATTTACAGCTAAAGGCTGTTTCTTCCTAAGAGACGCCGACATAAAGATGGAGTACAGATGATATGCAGAGGTAGATGGGGAGAGATGAGGGGTTTGAATTTAGACAGAGAGAAAAAAGGAAGGAAAAGATGTGAGACAGGAAAGCAAGACGTTGGCACTAATATGAGTGTCATCTCTGAGGGTAGACAGAAGTGCTTGAATTGCATTTTTGGCCTTTAACTCCTCTATACAAAGAGACTGCAGTTGAAGAGCAGCTCTTGATCTTTCCAATCAGCTACCATGACAAGAGCTGCTCAGATATTCAACAAGCAGAAACAAAAGAGGATGTCAGCATGAAGAAGTTTGCTACACTCCGAGAAGTTTTTGAGAGAAAGATATGAAGAAGTTGGAAGAAGCAGGCAGAACAAAGGAGGGACGACAGAAACGAATATGAGAGGTCCTCCGCCATCTGTTCGTAATTATGTCTGGGGTCCACACTGCAGCTGAAATAGCCCACCATTTCCAAGGGTAGTGCCACGGCTCTGTTACAATATCTCATCACAATTCTCCTTCATAAGAAAAGCATGATGCAATTTATGTTCAACGAGTCACGTGTGCGAATTGTCGCCTACAGACAGCAACAACATATGGAGGTCTTAGCCGTCTGAAGACGTGTCAAAACCAGGTCTTTGTTTTCCATAACACATAACTACATTTTTGTTCTAAATTAATTTAATAATGAGACACCGACAGCCTCTTTGACAGACACAGTGGCAGTTTCAGTGGAATAAACTGCAGACTGACGGAGACAAAGCTTTCTGATTGCTCTAACATCACATCTGTTAAGCACAGCTTTGAGAGGATGAGACCAGGAGGTGGGTGGGCCGCTGGGAGGGGTATCATTTCTCGCCTCTGCCCCTCCCTCCCTTCCTCATGGGACCAGTTACATTTTCATTTGATAGGAACTGGAAAACCACCATCTGTAATTAGATTACAAATAGATAGATGGAATTGAGAAAAAAAAATCTTGGTTAATTAACTCAAACCATATTCTAATCAGGTTTCATAACTCCCCCTCCTCTTCAACAACCTCCGATCTGAATCCTTTCACAAATCCCCCAGGACTCACCATCACGCAAGCCAAGAAGAGACGGGCACTCAAACAAGATCATTTGACGCTAATTTCCCAAACAGGAAAGTACTTAAAGACGCGCTCTGATTGAGACAACTGAGCACGTGCATCAATAGCAGATGAGAAAAAAACGGAAGTAACAGAATGCACACTGCATGAAAAGGTTGAAAAACATCTTTCTGTCTCGTGTTGTTCTGTGTACGTTTCCTGAGATGTGCAGTTCCTGTGCAAGGGCGACAGTTTCCGTCATTGCAGGAAACGAGGACAGGGAATTAAATGAGTCTCTCTTTATGGGAATGGGGACAAGTGGCTGTGATAACAGTCAAAGAGGTGTCTCAGAAGGAGTGTCGCCCGCCACATTCGCATCTCCATTATCTGTCAACCTGCCAGTCCATCTGTCTGTTTGCCACACAGTGCACAGAAGACTGACAAACTCCATTTACAAAGGAAACATGTGTCACATGTGCTGTGCAATGAGGAAAAGCGACGCCCTAAACGTGCCGCACTGATCGGGAATTTTGCTATTGTTCAACATTTTTCATCAGTTTCTAATTATGACTCGTGTAGTAGAAATAAAGAATTCCAAAGTATTTCATCAAAGCTGTCTCGCAGACAGTCATCAGACTGACAGCTCAATCACGCAGCCATTACATTTGTCTCTCACTTTGATTAGAAATCCATTTCAAATGTCAAGTCGGTTTTTATTTTCCAGAACAAAGCGCACAGCATGAAGAAAAAGAAGAGAGGACAGACACCACTGAAACAAGAAGAGCAAGAGATTACATGTCAAACTGTTTCTCCACACTGTTACTTTGACATTAAGATATCCAAAGTTTTATTCCTCGGGAATCAACTCTTAATCCGTCGGTATAACAGGGCCTTTTCCGACAGTTTCTGACAGAATGTTTTGTAGATGAGAAAAGCTGTTGTACACCCAGGCTCAGGGAGTAACGGATTACATGTAACATAATTAAGAAGCAAAAAAAGCTAAATGCATTCCATTACAGTTATCGAAAATGGTGTCATCATCCATGGACTCCACCTACATCCGCCCTACTGTGCTGTGATTAGCTAGTTCTTGTTGCCTCAACGACTGTTGGCATTAATGTCTGTGTGATGGCCAGAGAGCCTTTTTAATGTTGTGAAAGGGTCTATTTTAACCATAAGCCATGATCTTTTCCTAAACATACTCAAGTAGTTTTTGTTCCGAACACTACTAGGGTAATTTTTGTGCCTAAACCTACCCACGTAAATTTTTGTGCTTAAACATTTAAAGGTTTTTGTGCCGACAAACACATTTTGTTGCTAAAACAGCCAAATAATTTTGCGCCCAAACCTAATCAAACTGAGATGGAAAAATTGTAAGTCAGCTAAGTCTAAAAAAAGAGGTGACTTACTGTGACATTTAGCCACACACGGGAAACAAAGTCTCCAGGGTGAGACTCCTTAGCTATGTAGCACAACTGCTAACATTAGCTACACTGACCAACCGCTAATGTTAGCTGCACAGAAATAAGTTAGCTAGCTAACCTGTCAATACACACCACTGCTGCAACTACGACTTTTACAACAGAAAAATATTTGGGGACATATGTGGTGATGCTGTGATAGTGACTGGGATGGCATGTGGGTAAAAACACCAAGTTTATGGCATTGAGTGTGATGTGTGAATAGCACATGTAAAGTATATTTAAATGTGCAGAATTACAACTATTAATCCAAACTTGCATTCACATGTAACAAAGGAAGGAATAGGTGGACAAACAATAAACCTAACAATGAACATAAAAAAATATGTTAGGCTGAGCAGTTTCACCAGTTCGGCGTTGAGAGAATCCAAATGTTACTATACTTTAATATTGTGATACTTGCATCACTGAGTACATTTTTTGATCAGTTAATTAGTAATGGTATCAGAACACATTTTTAAAGCAACCCTCCCAACCCTGTGTGTATTGTACCAAACACAATGCATCACAAGCTGACAGATTTGGTAAATTTCTATTGATTAAGGCCTTGAACCATGTAATTTCATCAACAGCAGAATCACAGCAACAGGGACAAACCGACTTATTAAATTAGCGTTTTTAGACACTGCCAAAAAGACACACTTCAAAACACCAACTGGCAGAGAAACACCCAACATTGTCAACAGATTTGAATTGTTCATTTGGGACCGAGAGCACGTTGGCACACATGGAGCACTGCTTTAATTTCTAAACACCTGCTCACTCTCTACTTAGTCCACAAAATACAACCAGCACAGAGCTTTTCCCCCTCTCCAACAAACAATCCTAGTCTGCCATTTCACTGAGAGTGGTACCACAGCCAACCCGTCTCCCCCGAGTGTACCCATGCATGTGTGTGTGCGTCAGAAGAGCCACCATCACAGCAGCCTGCACCTGCTCTGCCTCAGGCCCTACTCTGTTAGCTGGGAGCAGCAGCACGATGCATAGACGGAGGAATGAGGGGACAGAGTGATAGAATGCTGGGAGAAATGTTGGCGTAAATGTCAACAGCTCAGCTCGAACCAACTACAGAGCATTTGAGGACCTAATATGAATTCATATGAATTTCAAGCTGATAGCTGTTGAGCTTGTGTGCACTGCAACGCTATAAATAATACAATGTCCCAGTTGTCTGAGAGAAAATAAAACCCAGTGCTTCCAGGTAAGAAGTTTGTGTGCAAGTTCGGCTCTGCAGCCTTACATGAAACTGGTAAAGACAGGCAGCTTAGCCTGTCTGAGGGTTTCTACTGGCGGTCAGGGCCTGATGGACACATGCAGTGGTGTTCACTGACAGACTCGGGCATGGATAATTTCACATGTCCAAATGCCAGCCAGCATGGCTGTGTTACAATAATGTCCCCAGGGCACTGTTGTAAAACTGCACACTGCCCAGCAGCAACAAACGAGAAGCATTCAGTGTCTGTAAAGTATAATACATCCATTCATTATAACACGAGGCTCAGCAGTTTGAGTCAGCACCTGAGCTGTACAGCACCTTCGCTTCATCCACACCTAATGGGGCAGCTGCACTGTACTTTTCTGCTGCAGCACTATGCCCGGAAAATACTACACTCTTAGAACTATAGCTAGAACCATAAAGATTAATTCAGCTTGTCCCCACAGGAGAACCATTTTTGGTTCCTAGTAGAATCTTTTATAAAAGCTCCACTTGGAACTCTCTCAGAAAGATCAAGAACCCAGCTTAAAGGGTTATTGCTAGAACCATCTGCGAAAGATTTCAACCGAGCCTCCTGAGAGGTTCTAGAGAGCCATTCTATGGTGGAATGGTTCCACTCAGATCCATCTCGAAGGGTACTAACAAGACCCTACCCACAGTGGGTTCTACCAAGAACATTCTTATATTCAAAGGGTATATTCCTTGTCTCTCTGGGGGTTCTACTCAGAGCCTTTCCACCCTCTAAGTGTAAACTAATTTCACCTCACTTCAGTATCAACCCTTTCTTTGATTCACCTTTCTTTTATGCTCTTAAAAATAAAGGTGCTAACTAGACCTGTATAGGGTTCTTCCATTTTTCCCCATAGGAGAACCATTTTTGGTTCCTGGTAGAACCTTTTATAAAGGTTCCACTCTGATTAATTTCAGAGTTTCACCTGGAACCCAACGAAAAGGATTATGCCTAGAACCATCTATGAAATGGTGAAATGAATGAAATGGTTCCACCCAGAACCCTCTCTGGGGGTTTTATCCACCTTCTAAGGGTGCTAACAGGAATTTACCCAGGGGGTTCTGCAGAGAACTTTTTTATATCCCAAGGATTTTATCTACAACACACCCAGTTGCTTCTGCCAAGAACCCTTTCAGATTATGATACCCTGGACGATAGAGTTCTTCAAGGATTTTATCAGTCCTCATTACAAAGAACCCTTGATAAACCCTTTCCTCAAGAAAGGATTCTTTAGAAGCAAATGGTTCTGGGTAGCACCTCAGCCCATCAGAAAGAACCCTTTTGGAGCCCTTGTTTCTAAGAATGTATAACAGCAGTCGCAGTCTTGTCTTCAACTGAAAAAGACAACATTGTTCATAGAAAGACAGAGAGGAGAGGGCTAACACATACTCCCAAATGTAAATTGGGAGGGTAATTTCACACCTGAAGTGTTACACCAACTGTTGTGTGCCAAGTTGCGGTCTTTTGTTCCAATGAGTGATTATGTATCTTTTTTTACAGCCCTCATTGGAGCAGCTGGAATGAGTGAATATAGCAGTTTTTATAGCAGAAGACAGAGTAGCATTCATAGCACTAAACATGTTCTGTTCAGCATGATTTCATCATGCAGAACACCCAGACAGGTGGCGAAGGCAGCAAACACATTTTACATGGCTATAAAGGCAGGCATTACTTAAAATAATGTAATGTCACACCGTAGACATTGTGTAGTGTCTGGCTGGGCCCTGTAGAAGTGTTCAGCCTTGTACAATGTATATTTAAACAGCTAAGAAGCCGCTGATGCTTGAGATTTCACAGTGGTAACTGGAGCACTCTCCAGACTGCTGAACAATACATGCTCAAATGTGGCCTCTGACCCCAGCCGCAGGAATATAGATCAAGAGTGAGGACTGGAGGAGGGGGCTAACAGGCTGGAAGAGAGAAGGAGAAAGTACAGTGTTTCAGTATTTGTGATGGATGATAATGTTGCGCAGTTTCCATAAATCATGTCCTATCTGACACAAGGATATCGCTCACTTGTCAAGACAACAATTTTCCAAGAGACTTCAAGACAAATGCAAAAAAAGAACATCTTAAAATGCACAAATACACACAGTGTGCCCGATAAACAAGTTGACACATTTGCTCAAGAACACAAACATATCTTTTTCTATACAGCTCCTTTTAAGAGAGGTGGCAGTGCAATTTACTGGAGCTGGGAGGGTGGGGTGCACATTAAGGTTCAAGCCACATCCGCATATGTAGGCTACAGAGAGCAACAAACAAAACGCAGACAACAACAGGGACATGCACAACAGGTAATATTGTTGGGGTGAACACAGAGGGGCAGAGGACAGACACCACTGATGCAAGAATAGCAAGAGATTACATGTCAAACTGTTTCTCCACACTGTTACTTCAACATTAAGGTATCCAAAGTTTCATTCCTCTGGAATCAACTATAAATCTGTAAGCATAACAGGGCCTCTTCCAACCGTCGATATGTTTTCTGGATGAACAAAGCAACTGTATATCCAGGCTTGAGGAGTAACAGATTATGTGTAACCAGTATTCCGTTACAGTCACAGAAAATGCTATCATCATCTTTGGATTAGATGTCCAGTTAATTTAAAGAAACATTTACAGGTAAACCCAACCACGGACCAACCACTAATCTTAGCTACATAGAAGAACCACTAACATCAGCTACAAAGACCAACCCACACCTAGACTTGAAGAAAAATGCAAAAAAAAAAAAAAAGGCATTTAAAAATGCACAGATGCACACAGTTTGTAGGATAAACAAGTTGACACATGCATTCGTGGACCCACAAATAGATCTTTTTCTACACAGCTCCTTCAGAGTAAGGTGGCAATGCAATTTACTGGAGCGGGGAGGGTGGGGTACGCATTAAGGTTCAGGTCACATCCACAAACGTAGGCTACAGAGAGTGGCAGCGGGAAACAAACTGAACACTTTTATTTTTTTTGACGCAGACAACCATGAGAACATGCACAACAGGAAATAATATTGTTGGGGTGGATACAGAGGGGGCAGAGCGAAGCCATAGTAAGGGGGGAGGAGGCAAAGACAGAATTATCCTATGGCTCTATTAGACTGCAACAGATCCCGTAGTTAAATATATAAAGTCTATGAGGCATGAGATCATTTGAGATGGTGAAGCATGGGGGGGTGGACCACGGAGGTTTGTTCTGTATTCCTCATTACTGAATCTACCTCAGTGTGCCTGTCAGTCACCACCTGTCTGTCTGCCTTGTTAAGGGTGCCTGAATCATGAATCTCCCTTAGGAGACAAGCCCTCGGAGTATATGGAAGCGCTCCTAGCCCACATATCTTAGCAACTATAAACATATGCCTGACATAAGTATCCCAGTATAAGCCTCATATAAATAAATCCAAACTTACAAGAGGGAACAGCAGCTCTGAGAGACAGAGATGGAACGGGCTCAGTGGGTTGTGCTCGGCACCATTTCTCCTTCCTTCCTGCAGGATTTTACAGCCAGCAGTAAAAACCTTTCTTAGCTACCCCTCGCCACATTCAGCATGGCAGGAAAAGTAAGGAGAGGCTGGGCCAGATAGGCCAGAGTGATGGTGAGGGGAACTAAAACAATCTGCTCTGGGCTTTGTTGTTTCTGTGACCCCTGGAGAAGCACTCTGCTGAGGCCGTTTGTGTGTGTCTCTGGTACACTGTTCGACTGCAAAAACACTTCACAGCACCTACTCCTTTAAGACTGAAAGGGAGAGAAACACTAAGACTAATCTTGTTTGCTTCTCTCTTGCACAGTGTGTCATTTATCCAAGTGGGCGGTGGTCATGAACATTCAGGGGTTAATTGACTCAGTTTTGTTTTTCACGGTCAATAATCATCAATAATCTACTCAAGAAACAGATACTGACCACTCAGGTGCCAGACCAGGCCGTCAATCCAAGGAATGGAATGTCTAGTCGTGGCTACATGAAGGCTACAGCTAAGCCATGGACACACTCCTGGAAAATTGAGCCTTCAAAGAAGGGCTTATGAATCCCATCTCTGACAAAAGAAGAGATGGAATTAGTGGGATTTAGGGGCGTCAGCATGAGGCAGGGTGGTATTAGTGATGCTCTTCACACGTCTCCATCCAGGCTGGATGGCAGGCCCTCTTTAGAAACACACTAGCAGCGAATGTCTGTCACAACATACAGCACTGCGTTGGATGGAGACAGCTGCAGGGCCTGAAGACTGAGCTGATACTGCGCCCGGCCCACTGGAACCAGTCCAGTGTGGAGTTATAAAGGAATGTAGGAACTGCGGTTTTGGCAGCTGTACTCTGATAAATGTTGTGAAACAGAGAAAAGTATGCATGTTTTTCAGGCCATATGTCGAAGGGATGTGTCCCTGGTGCCATTGACAGCCCTTATTCAAAACATGTTTTAGCCAGCTTATGCCTGAAACACTGGCTCTCTTCAGTACATGCAAGACTGAGTGCATAATACGGAAGCTTAACCAATGAAAAGAATGAAAAGAATAGAGCTTAAGTCCTGCAGAGGACTGTTCCACCTCATAGAACAAGGAAATGTGTTCCTATTGATGTGGTCCATCAAGTCAGGTCCGCTTTATTCCCGGCGGAGACACCCAGAGGCAGGCACCTCCTGAGCCCTGAGAGCAGCTGACCACACCCCTGGAACAATGACCCCAATAAACTCAAACATAGCTCCATTTGCTCAAACAGAGGCACTGGGGGGTAAAGGAGAGCTGTAGCAAATCAGAAATGAGTGCTCTGAGGCTTGGAGGAAAACATTACAAATGGACTGGTCTACACATAAATCAATCTTTGCATTTACCACTTGCTATCCAAAAATCCATCTGCACGCTCACAGTGGAATGTGCAGCAGGTCCCAGGAATGAGGATTAATGAGAGCAGGATGGCCCAGTCACTATTGTCTCTATTGTTTCTCCTGTTGTATTGTGACAGCGGACTCCCAAGGGTGCCTTATGGGGCATATGCCTGCAGCTACTGCGTACTGCAGACCACTGCGTCACAATATGAGCAAGGGAGGCCTTGCATTCCAGGAAGCTCTTCTTTCTGTCCTCCATCTCTGTCCAGTTCTCCCAATGGGAGGTGGTGGACTGGGATTAACAGAGCGAGTACAGCACATAAATTTCAGCTGTATTGCTGAGTCGCTGTTCCCCACGCAACCCCCCCCCCCCACTCCTTACCTGACCCAATCCCCCCCACCCCCACCCCTATCTATCCCAGGAGGATGGGCCAGGAGGCTGGCCACGCAGCCGCATCCCGTTCCACTCGACATGCTGGGCCGTAAATACTGCGCAGCATCAGGAACAGCAGGTGCTATCACTCCCTATCATTAATTATCCCTGCTGCATCACTCTAGGGCCTCTCACTCCTAAAATCTCTATCTCCCACACCATCTTATTCTCTAGCCTCCAACCCTTTCCCATTTTCTCTCACTTTCTCGAATTTCAACTGTCTCAAATTCTATCAATGTCTGTGGCTCTACAGCAATTCCATTTCTACTCCGCAATATCCACCCATCTATCTCCTTATTTCCTACGATCTTACAATCTAGCCCCCATTCATTTGTTCCCTGATGTATCTCAATCTTTGTCCAGCACTCTCAGCTTCTCCCAAGTGATTCCTTCCCCCGCTGACAGCCTCGCCTGCTTTCTTCTCTCCTCAGATGTGTGTCTTCTAGCGCTTCCCTTCACATTCTGACGGGTTTTCCCTTGCTGTAAATGTATTCCAAAACTGCTGTGCTGCTGCCAGCCAGGAGACGTCACATGGACTGATGGAGCGCTGGGGGGAGAGATAGCCCTTTCCCCCCGCCGGGAGAGCTCATAAATAATACCGAATCAAAGAGGAAAAGCAGCATGAGAAACTCCCCGAGGTGAAGAGCCAATGAACATGGTCAGAGATGTAAGAGTGCGCCTGCTGATGGTAAAAGTCCGAGCTCCCAGTGTGTCTGGCCACAGAAACATGAGCAGGGCATCCCGTCCCGCTCAGGTGAGAAGGCTTCGTGTCAACTGTGTGGAACCCACAGAAACATCTGGCACAACCACAAAAACAAACAGTCGCTTCCTTCTGACTTGGTCACACTGCCACGAGGCATAATTTGAACTCGAAATGCAGAGCCTGGCTTCGTAATATGAGACCACCCAACATATTCAGATTGGGAGCAATTCTGCTCAAGATAACATGGGGTGATGATGACTTAAAAACACATCTGGCAGAAAAAAGAGAACCACGGAATGTTCTTCAGCTGCTGCAAAATAAATTCATGGACAGGGAGAAACCACAGTCTGACACAGACAGGTATAAGTCACAAAGAAACTTGCCAAGCCACTAAAGTCCATAATTCATGTCCAAACCACTTTGGACTTGTGCACACACACATACATGCATACACAAATATACAAAGACATGAAAAACAGTGTTTCTGTTACCCAGAGTCTTAAAACCAACAATCCTACCGGTTCTTCATTCTCCGAATGCAACCTGGTGACTTTCATTCATTTCTGCGCACTCTGAAGGAGCTATGTGTAAGAATTTAACTTTAAAATGTTCAAAAATTAACTAAAAATATTCCACAAAATATGAAGAATTAGCAGTTTTGATGTTATGTCAAAGATGTCTATGTATTGTGTTGCAGAGGTATCTACTGAAGTTAGTAAGTTAACCAGCTAGCCTCAGCCTGTCCTGTCTTGTAATACCACTTTGTGGCAATAGTGAAAGACTGGGGTGGGTGTCCTCCATCCAGCATGAGGGGATGAAGAAGTAGCACCGCTCTGAGGGCAATAAACCACATTTGGGGTAAAGAAAGAATTGACAGAAATATAAGCATGACATGAGGTAACACTGGCGTAGCTTTCCACCACTGGAAACAGCTCTTGGAGAGTAAAGGATGAATTTTGATGTTAAACTTGCAATGTTTATTTTAAACAGCTGTCAATGCTAAAGTTTGATAATTAGCAATAGCTTATAAAGGTAGCTAATCATATAATCCTACTGACAGTGTTCATTTGTTTGCTAAGTTAGCCGTTTTTCAAAAGTAAGAAAGACCTAGGGGAGGGACTGTGCATTTCCTTTCGTCTTGTGGACACCACAACATTCTGGTGATATGCTGCCCCAAATTTCTTTGGAGAATGAATTCAGCAGGTGGCTAATACCTTACGTACAGTATAGCTCCTTTAGAGATGTTCCGATACCATTTTTTCCTTCCCGATACTTTTTGGTACCTGAATTTTAGCCAACACCAAGTGCCAATCTGATACCATTTTGTTGTAAACTATGATCAGATACATACAGAGAATGAATAGGTCATTCTAAAGACTTTGCAGTTCTGAGAAAAAGGCACTCAGAGCACTGCTGGGAAGTAGTCCTTTATCGGAGTTGACATATTACGTTTTACCAAATCAGTGCACAGAGTCACATACTCACCGACAATGATACCAGTGTTTTAGGCCTTCTTCTAATACTGGTGTCACCATCAGAACAACCCTATTTAAAGTACGCTGCCATCTCCTGCCTGACTCAATAAGTTTGGGGCTTTCAAACTTATTGAAAGCCAGGGACTCGGGTCAGGATCACAGATTACTTGACCCCAAAGTCCAGTTTGTTTGATTAGCGTGAACACGTGCATTCTGTACTTGGGCACGGTTCATTGATCAGTGCTTGGGTCCACTTGAAAAGGTGGTCTTGAGTGGAGTTGATGTGGACTCGAGTGCGGCCCGTATCAGGTGTGAAAACAAACCGTACCAAAACAAGAAGTGGGCTGCAATTAGGATCTTGCAATTAGTAGGTTTTTCTACCTCATAGCAACCACATAAACAAATGTGCAGATGATGACGCAAGGGTGCTCCAGTACAGAAGTACATTACTACTGTGAACTAATGTGAGTCCATATTTTTAAGCCTTTCCTCAAATACAACACAACCACAGAGGACTGCAGTATCCACTTCTGTCCACCCACCCTACCCCATTTATGATATCAGGCACTGCAAGAGCCATGCTGCATTCCTGAACCTCTCAAACACAAAAAACAAGTATCTCTTTACTTTAAAAGGAAAGGGGCTACCTGTGGATTGTTGCACTTGGCTTTTAAGCCCAGCAAAAAAACGCTACATCTACAGAAAACATTGATTATCACTGGACAGACAGTCTTATCTAACCATTATCAGAACCCCATGTCTATGGCAGCCTTTACTCACATGTCTCTCCTTCCACATTTTAACACTGTGTAACAGACACTCTCTCTCTCTCTCTGAATCTGCTCAGGCGGTCAGAGCAACTCCAAAAATTGCAGGAAAAGAAAGTTAATCACACAAATCCCCTGTGCAAAAAAAGATTTAACTCTTTTTTTTTCTTTCCAGAACAGATAAGCTCTCTGCCAGCAGCATTAAGGGAATTGCTCTCTCTTCTCCTCAACATCACAGATTTGGAATTTTGACTCATTAGTGTAATCCATTATGAAGAGGTGGACAGGACACTCAGCCTGAATCAATTTGATTCTCCCACACTTTCTATTGACTCCCATCGAGCTAGAAGTGGAGTAAAGCAAGAGACTGAAAAGCAGATAAACAAGACGTCAGAGCAGGGAAATTCAAGGATCTTGTATGACATTCCTGTGTGCACTTTCTAAAGAGATAACTGCATTATAAAGAAACTGCTTTCTATATAATGTGAAGCACAATAGCTTTTTTTTAATTCCAGTGTCCTGCCTGCTACTGTATGTTCAATATCTGTGCACAGCGGAGGACATCATTGGCAATGAACCAGAGTTCAAGGTGAAGAGACAATGTCAGAAGCACACAAACACATGCAAGTGTGCAGTAATACAACATATTATACACTGCTTTGTGTTCTGAGCTTGTGTTCATGGTTATGCATCCAGCCTCCAACATCACCAACAGGTTCATTAATCAACATCACACAAAACAGGGTAACCATTTTCCGGCACCAAGATGAGGGCTCCGGTGTGTAAACCCTTAGTAAAATAAATCATGAAAACAGAATCTGCATATGAACGACAGGGTTACTTTTAGGATTTTTTCAGGTTGAGCACATATGACTGCAGTGTGGCTGGGAATCAATTCCTGCAGCGAGGAAAGGCTTTTAGTCCTCAAAGGGGGGTCTCATGGATGATTCTGGCAGATACACTGCACAGCTGTAGAAATCATTAAAGCATGCTCACAGCTTTTATTTTCTCTGCTGATAATTCAACATTAAGAGGCTTGGTTTTGATCATTTACTTTCATCTCGTCTTTCAGGGTGAGATTATCCACATTAATGACACTTGGTGTGGAACAAACGACATCAGAAATTAATTTAGGCGAAGAGATGGCAAGTTGCTGAGATCATACCCACTAGAGTGGGTTTCCACTACTATCGGTGCTAGTAGTAATGGTTACAATACTTGTGGTACTGGACACTAGAGCGGGTGATATGGCTTATAAATCATATCTTGATATTTTTGGGCTATTCCATGATAAACGATATATATCACGATATACACATTCTCTTTACCGTAAATTCTCAAACAGTGCAAACATATGATGACTTGAGCGATATGGACAAAGTCAAGTATCACAATATTTTGGACAAAATACTTCAACATCAATACTGTGTCAATTTTGTAGGTGTGCGAGAGGTCCTGTGATAATTTCCCAGACGAGCCCCCAGCTACGTCACAGCCTCCCTACAAACAAAGGCTCCACTGGAGACCGAAACATATAACGTGAAGACGTGAAGACAAATACATTGAATTTTAAAACCCACAAGCTTCATTTTAAGCAAATTAACCATACTGAAAATGTGACATGAGACAGTGACTACTGGTGCTTTCACAAAATATTAACAAAATACGTTTTTTGATAAATAATCATCATAGACCAGTATGATAAGTTCAGAAAAGTACATCACTACTACTACTACTACTACTACTACTACTACTATACTGTGATGTAGCCTTTAAAACCAGAACCAAAAGACAACACTCATGCCAAATCAAAATCTAAAATGCTATTTAGTCTCATATCACATATCAATATCATACTGATGTACTGCCCAGCCCTACTGGTAACTGGTGCTCTTTATACTGGGTAGTTCTAAACACAAGAACATCATCATCGTCTCAGCTGAGAAGGCAGAAATATCTGGGCCACAAGGAAAAAAAAAATCCAAATGTTTTTGCTGAAACTGAGGAAAGTCTTTTGGGGAAAAAAGAAAGTTTAGGAATGATGCAAAACAGCTGATAAAAGGAAGAAAATAGTTGCTTATCATCCTTTCATTTTTCTCTCTTTGACTCAGTGTAAAGCCCACTCCTGCAAAGGAAGGCTGCTTCTTGTCAGACAAGTGCCCCCTGCTGGTAAAAATCCTCACCATAGGCATTTCAGTGCTACCAATTTTTTTATAGACCCCAGATGATTTTCAGATATTTTCCATGTTGTAATACTCCAAGGCTACGAAAATGGAGCAATAAGAGAGTGCACACTGAATACAAATGTGTCTAAGAGAACGTGTCTGACCGTGGAAACAAGAAACCAAGACACATGTTTTAGTCCTCTTAAAGAATCCTCTAAAAGATGTATTGAAGGATGAGGTGCCAGCTCAGTCTTAAACTTTTAGGTGCAACGTTTCAGTTTTTCAATATTTAATTCTCAAAAGGTTACTTTCTATTCTGAAACACTGTTTATTCCCACAACTCCGGATATTCACTAAGGAGGCATTAATCACTGATGTCTTGATTAGTCCAGATAAAGAATGTAGGCCAGTCTGATGCCGTTAAAAGCTGCTGATCACGCAAAACACGGGCCAGGGTGCAAAATATTAACATAGAAACACATTATATACTGTTTGGTGTGCAATATTAATATGCATGTGTATTATAGGTCGTATACAGTGCACTGCACAACAGCTGATTGATGCCTCTCTCATATTCATTTAGACAAATTAGGAGAAAACATGTTTAAATAGCAGGAAAGGGGCAATAGAAACTTATTTATCCTTACAGGCTCTTTGGTTATAGTTCAGTACAGAGCTGCTCTGGTTATTGCAGGTTCTATCATTGTAGTAAACGCATAGGAAGAGCAGCAGTCTGTGACCGAGCCTCCTCTTTCCAACTTGTGATCTACCAGAGAAACGTTATTTATCGCCATAATTGGAAAAAAAATACACATAAGAGAGACTCACCTTCTTCCGGGGCTGCCATTTCATCATATTTGTAAACCAAAATGGAACAGCATTAAGATATTATATGAGAATGGAATGTAGATTCAAAGAAATCCAGAGCGCAAGTCATGCTGCCTCTCGACTTCCCTCAATTTTGCAGCAGATTTTCTCCAAGAAGCGATGCATGATGATGATGTGCGAGTCTCAGCTTTGCGGCAATTTTGGGGGGAGACAGCGCAGTCAACACAAATCACACACCGGTTAAATCCACAGTTGAGCTCGGAGAATAAATCAGAGACACATGGTGTCGACTGACACTGTTTGAAGGGGAAAGGTTCCTGTGCGTAAATCCAAAGTATGAGTCCGTTATGTACCCACTCCCTCCTCACGCAGGATCGGCGCCCCCAGGACCAATCCGGGCTGTGTATGAGGAAAAATTTATTCTTAAACTTTTTCGAAACGGAGTCGTCCCTGTAAGTAGGCTACAGCTTCGGTCCGGCGCTCTTCGATCCAGAGCAAACGATCGGACGACGAAATGTGTGCCAAAACGCGGAAATATTCATCACAGTGGTCAAATCCCGTTTTCCAGCTGCCGAAACACACTTTTGGAAGTAGTCATGGGGAAAAAGTCAAACACAGCCCGGCGGAGACAGCGCGACAAGCAGGGAGATTACTTTCACGGGGGAGGAGGAGGGGGGGTACAACCACCAAGAAAAAAAAAAATCCCTGGAATTTCTGTGAGGAGCTGGAAGGATATCCTGATTCCTGCACCAGCAACAAACTGGACTCCGGCTCTCAGATGACTTCCCTCCCTGCTCCTGCAGCCTTGCAGTTAGCAGACTTTGAGCAGCGGTGGTGGAGCTGAGCAGGCAGGAGGCAGCAGGGTCATAGCGCCGCCGGTCACAGATTTGCCAAAAAAAAAAAAAAAAGTGCGCTTTACGCACAGGACTGACGCTGCCGTCCAGACAGGAAACAGGCTGTGGTTTGGTGTGAAGCTCAAGGACAATTTTACAGGTACCAGCCACGTGCCACCCTGCTGTGCCAATCCAACATGCTGTTTACAGGTACAGGATACTACTGACCTACGGTTTGGTGATTTAAAGACATAATATGCAATATTTTCCTGAATACAATGTGTAGTATCATATAAACAAAATCCCTTTCAATCATCACATATGACCAACTAGGAGTGTATGGTTGGGTCTTTATCTGCAGAGACCCTGCCCACTGCATGTATTTCCCATTTTCTCATTATTTTGCTGTTTACCAAACCAAAACGTCAGTGTTTGACGTCCTGGGATTGATAAACTATCTTCCTGGTGCATTTACAAATAGATTCTATCTTCAATTTTGTTATATAGTGAAAATTGTCAGTATGCTTTTATGGGGACTGCGAGCCTCCCCTCTAACTAGTGTTGTCACATACTGGAATTTCTCATTTCAATACAATACCTTGAAAAAATACCAATATTTGATACCAGTTTCTATTTTCCACAGAGAAACAATGAGGGCACAAAATTTTCGATTTTTATTAAAAGATAAATATAAGAAGGCTGTAACGTGACAGTGAGACATGATGAGCGAGAATGAAAAATGAGTATCAAAAGCATTTCAAATACTCAGCATAGACATTTATCTACATATCGATATTTTTGACAACCCTACCTCAGACAAAGCTTGGAAAAAGCTATTCCCTCGCCCTTCTTTGTTTACTAGTTTACTTTCTTCAACTCCTAGATGCCAATGCAATCAATTTGATCCAACCGACACTCAACAATTTAGGCAAGACAGCCAAATATCGCTGCTTCAAATAACTTCAGACAACACCAAATGCATAAAAAGGGTCTGTCCAGAGGCATTTATTAATTTATGACTCTGGGAAAGTGGAAAGAAGAGTAAATACATACTTAAATTAAATACATAAATGGTAAATACATAAATACATACTTTGCATCACCCAGGTTTACGCCAGCGCCTTGCTCAAAGGCTCTAACATCTTTACTAGAGGCCATTACACTGCAAACTTGTCTGACACATAGAAAGGTGACAAGGTGTTCAGCAGGCCTGTGTGAACCCTGCGGCGCAAGCTCATCACAGTGTAAACCTTGTTAATGAGCTAAAGAGATTCAAGTAACATCACACTCCACTGCTGCGGCTGATCAGTCAAGGCTTCTGTCCTTATTTTTGTGGGAATAGTAAATTGAATCCTTGCATAAAAAGGACAATTTGCAAAGGATGTTGAGCCTTGAACACTGGAAACAACTAAAGCCCTGTTTATGTACAATTTCCCTGTTTTCTCCTTCTGAGAGCAGCTGTCACATATAGTATACAGAGCAATATTTTACTGCACACAGCCATCAAGATGCAAAACATCACAAATAATATTTTTTTCTTTTGGCATTGTTTGGCCGAAGGAAGAAAATATCGGCAGCCTTCCCAGGCTTAAAAACGGGCTTTTTATCATTAATTGTGGAAGTGGGCTGAATAAAATTCAAAACAGAGGACATGGTTATTCTGGTAAGAAACCTCTCACCACAATCGCTGCCACAGTCACAGAGTGAAAAGAGTTTTAAAACAGAACAGCTATCAACAGTCAAAACAGATCTACTGGTGCTGAACGCAGCCGCTGCAGCACAAAACCAGAATATTCATCACTGGAGATGTGACAGACGGCATTAATACAGTAACTACATTATACTTTATTCATGAGGAGGTTTCTCAGAGTACACCCTTACAAATAAGGGTTCCAAAAGGGTTCTTCTTGAAGGGCTGAGGTTCTACCCAGAACTATTAGCTTCTGAAGAACGATTTTTTTTTAAAGAAAAGCTATTTGTGTGACACTAACTGTTCTATTAAGAACCCATTTCATCCAAAGAACCGTTTTTGGTTGTTGTTTTTTTGGCAGAAAGGGTTCTTCAAGGATTATTGTAATCCTTGGTCTTGGTGCTATAACATAAAAGGGTTCTAGGTAGAAACCCCTGCATGGGTTCTACATAAAACCCTTGGTATATAAAGTGGTTCTCAGTAGAACCCTCTGAGTGAACCCATTGAAATATAAAATGGTTCTCAGTAGAACCCCCAGGTTGGGTTCTAGATGAAACCCGTGCAATATAACAAGGGGCTTGGTAGAAGCCCCTGGGTGGGTTCTAGATGAAACTCTTAAAATATAAAAGGGTTATGGGTAGAACACCAAGGTTGGGTTCCAGATGAAGCCCTTGGAATATAAAGAGATTCTCTGTAGAACCAGCAGGGTGGGTTCTTGTTTGCACAATTAAAGGTGGAAGGATTCTGGATAGAACCCCCAGACAGGGTTCTGGGTAGAACCTATCGCATCATAGAAGGGTTCTCCTATAGAACCTCTCTTCGGGGTTTCTGGGTGAAACCTTTCACAGATGGTTACGTCTTATCCTCTCTGAACTCTCTGAAAGTGTTCCAAGTGGAACCTTTATAAAAGGATCTACCAGGAACCAAAAAGGGGTTCTCCTATAGGGACAAGCCAAAGAACATTTTACAATTGTAATTAGCATCTTTATTTTTAAGAGTGTAACAGAAAGGCAATTAAAGAAGAGGTCGATACTGTGAGGTGAGATCGGTTTCAACAATAAGCTGGTGATGTAAATTGGTTTAGGTAATGGACACTATGGAGCTGTGAGGTGGTCAATAAGCTGGTGTCTGTTGGGGTCAACAGGGTCCTCGGTGCACCTACGGGTCACTCCGATAACAAAAGACGAGTAGGAGGAGGGGGACAGGCTGACATATGGCCTTATGGACAAACTCCTGCTGCGCACAGGGAGTCTATGAGACACTTGGTAATCCGCATGGATGAACATGAACAAAATGCTTGACACCACAGTTCCTCCGCAGCCACAGCTGGCACCAAACAGGGTTGACACTCTGTGGTCAAGCAGTGCGATCAAAGCACATGTTTGTAGTCAAAGGGGAGGGGGGGTTATACAGTATCTATATTTTGATTCACTTGATGAAAGATTATTTTTATTCCTACGGCCAGCTGACTCCTGTTGGCTCTGTGCTCCATCCAGCAGCTCTAAGATACTATTTACATTTATGTTCTCTTTCAACCACACGCTCACACTCAGACATTGAAGTCCCACCATCTAAACCAGGTTTACACAAGAGACTGTTTCATAAAAGGCACGTTTGATGATCAATCAAAGGCCACTTCAGTGTGCCGTTCAGCAACAGTCTGTTGCTAGTGAAGCCTGTCATCTGGCATCTCCATACAGAAGCAGGCTCCCTGTGCGTGCCTCTGCTTTCCCAATCAGAGCCACACAGGAAATCAGACTCCAGCCTTCAGAGGGAAACAAAAACCCCCTCTTTCATTTTCCACAACTTGGAGCAGTTTAAAAGTTTGTGCTTCCTTTTCTTGTTCTTGCCAATCATGCCCTCAAAAATGTCTCCGCTGTATGTTGTGATCGGGGGCTGATTTCATAAAGATGAGTTCGACCCGTCTATGGATGTAAGTTCTGCTCTTAAACAAATGTTAGGCAGCTGCACAAAAATAAAGACCGTCTCATGTTAAATGTGAAAAGTTCATCACCCTGCTGCAGGCTATCTCAGAACTGAGAGCTGTGTTTCCAATATCCAACCCTGTCTCTGCTTTCTGGGCACAAATAAGACGACTTAAAACTCGCTAATAATGTGTGCATACACTAAAGTCTAATTTTATTTTCAATAGTTGACCAATATTTTTATTGATGAACAGTTGGTTTTAATTATTTGATTTCTATATTATTATATTATCTTATTTTCTCTTCATTTTAAATGGTTTTCATTCTCACGCCTTACTATTTTACTGGTCGGTTACTGGTCTTTATTCTATTTTCTATCCCAGTTGGTTTTGCTGCAACTTTGGTGGCTCAGTGCAGCACATTGTGCGTCCACCTGGAATTAAATCTGCTATATAAATTAAGTTTTGCTTGCTTTCTTACTGAAGTTAACTTTTGTGATGTGCCATGTTTCCCATTTATGTATGTGGAGAACAGATCCATAGTCAGCTGACCTTTGTAATCATAGGAACAATAATAAACATATGGTTGACATTAAGAAAAGGTTGCCATTTGGTTAGGTTTAGGCAACAAAAGAACTTTGTTAGATTGAGATAAGTGAGGTAAGTCACCTGATGCTGGTGACGCGATGCATGTAACATTATTTAAAGCTATTATATGTGACGTTTCTGTATTATATGTCTAAAAATCAGGCCTGAGGAGTAATGGATTACATGTGACGGATCAGGATACAAAAAAAGGTAAAAATAGGAATTACTTAGCACGATGAAGAAGACACATTACAGGTCAGACCAACCACTAACGTTAGCGACACAGAATCCAGTTACCAAGCTGACCTGTCATACTACTGCTGCTACTACTGAGAAGTGTTTCAGGACTGTAGGTGATGATGCTGGTGACCAGGATGGTGTGTAGGTAAAAACACAAGTTTCAGACTGGAATAAGTTTATCTCAGCTTATTTGAAGTTAGAGAATGAAGTGTGATTAGCATAATGTTACCTAACAAAGTGTATAATTACAGCTATTAATCTAAAAGCACATTTATTTTGTGCATAACAAGCAATAACTCTAACAACGATCATAAAATGTTACACTGGGGTAAATAATTTCACCATTTGGTATTGAGGTAATCCAAAAGTAACTAAAAGTAATCAAGTTGTATTACTTTAATATTGTGATACTTGGGTTACATTTTTTAATAGTTAATCATTCATTGCAGTGGAATACATTTTTAAAGTAACCCTCCCAAGCCTGCTAAACATGCCAGACATATATTTTGTTGAGTTGTGTACTTCTATTGTCCAAAATGTTTCCAACAATGGTCAAACTCAGAGAAACACGTAATTTAATCAAAGTAACAGTGCGTTTCCTGCTTGCTGCTAGTTGTTATAACTTCCGGGAAAACAAGGGATAGGTGGGATACATCAGAGAGCCTGGAAGGGAGTTGGAAAATGCGACTAAACATAACGTGAATAAAACTTAACGCATCACCTCATGCATTAACATGTCTTCTGTCTGAATCATGTCAGACAGATTTTTTATCTGCAACGGTGGCTATGTAACAATGAAGAAAACAACTCCCATGATTCCACACCACTTCATGATGCCATCAAACTACGTCTTGTGTTATAGTTTTAATGCAAGGGAAACCCATACCAGCAGAACTTACATATTGTGCATTTGAGTCACATTCGCTTTCGGTTTCACACGGAACACAAACCCCGGCCTTTGTCTTCTGTTTGTCTGACCCATTCAACAACCCCACCTCCTCCTCCCACAGATTTTTCTTGCTCTTTATACTATGTCACCTGACTTTTTTTTTTTAATGGGAAAGATGGCGTGTCCCTTGAACACAAAATTGGACTTTGTTGCATGCATTACACGCAATTTTAAAGTCTAAAGTTGTGTTATTTGTACACAGATTGAAGAAAATGGGCTGCAGTGTCACAGTCAGTGCCACTGATTGTTACTTACAACTGACACCAAGAGGAAAACATGGCTTATTTTGTGGTTTGCTGACAATATTCTCGACTGAGCAATGTGAAGGGAAATAGTTTTTAGTGGTACCAATAACCCATTAGGAATTATTTCTAGTAAAATGCTCTTGTAGCTGTTAAAATTTTTCCACAAGGCGCACATTTTCTGTTGGAGGTTTATAGCTTGAAGATGCAGCTCAGTCTGCCACATTTTCAGTCTTAATTTGCCGGCACACAGCAAATCAGTTCCACTTACGTTGTCAAAAATTAGACAGCTTCGTGGAACCAGCAAAGTTTAACGTCTATCAGAAATCAATCTTCATGAAACCATCCTATCTGATGCCGCTGAGGCTAAAACAGTTCTGTACACAGCTCAACATTTGCCTGCGTGTATCTGTCGGCTTGCCTGTTTATTAGTCTGCATGATGTAAAAAGTGCATCACCCACATGATAGTAACAGCGACTGTTTGAAAAAAATGAAAACTGTCAGAAAGGTTTTTAAAAACCCCACAGAGGAGAAACACTCCAAAAAGCCCTCCTGAATGTCTGAGGGTAATTTATTTTCACAGAGTCTGGCTCTTAAGTCACGACACTGGAGTGTCGCTGCGCGCTATCTGTCCCCGTTTGAATAAACAGCGGCCTTTTAATTACAAGGGCTGGAGTTTCAAGGCTATAAATTCCACGGAGAGAGCACAGAGATATGCGCCCTAATGTCACATGCACGTACATATGTACACAGCGATATGCAAGCACCTGTGACAATACGCGCGCATGCAATACTGAAGAATAGATTACAACAATGATCACCGGAATGCAAGATTCATAAAGGCAAGGGCCTTGAAAACTAATTTATTATATTTCCAGCTTGGAAATTTATAACATAAGAATATAATTTATAGTGTTTGACAGATTGCTTCCCCAGTAAGACATGGCAGATGGATGAATGTGTTTTGAAATGCTTAACAACATTATAATAATAAAAGTGTTAAACAGCAGTGACACCCACCCACTCTGTTGTGCCGTACATCACTGAAAACAAATAACCCTCATCAGCATTCATTCATTCACCTCTTTTACAGTGCTCCATTCTTGGATGATGTTGTGTCAGAATTTAGCCTGCTGTGGACTATGTGAGACGGGTGTGCATGAGGGTGTGTGTGTGTATGAGTGTGTGTGTGTGTGTAAGTACATGCATGCGTGTGTCTTACTTGGAGCTTGGTGTTGATTAAGTGTCTGGAGCCTGAGGGGGGATAATGAGAGCCTCTAATTAATGAGCCTGTGCATATCTCAGAGTCACAGGGTCCAATCTGCAGAGAACAACTCCACACACACCCATACTCTCAGCACACACACACCTCAGTGCACCGTGGGGATCTTTCCCCACACTGCACAGCGTTTTCTCCAGGGAAGCCCAGCTGGGAGTGTGTCACTCTGGCTGCTGTCCCTGATAAGTGTCCTCTAATAGGGATGGATGGGGGTTAGGGAGCCCTGCTATGAGAAGGTCACATGCACTGACCACCCAACGTGCCCCGAGCAAAGGCTGATGTTACGGCCCCTGAAAACCATTCCAAATCTTATTTGTTTGCTGGGTCCTGTCCACGGGGAGCAGAGCGGTTCATCTCGAGAGCAGACTCATGGCAGAAGAGAGTGAAGGCAAAACACTCGCTCACTCACACCAGGATGAATCAGCCGGGTCAGTGTTCAGCTCGAGGCAACCACTCACTACTCACCATGCAGTTTCATAAACAGTTCAAAGAGTGTGATTATTTGGTCCTGAATGACAAAAGCTGTTTTTTTTTTTTTTTTTTCGTTTTTTTTTTTGAGTGAGAAGAATAAATATTTTTTTCAGATTTCTTTCTTCAATGGCCTCAGTTCAGCGTCTGCTGGGCAGCAGGCTGCGCGCTCGGTGATGTGTGCTGCAGGCAGGTCATCTCATTTCGATGTCACATCACACACAACAACACTGAGGCTATCTAGAAGCACCAATTCACATGAAGTCAAGCTGCAGTGGGGGGGCGCAGGTGTAGCAGGGTAAAACATTCACTCAGAGACCTGGGTTAAATCCCGGTAGTGGCAGTTTTTTTGTTGGTGGGAAGTTGCTGCACTAGCAGTTTTTACAACTGGGAATAGGTGCTTCTGGTTAAAATAAGCATCTGAATGTGTATCAGGGGAGGCAAGTGGTGGTCTACCCCCTCTCCAAGCCAAAAAATGAGGCATCGGTGACAAGGACTGCAGTACAGGAGACCTGGCTGTATCGAATTGGCAAGTTAAAGGGTAAAAAAACATCAGAATATGGAAGTTAACTAGGACAGAGTGATATGCAAAAAAAACATACTGCGACAGATATTGCAATTGAGATATGAGTCATGATTTTAGTGGGAATTTTTGTTGTGGTCTATACCAAGCAAGCATATTCCCTCACATCTGGAAAATATGATTTGTTGGCCATGGCATCTCTGTAGCACCACAGTTCTTCACATATAAAGGTATGCTGTAACACATGCTACCTTCATCAAAAAATTGCAGCTCCTGCGATTTGGATATTGCGCTTCATACTAACTAATTTAATTAATTGTTCCGCCCTAAAGTAAGCAAATATTCGTCCCATAATTAACAATAGATAACATAGTTTCATTACACCTGACAAAATGTTACATTTTAAATGCACATTATGTAATTTCTGCCTCAAGTGGTCTCTCAATCAAAACACAATAACTAAAGACAGACTTTGAGGACATTGTCCAGTAGCGCGGGACCATGGGACTTGTTGTCTTTGTTAGCTGAACAACCACCATTGCCGATGGAAATCTATGTGGCATGACTCAGGCAGAAATAACGTTTGTGGATGAGATAATATTAACATTTTATTCACACTACATTTGGTTACATTCACCGATTTCCTTCCTCATGTTGTGACGTATCATCCAGTGTTTCCCTCGAAGTTCTAACAACTACAGGGGGCAAAGGGGACATAATGTCATTGACAGGTGACCAAATGAAACATACAGTTACTTTGAATAAGGTGAAGTGTTTCTCAGGGTTTGAAAATTGGTTGAAATATTTGGGATAATGTAAGTACATAAAATATATAACATTGATCTTGTTCTTTTAAGTAATTTGAATGCAAAAGTGTTCCATATTATGCTTTAAAGACTGATATGTCTGTCTGTCATTTTGTCAGTAAATACAATATTCTTATAAACTACTGAACAGATTTTGGTGGCATTTGGTGGAAAGTCAGACCATGAGCCAGAAAATACTGAATAGCCATCATTTTGCCACTTGTAAACCACCAACACACACTGGCATCAAAATTTCTTGCAAAACAGTTTGTTTTTTTTACCATGCCTACAAATGTCATTCTTTCTTTTTTTCTTCCCTTTTTTTTTTACCAGATTTACTGTATGTAAATATTTGAAAGAGCCTGCAATGAGTAAGAAGTAAAAAGAAGTATTAATAAGTAGGAGTATCAATAAATAAGCAGTAGTTTGTGTCCAGAGTCATATAATGTGTACTGAGGACAATAAAGGAATTTAATAAAAGGTCAAATATATTTTTTGGCAAAATGGAAATTATCACTGTATTAACATGTATGATTCCAGTGATTCCACATAATTTTTAGTGAGACCATTTTTACAGAGGAGTACAGTAGCCTGACAGAGAGCTTAACAATGTGATGTCACAGTGAAGCTGACCTTTGACCTTTTGGATATAAAATGTCATCACTTCATTCTTTTATCCTGTTAGGTGAAATTTTGTCATAATTAGTGTTTGAATTCTTGAGTTATGGCCAAAAACATGTTTAGTGAGGTCACGGTGACCTTTGACTTTTGACCATGAAATCTAATCAAATCATCCTTCCTCAAGGTGTTCTTGACATATCACATCCACAAGAATTGGACAGACATGAGGTCACGGTGACCTTGAACTCTGACCTTTGCCGACCAAACTCATCCTTGAGCCCAAGTGGACACTTGGCCAAATTTAAAGAAATTCCCTAAAGGCATTCCTGAGATATTGCAATAACTGGAATGGGATGGATTTGAGGTCACAATGACCATGACGATTGACCTTTGACCCCCAAAATCTAATCAGTTCGTCCCTGTTCTAAGTGGACATTTGTGCCAAGTTTGAAGAAGTTCTTGAGATATCGCGCCTACGAGAGTGGGATGAACATGAGGACAGAGGCATCCACAAGCGGGAGATAAGACTGAAACAGAAACTGATCTACAGAATCTACAGATTTTGGCTCCTCCAACTCCAACTGAGCGCTAATCACAAGTCAAAACTGCCAGGACTCATGTGTCAATTGCAGCTAATTAGTGATTTGTGGGTATAAAAATTGCATACATTTACATAAAAGAACATCTATGCACACAGTACACAAGCATTTCTGCTGAGGCCCCTGGAGTGTAGATGTTTTCATTGTGTCCTGATGCAGCCAAAAGCTCATCTTTAGTCACAGAGAGAAAACATAAACACCCTTATCTGCATTCTGTAAAGCGAGTGATAATGAAAATGCTATTGAAAAGCTCTCTTTCTTTTGAGACATTATAGTGTTTATTCAATGATTCTTCACACAGTGTGATAGAGCCATATGATTATGATCTCTTTATTCTCTTTAAGTCCCATCCCCTCATTTTCTCTGCTTTCTTTTTCTTTTCCCAATTACACTAATGAAGAAGGGCTTGTTTATCCCCTGGAGTCGCTCAACAGTAGATTTGTGTGAAGACATTACGCAAAGAGAAGGACCTTTGCTTTGCTTTAGAGATGTGTTTAATAATTCAGTGGTCTTGGACATGGATGAAACAGGCTCCAGCATATTGTTTAAATCAGGCTGGCAGTTAAATAGGCGCTGGGGTTTGACGTCTGCGGCAGGATCAATAATAACAGCGTTGCCACATACTCCGACGCATGAGACAGAGATCCTGTGTGGTCCTCCTCGGTCTATATACTAAACATAGAGCTGGAGCAGGACAATGAATTCAAATGTGTTTGTGTCTATCTGCTTCCACGAATACAAATACACACACACACAGAAAAACACACAGAACCATGCTGTGGTCAGACCCACCCATCTCCAGTCCCTCATTTAGAAAACCCCAAAACCAAACTCATGCCTCTCTTTTTCAATTACCTTTCTTCCCACCATCGTCACCACACCAAATCTATCTAAATTCTCCCACAGTCTCTCTCTCTTTTTTTTTCTTCCTTTCTCTCTCATATCAAATGTATCCATGTGTTACCATCACAAACACACACCCACACACACTCAGTCACACACACCACAATCTGGTAATCATAATAAGCACATTAGAGCATTAAAGCCACGATTTACGACTGATGATCTCTTGAACAGACTACAATTAATAGCAAATAACTGCGCAAATATTTAACTACATCTGAGATCCTCTGTAGCTTCTCGTTTGGTTAGTGTGGTTGTTAAAATGCAGATTTATAGAAGCTGAGTATGGCTGAGCCAAAGCCAGACCAGATACTGTGGCTTTTTCTTCAATGATCAGGCTGTAATACCTTAATACCGGGGCCGTCGCCTACTAAGATGTTTCAGTTGAATCAGATTTACGAATGTACAAATAAATGATTTTTTTTTTTTCTTGGTTCAGTGTGCCTCATTAAATTCCTATATGAGCGTATCCTCCTGTACAGGGTTCAACATAAATGGATTTTTTTTCACTTGCCTGGGTGGGCAAGTGAGTCGCAAATTTACTTGCTCAAAGCCAATTTTTACTTGCCCCTGTACAAACTGTTTTATTTTTATTACCAGTTATCAAATAACAACAAAAACTAAAGTTAATTGTCACATTTAGTCTAGGGCTGCAATGTTTATAAAATACCAAAAAACTGCAAAAAATGTCCGTCTCAGTTTTTCAAAGTCCAAGGTGTTGTCTGTAAAAGTCTTGTTTTGTTACTCAAAAATCTAAAGATTCAGTTTAATATGATAATAAACAAGGAAATATCCACATCTGAGAGGCTGAAAACAGTATTTTCTGACATATTTGCATGAAAAATGACTTTTAATTAGTCAATTATCAAAATAGTGTAATAATTTAACTGTTTTTTTACC
This sequence comes from Lutjanus argentimaculatus, assembly GCA_034769285.1. Classification (NCBI taxonomy): domain Eukaryota; kingdom Metazoa; phylum Chordata; class Actinopteri; order Lutjaniformes; family Lutjanidae; genus Lutjanus; species Lutjanus argentimaculatus. The sequence continues at coordinate 17,061,275 of JAWZSL010000017.1, forward strand.
ACTTGCCCGGTCGTGCAAGTGAGCCGCCAGATTTACTCACCCGACGTGGCATTTTACTTGCCCTGGGCAAGTCTTATTATGAGCTCTACAATAGTTCAGTTATAAAATCAGCAGATCTGCAGAGCATCTCTCCCCAGGCAGCTTCTGTCCGCTGTCACTGGCCCTGCATGCTCTGCGCTCCTTCACACCATGAATGAAGGATTTATTTCGACCAAACCAGAGTTAGTGTTTGTTGGAACAGAGAAAAGAAGAACCAAGACATTTTTGGTGAGTTTTATTTTGTTTCTGTCAAGTCTGAACGAAGCTGATGATAATGATGTTTTGTAAAAGGAGTCTGGTTAGTTTGGCAAGAGCCATAAAAAAAAGCTGTTTCTGGTTAAACAAACTGTTTCTTACTCTTAAAAAAAAAAGTCATACACTTATAATAACAATCTGAGCCTGTCAAAGTGAGCGTCACCTGCATCGCGTGCTCTGGTGCAGTGGCTGCTGCAGTGTTTCACACTGCGCTCCATTTCTATCACCCTTCTCCACTTCCACCACTTCCATTTGTGGTGATTTCTAGACTCAGTTTATAAAGTTTACAGCCTGCCATGCTGTTTCATTGCTTTGCGTGCAATGGGTCTGTTTATCGTTTAAAAAAGTTACAATACCAGTGCCATTACCCTTAAAGTGATACCAATACCAATGCAGTACTTCATCTGATACCTTTCCTCCAAAGTTCTTCTTTATGAAGAGTGCTTGTGGTGATTGGCTATGACTAAAACCATATAAGTAGCCATATTTTTCTAGATCTGGATGCCAAAAGGTTTGAATGCAGGTATTGTATGACTGGACAAGTTTCAATACTACTTGCTACTGGTTTATTTCAACTGATACCTTATGGACTACTGATACCCAGCCCTAGTGTTTAATGACACAGCTAAAAAACAAGAGTAGAAACTTGTTCACCAAATACTCATTTCAGCTTCTCTCACCAGTTAACAACCAGCAAATGTCACAAGGATTTTTTTAATAAGTGCACCAGCACTGATTCCCCTTAATCCCTCACTGAAATATTCTCCCTATACATTTTTAAAGATTCTATCTGTTTTATCATGTTACTGTGATGCACTAATAACGGGAAAAAAAACCCCGAATGCTTGATTGAAAGAGTCTCAGTCGACTGAGAGGTCTCCGATTAATGATTTGAGTCTTCGATTATCAGGGGGCAGCCCTACTTAATACCAGAGGCTTATTATGCCAATGACAGCTCTCCTTGCCCGGACTAATCTAACCCTGTGAGAGCGCATCAAATGTGAATTAACCATTCTGAAGTGGAGACGGGGGGAAGTGATGCACAAAAGGATTTAGTAATGACTTGATCCCTTTGTAGAAAAAGAAAGGAAAAGTACATGAACACAAAGTTGTGGTATTGAGTACAGTAATACTGTAGCTTGGAGCCAGCTGCTCCACCAGGTACCTGTAGTTTCTGGTGACTGTTGTGAAGGGATTAGGCCAGTCCACTCCTTAAATCAGTCTGACTTCAGATCAAAGGGGTTAAAGCAGGATTAGGATTAATCTGCCTTGGTAGAACAGGTGTTAATCCCTTAAATTAGCCATGTAGCACAGGCAGGCCTCTCTTTCATCTCAACACCTGACTTATGGGCTGGAATACAGAGAGCTCACTTACAGGGAAGTAGCGCTGTTGTTACCCCACCAGAATTAGTTGTCCTCCCTCACCCTGACCGCTCTGATAACAGGCCCCGCTCTAATGTATCAGCAAGATGACTTCATTTGCATGCAGCCGGTGTTTTGAGAGCGGCTGAGTCAAACAGCTGTGCTCTCTGCTTCCTTTGAAACAAGGGTTACGTAAAGCATACTTTATGATTTGCGATACTAACGGGTGGCTTACAGGATATCCTCGGGCAAGGTGCATCGAATACTTCACCAGAAATAAAACAGGCCTGCGCTATTGATACGCACCGTGTAGAGGCTCAGGAGCTGATGTAGCAGAAGAGGGGAGTCGTAGGGGGTTTGACTCCACTCCAAGGACAGCAACACTCCAGTCCTTTCCTATCAAACTCTTCAGCACATGCTGCCTCTCACCCCCACCGGCTTCCTCCCCTGCTGTCAAACCTCCTTGTCATCGGTTTGACTTTTCTACTCCAATCATCTTCATCCCACTCCAGCTCTGCCTCCTGTCAGCTAAGAGTCCGCAATGAAACTTTTGTAAGAGCACTGGGACAAAAACGACTCCTGTGACAAACTGACTCCAAATCTACACTAAAGCTATTCCTGCATTCAGGTGGTGTGGGAATAATCGGAAAAATTAGTTCCCAACTCGGAAAAATTAACTCAATTTCATCCCTGGGACACATCAGCATTATGGTTGTGGTCGTTTGAAGGACTGACAGTAAATGTGAGACTTTATAAATGTATCTACTTGATATCATATTAGATAACTGCCTCTGCATTTGATCATCATTGGTTTTAGTACAAAATTAATAATTAATAATAAGCTCCAGAAAAAAAAAAGTCTACGAAAAAGTGGCAAGCAAAAGTGTACAACTATTCTACAATTTATTTAAAAAGTTAAATATACAAAGCAGTATACAAATAAGAAGACACACTGGCTTCTTTCAATTAAGCACAAACATATATTCACTTTCCCACCTCACATTAAAATAGATGCCTTCAGTACATGGATAACAAAATCAGGATGCATTCTGGGACGTGTAATTTATGGACACTAAAAAAGCATAGAATTGGATGGCACATCTTTTTTATGATTGATTGATTACATATTGGTGCAGGTTTATGATACACTCTTTGGAAATAAAAAGATGTTGTAGACTGTGACAATATATATTATGATATTACACAATTTATTGTTAAATTTTATTATATCTATTTTATCATGGACTGCTGAATTGTTTTTATGTTGCAACTGTACATGCATAATTTAAACATTCATTGCAAAAGATGGACACTTTCGTTTTGTTTTATTAAAGAAGGAAAGCAGAAGCACTTAAAACTTAAAGTAAAAACTAATCCTATAAAAATAAAAAATGCTGTACACATCCCTAATTAGCAGTAAGAAGTCAGGTAAAGCAGTATTATAAAGCAGTATGTCATGGTGCAGCAGTGTGGGACACTATTAAAAATTACTTGAATATCAACGTGAGGCTTCACTGGGACGCCAGTCTAAGCCAACCCATCACCCAGACGCTACAACAGCAACAACAACCCTACCCGACCTTTAGAAACGTCCACGTTGTTTCCACATTTAAAAGCTCACAAACACACCAAGTCCGAAGAATGACTTCCAAACTCGGGAAATAGGTCCCCTTCCAGAGGAGCATGTGAATGCAGCATATAGCCAAAACTCATGCCTGTCAGTTCACCTGTCTGAACGCTAAAGACAGCTAATTAGCATTTGCGGCCATGGGGGGAGTCACGGCGGTGGTGGTGAGGCCGCTTCCCACAGAGCTCCTGTCTGCTGCCACAGGCACCAGTTTGGCCAGTGGGTCTGCCCCAGTCCGAGTCTCCAGTCCCAGGCTAGACCTTGCCATCTGGCTGGCCTGGTAACAGCCGGCCCCTCTCCCCTGCCGGCCCGCTGAAGACAGGAAGACAACCCAAGGAAGGTCAGGCCACACTAGGATGGCCGGGAGGAGAGAGGGAGTGGTGGATGTACTGAGGAGGGATGAGGAGTGACAGATAAACTAATGGATGCGAGAGAAAGTAAGAGGGGGACCGTAAGAGACAGAAAGGACACTGCTTCCTTTAAGCTGCCACCCTCAGCGTGACTCAATGACTGATGAATCCTTCTGTCTTTGCCTGCACGGTGTGTGTGTGCGTGTGTGTGTGTAAGAGAGACTGCAGTGTATGTGAGCATGTGTGCACGCATGAATACAATCCCACTTTTCTCAAACACATCATGACAGCTCACAGCCGGAACGAAAGCTTCATTTACCCACAATTCAGCAGTAATTCGCAGATCCCCAGCAGGACTTCCAGTATAGATGACCATTTGGAAGGTCATTAGAAATTCAGCTAAAAAAAACACACAGGAAAGATTTCTTTTCCAGGCAGCTACAGTGTGAACAGTGGAGTCATTACATTAATGTTACTATGACACTGTGAGGAATATGAATGTGCTTAATCTTGGAACATCCCCGAATTAAGGTGCAGAAAAAAAATTATGAATCACATCACCCGCTGAGTTTGTGCAGCATGATATAATACTCTTCGTTTTGAATCCCAGTTTTTTGGGGTTTTTTTTTTGCTAATTTGTGCAACATTGGATAGCATGAAGCACGCAGAAATAGATTCATGGTTTCTTAAATAAGTGTTAAATACTTCACAACACAGTACTCGCCGTCTTTTTAAATTGCATTTCTGTGCTCTACAAATGAAATGCCTTGTAACACGTGATTGAAAGTGTAGAGTGTCGCCCAGTTTCTTTCTTTCGTATTAATGCACAAAACATTTAATTGTTAAACTTTGATCAGGGCTAAAAGGCTTAATACTCACACATATACTACAAATATCCCTGAGGCAGGAAACCAAATGCAGCCTTGAACCAAGCTTTAAATATTTATATTTTATAATTAGACATTTTTCTCAAATTAATTTCATTATTGCTAAAAATGGTAAAAGAAAAAGGCCGTATCTAGAGCCAGTATCTGGTCTGTCCAGTCTGGGTTACTGGCATGATGGTAGCATCATGGAAGAGGACCCACCTCGTCTGTAGATATACATGACTCATTCTGAGGTAACAAAACACAACAGTTCTTATTTCATCTGCTTATACACTAGTCAAAACATACTTATATTTCAATTCTGCCATATCCTGACAATAAATCCCTAAATCTTACACCCTGGCCCATAAACCCACGAAATGGCTGCATTTACTTTTTCAAAGTGCCTCTTAACGATCTATCATACCACACTTACTAATCTTACAAAAGAGGTTATTCTTACACTCCTTTTGGTCAGGGGAATTGCCCATTGCTCTGATAGCCCATTATTCTGAAACCCCAATAGTCTGAAAAATGTCCCGCTGGACGAAAGCCCATCTGCCAGACAGCCCAAACAAAAGCCTATCACGCCGAAGAACTGTTATTCTGACAGTCTAGTTTTCTGCTTTTCTGCCCTCAAAGCTGTAATATGTACATTTCCTCATTAAAATGTTTCATAACACTAAAAGTATGTCATACATTTTGTTGAGTAGTTTACTTACTTAATCTGAAATGTTTCCAACAACGGTCAAACCCAGAGAAATTAATAATTAATTCAAGATAACAGTGCGTTTCCTACTACACTGATGTTGAAATACATCAAGAAGTGAGAAAGGAAGTCATTGACCGTGACTTAGCGTAACGTGGATAAAACTTTAATACGTTACCTCATCCATAAACAGGATTTCTGCCTGGGTCATGTTAGATAGATTTTCATAAAACTATGGTGTTTTTTTTTTTAACAAAGAAGACAACAACTCCCATGATCCCAGTCAGTTAGTTACATTAGTTATGTATGCAAGTTGGGAGCAATAGGCCTTTGGATCAATGGTTGTTTGTTTTCGGGATAATGTGTTGTCACACAAATGGGCTTTTGGTCCAATGGGACATTTTCTACTGGTCAACAGGAAATCTTAAAATATCAATGAATTTCCACAATACTCTGTAGCCAGATTGATACAGTTTTGGTGATTCTGAAACTCTAGAGTTTTTATTATTAGGAATATATATTTTTAGCCATTGTGATTAGAGATTGGAACTTAACAGAATATATTTAGAGTAAGAAAGTCAATAAACAAAAAGGGCCTCCTAATTGTTGTCTGAGTTGTCAGTTGGTGCCAAGAGTCTTAGTCCACGTTTAAATTTTTTTGGTTAGTCACATAAAAAGAAACACATTCAAATTCCATTCGGGAGCTGCTTGTTGCAACGCAGACCTTTTTTTTTGTTTTTTTTCCAGCGCACTGCTGCTAACTGTGCTGTAGCTGCCATCCTATGGGATAAAGCCTCTGCTATCAATAAGAGCTGGTTTGTAGGAAATACAGCAGCTGAGGGGGTTTAATGTCACAGCAGCTCCAACTGGAGTCTGACAGGATGTGTGAAGCGGTCAAGGAGTGACTTTGTAACTTCATTGTCAGCACATATCATCCATAGTGTTGATAATTTATTCCCATGTTTTAAACAATGGCAGCTGTGTGAGGTAAAACTCATGTTCAAATATATTTACTAGACCTTTCTTGTTTGCTGTTGGCATTTCACAAGCGACTTGCTTTGTGCACCAAAAATATATATCTAAATATTTAAATTAACATCAGATCTACGCAACTAAGGTCTTGAATGGAAGACAAGGAAAATCTTTAGCTCTAGTGTTTGCCAAGGTTTTTGCCCTTCCAGTGTCTTCTTCATTGACATGTTGACCTTCACGGGTCTGACAACTGAGGAAGAATACTTACCTGATACACTTACCTGATATTGCCTGAGTGAATGCAAATTTAAGCGAGAAGCCACAGTGCAGCTCACAGGAGCAAACATCAGCAATTTTCAGAGTAGGTTAGTTTCTCTCTGACCCTCATTCTTTCTCCACTCTCAGTCTCTCCATCTCTGTCTCACAGTCTCCTTCCCCCTTCCCGGGCCGGCCAGGACTTCTCTGTCCTTCATCCTCATTCTATTTCATGCCTCGTCCTTCTCTTGCTCGGTCCTCATCCATCACCACCCGCACCCTGCACTGCACACACACACCCCAACCCCTCCCAGTATCCAGCCTGGCCAGATACAGATACAGCCTTCACTGGGCCTCAGTGCTGACACAGTCCTCTGTGACTCATCACTTCATCGGACTCCATTTGGCATTCATCACATCAAAACATCTTTATCACCATCTGACTGAAACGCATCAGGAAAACAGTGACTGCAATCAGCCATATTTTATTTAATAACTATGTCATGCCCCTTTGTCAGTGCACTTAATAAAAATTTGTGGCAACTCGTAACTAAAGGCTACGCAATATTAAGATGCATGCAGTGGTGCTTAATGTGACAATGGCTTATTTGCTGGATTTATTATTATCTGAACTGAATCACTTCACAGGACATGGAGTTGAATCATGATTAAGTGCTACTCGCAGTTGAACAGTGACCATAAACATCTTAGCGGGTGCTCAGAATGAAAACTGCTTTGAAATAAAAACAAAAGAGGCTGCGCCAAGGGTTCAGTATGCTTGAAAGAAACCAGGTCGTAAGATATTAAAAGACAAAACGAATGGCCGCACTTGTCTCCTCATTGAACTGCCGCCCTGATCTCTTTTTAAGAACTCTTTGGCTTTTACATCTCTTCTTATGTGGTCTCGATGCAGTGAACCATACAAAGAGGGATTAGGGCACAAACTTTCAGTCTCTTCTCGGAGGCATTAGAAGGTTTTAGACCCTGTCAGACAATCCAACAGTTAGTGTGGGTCTGTTGCTACTGGTTCCAGTAAAGTACACTCTGGAGCTTTGGTTCCAGTAATGCATCAATGAGTTTAAAGACTTATCAGACAAAAAAAAAAAAAAAAACACAGTGGTTTATTATAGGAAGGATTGTACAACTGCAAAGTTATCACAAGAACAGTCTCTTTTTTTGCTTTTTTAGTGCTGAACAATTAATTGCAGTTTTATCAAAATAGCAGTTTTCAAATCGCAGGAAGTGCAAGATTTATTAAAGGCAAAATATGTGTCAAAATGCCATTTATATTAAATACTGTCTTCCTACAGAGATGTCCTGGCATAGGGATCATAATCTATAGACTTAACAAAGCATCTTTGTTTGTGAGCCTTTAAAGAAATCACACCATTCTCATTTTAATATGTTTTTCAATCAAAATGAGAATAGTGATGATTCTCATTGCCTAGTGCAGATCCCTGCCAGGCAACACATGGTGAAGCACCTACTGCAATGTCACAACAACTGCCAGATGCAACCAGCAGAGATTTGTGAAGTTACACCAACATCAACACAACCCTCGCATACATTGTCCTGAGCTGAAACTAAATTTTACACTGAAGCAGTTGTTGATCAGTTGAGGTCCCTTGCAGCCACTTAAGAAGAGACAGAAGTCAGCTATCAATGGTCGTATAAAACAGAGCAGTCAAAAAACAGAATTACTGCCTCGCAGTTGTTTATCTCCACCAACTAGTCAAGTTACAGTTTACATGCATGTCTGTCCAGACTCATATAATGTCTGTAGTGAAGACTTTGAAGGAATTTAATGTGGAACTTACCACTATATTGACCTGTAATTTTGAAGGAAATTAATAAAAGGTATTTAGTGTATTTTTTTGGCAAGATGTGAGTAATTACTATACGTGTGTGATTCCTGTGAAACATTTTCAGCAAGAGACATGCTGTCTTCACTCAGAGACTATTTGTACTCATAATTTTATCTTATTAGACATGTATGTGTAATTTTGTCTTAATTAGCATATGAATTCTTGAGTTATGGTCAAAAATGTGTCTGTTGGGGTCAATGTGACCTTGGCCTTTGACCTTTTACCACCAAAATCTAATCAGTTGATTCTTGAGTCCAACTGGTCATCTGTGTCAAGTGTGGAGAAATCCCTCAAGGCGTTCTAGAGGTGTCACATTCAAAAGAATGAGATGACCTGAAAGCCTGTGGCCACAGCTGCTGCCAACACGGAGGCACAAAGTAAGGTTTTTCGAGGTTTTTCAAAAATTGTGAATCACAGAGGTCCTTCTGAAAACAGTCATGAATATGCACCAAAAATTAGGCTGATCAGACGAGTTGTATTCAAGATTAGCTGCTGACAAGCTCCAGGTCCGTTGATCACACATGCACATGCAACTGATCACATGACTCATGTCTGAGTTCAGTACATCATTTATGCTATAAAGTAATATGAAATGTTTTTTGCTGAAGTCGTCTGAGTCAGGCCACCTCCGTGATATCATTGTCATGAATGAAGACACCACATTTTTTGACGCAGAGCTGTTATAAACAGGCTGTTGACTTTGAAGAACCATGTCGGAGCTGCACATCTTTTAAACTTTAATCATCACATTTGTTTTGGCAGAATTTGAGTTCACAGGTGCCAGACAACATGAAGGCTAGGAGACCAGGTTTCAGGGCAACCAAAAGCCCAGCGGAGCCCATCTATGGCCCTTCCCTGTAAACAGGCCTCGCCTCAGGAACGTTTGATGTGGTTGCAGAAAAAAAAAAGGCCAAGGGATGATGTAATGCTGGTGAAAGCCAGTTGAGTTTGAGAGTTGCGGAGTTTCCACGTTGTGTCCCAACTGCATCTTCCCACACCCCAGCACCTCTCAAAGGGGCCGGGCATCCCTCAAAACTCCCCCTGAGGAGCACAACAGATGTGTGGATGTTCTGTGTGCATCAATCATCCATTGTCTTTCATCACACTCACTACACACAGTGTGTGGTCCGCGCAGAGATAAGCAAAATGACGTAATGCACAAGAGCAAACAACTATAATCTCATACTTTGTAAACTACACGTGTACTATATATAACTAGAAGATGGTCACAAAAACATTCTCAAAGAACAATCTGTCAAAGTTTCACGCGTGTGTTTTCCTGATGGTTGAATCCATAAATAACGAATAAACAGAAAGAAATCCACAGGATTAGAAAAGCTGCCTCCCTAGGTACCACTCTAGATCTGATAATGTATGGGAAGCCATAGTTTAGCATCAGGATTTGAGCATCTTTGATCAATTAGGCTGCCTAGCTAAAACCACCAGCTGTACAACAGTGTGTAAATTACTGCCTGGGCTCCACAACCCACACCGACTACAAAAAAACACACATGTAAGTAGACTGCATTAAGAGTGGATTATGTGCTCATTAACATCGACACAAAATTTATTAACACTTAGGGATGAAATCAAAGGTACAACGACTGGCATCCCCGCTTCAATTGAGAGGTGCGATGTTCATTTTCACCTTCCACTTAGAGAAGAGTGCTCCACAACAGGCTGAGCAGAAGTGGTGCTTGAGGCGCGATTACTACAGTAAATGGCATCTCAACAAGAAGTGGATTTAGGGATAAAAAAGTGGATTTTCTCATCAGCCGTATTCACTATTCAGGCATTTCTGTTCAGCTGGCTTTATCAGAAACCCTCTGAACCAGAGAGCAATGTGAGGAAGAAAAAGGGGGCAAGATGATGCTTTCACACCAGCACTCAAACTGACTGTCACACGGTGATATCTGAGAATGCACACTTGCATTACACTTCTCATATCTGACAAGTGAGTCCTGGCTGTAAAAGCTTTCAGAAATGTGTAGTCTTCATCAGTCTGAACCGATTATTACTGAGGCATAAAGGGCTGCTTCTGAGCATGAAAGTTGTGCCTGCTTGGGTGACTCTTTGGGAACAGTCTGGTCATCCTGGGCATGACTGTACCGATGTGGAGGGCTGAAGGTGAGGAAGAAATCTGTGAGACTATTCTTGGCTGTTTAAATGGGAAAATCCTCTCTGGACCTCAGGGTGAATGGCTAATGTATTCCCAAAGTCCTGACATTGAGGCATTTTGGCGAGCACTCTGCCAGGTTACATTTGTGTCTGTGTGGGTGTGTTAGTTAGGGCTGGGTACCAAACACAGTACTCATACCGATCGAATTACATCAGTACTACTGAGTACCAATTCATGTTAAATTGAACTGTTCCAAATTTCTGTACCTGGGTGTGCATCTGGGTGAGAGCCTAACAGATTAATCGTCTCTCTGCAATGACTCTTCTGATTTTTCTAATTTGGTGTTATCCTGAAATACGTCACAAAGCAGCAAGTTCTTGTCTCTTTATCAGTATTGGATATACCAAGGTATGTTGTTTTTTCTTCTTTTTATTAAGTAAATTAGCTCAGCTTGATGTTGATTTCATTTTTTGGGGGAGTTTAATAATTTATTCACAAAACTGCATCACACCTGAATAGTTAGGTAGGTTGAAATTTCACCTCTGAAATATTTGCAAATTTGTGCAATTTATTTGCATCACTTTTGGTGTGTAAAGGCCTAAAAAGTGCATTGTTTTCCTATAAGCAAAGTCTCCAACAGCAGCTGCAGCTAACGCAGCACGCCTGCAGCCAGCGTCTACACAGTGTAACTTCATGGACAACAAAACTTTAAATGAGACATCGACAACTTCATTGACATCTTCAGGTGATTAATTAGCTTGTTGGATAAGTTGCTGTTAGAGATAACTGGGCTTTTTTCGTTGTCTTGGCTGACATTGGCTTAGCATTTTTACTAGTGATAGCCAACACTCAGCCACTGGCTTCATCCGAAATTCCTAACCAACAGGCTATTTAGTAAGCTAAAACAGCATGTGAGATTTATAAGTATGTCTGAAACCTTTAACTGCAGACTATTAATGTGGAAATACTATGGTATGCAAGCACAGCGGTGGTAAAAACGACAAAGACATAACAGAAAGGATAACACATGTGCTTCCTCTGTGACACAGACAACAGCGTTAAATGCCCTGGGGACAGACTGACAGGCTGCAGATTGTAGGGGCGGGTTTGGGAGGCAGGTCGGGAGGGATCTTATTTAATGTGGTGTGTAAAATGCTCTAAATAAAAAACTAAATGTTAGAAATAAATAACAATGTTGAAACTGAGAAGTTTGGACTTATTATTTTACAACAGAAAATGTATATTTGTTATTACAGAGAGTGAAGTACCAAAAAAAGGTACTGGTACCGTGTTCCAGGTATTGGTTCACATGTGAACGGCACCCAGCCCCGGTGTTACTGTGCATATAGGCAAATGCCTATTAGCACATATATATGTGTGTAACAAAAGGTATGAAAGAAGAGAGCAAGCATGCCATTATCACCTGAAGTTTGGTTTCAGTGCCCCAGAGGTAGAGTTGCATCTGAAGCTTCTTGCTATGCAGATCCACACAGTTCTCCAAAGAGGATAACTGGCTTTGCAGCACTATCAGCCCATCCAGATGGTATACAGGGCAGCTTTGACAGTCCAGAACAAGCTCTCCAGCTGCTCTGCCACCCCCAAATCTCCCTGACCTAAATCTGCTTCTCCCAAGCAGGGAAGAGAGCTGGAGAGTGGACACCTTCAAATTTCACATTTTACACACTGTAATTAATTCTCTCTGTGGCCGAGCTTGAATCCAAAACTGCATGAAACAATCAGAAATGATGCTGATGTTGCAGTGCTTCGCTACAATGTGGCACATTACATGATCAATTGATTCATTTACTATAAATTCTATTGATAATGCGAGTGAAGCCTCCCCCAGCATTAGCATGACAGCGACAAAAGAAAATTTCTTTGTTGTTCTTTTAACTTATGTGACTTTAAAATTTTCCTACTTCACAGTTCACATGGTTGCCTTCATCATCTACCTCCCTACTCACAGCGTGAACTCATCAATATTTGTCAATGTGCAACTCTACCGCAGCAGTTTGAGGTGATTTACTAAAAGCTTTGATGATCTACTATACACGCAGTGATAAAAACTTCAGGTCTGAAAGCTTCATTAATGCTTTTCCTCATCATCTTCTTCAAACATCTGGCAGACTACATGTGCTGCTCAGAGGTGTTTGCTGCCCTCCACAACAGAGGCAAATATTAATGTATGATAATAACTTGAGAGCATGAATTACGCCTTGATTTCATTGGACACACTTCTATGAGTACGAGGCAGAGGAGAGTGTTTTGCCTGTCTGGCTTTGTTTACTTGCTCAGATTTTTTGCAGTTTAATATATTTCACCTGGTGTACCTCACCCCACATACTCTACATCAGATCATCTCCTAAAAGCCCAAGATGTAATGAAGATAAGGGGGATATTACACTCTTTATTATTACACTGTTTTGGAATTGCACACACTTGAGCTTTATTGGAATAATATCTGTAAATCATCCATTCTTGACAACTGGGACAAATGATGTCCTACCAAAAAAAAACAAACAACAACTATACCCTATAGACCTCTGTGTCACTTCCTGGTTTTAAAAAGGCAGGATTACTGTGCAACCACTGGAGAGCTTTCTATTTTCTGACAAATTCATTAGATAATATTGCGTCTCAACCATAAGATGTCAACTCCGTAGCCCTTCTAAATCAAAGCTGCTTAAGAATCATGGTTTAAAAATGTGTATATCGATCAGCATTAAGAGATCTTTTAGTAGCTTTAAAAAATAAAATGGGTACTCACTGTCACTATGCTTTGAAATGAAGAAATGTAACATTTAACTCCAATTTGTAATCTATATTTTCCATTTGACAGAGTTGACATTTAATAAAAAAAAAAACTACAATCACTCAGGGGTTGGCCCATTACAAGGTTTAAATAGCCAAGAGTTTGATCTTTTAAAACATATTTACAGCATAATTGAGGTAAAAATCAAAACTCCCTCACAATTCTCAAGAAAGAGTGTAATAATAATTTACTCTTACATTATATCTTAGTCATGATATTTCTGAAAAAATCTTATGAGATCCCAGATGGGTGAAAAAAAAAGACCCTCTGACTGCTGTTTATTCTCCCTTTGCAGGACAGTTGCTCGATCCTTTCAGCTGCTATCTATTTACTGTCATTTTTATCAGCATTTTTGAATGTGAACTGAACTTTTATGGACTTTTGCTGGTTGGTATTAATTAATGACAATTTGAGAGGGTGCTATATGTGTATCGAGTGTATGTCTTGCGTAATGGAATGAAAAATTGTTTTTAATGAAGACAAAAATAATCAAAAAAACAAAACTGGTGGCTGGGTAGCTCAGCCAGTAGAGCGTTCAGCCCATGTACTGAGGCTGTGAGTCCTCATGCGGCCCTTTGCTGCATTCATCCCCCTGCTCTATCTCCACCTTTCTTGTCCTCACTGCAGCTATTCTATATGAATTAAGGCAGACTTTCCATTTACTAACTCACAATGAAAATAAATTGATAAGCAATGTTGTTGTTTTTTTCCAAGGAAGACCCCTCAGTCCCCTGTAACTTCTGCCTATGGTGACACTTAATTTCTCTGTGCAGGTGACGTGCACAGCTGCAGTCAGATTTGCTGCTGACCAACAGTCATTTCAATGAAAAGCGGAGGGATGAATTTGCCTTTATTTTGCCACTTTATACCAATGCAAGTGACAATTTATGTATGCAAAGTTGCTAATATCGGGCCCATCATGAGTCAAAACATGCTAGCTTCAGTGCAGCATTGCTACCTGGTAGCACCAAAAGAAAATTTCATCAATCATTTTATCTGATAAATAACATTATTATTAATATTTGCTTAAGAACCTGCCCCTGGTCCCTTCTTTCATTTTGCAAAAGGGACCCCTGGGTAAAACAACCTTAGTGTCCCTGCTTTCTACTGTTTCTGTGTCGATCTGCTCTCGAGTGCTTCTGAATCATGGTGAGTTTTGGTGGAACCACAAACATTGACTGCAATCAGCAGCCAAAACACAATGCAGCCGTGCCCGATGGAATCAAGCCGTTAGTAGTTTGTGGGCACAAATTATTAAATTGAGAACATGAATTTTCAAATCAAGCACACGCAATTTTTGGTTTTTTTCGTGACATGTCCCAGGCTACCTAACAATTCCATGCAATTACATTTCTCAGTGCATTTAAACATCTCTTTGTCTGTGTCTAATCTTCACAAACTGTTATTTTTCATTAATTTTTTCCCCCAAAGCTTAATTAAGTTGTTTGGTTAATTTTAAGGAAAAAAAAGATACAAAACATATCTTAAAGGACACCAAATTAACCCAAGGTCTATAAAGGGTGGAATGCTTGGTCAAATTAAATTCTCTGGTGTAACACTGCTACATTTGTGCTCAAGGAGCAGAATTTTAATTTGAGTTGTGATTAATGTAGATACATATTATAATGTGCCAAGGTTTCAAAATACTACAAATGACCCAGTCAAGGAGAGCGCAGAGCGAACGTGTCAAGATATATTAGAAGCCTCCATCTTACCAGCCCTGCCATCTGACAAACACATGCCTGGCACGGAGCCCAGAGGAGTAGGAAAGACAACAGATGCCATCCAAAGCACACCATCCCTCCTCTGTGAGCCTGGCTAGGACACATAAAAAAACAAGTGCACCCCAAGAGAACAAACCCAAACCATGCTCCACCTAGATAGTCATGGTTTAACCAAAGCTCTACATACACAGGCCCAAACATTTACTGTACACAAGGCTTTTCTGTGCTTGGATCTCATGGCAAACACATACAGGAAGATGGTGTTTGGTATTTTCAGTCACCTGCCTCCTCGCCCACAGAGCCAAAAGAAGGTTTCTGAGAGCATTATTAAGAGGGACTACAAGGGAACTTCAAAGCTGCATTTCAGCACAGTTTGGTGGGTGGGGATTGTGTAAATTAAACCTTATGTTGTTGTTAAGGCACTACACAAAGTTCAAAAGGTAAAAACTCATGGTTCTACTCAGTGGCGGATTCAGGCTCTCTGAGGGGCAGGGGCAAAAAAAATAACTGTATGTGGTTTGGCACCATTGTGCAGAAAGCCATGATGCGCTTTATCCTGATTTGTCCATTGGGGGGCACTCTAAAGGGCACTTTATCACATTTTGTTTAGTGAAAGAGCACTCTAGAGGGCACTTTGTCATTTGTCTTGGACATTTGGCCACTCTAGAGGGCACTTTATCCTGTTTTGTCCACAGAAAGGTCACTCTAAAGGACAGATTCTCACATGTTTTTTCTACTGGGAGGGCACCCTACGGGCACTTTATCATGTTGTCTCAGACATTGGGCCTCTAAAGAGGGTACTTAATCAGGTTTTCTCCAATGGAAGGGCACCCTGAGTGCATTTTTTCATGCTTTGGCTACTAGGAGGGCACTTCATATTTACTACACTGGGAGAGCTCTCTAGAGGTCACTTTAGCACATTTTCTCCACTGGAAGGACACTCTATGGGACAATTTACCACAATTTTCTCCACTGGCAGGGCATCCTACAGGCCACTTTATCAAGTTGTCTCAGACACTGGACCACTCAAGAAGAGACTTGATCAAGTTTTCTCCACTGTAAGGGCACTCTAAAGGGCACTTTTCCACATTTTCTCCACTCCACTCCATTTATCACATTATCTTGGCCACTGGGCCACTCTAGAGGGCATTAGCAGGTTTTGTCTACCAAGAAGGGCACTTTTGCTGTGTTTTTCTAAACATGAGGGTACGAGGGAGGGGATTCACCAGTGGTTATACTTCTCATAGCATTATTTACAAGTTAAGTCTGATATCTGAGCAGACAGGAGACCGATCAAACAGAGATGCAGATTGGAAAATTTCCACCGAGAGAAATATGACACGCTGCCTTGATTATTATTCTGCACACTTAATTAAATGGCTCTTTAAATGTGGTGTAATTTTTCCATTCACAATTTTTTGGTCTTGCAACAAAAACAGTATAATGGGATGCCAGCTTCAGCACCTTCTTCCAGAAAATAGGCAGTTTTCAACACGAACGTCATCTTGGCTGCAGAAAATCATTTTAACACTCACCCCCCACTGAAATGTGGAGTACTTTCAAATTGCAAATAGTGAGAAACAGAACAGCTTCGTTCAGCCGCTGCAATCCTGCGCAAATTAAGAGAAGTGGTGATGTGCAATTACCACCCCAATAGCCAGTTCAATAGCCACAATCGCACAGTCCAGGCTGTCACTTCTCAACAGAAGCTGCCTATGGAGGTCCACATCTGCAAAGACAGGTCTGATGAAGCAAGGAGGGTAATTTTTAAAAGCCCTCTGGGCTGACATAAGGCAGTTAATACACAATGGGGGATAAAAACCACCGTTGGAGAAATTCTATTGATGTGTTTGACAGTGGCATCTGGGCTAATATTGATCAATTATTGACTGCAGCCCCCGCCCTTCCCACAGTGGTTTTTTTTTTTTTCCTTTTACAGCCATTCAAAGCACTGGTTATAATTGCACACACACAGAGAAGAACAATACGAGGCATACTGACTATTCAAAAGGACGTGTTCTCAGCAAACACACAGACCTCCACTGCAAATACAAAACATTGATTATGAGGCTACAGTACAAATACTGTGAATATCTACAAGAGTGTATAAAGAGGAAAGTGACAGCAGCAGCAGTTCTCTTACCACTGGACCATGATGCACAAAAACTGAACCATCTACAACACCTTCTCATGACACATGGAGATACGGTAGGCATACTGCATTGCAAACAAAGTGCCATCTCAGTGAATGATTGAAATCAGCTGCTGGCGAGGATGTGGAGAACAAACAGCAAATTATACACACACCTAAGTGTCCAGTATTATTACCCTTTTGGGAAAAGGTTGAGAAAACTGTAATGTATATATTTGGGGTAATTGAACAGCTAAAACTAGAAGATTACTTACATATTAATTATCTAAGGGACGATAAACACTACTGACATGCATCTCTTTAATATACTGCATCTGACAACAAGTTGAATAATCTGGGCAAAAATGATGAAAGTGTTTTTTGAGTTCATTCTCTCATTTAGATTACAGCCTGTGTTTAGTTATACCCTTTGGTGGTGTAATATTTAAGTGTTCACTGACTGGGTGTGATTCAGCACTAGTCCTGGTGTTGATTCATCATTGTTGCTGCACCCCTAAGTCCTCACGACTGGAATTAGTCATGACATGAAGAAGGCAGAAGTGCCATTTTACTTGGCAAAGTGTTACAATGTGATGGATTTTCCTTCAGCGTGATATATTTGTATATTTCTGCTTGGACAAACTTGCAAAACTTTCCTCTGAAGAGCTTGTGCAATACACAGAGACGTGGTACTGACAATATTTTTATGGTTTTGTTGAAATATCCAGATTGCATTTTTTCTTCCTTGTTTTAAATTTGTCATTCCCATTCGGCCACACAGTTTCCTAATTAAGATGCCTTACAGCAGTTTGTTTTGAATGTGAATATTTGCTGTAACATGATCATACTAGTGATGAAAGCACATACTTCAAAATATAACGATATATAAAGATACTGTATGGATTTGTTGAATAAAAGTAAGACATCTGTAGTACTCAGTATGGTGTTTCTTGTCATTTTCACCTATTTTCTTCACCATTTTCTTGTTATTTTTTACTGTTTTGACATGTTAACTCTGTAAGTGTTGAATGAAACACTTTCAAGTGTTGACTGTTAGACTTGGGTTAAAATTAACTCAAGGGAGAGTTATAAACTCGGCCCTTGAGTGTATTTGATGGTCTCACATGTACACTCAAGTTGAGTTGATTTGAACTCACAGACAGTTTAATGTGCATACAATTAGACATAGATAAAATGAGTGAGATCTACCCTAAAGATAGAAGGTCTGAAGAAATCTAACCCAAGAATTTGCAGTAGATAGGCTTATTCCCAATCTCAATGCCACCGCTTCCTACCTACCCACCCTCCTGCTTTTTTGCATGGTTTTATTTCTGTCTTTTTATTTATTTTATTTGATTTAAAAAAAAAAAAAAATGCAATGCACTGGAAAGAAACAACTGTCTGGAATGGCGAACTTCTAATTATTGCAAAGTAATAAAAAAGAAGGACATGTTTTCACCAAACACATTGCAAATTCAAACATCGATCATCAAGCTACAGCACAAAACTGTGCAGAACTACATGTGTGTATAAAGAGGAAAGTGACAACAGTAGCAGTTCCTTTACCACTGGTTCACCATCATCAATGGTGCACATCAACTAACCCACCTACAAAACCTTCTCAAGACAGATGGAGATACAGTAGGCACACTGTATTGCAAACAAAGTGCCTTCTCAGTGGATGGTTGAAAGCACACATACAGTGCCTCCTGCTGGGTAGCAGCTGAAACCCCTCCCCAGAGTGCCAGCCTCGCAGAACAGAGAGAAAGACAGAGACACCCGGGGACATGCATGCCTTTCACGTTACGATTCATGTATCTTTTCTGCAAGTTAATACTGTGAACCAAGAAGGGAATATAATGGAGCTACAGCAGGCACTGCCCCACATATCTCTCGCTCTGTCTCACTCAATCTTGTCCTCTCCTTCTCCATCAGGACCCTCACGCACGTTCGCCGGCGCTTTTACACTTTGCTGTCGGTGCACTCACTGCTCACCTCTCAGGCGCGAGGTTTTTCAACAGGAGACCGAAGCTCACCAAATGGCGCGTGAAATAAAATAGTGACACACGCCCCAATGAAACCTAATAAGACATCACATTACAGAGATGAGAAACTATATCATTACCATGGCAACTGTGAGGCGCACAGCCAGAGGGCTGGCTGGGTGACAAGAAAAGAAAGGGTGGAGGAGAAAAGGATGGAGAAAGGAGAACAGGAAACAGGAGATTTGTAAAGAAATATGTATGAATGAAGAAATGATAGAACTGGGAGTGAGGGTATTGACTGAGTCTACCCCTCCCCTGAGTGATAGGTGTGTAAAAGACAAGCATTTAGCAGCTAGTCTCTTCTGTCCTTGCTGTCACATGACAATGCTCCAGTTCAGTATTTCTCCTTGACACTGTCAATGCTAACCACTAATTAGTGCAGAGCATAATTTCACTATAAACCACTGCCATTCTCAAGCAAGCTCCTGATGAGTGGCAGGATTAATTGGCGTGCTAAGCTCAGATGACCCCCTCAATGGAGCTCTCACTGGACCAAAAGCTGGGACTTTAAATGTGAGCAAATGTCAGCGAGAAAAGTGACGGATCCTTTACATCTTATCTATGTTTTAGTAATTGGACCGTGTTCATGAGGCACTGAAACATTAAAAACCCCATCTGTGCTCCAACATTTGCTTCATTCATTATCTTATTCAAATGTGTCAAGAATAGTCTTTAAAAGAGAGCGCTGAGCAGGATTCTAGGTATGCTGAAACTGCAGTAATGTGGTATAATTTTGTGCACGCTGCCCGTGAAGAAACGCCGACTGAGCTGTATGAAATCCCAGCCTTTCAGTGGCAGCTGCGAGCAGTCTGGGGGAGCGAGGGGGCTGCAGTGTGGACGGCGTAATTCTGAGCATCTGGAGCAGCAGGCAGCGCTACGCCGCCTACGACCCGCCAGATCAGAGTGGCACTGCCAACACAGAAACCACCACCCTGTTTATTTCTAAACCAGCTGGTAAAGGAACAGGAGGCTGGATAAGGTAGCCAAGTCATTCACAAGCTGAACAATAAGTGGAAAAAGGGGAGGAAGGTGAGACTCGGTGTGAAATGACGTGAAAGAGAGTGAAAAGAGTGAAAAAGGAGCCGGTAGCAAACACGCTGAGGTCCGTACATCCAGTTACAGGAAGCCAAAAACAATGGGCAAGTTTGTGGTAGAGGAGGAAATGAAAGAGCGTGTGTACAGTCTGCAGAAGAGAAGAGAAGTGGAAGTTTGAATAATTTATCATTGTAATACAGTCTAATGTGGCTAATCAAAATGCTGTAGCACCAGACAGTCTGTGGGGCATAGAGGCCAATACATTACATCACTGACCAATAAAAATCACAAGTTGGATAATAAAAAATCCAAAGGAGAGTTACTATTTAATTCATTGATATTTTAAATAATTAAGCAGACTTTCTGGTGCTACATCGCTTTAGGGCGACAGCTCAACGGGTCGGCGGCACATGACACTTTAGACCCCATGAAAGAGATGCAAAGCGCCAGCATTTAAAGCCGTTAACATGACAGACGGATAGATACGGAGGGGCTGGCAGGCGTGCGAGAGTGTCTGTCTCCATGTGCATTGCATTACCCCCACGTCAACAGTCTCTCAGGCTAAAACAAATATGAGGCACATGCAAATGAAGCAAGACGCTGGAAGGACCTGAGGTAGGCAGCACGCTGTTTGGTGCAAAAGAGTTTAATATGTATGCAAAAAAAATGTTTACGGTGCAGATAATGAATTTCAGATGAGGTCATAATACATTACTGTGAAATGCATTATTGGCAGAGTAATGAAATTCAATTAAGAATATGAATGGCACAAATGCAGAGGTTGAGAAAATGTTATGCTATTTTTATAAGAATTTTATGAGACCAAGCTGACCTCAGTGTACATAAATAATCAGTAAAGGGATCATTTGGGTTTGTTGAAGTGGGTGTATGAGGTACTAGTCACAGGGTTCAATGTCAGTGTTGTTTTACACTTATCTAGTCCGTAAATCTACTTGCCCAAACTCACTTTTTACTTGCCCCTGTATAAATTAGCTAATTTATTAGTGGTTATCAAATAACAACAAAGAATTGAAGCAATGTCATATTAAATCTGGGGCTGCAACATCTATAAAATGTCAGAAAATAGTGAAAAATATCCATCCTTGTTTCTAAGAGTCCATGTTGATGTCTTCAAATGTCCTGTTTTGTCAGTCCAAAACCCCAAGATAATCAGTTTAATATAATAAACAGAGAAAAGCAGGAAATCTCCCAAGCTTCGTTTTCTGCCATTGTTGTATGAAAAATTACTTTAATGATTAATCATTTATCAAAATAGTTTAATAGTTTAATTCTTTTTTACCACTTGCCCAGTCAGGCAAGTGAGTTGCTAGATTTACTGGCCTAACATGCCATTTTACTTGCCCCGGGCCAAGTGGGGAGTCATTATTGTTGAGTCAGTGGTTTACCTACAGTGGTTGTACAGTTTAGAAGAGCAGGGAGGAGTACTGGCACGGAAGCTAAGCAATGCGGTGTGGACTTTTATTGCTCATTCTCCAAAGCAACCAGACTCCTTTGACAAAAAGAGTAATTTTACCTCACAGAACACAGAATTTAGCGTCTACGGCTAGCTTGATTAGTTTGTTAGTTTATGTTGTGCTGTTTAATTTGAATCCAAACTAACATGTTATCACATCATTACACAAACAAACTATTTGATCAAGGAAGTGGTAGATTGCTAACTCCTGTATTCTGCAAGGTAAAATTACTGCTTTTGTCAAAGGAGTTTGGTCATATTTGGCTTATATAACAGCAGCTAAAAAACTGACGGCATGCCGACTGCCATCTACTGTAGGTAGAGATAGCATACTTCATAAAACTGCACTTCAAACGATCCCTTCAATGCCATTCTATGGATAACTCTACCTAAACCCCCCTCTAATATCTGATAGGCCTCATCAACAATGAATTATTATTAAGTTAGAATAAATATTGAATTCAATTAATAAATATTTAATTTGTTTTTAACGGAAACTCTATTACAAATGTGTAAATGATGCATGTGCAGAGCAGGATGCTACAGTAGCAGCAGTGTTACTATTCGGTTTATTGCATACTGTACAGTTGCCTTATTGTTTAAATACCACAGTTGATAGAATAACTCATAATCCAGTCACGAAACCACTCCAGTGTGTTCATCTTAACGCTGAGAAAATGTCCACATGATCATCTCTCTGCACATGCTGGAGAGTTAAAAAACTTATTGCTGAAACAATTCTTATGTTGCATCATCAAGTGAGCAAAATTGTCCGTGGTGATATCAGCCGGAGAGAATTATTCTCTTACTGTACAGTTCTTTCAGTGAGCATAAATTACAATCCATGTTTGCATCAGCTTTTTGATCATCCTTCTCAGTGTGTTGCCATCTCCCTGTGCATGATTCTGCTTCCAGCATGAGAGGGCAGAAGCTTAGGACACATAACAAGACGCTATTGTAAAAGCTCCAAGAACATCCTGTCAAAAACAATATGTAACATAAATTGTTAAGCATCTTTGAAGTGATTGTGGCTGGTATTTGTAGGGTTTTAGACACAGTATTTAACCTCAGCTCTTGCAAAAATGAGAATTATCACTGCCGGTGCTAAAAATCACCATCCATCTTGGGCAAGCAGATTTGTTTCACCAGGGTTAAAACAGCAGTTTTACATGTTGTATGTAATGCTTGAGAGTTTTTGAAAAAATGCTAAATGTACAGTATAGTACTGTGTATAACTACAATTAAATTGAGATTGAAATTGATGTGATTTTGGACAGTGTGTGCTCCATGTAAAGGATTTTATTTGTGTGTGCTGGAGATGTCTTCATTTTTATTTCCAACTCAGGTCTTTATGCAAGTTAAGATGTTAAGTGAGTCGAAATTCATTTCAATGAATCACTGCAATTGAAGTAAAATTGCAGAGCGCTTTCTCAGAGTTAATAGCTGTATCACACTGCAAGTGGTGACTACATTAGTGAGCTTCAAGCAAATGAATTTCAGTGTGCCTCTTTCTAGCACTTATGTGTCTCCGACTGCTGACCACTACAATGACACAGCATTTGAACATTTTTCTTACAAAGCTGTGCCAATACAAGGGTTGTGTAGCTGAGATTTTAACAGAATATTTATAAAATAAAAGTTTGCGGCACACAATTTTTGATATGAAAACACTTATTTATCAGGTAAAAACCTGGGCTTTTGCCTTACAGGCTACATCAGATCTTTAGGACTTGGACAGTGCGGTCCAAGTCAAGTCCCAAATCAAAATACAAGGTGTCCTGTGGGGTTCCCTTATAAAGAAACAGTTTTTGATACTGATACTGATACAAAGCATATTTTGTGCATCCTTCGGGTCTAACAAACATTCCTCTTTCTGCAACGGCTCGATTCCACTGGGCACGGCTGCACCACGTCCGCCAGAGCTGATCAATGGCCATTCTACACAACACTGACTCCACCAGCAGCGCTGCAGCACGTCCCAAAAGCATCTCTCCACCCTGCTCCATTTCAAATACGAGCATATTTTTGACGGATGCTGCGTCAGTCTGCACAGAGCAGATCAAGCAAGCCGGAAGTCAGACACAGAAAAATGTCAATTTTCAAAATAAGACCCTGTGCACACAAAAAGGAAACACAAAAAGCAAGGAGAAAAGACCAAATCAACAAAGTATGAGCAAGTCGACATAATCAGGTGGGCAAAAGGCTGAAACCAAAACTGTGCTGTGAACCATAGAATCAGTGTGTAAAACATTTGCAGTGCCATTTTTGGGGGGAAAAGTTTGAAACCTCTATGTTTACTTGCGAGCACCCTTCCTCCTCTCAGCATTTGTTGACGTACCGGTGCATTCCTTGGTGCTGCCACCACCTGTAGATCAGTGGAATATTGAGAAAGGCAATGGCAAAAATGTGTATCTCATCACCTGTGTGCTCGTGTGCATGCACAAACAAAACGAGGACCCATACATGAAAGACTGCTCCATAGTGCAAGTTGTAGTCTGGTGTGTGCACTAGACTCACGAGTAGTTTGAAATGAGATGCAATCCACTCAGGGACTCTACATCTGCATCACACTGAAGAGCAAGAACCAAGTATACATACTGCAGATGAGCTCTCCGACTTCATACACATGCACAACACACACAAACACACACACACAAACAGAGTAAGGAAGCAGCTCTGCAACTGAGAGCTTTAAGTAAGGGAATCAAGATGGGTTTCCTGAAAAAAAAGGTCCTGCACTCCATCTATAATTCATAGGCTTGGTTATTTACTTTTGCTGGGGTGCTAACACCAGTTCATCGTTCCTACAGAAATGGCTAAGGCTGTATTTAAAAGAAAGAGAGAGGAGGAGGAAAAAGCACAGTCGCATTGCTGGCTGAATAAGAATAAGACGGTGACCATTTTCAAGACAAAATACTGTATTTAATCATTGTAGAGGAGGACTGAAGCACCGATTCTTCCGAGCAGACTCAAGCGCTTGCCTGTTTCCACCCTGGGGCCACGCCACACTTTGTAATGGCATGCTATTTTCTGATATATGTACTAAATTATGAGGTCCATACGCCATAATACGATGCCGCTGCTCAGAAGACATATTACTTGTCTTGCTCAACAGTGAAGTGTAGTGCAGAAGAGAGATGTGATACAGACAGAAGCCGTGACAGTATATTGAAAAGGCAGGTAGGAGAGCGAGCTGAGCTGTGTGGGGGTGATTCATTCCTCCAGCAGGCTGAGATGGAGTAGGAAAAGCTTTTTTTAAACACTTGACTGGAGCCGAGTGTGGTGTGCCATGTTTAAGGGTCATCGCAAGCAGACCCCGTCTTTGTACTGGTGTCATCACTCTCCATTTCACACTGCCTGTCACTCCGGCATGCTGTGACTCAGTGTTTGAACAACATGGAGGCCTGTGATCTGACTGGTTGAACATGATGTTCTCGTGCATGACCGAATACATACAGAAAGTCAGAGCTTAATGTATGACTAATGAGCACACGTACCTGCATTTATTTGTACTTTATATGCAGGCAGAACTTCATATTATGGAGTCAGTGGGCTCTATTTCCATGCTGGCATAAGGCAGGTTGACTCCTGCCAGTTGTGTCGGGAACAAGGCATTTATATTATTGGCCTCCACCTTTGGGTAAAATGGCACAGCTAGGGAAGCATCTATGCAGTGCATTTGGCAAAGT
Source organism: Lutjanus argentimaculatus (assembly GCA_034769285.1). Classification (NCBI taxonomy): domain Eukaryota; kingdom Metazoa; phylum Chordata; class Actinopteri; order Lutjaniformes; family Lutjanidae; genus Lutjanus; species Lutjanus argentimaculatus. Next base: position 17,086,604 of record JAWZSL010000017.1, read on the forward strand.
GTAATTCTGGCTTACTATCTGGCATTAAATTTTACCTACATTTCCATTCAGAAAGACCATCTCATAGGGCACACAGGAATATCTATTCAAATGGATATTTATAGCCATAAGGACAGTTTACTTGATATAATTCCTGGAGGCAATAAGCATAAGGCCTCGACCTGCTCCACTTCTAAGTCAGTGATCAAAGTAAAAGTTGGTAGCAAAGGCTAATATGACCTTCAGGCTATTGTGGACAACCATAGACTGTATAAGCAGTGGACAGGGCTGCTGGGACTGAAAAGTGAAGCAAATTCAGGAGTGCCTTAAATATGCATTCTTTCTAATGCCCAGCAGGGGGCAACTCCACCAAATGCAAAAGAAGTCGGATTGTATGTAAGCTTATGGGAAAATTACCCTGCTTTTCACTTGATTTATGACCTCAGCATATATATTTTAAATGAGTTTATGGTCTCAATTGCTGTTTTCAAGTCATCTTCAATATTACATGTTATTCATTTTAGAAATTATGGTCCCATTTAGGGTAAAACGGATGATAAAGCAGGGTGTATTACCATAACGACCTCCCCAGCTCCATCCTCTTATCCAAATACGGGCAAGAAAAACAAGACAGCAACATCCATAACGCCAAACTCTAGGCTTCAAAACAGTTGTCCACAAATAAGGGTCAATAGGTGACGTCATGGTAGGTTTACACTTGAGGACAACACATTACAATGATATTCCAACTAAAACGAAATTGGCCATTTGATGTCTTCACACCTAATGATAGCAGTGCATTGATCTCAGCATTTCATGCATGTTTAATGCGAGCATTGGACTTCAGCAAGGGAGTACCTTGCCTCCTCTTCTATTTGCGGTTTTTATAAAGACAGGCAGTGGTGGAAAAGCTTCTACTTTACCAATCACTTTTTGTTCCAACTCCCATCTATGGTTACTAACTTTGGGTAGTGACTGAAAGAATGAGATCACACAGAAAAGTGAGATCAGGTTACTACAGGGTGGCTGGTCTGAATTGGGGGATCAAGATTTTGGAGGAGCATCGAACTGGCCGCTGCCCATTCTCATTGAGAGAAGTCAGTTGAGGGGATGTGGGCATCAAGCAAGACTGCCTTTTTGGCTGCCTCCCTATGAGGTATTCCCGACATGACTGAGGAAAACCCAGAGTAGATCCAGAACACACTGATTTTTCTCCAAGTTGCTGGCAGAAGAGAATGAGTGGGCCGCTCTTCTGCCCCTTTGCCACATAAACCATATCCAGGACAAATAGGTGGATGGATTGCATGGCCATTTGTGAAATGTACGGTATAGGTTTTTTGCAAGTGGGTTGGAGAGGTGCCATCCAGAGCAAGAAACAGCCTTGACTGGTAGTGAAACCCCCATCTATGGCTGGCGATTGAAGGAATGAGATCACAGAGAAGGTGGCTTGTATAAAAGAATAGGGAGCTCAAGATTTTAGAGGACCATCAAACTGGCCGCTGGCTGTTCTTATTGAAAGAAGTCAGTTGAGGTGATGTGGGCACCAGACAAGACTACCTTTGGGCTGCTTCCCTTTGGGGGATGTTGGTGGCAGAAATGGTGGGCCACTCTGCTGCCTCTCCTCCACATCGACAGTATCCAGGACAAGCAGTTTGAAAATGGTTGAATGGTTTGTATGGCCATCTGTGAAATGTATAGTGTTAGAGAGTGGGTTGGACAAGAGCCATTCAGAGCAAGAAACCGGTAGGCAAACACTCATCTATGGTTGCTCGCTTACAAGAGACTGAAAGAATGAGATTAAGATTTCTAGAGAGTGGCTGGTTTAACTATAACATAACAAAACATAATTGGAACTCAAGATTTTGGAGGACCGTCAAATTGACCAGAAGGAGATCCCAAAGAAGATCCAGGACACACTTTTTTGGGGGATTTCCCCAAGAGGAACTGGAGGAAGTTGCTGTCAGAAAATGGCTATGCTACTGCCCTTTTACCACATCGACCGTATCCAGGACAAGAGATCTGAACATGGCTGGATGGATTGTACAGCCATTAATGAAATGTATAGTGTTTCTGCAAGTGGGTTGGAGAAGAGCCATCCAGAGCAAGAAACAGCCAGGACTGACTGGTAATACTTTAACTCCCTTTAATGGAGTGGGCAGGGAATGGGACTTCTGTCACACAGCACTGCTCTAATCTAATGCTCCACTCCCATGGCCTGTGCTCCACCAACAACAACCTGCGCAGATACCACATACCAAATACTGTCGGTTGTAGACATACTTCTGTCTCCCTTCCAGATAAATACATTACAGAAAAAAACTAATCAGATCTGGCTTTGCTTAAAAGGAGGTATGTCCAATGATTATACCCATTAATGGCTACCAAAATCACTTAACAACGCTGTATTAATACACAATGATGAGCTGAATGACTGTGAAGAAACAGCAGACAGGTTGTATTCACAGTAATGCATTGTACGTGCCTATGACCTAATGTGCCTTAACTACCATTCCTCCACTGTGAGGAACTTCATTATGACTGGAAACAATTAGTGAGAGCAACGTATGTAATGGGCTCTCAGCTTCCAACAGCACAGTCAATAGCCTGGAAATGGAAACTCTGCTCTAATCACTAATGAGAAAATTGTGGAGGGGCAAGAGGGAGGGAGAGAGTCACTGGGGAGTGGGGATAAGACGAAAACGCAGCTAGACACCAGTGCAGTGAGCTGTATGATAAAGGTAGTGTAATGTTGGACTATGAAATAAGAGCTAAACCTCACTTTCATCGTCACAACATAGATCCAAATCATAATCTGATTCACTGCTTATCAAAAAGGTAATCATCTGACTTATTACTCTTCATCTGATCATGATCTCCCCATGAATAACTGATGCATTTACTGCCTGCTTTGTAATTGACCCAAGCCTGGGGAAGGGTGTGACGGAAATCACACTGGCAATCAGCGCGATAATGGATTAAGCCTATATCCATAACAGGGACCGGCTCCTAGCAGGGAAAATGAGCAGACAAAAACACAAGAGGGAGTGCTTCATAAAGCCCACTCAGCACCTGCGGTAGAAGCTACAAAAGCTGCAGCTAATGTGTGCAGTTCACAGGAATTCCTCTGTGTTTCTGTTTTAATGATAGCCTAAACTCTATTTCCCCCCCTCCCATCTCAACAGAAATCAATGTTAAGGAAACACTCAAGTTTCCACCGAGCAATAGCAATTTCTGCCCAGACGGCTACATAGCGAAGAGGTGTTTTATGGTGGTAATGCCGTTGCACCGCAGGCTATGATTGGATATTTAATAAGCAGGCCTGCAAAATAGACCCGTGCTCTTTTGGGCTGCCTATACCTTTCTTTCCCTCCCTCAACTAGGTGGTTTATAAAATAAGAAGCCTCGACAACACACCACTAAATTAAAATCTCTGCTTGTGGAATAAAAGCTGAAATAACAGCCTCTTTTGAAATCAATGCAATCATTAGGCATTTTTATGGGCTCAATGCATTTATATCTCTGTGAAATGCTATGAAAAAAAAAGCGGAGCTCGGGTCTGGTTCATTTGCACGGTGCGTGGAGAGATGTGTTATTCCGTATTGGTCTGACTCCCCTATACCTTCACATCCTGTTTCCCTAGCAATACCGTTGTGAATTATTGATGTTACCACCATGTCTCCCTCCCTCCCCCCGTCCCTTACACACCAGCCCTCTGCAAGGATCTCCAAGCTTGACTGAGTCTCCGAAGAACAGGCTGCACACAGTCCCAGTGACAATATCCAATAAAGCAGAGCAGGGGGAGGGGCAAGATGCACCCTGACATTTAAATCAATTGCTTTCTTACAACAACTCTATGATTTTTAATCCATCTTTATTACCATCTTCACACAGCCTAAAGCAACATAACGGGCTCTATCACAGCAGAGAGAAACAGCAAGAACTAAATGAATCTCTTGATTTCTGTTCTGGTATTTCAGCCCAGATGGCAAAAATGGCGTCTCAATATTAATATAGCTTAATGCAGTAATGCTCCTTGTGTTGAAATTCAAACGGAGAGATCTTAGCATTGGGTGTCAGTTGTTTGTTAATGTTTCATCCCGAGATCTCTATCTGCAAACAGTGTGTTTAACAGTGTGTGCAAAAGAAAAGGCACAGATGTGTTTGAATTCCCAAGGTCTCTGAATGCATGTTTTATCACTCTGCCTCAGAGAGGTTGTGGAGGGGGGTCCTGCCACCCTGAGTAGAAAACGACAGTAGCTGCTGCTACTTCTTCACGCAGTGGAGAGAAAATCTACAACAGAATCATAACAACCGCATGACTTATGCCATATATGTGTTGCAGTTTCAAGTGTATCAGATTTATAACGTGAAAATTAATGTTCGCCTCTCATTAGTTAAGTGGCATCACACATGATACTGCCTGATCGCAATCATTTGAGATGTCCGCAATCACTTTGCATTATTGATAGATTGATTTCCATTCACGTGTATACAAAGAAGCTTGAACAGAAATGTCACATTTCCATCACTATTTTGTACGTCATTTTTCACCTCTGATTGGCACTATTTTAATCATCTAGTTGCTCCCGATTCTTCTGCTATGGTTTAATGGCACCTGCGTGGAAAACTGGCGCCACGAAGGCACTGAAAAGATAAATGTGTATGATTATGAGGCTGTAGATTGCAACCAACTGAACACTGCTTGCCTCACCGTCTCTTTCCAAGCATGGAGGACAAACTACGCTGAAACTTGCAAAAAAAATGAATATTGTATATTACATTTGTGATGTATTTTGCCAATACAATCGTCTTCAATCTTACAGACTGGACCTTTAACTTCTAATATTTGCACAATGGGTAGTGGAGGGAAAAATGCATTATTATTATTTTCATTTTCTTTTGCTGATTTTCTTAAATTTGTTTAATGAATCAAATTTGTGCAGCATGTTTGTGGATGACAAGGATATGGCCTGGTGTATGGTACATTGTTTATTTGGATTATTCGTATATGTCCATTATTGTTAAAAAAGCCTACAAGGCAAACAGAAACATATTAGTGGTATAAAATGAACAGAAAAAGAATTAAGGATTGACAGTATTGTCTGTTTGTCCTTTATCTAGGTGGCTAAAATATGTTCTACCACTGTCCATGTCTACAGCAATCCACACAGCAGGACATTGCATATCTTCTGTGCTGGGACTCCTGGGGGAGATGTCAATCAAACCTGCCACTCCCACACAGTCTGTCGAAATGGTCTCAACAGTAAAATGCACTGTTTATTTTCACTCAGATCTTTGTGGATGCTTAATGAGAAGCTAAATTTGGACATTATATATGTATTTTACCATTTAAAGCCACATTTCAAGAGGATTAATACTGGTGTCAACACAATGCCGTACTGGGAATAGTCTTATACTAAAATAAAGCTTTCTGGATATTTTTTTTCAAGATGTATAAGCAAAGAAGACTACAAATGAGTCTGCCAATACAGACTCCTAATTACAAGTAGGCCAGTTGTATGCAGCCTGTGTTTAGGAAAGCCTGATATCCTATTCACTGGTCTATTCAGGGCAACTGGGACGTTCAATCATAGGTATCAAAAGCCTGTGCAAACAGCTTAACCTGATTACCACTTTTATTGAAATATGGCCAATAGTCAGGTTACACCACGCGTGAAAATGGAACCAGTGAAAGATGAAGAGTCCAAAACAAAACCATTGTCTAGCTCTGTTATCATTTATTATTCATACTTCTCTTTTTATGATGCTGTTAGCCAAGGCAGTGAACAAAACATGGCCGGCTCGTACACAGAAATAACTCATGTCTGTGCTTTAATATTTGAAGAAGCTGAGACAAACAGTTCCCCTGTGTGAAAACCAATAAACAACATTAAGTAGTCTGCTTAAACATAAAAAAACTGAAATGTTCTAATGGATGTGTTTTGTTATTGGTAAGTGACAGCTGATTTACGCTGACAACTCCTGTCCGGGGTATATCGGCATCTATTCCCAGGTGGGCCTCTGTCTCTATAACCTCTCAGGCAACCAGGCACTTAAACCAAATTGCTTAAGTAAATATCCAACAATATATATTGATCACACATAAAAATGTGGACCAATTAAGTAACACAAGACTCCACTTGAAAAGAGGACTGTGACAATGTGCAACGTTTAAAAAAATAAAGCATCACAATGTTGCTGATATCTTTAAGATGAGCCTTGCTCAGCAGAGTGCAGCAACTAATCCTGTGTTTGAATCTTTGTAGCACAACACACCGCTTGCAATGTTATCTGAGGTATCAGAAAATGCCTGGAGCGCCTCACCGGCAAGACGCAGAAGCCAGTTAACATTAAAACAGGTAAGGCAGGCACAGAGGGAAAATCAAAAGGCTTTACGTGCTGAAGCCCCTTGGCTGTCAAGGAAAAAGCCAGCCTCCAGCCTGGAAAGACAAAATTAATAAATGGACTTAAAGTTACAGGAGGGGTTAGTGCTGCCGTGACAGCCCCCAAAAGTGAGACAAAGAGAGGGAAGGTGAGATAAAGGAAGAGCAGAAAAGCACTAAAATGTCTGCAGCACATTAATTGTTCATGAGAAGGTGCATACAGGCAAACAAAGCTGTGATGAATGGTCTCATTTGTGCGACGAGAAGGAGGCCCCGCCCAGCTTGTCTGCTATCCAACTCCAGTCCCCCTCTTTACTCAGGCTTATGCAAATATGGACCTCCATTAGCTGTGTTAACAGGTAACTGCTCGAAAGTGACCTCCATTGACCACGCCGCCACAGTGAGGTGATGGATAGTCCACCAATACCGATTCAGAGTCACTCAGGGCAGAGGGAGGTGACTCTGTCTCTCTGAAAAATATGATTAACAATCAGGAACACTTTGATTTATCTTTTGTCTTTTAGTCTCACCCTCTTACAGAATTATATACATGTACAAGAACATATATCCCCTTACAGCCAAACTAAAGTGGGATTAAATTATTAAACATTAATGATGGTGGTTTGTCTCTTCCCCTATCCTAATACAGTGACGTGTCTCCAGGGCAAATTAGGGCCTCTAATACTCCAAACCGCGAGTTTCAGCACCAGACGTGACCACATTAATAAGAAGAAATTAGACAAATACTGAAAGCTGTTTATTCAGGAAAAACATGCCCCATGAGACCTCACTAGGGCAATAATGGGACCCGGACGGTCTGTATAATAAGATGGAGAGACAGACAGACAAGCCTGTGCATGCAAGCAGCTTATGCCAGTGATATGTCTGTTTTTTGTTAGGTCGTGTCCCCTAGTGGACATAGTAAGTATGACAGGAGAGATATAAGGAGGAAGAAAGTCCGCCAGGAGGTGGGGCGGATGGATGGCTAAAACAACACTTTCATCTAGGAGACCTAGAGTTTACATCCGTCACATCACTTATGTCGCATGAGGGACATCAGTTATGTCTTGTGACTCGGATAACAGCCTCCAGCCTAATCAAGTAGTTTTATTTCCTAAGCCTAACCAAGTAGTTCTTAATGCTTGTAAATGTCCGTAAACAACCTTGTCTTTGCACAAGTGACAACACTTCCGTCAATTTCTGAGTGTCTTTGTAATCGCACCTTAAAAATCTTGGACAAAAAGCAAATAAGCTACCACCATTGCAACATCTTAAGTAAATACAAGTTTTTAGGTTTTACAGACTTGCTCATGTTTAAATGGACTTCCTCCTCAGCCGCTCTGTGAATATGTTAACACACTACAGAGCGGCTCTACCAGGGCAGCTTCAAGTGATAATCGTAAATTTCCATTCAGTAAAGCATCTTTTGCTCAGACAGCTTTTTCTGGAAGGGGTGTTGCAAATTAGCATTCACCATAAACACTATGATATTTGCATTGGATGGCTGTTTTCCAGCTTACCTATGTATACCGTATCTGTCCCTATCAAATAAATCATAAATAAATAAATAATGCATGTTATCTGAACCCAAACCACCCAACAATCTTTTCCCAACCCTAAATAATAAGTTTTATTACCTAACCCTACAGTTTTTGTGCCTAAATCTAACCAAACCGCAACAACATAAATGTGTAATGTCACGTGAGCTATGTCATGTGACTTAGGTAACGTAGTTAAGGTCTGGTAAGCCTGCTGCTGCCAGTACTCTTCATCCGTGTTGGACAGACAGAACAGAAAGGTGTAGAAGACATAACATAACAGGTGAAAATGCATGAGGAAAGACTCAAAATGATGGCGCTCTTACTCTCATTCTCTGCTATTCACTCCATTACAAAAAAAAGCAATTACAGAGAAAATGAAAGGTAACTGGGCGACCAGCTGTAGCAGTGATGACCACTGCTCTCAGTGGGAGTCCTCTAAATAGGAAACTACAGCAGTGAAATACAGCCAGGTCCCCATCCTGCGTCTACCTCTAAATCTACTGATTAAAGCGCTTTAACAGATAAATATGGTTAATTATGTACCAGAATGTAGTCTCATTTGAGTAAACAGAGAAGAATGTAATCAATTCAGGACAGAAATTGGGTCCAAACAGCAGCAAAAATATGAGAAAGCTCATAATCCCCAGGCATCTGTTTGCACAGCTACCTCTGCTACATGCCAGTGCACTGCCGTGAGTGGGCGCTAGTTTTGTGGTGGAGCTTGCCGCCATCGTGTGAGCCGATGTCGCCAAGGGTCAGATTGACACCTGTGTTGTGAATAATGCATGACCGTGTAAAGGCTTTTTTTTTTTTCTTTAATAAAAAGGCCGCCAAGGGAACTGCCAGAATGAAAATGCCACAAAAGCTGCAGAGAGGTCCTAATTAGTGCTATCCCCTGTATGCCTGTAGCCCCCACAACAACAGCAACAGCATTCACACCACAGGAAACAGTTATGGAACATGTATCACCGCCTACACTGAGGACTGAGGTGTACAATCTATGGCAATAAAAATGCGGGCCGCATAGCCATGAAGCTAATAAGCCATGTGAGCCCCTGCTCCACCAAATTCTCAAACATGCACAGTATGTTGCATATATGTGCACACAGGGACTCAAGGTTCATTATAAAACAAAGAAAATACGGTTTTCTGCACATTACTGCTTCACCAAGATTCATTTACTTTTTATTATGAGGAAAATTACCTCAGTGGTCAACTGAGCCTCCAGTTAGACTGAATGGATTTACTGAAAGCAATATGACAGCTTGATATCCACTCATAAATAAATGTAATGTGCTCACTGTATGAGCAGCACATTGTAAACATTAACACAAAAATCAGGCACTGAGTGGCTCTAAAACAAGTGTTATACTACCTGGATAACATATCAAGCATCAATGTGCCAACAAGCAGCATCTAGAAAGCGCTGTCTCTATTAAAGGGATAGTTCAGATTATTTAAAGCGGGGTTGTATGAGTTATCCATGGTCGGGGTATTATCTACAGTAGATGGAGGTCAGCCAGACCCCAGTTTGGAGAAGCAGCAGGAGCACCAGTGTAGGAAGCTTGGCAATGTACTGCTGTGGACAGGGTCAGCAGCAAAACTATACTAAAAATGTTTTAGTCTCCTAAAAAAAGACCTACTTAAAAAAAACAATCATTAAAAGTTCAACTGTCTGCTACATTTAGAATATTTTCACCAGTTTGCCTCGCTATCAGACTTTTCCAGCAGCAAATCGCCGTTGTAAAATCCAAATATTGCTCTCTCCAAAGCAACTGTAATTTTACGTCACAGAACCGATCTACTGCTGTTTAAATCAGTTAGTTTGTTTGTGTTACAGTGTTTCCAAGGCTTAGTTCAGATTCACCAAAGACACACAATAATACTAACTAACTAAACGAATTGAGGCAGCGGTGGACCAACAACTCCAGTGTTCTGAGAGTCTGAGAATGACAGCGAAGATACGCACAATACGCACAAGTCAGACAACTTGCCTGTCATTCTGATTTAATACTTCTCCGCTATGTCTTATAAAACTCTTTTCGTTTTCTTATTTCTCATGTCACTCCAAGCATATGAAAGCACAGTGTATATATTAAAGTTGGGTGTGCCTGAAAATACAGACAAATACATCCTGCACTGTCAGGGACACTGGATTTTATTTCTCAATACAGGATGATCTCATTTTATTTGGGATGGATGGCAACACTAATCAAAAGAATAATGTCTAATACTTTCAGTCGTATACGAAATCTGACAAATTGTTATCATTTCACCTCTTCCTGATTGATCAGCAGCTGAAAAGACAATGGATAGTCAAAATCTGGAGGAACATGAGGCCATACTTCAAGCTAAAACAACCCATCAGCTATCGTTAGACAACAGCTAACGATAGCATTAACCATTTCCTGGCTAACATCACTGTTTGGTAGTGTTACATGATAAAATAAGAAGGGCAATTCATTCTTAAATATCAACAGTAGAATGAGTTGGTGATGTCCCATTTTCACTCACATGTGATACAGTGCACATTACTTGCATCAAACAACAAACCAAGCAACACTCTGATTTTGCTCAAATTCCACCGGTGTCATGTAAGAACGATGTCTCTCTATAACATTTGATGTGTCCTTCCATCTTTCTAATAACGTGTCATGTTAAAAAAAAAAAAGAAATCTTTCTAACTGGTCAGTATCTCTTTCATCATCACCCCTGGCCCCCGTGTACGTCTTGCATCCTTCTCAGACTCTTTCGGCACAGGAAGTGTTTCTCTGTGAGTGACAGGAACACGGCGTTGAGACGCTGTAATCCCGGTCCAGTTCTCCCCTCTGTCCCCTGAGGATTTGTGGAATATGAGCCAGAGCCGAAAAGACGCACATCCATCCATCCACACACACACACACACACACAAAACCCCATCCCTCCTCATCTATACCCTTATCACTGGCTATGACCCCTCACCTCAACTCCAAAGTGAGACTCTTTATTAGTCTGCCACATCCAATAAAACCTACCTTATATAAGAGAATGAAACCCACCCTCCCTCCATGCCGCTGAGCAGAGGTTGAGACAGCTGTATCACACGTTCTTCAGCCATATCATAGCCCATCAGGACACAATGATAGTGTAAGGTAACCAGCCAATTACCCAGCTACAGGTAGTAACCACAGATTCTCTAAATACCCTGAACATAATAAATCAGTCTCTCCAGGATTTCACTGGCTTTTTTTGAGAATGCTGTGGCCTAAAATGCCTGATTTCACGGCAGCTTTTCAAAAAATTGTGATACATGTTGCTATATTTTTTTGCAATGAAATTGCAGAAGCAAGTGAAGACGGCAAAAATGTGGGTTGTGTGCAATTCATTAAGGATCACTGAAGGAGAACAGTATGATGTTTGAGTGGGGAACTGCTATGATTGGTGGAACTCATGCAATGATGACTGGTCAAATTTGTTTCAGGGATTGGACAAAATTGCAAAGTTGTGCAGAATTCAAGGAATTTGGTTGAATTTGCATGAATTCTTGCTGTTGCAGCAATGTCTTGTTTTGCCCACAACCCAAAGATCTTCAGTTTATTGTCATAAAGGAGTCAAGAAACCAGAAAATATTCACATTTAAAAAGCTGGAATTAGGGAATTTTGACTTTTTTAGTATCAAAATAGTTTGTGATTAATTTAATAATTGATTAATAACCATTTGGAGCTCTACCCAACCAGTGTTACTCCCTGCATGGAAAGAGGAAGTGCATGTACAGAAACAGAAATTTAGGGGTACATTGAAATATTAACAACTTATTAGCAGATACAGAAAAAAAATGATAATTTTACAGCTTATAGCTTTGTGGCTGTACTTTATTTGTGTGCTAACATTTGCTATTTAGCACGCAGATGAGGCAGATGGGGATGTCAGTAGTTTTGGAAGTTTGTGGTCATAATTCAAAGTATTCAGTGAATTTAAATTTGGATCTTGTGATGGTTGTGCAGGAAAAGTTTAAGGATCAACAAAGTTACTACAAGTTACCTTGAGTGAAGGATGAATTGTGTACCAAATTTCCAAAATTTACCAAATTCCAAATGGTGGTGCTGGAGTAAAAATCAGAGTACTGCGGAGAGTGTGTTTCATCCAAAAAAACAGAAGTACACTTGTACATTTATTTTATTCTATTTGAAGCTCAGTCTGTTTGTTTCATGTTTGCATGGGTTTTGCTCAACATTCACAGACAGACACACACACACACAGACGCACACACACTCACAGATGGATTACATTTCTCTCGTCATAATGGAACCATCTCTGTGAAATGGCACAAAGCGGTCCAGGGTATTGACCATAACTGAGCAGAAGAGATAAAGATGAGAAACGGCAGAGCAATCAAACAATGAGTTACGATTCATCAAGGGAAGAGATCAACAATGATCAGAATGAGAGCGATGCGACCAGAGCCTTTATCCCTGTTATTGTCAGTATTGGCAGAAAACTAGCCGTCTTTAGCTGCAGCAAAGCCGTCAGATTCAATTATATCCACATCATTTGACCCACATCAGAATATCACAAAGACCGTCAGAGAAATGCTTTCACCTGACAAAGTGATCTGAAAAAAGCTATTTAATTAAATGTGCCAAAATGAACACGAGCTCTGACACAGAAACTTCAAGACAATAAAATAAATGCAGGAAACCCTTATATTTATAATTACAGGTCAGGTAATGCAGCTTCTCAGCCACAGGTGAAGGAGACAGCTTCATTATGGTATGGAACAGAGAAGAGTTAAGGCATTTTTCCAACTATATTAACACAATGTGCCAGCTCCAGAGCTCTCTGTGGAGTGAATGGCAGTGAAATGAAAGGGGAGACTCTCTGAACGTAACCTCTAGTGAATTACCAGCTCTTCGCTTTGCGTTGCTCTAAGGCAGTCTGCAGGATTTAGGGCCACACAAGTGAAAATTCACCAAGAATACGAGAATATTACAAATGAATATGGGTTACATTATTGTAAGGCATACGGTATACTAGAGGTTCTACAATAATGCAACACTGAAATGGCAAAAACAATGAAGCACAGTCTTTGGAGGCAATATTCAGATGCGTCTCTCTATTGTCTGTTCCGTCCAGCAGTGAGGGTGTGTTAACCTCTGCAGACCTACCAGACTGCCCTGCTTCCTGCCCCAACTGGCCGAACGTGCCCGTTTATTAATCAAACATGTCAGACAAAAGAGATTTTAATTCCCCTGAGGGCTCTGCATGGCCACATAAGCATCTTGTTTAATTATGTTTTGGTTTAATATAAGCTGTGCCAAGGACTTCCAGAGGAATTAAAACGTCTCTTTTTTTCAGCAGCCAGACGGCTGACAGCCAGGTGTGCAAGAGAAAAACACACACGAGTAAATGCAGAAAAATAAAATCCTATAAAATGTACATTAGCACATATACACATTAGAGTTTATTCATAACCACAGTGCTAATATAGCAGCATGATATATCACATTATGGAGCATGATATAGTACTTATCACATACATTTGTTGCCCTATTTTGCCTGAAATGAAAACTGAATGCTTCCACAAACAAACCCCAATAATTTAATAGTGTTTAACCCCAGACTTTGTAATGGTAAACTCCCATGTGGCATGAATGAATGTGTTGTGCCACAAGTGTTGCTGGGGGAGAAGAGAGCTGTGCTGGTTCTACGGATGCAGATATATGCAATTACATGAAGTACGTAGATGAAACTGAAAGGAGACTGCATCATAAATAAACATGCCAATGCTTAGGGTAAATGCGTAATTTATTCTATTTATGAGTCAATGAAAACTGTGGAAGTAATTAGAAACATTCTGATCCTTCAAACATCAATATTTCATTATGATACTGTAAACAAAGTTAGGAAAGGCTCAGATGTGAAGTGTTATAATATCAGATAAATACTTTTATCACCAGTGTCAAAATCAACTTTAATATTTAACCATATCAGCCTTTTATAAAGGCTCAGAATAAAGCCAGACTCAGACTACAGGAGTTTAAAAATCTTAACCAATTTTGAAATGAGCGGGTTGCATCACGCACATCTGGGGTGCACAATATGGTAAAATAAAAAAAATCATACTGCAATTATTTGACAGATATTTCAATTACGAATACACAGTTATTTTGAATGATCAATTTTTTCATCACATTTTTCATTTCAACTTTTAAAAAAATCATTTAAATCACGATGATGTGATGTTTGTTGGGGATCTGTATAAAGCAAACATGTTTTCTTACATCTGGAGAACAGGATTTGCAGGCAAGGTCATTTCTGCAGCAGTTCAGCACTTCATTAAAATGCTGTTTTGTCACACATTTTTCTGATTGCCACTTCTGCGACTTGAATATTGGCACACATGTGGCTGTATGCACATAATGGACATAAGGAGAAGCTTCACAGATGTTCTTCTCACTTAGTCTCAAACATGCACACACTACAAGATTTGAAAAATAATGACACACAACAGGATATTTCTAAGATTATGATGTCAGGGGGAGGAATGCAAAACCTCACATGATCTCAAAGGGAAGCAGATGTAAACAAAAGGAGACTGACGTGGTGCAGCTTGCTGTATTAGTGCTTTGGCGTGAGAAAAAAGAAAAAAAGGCTAAATGGGTCTGGGTGAGAAAATGTTTGGGGAGACGTAGTCGACACAGGTTGTTTGTTATTCAGCGAGAACTGGAGGTGAGACTTAAGATCTGTCAACAGTAACATGCTAACTAACATTAGCCTCAAAGGTTTACCGTTGCGTGGCAACACCGTCACCAGGGCTTAATTTCTGGAAACGGGATCCAGCACCTATTAGAAAGTTTGTGTAATATTTAATGTTATTTAATGATTACTGTGAGTTCTACAGCTAAGCAAGTGGACATCGGTGTTGTGAAATGGTGAAATAACTATGGATCAATTCAGAGGTGTAGCACTATTTGTTTATGTGCCGGAGAGCGCCTACAGTATGATGCGTACATGCAGCAGCTGCATGCTTAAACTGCGGCTCGTTTCAGGTCAATAAACCATTGTTCCATTGGTGCCTATTTTACATGTATTAGTCAACTATAGACTGACTTTATGAATAATTATATTCACGTTGAGTCTGACAGTATTACACAGCAGTCAGTCCACATGAGCGCTCGCTCACACTGCTGCGACTATGAGTGGCCTCACAGACTCCTTTCATGGCAAAAACTGCTCTCTTTTTGATGGGATGTTTAGCATTAGTGATGACTTTTTAAAAAATGGACTTGGAGAAAGTGGCGGAGCATCGCTCCTGTGCGCTTGGCAGCACTAAGGGAAAATTAAGGGGTGCTTATGTAGATGCAGCGCTGTCCCTGTTTCTGTGTGGCTATTGTAGATGGTCTGATTAATAATGTAAATAAATAATTCCTTGTTTGTGATTACGGTTTGACTGAGTTTGAGCAGCGAGCACTTACAAGCAAAGCTGTCCAGTTGCTCCAGCTTTTTCTTCCTCCTGACCCACCAGACTGCAACCCTTCTGCACTCCAGAGACTCTGATTACAAAATTAAGCACCAACCATCACTGTCCTCTCATTTACTTCCATCTTCTGCAGGACAAGTGTCATCTCATTGGTATGGTAGTCTGTCAGAAAAGTACTGATATAATTATCCCAATTTTGATTCCTCAAATCAAAAAATTTTAAATCATCGGGCAACCCCGATTAGTCTGCAAGCAGGATTAAGACTGAATCTGTAAACCCCCACACTACCTGATAATCTGGGCTGAATATCTGACAATGTCACAGACCAGATTTCTCCTGTGATTGTCTGATTGTCTGACTAAACTGTCCCAAAACTCCTGCAGTTTGAGTCCAGCTGAAGTGTGTGTCAAAACTGCAGGCACAACTAATGATTTCACAAACAAGACAACTGTGAGTCTTGAAATACACAGTCATTATTTTCCTGTGAGGAGTTAGATGCTGATACCCGAACCATTATAGTCTATGTTTACATCAGTCTGGGCTTAACAAGTGAAAAGTAGAAATTTCCTCAACGTGTTTTGATTTTGGCATCTACAACCGTGACCCTGGCAAACCAGAGAGGTCATTTCCGAGCTTTGTTGACAAACTTCCCAACCAGTTTCCTGTTTTCAGCTCATTGTTAGATATGAGTTTCTCAAGGACTGTGCTCACCACGACAGCTCTGACCTCATTTTCATATGGGTCATTTTATATGTGACGCAACAGAGGAGACAAATTCACGGGACTGATTCAAACTCAAACACTCCACTGCATCTTATCAAACCAGAATTAAAACAGAGTGAGGTTCAATACACAAGAGTGTTAATGTTGCATACCTGACAGAAAATACAAAGCCGGATGAAAACACTGCAGGTGTAAAATTCCTCCTGTTCTCACAACACCTGAGGTATTTGTGTCCGATGAGAAATGGAGAACAGTGTTGCAGAGCATTGCTCTCTGGAAGCATTTGATAGGAAGGGCAGTGGGTAAAATTCACACTGCTGCACAGTCACAATTAAAGTGATTGATTAGCCTGCTTCACCTCTACTCTCGCTGAGTAAAAATAACTGCATTGCACTGGTTTCCTCCAAATAACCTGATAGGTGGGTTGTTTTGCTCGACAAAGACTTCAGTGGCTGTAACTGTGTCATTTACAGGAGCACAACCTAATCACAACTGGTCAAAGCATCTTCCTTTTACGCGACTACGAGCGCACAGTGGCAACGGGTATCGCACCAATTACATCTGTGAGGGGGTCTTATGCAGCTACAAAGTCTTGAACAAGCAAATCATGTTTCTTTAATGTTATTCTTTTTACAGCTTTCAGATTGTCTTTCACAATCTTACATCATTTAACCAACATAGTTAGGTGCCAAGCGCTAATTAGGTAGCATTAATCAATAATAAACACAAATGCTGCAGCACACCCGACCTCAATTATGGATGCAACAATTCTCCAAGCTTAATTTGACACATTTATTCCTGCAGCCTTTCAAATTAAGCTGCAACAAGCTTTAAATGAAACCTATACAATTACAAATCAATCTATATTTGTTTTAATAGATGACTTAAAATAGCGAAATATTAAAGGGATAGTCCTGATTATTTGAGGTGTGGTTGTATGAGGTGGACCTATTTATCGATAATCGGTGTATTACCTCCAGTAGATGGACGTTGACGCACCCCCTGATTTGGAAAAGCAGAAGGATTACTGCTGTAGGAAACTAAGCAATTTACTGCTGTGGACAAAGTCAGCAGCTGAATGTATTTTAGTCACTAGGTTGCAATTTTTGTGCATTTTCCTTAACTGTTAAAAATCAATTAATCGATTCATCATTAATAATTATGTGATACAAAATGCTTTTTTCCCAGTTTAAGTTATATTTAAATGAATAATTTAATTAAGTTATATTGAACAATTCTTTTTTTTCTGTCTCCTTGGCTACTCTAAACAAAACAATGTCAAATAGGGCCCAATCACTACCATTTCTAGAATAACACATTATTGATTAATATATTTTATTGGTTAAATTCTTAATGATTAATCATTAACATCCCATTACCCTCCTAGAAAAAAGCCCACCTTAAAAAAATCAATATCTGTTTGAGTGTTCCCTATATTTAGATTATTTTCAGTGCTCTACCTTGCTGGGAACCTTCCGTTATATGACTCAAACATCGCTCTCTCCAAACAACCAGGCTCCTTGGAAAAAATAATAACTTAGTCTTGCAGAAAACAGGAGTTGCTGGTCTACTGCTGCGTTAATTGGTTAGTTAATTTGTTTCATTGTGTGACTTGGGTGAATCTGAACTAACCTTTTAAAACTGCAAAGTCACACAATAACAAAAAACAAACCAGCAACTCCTGTGTCCTGCAAGGTAAAATTGCTGTTTTTGCAAGAGGAGTCTGGTTGAGCAAGAGAGAGCAATACTTGGCTTATTTAACAGCAGTTTCCTGTCGGAAAAGAGTATCTGATAGCCAGGTAAAGTGGTGAAAATATTCTAAATATAATATACAACGTGACCTTTCTGCTTCTCCAACCTAACGTTGTGTCAACCATCAATCTACTGTAGGTAATATATTGACTTTGGATAAGTACCTCATACAAGCCCACTTGAAATAATCCTAATTACCCCTCTAAAGAGTTTAGGATGAAGATGGGCGCTCTTGGTGCATAAACAAATGTATACAGCAACTCAAAAGCTTTTGTGTGCTTTAGGATTGATAAATACGTTTGTCTGGAACAGACCGAGCGTACAGATGGACAGTGCAGGAGTTCCTACAGAGGTGTTTGATTCTCAAAAAGACAGATTTAATGAGATTCTGACGCTCTGCTGCACCTGCAGGATGCCACCTGTCTATGTGGGTGGACATAATGGATGTTCACATCAGTATCATTATCCTCCTCCCCTTCCTCCGGATAATTGTTTCAATTTTCGTAGTAATGACATAACATGGTTTTGTTAAGTAAAATAGCATCAGTGTAACATGACATTTGCTGATTGTCAATGCACTATTGACTGTTGACTCACCACCTGCTCCAACGGCCCAGAGGGGAAACACGGTAACAATTAGATGTGCGAAGACAATTCAATTTTCATTTTCCTTCAGTCATTACTAATCGATGGTATCTTTGTATCGAGTTAGACAGGAGGAACATCAACAGAATCACTAATAACTACTTCACTATGTCACTTTTTTGGTTCTCTTGCTCCAGGTACAAATAAAATAAGTAACTCAGCCTCTTTAATTACACAAAACAATGTAATGTGGTGGACAAATTTATGCGCACTAATTTAAGATTGCTCATTTGCAAGGTAATTGTTATTAGGGTTAATAACAGATGCCTCCTGTAGAGCCGTTTTTGAGCTGGATTTCCAGTAAACGAGGAGTTTAAGAGGGATTTTGTATTTAAGAGTGTAGTGAGAGTTAAAATGTTTTGCCTTCAGCCTTCTTTTCTTATTTATCTGTCTTGTTACTTACTGATTTTGCATTCAAATCCAAAAAGACAATGTACACTGGTTGCCTGCTGATTCGCTGTCTGCCTCATATTTCTTACTGTAGCTGACTTCTTCTGTTTTTACTTTGTGGCTTCTTTCGCTCTTATTTGTCAAAATGGAAGATTATACCCAAACAACAGAGACAGAGGATTTTTCAAACATAATAGTGGTTGCTAATAGGGGCGACCAAATGAGGTGGCAGACAGAGGTCCAAATGTGGTTTCCCAGGGCAACTGGACAATCGTTAGTGATGAGGATTGGATAGTCATTACGGTTAAGGAGCTGTTGTGACTCAGTGGTAGGTCTAACAATCCATTGTATTACAGTCAGTAATAAATAGTGAGTTCTTTAGCATCGTTTGTCCCGCCTCCTCGATGCCATTTGCTTATGAAATGAACACCCTGCCAACCTAGGATCTGGATTTGCTTTGTTAGACACCAAGAATGAGAGAGAAAATATGTTTTATTGTAATGTGGCTGACTGTTTGAGGCCAGCTTTCACACTACAGTCAAATAAAGTATATATTGAGCCTCATGCAAGAACGTTTCTGTATTCTTATCTTAACTTTGTCTTACTTTTTTTGTATGGTGTAGGGTTGAAAATTTTGTGCTTTGTGCAAGAAATCTCTGTTTTTCTCTTTTTTTTCTATTTTCGTCTTTTTCTTGTTTTTCTCTCATTCGATCTCATTCAAACTTCAAGTTTCCTAATTCAACAAATAGCTCCAGACAAAGCAAGTGTCAAATGAGAGGCAATTTCTACCAGTTCTAGACATTTTTAATCGGTTAAATTGTTAATGGGGAATAATCGATTGACGATTAATCATTAACATCCCCAGTACGGTGAGCTTGTCTGCTTAGATTAATGATGACAGTCTTTATGTGTATATTATATTATAAGTTGGAAATGCAGTCAAACAAGGTAATGTCTTCATAATTATGCAGTGTAATTTATTTTTCAAATTCAAAATTTCTTCAAACTAATGAAATATACGATCATTAGTGAAAAACTTCACTTTGGTTGACAGCAGACTAACTGCACAACTTTCAGACAGGTCTGGACCACTCGTAATTGTGTCTTAAAGGAGCACTACGTAGCAATTGTGTATGCAAAAATGAATACTGCAGTCCAAATAGTGAGTTGGAGCCACACACTGTATAGATTAACATCCTGTTTAATTTACGATCTACAGCTGAAGCGAGTTGTTTCCCCCAGCCCCCGCAGGACGAGTGCAATATTGTAACTTGACAATAACAAGCAAGGACGAGTCCAACACCGTAAGTTGATCAGCTGATTACAACTGTCACTTGTCTGTCAATGTAAAATTAAGCCTGTTATCCTGAAAACAAAAGCCCACTGCTTCTGAAAACACACACTGGAATTTGAGTTAAGATTATTGATGATTTCTTGCAACTCATAAATACACACTAATCACAATTGCACATTCAGCTTTAATTTGATCTCTAATTAACATGAAATGGGAGAACTACAACAGTTATTCTGGCCTGGAATAGAAATTTCAAAGGGAGACACCACGGCTGCAGCTTTGTTATCAGCGAGTATTTCATCTTAACATGTTTCCTTGATCTCCGTTAACATATCATGGTCATTTTATGATATTACAGTAAATATATTACAGATTTCTCCTTTAAATAAAATTCAAAGTACAAAGTTCTCCTAAATCACTTATACAAGCCACTTAATAATGAATCTGTATGTATGAAGATTAGGTCCAAAAGAGGAGCGGAGACAGAGCAGTTTACATTACTTTCCGTAGACCACCAGCAGAGGTACATAACAACGTTTTTTACATTTCACTAGAACACCAGGCAATTCTCTGATTTGTAAACTGTGAGCCAATCTAACTAATGAGTCCTTGTTGTGCACAGAGTGACAAATAGAAGCATAAAAATCCTCATATTTAAGAAGCTGAAACCAGAGAACTGAATAGAAATGACTGAAATGATTAATGGATTATCAAAATATATCTAGATTAAGTTCTTATCAACTGACTAATCAAGTAGACAAAATAACACTCTACCTCATGTGTGTGTTTATTTGTTTCTTTGGTTGTGTATAAATGCAAAGAAGCGGCAGAAGTGGCATTTTCCATTTGCATATGTATCGCTACATAAACAGGGCATACAACAGCAACTCCAATTCCACACTTTCTTTGCATGTGAATGGCTTAACAAAAATGGGCTTAAATCATGATTTAATTAATTTTTGAAAAAGGCATGATTGTGGATTCCAGGAGGGCGGTTTGAGCACTGCCCAGATCGTTGAGTTGCTACGCTTCTCAAAGGCAGCAATCATAAAGATGTACAATAAAAGGAGCAGAATACAAGATGCTGCAACAGATTTGCTATGACGGATGAGGCTCCTGGTAGATTGAATGTGGGGGACGTCCGGTGGGTTTGGGCTTCAAGTACGGAGAGTCAACATCACAACCAATTCTCAACACAAATGCATCGCCCCCATGTATAAAGTGTCCAAGGAGATGAGCAGGCAGGATACCTCTCTTGTTCATCTCAAGCTGCAGGGGGCTTTTAATGTGGGCTAAGATTGCCTGGTCTGACTGACCCCCCTCGGTGTATCACCATGGTAGAGTCAGGTTGTACATGGGTCGACAGGTTCATCACGTACAAATGAATAGTTCAGTGCATGAAGTGGGGGTTTTTGAAGCCATCGAACCTGCCATAGACTGGCTTCATCATTACATGTGTCAACGCCTCAGCGCCAGATCAAATTTATCAATTCATAGCTATCATGTTCCCAAGATGATGGTACCTTCAGCAAGATAGTGTCCCCGTCAGGTGCAAGAATCACTCAGGAATAGTTTGAAGAATGTTCAGGTAATGTTAATGAGCCAACCTGCACAGTCCCCTGATGTTAAGTGAACACCTTGGAGATGAATTCAGATGGAATATATACTAGAAGGAGAGCAAAGTCCAGTAGTTTTCTGACTGGATAATTGATGCCACCTACTGCTTATGTTGATGAACCAATTCCAAATTATTGCATAATAGTAGAGGATGGAAACAAGCATTCATTTGCATTTTCTTTTGCAGATTTACTTGAAATTTAGTTAAAATTTGCGATATATATGGAAAGACAGCTAGTGTTGAATAGATTCAGACACAGATTGCCTCCACAGGGTGTCTCCACCATTATCGTCATGTTACCACTGCATGGTACATCTCAGCTTTGGAACCAGGCCAGCATTCAATGCTGCTTTCCACTGCAGTTGGTACCCACTCAGAGTAGGAGGGATTCGTCATAGCAACGCCGGGTGAAACTGCCGTGACATCATGAAAATGGAGGATATCCTTTACTTTTGAGAACCAGAGGAACAGAGGAGCGTCTGTACTTTGCCAGTTGACCATGTTGTGGTTTTGCAGGCTGCCATTTTATGAAATGGAGTAAATAAATAAAAAATTGTGTTCATAATTTGCAGCTGGTGTACAGGATGTCCGTTTCAGGCTAGTGACATTCTATTACAGCTAACATGTGGGCCAAAGATGCTTCAGTGTCCTATTAACAGAGATTTATGTTTTTCTGGTCAGTGATTGTACATTTGATTGTCCAGTTCAGTACAATTACGACACACTTGAGTTCAGTTTGAGAAAACTTGTGCGTGTTTGATTTTTAACGCTTCACTGGAACAGCTTGGCCTCTGGTCAAATACTGAGATTGTACCCATAACCACGGAAGTCATTTGTCAGCGTCGCACACATAAAAACACCACCTGTATTCCATGTTTTTTAGCTAATACATCTCCCCAGGCATTTCCATTTTGCTGCTCCTGTTGTTGATGCTGGTGCATTTCCCTGTAAAACTCATTATGGAGAGAACGAATTAGAGGGAAGTATCTAGGTAAGACACAACAGCGCAGGCACTCAAACAGCTAATTGTAATAACCTGACACAAGTGAGTAATTTAGCTGCCTAAAAACGAGCCCTGAGATCTAGAAGGAGCACTTTAGAAGAATGGATTAGGCTGGAGGCCATTACACACCAAGACATTTAGACAGAGAAAGAAGATCCATCTTTCACTGGGCTGGATTTGAATATTAAATGGGTCCTGCTTAGGGAAAAAAAAAAAATCTGAGATTATCACAGAAGCAAGTTAACACAATATTGTGCATATTGCATTCTTTGTTGCGGACCGCCTTCCAAGCATCCATTATTTATTAGGAATCATCTATCATTAATCATATACGACATGCCGGTTAAGTCAGTAATTACAGAAAAATTGTGACCATGCAGCACTCACTTAATGGACAAAATTGGGTCATACTTAGACTAAAGCCTGATTACACTTCATGTTCCGGTTCCACATGAGCGACACTGACAAATAGGACTTTGTTTTTAGCTGATGCATCAATTGATTGCTTCTGAATGAAACAGTGACAGATTTTAAGTGACACATTATTGAACAAATGTGTTCTATTAATGTGCACTGACATTTTACACTTGTGTATATTGTGCTTTGCAAAGTAACGTGTCCTGTTTTTATTTGCAGTAATGAGGAAAGATGTCCTTATTGCTCTTATTTCACTCACCGGTGCAGTTTGTGACCACTAATGGTGCTGTGGAGCAATGTGGCTCACCATGTTGAATATCTTACATAAATATGTTTTGTGTTTTTTTTCTGGCACAGCTTCAAGCTTTTAATCTCTTCAGAACTAAAATGTTTCCAGTTGAGGGAACAAATGAATTAAACCAATTAATATAAGACTTTATTGATCCCCAGGGGAAAATTCATGTTACATTAGCACAAGAGACGTGTTAGGAGGTCAGGAAAACAGGAAAAGATCTACATGAAGAAATACACATGAATAAAATACAAAGGGAAATTAGAGGGATTGTGCGAGTGTTTGTGCAAAAGAAATCAAAAATACTTTATTTGAAGGGGTGAGCATAAGACTGACATGACAGCATCATAACCAAGAGTCTTTATGAATGTTTATTATTATTGTTATGAACATGAAGAAGTCTTTATGAATATTTATGACTATTGTCATTCAGTATAATTCCATCAATTGTGTTCTTTTTAATGCAAACTTGACATTGTTTGGGAAGTCTTTTGTTATGACAACTTGACATTCATAAAGGCTCCTTCATGTTTATGACAAGAGTCATGCCATTGTTATGATGGTGTCATGTCAGTCTTATGCACACCTCGTCAAACAAAGCCTTAGCAAGAAATTCAGAAATCCATCTATATAGCATATTAACCCGTATTTTGGTAAAACTATGACTGTTTAGAATATATAGAGAAAACAGCTGGACTCCAGAGGAGAACGTTATGCTGCGTAAGTCATCTGAGAAGTTTGTGTAGACATTTTAATACATTTTTCTCTTGTTAAAACTTCACTTCACCCTTGGAATTCACAGTAACTGACTGAATCTGAATTCAAGCCAGCCACAGCTGCTGTTTTCCATCAGTGAGAAAACTACAAACTTTTTACGGCCGTACTTTCAAACCTGCCTGGGTGAGTGATACTAACAAGATATATTTTGGGTGTAGCATCCATTTAAAACAGGGGTCTCTGCTTAAATTGGCTTAGGGCCCTGATGGCATTGTCATCTCATGAGGGAGAAGTTTCTATAATACTTATTCTTGAGAAATGGGCCAAAACTGTAATTTGAGGGGTTTTTGATTTTTACTCTTCAATTGTGCTGGGAAAATATATTTTAAAAGATTAAACTCTCGGCTATTAAACTTTGTAACAGGCCAACCTTAAATGTAGACGTCAACTTCGTTGTCAGATGGAAAATCTGGCAGAGTAAACGTCTTACAGAGTTGACAAAATGTTACATTTTTGAAACATGAGACATGGGTCCTTAGGGTACAGCTAAACCTTTTTATGTCTGATTAAATCATGTTTTTGTAAAAATCTGGAGGAGTTGACAGAAATTTGGGACACAACTATAAAAGAAAATGATTTTAAAACAAAAATGACTTTAGTAGCACATTTTTACACCGTTGTCAGTAGGTATTGTTAGCTTTAGATTTTGATTTTATTTAGATTTTGATTTTTTAAATACATTTTTAAATTATGTGAGGTTATGAATTCTGGCCTGGGACAAGGTTTTTTTTTTCTGGTACAGGACAAGTGTAGAAATTAAAAAATCAAAACAAAGCAAAAAATTTCATAATTATACATATTTCATATTTATAATCCTAAAAGAGTAAATTGTCAATAGAGTGTTGGTATTCATATTTTTAAGGGTTTTGTTTGGTAGGACATGATTCGCCCCCATTCTCAATAATGGGTGATATATTTTTATTTACATTAGTTACTTGTGCATTAGGCACAAACTGAGCAGCTCTCCAGTCTCTTTGAAGCGGTCATTAATTCCCCTGATGAAAATGGCGAAGCATTGGTCAGTTTTGTCTGTGCTTTCGTCAAATGCCACAGAATGTGTAGTGAAAACTTCAGCTTTGTTGCATAATTGATCAGAGATGTCACTTAACTTGTCTAATCTGCTCTGCCACTGTCTTTGCTGAGAGAGAGATATTGTTCAACAAGCTATTCTTTAGACATAGAATATCAGCGTAAATAAAAAGCAAAAAGCAAATAAAAAAGTTTTTTTTTCAAGCTGGCTTATACATTTTTGACATTGTGCCTGGCCTGGGGTGAAGGGCCAGACAGCCCAGGTTTGAGACCCCTGCTTTAAGGACACACATAATGCATTTACTGACTTATTTCAGGCCACTTAATCTGTAAAAAATCTTATTTCAGGCCACTTAAACTGCAAAAAATCTATTATGCAATTACAGGTATATCAAGACAGATCAATAGGCTATTTCTTGTGTTTTAGCCGTATTCAGTAGAAAGAGTGACTGGATGACAGTGAAGAAAATGGTTTACCACACACCCAAACTCAGGTCTTGACCCAGTTTTTTCATTTATTTCGAGTAAGAACTGATTTGATGCTAATTTTCTGAAACTGCTGCCATACCTCTCTCCGAAAGTGTTAGTCAGCCACCTGGAAACAAAATTAGTGGCACCTTTATCCCTGCCGATTTATTTCTCTGGGAGGAACCAGGGCATATGACTCATTCTGGGAAGGAGGTTACATCATGAATAGGTGCTGTATGAAACAGACCACAAGCTAAGAGAGGAACATTTTCCATTCAGGCGTTCACACAGATCCAACCTTGCACCTCCTTAAAGAGGTGAAAGATACAACAATATATCTGTGATGTTATGCATCAGCAGAATTAATTTTCTTTATTCTAATCTAGCGTTGTGTTATTGGTATGCATCTGACACAGCTGCTGGCGCTGACACAAGAGAAAAATGAGAGTGCACTTGTCACCTAAAGTTCAGAGGTGAAGCCAACGGGCTCAGGAAGCTGATCAGAGCGGAAAAGAACCTCTCAACTCTGCTATTCATCTTGCCTTGCTTATGCTTATGCAGTGTATACTAATGGGCTTCTTGCAGGTTGCTCTCTGCTCTCCCCCATTTCCCCAATGGGAGAGCTTCCTCCCTGCAGCAGAGCCAGGCTGTGCTAATTCTGGAGACATCCAGGTCTCGGGGCCCGAGTCTTGCCAAGCTCCCAGGTGGGAGGGGCCAGCACAATATGAGGCTGACAGCAAGATGAGCCCCATGGAACAAAAAACAAAAAAAAAAAAGCATCTTTATAACCCAAGGGGTTATGTGCTAGGAGCAGGGTGCAATTGTTTTCCTCATTTCCTCAGGCTTGTAAAGCTGATCCACTATCAGCGGCAGGCTGGTATGCCACAAGCATGGCAATGAGCTTGCTTTCTCTGGGCCTTTTGACATTTCTTGCCATGTAATAGCAAGCAAAAAGCTATTAAGCAGGTAATCAATTGATGTATCTGGAGGGAAAAAGCATTCTGAGGGTGCAGACATTCTCTAACATGATTGAAAGTTTCTTGTTTGAGGTGCTTACCTAGGCTTTGACACAATTTATTTCTTTTGGGACAAAGAGGCGGCTACATTTAATTTTCTGAATAGCTTATCTGCTAAATGGCATAACAAAATAAAAGACAGGTTTATGCTAAACTAACACACACCAAAAGTTCAGTACTGACCAAATTAGCCAGAACAACAAATCCACATATACTATGCACACTAGAACAGGGTGGTACGGCTTATAAATAACATCTCGATATTTTCGACATACAATATACACATTATCTACGATTATTGTATATTATTATATACATCATATTACATTATTATATTATTAAACTACTATTTTATATCATCTATTATAATAGACCCAGTCCTGATGCACACACAGATACACACTGAATCTGGAGCCAATATTTTTTAGGAAAATATGGTCTAAAATCATGTGAGTTTCCCAGTAGGTGTGTGATAGGGTGTTGATAGGCCTGACAGATAATCAGGGTGACATCAGCTCCCAGCTCTGACTCATCCGTGCCCCCCAGGACAGTCTGGAGACAGACAACAGAGGGGTGAAAGGGAGGTCATAACACACACATCAAACCACATTACATCATCAGATACGGAAAACCGAACTTTGAGGCAAAGCGTCGGAGATATACACTGTACAGAGCTGATGGCCGCTGTAAAAAAAAATAAAAGATAGGCCAATTTGCGTGTGCGTCTGGTGTTTCTTGAAAGCAGATTAAATTTTACTAAACACTACAATTTGGTGGGGCGCCTGGGTGGCAGAGAGGAAAACCACTTGGCCACCATCACAGCGACCCGGGTAAGCAGGATTTGGAATCTGCTGCTCCAAATCGTAAGAAAAAAAAAAAAAAGGAAAAAAAAAACACTGAACACATCATTTGCACACGAGTTAGTAGACTAGAAATAGCAGCGCAATTCTGGATATAAATTCTATCAGTCATATTACTGGCATAATTTACATATTGTGCCTGAGCTGTATTACTCACTGGCAATTCAAGAGCCACAGAGCAGCACATGCAGGAAACGGTAATGTGAGCTGATTTTAACAGTATGTGTTGGACGCTGATGTGTTCAGTTTTGAATTATTAGACTTAAAGAAGGGGATGTGATTTTGGATGCAAATTGCCTCCATCAGGTTCATAACAAGGCAGTAGCTCAAATAAATTGATGTTGCATATTACTGAATGCTACTACAGAGGATACAAAACACCAGAGGTGGCAAAAGTACACAATTATTTACTCAAGTAGAAATACTTGTGTAAAAAAAGCAGAAGTACTGATTCAACTTCTTTATTCAAGTAAACGTGAAAAAGTACAGGATCTGAACTGAGCAGTGCTTGATTTGGTTTGTCACATCTTTTACGTTGTTTTTATTTTGTTATATTTTTTGCATCATTTTTGTCTTTTAAGTCTTGTTTTAAATCAATTTTGTCCCTTGCATCTTTTACATTGTCTTTGCGTTGCTACATCACTTTTGTCTTGTTATGTCATTTTCATCTTGTTACATCTTTTACATTGTGTTTGTCTTGATACATCATTTTTAGTTTTTGTCTTGTTACGTCCTTTTCATCATTTTTGTCTGGTTACATTGCTTTTGTAGTTTTGTAGTGTCTTTTACATCCTTTTCTCCTGTTAAGTCCTTCACATTATTTTTGTCTTGTTACATCTTTTACATCCTTTTCGCCTTGTCATGTTATGTTTAGTCATGTTATGTCTTTTCTATGCTTTTCATCTTGTCATGGCATTAAAACTTAAGTTATTAACCTGTTTCAAAAATGTAAGGAGTAGAAAGGACAAATATTTGTACTAAAATGTAAGCAGTAAAAGGTAAAAAGTTGAAAAAGAAACACTCAAGTAAAGTACAGATACCTGAAAACTCTATTCAAGTATAAGAAAGTATTTGCACTTAACTTACTTCCCATCTTTGCAAAACACTACGCAAAGAATCTCATGTCCACAAAGAAGCAAAACCTGCACTGCTTACCAAACCGACAACTACAGCGCAGGATTAGTTTCATCTCATCAGCGTAAAGAGTGACATAGCTGCCAAGGAAGTGCTGCTGAAATCAAACCAGCAGACTCGTGTGTGTGTGTGTGTGTGTGTGGTGTGTGTGTGTGGTCACTTTCCCTCCATCATGGCCCGTGCAGCACTGCTTCGCCACAACGGCCTTCTAAAGGAAAAAGACAGAATTTAACTGCTCCCGCTCATTTCACAGATTTTCCAGACAAATAATTTCAGGTTTGTGCCCGCTAGCGCCAACCCTCTGTCCGTCCCGCTCTCTCTGGCCTATAATTACATGCCATTCATTTGATTTGTTCATTAGTTCAAGCCTCGGCTGGGTAGAAGCAAAACGGAACCCTCTCATTAGTGGTTCATGACTCTACTCTCTCCATGGTGAGCTCTGGAGCTACGGTGGAAAACAGCAGCGGCGCGGTGGGAGAGGGGAAACTGGCGGGAAGACCTTATTCTAACCCAGAGCACACATTTTCATGAAGAGAGACAGCAGGGAATGCATACTGTCATAATAAGAGCATATCTGTAAAACCTCTTACATAAAAAAACACTGCTGTGGTGTTCAGAAGGTCAACACTGACATGATCAACAAACACTGAGATTACAGATAAGGAAAAGTGAAGGCGTGAACCAACTTTTTGGCAAAAAAGAACTTTTTCCTTGAAGGACATAGAAGCATGTTTTTTTTCCATTTTATGCCTGTGGTGCTTTTGAGACAATTTAATCCACTGAACACACAGTTGTATTACTGTGCAGAACAGCTATATTACAGGGATGTTTTGAAACTTTGGAGTGGGGTTGTATGAGTACCTGATAGTTGATAGAAAATAGATAGAAAGTGTATTAACTACAGTAGATGCTGGTCAGCACAGAAGCTAAGCTATCGATGCGTACTTCATACAACCTCACTTCAAACTATCCCTTTAAAACTCAAATGGAAGAGGAATGGAACTCTCCTCTCTGTCAGCCTCACCAGTCAAATTTGAGCTCTTGAGAAAACTTCAGAAAGTCATATATAATTTCTTCTGACAATTACAATGACAAAATATGGCTCGTCTGTGTCGCAGGACGTGCAGTTGTAGACGATCTCCTGTGCCCCATTTTTCACTATAAGTGATAATTTGCAAGCGCGAGAAGGCAAGAAGCAATACATCTGGTTTAAGAATGCTACACGGTGAGCAACTTCCTCTGCACAATATTATAATGAGCCTCAGTACTCTCATGCCTAACTAGGGGCATTCATATTTTATAAACATCTATTCAACTACGGGCAGGTATGCAGGTTGATGTCAGCTGCATTCAGTTCTTTCAAATCAAACCAAATCATGCTAATCATAAATATGCATCAAGGGATATTATAAATATTCAGTGATGCATAGCGTGGCCCCCTGAAACACATATAGAGTTAAGAATTCAGCATTTATTTTTTTATTTTGTCTAATTTATATTTTATTTTTTATTTAAATGTGCTCAAGTAGCTGGTGGGGAATATATGGGCTTTATACAGTCAGCAGTGTTAATTATCAGGTTGAATTACTGTCACTGAAATCTAAAACTGCACAGGACAGGACACAGAAGACAGAAAACAAGAGATATGTTGTAGTTTCAACTAGAGGACTGCATTGGACAAGTAAATCTCGCAGGAGCAGGCGGTATAAACTTTGCTGTGGGAGGGAACAGGTGGTCAGGAAAATAAAACGCAGGATTTTTGTAAGACAAATATTTTGGCTGTAACTGTTTTTCCAGAGACTCAGCCAACCCAGAGCCCAACAGCATTCTTCAGTGGTGGAAGTTCAACAGAGAGCACTTCCCTGTGCCCTTAAAACCTACCTTACTATGGGTAACATCACAGGTGGCCGTCAGCTAGGTAGCCACTTCATTTGACCAACACAGCTCTCACTCCACTCTTGCAACTCCTACACTCCTTTGCCCAGAGAACAACCTGTGTGGGTGGCGTCACAGACTCTCTGTCCACTTACTATACTAATTACTACACTGTATATGCTAAAAAAATCACTCAGGACCCTTTTCCACCACATAAGCTTAAGCAGTTCTGTTCGAAGATCCTTGGAACCTTGGTGCTACACCTAGTGAACCAGCCGTGTTTTCACCAGTTTTAAGCAGAACAATCACAGACAAGGACGTGGTTCCCAAAGAAAAACCTCTTATGTTTTAGTTCCTGCTGGGAACAAACTTTCCAGGTTCTGAACCAGTTTATTTTTGGAAGAAATGTTTTGGAGAGAAAGTGCATCTGAATAACTCAAAAGCAATGTCTGTTTCCCAGAATTTATGACGCAGATATTCAAGATAATCCACTGATCTTTTTGTAAGCGGTTTACCGTAGGGACTGTTTTCTTTCTGATCTACACTGTGATACAGCTGGAAGGTGTAGTTGTTTTGAACAACCCAAGCAGAGTGACATCTAGTTCTATTATGTTTGAGAGAAAGGAGAAACCTTTATGGCCAGTATCTCCAAAAGTTGAACTCTAAAACAATCTAGAAGGATAAACAGCACTGCAGGCCAGAGGAAAAATATGTACATTTGTTTTTTAGCAATGAACTGTCTCTTTAACTCAGAAAGACATTAAGAATTTCAAAGAAAATAACGTAAAAGAATACAAAATCACTCAGTACACTCAAATGATTGTATAACTCAGTGCTTTCATGGTGCATTAAAACAAACAGACCATCTAATAGATGTTATCTACTCTACAAAAACACACATTTTAGCCCACTTACTGTAGCCACTGGGAGGTTTTCACTTCATTATTCAGCATGTATCAAAATAATAGAACAGGTCACCAAATGTTATGGGATAAATATTTCAGATGGTGCGAATGAAAGCGAGAAGAAAGGCATAAGAGCTATAACCACTCTCCACATGAGATCAAAAGCCAGGTTCTTTAGTCTTAACGCACACCGAGATCAGATGAGAGCTGGTTTAACGGACTGTCATACCAACAGGGGAGCATTACACCCCAGTGGTTTTCATCCACATGAAAAGCAGGGAGCCGCTGAGAGTGGCAAAGGATGAGGTCTTCAAATCACACACACGCAATTCTTTCTCTTCCCTTTTCCAAGTACAGTAACCGCAACAGCCAGTGTCGTCACCCAGCACTGCGGGGAAAAGAAGCTTTATGCCTCATCGGGGTGTCAGCATCCACTCCTTACACAATTGCTGGATATGCCGCAGCTGTAATTAAAGTCCCCTTTCAGCACTCCACACACCATGACCTTTTCCAATGCAAACACTCATTGTCTCTGTTAGACCCAAGGCCCCTCCACTGAGATGTAAATGGACATTTTCATGCTGGTGAAAAAGAAAAAAAAAAAAAAAAAATACGTGCAAGTAATGGCACGCACTGGAGAAAAAATGTGTTATAGCTTCATCTGGGAAACGAGGCATGATGGGTTTTAACCATCATTATGAAGGTGTCGCTGCAACTTTGGCAATAAACACTTGAGGAGACAGAATACCCCTGATAGGCACCATCATAACCTATAATCAGAAGATATGCAAATGATAGAGATGTTTCCCCTGACGCTGCAGTGCCAGGCGTCTTTTGGTTCCCGGGGAACTCTCCTGTCAGTGCTCACACATTGGAGAATGGGAGTGATAGCAGAAAGGGCTGTTTGTTTAACATGTCACTGGAACAGCCGTGCTGAGAGGGAGGGACCAGATGGAGGAGCAGAATAGACAGGGAATCCATCTACAGTGGGTATTGTCTTCTCAGTCACTCCTATATGCCTAAAAAGCACCGGCGTGCAACAGAGAATCACAGAATATTCACAGGAAATAGAGGCCAGGATGTTTTCCATCTTACACAGTATGGGGCAGGGGAGAAAACTGATTCTTAGCAGGGGTGTCACGATTTGATTTAAAAAATTTTTTTTAGGTCATGATTCAATTTGATTTTTCGATTTAAACATTTTTTTATTTTGCACTGACAGCTTTGCCATTGTTAGACCACTGAGGCAACAAATCATCAGTTTTATACCCTGACAACTGTCATTTACATTTTCAAATTCTTCTTTAAAAAGATCTACATGGTATCAAGTGTGACATAATGCTCAGTAAGCTATGCTGTGTCATCTTTGAAGGGTTGCTTTTTTCTTCAGACATGTGCCGGATACTGCAAGCAGGTGGGGTTGTAGAGAAAAACAAATACTGGGAGAATCACTGATTCTGCCTTTCAAATTCAGTTCTTGAAACTGAAAGCTCATTTTAATCTATTTTCAATTTAGTACTGAAATTGTGACGTCCTTAATTCTTAGATGCATTGCGATTCCCTCTTGAAAGATTATGAATCAATGCAGAAAAGTCAGTAATCAGAAATTTAAAACCCAGGTTCTCAGCATTATGATGATTATGGGGGCCAGTAGACAATTTTGTAAAGCTGGGCTGTGCGCTCTTTACAGCTGAATCAACTGGACGATGAAGCGTAAACATGTGCATCAACTAGGCTACTTCTTCAGTTCTGCGAGGAACCAGGAGTGCTGTAAAGGCAGGCAGCCATGTCAGGATACATACCTGAACTACAACAGAAAAATTCACTACAACAGGGTTGGGCAATATGTTAAAATTTTCCAGCCGTCAGCGTATCCATTCGGCAATTGGCGATATATTTGTCCAACCTCCTCCCAAGTCTCAGCTGGGAGATGTGCCAAGCGGCGAATTCACTACATTATGTGTGCTGTGTACGTACACTATGAACAGTAAACAAAATAAACTCACAGAGTGTCAAGAAATTAAATATTCTCACACTTATTTTCCTTTTTAAACAGAAAAATGCAACTGAAAACAGCTGGCGATGGATTCAGCCCATTGTTGATAGGCAATATATTCGTCCAATCACCCAACTCTGATCTACAAACACTTGAACAGAAACTGTTCCAATTATTTTTTATCAGACATTATGAAAAAGGTCAAATTATTTTTTTCACCATGTTTCATTCCAGACAGTAGGGGGTGCTACAGCATCCTCCCCTTCCTATGCCCATGGTCACACAGTGAGAAAAAGAAATCAGTGCATTAATATGCATCAGAAATCAGTTCATAATTCCATCATAGTCCTCTGAATGAAATCAAATCAAATCAAATCTTGCTTAGAGATTCCCAGCCATATGACACAGATAATACACACCTCTGTCTATCAAAAAGTTTAAGAGTTTGCTGAAGTATCTTTCTTTTTGTGCTTAAAAATTAATCACACACATGAAAAGAAGCTTGATTATACGCCACACATTTTCTCCCAGTTTCCCTCCCAGACTGGCTCCCGGAGACAAAATGTGAACAGACACACACAAGCGTGCGCCCCTTGTCTATGAAATGACACCCTATTTTGTTCTCATTTAAGCTTTTTATATTCAGTAAGAGGGTGAGGTACAAAGGGCCTAAAGCTGTCTTGGGTCATTAAACCACACATTTTCTTTCTTCTTTCAGAATGTGTTTTCTGGCACTTACAGCAGTGAAAGCTGACAGATTAGACGGGGGGGGGGGGTTCCTTCACAGGCTGGCTGTGGGCTTCAGGAGGGTGGGCTGCTGCTCGCTGGTGCTTGGGGCAGCAAAAACCACGCCTGTCACTGTTTGACGGGCCAATACAGAAGTGCAGTCATAGGGAGGTATGATTGATGATATTATGTACTCACACAGGATCTGAATGCCAGCACACTCCTGTGATTTAATCCCTGTTCTTTCATCAAACATCCAGGCCAGCAGATGGACTGTACAGCGCCAAACCTCTCTTTCCCGAGGCCATAAGTGTCAAGACCACAGTTGCTAATCAATTCTTAGAGGCGGCAACCAACTGAACAGAGGAGTTGTAATACTGTTCATTCATATTCACTATACTCATTGATAACACTCAACCTCTGATTAGCAGATCAGACTTTGAGCTAAATTAGATCTTTTTTTCTGTCATATCAGAGAAAAAAGCTTGAAGATTGATATGTTATGTGACCTTAGCCTCCACCTGTACATTAATCAAGTACAAATAAACTTCCCATGAATTCTCCATGGTGGCTTGATACATGTTTAAGCACATTTAGATGAAAGCCAGTCGTGATGAACATTTTTCTTTCCTTGAACCTAGTGAATGAAAAAAAAAAAAAGCATCTTGATATTAAATAGCTTGACTGCCTTTTTGTCCTGCACAGACAAAACCCCTTCAAACAGCCTTCCTGTTTGACATGACTGACCCCTAGTGGTGATCAAAGAAACTTAATTTAAACCATGATCATGCACTCCTCTGTATAATTGTCAATACCACAGACATTTTAATCCCTTTGTCTCCTGTTACAAAGTAAAACACAAGGGTCATGCTATACATCGACACCGAGTCCGCTAACACAATCTTGGGCATGTGAGTCAAAGCTGTCAGGCAATAAATCCCAGAATAAGGA
This sequence comes from Lutjanus argentimaculatus, assembly GCA_034769285.1. Lineage (NCBI taxonomy): Eukaryota > Metazoa > Chordata > Actinopteri > Lutjaniformes > Lutjanidae > Lutjanus > Lutjanus argentimaculatus. The sequence continues at coordinate 17,121,839 of JAWZSL010000017.1, forward strand.
GAGCTACACTGCCTAGATTAAGCCAACCATCCCCCAGTCAGACCACAAAGAGTTCATTGTACTTGGATAGCATATAAAGAGGAGAAAGGAGAATGATTTTGGCAGTGATTTTCAATTATAGTTTGGTCTCTCTAGCTTCAGAGGGTTATGAAATCTCTGCAAAATGAACGAGATGTGCTCTATGTTAACGCTCAGATGCTACAGAGTGAGAAGTTGCAAGTAAAATGCTGCATGATTTTTTTGAGGTCTTGATTGCTATTTATATATTGAATTTGGTATTGTGGAGGGTTCTGAGTAATTTCATTATTAGTGTTTCTTTGTGTTTCTTTTCTATATGCTATGTTAGGTTCATCCACATGTGTAACCTGCTAAATATGTGCATTTTTTGACTGCAATTACCTCCCGGGGCCTGTCAATTATTTCACAAACTGCCGTGATACTGGGCTGGGCCTGTAGGTTTATTTATAGGGACCTACTTAATTTAATGCATGCGGTCTCGATAGGGTCGATGGTAAATTTGATTATCGTAACATATGTATACATTGATGTAGACTTTGCCCAGTGGAAATTTGTGAGGCCTTGTTGTATTAATTATGAAGGGCTATATGTATTTATTTATTAATTGATGCTGTTTTTCACTTGTAAATCTATCCCATCTACAAACATAAACCGCAACATTTGGGAATGGATCTTTTTGAGAATGCATTTTTGCCTTTTGAGGTTTTAAGAATCCATTTTATGGTGATCTAACCATTTAAAGTAAGCATTTTGGGGTACATAAATGCTTGCTAATATAAAGAGTGTTTTACTTTTCTAGCTCCATGTATGATACGGTAGTCTGCCATCGAGTAAATTCATGTTTGGTACTTATGCCTTCCTTTTGCATGTGGGGAATGTGATTGCATGCAACTCACTATATAAGATAGAGTTGGAACTAATTGCAACTAATCAATTCATTATTGACTTTTCACCAACTATTTCATTATTAATCAATTTGAGTAATTTTTTAAAAGGAGCAATATGTAGCAATTGTGTGCCCCAAAATTAGTACAGCAGTCCAAATAGCAAGTAGGAGCAATAGACAGTATATTAAATAGATTGAAATCTTATTTAATATGCAATATAGGGTTGAAGTGAGTTGTTTCCCCCCACCCACTACTCCACCAGACTCGAAGAAGCTCAAGCTGGCTGCAGGAACACTGAAGGAGTGCAAGACAAGCACAACATAATTTGGCAATAACAAGCAACGACGAGTCCTCCAGTGTAGGTTGATCAGCTGTTTATAACTGTCAGCTGTCTGTCAATATAAAGTTAAGCAAGTTATCCTGAACACAAAAGCCCACTGATCAGAAAATATACACTGGAGTTGGAGTGGAGAGTTAAATAATTGTTAGATGCAACCCTAATTTAAGATGGCTTCTCACTGTCACAAACCTTTCATCTGATGAAGGTCCAGCACTAAAACATTGAAAATGAATGTATTATTGCAAATTAGACCAAAATTAGATCCACTCATCCCTCTCCTATGCATCTGTCGCATTAAATAGATGTGCCAAGTGTTCGTCTGTACAGAGAGAGAAGTGACAACATAGAGAGGAGACTATTGTTGTAGAACTGTTCACCTTGAATGACAATGAAAAGCACTGAAGCAGATCTAAAATAACAGCTGGGCAGACGCCGTATATTCCGAACATAAATGTGAATCATCAACAATAAGTGCTAAAGGACTGCATTTGTGCCGTGCATTCATTCATGAGAGTTCTACTTTTCTCTTACTATCGAAAAGTCCATATATTATGTGACAATGCAGCAAGCACACAACATTATCCGTGTAATGAGAAGTGACAGTCCTCACTGAAATGACACATCGTTACAGCGGAGGAAACCTACCTGAGCATCCGAAGAAACACGACCTCAGATCAAAGAAGAGGTGGCCGCTGATGCATCATTGGTAGCGACAAATTATCATCAATACCACTCTACCACATTATCATCAATCTCGCTCTCGAAAGACAAAAGTATCTCTCCATGCTAAATCATGAAATCAATGCATTTCTATCACTGAGAGGAATTGGTCTCCTAGTGATCTGTGCGGCTGAGTAATGTGAAATCCATCGCAGGTTAGTCCACGTGGCCTGGACAAGATCAAAGACAAGACCCCAGAAAAACTTTGTATTGATCAGCGGCAACAAGAATGAAACCGAGGAGTGGCAATGTGAGTGGAATCTGAAACACTTCAAACTGAAAATAAATAAATCTAATGTCTGTGAGAAGAAAGTATGGTGCAAAATTCCAAGTAGAATTATAATATAACTTCAGTGATACCTTATTACCTACTGTGCTGACAAAATGTCACTTTTGACAGCAACACTACAAAAACAACCTTTTCTATTAAACATATGAAAAATTAAGAAAACAGTTGACATTTCAAATTGGCAGTGATATGGACAGCAGAACCCCCAAATTAGACTTGACTAAAACAAATCGCCCTTTGGGAGTTGCGATGAGACTTTTGACCCTGTACCCCAGGTCTCTCTATTGCTTTCACCCCCAGCTTCCCCTTGAAGCTCTGACCCCACCCCCATAAAAATATCCAGTGCAAAGGGCACATTGGTGATTTGGAAATAGATGTGCCGAAAGGTGCATGGCACATATCAGAAAAAGCACACATAACTCACATATTGTAGTGCAGCAATAATATTATTGTATGTTATGGTAATAGTAGGGATGTAAATCACAAGTTACATCACATAGAATATTACAATAATATTATTAGTGATTCTTTGGACAAAAATACAATATTTGAAGACGTCACAAAATCTGCCACAATACGATTTCGATTCAGTTCAGGGGTTTGCGATTGTGTGGACGATATCATCTGTCCATTTAACACGCTCAGATTTATGTCAACTCAGAAAAAAGCGAATTAAATTATGATCTGACAATTTTATGACTGAAATATGATGATATAGATCGATATTTTCACTTCGCATCGATCATATTGGATAGTCGAACAACGAATTGATATATCGATCCAGATGGATGTGATCATTACACCACAAGGTCATAGCAATCATTTGTCCTCAAAATTGTACAAACAGATACAGATATATATATGTTATTAGATTAGCTGGAGAGTAAAAAAGAAACAAAAGGGAAAACTTTAGGGTTTATGCGTTCTTCACATATGTTTGTTATGGTGTTTTTTCAAGTTAATTGAATTTAATTTAATTTTTAATGTTAAATAAATAGTCTGCAGTTTTACTTTTGGGTTTCAAATCTTTTATTTTGAAATCCAGAACTGGATCTGTATTCCTATCTGAAGACAGCAACAGTTTTTTACTGGAAATTATTCTCTGAATCATACATGTCAATAAAAAGAACTTCCATTTCACCAAAAGAATGCACTTAATATATTTCATTAAATTCCAATTAATTCTTCATTATATACTATATATTAAATGAGTCTGGACAGACATGGATGTAAACTGTAATTGACTGGTTGGTGGAGGGATACAACTGCGAGGCTGTATTTCTAGCTAATATTCAACTTAAATTAAAATAATTTATTCATACGAGCAGCATTTTGTGGGTCATCGATATACTGGATGTATCATGCATAAATGTCCAAATATATTCTTAACATCTGCTGATAAAAATCAATAATGGGAACATTATTAATCATTACTATTGTAGAAAAGCACATGTTAAATGTAAAACTAGACAGTATTTCTGGATTTCAAAATAAAAAGTAGTATTAGTAGTTTTAAAAATTTAATTAAATAATAAAAAATGCAAGAGAGAAAACACCATTTGCAAAGGCAGGCAACCTGAATGTTTTTTGGGTCAAGTTTGGAGAGAACTGAAGAAATGGGATGGATGGATATGGATGTGGATTAGAGGAACAGTGGAACACACAAAAACAAAACAAAAAACTCTCCAATTATATTAGTAGGATGTTGGAGATTCACAATTCTTGGCAATGTTGCAATGCACTTGATACACTGTGAATAATTTCTGCTTAACAGGGTGAAATTCATTCACTGTTGCAACAACCGATCTACAGTTTTAGTGCATCCACAGATTAAGCTGTTGGGGCACACTTACCTTGGGCCACTTGGGATTGAGCTCACAAGCTTTTTCAGCATCGTCCAGCGCCGCCTGGTGCTGTCCCAGTTTGAGAAGCGCTGCTGAACGGTTACTGTACAAGATGCAGTTCTGTGGGTCGGCTTGCAGGGCGTTAGTGTACAAATGAACGGCCGCCTGGAAGTCGCCCCGCTGACACGCCTCGTTGCTCTGCTGCACTTTCTCCATGAACTCCGCTTTGCTGAGACCATACCTGACCCCTCCATCTCCAGAAACACACCGTATGGACCTGCCCCCGTCCGAGAACTGAAGATTGAAAACTGGAGACATGAACAGAAAGGAATGAGAGAGCGAAAATCAGTCTCATTGAAAAATATAACACTTAAGTGACAGGAATGCTCTTGAGCAAGGCACGCAAGACAGTAGTATATGATGTTAATGTGTGAATTTAAGTGTTTGTGACAAAGTATGTACGTCAAACCAACTTATCTTCTCCCACAGAAGCAATAAAGACATATAATCTTGGTCCATTGAAACTCTACCCCCTCTTCAACCAATCGATTGGTGGATGGGAAAAAAAATGCATGTTATCTCTAGATTGATTAAATCAGCCACAGTGCACTGCAGCCAGAGTGGGTGCTAATCAAAGTTACACAGCATTGCCAAGCAAATTAGTCCCTGCAGTTTGACCATTTCTTTTACACACGTAGCTATATCATTACCTTCAGGACATGTCTATCATGTCAATTTACATCCAGCACACACACACACACTGAGGCTAACATCAGCCTCCATACACAAACAAAGCTCAGCAATAACACACTCTCACTGCAGTACAAATGTCCATAACAAGCAGCATGAAAATAACACCCACTGGCATCTGACCGGCAACTCTTGTTATGTCTTATGTCTTTATTAGGATCTCCGCTAGTGCCAGCATAAGCATTGGCTTTTCTTCCTGGGGTCCACACACATAGATACAATCATGCCCACTTACACACACTACAACCACATAAACACAATCACAATTCCTCCAGAAATCATAGCAACTTGATCCTTTTATATGTACATACATGCAAAGCCCCTCACAATAAACATAAACCAGAATCAGAATGACCTTCCTAAATACTGTATTTATCCATCCTGTGCGTTCAAATGTTCAATTCCAAGAAATAGGGCGCTAAAAAACATTTTGCATTCTCTGCTCTCACCAGGTTTGCATTTTATTTCTACACCATTTTAAAGAATTATAAATACTGTTTTAACAACATTTTGAACTGGTCTTTAGTATCCTCTTGAACAATATGCAGTGGCAACGCATACGTGTATGTGACTGTTTTCTGCATTATACATCATACTTTGCTTTAGGTAGAATAAACCACTGTTCTGTTATATACCAGGTTTGATAATTATGTTGAGCATATAAAATATTTGGAGATTGTCTCAACAGTACAAATTTTTACTAAATTTAACAAAACATAGGTGGAACTCTTTCGTTGTCGCAGTAAACCAAATCACAAAACAGTAATCAAGCTGTGACAGAACTAATGTATTCAGAATTTGTTTGTTGACATCTGGTGGTGTGACTTTAATACTCTCTTTACAATAGTCACACCACTACCCATCTTGCTCACAGTGTGATCAAGGGACTGGTTGCACAGCAGACATTTTGACTTGTCACAGCAGGAAAAACACAGGTGGACTTAATGACAGTAATTACAACTCACTTCCATTAAGTGTCCCAGTAACAGTGACAGCAACCAGCATGCATGACAGAAGGACCTCACAAAGAGGAATGTGGCAATCATTAATACACCGGTGAGTTTTCTGGTATGATATGTCAAAATGTCTGCTGTGCAGCTAGTCCATTTGTTTAGACCATGATAATTATGATCTATTTAAAAGAGTTTGTGTCTTGTGCTTGTTCAATCAGTATACTGTTTATATTTCATGTCAGTACTGTTCAGCTTTTGGCTGATAGATGCTATTATAATAGACTTTTTTACCAGCATTAAGCACCAATTTGTTGGTCGTTACTATCTACCACTGACGTCAAATCCTTATCTAAAATGGTGTTCAGCCTTTTCCAGAGCTAACGGCACATCATTTACAAAAACAGAAAACAATAATGGCTCTAAACAGCCACCTTGAGGTACTCCGAAGTAACTTCTCTACCATTAAAGAATACTGTCTGCCTCCTATTTGTTAGGAAGCTCTCCATCCATCTTAATGCAGTAAATCGTAAGGACATAATGTTTTAACTTATCTAACAACAAAGAATAATCTATCACATCAAGAGCCAAACTGAAATCAAGTAACATTACACCCACTAAGTCCTTCTTATCTAGCTCACTTTACCAGTCATCAACCATTTGTGTATTTACTTTTCACTTTTACCCCAGCCTGTGCAGCCAGATTAGCATCCTGCAGCGCCAGTTCAACAGGTTAACTACAGAGTAAATACTAAACAACAGAAAACATGGCAAAATTTACAACTTTGAAGTCTGAAGTCACAAACAGCTTGAAATTTAACCAACAGGCACTCGTTTTGAAGTAAAATCTAGACCAAAAATAAACTTTTTATCCACTCGGCTCTTCTGTCCTCTGAGGCCAGGGTGCGATGTAATGATTTGTGCAGCTTCTCTGACATGATGTCAATTAGTTTGGAATCAGTAAATGCTCAGCAAACTGTCTGTCACTCGAAAATAAAATACCTCAGGTCTGCATATGTCCCTTTGACCCCCAAACAAACTTCTCTCATTATTAAGGTACGCAAACAACTGTCTGACCAATGAGAATTTGGTATATAAGAGTATAACAACCGGCCAGTCGGTTACTCTGTTAATACTCTGCTCCCAGCTGTTTGGCGTATGACTTTAACAGGTGGCCAATTCTTACATGTTGCACCTTTAAAGCCCAAGCAAGGTTCACGGTTTAATAATGTCACACTAATGTCTTTAGTAGCTTAAGTTTCTCAGTTAGTTCAAAATAAAAAAACTTATCCATTCTGATGTTCACAGCCTATTACCTGCAATTCTTCTATCCAGCAGTTCAACCTAATAAAGACATCTTCATTGCACTGATAAATCTCTTAAGACAAAGAGATAATACCAACCTAAGAGCAAGGCCATCAGCATTAATCTAGGATTAAATCTATCACTGTTCCCATTCACATTCAACTTGTTAAACTCCTGAACCGACTGACAGACAAAACATTCGAATGCAAGACCAATTATCATATTGTCTCAAATCTCTCTGTAACTGCATCCAACCAATACAGACTGATTAAGTAGATGAGTGCAGCATCCATTTAACAGAGACGGTTTGCTGAGTATTACCGAATCATGAAATTCATCTCGGGTTGCATGTTGTTAGGGCCAGCTTCCATTATAGGCTACCTCTTTCTCACCACACCTCCTCAGACTGAATTCTGGGATAGGGCAGGCTTGGTAATTACTTCCAGAGGCCCAGGGAGTAGAAGCAGCAGACATGAGGGCTTTGGGTATCAAGTAGATTCAACATCAAGTTACAGTGCAGGACCAATCAGTCGCTTTGTTGCAGCCTTTGACCTCCAACTTTTCCATCTTTTTCTTCTATGATAACCATTAAATTGCCTTTTCTATCCCATGACAACAGTGAAATGATCGACTCTCTGCTCTACTCTAGCAGGACTTTAAATGGATGTTTTTAAGGGGGATTGTACGAGCTATCTATCCATGGTCAGTGTATCACCTACAGTAGATAATGGTCAGCACGCCCCCCTGTTTAGAGAAGCAGCAGGAGTAGGAGTGTAAGAAGCTGAGCCATGTGCAGCTATGGACAGCAGAGAAGAAGTATCTAAACCACCTGAAAAAGGCAGACAGTCTGTGTTTACACTATATTTGGAGTATGTTCACCATTTACCTTGATGTCAGACAGCGTTTTACAAGGGGAAACAACTGTTATATGAGCCAAATATTGCTCTTGCCAAAGCAAACAGACTCCTTTCGCACAAAACAGTAATTTTACCTCAGTATGAGAGTTACTGGTCTACTGCTGCCTCACTTGGTTAGTGTGTGTTATTTTCTGACTTCTGTGTTAAAACTAGCAAAAACATCAATATTGCAATATATATTGCCTGTATATCTCAGTGTCCCTTCTCCTTAACTTGTTTTCTATGAAAAATTATCCCACCGAACAGCAAGAAGTTCAATATTTTGATATTTACAACTACTTTAATCATCAGGTTAGATCATCATTTAACGTAACAAAGATCAAAACTAGATCTTTCATATGAGTTAGCTTCAACCTCAACAATTTGTTTGGACTAATTAAAAACTGTCATTTTTGTTATAATGTTCAGCGTCAGGCTCCCACAGTTTTCCTATTCAATCTGCTGATGCAAGTCTTCTGCAAGACTCAGTTTTTTAGGTTCAGAAATTTATAAAAACTAAGTTCTGGGTTCTTTACGCCACTGGTATACCACACAGCAGCTGTCAGGCATTTTTTCTGCTGTTTTCTAGCAGACAGAAAGCAACAAGAGGCTCCTTCACGCAATACAAAGTTAATGAAGAGCCATGTATTGTTTCCCCAGTGTACTGTTTTTGTCAACGGAGTCTGGTTGCTTTGGTGATCGTGATATTTGGCTTATATATAACTGCAGTTTCCTGTCAGAAAAGGCTGTATCCAACTTGTCATTTGAAATTTTGATACCTAAGGTGTTTTAACAGTTATTCATATTTTTTATATAGCCTACTGCAATACTGTAAAGATGTTCTACCAGCTTCTACATTTTAGTCCACTTATCCAGTTTGAGTGAAGTGTGCAGAGTAGAAACAGTTTTTCCTGCAGCTCTCAGGTCTTTCAACAGTTAGCAATTGTGTGCTATAGAGTTAATTTTATTTACTTTTTGATAAAATGGATTTATAAGAGTAGTATACAAACAAGTATAATTCAGGAACTGGAATTGAAGCCAAGGTATCGATACTGGTACCAGTGTCAAAGATATCAATGCCCAGCCCTACCTGCCGCTTCTCCAAACTGGTGGCGTGCTGAATTTCATCTACTGTAATACACTGACTATTGATAGGTACCTCATGCTTCAAAAAGTCCAAACTATCCCTTTAAAGGGCCCAGTGTTATATACTGCACCTCAGATAAACAGTTTCATCTGTAAAAATCAATTATGCCGCGACATCAACAGTAAACCAGTGGGATGTGTTTTACAGCAAGAGTTTACTGCTGGGTTTGTTGCTGTAAGTCCCCCCGAGAGGCAACACACCTCTCAGTAACACACAAAGAGGCTGAGGGAGAGACGTCCACACCACAACTGACAGCACTGTCACACATGCTGACATTCAAAAGCCTGCACCTGGAGAAATGTCAGGAGAATCATCTATCATAGATTAGTGCTTCCAGGGAGCAAGAGCATGCAGGTTTTCCCTGAAAACAAACTCTCCACCAGCTGATTTCAGCAGGCCCAGAGAGAGGAGTGATTTTTACTGGAAGGTCAACCAGGAGTGCTCTGAGTCTCACATGTTACAACTAGGGCCCGACTGATACTGGATTTCTCAGGCCGATACCGATATTATGGAATGAAAACAATTCAGATATCAATATACAAGCCAGTGTTCTTTATAAATGGTTAGATGACAAATAAGCAGCAACGTTTTTTTTCTAAAACAGAATTTTAGAGGAAAAAACACATAATTTATTAGGGCTGCACAATTAATCACTATATGAACAAAATCACAATATGCCCAAGTGCAATATCCAAATCACAGAACCAGAACCTAATCTCAATTTGTTAAAAAAGGAAAAATGAGCAGCATTACAATGATGTACTGTGGTGCTGCAGAGACAGCGTGGCCTAAAAATCTTGTTCTTCAGATGAAATAAAACATGTTTGCTTGATACAGAACTCAACAAATATCACATTGTCATGATGTTAATGGGGTTTTTTGTGAAAATGAAAACTGTGATGCAAAAATGACCATTCCCACTAATCATTTCACATGTCACAATCGAAATTTCAGTCAAAATAATCGCCATAAGACTTTTTTACCGTATTGTGCAGCCCTAATATTTATGTAGTGTGAAATTTGATTTGTTTTTTTTTCACTGAACTGCATATGACCATATTTTCATATTCCCCATGACTTGTTGGACTTGTTCTATAAATGCAAGTCAAACTTTGCTGTCATCCTTTCAAAGCTGTTGAAAATTTTACCAATTTAAGATCAGTGACGATTGTATCTCACATGATGCAATACTTGTCTCTTTTTTAAAAGATATGATGAAGAAAATAAAGAAAAATGGTCAAATTACATAAAACACTGATTATAAAACTGCATTATGTTCTGTACATTAAAATATCAGAGCATATCAGACAATATATAGACTGATACCAATAACAGACCAATATAGCTGTGATGATAATACTATCGGCCAACCCATATATCCGTCTGGCTCCAGTTAGAACCAGTGGGCATACTGGGGGCTGCTGCCTGCTGTACGTGGGCAGGAAAGGGTGGAGGAGTAGAGATAATGAGAGCCTGCACCGATACAGAGGACACCCTACAAAGTTAATCACAAGGAGACAAAGACACAGAGATGAACCCAAAAGGCAAACATAGTCTGGACAGCACATAGTTTCAGTTTTGTTGAGGGATTATGTGGATTTACTCATGGCAACACACACACACACACACACACACACACAAACTCACTGCTGCCACTGTAGGATCTTGGCAGTGCAAGCTCCTCTGCTCATGCAATAACAAAAATAAGTGTGGTTTGGGTTTACGGCCTGTTTTGCAATCTGTATGATCTTCCATTGACATTTAAATCACATTTATGTTGTCTATTGTCTGCGCCAGGAGAGCCCACTCATCCTCGGTGCAGCACAGTACAGTACGCATGACTGGAAAATCGATAGAGGGCTTTTACGAGGTTTTCGCAGGAATGGTCATTTGGTATTTCCTGTCCAGGGACGCGAGGTAAAAAAAAGTGTTATTCAGGGGGCAATAAAATGCCAACAACTACAAAAAAAACTGGCAGCTGGCGTGAAAGTGTGTGAAGCAGTTTTTTATAATTTATTTACCTTTTCTTTCAGAGTCGCTTGCTTCTCCATCCTGTCTGACTGCTGCTTTGGTTTGTGCGAAGGCTTATCGCTCTCATCCCATCACACTCCCGTCCTCACTGTTTTTTTTTTATTAACGACTGTTTGTGCATCAAAAGTCAGACCAGGAAGTCCACGCTGCGGCGCAAAGAGTCCACAAACTGCGAGGAGATTCCACAAAGATCTGAGCTGTGTGGCGTTCAGGAGAAACTTTTCTCAAGGAAAGTGCGCCATGTTGTCAAATCTTTTCCTTTTTTTCTCTCTCTCTCTCTCTCTCTGTCTTTTTTTCCCCTGTTGCCATAGCGGATTTCTGAGCGCTGTGCGGACGGAGGGAGGCAGAGTCAGAGAAAGAAGAGAAAAGTAAAGTTGATTGGAGTATCACTTGGCTGTGATTTGAGTTGTTTTGACGTCTTACAAACTATTTACAGGCAGTGTCAGTCCTCCCAACTAGAGCATCACTGGCATTTTATATATATGGTTGGTTTGCAAGATAATCAGGCACTCTTAAAGTGAGCAAAGATAACCCCGGCATTGTTAAATAAATGTCCCAGTTACGTTTTAATAATTTTGTTAAAGGGATAGTTCACCACAAAATGAAAATTCAGTCATTATCTGCTCACCCTCATTCCAGTTGAAGGTCAGGTTTTCTTTTTTTAGTCCACAAAACACTGGTGGAGTTTCACAGGAAAACAGCATTGTAGAATCTCCCAAACGTAAAAAATAAATAAATAAATCAAATAAAAAACATAAAATGCCTCCATACTGCTCGTCTGGTGTGATCCAAGTCTCCTAAAGCCCCGACATGCCCAGTTGACTAAAAAAAAAAATGTTATTTACGCCATGTTTTCAGTCTGAATCTTCATTGTAGATCCTCAGCTTGGAACCATGTTTTTTTTTTTGTTTTTTTTTTAAACTGGTCACCATTCACTTAAATTGTTTGGGACATTCTGCAACACTTTCCCTGTGAAACTCCAGCAGTGTTTTGTGGTCTAAAAAACTAAACCCGACCTTCAATCGACATGCGGGTGAGTAGATACTGACTGAATTTTCATTTTTGGGTGAACTATCCCTTTAGGCTAAAGATGCGCTTAATCCCAGGTCAGTACATTAAAGGGCCTCGAATGTCATCTTAGTGTTTGTATTGTTAAAGGATAAGTTCGGTTTTTTGACACCTGGACCTTATTGTTAGGATTAAATATGCTCGTAGACTCACCCAGACAATTTTGGTGGAGCTCGGAGCCGTTTTCGAGCAATTTAGATCCATCCGACGGCGTTTTTTCTCATGCCATAGTAGCGGACGGGGCCAGAAATCGAAGCCCCTAAATTAGACTTTATCTGCTGCGAAACTCGCTCATTTCACCTACATTTTATAAATGAATGGCCAGTGTTATCACCATGTCAGCTCAACTTCGTTGTTATGGTCATCCGGGACTTTACAAGGATGGGTAACTTTTGGTGACGTCATAGACGTGCGCCGCAGGGCCGCAGCTGAGAAGAGACGCTGTTGTTGCTAGGCTACACGGCAACACGGCTATTTTTGTGCAGCATGGCGGAATATTTATCCGATGTAGAAGTGTCTGACGACGACTTTGAGTATAATGGATGCCCGTATCGTTTTGAGCCAGAATACACCGATGAGGAGCTATTTGAAAGGAGGATGCAGAGGGAAAGAGCTGAACAGCTGGCCAGAGAACAAGCAACCACTGCACGTCCACGAATGGGGGCTAACTGGTGGTGTTGTTGTGGACATTGCACGAGTTTCGCAGCAGATAATGTCTAATTTAGGGGCTTCGATTTCTGGCCCCGTCCGCTACTATGGCATGAGAAAAACCGCCGTCGGATGGATCTAAATTGCTCGAAAACGGCTCCGAGCTCCACCAAAATTGTCTGGGTGAGTCTACGAGCGTATTTAATCCTAACAATAAGGTCCAGGTGTCAAAAAACCGAACTTATCCTTTAAATGTATGTGTCCTGTTTCTTGTCTTAATGTTTGACATCTGTGATGTTGCAAATGAAGCTGCTATTATGCAAGAAAATTTTCAGACTCATTCTGACAATAAAAGCATCATCAGAATAAGGTTTGATGCGTGCCTCTTAAAACACTTACATGTTCTGTGTATATCTTTTGCCACTAGATGTTACTAAAGAGCCATATGGATGGTACCTTTAACGCTGGGACACACACAGCTCATCTAATTGTTTATGATTTTGTTTATTTCTTTAAACTGCATTAGTTTTCTGGTGTTTTGGTTTTGTTTGATTATTATGATATTTATTCTGAAAGACTGAACGTCCTGTTTTGTTTCATTTGCAAAGAAAAATCTCCTTCCTTCTTCTTTTTAACTTGCTACTGTACTACTCACTCTCAGGCTCTTCCAGTCTACATGCTGTAAATCATTTCATCTGATTTCATGGAGTGGGAAGCATTAAGAATAACTATAGAGAAACAGCCTTCTCACAGATGGTTTTCTTTGCATACATACATCAGTGTTACTTTGAGTGTTCATGACCAGTTAAAAACTCCTTGTAGTACATTTAATATATGAAATTTTTATTCTTTTCTCTATGGTTGAAGATGCTCAGAGTGGTGAGCGCTCTTGACCTGGTCAAGGAGAATGTAGTTCAGTTCCTTGAACACTTTGAACACAAAGGATGTGCCTCTCTAGCTTTCAAAATGTTAGACAGGAGTCTTTTACAGCTGCTCAGGGACAAGACTCTTGAAGCCACTGTCTCTCAGTGAGATACGGCCAACTGCAAAGCAGATAAAAACTGACTTTGCACAAACTGTTAACAAGTAATAGTTAAGTCAGAAGCGTGCACAATTAACTGTATTTCAGGCATGCATCCTTGTTATTGGTGTCTTTAAACGTCCTGCTTTGTCTCTACAGTTTCTGACAGCCTTTGACGCTCTAAATGATGTCATTCATGCTGACCTGAGGCCAGATAATATAATGCTGGCAAACCACTTGGATAAGTCCTTCAGAATAAAACTACTAGATGTTGGCTTGTCCTTCACTACCTCAGAAGTGAAACATGGGATTGAAGTCCAACCTATGGGTCACAAGTAATCATTTAACATATTTCAATGTGTTTGTAGTTGTGTGAGACAGATTGTTAAATTACTTGTCAACCAGCTGGCCGCCTCCTCTCTGCTGGAACCAACACCCACTCATTCTTCAAGGTGAACCAGCACAGGGATGAACAAAAATAGTGTCTGAAGGTATTTTAAAGAAAGAAGAATCTGACTTGTATATTTTGTCCCTGTAGACGTAAAGAGAATACAAACTTGATCCGGGCTTTGCTCCTGAAAAAATGGCACAAGTCTTTGGAAAGCCTGGACGACCTTATAAAAGTAAATAGTCCATTGCACGAGTGAAGAATGAATTCATACCAATTTGCTGTGTTGCTAAGAGACAGGAAGGTCAGTGTATCTTTTTGTTATTAGATTTTCCTGTCAGAAAAACAAAAAAACGAGTGGCTATTTGACTTCAGTTTTGAAATACAAAATTTAAAAAAAAAAAAAAAAAAACAAGGTTTTTCTTTGTCATGGTCAAAAAGAGATGAGCAATTTTTTCTCTTTAAATGGTTTGAATTTTGTATAATAAATACTAAAACCACTAGAAAATAGTCATGAAAAAGGGTCTGTTTTTTCATATTCTGAATCATGGGCCTGCCTGAGATTTCTAAAGATGATAAAACATGTTTTGTTCATGTCTAAAATCATATCAGAGTAGGTTTCTAACGACAATTTAGCCAGGACTAAACCACAGAATACCATAAGACATCTTCTCTATCAGTGACCATCAGATTGTATAACTCCTCCCCCGTTACCGTTACAGGAAGAAAGTGAAACATCAGACTGAGAACAGTAATACTTATGTTCTGTGCAGTGTTACTTTACAGCTTATTGCAGTATCTTTTTTTAAATATCATTTCTTTACTACTTTTCATGCACAATATTAACTTTTTCATGATTATTATCATGTGTAATGATAGTTCTGATACCATGTGCAATTGTGTGTCTGGCATCACTGTCAATAATTGTTACAAAAATGACAGTATCCTGTTATTACACTTGGTTATTTACTTCAGCTATACAGAAGAAAACAGACCTTAGAATGCTGTAAGTGACCAATCAAAATCGAGTATTTAACAAAACCATTTTTAAAATTATTATTATCATGTATATTTCATTAGGCTTGATATAATGTGCATATTACATTTATTATGAGGCGCAGTATTACTTTTTTATTTTTATTACTCAATATTTATTGCTATATTACTTTCAATGTCCTTGTCAATATCACTTTTTTTATTTCAGTTTATTTTCTCACTTCTCATTCTTTTAAATAACTTATGTTACTTCTATTGTCATTCTATCAGGCACTATTGTTTTTCATTTACTCATTACACGTTATATTTTATATTTCGCTTTATATTTAAGACTGTTGTTTTTATTGTTTTTTATACTGTTTTTGTTCTGTGTTATTGCAATTTTGCAGTAAAATTGCCAAAGAAAATCAATAGTTTTGTGCTCTTTGCAGCATTTGAAATCACCAAAATTGATCTGCTTTGTTATGTCAAGCTGTTTCTGCATTATTAGCATGGAGCGGAGCCTCAACCTTGCCCTACCCTGGAGGCATTTCAAGTCTTTTTTGTTCAGCATTTCTGTTCAATTTTCCCAAACCAATTGCAGCACCAATGTTAACTTCAAATATAGATCACTAAATAACTATTTCTAGGCCGTAAGACTGAGACAGCAAAATTGTTTTGATGAGATTTTGCAGAAATAAGGACAGAGTCTGGTCTAACATAACCAGGAGATGTGACAGAGGGTTGAAGATTTAAAAAAAATGTTTTGTATGTGCAGCTCTTCACCAGCAGATGGTGTAACAGTCCTTTACTGACAAGCCTCCAGCCATGTTACCAGTGGTCATGTAATTGTCTGCAAACTGAGACAAAACAACTCAAGTCCTGCAGCAAACTGTTTTTCACAGTACGCATTTGTTTGGCATGTCATAAAGCACCGGTGTAATTCATGGCATTAATGATGGCTGCGTTGCATTTGGGGCCTGTGATACTGTGCATGCTGGCTCACTGGCCTTTTAACAGGTCATTTAAATGGAATAAAATCCTTATTAATGTAACAATCTTTACCTGTGCTTTTCCTGCCCTGACAAATCAAAGTTTCTCTGTGAAAGAAAACCTGTAGTGTGCAGTTTTCTGTGCAGTTTCTCATGCATCACACATAACCTGAATAAAAACCACCAAGCTGTACACATTGTGTGCTGAACACTTTAACTCCCCAAATTCTTGATTTCTAAACGACTGTGAAAAAGCGTCTTACTTTTATAGGTCGAGTGTTGCATATTTTTGAGTGAACCCAAAGGTTATATTTAGCGTCAGATGATTGTGTCCAAACCACAGAAGAATTTGAATTAAGTTGTAATTTTAGGTGGCGTGGGAAATGCTTTGCACTCCTGGCATAAAGGTTTAAAATTACGCAATGGGTACAAAATATATTATTATATTATAACATGAGAATATAGCCTCTGTGTGGTGCCATTTTATTTCCCAGCACGTAACAATGATTGCAAAGTTTAAAAAATGTAAGTATCTTAAATGCCAAACTGAGACAATAGCTCTTGTTTTAACTCTTTATTTAAAGCTCTTAAATATATGGTTAGATGAAAGTTAGGCCGATAAGACTGCCTTAAAAAATTCCACCGTTTTTTTTTTACCATATTGATTTCATCTTCATCATTGGTAGAGTTTGGTGGTAAATATGAGGAGTGAGTAGGTTGAATGAGGCTAAAAGAGCATAAAGAACTATTACAAAATTGCAATTACACAACAAACCCCACAGAGTTGAACAGATGATTGGGCACATGCATTTTGATAATAACATGAAATAAACTGATATTAACTTTTATCATGAGAAAGTTAAAGCTTCATATCACCACTAAATGATTGCAGGTTTAAACTTAAAGATTTCACTGACTTCACACGACACATCAAGCTTCACTGGATGAAAATGAAAAATGAGCATGACATCGAGGCAGCTCATTTTATCAAGTTCTCAGTTTTCCCACCTGACAGAAAGAGCCACATCATTTGATAGACAGACCCACATTCAGTGGTCAGTGGTGGAAGAAACAACTGGTCAAGTAAAAGTAGCAACGTAAAGATACTCTATTACAGGGGTGTCAAACTAATTTTAGCTCGTGGGCCACACAGTGGGACAGACTGACAAAAACATTGTGTGATAACCTTTAAATAATAATACCGTGAAATTTTACCCCTTTTTGTGTAAGTAAAACATTCTGCTGGTTTAGGAATTACAAAACAGATGATGAACAGCCTGTGCTGTCTTCATAAAAATAAGTGCAATTTCAACAACAGAAATCAGGATGATTTATTGCAAAATGGAAATGATGAGTTCTCTGCAATTTTCATACTTTGCAAAGTCATCCTGTGGTCCAGACCGGACCCTTAGGTGGGTCGGTTCTCACTCGCGGGCCTTATGTTTGACAGCCCTGCTCTATTACAAGTCCTAAATACAAGTTTTTCTCAACTTTATTGATAACAGCAGTATAATAATATATAAACTATTGAAGGAACAAAAAGAAGACCCAAAGTGCCGGTGATTTTTATTTTAATGAGATATTTTCAAAAGACATTAAAATATCACCACCATAAAGCACAATCAGTTGACGTGAATACTACATTATACATACAGCAAAAAAAAAGAAAAAAAAAAAAAAAAGGATAACTTTGTGCAGTGGGAAAACATCATTATATTATTAAATTATTACTTACTGCATTTAGTGTTGTGGCTGTAGGGCTCATTTTAACTTTAGATATACTTTAACAACCCGTCATATTTAATAAAATAATAGAATCTGTAGAATCTTAGTCTATTAATACCTGTTAAAATGAATGTAATTCAGTAAAAAAGTACAATATTTTCCTTGAAGTATATGCAGTTGCAGAAAATGGGAATACTTGAGCACAAGTACCTCAAAAATGTGACCACTGTACACTTGAGTAAATAAAGCCCTCAGTGTTTTTCTTAAGGTGTCCCATTTTAAACATGTTTGCAGTCACACTGACAGACTGGGTAACCTCATTTTAAGGTTCTTTATTGCGCTTGTCCACAGACAGCAGCAGAGCTCCGGATCATTCAGGTTTGAACCGTCCGCTCGGAGGCTGGCTGATCCCGGACCCCGCTTTTGGTAGTTGGGAATCGGAGCGAAAATAGTAGCGACTCTTTTGGTAATGCGGACGGTGTGTGCAATTCCTTTAGAGGGGAGAGGACCGAGCAAGGACAGCGGGTAAAAATGTCGCGGGGGGTCACAAAGAAGGTGAGAAGAGGGTGAAATTATGTAATGATGACTGAGAAAAACATGTTTTTTTTAAGTGTGGTGAGATTAAAACATTCCTTCTTAATGAAGCTGTAACAGCAGCTGGAAACTCATCTTGCTTTTTTTTTTTTTTTTCCTTATTAAGTGCATAATCCTCCTTGTCACACCAGTGCAGACTGTCTGAATATCCTTGTTAGATCAGATTCTGTCACATCCTAGAAAACAGTTGTTGTCAAAGAAAATGGGATGAAATCCATTTCATTCATCCTCTTCCTCACTGTCACTGGGAGGGTCTGGTGGCTGAATGCCTGCAGCTGATTGGTCTGCAAGTGGGCCTCCTTTGCCAAGCCCACAGCACATAGGTATTTATGCACTTCAGCTGCAGGAGGCACAGGAATAAGGAAGTTTGGGACCATCAGTAATTCAGCACAGCTTGTTATCTTGTCATCCATCTGAGAGTGGTGAGTTAAAAGTCATCTGTGAGCTCTGAGAAAAGAGAAAACAGTCAATATGAGGGGGAAAATTTAGATTTTTTTTTGTAATTATTTTTGTCTGTTCCACAGCAAGATGAAGACCCAGCCGCCTCTTCATGTGGCCACTCCAGTGAGGCAGAGCCTGGCCCTGACCAAAGTAGCCGGGACCTCAGTTTACCTCAAGCTGGACTCGTCTCAGCCCACAGGATCCTTTAAGATCAGAGGCATCGGACACCTCTGCAAAACTGTGAGTAAGCCTCCTCTGTCCTGCGATGGATGATGTGTCTTGTCTTGAAGGAGGTTTTGTTGCTCATGTCCATAGCTACTGTTTTTAGAGAAACAGTAGAAAGCTCTTTTAGTCATCACTGTTATGGTGGTGGACTGAATCATTGTTATACAAGCGCTGTTTGAATAGTTTGCTTATAACTAAGTAGTCTGCTTATAGTGTTAATTTTGGGTCTTTGCTGAAATAAAAACACATGGAAAACAATTTTATAACTACAGAAATCCTATTATTTTTGTTTACTCCCATGATACTATAAAAGTCAGTCTCCTTGAAGCTTAGGACAAACTCCCACAAACAAGCCAAAGAGATTCAGCAGCAAAACTTGTAATTGTGCAGTTTACTCAAACAACAAGAAGCCTCTGTTCTGCAGTAAAAGTGAAAAAGTACAGGCTCTGACATACAGAAAAGTATAAAAGTAAAAAGTCACCTTCTGAGGGACATTTCTGCTGACTGTTTCTGTGCAAATCTAACTGAACCCTCTCCATCAGTCTCCCTCAGAATAAAGTCACCTTTCTAATATTTACATTAATCAGTTAAACAGTCAGTTATATTGTCTGTAAATGTTATTTCCCAACATTAAGGGCTCTTATCTGTGAAAATGTATATATGTATCTCCAAAAAAAAAAAAAACAGCCATGTATTTTATTAGTACCTGGCGAATCTCTAATTTTCAATATGCTGTATCAGTATTTCCTCTGTGCCATGGTGTAAATTTGTATATATTGTAACTTCCTATATTTTATAGTTCCACGTGTCCTCCTTTAAATTGCTCATATTTTTTATATATTGTTTATATTGCTTGTTTTCTATTTATCGTCTTGGATTGATGTCTCTCTATTCTTGCTTTTTGCTGCTGTAATACTGAGTGCAGGAAACAAAATCTATGTCATTCAAATTTTTCTGAGACCTCAGATTTGGTTTTAAAATCCTCCTTTTTTTTTTGAGGTCTCAAGGTTGGCGAGTGTGTGCTCACCTATGTTTACACCCTCCAACTTTAAAGGTGGAATCATTAGGATTTGTCCGAGCTGTTCCTAAATGCATCAGACAGACAGTTTATTTTTTGTGTCTCATTCCAAGAATGTCAAATACTGACATTGTAGGCTGGTAAAGCGTCCAGAGCACAGCAAAATAATGAGAAACACAGGCAGATAAAGCCACCACTGCACACTTCTAGTCTCAGATAAGCAATGACTGAAAGGGATTGTGTTTCTGAGTGTGTACATGTTTTTTTAAGCAAAATGTTGCACATTATTCCTTTTAGTTTCTTGACTGCATTGCCTCTTTTTCCTCACAGTGGGCAGAGCGAGGGTGTGAGCGGTTTGTCTGCTGCTCAGGTGAGCACTGAAGCAACATTAAACAGTTTAAGAACTGTGTTTGTCTCCATCGGTGCATTTGAGTGTCTAATTTCTGCCTCGTTTGTACCCAACAGGAGGGAACGCAGGGATGGCAGCAGCATATTCTGCCCGTCAGCTCGGAGTACCTGCAACCATCGTGGTTCCAAGTGTTACACCAAACCCAACAGTGGAGAGGCTGAAGGACGAGGGTCGCCACTGTGGTTATTCATGGCAAGGTTGGTTCATCTCGTCTGTTGTTTACTTTCAGTCATATTAAAATTTTTCCAGCATAAATAGTGATAAATGTTGTTAAAAATTTGTGCAGAGTTTTTATTTTCTTATTTTTCTTCAACAATTATTACATTTAGGACAGACTGGGAATACAAAATGATAAGAAGATGCAAGCAGATACATGACAGAAGAATTAAAACTGAATGAAGTAATAACATTGTAAACCCCCCAAAGTCATCCATAACAATTTCCACACAAATGTTCAGGCTGTCAAAATGATCTGGAAACTTATGCTGCATGAAAACATGACTCTTCAAACTGAGAAAATGTAAAAGAAAATCAAATTTGTTTGTATTTTTGTCGTGTGACTTGACAGTTAATATCTTAAACTAACTGAACATGCAAGTTCAGTTAACTGCTTTTCCAAAACAAAAATAAGGCTTGAAAGGAGAAATCTGCAATATATTTACTGTAAAGAATCATAAAATGACCATGATATGTCACCACAGATAAAGTTTAAATACTCGCTTCTCTGACGACAACGCTACAGCCGCAGCGTCTCCTTTGAAATTTCTATTCTGAGCCAGAATAACTGTTTTTGTTGCCTGGTTCACTTTAATGAGAGTTCACACGAATGCAGAATGTTTGCAGAATGAGTCCGTATCCTTTTATGAGTCATAAGAAATCATTATTAATCTCGTAGAAGGTGCAGATGGTTGTAACAATTAAATTGAGCAATTTGTTAATGGAGTCTGGCAGGGTTTCAACCTATTTAATATGTAAATATATGGCACATTAAAAGTTCTGTGTGCGAGCTGATCTGTGTTTAAACTTTTAAGGTGAGTCAGCAAATTGGTGTTTACAGTGAAATGGTTTTATAGATTATAGACAAATACAGAAATCTGACTAAATGATTAGTAGGGGTGTCACAATTTGTTATTTCAAATGATTTATAATTCATCAGATTAAATGAAGTTGCGTCTTGTCTTTTCCAGGCTTTAAATGAGAGCATTGAATACGGACAGCAGCTGGTGGCAAACAACCCGGCTGGATCTTCATCTCACCCTTCGATGATCCCCTCATCTGGTAAGACTCAGTCTGTCTGTCCTTCAGGGACTGTGACAGCACTGACAGTAGTATGTTATGTACTGTGCAGAGAGACTTCTTGCATAGTGATCTATCTGTCATCAGGGAGATAGAGAGGGAGAAGTAATGATAAGACTCCTCTTGAAAGGAAATTGAATTATTTTAAAATGTGCAAGTGACTGATAGTAACACCTGTCTTATCACGCACTGTCATTCATAGTCGTGGCTGTTATGTCAGATATGCACAGTATCTTATCACAGTGTTATCACAGAGAAGCTGTCACATCATTCATTTACACACTGGACGTCACAGCTGAAGCGTTAAACAAAACCATAAATTACTGACATCATGACCTGCTTATGATAAGATTTACTGCCTTGAAGGAGGAAAGGACACAAGTCTGAATTTTCTTCTTCACATTGTAATAAAATCGATGTTGAATTTCCAGGAAACTGACAGGGTTTGTGTTCATGTGTGCAGGGAAGGACACACGTCCCTGGTGAAGGAGCTGGAACGAGACCTTAAGGGAGAAGCCAGGAGCGATAGTGCTGTCGGTGGGAGGTGGAGGCCTGCTTAACGGCGTGGTGGAGGGACTGCGACGTGCCGACTGGGATGACGTGCCCATCGTAGCCATGGAAACCCTGGGAGCCCACAGCCTCAATGCAGCAATGAAGGCTGGGAAGCTGGTCACTTTACCTGAAATTACCAGGTACACAAAAACCATAATCACAGACATTATGCCCGAATGATGACATTATTATCCCTCATTTCCTCACATACGTAAAAACTGACCTTTCTTTTTGCTCTCTAGTGTTGCGACCACGCTGGGCCTGACGAGAGTGTCTGCACAGACTCTGAAACTGGTGAACGAGCACACAGTTTTCTCAGAAGTCGTCACAGACCAGGAGGCTGTAAAGGCCGTGGAGCGCTTTGTAGGTGAGTACAACCTGCAGTTTAATTTTAATTTGCTTTTATATGTTTCATACAAGTGTGAGGGTGTGGAAACCTGTAATGACTCTCCTAACCCTTTGTTGGACAATTCCAACAAAAATGCAAAGGCTTTTTTTACACCGATGCATGCTGACTTTGACATATTAGAGAAAATTATGAGGAAAAATTGTACCAAATTGGTCTCATGTAGCAGACTTACTTTGCTAATGTGCAATCAGTTTATTTTATGTACATATTTGAATAGATATATAGTATAATAAACTCCAAAACTCCAAATCAATACCAAGCACTATTATCCTGACTACACTGGACAAATAAGACACACCTCTTTCTTATTGGATTCTAGTCCTTCTCACTATTTTATTGTAATAATTTTATCAAAATTGAATAAGATTAAATAAATTGGAATAAAAACAGATGCACAACAGATATAAAATGCCACAGATTCAGGGAGACTGATCCTGGTGTCTCCTGTTTCTGCAGACGATGAGAAGGTCCTGGTGGAGCCGGCCTGCGGCGCCGCCCTGGCAGCTGTGTACAGTGACATTATCAAAAGGCTGCAGGACGAGGGCAAGCTGGCAAAGCAACTGGGCCCGGTGGTCATCGTGGTGTGCGGCGGCAACAACATCAGCATGGAGCAGCTGAGGAAGCTGAAAAAGCAGCTTGGTGTTATCTAGCGTGGCCGACCAACTCGGGCCCGCTCGACCTTTTCCCTCTGCTCCTCCATCAGCTGGTCTTGATCCATAAACCCCCACAATTATTCATGTGCTCCAATAGATCGAATCATTCCAGACTGTGAAACTCTCCTGAGCACTGAGACTGACACGTGTGAGAGGGAGCTGCCGCTGGAGGAGGGTGTGTTTTTTATTTTATTTTGTTTAAAAAAAAAACTGTGATGCTGCTCTGGTAGAGGTAGTTTGTGACTAGAGACCTCTTTCAGAAAAAAAAATCAACTACACTGACACATTTAGGTTGCATTTCTATTTAGCTTGCTTGCTTTGTAAAAGTGCTTGTATGTTGTTTTTCTGCTTTTGTACTTTGGAATGTATTTAAAAATTAATAAATTATATTTCTGAATATTCTGTCTTAAAGAGTCATTTCACTGCCTTGACAGTTTCTTATTTCTGACCGCAGATGGTTTGTAGAATCAAACCACATCCTCACAATGCAAACTTTAAACAATTGTAGACTTCTGGTTTATGCTCACTTCTTTATCTCCTATGAGTACATTTACATGTGCATTAGTCTCCTGGTTTTGAGCCTTGTCCTGTTTTTGATAATATTTGGTATATGGTCTTTACATGGAACATGAAAAGACATGGTTATTCACATCCCTGCATACATGATCATAACAGTATCCAGATTTCTGACCATCTGCCTGCAGGATGTCTTGATTTCTCAGAGTACAGGTAGTGTATCCAGGCTTTTCAAAAGTAGAATAAGGCCTTATCCAGGATTCTGGGACCAGGATTAGCAAAACAAAACCAGGATATTCCAAAAACCTGATCATAACCAGGATACTATCAAACAAGGGACAGCATGTCATCAGAGTAACTGAGCACAGCCTCTGAGGCCGACAGATGGCTGCAACAGGAAATACAGCACTGAGGTGATTTACCAGGATTGGCACGCACACGCATCCAAAGAAAAAATAAAGCATGTATTGTATTGCTTTTGCTATGTAAAGCCCTTTGATTAAAAGATGTGTAAACAGTGCAAATGTAAAATTATTTGTGCTACAGCTTAATTACAGTCTCTCCCATGGTATTCAGCTATTTATTGTACAACAATTCATTAATAGGTCTACAGTCTCAGTAGCTTCTTTTCTAATTAAGTTTCTCTCTCCTCAGTGAGTGCTTCGGCAGGCAGGATGCATTCAGAATTAACATCCTCGAGCAGCTGTGATCCCTCATGAATGAACTGAAGTCACTCACAAAGTTTTAAATTTGACCTACAGTAAAGTATTATTAAATGAATTCAGTCAACACAGCAGGACATGTGTTCCTGTCTTGCACACGTCATAGAGGAGAATTTGATTCACACAGCAGCCTGGTCGGGTGTTTTCACCACCTTACAGGCCTTTAGGTCAGCATGTCGCATGTCGCATGACCACAGCAGACGTCTTCTCGCCTTTTGAATGCACTGAACTTCCCAGCGCTCAATTGGCTGGACTGGTTGGGATGTGGCACTTTTCCAAGCTGCTCATTGGTCTTAGGGGTCATTAAAACAAGGGTGGAGGGTCCTTATGTCATAAAGAGGGGGACAGCTGTGTGTGAGGGACAGGTGATTGGTTCCTTTGAAACCAGCCAGTCAACATGCTGGAGACATTCCTCGAATTCCTCATGGGTAACCTTGCAGTCATGGTATTTATGATGGGGAAATTTACTTACAAATATGACGAAAAGTCAACTGAGCAAACACAACTATTGTGCCATAGTGGGACAAAGCATATATATACATAATACTCTTATCGACTGAGTTTGCAGTGATGACACAGAAATGTCTGATCAATTATTTCGATTTTTGCTGATAAAAAAGATTTTTTTGCTTCTTGATTTATCGATGGTTTCCTTTGAATATGGCCTACAATGGAGGTTGGGGGACAGTAGTGTGAGTCAGTGAGGAGCATGACTGGGAGATCCAGCTGGAACTGGCCTGGCCCAGTACTCACTGCTTTGAAAAGGTGTCTGGTTTACTGGCAGTGGTGTGACATAACAAGAGTGGGTCGTGGGGGTCTTACATAAAAAGCATGTCTTTAAGGAGACAAAACACGCTTCACATGCACCATTCATCATGATCAACACTCATTGTCTGCACACACACGTAAGAGGCATGGCCGCTTCACTGTGTCAACCCTCCTCTGTCAGGTTAAGTATGTAAATGACCCAGTTTTAGAGGGATTTTGCAACAGAAAACATCCACTTATGAAACTTGTTTTCCAAACCACACTGAATGTTTATCTGAGCAATGTTTTATGGAAGCCCAGAGAGGCAAGTGAGAAAAAAAAAAAAGTGGTGATCCATTTTTCTAAGTCTGCCATAAATAGTTTATTTCTTCTATGTTTATGTCCTAAAATTAGTGTATAATCACCAAATAAAAATATCTTTTCATTACCTTAGAAGGCGCCTGTTACGTCTATAGTGAGATCAGATCATCCTCCACAGAGGCCACCATGTTGCACTACCATGTTTCTCCAGTTGCCCAGAATGGACAAACCGAATTGGCTCTACACACAGCCTTTTACATTTTGTGCGAATTTCACAGTTAGACAAGGTGTTTGCAACCTGCGAGCTAGATGCCACTAACTTTCTACATATTAGCTGTTTAAGAACAGGTGAAAAAATGGTTTTGCAGCAATCATCATAGTTTATTTTTTTTCCATCTGTGAAACAGGTGTACAAAAAAATGTTACTGTAATTCTCACTTCAGCCACACTATCCACACTACACCATGTTCTAAATAGAACTAAAAGTGTTCATATTTTCTTCCAGGTAAGTTTTAATTTCTTTGCACTTATACACAGTTACCACACATATGTGTGTTAGCAAGTTATGTAACATTACTGTCCAGTCTTTCTAAATAATATATTTTAATCAGCGTTAGTTAGGTAGTAGTATGTTGCTATTCTCGTCTTTGTCTGTATTTCATTCTATTTCTATGCATGCATGTCCCAAACTTCTAGGCGCAATGTTACAGGGATGTATTATGTCCCAATTTTATAAGTACTGCATGCAAGTATGTACTAAAAGTAAAAAGAAAAAGTATGTACTCACCTAGAAGAAAATATGAACAGTTTTATTTAGAGGTGGTGGTGCACTTTAGCCTCCTGGGGTCAAAATGAGAATTAGAACTAACATGCGACTAATCTGCCCAAACATTTTTTCACCACTTGTTTCACAGATGAAAATAAAAATTCAAGGAGCTAAACACAGGAGAGCAAACAATTGAGATCAGACAGAAAATGGATCCCCAAAATTGTTCTTCCACACTCAAGACATCCCAGGGCTTCCATCAATATTTTAAAGAAAAATGACAAAAACAAATAAAATTGTACATGTAAAAGACGTAACCAATAAAACAGTGTTTGTACATGAAGACATTTCTTTATTGTGACACAGAAATCTCAAATGCCATCTGATTCTTTACATCTGTATAATCCATTTTAGATATGTTAAGTTTCTGATGTGCAGAGGTAAGACAGTAAAAGTTAAGTTAATGCAACCATAAATAATTGTAATAAATATCAAGTAAATGTACAGCACACATTTTTATCGCAACACCTCTTTGTATGGATATGTCCTTTTTATAACCTTATCTACTCTCCTGCAGGAGGAGGGAGTAGAAGAGAGAGCGTCCCTGTTAGCAGCGGTATAATCACCCTTCAAAAGAACTGAACCGAAAACCGAAACTCGCAAGCAATTCAACAATCCAATATGCGTCAAATATCAATTCTGGTGTGTTTTTCAGTTCTATCCAAGTAAAATGGCGATTTTACTCACACAAGAAAACATGTTTCACCATGAGTAGAAGAAATTGAATCCATCTGAGTACAAGACAAAGGTGATAAGATTACTGGTATTTCCAAAATTCATAAAAAATAACAACACAACAAACCGGATATCCAACAGACATCACCTAGTTTGCTCATTTTTAGAATCTTTTCTTGGAAGAGTAGTGCAAACCAAAAAAAAAAACAAAAAATTATAAGGTGAAGTGAATCAGCAATTAATAAAAACTGCCATCAAACATAACTTCGTCTATTTACACTTTTTTTCCTATTTAATTTTTACACAGCTAAACATTTGGTTATGGGTAAAATGAACAAAAGAAAGAACCAGCTGAATCCTGATCGTCTCTCATTAAAGAAAAACTAAGAAAAGGCAGAACTCAAGATAATCCACCACCCCTCCCCCAGTGTGTGTGTGTGTAGATTGTGTATGTTGGGGAGTAGAGGGAGGGGGCGGTTGTTGCACATTCAGTAGCAGTAGCACACAAACAATGTGGGAGAGCAGCTCATCTCTTTCCCATTTTTCACAAAGCAACGCAGGTTTCACAAACCTGAAATGTAGCAGGCCTCTCCAATCCGCCTGACCTATCGCCGCCAAAGCTACTCAGATATTAAAAAAAAATAAAAAAATCAAAGAGCAATTTCATAAACTAATAGATTAATATGACTTTTTACATGACTTAAATACCCTCTCTTCGGAGACTCGGATAAAATGTATTCAGTTTATATAGGCATAAGTTAGTTTGTCCATTAGCAGTTCATATTTTTTTTAAACAGGCAGTAAACTACATAATATCCTGTACAGCACTTGTTCACATCTTCTGCCTGCTCATAGCTGACGTGGTCACACATAGGCAGCATCACACGCTTCCTATTTCTGGTAGTAGTCGTACCTCCGTCTCAAACATGAAAATCATTTGGGCTTTCTTTCTCACACACACACGACCAGCATCGCCCTCTACAGAGAGAGACTCCTACAGCAAAGGCATGTTTCAGAACATCACCCCCACCGAGGGGGGAGGCAGAGGGAGGCAGCTAGGTTAAGCATTAGGAGAGTTTGTTTTCTTCACAGATATGTAAAGTTCAGCAGCTCAAGAGTAGAGCTCGCGCTGCTGAGACCAACTTTCAATACGAAGGTTTTACCGCAGAAATCATGAATCATGAATTGAACTCGCAGCTGTAAAGTGCTGATCGGAAGTTGTCCGTTAAGTTGTTAAACTCACAGAACTCGACTGTTAAACCCTCTGTTGAAGGTAGGGGAAGGGAAAAGGCGTTTAAAAAAAAAAAAAAAAAAAAAAAAAACTCTGTCACAGTTGTTTCACTTCAATGCCATCCTCAAACTCAGTGCAACCAGAACAGACACTCTTTAACGGTGTCAGTGCTAGTTCAGATTATCTTCCCTGAATTCCTCACAAAAATATGCATCAAACGTAATTATGAAATGTAGTATCTGTGTAAACTGTGATTAAAAAATAAAGCAGGGATACACATGCAAAGCATTAATAGCCACTCAAAATAAAATTTTGCTGGAGCAGCAGAGCATAAAGGACTGTTGTCTGTCTCAGAGGAAGGTCCAGGGGTGTGGAGGTGGGGGTTAAAGGAGGCATGGGTTGAAAGTAAGATTAGTTTATAGGTATATGCGTTTGGGAACGCTGGGTTGTCAAGTCTTCTTAGCCGCTGAGAGGGTCCTCGCGGTAGTGGATGGCATATCGCAGTTTCTCCAGCATCACATCCAGAGAGGTGTACTGGGGCAGCTTCACCATGAACATGCAGGTCTCCACGCGAATGTAGCGCGAGTCCGGCTGACCTGGAGAAGAAATACAACAGGATGGTGTACAGGGTTAATTTTGTCAACGAAAATTTTGGCGTCCTATTCCATTACTAAAATGAGACAACGATATAAATGAAAAAATATAGACAAACAAAAATTTCAATGACATCCCTGTTCATCATGCTCTGATGAGTAAAGATGAAACAAAATAGTTGGATCAGTTCGGGCAGACAACATAAGTTAGATCACAGTATCAGCCATCTCAAAGTAATATTAAATTTAAAATAAACTTTTTTCTTAACTGTCCCGCAACTGTTCCAAATTCTTCTTTCAACTGTTCCAGACTCAAGTCTGAAATTGCAGTGCAAATGCAAACCTGTTTCTTACTGGTTTTGCGATTATCTTTACATACAAAATATATCATAGTAAACACTGAATTTTATTTTAAACATGACGTAAGCATACATGACCCTAGCATAGAGCTCGTGCTGGTGCTGCCTCACATTTTTTTCAAATTTGAATACCTAAAGATTAAAATGATACAGGACAATTTATTAATATTTTCATAAACTTAAGACACCATATCTTCGTGTCCTAGATGCTATTTTTATTTCCCTGGGACGGGACGGGACGGGACGGGACGGGACGGGACAGACCAGTGGACACTTTCTCTTACGTTCAAACCAAAAGAAAGACTTGAGTATATCGTTCCCAATGAGAACGGGATGCCTTGTGGATTAAAGATGGCGGATAAGACACAAAAGGCAACTGAAAACATCTGTAAAATTATAACTACAGCAGTTATTAAAATTATGACCCAAATTAAAAGTACTGACTAAATCTTGACTAAAACAAAACAAAAACAAAAGACAAAAAATGTGACACTGAAGATGTATTACAACAAAATCTCTCTGTACTTCTCTTACATAATGTGTCTTGTCATGTAGGTTTACCACTGGAGCTTTTCATGATGGGTTGCTGTGCAGTGTTGGTGATAATAAGCTTGGTGATAAAAGTGAGTGTTAATCTTATCTGTTACAAACCTGAGCAGACTGTTTGTTTTAAACTGTGACTCCGGAAACTCGGACAGATCCCACTTCTGTGGAACTTCAGTGAAGTTCACACACCAAAAATCTATCAGTGTGTCCTCCTACATAGAACTGTCTTATTTCTCTATTATACAAACAAATTTGCAAACGCAATCAAGCTACTGTATGTCAAGATGTTCAAAGTCTGTCTAAGGTTGCAAGACAGGACGAGCAGCTTAGATCATCACTATCAGCACTAAGAAGAACGTCATGAAGAGATAGCAGCCCTCATGTCCAGTCACGGCCCTGTTAGGCATTACCTGCAGCTCCATCAGGAGGGGCGATCTTCATGGGATACGGGGGAACGTGGGCGGTGTCAGGCCCACCGTCCTTGCAGGGGCAAGTGAATGGTATGCGCTCCTGGTTGCAGGCAAACTTGATGAACTTGCAGAGCTCCTCTTGAGTGAACATCTCCAGGGCGGTCCAGAAGAACTCAATGTGCTGGTCGGTCTCCATCAGACCCACCTGATACATGGTGTGAGCCTACAGAAGGAGGGAGAAAGCAGGACATAAACGACTGGATTTGATTCATACTAATCTGAAGGAAAATTAAGTGTTTATCATGTAAATTTTACAGCTCTGAAAAGGTCAAACCTGACTGACTGTGAAATTCTTTAACACATCTCTCTACAACCAGTCTTGGGCGACTGAATCAGAGCTGGGCAGTGCTAAATGAAAATGTAAACAACCATGAGATGCAATGGGATCCGATTATCAAACCACTTGCCGAGGTGGTCGGGGGTACATCCCTGTTAGCAGCGGTATTCTTTATTAACCCTCGACTGTTGAGTTTTTCAATTTTAGCCACAGAAAATTACAATTTCACCATGAGTCAAAGAAATTAAATCCATCTGAGTAGAAGACAAAGGTGATAAGATTACTGATATTCCATAATTCATAAAAAATAACATATCATCATATATGACCAGTAAAAATAACCGCAGGGAGAGGCCACTATTAAGGCTGACAAAGACATATTTATTAGTGATTAGCCCAGAAGGATTTTTTATAATATGTGGTGGTGGGAAATGTTTGTGAACGCTTGTTTATAATGTATGAACAGTTTTAAACAGGCACTTTTAACATAAACATGTTCATTACCTTCAGGAACTCCAGGTTGATGTAAGGCAGGCCGCAGGTGCGTAACTCCATCTCGAGGGGGATGAGCATGGTGAGCAGCTGCAAGGGATGATTGAGCCAAGCCCCGCTCGCACTGCCGTCATGCACTCCACGTTCTGCAGCTCCCTCAGACGAAGGTTTCGCACCGCCCGCGCATACACATCCTTATTCTCCCAGCTTAACACACACAGACAAGCACACAATATATAAAAGACTATACAGAGCTGGGTCTTGTACACAATGCATGAAGACAATCAATTTGATTCAATTCAGTTTAATTCAGTTTTATTTGCATAGCACCAAATCATATCAAAGTTATCTCATTCTTCAAATAGAGCAGGTCTAGATTGTACTTTTTATGGCTCTTTATTAACAATACACAATGCACAATGCAATCATCAGAGCAAGTTTTGCTGTACCTGACAGTGAGGTTGCGACCTCCTGGACAAAGCTCCACCTCCTCGCCCGTCATAGTGACATAGGTGAAGGTGCAGCACGGCCGGCTGGGGGAATCTGGGCTTTCTCCTGAATGGTGCTGGGAGGAGATCTCAGCACACAGGGCCTCCAGCTCTGTCTCATCACTCACCTGCAGGGTCACAGAGCAGAGGTCATGTTAAAGTAAGCTCAAAGATTTTCATTTGAATAAATGTCTGTTAATTAACTATCTTTTGCTGAATGAGGCAACACAATGGTCACTGACCTTACGGCCCACGGATGAAAGTATTGCAATATTTATATATTTGCAGTATTATGAACTGGGTGTCAGAAAGAATGCTGTATTAAGTTACTGCTAATATAAACCAAACATTTCCTGCAGCTTCACATTAAAAGCATTTAACTGGCAAAACACTGCTTAATTTTTATTATGAAGAAATCACAGGAAATGCAATAAGTTTGTTAGGAAGCTTGACCAGACCATGACTGTTCATCAAAAAATGCATCTATGAAACATAAATTTTGCTCTTTTTTGACAGCTAATCAGTTTGAAATATTGTAGGGAGTAATGGAACAAGAAGGAGCAGCCAAACAGCTACAGGTGATAGGCTGCACCTCTCAACTTCTCACTTTGTTGGCATACTTGTACCGTGTGCAGCATAATATGAGATCACTGAATGATGGAAAAAGACCAATTATTGCCTGATTGCTTTATTAAAATGACAAGAGTTCATTTTGCTTCCCTCAGAATTATGATATATTAAGCAGCATAATTAAACCATGGCATTAGCGGGGACATGAGGTATACGCTACTGGTCCCTTACATTTTCAAACTTCTTGACATAGTTGTAGGTGAGCACATCAGCCTCCTGCAGGTCCTGCTCTGGGTCAAGAGCCTCACCCACCAGACCCTTCCAAAAGGAGCCTAGTAGGTCTAAAGGAAGTGGAACATCTGCACGGATGGCAATCCCCAGAAGCTGACCAAAGAAGTGCAACAACTGTTCCTCTGCATAGCTGATAGGGCACGGTGTTAGGATGTACTTCCCCTGAGGAAAACAAAAGAGAAATGATGACTCATACTAAATCATCTGTGAATAAATCCATTGTGCCAGATAAGATTCTCAGTGCCAATCCAGATTAGGATATTCAGTATGCGCCTTGGTAGAAGTGTCAAAAACAGGACATACTGAGAAGATGTCAGATACTGAACAATTTTACCTTGTTACGGTTGGCTGCAGCACTGGGGCAGGGGAGCAGCAGGGAGAGAGCAGAACTCTGTAACTCCTTACACACCTGCCATAGGAAATGTCTAAAGGAGCCACCTGGAGACAGATTCAACAAAGCTACAGTTAGATTTGGAAAAAAAAAAAGAAAGCAGCACAGAAAAAGATGTGAAGGATAAATTCTAACTTGTGCCATGAACTTCCTCTCCAGTGAAGCGGATGTTAAAGGCGTAGGTCGGGTCTCCTCCGCTGGCCAGTTTCACACAGAGCTGGGATGACGGCACACAAGACAGCTGTCGTGCTGCCTGGCAGAAATATGTGTTCTCTGATGATCTGATCTCACCTGAAGGAAAAATGCCAGAGGACACAGAAGGAATGTGATCCAGAAAGATTCAGGACAAGTGATACGAAATGGGAAGCAATAAACGTGTGAACAAGTGAAAACAATGCACACAGTACCTCCCACAATCTCTAAAGGGTCCAGTGTAATCTCTGGGGCAGCGTGGTCTGCTGTCCGCTGTACTGTGGCGTTCAGTACTCTGTTCATTACAGTGACCTTAGTGTCATAGAAGATTAGACCTGAAACCAGCAGAGATAGAAGACAAGGTGATGAGTGTAAATGATAAGATACGATTAGATACAGAGAACAAAAGGAACTAGAGCACACTGATTAATTCACAGCCATTTCAACACTGCTGAGTCAAAGTTGACTCTGTTATATATGCTGTCCAAAGAGGACAACATATATTGTCCTCAAAACTGACTCGTGCCCAATAACATCAGTGTCCAACGATCATGTTTAAACGTTGCCACAATCTGAGACACAGACTGGTTCAGTCTGACACTAGAGAATCACCAACACTGTCTCCTGCCTGTCTAATCAACGTACAGGATTTTTCTGCTGTGGTCACTGTGCACTTTGTGTTCTAACTGATCGGACACCAAGCACTTTACACATCCACATACTGGCAAAAATACTCCAGTAAACCCTTCATTAACTGCAGGAGAACACACGTTATCTGTATGCTAAGATGTTTAGAGCTGTAAGTAACAATATAGTGAGGACACATTAGTCTGTTTGCACAGTTGAAGGCTGTGACAAGTCCCTTTTGTTCTCTGGAGGTTTGCTGTCCTCAAGCGGCAAATCACCTGTTTCAGCTGCATTTTGCTGTTGCTGAATTCTGTTTCAACCATATGATCAGAATCACTTTGTTTTTGTCCTGTTCAGACATTTGTGTATGTCTCCTAAATAGGTCAATGCGCTGATACAGTTAAGGTTGGCTTTCGTCCCATGACTGGCTAGATCTGTGCTGAAGTCCTGCTCACCTTTGGCCTCACATAACAGCGCTGCAATGCTGTTCTGATACGTCTGTGTCTGTCTCAGCTCCACTAGTGGCAGGAAGAAACTCTCCAGGGTGTTGTTGAGGGACTGCAGAAGAGCAAAGCGCAAGCGCAGGCTCTCCACAGGCACATCTGAAAACACACACACACACAAAAAAGTTTAATATACTAAACAACAAAACAACCAGGCAAGTGTAGCAACTATGTCATGTTATAGATGACAACATATGCATTGGATTCAAACAGCAGTACTACTGAAAGACGAAAAAGAGAACAACAACAACAACAACCAAGCGGTTTACTTACTGAGCAGGCAGGCCACACGAGGATCAGCCGTATCACTGGGGTCCAGGTACACTTCATGGGGGTGTAGTCTGGCTGGTGTGATCGCCAGGTGACGGCAGAGCCTGTTGATGTACTGGACTAATGCAACGTCCATTTCCAAGCTCCACTTCCTGCAGGCCTTTTGAGCATGACGAGTGTCTATACAGGTGCACCTAGTACAGAGCACAGCTGCTGTTAAACAGAGACCTCACACAATGTTTAATCACTTATGTTAATTTGACAACAATCAGTTGCAAATGAAGAGGCTTTTGAAAGTCAGATGCACTGAAAAAGTCTGGGGTCAGTGCTCACCTATAACTATTACCTAAAAACACTTTTTCTAGAATAAACTCTAGAGTAAACTCATCATATCTAGAACATCCAGAACATCCATAGAGAGTTGTCAAAGTGTACACTGTGCAGATTCACTATCAACAGATACTCTGCTTTAAAGGGCATGGACTAGGGCTGCACAATTCTTGCTTAAATGTCAACGTCATTCACCATTTTTCTGTCAAGTCGATGCTCTCATGATTAGGTGCTGAAGTAAAGAAACGTGTCTGAGATGCTGTCTTGATGGGACTTTAAACAGACAACATAAACATAGATCAAAGTTATGGACTTAAATTTAAGTCTCTTGTAACAAAATAAAAACACCTCAAGTCTCTTTTCCACTCTTACTTTAGAACACTTAATCAAAGTTATTAACTTAGTTTGTCCTATATGAGTGAGTGAATCATTTAGGTTTAGAAATGAGATTGCATAGCTGTAATGAATCAAGATCACTTTTTTTATGATTAATCATGCAATCCTAGCTTGGACTGAGAAAACATGGGCTTAATATCATTGAATAAATAAATTGACTAAATAAATTCTCACTGTTTACTGAAGACTGCTCATATAGTATTTGAAACAATTCCATTAGCTACATAGTTATTAGGTCTGACAAATCAAAAGACAGAAATTCAGTGATAGATTGGTGGGTTGATGTATGTTTAAATCCTCCAAACTGGTATAGTGCTGTCTTTTTTATGAAGTACACAAAATGGCAAAAATAAGCTTGTCATGCTATATTAGAATTAGATGAGTAATGTGAAAATGAAAATGGACATTAATGTAAAATTATATTCTTTTCTGATAAATTTAGAAATTACATTTATTTTAGACTGTTATTTTACAATAATTCTAACAATTTAGTGACTTAATAAGTGATTTAATAAAGGTCTGAAGAGGACAAATTTTTTCACCTAAGAACAACATGTTTGGTTCCTGTAGAGCACGTGCATGTGACAGTATGAGTTACACCAGTCTGAGTCAGTGCTGGTAATTGGGGTAACGACTTTCCAGTCTCACCTTTCAAAGTGGAGATCATAACCACAAGCCAAAATCGCCCTCCAGACGCTACGGATGTCCTGCTTGGCAGGTCAACAGCAAATTTATGGAAGCCTTCAAGGGTCAGGTACTTCTCCTCTGGGACTAAAGAAAACAGAGTGGAATGTGAGGCAGCTCACATGCGAACTCAGGGCATCACAGTAGGATCACAAGTTACCAGAGTGCTAAGTGATATATTCACTTTGCTCGTAAGATACATTTAATTTTCAGTTACATAAACAAAAACAGAAAATTCTCATTTTTACTGTCAATGGATTTACTGGTGAAATCACTAATTGGTTTTATTATTAAACGCAAATTTAAGCAAGAGACGAAGAGTGGAGCACAGTCATTTCTGCAAACAGAATACTATTAAAGGGTAACTATGGAATTTTTCAACCTGGACCCTGTTTTCCCATGTGAGCCGAGCTGCAACTTAAGCCTTCAGCACATGTACTGTCAATGTATGTCCATTAACAGAGACTGTTGGGCACTGACAGGCTTAGATTGTTATTGCATGAAGCACAGCATGCAAAAAATTACTCCAGAGATAGACAATTTTTTAAAGAGTAAGATATGTTATTTTAACCAGAAACAGGTGTTTTATTCCTCTCATTAAACTAATGAGACTCGCTTTACAAAAAGGCAACTTGAACATCATTGTCATCATCGTCAGAAATAAAATAAAACTCACCAAAACCATCTCGGCTCGTCTTAACCATACCACTGGTTTGCTCGAAATAAATTATTAATTCACTGCGTTACATGTGAAAATGTTCTAGCTCTACATGCTCCCTGAGGCCTCTCTGATGTCCAACCTCCCTCTCGTTCCTCTCCTCATAATTTCACATTTAACACGGTGAATTAAGGGTTTAGTTCGACCAAACCAGATTTGATGAATGTTGGAACAGTGGGAAGACGAGCCAAGATGGTTTTGGTGAGTTTTATTTTGTTTCTGTTAAGTTTGGATGAAGATGATGATGTTAAAATGATCTGTGTGGCTTTGACATCTCCAATAAAACAGCTGTTTCTGGTTAAACAAAACGTGCCTTATTATTTAAAAGAAGGTCTATGTCCGTAGGGATCCTTTCCATAATGTTAGACACTTAAAATGACAATCTCAGACTGTCAGTGGCAAAAAACCTTGAGTGGCGGTGGTTCCCAGTTCCCAGGAGGGATTAAGTTGTAGCTTAGTTTCGGTTATGGTGGCTACATCACTCTCCTTCAATACTGGACTAAGCTGAAAAATTGTTGTGGCCCATGAGTCACTTAAGACACAATAACGTGAAAGTAGAGTTCAGGTTGAAAAATACTGAACTTCCACCTCCATTACACAACAAAGTAACTGCACTGATTAAGCATTTATGATGTAAATGTAAGACGTATTCAGTGACGTCTGCAGTCAAAGTGTGTGTGATTACTGCCAACCTTCAGTCTTCTTGGCAGGAGATTTTTCCACATCTTTCTCATCAGGTCTGGATTTCTCAGGAGATTTTGGCTTCAGGACTGTCTTCTTTTCACTCAGCGCAGTCCTGGCAGAGACAAGAGCACAGCAAATTTAATTCAATTAGTGTCAAAGTGTAAATGTGCTTAAACATGTGCTTGCACTTCAAAGTGTTGGGTGGATTACTCACCTGACACTGTTAAGCACAGACTTCTCCTTGGTGGGAGGTTTGGTGATGGGCCTCTTGGTGCTCACAACTTTGCCTTGGTGCTGTTCTTTTCCTGCTTTGCTGTATTTGTTCTTATTGGGCTTGGGAGTGCCGTACTTTCTTAGAATCTGATAGAAACAAATTATTTTTAAAACTGTGAATGTGCATACGGTGTAATGAGCTAACAATTCATTTGTGGTGGTTGATCCCAGAGAGAAAAAAATGGAAGTTTCAACATGCAACACTTGAAAATAGACCATGAACAACTTTTTCATGCACAACTACACTGACATGAAATTACAGGGTTAACACAGGCGTTATCAATGATACTAATTAAGGTTCCCTTCCATTTAGAAGCGATATTTATAGTTTTATGTGACATCAATGCTCTGAGTATTTGTTTTACTCTCCACCCCCACCTACATGCAGTGTCTGGCGCTTGTCCGAAGAAAAAAAAACATGTCAAAGACGACACAGCGTAGCTTACAGGAAAATATATCACACTTGATACCAGAAAATGTAAATTACAGTTGTCAGGGCATGAAACCAATGATCTGTTGATCTTTACGAATCAAAACCTGATCATCTATCAATGGCATAACCATCAGTGTAAAATAAAATAAAGTTTAAATCAACAAATCAAATCGAAAGTCGTATCAAATCATGGAAACAGAGTATTCAGCTTCATTTTGATTCACTTTTGTTTGGCCTTACTGTAAATAGTACTTTGTGAATTCTGTTTTTACAAGGTGCTGTTTAAATAAAGTTGTTATTAGTGTAGCAGAGTTTTTCCATTAAGCAATTATGCACAATAGCAGCACCGTGAAACTGTCTGACCTGAATGGAACGGGACCTTAATTAGTATTGTGTTTACACCATACATTTCATGTCAAAATGGCTGCCGTGAAAAAGGTCTTCTGATTGATGAATGAGATCATTGGGTGAGTCAGCAAAACAGTAAATGATGTTAAATTGCAGCGTTTCTGAACATTCCCTGCAAATCTGTTTCATACCTGAGTAAGCTGGTCCTCGAGTACTTTCTTTGGAGGCCTTACATTGGTGAAGAAAGTGTGCAGTAGGTTTCCAGGTGTTTGAGCGTTGATCTGCTCCTTGCTGAGGTAAATGTCAGACACTTTCACGGGCTTGGCCGGTGTGAGGCTGAGCATCTGCTCAGAGTGCACGCAGCTCTTAAAAATATCTGTGAGGACATCTCGCGCTCCGGGTACAAGCTTGTCACCTTGAAACATGGAGAGATAAGATTTTTTAATGGCAGCTCAAATGTCACTGTGCAAGAGCAGAGAATATCTATCCAGAATCAAACACCAACCTCTGACTGACTTGTCCAGGAAGTAGTCTTCCAGAGCGGAGCTTCCTTGTGTGTCAAACAGGCTCTGATTGACACTGGAGGCTGTGAGGATCTCCTCATTGGTCAACTCCAAAAGGTCCTCTTCACCCTCCAGACTGGACAAGCCAATCAGGTCGCTGCTGTTGAAAAGACTGGCACGGATTTTCTCCACTTTGGCCCGAGAACGAACCTATAATTACGAAAGACAGACAAGCGATAAAGCCTGGTGCCACAGATGCATCCTGCTAGCTGATATTAAAAATATTGGGAGTAATGTTATAACCTTAGTCTTTGAAGGTTCAGTCACTGTTTTTTACATTATTTTTACTTTCTTAATCAACCCACCTCAATGACAGCATAGCCCTTGATAGGCCTGGACATGGCTGCATTGCTCTCCAGTGAGGTGACCGTGTGCATGGAACCCCCGTCTGACACCGACGGTGTTTCTGCACTGTCAAGAGGCTCTCCCAGGCTGCCGAGACTCCCCAGGCTTCCTGTACTGCACAGGGAGGTATCTAGACTCTCCTGACTAGAGACAGTCTGGGAGTCTTGGGGGCCCTGTTGGGGGTATGTGACAGCTGACGCTGCAGCAGCAGGGGTGAGAGGTGGGACAGCTAACAGCTCCTGATCGACAGAAAGTTCACTGGCAGTGCGGGAAACTCCCTGAGAGGAGCTGCAGATTGAAGTCTGACTGGTGGAAGCTGAAGCGCTCACACTCATTGCTGGAGTCACGCTGCTGGAGCTGTCGGGACTCTCAGGGCCTCCATTGTTGGGGAAGGGGCGCTCGGGTTCGGGGCCTGCTTTGCCATCCTGAGGGCTGGAAACCCCAGCTCCAGATTTGGGCTTCTTGGGGTCCTCTTCCTGCAGAGGGATGAAGACTTCATCTTTGAAGAGCCCTCCGTGTGCGTTGCAGGCTCTGCGGATGGCGTTTCGAACCACGGCCTCCTCCAGGTGCGTGGGGATACCTGAGAGCACCAGCAGGCGACTGTGGGCGGTGGGGCCCACCAAGGCCTGGCAGGCATCTGTCACTGCATCACTGGTCACACTTAATCCCTGCGGGTCCTTATTGGCGAGATGTCGTAGGATCATCAGGAGTGTGAGGCAGCGGTGGAACCACAGCATGTCCTCTGGCTTACTGCCCGCCATGTTCAGCAGGGCACTGTCACTCTCTGACAGCCGTGCACCACCACTTCCCCGCTTCCCAGAGACCGCTGCTGCCACTGCAGCTGCTGCTCTCTCACGCTTCATCTTCACCTTCTTACGTTTGGAAAGCAGACTGGGGCTCTGTGGTGTCTGGCCCGGAGACGATGATGAAGATGATGATGAGTCACTGAGGTTAGGGGCACTGGTGGAGGACAGAGCTCCTACTGAAGAGCCGCCAACATTTAGAGGAAGTGTCACCTCCGCCACAGCCAGACACACTTCCATCAGAGCGTGGAAGTAGGTGGAGAAGCGGCTCTGCTCTGCCCCCAGAGCCAATGCAATGCCTCCAGATGAAGACCCCCCTGCTCCAGCCCCTCCAGCAGTCCATCCCTGAGTCTCCCGGTCGTAGAGCTTTCGGAGTTCTGTCTGCAGGGCCATGAGCACTGCGAGGCAGGGGTTAAGTAGCAGAGCGATGGAGCTGGAGAGGCCAGCAGGGCTCTTACGCTGCTCCAAGTGGTGGATCTTCCGCAAAAGCTCAGCCAGCAAATGAAAGATGAGCTCTTTGATGGAGGGAGCCAGATCAGTGGTCCAAAGCAAACCACCTAAAACAACAACAAAGACACAGAAAAATCTGCATTCATGTTTGGTATGATTCAGCTTGGAAGCTTTCAAAGTTCTTCTAAGATTTATGAAGCTGTGTGGAATAATGTATATGTGGATTTAACAAGCTCATAAACTCTGAACATCTCTGAAGATTGACATTTTATGACCTTTCTAAGTATATGGTTCTTTCAGCATGGTGAGTTTTGAAATGAGGAGATGACACATATATGCAACCGCATTTTTCAGTGTTTGGTGGTAAAACCATTTGGTCATTTTTCTCGTTGTAAGAACACAATGTTACATTTTTTCTTGTATTCATGCTTTCTTTTTACTATTTTTCTGGTTATTATTTGGTGTCAGATGTTATTGTTTTTTTGATGAGTAGCAACCATTTGTTAATCACAAGAAGGCTAGGGCTGAAATGCATCCATCAGTGAGACTTCATGTGCACATTAACTGCTGTTCAACCTACCTAGTAGTTCTACCACCTGCAGCAGCACAGATGAGGGCACTGTGTCCAGCTCATCCTCTGATCGCTCATTGCTCTCTCCCAGCTTCCATGTCAACAGCTGTTCAGCGAATGCCATGGCCAGAGGAAACTCCAGCGGCAAGGAGTGCAGCACCAGTACAGCACCAGGAGGAGGCGACACCCCTACAATCAGGACAAAAAGATATTTAACTTTGTTTTATCCTATAACTCATTAATTTTTCCTGAATTGCTTAAGTAGCCTGTATGAACTTCCTGTTCGGACACTCACCCAGTTTGATGTGCACCTTATCAGTGGGTATGATAACAGAGGGGTATTGGTTGGTGGTGGGAGGGGGAGTAAGGCCTGTGTTGGTAGGAGAGGCATCCAGTGGATAACACACCGCCTCCATCAGATTTAGCTGTCCATTTCTGCGCACTTTGTGACCCAGGCCATACACCATGACTCGAGCCCAGGGAGCCTTGTAAAGGCTGGAGCTAATGGGGTGGAAAAGGCAAGGGAGAATTTTAAAAATTCAACAGGAATGGATGGTAAGAACCTAACATGTTTCTTGATCTCTGATGCCATATCATGGTCATGGTTTGTTACAGTAAATATATTACAGATTTCTCCCTTAAAGACACATGAGAAACTCACTCTTTGCGACAGCCTAGCTGGCTCTCCTTGCAGGATACGATCACAAATGCAGCACCTGGAAAGCTGACATCCATGCTAACCTTTGACTCCGACACAGGAAACTCCTCAGATGTAAACTGCTCTGGTGCGTTCTGTCACAGTGAACAAAATTATATGAAAACAACTTTACAAACTATGTAGCTATCAAGAGGCAACTTTATTAAGTCAAGCGCTGATTGGCAGAGCTGACCTGTAGGAAGCAACAGATCTGCTTTGTGAGCTCCAGCAGGCTTTCCTCTCCTTGATGCAAGGCACGGGTGATGGCCACTGTCAGCCACTCCTGGATGGGCTGAGCGTTGCCCTGGTAGAACAGTTCTGAGGGAGAGCAGCTTTGGCCCTGGAGGTTATGAAGCACCGACTGGGCCAGTAGGATAGAACTAGAACTAATAGTGCCATCTGCAGGAAGAACAACATCAGAGCAATCAGCACACAAACACAGGAGATCCATTTTTTTATTTTATTTTTTAAAGCTACCACAAGGAACGTTAATATTTTGTTTATTGTGGAGGCCCCTGTGGACAAAAGCAGTAGTGTTTCCACTAAAAAAAGCACAAAATATAACGTCCAAAATAAAATAATCAAAAGAAAAATCTCGTCCTGCTTTGGTTAACGTACTACTCACTCTAACATTGCCCAGAAAAATGGAAACACAGGCTCGTTTAATCTGACTTCAAGGAGACTCTGACCCGGCAGACATTAACAATAACTAAGTTTTATATATATGAATTCCCAATCTTCTCACGGATGGTCTCATTAACTTATGTAAGTCATATAGAAGCAACAATAATAAACTGGGACTGTTTCATAACCAGTTAAAAACTACTTGTAGTAGTTTTAAAATTTATGAACATTTTCACATTGTAAGGACAAAACAAAAAAAGCAAACAAATATGAGGTCATGGGCTAATCAGTACATCAAGGCAATTTATTGCACAAGATACATTCATTAGTTATCAAAGATTCATCTCGCCGGCTAAATAAACACCATTTTTGCAGCTGATTTTCTCCCAATTCTTAGATGGCCATCTGTTCTAGAAGATGTAAGTGTTGAACAACACAAAAGAAAGAAGGCTGCAGTGCGACAATGTTTCTGAAGACAGTGTTTTGTAATTGCCTTTTTACTTGCTGTCAGCAAGATCTTTAAATGGTAAGTGTCATCTTTACTTAGCCTGTAGGGGACATATCCAAGTTAGAGGGATGTGAATTTTGTACTGGCACTAAAACCCAGGATTTTTAAGATGATTTTGTGCCATATCTTTCCAGAAAGTATGAATGGAATGACAAGACCAAAAGACATAAGCATGATCAACTATAATCTCTCCAAATTCCCTCCAGCAGCACAGTTGACTACCCATCTGTTTTGACTTCTGTTTGGGAGCGATACAAAAGCGCAGTTTTCAAACAGAAGTCAGTCCAGGTCCAGGAGTTGGTGGGGGATGACTGTTTCCCATGCTTTAAGACAGAGGGATGTAGTTATTAATGAGAAGGATTAATACTCACCGGGAAGGGGTGGAGCCAGCAGCTGGTTAGACAGCAGCTGCAGGTGTTCTAAGGTGATGTCACGGATAGCAGGTATGTGGAAGAGACGAGTGAAGGTGTGGGGATTCTTGGGGGCGAAGATGTTGAGCAAGGCCATACGGCAGTATAACCGAGCCAGTGCACTCTCACAGCGAAGCAGTTCCCTACAGCAAAGCAGTAAAACACAATGTATTTTGAAAACTGGTGGATGATACTTCTACATTAAGCACGTACCCCTTTAGGTTCAAACATTACCTGTGAATCTGTATGTTGCTACTGTCTAGTGAGACTAAGCCGTTAGCCGCAGTACGTCGAGATCCAGCAGGCGGCCGCTCCAGCATCTCAATAGGGTACCAATACCTCACCAGCACCCCCTCACTGCGCAGGTAGGTCTCCACTTGTACCAGCTCATTCACCTGGACAAAAGGCATACAAGTATTGGGGTTTTTATTTTGATGAGCAAATAGATAGTGTATGGCAAATGAGCCCTCTCAGAGTCTGCAGGCAGGGCACTAGAGGGGTTACTGTGTTACCTATTACTGCTCGAAGCAGTCATTATTTACTTATATACTT
The DNA here is from genome assembly GCA_034769285.1 of Lutjanus argentimaculatus. Lineage (NCBI taxonomy): Eukaryota > Metazoa > Chordata > Actinopteri > Lutjaniformes > Lutjanidae > Lutjanus > Lutjanus argentimaculatus. The sequence continues at coordinate 17,165,926 of JAWZSL010000017.1, forward strand.
TGCTAATATTGTAATTGTGAGTCTAAGGAGAGATGGAACATGTGTCTAATGAGAGACGTGTTTTTTTTTATATTAGACTTAAATACAGATTATGATGGGCAGGTTTTAATAATGTGGGGACTGGTACTCAAGAGTAATGGTCCTCTGTATTTGAAAGCATAATGTCCAAGAGTTGTGTGATAATAGGACAAATAAATATCCTTTGCTTATCTGTTTGGACATGAATGGACATAAACATTCATTAAAAAGAAGCAATAAAATTGCTGTGCTATCTTTTGTTTAATGATAAAAATGGTTTGACCAAGATGATGAATATGAATGATTCACCCCTCCCATCCACAAATGGTTGTTTGGAAAAGAAACATGTAAATTGGTATCTTATTTAAGAAATGCATGGGAGCTCAAGAAGAGGACCTTTTATCAGAGTTGAATGGTTAATGATAACGATGACGAGCATGGTGATGATGATTCATTCCTGTTTCTAGGTATCTCTTTTCTTTTTTTGGAATGACTATTTGAACGAATGTGAGCAGCCTACTGGAAATCAGTCATTCACACACAAGCCAGCATCAAGTTTTGTACTTACAGAGTCCACATCCAGCACTACCCCATGCAAGCCAAAGGTCTTCAACATGCCCCGGATTGCAAACTTTGGCAGGGCTGTCCCTCCTGTAGTGCTGTTGGTATTGTTGCTGTCCGGACAGCGGATGACCACAGTCAAGCCTGTTTCGAGTGAGCAAATTATTATACAGGTTAATTCATTTGCAGAAGCCCACAAATGAGTTTTCATGTGTCAGATCAACACTTTTAAAAGAGTGCTGACTTAACCATGAACCCAGAAACTGGCTCATTTAAACTTTAAGTGTGTACTGGAGGTGTAGAGATGTAGTGAAAGGTACCTTTGCGAACTTTGTCAATAGTGAACTTGTTGGCCTCATCCTTGATATCCTCAATGGTGGGGAGGTAGAGATCACGAGGAATGCCACCATTCTCTTCATACAGGAACTCCACTGTCTGTCTCGCAATGTCAACCATGCCTATTGTCAACAAAATACACCATGGAGATAGACAATATTAAAGTTGACCTCATTTAATATTCAATATTCACCGTGCAAAAATTCAAATCTTTACATTAACATAAAAAATGCACAGGCTAAGAACAGGCTGGTTGGTTGGTTGGTAGGGTTTAGTCAATCTTTCATTTAATAAACTCATCAACATCAATTTTTTGCTTTAAACCCATTAAGACTGGTTTTGTCAATTCAATTAATTTCATGTCAACTGTAGCACTAATTACTCTACCTCATTCCAATTTGTTAAGTGTAATTAATCTAGAATTGCATGAGCGCACAGGAATTATTAGCAACAAAGTAGAAAACATTTTTATAGTAGAGTGACTTTAAAAGCAGAACAAACATTTTGAGGAAGGGCATAATGAGTACAGTTAATGGAAACTGAATGTGTGATTTGTTTGAATACAGGTGTCTGTATTTCTGACATTCAGTCAATGTTCTGATCCAGAGTAACATTGTTTCATGGTTTCTGAAAGAAAACTAGATAGTTCATTAATTCTGTTTGTGGTGCACTCATGATCCAACACTAAAATGCTTCCACATTTTAACATTTTAAGAGCATCAGACACCAGCTTTCTCAGTCTGTTGCAAAGCTTTTTGCAAAAACTATAATTTTTCCCCATCTATCTTACTGCATGACAACCTGATCACAGGGAGGTGTGACTACATTCAAGCCTGTGTACTCACTGTATAAACAAAACCTAAAAGGACTACATAAAAAGCCAAGGAATCGTTGTTGCTGTAACATCCTTAAAAATATATCTCCTTTGCATACCTTATGTTTAAAATTATTCATAATCTTGTACCCCTCCTCTCAGAGGACGCCTGGACTATCCCAGCAGTGGAAGTGCCAGCAAGACCAGAGCATCTACTCAGACTGACGGGGTACAACAGTGTAGAAAGACAGACGTTGGTCAATCTGCTTTCTCAGTTTAAGTAGTGGGGAAGTGGAATTCCTTACCCACAAGAAGCATCGCAGCATTTAAATCCAGCCTCAAGCTGCCTCACCACAAAAGTGTCACCACTATGGTATTCATTAGACTGATGCTATTTATTATCTCACACTGATGGACTTCTATGTATTCTATTTTATGTGTGTACTGTATCTGCTGCTCTGTGGTTGTTTTTTGTCTACTTGCCCAGGAACAACCAATGTTTTTTATTTTATTTTTTTTCAAGTTTTACCTTTGTGTTATATCCTGTAGAGCATTGTTCAGCCTGCCATTAACTGGTTCAGCGTCTTATGCTTGTTCATGAACCCCCAAATTTTAAACTAAACTACTTCTTACTGACTTTTACTGACCTGTTAACTCCTTGTCTCAATCAAACAATGTTGAATAAGTTAAAGTACTTTATGTTTTGGTACTTTGCTATGTGCTACACTGAACTGGAGGTTTTTCTATTAATTATATTCTTTCACTCTTTACCGAGCTGCAGAGCTCCTTTGATTTGGTCCAGCCCAGACTTCCTCTCAGCCTCGTTCCGGAACCTCCTACGAATGGTAGGAAACACTTTGGTTTCCCAGGCCTTTACCAGCAAGGCATAGTGGTCCTCCTAACATTATCAAACACACATCAGAATAAAGTTATTACAAAATTTAAATTCATTGGGAAGTCATTATTAGAAGGTGAGAAGTGGAGGCCCCACTCACTCTTGGAACATCATCATCATCCTCGTCATCACTCTCATCATCTGCGATAGGCGGTGGATGTGGGTCAGGCCCAGAGGTGACAAGGTTCTCATAACTAAGCTCGACTTTGTAATGGCATGACAGGTCACTGTTGTACTCTGTCCCAACAGGAAAGGACAAACAGAAGAAGCAGATTAAACAAATGCTTCCAACAGGGAGACAAAATGAATCATTGTATCAGTGTATCACACTCTCTGCCTGTCTTTGGGGGATATTTAAGCAAAGGCAAAGGAATAGCATGCATGTTTTAGGAGGATAAAGCTGAAATGAAGGTGACAAACATACGTTGTTGGGCGACTGCCACAGCTGCAATCCGACAAGGGGGTCCATGGGAGCCAGAGTCAGAGGTAACACTTGCACCTGCATCATTGTCACTGTCTGAGGCCATAGCAAAGGGCAGTGCTTCAAAATTAGCACTTATTTCCTCTGCAAGGTCTACACACAGGTCAGCTGCATTTCTGTGCGCCTGACCTTCTGCGTATGCAAATGGCCTGCTTCCAAAGTTGGCACGGATCTTTGAGTTCTACAAAGAAAATGGAAGAAAATTACAAGATTAAGTACCTTAATCCTGAGGGAAAACTGTGTCAGTGAAGCAGCAAAAAAAGATACATTATAATAGATATTAAATACCAGGGATGAACCAAATTACAGCCTAGTGATCGTTCAAATATAAAGATTTCCTTTTATCATTTAAGTTTTTATTGTCTTTAGACATATATAAATACAACAAGAACATAACAGTGAAACATATTGCAAAGAGGGGGTTACAGTTCACAACTAATTATAAAGTTTGATGTGTTATTTGCTTATTAAAGCTTTATGCAATTTATATTATTATCAATAAAATGATACACTGCCAGTGTCTGTATTTCTAAACCTAATCCATTGTCCCATTTTCTATTAAACACATCTTCTTTCAGTAGATGTAATTATCTGTCTTTTGCACCACTGTGGTTTATTGGCAAGGTATTAAAACAGAACATTTCTTTGGGATTGTGTATCCTAATACCTCACTCAATACTGAATACTTCAGGAAACATGTACATGGTTTGCATCTCTATGGCCACATTGCCTCCGGCATGTTTGTTGCCTTACAGGTTGTTTGCTTGTTATGTTAGGTGTAATTAAAAAAACATACGAGAGTTTTCCATTGAAATTCTCTCCACTGAAGTGAATTTGTGGATATCTATAGAGTTACACACAATAAAGTGAAAGATATCATTCAAGTTTCACATAGAATGTAGTTTTAGCCTGACACTACGATAAACTTTCAAAATAATCCTTGATTTATTTTGATACAATACACTGACCATCACTTCCACTATCAATATAAAGATTTCAACATCAATTAGTCAACACTAACCCACCTTTTTTTGAATGTGTACCAGGGGCCACATTCCACCAGCTACATCCTCCAGAATGGGGCTGAGCCGCTGGCCACAGTAGGTAAAGTAGACCCTGCCTTTAGGGGCCTGACCAGGGGGTGGAGGAGTGCCCTCAGAGCGCTCCCAGCCTATTCCAGCCACGTCGCCTGTGTTTATACAAACATAAAGTCACATTCTCAGTAATGTCTCAGTGTTAACAGGCAATGACATATTTTAAATCACGTTAACACTTCATAAGCTTGAGATAAGGAAGCAAGATATGCTTGCAAAATGGCTTTCTATTTTGAAAGAGCAGCCAGATAAGATACAATGCTTTTAAGGGGTTTAGCTCAAATCCATAACATACATTGCTGTATGGATTTCTAAGTTGACTAAATCAAACAAAAGAGATGGTCGATTTTGTATGAAGAAAAACACATTTTGTCTGCTGTCTCACCAGGAAGTAGAGCCACATCCAGCCTGACACTCTTCCACTGCAGCAGACTGGAGCCATTATAATGCACTGCCCTCCCATTACTGACACACACAGACAGACAGGAGACAGACGCACAGAGATCGAACGACACAAAAGAGAAGAATAGCCGTCAGCACTCAAGTCAGAGACAGAGCAGTGGGAATAGAGTCTTTCAGAGTTACTAGCAGGTGAACATACTTATGAAACAGACATGTGCCGACAGGGTTGGTCCATGCTCCGTCTCTCTTTTCTGCCTCAGTGGCAAAACCAAAGGACACAATCGGGCCACTGTCCTCCTCAGAGTCTCCATAGGAGACAATTTCTATCTCCCAGTAAAAGGATGGGGCCTGCAGGGACAAAGAAAAGTAAATGCTTCCATTTCGACAGGCTGCAGTATCAGTACATTGTTTTATCTCACTTGTAGACGTTCAAACAAACTGAGACAACAAATATTAACATTGTTCTGTGATGTGCCCACCTGAACTGGTACAGGACAGGTGGCGTAGATGAAGGTGCCTCTGGGCAGCCCTCCTCCAGCACTCGGATCAGCCAGGAAGGTGACAGAGGTCAGACGGGATGAGAACATGCAGGCACGGACCGGCGGGAACACTCTGGATGGACACCAAGTGATCTCCTTGGGCTGATGAGACAAGCACATCAAAGGGATAAGGCGATAAAATGAGGCCAACCAATCTAACTGCTTAACTTATCAAAATGTCTTTGAAGATTTTTGAGCGCAGTACGAGTTGAGTCTTGAAGCAATATATGAATTTCAGACTATAATTATCTTGCCTTCAGCTGTCCGTCAATTAAAACAGATTTTACTGGTTTTCCATCAACGCTTTTTTAAGACTGAAATTTGGCTCCTTTTCATAAAGGAAAAGCTCAGTTATGGCTTTCTCTGTCTCTGCAAACAAAAGATTGCTTTTCGACCGTCTTGCATGATAAATGTGTATTTTCAGCTGCATCCAGTCCATAGGGATCTGTCTTGTGTTTGTTGTTGATTACTGCAACAGTTAAAGTAAAAAAAAAAAAAAAACGAAAATCCTACCTGGCGCCTGTCTGTCTGCAGTGGTGGAGGAGGCGGCCGAGCACAGTCCCGGTACAGCATTCTCACTCTTTCACACTGGGCCTCAACCATGCCGAGACGCTCACCTGCAAGGGATGACAGAATTTTCATTTACAACAGTGACTGGTGTATTACAGACCAAATACATTAAACTGTGAATAAAGGTTATGGATGAATTAAGGTTTCAGATACTCAATTGATTTGATATGTATGCTCACCAGGGCTGCATTCTTGGGCAACCAGGTTGAGAACCTCAACAGCAGCAGGGCACTGCTGGATGAACTCCTCACAGAAGGAGCTATCCTCCAGGAGCTGTGCCATTACCAGGCATGCCCTGAAAACCATTAAGAACCTTGTGACTTTTGTCCGATCGATGATTTTGATGTCAAACTTCCATTACATCACATAGTTAAGTAGTTTCAAAGAGTTCAGCAGATTAAACACAGCACTACTTAACTTTATACTGTCAATGAAAAGAGGAAAAACTGATGAAAAATGGTTAAAAGAGAGATCGACTCTTTCAGAAGTAGAAGCCTGCATTTATATTAATGTTTGCTAACCTGGTTCTGATTTCAGCCAGCAAGCGTACTGCAGCCATTACTGGGCTGGAGCCATCTCCTGTAGCTGGTAGAGAAGTGTGAATAGAGAGACTGCCCTCCTGTGGCAGAAGCATGGACTGCACTGCTTGGACCACCTTTTCTGTGATTGAGAGCTTATAGAGGGGGAGAGCCTGTCGGGGTGGGGGAAAAAGTGAAAGAGAGACATGAGTGAAACTGACACTGATATTAATTTAAAAAATAAGGGCTGTGCTTTGTTCAATGCTGAGACTTATACCTCAGATCTGGGTGTACAGAGGCGTGATATGGGTACTGTCAGGATGTCTGATGCTTTGCAAGCTTTCCTGTACTCGCAAGAAGGGAACTTGACTGTAGCGATGCCCTCCTGCTCATTGATGGACATAACTATTCCCACACTGCCCAGCACTCCTTTACCCACCACCTGCAGAGCAAAAGAATTGCAGAAAATATGCCAGCATTTAACATTTTAAAGCTCACAAGGGAAAATGTTAAATTGCTTTTGCAGAGGGAGTTCTTCTCCCTTAACTAACCTGGACCTCAGAGCCGATCTTAATAGTTTTCTTTGAAGCCCCCGAGGGCGCAGAGTGCAGCGACAGCTTGCCTGCCAATGGCTTGCAGCTTAGCCAGTTTCCTGCCACTGCTGCTCCCATTCTCTAGAATACTCTCAGCGTACTTTCCCAGCTGAGGGATAAACATCAGGGCCCTGGAGAGAACCTACCACAAAGCCCACAGGAGAAAGCATTAGCTTTGATAGAAACAGCATCATAGCATTAGAAATTCCCACTATTAATTATCATCAACTCTGTAGTAAGCAACAAGTAACATTTTTTTTTTGCCATTGATGAGCATAAAAATTCTCATTAAGTTAGAAACATTATAGTCTAGGGCTGCAACTAATGATTGTTTTCATTATCAACAAATCTCTCAATAATTATCCTGATAAATCAATTAGATGTTTAGTCCATAAAATGTCAAACAACAGTAAAAATGTTGATCCCTGCTGCCCAAAGCCCAGAGAATTAGATATTTTTTCTAAAAAAAATGACTCAAAACGATTAACTGATCAAAACAGTTAGTGATGAGGTGACAACTAATTAATCCACGAATCATTGTAGTTCTACTTTTTCTTTTACTTTTTCAGCAGTGCTGGTCCAGATCTGAGCAGTGTTGGACTCGGGGGCAGTGAGCAGACTGTGCAGCAGGGCGATAACCTCAGCAGCCATACTGTTGGCAACATGGCCGCTGATGAATGGCCTGACAGGATCCGACCTGTCAGAGGATATCAGAACAAGTCTGTCACAAATACAGTTTGACAAGACAAATACACACATGAAGAAACCATTTATACAGAAAGTGGGAGAGAACAAATCTGGTATTCACACTGATGCAGTTATTCTTGTTTTACTTACCTGGCCAGCTCAGCATTCCTGTCCCTACAAACAGCAGTCTGAGCAGTTTTCTTCTTGTCACCAGTGGTGATGCCTCCAGCAGCCTCCTGGGCGAGAGTCTCCACAGGTGGACCAACACTCACTATCAGACCAGACTGGGCCCACTTGTTGGCCTTCCTCAGGGCCGCAGATGCCTCTTCTGTGATCACCTCACAGCTGCCGCTCTAGGGAAGGTTGAAAATAGGACAACAGTGGTAAGGATGTCACTTGGAATAAAGCTACAGACACACAAGTTTTCATACTGTGAGTACACTATATGCTTATAGATTCTGGGTAAATGTGGGTTTCAATTTTGTAAAACTTACTTTTGTCATGTCTCTGTCCATCTTTACAACCTTTTCCATGTTTGCTCCAGTTCCAAGCCGAAATGGACGTCCCTCTGAGCTGCTGTATTTTGGATTGAATGGAAGAGCACTTATGTCATAGAAACCGAGATCAAGCTTGCTAATGAGCAGTAAAATCAGAGATATTAGGGACACCTTACCTAAGAAGTGGTTGTAGAACCTCGTGAGATGACTGGTCCTCTCTTTTGTGGATAAAAATTGATAGCTTGCCATCAACCGCCTCTCCCTCCTCCCCAACATCATCAGACTTCAGAGCTCCTTTGGAACTGGCACGGGACAGACTAGTGTCTGGCTCAGAGGAGCTGGGGGAGAGCAGGGTCTGACACCCTGGTAAAGAGGGAAGATTGTAGATGTTACAGTATATCCAGTTTAGTATGTTTTTGGCACTTCAATTTTCAGTACAAAAGAGCATTTGCTTAACAGGGCCACCACTTATCACACACATTTATTTAGTAAGCTTAAGTAAGAGAGACCAACCTGGTACTACATAGTCCGCCAGCTTGGCTAGCAGCAAGGCAGCAATACGTGAAGCAGGGTCATTTGCATCTTGTTGTTCAGCATCTAGCGTGTTAATAGAGTAGCTCCACGAGGGCAGGGCCACATTACCACAGTCCTCCACGCTCATGAGAGGCAGGGCAGCTCGGCATAGCTGCAGGATGATGAGTACCAGCTTTGGAGAAGGTCGCTGGTCAAGCAGTAATGATAAGAGCTTAGAGACACAAGCTGGTTGGCTCAGGATTGCTTTCCCTATGTGGCTCCTGGAAAAGAAAACAAAGGAGGATATAAAAACCTTTTGTAAATGCATACACATAGATACAAATACGTAATAATATCCTGTACAGAGATGAAGTAAAAAATTGATAATTTGCATAGATGAGATAAATTTTACCTGGAAAGGTCATTGAGCAGACTGAGCACATCTTGTAAGGCATCATTACCAGCTGCCTGATTCCCACAGCACTCTGTGGCTCTGGCCAGGTGATTGGTCAAAAGGCTGGACACCTGCCGTGCCAGACCGGAGTGCACTGCATCTGTAGACCCACCTTTAAAGAGAAAAAGAATGATTACTTACCTATCATTACAACATACTACTGATTTTGTAGTATGCAGCATTTTCATCTGACCACGTGTTAAAAAACATGAATCTTAATAGGTATTTTAAGGCTACTTCTTCTTGCCTGCCCAGTATATTTGAATCTTTCCTGGATCAAACACAAGTAGCTGTTCACAGATGATCAGAGTAAGTACTGACAAGCATAATATACCTTCCACCTTCTCCCACTCGATGCAGCGGTTAGCCAGCACCTGGAAAGCAGCCCAGGCCATGGTGGCCACCTTCTGTTTTTTGGTCTGCTTCTCGTTTGAGCTGCATTCCCTCTGACCGCTTAAACTACACAGGCTGTCCATGAGCTGGACCAGACCACTCCGAACTAGGCACTGCTCCTCACTCCTATCACAACACAGAAGACAAATGAGGGTAAGGAATCAGAGGGTTCATTAATACAGAGTAAAATTAAAAGAGATATAATGCAAGATGAACCCTCTTGCCTGGTGTAGGGGATTGTGCAAAGCAAGCCAATACTGTTGGCACAGGCGATGGGGTAGCGAGCACATAGTGACACTACAGACGTCATGGTCTCCCCAAAGGCCTCCTGCACCTGCTCCACCATTCCACCACAGGTCAGCTCCTCAATCCTGCACAGATGGCACACAGACACAAATGTATAGAGGTGTATGTGTGTAGAGAAGGGCGGGATTTTTTTTTTTTCTCGTGTTTATACTGTAGCCCCATTCTTTTACCTTGGGCCACCCTGGAGCACCATGGTGACAGGCCCCACCAAGTGGGTGACGCCACCAACTCTGACAGCAGCAGTGAGCAGCTCCCTCATATGAACAAGTGCCTGCTTTCGTGTGCTGCCACGTCTCCAACGTGTCTGTGCGGCCGACAGGAAACTGCTGCTTGACACCTGCAGAAATTGCCAATGTAAAATGCCTCAATGTCAGGCCAGAATTCTCTGAGTCATTCTCATGCAGCTATGGCAACAAACAAGATGGTGAGTAAGACGATGAATAAGAGCCTTACAGCCTGATCAGGTGTAGTTCCAATAAAGGCGAAGAGCTGTCCCAGCAGCACACTGTATGTCGGTTTGTCACGGCTGTCCTCTATGGCCAGAGACTGCAGCAAGGTAAATGAGCTGCTGCGATGACTCGTAGGGTGGTGTCGCCTCCTAAAGGTAAAACAACAAGTAAATAATAATAATAATAATAATAATAGTATGTAAATAAATTAATTCCCAGGTCACTTATGTTGTTTCCACTGCATGGTATAGCTCGGCTTAACTCAACACCCTTTTGGTACCAGGTACTTCTCTTGATGTGGTTTTTCACTGCAGATGGTACCCCCTCAATGTAGGCCTGATTCTTTAGGTGATCATCATAGCAGTGCAGGTTAAACTGCCATGACATCATCATCAACACAACACAGATACACGGACAATAGCGGCTACCCTTTCCTTCTGAGATCCTTTCATCGACAACCAAACAGAGGAACGTCTGCACTTTGTCAGTTGACCATAGCGTGATTTTGAAGGCTGCTATTTTTAAAATCTGGGTCAAGTGAATAAAAGATTGCTGTCGCAATTTGTGCTGTGCAGGATGTCCACGTTGCACAAGTGACGATTCTTTGGACAATTATCTATGACCAGTCAGTGGTCTGCAGTGTTTTCGCTCCAGTCTTTATGGCTCAACTTGCCTGGAACTCCAGGAGAGGTGATATTTAAAAAGTACAAGGTACTCTCCACATTTTTTGACAATTTAAAACAAAAAAAAGCAAGTAGAGTCAAGCCAAGTTGAGCCATACCACACAGTATGATTCTCAAACATTAAAGGCATGATATGCAACATTTTCCTAAAAGAGAAAAAAAGCAATGTAAAGACTCATGTCAAGACTCAAACATAATCTCTTTCCATCATCATTTTTGACCCACTAGAAGTGTGGGGTGGTGGCTGTATTTTCAGAGACCCTGCCCTCTGGCTGTATTTCCCTGTTTTCTCATTATTATTATATGTTTGGGACATTTTACCAAACCAAAATGTCTGTATTTGATGTCCTGGGAAAGGACTCAACAATCAACCATCTTTATAGTGGATTAACGAACAGCTCGAACAAATCCTACTGACTGTACCTTTTAATCTGTAAAACAAAAACAGATAAATACCTTTGGGGTGCGTGTGTAAACTCCAGGTCCTGGTTGGCAATCATCTCCAAGTCAGAGGGTGCAGACATGCTGCGTAGAAAGACTGGCTGCTTCACCATGGGGATCACAGTCTTGGCATCTGACACTGACTTGGAGGCTAGCACAACGAAAATCAAGAAAAAGTTATAAAAGCATATCCATAGATTTAATAAGGACAACAAGGGTTCACTTAGCAGCTAATCAGTAACTTAAGAAGACGCATAAAAAGATGATGTGTACCTGGACCCGGTGTGCCAGCAGGTGTGGTGGTGAGGCTTCTGCAGTGTGGAGCGATGGTAACATGGAGCAGCAGCTCAGTGCGGTTCATAAGACTCTTCACCAGTGCCTTTGTTTTGGCCAGTGAGGTGCTACTTTTGAGGTGCATGGTGTTTACCTCCTGAAAGAACTTCTCCCTGTTTGTGCAGGTACATAATGTTACTGCATGAACTGAGCCACGACAGTCATCTGTTCAAAGTGTTGGAATGATTTTTAATTACTTGCCTCAGTGCAAGGACAACATTTTCCAAATCACTAAAATCGAGGGGGACCTCCTTCAGGGAGCAAAGTAGTTCCAGCTCCTTAATTTTGTTCTAGTATAAAAAAAAAACCACAATAAATTATGAATATGCAAAGCAAAAGGTACTGGTAATGGCGTAATCTCTAGAGAAAAAGTTGTAATATGTGTGTGTGGAGCACAGTACCTCAAAGAAGTGGTAGTCATGAAAGAAAGGAGTGTTATTCTCCAGCTTTCCCTGATGGGCCTCCTCCACCTCATTCTGCCACTTCTGCTCCAATTCTGCGACACTCTGAAAGAAATACAGGAGATAATTAAACACAGAGTGAGACTCATACTTTTTGTTTCGGTTCTGGATGGTAGTCTGCCTGATTTACTTTTCTTCTCACCTTTTAGCTAAACTGAGGTCTTCTGGTCAGCCTCAATCTTATTCTAATTGCTCACCTATTCTTTCGTTTTTAATATTACTCTCATATCACCAGATTTTATTTTAATATACAATATCTTTCCACTTTGTTGTCATATCAGCAGCATGCTGGTGATTGAAAATCTAATAAGGTAGTGCAGCAACCTTCTGGCTGCAAATAAATACAGCTTAATAACAACACCATGAAAAAGTAATTCCCATTAATCCCGACAGCAAAGTGAAAGTACTTTATTAAACTATCTAATGTACAACTTTCTTGAATAGCCTAATTAAAAACTGGCAAAATGACAAACATACATAGTGTGCGGTGCACAGTCTCTCTTCCATTAACAGCAAGCAAACATAATTTAGAGCATATTAATTTTTAAAAACCTTGCTTTGTTTGCAGAAGCTCACCTGCAGCTGACGCTCCATAGCATTGATCTTCTTGAAGGTCTCAGCCATGATCTTACAGACCAGGTCATACTCCTCTGCGTGATCCTCACGGTACTGGTAGTTGACAAGTGACTGGAGGGCATCCACCAGACTTAGATGTTTTATGACACAAGATACTATGACCTCCTCCATAACATCTGGCCTGATCACCTCCCTTACAGAAAAAAAAAATTAAGTTGATTAAAATTTCTGCTTTGTACAAGAGAACAAAAGCAGTGTTACATTGTAGAGGGTATGCAGTGATATCACAATTCAGTCTATCATTATTTTGAAGCAATATGCCCCCCGCCCCCATCCGATAAACATTCAAAAACTAACCAACTATTAATGGGGAGAGCTGCAATACAGAAAAGGAAACAAATATCTTGAAAATTGCCATCAGAACTAAATGAAAAATTCACTGTCTGAACAAAGCTGGAAGGCATACAAAAGCCTAGTTGTTCTATTTTAACGCAGAATGTGTCAGCCTAATCAAAATCACAAGGACATTCAGGGCCAGTCTGAAAATATTAATATTTTATTACATAATTCCCTTACAAAACTGTGAGCTTGGTTGTTTACAATTACACTGTCTTAGAGAGTGTTGCTTTATGTTGCTTCACCTCTCTTTACCCTTCAGTAGTCTGTAAAAAGTTCTGCTTGATTTGTGAAAATCCTGAATCATAACACTATCATTTTAGTAATGTTTTATGTTTTTTTCTGTATAGTGATGTCACATGCATAACCCTCCATGCTGTGACAACATGACCCTCTTACTTGATGCTGGGACGGAACTGCGGTCGAGCCCTTCCAGACACCTCTCGTAGCCTTCCCATGATGCCTGGAGGGAGGCGGATACGAGGCAAGTCAAAGTAGGTGCCTGGCATGAGGCCTGGGGGTGGAATAAGCACATCAGAGGGGTAGGTGAACTCCCGGTCCTCCTCGATAGTGAGTGGCAGAGGTGAGGGGCTGGGCGTGAGAGCAGGAGAGATTGCGCCATTTGCTTCCACCTGCCACTGACACCTAAAGAAAAAAACAAAACAAAGAAAACCTGTCACGGGTCTGTCATCTTAGCTGCCAGCTTATGTACCTGTTTTTACATTGTACTATATTTATCACATGAGTAATCAATATCACTGGGAGACATTTTGTGGTGGTTTGATTTAGCTGCGTCACCTTTGCAGCAGCTTTGAGCAGAGCAAATCGTGGCAGGCTTCCTCCTCTCTTGTCACCTCTGGACCATTGTACAGAATGCGGAGCATCGAGCAGGCCAGCACTGACAGACCCAGTGCAAGGTCTGCCAGGAAGGGGAGGCCTCCAGAGACATCCTCTGATGACTCCTGAAAACAAAAACAAATAGTATCTTCAGAATTAACTGTCAGTCAGGGGAGTTCCAGACTACACAGCCAGTAGGGCCGGAACTAACGACTATTTTCACCATCAGTTAATCATTTTCTCAATTAATCGATTAGCCGTTGATCCATATAATGATCAAGGTTTTGTCCACAACCCAAAGGGATATAGTTTACTGTCACAGATGATAAAGAAACCAGAAAATATTCACATTTGAGAAGCTGACACCAGAGAATTTGCACATTAAAAAAAAAAGAAAAGAAAGAAAGACTCAAAATGATTAACTGATTAACACAGTAGCTGTAATCAACCAGTCGTTGCAGCGCTAACTGCCCATATGATTAAGCTACAGTATATGCAGATGTTTTGGGACATGCCAGTGCTTCCATGTTTTACCTGAGCTCTGACAGTGCAGGAGAACCCCCACATGGCTTTATCGGGGGTATTGTGTTCACGTCCGCTCCTCATCTCAAAGGAAAACGTCACAGTGTCCCCTTCAACCTACAACAGGACACAAAAGAATGTAGCTCTTCTGTGTTCACATGTGTTCATCGTGTGTGTTTGTACAAATTAATTCTTTCACCTTGACGAGGTCTTTGGGCCATCCTGTCCCCAAGACACTGCGACTGCCATATCCCAGAGTGTTCCCTCCATACTCTGTTACTTTACGACTGTTGGTGTTGGGACCAGCGTAGATAACCAACTAAAATACCAGAGAATATATTTTGTGTGAAATATCCCCAGAGTTTTGCTATGTTTGAAAAGCTGCACACATTTTATGCAAGAGCTAAAGGAGGCAATACCTTGTCATAGTCATACTGTGAGGAGCAGCGAGAATCAAAGCGAAGGTACAGGCAACGGGCTCCTGGGATGTGTACCGTCTCCTTGAACTTGTAATTGTCCCTCACAGGGTGCACCGTCTCTACCGTCTTCCCAGCAGCCCAGGGGGCAGGGATCTTCAGTCCAGTCAGGAAACCGGGCTCCTCCGTTCGTCAAGAATTCTAATATCAAGGATACAAACGAATCACTGGTTTTAGAAAACTGAGCTTAGGACAGACAAAACTGCTGGCATTTAAAAGGGATAGTTCAGATTATTTGAGGAGGCCTTGTAAAAGGAAATTATCCATATTCAGGGTATTCAGTATTTTGATGAACCTTCAGAAAACTTACTTGTCATCAGCTGCACATGCCTTTGCCCCCTGCCCCAGAGAGCCACCCATAAGTGGAGGCTCTTCAGTGAAAAGTGGAGACTGAGTCTTTAGTAAGAGGGCAGTCTGGAAAACAGGGAGTGAAAATACATACTTTACTGATGACTGCTGTAATAATCAAGGAAAAACCTTACATTTAATGCAAGAGTTGCCTTTAGGACTGGCAAGATGACAACCTGGCTGGTGTAGAGGACCAGCTGCACCAACTGAGGCATGAGGGCATCAGCGAGAGTGAGGGTCTGTAGGTTGGGGTGCATCAAAGTGGTGAGCAACACCGGCAGCAGGTGCCCAAGCATGGTGGCCTTGGTCACCTGCTCCAAGCCTTTCAACCTGAACAACCAGAAGAGAGAAAAATAAATGTTGAGGTGACGAATACAAGGAAAAAAATACATAATAAGAAATGGGGAAAATTGAAGAGGTAAAACAAAAGCCAGTGTGATTTTAAGAACTGGCATCCATAAGTGATTTCTCATGCACTCCATGCACTCTTTTATTCTTTTTAAAAGGAGGCTGCAGCATTACTCAGGTTTAGCTAAATCTTGTTTCACGGTGAAAGAGTGCATTAGAGCCAAGCAAGAGAATATCTTGTCGGGTTTTATTTTTGTCAGTTATGGTTTTATAGTAATACATATTGACTTCAAAAGTCTTTGCATGAAATATAATAAAATAACTGGCTAGTAGATTTTCAAGGTATCCAGCAGCCACTCTGGCTTGCTGAGCAAAGGGTGATTTTCCTACCTCGATGCAGTTAAAAGTTTACCTGGTTTCTCTGTCAGGGATGTCGCTGTTAATGAGAGCCGTGGTCACCTGCTGCAGGGTCTCCAGCACTTCATCGCATCCCACCAAGATCTTGGTTGCAAGGGACAGGATACTGGTTTGCAGCTCCTGAGGACCACACACAGCATAGGCCCACACTTACGTAACCACTGCTTTCAATGATCATATCTCTTTTATACAATATGGAGTGTACACACTAGGGCTGTACCAAACGTCTGTTTTTGGAGGAGCTTTAAATGTCAGTCATCATATTCTATGACACCATCGGCCTAAAATAATCCTCGAATGAAATCCACAATTTAAGTTTAAGTTTAAGTTTAAGTTTAAGTCATACTTTATTAATCCCCAAGGGGAAATTACAGTTTTTTCACTCTGTTGTCATTTTTTCTCTACATACACACAGGCCCGAAATACACACACACATGCACAAACAGGACCTATAGACATGCATCAGGGAGAGGTGTCAGAGCGAGGGGGCTGCACACACATACATATAGTCAGGTGCGCCCCGAGCAGTTAGGGGTTCGGTGCCTTGCTCAAGGGCACCTCGGCAGTGCCCAGTAGGTGAACTGGCACCTCTCCAGCTACCAGTCCACCCTCCGTACTTTTGGTCCGTGTGGGACTTGAACCGGCGACCCTTCGGTTCCCAAGCCAAGTCCTTACAGTCCTTACAGACTGAGCTACTGCCGCCCCAATTTGAATAAGTGATTCATCAGATTTAATTAGTTAAGTCTTCTTTATGAATCAATCAACTTTCTTTAATGAAAATGTCTCTGTTTCATCAAATAAATGTAATTTATGGGGCTGTTAGACTGCTACTAGACCGCCCTGTTAATACAGGAGTGCGCCTCCCTTTGTGTGCAGCCAGCAGGAGAGCAACAGTATTTTTTATCGTAGTAAAAATGTTGTTTGAAGGGCTAAATGCCAACAGATATGGATTAAAGCACAATGTTTTTGTTGGATAAAAGCATGTTTTGAATTTGAGAAGTGATTACATCTATCCTTTTGTCAATAAATTTTGACTTTTGCACATTATAATACTAATAATATCAGTGTAGGCTATTCTTTATCTTCAACTGTGCATGAATAGACATGCAAAAAAAGCTTTGCAGCATTCAACTGTTGATTTAGAATTCAGATGTCAACGGTATGAAGCTTCAAACTATTCAGTACAGCCCTAGTACACAAATATTTTCTTTACTTGTATGTCTACAGAAAAAAATCCATATATTAGCAAAATCTGAGCTGTTGGTGTACAGAGGACTCTTGATAGTAACTATGATTACTGATACTTGGAAACAACACATCCTTAGTTAATATAACTGTTAAGTTATATCTTTAAACCTGGAATGAGCACAAATCACTAAGCAGTGCTATAAAGAACATCCATTTCCCTTTGCTTTGTTTAGTGGGTTGGTCTCTCATTGACAGACACATGTGCACAGAGGTAGGGGTATTTAAAGGGGATGTTTACCTGTACCTTCATTGTTTCCCCTTGAAGGGAGCTGTCACTGTCGTCATTATCATCTGGACGGATAAGAATGGTGTTACTGAGGAGGTGGTTCTGAACAGCCATGAGGTAGCGCAGACTAGGTGAGACCACCTACAGTACAGAGATGGAAAATAAATTTAAGTTTGTAAAAGCGCAGTCTCTCACAAACATGTGATCTCAGTCACCACAGATGGCATTTCGTTCTGCTGAACTGATGTTCGTACTGGCACAGTGGAGAGCAGCTTCTGGAAATCATCTCGGGCGACAGTCTGACATTTGGTAATGAGGAGGCAGGATTCCCGGACTACAGTCTTGAGGATGTAGTGCAGCAGCTCATCACTCAATCTGGAAAAGAGACAGATTCCACTTTAAACAAGGAAGCTAGCATAAGTTTTGAAAGGGATAGCTTGGATTATTTGAAGTGTCGTTGTATGAGGTTTTTATCCATAGTCAGTGTATTATACACAGCAGATGGTGGTCGGCATGCCCCCAGTTTGAGAAAAAGAGAGGAGTACCAGCATGGAAGATAAGCAAAATACTGCTGTGGACAGCATCAGCAACAAAAGGTATTTTAGCGACCTAAAAAAAAAAAACACATCAATATCAGTCTAAGTGTACACTATATTTAGATTATTTTCACTATGTTACTCTGCCATCAGACAGCCTTTTCTGGGAAACTGTCATCATATAAGCCAAATATTGCTCTCTCCAAAGCTACCAGACTCCTTGGGCGGAAACTCTAATTTTACCTCACCTCCATTGTGTGAATTCTGTGAATCCCAACTAACCCTTTTAAACCCAGAAGTCACACAATAACACAAACAAACAAACCAATTTGAGGCATCTGTAAGCAGCAACTCCTGTGTTCTGCAAGGTAAAATTACTGTCTGGTTGCCTTGGAGAGAGCAATATTTGGATTATATAACTGGTTTTCAGTAAGACAGCAAGGTAAAGCAATTAAAATATTATAACTATTGCTTACACTTAAACTGATATTGATTTTCTGGTGGGCTTTTTTGACGTTTACTTACTTCACTACTGACCCTGTCGACAGCAGTACGCTGCTTAGCTTCCTACACCATGACTCCTCTCCAAACTGGGGGCATGCCAACCCCCACTGACTGTAGGTAATACATCCACTATGGATAAGCACCTCATACACACCTACTTCAAAAAATCTGAACAATCTTTTTAGGTAAGAAGTGAAATTGTTCTGTACTGGTTGTCGAGGGCATTGAGAAATGACGTTGCACCCTATATTTAAACGTTAGCCACTTACCTGTAGTGGTCGTCCTCTTCACTTCCAAATCTGTTCTTCTGTAGTTGGTCTGCCAAGTTTGTAAGGATGACATCACGAAGTTGAGACAGGCCACTGTTCCTTTCACCTGAGTTTCATACAAAAATACAGAGTATTATTGTTATATATTCACCACTAAACAATTAAAGGATCAGTGATACTAAAATGAGCCTTTTTCGCAGTCACCTTCGGTTAAAACCAGTTTCAGCAGTTTGTTAAGCTCAGCCTCCCCCTGATACAAAGTATTCAGGCCTGAGCTGCAGAGACAGAGAGGAGATGCATTTAAATATCATTATGATCACCAATTATACAAAAAACATTCTGACTGTTATTTATATTTCTATTTTATATACAACTTACCTGATGGCCAGGCACACCTCTCTCTGAATCTCTGATCCTATCTGATCCACCGGAGCCATGAGTAGCTGCCACAGGAGCAGACCTGAACGACGTACACTTTCCCTATTCTGCTCCGACTGAGGATTGAAAAACCTAAACACCACCTGGAGAGGGGCGACAAAAAAACAAAAAACAAAACAAAAAACAATAAACTCAAAAACACAGAAAATGGCTGAGTCATTTTGGGCTAAACTGTCCCCAGCTGCACCTCAAACTGACCTGGAACACCACCAAGATGCAGCGGATGATGCAGGTGTCTCCATTGACCATGGCCTTCTCCATAATGTCACAGATGCTGCTGAAGTGACGGGCCTCGATGGGATGTTGTTTACCCAGCAGGGCCCCCAGTGGAAGGCTGTTGCTGCTGGCCGCCAGCAGGTTAAGCTGGTGGATACACATAGCACCTACATGATGAAGTAGCTGGTTGATCACCTCACCAGTGGCCACAGTTTCCTCTGTGAAAGGACAAGTTTTGCAAATGTTCAAATTACTGACTTGACCTCATACAAAAAGCACCTGGTGGTTTCAATATATTTTTTAATCTACCTTTGGGTTCTTTGATGACATGGCTGACACCGAGCCTATGGCACACATGATGAAAGGCTTGGTTCCCAGGATTGCACCATTGATCTATGTAATCACTGGAGCAGGTCCAGATCAAGTTGTTCAGTGCATCATAACATGCTCCTGCAAAGCCAAAGGTTACAGAAATAAATGTCACTTAAATTGGCAATGCATTGTTTGGCTATCTTATGTGAGGTCAACACATAACAGCAGAATGTGACAAAAGTTGAGCTCACCTAGCCCTGCCACCTGGGCTCCCCTGCCTAGAGAACTGCCAGGAGCATCAATGAGGTCTGCGCGGCTGCTGAACTGACCGTCAGCCAGGTTAAAAACCAGGCTGGAGGCCAATACTGACAAAAAATGAAAAGTCAAGCTTAGTGAATCAACTCGTCACAGACAATCTTGTATAGTATAGGGCTGCAACTAATGATTATTTTCATTGACGATTAATCTGCCAATTATTTTCTCAGTTATTTGATTATTTGTTTGCTCTAAAAAAACAGAAAATGGTGAAAAATGTTGATCACTGTTTCCCAAAGGCCAAGATGACATCTTCAAATGTCTTTTTTTGTTCCTAATCCAAAGATATTCCATTTACTGTCATGGAGGAGTAATAGAACAGAAAATATTCCCATTTAAGATGCTGAATTCAGAGAATTGTGATTTCTGTTTCTTAAAAAAAATGAACAAAACTGATTAATCAATTATCAAAACAGTTGACAACTATTAGCAATACCTTACTTTACTTTATTTCATTGCTTTATACAGACCATAGTCAGAACATTTGTTATCCACCAGCAGATTAGCCAGACTTTGTAATGCATCTTAACATTAAGTAAAGCAAATTTTTAACTGGTAATTAAAGAGTCTCAGTTTAATCCTGATGCCTCTATATGACCTACATAAGCAAACGAGACCATCGGCCGCATTTGCTATTTCGGTATAGTCTTTCTTAATGGCTGCCACCGGTTCAGATTCTCTGAGACAGGATGAGATTTTGATTTAGATCACTTTATTTTTGATGTTATAATTTATGGTTATTATAGTGGTTACACTACTGCCTTGTAAACAGAGGCTTCCAAAATCAACAAAATATGAAAGTTCCTTGTAGCAGCTTCAAGTTATATTTAACATTACCTCACATTTTTTAAGACAGACAAAATCACAGAAAATCTATTAGAACTGATGACAAATTCAACAAAATTAGGATTTTAAAGTGTCAGTGTGTGCTCTTACTTTTGAGAGAAGACAGGCTGCTGGTACCCCCAAACAGGGAGCGTGTGGCAGAGCTCCCAGATACACCAGGAGGTGAAACCAACATCACTAGATAGGTTCCACACACATACATAGGGGTCTT
The DNA here is from genome assembly GCA_034769285.1 of Lutjanus argentimaculatus. NCBI lineage: Eukaryota > Metazoa > Chordata > Actinopteri > Lutjaniformes > Lutjanidae > Lutjanus > Lutjanus argentimaculatus. The sequence goes on from JAWZSL010000017.1 coordinate 17,187,005, forward strand.
TCTCAAGGTCTTCAGAGGGAGCCCACAGCTAGTGTTGACAGCTAAAAAGAGAGTCACCAGAGAACATTTTTATAACCACATGAGCCACCTGCATTGCACATTAAAGCATATATAATTTTTGAATGACTATAGGTTTTGTTGATTAATTACCAGATTGTTCCTCTTTGACAGTGTTGGTGATTGCAGAGCCTGTTAGTGCAGCCAATGTGGCAGAATGGGAGGCCCGGAAGCGTGACATTCGACTCAAGAGAAGCTCATTCAAGCACTTTGAAGACTCGCCTTCCTTGCGAGTAAGAATAACCCTCTCCTGCAAGATGTCTGCAACGCACAACCCCGTCTGTGTCTGCACCAGGGACAGAGGGGGAGGGAAAACATCAAAGATGGAACGCAGTCATAAACAAACGGAACAGAGCTGAAACTTCTGTATATAGCAGGGTGCAGAGTACTCACAGACAGGTGAAAGACATCCATGAAGACAGAATGGCCTTTCTGTGTCTTCTCATTGAGACTGGCTGGGGACCAGACCCAGTACAGGTAGGTTCCATCTGAGCAGAGGTGCAGCGTGGTCATGCTGCTGCCCACAGGGAAGTGATGGGCTGGCATGGGCACAATCTGGCACACCTGAAAATGGCACAGTGGACATTAGCCTTGGCTATGCTGTGCTTGTCATTTCGAATGAATTTTTAAGATCTTGCTGGAGTTTAAAGGCCACAATTAGACTGAAGATGGCTTGTATACAACCGCTGTCTTTGTACAAATTCATACATGTATATAATTGCTATTCCCCACCCTGCCAAAGAGTACAGTTGAGACCTGCTCTACCTGAGATAACTTATCCTATAATTTGGCGCTATATAAATAAGATTTACTTGACTTGACTGCCTCTCCGTCTCTTGTACTTGCACTCTGGCTTTATTGCATCCTGAGTAGAGAGAAATGCTGCCTCATTGTGAGCCTTCATGCATTGTTTGTATGATCAGATTGTTTTATAATTGTATAATTCATGATTGATGTTAAAAATGAATGCACCAACACTTACAGTGTCAAATTTGCTGAATGATTCAGCATTACATTGAAAATAGTGGACTGAAAGTACACAGTACCTGGAGGGTGAAGGGGTCAATGACCTGGCACAGCTGATGAGGCTTGGCATCAAAAGAGGAGGGACGGTGGAGGAGTCGACCGCTGCTGAACACCACCCAGCCAGGCTCCAACTCTTCATTTCGACAGTACACAAAACCCCTGCACAAACAAAACACAGTGCATCTATTTATGTGTTCTGCTCTATTTGAATACTTCATTTTTCTGCATGAAGGTGGACCTCTTTGTCCAGTGCCCTGCTGGGACACTTGGATCTGATGCAAAATGAGCTGAGTAGCAACACAGAACCACATCACATTGTCTGAAAATCGATTGTGTTAAAATTCTCTGCAGACACAAAAATTTTCCAATGTTTTTGTTTTTGAACTTTTTCTATTTGGACAATTTTTGAAATTGGCCCAGTACTGAAAGGCAGTGCTGCAGCCAGCCAAAAGAGAATCTGAGCTCCAACATAATCCCTCCAGGCAACTGCACTGTCAAAGTACATCCACTATGAGTGCTCTGCTGACAGGATCAGATTGTTACTCTAAGTGTCTGACCACATCATGAAAAAGAGATAGATCTTTTTCTTTTTTTTTTTACAAGTATTTTTTTTTTTGTTTGACCAGAAATAGACACTATATTGCTCTGTTCAAAGCAATAATACTCCATTGACAAAAACAGTAATATTATCTCTCTGGTCTACCACTGCCTTGAATGTTATTTACCCCTTAAAACACCAAAGGTCACAATAACTACCAATCAAGGCGTTTTTTGTCAATGGAGTCTGGTCACTTTGAACAGAGCAGCTGTTCCTGGTTAAACACAAAGGATCTTATTCTTTAAAAAGATCCATCTCTGTAGTGAGTTTCTTGCCAATTATTGGCTCAGGGTAAGGATTTGAACGGACGCTGCACATCAATCAAATTCTAAATTAAATGTCTTGGCAGTATGCTCATTAATAAGCCTGCATAAAATAGGAACTTATAGCATCACCCTAAAGTTTAAATAGCCTTTCATAATATATTGGTGCTCCTGTTGCATGTTGCTCCCAATCTTCATTGTCATACGGACCAAACAACAGTGGTGCTGCAATTTTTGGCAATTATTTTAAAGTTAGGACAGGGTCTGTGCCATCCTAACTTCCTAACATAAGAAATTCTTCGGTTAGGTTGGCTCTGTAATAGCTAAATTCCTATCCTAAGATAATATAGGACTTTTTCTTAAATGCAGTTAGGAAACATGTTTCTGTAATATCAAAAATCCTAAATGTAGACAGATTTCAGGCTGAGGCATTTTTTAACCTGGGGCCTTATTATAGAAACTTCCTAAGTTATCCTTTAGGCAACTTGTCGACCCTATTCAATACTAATAATGACAATTAATTGAGTTTGTCTTCCAAGAAAAGACCTGGGGTGCTAGTTCAAAGCTGTTATGGGTCTCCAAATCTAGTTGTTTGTATGCTATCACTAAGAGTTCTGCTAATTGCTGTCGGTTATTGCTGTAGTGCGGCCTCATTTTCTTACAGAACTGTTTGTTTTCCCAGCTGTTATTTCTCAGATGGAACTGGGAAAACAGAGACACTTCTAGCATACAATTAGCCAACTCACGGGCCCAAATCTGGTACATGTATTTTTTCTGCAAGTGAGAAAAAAAATGAACTTTTGGCCCTTTGAATTTAAAAAGACATCGTGGAAAGAAGCTGCCTTCTGCTTGCAAATTGAGTAATTTGCTACCACAGCATGGAATTAAGATGCAGAGCACATACCCTTTTTGTCCCTTAAATAAAAAAAAATCAACCAAATCAATCACAGACAGTTAGGGAGGATGTGACTGTGTACTGCAGATATTGGTTTTGAAATGTCCAGGAAATAAAGCCATTGTTGCATCAGGATGAGTAAGTGATAATGGATATTTTTAGTGTTTCCCTTTCTCTTTCTGTCTGTCTTTCTCCCTTGCTATTCTCTGACTGATATGGATAAAGAAAGGCAGACGGGAAGAAGTGTCACATTACCTCAGTGTCCCATGTAAACCAGAGCCCAGCTTGCTGAGTCCTCTCCCAGAGGAGTTAGTGGTATACAGATAGAGCCCGTCTGTGGCTAGACAGCGCCCTAGGTCAGTGTCTGCAACACATAGGGACAAAAAGAATTCAGTATAAAAGGTTAATGACAGACACATGACAGATAATCAGAATGAAAAGTCTGGGGAGGTGTCAACATGGGAGTAGATGAAATGGAGAGTGGAGAATTAGGATGCTAAACAAGGGCATCTGTTTGCTTTGCTTAATTTTTCATTGTGAGGATTGTGATGCCTCCAGAGAGCTGAGACTTGGCACTGATCTAGTGTCAGGTTAGCCTGAAATGTAAATGTGCAGTCCTGCTCTGTGGATATATGCCCTGATCAGCTTCCACCACTCTACAAGGTCAGCTGATGGATTGCTAGAGAACATCTCTTTCGTATCCTCTGCGTTATCCCAGAACCTCTCACAGTCACAGCTCTTCTCTTCAGTTTCAACCCTAATCTCTTCACTACACATATATACAGTAAAATGAGGCCAAATGAGCCTTGTGCCTGGCAATGCACTCTCCTCCCTCCATTTTGGATGGGATTTCATGCATTTCAGACAAAGGACATTATAAATAATCTAAAGGTGAATAAATAAATCAGAGAGCAGGGCGGTATTATATGAAATATGACAAGTGCAGCCCTCTACAACCTGCAAGCCAGAAAACTAGATGTACAAGACATAGGCTATGTCCACACTGATACATTTCTGTTTTAAAACAGTGTTTGTGAAAACTATCTCTGTCCAGGCGAACAATTTAGCACAATTTCAGAAAACATCTCCATCCATACTAACAAGTCATTCATGAGCCAATCATATAACCATTCATGTACAGCAGGCATGCTCGTGTTAGTGTGATGAGGCAGAGAAACGTGATTTTCCCAGATAATGCTATTTTTATTAAAGCGTTGTCACTAGCATTGTGTTTTTGTCTTTCTTTTACATTATTGTATTTTCAATGTCCTTTTGTGCCTTTCTAAATATAGAGAAAATAACTATATATATCTCTATAAATCAGAGAGAGACATGTGACTGATGAGACCAAGTCAGGAGGCAAATGAGGATGTCCATTTCTGCTCGTCCAAACTAAAACACAATCTGGGATATTTAAAACTGAAAAAGGATCAGCAGCATTTCCAAACGAATCAGTTTTGGGGTTTTAAAGTGTTAGAGTAGAGTGGACGCAGGCCTTAAACATAGCATATGTGTTTTAAAATGAAAATGTATTGGTGTAGATGTAGCCATAGTCCATCAAAACTACATGAAAGAACTGCATCTGCTATTAAAAGGGCTTTTACCTTTACTCTCTGCTCCTCCAGCAGAATTATCAGGTGTAGGCAGCATGTCCTCAAAACCCCAGGACACACTGTGTTTGCCCCCCAGGAGACAGGATGGAGAGCCTGGACCTCCTTCCAGGAGCAAAAGTCTGAAGTAGGAGAGATACAGCGGTTACACACTGGGAAAAGTCACTAATAACTTTCTTTCATATTAACTAATGTATGGCCCTCACCTGTACAGGACATCTGACACAGGGAGCTGACCCAGATCAGTCTGTTTCTGCAGCAGGTGGACTGTGTGGATGAAGGTCTTCAGTGATCCCCTGGAAAATAGTTTGGCAGATTAGTCAGGAGGTCTCAGCATGAAACACAAAGGAAAGTTCATTGTTGGAACTGTAAGTGGGATAATACTTGGCTTGAATTATGGACGGGATCCGATGTAATGTGCTGAGAATTAAAATTCAATCTTTTTTTGAATCTGAACAAAAGAGGTTTTTCCATTAGAGTGCAGCAGAGAGATTATTTTACACTCTCTGCGGGGTGTAATGAGCAACCTACTTAAGTTTGTGCTGTGTTCATTTACTGCTTCGTCTCATCCCAGACTGAACTATTTACTGAATACAGTCAAGTAATTCTATATTCAGGGAGAAGATCTATGCAAGAAGAAGGCTACTGAAGTGCTGTTCTCTCAGTCTCTGATGCAAAATAAGTGAGGTTGGAAACTGCAGCTTTGGAGAACTTCTTTGACAAAATGATGATATCGATTGCTATTAATTGATTCTGTTGATGTCTATGGTGATGACAATTTTTACAGTCAATCCCCTTTTACTGTCACTTCCTCTCTCTTGAAAGATTATGTCTCAGTGCACTTAATTGGACAGTTAAAACCCAGTTCTCAATATTATGATCACCTAAAACTATTTCTTAATACCAGGCTGCATGTTCCTTGCAACTAAACCAACTGTATGGCAAAATGTAACAGACATAAAACATATGCATCATGTTTACATTCTGTAGGTGTTTGCGTGAGCAACCACAGATGGATGAAAAGCTACCATATGGAAGCATTTTGGCTGCAATGAAGTTGAGGGAAAAAGGGACCTGGACAAGAGCCACACTGTATGCAAGTTGTGTCTTACTAAACTAAAATATTTTGGGAACACAACAAACATGACAAACCATATTTCAAATTTCCATCCAGAGCTGGAGGTAAAACAGCCAGCTGTAGTTGCTGCCAACCAGAGAACAATCAAACAAGTGCTATAATGGAAGTAAATTCATTTGGTTATTTTACAAATGGATCTATAAAAATACACAGTGTTTTGAAGTAACAGTTCACCTAAAAATCATAAAAACGCATTGCTATTTATCCATCTGGATTTTTTTTGGGTGTGAGTTGCAGAGTTTTGGAGATATCAGCTGAAGAGATGTCTGCCTTCTCTCCAATATAATGGGACGAAATGTCACTTGGCTTGTGGTGCTTTTTACTAGAAAGGAAGTAGGTCCCACATGAAACAGCTCCAACAAAGTCTATGGATTATCTTGAGTAAACAGGTCATGATTTCTGACCTTTGAATTTTTCAGATTTTTTTTTTTTAATGCTTTGAGCATCACGTGCCATCTAATCCAATAATATTAGAGAGAAAGAAAAAGCAAAAATAAATCTAGATGGACAAATACCACTACGAACCAGAGGGAAAATATGTGTTTTTGATGTTGGGGTGAACTGTCCCTTTAAAAATAGCAAGAAATCATACAGTGAGAAAAAAAAGTAATCATATAGGAATCCAAAATTTTGATGCATCAAGATGCATAATTGTTCTATAAACCTAGCTTCCCTCTGAATGGGAATCCAATCATGAGATTCCCAAACCCTACCCCTCATGTCATCAAATGTATGTGGCAGCAAAAATAAATAAAATAATAAAAGAATTTTGACTTGTGCATCACCAGCATTTCTGTGTTACCGGTATAATCCAGGGAAATCCCACCATGTGCTGTATGGCAATGTATGTTTGATTCAGTATTTACATGTTCCACAGGCGACAGACAACACAGATGAGTCATGTGTCAGTGTCCCCATTGCTGCCTCTCTATGTAAACACGGCAGTCTTTTTGCTTGCTTAGCCCTGTCGCATAGTGAATTTACTAACCGACCCCATCATTGGTGAGGGGGAGTTAAAGCTGATAGCTCTTTAATTAGCTCCCACTGTCGATGAAAAGGCACTGGGGCTGGATGGTTCCCCACAACAAAGAGCTCTCAGCCTCAACAGAGGCTAACAAAGAGTGGAGAGTTCTGGTTTTGACAAGTCAAGATAAGTTGTCACCAGCAGAAGCCAGAGTTCAGGCACAAATGCAAAAAAAAAAAAAAAAACAAGCACATTCTCCTCTTCTGCAGGGCTGGGTGACAAACACCTGTTTTTTTTGCACGTGAGCAAAGGACAAGGCAAATATTGGTTATAAAAACAATCAGCACCATCCCTTCCTCAGCCCAGCTTATCCCAAGGGCCCTCTGTTGCTGCTTGGATGGATTTTACAAACTGTGGAATAATGGGTAAAGCTACAGCAGGAGGCAAAACATTTTTCTGTGCAAGTATCACTTTCAAACACCACTAGTAGCTCATAACAGAGCACAGTTCCAGCTACAGCAAGCTCAGACTGTGAACACCAGGTTGAGGTAGAAGCATTAGGGCTCTGTGTTGACACTCAACGGACACCTATCTATGCATACACATTTAAGGATATATAGAAATAACACACCAGATGTTTAGCTACTCCATATTTCATAGTACCAACAGAGAACATGGATTGATACAGCGTGTGCTGGATGGTTTAAATGAGCAATATGTAGCAACTACGCATGCAAAAATTAGTACACCAGTCCAAATAGCGAGTTCAAGCCACAGAACCAATTCAATATATGGTCTATGGTTGAAGGGAATTATTGCCCGCTGCCCCCTCCTCCCCAGACTCAGGGAAGCTCAGGCTTCGAGGTCGAGCCCTACACTGTGAGTTGATTAGCGGTTTATAACTGTCAATTGTCTGTCAATGCAAAGTTAAGCCTGTTATCCTAAAAACAAAAGCCCATCATTCTGAAAATACAGACTTTGGAGTTAAGTGACTGCCTGTGTCACTGCCTGCCAAACTCCATTAACATCTTGCTCAATTTAACTGTTACAAAGATCTGCACCATATACAAGATCATTAATGATTTCTTATGACAGATACCTGCTCATTCACACGAATATTCAGCATTAATTGAAGTCTAATTACAGCACATATGTTACAAATTTCTCCTTTAAGGATAGAACCAGGCATGATCACTCATGTAGCATGTACACTGAAGGGGAAGAGGAGAGAAACTAATCAGTTGGTCAGTTATGTGCTTATTTTAGATTTGGCTGCCAGGAATAACTGACCTGCTTGTGAGAAGAGCTACGAATGAAGTAACTCCGTAACTCTGATGCTTTCTTAATCACATTATTTTATTTTAACTGCCTTAACCTCTCAAAGAGCTCTTGTTACTTAGAAGTAACAACAGCACCTCTGTCAAGTGTTTCGCACTATAACAGCCCTTTGCTGAACATTGTTGGTTCAATACACTGTCTACAAGAGCCAACGGAGGATTTCTAAGAAACTTGAAGGTGAGACATCAAGTAGAGAATGTATGACCTCACCTGGCACAGGCAAGTGCCACAAGTGCAGCAGCAGCGTTTTCCCTCTGTCTGTGTGTGTGGAGGATCTGTGTCTGAGCATGCCCCTGCTGTTGGCCTAACTCCTGGGCACCATCTTCCAGCCAGGAGCAGAGCAGCCCCTCCAGGCCATTGAGGCAGTCAGCGGGCTCTTTGCTGAGGCTGAGTGGCTGGCAGTCCCGGAGGCAGGCTAGCAGTACCTCTGCTGTGACGCCGCAGAGCGCCGGGTCACTGCGAGTCTGGGACTGCAAAAGGGGAAAGACCAGCAGCAGACCGACACGGGAGGTGAAGGGCGCCTGCTCGGGTTGCTGGAGCAGACCTTGTCTTTTGAGCAAGGCCAAGGTCTCCTCGTCAGCCCCTCCAGTTCCCTCTCGCTCCTGCTGCTCCTCCAGAGCCAGCTGCCGCTGCGCCCCCCATAGGCCACGCAGAGCATTGAGACGGTACTCCAGCAGGCGTGCATATGCATTGCTCTGATTCCCACAGACAGCACGCAGACGCTCAGCAAGCTCCACCGGATTCTTCGTCTCAAATGTTAGAATCTGTAAGACAGGTGTAGATAAAAAATATAAGTCATATAAACAGTCAAAATTGTGTTTGCAGCAAAATCTGCCAACAGCTTTTTGAAAAGAACAAACTTTAGAGATGCAGACAATGTTTTACACGCCAGAGGGAAAAAGAGCTGCAACAATTAGTCAATTAATTGATTAGCCAATAAAAAGGAAATTAGGTGCCCACTGTTTTGATAAATCATTTAAGTCGTATTTGAACAAAAATGCTTCTTACACGTAGTGATTTATAGTATGTCTTTGTCACTTTGGGCTCTTTGATGTGATGAGCATTTTTCACTTCTTTTTTTTTTGACATTTTATAGAGGTAAACAATGAATAGATTAAATATTACAATATTTTGAAGATTAATCAATGATGAAAATAATCATTTTCAACCCTGGAGGGAACATTCACTCATAAATATGAATAAATATGAATAAATATGAATTCAAATAAAGAAGCAGTTGGGAATTTGAATTTACAGACATGGATTTAAATGTTGGGTTCTAAAAAATATCTGTTCTATTTTACCCGAGTCCAAAATCTAACCTAATAATTTTGCAGGACATTTGGCTTTATCCATAGTCTGTCTTATACACACCAAAATGGGGCCTGGGGGGGCAAAACAATGGGTAGTGCTGGTCTTAAGTCAGCAGAGGCCCAAACCAGTTTGTCTACAAGGTGTATTACATTGTAGGCTAATATGCAGCCCAGATTTTAGTTTAAAACTAAGCTAATTTTTTCGATCATGCCTATGATTTATTGGTAGAACTTACAGCATTTCCACACAGCACACCTATGAATCATCACCACAGAATAAACCCTGTATCTACAGTTCCTTGGTCTATAAAATATGGTCAGAGATAGCAGGGCACATTTGGGATAGCCTATCACAAGTGAAACAATGTGCTTCATGTGCACTTAGGCAGCATTTCAGATATTGATTACACTCTGTGGCCCACGAATCATGGACTAGAAAAAAATCCATTATACCATTTAGCAGGCACAATTTGTATTGATTCAATTTCAGAAATGCTACTAATGTTACAGTAACACTCCTTAACTGGATACTGGGCCTTCTCCACCTTGCTCTGCAAAAACACTGCTGCAAGTGGATAAAAATAGTCAGCATCACAACACCTACAGAAACAGCAGTGAATGACCCAGTCAGTCTCAGTGCTGGACTCAGAGAAGACCACAAATGTAGAGAATCAAAATATAACTTTGGAATAAGAAGACAGACCTACTGTATGTTTTGGTATGAACAACTACCTACCACTCATACAGTAGGAGGACTGACAGCAACAAACATGGCTACTCTATTTCAGGTTTGCTTTATAAATGTGAAAAAGTCCAGATTTTACAATAAAATATTAAACTGAATTTGTTTTGTACAAGACTTTCTATATTTATACATGCACCACTACGCCATTTCCAAAAAAGCTTTAATTAACATGTCAAGTTAATGGGTCTCACCCACATAAATGTCACCAATTTTGCTCAGGTTAAATTATCCTAGAGATCATGAGGACACTTTTCTGGGAATAATGTAACCATACCTTGTTAAATACCATAGGCCCCAAATTCATGGTATATATAGAAGTTGAAAAAATTGATTAGGCTACATGAAATTTGTGTACCTTGTTGTAGGTCACCATTATTGGCAGTGTTACAATACTTACAAGGGCATATTATTTACAGATGTCAAAGATTACACCAATGTAGGGTTGCAACACAAGATTTTCATGATAAGCATCTTAATCAGGGTTTCACACTGTCTGGTATATGGTATTATACAATTATTATTACTATCTTTAGAAGAACACACTTTTTTAATCCGCACTGGGGGAAATTCGATAGTTACAATGGACCTTAAAGGAATGAAAACAGAACAAATGCTTTATTTAATTTCACAAAATATTATGTCCTGACAGACAGGAAACCTGATATAAGCTAGATATAAACCATGATAACGCTACACTTCTGCAACCCTGCATCAATGTGAAAGTACATAACAGCCCTCAGTTAAAGCATGCTGCTAAACTAAACAGTAGCACACTTCTTATCTTGTGAATTTCCCCAAGTGAAAAGTCCAGCTGTCAGTTATTGTGCCTTCACCTGCATGTTCACATTGTTTCTTCCTGTTGCAAGGAAAAACAATGTGAACAATGTAGAGCAGCTTCAACAAAAAGCATTGGTTCTGAAGCTGTGTCACTGCATACCTATCACTGAGCTTAATAAAATGAAAAAAAAAAAAAAAACAGAGTGGGGGGTCAAATTCAAACCTGTTTGTTCATATTCATTAATTAACCAGTGGTTTGTCATCTGCCAGAGCTGCTTATTGAACATATGTTTATATGCACTTATGTCAGCCAAAATAAAAAGCATGTGGCTGATGGCTGAATAGTACAGGAGCCATCTGCAGCTGTTATGTTTATAACACTGGAACTACTAGCGTTATTAATGTAATAGTGTACTGATTATAGTACTAATACTGGCACTGAATGTAATGTGGTATTGAATTGGAGAAAGGCAAATAAACTGGTCATTTGCAGCACCAGTTAAAAACTTGGTCAATAGGTTGGACAAAATAGGTTATGCTGTAGTAATACACCCAGCTGAATGTGTACAGTTGAATGCACTACACTGTACATTGTAAAAGTTAAATCAAGCAGGCAGTGTCTGTTGATGAGCACAAAAGCCTCACATGAACTCCCAGTGTAAAAAACATTTCCCACTATGAACATGAGCTTGACTACTGCTACATATATATATATATGTAACATGTTGGGATATTAGACAATTAATATGAATATGAACTTGAATTTATTTTGAATGTTTATTTTCTTAGCTTGCTATATGTTGTTGTTGACCACATATAATACATTTTCTAATAGACATGTTGTATCTAAGCCACAAATTCACAAGTATAATTTTCTGTTAAAAATTTAATAAATACAAAACATTGTAAATATACCAATATGTTGTTGTTGTTGTTTTTCTATCAAAGTGTCATCAAGTGGTTTCCTGAATTGGGAATGGATTGTACGCAGTCTTATTAAGGTAAGGTTAGATATATGAGATTTGTATATCTGTTGGATCAACTATATTAATATCATAAAAACTGGTTATAATATGAAGCTACTGCTACTCTAAATGACATATGCAGGCAATAATTAGATAATGGAACTACCCATGTTGTGGCTATCATAAGATACAGGCTAATTAATTTACGTGGTTAACATCACTGTTAGTCACTGCCTTTTATTCATCATCATCTACCAAAGACCAGACATTAGAAACCAGCTCATACACATCTGACATGAGTACTGCGGTAAATGTACTCTACAGACGTACAGATACTACCAGTTCTGGGTTTATTTACATGGTACAGAGTAGCGAAATATCGAGGATGTAACATTGTTATTTCGAAGTTTCCATCTGCATCACTGTAAAGTCCCTGTAATCTAACAACATAGACACGTCCGGTTTCGAGATTTTACCTTCAAAATAAAAGCCTACCTTTGTTGTCAAAAACATTTAACGCACTCTGTAACCTAAAGGTCCTGAATATATCCACTGTTTAAAATCCACCATCTAACATCGCTTCTCTGTGATAGCATTTTTTAATGACCACTGTTGAGTATGCTACACTAACTTCACTGTAATCTTAAAACACTTGACAATGGCTTGAAAATGGTATAACAGGAGGTCTGCTCCTTAAAAACAATGAGCTATATGTCATCTTCAATCATCAAAAGCCTCTGGACTATCATGTTATATACTGATCTCCACACTGCCATTTGTAGAGCCAAAGAAATGTTTAATGTTTGATGCAATTTGAGAAGTTCTCTGCATAGGAAAGCTGCTGCATTGGCACTACTAATAAAGTTGAGGCTGTGCAACTTGACACTTGACTGCAGAAGTGAAGTGTATGTGCCACCTCATATGCACACTGAGTTATTTGCATATTTGCATTTGAGATACTAAATCATATATAACATCGCTTACATGTGCCATTACAAGCAACATTGTTACCATAATTTCAACCGCTACACGTGGCTGTATTTGTGATTAAGATTACAAGAAATACAACAGTGACACTCAATTGCGGCCCACTGACCAAATTTAGCCCCCGATAGGATGCTGGGTGGTCCTCCAAGCATTTCCTCATTCACAAAAAAACAAAGTGATTCATGCTGTTTTTGCAGGAAGAAGGGATAGATAAGCCACTTTTGTATGATGGGATATATCAGGCTGTTAGTAACAGAGAGATGGCTTATCATTGTCTGATGGTCTTGCAGGCTGTGCAAAGTGCAGTAGGACTAGATGGTGAGCTATGCAGGGGAAGACAAGTATTAGCTGAAGAGAAGCAAAAGTTACACAGAAATGAGGATAATTCTGATCCCATAAATGTGTATTTCACACTAAAAGAGCTTAAATATGCTATTCATTCTGTCCAGTTTATGTTTCTGAATTATTCAAACAATTAAGTGTTCCAGCTATGTTTAATGTTATATAAATTAGAACTGCAACAATTAATCAATCAATCGATCATTAACAGGTTATTAGACGCTGACTACTTTAATGACTGACTAATTGTTTTGAGTGATTTTTTATTTAAAAAATGTCCAAATTCTTTGATGTCAGCCTCTCAAATGATGATTTTTTTTACTGGTTTCTTTACTCATTTATGATAGTAAACTGAATATCTTTGCGTTTTGGACAAAACAAGACATTTGAGGACATCAACTAGAGCTCTGGACAAAAGTAATCAACAGTTTTCACCAATTTTTGGTATTTTACAGACCAAACCAGTACTCAATTAATAATCAATTCATCAAGAAAATGATCCACAAATTAATCAACGATGACAAAAATGGCTCATCTTTAATAGAAGTGTTTTTGAATGTTATCAACGCATTTACAACTAAAACGCAAATTGCAGGTAAGTAAATGCAGCAAAATATCTGTTAATCTTTGCAGCAAGTTAATTTAATTGATAAACTAAGTTTATAAGTCAGTTAACTTGGAATTCAATACATTTAAAAAAAGATGAGTTCTGGGCCCTTTTTAACGTTTATTCTTTTTATCTGAGAAACAACTGGCCTCCTGTCATTTTGCAAAAGTGGCCCCTGCACAAAGCAGATTGAACATCCCTGACATACAGACTTGCATGACTTTTATTTTGAAGGAGACGACAGGAAGCGAGTTACCACCAACTGCTTTCTTTAACAGTGGGTCAATAACATGTAGGGCAGGAAACTTGCAAACGTTAGCAGCGCTCACCGTTATCAGTGAGGGTGGTGTTGTTGCAGCAGCTCACAGTGAAAACACAATTAAACATTAAAAAAAAAAAAAAACAGAAAGACACCCTCAACATAGCTGTGAGCGTGTGTTTCCATATATAAACCTTTGTGTGTGTGTGACCCACCTCTTGCTCGGTGTCCCCCTGCTCCGACACTCCGATTTCACTGGGCAGTTCGGCCAGATCTGTGACCCGAATGAGTCCGTCGTGGAGGAAAATGGTCTCCTCCTTCACCGAAAGCCACTGGGACGAATCTACAGCCCCGGAGCCCATCGCTCTCTCCTCCGACAGTGATGCCAAAGGGGTCGAACATTAAAAATTCAGTGGCAGAATGACAGAAACGCCCTAGCTAGCCTGCTAGCGAGCTACAAAACATAACCGCCTGCCCGTTACCGTCGCCGTTTTATCTGACGGTGGCGTCTGACTGTAGCACTAAGACGCGAGATAACGGGAGACAGCCGAGCAGTGAGCAGACAGCAGCGGCAGCTCCTCTTCACATAACATGGGTGGTCGTGTCGTGCTAACAGCGGCTGCTAGCTGTCTGCCTCGGTTAGCCGTAAGCGGAGCTAACTTACCGTACGGTATCGTTATAACGTTACCGATCAGAGTGGGCGTGACACCCGTGCTAAATCCGTTACTGCACCGCTCCGTTGAAGCGACAGTCTTTTTAGGGCGAAGGACTGCACCCGTAGTAAGCTCATTTCACGGTCAAAATCAAAGCGCAGACAGCTCCGCAGACGGCCCGGCCGGTGTGTCAGTGGCTGGAGAAAATAATGAGAGTCTCCCAGCTGTCAGTGCGACGCCATGTTTCCAAGGCCAACTAGCTGCTCCCAGCATGCACCGCGGCCCAGAATAAAAAGCTGTCAAGAATACATGAGTTCATTCTGGTGTCTGAACGACAACACAACTCGAACACTGAAATAATAAAACAAGGTCCGAATTAAAATGGAAGGAACAAATTGATTGAAAGCATTCAGAGTCAATAGCAATCCTGTATAAATGTGGGGATATATTAAATAATATGATTATAAGGCCCATAATTTGTTTACATTTATTGGTTTATTCAAAATAAGGGCAGTACACAATAAATATATTGCACAATGCTAATTTTTATATGTTGTCCCCATGCATGTTAACATTGTGTCTACTGTATAAAATGTAAAAAAATGTTCATGTAACACACATAACAGCTGTAAGACAGACCATTGTAAGGAGGCATAGCCAGACCTTCATGACAGCATGCTTGTTTTGTAGTCATTTTGAACTGATTAAAACGACTTCCCGATATTTGTTGGGATTTTATTCCGCTGTTTTGTTGCTGTTGTTGAGAAAGCAATTTTAAAATGAATATATAATCAGTAGTTTTACAACAAAAATGAGACAAACATATTGTCAATAAGGCTGGTTACTACATCACTCCAATCCACTGTTTATAAAATACCATACTATAAAATTTAATGATTTGGTATGGCAAAAAATGTTACTTTTTTTGTTTGTTTTTCATACAGAATTGCAAATAACAACAGGGGGGTTAAAAGGGGGATGTATTTCTTTTGTTGGGGTTAAATTATGGAACAATGCTAATAGGGCTGCATTACATGGCTTGTAGATACACACTGATATTTTTAGCCTATGCCACGATATATGATATATATCTCAATATACACATTTTCTGTAAAATAACATATCAAAAATTAAGGAATGTAGCAAGGATGATCTTACAGAATATGATGCATTGCTGTAGATTAGGGCTGAGCGAATATGGACGATATATCATGAAATTTTTTACCTCAGCATCGACATTGTGACAATATGGATGGCTATGAGTGGTTTCACAAAATAATAACATGATGAATGTGGGTGATAATGACTAAATGGGTAAAAGCAATAGAAGAGAACAGCTAGAACATGTTACCATATTTCAGCCTTTAAATCGGGAAAAGACACTGGCACTTATCCCATACCATGATATAACGTTATTCAAAATCTTAGAACGATATCCAGTCTGACATGACAATATCAACATAATATCGATAGATTGCCTAACCCTAAATGCTAAATAAATTTAGGAATGTGTAACTTGATGTTGGTTTTCAAAAGAATGGTTCATAGAGCTATTTTTGAGGCTTACAAGTGCAAATGATTTTTCTTTATTATTTTCTATTTCTAGGGGGCAGTTTAAATTGATAAAAATGTAGGACATGCATATGTAAGCATTTTGCCTCTGCCTGTGGCTTTTTTCAGTCCTTCTTAATGCAGACTGACTCTCCTGTCTGCACTGTTTATAGACACCTATTGTGTACTACTTATATGTATTGTGGTTTAGTGATGACTAAATAAAAATACTAATGAAAATATGCAGTTCAGAGCTTATGTTGCAATTTTTATAACAAACGTCAAGATGAGGAGGAGGTTAAGAGTCATAGTCACCTGTCTCTATACCATGTTATTACTATACATTTATTTTATTTATTTATTTATTTTAAGAACACATTTGACTGATGCAAGACTGGTGAAAATTTTACCTATAATCTGGACCCTTCATGTCCTCGCTGTTAAGGTCACCCAGCTGATTAATAAATATGCCATGAACCTGTCCCTAGCTTAACACATTTTGGGCCAATATCTCCAATGCCCATACTAAGATGTTTCAAAAAGACATGATGTTCACTCCCATATGTGCCTTATTTGGATTTACTCCTGAAAAGACAAAATTCATCTGTTATAGTATATACGTCCCTGATGGAGAGACATCACAAGGACGGGGCACCTTTCGTAACTGTATTTTATTTATTTATTTATTTATTTTTTAATAATTCAGCTGTCCTTCGTTTATATACTTGATTTCCAAAATATGCTGGAAACAAACGTAAGGTGGGTCTAATGGAAAATCAATAAAAATAGCTTAACAAAAAGAATTCCATAAAAGTGGCACTCCAATTTCCTGGTGGCAATTTTGCAGAGAAAAAGATGTACCAATTGTCTAGCTGAACAGGAACTGAATTGAATTTATTTCAAACAAATGAAAATTCCATCTCTTCTACCTTAAACGTAAATGAGAAAGCATGTCTTACCCTGATGCAACACAATGTAAGAGCTGGAGTTTATGAAATGAAAGGCCAGATGGCGTGCACACTGAACTGGTTGCAGCAGTTCACACAAAACATTTTTAGATCAGAGAGGTTTTATAAACATATACATATAAAATGTAATAATCTTCTGCATGAGAAGTAGGTACATATATATCACACTACACTAGAGTGTAACAGGCAAATGTTTGTTTCCAATAATGAATAACTGTTCTTATAGTTGTAAAGTAAACCAAGAGTTTCTTGTTGTTTTTGTCATTTAGAATTCTGATGACTGGCAGGTTGTGGGTTGTTTCACAAATCAGCGTGGACTAGGTATACTAGATCAGGGTGGTAAAAAAAAACAACTATTAAACTACTTTGATAATTGAATAATCATTAAGGTCATGCAAAAATGACAGAAAATGCTGTTTTCAGCATCTTGAATGTGAAGATTTGCATTCTTTCATTCTCTGTTTTATATAATATTAAACTGAAGACATTTAAAGCATCACCTTGGACTGTGAAGGACATTTTCCCCACCATTTTCTGACATTTTATAGACAATGTCACCCTTAATTGCACATGACAATTAATTTTCTTTGTTTGTACAGGGCCGAGTAGATTTCTGACCCACTTGCCCAACTAGGCAAGTGAAAAAAACACATTAACGTTGAACCATGATTTTTTTTTCCTTTCTTAATCAATATGCACTGCAGATAGTAGAATGCCACCCTGTGATCATTTGTGAAAATGCCCTTGACACCTAATTTTAAATTAATCAAACAAAAACAAAAAAATAAACGATTTTATTACATTTTCATGGATGGACTGCAGGTTTGTATTACAGTTCTTTATAAATACACAAAATTTACATCCATGGCATACTTACTAATATATTACAATGTTCAGAGGTTTGAGTCCATAAATCTATTCAACACACTGCCATTTTACACCATCAAAGGGAAACAGAAAACGCCGCATGAAATGTAAAGCTTGTAAAATTCATTGTTGCTGCACACAGCAGCTTAGTCTATAATCGCGTGAGTTGTGCCATAATATCAGCTTCTCTTTGCAGCCTTAGGCATCGCTTATAAAGACGAACAGGAATCCCTCTCTTCCTGCCATTGCCTGCATTTCGCACCCCGGCAGTGTCTTTCTCCTCTATCTTCTTAAGTGCTTGAAGTAGGTCAGAGGCTTTAGTGAAGCCTCCAGAACAGCTAGAAAAGAAACATTAAAAAAATATATCAGAAAGCCAACCTAATAATCTGTTATACAAGCAAACTGAGTTCACACATTAGGCAGGAGACTGCCACTTCTGTATCCAAAAAGTTGTCTGAGATTAACGTGAATAATCGTATCGGAGTTTAAAACCTTTCTCTGCTGTGGCATTTCTTCTCCTTCGGCAGTTTAAAGCAGTACTCAGAGACGAAATCCATCAGCAGTGTGGGGAGAACACTGGGCTGCTTGGAGCTTTCGATCTGAACAGCCAAGCTGTAAAATTGATTTAAAAAAAAAGACAAGCAAGAGGACATTTACAACCTCACATACAGAAAGAAAGTGGGAAACAAAGCAGGATGAAACCAATATATTGTGATGCATATGCATTTGTGAGTGACTCAGAGACAGACAAAGGAAGAGAGAGCTGCCTGTGGGGGAGGCCTTTCTCCTCCTTTGCAACGTGCTGTAGGCAGAAATTAGTAATTCTACCATACAGTACATGTGCTGCTGTAGCCTTGCATGCAGTATAGGGTCCACAACCCATAATTAAATGTAAACAGCTCTTAAACATGGGATTGTAAAAGTGATGCACAGGAGATGTGTTGGCCGATTATACAGGGAGGTCACTCAGTAGAGGGCAAATCCCCACCAGGCAGCAAATGGTGAAGCACCTAATGCAACACAATTGCCAGCAGAGATTTGCATGAACCCAACATACGTTGTCTCAAGGTGAAAGAAGATTTCCAACTGAAGCAGTCGTTGATCACTTGCGGTCCCTAGTGGCCGGTTAAGAAGAGTCAATGGTCATATAAGACAGGGCAGTGACAAAAATAGAAGTACTGCCTCACTTTACATATACGTCTGTCTAGACTCATATGATGTGTAAGTGGTGAAGACTTTGAAGGCATTTAATTAAAGATATTAATTATATTTTTTTGGTGAAATGGAAGTAATCTTCATACATGCGTGATCCCAGGAATAATTTCCTGAGAAACTTTAAGACTAGTTTTTACAGAGTAGTGCAGAAGACTGACGAGAGCTGAACATTATGATGTCACAGTGAAGTTGACCTTTGACCTTTTGGATGTAAATTGTCATCACTTTATCATTTTATCCTATTAAATGTGTAATTTTGTCATAATTAGTATATGAATTCTTCAGTTATGGACAAATATGTGTTTAGTGAGGTCACGGTGACCTTTGACCTTTGACTAAACAGTTCAACTGGCCATTTGTACCAAGTTTGAGGAAATTCCCCCAAGGCGTTCTTGAGATCTCACGTTCAAGAGAACAGGACACACATGAGGTCCCAGTGACCTGACCTTTGACATGAAATTCCCTTGAAATATCTCGTTCACAAGAATGGGTGACCTGAAAACATAATGCCTAAAATCATAAAAGTATAAAAGTCATAAAAAAAGGAGGATGTTGAACAATTCTGGATCACAGAGATTCTTAAGTATACAGTCATTAATGTGCACACACACAAAAAAGCTGATGGTTCAGTAGTATTGAGATTAACTCCTGACAAGTTGAAGGTCCAGTTATCACACACACGCAATTACACTCAAGTAAACAAATACACACACAAAGAAGGCTTACGCCTGGTGGGGACAGCTAGTCATATGAAAGATGACTCAGTTTCATTTAAAGGGTAGTTCTCACAGTTTTCACAATGGTTCAGTTGGCAATAATATCAATGAAACCGGTTTTGCCTGCCGCAATCATTCTTCCTGTTCAAACTGGCCTGATCGAGATCCTTGTGATGTATTGTATTAAAAAATGCAGGAAGTAGTCCTGAGAAAGACCGTTAATTGCTGAGCCTCTTTCTCAGATCATCAGATATTTACGCTTTAGGAATGAGACCTGTGATTGGCCAGTCTCCCATCACGACGTTAGATTTTCTGAAGCCTGAAAACAGATCCAAGAGGAGGAGCAAGAGTCTAGTTTTCTCTCAGGCAACTTGAAATGAATTACTCTTAAAGGTT
Organism: Lutjanus argentimaculatus; assembly: GCA_034769285.1. Classification (NCBI taxonomy): domain Eukaryota; kingdom Metazoa; phylum Chordata; class Actinopteri; order Lutjaniformes; family Lutjanidae; genus Lutjanus; species Lutjanus argentimaculatus. The sequence goes on from JAWZSL010000017.1 coordinate 17,207,252, forward strand.
ATTATGGAACTTTTTCCCACTGACACAAAAATAAACTGCTTACACTAGCTTTAAATAACATTATTTTCTGTCTATTATTTTTTCATTTCTTCTACTAAGTAGTTATAGTAGTATTCTCCTTGTGTGAGGGAGCTACGTAACATCCTGGTAGTGAAAAGTTCAAATATTTTAAGTGTGGACACTATGCACACCTTGTTTGTCTTTTTTGCACAGACTCTCATACTGTTCTATACTTTTGTTATATGACACATACTGTTTTTTTACATTGCACATACTGTTTTGTACTGTCTTTAGTACAACTGCATATCACTTTGTCTACCTCAGTGACCTTTTGCACATACTTTTATACTGTTTTTATACTACACATACTGTTTTATTCTAGTTTATTGGTTTCTTTTCTTTCTTTCTTTTTTCTTTATTAAACTTAAGTTTCTTGTATAATTTAATATTTGTAAATAGAATAATTGATGGCAACAAATAGGGAAACACAGCAAATTAAAAATGTCCTTGCACTGATTTTTTGCATATTACAATAAAGCCTTTTAATCATTTGAATACAACAGTGTCTACTGTTACCACCGCCATTGCCCGCTCTTGTTCACTAAAGTGATATCCAGTTTGCCATCTATCTAGTTTGCCTGAATCCATGTGAATGCAGCATAAGTAAATCCACAAAAAATGTATTTGAAACTGTATTTTAAGCTAATGTGGGCTTCAGACACCTGTTTTAGACAAATCAAATGAATATTTTCCAAAGTTATAATATTTTTAGAGCAAAATTTTCTCTTTTTGTTACTATCCCTCCACTGCGGCTCATCAGGGAAACACAAGGAGGAAATTTTACTCTAAAAATGCAGTAACTCGATTTGTTTAAGTCCAACTAACATGGAATGCATTTTTGCACATTTTATTCTAACCCATCCCTTACACTGAAAGCACTCTGGGAAAGGATTTGTTATTGGATGGTATGAACGGAAGGAATGATTAACGCAATCAAAACCTGTTTAAGTGGGCTCCTGCTGGTGGTTTTAAGACAGACTTGAAAAATGTAAAACCTCTCCTTTAACGGTTCATGTGTGTCATGCCATTGATGTCAGCATCCTGCTGTGACATGTCAGAATATTTCCTGTGAGAAAGGCCTACTGGGCATACTGGTTAACTGCCATGTCTTACTGGGAATAAAGCCATGAATGAAAAAAGTGATTGTTTATGTTATTAGTAACACCTGCGTTTCCTACTATGAGTCATGATGACTGCTGTGAAAAAGGCCTGTTGGCATTTAACAGGTGCAAATAGACAAGGAAATCTAAGTTATTAAAAGAAAATTCAGCTATTTCATTATACTGCCATAGTTTTGTTAAGGATACCTACAGGTTATTATTACACTGTACTCCCTGTGTCGCTGTAGAGACTGTGGACTCTGCTGGAAGCTTTATAACTAATTCCAATGGCACCGCCACAATAAGAGCCTGAACAATGTTCTTTCAACAAAGAGAAAAAAAAACCCTCCTGCGCTTCATTTAGACCTTCCACACAACTTCTCATTTTGTTGCCGTGGTTACTTCATCTCAATGCGACCTGCAGATTGAACCTCGACGAAGCTCAGGAATGCAAAGCACAGTCATAATGGATTATTGGGGTAACAGCTTTTAGTTTGGCCTGCTTTAAAAGCTGTGTAAGGCCTGTATTTCTTTGGCATCAGTGCACTATGTTGTGGAGCTGTTACCATGGGTCAGAATGAGTTATGCTGAGAGACTGGTACTGTGGCCAAAAGTTGTGATGGTGGACTTTTCTTTTAATGATCTGACACTGTCGAAAATGTTTGGATTAATAATTTATATAAATAATTTTTTTACCTTCTACCCCTGTTCTACAAATGATAATAAGTTAAAGGGATAGTTCATCCCCACATCAAAAATACATATTTTTCCTCTTATGTGCAGTGCTATTTATCCATCCAAATTGTTTTTGGTGTGTTGCAGAGTTTTGGGAATATCTGCCATTGAGATGACTGCCTTTTTTTTTCCAAAATAATGGAAGTAGGCGGCACTTGTGTGGTGGTGCTCAAAGTGCCAAAAAAAAAAGCTACTACTTTATTTCTAGAAATAAAATAATTCCTATGTGAAACTGCTCACAACAAGGTCAGTGGATTATCTTGAGTAACAGGGTCATGATTTCTGTAAAAGACATTGCTGTTGCATCTTTTGTTGCTTTCAGAATGGAGGTCTGTTCAAGAGAAGGCAGGTGGATATCTCCAAAACTTGGCAACTCACACCAAAAAAAGATAGATGGACAGGTAAGGGGAACAATTTGTATTTTTGATTTGGGGGTGAACTGTCCCTTTAAGGACAATTTGGCTGAGTAAAACTCTCATAAATGCATGCTAGTGCAGGGGACCGGCCATCACCTACCGAGGCAAACGACACACACACATCTTTGCTATCGGTGAGTCTGTGACTCTCAAAGTTCACAAAAGTTGAACTTGACACGAACCAAGTACGCAAATTCGCACATGGGTGACCGTGCTATTAATCAAAAAACATGGACTGAAGAAAATATATATTCCAGGATTTACTTATTGCAGTTTTGCAGCTACCAGCCTTTGTAAAACAGTCCCTGGCAAATATTTGAATGATAATGAATTCAAAAAAACTTTTCATCTCTGAGACATGCATACCTGCATAGGTGAATATACAAATACATGGGAAAATGCAGTTATGTTACCTGCTGGTGCATTCACAGTGGTAAGCGGTCTTCGACTCTGGGTTCTGCAGATCATACTTCTTCTCCAAAGGAGGGATTTTGTATTTACATCTGTCCAGATGTTTGAGGCTTTCACACAGGCGCTGATTGTCTGCAGGAGACAAAATAAACACAGGTTATCTCACTAATGATTGAAATCTGCCCACATTTCTTTGGATGACAAAAGCAATTTAGCTGATGTATATGCTCTATAAAAACCGAAGACTCATACGGCAGGGTCTGTCAAGAGTAAAATTCAAGCAACTTTCAAGCACTTTAAATATATCTAAACCAAAAATTTCCAGACTCTCGTAGCCTTTATTATTAAATCTAAATTGTTAGCATAAATGCAATTGCAAAGTCCTTTGTACCCACAGCAGTCAATGTATATTGTCAATTTGCTTGTAATTACAAGCTGCTAGTATTAACTTTGACAGTGAGTTATGATTATTTTATGCTCACTAATTTCCAGAGTAAGAGATCGCCAGACTTATCTTCCTATTAGTGACAAATATGATGAGGGATCGTTTCATTTCAAATATTAAATGAGATTAAAACATAAATTAGCGATTGTGTAGATGAACAGCCAGATTATGTTGTACATAATACTGAGTATTTATGTTAAGATGACTGTTATCAAGTATATTTGTATATGGTTGAATTTTTATGCGATCTGTGAAAAGTAAAAAGGCCATCTGTATTTATGTTACATTATTATTAAGAAAGGGGTAAAAAATGTCAGGATTTTCTGCTTCATGCTCTTTTTTCAGTCATTGAATATGTAAACAAAAATTAAACTAAAACTAAACTAAACTAATTCACTAACACAAGCGTTTCAAATTATAATTAAATGCAGTATTAAAATTATAAACTTCATCTTGACAGATTTAAACATCATCAGCTCAAATGGCCAGAGTGGCAGGTGACTCTTACTGGTTTTACTGGCACTGAGTGCTTGAAATGTTCAGTTTAGATAAGTTATACTGCAGTGCAAACTCTTATGCTGCTAAAGGCCCCAGCTGAGGTGACAGGGTCAGCAGCTGCTTACTCTCACCTGTCAAGTTATGTAACGCAATATTTAGTTTCAGGCCTCTCGCTGCATGTGCTTTGGGGCTTTGGTTCTGCCCGTGGGCTCCTGGGAATCCATCTGCTTTCGTGGTTTGCCATCCGCATGAATGGAGGCTGTTGTCTTTAGTTTTGTTGTGACCGGAACTGCAGAAGTAGCTGTGCCCCAGAGTGGTTTCCAAGTGTCTTCTTTGGGTGTCTTTATTGTCTTTTTGAGCAGCAACGTCGCAAGAGTTGTCCCTTTGATTGGCAATGTTGAGGGTCCAACAGTGGTCATGTTTTGTTTGCAACTTTCACAATGAGGCTGAAAAGTGTCACCCCTAGGAGGCATCCTGAATCCACAACAGGGACTTTGTTTTGGAGCTTTTTTGTGACTTTTGGTGAATTTGGTCACTGTTGTGATGGCTGTTGGTAGCTGAAGCGCTGGTTTCTGTGTTGTAGATGGGGTGCCTTGAGTTGTAGATGTTGTTTGCAGAAAAGAGATCGTGGTCACCTGTGGTGGAACTTGAGTGGGGGAAGCCGACTGTCCCTTTCTGGTGCTATTCTTTCTTCCAGTTCTTCTTTTATTTGACATCAATGTGCTACTTGTAGAAGTGTGTAAAAGACTGGTTTCTGTTAAAGAAGTAGTGTTGTGTGGCCTTGATGTTGAGGGAATTTGGGAGGGTGCTTGTGTGTGCAGTTTGCGGTGCTTTTTACATCCTTTCTCCTTAGTTCTTCTGTGGTCGAAAATGTCACCTCTGGATGAGTCATTGGAGCTACACCTATGTTCACTTCTGGGTGACTTTGTGAACGGTTTGATCACCGGGCTTTCGGTTACATTCTGCCCATCACTGCTTGTTAACTTGTTGCTGTCGGCAAGATCGGTGGTGTTGTAAGGGAGGGGGCTTCTGAAGACGGCATGTGGAGCGTTGCTGGCTTTTTTGCACCTATAGAGAGTGAACATACATGTCAAAACCAGTGCATGAAAACAAGAAGCTGGTAGCACTTTCTATGAAAGTCACATCTATGATGTATTATAAACACATTCATATGACATTATAATGCATTTATGAAGCATTATAGAACGTTTTATGAATGTTAATAATCATGTATGATAACTTAAAACTGGTGTAATAATGTATAAAAGGTGCAGCATTCATAATGCATTATGCTATAACAATGTCTCATTGTTATTAACATTATAAAATTCGTGATAACCTTACACAGCGCTGTCACTATACTTGTAGCTCACAAAGTCATGCTATAATGTATCATTAATGTTTATAAGACATTTTTCCATTAGAGAAACTTAGAATTCATGATCTGATGTTATCTGTTTTGTCCACCACCTATAATACTTTATAAACCTTGTTATATGTTTCAATTGTATGATTGCAAACATTTATAAAGAGTTTTATAACACCTTCTAAATGCCTTAATGTCATAATGCTTTATGAATGCGGTTAAGATGCATTACAGACATGGCCTTCACGGAAAGTGTTACAAGAACCTTCTCCAAAAATCTGATTCTAAACATAGTTTTTATAAATAGTTTAAATATAGTTTTTTAAATGGAGTTTTATAAAGCCTTATAAATGCATTATAAATCCATTATAATGTCTTGAATGTGCTTATAATGCTTTTTAGACAGACTTTCATATGACGTGTTACAGAGAACCTTTTTCAAAAACACAATTATAAACATTTATAGAGTGTTTTTGTAAAGAGATTTATAAAGCCTTATACATTTATTATAATAACGTATGAAAGCGCTTATAACACAATGCAGACATGACTCTCATAGACAGTGTTACTGAGAATCGTTTTCAAAAACATGATTATAAACATTTAAAAAAGTTTTTATAATGAGCTTTATAAAGCCTTATAAGTGCATTGTGATGCCGTATGAATGTTCTTATGATACATTATAGACATGCGCCTATAGAGGGTATACTGTAAGGTACAATATAATATAGAACTGAGTATTTACAGTATATAGTTTAGAGAATATTACTGATCCAGGATGAAACTGACAAAAGCACGTAACTGAGGGAAAAGGTGCAATTACAAATCTGTCTGCTACTTCAGCACCACGGACAGCACCACGGATTTATCAATCAATTTATCACAGTGAGGCTCCTGATATTTCAGAGCCATAGTCGGGGCCATAGATTCTAACTTTCACAAATCTCAGTCAGATAGAGGATCAATGAGTCAAGCAGACCAGACTAACATAATGAAACTAAACAACCTCTCTGTCCCTGCACTGTCTGCTACTAAAGGATGGAGACGCGGGATGGCAGGTTCCTTAAATCGCCTATTAGATATGATCTGTAATTTTCAAGCACATATAATTTGTACTTTCCTTGAAAGATAATTACAGTAACACAGTGGAAATTCAAGAATCTTTCATTTCTACACAAATCATAAATTATAGTTATTATATAACATAGTGTAGTTATCAGTGCAGATCTATGAATGCTAGAAAAAGGTTAACCATTAATTGTTTCCTGTCTAAAAGATAATTTGTAAGTAATCTGATGATCTGATAAAGTTGTGGAAACAGTGCAGAGGTGTGGCACGGTGCCTCTCATAATACTGTGAGGTTTGGCAAACTGTCAGGCATGTTATCACAAGCAGCTGCTGTAGCGCTTCATATAACCACGCTTGCACTTTTCCACTGAACTGAACCAACATTTTATTTTATGGTTTGTCTTTCCGGCTGTGCCTCACAACATGCAAATAAAGCTTAAGCAACAGTGGCAGTGTTTCTCTTACATTCCAAACGAGAACATCTCAGTGCATCGCCTCTTCTGTTTGAGCTCAAAGCAGGGAACCTGCAGGATGCTGAAGAAGCTGTATCCCACCATACTGGAAATGGTATCATTGACTGAAAGAAGGCACTGTCGAAACCTGGTGAGAGGCAGGGGAAGAACAACCTAAGGTCAGGCAACAGTCCAATCAAAACTAACACACACATGGTGGGTAAATTCCCTTGACTGCTGCCTCACTTTGTCTGCACCTTTGTGTAGTCCAACAGTGTGAGGACAGATAACCTTTTAGCTGGGAGGGGAATTCTGTCAGTTACATGTGCATAAACACCAAGACTGAGAAGACGAACATATTACATATGCACCTGTCACCACTAGATAATGTAGTGGTGATGGAATGCCCTGCAAACATAAAAATAGCGAACAGCATGTTCGCTCTTGACATCTAAAGTGTACCCGCAGGGCTGACTGCAGTGTATTTATTACTCCCGAATGAATAGCTGTATCATACGGCCTCAGGTTCCTCTACTTAAATCAGTTTACCTTTATTGGCTTAGTGACAAAACAGCATTCCAGAGAGGTGCACACTTTCATTAGCAAAAAGTATAAGGTTTAAACTATCAGAACGCTTAAAAATTCAGGCTTGGAGCAGATCTATCCTTACTTGACCGTCCATGCTAACAAAAGTATTACAGGAACAGGTTGAGGGAGGTGTGAATTACTTGCAGGAGTTTCCCTGGAGGCGATAAGTATCTGAAATCCCGACTCAGTGTTAGATACCCGGGTGTGCGTTCTGGAGCTCACCTTTGGTCACAGTCACAGTGTGAGACGGTGAAGAATTTGGAGTTGAAGACTCCATAATTCGCAGTGAAGGATGGGATGATATGCTGGCAGTGGTCGTGCTCACGGCAGCATCGATCTGCACTCTCAAACATCCCTGTGCAGGAGGACGAGATTTGAGGACATATCAAAAGACAGTTTGCATGGGACCAGAGATCACTTAACTGATTTAGAATCAAGTCTCCTAATTTGAAAATTAAAAATGTATGGGTTGTAAAACCAAGATTTAATGAACCAACTCAGACACATCTTTTTAACATGACAGCCATATAAATGACTTTATAACAGACTTTTTTTTATGACGTACTTCATTTTTCTTGAAATTTCTGCAATAACTGTACCCACCAGCTCCACATAACTGAAATAATGTCCAAAAAATGTCAAATTTAAAATTCCTAAGACACTTTGCGGCATGTTTTCTACACCAAAATTGTCTCAAAAAGGTATTTGTGACTGAAACATTGATACTTTTTTACTAAATCAATGCAGGGGAGATAAAAGTGTGCAGGAACTGACTTTTTCATTTCTCTTTGAAATGGATTTTTGGTTCCCTGCACCATAAAAGATACCAGGCATGTGGTTTTGCATTCTACTCATGCTTTTTACATCAAATTTTGATATTAATTCTGTTAAGTTTAATTAAATTTAATACAACTTACTCTTAAAAGTTGTCTTTATATATTTTTATCTACAACATTAGGTCACTCAAACATATCAAATGCAAGTGATGTTTGTCCAGTATGCTTATGTCTGACTTCAGAATTCTACTCACCACAGTGAAGTTTATTGTTATTATAAATGTATGCATAATAAATACCTAATAATATTTGTATGTCCTTTGGTATTAAGCTCCAGTATGTCTAGGAGGTGCTTCTGAGGTTACAGGTGGATTTTAAGGAAGTAGCCTTCAGTTGAAACGGGCCCCTAAAAATCCCCTCAGGTCTGTATTTTACATTCTTTCAGAAAGCCCAGACTTCCTCTGGCTGTTCACATTATGTAATACGTCATATGGAAGTGACACTTTGAGGTCTGCACCCATTAATCTTCCTCCTCCTTCTTCTCTGACTGCTCATGTCCTCCTTTACCCGAAACAGGCCCACACAATGGGGGGGAAGCACAAAATATAGGCTAACGAAATCAGTGGTGGAAAGTAAACTAAGTACATTTACTCAGATACTGGTTTGGTCATACTTTACTGAATATCAATACTTTCTTCACTCATACGCTACTCCACTCTAATTCCAGAAAAACTCAACTACTTTTCACTCAACAACATTTGTTTGATCATTTTAATTCCTAGTAACTTTGCAGATTCAGATTTATAACGCAATATGTCGCTCATTCTTGAGAACTGGAACAAAACCATGTTTTGAGGGGGTTTTGATTTGTACTCTTCAATTATGCTGGAAAATATGTTATTAAACCATGTAGCCGCCTAGTGATTATTTTTTTTAATTAAATGTAGATGTCAACTCTGTCAGATGGAGTGTTTGAACAGTATCCCGCCTTTCTCTGAAACCAGGAAGTGAGACAAGTGTCCCCATGGTACAGTTAACCCTTTTTATGCCTGATTAACTTTACAACTTTAAACTGCCAACATTTTCATTAAAAAAAAGATTTTAAAACAAAGATGTTTATAAGAGCACATTTTAACACCTATGTTATCAGTAGGTATTGTTAGTTTCAGATTTTTAAGGTTTTTAACACATTTTTAAATTGTTGGAAGTTGTGAATTCCTCTTCTGTGACAAGGGTGTTTTCTGACACAGCTCAAGTTTAGAAATTTAAAAATGATCAGAGCAAACCAAGACATTTCATAATTCTTTCATATTATATAAACATACACTAATATATATTATATATATATATATATATATATATATATGTATATATTATATATAGTGTATATAGTTGTACAAATATATATATATATATATAACCCTAAAATAATTTTAAAAGGAATTAAAGTGTTGGTTTTAATCATTTCAAGCCTCTCTTTATGAGCTGCAACATTAAAGTAATACACACATCAATGCATCAGTTTAATAGTGCTTTATTTTTGATGCAGTGTGTTTGTACTTTTACTTAGGTAACATTTTGAATGCATGACTTCAAGTATTTCTACACGGTGTAGTGCTACTTTTACTTAAGTAAAGGATCACCGTACATCTTCTACCACTGAATGAAATCAAAGTGTTTCCATCCTCACCTAACTCATCGTATCTGTGCGCTCTGCTTCCAGTGCCGCACCACAAAGTCCCTGGAAATATCCAGGAGCGTTTCCTCCGAACTTTCTCCTCTGTCCCATCGCTGGTTGTGCGTCCTGGCGCGCTGGAGGAGACGAGCGCGCAGGGAGCCTCCGGTGCCAACAGTACACTGATGTTAAACCTCTCGGTGATTTCTTCATCCAGCGCGCCGCTTCTGTCGCAAAGAGCTCTGTACCTGTCTGTGACCGGTGGATCGGTATTTACTTCGCATGTCACCAGGCGAATGTCCTGTGACCACATGGACAGGTACAAGGAGCACACTCCGGCTGCGTCCTCACGCAGAAACGTGACGCGCGTCAGTCCGTCTTCAGCAGGACTCGAGCTGAGACAGGAGAGACCTGATCCGATTACATTTCGTGCCTTTGATAAAATGACCGATGATACGGCGAAAAGAACCTGTAGAATGAATCTGTTTTGCATCTCAGTGCAAAATGAGTGTATAATCAGTCGAATTAAAAGTTAAATTAATGTCTAAATGAAGGAAATATTACACATTAATTGTAGCATCAGTGTATCTCAGGACCAGCCGGCTTAAATGCGTCTGTCCCTACTGAAGGAAGGCATGCGTGCCTCCGGCGTAAACGGTTTTCTCATTGGTCTGCCTATTTGGAGGCTCGTCAGAAATATGACACTCCTCAGTTTGTGGGTTTGTCTGTTGGGGGGTGTGTGGTCCGACTCAGACACGTGTTTCGTTACTCTACCATTTAGGCAAAACGGTATTGGTTTTTAATTCCGAGTTTGAAAATAATCAGTGTCCATAGTCCCGAGAGTGACGCATGGCTGATCTTGTGCATCTGATCAACCTATAGCAAACGGCCCGTGTCGCCACCGAGATCTGGGACAAAAGCTGCAGCTGTCTAAACCTGTGGGAGTTTCAGGCAGGTGCTGAATAATGGGACAAACATCCGTGGCAAAGGTGTGGCAAAATAAAATGCAGAAATTCTAACCTAAGATATTGTTTGGATTCCAACGACTGGGTTGCACCTTCAAACCTGATTAAACCATGATTTTCCTCTTAAAGTATGTTGCACCAAACTTTATAGCTTTAAAATGAGAAAGATTAGGTTTAAACCTCTCTTTAAACCTCAGTTGAGTTTTAATAATGAACCAAGGTTGAATTTAATTATCTTGCACCAAAATTAAACTCCAATTAACAGTTTAACAGGTGTCACACTGCATTTGATGACCACATTAACACTGTAATGTGTCTTATAACTTGTCACTGGTTCGAGTCTCATGTGTTGATCACAGTTGTGATTAAAGGTTTCGAATGGGCCGCAGCAGATTTTCAGATTTCAAAATTAGGCGTGGCATTCTTAAGTTTGGGATGGCTGATCTCACTTACAATATATCTGCTCCCTTTTCCTCAGGCATATCTCGACTCTAATAAGTCCTTACACACATGAGGCTTGTCAGTTTTCATTATATTTTATTGATCTGTGTAAACTCTCTGCAAAATCTTTACATGCAAAGTTATTTGCAAACATACATATTTCCAGTGCATGCACTATCTATGTACAAATACAGAGATAAACCAAGAAACATTCCACTGGACTGGCAGAATCAAGTAGAAGACAGCTATAGGTTTAGCTCAGAGAGAAGCCTGTTTAAAAATAAAACTATTGATTATAATTTATGTTGATCGTCGTCTGACGATCGCTGTAGCTGAAGTAGCACAACGTAGGACAGTGTGTGATGCTACCGGTGGGTGTTTGAATCGCTGCCACAGGGCTGTGCAGAGAAAACAAGACACTGGAGGATTTAAATGTGTATGTACAGAAAGTCTCATTCAAAGAGTGAGATTCACCTCGACGTCTGCTACTGATAGAGTTGTTTTCATGTGCTCAGTTGATTATCAGTCTATCTTGTGGATGCTATCAGATCAGATTACAACATAGTCACCATAGTCATGCAGAATATGGCCTCTTGTATATAAAGTATTAACAGGAATGTTATGGGGAAAAAGTGTAAACATTTATGGAATTACAATAGCATTAATTTCTTACAAAGAATATATATCTTGAACCACAAGACATTTCATGCATAGGATTTTTTGTTTTCGTCTGTTTTGACATTGGAATAACTTGCAAACAGCGGTATAAATTGAGGTCATTCCACTTTGTGAGGTGTGCTTTCCTTGGTTTGCTGTGATTAGTGAACAAACACACACTAAAGCCTTGAATGACTGGGGTGTGGCAGGAGGGGGAAAAGAGCCCTGCTTTGTGCAAAGGGTGCGTTTGGGGTAAAAGCGGGCCACGACTGCCCCAGGCACACCAGAGTCACGAGCACAGTGCATGCAGGTAAAGCTGCACATACTTATGACATAAGCTGTTCAAACTTCTCTCTCTCTCTCTTTGTCGAGTGGAGCAGCCACGTTTTGTTAAGGAAAACCTGTAGAGAGACCTGGCCGTGTGCGTTCAGTGTAAACACTACAGTAGAAAACCTCTGAGGTGTCAGAGTGAACCGCGAGCTTCAGACGAGCAGAGGTAGCAGGAGGAAAATCTTTTTTTTTTTTTTTCCTGCCAATTCTAACTAAGAAAGAAAACAATGTTTGCTTTTCAGTTCCTCTAATCACAGTTAATACTTCCAACAAATCAGGATTCACAGCTTGACTAACTGTACATAAAAACTCCTAATGTTTAACAAGGTGTGCTCTAATTTTAAATCACAAATTAACAGCAACTGATGAAAGATTCATCTAGCTCATGGTCCACTGACTTTATGAATCATCTGTATATCAGATGCCTATCCTAACCTGAGCAATGTATCAGTATGTAAACATTTCTTCATGGAAATATACAATATGTTCAGGACAGTGGGCACAGTTGAAATATTTGAAGGTGCAGCTGCTGCGTGTTTTCTTATGTCTGTGGCTTGGCATGCTTATACAGTTCAAGTTTTACACTACAGCATTATGAAATCACACAAGAGATTTAAAACAAAAAAGAACACCCTTATGGTCTAATGGATTTCAGGCATGAGCTCATTTGAGGATTTCGTGACTTTTCGAACGATGCCATAACATATTGCTTTTCTTGTCCTGTGCCAGTGCAATTCAAACTTCATTTTCTTTCAGCAAAGAATGCGTCAAGTTCAGCACACTACATAACATCAGCGACAGGCATGATGGTCCTTGTGCAGCTGACGGATGTCTTGGTTACATTAGTGAAATCTCTAATTCATTTATGCCATGATTTGTCCCAGAGGCAGATTAAGTATCAGCACAGGCAGAGAAACTGTTAATAAGAGGACAGAGATATACATCAGGGGACAGGATGTGAGTAAGCCTGTGTGATGGTCAGGTAGTGAAAGAATAGATTAAACAATAAAAGGGTGTTTCTACAACTACAGGCGTTTTTAAGTCCCAGCAGTTAAAATTTGTCATATGATTCTTGATAAATATATACACAGTGTTACTACACATCTTGACATAAAAAATAATTGTCTCACGACTGTGGCGTTCAATGTTCAGATGGTAAAATGTAGAGCTGCACAATTTATCGCAGTACCATTGAAACTGCAATTTGGGTAAGTGCGATATCCAAATCGCAGAACCAAAACCAGATCACAAATTTTTGAAAAAGAAAAAATGTGTGAGAAAACAGCATTATAATGACGCACAATGATGTTTATGTTACTGTTGAATTGATGTTTATTAGATGCTCAGAGTCAAAGCTAGCATAAAAGACCTTGCTAGTTGCCATTTATCTGAAAAATGAGCAAAAACGTAATTTCCACAACATGTCTTTACTGCAGCAGTTTTATGTGTTGCAGCCTTGTGTTGCGGTAGAGACAGTTTCAAGTTAAACAAATGGTAAATGTAGTGTTCTTCAACCTGGAGCCAAATTTCCAATGTTTTTGTGTCTAAGTGAGCAATGTGGACAATCATTTTGGAAACTGGTCCAGTATTGTGCGAGACTTCAATGTAATTCAGCTAATGTAAACATAACTTACTGATAAAGATGACATTACCATTTAACATTAACATTGTGTCCTTACCAACACAATATGCCATTAATGCTTTATTTTAGTTATTAATTTATGTCTTTCATGTCTATCAATACAATTGACATCTAAAGTTACTGTCTAAATTTGAGAAAATAATGAAATCCCCTTTTTTTTAATTTCAGCACTTACAGTGATGCATTTAAATGTCTTAAAATTATGTAGAAAAGAAAAAAAAAAGTTTGTCCTGACACTATGGTAAGGACAAATGTATAAGAATAACTAGTGAAAACCATGAAAAAAACATTTTCCAGATTAAAATCCTACGACAACGACTATTTGCAAGTTTGGGTATCTATTTATATTTATTACAACCTCTGATGTTTAAAATTAAAAGTTATAGAGGTTAAGTTTAACTAATTTTGGAGAGTCAACAATGTCTTGTAGTTGCAGAAACACCCAAAAATGACAAAAAGTGCATTAGGAGATGAATGCAAACCAAGTTTGAAGGAAAGGGAGGTTTTAGCTCATGCTGTACAGGGTTAATCACTCGCAGTGTGATTCTCATTATACAAGGTGTGCCAACGCTCAATCTTCTTGTCCTTGTTCTTCAGACACTCATACCAGTGCTTCAGCCGCTCTCCCTTGGCAGTGATACCCAGCTGACACCCACCTGTCGGGGAGGAAATGAGGTGTGAAAGGCAGGTGGTGAGCAGGTGAGAACTTCAGTTTTACTTAATTAAGGCAACGACACTTGTCAAACATTTACCAATGTAGTCGTTGGACTTCCCGATATCGTAATCCCACACAGAGATATCTAAAGTCTTCTTGGCCAGTTCACTGTGTTTGATGTCGTAGCTGAATTCCTGAAATTTCATCAAGACGTTAATTATTTCCAAGACTATTTCCCAACTGTTTTTCCACACAGAAGATGCAAAGAATATAATCAGAGTTACTCAATAATAATTTGGAGATTAGGGGTTTCACTATGGGAGTATTTCTAGTGTATTATAATGCATTCATAATAGGTGATGACATCCTGTTGATCCTGTTGCTGATCCCTCTAAGTCGATCACCTGATTGACACACACCTGTGCTGATTGGTGGGCTGAGTCTACGTAGGCCGGCCCTTTTGTTCAGCTCTCTATCACCTCATCAGCTGCAGCAGCACCACACCAAGGTGTTCTTTTCAGTTTTCATCCATTTATTTCAATAAACTTAAATGTAGTAAACTTCTCTCCTGGTCTTATGTCCTTATTTTGTTCAGTGTTTGAGCCAGCTCACAAGCTAAACAAGCATAAACACTGTTCAGTAAAAGTGAATTGCTGAATATGTTGATACTGTCAGTTGGTTACTGGCAGGTTTTAAAACAATAAACATAGCTGCTCAGTACTTACACCTGCCAGCGAACTCCTCTTGTCCTCATAAATGTTCTATGTCATCATAAATGTTCTGTGCTAAATCTAAAATCACCCCAAGCATCGTTTTCTGCATACGTTCTGTTAAAAATGTTTCCATATCTGTGCATATCTGTAAATACGAATATATCTGTGTCAGACCCAATCAGGTGTTTATTGGGGCTCTAGTTATAAAGCATTATTAATGCATTATAATTCACTATGAATGCCCTGCATAGACCATCAGTTTTTCCCAAAGCCCAAGGAGACGTTCTAACATGTCTTGTTTTTCCCACAACCCAAAGATATTCAGTTTACTGTCATAGAGGAGTAAAGAAACCAGAAAATGTTCACATCTAAGAAGCTGGAATCTGAGAATTTTTACTCTTTTTTTCTTATAAAGTTACTCAAACCGATTAATCGATGATCAAAATAGTTAGTGATTAGTTAAATTATCAATTACTAATCAATTAATTGCTGCAGCTCTACTAACAAACCTCATTAAACTCTGGGTTTAAGGTCCTCTTCTTGATTTGTGTTTTGCACTTGCCCTTCTTCCCCATGTCAGGTTTCAGACATCTGTGAATTGTACACGTATAGAAGTTAATTTATGTGGTTTCTAGAGTCATGCCTTCACAACCTCCTCATTCTGCTCTACCTACATTTTGACATATGGGTCAGAGTAGCCGTTAGCATCCATGGCAGCCAGGTGAACGCAGCGCACGACACCCACGATGAGACGGTTCGTCTGGGAGCTGTACATGAGGGACATTAGGATCCGACCGCGCTCCTCCACTTCCGCACCATCTTTCGGTGGCTAAAACAGAGCAGAAGTGGGAAAATATACCTCAGTGGGATTCATGATGAGATTTGTGTGAACTTCTGTAGGAATCTGCCCTGTTTAGACATGCTTGGAAATAAAAGCATTGCCTCATCTTCGTAGAGAGCGATGCCCCTGGCACCCCCAGCTGTTGCAGTTCTCTTCGTCTGTGAGGAGATTACAGCAGGTCAATAACAGATTCAGACAAGGAGAACAAAACATTGTTTGAAAGTCACTGAGTTTTTCGCTCACCGGGACGACTCTCTCGAGGCACACATTGAAGTTTTTCTTCTGGTTCATCTTCAGTTTCTTCAGTGCCACTCGGGTTTCCCCAATAAACTCATTATGCCCGAACTTGTCCTCATCACAGACAGACAGCCTGTGCAAATCAAAAGAGGATCATAATCATACAGACCTGTTTGACATTCAACTAAGAGCAGATTGAGCTTGAAACATGAATACAGGCCTTTTGTAGATAAGAGAGTGATTTAAGCTCACCTGAGGGTCTTACGCTGCATGTCCTCATCTGTCAGGCCGTGGTAGGTGAGAGTCTCATTCCACGCAGGGTTGCGGGTGTTTCTCAGGGTCTTTGTGCGCAGCTTGTTAGACTGATAGATGTGGGGGCAGATCAGGGCAAGGAAATGGAAATATCTCGAGGCAAGTTACCACTACACAAGATCTCAAACATCTGTGGTTTGTGCAGTTTTTATCGCATGCATCTGCATGGTGCCATTTCTAATCAAAACGTGCTGTTGCAACTGAGACCTGCCCCATTTTCCACTATAACAGACAACCCAAAGTCCAAAAAGTAGGGATGTTGTCTAAAAGGTACATTTAAAAAAAATGCAATGATTTGCAAAAACTTTTCAACCCATATTCAACTGAATACAATACTAAGATAAGATATTTAATGTTCAAACTGATAAATTTTATTGTTTTTTTAATGAATGTAGACTCGTTCTGAATTTGATGCCTGTAACGCGTTTCAAAGTTTGATTGAAAGTGAAATTCTTTTCCATTCCTGCTTGATATATAACTTAAGGAGTTCAGCAGACCAGAGTCTCCATCATATTTTGTGCTTCATAATGCCCCACATATTTTAAATGTTAGACGGGTCTGGACTGCAGGCAGGTCAGTCTAGTACCTGAACTCTTTTCATATGAAGCCACGCTGTTGCAGCTCACGCAGAATGTGTCTTGGCATTGTCTTGCTGAAATAAGCAGGAAAAAGTCGTCATCTGGATGGCAGCATATATTGCACCAAAACCTGTATGTGCCTTTCAGAATTAATGGGGCCTTCACAGGTGTGACAGTTAGCCATGATGCCTTGGGTATTAACACACCCCCATGCCATCACAGATGGCTTTTGAAGTTAGCACCGGTCCTTTTCTTCTTAACCCCAGAGGACACAACATCCATAATTTCCAAAAACAATCTGAAATGTGGACACGTTGGGTTACAGCACGCTTTAGCACTTTGAGTCAGTCCATCTCAGACAACCTCAGCCCGGAGAAGTCAGCGACGTTCTGATGTTGTTGAACAACGGTGTTGCAAAGTGTTCCCGACCCATGTGGTATGCTTTATACAATTATGCCACATCAGTGGTTTTCAGCCTTGTCCCTTAAGTACAGAGTCTCTCTGGATTCTCTGAATCTTTTAATGATATTATGGATTATAAATGGTGAAATCCCTAAATTTCTTGCAGTTTTCTGTTGAGAAACGTGACGTTTGTCTGCATAGTTTTGAGGTGAATGTCACCCCATCCATGCTTGTGGATGACTGAGTCTTTCAAGGATGCCCCTTTAACACCCAAATATGATACTGTCACCTGTTACAAATTCCTTTGTACTGTATTCAGTTGAAAATAAGTTGAAAAAGATTTGCAAATCCTTGCATTCTGTTCTTATTTACATTTAACACACTCCAAACTTTTTAAAATCAGGCTTGTAATATAATTACACTACACTAGAAATGTACAGTCACTACAACTAATCTATCAATATCATTTTCAAGCTATCATCCCCATCCACTTTTAGGATTTTGTCAATTCAAACCACAGGGTGTCAGGCTTGAGCTAGCAGAAAGGCCTCTCATCAAACAAGGGGATCTAAAGTCACCTCCCTTCCTTTTTCTGCTTAGTAGGGTATTAAGGCAATAAATCTTTTAAAAGAAGTAAAAGCTTAATGTAGGAAAGGCGTGTCTCTTACCTTACTAGCCCCTGGCAGCAGATGAAGCTTGACATAAGGATCTGCCAGTCCGTTTGAGTCCATGGGCTTCAGTCCCTGAGGAGAAATGGAGCACCATGTCCATCACATCATCATGCGCAGCCGAGAGCAATTAAGCCAAAGTGCCATTCAGGAGCATTTTAACATAAACCACTTGATTGTAATTGTCCCTTTGTGTGAGAGAATGAGGAGAATAGCAGTACCTTTGCTTTGAGGATGCTACAGATGAGGCTGTTGCTTTCCTGTTCATAGAGCAGACTGAACTCTAGAGAGCCCAGAGTGGCTGAAAGACACCCAGATCAGTCATTACATTAGACTATGGAGAGACAGCAAGTCTGCTTTTGAATATTAAGAGTACAAATACAAGGAAAATACTCTTGTAATTAAACAACAAGGCTCAACTTGTGAACAGAAGTGAGAGTAAGTATCAGCCCAGATAGGACAGAAAGGGTGGGGAAAAAAAATGTGCGAACAAGCCTTCTTTTTACCTTAAGTAAACAACAGAAAAATCTCATTACAAAGCAGGGGCATATAATATGAAAGAATCAAATAAACACTCAACTCTCAAAGGAAGACATTCAGAAAATAGGTTCTGGGTAAGGAAAAAAAAAGAGTGAGTGAAGGAGTGAAATGCTGCCCACACACATTTTCTTTGGAGGAGTTTCATGGCTAGTTGGGGGAGAAAATTATCAAATGTCATTTCTTAATTTTTCTTTCATAACTGTTAACTTCTCTGGGATGAGATTCACCACCGACTTGCTGCTCCAAAGACGCTAAGAGTCTGCAGCCATGCCAGCAGCTCTGCAAGGCTATACAGTACATTGGCACAGCAGTGCTTTGAACCAAGTCAGTCTGCTAACATGCTCACAATGATAATGCTAATGTGCCGATGCTCCAATGTTGCACCTGTTCGAGAAGACATTTGTCTGAGAGCCTGTTATCCTAAAAACAAAAGCCCATTGCTCTGAAGGCCCATCTCTCCAAAAAAAACCCAGCTTTGTCCTGCAGCTTTTAGTTCAGTAACTGCCAGCCCCTGTCCATGGTCCTGAATCTGTAAAGGTTTTGCCCTTAATAGGCTATCTTTCTGCCTTACACCAAACAAGCAATTTTACTGTCGCATATAAATTTTGGTGTCGATCGCCATCATCCAAGTCGTTAGATTGATTAGGATTAGCAACTGTGGGGATAGTGTGTATTTTCGGAACAGTGGGTTTTTGATTTCAGTGTAACAGGCTTTCAGGCTAATGGGGCATTTTTAAGACCTTTGGGATTGTTGCTAAATGTTCACCATTTAGCATGTTAGCGTGTTTACATTTGACTTAGCACTAGACACAAATTACAGCCAAGGCTGATGGGAATTTCACCGAAATGTAAATAAATAAGTAAAATTTGAAATGTGACTGTTTGTGAAGTCGGTAAATTTAAGTCTGGACCAACAGACGGACAAACTGGCCGAAGGTAACACGCAGCCACGGCTAAAAATAAGCAGCTAAAGCCATCCACCTTCACATTAATATTGTATATTTGATTGGTTATACATCAAAAGACAATAGCAGACAATAGGTTTGAATTAATGATTGATTGTCAGTAGGGCTATCCCAGACTAAGAGATGTGACCATACAATACGAACATTCAATAATTCGTTCTTTTGTTCCTGTTCAGCGCCATACCAAAACCAGCCCTTGTGATGTGAAAACATCCGATTTTCACACAGTCAGAGGAAGTAAAAGTGTGTGTCCCACTATAGTTTAGTTAGAAAATCCCTGTGCACCGTGTCCAATGCCCTGCATGCTCCACGCTCCTTCACACTGTGAATTGGCACCCTCCTCATTCACTCTCTGTGATCTTTAGCTACAGTCTTTATTGGACAAAGTATATTTGGAGTTGTCAGTAGCAAGAATGCACAATGCTAAACAACCAACCATCAGTGCCTGGGCTTCCTTTAATGACAATCTTCTGAGTACATACACTGGATCATAGACCCTATGTGATTATTGTTCTGCAAATAATACCATGCAGCTATCTTTGCATTTCAAGTTGTCATGTAATCATTTATATATTTTTTCTTATTCTTCTTTTCTCCCTCATGATTTCTTTATGTTATCCTCCATTTTGATCCACTAAGGCCAACTGTTGGGTGATTAGGTTACTGCCAGGGGTTGGTGGTGGGGTTAATTGTAGTTTATTTGTTTGACTATATTTTTATTACCCCTGATTAAACAATAAAAAAAATGATAATTAAAAAAACCAAACATGCCCAATCAAATTCTATATTACTTTTGCATATATATCACTTTTATTAAACTGAAACAGCCAGGACATTTCGATCAAGAATCCTGAATAAGTTATAACCACTGAAGTCTCACCAGTCTCACCATCACATCTCCATAGTGAACCAGCTCATGAAACCATTGCTATTTCTGCCATTTTCACTCCCAACACTGGGGATTGGGTCAAACACAAGGGGAATCTATATCCTGTTAGCCCCGTTGTATCTGAAATTATTTGCACAGCTCCGTATTCCCGGACCTCAATAAAATAAATTAACACCCAATCCCCCAGAGAGAGAATAAAGGCCGCTTGGCGCTCCAGGCGCAGAACATGAATGGCATGGCACCATTCTCATCATGAAAATGGGATATGGGATATATGGGGGAAAAAAAAAACTCTACGATCACACAGCTTATGTATCAGTATTGATTGAGAGATTCACATCTTCCTCTGCTTTAGTTCCTCGGATATTGATTATCATGCTTCCATAACAAATGGTGCTTATCATTTTCATTTTCCAACCAGCTCGGTAGACGCAGCCAGAATGATACTTTGCTAGGACTATTGGGTAATTTATAGATATGAATTATTACCAGCAGACTAAAAGGCAGAAATCAAGAATCAACATGGTATGACTCAGAATCCCTGAGGGGAGTAGAGATGCTGCCAAATGAAGGTAATCTATGGCCAATACTGTGTGCTGCGTGACTGACAATATGCTTTGCTTTATTAAGAAAAAAAAACCCATCTGGTGCCATTTACCTGAAAAGAAATGCCAAACTGTACATGAGGGGAAAAAAACGCAACACATCAGCCACCTTACTCCATGAGAAGACAGCAGATGGTGTACTCACTGGCTTCATCAGAGTCATAGTCGTTGGCTTCCTCCTCCTCCTCAGCTGGGGGAGGTTGCTGTCGGGCGGGGGGAGCGCTGTAAGCAGCGGGCTGCCTCCTGTCGACTGCGGGAGGCGCTCTCTGCTCTGGAGGAGCTGCACCAGAGGAGTAGGCACCTCCATCTCCTGCCACTGAACCTGCAACCACATTCAATCATCTGAGGCTGCACACAATAACACCACTGGGGATGCAATATGTGGTCAAAGGGATAGTTTTGATTATTTGTTTTGATTATTTGATGTAGGGTTGGATGAGATATTCATCCACAGCCAGCGTATTGTATCCAGTAGATGGTAGTTGGCATGCTTCCAGTTTGGAGGAGCACAAATTGGCACCAGTAAGGAAGCTATGCGATGAACTGCTGTGGAAAGGGTCAGTGACAAGAGGTATTTTAGCCACTTAAAAAAGGTGTACCTCGCAATATTGATATGAGTTTAAATGTGCAATATATTTAGAATATATTCACTGCTTCACTTTGCCATCAGACAACCTTTTCCGCTGGGAAACTATGTTTATATAAGCCAAATATTGCTCTCTCCAAACCAACCAAACTCCAAAGGCAAAATTAATCATTTTACCTTACAGAACACAGGAGTTGCTGGGCCACCGCTGCCTCGACTGGTTAGTTTGTTTGTACTGTTGTGTGACTTCAGTGGTTTAAAAAGAAAGTCTGGATTCACAGAAGTTGCACAATAACACAAACTAACAGATCAAGGCAGCGGTAGTTGCGTTATGTGAGGGAAAATTACTGATTTTGGGTATGAAGTTTGGCTGGTTTGGAGACAGGGATATTTGGCTTGAATAACAGAGGTTTCCCATCAGAAAAGGCTATCTGACAGCAAAGTAAAGTGGAGAAAATATTCTGAATATAGCACACAACTGCCAACTGACATCCACTGAAGGTAAAACACTGACTATCGATAAGTACGCCATACAGCCCCACTTCAAATAATCCGAACGTTTCTGGACTCTTCATAAGAGCATTGTGCCGCAGCTGTCTCTCACCCTGCTGGGCCAGTGTGGCCGATGCAGCAGGCTGTGGTCTGGAGCTCTGGACGGACACCATCTTCTTCATCACCACCGGGCTGCCCTGCCCTGCCTCCTCAGGGCCCGCCCCACCCGTGGCCATGCGCACAACTGACGGTTTAGGGGCCACAGGTGGGTAACCAGCACGGCCTTGTGGTTCCGGCCCTAAAAATAAGTGTGGACAGCATAATACAGTAAATGCACAGACACACACTATACATAAGGGAGACATGCATAATCACACCACTTCAGGCTCCTACTGCAGTGGAATCTGTAATACTCCCTAGTCTCTCTGGATACTTTTGATGTTGCAGCTTTTTCGTTGCAAAGGCATTGACCTACATACACTACAACAAGCTGTGGCAACCCACTACTGTACATGCGGCAGCTATATGGACTGCCTGTCTGCACGAGCTCCCCTTTTCTCTTTTATAGTGAAATCACATTGCTCAGGTAATCACGCTGAAAGTGTGAAATGATACAATGCGACCCATCATGCCAGCACCACCTGGAGGCTCATCCCGTGTCACAGCATGCACCTTCCGACAGCTTAATTGAGCTCTTCATCCCCCTCTTCTGCAACAGTGGGCGGTGCTGCCAAATTTGGGAAGCAGATAAAAGGCTTGATGGTTTAGAAAAGAGCAACGAGAGGCGGGGCTGCAAGAGGACCTGTGTGCAGATGCTGAACTAATGAGATTGAAGATGGTGTTTGTTTTGACTTGTCTACCTATCTGGCCAAAACTGTAATTACCAATTACAAGAAATTTAAACAGGGATAGCACCCCATATATTGGTGTTCTCCAGTGGGTGTGAGATATTGGTACCGATGACAATGTTGGTACTGCTAATTTGATATCTAGGTGGGTGGGGACCTAAAATAGTTAACCAGCTGGAGGAGCAATGTACCATCTGTGATTTGCACTCCCTTCGTGACTCCTTCAATTATATGTGGTGTCATGATTCGAGTCATGGGCTACCAATACTAAGGGTCCTATTTAGACGATCCATAGTGCAAGTGCGTGGTGCATGGGCATTTAAGGCGTGTCCAGCTCCACTTTGCTATTTAGACGGCACACAATCTTGGTGCAAAGTAAGGCACAAAGTGGTTGTATTAAGTCAAATAATCACAGGTGTGTTTTGGACTTAAAATGAATGAATCCAATGAGAGCATCATCTCCAATTCCCTTTAAGAGAGCCAGGTGTGCCTGCATGTAGTCTCATCTCATCTTACTGCCTGAATGATACATCCTTTAAATAGCAGGTTTTTGTTGGTTGATGGCACAGTTGCTTTCTGCTGCCTCCACATAGCAATGCACCAGCAAGGCACCTGACCACACCTCATGTTAAGACCAACACACCCATGGGCGCATAGATGGGCGCAAGTACATTTGGTACCTACACAAGGTGGGTACTGGAAAAATGACAACAGCATTGGGCAGAAAATACCTAGCCTAACTGTCTAGCACTTTCCGACTCACCTTCCTTGCTAGCTTTGCATGAGGAATACAAATTTTACAGCATGCTGAGTCTCGAATGGTGAAAAATGACACTTGCAGATGCAAATGAATGAAATACAATTTTGAGAGATAGAACAATTTGCACAATAGCTGTATTATTATTTAGTTTACTTCCTTCCACAATAGGTAAAGAGAATTCAAATTTTAGTTCAAACAACAGGTAACACAGATGAGAAAAATGAAATCTCAGAGGCAGCTCTGGGAGTTTGGCAGATGCCTTTTTAAAGATTTCTACATATTGGAAGGTTGCCTGAAACCTGCTGCTCAGAGGCAGCTGGAGTCACTCTGACTCAGACCTTAGAGAGAGATAATGTAAACCATTTGTTTGCGAACACAATCTAACAGCTTTTTAAAAGTGGTGCAAAGGATCTGCACTTCAGTTCAGGTAAAAATTCAGAATGGCTGAAAAAGACTGCAGATTAAAGCTGAAGGGGTGACTCTTGGCTGTGTCTACCTGGTGGTGGTGCTTGTGGTTGGGTTACTGCCTCCCTAGGGTCAGAGGCTGGTGGTGCCTCCCTGGTTTCAGAGGCTGGTGGCCCCTGGGGCTCTGCTGCACCCTGGGTACTTGCTGTCTCTTTTGGTTTAGATAAGGGCATGGGTGATGGCAGGAAATGCTTAGGAAAACCTTTAAAGAACCAGGCACCAGACCTCTTCCACACCTGAGAAAACAGAAGAAAATGTATGTGTCACGGGCTTTTCAACACACAATCTAGTTCTTTAATTTGGTCACAATTGTAAAGATGTGAAAAGCACTAACCTCTCTTTGTTCTCTGCAGATCTTGCATAGCCACACAGCGCGTGGCCGACTGCTACACTGTGTACCACACTTGGTACACATGTTCTACACGACAGGAGAAAATAGAGATTTCCAGCTGCTCGACATTTACAATGCTATTACAAGTGCACAGCCCATAGACCATGACCTATTATGTTTTGTCAACTTTTGTGTGAACTGCAGCAGAGGAGAGTGTCTGACTCATTGCCTACCTTTTTGCAGTCCTCACACACCACTGAGCTGACCCCAGGTGAGCCCAGCTGCTCCCCACACAGCAAACAGCGGGACATTCCATCGCCGCACACGGTCTTCTTCATGTCGTCCAGGCGGTTTATCAAGCGCCTGCAGCAGCACAGGGTGAGATCTTACTTAAAATGTCACCGTTCATTATCCCAGGTCCAAAATATATGCATGCAATCAGTCTCAGCAGGTGATTTTGTGTTTATATGCACATATTTTGGAGAAACCACTGCATGTTTTACGATCTCTCACCCAATTCTCTCCTGCTCCATGGCCTCCATTTTCTCAGCACGGGCGATCACACTGTTTATAATCTCTTTCTCTTCATCTGTCAGGTCTGGACCTGGACCAGGGCCTGGCTGCATGGTCCAGTTGCCCCTGTCAGCCAAACATATTCTCCAGCTGAGGTTACACTGCTTCTGTGATTTTACTAAATGATATCTAATCAACACATTTGCATGCACGCTTCATGTTCAGTGTTTGGACAAACGGAGCATACACAATGAATGAATGAATGTGCATTTACGGCATCAACGCATTGCACTGCTTTCTGGCCATTACAAAGCAGATATATGTGATGCAGATAAGAGAGGTGGAGTAGGAGCTCGTCTACTTACTGCTCTTTATCACTGTGTCACAGATCACACAACAGAGGGATGCAGGTGAAACAAAAAGGGAGCACAGCATAAGGTTGGTGGACTTACAAGAAGGTTAAAGGAACATTATGTAGCATTTGTGCGGGCAAAAATGAGAATAGCAAGTTGAAGCCATAGATGTATATTAAATATAATCAACATATGATCTAGGATTGAAGTCAGTTGTCTGTACATGTGTTAAGCCTGTAATCCTGAAAAGAAAAGCCCACTGCTCTGAAAATACACACTCTGAAACTTGTCTCACTGACTGCCATGTCTCTTTCAACAATATGAAAATGTTCTGACAATCATGCTTACCTAGAATGCATGTTCCTCTGCCTGTCGTTGGACATCCAGCGATCTGAGCTGCTGCTCATCACTGTGTCTGTCATGCCGCACTATCGCAGTCTGCAGGTCTGCGGACAGAAAGACAGACGGAGATGAATTCAGCATTAAATAGTCAAATGTTCTTAAACGGATGTCCTGAAAAAAGCTTTTAATTCGGGCTAGCACTGGAAACATTGTGACTTTAAATTTGGCAGTTCACCAATACACAATTGCCACACAGTGATGCAGGCCTAAATTAGAAGAGTCAGTAGAGTAGAGCTCTAGAGTAGAACTCAATAGAGGGCAACAGATGGTGAAGCACCTACTGCAATGTCAGCACGACTGCAAGATGCAACCAGATTTGAAAAGTTTTTGAATTAAGTTTTTAGTACAACATGGAATAGTTTCCTTATATAGCAGAACATGTTTATATAAGTGTTTCTTACAATCTTACAAGCAACCAGGTGGCTTTACAACAATATACTAGACAAAGAAAGCCACATTTTCTCACAAAACTCACAAAAGCTGAAATTAATAATTAATTAATGAGAATAATTTACACTTGCTGCCTGTTCATCAGTTTGTCGGAGCGTGATGTTTTGGCACAGAGCTGATTAGATCCCCAGTAAGTGAATTTAATTTCAGCAAGTAAGTGATATCTTGTCCAAATTTTCAGTTTTATAACAAATTAAGAATTAAGCGAGTTACTTTGTAATGAAGTCTGCATCTCTCATTTGCTTACTAGGGGAACTTGAAAGCTCCAATATGGCAACTGCACAGATGCATATTAGCAGCAGTCAATGAGGTACAGTCAAGATGGCAGGGATTTATTCACCTCATATCATGCCTAACTTCAGAGGATCATAACATATCCGGCATGGAATTAATCTGCAGATGTTCCAGTTTCAGATGAAGCAAAACCTCTCTATGGATGCCAGTTTTTGAGCCACAACAAAGGCCACGATGGTCATGCATTCTTGTGTGAACACGACCCATCACATGATCCAGACCAGGCCTCCAGGCCAATGAGACTTAACAATAGTGACAACCATAAGTCGTACAAACACTAAAATCGATAAAAATCAGTTACAGTTTTTAGAAAACTTTTTCCCTTCATCTACTTGCTTCCTATGAATCTGCATAATAAGTCTGAAATATCAACAAAATATCAGCCACTAATGGCAATGAAAGCACATTTCCTGGTGCCAGATTTACAGCCTAGTCAGTCCCGTCTCCTCCTGCCAAGCCTGTTATCAAATTCTTTTCACAGACATATTCAAGCGATAAACGGACACAGGAAAACATTGCAAAGACATAACACAAACACAATGGATCTGTAAAATACAAGTGTAAACTGTGCAGACATACAGTGGCTCTAACAGGGGCAGCGTCGCTCAGCGTGAGTGCTGGAAACAAAACAAAGCGTATGACAAAGCAAGCCCTCCTGCACATTAGTGACAGGGTGAAATGACGCCGAGGAGGGTGGTGGTCTGGGTGCTGTAAATTTATATTTGCTCTCCAAACTGGGGGTGGCAAGACCAATTATTTATAGCAGCTTTAACTGAAACATTAAGGAACGTCTTCCAGTTTGTGACTCGACACATTATCAAAGAAACAGATGGTTCCATATAGCAGGAGTGGCTCAATTATGCTACGATACAGCAGCAGCAGGAGGAGGAGGAGGAGGAGGAGGAGGAGGAGGAGGAGGTGAGTATGTACTGACAGGCAGGGATGACTAAGAGTCTTTGTCTCCAGTGTTTCTGATCATTCATGGTGTGTTCAAGGCTTTTATCCAAAGTGATGTCTGCATTTACAGTTTTAACCACTTTAAGCAATACTGGTGGGACTGGGTGTGTTGTCAGGTGTTACGGGGAACAGCTTATAACTTACTGTCGCCCTGCGCGGTGAGATCGGGACTGGATTGTTTGTAGTCCAGAAGAGACTGTTGCCGAGGAGGCTGTGTCATCAGAGTATTTTAAGTACACGATGACAGGAGATAAGCTTTTGCAGTCACTTGTGTGCAAAAACAGGCTGAGAGCAGAGCCCAGCGCTACGATGACAGTCTCAGAAATAAGGGTCCCAAAAGGGTTCTTCCTGAAGGGCTGAGGTTCTACCCAGAACCATTTGCTTCTGAAAAAACTTTTCTGAAGAAGGGGTTTGTCAAGGGTTCTTTGTAAGACTGAGTGTTCCATTAAGAACCTTTTCATCCAAAGAACCCGTTTAGAAGAAAGAATTCTTCAACGATTGTTGACAGCCTGAGTGGTAAAAGATAGAGTTATCTGGATAGACGAAACCCCTGAAATATAAAAGGATTCTTGGTAGACCCCCTTGAAAGGTTCTAGATGAAACCCTTGGAATATAAAACAGTTCTCTGTAGATCCCCCTTAATGGGTTCTAGATGAAACCATCCAGCTATTAAAGGGTTCTCGGTAGATCCCCATTGATGGGTTCTAGATGAAACCCTCCAACTATTAAAGGGTTCTTGATAGATCCCCTTCATCAAGCTCTAGATGAAACCCTTGAAATTGGTTCTCAGTAGAATCCCTGGATGTGTTCTAGATGAAACCTTTGGAATATAAAAGGGTTCTCGTTAAAATGTCCTTGCTGGGTTCTAGATGAAAGCCTTAAACTATAAAAGGGTGTTTGGTAGATCCCCCTTGGTGGGCTCTAGGTGAAAGTGTTGGAATATAAAAGGCTTCTCAGTAGGACTCCCCAGGTGAGTTCTTGGTGGAACCCCCAGAGAAGATTTTGGGTGAAACCATTAAACCATAGAAGGTTTCACTGCAGAACCTAGTGGGTTCTGGGTGGAACCTTTCACAGATGGTTCTAACCCTTTATCTTGGGCTCTACGTAGAACCCCCCTGGTGGAACCTTTATAAGGGTGCTACAAGGGACCAAAAAGGGTTCTCCTATGGGGACAAGCCGAAGAACCCTATGTGGTTCTAGTTAGCACCTGTATTTCTAAGCATGCGGTGAGTTGTCATAGTATCCATGTATGATACACCAGTAGTGTAATTTAATCTCAGAGCGACACAGTTAAGATGATACAAAAGAAGTCAAGAGGAATCACATAGGCGAGCGCCCATGGCAGGGCAGTGTGTGTGTGTGTGTGTGTGTGCGCGTGTGCGTGTGTGTGTGTGTGTGCGTGTGCTCCTGTGCAATTGACTCAGAGCTGCTTCAAGTGTCTGCCAGACAATACATGAAGTGATGCTGCAGCAGCCACAGGCCGGAGGATACGACAGTGTATGTCCTGAGGGGAAGTAGAGGACCAGCGGGCTCTGAAAGGGAGCAACAAGAGGAGGTAAAAGCCTCTCTGGAGCCTGTAATGTCAAGATGTGATGGTGCAGGATCAGAGGAAGAGGAGAGTGCAGGTACTGAGATACAATAAGGAAGCATAATGATGAAGGCTAAAAGGAAAATCAATAAGTTTCACTTCTGTTCGGCTATTCACAGCGGGAAAATCCGGCACTATAGAACCTTGGAGAAAGTGAAAGAGGGAGAGAAAGGGAGGGGTGCACCGCTGTCTCCCTCATTCAGCTGCTCATATTATGCTGCGTAACGCCAGGCTACATACCTTTTGAGCTCTAATCTGTTGCTGCACTGCCTGCGGGATTCACAGAATAACAACAAATTCGCTGTGCTATCAATAGACACTCTGGGTGTGGGCTTCTCCCTCTGATGCTGCTGCCGCCGCCACTGCTGCATCCAGCCAACAGTGGCAACACAGAGTCCTCCGGGAGCATTTGTCTTTTTCCACTTTTCAGCAGCAGTCTGACGTCTCAGACATCACTCTGACTGTACAATACAGATATCGTATACACAGAGGCTCTCAAGCGTGGCCATCCTTCACTTGCCAAAATGAATAATCCCACTTTTGTCTAACATGATTGTCCTGGAGAGGTGGATGGAGGGAGACAGATGGGAGGGGGCAGGCAGGCAGACTCAGGATGGGTAATCACTGACTCAGACAAGTCGTAGCTCTCTGGAGCCGGGGAGAGATGTTACCGCATCACAGGAGCGGACTCTTTGCTGAGGTGACAATCCAATTAGCATTCAGGAGATAGTCTAACAGATCACATACACACTCTTAGAAATAAGATTCTAACTAGAACCTTATATGGTTCATTTGCTTGTCCCCATTGGAGAACCCTTTTCCTGTTCCTTTTATAAAGGTTACACCTGGAACCCTTTGAGGCAGTTCTGTCTAAACCTCAACATAAAGGTTTAAACCAAGAATCAGAACCCCCTATGAGAGGTTCAACAGAGAACCTTCCCATCGTGTAATGGTTCCACCCAGAACACTCTCTGGGCCCTTTTCGACCAACATGGAACCAGCCCTGTCCCTGTTTAAGCACCTAAGGGTTTGGAACATGAAAAGTTGGTTCCCAACTAGAACTAACACTCAAAATTTCTGGAAATGCTTGTTGGTTTGGTAGATAGAACCAAGGTTCTAGGGATTTTGACTGGAATTGGTTAAAGAACCAGAGCTTATTTGGTGGAAAAGGGCCCTCTAGGGGTTCTGTCCAGAATCTTCTACCTTCTGTGAGTGCTAACAAGAACCTACCCAGTGGGTTCTACCAAGAACCCCTTTGTATCCCAAATGTTCAATCTAGAATACACCAATGGAATTCTGTCAGGGTTCTGTTGGGAAAAATAATTCTGGTTCTTGAACCAGTTCTTGGAACCTTGCGAGTGAACCAGCCTGCCTTTCCACCAGCTTTGACTCTAACTATTGTAATCAAGGATATCATCAACAGAGGGCGTTGCACAACAACCTGCAGAACATGACGGAATCTACGCAAAACTCTTTCATGTTCCATTGGTGTTATCTAGAACCCACCCGGGGGGGGGGTATAAAAATAGCTTTTTTATAGGAGAAACCTTCCTTTTAAAAAAAGGTTATTCAGAAGCAAATGTTTCTGGGTAAAACCTCAGCCCTTCATGAAGAACCCTTTATAAACCCTTACTTCTGAGAGTGCACACTTTTCTCATAAAGAACTGTCAGTAGAGGCTTTGCTGCTTCAGACAGAGAAAAGTACAGCTCGGTTTCATCTACTGTGCAGTCAGAGAGGGTTTGCGTCTCATGCACATATTCAAAAATGTATCCGAGGCCAATTATAATGGACCATCTTGACCAAAATGTCATATTGAGCCTTGTTATTCTGCAGCTATGACGTCACAATGACCCCCAGACTGTCATCCTCTGTGCCGTTGAGGTTATAAATGCAACTAATCTGCGTCATCTGTGCCTCTGACTTGGTGCATCTTGTACGTGTTTTCCTCCCATGTAAGATGACTCAGTCAGGTGGTGGATCCTTCTCTAGGGAGCAGCAGATATTTTCCTGTGTTTTCCTTTCCAAAATGTCATGGAGCCTCGGTGACGAAGCTTTCAGAGGCATGGCAATATGCAATGTGGCGCCCAGGACTGGGCAAGCAACCACAACAACAGAATTCACCAGGCATGAATAGTAGCAGATCGTGTGTGAGATGACAACAGGAAAGACCAGAGGGAGTGCATTGACTCAAGCTAGTCATCTGCCTGATCATCATAAGTCATTCCGCCCAGCAGGATCTCTCCTGTATAGGATTTCATATGGGGGTGGAGAAGACCAGTTTAGAAACCTGTGTCTCCTCCTCAGGGCCTGAGGGGATAGTCAATACAAATCTGCATCTGTACATCTTCGGGGATGCATGCAAAGCATACACAACTCCCAGAGCACACCCTACACATCTTTTCCATACATTTTTAGAAACACAGCCATGCATTCTCCTTGGATGCTCGAGGTGAACGCTCAGCATGAGTAACTCGCTTTATGTCTTATTATCAGGCACTTGCATAGATTAATATTGTTATGTGACTTTCAATAGCAGGTGTATGAGTCATTACTGCAGAACGTATGACTGGGGAAGGAGTGGAGCGGATTGAGAGCCCCTCGTTATGGCCGACAGCCGGACTCGCTCGCGAAAACAAGAACTGAGGAAAGCAGGAAGAGTGACAACAAGGCAGCAGGGAATTGGTGGATTGATCCAACATGGGTCATTATGGATACAGCACTGAGAGCAGAAGGGGGGTTGGGAACAGGGGGAAGAGAGTCATCTCCTTTTTTACTAAGATCAGCAAAAAAACAATGTGTAACAGAAAAGGTTTTTCTTTTTCTTTCTCTTTTCTTTTTTACTTGCTATCTGTCCCATTTGTTTTTTGAACTTTCT
The DNA here is from genome assembly GCA_034769285.1 of Lutjanus argentimaculatus. Lineage (NCBI taxonomy): Eukaryota > Metazoa > Chordata > Actinopteri > Lutjaniformes > Lutjanidae > Lutjanus > Lutjanus argentimaculatus. The sequence goes on from JAWZSL010000017.1 coordinate 17,239,197, forward strand.
GTTTAGGGGTGTTTTCAATAAAAATAAAATTAAAATAAAAGAATAAGGGCTGGTACGGGCCTCACATTAGTACAAAACATGTTTTTGAATTATATCCCATTGTGCAGGAGTCACCGACCTTTTTGAGACTGAGAGCTATGCTATATGGAGCTATATGGAGAGGTACTTGTTTGACATAATCCTTCTATTCAGAAAGATTATGTCAAAAGTGTATCTTTCCATATTACTTGCTAAATATATTTGCGTGGTTTGACTTTAAATAATGAATATTGTGCATTTAATAGGCTACATATGAGGAGACTGGATTACTGTTAATGATTCCTCACAATCATTAATTATTAATAATGATTTACCAATCAACAATCATTAAACCAGGAATACTCTATGGCGTAGAGTGTTAATTATTTTATATATTGTTCAGATTGTAGTCTTTATGGTAAAAATTACTCATTGCATGTTTTATTGACCAAGAAAATTGGGTTCTTCCTCTGCAAATATGGCAAAACAGGGTATTTCAGCTTGGATTTCTAGGCTCCTCCTCTGGGTATGAATGAGTATTGCTAGATTGCTAGAGTATTTTTTTCACTTAGCGCTGCTTTGGCCAACAAAGTAATAGCTATAAGCTAGATTGGTGATAACACGGCAACATGGCTGTGGGAGTCACAAGCTCATCTGCAATGCATCCTGTTACATGCAAGCACTGCTGCACAGCAGGAAGACTTCTTGATGAATAGAGAGTATGCACTGATCTTACTTTCCCACAGGGACACGTCCCCTCAGTTGGACTGAGTGACAGACGCATTCTCATCCCTTCTTGTCACATACCAGCAAATTGTCACAACCCCTCTGCGTCTGATACTGATCAGAAGTTAGCCTTTAGCTGCTGTACCTGACGTGGTCAGACAGCTGTTTTTAACACATGATTAATGCTGTGAAACTGCCTTTTAACATGCAATCTCTAGCCACAATGAATGGATTAGTCTAATCCATTTTCAACCAGCGGACTGAGGCCCAATGGTGGACCTCAGAGCACCATCTAATGGGACATGGAGGCAGTGATTCTGCCAAAGGTTAGATTAAGACCATTATTATTATCTCCACCAGCCATAAGCCTGGAGGGGATCATGCAATCGCTTCTGTATGTGTGTGTGTGTTCAAAGGCCTGCAGCTTGTCTGCACCTAATCTTGCATAGTACTGAACCAATCAGTCATTTTTTTGTGCACTGACAAACCTCTGTGATTCATAATTTTTGAAAAAACCCTGAAAAATATTTTTTTTTTTTGCGTGCTGGCGACAGCCATGGCTGCAGGCATCATGTTTTTGCGTCATCCCAGTCTTGTGAATGCGGTATCTCAAGAATGCCTTGATGGAATTTCCTCAAACTTGGCCCATTTCTCCACTTGGACTCAAGAATGGAGGGTTTAAATTTTGGTGGTCACACATCAAAGGCCAAGGTCACTGTGACTGCACAAAACATGGCCATAACTCAAGTATTCATCTGCTAATTATTACAAAAGTGGCAAAAAAAAAACAGTGCTGGAAAGTAACTGCTTACTAGTAACCAGTTACATGTAATTAAATTACAAAATAAATGTAATTGTAATTTGTAACAGCTACTGAGGAAAAAATAATTCTGTAAATTATAGTCACTAATCAAAACATTGGCGTTTCAAAGGGGTTACATCCAATTATTCTTTTCAGGTTGCCTGCACACTATTGTGTTTTTAAAAAAATACACATTCTTGTCCAGCAGCCCACTTGATTTTTTCTCTTTTTTGTTTTTTCTCATTTATTTGGGAATTTTTTAACAATCAGAAATAGGCCTGAAGTTACAAATGGTTGGAGAATGGAGAACCTGTGGATATTAAGGGTAGTCCCAAGACACAAGAACATGGTCACTGCCATTTATTTACCGCACTGCCTCTAAAATTCGTCCCGTCCCTGAGAACCCTGCTGTATAAATTTCAATTCTGGAGTTACAATTATGTTCTTATGTCAGAATTCTTGACAGGATCTTGAGTTGGTAGTTTCTTAGCCTGGATTTTCAGTCATCCTCAAACATCTCCAGTACTGATTCCCTCTCCACAAAATCATTATCAGGAGTTTTGTCATTTATTACATATCCATGATACAAGATGTTTCTTATCTTAGTCTTACATGCACTAGTGACTATATTAATCAAATTAGGTTCACTATCCTCCATTGTGCCCTATTTGTAAATGTATTGACTATAATGACATTGAAACACTACATAGTACTACTCCTAAATTCCAGGGCAACAATTCCCTTGCCATCCTCCAAGAAGGACATTTCTAAAAATGGGTTAATGAGAATCAGAGATCAATGCAAAGTCCCATAATTGGCTTCACTTTAATTTATCTTTCATCAGGCCTCCATTTGTATTTTAATGCCTCAAGGTAAAACTTACTTATGTATAATGGAGGTTGCCTTAACACTCTACCATAGCCAAAACCCAATCACCAACAAGGCTCACCATTGGCCAACGCAGAGTCCCTGTGGGCTCAGATCAGCACTTTTCCTCCAAAACATCTACCAAGGTGCTGATGCTGAGTTAGATGCCAGAGTTGATATTCACATTAGCACAACACATCCAGCCTACCAATGATTTAATAATCCTGGTGAAACCGTACACATTTTTTTTCATGCTGCTGTGACCATTAATGTTTCATCAGCTATAGCTCACTGTGCATTTTCTATTAAAGACCCAATAACCTTTGCAACCCATACACAATTTTTCACAAGGCTGCAATGAACTGGATCAGCCATGACATTTTTTAAACCAAGCCATTACCAGGCTTACACTATTCAAGGCTTTGTGTGACTTTATATTCTTATAGGGGCAAGATGCAGCAATTCTGCATGCAAAAATGAGTATAGCAGTTCGACGCATTTGGAGCCACAGACGTTATATTAAAAAGGTTGAAATCCTATTTAATATATGATCTATATTTGAAGTGAGTTGCTTCCCCCAGCCCCCTCCTCCCTAGTCTCGGGGAAGCACAGGCAGGCTGCAGGAACACTGCAGGAGGGCAAGACGTGTGTAACATTATAAATTGACAATAACAAGTGACGATGAGTCCTTCGCTGCAAGATGATCAGCTGTTTATAACTGTCAAGTGACGGTTGATTTTAATTAGGGGCCGGGCAGCCTAAGCTGCCAGGACCCTATTGTAATCCTGCATGTTCTTCTTTCTTTCTTCTTCTTCCGAGGAAATCCTGCTTCCCATGCACGAAAAATGACCAAACTTTGCACAAAGGTCCAGTCCCATGTCAGATTGCCTCAGCTGCAAAACAGGCCAATAGTCCTGATGGTGGCGCTACAGCAAGCCTCTAAAGTTCAAAATTTTGAAAATTCATAACAAATCAACCATATGTGCTACAGATTTACAACTTTCACCAAAATGTAGCCCCAATACTGAAGAAACTTTTGTACGTTTAAACCTATTGCAAATTATGAAGTCCATCACTCTGTTTTTTTCAAAAACTGTAAAACTTATTAAACCTATCTCCTCCCACAATTTTTGCTCAATTGACACCAAACTTGCTACAGAGCATCTTCAGACTGTCCTACACAAACGATCCACACAGATTTTTGATTTATCAAAAATTGAGCCTACAGTGCATCAAAATGTTTGACTGTAAACGGTATTATAAACATATACTTGCAAATTCTTGCTAAATACATTTTCAATGTTCATGAAAAAAATGACAAAATTTTGGAGTCATGGTAGATGATGTTTGGAAAATATCAGAATTTTATCTCAAAAACTGAATTTTTTACAGCATTTTGAATTTCACTCTCATGCAAACAATTGGAGTCAATGCAAAAATGGCATTTTTAAACATCAGTTTTTCACTTTTGGAGCCAATAAATCATTGTTAAAAACTAATGACCAACATCTCCATGCTGTCTAGATGCAATTTGTGTATTTTGGGATTTTTGTCTCAATAACTGAATTTTTGACAGCCATTTGAAATCTGCCTTTACATGCTAACAGCTGCTGTCTTGCACACAGGTGACTGACTTAGTCAATTTGTGAAGCTACAAGTGGTGTTTCCATTTGCCAATTAGCTCAGTGAGATAGAGGATGGTTCTTGGTGTTGAAGGTTGTGAGTTCAAGCCTCAGCTTGTACAACATTTCCATATGAGAAATCTACCCAAATTTTTCACAAAGGTCCAGTCCCATGCCAGATGTCCTCAACTGGAAACACAAGACAATAGTCCTGATGGTGGCGCTACAGCAAGCCTCTAAATTTCAAAACTTTGAAAATTCACAACAAATCAACCATATGTGCTACAGCTTTGGAACTTTCACTTTGAAATGTTCTTTTCCATGGCATGGATGGCTGCTGCCTGGCACCCTGATCCTTGGCTTAGTCAATTTGTGAAGCCACACATGAACTGTCACTTGCCAATTAGCTCAGTGAGATAAAAGACGGACTTCGGTGTCAGAAGTCGTGAGTTTGAGCCTTAGCTAAGGCAGGATGGACTTTCAAATGTGAAAGCCTTATGTTCAGGTATCATGCTATGTGGATTAGAGACTACTAAGGTTAAAATAATTATGATTCAGGGAGTTTTGGGAAGAGACAAATACTCTTTATCAACACGTTTCCCTGTTATCCCTTGTCTCTCTTCTCTGTTTATTTGGCTTAGCTATCAGTCAATATGCAGAGTCTCTTGTGCCAGAAATTGTGAGTTCAAGCCTCAACGGATGTAAAATGCACATTAGAATGCCACCTTTTTTTCATCTTCCTACACTCTGCTTGTTGCTCAGAATTGCCTAATTTTGCCTAAAATTGCGAGGCCCCGACCATTGCTGCGCAGCAGCTATAATTTAAGCCTGTTATCCTGAAAACTAAAGCCGACTGCTCTGAAAATGCACACTCTGGAATGGAATTGCTTGTCTCACTGCCTGCCAGACTCCATTAACATATTGCTCAATTTAACTGTCATAAACATCTACTCCTTTTACAAGATTATTAATGATTTCATATGACTCTTAAACAGACACTTTCTCATTCAGCAAACATTCTGCATTAATTTGAACTCTAATTAACGTGGAACAGGCAAAATAAAAACAGTCATTCCAGCCCAGCGTTGTTATGAGAGAAACAGGTATTTCAACTTAACATGTTTCTTTGATCTCTGATGACATATCGTGGTGATTTTATGATTTATTACAATAAATATATTACAGATTTCTCAGTTTAGCATCTATAAACAACATCAAGCACCACTAAAAGGATCCATGGATGTTTGGTATAACATTAATGTGATACAGTGTCTTCTTCTTCTTCTTTACTATACTGTCAGCAATGAAAAATGTGACATTACTCGTCCTGCCCGGAGCAAAACCTAAACAAAGAGAAGTGGCTTTTAGTCATTATGCAGCACAGCACTAGAACCAGCTGCCTGATGGTCTGAAAAATGCCTCAACCATTGTACACTCTCAGAGATAAAGGCGCTAACTAGAACCATGCAGGGTTCTTCGGCTTGTTCCCATAAGAGAACCCTTTTTGGTTCCTCGTTGAATCCATTGTAAAGGTTCCACCTGGAGCTCAAGGGGATTCTACATAAAACCCAACATTAAGGGTTATATCAAGAACCATCTGTGAAAGGTTCCACCCAGAACCCCCTATGAGAAGTTCTACACTGAAACCTTCTATGATGTAGAGCCATCTCCGGGGGTTCTAATCAGAACCTTGCTCCCTTCTAAATGTGTGAGTAAGACCCCACCTAGGAGGTCCTACTGAGAGTCCTTTCATATTCATATTCATCGATAAATCACTGAACTTTTTTCATCTAGAACCCTTCAAGAGGGCTCTACTGAGAACCCACCAACCCACCAAGGGGGATCTAAAAAATACCCTTTTTCTAAGGGTTTCACCTATAACCCTCCTGTCTCCCGAGGGTTCTAAACAGAGCCATATTATATTTTACAGATGAGGCAAAAACCTCAAGACCACAAGTAAAATTCTTCCGAAAAGGGTTCTTCGGATGAAAAGGGTTCTTATTGGATCCATTGGTCTTACATTGAATACCTTTGTCAGACCAAAAAATACCAAATAATTAGCAAAAGGGTTCTTCAAAAGCAAATGGCTCTAGGTAGAACCTCAGCACAGCAAGAACCTGTTTGGAACCCTATATATCTGAGAGTGTTGTTTTTAAATCCTGACTGAAAATCTTGCTTTTTTTCAATTGTGTTGTTTTATCTTCTCTGCAAAGCACATTGAATAAACCTCTGTGTATGAAACATATTTTACAAATAAAGCTCCCTTGCCTTAAAATACAAAATACAAAAATGGGGAAAAACTGTGAAATGCAGTACATACATTTTCAGGTTCAATATTAAAACTGCAAAAGAAATCCAAATAGTTGGGTTAAAGAGGAGAAGGAGAAACACCATTTTATTTATACTCACTTTTCTCCCTCTACCATCTGGCCTGGCGGTTACTCAGATTGTTTTATGTATTATGAAACAGAGCACAGCCTGAGATCCTCAGACAGGAGAGTCTTGGCTGGTCTTCAGTTTCAACTCAAGTCCTGTGGTGATCTGGAATATCGTGCCTGACAGGGAGGACAGATTTTTTTTTCTTTCAAAATCTCTTTCTCATTCAAAAATACAGACTTATTTGAGAGCCAATCAGAAGTCACATTAACCAATTTAGAGTTTGAGTTATGAGTCATTCACGCACATTCACATTTGACAGTACTTTGACTCACACGTGGGTTACATCAACTAGCAGAGTGCACTTAGCAGAGTGCAAATCTTTGCTTGGCAGCAGATGTTGAACCACCTACTGCAATGCCGCCACAACCGCCAGATGAAACAAATGGTGATATGCAAAGTTTTGAATTTGTTTTGAATTTTTTACATTTTTTGCGTAGTGTAGTATAGTGTAGGTTTTCTTATCTAGATGTATGCAAAGTTTATAATTAAGTGTTTTTGAATGTTATGGTCTCATTTTTTTTCTTTTTTCTAATGGTATTATAACCAAGTGTGTTGGATTCACTTAACTGTACAATAAGGAAATGATAGGTCTAAACTTCTCTCTCTATTTAAACATTTTGTTATTTATTTACAGAAGTTTTTGAGCCACGACAAAGGGCAAAATGTGAGCTGCAACAAAGCAGGTAAGCCTAGTTTTTAGCCTAGCAGTTGTTGATGACTTGCAGCCCCTACCAGCTGGTTGAGAGGAGTGAGAAGTCAGTTGTTGTCGTAAAACAGAGCAGTCAATAAAAAAAGGTTTTTCAAGGTTCTTCAGAAATTGCGAATCACAGCAACCATGAGGGGTCCTTGAGCATACTGTCATAAATGTGCAAAAAAAAATTCTCATCTGATGGGTCCAGCAATATGCAAGGTTAGCTGCAGCCAGAACAGACAGTAGCTCCAGCCCTGCTGGTAGCTCTCACACTCGCATGCACTACCCATCAGACTTGCGTCTGGTGGAGATAATAAAAGTACAACCAGCTGCTTCTTCACATTCTGTGGTGACACGTGTGGGCTGGTGCTTCTAATAACAAAAAATAATAATAATAATGGTCTGTGCAAACAGTTTTCATAAACAACAAAATTCTCCAGTCTTGTAACTGGTACCAGCACAGTGATTGGACCATAAACACAAGCGGTATACTGTGATGATTGGAGCAAATAAAATTTAAAGGGTTAAGAGTCATAATCGACTTTCTATTGAGTGGACTGTCACAAAACAGATCACTTGGTCTCGTGAACTAACTCCTCGCAGTAGTCAGCTGCTGATGTCTAATGCTGACACACCAGGCATGCAGGGCGAGTGCGGAGACAGGGTAGGAAGGACCCAAAAAAACACGAGGTAGCCACCCACTCCCAGTTGCATTGGAACAGCTCCATCCATCCCTCATAAAGGGACTGTGAGATGCCAACATAGCAGCACAGTGAAGCCTGGACCTGGGCAAGCTTGTAAAGCACTGCACCAAGAAGCCCTCCACTGCAGGAGGAAAACATCACTCAGCATTTCTTAATTATTTACAACTCCCACCACCCCCATTGCTTTTCACTCTGTGTAAGTCCCCTCTTTAAGGCATTAGTGCACTCTTTATGTACTGGGATCTCTTATCAGAAATTATGTACAGAGCAGTGGATTTGGGAAGAAGAAGATCACACAGAGGGTCGGACAGATTGAGAAATTATTTAACTCTATTTTGGGAAACAGTGAGGATGTTTGTTAGCCTTTTAGGTCCGTGGCATCGACAAATTATCCATGTTTTCAGTCAGACAACAGCGTTGACAGGGACCATCTGTGGAACCATCTGTGAGGACTCTTCACCTCTCAAATGTGAGAGTGTTGCATTGATTCAAATACACACAGCTACATCCTCTCGGCAGGCATGGCTCCAGGTCCCGCATGGCTGGAGAACAAACAGGAAAGACCATCCAGTGACCAACAAGCTACCGTGCTGTTCTCCTGCTATCACTGTTGGCTCTGCCCAACAGACCTAGACGGGGTGGGCGCTGTGAATTTCATTCTTAAATCAACACTGAATTAGCCGTCCATGTCTTACAGGTCTCAGTTTTAGTAATCACTTGGGTTTGGCCGATGGACGATGCCATTGTCCATCGCAACGGCTGACAGTCATTGACCGCTGAGCCCACTACCATTGTAACATAGTGATTTAAAAGCCTAATGTATTTGAGGTTGCTGGAAGGCAGGTGTTGTTGGCAAACTTTCATTATTGACATGTGGGAGAGAAAATAAAAGAAGCTGTTGCTGCTGGTCATTGCACTGAGCCTCCATCAGTGACAGACTCAGGCTGTCGGAGGGGCAGGGGCAAAAAAAGTAAAAAGGGCATCAGCTGTATGCGGTGGGGCACCCGCACCAAAGGTTGAAATTTATCATGTTTTATCAATTGAAAGGCACTTCATCACGTTTTGTCCATTGGGAGGTCACTTTTATATACGACAGGGGCCTCCAAGAGTCTTTTGTTTTTTTCAAACATGGGGGCACCGAGGGAAGCGTCCACCAGTGGTCTCCATTTATTGTTTTCTTAAAACCTTCCCAGAAAGGCTCCCTCTGCCAAACAACAATATCATCATCCATCATGATGTTTGACTGTGGACATCATCATATGCCAATTCGGCAGACATCGCCCAATCCTAGTAATCACAATCAAATTTAGCAGAAAAACATCTGCTGACCCACACTGTCCCAGACATTTTGACGTAATTCAGAGACCTCTTTCATCCAGGCCTTATTTTAGAACACAAGTAAATGGCTATCAGACATGGAGGAGCACTCAATTAATTGCACTCCGGCAAGAGCCTGCAGTAAGTCTCAAATTTGCTCGGCTGATGGTGATTCATCCCTGTACGCCCCAGAGGTAAGAGGTGGGACTTTGAGAACTGGCTGCTGATGCATTGGCCAGTCATGCTCCTTCAATTTCCTCCCATCTTATCTCCGGGAAACAAGTACTACCAGACAGGGGCATTAAATCAGCGCAGTAAAGGTCCGTTGTAAAGATTATTCCCCCACTAACCAGAAGTGACCTACAGCTGGTGGTCTGTTGAGATAAACCACATGGATCTCTTATAACATATAAAGAAACAAATCACATCTGCTATTGATCGGTCGTTCAGTGTGATGGCCATGATTCTGTCTCTGCAAAGATCAGGCAAGGTTCAGCTGCTAGATATCCGACCCTCCCTCTTGTCCCACCAGCAAACTAGCAGGTACAACAATGCCCCTGGGGGTTTTTAGCAGATCTGTTGGCAACCGAAAGCCTGTTCTGGGAAACACTGCAACACTAAAAGAGAAGGCCAACTTCTGAGACAAAAACCCCCTGTTGGGAGGCTCGGTGGCTATGTGACTTGAAATGCAAAGTTTGTTTATTCAGACATCACTCTAGCTTCTGAGGCATTACTGCAGCTACGGCATATGCACAGAGGTGACTCTAATCAGCTAGATATAAGTGTCAGAGCTTATAAATGGTAGGCTCGTGCATATAGATTCAACCACAGCCCGATTCTGTTTTGGATTTTTCACTCCTTTCCCTCTTGGGGGAACTTTGTTTAAAGGCCACATTAATTATATCTGTCTTTTCCAATATGCCACAGTGTTTAGGCAGATCTAATCACCAGTTTCAGAGAGGCCGGTGAATCGATTCTCATCCAGCGTTCTGATGAGATTTTCAAGATGAAGCCACTCCCTTCTGAAGCAGAGAAATATCTCTCATACAAAGAAATTGAGAAATATGCTCTCAAGCAGCAGGGGCACAGAAAGCGACAGATATTGGGAGTATAACATATGATTTGGGTTCTGAGCTCCATATATGGATTGTGAAGAGCTCAGAGGAACACGGAGTCATGCACCTTTACCAACTGTGGCCATGGTAACGGCAAGATCAGAAGACGAGAATCAGAATGATTAAAAGCCGTGTGTGTGCATGTGTGTGTCCACCAGCCTGTGTGTTTGTAGTAGACTGTACCTGCGCCAAATTTCAAAGCCCGAGCAGAACGGGGCATTGTTGCAGGAACAGTGCCAGTGGAGCGTCTCTCATAGCAATAAACAGGGTTGAAATTTGTCAGAAATGATGCATCTTGCTGGGATGGTTCAAGGCAGCATGGTTAGAGAGGAAGACAAGCTGAAAAAGACATGGGATTATGGGTACAGTCGCCTCGTATCTTTCAGCTTTAAATAATGCAGTTAGTGTGCAGAGCACTTCCTCCATCTTTTTTCACCTTTTCCCTAAACACCCATGTTTCCTTAGTGCTCTCCATCTTCGTTTTCCTTTGTTTTATGTGATATGTCCAAAGAAACAATTTGCCCCTTTTTCCCTCTTAATTCCAGTCTTTCTCCGGACAGAAATATATACAGAGAGGTACCAGCATAAAGGGTGTCGTCCAATCACTACTGTGGTTGCTCATGTGAGAGGAGGCAGCTGCAGATATCTCTCAGACTGGTTCATTCAGTCTTTTTCTCCCCTCCCCCATTTAATCCCCATGCTTCAGGTCTGTAGGAGGAGTTGGAGATGGTGGAACCGAGAGGCGGATTCTTTTTTTTTTTCTGTCCTCCTTCCATATTAACACCAGAAGCAATGAACCAGTTTTGGTCCAATAAGTCTGTTTACAACATGCTCTGCTCTGACCCACAAAGTGTAATTTTAACCCGCGGATGCAGGATGAGGTAATATCACAACAAGTAGGTGCACCTGTCCTGTGTGGCACAGCTGGAGTTGAGAGCTGCCCTGCCCACATCAGCATCTGGAGGCATCAACTGATGTTCTCCTCCTTAAGTCTGCAAGCCCCAGTGTGTGTGTGCTCCTAAAAATCCTGCAGCAACGCCCAGGGACCGCAACCACAAAAATCTCTCACTTGACTTACCAGGTCTGTTTTCTTATATCAGATCTGCAACAAGGAAGAAGCACCCAGGAGTGCAGCCAGCCACCAGCAAGGAGGATTTAACAAAGCCTATCGAGCTGCACCGAGAGTTATATTTATCAGCCATTCATGAGTGCATAATCACAACACCAAAGCATGCTGTAGTAAAATCAATGCAACAATTCAAAATAAGAAGGTAATCAACTCTGTGAGCACCTCTGCATGAATGACAGGAGCATTCTGCTGCAGAGCAATGTTTTCACTGAGACATGTTTTCCATAAAACAAAGGAATCAATCAAACGTTCATTTACATAATTTGTACCTCACATAGGTTAATTAGCAGCAGCTCCGTGCATACTGAGCTGCACTGCACACATTCACAAATGTTCCTTTTTCATTCAAATGACTCAGTAAGTAACTGCCTCATAAAGACAAAAATGTTTCCCATCAAATTAACAAATAGAAGCAATGAAATGTGTTGCCTCATCAGAGATCATTACAATCCTTCTCTCTTGTGAATGAAATGCTGCATTCATTCAACTTGTAAATGAAAAATTCTAACGCACTGAGTCACTGTCCAAACGCAATAACCTCACAGAGGTTTTAGCTTGAGGATGCAATGTTTGAAAATCCTTCGAAGGAGATAATTTATCCTACCTGAGAATCCAGCCCTGCTCTCCTCTCTCCTCTCCTCTCCTCTCTCTCAGGGAGCTGTCAGAGGAATGATGCGGACTAAATTTCTGTGCGGCGCTCGGATCCGAGCACAGAGTCAGTCATTGCGCATGGTGCCTGTCACCAGAACCCGTGCTTTTTTTTCCCTTTTTTTTTTTTTTTTTTGCCTGGAGGAGTAGTCTGTTGCTAGAGGCACAGCGGACCTCCACAATGCGTGGGAACTCGTCTTCTCTTCTGCGTGGAGGAGGATGGAAAGCCCTTGGTACCCTGGGAAGGAAACCCCTGGATATGAAGTGATAACACTGATGCTTTAAGTGGACAGTCATCACCTGATGCGATTGTCTCCCTAACAGCGTATAGTGTCTAAATTTGTCTCATCCTCCATGCACCCCCATTGACAAGTCATTTTTTAGGCTACATGATGATGCGTTGGCTGTGGTGATTTGTAACTGTGCTTTATGGCATTTTAACATAACAACAATATCATAAGGTTCTTGAAAGTTTTCTTCTGATTTGAATGCAAGGACTTTTAATAATATTGTGCTATCATTCTATTTGTATCTTAAGAGTCGCTTTGCTTTTCTCTTGTGATAATTTTTATGCCTCATAACTATGGACCCGCAGAAATATTCTATTATTTTCCAGTGACCAAATAAACTATAGAATTTCCCGGCACTTTCTTTCCAGTCCCATGAATTGGGTTAATATAGTGGTTTGCAGCAACAATTTTATCTCCAAAAAATAACCACTGAAATTTTCTCAGTTATAAGAGCATAGAGCCACTTTGATTCCTACCGTGGAGACATTGCGCCATCTAATGGATTAAGTGTTCATTGCACCAAAGAAAGGAAGAAATTCGTCCCTTTTGCTCTATCACAAGACAAATTTCAGTGTAACATGACTGGAATCGGCACAAAAACATACATCGTGAAAGCAGTTTGGTTTTAGATTATTAGGTGTGGAGATCTGCGTCATTTTCTATGATTTTTCAGTGGTTATAATGTATGTTTGCCACACCTACACACAAGAAAAACCTACGGAAAAAATGCGATAGTAATCTATTCGTACTTCCGTATTCGCATTCTGCATGAAGAATACTCAAATTGGGTAAACATTTACTTTGATACGTGTGGTATCAACAGAAATGTTGAAATATATTCAATCTACTGTTAGTAGTATGTATGGGGGGGTGCAGATATCCCTCAAAACTGGCTTTAGCTGAGCTTTTTTTAACGAAAAGTCAGCACGCATGCGCAATAGGAATTGCTGCTGCTCCAAGCCATGGAGGATAGCTATCCTGTTAGCCAGCTAATTTGGTGGTTTCCGTTATTTATGATTAGTTCAGACCTTTGCAAGATGTTAAGATAATGGACAGGGAGTTAGCATGAAGGAATTACCTATTTGTGTTCGTGTTTGTGTCGCGGCATTAACCATCTTGACATTGAATCTTCTTTGGTCACGTGATTGAGTTCTGCCGCTGTGGTCACCTGATTCGTCGTGTTTCTGACAAAGAAAGATGGCTGCCCACCTATCGTACGGAAGAGTGAATTTAAACATTTTGAGAGAAGCGGCGCGGAAAGAGCTTCGAGAGTTTTTGGACAAATGTGCAGGAAGCAAGGTAATAAACATGTAAAAATTAAAACAATGGCTGAAACAGCGACGGTGCTCCAGAGAGCTGACTGACAGTAAACTAGTCCCTCCAGCCTCAACGTTATCATGGAGCTGTCAGTGGGCAACATAACTTTTAAAATGCATTATATTGCAGGTCGTGTAAAGAGAGAAATATATTTTGAGTGTGGATATATTCAAGCTGCATCTGCGTCTGCACAATGCGTAGTTTCCTCAGAGTGACTGCATATCAGGTTAATTTACTTTTTGTCCTTAGGCCATAGTTTGGGATGAATATCTGACGGGACCTTTTGGACTGATAGCTCAGTACTCACTTCTGAAGGTAAGGTGCTTTCTGTGCGCAGTTTTTTTTGTTATATAATCACCCAAAACACCAGCAATGTTGCCAGATTGGTTTGATGTTTCCCAGCCCAATTACTGCTCAATATCAGCCCAAAACGTTGCTAAAACGCCTAAATCCTTACCTATAATAAATAAAACAATCAAGTCAGAAACAATAGCAACAGTATTGTAGTTTATAGCAATGTTTTTAATTAGTCCTATGTCATATAAAAGTTGTGCTGAGTGACTGGATGTGTTTGCATATCTAAGAAATACAATTTAAGAATATCTCTTTAACGTATACTGTTATTTTTTTAATATGTTTAAGGGCAAACCTGCAAAAACAAATCATTGACTTGATACAAAACCCTCCCCGACCAAAAGTGTGTGGCAGTCTGCATCTGCAAAGACCCCGCCATCTGCCCATACCTTCTCATTTTCTCTATATTTTGCTGGGCTCGGGATGCTTTACGAACCCAAAACGTCAGTATTTGACATCCTGGGAATGAGACTCAACAGTGAACTATCTTTCTGGTGCATTTACAAACAGCACCTGTCAAATCATACTTATTCTACATGCAAATAACAGCCCAACTTATGGTAAACCTGCCCAAATCCTGTCCACCCATCCAAGTCCATTTTACCCAGTACAGTGCAACCCACAACCACCCAACTGGACAGAAAACTGTGCAATCTGGCAACGCTGAAGACTAGGCCCAGATGACGTATCTGGCATCAAAGGCACAGTATATAACATAGATTAGATGTTAATTAATTTTATATATCAAACACTTGTTGAATGTTCATGACTGTGTTTTTAAGGAACATGAAGTGGAAAAGATGTTCACCCTCAAGAGCGGCAGGCTCCCCTCTGCTGACGTCAAAAATATCATCTTCTTTGTCCGTCCCCGACTGGAGCTCATGGACATCATTGCTGAGAATGTATTCAGGTCCGTTTATATGTCCTGTTTTCAAGTCCCACAGTGTAAAGACGTTGTGTCTGTCACTTTGCAAAGCCGTCCCCAGTATTTAATACTTTTGTCCTGGATTGTGCACCTTTCAGTGAGGACAAGATGCATTCCTCTCGAGACTTCCACATTTTGTTTGTGCCTCGGCGGAGCATGCTGTGTGAACAGCGGCTGAAGGAGCAGGGCGTGTTGGGCTCATTTATCAACATTGATGAGTATATCCTGGACCTGATCCCCTATGATGGCGACCTGCTCTCCATGGAGTATGAAAGTGCTTTCAGGGTGTGTTCAACTTGTACATCCCAGAGTATGTAGAGCATTAGAAGTATCTCAGTGTTATAAAGTGAGGATTAGTTTCAAATCAACAGTACTAGTATTTTAACTAACTGTTATGATGTGTTTTTACTCCCTTTTGTCTGTTACAGGAGTGCTACTTAGAAAATGACCAAACAAGCCTTTACCACACAGCCAAAGGCCTCATGACCTTACAGGCGCTGTATGGCACCATCCCACAGATATATGGGAAAGGAGATTGTGCACGGGTGAGTGTGATGTGAGGTGGAATCATTCTTTATGAAAACTCATGATCAGTATTATGCTGAAAGAAACTAGTACTTGCACATGGACGGACGATCAGCAGCAACAAGGATCATGATTTTCTGAATGAAATCCTCTGCTTGTTCTCAGCATGTTGCCAACATGATGCTGAGGATGAAGAGGGAGTTTGCTGGCAGTCAGAATCAGATCCTGCCCGTGTTCGATACCCTGCTCCTCCTGGACCGTAATGTTGACCTGCTCACGCCTCTGGCCACACAGCTCACCTACGAGGGTCTCATTGATGAGATCTATGGCATCAATAATGGTCAGAATAAAAATTGTGACTTCTTCTCATTATGTATGAATGCATAGGTATTATGGAAAGGATAGCTACAGAGATACACCTTTTTGTTAAAGAGTAAGAGCCTTTTTGTTTAACCAGAAACAACCGTTTTATTGCTCTTCTAAAAGCCACCAGACCCCACTGACAAAAACATTTTTACCTTGCAGAACTACTCTGGTTTTGGCATGTTATAACACTCTCTTCAAAGTCACACAATAACACAAACAAACTAATCGATCGAGGCAGTAGTAGACCATCAATTCCTGTGTTCTGTGAGGTAGACATTTCCAATAGAATAACAATCTGAGCCTGTCAGTTGCAAAAACAAGCACCTTTAATGGATGTACTTTAACGGGCAACCTTGCCCCCAAAGGATTATGTTGCAGGCCATTTCACAGGTACGGGCTGGGGAGATCTACTGGACTAATTCCAAAATTTGTTGTATTTACTAGTCATTTAGACCCAGGATCTGTAGAAAAAATACCTGAATCACCCTGTCAGTCTGCATGTATTTGCATGTTTATTTAATATCTTCTTCTGCCTTTCTTTTTTTAATTCCGGTCCTTGTTTTCACTCCCTCTGCCTCACAGGTTATGTCAAGTTGCCTCCCGAGAAGTTTGCGCAGAAGAAGCAAGGTGAGGCGAGTAAAGATCTCCCCACAGAGCCCAAGAAGTTACAGCTCAACTCAGCAGAGGAACTGTATGCAGAAATCCGGGACAAAAACTTCAACGCTGTCGGAGCAGCGCTCAGCAAGAAGGCCAAAATAATTTCAGCTGCCTTTGAGGTTGGTCTTGCCTCATCTTTAGCCTATTATTCACACAGGATAAGTATTACCAGAGGGCCTCGTGTGATTTAGAGATTACCCCGCACATCTGTTTTTAGTGTGGCACAGTCACACGGGATAAGTGAAGTCTGTGTTTCACTCAGATTTATTGACATTATCCCACGGATATGATGTCAAGGCTCTGCCTAACATCAGCTTTTCAAAGGTGGAGCCTCTGTCCTTCAGCAGCCAGATTAATAATATAATTGAGAGTTGTTTTGCCAACTTTCTATGTGCGTTACAGGCATTGATACAAATTTGCAAGTCATTTAGATCAAGTAGCAGATGTTTGTGGCTCTGCTTGAGTACGGCAACCTTTTGTTGCTCCTAACCTTCACTGTCATCATCGCTCATTTTAAATGTCAGTATAGCAGATCTCACAGAAGTCTGACAACAAAAAACACATGTAAAAAAGGGAAACAATTTGCAGTGGATTTTTTATTTCAGAAATGACAGAAATGGCAGATTTGTATGTGATTAAGATTGCAGATGACCTCTACAATTATTTACAAATGACCTGATATCCCCAGATAATACTAGTCCCGTAAGAAGAGGTCGCTCCTGCACATTGCATGCTCTAAAATGATTACAATGTTCATCACAAGAATGTTAAATAAATGTAGTTCCGATGTCTGGTACTTCCAGAGAGCTGCACTAGATCACTTCCAGACATCCAGACATCCCAGCAGACCTGATCTGATCTGATCGTAATCTCTCTGGCATTTTACCACAAAGGTCATAACAGAAATCCATGAGGTTAGGGAAGTGATGAGGGAAGTGGTGACAATCACCTGGAGATAAGATAAATTACCAGTTGTTGAAGCAGAATGCGTAACAAGGCCAAACATATTACCTTTCTCTCATCAGCTCACGACTCAGGTACATTGATTTGTAACACAAGCTACATTAAGAGAGATTGTTGATAGTAATATTATGCACTATCAGAGGTGTTATAACCCTGGAAAGCAGTGTGCATCAGCAGGCTGCTCTTTGCGAAAGTAAAATGGAAAGACGCTTTCCATTAGAAAGGTTTTCAGGAACTTAATTGATTGTCTGTGTAAAAACTAAAATAGTTTATTGAAGAGGGGTTGAACTGTTTTATCTGCAGATATATTTAGATGAAGGAGCAGCAGCTTTCTAACCTTGTTTTTGGTACATTATATTTTTCTTCCATGTCCAAACCTCTTTTACATCTATTTTAATTCACCAGTGTTCTGTATGATGCACTTTTTGTTGTAATTAAATTGGATTTCATCATTTAAATGCTGTTTTTTCTGAGCTACAGTATCAAACATATTAACAGCTCAGCCAGTAAAGTGATGTATATATTTTTTTCTTTCAGGAACGCCACAATGCCAAAACAGTGGGGGAAATAAAGCAGTTTGTGTCACAGTTGCCTCACATGCAGGCAGCACGAAGCTCACTGGCAAACCACACTTCTATAGCAGAGCTGATCAAGGACATCACCAGTGCGTAAATCACTCCCTCTTCTCCTTTTAAACTGCTTTTCATTTTTATTTTGTTTGCATTTTGGAATGATTCTCACACAATATTTTAGTAATTACTAAACAAAGCCTTGTGATTTGTGAAAACCTACGCACAATTTATGTTATTACAAAAATCTAACCTTATATTTCTTATTTCTGATGGTTTTAAGGATCCTGTGTCATCTAGGTTTGTTATAATGTGGTCAAATCTAACTTATGTTTCAGCATCTGAGGCCTTCTTTGATAATCTAACAGTGGAGCAGGAGTTTATGACTGGAGTCGACACAGACAAGGTATTCTTCATCTGTGTACCTATTAAGTTAATAAGTCATAATGTCAAGTGTGAACATACATATACTATGGTTTCATGTGATTTGACCAAATTTACTGAAATCCTCACAATACTCAAAAATGTTTTGTTGCATTTGTTATTAAAAAATTGTGTCTGGTCCTGATTTAATTGAGAATTTACACAAAGTGACTTATGTTCTTGGTGTATGGATGCACTATAGTTATGATGAACATTATGTTATGATCCAGGTGAACACATATATTGAAGACTGCATCGCCCAAAAGGATCCACTGATCAAGATTCTGCGTCTGGTGTGTATGCAGTCAGTCTGTAACAATGGCCTCAAGCAGAAGGTGTTGGACTACTACAAGAGGGAGATTCTCCAGGTAGAGTCAAAGACATAAAGATTTGGTTTTTTGAAGTGATGTCCTTTCTGTGTCTGTACATTCCTGCTGCATCAACAAAGAAAAGTAGTGGTTATTTGCTTTGTACTGTGGAGATCTTTCCTTTCTCTGCTACCTAGAACAGTCTGAACTGGTTTCTTTCTATGTAAAAAGAACTTGGGATGTTTTTTTCCCCAGGAAAATCCAAAGGATGTAAAGTTTATATGCTTTCCTGAGTGGCTTGCCAGTCTTCAGTGCCGACATTGTCCAACATTTGCTAATGTTAGCTTAGAAATGGAATATGTTAACATCTCCACAAACTGTGGAGCGAACCCCCCTGGGGAGGCATAGAGCCACTGCGGGGGTATGAACGTCAGAACTAAGCTGGATAAATATGAATTATGTAGGGGAAATAAACAAACAAGGATTTACTAATGCTATCATGCAGATCTTTATTTCACATAAATTCAACGTGAATCATTTTTTATTAGTTCTCAGTTTATTGTTAATGATTGATAATAAATCACGCAATAACACAAACAAACTTACAAATTCTGGTTGGTTTGGAAAGAGAGAGTGCTCTTTGCTTTATATAACAGCAGTTTCCTGTCAGAAAAGGGTTACATTTTCAAGGCTAAAATCTGTTTTGTTGCTGACAACGTCCACAGCAGTGCATTGCTTAGCTTTCGCACTGGGGGTGTTGATGGATCTACTGTGGGTAATGCACTGACCATCGATAAGCACTTCACACAATCCCACATCAAATAATTCCAATCTATCCCTATTTATGGCCACCGGTGTAATTAATAACAAGGATTTTCTGAAAATGTCACATAGTAACTCTAAAGTAAAAGTATTACTCACTTGTAAGTGTAATTAAAACTGCTACCTGACTTCTTTTTTTTTTTTTTTAAATAATTCTTTCTTTTTGTCTTTTGTGAAGACCTATGGTTATGAACACATGCTGACTTTAAACAACCTAGAGAAGGCGGGTCTTTTAAAGTCACAGATGAGCTCAAGAAACAACTACCCAACCATCAGAAAAACCCTTAAACTGTGGATGGAGGACGCCAATGAACAGGTACGAGATTTATGAAAAGAAGAAACAACTTTGAGGATTAGACCCATGCAGTCTTGACCATTTGAGGAGGACCATGACTTCCTTGTGTTTTTTGATTCCTGCAGAACCCCAACGACATCTCCTACGTGTACAGTGGCTACGCTCCACTAAGCATCCGACTGACCCAGGTCCTGGCGAGGCCCGGGTGGCGTAGCATCGAAGAGGTGCTGAAGATGCTTCCAGGCCCGCACTTTGAGGAGAGACAGCAGCTGCCTGCCGGGCTTCATAAGAAACGTAAGGACCAGCACAAACTAGGCCTGCTGCTGTTTGCCCCGCCGTTCACTAAACAGAATGAAAGTAAACCGCCTCCTGCCTGCTACGTGTAGATAAGACACAGGCTTTGTCAAATGCTGAACAGCAGCAGATTGATGACACAAAGCTGACAGAAGCACCGTCAGTGTTTGTGGATTTTCTATGCGTCTGTGTTGAAGAGAAGGCTAGATAACAGCATACTGTGACCACCAGTGCTTTTCCTTCAGTTTTCCTCCGGCTATTCGTCTTGGCAGTAGGAGGTGTTAAACTGATGTGAATAATGAATTTGATTACACACTCAATTTGAAATGTGCTAATTAGAACTGCGAGTTTGAGCATCAGACAGTTGACTTGTTTCCACATGCCTGCCTTACAGTGGATTTTAAAAGGTGATAATAAAGGACTCTAATCTAGAGGGAGGGTGATTGCTAAATTAGTGTTCTCACATTTCAAAATATGGTGCTTTAGCGAAAAGGCCTTGGCCCTCTTTTGTATTGTGGTTGTATTTTGTTAAAGGGATACTTCGGATTTTTTGAAGGGGGGGTGGTATCCATAGTGACCAAGGTGACATCACTTGGTAGTCTTTCGAGTGTGAGAGCATGCAAGGGCTTGAAATGGTATAGACAGGACTGGGACTTTGTGACACATCAAAGTGACATCCTTTAAAACACTTCTCAAAATGCATCCCAAAAAAGCCTTTTATTAATTCAAGCATGTTTTATTTAAATCCTGGTCAACCATATAAAACACTCAAATAATCAATTTGCTTGTTTTTGTCAAAACAGCATCATACACTGGCATGTAAACTTTGTTTTTGTTGTGCATTCATAGTTGCTTCTCCCATGTCTGTTTACTGTTTTTTTTTTTTGTAAAGCTCGGTGGCTTTGCACTGTGTAATTCCCTTAGGCACAATCTGCAGAAACGCGGAATTATGGAATGTGGGCATAGAGGGCTCACAAAGTCCATAAGAGAGCCCACATGGACTTCATGGTTTCAAACTGCGACTACATAAACCCTCGCTGACTTAACAGGAACACGCCGCAGAATCTGTGAGACAGTCAGGGTACACATTGGGATTGGGCCAAGATATTACCTACGGTAGAAGGCGGTCTGCAGTTGGCACTTTACCTTGGTGTCAGACAGCCTTTTTACAACAGGAAACCATTGTTGTATAAGCCAAATATTGCTCTCTCCAAAGCCACCAGACTCCTCTGGCAAAAACAGTAATTTTACCTTGGTTAGTCAGATTGGTTATTGTGCGACTTTGGCAAATCCCTACTAACTCTTTAAAACACAGAAGTCGCACAGTAACACAAACAAACTAACCGATTGAGGCAGCGGTAGACTTGCAACCACAGCTGTTGACTGCTTAGCTTCCTACACCAGCACTTCTGCTGCTTCTCCAAACTGGGGGCGTGCCGACAGCCGTCTACTGTAGGTAATACAGTTCTCAGTATGGAAAAGTACCTCATACAACCAAAACATTCAAACTATCCCTCCCCCTGGTGAGTGAAATTTGATGTTTTTACCATGTCAGAGAGAAATGAAAGAAAAGCTGGAATGTCCTTTCTCATGCTTGCAGTTTCCCTTTTTGATTAACTCAGCTTTTACATTTGGAGTGACATGCATCTCTTTTTACTGTCATACAGGTCAGCAGGGGGAGAATCGGACAACGCTGGTGTTCTTCCTCGGTGGGGTGTCGTACGCAGAAATCGCTGCTCTTCGTTTCCTCTCTCAGATGGAAGACAGCGGGATGGAGTACATTATAGCCACCACAAAACTCATAAACGGTACAACTTGGATCAAATCCCTCATGGACCGTCCTGAATCTCAGACCCCCTGAGTCACCTGTACACTCGCACACACACACACACACTGGCTACATCAAACACCCCATCCATCAGAAAACCTCAGCTGCTGTTTTCATGTCTATATCAGTGTACTGCAGGTGTTTCATTGATGTCTGTGCAACAGATGTTAAACAGCAACAGACTCTTTAAAGGTGCCCAGTGGAGTTTTCTTGTGAACAAAGGCATGTTTAATTTTAGTGTTACTGACCTACTGACCTTGTGTGTATCCTTGACACCAGACATGAATGCATTTCCTTCTTCATAACGTGTAAAGTTTACCTTTTTTTGAAATATATTTTAAATCGTGCATTGTCATACACATGTTTTCTTGCTTGCCTTTTCTGATGCTTTCCTACGCCTCTTTCTATGGTACCACCACCAACTGTGGGTCAGTGGAAAGTGCAGACCAAGAATGATAACTATAACAATTAGATTAAGCCATTACTGCTATTAAAGACACAAGCAAGTCCAAATTTGGAGGAAATGGACTCTCAGCCTGGGGACTGGGATTTGAGTCCTTTTGTGATGATAAAAGTCAACCTGGGGTTACTTAGAGTTTTAAATTACATAAATTTTGTCATGTACATGCTTATTGTAACACCAAGAGTGACATTTGGATTGAAAAATTAATCAGAGAAAACAAAAACAAACAGGGTCAAGACAGCAAGCTCTTTAAGCATGAGAACTAAGGTTTCAGCCTCACACTGTTTGTCCCACATCTCCTAGCTAGGCTTATTTTGACGTATCACAAATAGCTAATAGCGGGCTAGCTACCCAATCCTGACCTCCGGAATCAGCAGGTACTGCTCCTGGGTCATGGCTTTGCCACGTCTCACATAATAAACAGTAAGTACAACTGACAGTTTTGCTATGAATGCATCTTGACTGTAAACGAACAACTGAAAGGCTCCCTGAGTGTGAATTTTAAATGTTTGGATGAACAAGCATTTCACATTCAAGCCAATCAAAGGTAGAATAAGACAGGTTATGCCTTCGCTATCCTAGGGGAAAAAATACCGCAACCTGTTACTGCCGTACGTTGCACAGAGAAACAAAAAAACAGGAGAAAACAGGTTCTTAAAATACAATCCAGCACTGTAACAAGAGTTGTCATTTGAAGACAAATTTAATTCAAACTTTCGATGAGTCAGCATCAATTTGACGGTAAGATAATATTTTATGTATAATTTGTAGCCTAATATTATATTATGTAAGCATTTGGTAAGTTGTATACCACAATACTTTATGGATTTTGATTGGTTGTCAGCGTTTCTGTCCATTAAAAGTCGCTCTGAACGGGATCCCAACAATATCTTTCGCCACTGAAGTTGTTAGTACAGTTGTTGTGTGGACTCCGCCATCCACTTTACTTAAAGTATTTAAAACCATATTATGTGTTATAGTTGTCGCTCTTGGTGTGGACGGCCCTGAAAAGTGAGACTGGCAGCAGAAATGTGTTTCACGTCACCTGCAGCCTCATGATTGTGCATGATACAAATATAACATTGCTCCACAGCGCTTCTACTGGTCATAAACTCCACAGGGTACCTTTAATTTTTCCTGTCTTTGATTTGCACCCAGACAATATAATATAAAGCTGGTTAATGCTACTGTAACTGTACATCCGTTTGTCCTCTGGAGCTACTGTATATATGTATGTATGATTAAAATCTTTGGGATGTTTGTGATGATGTCATATATAAGATGATTAAAGATGCACTTCTTCAGTTTTTGAAGGCTTTGCATGCAGTTTTCTGTGGCTTTTGCTGGAGTAAAAATATGTAAATAAAGCCCGTAAACTAATGAAAATACACGGTCATGTGGGAAGCCATTTTGCCTGTTGTTTAGTGGATAATTTTCTGAAAGACAGGCTGATTGTGATAAGGGAGAGCAGATGAAAGGCAGGGATGGGAGTGTATCCGTCAGCAGCGGTCCAGCTCTCTGTAGGAGCAATTAGCGCCGTAACAGGCCTCCCGATCAGCCGGTAATGGCCCTGTGCTGTCTGGAGAGCTCAGCCCACGGCAGCCCATGATTTGACAGCGCAGGACACTGATTGAATTAGGAGGCCATTTGCTCCATGTTCCGGTAGAGGATAACTGTGCTGCGGGAGGGTGTTTGATCTCTTTTTCAGTCAATACCTTCTCCGTGCCTTACACTATGAACACATGGAGACCTGCTGACAGCACTGGATATTTTAGTGAACTGGCTTAGGTAAAATCTATGTTCATTTCCTAGATGTTGATTGGCTAGAAGACTTGGAAGCTGCTTTGATTAATTATAAAATACTAATTTTTTTAAATTTGGTGACTAAAATCCTACACGACAGTTTCTTTGTTTGAGGAGCAGGTGCACTGAAGACTAAAACTCCCATTAGGTCAATCCCAGGGGATTCAGATCCTTGTGATCAGTTATTGCTTTTTGGCTCCTCCTCTGCATAAGGGCTTGAAACGCTCAAGGCTGCACACACCAACTTGGACTTCAGGGCTGGAAGCACAGGAGCCCACTTGCTGATCAGCTCCTGTCCTGCTCCAACAACACCAAGGTATGATTGGTTTAAGTTTTTACTATAGAAATTATACCATAAGCCTGTTTGTGATTCATGCACGTTTACTTTTTCACCATTTTTGCCTTTACCAGGACAAGATATTAACGTATTTTTAGATAAGACAACAGGCTACATTGTACTGACGTATCTTAAATGAGACATGAAAGTATATTTTTTATTAGCATCATTTATTCTGACAAACATGTTTCATATATGAATTTGGCTGTAACTTCTGCAGCCCAATGAATTACCACTTTTTCAAAAATGAGAATTGCAATAGTTAGTCGATTAATTGATTTGTTGATTGAAAGAAAATTAGTTGCCAAATATTTTGATAATTGTTTCAGTCACTATTCAAGCAAAAATGTCAAACGTTTCCTGGCTTCAGCATCTTAAATGTGAGGATTTGCTGCATTTCTTTAGAGTTTTGGGGGTTTGAGCTGCTGGTTGGACAAAAGAAGCAATTTTAAAGACGTCTCTCCGGACTCTGGGGAAATTATGATTCTAAGAATTTGTCATAATTTTTTGACATTTTATAGTAGGGCCTGACCGATACTGGAGTTTTTGGGTCGATGCTGATACCGATATTAAGGCATAAAAAAAATCTGATATCGATATATTTGCCGATATTCTTTATACAGAATATCATCCAGAATATATAGTATCAGTCAGTACATAGAATCTATACGTAAATACTGCAATGATCCATGAACACTTGTGACAAAGATATGTAGTGGATGCAGGATAAGTTATAGTTTACATGAAACGTTGTCTGAAATGATATCTGGCCACCGAAACAGTAAACTTTTGCAGGTATTTTTTATAATTATTAAATTTAAAAAATACAAATACAGCTAAAACATATGCATGTATGAAACCTGAACTAAGAAAAAGGATCACATATGCACAGAATGCTTTCTGCTTTATTTTATGTTAAACAAAAAAGTTACAGTTGCATATCGGACAACACACAAGCAGGCCAGAGGATTGCCTGGGGAAAGCTCGTAAATCGAAAGTAATCCTGCTTTTATCTGTTTTATATCATATTAAACTGAATATCTTTGGTTATGGACTGACAGAACAAGACATTTAAAGACATCGCCTCAAACTCTGAAACTCTGACGGACATTCTTCACTATTTTGTGATATTTTATAGACGTTGCAGGTTTAGATTAAAAATGACAAATTACTTAAGCTTTTGTTTGATAACCACTAATAAATAAGCCAGTGTATATAAGGTGAGTAAAAACTGACTTTAGGCAAGTAGATTTCTGACCCATATGTCCAAACAAGTGGGACAAAAAACATTAAAAGGGACAGTTCACCCAAAAATCAAACATTTTACTTAAGACAATTTTACTCATGATAATCCACAGACCTTGTTGTGAGCAGTTTAATATAGGAACTACTTTCTTTTTAGTAGAAAGAGAGTAGTTCTGGTAGATTCTACTGCAGAAAGAAAATAGAAACTGCTCACAACAAGATCTGTGGATTATCTTGAGTAACTGGGCCATGATTTCTGGAGAGACTGGTTTTGAAATTATAAAAAAAATATATGAGCATTTTTTTTTGGTGCTTTGAGCCTCACAAGCTGAGTGCCATTTAGTCCCATTGTATACACGTATGAGAGAAGGCAGAAATCTCTACAGCAGATATCCACAAAACTCACACCAAAAAAATTTAGATGGATAAAGAGCACAAAAGGCCAAAGGAAAAATATATATTTTTGATTTCTGGGTGAACTGTCCCTTTAATGCTGAACCCTGACATATTTTTCCAGTACCAATATAGACTGATAGCTGTGATGGGACAATATTGGGTTGATAATATCTATTTTGTAGACCAAACAACTAACCATGAAAATAATTAGCAGATTAATCAATAAAGGAAGTAATCATTGGGTGCAACCCTACTAGAAATATCAACAGTTTCAGACATCATGAAAGGTGGATGCTGAAGATGATCAGCAG
Organism: Lutjanus argentimaculatus; assembly: GCA_034769285.1. Lineage (NCBI taxonomy): Eukaryota > Metazoa > Chordata > Actinopteri > Lutjaniformes > Lutjanidae > Lutjanus > Lutjanus argentimaculatus. Next base: position 17,265,766 of record JAWZSL010000017.1, read on the forward strand.
TCTATATTGTTTGTGACCATACACAAACAAATCAGATCAATACTGAACCCACTTAGTGCAATTAACAGATAAATTATTAATTATGCAGCCTCCTCAGCTTCTATAAGGCTGGAAACAAATCGATTTGCACCTCTACAATAGATAAACTTGAACACAGTTAATAATACATGCACAGTCATTTTGTGTTGTATTCTGGAATGTGTGTTTGCAGAATGGGTCGAGGTGAGAACATGGGACACCTGACTCAACCTGGTCGCAGGCAGAAGACGCAGCAGGAGCCTCTGGATGTGGAGCCTTTGTTCATCCGCTTCCTCCGGACATTCAGGGAAATCCTCAAATTTGTTCTCTTCAGCTACACGGTGCTGTTCGGTGCTTTGCTGCTTGCCAGATGGACCACTTACTTTATGGTGGGAAAGTGAAGAAGAGACCCCGTTCTCGGACTTGGAGCTCATTAAAGACGTTGATCCGGCAGACCTACTTTGGATTTGTGGCCTGTGCAGCTCCTATGAATCATTAATGTCTCCACAGACAACAATAACAGCTGGAGTGATCATGTTTGCTTCCTTATTTCAATCGCACTCTGCAGTAGAGCTCACGGCTTTTGTGCATCTTTTTAATTATCTAAACAAGGTGTTGCAGGCATATACAGCAACTCTGCATTCAAATTCATTTTAAACGAGCCAGCTTGCATCAGATGTGTTTGTTGTCAGTGCTTAAATGTGCAGTCTAGAAACTGATACCTCCTGTGTTGGAAAATGACCAAAATGAAAAATTACTGTTGTAATTCTATATACATGTTTGTATAGCTGTGTAGCATATAAAATCAGTGTATTCTTGATTGATAAAAGCTTTAAAGTTGTTTTTTTTTCCTTGGGAAGCACATACAGAGTTTGACAAGAATGTGTAAATAAGACATATCATCAGTGCCTATGTCAACGGGAACTGTCCTAATGTTTCCTGGATGAATAACTGAAACAATTTTAATTGGTTCTGATGGGATATTGTGTGTCTGGGAAAGCTGAATCATCGGGCAGGCATAGAGGGACATTCCTGGTGCCCCAGGATCCCAGAGGGCCTGAAGGGTCCAGGTTTACTGTACTGCTATGTGGTAATACTGTATGCACCACCAAAGCACAATAAACAGAGATGATTTGGGCTTTAAACTCCTGCATTATTACCTAATCTTGAGGCCCTGTTTTGTAGGGTTCAACTTAAATTGTACTTGCAGGATTTTCCTAAAAGCATATTAAAATAATATGTCTCAATCATCACTTCTGACCCACTAGAAGTGTGTGGTGGTGAGACCCTGCCATCTGCCTGTATTTTCTTATCTCTTCATCATTGTGCTGTGTTTTGTGACACTCGGGACCAACCAAGACCGATGCATCAGTATTTGATGACCTGGGAATAAGACTTAACAATTAAAGGTTTTTTTTTTTTTAACAATTGCTTGCACACTAAAATTAAAAATAACACACAGTTACTGAAACCTGACACTCAAGGAGCAAAACCTCAGCCCACATCTGCACAACTATAAGCACATTCTCAGCTTCACACTTTTTGCAAAACACTAAACACAGTGTTTTTTTCAAATCACTGAACACACTTCTCTACATTAGACACAGAAATCTGATATCACGTCACTTCTTTGCCCTTTCAAAGCACTGCCTTCAAAATACAACACAATTCAAACAATGATCAACAGGCATCAGTGCACAGACACTTAGCTGCTTAACTGTAAAAAAAAACTGTTCGGTTTATGAAAGGGGGGCAATGCCAAAAAAAAAAAAATTGGGAACCACTGCCCTCACAATATCTCTTAAACTCCAGATTTTTCATAAAAAAGCAGAAATGTTAAACGTGTTTTGAGCTCAGCAGTGTCTAACTGATTCAAACAAAATCAGATCGTATGAGGCATGTGTGTGCTTATGGTGACAAAGTTGGGTTTTTTACTCATTTTTGTACAGTTTTGAATGAAGCGTTTCATTTTGCAAAGAATCTGAGGTGTTCTGCTACTTGTGTGTGTGGTTGTGTGAATTGTGTGTGGCATTTTGACAAAATGAGCCCTGTTTTCAAAATCGTGCTTAAGCAGTTGTAAAAAAAAACTGTAACTGTATTTCCAGTGCGTGTACAAACAGCAGCTGACAAATCCTGCGTATTCTGCCTTTAATGGTGCATATTACGAAATAAATAAACCAAAAACTGGGATGTTCCTGTGGCCTAGGTGCTAAGATACTGACCATGAAAAGCAATGTCCCCACTTTGAGTCTGGTTTGTGACCTTTCCCTCTCCCTAGTTTCTTCCTGTCTTCTGCTGGCATCTTATAACAGCTTTAAAATGCCCCCAAAATAATTACTTTTTTAAATACTAAACAAGACTAAGTCTAGACTTGACTTAAGTGATTTTCCTCCCGTTCATCTTTGGGTATTGCAGTCAGTCCCTGTGGTGAGCATTAGCTTTATGAACAATGTGATAGGAATTATCAATTAAAGGTGTGAGGAATTAATTGCTGTTCACTCCCAAGCAACATGTTTGGCTTTGTTTGTCAATCCACTATGTAGTTCACCAAATAATATGTGTTGCCTGGTTTCAGTCTCTTCCACCGTCGCTGTAAAATGTTTACTTTTCTCTTTTGGTCCGTTGCTATTCCTGACTAACTCCTCATTTGTGCTGCATTATATAAGGGGAAATTGCTGATTGTGAGGCAGTTGCTGTCACTTTTAAGTAAAATAGATCAATGGTGCGTAAGTTACAAATGGGCCTCTTAGAACACAGACAAGGTTTTTTGTTATACTTTTTCATTTTTTATGAAATGAACGTTAGCACACTTTCAGAAATCTTAAAGCTGAAACATGTAACATTTCTGCAGTTTGACAATGCTGACCGAGGGCTGACCTGAGGGTCTGAATCACACATGTATGTTGATAACATCCATTTTCCAAAAAAAATTTAAAACTTAATACCTTTTATTCAATTCATTCAAAGTTACGGGTCAATATAGTGGTTAGTTCCATGTTAAATTCCTTAAAACTCTTTACTACAGACATTATATGAGTCTGGGCAGACATGGATGTAAACTGTAACTTGACTGGTTGGTGGAGACAAACAACTGTGAGACAGTAATTCTATTTTCTGACCGCTCTGTTTTATGTGCCCATTGACAGCTAACCTCTCACTCTTCTTAACCAGCAGCAAATGATCAACAACTTCTTCAGTTTGAAATCTTGTTTCAGTTCAGGACAACGTATGTGAGATCATGTTAATTTTGGCAGAACTTTGCAAATCTCCGCTGATTGCATGTGACAGTTGTGGTGGCATTGCAGTAGGTGCTTCACCATATGTTGCCTGGTGGAGATCTGCTCTTTACTGAGTGCACTCGTCTAGTCTGATGTATGAACTAAGAGTGAAATACACTCCTTTCATGTGTGTGTATGTATGTTTTGGGTATTCTGTGTTGACATGGTGCAAATATTTTTAATACGTGTCTAATATATTTCAAATACATTTCTCCTGCGTTAAGTAGAAGAGTTTAAAAAAAGACTGTGGCGAATTTTAGGGTACATACATGAGGGGGTCCCTTGTCCCTTGTAAGAGGTTCTTGGCTGAGAAAAAATGAGAACATCTGGTCTAGACTATTTGTCTCTTCGTCTGTTTGTCTTTTGTTGTTTTTCCTGTAAAACAAATACAACCAGCGGTGACCATCCCCCCAACCTTCCCCTTATCTAATTCCAAAGGTTTCTGCAGACACTATTTAAAAGACAGACACCTTCATTAAAAATGCAACATATTTGAAACTCTGACCTACACACGTTACAAACTGGACAAGTTTGACTGCCATTATGGTGAGTTTTTAATCTGCTGAGTTACGACATTGTTTGTTGGTAGCTGTTTTTGGGGTCTGACATGACAAAGTAATGTAAATCACGAGAGAGAGTGATTATTAAATGCGATGATAAAAATCATATTTAGTTTTGAGTCATCATACTGAGATGAAATATTAAAACTATGATGTTTGTGTCCTTTTTCTTGTGAAGAAATATTTGGTCCTGGCTTTGCTGCTATGTGCTCTGCTGTCACTGTCAAACGCTTCTTGTTTTGGAAAGCTCCCAAACCAAGGTAAACACATACTACACACGGAGACATACAGTATATTTATGGTATATACACACACAAGTTTCTGTTATTAGAACAATATCAAAAATTAACACATGATGCCACATTATGACTGTGCTGAAAAATATTTACCACTTTTTTTCTTCCCAACTATAGGCAGGACCCACTGTCAGGACAGTGTTGATGGCACATGGCATGAAGTAGGATCTTCATGGACAAACAGTGAATGTATGCGCTGTACTTGCGGTGCTTGTTGCACTGCGTAAGTACTCAGTTCACAGCGTTTGTTTTTAAAGGGACAGTTTTGACCATCAAATAATTGTTGGAAAATGACATTTTTTTAAATTGAAGTGTTTATTGGACATTTGACCAAAAAAACAAACAAACAACAATATCAACACATAGGACTTTTTAAGTGCATCAGGCATTTATGAAAAATCATTGATCACAACAGTTTTTATTTGAGGAACAAAACAAACATTTTTCATTGCATTTTTTTTAACTTCTTTTATATTTTTTATTTTATCTCTATTGTATTGGTATTCTATTTATCACTCGTCCGTTTTTCTACCCGTACTTTTTTGAGCTGCTGTATCACATGAATTTCTCTGGTGTGGGATCACTAAAGTTTATCTTATCTTATCTTTTGGAAAATGTGGCACATTTCAAATGGTTTAGTTCCTTTTTAATTTACTTTGTGGTTGGCAAAAACAGCTTGGTCACTATAATCTGAATTGGTCAATATAACATATAATCAAGTTAGCCAAAGAACTATTTCAGTGAAGATCAAAAATTACATTTATTAGCAAGTCCTCACTTGCTAATAATTGTTTGCAACATCCAAGTGAGGATAATACCTGTGCCAGTGCCTGTATAAAAACCTATATAAATATCTCAATTTCCACTCTAAATTCATTTTAGGATGAAATTTCAAACTTTACTTTGTTTGTTTAACAGTGTATTTGTGATTGTGTTAGACATAATGCATATTGCACCATGAAATTTATTAGAAAAATGATTGAGGTGTTCACAGACAAATTATCCTCTATACCGACTGCACTGATACACACATTTTCAACAAGATTTTACTATAAAATAAAATGATAATAATTAAAAAGTAATTATAGGTTGCTCTGATACAGTAAATATTCATATTGAACAGCTCGGACAAATCCTACTGATTCTACCTTTAACTGTGTGTTTACTGGGTGATTGCAGGTATTCAACCCCCACAGAGTTCCCTGATGACTGTATGTCAGTGTTTGACTCAGAGGCGTGTGAATACGTAGTGCACAAGAAGGACGACCCAACTGTGCTATGTCTGAATCTTACTATGGTAGGTAAAGGTGAAATTTTTTGGTTGATTTATCGAACTGATGAGGGAGAGAAAAGATGTAAATGAAAATAAAATACTGGTACAAATGAAATTTCAAATAAAGAAATAAATCATCAGCCTACATTTCTTCATTATTGACTACTTTTTGTGTAACTTTGTTTGTATGAGAAAGAGGAAAATTTCTGTTCCAGGAAAATCACTAGTACAAGTACAGATTTTAAAATAAAAAATCAGTTAGGCCTGCTTTCACAAGAAGAATTCAGGATGTGTAAACAGTGGTAAAATGTCTTCTGTGGCTCAACAGGAGGTTTCCAAACTTTGAAAAAAAATAGCCCAAACAGTAAGATTTTACACAGGGTTATTTTGAGTTTCACACTTATTTTTTTAACAGAAAATCAGGATGAGCCAGACTTTTGTCTTGAAAAGCCCCCAGTAGTCACTGCATGTTAACATGAAACTATGGATGGACCCAGTTTTTCCAAAATAAAAGCCTCCTGACAGTAACTGTCACTAATTGTGACAAAATTACATACAAATATCTAATAGAACAAAATTATGAGGCGATGACGTTTCACATCTAAAAGGTCAAAGGTCAACTTCACTGTGACATCATAATGTTCAGCTCTCTATCAGTCCTCTGTACTCTCTAAGTGAGCATGTTTCTCATTGGAAATTATTCACTTGAATCACACATATATAGTGATAACTTCCATTTTACCAAAGAAATTACACTTAATTTTTAAAAATAAATTCATTCAAAGTTACGGGTCAATATAGTGGTTAGTTCCATATTAAATTTCTTTAAAGTCTTCACAACAGACATTATATGAGTCTGGGCAGACATGGATGTAAACTGTAACTTGACTGGTTGGTGGAGACAAACAACTGTGAGACAGTAATTCTATTTTCTGACCGCTCTGTTTTATGTGCCCATTGACAGCTGACCTCTCACTCTTCTTAACCAGCAGCAAATGATCAACAACTTCTTCAGTTTGAAGAAGTTTCAGCTCAGGACAACATATGTGGATTCATGTTAATTTTGGCAGAACTTTGCAAATCTCCGCTGATTGCATGTGACAGTTGTGGTGGTATTGCAGTAGGTGCTTCACCATATGTTGCCTGGTGGAATCTGCTCTTTACTGAGTGCACTCTTCTAGTCTGATGTATGAACTAAGAGTGAAACACACTCCTTTGATGTGTGTGTATGTATGTTTTGGGTATTCTGTGTTGACATGGTGCAAATATTTTTAATACATGTCTAATATATTTCTAATACATTTCTCCTGTGTTAAGTAGAAGAGTTTAAAAAAAAGACTGTGGCAAATTTTAGGGTACATACATGAGGGGGTCCTTGTCCTTGTAAGAGGTCTTGGCTGAGAAAATGAGAACATCTGGTCTAGACTATTTGTCTCTTCGTCTGTTTGTCTTTGTTGTTTTTTCCTGTAAAACAAATACAACCAGCGGTGACCATCCCCCCAACCTTCCCCTTATCTAATTCCAAAGGTTTCTGCAGACACACTATTAAAAAAGATAGACACCTTCATTAAAAATGCAACATATTTGAAACTCTGACCTACACACATTACAAACTGGACAAGTTTGACCGCCATTATGGTGAGTTTTTAAACAGTTGAGTAGCTGTTTTTGGGGTCTGACATGATGAAGTAACGCAAATCATGGAGGTGAAGAGTGATTATTAAATGTGATGTTTAACAGTGAATAAAAGTCATATTTAGTTTTGAGTCATCATGCTGAGATTAAATATTAAAACTATGATGTTTGTGTCCTTTTTCTTGTGAAGAAATATTTGGTCCTGGCTTTGCTGCTATGTGCTCTGCTGTCACTGTCAAATGCTGCTTGTTACGGAAAGCCCACAAACCTAGGTAAACACATACCACACACACGGAGACATACAGTATATTTATGGTACATACACACACACACGTTTTTTATGAGAACAATATCAAAAATTAACACACAATGCCACATTATGACTGTGCTGAAAAATACGGAGTTTGTCATACCAGGCTTTCCGACGGAGAAGCCCATGACCCACTGTCAGGACGATGTTGATGGCACATGGCATGCCGTAGGATCTTCATGGAGAAACAGTGTATGTTTGGACTGTACTTGTGATGGATGTTGCGACGCGTAAGTACTCAGATCACATCATGTTTGTTTTTAAAGGGACAGTTTTGACACATCAAATAATTGTTGGAAAATTCACTTTTAAAAAAAAATGTAAGTGTTTATTGGACATTTGATGAAAAGAAAAACAAACAATAATATCATTTACACATAGGATTTAAAAAAAATCATATTTCATGCATCGGGAATTTATGAAAAGTCATTGATCACAACAGTTTTTATTTAGGAACAAAACAAACATCTTCACTGCTTTTTCATTGCATATGTTTTGATTTTGATTTGATTCAATTTCTCTGGTGTGGGATCAATAAAGTTTATCTTATCTTATCTTTTGGAAAATGTGGCACATTTCAAATGGTTTAGCTCCTTTTTAATTTATTTTGTGGTTGGCAAAAACAGCTTGGTTACTATATCTGAATTGGTCAATATAACATATAATCAAGTTATTTATAGTTTAGTTTATTTAACAGTGTATTTGTGATTGTGGTAACATATGCACATTGCACCATGAAATTTATTAGAAAAATGATTGAGGTATTCACAGACAAATTATCATCTATACCAACTGCACTGATACACACATTTTTCAAGAAGACTTTACTATAAAATAAAATAATAATAATTAAAAAGTAAATATAGGTTGCTCCGACTACAGTAAATATTCATATTGAAACATTAGTAACAACATAACTGTTATTCTTACTGTAACGTTTTCAAAATTAGAAAAGATTTCCCTGACAAAAATGTACAAGTTACTACATGAAGGCAGCCATGTTGGATTTTGCACTCACAGGCCGACCGCTGCCTGCAGTGCACTGATAATCCACCAGAGGACAGAAGACATGTCTCAGATTGCATAGAACAGGGTTTTCAGGAAAGTGTTGATCATATTGAGTTTGTAGAGGTCTCAGAAACTCAAGTGTCAAGTATGACACAAATGGCATTAGAGGGTTAAAGGGACAGTTCACTCAACAATCCAAAAATACATATTTTTTCTCTTACCTGTTGTGCTATTTATTTATCTAGATTGTTTGAATGTGAGGTGCTAAGCTTAGGAGATATCAGCTATAGAGATGTCTCACTTCTCTCTAATATAGTGGAACTAGATGGCACTCAGTTTATGGTGCTCAAAGCACCAAAAAATACACTTGAAAAACTCAACAGCAATTTCTTTTTCCAGAATTCATGACCCAGTTACACAAGATAATCCATAAAACCTTGTTGTGACATGAAGTTTCATGTATAGGAACATTTGTTTTCTTTCTAACAAACTGCACCCATTGACTCTATTCTGCCAATGGAGGCATAATATGCTAATGTGCCAGGGGAATAGATCTGATTATAAAGTTGAATAAGGGGAAACATTATGATGTCATCCTGTAGAGTCTCTACCTTTTTATGACTGTTTCACAATCAGCTTGTTTTATCTTATCATTAGTATGCATTTAACATTTATTTACCTGTGTCATGATTATCATTACTTTAGTAGAATCATTTTTTCACTCAAAAAATATTGATATTGGATCTATATATGATGCCTGTGTTATGGTATGTTCTTCGTCTTGATATATTTGACATTAAGAGTTTGGAGCACCGTGAACAATGAACATGCATGGATAAAATAAGTCAATTAATAAAAAGTATCTTTAAAAAGGCATAATACGCATCATTTTCCTTAAAAAAAAAAAACAGTATAGACTCATATAATCATAATCTCTGTCAGTCATCACTTATGACGCTCTGCATGAATTTCCTTTATTTCTCATTATTTTGCTGTGCTCAGGACACTTCACCAACCAAAAATGACATTACTTGACGTCCTGGGAATGAAACTCAACAATCAGCTAACTTTCTGGTGCGTCACCGAACAGCTCGGACAAATCCTGCTGATTCTACCTTTAACTGTGTGTTTACTGTGTGATTGCAGGTATTTAACCCCAGTGCAGTTCGATGATGACTGTATGTCAGTGTTTGACTCAGAGGCGTGTGAATACGTAGTGCACAAGAAGGACGACCCAACTGTGCTATGTCTGATTCTTACTATGGTAGGAAAGTGAAAATTTTTTTGGTTGATGTTATCGAACTGATGAGGGAGAGAAAAAGATGTAAATGAAAATAAAATACTGGTACAAATGAAATTTCAAATAAAGAAATAAATCATCAGCCTGCATTTCTTCATTATTGACTTCTTTTTGCGTAACTTTGTTTGTATGAGAAAGAGGAAATTTCTGTTGCAGGAAAATCACAAGTACTCCACAGATTTTAAACATAAAAAATCATTTAGGCCTGCTTGTCACCAGAAGAACTCAGGATGTGTAAACAGTGGTAAAATGTCTTCTGTGGCTCAACAGGAGGCTTTCCAAACTTTGAAAAAATAGCCCAAACCGTAGGATTTTACACAGGGTTATTTTGGGTTTTACACTTATTTTTTAACAGAAAATCAGGATGAGCCAGACTTTTATCTTGAAAAGCCCCCAATAGTCACTGCATGTTAACATGAAACTATGGATGGACCCAGTTTTTCCAAGAATAAAAACCTCCTGACAGTAACTGTATGTTAATAAGGAATTCAGGATGAGTAAAATTAAAAGCCCCATAGAATAACTGTATCTCAACAGGACATGAGGGACAGACCTTGCATTTTTCAAAATAAAAAGCCCCAGACAGTGACAGTATCTCAACAGAGAACTCAGGATTATGCAGTTTTAATGATGCTATGCCCCATGGATAAAAACCTCCTGTATTCTCCTGTACTTTGAAAAACCTTTCTTATGGCTCCATGCCACCAACATGAATTAAGAAAAGAGGGTCACACTCAGAGATAATATGATTTTATGAGCTTTTACTTCACATACAAAACATTTTTGGCCATCCAGCCTTCATCAGTGTGATTTATGAACAGTGAAGAACCTGATGTCAACAGTGATGACTATAGTTGTTGTGTTTACTTATGTGTGTCAATTATGTTCATTAACAATGTCTAGAAAATCAAGTAGAACATCTGTGTAGAGTTGTGAAGTGTGTCAGAAAGATGTGGAGTTCACTCTATGTGGCTCCATTTTATGTGAGGTTACAATAACCAACAATTTCCCTCACCTGGTGATTTAAGCAGTGACTGAAGACTTGTATGTGCACACAGTGATGAAGGAATTTACCCGGGTGAAAAAGGAAGAAGGGAGAACTGAGGCAAAAGTGTAAACAAAGGTTCTTTTATTAACAAATAATGTGTAAAATTAAGTCAACACCAAATTAAATAAGGCAAAATGGTTAACTTAAACAATACACACACAAAAAACAAGTGCCTTGCTAGCCAGAGTGGCTAGCAAAAACACAGACATAGAAGACAACGAGTACTTTGTAAAGCTGGCGAGGCTTACAAAGCACATGGGGCGCCCGAACGAGTATCCTGCTAGCTGATGAGGCTAGCAGGACACATGATACACAAACACAAGTGCTTTTGCTAGCTGGGGAGCTAGCAAAGCACATTGCACAAACTAGGGGCAAAGCACAACAATACTAGCAGTCTAGCCTGCCCCTGCAGGACTAGACTGCCAAAATGCAGACCACCATCTGCCAAATGGCCCACAGGCCCTCACATGCAGACCTCTCTCCGCCAAATGGCCCACTGGCCCTGACTGCTGCACTCTCCCAGCTTTTATCACCCAGGCCCTGATTGCAGAGTGGCTGCAGCTGCTGCCAATCACTGCATCTGCACAGGGGGGGGAGGTGCAGCACCTGGGCAGAGGAGAGCAAGCACACAAGCACACACAGTGGCACGTAACAATTATGTAATGATAAAATCATTCGATAACAGTATAATATTTTCAGTATCATCATTATATCAATATAATATAACACAACATACAATAATGCAGGGGGATACAATATAACATAGTAAAATATAACAATAATACATAATATAAATAATATAATTAATTATATAATATAATATAAATAACATAAATAACATAATATAAATATGTATATAATATAATATAACCCAAGTGGAAGACAGGCAGGTCGGGTTCCTCCCCCTGCTACCATTCGTTTGTTTTGTATGGTTTTAATATTAGGGAGACCTTGCTTAGAGCCGCCCCTGAAGCAGTAATTCTATTTTCTGACCGCTCTGTTTTATGTGCCCATTGACAGCTGACCTCTCACTCTTCTTAAACAACAGCAAGTGATCAACAACTGCTTCTGTTTGAAATCTTGTTTCAGCTCAGGACAACGTATGTGGGGTCATGTTAATGTTGAGCTTTGCAAATCTCCGCTGATTGCATGTGACAGTTGTGGTGGCATTGCAGTAGGTGCTTCACCATATGTTGCCCAGCGGGGATCTGCTCTTTACTGAGTGCACTCGTCTGGTCTGATGTATGAACTAAGAGTGAAACACACTCCTTTCATGTGTGTGTATGTATGTTTTGGGTATTCTGTGTTGACATGGTGCAAATATTTTTAATACATGTCTAATATATTTCTAATACATTTCTCCTGTCGTTAAGTAGAAGAGTTTAAAAAAAAGACTGTGTTGAATTTTAGGGTACATACATGAGGGTAAGAAGTTCTTGGCTGAGAAAAAATGAGAACATCTGGTCTAGACTATTTGTCTATTCGATCTTTTGTCTTTGTTGTTTTTTTCCTGTAAAACAAATACAACCAGCAGTGACCATTTCCAGCAAACCACTGGTCTAAACTGACCCCACCCCAACCTTCCCCTTATCTAATTCCAAAGGTTCCTGCAGACACACTATTTAAAAGACAGACACCTTCATGAAAAATGCAACATATTTGAAACTCTTACTTAAACACATCACAACCCGGACAAGTTTGACCGCCATTATGGTGAGTTTTTAAACTGCTGAGTAGCTGTTTTTGGGGTCTGACATGATGAAGTAACGTAAATCATGGAGGTGAAGAGTGATTATAAAATGTGATGTTTAACCAGTGGATAAAAGTCATATTTAGTTTTGAGTCATCATGCTGAGATTAAATATTAAAACTATGATGTTTGTGTCCTTTTTCTTGTGAAGAAATATTTGGTCCTGGCTTTGCTGCTATGTGCTCTGCTGTCACTGTCAAACGCTTCTTGTTATGTAAAGCCCACAAACCAAGGTAAACACATACCACACACACGGAGACATACAGTATATTTATGGTATATACACACAAGATTTTTATGAGAATATCAAAAATTAACACACAATGCCACATTATGACTGTGCTGAAAAATACGGAGTGCTTTTTCTTTCCAGTCTTTCCGACGGAGAGGCCCATGACCCACTGTCAGGACGATGTTGATGGCACATGGCATGCCGTAGGATCTAAATGGAGAAACAGTGAATGTATGGACTGTACTTGCAATGAATGTTGCACTGCGTAAGTACACAGATCACAACATTTAAGTTTTTTTTTTGTTTCAAGAGTATATTAATTGATTTTTGAGGATCGAACAATTACAAATGAAAGGGCAACTGATGTTCCCAAAACATCAGTATTTTATGACCTGGCACAGTCATCAATCACCCGTTATTTTCATATATATACCAGAATGATGCCAGGATGTCAAATATTGATATTTTGAGTTGGTCCTGAGCATCACAAGCACAGCAAAATAACAATAATGAAATAAGAAAATAAGGCATAGAACAGGGTATCTGCAGATACAGCCACCACCACACACTTCTAGTCGATCATAAGTGATGATAGGAAGGGATCGTGTTTATATTAGTCAATACATTATTTTTTAGGAAAATGTTGTATATTATGCCTTTAACTATTTGTTATTCTGTACTGTGTGACTGCAGGTATATGAGACCCGTTGACATGTCTGACGACTGTGAGTCAGTGTTCGACTCAAAGGCCTGTAAATACATAGTGCACAAGAGGGGCGACCCAAATGCACCATGTTCATATTATTCTTCAGTGGGAAAGTGATTGTGGTCTGTAGTTCTGAAGCGTGGAGAGACAAACGAGGAGGGAGACATGTCGATGTGACCCCTCACTGGCTTCCCACAAGGAAACACTGCTTGTTGTGTTGATTAGAACACACAAATGCTACAAATGGAATTCCCAAATAAATAAAGAAATCACACATTTCTTCATTGTTTACTTTTTGCATTAAATTTGTTTGTATGAGAAAGAAGAGAATTCCAGAAACAATTGAAAATGGTGGAAAAATGAAAATGACGCAGCAGTTGAGTCGAAGTAAGTCAACCAGCTGTTCAGCCATGAATGAACCTTTTACTGCCCTTTTGACCCAACATGAGCAACCCAACAGCGTGTTTACAGTAGTGAGAGTATATGCCGGCATGTTACTGTTTATTTCCAAAGTAAATAAAATCTGCTTTTGCATTTAATTATACAAATCATCATTCAAAATTTTAAAAAAAAACAAGAAAACACAAGGGAATACACATTTCAAAAAATATAGCTGTATTTTATTAAGTCTTCAATTATTTGTACAGCTGAACATTTGTAATCAAAAAGTGACAAGGCATTTGAAAGAAACTGTCTCCAATAAAATCATTAATGACAGGATTTGGGAAGAGGGTCGTGCGTGGAGGGGATGTAAGGGTCAAGGAGAGGAATATAGGGGTCGAGGAGGGTGATGAAGGGTTTGACGGATGAAGGCAGAGGTGGAACTACCATATATGCAGGTAATGCAGAGGCATTAGGGCCCACGACCAACCAGGGCCCGTGCACACGAGCCTCAAATAATTCACTATATAGATGCGGGCCCCAAAACTTCTTATGACAATAAAACAACACAGAGCAAAACACTTCTGTTTGTATGTTGCTTGTTTTTCACTTAGTTGCTGTCTTGACATTTCACTAGCTAACTGCAATAACCCAGAATTCCACACGGGCACACTTTGCACATTTTTGAACGTGAAATCCCCAATTAATCCATATTTAACCTTAATTTAGAGATGTGACATAGATATATGAGTCAATAAACTATAAGCTTGTATATGTAAAACTTAGTTTATGCTATTTTAATGTTATTTATTTGGTGAATGATATCAAGTATGTGACACCATGAACTAAAAGTAAGTTTAAGAAGCCAGAATTGAAAGGAGCAGCTTCCAAAAATAGTACACTGTATTTTCATCTGTTTTAAGGTGTGCCGTCACCTGTGAGTTTGCTCCAACACCAGATTTTGTCAGGGATGCTGTTTTATCACCATCTTGGCCTTGCTATTATGACTCCTCCTCTATATCACAGCGGTGCATTTCGTTGTTGTTGGTCATTCTAAAGCTGCATACTTTCACTTCTTTCATTCACTGACATTGCGTTATATTATGTCTGACGAGCAGGGTCGGGTTTGATAATCTTGCATTAGGGCCCAGTGCTGACTGCTGCTTGACAGCTGAGCTCTGGTTGCAATTGTGGCAGCTGGATGTGTGGGCGGAAACTTGAAAGCACACTCTTAACGCTGGTCACTGCTGCAGACTCTGGCTTCAAATGATGTCACCAGATATTTTGGCTTCAATTTTGTACAGTTGTAGGAAGTGAAGATGTGTCGTCCATCTCTTGTAGGGGGTCCACCACTAATTTGTGCCCTGGGGCAGATAAATACAGCCCTGGTGCCTTCAGCTTCAACGGGAGAAAATCACTCACTTTTTAGATCAATGCACCGAGCTTGGCTATTATGCAAAAGTGACATCTGGCAGGTGCAAGAAACTGCAGCAAATCCCATCAAAGTTGGGAGGCAGTTATAGGTGCCACAATAAGTTTTTTCAGGGGTTTATGTTTTGAGGTTGCAAACAATTTAGATTTCACACAGTCTATGCTACACTATTTTTGTTTTAATGTGTCAGTAATTCAATAATTGGTGCATAACGACACATTATGGATGATATTTGAATTAACTATAGTTTCCTCTTGAATTAAATCTAAAATAAAACTGTTAAAACTACCATATTTTCTGAGGTAAACTTCCTATCAAATCTAGTTCACTTTTGCTGTGACGCCAAAAACCTGCATGTGCGGGTTAGTTCGATTTAATCTCTGAAACAATCGACACGGGCGGAGCTTAACTATTAGGGGGGTTTTCTAAAAAGTCCTTGTTACTTTTCACAGAAAATTAAGCGCTCCATAAATCAATTAACCTGTGGACTCCGGGTACAGAAGGAAGACAGCAATGTGTCCGACGGCGCAAGAGTTTGAACCAGATTAAATGCACCCTCATCGCTCTGTGTTTGATGCCTGCTCAACGCCGCCCGCGCTGCGCCATTTTGAAAGTGTAACGCTGGGAGAGGCATGTCGTTTCTAGAGGAGAACCCCAGCCCGCGAAAGATCTCGCGAGAGTGATTAATTTAACTCAAATTACGATCTCTTCCCTAACCTCAGTCAAAACCGTTTGATCCATAATATATGCAGATCTTAACCATGGCGTTGTCATATTATAAACCCGGACAACATGCACGATGAAGAAACAACACGTACAAATCTCGCGAGAGTTTATCACATCCAGGGTTCCCCCTCTAGATGCGACCGGAGAAGCGGTGGCGAGGGAAATCTCAAAGTAGAGTGCAAAGTCTAAAATTCAGCACGGAAGATTGCAGTTCACTTTCTTTGGTTGAAAACTGTTTCGTGTTGTCTAAAGGAACCGGGCTGAGGACGTATAGCCTGTGTTCGGAGATCCTAACAGCACTCCCAGGTTCATTTCTCCACTGCCTCTCGGTCAGAACCACCCAGCCGACCCGGGTCAGCGCTGCTCCAGTCCAGGGCCGGAGCCCGCTACAGAGACGCCCTCTGTCCGAGCCGCTCACCATGGCAGGTACAACTACCGACAAAGAGCAAAGACCGTCAGAGTGTCTCAGGTTTAATTATTTCCCTACAGTTACGGTCCTGTTTGGCACAGATGATTGGGCTCGTCCCTCTGTTTTGGTTAACCAGCGCAGGCTAGCTAGCATGCTACTTCCAGGATGCTAACATGTCAGTGACAGTGTGAAAGCGACTGTTTTTCCACAACAAACGTGCTCAAACTCTTTCATGTCACCTGAGAGTACACTGCTTTAATCAAACCGTGTCACTAGTATCAGGTCACGGGCTGCCTTGTTCTCATATTTCTGGTTTTAGCTAAGTTAGCATCAGGCTAACGCGTGCAAAGTTTGATGGTGGTGTGTTAAAACCCGGATCTGTGTTGCGTGCAGGGACCGGTGATGGGAACAATGATGTGCAGTGGTGCTTTTCCCAAGTCAAAGGAGCGATAGATGATGACGTCGCTGAAGGTAAGTCCATGTGGTGGTCAGTGAACTGTCTGACTGGCATCCTCTGCATGCTTGTTTTGAAGTTAGCTTTAAAGGAGTAGTTCACCTAATAATTAAAATTCAGTTTTGATCTACTCACCCTAATGCTGAATGAAGGTCAAGGTTTAGCTTTTTGGTCCCAAAAACACTGCTTGAGTTTTACAGGAAAACAGCATTGCAGAATCTCTCTAAACAATTGAAGTGAATGGTGACCGGTTTTCAAACTTAAAAAAAATAAAAATAAATATAAAATTACTCCCATACTGATCATTGGCATAATCTGAGTTCCTAAAGTCCATGACAGTTGTTCACTTACACCTGAAACACTGTCACACGGGCAACACATCCCAGTTTAAATGTGTTCCCACTGCTAGTGGACCAAAGCTGAGGCTAGGGAAATATCCAAAATAGAGTCAAGGTCTAAATTCAGCACAAGTTTGCAATTCTCAACTGTTTTTGGTTGAAACTCTGCGTGTTTTACTAAAGAACCTAAACGATTATCGGCTGTGGGAGATGCTAAAGACTCTGAATTTTCATTTGGTGAACACTAATCACTTTCAAGGGCCTGACCGCACAACCCTTCTGTTCAGCGTAATGAGAAATCATGAAAAGACTAATCCGTGATGTATCATTTTAATTATTTCCCAACCTTAGTCTGTTATGGACAGTGATTCTAAGTTCACTCTTTTGGTTAATTCATGCAAGCTAGTAACATGTAACGTCACAGGAGCAAATTCTGACAAAGCTTACTGTTATTCCAAACAGTGCAACACTCTTCATGCACTGAGAGTATATGTTAAAAAGTGTCATTTGATGGATTTTGGAGCCTTTCTTTGTTATATTAGCAATCAGCAAACCGATGCATAGGTTATGTTCTGTTAAAACTTTGATTTTTTGCTGCGGGACCCCAGTATGGAAGGCCAGTGTCTTTTCAGAGCATAGAGCGTGTTGCACGTCAGTGAAAAAGTCCATGTGGTGGTGGAACTTCTTGCTGATCCTGATCTTGTTAGTTATTAAAGGATGTCCGTAAAACTAATTGCGGATAACCATAATTGCTGCAGAAGTCAAGTAGTCCACTACTCTGGTTTACAAAATCTCATTGGTATTCCTAACTTAAGTGTGAATGTGAGTTTTGCATTTGGAGTAAATGTATATATGATATAATATTAACGGGCTTATCAACCTCTTACCTGGACAGTTGTTGAAGTCTATCGGTGGTGTTTGTCTTGGTGTAATCAGTTTGCCTTGGTTTAACTTCAAATGTGTTTCACAGAGTCCATTAAGGTCCTACTAGGGTCTGATCAGCCAAGTCAGAAGTAAAACTTTGGTATCTAGCCATGGAGATGGTCTTTATGTTTTGAGATTTCTACTGCAAACTCAATGTAATGGAGGGAATTCAATTTCTGGTGCTCAAAGCATTACAAAGAGACATAAATGAAACCATTGACAGCAAGTTTCTTCCACAAACTCTGTCTTGGATTACTTAGGATAATCCACATTCAGCGCAGGTTTTCATTTACTATTTTAGACTAAGTAGTAGTTTTCAATAAAAGCCACTGATGACAGTGATGTCCTTGTTTGTCTTAGCTAGCAGGAACATTGTTTCTGGACAGATGATGTGTCGTTGCAGTGGTTGGATACCACTAGGCTTAATTGAGAAAATGTTAAGTGAGAAAATAGATAATTTTAACACAGTGCATGGGGATAATGAATGCAAATAAGAAGAGAAAATGGGTGTTTTTTTTAATCAAGTTTTTACCTCCATGTGAACAAAAAGACCAGTGGTGGACAGTACTCGCCCCTTCATTGCCCACTCAAAAAATTCTCACTGAAACACGTGTGTTTACAGTACATGATGAACTTACTTGTGGATAAAGGTCTACACAGCTGTTTACAGTAAGCTTTGCCTGAGAACAAGTATAAATGTGAGCTTCTACATGTGTCAATACATAGCAATACATAGGCTGAAAACTCAACAATACAATAGTGTAGTATTTGACTCCTCTGTCCTCTTTTGCTTTATATGAGAGTTTGTATGGGGTCAGGTCGTGTCAGGCACTTTGTGTGGAAGAGAGGAACAACACCGGCGTCTATATTAAGGATTGAACTGGCTCAGAATAGTGCCAGCCTGTAAACAGGGATTGATTGTTGTGTTGCAGGATCTGATGAGAATGCTTGTCTTTGAAAGGTGCTGAATAGCTGCACATGGCAAGTTTTTTTCCCCCTCCTCCTAAGAGTGTTTGGTCGACATTTAGTTTTATTGCACACTGCATTGTGTAAATATATATATACATGTACGTCATTGCTTTGTTGTGTTCTCACCACGGTTGACATGATCCCTCATACTATAGGAAGACAAAACAGGAGCAAACATTCAACATCTTTAACACTGCTTGAAGAATTTTGTGCATCTTTGGGAGGAAAGAATCACACTAGAAAAGCTTTGCAGATCAGTGCAAAATTTTTTCACATTGGGCACACCTCAGTTTTACATAACAAAAGCTCCCTGCTGCAGTAGCAGATTAGACTCTGAAAAAAGGGGACTAAGCTTGATTGTATTCTAATTACACTTCTGTATTGACAGCGGACATCATATCTACTGTTGAATTCAACCACTCTGGGGAGCTACTGGCCACTGGTGACAAGGGGGGTCGTGTTGTGATCTTTCAGCAGGAGCCAGAGGTAAGTTTTAGTGATTAAACTAAGGCCTTGTTCGGACTGCCAGCTCAAATCTGTTTTTTGGCGCATCCAGATCGAAATTGCAATGTGGCCCAGTGCAGTATGCAGATTCGCAGAACCAGAACCAAATTTTTTAGAGGAAAAAATCTTGTTCTCAAGACAAAAGAAAACATGTTTATTTGGTCCAGACCCCGACAAATATCACATCATCACAATTTTAATGGATTTCTTTCACTAAAAATGAAAATTGTAATGCAAAAATGATCATTCCCACTAATCGTATTGCATACTGAGATTTCAGTCAACATAATCACGATTTAACTTTTTTAGCATATCGTGCAGCCCTAACGGGACTGCATCAGAGCGGCTGAGCAGCTGCTACTAGCAAAGCAGTATGCAGGACACAGAGAACAACAGTCTGTGGACAGATGCTGAAATAAATAGTCTGTTGGCACTTTTAAGGGAGGCTATGTATATGTCTCTCTCCATTTCTTATGATTATGTGTTGGAAAGCCGTGTTACCAGTGTATGTATGCTGCAATCCAGTGTACTCAGAAGTTTGGCAAAAAAAACGACCTGGAAAATGGAAAAGTGCAATCGAACGGTCATTCAAGTTGGAATTTCAAGTCACAGCAGCATAGAATCATACACATAAGTAGACACCTTTTCATCAATATTTACTATTCTTACTACGATTTGACTTTGCAGTTGCCATTTCCATTCACAGCTGATTTGTGCTTGAGAGAAGTCTCTGTGAGCGTGTGCTAGCCTACTACTCCAGTCTCTTTTGAAGTGTCCTAATCTGTTAAATCAGCTGCTGTAGATGCTTGTGAAGTTCAGAGAATTCAGGCGTTCCTGTTTTCCCGAGCAGATGCACTGTGACACATTTAGATTGGAAGTTGGGACTACTGACTCAGAACTATCAACTTCTAGCCATCAATGGATTGCAGCAGTAGTTACAATGCTTATGTCATTACCACAGCAACCCATGCAGATAAGTTGGTGATGTCTGGACATACAAATCCCATTTGATCACTTGCAAATAACAGCGCGGACAGTCTGGCCTATAAATCTGTTTTGATAAACAAATCTGATTTGTCTGGAGTCTGAACAAAGCCTTAATGTGTAGTTTGATCAAAGAAAAAAGAATATAATTTAAGCTAAATATATCAGTTGAAATGGGGGGGGGGACTGTGATTTATGATCATGCATGAGCTGAAAGCATGAGCTTGCTCGCAGCATAGCTCTACTTCTATCATAATACTTGAACCCAACACTGATCTGTGCTCTGTCATTTTTCAGAGTAAGAATCAGCCACAGTGTCGAGGAGAATACAATGTTTACAGCACCTTCCAGAGCCACGAGCCTGAGTTTGACTACCTGAAGAGCCTTGAGATCGAGGAGAAGATCAACAAGATTAGATGGTTGCCTCAGAAGAATGCAGCACAGTTCCTTTTGTCTACAAACGGTTAGTAAACCACTGTATTTTCATTTAATTTATTCACTGTACTTGACTTGGTGATATTTAGCTACCATTTGGCCGCAAGTAATCTAATTTTACAGTCTCCTCTGTTACTGATGATGCGTTTTCATGACCTCTGCTCTTTCTCATTGGCAGACAAAACCATAAAGCTGTGGAAAATCAGTGAGCGTGACAAGAGACCAGAGGGCTATAATTTGAAGGAAGAAGATGGGCGATACAGAGATTTCAATACTGTCACAACACTACGGGTTTGTATAAATTGCTTCATCTCTTTCCGAATATGTTGAACATCCCAATTTGCCAGATTTGTAGTCACAAGCCACACTTGCGGCTCTGTACTCGCTTTCTATACATTCCTTAAATTAATAAATTAAGATAAAAGATGAAAACAAACTTGTTTAGGTTGTTTGAAAGCTACTCGAAAGCCAGTATTTTATTGGTGTCTACAGCATCCTATTACCCCTCTTGAACAAAAGTATAGTAAAAGCACACAAGTGCATATAAAATTAGACCAATCATGTTGCACTTTTAAAAGCTTATTAAATTTGAATTAATTTAAACAAAGATGGTATTGTATTATTTCTTCTCACCTTTGTCCTCCAGTTATAAACCACTGTCTGTGAGTTGACAGTTGTTTTTGATTCATGTGGACATTTTGACATGTCTCACCAGCAAAAACACAGACGCACACATGCACCTCCACTTCAGGACACTCTGATCTATATTTATTGAATTGTTTCCCTAATTTAGACTCAGTTTAATATACTTATCTGTTACACTGAGGCTTAGCCCCTTCTTTCTTTGTTTAAAACACGGTTGACTGTTACTATGTGTGCATGAGTATTATTGAAATCTCCTCTCCTCAGGTACCTGTGTTCATGCCCATGGACTTGATGGTGGAAGCCAGCCCTAGACGAGTGTTTGCGAATGCTCACACCTATCATATCAACTCCATCTCAGTCAACAGTGATTGTGAGACATACCTGTCTGCAGACGACCTGCGCATTAACCTCTGGAATCTGGAGATCACCGACCGAAGCTTTAGTATCCTTTATTCTTTAATTCCACGCAGCCATCATGCTCTGTAGGTCTTAACACAGTTCATCATAGTTATTTTCGTAGATTTTAATTATGTCTCTTGTGCAAAAAGTTGTTGTACAGTAAGACTCCTGATCGTACTGGGAAATGCAACCATTCTGGCCTATATAAACATTTCTCATGTGCTTGGGCATGTTAGTTTCTAAGAAGTAACCTTTCTTGTCATCTGGACATGTTTTTGTTGTCGGTCTGGTCCCCTTTAATTAAGAAAAAAGTTTCAAACTGGCAGTCAGTTGTAAGTGAATATAGGTTTGTGGGAATTATCTTCTGTCTGTTTATGTACTATGTGAAATAATGAATGGTGTGTCCTAGTTAGTTTAGTTCTTTGCTTTAAGGTATCTCTGACTCACTGTCAGATTATGATCCCCCGCATGTTGCACCTGCCCACTGCACATCAGTCAGACTGTGCGTCACTTAGTCCCTGCAGCAACTCTGCTGCTTTTTATGACACATTTTTCTGATCCATGTTAATGGAGGAAATTCATTTCTATTGATCAAGTAGACCATACAATTAGTTCTTTTTAATTTGTCAAAATGCCTGTTTAGCCCTTTGACCTTAACTTCACTTCTTCAGATATTGTTGACATTAAGCCAGCGAATATGGAGGAACTGACGGAGGTGATCACTGCAGCAGAGTTCCACCCCAACCAATGCAACACTTTTGTCTACAGCAGCAGCAAGGGCACCATCCGCATGTGTGACATGAGGGCATCCGCTCTGTGCGACAAGCACGCCAAAAGTAAGCTAATTTCATTTATGCTGTGTGCCTCTGGAGGAGCTGTTGAATTCTGAGGTGTGCCTGTGGTATGCCTAAGGGAACTGGATGATAGACATTGAAACTTGAATAGGTTAAAAAGCCTAAAGGGGGAGAGGGATGACTCTGCATCACCAAACTGAGGTTACCGTCACAATGTGATCCATACAGTTTGTCCTGCTGTAATATGGTTTTATTCTGTGAATTAAGTAACTTAGAGCTCAGCAACTTTGCATACATAATGTATTCCCTTAGTTTAGAATCTATATCACTCATAAGCGTTTCTTTTACATTTTTAATGTTAGGGAAAGCGGGCTTGTAAAAATATATGTACTGTAGTGCGTTTGCCAAAATTATGGGACTGAGATTACAGATAGGACATGGTAGTGCATCCTTGCAGTGACTGCACTGTTAAACGGAGTTGTGTATATATTGCTGTATTAAATTGTGTACAGCTGTATAAAAATAATGGCAGTCAGGGTATACTTATGTCATCTATCCTTTTCTCTCAGTGTTTGAAGAGCCAGAGGATCCAAACAATCGTTCGTTCTTCTCTGAAATTATCTCATCCATCTCTGATGTAAAGTTCAGCCACAGTGGACGCTACATGATGACCCGTGATTACCTGTCTGTCAAAATCTGGGATCTCAACATGGAGACCCGGCCAGTAGAGACATATCAGGTCTGTCACGGTTGCTTTGCTGAGACAAAAGTAATGTTGTTATATCTGTTTTTCTGCAGACTGTAAGTCCTGACATCATTCTACTGTTTCTCCACTAGAGGGCGGTGTTTTACAGAAGTCATAATGTAATGTTATTTTCACTCTTGCACAACTGTTGACAACTACCTCACCTTTATATTATCATGTTCTTTTAACAGGTGCATGAATATCTCAGGAGTAAGTTGTGTTCACTCTATGAGAATGACTGCATCTTCGACAAGTTTGAGTGCTGTTGGAATGGCAATGACAGGTCAGTATCTATATCATATGTACTATTGAGGTAAAAAGATGCCTTCTGGAGAATTTTACTCTGACAGACTAAAATTTACATTTGAAGAAGTTATTTTTCGGCTTTTCTTGTTTTTGTTTTTTTTATTATACCTTTGGAATCCCCCACACATGCAACATGCATGACACATGCAAATGTTTTGGGCTGACTGTTATTTGATGCAACTGAACCCAGTGACACTTGCCTTATCAATTACTGTGGTTATCTGCTCATTGCAGGTTTTGGGTGGCGATGAGGTATTCCGTACACGTTCCTGTGGTGGCTCATACACTTTTGTAGGGCAGGGAAATTTATTGATATATATTGATAGTGTGATATGAGACTAGACATTGTTTTAAATTTTGGATACTGTGTTATGGCCTAAGTGTTGTGTTTTTCTGGTTTTAAAGCTGCATTGCTGTAACTCAATGTAAATTTTCTGTACTTAACAGAGTGTTCTAGCTGTTCTACTATTTGCTGTTACCCAGTTAGTCATGGGGGTGGGCGAGTGTGACGATTTTTGATCATGATCGAAGGCTACCACAGTCTACTTTTTAGGCACGCCATAGAGATCACGATTTTTAGTGTCCTCTTACTTCAGTTCCCAAACATGTCTCTCTCTTCTTGCAGCAGACGATACACATTATGTGAACAACATGTTATACATGCATGAGCTAGCTGTTAACAAAAGCAGAAGAAAACAGCTCAAACTGAGTTTTAAGGAGTTTTTTGCCACTAGTTTTCACATTAAGAAGCTAATCCTTCATTCACTATGTTGGATATGATGGCAAACGATAGGGCAGATAAATTGACAAGGCAGCTGATTATTTTGCTAGCTTGCAATCACTGACTAATGTTAGTGTTAAGGTTTGTTTTTGCTAATTTTTTTGAGTGTTCTCTTATTTTGGTCAATATTACATTTGGGGAAGTGACACTGATCCTTGATCAGCAAGTAAATGCAACTTTTGTCTCAAGTTTATTCTGATATGTTAATACTAATGCATGGTAATGCAGGGGAGAACAGGGTAAGATGAACACTTTTTACATTTTAAATGACCATAGCCCAAAAAAACAAATTTTGATCTAATAATAAAGTGTTATTTATGTGATCTATGCTTTGCAATCATCCATAAAACTCTGTTTTGTCTGTTTTCCTCTGCTTTTGGATAAAAGCTGCTCATGCATGCATTACAGAGTGTAAACATTTATTATTCATTAATACTTTGTACTTGATTTGGCCAAACATCTTTTAATTCTGTTAGCTTGTGACCAACACCACAATAATCCTAAAACCCATCAAAAATAAGCATTTAGAACTTTTTTAAAATCTCTTGGGGAGCATACCCCAGACCCCCTAGTGGGTCTGTGTTTTTATCCGTTACCACATCCTTCTAATCTTTTTCACCCCTGACCAGTTCCCCCTGGCTCTTCCTTGGGTGAAGTTTTTTTTTTCTGATTATATTGTCTTTTAGCTTCTGTTTATGACTTCAAATTTAATTTGTGTTTTAATCAACATTTTGAAATCTGTGTAGTATCTTTAGTGCAGTATTACATTTTAATGCTGCAAATGGAGTCTGGCTATATCCTGCAGGGCATTTAAGAACTGAGAAAACAATTAAGACAATTATTGCAATTAAATTATTATTTTTGGACAGATTGTTCACCCCTGCTTCGTCATTATATTCTCATTATTGATGATTATCAAAAATCTTTTGTGTATGTATTTCATGAAAGCACCAGTAGTCCTTTTTACAACGTTGCAATATTATTAATCAAGGTATTTGGTCAAAAATATCACGATATTTCATTTTGTCCTCATCACCCAGCCCTACACTTGTGAGTTTTTGATTCATTATCTTTCATTATTATGTTGTTTACCATTACTCACTCATACCTCTCTGTCTCTTTGCAGTGTTGTGATGACCGGCTCCTACAACAACTTCTTCAGGATGTTCGACAGAGGCTATCGGCAGGACGTGACTCTAGAGGCGTCACGGGAGAACAGCAAGCCACGGTCGGTCCTGAAACCTCGCAAAGTAAGCACGGGTGGGAAGCGCAAAAAGGATGAGATCAGTGTAGACAGTCTGGACTTTAACAAGAAGATCCTGCACACTGCCTGGCATCCCCTGGACAACATCATCGCTGTGGCCACCACCAACAATCTGTACATATTCCAGGAAAAACTGAACTAGCATTTGTTGAACCGCTCAGATCCCAGTTTCAGCTTGAGCCCCACTGCTCTGACACACACACAAACAAAGTATCTGTCTGTCTTTGGCTAAATCCCCGAGTCTTGATATGATCTACCCTTGGTGATTCTAGTATTGAATGTGACAAGACTTGCTCTATCAACAACAAACAGTGGCATTATTACTGTACATCAAAGCAGGCTGTCACAAGCACATTTTCTGTGTGTATTACTAATAAAAACGTTCAGGGTTGGTAGATCTGAGCGCAGAATTTGGGATTTAGTATCACAGGTTTTCTCCATTAGGAGCACTCCATTCACCAAGCTACTGTTTGCATCTCCACTACATCCCAAACCAAAGGGAAAATGTGTTGATACACACATTTGGCTAGTTTGTTTCATTATTCTTTTGTGCCATCGTGACATAATTCATTTATATGTCATAGCTACCAATTGTTAAGTTTTTGTAGCTACCATGTTTTATTAGTTTTGAATAGGAAATTCTTTCTACTGTTTATACGTCTTTCTGCCACCAAGTTCCTTTTGGTACCGGCCTGAGACACTGCTAATACAAGCTGTCAACACTCCATATTGGCCCCGGGTATTTGTCAAGTTGCCAAGTTCACTTACAACTCCGTTCGTGATGTATAGTAAAGTGAGGCTGTAAAAGGACTGTTCTAGTCTTTTATAACGTTTTAGCTCATTTTCAAAAGATATTGTAGAGCTTACATTACTGCTAACCGTTTCCCACAACATACCAATATTTTATTGATCAAATTTTGAACTTCAGTGCAGCCACTGCAACTTAAGTGAAACTGCCTTGACATGTATTCCATCACAGTGAACTTTTTTGTCTTTGATTAAGTCAAAGTAATGTTTGGTAACGTAGCTG
Organism: Lutjanus argentimaculatus; assembly: GCA_034769285.1. Lineage (NCBI taxonomy): Eukaryota > Metazoa > Chordata > Actinopteri > Lutjaniformes > Lutjanidae > Lutjanus > Lutjanus argentimaculatus. The sequence goes on from JAWZSL010000017.1 coordinate 17,292,700, forward strand.
CAAGCAGGAAAACTCAGTATATAGCATACAGCCACATCTGTCTGTCCTTGAACAACAACCATGTTTCTTAATGTTTGTCCTCTGGATTTGAGTTTCTGATACGGTTGCTTGTAAATGCTATATCTTTAGACCAGAGACTGCATATAAAGATGGACATCCATTGTGCAAAAATGAAGCCAAAATATCCAGGATACAAGCACTGCCATCTTATGTCGGTGATGTCATTTGGAGCCAAAGTCCGTGCAACAGTGATTGGGGTTGTAGCTGCAGTGCTGAGGTCCCGCCCATACACCTTGCTGACTCAATCACGAGCAGAGCTCAGCTGTCAATCATGATGTGAAAGCCCATTTTAATAGCATCAACTAACTAATTAAAACCAAAGTTACATTAGACCTTTTGCACCAATGTGGAACAGGCCCCGATCCAGTTCACGCACCTAATTTTGAACCAGAGCATTTCCACCAAAAATAAATTGGTTCCCAGCTGGAAACAAAAAATAAAAAGCTTTCCTTAATAATCAAAGTGGGTGTGTCTTATTCTACAGGTAATTGTGCATTGTGCGACACCTTTTGTTGATTACAAAGATTTTGCTCAAAACTGGTGAAAACATTGGCTCGTTCGCGAGATAGCACGAAGGTTCCAGGAACCTTGAATGGAATTGGTTCAGTAACCAGAGCTAATTTCATGGAAAAGGGCCCTGTGATAATAACCATCTATAACAGGGGTGTCCAAATCAATTTCATTGTGGGTAAAATCAGCTTTATGGTTGCCCGCAAAGGACCAGTTGTAAATGTAACCTCTTGTCTAGACCACAGACTGTCTATATAGGATCAGTATTACACTCTGCTCCGCCTATGTTACTGGGCATCAACCTCACATTTAAGCACGTATTGTCGAAAAAAATAGACCTGAGGTCTAAATAAACGCTTAATGCCGTCCATCTTTATATATGTCGATGCTTTTGACGAGCTGAACCTCAAAACTGTAATTCTGGAGTGTTCAGCATCAGCTTGTCAAAACAATTCCTGGTCTCAGCTTAATTTTCAACCTGATTAAACATTCACTGAGATGGTTTACTTGTTTCAAGCAAGATTCAAGTCTGTAAGTTGAGGTATTGAAATGGCTACTTGAAGGGAAATGGTCAGCAGTAATGTATAATTTCTAATTAATGGCCAAAAACATTAGTGTTGCTCTGTGACATGGACACGAGAGCGGTGTGCATGCACATTCGTCAGGTATTTTGGGAGTTGGATGGGGGCTAATCATGCCAAAGTAACCAGTCCTATACAAAGTTATATTCCTTTAAAGCTGTCTTGCAGACGAGGTGCAGACTGGTCACCCTTGCACATGTGTGGACCACCATATGAAGCTCAGGACAAAAGCTTATACAGTATATACGTGGAAGGGTTTGATGGTGTGATGTAGCCTAAATCTCTCGTGGTCTGTGGCACCAAAATTATGTGTCGCTGCCAGCTTCCCCACAAAGCCTGTTGTTTTGCTGCAGCTTGGTCGACCGCTTTACCCTCTGGATCTAGTTTCTGTTTGTAGTTTTTTTTAATGATGTTTTGTACTGTACCTGATGATAACAGAAGAAAAATCACTATAGCTGATTTATTTTTGTATCAATTAAGGCAATAGGATTACAGTCTGATCACTGTAGTTTCTTTAGCTGTCTATCTCAGACTGATTGTAGATGGAAGGTTGCCTAATGGTTGGGTAACCTTTTTGTCATGACTTTGGGAAATTTTGTTAATTCTGCCAGGAATTTCTTTAACGGGACAGTTCGCCCCCAAATCAAAAATGCGTTTTTCCTCTGGCTTGTAGTGCTGTTTATCCATCTAGAGAGTTTTGGTGTGAGTTACAGAGTTTTGGTGATATTAGCTGTAGAGATGTCTTGCCCTCTCTCTAATATAATGGAACAAAATGGCACTTGGTTTATGGGATTCAAAGCAGCAAAAACTGCTTTCTTTGTACAGTAGAATCTATTTGAACTACTTTAATCCACTAGAAAGAAAGTAGTTTCTACATGAAAATGCTCATGACACTGGACACTGCTGGCGAGTTTTTCTGAGAGTATTTTTTGGTCCGTTGAGCACCACAAGCCAAGTGTCATTTACTCCCATTATATGGGAGAGAAGGCAGACATCTCTACAGCCAGTATCTCTAAAAGTGTGCAACTCACACCAAAACTATCTAGTTGGATAAATATCACTACAAGCCGAGGAAAATGTTTTGGTTTTTTTTTCCTTTTATTTTGGGGTGAACTGCCCCTTTTTAAAAGCAAAAGACTTCTTGTGACATCAAGGAACTCTGTCGTTCCTAATGTGAGATGTCCAAAGAAAAGTATTTTCAGGTGTCAGTACCTCTGTAGTCAAAAGCACTATAACAGTTTATTTTTTTTAAATTTGGCTGATGTTCATGTAAAACTTATTTGGATGCTTCAGAGTTGATTTAGATCTTAACGTTCTGTTTTTGTGCCATGGTTTTTGTTTGTGAATCATTTTGCTCGCTGTGAAAGAATTAGGCCTTTTGTGGGTCTAAATGGGAAAGACATTTTAATGAACATGTAATGTTAAAACTGTTAACTCGAGTTCTCTCTAAAGCAAGTCAAGTTGGTTGACTAGGCGGAGTTACTGATTTTTAATTATTGTATGAAATGTCTTCTCTCTCCTGTGATGCGGGAGAATGCGGACGTGTTTATTTAAAAAGGAGAATTTGTGAAGCACTTGGTTTTCAGATGATTGTTGTGTGGAAGCGGTTATTGATGATGACTGTTTTGGGAAAATACTTAAAGAAATGAACTCTGCTGTTTCTCTGCTGCACTATGCTTCAGTCACATGCTGCCAATTCTCTTCTGGAGCAAACAGGTTGATTATAGCACAGTTTTCCACTTCATTGACATTACATTTTGATGACAGATTAAGCCATTGAATCAGGGCATGAAGCTCATTGGTCCATTGGATCATATTTATGTGAGATGATTTGCCATTCCTACCTTAGAGAACTGATGTCCAGTCACAAGGATGCCACCAAAATAACCACCCATCTCTACATGTGGTGTTAAGCTACTGTTGAGTGTCACTCTCTCAGGGCTCTGAGTAATGTCCTGTTGTAATTAGACACTTTACTAATCTCTATTTTGCAACCTTTTGAAAAACAACTTTTCTTTATTATCTAATGCGAGATCGTTGGAGGGGTCATTCAAGATGTTTGCCTAATGTCACATATGTATAAACCTGTATAATGTGGCACATTTGTTCCATTCCACCTTCCAACCTTGACAGGTTTAGCCAATCAATTAGCCATAGGGATGCACAATATTGGCCTTTTGCCAATATTTTCCAACTCATTTTGGCTGATGCCGATATATGCACATCTTTTTTCCACCCAATTGCAAGAATATCAAGTCTCTCCTGTAGTGGAATTAACATTTTATTATGCTTACTCTGATCTTGATGGCCCTCTGGCAGATGCAGACATAAAATACAATGTTTTTTAAAATGTACACATTCACTGGCCAGGATAAGAAAACTATTGTGGACAGTTTTTTGCTCTCTTTTTTTCTTTCATAAATTTGTCGTAATGATCAAGATGACGGCTCTTAAGATGGGCAGTTAAATTTGTAATGTTGCAACTTTGATATTTGTTTCAAACACTTCAAAAAAAGCATCCATGCAGCAGACATACTTGAGTTACATGCACATAATTGCCTCTTCCTAAGTCCTGCCCCTTTTTGCTCTTAGCTCCAATAACAATTGAGAAAGCTTGTTACCCGTCAGAGCCTTGGTCAACTTTCTCCTTTGTTGAAAAGAACCAAATTTTGTAGATGTTTAAATGATGTAGGATTTCCATTAGCTGCTACCAGGGTAGCAACTATTCTTCCTTGGGTCCACATATAAAGCATACAAAGACATATATCATACGTTGCACCCCTCCTACCACCACCTGAATTCCCGTCCTAACCACCACACCCAGATCGCCCCTTAGTGATATTTTTAGTAAGTTGCCAAGTAGCACTCAAACTAATAAATATATGGAAAATATACAAACAACAAGGAAACTTCTTAGTAGACAGTGTTAGCAAAATGCTATTAACTATTCTATATCAAATGACAGATGTAGATCTCATTTAATCTAGATTAGTTAGGTAGCATTTTGCTAACATTTGCTATCCAGGTACGAAGCTTGCTCAAACGTCATTGGAGCAGAGCGAAAAGGGGCAGAACTTCGGAAGGGTCAATTATAGCATCATCTTATTGCCATAAATGTTCATTTTAGGCTGATACATACAATATTTTAAAGTTTTTGTTGGCCGATACTGATGACGTGCAAATACTATTGTGCATCCCTACTAAGCCACCAGTCAACAAGGAGAGTTGTCCATTCAAAATGTGAGATCAGTGATCAGCCTCGTCCTCTCATTCATCCAAAGGAAGCACTCACTCACTGTCAAATACCTGTTGTTCCAACAACCTGTTGAAAGATGTGAGAAATGTTTGAAAATGCAAAAAAAAAAAAAAAAAAATCTGTATAAAAATAGTTTTGTATCTGAAGTGGCAAGTTTCCTTTTCAGCTTTTTAAAAAAAAAAAAAAAAAAAATCATCTTTGCAGACACACCACAGATGGTCATCACAGGCTGTACGAGTGTCGGAGCATTATTGGAAAAACATCACTAACGTTCATAAAAGATAAACAGTTAACCAATAATCTTTTTCACTTCCCCTCATATCGTCTTCATTACTATTATTCAAGGCTATAAATCGCAAAGACGTTCAGAAGAACCCTAATGCCTTTCTTATAGCATTAAGAAGAAATAAGATAATCAAGTATGTTTCTTGAACTCTCTGGTGTGCCAGACAGGAGACTGCTCAGGGGAATTTACTGCTGCTCTGTGATCAAAACCTTGTATCTTCAAAAAAAAAAAAAAAAAAAGCAGCTTTTCAGGTCTTTATTATTAAAACTGCCTTATTTACAGGTAGAGCATACAGTTTTTGGAATTCAAGTTGCTATAATGTTTTTTTTAACATGAACCTTGGGTCAACAAAACATGAAATTGGAGTTATGAGGTTTCTCCACTTGAAGCAGCATTATGTACATGTCTAATGTATCGCAGGAGTTAAAAACAAAAATGCACTTTTTATTTTTGTGAATTTCATTAATTTGTATGTTTTTGTTTATTTCTTTCAAGGGGCTCTTGAATAAAGATTGTAGGAGAGTTTTGGTGATCTGTTTTGGGAAAAAAAAAACTACAAATGGTTCATTGTACAGCAACGTTTATCTTTGTCAAATGGAATAAAGTACAATTTAGATGAAAAGTAATAAAGAATTTCAAGCCTAAATCATTCTGAGAAAATGAAGTGCTTTATGGTTTGTGTGGAAAATAATGTGCTGTAAATGTGAAATGATCATGATTAGTAGCTTCGTCGAGATGGGCGGTTGCTTTGAATTGCATGCATACCATGCTGGTTATAAATCACAAATGCATTTCAAAACATGGTCAGGCTTATTTTAGAACCATTTCATCAGCAAGCCAGAGTTGCTGCAGTGCTTTCAATATACTTTCACGTCCCTGCATCCCTGCCAGACACTGCTGCTGCTTATTAAAATTATTGTCTAACAATGTATTTGTGTAAATCCCTTTGTGGTGACTATTGCTATTTAAATCCATGAGTGATTTCTAGACTGGATAGAAACTAGTTGGACACGTACACTTGATACAGATAACTTTCTTTAGCGTGCAGGACTGTTTATTAAACAAACCAACAGCATGTGCATGGCTGCATGGTCAGCTGTGATCGCTGCCACCTGTCCTGGTGAGTTCACCTACGTACCAGCTTGCATCCATATGCCACCCAGTGTTCAAAAAAGAATTATAACAAATAAACAAATAACCCATACTTATGCAATGGCTGCAACACACTTCTTACTGCATGCCTCTATGTGTCAGCCCTGTGATAAACTGGCCTGGCAGCTTGTCCAGGGTCCGTCACTGTGTGTAGTTTTATGACACGTCAATCCTAATGGGATCGATCTCCGACCTCGGAACAGGTTGATAGCACAGGTCTAGAGGCCAGAAGGTTACTTGACTGCTGTCTCCCTCTGTTCAGCCTTTCTGAAATCACATGTTGTGTTCGGGCTTTGCAAGCTACCAATTACTTCACACTAGAAGTAGTTGATTTACAGCAAAGTTAGATAAACCAATAAAATACAATTTAAAAAAAAACACTTCATGGGAAAGTGCTCTGGTTGTGTCTGCAATGTCCATCAGTGTGTAGAGAGGCAATGATAAAATAAATATGAAAAATAATTCCTTTTATTCAGTAGATAACTACACACAAATGGTAAAAAAAAAAAGGGAATCTAAAGCTACTACAAAGGATTCTGATGAAAGATAGTTGATTGTGGTTAATACAAATGTGAGTAAACTACCACCTTGTTTCCCTGTAAAAGGGTCTTGAAGAAATTTGACCTCTCATCCAAAAGACTTCTGAGAAATTAAAGTGAAACGTCTTCAAGAACCTCAAGCAAGTCCAGTTGCCTTCGTACAGTTTCTAGCGAATACATTGACCTTGATGACTGAAAATCTGTTATAACACTGCTATTATCCTCTACAAACCACCAACATGCTATTGTCAATAGACTGTGCATGATAATATGAAATACATCATCTGACATTTATTTATCTTCCTGCAAAAAACTACCAATGGCATCCAATTTATGATTCACCAACAACACACTTTTCTGGAACTGGAGGAGGGGTGATGTATACTTAACACCCACCGTCTACAAATCTACAGGGAGCGCCACTAATGGATTCCTGCCTCTCCTCATTAATAGTTAAGTCCAGCCAATGCAGCACTTATACGAGTGAGTGATAGAGGCCAGCCTTACAGCTATCATCAGTCCTCAAACTCTGCACAAAAGTCGTCATAGTTAAGTATACCTGAATTTATGTGTGAAAATTTACATGCCTAAAATAAAACTAAAAACTAGTCTAGTAGTTTATTTCTGTCAAGGGGCTCTTCATAACAATTGTTGGGGATCTGTTTTGGGGAAAATACTGCAAATGGTTCATTATACATCTTTGTCACAATGTAATAAAGTATGATCTACATTTCAGCTAAAAGCCAAATGTGAAAAACAAAACAAAACTAGACTTAAGAGTAAAAAACTGAAACAATTTTATCCACATATAAAACTAACAAATAAAATAAAAATATACAGAAAATATCTTAATTTTTAGTCTGTCAATTGGTTTGAATTTGTCAACACAACAAGCATGAGGAGGCATTAGTGATGTGACACTGGGATGTCTACATGACTGCCACTCAGTTGCCTTTACGAATTTTTTTTTTATTGTAATAACTTCTTAAATATTGACCCTGACAAATACCCCGCCACATTAAATAATATTTCTACTACTACTACTAATAATAATAATAATAACAAAACAATAATAATTCTGTTTAATGATAGTGCACATGTGCTCTTTCATTCATAAATTCTATCAAATTTTGAGCCTTCCCTTTCTCATATTTTCTTGCATAAATGCATCAATTAATAAAAGCTGTCTATCACTGATCTACAGTCCTCTTATCTGTGGTCTGACTGGACTCTGGACAGATTTGGCGCATGCGCACATCTTAGTTTGTGTGCGTGTCATGTTGATGAATGCTGAAACTGGGTAGTCAACATGTCCACCGCTGCTGCTCCACGGAACAATAACGAAGAGCCCGGGCTTCACGGTACGTACCGCCCTCAATCCTCCTGCACTCCGCATTACAAAGTCTACTTTATCTATTCTTAACGAGAGTGCGCGTTGAGGAGAATAGTCGTTTAATTGCGATTTTATTGTAAAAGTTACATCTGGTACGGTATTTCCTCTTCTCCTGGGAGGGGTGTGGAGGGTGATGTTGTTTGACGTCACCGCGAGGTGGCCAATCGCGTGGTGGAAACGTTTGATTGATGGAACGGCAGCCAATCACGTACGCCGGGCGGATTCTGGCCAAAATGAAAACAAGTTTGGGACAAAAGACGAAATAAATATTGCCTTTTTTCGCTTGTTTTTTTTTTTTAACATCGCCTGATAACGGGTCAAAGTATTCCTTGTTTAGTCGAGTTATTATTTAACGTGACAGTATTTTTAAATATAAATTTCAAACGAGGACAGTGATAGGATGTTAGCGCAAGTGCCTGCAGGTTAACAGCTCCGAAAACACATTTAAAGCACCAAACTGACAAAAAGGTGTGTCCGGACAATATTTCTTTAAAGTCTTAAACATGAGCTGGAGCAGAAAACCGAGTCTTGCGCTTTATATGCGACAACATCACACACACACACACACACACACACACACACACACAGCTGGAACAGCGACATGTCTGGGCGAACTGTCTCACACTGCACTCCACAGTTATGCAAGCGGTCTCATGAGAGCAGCGTTGATGCCAAACTCGTCTGTAAACGTGCACTCGGTGATGCAAACGTGCGTACATCGTCGAAACACACCATTATATTCTATTTTCAGTGGACTACAAATAAGGCATACCATGCTATCACAAGGTTTACATTCTGTGCACACCAGCCCCGCTGCCCGCAAGAGATTACATAACCCTCGCCTGTCTGGAAAAAAAAAAAAAAATGTGCAAGCTGTTTGTGGGGCAGTGGCACAAAGAAATGCATGCTGCCACGGATGCAGCGCACAGCTAGTTCATTTGAATGCACGTTGTCAGTGGTGCAGGAAATGTAGGTCAGCTGTTTCCATTCGAAAGGAGAAAGGGGTGTGTGTCTGAATGGTATGCGATCGGCTGTTTGGTTTGCACATTAACACAACAAGCTTAATTTCCCTTCCTTCCCTCCTCTTGACCTTTTGTGTTGCCAAGGCTCCTGGGTAGAGCTGGAGCTGAATGGAAACACAGGGGCCCAGGGTGCGCAGACCAACCTGCAAATGACACCCGCTGCAGACCAAATAAACGCGAATGCTGGCATGAGTCAAACCCTGCAGACCTTGGAAGTGGTGCCTGAGAATGATGAGACCCTTGGAGGACTGGAGCATGTGCCGTCGTCCTCCTCTATCCACAATGGAGACATGGAAAAGATCCTCCTGGATGCACAGCATGAATCCAGCCCGAGTAGCTCCTCTTGTGATAGGTAGGGATAAAGGGCATTGTATGCTCTTTAAAGGGGTAGTTCAGATTATTTGAAGTGTGATTGTAGAAGGTGCTTATCGATAGTCAGTGTGTTACCTAGATTAGATGCCGGTGGGTACGCCCCCAGCTGGGAGAAGCAGCAAGGAGCTTGGAAGAAGCAATGTACTGCTGTAGACAGGGTTAGCAACAAAACATATTTTAGCCACCAAACCACTTTAACTTGCCATCAAACAACCTTTTCTAACAGGAAACCACCATTTATTAGCCAGACTGTGCTCCCTCATGCTCAGCCAGACTCCATTTGCAAAATCAGTAATTTTACCTCCCAAAACAAAGGTGTTGCGGGTCTACCACTGCCTCACTCATTTAGTTTGTTTGTGTAATTGTGTGACTCTGAACTAACCTTTTAAAACACAATAACACACACAAACTAACCGATTGAGGCAGCAGTAGACCAGCAGCTCCTGTGTTCTGTGAGATAAAATTACTGTTTTTGCCAAGCGACTCTGGTTGGTTTGGAGAAACAATATTTGGCTTATATAACAGCAGTTTCTCTTCAGAAAAGCGTGTCTGACTGCAAGACAGAGGTGGGAGAAAGTCACACGTGCAAGTCACAAGCAACTCTTCATTCTTAACCTTCAAGTTTCAAACACGTCCCAAGTTACTGTGGTGAGAATCAGTCAAGCTCAGGTCAACCAAGTCACAAATCAAGTCGTACAAAATTCAGATGATCCCCCACCGTTTCCACATTAAAATCAATTAAGAGACAGAGGTCACAAAAAACATTAATGAAAATTTTTGCAGCCTGCTAATACCAGAGAATCTTATTGTGGTATCAATAACAAGCCTACTAAATGAATAATAATGGAGAGCAGGGCTCTGAAATTATAATATGGCCTTATAGCTCTAAAGGACTCTAAAGTAAAAATAGAAGCACAACACAAAAATTTGCATCGCAATGTTTAAGTCCTCTGCTCCTTCAGGAGGAGCACAGTTCTCACATTTCTCTTTGGCCTATTAGCACATCTGTCTAAAGTGCTTCTCATTTGATACTATATACCGCTGTTCTATTCTTGCTACTGTCATCGACCACATAATCCTCGCATCCAAATTTAATTATTTTTGGACTAGCTGCCTCCATCATATATGCACTGACCTCTGCTGGTCTGCCTATAAAAATTAAAATAGTCCTTTCGAGTCTAAGTCAATTCTCAAGTCATGAATACCAAGTCAAAGTCAAATCAAGTGTTATATCAGTGTTAGTCAAGCAAGTCTCAAGTCTCAAGGGCCTTTTTAAGTTGGCTAAAATACTTTTTGTTGCTGACCCAGTCCACAGCAGACCAATTGCTTAGCTTCCATGCTTGTGTCCCTCATCCACTGTAGGTAATACACTGACTATCAAGGAGTACCTCATACAACCCCACTTCAAATCCAAACTATCCCTTTAAAGCTCAGACAAGTATTTGCAGCTGCAGGTTCTTCATCCCAATATGTTATCTCAGTCCTCACAGGCCACCAAGTCCAGATCAGGATGAGGGTCAGATAACTTTTGATGTGGACATGCCCAGCCCTAGAGGTAGTCAGGTAAAAGAACATCTTTAACTCTAAAGTTCAAATAACTTTTCAAGCCTTTTTGTTTTACCCTAAAACTTAATCACTTTACCTGCACATTTGCAGTCAGAGGAAGACGGACCAGAGCAGGACAGAGAGGAAGACATCCTGCTCAACAAAGAAGCGGACTGGGTCGCTGATTGGTCCAGTAGACCAGAAAACATTCCACCAAAGTAAGAACACTCTCAGTTCCAGAATCATTCGCTAATAGGGGCTCAGATAATTTAAATCGTTTAGCATTAATTGGCTGATTGCTTTTTCCTCTCAGGGAGTTCCACTTCAGACACCCCCGACGTTCAGTATCTCTCAGTATGAGAAAGAGTGGAGTCATGAAGAAAGGTGGCGTCTTCTCTGCTGAATTCCTCAAAGTCTTCATCCCTTCCTTACTCATCTCACACATCCTCGCTCTAGGCCTGGGGTAAGTTGTGTCTTCACGCTAAAACATAACGCACAGCTTGGCTTTGCATTGAAAAAGTTACATTTTCTCGATCTGCTTTTTCACCTGCCTATGCCAGTTTGGTATATTAGTGACTCACCGTGTGCTATAGGAGAGGGTCAGTACAGAGCTGTGTCATTGTCATTTTATCAGTGCACTGCTACTGTGGTGTCCAAGATGACTACAGCTTACATGTCTGATGGCTGTCTGCTCAGATGTGGGCCTCATTTTATAAAACAATGTAAGCAGTGAAAATTAGTGGTCAACCAGTATGGGTTTTTCACTGGTCCATACTGATATTAAGAGAGCAGGGCTGCCAATGGCCGACATATGATGCAGATATAACCAAGAAAAGTCATATAATTTTATTTCATGGTGATTCAGAACATGACTCGTGTTATGTCAGAGGTGACACCATTCAACTGCATTAGTTTTAGATTAGATGTGCTATCATTTAGGATGGAGAAATGTGTTAAATTTCAGAACAGATGATGGTAAGTAGAAATTTAGGCAAATGTTTACAGCAGGATGCATGAGAAACTCACAAGGGGCAGCTCTGATATCATTCCACAGTATCCACACTGACAAGGCTGCCTGCACATGTCTGCAGACATATTGTAGATGATCTCAAAATGCTAAATAATCAGGCCGATTAATCAGGTGGCTGACTATCTATCACTAGGGAAATCAGTTAATTTCAGCAGCTCTATGGCACACTCTACAACTAACCACACCTGAATTGTGCACAGAATAGCAAAGCCCCACCACTATACATCATGTCTACCTGCCATATGAGCAGCTAAACTAACTTAAGATCACAGTGATTTTGCTTGATTTTGAGCAGTGCGCCATGCTGGGGGTGGGCGATATGTCCTCTAAAATAATATCACAATATTTTAGGGTATTCTGCAGAACTTGAAATAGCTATTGAGCTAGAATTCCTTGTTTGTCCCCATACTCAACCAGGTGCTTCTGCTTGAGTTGGTGAAATTAGTTTTTTTGTATTGCTCCTTTTGTTTTTACAGTCCTCTTGCACTTCTTACATATTACTGTGATTTGTTGTCCAAACCAAACCACTTCGACACTACTGAAGTCGCTTCCCTTTTTGGAACTAACTCCTCCACCGTAGCATTGCCATTATCACAATATGAATTTATAATATCATAATATTGCCATTATAACCATATGATTTTTTTTTATCTTGAACAAAATTATACTGCAACAATATAATATTATGAACAATATGATATGGCACACCCCTACGCTGCATCAAGGGTAGCACCTCCACCTACTGTCTCCATTTCAAAGTAATCTGATCCAAACCTGCCATTTTTCTCTCTGTGCAAAATGTTAATGCACATTATCATTTTTCTTTTTGACTGGTTTAATTTCATGCTCTTTCTTTTTGTTTTTTTTTGTTTGTTTTTTTAGGGTGTATATTGGGAAGAGAATTGCCACAGCCTCCACCAGCTCTTACTGAACAGAAGATGAAGCAGTGCCTGGATGTTCTCTTGTCTCCAAGTCTCTCAACCATCCTCCTGTAGTCAAGCTGTCTCTCTGCATCTATTGTACGCCCACATTTCTCTTCCAGTCAGCATTAAAATTCTGTCACATTTTAGATGTAGATATAGAGTTATACACATGATGTAATGTGGTTGCACTCCATCACATTTTGACACAGGGCAACATTGTATCCAGCAGCTGTCACCGACTTGAACCTAGTAGATGACCGACCCTGTTAGTGCTGGAAACTATTAGTCACCCCGTTCAACTCAAACATATAGGATAAGGATTTGATGTCCGGTGGCTCCAGGGTTGAAGTTTCTCTACTTGTTTTAATATTATGTCATGAGAAATCTGGCCTTCTCCCAAGCTGCATCTCTCCACTGGTGTCTCAGTAGGACGAGTGTATGAACCAAAAATATGCGCCATATCTGCAATACAAACAAACTGAATTGGCTCTGGGAACAGAAATGACTTTGATCGCCTTAATTTTTTAGCTAAACATTCAAGGTGCAGTTATTGGGGGCGGCAGGAACAGTGCTGCACAGTGGGATTTGTTTTTAAATTCCACACATTTTTGAGAATAGAGGTTGTATCATGTTGACTCCCAAGGGTTTGTTTTAAAAGCTTTGTTTTTTGAAGGTTGGTTGGAAGCTTAAAGGGACAATTAACCCCAAAATCAAAAATGCATGTTTTTCCTCTTACATCTAGTGCTATTTATTCAAAACAGATTGTTTTCTGTGAGTTGCCAAATATTGGCCGTAGAGATGTCTGCATTCTGTCCAATATAATGGAAGTTGATGACACTCAGCTTGTGGCGCTCAGAGTGCCAAAGAAATACATTTGAAAAACTCAACAGCAATGCCTCTTCCCAGAAATCACGACCCAATTACTTATGATAGTCCACAGATGTTGTGAGCAGTTTCATGTCTTTCTTACTGCAGTAAAATCTACCAGAACTACTTTCTCTCTACTAGAAAGAAAGGCGCAATCCCAGTGTCTCCCCTGAAGCTTTAGGCCCTGAACCCTTACAGACTTTATCTGGCTTTAGTTGCAGTGCCTGAGTGTGACAGGCTGCAAGGGGTCAAAGGGGTCGGGATAGTACAGACATGAATAGGACAGCACCTTGCAGCATATCAAAGTTACACAAATACAAATGTAGACTATAAAATGAAAATATTACAAGACAGTTGCATAAAAAAAACAAAAAAAAAAAACAAGCATACACAGATATACACATAAATTCATTCTGTCAGACATTTCAGGGAAGAATGTTCAATAATGTTTTAAAAGCTTAGTACTTTAGTTGTTTAATAATGCAAGTGGTCGTAAATTCACTTCATGGAGAAAAGGTGAGATCTTGGATTGTGATTTAATAACTGGCATATAGAAAGATGAAAATAATCAAGAGGGCCATTGTCTACAGCCCTTTTAAAAAAAAAAAAAAACGCTTCCGGGGTTCCTCTGGTAAATTGGTGTTTGATGTTACAACGTTATGAACTGTGAGTAATTCCCTCAGGCAATGTCTGCAAAAATGCAGACTTATGGAAGGTGAGTATAAAGGGCTTTAAAAGACTACGAGAGAGCCCTCATGGACTTAGAGATTTGACAGTGGGTCAGACCGAAGCCCTCACAGACTTACAGTGAACGCGCTTCAAAGCCTGTGAGTCCGTGAGGGTGGATGCTGGGAACGTCTGTAGATTATCTTGAGTAACCGAGCCGTGATTTCTGTAAAGAGACATTATTGTTGAGTTTTCCAAACGCCTTTGTTTTTTTTGTTTTTTATTCTTGGAGCACCACAAGCCGAGTGCCATTTAGTCCAATTATATTCTCGAGAAGGCAGACATCTCCAAAACAACTCGCACCGAAACTATCTAGATGGATAAATAGCACTACAGCTAGAGGAAAAATGCGTATATTTTATTTGGGGGTGAACTGCCCCTTTAAACATTTATCTAGTATGTAGCTGCAAACTTTTTACAATAGGGTTGTTTGAGCACCTACGATAGTGGAACCTAGGCTGGATGGCGATTTACCAGGCCATATGCTATTTTTATTTCTTTTTTGCCTACATATCTTCTTCTTTAACATAACATAGCAGCAATGGCAAAGGTGCCAAATTTCTATCTTTCACCACTGCACATTGGTGATTTATCTTAGACTGTTTTTTTTTTTAATTATTATTTTGTTTTATGATATGTTTAGGTATTTAAAGATGTAGATGTGAAAAATAATTTAAGCTGTGATCTGCCCCATGCACACCTCTCGACATCGTATAATTTGTTTATACATTGACATTAATGCATATTATATCATTGTTATTATATAGCATTGTGGCAGTGTACGTAATGTGTTTTTGCTGTCGTTTTAATTGCCGAAGCGTCAGTGGCAGAAACCACCACAGTGGAAGGTATTTCCAGGGGCCTCATTTAAGAGTGTTATCTGACTTTTAGAACACACTGTGCAATCATTTCACATAATATGATACAATAAACAGTGTACAGTTAGTGTGTTTAGAGCCTCCAGAGAAACTAGCAGAGCATTTCCTGAAGAAAATGCATGTGATTTCTGTATATTGATGCTGATTGGATGACTGGATGATTCTTCTGTCAGTGTTTGTAAATGGATGACGTCATAGAGTCATATGAAAAATCATTGATCACCATGATGTACAGTATCGGCTGTTTTGGTTTTGAAGCACTCGACATGCATTCAGGCTGTGATGCATTATATAACTCATACTAACTCATAAAACTGTCATCATAACAGGCTTATGTACAGTTGATCAGTGTGCAATACAGAGCATTTTGGAATTTGAATAAAGTTTGTACTGTATACAGTGGCTGAGGTATAAATACAAAGACCTTAATGCATTATTTAAGTCATAAAAACTAATAAAATGCACATATCATCATTATGGGCTTCTGCACAGCTGATTATCAGTGAGCGACGGACTTTACAGTGAATACACCACAAAGAGGCTGAGACAAAATGTAATTATTGTCCATGGAAGTTAATTCATTTTCTAAACTCATGTTGGTCTCCTCTAATTTAACTCCTCTTCCTGTTTAACCCTTAAATGGGCAAGCACATATAAATATTTTGGAAAATTAATGAATTGCATTTTTCTGTTGTATCTAGGCTAAAATAACAAAACTGAGATGCATTGCCCATGAAATTTAACATTTTCTTGTTTTTTTCAATAGTTTGTGTGCCAACTTTTAAAACATTTTATAAACAGATTATTAGCTGCTTTCTTTTATGTTTTGCATAAAAAGTTTTTAAAAGGTTAAAAAAAACCTCAACAGTAGTTATTCACATTCATTATTCTTTGAATAATCAATGAGCTATTAATATTTATAAGCAAAACATCTCATTCTGTTTTTTTATACTTTCCTATGTTATTGATTATAGAGGATAGGCCTCAAAATATAAGAACATCTATTAGTGACTGTCCTTGTTTTTTACCCTTATCTGAGCAACATACCACCCAGAACACAGGCATTCAGCTCCTGATAATTGTAATGAAATGTGAAAATTTAATTTACTATTTTTCCACAAGAACATATAGAATCATCCTTAAAAACTATTTTCTTCAACAAACCATTTAACTTATGATAAATATAAAAAACATCACAGTCAGAGTCTTTGTTTACATAGGCCACCATTTATTTTTGATACAAATTCTGAGTATATTTTTGATTGCTCTCACAGGACAGCAACACCAGAAACATCCAGAACTCAGCAGCCAGATTACTGACAAAATCTAGAAAGTCCTGTCATATCACACCAATTTTAGCATCCCTGCACTGGTTGCCTGTTAATTTTAGAATACATTTTAAAATTTCATTAATTACATACATGGCAATGCACGGTCTTGCACCAGATTACATTTAAGAGCTTTTAACTCTGTGCACTCCAGCCAGAAACCTTTTGGCTGTTCCCCAGACCAGACTTAAAACTAAGGGTGACCTGCATTTTCAGCGATGGCCCCTCGGCTCTGGAACAGCCTTCCCCTCAGTGTGAGATCAGCAGACTCCACTGCAGCTTTCAAGTGACTTCTTAAATCTCACTTCTATAGGATGGCCTGAAATTCTTAATGTATTACTGTTTTATTGTTTTAATGATTTGGTCATGTTTTGCTTACATGTACTTTGCACTTTCATCTGCTCCAAATGCTTGTTTAAACGCATTTTATTATCTTTTATGCTCTGATTCTGTATTTAAGGGGTGTGGGGTTTTGTGGGTCTATGATTTTTTTTTTTTTTTAATTCTTGTTCTGTAAATCTTTTAATATGGTACTTTGCTTAAGCTTGAAAAGTGCTACATAAATAAAATATTATTATTATCATCATTATTATTATACAGTGATCTTATATAGAGATGATGCATGCTGTAGGTTAAAATACTAAACTAACAGTAGGCCTATATAAAGTAATTAAAATTAGGGTCAACCTTATACATCTGCAGCAGTAAAATGTAACATGCACATTAATACAGCAGAAAGGCAAAATATATAATAGCAAAATACTTTTTCTTTTGGTGATAATTACTGAATTAAATTAATGCATGAGTTTTATTTGTAGTGGACTATTTTCACAGTGTGGTACTTGGCGAAATGATCTGAATACTTTTCCACCACTGTGTAATTACGATAATTGTTAGTCTGTCTAACTATTTTACTCCCTTAAGAACCTGTTGAGTTCTGTGCCCCCATGCTGATCCGACACAGTCAATTAAACAGGTGATGCTCAGCCTGCTTCCTCCTCGCTGATGAAAACACATCAAAGAAACATGGAGCTGGAGCTGAGCAGGGCGGGGCAGTGCGCATGCGCGGTACCTCTTCGTGGCCCTTCTCTTCTTGGGAGCTTGTCTGGTCTTCAGAGACCTATTCCGGCAGTAAATCAAAGGATTGGACTGTTAGGAAAAAAGCTCTAACGACTCGTTTAAAATTATTTATTTTGGCTGCGGTGTGCAAACTTCACTCACTCTCGATAGAAATTGTCAGACAGGCACAGAATCATCGACTCGAGCATCCATTCATCCTTTCATTGGCAGCTGAGGTTTTCCAGTCTAGCTAGCTAGCGTTAGCCGAGAGAGAGAGGCAGGAGACAGCGTTAAAATGTCGGGTTACCAAGGAAAGAAGAACATCCCACGAATCACAGTGAGTATCATTTAATTGCTTTAATAAATATCTCTTTTATCTTAAGTGGTGCTGTGATTTATGAACGTGCGGTGAGCCTCAGGATTAGACCAAAAGCTAGCCATCGGTTAGCTGCCGTCTCCATTCATTTACAGTGAGGCTGTCAGCAGCAGCAGCAGCAGCAGCCCTGCTTCAGCTCCCCATACTGAGGGGCTGGGCTGAATGATGATAACCACACAGTGGGTTTGCAGCGAGATCTTTGACAATTCATCATGTGGAGTTTGAGCAGTATTTTTCTATATAATGAACACTCAGGGCTTGATTAAAGCAGCTCCTTCAGCTCTCCTCCCTTTACAGCATCCTCAGCTTGCAGGGTGTAGTTAACAGGTTTAGGCACAGGTTTCTCCACTGTCATCATCTCATCTTTCTTCCTCCATCCTCCATCATCGGTCATCCACTTTTATCTCAGTGGTCTCTATGTTTTTTCTTTTTTGGATGAGGAGAACTAGATTTTTTTTTGCAAATGCTGCAGCAATGACAAGCTTGTTATTTGACCTTAATTCTGTGATAAACTGTTGGAAATTAATATTTGACATCATAATGTAGGTTTTGCTGTAGGACTGAACAATCAATCAAAATATGATCAAAATTTCAATAGAGCTGCAACAATAAGCTGTTAATTGAAAGAACATTTGGTGCCAACTCAGTAATCAATTAATTGTTGCAGACATTGTTTAAATAAGTGGGTTTTAGACTGTTGGTAGGACAAAAGAAGCAACTTGAAGACGTCGCTTTGGGTTCTGGGAAGCTGTTGAGCATTGTTCTCAGTTTTTTGGCATTCAAAATGACTAATCGATTAATTGTGAAAATAATCAGCAGATTAATCAATAATGAAAAGCCTTAGATCGCAATATGGCCAACCGCAATATCCAAATCACAGGAGCTGCAGTTTTTTAATTAAGATAAAATGTGTCACAACATACCATTTTAAATGAGGCATTGTGGTGTTGCAGAGATGCCTTGCCTACAGATAATATTCTCCAGACTGGCCTGGGCTGGTCAATATAGACTAAATCAAACATTACAATATTTTTCACCAAATGCCTCGATTTTGCAACAATATTGTAGGGATGACTATTCATGTTGTCAAAAGACACAATGGGATTTTTGATAAATAATCATCAGTAATGTGAATATAATGACTAAGCGGGTAAAGGCAAATAATGGAACAGCTAGAACAGTCTGATGAGCTCAGAAAATTAAATCACTTTACTGTAATGCAGCCTTTAAAAGTGGGAAAAGACAAAAACAAAAAAGATTAAAATCATGATGACGTGACATTTGTTGTACCAAACAAGCATGTTTTCTTACATCTAGAGAATCTCTGCAGCACTACGGTACTTTGACATATTTTACCTTCGTCAAAAAACTGCAGCTCCTGTGATTTTGATATTGCACTTGGCCATATTGCAATTTCAATAATATATCGATAACTGTGCAACCCTACTTTCGGGTGCAGCTTTTTGATCAGAAAGCACAGCGTTAAGGGCCTACAGTAGGGATGTCGTGATGGTTAGAAGAACTAAAACCTCTTTTGCAAAGTAGGTCATTGGACAGCACCCATCCAAACCTTTTTCCCTAAGCTTTCATCATGCAGCTGTTATAGCCAGAGTGCTGGAGCCTATAGGCAGCAACTGCTTTATTTGATAGCACCAAACTGTATTGTGTAATGTATTGACTCAGGGTCTGTTTTGTACAGACAGTTGTCAGGTCTCTCTCGCAGGTCGAAGCAGGGTTATAAACATACAGCCCTGACATCCCAGACACAACTTGCAGACAGCAGTAAGTCTGCAGCAAGCCCTCAGGCCCTCAGACACACTCAGTCAGACAGCACTTGTTACTTTGGAATGAAGCAGATAGTTACAGAGCTTTTAACAAAACACAGAGATCAGGCTTTGGCTCTGAACAACAGTAAGTGAATTTGTTCAAATCTAAAAAGAGCAGAAATAATAACAATGGTGTGAAGGTTGTAGTCAGACAAGCAGGGTTGTCCTTCATCATCATATTAATTTGTCCAGTCATATCTAGTACTACCAATTTATTGTTCAGCTAAATAACAGGAACATGATGATTCTACAGTTAAGACAATGCCATTCAATGACATTTAATGTTTCACTGAACATTTGAAACAAATTGGTAAAAAAAAAAAACAAAAAAAAAAACAAGTTGCAGCCATGCATTGATGCAATATTAATAATAATGCTGGTAAAGCACCACATTCTATTAATCATTATCGTTCAGTCATTAATAAATCATTAAAAGCATGGTTTTGTGTTTATTAGCTGCTGCCTGTTAAGCTGTTGTTGAGCCGTGTTACATAACCAAAGACAATAATATACAGCCTGGAAATAATGTTTTATTCATGCAGATTTTTGTTGAGCTGTAACACACACTCATTTGGACAGTTGATAGTGCTGCAAGTAACGATTGTTTTGATTATCAATCCACCTGCTTATTATATTCACCAATAATCAATGAATCATTTGGTGACACCTTGAAATTGCTTCTTTTTGCTCAAAACCCAAAGCATCTTAGTTTCTTTCAAAAATGACAAAGATATCAGCAAATCCTTACAATTAAGAAGCTGGAACCAGCAAATGCAAAGTAATTTTATTTTGATCGACTAATTAAGTAATCGATTAATTGTTGCAGCTTTGGCATTTATTGGTTGGGGTGTAACAATACATCAATCTGGATTGATATATCACTTCAATATTCAGTGATTCAATATAATTGATACAAAGTGAAAATATCGATCTGTATCATCATCTTTAAGATACACCTTTATTTTGAAAATCACATTATATTTTTGTGTCATAAATATCTGAAGGAGTTCAGTCATAAAATTGTCAAATCATAATTTAGTTGTTTTTTATGAATTGACATATGTAACTGAATGTGTCAAATGACATTGTCTGATATTGATCGCAGACCCCTGAATTGAATCAATTCAAAACTGTATCATGGCAGACTGTGTGATATTGGCAAATATCAAATTGTTATCCAAAGAATCAATATGATATTGAAACATGTGATTTACACCCCTGTTTATTAGCTACACCCAGCTAAAACTAATGCAGTGTGCAACTGTTTCGAATTCTACTTTAAACTGTCCCAGACTAAACCACACTGTCTCATTAAAGAGTAACTAACAATAGACATTTTGTGGGCTGAGTGAAAATTGAGTCATACGTTTAGCTATACAGGTTCCAGGGCGAGTGACTGACCATGAATGACTGAATGAACTAGCAGTCATTTACATTCACCGTAGGACTTTTGTATGCACTTTATAAAGGTTTTACGTAGGGATGATAACAATTAATCGATGAATGATTAATCGGTCGTTAAGAATTTGACTGATCTGTAATATAACATAGATTATTTTTATGAGTGTACTCCACATGTTATATAATACTCAAGTATATGTGTTAAATATGGCGGCTTTACGTCTGTATATGTTTCAGAGTCAGTGAAATGCTGTTGGAGAATGTGCAGAATATGCAATATGTTGCACTGGAAATAAAGCTTTGATTGAGGAGGAAAAAAGCAAAATGTTTCTTTTTTTAATTTATTTATTTATTTTTTTTAGTAACCATTAATTGATCAGTAGTATTACCCATGATCAATTAAGGAAAATGCTTACAATTTGCAACCCTGTCTTTTTTTCAGGCAAGAATGTAAACATTTAGATTCCCAGAATTGTCCCAGGCACCGTATCTTTGTGTCCCCGGTGCAATTTTTATTGTCACCAGGACAGCGGGACATCCTTAATTTCAAGCGCTGGTTTGTGGTGTTGTTGAACTGTATTGCGAAATACTGTCAGGTGTTCCTTTTTATTTTGTCCACTCATTTATACCAATTAAAGTCTGCGTTAGTTTTAACTAGTGTACCTGATAACCTGGTCTGTGAATATAACTTAAAATTTCTACTTTCATTTATAGTCGCCCATGATGCTTGACACTTCTTCATGATTAATTAACTTTTATGGCTGTATGACAAGGGTCTGTTTTTACTGCAAAGAAGTGCATTAAAAGAGTATATTTTATACTGTATACATGTCTGCATTGATTTAGGGAGTTAAGAGCTTCAGCAATGCACAATGAAAGTTATTTTGAGCTGAGTTATATGACATCCACTGACTGACCACTCAGGCACAGAGAGTACATAGGTTATTTGACCCACATGTAGGAGAGTAATGGGCTGAGAGACGATGTCAATACAGTCACGACCTGTATACCAATGCATTCCCGCTGTCCGTGTGTCCATCCACTCTGCACATTGGAAACTGAATGTTTCCTGCTGTGACGTTGGCAGTAAACCACTTTTGTCTTCATTAGCTCTCCTTACTGTCCTCAGAGACCCTGGGAAGCCTGTAGGAGAAATAGGCCAGCTTAGTACACTCTCCTTTCATCTGGCACAGGATGATAATTGTGCCACTCAAGAATTTGTGCTCTTACTTAAGGGGTTTCGATCTAGAATTGCTCCCTCCCTTCAAATGACGTGTCTATTATGTGTGAATACATCATGTGGGAAAATTTGAATCATCATTTCCACAGGATGAAAGTTGGAATGGATTGATCAGTGGTTTTTGTGAGTAATGTGGTAACCATTCTTAACTATTTTCCACAAGCTTGGAGCTGCAGTGAGCTAAATGGATCACTAAAGCTGGCCCAAGGTTCTTTTCTGTTCTAAAAAAAGTAATTTGACTCTGAAATTAGTCAAATTTACTGTACGATTATGTAACTATTAGCTGCAAGGGATCAGCTGAGATGATTTCTTGCACTTTTACTCTGCTCTGCAGGTGACTTTAATTTTTTTGTGATTTATGGGTAATTGTGAAATGCTGTCACTTCCTTTCAGAGTGACCGTCTCCTCATCAAAGGAGCAAAGATAGTGAACGATGATCAGTCATTCCTGGCTGATATCTACATGGAGGATGGCGTCATCAAGTAAGTGCAGTTTGATAATTGACAGGGCTTCAGCATTTTTTTTCTGCATGTCTAGTCATCCTGTTTAAACCTGGTATTTCTGCACAGTTACAGATCAAGATCAGGCTACACTATTGTTATTACTATCATGCTATTTATAGAATTAGATTCCAGTGGTGGCTGCGTTGGATTGTTTCCAGCTCGCGTGATCGAAACAATAACTCCAGAGTGTTGTAATGTCCAAAATTCAAAACTTATTGAAAAAGGATGGGTGTTATCATTTCCCAAATTCATAACTTGTTTTCAATTTTGGCATTGGGCCTTTCAAAAACAACATTCAACATTCATCAGCATGGTCACAAAAATGGTTTGCTATCCTGCCTGTTGTACACAAAGGGAGGCAAGCACATAACAGCACCATAAATTAGATTTATATAACTCCAATTAAATGCGACCGCTTCGAGCACTTCCTCTATTTTTCTTCTTTTTTTTTTTCTTTTTTTAATTTAGTTGAAAGTCTCAGAACCTTTCAGAGAGGTGCTGGTGTCATCACTAGTGAGAATCTCTTGATACCTCACGATTGTGAGTGCAATGATAAAACTATTATTGATGCATCTCAATGCATTAAAATTTTAAGCTTTTAAGCCAGGGGGTGCTGGTCAGATTGCATCCATCTGCAGTTGCTCTGACTCAGCTGTCCTCACCAAAACTCAAGAAGTAGCCTAGTTTAAAGGTAACATGATGCACGTGTTACATTTAGGGGCGGGGATCTTCTTGTCCACTTTGATTCTTGATTTAATTAATAGAAAAGGGGGTACAATTTTCAGTCTCCTGTTTCAGTTCCACTGAGATACGATGGGAAACATAACTGGCAGTTAAATGGTCCGCAGCCTTTTTATTTTAAAAGGTTAACAGCATTAATTAATGAATTCATCATTTTGAAAGCATCATACAGTCTACTGCCTATATGAGTATAACAGACGTCTGTGTTCACATTATGTCTCCAGCAGTGGAGAGCGGCCTGTCTGCTGCACCGTTAGCTCTGGTGAAAGCCATCATGTGCAGGATGCAGAGCAGGCGCAGAGTTTTTGAGGTGATACAGACTGAGCAGAGGTTGATATTCTTCAACACAGAGTTGGTTGAAGGTGTTTAATGCTGCAGTGTTTGTTGTTACAGCTGATCGCTGCTTTGCTCCGTTAACGACTTAACATTAGTCTCTGGGCGATGCTACAAACTTTTCACAATATACTTTTCTCACTAACAGTTATTTAGACACTAAATTAAAACATGATGGCAGCCACTGCTTTTTGCGAAGGTCATCTCTCACTTACAAGATAACTTGAAGGCTGCAGACTGTCCGGGTGCTGCATTGCCCCGTCACATTAAGTTAGTTACTTCACAAATGTCAATCAAATGTCAAACCCAAGTGCTGCATTTTTCTTTCTCTCAGCACACAAGGGCTTCATCCCAGCACTCCCCAGCACCCTGCCAGAGCTTTTCTGCCAGAAAACAGCCCCTAAAGCATTTAATCCGATTAATCACTTTATTTAAACTGAGGATTTCGTTTTTATTTTAGGTGACAGCATCATAAAATGTAATGACATACATTCAAAGCTTAGTTCAAAAAACCTTAGAAGCTTCAAAGAAAGACATTTGTTATAGCTCTACTTCCTTCATTCATTTGTGTGTTTCTGTGTTCTTTGTCTCCTTTAGGCAAATAGGAGACAACCTCATTGTCCCTGGGGGAGTTAAGATAATAGAGGCTCATGGGAGAATGGTGATGCCTGGGGGCATTGATGTGCACACCCGATTCCAGATGCCCGACCGAGGCATGGTGGCTGCTGATGACTTCTACCAGGGCACCAGGGCGGCCCTGGCTGGGGGCACGACTATGATCAGTATGTGTCATTTCTGCATGCATTTTCAACCAGTTTAAAACCACACTCGTCCTGTTGCAGGGATCATAACACTGCAGATGTGCGTGCCGTCAAGCGTATGATTTAATCATGCAGTTTGCTTGTGCGTGTAAAATCCGACCCGTTTGTTTGTGTTTTTTAGTTGACCACGTGGTGCCGGAGCCTGGCGCCAACCTGGTTGCAGCTTTCAAACAGTGGAGGGAGTGGGCTGACAGCAAGTCCTGCTGTGACTATTCTCTGCATGTGGACATCACTGAGTGGAACAAAGGCACTCAGGAGGAGATGGAGACCCTGGTGAAGGATCATGGTAAGCAGTCAAAGTATTTACATTTCATCTGCACATGCATTAGGTCTAAAATCTTACTGCCACTTTTACTGGTACAGAAAGTGCTTCTCTGACATTGCATGGGGGAAAAAGTCACCCAATTTTCACAGACCATGAAACAGTAACTAAATGTTTCTGCTTTGTAATTTTTATCCTTTTGGTTTTACTTTTCTGCTTCGCTCTGGGTTTTCCCTCCTTTGCTCTCTTTATTCCACCTTTTGGCTGTTTTCTCTCATAAGTTTTCTATCTTCAGGTGTCAACTCTTTCCTGGTCTATTTGGCTTATAAGGATGTTTTCCAACTTTCTGACTCTCAGGTATGCCCTGCGGCTCTGCACGCTCTACTGACCTGTCAGTCATAGCATGTGTTTTTGAGGCTAATCGATGTCTTCAGCGTGGACGGTTGCCCTACGAGCTGACCAGTGTGTATTTTTTTTTCTTTTAGATCTATGAGGTGTTCAGTGTCATCAGAGACCTTGGAGCCATCGCACAGGTGCATGCTGAGAATGGAGACATCATTGCAGAGGTAACTGAACCACTAAT
This sequence comes from Lutjanus argentimaculatus, assembly GCA_034769285.1. NCBI lineage: Eukaryota > Metazoa > Chordata > Actinopteri > Lutjaniformes > Lutjanidae > Lutjanus > Lutjanus argentimaculatus. Next base: position 17,318,313 of record JAWZSL010000017.1, read on the forward strand.
GAAGTCGGTCAAATCTCAGCTGTAAGCAGTTAATACCTGTGTTTCCATCAACATATTTTTATGGGGATTTTGAAGTACCACATTAGAAAAGGTTGAGTTAATGTGCTTAATGGGAGATATAAGCTCTTTTTATGCCTCTGCACTGGCAACAGCTCTCTCCACTCCATGAGCCAAACAGAAAAGTCATATTTCCAACATGCTTTCTAAATTGTTTCTCACCGTTCTTGTTGCACCCTCTTCTTCTGCAATGGTATAATGGTTTATCGATTGGAGAACTGGCACCACCTCCTGCTTATCTCAAGGAACCAACTCCTAATGATCACTTAATGATAGCAAATGAAAACATTTACTTGAAATCATGTTTAAATCTCTTTGATCAAGGTAACAGTCATAAAATCTTTAGAATCTGCAATACATTTGGATGGAAACCCGGTTACTGCTATGTTGGATCATAATCTTCTCATGTGGACCTTTTTAGGAGCAGAGACGTATTCTAGATCTGGGGATCACTGGACCTGAAGGTCATGTGCTCAGCCGCCCAGAGGAGGTAAGATGGAGGACTTGTTCCTCAATAACCATAGCCCAAAGAAATTTTAAGAGAAAGCCATCATGGAAACCAGGCTGATGCTGATGAATCTGATTTTGTCTGTATTCAGGTGGAGGCAGAGGCAGTCAATCGCTCTGTCACCATAGCCAATCAGACCAACTGTCCCCTCTACATCACTAAGGTGATGAGCAAGAGTGCTGCTGATGTCATTGCCCTGGCCAGGAAAAAGGGTAAGAAGAGAAATTTTGAATATTTCTCTTTGCAAATTTGCTGCACACTTTTATTGTTTGTGCACTGACGTCGTCCTGTCCACTCTTGTAGGTGCTGTGGTTTATGGGGAGCCCATATCTGCCAGCTTGGGCACAGACGGTACCCATTACTGGAGCAAGAACTGGGCCAAGGCTGCAGCCTATGTCACGTCTCCACCGCTCAGTCCTGATCCGACCACCCCTGACTACCTCAGCTCTCTGTTGTCATGGTTGGTGCTGTGTGCCAGGACTTAAAAGATAGCTGCAGCACAATTTGAAATGTTTTATTGCGGTGTGCCGCGTTTTATTTTTACTCACTATACCCCTTTTTGCACATTCATTGTAAAATGCACTTAATATAAAGCTAGAATAATAAAATAACATAGTTTTGTTGTGAGTATTTAGTCAATTAAGTGTGATCTTATTGCACATATGAAGCAGATCCTTAGTTTTCTTGCTTTCTTTCTTATCCAGTGGGGACTTGCAGGTGACTGGTAGTGCTCACTGCACTTTCCAGACTTCCCAGCGTGCAATAGGCAAAGATAACTTCACCCTAATCCCAGAGGGCACCAATGGCACTGAGGAGAGGATGTCTCTAATCTGGGACAAATGTGTGGTGAGCTTGACATGACCCACTTTTCTCACACATTCCAAAAATTCCTATCATGAAGCACCCTAGAGCAAATGAGCGTGAAAACCTTTGTGCGCGTTTAAATGCTTCGGATGTGATTTGTTGTCGTGTCCCAAAAGGTCACTGGTAAGATGGATGAGAACCAGTTTGTGGCAGTGACCAGCACAAATGCAGCCAAGATCTTCAACCTGTTCCCCCGCAAGGGCCGCATCGCTGTGGGCTCTGATGCCGACCTCGTGTTGTGGGACCCAGATGTTACCAAGATCATCTCGGCCAAGAGTCACAACCTGGTCAGATGATTGACTTTGCCTGTCTCCACTTTTATCCATAATATCCTTAGTCATTTATAGATCTGCAGCTTGCATTTGCAATTTGCATTAAATCAACTCTGAGCAGTGTTTTAGGAGTGTTTACCTTCTGATCCAAATCTCTTCCTCTCCCAGGCTGTGGAGTACAACATCTTTGAGGGCACAGAGGTGCGTGGAGGTCCTGTGGTGGTGATCAGCCAGGGCAAGATTGTGTTGGAGGACGGCAGCCTTCACACCATGGAGGGCTGTGGACGCTACATCAGCCGTAAACCTTTCTCTGACCACGTGTACAAGAGGATAAAGGCTCGCAGCAGGGTGAGTTATAATCGCAGGTAGTCGCACCTCACACCCCATTTACACCTGGTATTAAAATGGAATCTGTACCTGGATAGGTTATCTGAATAATAAACAATCCAATCTTGCCCTTGCATTTACACCTGGTATTTTTTAGTGCATTCTCGTTAACCTCATTGAGATCAGATCACTGTCCTCCAGAGCAAAACCTGCCATCTGTATAAGATCAGATCATCTGCTCTCTACCTATATAACCTATATTTTTTGTTAGCTAAAAACAAATATCTGTATCATGGATGCCAGCACATTGTATTTTATAGCATTTACCTGTGATTCAAACACAGTGCACCTTGCGTTAACGTGTTTTTCCTTAAAACGTGTCCGGGTGCAGATCACACTCTAATGCCAGAGAAAATTGAATTCTTACCACATATGGTATCTGGTGAGCTACCCAGCTGGTTGTCTGATAAACTGTGTCTGTATGGTTAGCTCACAGAGCTGCGAGGAGTCCCCAGGGGCCAGTATGACGGGCCAGTGTGTGAGGTTACTGTGACTCCCAAGGTGATATCCACGGTCTCCTCAATGAAGACTTCCCCTGCCAAGCAGCAGCAGCAGCAGCAGCAACAGCAGTTTACTCACCAGCCGGTGCGCAACCTTCACCAGTCTGGCTTCAGTCTGTCTGGTGAGTGAAACCACAAGTTTCATTCCTGGGAGTCGTCCTTCACCATCTTCGCTCCAGCCTTAAAACTTAGCTCGCTACAGCCTCTGAAAATTAACGCACATTGTATTGTTCCTTCATTTGTTTAGGTGCCCAAATTGACGACAACGTTCCTCGCCGCACCACTCAACGCATCGTGGCTCCCCCTGGTGGAAAGGCCAACATCACCAGCCTTGGCTAAACGCTTTCCTCAACTGAGCCGGGGATGCAGGCCAAAATGGGACCAGAGGCCACTGTTACTGCTGTCACATCACATCTGTTCTTCACCTCTGACTCCCCCCTGCATCCCACCCAAAAGCACTCCATCCATTCTTATTCACAGACCACCACTATGTCACCTCATGCAAAAAAAGAAGGCACTATTCCATTTTGTCTCATCTTTCCTGCCATATTCCATCGTCAAGGAAGGATCAAGTGAATTGAAGCAGCTTTTTTTTTTTTTTTTTTTTTTTTGCTGTTTTAAAGCCCAGTTTGATTATTGATGAAGTTAATTTGTTTACATTTTTTTTGTATAATTTTTGCTGTACATGTTTGAGCTGTTTAGTTGCCCTCATGGCTCAGAAAGATGACAGAAAACAAAGTCCCAAAAAGCGGTCAGTTTCATGAGTGGGCATTTTAGAAACTTCAGGTGTTTACAGTTGTTCTTTAAGCGCTGTTCATTTTTCAGATTTTAATCAGAATGTGCTGGTGGTCGTGTCACAAAGCCACCTTCAGCTGAAAGTAAAACCCTCCACTGTCCGTGTTGTAACACCGTTACGCTGTAAGATTTTATGTTTTAGTACAAAGATGTTGTTACATTGCTGCCACAAAATTCTCGAAAACACTAACGAAACATAAGACTGTAGAGTACAATTTCTTCATCTCATAGCACCTGATTTTTGGTGTGCAGTATTTGATTTTTATGTAGGTACTGTGCAGCTGAACGATTCATCTTGGTCTTCCTTTTGTGTTATAGTTGCACTTTTTTTTTTTTTTTTTTACATTTATGTTTTTATCATGTTTGGTCATTTTGGAAAGCATTGACTGCACTGAAAGGAAAAGAAAGGGTATTTTAGGGTTAAACGTCTTGTTCAACTTCGCCCTGAATATGCGGGGGAAAAACAGCTGGCACATTACATTTTGTCTGAGAAACACGATCCTTTTCTTCCATTTCATCACTCTGTTTTTCTCCTCATGTTTGTTAAGAGGTTGTCAGGGCAATAAGCTTCCAATAATCAGACCGGCGTATATTGTTAAGAATACAGACCAGACTAGACGGGAGATTTGCCGGCAACCTCTCTGCACCTGGTGCTATATGACCTTTGCTGTGTTCGTGCAGATGACGTCCACCTCCACACAGCAGTTGCTCCATAATAACAGCAGCCAGAGTCGAGTCACCGTGTACCCAGTTTTTGACAGAATTTGTTTTGCACCTGTAACAATCCAAATGGTAAAAAAAATGTACGTGAGCTTGCAACTTTTTATTTGTATTGGAAATGTCCGTATGTTTTAGGATATTTGTTGACTTGAACTACTTGCCTGCCTGTTCTGTAAGATATTGATAGCACACTGTATCTATGAAGGCTCTTTAAAGAAGGGGAAACGTGATCTTTGAGACCTGATTAAAAACGCTTCAGTATGTATATGAAATCCCTCACAGTGTGCTGATGATGTGTCCACTGTTCTCGGTGTTAGTGTTGTGAATGAATTACCAGATAATATCCAGTTTTTCATCCCTTACCCCCTCACCAGATTCACTCGAGATAGTTAACTGTATTCACCAACCACACTCGGGTTGTCAGTTTCGCGGCACTTTACGGCCGTACTGTAAAACGCTGGATTATTTCTTCCTCATTGCCTTGTCAAGTGTAGGTTTTGTATGCCAAGCTATAATGTGAAGTGATTTACATACGGGGAAGTTTCTTGGTTATTGAGTTGTGATGTTGAGCACTGTTGTTGCCCCTCTCCCAGCAAGTGTGATAACTCTCTCTCGGTCATGTATGTTTTGTAGGATAAAAGGGTTTTGGGGGGGAAATCATCAGTCCTGTCAGCATTTGACCCTATCTGTGTTGACTTCAGTGGATTAAAATAATAAAAATGAAACTTATTGTACTGACTTTTTTTTATATATACAAATAACTTAACAACATAATAATTTACTGGAAATATTCCTAGAAAGACCTCAGAGAAAATTTTAAAGTGTGTTTAAATCTGACAGTTTTCTTGCCTATAGACAAATCTTCCATTTTTGTATGTTCAGCTGACATACTGCACAGTGATTACATGCAGGGTTGGAAGGTACATTTACTCAACTGATGCAATTACTGAGTACAGTTTTAAGGTATTCGTGCCAAGGTTATTATAATTAGAGGAGTAAAAAATCACAAAGAAACAGCCACCAAAACCAGCCAGAATTTATTTAAGTCACAACAAAACTCACCATGATGGCAGCGGACTTGTCTTTTTTTATTTTTCATGTCTGTCTGAGTGTCCAAGAACCTTTGGAATTAAACAGGAGGGACGGTGATCTATCCAATCAGTCTGTAACTTCCAGTAAATCAGGGTGAAATTATGTTTGTATTGGAAACTGATCAGTCATCCAAGGACGGATTATCAGTTTATCTGGCACATTACATAGAACACGATGATTTTACTTTCAAAACACATAGAGAATGCCAGATCTCTTGGGTCGGTATGATATGAGATAATCCGAGAGTCTTTGGCAAAATGCTTGACTTAAGTTTTATAATTGGGGTCAAGAATACGACCACGCCACTCTCTCTCAAACCCTATGAACTACCTGCGCCTCCCACAAACCGCATCATCTGTGTCTTGTTAATGTGTCACCTTCACCTCTCTACTCCAGTTACCTGTGCATAGGTATATAAGGGCGTCTAACCCTCCCTGTTTGTCTCAGTTTTCACGACCCTTCCCCCCTTAGACCCCATTTTTATTTCTCAGCAGGCAGCATGCAACTCAGTGATCGGCACCTCATCAAGAAGGTTTCAGGTTCAACCTCATCCATCCCAGGTTCCCACCACAGGGAGCTTCTTCCTTCACTGATAAAAAAAAATATTCTGTTTGATCTACTTTAACAAAATTAAGGCAACTTTTTGCATCAAATTATTATGTAGATCAAGCAAGACTGGTCTTTGTATGAACTACTCAATTTTTTGTATGCAAGAAATACATTTTCCAAGTAAAGTCAGCTTAATTTTTCAAGTAAAATCAACGTATTTTTGCAAGTAAACTCAACTTAAATTTACTTGCAAAATTATACTGATATTTATTGAGCAAAATTAGTGTCTTGAAATAATCCTTCACATTTTTGTGAGTGAGCACTGTGTACCATAAAAATAATAATCACAAAACAACAATGGTTAAATAACGCTTACAGTGAAGGATCTGAACTGTGATTTGCTCATAGTCAGAGTGAATCAGTTGAGTGGATATCATTAGGATTTTATCTTTATATTATAAGCACGGTTCTTTATCAATACTCTGACAGCGTCTTTTTAGAATTGTTTTCATTATAACGATTATTATTATTATTATTATTTTTATTATTATTTAATACTACTACTACTACTAATAATAATAATAATAATAATAAAACTATCAATTCAGGGCAGGATTAGAATTTATTTCTGACTAAATATTTTTCTGGAGCAGCAACAGTAAAGTCACAATATACACTTGATAATATCGCACTGGATGTATATCTAAGATGTAAAACTATCAATCTACCTGTCATTATAATACTCAGTGAACTTATGAAGAATAAAGAACACAGACATCAGTCCTTCATCCTGTCCTCCCTGTGCAGTGTCCACACTTCAGAGCGAACTGTCCAGATTTCTTTAGATAATTTATTTCATTCTTAATTTTCGTATTGATTTCAGGTCGCCAATTTTGCATCTAGTCAATAAAAACTAGCCTTTTGGCTAATTCGGGTATATTTATAGTAATGTTTATTAATATGCACTGTTCCCGGAGAATTAATTCATTTTAATTAATTATCGCCACGCCCCTGTCACCTGACCATACCGAAAACCAATCACATGCCGATTTTCGAGTAGTCGGCCCACGCCTCTTCCTTTATGATGGAGGTAAAAGGAAAGTGATGGTGTCACTCAGTCAGTCTGGTTACCATTCACTTAGATTGTTTGGGACATTCTACAACACTGTTTTCCTGTGAAAATCCAACAGTGTTTTGTGGATGAACAAAATAAACCTGACCCTCAATCAGCATGAGGGTGAGCAGATAATGACATTTGCCCTCAGGGCAGTGAGGGTCAATTAAAAGTTCTGTGTGTTATAGCTAATCAAAGTTGGTAAATAATAATGATGTGCTTCAATGCAAAACCACTACAACAAAATGATATATGACATTTAATTTCATTGAATAATATTAATTTAATATTTATTTATATATTAAATATTTTTACATACCTAACATTCTGTCATTGTAACAAATGTTACAAGTCATAATTGTCAAAGACAACATGATATAAAAATAATAGGCTGTAAATGATCAACATTACATGATGATCTGTAAATCTGCATATTCTCTTTAGGAATGACACTGTACATCTTGTAAATTAATCACTTATTTACATAAGTATGTAAATACCTCCTGACAGTGGAGGTGGTCTGAGAGTAGAGCCTGCTGACTTTTACCACATCATTACATCATAGTAACTGCTTTGTATCATTGGGTGTGTGTCCATTATTTCTGTCTTGTTAATGCATGTTTGATCTTTCTCACAAATAAAGAACTCTTAAAAAGTCACACATCATTGTCCTCATAGCAATGTACTTTCATGAAAGAAGATGATAGATATTGAGTTGTTGCTGCTTGTTAGAGTGCTGCCATTGACAGGTGAATATTCACCTGACAAGTGAGTCAAATAAGCAGGGAAACAGGAGACATTACAAAACTTATTGTATTGAAATACAAGCAATGTAAATATTGTATTTATGAACAACATACAATGTGCATTTCAGCAGAGATAAACATGCAGATTATTTACAGATTCACAACACGACACGACACGACACGACACGACATGACACGACGGGCGCCCGACCTTCGCCTCGACGGATTTCTGAGGGGGGCGTGGCAGTGGCATGGCGTAGAATTTTTATGTCTTGCCGTCAAACAGGAAGTTGCTGTAACTTTAGTATAAATGATCCGACGACACGTGTCATATTTCAACGAATTCCTCCAGAAATCAGACTGACTTTAAAATCAGTTTGTGCCATGTAGACTACCTTGTGATCAAAAGTTATTAAAAGATTTGGTCAGCGTTGATCGGCATGGCTGCGGCTAGGACGTCAAGTTTTAATGACTCGCCATGAAACGCAAAATTGCTATAACTTTGGATTCAGTGACTTAATGACCACCAAAGTTGAAATGTTTGATAAGAGTCCCACCCTGAACACATCTACATGACAATCAGGACATAGTCAGAGCACATGGTGATAGGATAGGTACCTCATACAACCCCACTTTAAAAAATCTGAGCTATACATTTAAAGGGACTGTCCACCCCAAAATGAAAAATACATATTTTTCTTCGGGCCTTTCGTGTTTTTCATTCGTCTAAATTGTTTTGGTTTTCTGAATGGAGCATATTCTGATTAAGACTAATTGCTGCCAGTAAATTACTGTAAATTTTACAGTATTCTTGTTGCAGTGTGAATTAGATTAGATTAGATAAGCCCTTTATTGTCACAAGTACATGTGAAATTACCAGTCAACCCGTCCATACATAAGACAGGACAGGAAGACAGGAACAAAGGTGGGGGGGGGGGGATTTGTTATGAATTGTGTTGGGTATAACATAATAGGATAGTTTTTATAGTGATATTGTTTGTGATATTGTTATTGTATTGTTGATCATTTTTTATGACATGGCTTTGTTAATAACTTAATTCTGATTGGTCAATTACAACATTTTAAAGTCTGTTATTTCTGTATAGTAGACCGTTGCTATTTATGAAAAACAGACTGTTGCTATGGACACAGTTCTGAACATAGACTCTGGAGAAGCAATAAATCATTGTTAATTCATTTTGAAATTAATATTACTCCTGTGGTCCGGCTGGCGTCTGATGGGCGCCCGACCTCGCCGCGACGAGTTTTTGGGGGGGCGTGGTCATGGCGTGGTGTGCATTTTTCATGTTTCGCCATGAAACAGGAAATTGCTATAACTTTAGTGTAATTGATCCGATCTTCACCAAACTTCACATGTTTGATAACAGTCTCGCTCTGAACACATTTCCATGACAATCTAGCACAATAGTCATAGTGCCACCTACTGGCAACAGGAAATGACATGTCTTAGACTTTGACATGCTCCTCCAAGCAGGTTGGCCATATCCAACTCAAATTGGTCAGAAAGGCCTTAAGTCCATTGTAATGCTATATTGTGAAGATCTTGACATATCGTCAAATGGCGTTGCCATGACGGCATGCCGAAGGTCAAAGTTTCGCCAAAACACAGGAAGTTGAATTAACTTCTATTTACTTGGTCGAATTGGCCTGAAACTTTACATATTCAGTAATCATCGGGTCTGAACATATGATATGAGTTTTGTTGATGGGAGGGGCCAAATGGCTTTGGTCACGCCCCTTTAAGTGCAGTCCCAGGGGCGCCTGACCTCACTCCCACCCGTCACAGCTTGGCCTGCGCCTCCTGGGGCCCGCTGGCAGCTGTTGCGTGGCCGTGGCATGGTGGGGAATTCTGATGTCTCGCCATGAAATACGAAATTGTTATAACTTTAGTATCAATGATCTTATCTGCACCAACCCTCACATGTTTGATAACCTCCCGCCCTGAACACTTCTACATGCCAAATTCCACAATAGTCATAGTGCCACCAACTGGCAACAGGAAATGACATAGACTTTAATATGCTCCTCTAAGCAGGTTGACAATAATCTAACTCACATCTGGTCAGAAAGGCCTTAAGACCATGGTAATGTAATAATTGTGAAGATCTTGACGTATCGTCAAACGGCGTGGCCATGATGGCACAGCAACGGTTAGTATTTCACCAAAACACAGGAAGTTGCATTAACTTCCGTTTACTTGGTCAAATCTGCCTGAAACTTAACTTGTTAGTATTAGTAATATAGTCCAGGCCTGAACATATGGTATGAGTTCTGTCGATGGGAGTGAGATGTGTACTGAGCCGCTAGATGAGAGCAGCAACTGTCACTCGGCAGACCATTACATTAGCAAAATAAAACCAATGTCGCCCAAAAAATCGGCTAATAAAAACAATTATTATAAATTATTATAAAATGTTTGTTGCGTTGTTGTATGAAAGAAGATTAGCTGGGATTACATAAATCCATATTGTTAAGGAAAAAATGCACAATTTCTTGTATTTTAAACAAATGTAGATTAAGTCCTGGACTGCATTTTTTTATGTAGAGATAAATTTTTTCTTGTTAACATCATAGATTCAATAATGTTACATTTGCATCCTCCCATAATCTTTTTTTCAGTGTTGCATCTACTCAGGTGTCCTCTCAAGGCACATTAGGGATAATATTTAAGTAATTCTTATCTCTTTTATAGGAACCTTGGGGGGACAAAGCACAAAGCTCATCAAGAGGTGCCCCCACCCTGAGTCTCGTCCATCAGGTTCCCAGCCCTACAGCTCAACGACAAACTAACCCGCTGCATCCCTCAAACCCTTCATCCCTCTCCTCGACTCCTCCATCCCTCAAGCCGTCATCCCTCTCCTTGACACCTTCATCCCTCAAGCCGTCATCCCTCTCCTCGACCCCTTCATCCCTCAAACCCTTCATCCCACTCCTTGACCCCTACATCCCTCCCCTCAACCCCTTACATCCCCTCCAAACATGACCCTCTCCCATCCTTCGTAAATCCTGTCATTGTTTTTATTGGAGCCAGTTTCTTTCAAATGCCTTGTCACTTTTTGAATACAAATGTTCAGCTGTACAAATAAATGAAGACTTAATAAAATACAGCTATATTTATTGAAATGTGTATTCCCCTGCATTTTCTACTTTTAAAATTAGTCACGATTGATAGAAATAAATGCAAAACTAGATTTTATTAACTTTGCAAATAAACAGTAACATGCTGGCATATACACTCAAAAAGTGCCGCTGGGTTGATTGTGTGGGGTCATAATTCGGGGTTGTTTGGGATACTGTAAACACGCTGTTGGGTTGCTCATGTTGGGTCAAAAGGGCAGTAAGTGTGGTTAACATTAGGTGTGTGTGTGTCCCGCCCCCCCAGCCTGAAACACTGTTCGAGAGGCCCGGGCGCTGCCCCAGCTGTGACATGGCTCACAGGGGCTGCCCGCCATATCACTCTGTGACCAGATCATGATGCTCTCTGACCCACAGATCTGCATCAGTGTCCCCTACCAACACGCTAGTGAAAACAGCAATTGACAGGATATCTCATCATTGGTGGGGACAAATTCTGACTTAAATGACAAGATATCTTCTCAATGGTGGGGAAAGAGTTAAGTGTATTTTTTTGGTAAATTGGAAGATACTACTATATATGTGTTTCAAGTGAATAATTTCCAGTGAAAAACATGCTGTCTTCACTGACAAACTATTTTTTACAGAGGAGTACACAGGACTGATAGAGAGCTGAACATCATGATGTCACAGTGAAGTTGACCTTTGACCTTTTGCATGTAAAATATCACCTCATATTTTGTCCTATTAGATATTTGTGTGTAATATTGTCACATTTAGTGTATGAATTCTTTAATGTGTTTAGTGAGGCCTCCATGACCTTGACCTTTGACCACCATTGACCACATTTGTGTTTAGTCTGAAGAAATTCCCTCCAAATAATCCTGAGATGTCGCCTTCACAAGAACGGGATGGACATGAGGTCACAGTGATATTGACCTTTGACCATCAAAATCTAATCAGTTGATTCTTTATTCCAAGTGGTCATTTGCATCAGGTTTGAAGAGAGACGTTCTTGAGATATCGCGTTCACAAAAATTGGATGACCTGAAAATGTGATGCCTGAGGCCATGACTGTTGCTGGCATGGTTCCATCTGCAGTTATCACTGCACTCTGGCCCTCCTGTATGTTATCCTAGTTGTATATGTCCATGAATTAAGAAAAAAAGGTCACACTCTGAGGTAATATGATTTCATGAGCTTTACATTTTGTCACATTTTGTGTTAATATCACCTCTGAAACTCTCTAAACTCACAAAAAATCACTCTCTAAGGATTCTATTTTGAAACAACAACCTCATCCTGTTTTTCCCTTTAAGATAGAGTTACTGTTAACATACAGTGGCCCTTGGAGGCATTTATTTTGAGAAACAAGCCTCATCCTGAGCTTCCTGTCAAGGAAGAGGTGAGTTGTACTTCTGGTGACAAGCAGGCCTAACTGTTTTTTTATGTTTAATATCTGTGGAGTGCTTGTGATTTTCCTGCAACAGAAATTTTCCTCTTTCTCATGAAACAAAGTTACACAAAAAGAAGTCAATAATGAAGAAATGTAGGTCTATGATTTATTTCTTTATTTGAAATTTCATTTGTTCCAGTATTTTATTTTCATTTTACATGTTTCTCTCTCCCTCATCAGTTCAATAACATCAACCAAAAAAATCTTCACTTTCCTACTGCAGCAAGAATCGGACATCGTACGTTTGGGTCGTCCTTCTTGTGCGCTATGTATTCACAGGCCTTGGAGTCAAACACTGACACACAGTCATCAGGAATCTGCGTGGGGGTTGAATACCTGCAATCACACGGTAAACACACAGTTAAATAATATATATTTATTCAAAAAAATTAAAAAATGTGAATTTTCTGGCAATTATTTGATGTGTCAAAACTGTCCCTCTAAAAACAAGCGTGTTGTGATCTGTGTACTTACGCAGAGCAACATCCACTGCAAGTACAGTCCATACATGCACTGTTTCTCCATGAAGATCCTACTTCATGCCATGTGTTGTCTTCACTGTCCTGACAGTGGGTCATGCCTATAGGTGGGAAGAAAAAAAAGTGGTAAATATTTTTCAGCACAGTCATGTTCAATAAGAAACTTGGGCGTATAAATATATTGTATGTCTGTGTGTGTGTGTGTGTACAGTTTGGGTTGTTTTTTTCTTTTCCTTTACCTGGTTTAATGCCCTTAGAGTAGCAAAAAGCATTTGAAAGTGGCAGCAGAGCACATAGCAGCAAAGCCAGAGCCAAATATTTCTTCATAGGAAAAAAGAAACAGAAATCATCATTTTAATGTTTGATCTCAGTACATTGAATCAAGATATGTGTCCCAGCATGCATTTGGCAAAAAAAAAAAACAGTTAGCATATCTTGAAAACACAAATTAATCACTCTAAATTGTTACCATTTGGACAACCATGACTTCAGGTCCATGCCGTAAAATGAGTAAAAACGAATTATTATCACTTTTATTCACTTGCAAACATGACATTTTATAAACATGTCCACCTCTATAGTTTACATTACTTCATCATGTCAAAACAGAAAAACAGCTATCAACAATTTCATAAATCAGAAATTTAAAAACTCACCATAATGGCAGTCAAACTTGTCCGGTTTGTGATGTGTTTGGGTAAGAGGTTAAAATGTATTTTGTCTCTAATGAAGAGCTCTGTCTTTTAAACAGTGTGTCTGCAGGGACCTTTGGAATTAAATAAGGGGAGGGCAGTGACGGTCACAAATAGTTTACTAGAAAAGGTCAGGTCTGGTTGTATTTGTCTGAACTGAAAAAACAAACAACAACAACAAAGACAAAAGTGATTTTTATATTTATTTTTTATTTAATGTCTATATTTATTTTATAGTTCAGATTCATTAAGATTTAACAAAATATAGAAGAAAAACAGGGACTGCTGCACTGGGTTGAAAAAAGTATTTTTGATAATATCAAAACCAAAAATTAGGCACTCTTCAAGGATATAGCAGTCGGATAAAAATAAAATGAACAAGGACTGTCAGACTTACAGTAATGGAAGTCCAAATTATTAGTGTCTCAGTTTTTCTAGACTTAAAACCAATACCTTCTACTTCCATTACAAGCTCACTGTTCAGTCATTGTTGCCATGTCCACTTTTACAAGAATTAGTTGAAGTAAAAATGTCCAATTCTTTTTTGGCTTATTTTAGCTTAAGTGTCACATGACCCAAAGAGACATTTCATACTTTTCATTCTTTCAATTTCCATTCTCTCTCAAATAAAGCTAAAACTTCAAATATAAAAACAAACAAACAAATAAATGTACTGAAAATTAAGATCGAGAGTTCCTCCTATAACATAGGTTTAAATGTGGGATATAGAGGCACAATCTGTTGATTGAATCTGTTTGTTCTGGGCTACTGTCCAAGGATACAAGCAGAGGAGGATAAAAGGCGACTTTATTTATCATTTACAACAAGGTTGTAAAATGAGATTGCGATGTTGTTTCCTCTTTGTTCATTGATTGGTTGGAATTTGTGAAAAGAATAAATTAATTTATATGGACAGGAGGGTGAATTCAGCATTACAACTGAAACAAAAAACGTGGTGAAATTTACAGCCTCATGTTAGAGGATCCCGACCCTCTATAGATATAAAAGGTTATGAAAACACAAATTCAGGTCATACACTAATTAAAAACATTGCTGAATGTTTTATTAAATTTGTGCCATATTCTGCTAATTGATTCGCCGTAATCTTGCTCACTGGACCTTTAAGGTTCTAACTAGTAATGTGAGAAAAGGACATTTAAATTATGTATTTAAACAGCAACACACTCAACACACTGGGTGAGACAATTCACAAACACCGAGTATCTCTGCAGAGGAATTTTTATTTATTTACTTTTTTCTTTCTTAATTTTTGTTTTATTTTTATCATTTCTTATTTTATTTTATTTTATTTTATTTCATTTCATTTTATTTTATGTCATTTTATGTCATTTTATGTCATTTCTGTAATCATCCAGAGTCTGCTGTAATCCAGTCCATGTTTTGCGTAACTCACTGACGCGCCACAAACTGGGTTGCCAGTTTGGTGAAACTGTAGCGCGGACTATCTCGTTTGTTTTTAGCCCGCTGAAAAAGGGGGATATGGGGCATTACATGGCAACAAATCACATAACAAAAGGAAGTGAGGCGCTTACGCACTAAATCTTTGTGTTTATTTAAACCGAGAAAAAACGTTCTTGTTTGGTTTTATTTGGCTCAAAAGAAGAAGTTTAAGCCGTCACGACAGACATGGAATAACAGAGTGGAAAGGTGAGCAGCAGAATACAGCAACGATAGCGCCTTTCGCTTAGCTTTTAGCTTGCTATGCTAACGTTAGCACGCCAGGCCGACCCACCGTCGCTCTGCACTGCGTTAACATTAATGATAAATACTGAGCTAACAAATGAATGAAAATGAGTTATCATGTGTTAGTGATTCACGTGTAGTTCAGAAGTTAATATTACATTTAACCTCAAAGGGCAATGATGTATATTTATAAGGGTGGTGCTTTCTGTGGACAAAGCACCTGCACTTCAGATAATGCGAAGGCAATAGTGTAATTAAAGTTATTTTCCTGATCGATTACTCCACCGATTACTTCCTCGATTTGTCGTTTAGTCTATAAAAGTTCAGGAAATAGTATAATACGTCCATCGCTTTCACAGAGTGGTAGTTAATATTGTTTTGAACACAACAGATAAATGCTGTCGTAAAGTTTAATGAACGAGCATATTCGTATGTATTTATTCTTGTTAGTTTTTTCGTATTAAATTAACATATATGATCAATCCTTTATAGAAAATATTGCCCCTTAACGTTTCAGCTGTAGATTATATTCAACAGCATATTTTTTTTTAGCATTGTCTCATAATTTATGATGGAAAACTGCTGTGATTTTGGTATGACACGTCCATTAAGTCAGCTGATTCACAAAATATATAGGCCTAATGCCTATGTATAGGAGGGCTTAACGATTAATCAGATATTGAAATTATAATATTGCCAAGTGCAATATCCAAATTGCAGGAGCTGCTGTTTTTTGATAAAGAATCTGGCGATTTCTTCTTTCAGTAAATGTTAATTTGAGCTACAGTGATTCACTGATCGAAACAAAATAATTGAAAACTATTTTGATAGATAATCGATTCAGCATTTCAGTCGTTTTTCAAGCAAAAATCTCAAACATTTGCTGGTTCCAGCTTCTTAAATGTAAGTATTTGCTGCTTTTATTTGTCATTTATGAAAATAAATGAAAAGTCTTTGGGTTTTGGACTGTTGGTTGAGGAAAACAAGCAATTTGAAGATGTAACTTGGGGCTTTTGGAAACTGTGATGAGCATTTTTCAGTTTTTTGTATACTAAACAATTAATTGTAAAATATTTGGCATACTAGTTGATAATGAAAACAATCGCTAGTTGCAGCCCTAAATGAAATGCCAAAACTGTTATTCCCACTAAAACTGTGACACATATCTCAATCACAGTATTTTTTTTTTGCATATCATTTAGCCCAAATTTGTTCAAATCAAGCCCAACCTGAGTTAACCCTGATTATTTCAGACTAGACAAAAGTCTTCCAGAGCCACTGAATTATACTGTACATATGTTTTCACACAGGTTGTGTAATACTACTTATTGGCAAGTAAACTGATCTGCTTGTTTTTATCCTTTCAAGATATTAAGTTCCTTGGTGTAAGGCAAAATAAGGAATTTGTTGTTTATTCAGCCTATCTCAAATAATACATTTTGGCTCCTCTTCCCCAGTTGTATCTGAATCCACACAAGTTGTCAAGCCCTTCCCGGGGCCCTTTGGGGCCCAGGAAGAAGATGCATCGTGGTGGGGATAAAGACTTCCAGATATCAGCGCGAAAGATGGGCACATCCTTGCTTTTCCAACTGTCAGCTCATGAAAGAGAGCTGGATTTGGTGTTTTTGGACCACAGCTATGCCAAGCCATGGAACGCCCACCCAGATGCCAGCAGTGCCCGGCCCACAAGGACGCTGTTTGTTACCCCTCGTCGCCAACCTGAAGCTTTGTCGTGAGTCAGAAATCTCCTCTAGTAATCTTTAACAGAACTAGATATAATACTACAGCTTGAGGTTGTCATCAGCCTCCCAGTCTGTTTCTTAGCTCTAATAAATCAATCCCATAGTGATCATACAGACCAATTAAATATTTTTCTATCTTGCTGTAACTTGATGTTCTTTTCTTTGTTTGCAGAGACTCTGATTCTGTGATAGATGTGGAGACGGTCACACCGACGCCTGTTCCTCTGTATGATAACCAGAAAGCTCTGAGTGTGATGAAGGAGTGTGAGCGGCATGTTCTGTTTGCTCGCACGGTTGCTGAGAGCCCTCCACCCCCCGATGACTGGGAGGAACATATAAACAAGTAATCAAACATCTGGAGCGTTCATTTATTATCTGCTGTTTTACTTGACGTTCACATTAAACGAGAATAGAATTTAAAGTATCTCAGTCACAGTGCTTTGTTTTGACATAATCTTTGCTCTGTTTCAGGACTGGCTGGTCAGTGGCTCAGAACAAACTGTTCAATAAAGTCCTTAAAGCTCTGCAAGCTGAAAGACTAGCTCGCCTGGCCAATGAAAATGTAAGTTGTGCTCATTTAATCTTTTTTTTTTTTCAGTAGGATTAAAAGACATTGGGCCTCATGCAAGAACATTTTCATATTCTTATCTTAAATTTCTTTTACCTTTTTCATATGAAGGGCTTGTATGAACATGCTGCCTATGTGTATTTGAGTGCACGTGCATGAGACTTGTATTTTGGCATCATTAACACCTCAGTAATACCATATAAGGCTGCGCTTCCTGCTCCATATGTCAGGAAGCGTTCATTCATAAAAATGGCATCAAAGAGTAAAAAGAAGAAAGTCACAAGTTCGAAGTTTGATGTCCTGCTTTCAGAGATCCATAAAGGAAAATCTGTCATTTGAACACCCTCAGCAGTGGAAGTAAAGGACCTGCTAAAACAAAGAACGGGAAAAAACGAGTGCTGTTAATGTCATGTTACCTGAGGATTGGACTGTCACTGAAATTAAGAAGAAATATCTATGAAAATGGCATCAAAGGAAAAAAGTCTCACCACAACAAGGTGATCGATGGCTGCAAAGATAGAGGACAGAATAAGTGACAATGTTCCCATGGACAGCGACTTGTAATTTATTTTTCAAACATAAAATGACTTCAAACTGATGAATAATTAGTGAAAAAAAACTTTAGTTTGGGTAAGAACAGACTGCACATGACTCCCACAACAGGTTTGGACCACTCGTGAGTCGCGTTTGTCGTGCGAGTGGTTCTTGCATGAGGCCCTTTGTGTTGTGCTGGATTGAAACAGTTCAGTCTTTATTGCTCTTTGAAATCACCAGTTATTGGACAGTGTACATGCAATCCTTAGTCTAGAGTTGCATCAGTGTGTCTGCTTTCTCTCTGGTTTGATAACATGGGCACTGTAAAACAGACTATATCGTGCAACAGTGACTGACTGGAGTATTTATATAGCTGACGTCACAGCTCTATTGGATTGTCATTATGGACTTGGATGGTTTTCATCCATCATACACCCAACAAATCAATGCAACCATTGAACCATATCTCGAAGGCTGTTGCAAAACAGAGCACCCTGTTGGGAGTAAACACAGTTTTGCCTGAGGAAGACTTTGTAAACCAGTACAACATGTTTGTTTTTACTCTTAAAAGCACTTGTTTTGTAGTTTTTGTCTTGTGACGGACCCTCAAGTAAAAGACAAGATCAATAATGAGATTATAAAATAGCGAATCTACACTAGTTTCACATTGGCCAAAATCAATTTGTAGTCTGCATTTTTTATGCATGTAGTTGTTTTTAACTATTTATTATTTTTGATTGCATGTGTGTGAATCCTAGGAAGAATAGCCATGCTTATGCTGGTGCTAATGGGATCCTAATAAAGATAAAAGGCATAGTTTTAATGAGCATGTGGACTCTATACTAAAGTGAAATCCAGCGTTGAGGTTGTTGATAAACCATCATGTATCATCATCTGAAAAGCACCTCCCCTGTTATTTTGAGTTTCACATTTTTAAAGTTAAAGCAAAGCTTCGTCCTGTGAAATTAAATGTGTAACTAAAGCCTGGCTTTGTTGACATGACAATACTTATTCCTGGTTTTTGTAGATTAAATTACAGCATGGCTGTGAATAATTTTTAATTATTCATTTAATAAATTATTGAATTATTGCTGGGTCTCCCTTAGGCTTCCAATGAGCCAATTTTGCGGAGGATAGCCGTGGACAAGTGTGCCAGGAAGGTGCGGCATGCATTAGCCAGTGTGAACTGGGACACCAAACTGACGCAGTGGTTACACACCACCATGATTGAATCCTTAAGCCTCGCCATGCTTGCTGCTTACCTGGATGTGCTGCAGACTCTCAAAAGCAAGGTATGATGTGTGTAATTGCATGAAGAGTAAGAACTGAGGCCTTTGCACACCAGATGTGTTTTTTTCATGTGATTAATTCAAATGTTAATAATTTTCAAACCTGTATGTAGTTGGTGCAAGCTTTCATATCAACAACAGAATTTACAAATTGATATCGCGGCTTTATTTTTTCAGCCAAAGTTGATTTTTCCGAGGTTTCACTTCAGACATGTACGCATCTGACCAATTGCCGCTGTTAATTCACATCACTGTTGCTGTGTAAAGACCTTTAGTCTGTATTTCCTATCACCACTATCTGCAAGGTCTAGGCTTCTTTATTCATTACTGTTCCTCTTTGTGTCCTGGAAGTTGCCCTTGCTGATTGACAGAATGTTGTTGACAACGACAAAGACTGGCGCTCCGAGTGCAGAGGCTCTGTCACTGCTGCTGAAAAGGCCCTGGGACCCTGCAGTTGGAGTCCTGTCCCAAAACAAACCGGTAACACTTAACCACCTTCAGTCTGTCATAGAAAGCACTGTGTTCTTCATGACGTGTAGCAGTTAAAAAACAGATCCCTGTCTGGTTTCTTTTCAGAGCAAGCTTCCTGGATCCCCACTCATCCTAATCGCACCATCAAGCCCAACCAATCCTGCCCTCTCTACCTCACGGCGAATGAGATTCTGGCAGTCGCAGCTCTCTTGCTTGGGAAAGGTCTCACTCAGTTAACTCTGTGTCCGTGTTAACAAAAAAATTGGGTTTTATGAATCTCAGAAAAGTGCCTTTAACAGATGTTTGTCTTTGTCAGGTCATCCCAGTGCACAGCCATGTAAACAGCGGAGCAAATATTGGCATCACACAGTGTTTAGAGCACATGTTGGGCACTGTTAGGGCCAAGGTTATGGAGGTAGGATGTTCTGTTTTTATTTGGTCATTATGTAACTGTAGTTGCAGTTTAATAGTTGATTTGTGTTAATGTGCACATTTGAAATGACATGGAAACAACTTAGCAAAACAAATTATTGCTTGGATGTGTAAAGGTTAATTGTTTTATATTTATGGTCCTATTAGAGAGCAGCTTTTGCTTTTGTCAGATTGGGCTTGGGATAAAGTTGCTGTTGTAGCATATTCTTAATTTCCAACAACAACAACAATTTAGTTCCAACAGCAAGAATTGACCGATGGCCAGTAAAGTCAATCAGCCAGCTGCCAGTGCTTTAAAAGAAAAAAGTTAAATTTATTTTCCAGACATTTCTTTGCGAGTGATGTTACTTCGTCCTTGGAGACTTTGCTCTTCTCTGCCTGTGTATGTCCTTGTGCAAATGAGTAGAGTGGCTGCACAAAACAGTCGCAGGCAGGCCTGTTTACTTCATAGATGAAATGGCGGTCAATCCTAAAACAACATACAAGTTAAAACGCTAAAGAATATTCATTGCATCGTGAGAGAAAAAAAACATACAACTGTGTTGAGAATGATGACTCAGGACAAACCCGACATCTGGATGTACTAAGTGCCCAAATTTATCTTTTGGTTAAACGGGCAGATAAATAATTATGTGCAAAATAAAAAATAATATTTTTTTTCCATATTGTAGAGTTGAGCCAGCAGTTTTTGCTGTGTGGCAGGAAGGGTATGAAAAAGTAACTAGTAACTAAAGCTGTAAGACATATGTATTAGATTAGAAAGTACAGTATTTGCCTCTGAGATGTAGAGTAGTAGTAGTAGTATGACGCTGCATAAAGAGGAAACACTCAAATAAATTCCAAGTGCCTCTAATTTGTACATAAGAATAGTACTTGTGTAAATGTACTTGCATGTCACCACAAAAATATTATGTGAAATTTTGATTAGGCCCAGTAGCACTTGACACACTTGGCCAACTGTAGCAAAACGTTATTGTTTGACCCTGGATGTGTATTATTAACAGGTAGTGCTCAGTATGTGCCCATTAAACCACATTATTGAATTTAATAACGAAAAAATATATCTTAAAAGTTTCCTTGAACACTTCAGTGATTGTGTGGATGAAATGGGACTGTGTAGAATACAGTTTGTCTGTTGTTTTATGTTTTTGTTTGATGTGTCTGCAGCGTTATTGATTATGTATTATGAATTTCACCACCAGGTTCACAGTCACTTCCCCCACAAACCCATCATTCTGGTCGGCTGGAACGCTGGTGCTCTCATCGCTTGTCACGTAAGACATCTTATAACATATCACAGTGATCTAATGTGAGGGTGCACTCCTGGAAAAAATCCAAATGATTTCACTAATGAATGCTGATTCATTGCAGGTATCCCTTATGGAGTATCTGACTGCAGTGGTGTGTCTCGGCTTCCCTCTGCTAACAGTCAACGGGCCAAGAGGGGTAAAAAACTAAGGCATTATTTTCCAGTGATTGCTTGCAGTGTATTTTTCCTTTTTGTATGTGAATTCTTTATTCGTTATTTTATTGTTTCTACTGAGAAAAGAGAACTTAAAGTCAGTGGTTGCACTGAATGTTGATGTGTTACTGGTTTACAGGATGTGGATGACCCACTGCTGGACATGAAGACCCCAGTGCTGTTTGTGGTTGGCCAGAACGCTCTGCAGTGTAGCACAGAGTGCATGGAGGACTTCAGAGAAAAGCTGAGGGCAGACAACAGCATGGTGGTGGTGGGTGGAGCAGACGATAACCTCAGGTCAGTCACAACCTCACGTTGGGCTTTAAAGGGGAAGAAACCATATATCATCAGATTCTTTCTATTTGAGTTTAAAGATTTCAATGTCATTCAATAGTAACAGTAACACTAAACGGTCTCCCTCCACAGAATCAATTCAGCAAAGATGAAATCAGAGGGACTGACGCAGACCATGGTGGACCGCTGCATTCAGGTTGGATCTTGTGTCCGTTTTTCTCTGGAGTGTTTCTCATCCTCTGCAGTACCTATTTGAGAACAAATCTTTCATCTCTGATCCGCAGGATGAAATAGCCGACTTCTTGTCAGGCGTCCTCACACGAGCAGAGGGCCACGGCCACGGCTCAGGGGAGATGAGGGACCTCGACACGGAGAAGAAGAAAAGGCCTCGACGGGAGCTTCCCTTTGACATGGAGAGAGGGCGACCTTCCTCTCCTGCGCTCAGAGTTCCCATCTCACCATCAGGTTCAGAGGTCAGTTAACAGCAGCTATAATTTCCAGCAATGTTCAAAGGTTGTCCCTTATTTTTAGTGTTTAGACAAAACACCAGGGCTGCATCTTATTATTAAATTAATGTAAGAATATTATTAATATAAAAGAATATTCCTTTTTCTACATGGAATAATAATGAAACACATGTAATGAACTCTTTGTTTATTTTGTGTATCTAGAATTGGAGTAGTTTTAGACTAGTTGTTCAGTCATGGGAAAAACTATGGAAAATAAGAGAACTGGTAGTATTTTGAAAGTAACTGTCTTCCTCAAAAGGAATTTTCTCGTTTTCACATTTTCTCCTTTTTCTGAGTACAAAAAACACCTGACCTGCCAGATGATGTAAAATTGTAATCTGCCAGCCGCAGAGTGGTGACAGTTTTTCGTGACAGGTTTTCACGCCCTCCGGTTACAGAACTTGCTGATTAAGATCAGCAAAGTGGCTTTTTGAATGAAACTCATGAGTCCTGGCTCTGATACCTGTCTGCCGTACCGACTCTAGAACACTGAAAATGTCTCAGGGGCATTAAGAAAGTGGGAACCCCAGTTTCTTTCTTTATTGTTTTGTCTGTGGTTCACGGCACAGTGATGCAAATATGTAATGTCTGGTTTTCATTTAGAAAGAACATTTTGTATGCTTCATTTGGAAGCACTTCTAATATACAGACCTCATTTGGGCTGCCTACAACCATGTCCATCATACAAGTAATATTAAAAGCAGTAGCAGGGTTGCACGATTATGTCCTAAATGAGAATCCTGATTATTTTAATCAATATTGAGATCATGATTATTTATTACGATTCTTCTTTTTCTTGGTCAAATTTTTTCTTATTGCACTTTAACATTTTAATAAACGGAGCACTGCTTTCACTTCCGTGTTGTGCTACATTCTTGCTAATGTGCAAATCTGTGCATCAAAATAAGACTGGTTGTGCACAGTCCCTAGAAGTTACTGAGTTACTGCTGGACAAGGACAGGGATTCATTGAGGTAATGCTGACTTTGCCTTAATGGATGCCTTGGTAGTTAGGCAGTTGAGTTGCTTTGTTCTTATTTAATGTCACTTGCCCTAAGTACGAAATATTTTCCAAATAGTGGATCATGATCAGCTTTGCGGGACTGCTTCTTCGCCTTGTGCTATTTAATTTTTCTTTTGCCCGCTCTCTGCTATATATCAATTTTCTACTCTGCACTGCAGCTGCAGCATCAAGACATTTTGCACAGGCTGCTGCTGCAGGGTGGCTGGCTGTTAGTTAAGAAGGTGCTTGATTTGATATGTAGCAGAATTTTTTATGAATGGAGCATGCATTTTAATTGTTGGAAGCCAAAATCGTGATTAATGTTCAGTTAAGTGTGCAGCCCTAGGCAATAGGTTTACACTGTCATGTTACATGTGCAATGATTGACTCTGACGAGTCATTACTCATCAGGTGTTTCTCCTCTTCACTGTGTCCTCAGGATCTGTCCAGTGTCTGTAGCAGTCCCACTTCAAGTCCCAAACCCAAGACGTCTGGCTTGTCTCCAGCACAGAAGTCCAGTCTGATTACAGCCACGCAGCTCCTCAAGACACACATGCAGCGCTCTGGAACAGTACTCACCCACAAACAGGCTCAAGGTTAGTTTGCCACCACACTCAACTCTAAGCACGTTGACCTGCACGTTCGTAGTGATCCTTGGTACCTGTGCGCACACAGCTCTCACATTCACTCCACTTTATGTAAACTTGTCACAATGAGTCATTCACCCCAACTTCTGCTGAATTTTGCAAAAAGCTGTGCCAGCAGGGCAGACGGCGTGGTACGTGAGATGTGAAACTGATTGCAAATTAAAAATTTCAAGAGATTATCACGTCACGACATCTGATGGGGCAAGATGGAACGTGACTGAAATACTCTTCTCTCATCCTCTGTCTCTTCTCTTCCTACAACTTTCCTTTCCGGCTTTTTTTCCAATTCATTCCAGCTCAGTTTGCTGCTTTTATGAAACAAAACATGCTTGTGAGGAAAAATCTTCCTCCTGGCACTCCTCCTTGTATTTTTGGTAAGTGTCTGTCCCTCTTCCTTTCTCTTTCCTCTTTGTCTTTTCACTTCTTTCCTTGTTCCCATTGCCCTAATTTTATATGAATGTAACACACTTAAAATACTGAGTAAACTAAAATATTGCAGAGCACGTTTCAAAGCAGCTTTATATTGCAGACAATAGAAAATTGCTTGAAAATGGAAGATTTAAAATCAATGGTAGGGTTACAGAAGGATAAAGCAGTCTAGCAAGTCAAGTTTATGATTGTGTGTTTGTTTTTTTTGTTTGCGTGGTGCAGTGCCAGTGACCAGTGATCAGATGGAGGGCCTGGACAGAGATGAACTGAGGTCCCATGGCAAGAGGAGACAGACACCGAGTCCCACGCCAAGCAAAGCCTCCAAGAGAGCCAAGATCAAGGTCACCATTGTTTCCCAAAGCGAGTCAGCAGGGGGCAGCATCAGCCCGGCTGCACAGGAAGGTACAACACCTGATGTCCTGACTTCTTTGCTTCTGTATGAGGCTCTGTAAGCGGTAATTTGTTAAATACTGTGAGGATTCATTTTGTTTTCTTATAACGTTGAGAAAACTTGCCCGAGCTTTGTTGTCAGTATGATCAGAGGGAACAGATACTGTACTGTCTTTGTTGTTTTGTGGATTGATAAAATCAGTAGTCTACAGACAGGAGGGGACATCTGAAATTGTGAGCAGCTCACCTTTATACAGATCCCTAGATGGAATGATAAGAAGAAAAACATGTTTTTGTTTGCTACACAGTAATGTGAAAGAGAAAGTATGACTTTTACAAAAACATTTACAGTGGAAACCGCCTATAGTCCACGCATCTGTCTGCGTTGCTACAAGAGATGATTATTGTAACTATTTTTTTTTCCTTTACTTCATTCTTCATGCAAATTGCCATCTAATTGGCATTTGTATATTTATCACATGAGTATGAAGCAATGAAAGGGACAGCTTTGCTATTTATTGAATTTTATTGATCGTTTCAAAATACAGTACAGCTGTTTCAGACACTGTCAGCTTCAGCAGCCTCCTTGTGCAGTTTCTTAAACACAATGGACCTCATGGAAGAACCACTCATACAAACAGATTTGTTCTTACGTGGTTTGTATGCAAGATTCAGGAGAACTTGCAGCATTCACCAATTTTCTCCTATTTTTAATTTTATCTTGGGTACAAACACAATTTATGAATGGCCCCAACCTTTTGTAGGAGTTCTGTGCAATTAATCTGCTACCGGTTAGGTTAGCCAAACTGAAGCTTTTCACTAATAATTGTATATTGCATTGCTTTAAAGAGTTTGAAAAATAAATTACACTTCGCTATTATGCAGGCATCATCCTGTTTGACTGCATTTTGAATTATAATTCTGAATTTATTTACACATACAGCCTATCATCACAGTTTCATTTGGCTGTTACCGTTACTGTCAGGTGTATTGGTCGTATCTTCACATCACAGTTTTCTTTTGTTTAATCTCCAAACTTGTAAAGTTTGAGGTAGGAGGGCGTAGCTTGATATGGTATTACTGGAGTGTTAATAATGTTATTTTACAAGTGTCATCAGCGTGCACTCAGATATGCTCAACAGATCATTTACAAAATTATCTCAAGTTAGGAGTGTTTGCTGAATCTAATGTGGGTCACTTGTGTCAGCCCATAGTGTGGAAAAAAAAAAAGGGTAATAGAAAGTTGAGATAAGAATACCAAAATGTTCTTGCATAAGGCCCAGTGTTCAATGTCTTTTTTAAACTGCTCAAATTAGTCAGTGGAAACTTTGAAATTGTCCTCTCCCAGGCTGGCTGGGGCACATTTGTTTTCTATCACCAACAGACTGTTTCTGGTTTGAGTAGACTACACAAGTTAGCCTGAGGAAAACCAAGTTTTGCTGCTGCGTCTCATTCTTTGGCTCATTTTTGGCAGTTTGTTATAAGCATCAAGGAGGCTACGTTTTTCATTGAGAGAAGGTAACTTAATTTTTCTCATGATTTCAATGTGCACGCAGCCAACAGAGGCAGAAGCACACGAGGACTGCAAGACTTGGGAGTAAAGTTAAAATAATAAAATTATCTTAAGCTTTAATTTTTTTTGAATGTTAAATTATTTTAATAGCATTAGCATAGAAATGATTCTGTCCCAGGCTTTTTGACCCATATAAGCGGTTTCCACTGTATTCCTGAAAGAGTATTGACCTGCAGTGCATGATTACCTAG
Source organism: Lutjanus argentimaculatus (assembly GCA_034769285.1). Taxonomy (NCBI): domain Eukaryota; kingdom Metazoa; phylum Chordata; class Actinopteri; order Lutjaniformes; family Lutjanidae; genus Lutjanus; species Lutjanus argentimaculatus. Next base: position 17,344,877 of record JAWZSL010000017.1, read on the forward strand.
TTGTGCATATTCAAGGGATAGTTTGGATTATTTGAAGAGGGATTGTATGAGGTACTTATCCACAGGCAGTGTATTAGCTACAGTAGATGGTGGTTGGCACACCCCAGTCAGGAGAAACAGGGAGAAGTTCCAGCACAGAAGCTAAGCAATGTACTGCTGAGGACAAGATCAGCAACAAAATGTATTTTTTTTAAAAAGGCTCACCTTTCAGTGTAAATATCAGTTTAAGTGTACGTTATATTTAGAATATTTTTACTGCTTTACTTTGCCGTTAGACAGCCTTTTCTGATAAGAAAACACTGTTAGATGAGCCAAATATTTTCTCTCCAAACCAACCAGACTCCAAAGGTGAAATCAGTAATTTTACCTCGCAGAACATGGGAGTTGCTGCTCTCCTGCTGCCTCGATCTGTTCCATTTGTTTGTGTTGTTCTGTGACTGTGAGGTTTAAACATGTTTAGTTCAGATTCACCAAAGTCACAGAATAATATAAACAAACAAAGAAATTAAGGCAGCAGTAGATCAGCAACTCCTGTGTTCTGTGAGATAAAATGTCTGGTTTTTCCCATGGAGTTTGGTTGGGTTGGAGAAGCTATATTTGGCTTACAGCAGTTTCCTGTCAGAAGTTAAAGGCAGTGAAAATATTAAAAAATACAGTATGCACTTAAGCTGTGGCTAAAATACCTTTTACCCTGTCCACAGCAGTTCATTGCATAGTTTCTGTGCTGGCACTCCTCTCTGCTTATCATAACTGGGGGCATGCTGATCAGTATCTAGTGTAGGTAATACATTGACTAGATAGATGGACCTTTATTTGTCATTGTTCAATGCAACAAATTATAGAACTCTGTCAGTGTATAGCATATGTGGCAAAACACAATAAAAAAGATTAAAGGACAAATAAACATTTGAAAGTACATAAAGTGCAGAGTAGTTAAATAACCGACCATCATAATCTGATCCCTTTTCCATGCAGTGGGCGTTTCTGGGAAACCCTTAACAGTGACAGTGGGACAGACTGTGGCTGGAGCCAAGGAGCTCTCTGGACTTCTCACGGGCCAGCGGTAAGCTAGCGTGCCCTGCTACACACAGGCACATTCAGTATAGAGCGCTTAAACCCCTAATCATGCCTGCACCCTCGCCCACTCCCACCCTAATGGACAAAAGTGTGTTTGGTGCAGAGGGATTGATGAGTGGTGTAACTCGGAGATTTGGGAGCCGAAATGATGGCCAAATAGCACTTGCTGGGTTAGCTCCTGAGTAGACTGGTGGTTATGTGTGTCACTGCAGGTCTGGTAGTCTCTCAGAGATGTCTGGTGCCCTGTCCCCAGGCTCCAGCTCATTCAGCAGCGTACAGCCTTGCATGGTGTCGGGGTCCTCCACACCAGTCCAGGCGCAAGCTCCGGCTACTGCCCAAGGTATCTCTGTCCTGTCCTGCCCTGCACGCCTGTTTGCACTCTCAGACTGTGCAGCTAATCTCTGCACAGTAGCCCAGTTCTAACCGCTTTGTAGAGTGAGGTTAAAGTTTTGAACACTGGATGAGAACAGTGTGTGAGGACAACATTTTTAAGCAAACATCATCATTGATCACCTCTTGCGCCATCGCTGTCTGTCACTGTCCCAAACCTTACCCTATGGACATGACTTTCACATGGTGTGTTTGTGTGTGTGTGTGTGTCCATCTAGTTTAGGCCTGTGAGGGGGTGATTGGCTGGAAGCAGTTTGTAAAAACAGGAGCTGTTGTGTTAATATTCTTTGGCATTAGTTTCAGCCTGATAAATTCACTGTCTCTGTGTTTGTGTGCAGCGCCTTCCGCCAGCAGTCTGCTACAAGGCCTAAGTTTCAGTCTTCAGGAGATCGTCACCAAAGCTCCTAGTTTGCCCTCCACAGCAGCCAACACAGGCAGCACCCAGGTACTTACATTATGTAACATTACATGAAAGTTTGAATGACCACAGTGAATGTTTTGCTTGTTTAAAATCCATCCATTCTGTCACTTTAGGGAATCATGTTTACTATATTGACAACCATTTCACAAGTATTAAATCTGCACAGTTCTCAAGATAGTTCCAGTTTGAGCCTGTAAATGGTGTGTGTACGGCTGAATCAGCATGCAAAAAGTTTATAAACACTCTATTGACAGATACACCAGTTACAATGGATTTCATTTCTTGTATTTTATGTTAACAGGTGTTTTTTGTATGTTAGGTAGGTTAGGGTATGCAAAAAAAAAAAAAATCTAGGTCTGCTAAATAGGATTTATTTGACATTCACCTTACTAGATTAAATCCGTCCTTCAGGTTATCATGTCCAGTTTTTGTTTCAACCATGGGTTCCCAGAGTTTTTCAGCCTAAGACCTAAAAGAGAAATTTGGATTTCTCTCCAGCATCCAAACTTTCCATATTAGGGACATGCCCATGAGTCTGGGAAGGGATACTGGAATGTCAAGTGCAGCTAGCATGGACGGGTAATCTTAGCTAGCTAGCAACACCTTTCTGCTGTTAAAATACCATCTCTTGAAAGTCTCTTCTTTGCAAAGGAAAATCTCTTTTGGCTTGATCTGATGCTGAGAATGCTTGCATTTGAAGATGTACTGTCCAGTTTGTAAATTTTAAGCTCTCTTGATGTGTCAACTTTCCCAACATTATTAAGGCCTCTCCTGGCATTTTGAATGACTTTTGGTGAAGCCAACATTTAAACTTTTACTTGCATTTTCATTTTGACATAGTCACACAATCGTGAGTGAGGGAATTACAGAAGTCACGATAATATGACAAACAGCCCTGCACACATCATCTGAGCTGTACAGACCAGCGTAGCAAAATAGATTCCCCCCTTCTATATTAATCAGGAAAATGAATTGACACATCATAGCATTGTTATGCATTTTAAAGAGGTCTGTGATTTTGGGTCCCGACCCTAAGTTTGGGAAAGGCTGGTTTAAACTGTTTAAAGAGGTGTTGATTCAACTTCATTTTAATTTTTTTTTTGGTTGTGGCTTGCGGTGCTGTGAAATTATATTATACTCAGAGTGGTTTCAAATATTTTGCCCACACAGTTTATATCAACAGGGGTTGAATAAACATCAGAACAGAGCTGCAACGATTAGTAAATGGAAAGAAAATCAGTTGCCACTCATTTTAATAATCGTTTCAGTCATTTTTCAAGCAAAAATGTCAAAACATTTGCTGGTTCCAGCTTCTTAAATGAAAGGTTTTTCTGTTTCTCTTTGTATTTATAATAGTAAACGAAGAGTAAACGAAGAGTCTTTGGGTTTTGGACTGTTGGTTGGACAAAATAAGCAATTTGTAGACATCACTTTGGGCTCTGGGAAATGGGCTGGTTGCACAGCCGACATTTTGACTTGTCAGATCACAAAAAAACACAGGTGGACTTAATAACAGTAATTATGGCTCCGTTCCATTAAGTGTCCCAGTAACAGTGACACAATTGAAGGACTTCCCCAATGTAGAATGCAAACAATCATAATTATACACCTGTGAGATTTCTGGTATGACTGTCAAAATGTCTGGTGTGCAACTTAGTCCATTGGTGTTTTTGTTTTGACATTTTATAGAAAAAAAATGATCAATCGTAGCTCGGTGTACCTAATAAAATGGCAACTGAATCTGTACATATAACAGTAAAATGTGCAGACTTTGTTACAGTTAAGTTTCTGATGGCAGTAAAAAAGTGAAATTCATCCTCAGTCTGTTGATGTGCGCCCTGTGCAACTGAATCTCACACTAATTGTTTGTCTTCTTCTCCTCCACCCTCAGGCGGTTTGCGGGAAGCCCCAGGGTCAGGTCCTGAGCTCCGTCGGTACCAGCAGCAGCACTCTGCTCCGGGCGGTGCCTGTGGTCACCACAGGAGGAGTGGCTAAAACCACCGCCATCCACCAGTTGCTCACCAACGGCGGGCTGGCCAAACTTGCCAGCAGCTTGCCCGGCTTGGCGCACATCACCAATCAGACCGCTGGTATGTCTCGAACTGCCAAAACACGACGGCCACGTTGAAAGCCCAGGGTTCATTCATCCCTTGTTTTGGAAACAGTAGATCAGGATGTCTGTAGGCCAGGGAGGAGCGCCACAGTAGAGGACCGTAGAGGACAGTTCTGTCCGTGTGTATAGATAGTTTGCCTGGAAGAACCTGGCTGTTGTAAGGTGAAAGTCAGATGTGCAGCTATTGAGCGTCAGAGGGCAGAGTGGCGTACGACACGTTTTGTTTTCATGTTCAGAAAGAGCCATATGGGAAATGTATGGTTAAAATTCCCAGTTTATGCTTGACACATAATGTTAATGTAGAAATGGATGCAAATGTAAAATATAAATGTATGAAACCATTTGATACAGAAGAATTGTGAATTAAGTTAAAGTCTGTGTTGAAAAGGTTGATCAAATTTGACAAGATACCCAAAAGTTAAATCCAGGCCGCTTTTGTATGTCAGATTTGTTTGTTAGTCATTTCATGTTTGTGTTTATTTTGTTTGCCTCTTCATGTAGAAACATTTTGTAAACCCTTCCATTAAATCGCCTGCTTATAATATCCATAAGTGTGAATGCTGACCTTTCACAGAGACGTGTTGAAAAGCAATAAAAGTAGCACATGGCATTACCCAAGCTCTGTTCCTGTTGTTCCAATAAAGACTGGAATCAAACTCATGTTTTCATTGCTCCTGTTGTTTTTTTCTTTCAGTGTGAATCAGTTGTATTTCTCACCCCTCTCACTTTTAACTAAAGTCCAAATTTGCTTTGACTTCTCATTATGTTCATTGTCCTGCTGTTGTTTTCATTTGCTAACCCAACCACAGAGCAAAAGGGTCATTGAGTCACACCGTGTTTGGCAACTTTTGTATCAAAGGTCAAATGCTCAACTCCTTTTTTTTTTAAGTGTATTTTGAGGATTTGCATGTGAAGCTGTTAGTGCTGAGCGGTTTTGTTTGTGTGTCAGTAGGGCAGAAAGCCCCCACTTCAATAACGGTGACCCTTCGAGGAGCGCAGCCGAGTCGGGTGGGATCTCTCAGTCAGGCTGGTGAGGTCGTGATGCCGGCTCACTCCCATGAGCCTAAGGTGTGTCTCATTTAAGATACAAGCATCTAATGGCTCTAAATGTTTTTCTTGGAGCTCTTTATTTAGTTACTTATTATCTCTAATGTGATAGCACGTGTTTATTCATGCAACGTTTTCTGCTTTCACACTGCCCACATTGTTGTCCATAACACCCAAAGAAATTAATATTTTTGGGTAGCTCATGAATGTCTCCACTGCCATGGCAACCACAATGCCATGAAATTATTTTGCAGACCACAACTTTTTTTTGTGGAGATAGAGCATTACATAATGAATAATTATTAATTAATTATCCTGGTATTTTGTAGCTTAACGTGCATTAAATTTAATTGCACATACCGGGGTTTGTAACTGTAAAAACAGCTTGTACTTCTTTTATAGTGGAGTTGTTTTCACAGATGCTCTCTTCTTTTAGAGTCAAGAATTTTGGTAAAAAGGTTAACTTTAAAGGGACAGTTAACCCTAAAATCGGAAAACATTTATCCATCTAGGTTTTTTGGTGTGAGTTTTGGAAATGTAGAGCTGTAGAGATGTCTTCCTTCTCTTTAATATAATGGAACTAGATGGCACTCAGCTTTTGTTACTCAAAGTGCCAAAAAATAAATTTAAAAAACTCAATGGCAACATCTCTTTCCAGAAATCATGACCCAGTTACTGAAGATAATCCACAGACTTTCACTTTCATGTAGGAATCATTTTCTACTGAACTAGAAAGCGTACATCTACTCATGCACAAGAGGCTCTTGCTTGTAACAGTGTGGGATGTAAACATTAATGGTGTCCTTGGCTGAGCTGTAACGTTAGCGCCGCTGAGCTAGCATGTGCGGTGAAACGTTTGGTGCATCTAGTGCATCCCAGTTGAAATGTCCAACTTCTGAACTCAAAGTTCTCCAGATGCACAAGGCCAAAAGTAAACAAAAAAACATGGCTGACCATACAAATTTCTTTGGCAAGAAGTACACACAATGGAACTCTTCACAGTGCAGCCTCCTTGCAAATATAAATGAAACAGAGCAGGAAACGGTACCCAGCTACCAAATACCATTAGCAACACATTTTGACATCAATTTACAGGCAGAACAGGTTTTACTATGTATTATTTCAATTAAATACAGCCAAATATAATTTACGTTGCCTTACAGTTGATGGTTTACTGTTCACAATGTGCACTTCCATGGGGGATGCCATTATTGTGTGACATTTGTCAAGTGCTTCTTCATGAAGTCGGGGTACAATTTGCCCGAAGTGTACAAGTATGAACCTGGAATTATGTTGTGTTCTAGACTATTTCGAACTCGAAAACTTCTGATCTTCTACCAGGAATAATAATAATAATAAATATGTTCCAACTTGTTAACTCAGGGCAAATCCATCTACCCCTACTTCATTGAAGACTGACATCACACAACAATGGCAGCACCCATGGAAGTCTAAAAATAATACATACTATCAGATAGTAATAATGTATTATCAGTTACCTCATGCATCATTTTTCTGCTGTGGGTTCAATTGTGCGTATGCTTATTTTTGGCTTTGTACACCTGGAACACTTTGAGGTTGGAAGTGGGACATTTCAACTGGGAAATTCCAACTTCCGATGTTGTCTCGAACGCAGCATTAGAGTTTCATTCCACTGTACTTTTTTCTAGTAGGAGGTCAGAGATATTCAAGTCACAAGTCTGAAAAGCAGCATTGAAAGAAATAGTTCCTTCATGAAATGCTCACAACACAGTCGGTGGATTATCTTGAGTAACCAGGTCATGATTTCTTGAAAGAGACGCTGCTGAGTTTTTTAAATGTATTTTTGTGGGCACTTTGAGCCATCTAGTTCCCTCATATTGGAAAGAAGGCAGACATCTCTACGGCAATATCTCCAAAACTCTGCAGCTCACACCAAAACAATCTAGGTGGATAAATAGCACTACAGGTAAGCGGGAAAAATATGTACTTTAGATTTGGGGATGAACTGTCCCTTTAAGTAGTTGTTTTTCATATTTCAATGTACAGTTGTAATAGGGAATTACATAAAAAGCTGCCATGACTGCAGAGTGAAAATTACTTCCTCAGCGAAGTGATATCTTGATGGATCTAAATAGGAGGCTGTGTACAGAAAGGGAGCTGCACTTCAGAAAATGTTCATCTGATATGACTTAAAATACCTTCACGTTATTCCTGAAGATAGTGTGCGCACTCTAAAGTTATTGTCAGCCAAAGAAGTAAATGCAAAACATTTCTCTGTCCTTAAGACTTCAGTATAAACAGCTTTATTCTTTCCAGGTCTGTGAGTTCATTCATTTCACTGTGCCCTTTTACAGCAGTGAAAATCTCGGCGCACAATTACATCCACCTGATGCACGCTGGTGCTGAGCTGGAGGCGTCTGGGAGCCGCAGCCTGCTGCTGAGACTGTACCCTCCCTGCAACGATGAACACACCACCCCACGACATGCAGAACACCTGCCTCACATCCTCCAGAGGGCTCCTCCCCTGTCGTGGTGGTTGGAAAAGGCCAAACAGTCGCTGTTGGCGGTGGATGAGCCGCTACGATGCTTAACCTCTGTGCAGATGGAGCACAGTGACTCTGCGAACACTGCAGTGGTGGGCTTTATGCTACAGACTTTGCTTCCTTCTTATACCTTTAACTTTAATGAGCAGATTCTAACAGCCATATATACAACTTGAGGACGAACTGCAACCTACCTGGACTGTGATACTGCCACTTTACTGGCCACAAAAGGACAGACGTGAACTCTTGATGCTGACTGCACTCTTACGTCTTGACTGAAAAAGATTATTTTTAAATCTTTGAGTGTATATTAAGTTTAAATCCCTTTGTCGTTATCTATTTTGCATCTCATTTGTGATAGAACTAGACAAGCATGATGAAATGAGTTTGGTACCTGACACATTTCAAACAGCACACATGGTGCTGAAATGGCCACTTTGGAGATTCCCCCTAAACATAACTGTACTAAAACTTCTTTAATGAAGAATGCATTTTTTTTTCCTGGCCTGATGTGTTATTTATCCATCTAGATTTTCCTTGCTGTGATTTGCAGAGTTTTGGAGATATTGACTGTACAGATGCCTTCTTCCTAGTCTAATGGGACTGAATGGCACTCAGCTTGTGGTGTTCAAAGCACCAAAAAAATACGCTTGAAAAATTCAAAAGCAGTGTCTCTTTCCAAAAATATCATGTCCCCTTTTCTTCTGCAGTAGAATCTACCAAAACTACTTTAAAAGCCACTGGAACTACTTTCTTTTCCACAAGAAAGGAAGTAGTTCCTACATAAATTATGGATTATTTTGAGTAACCGGGTCATGATTTTTGGAGATGATGATTTTTTTAAATTGTCAAATGTATTTTTTGGTACTTTGAGCACCACAAGCTGAATGCCATTTAGTCCCATTATACTGTAGAGAAGACAGACATTTCTATGGCTGATATCTCCAAAACTCACAGCACTACAAGCCAGGGAAAAAGTAGGCTTTTTTGATTTTGAGGTTAACTGTCCCTTTAACTTTGCTTTGTTTCATTTTATTAGCATCATTGCTGGCACAGGTAGTGTACAGATTTGGTGCTACGGTTTGCCGAGCAGTGTTTCCTAACCTTGGGGTCGGGACCCCCAATTCGGCGGTGAGATAAATTCCAGAGTTGCCAGATGGTTATGAAGAATAAAATAAAATATTGTGTCAAGCGACACAGAATGAGAGCCAGGACACAGCTCTTAGCAACATCAGCCCATTATTAACATTCACCATAAGGGACAAGCACTCAAAAATATGCAAAATATAGCTGGCCTCAGGACATGTAACAGCCGTCTCACTAATTGTTAAGACTTTCAGCTAATGGGTAAAAACATCTGTGTTTCTGACAGAGCCAAGCTTTGGAAATATCACCCTGACTTTATGCAATATTGATTTTTATGGGGGTTGTGAACACCAATCTGACCATTTGGGGGGGGGGGGGGGGGGGCTGCAACTGCCTCATTCCAGAAGAATATCCACTCTAAAAATGTATAGGTTTGTTAGGACGAAGGAAACCTCTCATTTATGCTGTGTTTCTGTGACATGTACTGATACTGACACCTCTGCAGAAATCTCACAAGTGTTACCTTTATTATGATGCTAATATTATTCAAATAGACCTTGTAGTTGCAGAGATATAGTCTATTTATTCTGGGCATGTCATTTTTGAGCAGAGGCCTGAGGCGGGGGCTAGTGTAACAGGCATGTAAACAAGCATTTTGATGTTGCAATTGGAATATCTCTATATTTGAGAGATAAATAAGTTTAAATATTAGTCGTGACATTGATATTGTTTATCACACTAATTATTTCACATCATTAAAGTATTTCATCATAATAATTGCTTTTTGTGCAGCTTTCACCATGACAAACAGCTTCACCGTATGATAAAATATGTTGGAGTGAGATCTAAATTTCAGTACTGATTAAATGTCAGTATTAGTGATAATCATGTGATTACAGAAGCTACAGAATATTGTCAAAGATGCCTGCAGGTGTTGACGGTGCACCTGTGCAATGTTCACTTTGAATTAGGGCTGCAACTAATGATTATTTTTATTATTGCTTAATCTGATGATTATTTTCTAGATTAATCATTTGGTCTATAAAATGTATAAAATAGTGAAAAATGACGATCTCCAAGGTGATGTCTTTAAATTTCATATTTTGCCAGCCCAAGACCAAAGTACTCATTACTCAATACTCATTTTAATATGATATAAAACAGAAAAACAGGAAATCTCCATCTTTGAGAGGCTGAAACCAGCATTTTTTGCCATTGTTGCACGAAAAATTACTGAAATTATTAATTGATTATCAAAATAGATGGCTATTATTTTTCTATCATCGACGCCATGGCTCAATTTGAAATCTGAAAATCTGTGGTGATGGGTCACCAGATACGGTGTAACACCTGTTAAACTAGTTCAGATAAATGAAGAATAACATGTCATTTAAGTCCCACGGCTTTGATTTATTACTTCTGATGGCTTCTTTCAAATGAATCGTAAATATTTTATGGTAAAACTTGCAAAACTAAAGCTTAAAAATGTTTTATTTATCTATTTTAATTACCTCTCATGGCCCACCTTCTGTACTTTGGGAATCAACGGATCAATTCATCTCTCAAAAAGCTGAAATGTGTCAATATTTATGATAAACAGTATTTGTTACATTTGTTTCCTCTATAATCTCATCTTCCACAGAGTAAACTACTGTACAAGCAATATTTCACATCTGCACTGTGTCATCTCTTCACTGTATACAAACTTTTTGATTGAAACTGCCACAGTTAAAAAAACAAAAGAAAAAAATGATTTGACTGAAAACACTCAACTGTGTTCCCTATTTGCTAATATAAATATTTGTCCCAGTATGTTCAGTATTTGTAGCATTTGGGAAGCTTAGAATCTCCTCTTATCCAAAATATAATGAAGGTGTTTACGCTCATGCATGATAGTTATACTGTTGTGTTTACAGCAACGGCATAAATACAGCCCACTCATCTCAGCAGACATCCTGTCTTAAATTCCACACATAGGCAGCCGTCAGATAAGATAAAGAGAGGAGTGTGTGTGTGTGTGTGTGTGTGTGTCCTCTTCTATAAGCCAGGCTTTGTATGCAGACATGGACAGGATAACTGATGCCAGTCAGACGGGGAAAAACAGACCTGCTGGTGTGGACCACCATCAGCAGCAGCAACAACAGTGGACCTTCAAGCGATCCACCTGAGGTCTCTCCATTCAGTCACATGTTTGGCTTTTTGCGATAAATTGAGAAGAACCGAGGGGATACCTTAATTTATCTCCTGGTGGAGGGGGGTATTGTCATTTTACATGCACAACAAACTTGCAGTTGCACCATCCTCAAATGGTGCTTGAGTCACACATATTTACAAATTAAGATTCATGTTTTTATAAAGAATAAATGGACAGAAATATATAGGGCTTAGTGATAAAAGCTGCGGAAAGTCTTCACTGTGTTACCTAGTAAAAGATCTACTTCTTCCACCACTGACAATACTGACAAAACTTTATAGGCTGTGTACATCTGTTCACAAAACAGAAATGTATCTAGAGGGACAAACGTGCAAGAGAAAAGCAGACAGTAATGGAAAGATGACAGAAATAAGTTAGTATGAGAACAGATGTGATTAATTAATATGATAAAGTGAGTCTGTATATGATGAACCTGAGGCATCAGAGCCAGATGCTCCTGTTACATTTATAACATTTCAAAATGTTTGACAAACTCATGACAAACACTTCTATGTTTTATTTGCTTACAGTGCAGTCAGTGATGTTCAGTAATCCGCCAACAGGTGGCGCTCCAATCACTTCAATGTGTTCGTGTGTCTTCACATGTGAGTAAAGAGTGAAAGGTCGGCCTCAGTCTGTTTGTGTGTGCGCGCGTGCGTGCGGCAGCGCGTGAGTGGGCGATTAGAGTCGAGCGCGCACGTGTGCGTAAAGTAGCGCGCGTGTTTCTGCTACTCGGCAACTTGTGCGTCCAAAGGGGTTTGAGAGTGTACGAGCTGAATTAAACGGTTAAAGTATGGCTTGCGGAAAGTAAACAAACCCCAATTTGTCATGTAAGTACAGTTTCAGTCTAATTTTGAATTTTAAGGACTTCTGTTGACAACACGAGAGCCAAAACTGAAAGCCAAGGGGCCCCAAGGCTGCCCAAGGAGCCAAATATGATGAAAAGTTTACTTTGGTCGATTTAACATTGAATAAAGGTCCATGAACTGTTTACAGAGGACTGAGGCGATGAAAATAGTCATAATTAAAAAAAAAAATCTCATAATGCTGACTTTTTATATCATACTTATGACTTTATCTCATAATTATGACCTTTATGACTTTGTATCTATTTCTACTTTTTAATCTCATTATTGTGACTTTATATCTTATAATTGAGACTGTTTGTCGTAGCATTTCGTCTCATAGACTGTTTTCTCGTAATTCTGATTTATTATCATAATTCCTGCCTTTAATCTCACAGTTACGACTTTGTTTCTCAAAAATTAAACTTTTTTTTTCTCATAATTTCGACTTTATATCTTGTAATTCTTATGACATTATATGACCTTGTGTCACGTGATTTTGTTCTTCCCTCATAGTTTCAGCTTTTTTATCTTGTAATTATGACTTTTTATTTAATAATTTCAACCTTTTTTTTTCCTCAATATGACTTTTTAGCTCACAATTTAGACTTTATACCTCATAATTATGTCTTTTTAATGTCATGATTATGACTTATGTATCGCTTGATTTTTTGCCTTTCGACTTTTTCTCATAATTTGGACTTTTTTTTTCTGGCATAATTATGACTTTAATGTCTCATAATTTCGACTTTTTTCCCCTCATGATGACTTTTCCTGATAATTATTACTTTACTCACAACTTGACTTTGTATCTCATAATTTTGACTTTGTATCTCATAATTTTGACTTTTTATCTCATAATTATGGCTCAGGAGACTTTTTTTTTTTTCTTTTGCTGGCGGACTTGAGCTTCCTTAATAAACAGCGGTCTGTGGTGACAGCAGAGGGGAAACTATCACCACAAATTCACTCTTCACAAAGAGATAATATCTCGTGAATCAAATCACAGTCCCTCGCAGGCTCTGAAAGGACCCCTGATGGACCGACGGGGGAGCAATAAAGACGCACAGGAGCATCATCACCACCGAGTAAAAGGGCATTTTCACCGCCCCTGTGGAGCTGGAGCTGCCATATCATCAAAGTTTCTGAGCCCGAAGCTCCGGCGGCTGGAGGAGAGAAATCACTGCCCCCAGAGCCAAGAAGACACCGGAGAGAGGCTGGATTTAAAACCCGCCCTCCGGAGGGATCTCGTTTCCCCAAAAAACCTCCCATTTTCTCTCTCTCTCTTTCTCACTCTTCTGTCTCTCTGTCCCTCTCTCGTCCCTCTCTCTTCCTTTACCTTTATCCCTCGCCTTTCGCCGTTTCCCCCCACCACAATAATGGATCTCACGGCGAGATGTTTGCTTCTCCTATCCTGTCTCGGCGTGATATTGGCGATCGATTTGGAAGCGATTGATCCGGGCTACTATGTGGAACCCACTGCCACATCAGAGGCGATCGACTATAAGGATCCCTGTAAAGCTGGTGAGATTTTTTTTCCTTCTTTCTTTTTTTTTGTTGTAGCTACTACGCTGTGTGATTCACCTTTTTATGTGGAGAGGTAGAAACATGCCACGAATCTGTTTGTGGAGCTTGTGCAGAAAGAGAGAGAGAGAGAGAGATCGGGCCAGTGAAAACGGCTTTTTACAGAGATGACAGTACGTGGATGTAGTTTTTAAAAGGCTCGGGAGAACATTATGTGCATTTGTTTTGCACAGAGTGACATAGTTTTTCTGCAGTTTGAAACATTTGAAGCACACACACACACAGAGAGAGAGAGAGAGAGTGAGTCGCCTAGGATAACCCAGCTCTGAGAGTGTGGGCTGCAAGGATTGTAAGAATGAAAATAAAGAAAAAAATGGATGAATCTGCAGACTTGAAAAGTTTTTGGCTCAAGTGCTTGTGAAAAGTTGCAGCCTGCACTTTTATTCTTCAAAATGTGAGCATGTAGCTCCTGTAGGCTGTATTCCTGCTGTGTGTTATTAAAAAAAAGAAGCAAACAAAGGAAATCTGCACTTTAATTTTAAAGACTTCTGCTCCCTTTTCTGGTGCTTTTTTTTTTTTTGTCACTGCACAAGTAGTCTTTTTTTTTTTTTTTTTCCACCGGCTGTTCACACGGCCACTAAAACAAAGTGGAGGAGGGGAGAGTGGAGAGTACAGTGGAGCTTAGAAATTATGCACACATAATTCTGCTGGCTGTTGTCTTGTGGCTCAAGGTATAAATATGTCTGCTTCTTCTGCTCCGCTCTGGTGCATATTTTCCCCATTATTCTGGCTGAAGCATATCAGACTTGTCATTGTAATCTTTTTTTTCTTTTCTGTATGTGTGTGTACGTGTACTGTGAACTCGCTGTCTTGCCAAATCCCTTTGGGGGAGTTTGAACAGATTGTGTTTTCCATCTGGTGAAAGTATTCAGGTTACAGATACAGAGAGTTGGCTTCAGTCAAAATGACCTCTAAAGTCCTGGAAGTGCTCACTGATTTGGCATTTGACGATTTCTGATGTGGCAGTCAGACGGTCGAGTATGAAACACCGCTCAGTCCTCGAACTCTGTCTGTTTTTGTCATCTTTCCCCCTGAGAAGAAGAGTAAGTGAGTGTCCGGGGAGACATAAAGATTGTGCTTCATACATAAACAATGACAAAGGTCAGGCTGCAGATGAACCATGTCCTCGTGTACAAGTCAGTGAAGATGCTGCTTCCTGTTTAATTTGAGTCATAGCAGTTCGTTTTGGATCACTTATATGGATTTACAGGACATGGACGTTGTGTTCAGATGAATTTTTATGCTTTGTTTATATTCCAAGTGATTCTTCTGCCAAGAAATCGTTACTAATATCTTAGGGAAATGTCTCAGTGAGCAGGGACATTCCCACAATGTCACATTGTCAAAAGTATCCAAGTATCAATACTTTTTCAATACCACCTGTTAAAAGCAATACAGTATCTGTTAATTATGTTAACAAATGTACTGAAAGTATTGAAAAAAATGATCTATGTTCTCATTCGAGACCTCAGTTCAGTTCGGTCTTTAGTGCCCTGCTTGGCAAAATCAGTCCTATTTTGGTTGCCAAGGACTTTTTTTTTTCTTTTTGCCATGGTTTCAAAAATATCACTTTTTGCATCAAAGTTTAAAATTCTGATATCGTGACAACTCTAATCCCATGTACAAATCAGAGGCGGCGTTGCTTCCTGTTTAATCTGAGTCATAATTGATTGTTTTGGATCACTTGTACGGGTTTACTGGACGTGGACGCGGTTTTCAGACGAATTTTTAAGGCTGCGAGGTCAACAGACGGAGGGCTGATGATGCTAAAAGAAGTCAGCGATATTTCACGGAAAAATCCCAGCAGGGTCATTGGGTGCCCCCTGTGTGTAAAACTCTACAACTCATTGAGGATGTTGCTTCCCGTTCAATTTGAGTCACACCAGGTTGTTCTGTATCATTCGTATGAATTTACTGGACATGGATGTGGTTTTCAGATGGTCTTCAGACTGAAAAGTAAACTGACAAACGGTCGATGATGCTGTGTTTATATCTCAAGTTATTCTTCTGACTTTTTTTCCAAGAAATCATTGCTAATTTAGGGAATCGTCTTGGTCAGTGAGGACATTCCCACTTCCAACCGGCTTGAGTTTGGTGTGAGGGTGTCACATGTTCAAAACCCCATGATGTCTGTTAATTATGGCATCAAAAGTGCTGTAGCTATTAAAAAATAGAAGTGCTCATTGAAGACCTCAGTTCAGTTCAGTCTTTAGTGTCCTGCCTGAACTTTGGCTCGCAGCAACAAAACTAGTGTTCAGTGACCTTTTGCTGTACCAGTGCTGTGTGCAGATTGATATTTAAAAAGAAAGACCAAGAGGAAAACTATCCTATTTTGTGTGCTTAGGACTTTTTTTTTTCTGGTATTGAAAGAGTTATCGAGTATAGTTTTTTATGCTACTATTATATAGAAGTTTAAAATTCTGGCATCATGACAACTCTGGTCGCACGTACAAGTCAGTGAAGATGTTGCTTCCTGTTCTTGTTTGATTTGACTCACTCAGTGGTCCTGCCAAATGGTTTTGCAACACTTGTGTATAGATCGACTGGACATGGACTGGTGTTCAGACGATAGAAAGGTCAACTGACGAAGGGTCACTGATGCTGTGTTTACATTTCAAGTGATTTTTCTGCCAAGAAATTGTTGTCTCAGTCAGCGGGGACGTTCCCACTTGATAATCCCCCGCTCATGTTTATGAGTCTGTCAAAAGATTTGAAGTATCTGTAGACTATCATGACTACTCTTGTCCCATGTACAAGTCGGTGAAGATGTTGCTTCCTATTTCTGTTAAATTTGAGTCACTCAAGTGGTCATACTCGATTATTTTTGCATCACTTGTACGGAGTCACAGGACACGGATGATTTCTTAGGATTGACGAAGGGTCAATGATGCTGTTCTATACCGAGTTAAGAGATTACTTATGTTATTTTTCAAACTTTTTCCCAAGAAATTGTTGATATTTAGCGGAAACGTCTGAGCAAAGACATTCCCACTTGATAATCCTGATTTATATTTAGTGTAATGTCAGGGTATCAACATTAATGTTGTTTTTCACTTGCCCTGTTGCCCAAGTAGGTCAGAAATCTACTTGCCCGAAGTCAATTTTTACATGCCCTTGCACTAACTGTTTATTTATTAGAAGTAATCAAATAACCACAAAGACTAACTTTAATGATCATGTTTAATCTAAGGTTAAGATGTCTATAAAATGTCAGAAAATGGTGAAATGTCCATCCCAGTTTTTCAAAGTCCAAGTGATGTTTTTAAATGTCTTGTTTTGTCAGTCTAAAACCCAAAGATATTCTGTATAATATGATAATAAACATATTTGATAGGCTGATATTTGATTATCAAAATAGTTTTTTTCTCCACTTGCCCGGTCGGGCAAGTGAGGAACCCTTATTGTTGATCCCTGAAAGTTGTCAAAAATATCAAAGTATTGATACTTTTTCAGTAACACGTATTTAAAACAATACAATATCTGTTAATTATAATGTTGAAAATATAGTAGCTATTAAAAATGGTCTACATGCTCATTCAAAACCTCAGCAAAGTTCAGTCTGTGTGCAGGTTGCTGATTTAAGAAATGTTTCACGTGCTGAGAACTTTTTTCTTTTTGCTGAAAGAGGTATCAAGGATGGTTTCTTATACTGAAAATTCTGGTATTGTGACGACTCTACTTCTTCAAGTTAGTGAAGACATTGTTTCCTGTGTGTTTCATTTGAGTCATTCAAGTGGTCATATCCGATTGTTTTTGCATCACTTGTATGGATTAACTGGACATGGATAATTTCCTCAGACTGAGAGGTCAACTGATGAAGGGTCGATGATGCTGTGTTTGTGTCTCAAGTGATTTTTCTGACTCCGTTTCCAAGAAATTGATGATGTTTAAGGGAAATGTCTCAGCAGGGACATTCCCACTGGAAATTGCTTGGTTTATGAGTAAGTTCATCATTATTAGTAATGCAGTTTTAAATGTCATTTGAAATGCAGTGCAGTTTTTTATGTGTTTTCATGAAAATGTTTCCACAACACAGGACAAAAATGAAGAAACAGATGGGACGAAGTTGAATAAAATAAAAAAAAAACGACTGCCAGCTGACAGAAAAGGTGCACATATGCATGTCAGTCCATACAAGTGAGGTCGAGGAAGGCCAGAAAAATGAAAACTGGTGGAACAAAGCACAACACAGGACAGTACAGTCCAATACAGTTGGTTCCCAGGTTGACACCTTTCTCCCCGAATAAAGATCAAGTCCACAGAACTTAGGGTGAACATTGGACAAAGTGCACCGAATGTCTTAAAGAAAACATGTCATTTAGCCATTTCTTAAAGGAAGGAAGGGAAACAATCACCATAACCCATCATAAAGAGTGAAAGAATAGATGGAGCAACCCAATAATCACGAAAAGACCATCAGGGATGAATGGAGCGCAGTTTTTGTTTATGGTTTCCTCTGGGCACGTCTGCAGACAGGTGGTTTGGAGACGGTCACACAAGTACAAACTCCCACTCTCTTAACCCTCCCAGTCTCCAGCTCATCCAACACCCACCTGCTTTTCTCCTTCCTGCTAAGCAGCAAAGAAAATGTCCAAGATCTCTCAGCTCTCCCTTTTTACTCCCTACTCCTCCTCACCAGCACACCAGAGACAACATTTTTCACTACAGTCACTGCCACTCTAGTATCTATAACTAGTTAGGACTTGATGATTCTCAGGTTATTGATTTTCTGTGTTTTTTCTCTCATTTTTCACTGCACTGGGTGTATTTGATCGCTTTCTGTGGCCTCAGGGTCAGCATTTTATGTCACGCTGCTTCCGCCCAGGAAAATGCTTACGCCGTGTGAAGTTTCTTATGCAGGAATGCTCTGTGACTGAGGAGTTCATTTCATGCTTGTCCTCTGCATGGTTGTCCTTGCTTAACACCGATCTTCGATGTCAGGAGTTTTGCTAATTGACTGGGCAGTGCATGTGTGTTTAAAGTGAGTGCAGTCATGACATATGATGCTACTGTTCAGGTGTTTGTGAAAGGAAGATGACTTGTAACAATCTCCTCAGATTATTCTTTAAAATGCACTCAGTAAGTTCTTTGGGTTTTTTTTTTTTCCCCACAATGCATGTGTGCCACTCCTCCCCACTTAAGCCGCAAAAATCCCTCAAAAATGTTCACATTTACAAAAGGATTAAATAACTCATCGCTATACCAGACATGATAGAAATGTGCATTGATTGAAGCGAGCAGTGCAATAGCACTGAAGTAATGCCATCTATTTAGGAAGTTAACCAGTGGAAAATTCCTTAGTTTGCAGAACTCCAAACTTGGCAGCATCCCAGGAAGTCATTTAAGACTCTTAACAACCCACTGAGATTAGATCCACTCATTTTTAAAATGAAAAATGGATGAGAACCAGTCACGCTCATTGTCTGCCCTGCTTAAATGATAATCATGAAAACAGGGATGTGTATGTATGCATTCATTTATGAAGCAGACATCCTAATCTATATAAGACCCTGCAGTGACAGCATCGTCTGTCTTTGCATGTTCAGGCTTTGCATGCGTTTGAGTGTAGCCTCAGCAGCAGACAGGGCAACCTGAACACCCCCTTCTTGTCTTGTCTTCTCTTATGCAAGTGGTTTTTCTCGTCTCCCCGGGCTCTCTGTCTCTCTCCTCTGACTGGCTCGAACACTTTACACAGACTGTGGCCATTCACCTCGTGCCAAGGGAAAATAAGGCGGGAAGGTCGAGGGCAGGCCGGTCGCGCTGTGCCACACCAGCCCAGGTGAGGTGAGTGCAGGGCATTCACGAGCGGGGGCAGTTTGGTCAGGTTACCCACAGTCTGCTTGCTGCCTCTGAAGAATTTGTTGCTGTCAACAACAAGACTTTCCTCTCACCACTCCATGTTAGGCCATTTAAAATACAACAGCTGGAACCTTTTTGATAACAATGTTTCAGAGCTTTTAGTCTGTCACTCACTTGCTGTTGAGGGCCTCTGTGATCTAGCCTACAGCGGTACTCTTCAGACAGTCACTGTGCTGGGAGATTTTTAGTATTATGTTAAAGGGACCATTGTCTGCAAAGTCAAAAATACCTGTAGTGCTGTTTATCCATCTAGATTGTTTTGGAGATATCAACCATAGAGATGTCTGCCTTCTCTTGAATATAATGGAACTAGATGGCATTCGGTTTGTGCTGCACCAAAGAAACAGCAAACTTTCAGGTTCAATAATCGAAACAGGTGATTCTTCCAGTACTTTTTTTTCTCTCTTCCCCCACCTACTTGTCTGGAGGAAAAAAAAAACAACACCTCAAAGATGACACAGTATCACTTACTGGCCAGGGTATAAAACCAATGATGTCTTGATCTTTAAAACTGGGACTTGATAGACTAAGACTGACATAGCTGTCAGCGAAAAGAAAAAAAAAAAGTTGAAATCCTGACCTTAAAACTGAAAGTCACATCAAATAGTGGATTTGGAGAATCGTGACATCCCTTTCCTAGATACACGCTTCCCTCTGCACGGTGATTCGGTTGGACTGATGTTGTTTCATAGAAAGAAATAGTTCCCACATGAAACTGCTCACAGCAAAGGTCTGTGGATTATTTTGACAAACTGTGTCATGACTTCTGGAAAGAGACGTTGCTGTTGAGATTTAAAAAAAAAGTATTTTTTGGCACTCTGAACACGTCAAGCTGAGTGCCATCTAGTTCTATTACAATGGAGAGAAGGCAGACATCTCTACAGCCGATATTTTTAAAATTCGGCAACTCGCACCAAAACCGTCTAGGTGAATAAATAGCACTGCCAGGTAAGAGGAAAAATATGTTTTTGAAACATGAATTTTTTAACATTAAATTGTGGGCTGTGTTGACTGGGCCTTTTGGAATTGCCTAATTTCACAGAAAGTTTGGTTTTATTTGAATCTCGGGGTTTTGTTTTGGGATCTGGCAAAAAGGCAGCTGAAAACAGATGACACTCGTTACTCAGCTCCATCCCTCACTCCTGCTCTGCTAATGTGATGGGGCTGTCTGTTGAGCCTCAGTGATTGGGCCTTTAAGCAACACTTAAGCAGATGCTGTTCTTTTATCATGGTATTCAGGCTGTATAGGCGAGCCCACACTGGGTGTTTTTTTTACATTACAGGACCCCTGCCACTTCTCTCTCCGCAGGGTTCAGGTGATTAGGGAGCCGATCTATTGGCGTGATCTCGGTGCGTTAGTTGGAACAATATGTTTGTTGTCGGAGCTAAGTAATAACTAATCTTGCATTACATTAATACCGAGTCTGGAGCCTGAGTAACAACAAATGCTTTGGAAGAGCTCATTTAAATGGCTCAAAGGATGCCTAATTAGCCTACCATAATGAGAAGCTTAACAGTCACTTCTTCATTATTTACAGTTTGTTTTTTCAAAATAATTCATTGGGGCTATGTTGCTGTTATTGTTTTCCCATTCCCTCCACCTGTAGTGAATATTTGAGGTGTTTTCTTCAGCTATTATTTATGGAAAGTGTTGTGGGTTGGAGATATCTTCCAGATTTAGTTCATCCACAGACCCATTTAAACTTTGTTTTGGACATCTGTTCTGAGAAAAACCTCCTCTTTCCTCACACCAGACTGTGTGAATATGTGTTAGTCTGCTGTCTAAACCAGGAATATAAAGTCTGGATGGCCAGAATAAGTTTGTCAAAGGTGAAAATTCCTGCCGCGTGGCGATGAATTATTCATGCATGTAAGGAGCTGAAATACTGTGTATCGTTGACATTAAAAAAGACAAATGGCTGGAGAGCTGATGACTCATTACAGGGGGTTCGGCTGGCAGTCGGGTATATCAGTAATCAGTGGCAGGGATGAGCAGGGGAATCCAATCTGCTAATGGGCTTGATGGAGTGTGAAATGTTAAAGAGGAGGCAGCCTCTTGCTGTGTGTGCCCTTTGCATCCCTCATGTTGTCAATAAGACTGGAGCTGCGGTGTGGCGACAGTAACTCAGTCTTGATCTCAGCTGTGTGGTTGATGAGACTTCAGGCTTTTATTGGAAAATAATTACTCGAATCTCAAGCAGGAGCTTGAGACGTTGCCAGAATCTCTCTGTCTAATTATACCTTAGTTAACTTTTCGAAATGAGCAGATAAGTAGACTTTTTTTTTTCCTTCTCTGCTGCCTTGAGCTCAAATTGCAGTGTTAGGAAATGTCAAGGTAAGCATTTGCTGAAGAAATAACAGCTGGTGTTGTTTTTACAGAGGAGAGAGGTACCATATTTACACGACAACAGGCACTGCATAATACAATTCATCATTCTTTAGTTAGGATTATGCAGTTTTTCTTCTTTTTGTGTTACACAGGCTTTGCTATATTACTGTTTTTTTTGTAGGGCTGCATCTGATTTTTTTCATTGCAGATGATGATTGTTGTCTAGATTAATTGATCAGTTGCTGGTCTATAAATTGGCAGAAATTTTATCATCTTTTAATGAAGATTTTGTGGATAAGAGACAAGATGACACCCTCAAATGTCTTGTTTTGCCCACAACCCAAAGATATTCAGTTTACTGTCATAAAGCAGCAGAGAAACTAGAAAAGATTCACATTAAAGAAGCTAAATCCATTTGTAATCAATTAATTGTTGCAGCTCTACTTTTTTCCCATGCGACCTTTGGAGTAGAGCTGCAGCTTTCAGTTGATTAATTGATTAGTTGCTAACCTTTTTGATAACTGATTAATCGCTTGGGTCTTCTTTTCAAGCAAAAATGTCAAACGCTTTCCGCTTGCAGCTATCGAATTGTAAGGATTCGCTGCTTTTCTTTGTCATCTATGACAGGAAATTAAGAATCTTTGGGTTTTGGACTGTTGGTTGGTCAAAAGAAGCAATTTTTAGATGTCACTTTGGGCTCTTGGAAATTGTAATTGGCATTTTATGCCACTTTTTGACATTTTATAAACTAAACAAGTAATGGTGAAAATAATTGGCAGATTAATCTTGTTAGTTGCAACCCTATTTTCTGGTTTCTTTAGTCCTTCAAGACAGTAAACTGAATGTCTTTTGGGACGTTTTATGAACCAAACAACTAATCAGTTAATCAAGAAAATGACCAGCAGATTGATCAGTGATGAAAATAATCTTTAGTTGCAGCCCTGATTTGGAGGGACAGTGGCTGCCCTGGTCAGCATGTGGCAGAAAGGGCTGGGACCAAATGAAACCTGAAAAGTGATACTTACACTGTCATCAGATGGTAATCACCTTAACGCAATACACTATTGGCCTCCATTGGAATTCAAATGTGGCGTTTGTTTCCAAACACAGGCTGTGAAAGGCGGTGCCAGGGTATTGTGATGCATTCCAGGCTTACATATTGGCCAGGCTTTCTCATCCCTCATCATTAGGCCTTGCATAGGGAAAAAGACTGTCTCTATAAGCAGCACAGCGAGGAGTGAAAAAACGTGGCCCCACAGCGGAGCTGGCCTTCTAAATATAGGCTGGTGTTAGTGTCTGTTCAGGCTTAGTATTGATGTTTGTGCAGGTTTCAGTGGCAGATGTCGTGGTCTGGTATTCACGGAAGGAGATTTATGGGAATAGTCCTGGAGTATTTGACACCGCAGAGGTCGAGGCTAGGGCATTACACGAATCAATGGGATTAATTTGATTGAGATCTCATGTGTAATCTGACTGGATACGCTGATTGATGGGGGCAGTCTGAGATGAGAAGGATTATGATGGTTCAGATTAACAAAAAAATTCAATGACAAGGAGGGGGGAGTTTGGGCTTCATCACACATCAAATACTGTATGGTCAATCCAACATTTCAACACAAGTATCATGTTAGTGTCAGTTTACTATTTCTTTTAGGGCTGCACAATTAATCGATATATATATATATAATATATATATTATATATGTATATATATATATATTATATATATTTCACATAGTACAGAGGTATTTTAAACGTTTAATGTTCAAAACCAGATTAATAAACTAAAAAAAACAACGAAAAAAACCTTTTTCAGTATATTAAGTATTACCACCCCTTGTAATCAGAGCTCTTTGACATAATTTGCGTATTATTGGTTTCTGCTTGTTGTCCCGTTGACTCTTTTTTCGGTCAAGCAAAGTGAGGGTTTTACTGGTCAGCACGGTGTAACAGTGTAGTCAATTTCATACCGGCATACTTTCTACGTCGTTTATACCGTCCATCCCTCCGCAATATGGCTGAGTGCAATATTCAAATTGCACAAGCTGCAGGTTTTTGATAAAGGAAAATGTGTGAGAAAACAGCATTACAATGAAGCACTGTAGTGCTGCCAACAAATCTTATTCTCCAGATGTAAGAAAACATGTTTGGTACAGACCCCAACAAATGTCACATCATCATAATTTTAATGTTTTTCATTAGTGAACATGAACATTTTTATGCAAAAATTATGATTTCCACTAATCATGAATCATATTAGTTGCAATATCTGTCAAAATGATTGTAATATGACTTTTTTCCAGCATATTGTACAGCCTTAATTCCTTGTTTTTGTTGTTTTCTCTGACTAAAATTGACATATGACCTAGACCAGCAATTAAAAAACTATTACCTAACTATTCTGCATAGATGTTAGTATTATAGCTGCAGCTGTTGTCATTTAGGTAATGAATAATGTTTGGAAAGGGATGCAGCACTGTACTCTACAGTGATCACTTGCCATCTGCCACATTCACTGGGTTTTAATCTACCGTACAACACACGAGTCTCTCTCATATCAGCGCTCTGTATCTAGATGAGTTTATCACCTTTCTCCATAGCCTGTCCTCAATCCAAGCCTGGAGTTGTGTACAAAAGATTCCTAAAACCGTGTGTCTGTGGATAATTAAAGCCAGGAGACAAGGGGATTAATTCACAATCCCTGCGAGTCTTTCCATAAACCTGCAACAGCGTCTCCAGGACGACTGCTGCGCCCGGGGGAAATGAGTCCTAATGCCGCCGGGGCTGTGCATTTGCTCACTTCAATCTCAACTGTTGTCTGAGAACAATGACACTGCGGATTAACCGGCCGGTCTTCAGCAGGACTGTGGTGGAGGGTGATTGGGCAGAGAGCGCAGCCCTCTGTGAACCCTCATGGGGGTGGGAGAAAACCTGCACCTCGTTATGTGGTCACAGCCTGCACATAACTCTGCTGATATGTGCACAGACGCTAGATGGGAACAGAAACGTCCTCCAATTGTTTCAGACAATGAAGAGCGAAAAAGAGTTTCATGGAATTTTTTTGAATATGTTTTCTCAAAAAATACAGTAGGTCCAATATTTCAACAAAAGCATTAGATTAGTGTCATTAGTTCATACAGACACATGCTTTTGATTTGCACTTAAAGGGACAGTTCACCCCAAAATCAAAAATCCTCTGGTCTATAGTGCTATTTATCCAATTAGATTGTTGTTCCAGTAGATTCTCCTGCAGAAAGAAAGTAGGACCAGGTTACACAAGATAATCCACAAACCTTGTTCTGAGCAGTTTCAAGCAGGAACTGATTTTTTGGAAAGAGACACTGGTTTTGAATTTTTCAAATGTATTTTTGGGGGGCTTTTTGCAACACAAGCCGAGTGCCATTTAGTCTGATTATATTGGAGAGAAGGCAGACATCTCTTTGGGCTATATCTCCAAAACTCTGCAACTCACACCCAAAAAAATCTAGCACCACAGGCCAGGGGAAAAATATGTATTTTTGATTTTGGGGTGAACTGTCCCTTTAAATTCCTTCTAAGGCTGCAAAATGTATCAAAATATTATCAAAATCACCAGTGCAATATCCAAATCGCAGAAGCTTTTTTGATTAGAGGTAAAATGTGTGACTACAAATCTTGGTCACCAGATTTAAAAAAAACATGTTTGTTGATTTGTTGTTTGTTGGTACAGACCCAAACAAATGTCACATCATGATTAGACTTGTTTTTCTTTTCATTTTCAGTGAAAATAAAACATTTTGTGAAAAAATGATGATTTCCACTAATTGTGGATGATACCGCAGAGAGCGCAGCCCCCTGTGAACCTCATGGGGGTTGGAGAAAACCTGCACCTCGTTATTTGCTCACAGCTGGCATATAACACTGCTCGTATGTGCACACAGACACTACATGTGCACAGAAACATCCTCCAGTTGTTATTTGACTTTCTCCTGTCAATAATGAGTGAAAAAGAGTTTCATGGAATTGTTTTGAGTACTTTTTCCTCAGCGCTTTTGGTCTTATATGACAGCCACTTGGAATGAACTGTTCTTTTCAGCGTGCAGCCAGTTCTGGGAAATCAAATAAAAAATGTGCAGATAAAAGAGAAAAATGTCCTTCTGTTGTCAGCCTATCCATCCTATACTGCACGGCATCTGGTAGCTTCCCCCTTATCACTGCTGTTTTTGGCAGTCAGTGCGAGTGCTGATTTGTGTGTAGTCTGTTTTGTGTCTCAGGGATTTGGAGTGAATTAGTGTTTGTTTTTTTTTTGTTTTTTGCGAGCACAAATTAGAGGATCTCTTTGACCTCTGGAATTTAAACGTGTCCTCATGTGCATGCCCCATCTTGCCGGCGGTGATCTACACCTTTTCTTATTGCTGTCATTAGCCTCTAATCCCAAACACAGTCATTCTGCCGTGCATCCTCTATGACCTGCAGGGTGGAAGACCAGCCTGTGTGTATGAAAGCCAGCTCCAGATTGTTTCAATAATACTCTTCTGGAGAGTAGGGATGCGGGCCAAGTGTTTCTTTGTCTTTGTTTCTATTGTGCTTTTTCTCTTGTCTCGGACCTCTGTCAAAGTTTTATAGCAGTGCAGGAGATAAAAGACCTTCCCTTTAGATGTTTTTGTGGTGAAAAAAGCCATGAGCTGTCTCAAAACTAAATAAAATCAAGCTTATCTACGTGTGATGAATTTTCTTGCGTATTTTACAGTATGGGTAGCTTGTATCGCAGTGAGGCTTTACAGATCCAAATGTTTGACAAACACAACCACTGTAAATCACTCCCATTAACTCTGCAGTTTAGTGGCTCTCCCCTCCGGCTCAGTCCCCCCCCCTCCACCACAGTAACCTCCAAACACACATCCAGAAGGCTGTCATTTTCTTTCTGCTTCACATCTGCCTTCCCTATTCAGAGCTGCGGTTTGGGCAGAGGGGATATGCCTTCTCTTCCCTTCCCTCTTCCACTGTCGTTGCCATCTCCTGTTCCGATTACAGTGCCCTGCTCTCCCCCTCTGCTCCTCCCAGAACCCCCATCACTCCCAACACCCCCCCTCCCCCCCCCCCCCCACCCCACCTCCACCCTCTCTTTCCCCCAACTTCTGCATACAAGCCGGGCCATAAATTCTAGAGACGTGCTGGTGTTAAAAGCCTGTAAAACTGAGCACCCTATCCCTGCGGTGAGGTCTCTTCCATAGAAATGGGGCATTTAGTAAGGAATCCCATAAAGCACATTCCTCATAAAGTGGGACTGTTTGGTTATTTTTCCCTCTCCTTGGCCTCATTAAAGAGCTATTACTTGTTCAAGGTGCCCCATATAGTGTCAGTGTCTCACCGTGTCATATCTGATAGCTCTCATTAACTATCCAAGGACGCCAAAGCACACAGCGTGAGCTCTGTAACATCTGGATTGAAGATGATACAATTAATCACATCAGCGGTCAGGTTTCTGAGCTAATGCTAGAGTTGTCACGATACCAGAATTATAAAACTTTAATACAATAGTGGTGTATAAACAACACTCGATACAGAGTTTGTATGGGTGGTGGAAATCATTGAAAATACTTGACTTTTAATGTAATGTTTTCATGGTGTAAATAGTGTTTGGATTTTGGATAATGTGCTTGAAACTACTTGAAATTGTAATTGCCTTACTTTCACAATAAATCACTAACTGACTGAATAGTTAGCGTTTTAGATCAGGAAAACAAAATAAGTTGGATATTGACTCAGCCAGGATGCCAAGTTCACTTTTAGACAAGTGACACATTTTGAAACATGAAATTTTGTTGTGTTTCCTTTAATTTGTCACTTTTATGTAGAATGATGTCACAAAACATGATTACGCTAACATCAGATTTGATGTAATAAGGAAGTGAAATAAACATTTTTAGTATATGTATTTAAATACGCAATTTACCACAGCGGTAAGATGCTGGAAAAGCTTGAAAATGCAGGAAAATTCTTTAAAAAAGTGCTTGAATTTGACTTTAGAAAGGGTTTAGTAACCCTGTTGATGCCACCAAAAAAAAGAAAAAAAGTCCAAGGCACAAAGAGAAATCTGATTCTTTTTTTTCTTAAATTAGCAAACTTTAAACACTGTCTGGTTTTGTCGTGCTGCAAGACAAATTTCAGGCATGACAATAATGACTGAACTGAGGTCTTGATCATTGCTTATGTAGTGCTTTGGTACTTTCGATACTATAATTAACAGATATTGCATTGCTTTAAAACATGTGGTATTGGAGTATTTGACATCCCGAGTTCATACTCTCTTTGTTGCATGATCCTTCACTAACCATGTGCAATATGTTGCTTACATTTTCATCCTATAATTTGGTTCCAGAGAAGGCTGTGTTCTGTTATCCAAACAGATGCACTGTAGTTTCACAGCTCTGTTTCTATTCCACTGGGAGGAAAGGGTAAACAGAGCAGACTCGAGAAAGGAATGAAGTTTATATTTTTATACGTGTGCGTAACATGCTCTAGGCCTTCCACGAGTGCTTTGTCGGAGCCTCCATGCATCCTACTCAGTCTGAGCGTCAGGAAATGCTCGAGGCAACTGTGTGGCTCAGACTGATGCTCCGTATTGTCAAACTGCCTCGCAGTCGTCTCACATGTGCCATCTCTGTTTGTGTCTTTCAGCTGCCTTTCTGGGAGACATCGCTCTGGACGAGGAGGACCTGCGATCGTTTAAAGTGGACAGAATAATAGATTTGGCACAGAGAACCGTCCTGACTGTTAATCACACAGACACAGGTAACGACAAGAGAAAAGGCCTCATTATCATTAGAGCACTGAGGCAAAGTGTTTTGGCTTGTCACTCTCGATAAAATTGCAGCAAAACTCCTGAAATGAAAACGGTTCCCACATTTTGTCTCTCATTGAGAAATAATTAAACACTCTCTAACGCTAAAACTGTCAAACCACTCAGCTCCACTCCAGATGAGAGTCGGCAGCAGCACCTGTTGGATATCAGCTCTGCGTTTTTCACAAGCTCTCTTTAAATGTTTATGCCTACAAACTGTCATGTTATCACTGCGCGCTGCTACACCTGTACCACCGTGTTCGACAGTAATTGTTGGGCTTTGTCAGGTTAAATGTGGCTCTTAAAATGAAAAGCAGTATTTAAGCAACAGGTGTGAGTCAGCAGCAGGGACCAATAGGTTTCACAATCCTATAAACTATAGGTGAGCAGGAACCGACAAGTGTGTGCATGTTGCTGTCCGTGCTTAAACACTGCCAGTTTGCTGTTTTTCATTTGAGCGTGCGAGGAGAAGCAAAGTTCTTGCGGGAATAAAAACACATTTCAACAGCGCTTAGATTGATTTTCAGACTAGATGGTGACCTCTGGACAGGGAGTTAAGAGGAGACTCGTGGCTCCGGACAGAGACAGACTGTGTCCACTCGTCTCTGAATGGCCATTTGTCCACTTGAGCAGGTTAGTCACTGCACATCTAATTGTGTAGTGGAAAGGCTACTCTGGTGTTCAAAATGAAAAAAAAAAGAAAAAGCCTTCAGTGCAGTTGCATAAGTAAACACATCGAGTATAGGCACCACGTTTCTTCACAGTAATGTTTTTGTTCAGTGATACCTTCCTCAGGCTACACAGACAATTTGTGAGTGTGTTCCAATATCCATACCACCATACTATGAAGTTATGCCAATAAAACTTTTACTGTGTTCCGACACATAGTATCTCAGTATGCCAAAAAGGCCAGGATGTCCTTCTGGTGGCAAGCCAGTGTGCTTTTCTGGCTATTCTGACCCACAAATTCTGTGCAGCGGATATGTGTCATGTGGACTGAGCCGCGGAGAGAGCCCAGACAGATGACAGCTCATTGATGCTGTGTTCCAACCATGGACAGTATAATAATTAGTGGATGGCGCGCCCGTGACATCACCCATAGGTTTCCGTAGAGCCATTGTGAAGCTCACAGTGTGGCGGCTCTGGTGTTGCCATCTTGGCAGTGCCTGACTCGGCTAACTCCCGGGTAATTGAAAAAATTGGCAAAGAGGTGGAGAGTCAGTGGAGCAGAGGCCGCCAAATGAAGCGTACACCATCTGTGACAGTACCCACCTTTGAGTCTGCCCTTAATACAGAGTGAATGGGTGAGTAATATACAGTTGTAAAACCTGAACCCCATTCATTTATCATGAACAGGGAAATTAGACCAGAACTGTCTTTTTGGAGACAGCTTCAAGTGGCCATTTGAGGAACTGCAGTTTCTGGCACTTCAGTTTTCATCCTCAGAGGTTCCCTGCCATGGTTCCAGCGGTCAGTCTGCAGGATGTCCATGTCCCACAAGTGACAATTCTCTCTCACTAATCAATGGTCTGCATTGTTTTCACTCAACCATGTATTATCGGCTCAGCTTGTTTGAGGAGATATAAAAAAAGGTACTACGGCATTCAAGACTTCTGCATTTTTGCAGTCATGGACTATTCCCAACATTAGTCAACAAGTCTTGGGAGATATGTCATATTTTTGATGAGTTCTCATCAAAAAAAGCCTAAAATGCAACCAACTATTGTAGGCACGACCAGTGTGGGGTTAGTGGGATACTTTCCTTCTCCAAATACCTTAAATTCTGTTAAAACCCAGATGAACGATTAGTTTACAACTTTGCACAGTGTTGACAAGTGGTTTTGATAGTTGGCAAGTTGAATAGTCTGTGAAACCCCTACCAGATATCAGTTACTATTCACAACATCTGACAATGGAAAACCAAAAAAAAAAAAAAAAGCGAGCGGAGCCGTGCCATGCATTAGAAGCACAGCATAATGTTTTGTCCCCATGCATCTTCCTCGGGCTGCAGAGACAATCTGTCACTGCAGTGTCGGACTCACATGTCAGTCTCCAAATGCTTTGGTCAATAGAAACTGAGGATAATCTCCCAGCTTTCTTTGCTAAAACTGAGTGGAAATAATTAGACAGCTGGAATAAAGACTGCTGTGCAGAACCAATCCAAAGTCTTTAGAGCGAGAGCATGTCAGGTAATGCTGTCCTTGAAAAAATGGAAAGGGCATAGGTTTCTTAAAATAGTCATAGAAATCCTCAGATTAGTAGGCAGCGAGTCCTCTGGTCATTTGGTGCTGCCCGACTACTTCAGTGTATATACTGAATCACCTCACACAGATGTGGATCCTAATTTATAGTCAAGATAAGCATAACACGTAATAGTTCCTGCCATCTTAGGTCATATTTTTCATCTATTCCATATGGTTTCAATGAAGTCAATTTGTGGGTTCACACAAGTTGTCTGTCACTTCCCCTCCCATGACTTGATAAGTGGTTCAGTTAGCATAAATTATTTGCAGCAGCTGTATGGTTAACTTCGTCTTTGCTCTTCACCTGATCCAAAATGTTGTCTTCCCTACATTCATCAAAGAAGAGGGACATTTGGTAAAATAAATAATACACTCAGAATAATAATAAAACCTTTGACCTAAAAACCCTCCCTGTATAACTATGAATGAAGGTGGCAGATGTAATCATATTATTGTAATTAACACATCTTCCACAAGTTTTATCTCTGCAGCACTCTTTCTTATCAGTTAACTGAGCAGATTTGACTGTTATCAGACATTCCCTCAACACATGCACAAGTGTACGTGCTAATTGATCTCGCAAGGCTGCTGGGATTTTCTCCTGCAGACTGAAATTCAACAGAACACATTGTTCCAGCAAATTAAAAAAAAAACTGCACACTGTGGCTTGCATTTTAATCAAATTTATCTAGAAAAGATGAGGGCTCGCAGTCGCACTGCTTCAAGTATTGTTATGGAAAAACATCCTTTGAGCAGGATGCATTGAAACCAGATGTACTTGTTTCTGTTTCTACAGTGATACTTACAGTATAAAGAACAAACCAAACATGTTTTAGCTTGTGTTCTTCATCGGGGTCAACCAGGTGGTGTTTCACAATAAAGATGTGCTTTATACTACAAGTGTTGCTGGAGTTATGACCTCCTCAGACCTTTCTCCACACACCATTGAAGTAGGTGAAATTGTGCCAGAAATCCCTACTCTACTGTGTCTGCAGCTATCACTTAAAACTCCACAGATTGAGGTCAGCATGTTAATAAATGATTAATTCAACATTTATTAAAACAATTAATTAACTCCTGACAGGGGCAGGCATCAGTGTACCACGGGGATACTGCAGGTTTTCATTAAAGTGAAACACTGACAGACTTAATTTACTTGAACACCTTCACCCAAAAAATGGAAACCGAGTGAAATCAGCTGTTGGACTCTTTATGTGGAAAACCCGCAGCCCTCTAAATCACTTCAGCATTGTCTATCCTAAGGATTTTGGTCAAACGAAAAGAATTAGAAGGAACAGTACAAGGGCAGAGTAGCACATTGTCTTCTTATGTAAATGTTAATTTCATGACTTCTTGCCAACAGACCCATTGAATTCCTACAATGTGTCAATTGTATCTAAAGGTGTTTTTCAGTAGGTCTCAGTCTTGGTCATCGGACTGCTGAAGTTTTCTGTCCTACACATATTTACTGATCCTTATTATATGGAAAAGATGGTAACATTTTCTCTTCTTAGCTTCCTCTGTCAGCATCCTCTTAGGTCTCTCGCCTCTGTCCGTAAGCTGCTGACCCGGGTTATGTTGCCTGAAAACCTTCTCCTCTCAGTGGTCCAAAGCTCCTGTGTGAGCAGTGGAAACACTAACCATCCCCAGTTGCACTGAGCTCCAAGTCCAGGCAAAGCAGATAAGCTCACTAGCTAAAAGCAGCTACATTTTATCAGCAGACCTTATCCAGCAACATCGAACTGGCCCTGTTCTGGTTGGCACACCTAATTTCGAACCGTTGTAAGCATTTCCACCAAAAAAAAAAAAAAAATTTTGTTCGGATACCGAAAAGTTGGTTCCCAGCTTGAACCAAAATATAGCAGGTTCTTCTTTGAAACCAAAGTATACGTGTCAGATTCTACAGGATGTTGTGCATCAAACAATACCATCTGTTGTGACATCCTTGATTACAATGGTTCTGCTCAAAACTGGTGGAAACAAGGGCTAGTTCACTAGCTAGCACCAAGGTTTCAAACGGTTTATTTGGTGGGGAGGGCCTAGAGAGTTGAGACAGAACGGCCGAAGGACATCAGAGGGAAAATCAGGAAACATTTTCTCCATAAAATATGATTCACTCTGACTAAAATCAGCGACATGGATGGTGGTATGTGAATTAATGCTTTGAAGCATTATGCACTTGGTCAGGGTCACAGACGGTCAGGGTACAGAGTGGAAATGACAGAGGCACCATTGTCCCTATTACAATTATTTTGGGCTGTTATTTAAGGTAGACGAGTTACATAATGTTGCTTTAAAGGCTGCACATTTCTCAATGTGTCGCCTCACTGTGTTCTTTCGCTGTCTTTATCTGAAGTTCACCATGTTTCCTGCTGAAAGAGGTTGGTGCTGCAGAACAGTTGTAGCATCACTTTAATTCTAGCTGTTATGCAATCCTTTTATTATATTCTCTAAAATTAAAATGTTTGACGTTTTAGCTTAATTCAAATATTAAAAACAGATTACTGTGTGCAATTATGTCTGACTGTTTTAGTCCATTTATTGTCCAAATGACTAATGCTGAACATAAAATACTAATTAATACCAAAATAATTATGCCACCGGATAAAACCTTTCCATTATTTTTGCACAAAGCTGCATCATTCTCAGAAACCCATGTAGCTGCCATTATTTTTAATCTTTGCTAAACACACTTTATTCTATAACTAACTATTCAAATTCATTAAAATTAGTTTATATGTGAAGGAGTTCAAATAACTCGTTATATTTGCAATAATATAAGTTTTGTTCTACAGCATAATGAAGTTGAGTATACAGATTATGCTATATGTGGTTCATATATGGATGCTTCTTCTTATAATCACCAGGTTTAGGTGGAAGCTTAGTCTCCATGGTTACTCTGCATCCGTGTGTGCTTGAATGACATTAAAATGGTGAAATTAATTTAAAAGAAGAAAGAATTCAACTTCAATTAAATCCATTTGTACAAAATAGGAAGAACAATGTTATTTGAACAAATGTCTCTCTTAGGGGAGTAAATGTAATTCCCTAAATGAGAAATAATAATTAGAATTACTGAATGGAATAAAACCTTCAAAAATGTCCTGTATTTTAAGGATAAAGTCTCTTTTGCCAGTCGAGGCTAAGCCGTCACACCCAGAAATGAACTGAATAACTTATGTTGTTGTTCTTGTGTCTTGATGTGAAATCTTCAGGAGCCACCCATCAGAGTAGCCCAAACAGGCAAGGTTCACGCCGGAGAAAAAGGGCGGCCACCTCCAGACCTGAGCGTGTTTGGCCTGAAGGTGTAATTCCCTATGTCATCAGTGGTAACTTTAGTGGTAAGTAACATTTACCGATCCTCCTTCTACTGCAATAGTTCTTCTGCAATTATTCTTGTGCAAATTACGTGTTATTATTTTTATTTATTATACTTATTTGTGTACTTCTCAACTGTGGATCTTTGTTTCTGTTGTGTTTCCTTGTGTATTTTTTATTGCATGGATCTGGAGTAGTGCTCCTAATTTTCATTAAAATAATTATGTTAATGGTGACTTGCTTTAGTAATTCATTATATTTTCCGCTGAAAGGGGATATTGCTGCAGAAAAAAAAAACAGTATTGAGGCATCATCTTTGACTGAAGACTAATGGACCGCTGCAGGTTTGAGTCTTA
This sequence comes from Lutjanus argentimaculatus, assembly GCA_034769285.1. Taxonomy (NCBI): domain Eukaryota; kingdom Metazoa; phylum Chordata; class Actinopteri; order Lutjaniformes; family Lutjanidae; genus Lutjanus; species Lutjanus argentimaculatus. Next base: position 17,379,086 of record JAWZSL010000017.1, read on the forward strand.
AAACCCAGACACAAGTTACCAAATTTGCACCTCTGGTTCCCTCATCTTGAAGTCGGTTGTTTTTTAATCGGTTTTTGGTGAGATGCCTGGAAAAATGTCTGTTGTTAATTTTGAAGCTTTTACTTGTCTTTAAAAAGGCGGTTTTTAACAAGTGGCCAAATGAGACTACTGAGGTTGTCGGGGACAATAAACACAATCATGCTGATCACTAGTCACTTAGTGGAGGTGATGGTAGTTTGTTTACAGCCTGACATTAGCTTTGTACTTCTGGTGATTGCATTTACACTGTGTTTATTTGTGAAGATGATCTTCACCAAAACAATCTCAAATCCAATAGAATCCATTGGGTTTTTATCAAGTGAACCAGAGCGATGCTAACTTCTTGGTCTTAAAATTTCCAATAATTGGAATTTCCGGCCTTAAAATGTCTTAAATTTGACTTTGACAGGTCTTAATAATTGATCAGATTATGAAGTCAACGTCTCATTAACTTCAGTCTCACTTTTAAGTGTGTTTTTGGGAGAAATTTGTATTGATCACATTGTATCAATTATAAAACGAAACCAACATGGAACCAATAACTAGTAAAGCCAACTATGCAGCCCGGTCAGAATTTATTGGCGCCCAACTGGCTTCATGCTCCATCTTCAAGTGTGGAAAGAACAAGGTCTTAAATTATGTGATTTGGATTGGCAGATTTCAATAAGACACTTATTAGAGACTTCTTACTGTTTTACCCATATGGATGAGAGATGGGTCTTAAATTGTGTTCATAATTTGTTGAAACCTGCAAGCAACCTTTCTGCAAATGCATGTCATCCCTGCAGCACTTTATTCCTCAAAACGAATAAAATACACTGCTGTAACGTGTCAGCCAGTCATGTCGCCTTAATGAAAGTATGAGTTGTGCTGGGTAGTTATTCAAAAGCACAGTAAGCAGTGTAATTTTTTGTAGAGTAAATATCAGATAACGAAACTTTACAAATAGAATAATAAAGGTTTATATCAGCATGTTGCACATTTCACCGTGACTTCATTTCCAGTAACTCTCTATCCACCTCCATGTCTTAAAGCGGTTTCCAGCTGCCCCGTTTTCTATTCATCTCCTCTTTTCTATAAAACAGTGTCTGTGTGTGTGTGTGAGTGTGTTTTTGTCAGCCTCACTGATCTCACCCTCTCTGTCATCCCATTCAGGCAGCCAGCGGGCTATATTCCGCCAAGCCATGCGGCACTGGGAGAAGCACACCTGTGTGACCTTTATTGAGAGGACACAGGAGGAGAGCTATATTGTCTTCACCTACCGACCATGTGGGTGAGTCAGTGGGGTTTTTTCAGCTCCCACATGAAGCATCTGAACAATGGTCATCGCTGTTGAGCCTTCGTTATCTACAGCTAATTACTTAGCGCCTATAAGCACTTTTTCTTTGCCTCCTGCTCGGCGGCCTTTCACCATTGTTCATCCTCCCTGTTCGCAGTCTCTGTGCGAGTTGTTATTTCAGCCCCCTACCAGTCCTGAGAGAGACGGCCATTCAGTGGCCAGGAATGTTTCCTGTGCCTCATCATCACGCTGCATCCGTCACTGACCACTTGTGTCATACATGTTGTACAGAATTGCACCCGAGGGAGAGACTTCCTCAGCCTCTATAACCCTGTTTACCGCACTCCACTGGAGTTGGGCTCAGTGTCCACTCAGCACTTCTCCTTAAAGAGATACTCAGGGAAAGTGCTGGTTGTGGCTCTTGTTGTTGCTAAGCGACTATTGACAACCTGTTTGGACGCGCGGGGCTCTTTTATTTAATGATGAAATATTTTTTAAATTAAAGCACTTGCTGCTGTTGGGAGCGCAAACCAATGCAAGCAATTAATTTGAGAATTTGAGGAAAAAAGAGGCCAAAGCTGTTAGCAGAAGTATTAGAGAGGTTCCCAGGGGACGCACAAACCGAAAATGCTCCCAGTTCCCATGTTTTGACCTCACACAGATTTAGACCACAAGCTGGAACCATTATGTCATTACAAACAATGTACCTCTCCCACTGATACGCATCATTCAGCACAAACAGCTTAACAGAAAGCGGATGCAGCTCATGAAACTGAACTTTTTCCAGCCAACTGTTGATAGCCATTTTTAGCCTGGTAACTGGCCTCTGGAGCAACAGGGATGACATTATCCACGCAGGCGGCAGCGGTTAGCACTGGGAACGCTTGACTCTGCTGCATATTCAGCAGGCCCCCATCTGTCCTGTGCAAAGTTCAAGGCGTGTCTCAGGAGAGGCCTGGCTGGCCTCGCAGTAATTAGAGAGCGGCTGTCTGGCCCACAGGACCGTGATGTGTGTACCCGTCCTCCAGACTCCCACACTGAACCTTTCATGTCACGCTGAGACGGAGTGCTGCAGCCGGCCAGCTCCCACCGTCACTCTCAGCATTTGCATTGGCAGACGGATGAATGAATGTCACTGCTGTATGTGTGGAGGACGGGTCGCCTCGTACCGCTCTCCTGTAAAACAGACCAGAGGCTGTTAAAATAATGTCGTTCTCATTAGGAGCTCCATTATATATGTTCAGAGCACGTTGAAATATATTAAAGAGCCAGAGACACATTCCTCGTCTTCTCCCCAGGGAAACATGACTTTTTTTGGCCTCCGTCTGTAGTTTCCACTTGCTTGTTAGTCACTTTTTTCATTTACTAAAATGTGGTCACTATATTTTCGCTTTGTTAACACTAGAGCCTGACTGGTACTGTATTTTTGTGGCTGATACCGATATTAGTGAGTAAAAAAGTTCCAATATCGATATATTGGCCGATATTCTTCTACAACAATTAATCGATTATGAGTCGCCAACTATTTTGATGACTGATTAATCAGCTTAAGTTATTTTTTAAGAATAAATCCTCAAAATTCTTTGATTTCACTTCTTTTTCTGGTTTCTTTACTCATTTATGACAGTATGATATGACAGCTGAATATCTTTGGGTTGTGGTCAAAACAAGACATTTGAGGACATCATTTTAGGGTTTGGGAAACACTGATCATCATTTTTCATAATTTTCTGACATTTTATGGACCTAACAGCTATTACAACAACTATACTTTCTAGTTAACACTGCCTCTGTGTGTGCGTGTGTCTGTCTGCTGATTCGTAGGTGCTGCTCCTATGTGGGTCGTCGTGGAGGGGGCCCCCAGGCCATATCCATTGGTAAAAACTGTGACAAGTTTGGCATTGTGGTGCACGAGTTGGGGCACGTGATTGGATTCTGGCACGAGCACACGCGGCCCGACCGAGACGAACATGTCAGCATTATCAGGGACAACATACAACCAGGTAGGAGCGCAGGTCTCTCAGCAATAATGGTGGAAAGGTGGAGTAAGAGAGCAACTAATAAAAGTAACATGTTTGTACACACAGAAAGTCTTGGATGAGATGGTAAAAATAGAGAAAAAAAAAACACCAGTGGGATATACGCTCATCCTCCACCTGCAGATTTCTATTAACAGTTAGAAGTGCCGTAAGTGGTCATTTTGAGATAATTACCCAATTAAGATTAATGCATTTATTCTGCTAGGACATCTTTTAAAAAATAGAATTACACTAAAATGTCCTAAATTTTCTGTGGGATTAATAATGTTCTTATCAATATGCATACCATTGCATATAATAAACCGTAATGGCTGCATATAATCAGTGCAGTCTCTTTCTGCAGGTTAATAACATCAGAGATCCCAGTCAAATTTTGCTATTTTTAATGAATGTGCTTCGTGCAAAAAAAAATTTAAGAGCTCTAGCACAAAAATACATCAAGTTATAGGTACTGAGACAACCATCTCCACTGTCCCACTCCTGAAGTCATGTTTAATACTTGTAGTGCCAGAATTTCATAACTTTCATAACTAAGATTATAAATCATTTCATTTTTACATTCATAACAAATTTCTTTCTCGATCTATCACAGAAAATAATAATAGCCTCCGGGAAAAGGCTGGAAACGAGCTGATGTAAAATATAAAACCATACAACATAATGTAATATGGATATTAATATGATAATGTGACATTTCCAGCTGGTTTCAATGGGCTTTGAGTCAAAACTTGAAAGCTTTAATACAAAAAATCAGTTATTCTACTGATTAAGAGACTTCAGTCTAATTATTTGTATTTTATTATAGGCTAATTAATGGAACTCGAGAAGCTATGAATTTTCTTGACAGAGACAGTGATATTTGCTGATTAATCAAGATGCATCTCCAGTGTCTCTGCAGTCAATATTGCTGCCTTCGAATGGGGTTGTGTTTAAGAGAAGAGTCCATATGAACTCCCCCTTCTTGTTGTATTCATGACATCTTGAACGGTAAATTTTCAGAAAGCTCAGAGTTCAGGACTTTCCATGTTGTAACTCCCAATTTCACGGGTTCCATTTGAAGGCAGCAAATGACCACATATGACCAAAATAGATAGAAATGATCACATTTTCTTTACTTTTTGTGTAATCGATATAAAAAGCTTTTTAAATAAACATAGACACTTTTAGGAAAGGTCAGCTACCAGTAGCATTGTAGTTTTTAATTCAACAATGTTATTGCACATATAAATTTTAAAAAGGCTCAGAATGACGGCTGTTGATGCTCTAGTGTTAAACCAGGTGGTTCTTTGTGTTGTCTATAGCCTCATTGTATGATAAATCTTTTAGACTCAGCAGAACTGTGTTCACCTTTGACATACACACATAAGGTTGCACAGTACGACTCAGCTTCGTATTTCAGCTGTGTTTTTTCCCCTTTTTCCTTTCACAGGACAGGAATATAACTTTTTGAAGATGGAGCCGGGGAGGTGGACTCTTTGGGAGAAGTCTATGATTTTGACAGTATCATGCACTACGCCAGGAATACATTCTCCAGGTAGGAGCCAGGCCAAGTTCCACTCCAAATGCCCCAGACATGAGAAATAAAAAAAAAACTAGTCTGAGATCAAGTCAGGCCGAGCAGTTTCCCACTCTGCTGCAACCTTTTAACCCATCATCCTGTTTTCCATTCTCCTTCTCACAGTTTTATGACTGTATAGATGTGTAATGCACCAGGTCCGTGTCTATGGGTCAGCACTGAGTAATGTGGCAGGATTCCCACAGCTTGGGAAGAAGAAAGAATGAAACACTTAATTCTCTCCCATAATAAATCAGCAGAAAACTAACACATAGCCTGAGGGCATCAAGCTTAGAAAAAGCTCACTGGTAAAAAAAAAAATATCTGTCTTGGATCTGATTTGTTTCTTTTCTATTTGTGCAAAGAGACAGAAACTGGTTTCTCTGGAGAAAGTGGGTCTTAAGTGGATATTTTTGAAGTAGCTCCTACAAAAGCTTCTATTTTGAACCAGGAACTCTCCTCCTGAGTTTCTTTTTGGCTGGACTTTTTTATAACAAATGCTCACATTGCGTGGGGCTTTAGGGAGACTGGGTGAGCCCTAATGTGATTTATGTAATATTTGGAAAAGATTAAATTCCCTATTGCTGAATTGAGAATACTGAAAAAAATAATACACTTGCATGAAGTAACTTGTTGGAAGAAATCTGACTGTTCCATTTAGTTTCTCCCATTTGGATCCAGAGTGGATCAGAGTAGATTTGTCTAGCTGAGTTGTTGCTTCATAGGTTTTTACCCATACTGGCATCTAAAACAGTATCTTTTACACTCTGTAAATGATGACTTTTGCAACATTAGTACTACGGCAGTAGGAATAAAATTAGAACTGCAACGATTACTTGCTTAATCACTAACTGTTTAGATATTAAATTAATTGGTCTGAGTCTGAGAAAAAAGTCAGAATTCTCTGATTTCACCTTCTTAAATGTGAATATTTTTTGGTTTCTTTACTCTTGTATGATCTCTAGGTTATGGGCAAATCAAATAATGTCATCATGGGCTTTTTAAAACACTGATCGACATTTTTCACCATTGTCTGACATTTTATGGACCAAACAACTAATGGGCTAATCATGAAAATAATCTTTAGTTGCAGCCCTAAGCACAAGCTGAGCAGTGTTTTAAAAATATTAACATCCATGTCTCTAAAAAACTTAAAATGATTTGTATTATTATTTTTTTCCTTAAAGTGAAAGCCAAGTCTTTGTAGCCACAGTGAAAGTGCCAGCTCCTTCCCACAGCCTGTTCAAATTAAGGCTCCTCTCCTCGGTTCCTGCTCCTTTTTGCAGCAGCAGCAGCAGCAGCCCCCAGTAAAGCAGCATCAGTCCTGGAGCAACAGTAGCCCTGCTTCAGCATAACAAAAATTTCTACACACCACTTTCAGGGCTGTGTGAAGCTTCTTGTAAAAGCTGTGGTTTCATACTATGAATCACCTCGTTAGGCTCCTAAAGGCCCTTTGAAGCGGCTTTTATGATTAGCGTCATGATGTTGCTCACCCTCAGCTACTGCAGGGGCTCATATATTTGTTGCCTGTGTCTGCGGCAAAGCTTTTTAGCACCTTCACAACACTCAGGTGTTATATAGTACATGCCTTGCTACTAAATGTCTGCACAATTTAGGTCAACCCGTAATAATCACCTACATATGGTAAAGAATGAAGGAGTGGAACAATAATTGTCTCAATTAATGTTTCCCTTACATACGAAGGAAAAGTTCTCCCACATTTCTACTGCTCCCCAGGCTCAGTATATAGATTCACGTAACTCTAAATTTGTGCAGTGTTTCACATTAAAGTTCCAGTGTTTAAGATTTATGAGGATTTATTGGCAGAATATGCAAAAATGTAATATAATAAGTATGTTTTTCATTAGTTGCATCGCCATGTTGCTCCAGTAGCCCAGAACAGACAAAGCAAACACTGGCTGTAGAGAGGAACTTTTTGTGCTTTGTGCAAGTTTCACAGCAACTATAGGTTCTTATACATGCTTGGAACCGGAGGGTGATTGCAGTCTGCAACTTCATCATAGATGCTACTAAATCCTACACACTTGTCCTTTAACTCATGGCCTGTAGCCACAAAAAGTTCCTCTGTGGCTCCCAAATATTCCATGTAATAGGTGGCTCTCTGTGGCTCCTTTATCCCCACACCGCGAGCCTTCACCAGCAGAACCTTACAGTTCAGCAGTACTTGTCGCTGGCTAGCTACTAAGCTTACTCAAACTGATAACACGATCCTTACAGAAGAATCAGAAACACAAAAGCCAGACTATGAAAAAGTGAAACGTAAACAAAAATTTAGGAGTGAATAATAACATCTTTATTTGTATAGCACCTTTTGAAAACAAAGTGCTTTACAGTAAAAACAAGACAAATCATAAAAACAATTCAAACAAGTAAATAAGATCCCATACATATGATATAAACAGAATCAAATAATTGAAGCAAATACCATCAGTTAAGAAAAGCCATAATGCCATGAATGGAAGTATCAGTTCAAGTGGCTAGAATAAAGAGTAAAGAATCTAGAATAAGTTTACTTTTGGTCCACTAGAAATGCCACCAAATGTAGGAGCTTGGTGCCGTGTGGGTCCAGTGCATTAGCGTTTATCCCTGTTGTATTTTAGACTTTGGACAGAAGGTAAATAACTGATTAACAAGCACAAATGCCTAAACAGCTGAGACCCAGATGAAACCAGATTTGGTATTGGATTTGTTGTATGCTGGAAACATATATAGAGAAACTCCTGTTTGTAAAAGCAAAGCTGTGTCAATGTGTCACACTTATAATAGCACTTAATTTTGTTGCCAACTGACCTCATTCCTACAGGAAGCCTCTCCAGATGTTGTGCTGTCATTCAGCACTACACGTTGCCGTCGTGGCGTCATAGGAAGGATCTTACTAGAAAAAGCTCCATGACGTCAGTCTGCCCTGGTCAGTCTGGGCTTTTGCTCTAGTCATCTTAGGCTGCGGCTAATTTGAAGTGTTATTTACCAGCTGGGTGACTGCGAAGCCAAAACAGACCTCTCGGGAGAAGTTGACTCAGATTCAGCTTCTGAGTCATCAATGTAATTACAAAAGCATCACTACACTCACTCTTGACAACCTGTCCATGTACTTTTTTTTTTAAACTTTAATATTTATTGGATTTTTGATAAAACATACAACCACAAGTATTGTGCTTGGCAACTTCGGACTTTTTTTTTTACAGTCAGAAAGATAGAAAAAGAAACAAAAACAAAGCAGCCATGGTTACATTGATTTATTGATCTGAGTCATTTAAAAAAAAAAGAGAGTCAAAATTCTCTGATTGCACCTTCCCAAATGTTAATATTTTCTGGTTTCTTTAGTCCTCTGTGACATTAAACTGAGTATCTCTGGGTTTTGGACAAAACAAGACATTTGAGGACTTCACTGTGGACTTTGGGAAACAGTGATCAACATTTTTTTTGCCATTTTCTGACATTTTAGGGTCCAAACAACTAATCGATTAATTGAGAAAATGATTGGCAGATCAATCAATAATGAAAATAATTGTTAGTTGCAGCCCTAGTTGTATCAGATATCTATCATTATCAATGACCCAATCCTTTATATTTCCAAAGTACGCCACATTGCATTCCTCAGGCATTGCATGTCTCAGAATGACTTTAATTATAACATTTTCCCAAAAATAGTGTAATTTTCGACATTCCTAAAAATTGTGTGTGGTTTGCTTCTCTATTCCCACATATCCACCACCATAATTGTTGTGAACCAGATTGTCATGTACATTAAATTATTTAAAGCTGTGACAACCAACATTACAGTCGTATAAATATTATTGTTACCTCCTGCTGCTGTGTGCAGGATATAACCTCAGTTTTGTGTATGAAAACTGCATTTTGATCCCTCGCCCTTATAATATAGATAAACAAAGAAGGGGGAATCTTTTGGACAGCTGCATTAACAGACACTTCAACTGTGCAATGTTCTACCTACAGCAGGAATAGTTATGACAGAGTGTAATGTGATCTATGGGCACACAAACGTCAAAGCAAAAAAGTACCTCAGTCTGATATGAGAACCAGCTGTTTGCTGACTTTTGTACTTACTTGGCCTTCTACGTCAGCTGTATATATATATTTATTTTGTGATTTTCCCCTGCTCCAGCTCTCTCATGCCCTGTGTTACCCTCTCAGAGTATGGGCCTCCCAAATCAACTGCCATGCCCTTGCGGCAAACATATTCTGGGAAGCAGAGAGGGAATCTTTGTCTAAACGCAGGCTGCGGCTGGGTGTAGGCCAATGTACAGAAATGCCTGTCTGGCCATGTGCATCCAAACTGTAGGTTGAGGACTTCATATAGAAATACTGCATTTATTTTTTGCAGAATTTCAGTTTCTTTGGTTTTAGTGTTTTTTATGCTTTTTTTTTTTTTCTGATTTTCTCTGCGCCAGGGTCTGGCACCACCCTGAACGGGTTCATTTTCACAAACCCCCTCACTACATTATCCTGCTTCTTACACAGCTACCAACTTAAAAAAAACAGTAATTTGACAAATTATTAATTTGAAATTTAATATTAGAAAATGGTTTAAACCAAGTTATTGGTTTAAAAATTATTTTATTGCTCCTTGAGACTTGAGATCAGAACTGAGCCCATAGCAACCTTCTGTTACTCAGAAGTAAAAGACTTTGCCATAATTAACCAATCAGAAGTGAGAATAATCATGAGGTCGCTCAGTTACATTGGACGTTGTTCATAGCAGTTGTTGTTCACATTCACTTTTATGTTCCAGGTGAGCAATTCTTGTTGGACTGAATGGGCGCCATCTTTCCATTCGATATCCAGTTCTAGCTGGAGCTTGTCCGCAACAAATTTTGCATACTACTGGACCCATCAGCCTAAAATATTTTGTGCACATTTATGAATGTATGCTCGAGGACCTATTTCGACTGCTGACTCCTCACTCCTGTTTACAACTGCTGCAACTGCAACAAGTCTTTCTTACTAGCAGAGTTGGGGAGTAACTAGTTACATGTAGCTTGTTAAATATGATTCAATTAAATGTAATTGTAGTCCATTACAGTTACTGAGAAAAAAAAAAAAGTTACTAGAAGGGGTCATATCTGAACGTTCCTTTGGTTTGCCTGGTGTAGATCTGCACTCTCCTACTTTTTGGGTTAAGAAAACTTCCAGCTAAAGCCTGGCCAACTTTGTGTTGAGTGTGAAACAGGAAAATTATGGGATAGAGAGACATAGACTCATGAAACATTATACTCCAGAACTCTTTGACTACATAATAACGACAACAACTTTTCTCACCTTTTTTCTCTCAAGTGGACTACTAGGTCTACAGGATCCAGTTGGTGACCTTAACAAAGTCAACTGCACCTCATAAATTGTTTGTATTTTCAAAGAGAGGAAGGTGTTTTGGAGGACGGCTTTATCTCATGGTGGATTTCAGTCAGCTCAGCACTTGAAGATAGCACATCCATTTAAGTTGCTGTCACTCTCAGGTCAAGATCTGGACTTAACCTCATGATCTTGTAAATTTGTGGTATGCGCCACAGCCAGCTGCACAACGGAGCAGCCCTGCCCTAAAGTGTGTTTATGTCCGGTAATCCGCCCTGTTCTGTTTTCACTCCAGCTCCGACTCTGCCGCTATCCTAATTCGTGGAACTGTGTTGATCAATAAGACTGTTTAGACATGAGAGAGGAATGGCTGCTGCTGCCGGCCGGGGAATGTCTCACAGAGCTGTATTAGCAGACAAGGGGCTCCTGTTAGCTTTTCACAAGTCATTCCAAGCACTTTTCCTTGAGCGCTGATTGGCTGATTTACCTGTGCCAGTGTCTGTCTTTGTTACCCCATTATTAGCCAGTGTGTTTGCTCGGTGTTTTACAGTAAATCACCGTGGGAAGCCAGGGCCTTTGCTGCGGGTGTTGTTCGGAAGATTTCATGGCTTGTCTTGATGTTTTGCTGTGTCTCCTGGGGACACATAGGGCTGATCCCCCCGTGCTTTTTTGTCTCGGGCGTGTTACCCGACCCCACAACTCTGCCTGCCCCCTCCTTTGCTCCAGAGATATTTTTCAGGACTGGTGCATGGAGTGGTGCCAACTCAAATAGAGACCTGCCAGTGTGCCCTTTGTCTGCTCTGACACCGGCTGGAGTGGCGTTTTTCACCGACAGCCAGCATACGGGCTCCTGGAAGCGCACAGACAGACAGGCAGGCTGAGTCTAAACTGTTAGCTCAGGCTGCTCTGTTTGCACATGCCTGGCGTTGATAGGCATGTCACCATGGGAACGACCAGGGGAGCCAGGCCGTTGCTCGCCAATACTTAGAAGAAAAATGGAGATGATAAACTAGCAAAGTGTCAAGTGAGATAGCAGTGTGATGAGAGCCTATCTGGACTAACTGTTCTGATCTGCCATTTTTTAAAGCCACGTGGACGCTTTACCTGATTGTTTTTTATTTTTATTTTGTTTTCCATTTGGACTTCCAACAAAAATGTGGCTGTCGTTCCCGTCCCCACCTTTTACAGATTATGTAATTTTAGTTTTCTGGCTCAGTACCTTTAGAGAAGGGCTTTAGGTCTTAGTTTGGGTCCATCTGTGGAGCAGACGTGTGTGAAGTAGAATGATGTCAGCATTAACTTCAAACAGGCCGTGTGACCCCGACCTCAGAGAAACACTGTGATAAGTGACTGCAACTGTCCATCTGTTAAGTATAGTGGAAGTCGAGTACATCTGAAAGGATCAGAAAGTAAACGTGATTGATTTTTTTTTTTTTTTTTTAGATAAAAACAAATGGCATAAGATCCCCAACCTGCACATGAACATACTTTTACATTCATTCATATCTGTTGGTGGGAGAACAAAAAGGAACAAAAAAGTTAAAAGTTAAAGTGATTAAATTTTTTCTTTTAAGATAGCATTACTGGTCAAATGCACATTAGAAAGTGATGATGAGCCATATCCTGATTGGTTGTATCCTGGTGTTTATTCCGGGATTAGAGATTTGTTTTCTTAAGTTTATTACAGTACAAGCAGATGGGTCAGGATCACACTCTCGATGTGTGGACGGATTGTAACGTAACCTAAAAAATTAGACTTTCCAGTTGCCTTTTCTCAGTTGCCCATAACAGTCTGTGTACTGTTTTCACTGAACAAAAAATACCATAAACCCCTGGCTTTTATCTTCAGTGGGAAAGGGCACAATCGGCATTCATTCTCGGGTCAAATGACACTGTATTGGTCATGGGTATTTCTCGGCTCCAGCTCCAGTCGGCAGGCATGGAAACATTACACCTGGGTGAATGTGCAAATTTTTGTCCCTTTTGCAGCGTAGGCGATGAAATCTTGTTACCTTCGATGGTAACTTCTGTGTTATTTCAGCCACTCCATTCCATTCATCTCTGTTCAAGCAGTGCTAGAACATTGTTACAAATTACTTGGCGTTGAGAGAGACTGAATTAAAAGATACAAAAAAGTAGTTTAACTGCTTTAAAAACTTGCGTGTATAAGCAAATTTTCATGTAAAATGGGGTTATGTAAAGTACTTGGGAAGTTTATCTGGGAAAATCCAAAGGATGTGATGTTTATGTGTGCTCTTGAGTTCCTTGCTTCTCTTCAGCTCCCCTACAGCGCCATCAGTATGCAACACTAGCTGATGTTAGCTTGGAAATGGAGTCCGCTACTATCTTTTTATTATTATTCAACATTTTCTGGTAGCAAATGCTTATTAATTACCAGATTTACATCTCTGTTTAAAAGCTAATCCAAAGCGAATATGAAAATGAGCTCTCATTGCCCCTCTTGTCTGTTGGATCTGCTGTAATTTTCTACCAAATTACCACATTGTGTTTGGCCTAGTCCAGACTGGCAGTTCTCATTTTCGTGATGGTATTTAGACATCTCGATCCCTTAGAAAACATTTATAATAATGTTGACAATGATTAAATTGCACTGATTGATGGTAAGTCATTTAATCCTTGAGCAAACATGTCATGTGGTGTGCGTGCATGTTGGAATAGTTTAGGATTTTGCGCATGCCGTCTGGGTTTCATGCAACATTAACACCCGTCTCTCTTGCTGAATTACAGGGGCATCTTCCTGGACACCATCCTGCCACGCTACGATGTGAACGGAGTGCGACCACCCATTGGCCAGAGAACCAGACTGAGCAAAGGGGATATCGCACAGGCACGCAAACTCTACAAATGCTCCAGTAAGACCAAAATGACAGATCCCGTCTGCTATGGGTTTTTTCCGGTCTATTTTTGCCGTGTGTGCAACTCAGCCCTGAGAGAGAGTGTCTGTAGTTTTTCCTCTCTCCCCTCAATGCAGCTCATACTGTGTGGATATAGCCAAGAATCTACTATTGATGTGGCATGGTTCCTTGGCTACAGCGTCCGAGACTCCCAAGCTGGGAGGAGTGTAAACACTACCAAGGGACAGGAAGTTTGTCATCACTCATTCCCAGATAGAAAAGAACAGCTGGTCATGAGAAGACAATGACTAAAACGTTTGTCGGGAACTACGCTCATGTTCGCACATTGCAGCGTGTTCAATGTAAACTGTGAGGCTATACACTGAGGAGCTTATATAAGCCTGGTTCTTCTCCGACCCGCTCACTTTGTTTATGCTTTCCAGAGAGGAGACGAGGATTTAACGCTGCTGTAAACAGAATTTATAGCATTAACAGATGTACAGTGAGGGCAGCCTTCTGCTGAATAGATTTGATGTCAGACAGTTAATTGTAGGTCAGGTCAGGATAGCTGAGCTGTCAGCCTCACATTAAAGCTCAATGAATAAACATAGAGATGGTCACCAGAGCTGCAGCAGCCGGTGTGGTTTTAATGTAGAACTGGCGTCTTAAAGGGATGGTTTGGATTATTTGAAGTGGGTTTGTATGAGGTACTTAGAGATAGTCGGTGCATTACCTTCAGTGTATAGCGGTCGGCACGCCCCAGGTTTGGAGAAGCAGAGTACCAGCACGCAAGCTAAGCAATGTACAGCTGTGGACGGGGTCAGCAGCAAACCATATTTTAGCCGCCTAAAAAAGGCCCAACTAAAACAATCAGTATCAGTTTAAGTGTACACTATATTTAGAATATTTTCACAACTTAACCTTGCTGTCAGACAACCTTTTCCAATGGGAAATTGCCATTATATTAGTCATATATTGCTCTCTCTTGCTCAACCAGACTCCATTGGTAAAATCAGACATTTTACCTTGTAGAACAAAGGAGTTGCTGGTCCTCCACTGCTATGATCCGTTAGTTTGTTTGTGTTGTTGTGTGCCTTTGGTGTTTAAAAGGTTAGTTTGGATTCACCAAATGCCAGTGGAGTCTGGTTGAGCAAGAGCAATATCTCCTAGCAAACGTGAGATGCTGCAGACGTGATGTGCAAATCAGATTCAGTATCTGGATGTCTGACCAGGAGATTTCTGGATCTGTGGATTAAATATTTTTTAATTTGTGATTAAACAAATAAATAATATGTACAATTTATAAACAACATATTTATGGCTGTTATTGGATAGAGAGAGCACAAGAGAAAGAGTTTTAAGTGCTAAATTGAGGATAACTTGGTAGTCAGCATTGGACATTCAGAAGACATCCTAAAAAGGCATAAAAACTTTTTTTGCAGCTCCTCAGGAGATGTCTTTTTAACCTACAACAAACATTCAAAAGATGTCTTTTGGATGCATCTTTGCTCAGTGGGTTGGTTGGAAAAGGCTGTCTGGCGGCAAGGTTTAAAAGGTGAAAATAGTCTAAATGTAATGTACCAAACTGTAGCATCTACTGTAGGTAATACACTGACTAATGTACATACCTCATACGACCCCACATCAAATCATACAAACAATCCTTTTAATTGAACCTACAGTACATGTGTCTGCATTCTGTCTCGTGAGGAAGAAAGACTGGATGATGTGACGCACATTGTGGGGGGATGAGGTAGTGAGCCTCCACATGTTCTTGGAAAAAAGAATCCTTAAAGAGCCACGGATCTCCCATTCATGCAGCATTCCTGGGAGTTTTTGTCATCCTCCGGTGTGTGCCCGAGTGCTTGTTAATGGTTTAGTATTGGCAAACCTCTGCCAAGCATTATTACACACACACACACACACACACAGACACACTCGTGGCTCAGAGCTGCTCGCTTTTATTGCTTACACACAAACCTCGAGGGAGGCAGTGAACTCAAACAGTCGAGGGAGATGTTTTCCTTACTCGTGCTAAAAGCAGCCTAAGGTAAAGATAACACAGAGGTAATAATGAATGCATGCACAGTTCTCGAGATGGACAACTGAAGATACGATCTACTCTCTAAAATTTCCTCTCTGTCTTAATTAAACACATCTTTCCCCCACTTGGCGTGAGCCTCCCTCAGCCGCTCCATGAGGCTGTGTATTGTGTTTGGAATCAGTCCTTGCACACTTGCACACTTAGTTTTGCCAGTCAAACTAAGGGTGGTTTTTCACTGGCAACACGTACATAATGCATCACATCCTCCAGAGGGCTGGGTTATTTATAGTGGGCCAGGTTTATTTTCAGAGGATGCTCAGAGAAAGTGTCTCACACTCTCTATTCCTTTGTGTGATCATCATCTGGAGTAGCTGGGGGGAGGGGAGGGGGGGTGAGGCATGGGGTTGTGGGTGAATATTATCAGCAGATGTGCCTTTGAACATAAAAGAGCTGCCCTTTACTTCACATTCGGTTTTATAATTCCAGCATCAAGCATCTGTCTCTGCAGCGAGGTTTCAGGGGATTTACTTCAGAGCTGATGTCTGTAGAGCTTGAATTAGTGGCTTAGGTGTTTTCAGGCAGAGACTAATTTGCTGTGCATCATGCTCACGGCTCAGGCCTTACGTGCGACTGTGTGTGTGCGTTTGTTTCTGTGAACAGGATGCGGGGACAGTCTGCAGGACAGCAGCGGCAACTTCTCGTCTCCTGGCTTCCCAAACGGATACTCAGCCTACATGCACTGCATCTGGAGAATATCAGTCACACCAGGGGAAAAGGTATGAGCACATGGAAAGTGACAGGTCAGCTTTATAACAAGCTTCACGGACTGTTTATGCTCATATGGTGTCTCTGTTATTCTTATTCATGTGAACATTAGCAGTGTGTGACCTTTGGCCTGAACGGTGTCAGTAATCACTCTCTCTTGATTTTTAAGATCATCCTCAACTTCACCTCCATGGACCTGTACAGGAGTCACTTGTGTTGGTATGACCACGTGGAAATCCGAGATGGATACTGGAGGAAGGCGCCACTCAAGGGTCAGTTTATTTTTCCACCAAAAGAAAAACAAAAATCAACAAACAGACACGACAAAGTATAACAAAATAAAATAAATGGACCGCCAGCTCACAGAAAAAGTGCACATATGCGTGTCAATCCGGACGATGACTGAAATATCCACAAGTGGACTGAGTCCACGGGCCGAGGACCAAATGAGGTTGAGAAAGTTCCAGGACGAGGCCAGAAAACTGAAAGCCTGGCAAATCAAAGCACAATTAGGGTCATTGTAGGTAGGTCAGGAAAAAAAAAAAAAACACAACCAGGGGTGGGGGATAATATTACGAGACAAAACTCTGCATTTCCAAGATTAAAGTGGTAAATTTACAGGAAAAAAAGCTCACAAATTCAGAAGATAAAAACTTGATTGTTCTCTGAAATTATAAAGTTATACATCTTTGAGAAAAAAATGAGTAATTCTCAGATTAAAGTCATAAATTTACAAGAAAAAGACTTACAACAATATGAGGAAGTTTTAAACTACATCCGACATCATCGGGTGCAACAGATCATCAAATAAATCAATCCTCAAGTATTTCCTAATTGCACAATCAGATTACAAAGTATAATTTGATTAGGTTATTCACTACAGGCATATTACACAGCAGGTAGTGGCGTCTGTCATCTAATGAGGTTGATTCAACCTCGCAATTTAATATTTATGACTTTATAATCTCAGAATATAATTTTTGTTTTCTTGTAAATTTACCACTTTAAGATTGGAAATTTTGTTTTTTTTCAGATTATTGCCCCCCCTTTGTTGGATCCATTTTTTTAACCTACAATGGTCCTAATACGCTGTTGCACAGAACAGTGCAGTACAACGCAGTGTGATACAGTTACTTCCCAGGTTGACACTTCTCCCTCTTAATATATTCAAGTAACCCAGTATCACGGAGAGACTGTACCTAATGATTCATTTTATTATTGATGAAGCTGATGATTATTTTCCTCAATTAATTCACAACAAACAAGTGACATCTCCAGCTGTCTTCTTTTATCTTTCCAATAGTCCAAAACTCAAAGATATTCAATTAACTATCAAAAGAGAACCAGATTTATTGCTGAATTTGTTTCAGGGGTATTGATACCTGGGCTGACGGTATTTACGGCTAAACATGGGCTTTATGTGTGTTTAAATATAAGAACGTGTACATTATGTATAGAAACTATAGGGTTAAGGTGGAGTTTTGATGTGTGAAAAGTTTGCCAAAGTGTGCACATCCAACCGTGATAAATATGAGGTGCTGGACAGAATTATATATCAAAAAAGGAAAAAAGAATCCACGCACTAGATAACGCTCCCATGAACATTTTTTTTAATAGACCACTATGTGACGGTTTGTGCACATGCCCTTCTCTTCAGACAGAAACAAATTCTGAGACACACCTGTCCAAGAGGTCACCTAACATGTCATGTGATAAAAAGAAAAAAATACATAACATATAAGAAACAATGCAAGTGCAATAAATATAATGAGACCCTGTAAGTATGACTCATGTGAACATTATATTCTAAACCACTTAAATATACTGTAACAGAATCACCAGGTGAAAAAACATTTTGTAGCATATTTAGAGAAGAATCAGGTTGAAAACCTCTCACAATACCAAGATCTTAATGAGAGCAACCAGAATATCACATGATTAGAGCACCAGGTATGAACCATCATAATGAATAATCAAGAAGAAAACAGAAGAAGGATCATGTAACTGACTCCGATTCTGTATGTGTTGAGATGTTAGTCTTTGAAGAGTAAAAAAAAAGAAGCTTTTTTTGGCCTCAGTCTGTGTGCTGCAGTGTTTTCTGGATAAGTCCTCCAAAAAATTTTTCCTGTGAAAGACTACCGCGCCCTTGAGAGCACCGGACAGGCCTGCAGTCCTTGTTAGTCGGCTGAAGTGCGCTTCACCTCCTTTCTTCAGGATAACCTAACCTAACCGAAATTCAGAGGCACCTCTGGTCATCTAAAAAGGTGGTAATACTGAATGGCAATAAAAACAATACCACAGCAATCGGAGCAAAAAGAAGAGGTATATAACCCACAAGCTGAGGATCAGAGCAATCATGAAAAACACAATGCATATCATAAACCATACGCAAAGAGTTTTCAGCTAACTTGCACACACAGTATATGCATTTAGCAAACATAAAATGCTAAAATAAGGATTGAGATTGTAGGAGTAATTCTTGTCTATTTTTGTATTTGAACACTTCCTCTCTTATCCTCTCACAGTGTGTTTAGTTTCTATGAAGTAAAGAGCTGTGTAAAGGTATTTCAGAGCTATGGCAGGTGTCTTGATGATCAAATCTTGTTTTTTTGTGCGTGTGTCTTCACCTGTGACCCAGGTCGTTTCTGTGGTGATAAGCTGCCCGAGCCAATCATCTCCACTGACAGCCGACTGTGGATTGAGTTCCGCAGCAGCAGTAACTGGGTGGGAAAAGGTTTCTCCGCTGTTTATGAGGGTAAGCACCCATTCGCCGACCTCCCTGAACCCCATTCCAGCACGTCGTTCAGCTGACTGAACGCATGGCCAGTCACACATCCAACAATGTGCCTAGAAGCTGCAGTAATATCCACAGTTTTTGGCTCCCCCACTGCTGATGTGTCAGGCACTTTACGCTGCATTAATCAGATTTTGGCCGGCCCTCACATTCAGCTCCATTGTTTCCAGACCGTGCAAAGGGATGATGGTGTGTGTGTGTGTGCGTGTGTGCGTGTGTGTGCGTGTCGAGGGGAACCGGTGGTGGAGGCATTTCAGCTAATCCACATTGCGTAAATCAGAGCAGCGAGCACACGTTTCCTGTTTTTTTTTTTCAGAGGCATGTGCTGATGATATTGCTATCAAGGGAGCTCAGTATTATTTTTATTGTTTTTACTGTCACATGCAGCCATCTGTGGAGGGGAGGTGAAGAAAGACAACGGCCAGATTCAGTCTCCCAATTACCCTGATGACTACAGGCCCAACAAAGTGTGTGTGTGGAAGATTACTGTAGCTCAAGGCTACCATGTAGGCCTTACCTTCCAGTCCTTTGAGGTAAGAAAACAGTCCTTTTTCAGTTATTAAGTCAAAGTCCAGTCAAAAGTCAAAGTTATGTTTGCTTTTCTTTTTTATTATTTTTTTTTATTTTGTCAAGGTACTGAAAAAAGCAACACAAGGCTTGTCATATTTGTGACATTTATCAAAGCTCTGTGCACTTTTATATTTTATAATTTTGTGCTTGCTGTTTTGAATGAGTTTGAGCTCCAAAAGATTTGTTTCTTTGTTAAAAACCCCTAGGTGTACTTGCTCATTTACACATAACACATATTTTGTTAGAATTTCTGTAATCCTGAGGCTTTTTGGTAACACCCTGAACAGAGTGTGGTTTTATTCTCACCAGAATAAGTTGCCTTTGATTTATAATGAATTGAAAAATTGAACTATTTGCAATTTTCTCTTGCTTACACAATTTCTCTGTCATCCAATTCTGCATTTAATGTGATTTTAGTGTTGTAACACGTGACATCTGATGCACGTCTGTCCATCCTGGGAGAGAGATCTCTCCTCTGTGGTTCTCCCTGACGTTTCTTTCATTTCTTTCTTGTTGAAAGGTTGTTTCTTTTTTGTTTTCCTCACTCTTTCAAGGTTCTACAAGGCATTGTAAAGCTCCCTGAGGCAAACTGTGTTTTGTGATATTGGGCTATATAAATACAATTTAACTTAACCTCAAACCCTTTAATGTTCCTCAGATTGAAAGACATGACAGTTGTGCCTATGACTACCTGGAGGTACGCGATGGAAACTCTGAAAACAGTCCCCTGCTGGGCCGCTTCTGCGGCTACGACAAACCAGATGACATCAAAACCAGCTCCAACCAGCTGTGGATGAAATTTGTTTCAGATGGCTCTGTCAACAAGGCTGGCTTTGCTGCCAACTTCTTCAAAGGTGAGAGGTTAAGGGCTGTAAACTTTTATCTGATGTGTTCCTGGAATAACTCTTTGAAAGCAATAAGACAGCTGAATATGTTTATTGGAGATATTTTCATTTCACTTGCAGCGCCGGGTTCTGTGCGACCCTCTCTGCCTGGCCCTGCTGTTGTTTTGGAGGGTTTCTCTTGTAAGCCACCGAGCCAGGGGGCCAGCTAAAAGGGTCCTAACATATCTTTGTGTTTTCAGAGATGGATGAGTGCTCCAAGCCGGACAACGGTCGCTGTGAGCAACGCTGTGTCAACACACTAGGCAGCTACAAGTGTGCCTGTGACCCAGGCTATGAGCTGGCTGCTGACAAGCGCAGCTGTGAGGGTAAGTACAGGGAGAGAAGTCACCAGCTCTGCTCAACATGTAATTTACATGCTAAAGCACTTTACACAGTTAGCCAGCCAAATACAATAAGTACAGTCATCCCTGAAAGCTATAAAAGATGCCAACAGTGATACTTGTGCTGGCCGGGCACTATCGTTTAAAGATTTGAGTCATAACAATGCAAACGTTATTTTTATCTCAAATTATATGTTTTTGTTGTTTAAGACCTAACTACTAGTAAACAAGCTGTCTGTACAATATATTGTTAAGCACTTACTGTCCTCCCCTAGAGAAAGTCCACTATTACTGCAGGTTTTTCGCTATGGTGGATAATATGGAGCCATAAAAATAAAAGACAAACAAATGAAATTGAAACAACAGTGTGAAAAGAAAGGCTGAATACAGTTCCGTTATATGCATCCATCGGCACATGAACAGTATAACATACTCACACCAACATTGCAGTCAGCTCTGCTCAGTGGTGGAAGAAGTATTTAGATCCTTTACTGTGGCAGGTAGTTTATTTTTGGTGTCACTGGGCAAAAATTCCATAATAACATTTCAGCGTACTGTGATTCAAGTGGGGTTTTTCAGGCTTTAGAAGCTCTAGCATGTGATGGGAGACTTTTGCCAATCACAGGTTGTTAAGATGGGTAACTGTTGCGTCTCATTCCCAGGTCGTCAAATACTGATGATTTGGTTTGGTGGCTCCTAACTTGAGTTGTAATAATTAGTTGATTTATTAGTTGTCAACTGTTACATTAATCTCCAACTATTTTCATAATTGACTAATTGTTTTGAGTCATTTTTTTCAGAAATTCTGATACTTAGCTTCTCAAATGTGAACATTTTCTGGTTTCTTTAGTATCCTATGAGAGTAAACTGAATATCTATAGGTTTGCGGACAAAACCAGACATTTGAGGACCCTGTCTTGAGCTTTAGGAAACACTGATCAACATTTTCTGACATTTTATGGACTAAACAACTAGTCGATTAATCGATAATGAAAATAATCAGTAGTTGCAGCCCTACACCCAAACGGAAAGTGTTCATATTTGGTAACCTGGGAATGAGACTCAACAACAAACTATTTTTCTTCAGAATTGCTCACTGCACCTTTAAGTAAAAGTATTAAATTCACACTGTGAAAATGCTCCACTACAGGTTGAGGTCTTGCATTCGAAAACTTTATTTAAGTAAAAGTACGTAGGTTTTATCAGTAGACTGTACTCAAAGTATGAAAAATAAAAGTACTCATTGTGCAGAAAAATGATCCCTATTATTAATGCCCTGTACGCAACAAGGTTACATACAGGACCACATACCAGAATATCAATGAAATAAAGAATTAAATAACAATAATGGAGCTGTATGGCAGAGAAAATGAAGGATAAATACATGAAAGCAGTTAAGGAAGAAATACAACAGTTAAGGAAGAAATTCAACGATTATTAGATGCAAGTTAGTTTAAAAAAATGTCTGAAAATGAAGAGAGAAACTGGTGCATTACACATAAAAATAGCTTGTACTGTACTGCACTTGTACCTTCTTCCAGTCCAGCATTTCACTAGTGTCCACGTGTAATAACCCGACAATTCTTGTATCAACACGACATCTATTGTAGTTGTTGGTAAGGATCAACACTACATATAATTTTAACTAAAAATAGGCAGGTGAGGGAATGGCTAACACCAGTTGTTGCAGCATGTTGTGTATTGCGTAACTGATACAAAGCTCCCAGAGTCCCCACAGGCAGGTCAGGCAGTAATCGGGTTTATTCAGGACACAGAGAGGATATGTCAGAGGACTTTCATTTTATGGTTTGCAACGTAACACGTGTTACATCGCCTGTTGAAACATTTGGCGATATAATTTGTTTTCTGTCTGCACATCTGTATGAAGCTAACTTTTTGTCCTTGTCTCTTCCGATTTTGATATTTTCTGTCCAGCTGCCTGTGGAGGCTTCATCACCAAGCTGAACGGGTCGATCACCAGCCCCGGTTGGCCCAGAGAGTACCCCCCGAACAAGAACTGCATCTGGCAGCTGGTTGCCCCCACGCAGTACCGCATCACTCTGCTCTTTGACGTCTTCGAGACTGAGGGCAATGACGTGAGCACTGGGGTTATTATGAATCGGCACGGGGTGGGTTTGTTCTGTTTTCTCCCTGTCATTGCACCACATCTGTCCACCTTCACAGCAAACAAAGCCCTCCTCTCCTCCTCATGTTTCAAAATTAAAAGCAAATAAAATGGCCCAGCGTCTTCTTCACATGCTCTGTTTCTCTGCTCAGGTTTGTAAGTACGACTACGTGGAGGTGCGCAGTGGGCTCTCAGCTGACTCAAGGCTGCATGGGAAGTTCTGTGGAGCGGAGAAACCAGAAGCTATTACCTCCCAGTACAACAACATGCGCATTGAGTTCAAATCAGACAACACAGTGTCCAAAAAGGGCTTTAAAGCACAGTTCTTCTCAGGTGAGTCCTCTTCCTCTGCTTGTGATGTGCACATCATCTTTTCGTTCAGTCACTTTAAGCTGCTATCTGTCGGTCTTGAAAGGAAACAGTCACCAAGGTTGTGTCCTCTGTGCTTCCTCAGACAAAGATGAGTGCTCTAAGGAGAACGGTGGCTGTCAACACGAGTGTGTCAACACCTTTGGGAGCTACAGCTGCCAGTGCAGGAGTGGCTTTGTGCTGCATGAGAACAAACATGATTGTAAAGAAGGTATTTCATCTCACGTTCTTTGTCTCTATGAACTGGTTGCACATTTATTTTTGTTCCTGACTTTACTTTTTTGCAATTAGAGCTGCGATTAGGGTCGAAGAGCAAATGCTTACTTGTGTCAGAAATAGGGATGCTGATAATACCTGGAGATACCTGAATTAGGATATCTCCAGGTAACGTAACATAACGGAACAAATTTGCAGTGTTACAGCCGCAAAGTGGATAAAAAAATAGAAGCATCAATAAAAACAGTAAATAGTAAAGAAGCAAATGTAAACAAAAGGAAATATAAAACGTAGGAACAATATAGACAAGGTGAAAAAGACAATAATATATATGATGTAAACAAGAAACAGACTCAACAGTTGAATTTACACCATTTGCACACAAGAAATATTGATATTGCACAGCTGACATGAGATGATCGATAGGACAAACAAAAAAGAACACCGAGAACTGTCCCTAGTAACCTTGATCTGTGATGGGCAGATTTTGCCTGTTAGAACCATAGCAGTGGGATTGAGGAACATAAATCAGTGAAAAAAAAAAAAGTTCCCCAAGCCCCATGCGTCCTAGAACCTCCCTCAAACACTGCTGCTCTAAAACAGTCAAGTGTTCTCTGCATGTAATGACAGAACCACAGCTGGAGTGGCAATATTTGAGGAGGTCCCCGCGGAGTCAACGCCGCATGTTACCAGCAGCCAGACAGGTTTTCATAAAACGTGTCTGATTGTGGTGAACTAGGGAAGTTTAGTTTAGATAGGCACACAAAAATGACAAAGATGACAAATAATATACGTGCAGCGAGACGCAAAAAACCCAGAGGGCTTATTTGAAGCCTCTAGCCTAGATAAAAATTTCACAAAGTTATTAAGAACACAAAATACCGAAAAATACAAAACAATACAGAAAATAATACAAGTGATGACAAACTAATAATAGCAAAATATGTATGACAGCAACTATAATAATAAAAACAGCAATAATGATGTGTAATTGACCTCTGAGCAATAGTAAAAATATTTATCACTATGAGTAAAACAAATAAAACCTGTACAACAATACATGGGAAAAGCAGTTACAAAACAGCAGTTAAATGCTTTTTTAATCATCTTTTGTAACATTTTATCGAGGAACAGCTTTTTACCAGATGGAAAAATTCATTTCTCTATGTGGTACCCCTAAATCTTATCAAAAATTGACCTCTGCCATGGTAAGAGGGCTGCAGTTGATGGGCAAGTACCTTTGCAAAGACGCACTTTACATCTGAGGTCAATAAAGATGGAAGGATGATGTGCACAATCCAAGGGATCTTTATCTTTCTTCAGCAGTACAAATTCAAAGACAAATAGACGCCAAACAGAAAATAAAACTGTCTTATTTTACCTGGTGAATGTGTACATTTTGAAAAGCATTGTATTTCACACCTGCATCTGCCAGTGGGCATAGTAGGCATAATAATGTGTTAATTCCACTACAGCAGAGACATTATGTTCTCTGCTATTAGGTGCAAAAAAACAAAAAACAAAAAAACAAACGTGCAATAATCAGTATCAGTATGTTGACATATCTGATATCATGCATCCCCAGTCAGAAACAGAAACAGTTTGTGTGGAGTCATAATTGTTGGACTGTTCCATATTAGCATGATATGGAGGTCTGTGTTGACTCAGTGATGTCGTTTTACAGCTGGCTGCGATCACACTGTGAATAGTGTGAGCGGTACCATCACCAGCCCCAACTGGCCGGATAAATACCCCAGCAAGAAGGCATGCACCTGGGCCCTCACCACCACTCCAGGCCACCGAATCAAAATCGTATGTGTTGCCTCCTGCTGCTCTCTGTGTAATTTCACTTGTCAATCATGGTATTTATTTGTGTGTGGCTCGTTGTGTAATTGAATTGCTAAATCCATTGGGGACATCTGTGTTTACTGTGCTGATGTCAGACGCTGTTATGCCGTTCCCAATGATGATGTGTGGCTCCCCCTTCTGTTATTATCTGCATTTTTGTCTGCTGTCACTGACATGCAGTAGATTATTTAAAAAAAAAAAAAATTGCAATCATTTATAATGTCAAAGCATGTCATGCATGTCTTCATTTCAAAATAAGAAAAGCAAAAAATAGAGGACACATTTTCTAGAAATAACACACTTCACTGTTAAGATAAAGTCAGTTGATTGATCTCATAAATTTCTATTTATAGCAACACGCTCATCATTTTGTTGTTTTGGCAGGCCTTCAATGAGATCGACATGGAGGCCCACCTGGAGTGTGCTTATGACCACATTGAGCTTTACGACGGGCGAGATGGAAAAGCTCCCAGTCTGGGACGCTTCTGTGGCACCAAGAAACCCCCGCCCATCACGTCTAGTGGCAACAAGCTGTTCATTCGCTTCTTCTCCGATAACTCTGTGCAGAAGAAAGGCTTCGAGGCTTCACATACAGCAGGTAAGAATAGACGCTCAATTTCTCTTCCTTGTGAGGAAAAAAACACAATATCAGATATTAAAATGTCTTAAAGACACATTTACTACTAAAAGGCCTTAAAACCTATTAAATAATCTTAAATTCTGTTTAAATATTTATCTATTTAATGCTGTAAGCGTGGTCTAAAATTCACTCCAAGTGCAGAATGCCTGTACATTTAATCTTTGGTGAGCTGAATTCGAATGCCTCTGTTATCCTGTTATAGTCTAAATGGCTAGAGGAGCTAGTTAGCTAACCTGCAATCACCTCAGTTTCTGTGGGTTTACTTTCTCCATAATTTTAACTCTCCTCTAGTGCTTCTGTTTAACCGTTAATCTCCAGCATTGCAGAGCAAGTCTCACTCATGTCATTGCAGACGTCAACTTGAACTGGTGATTTGTAGTCTGACTCACTGGACGTGCTTTGCGGGTATAAGCCTGCCATTGGACAACTTGTTTCATTTAGAAATCAGACTTGATTCATCGTGACAAAGGCTGTCTGTAGGCTAAATGAGACAGGATTAGCGTTTATCTGTTTATTCAGAAGTAATGTATAAACTATAAAACAGGGAACTACAATAATAATACAGAGGTGTCAATGATTTTCACCGCAAAAATTGGGAACGTTACCTTGACATAGCCTCATTTCAGACTCTGGTTGTAAGACAGTTACAGTTGTAGTGATTCATTTTATTAAGGGTTTGGCAGCTGTGGTCGAAGAGGCTGAATGGAAGGAGTGGTGTTAGTGATGGTGAATCAGAGAAATAAAGCATTTTGTGATTCTTTCACAGTGGTTATGTTCAAAGCACAAATAAACACCGCCCAACCCACCACAAAGCAGCACAACCCCGTGTTAAATTTATTTATTTAAGCTTGCTACAAGTTTTTAGCTGTTTCTGAAACAGTCTCGGTTTATTACTGAAAACTTTATACGATCTGCATAAGCAAACAAGAAGACTGGTTATTTCTGTATAGTTTACGTTAATGCCACCGGGTCAGATTCTCCTTGAAATCCGAATGAAACAAGCCTGTGTTTACATTTTCCCAGGAAAAGTTACAATTAGTAGTACGTTAGCCAGTTAAAAAGAAGCAAGAGGAGATGTTTATTTAGATAATTCTATTTTTTAACATTATATTTTGTGGTTTCAGCGGTGGAAAAACTTCCGCTTTCATACACAGGAGCCTCCAAAACAAACAAATATGAACGTTTGAAGAAGCTTTAACTGAACAGTGGCATTAAAAAGCCCTACTTGTTGAAACCTGCAGAAACCCTGTTCAAGAAGTCTTACATTTAACTTGCCAATACATGAGGACACCCTGATAGTACCTTCAGTAAAATCTCCAAATCTTTATGTTTTGGGGGCATCAAGTTAATTTTAGGTCAGTTTTTCACATATCACTTAACAAAGGTTTTTTGGATGTAAAGGATTTAGTTTTGGCCAAAATTCACCGCCCTGTCTGAGAATGATTATGACTCACATTTAACAACAGAGTGGTTTTGAGACTCCTTTGTATCTGGATGACTGTAAAACCACAAACGAACCGAGACCACAGCAGCTGTACTTGTAGCTTATCAACACTGGTCTCTGCCTACAGGATGTCCAACTCATGGCTTTTATTTTCTCTGTATCTTTTGGATGTCATGTGTGGTCTCATGTAGTGCATGTTTTTGCATTTAAAAAGCCAATAAAAATATCTGAATTAAAAAAAACAAAAAAACTTCCAACTCAACTTTTCTGTTTGCAGAGTGTGGAGGTCGCCTGAAGGCTGAAGTCAAAACCAAGGACCTGTTCTCACATGCCCAGTTTGGGGACAATAACTACCCCGGAGCCTCCGACTGTCAGTGGGTGATCTCAGCGGAGAAAGGCTACGGTGTGGAGCTCATCTTCCAGACCTTTGAGATCGAGGAGGAGGCAGACTGTGGCTACGACTACATGGAGCTCTTCGACGGGGCTGACACCAAGTCTCCACGGCTGGGCCGTTACTGTGGCTCAGGGGTAAGAACATTTTTCTGAATATACAGTACACCAGCAGGAGTGTTCAGACAATTGTTTTGGAATTAGCGCTGCTGTGGAGTAACCTTTGCCAGCAGTTTGTAAAAGGGCGACTTTGTGAACTACCCCGGGGCTTTTGGTTCCATACTCCGGCTTTAATCACTTTGTTAAAGTTGACGCGTTCCTCTTGGGTTTGGGAGTGTTGCTGTGGAGGCGGTTGTAGGTCACCACAAGTCGTCACTCCCCGGGTGCCGATAGCCTATCAGAGTCTCTGGTGTCTGGGTTGTAACTGCGAATTAATCAGCCAATGCTGAGGCTGCAGCCGGAGTCTGGAACAATGAGGCCAGCAGGGAACTGAAACACAAGTTTCCTCAGGTCAGAGAACAGCTTGATCTCATTTACACACTTCAATAATAAGCTCTGGCCTTTTACTCACGCCTGTTCCTATGAATCGTTTGCTGGAGGGGACATAACACCCCCAGAACCCCTGGGGAGCGGCTCCTCAATCAAGTTTCCTTTTATAAAACAGTTCGGAATAAACTGACACAATTCAGTCCAAAGTAGGGTGAAAACTCATTATAGTGCAGGGAGGCTTACTTTTAGCCCAAGGGCTTTTCTCAGTTAAATAGTAGACTGAGTATTGCTGGCTCTACACTAAAAAAAACACAGTCTGCTTTTCTTCTTTATGCGTTTCAAATCCCTTTCCCAATAAACCGAGACTTATGTGCTATTGTAGATATATTATCCATGTTCTGAACAGCACTTTTAATCAACAGTCTGCTGTTTTACAGTTTGCTGCATAAGCTTTGGCTGGTTTGACATCGCTGGCACTTTTCTTTGTCGTAGCCACAGTCCAGCCTCAACCAACTAATTATTTTTCAGTATGATGTTCTGAATTAATATTCATGTGATACCACTATTCTGACAAACAGCCGGGTCAAGTGTTGCATATTTTCTGTGCTCACATAATGCAGTTAATCCCCCAAATTGTCTCACTGGAAACAGTTTGGTTTAAGGATGTCAAAAGTATTGATGTATAGTAATTAACTATACTATTGAAAGTACTGAAGTTTGAAGTGTAACTGCACCCAAGGTGTGCAGGACTACCACTGTAGGGGGCAGGGCGTCATGACTGCATATGGCGCCTTCCATTTACCTCGAAGTATGGAAATTGGACCAAGTGGACCGTGTTCCAATACAAGTCAGAAAAAACTTTTTGAGCTTGATAAGCATGTATTCCACAGTATTTTGTGCACATAAACGGTTTAGCAACGTGTCCACAGACATTACTGTGTGTACAGTTGATCAGTGAGACACAAGTGCTAATAAACGGCTTCACCACTGTTGATGCAGAGCAGCCATGTTGGATTTTGAGGTCACTGGTTGTGAGGTTCCTACAACTTTCCAAGTCGGAAATCCAACTTCAGGGGGAATTCCAGTTGAAACTCCCAACTGGGAACTTGGAAATTCCGATTTCCCAGGACAAATGGAATTACCAATAGTAAATGATGAGACACCGGACCAGAGAGGCAGACTGAACAGCGGTCACTTAACAGTAGTGAGAGCTAATAGTTGGAGCTAATCAACCATAAACAGCTGTCTGTCAGACTCTGTGTCTGCAGAGAAACACAGGAAACAGTCACTAGAAGCTCACTTGTGGCCCTTTTCGAATAAGTTTCTGTGTTGTGGCTAGCTAAGCTAATGCTAGCGGTTCAGAGAGGCTGCTCTCTGCAGTGTGTGTGTCTGTTAAGTGTCAGCACATTGTCACAAGTCATTCTGTTGCGTCTAGTGGAGCCCTTACAGCCGTCAAAAGCACCAAAATTGACAAATAGTAAGTAGAGGGTTAGCAAAAACTAGTGTAAACTCCTGTAAATGATGAGTCTCTATCAGCATTTATTTGGAAATGACAACTAACTCCCACACAAGAGCGAGCTGTGGGAGGTGAGCCACACACTTCTGATTAAAGGGAGTTAACCAGCTTTTTTTTGAGATATATAAAGTTCATGACCTGGCGGCCCACACTAACAGTCGAGTGTGAGCATTTCCCTTGCAAAGCTCAGGATGATTAAAACAGTGAGAAGCGTTTTGAGCCATTTTCAACCCATAAAATGTAGGTTTTTATATCTATAAATAAATATTAACACCAGCACTGATGTGTTTCATTACAGTACAGTAATACAATTCAGTTTACAGCTCAAAAACCTTGTTTAAGTGTGCAGTACCTCACTAAAACATGATCTAAGTGCTCATTCAAGGTCTCACTTCGGTCTTTATTGTCCTGCCTGAACTTTGGCTCGCAAACCAAACAGTATTCAGTGACTTTTTATGTACAGGTTGTTAATTTAAAAAAAAGAAAAAAAGAAAAAAAATCCTATTTTGGACTTGTTTTTCTCTTTTTTTCCATGGTATCAAAAGAGGTATCTTTTTTCCAACTAGCATCGTATCCTAGTTAAAGCCTCAACAACTCTAGTGTGGCTGGCTTTATATTCAAGACAGTAGAAATGTCTGAAGTGCTGTGTAGTAGCCTATATGGTTTTGTTCAGGGAAATAAATGAGCTATGTGGAGAGGCGCACCTGGATCTAATCATCAGAGTATATTTTATCCTCGCTATAGCTGCCAAAGACTTAATCAGTATAAATCTGGAGAGGGCCAGTCCTCGTCCTGGACCCTTAACGTGGCCCCTGGCTGTTACAGAAACAGGCAGTTCTCTGCAGTCAGAAGCCATTCGTCACGGTGGCTGATTTGACTTCAGTTTCAGCATGTGAGAAGTCTTAAGTTTTAATTGAAGTGAGTCAAAGAAGCAGAAAGCGGCAGCAGCATAAATGAACCTGTTGTTTTGTCCCCCCCGACAGCCTCCAGAGGAGATCTACTCGGCCGGCGACTCCATTGTGATCAAGTTCCGCTCTGATGATACAATCAACAAGAAAGGATTCCACGTCCGCTACACCAGCACCAAGTTCCAGGACACACTGCACTCACGCAAGTGACCAGCGGGGGCCGGAAGGGGCCGCGCGGGGCAAAGGGGCAAACGGAGGGGCCCCCAGGGGAGGCGCAAGCCTGACGCTCGGAAACCTTCGGCCACCAAGATGAATCAGACACGACAGAACAGCCGCAAGACCACCAACCGCACCTCAGCTCCTAGGGGCTCTAGCTCCCCCCACAGACTGTGAGGAGTAAAGCCATTCTGCAGTACACCTTGTTTTTACCTTTTTATGGTTAGGATTGGGGTGGGAGGATGAACGTCCACTTTAGGCGGACACTAGGGGAAAATTTATTGACCCAGTCCCCTCCAGATAATTTTTTGTTTCTTTATTTTTTTTTTTTTTAAATCCTGCCTCCTAATGAGAGGCATAAAGGAAAACAGTGGATTCTCAGGACCTGTAGGAAGGCAGGCATCAGCTGGATAGATCCCTGCTTTTGTCGGGCCAGCCCACCACATCCAGGGAGAGGAGAGGAAGAGGAGGAGGAGTATGGGAAGAAGGTCTCCTGCACTCCTCGATAATTGCTCTCCTCTCCTCACACTCTCATCCCTTTGGTTCAAGGATTCCTATCTGTAAGAGGATTAGAAGGACTTGACTTGAGATTTTGATACTGTATGTCAGTCAATTGCATGTAATTACAAGGAGAGAAGGAAAACTGTACAGTGACAACACCAGCATTTGTAATTGGCATTGTCCTGGCAACCAGTGGCAAGATTCTCGTTGTTACCATTAACAAGGAAATTAAGGAAGCAGTTATCTTATTAAAGGACTAATACATGAATTGTGGTCCATGTCTTCTGGTTGGTAATTGCTTGCCTGACGACTGGCTATTACTGTACCTCCATGTATAAAGTAATGTGTATGATCTTTCAAAGGGAACATGTGCTTTTCTCAGCTTGAACCAGTTAGCACTTTACAGTGAATTGTTCCAAAATCATGAGCTTATGAGTTTTTGTGAAATGCAATGCCAGTTCACTTATTTTTTAAATGCATTTTATCTCTCTTATTCTTCATTGTTTTTTTTTTTTTGTTTTTTTTTTTTTGTTTTTTTTCTTTCTTTTTTTTTTTTGTTTTTTTTTTTTAATTGCTCCATTTAGTTCCTCGGGCATACTTGAACATTGTGTGTGCTCTGTGACCACGGGGTAATAAAGATATGACTTATGTTTCAGTGTTGATTTACAGTTCTGATGTAAAATAATTTCTCTCCAGAGAAAATGCCTTTTCTTGGTACAATGAAGTATTTCTCAAGAACCAAATGAGCCTGGGTATTTATTGTTATAGTAATTACATATATATGTAAAAAGGTGGAAAGGTACTGTTGAAATTAGCCCTATAATTGCCTTCTAATGTGTAGCCATTGGTCTATGTTGAATATACTATGTTGCTCACTCATTCCTTTTCTCCATTTATTTCTCACTGAACACCATGAGAATATTGTTGTGTGACAGTCTGACACATCTGTTTGATGTCTGACCTTTGTTCACAATATTAAAGGGATAATTCTGATTTTTTTGAAGTGGCGTTGTAGGAGGCACTTGTCTGTAGTCAGTGTATTACCTACAGTAGATGGTGGTCAGCACCCCTCCCAGCTAAGCAACGTCCTGCTGTGGACAGGGTCAGCGGCAGCAAAACATATTTCAGCCTCTGAAAGAAAGTACAAGCCAAGTATTTTTCTCTCCAAAGCCTTTTTTTTTTTTTTTTTTTAGTATACTGCTTAGTTTCCTACACCAGTAATTCCTGCTGCTTCTCCAATCTGGGGGTGTGCTGACCACCATCGTCTGTAGGTGATTCATTGACTATGGATAAGTACCTCTACAGCCCCACTTGTAAAAATCTCTACTATCCCTTTAACTGATAACTGTAAAGCTGTTTTGTGCCATTTCAGGTGAAGCTGCTGAGTGCAATCCAGGACATGTGAGTAGGAGGAGAAATACAGAACTGAGGACATAAATGTCACACTGGTCTGTGTTTGAAATAAGTTTTCAGAGGATTTTTTTTACTGCCACCCAGCAAACACACACACACACACACACACACAAAAAAAAACAAAGCCAAAATGTAAAAATATCCCTTATTCATTTGATCTGTGATTCACTATTTATAGATGGAGCTTGTTATTTCAGAGGAGGAAAGCTTCTCCTTTTCCACCTTGCTAAATATTCATTCCCCCACATGTAACCTCACTCTGCCTCAATAATTTTTCCATTACTATTCTGTTGTGCTTTTTCATAAAAACACAAGGAGCAGAGCCGTGTTGGTGCACAGAAAACTGCCAGAGTGGCACGACTGAAATTGGCCCTCACTCTACTTAACGCAGTGAAACGTACTGCAAAAATACATGCAGATGCAACGAGACGTAGTCTGGGTGAGACACAGTTTAAAGGGATCGAAAACACATTTCACATTCATGAATGAATGATGAAAATTCATGAAAGGTGCGGGTGTATTAACTTTTTATATGTTTTGTCCAATTTTATATTCAATTATCTAAATAGGTAGGTATTATTTAGATCGGAGGTTCTTTTTGTCTCAGCCAAGCAACTCTTACAAGATAGAAAATATAGTAGGGACCCCCTCGTGTATGTCCATTGAATAATTTGATGTAGCTTTTTCTACACTTCCTTAATTATATTACCAAACAACTAAAGAAAAATGTATTAAAAAGATATTAGACATGTGCTAAAAAATATGTGTACCATGCCAACACAAAATACCTATAACATACATACAAAATAAAATGTATTAAAAAGATATTACACATGTATTTGAAAACCATTGATTATTCAGCACATTTTGAGTTTGTATAAACTTTACTACATTTATCTGTGTAAGACTGAAATTTGTCCTTTCTCAATGTGGTCAAGTATAAAACTAGTGAACGCATGCTCTTATTTAGATATGGAAGAATTGACAGAAATAAAGGGAAAGTTCACCCCAAAAGCAAAAACACATATTTTTCCTCTGGCCTGTAGTGCTATTTATCTATCTAGAGTAGTTTTGGTGTGAGCTGATGAGTTTTGGAGATATTTGGCTGTAGAGCCTTCTCCCCAATATAATGGAACAAAATGGCGCTCTGCTTGTGGTGCTCAAAGCGCCAAAAATTCATTTGAAATACTCAACATGATTTCTGGAAAGAGACACTGATGTTGAGTTTTTCAAATGCATTTTTTTGTAGCGCTTTGATCACCACAACCCAGTGCCTGTGTCATTATACTTGAGAGAAGGCAGACACCTCTACGGCCCTTATCTCCAAAACTCAGCAACTCACCAGAACAATCTAGATGAATGAGTAGCTCTACAGGCCCAAGGAAAAATATGTATTTTTGATTTTGGGGTAAACTGTCCCTTTAATGTAGAAACTACATTTAAAGGAATGAAGTCTTTGCTCCAGTAAGAGCAGACTAGATTTCAGTATTTCTAGACCATACACAACGTATTTCAAATAATATTATTTCTTTAGACAGAAGCTGTACATACTTGTCATTTGCAAGAAAAGTAAATCCCCATACAAGAAATGCTCCTGCAAAAAGGACTCAACTGTAATCAGATCATCAACATTCAGGCTGCCAGTGGAGACAAACAAGACAGCTGGCAACAGACGATGTTTTCTTCTTATACTGCAACACAATAAATTTGGTGCTCAGTCAAATAAAACAGGACTCTCCAGAACAAAAGTCTCCCAAGGTTTTGTGCTTTTTACTCAAAAATATTCGTTTACTATCTCTGTTTTCATCATGATGAGCGGGAACACCACTGTATGTAAAACAACTTTCTTTTGTTTAATACATAACTGACATGAAACATTGATCAGTGTGAACAATCGGAGCCGTTTCGTATGAATAATTAACGACAGCCAACTGGGGATGTGATGCTCTCTACTGTAGCTCTCCCAGTGACTGTGTGACTGTAAGCAAACTGTGACAGGTCTTCATCCTGCTCTGTTACATAACAATGCAGAAGAAGAAAGCAGTGCTCAGCCTTCAACAAATGAAAAAGACCCGAGGCTTTCTGCACCTGTTTTATTCGACATTCACAAATAACACACACACACACACACACACAAAACAGAAATATACTGCTCTTGTCGCAATTGAGTCAGTCCCTCTCCCTAACCATTATTGTGTTATGTGGTTTGACAAATGGCCCTCACCTTCACTGCGGGGCAGGCCGGAGCCGGCGTCGATGGCTGCATGAGTGGTACTCTAAATTGTGTGAGAGCAGCAGAGTTGGTTACAGTGAGTGCCTACGAGTGTGGTGGAGGGCGTGCAGAGGGTACACCTGAGGACCCGACAAGAGGTCTCCTTCAATTTGTGCTGAGGACAAAAATAGAGACCTTGAATCAGTCAGAGATCTAAGATATAAACACATGAAAGGGTCAGAAAAGAGCATGAGATCTTGTGGTGAGTATCGGTATGCACCAAGGGCACAGATCTCATTGCAACTTAAGGGGGACAAATTCAGCCCTGGACTTATCTTCTTAGTACTCGACCTTTTACTACCAGCCAACAGAAGTAGAAAACAGGTTGGTTTTAGCTCCACTTCCAAATGTTATTTTATGCTGTTTACAAGATTCATTATTAGAAGGTAGTTCAGCTCAATTTATGTGAATTATTAATGTTCAAATACCTCCTGCTCCCGGCAGTCTTTGGAGCCGACAGACTGTTAAAACCAAATTCCATTCAAAAGGCAGGTGTTTTATAGTAAGGCCATATTTTTTTCACAGTAAAAATTTCAGTTACACCATCACTAAGACTCTTTCCTGATTCACTTCATTCTACAGGCACAATGGACACATGCCATTTCCTTAATGACATTATTTAGGGCTCGTGTCCACATAGCTTTTTTTTCTGAGTGCTTTTTTCAATCATTCTCAATGAGCAGACAATGTCTGCAGCCGCCTAGAGAAAAGACGCTGCACCAGGCGTCTTTTTTCCGAGTGCTCCACCTTTTTTGTGCACCTGCTTCCAGTATTTCGAGTTGAAAATCTCTGAACTTTTCAGAAAGGCACTGGTGTCATCACTGGCGTCTTTTTCTCAGATAACCAACCACATATTGGATGGGGACTCGTCATAGGAACAAAACCCATGTGCACTGTTTCATCCGCTTCATCCCAGTGCTCCACCCTGCCTTTCTGCCCGAAAAAATACTCTGCGGACACGGATCCTAACTAACGCGTGATGAAGTGTTTGCCACAGATGTACACTACATGTATTGACTGGTCGAGCACTACAGCACTTGTTTTCACCCCCGAGAGGAAAGTGACGTATGTGGTTCAGACCACTGAGTAAAATAGATAGAGGTGACATAAACAAAACCTTCAAAAAGTCTTGTGTTAATGTCTGAATTATTTCAAAAGAGTAGTCAACTTCTATTAAATACAGATTTTCAATTAAGTTAATGATTTATTGTCATTTATGACCATTGTGTTCAGTACGCAACCTTTTGCTACGAGCTGACAGAACTAGAAAAGAGGTCAGTTTTAGCTCCACTTCCTACGGCATTTTATGCTGTTTACAAGGTTCACTATTAGATCTTAGGGTAAGCTCAGTTTATGTGAATTATTCAAGTTAAAATACTCTGTGCTCCTGGCTGTGTTTTGAGTGGACAGACTGTTAAACCAAACTCTGTGGTAGGGCCATATTTTTTCTTAGTCAAAACTTAGTTGCACCATCACTATAAGTCTTTCCTGATTCACTATAATCTACAAGCACAACTGACACACATTCCTCAGGAACTAACACAGACGCTACACATATTGACTGGCCCAGCACTACAGCGCTCATTTTCACCCCAAGACATGAAAGTGACGTGTGTAGTTCAGACCACTAAGCGGGATAGACCAGGGGACGGGGGCATACAGTAAAACAAAACCTTCAAAAAGTGTTGTGTTAATGCGTGAATTGGCTTCTATTAGACATATTTGAACACAGGCGCTGTAGTGCTGGGCCAGTCAATACATGCAGTGTACGTCTGTGCTACATACTTCATCAAAGGTAAGTTAGTAACAGAATAAATGACGTGTGCTGATTGTGCCTGTAGAACAAATTGAATCCGAATAGCGTCTTAATGACGGTGTAAGTGAGGGTTTTAATGTTAAAAAAAACATGGTTATCATAAATCACCTGATTTTAAAATGGAGTTTGGTTAAACAGTCTGTCCACTCGAAAGACTGCCGGGAGCAGAGAGTATTCTAATGTTAATATTTCACATAAATTGACTCGTCCCCTCCGTCCCCCTCGGGATCTGCGCCCACTGCTCTGCTGGCAGCTTCATTCAGTTCAGAATGTGTGAGAGCAGCATTTACACCACACTTTACATTTAACAGAACTGTGCACAGTATAAATATTACCAGTACAACTGTTAATTCAGCCATGTTAGGACATCATAATCTTTGTTACAAACGTGACTGAAAACACTATCAGTGCACAACTAAGAGAAAGTGATGACAAAAGTGATGTTTCACAAGATGAGTCATGTAAACCAGAAACACTAATCTTCACAGACGTCAGAGCGTTGCACCCGGTGTTCATGACGGCAGGTCACAGAACAGTCAGAGGCTCTTCACAACTCAACAACTCAGTAAGTTACATGGGTGAGGTGTGACTCAACCAGTGTTTCCCAACGATTACTCAATAGTCTCCACCTCTATGCTGAGGGCGATATTGGGGTAAAAAAAAAAAAAAAAAAAAAACTCAGCTGAGTCACGAGAAAGGTCAACTCACCACTGTGAGTCACAGAGTCATTTACAACATATTTTAGAAGAGGTACCCAGCAGGTAATACTTACAATCCACTGATCAATACAAGTGAAAAGATGGATTTTATGATGATAAACAGCTTTTAATAGGCCTTTACATGGCAGCCCTATTGATATGAAATCGAAAGGTAAACACAGGTGTTACTAACTATTAATTAAGGTCCCGTTCCATTTAGTGTAGCAGACCCTTTCCAGTGAGCCAACACGCACAACACCAGCATCCTGACTCTGTTTGACCTAAATGGAGCCACACCTTAATTAGGATCATTGCTGTGATTGGTCATGTCCACTAGGATTCTCCTGAGTCCGGTTCTGTTGCCTGCTAATGGCAGCTAACAGCTAACAGTTACCAACAAGCAAGCTAAAGCCACGAAGTGCAGTAATTAAATCACTGAGAGTTGAAGCTAAGCATCCGCAGGACATCAGAGGAGAAACCAGAAAATATTTTCCCTGTAAAACAGTCCAGTTTCTATTTTTTTTTCACAAATCATTAAAGTAAATAATCATAAAGTTATAAAGTTGTGCTTTAAATGGTGATGTCCACCCCCAGAAACACTG
Source organism: Lutjanus argentimaculatus (assembly GCA_034769285.1). NCBI lineage: Eukaryota > Metazoa > Chordata > Actinopteri > Lutjaniformes > Lutjanidae > Lutjanus > Lutjanus argentimaculatus. The sequence goes on from JAWZSL010000017.1 coordinate 17,417,045, forward strand.
CAGCTGGCTCCGGGAACGGATATATCAAATTATAACACTCCCAGGTGCAGGACGACATCAACAGTTTTTAAACATTGTCCAGGAGAAGACAAACCCTGAAATTTTTTTTTTTTGTGATTGCTGGGCTGGATACTGGTGTGTAGGTGACCTATAGTGCAATAAATACGTGATAACACTTAAACATCAATTTTGACTTCATGGGAACTTAAAAAATCTGCAGCTGCAAGCCATTTTTTTTTTGTTCATTGTGCCTCAGCACATCTAAATCCACAGGTACTGGAAATGGTAACCAGCAATGATAAGGTGTGCACGGTGGTCGCATGCAAAAATGCAGAAATGTGTAAAAACAGCCGTCACTTTTTCATATGTCAGTGGACAAATTTGCCTAATTCTTTCAAGTCCACAATGGAAACAGACAATGAGTTGGAGGAACCTTCTAGTTCCTTGAAAAGTAGTTCCTGGAACTAATAGATCCAGGACTTTTGAGTGGAAACGCAGCAATCCGTAACACCTGTGTTCACCCTATTTCATGTCAAAACGGCTGCTGTGAAAAAGGTCTATTATGGAATAGATTCTGACATCTTTGTGCTGTAAAGTACGAGATCATTGACTGATCTGATATTCCTCCTGAACATGGAGGGAAATAAGTGCTGCTTACAGTTCTGCATACAGAGGAGCTCCTCCTCCTCCTGACATCAGTATGAGTTGTGGGACAGTCATGTTTACGTGCTGATTGATTGCCAGGCCAACGCTCCCAGCTGTCCTCCCACCCAGCACACGGCCGCTCCCAAGGCTGCAGCCGCCATCACGGCCAGGCTGGCCTTCAGCACAGCGCCGGGGGGTCTGCTGAAGCGGGCGGGGGCCATGCACGCCAGCATGGCCACAGTCACGGTCAGGGTGAACAAAATGGAGACGGCGGTGTTTATGGCCACTATCTGGCCAAACTTGGCGAAAGGCACAATGACACAGAAGAAGAGAGGGACTGTGGAGATCACCGTGGTGACGGCGCTGGACACTATGGCAACACCCACATGGTTCACTGCCTCTAGGGTCCTCCTCTGCCTCTCGACCGGAGGCTCCTGCAAACACAACACGGTTTCATAAGAGGAGCCGCTCCTCTTTATTCATGAGCCTTCAGGCACTTCTCGCCTTATTAATTCCTAAATCTTAGTCATTAGCTTGTTTTAGCATGTGTGTAAATACAGAAACATGCCGTGGAGGTTTTTCTAATTGCTCATAATTGCTGCTGTGGAACAAATTTACACTCTCATACCAAGTCATGACCAGGTGTAGAGGGCAGGGTCTCCCCAGCCAGCAGGTATCCCTCCACCAGGTGCAGACAGTAATCCACTGAAGATCCCACGAGTATAGAAAGAGAGATCGCCTCCACTGCTCCCATCTCCCAGCCCAGCCAATACATGACCGCCACCACCAGACAGATCACTCCTGTGGAAGACCAAAAGCTCAGAATTACACACATGATCCAGACTCAGGCCTGAACCCACACCTGATATCATCATCCTTTCGGTGGGTCGATCTCTGTCCCAATGAATCTCTTTAAAATTACTTGTTTTCAAAGCAGCAAGTGGTTTGGCACCTTCATACCTTTCTGATTGTGCAACTGATTATGTTTCAAAATGTTCCCTTAGGTCAGGTAGCACTGGTTTCCTAAATCCACCGAAAATGACTTACAAAAAAATATGGTTTCAGTAGTTATGGACCAAAGATCTGAAACAAACTCGCACCACATATAAGACAGCAACTTCTGCCGATAGTTTTAAGAAACGCCTCAACACATACGTTTATGAATTTGCTTTTAATTCATTTGACCTTTTTTATTATTATTTTATGGTTTAAGATCTTATAATTTAATTATTTTTATTACTAGAATCATCCAAATTTCCAATCCAAACAAATTTTCCGTTGATCAATATACTATTAATGTCGAATATACAGTGTAGCCGTGGATCATTGACAGTGATCCTGTCCCCAGATGTGATTTTAATGTGCTTTATTTCCCTATTGTTGACATCGTTGTCATGGTGACGTTAACTGCTGGAGAGTTTTTTGTGTTGTTGCTGCCAAGTTCACACATTAACTTAACACGGGAGAATTTGCTATCAGCTCCGAAATTGCCTTTCCTCCCACTAGGTTCCAATGTATTTTGACTATCTTGAACTTGAATGTTAAGTTTTCTGTGAGTTGATTAAGTGTTATTTGTTATCGCCTGTTGTTCCCGGACCTCTGACCTTGAATAAAAATCAGATGAAGACGTTTGAATAATAAGTTTAAGAACTCCTGCTCTAGTACTTAGAGTCCATATTGTCCTGCCTACAAATTCAACTGTTGAGTCTGTTTATATTGTATATACTGTCACTATTTTTACATTTCCTCTGATTTTATTGTTGCAATTTTTATATTTCCTCTTGCTTATATTTTTTATATTTGTTTTATATTTTTATTGATGCTTCTTTATAATTCTTGCTATCCACTTTGCTGCTGTAACATTGAACATTTCCCTGTTGTGGGACAAATGTAGGAATATCTTCTCTTATTGTACATTTATTCGATAAATTTAGTTACTTTTCAGATAAAGATTTGACACAATGGATGACATTACATCCTTTTAAATATACCATTTAAAATACATAACATGATTTTATTTAGAATAAATGTTCAAATAATCCAATGTTTCACCAAAAAGAATCAAAGATTAGTAAAAAGTAACTGAAAATAGATTTGTCCTTTTTGTTTCTTTCATTAATCTTCTCACAACGCCCCAGATTTACCTGGTGAACCAGAAGGATTGAAACTCTAGATTGGGAACAACTGGACTGAACTTGCTAACTGTACGTAAAGTAGTTCAAACTAGTTACACCCCGAGCAGCTCCAGCAGTGACAAGCTGATTACACACTGATGAATCAGTATTAATAATCTAATATTGCCAAATATAGTAGTTAGTCAGAAAGACCAAACCAGTACTTTTACTTAAATAGTTTAGGTACATTAAACTGAAAATGTTTATGCACTTTCACTTAAGTTGGTTAAGTTTCATACAGGACTTTTACTTCTGTTCTGGGAGAGGGATCCCTCCCCTGTGGCTTTTCCTGAGGTTTCTTCCATTTTTTTTCCCTGGTGTTGTAGTTTTTCCTTACCCGAATCGAGTATCTAAGGACAGAGGCTGTTGTACGCTCTACAGATATACAGATTGCAAATCCCGCTGAGGCAACTTGTGATTTGTGATTTTGGGCTATATAAATAAAATATGACTCAACTTGAATGTACAATTCAAAAATGCATTTCTGAGTGTCACTTCCAAATATACAACTTCATCTCTTACCTAGAATGGTTATGAGTACTGGCAGCAGCAGTAGTGGATGTGCAGTAAACACAGACACAGCTGCCACACAGATGGCCAGAGACAGCAGCAGACTCCAGAGGGCACTCTCCACACCTACAGACAGGCCAGAGAGCAGTACATTATCAGATTTTTACATACCGTGCTCTCACTTACTCCCCCTACCTCTTCAGGTTTTTTTTATATATAGTATTTTAGTTATTTTTTTCAGATAGTGTAAGAGACACAATACAGTGCAGTACAAAACATTGCCACCCCCCGTGGATTTGCAAAAGCGTTCTCTCCGACAAAGACGGGGTCACTGAGAGGGCCGGCTCTCCCAGGTTCACCCCCGCAGAGTGAGAATGAGTACTATGTTTACACTTTTTACATTGTGTTTGTGTGTGTGGGATACCCTTGTACCGACAGGACAAGATAAACAAAACAATGCTAGGAGTGCAGCCACAGATAAAGATGAAGTAAATGTGTGTTGGAAGACATATCAGGAGCGAAATAAGCAGCAAACGCCATGTCTGAGCATTTCTTGCTTTGAAAATGCAGCGAGCAAGAGCAGTCTCAAAAAAATTGATCCAGTCAGGCTGAGTATGTGACATCATAAAGCTAAGGAACCAATCCAGAGGGGGTGGTGCTATACATATCATTCAGTGCAATGCCCAACCCACAGGAGAAGCCTGATGTAGCTAGTTACTGTGATTATCTAGCAAAAACTGAGGAGAAGCCAGTTGCAGCTAACTGAGGGGTAGAGGTGTGGGTTGGGGGGTGTGGAGAGGGCGAGGACTATTCGCATATTCATGAATCCTTGAATACTAAATGAAGGCAAGGTGTCGAGCTATATGTCAACCATTTTAACAAGGTATTTGAACTTTTAACGCTCCACTACTCCTTTTGTCCCGCTCCCTTTCGCTCTGTGCTCCAACAGTTGGGCAAACTTGGTACCTCAGCTTTTTCTCTATTTCCTCTTTAGTTCTAGATAAAAAACACACATCTCTTCGACATGCAGCGCCACCTCTGACTTGCCTATGATCTCCATGAAGATCTGCTTCCAGTGCTCGCAGGTCTGGAAGCCTCGCTGCAGAGCGGAGGACTGCGGGAGGGAGGCGAGCTGCTCCTGGATGAAGTTCTCCCACTGAAGGAAGTCAGAATAGGTCTGAAAGGAGGATTTCCCTTTGTATGTGGTCTTGGGAGCAGAGAGGCGGATAGAGCGTTAGGCACGGCAACAACTGAAAGTAAAGGGAAAATGTGCGGCTCTGTGATGCAGTGAAATGAAACGCTGAAAGATGAGGGACTCACAGACTCAAAGGCCATGGACAGCCAGCGGACCTTTCCTCCGTGCATTCCCACCGCTCCGTGGGAGAGCTGCCCCGGGAGCAGGTTGGGTTCAGGGAGAGAGTGACAGTCAGGGTGGAGCAGAGGCAGAACGGACGACAGTTTATTACCTGAAGAGAACAGAAGAGAATGCATTAATTATTACACACTTTCATTCTCTATTTATGATTATTTTATTAGAACTTTATGTCCTGATTTGTCCTCTTTTTGTTCAGGATTTGATTTGTCGTCGAGCGCTTCATATTACAGTTTTGTGCTTTATATACAGAAGGTTTTAGGGCCTTGACTACTGACTACTGACTACTGATTAATCTGCTGATCATTTCCTCGACTGAATAATTATTTTGTCTATAAATGCCAGAAAAATGTCCACCACAATACATCCTAACTTGTGTTTTGTCCAAAAACTAAAAAATATTTAATTTTCTCTGAAAGAAGAATAAGAAAACCAGCAAAATTTCACATTTGAGAAGTTGAAGCCAGTGTCTTCTGGGGATTTTTTCTTAAAAATAGCTATAAAGATTGAGTCATGAATTTTTTTTTTTGCATTTTGTTGCACTTTTTACAGTTTTGTGCTATATCCATATGGTTTTAGAGCTGCAACACTACTAATTATTTTCATTATAGATTAATCTGCAGATTATTCCCTAAACTGATTAATTATATGTATTATGACCCTTGTATGTCTTAACGGCTTTTAACACCATGCCGGAGGACTACGGTTGGAAACTAGCCTTTGGCTAACACTGGCACATTTACAGAAATGTATGATGAATGTGCACTGTCCTCTTTAAATAAATAAATTTAAAAAAAAAAAAAAAAAAAAAAAAATCAGAAAATGTCAAAGAATAGTAAAAAAATGGCCAGCACAATTTCCCAAACCCATGCTAACATCTTCAGATGTCCTGTTATTCAATTTGCTCTTAAAAAGGAATAAGAACTCCCTAGGGGGCAGGATCAATACAATTAAGATGAATGTACTTCCTAAATATATTTATTTATTTCAATGTCTTCCTATTTTTCTGACAAAGTCTTTTTTTCACAATCTGAATAGTCAGATATCATCCTTTATATGGCATAAAAAACCACCGAGGATCAACAAAAATATATTGCAGAGGCCCCGTAAAATTGGAGGTATGGCTCTTCCAAATTTTATGTACTACCACTGGGCTGCCAAAATAAGGGCATTGCTATATTGGATGAGGAATGATGTCAGTGATGTCAATAGCCCTGAATGGACGGTGTTGGAGAGGGCATCCATTGGGTCTACTTCCCCAGTAGCCCTGCTATGTTCTAAATTGCCATTAAATCGCCCTATCTCAGCTTTCACTTCTAATCCAGTTGTTATCCATTCACTTAAAACGTGGTATCAGTTTAGACGATCCTTTGATCTCCTTGACCTTTCTTGTGCTGCACCAGTAACAAGAAATCATATGTTTGTTCCATCAATGATGGACGAGGCTTTTGATACGTGGTCAAGAAGTGGAATAGGTGCATTATCTGACCTCTACATTGACAATAGGTTTGCCTCCTTTGCACAGTTGTCACAGAAATTTAATATTCATAAGTCCCATTTCTTTAGATATTTACAAATCAGAGGTTTTGTGGCTTCTAACTCTGCCTGCTTCCCATTATGTCCTCCCAAAGCTCTTTTAGAAATAATTTTTAAATGTAATGTTGATACAAAGCAAACTATAAGCAGAATCTATACGTTACTTAACACACATAATGTGAAAAATTTGGATTCTCTCTGAAACAAATGGGAAACTGACCTAGATGAAAAAATTCCAGAAGCAATTTGGCAAAAAATTATACAGAAAATTTACTCCTCCTCAGTATGCCTCAGGCACACTGTGGTTCAGTTTAAAATAGTGCACCGACTCCACTGGACCAAAGACAGACTATCTAAGACTGGAAGAGATATTGATCCTACATGTGACCGATGCAAACAAGCCCCCGCCACATTGCTACATATGTTTTGGTCATGGGGGTGGGGGTGTTAGGAACTTAGTTTGATTGTTCCGTATTCAGATTGCCTATGTTTTTTGTCATATATTTGAAAATAAAAAAGACCTTGATCAAAAAAAAAAAGGAATAAAAAAAAAACAGTAAATATTCACATGTAAAAAGTTGGAACCAGTGAATTTTGGCACTAGATTTACAGAGACAGTAATTTTATCATCATAAAACACACTTCATTCAAACTCTACAGAAACAAAATAAAACTCACCACAACTGTCTTGGCTCGTCTTTCCACTGTTCCAACAAACACCAGCTCTGGTTTGGTTCAAACAAACCTTTAATTTGCCGAGCTGGGTGTGAAAACATTCTGGCTCAACGTGCTGTTTCTCCCTGCTGCTTCTCCTGTGTCTGACCTGCTTATCACTCCTCTCCTGATATATTCACATCTAGCTTTGTGAATAAAGGGGTTTATTTTGACCAAACCAAAGTTGGTGAGTGTTGGAACAACAGGAAAGGCGAGCCAAGATGGTTTTAATGAGTTTTATTCATTCATTCTGTCAAGTTTGAATGAAGTGTGTTTTACAATGACAAAATTAGCGTTTCTGTAAATTGAATCCTGTGGCTTTGACAAGAGCGATAAATCAGCTGTTTCTGGTTTAGCAAAATGTATCCTACTCTTTAACAAAAAGGTGCTGATCATTTACATAAAGTTGTCAGACACATAGAATAACAATCTGAGCCTGTAAATAGCAAAACAAACTTTAAGCGGACAATCTTTGACATTTAACAATTGCCCATGAGGATTACATTACAGCCTGTTTCAAAACTCTCTGCTGCAAAGGTCTCACTTAATATTGGACCAGTTTTGGAAAATAGGCTCCAGGTTGAAAAATACCAAAGTTACCCTTTATCAAGCTGTTTCAGCTCTAAAAGGTTTAATATTATTGTTTGATGATATTTTATGTTGAAATAAAAGATGTGGGTGTTACCTGAAGGCAAACACTGCGCTCCTCCTGGCTTCACAAGCTTTCTGTTTGCGCTGATAGCTTTACAGATTTTGCAAAGATGCCCCATTTCCTGGAAAATGTCAAAGTCTGGATCCAATATGATGCTGCCCTTTGAAGAGAATTAAACACCACGCCAACAGTATGAGTATATAATTGACAAAATCATTTAAAAATCTTAACTTCATGTCTGTCTGTTAATTATTCAGATATAAAGAGTTTATTTGCAGAAACACATAAGAGCTATTCTAAAAAATGAATAAACAAACACCCTTTTGATGACACTCCCTGGAGTGCAAAAACAAACAAACAAACAAACAAAACCATGATTTAGAAAAATAAATCAAAACAGAGATATGTGTTTTTGCAAATGAACCCTTCATCACTGGCACAGGTGTGACCCTCACCATATCTCCAATAACATGGTTGTCCCTGCGTTCCGTTCGGTTGACTCCCAGGATGCCGAACACGACAAAAACCATCGCCCCGGTGTCAACCAGAGGACGCACCGCTGGGTGGCCACATGTACCACCGCTGCATGGGTTGAAGCCAAATGTTTTGGATGGTTTCGTCTTAGCGGCGGTCGAAGGATCTTTGAAAATAGAAGCAGAGAAAAATCTCTGAGCGCCGTTTATTTGTACAGGGTGAAAATATGTGTATAAGTGGAGTACTGTTGAAAAATCCTCCAGTGGGTTCAGAGAGTGCCACTTTAACAAGCTACATTTGAAAGAAGTGTCATATCACTGCTCAATGAGAATAAATGACATAAAAAAAGACATCCAGCAGCAGTGTGACACATGCAGAGCGTAAACTAGTTTTCCTGATGGGCTAACAAACCATCTTTATGTTAACGATGCTTTCTGACACTGTGACTCGAGTTCACTCACCACTGGGGAGAGGAATATAAAAGGTTCCCTGTGTGGGTCCATCAGGCCCAGAACTGATGCCACAGCCAGGGGGGCTGACACACACTCGGCTGGGATGAGGTCTCAGGCGGCGCTGGGCAAAGTACAGCCTCCTGCGAGGTCAGAGCAGAGCTGAAATGACTGTCCGCTAAAACAACACGACAGTCCATCGAACTCTGATCATTCTGAGTCATGTCTTCACCTGCTGTGCTGCTGCGGAGATGACGCTGCATAAAAGGAAAACTCTACCGACCAGCCGTGACGGGGGTCACACGAGGTGGATGTGATCATCCAGCTGGGGTACGGGTGGTACACACGGGACACACACACTGTCATTCTGGTGGTGTAATTGCTGCGGGGCTGACTATATGCCTATTCAGATAAAACAAAATTAGTTACACACAGCTTTAGTGGCACAGATCACAGTTGGGAGACATAATGTTGCAACTAATTATAGAAAATCATCAAGTTTTTGGCTCTCTAACCTGAAATGATGACACCTCTTCATGCTCTGTGCTGCACAGTTTCCACGGGGAGGGAGTGCTGGTGTTCAGTGAGAAGCGATAAATGGTTGTAGAGGCTCCAAGCTCCAACTTTGATATGTACACTGTAAGTAAAGAGCCTGAAGAGAACAGTATAAAGTGCAATATCTCAAAATAGTGGAAAGGGTTTTTTAAATAAGGAGAAAAAGGACTTTTATGTGCTGAATGTTTTACCTGTTTGGTTGGTGTTTGAATTTGGTTTTACTGAGCTCCGCAGAGCAGTGAAGGTTGCCGTGCTCGGGGTCTGCTGATGTGTGGAAAACTTGAAAGCTGATGAGGGAGTGTGGGTGTACAAAGGGTGCGGCTTTTCCATGAACACACCTGCAGGACACAACATGCAATTCAGATACGTATTCTGGATTATTCCAGTTAAAGGGATAGCTCTAATTATTTGAAGTGCGGCTGTATGAGGTACTTATCCATAGTCAGAGTATAAACTACAGTAGATGGCAACCGGCGCGCCCCCAGTTTGGAGAAGCAGCAAGAGCACTGGTGTAGGAAGCTAAGCAATGTACCTCTGTGTACAGTGTTAGCAGCAAAACATATTTTATCTACATACAAAATCAATATCTGTGTGTTTATGTGATATTTGGAATAATTTCATAGCTTTACCTTGCTGTCAGATAGCCAAATATCAGGAGGTGTAGTGCTATTTAATTAAGCACTGGAGCGCACCTATGACACGCACATGCATACATGTGCATGCTGAAATTGTGGCTTGTTTCAGGTCTACTGTTCCTACAGTGGCAAGTTCACATATATTAGTCCACTATAACTGACCACACGATCAAATGTTAGACTGACTTCATGAATAGTTTCATCATGTTGAGAATATCACACGGCAGTCAGTCCAAATGGACTTTGACCACTCCGTTTGTTTTTACTGGCTCGCTTGTCTGTCGTCTAAAATGTAAGATGCCCAGGCTGCATTATCAGCACGCAAAACACTTACTGCCTATAGACAACAGCTGGAAAAAGACGCCTCTCACTGCCAAACTGAGCTCTGTCTGATCGGGGCCGTATGCTTTAATGATGAGTTGATCTTCAAGTGCTTTAAAAAAACAGATTATGTGAACAGTGAATATTCTATTGCGTCCCTTGGAGATCGTTCTGTTATGGTCTGGCAGCAATAAAGCTTAGCAAATATTGCTTGACTTTAAAAAGGTTAGTTTTGATTCACCGAAGTCACAGAATAACAACAACAAACTAACTGATCGGGACAGAAGTGGAATGGCAGCTCCTTTATTGTGCAGGGTAAAATAACCATATTTGCCAATGGTGTCTGGTTGCTTTGGAGCAATAATTGACTTTTATAACAGAGGCTCCCCAGCAGAAAAGGCTGTCTGACAGCAAGGTAAAGAAGTGAAAATACTGTAAATATAGTGTACACTTAAACTGATATTGATTCCTTTAGGTATTTAAAATACGTTTTGCTGCTGACACTGTCCACAGCAGTTTATTTATTTTCCTCCTACACTGGGACTGGGCCATCTACTGTATAGATGGACAAGTTGGTGTCCAAATGCTTTGCTCAATAGAAACTGAATTGTTAAAACTGGGTGGAAACAGAGAGTTAAAAAACATCAATGCAGGACCAATCCAAAGTCTTTAGGGTAGCCCTTCATATTGGGACGGCGACATGAAGAAGTCATGTGCTTACTGCTAAGGAGAATCGGGGGAAAGCACTGTTTTTCATAAGGCTCGCCCTTAAAAAATGTATGGGATATAGGTTTGTTAGCTGCCGTTCAAACAACTACCTTGCAATTAAAAATCCCCAGGCAATCGGAAGGCAGCGTGATCTCCGATTGTCTGGTATCACGAGATTGTCTGCTGTAGGTAACACACTGACTATGGATCAATACCTCATACAACCGCACTTAAAAAATCCTAACTATCCCTTTAACTGGTTAGCGCCTTTCTTTCACTGCTGCAGTCTCACCTGAGCACATGGGGCATGAGATGCCTTGACCGCTGAGGTTGCTTCTCAGAGCCAGCAGCATCTGGAGGTTTGTGTCCTGGCGGAAAAGCAGGGGGGCGTGAGTGGCCGGCCTCAGGAGACAGCAGCAGCCGGCAGATAAGAGCAGAACCAGGAGGAAGACACCTGGGCAGACAGGAAGACAATAATAAACAATGGCAGAGAGGAGGGTCTGATGGAGCAGATAGAGCAGCTGAGGGACAGATCAGGAGCAGGGATCAATTACAGTCACTCCTGAAAAGACAGTGGATGAATGCTTCATGATAGGCGCCTGCTCTTCCTCTGACAGACTATATCCCCTCAGGCCAGACAGAGATTACAGCACTTCTTCAACAGTTAGAGCCGCAGGTTACTCTCATGTCTAAAACATAGATCAAGAGCTTGGCAGATAATATCTGTGAAAGACGAACTAAAGATCTTTCTAAGTTTTTTTAAAGTATAAACTGATCTCGTCCTGTCAAAACACTCTGAAGTTCTGAAAGTTTATATCAAAGAAAAAGATAACCTATATCCTTGAGGGCAAAAATTACTTTTTCACTGAAGTGTGGGGGCTTGTTCAGGTAGAAGAGACACAGGATGCATTAAAGGAACGTAAGAAACTTTGTGATATGGTGCTCTTAAACACATGTTGTTTGTGGGCCCTTTTATTGTTTGTTTGTTTTAGGTATGTTTGTTTCTTTGTTGTTTCTTTGGAGGGATGAAGGGAGGAAGGGGTGCTGGAATGATGGGATGATGCAGGATGATGCATTTGTGAGTAGACACATACTAAAATAATCCCCCTCAATCATAACTTATGACCCACCAGAAGTCCGTGGCAGCACAAGTATTGATACATAAAGTGATGTGAAGAAATAATTTTATAATTATAATTAGTAATTACCATAATGAATTAACATTAGATTTTTATCAGCATTATATCAACATAATTTGGTCAGCTGTGGTGAAATAGCTACAATTATTCAATAGAATATAATTTCACAGGAATGTGATAAATGATTTTATTTAAAGGCAAACTATGCTGGATTTTGCCAAAAAACAAAAATAATTCCTCTCAATCATCACCCATGACCTACTAGAAGTGAATGGCGGCGCCTGCATCCAAAGGTACCGCACCCTCTGCTTGTACCTTCTTATTTTCTCATTATTTTTGCTGTGCTCTGGATGCTTTACCAAACCAAAACATCAATAGTTTACATCCTGGGAATCTGACTCAACAGTCAACTATCTTTCTGGTGTGTTTACAAACTGCTACTGATAAATCCTACTTATTCTACCCTTAAGTAAAAATCAATAAATTAACAAAAAAAAAAAAAAACTAAAAAAAAACTTTACATCAACTCTCACCAAGCACGGCTTTTCGTCGCTCCACAGCTGGCTCTGCCACTAAGTGCTTCAGGGCCCACTGGAGGTTTGTGCTCACCACACCCACATGCTGCTGCCCTGGAGGGGACAGAGGTGTCTCCACTGACAGGGACAGAATGGCTGCATCGCCGTCTGTGTCACAGGAGCCTGGCCGAGACAAAGACGAGGGCTTAGTGGTGCCTGGACAGCAGTATTTTACAGCCTGGACTCATTCCCTTTTCCCATTCTCGCCCATCATTCATTCAATGCTCGGGAGATAATAATCTCACCTGGCTCCATCTCCACTGACAGAAGTGCCACATCATCATCCTCATCTGACAAAGGGCTGTGGCTCGCTGACAGGCCCGAAAACAGCTTCCAGCTACAGAGGGAGGAGGAACTTTAGGGAGAGAGACAGCTGAAGGGATTACATCTCGCCCGCAGTGTTGCACAGCATGCACAAAAAGTAAGGAAATAACGCCTTACCAATTCAGCCAGGCATGTTCCTGAGGCTCCACGCATTCGGTCCAGACACACAGGGCGGCTGGCATCAGGACGGATACCCAGAGCCAGCAGCAGCTGACAATGAGGGCCATGAAAAGGCCGAAGTCATGCACGGCTGGGATCTAAGTGTCAGTTGAACGAGGCACAGTGTAAAGGACCTTGAAACATTCAATTTGTGCTTATCACATGAAAATAGCTGTCTGCTGTGCTGAGGGAGGCACTTCTATTCATCCATAGCAGGGGAGTCATTTACACTTCTCGAACAGATCCTATTAGCAGCTGCATTTCGTCCTCTATGGTTACCTGAGAGAAGGTGTTAGCAGCGTATGCAGCTGCAGTAGTGAAGGAGGTGAGGAAAGTGGCTCGGCCAGCTGTTTTTATTGTGTAGATCATGCGCTGCTGTGGCTGACGCAGATGAGCCGCCTGTCTGAAGGTGCTGATGAACACAAATACATCATCCACCCCTGAGCAGCAGTGAGAGAACAAAAGAGCTGCCTTATTATACATTATGGTAAATGTACTGCAAAAAAGGTGTTTGTTCAACCTTGGAATAGGAAGGCTGTATAGTTTGACATTTTCGGAAATATATTTATTTACTTTCTTGCTAAGAGTTAGATGAGAAAACTGAAATATGAAGCTACTGCCAGCAGCTTGTAGCTTTACAAGGTTTCGCCACCTTTTTCAAAGTCAAATTCTAGCACATTTCAAGCATTTTCAAGGTGTATTTTTAAGCTTTTCCAACACCTTACAGCAGATTACCTATCTATACGCATATATATACTAAAAAATTATTATTTCACTTCATCACATTTAGTCAAATGTTATTTTGCTATCAATAACCAATAGCATTCTATAGAAGGGTGAAAAATTAAAGGAAGACAGTCTTAATAATAACGATTGCCCACACTAGAGTGTGAGCAATAAACGAACCTAAAACACACACATAAAAAAAGTAATGGGAAGCGATGCTCAAGCAGAGTCGTCTTCATTTTGTGCAAGAGGCAGAAACAATTACGCTCTCTCCGACTTGTCTTATTTCTTTATATAAGCAAACTATTCAGTCAGAAAGCGATTTATTATAAAAGTATTTCAATTATAATTTCAAGCAGTTTCAAGGACGTTATCCGAAATCTAAGTACTATTCAAACATAGAAAACATCACATTAAAATGGAAGTGTTTTCAAGGTTTTCCAGCACACCCTGCATATATCGTTGCTGCTCGAGGACGTTATTTTAGGGAGGTTTCTGTGCTGGACTATCTACTTATTTCACGAGTGGTCTTGACCTTCTTATCTAACTCTCAGCAAGAGAGCTATTTCTTTACTATTCCTTTAAAAGACCAATTCACCAAAATCAAAAATACATATTTTTCCCCTGGCCTGTCCGTCTAGATGGTTTTGGTGTGAGTTGCAAAGTTTTGAAGATATCGATCGTAGAGATGTCTGCCTTCTCTTCAATATAATGGAACTAAATGGCACTCGGCTTATGGTGCTCAAAGCAGAAAAAAACCCACAGACAACACAACACAAAACTAAACAGCGATGCCTCTTTCCAGAAATCATGACCTGGTTACTCAAGATAATACACAGACTTTGTTGTGAACTGTTTCATGTTTCATGCCAACCGTATCACAGCACGGAAGGAGGCGTGCATCTACTCATGGACGAGAGGCTTATGCTTGTGACAGCATGAGATGTGAACATTAGGGAGTCCTCCTCAGCTGAGCTGTAACTTCTTGTCCATGAGTAGAGTCATGCCTCCTTCTGTGCAGTGATGGAGGTTGGCAGGTGTAGTTCGGTAGACAGTAAATAGTTCCTACAAGAAATGTACTTTTTTGGCGCTTTGAGCACCACAAGTGCCATCTAGTGCCATTATACAAGAGAGACAGCAGACATCTCTATGGCTGATATCTCCAAAACTTGGCACTCACACCAAAACAATCTAAATGGATAAACAGCTCTACAGGTAAGAGGAGAGGAAAAATATCTATTTTTGATTTTGGGTTGAACTGTCCCTTTAATGAAAAAAGTGCATTTCTTGTCCCTTACCAATGCCGATAATAACAAAGGCTGCAACTCCATTGAGGATGCCCAGGTACCTCACGCCAAAGACGAACATGGTATAAGAAAAGAGCCATCAAGCAGCTCAGTCCAATGCTGGTGAGTCCAAAGAACGTTAGAAACACTGTGCAGAGAGACAAGAAAACAATATTCACATGCTACCAAACAACTTTGGCATTGAGATATGTACACACCAATGCAAGTGGAATAAGGAACAGGTGATACTGTACCAGAAAAGGAGGTAAGGACATAGACGAGCACAGTGATGCAGGCTCCGCTGACGACAGCCAGCATCATGTCATTGTGGAAGGTGTGTCTCACCTCATCATCAAACAGCTCTGTGCCCCCATACAGCACCTTCACTTGGCTGGCACAAGAAAAGCAGACACAAAATCACATCGAAATTCAACTGCAGCAATAGTACTAAATGGTCAGTATTACAATAATTTTCTCCTGACCTGGTGGACTGCTTGGCCAAGATGTCTGCGTACTGAACCACAAAGTTTTTGAAACGGGATCTTTGCTCGTCGGCTCGGTCCTGCAGGGAGTAGTAGGAAGGAAGAGGAGCACCAAAGTGGATCTCACTGCGTAAGAGAGAGGAGGAGAGATGCTCAGGGGACAGACTCTCATCCACGTACCAGTAGAACTGTGGGTGGGTGATGGCCAGACTCAGAGAACCTGGGAATACATACAGATACAAAGCAAATCAGCTCAGTTAGAAGGACTCTGACAAGGCAGTGTTTGTGATTAAAAGATGGTTTTCACGTCCATCTTCCCTGTGGACTCACCTTGAATATCAGCCAGATCTGGGCCCATGCCATCGTAGTAAATCTTTCCTCCCCTTTCGCTGGGGTAGAGGTAAGACAGGAGCGAACTGGGGGGGAGCAGTAGGACGGTCCCAGTGGCAGATCCCTCAACATCTCCAGAGGCTTCCAGCAGAATTGGTGGAACTGCGGGTGCTGCATGAGCAGATGCTCCACGTGGTGAATCGTCTGCAGACGTTCTGGGGTGAAGATGTTGCGGTCGCCCTTCCCCTGAGCCACAAACACCAGCTCGATCCTCCACAGTGCTTGGCTCTGCAAGTAGTAATTGGGAGCAAACCTGCGCCTCCTAATGAGCGGTAAAGTGGAATTTCCATCCCGTGATGTCTCCTCATCGTCCTCTGTTCTGTGATCTGAGTTCTTGTGCTTCTCCGTTTCCTCCTGACCCAAATCAGACACTGTCCTTTCATCTCCTCTCTTCTGATCATCTTCTGCATGTAAAGGCTCATTTTGAGGAGCGGAGGACCTTGTGCCCTCATTATCTGTCCTGTTGAATGCGCCCCGTCTGCCGAGCTTCTCCAGCAGAAGCTCCCGCAGGGCCTCGGACTCACTGTTATCTAAGTCTCGCCTACGTCTGTCCCAGGACCCTAGCTGGGTCTTCACAGCGATGGTGAGGGCATCGAAGCGCTCGGCAGAGAAGTGGCTGTGAACCTCAAAGGCACTGTAGGAGAGGTCTATGTCCAGAGGAGGGCAGTAGAGGAGCATGTAGGCAAACAGGGCGCATGGGAGCAAGACAACTACCCCTAATACCACCCCACTGGCACAGGGCTGCGTGTACACCCACCCCACTGCCCTCCACAGCCCACACACCTCAGCCTCCCCAGAGAAACATCCCTGCCTTCCTGCATGTGCTACTCCATCCTCTTCCTCCTGCTCCTCGTCCTCCTCCTCATCTTCCTCGCCCCCCCAGCTGGTCTGAAACAGCAGCGGCTCGTCCTCCACATCCATGTTGGCACCTGTCAGGGAGACATAACACCACCTGATCATCGCTCTTTTAAAGCAGTGGTTCTCCAGTAGGGGCCCGTGGCACTGTGAAAAGGTTTCAGATTCTTTCATTTAAATTATCATGATATAAATTTAAATCTAATATAATTCATAGATTACATTCTAATTTAACAATCTACAGGGCTTAGACTAATCCAAGAGCAGGCCTTAATCTGTACTGGTTCATGAACGTGGCTTAAATTTGGATTAGTTAGTCAGAAACTATGGAGTCCTGAGGTAGGCAGGTAACTAATGGTGCTCACAAAAACCTGTAATGGAAAACTGTGTGACTGATACGAACCTTGAGACAAAACAACAGCAGAGGCAAACAGAATTTGTTCAAAAAACTTTAGTGAGTATGAAAAAAATGCTACCAAAACAAACTATGTCAAACAATCCAGTTATTCAAAGTAAAAAAAACATACTCGTCTGGCCTCTGTAATGCACGCAGTTTTGAAGACCCTGATTTAGATATTCCACATAGTCAGCGCTCCCAAACAAACAGCACTATGCAGAAGTTAAACCTGCCTCTTTCAAGGATTAATTTAAGCTTGAGTTTAGTCCTAGAGGAGCTCTAATCCTTCCTTTTGCAATCGTCTTAATCATTTAATCCAGAACAGACTAAATCTTCGACTATTTTAAGTCTGTGCAAGTCACTTTGAGTTAAAACAGTTTAAACAGACATTTTAGTCTGGAACTAGGCTTAAGCCTTGTCCGTGAAACTGGCCCCATAACTAATAATAGTCCCAGGCGAGGCCTTAATTATCTGTTTCATAATTTCTATTATTTAACAGTGAAACACCCTCTCTTGATGTGTGTATATCTATTATGGGTACTGTATGGTGGTTGAAATGGTGCAAATAACTGTAACATATGTCTAATATATCTCTAATACATTTCTCTTGTGTTCTCTTGTTTTTTCCCACAAATAAGCAGAAGTGTAAAAATGAGGCTATGTCAAATTATTCTAAGGGACAGACATGAGGCGGTCCTCTATATTTTCTATCGTGTTAGGGAACCTTGGCTGAGAAAAAATGAGACTTAAAGCGCCACCTCTTCTTCTCCTCGGGCAGGTGAAAATGAGGACAAAATAGATGTTTGAACCACCGGCAGCTGACGCGAGCATCAGACAAAATGAAGGACAAGCTAACTTCCAGGTGCACTCAGCAAGCAAGGACGTGAGAATTAAGCCTGCCCACCAGCAGCTGTCAGCACAAGTCCCTCCATTGGCGGCTCATATGGAGAAACCCGAGGAGGGGAGACCTTTTTTTTTCTCAAGGGCTTATGGGAGCAAACGGTTGGAGTCCTGCTTTAAGATGCTGATCACAAGAGCTCGGGGGTGAGACAGGCTAAAAGCTGTGATTTAATTCTTCTCTCCGTCGAGCCATTATCACCCAGCGAGAGTCTGCTGGTGGCTTTCTACATATCAGCAGTCAGGGTAGCTGTGTCTGCTCTGCAGCAAATTAAATCATCTCACTTGTCTAATTACTGACAAGAAGAGCAAGTGGGATATTAGACAGAGTTGTGGAATAAGAGTGGGTTTATCTCCTTTGATGGGCAGCCTTTGACTAATAGTGTCAGTAGGTGCCACTTTTTCTAAGTGCTCCACACACACACACACACACACACACAAGATACTGCAGACAGTTTGCATTCAAGTGGCAGTGAGCCCGCTAACTGCAGCAATTTATCTATTCTCTTTAGAACCGTGCTTTAAGGTCAGCCAGGTAAGACAGAATTTTGATTATGTGTAAAAGATAGCTGCACTTAGCCTCTGTACGCTGAAGCGAAAATCCATCATAAAAAAGAATAATTTACAAATTATGCCGTTAGATCAATATTTGTTAAAGACTCAGAGGGAGAGAAAGACTCCTGAGAGATGGAACCCAGAGCTACAAACGAACTGCAGGCATGTTGATTTATGGGATTTTTGTTTGTGGTCATACACCTGAATAAACTTTATTTCATGAAGAAAACGTGTGGTATAAATCAGCTTATGTGCGGTCACCATGGTTGAGTCAATCACCTTGAAACAGAGTCAGTTACTGATTTGAAATTACATGGCAAGTTTTGTAATTAGAATGTAATTCATTGGACGACAAAACAATCGCTCATAATCTAATCTGCATACTTCTGGATTAAATCAAAATCACTTTTCAATATCGATTAATCTGTCTGTAATTTTCTCAATTACTCGATTAGTTTGGTCTAAAAAATGTCAGAAAACGATGAAAAATGTTGATCATTATTTCCCAAAGCCAAAGGTGACATCATCAAACATCTTGTTTTAAAGATATTCAGTTTACTATTACAGAGGACTAAAAAATCAGACAATATTCACATTTGGGAAGCTGAAAATGAGAATTTAAGTATTTTTTCTTAAAAAAAAAATTACTCAAAACAATGAATTCATTATCAAAATAGTTGCCAATTAATTGATTATCATAAGAAAACTTTCTTCATTTTAAAACTGCCATATTTTAAACCTGTAATCAAGTAATCCGTGATAATGTAACTATAATCCAATTACACATTTTTCAAATGTAATCTGGGTTGAGTATAATTAATCATTTTTGTAATCTGATTACATAATCCTGATTAGATGTAATCTGTTTCTACCCACCCTGGCAGTCACTTTGTCCACAAAGTCAATCTCTATTTCACTTATAATGGATTTGTTCCATGGCCACATCATTATCAGCCTCAGCTCTGCAGTTTCTCACTCTGAGAGTTTTTTTTTAATGTTCTCAAATGTCCACAGGACTCAAATATGCTAATGTGGTTTTATTCTGGATTTTTCCTTTTAGGGGGAAGATAAGGAAGCCTGTTGAGCTCCACTGTGTCTAATACTGTGTGCAAAAGGGCCTATTTTGGGCTATCTTTTAATCTGCACAACTCTTCTTTTTATTAATCACCATGTCAACGGGCTGCACACACAGACAAGGACACCAGTGCACCTTTTTAATGGGAGAGCAACTGACCAGCATCTGCCCACGCAGTGTGAAAATAAACTTCCTCCTCTTTGTAGAGGACAAATTCATTAATGGTGTTGGGAAAGTTGGGGTTTTAAAGTGTGAAATCAGAACAAAATATGCAATCTGGACAAAATTGTTAAATTATTTTCAGTTACTTTTGGATTATAGTGCCTTATATTTCTATAATAACAGGAAAACTAATTTGTTCTAATTTCCAGGCTGCTATCTGGGGACATTATTACTGTTTATCTGCACCCATCATACACTGTTATTTCAGAATGAGCTCCATTATGTTGTTTTCAGTAATTTTTCCCCTTCAAATATAGTAATATGTCCAATTATGTGACCGATCCTATGTGAAAGAAATATGTGAGATATAATTGGTGCATTTACAGTGAATGAAATGGCATGCAGCTGCTAATTTTGCTAATTAGATTATTGCAATCCTGTTACATCTCATCCCTGCTGCCTCTCCAGCTTGTTTTGATGATGATGGCCTCATCAACAGGAGATGAGAGGAGGCATGCAGAGAAATTTGACGAGAGGAGTGGAATGAAGGAAAAGAAAAGCCTGGGAGACACGCAGACGCACACCAGAGCCGTCGTCCTTCAAACAAACGACCAAGCACCTCAAAAATCTGTGAAAAGAAATTGTGCTTTTCTCCCGCTTAATATTCATGGAGAAAAATCTAAATGAGAGGACTATCGGCACATCTCCACATCTCCATTTCTGTGTCTGTTTCAACATCAAAACATGCTGATTGGCGGTGCAGATGTCCAAGTCTGACAGTCTGAGGAACACATTAGAGACTGATGCGCAGACTTTGTGCATATTAGACATTAAGGCAGAGCTCTGCGCTTCATGAAAACCCTCTATTGCCTGCTGTGTTCCTTGCAACTGACAGCATGCAGGTACAGTGGAGGGAAAGATAACGACAGGCCTCAGGTACGCATCCTTTTTTCTCTTCTAGATGAGTCTGACTGCTTCTTCGCATCCAAGAATGCTGCACCTCATGTACAATAATTATGAGCAGTGTACAGCTGTGAGCTCTGCAGCGTCTGGTATAACTAATGTGTTTACAAGCTCCCAGATTTGCTCAGTCAAGATTAGGAGTACACAGCCGATTTAAACCCTTTGCAGGTGTGGATTAAAAATAGAGTTGAATTTGGCACCCTGTTTTCTTTATTCATTGGAATAAAAGGCTCCCATATGGCTCAGGCTATATTAAAGGAGCAATATGTAGCAACTGTGCGCGCAAAAATGAGTACTGCAGTCCAAATAGCGAGTTGGAGCGTATATTATACAGGTTGAAATCCTATTTAATGCATAACAATAACACGACCTGTGGTTGAAGTGAATTGTTTCATCCTGCCCCCTCCTCCCCAGACCTGGGGAAGCTCAGGCAGGCTGCAGGTGCACTGAAGGAGCGCAAGATGCATGCAGCATCATAAACGACCAAGTAAGGATGAGTCCTACGCTGTAAGTCGATCAGCTGTTTATAACTTTCAATTCTCTGTCCATGTAAAGTTAAGCCCGTGATCCCGAAAACAAAAGCCCACTGCTCTGAAAACACACACTACCTGACTTCTGCCTGCCAGACTCTATTAACATATTGCTCAATTTAACTGTTATAAACATCTACTCCTTCTAAAAGGTTATTAATAATTTCTTACAATAAACAGACAGTAACTCATTTGGCAAACATGCAGCAGTAATTTTCACTCTAATTAATGTGAAACAAACACAGTTAGTCCAGCCTAGAATAGAAAGTTCAAAGGGGGAAACTGCAGCTGTAGAGTTGTTGTTAGAGAAGCAAGTGTTTCAATTTAGCATGTTTCCTTAATCTCTGATGACATATTGTGGTCATTTTATGGTTTATTTTTGATTTCTCCTTTAAAGCTGTCTTCCATATGGCTCAGACGATATTAAATATGTTGTTCTTAATGGTGAGGCTGTGCTTCATTGTCTATAGTGTCAAAATTGAGACTGATAAAAGCTCTGAAGCCTGAAATGAACATCTATTTGCAGCTTCTAAGGTATGAAATCTTGTATTTATCGCTTGAAGGATGAACCTGCTCTCGTATTATGGTTGCTGTGTGACTGCGTATTGCCTCCCCTCACGTAAAACTCAATTTTGAAGTTTC
The DNA here is from genome assembly GCA_034769285.1 of Lutjanus argentimaculatus. Lineage (NCBI taxonomy): Eukaryota > Metazoa > Chordata > Actinopteri > Lutjaniformes > Lutjanidae > Lutjanus > Lutjanus argentimaculatus. Next base: position 17,438,947 of record JAWZSL010000017.1, read on the forward strand.
TCTGTAGCTTTTTTATTGAATTTGTTTTTAAGCAAGTGCAGCCCAGGTGGCCACGCTGTGCCTGGCTGCTTGTTTGAAGTACAGCAGCTGTATCTGATGGACTGTGTTGTGCGGCACAGAGCTGTATTCGGGCTGTCTCGTGTGTCGTGTTCAGCCAGTTGTGAGCAAAAAGAGGAGGGTGAACCCGTAGTCTCCACTAGACCAGATTTTATGTATTTTCTCTCCCAATAAAAGACGTGGATAAGCTGAGTGTCAGCGTTTTTACCCTCCTCTACATCTCCAGATTGTGTCTGCTAGGTGAGGTGGGAGCTTTGAGGAGACCCAGCCTGCTGTGCGCCTGAACCCATCACCTATAATCATCTCTCTCCTCCCTCCTTCTGTTCGCCATCCCTCACTCTCTTTGCCCTTTTCCTCCCTTCAATCTTCCTGCTCCTTCTCCGTGTCTCTATCTTGTCCACAAAGGTGAGAGATTTGTAACCTTCATTACTGACAAGAGGCTAAAAATAACCCCATCCTCCTCAGTTTATCTCCTCTCCATCTCATCCAATATGGATATCACATGCTGCCTCCTGCCCCACACACACATTCAAGCCTGGTGTAAACTCAGCCAGCTTACCACCTCATTTAAAGGGGCATTGATTTCAGCACTAGTGCTCTATGAATATATTCCTCATGCTTGGGCGCTCAGCAGTATGTTTATAGCGGATTCTTTTCTTTACGCACTGTGAATCCGGAGTCAAGTCCAACTCTCGAGATCCATTTTCACCTAACAGCGGTGTTCATTTTCTTATTGTCGATGAATTCATGCTCACACTGAAGGAAGCGCGAGGCTCTGTGCGCGGTGCGTGAAGCATCCTGGGGCTGTGCTGTGCAATTTCTCTCACTCTCTTGAATAAAACGGAATAAATAAGCCCCGTGCCGGAGTGGTTTGAGTTTCTTTTTTTCCGGCAAACACATTTAAACATACAAAGCAGCCCATTTCCCCAAACTTATCTGCTTGAGAGTTACTCTGATGAACAATGCTTGTTCTCCAAGCTGCCTGCAAGCAGACAGGATGAGCTTTTTATTGATTTGTTTGACTTTCTCTGTCATTCTCTAGATAATTGCACAGTTTACCCTCAGTAATTAATATTTTTATCAATGAATCAGGCAAAGACAAAAGCATCTCTATCAAAGCAAACGTCTGCAACACTGATGGAGACTCTTACCTGAGGCTGATGAGACGAGAATTACAGGTGGAGCGTTCAGGTTCAGGCCTACTGGGTCCACTTGTAATGTGCTGAACTTGTGCTCTGCAATTTCATCCCCTCCATGCTCTGGTGTAGGGTGAAGGAAAAAATCATTTACTGCTTTATTGTCATAGTTAATAACTCATCAAGACAAAGAGACACCAAGGGAACCCTCACAAGAGAATGACACACAAAAATCCACTTTCCCCCCAACACACACACACTCCAAAGGAATCCTCTAATCTCAGCAGTTAATAATGTGTTGTTTTTCCTCTCCTTTTATGCTCCCCGGTCCTTTTTCTCTCTCGCGAGCACCCTCCCCTCCTCTCTTACCCGGTTGTCCAGGCGACAGAGTCAGTGTGAGACATTTCTTCCCAGAAGCTCCTCTCTCTCCCATGGCTTTGTTCAGCTTGCTCTGCTGACTGGCTCACCAGAGGAAGAGAGACGAGGAGGGGGACACGGTCCGAAAACCTCTGAAAACCACTGGTGGGAGGTAGAGAGCCTGGGGGGATTTTAAGACATGATTGAAAATATATCTTGAACTTGAAACACTTTAATTTGTCTGGTTTTATGTAGTCAAAATGATGCAAATGTCATGATGTTGCAGCAGAGCCCCCTCCCTTTTTGTCAGAGATGGTATGGTCTAGTCTAGTCTCAGTTGGTGGGGAGGTGGGGTGTGTTATAAGAGGGTGATCAGAATAACTGGCTACAGTGGGAGACAAAGTGTAGGCAATTTAAAATAATCACCTGAAGTAAGAGTTTATTAGCTTGTAGTTCATTTTCTTTATCGAGCATGGTAATCTCACATGAAGCTGTTCAATTTGGCTCTCTGTTGCAGATGCAGTTTGGCAGCTGTGTGCATCTCTAAACTAATACTTTGTATATTCAACACTGATTTTGCTTGTCTGTTTGCCTTGCAGGGCCAATAACGCTTTCTCCTGCACTGTACTGCCTTCGCTCACTCTCATCTAACATTAATGACCAGCTCTCCTCTCTTACTGCCACATTCAACTCATCCATCACCTCACTTCTCAACCTCTGCGCAGGTTTAACTTGGATTGCCTTGACAACAAAAGGTAATAATCCATCATCCAAATGGGAGCGATAACTCTGAGGTGAAGTTTCACCCTCCAGTATGTACTGTAGCTCTTGCCATAGGAGCTGGTGCAGTGTGGAGTCAGAGGAAAAACAGGTTTGGAGTCTGGTGCTCATACCACTGTTACAGTGTGCAGAGGTGGCAAACAGATACTTAAAACAAATCCGAAACAAAAGAGTCTAGTAGAGGTGAAAGTACTATTCAACTTCTTTACTCAAGTATAAAAGTAAAAAGTAGCCCTCTGAATGACGTTACCAGCTGTTTCAATGAGAAACTAACTGAACCACTTTTGTCTATTTAGTTTATTACATCTTTTTCATCTTGTTACATCTGTCGTGTAGGATATGCACTGATGGATACACTGAGGAATTGTCCTCTTAATGTGTTTATTGGAAGTTCCCAGAAACAGCCAAACAAACATCAGAGATTTCAGCCTTTGTCAGTTATGCCCCAAAGCTATGGAAGACACTACCTATAAATATCAGCGAAGCCAGCTTGCAAAATATTTTTAAAAGAAAGCTAAAAAGCTTATCGCTTCACTTTAGCCTTTAACTATGGCTTTCCTTATACAGGACTGCGACTCTGTTTTGCTTTGCACTTATGAACTGCTGATAGGGTGACCAGACGCCCTGAAAAATTCAGGACAGGCTCGAATAACAAGCAGTTGTCCTGAATCCCAAATCCTGTCCTTTTTGTTATAATAATAGATAATGTGAATAACATTGGAACTTGTGAAAAATATTCTGATCAAATCAGTTATGAAGACTATAATTCCTGTTTTTAGGTATCATAAAAATGTCCTATTCATTTTTGGAAAATATGTAGGAGTATTATTGATGTGTTTTCACTTATCTGTTGCACTGATTAGGCTATCATAAGTAACGGACTGTTGAAAGAGAGTGCAGCTGGAGGAGGAATTTGTGATGATTTTTTTTTTTTTTTTAAAGTGTTTGTATGCTCTTATAGCCTAATGACAATCTTGCATGCTGAAAAGATGTTTAAAATAACTGTAACACACGTGTCACCTGTGCTAGGACACTGTGCCCACCCCCGAGTCCTTGTCCCCAGTTTAACCCATTCTCAGCTGGTCACCCTAACTGCTGTACTTCTTCTAAAATTTTGTATTTTTTCTTGATTTTCTGCATGCTATACACTCTATTTTAACTTTAATATGATTACAGTTGACTTTATTTTCCATCTTATGCATTCTATTTTCATCCTTTTTCTATCTTACTTTTATTGGTATTATCAAGTGTTTTTTATCCATGCAAAGATGCATTCTATGTTTTATGTATTCTATCGTCATCTTTATCTTATTTTTTACAAGTTGGTTTTATTTTGCATCTTATTTTACATAAATTATGACATTCTGTCCCTGTTTTTATGTTCATTATATGTCTATTTTTTATGTGACACAATTGGTGCATGTGATTTCTTTGCTGTACAGCACTCTGGGCTGCATTTCTTGTATGAAAGGTGCTATACAAATACATTTTATTATTTATTTACTGTTATTGTTGTTGCTGTCTTATCATGCATTGAGGGTAAAATCAGTCAGATGTTGAGAAGGCTGCGCACAGTTATGCAAAATAAAAATAATCAATAATTCCATTTAAATGCATTCAAATTAAAGACATGAGGCTGTTTTGAAGTAGAAAGTACAAATATTTGTGTTAAAATACAGGGAATAAAAGTAAAATATTAAAGAACAGATACCTGAAAACTCTACTTAAGTACAGTAACTAAGTATTTGTTCTTTGTCACCTCCCACCTCTGAGTATGTGTCTATGCTGGCACTCTTCAGGACACTTTGTCTTCATCCTGCTGGTGTGACTGTGACAGACCCCTCAGAGCAAACAGACTTTTTCAGTCACTTGAGATCAATAAAGCGAAGCAGAGAGAGTCTAATCACATCTATTGCTGCAGCACTGTGGGAGAGAAACAAACAGATTTTATGAAAACTGATCAATTGTTATAACTGTGCTTTGTCAATAAAACCCAGACAGATTTTTTTTACAGTGTCCTTTGTTCAGTTTTAATGAGTTCCTCCGATTTCAGACTTCATTCAGTAAACATGTATCACAAATATTGGCAGGCAAGAACTCAGAGGCAGCTGAAATGTGATATTAATAATAATATACATTTAAATAATACAAAATATACATAAATCAGTCATTCATACATACACACATGCATACTGAACACACACATGCACAGGGCTTCCAGAAAGACAGACAGAAGAGTTATTATTTCATGGTCCCGTTAAGGCAGGTCTTCCTAAAAAACCCTAATTTTTAGGATACGCTATTGTTTTCGGGTAAGAAAAGAGACTCACACTGATTGCTATAGCACTTGGGGGAGGAATCTGCCTGCACAACAAGCTAAATTAGGAATGGATGGAAAAGAATGAAGAATTTTTCACAGCGAGCAATATTACACAATGAATTATTATTGGCACAGAGGCAAACTGCTCTGGCTAACTTCAGATATAAATTCACAGTTGGGAAAAAGCTGCATGCAGGAGGTAGCTGCATACTGAGTGTCTTATACTCGGGGCAGTATTCTTAATAATGGAGAGGGATAATGGCAGGAATCTATCCGATCGCTGTACCATTAACAGTGCAGACTGGTTTGAGGAAATGAAGAGAAGTTACAGTCCTACCAACTAGATATGAAATTTAACAAATGATGAGGCATATCCAACCCATATGATATATAATCTCCTGTCTATAATCTCTGTCTTTTGTTTTCGTATACATACACTACATATTGTAGCTGCCTAATTCTATGTGGGAGCCTCCTATCAGACTAATATAATCAGAGAAAAATATATGTTTGGAATGTTTGATCTCTTTCTGTATGAATACACGCAAAATAAAAAGTCAGTGCAACACTTAAAGGGATAGTTTGGATGTAGTGAAGTGGAGTTATATGACAGTAGATGGCAATCAGCACACTATATTTAGAATATTTTCTCCACTTTACCTTGCTGTCACACAGCTTATTCCGACAGGAAATCACAGTTATATAAGTCAAATATCGTTCTCTGCAAAGCCACCAGAATCCTCTGGCAAAACCTGACACTAAGCCTTTCAAAAACTTAAGTCACACAATAACACAAACAAACTGATCAAGGCAGCAGTACACTACAGCGTTCTTAACCCTATCCCAAAGTCAAATTCAAGCACTTTTCAGGCATTTTCAAGCTTTTCCAGCACATTACAGCTGTGGTAAATGACATATTTCTATACATATATATGCCCACCATGATTATTTTTCATTTCTTCTTCACATTACATCAGATATTACTGTACTATGAACAACCAAAATTATGTTTTGTGATAGAATGCTACAGAAGGGAGACAAATTAAAGGAAAATACAAAGTTTAAAAAAGCGTGCCCTGTCTGTAAGGGGACTTGGCATCATCTATAACCTAGCTGCACCGATATTAAACAATCAATCAAACAATTATTTACAAAAAATTTCAATTTCAATGAAATCCTTGCTTTTTTTTGTTTTCTGTTTTCAAGCCAGCGGCAAGTTGTTGTCTTTTGCCTCCCACTCACTGTTCCATGAGAGGGCAAGCCTCAACAAAGACTGACAGATCACAGCAAGTGTAGCCCACTCTCTGACTTGTTTTATTTCTTCATCTAAGCGAACAATTCAGTCAGAGAGCAATTTATTATGAGAGTAATGCAATTACAATTTCAAGCTGTTTCAAGCACTTTATCCAAAATGAAAGCACTTTTCAAACCTTGAAAATATTACATTAAAATTCAAGTGTGTAAGGATTTCCAGCACCCGAATGAACCCTGGGACTAACAACTCTAATGTTCTGTGAGGTAAAATTACTGTTTTTCCAAAAGTGGTCAAATGGCTTTGAAGAGAGCAACATTTGGCTTATATAACAGCAGTTTCCCAAAGGAAAAGGCTTTTTGATGGCCCGGTAGCGGTCAAAATATTCTAAATATAGCGTACGCTTAACTGGGCCTTTCTTTGGTGGCTAAAATACATGTTTCTGCTGACCCTGTCCACAGCTGTACATTACTTATCTTCTTACATCGGTACTCTTGCTGCTTCTACAAACTGGGGGCATGTCGACTGCCATCTACTGTAGGTAATACACTGACTGTGGCTAAGTACGTCATACAACATCTGAACTATCCCTTTAATAGTATAAATGGGCTGATATGTAAATGTGACTCTGGAAAACAAACCCGGTATTGATTAGCACAACAGAGCTGGAAAAACAATCTGCATTCATGCTGTAATTTCTGCAAATGACTGTGCTCTGTCTTCAGTGTTGCATTGCAGTCAGAATTGATTGAGTTGGATTTCCACTTCATTTCTATGTCTGGCGAATGCGCCAACAAAGGGGATTAAAGTTTGAAAACATTTAATCTCACATAATTTTAGCACCTGCTACAGGGGGCTCAGAAGGAACCCCAGTTTTTGGAAACTGTACAATGTGAACACATTTTGATCAAGAAACACCCTGAAGAACAACTTAAATACTCCACATATAATTCACATTTCACATTTACAGCAACAATCAAACAGTTTGTCACAAAAAGATTTTGTTCGCGGCTGTGTCTTTCTTATTGCAACTTTGCAATAACACTTTTGGCCTGAGTGTTCAATTAATTTCCGTCACTACACAACATTCACAGTGAAAAGCAACAGCCCCTGTGTACTGGTCAGGACAACAGCTGACGGAAAAAAAAAAAGTAGACCTAAATGTGCTATGGTCATTGGTCCATGAGAGAACACACATAGAGAAACACACACACACACTCACACACAACTGCTCTCTGTGCTGTAAACTCACACACACCCTAAATTCTCAAAGCTGTCCTATGACAAGGGAATTGCTCGTTTCCCCTGGCTACCACAGATGGGTCTCCCGGATTTCTGAGATGATGTTATTGGCTTTTTTGAGTGCCTGAGAAGAGAAAGGAAAAAAGAAGGCGGTTAAATCACTGGTCTTAAAGTAGTGGATAAAAGAAAAAAAGAGAAAGGACTTTCATTTCTTGATGCTCAGAACCTATTCAGAGAACAAAAGCATCAGGCCAATTTTACCTCAAGCATCTGAGCAACCTCGGTCCGCTGCTGTGCCGTGTCCTGTGACTCAATGAGCAGCTCCTGCAGCAGTGGCTGTTTGTAAAGCTGACCCACCAGCTCACTCTGCAGATGCTCTTTCACAAAGTTCACCAGGAAGTGCATCACTGTCTTGGGCACACTGCAGAGACACACACAGAGACAAAGTTAGAAAATCAGCATTAATAACAGAAAGGCCAAATAGGGAGGGAGTGTGCCCCCAGGTGATCTGGACTTGTTCCAGCTGAACCTGTCTTGGATGCTCTTGCGGACAATGAGGAAGTAGCATTTGATGAGGCGCTGGATGACCTCACAGTCCCTCTGCTCCCTCGCACTCAGCTTGCGGGATACGGGCACAGCCTGGCGAAGAGGGGCAAAGTGAAATGTTGACAGTCTGCAATGTATTCACCACTAAATGGTTTGTCCTCCTGCTAATCCCCCCACTCACTGTGTCGAGGAGGTTAATGGCCTGGCCTTTGCTGGGGCTGCCAAAGCCTGCAGCCGGGGTTTTCTCTTCCGCAACCTTCTCGTTCTTCCAGCGCTTCCCTCCATCAAGGGCCTCCGCCTGACAGCAAGAAATCCGAGGAAGTCAGAGGGTCAAAGCAATTTTGGCTGAGCCTGGAATTCCACTACAAACTCTGAAAAGGGGCTGTACTGTTTGGATGTGGAACATAATGGTTAGGGCTTTACAGAACACAACTTCTGCTGTTTACCCTTGCAGAATAAATAATAAACGGGAGAACCCGCTGTAAGGGACAAACAACTACCTGCTGACTGTTGACAGATGCTGAGACCTGCCCTGCATCCGTGAAGTCGGGATGTTTTGTGTTGATGTAGGCGAGCTCTATTGCTACTAAATTGTGCACCTAAAGGAAAAAAGCAGAAGAGAATACCTCAGGCAATTAATGGGCTATTAGTTATCAAAATTAGTATTAAAGATCATCTTTGCTAAACTGTGGATTACCATTTCATTGGTAATCGGCAAGCGTTTCCTCAGTAATCCAGTCACCACTTCCACGATGGAGTCATGCAGTTTGGGGAATCGCAGAAGCTCCTGGCAAACACAAAAACATATTTTGTTAACATGGTGCTGTCCAAAGGTGAATTAGACTATCTTATTAACAATTATTATTAATCTAATCTAATTTATTAGACTCTGATTAATGCTTTGGGGCATGTAAATACGTTTTATCAGATCACTTTACTTTAAGCGTCTTTTCAGATCCTCTTAGGCAGCTAGTGACAAAATTGAAAACTTATTCAGAGCATCAGGGAAAGGGCAAGAAATATATTCAAATATATTACTATATTGTAATTCATTCCCATGCATGCTGCTCGGAGTAATGCAGTCCACGACTCTTCTCCCAACAGCGCCAGAGTCTCACCCTCTCCTCTTGTGCCGTAACCAGGCAATCAGGTGTGGCATCAGGGGCAGGCAGGTTTGAGCATCTCTCTCACTCTTTCCCTCCAGATCTCTGGATAAGTAAATAGTTTGTTTGATCTTCTCCCTCCCTTTGTGTTTTTTTTTTTTCCTTGAAATATATGATGTCCCTGTAGTGAGTGAGTTTGTGATTACTTGGCTAAAGGGTTCTCCATCTGTTAAATGGCTTTAAGTGATCTCTGCCTCACTGCAATTGACACATCTACTCATTACAATAGAGTGCCCTCAATGTTTTAATCTGTTAAAATAGCAAACAGCCTTCAGACTTTTCCATTCATTGTTAAAAAAAATCAGTAGAATATTTGGGTTAACGTGACCTGTGGTGCTGTTATAATTAGCGCTACTCGGTTTTAGGAAGTCAATCAGCATCAGTTGGCTACCTGTGTGCTGAAGGAGGAGCAGTGCTGGATGATCCTCTGCAGCTCTTCATGAACGAGTCTACACAGCGCAGGCTGGGCTCCTCTAGCCGCTTAATTTGCCGCTTCACCAACAACTCAAAGGACACCTCGGGCACAAAAAGAGCTGGCCGCGGACCCTGCAGGGCAAATCACACAGACGTGCACACACAGGCACGCCGCACGCGCACACACACACACACCACACCACACACACACACACACACACACACACCCAGCTCTATTATTTACCTGCTCTTCCTGCAAACGAGAGAACTTGACTAGAATTTGGATTAAACAAATTACACGAGTAGAAGTGAGGAGAAGCTCACCGTGGCATTGCGGATGGCAGTGAGGATGTCGAGCTCAGTCAGTCCTCCCAGGGGGTCAATGGACTGCAGAGTGCGGCCAAAGGTCTCATGGAATATGTAACAGATCCGAGCACCCCCGCAGCTGTAGGAGAGATGGGTTCAGCTGCGAGTCACTGACGCGGTTTCTCAGCGCTGTGTGTCAGCAAGTTAATCGCGCCAAAATTGAATGCAGTCAACCAAAAAAGGTCAATATTTGCTCACTACATATTTACATTAATTAGTTGCCGTGCGGTGAGAGGGCTGCGCAGATGCAGGTGCCAGCAGAAGATGCTGATACCACTTCAATTTACAATTACATTACCCCAAGGACACTACCCTCATTGTGAACCAACGTAAATAAAATGCTGACTTGTGCAACAAAAGTACTAAATTAGATTTCAGATTAAAATTTGACACAAATTAAAACATGAAACAGACACTATCCATCATAAATACATTTTCTATTCAATAAATCTCCTGCTGCTGTAGAGAGGTCAGACTCACAGCTCTGAGGTCTGGATGTATCTGGCTGTCCCCTCAATGGTGTTGCAGTAATCGCTGGCGAACTTGGTGACAATCTGCAGCAGCGTGGCACTGTGGTCTTCTACCGGCTGCCCGTAGCTGTTGAGTCGTGCCTGGTACTGGGCACTCAGCACTGTCACCCGGGTTTTGAGGTCTGGCAGGCAGTCTCGGATGTGGTGCATGAGAAGCCTGCTAAGAGTTTTGGCCAGATAGCGGGAACCGGCGCGGGAGGCGAGCGATGGGTAGTGGCGCTGCAGGAAAGCCTGTTCATCTTTCAATGAGTCCTCGAGGCTCTTCTGGGTATTGATGTCATGCTGGCTCCTAAGAGGATCACCAATCAGGGAGAAAGAGGGAGTGTAATCAGATGATCAGGGTAATAAGAATGTGAAGTTGTCAATACCACGTGTTTAGAATGTACTGTATTTAGCCTTAGAAAAGATTAAATATGCTTTAAGTGGATCTAAAGAACATTTTTACTTCAAGTAGCAGCCTTTCCTTTCTTACTGTATTTTGCAAACCTATCTGTATTACCTTAGGAGCAGGGACCAGATGGCGTTTAAAGATGTGCCCTAATTTTTATCCAAATGATGCTGATTTGTCATTATTCAGCTATATCCTTGTGGTTTTGGCTGGCTTGCCAAGTGGGTCTCATTTGTTGTTTGCCTGTTCTGTTTGGCTTTACTTGAAAATATAACACATGGAGATATTTGTTACTTTTGGATACAATATTTGTACCTTCATCACCAGTAAATAATAATAGTAATAAAAAACATTAAAATAAAACAAGATGCAATATCCAGTAATTATAGTATCAATCATAACAAAGGTATTAAAAATGATCTAAGGGCTCATTCAGTTGAGTTCATTCCTTAGTGTCCTGCCTTAAATTTGGGCTTGCTGCAAAACTTGACAGTGTGGTACTTTTTCTGTACCGGCACTGCATGCATGTTGTTGATAAAAAAAATCCTATTTTGTGCACCCAGAACATTTTTGCCGTGGTACTGAAAGAGCTAACAAGTTTTTTATACTAGCGTTGTATCAAAGTTTAACATTCTGGTATTGTGACAACTCCATAAGGATATGAATCGCCATATCCTGAATCTAAAGACGTTACATAACTAAAAGAAAATAAAACCATAAACAATGTGTGATTGCAAACCTGTTAACCACCCCAATAATCCCAAGTCTGATTGGAATGACTCGACCCAGAAGGACCTCCAGCGCGTCAGTGCCTGCATCCATCAGGTCCAACTTGCTGACCACCAGCAGCGTTCGACGACCTGACAGACACAAACACAGAGTGAGCTTTGACTTTATGCTTAAGGACAGTTAATGGTCTTTCCAATTTAGCTCTTCATCATTTATATTGAGAAGGACAGGAGGAAAGTGTGCAGCAGGACATCACAGGAGAGAGGAAGGCCTCTGATTGCACGGACTTTATGCCTCAGGGGAACATCTGTGGCCAGATAAAGATAACCCAGACAGCACTTATGAAAATACAACAATGAAATACACGGTAATGTATGAATAAACAGGTGGGCATAAGCAATAGAAGAGGAATAAAACTTAACAACAATGGTTGATTAAAAACCATAAATAAACAGTTCAGATATATTTTCTGGGGCCAGCACATGAAGGGCTTTAAAGTAAACTCTTAAAATCATTCAAAAACAAAATGGGCAGCCAGTTGTAAGGTCATTAAAATTGGAGTAAAGGGTTCTGTGGCTGTATTCTGTACAATTTGGAGACTGTTAATTGATGGATGTTGTTATGTTCTTTACTTGTACATAAAATAAAACAAAGGAGAAGAAATACACAATAACAAATTGTCCAGGTGGGATTAAAAAAATCCTGAGGGCCTGCAGAAGAAATCCACTTAACACTGAATTTACAAATTTACAAACAGACATAAGTTGTGCAAATCTTAAGAAAGAAGAGAATTTCTATACATGAAAAACTAGAAGTAAAATGACCAAGGAAGAAAAAAGAAAAAAAACAAGGTTTACAATACCATGCATTCATAGAGTATCATCATACAACTATACTTCTTCAAAATAAGTTGTTTTTTTAATCATGAATGAGGAGTGACTGCAAATTTAAGCAGAAAAGCTGTTCCATTGGACCTCGTTTCCCAATTGAAAACTTGCCAAGGAAAGGAAATGGGAAGTAAATTATTAAGAAACTGCAATACGAAAGTACCTATCTGAAGTTTATTAATGTTGAATATGTTTAGATAGACAGATTGATAGATATCCTAACAGGCACACCAGTGAACAACAGGCATTTTAAAGCCATACTGCCAACCTCCCAGCCGTTTAGTACAGGCAGACTTTCATCATCTATCAATCTAGTCTTCAGAGTGCACCATGATAGCAACATCAATTCTCTAAGCAACTGTTAAGTGATAGGATGCTGTTAGCAGTAAAGACAGGTGGGTCCAATAGCCTGAAATGACTTCCTCATGCACATTTAATAATTTAAAAAGTGTTTCTGCTTGAAGCATGTTATGTAAGAAACACTGATAGAGAGGTAAGAAAATGGAAATGAATCTGAGGAAAAGAGGCGCCTGTGTACAAAATGTCCTACCATCTGGATCAACCTCTCGAGCCAATTTCAGTGCATCAGAGGTGGCCAAGTCAGAGTTGGCAGGGGACACCGCGAGGATGAGGGAGTTTGGATTGGAGATGAAGGACAAGATCATCTCTTGTACTTGAGCCTCAATGTCCTCTGGCTGGTCCCCAACAGGAACCTGAGGCAACAACAATGAGCAGCAAGCGTTACAGTAAGCACGCACAGATGGGGTGCTGCTGTGAATCTTTGATGATTGCAGATATGCAAAGCAATCAGCATTAATCATGGTCTAGTCCCACTAATTATGTTTGCACACATGAAACTAAATCAACATCTTTGTCAAGTGGCTGAGTTTACCTTAGTAATTCCAGGTAAATCAACCAGCGTGAGATTAAGGACTTTGGGGGAGAAAATCTTCAAATATATGGGCTCAGCAGTAATTCCCTGGAGGGAATGAAGAAGGAAAGAAAAATCATGAATACAGTGTAAAAAGCTAAATTTAAGGCATCATTGAGTTTACGTCAGTGTTTTCTTTTCACCTTGTTGTCACCAGAACTGCGTTCAGTCTCTGTTTCAATTTCCTGACGAATTTCCTGGAAATCTGTGAAGATCTGTCAAAAAGGTGAGAGAATTACACATTAACTAAATGCAGCACATAATACGAGGCAAAGGCAGCGTGAACATCATTTGAATCTTTCAGCTAAATGTACCTGGTTCTTGCAGTGCAGGAATGTGCCCCATTCTTCAGCTTTGACACCTGAACAAACAGAAGAGTGACTGTAAGTAATTTAACAGAGAGATTTCCAGCTAAACTTACAGTTTAAATAATCAAATAATGAAAACTAACAAGATAACACATGGACTTATATCATGACTGACAGATGAAGATCAGAATGAACAAAATGTATGAGTGAGTTCACAAAAGAAATGACAAAGGCAAATCCATGCAGACTAAAAAATACAGAGACCTGGGTAGCTGTTTTGGGCATTTTGTTTTACCCCATTGCCTGAAAAAGTGGTGAATAAGAAGAGGAAGAAAGACTTCATGTTAGCAAAGAGAGACCAGAGCTCTACAAGTAGTAGCTTTGCAGTTGAATCAGTGAGAGAAAGTGCCATGCTTTAGTGCTAATCACACATAAACTACTTCAAACAGAATTCATGCCTTGACAGAAATGACAGAGCTGCTGTCCTCCTTTAATATGCTGATATATATCATGACTTGTGTGCGTTTTCAAGGTTAATAAATTCTGAATAAATGTGTAGGTACCACTCTCGATCTTCAGTCTCTCCTGGAGAGGGGCAACATTAATAAGTTGCAACACGAGGGGTCGTCTTGTGACTATTCCTGATCCCCGAGGCAAGAAATCCCGTCCAACCAGGCTCTCCAACACAGAGCTCTTTCCACTGCTCTGTTATGGCACACAATGAAAGCAATTCAGCAGTGTTTCTAGCAGAACAGCCAGTTTCTATCAGCACTAACAACATTAACAATACACACTGAATTTCTGATCACATCAAAAACCTAAACTCAAACCAAAAAGCTTGACATAAGTGAATTTAAGTCGAGAGAAGAACTCACACATGAAAAAGATTCAGACATGAGTCTTGATTTAAAATATTTCTATTAAATTCATCACAGGGCTGCAACTAATAACTATTTCATTGACAATTAATCTGACAAATCTCAATTAACAGATTAGTTGTTTGGTCAATAAAATATCAAAAAATGGTTGAAAATGGTGAAAAATGATCAGCGTTTTCCAAAACCCAAGATGACATCCTCAAATGTCTTGTTTTGCACTCAACCCAAAGATATTCAGTTTACTGTCATAGTGGAGTAAAGAAACCAGAAAATATTCACATTTAAGAAGCTTGAACCAGAGAATTTTGACTTTCACTGAAAATATGAATAATCAATAACTGATTAATCATTGCAGATATAGTAGAGTGCAAAAGTGCAAACATTTCAGTCCATGTTGGACTTTCATCAGTGCAAATTCTTTTTATATATTGCTCCAACAAAAGTCACTGTCTGTATGCCCATGCAGTGAATTCAACAGAAATATTCAACTCAAGTCTCAATCTTTTCCTCCTTTGCTGCATTGTAACTTTCCTCCTGACTACCACACCAGAGAAAAAGCATAAACAAAGGACAGCTTTTAAGGCACAGTGAATCACTTACCTGGGATCCAACCACGACAATCTGAGGCAGCTGTATGATATCTGCACCCACTGTGAGGAAGACCTCCTGCAGCCGGTTGATGGTGGGAATCAGAGTCTCCATCCTTCCAACAGACTGGGCACACTTACTAAATCGGTGCAAACAGAACAAACATGAATGAACAGACAGTCAGTATAAGTAAAGTAAGTCAGATGACGTTAAATCATCGTTAAATCAAACGCCCAATAGGAAGGAAGTTGGCTGGATTTCATTCTGGGCGAGAAAAACGGAAACATAACAGTGTGCTGAATAACTGCAACACCAGCTGACATCTATATAAAAAAATAAATAAATAAGCTACAGTTACTCCCCTGGGACGACGGTGCTGCTTTGCCAAGTGGGGAAAGTGGTCCTGATGAGAGGGGGGCGCAACACCCGAGCATCAGTAACCAACACTGAGCCGGATCCTCCCAGACTGCGCACGAGAGCATGACTGAAAGCTCAAATCCAGCCATTATCTATCAATCACAGCAATGACCTAACGTCTAAGCTACATGGTGACAAATGATGCAGAAACACAGGCCGGACGGCTCGGTGTTAACAGCTAATGTTAGCTGGCTAAAGCTAATTAGGAAGTAAAAGGAATGTTAGCTTTGTGCTAACGCTAGTTTAGCTGGTGGATTAACCGATGCTCCGTTAGGACCTTACCGATGTTCAACAGATAATATCCCTCTTTATCCGATGTATTTGTCCTTCATAGTTCTTAGAAAAAAAGCGAGTGTCAAAAACATTGCATTTTGACCGAAATTAGCAGTTAAAATATAACCGTCGGTTTACTATATGGGCGGTATCCGTAGTGCTGTTCATCAATCCGATTGGTCGGAAAATATGACTCGTGAGCTTTCCCGTCATCTGATTGGTCGAAACGTAAAAGACACACTCGTTTGGTCCCGCCTTTATAAAGTCACATCCCATTTAATTTTCATAATAAACCACTTCCACATTTTATCAGAGTCCTGAAAATCATTACATTACTGAAATATTACTCAACTACAAGTTAAACTACCAGTATTTACAAAGAGTACAAATGATTCTTCTCAAAACTACAAGTATAAGATCATTTTAAACAGTTTATGATGAATATACAGTACATTTATTGATAGCAGGCATTCAATCACAAGGAGTTTCTGTTTCTCCAAATCTTGTCTAAATTAGTGGTTTTCAAACATGGGTCTGAGGACCAACAATGGTCCTTAAGTGGGATATAGGGGGTCCCCAGCAAATGGGGAATAGAAGATTGTAACTTTTATTACATTTTTTGGAAGTAGGAAAGAAAGGATAGACACGGGTTGGCCATTTTTATTAAGTGTAATTTATTGTTATCTTAGTTTGATCATGATTGCCTATGAAGACTTTTTTAAATCTTCAAACCTTACAAAAAAAAAACACTCTTGACATGAAAGTTTGTGAACCCCTTGTTTAAACGTCTGCTAACTCCTGCACTGCTGTGGTCACGGCCACCTCTCCTAACCTGTGCTGCAGCATTTTACCCCCATTTTTGTTGTAGCCTCACTTACTATCCTGATTTTTAAGCAATTAAATAAATAACAGTGTAATGCATAGTTATGTATAAGTAAAATTACAGACTTGACAACATGCTCATAAAAGTACAAGTACCCCAAAAAAGGACTTGAGTAGGTTTACTTGTACATTTTATGCTAAATATGACTATAAGCCTTCCCAGTCTTTCATTGCATTCACACAAGAAACATCAACACTCTTTTTTTTTACTGTGTTTTAATGTCTGTATATATAAACATATTTACAAATCATACAATGAACATCAGTTAGTTACGGAATAAAACATGTATTACCTTCTCATGGATGGTTAAAAGAAAACACCCAGTCATCATCCAACACAGATATTATTAACAAATACCCTCCAGTAGAAGTCATAGTGTCCCCATGGGAGTTGTAGCAGCCACAGATCATGCGAAACCAACGGCATAAATGGATTCCTTTGTATTCAAATATTATGTGATCAGGTCTTGTGTCACGACTGCAACATCAAGGACAAAAGTGGCCAAGTTTTCTTATCCAAGTCCTTTGGTCGTGGATAAGAAAGCCCTATTGCTGCGATAATCAACAGTCAGTCCTATCTGTGTGCACTGATGAGGCACACAGCTGGGGCCCCCTGCAAGAAAACTGATACTGTATTTTCCATGCCTCACACTCTAAACACTGTATGCACCTCCAAGCACTGGGCACCTCTTTCAAAAGACAATCACAATAAGCAACTTCCAGCTTAGGTATCATTCTTAGTCCATGTATGAAGTGTCCATTCCCTCGCCGTCGGGGTGAAGCAGCCTTCCTGCCAAGCGCTCAATGTCATCAAGACTAAGTTGTCGAAGTGATCGTTCATAGTCCTTGAAGAAAAACAAAATAAAAAGTTTAGAAACAGCAACTTCAAAATATTCTAGTGCATTTATTTTAACCATGTTATGTGTGTTATTCTTAATGGGCAGTTTAGTCTGCAGTAATGCAGACTGCCAGGCAATTTCACCATGTTGGCAGCTACAAATACCAACAAAAGAAAAGTATTTCAAGAATCTAAGGTAAGGTAAACTGCACAGTAACCAACCTGCTAAGTCTGAGATGGGTTAGCTATATCATAATTTAGGAGCTCCTTCGTAAAGGAAAAGGTCTAATATTCAGTGTCCAAGACAAATAGTGGATTAATGAGAGGCCCTAATCAACTTGACAAGTCAGAGATCGCCTAGTTTACCACAGAAAGTTGCCATGAAATGATCAAATTTTAAATACCAGTGTCAATTTGGGACAACTGTCAAGATAACTGAGTTAAAAGAACAAGTTGTGAGGCCTTAATTTATCCATATAACATCCATTTGCTGGGTCTATAAATAATGTGAATACGTCTATTTACAGTGAATTTAATTAGAAGTTTTTGACATTGATAAACACAAGGGGAAAAATCATTGTCAAAATTAAAACAAATAAGTATAACTTGATATACATTAAGTACAGCACTCAAAATTAAGGATATCCCAGTGACAATTAAAATAGCAGCTGGGACACAGATACGGTGCCTGAGACAATTCTGGGACAGTACAGAAACTTACAATTACAAGTGACAATATTACGCTTAATGCATCATGGAATATATTCATTCATTTTAGTTGTAGGTGTTCAGAGTCGAAGAAAGTGAAGTGGCACCAGCACGACCTCCACTCTGACTCACATGGGTGCTTACAAACTGTGATGGTGTTTACAATAAAACTAAGTGTTTACTATGAAATATGATCAAACAATGACTAAAGTAACAATGAAAGCTGATTGTGACCAAACACCTACGGTGATTTTAGTTTTTATTTAGGTGCAGGAAACAACCCGCAGAGCTGCCACAGCAGACCAGAGTGCGTCAATGAAGTCATGCAAGATACTGAAATAATGTAACTAAGCTATATTATACAAAATGGGGAAAAAAAGAACTTCGATTTGGGACAGTGGTTGTTAGGTCTGGGACAACTCAGAGTAGAATTTGGGACAGTTAGGGGACACAGAAGAATTGATTAAGTACTTGAAGTACAAACAGCCAACTTTTCAGCCCTCTTACGTTTCCAAGTGGTATTATTGTTGTTCCACTGTGGCAAAGACAACATTGTGTTGCGTCAAAATCCGTTTTCCCATCAACATGTTTTCCCCTAACCAAGACCTACCCTCAACCGTAGAGGGCATCACTACGGTAAACACTATCTGACAGGGGAACACACTTTCACACACCACTTTGGAAATAAGAGAAAAGAAAGAAGCATGTGCACTTACAAGGTAAATTGAAACTGTGATAATTTTATACTCAATTTGGGGACAGGCATAAGCTATCTTAATGATGTGCATTGAATAGTAATAATAATTGCTTTGCACCAACAGGGGTTAGTGTCAGGGTAGAGGGAGAGAAACATTAGAAGAAAATATTAGGAGAAAAAACATGAATTTGTTCATTAATTTAGTCTCTAATGGAGACATTTTCCTGGAAAAATTGTGCCCAGTGGCAGACCGATGAAAGCGAACTTATAGCGAACCAATCTAAATGTGGATGGTGTCATTATTCTATAGCCATTAGACTGTGAAATCAGCATTTACTTCATAACGATGAGCCAAAGCAAAAAATGTTGTTCATTTCCACTTTAAATAATATAAATTAAAAACTAATAGTGCAGTTTGTGTCTGGTTTCCATTACTGAGACCTTGCAGTGGCTTTTATACTGATCAATTTAAGTGATATATTCCTGTGATAGTTCAGCACCTGAATTAAAATACTGATAAAAAAAATTTATGAGCTGACCAGGTGTGAGAACACTATTAAACAACTGATCACCACAAAATGGACTGTCGGATGCAGAGGACTTCAGAGGATAGACTAGTTGTGTCTTCCATATTTAAGCAACAGGCTACATTTCTTGGCCATATTTGGTGGAGACTTGACCTTTATAGATGTATTCAGACTTCAGAGAATCCAGTCCATAAATTTAAAAGCAGTATTTATAATAACAGAAGAGGAGAGCAAAAGCAAAAGACCAGATGTCAGCTGAAATGTTTTATCAAATATCGATACTGTCAGCATGCCAGAAAACATCACATTATCTTTTGCCCTCATCCCCCACATGTTTATTAAATATACATAGTTGGCAGTAGATCCTTTAAAACAGTATTTTATTCTGACCTTATTAATGTTTTGATTCTCCAGCCTCCAGATCAAAACATCAGATTTAAAAGTTAAGAAACTGTAGATATTCACATGTGAAGTTAGACCAGCAAAAATGTGATTACTTTGATCTTGTACATTGTATTTACATACCTTAATAAGCTGTTCATGGACTTTTGCTGCATCTGCTGGACTAAAGTGTCTAGCGAGGATAGTGGAAACAGTCTGCCACACTCTTCCCTGTGTGCTGCTGCTGCTGCTACTGCTGCTGCTGCTGCTGGCAACCATCCCCGACGCTCCAGTCCTCTCCCCCACCGGACGGATTACCAGATTCAATTTAGCCTCTGGCCCAATGGAGTAATCACTCAGTCTGTGCTCATCTGTGGGAAGCAATATAGTATGCAATCATCAAAAATGTAAAGGTTTGATTCATGTGCAAAATAGAGTGGTGGCAATTACAGTTCTGCACAAAGGTTATGAAACACTTGACTGTTGACAAGCCTACCTGCAAGCGCCTTCCCTTTATACAGCAATCGCTGCTGGTTTGCTGGTATGTTGAGACGTTCAGATACCAGTTCCTTCACCGTGGAGACCTTTTCATCTTCAGTCACCTAGAAGGCCAAAAGTATGATGATGTAGTCACACTGCTTGTTCAGAATACATTTGGCAAACATTCTGTCTTTCTGCTTAGCTTAAGAGTATTCAAATTAAAGAAAAGTGTACCCACTCTGAAATTCTTTCTTTGCATCAACTTTACATAAAATCAGCTGTTGATAGGGTATTCACACACACACACACACACCTACACACACACAGGTGACAAAAGCACCTCTACCTTGGTAAATGGCTTCTTTAGTACATTTCACACCAGAAAATGTAAAAATCACACTGGCCTGTGGTGGTGTTATTTATCTCATGAACACTGCACACATAGCCCACAACAACAAAGCCAAGAGTGTGGGCAGGTACTTTTTTTAATTTCAGAGCAGAGTTAGGAGAAACATTGCATGGTCTTCATCACCGACGCAGTTTAAAATAACAGGATTTAGAGCCACTTCTCTTCTGCTGAATACAAAATTTAGTCCAGTATGTGAGATACTTCCCTATGTGCTAGGCATCGATGTCGTTCTTGTTTTATTACACACAGAACCTCACACTAATGCACTCACAGGCCTGTCACAACAATTATCAACTTATCGTACAATATAGTGACATGACCTTAATTTTTGCTGACCTCAATACTGTTGTGTTTACATGCATGTTTGTTTACTTAAGTGCCACCAACATATTAGCCAACATGATGCCAGAATAAACAGCAGGGTTTTCCAATTCCAATGTCAGAATATTCATAAGAATTAAAAGTTCATTGCTCTTTCAAAGAGTGTACTTGCATCATTATGCTATTATATTATATCAGTGGCATAAATGGTCTTAAAATGAAAAAAATATCTTTCAGCAACTATTTCTGGGACAATATATCAACCAACAATGGTAGTTACCATGACAGGCCAATGATATCAAAAACTGCACTCACATATAACGCTGACTAAGTCCATAATATGCTCCTTTGTTCAGCTGCCTGAGGGTGTTTCTATACATATGTGGCTTGGTATAGCCTGAGTCTGTGCCTCATGCATTAATGTTATCACTTTAAAACTTGGGAGGTACAAACTGGGGCTAGGACCAACCTAAACTGAGCACATAACGTCACAGATGATTGAGAGCAGGAAATGTATCTTGTACATTAGTGTTGTGCAGTGGTGGAAGGTCACCAAGTACATTTACTGAAGTGCTACACCTAAGCACAAATTCAAGGTGCTTGTACTTTCCCCGAGTACTTCCATTTTATTCAACTTTATATTTCTACTCCACTACATCTCAAAGGCAAATAGTGTACTTTTTAATCTACATTTGTCTGACAACTTTAGTTAATGATTACTTTTAAAAAATATTTTTAGTAGTCAATTAATCAGTTAATTATTTTCTTGATTAATTGTTGTTATTTTTAAATGCCAGAAAATGGTGAAAAATGTCAATCACTGTTTCCTACAGTCTATGAACATGTTGTCAAAAGTCTCATTTTACTGAAAACTCAGATATTCTGTTTATTGTCAAAGAGGATTAAAGAAACCTAAAAATATTCACATCTGAAATCAGATAATTTTGTCTTTTTTTCTCATAAAAAAAAACAACAACTGATTAATAAATTATGAAAATACTTGGCATTTAATTTAACAATCGATCAACTGCTGCAGTCCTTCATTACTGTGGATTTAACTATCCAAGAGTATATTAAGTAGTTAAAATGATCTCAACTTTGAAAAAAATGCAACACATACATTAATGTAGTGGTAATATTAATGCCAAAACATCAGATATTTTATTGCATAATGAGTACTGTAACTTTTCATACTTGAAGTACATGAATGCAGAACTTTACTTGTGGTGGACTGTTTCTACAGCGCGGTGTTAAGTGCTTAAACTTTAGTATATGATCTGTACACTTTTTCCACACACTGGTTTGTAAGCCACACTGCTGTGCTGAGCCTAACCAAACCCTTCTCCTGAGATAACGTTGCTGGTTTATTGAAGTATTTGCCAAGCCACTTCCCTTTCCAACAAGAACCACCAAATAAGGACTGACAGAGCTCCGCTCCCTGCGCTTTAAAATGGTAACGTTACAGTCTGATACCGTTACAGTTACATTGTCTTTTCTAAGGATGCAGCTCTCAAGCTAGAAGTAACGTCGATTCACAACTGGGCTACATGAGATTGTACAACAGCTCCATCTAAGCTACACTATGGGGACTTTCACAACATAACACAACCTTTTTAGACTCAGTGATCACACATGGTTGCTTCACTCATAGCTTCAGCATGTGACAGAACGGCTAATCAGCCAAGCAGCTAATGCTAGCGTCGTGGAGATATCAATTAGCATTTAGCTTAGCCAGCTCGGCGGTGTAGCTAACTTACCTGTACGCTGCATTCTTTCCCTTGAAGCGGTTTCACGGTGAGAATCATTTTCGATGATAGCCCGGATAAAGAAAACAACCACACGACAACACCTTACGAGGTTATTAAGCAAAAAAATATATACCAAAGTAACGTTACTTTGCTAGCTCGAGATAGCCACAGGGCTTCTTCTCTTGTCAGCGGCCCATCTTCTTCTACAGCAGTTGCGGGCTGCTGCTGTTGCTGCTGCTGCTGCTGCTGCTGCTGCTGCTGCTCTCGGTTAACATTGCTGCCACCTACTGGCTGGCGGGTCGTATGGCTGCAGATTCTTGTGATTTATGTGAACAAAAAAGAAAATAATAAAAATAAATAATAATAAAATAATTTCTCTTTTATTTTTCCATTGTATCTGTCTAGATCTTATAATAGTGAATTATAATTTTAATATTTAATATTATATTTTAAAAATAACTCGATAGATAAACATATATCTAATGTAATGTTTATAATCTTTGGAAAATTCCACATACATAAAATGAAATAGACCAATAGAAAAACCAAACTTTACCTTCCTTCAAATGGATATTAACCTATATTACAATTCTCCAATCAAACTGAAAAATGGAAAAGCCACAAAGATCATAATTTAATAATTCAAACAATATTTGAAACATATATTAGAATTATCAAATAATGTTAGGCTACTTAGTTTTTAATCTGTGCCCTTTTATATATTTACTTTTCTCTCCTCATATGTATTATTCTGCTTTTACTGAATGTCAGTGCTTCCTACACAGCCCCTTTACTGAATAATTTTTAATTTATTTGTTATGTCACTAAAAGAATCTAAAATTAAATTAATAAATATATAATATTATTTATGTATATATGTATTTTTTTTGTTTCCTTGACATCATAGCTTTCATAAATTCCTTGGCACTTTGTTTCCTCTTTTGTTGTTTTGCTGATGTTTATAGTGTTTTAATTTAACTTTTATCAGCCAATAGCTGCTCTCTGTGGAGGAAAATTCACCCCTAAAAATGAGGAAGAGAATGACAAATGATTTTGACTCTTCTGCTCCAGATAATCAGGCCATGATCAAATATTAAAGGGGAAAAGGCAGAATAATGAATGATAATGAAGACCCTGGCTGAAGTTTAGGACTTAAAGATCAACCTTTAAAAGCACAGATTATAACTGCATCCATCCATCCATCCATCCATCCATCCATCCATCCATCCATCTTCTATGACCATGTATCCTTTGGGCAGTTGCAAGTTAATTACTATTGGTCCTACTAATTATATCACTAATCCTACATTTTAACCTTTTTTCCTTGTGAGGCACTAAGTGACCCTGGTGCAGCATATAAACGCAAATAAAATGGATGTAAAGGGACAGTTCACCCAAAATCAAAAATGTAAAAGTTTCTTCTGGCCTGTAGTGCTACTTATCCATCCAGATTTGTTTTGTTGTGAGTCACTGAATTTTGGAGATATGTTTGAGAGATATGTTTGCCTTCTCTAGGACTACATGGCACTAAGGACTACTTTCTTTCTAGTTGTTTCAGTAGATTCTACTATAAAAAGAAAGTAGTTCCTACATGAAACTGCTCACAACAATGTCAGTGGATTATCTTGAGTAACTGGGTCATGATTTCTGAAAAGAGACATTGCTGTTAAATTTTTCAAAATTTCCCTTTTGAGCTGTTTATGCTTTAGATTGGGTCCTGCTGAATAAAGCTATGGGACTGTGTCTTTTCTTCCAAATTTTTTACACTCAGGGTTGGATTAGATTACTTTGAAATGTAGTCGGTTACTGAATACAAATAACACGACAATTATTGTAATAAGTCACATAATCCATTGGATTACAAAAAAAGTAATCTACGCTGAATACTTCTGGATTACTTCAAAATCAAATAATGAAAATATTGTACTCTAGACCCTCCAAACCCCCCAAAACATTAAGAAAAAATGGACACAGGAATAAAGACTTAAGACTTAAGAAATAAAAATTCAAAGACTTGCACTGTTTCAATGCTAATTTGAAACAGCTGTAAGAGATCTCTTGGTTGGTTATTGATTATTCTGAAAAAAGGTTCAATAACAATAATCAAAAATCAATCATCAATCAAGTAATCCTTCACAATATATCTATAATCTAATTACACATTTCTCAAAAGTAATCTGGACTCATTATTGTTATTTATTTTGTAATCTGATTACATAATCCTGATGACATGTAATCCGTTACTACCCAACCGTGTTTACACTAACATTTGAAAAAATCAACGGCAATGTCTCCTTCCAGAAATCTTAACGAAAAATAGCTTAAAAATAATCTTCAAGACCTTTTTTTGTGAGCAATTTCGTGGAGGAACTACTTTCCCTCTTAAGTAGAATCTACCAGAACTACTTTCTTTCTAACAGTTAGAAAGTAGTTCCCACTTGAAACTGCTCACAAGGAGATCTGTGAATTATCTTGAGTAATTTGAGTCATGATTTTTGGACAGAAACAGAGGTTTTGAATTTTTAAAATGTATTTGCTTTGAGCACAACGAGCCGAGTGCCATTTAGTCCCATTATATTGCAGAGAAGGCAGACATCTCTATCGGCATGATCTACAAAACTCTGCAACTCACACCAAAAACAATCTAGAGGAATAAATAGGCCAGGGGAAAATTATGTATTTTTTATTTTGGGGTGAGCTGTCTCTTCAGATATTCTTTTTCTATTATATGTATTCACATTTAATTACATATCTCTGTAGAAGTGTAAATCCCACTGAAAAACATCAGTACAGGCCACTTCACTGCGTACAGGTACAATGTAAAACCTCTGCTCGGTGCTCACAGTCACTGCCTTTAGTCTTTTCCACATGTACCAGATATCTTGGGAATAAAATGATTGATGTTCAACGCTCAGTTTGCCGCAAACCCTCCTATCCCCCGGGCTCGGAAATACCCCAAAGACCCTCTGACCCAATTGGGATCCAGTCCATGCATTTCTCATTACAGCCTCCCCTGTCTTCTTGGTCATGTGATTGCCTGCTGTGTCGGTGCCCAGCCCTGGCCAGCCCGGAGCAACACAGGAGCATCCTTCACTTGGGCGGGTATAGAGCAGGAGATCTGCACCTGTCTGCTGCCAGACACGGACAAACCTATTCAGGACAAGTGAGGACGACTTCTCCACACCGCCACACAGGCTGCATGTGGTAAGTGATCTAAATACAGCTCGGTACTGTTACATTCTGCAGGAAAGAGCATGCATCTGTGTTTACAAACAGTCTATTAGAAACATAAAACGCTGCTGTCAGATTTTACCAACTCATTCATTTATTACACAGGCTATTATCATCGGTGCGTCTGGCTCCGGGCGCGCTGGCGACCCAAAATAAAAATATCTATATTTCATTCCTGCAAGGACACAAAGTGTGTGAGACTCACTAAAGAGTCTGTAATGAACAAATCTTAATCTGACGAGTTTTACCTCTTTACTACAGAAACACTACGTTCTTGTCCCTGTTCTCTCACGTTTCTGTTTCAAGTTTCTTTGAATGTTTCCATTTTTAATCTTTTGTTTTTCCATTAGGGTGAAAGAAAAATAGACAAATACAGGGTTTGCATAAACATACTTACATGTACGCTAGCCCTGGAAACCAAAGCAAGCACTGAAAGAAGTACTGAAAGCTCTCAGGGCAAAGACAGATTTATAGTTTTATTTTTATTGCATGGGAAACTGTGTCATTGGATTGTACTCGACCATGAGCTTTCCTATTCAGCCTGTTGAAAGGGAATGTAATTAAACATGTTTCATCAGGGCAAATGCAATATTATAAAAGGTCCAGGGTAAAAGGTTCTATCTATCTATCTATCTATCTATCTATCTATCTATCTATCTAGGCTCTCCTGTGTATTATATTCCATGTTGAAGCCACTACACCTTATTGATTCCTCTTCTTTTATCTTATTAATATTAATAATATTTATGTAAGCAATCACCGGAAGAGATGCATATAAATTAGAGAACGGCTGTCAAGCTTTGAGTTAAGTAAGATTGCAGCTACAAAAGGGCACTAAGTGCAATTCAAATTCAGACAGAAATTGTGCATTTAGTGCAGATGGATATTTTCTATGTCCACACCCGCCTAAAAGTTTGGAATTGCCTGCCAAAAAAAAAAAAAAAGCTTATTCGGTACAGTCAGATGGCTGAGAGGACTATTCTCTTCTCTCTTTTGAATGGTGCTTTAAGGTTGTAGAAAGTCCTCTTTTCAAA
Organism: Lutjanus argentimaculatus; assembly: GCA_034769285.1. Taxonomy (NCBI): domain Eukaryota; kingdom Metazoa; phylum Chordata; class Actinopteri; order Lutjaniformes; family Lutjanidae; genus Lutjanus; species Lutjanus argentimaculatus. Next base: position 17,465,765 of record JAWZSL010000017.1, read on the forward strand.
TAGATGTTATTTTGTATGAGGGGTTTGCAAAAAAAAGTTATCTTTTGTACATGGAGAACAAAATGCTTCACAATGGTTCAGCCAGACTGACAAATGAAAAGGCAGGAAGAGATGGAGACACCGCAGAACAGTAGCTGGTTCAGAAAAAGTCACTGAACACTGTCTGGTTTTGATGCAAGCCAAATTTCAGGCAGGACAGTAAAGACTGAACTGGAATGAGATCTTGAATGAACACTTAGATCATTTTGTTATAGCTTCAGTACTGTCAATACAATAATTAATGGATATTGTATTTTTTTTAACACATGGTATTCACTAGTCATTGGTAAAAGAAATTGGAAGATTAGCAACAAAATCTGTGCAAATTTGAACAGGAACAATTTTCTGTTTCAGCGTGTGAGCGCACAATAATGCTTCGAACAAGCTGGAATTAACAGGTGTGTTGTTTTAGTAAACCTATTCTTACAACTTAAAAACAGAGGGTTAGTGTAGGTTTGGCACTGTTGGAATCGAAAGTCAGCTATGGACCGACAACTTACAGTTTAAACCTGTTCAATCTAACCACTGAGTAGACTGCAGGGGGTCCAAAGAAAAATGAGTTTCTAAAATATTTAGAGCTCAGCTGCACTGTTGTGGTTCAGTGATGATCTCACTTGCGCTTTTCTAAACAGGAATTAAATTCAAAATCAGTTCCATTCAAATCACATCATTTCATCTGTCTCAGTGGGGTAATTGCAGATGCATGCAGAGTAGTAATTAACAAATAACACAATACAGGGGGGAAAAATCCATTAAACATAGCAAAAAAGAGAAAACACATATATCTTACAGTGGAGCAATGCTCATGCACATGTCTGGCCTCCTTAGTTGTGGCTAAAACGAACACGACGTGGAGACATGGAGCAGCAACTGTTTCTTTTTATTTCATCTTCCACATGTCAAAATGGAACTTAGGCAACAACTATTAGAGGCAACTCTAATAGTTATGCAGCCTTTAAAACCAGGAAACACTTACAAAAAAGACAAGACAAAAAACAAAACCGTGCACACCAACACACATAAGCAGCCGTCCATGGCGCCATCTTGGATCTAAGACTCGCCATGAGAAATGATATCCAAAATCTAAGATGATATCAAGGCTGTGTATTTTTGTAAGTGTGTATTTTTATAATTGTGTGCTTTCTGTATATAATCTGTTTATTTCTCCTTTATGCAGCTCTTTTCATGGCTTTTTTTTCTCTGCCCTTTTTCCATTACAAAGCTGACCCAGAGAGATATGCACAAGAATTTCAATGTACCTGTATGGTCATGTACCTGTACAAACTGAAATTAATCTTCTGAATCTTGACTCATATCACAGTATTATTGATATATTGCCCAGCCTCTAGTAGAAAGAGATATATTTAGCTGTGTTTTATCTGATGTTTGCAGGTAATGGGTACACTTCGGGACCTCCAATTTGCCCTGCAACTCAAGATCGAGGAGCTTCGTCAGAGGGACACGCTAATAGATGAGTTGGAGCTGGAGCTGGATACAAAGGATGAACTCATTCGGAGGCTGCAGGAAGAACTGGATCGTTACAGAGCCACCGTCTCCCTCCCAGGAACCTCTGCAGCCGGTGCAGGTACAGAACACGGTGCTTTTAAATGTCATATTTTACAGCAGGAAGCATACTCACTTGACAGTAAACTTGACTTATTGTGTCTGTGCGTGTGTGTGTTTTTTTTTCCCTGTAGCTTGCTCATCTCAAACTGAGGGCAAGCAGAGAACCAAAAGGAAAACAGTGATTTCTGAGCCCTTCAGTCTGGACCCGGTCACTCTGGCCATGGTTTCACACAGAAGCTGTGACAAAAGCCAGGAGTAAGAGCACACAGTGTTCCCATCTGTTCTGACTGAGAACCCTGTCTTTCACATGTTGAAGGCTCATCAACTGTTTCCTCACAATCAATATATTTCTAATCACTTTCAAACACTCTAGCTTATGACACTGCATTCAACGTTTAATTACTTGCCCTTAAATGTTACATCGGTATCCTTCCTATATGCCCTCAGGTCTCAGCGGCTGATACAGGCAGCATGTTTGAAAAATGACTTGTTGAAGAACCTTGACGAAGGAGAAATCAGAGCCATCACAGCTTGTATGTATCCCACCCACATCAATCAAGGCTGCTATGTCATTCAGGAGGGGACCAACGGGGCTCAGGCTTATGTCTTAGAAGGTAAATTATTTCCTTCTTGCAATTGCTCGCATTAATCATGCTTGAGGATACTTATTAACGTTTCCTTGAGATGACAGGTGCTTAAGAGCAGCCAGATGAAATGATTAGGTTTATCATCTTTGTATATCTTTTTATTACTGCTGGCTCACAGTTTGATTAGACAGTAATTTGACTCTGCTCTCAAACACGGTGATGTGAGAATGGCATGTTTGAGCATGAAAAGAGGAGGCACTTAGGAGAATAACAACTGACCCACATTGATGTTTTGTGTAGAAATGTCAACTTGATGGAAAAGACGGGTCCTGCTTCACCCTGGTTGTAGGGTTCATCAGTGCTTGATTGTCCTCAGGAATCTTGGCTGCATTTGTAATGTGACAGCTAATGGAGAGTGGCTGCTCCCTATTTTTCTCCTGTCGTCCCAGCCAGCAAGGGGTGGAGGCCTTGTTTGGCTCAGTGTGATAATTGCATATCTGTTGTTTGTACAGTATGTCTCAGACATACGGAAGTATGGCCGCCCATTTCCGCTAATGTGATTAAAAATAAAGAAGATCTTGTAAGTCATTATAATGATAAACGTTCTTGAAATACTGACTCCAAAATAAGGACAATACTCGTAGGCCTGTCTCAAAACAATGACTTAAAATATTAAAATAATGACTTAACATAATGACTTAGTATCACAAAATAATATATAATAACTTTCGGGGGAGGCTCAGTGAATAAAAGTGAAAAAATATTACATTAGCTATTACATTAATTATGAGAGGGGATTGCATAGAATAGCCTAAATGTGTGTGATTGGTTCAAAGTGATAGTGCACTTTCCTAGAATCAGAAACTAATAAATTAGGACAGGCCTTTTTATGTTTGGTGTTGTTAAAAGATATGTAAAACAGCAATATATGACTCAAATGTTGAGCATCTATGGGATCAAATTCATCCTATGGCCATGCAGGAATTGTACAAAACCAAGAAAGTAAACTAAAGATGGGTGAAGGGGGGGGACTTTTCCCAGCTTTGTCTGAGAGGAGGCCAACAGTCTCAGACTTTAAAAACCCCTGGCTTACCAGATCTTTCTTTTTTCTTTCATCACACTGGTAGAAATCGGCTTCCGAAATGTATAACAGCTCTGCGTATTATGTATGTGCAATATTTCCTCACTTGCTGTCTGTTTATCAACAGAAGGGAGGCTGGATGTGACAAAAGACGGATTGAAGCTTCTCACAGTTGAGCCAGAAGACGTGTTTGGAGAGCTGGCCCTCCTCTACAACTGCACCCACACGTACTCTGTCTCAGGTATCAAAGAATTGTGTTGCTGGTTTTATATTTGCATGTAGATATCGCTGGAGATCTATCACACTGAAAACTGTAATTAATTTTGATTTGATGGGGATATAAATAATTTTTGTTTAAGAGAATATCACAAGCCGGCATATTTTTGGCAGTGGTCTCAGACAGAAGATGCCTGTTGAATTTAAAATCAAAGACCTTTTGATATCCTAGACAACACCACAACTTCAAACGGTTTTCTCGGAGATGTGGGGGGATTTGAAACATTTTCTTCTTTACTGCAGCTGTCTGACTGCCTGCAATCCAACACGCATTACCAGAATTCTTACAAATAGCCGTACTTGCCATCCTTGAGATCTCAAAAAATTTCATGTTGCATGTTTTTAATTTCACTTTTACAGAATAATTTGTCCCTCTACTCACGTAAACTGTTGACATAAACTGTTTTCTTTCATGCATTTATTTGTCCTGCCCCTTAAGGAAAATAGATGCAGCAGGTTTTTACAAAATGCATGCCCCTTTCCTTTAAAACTTTCCTTAAGAAAAAGGATTTCTTCATAGGAAGCCTAATTTGGTGTAGCTGCATTGTTGTCTGGGTGGAAGCAGTAGACCTTTGGGGCTCGTACACTCTGTTCAGTGCAAGTAACAGGTTGTGATAATGAAAAGGAAAAAAGGTGCAAAAATTGTCAAAAATCTGGAAAATACCAGAGAATCGTGATCCTGGGGGAAAATAGGGAGAGGGCAATTAAAAATGGGAGTTAATTCATCTTCTCATGGTTTGATCATATATGCATTTCTGGTGTAAAGAATGTGTGATATTCTTTATAAAATAGAGGGAGTACTATCATTTCCTCCCAGCATCAGACCTCAGAGTCCTGTGGGAAAACTTTCTCAGCCGTCGCCCTGTGCAGCTGACCTGGTTTCACAAATAAATAGGCTGTGGAAATGGTCAGGATCAGTTTAGATTGAAAAAATCCGTTTATTTGCCTTGTTTGGTCCCAAATCATTTCATTCCTTTTTTTATCTCGCGACCAGTCAGCCTCCCCAATTGTCTGCTCTCCGGTAACAATGCTCAGCTCATGTCTGCCGTCTGTTGTCCTTTGTTCCATGTCCATTTCTGTCATCCCTCCTCTTGTATCTGCTCAGGTCCCGCTGTATTTATCTCTCTCCTGACCTGAAATTACTTTTTTTTTTCATTGTTGCCATCTGAGACCATCAATAAGGCTGGCGCTCGTGTGGTCTCTTCCATTGTGACAGTGATAAAGGCGCAGGTGAAACCGGGGCCTTATCATCAGGTCGTGGAAGTTCAGGGTGGCTTCTGATATACTGCGGAAAATGTCAGAAAATTATTATTCTCTGAGAACAATTATTTACTTAATTTTAACCAACTTAAAAAATACCCAAATAAATCCCTAAATTGCATGTGGTGCTAAATTGAAAACCGATGGGGCAAATCCAGATGGAGGAATTGAGATATCAAGGCTGCTGCGCCATATTATCAGATGGTGGATCTAATTAGATTGTCTGCTTCCATTTGCAGGAAGCTTCAGTTCACCAATCAATATGGGTCATTATTAATTTACAACAGCCTCTCTCAAGCTCTGTTATGAAGAAAGAGTGTAATAATAGTTAAGGAAATCAGATTAGTTCTATAATAAAAGTCTCTCTCTATAAGGAAAATAAGCACTCACATTTCTTTTTATTCTACATTTCATGATATATGTGACTCCCTCATATTAAATTCTGCCTCAACGTTATGGGGATTCAAATAGCGTAAAATAGCAGACTGCATGCAGTTTTCAGGCGTTCATAAGTTCTCTCTTACCTTGGCTTTTAAGGGTGATATGAGTCGCATTCCTGGATCAATAAGAAGGTTTAAATTACAGAATTCTAAATGGGCTACAGATCATTTTTGATGTTTTTGTGGAAGCCGAATTACAATATTGTCATGTTCGCCAATGGGAGCACCCCCTGCCCCCATACCAAACCAACACACACACCTCCAAAAGGACATCCTTGCAGCACACCTTATAGGAATACTCAAGACATAAAATGTGTCTCTGTGATCCTCTTGCTCTACACGTTGCTACTTGTCACTTTGATCATGAGGGTGGCACTACTCTATAAAGCAGGGGTGGGCAATTATTTTTCACGGGGCCCACATCAGAAATTGATTGGGCTGCCATGGACCAGACACAAATGTGATATAAGGTCTTAATTATGCACTAATGTCCAATAATGGAATAGCTGGATGTATCCTTTTTAGGGCAAACCAGGCTTATTATTGGGGGCTTATTATTTTTGTTGGCAGGGTCCGAAACTTGAAGTTTTACAGTTTCCCTGCATGCCGGATACAAGTAGCAATGATAGTAGCAGCAACAGTAGAAGAAGAACAATGTAAACAACATGGATGTATGGTATTGAATAAACAAAGTCACAGTTTAATATAAAAGAGACAGCTCATTATGATAACCCCTTTTAGAATGAAGGCCCGATAACGGTTGCAAAATAATTAGATTTCAAGTGCTCATGATGTCCTTGTGAGCCACATGCAACCTTTCAGTGGGTCTGATCCGGCCCCCAGGCTGGACTTTGCCCAGGTCTGTTATAGAGTATAAAGGCTACAGTATAGTATAGAATCAAGAATATAGAGAGAATATTATTGATCTGAGACAAAACTGACAGAAGGGTGGAAAGAAAAGGCACAATTACTAATCCATCTCTTACTCCAGCACCACAGACAGCGCCATGGATTTATCAATACACAGCAGTTAGGCTGCTGATATTTCAGAGCCATCGTCGGGACCATAGATTCTAAACGTCAGTCAGATTAAGGACCAATGAGTCAGACACACTAGACAAACATATTCAACTAAACAACCCATCTGCCCCTGCACTCTCTCTGATACTAGAGAATGGAGAGGGAGGAATGGCAGGTTAACAGGTTAACACGGGGGATGACGTCCGCCATCAATCAACTACTGTGAATAGCAGAACTGTCCTTATCCGATTTTGGCCTTTTAGCAACTTCAGTCTGGCCCTTTTAAAATTGATAAATATGAGGTGGAAAAGTATGTCATTGTGGTTTTATTTAAATAACCTGCAAACATTTTAAGTTTATGCTTGTTTACATTAAAAAGTTTAAACTCAAGCTGTTAAAGCAGAGGCAATTTAGGAGAAATGAAAAAAAGATATTAAATATAATATTGTGTTCATTAAAACAACAAGCTATGTCTAATCTAGGATGATCTTGTACTTTTGTACATAGTGTTTCTTTTCCATTTGGGAAAACTAATGAAGTGGAGAACACACATTATGTACACATTTACTTTATAGACAAAGGACTTCTCAAAAAGTAATTAAATAAGCCTGGTGCATAGTAATAATAATTTATCATGCAGCATGAACACAATTAGAAGAAAGTTACTTGCTAGATTTAATGAAAAATATTTAAAATACTGTATATCTTGTTAAAACAAAAATTACAAACATATATTCAAGTCAAGCACAACTTTATGCTATAGCGAACTTATCAAGGAGTCAAAAGTCTCGCACAGCTGAGAACAGGAACACTTCCTCTGGCCCTTGATGTTGGCAGATTTAAAAACACCCAGGAGGTGTGAATTGTGCAAATTGTGCAAGATGTTGAGAATGAGTCACATTTCCATCTGTATTCCATATTATGATGAGTTAAAAATAAATGTGTACTCAAAATGCAGAAATGCTTTGGTGCACTGGCGATGACAGAATGGAATGGTTGTTTAGTTGTTTAATTTTAATGCTCATAAATTGGCTTCCTTTGATTCTAGAGCTTAGACAAAACACCAGGATGGTTTATTTGTTTAGTATTAACTGTAATCCATTCATTCAAACCTTTATTTAAGCCTTGGAAATAATTGAGGTTTCCCTCATTTGCAATGGTTTCGTGCAGTTAAAAAAAAATAAAAAGAAGACAATATTCAGTAAAAACAAATGCACACTGAGGAGAACTGGTTTGAGACCATCGTCTTGAACTGTCCAGGAGTAGCGAGAGTTTTGATCTTGAGAATATGTTGTAATTCCATGTGTTTGGTGCACAAAACTGGCCATATTTTCCACGTTCAATATAAACCTGCAGGACTTGAAGCATAAGACAGTTAGCAGAGCGAGTTTGGTCGGGTCCTGTGGTCCAGTCTAGCAGGGTGGTGAATGTTCAACAAAGGATTTATGGATGAAAAGACATGGTGTTTGTCACAGCTGGACATCAGAGAGGACCAACTAACTTTGTTTCACAGACAGATAAAGTGAGTCTAGGGGTTTAAGAGTGGAAGCAGCGGCATCATGTCTGTAGATTATATCACTATAATCTAGGACTGATAGAAAGACTGCCTCAACTACAATTCAAGGGAAACTGGATCTGTTCCTGGACAGAGTTTTTGCTGCAGTTGAGTGGTGAGATTTTGATGTAAATGATTCATCCAGTATTTTATGTTGCTCCTCTGGTTTCTGGCCCGTGCTCTCTCACAGTGGTAAACATGTTGGCGGTGCTGGCTGCCCGCTCCAAACATCATGAAAAACACTGCACTTGAATGATCAATTTATCTCTGAATTTTATAATTCAGAAAACAGAACAGGAGGAATAGTCTGGAAACACTGATATCTTTTTACGTTCTCTTGTCTTTTTACCCATAATTGTTCAGACAGACCTGGAAATTGCTTACAATCAAATTCCATAATTTTCCATACTGAGTAGGAGCTCTGCTTGTAAGCCTGTGTGGGCTGCACATATTATTTAGAATGTCACAGTAATAAAAAAATAAAATCAATGTACATGATGAGCATTTCTAACATAATGCTTACAGTTTGCTCTTTAGGGTTTAAGCTGATCCTGCATTGTGCACCCACATCCACAAACTACATGTTTTTGGGAGCTGTTTCAATATTTGCCTCTTGATTGTGTTTCGCCCTGAGCTCCAGTGTCACCGACTGCTGTAACCTTTATCACCTCCCATGCCTCTGTCTTTTGATCTGCAGCACAAACGGACAGCAAGCTGTGGGTTATTGACCGCAAGAGCTACCAGACCATACTTATGCAGAGTGGTCTCAACAGCCTTTCTCGTTCAATGGAGCTGCTTAGCAGGTGAACATCAGACCGATACACTTGATTTGACACGGAGCGGGCCCAGAGAGCTGCTTTGTATTCTGGTGCTTTCAACACAATATCACCAGGGTCATTTTGTTTGCAGTGGTGAAAGAAGTATTCACATCCTTTACTTAAAATGATCAATACTGCAATGTAAAAATACTCGAGTGAACGTTCTGCAGGAAAAAATACTGTTTTGGTCCCTCCGACTATTATATTTGATATGATCAGATTATTAATACTGGAGCATTGGAGTTTGCATGCAGCATGTTACTGTTGTAGCTGCAGGAGGTGGAGCGTTTAGTCCAGTGGCTCCCAATCAAGGGTTTGGGCCCTGAAGTGTTACCAGGTAAATCAGAGGACTTGTGAGATCTCAAATTTTTGATTTTCTGTCAAATATGGGATCTTTTGAGCATTTAATGAAGTGAGATCATGTGAGAAGTGGGGACAAGTCATTTTTTGCAAGTTATAAGTGAGACTCAGGTCTTTGCACTCAAGTCACTTGTCAAGTCCAAGGTCCCAACTTTGAGTTTCATGTCCTAAATAAGTCATAATGTAACAATTTCCTACCTCATTGCTAAGAACTAGCTCATTAACTATGTTAATATTAGCCTCAACAGACTGTTTTTGTGCAACTTCAAATGCTGAACAAAGCTGGAAGTTGTTGCATCTCTATTTTTGACCCGCATGTTAATAACAGACTCTCCAGTCTTTGAGCTTGGGGGGAAGTTTAAAATATTTTCAAGTCAAAACACTCAAGTCCAGGTGAATAGTGTTGAGGGGGGAACTCGTTTTGGTGGAACATTTGCATGTTGGAAGCTGAGCCTGTGCTCTAAAATTATTACATCACTGCAAAAGAAAAGTTAATACCTGTTTGCTTGTTTACGTTTGCCCCAGTAGTGTGGTGCTAATTTGCACCTCAAAGCTTGTCCTTGTTTCCCGGGGACTTTGAAAACTTAGAAAGCAGACAGCGTGATGCCACTTGAAACAAGCAACCAACGGCAGTTTTACCAGTAGTGTGCATCCAGTGAGGCTACAAAAAATGTAATCTAATCTGAATACTTTTGAACTGTTTAAACACTGAAAATAGTACCTGTTGTACTATAAAAAAATTCAAAACATATTCAGTGCAAATAAAATGCATTTTAGCATAGGGTTCTATTTTCTCCTGGAAGGTCCGCCACAAAGTAGTATGCTTGTCTAAGGAACCCTGTATGTCAGACGCACTTTTCATTAATTATTAGAGCAGGGGTCCCAGAGGCCATTTCTGGCGATACAGCCTTTCATGAACTTACACAGGAGGGGAGTGTGAGACGAGGTCTTAGCAATCTGCAAACTCACCGCTAGATGCTACTAAATCCTATGCATTGGTCCTTTAAGTACAGTGCTTGAATAAATGTACTCAAAGTATTCCTGTAATGTAGTTACTTTTCACCGCTGGTTGTTTTACACTCACCACAATGCGGCATTTAGGTCTTTACCTCTGTCCAAAATGTCAACCATCCCATGATATGTTTGTGAATATGCTCATAGGCACCTAAAGCTGCAGAAACATCAAATCAAAGCCTTTTCAGACGTGTCATTGTGGATGATTTCTTATCTTCTTTGTACTTGTGTGTCGGCAGCGTTCCCTTCCTGCAGTCGTTGCCAGAGGATGTCATCATGAAAATGTCCGATCTCATGGAGGAGGTACAGATTAAGTGCTTAAAATCTGAGGCACAGTATTGTGTACCCATCACTCGTTCCTCAAACAGAATCCAGTCTGTAGATTAGGTGTACACACAGACAGGATGCGTGTAAACATGATTGTTTACAGGCGGCCCCTCTATTTTCAGCTTTCTCTGTGTTGCATCAGTTAACAAGCAGGTGCTGGGACATTATCAGAACTAATCCTTCATTGTTACCAGCCCTCATCTGTGTATCTGATCTCTTTCTTTCTCCCTTTTTATGCCCTTTTTAAATTATTTTCCACTCTTTGTCTGTCATTAATGTACCACAGACTCGCTACACTGAAGGTGACTACATCATTCGACAAGGGGCCACAGGAGACACCTTTTATATCGTTAGCAAAGGCCAGGTAAAGTTTTACGCTCTCTGCTTGCTGCACGGATGAAATGAGGCTTTCAGAGAAATAGATTTAGATTGTGGAGGACGAAATGTCAGAGTGGTTTTAGAAATTGCACTATGATGGCGATAATTGACTTTGGCGCTTTTTTTTTTACTTTGCCTTCCACCATTACCTCTCTTTCATTACCTCTCTCTTTTGGATTTGCCAGGTGAAAGTGACAGAAAAGAAGGCAGGCCATGAAGAGCAGATAGTCCTCTCTAAGCTCTCTGAGAGACAGTGGTTTGGAGAAAAAGCTCTATGGGGGTAAGGAGGAAATAATGCACCTTCAGAGAGAAATTATGCAGAAGGTGCAGAGGATTTTTTGAAAACAGCACATGGTGGTAAAAAGTGTCATTTGTGCCAGCATGATATCGCAAAGCTTTAAAAAGCTCCACGTCCCGTACCCGATGTGCAGCCGTGCTTCTCTCCTGGGTGCCAGGTGGTGCAGGGTAAACCACAGTAAACCAAAAAATAAAAGTATCAGCTCACAACAGGATGCTAAGATTGAGACTTTTATCAGCAGATTACATTAAAAACAAAAAAGGAGCAAACTAGGTGTTTCTCATGTTGCTTCATCAGATTCACTCTGTGGTTGATTGCCATCAGGTGTGTCTTTAAATAATCAAGTAGTGATTAGAGAAGAATCCAACAGGCTGACTTCTTATGTGCCTGCAGCAAAAAAAATAATCTTGGAAAGCCTTTAGATGTTTTGCTTCATTTGTTTGGAATAATTTACAGATTAGGCTGGAGCTTGACACAATGATATGGTTATACCTAAGCCACGGATATTTTATTTTAGCATAAATTATTTGGAAGACATATGATTTGCAATGTGGTTATTGGGCATATATGGCCTAGCATGTCAGAGACAAGCACCCATGTGTCCATAGCTAACAACACTATTTGCACCCAGAGTGTAAATAGACGATGTAGCCAATGTGGCTATTTACACCCAACTGTATATACCCTAGCATGACAAAGACAAGCACTGCTGAATATAGCCAAAAATGCTATTTGCACCCGAGGTGTAAATACTCAATGTATCTATGTACACCCAGGTGTAGATAGCATAGAATGCAGTGACATTCACTCAGGTGTCTTTAGCCAACAACGCTATTTGCACCTGGAGTGTAAATAGACAATGTAGCCAATGTGGCTATTTACACTCACATGGCAAAGACAAACTATGATCTTTATTTTTTTAAACCTAAGCAAGTAGTGTTGTTGTCTAAACTTAATCTCCTGCATTTAAGTTTAAGTTTAACTGAGTCTTACATTTAAACCATTCATCCACCTCAACCTCCTCTCTACAGTGACTTTGTTGCTCTTTATAACTAAACTAGGGGGCCTGGCGCAAATAACTGAACAGCTGTTGTATGACTATTCTCACCCATGTGCAAATAGACACCCAGTATTTATAATTTGTCATGCTGTTGTCTGCTTCATTGTTATTTTATTATAATTGCTGTTGTCTATATTAATGTATTTAATCTTTGCTATTATTATTTTTTTCTGTACTCAGGTGTCACTTGTAAATGAGATCTCGATCTAAATGTGATTTCCTGATTAGATGAAGTATACGTACATAAAGGGTTCACATTCCCCAAAACAAATGCACTTCAAAAAGTCAATAATAGGCAACAGCAACTCTAATTCTACTGTTAAAAAAATACTCCACTAAAAATAAAATTCCTGCATTCAAAACAAAACTTACTTAAGTAAAAGTATGTCAGCAAAATACTTCAAGGATCAAAAGTAAAAGTACTGGTGAAGTAAAATGGTACCTGACAGTATCATACTATTATATGTTTTTATTATATGTTAGATGTTTTTGGATGAATATTGCTGCTGCATTAATGTGCATGTGCATTTTCCTGTTGCAGGTGTTTAAGGTTGAGCTCATATTCTGTTGGCTAGTTTAATCTACAGCAATGCATCATAAGATAATCATGTTTGTAGTGTCGCTGTCCTGTGAGAACCGCACATCTCTAAAAAGTTTACTAAGCCAAGAAAAACAGCCCTGTTTTCAGCTTTGTGATGATGAATTTTCCCACTAATCCAAGATGTTTTTTAAAGTTTATTTATCTTAAGAAGAAGGAGAATTTTCTCAACCCATAAAAGAACACTTAATCCTTCAATCTTAAAGCTGTCAGACAAATACAGTGGAGTAAAAAATACCTAAAATTTGTACTTAAGAATAATACTTGAGTAAATGTGCTTAGTTCTTTTCCACCACTGGATACCACAAATATAACTGAGTACAAATTACATGAATATCCTCATAATAAGATACATAGAGATAAAATTAGAAATAAAGTACTATGCAAATTACAGCTATTATAGTATGATACATAACAATACATAAGAAAGGTCAGAGGAGTTGAGCACTATTTACAGAGTAAATATTGAATATACCTGTCTTAATAAGGGAGGGGAGGGAAGGTGGTTGTGCCAGGTGGAGTTTTAGTGGCTCAAGTTTACCTTCATACGAGGTCACCTGTGGACACAGAAACAATGAAGGTTAGACAAACAAGCACGAGTTATAAAAATTGACTCAAGTATAATGCCTTTTTCAACCCATGAGGCTTCCCTTTTCAATAAATGATTTAAGATACTGCCACCCCTAGGGTCTGGGATATGGTCAATACCTAATAATTTAAGGAAAGCAGCAGAACTGGGTTTTTTTCCTTATAATGACTTGCAGTTTTCTTATTTTTTATGTTGTGTGCTTTGCATTGATAACATGGTGATTTTCTCTTCTGTCTTTAGAGAGGATGTTCGGACTGTGAGTGTGATTGCTGTTGGTGAAGTTACATGTTTGGTCATAGACAGAGAGTAAGTGAGGAGTTATTTGATTCACTGCATACCATGAGTTTATTGCAAACCATAAGTTGTTCATAAACTGACCTGCTTATCCAAAGATTTGGAGAATATTCACATTTATCTGTGTTTCAGGACCTTCAAAGGCGTCATCGATGGGCTGGTGTTTGACTGCAGTCACGACGTTCACCAAAGCCATGAATCCAAGAGCGAGTGAGGAGCATTACAACACTATGATCAGTAGCACCTTTATGAAAGTCATGTCTATAATACATTATAAGCTCAATTGCATCATAGGACATTATAACGCTTTTATGAAGCTTTAAAAAACTCTGTTTTATAAAAGTATTATAAGTGGTGGACATAATGTATTATAAGTTAAAGCATTCATAATGCTGTAGCCAGAATGACGACAGTGTTGAGAAGAGTCGTGGGTTACATGACACATTATAACTACCATAACTTTTGTGAGCTTTAGGTACAGTGACAGCACTGTGGATGGTTATTAGCAACTGTATGATGTTTATAAGACATTAAAAAGCTAAAGTTATGGTAGTTAAAAGTATTTCATTATAATTTAAGTAAAAGTGAATAAGTGATAATTTAATATTTTGAGTTGAAAACATTAAACATTTCAGGCACCAAAATAATGATAAATCTGGTTCATAGCTCACTGTGAAACAATTTTTGAAATACAGAATTTATTTTGGGGCTTCCAAAACACGATGAGACTATAAGATTCAAGTTTATCAGTCGGGTTGGTCGGTCAAGAGGTCAATTTTATGTTTGTGTATTTAATGTCATTTGGGGTAAAGGGGACATGGCAATGGGAGTGGCCTTTCGCAAAAAGCTGCATAACTTCCAAATGGATTCACAGACTTGCACAAGATTTAGTGGGAAAGTTAGTCATGAGCCAAAGGACGGCTGATTAACTGTTCATACCAACTGGCAAAAAGCAGTTTGATAATGGGAGTGGCCTATAACATAAAGGCGCATGACTTCTGAATGGATTCATGTACCGTGGCCAAAGTCTATTGTACACTCTTGTGGGAGGCATCATTGGTCTCAACAGAGAGTTCTGATTACAGTGGTGATGGTTTGCGACGCTCCCCATATGTTAGCCACGCCCCCTTACACATCTCATGAAGTGTTTGTCATAGAGCCGGCAGGCGTCATCTGACTTGGCAGAGTTCATTTTTTCCATTAATGTGACTTAGTCCCTCCTGGTGACTCCTTATACTTTCCAAACTGGGATTGTGCTGGTCAACTGGTTGTGTGTGCGGGTGAATGGATGCACGTGTGGATGCATGCGCATACGCTGCAGCAGCTGGTCGCAGTTATGCCCATTTGTGCTTCTCTTTTAGTTTATTTCAAAACTTGTTTGAGGTTGAGTTTGACTTAAAACTCAAACATTTAGTGAAATTTTTTTTTTTACAGTGTGTAATGTGTTGTATAACTCAGGATTCACTTACTTTAGCATAGAACTATAAAGCATTATGAACGCTGAATTTTTTAAGTTTTATTAAGCTCTATAAATGCATTATAATGTCTTATGAATGTGTTTATTATGAATGAATGCACCCGACCTTCATAGAAACTGTTACCCTATTTTCTATAATAATTACATGTCACTTGCAGGCATAAGCTCACCTCTGTTTTCCTTGTGAGCAGGTCAGACAAGGATCCTGACCTCCTCTCGTCCTCCACTTTGAGTGATTTCCAGATTATTTGCACTCTGGCAGTTGGGGAGTTTGGTCACGTAGACCTGGTGAGGGCTGATCTTACACACAGTGACACAGATCTCCACATGCTGCTGCCTCCTACAGATTCCATGTTTCTATAATGTAATTTATCGATTCCCACCACTTTCAGGTGCAATTAAGGAGCAACATGAAGTGTCTTTTTGCCATGATGGTCCTCAAGAAGAAGCTGATCCTCAGCAGCGGTCAAAGAGACCACATCCTGAGAGAAAGGCGCATCCTGATGGAGACTCATTGTCCATTCATAGTCAGGTGTCTGCTCTTCAACAGTTTTCTAATTAAGATTAGTTTTGAATACATAATATGCTCATGATAATGTTTTTGTGTTTTTGTTGATCGAAGGCTACATAAATTCTTCAGAGACGCTGAGTGCCTGTATGTTTTGACAGAAGCTTGTCTTGGCGGGGATTTGTGTAGTCTACTCAAAGAGAAGTAAGTATTTAAAGAAAGAAAAGAAAATTAAGATGCAAGGCACTTCTTTGTCATTAGGCTGATAAAATATTAATAGTCCTGCCACTGTGTTTTTAGCAGAGCTTTCATCAGAATGCAATTTTAAGGCTGACTAGGGTTTGATGTCTTACATGCGTCTTCATCACATGTATGCCTTTGTTCATTGGGGCCAGGCATAAGAAATAAAATGAGAGGGGGAAGGTTTTTTTTTTTTTAATTTTGAGCTAAAATCAAAATGTTGAGAAGAGTTGAAATGTTGAGAATGAAGTCAAACTTTCACCCAAAATGCCAAAAAAATAAAAAAAAAAAATCTACTACTCTGGTTTATTCTTATGTTTGGTGCTAAAGCTGAAAGTTTGCCTTTATTCTCAACATTTCGACTTTATAATCAACATTTTTGACTTCATTCTCGACATGTATCGTTTGATTTTGTCTCTTATTTCTGGCCATAATAGTCCCCCACATCAGTCAGCACTTCTACATTATGTTTCAGAGGATCTCTGGACGAATGCAGCACCAGGTTCTACACAGCCTGTGTTGTTGAGGCGCTGACCTTTCTTCATTGTCGAGATGTCGTCTATAGAGACATCAAGCCTGAAAATGTGGTTGTGGATGAGCATGGTTACGCCAAACTGGTACAACAAGTTGTTACAAACACATTTTGGGTCGTCTGTTGAATTTTACCAAAGTTAACTGATTTCCTCCTTTTGTAGATCGGCTCCAGATGTCTAAAGAGGGTTGAAGTGGGTAAGAAAACCTGGACGTTCTGTGGTACACCGGGCTACATGGCACCTGAAATCATCTTAAACAAAGGCCACAGTGTGTCTGCAGACTTCTGGTCACTGGGTGTTTTTGTGTTTGAACTTCTGAGTGATACGTAAGTTTTACAGTTTTGTGCATCCTTACTTTGTAAAGAGATAGTTCAGATTTTTTTAAGAGGGGTTGTATGATATACATATCCATAGTCAGTGTTGACTCGTGCCCAGTTTGGACAAGCACCAGGAGTACCAGCTAGGAAGCTCAGGCTCTGTTCAGATGCAGGCAAAAGTGGCCCGAATATGCTCATATTTGACTAAGATCGTTTTTTATTTTTTCATGACAGTGTGAACAGCACAAATCACATGGAATCTGATGTTTTCAGTTCTGCCTTGGGCCACTTTTATATGTGGTCTTAAATCACATACAGGTCTGAGTTATTGCATCGTGAGCTTAGTGTGAACAGTCAGATCAGAATCCATGTGACTTTTACGTCACTCACTCGCCTGAATTGTCTTGCTGTGAGACCCTAGGGGAGAGGTGCTGACAGATGTAGTTAAAAGTAGCTCCTTGACATCCTGAAATTTTGTATGAAATGTATTTCTGTGAAGCCTTTCATGTCACAATCCCATCACTCCTGGCTTTGCTTTGGCATCCACATATATACATAAGTAGCAGGCATTGCTCCTCAAAAATCAGAATTAAAAATCTCTCTTTTTCTCCTCAACCTCATCCTCATTATCATCTGCTCACAAATTCCACTGCACATCAACTAATAGATGAAACTATAAATGCTGACCATAGTGGCCTCCATGTACAACAGTATGCTGCATGTCGAGTCTTTGTTACTGTTCTTTTGCACTTGCGCATCAGTTCAGGACCGTGATCAGTTCACGCTGGAATCTAATATTGACCACAGTTAAAAGATAATGTGAGCAGCCATGCAAAAATCATTAGATCTGAGCAAAAAATCTGAATTAGTAGTAGAGTAGAGTATTAAGGCTTGCAGTGTGAATGTAGTCTAAGTAATGTACGGCTGTGGACAGGGCCAGCAGCAAAACGTACTTTAGCCACCTAAAGAAATCAGTATCAGTTTAACTGTATGCTATATTTAGAATATTTTCACCACTTTACTTTGCCGTCAGACAGACTTTTCTGACAGGAAACCTGGCATTGACTTGTAGAAAACAGGCGTTGCTGGTCTACCACTGCCTTGATCTGTTAGTTTGTTTGTGTTATTGTGTAACTTTGGTGAATCTGAACTAACCCTTTGAAACGCCAAAGTCACTCAATAACACAAACTAACTAACCAATCGAGACAGCAATATACCAGCAACTCTCATGTTCTGTGAGGTAAAATACCAATGGAGTCTCATTGTTTTGGAGAGAGTAATATTTGCCTTATATAACAGCAGTTTCCTGTTGGAAAAGGCAAGGTGAAATGGTGAAAAATACTGTAAATACAGCGTATCCTTAAACTGATATTGATTGTTTTAGGTGGGCCTTTTTTTTGGTGGCTAAAATATGTTTTGCTTCTGATTATGTCCACAGCAGTGCATTGCTAAGCTTCCTACACCAGTACTCCCACTGCTTCTCCAAACTGGGAAGTGCTGACCGCCATCTACTATAGATAGCACACTGACTATGGCTAAGTACCTCACAAAACCCCACTTCAAAAAACCCGAACTATCCCTTTAAGCTCATGTCGCCAGTTATAAATTGAAGTGATGGTGATAGCCTCATGTTTTCCTCTCCAGGCTCCCATTTAGCGGCTCTGACCCGATGAAGACTCTCACTGCAACCATTCGTGGCATCGATCAGATCGACTTCCCAAAAACCATCAGCAAAAGTGCCTCCAGCCTCATAAAGAAGCTGTGCAGGTGTTGTAAATATGACCTACTAGACACCATGCATTATAATGTGAAAGCTAAAGACAGTTTTCTAGCTATTTTATAGTGCTTTTTCAGACATAAAAAAACATCCTCAGTGCTGGAGTCGACCCAGCTCCCTTTAATGGGATGCAGCAGACCTCCCCCACACCTTCAGAGGTGAACCAGTTGAAAAAAAAAAAAAAAGAACATCCTCCATCCACCCTCCGCTGCACACACAAACTGAAGCAAATTAAGAAATGGCGCGGGTGTATCGGACACGACCTGTGCTGTAACACCACCTCTTGAATGACAGAATCTGATTATTAATTCATAGTTTACTTATTTGTGTATTCTTGTGTGCTCTCCATCACCAAGGAGCAATCCCTCGGAGAGACTGGGCAGTCAGAGAAATGGGGCCAAGGACATTCAGAAGCACAAGTAAGACGACAGATTTATTGCACTGGAGGAAAACACCGTGTCCTGTGTGTGGAAACATGGTTTTATAGGTTGTGATGTTTCCCTGCTTTTATTCATTCAGGTGGTTTGAAGGTTTCAACTGGGACGGACTTTGTAAAGGCACATTAAACCCACCGGTTATTCCCAAAGTAAGACACATTTTGTTCAGTTTTGTTCAGTTCTATGGTAAGCTTTGTGATACCTCTGCACTGAATAGATCCACTTAAAGCTACTATGAGCTTTTAACTACTCATGGAGCAGTCTCAATTCAATACCGATGCCTCAATATGACCTACACAAGCAAACAAGACCATCTGTGAGAAGATTGGCTATTCCTACAGTATAAAGTTATTCTTAAAGCGATATTCCAGCCCAGAATGATAATCCACTCAATATGTACTCACCCCTACACCGATGCGAGGATGGGTGAAGATCTTCAGTTCACAAAACAATCCTGGAGTTTCAGCAGAAAACAGGGTTGCATCCAATGGCAGTGAATGGAGACCACGGATAAAATGTAAAAAAAAAGAACACAAAACAAACACAAAATGTCTCCATCCTGCTCGTGTGGTGTAATCCAAGTGTCCGCAAGCCGCGACATTAAAATTTAACCACAAAAGACGCCATTTACACCATGTTTTTAGCCGAAATGTCAAGTGTAGCCTCCCAGGTAGCATGTAAACATGGCATCGATGTATCGTGAGACTTCGTATATCTCGCGATATTTTACATGCATCCATTAAGACTGCTAACAAAAAGAGATACACATCAGTCCAGTCTTAGCTACACTGCACTGACTCCCTGTGTCCTTTAGGATTAGCAGGACTGTCCTACATCACAGACTCGTTGTTGTTTTATGTTCCATGATGAGGTCTTAGATCCTCTGCTGCCGGCGGCCTCCTAGACACCCAAAACTCCACCAGAAAGAACATTTGGAGAAGCAGCTTTGTCAGTTATGTTCCCAAATTATGGAAAAAAAAAATACCCAAACATATCGGAGAGGCAGGCTTTAAATGGCACTATGAAACACATCTTTTTAACCTGCTTTTCTATACCACTACTCACTACAAGTTGGTGCATCACTTGATGTTCCAAAGGCTGTCTTTAAATGCCCCTTTATCTTGTTTTAATTGCCCATTAATGCCTTTGAATCAACCTTTTGTGCTGTTTTCAAATTACATTAAATGCCTTTAATTTTTTGATTATGCCTTCAAATGTATTTTTTAGCTGATAATTTCCTGATTTTAATTTATTTGCATGCTTTATAATTATTGTATTTCCTGTTTTTATTCATTTTTTAAATGTAAAACACTCTAAGCTGCATGTTTTGTATGCAGTGTGCTATTTAAGTCTATTATTTTTGTTGTCATTGTTAAAAAAACATCAGATAAGTTAGAAAAATGCTGAAATTAGCCTTTAAATTATTTGTTTTGTCTTTCAGGTGAAGCATCCTTTGGACAGCAGTAAATATGATCATTACACTGAGGGCTCAGTGGAGCTGTGCACAAACTGGGATGATTTCTAACAGAACTGTTGTGAACTGGAGAAAAAAAAAACTGTCAGACGAAACTTCATCACTTCCAGTTTTAGTCCTCGTGAATAATCAACTGCCCTCAGTCTTACTGCCATCAAGAATCACTTATATTTTCAGACAAACTGCAGATATTGTTTGATAAATTAACCGTGCTGCCTATTGTGTTGAGCTCAGACTGTTTTTGATGTAAAATCTCTTTAGATTTATAAACATAAGGAGTTCAGTGATGATGTCTCTGCTGTTGAATGTAACTCAATAAACAAACAGGCTGCATCACTTTGTCTCTTCTCTTCTTCTTAAGTTTGCAAACGCACCCTGACTTCCACCTTTTATTGATTATACATAACACTTCTGTCATGAGCTGATCTCTCCCCAGAATGCACGATTGTGAATGATTAAGAAGTGACGTCAGAGCCGGTCCAGTCTTGCAGAAAAGCATCAAGTTACAGAGAGGAAGAAGGATAAAACACGGGAAGTTGTGTGATTTTAACTTCAAAATAAAGCAAATGAATGAAATTGTTACATAAAGGTGCTGAAATGATGAAGTCCCCTTCTTGTTCCCACAGTTGGATGTTTGAGCTTGGCTGTGCAGAACGATGCATGCAGTGAGTTTGACACTGAAAGGCTGTTTTCAAGTTCAACTGCTGAATGTGAAAAGTTTCTGTGTGCTCACTGAAAATCTGATTTTAAGGGATGGGCCTATGAGTATGATTTGTGACATCACAAACAGTTTGGAAGTTAAAACTTGGCCACTTTACAACATACACGTATGTGATGTAGAAACCTAAAGCTGCCAGTGCAAATATACTGAACGGACTTTACAGAGAAGTAAGAGATATCTTTTGTTAAATGAACAAAATTTGCCTATTCATTGATTCAGGAATTTTTAATGAGGTCAAAGGGTAAGATGCATTACTAAGGATTTTAATGTGAAAATTATACTTTTGTGCTGAAAAAACATATTAGACAGACATTATTTTTTTCCCAGAAGACTCTGTATATGTCTGTCTTGAGGGGATCTTTAACCTGTTAAGGAGAACAGAGTAGAATGATAATAATATATATACAGATATAATTCATTGACTTAGTAAATCCCACAAAAAAAGGCAAATTTTGGAATTTATACTTTGATTTGTTGCATTAAAAAAATCAATCTAATTCTCAGTTCAGCGCATTAATGCAGTGTCACTGCAAACTGTGTTAAACTTGTTATTTCATTACATTTCCCTTAGACTTACTTTTTGCTATAATGTTTAAATATGATATGGCAAGTAGTTGTGGAATCAAAATAATATAATTATTGTCTTTTAAAATGATCTGGTTTGGGTGACCTTTTCCAACTTAATAATTATATTTCACTCAGATGTCTGAGAATGTCACTATTTATTACGTATTGTATGTATTATGTATGTATTCATCAACTGGAAAAAAAAATGGGAAAACAATATTTTTTTGCCGACTATTTTGATAGCTTTATTTGATTAATCAGTTTGGTCATATTTCAAGCAAAAACGTCAAACATTTGCTGGTTCCAGCTTCTTTTCTTTGTCACTGAAGAGTCTTTGGGGTTTGGACTGTCGGTTGGACAAAAGAAGTCATTTGAAGGGGAAATTCTGATGAGCTTTTTTTTTTTTTTAATTTATTTATTTTTTGACATTTTAAAGATCACATTAATCAATTAATTGTGAGTGAATGATTGTTAGTTGCAGCCCTGCTTGATGATGATGATATGTGATTACCTTTTTTTTAAGTAGGCAAAAGAAAAAGCCTAAAAAGGACAGGGGTTGCAAACTGGATTTAGTCAGAAATCCTATCTGCAACACACCTGTATCATGTTAATGCAACCTGCTACACTGCTGCATCGTCCCCTGACAAATAAACAGCAACAAAAAACAAAAACAAAGCAAGGCGTCCATCAGTCGAGGTTTTATTTTGAAGGGTTTGACCGGAAATAAAAGTATATTGTCTCCAACTCGACAGCTGCTGTCGATGGCTCTGCAGCTGAAGTAGTAAGTTTGGAGAACAATCTGAGGAGTCATCGGAGGTCTGCGTTAGGTAAGCTCCGTCTGATCTTCCTTTCTTTCGTTTTTTTTCTTTTTCTTTTGTTTGTTGTTTCTCTTGTTTGCACGTCTTTTCATCTCGGCCTCTAGAAACTTAACTAAATAACGAAGGCAGATTCCGATGCAGAACCAAGAAAAGTTTGGCTGCAACCCGCTGAGTTCCCAGACCACTGAGCTGAGAGTTTGTTTTAGTGTTTGGAGCTCTACAAAGATTAAATCAACCTGTTACCAAACTGTTGCATGAGGTTTTAAAGAAGATCCAGACCCCACAGCTGCACAGTTCTCAGTAAAGAGGTGATTCTTAAACAAAAATGCTTCTATTTTGCATTGAACCTTTTCTTAAACTGAAGTTTCCACTTATATTGACCTCATGGTGTTTTTTCTCCTACTATAATACTTTATAGTGCAGAGAACTTGAAGTTTAATTGATATTTTTGCGTCCACATTCTTTAAAGGGAACTGGGGTGCACTTTTGTGGCTGTCAACTTGAGGCACAGTCCTGTGGTATTTTGTCCCTGATCCAAGCTTGGGATAATTATAGCTGGAGAGTGTTTCAGCCCTCAGATGTAGGTTTTCTGATATTCTTTTCTCAAATCTCAGTCCTGTCTCAGTGCCCTCACCTTGTGCAAACCAATGCTTTGGTGTTTGGTGTGTGTTGTAACTTCCTTCCCCACCTGCAAGTCAACGGATTCTGTGTCATGGAACATGTTAGAAGTTGTCCGCCCCGGCCACATGCCAGTTCTCAGGCATCCTCTGCTGAGTGTTGTTTGACAGCTCCAGCGTGTACAGTGTAGCAGCAGCGGCAGCTGAAGTTTGGCTGGATGATCCGCCTGCTGCTCAAACACACTCAACTGATTCAGAAGTGACATATGAGGTGTGCTGCCAGTGAAGCTAAATGTGGAAGATTACAGTCACACAGTGATGTTTGAACCTGGTGCTGCTTGGTTACATGAAACCGAACACTTCAGGCTGGAGGAGAAAATGCACAAATGTTGCTTTGTCTGTGAGTCTGAGGCCAAAGGAGGAGACTGAGGAAAGTGTAGTGATGGAGGATGCATTCAGATCCTTTACTAAAGTAAAAGAATATGCCACACTGTGCAAATACTCTGTTACGAGTAAAAGTGTTGCAGAGGTAGATGTATGTAAGTATAATCAACCAAATGTACTTAATTATTAAAAGTAAACGTACTCAAAGCAGAATTAAATGCCACCTGTGACTTATACTGTTATGTATGATATCATTAGATGATTGCAGTATGACTCACAGGGATTGGTGTCAATAACTGGAACTAAACTGGTACCGGTTCCTGACAGGTCAGTGCGAAATATCGATAAGCTCCTGGACAAACGTTACTGATATCTGTGTATGTTAGATAAACAGCTGACAGGGAAAACATTCAAAAGTGTGGGCTCACTGTACTAAATGTGGTGAAAATGCAGCTAAATACAACAACTCAGGAAACAATTTAACTTGTAATTTCTGCAAAAATAACCGATCAGAATCTTTTTGCATCTTTTCATGTCACGTCTTAACCCAAAGTTAACAGAACATGGTATTCCCATGGTTCTTTTTCCATATAAGCAAAAGTAAAAACATAGGTTAACATGCTTCCTGCAGATCAAAAATAGATGAGTAAGGTGGCCTGGTAGCTCAGTTGGTTGTTAAAAAAAAAAGTAGTAAAGTAAAGAAAAACATAAGACTCTCAACCCCAACTGACCTCAGGCTAAGTAAAGTTTTAACTTGTCTTTAATGATAAATGTGATTCTGAAATGAAGTGAGTCCATCTTTTCTCTGAGCCTTATCAAGCATCAAAAAGTATCTGTATCAAAAAGCAGTATCAGTATCGATATGGGTATCAATAAAATAACGATACCCTTCTCTCCTCACTAATGGAGTCTCAATTTCAATTCTAATTCAAAAATTGATCAAAGGGAGCTAAATCGAAAATGGATCGAGATCAAAGCAGGATCTCCCAGTATGTTTTTTTTCTCTCCACCCACCTTCTTGTGTGCATCCAGCACATGTCCAAAGAAAAAACAAAATAAAACATCAAAGATGCCCCAGTTTAGATAACCAGTAACTTTCAGGTGCACTTTTCTATCTTTTTAAAGAAGAATTTGAAAATGTAAAAGCTGTCAGAGCACAAAAACCAGTGATCTGTTGATCTTCACAGTTTAAATGGAAAAGTCAAATCATGACCTTAAAATCAGAAGTCAAACTGAATCGTTGATTTGGAGAATTGTGACTCTCCTGGTACTCATGCATTGATGGAAGAGCAGGAAGCCTGTGAGCTAAGCGGGAACTTGTGGGCGGGGCCAGCAGGAGAAACATCACTGCACACATTCATGGGAAACCCAAAAGATGGAAAAAAAATTTTAATGCGTGCACGAGGCGATTAAATCTCATTAGACTGTTTGTACTGAAATGCTTTGGCAACATTGTATTTTATGCAGTCATGCCAGTAAAGCTAATGAATTGAAGTGAATTGACTGACTGCGCACAAGGGCTGCAAGTTATGTCATCATTTCGTATCATTTTCATATTAAATCGTTCGTAATTAATCGGTCGATTATTTTCGTAATTAATCGATTAATAGTTGTTTGTTTTAAAACATCAGAAAATGGTGAAAAATGTCAATCATTGTTTCCCAAAGCCCAAGATAACATCCTCAGATGTCTTCCTTTACTCAAGATGTTCAGTTTATGATCAGAAAGGAGTTAAGATGCCAAAAAATATTCACATTTAGAAGATGAGAATTTTTACTTTTTACTTAAACAGATTTACTATCAAAATAGTTTGTGATTAATTTAATAATTGGTAAATAATCCATTAATGGATTAATTATTAATTACTGCAGCTCTAATGGGCACGCTCTTTGCATCGGGTATCCAGTTCTAAATAGAACATCCATGCAAAACATCAGATTTTAGAAACTCTTAATTTGTTGTGTATAAAAATCTTAGTAACCAAAGCTGTGAGGTGAATGTAGTGAAATAAAAAATACAATATTTCCCTCTGAGGAGTAATGGAGTAGAAGTAGAAACGGCATGAAAACAAAGCCTCAAGTAAAGTATAAGTGTCATAAATTTATTCTTAAGTAAGTACTTGAGTAAATGTGCTCAGTTACATTCCATCAGTGGGAAAGTGAAGGTGTTTTCTACGTGCAGAAGTGCGTGGTGGTCTTCCTCTTTCATTCTTCACCTCCTTCCCCCTCAACAAGAAACACCTCATTGTAACCGAGTGTGTGTCTGTGTACTTCACGCTTCATTTGGGAATCACAGCCGGAAAACACCCGTGCGTTTCGTTTTCTTTCTTTCCCCGTCTGCCCTGGCCGGCCTCACGTGTCCCCCCCCCC
Source organism: Lutjanus argentimaculatus (assembly GCA_034769285.1). Classification (NCBI taxonomy): domain Eukaryota; kingdom Metazoa; phylum Chordata; class Actinopteri; order Lutjaniformes; family Lutjanidae; genus Lutjanus; species Lutjanus argentimaculatus. Next base: position 17,491,565 of record JAWZSL010000017.1, read on the forward strand.
CCCCCCACCTCCTCACCCACCCTCCTGTAATCTCTCCTCATCTCCCCTCGATCAGACCACTCACTTCTCCGGGCGCATGGAAAGTGAGCAGAGTTCAGTGCTGCTGTTCCTGCTGCTGCTGCTGCTGGTGGTGGTGATGGGGGTAGAAAATGCTGTCGCCTCCCCCCTCCTCCCCTCGTGTGTCACCTCCTGTAGTTTTCTGGGTCAGGGGGAAGCATTCCCCAGCACTGCTCTCATCACCACAGAAGCTCTGTAGGCCACTGTACAGAGCTTCATGTTACTCAGGGACCTACTCTGTGCTTTGATTCTGACTTTTCCAGTGGACCAAAATCCACAAATTTAAGTTTAATCCAACAGGGACTGACGAAAAACAATGCTAGAATATCATCAAGGTCAGGTCTGATAAAAGAAGACATTGCCTGACTCTGGATCCATTTGCTGAAAGCAGCCTTGACTGCTTCTTCATGCTCTCAGCCTCGACCGAAAAGCCTATGAAATCATTCACAACTTGAACAGAGTCTGGACTTTTAAATGGAGCAAAAAATGAAACTTCTCTCCTCTTTTTAAGCCTCTTCACTGGCTCCTTTTTATTTATACAAGTAGGATTCAGTGGTGCAAGAAGTAGGTCCTTTACTTTGGTATAGGGCTGCAGCTAACAACTATTTACATTATTGATTAATCTGCCGATTATTTTTCTTATTAATTGATTGTTTAGTCAATAAAATGTCAAAATGCTCATGCAAGCATCATAATTTCAGAGTGACGTCTTCAAATTGCATCTTTTGTCCAACCAACAGTCCAAAAACTCAAAGACTCATTTACCATCATAAATGACAAAGAAAAGCAGCAACTCTGTATATTAAGAGGCCGGAACCAGCAAGTGTTTCGCATTTCTGCCTGAAAAATGACTGAATCAATTAATCGATTAGCTAGACAGCTGGAAACTAATTTTCTTAGTTTAGTTTATTATGTTTATTTATATCAGGGACCGTGTACAAAATACATTAGTCTCAATAACAGGAAAAGTGCTTTGTACTAGATTTAGCTTATTTCCACCTGCAGTCCACGGGCAGGTGAAAGGAAACAATTAATCACAGAGCAAAATCCACCATCTACACACACACACACACACACACACACACACACACACACACACACACACACACACACACACACACAGACACCATAGGTACATAGGTGTTAAGATTAAAATGAACTTAAAAGTACTGGTTTGGTCCTCTGACTCCCACCATATATAAGATTATTAGATTATTAATACTGAAATATCAGTGTTTAAGCATCGTGTTACTGTTGTGGCTGCTGGAGGAAGAGATAGTTTGAATTCAGTCAAGGGGTCAGTCCCCTCCAGAGTGTCACCACCTGAAGCTGAGGGATCATTAGATGATTAATGAGAGTGAAAAGAATAAAAAAAAGTTCTGGGCCTGTATTATAGAAACTTCTTATGTTAAGATGTGAGACTCTAAGATAGTTACAGAAGCAAATCCTGACTAACTTCAGGAGCTCTGTCTTATCTCAGGAAATCTTAAATGCTAAATCCAACATTATGTATCAACTTTTTCTAATCCCGTCAAACAAGTTTGTAACCGTTGATTTTCTCATTGAAGCACACTGAAACGTATGATACATCGAAACAAACAAACAAACAAACAAACAAACAAAAAAGCAAAAACACTGATGGGCACTTAACTTCAAGAGAGATGAGTTAGAGGTGTTCATAAATTTCTGTAGAGAAATCCAAACTCCATGGTAAAAATCAGTAATTTTACCTTGCAGAACAGAAGAGTTGCTGGTCTACCACAGCCTGGATGGAGAAGTCACACAACAACACAAACAAACAAACAACAAACAAACAAACAAACAAACAAACAAACAAACAAACAAACAAACAAACAAAGGATAGAGGCAACGTAAAATCACTGGTTTTACCCGAGGAGTCTGGTCGCAGTATCAGTGTAAATACTCTGAATACAGTACACTTAAACTAATATTGTTTTTTAAAACTTTATTTTAGATGGACTCTTTCTTTAAGTGGCTAAAATACATTTGGCTGCTGACCCTGTCAAGTGCATTTCTTAGCTTCTCTACTGGTACTTTTCTCTGCTACTCCAAACTCGAGGTGCGTCAGCCACCATCTACTACAGATAATACACTGACTCATACAACCCCACTTAAAAAAATCTGAACTGTCCCTTTTAACAAATCACAGACATCTTGAATCTGATACGACTGCACAGATTTTTCTAAGGCATCAATAGCCAAAAAGGTTAGAAACCAGGGGTTAATCTTTAACAGTGTGTTGTAGTTGAACAGCTTGTTATATTATCCATTGTGTCAGATCTTCATCTGAAAAGTAACTAAAGGTAATAGAGTAGAAAGTTCATTATTTACTCTGAAATGTTGTGGAAGGGAAGTATAAAGTAGCATAAAATGGAAATACTCAAGTAAAACACAAGTACTAGTAAATGTATTAGTTACTTTTCACCACTGGTAGGCTTTACCTGACTTCACTGATGGAGACAACACATCCTCTTCTTACTGCACTAAAGGCTTATGATGAAGCAGCCTTTTACATTTATTAACATAAACTCTGGAGAAATGTCTCTCTACAGCTTCAGAGCTCAGACTCCTCATTCAAGCTCTGATTTGACCTGAAACGAGGTCATTTTTCATGCATTTAAAATGAAATTGTAAAAGATTCAATAATTCCTCCTATTTTTAATGTTACTCATTCGTCACCTGTCTGGTTCACTTCATGTGAGGCTCATTGAGATTCATTAAAGTCATAGTTGACATTGATTATGTGCCAGATTTTTTTTCCCCCCAAACCAGTTTTTGGTTTCTGTGGTTGCACATTCCTCGTTCTGTATTGCTCACTTGTTTTTGTCACACAGTATAGCGTAGCGCTGAATATCTTCAGTGCTCTCTGCTCTGTCTCTGCTTGTCAGCCGGAGTAACTGTGCACAGACATGCAGACTGCCTCAGGCTATCGTTTTACACGCCTGCCGTCTCCCTGTGGACCTGCATTCTGCTGTTTTATGGCATTTTTGGTGTTAGTTTATCTCTATTTTTACATAACTGTGCCTGCTGGATCAAACGTCATTTACCCCAAACATACCTTTAAAAGCTGCTGTTAACGTTCAAACGCAGCTCCACATGATGTCGCCTTATGTGCCCTGCCCTCTGAATGTAAATTCAAATGTGAACCGCCAAAAACATTCAGGTTTTTTTGCCTCCAGCAGGGGCAGGCACAGGTCGTGAAGGTGCATTTATTTTCCTTCAGTAGGCTTGTATTTTATATAGTTTATATGTAAGTGGTAACCTACAGGTTGCAGTTGGTGCACTGTTAATCATAGGATTGATCTGCTATTGAGAAATAACAGACTTAAAAATGCTGTAATTGACCACAAAGTGTTGTGTTTTTGTTGTAAAACCTTCTAAACTTAACTATTAAATCTTGGCTCAGACAAATACTGACATATTATAATAAAAAAAACAAAACCAAGATGGAAACTAATAAAAATTACACACAAACTATTCCTTTTTAGACAATAAAATATACCATGTAAGGGATAATGTACAGCAAGTTGATAATTATTTGTAGTCAGGTGTGGAAGTAACTAATTACAAATACTCAAATTACTGTAATTAAGATTTCAAGTCTGTACTTTTACTCATACTAAAGTATGTATTGCAAGATGTAATCTACTTAGTTATTTTTAAAATCATAGTTGAGTACTGAGTAGAATTTGAATTAATATTCAATCCTTTCATCTGCACTTTTGTAACCAATCAGGTGATCTGATCGCAAACGTGCCAATAAAAACAAGGACATACAAACTAAAAACAATACAAAACACTGCAGCAGCACACGTAGAGTAAGGATGTTAATCATTAATCATTAATCGATTTGAATTGCCATTAAGAATTTAACCAATGAAAAATGTATTCATGGATATTTAATCAATAGTCGTGGGACTAATTGCACCTCATTTGACATTGTTTTGTCTGAATAGTGTTGAATAAGAAAAATTAAACTTAAAACAAAACTTTTAAACCTTAAAATGAGAAAAAAAATGACAAAAATTCTTTTGTGCCTTTTAATGAATAGTGTATGGAGACATTGACAGGAAATGGGGAGGGAATCGAACTGGCGCCACTGCAGAGGACTCAGGCTCAGTATTTGGGGAGCACACTCTACCAACTGAGCTACCAGAACACCCCTCGAAAATGATTTTATTGATTTTTTTTTTTTTATTGTTTCTCCAGGTATAATCATTCAAATGCATCTATTACAGTTATTTAGAATTAACAGACCTCAGAATGCTGCAATTTATCAGAATTGAGTATATATTAATGCCATGTAATAAATCTATAGTAAGTAGCTGTGTAATAAGCAGGATAATGCACAGTGAGCAGGTCGTTATTGCGAAATAATAACGTGCAACTGCAGCTCCTCTTGCTTCTTTTTAACTGGCTATTGTACAGCTCACTGTAAGGTTGCCTGGGAAAATGTAAACACAGGCTCGTTTCATCTGATTTCAAAGAGAATCCGACCCTATGGCAGCCGTTAAGAATAACAATACAGAAATAGCTGATCTTTTTTGCTGATGGTCTTTCATGTAGGTCATAGAGGCGTCCGTAATAAATAAAGTATAAACTGTTTCATAACCAGTTAAAAACTTGCTGTTTGTAGGTACAAGTAAAATTACAGACAAGTACCAAAAAAAAATAAAAACAAAAAACCTCCCCTCCCTCCCTCTGAGAATAGGTATTACACTGCGCATTACATCTACAAAACACTTTGTGAAGACAGTTGGACGGACACACAGGCTGTGAAGGTGCATTTGTTTTCCCTCAGTCTATTTTCACATGTGTGTGCCGTTTCTTTTGTTTTGTGTCTTCCAGGGAGTAAAAGCTGGGAGCACAATGGTCCCTGTCTGGGCCCTGACAATAGCCATTATGAATGGCACTGAGAGAGGAGGGAGCGCTGGGGGGAGACAGAAAAAAAGGGGCTACAGGAAGCTCTCTTCGCAGCCGACTGTCTTTTTTTTTTTTGATGTGTCACATTTCATAAAACCCTTTTGTTTTCCGTTTATTTACCTACTGAAAGCACTCAGGGGGATCACCAGCTGCTTCTGTTGCTCCAGCAGGTGTAAAGTGGCATCTGAGTTTAATTCAGATAAAGTGATGCTTAAAGTAGATAATGTATCCTCTGAGGACGAGCGTGGCATCGCTTTGCCCATGAAGGGAAGGGAAGCAGTGCAGGAGCGGCCCGGTTAAAGAGGAGGGAGGGGTATGATATCACTCTTTATCCCCACTCCTATTGGGTACCGGGGGAGAAAGTGGGTGAGAGGTTGAGGGGTGTTCGGGGAGGGGAGGGCATGTGGGAAAGCAGAGATTTATTCAGTGAGGTGAATTCCTTGCCCGGTGGAAGATGAAGTGGTGAGCTGGTTTGTGTGTCGGAGTTGTTTTGAAGGTTATACAACCCATTTGCAAAGACTTTTCCACTTGTGTTCAATAGAATGCAGTACAAAGAAAAGATATTTCACGTTCAGACTGAGAAATGTTATTGATTTTTTGTGATATACACACATTCATTTTGGGACAGGGGCAACTAAAGACTGTGAAAGTAGTGGAATGCTCAAAAAACACCAGTTTGGAACATTCGACAGGTAAACAGGTGGACCGGTAACGGTATCATTATTGGGCGTTAAAGGGGCATCTTCGACAGGCTCAGTCGTTCACAAGCAAGTTTCTCAATACAAAACTGTAGGAATTTAGGGATTTCACCATCTATAATCCATAATATCCTTAAAAGATTCAGAGAATCTGGAGAAATCTCTGCACATGAGGGCAACACCAAAATCCAACATTGAATGCCTGTGACTTTTGACCCCCTTAGGCAGCACTGCATTAAAAACTGCATTTAAGACCCACATAATCGTATGAAGGGTACTACATGGGCTCAGGAACACTTAGGAAAACCGTTGCTGCTTCTGCAAAAGCAAGTTAAGACTCTGCCATGCAAGAGTCTTTGACCTACAGCCATGTGGAAAAGGGCCATCTAGATTGTTACCAGCACTAACCTCAAAAGCCAGTATCTGTGATGGTATGGGGATGTGTTAGTACCCATGGCATCATGGGTAACTGTCACATCTGTGAGGGCCCCATTAATGCTGAAAGGCACATACAGCATATGCCGCCATCCACACCATGTCTTTTTTTTTTCAAAGACGTCCCTGCTTATTTCAGTGGAAACAGTGCCAAGACACATTCTGCACAAGTTACAACAGTCTGGCTTTGTTGCAGAAGTGTTCAGGTACCAGACTGACCTGCCTGCAGTCCAGATCTGTCTATCATTGAAAATGTGTAGTGCATTATGAACAACAGAGACCCCGTACTGTTGAGCCCCTGAAGTGGTATATTAAGCAAGAATGGGAAAGAATTTCAACTTACAACAAATAGTGTCCTCAGTTCCCAATCGCTTAGTGAGTCTCAGTGTTTTCTAGACTTTGTTGCAGGCATCAAATTCAGAGCATATTTTTGCAGAAGACTATAAAGTCAGCTTAAACTTTAAATATATTGTCTTTGTTCTGTATTCAATCAAATGCAAGTCAAAAAGGATTTGCAAATCACTGCATGCTGCTATTATTTTTGTGGAGTATAGATTCTTCTCAAATTCCCCTCCTTGTTTCTCCCTCTTTCATTCAGTTCTGATATGAACAATAAAGTCTCTGGCAGAGAGGATCATGGGAGTGGACTTAGTTGGTCCTCCCCCACCACCACCAGCCCCCTCGCTACTGTACGCACCCCAAGTCTCTCTCACTCTCTCCCTGCTGAATGAAAGGGTGGCACAACATGACTGAGAGTAACCCCGCTGCCTGTTTCTGTTAAGCCAATCATTATTACTTCCTGGTGTCTCTCCACTCCACCCCCCCCCCCCCCACCCCCCTCACCACTCACCCCCTGTGTAAAGCTCAGGCCTTTTCTTCTCCTCTTCTCTCTCAGAGTGGTGCCAAGCCTGTGGCCCCGTGTGGTTCAGCCTTTTAACCAGACTCCTCAGGCTGCTGTTTAACAGTTTCTCAAGTGGAATGAGGTTTTTAATCATATTTTCTTTTAAGGTTTGTTGCATTTTATGTTTAAACTAAATTGTAGTGTATAAATAGAGTTTATTGTGGTGGCTAGCGGGGGATAGCAGATGTTAAAAGGGACAGTTCACCCCAAAATCAAAAATCTATATTTTCTCTTACCTGTTGTGCTGTTTATGCATCTAGATTGTTTTGTTGTGAGTTGCTAAGTTTTGGAGATAATGGCTGAAGAGGTGTCTGCCTTCTCTCCAGTGTAACAGAACCAGACGGCACTTGGCTTGTAGAGCTGAAACAAACAAACAAAAAACTTTCAAAAAAACTCAAGAGCAATGTTTCTTTCCAGAAATCATGACCCGGTTACTGAAGATAATCCACAGACCTTGTTGTGAGCAGTTTAATGTAGGAACTATATTCTTTAGGTTACAGCTCAGAGATGACCTCAGATGTAGATGCATGCATCCTTCTGCGTGGCAATATGGTTGCCTCAGGTGAAGTCACTTCCTGCTACAAGTTTGAAAATGAAAAAAAAAAAAAAAAAAAAATCTGCAGGTGTGGAGTGAAGAAGAAGTGAGGTTACCAGACCTCTGTAGCCGCTTACTTGAGGTTAATGGTTCGAGGCTACATTAGCTCTTGCCAGCATAACATATCAGAATCTTTGACCGAACAGTCAGCGGTAGAATTGAATTGTGGGTAATGTAGACTCCAGGTTTCGACAAGGAGGAATTTGTGGAATAAAAAAAAACAATAGCTGCATTCCAAATCATTGTGGTACGTACTGCAGCTGCCTTTATAAAGTACGTACCATTGCATGCAGTCATTGTCATAACATCGCACCCCAAAGATTGACCCCCTTGCTCAATCACCCATTGCAGTCCGTAGCACGAGTAATTTTGCAGCTTTCATTTGTCAGCTCTCTGCGGCTCAGTGGATGTGATATGTCTTCAACTGCAGAATGGATTGTGGGTCAGAATTGCCAGAAAGGCATGCTGGTTTGCATACTGCAGAATGCGACCAGACTCAGTAGAACATCCTGGTATTTTTTGCACACTGCATTCGACCTCATGAGTTTTGGAAAGCACCCCAGATCTCTGCTTCTGTGCATCATGAGTTTGACTGTATTAGGAGTGTAGTGCTAAATATTATAAATGTTTTATTTTCCAATACTGATCCAGTGGGAATATGATCAGTTATTTATTTATACGGTTGCAGTGAGTTTATTTTAATGTCTAGAAAATCCTGGAATAATTTACCATCAGTTTCAATTTACATTGAATAACTTATAACAAACTAGTTATATAACTATAACTGCTGCTTCTGCTTATAATATATATTTTGCTGGTAAGTAGTGCTGAAACAATAAATTGATTAGTTTACTGAGATACTGTTGTCGGTATTTGGGCCTGGACAGTTCATTGATCTCACTCTGATCAGAAGAATAATTATTAAAGAAAATAGTTATTAGTTGCAGTCTACGATAACTTTGCGGGACGTCTACCAAATTGGAATAAGATGATGTCCACAGTGAAACGTCTCAGTGGTCGATGATATCGTTACTGGGTCTAAAAGGGTCTTTGTCTCCACACATCTGTAACTACTCAGATGTGTTTTTAAAAAAGTAATAAACATGACATTGAGTGCAATGACCGACAGTAATAGCTTCTTTCTATTTTCTCTCCCACTTATCAAAAAACAGGACTTAGGCAACAGCTCTATGTCTGATACAGAAGGCTTTTAAATCACAATGTTATGATGGTAAAAGGCTCAGTGGTCGATGACTGTCGGCCATCGTGATGGACAGTGGCATCGTACATCGGCCAGACCTTAGTCCATAATATCTCTTACTCATCTGTCACTACCAATACTGCCAATACTGTTGAAGGTAGTAACACTCAGGTGGCTCCCTCTAGATATGAGACGTCAGTTTCACTGGTATCAGTGTATTTTTAAATCCATTAACTGTCCTTATTGTCTGAAATAATTAAATACACATAAAATACATCAAATTATTCAGTAAGAAGCTCTGATCAGATCCTCTTTATGGTCCTCTTTCTATGTCAGGAAGTTGATACAAAAGCTTTTATGTTATATCTGTTCTTTGTCATCATTATACTTATAAAAATATTTTGTTTTTTGATCTTAAAACAAGTTGTCTGTGTTGTCAGCAATGCTATCACTGTCAATTTGTTTATAGATTGATTGTGTTTCTTTTTCATGGGACTGTCTCAGGTCTAAGGTTACAACTCTTTTCCTTTTGTTCTTTTCTGTTCTGTTATTTAGTTTATTGTTTGTGTGATTGTTCCATTTGGAAACGAGATGATACATCTCAGAGGGTTCATCATAATAAATATTAAATTTCAGAGAATAAAGTGAATCAAAGTGAAAAAGGATGATAGAAGCAAGGCAAAGACAACAAAGTACCTTATATTGCATCTGTTATGCACACATATTGTTTTATTTTTATGAAACTCAATGCTAATAATTTCACTTTTTCATTTTCCTGGAAGGCACACGCAAAATTGAAAATCACTGACTTGTATATGTGATAATAAATTTGGTTTCATTTTTGATTTGAAGTAACTTGCACCAAATTTAGCACATAAAAAGTCTGGAAAAATAAGTAAATACAAACATAATTCTCATCAGAAAACATTATAAAAACTCCTTAGCAGGAAATTTGCATGTTATAAAGTGATTTAAAGGGACTGACTGAACTCGTAAGCCTGATTAATCGGCTACATATTTACTATGTGGTGCCCTCTGCAGGAGATGCTTCATTATTTTAATTGCTGCACAATGAAGCTTTTGTGATGTGCAGTAAATGCACCGTATAACTCCCTTTCTTTTTTCTCTCAGCTATGCATTTCCAGGAGTGGTTACGGTCACTTCGTTCCAGCGCCGGACTCAAAGGTTCTGAATCAGAAGACTTCTGGAGCCTCCTGCCGTCTCTGCCTCTGTCCTCCTTCTCCCTGTCCTCCCTGTCTCTGTCTCCGTCCTCTCTGCTGGGGTTAGGAGCTCTGGCCTCTCTCACTGCGTACTGGCTGGTGACCCGTCCTCGACCCATGCGTCCTCCCTGCGACCTACAGGCCCAGTCTGTGGCTGTGAACGTGAGTGGATCATGGCTGCTGTTTCCACCAGTGTGTTTACACCTGTGTTAGTGGTATCATGTCATTATCGTAGGAGTGCATCGAGGTCGTTTGACAGGAGTGTTTGTTGCAGGGAGATCCCAGCTGCAGGCGATCGGCTCTTCTCAAAGATGACTCACTGCTGGAGTTTTACTACGAAGACACCAGGACGGCCTACGACATGTTCCAGAGAGGCGTCAGGATTGCAGGTAGAGATGGGAACACATCCACAACACAGCTCACTTAACTTTCTCCTGAATTTTTTTTGTGAAGAGGATGAAAAATGATGCTGTTGAGTCTCTCATAGTGGCTGCCATCTTTCAGTTCAAGAATTAGATATAGGAAAGATTGTGTTTTTGGGGTTGTTTATATTGTTTTTGTTGTTATTTATTCCCCTTTTTGTGCCAGTGAAACAAAGAATTCTTTATTATAATAAACACGGCTCTGTTGCCCTCTTACCTCATATCAGAGTTGGTTCCAGCCAGTGGCCTTTTCTCTGAAACAGTAGATGGATATGTTAGCTACTGTTAAAATAACTAAACAACATTTTGGTGAGTGCAGAATTGATGCAACACAACAGATAAACATCGGCCACTGCCACTGGTGAATGCCATCTTATATGTAGATAGGCTGATTGCATTCAACAAGGCAAATATCAGCTGATACAAATGTTCAGCCTTTAAATCAGCGCATCCCTAATTATTGTTTTCTCTCGATGCAAACAAACATAAATACCCTTTAGTCTGATAAAAAGCTATTAGACTCCATACCATTAACACAAAAACTCCAAACAGTCAAGTTACTGAAGGGTTTCAAACAGCAGCACTTATTATGTACAGATATGATTTACAGTTAGTGCACAGTGGATAAAATGAAATCTCAAAAGTGATTTATTAATATATTAAGTGATGTCATTTTATCATTATAATTAGTTACCATAATTAATTAACATTAGATTTTCCTCATTAATTTAGTCAGCTGTGGTGTAATAGCTACAATTATTATTCATCAAAATATAATTCACTTGAACATGATAAATGACTTTTATAGTATTGGTCATGCTTGTTTCTATCTATGTCAGATAAAAAGTCATTTTAAATCAACACAACTTTTACTTTATTTGGGTCATAAACAGAACTTTGATATTAAAGGGACAGTTCAAATACAAATACAAATAGGCACTATTTTCTTTCTACCAAACTGCACCTGCCAACTGTATCACTGTGCAGAAGGAAGCGTGCATCTACTCACACACGTCCTATTCAGGTTTGGACTGTTTCACCTTTTTCCACTTTGCCATCTTTATAAAAGTTAAGGAAGTGGAATAAGGGGGGGTCATTTTTGTTCCACCTCTGATCTGCCGAGGGAGGCAGTAAAAGAGCTTTGACAGAGCTGAACTGATGTCTGTGTAAAAGGGTAAGCCGGCACAGTGGGACCGACAATGTTGAGTTACACATTTGCGAATGTGTTTTTTTTTAATCACGAACTTATTCCACATATTTGTCAGGTATTTTAAGCTGGAAGAGGGAGGGAGATGAGCAGACATTTTTTACGGCGCTGACACAGAGCTGTATGCACTAAGCAGACACACACAAACAGGCCGGAGGAGATAAATCCTCCCCACAGATCATCACACAAGGTGATCTTTTTACTTTAGTTGTTGCAGAAGAAGAGACACCCCATTTATTTTAATTATCAGCTCCATGTGTGATTAGAAAAGAGCAGATGAGCAGAGTCACTTGTTTGTGCGTGCACTGTTGTGTGACATCACGCCTCTTTTGTGTTTGCAATGCCGACATGCTGTGTAATTACACACTGGGACGGCTTTATAGCGGTGTGGTTGGGTTCAGTGTAAAAAAAAAAAAATGATAAAGGCAGTGTAGAGGTGACTGATGTAAACATGAATGGCATCCTCCTCGGCTGAGCTTTATCCTCTCATCAATGAGTAGATGCACACTTCGTTCTGCACGGTGATATGTTTGGTTGGTGTAGTTCTGTAGAAAGAAAGTAGTTCCTACATGAAACTGCTCACAACAAGGTCTGTGGATTATCTTGAGTAACCCGGTCATGAGGTTTCGAAAATGCATAGTTGCTCTTTGCAATGATTGCTCAGTAGTGGGACACTTCAATTCTACAAATTTAATCGCTTATCTTAAGAGCCATCACCCTGATCATTAAGACAAATTTGTGAAGAACTTAGATAAACAGGCACCAGCAAAAAAAAGAAGGAGGCATAATAATAAGTTAATTCAACCACAGCAGAGACTTGATGCTCTCTGCAATTATTGGTATCGGCAGTCAGCCAAAATGAGCATGTATTGGAAAAAAATTCAATACTGTGCATCCCTAGAATAAATATTGCATAGTTCTGTTTGAAGTGACCTGACACAGCTGTCTTGTGTCCTTCAGGAAACGGCCCCTGTCTTGGCTTCAGAAAGCCGGGGCAGCCCTACGAGTGGATCTCCTACACTGAGGTCTGACATGTTTTAATATTTTAGTACTTTATCCTCCAGTTGTCTGCACTGTGTGTGTGTCAGTTGTTGCTGTTTGTGTCTCCAACTCCTCAGGTGGCGGAGAGGGCGCAGGTCCTGGGCTCTGGCCTGCTGGCCAAAGGCTGCCAGCCGAACCCGCAGCAGTTTGTTGGGATATTTGCACAGAACAGACCGGAGGTATGAGCTCATCACTATTTTTGTAGTTGGTTCATTTCCGTTAAGCTTTAAAAATATATGGGATAACTTTTCAGACGTAGACGGTTCTTGCCTCTAATCGTGATTGTTTTTCAACCTCTAAACGGCTCTATATAATTCAATATTTTGACTTCACCTGCTTTGAGCTGAATATATTCTCACACACACATCTCCTCAGAGGTTCGCTTCAGCCCTCGGAGCCCAGGATCACATATTTTCTATGAATTTAGAATATTAAAATCTGATTTGTTTTTGTCTGCATCTGCCCTGAAATACTGTTTGCTTTTATTCATATTGAGAGCAGAGAACTGTGGTGAATGTGGGTCTCCAGGGCAGTTAATATTGGAGCATGTGTGCTCCCAAACTCATTTTTTAATATATCCAGCAGGCAAAGCCATTTTTGTCATTCCTGTGTAGATTCAAAGTAGAAGATAATTTTCTGCTCCATCAGAGCTCTTAACCTCTCATCATCAGTCCAATCTGCACACTGAGTGGCGTGTTTTTATTATTATTTTGAATTTAGTTTTGTAAATGTGAAATGCATGGTCACGTAGATCTTAACTCCCTAATGTTTAGATATTTAACTCAATGAGTCCTCTGTAGTGGGTGAAATGAGTCTAACGTGCTGCTTTGTCTCCCTCTGCTGGTGGCAGTGGATCATCTCGGAGCTGGCCTGCTACACCTACTCCATGGCGGTGGTGCCTCTGTACGACACTCTGGGGCTGGAGGCCATGGTCCACATACTCAACCTGGGTGAGAAAACCTGCACGTAGAAACAACAACAGTAGCTAAAAATACCAGGATGTCCTACTGCATCAGGTCCCATTTTGCAGTATGCAAGCCAGCATGCTTTTCTGACTGTTTTGACCCGCAATACTCAAGAGGGTCAAAGTTCAGGGCGCCATCTTAAAAGGAAGTATTATGTCCCAATTTTATGCACACTGCATGAAACAGCACATACTTTCTAAGAGCAGCTGCAGTATGTACTAAAAGAAAGAAACAGTATGTGATTTGGAATGCAATCTGAGAGTCATGCAAAATGTTTGCACATTTGCAATTCCAATAAAGAAAATTTTAAATCTGAAAGTATACAGGACATTTTTAGATATACATTATGTTGGAACTAGCAGTGGAAGATATAGAACCTCATTTCTGCCAACCTGAAAAAAAAGATCCTGTAAGTCTTTATAATGAGAATTTTTCTTTAAATGACTTGCTTATCTCAGAATAATGACTTGATTACTCAAAGTAATGAGCGACTTTTTCAAAGTAAAGAATTAGTACCCCAAAATAAAGTGAAACTCTCTCTAAATAATGACATACTTCTCTCAAAAGTAATAAGTAAGATAGAACTTTATTAATCCCGAAGGAAAATCTGGTGCCAGATTGCTCCAAAATTGCAATAACATAAGATAAAACAAGAACAGTGTGTTAAATATGAAGTGAAATAAATAATGTAGTGTATAAGGAGTAAATGCAAAGAAACAGTGCCCAATAGAAGTAAGGTAAGTACAAAAGTAAGTAATATTGGTGGTGATAAAGAGAGGTAATAAAAAATTATATTGGACCAGATAATGAATGTAAAAATAGTACATGATATTAAAAGTAATACTGCACATGATAATAATGAAAAGTAATTCCACACGTGTTATTAAAACATGGCAATAAATGTAATAGAAACAGTGAAACCCTAATTCCAGTACAGTAAAGTACAAAGATGAGATATTTAATGTTCAAACTTGATTAACTTTATTGTTTTTTTTTTAAATAAAACACTCATTCTGAATTTGATGCCTGCAACATGCTCCCAAAAAAAGTTGGGACAGGGACATATTTACCGCTGTGAAACATCACCTTTTCTTTTAAAAACAGTCGGCAAGCATTTGATAAACTATTTCAGGTGCTCAACAGTCCGGTGTATCTGTAGTTGTATTTTGCGCTTCAACGGAAGACAGGTCTGGCATCGGCAGTGTCATGCTGAAGTAAGCAGGGACGTCTCTGGATGGCAGCATATGTTGCTCCAAAACCAGCCTGTACCTTTCAGCATTAATGGGGACTTCACAGATGTGAGTTACCCATGATGCCATGGGCACTAACATACCCCCATACATCACAGATGGTGGCTTTTGAAGTTATCACTTTGTCTGAGTCTGTCTCAGATGAGTCTGCAGCGTTTCTGGATGTTGTTGATATCTGGCTTTCTCTTTGCATGGTAGAGTCTTAACTTGCATTTGACAACGGTTTTCCAAAGTGTTCCTGATGTAGTATCCTTTATTATAGATTCTAGATGATGAAATCCTCAAATTTCTTGCAGTTTTGTGTTGAGAAATGTTCTTAAACTGTCGGACTATTTGCCCACAAAGTTTCTCACTCAGTGGTGAACCTCTCCCCGTCCATTCTTGTGAATGACTGAGCCTCTCGAGGATGGTTCTTTAATACCCAATCCTGATATTGTCACCTGTTACCAATTAACCTGTTTACCTGTGGAGTGTTCTGAACAAGTGTTTTTGGGCATTTTACAGCTTTCTCAGTCTTTTGTTGCTCCTGTTCCAAAGTTTTTGGAACATGTTGCAGGCGTCAAATTTAGAACAACTGTATATTTTATGAAAACATTAAATTTTATCAGTTTGTACTTTAAATATCTTGTCTTTGTACTGTATTTAAGTGAATATCGGTCAAAAATGAATTGCAGATCATTGCATTTTGTTTTTATTTACAATTTACACAGCATCACAACTTTTTTGGAATTGAGGTTATAATTTCTTAAACCCTTTTTATACACCACTTTTCGTTCTTGCTGCACTTGAATTTTCCTGCCTGTGATTAATAAAGTCGATGTCCTCTGTGTGTTGTGGTGATTTCACACAGCGGAGATCTCTCTGGTGATCTGTGACCAGGAGGAGAAAGCGGCGTCTTTGTTGGAGAACAAGGAGAAAGGCGTGACTCCGAAGCTCTCCTGCCTGGTTCTATTTAACGACTTCAGCGACGCCTTTGTGGAGAGGGCGAAGAGCTGCGAGGTGGAGGTTTTGAAACTGGAGCAGCTGATGGTGAGCAGCAGGGTGGAAGTCCTAAAAACCTTAAAACCCTCTAATGCAGGACTCATTTTGAGATCATCCCCTTTAATTTGGTCATCGATGGTGATGTGCAAATTGATATGCTAAACTCCTCTTTGTCCACATCTTAGGAGCTGGGAAGGCAGAACCTCAAAGATCCTGTGGTGAGTTTATCATCTCTCAGCTGCTACATCAAACTGGGCCCAGTAAATAGCTAATCGCCCTCTAAACGCTCGGATGACAGTTTTATAGTTGCTCCTGTCCCATAAGATGTCATTAACACTCACTTGTAAACATGGCTTGAATTAAGACTGGAGGTTGTCTTATTCTCATATTTTATTGCTGCCTGCTGTAGCCGCCCCAGCCTCAGGATCTGGCCGTGGTTTGCTTCACCAGTGGAACCACAGGTACCGTCTGATTTCATTCAACTCTGCGTAATTATCCTTCACTCACATCATTAGACAAGTGTCCTTCAGTGCCCACTAACAACCTCTCTTTATGGCACCGCTGTAGTTTCCTTTGCTGCGCAGGGCACTGCAATAATGTCTTGTTTATTTATCCAGGGAAGCCCAAGGGAGCCATGATCACCCACGGCAACATCGCCTCCAACACTTCCTCTGTCATTAAGATCCTGGAGGTCTGTCTACACTTCCACCTCCTTGTCTAATTGAGAACAGCCTCCCAGCTAGCATCACTTCCCATCTGCTTGTGTGTCTGTATCAAAACTGTCCCTCTCCCCGCTGTGTCTAATGGTATGATTAATTGGCTGTTTGATTGCCCCTGTCGCTGCGAGGTACTTTAACTAATTGCCCCTGTATAAAGATGCTGCTATCTAACTGCTGTTGAAAAAGCCATACAGCGTGTTTGATTGCCTGCCGTATGCTGCTGCCGGAACTTTTATCTCTCCCCTGTGCTTTGCTCATTTCGTTTCTCGTTTTCTCTCAGGGTTCGTTTGTTTTCCAACAAGAGGATGTGTCGATCTCGTATCTGCCGCTTGCCCACATGTTTGAGAGGATGATTCAGGTAGTTGATCTTCTTCTCAAGCTTTTTTTTTTTTTGCAGTGTGTTTCTTGTGTAAACACCAAATTAAAGTCCATTTTATGTCACAGGTCTCTATGTTCTGCCACGGGGCCAGAGTAGGTTTCTACCAAGGTGACATTTCTCTTCTAATGGACGACATTAAAACTCTCAAACCAACCTTCTTTCCTGTTGTGCCACGTTTACTCAATCGCATCTACGACAAGGTCAGTAAATAGCTTCAGATCTTTGTCATTTAGGGCGACTGTTCATCCCCAAATCAAAAATACATACTTTCTCTTTTACCTGTAGTGCTATTTATTCATCTTGATTGTTTTTGTGTGAGTTGCTGAGTTTTGGAGATATCATGTAAAGATGTCCGCCTACTCTCCAATATAATGCAACTAGATGGTACTAAAATACATTTGAAAATAATCCACAGACCTTGCCAGATGATTAGCAGTTTCATATAGGAACTATTTTCTTTTTTCTGAACTACAACTACCAACATCACCCTGCAGAGGGAAGCGTGCATCTACTCATGGACGAGAAGGTTGTGCTTGTGACAGCGTGGAAATTAACTGCAAAAATTAATGGCGCCACAAGTGAATCCTAGATTTGCGAAACCCTAGATTTATACATGCCGTTCCTTCATTGTGCATTTTGCTCAGACTGTAGATGCATACAAAGTCTCTCTCTGCACTCCACGATAAAAAGTGGTTTATTTTATTGACGTATTTATTAGTCTATTTTTTTAAGTTTTTTTTGTGAGTTGCATAAAGGAACTACAACTAGCATTTCATTATACAGCCCTGTTGAAATGATAAATAAATGAACCTTATTATGACATTTATTCATCCATTTATATATTTTTTGTTTTATGAGGATCATAAAGGGACTACGATGAACATCTCGTTATACAGCCCTGTGTTGTAAAATGATTAAAAAAAAAGAACCTTTTACCTTATAAATTGCCAAGTAGTCTACAACAGCATGATTTGTCAATTTAGAACTTACCTGTGAATGTCTACAATGGTGGGGTGCACTGATTTCTGTTATCATAAATGTTAGTTTGAAAAAAATACTTTAAAGTAATTCAGACACAGACAATAAAATTAGTCTTGTTATCGTGTTATCCTTGTACAACTGATCACTTGAAACTTGACAAGACAAGAATATTTAGACACGTGTCTGGAGTGTCTCCTGGTATATCCACCATTGCTGAGTCAAGCACTACTGTGCTGAATCAAACGTGTGAGTTTTGCCAATGTACGATTCCCTTCTAAATACGTCCGCTGAACTGTAACCTCTCGTCCATGAGTAGATGCATGCTTCCTTCTGCACAGTGATATGGCTAGTGGGTGTAATGTGGTTAAAAGAAAATAGTTCCTACATGAGTAACCAGGTTATGATTTCTGGAAAGAAACCGTGAAGTTGAATTTTTCAAATGTATTATAGTGCCCTCTAGTTCCATTATATTGAGAGAGAAGGCAGACATCTCTACAGCTGATACCTCCAGAACTCTGCAACGCACACCAAACAATCTAGATAAATAAAAAGCACTACAGGTAAGAAGAAAAATATGTATTTTTGATTCGGGATTGAACTGTCCCATTATAGCTACATGTTACACTTGTTGTAGAAGACTGCAATAATTCTTGTTCGGGTTGTGATTTAAACCTTGTTTCAGTTTTTGTACATTTTTCGCTGGTTTCTATAAAGATCCTGGGTTCTGTGACCTCTCCGTTGAGACGTGCTCTGCTTCACTACGCCGTGAGGAGAAAGCAGGCGGAGCTCAGCAGTGGGGTCGTACGTAACAACAGTCTGTGGGACAAACTGGTGTTCAACAGGATTCAGGTCGGTGGCTGAAATATCAATTTTTCTATCTCAAGGATTGTATTTTCTGGGGATGCACGGTACTGGACTTTTGAAAAGCATCTAATAATTCCAACTCATTTTGGTCTATTGATCATGCTGATATAGATATTTCCATATTATTATGCTTACTCTTATCATGACAGCCCACTGGCAGATGCAGACAGAGAATACAAAGCTTTTCAAAATGTGACAAATGCTGACGCTTATTTTTTCTCTGGTGCCTGTTTCTGTTTGTTCTTCACACATTCATTGTAATGATCAGGATGATGGCTCTTAAAGGCTTGATATGCGACATTTCCCTTAAAAAAAAAAAAAAAAGCATAGACTCATATAAACATAATCTCTTTCAATGACCACTTAAGACCCGCTAGAAGTGTGTGGTGGTGGCTTATCTGCCCTGCCCTCTGTCTGCGTTTGATGTCCTGGTAATGAGACTCAACAATCAGCCATCTTTCTGGTGCATTTACGAAGTACTCAGACAAATTGTACTTATTCTACCCTTTAAAATGGGCAATTAAATTTGTAGCGTTGAAGGAAAAGGAGTTTGGCTCCTCCTCACAATAATTATTGCAATTAGCAACTTTGCTATCCATTTTGGACGTTTCAAAAAACCTCCACACCACAGACAGTGACTTGTGTCGCCTGCGCTTAATCACAGTTTTATCTTTTCCAATATCCTCGTGCATCCCTAATATTTTCCCATGTTGTTGCTTGAGGTCTCCTGTAAAGACTTAAAGAACCAGTGGCCACTTCAGAAATCAACCGCCAAACAAACTTTTACTACACATTGGTTTTCAGTCTTTAATGACATATTTTCCGTTAATCCAGGACTCTGAAGTTGTCACTATTTATATTTTTTCAGTAGATAATACAGTTGTACATGCAGACCAGCAGCCCTGCACATAGTCAATAAAACTGTATCCAAACTTTGTAAGAGAAGCACTCTTCCAGCTCTCGGTGCCAAAATCACCCAGAGCATATTGGTCCTGTGGGAGTGTATTGGAGAAGCAGCCACACAGACGAGCAAGAACTGAGAGATTTTGGCTCGGTGTGGTCAATGCAGATGGAAAATACGGTCTAGGTTGAAAATGCTGTTAAAATGGAGTTTTGGTTTACCCACAATATGATTTTTAAATACCGTGTGCATCACTTGTGTTTCAGGCCAGTTTAGGAGGTAATCTGCGGTTCGCCCTGACTGCCTCAGCACCCATCTCCCCCGCGGTGCTGTCCTTCCTCAGAGCCACTCTGGGCTGTCTGATCTTTGAGGGTTACGGACAGACAGAGTGCACCGCAGGCTGCACTTTCTCTATGCCTGGAGACTGGAGCGCAGGTAAGACATCATCTGATTCTTACAGGGTTCGTTCAAAGTCTTGAGAGTTTGGAAAATTCTTAATTTTAACCATTATGTAAGCCCAGAATCTTTTAATATTTTAATGAAACAATCCTGTTTGTATTTGTTGTCTCCTGGCATCTCACACGAGACGCGAAGCAGAGCTACACTGACTGACATGAGAGCTTAAATGAAAATGGGGCGTTTTTCTGTTCTGCCGTTAGATGTGATGATAAAGGCTTTGAGAGTCCTGAAATTTCATTTTTTTTAGTTTAGGTACCTTGAAAGTACTTGAATTTTACCTTTAAAAAGCTGTACAAACCCTGCTCTTTAGTGACTTTTTAAATTTTATTTTCCACAAGGTTTGCAGGTGTACATCAACAAATAACCTTTGTCAATAACATAATAGGTATATAGCAACATATAAGTATACCAAAGCATTGTGAAACAAGTAAAAAAATATATCAGATAATACTAAAATAACTTTTAATTTAATTTTATTTACCCTTCTCTTAATGTATCCCTCCAATTTTAAACAATATAAAATGCTCTGCAAGAAGTAATACATTTTCTGATATGTTTTTTCTACACTTTGCCTTCATTTATTATTCAAAGATTCTTGAATATGCAAATAGTCCCTGTCCTCTCCACGCACGCCACACCCCCCAACTCCCACACCTACCCCTACGTAGCTGCACCTTGCTTCTCCTCTGTTTTGTTAGCTAATCACAATAACCAACTACATCCAGCTTCTCCCGTGGCCTGGGCATCACCCCTAATGATGCTCAGGCCACGCCCACGATTAACAGGATTGGTTCCTCACGTTTATGACATCATATACTCAAATCCATCTTTTTTCAGACTGCCCGTGCCCACTGCAGTTTCAAAGCAAGAAATGCTCGGACATGGCGTTCACTGCTCATTTCTCTCCTGAAATGTCTTGTAATGCGTTAAAAACACCACATGGACGTGTTAGTAAGGTTAAAAATGTGATTTTCACTGGAGGGGGTCTTTAATAAATTCATAACTTAACATGTACTCACTACAGTCACACAAAAATGACTCAGGCAGTACAGGATACATTACGGTAACACAAAGCATACACCTGCACTTTGATTGCTTGTTCACCCCGACCAAAAACTCATTATACAGACGGGATATTTCATAACAATGTGTTCCATGGCCTCAAGCACGCCCCAACACCCCTGCCCTATTCATCCTAGCAGCCAAAAGCTCCATAGATAATATCTCTATTAAAGAGTAATTCAACTGAAGAATCGACTGTGTGCGGTAGTTGACAGTATCTTTTTAGCTTGATAGCCAGACCCGTGTTTGAGTATGTTTAAAATCATGCCCTGAATCATCATCCAACAACATATATTCTGGAGAGCAGTTGATGTTATTTCGCGATTATTTTGACTGAATTGCAAAAAAAAAAAAAAAGATTAAAGTCATGATGATGTGACATTTGTTGTTTTCTTTCACCTAAAGAACAAGATTTTTGATTTCAATAACGTGATTAATTACCACATGCTTCCACCACATTTTATTTGTTTCCAGAAGTTTTTAACTCATGAACATTCCCACAATATGAAAAAAAAAAAAAAAAAAAAAAAAAAGTCGGAGAGATGGTTAATGAAGTTCAGATTTGTTAATTTATGATCTGGATTTTGCGCCAAACTCTGGGCCAGTCTATGGATGAGATAGTTTCTTAATTAAACCTATTATTGGATGAGTAATAGGAAGCTGCTCACACAGAATATTTGCAGCCTGTGTAGCAGAATGTAGTCGTAAATATAGAAAAAAATGAGTTCGATGACAAATTGTTTCTCTCAAGTCCTGAAAGCTTCTTGGACGAATATCATGGATAACGTCTCCTAAGTTATGTGTACCTGAATTATACTGCTGAGGTGGGATAAAATGTTGTCCTCCAGAGTTTTAGAAGCTGTTCTAAATTTTTGTTCTCTAAATGGCTTGTGCTTTTTTGGCTAATCTTGTCCTCAGTGGTATGTGGATGTGTTTTTTTTTTTTTTTTTCTTTTCAGGTCATGTTGGAGCCCCCTTGCCATGTGCCATGGTGAAGGTGGTCGACATCCCTGACATGAACTACTATGCTAAGAATGGAGCTGGAGAGGTGAGCTAGTCTGAATATATTCCCATACTATACATATTAACAGGCAGTCTGGTGCCTGCTGACATTTTTGTCCTGTTACAGATCTGTATTAGTGGCCCCAGCGTGTTCAGAGGCTACCTGAGGGACCCAGAAAGAACATCTGAAGCGTTGGACAGCGACGGCTGGCTGCACACTGGAGACGTGGGCCAGTGGCTTCCGGTAAGATTAGACACAATAATCAGTCTGTAGGCGACATGTCTCATCTTCTAGTCTAATGTGTGTGTTCACCTCTGCCAGAACGGGACACTACGCATCATCGACAGGAAGAAGCACATCTTCAAGTTGTCCCAGGGAGAGTACATCGCTCCAGAGAAGATAGAAAACGTCTACATGCGTTGTGTTCCTGTGCTGCAGGTTTTCGTCCACGGAGATAGTTTAGAGGTACAACATTTTCTATCATGTGATCCATATTTAGTTAGAGCATGTTTACATCTGGTATTAACATGTGTCTTGGATGATCTGATCACAAGTGGACAGCTCTAGGAACAGGTGCGACTGCAGCTGAGATGCATTGAGATATCGAATCTGTGACCACATTGTTTCAGCAATTTGTACGTTATGTGTCCTGAGCCTTGTTGAAAGACTGCCAACTCAACTGACCTCCTGTACGGACATCATTTATTGCGTATTTGGGTTCTCTTACCTGCCAGGATAAGCAGCACAGCACACCATCTGTTTCAACCAATTACACCAACAAACTAGTAAACAAAATATAACCAAGACTCCCTTTATGAATCATGCAAGTTTCGGAAGTTGTTGAGTGAGGACAAACTTAAACTTTGTGAAAATGGCTACGGAAAATTCTTAATCATTTGTGCCTCCTTGGCAATTCGGCATTAAATGCAATAAGTTCGAGTTGAAGTTGTGCACCTGCCAACATTTAAAGCTGTTTGAACACACTGTTAAAACTGAATTCACAATTTACATTAGATTTATGAAAGAAGACAACAATTTGACAGTAACTATGCCAAATCTTACAAACAGAGTAAACAGTAACCAATATAGGCTACCTCTTTGTTGCCTGTGTAAATAGTCCCTAGACTTCCTAAAAAAAAAAAAAAAAAAAGTTGTTTAAGAGAAACTGTATGAACTTGTTATGGACTTGTTATAAATTAGGCAAGTTATTTCTTTGTGTAAGAATCAACTGTGGTGACGTAGCTTTGTGACTCAAGACCCATATAAAATCGCACTGCAGTGCATTATGTGAAAATGCGTACTTAGAGCTGTCACTTGAGATTGAATTGCCCAATATGTGTTAGTGACAGGCTTTTAGATTCAAGACATTGTTCAGGGTATGAGCTACATTTTTAATTTTCTCCTGTATTTCATGTCACCAGTCTTATCTCATAGGCATAGTTGTGCCTGATCCTGAGGTGTTTGTCGACTGGGCTAAAGAGCGAGGAATTGTGGGATCCTACGAAGAGCTGTGTCAGAATCCTGTATGTCACGAACTCCAATTTCAAAACCAAATACTTAACATTACTGTATGCATTCCAAAACAATTGACTGAGTTATTGTTCTTCCAACAGGATGTAAAGAAGGCTGTATTAGAGGACATGAAAGCTGTGGGGAAGGAAGCAGGCCTGAAGTCCTTTGAACAAGTGAGGAGGCTGCTGACATTAATCTCTGTTAAAATTTGCAAGTTGCAAACCTCCCAAAACCTGATTTTGTGTCTTACCCTTCTCTCTCCGTTCAGGTGAAGGACCTTTACTTGCATCCAGAGACGTTCAGTGTCGCCAACGGCCTTCTCACCCCCACACTGAAAAGCAGACGTGCCGACATCCGCAGAGTCTTTCAGGAACAAATAGCAAGCATGTACAGCAAGACACCCATTTAAAGGACTCCACTCAGTGATTCACCCAAGGGTTACTCGTGTCCAATAAGGGAAAAGGGACCTGTGAGCATAAAAGTAAAAACGTCCAGCGGTGCCTTATCTAAAATATACAACTGGATATATTTTGGAATATTGGTATTTTGCATCAAAGAAGTTTTAATTCACGTCCACCTCTTGCACATTTGTAATATTTTAACTCTTCACGTGAAAAATGAGACCGAATGGGACCAAACCATTTTTTTTTTCACATCTTTTCAATCTCACTGTCGTCTTTGTCACTAATTCAGAGTTGTTAATTCACTGGGAGATTTTACTGATAAATAAATTATTTTTTTAGTTGTAGACGTTAAAAATCACAGATTTTATTAGGAACCTGCACACACATTAAATTAGACGTTTTCTTCACGCTGCCCTGTTCTTTTCCCCATGTGAGGATTTTAAAGGGACACTGTTATGTGTGTACTTGCAACGTTGTTGTGCATAGAACTTGCATTAACTGTAGGTTTGTATGGTTTGTACTTTACGGTTCTTGGGCCCTTTTTATTACCATGACAAAAGCTTTTCATGAACATCCTTGATTTTAGCTCGATGGTCATGCATTTTTCTAATTTGTTCGGTGTGAGCATGTAATCCTTCACCTGAAGCTAAACCATTTAAACTAATGATGGCTTCAACCAGCAATGATATGTAAAAAAAAAAAAAAGGCTGAACTGTAAATAGTGCTTATTTTGAGATTTGCTGACAGGACACTACTGACTAATTCCAGTAAAGTAAAGCTGAACAGAAATAAAGATTAGTAACTGATCGTAACGCTTTTGTGTGATTTAATTCTGCAACGCTGCTGTCAGAGCAAAATCTCACAATTCCAGGACTCATCCTTAGAAATATGCAATGGATATCCAAATTTAAAGGGATAGTTCAGAATTTTAGGTTGGGTTATATGAGGTATTTAACCATAATCAGTCTATTACCCACAGTAGAAGACTGCTTTACCTCGCCATCAGACAACCTTTTCAGATGGGAAACCACTGTTATACAAGCCAAATGTCACTCTCTCCAAAGCCACCAGACTGTTTGGGCAAACACATCTTGCAGAACATGGGAGCTGCTCATTTACCAACGCCTCAGTCAGTCAGTTTGTTTCTGTTATTGTGTGACTTTGTGTTATTGTGCGACTTCAGAATCCAAACTAACCTTTTAAAACACCAAAGAAACTAACCGACTGAGGCGACCATAAACCAGGAACTCTTGGTTTTGTGAGGTAAAATGACGTTTTTGCTGAGGGAGTGTGGTTGCTTTGGAGAGAGAGAGATATTTGACTTGAATAATGATGGTTTCTAGGTGGAAAAGGCTGTCTGACAGCAAGCTGAAGTGGTGAAAGTATTCTAAAAAATAGCATACACTTAAACTGAAACAGATTTTTTCAGGTGGCCCTTTTTTTAGGTGACTAAAATACATTTTGCTGCTGATCTTGCCGACCACCATCTAATATAGGTAATACACGGATTATAGACCAGTACCTCATACAACACCACTTCAAATAATCCAAACTATCCCTTTAAACTCAACAAGGCAACAGTAATTGGTGAACAATGCAGAGTGTAGACATGGTTTCTATTGTCAGTTAATTTATTTCATGATTGATTACAAATTGAGATGACAGCTGATGACAATGTCATTTAACAGATTGTGGTATTAATACATTTAAAGATCCAGTGTGTAAGATTTAGAGGGATCTATTGACAAAATACAGCAGAAATTAAATATATTACTGTTTTCATTCATGTATAATCACCTGAGAAGAATAATTTGTGTATTTTTGTTACCTTAGAATGAGCCATTTATATTGACAGAGGCGTCTCTTCTGGAGGCCACTGCAGCCACTGTAGTTTTGTGAGAAGCGAAGAGTGAGACAAGTTGTTTCCAATCTGCAAGCCCACTGCTAGAGGCCACTAAATCAGACACACTGGTCCTTTAAAAAACGAAATAAAACAAACTATTAAGTTAAAATAAGCACTTAGTTGTGTTAAAAACCACTACTACAATTTAACCCTTCATTAATTATTTAGAAAAACACCTTCATTAACACAGTTATTAACATGTAACTCAAACAGTCTGCATTGCAGAACACAAACACAAGTAATCAACTAACCATTTGCTTCAGTAATTTCAAAATCATAACATCTATGAAAGAATAAATAGCCAACTTCCTGGTATGACATCTTAACAACTAACATGACATGGGAGCCATCAGTGTGTGCACATTGCCATAAAGTCCCATAACCCAAAGAGTGTTCATCATACTGAGGCAGTACCTGATAAAGGTGGAAACAAAGGAGTGCAATGACAGTATGATTTGGTCCAAAATGTAGGAAAGCCAGAAACAAGTTGGCTTCCAACCCTGGTGTACAGAGGGTACAGAGAAAGGACTTTCTCTAGAGTGTCGACAGACAAACTGAAGCACAACAATAGAACAAAAAAAGGCTGGATGGTGTGAATAGAAGGAAACTGTGTGTCATGATCAGTGTTGTCCACTAGAGGGAGCACCTGCCTTTGTTTTGGACAGCGATTGGACTTCAGCAGTGACTCTCCGCAGCCTGAGCGGGTCGACCTCTCAACACGGCTGCAAAGGCACAATGTCACTTCACACAAGTTAGCTTTCATGTTACATCCACAGTCAGGACAAAGTAGGCACATTATGCACAGGTGATGTTACCAATAATCATCCTGTAAACCCCAATAAAAAGCCCTCAACACAACATGGCACAAAGCTAAACTTAGATAACCAGCAAAGGCCAAAAAAAAAAAAAAAAAAATACAGAAATACATTTAGTTGCCATTAACCTGTAGTAATTTAAATAACATTCAGTTTGTAGTGTTTGTAATTTCAAAGTTGGGTGATAAAAACAATGTTTCACAGGTTGTTGGTAACAAAGCAGATGTGACTAATAAAAACATTTTCCCGCTCATTTCCTACTTTAGAAACAAATGCTTATAGACGTCTCTGAAACCAAGAAGTGTAACCCTGTTAATTAGTTCTAACGAGAACGGTTTGATTCCTTTACTAGAAAAAAAACAACATATTGGCTTATAATGTTGCACTTGGCTGATGGCTTAGTTAATGTGGCATTTCAGCTGCTTTGAGTTGCAGAGAGTCTGAGGATGAAACATGGGAGTGTAGTGCAAGAGGAATGGGGGTTTTGATGAGGCCGCAAGGAAACAAGCTGATAATAAGGTTAAGGCCGCTGCTGTCCGTTTGAAGGAGCCTGAAAAGAGTGCAATCCATTCAGAGAGGCATGAAAGAAAGGAGCCTTTCCCCGGTTTGCGGCATTTCCTCCCCTCAGTCATCGGCGACAATGGACAGAGCACGCAACTCGCTGAGCTTGGCCTCCGTCTCCCTCTCCCTCTGCTCATCAGTCAACCCTGCCTGGTCGATCTGGTCTGTTAACTCGCTGAAGATCTTGTACATTTCAGTGAAATAGACCACCTGGAGGGCAGGAAGGAAAAAGAAGACATTTAAAAATAGTCCTGTCTGCCCTCTGATAAAGACCGGACAGGGTCAATCCACAGGCCTTTCTTAGAAGGAGAAAAACTCAAAAATCATATCCAAACTCTGCTCCACTTGCACACATCTAACCTCGCTGTTACTTAGACTAGTCGGAAGCTGCTGGTCTCATACCTCTTCAACCCTGCTAATGAGAAGTGATTCGAGAGGAGAAGAGGGAGCCTACAGATATCAAACAACTCAGACAAAGCCCCCAAAAACCCAGCACTTCAGTGGGTAGTGACCCTGCTTTTCTCTCCCAATCTGAACAAGAGATAGAGAGTGTTCACTGAAAGCTTTCTTGACACTTCCCACCCCTGCTTCTTCCCCTTAGTTCATGAGTCAGGCTCCCTAGAGAGTTGCTTTGATGATTAATAGACTTTAATCACATTACAAGACTCCAGAAGAGTAGGCAGAGAATGAAAGTACTGGGAAATACAACCCCTTGAAACCCACACACACATACACACATCTCAATATTTATTCATGTGGCGATGCATACGATACCTTGCTCTTAAGGGGCATTGTTGGCTACTCTGAAATTGCACGTGTGTCCTATTGTAGGGCGAAAAACCAAAGACCAACCAAGATACCAGTGGGAGAAATGCTCCCTGATTTGTTTAAAGTCACAATAAAATTGCATCAAGTTGGAAATGAACTAAGTAAAGCTGCAACAGTTAATGGATTAGTTGTCAACTACTGAATTAATTGCCAACTATTTTAACAACAATTAATCAGTTTGAGTAATTTTTTAAGTCAAAATTCTCTGATTCTAGCTTCTTAAATGTGATTTTCTTTCCGGTTTCTTTGCTTCTCTATGACATTAAACTGAATACCTTTGGGTTGTGGACAACACAAGACATTGAAGGACATCATCTTGGGTTTTGGGAACCACTGATCGACATTTTTAACCATTTATAGACCAAACAAGTAATTGATTAATCATGAAAATAAATGGCAGAATAAAAACCTTATATAGAAATAACATTTGCCTCACTATCTCTTTGACACCGTCAGCCAAAGGGAAAAAATCAAGTTTCTAAACCACACTGTACAAGCCTTTTTAAGTTCTCAGTCTGAAAGACCTTTGTATGTTTATACCAATATTTGCCACCTAAACCACATGAGTGGGCCATAAGTATCAGGTTACTGCTGTTTGTGGGGGTAAAGCGGATATTTTTTTTCCCGGAAAGTGGCTGTTGAAAGGGCCATCGGAAATGTCCATATGACCAGTGATGATAATGTACACCAGATCAGTGTCTGGGTGCCCTCTGTAGCATAGACACTCTACTATTACAGTTAGTCGAGTCACCACGAGGAGTAAACGCAGCCTCACACAACTGTGACCACCTACGATACAACGAGCCTTTGGGTAAAGCAGAGCTTTAATTTACATGACTTCTGTCTGGGCATTTTAACATACCATAGTCCCAGCTGCTTAATATTTATACAGAGAGGTTACACTTTGACCTCATAGCCTACAAAAATAATGAATAATTTAAGTTGCATCCTTAACAATGTGTGACCACTGTTTCAGGAAACAAAGAAAATCTGAAAGACGGACAAAGAAAGTAATCTTTTTTAACAATGAACACATGCAGCAGAGAATGCAAAACTGAGAAAAAGAAATCAAGACAATGTCTCAATTCATCAACATCTGTACAGGTGGACGGGTCAGGCCAAGTGTCCCATTGACAGTCGCTGGACGGGACTCGTGGTAGTGAAGCTGAAGGCTCACAACAAAGGCAGCCTTTGTGCCTTTTCCTGCTGCCGCTGGGAGCTGAGCAGCAACAGCGGCTGGGAGAGAAGGGAGTGGAGGATGAAACCGAGCACATGCAGCAAGGCTGGGGATGAGGTCCACTGGTCCTCTGGCCACCCACGTGTGGCTGTGTGTGTGTAAACATGTGTAAATGCTCATTCATGTGCGTGAGCTACATGAACAAAGATAATGTGAACAGAATACAACAGCGTCAGTGTGTTTGCACTGTGCAAAGGTAGGTAAAAAGGTAAAAAGATTTAAATGTAAAAGAGAAAAAGGACTGAGCTCAGATTTTTACAAATATTTAATGTTGTTTTTGTTGATTGCTCACTTTGCTAATTTTAACTTCAAAGTACATCATATAACTCCATAATTGTCATTAGGTCGAGGATAATCTAGTTTACTAATTAGGAGTGTGCCAGTGACTGTCCCAAAGAGGAAATGACATGGCCAGGCAGGTCGGGGGTGGGGGAGGGGGACATGGTGGCGCTAACTTGAGACGTCCAGCTGCTTTAAGAGAAGCTTCAGGTTAGAGGATGACTTGCAAGGCTGCAGTGGAGCCAGACAGATGAGGCCTTCCTGCGCTAAACACAGTAGTGTGGGCCGTCACTGGGGGTTAATCACATTACGACTGCGTGGAGGGAGACAGACTGCCAGGATTATACACTCCCTTCCATCAGACACTTTATCCACTGTTTAACCAACGCTCAGAGGGCCTAACAGGACACTGAGGGGTGGGTGTGTGTGTGTGCATGCGTGAGCGCCTCATTGTGCACGCATCTCCAGGGGGGATCACTAACCTGCGCCCTGATGAGGGCCTCAAAGCTAGGCTGGAAGTAGTCGATGCGGCTGTGGTAGAACTTGGGCATCTCATCCAGCAGCTGCTTGTTCTTGGCCTCGAAGTCTTCCCTGACCGGTCGTAGCTCTTCTCTGGCCTGGGGTGTGGA
Source organism: Lutjanus argentimaculatus (assembly GCA_034769285.1). Lineage (NCBI taxonomy): Eukaryota > Metazoa > Chordata > Actinopteri > Lutjaniformes > Lutjanidae > Lutjanus > Lutjanus argentimaculatus. The sequence goes on from JAWZSL010000017.1 coordinate 17,522,017, forward strand.
AGGAAGCGAGGAAACAAAAGAACAGGTCACTAGCGGTCACTATCAATTCTAACTTTACATAACATCCCCTCATGTTATAATTTACACATAATTCAACACATTCTTCCACAAAAAAACTGGTGCAAATTATGAGAAAAACAAATGCCTGCAAAGATAAACAAGTTAGTTTTAAGAATTTCAGCACTGGAGCCATCTTTAGAGTCCTTTTCTTATTGTTCAGAAAGATATTTGCCTAATTCCCACGGAGAAGCAGTGCAAAAAAAAAGGCTGTAATCACGACCACAGTGAGGAGGAGTGGGTAATGTGGGCAGACTTGGCTGTGAGTGGACTCCAGCACCACTGATCTGTGTGTGTGAATGTATTAGTGGGTAGTCTACTGTAGGCATGGAGTTATGGAATGCACAATGAATATGTGTGAGAGGGTGAGAATTTTTATTAAGGGGAAGGGGGGAGTTGCTATATTCGAACTACAACATATTGTTTATCCGCTGCATTATGGTGCGATCATTAGTTATTTTTCTTTAGACGCGCCGGTTGAAATGGCACATGAGTGTTTTGTCAGGATCATTTCTTTAAGTGCACAGGGATTCAAAGGGCAGGGATGTAGGGGCCTCTTCAAGGCTTTGTTCCCCTGACAGTGCTTTTCTCAATGTGTGTGGGTGGCTCGCCATGTGAGGATGTGTTAGAGGCAATAGCATAGGCAACACTGCAGCGCTATCTGTGAATGTGTGCGCTTCTGTAGTGGCCTCATGGTGTGTATGTGTGTGTCTACAATTCTCAATTACGTGCCTGTAGATGTGCAGCAGTGCCTTTTTGAAAAGGCACTACTTGAGAGCCTGGTAGCTTGCGTGGGTGAAGGAGCGCACATGTACAGTATGCATGTGCTCAACTATTTTTGTTCATATCCAGTCAGCATTTGTGTCTTTTTCCACTTATTGCGCTCTATTCACAATACGTGCAACATGTAAGAGCAAGTGAACTCTGCTCCTCTGCAGATAGAGGGAGCATTGGAGTGGACTGACACGTGCGTTGATGCAAGCTTTAAACTGACAGTACCTGATGCAGTTTGACCATAACGGGCCCAGTTTTTTCTTTCTCTTCATACTTCTCCACTTTGGATTGCAACCGTTTGTAGTCCTGCAGCGCCTGTTCCCGGCGTTTCACTGCCATGTTGAGGCTGGGGAAGACACCGCCGTACCTGCAACAAACCAGCACACAGAAAACCTTAGACATCTCTGACACAACCGATAGGGCACTAAACAAAATACACACACAAACATGCATACACAAATAAAAAAATACCCACACACTCACACCAGACTACTCAAATTGCAAAAAATAAAAAAAAAAAAAACCTATCAAAGCAATTTTTTGCAACAAACTAAAATTACTGAAATCATTAAAGCAGCTTTCCTTGCTCTATGAAATTTGCAGATGTGCATTGTGCATCACACCCCATCTTAATAAAAGTCATTTTGAATTAATAAAATCCCTCTCCTCAACATCTTATTGTAGAGGTACTCTCAAACCCCAGAGGACAGCTCTGCATTAAGCTTCCTCTAATCTATTATCTAATTACTGTAGTTCAAAATGGCATGAAACAATTCATTTTGTGACAATTATCATATTCCAAATGAAAATATATTCTTGCAACGAGAATCCTAGTCTTCAGCACTAAAAATAGGAAAACACTCATCTGTAACTTAGCAACAGGAGTCTGAGCTTCATCCTGGGACTTGTTGCACTGGTTTTGTGGCTGCTTTTAATGGGAAGCAGGAATACTGTATATAGTAATATTTATATTTATATACATATAAATTAAACTTAACCTGAGTGATACATAATATCTAAACTACAAGAATGAAATCTTCTAATGAAGTGGTTTTAAACCTTTTTCCTCAAGGGACCCCTTTTCTAACAAAGTAAACTGATGATCCCTGACTAAGTGACATATTTTATGGATATTTGAAATTATATTCGATGCATAACAAAAAACAGAACAGAACAACTGATAAACTGTATAATTAACCCAAACAGTGAACGCAATGATTGCAGTAAGTCTGTGAAAAATGAGCGATTCAGGTGAATTTTGAGCAGATTATTTCCTGTGAATATTGCAGATTGATTTTAATTTTTACAAACCATACAGATTTAACATGCTTCTTTTTTGACAAATTCAGTGTTTCCTTCTCCCTGACGCTTGGCTATTTTTCTATTAGCTCTTTGGTTTATATGGTGGAGTTTATATCTTAAATAATTATCTAAACTAAAAAAATTAACAATATTTTTTTTCCTTCACAAAAATTAATGAAATGTGAGACACAGACCTACTGGGGACATTCATGATTAATCATTAATCGATTAATCACTGTTAATAATTTAACTAATTAAAAACTTACTATGTTTTGCATGCCATTTCTCCAGGGCTCACAGGTTTTCTCACAATTTGGATTGGTCTGCCTTGTTAGTCTAAAAATGGAAGTAACTGTGCCCCACTAGACATTGTTTCATTTGGCAAAGCCATTTTTTGGATAAGGACAAGAGCAGCCGTTTCAAGCAAGAGCCTTACTGTTTCATTATTGTGTTCATTTAGATTGTTTTTGTTTCATACATTAATGTCGAACTATTAATAATAACTAATGTGTTGCTAGCATTGTTTAAAGCTATTACAAGGTGTTTTTTACTGGTTATAAAAATGTCTCAATTTAATACTGATGACTCTACATTACTTACATAAGCAAACAAGAGGATCGGCTATTTCTGTATAGTTGTTCTTAATGGCTCCCACCATGTTGGACTTTCCTTGATATCAGATGAAACAAGCCTGCTTACATTTTCCAAGCCAAAGTACAGTTGGTAGTACATTTGCAAGTTAAAACGAACCAAGAGGAAAATTTTATTTCCATACTTTTATTTTGACATCATATCCTGTGGGGAAGACAGTGGAAACCCTACTGCTTTTGTCCACACGGGGCCTCCAAAATCAACAAAATATGAAAGCTCCTTGTAGTAGCTTTAAATGGAGAACATTTTGTGTATCGTAAAAAAAAAAAAATCACAAAATTTGCAACCCTTCGGCATATGGTATACTTTTTAAAAGGTTCGCTTACAGACCTTAAAATCAAGATCGCCTACAGGTTCCCATGACTCCCATAATCTGACCCCCAGCTTGGGAAACTTTAACACACAGCAGCCTATAAAGACCCAACATTGTTTCTTTAAACTGAGGTAGTTAGACTCCATTTTCATTAGTTTTAAAAGACAAAGGATATACAACAATTGGAAAATGAGATCAACATGAGCTCTTAAAATCCCAGCAGTCATTAACAAATAAATAGTAAAGCAAACTAAACCAGACGTCCATTAAGAAAAAAGTGTTGGCTGTTCTCTCATGTAAACACAAGCCAGTGACAGTGTTGTTAAAAAGCAGGCCACAAGATTATTCACACAGGTGTTTGCTTCATGTGAGTCAGTAATAAAAACAATCGTAATGAAGAGTGAGATATAGCTTTTTTGAATGACTCATTTAAAGCATTTCATCAACTGTGTAGGCACACTACTACAAGAGTTTATTATGCGCGCCTCCGCCCATAGTGTTATTGGCCACAAAATGTGTGGGCTTCATGATTTACGTTCCTCTCCATGCCAACCCCTGCCCTGCTCTATGCAGCAGATGAGGGAACGGCTGACAACCTGCGGACTGATTGTGAAATCCTAGATGTGTCTGCCCGTGCACCTTACCAGAGGGCAGGAGGGGGGAGTAGAAAGTGATGTGAACTGAGGCTCAGTCTCAGACAAGCATGGATTGTTTACTACAGGAAGTTAGGCAAGGAGTGGTCTTGTAGCGTTTGAGTGACATCACGGAGCTCAGCTCAGCCCAGCCCCGCGGCCCACGCTCTACCGCTATTTATAAAATACCACTTTGGCCCAGTTTATGGCAGGGGTGGATGCCGATCCTCAAGTCTACTATCTGTTCCAGTGTACACATACTTGAAGTGCCAAGGGATTATGTAACTGCCCTCTAGGCATGACTGCTCTCCAACGCGATCCTATTGGCTGATGACAGCGCAGCAGCAAACCAGCTTTCAGGCTGATCGCATTCTCACCGGCGCACTTCACCTGACAGCGTGGTGCAATGTGCTCATGACACACCACGATGGCCTGCTGTTTGTGCTCTAAAGTGGGACAACACTGCCAGCAACTGCTATGTTTCAGCACACTGAGAGACTTGAGGACCGCTGCTCTCCTGGCGCTTAAGGAGGCGGAAGAGCTAGATACAAAGCCAATTGCTTCTTAACCCATTCCTGTCCTCTCCTTGCTGGATGATGGTGTCTCACTGTTACATTCAGGACTCTCTGTGTCCAGAAGTTATCATGACTCAGCTGTGTCAAAGGCTCCCACGCAAGAAAACGCAGCACTGGTTTGAATGATAGTTTGGTCTAAAACTGTCCAGGCACTGGACTTTTCCCTCGATGTCCGGGCCTTGGCTGGACAACTACCGGTCAGCCGGATAGGTCTGCACTTGCGGTCAGTCTTGCTTGAATGAGGTCTTGCGCTGGTTGAGGGCTGCACGGGGGCCAAGGGCACACCACTGTCCATGTGACAGGTCAGGGTGTGGTGAACAGACTGGATAGAAATAGCATCTGGACCAGAGAGTGTGTTTATGAGCAGCTGCCAGTCCACAGACAGGCCAGTCTGACCCGTCAGCCAAGCCCAAGTCTGGTCTAGACACCCTCAGTCTAGCAAGCTGGCTGTCCCTCTTGACTATCACCATCACATAACTCACTACTGCAAAGAACACACAGCAAACCACTAAAAATATGGGAAAGGGAATTGTTTATGTGCAAATTACCACCTCTGATGTGTCACGGTCGCGGATGAAGACTTAAGAGTGTCAGACAAAGATACATCACGTGGCAGGTTTTGTTAAAATATGCTTAATGTGAATATAAAATAACTACCACCTGTTGTATAAATGGTTTAAGAGCAGTGGGCCATGGGAAAGTGTGTGTGTGTATGACGTACATGGCAGCAGAACTCCTTTGTCTCAGCAGGAGGAGAGTTTGATCTGCTGCAACTTGCCTTGTGCTTTGTTGATCAAAACTCAGACAACTCACGCAGCCTGGATACATGATACACCAGATAAGACGGAAAAAATAGCAAACATCCTGGGTACAAAAAACAGAACAAAACTTCAATTGTGAAAATGCAACAACAAAATTAGATCAAATTAAAGGAGAAATATGTAATATGTTTGTTGCACTAAATCATAAAATCATCATGACAAGTCATCGGAGATAAAGAAAACATGTTAAGTTGAAATATTGGCTTCTCTGACAATAACGCAATCAGGGTTTCCCCTCGGTATCAGGTATCTTTTGACAGGGGCCTGGTGTGTGCCAAGAAAAGACTGACGGCAGCATTAAGGTAGGGCCCTATGGTTTCTGTGATGACATAATCACCTTGGAATCACCAATTTGACAATTTAAAACAGCCATAACACAGATTTTATAGGGGCCCAAGTGCTAAAAGCTGACTGGAGATTTAAAAAAATATCACCATGTAATGTGTTGTTATAAATAAGTCATTTATTTAACACACATTTTTACAAAATCAGCAACTGTAGTAGAGCTTAACAAAAAATCTGCCAGTCTTGGGATTTAATGTTTTCAACAAAATAACTGAAATTATGATTTTAATGACTTGTAAAATTATTTTTTAAATGTGGCACAATTCAAACGAGAACAAAAATATTATGTCTCTCGCCGCTGACCACTGCACATTTATTTCGCGAAATAAGGTCCCACGGAGGACAGGTCCACTTAGGCCTGGTGGGCCACAAGGCGTGTGATACACTGGGGCAAACCATGATGCTACAGCCAGTATGTTCTTCTTTGAAATTTCCATTCTGATGTGGAACATCTGTTTTTTGTTTTGGGCTGTGTGATTTCACACACTGCCACTTTTAGTCACTTTACATGGAACTGACGCTAATACTAAATGTTTGCAGAATGACTTAGTGTCTGTTTATGAGTCATTTGAAATTATTAATAATTCTTTAGAAGGAGTAGTTGCTTATTGCAGTTAGATAGGGCAGTATGTTAATGGAGCCTGGCAGGCAGAAGACAGGCAGTGACTGAACTCCAGCCCCAGAGTGTGCGTTTTTTGGAGAAGTGGACTTTCTTCTTGTGATTTACATTGAGAGACAACTGACAGACCTATGAAGACCCAATTCAGCTTACAGCATAGGTCACAGCTTGTCATTTTCAAAGTATAATGTTGAGCTTGTCTTGCACTCCTGTAGGTTCAGGGCTTGGTTATACTCTTGAGCAGACGCATACCCGGACAGCTCCGGACACCACAGACATCTATAAGTTCTGTTTATACTACTTTCTGGAGTCTGCTTGGAGGTCAGTGTCCCTGCAACCTGCAGGCAACCTATATGACCTTCAAGTCTGGGGAGGAGGAGGTGGGGGGAAACAACTAGCTCCAATATTTTGAATTCGGGCTGTAGCATTACAGTTGGGTGCCAAACCCTAATACAGTGCCAAATATGGCCTGGTTCCCATACGACTGTACATACAGACCCTCATTTCGGTGCCACGTGCCTGAGCTGTCAATAACTGATAGTTAACATTATTGCAATACTCGCTCTACATGGCTCTGACAGCAGGCAGCCTTCTGTTAGCTAGTAGCTTCCTTTAACACTGTTAAAATGCCAAACTAAAAGGTCTGAGGTGTGGCTGCTTTTCCACCCCAAAGGATTCCAGCACTGGGTGGGATGAGACAACAAATGTTTAAAACCAATTGTGTGTATATGGTGAAGCATCTGGAGACACACAGGGGCACACTTGTAAGCAGAGGGATGCTTAATAAATCTTTATATTTTTAGGTATACTTAAAACTGTTACCGGCTAATATATGTTGTTTATTTCAAGTCCAAATTTGCTGCAGCAATGAAAAAAAAGCTTTCTTTAATGTGGTTGACTGTCATTTTGTGGTTCTATTTAAAAAAACAAAAACAAAACAAAAAATGCATTGGCCCCACAGCTAAGGCCAAATAGTCCTGTCTGCTTGGGGCCCCCCAACCTGCTCCAGTCTTCCACTGATTGAGAGGGCTGAATGTGGCTTGTCCAGTCAGTGCTCAACCCAGGGCAGAGGTCTCAAAACAGGCCTGACTTCTGTCTCATCCAAAAGAGCAACGGAGCAGAAAGGGCTAGGTTATGAGGCCGAGATAACACAAATGCCTCAATGCCCACGCACTCCCCCTCCCCTCACATAAACACAGTGATGTCACTCAGTGACCCCGCTGAGTGGATGAAATCCACGTCTGGGCCTCAGAGAGAGAGAGAGAGAGAGAGAGAGAGACACGGGGGTGGGGGGGGGTGGCTGGGGTGGGGGCTTCCTCTTTTTCATTTGTTTACTGTACATTTTACCACACCAAATATTAAGGATGGATGCCAAAAAATTTGAAATAGCACAAGCACGTTCCTAACACACACACACACACACACACACAGGCACACATACTCACACACCACCCATTCAAGGTCTTCCATTAACATTAACGTTCTCCTTTTCAACTCTTCCCTAATCCTCTTTATGATGACACAAGATCACCAATAGAGTATTTTGCGACTAAGTAAACAATGAAAAAATATTCATTAGTGATGGACTAATGGAATCTTAATGGAAGCTTTTAAAGTATAGTAGCTTTTGTGTCTCAGTTTTCTATAGAGGACACTTTGATAAACTAATAACTAATAGTGCTGTGTTTTAAAGGAAAGAAAAAGTTAATGAAGAGGTCAGTTTAGCTTAGCTTCAAAACTCGTTCAAGAACTTCCTTCCTTCCTCTGCTCTATTTCAGAATCATGTAAATGCCAAACTTTATGGTCTAAAATACCATCTTTGTCAGACAGCGCCCCCTCCAAACTCTGGGCTGGTGTTCGTGGATGTGTGTGTGTGTTTGTGTGAGAGTGTGCACTGTCCTGAGACAGTTCTCCTCTTCAACCAATCCGCGGCTCTGGGCCCAGGAAGCTGGGCCCTTTGCCATATTCTGAGCCTGCCCACACGTCCGCCTGCCGCCCACCAGGAAGAGGAAATTAGAACCATTCCATCCTGTCATTGCTCCGCCACCAGAGTAACACACGAGGAAGAAAGGGCTTAACACACACTCACTCACTCACACACACACTGACAGACACTGACCCAACCTATTCATGTTTTATGGAGGAATCTTTTCACATTGGTTGTTTTGAAAAATGAAGTAACAGTCTCATGGGCTTCAACATAAACTTGATATAGAAATAGATGCACGTGTTCTCTTACACAGCATATGTTGAACCTCATGGGAGGAGCCAAGAGGAGGAAGCAAAACCTTAACAAGCGCTCCGGAAGACGGGTGGGATAGTCCAACCACTCCCTCCAGAACCTCTGCTTTGCATGTGTGTGTGTGTGTGTACAGTGTGTGTGTGTGTTTGAAAAAAGTGAGGCTAAAGGAATGGAATAGCACTCACAGCCTGCTCAAATGGGGGCGAGTATTAGGAATGAAAACCAAATAAACTTTCTTCCAGACACACTACAACAGCCACAGCAGCAGCGCTCACACTCCCCAGTTCAGTTTTACAATCTGTATTACTACACTGCAGGCCTTCCTGTGGTCCTGCACCACCAGCGTGGGTCAAATAGTAAAAATATGACGGGGCACTGGATGTAATCTGCCCAGAGTGGATATACGCAGGGGTGGAAGTAATGAATTACAACTACTCAAATTATTGTAATTAATGCATTTTTTTGGGTATGCACAGTTTTTTGTTTTTTTTTGGTGTACTTGTACTTTTAAAAGTACTTTTTCAAGTATGTAATTTTACTTGTACAATGCATGCACTATGTAATCTATTTAGTTGCTTTTAAAATCATACTTCACTACTGAGTGGGCCTACAATTTGAATTAATATCAAAACCTTTCATCTGCATTTTTGTAGACAATAAGGCAAAACCAGCCAATGAAAACCATGACATACGGTACAGGTACAGGTTTGTAGAGGTGAATGTACAGCGCAGGAGTTGGAAATAATTTAGACTGAAGATTTGAAGAAACAGAAACCAGTTTTGATGGGTTACAAAGTAACTAATACTCTACTCATTCTTGAGAGGTGGGACAAAACCGTATTTTCAGGGGGTTTTTGATTTGTACTCTTCAATTATGCTGTGAACATATATTTTTAAAAGGTCTATTAAACCTTGTAATGGGCCAACCTCCTAGTGGTTTAATTTCTTGAATTTTGTCAACTCTGTCAGACACACAAAATCATTTTACACAAAGAACGCACATTAGGTGTTCTATGATTTTTCTATGTTGACATTAACTCATGTTATAAATCCTTATGAAATATATTTAATGAATATAACAGAAAAACCTGTATGACAGAGTTGACAGCCAGCTGACAACTGATGTCACATAAAGGGGTGTCCAGTCTTTTTTGACTGGGTGGCTCAAGTGGGGCACTGACTTATTTTTATTAAACTGAAAAAAGTACTAATTTAACTTAAACTTGAAGAGAACAGAGAGTTACCTCACATCCATCAGCACAGATGGCATGTTAAGACAGAAAATCTGTCAGAGTTGACGTCTTACAGAGTTGACATTTTTTTTTCATTTTACAGCATAGTCATAGTGAGTAAAATTTTTTAAGGTGCTGAGAGTTCCCCTAATGCTAATCAAAATACACATTTTAAAAACATAATTCTTATTTAGCTTTGATCAAGAAGGGCCACAGAGTTGACACATCATGGTTAAAACACATCTAATAGAAATATTATTTAATGAATTTATAAAAAACAGAAAGTTTAAGTTTAATATCACACTTTTACACCTGTTATCAGTAGTTATTTTAAGTTTTAGATTTTGAAGGCTTTTAACACATTTTTGTTTTAAGTTTTACTTTTTTTTAAAACACCAGCAGTTTTATTTGTAGCTGAGTAATATTTCAGTAATTCTTAAATACAGATTTCTGTGCTCTTGTAACACTTTTTTTTTTTTTTTTTTACAACATTAGGAAATTAAGCTACAAAAACTGAACCAAACTGCTTTTACAGTACTTTTTCTGTGATTTTGTAATGTATTTAAATTCACTGTATGACCCTATGTGAAAACATCCACCACTCTGCTACTCCAAACAAATGTTAAACTTATTTGCAACAACTATTTGACCACAGTCTGGTATACAGAGACATTTAAGGTCAACCCTTAAAAAAAAAGCAGCAAATAAAAGTGGACACTTACTTTTTCAGAGGGTCGATAACAGTCTTCTGGATCTGGTTGACCTGTAATAAAAAACATAAAAACTGTTAACAGTAGCAAAAAGCACCACTATATCAAGGGAAGTGACATTACAAATTGTTATTCATTGTCAAATTCAGTCACAATCAGAACAAAACAGCTTCTACATCTCACGTTCATTAGCTGCTAAGTAATGCCACAGCACAAACATCAACAATTGTGTATATTTCAAACAGAGCACGCAAGAAAAATGGAGAGGGGGGGGGGCTTGCAAAGAAACTTTCGTGACGTTGACTCTTTTATTGTACACAAGCCCTGAGGAGAAACCCCTGAATATTCATTGAGCTTGCGATACAAAAGGATGCAACTGTCAGGGGACGGACATGAAAGCAAAGCCCAACTGATTTCAAATCCTGTGGAGGGTGGGCTGCCTTACAAGATGAAAGTTCTTTGCAAACAAACATTTTAACAATAACAGTTTATATTTTCCTGCATTCTCCTTCTGGTTGCCAGAGCCAACAGGGGAGGGAAGGAGGGGAAGGGGGGTGTTAAATGGAAGTAAATGAACATCTCATCTCGAGGCCTCCAGCCCCGGCACCAAGTCTCATCGACAGAAGTTGGCGCACAATTAATAAAGTTTCCAGCGTCATTTACATTGCAGATTCAAAATGACTGTTACTACTGGATCTCCGAGCATGACAGGATGCTAAGTTAACCAGGCAATCGAGTCAAGTGAGGAGTAAATGCTAAGAACAGTGGAGGAGAATTTTTAAAGCAGCAAGATGTGAAGTGACAGCTGCATGAGAACAGTGAGCAGCTCCGCTAATCATATGTTCACTCGCTATTGGAAGGACAGTCAATCACACAACAACAAGGAAGCGAGATCGCAGCTGTGCTTTGTAAAAATGCCCTGACCATCTATGAGAACATACAGCAACACTCGCTGCTTCACACCGGCACATTTCCAAGTACAAAATGGTTGATTGTGGTTTGAGGGAAAACAGAGAACCAATAACAAATAAGTACATGGGAATTCACATTTTCTTTGTTTTACATATTCACACCATCCCCCCCTCCCCGACTCGAGCTGCGCCGCTGCTTCTAAGGTGAGAGCATGCAGCGAGGAGGGAGAACAACAGCGGCAGATTTGCTTAAGCATGCTGGTGCCCTCTACCCTCTGCCCCTTCCCACAGAGAGGGGGGGCAGAACTATTCCTTGGAGGCCCCACAGACCTGAGGCCGACGCTCAAGCAGTAGTCTCCATCAGTGAGTCACGGGGCAGAGGCCATCCTGGCACACAGGCCTCCCAAAAATACACACAGATCGCAGAGGAAATCAATATCCCTCCAAACGGAGCATCCTCTACTGCGCTGCCGCCATCTACACTGGGGCTCAGCTTCGGCAGCAGTGTGCCGGCGGGGCTGTGCGCCCTCCTCAGCCCCAGAAATAAACACACAGACCTGGGCCACTGCTGCCTTCATTATCGCTGCACGTTTTATCTGCTGGCTCTCTCACTTGCGGGCCCTGCGGCAGAACATCTCGTCTCAACACGGAGAAGAGCAAAGGGTGGATGCTTTTGTGTCTGTTTTGCTGGAGCAATAGGGTTTGCTGTTGGTGCCGTCAGAATCAACAGTCAGCTTGAAGGGAGAAGCTCGAGTTGTGTTCGAGTGAGCTGTACTGGATTTTAAACACCTAGCAAACCTGAGGTGATATTCCACATAGCAAGACTGACCAAAAAGTGCTCACAATCACTATATTGCCTTCAGCTCACTTTTAGCCACTCTACAAAAAGGAGCCACACAGCCCTGCCCAAACCTGGAACTGAACATTGTGTTAAGGCAAGGATTTTTATTTAGTAAGACTGAAAGAAGTGTAGAGAAAATCAGGTGTGACCTAGCTGTCAGAATCCACTCTGGATGAAAGTGTGTTAAAAAAAATACAACCACGTCAATACAGTTGGTGACTGTTGTCCTCCACAAGTTAAAAACTGGGCTGCCGAGCTGAATCACTGTCAAACATCCCAGTGACTGAGCCAAACAAGAAAACTACACACCATGGAGCCAGAAAATAGAATCACAACTCTACACTAAAAAGATCAACTGTGCCTTTTCCTACAGAGACTGCTTAAAAATACAAAATCACATTAAAATGAGAAATGACTGAGTTGATGAGGGTGCTGAGGAGAAATGTGCCAGCTCAAGCTGGATGCATTAATGGTCTGACCTTCCAGGCTGCAGTTTTAGCCAGGGGGAAAAAGATAAGCAGGGAGACTTTGATGCTGAAAGAGTCTTTTCAAACTTTGGTCTTCAAATGATGCGGAAAGAACGAGGTGGATTTAGGGTACCCAACATCCCTATTGACAGTCAAGTGTGCATGGCATCACTGGTGGAAAGTCTCCAGTTCCAAATCCAGAGACAGGGAAAAAAAAAAAAGCAAATTTGATATTGTATAAAATCAGAAGAATGTAAAAGTTACTCTATACTGAAAACAGTCAAACTGGCAGGAGTGCTCTCCTGGGCACTCGACCAAGCCAAGTCCTGGAACATACGCACCCCGGGTCACAAACCCACACGCTCCGTCCAACCCACATTCTACTTTGTCTAGTCACTCAAAATTGCTCCTGTAAAATTTGATGAGCTGTGAGCAAAGCCAGTCTGAAAGACTGGTATGTTAAAACTGAAGAATAGAAAGAAACTAAAGTGAGTGACACAGTTGCATAAACTCCACCTTACACTGGAGTTGTCACAACACCAGAATTTTATACTTCGATACACTACTCGTATAAAAAAAACAAACGATACCCGATACCTCTTTCGATAGCCCAGCAAAAAGAAAAGACAGACATACTGCTGGAAGAGAAAATGTCACTAATTAGCTGATTTTTCTGTGCTGCAAGCCCAATTTCAAGTGGGACAATAAAGACTGAACGAGAGTCCTGCACCGCAAAAAAAGTTGCGTAACGGTTAAAAATATATTTATATAAATTTATGGGGACAGTTAAAAACGATCTAATTGCGGGCAGGTAGATGGTGAGAACAACAATATAACACAAATGATACAATGACATGTTTTTTTTTCCTTGAAAAAATCTGAGATGAAAATGATGTGCAGTATTTTTGACATTTTTGACATCACTAATTATATCAAGTCTAATCAGCGTCCAGAATATTACTGTGAAAGTGAAAGTCTACGATACAACTTTTGAGCCCAGATCCTCTCGAATATTGGGACATCAAGAATAGCCGGTGGAGGATACCAAATTGTGGACGACACTTCATCAAAGGCCAAGTTGGACGTTTGGGAGGAATTCAGTGTGATCATAGACTGTGAGAATAAAGTTACAGCGGCTTTGCTGCTTGCACAAAGTACCAAAAGGTATCATCATTTGATAGCATTAAGATAAGCACATTGTTGCTGAGGAAACACTGTATATGTGTGTTTAAACATGGGTGCGAGCAAAGTCGCAGGACTCATTAACGGTTCCGGGCAGGTCCAGATTTGACTGTGAGATAATTACAGGTGACGGGTCAGCTCTGGTTATCAGCTTTGCCGGTGTGGGTTTGCAAAACTGGACCCATGCAAGACTTTGAACTGAACTGAAGTGAGGTATTTAATAAGCGCAGGTCTGTTTTTTTAGTTGCTCGGTACTTAAGATTTTAGGACTTTATGATATAGCAAAAAAGTTATGGTGCGATTATTCTGGCTGAAATTGCAATGGCGATACTATTAGTGGGAATTATCATTTTTGCATCACAATTTTAATTGGCACTGAAAAATTAAAGATTAAAATAATGATGATCTGTTGAGGTCTGTACCAAACAAACATATTTTCTTACATCTGGATAACAAGATTTGTAGGCCACGGCATCTCTACAGCTCTACAGTAATTCATTAAATGCCGCTTTGTTGCACATTTTTCCTTTATCAAATAATTGCATTCATAATGTATCGTTGTAAACACGCATCAAAAAAGTATATGAGCATCAATACCTCTGACAGCCTTACATGTGGCATATTTTATAATTGATACAACATTTCTCCTCCTCCTCTTTGTGACATTTAAGCGGCTTCCTAAGAGAGCAGAAAGAACGTTCTTGACGTGACATTATGACAAAAATACAAATCTATTGATGAACTAACTTCGTGGTGTGATTTATTCACCAACTCAAGTGACTTTATATATTCTTTTATTTGCATTTCATCTGATGCAATTCGTTTTAATGATAAGAGGATGCTGGGTTGTAGCACGGACACAGCTTCAATCACAAATCTTGGGGAAAAGGCTATGGTTTGATTTTCTATGGAAACCAGTTCATGTGATTTCACAGAAAATATAAATCACGTCCACTCAACGACCCCATATGTACAAATCCAGATGGTGTGCTATCCCCGAGATACTACATTACAATTTAAGCATGGGATGAAAAAATGCACTTTTTTGAAAAGTATTCATTTTTCTCCACCTTGTTAGATCACTGTTGTGGAAAGGGTTATGAAATCATTCTGGTACAAAACTAAATGTGAAAAGAAAGGGGAATAGTTTTAAGGCAACAAATGTGAAAAGCACAGAACACCTAACAGCAGGGCAATGAGTCAAGAAAACACAGATGGAAAAAAGTCAATCGGTATATGCCTTAGTGTGATCTCCTGTGTTCTCCTGTATTTTTTTCCTCTTTTAAAAGTCTACCCTTCACAGTGTAGTGCCTTGAGGATGCACACATGCGGTGCCACTATGATTCACATTATAACTACCTTTGGCGATGATTCTAATCAAAAACCTGAAGTGCAACCGGCAAATAATCTGAAGAGGCCTGACAGCCAAAGAAGAGATCTTCACAGCTGTGAGAGAGCCAGGCAAAAGTACACTGTACAGTTCTGGAAAGAAATGTCTGCCTATCTACGGGTGCCCCTAAGGAAAAAACATACAAGAGTGGAAAGCACAAAGATTACGGGAAACGCACTCCAAATCAACAAGTACTCTAAATATCACAATTCAAACGAAAAAAGAGACAAAACGTAGGTGAAGGAAGTGATGGATCATATTTTAGCCACACTAGTGGAGCAGCTCTATGGTTGGAAATGTCAGGTTCGGTCTGCCTGTTGGCCTTTCTGCAGGACAAATTTTAGATGTTTGTAAATTTAGTGTTAGGTATTATTAATTCAATCTGAATAAAGCTGTTCTTCTGCATGGAGAAAAAAACAACTTTTTGCTGTAATATTTTGAGACTATAAGAGCTGCAAGCTCTAGAGTTGTGAAAAAGGATGAAAAAAGAAAGGATGATATGAAACTTAGATCAGGTTGGCATTCTCCTCAGGAATTTTAGTGATTTTAATATGCTAACGAAGCCTGTTGGAGTGTTCTGAGATTAGAATAAAAAACATCTTGTTTTGATTAACAAATAAGTTTTAGAATGAATTTCTTTCTATTTATTTTTTGATTCTCTTCGCCTGTACAAGAGTTTCACATACACACTCGTAAGAAGTAATATCACAGTAGTGTTGTCACGATACTGGGATTTCTAATTTTGATACAGTACTTAAAAAAAAATATCGATATTCAATACCATTTTTGATACCACAGGAAAAAATGGACTCAACATTGAGGGCATAAAATTTTAGATTTTAATAAAAGATAAATATATCAAGGCTATAGCATGACAATGGATATATAAACGAAAAGAGGACAATGCTTTGAGTAACTAAGAGGAGGTGGGACTATATGGGCGCTGCAGCGGGATGTGTCAACTTGCAGAGAGAAGACAGTGAGAAAGCGCAGCTGTTATCGATGCTGCAAAAAAAGAGTAATGAAAGCATTTCAAATTCACTATCGATGTATCAATATTTTTGACAACACTATATGACAGTACAAGTAAAAGTCTTACATTGAAAGTATTATTTAAAGCTACTAAAAGCAGCTGTTAACGGATTATGAAACAGTCTCACTTTAATACTGATGCCTCTATATGACCTACATAAGTAACTCACACCAAATTCTTGCATGCACGCACAATCACATAATTCACCTTAGTCTGAGCAAAGAAAGTTCAGCACTTTAGCCTCCACGATGCAGGTTGATGTTTGCTATGAACATGATCAAATTCTATCAGATTTTGATAGATGCAGTCACCAAGTCTGGACAATATGGGGTGGTGTGAACTACTGATGTAAAAGAAAGTCTTGAACTGAGTC
Organism: Lutjanus argentimaculatus; assembly: GCA_034769285.1. Taxonomy (NCBI): domain Eukaryota; kingdom Metazoa; phylum Chordata; class Actinopteri; order Lutjaniformes; family Lutjanidae; genus Lutjanus; species Lutjanus argentimaculatus. The sequence goes on from JAWZSL010000017.1 coordinate 17,538,487, forward strand.
CAAATGTTTGTTTCAGTAAGTAATCCAACTAATACAATAGACTTGTTCACTACACAGGCTGCAAACGTTACTTCTATGGATTTTCTGGGCTGGCATATTTTCCTGTTGAGAAAAGGCCTTTCCATTGTATGAGTTATTTTAGACACCAGTGAGTCACAAATGCATCAATTTTCACAGCTGATAACCAGTAGCTTGAGCTTATAGAGGATGATGCCACAGATGCTTTTCAAAAACAGCAGAAGGAAAGACATACGGATAGTTTTTAGTCCACAGGCTGCACAATATTGACAAATATGAAAACATGCATTTTCAAATAAAACTCGTCTAGTTTCCTACTTTGTATGTCTGAGGAAAGACATTTCCCCCGATACCAATCTGATGGTATCAGTGCCAATGGCAAGTGCCAAGAAAACAAAGCAGAGAGAGACAGCAAAAGGGTGAGATGCACACTAAAAATTTACAAGTGTGAAGGACTGTGGGACTGAGTCTGACCTTCTCCTGGTTGAAGGCGTCCATTCTTCTCATGGCTGTATCTACAGCAGTCATGGACTCCAGGAAGGCCTGGTCCTGCTCACACAGTGGGTTACTGAGCAGGTCTGCAGAGATCTTCACCGCTGCTTTGGACATGGCTAACAGACAAACACACAAAGACAAAGATACTGTTAAAACCTTGTTAAATACAGGGTTTGTAAAGGAACATTCAAGCCTTTTTTCAAGCACTCTCAAAGTACCTAAACCAAAAATTTCCAGATTCTCAAAGCCTTTATCGTCTCATCTAAATTGTTACTATAAATGCAATTGCAAATTCCTTTATAACCTCAGTAGACAGTTGTTCATATTAACTCTGATAGTATGTTTTGATTGTGATTCTCGTGATTATCTCATGCTTGCTAATTTTCAGAGTAAAGTATCAACAGAGGACCCATCTCACTATGAATGACATATATGAGGATGGGATCGTTCATTTCAAACATTAAAACATTTTTGGTTTACATGAGTGATTGTGTAGATGAAAGACCAGATTACAGGGTTTATGTTTTTCACTTTCAGAGATCTACTTGCCTAATGTAAATTTTTACTTGTCACTGTACAAATTTATTTAGTAGCATTTATCAAATAATGACAAAGACTACAGTTGATTATTGTGTTTAGTCTAGGACTGCAAGGTCTATAACTTGTCAGAAAATAGTAAAAAATGTCCACCCCAGTTTTTCAAAATCCAAGGTGATGTCTTTAAATGTCTTCTTTTGTCCCTCCAAAACCTAAGATATTCAGTTTAATATGATAATTAAAGGAGAAAATCATGAAATCTCCACATTTGAGAGCTTGAATACGGCATCTTCTGCCATTTTTGCATGAAAAACAACTTTGATAATTAATCAATTACCAAAAAATAATATTTTTCTAACCTGCTATATTAACTAGCCTGACAAGACATTTTACTTTCCACGGGCAAGCAGGCAATCCTTTTTGTTGAGTCCTGAGAATATGTAGAAAATCGAACATTTTTCTAAGACCATATTCAAATTCAAGCATATCCCTAGCCTTTAAAACAAAACATTTTATAGGAACCCTGCAAATAAATTTCAAATTAGAGAGACAAATTTTTGTGAATTACTCTAAGGCTTAAAGCGTTTCATCCGTGTATGTGTGTGTGTGTGGTGGGGGTCTTCAAAAGCGAGCTTTTGGGAAAGACCTAAAAAGCAAAAGTAGAATGACACAATGCTGAAGGGTTTATTGGGGCTGGCTGCCGTGCTGAATATTCACCAGGAATCTTTGCAATGTTTCTGCAGTGACAGCACCAATTACTGTTAATCTGCACTCGTGCCACTTTGTTTAGACACAGAGCACATATCAGATTATGGCTTCACAGTCAAAATAAATGAGCTTCACTGAGGAGACACGAGCTGACAGGAGAGGCTGTGGTGAAAATGGGCTTCATGGAGATCTGGAACAGTCTTTTCACACCACCTTGGGATTCTCTCAAGTCCAATTTTCAACAGATCAATTATGGTGGTGTGGCATTTCTGTATCTCTCTCCTTCTGACAAGTAACAAATTGCTTGATTGACATTGTCTGATATAACTGAGAGACATGTTGGCTATAGGGTCAGGAAAATCAAAGGGTGAGCCAAGGGTAGTGATTTAATTATGTGTATTAGTAGTGTGCAAATAAGTAAGCCTCTTGTACCTGGGGCTGAAACGAAATGAACAATTTCTCAGCATGAAAAGCACAGTTATTCCCGCCACTTTCTTTGCCTTTTCTGTTACTTAGTCTAATTGAAATTGTGAACCAAAGCAGCCCTTAAAAGATATTATCGTCCCTCACCAGCTAATTGGCAGTGAGTTCAATAGAACTCTGCATATCACCATCCTTGACTTGATAAATGACGGCCAATATAGAAAGCAGTGTATTAAATGCAGTGCTGACATGCAGAGTAGGTCCAGTTCTTTGTTTAGTAGCAGTTGGTGGAGACGGGACCTGTGCAACAGATGGAATCCATTAACGATAATGAGGGCCTGACAGCTATGACACTTTGATGATGCAGACATCCATATTCCAGAGCACAAAGGAGAGGAAATGAAGAAGCCTCTCACTCCTCCATCCGTCCCCGCTCCTCCACCCCCACAACTGACTACTTACCACAGGCCATGTCTACTGCTGCTTCCCAAATACACAACTCCAAAACCAACAAATAAGCAAATAAAAAGTAGAGTAAACATGGTCTCTGTGGCCGACAAATGCATGAATAAATGAAGACAGAGATGGTAGACAAATTGAGCTCTAACTGAACACTGCACAAATCAGAAACCCAAAGCACTCACACTGTAATAGCCTAAAAAAAAAAAAAAAAGAAGTAAGATTAAGGCCCGCGCTCGCTCGTCTCATTTGTCGAGTCGTTCGGAGAGCTGATGCGCCACCAAACAAACCAAGGCAACCAAATGTCTGTCTAGCCCTGAAAAACCTGCCAAGCGACATCAAGTATGTTGGTGAACAAGTGGAGATCAATGGCACACCCGGCGATAACACACGGGTTTGTGGCAGAACACACCTAAATCAGCCTCAGTGCTTTTCTTCATGTCCTTGTGAAGCTTTTTCGTCTGATCCTCCAGCCTGTAAGACAAGAAGAAGAATGATTATCAGTCAGCTTCTGCTCTTGTAATACTTTAAAGCACCTGTGACGCTGAAAACAATGGGAAATATGGGCTGGAAAAAAAAAATAGTACACTGTCTTCACATGTCTTATAATTATTCTATATATAGCTCAATTCAAAATCTAATCGTATTGACATGGACAAAGAAAATATCCAAACCAAAAACCTAGAAAAGGAAATTAGTATATAAAAAATGGATCAAGAAGGAATTACACATTTCATTGATTCCACATAAAATGTTATTATAACATCCGTTAGCTAATTAATAATACAGGGAATCCTTCTTGTTACTGTCAACTACATTTGCGCTCAAAAGCATTAATGTCTTCAATCATTCCACTGCACATATTCCATTGATGGGTGTTAAAAATGGCAATTACCAGACTATGGAGGCTGAAAACACATGCCATTCATTATATCAATTAAGGCAAACGAGGGGTTTAGAATCTCCCCTGAGACTGCTGTCATATCACTTCTACTGGTTTGATGAAAAAGGGAACGTGGTGGGGTTTCATTTCCATCTTTGCTTTGAGGGATTATATTAACAAGGAAGACAATAGCTGTGTAATCCCATGGGGTTTCTGGTAGGGGCACTATGGCCACTAGCCACAAGGTTTAAAGACACTGGTAACACACATATGGCTATGAAAACCAAAAATGGCAGTCAGTTTCCTCCAAATACAGGGTTCAGCAGCTGGGAAATAAACAAATGGTGGGTTGCTCCAACAAACCCACAGGTGCATGAACCAAACATGAATAAGGCTGGTTCTCTGCTGCCTCAATACTGGTTTTAACTGGTTTAAACTCTTAAACTAAACAAGAAGGGCTTCAAAAGAATATTGCACCTCAAATGTATTATTATTAATATTACTATTATCATTATTGTTCATTAATCTGTGAAACTTTCAATACCTCGCCAGAACAAAGATAAAGGTTTCATTTTAACACTGGGGGTTTGTCAGTCCTCCTGTGTCGTGCATTTCTTTTCTTACATTCTGGTAAATTTTCATGCATTGAATTTGTGCTGGATATCAGATTTTCACTACACATTTATTGTCGCAAAAACAAAATTGAATTTAAAAAAAGGCTATCAGCAAAATTCATCATGAACTTCATTTACTGTGTGTTTTATCTCTCTTTTGGCCAATAAATTACACTCAAATTTCAAGTGTAGGGAGGTGAAGGGAGAGTCTGTAATCATAACTGTACAAAAGCGTAAAGGAAGTGCAATTACACTTAATTGATAGTGAAAAGGTGCGTGTGTGTGAGTTCGGGCGTGGCGCTGTGGGGAGGGAGACAAACCGAAAACAGAAAAGATCAAATTTAGATTTCTTATTTAATGTTATTCCTGCTGAGTCAGCAATAGGCATGACTTCCTCTTCCACCCTCTTTTGTGTCTTTTGTTTGAGGGAAGTGACCTCTATAAAAGTGCATGCCGTACCTATTCAAATCAATAATTAATTAATTCATTTTAATTGTAAACCTCTGGACTTTAATAGCTCATATCCCACATATCTGTGCTTTTAAATGTTTTCATAAATCACGTATATCTCAACTATGTTACTGAAGCTGCTGAAAACAAGAATATACATTTTGGTTCTAAATGATTAAAATGTTGTTGATGAAAGCTATTAGAGAATGAGACCTTGTTAAAGCTTCTAAATAATTCTGAAAAATAAATACTGTAGGCTCCAGAGTTTAAATATACACACAAGAGCCAAGACAATCAAGTTATTTGCTTTGGAGGGTTGCATAGTGCCACCTATTTTAATCGAGTCTTGCTGGGTCTATGGGTTGTATTTCAGCAGTTTGTCAAAATTACTACTGCTACTTTCATGCTTTATTGAGGGGAGAACAAATGCATGTGTTCTCAATATTGAACAGTACATGACATCTACACCTGTGCCACAGAACACACAACAAGTTATCTTGCATAGCTCCATTTCATAAACCAAAATACAAGTGACAACACAGTCAAGGAAACTGTCCAACTCATAAATAAATGCATTATCATAACATTTAACAAAGCAGTTAAATGCAGTCATTTCTAAACCTCTGAAATCATACAGAGTATAAGCATAACACAGGCATTTTGTACATTTTGTTATAAAATAGTGTGTGTCTGTGCTGTTAACAGCAGCAAAAACCTTTTTCTTAGTATTAGCATTAGTATTGTAACTAAGATTGACAAAAATATCAATACTTTTCAATACCTCATGATTAAAAATAATAGAATGCAATGATACTAATTTAATAGTATCGAAAGTATCAAAGCTATAAAAGAAGAAAAGATCTTACTGCTCATTCAAGATCTCACTTCAGTTTAGTCTTTATCGTCCTGCATGAAATTTGGTTTTTGACACAGCAAAACCAGACAATGTTAAGGGACCTTTTCTGTACCAGCGCTGTGTACGGGTTGTTAATTTATGAAGAAAGAGGGGGAAAAAAAGTGGCAAGAACTTTTTTTCTTTTTGCCACAGTATCAAAAGAGGTATGGAGTATCATTTTTTATACTATTATACTATTATTGTATCAAAGTTTAAAATTCTGGTATCGTGACAGCCTTAATTATAACAGCTTGGATTTTAGATAGTTATCTGTGATTGCAATTTAATTTATTCATTCGTTTGTTGCTCTAACAAAAGGCGAGTAAACTCTGAAGATGTAGGGTCTAAGGCTAACTAGAAAACCATTAATTATTTTCTATCACAACTTGTCCTCTACATGCTTTTGTTTGTCTTGACGTGTTTTAGGATTTTGCACTCAATCGCCACAGACCAGATGGAGGTTGTTCCAAAAATGTCATTTGCAGTAAATGATGTAACTTTCATCCCTTATTGTTCACACCACAGGAAAAAAACACTCTGTCAGAACAATCTCCACAGTAACTTCTTGTATTCTCTCACCAATTAGATGTAACTGGGTCTCATAATAAGCCATATCAGCCTTCCTCTAAAGTCATCAAAATATACTCTTACATTCCAGATATTTAGAAACAGACATTTCTAATTGCACCAAATGCTACTGACATGCATTATTAGCAATAATTCAGGCAGGATTTAGTCAGTATCCAATAATTATAAGACCTCTTCCTGTTTCCATAACATAGGTCGCTCAGTAAATACATTTTCAGCCTGCACGAAGACCAGGAAAATGAATGTGCTATGAAGAGTTCAGGTCACTGCGCACAGATTATATTACAATTCTGTTTTGAATCATACCTGCAACTAGAAAATTGCTTCTGACATTGTCAAATACATCTGGTCGTTGTATCATTTCTGTCTTTGTGGTGGAAGCAAGTCGAAGCAGCTGATTAATTGCCATTAGAAATTTAGCCCATTAAAAATCGATTAAACGATAATTAATCAATAGTCTAGAAATGGCAGTAATTGCGCCTCATTTGACATTTTGTCTGACTGAGGCATTGGTTGAATAATGAACCTTAAACTTAAATCTAGAGAAAAAAAAGTAGAAAAAAAACAAGAAAAAAAAATAGAAAAAAATTAGGAAAAACATGCGTTGCTAATTATTAATGATTAATTGATTGTTAGCATTTTCAACTATTGGTTAAGAAAAATGCACAAAACTTTCAACCATACTGAGAATTCATACAACATAACTAGACTTTGTTTTGAATGCAATTCTGAGTGCCAGTGGAGTCAATGGAGGGCATCATATAAAACAAACTAAAACTAAAATAGTCTTGTAAATTGGCTGACACAGTTAACACTTGAGAGTAATGAAAGGAGACAAATATGAGATGAGGAAAATAACAGCATAACAGTAAAACTCTGCCAATCATGGAGATCGGGTTGCGGGATAGTGGGTGAAAGCATCACACTCTGTAAACAAACTAGCCTTCTCTGAGACCAAAGCCTGTTAGTGCATGTGAAACTCATGTTCCACAGAGTACCTCCTACTTTAAAATGTGTTGCACAATGTTGTTGCATCTCCCCTACTCTGTCAGCACTGACAGTGAGAGAGCCATTCTGGATGAGTGCCAGGTGAGCCTGGAGTCTCTTTCCAAAAGGTGCTAATAGAGCGGCCTAGTGGAACAGCTGCTGCTCCTCGCTCCACTGCCCCAACGTTCATTGGGCCTGAGCAGCCACAATCATGGAGCCACATCGCCTATTGAAAACTGGAATGACACTACTGCATTTTACATGAATTTCACACACAAATCCTTTGTATGACACTAGAAAGGGAACAGGCTTTCAACCATGTTTAACCATTCACACCTTCTGGGTAAATACCTGGTCACTGCCATTCACACAGGAACCAGGTCAGGTACTGCATTTTCATGTGAATCACTGCTAAAATAAAATACTTATACCAGACATCGTGTATATTTATTTATTCACTAGAGTTATCTAGTTTTAGTCGATTCAGTTATTATTATTACTTCATAATTATATTGGTTGGAATAACAAATTTAACCATTACACGTCACCAACAAAATTCAATTGAAGGGCTCTATGAAAAAAAGTATGTGTATTTAGTTTTTAGATTAATCAAACAACCAATCAGGGTTAGCTTGACTCTGTACAACAAAGGTCCCCCACTTTCTATGTGTCTTTCTTCAGACATTAGTTTGCTAGTCAGTTAGAAAGGTTTACAACCTTGATGTCCCACTTCAAGCCCAGCAAAATGTATGTATATGTTTGGTGCGTCATTTAGTGGGAGTCGAGTGGAGGAGCGGAGTGATATGAGGCAGGATGTGTGCAGGAGAGCAGGAAGAAAGGCGAGAAAGTCAACTTTTGGTACATTTGTGGCTTCTAACTGAATCTCTGTAGTTTGAAGCTTCTCTCCCTATTTGTACTTCAGGTATCTGCTTTATTCAATTGTTTGTTCTCAGCTGGATGGGAGTTGCGTTAACTGCCAATGAAAACCCAAGATGTCCCGATTTTGCTGCTTCATAATAAAAGCTCTGACACAATAAAATATCAGGATTTTTATTGTGAAGAATTTATTTATTTATCCAGCGTGTTACAGCTGCTCAACTCAAAACAATCCTGTCATTGGTTAAATACACACCTTCAAGCTGGTGCAAAAGGGGCAATAGAGTAGCAGAAGTTACGGACAGAGGTTAGACAAGACTTCATAGCATCGCGCAGGAAAAGGGGCAAAAATATTGTGTCCACCCATCATATTTACATCACTATTGTTCAGAGCTGGAGCCAATAAATATCCGCGACCACTGCAGAGTCACTGGACCTGCGAATGAATGCCAATTTCCCACTGAAGACAAATGCCAGATGTTGGAGGGTGTTAGTATTTTTTTCCAGTGAAAAAAGGGCTCTTGAGGGCACTTCTAAGTTTAGTTTTTCAAACACACAACACTACATATTTTGATTGGAATTATTTAGCAACAAATGTAAGTGTTCCCTTATGCTGGGTTCAGACTACATGATATTTTTGTCTGTTACGATGTTCACTGTGTCAGATTGGACGATTGTAGAGTCATAAATTCTTGGTGTGTCTTGTCAGAGAGACATGACAGGGTACATGTTGCTCCCTGACCAATTATAGCTTGCCGTCTTTCACGACACGCACTGTCACTAGGAAAGGGGGTGCTCGGAACCGAATCTGGACACAACTATGTAAACAAACAATGGCTGTGTATGATACTGGCTGTCTTGTGTTTGGAAAAGCCTAAGAAAGAAAGAAAAAGCAACAGTTGAACTTTTCTCTGTTTCACAGTTCCCCTTCCAAGAGCCAACAACATCATTCCTCTGTTGTTTTGTCATGTTTACAGTTCCGCTTCGCAGAGTGCTCTGTCATCCTATTGGTCAACATGCTAGTCTTTCTGTCGAGATGTCATGAGGCATCTCAGATGTGGCACTGGTTGTCGTCCACTGTCATAAACTACACAATAGGGCTGTCAAAATGGGTCAAAATGGCGTTTGATTATTCCTTCTATAAAACACAAAGGTTCGAACCATTTGAATATCTATTTTTATGCACTATATCCAAACCAAGACAACTAGAAACAAACTGTTTATAAAAGCATTTCAACTCAAACATGTCTTTTAATATATCTACATACATACACTTAAAAAAATGTCCGACAATACTGTAAAAACTCATTTAAAGACTCTCCCTCTCTTTGCTGTGGTTGGTGCTAGAGTGAGACATGAGAATGTGCTGTTTCTCGTAGCAACGTCGAATGAACAATTTATAATTGATATGTTATTCGATTTGAATTAAACTTTCTCAAGGCTTGACAATTTTGCCATCTGACCAAAATGCCAAAGTGCAAAGACAGTAAATCACTTTTTCTGCCACTGAGTGCTGTGTCATCATTACCGCACAGTCGTTGTTGAATTCACTCGTTCAGCTTGACCTGAATTTCATTTTCAATCAATGAAAGCGTCATTGTGTGACTCCTGTCATGCAGTATATTCAAGGTGGAGTAAGTGATTCTGCAGAAAAATAGTTAATACTCCCCAGGTCACAAAATATCAATGCCTTGTTTTGGTTAGCTGGCACTAACCCAGAGTGACAGTATTTGGCGGCCTGAGATGAAAACTCAACAATCAACCTTCAACCTCCAGAATCACTTTGAACCTTTGAATGCCGCAGCCCAAGCAAAAATTTGGAAAGCAGACAGCCACATAAGTAGAGCTGGAATGTGTGTGTTTTTTTTTTACTACTTGATTATGTAACTGAATTTAAAATATTTGTTGACAGTTTTACTACACAAGATATTGTGTGGTAATAATATCTAAAATATTGATATTAGTATGGACTTCAAAAATCCTGTATTGGTTGGTTAAGCTATGAGAAGCACGCTGCTGTCCACATGGCAATGATACTTATTTTAGATTCAAGATTATTAATCTCACAAAATCACATCAAATAATCTTTTTTCAGGTGGACAGAAAGCAAAAACAGGAACCACGGTGAAGCCTACCAAGTATATTTAGGTCAGAGATGCTCCACGGTCTGTTGATATGGATCTCTAGGGTGGAGAACCTGAATGTCTGTACATGCCTGCTGCTCTGACTCATCTATAAGGTCTATTGGCACCACACCTTCCTGATAATGGGCCCTCCTACTCAACAAAACCTGAGAGGGAAATGGTGCTCCCACTCATTCTGCGGGGCCCTCAGGGAGTTTCTATAACCTCAGCCTCACAGTGAGAGAAGGCCCGGATGTTCTGAGCTCGCAGGTCTTGGGTGCTTGAGTGTTCTGAACCCGTCTCTCCTTTGTTTCATAGAAGCACTGGTACCATGTTACTTAATTCAAAGTAGGCTGGTTAAATAATATGTCAACCATTTAGAAATTTACTTTTAGTTTAAGCTTTCTGGGTGCTTTAATTTCTTTATTTAGCGTGGTTACAGCAACAAAGTGAAGTGGCATTTTGAGAGTACCTAGCTTCCGTATTGTGATCTATTCTTGAGGGAAATGGGATAGGCAGGAGGAATTTGATTTTAACGTTCAAAAAGTGGGCGTGTCATAACCAGGGTTTGCCTGGATTTTTTGAGACAAAACTGGCAAGTGTTGGAGAATGTGCCTGGCATGCACAGCTGTACACAGTTTGGGTGCGCACCTTTAGAGTGCCCTACACTTAAGTGGAAAAAAATCATGATTTCACGCTTTGCTTAGCAACTGACATAAGTTTATGCAGTGCTTGTTTAATCTACTCAGGTAGAGACAGGACTGAAAGGAGGCGTCATGAACAGTAAGGATTCAGGGCTTATAATTGTTGGATAGCTGTCACACACTTTTAATGGGCTTAATGAAAGGACACAGTACACTGAGTAGAAAACAGCAGTTTTTAACAGCTTTTGAACTGTTAATTAGGGAAAAAATCTGCACCAACGTGCTTACATGTATTTTGTAAATGATCTATCAAATACCAGAGTTAAAAAAGTAGGCTACTGACATTCGATATCCAGTCCTATTTACTTCTGTACCTTAAACTAACTTAGCTTTCATTACAAACACACCTTTGTTTGCCTCATGAGTACCTTTGTCTTGCAGAAATCATCATTGCCTTTACACGCAAATTCCATGCGTAACTTGTACATGCTTGGTATGAGCACATCAAAGCGGTTGCTGATAAAAGTGAATAGTTAATTAGTTAAAATAGTTTTGGCATAAAAACAGCTTTTAGGTCTATATTTTTGTTGGAATAAGGCAGCAACAAAAATACAAAGGCACATTGTCTTTGAGTTAGTTAGGCAGGGGAAACCCTGATGACCCAACGTACCATGTTGTTTTTAGCTAGCTAACGAATGAATCTTAGCTCTGTCACTAAAAAGTTGCAAATAGATTAATGGGTGGATGAAATGACATTATTGGTTTGAAACTGGTTGGTTAAAGCCTTTTAAGCACATAAGAAGGAAAACATGCAAGAATACAAAGAAACAGATTTTTGCATTTGTTTGCATATATAATTAAATAGGTGCATGATTTGACTGGGTATGTGATCTGAGAGGGTTTAAAAAATGCAAAATGCATTTCCATTCATCTGACTTAATGAAAAACCAAATTTTTTTCTGATGTATGAACACTAATGATCATTACAGGAAATTCCTTGCTTAAATTTAGGTTTATCAGAAGTTGAGGGGAATATCTAACAAAGAGCAAGTTCTCTTTCACAATTGCTAATTTCAGACTCCACCATAGCTCAAATGTGGGTCCTTTCACAGTTCAATGTTGAGAAAAAAAAGTGACCAGACACAGCAGGGACTGGCAAATTGTGTGGAACAAAGAAACTGTATGTACAATGAGGCGCATGTTAAGTGTTAGTTTCTCAGAGTGCTTTGTAAACATGTAAAACCAAAATACCTACAAGTTAGGTAAAATTACACAATAATTGTACAGTATAACACACAACAACAATCTAATTATGGATCAACATGCATAAATTTGTGAAAAGATCTGTTGTGATCTCCAACATCTTCATTACATTGTGGCTTGTACATATTTCTTAGTGCATACTCCTAGACTAGGGGATGCATGATAACCAATATTTATTTTACGATAAAGAACACAAATGCATATCAGTGGTATAGCTTTGGTTCTTACTGTCATTATTAAAATAATTATTAGAGAATAAAATGGAGAAATGAATGCCTCATACACATCATAGCAGAAGCTATAGAAAGCTATTATCCTGTAATTTAATGTTTCTTTAAAAACACATTTCTAAGTAAGTTGAAAATTAAACGTTGATGATGATAGTTTACTTAACAAGCCTATTTTGCTTATTTTTCATACTGGCACTAGGACGTCTCTGACCGATGGCTGGATTTAAGAATCTGAACAGTACTTCCAGAAAAATAAATGCATTATGTGGGCACAGATATGGTGTAGGAGAAATTGCCTCTCACCACACTGAAAGCACCAAACGACAGCAATTTTACACACATGCATGGAGCTCAGACATACTCTGGGTTCATTATAACCCTGTATCAGAATCACAAACGAGATATGAATACCACATTAAACAAAACCTCTCTGATTTTCTACCTTAATATAGACCTTCAAAATGTAAACTTACTTTTGGAGCTTGTCATATTCTCGCTCGAAGTCTCTCTCAACCTAAAAAAAAAAAGAAGATATTCCATTATTTAAAATGTGTTTGGGGACAAAATTTCTGTTAACATGTGCACATTATCTGCAGAGGTTTAGGCCTATTAGACTGATATCAAATTAATAAGGGACAGCATGGTTTGAGGTGTAAAACATACTTGCAACAATATAGTACTTGTTTGTCTTTTAATCTTCTGTTTGACTTTTTCAAGGGCCCAGACCACAGCTGAGAAAAAGTAACTCCACTGGGATCCAGTGGAAACGAGAGTAAAATACTTTTAAGTACATCAAGTTCCCAGGGTCAACAAGGGCTTTGACAGTTTGTCCAACCAGGTCTCTAAAATATGCCTCGCAGGTTACAGAGGCAGCATGGGTTCCTGTCTTGTGGTTCTGTGGGCTCCTGGATTTAAACACAGTGGCCAAAACAACGAGGAAGGCAGCTGACACTTTGTCGCTAGTGGATCATCTAACTGGGCTGCCTCTAACCCACTCGCTGGTTTTTGCCTAGGATGGCACAGGAAGCTGGGAACCCAGTCTAACAGTGCCTGCTGGGCCACAGACCCATTACGCTGGAAGTGGTTTTCTCCAGCAAGGAGAACACCCACTGACTGTCACTTCAAGGTAACCACTTCTGCCCCCTTACATGGCTCAGACAAATTGGCATCCAATCAGTCTTTCGGGTGAGGCACTCTGATGACATTTTATTTAGACTACTAGTCATGTTGTATATACCATTTTTTAAAGGATGACAACTACCAGAGGTGGGAAGTAACTAAGTACAAATACTTTGTTACTGCACTTCCATAGGTTTTTTTTGTCTGTACTTCTATTTGAGTAAAAGTTGTACTTTTGTCACCTCTGACGACTACAGCTAAACCTTCACAAATCATGATTTTTAACAAATAGGCCGACTGCCTTATAGCAATTTATATTATTATTTATAATTCCAATAATAAAATTGTTATGTCAAAGCCTTTAATTTGAAATCTTAGGCAGAACAGACAAAGCTTAAACTAGAAAAAATAAATGACGTTTTCTTAGCTTGTGTTGCAATAGTGACAGACTGCATTTGGACAGCATTTTATATGGCGCTTTTCTAGTCTAATGACGACATTCAGTGCCTAAGTCTAACTTAATGGCGACATTCGCTCAACGTTGGCACAGCCATTGGGAGCAAGTTGGGGGTCAGTATCTTGTCCAAGGACACTTCCACATGCAGACTGGCGGAGATAGGGATCGAGCCACCGACCTTCTGATTAGTGGATGACCTGCTCTAACCTCCTGAGCCACAGCTGCCCCTTACATGGTTCGACAAAGCTATGGAGTATTATCTTCACTCACTACATCTGAGCTGTTCTTACCCGCTGGTGTGCATAAACTACAAGTTATATGAACTTTAAAAAAAAACAAAAAAAAAACTTAAGTGTGAAATTATTAGTTAGGTTATTGGTATTGGCCATCAGAAGCAGGAAGTTATCAGCTGTCTGTTTTGGCAGAAAAGAATCCATATCATGCATCCCTAAGGTAGACTTGACTGAATTTTATACAATAAACCCTTTTGAATTATGAGTGAACTGAGTCAACTTTTATTCCAGTGAATGACTTACAGTTTTAGAGACAATCTGCTTCTTCGGTTGTCCAATCTTGAAGGGAATCCTGCAATCACACAAAAAGAAACGACACGTGTCAGACATTTGCAATTGGAAAATGATGAAATTGATTACTGAATGCTTAGATCATCGGTTGCATGATGGGTGACAAGTAGAGGCTGGTACAAGTCTAAAGGTTAAAAAAACACCTCTTTCAGTTCCCCCACACTGACAATCTGAAGCTGTTAATTCCTGCTTCTCAGCAGTGTGCACTCAAAGCCATGGACATGAACTTCATGTCATCACTAAACACATCTGGCTCCCATTGCAGGCGGATATCACTAAACAGAAGTGGTTGTCCCCTCTTCTGAGTGTGGCTTCACTGGATGACCCTGGCTGGCAATTAAACACAGATGCACACGCTGTATTGTATGTCAGAAAAATAGGAAGTGTATTTCAGAATGTCAGGATGATACACTAATATGTGTTTGGACACAAGAGGTGCAGCCAGTACAATGGCTTGCTTTTAAAAGAAAACTTGAGACCACTGCTACAAATCAATCAAAAAACAAAACGTCATAAGGTTTAGTGTGCCTGCAGTAGCTGCACCAAATTTTCAGAATGAAACACAAACTTTTCTTCACTCTTGAAAGACAAACACACTGACATCCCGACTATAGTTTTGGGAAAAGCAAAAGAAACCTGTTCCATCTTAGTTAAAACACAATCTTTTATCCCCATTTCAAAACCTTGCCTTTGCCTTAATAAGTTGCTGCGCAGCATCAGAGTGCTTTGCAAATCCATGAGACAGAATACTCTGCCTTGGCTGTAGGTTGTCATTGATGTGGCACTAATAGCCTGAAATCTAAGGTATATGATGGACAGTTGCTGCTGACAGGCAGGGTGAGGCAGCAGCTGCGTCAAAAGAAAGGTGTGTAGACTAATGAGATGGAAAAGAGAGGGTGTGATGTAGGGCCTCGTTGTGCAACCAGGGAATGCTACTGATCTGCGGGGACGATCCTTTTGATGACAGCTCAATCACAAAACTCAACATGGTCAAATAACGACAGGATTAATCTAGTAAAGAAAAAATGAAAAACAGGTTTCACTAGTGGCTCGGGTATCAAGATTTCCTTTGATTTGCTGGTTATCCCGTGTTGATGCTGTGTTTTATGTTGTATCAGGTGCCAATTGTCCTGCTGACCTTATCTTAATTGAAGTTCTGAATTAATCTGTTATTCATTAAAATCTAAGCAGATTACTAATGCCTAAAAACATTATGTTGCTTTTGGCTCAGTGAAGCAGTTTCACCTATTGTGTCATCATTTGGGTGAGCCAGTGTGGAAAATAACCACAGAAATTACTCACTGCCATCTTACGTGACTCACCTTTCTCTGATTACCTGATCTGTGCACTATAACGTCACATTAGGCACAAAACCTGCGTATGTAGCGGTCTTTGAAAATGTAAGGAGTTCCTTTTTCCAAAATACAACAGCAGCATACTTAAACAGAGAGTTCTTTGAACGTGAACTTAGGCTGAAGATCAATCTGTGCTCTACCAGAGCTACAATACAGACAACCAGCCTCACACAGCCAGACGCATCTGGGAACATCAGGTTTTGCTATGAGAATTAAGTCTGGAAACCACCACGTGAGAATCAGTTCAGCCTGGTCAGACATATACCAACCAATCACCAAAAGTTTATCAGTTGCTGCCCTTAACACTAGTTTCTTGTATTGAGTACATATCCCATTAACCATTTCAGTCAGTGTGGTTAAGCACCTACTTCATGTGACCGCTGTTCTTCTTGATTTTGCTAATGTAGTATTCATTTGTTTGGCATAAGTCCTGGTGAGTTGTAAGACCTTTACTCACATCATTTTCCAGTGTTTATGAATGATAAAACTACAACTACACACAGCTACACAAATGACTCATATAGACTAATAGGTTTGATGTTAATAGGTACTATGCACCTGGAACAAACTGAGAAACAAATGAAAGACTCATTCCTCTGAGGGACATTAAAGATTTTCTTGCTAATAATATTGTGATTGTTTTCATTAGTGTGTCTGTGACTGAATTGTACTATTAAGATGTTCTATGTAGTATGTAATTTGTCTCTGGTCTGTCTTGTAAAAGAGATCTCATTGAGACCTCCTAAATAACAGTAGCATGGGTCCATTTGAACAATCAACAATTTTATTATATTTTATTATTAATTTTATTATAATGCAGTCAGCGTGGTTGTATTTAAAGTGTAACTTCACCCCCAGGTCTGAGCCTAACAGGCACTGGATATAAATTTCATGACATAAATAAATCCCGAAAAGTTAACCCGGTCAGCATAGGCCTTGCAATGTTCAGAATGATTTAAAAACAGTAGATGGCGTGTTGGTCATTTTCAATCCATTAAATTCTGATTCTAAATTTGGTAATTTTGTCAATATTAACACTGGCATTAATGTGTTTATCACTGTACAGTAATGTCATTTAGTTTAAAACCCAATAAACATGTTTAAATGTGCAGTATCTCTTTAAAGAAAACTGAGTACACTAGGGTTGGTCGATACGATGGTAGAAATGTGTCCACCGATAGTGATCTGGCAATAGCATTTTCTCCACTGGAGCTATCCTTTAGTGTCTCTATCGTGATTCTTGGGTGCAGATTTTATATGTATTGCAATTCTTAAGTATTGTGATTCTACAAGTACTGCGATTCGATTCATTGCGATGTTTTGTTGGCTTTATTCACACTGGACTATGTGAAAAAGTTGAACCATAAACTTTGCGAGATTGTATATCATGGTTTCCAAAAACAATGCACATCACTTATCAGTCAGTCTTTGAGCTTTATTTCGGCAGCATCATCGCTATACTGCCTATAAAAAAAGCAAATAAAATACTCTTGGAATTAAACTTTAGCCATTTCTGCTTATCAAGGCGCCATAAGAAAATAATAAATAAAATAATATTACAGGCCAAAATGAACTGAGTCCCTGAAAAATGCACACAGCACTATGAGCATTTGAAGTTCTTTCAAAGTCCTGGACCCGACTGCACATAAAAGTGGCAAATAAAATTTGGAATAGAATTCAAACATATAGTTGTATATATTTTTTTGAATAAAAGTGCTACATCTAGCCGTTTCTGTTCATAAAATAGTGAACAGTAAATGAAATATAAAATGTTAATATATGTGCTGCCCTCTCCTGGCATGCAATGTCTCTTCTAAGTAGTAGCAATTTTGAGTTTGAGTTTTGACCCTTTGAGGTTGCTGTAGTTAGTGTTGAAGCCAGAGTAATAGAGTACGTTAGCATTGTGAAATCAGCACTTATTTGTTTGTTTTAACAGAGCAGAGGAAATTTATGCATTAAAGTATGAGCACACATGTTGTCGTATGTTGAGCATGTAAAGTAAAATACATCTGTTTGTTGACATATTACCACCATTGTAATGCTTGTAATGTGATTAAGGAATTTTTAAAAAATTGATTCAGGAATTGTGACCAAAAAAAAAAAAAAAAAAAAAAAAGAATCAATTTTTTCTCCCAACCCTACAGGCTGTGTAGCAAATCAGGGCTGGATTTTCACGTGATCTCATGAATCCAGCTGCCTCGTAAGGTAAATGTGATTTGGGCATCAGGACTGCTTACCACGTTCTAATGTGACATGAGAGTGACGGTGGCAGTAAGGCCCGTCTGAGCTGGTTTGCCCACCACCACAGAAGAAAGAAATGACAAACACGGTCTCACATGAGGCCGCTGTTTTCGTTGGTATGGAAGTTACAAAATAAAATAATCTGTGAATCAAATATCAAGTACAGCGTGGTTCATTTTAAACAATTTCTTAATTGAATTTACATAATATATCTTTCTTTAACATAATATAAAATTACATATGTCATGACAGAAGATTTTGGCCATATCGCCCATACCTAACACATAATATCAGTTTGTTGATTTGATGTTTTACGTTCACTTTTAAATGGAGAGCACTAGCAGTTAATTCAAAGTGATTTTGCAATTTAGCATTTGTGTTTTTCTGGTTGAACAATCGGTTTTCTAACATTGTGCAATGTTTGGCAACGGCTTTTCATGTTTGCTCCCATTTGGTGGGTGTGTCAGGGAGAAAATTATGACATCCATAGCAAATACCAAATGGAAGAGTTAAGTATAAAAATTATAGTGTTCCAAACAGCCATCAGCGTACCATGAAACATACATTTAGATGTTTGCTTTCAATGTTCTCTGATACGTTTTGGCAGAGGTGACCATGCCAGGATTTATTTCTCGATGACTCAAGAGAGTGTGTCCAAGTGTAACTGTATTAAGATGGATTTTCCCTTTAATGTACCAAAGGATACATTTGCTTGGGAAAAAAAATGAAGAGAGTCCTTAATTTTATAGATTCAGAGTATATCCACTTCTACAAGGAGCCAAAGAAAAGTGGTCACTCTCTTCGACTGCTCATGAGAATTGGCAAACACACAGAGTGAAGTGTGCTTCGGGGAGGGAGAGGGAAAATGTAGCAGGCAACCAGAGGGAGAGAATGAGAAAGAGGGAGGATGGTAGTCACTGTGAGAATCATTTCTAATGTTTCTTCACACAGCAATATTTCTGTAGGGGCTGTCACATTTAGAAACATTGGTAAGTCGGGTCCTGTGAACCCAGAACTAGTGTCTGACATGGCAGAGGCCCGGCCACAAGACAGCTGAAGACACAAAACTTATGTGTTACACCCGCTGACGTCCAAATCTTTCTGAAAATAAATCTAAGCCTAGGGATGGCAGGCAAGGGCATTTCAGCTGAATAGTGCCTGCATTATTAGGGCTGCAACTAACAATTATTTTCATTATCGATTAGGGTTGAGTATCATTGCTCAATATCTTAACTCAGTACCAACTAGTATCAAAACTTCTCCCGTCGATTTTGGAAAAAGGAACTCCTTACAGAGATGTATGAAAACCTTCAAAAAAAAAAAAGTATCAAATGGAGAACTCCACTGTTATTGGTATCACTTTAAGGTACTTAAGGTTACTGGTATCTTAATTGTTAAATGATACCCAGCCCTATTATCGATTAATCTGCTGACTTTTTATACAGTTGTTTAGCCTGTTAAAAAAAAAAAAAAAAACTGTGAAAAACACTCATCACAATTTGACAGAGCCCAAACTGAAATCTTCCAGTTGCTTCTTTTGTCCAACCAAAACCCAAATATTTTTCAGTTATTATCATAAATGACAAATAAAGGCAGAAAAATCCTTACATTTACAAAGCTAATACCAGTAAAGGTTTGCCATTTTTGCTCGAAAAGTGACTGAAACAATTCAGTTATACAGTTATTATATTATTTATGCATGCTACAGTACTATAATCCAATAATTTACTTAACCAACGAAACAATAACTCGAGAAATTTTTAAAGAATCACAGTAACTTGAGGTCATCTTCCAATTTCAAGTAAAGACACACTGAAAAAACTGCTCCATTACAAATTTGCTGTCATCACCAGCAAGATGGTCAACTTGCATTTACCGAGCTATCTCATCTTTGCTGCAATGGGCTACACGTCACTACCTTCGAGTAAGCACGTAGGCCAGAACAAAGACATAACAGTCTTCTCTATCCGGGACACATTATGCACCGACTGGAAGAACCAATGGCTTTTCACGAAAACTGCAAATGTGTACGCCATTAGAGGGATAGTGCATCATTCGACCTCGGATATTCCATAGAGCACAGAGGGCTAGTTGAAGATGTTGGGAAGTGTGATTGTTCTGATGATGACCCCAAAGTCAAACCTCTCACGTCATAGAAGCAAGTGTGCAGGGCCTACTGGAATGCATCAGTCAGCAGAGCCCATAAAGGACTCTTTTCACTGGTCGGGCACCCCACTCTTGACCTTGTATTTGGCGGTGCGTGCTGGACTGCTGGTAGCAGCGTCGCTTGCCAGCTATTGACTGTCTGACTGAACTGAGTGACGCCGTCGTTCTTACTGGATCACTGTCTTCCCTGAAAATGACACTAGGAATGTGTAACCTATTATAAAGTGAGTTAATGTACATACACGTCACAGACGAACTGAAAGAGTTTGTTATAATACGTGATAGTTTCTTTTTCCCCACTTCCTCTTGATGAATTGTGAGAAAGAAGCACTGAATTTATTCAAACCTCCTTTTAAACTTCTAAATGGCAGCACACAATTGAGGACCTTGTAACAAAATCTTCCCATACTTTGATCGATAATAAAATCGATTATAGTCAGAGCTGAGCTCTTAATGATTTCATGGATTTCAACATGTTGTTGAAAGGACAACAAAGAATTCAACCATAAATGGATATAAATGGGTTGAGAACTTCCTATAAATTGTAATAGATAAAAGTCCAGCTTAATTGCCTTCATAACTTGAAAACCAAAAATGTGAGGACAATGTACCAACTGGGTTTTAACAACCATTACTTCACAACATTCATCAAAAGTTCACCAAGAATCTGCCAATACCTAAGCAAACCACTGGTGCCACTAGACCTTCACAATAATCAGTCTACGTCTTATTGACAACTTTTTGAGGTCAGAAAAAAATGATCAAAGTCATGTCTATATATTGTATGATACTGCCCATCCTGTTTACATGGCTGTTCATTTACATTTAAATGTCACCAAAATTTTAGTCAACATGATGCCAGAATAAACAGCAAGGTTTTCCCTACCACCGGAAGACTTGGGTGCAGCATTTTCTCACAGTGCCTTAACTGTGGCAACAGAAAAACACTATGCTGGGACACAGTTTGCTGTCATTTCTGGTCATGCTCCTTCTGTATTCCTGTCATCTGCTCTTTGAATTAATAGTTTGTTGCTCTTTTAAAAGGTGCACTTGCATTATTGTGCTCTTATATTATTATTAAAGCAGTGGCATAAAATAGTCTTAAAATTACAATAATGTCTTTTCACACAATAATATTAAAAAAAATTATTGTGACAGACAATGAAGCATGCCCTCCCCTATCTAACGCATAACACACAGAGTGATGGACACAGACTTTACAGCAGAGCACATCCCTCTGAACCTGGTAGGCAATGGTTTTCCAAGAACAGAAAACAAGTCTTGGCTGGGAAACATGAAAACAAACTGTTGCCAAAAAAAAAAAAATAAATAAATAAAAAAATCACACATCAAACACAAAGGCCTATCAAAGAGAAGAAACTGTAATACAATATATGGGGTTATAAATGTATATAAATCTTCCTGTGACTAAAACATGAACAGACTACATACTGCTACAGATTCAGACTTTTTCTACAAAGAGCCAAAATGAGAAGACATGGTGGAGCCACATAAACTCTCAGACACCCTTGAGTGAACTTTGTCTTATAACCACAGGTTTGGGGGAGTTTTTCCTCGTCTCCTAAGATATCTTGCATTGGGTCAGGAACAAGTATTGATGTGGTTCTGTCAAGCCAATTGAAACATTGTAAGTATATTATCTAAATAAATTTAACTTGTCTGGGAGAAGAGTCAAGAATTAGAGATGCACAAAACATATTCAGTTGTGGATGAATACTTTTTCTTGTAGCCATGTGGCTGAAAAAGATAGCGCAGCCTTGTTTGCTGTTGTTTACTTTCTCAGGGAGATCACCAGCTGGATGGAAGCTCTCTGATTACAAGACGTGCAGATTCAGCGAATATCTGTGCAGATCATCCATGCAGACTATGTCATGCAACCAACTGTTCACACCACCTCTCTTCATTCATTGAACTTAAATCATCTGTGGCTCCATGACAAAGCACTACAAATCCTAAAAAAATCTAAATCGTCAAACTGACATAATTTGGTATATATTTGGAGTATATGTTTATATATTACATAATAATGTTAAGATGGTAATTGTTTGCTAACTTAACTATTTTCAGTATTGATTAATCTGACCATTATTTTCCCAATTAATCTTTATGGAAAACAGCCCAAACCACCCTTACAACAAAAGGTGACATCTTGAAATTGATTGCTTAGGCCAACAAACAGTCCCAAACCCAAGGATATTCATTTTACTATCACATTTAACAAAGAAAAGCAAAAAATTCTCACAGTTGAGAAGCAGAAAATGCTTAGCACCTTTGCTTGAAAAATGACAGAAAATAATTGGTAACCAAAATAGTTTTTACATGATATTTGTTAACCAACTTACCAATTAAAATCAACAAATTGTGTTAGTTATAATACTTGTTAAAGCAACTTCAGCTGTGGGGCTGTACTGACTGATGCTTCCAGTTAAAAACAAACCATTGTAGACATAGCTGTGTCAACCATGGCCCAAAAACTTGATATTAAAGTGCAACATGCAGGTTGGCAACCCCAGAGCTATTGTGTGGCAAAATGATGTAGAAACATGATTTTCAAAAAACTATTACTATGGATATGCTACAGTGAAATCCAGTTGGTCTAGTTTTCACTTTTGCATTAAAAAGAAATGCTGGATGTAATGTCACATACCGAAGAGCTAGTAGGACTGAATGATCTGGAAAAAAAAATCTAATTGCGATTGTTTTAACTGATAATGCAATTGCAACATGATTTACGACATTTGGTGGAATGCTAATTTTTACATCATTATTCTCATTTTTTGAAACATATCACATAGTGTGACTTTGCAAGGATCTGTACCAAATTAAGATGTGTTCTTAAGTATGTAAACATATGATGTTTAGGCCAGGACATTCCTAATACATCAAATATTTTACATATTTAATTCAAAATGGTATATTGACACACATTTTGCATTTAACACATATTGTGCCTCCTGCAATTTGAAAATTACCATAGGCCATATTGCGATTTTGATAAAATTTCAATTATTCACTCAGCCCAAGGAGCTAGGTCCATTTTAACAATAAAAAAATCTGGATCTCAGCAGTTCAAACAAGGATTGAAAGAAATAATGACCATTGGCCAGAAATTCTGTTGACTTGGTGTGAAAACCAGCGGAGAACCAGGCAGATGCGTGCTGCTAGCGGTATGTAACACGGTGTTGTTTCATTTCACAACGTTATAACATTTTAACATATAACATATCAACCAGCGCCCAATATTAACATTAGTAGTGATTGTCTATTGGCAACATTTGCCGCAAAATAAATTAACGCACAAAGCTTGTTAGGTCAGTTATAGTTATAGTAATTAATCAACTGATCGTGCCAGTTATAATAATTGTTACTTCGTTAACAAATCATACAGACACTTCCAGTTAAGCACAAATCAATGCAGACATAAGCGTTTCAACTCTGTGGCCCTAAAACCTGTGTTTTTAGAGGCTCCTCTTGTTTCCAGTATGTAACTCCATATTTGTGGGTTAATAGCCCAAACTTAAGCAATGTTTCCCAAAAAGCCCACTATCAAACTTGGGTTAGACCAGTGCTTCTCAATCCTGGTCCTCAGGCCCCCCTGCCCTGCATGTTTTAGGTGTTTCCCTGCTCCAACACACCTGATTTAAATGATCAGCTCATCATCAAGCCTCCACAGAAGCCTGATAATGACCTGATCATTTGAATCAGATGTGTTGTAGCAGGGAAACATCTAAAACATGCAGGCAGGGGGCCTTGAGGACCAGAAATTGAGAAACACTGGGTTAGACTACTAACACAACATTTGAACATATGGGTGGGCCTTGACGCTTGCAAAAACCTGATGAAACCCACAGCTTTGTTAGTAGCAGCAAACATGTTAGGGGGTTATCAACACACCGACCTACCCACCTACTTTTTATTCGTCACAGCTGCACGAAGCACACACAGATGGCAAAACTACACAACATCATATTGCTATAGTGTTTACACAGAGTACAATAAACCTCAGTGATTTCTAGGTACATGTCAAAATGCTAACGTTAGCTGGTAGCAGTGCCAACAATGATCAATCCCTTTAAGTGGCTTCAGTGTTGAACCTGTTAACCTCATAATGAGCTACATGGAGTTTCAATGTTATACTAAAGACACAATCTAGGTTTATGTAACTTCAGAGAGTAAGGCAGCTCTGTTGTGTGGATTTGTTTAAGCGGCGTTGAGTAGCTTATAAGTTACAGCACAAGTTAGCTAACTTCACAAGCTAAACACTCGACTTTATCAAACAACCTTCGGTCAAAGTTGACCATTTGCATCAAACAGCGCTTTGCTAATAACTGTTTGACAGAGAAGACACTAATAAATGCTTATGAACCGTTAGAATAGCCCTAACAGGAAAGGTTTTATTCGTGAGCTGTTGAGTTTAACAAGCTAGCGCTAACTCCTGTAGCGCTACCAGGAAATAGCCGGAGCCCAGTCGACAACCATCTGTTCCAGCCTGGTCACCGCTAACGCATCCTTTCCGAGCTGTACTTTTAATCTAACACGCTAAATTAACGTTGTATCAGAAATACGTACCAGCTCATTTTGAGTGAACTTTTATTCCGCGTTTCATTGGGTGGTTTTATTATCTTCCGAGGTCCTCATTCCTCTCTGCCAGTCAACAGACGAGCTTTAAACAGGAAGTCCACTGTTCAGCCGCGCGTGCCTCCAGGAAGTTTTTAAAAAGCGAAAAAAAAAAACCCACTTAAATTATGACAAATGTTACAATGTGTTAATAATAATTATAATAATACCTGACGGCTAATGCGCACGTATGTTTATTAAATTGGTGAATGTAATGCAAGCATGGTCATCAAGTTAAAGGGACAGTTCACCCCAAAATCAAAAACACATATTTTTCCTCTGACATGTAGTACTATCTATCCATGTAGATTGTTTTGGTGTGACTTGTTGAATTTTTGGAGATATCGTCTGCCTTCTCTCGAATATAATGAAGCTAGATGCGCTAGTCATGTGCTCAAGCGCAAAGCAGAACTGTTTCCAGAAATCATTTCCCAGTTAGTCAAGATAATCCACACACCTTGTTGTGAGCAGTTTCATTAGGAACCACTTTCTTTCTACTGTCCGATGAAGCGTGAATCTACTCCATAGATATATAAGAAAACCTAGGGCTCGTTCAATCTGAAAATGGAGCACACCAATCGGCTGTAGTTTCAGGGTTGAATGTCATGTTTCCTCAAAATGGTGTGCAATCTGCTTTGAGGTATGGTTTCTCTCATTTAGTGGATGTGTCAGAGGTGTTACACAATAAGCAACATATATACACTGCTGTATTTAAAAAAGCAGTGCAGTGCACTTGAATACCAAAACAAGTGTTCAACTGCTGTTTCTGTTTTAAATAAATGTTTTGCTATATTTTGTTGGGATTGAACTGCCTGAGAAATGTTGCTGCCTTGTAGCCTTGCTTCCAATTTTGCCACGTGGCTACTTGCAGTATTGCAGTGAAAAATCTCTTCGCCGACCATGAGTCACTACCCCATAAGCCACCATTATAAAAGAGACGTCTGTAAAACTGTTGACAGGACACTTGGAACCGCAAACAAGGTCAACTGTCACTCTTTCTAATTTAAATTTTTGATCCATGGAGGTTTTGTATTTGTAAAACCTTCCTAAAGTGAGAAAAGCAATTTCAAAGTCTGTGACATCACCACGATGTAAACTCTATGGACCAACTGGGAACTTGCATGCAGGAGCAGCTGGAGAAACACTACTGCGCATATTCAGTGGGCTTCTTAGCTTCTGGGAAAACCCAGAAGCTAAGACATTTTGTTGGCGTATGCACCAGGCGAGGACTGAATAGGTGCCATCCTTTCACCTGGTATCCTGTGTTTAATACATCCATGATCAACTCATGGACAAGAGGTTAATGCTCGTGACGTCCTCCTTGGCTGACCAGTAACCTTTCATCCATGAGTAGATGCACACTTCCATCTGCATGTTGATATGGTTGGCAGATTTAGTTCAGTAGAAAGAAAATAGTTCCTACATGTAACTCGTCTATGTATTATCTTGTGTAACAGGGTCGTGATTTCTGAAAGTGACACTGCTGTTGAATTTTCCAAATGTGTTTTGACCTTTTGAGCACCACAAGCTGAGTGCCATCTAGTCCCATTACATTAGAGAGAAGCCAGACATCTGCAGCCGAGATCTCCAAAGCTCAGCAAATCACATCAAACCAATTTAGATGAATAAATAGAACTACAAATAAGATGAAAAATATGTATTTTTCATTTTGAAGTGAAATGTCCCTTTAAATTAGGGTCCTGCTATATTGTATCATTCATGATATATCACGTTTTTTTTCCATGATTAAAAAAAGAAAACCCATCATATCATGTAGTTCCGAAAATGGGAGCAACTTCAGTAGTTAATTGTTAGAAAAAGACCAGATGTACAATAAGCCATGGTACAGTATGTGTATGTAAGAAGTGCACAAAGACTGGAGACATACAGCAAATTAATTTCACCACCGCAAGCAGATGCAGCCCGCTGAGTACGGGGAGAACCAAAAACCCTGTGAAGAAAGCTCAACAGCTATCGTGAGGTATAAACGAAAAATATTCATCAGTATTTTGTCATATCATCAAAAATATCATTATTGCAGAATACCCTAAAATGTCCAGATATTATTTTAGGGCCATATCACCCACGCCTACTTTAAATGTCTTACACACGTTTGGTATACGTGCTGGAGGTGCGTGTGTGTGCGTGCACGTAGAGACCCGAGTAACCTGAAGGCAAGTGATATTTTTCTTTATTCAAGTACTTACATAGAAATAACAAAACAATTGCATTACAACAAACTGAAGTGCCGAGTAAACAGGGGAGCACATCTCCCCATCACAAGGATATAGTAAAATTCATTTCAATATTCAGCTCATCATAAAAGGACCTTATTATAAGGTAATAAAAACATGAAATAGGCTAAAGACATCCACAACATTTTAAACAAGACCCCTTGTTTTCTTTAAAAAAAAAAAAAAAAAAGAAAAAAGAAAAAGCCAACAGAACAGTTATCCCAGTGTGTGTTTTCAATTGTCTGTCTTGAATTGTTGTCGGGTTTATCCCATTTCACCCAATGTGACTTTTATTTTTCATGCATAATAAAGAAATGAGCGCCGCCCACAGCGTCTGAGGGCAGCACTTTGGAACATTTCCGTGCACATGCAAACATGAGGATATACTGTAATGAAAAGGAAACACAACACAACAGAAAACAGTGAGTATCGACTCCATCTGAACACCATAGTGTCAAAATTGAAGACCACAAAATCCCTGAAGCCACCCTGTAGTCCATAAGATGACGTGAGTAGCCTGTAATATCTACACATTATTGTAATCTTTTTTTTTTTAAATCCTGTGATTATTAATTGTGATGAATGAGCCCAAGCCTACTGCCCTGCCCAAGGCCAACTTCACGGAGACTCGATCAAACAGTTAAACACAAACGTTAGCACAAGGCTGCCTTCAACTGCGAGCGGACTGAGGTCACATTTATGATTTGTTGCTCCTGTGGAGTTCTCATCACATATTGTTTTTGATCAGCCAACCCTGCAACCCAGTTTGGCACAAAGATGGCTGCTGATGTTGGCTCAGGTCCAACATGGAGCAGAGAACGAGGATGAGGCAAATTCCAATTTCAGAGCGTTCAGCCGCCCACTTTTGGACAATAGAACATAAAAAAAACATAAAATAAATTATTCTTGGAGAAGCACGATTAAGAGGGGGTTGTTTCTGGGTTTGTTTAACAAGTCATTGACATATATATCTATAACATTCACACGTTACACAGAAGGATTATTGTTCAGAGGAGCATGGTGCAGCCTGTATTGTTGTTCAACCACCAAAGTATATTGTGGGATCATATAAATTTTACAAAAATCTATCTGTCCATTACAAAAGTGTCACAAAACAAAAAGTGACAAACACAGTGCGATTATATGACTGATGAAATGTTGAGTTTGCAAAGTTGTAATTACATGGCTTCATTTAGATGGTGGAAATAGTTTGGTGTAGTCTCCGCCTCGACTCTGCATCGTTCCTTTAACACAAAGCAACATAAACATAGTTTTCTCTCGGAGGAAGCCACATCCTATATATTATAATTAAAAACATCCATTCTCACCAGCAAAGTGTTAAATCAAGAGCACACAAGAGCATACTTTTGAGTCAAATAAATTCAAAATGAGCCTATAATGAGCAGGGCCTAACATCAAATTATTATAAAATAAACATTTTGTGTTTCCTGTCACCTCAAGTGCTATATATATTCTTTTGTGCTGACTCCATGAGGCTGTCTGCTACATGATGTTTACATCAGAGGCCATTACTCATCTTCAGTTTGAATCTCCAGCAATTTTTTTAGGGATCAGAATTAAGGAGAGCTGTGTGATGTAATGTTTAAAGAGTAAAAGTATTTAAAGTTTGTGATTTTCATTTCAGTTGCATTTTACTGGGATGAGCTCAGAAAAGTTTCATTTGTCGATGACCATCCATGCAATAAAAGAACATTTTTTATGATACAAAACTATCGATTTACAGTTAGATGTTACAGGGTGTGTAAACTTTTAAACTATCTGAAAAAGTGCAAGGAGGTCTGTTCATTTAACCATGTAGATGAGTTGAGAAAAGACTCTCTGAGGCCAAATTAATTGGAAAATAAGTGGACACTTGCCAGGAAGCTCAGCAGTGAAAACTGGTTGTTACAGGAAAGGGAAAACATGGCCTTGGAAGCTCATTTCTGTGTGTACTGTGATCTCTGTGGCACTGCTGCTCTGAACCTTTCTTCTGGCCTTTGCATTCGTCAGTCGATATTCTCTTTAAGTCTGATTGCCGCGTCTACTGACCAGTACAATATTTTTTTTTTTCCAGCTGATAACAATGTTGATATAAATTCACTGCCTCGCATACAGCCTACACTGCTTAATAGTCTGAGAGCATAACCAACTGTCAAAAATATTGTCAGTCAAAGTGGCTGGAGAGGAGAACGTTTCTTTTAAAAGAAGTTTGTCTGGTATAAACTTAAATAATAAAATCAGAAATTATCTTAGCACATGGACAAGGTTATTACTGCTCAAATAATAAACAGTAATGAAAATAAATGTGAATGATTTGTTTGCTAAAACCAATATTTTTGACATATGAGTTTTATATGAGCCTTGACAGAAGGAAATACCTCATTATTTTCAAATATGGAGTATTTTTCAAATCAAATTCTATAGTTTTAAAACTAAAGTATAATAAATTGTCATGAAAATGCCATATTAATAAAACATTGATTTGCTTCAACGAGCCATAATGCATTCTTGGAGAAAAAAAAAACCCTTAAAGACAAATATTTCTGGAAAAAAATAAGTTATGTTGGCATCAGTGAGTTTTATCAAATTTGGTCATTGCTGTGCATTTGTCAATACTGTTGTAACACACGTTGATTTAATAGAAGTTAATGGAAGAGATCAACCTGCACAAAATGTTTAATTTACTGATAAAAGAGGTATTTCCTTCTATCAGGATAAAGATCAATAAGGAACCACACATGGAAAAAAAACTGGCATTACCCTGTAATGCATTTTGTTTAAGAGCGAATCCAATCATTTAGTCTCCAGTTTTTCTATAAAATGGGGAAGATGTGTTAATTGAAATAACTGATTTCGACTCTAATGGAGATACACAAAATGTAAAAAATCTTGTTGTTTATTCAGATAACACATCAGTGCTTCCTTAAACCAGTTAACCACTTTTTTTTAAGCGTACAGATGGTGCAAAATGCTATTCTTCTTTTTTTTCTTTTATGGTAGATAATACACCATATTTTGGCACTGTTGTAGTGCTCCAAAAAATTTTTGCAATGTGACCTATGACAACAAAATATTCTGTATTATAACTACATTACTAAAAAGCTTTAAGACACATTCCGCACAAGCATTCAGTCAATTTGAAAGTTCTTGTTTATGCAGACATTTTGTATTTACATAGTGTGCATGAAGGCATGCACATATATGCACAATTTTAATACTGAGTTATGGTGCATTTGACATTTGAGTACAAAAGTGAAACTTCTACTGTAGCTACCTGCATACATGTTTGTATACTGTACAAAAACAACAACTCCTTAGTTTACAACTCAGTCTCAGTCTCGCTGTATTATTATAAAAGATGTAAACATGAATTTGGACACTTTTTAATTTTTCTTTCACCATATGCTGCTCGTCTTTTGGTGACTTAAACCTTTTTACACTTATTCATCTTTGCTTTCATATTCTGCTGGTTTTTACAACCCAGTGTCATTTATTTGAGTATTTCAGTCTGTCTAACTGTGCTCTTAGTTAATTTGATTTACGGGTTGGTGGCATATGTCATGAATATATTGCATATAATTGCAGAACTCGAGAAAACTAAAAGAAAATGAACAGTATTGGTGAGCTTTTCCAAAAAAGCAACAGAAATTATATCTGGTAACACCACATAAAGCCACCATATAAAAAGGCAACAAAAATACACAGTGTCTCTCAGTGACTACAAATAAATAAGTATTGGCAAAGGCATTGATTGCTGCAGGCATGTTTGTTTTATACGTACAGGTTACAGGACAAGACATCGTTTTGCTTTGTGTAACCCAGTTCAGTCATCATCTGGATTTAACCAAATTGTGCAGATAAATCTAAATCTGAGATACGTTGTTTGAATCCTTTAAGTCAACATGTGTGCTAAGCTGATATCACTTTTATGTTTGGCAAATGTCAGGCACAATAATAAGAACAAGGTTGGCTGTTTCACCACAATACATTTGGCACATTCTTTTGAGAAAACAACATTCAAATAGAAAATAAAAACACGACACCTTAACAAAAAAAAACAACAACAAAAAAAAGACAGTCAAGTGCCACTAATAGGAATAGGTATCCATGACAGTACACAAATATAACCAATTGCACTTTTAAACAGCCTAATAAAATTAATGCATACCTCCCAGACAACTCACCCTTTAACTAAGCTCCATTATAATTTTTGTCTGTTTTGACCCCATGTGATGGATTCTGGCTTCCTTCCAATTTAGAGGTTCTCAGTGAAATTTACAAAAGTGTATCCACCCCAAAACCTATAGATACACAGTGGCCTTTTTGGACAGAATGTGCCATGGTGCCCTTCTTTGTGTTGGCACTGTGTTACAGTAGCTGAGGCTCTGAGTTACTTGACAGAGAAGGGCGTAGCAGCCTTTCCCCCTCTCACTGAAACTAAAGGCATCCATCTCAAAATAGAAGGAACTGAAAAGAGTGGTGGGATGTAAAAGAGAGGAAAAGAGTCACCTATTTATCTCATAGTGGACGTGATCCCTTCTTCCTTAGTCTCTTTATGGGGCATGGTGAGGGTCCAGTCCAAGTGTGCACGTAGTGACGGTCATGACGTCCCCACTGTCGGCCCCCCACAGGAGCTGGGCGGCGAGCTGTGGCTCCCAGCTGCCCCACTGCTCTTGTCAGCTGGCTTCTTGTCCTTCTGTTTCAGATGAACCTTTGCATGTCTCTTTCGCTCGTCACTGCGGGCAAACTTGCGTCCACAGAACTCACAGGAGAAGGGTTTCTCGCCCGTGTGTGTGCGGATGTGTGTGGTCAGGTGGTCGCTCCGGCTGAAGGAGCGCATGCATATTCGGCACTGGAAGGGTTTGTGACCTGTGTGGATGCGGAGGTGACGCGTGAGCTCGTCTGAGCGCGAGAAGCGTCTGTCGCAGTTCTCCGCCGGACAGGCGTGCGGCCGTTCGTGGACGGGCGTTTTGCTGGGACGGTTGGGGTACTTCCGAGGTCGGATGGGTTTGAGGGTGAGAGTCTGTGGTGGAGGGTGGTGCTGAGGAGGGTGCTGCTGCCCGCCGATGAACCCCGGGTGAATCTGCTGCTTGTCTTTGAATGCTCTGATGGTCTCCAAGGGCGTGATGGGCGGAGGGTTGACTCGGATGGGGTCCATGGTCTGGAAGGGCTTGTGCTCCATCACGCCAACCTCCCCCTGATGGTGGAAAAGGTTGTAGTCAGGAATCATGGAGAACAGGCTGCCATCCATGGAGGCTTTGGACGTGGAATGATAGTCATTGCCAGGGTAGGCAAGTGCCGTGCTGGTGGCTGGGCTGTGGTGGAAGGAGACCTGGTCCTGGTAGAGGTCACTGCAGGTGGAGTAGGCAGGCAGCGGCGGACCATATACCTGCTCCATATCTGACGTCTGTCCGCCCATGCTGGCTGCGGAGGATGATGTCTGCGTTGTTACCGTGCCGGGTGATGGAGAAACGCCCAGGATCCCCGCGCTGACGAGGCTGATGATATTGTTGTCAGAGCACCAGCCGGAGCCACCGATGCCACCTGAAGGAGGAGTGTCGAAGGCAAACTTCCCCAGATACGTGACAGTCTGCCCGCTGCGGTTGGACTGGAAGCTGGATCCATATTGAATCTCTGCGCTTGCTTTCTCGCTTCCCATGCCCAGATCCATGATATTATCTAGATGAGAGCAAATAAAAAACAGATAACATGAGCAAATCATCCACAGACATGAATACGAAATGCAATCAGTTGGGAGGATAATCCTCTAAAAGTGATAATGTGGCACAAAAAGTATAGAAAATTCACTTTGTCAAGCTGTATGAACTTGAAGTGACAGTCCTCGGTGTGTCCGAAATTCAGCTTTTCTGCATATCTCTGCAACAGTGTGCCAACAACAGGAGATCAAAAATAAAAGAAGTCCAATAAGAGTTCATAAAGAAATGTGAGCGCTGTCAGACCTGTAAGTTAAGTGAGTGACTGCTGCATGTGAGACAGTGGTGTGTGTGTCTCTCTCTCTCAGATCCCACAAGCTCTCATAAATCAAGACCTAAACACCCCCTTTGATCCAGTCATTGTGTCCCTCAGGAGGACAGCCAAACTGAATGGCAAGATCTGATTTCTTTACAGCGGGGAGGATTATGAGGCAGACGCCACATCTATCACGCTCAAGGATTCAAAACACATTTGCAGCAAAGAACATCTGCACATAATGGGGGTAAAAAATTTTTAAGTGTTTCCGATCCAATCTCCGCATTAGTGAGCTTAACAACATTTTTCATAAATTTCCTTGATAATTTTAATTGTACAGAATCTTCACGCTGAATATGCACACTTACTTACACACACACACACACACACACACACTTGCATTTAACTTATTCCAAAGATGCCATAAAAACCATCAAATGCAGATGTGCTTAATGGAGGTACATTTATGCTCTCTGAAGGCTTAATGTGAGACGTTTGAAAAGAATTCTTTCTTTTCTTAACAGAAGTTAAAATAGACGTCTCTTTTCATTTGCAGGAAATCATGCACAGGGGTGCTTATATACTCACTCCCAGTAATTACAGCCTGCTGGAATTTGGCTAAAGGCAAAATCATAATGAAACAAACAAAGCAAAATTACGTATGTTGCACAAACATGAGCTACATAGGAACAATCACACTTGTAGCATAATTTCTTTTTTTTTTTCTTTTTTGGGGCATGACATTTAGAAAAAAAAAAGCCTGAGTCGATAGTAATTCATTTTACTCTTTTAGTCTTTTGGGGGTAATTTGAGCCAGTGGGATATTTAAACAGGATGAGGGGCATGAAATTAAGTCACCACTCTTTTCTTATAGGTCAGTGTTGAAGAGCACAGCAGCACACACCTGCTCCACCTGTAAAATCACAGCATGGTGCTTTAAAAGAATCTATTATTGTTATTTGCCTCAAAAATGGCACAGGTAAAAAAAATTATGTATTTATAAATTTTAGACATTATAATGTTAATTTCACCCAGATCAGACATAATTAAAACACCTGTACGCTGCAATATCCTTTTTTTCTCTGTTCTGTTTCATTTCATTTGTTTAAATATATCCTGTGAGAGGTTACCTACAAAATACAATACATTTTATTGCCGTGTTTATAGAAAAATATAATATGTCAAGAACTTCAAGTGTTTTTTTTTTTTAATTCACTTAGAAAAAAAACGAAGGGTGCCATTTATAAGAACTGGCGCTCAGGTAATTAATTAACGCACATTTCTCAGGTAAATAAATGGAACATATTTCGGGTTAAATTCAAACTGAGGCGTTGTTTTAATTCGTGAACAAAAATATTTTAACATAAAAATGATTCGTGAAGAAAGTTCGACAGTGTAAATATAAATTTGGCCACTTATCGTCTTCTTTTTAAAGATTTTAGTATATTTCGTGCAGCGTTGACCCATCACCTCAGAAGGTGAGCCTGGACAATTAGGGACTGATTTAATGCCATAAACACTGAGCCGAAGTCATCTTTTTGTGGGCAGGCATGTGAATTAATCTGAAATATACGTTAAAACCTGGACCACATCCAATAAATCAATCATATATCTCCGGCCTCGCAATTTCAGTGAATATACGACGGTTCAGGGGCCTGGCGTGTAAATATGTCTCATATAAGAGCAAAATGAGACACACACGCCTACTAAAATCCAATCTGTGACATGTTAATAGAGTTGTGAATGAAAGTCATTGTTTAAAGTAGTTGACTCATCTCTGCGGTGGATATTAGATTAATAAATCAGTGGCATTTGTAGTAATTGGAAACATTTTCTCATAATCTTCAGATTTCAGTTTCAAATCAAGAGCCGATTGCGTTTTTAGTGGACTTTGCGTAAAACAGCATTTTTCCACAGCCGTGCACGACACGTTTCCTCTAACACGCGTCAGCTTTAGGTAATTATAAACTATTTAAATGCGGTATATTTACTTGAATATCAATATCGTAGCTGATGGTTTTTAAAAAGAAAAACTTTTGACATTAGTCCAGTCGCCTTTTTTCAGGTTGCGTTTGAGATCCTCTCATTTCGGCTACGGACAAGAGAGAAGAGAAAAGGGAACAAAGAAAAATCACATGTCCGAACTAAAAGTCAATCATTTAATAAAGGTGTATATAATTCACAGCGGGCAGTGTTACACCTGACCCCGAAAAAGTATCGAGTACGGGAATGTGTCTTTGTGCGCAACAGCCAGAGCGCAAACAGGTGCTCCAAGCCCCAAAGACAACTGTTGCCTTTTCGCGCACATCGCACTTTGAACCACTTAAACATGAAAAAGTAGATTAAAAATCTTACCTGTGTTCATCTGTGAATAGTGGTTAATAGATTCCGTGTTGGTGAAAATATTCATAGACGTCGGGATGTCCTCTTCTGGGTAGAGACTGTCAGGGATCGTGTTTATTAAACTGCTCATGGTAAGAGGGAGCTTCTCCGCTAGTTTCCCTGTCATAGCAGTTATATTCAGTCCGACATTTATAAAGGACAACGCGGCGCAGGTATCCAAGTAGTTACACACATCAACACAAAAAAGAAAAATTCAGCGGGTGTTCTCAAAGTGGAAAACACAGGTGTGGATCTGGAAAAAAAAAGAAGAGGTGAGGAGAGGAGCAGGGATGGATGGATGGATCCTGTTGCTGGTGTATCCAAGTATCCCGCGGAGGACGGACAGACGAGCACGCAGCGCCGGTTATCTCCTCCTGTGTGGTGGTGATCACACACACAGGCTATTGTTGTTATTAATCTGATCACTGTGGAAGCTGATGGGCTGCTGCTTGTGGGGGAATTTGAAGTCTGTGAATCAATGGTAGGAGGAGGTGGTGGTGTTGGTTGCACAAGAGCGGCTCTACTTGCTCTATTGGAGCTTGGATAGGGGACTCCAGTTTGCCTGTATTAAATAGGGGGATGGAACATTTGCGTGACGTAGATGACCATATATGGACAGAGCAGCTCAGCGCCAGGCTCTCCGCGCGTCAGTCGGTGGAAACTACAGTGGAGGCAAAAGGCTCCGACAGATAGAAAGATAGATAGAAAAGATAGAAAAGTTGACAAAAATCTGCGTGTCACCTCCAGCCGAGTCCTTCTTCGGGATGAGTCGGCGCTTCTCCTGTGATCCTGTCCTGGTGGAAAATCTTCTATTTGTTATTGTCAGACATTATGATATCCATCGTGGACTATCAGGCACACTAAGGAGCTATTTTTGCAGCTGTGTGTGAGAAAGAAAGAGTGTGTTATGGCTACTGTAACTTAAGTCTGCAAAGCAAACATATTTTATGAGGTATTTTTCGTTGGATTTACTTTAAAACTACTTTTTGTCCCAATTAAGCTCACAAAAATTATTTTAAGTACTTTAGTGATATCCTGTATTGCAGAAACCCCGTTTTCATGCAGCAACACTCATACAAAGACTGCAACTGACGGGGTTAATCGCTTGTAAATATTGCATGCGCTCTTGTAAATCCACCAGGCTTGCTTTGACTTGGAGCCCAAGTGACCGCTGAAGTGGAAGCTCCAAATAAGGCGAGTGTCCGGCCCCGCCCCCTGCGTGTCTGTATTTGGACATGTGAGTTCCGGGTGAAGTAGTAGTGGAAAAGTGATCAGGAAGCCACAGACGCTCAAAGAGATGTCAGTGGACAAAGCAGCGTCATGGCTCGTTTTTTTTTTCACCAATTTACCAACTTGTTAAAAAAAAAGTACCTACACTAGTTATAATAATGTTTAAAAATAACCCCTTTATGTTTGTTACCAAAAAAGATGACAATAAGGTCATTCACTCATTTCACATGTATCTCTATCATATCATAGTTATAAGCTTTTTCACTCAGAAATAAAAGACTAGTTCACCCCCAAATCAAAAATACAGATTTTTCCTCTTGCCTGCACTGGTAATTATCCATATAGGTAATTTTCATGAGTGGCTGAGTTTTGGAGATATCAGCCGAGATGTCTGCCTTCTCTCCTTTATGAAAAACATTAAGTTGTTCCCCCTAAATAAATTATTTTAAAATAAATTAAGTAGTTGAAAATATATATTTAACAGAGGCTGAATCCACCTTAGAAATAATTCACACATAAACACAACATTGTCTTGCTGCATACATCACTTTCCTGTCATAATGTGAAAACAGGCGCAAACACTTCATCAGAGGTTAGTTAATGATGGTACTGAATAAATGATATTTGTGCAGATTGTACATGTAAATTAAAGCAAATCAAGAAAGAGTCTTAGCGATGGTGAACCAAAGTGTTCACTGAGAAAAACATAAAACACCTGGTTTTAGAATGGAGTTTGGTTTAACAGGAGCAGAGGTAATTTTAAATATTAGTATAAATAAATTGAGCTGACCGTCCCTCTGATAATGAACCTTGTAAACAGCATAAAGTAATGTAGGAAGTGGAGTTAAAACAAACCTGTTTTCTCTCAGCTCATGGTAAAAGGTCACACAATAAGCACAAACAGCTATCAAGAGAGGCAGCGGTTCCACCCACCCCCTCTCTGCAGTCCACGTGGATAAGTCCAGGGCTGAATTTCACCCCTGTCCCCCACTAAAATACAACAAGATCTGTGCCCTTGAATCCAGCAGTTTCATGTAGGAGCTATTTTGTTTCTACCGAACTCCACCTGTATCACCATGCTAGGTGGCTAAGTGATGCACCACAGCATCACAGCTCAGCCGGGGAGGACGCCGTTAAAGTTTATATGGCACACTGTCATGAGCATGAGCCTCTCATCCATGAGGAGATTCATGGTTCATTCTGCACGGTGATATGGTTGGTGGGTGTAGTCTGGTAAAAAAGAACGTAGTCCCTACATGAAACTGCTCACAACAAGGTCTGAGAATTATTTTGAGTAACTGGGTCATGATTTCTAGACAGAGACATTGCTGATGAGTTCTTGAAACATATTTCTTTGGCGCTTTGAGCACCACAAACCGAGTGCCATCTAGATCCATTATATTCAAGAGAAGGCAGACATCTCTACAGCTGGTGTCTCTAAAACTCTGCAGCTCACACCAAAACTATGGAGATGGATAAACAACACAACAGGCCAGAGGTAAAAATATGTATTTTTGATTTAGAGTTGAACTGTCTCTTTAATAGTTTAGTGTATATATGCTTAGTTTTGGTGTAAACGTCATCTTTTCTGCTGCAGCTGCAACAATATGAAACACACTGCAGGCCTTTGCAAAATATTTCACAGAAAATATTGAATGAAATGTCAGTGCCTGAATATTCAGACCTGAGAAATTAATAGTACCTCAATGAACCAGAAGTGTAAACAGAGTGTGTGGGAGAATTAGTCTGAATCATGCTCTGTGTTTAGGGGGCTTACACAAACAGAGCAGCCAGTGATCTTGTGTGTGTCTCATTACCACAGGCAAGTCCTCCATGTGTGTTTATGTGTGCATGTTTTCTGAGCAGCAGTCGTACCGGCGGGCGCAGCTGAGGAGCGCTCTCAGGGTGTCTTCATCCCGGTCCTGTCGTACCTTCAATCAGCAAAATAGACAACAGTGATCCTGATGGACGTGATTCAAAATTTATTCTCGTGTCCAACCAAAGATAGATATCCAGAACTGACTTCATCATCTGCTTCATACTGACTCACTCTGTAAACTTCACTTTTTGTACATTGGTCCAGGTCAAAAGGCAGCACGAGTCAAAACTGTAAGTTGTTTTTGAGCTGTTTACAGAGTTGAAGCTAAAAGTTGTCCATCTGCGTATCTATTGGCCTCATTTAAACACTGATTTGGTGACTATATTATTTTTTGTCCTTGCTTTTAGATTGTGAAACAGTGGCTGGTTGAAATTCAGTTGTGCTCATGTTAAGAGGCAGTATCTGTTTGTGATATACATTCAGGTAAAAGGGCAAACATACTTTGGACACAACAGAGCTGGACAGATTCTTAAAAGTTTGATTTCTATCAAGTGAACTGCTCCCAAAACACAAGAACGTGTTAAAATGGTGAAATACCTTCTGAACTCACACTCTTATTGTGTAGCTGGGTGATATGGCTTACACTTGTAAATAATATCTTGATATTTTTAGGCTATATCATGGTATACAATATACAACTTGATATATACATCTATCCTCTAAAATAACGTACTGTATTCTTAAATTTTCTTTCTTCTTCTTAAATGATGATTGGATATGATGTACTACTTTAGATTAAACTTACAGATCATTAAGTAAAGCTGGACATCCACAAAATCAAATCACAATACCTAGTCTCATATCATATCAAAATATTATTGATATATTGCCCAGCCTGACTTAATTGTATACCATTACATAATTAAACAAATTGAGGAATGTATTAAATGTACTGAGTTTGCACTTAATAATAGGAAAGCCTGAGAGCAAAATGAAATGCAGAACAACGCTATGACCTATGTGTTCATGAATGACACAGTTTAAAAATAAAGACTATAATAAGCTTATTAAAGGTCATGTTTATTGACGGGTTATTGTGACACGATTGTGTCATACTGCCTGTTGTTCCTGTTTTTTTTTTTTGTTTTGTCCATCCCATGTAGTTGCACAGGTTGATCAATGCAGTAGGAAAAACCATGGAAAAAGGGTGCCCAACTGTCATGTTTATGAATGCAAAGCAATGAGAGAGTTCCCTCAGGTGAGGCTGAGGACTTACTGTACTACAGTGTCTGTCCTCAGGGGAGGCGTTTGTGTGGCTCTGTGGTTGGAAAGTTGGCCAGCCCGGCTGGAACACCTACCTGTTGCAGGCTTATTTCCTCGACTGTGAACTGGGTCACGTGGGGCAGGCCTGCGGTGTTTGTTGATGGCTCGCGGCGTTAGATCTCTTTGACTGCAGCGTCCTGGCTCCTTTGCATATGGGGATTCCATGGAAGCACAGACTCTTTGTACGGCACAGTGGAAAACTAACCAGGCACTGTGGATATATAGTCAAATTAGTTTTGTTTTTCCAAGCTTCATGGGGAAGACTGAAATTGTTGTTCCTTGCTGTTACTTAAAGAGCCGGAAAGATAAAATGTTGGCAGTAATATCAACAGTAACATCCTTTATTTTACAGTTTACATTACTTTTTAAAACAAATGCCTTTATTGTTTCCATGACTGTGTATACTGAAGTATTTTATAATTAGGCTGACCATCCAATTTTGGATTATACAGTCATGAATCTGCTATACAAGCGTTGTGGTCACACATAATCACATCATCCATGAGGGTATGTTTATTTAGTTTCCTATTAAAGGGATAGTTTGAATTATTTAAACTGGGGTTGTATGAGGTATTTAATCATAGTCAGTGTATTACCCTACAGTGAATAGTGGTCAACATGCCCCCAGTTTGTAGAAGCAGCAGCTGGAGTACTGTTGTAGCATATTTTGGACACTTGAACACACAATATATACATTCTAGGAATTTCTCACATTAAAACAATAATAAAAGACGTCATATAGTAATGTGTGATCATGGGACTTGTTATCTTCACTGTTAAACAACGACCATAGCAGATGAAAATCGATCTGAAAGGCAGAGTTTTGTTCAAGTTGCCTTCAACTTCCTTCATCACTCTCTGAAGTA
Organism: Lutjanus argentimaculatus; assembly: GCA_034769285.1. Classification (NCBI taxonomy): domain Eukaryota; kingdom Metazoa; phylum Chordata; class Actinopteri; order Lutjaniformes; family Lutjanidae; genus Lutjanus; species Lutjanus argentimaculatus. Next base: position 17,579,064 of record JAWZSL010000017.1, read on the forward strand.
TAATATGTCTAGTGTTTTTATACATTTTAACATAGAAATGTTACATATTATAGCTTAAAAAAAATCCATCTAAAAAAAAATCTATGTCAGTTTAAGTGTACGCTATATTTTGAATATTTTCACTGCTTTACCCTGCCGTCAGACAGCCTTTTCCACCTGAAAACACTGTCATATAAGCCAAATATCACACTCTCCAAAGTCACCAGACTCCTTTGGCAAAAACAGTAATTTTACCTCAGCTAACCTCTACCGCTGCCTCGATAACTTAGTTTGTTTGTGTCACTGTGTGACTTTGGTGAATCTAAACTAACACTTCTCAGAGTCCTTCCCAGAGACTGGGTTGTGGCCCACAGGTGGGTCACCAGAGATTTTATTTGGGTCGCCAAATAAATAAAAGAACATAGCAGAAATTCTGTAAATTTAAGTTTTATATCTGCAGTAAACCTTTTATCAGGCGTTTAAAATGTGTATATTGTTTTACTGATGAGAAGGAAAAAATGCACTTATTTTATCTCTTTGATTAAGTGGGTTTAAATATTCTAGATTGTTTTCCTGATGACAGGAAATAAAAACATATACTGATAACTCAGCCTAAATGCATTTATTTCTCATTTGTAGTATTGTATTAGTAATCGGATAGGAATGGTTTGTCATTTTTAAAAAGTGGGTCCCCCAGAAAATCAGTTTGGGAAACACTACTTTAAGTTAAAATGACCAGATTTGCTTAAGAGGTCTGGTTGCTTTGGACAGAGTGATATAACTGCGGTTTCCTGCTGCAAAAAGGTTGTCTGATGGCAAGATAAAGTGGTGAAAATATTCTAAATATAGTGTACACTTAAACTGGTACTGATTTTTTTTAGGTGGCTGAAATACGTTTTGCTGCTGACACTGTCCATACCGATACTACTGCTGATTCTCCAAAGTGGGAGTATGCCAACCGTCATCTTCTGTAGATAATACACTGATTATGATAAGTACCTCATACAGCCCCACTTCAAAGAATCTGAACTATGCCTTTAAGCTTGTACCAGGTCACTATTATCTTTTTTTGTATGTGCAGAGTTCCACTTTTCATATTTTATAGGAGAGATAGAAACATTTAAGAAACAAGGCCAGCACAGATACTTAAGAAAAAAATAAACCTTTCATAGGTCAAAGGATTGTAGGGAAGTGTTACATAGAGCTTAAAAATAAGGATATTCATGTGAATTTTCTTCAGAGGCAGGATTCAAATCTCCAGGTGGACTAAACCGCAGTGAATCTCTGCAGTCAGATTTGCAGAACAATACCAGCCTGTTGAGGTCAATCACACAGAAAATAAATGCTGCAAAGTGGTCAGGAGAGCATACTGTTGACATGCATTGAACAGATGTCACACTCAAATCCATTTCACCACAGAGTGATGAACTGCAGAAATTCTCCAGTGTAATAAATCTCCTGCACTTCTTCTTCTTCTTCAGCAGCAGCGCAGCGTGGAGACTCAAGTCATCGTATGCATATTAGATCACTTAGTGCCGGTTAGGCAATTGAATTGATTATACAAATTCCTTTTAATTAATGTAAGTTTGAATAAATTAAGAAAATATTAAATGCCTTTCCCATATCATCAGGGGATGTGAGAAGTTATTTTTTTCAGAGAAGGCAATATACTGTGCCCCGTTGAACTACAGCTGTCAGTTTTTCTTAATCAGAATATTTCAACTCTCCTGACATTTGGAGTAAAAATAAACACATTCAAGGAAGCTGAGTGGCAAAACCCAGCTGTTTTGGCAGGATATCTCCAAGATATAAAGGAGAAAAAAAAAAATGCATAGTGTATTTGGAAGTACAAATCTTGGCATTTCAATGGTGTACTGATGGATTCAAGTAGGTGGTTTTTTGGAAGAATGCTCTCCCACTTGGCATGCTTCACAATGAGTGTGGAATTATACTCCACTTGCCAATTGTTAAAAATGTGATTTCATAAGTCAAATAAGATGGGTAAATCAAGGTCAAGAGCGATATTCCAGCCGACGGATACTTAACATTTGTTCAAAAGCAGTGGACTGTCTGTCTAACTGTGTGCTCATCTGCATTGTTTTGGTTGTTTTGTTTGTGGACGCGGCTGCTTTGACTGCTAAGACGGGGAAGCAAACAAAGCAGATGCAGGACAATCTGATCAATGATCTCCCAGAGTTCATTGAGAGGGCACATAGGGGTTTACCAAGGCTGGCTTAACCACCAAAGGAACAAAAACCTCCATTACCTACTCCTGCCTAGCCCACTGATGAGACACCAAATTAGGGTCAATGAAACCACCAACTAAAGATTGATCATCAGAACATCAAAGTCCCTCATGTAAATCCAGCCTTTTTCAGACATCTGGGGTATTGATACAAACCCCTCCCAGAGGAGAGTTGCTGGTTAGAAACCAATATTCCTCATGGGGGGTACTCTGACCCACCCTCTACAAAGAAAGACCCGTGAAGTCTGAAAAGTATCTCCTCGTGAAAGGGTTGAAAAGTTTATCCACACCGTCCTCTGCAGACCTGCCAGGTGGGGCCTCTTATGCAACTGTCCAAAGTTCAAGATGGGTTCATCGTCCCAAAGTTACATTCAAGGACACATCAACGCGTGTTAGAGCTGCTTTCACTTCACAAAAAATCAATCAAGGACCTGAAAGCAGCTCAATGTTTCCAGCTGAGGTGAGAGTGGTCAATGGAAATATGATAAACAATTACCCAAACAGCAAGTTCCCTTCACCAGCACACCACATGCCCCGCAGCCCCTCCCCCCTGCCCTGTCACTCTGTAGAGTATTTTGGTTCAAGTTCCACTGCGGCATCCGGCTGTGTTGCGGTCTCGGTTTCACCTCCCACTTCCTTTTTTTGGCCCTGACGTGTTTCCGCCCTTGAATTAGAATCAACTCTTTCCACACTGAGTTGTGATATCAGGCCGTCTTCCTTCTCTTGCCGACAGCGTTCGGAAACTAATAAGAAATCCCCAGTGAGGTCAAAATCTATCTCCTAAATCCTGCGCTCCGGACCACGTGACAAGAGATACAGGGCAACATCAAAACCCGGCGGCTGGGGTAACACAAAGAGGAAATCTCCTTCTAACTCAACAATAAGATAAGAAGCAAAGAGGGCTGACCTGTTGCAAGCTTTGAAGAATTGATGCTGTTTAATTCAATGAAAGTGGGGAAACACCTTATATTCTGATATTTAGTGACAGATTCTTCTTCCAGGCATCTAAGCAGCTTCAGTCTTTGTAGTTTTGGGTGAGAAACTGCAGAGTGGCCACGGGGTCCCCCAGATTAAACCTCGTAACGAAGGCCTTAAGATCCCATTTACCTGTTAGAGCAGGGTGACACACAAAGACAGAAATTTATTAGTATTAATAGATATTTAGAGGCAGAATGAACAAACTGCATGCTGTCATTAAGATTTGCTCTCTTTAAAGGTATACAGGTCTGTCTTATAGGTATACATATATGTATATGTGTCTTAATTTTCTATTTTTTATCTACATATACATTTTATTTTTATGTACATTGTTTACAAAACCCAGGAACAACAGATGAAAATGAGCACCGTGCTCTATCTGGTGCACTACAATAACTATACAATATCCTTGTTCCAAAAAAAACAAAAAATTAAATGAAAATGAAAGTGATAGTACAGATTTTTTAAAGTGAGGTTGTATGAGGTACTTATCTGTAGTCAGCGCATTATTGTCTACAGTAGATGTCCGTCAGCATGCCCCGAGTTTGGAGAAGCAGCAGGAGTACCAGTAGAGGAAGCTAAGCAATGAACAGCTGAGGACAGAGTCAGCAGCAAAACATATTTTAGCCACCTGAAAAGGTCCTACTGCTGTAAAATATTAACAGCAGTCTAAGTGTGCACTATGTTTAGAATGTTTTCACCATTTGACCTTGTGGTCAAGCAGCCTTTTCTGACAGGAAACCACTATTACCTCAGCCAAATATCGCTGACTCTAAAGCCACCAAAATAGTCATTTTACCTCGCAGAAAACAGGAGCTGGTGGTCTACTGCTGCCTCGATTGGTTAGTTTGTTTGTATTATTGTGTGTCTTTGGTATTTTAAAGGTTTAGGTACACAATAACACACTAAAAACTGACCGGCCAATTTAGGCAGCAATGGACCAGCAGCTGCTGTGTTCGGTGAGTTAAATTTACTGTTTTTGCCAAGGGAGTCTGGTAGCTTTGGAGAAAGCCATATAATGGCTTATATATCTGTGGTTGCCCATCAGAAAAGGCTGTCTAACAGTGGTACACTTTAGGACTGGGAAAAATATTGACATTGTGATATAAGACTAGATATTAGATTTTCAATATCATTATACTGTGATATGGTTTAAAGCTACTACAAGGAGTTTTTAATGTTATGAAACAGTCTTTGTTTTTTTCCTGATGCCTCTATATGACCTACGTAAGATAACAAGACCATTAGTGAGAAGATTCTTTACAGTTATTCTTAATATCTGCCACAGGTTGGATTCTCTGTGAAATCAGATGAAACAAGCCTGTGTTCCCAGGCAGAGTTACAGTGAGTACTATGTTAGCCAGTTAAAAAGAATCAGGAGGAAATTTTTATTTAGATAATTTTATTTTTTTACATTATATTTTGTAGTTACTATGCTGGAAACACTACTGCTTTTGTCCACAGGGGTCTCCAAAATCAACAAAATATTTAAGTTCCTTGTAGTAGCTTTAAGTGTTTCTGAACTTACCAAACTGTTCTGGCGGTTCTATTATTTACCTTTACTCACTTATTCATTACATCCACAATCCTCAAAAATCTCAATGTATTAATATTTTGTCAAAGCACCAGTACTTATTCCTACAATACTGTGGCAATATTGGGGTATGTGCTTAAAAATATAGGGATATTTGATTGACTGTTGGGTAGTTTAATCTACAGCAATGCAACATATTCAATGCGGTCATCATATGTGTGCACTATTTGAGAATTTACAGTATGTTATTTTAGTGAAAATGTGTATATTTATCATGGCGTAGCTAAAAATATTGAGATATTATTTATAAATCACATCACCCAGCCTTAGTGCACTTACATTGGTAATTATTTTTTAGGTGGCTAAAATACATTTTTCTACTGGCCCTGTCCACAGCAGTACATTGCTTAACTTCCCACATCAGGACTCCTGCTGCTCCCTGAAATCGGGGGCGTGCTAACTGCCATCTAGTGTAGGTAATACACTGACTACTGATAAGTATCTCATACGACCCCGCTTCAAATAATCTGAACTGCCCCTTTAAACCCAGGTTTGTTTTCAGTCTGATGCAGTTTTGTAGAAAAATGAACACAGAGCAGTTAAACCTCACAAGTTTATTAGACAACATGTTTCTACCCTAACAATATCTCTGGTAATCTCTGGTGCATTACACGAGTATTTCACATGACCGCTCGGTCCATGTTTAAAGGATCTGAGGCCTAACTGAGCAGCACATGGCTCTGGGATGTGAGTCACTGAGAACAGCACTGCTGAAAATAAAACATGTTGCTGTAATGATGGAGGTGGGAACGCAAGGACGTATTGGCAAGAAGATATGATTCAATCGCCTGGACTGTTTTTTTTTCTTCCCTCCCCTTTTAAACAAACACCAGACGGCCATCCGGCTGGTATGACAATATCACTTCTTAGATTTTGACAACCGCTGATTCCCTGCAGCTTCCCCTCCCTTTTACAAAAAAACAAAAAAAAAAAGACAAATTCACAATAATCATTCCAAGGCAACAAAACCCTGCATGCTTTAAACTTGCAAACTTCAACAGATTCTAGAGAGAATGAGTGAATGTTTGGGTGTACATAAGACAATGCCGTGCTCCGTAATCCAGGGAATCACTGACATTCTGGTATTTCCGTATGTGGAGTAATTACATTAACAGATGCTCAAGAATAGGGTAGGAAAGTTAATCTTTTGAAAAGAAAGCCAACTATTGAAATGGTCCAAATCTGTAGAGAGAATGGTCTCACAGTGAGGGTTCAAGTCTGACTCTGCCTGGATAGAAACATTACTGCTTTTCACCACTGGCTGCAGCTGCTTTACAGGCCTGCGATGTGGCTGTTTTCACCATCAGGGAGCCACATTTTGTATCCTCGGTCATTGTGGAGGAGATCTGGGATAAGAAATACACTTTGCTGCTGCCACGCACATCAAGTGTACTCACATCCCAACAATGCAGAAACAAATCATAAGGATTCCTTTTATTTCACAAAAATGTATTACTGAAGGCTGTGATTTTTCAGGATTTTTACAAAATATATTATTGTATTTAACTCTTATTAAATATTAAAGGGTAATGCTGGTATTTATAAACCTGGGGTGTATTTACAGGGGACTATTTTCAGGTTGGGAGTAATTTAGACTGAAGATCTGGAGAAACAGAAACCACTTTTGATTGTCTGTTATTGATAATGCTAAACATCAACATACCCTGAGGAGTTTTCGAGAGGAATATTTTGTACTTTTACTTAAGTATTTCTTAACACCAGTAGTTTTTTTTGGCCTTTTTGCTTTTATTGAGACAGGACAGGTGAATATATGACAGGAAACGTGGGAGAGAGTGGGGGGAAGACATGCCGCAAGTTAGTTATTGGGGCGCACCGCATGAGTAGTTTTAATTTAGTTGAGCAATATTTCAGTAATGTAACCAATTTTCTGTTCTCTTTTCATCACTTTAAAAAGTTTTGAATTAGTCCAGTAGATTGCATCAGCTGGCAGTCGCGAAACAGGCTGCAAAGTAATCCTCTGGGACACTTGTGCATGTCAAAGTATGTCCGCTAAAAGTCCTTGCTCTTGCCACTGACAGGCTCAGATGTTAATGTATAACAAGGAATGAATAACAATGAATGAACAATGAATGAACAAGGAACATAAGCCCTCTCCAAAGCCACCAGACTCCTTTGACAAAAACAGTAATTCTACCTTTCAGAACACAGCTGGTCTACAGCTGTCTCGACCGGTTTGATTGTTTGTGTTACTGTGTGACTTTGGTGTTTGATATTCGACCACTTCTGTGAATACACATCCCACTTTGGTACCTCTCTATGAATCATGTTGTCTTCCACTAGTGATTGTTCTGTCCTTAGGAAATGTTCTGCCTTGTACATTTGGTGTTTCATCCTCAAGTTAAACAAACAGAAATGCCTCTAATAGTTAGTACATATGACGGCAGTACTAATCCATTGGGGGTACATGTGTTGTATATTTTTGTATTTTTGGTAACCTTTTGTACTGTACATATTGACCTATATATCCATATTTATAGATGTCTGTGGATTATAGATCTATGCTTTTTTAAGAGAGTTTATTTATTATAGATCTATATGTTTTGTCTCAATATACCTTTTGATCATATTATTTTGACATTTTTTATTTACTTATTTTTTTAAGATTGGTATTTTCCTGATTGCTGTGTTTATGTGTCACGTGGTGGAAGTATGATGAATTATGGGTATTTAAGATGGAAACCATCTGCACATTCTAGAAGCAATATGAGGAAGAGCCTGGAGCTTGAAACCTCAAGCAAATGAATACTTTCAACATGAGCTCTTTGTCGTGTGATCTCTCCGTCTCAGTCTCAGTTCAAGTATTACTTGTGATCCAGCACCCATCCCATGGGGTTTATCGATGTGCGTGACTTTTTTCAGGACTTTGGTGTTTTAACACATTAGTTTGGACCCTTTCAAACACTGAAGTCACACAATGACAATCAGTCTGTCAGTGGCAAAAAACAGCACTTTTAGTGGACGTACTTTGATGGGGGCAAGGATTACACTGCAGCCACTGCAGCTTGTTTCCAAATCTTTTTGTACCTATTAGTCATTTAGACCCTAATATGTAAAAATAGGGCCATGGTTTGAAAAAGAAATGATATTACCCTTATAAGCGAGTGTTTATTTGCATGTGTTCAAATTGTAAAGTTTTACATAAAATTCTGTATTACAAAATTATTACTCAACTATTTTTGGACTCTTCCAGATCCTCCCTACATGTTTAGCTTATGAGACTGACACCTCTGTGTGTCCAGGATTTGCCATGAGGTAAGGTCAGGTTCTGAGCTCAGCTGGGGAGGAAGATGAATAATAACTGGAAGATGAACAGATGAGTACCTGAATCTTGCCAGGTCTTGTCTGAGTATGAGGCTTGCCTGCAGAAAGAGCTCCAATAATCAAGTGAGGGCAATGGAGTCAGGCGACCTGTCTGTGTGGCAGGGCATGGCCCCGGTGGCCCCTCTGGCCTGTGCTTCCGTGGGAGATAATGCACCGCCTCTGCAGATCCCCAAACTCCCCTGAATGTTCAGAACAAGGTCCCTTGCCCCTTTAGAGGGAGCACTTAGCTGAGGGGTGAGGCAGCTGGGGGACGACGAACTTTACACGGAATATGGGGATAAACTTCACAAGTCATGTGGCAGATTTGACTCTCATGACAGTCATGCATTTAAGGGATAGTTAAGGTTATTTGAAGAGGGGTTGTGTGAGGTACTTATTGACAGTCAGTGCACGCCCCCCGCTTGGAGAAACAGAGAGGTGCAACGGCACAGAAGCACTGAACTACCGTAGACAGGGTCAGCAGCAGGACATATTTTAGCCACTTAAAAAAAGGCCCACCTCAAAAAAAAAAAAAAATCAATATCAACTCAAATCTATGCTATATTTAGAATATTTTCACCGCTTTACCTCTATGTCAGACCAGTGTTAATTTTGCTGTCTAATAATTTTAAATCATGTAATTTAGGCTCTCATGTACATAAGAGCAGGCATGTAAAAAGTATTCGAAACCAGATTTAAACAACAGATTTTTTTAGGTGTTCCTTTGTTTAAAAGGCTAAAATATGTTTTGCTGCTGCCCGTGTCTACAGAGGTCCACACACAGCTGTGCATTACTTAACTTCCATGTTAGGACTCCTGAGGCAGCTGTCAATCACATTTCACCATTAAAAAATGGTTCAAACAGCAAAATTAGATGGTCTCATTTTCACTCAGTTCTCGTGGATGCTTAATGAATAACTTTATATGGATTTTTTACTATTTCAAGGCAAGTTTCCAGATGCTTTAAAACATTTAATAGCTTAATTGCATAGGGCTACTAGCACCAGCTATATGTCAGTTCTAAACTATGGTGGTTCTGTGGTGTCATACAGAAAAAAGGCACTCTGACTCCTACTGTAAATTTAGACAACATAACAGTGAACATAATGCTCCTGGATAAAAAAGTGACTTAATTGTTGGAGTAATGTTTTAGTGGAAATAGTCTGTTGGCAAAATCATGCGCAGTGCAAGTCTATAATATATAATATATCGACATTTGACCAATAAGTATAACCATAGATGAGTTATTTGCCCTCATATCTATGGAAATAATACATAACAAAAAGAAGAGAGCACATTTGAGGAAATGTTGTACACTTTATGTTAATAAGAGGTTAACAGATGTTTCCACCAGGTGTATAAAACATTTAGGTAATGCATTACCTTTGCAATTTAGTTAACTAAATCTACTGCAGATTTACTTGAAGAAAACTAAACCAAAACTAAAACAATTCAGATAACTAAAGTATGACTAAAACTAAATCAGAATTTGCTGTCACAAAACTAACCTTTAAAAACACAGAAGTCCCAAAATTACACAAACAAACTAACCGATCGAGGCAGCGGTAGACCAGAAAGTCCCACACTCGGCGAGGTAAAATTACTGATTTTGCCAATAGTGTCTGGTTGAGTAAGAGAGAGCAACTTTTGGCTTGTATAACAACAGTTTCCCATTAGAAAAGGCTGTCTGATAGCAAGGTAGAGCAGTGAAAATATTCCACTTAAACTGATAAGATTTTTTTAAGTGGCTAAGATGCATTTTGCTGAAGACCCTGTCAATAGCAGTTCATTGCTTAGCTTCCTGCCTTGGCTCTCCTCGCTGCTTCTCAAACTGGGAGCCTGTCGACCAGCATCTACTGTAGGTAACGCTACTGACAATCAATACAACTCTTCAAGTAACCTGAACTATCCCTTAAATAGTCAAACTTTCTCTTTCCCTTTTCACAGAGAGAACCTGCCTTACAGTGGTATTAGGCAACATTTCCTCTAAGAATGTCACACTGAAGATCATTTTATTGTAGACTAACGATCAGACGAAGAGTCAAAAAACCAGGCGCTGCTTGTAAGGCTTTACACACATAATCCTGTCTAAAGCTGTGCAATCATTGGGCGCAATCCAAAATGAGGTGAATTCACAATATCTGGTGCTATCACGCTGGCTGGTACCCTGTAAATGCCTAGACTTACAAGTGACCTTAAAATAGGCTGGTGTCTGTTTGTAGTGCAGAGACGTGTTTCCACCTCTCCCATCTGCCTGCTCATGGAAAGGACAGATAGTGTGGGACCTGAGGGCGATGTTAAAGTCTTCCTGCCTCCCCTTTTGTTTCCACCTTGCGTCTCCGTCTGGGTATGGCAGGAAGATCAGGACTGCTGTGAGGTGACACAGAACTGCTACATTTAGTGGTGTGGGCGGTGTCCCTGTTAAACCTCTTATAGTCTCTCAAAAATACTCAAAACCAAGTGATCCTGTTCATCGCAGTCGAGTGAGAGGAGCCATATCAGAGTAAGAGCCTTACTGAGCTTTAACATATAAAATTCACTGTCATAATAATGCAATCCTAATACCACAAAGGACAATTTATTTGAGGACGTCAGAGGTGAGGGGTCACCCACAGAACAGTCCTGTCTCGCTCAGAGATGCTTCAGCAGGAGCATTACATGTCAAGGGCATAGGTTTATTTCAGCATGAGGAGGGCACGCATATTAAAGGTCCAGTGTGTAAGAATTATTGGCAGAATATGGCAAAAATTGAATATAATATTGATAAGTATGTCTTTATTAGTGTATAATCACCTGAAAATAAGAACCGTTCTGCTTTTGTTACCTTAGAATGAGCTGCTTATCTACAGAGGGAGCAGGTCTTTTTCCATGGAGGCAGCAATTTTGCACTGACACGTTTCTACCGTCGCCCAGAACATACGAGTCAAACACTGGCTCTACATACGGCCACGTCATGACCACCGTAGGTTCTCCTACACATTTGTAAAGGGCGGGTGAGGTGTTTGTGATCCGCAAGCGCTCCACGAGATGCCACTATATCCTACACACTAGTCCTTTCAGCGGGGGTCCTCCCTCAAGAAATTTTGCGTGCCATTTCTAAATTTTCTACATCCTGGTGGATTTTTAAGCATGAATTTGGGCCTTTTGTGCACCACTTTATAGTGGAAATGTCTTAATTTATGCAAAGGTAAACACAAAATTCAGGTGTCAGTTGACAGTTCAAAATATAATGGAATAGTAAGGTTCTCAGGCATTCAGTATAGATGGGTTTCTTGTTTACAAATGTTACAGGACGCACGTGCATTCAGGGAGCAAAACGGCATTGATAGTTGGTCAAACGATTACAGTCAACAGTTGTAATCAGTGCACCTTTTACATAGTTTGTAAATCCTTATTGACTTAATGATAAAAAACATTTCAGAGTTGGATCTGCTTGTTTATCTTTCATATCATATTAATATAGTGTGTAAAATGTTTGCTGACAATAGTTGACTCACAGTACAGTCATCAGGTCTCTGAATGAAATCGGACCACTAAGTTTGGTATTCAAATAAATGTTTAGCTAAAAGGAGCCGAATCTCAAAAACATTATCAGTTGCTGACATGTCCTGTTCATTTTGCTCAGCTTACTTGTTCTGTTGGTTATTGAGCTTGTTTATCCTCTTCTTACTTGACCATATCAGGAGCATGGTCATAACGTTACTGTCAATAAGCCAATTAACTAAAAGGAAAAGATCGTCATGACAAGATTATTTTACGGCCAAAACATATTGTACAAAACATGAGACGTGTGTGACAGCTACACTGGGCCTGAGACACGGGGGAATTGGCTGGCACCGATTACATTACAAAGTAAGTCTGGGCATGTCGATTACATCAGTCAATTAGTTCTCAGTAACAGTGAGAAATTACCAGATTACATATACTCTAAAATTGGAACACTCAGCCAGAAATCCAGAGAGAAAGTGAGAGAACAAACTATTTTCATGTTTACAGGCTACAGGAACAACTCCATCTTCTGCAGTGTCTAGAAGAGAACCCTCGATTTGCAAAACTTCAGCAAGATCATGGTTCAGGCCAGAATAATCACTCTCATGAGATTTGTCATGGGTCTGAGGTTCGCTTCTAGACATGACCGTCCTCCTGCCTGAATATGATTGATATGGGGGAAATACACAAACAAGAGTTTGGTGATGCTGGTGATGTTAACATTCACTAAAATTCAGCTTGAAGTCTTTTTTATCAGTTGCTTCCCCAACGTGAACTTTTTTTGGCTTTTGAAGGGGGCCCTGCCAGAAAAAGTTTTGGGAACCACTGACCTAGAAGCTCATTAGCTGCCAAAACATTCAAAATGAACATGAATGATAACATAGTTTGATTTGAGTTTCTTTCCACACCATAGATATATTATGATGAAGTAGATACAGCATGCAAAGATGGTGCCAATTAAGTCTGCTGACCTTAAGAACTGCTGACCTGGTGCACAAGCCAAAAAAGTTTTCAAGCTTCCTGGTTCACTTGATATGAACTGGATATGGCCCAATGAACATGCACAGCAGTGTTTCCCCCCTTACCCCTGCCTACGAGTTGCCTCTCGGCCCATAGACTTTACATTGTGACGACCTGAAAGACTTTTAAATCACTTTTCTCCACTCTAGGAAAATTTTACAAATATAAAAACTCAAAAAATCAGAATAGAAAGAGTCATAATTGAACTTCTTGGCAGTTTGAGGTGTCTTGTAAACAGTTTTACAGACATCTCTTTTATAATTGTTGCTTATGGGGAAAATGCTTTTTGGGCCACAGGGGAATTTTTTTGCTGCAATATCGCAAGTGCCCACTGGGAAACATTGGTGGCAAGGCTGAGAGGCAATGCTCTGTCTGGGTTTCTATATTAAATCTATTGTTTACACACACACACACAATCTTAAATTTCATCTCCTTACAGTGAGATGAGCTGATTTATCTGATATTAAGATAAGATGTCATTCATGCCAACAAAGGTTTAAAACCAGGTTTCCACGCTTGAAACATTTGCTCATAAGTTTTGGTTTTAAGACTTTTTTGAGAGAAATTGTCTAAATATTGGACCTCTTCCTCCTTTTCCCTTCTGGCTCCTCCATGGTTATCAACTGTGCACAGTTAGTTCTTCTCTCTGTTTTATGGCAGATTGCAAACATTGCTTTTGACGTTGCATGCTGCAACCACCTACTGTGTCACATCTATGAGCCGTATTAGTGGTTCAATCATAATAAAAGTCCTCCGCTACTTTCATGTTTTTATTGGGGGGAGCAAATGCATGTTTTCTAAATATTGATGGGGACGTGTCCCCTGCATCCCTCCTGAAATCTACGCCTATGGAGCAGATGACTGCTGTGCAGGGACCTGGGTCGAGGAACGGTGTCACACTGTTTGGCAGCCGGTCTCAACTCACAGCCGGCTGTCAATATAGCAGCCTACATTGTTACCAAATGCTGTCGCCTCGTCTGGGACTCCATATTTAATCTTGAGGGGATATGTCACGTGTTGTTTGGATTATATTTGGTTATTATTCTTCACCTGTCACAGTGCAGGAAAAAATGTTTTGTATTTGTCCTTCATTTCCCAATGTACTTGATAAATGACCCAAACAATTAATCAGATATCATAATAGTTGCTGATTACTTTTCTGATGATTAAGTAATTGATTAATCAACTAACCCTTTCAGCTCCTACTGGAACTAATTGTTATTTTCATAATAGAATAATATGTGATTATTTTCTTGATTAATTGATTAACCATTTGGTCTGAAAACTGGGAGAAAACAGTGAAAATGCCCATCACAATTTCCTACTGTCCAACACCATTAAAGTCCCTCGTTCCAGGGGTAATTAATTGTTAATTTCAGCAGTGAATTCTGACAATATTATGCAGCTATTTATGGATGAGGAGAGTTGAGGAAAAATCTAGAAACTTTTACACTTCTACCCCAAACATGATAAGCGTCTAAAGGGAGAAAAAAAAAAAAAAAAAAAAAAAAACCACAACCAGCCAAAATTCAAAACGTCAAAGTGTTCCTTTAAGGCAGCCGACTCCTGGCTGAAACTCAGGCCTGCTGTAGCAACCAAATCCTGGCTCTCTTGACTCCACGCAGCTCTGATTAATGGTAGAGGCTGTGGGTGGGTGGTAGACATGGATCTGCCCATTACCACACTGCAACATTGCAAATGGCTTCAATTACTGTGGAGTGTGCTGAGCTGGCAGTAGGGGCTCTGGGAGGCAAGATGAGCAACGTGCACCATCCAGCAGCTAACTCCACTGTGATCCATTCATTCACACAACATGATCGTCACGTACAGCCTCTCCCCTATAATTTACCACGAAAAAATGGAGGGAAAAATGACAAGAACTGATCAATTTTTAATTTTCAACTTTTACTATATTTACTGTACTAAATAATTAAATGATCATGATATGTTATCAGAGATTACAGAAACTTGAAACACTGACTTCTCTGACAACAATGCTACAGCCAGCATGTTCTCCTTTTCTGTTCTTTTCTCCAATTCGGTCCAGTATGACTGTTTTTGTTTGCCTGTTTCACGTCAATTAGAATTCAAATTAATGCTGAATTTTCACCAAATGGGTAAGTGTCTGTATATGAGTTGCAAGAAATCATTAATAGTCTTTCAGAAGGAGTAGATGTTTATAACGGTTAAGTCAAACAATATGTTTATGGAGTCTGGCAGTCAGTGAGACAGACAGTCACTGAACTCAAAACTCCAAAGTGTGTATTTTCAGAGCAGTGGGCTTTTACTTTCAGGCATAACAGGCTTAGCTTTACTTTGACAGACAGTTGATAGTTATAAACAGCTGGTCAACTCATGTCACTTGTTAGGGTCAAAATATAAATGTTGCACTTGTTTAGCATTAGTGTCTCTGCATCCTGCAGACAACCTGCCTGAGCTTTGAGTCAAGGATGGATGGGGCGGAAGGAGACAACTCGCTTCAATCATAGACTCACCTGGATCCTCAGTGCCATGCCATGTTACCAGTCTATATACTGCATGTGTGAGTGTGGGCGTGTGTGCAGATGTGTATGAGTGTGTCTGTGTGTGTGGGTGTGGGTGTGGGTGGGTGTGGGTGTGTGTGTGTGGGGTGGGGGGGTGGGGGGGGGGGTTCGATATGTGGGGATGGGAGGGATGGGATTTCGCTTTTTATTGTTGTATGTTTTGTCATTTTCATTTTTCTTTCTGTTTTTTCTTGTAAAGCACTTTGGGTTGCATTTTAAGATGTATGAAAAGTGCTATATAAATAAAGTTTGATTGATTGATTGATTGATAGACTGTATAGGTTATAAAATGGGGATTAAACCTATTTAAAGGGAAAATCTGCAATACCTTTACTGTAATAAATCAAAAAAAGACCACTTGACCACATGACCCACTTTGAAATTTTGATTTTGGGCCAGAATACCTGTTTTGTGTGTCTGTTTCACATTAATCAGAGTTAAAATTAATGCTGAATGAGTGTCTGTTTACGAGTTCTAGTAATCTTGCTGAAGGCGTAGATGTTTATAACAGCCACTTAACTCATCGTCCAGAGTGGGCAGTGGGCTTTTTGTTGACACTCATAAACAGCTGATCAACTTACATTGGAGGACTCGTTACCGTTGCGCACATCCTACGCATCATGCGCTCCTGCAGCGCTCCTGCAGCCTGCCTGCCTCTGCGTTGTCTGGGGAGGAGGGGGCGGGGGGAAACATCTCACTACAACCATAGATCGTGCATTAAACAGGATTACAACCTATTTAATATACAGTCTACATCTCCAACTTGCTATCTGGACTGCAGTACTTATTTTTGCTTGTGTAATGGCTACATATTGCTCCTTTAATACACCGTGTATGGCTCAAACTCACTATTTGGACTGCAGTACTAATTTTTGAACGCTAGGGTCTCATATATTTGTCCTTTAATTCTTCCTGAAACAGTTTTTGTATCAGGGGACCGGATGTGTGAACAGTTTATATGTAGGCTGAAACAACACCAGATAGCCTCTCTCAAGGCCTCAGCATTTCCCTCCTCGGCCCTGGAACACTGTTTCCCTTGACAAAATGACTCGGCGGCACTGAACAGTAGCAGGACATATTGAGGGCTTGCCAAGTGGCTAACAAGTATCACGAGGGCCTGTGTGCCCACGCCTGCCCCCCACCCTGGCACAGGGGCAGCCACCAGTCAGGGACAGCCAGCCTTCCTGAGCCAGAGCGAAGGGGATTCCCTACGATCACGCCCCTGTGCCCGTGCCAAGAGCGCAGCCCCCCTGTAGTTCCTTGTGTAACAAACCAGCTGTCTCCATCAGTTCACTGACCCACATTCATAACCTTAAAGCAGGAGGCACAGCAGACTCCCACGGTTCCTCACAACAGCCCTGCTCCACCTCTCATTGTTCACCCCCGATACTACTCAAGTGATGGTCAGAGATGAAAAGAAAAAAGACAACAAATTTGCGATAAAATTGAGTCAATGACTGCGCTACTGGAAGTGGAAAACGATCATTAGGAGTCTCCCACCCACGACTAAATGCTCTCCCTTCGCAAATCACATCAATTAATGTCATGGGCTATGAAAAATGCTCTCTGTGTCATACCACATGGAGGGAGGACAGACGCTAATAAGTGAACATACTTAACGGAGGAGGTGGGGAGACATGGGATTCCCTCCGTTCCTCTTGTCTGTGCGGGAATACCGTGCTCATCATGGCCAAGTGGAGGCCGATAATAATACAGCAGGTACACCAGTGGATTCAGCCAAACCAATAAGAACTGTGAAAATCGAATATTTTTTCTATTCATAAACCATGACTAGGCTTTCATTCTTAATATGTCACGCAGAGTCTATTTCCATTACCCTCTTTACAAGGGCAGTTATCCTCTCCAGAATTGACCCATCAAATGAAACATTTGATTATCCAAGAGTGAATTTCTTAATTTCATTTCCCTTGAATAGAGAGAACAGTTTGCAGGAGAGAGGAAGTACAGCAGCGGGAGTTAAACTCATCCAGTAGATTAAGGATGGGTGGATCCACTCAGTTCAATCGCCTCATAATGTGGGGGCAACTACTGTATCGGAGCTGGTAGCAAAAAACGAGCGTGCTCCAGTTTATTTAGCACAAAAATATATTAAAATATTCTAAATAGCAGGCTATTATTCATGCTATCGTTTTTCTTCAGCTTAACCAGTTTCTGACACAGTGAATACCCTAACAATGTGATGAGAGTTCATCTCAACCTCCCCAAATGTGAGTTTGAATACATAAAATACTCAAAAGTACATCTCTTTTGACATTTCTTTTTCAAGAGGTTTCAACATCAAACAGACCTCAGCCTAATGTGTCTGGATTGTTTGCTGACATGGCTGTCAAAACTTCAAACGGCAGAGACTGGCAGCTCCACTCATTCACGGCCGCAGCGCTTGAAGTCTCGAACCGCCCTGATCTCCCCTCAAATCACCGGCTGTGACCCGAGTAGAGCAGACAGACTGGCACGCCTCCTCTGTGAGCTGCTGTACTGTACATCCAAGTGCAGTTGCCCACCTTCAAGAGACTTTTCTTCAGGGGGAGGAAAAGTCAGACATCCCGAAGTAAAACAAAACAATAACTTTGCTTTCTGCAAGACATACATTGTTGTCTTGTCAGAGACAAACTTAGAAAATTATCAGCTAATAACATAGATAACAGCTTAAAATAACCACCAATAATAAATGGTAAATTGATAAATTTAAGTTAATTGTTATTTTACTGCTAACAAACATTAAATTAATGTTTATATATGTGTTATAAACCATTTATTAAGCAATTGCAAAGTTTTATAAACATCATTCACAACTTTATAACAGACATCCAAATAATGTTTAATGGTCTGTGGCCCTACGCTTCAAACTATGATGCTGTAGGTTCCCCTCTGGTGGAAGTCCTGCACATGCAGGTCAAGTTAGAAATAATAAATGTGCAACATCAAAATAAAGGCACGAGTCAAAATAAATAAAGGCACAAAAACGACTTGGGTAGGTTTAAGAAAAGATCCTGCTTTGGGTTAAAATAGGTATTTCACTAAAGGTCATTTTGTGTCACATCACGTCACATCACGTCACTTCACGTCACGTCACGTCACGTCACGTCACGTCACGTCACATCACGTCACGTCACGTCACGTCACGTCACGTCACTGGAATACTGTAACTGACCAATCAGTAATAAGGTATTATAATTATCAGTTGCAACTTTATAATAGCCATCCAAATAATGTTTATATATTTAGCTTACAAACTAATTTTTATTAATGAGTCAATTATGTAATTAATTCATTATTATTATAATTAAAATTACACAAAATGTTACAAATATCTGGTCAATCGCTCTATGTAATGATTTCTTAAAGGTTTACAAATCATTTGTTAATCATTAACAAACTCAACCAACAAAGTTTATAAAATGTTATAATGTGTCTAACAATAAAATAAATAATAAACTATAGTAATTTTATCAGAATTTAATTGTGATTGTTTCTTCAGCTATGAGACAAGGGTCTTTATTTTTACAGGAAATTTACTGTACTTACTTATACTATATTTATATATACTTTTATTCAAAGCTATGAACATCTGAGAGCTAATACAACACAAGCAAGGAAATAATCAGGAGAGAACAACATGAGTTAAGTGCCACAAAGCGAAGTTTGAGTCTGACAGGATGTAGGCACCTAGAAGAAGTGCAAGAGGCATTTTTCATTTCGGATTTTCTAACTTCTATTAATGTGTTCTTTATCAGGCAGTATTAGACCCTTTATTAGACTCTAAGTAGACTTTATGAGAGGGTAATTTGGGACACATTACAACGGAACCAAAACTATTTAATTAGAGGAATATTTTATCTATGGGTGACTGCACAAATTCATTGTAATGCTGTGGGCAGATAATGTGATTTGATCAAAAAAGTAGGCACTGGTCTTGGCTACTCTGCCAATTGTATGGGACCAGCAGCAGATATGTGATTTCACTACAGGTTAGGATACAGTTCTGCTTTAATGTGTCCCTAATTACTATCTAATAAAGTCTAATAAGGGTCTAACATTGGGAAATAATACACTTCAGTTTACAGTGCAGTTCTGTTTTAATGTGTCCTAAATTGCCCTCTAATAAAGCCTAACACCGTCTAATAAAGAACATGTCTAGTTTTTGTCAAATTTGATATAAAGTACAGCTTGTCAGTCTTTGTAGTGTACCGTTAGGTGCATAGTGTCTAATTAAGATATTGTTGTGTTCATTTACTGACTAATAAAAACATATTTCTACTTTTTGTATAATTTAATACAAAGTACAGCTTGTTACATCTTATTGGTCTACCTGTAAAACAAAGTGTGAATTGATATAATATATAATTAAGAAACTAATTATTTCATATTATAGCCTTACCTATAATTAGTAAACATAATTAATTATCATTTCATTGTTCATTAACAATGAAATAAGTGTTACCATAACTGAACAGCAATAAAGATTATAAATAAATAAACATGTTCATGTTTACTGACATGGCTGACAAGGATTTTTAGGTCTGGTGGAGGTTAACAAGACGTGGTCAGGCAGACTTGTGCAGGTGTGCGTGGGAGCCTGCAATACTTGTCTTGACCCCGCAGGCATTAACACTGCAGCAGACTCACTCACTAACCTCATTAACATTTCCCTTGTTAAGTTCAAGCACTCAGAGTAAAAGATCCTTCTGAAGAGACTCCCAATGCTTTGATTAAATGCTCATAATTGTTGGTGGATTATGCGTAATGACATGTGTCCAGACACTGACCAAAACCTGGGCTTAGAGATGGTTAGATGGAGTCTGGCTGGAGTGTCTTGAGACATTATATAATAAATCAAATCACTAATAATAGCAGCCTCAGTAGTGTTGTGGATACATGTTGAAGCCTAATATGGAAACATTTCACCCTAAATAAAGGATTAAGCCCACACAACCAAATGATGCAATACCTAAATCAATCTAATGTTGTAAAATGACACAAATTTCTACTGTATGTCAGGAAATAGAATAATCTAACTCCTAATGTTTACAAAAATAACTGCAGAAGCCTATAAAGGTTCCTGAAACACAAGACCCACAAAAACCTATCATGTGGTTAAGTTTAGAGGAAATGTTTGGGCCTTGAGTTTTAATGCCTCGGTGTAATCTTTCTATTGCTGATTCAACAACTAACTTGGCAGTTGTGTTGATCAGTGTTGGTTTATGATAGATGATACTGCAGTGGCCAACAGTGCTGCGGAGTCATTACCGCGGAACGACTTCTCCTGCTCGCTGAGTGACACTGGCGCGTCTGGAAGCTGCTCAAACAACATGAACTGGTAGCGGTGGAAGCCAGTCTTCAGTGGCGGGGATGGAGGAGAATAGTCTGCGTGGAAAAACACAAAGAATCTGAGTCAGGAGAGCCGAGATTGGTGATATTACATAACAATATGCTGTATATGATTATCACAACGATGCAACTAAATCTTTGATATCCCACTTATTTTTCTTGCAAAGGTTTTCTAAACAGTAACAACTCAAAAACCTCTTCATGCATGTGGATTTTTTTGGACTACAATAAACCAGGGATAGCAATATGTGTCCCCAGAAGTAGGAGAAAGGACCATCAACTGCCATTTTTTAATTTCCCCATCTATCAGGAAATGTGAGGACCATCCCTGCCCATAGAATTCCTGGTGAATCTACCTCGCCGTCTGCCCTTGTAATTTCCTAACTGATGCCAACTCCGGTAATGCAACATTGTCAAAGGTACGAGCAAAGCACACAAATCAGGGCTGCAACTAACAATAATTTTCCCTGATGATTAATCTGGTGATTATTTTCTCGATTAATTGATGGGTTAAAATGTCAACGCAAAGATATTCAGTTTACTGTAACAAAACCGAAATTATTCACATTCAAGATGCTGAATTTCGTCTTTTTTTTCTATAAAAAATGACTCAAACCGACTAATTAAGTATCAAAATAGTTGGTGATTAATTTAATAAATGAAAACTAAATGATTAATCAATGAATCGCTGCAGCTCTGATGTTGTGGCTGCAAGAAAAGTCTCCATGTACTCCCATCATCTGAGGATGTGAAGACCCAGAGGATTAAATTTATTTTTGGCGGAAATATGCCCACAACAATTGGAAAACTCTTTCTCGGCGAGGGCCAGCACAAAGCAGGATTCGCTTCAAAAGTGAAGATCAATGACTGATATCGACTGTCCATGACCCAAGCCGTACATTTGCCAATTTTTTTAAAACTTTATTTTTATTGTCTTGATAAAAACAGAACAGACAGACCCAGAGACAAAAGACAGGGTCATTATAGGTAAGATGAAATGCTTGATATCATTTAAAACAGGATGACTGTCCTTTGAAATCAGAGGTCCTGATGATCTGTGACTTTGATTAATGCAAAGCCAGGCTATTTCAAGGAGGGAGGGGTCTTCAACTCATTCATAGCCTAAAGTCCATTCTGTTGGCCTAAGTACAGAAGGATATGAAGAAATAAAAAAAATCACTTAAGATTAAGTTTCCAGTTTTTCCAGCATTTTCCACATTTTTAGTGGAAATACTCAGAGAAAACGTCGATTGTTCCATATGATACATTTTCTGAACTATTTCTGTTCATTCAGGGATTGCTGGAGACTCTTTACTCTTCTATGTCCTGGTTGTTGCTTTTTCACTACCTGCTAGTAGAACCGGTGATAAACGTTTTGCCATTTTTATGTTGTCTTACTGTTTTTTTGCAGGTTAGCCTGTTGAACTTAGCATTAGCACGCTGTGTGACTAATGTGGCTAGTTTTGATTGTCGGACCACACACCGGAGCAATGTTGGAGTACATAATAATGAGGGAAAGTCAGAATGTTCCAAAGAAATTGTGTGAACGATAAGGCTCATTTGAAGCCAATTAAATGTCGAGAGCAGTGGGTTGGATGTGGGTCATGTTGCTTTTTGTGGAACATTACAGTGCACTGCATCCTCAGCTGGCATTGTTGTTGTACAAAAGACCTTTCTGCTCCGTATTCCTCGTCAGCACGTAGGTTGCTGCTGTACATAAATTTACTTGATAGACTCTGATGCCCCGAAGACACACATGTGAGAAAGAAATGGTCAAACTGCAAAGAATTTCTGAAACATAATTCCTTTGCTCGGCAACATTGTGTGACTTTGATTAGCGCAAGTCGTTAACAGCACCAACACCATTTTCTCTCGGTTCAACTCTGACTCTCAACTCTTCTCTTCGACTTGTTTTATCCACTCAAAACAATCGCAAGGTATTGATTAAAATATCCTGGAGGCAAGGGGTCATGAAAGAGCAACTTAAATGTTGCACATAATCATAATAAAGTTTTTAACAATTAAATTGCTGTAAGTCCAAAATAATATTGTGGAATTATTCTGACTAAAAATCTATAATTTACCACAGTACATTGTACAGATTACTCAACAAAAATAAGGTAAACTTCTGTGATTAAAGTAATCCAAGATGTAATGAGTACAGTGACTAATATGGGTGTAAAAGACAAATTTCATCACAATATGATACTGATCGATTCTTTGGACAATGATACAGTATTTGCCGATATAACAAAGTCTGTTTCGTCACAAATTCAGTACCATTCAATCTGGGGGCCTCAATCGATATGAGATGATATCAAATGTTCATTTAAAAGCAAAAGACTCTCGCACACGAGTGCAGAAGACAGTTTTTTGCTCTTTGATATCTTAAGATTCTTCAGTGGCCAACTTTTGAATGAGAAGTGTGTCCAAATTTTGGACTGGTACTGCATGCCAACAAAAAGGTAACTAAATTATGATATAATAATTTTCTGATCGAACTCTTCTGGACATTTTGTGACAAAGAAATGCCACAAGACTTTCAAAATAAAGGTGTATCTTAAAGATGATGATATAGATTGATATTTTCACACTGCATCAATCATCTTGAATCGTGAACATTGAATGGATGTATCGACCCAGATCGATATATTGTTAGTAACTACGGTCACAAAATAAATGGCCAACTGAAAACCATACTCACCAGTTAGGGTCGTCCCTTGTATCTCTCCTCTCTTGAGTGCACTGCCCTGGTAATTCAAACACAGTCAGTCAGTCAAGGTAATTTGAGAGATTTATGAAAGATAGTGAGGTTAAATCTGAAACAACAATCCAATCAACAATGTGACAAGACAGACAGTACAGAGGGCTATTACATTTGCTTCCCAGAACACTAACATAATGCCACTCTTCTCTTAGTTGTGTGCTCTCACAGCCAACTTTTCTGTGCTCACTTAGCTCAGCGGTCAGTCCTTGAATTAGCACCCACTGTACCAACAAGAGGGAGGCTGGAGACACCATTTTATTCCCAAGCCAAGGGATTTTATTGCGCATAGATCCAATAAACATTGAGCCTTAAGTGATGATTGGGTAAAGACAATCATTTGTCACTAGTTATTCCAAAATTCAACCTCACAGGAAGCTTCACTACATCAGAATTGTTGGTTCAAATATGTCAAGGTTAAATATCTAAAGGATCTGTCAGATTAATATCTGAAGACAAGCAACAATTCCCAGACAATAGACAGTTCTCTAGCAAATTAAACCACTAAGTGGATTTCCAGGTAGCAATTTCCCATATTATTAATTGTATATTAACTTCCGTTGCCTAGAAACAGACATCATGTAACCCGGTGTGAAGTGCAGATATTTTTCATAAGCATTTTCTACCGTATATTTGTCAGGTTAAACTCCTTCATCCCCAGGAAGCACACAGTCAGGCACCTCACGCTGCAAATTGCACACAGGAATGTTTGTTTAATAGACTTGGCTGCTTACTGCAAGACGGCTGCATCCTTGAGTGGGAGGAAAAAGGACTAAATATGTTGTCTGTGAAATGGCCCAAAACCCACTTGAGGTAAGCATGGAAGTCCCCATCACAGGCATCAAATATCTGGTCTCAGCACCTATTTCTGTCCTCGTTTCTACACACACAGGCTCCCCCCACAGGGTGACCGAGGTACTGTGTTACTAGACAGCATGTGAGGACAAAAGACAGATAGGACAAGGGGCTTTCTTTCTCATATCCTTTGATCCTAACAGAAACAGGAACAGAACAAAAGTAATTAGGATTTTCATGTGAGTGTATTTTAAGTGTTTATTGGACTGCTATCTATCTGTTTTCTGTCTGTCTGTCTATCTATCTATCTATCTATCTTATCCTCTTCTCTACTTGTTTGGGTCCATAAAATATCATAAAATTGTGAAAAATGTGTATCAGTGTTTCCCAAAGCCAAACAACAACATTCTAAAATATCTTGTTTTGCCCCACAACCCAAAGATATTTTAGTTTGACTTATTTTCTTAAAAAATGAAACAAAATGATTATCAGCTTTAAACAAAATACAGTTTGCAGTAATCTAGAAACACTAATCTGCATTATTTTCATCGTCCATAAACCTGTTGATTATTAATTATTTAATATCAATTAACTGATTAGATGTTTGGTCTATAAAATGTCAGAAAATGGTGAAAAATGTCAATCAGTGTTTAACAAAGCCAGAGATGATGTCCTCCAATGCCTTGTTTTGCCCACAATCCAAAGATAATTAGAGAATTTGGCAGTTTTTCTTAAAAAAAATGTTGAGAATATCACAATAATTGACAACTAATCGACACAATCAACTAATTGTTGCAGCTCTAATAAAGTTTACAGTAGTATAGAAACATTAATCTGCATTTTTCATTAGGGAGTCGAACTACCAGCTGTACATCTTGAGAATAGCGCTAAGACATTAGCACTCAGCAGTTATGGTCTTTTCTTAAAAGAGATGAAAATATTACATTGCTGGAATGACAACTTGATCCCCCTTGTTTCAGTCATCTAAAAATAACTGCAGAATTATTGTTTAGTTTATTTTCTCAACAAGAAGGTTAAAGATTTTTTTTGCAAGGACAAGAAAGCTGGAATGAAAAAAAAAGAAAGAAAGCGTGACTTTTTATATAAACACATAAAATACTGCTCCTGTCATATGGCAGCTAATGAAATGCTCAGTTGAACATGGTACATATTTTAACATCTGTTAAAATGTTACAACTCTGTGTCTGTAAATTTATCAGAATGAGTGAGATACACTGTAATAATTCATTAATAAAAAATATTAATTTTCTCATTTATATTGGACTCTTTCAATGAAAACATGTAGCAGAAACAAAGCATGTGTCCTCTATTGTGCATCATCTCATCTATAATCCTGTAACTGCTGTTTAGGAGGTTTAGCAGTAAGTATCAGAATACCAGAGCACAAGTGTTTACACAGACTGGTAAAATTCAGAAGATTAGTTTCAACTGTGAGTATCTTCATCCACTGATCAGTGAGAAAAAAAGCTTTATTTAGAAATAGCAAGAGTCCTGCAGCCTGCAGGATCCAAACCCATTGCCATAGCAACAGGTAGTCAACATTTCAGCGTGCAACATTTTCCCACATCTTAATGCTCGGTTCTCGCTCACTCTCCATGGCACCCTCTGCCCTTTTAATTTCATTATCATACATAGAGTAAAAACAACAGCAAATGAATGCAATATTGAAAATTCAGCCAAACAATAAAAGACGAGTCAATCACATGCAGAACTTGCATAGAATAACATATATTAATATTCACAGGATATCAAAATCTTAAAAATAATCAGTAATGTGGTGATGGTGCTTTATCTGTTCCAGAGCAGAGCTGGTATCACAGAGGCTGTGACACGGCGGGGCGGTGCTGAGGTCGCTGACTCTTGATGTTCACTGGGGAGTGACGGACTCGCTCACACTAATCTACAGGACATTCTCACATGGTGGGCGGCCTCCCTCAGGGACCCTGCTGTGGGGGCGGGGCACAGAGCGTGAAAAGTTCTGACCACTAAATGATTGACAGCCGCTTGCTGTGTTAATTGTGTTTATTAAGAAAGGTTCAGCTCAGAACACGGTTTTTAATATGCATATTATGGTATTTGTGAATGCTTTTACAGCAGAAATGCTTGCAAAGTTTATAATAAATGTTAAGTTGTGTGGATAAATTCGTGGTGGAGCTGCAACTAACGATTATGGAGGCAGGGAACGACGGTGAGTCTGGTGAAAAATGCTAATCAGTGACTAGCAAAGCCCAAGGTGACGTCCGCAAATGTTTTGTTTTGCCCACAAACCCGAAGATGTTCAGTTTACTGTCATAAAGGAGTAAAGAAAACAGAAAATATTAAGATCTAAGTAGTTGGAATCAGATGATTTTGACTTTTATTTCTATAAAAAAAACTACTCAACCAATTAGCCAATTATCAAAACAGTTGGAGACTATTTTAATAATTGATTCATAATCCATTAATCATTTTTTGTGGCCAAAAATAAAATGCAACAACAACATGTAGAAATACTTAAAATGTAAATGATGACTCCAGTGATTCTAACCCTAACACTAATTTAATTAACCTAATGCCTCTCAACTCTGTTGAATGATTTTCTTGTTAACCCCACCCATGCAAAATCTGGGAATGATGATGTCACATATTAGAGATATAATATGATTACAAAGCTCACATAATTTCTGTTGTACCCAGCTGGTGAGCACACACTCACTCTATTCTCTCATTTAAATGATTTCAACTCCAGTTTTGCTGCATGGATGGTAGATGTTATGGCTGCTTGCACCACAGAAAGTTTTTCATATAGTAAATCCATCACAGCTTTGTTAGGGGGAATCAAAAGCCACACAGTGCATTGATGAAGTTAATCTTGGATCAATGATATACTCAGCTAGGATGATACTTTGAGCTCAGGGTTAGAAAGTCAAAAGCATTGAGACTCCACACCACAGACTCTGTAAAGCTCCCCAATAAAAGCAGGAACAGTAAAGAATACACTCTATACACCATCTTAACATAGATACCATGTCTGGTGACAATAGACACATCCTGAAAGATGAAAGTGAGGGATGTCACAAGAAAAGTATAAAGCAGATTTATTAAAATGTGTTTTAATGACTATGTAATAAATATGTAATAAAGGGTTTGGATGAAAATCTAATGGATGACTATATTGGCTATATATTGTTCGGGTTTTTGGGGTATTTTTGTCATTTTATTTAGCTGATTTAATGGTCTACCTTCAAAGAATGAGCCGCTATGCAGCAACAGACTCTAATTAAGCGGGACAGTACACATCCACTGAGCAAAGAACACGTGAGAGGAAAGTAACATAGAACTAGAATATTTTCACATCTAACTCGGTGAATTAAGGAATTATTTCAGCCAAACCAGAGTTAGTGATTATTGGGACAGTTGAAAGACTAACCAAGACTGTTTTGGTGAGTTTTATTTTGTTTTTCTGTCATGTTTGAGTTTAGTATCTTATATGACAAGTTCACAAGGCAATTAAGGCCCCTTTGTATTTTCTATCTTATAAAGAAAACAGAGGAAAGAATATTTCCTTCCAGTCCAAGTGGTCATCTGTGTCAAGTTTGAAGAAATTCCCTCAAGGCGTTTTTGAGATATCACGTTACAAGAATGTGATGACCTGAAAACATGCCTGTGGCCACGGCTGTCACCAGTGTGGAGACATAAAAATACTCTTGGCAGGGATAATAAACGGTGTAACTCTTTTGCAGCGCTACAATACATACATATTCTGACCCACTGCAAACTGTTTTATTTTTGGATTATCTGTGCTGGCCTCAAACTGAGGATAAAAGTTACATTACGTAAGGCAGATGTCAGAGAAAACAGTATCTTGAGCAGTTGTAATTGTACAGTATGTGCAAAGCAAACTGCATAGCTTTTTTGATAAAAAAATAGTTAATATAGATCCACTCTTGTTGCCTCTGTAAGCAATTTGTTCAATCTGTAGCAGAATATTAAAAACGTGCCCAGCAGAGTACTCGCGGCTGCTGTGTCAGTGTTTCAACTGTTGGAAATTTGCAAGTTATGTCATTTCAACAGCTGAAAGTTGAAAAAGACTAGGAACTGCTTCATTATCTATGCAGTTACTAAGGAACACGTCATCAGTGTTTCTAAATATTTTCTCATCCAGGCACCACATGTTAAATTCACATGTTCACGAGCATCAAACGTCATCATTTCTTCAATATTCAATCTTCTACACACATCTCTAATATCTATTTTTATCGATTTATATTTATTTAATATTTACTAATTTACAAGAGTTGCATGTTTGCTCTAAACTCCTCTTGTGTGACAGGTATAAAGGTTATAAACATTCATATATGTCTGTGCAACGTATTGATCTGAATAATAAATAAATCACCACTAATCGCTATGAATGGACGACATAGACTTTGAATACTTCATGCCACCAAACCTTTAACCCTGACAAACTATCATTATTCATAACAGTCTTGATAACAGTACAGAGGTTTAGTGATCATAACAGCTCATGACAGCTCTTTAACAAATCTACCAATCCTTTAATAAAGTATATATATAATATTATTAATATAATATATATACTGCATATAGATACCATAAATTAGTAGTCTAGTTGTCTTTATTTAGTTGAAGGACAAGCCAAACCTTTTTTATTCAAATGCTAATGAAACAAACAGAGAATGACACAAATTACCTGGATAGAGTTAATGTGAGAGTTATTAAGTCGAGCAAAATGTGACTACGTGTTGCATCCTCATGCGAGGGGAATACCCATTCTTGTAGCTGTGATGGTGAATCACACAGCGAGCAGTGTGGGAGAGGCAGAAGCTGACAGAGAGATAAAAACTGAAAGCGTCAAAATGGCTGTTTACTATTTTACATACTTAAGAGAAGAGAACAACATACGCTAAAGTATGAAGGTGTGACAATCTTTAAAAGAGGAGAGCATTACTTTTGATATGAGAGACTAAGAACTGAAACAGGAGTGGGAGAGAAATTATGGCAACTGAATCAGGGGAGGCCTGACTTGGTATAATGCTTTGTCTCAGCTGTCAATTCACTCTCAAAAGGAAAAGTAAATACGAACAATACCATTGGAAAATCTAGCAGTGACAGATTTATGGTTGGTTGATTGTTATTCAAGCTAACTGAAGCAATGAGTTGTCTACAAAATGTCACCACACAGTTGTTAATCTAGTTAGGGGGTATCATCGATCAGCTAAATATTTGTTGTACTGTGTTGACATTGCTGGAGACCGTCCAGGCATCTACTGATGTATTTGTGGCAGCAGGGGGTGTAGTGAGTAGGGACTCCACCTTTCAAATGGAGGGTCTGAGATCATGACTCTGCAACAGGAAACATGTGCTCTGGTAAACAGGCCATGAAAAAAAAAAAAGACAAGAGTTGCTACAAGCTGTTGTATAGCTGATCTGATCTGATCTGCCCGTGGAGGGCAATCACTGGAAACAGCATTGTGGATTAGAATATAAAAATTACCATACGAAGAATTCAGTGGTGTACTGTGGGCTAGACCTTCAAGACTGATTCATGTTGTGTGAATAAAAAACAATTATTGTTGTAGTGTTTAAATGCCCACTTTCAGGTATTTTGAGATGAAAAGAATAAAGAACAACAACCATATCAGGGCTCAACAATAAAGACTGCCCACTTAGTAAGTAAAATGCCATGCGGGCTTGTACATTTGGTAACTGACATGCTGAACTGCATGAACATGCATGAATTTTGATTCATCATTGAAGCAATTTTTCATGCAAAAATTGCCAATAATTACTGTTTTCAGCCTCTCAAACATGAAGATTTCACTCTTTTCGCTATTTACTATCATATTAAACTGAATATATTTGGTTATGGACCACACAAAAACAAGGCACATTTGTAAGTATTTTCTGACATTTTATAAACATTGCATTGCATTGATTAAACATGCCATCAACTTCAATTTTTGTTGTTAATTAATAACCGGTAATAAATAATAATTTGTACAGGGGCAAGTAAAAATGGATTTCAGGTAAGTAGATTTAAAAAAATTACACTGAACTCTGATATTACTGCTGCTAGTAGTGTTTGACTAATACTGGATTTTTGGGGCTGATGGCAATAATGAAGATAAATGAGGTAAAGTTACAGTGAGTAGTATGTTGGGATTGTTAGGATCTTTATTCTGGTGATTTTATTTTTGACATTACATTTTATGGTTATGACGGTGGAAACACTACTGCTTTTGTCCACAGGAGCCTCCAAAATCAACACAATATGAAAATTCCTTGTAGTAGCTTTAATAAATAAAAACAATCTGCATTATGTTCACTCTAAAAAAGAAATGTTCAAATTAGCACTTATACGTTAATATCAATCAAGACCAATAAACCTAGATGGATTAATATTGGGCTGATAAAATCGTCCATTTAATGTATCGAGAGAAGTACAAAGAGAAGGAGGCAATCATAAAAATTGTATTAAGATTAACAGTAATATATAACTTATTTATATATTGTTATTTCCTAATTATTTAAATTGTTAGGCCTTCAGAGAAAGCTTGAAGGCCCCGACGGTCTGCCACTGCAAGAAATGATTAAATATATCCTCCAACGCTTGTTCCTATATGTTACACAAACAATTTTCACTTTTCACGATTTCTTCATTTTGTCTCAGTTCATATGTAGGAGTCAGTTACCTCCTTAGATACCAGATCTAACTAATATTAGTCCAGCTGTGGTGTTGCGGACACTTCATCCTGCCTCTCCCTGTTGTTCATCGTGGCCCAGCTTGCCTTCATGTTTTACTGACTCCATTTCACACTCTGACTCAGACAAAAGCAGAAAGGATCCCGAACAACCTACACGTTATGAGCAATGAATAATTCTGAAAATCTGGAAAAAGCAATGCAGCAAAGCTTTTTCTGTGGGTCACGTAATAGCCTGACACTCCAACCACTAATATTCAGCGCAACAACTCCAGCTCTCTGTTCCAGACCAACTAATTTATCATAATCCACACAATGAATCTGAATTAGTTTAGAGTCGATAGCAATATTATTCATCATGAAATTCTTGAAAATGACTACTGAAGGGACGCTGATGCGTCTAAAACTTGAACAGGTGCTTTAGGTGTCATGGTAAACTTGCTCAACAAATGAAGTTTAATATTATACAGGAATTGTTAACTCATCTAGGCCATAGAGGACAAGATGAGCTGTGTGTTTGTATAATGTGTCTACATAACTTCCGCTAGGAATCCTCTGACAAGAGCCAATAGGTAGGAGTCCGTGAGGAGGTGGTGGGTGGGTGCAGGGGTGCGGTTTCACCAGGAATACCCACTTGCCCAACAACCCTTCTCCTTCTCTGTGTGGGTGAGTGCTTCCCTTTGTCGGTTACTCATGCACCTCCTTGTATATCCACCGCTTCCCTCCCCCTCCCTTGCACACCCTGTAAACCCACACCTACGACAATCAGCACCCACGTCCTTCTAATGCAGTTCTGAGAGCATCATTCTCCCTTTTACTTGCAGTCAGGCTAACAGACGGGGAGAGAGAGCATGACAGATGGTGTTCACAGCTCTATTTCTGAGGCTGGACTTGTACCGCCACAGCCACCCCTCCCTCCCTCCCCCCCTCTGCCTATTCCACTCAAGCCAAGTGCTTATGACTGCCTCCTCATCTTCGCCTCAGTAATCAGCCCATTCATTTGCAGGGTTATTGTGAATTAAAAGTCTGTGTCTCACAAGGAACCTCACCGTTTACAGGTTAAACACAGTTTTTCTTTTCCAAAGTGGGAGAGAGAATTCACATGACTGCTCAACTAGGGGACATGGTTATCTTGAGAAAGCTAGAAGTGGAAGATTTCAGTGTAATCTGCCACTTATAATTTAAAATAACAAGAAGACAAGATTCTGTGGTATGATGAGCGAAAAGATACCAGTGAGATCACCTGATTTTTGAGTTTACTAACGTAGTATGCAACAATTTAGTGACAAAAGCCTTCAACCATCAGTCCCTCCTCCAGCCTGACATGTACATTGTCATCCAGGTGGTGCACCACACTTGATGCCACCGCTCCTAAAACTGCAGGACAAGTCTCTGCTGACCTCCAGAAGAGGCTGGAAGCAGACATAATTAAGTAAGTTGATGCATTTCCCAAGATTTCCTGACTAGGAAGAAACCATACATTGGGCTTCTACCACCACAATTACACTCCTGTAGCTCCTGTGTTTTGCCCTTGCAGCCTGCTATCCACATCAGCCACAGGACACAGACTACTCAGAGTCATTGCTGCTTAGCAAGGCTATAGCGATGGCAGGACTAAACAATAAGGATTGCCCAATTGCCGGGGTAAACAAAATACTAATAACTCTTGCAACTCACTTGGCCGATAAGGCAAGTGGTAACAAAGAATTAAACACATCTTTTTTTTCTGGAGCTGACTATGGAAGTAGCTATGGAGTGAGCCATCTCGCTTCCTTCTCATCTCTATCGAAAGTTCCACATGCGCAGTACTGATTGGGCACTTGCAAACAAAAAGGCAAATTTTTTGAGCTGAAGCGCAAGCAAGCATTTCAGTTATCCTGGAAACATGAGTTTAGTTGGGAAGCATTATAGGACATGGGCAAAACTCCAACTATGTATTGAGTAGTTTGTCATAAGTTTGAGAGCAAGGTGTAAAAAAATGAATAGTTTTTCAAAGGCATGTCAAGTTTCCAAAAAATGTCGCTGGGGTGCCATAACAAGAGGTGACTGTATCTCGCTTGCGTGGCAGCTAAGAGGGGTACCGACAAGCCCATTCTTTGGAGGCGTGCTGGTGTTTGTATGAAACATGATTGCTGAGGCAAGTCACGTCACAAAACTGATTACTACATCATATCAGGTTTCAAAAAATGCTAGTAACTAGTTCCACTAGTTACTTTGTTATTTGATAACCACTAATAAATAAAACCATTTGTATAGGGGTAACTAAAATTTGATTTCAAGCAAGGGGATTTCTGACCCACTTTCCCAACTGGGCAAGTGAAAAAAACATATTAGCGTTTAATGCTGGGTGGGGATGCAGGGAGTGCCAACAAGACTACAGCCTAGTGCTGCCTCAGCCTGCAGATTACTCAAAATATCCAAATGGCCTTTGAGCAGGACCCTGGTCTCTCCGAGTTTTGGTCCATCTTTACCAGGTGGCCCTCAAAGATCTCAAAAGAGCTCGTCAACTTCTGTCAGGTTCATCTGTCTGCTGGGGTCAACTCTGCATAGCTGACTCAGTCTGCATCATTAACGCTAGCTGTCGACAAGCATGTATCCTTGTCAAGGCCGACAAGGGTCACATTGGCATCATAAAGTTGACCAAACTGTTTTGGTGTGGTATAGACATCCCAAGGCCACTGCATGGAACTACATTCCCACCAGCCAGGACGTGGAAGCACATCTGAGACCACATCTACAGGGAGGTGTGTTGTGAGGCACACCACCAATGCTTCCGTGGTGGTACCTCTGTGGAGTGTATCACAACCTTCATAGTAACAGACTTCCTACAGTTGCTTTTTCCTCAATGGTTTCTATTACCATACACAATGACCCACAGTTCATCTCTGTGAAATTCACTGAGAAGAGGAGCATCAATCCCATATATATGTTTCTATAACTGGGGAATGTGAAGAGACTGAAGCAGGTGTAGAAGAACGGCACCAGAGCTCAGCTAACATATGGCTTCACCTTATCAACTGCACCTCAGACTCAAGTTATACCATATTCCTCTAGTGGAAGCTCTCTGGTGTTCTTTGGAAGCTGGTGTGTGACCCATGCAGGTCACAGTCTACTTCTTCTTCTCAGATAGAACAAGATGGCAAACAAACAGACCTTGGCAAAGCCCAGTGCTGCATGAACTGGGAGTAATGCCAGCCTTTATTTTACAGCAGGTAACCTTTACTTCTCGGTTGAGCAGTTGGTAGAGGTGTATGGCAGTTACAGCATGTGCAAGGTATGTTTTATTTTTGTATTCATGTTTTGCAAAGTACAAATGGCGATGCAGTCACTCTCCCCCACTCCCAATCTTCATCTAAATAGGGAAAATCAGTGAGCACATAAAATAAATAATACTATACTGGCTTAATTCCAATTTTCACACAGATTTTTTCATGTTTTTTTAATCACCAAAATAAACAGCTACATTTTTCATCACAAACTATAAAGCCTGACTCACCACCATGAGCTTTTCTCCTTGATAAGATGCCCTGCCCTAGCAGCCCCAGATTATTCATGACTATATTACTGATCCGTCTTCAACGGTTTGAGCTTAAACTGACTCAAATCAGATGCCAGTTTGAGTGCTGTAAGTAAGGAATTCTACACGTTGATCCCCTGAACAGAAAAGACTGTTTGTCCAGAAGAGGATTTACATAAGGGCACTTTACAATTCCCACTGGATGCTGACACAAGGTCACTGAGCACCTGAAGAGCCTGATTATGTAGGTATTTATACTATCAAAAATTTACATATTTAATTTCTTAAAAACATGCAATGATGTGATCTGATCAGCTCAAAGCATGCGTGCGGGAGAGCCAATAGAAAGCGATTTTTCAAAGTAGCTTCTAACTGAATCTCTGTGGTCTAAAGTGTAGTTTCTTTCAAGTATCTGCCCTTCAGGTATTTGCCTTATTCTATTGTTTCATGTTCACTTTTAACTGGACAGGAGTCATATTAAGTTACTGCGATGAAAACACAACATTTCCCGATTTTGCAACTTCATAATAAAAGCTTTTTATGGTAAGAAAATAGCAGGTGTGATGAATTTATAGGAAAAAAAATGTTTATCTACTGTTTAGATGCTTGACTGAAGATGAGCGCATCCTAAAAACACACCTTCAAGCGGGTGCAAATTTTGCTGTGCTGATGCAAAAAAAGGAGGGAGCAAAAAAGTCACAGATGTTTGATGATTCCATCACTGCCGATCGGAGCTGGAGCTGATAAATACCCGTGAGTACTGCAGGGTGATTTGACGCAGGAGTGAATGCCAATTGTACCCTTTCCCTTCAAGGACAAAAGTTTTTTTGTCCAGTGTAGAAGGGACTATGGAATGCATGAAACTATTTGCAGCATGAAATGGTAAGCTATCTCTAAAGTTTGCTTTTGCAACCTTGCTCACCATTTTAACATGCTTTTTAAATTCTAGGTGGGAATCTATTATAAGGCTGAGATATTTTACCTCCAAGACCCGTTCAATATATTTTGAAAGATCTGGAGACAGAATTCTTGGGGTGTCAGTGCTAGAACTGATATTTTTGGATGCACGGCTTGTCCTGCACTTTCATTCTTTGGGATGTTATGTATTTTAACACTGTCTGTTTTGTTTTGCATCTATTTAAATCACTTGTTCTCATTTTGTGCAGCTGCCTGTCTTGGCCAACAGATTTTTAACCACAACACGGCCCTTCCTGGTTAAATAAAGGTTAAACAAATAAAAATAAAACATATTATATTGACCCATATTAAATCAAACACCACCCTAATAATCATTTTTTTCTGGAGGCTCCACTAACGGTAAATGAGCCTGTGTGAGCCTAATGGGCTTGAGTCTGGGGTGACTGGTTGGTGGAGCAATCTAATGGTGATCAGCTGAGCGGGATGGATTGGCCTCAGCAGGACAGGGTGAGAGCCAGTGGGGGAGTCACCCATGATCTGCTTCAGTGCATCAACAAATTAACCCACTTAACAATAGCCTGCTAGACTAATGGCTTTAGTAAAGAAACTCATTTGGCTTTGGTAATGAACTGAGTTGGAAACACAAACAGTCCAGTTATTAAGTGAACTCCAGACATCACTGACATCACCCGACACACTGTGATCGACCAGACCTACTCTACACTGGTTGGGCTCATTAGCGGGGAAGCATGCTATTACTCAAATCACTGACTTAAGAAACTAGCCACCCAAGCTCATTATCATCTATTCAGTCTTAATTTGCATACATTACAAATTCGCCTTAACAAAGTGGCCGTGCTGGGTTGGTTATCTCATTCTCACGGAGCAGATTGGGCCTAACAGGGCAGAGCAAAGGCCCAAGTGAGAGTCTTTTAATGAGGTAATTTTATCCAACCTGGGTGCTGCTGCTGCCGAGCCCTTGCTGCTCCTGCGTGTGTGTGTGTGTTCGTGAGTATGGGTGCTGATGAGTCTGTACTTAAGTACTGTTGAGGGAAGCCCAAGCATGAGTTCCCAAGGTAACAGTCAGTTTGAGTGGGGCTGGCTGACTCATTTGAAGGGAATCCTGGAACCTGAACAAGGCTGCCCACTCGCCCCACCCCCAGCTTCATCAGCACAACAAGCAAACAAGGCGCTGACATGTCCCCATATAGGGCTTCCCACTGACGGGGGTGGCACTGGAAAATCCCAGCCTGAGCTTGCCTACAAGTAGCATCAGAAGACACACACACACACAAACACAGAGGCCTCGCTGCTCCATGGCTACAGCAGTTTCCGGCGGTAAGACCATAAATCCACGGAGATAGTAAATTGATGGGCTATAATAGAGCTGTATGCCTACAAATACATCCAGGCACGTGCTGGATTTTGATTAATACATGAGAGAATGGGGGAGATGTAAGGGGGTGGGTGAGAAGAGGAAGATTAAGCTTATTAAAACAGTCAGCAGCATAGAATTAAAATAGTTTTTTGAAGTGTTGAACGGTGACACAAAATAAATGAGTATGGAAACCTTGTGGGCCTGGGCATAGAGGTGGAGGAGAAAAAGAAGTGAGAGGAAGAGGTGGAGAATGAAGGAGGAGTAGGAGTAGGTGGACAAGAGAACGAACTCTTTGCCCACACAATTAATCTAATTATTAAGAAATTAAAAGAGATCAACAGGCGTGTAATTGACCACTTAATTAGTTCAAGGTCAGACTATGAATTCTTTTGACTTTGGAGGGACGGTGGGCCAACTAGACGGGAACATTTTGCTGAAATACCCTGAAATTTTGCAATAATTAATAAACAAGTAAACAGCTACAAGTGTTTCCACAGAGATGTGGCACTGTTTTCCAATTTAATACTAAGTGTTTCATGTAGCATTAGTCCAAAACTGTGCAATTCACAGAAAACAAAGGCAAGCTACCATTTAAAAAACTGAATAATAATGTTAGAAACAGTAAAATCTGGCCATCAAACAAAAACCGTACATGCGTAGTCCCTGCTGTTAAGAGTAGCCATTTGATATGCTTCTGTCCGCGGTTATATCTGTTGATAACTCTATAGTTCATTCAGTGTCTTTAGTCATTAACAACTGAGAGCTGGTACAAAGGGATTTAAGAGGCAGCATTACTGTTTTGAATCGCTGGATGTTTAATTCTTCTATTATAATTGAGGTAGGAGCGAGACAGAGGTTATGGTAACTGCTGGAAACCTGTCCCACTTCACAGAAAGGTTAATGAACCTTACAAGTCCTATGGGAGATGGAGTATGCTGTTAATTTGACAAACGTGGGAAATAAATGCTTTTATGCTTTTATTGACGGTGACCAATAGCGGCCTTTGCTGAAATGAAAGGTTTTAGTCTTTTGGGTGCTTTGCTATGAGGCAAAACAATAATGTGGAATGCATTTGTTGGAAGAAACTAAGTACATAATTGTTTGAATAGCAATTTCAGGCCAAAAAGCATCTTCATTATTAATTCCTACTTTTGGGGAACATATACTGTGCAAAATGTACAGTAACCTGATGTTATGAAACATCTGCCTTTATTCTGAATACATTTGTGGGAATGGGGGATTTTAAAAAGCTGTACTTTAAAATCTACATATTTCCACATTCGATTTTATGCACCATTGGTCTGGGTTTCATTTTAACAGGGCACCAGGGGTATAATACACTGACAGCTGGAAAGGAACATGTGTAAAGGCATCAGCGCTAACCTGAATTAGTCTGTGGGTTAGAGGGGATCATCGCAAAAGGTGGCTATGATACATCTGATCAGGACAGAGGTTTTAGGCACAGGACCAACTATGGATACAGTGTGCATGATTAAGAGATTAAAAGGATAATCTCCTTCCCATTCAAAGAGCCTGACGGAGGCAGGGATCTGGTTTCACAAAGATAGACTTACACTATGGCTTAAATCAAACCAACAGTCAGAGTTCATCGTTGGCTCAAAAGTGTGTAGTTTTCGATGATCTTTCTGTATGTGGGTGAAATATAACTCTTTTCAATTCAAAAAAACAAGGAAATCTTACAATTAAGAGGGCTTTTTACAATGATACATATACATTTTAATTTATTTCCAAGTATTATCAACAACTCTTTTTCTCTTTTCTTGTCAGCCAGTGACACTGATGGTTACTTAAGACCGAAATCTTCACACCATAATTTGTAATTGGATTAAAGAAACACAACCCATTTTCTGATCTGCTGCCCCTTTGATGGGAGATGGACGACTTCAGGTAGTTATGGAATGTAATTAAGTACATTTACTTAAGTATTGTACTTTTAATAAATATAATTTGAGGCCCTTGTACCTTACTAGAGTATTTTTGGTTTCTGACACTTTGTACTTCTACTCCACTACATTTATATTTTAGCTATTCTTACTGGTTACTTTTGAGATTAAGATATTTCAAATAAAACATATGATCAGCTATTAAAATATGATTAAACTGCAGTATATAAAGGTGTTATCTCCATCCTGACCATCTCTTACTGTATATGTGCATGCATCTGCTGTAATATCCCTTTAATACAACACAAACTCTAAAAGGGGGCAATCCTGCTGCACAATAATTTACTTTTTACTTTTTTCATCAGTAATATTTTGAATGTGGAGCTTATAATGGAGTAGTCTGACATTGTGATCATGCTACTTTCACTTAAGTAAAAGATCTGAATCCTTCTTCCATCCCTGAGTTTAGCTAACTCTTACTAGTAGCAGCATAACTACCACTGAGGACACAGAGTTCGTGTCCTTAGGTATTTTTTCTCGGCCTATTTTAATTTTATACTATATACATATATTTCTTAGAATATTAAATTGAAGTGACAAATTGCTAAAATTGCTTAGTTGTGTGGTGTGTTGTGAACAAAGCTTGGCATCATCTTGACCTGAACAGCTCAGCTTGCACAACTCTTTACTCTTTATCTGACACGGATGTGACAAGTTGTGCACAAAGCCACATAGAGTTCAGTCCTGTTATTCTATTCACTCCGTGGAGGGGCTCTAAAACCTGCAAACATGCAACACTTACTAAAAGATTAGTCAGCACTGTGTTTGAATACAGGTAATATGGATGATACAAATACTTTTAGATAATTTCAGAACAATACAGAATGGCAGTAACAAGGAGGGGTGCTCTGGCCTACCTCTCAAAGCAAGTTTAGGTGTGATCCCACAAACTATTAACCTATATGCTTCCAAAATGTGATATGTCTACACTTTTGCACACAGATTCAATTCTCTGCTCTGACATTTTGAGTGGCCCCGAACCCTCCTGGTGAGGCTAGGACCCATGACCTCACTAAAATCGCGGCTATGGCCCCGACTAACAGATCATAAATATTATAAAGTTCAGTTAAGTTTAGGTTAGGGAAAGAGTGCCTTCATGGTTAAAACACACATACACCTACTTACACTTACAAGAACTCATGTCGAAATGAAACACTTAACATAAGAGAGTCACATAAACATTTTAATGCTGTCATTTGTTTGGAGCGGACAGACTCAGTGTGTCAGCAGGAGTGATTGTTCAATTAAAATTCAACTCTTAGCTCTATTTAAGCTTAACATCGGTCTATTTTAGTGCAGCTGTCTAACTGGTATTGGCCTATTCTGAGAGCAACAGTAAGACTGTCATAACCTTATAGACCAGTCCAACATATGTTGGTGAAACTGGCCCTGGTCTTGTTCATTTTGATACCCCCTCTCTTCCGAGCCAATTCGCTCTCCCTGTCTCTCACTCTTTCTTTCTCCCAGCGATACTATGGGCACTGATTCCTGTGCCTGTGTGCACAATGTTTGCCAGAGGAACACACAAGAATCTGAGCTCCACAATCCCTCTTAACCTTTGACCTTGGCTTATTGTTACCTGTGAGCAGCACTGTGGCAAACATGTTGTACAAGTAGTGTACAGCCCTGCAAGCTGTTTGTGTTCTGCAAGTATGGAGGGCAGGGGAGGAGGGAAGGAAGAGAGGGAGCTATTTAATCCCCCCCAAAGGAACTCCCCTCTCAACCCGTATCGTGAACTCACAGGCAAATCGCGTTGCTGGAAGGCACACCACACACACACTGCTGTCTTTTTAATTTCATCAGCTGAAAGAAATCTATACAGTGCTTTGGAATCCGACTGAGCTGCGGAGAGAAGTGAACTATACAGCACCCTGGAATGTAAACAGGTTTCTCACCAACTGTAGCATAAAAATACCACATTGTAACAAACCTCTTGGCTATGATAATGGTCAATAGTACAGATCAGAGGTCTTAGTAGATTTTATGGTTGTTAGTCCTACAGCATATCAATAAGAACAAGTTGAACAAATCCAGAGAACAATTCAGAGGAAAATGCAGCAATCGTACACAAATTATTCAAGTGTAACACGGATAAAATATTGGCTTCTGCTGAACGCATTGTGTTGATGGTGGCTTTTTCGCTTGCCATTATGAAAAGCATTATCTTCTGAGCATATTAGGAACGCTGTCATTAAATCCCATGCAGTCAGTTGCTTGGTTAGGAAGAGACACAGGCTATAATCTGCACAGAATGGACAATTTTTGTAATTGTCAAGTGCTCAAAAAATACTCTCACAAAAATGGGAACAATTATTTTTTAATATTCATAAAGCAGAGCCAATCTCTCCATTTTTATTCCATTTTTTCTTCCATTTTACTCTCCAAATTTCTCCAGTTTCTATTTAAAATCATCTACAGATAACTGACAAACCTCCATCATTAAGCAGGTTTGCAATGGTGTGAGATTTTCACAGTACAATAATCGTCTCAGAAAATATCACGTTTTCACACTTTATGGTATTAAAGATATGGGGTTTTTTTTTGGGGGGGGGGGGGGGGGGGCATGAGATACTTCAAAGATCCCCATTTGAATTTGAACCAGGAACATTGTGGTCAGGGCTGTGACTAAAAATTGTATTAATTATCAATTAATCTGCTTACTTTTGAAGATTTTTTTTTGCCTTTATTTGACAGGACAGTTCTAGATAGACAGAAAATGGGAGAGAGAGTTCAGGGTAAGACATGCAGCAAAAAGCCACATGCTGGTATTGAACCCATGGCCACTACTGAGGACTTAGCCTCTAGACATGGGACACACACAGTACCAAGTGAGCCACCGGGGTGCCCTGACTATTTTCACGATTGATCAAATAATCATTCAGTCAATAAAATGCCAAAAAAAAAAGTGAAAAATTCTTGCATCACAATTTTCCCAGAACCCAAAGACCCTTCATTTTCTACCTTATATTTAAGAATCTGGAACCAGCAAATCTTTTGCTTGAAAAATGAGTGACACAATTAATTAATTAAGAAACTAACTGGAGAGTCATTGTCTTTCGAGCAACTAATTGTTGCAGCTCTAGTTGCAGTTACATGTCATCCGCTGTAACCATTGGGTTTACCATGGCACTCCATGATAGCTGATTCTACACAATTATTATTGTTATCAGTTACAGTTAGTGATGTAATGATTACAGGTTTCACGATAAACCGCAACAAAATTCCTATGGTATTACCATTTTAAATTTCAACTATCATTAAAACCTTGTTTGAAAATGGACAGTCAGTACTGTCCAGCATCAACACAAGTTAGTGACAGTCTCCCAGACGAAGGTGGGTTTGTTTTGTGTCAGTGAAAACATTGACATTGCAAAATACATGATACCATTTCAAACTGTTCTGGTGAAATGATTTCAGTGTGCGCATTTTTTTGGAAATCCTCAGCACATTTTAACAATGCCACGATAATCACGATATGACATTTCTATTCTATTTAATCTCTAGTTACAATTACCTTTAATGAAAACAGAAGGGTTTTTTTGATTGAACAAAAGCTTTATTGTAATTTCACAAAATAATATGTCTTACTTATAAATAATGCTAATGTAGTAGAATTCAATATTTTTTACATAACACTAATACCTTAGAATTCAATACTGTAATAAGCAAATATACATGGTGCTATAGCCGTGCATTTTCTTACCATGAGATACTGTGAAAGGTTATACTGCTGCAACCCTGCATCAAGCTGTGGTAACAATGATGGACATACTTTTCAGTATCTTTATAAAATCATCGTAGATTGCTGGTGTATTTCTGGCATTTGAGTGCACTTTATTTCATTATAGACGATTTCTCTCACAGCACTCCTAATTATTTGTTCATTATTCAATGTAATTCTTTGCACCATACTGCACTTTTCTAATTTTATAGTTCAGTATAACTTTTGGAATACAAACAATCATAATCAGTATGTAGAGTTAGACAGGCCACTATAATATCTGCCAACTTTGCATTCATAGCTGTCACACTTAATTATCATGCCAAAATACAAGAAAATACATTGGCTGCAGGAGGTCTTTTGTGAAGTCTTTGTTTTTGTGTACAATTAACTGGCAAGCATGCTATATACTTAAGTAAGGGCTATTTTAGGTGAGCATAATTGTTAGTGAGTTGTTTTTATCAGCATGCCTCACTCCCCTTCACCGTTCCCTATCAGGAGACACCCCTGAGAGGAAGCATTTTCCACAGCCGCGGCCCCGGCAACCCCCCACTAACCCTGACATTTGTTCATTTACCCGCCCCTCTCAGTCTCTCACTCTCTCCAGTTTACAGGAGAACAGGTAGGCAGACTCTGGCGAGCCCCCCACCTGTACCCTGAAACACATGAATTCGCACGCGGGGCCGACTGCCAGAGATCCTGCTTTACTGACTGAAGTGGAGGGGAGGGGGGGTATGACAAAGACGACAGCTTGTGTGGGGGAACATTGTCTGCGGCTGCGACGAGAAATCTTTTCAGGAAAAACAGGATTTTATACACAATGGTCGTGGGTGTGAAGAAAGGGGGCACATATTAAAAGAAGCGCCTTTATGTGTGCAGAGCTACTGGTTTTTAAACTGCATTTGCATGGAGAAGGTCCAATCTGTTCTTTTTTTCACCCTACTAGGCTATAGTGTGACAGACTGGATCAAAAAGGGCTTTCCAGGTTGTCCTTGTTTTCTTGGAGAGTAATCGTGATATATCCAGGACAGTGTGCAGGGTAAAAATTAACATAGCACACTGACACACAGAAGGCCTATATCTTTAAATAACAACAAATGTAATAGAAATGTATTTCTCTCTGTGAAAGAGACTAAATTCACATGGTAAAATCAATAGGTTTTCCTAGAAAACATGTGAAGACTGTAATTTATGGATGATTATTTCCTTCACAGCTTCTGATAGGAAACCATAGCAGCTCACGTTCTTCATGCAGTGAAACCTCCTCAATCATCTCACCACGGCAACCAAAGCAGGGAGGTCAGTTGTTATAGAGATGGCAAGAGGCTTGGTAGGTTATCAGCTACAGTATTTTGTGTGTGTGTGTGTATATGTGTGTGTGTGCGTGTGTGTGTGTTTGTTGTATGTGGACGGGGGATGGAGCTGACAATTGAGCGGAGGATTCTTATGTAATTCTCCCTTTAGGTGGCGGAGAACAGTGAGAGCAGCAGCCCACACTGAAGAAGAACCTGTTTGTTAATAAGCTGCAAGATAAGATAAGATCGATTTTATCATTACAGGCTGTTTGTACACGAGACCAAAGGGGGGATCCAGATATATAGCAGGGCGATAGGGACGCAGCCATAGTGACGGGCATGAAGTGGGCATGTCCCACAACTCACTGGTTCCTGTTCTGACTCTTTCACACAGACACACATGAAAGTGCAACGTTCTACAATCTGCAGAGAAAAGACTTCTGGAGATTTCTCCAGCTTAGGGTTTGTCTGTCTGCAGTAGGCCCAACATGCACCAGGTTGCCCACCCGATCTTCTACATGCTTTAAATCGAAAACTTTTAGTAGTCTTCCACCAAGTTGAAGTCAAATCTACAACTTCGATCCCTTTTGGGAGTCCATAAATACAGTATATAATTAATGTTCTTTAGAGGTGCTGGTGGATGGATTTTATAACCTTTGGACAAAGCCAGGCTAGCTGCTTCCTGGCTCGTTTTCAGCCTTCATGGTAAGCTAAGCTCACTGGCTTATGAGTGGTATTAATCTTCTCATCTAATTCTCATCAAAAGGCAAATAAGCATATTTTCCAAAATGTCAAACTATGGCTTCTAGCTTCTTTAGCTGGTTATGAAACAGTCTCAGTTTATGTGTGTTGCCTCTATATGACCTATATAAGTTAACAACACTATCTGCAAGAAGAAGAATTTCTGTGAAATCAAATAAAACAAGCCTATGTTTACATTTTCTCATGCACGGCTACAGTGAGAAGTACATTAGCCAGCAAAAGAAGCATGAGGAGGTTTTAATTTAGATAATTTTTTATGATATGTTTTGTGTTTACTGTGGTGGAAACACTTCTGCTTTGTCCACAGTGGCATCAAAAATCAACAAAATATTAAATTTTCTTGTGGTAGCTTTAAATTAAAGTAGGTATTTTGTTGAAAAAGTGTTGTATAAAAACGTAGTATGACCACCTAGAGATTCTGATCTTCTGGACTGGACTGTGGGCTGATTTCAATTTCCTTTTATTTGTCACTGGTTGCTGTAGCTATTTTCAGTTTCAGTCTACATGATTCAGACAGTTTTATTTTTTTAGTGGTAT
Source organism: Lutjanus argentimaculatus (assembly GCA_034769285.1). NCBI lineage: Eukaryota > Metazoa > Chordata > Actinopteri > Lutjaniformes > Lutjanidae > Lutjanus > Lutjanus argentimaculatus. The sequence goes on from JAWZSL010000017.1 coordinate 17,623,958, forward strand.
CGATACTGAAACTCAAAATCAAAGCTGGGACCAAGTCATTGTTTTGCATGTCACAAGTAAGTCTCAAGTCTTTGCATTCACGTCCCAAGTAAAAACCCAAGTCAAGATAGACAGGTCCTGAATCATGACCCAAGTCCTAAACTTTGAGTTTGGAGTCCTGAACAGGTCATTAAATCACTCTTCACCAAATGTAATGCCATTTTAACAACAAAACCTCGACTTACACTTATTTGTGAAACTTCAGAAGTCTAGGTTGTTGTGTCTAATAAAGAAAAGAACCTTATCGTGAATATAATTTAAACAAAAGTTTAAGATCTGTATGTGCACAGTGATGTTAGCCATTGAGACCAGCAGGCTTAATGTCACTCCAGAGGAGGAGAGACATCGTTTATTGTGTGAGCTAGGTGAACAAGCTTCATTTTTTGTTTTGCTGTCATGTCTATGAGGACATAAGGGATGTAATTTTTAACTAAAATGTCCTCCATCTTTGTTAATTTCTTTTGGCTGAGTTGTGCTTTATTAAAGGAACCTTTTTTCCTAGCAGACTTTATTTGCAAAGCTTGGGGGAAAAAAGACAGACTATTTGTTTGCTGTAAAATAACTTGTAATTTTGTAATGAAAGGAAATGTAATGAAATGCCTGAACACTGCAACTGTAATTTTGGTGTCTAGTAAGCCCATGAGGGTTGGGCACTTTGTGTGCATGACATGAAAATAAAAGAAATCAAATCAACTCAAACTACCTCACTGGTGGATTTAATGGCACTACGGTAGGCATAAAAGCAGTGTGGGAAAGAAATTTAAGGGCACCGCATGAGGATGATGAGTGGAATAAACTAGTGAAGGAGATGCTAAATCCAAGGAAAGATGCCTGGTCTCAACTGATTCAATTTAAAATACTCAACAGACTCTACTGGGCACCTGTCAATGAACAGGGCAGAATGAGTCACTCAAACCTCTGCTGGCGACGTTAAACGGAACAAGATGATAGTGTCCATATGTTCCTCAATTGTGTGAACCTAGCCACTCATTGGCAGAGAGTCATGGAAAACATCGGTGACTGTTTGAGCTTAATGTTGGTCTCACTACAGGTAAAAGGGTCATACTGGTGGACTGGACGGAAAGGACCAACCCCATCTATTGATTAATCGATGAGTCCATCGAAAGAAGAGCAACTGTCAGCTATATTGATAACTGATTAATTGTTTCTGTCATTTTTCGAGCAAAAAGGTCAAACATTTGCTGGTTCCAGCTTCTTAAACGTGACGTTTTGCTGATTTTCTTTGTCATTTTTCATAGTAAATGCAGAGAGTCTTTGAGTTTTATACTTTTGATTGTACAAAAAAAGCAATTTGGGCTCTGGGAAATTATGATAAGCATTATTCAATCATTTTTGACATTTTATTGAAAAAAAATGATTGTGAAAATAATCATCAAATGAAAATAATCTTTGTGTATGTGTGTATGTATACACTATATAACATTATTATAGTTTGTTTTGTTGTATTTGTAGCCTTAAACATTGTTTTTTTTTATTTGTTTGTTTGTGTTTTTGTGAATATCAATCTGTAAACACACTGGACTGCATTTTTTTGGATGTGTGTGAAAGAAATAATACAAAATTATAATTGAAAAAAAAGAAAGGGCACAACATTAGAGAAGGCCACACTCTAAAAGCAAAAAAAAATAAATAAATAAATAAAAAATAAAAAAGCTAAGCTAAAGCAGAAAAAAAAAGCCAAACTAACAAATACTTGCATCCTAATCTGGCTGAGAGGCTGTGAGGAGAGTCTGATGAGGTTTAGTGAGGGAATGACTTCCAAAAGCTGAACTCCATGTAGTACCACCTCTGACATTTGTCTGGCTGTAGCTGACAGCAGGATGAGCACCGCTCTAAATGTTAAGCACCTCCAGCTGGGCCTCCATGTTAAGGGCTATTGTTTACTTGTACCAAGGGAGGTTTCAGATAGTTATGATAAAAGATGAATGACCTGCATGTAAACTTTTTCGAGGTAAAACTAATTCAAACCACAATGTAAAACGTCCAACACAAAACACAAACTGTTTTCTGACTTTTCTTTAAGTTTCAACATAACTCTTAATCACATACAGTAAACAGGTGCTCAGTTTACTTACTTCGCACATATATATTATCGACAACAATCTGTTCAAATTCTTTAAGTCACTTCACACAAAGAACATGTGTTTATGCTGTCAGTTTAGGTTTAAACAAAGGATGACAACAGGTGCACCGAGTGGAGTTTAGATTGGATAAAGTTGCTTCATATGACTTGGAGCCAGGAGGCACTTCTGTGTAAAAGTTTGTGAAACCATAAACAAGCAAACTGTTAACCTGGGTTATGAGCATGTTTAGCAACTTTGGAGGGAAAAAAAATCACATTAAAAAGGAAAATTGTTCAATTCCTTTGCGCCCACCCCCTTGTCATAAGATATGGATGTCCCGTAAGGTTATTTGTGTTTGCTGGGAAATGAAGTGCTCAACTGGATTAAAAACATACTGCATATGTTTGGAAATCTGTTTCCCTGGGCGTATGAGTGGAGTGAGCGAGCGTGAAGCAGCAGCTTGCGTCTCCTCCAAGAGAGAGGGCAGACACTCTCATCATTAGCTGGGCTACAATGTGCTCCTCTACCTGCTCCAATCTGCACAGCCAGGCTCCACTCTGACGCCAGACAGATGTTCCCAGCACGAGGTGCAAAGTACCGAGAGGGGAAACGAGAGTGAGCAGGAGAGAGGCAGAAGAATGGAAATATTCAGCAGAGTACACAATAAGAGTTTAATTATGAATAATACCAATGGTTCTTTGTTCTCACAATGAAGCTAGCTATGGTTCGCCTGGCCTTTGGGAAATTGTTTTTGGCTTCCATATGGGGGCAGCTGTCTGTCAAAAATAAACGCTTAAATCATAACATGCCACAGTCGGGATAATTACAGGATAAAGAACAATGCAATTATGTATGTTTATTTGCAATATTGGATAGGTATTTTGCTAAAACAAACTCTAGGGCTATTGCAGAGGTTAAAAATGTAATTTGAACACTCAGTACTGTCATTTGCTGCTGGTAAGATACTAATGATTGGTGACTGAGATTGTTTTTGCAAAACCTGACATCAACTGTAACTTAAAGGGGCAATCTTAACAAAAAATGCTTCAGTAAGTTACTACTAATGTAATTTTTATAGATAGATATCTGTGTATGATTCTATTGTAGTAATAGATTGCGATACTATAAGTAAGGTGATATATAATACTATTTATTTAATCTAATTTTAGAAAATCGTCATAGTATAAAGAACACCACAATGCATGTATGTATGTAAAGTCTGAGTTAAAAAAGATAGAAGACAACACTGCTATCTAGCTGTTGGGGGTTTAAACACAACACAACAACAACATAATATCACAATACTTGAGTGTATCTGTATTTTCTTGCACCCTTAAAGATCACGTAAAGCAACAATTAATACGTGTTCTGAGTTTGTCATACCACAGAAACGTGTTATTAATTAAGTATATAAAATTAGGTCTCAAAATCATGAAAAAATTAGCAGTTTTCTCTGCTCGGAAACGCTGGAGGCCTGTCCGCTCCACTGTCTTAATGTCAAACACCACTACGACCTGTAATCAGCCTGAAACATGGATGCTCCCTCTACTAGCTTTATTGGATGGTGACAGGATGTTTTTTTTCTTCTTTTATTACAAAGTAGACACAAAAAATCCAATGTGTTTGTCAGTAAGCTTAGCAATTACCGCTATTGTTTATCAAAAATGCATTTGCAAAACGATCATTTCCGGCATATTTTGACAGCGGATCAGTTGGAAATACTGCAGGGAGTAACGGAACAAGAAGGAGCAGCCACAGTGAGCTGCTGCACACGTCCAACCTCTCAGCCAGGTAACCAACTCTTTCTTGGGCCCTGCTGGTCGCAGACTCACAGTATAAAATCAGATCACAGTTGCTCACGGAATGATCACAGATTGTTTCGCTGCCACAAGAATTCTGTGACCTGTAGAATTAAACGAACAATATGTAAATTCTGCCACTTGAGGTCTCTCACATTGAAATAACAACAAAAGACTTAGTTTGATGACTTTGTGAAGTAATGTGGGATGATGGGAGTTGCCATCTTCACTTTTAAACAACCACCATAACTGATGCCTTCCTTCCTCTCTCAGTGACATATCCGACCTATCATTTCCAGGAGGAACTAACAACTATTAACTAGCTAGCAACGGCTAGCAGGAAATGCACAATTACCTAATATAAATTACGTATTTCTCTGTGTTTGAACATTGTCAGAAACATTCAGAAAGCAAGTACACAACTAATACAACATATGGCTTGTGTTTTTAGATGTTTTAATCCTGAAATGCTACATATTATGGCTTTAAACGGCATTTGCTTTTACCACCAGTAACTACAGGTGTCGCCAAATGAAGCAGGACTGAAATCTTCGAGATTGCCACTTTAACAAGATAAATATACTCTTGTCAGTCAGTGTGTATGCACAAAATGTTTCTATGACGAGACAAAGAGGAAGTGTTTAAGGATAAGCTGGGTGTTGCTTTTGTTTTATTACTGCTATTATAAAAAAGTCCCAAACTAAACCACAACTTTATAGTTTATTCCTCTGTGACATGAACTATTGTTATCCCCAAAAATATGAACTGCTAAAAATAAAGCCATATCATTACATTGCTTGACATCTTTCTCCACTAAACAAAGCGACATAAACAATACTATATCTATGTATGTTTTGGGTTTTGGCCTGTTGAGGTAAGCAGCTTATAATAACACAGAGATAAAATAACACCAGTGTCCTTTTTTAATGAAAAGCAGAAAGGAGTTACACGCCTAATAGTTTGCAGTTAAAGGACATCTTGAGGTGTGGAGCAGACGATCTCTGCAGGCCGCAGAATTCACAAACACAAAGCCAGCTGGTCTGATACAGTCACAATACTTCACTGTTTGTATTTGCCTGACCAGCAGCAGAACACAGGCTCTGTCTGCCTTTGGGAGCTGCTACAACAGAGATGGATGTTAAAGCATTCATATCCCTCATGCACCATAATAATGAGCACAGCACGTTGTGTGCTGAACTGTCCAACTGTCCTTCAATTAGCCAGGGAGAGGAAGTTATCAAACATATGATGGCTTCCAATCCAAAAGCCTTATTGAAGTGAATCTGGAAATGAAGAAGCATATTGGCTGAACAGGACACCGAATGACCACAGATTGGCCGGAACAGATCACAATGGGTTATGCATCTCATGTAGCCTGTCAATAATACAAGTGATTTCCAATCCAATCAAGCAACCACAAAGCTGATATCTTGTCTACATATATTTGAACAATTGATTTTTATACAATCGTTGCACAAAAAATAAAATTTGATGCACAGAAAATCCAATAATTATCCTCACATTAACTCTTCTGTACAACATTAGTACAGAAAAAGTTAAGTATTTCAGACAACTAACACCTTTCATGGAGACAAACCCTCAGCAGAGAAACTTCATACATAAAAAGTAAGAAAAAAAAATCCATAAAAACCTGAGGCTATATATTGCTGTTTAAATGGGATTTTACAGCAATAATGAACACCTTGGCTTTTCTCAGAGCAGGAAAGAGCTTTAACTGTGGCTTTCTTTTGCAAGTTCATATTGCATCATGTTGACTCACAAACCGCCAAAACTATAATGAGAGCATAAGTATTAACAAGTAAAAGTAACACCCAGTGCTGTATTTATATAAGCTGCCTCTATTCACATACTAATGATTTGCTTGTTACAGTAATTATCGCTGCGAGACCATACCGGAACATCTGCATTGATTTAGACTCTGGGAGAGCAGAGAGAGGGAGGGAGAGGCTCACAATCTGGAATTCGACTTCGAGAGCTAGACAACAATCTGTTGATGGTTATTTTGGTAATTGTCCATAATTGATGTAAAACACAGAGTGTGTTGCAGAAGATTCTAAATTACGGTTTCTGTAGCTCGGGGGGTCATTGAAAATGGGCAGTTGCGATGAAAATGCACATACAGCATCTAATAATGTGAGTCCTAAAAGAAACTGGACAGCTGGTGGGAGACAACGAGACACCCAGCCACACAGTTTACACTTAACTGCTGGAGTAAATTGTTCTTGGCAGTAAAAAGTAATGATGTGATAAATGATACAGGCAGTTAAATAAAAGATTTGACACCTGATGTAAACATTAAAATAAGATTGTCTTACACAGCGAGTCGGGCGGTTATTCTGCATATTTTTAAATGTCTGTTGATGCTTAATGGATGAACTAAAGTACACACGAAGTAAGCTAGCCATTTATTGTACCATGCACTTTCAAGTGCCCCGCACACATGGACTAAGAAGCAAGCGTAAACCCACCGTGACGTCACCCATTGGCTCGTGGACTACCGTTTTGAAGCCCCAAGTTTGGCATTATGGCCGTCACCATCTAGATTTTTCGGAGCCAGAAGTGACCACATTTGAATGAGAGCACTGAGCTAGGAAGGACACACATCGCTATGCCTCTTATCCTGATTGGACCAGACAAGATTGTGGTAGCAATTTGACAGAAGCTCCCGTGGACAACACGACAGCGCCTCAAAAGTGAGGTCAAAGCATCTCAATTGCCCCCTGGTGGCTGGCTGCAGTATAAGTCGTAAACCCTGTCCCCTCCGTGTTAACAGACAGGACATGGGACAAACTAAAAAAAATCATAGTACACATCAAATAAATTTCCCAAAAATGATTTCTGCCATTTTAGGTAATTCTTACCAGGTTAGTCTTAATTTATCTGATAAGTTTGGTTAGTTATTTGATGCTATAAAAAAAAACGTAATCATTTCTGTGCAGACTTTGGCTCCAAAAGACATCACCAGCACGAGATGGTAGCACTCATATCTGGCATATTTTGGCATTATTTTTGTACAGTGGGAGGATCTGGAAGTGCGATGTCCATCTTTATATACAGTCTATGTTTCTTATCTATGGCCTATGTCAATGATTTTGAAGTAATCAATCAACACATAAAATAAAGGCATTACAGCCTTTGCAGCCTGAAAAGTTTAAAGCCTTTTTACTTACAAGCTCTCTGCTTGTATAAGGACCAAGGGCCAGAACTTCTTAGATAAAACATAGGATTGCAAGCAAAAAAGTTGTTTTCCTGCAACACAATCATCCACCAAGAAGAACTCTTCAGGAATTCAGTAAATTTTTTAGAGAGGTGTAGTAAGTGTAACAATCAAAGGCTTTTCTCTTCCAGACCATTAAACATGCCCCTTTCTCTAGCTAACGTTAAATTCTGCTTCACATAAGGCTCCACACTGTAGTTGTAGCTGAATACCGTATGTACGTGAGGCACTGACTGTACTGTACAAATATCAGGCACTCAAACACCTCTCTCTGTGGTTCAAGAGGGTTTTGGCGTGGCTGACACATAGTGAGGAGATCCTCAGCACATGTTTTGACAAGTGAAGAGCTAGCTACATAATGCAGCTCAAAGCAAGGTGAGTGATGAGTCTATAATACTCTGGGTAGTCAAGCTTGTCCTTGTTCTGTTACCATCGCTTCTCTAATGAGACCTCGCCTGAAGAATCAGAGTAAATCTATGGTGCTGTACGTGTTGCTCAGTCCAGCCTGACCTCAAGTCACTCTTGGCTGAATTAAGGAAATCTTTTACCTTCATAGCTGTGGCTATGGATAAAGAATACACACTAATTATGGAAACATCTACAAACTAGGGCAAGACTGCATGACCTTGGACTAATGAATATATATGAAAAGAATATGGCTGCTGCAGCTCGTGCTGTTTGACGAGCGTGGATCACAACACTGATCCGTTTGACACGTGAAAGCATGACCTCTGACTTCAGCTGAAGAAACTACTCTGCCTTACAAAACAATCTACAGTCAAACTCAGAAAGAGTGATATAAATGCTAAACACTGTGCAGTTCTTTTCTCTTTTTGTTACATACAAATGAAACAAAATCACAAATGAAACACTTCTGAATCATATCTGGTCACAAGTTTAGTCTTTTGGGCTTCTTATATAAGAATTTCCAGTTGCTTCCAATAGAAAATGTTTATGTTTTATATCTATTGTATGTCTTACAAGACTAATATGATTTGTACTATTTATTTACGAGAGCACCCGCTTTCACATTTTTCTCACACAACATAATTATAACAATTAAGTATGTTTAAGTATGGTATGGCAATGGTTGAGCGTGCAGATGCTGCAGCTACTTTTCTACTTTTTTTCAGCTTTATTGCTGAAACATGCATCTCCTATGACATAAATACACTCATAGGCATTGGAAAAGGAAGCGTGAGGTTTCAATTAAAGATGCAGTCGGCATCTTTTAACCAACAGCCAGATCAGATGGACGCACTGCAACGGACGACCCAAGGAGGAGTGGAGGTGAGTGGGGACAGAAAGACGCAAGACTTCCACCAGGATGAGGGGAGGAGGAACCTGTGTTTTACAGCGATGATGCTTCCTGCACAAAAGCAGTCAAAGTTGATGGACAGTGTTTCCCAGATGTCGAACTTTTGACGTGAAGATGTCAACTGTATTATCACCATATTATTGCGGCTGTTTATATTCAATTTGACGCAAATTCAAAGAATGCACAACAGAATTTTTTCCTGGGTGTATATGTGTATGTTCTTATGTACATACGTGAAAAACTGTTTATATTGCTTTATTTTGTTTGTTTTATATTTTTATTCTATTCAGTTCTAAATTTAATTACCTGTATTGCATATGTATCATGAATGAACTACAACTCTCATTTTGTTGTGCAACCCCGAGTTTTACAATGATAGTTAATATCCTTGATATCTTGATACCCTGAGTCAAGCAAACATTGAGTATGTTTTCATAACTAAAGTGCATGGCAAATTATGTTTTCTGAATACTGCATGTTCCATATTATGGGTATTTCTGTTTTATTATTACGATAGTAACAGGTGAAGAGAGACAGGAAAGGCAGAGGAAAGAGAGAGAGGATGACATGCAGCAAAATGTTCAGGCTGGAATCAAACCCAGGCCACTGCAGTAAGGACCCAGCCTTGAGGCACGGCGCGAGCGCTCTGCTAGGTGAGCTACCAGGGTGCTCCATGTCCGTAGTTTCCAGTTATAAAGACGTGTGGCTTTGTGTTAGAGCTGTCACAATACCAGAATTTTAAACTTTGACACAATATAGGCACAAAAAAGGTTACACTGCATTTCTTTCAATACTGCAGCAAAAAGAAAAAAAAACTCCTTAGCAAACAAAATACAAAATTCATTTTTCTTTAAATTACCAACCTGCACGCAGTCCTGGTACAGATAAAGTCATTGAACAGTCTGGTTTTGCTGCGCTGCAAGCCAAATTTTAGACAGAGAAATAAAGTCTAAACTGAACTGAGAACTTCAATAAGCATATGTTGATCTTAAATTTTTCATAGTCTCAGTATTTTCAGTGCTACTGAATATTAGTATTGTATTGTTTTTAAAATGTGGTGTTAAATAATTATTTAAGTATCAATACTTTTGACTTTGTACTTTTTCTTCATAAATATATACCCTTGTATGTTTTTTTGTTTGTTTTTTTTTTTGTTTCATATATGTGACATCTTACATGTGTTTATACAATAATTGCAAGATTGCAGTTGACCAATTCAAGTTTGATAACGGGCTGTACAATATGGTAAAAAAAATCACATTGTGTTTATTTTGATAGACACTGTGATTGTAAAATGACTCACGATTACTGGGAATTTTCATCTTTGCATTACAATTTTTCTTTTCACTGAAAAAAACAAACAAACAAACAATTGAAATCATGATGATGTGACATTTGTTGGGGTCTGTACCACATAAACATGTTTTCTTACATCTGGAGAACAAGACTTGTAGGTCAGGACGTCTCTGCAGCACTGCAGTATTTCATTATAATGCTGTTTGGTCACACATTTTTCTTTATCAAGAAATTGCAGCCTCTGCAATTTGGATATTGCACTTGGCCATACTGTGACTTTAATAATATTTTGATTAATTGTGCAGCTCTAATTTGATATTACGCATCTCTACTAAGGATACTGTAATTGTTCGTAAATTGCTGGTCATGTAATACTTCTAAGTACCCAAATTATATAAGTTTCATATTACACAAGAACTATGTATCTGGTTTGACTGCTGCATACATTTAGTAAAATGCATCTATTTTCATCTGGTTACATATATATATGCATTAATTCATGAATTGGCCTACATTTCTGTCAATATCACAACTGCACTGGAACAGAATCCAACACATGCACATCGACACTTGAAAAAACAAAACTGAGGTTGTGTGATGTCACCTAGCCACCCTGGTCAATTAAACACCTCCCACTACGGGTTGGCATCACTCAAAAGGCTCATTAACCCTTCTGACCAACCACCAGTCACAATCAGAAAAACATCCCGTCACATTGGCCAATCCCTACATGGGCAACGCAGGTCAACACCCACACAAGTGACAGGAAATTGAATTGCTGGAGAGAATGTGGTCTGTCTGAGCACTTGAAAGACATTTGTTTATTCACAGCTGGTCATACGGCCAGACAGACTTCATGGGCTTAAAAATAAAAGCAAAGGTGATGCCTAATGTAATTTTTTAAAGTGGAAATGACTTGTTTTTTGTATGTCACTGATGTATGGGAGTGATATGAGGTAAATATTCTTTCAGGCAAGCAGGAAAGTGGTTGCATAAATCATCTCTAATGCGCAGCACAGATGAGCTAAATCACAAAATTCTGAATTTATACCGATTGAAAGATTTACTAAAATATATATATCCCAGATACATCCCATTTGGGTCTTTGAATCGATGTGGCATTTACTTAAGTGTACAACTGCGCCTTATAACACGAAACAGGAGCAGTGATACATCGCTGAAGCGTCTTTGTGTGGTTGTTTTTCAGACCACTAGTCTTAATCTACTGGGTTGATCTCCCGGTTCCCGCGGGATTATAAAATGTCTGCAAACCTCCAAATATTTGAGGCAATCAACAACTCAACACGCATTTGGCGTTAGAATGCAAGACTGTGAAAACACACAAACGAATGGATAAAAAGGAGTGAAATATGAAGAGAAATAAGGGGATCGGAGCGGTGCCCATTTCGGGGGTGTAAAATATGGAGAAGTGTGGATCATTGGGGGAGCTGCTCTGCCTGGGGGAACAGATGAAGGGAGGACACTCTGCCAAGATCTCTCCACTGGAGGGGGAGCTGAGGGACTGGAGCTCTATGGGAGAAAGAGTGTGCGCCTCGCATGCTGCTCTCCTCAATCTCAGTCTCACACGCCTGCATTGACACGTCCCAGGCTCTCTGCAGCAGAGGGAAATTGCTGCTGACAGGGCCTTGCAAACTTTCACAGCCATTTAGAAAGACTTACTCCCACACTTTTGTCACAGGCATTTATTGCACAAGATACATGATATGAAAAATTAACATTTTTTGAACTTGGCATCCCTTTTTCACCAAGTTAGGCTTAAAAACCATTCATAATTTTTCAGCCTTGCGATCGGCCCCAGTGCAGATGTAAACACAAGACATGCCAAGTGAGACCCCGAGATTATGAAAATGCACAATTTTCAAGAAAAAAAAAATCCAATCACTACTTCATAAATTTGTACCATATGAGTTCCTAATCCAATAACAAATGCTGCCTGTGTCGCCATCACCCAAACACATAAGGCTGTTTTTTAAGTGAGAGCAGAGGTTATTGCAGATTTACTGTACCTTTATGTTGACGACCAGCCAGTGCCTCCAGTAAGCAGATTTTGGGTTGATGCGGCTTGGGGCATCAGGGTCAACCATCACCAGAACATACATCTTCTTCTGCAAACAGAAGGAGATTCATATATTATTACTGTGTTAATATAAGTGCTTTATGAGTGTACCACTCATATTGTGATTGGCCCCAGAGGCAGTAACAGCGGTACCTGATCCCTTTTGCTTTCTAAATGCAGCCATGAGCTGTTTGTGCATCACATTGCCCAAGGCTTTACAGCCATCTCTGTAGCAACAGCAACAATGTCTCAGTTTAAATACTTCAAAACAGATGCTTCACTTTGCTTTCTTAGCTTTAACCAGGGCTGCATGATACAGTAAAAAAAAGATCATATTGCAATTATTTTGATAGATATTGCAATTGCATTATGATTCACAATTAGTGGGAATCATTATTTTTGCATCACAATACACAGTACATAAACAATAATTGCAATTTCAGTTTAACTGATGGCTTCACAACTCAGGTTTGATACAGGGCTGCATGATATGGTAAAAAAAAAAACCATATTGCTATGATTCACATTTAGTGGGAATGGTCATTTTTACATTATAATTTTCATTTTCACTGAAAAAGCTAATAAAATCATAATGTTGTGTAATTTGTTGGGGTCTGTACCAAACAAACATGTTTTCTTATGTCTGGAGACCAAGATTTCTAGGCCACAGAATCTCTGCAGCACTACACTACTTCATTATAATGCTGTTTTGTCACACGTTTTACTTTTATCTAAAAAATGCAGCTTTTGCAATTTGGAATAGTATTTCAATAAAATTTGCACCCCTAGGTTGAACTTGTTGTTCCTAAAATAATGAATTTTACTCAATTCATAAGACCTCTGGTTTGTTTTTTACATTGTCACTTGATTTGTTGACTGAGTTCACAAAGCTGACAAAATCCAGTGCATACCAGAAGGTTGGGTTTGCCTTTTGTTGGCTTGACACATAATCTTAACACAGTTTTACTTCAGCTGTCAAGGCTAAAATGTTGCTTAGGAAAAAAAAAACATGACATGAGACAATATTGTTATAAATAGCATGAAATAAAACTGTTAGAAAAGGCAACAATACACATGAGAATATGGTGTGCAGCCATGCTTATCACCAACTGCAGTACACACATAGAAAAGTACAGCTCTGTTTCTTCTCTGTTATTCCTTCAACTTAATATCATTACTGTGACATCAATAAAATGACAACATTTTGGATCCGATACCAAATCCTCTCGTTAACATATTCACAGTAACTTTCTGCCACTTACCCAGTATCTTTGTACCCCTCAATCTGTCAATAGATAAAGTGAGAGAAAAAGCATCTTAACTAACACTTGATCACAGTTATTGGACGTTGACTTGGCGGCTTAACTGCCGGAAAATCTTCATTCTGTCTGTCCCTAAAAGTTAGAGAATTATGAGAGCAGATTGAATTATTGCGAGAGCACATTTGTCATCCCTGGTCCTGTGCCCAAAATCTGCCAGACCATATGATGGGCTTTTTTTATTTTGTTCACTTCCTCTACAAACAGAGACATTAACCGAGGCTGTTTCAATCCACGATGTCCTCTTCACTGTATATGTACTTTCAACTGAAGCAAGACCATAATGATATCAGCTTTAATACATATAAAACAGATGCAGCGCTTCTTACATCCTTACACTGACTGCCAAACAACGCCGTCGGTGCTGCCGTTTCACAGAAATGCTCGCATGTAAACATAAATCTTAAATTTCTGTTTGTTGTGTCCTATCAAGACATTCTTTAAGGCCTCAGAAAATTATCGTAAGCCGATGTACTTGAATGAGATAAAGAAGAAGTCATGTATTTTTCTGCAGATGCTCATTTTCAGAAGGATTCTCTGCCTACCTGACAAGCAGTAATAAGCGTAAACAACTAAGCCTAATAATAGGATAATACTGTAGTCTCAGTGATAGTGCCTGCAGGTAACATCCAGACACACCAGCAACAATAGAGCCTCCTCCACAGCCTGTCAAAAGTGACTCTATATCAGTGACCCCCCCGGGCAGCTTACCAACCATGACCTGTTGCCTTCTGAAGAGTTGTAATCCTCATTTGTACATGTTTGCTACCAGGCAAAGACACTGTGATAATGTAGTTACACTAATATTTAAGTCAGACCCTGATGCATTCAGAAATAACATGGTTTCTAACAACAGCACACATGCACACACACACACACACGTACACACACACACACGTACACACTCAGAGACTAAAAGGCAATTTTAAGCTTTTAAATTAAAAATGACCTCCAGTCACAATTATCACTGAAAGGAATAGCACTTTATTGGATATTTCACGAAAGTTACCATGGATGGAGATACACTGTATAGGACAAGCTTAATTTTCAAAAAAAAAAAAAAAAAAAAAAAAAAGAAAGCCAAATTTAGAACAACATTAAGAACATTTCACATTCATTTCCAACTGTAAAAACAACAACAAAAAAAAAAAAAAAAAAAAAAAAAACGTGGCCTACTTATGATGGTGGGCACTGAATTTCAATGATTTCCGCACATATTTAGAGCTTGAATTTCTACCTGTAAGAATCTGGCTGGTCCAGCTGGCACGGGCAGCAAATAATACAAGAGGCTCCCTCCATGCTTGCACTTCACACATTGTGGCATGTACCCTTCTCTCTTACAAGGACATTTTTTTTTTCTCCATCTGTCAAAATCCACATTAATTACGCACAGATATGTGTGAAAGACTCCAGGGAAAAACAGATGCATACTCTGCCATCTGAAATAATTTATCAGGGCTCGAACAAACTAAATGTATATCAAAACATGTTTTAACCAGGGCTCATTCTCATAGCTAGATACTGGAAGGCACACATTTTCCAAAAACATGTTATTAGTATTAATCACTAATACTAATGAGGAAACTTAACATTTGAGCCTTGGTGATAATTTGAAATTTGGATTTGCTTTTACACTGCAGCTAATCAAATCTATCACCGGTGACAGTTAATTTCCTATATTTTGGTGGTTACACAAAGCTGTTAGTAAAAACTTCAAATTGATTTAATGCTCCTGTGTTAAATCTCTTTCAAGGATGAAAGGTGTTCTGCCCACTCTGTTATGCTCTAGAGCTGCAACAATTTAACGATAAATCGATGATTACTTAATTATTAAATTAATCGACAACTATTTTGATAAGCGATTAATTAGCTTGAGTAATTTTTTATTAAGAAAAGCCTGTAAAGTCTTAATTCTCTGATTCCAGCTTCTTAAATGTGAATATTTTCTGGTTTCTTTACTCCTCTATGATAGCAAAATGAATATCTTTGGGTTGTGGACAAAACAAGACATTTGTGGACATCATCTTGGACTTTAGGAAAGACTGGTCAACATTTCTCACCATTTCTGGACATTTTCTGAACCGAACAACAATCAATTAAGCGAGAGAAAACAGATGGATCAACAATGAAAATAACTGTTAGTTGCAGACCTATTATGCCGTGTAATGTCTCTACCTTAAGGGACTTTAAAAATGTCAAACAACTCTCAGAGCTCAGAGCAGAAGTGAAATTTGGGTAGGTGTCGGCCACAGACCACAGAGCTCCGTAGGGCCATTATACAGGAGGGGATGTGAGGCTCCTGGGTGCAGGCTGGAGGTGGGGGGAGATTGAGCCTGCATTCTCTTGGGATTAACCTCCCACTGCCTGCTGTGATCACAGCAAAACGGCCCACCGGGACCACACCTCAGACGCCAGGCAGCTGGAATAAACCCTGCAGCCGGCTGGGAGCCCCTGTCGGGCTGCTGGTCAGTGGTGGGCAGGAAAAGGGGGAGATGTCTTCAGTGACACCTATAGAGACTGAGGAGGGGGGCAGTAATCTGCAGAATATATGGACTTGATGATCATATATATCATAGAAATGCAGATGTATTTTTTTAAATACATTTTTATGTTGTTGTTATTTTCAAGAGACGACATGAAACTCCCACTCCATGCCAATAGCATCGAATAGATATAGTATGTGCAAACAGAAGACGGCGAAGAACAAAGGCAGCTGAAGACCAGTGTCTCTGAGGATGTAAACTACTGGCTTACCTTTGAGTGAACTCTGCTGGGGATGAGAATCAGAGAGATGTCTAATCGCTGCTCTCGTAGAGCTGCCTGGGCTATCGAGCCCGGCTCTGCTAACTGATGACACCGCGAAGGGCGAGAGTGAGTTAGCGAGAGGGAGGGAGGGAGGGGGGGGGGAGAGGCCCCTCTGTGAGTTTACAAGTTCAGGCTTTATCCCTGACCCAATACCCAAACAGTGTCGTCCGTGCAGCTGCCTATTAATATACCCATTGCTTTATCCTCCCCGGTTCTTCATCTGCTTCAGCCTCTGTGCACAGAACCCACAATGATTCATTAAATGGTCAACTGTGCTCACCGCTCGACCCGGGGCAAAGCAACACATCGATCTCAAATCCCTGTTTAAGTAGCAAAAACACTTGAACTCGTTTGGTAATTAACAGGTATCTGTGTTGTGATTAAGAGACGGCAATGGCTTAACAACCATCGACTGCAGCTTAGAGCAAGGTTGAAAGATTGATCTGTAAATACAGAAAAATAAAAACACTAAAACACGGCGGTGGAAGTGAATTTTTCAGATGATGAAAAAAATTAACCTCAGCTACCATCTTTTTGTTTTTGCAGCCAAGCTGTATCATAAAATGATTTTAAATTAAAGTAATTATTTTAAATCTGGTATCAAGTGAAGTTACAGAGCAAAGATGTGAGGACTTTTATACAAAGGGCAAAGTAATAAGGTCTCATCATTTTAGAGCCAGGATAGTGGTGAGAGGGGCAGACGGGAGAGTGATGGAGAAGGTTAACAGTGGCACCACTGTCGGGGTCAGAAGAGGAGGTTCATCCTGGTGGAGAGGAGGTCAAAGGTCAGCCAGGCAGCAGTAATTGAATCCTGACCAGGGAGTAGGGTGCCGTGGACCCAAAGATGAGATGGAGATAGAAGGGGGGCTGTGGCACTCACCTAGAGGTCATCAACCTTACAGGTGAGAAGGTCCTTGTTGTCATTAATAACAGCCGCCCCCCCACCACCTCTCATCTGCAGAAGCTTTGAAACCTCATTGTTCCTCACAAGCAGCATTATAAAACCCCCTTCGTAAAGGGCAGATCTGTAATATGCCACAGAGGAATTGGGTGAGGACAAAATTTGTGTATCTCAGGGGAATCTTGTTGAACAGCATCATTCTAGTGATATAAAGGTCCCATGCACAATACAAACAAAACAGGAAAGTTAGCAGTAACATGCTGTGAAATGCTGTCAAAAATAATGATATACTGATAAATATTAATGCTGAATATTTGCAGTGTTTTCAATATTTTTTTTGCAGTGTGGATACTCTGGTACCAGGTGCACTTTCTCGCTCTCTTTTCTCTCCGACAGCAATTTGAAACACACCGCTGCAGTGCCTATATAGTCCCGTCTCCTCTCGCTTACCCATTAGTTCTCATCACATTTTCTTTATACATTGTCATGTTATAGCCTTGTTTTATCTATCTTTAAATAAAAACCTAAAATTTTATCATCATTGAGTCCATTTTTTTTTATCTAAAATGGTATGAAATATCAATATTTTTCAAGGTATCATATCAAAATGATAAATTCTAGTATCGTAACAACACTAGTTTTTGTTTTGTTTTTTTAACCTTTATTTGTTCAGGGAGAGTTCACTGAGAGCGATGCTCTCTTTTGCAGGAATGCCCTGATACATTCACACAGTTACACATTCAAACCTGGAAGCTACTCAGTACAACCACTGTCTGATCTGATCTGCTGGCCACTGAGCAGCTCAGTGGTGGTAATGAGGGAGGGGCAAGTAGCTGCCTCTCACTTTCCCCACCCAGATTTATCCTGCCAGCTGGGGACTGAACCGGCACTGAATCAAGTTTGCTTCTCCCTAATCAGTGGGCTATATGTCTATATTCAATTCACGCAGCAGTCCAAGTTCATATTACACATGGATAATATAGTTTATACAACAAAATATAGTCTACATTAGTTAAGCTATAAACCAACAAAAATGCCTACCTGAGGTGTTAGTTTTTTCATGAGCAACCGCAGCTCTTTTACTTCATAGGTCAATGCTTAAAATCATTTCAAGCAAGAAGTATTCATGCTTACCACTGCTGTTAAGCTGTCCGCACTAAAAAGTGCTTGCAGCTAGGAAAGGGTGGCAGTATAACTCGGAGTTATGTGCAATCACAGTCAAACTGTCAAAAATGTCTTTAAAACTGAAGGTAATATCTAGGGGTGGGAATCTTTTACTATCTCACGATTCGATTCGATTCCGATTTTTTTGGGGCCACGATTCGATTTAAAATCGATTTTCGATTCAAAACGATTTTATTCATAATGATTTCTGATCATGATCTACTCCCATCTGCTTTGCAAGACAGAATGACAAATGGAGACATTAAAGTGTCTTTTTCACATTTATTAAGTTTTAAACATTTATCCATGCTTAGATGGAATTGTTGGAACTGTTACATAAAAGCAATATCACATACTGCTTAACCTGTTTATCAGGGGGCCTATTTTTTCCACCTTCGGTCCGAAATGACTTACCCAAAATAAATGGAGGATATTTTCACAACTACAAGGGCTGTATGTATAATCTTGGTGTCAAAATAATGGTAATAGCTACATGTGAGATTACTATAAAGTGTCAGAATCAAGATATGTGTTACTGTGTCAGAGGAATTCACCTGGAACACAGAAACAAATGTGAATTTTTATCTATTAAAAAAAAAAACACTGTTTAGAGTGAAAAACACTTTTGAATCATATGATAGTAGCCCGATTCATCTAGGAATTAGTAAAGTGATATCTGATGAGTTAACTGTGCAAAACTCGATGCTAAAAAAGTGAACCTGAACAGTTTTACAGATGTTTTAACACAGACATGTGCCAAATGTGCCATTTGGGCATCAGTCACACTGACGTTTGGCACTGTGTTGTTAGTATGTTAGCACCGCTATCTGATTCAAACAGTCAGAGAACCTCCTCTGCTGTATATTTCTCCTGTTTTATCCTGACCGGGGCTAATAAGCACTCTGCTAAAAGCGTCTGAAAGTGTCAACAAGCTGCATCCTGTAAACTCACTGAAGCAGTCCAGGGGACCAGCTCGGCAACCCATTGGTCAATTCTGATGATCGACACCTCTATAAACCAATCAGAGTCAGGAGGTTCTATCGCTACCACCCAAATTTACCTTAGCAACACCAATGACGATACAGAAGGACGTGCAGCCAAAGATAAAGTATTGTAGTGAAGATGCGTTACTCTGCTCGAAAAAAAGCCCTCTGCTGGCCTGGCAGAGAGCTTCATGAAGCGCTGCAGTGTGCGTTGGTCTGCAGCTGGCGGCTGACTCTGCTCCGTGTCCGTCCCGCGTAGTTACAAAATACGATTTTGGGACATTTTATATCGATTCTGAATCGTAGCAAATGAGAATCGCGATTCTTATGTGAATCGATTTTTTGGCACACCCCTAGTTATATCCTCATGGTGTCAGTATGTCCTTTTAATAGACCCTGCTGGTCCTTAAAATCACTGTCATGTTTAGACACACACAGCACTTGGTTAAAGGACAAATCTGTAATATATTTTCTGTAATAAATCATAGAATGACCATAATATGTCATTAGGAATCAGGGAAACATGCTAAGTTGAAATACTCGCTTCTCTGACAACAACGCTACAGCCCTGGTGTCATACTTTGAAATTTCAATTTCAGGCTGGAATAACTTTTCTTTCTTTTTTTTTTTTTTTCTTTTGCCTGTTTCATGTTACTTTATTTAAATTCAAAACAAATAATGCCAAAGATTTACCGAACTAAGTGTAATAAATCATTATTGTTGTTCTATGTTCTCAGTAATCTCAGGCAGTAAGGCAGGCAGTCACTGAACTCCAACTCCAGAGTGTGCATTTTCAGAGCAGCAGGCTTTTTTTTTTTTTCAGGATAACAGGTTAACTTTACATTGATAGACTATTGACAGTTATAAACAGCTGATCAACATACAGTGTAAGACTCGTTAATGGTTGTTATTGTCAGTTATGATGATGCAAGCATCTTGCACTCCTGCAGCCTGCCTGAGTTTCCTCGAGTCTGGGAAGGAGGGTGCAGACGGAAACAATTCAGTTCAACCACAGAACGTATATTAAATAGGATTTAAACTTATATAATATACAGTCTATGGCTCCAATTTGCTATTTGGACTGCTGCACTTGTTTTTACATGCACAAATGCAACATATTGCTCCTATAAATTTAAGGAAAGTTCAAAGTCTTTGAACAAAAGTGCTCCTGTTGCCTAAACCTAACTACACAAGGTACTCAGGATACTAAATCCACTCAACAGTATCACAGTCCTGCACGTTGTTTTGCCATCACCCACCCCAACTAGAATTACCACCTTTGCAGTCACATGCCTCCGCAAACCAGTGAAGTTGCAGCTTTACTTGGGACTAAAAGTCCTGTGCTTCAATGTGGACTTTACTATTTTACCAGTTTCTTTAAAGTCCTCCAGCGTTATAAAAAGCACAGCGCTAAAGCACTGGAACGCCCCCTTAAGATGGAATATTAAAGAAATGTAGATATTATGGACACACGCTGCACATTCACACACAAACACAGCTTGCGCATAGAATCAGTGAGGTGGTGGTTTGTAGCTGAAGCTACTTGATGTCTTAGATGTTGTAATTCAGCAGAAAATATGGTACATTTATTATTAAACTCCATACTCACTTTGGTGCAACTTGAGCGCTATTGATGCTTCTGAGACTATGATACAAGATGATTCGGGGTACTACAGTTACTGATTTAACATTCAGATTGATTATTGACACATATAAATGATATGCAAAGAGAATGCCAATACTCCTCAGTGTGTTCTTAAGCGCCTCACACAGTGCAGGCTGCTCACTACCTCCAAACCTGCCTATTTTTAACTCAGCCTCCCTCCCACACAGGAGTGGAGTGTGAAGTGGCTTATAAATCCACACTTCGAGGAGCCACATGGTCAAAGGAAAGTCACATGTGGATAGAAACGCATAGTCTAGGCCTAAAGACAACACAGCTACTAGATCCCCGCTGGGTAGCCAAACACAGGAGTGAGCCACAGTACGAGGAGGCAGCGGTTCAAGAGGAATCACAGCGGAATATGAAACACAAGTTTACATAATTACATAATCACATTAACACTTTTTCTGTTTGAATATAAAAACACGTATTACAACGTATTACAACTACATTTTAATCAAATTAACACATGACAGAAGGTAAGACGCGACCAGGCAATATTGTTTATCGCCCATAGATGCTGCATATTAAATATAAATGCTCTCTGTCTGTGTGTCACTAACAAATAATTAAAAACACGCATTTATTTTGGCATCTAAAACCACAAATAAACAGCCCTCCGATAAACTGATAACACATTTGAATGCGGTCTGTCCTGAACTCTGTTTATAAAGCCTTGTACTTTCACATTGCAGCTTGGAACTGCTATGCAGCCATAGCTAACAGTAAGATGGTTCACAGTCTGATTGAAGCTTGAGGGGGGTGAAGGAATTAGTAGCAGCCTAGGGAACCATTTCTGCATTTCTCTCAACATTGAAGACTTCTTTCACTGCACCATGCTTGCGAACACAGCCGTGCTCATGTTAAGCTTATTAGTCACCCTGGATGCGATCTTGCTAGCTGAGGCTTTCAACACTTTCTAGTTGTGGCTTTACACACATACACCTACTCACTGCCATGAAAGCATTTCTGCAAATGCACATGCTCAAACACAGTAACTACCACTAACAGGTACTCTGAAGTAACATGCAGCCAGGCGCTGGGATATGAGCCTCGGATCCAGCCCGTGCTAAATGAGGCAAGAGGGAAATATTTTTGTCATGTAGTTTGGCTGCTGAGAACACAACACAGTCAAACAGGGCAAATTACAGCACTGGACTCATATCCATAATTAGTCTGTCAAGCATGTCACACACTGAAAAACATAGATGTGCTCTTTTACCACCAAGTGCAGCCTATAAAAGTTAATGGTGAGCACATTCTAATTACTTCACCAGGATTTGGGAATCTAAATCAACTATTTTGATTCTAAAAGTACTAAGGGGAATTTGGAGAAAAACAGAGGAAAATGATAAAGATCTCCTGGGATAATGGATGTTAGGGATGGCCGACTGCTAATGCAGATACTGATATACATATGCACATACTTTTTCAATCAAAGTCTCTCCTGTTGTGGAATTGCATGCTTTTCAAAGAAAAAAGTCAGATGCATGTATAAAATACAGTGCTTCTCTTTGTTCTTCACAAATTCATGGTTGTGACCAGACTGCTCTTAAGATGGTCAATTAAAATTGTAGCGTTAAAGGAATGTGATTTGGCTCCTGCGACGTTGACCGACGCTGAGAGGTCATTGCAAATAGCAATTTTGCTATCTCTTTTGGACACTTGAAGGAGCAACCTGAAATACTGTAATAAATCATAAAATGACCACGATATGTCATCAAGGGAACATGCTAATTTAAAATACTCGCTTCTCTAACAAAAACGCCACAGCCGCGTTTTTATTATTAATATTATCATTATTATTAGTATTGTTGTTGTTTTTATTCCGGCCTGTAACCAGTATTTTTGTTTGACTGTTTCACATTAATTAGAGTTCAAATTAATGCAGAATATTCGCTGAATATTCAGTAGCCTGCCTGAGCTTCCTCAAGTCTGGGGAGGAGGGCACGGGGGGGAAACAACTTGCTTCAACCATAGATCGTATATTAGGGCTGCAACTGACGATTTAGTCAATTTTCAGTTTCAGTTAATTATTTTCTCGATTTCTCAATTAATAGTTGTTTGTTTTAAAATGTCAGAATATGCCGAACAATGTCAATTAGTGTTTCTGAAAGCCAGAGATGACGTCCTCAAATGTCTTTACTGTCATAGGGGAAACTTAATTACATTTAAGAAGCTGAAATCAGAGAGTTCTGACTTTTTTTTCTAAAAAAAAATTACTCAAACCAGTAAACTGATTATTATTTAATTGATTAATAATCGATTAATCGTTGCTGCTCTATCATATGTTAAAAAGGATTTAAACATATTTATTATGCTGTCTATGGCTTCAACTCATTTGGACTGCTGTCCTCATTTTTGGACATGCAACTGTTACATACTGCTCCTTTAAAAAAAATTCCACACCCCAGACATACTCACATTGCATGTGTTTAATTACAGCATCATCTTATTGGCCTGTCAAATGAGCAGAAATGTTCTTTTCAGGCCGATACGATATTTAATTTTAAAGCCTTTATCAGCTGATACAGATGATGTGCTGATACATCCCTGGTGGGTGTTCTGGTTATTGTACTGCATGTGCAATGGAAAACAGCAAGTTCACACAGGGCATGACACGAGATATCAAATCTCAAACTCATATTTAACATGTTTTCTAAAAATTAACTTTATCTGGGTCATCACATTTTATTCTGGCAGCTATTTCGTTCTTATGGAAACCAACTGTTCCCTTTTCTTATTTGGAATGAGAAGAGTGAAAGCTTGAGCAAAATTATCAGTCTTGTTTATTTTAATCGGAGAACAACTGCTATTGTTGCATCTATTTTCAGACTTACTGACACATTTTAAGGACTCAAGACTTTATTTAAATTAAATATATGAAAGGCTTACATCAGGTCCACTTCACGGGGAGCCGCCGTGCAGCAGACACAATTCTGAAGACGATGGGATGCATGTTGCCATGAAGGGAGCTTAGTTGTAAGCACTCTGACACCCATTCCTATTTGGCCATCAGAGCTGTTAAAGGTGTCAGGCCTGTTCACAGGCACTGTGTGTTTCACCAGCCAAGATGGCTTCCACATTTTTTCTATCATGATTAATTATGGTTTCTGATGGTAGTACAGTGAGAAAGTGTAAATTATTCCCACATTTTCTTGTGCCCTCCGTTCAGTCACTGTTGTGTAGGAAGATGCTATTGACGCCATCCATGGATGGCGACCAAAAGGCATCTACATGGGGTGGCAAACTCTAGTGCCTATTAAGGGGTGGAAGTGGTGGTGGGGGGGTGCTTGGCGTGTGGGCTGAACCTAGTCAAGACTGCCAGTTGACAGGGCCAGATTTTCCAGTATGGAAGAGTCTTGTTTCAGTGGGCGATGCTGGGTGTTGGGAGACTGGGAGAGAGGACTGCCCAGGGCTTGGAAGCTTGAAACAGAATATTTCAAACAGACAAGCACCGTCTGTGTTCCAGTGTCACCAGCCCACCCGTCTGACAATCAGGGCCATGTCATCACACGGGCTCTGAGTAATTCAAGGAGCATTCTTATCACCTTAGAAGATGTGGCAATCTCAGACGTCAGAGCAGTCTGAGGTCCTAGCAGCAGAAATAGCATTAAACGAAATGCAGCACATGGTATGGAGGACCAAAAAAAAGTACAGTAAAGATGTTCACCTACAGGCAAAACATTAAGAGCATGAATAGCAAAGCTTGGTGAAATGCAACCACAATACTGCGCTTTGCTTTGATTCCTTAACAAAATCCACAATATGTCTTCAAAAACACACATTGCACACGCAGCACTGAAAATCCTTAGTTTTGGAGAACTGGTTAAAATAAAATAATTCGTCTGACAGATCATTTTGTCTATGTTGATATATTTAGCGCTGTCAGAGAGGACATCACAGAGAATGGCACTTATATCACAATGCAAAAACTGTTATCAGAGGAGGTACAGGTTTATGGTTCAAGGGCTCGTCCATTCATAGAGAACAAGCTCAGCCTCTCTGCCTGACACACTGATAAAGACAGCACAAATGAAACAGCTCCACAGCTCCATCTTTGCCTCTCCCCAAGGGAATAATATATCACCCATCTGAATGTGGCACATATTGAATCATTTCCAGCGTTGATGATTCATTTGAATAAATCAGCCTTTTTTATTTTGCCAACTTGAACTGATACTGAAATAAGGAAAACTGAAGTCACATTGTTTGATACGAGGAAGGACAGGTGTTAGAGTGTTCTATAGGACTGGTAATCCTAATCCCCTTTCAAGCAACAATTAATGACTACAGCAATAATCTTCGCATATATGTTGTTGCAATTCCTTTTTGACTGTCAACCATAACCTGCCTAACTCACATAGACCAAATCCAGGGGGATATGTCGCTGCAGGCAGATAGGATCTTATCCTGGATTTGCATAGATAAATGCACAGCAATAATTCAAGAAGCACATGGGACAGACGTAGTTTTGACCTGAGATATATCCTCAATCTGACCATATGTTATTGACAAGACCTGCTCTCAGGAGCTTAATTTTCAAATACGGTTGATCCACAGAAAGAGGTCTACATGTTACCTGCATTAACTCACAACAAATATTAAACATTTAAGGGAAAAATAAATAAATATGGGAGCTACCTAAACAAAAACTTTCAGTGTCTTCTACAAAAAAGCTACGGATGCACAGGATCAGCCTATCGGCAAAAATGAAAAATCAGCAGCTTGTGCAATGAAAGGGTTATATCCGCATTCAAGCTAAGAGACATACTCTAACATACACAGACACAAATCCTGTTGAGCTGAGCCGAGCAGAGATACCCTACCAGCCCTCCAAGGCACAATTAGGATTTCACGGGGGGAAGAAATCTACATTCCTGCACACATGAAAAAAGTCCTTTCTCCCTCCCCACAACAATATCAACTTTTTACTCAAGGAAAAACCTGAAGCACCACTCGATAGGATTTGGACAAAGAAATAAAAAACAAAGCCAGAAAAAATCTAAATTTAAGCTGCAGTTGTTAAAGAAAAAATATTATGGTTGAGGAAAATCCAGTCCTAAGCCTCCCAGTTCCAATCAATTTCTCCTATTCTCTGTGATATGAAGAGAAGCAACCACTCATAGTTTGTTTGAAGTGCTCGTCTGTGTGAAGCTGCGCTACGTTCAACAACATTTTGTATGGACAAGCTTCAGTGTACGATTGTAACACCTGTCAGACATTCAGTCCAAGTACGAGAGGTCAAGTACCTGTCAGTCTGAATAAAGGAAACGAAACACTACATTTCATTTCATGAGGATTCCTAATAAGTGGAAACATTTACAGAGACACAACATAGTTAAAGCATTAGAGTACAGAACATACAGTATAGCACAGACAGTGAAACAGGCTCTGTACTGTGCAAGAGTAAGTCCTCACTGTGTGCTGTCACACTCTTTAGCAAGTACGCTGTTACAATAATATCTGTCATAAACCTATTAAAATTATATTATTTAGTTTGCAAACATTTCCTGCAAAGTATAAGCAATTTGTATGCTATGCAAACTTGTTATACAGAGAAAATTATCTCCTATTACCTGTAATAACATGCACACATGGTGGACTAAAGGTCAATTCTTTTGGTGTACGTATTTCAGAAACAGTCTGGGATCGAACAAGTCGATTTAGTGTTAGTTTGGGAAGAAACTGGAGCTGAAATGATTAGTCGATTGATTTGATCTGCACAAAATGAATCATGAACACATATAATAACCAATAATGTTGGTTGAGGTAATTTTTTTTTTTTAACTAAATTTTACAAACATTATCAAGTTTCAGCTTCACAGTAATGATGATTCACTACATTTCTTTAACTTATGTGATAATCTGAATATTTTTGGCTTTTGGATTGTTGTTTAGACAAAACATCCCATGTAAAGATGATACCCTGCACTTTAGGAAATTGTGATAGACATTTTTAACCATTTTGCCCCTGTGTAGGGCCATACTGGGTTAATGTGGTTGCAGTGCATGGCTCCCTGCATGTTAAAAGGACGTGTTTCCTCGCCACTGTCACCTTAGATAACTTTTATGATTTGGCACTATGTAAATAAAATTGACTTGACTTGAAATAAATTGACATGTAGATGCTTCCTCTCAAGATGTAAAAACTATTTCAGCAGAAATCAAGCCAAAGATTGTGAGAATGTGAGAGAACCTGCTATGAACAGCTCGGTGGCAAGCAAAGCTACTGAGTTCATGCATTATGTTACTAGAGAGAAACCAATCCAAAGAGAGGCACATTGCACATTGCAGATGAACTGGAATGTCTCCAAACAGAACAGACGTTTAAAAGTTTTGCTGTCAAACCTAAGTGCTGATGTCCTTCACAAAAATGAAACACAGCTTTTGATTTGCCTGCCTTAAAGAAACAGTCCGTAGGATTTCGTGACATCTAGCAGTGAGGTTGTCGATTGCAATCAGCTGCATCCACTCACCTCCCCCTCACCTTCAAAGCGTGGAGGAGAGACTACAATGGTCATGAAACTTACTAAAGAAACATGGCGGTTCAACATGGCAGCCTTAATGGAAGAGAAGCCACACCCTCTGTAGATATAAAAGGTTCATTCTAGGGTAATAAAAACAAAAGAATTCTTATTTTCAGGTGATTATACATTCATAAAAATACACTAATGAAAAGTATATTCAATTTCTGACATATTATTCCAATAGATTCTCCTAAAACAAAACGAAACCGGCCAAACAACAGGACATCAGAGACTGTTGTTCCTCACAGACAGACCTGCTCCACAGCATCCTGGATCGTGCTGTTGCACCTGAGGCCTGACAGGACGCAACACACAAGACTCCAGCAGGACGAGTGGCGGAGGACTCTGTGTTCTACATGGATGATGCTTCGCGCTCAAACACAGTCAAAGTAGATGGACAGTGTCTCCCAGATGTTGAGCTTCTAACGTGAGGATGTCGACCATATCACATCATCACCATCTTGTTACTGCTGTTTACATTCAACCTAACATAAACTCAAAAAAATGCACAACAGAATTATTTCCTGGGTGTATACATGTAATACACACACACACACACACACACACACACACACACACACACACACACACACACACACACACACACACACACACAACACACACACGTTGTTTTTTATTCTCACCCTATTCCATTTTGAATTTAATTAACCATCTGTGATGTATTTTGTGTGTATTATGAAGACATTACAACATCCCTGTGTTGTATAATGAAAATAAATGTCCTTGAATAATCTTTTTTTTGGTCAAACCAAAGAGGAGAGCTGCAACGATTAATCGATTATTAATTGACTATTAAATTAATTGCCAACTATTTTGATAAACAATTAATCATTTCAAGAAAAAATGTCAAAATTCTCGAATTTCAGCTTCCTAAATGTGATTTTTGGTCGTCTATGACAAAACAAGACATTTGAGGATGTCAAGTTGAGCTTTTTTCACCATTTTCTGACATTTTATGGGCCAAACAACTAACTGATTAATTGAGAAAATAATCGACTGATTAATCCATAAAGAAAGTTACGGTTAGTTGCAGCCCTGAACTAAAGTACTGATGTCCTTCTCTTCAGTGGTACACTGCTTTTGCTTTGGCTGCCTTAATTTGGTGGCTAATATAACAGTCCTTCATCAAAAACTTTTTTCCATTTATCATAAAAACACCACATCCATCCATGAAATAAAAAATGAAAAAAAAGATTTTTTTAAGATAATTTTAATAATAAATAATGATATTTTTTGCCTTTATATTTCAGACAACTCTTCAGACTCAAAGCCAAATAAAAAAAATTATGCTTGTAGCACAGCCACATTTTGACCCCATCATGTCTGATTTAACTTTGACAGACATTAAGCTAAATACCACGAAGACAATAAATGTACTCAGACTTCAGCTACGATAAATGTCTCCAAGTTTAAACTTACAGTTCTACTGATGCAATCTGGCAAAACTAATGCCCTACAGCACATTAATAGAGCATTATGCCAAACAAGGACATTAGCGGCACTTGAGTTTGACCAAGACCTTTTGGCTGCCCGGCCTGTGAAGTGGTGTCTTAAAGAAAAACACATTGTAACCGTCACTACTGATTCTCAGATTTGTGTCGCCTCTGAAGAAAAGGTTAAGCACATCGTCTATCTGAAAATGCCCAGATCTGCAGTCAGGCATAAAGTTGGCACCCAGATAAATCATGCCATCACTGTGCTTCAGTTTTCTCATTATCCATACCTCTCATGACATTCACAGAAAGAAACAAAGCATCCTGCCAACACCTACTCTGTGAGAGAGCTCTTTCAGTTCAGCTCAAAAGCTGAGAGCTCCAAACCTCCACACCACAGTGTGGGCAGTTCTGGCAGAGCCATGTGCCTAAGAACACTGACTGAGTGCAACAGTTGGACTAATAACAGAACAAAAAAAAAAATAAAATAAAATGGACGCACAGCGGGGACAGCCACAGCTCCGCAGCTGAGAAGCAGGTTGACTTCTGCCCACCTCTCTCTTATTCAAGAGCGGAAAGATGTCCACAATGCCTCTCAGGTCTTAGTGCCATGAGGGGCGGTGAGCTCGCAGCTTCAGCCACTTCAGGGTAAAGCAAATCACTTTAATATGTTAAGAAGATTAAGCTGGATAAATGTCTAGATACATTTTTTGAAAAGCCACGTAAATCTGTAGTGTTTTTATTTGGGGAGGGGCGGCATGTGAGTCAGTTGAGACGATCAACACAAACCCACCAAAATGCAATGCGATTGGCTAGGGAAAATTGGGCTTATTTGAGATTTTGCATTTTAAGCTTCTTGAATCTAAGACCATCCCACCTCTTTCTTATTATTTTTAACACCAACCTTTGGGACAACAAAACTATGGAAAAAAAAACATTGGTCACATGTGCCACTGCTCTCTCAGCTTAGACTTAAGACTCACACAAAAAGAGGATGAGAAAGAGGTTAAAGTTGAAGGTCTTTAAAGTGAAGTACTTGAACAGCTTTAAGGATCTTTAAGGATTTTTTAAGGTAAATCACTCAAGTCAAATTAATTAATTGAAGCAAGTTTATTCTAAATAGAAAATGGATGGCTCACTTTTTTTTTTACTATCTTAAGAATTAGCAATCTGAGGGTGTCCGCCTGTCAGCTCGCTGTGCTAGAAATCGAGTGTGAAAACGAAAGGGAGAAATGGAACAAATAATGTAAAGGGATTAACAAATCATTTGCATAACATTTTCTCTGCTTCCAAACTACAGGATCAGGAAAATGACAAGGAAGGCAGTTTTATCATCCCCTGTTCCCAGATCAATCAACGCATCAATGGACCCCTGATCGCTGCTACCATTAGCGACAGCTTTTTAATGTCAAAAGCAAAATGAATCACTGGTGATATATCTTAAAAAACAGTAAAAACAGACCGGCGAGGAAACTAAACAAGTTGGGATAAACAGGAATCATCTGATGAGAAACATTCACCGAAGAAAAACTTGAATAGAGTGCATCTTTGAAAAGATACTTTACTTTCAGTGTGCCAGACGTGTATTAACCTGTTTTTCTTAACACTGTCTCTCCATCCAGAGTTAAGACAATAAGACCACTGGGGAGATGAAGGGGATGGCATTATGGAGAGTTAAGCATTGTGAGCAGCCCTGAAGCTGTTCCTAAAGAAGGTGAATCAGAGGATTGGGACACAACTGTAACTAAACCCTGTGCCTGACCACAAATGAGAAGCACAAAACATTTTGGGCAAAATGCCACTAAGCCAAGCATCTGGGTCTTAAGTAAACTTCACGTGATCACTTTTAACTTTGTGATTACTGAGTTCTAAAAGAAAAGAGGCTGTCAAAGAAAAAAAAAAAAAAAGTCAATTACCTCAGTTTCAAAAATAAACACCACAGTAATCCTGTCCATAAAGTCCTGAGGAGTGTCTACAATAAAACTCTTTTTATGTAGGATAAATTATTATACAACTAAGTATCTAAATGAAAGTTTTTATTTGATTTTCTGTCCTTAACTTCTTCACAAAGCAAGTAGCTTGTGGAAAAAAAAGCTTAAATGGACAGTTCAGATGTTTTTAAGAAGGGCATTTAAAGGATTCACCTAAAAAAAAAAAAAAAAACATATCATGTTGGGTGTACGCTACGTTTGGAATATTATAATATCTCTGTCAGGAGAACTTGTTTAGCTAAACACTAGCCTGTCTGCAGGCGAGCCCTAGCATTAAAATAGCTAAATTACCACAAAAGAAAAGGTAACAGCCGTTACCTTGTTTACCATTGTACCGTTAGCAACCAGGTGCTAACTTGCCATTTTCAGCGATAGGCTTCAGAGGTTGCTCTTTCCCGGGGACTTTGAAAACAATGCCACCTGGAACAGTCGTCCACAGAGCACTGAGCGAGTACGTCTGGTGAAAATATTTGAAATACAGTGTATACTTACACTGATGAAGATTTTTTTTAAGTGGGCCTTTTTTAAGTGAACTCAAGCGTCCACCATTTACTGTAGGTTGTAGCGATATCTGGCTTATAAAAAGGCAGTGAAAGCTGTCAGAAGACAAGACAGAGTGATGAAAATATTCAAAATATACAGAGTGTACATTTAAACTGATCTTCTTTTGTGGGCTTTTTTGTAGGTATCTAAAATATGTTTTGCTGCTGACTCTGTTCACAGGAGTTCATTGCTTAGCTTCTTACACCGGTACTCTTGCTGCTTCTCCAAACTGGGGGCGTGCCGACTGCCATCGACTGTAGACAATACACTGACTATGGATAAGTACCTCACACAACCCCACTTCAAAAAATCCAAGCTATCCCTTTAACATCCAGAGCCGGAGGCCCGCGGTTTCTTCAATTCATAATACAAAATTGCACAACTCAGCTGAATATTTCCTCAAAGTGATAATTTTGGGATCATGAGGCTGCAGACATCTCCCCACTGGACAGATCACATTAATATAAAAGGTACAAGTTTCTTACTGAGCCAAAGTGTGACTGAGCTGACTCCAGATCTTACAATGATTCCCTGGTAAATGTTAGGTTTCTGTAGCTCATATAAATAGAAATTTAATCTTGTATGTTTGTCTAAGTATCCACCGCAGCAGATGCACTTCCCATGCAGATTATGAATCTCTGTTTGAACAGATCTTGCCGTCAATGTATATGAACTGACGAGATAGAATTTCTGTGTGAATACTGAATAATAATCAGGAGGCACAGGTTCAGGCGGTATTTTTTTATTAAAGACCCGCTGCTTCTCTAAGTCTTTGCTATTGCCTCTGCGCTGAAGCCTGTTCGCAAATTTGGATCTAATTAATGAATTTCATAATTGTCATGTGTAGTCTCAGGTGGGAAATCTGCACGTGAATCTAATGTGGAAATTAACTCGTGCACATTTTCTCTCAACATCAGATGGTGGCATTTTTATTACTTTCTTAGATTTGTATGTAAAAAAGTTGACCTCGCTATTAAAAAGTTCTTTGGTTTTGAAGAAAAAAAACCCTCATCTTAAACATATCAGGGTCTGTTGAGTCGGCTTTACATGCTGCACCACCTCCTTTCCTCTGAGCTTTTGTCAAACGGTGAATATCTATCATTTTCTCCAATACCGCTGCTTGCATAGAAACCTGACCATTGTCATCTGTAAGAGCATCCCAGAGCTTCCTTAATCTGTTCTTATCCTCCCATTGATAATACAATACATTTTCATGGTAATTGAAATCATATTTTACTCACAGCCACAGAGTAAAAGTATCACTGCCTACGCTCTTAGACCAAATGTAAGGTGAAGGAATGCCATACAGGGTACAAAAGAGTAGCTTAAAAAATTAAATAGAATGTCAGTTTACACGTGAAGGCATGGGTGAGTGGAGGGAGGTGAGGAAAGAAAGAAAATATATAAATATTGGTTATGGGATATAAATGTGTCAGGTGCAATCTCACTTATGCATGAGAGACATCTGCACATATCCTTTTTCCCTCAGTCCTGCCAGCTGAAGGCAAAACTGAAACCTTGTGGCGCCTGTAAGAGTACTTCTGCACCTGTAGTGGTCCGCGTGCCACACACATGCTTCACAAGGTGCAAATTATTCTTCTACTGTGTGGAAAGGTGGCTTAGGAGGTTTATTGCCTCTCTTCATTCCACTGAATATGTATAATCAATCCAGCGCCCCTGGTAGCACAAGGTTGTAATTCTTTCCTCTTCAGAGGCTCGCATGAATCATATATGTCGTGTAGTAATGGGCAATGACTGAATGAAGCGGGACACGGGTCAGCTTAACAGGGTGTTATAATGACAAAGGGGAACATTAGCTAAGGAAATAAACTCCCTGAATCTTGGCCAAACACGCCGATTTAATCCAGCAGAGCCAAAAACACCCACCTGATGACACTGAATATGCAATTAGATGGATATTACAGAACATGTTTCACTTGTTGACCCTCGCTGTCATGTGAAGGCTCAAGGAAGTGCCTTGTCTCTTCATCTAAATATACATCCTTGACTCTTCGCTGAATGGAGGCCATCGCCTACTGAAAATAAAATCCCTATCTTTGCGCTCTCACATCCCCAACATGAAGACCTATCAGGAATCCTGCATGGGTGGACATGTAGGCTTTCCTAGGAATGACAGGGTCTGCTAAAGAGGAACCCCACCCTCGCTTTCTCCGGCATGCCAACACAGAGGAGAGTGGGCAGCGCTGAGACGGCAGCCTGCCGTGGGCACTGCCAGGCTTAAAGCTGCCCTGTCGTCATCAGAGGCTTGCAGAAAAGAACGCTGAGATTCACCAAAAAAAAAGAGGAGGGGGATCGTTGCATTTAAATCCTCTCTCAACGCCCCCACATGTTTTAGCAAAGCATAAAAATCATTCACAGAGAGAGAGAAAGCGAAAAAGAAAAAGATAGAGGGAAATAGAGAGGAAACAGCTATTAGCAGCAGTAAGCAAGCTCAAGAGATCATAGTGAGGCAGCTCTAATCGCAGTAATGGTTTAAACCCTCATTCCATCCACCAGATGCAAGAAATGTCTACCCAAAAACAAGGCTTTGAAATCCCCCATGTCTAAGAATGTGCCCTGTGGCTATGGTCCTTACTGAAAAAAAAAAGAAAACAACAACTCAAAAACTGTCTCCACTTTTGGAATAACTATGAGGTAAAGATAGCTCCTGTGGCCTGTGTTGTTTACACCGACTACACCGAGTACAAGATTAGCGTGCTCGTATCAAAATAAAGGCTCATAATTATTTTAGATAACACGTAGCAAGTCCGTCAGAAATCTACTTGCCAAATGTCAGTTTTCACTTGCCCCTGAACGAATTGTTAATTTATTAGTGGTTATCAAATAACGAGATGTTTAATCTAGAGCTGCAACATCAAATGTTCAGCCCAGTTTTTCAAAGCCCAAGGAGATATTTTCAAATTTCTAGTTTGTCAGTCCAATGATGATAAACAGAGACAAGCAGGAAATCTCCAATTCTGAGAGACTGAAAACATTTTCTGCCATTTTTTGCATGAAAGATTACTTGAAGGATAAATCAATATTCAAAACAGTTTAATAGTTTAATAGAGTTTAATACTTTATTGGTACCAAGATACCAATAGAGTATTTCATACCTTTTTTTCTACTTCATTAGACACACATCATGTGAATGGAAGCATTCCTGAAATAATTCTTCCACATTTTATGGATATATTTTTATCAGATGCCACAGGCATTTAGTATAACCGTACTTTTGAATGACTGAAACTGCCAACTCCATCAAATACACTCTACTCCACAGACTTTATGGGTTGTAGCTGCTGCAGGAGCGGGCCAATCACACATCAAATTAAATCTAAGAACACATACGATAATTGGCTGTGAGCAGTACTGATACCCGGCCCTAATTGACGTGGCTCGATTTAGTTAAATGTTGCACTAATGTCCAGGGAAATGTATCAAGGAGAAATGCAGACATTACAGATAGATCAAAACAACAGCTTTCTTTTGGTGCTCTTTGAGATGCACTTGTTAACCTTATACTTATACTTGGAGCAAGCAAAACAAAGTTCATGTTACAATATTGAGAGAGTCACCAAATATAAATATCTGTGGTGTTTGACTTGATGAATCATTTACATTTAAACATCATATTGGAAATCTCATCACCAAACTGCATCGAAAAATAGCTAGCTGTGTTTTCATCAGAAATGTTAGTGTTTAAATAAAGTTTTTTTCAGCTTTTTCCACTTATTATTTTTTTCCCTGTGAGTACAGTTGAGACAGTCTTTCTTTCAGTCCTAGATTAAAGTGGTATAATCTACCAACATGCTGCTGCTCCCAACCTCTTGGACTCAGTTAATAATTCTGCCCTCAGATTCATTACTCCTGATGACTCTCACCATTGCATTCTGTAAAACAAAGTTGGTTGGTCCTTTCTGGCGCAGAGGAATGATAAACACCTGTTATCTTTTCATCCATAAATCCCTTACTGGACATTAGGGTTATCGTGATACCAAAATTTAAACACCAATTTAAAAACCATGACAAAAACAAAAAAAAGTCCTAGGCACGCAAAATAGAATAGTTCTTTCTTTTTTTTTTTTTTAAGTAAAAGCCTGCACTCAATGCTGCTATAGAAAAAGTCTCTGAAAACTGTCTGGTTTTGCTGTAATCCAAATTTTAGGCAGGACAATAAAGACTGGACTGAACTGAGGTTTTGAATTATCACTCAGATCTTTTCTTTTTATATAGTTTCAGTACTTTCAATACTATTGAAAGTTATTATTGTATTATAGTGTTGCAAGTTTAACTTTTGACAACCTTATTGGACGTTCACCACCCTATATAACATCTGTGGTCAACCGGAGCACAGGACCTTACCAAACTCGCCGTGCTAACGAATACTCTACTCTGTCTTAAGCTTCAAGACCTGCTGGTTTATTCTGAACTTGTTCATCATTCACACTCTCACTACGCCTGGACAGTTG
The DNA here is from genome assembly GCA_034769285.1 of Lutjanus argentimaculatus. Lineage (NCBI taxonomy): Eukaryota > Metazoa > Chordata > Actinopteri > Lutjaniformes > Lutjanidae > Lutjanus > Lutjanus argentimaculatus. The sequence goes on from JAWZSL010000017.1 coordinate 17,659,634, forward strand.
AAGACAGTGACTTTAAAAACACTTCACCTCAGTGTTAAATTGTTTTTAACCAAATATTGTCCTCTTTTGAATCTCTGTATCTCAACATATTTGCAAATGAGGCTTAAATAAAGGAAAGAGGTGAAGAACTGCATGTACAAAAAATGTTCAAACAAAATTAACTATAACCAGGCTGTTCACAAAGTACATTAAAAGCTCAATTAAACACAAAGTTTATGATGGTTTAAGAAGGTAGAAACTCACATTTCAACATTCTCTGATTGTGCCAAAAGCACACCTGGATGCCAACTATACAGAGCATTTTAATCCTTTCTAGTTCAGAGGTCTTTGGTTATTTTTAGAGTCTTCTTAATTTTCACTTTTCTTTATTCTTTTCTGCAGGCAAAGCTTTATCTGACGGGTTTTCTGTACTTTAGCCAAGTTTGCTGGTTTTCCAAAGAGCCTCGATCAACATGAAAGACTCGTGTAGCTCTTCCTTTCTGCGAAAACAAAATTCCTAAAAGCATTTTGGCATTTACAGTAATGTTGAATTGAAACACCTTGAGTCTAGATTTTAAACAGGGCAAGGTGTTGACACATCCTTTTGACATTTAGAAACTACTTACCACTCCATAATTAATTTGAATCTCCATTAAACAATTTCTAATCAACGGTAATGTTGTTGCACTCTAAAAGGATCTTTTTGTACAGCTATCAGGATTTTGCCAAAATGTGACGACGACCAGTGCAAAGCACGTTTTGGTTAAGATGATTCAACAGCGAGCCGACTTCCTCACCTCTGCGACCCAATTTACACAATAACAACACAAGAGCGTGATTTCAACGGTTAGTTTCCAATTAAAGATATTTATCTTGTGAATCTTCCAATTACAGCTTTGTCTCCTCACTACTAGACGTGTCTTCAAAGACACTTTATGCAGCAGTGTAGATCACTTTAAAAAATTGGTTTGGAAAGCCAGGAACGATGTTATGACAGCACTGCACTGGCTTTCAAGTTACAAGGGTAAAATCTAGCTTTCCTAACCTGAGTCTAACTCCCAGAGGTCAAATCCTAATTGGGTTCATTATTATCAGCCTCTGTCAGGAGTCATTCCTATAGAATATTTAGGTTTACACAACAGGCCACTTTTGAATTAGCATATTAACGTGTTCAGTGTTTTTCTGTCTATCATTGTTTTAACAATCAATCTTGCAGTGCTGGGGAGTAATGATCTTAGTGATCTATATGTAATTAAACTAGTAGTTTAAATACATTTTGCATTAACATGCTGTTGGTTAAACTACATTCACATCTGCATAGTAATTCAAGTGGCTAAGTTACTTTTTTGCCATTTTGTAAGTAGTTAACAACTGAGTTTGGGATGTAAAAGGAATGATTTTTTTTTAATTTTTATTCTACCACTACTTCTCTACTGTAATTAAACTCCCTTTGACCAGCCCTGCGCCCTTTTCTTTCATCCTGACCGCTGTGAAGGCAGCACATCCAGGCAGCCACCACCAAACACTTGACCCCTGCATAGTGCATGTGCAAAAGGACAGGCGTTACAGCAGCAGTGTCATCATGGATAAACCTCCTGAATTTCTGTATTATCTTTTGTTTTGTATCACGTGTACATTTTCAATAATTTGACAAAGAAGCTTGAACTTGTTTTTCTAAGCAGCTTTAGTTAACCAAACTAGATTTCTCCCAGGGGAGCTTCGCTGTAGTTCAACTTACCCCAGTGTTCAACTTCTAATTGGTAGCTTGCAAAGTTATGCTTTAAAAGTAGCTTCCCCAACACTGTATTCTTGATTACACTGAAGTTAACAAATCCTTCTGGTTCCTACTAAGAAAATGCATCAGGGTGTGAGACTTGAACAACAAGCAAAGTTTTTAATCTCAAGTATTGACTTTAATTTCCACAAAGACACTAATCTTGAGGTCGCTGTGCTGTGTAATTTTGTATGTTACGACTGCAGTCAAGAGAAGCTATAGGTCTCATTTTAACAAAGAATAGTAATCATTTGTAGCTCTGCTTGGGTATAACCCATTTAATTGGTACATTTAGTGTAAATAAATGCTATTCAGACTTATATTATGCCCTCAGCTTGAAACACTAGATTTATCCTTGGGTGCAAAACTTTTGTCAGTCTATATTGTACAGTCATAGTACAGTATCTGAAATATATTCAACAGGAAATGAAGCCGTTTCATTTTCTGCTGTTGCTCTTTGTAGAGTTCAAGGGTTAATTATTACCTTTGTCAAGGAGGTTGTGTTTTAGGTGCCATTTATTGGTTTGTTTTGTCTGTGGAGTGGATCAGAATCACAAAATACAGAAAACAGGAATTATTTTTCACTTTTGCAAAAGGGATTGACATTGCAATAGGGATTATTTTGGTTCTAAGTAAGTGTGTTTACCATGGGCCTTTGGATATCTTATTGTCTACTAATAATACGGTCTGTCTGAGCATATTCAAATAAATAAAACTTTAATTACGTAACATTGCGATATAGGGCATTTGGCCTTGGCTCAGGTCTGTGCTCTCCAAGTCCCCTTCTAGTTTATTCACTACATTGTCAAAATATTAAGTATCAATACTTTTTCAATACCACATGTTAAAAAATATATAATATAATACTAACATTTCATATCAAAACTACCAAAGCTTTAAAAAAAAAGATCTAAGTGCTCATTCAAGATCTCAGCTCGGTTCAGTCTTTATTGTCCTGCATGAAATGTGGCCTGCAGCAAAACCAGACATCATTCAGTGACCTTTTCTGTGCCAGCTCTCTGTGCAGATTGTTAATTTAAAAAAAAAAAAAAAAATTATCCTGTTTCATGTGTCGAGGGCTTTTTTTTTTTCTTTTTGCCGTGGTATCAACAGGGGTGTCGAGTATTGTTTTTTAATACTAGTATTGTAGTGAAGGTTAAAATTCTGGTACCGTGACACAGCTGTGCATGCAACTAAGTGAAGGTGAGTCTGTGTCTAAAACATACATGCCAACCTTCATCAGTCTGTGATTTATTCTTAATTTCTGAATATGTGCCATGAAAGAATATGGTCAAATCAGCTTAATTTCCAATCATTATTATTGTCACTTTGCACTAACTTAATTTATGAGACTGACTGTAACCAAGCCATGTTGTTATAGTTTTGTCTTATTAGCCAATACATATCCCACTTGCTTCAAACTGTAGATGGAGGCTTTTGAGTGTAATTAGGATTTCTAAAAATGCTTCATCGACACACATGCCAGGTTTTGCTAACACATAAGTTCAAGTGGCAGATCGTTGCTCTGAAGTTTGAACACAGAAATCTGCAGTTTCTATGGCCCTTTGCTTTTGTTTTTGGTTATGAGCACCTATTTAGAGGCGGGTTTATGGGACTACTGCCCATTGCGCTCCATTACAATTACTCAGCAGGCATGCATCCCGTCCCAGTAATGAAGTGGGTGTTGCTGTGGGTGGATTTGAGCATGAGCAGCCACTATTCTGTATTCCTACTACTGGGTACAAGGGCTGAGTGGCAGAGAATAGCAGCAGCGCTGGCAGCATGGCACGGTGACAGAAAGCGTGGTGGACCAGCAGACCAACCACAGAACCACAGGCAACAATCTGATCCTTCAATAGTGCGTGTTTACTTAAGTGTCAGGAGAAATGGAGAATTACATTTCAGGGCCCAGTAAATAAAGTTTGTATTGATTTAATCCAACATGTAATCTGTTTTGCTGTCTGACACTGATTCTGGAAATAAAAAAGAATCATGTAAGACAGCATTATAGATAATACGACCATAGATCAAATGGAGTTTGGGCAAGAGAAGGGCAATAGATCATGTTCAGGCTAGACTGCTTAGCTCTGGAATTCATAAACTAGCTCCTAAATCGAGGTGGCTTTCAATTTAAGTTTTCAATTTACAGATATAGGATTTGGTGCGCGGTTGAGGTGATTTCATTGTCAACTTCAGCTGGGGTTCTGTGGATAGGGACCCGTATCTCTCTCTCTATTTGTCACTCAACAAGAAAACTACGCTGAAAATGGACCACTGAAATATACCAATATAAATAAATGATCATCTGAAAACACAGATCATCTGAATGACTCTCTATTCTGGCATGACAAGAGGAACAAACTACATGTAATTTCAGCCCTACTTCATGTACTGTTGACCCATTTTCCAAACTTGCTTTTCTGTTCAGTTTATGTGGTATAGAAGTTTTTTAGAGCATGTCATGTTAATTTCATTCTTGTCTCTTTTATCATAATCAGTGCATTTAAAAAAAATCTTTAAAGCATATTCAACTCAAGCTAATTGTATCTAATATTGTAACACAATATTAAAACTTCAAACTGTAGTTTTACTGCATTTCTTTCAATCACTGCCTAATTCTTTAGATAAATTGATTAAAATCAGTCTTGTAGTTCAGTCTTAGGGCCATGATTTGGGTTTTTACATGAATATTTTTTTTATTAAACATGAAGTTATAAAGAATACTGATTCTTTCACTCCTCTAAAGCATGCACATCTTTGTGTGCTGTCTGCTGAAATTCAATTTAATACCTGTAATGACACCTAACTGAGGATGAGGATTTCTTGTTTGTAGCTTCGCTTCTATGAAACAGATTAGAGCATTTACCTTCAAAAATCAGTGACTGAATTAAGACTGTCAGTGAAAGTATTGTCTACTTTACATTGTATGTTATCTGACATTCTGAATAGTATAAAGTGTAGATAGGACTTTGGTAGATAAGACCTTAGTTGAACACAATTGTTCATTGAAGGACTTACAAGTATGATGTGCTAGCACCACCCTCTGGTGACAAAGATTACTGCAGAGCATCAGAAATCAGAACAGGTTGTATGGAGAACACAAGGTGCTCAAAAAGATTAAAACCAGAGAGCAACCTGATGTTTCAAATGTGACTGAAATGTTATTTCATGTTTGTTTTTTTTCCAAAATGTTGGGAAACTTTTGTATGTTGTGACAAAAACATTGTGCTGAGGTTGACATGGGCTTGTCTTATCTATTACTGCACTCTAGTGTTACAAACATGCATGTGCATGTTTGCCAAATAACACTGACAGACAAAGACAATTTTTCATACACGTAAAAAACTAATTCAGACCTCTTTATTGAAGGTATGAGAAATATGCATTTGTTTAATAAGAGAGAGAAGAATGATCAGCAGACACAAAAATCTGCAAGTATGTAACTTTACTATTCAAAGACTCTGATGTACCAATGGATATCAAATAAGAATATATAAATATTTGTGTTCTGAGACAGTTCAGTCAGTTATTCAATAACAAAAGAAGGTAATATCCCTCTTATTGACAACAGAATTAACTCGTTTCAAACTTCGCTACACTTTTGTTTATTTTTCCAGCTTTATAGGTGCAGCGTGCATTGCCTATGACAGAAATACACTCATAAGCATTGGAAAAGGAAACATGGGGTTTGGTTATAGGAGCAGCAGCCCTTGAGACAATCAACAATGCACGCAGCATCTTTTGACAACTGTGCAAAAACACAGTCAAAGTTGATAAACAAAGTTTCCCAGATGTCAAGCTTTTAATGTTGAGATGTCGACCATATTATCATTACTGTCTTGTTGTGGCTGTTTAAATCCCCCCAGACGCAAATTCAAGAAATGCACTACAAAATTATTTCCTGGGTGTGTATGTGGATATGTATATACATGTACAGAACTCTCTATATAAAGTTCTATTATATTTTATCCTATTTTATTCTGCATATAATCATCTGTATACATGTTATGTGTGTATAGCATGAAGGGACTACAACTTTTTTTTTATCAGTGTGCAACCCTGTGTTTTATATGATAAATTACCTTGATACCTTATTGAATAACCTGCAATGGTGGAATTACAATCACTGTACATGTAAACACAGGCCTACTAGAACTATTAGATCACTCTGACACCCCCCTAAAACAACATAATGGGACTGACACATGTACATCTCTTACCTTGTGTGCTCCAGAGAAGTAAATCTGCGGGGCTTTCCAGGCAGTGCTGACCTTTTCTCTGAGGTTCTTAGGAATTACGAGGCATTCATCAATGTCCAGTCCTGGATAGATCACCTCTAGCCCACCACTTTATTGAAAAGAGATAAAAGATGAATCTCTCTCTACACAACTCTGCATTACATTCTGTGTCAAAGCCAAAGTGAACATGTTCACATCCTGAGATAAACATAGCCAACTTATTTAAAAAGGTTCTAATACTGATATTTCCAAAACTAAGTACAATATTGTCAGGGCAGGTCAGATTCTTCTCTTTGCCATGTTCATTTTGTGTATGACTTACCTGTCATTGCAAGTACACTATGATCACAGCTGTGTGAGGCATTATGGGTTACTTACTGACAGAAAGTAGAATCCAGAGTGCTCAGGGTGTCCGGCGTGGCCTCCACATGGTAAAACCCCAGAACACAAGCACATAACACCAGAAATGGTACTGGCACAGCCTGCAGAACAGCAGTGTTCAGTTAGTCGGGGAGTCATTATTCCTGACAGACAAATTTAAGTTTTGCTCAGGAAACATTTTATTTTTAAATAGCACTGTTCTTCTGCCAAGCATTATAGGCCGACTGAAACACAGCCAATGACACCCTGACAGTCAAGGTCAAATGAGACCTGACCATACTGACATCATGCTGTCATTTCTTATAAATGACAGCTCTGTAGCAATTTAAGTTCCACGTCATTCATCTGTCAAGTATATAGCTCTTAAACAGTGAAAAAAAAAATATGTTGTGCTTCTAATTTACAGCTTTAATGTGGGTCAGCTGCAAATAACAATTATTTACATTAGCTGACAATCTGACAAATTGAGATTAATAAATCATTTGGTCTATAAACTGTCAAAACAATTTAAAAGATTAGTGACCTGGCTGATTATTTGAGCCAATATTCAGCATTATTACAATTATTATAATCAGTGTTTTTTTTATCCAATTGCCAGCAAGAAAAATCAGTTTTAAAATTCACTACTTTCTGTGGACCCCAGAGGACAAGCTGATGCTTGACATCAGCTAATGGGGATCCTCATAAAATCCTAAATCCTACTTTGGCTCTGTCTCCGTCTGTAGTCAACATTCTTTGGTCTCACTCAGTGTCTCGCCCACCACAGTATCCAAGTAATACTCTATCAACACTGAAGGCTGCTGTGCCACAGACAGTTTGTGATATTCTAAATTCTGACACCAAGATTTTAATTTTTACTGCAAGTGTGTATCGGTTCCAAATTGAGCTTGTCGGTTTCCCTGATTACTAACAGTCGGGGAAAAATTAATATTTTAAATGCCAGACACAAGTTCCCACAGCAAAAGATGATTATTTTAAAATATGGAGTCTAAAAATAATACATAAATAAACTGAATAAATAAATAAGAAAAGTCTAAACCGAATGATAGTGAGCATAATATAAGACAAGCAAAAGCGATACAGATGAAAAACCTGTCACAATAGTGAAGTTTCATATCACTCGATATCATTAATTATTGATCATGTAGGTTGTGACTGACAACATATTGTGTACTCTTATGGGTGGAGGTGGCTGGGTCATAAAATGAGGCATACCTTGATACTGCAATAATATTTAAGGATGGTTACAGGTGCTTTCACAAAAGTCTTATATCACGAAACAATATAATATCGATACATCGCTCAGCCCTACAGGAAACCATAACATTTGAGAAGCTACACCCAGAAGGATTTCAGGCATTTTTCCTTGAGAGATAATCCTTTTTGACAGCAGCCATTTTTACATGAAACAGTAGAGTACACAGGTGGTACCAATAATACTAATTAAGGTTCAGTTCCATTCAGTTCACACAGAGTCAGGGTCCTGCTATAGTCCATGTTGGCTCTCTGGGAAGGCGGGGCTTAATTAGCACCACTGGTAACACCTGTGTTTACAATAGTATTAAATGTCAATATGGCTGCCATGAAAAAGGTCTGTGTTAATCCTTTAAACTTAATTTCACCTGCTGTGCAGTCTTGACCAGCCAGTCTGACCCCGCCTATAATAAACTTGTTGGAGCAGTCTGACGCATCAGCAGCTCTAAACTACGCATGATGACAAGAATCCGTGTCTGCTTAAAACAGCCTTTAAAAACAGTACTGAAATAATCCTCATTTACTTAAAAAAAACACTGGTTTTATTCAGTACTTTACAGTCAATGTAACATTTTGGCTACATCCTGCCACAAAAGAGAAATGCTACTCGTCGGTGTTGTTACTTTCAGTTATTTATTTCCTGAAGACAAACTCCTCTGTAGTTGTATTAAAATGGCTCTCATTCGGCTCGTTCATTTCAGCAGCAGTTTCATGTGCAGTAAAATACATCAGCTCAGAATTAGCCTTCACTTGTTGCTAACGTCAGGTGTTTTATTTCTGCAGTGTATCAAGCTTGACATGACGCGAACGATACAATTTATCAAGCGTCTGTTGTGCCCGAGGACTGACATTAAATATGAGTGCATACAAGCTGCAGTCTTCGTAGAGCGGTTGCATTGATCAGTGATTGACATTACCATCTCTGAGGAGTTGTCCACTTGTGTTTTTTTTTTTTTCTGCAGGTTTCTTCTTCTGCTGCTGCTGCTGCGTCAGGTCGCACTTGTTGCTGCCGCCTCTGCGCAGTCAGCGCGCGATCCAGCTGACCTGTGAGGCTGCAACAGTTTCATATGACATGACTGAAAAGGCTGTGGTGGGAGAGGCGCTAAGACGCTGCACTGTGGCTCTGCATTCAAAACCTTATTCGAGTAAAGGTATGTAAATATTAATCAGCAAAATGTGTTGAGTATCCTACTCATTCAGCAGGAAAAAAAAAAAGATCCCTCTCAGTGTCTCACCATTATATATAATGTTTTTGAATTAATATTTCTGCTGAAATAATGTGTATGTTGCGTTTTACTGCTGTAGATGTTTACAGCTGAGCTCATTTGAACTTTTTTATAACCTGTTGGGTGGTTTAACCCAGTGGTTCTCAAACAGGGGTCCGGGGATCCCCAGAGGCCACTCTGCCAGGGGGTCTGTGAAAGGTTCTCAGATTCATTTATTTAGTCTTCATAGTTCAACTAATAATATTTTAATATTTAAATTTAAAATAGTTCATAATATAATTATGATTTTTATATCTATAACTCTTAGAATGGCGGAAATTAGCTCTCTCTTTATTGTTGTTTTTATGGTTTTATTAGACCTATTTCTATTATTTAGACCTATATTTTATTTTATATATGTACACACACACACACATATATATATATATATATATATATATATATATATGTGTGTGTGTTGTGTATATATGTATATATATATATATATATATATATATTGGGTACTCTGTATTGACATGGTGCAAATATTTTTAATACATATCTAATATCTTTCAAATACATTTCTCTTCTGTTGTTCTTTTAGATAATTAAGTAGAATTGTAGAAAAACAAAGTCTGTCAGATTATTCCAAGGGATATACATGAAGGGGTCCTTGGTATATTTTTATTTTGTAATGCGCCCTGGCTGAAAAAAACTGTTTTAATTCACAACAATGCATTTTATTCTACAAGATCTTCATGATTGTCACTATCTTGTGAGAACCACGAATCTCTAAAATGTCAACTTTTCATGAGCTCAGAAAAATGACCCTGTTGGCTAATCCCAGAGTTTATTTCTCTTAAGATGTAGGAAAAATTTAAGCTAACATTTAATCCTTCAGTTCAGTTTATTAGAAAACTTCTTATTCAAAATTACCAAATTTGGACACACGTGGTTTTCACTGGACAGGTCTTTTATGACCATTTTTAATCTGTAAAGTAACTAAAGCTGTCAGACAAATGTAGTGGAGTAAAATATACAACATTTATCTCAGAGATGTGGTGGCGTAGAAGTAAAATCTTGCATAAAGGCTTACTTACCATCCTCAAGTGCATCGTTACATTCCACCACTGCTGAAAGGGCTACTGAAAAAAGACTGGAACAACACCCAAACGGCACATGTTGCTCCTTTTTTTATTTAGTAAATATTATTTACACATTTTCAAGAACACATGCTACAGAATTTCAGATTTACAGCTCCCAAACAATAAAAACAGCTCTTGAGAACAAAAATACCTGATGACTATAGGAAAACGTCATCTAGGCTTCGAACACTGAGAAAACATTCAAGTTTTTTTTCTTTTAATTTATTGTCTTTTTTTTTTTTTTACTTAATTTTAAACCATTTCTGAACAAGGCCTCTTAAACTATGCAGTAGTGATTGTGCAGCATATATATTCCTGGTGCTGCTAAAGCTCCCTTTGGTTTGTGCTTCTCTGCAGCGGTGATATTAGCACCCAAACATATATGGAAAAGGGCCCCAGTGACAACTTCTTAATTTATGATCTAATCTTTTTTTTTTCTTTTTTTCCTCTTTTTTTTACCTGATGTTGTCTACATATCTAATGATGTTGCTATACCCTCTAATGCAATTTGAATAGAACCTGGTGCTACAAAGCAGTGCAAGTTTGTAGTTTCAAAGTCAGACATTTCAGTAATGCATAGTACAAAAACAGTATCTATGTTAAACTATGCAATAGCTTGTATCAATTGCTATGCCAAGTTTGAATTGCAAGTCATCACACAATTACTATTTACATGTTTGAGTTACAATCTAACTTCCAATGGCTGCATTTTGTTAATTATGCAGACTCCAAAATTGGAGCTCATTAGCATAAAGCAACTTCAAAATAATGAAACAAATTTGAAATCCCTGCATTCATTTCATGGTTAATGTCACAAATTGATGGTTCGTCATTAAGTTAGTCTAGTGTGGCCTTGATGGTCAGAGTCTTTAATTAGTTTTGTCTTTAAAAGAACATAAATCCTACACACACATCAAGCTCCCCGAATAATACATCGATTGCTTTACATCCAAAATGATGGATTATGTACATTTACAAATACACACACACGCACACAACCTAGAGAGCACCATGGTAACTTAACATATAGCAAACAAACTAGTAACCACAGTAAAACTACTTTACATTCGATACCATACACTACACTGTACATTAAGGCATGAGGTGTTGTTGATGCAAAACATCAGCAGAAGATTCATTGATAAATGCAATGCACTGAGGAATGAAATGCATGTCTATGAAGTTTATCAATCACACCACCAAGGCAAATTATAACAATATAGACCCTCCTGCTGCTTGACTATTACAGTAAACTGTATTTTGGGTGGAAATGGATATTATTATTTATTCATCAGTAGAGCTGCAACAATTAATTGATTAGTTGGCAACTATTAAATTCATTTTCTACTATTGTGATAATTGATTAATCAGTTTGAGCAAAAGAAAAAAGTCAAAATTCTCTGATTTCAGCTCCTTAAATGTGAATATTTCCTTCTTTCTTAAGTCATCTATGACACTGGTTCTCAACCTGTGGGTCAGTGATAATTTCTGGGGGGTCACCAGATGGTTCTGGAGAATAAAATGACATATTGCGGCAAGCAGCACGGACTGAGAGCCAGAAAGCAGCTCTCAGCGGTATTAAAGACATTCAACATCAGGGACAAGAACTCAGATACTACACACCAGCACAAAAATGAGAATTACTAACATAAACCACCATGTTCTGAACAGACACAAACAACAGGAAGCAGCATTTTGTAACATAAAACAGGAAGCTTAACAAACCACTCAGTCCAGCAAGCATGCTGGAAAATGAGAACCATATTTTAGACAGGGGAATGGTTTTTACATGACATGAAAGTTTGGTAGCTTTCATGCAATTCCCGAACAGTCTCCGGTGGACAGGGAGGGAGGTCGACATGGATACCAAACAGATTTTTCTTGGGGGTCCTGACCTGAAAAGGTTGAGAACCACTGCTCAATGATAGTAAACTGAGTGTCTTTGTGTTGGGGATGAAACAAGACATTTGGGGTAGAGTCCTGCACAGGGTCGGGTACCCATGACCCTCAAAAACCTTGTTTAGTGGGTAAAATTATATTTATATAAATTCACCTGTGCAGGCACGGGTAAAAATGAATTAATTGTCAGTGAAGAAAATCAGAAATCAGAGATGAAAATGATTGTGCAGCATTTTTAACTTTTATATTTGTTAATAGAGTAATATCAAGCCTAATTACCTCACATTCTGCCAAACAATGGGACAATGGATCACTATCTGATCTGACAGCGATTTAGGCTAGCTAATAGCTAAAGCTGATGACATAAAGGCAAAAATAGCCAGCGGACGATACCAAACTGTAGACAATACATCGTTTAAGGCCAAGTCAGATGTTTGGGAGGATTTTGGTGCGCTCAAAGACCATCAGGATAAAGGTGTCGGTGGCTTTGCTGCTTGCAAAAAGTTTTAAAAAGTATTAGCTCTTGATAGCTGCTAGCTAGGTTCATCATCATTATGGAAACACTGGGTTGGCAGGCAGGTGTGGATTTGACTGGGAAATAATTGCAAATAATGGGTCGGTTGTGGTTCTCAGCTTTGTGGACATGGGCGGGGGCTGGTTTGCAAAACTGGACCCGTGCAGGACTTTGAATTGGGGACATAATTTTAAGCATTGGGAAACACATATCAACAATTTTCACCATTCTCTGATATGTTGTGGACTGATTAATTGAGAAAAAAATCGTTCTTTTGTTAGTTGCAGCCCTATTAGTCAGATGATCTAATGAATTAAAACATTCAGAATTAGGAGAAAGATGGTGTCTCCAAAAGAGGCTCATCCCTCTGCCTAATGTCCGACCATGTGTGCCAAAATATGACAGTTTACTTCATAATAGACAAAAGTTAATGTAATTGAGAACAATTTAAAGCTACTGCTTAGAGCACCAGCACTACTACTAGTCTACATCTTACACTTTAAATGACAATGAAGAAACTTTTTTGGCGAGCCCTGTTCATGCAGTGTAGTCATTATAAGGTCAGGAGTTAATACAAGCAAGAAATTGGTTTTTGTCACTGAATCGATTCATACCACGTAGTCGTTTCAAGCTCTTTGTTGGGCTCTGTCTACTCAAAAACTGGTATGGAAAAGAATAACCAATCATATGCAGGATTAAAGCAAGCCTTTCTTAAACATATGCCGCAAAAGCAAATGCTGCAACCAGAATTTACTTTTTTGATAACAATGGCATGGTTATTTTGGATGTACCATACGTCTTTACAATGTCATTTATATAAACATGTGTCTACTTTACTTTGTACTGTAATCCTATGTTACTATGAGTCAAGTGTTCGTTTGAACTGCCTGTAATTTGCATGTATACTACAGTATATAATAGATGTAACTGGAGGTCAGCACAATGAGTATTCAGTTATTTTCAACAACAGTTTGTAGCTGCACAGTAACTAAATGCAAGTCGGGTAAGTCAAGTCTATATTCAGTATATGTATTACTCAGTAATACTGTATGATTCTGCTCACTGCCTGCAGTGCACAATGTTAGGTAACTGCACATGAGAGTGATGCAAGTTACTTGCAGTTCATCTGGTATTCTGTACAATTTACAATACTACCCATCTTCACTGAGCACCACGCTTACAAGTCCACCCTACAATCAAGTACAACAGTAGATGACAATCTTGAACATATACTGTGAGGTGTGCAAAACAAATCATGACAAATGATTTGATCTAAACCTCTTCGCAACATTTTTTTCAACATTAAACATCATGGTCTTTAAATCCTCCCCAGTTCCTTTCTTTACGTTTGCTGCAGGGCGTCATGACACCAAACTGTCTTTAGTGCCGCTCACCAGGATGCTGCTACTGGAGGTTCTTGTGTGTGTCTCTGTGGAGGAGAGTCCAGAAAGTGCTCGAGGTGTGTAGGAGAGAGTATGGACGACTTCACCCAGGCATGAGGAAGCCTCCTGCATGTACAAGTCTCACACAGCCAACTGCAGACAGTCAGGGGGCATCCTCTGATCGACTGAGGTAAATCTCTAAAGACCGAATCACCACCAGCGACAGACGTGTCAGACGCACTGTCACAGAGGGATGGTAATGTACATGTGGTCATTTTAGCTCTGGAAATGTTGCTTTTGGGTCTGAGATGCATCATTGTGTTGTTTCCAGGATGACAGTGATCAAGCTGATGGAATCATTCAATGTAAAACGTGTGCTAACAAGCCTCATCAAGCAACACATGGACTGGGTTGCACCAACAATAATCTAAGATTAGCTATAATCAGAGCTCAGCAAAGCTAGGTTTAGCAGAGCAGAGCTCTGTTTGACAGTTAATCTCAGTTTAGTAAATCCAAGTAAGATTAGATACAGTTTATCAATATGGATGCTTGCTGAGCAATATGGCCAAATAGTCGAAGATTAAAAAATAGACATAAAAGCAACAGCAAGGCATCAAGAAACTGCCTAGCATCAGTTAAAGAGTTTAAAGTTTTGATGCAAAAGAATCTACATTTAGAGTAAAAACTAAACAAGGGTTTAAAGAGAAGTTTTAAAATTGATCATTCTTGATTTTAAAAAGTTTGCTGCAACATAATTTAAAGTTAAACCACGATTTAATCTGGTTTAAAAATTAATCCTTGTTGGTGCAACCCAGCCATAGGAAGTAATAGCCATCTGGTTTGTTTGTTGTTGTTTTTTTGCTGGCTTTTTTTTTTTTTTTCACAGAAAATACAGATATTTTCTTTGATTTGGGATCTCTTGTGTCTCAGGACACTGAATGCATTCATGTAAACTAAAGCCCTTTTGTGACAAGAGGCCACAAATCACACGATCACAATACGTAAATGTGTGTCCAGACTCACATCATCACTTTTTGCTGTGCAAGCTGCACACAAACATTCAAAAATAGTATGACTGAACAAAAAAAAAGGAGTGGAACTTTCCATTATTTTCATTTATGCGTACACGATCATAATCGGCATGGTTGGAGTGACTGACTTCAATAACTGACTCCTGGCAGGCTATATCATTGTTACATCCTGTTGATGAGATCATACTGTACACATAGTTTGGTAGATTGTACAAACACTTAAGGGCAAAGTGTTATATCTCTGAGACTGAGAAGTTCTGTGTTGAATTGCTGGTTGTTGCAGCTGATAAGCAGCACTTGGTTATCAGTTCTTGTTAATTGATGATAATTATGATCAGAGGTGGAAAGTTCTGTGCCAGCAGAGTCCTATTTTTTTTTTTTTTTACTTAAAACTCAGGTAGCGGAACACATAACAATCAATAGAAGTTGTTATTTGCGCCAGTTACACTGTGCCATTTGTCAGTGAGGTTCATATCACTGAGGTTTAAGTCTCATGTACACCAAGCTAAAAATCTAAGGAACAAAACTCATCGCTTTAACTGCCAGATTGAGCTGACCTTGCAAACCTGGAGGAGTGCCGTTTGACTGCAGAGGCAAACAAACAGGAGGAGAAACTGTGTGCCTGAATAACTGGGGCGTGCCTAGCCAGCAGTGCTTGTCTTCTATTCTTTTACAAGTCACATCCACACTGATGTTTGTCACCCAGAGTGGATCCGGGCCTTACCGCTGGGTCAGATGACAGCGGATGAGCCAGATGAAGGAGAGTTTGAGTTAGGGGAGGAAGGAAGGTTCCAGAAGAGCCACTTGCGTTTACACTGCCGTCTCTGGTACAGGTAGTCCTCCTTGTCACGCTCTTTACGTGCCCTTTGGTAGTGGTCATCCTCTTTCAGGTACCACACAGGTGGCCAGCGATGTTTCTCAAAGTACTCTTGGTTCTCTGCATCAGAATAAACTGTTTTAGGAATTTCAAGGAATATTTTTCACAATAAAAAGTATGCTGTATATTGCAGAGTAAATGTATTGTAATTAATCCCATCATGCGTAACAGCATAAGCCACTTCCCCAAAACAAATGCACAATGCCTAACCATTACTGGGGGATGAGTCTATAAGAGAGCGTTGGGGAGAGGAGTGCAGTGCATTGTTGTCATCGCTAACCTCATCCAACTAGCTCGCTGTAGTTTTAGCAATATGCAACACTCTGCTCAACTGTAATGAGTGCACGGGCAGAGTGCATACAGGGAGGCATATAGGCATTATTAAAGGCCCGCGGCAGCAAAAGACACCAGATTTGTTTTTTATTTTTTGTCACAGTGATTGATTTATTTATTGCTGTTAGTGTGTAAAAAGAATTTCAACTAATGTAACACATATTCTTCTAATATACATAACTTGCCTCTAGCTTTAAGAAGCTATTGAATAGGCTTATTGTAATTTCTGATTTTGCAACACTATAGATTGACTAAATAGTGCATTAATGGAACATTTTTGATAAGAGTGCAACCTAAGAACCAGAAGATCAAACCAGTACAGTGTGGGCAACAAACATTAATTTAGTGATAATTTAATTTAGTGGTAAAAACTCAACATAACTCGTGGAACATGTCCACTGACTGGTCAATGGGCCAACCTTCCTCAAAGCCTATTAAACATGTTTTTATTTCACGCTATTATGATCCAAATGGCCACACAAGAGGGTCTGACAGGCCCAGAGTGGATAATCTGGAAAAACAAGAGGATTCCCGGTGGGGCAGGCTGGTAGTTGGGCCGCAAGGACCAGTAGCATGTATTTTCCATTATATATAAAATATTTATTTCAACATTTAATATGTGTATGTTTTCAAAACCACATGTCAAGATAATATAAAGTAACTCTCAGTAAAAATGGTCAGGAATGCTTATTGATATGGCCTATTGTGAATAGGGCTGCAATGGTCTGTCATTTTTAAAAAGTAAAAAAAAAAAATTGGGAAACACTGATGAGGTTACAGTTGGTCACCTGATTGACAACATAATTGTTTTTGACCTTAGATCAAGAAAGAGAAAAAGGAAGATGATAAAGAAATTTTCTCAAATGCTTCAAGAGCTGCTGCAGCCAAATGAGTCAGCAACTTGTTTATGAGGAAAACGAGCATATAGCTTGAGAGGTACAGAGGGAGTGCTAGAAGTTGATGGTGATGATGAGACCAATATGCTTGCTTGGAAACAGTGCCAGGATGCCAAGTGTGCTAAATAAAATAAAACGTATAACACTGTCTACAAATCACGTATAACATGTTAAGTATAATAGGTTGTGAGCTAAAGTGGGCTTGTCTGAGATTCCTGGCGGTTGCCATACTGTGCATCAGGTTAGTGTTTGATATTACAGAGAGAGCATTAAAGGACTCTGACTCTCACGTGTGTGTTACCTGTGGACTTGGCCTTCATGTCTCGGGGAAACTTGCGGCACACACTGTTGTAGTTGGTGCAGATATGGTGAAGACACCAGCCAGTGAGCTGCTGGGCACCGTGGAACTGTCAACATAGAAAATCATTATTTGTCATTTTAGTATTTGTGAACTGTTTGGTACATTTTTGTACGTACATTGTTGTTGTGTGGGTTTTGTTGTCGCTTTGGATGCAGACACCTCATTATCTGAGCTAAAAGGGCAGAACTAAAAAGTCATGGTCACTAATGCATGAATTTTGTTGTTGCAGTTTCAGACCTCAGGTTCAGATTGTGATGTTTACATCAGCTTGGTTAGCCTTGGCTCTGTGTGAGAGTTTGCTCAACATCCATCAGGTTCAGCTGCAGTGATTCAGCTGCGTTGAATAATTCATTTGTGCTTTAACCTTCATACTAAAATTAGCATGTTAGCATTTGCATGCTAATTTTAGCATGCTGGCATTAGTATGGTGACTAAGAAAGAACAGCTGAAGGTTACATGCTCAAGCCTGACATGACCAGAGCCGTACCCTCTGGTATGAAACTGGGCTTCAAGATGGGGAAAATGAATAACACTTTATTTACATGAAAAAACCTTTATGAATGTTTATGTCTGTTGTCTAATTTGGTCAATTATGTAATGCAGAATTAGGGTTAGGGTCAAATTAATCTTAAAGATCCATTGTAAGATTGACAGGGATCTACTTTTTGCAAGTGTCGCGGCCACTGTAGTTTCTCCTAAGGGGAGTCGTGAACATTCATAAAGATTCCTTCATGACAGTGTCATGTCAGTCTTATGCACACCCCTACCAAAAAACACATGAAATGACTTTAGACTCCTTCCACTTTGATTTATATTTATATTCTTATGTTTTAGAGGTGCATATTACCAAAGTGATTAGCCATTAATCAAACTGCCACAAAGTGAACATTTGGCCTCTCAGGGTCTTTGCCTGGCTGGTAATCCAGCCTTGGATATGACTTTGATGAGCTGCTGAAGCGAAAATACAGCTGAACCAGAAGCACATCTGAGTCTGAATGATGAGCCGAACTAAAGTGCTGAGCCTGCATACTGAGACTCCTCTGTCCTAAATGCCCACTGCCCCAAAGATCCTTTGCTTTTCATTACACCAAATAGCTGACTTGCACTCTGAAAAACTGTTTCTTTGGCTCCACCTACTAGGTGTAAAGATTATTTCAGCCTCCAGAGCAGTTTTCCCTGAGAAATGCCCTCATTAATAAAAATCCAATTTACCAAAGCATTACATAAGAGTTTTAAGTGCCATCCCTGTTCAGTGGTGACTGACAGGTCACACTACCTGGGCCATATCCAAGTACACCAGCACATCTCCATCAATGTCGGCCCCCATCATCGCTGCCTCCGTCAATACTGTTACTGTGTAGAGCTCTGAAAGAAACATGACAGATGGTCACTACAGCCATTAAGCTGGGAGGTTTTGTGTAAGCCAATCCTGTGGTTTAAAGGTTAAACATATATATATCAAATGTAATACCTGTAAGTGCAACCAGGTGGGGGAGGCAAAGACGATTGGCAAGAACAATAAGCTCCATTGCATCCAGGTCAGGCCGAGAACAAAACCGCCCCGTATACAGATATTCCAGCACAGCCCTCATACAGCTGCGAGCTGTGTTGGGAAACAGCACCTTAGAAACAAGAACATGTGACACAGTCATGACTAAAGGGCCCATGTTTTTGCATTTAATTTTTTTAGCTAGTTACTACAGCTCTGCCCTAATTTCTGTGTTTCTATCTGTGCAATATATACTGTATGTTTACTATGCAATCATCCCAGGTCAGTATACTTATTTATGTGAAACTATCCTGTGAATGTCATGCTTGTATCCTGTGCAACCAAATCTTTTTATTTTTTATCAGAATTTTACTTGTATTTTTATTTATTGCTCTTTTCTACCTGATTTTGACTCTGGAGCTGCTGTAACAAGTGAATTTTCCCATTGAGACATCATTAAAAGCAAGAGGATTTTTTCCCTTTTTTGTCTATATGATGTAATGAAAAAATTTATGAAAGTCTATTTTCAAAATCATTCTTTGACTTTTTCGGTTCTGCTTTAGCTGCAGCAACAATAGAAATAAAAAATGAAGTCCCGCTGTTTTTGCGTTGCTTTACTAAAAGATAAAACATATAAGAAATACTTCTGCAGGTAGTTTGATACTTTAATTTTAAATGATTAAAAGGTCAAATGGATATTCAACACTATTTTCTAGATTCACTGACCAACTGACCCCTCCCAAGTCCAGCCCCTTTTCATTCTGTGCTCCAATAACAGTTGAGCAAACTTGGTACTTCGGTCAACTCTCTCCTTTTCCAGTAAAAGGACATAAAGGGTCAAATCTTAAGTAAGCTGATGATTGCAAAATGCTAGCAAACTAGCAAGCTAGTGATTGGTGTAGATTAACTAGCCAGCTAGCATTTTTCTAAAATTAGCTAATTTAAGTGCATCTAAAAGTAGCGTTATAGAGACATATGTGTGTGTTTTTTTGTTTTTTTTTTTATCATTTAAAATTTAAGTATTTAAATCTCAAACTACCTGCAGAAGTAGTTCTTACACGTATTATTTCCGTGAAGGTAGAAAAACAAAGTAACTGAGCTCACAGGCCTACAGTATGTTTGGATCACAGAAGCCTGCATAATTAAATTACAAAAGACTTGCAATCCTCTAATTAAATTAAACTTTGCACACAAACCAGAGTTCACTGGTGCTCTACTTGGGTCAGTAAATGTATTGATCTTTACTGCAGTGGTGTGCTTTGCGTAATTATTAAGTAATTAAAGTTTAAATGCTACTGCTTCATAAATCGACTGGCAATAAGAATGTCACTGGGAATTATGAACAACGTGGACTAAATGTTTTACCCAGTGCTGACTTTGGTCTGAACTTGAGCTCTGTTGGTCGTATTTCACAGTGATGCAGGCTGACTCACCTCTTGGGTGCAGCTCTCCACAAAGCCACCAAACTAGCTGCCATCCAGTCACAACTGAGATGAGTAAAGCTTGTGGGCCATGATGTCCATCATCTAGTTTGAATACTACATCTGCAATACAGAGGTAAGACACTGATAGCACCACACTTACACCTGCATCATTCTATGTTAAGCAGAGCACATGAACAAATGTGGATTAAAGAGATAGTTCAGACTATTTTAAGTGGGTTGTATGAGGTAATTAATAGTCAGTGGTATTAGCTACAGTAGTTGGCAGTTGGCATGTAACCAGTTTAGAGAACCGCATGGAGGCTAAGCGTTGTAGTGCTGTGGACAGGCCGCACCAAATGTATTTAGCCACTTAATGAAAGGCTCACCTAAAAAAAATCAGCTCCTTTTAAGTATGCTCATATTTAGATATTTCCACCACTTTACTTTGTGTAGGACAGCCTTTGAAGAGAAACCACAGTTATATAAGCCAAATATCACTCTTTCCAAAGCAACAAGCTCCAAGGCAAAATCAGTCATTTTACCTCGCAGATCACAGAAGTCGTGATCTACTGCAGCCTTGTTTGTGTTACTGTGTGACTTTGCTCAATCTGAACTATCCTTTTGAAACACCTAAGTCAAACAGTAACACCAGAACAAACAGATCAAGCAGTGATAAAAGCTGCAACGCCGTGTTCTCTGAGGTAAGATGGCTGTGGAGTTTGGTTTGCTCATATAACAGTGGTTTCCAATTGAAAAAGGCTGTCTGACAGCAAAATAAAGCCAAGAAAACATTCTAATACACATTTTAAGGGGCTAAAATACATTTTGCTGCTAACACATTTCCTAGCTTCCTGCACAGGTACTCCTGCTGCTTCTCCAAACTGGGGGTGCGCCGATTGCCATCACTGCGACAGTAAACTGAATATCTTTTTGAGAAATGGTGATCAACATTTTTCACCAAATAACTGATAATCGATTAATTGAGAAAATGACTGAAAGATTAATTGGCAATGAAAACAATCATTAGTTTCAGCCCTAATACACTGACTATGGATAAATACCTCATACAACTCATAATGAAAATACCCCTTCAAATATGTCCACTCACCAGAAAAGGTGCCTTTGGCCAAGCACTCTTTGACTCTGTTTGTGCGCCGTACATGGAAGGCTTTGGTGATTTCTTGGTTCATGAAGGCTTCATTGTTAAGTATGTTTGCCACCATCATCCGCAGGTCAAAGACCTCCAGCAGCTCAGCGATGTGTGCAATGTGCATTAGCTCTTTCTCATTTTCGTCCAGCTGACCCGTGTACAGGTAGCGAAGTACTGCTCGGAAGGGGCCAAGCTGCATGGACTGGTCCATGTGCACTACAGTCATTTGCCTCGGGCTGTATGTGACAGGGTCGTCCACCAGCTCCTCCTGGATGCTGACGAAAGCTCGGCTCCATGAGGAGAGCACTCTGCCCCGTCGGCCCCCCTCGGAGTCCTTCAAGGTCCCGTCACTAGTGCAGGCCCTCAGGTTGGCCCTGTCTCCATCGTCGCTGCTCTCGCAAACGTCAAAGCTAGCAGCACGCATCAGCAGCTCTCGTCCGGAGAGAGGACCACGAGTGGGCCGCTCAGTCTCCTCGTTTTGAGTGTCCATGATAAAGAGGTCGTAGAACTTTGAAGAGGATGTCGCCAAGTATATTTTGTGTGCAAAGATTTTCTGTCTCTCCTGCAAGACAAGGATGACGTCAGCACAGTGTGGGTCCTCCAGAAGACCGACTGGATGCTCCTCCGTGGTGGTTGGGGGAGGAGGCACAGTGATTATAGGTGGGGGAGGTTTCGGTGGCAGGAAGGGCGCCTGAAGGAGAGGCCGCTGCACATTTCTGAGGTGAGATTTCCAAAACTGCAGGTGGCGGCGAGAGATGAGCGCAGCTCGTATGGCATTATCAAAGACGTCCTTGACTCCAAATTGAGCAACAACACTGGTTTCATAATATGGCACTCCCAACTCTTTGGCCACCTCCCGGCCTCGCTCTGGAGGAAGAATCTCATTGGATTTAATGGGTCTGAAAAATAAAACAGAATATATCAAAGTCAGTTCTGGCACTATAAAGCAGTAAATCCAAACAAGCTAACACTTTATAATAACCATCATTAACAAATGGTACATGCATTCAAATGATGTTTGCATATGTCTTATAAACCATTTATTAACCAATTGTAAAGTTTTACAAACATTAGTTATAACTTTTCAGTGGCCTCCCTAATAACGTTCATAGATGCACTATCCAGTGTTTACAAAACCATTTACAAAGTTTTATGAACTTCAGTTGAAACCTTACAACAACCATCCAGATAATGTTTATAGACGACATGATCTCACCTCCAGTTCGTCAAATACAGCAGCTTGATTGGTGGCCCTACGCCTCAAACTATGACGCTGTAAGTAGCCCTCTAACATCAGTTGTGCACATGCAAGGTTCAGCAGTCAAGTTAGCAATGATAAATGTGCAATGTTCAGGTAGACTTTCACAATAAAGGGACAAAAACTACTCCGTTTTACAAAATTGAAAATATTGTGCCTTTGGTTAAAATAATACTTAATACGCTACTTATGTTAGTTCACATAGATAAAATACATGAGTTACATGTGCAAATCTCTTTATGTAATTTTTTTTAAAGGTTTACAAATCATTTCATGATAACTGAAGTACTAGCATTATAATGTGTGCAAAAATTAAATGCTGGTTTACTAAATTAATCATAATGTAATTTGGATAATTTGGATAATTTGGTCATAAATACTACAAGGAGCTTTTTTATTTTGTAGATTTTCTGAGGCCCCTGTGGACAAAAGTGGTAGTGTTTCCTCTGCAATAACTGTCAAATGTACAGTAATGTCAAAAATGAAATTATCTAAATAAAAATCTCCTCCTGGCTAACATGTCACTCACTGTAACTTCTGTCTGTGAAAATGTAAACACAGACTCATTTCATCTGAAGTTCTGGAGAATTTAACAGCTTTAACAGTGAAATAACTATTAACTAATGTTTAATTAACTATCAATTTACCATTTATTAATGATGGTTACTATGAAATGTTACCCAAAACAAATCTCAAACATCTAGACATTCTTGCATTTAAACATAAGTCGTACTACCTGGCTAAAGGCCTCCGTGCCCTGTTCACTGCCTCCAGGTCTGCGTAGCGCAGGTCCAGCTGACAGCCCACCAAGATGACAGGAGCACGGGGGCAGAAGTGCTTGATCTCGGGGTACCACATGGTCTTCACATGGTATAGAGAGTTGGGGTTGGCAATTGAGAAGCACAGTACCACCACATCAGACCTGAAGGGGAGACACAGGACAAGTTACTTCAACTCAGGCAGGACCAGAATACGTGCAGGTAGACTAACCCTGAAATTTCCAATATCTCACCTGCCGTATGCAAAACGCCGGTCCTTATGATGGTCTCCGAAAGTATCCCAGAGGCGAAGGGACACACTGACATCATCCACCACATCTCTGGAGCGCTCTAATACCTGATAAGAGATGACGCATTCAGGGATCTTCAAGCATCAGTTTCTGTAAGTCATTAGTGAATGAAAGCTTACAGCTAAATGTGACTCATGTTTTGATTTAGTTTCATTTAGTGGCTACGGGATGGTTGCACAAAAGCACAAAAAACCTTAAGTTACAGTATGATTTTGTTTCTTTTTCTTGATTTCTTTAAAATACAATTGGTTGCACACAACACTATTAAGTCTCCTCCTTGAGGTTTTCTTAAAATATAAACTTAATTATTTAAGGTTTTCTCCTTATCTTGGTCTTATACTTAAAGAATCCCTGTAAGTTAATTCATATAATATGTCATTTCAGCCACTAGGGGTGTCTCTGGCATTAAAACAAAGTTTTAGCCATGTTATGTTTATGCACATTCACCAGCTTTCTTCCTCACTCTCTGACATATCTGACATATCCAGTATTTTCCCCCAAAGTTATAGCAACTAGCCAGCAATGGCTAGCAGGAGTAGGATTTGTCAGCTGCTGTTGTTGAGTCTCACTCCCAGGATGTAAAATACTGATGTTTTGGTTGTTAAAGCATCCCAAGCACAGCAAAATAATAAGAAAATAGGAAGGTATGGGCAGATGGTGGGGTCTCTGCAGATGCAGGCGCCACCACACACTTCTGGTGGGTTGTGGGTGATAATTGAGAGGGATTAGTTTTATATGAGTCCATGCATATTTTGGGGGGAAAATCCTGCATAGTTGGTCTTTAAGTAAGTCCCTAAACTAAGGAGAAATTAAGCCTAAGAAGACAACTTATGGTGCATCTGGCACCACAAACTCAAATCCTCAAAAACACATTCACATCCTGAAAACATGCAGGTAATCTTCAAACATCATGAGCTTACACACTCACCTCCTGGCAGACTCTGTACTGGTCGATTGCCCAGACCGTGGGCACATGTGTAGCGAGTAATTGGTACTGAGTCAGCGTGGCATTGCAGGCCCGGGCGCAGATGAGGCGGGTCTTTCCAACAGCATTGTCTCCGACCACCACACACTTGATAGTTTCAACGTTTGGCCTCTCATAGTCCATATCAGAATCTGTCAACTGGGACCTGTCGAAACACAGAAGAGGCACAGAAGAGCTGCGTCAGCACCTGAAATCCTAAACTATTGTCCTGAACAGAACAGGAACATGGATCAATACGGATATTAGACACTGTGACTACTCCTCATCATCTGCACTGCTCCATCTGCCTGCAGAGCTATCAATGGATGGTCTTGTGACTTCGCTGTGCTCATTCACAAGTTCCACGTCCTTGTCCCTGATATAGAGAAAAATTTAAAGGGACAAGCTGACAAAAAGGGAAATGTGATTTTTGGGGGGGTGGTCCAGAGTTTATAACATGCCAAAATACTCGTTTGTGCTCACGTCTCTGCACTATTTGCACTGTCACTGTTTACCTGCCTCATCCAAGTTCCTTAATTTATACAGATACAGAATATTACTTCATATTTATCTTATTTATCTTGTTTGTTCTTAATGTTTTTATCTTTTTCATCTACTGGTCTATGAGAGTTATCAAACATAACTTCATCGTATGCCTTCAATGGCAAATACTCTGTCTTATATCATATTTACAGTCCTGTAAAATAAAGTCACATTGACTTTAAAACCACTTACCTATTTCAAAATAGAAATGTTTAGTTTGAATGCAATGGGTTAATAAAGGCTGGTACAATCATATCCAGATATTTCTGTAATCCCTTCAACCATCTGCAAGCCTAAAATACCTCTCCCTATTTATGGTTCTGATATTGCAATCCAATCACCCTTACCTTAAAGCTTAGCTCAGATCAGCCGCAGCCGTAATTCATAACAACGAGTACTACAGGAGAAATCTGACATCTACAAATAAACGCTCATTAAATGAAATGGAGAGAATAGGCAAATATACTATTTCTGTCTCTGGAAAATGGTGGATGATGAATTGGGTAGCCGTACTGGTTTCCAAGGGAACTGTAGCCTGTGTCTTTGTGTGTCACAGCCTATATCAGACAATCCTCCATCTATTACACTGATTGTTTTTTTTTTTTCTTATTCAAGAAAAACATCAGCAGTAGAGCCTGAACCAAACTGGATTCTTGGGGCTGGTACCAATACTGATAAAAGAAGCAGAAAAACCAGTACCAAATTAGACTGATACTGTGATAAGCCAGTATCATAGGGGCATCACAATTTCAATATTAAATCAATTGCATTAGCTTTCAATTTCAGTCATCAAAATCAAAGGCAGAATTGACAGTTCTCCTAGTGCACTGCAGCCCTGTGTCACTCCCAACTTATCATACCGGAACCATCTACTCATACAGACATGCACGAGACCCGTTTGTAGCTGAAACCGATGAACCAGGCTTTTCAGTTCACTTCAATGTAAACTCATGCGTGGCTGCACAGGACGCCCTGGGCTGTTGTTGTCGTACAAAGAGGGAGAAGGTCCACTCAAACAAACTCAGGCCAGGAGACTCGGGTTTGTGTCCCATGTGAAACCAAAATATTTTAAGATGCATAACATTCATGTGTCACAAGACTTTTTTTGTCACGTGACATTTGTGTTGTGAGTCATCATGTGACTTTCGTTCTGTGAGTCGCTTTAGAGACGTCACATGAGGTACCTAATGTAACATAGTTATCGTAACCCAAAAATGGTCTTATCCTGAACCTAATGAAGTAGTTTTATGTAACTAAACCTGAACAAACTGCACTTTCACTGTGTGGTGTGTGTGTGTGTGTGTGTGTGTGTGTGCATGTTAAAACGTTTTAAAAATGGCTTTCTAACCATGTCAGATACAGCAGCTAAAGGGTACCCTCTGCTTCAGTATCACATGCTGAGGGACGGTGACCAATTGTCGGTATGCGACGAGATGGGATGAGAATGTGTTGGTACGGGCGGTGTGTGGTATGTATTTTTTTCTCTTCACCCCCCTTCACCCTGTAAATGACAGCTGTCAGGGCACAAAACCAATGATCTGTTTATCTTTACAAATCAAGATTCGATAGCAATGACATAGCAATTGCTAAAAAAAATGTTAAAATCAAAAAAATCAGTTGAATCTTGACCTCAAAATGGAAAGTGATTTCAAATCATAGATTTGGAAAATCGTGACACCCATATAATATCAGGAATTAGATGGCCGACTGATATGTCTATCTGGCTCTAATCAGCAGCATATGAAAATGACCATGTTACCTGCTGTGTTAGGCTGCTGCCATGCAAGTGGTGCAGTTTTAACTCATGCCACCACAGAACACAGGACATCAAGGTCCCAAACTGTCACATCATGGACTCTCAGATCCATAAACTGCAGTCCAGCCTCTGAGTTTTCTGCCTAGCATCTTCCCCCTTAAAAGGGCTACTGCACTGGGAACCTTTGATCAAAAGAGCCATTCATATTTATAGTTTCAGATTGTCCTAACTTCTTATGAATGAGGTCAGATGCCCCTGGTGCTCCTGTACCTGTCTAGACCCCAAACACCTGCTGTAAGGAAATAACTGCCCCCTTCTTGAAGCCAGATGTTCTCAATTGTAATGACAACAAACGCAATGATTGCTTAAAGTTTTATACAGTCTAGACTAGACTTTACTTTGGCAAAAATATGCACTGTAGTTAAAGCAAAGACATGAATATTTTTTTGTTCCTGTTTGAATTATGCCTTGAATAACACATATGATGTTTGTCGGTGTAAAAGATAATTTCACAAGACAAGAAGACAAGAATAAAACAACAGTTTTATGACAAACTGCAAATTTTTTGACTTGTAAAATTATCCTTTAAACTGACAAACATCATATGTCTAATTCATGGCACAATTCAAACAGGATCGCTAACATTAGTCGCTGAAGCTACGATGCCTGTGTGTTTTCGTACCGGGATGTAGTCACATGACATATCATATGTGTAATTCATGGCACAGTTAAAAAATGATTTGTCTCTTCCCATAGACTACTGTTCAGACTTTTGTGGTCCACAAGAAGGGGTGTGGCACCACATTTCTGGTTCTCGAGGAGGACAATAAGAAAACAGTATTCATCTCTTAAGGCAGGAGTTTGATATTTTGTTGTGTATGCAATTCTCTAGATCAGTGGTTCTCAAATAGGGGTTCATGGACCTTCGGGGGTCCATGGCACTCTGCTAGGGTGTCGGTGAAAAGTTATTTGATCAGTTCATGTAAAACTACAAGGAGCTTTTAAATGGTTATGAAATTGTCTCAGTTTAATACTGACCTGTGTAAGCAAACAAGACCATCAGTGAAAAGACCGGCTATACATATTTATTCTTAATACCTGTCACCAGGTCCGCTTCTCTGTGAAATCAGATGAAACGAGACACACAAAGTTACAGTGAGCAGTACGATAGCCAGTTAAAAGGAAGCAGGAGTAAATTTTTATTTTTGTCATTATATTTTGTGGTTATTACTGTGGAAACACTACTGCTTTTGTCCACAGGGGTCTACTAAATCAACAAAATATGAAAGTTCCTCGTGGTAGCTTTAAATTATCATATTATATTTAACAAATGGCTTCAAATGGCTTCATAATAGCCTGAATTTATTTTATTATTAGACTTTTAACTATCATTACTTATTCACACAAACTATTTCCTTTCCACAAACAATTTTATAGACTTATCATATTGAAACCCCAAGTTTTTGTTCTTTTTTATGTTTATTAATAAGCCTATTTTCTATCATCTTTCACATAGCTAAATAGGAGTGTAAAAGAAATAGGTTATGTCAAATCAAGGAGCATGCATGAGGGTGTCCCCTGTACATGTCTTGCAACAGAACCTTGGACAAAAAAAAAAAACAAAAAAAACAAACAAACTGAGAACCTCTGCCACAGCAGAGTGCCACGGACCCCTTGGGGTCCCCGGACCCTTACTTAAGAACCACTGCTCTAAGCATCACTTTTGATATGAAGCCACACTACAACCACATTTCTGATTCTGGAGCATGACAATAAAAAAGAAAGAAAGAGAAGTATCCATCTCTTATGGGAAGAGTTTGATATTTGGGCGCACACAATCCTTTAGAGACACTATTTCTGGATACTATGATTTTTTTTTTTCTAACAGTCATTCATAAAAGCAGCCTTTCATTGACTGCACAGTTTGCATCCCTATAGGCTCGGTCTCATCTCCATTTAGGCATATGTACAAAAACATCTGTGACCTTAGGCTGGGCCTGTATGACACTAAAGAGATACACTACACCGCCTCTAATATTGCTCATTCATGTGCCCTTTCCTGTTACAGTCTACACTGCGCAACTCCAGAATTAATTAATCATTTTATATATGGTCAGATATCCTAAACAACCCATACAGCGGCTTCAGATGAATAAAATAGGATTAAATAAGCGTGCAGCCTCAGTTATCATCCACAACAAAGATGATTTAATTGTGCATTTCCTACTAGAAGGACCGAACAGTCCCTCCACCACCACCGAGACACTAGTCATGAGGCTCTGCTGCATTACACGTTATGTAACAGCCCGTCTGACTCCTGAGCCTGTTTATCTGCCTCCGTATTCATCGCAAAAACCAGCGATTAGGACATAAAAACCAGTTTGATCCCCGTGCAGGAAACGCGTCCAGTCCCCGTTACCTACCGCAACATAAGGAAGTGCTGCATGGGGCTGGTCGATGAACGAGACGAGACGCAGGGCTCCATCGGATGCGGCTTGCACCTGACGGCAGCTCGTGTTTAACTTCATCTTCAAGGAGAGGTGATCGAGGCTCGAAAATAGACCGCAGATGTTTCAGGAAACGTCCTCTGGATCAGCGCGATTAGTCCGATTGCAGTGCCAAAAATACGAGCGCTGATCGGGAGCCTGTCGGTGCGATGCAGAGCTGCAGCTCTGACCGTCATGGAACCACCTCCACTTACTGTAAGGCCTCCGGAGCTAATAATAGGCAGCACCGACGAAAAAAAAAAAAAAAAAAAAACCCCATTCATTACAAAACACTGATCCACTTTAAAGTCGCACAAATCTCATTCCACAGCTCCTGAGCAGCCCAGACGCACTGAGCTCCAGTCCAACCCCAGAAAACAAGCTGCACTGCACTTTGCACAGTTTTCAGTGTGTTTTTGTTGTGAGTGATTGTGATAGAATACTTTATACACCTCTCATGCACTCTGGGTGGGTCAAATAAGGCTGCACAGTGCTGCACTTAAGCATGAATGATCATCTCCCCAAGCGTTAATTAATAGTGTTGTATCCTGGCGTGTGTCTACTACATGTTCACTTGGGACAGGTTGGTCTCCTCCAGTTATTAACCTGTGCATGTGTGTGCAATTGTAATTAATTGCAATAGAAAAATAGCAAACATGGAAATACCGTAAATGTTGATGCTTTTTGGAGCCAAAAACAAGAACATTAACAGCACACTAATGCAGTGTTTCTCAATCCTGGTCCTCAGGCCCCCCTGCCCTGCATGTTTTAGATGTTTCCCTGCTACAACACATCTGATTCAAATGATCAGGTCATTATCAGGCTTCTGTGGAGGCTTGATGATGAGCTGATCATTTGAATCAGGTGTGTTGGAGCAGGGAAACACCTAAAACATGCAGGGCAGGGGGGCCTGAGGACCAGGATTGAGAAGCACTGCACTAATGTCAGAGTTGACTACACCGAGCAGGATTTACATTTCGCAGGACAGAAGCAACATGCAGCCATCAGAATCATGTCATCATTCCTCAACCTCTCTACTGGAACCACACAGGAGCATATCTATATTCCCAGGGTCATAAGTTCCCACGCAGGGCAGTTTCTTGCTATATGCAGACTATGCAGACTTGTAGGGCCCCCGAAGCCAGCAGAGGGCCCCAAAGCAGTGTTATATAAATCCAGAGATCAGTGGGGAAGCATTACTCTCTCGCACGTCACATCACTACGTCATTCACATGAGTACACTTTGCAAGAATGCCAATTAGCTGCTGCCATTTTTTTTTTTTTTTTTTTTTTTTTGTTTTGCAGCCTAAAATAAGTAACCTGAGTTAGTTAAGATGAGAAATTGTATTATGGATAAATTTGTTTTCAAACATCCTCAGACCAAAGAGATCCAGGATTTCCTGATCCTCTTAAAGTACACCAAACTGATACATTTTAATGATAAATGCATGTCCCCAGACCATCTACATGCACCCACCGTAATTTTTGCATAGGGATCCAGAACTAGGAAGCTAGGAATGGCCTTGTTCCCACTCTGTGATGTTCCCAGTTGCCCTAATCCATGTGCACTATACAGAGCTGGGGAACATACAGTAAGATTATTTTCCCCTGTTAAAAGTGTTTTTGGGGAGATTTCCCTGCTCTTTTGAAGGTTTACAGGGCAAGGGGGTGTTGCACACTGTAAAGATTGTAAAGCCCCGTGAGGCAAACTGTGAGTTTGGGCTAAACAAATAAAATTTGACTTGACTTGACTTGGGAACAGAGGATCCTGGGACCCTTTGCATATTCCCATTATGTGGCATATAACTCTGGAGAACATAGGATCCCGAGGCATGGGTATATAATAAAGACCTGGATATGACATCGCTGCTCTGCCTTGCCTCCAATTTTGCCCAGTGGCCACTCACAGTGAAAAATTCACGATTAACCAAAATTCTCCCCATAAACCATCATTATAAAAGTAAAAAACAGTTGACAGGACCTTAAACTGCAAGCACAGTCAATTATGACTTTTTCTATTCTGAATTTTTGATCCAATGAGGCCTTATATTTGAATTCCACTCTAGTGCTGTGCCAGTGCAGAAGAAAGGTCTGATTGAACCCAATATCATTCTGGACAAGCAAAAAACAAACAAACAAACAAACAAACAAAAAAAAAAACAAGGTTTGTTTGTATTCATTTAAACCAATCACAATTATCTTGGATGGCGCTAAGCAGATCTGGAAATGGACAGTGCCCTTGCAAAATACTGATATTAAAGTGGATAAATAGGCCCTGCAAATGAAAAGGTAACAGCTGCTGGCTGCGAATCATTAGCAACCATGTTAGGGTTGCGGTAACTTGCCAATTTCAGCGTGTAGGTTGCGAACTCGGTGGTTGTCATTGTTGTTTCATATGGCGACGTGGATTTTGAAAACTGTAACATGCAGATAGCAGAAGGGTCAACTGAATGCCAACTGAAATCCACTAAGACCCTACTTCCTGTGAGTCACATAAATATTTGTAAAACTTTCCTCGGGCCAAGAAAAGCCGTTTTAAAAACCTATGATGTCATCTAAGGGGCGAGGCCAGCAGGAGGACTCTACTGCACACATTCAGTGGGCTGCATACCCCCGGAAGTAAACCTGGAAGCTATAGAAACTAACTCCTTTTCGCCTCCTTTTCCTATTATATCCCACTCCCCAGCTTTCTCTTGTTCAGTGAGAGGACCCTTTGCTTACAAAAGGATGGCATCCCCCCTCACCCCTCCTCAAATCACCTACTGACTACACCACTTATATTTCACTGCTGTAAGATATTACAGTAAAGGGTGTTAAAGCTGAGGTAACTGTATCATCTAAGAGCACTGTAAAAAATGCATGAGTCATCATAGCTGTGGAGCTTTATATAAATAATCTGCTGTTTCCTGGTAGGCCTACTGAACTGCATTATGACTGCATGAGATCCTCTGATCTGTCACTACTGATCAAGCCAAAGTCTAACTACTATTTGATGAAATGACGGGGCTTTGAGAAAAGTATTCAGTATATAAATGTAAAATTAAATCATATATAAACATGCATATATAATTACAAATTTGAATGTATAAATGTACAATTAGGGTTGTCACAATATACCAGTATTGATGATAATCATGATATTTAAAAATTACACATTGATATCATGTTAAGAATACACATATGACAATACTGTGTAACTGTACACCACTTGTATTTGGAGTGTAATTCATTTGCCATAAAAGAGAAAAAAAAAACAAAGTAAACAAAGTTAAAGGTGAATTTGACTCATAGCATAACTTTCTTTCTCAAAATTTCTATAGATATCGCAATAATATTCTTATCGTGAATCTTTTCGTCTATGATAATTGTGTGAAAATCTTGAGCAGTTGCTGCAGGGATCTCTTAATAATTTTTTTTATAAGGATGTTGAACATAAATCCAACATATTATTTGCAAAGATAAATCATCCTGTTTGTTTCCTGTCATTACACAACACTGTCAAAAGACTACCGTTGAATTGCTTGGGCAATCATGTGAGCTTGCTGACTCAGTAAATCACTGTGTGGCACTTATCCATAGCAGTGAACTAGTTAGTCACACTACAATTTAACAGCTACGGTAAATGCCAGACAGGGAGGGTCTAATGAACTTCATGTCCCCAGTTGTAGTTAACCAATATGGGTTTTTTTAATAGCCGATGCCAATATTTAGAGATCAGGGCAGCTGGTGGCTAATATTTCACAGCAATATTAAAACAAAGTATAATCCACTATTTCATGCACATTACAATTTATTATAAACAAAGAAGAAGAAACGCTACCCAGTAAGATTGGATTTGCTGTCAAAACCTTTACAGCAGGATGCATGAGAGTTATAGTACAGGGCTCAAAACTAACTTTTTTGCCACCCTCCAAAAACTCCCAAGGGGGAGTGCTAACATCACATCTGATTTGACTGATTATCTGCCCAGCGAGAGGATATCAGAAGACAGTTTCATGTTCTTTTTTGCCTGTAAATGCTAATTCTTGCACATATACTTGCATACATGGATGTTATATCAGTGTTTTTTGAGCTTTTCACTCAATATTTAAAAACAATAAGGTTTTATGGCTGATTAAGTCACTATGACTCTCACTTTTCTTGATAGCAAATGCTCTCAATACTAAAAAAGTGAGTTTAGCTAACTTGAAAGAGCTCAGTCAATGCCTGCTTACAATTATCGAGCAGATTTCTGAGTTAAATCAACTTGGTGTGCATTAGAGTCACATTTATCATGGTTATCACACATGAGCCATGAGCCAAGACGACTGTTAGTACAAAGCTAATGATTAGGAGAATGGCCTTTAACAACACTGATGCATGCAGCAATGGCTCTTATTCGCAGTCACTTCAGTTATTGTTTAGCACTTTGGGGCAATCAAATTACTGGTGTGATAACTCAAGAATAACTCAAGCAAATGAATGACTCACCATGCTTGGTGTGTGATAAATAAACATCTACTTACCACTCATAGGTACTGACGTCCATGGTGCACAGACGGTGGGAGGTTTTCACTGTCAAACAGATTATTTCCACTCCAGTTCGTCTCAGTAACTCTGTCCTCACAGCCTCAGATGGTGCAGTTTAGGAAACTCCTTGAATCCACAATAAATCAAATTCTCAAGAGTTGTTTTTTTTTTCTTTTGCCTCTGTCACTCGGCGTTGCTCTAAAGGACGTCATTCACATTACGCAGTCTAACAATGAAATCCACTGTTTGTAATCTTAACTTTGTTCCAGGAGCAAGAGGATCACATTACAGTTGACCTTTAGACTTCCAACTTTTAGAAAGCGTCAATGCCAAAGCTGCACTGCAGGTATTGTGAACAAAATGCCTCAAGTTCTTAAGTGGATTCACTTTTTATTATTTATTTTATTTATTTATTTATTGAATTATATGTCTAAGTGGATACAGCATGCAATTTCTCTAAAATTATATCAATCAGAGCACATAGTAAAATACATTATATAATATAATGTTGCTCTGGAGGACTGAGTTATACTGATTCCCTCTATACCTTTATCCAAGTGTACAGCCTGTTTTACTGTAACTCCTGCAATGTTCAGTCTGCTCCACCAGGTGAGGCTGACAGTCTAAATTTCCTTAACACTCTCTTTACTGTAATACTGAGCCACAACATAAGCAGATGTAAAAATAATTGGAAAATGAAGTAATGCATTGTACTACGACAGATATTACATAATAATATGATAACATACTTTATTGTTTAAAAGTTTGGTATCACCTATATTGATGTTTTCCTTCTTTCCTTTAAAAATGGCTATTTTAACACTTTAACAATAGTATGATTCAGACAGAAAAGGTATTATTTACATTTGGAATAGGTTTTGCCCAAAAAGGAGAATAATTCAATTGGTAAGACTTCCATTCAACCACCATGTTGCATGACAGAGAATACTGTTGTATCCATTTCCCCCCAAATACCCTTTGATTTTTTTATTTGTTTTTCAGTTGTGAAAAGTCTAAGTGACCTGAGATGATTATTAATCTGCCTAGTGGTTAGCTTGAACAGGTTTAAACTGTGATTTGTCAGTATGTTTGGCTGATATTCCTTGATCCAATTCCAAAAGTTTACACCCTCCCACCCCACAATTATTATCAATCATTAACAATAACTGGGGAAGGAGCCGGTAAAACATGATTCAAGCTGAAGTGTAGAAAAATAGTCAGCATGATAGCATCAGCAAACACTTGTTTGTTTGTACGACCTAACCTATTTTTATTATGAAGTTTAAGAATAGCCACATACAGTCCAATTTGATCTCAAGTGGGCTGGACCAGTAAATCCACTGCATAATAACCTATAAAAAAAACAACCTTTTTATTGTAAAGAAGCATAAATAGCTTCTGAAATCATTCAAAATCAATAAACCATTTATTTACTAAACAGATCATTTCAACATTGTCTCAGTTTTTCCATATTCAGTCAGTTTACCGTCATTAAATGTACCTTTCAAAATATGGATAAACCCCTTGAGGTGAATCGTCTCATTTTCGAGGGGGTCCTTCACACAGATATACAACATAAAATACAGTACATAAAGCACAACAACACAGATACACTTGCATTAACACAAACATGAGCTCTCCCAGTCCTACCCACTCCCACACCCACTGATTCCCCTAAATATGCCAAGACACATACAGAGAACGTTCACATGCCCATAGTAAGTCATATACATGAGTTTACATGAATTTACACGCACCTACACAATAAATTCCAAAACATTTAGAAATAAGAGCAGGTTGTTTGAATATGAGTAAAAAGAGATACCTTAAAGATATGAAAGGAGGTAATGGATCGAAGTGAACTGGGCAGGTTGATGGACCTTTAAAGTTAAATGCTCATTACCAATTTCCTTAGAAATTCTGGGAACAAAAAAGACAGGATACTCTCACGATCTTGCGCACCTGCCTCACAAGGTAATGAATGAAGTGATGGAACGATATATTGTTCTCAGGCTGCAATTTAAATTCTCTATAACTGAATTGATATGGGACTTAAAAGAAAGTGCCAGAGAAGTGGTGTCCCAGCTAAGAAATTAATCGAATAGTTATTATAGATAATTTACCAACATCAGATCTAGTGCCAAACAACATACTATAAGATTTCTTCTTGTTCTGCAGAAGTTTGTTAAAATAAGACCATCTTTGAACTTCA
The DNA here is from genome assembly GCA_034769285.1 of Lutjanus argentimaculatus. Classification (NCBI taxonomy): domain Eukaryota; kingdom Metazoa; phylum Chordata; class Actinopteri; order Lutjaniformes; family Lutjanidae; genus Lutjanus; species Lutjanus argentimaculatus. The sequence goes on from JAWZSL010000017.1 coordinate 17,695,763, forward strand.
TCAAAGTCAGCCTGTAAAGTACACTGAATTTGTGAGATGTCAGAGTTGTAAAGTGTAAATCACGGTATTATCAGCATAGAGTCAAATGTGACAGTCAGAACAAATTTGTGGAAGATCATTAATGAAACTAGAAAATAGCAGTGGCCCTAAAGATGAACCTTGAGGAACACCTTTTTCCATGATAATAAAATCTGACTGACTGAAGTTATAAAGTTGAAGATATGAGTTGCACCAAAGTAAAGAAAGTTTTGACAGACCAATAGAACGGAGTTTGTCAAGGAGCAGGCAGTGGTCAACCATGTCAAAAGCCTTAGTGAGATCTATAAAAATTGTGCCTGTAAGTATATTGTTCATTGCAGAAGATATATCACTGGTAAATTTTAAAAGAGCAGTGGTTACAGAAAAACTGGGTCTGAAATCAGATTGGACTGGACATAAGATGTTAAATCAGAATCAGAAAAATTAGCAATTTATAGGATTTATTGATTATCGTGTTGATTTAAGTCCAAAGCTGTTTTGGATTTTTAAAATCATTCACTAAATAGTCTTTATAATAATTAGATTTTGCATTTCTTGTTTTGGCTGGACATATATTCCTTAAATATTTACATGCATCCCAGTCAGCAGTTCCCTTTGTCAAGTGATATTTTTTCCAGGCCTTAACTCTCTGTTTAAAGAAGCTTATAAAATTACCATTAGTCCAAGATAAGGTCCGCCTTTAACCTTAATTGTTGTCCAGGTGCACAGGTGCATGTTTGTCTGTAACTTTAATAAATTCTGTGTAAAAGAAGCTCCATGCATCATTTACAAAAGGTATTAGCTGGGACCTACCCCAATTTGCGGCAGTTAAATCTTGAATAAAAAGTTGAGTCTTAATATTTTTACATTGTGTTAACTTGATGCATCTTGGTGGAAGGTGAGGTACTTTAATCTTCCGAACACAGAAAATAATGGAATGGTCACTGAAACAGTCTGAAACAGATAATACCCCAGATTACAAAATTCAGAGTGATGGGGGCATCAGGGTAAGAAGAGAGGTGGATGAAGTGATGCTCCCATCATGCCTAGTGCCTATTGTACAAGCCTGTGGGGGAAGTGTTATGATCTGGGGTTGCCTCAGTTGCTCAGGTCGAGGTTCAACAACGTTATGAGCCCAAAAAATGAGGTCAGCTCACTACCTGAATATACTGAATGAGCAGGTTTTTCCATTAATGGATTTTTCTTTCCTGATGGCACGGGCATATTCCAAGACAACGATGTCAGGATTCAACGGGCTCAAATTGTGAAAGAGTGGTTCAGGGAGCATGAGACATCATTTTCACACATGGATTGGCCACCACAGAGTCCAGACCTTAACCCCACTGAGAATCTTTGGGATGTGCTGGAGAAGACTTAACGCAGCGGTCCAACTATCCCATCATCAATACAAGATCTTGGCAAAAAATTAATGCAACTCTGGACAGAAATAAATGTTGTGACATTGCATAGCTTACCAGAACAATGTCAGGCAGTCCAATGAAATATTTTGGCCAGGCAGTGTAAGTTTCAATCACTGAGAGATGACAGTTACACATTTGGATAATCTAAAGAATCAATGGTAGAAAAAAAAAAGTGGATTTGTGGAAGTCTGTAAATATTTCCGATAGAAACTTTTCTGAAATAAAAATGCTCTGGGACAGATTTGAAAAAACATACAGTACGCAGCCACTCCTCCTCCTCCTGCACCGCTATCAGCTCTGACCAAAACTTAGTTGTCATAGTGGACATTTAATGATTCACAAAGGGAAGCACAGGTACTGATTTGCCGCACTTAACTCAGAATTGTGCAATAGCAGAAGTGAGGGATAAATGTTGTGTCAGCAACTGTAAACATTATTGACAAACGCTTTAAAGTGAACTCTGTGCCTGAGTCCAGACAGATTGGTTTGGGTCTCTTGAACCATTCAGATAGTCACAGGATTGTTGTTGTCTGTGTGTGTTTCTGTCACGTTCTCTCTATGGCTGCTGGTGAATCAGACTCCAAATCTCTTTTCTCTCTGGACTCCTACCATGTCTCTCAGGAGCTTGGCTTCATCCTTCCCGATCCCCTGGTAAGTGGAAAGACTCATTGGATAAGTCACCTTCCCTACCTTTTTGCAGTTTTTATATTTCACCTTATACACAAGCAGTCATAGTGATATATGTGATTGTCAGGAAACCTCAGTCTCTGAAAGGCATTTTAAAGGGAAGCTGAAATTTGGCATTGTTCCTGTTTGCTTTGTGTAATGAATTTTATTCCTACTGCAGCATGTGAAATGCAAATTTACATGAGAGGCCTTAACATTTTAAATGAAAATATCTGCGTGTTGTATCATATCAACTTGACTTTCAAAGGATGAGCTTCCACATTACTACCAGCCATGGATGGATATTGCCCTGCGGGTCCCAGAGCTTGTGCAGTCTCACGAGTTGCGTTCCCATATTAACAAGGTGAGAGGGGTCAGGTGACAGTTCACAATGTTTATGGAGCCATGGTTCAGTGCAGGGCTGGATGATATGGACAAAATCAAATACCGCAATATTTTTGACCAAATACCTCAATATCAATATTTTTCAATAGTGCAACAATTGTATGGATGACTATTGGTTCTTTCACTAACTATTGACGTATTATTAAATATTAAACACAATACTGATTTTCTGATAAATAATAGTCAGCAATGTGGATATAATGACTAAATGGGTAAAGGCAAATAAAAATCTACACATATGAAGTTCAGAAAATGATATCCTTTAAAACCAAGAAAAGACATCATGATATGACATTTAATACAGACCTCGTTATCTTTAAGGGTCTGAGAATTATGGTAATAAGAGAACTGTGTACTTTACACAACTGATTGTGGAATCAGAAGGAAATAGTTCATCTTTTTGGAAACACCTAAACAGTCTTACTTAACTTCAGCCCAGTCAATGAAAATAAATAACAGAGCTGGAAGTAAATGGAGTGATTAGCACTGACAGTAACGGTAATTGCAATTGAATTTATTACTTACTTCACTCAATCGGTGGAGGATCATTGCAATCATTCTAAATTAAAGAGGTTGACCAAGAAAAAGTGGGTAAAATCATCATAAGTTAAGTAATTAAATAAAGGCAAGGGAACTTGACAGATTTATTCTTATTTATCAGATTGACTGTTAAATGTGTGAACAATATTGCCTCAGCTGTACTTTGTCCATTTGTCACAAAATTCAATAGAATAACCACCAAGGGATCAGAAAATGGCAACTGCGGAGTGACACAGTGACAAACCACTTTTGGTCAGTCACCCTTTTCAGTAAAAGGAGCACATTTTTAGAACGCCCCACCAACGGAAATAAAAAACCCAAACTGATCTGAAAACATTTAGTGAAAAGGTGAAGCACTGGCTGAAACAAAACAAACCTATTATGTACTTAATTTTACTGATGAATTCTTGTCTTTTTATGTCATGATTTTATGTAAAAAAAAACAACAAAAAACGCAGGGTCAGGGGTTGCAAATTGACCTTGGCTAGAAACCCTACATGCCCTACATGCAACACATATAACGTGCTACAATGTTTTTTGCGCTGTCCCTGACAAATACACTAATAAATAAATAAAATAAAATATAATCATATCCAAAATCTAAGATGATATCTAGTCTAATATCAATCAGCCAAACTTTATTTGTGTAACACCTTTCATACAGGTTAGCACATTTCAAAGTGCTTGACAGATGACTGACAAATTAGCGATAAGACAGAACAGGTGAAGATCATAATACAGAAATAGGGAATTAAGACAAAGAATAAAATATCAATGACATACAATAAAATAGATTTAAATGTAATATTAATAAAACAGAGTTAGACACTGAGGACTAGATACAAATAGATTAAAAACAAAACAAAATACAGTACAAAAAACAGCATCTAAATATAATATTGTTATATTGCCCAGCCCTAGTTGAGTGTTTGTCTCTCCAGATGCCGCTGCTGAGCAGCCAGTTTCTGCAGAAACACCGGGAGTTACGGCTGGCCCACCTTGCGCTCAGCATGATGACCATGGGCTACATCTGGCAGGAGGGAGAGGACAACACAGTTGAGGTATCTGTGTCTTTTAGATTTAATTTTTGTCATCTAGATTTTTTCTCCCCTGATGTTAGTTGCTCTACTGCCTACAATTTATATGACTGACTTTCCATCCTCCATAATCTTCCTCTAAGATGCTGCCGCGTAACTTGGCTGTCCCGTACTGGGAGGTGTCACAGCGTTTGGGACTTCCCCCAATACTCACCCATGCAGATGCAGTGCTGGCTAACTGGAGGAAGAAGGATCCAGAGGGGTAAGGCCAGTTATCCTCTGCATGTGGTTTGGTTGCTTTCTAAACGGGCGTCAGGTGTAAATCTGCTCTCTCTCTTTTACATGTTCATCTGTATGTCTCCCGTGCCAGGCCCTTTGACATGGAGTAAGTGTGTTTTCACTTTAAGTCTGGTCCTCAACACATAATGTGCCATTATAATATTCAAGTGCACACAAAGGTTATTTTCTGACTTGCATCGTGCAGGAACCTGGAGCTGCTGGTCAGCGTCCCAGGCGGAGACAGTGTCCGAGGTTTCTTTATGGTGACTCTGCTGGTGGAGCTGGCAGCAGTTCCTGCACTGAGGGTAAATATATATTAAAAAACTATCAATTCTTGAACATGTACTTGTGAAAAAAAAGAGGAGTCAGACGTGGGTTTTTCTTGCCAAGTAGGTTGTCACATAAAAGGGCATTTGCTTTGGTATATTTGTGCATAACAACTAATATAGTACAAGAAAATATAAATAAAGATGATGCAGGCAACTGCAACTGTTTAAGAAATAAAACAGAAATAATAAATGACAATATTCACTATATGTTTTGCAGGAATGTGCAAAATATTGACCAGGGAATGTGCAAAAGCTCACAGTATGAAGTATAAAGAGTATTTGCAGTGTGCATGATATAGACAGGATTAATTGTGTTTGAGTTGTTGACTGAAAATAATTCAGTCAACAACTCAACAGTTCATAAAATCCACTGTAACTGGACTTGTGTTGCAGAACATTCCGACCGTTATCAATGGTGTCCGCAGTGGTGACACTGAGGCTGTGGCCAGAGCCCTGGAGGACATCAGCCAGTCTATACAGGACATGACAGACACATTCAAACTGATGCACGGTAATCACCTAAACATTACATGAAAGTATTCATATTCAAGTATTTTGATTAATTTGATTAATGTGATTTTTCTTAAGAGTATGTGGAGCCTTCAGTCTTCTATGGAATTATGAGGATCTACCTGTCTGGGTACAGAACTCTGTCCTTCTCTTTCATTTGACTTATTGGTCATTTAACTGTAGAGTTAAATTGTTTTTGAAATGTGTGTTTCTGTCCACGTACACATGCATAGGTGGAAAGACAACCCTTGTATGCCAAATGGACTGGTTTATGAAGGGGTCCAGACAGAACCGATGGAGTATTCAGGAGGGAGCGCCGCACAGAGCAGCCTCCTGCACTGCTTTGACGAACTGCTGGGAGTCAAACATGAAGCAAAAAGTGGTGAGATGCCTTTCACAAAGTTTCACCTGGAACCCAGCATAAAGGGTTATACATTAAACCATCTGTGAAAGGTTTCACCCAGAACCCCCTATGAGAATTTCTCTTTAAACCATTCTATGGTTTAAAGGTTCCACCCAGAACCCTCTCTGGGGATTTTATCCAGAACCTTTCCACCCTCCAAGGTACTATCAACAGCTTTGTTAAAATGGTTCTTTACAAGCAAATAGTTCTGTGTAGAACCTCAGTCCTTCATGAAGAACCCATTGTAACCCTTATTTCTATAAGTGTAGAGAAGAATGAGAAGGACTCTTTGTTATGATACTGTCTTTATCCAGGTGCTTTTCTAACCCGCATGAGGAACTACATGCTACCTGCTCACAAGCAGCTGATCCAGGACATCTCCTTGCAGCCCTCCCTGAAGAGTTTTGTCCAGCAGCAGGACAACGAGCAACTAAACCAGGCCTTTCAGCTCTGTGTCACAAAACTGTTGGCTTTGCGCAGCTACCACATCAACGTCGTCAGTAGGTTCATCACCGTACCCGCTGCCCGGGCCCGACAACTTCGTGACCAGAGCCGAGACCAAGAGGGGGAGTTGATCAGCAAAGCACCCACAGCCTTAGAGGAGAGGGGCACCGGCGGCTCTGGGATCATGACCTTCCTTAAGACTGTGAGGGACCAAACAAAAGGCGCCTTCCTGCCTGAGACAAGCAAAAAATGAAGCACCACAGCTGATGTGAACTGTCATCACTCAGGATAGACAGCAAAGTGTACATCACATAACCAGGCAGTAAATCACCTTTGATAAAAACACACTATTTTATATGTCATTCAAATGATGCCTTTTGGCCAAATGAGAGCGAGAGGCCTCCATTGCTTGTCTTACATGTTGCTTTGTTGTGTCTGTAAACAAACCTCAGCTTAATAGAGATGAGTGATACCCATCATTCAGTCCAAACCACAATTCAAACCATCGCTTTTACTCTCCATTAAATCTAACCACTAATTCCTTCTTTAATCTGAACTGGAATGCAAAAAATGCATCAGACATCTGCTCCAGACCCACGTATCTAGAGGACATTTGGACATTAGACAACTTAAAGGGATAGTTTGGATTATTTGAAGTGGGGTTGTATGTAAGGTAGTTACTGATAGTCAGTGTGTTACCTACAGTAGATGGATCGCAGTTTTATTTTTTATTTTTTATTATTATTTTAGCCACTTAAAACTAGAATTACCACGATGTGATTTTATACCAGTTTATATCTGTGTCTGTGTATAGTGAAGACTATACACTATAGTACATACTATAGTGAAGTATATCTTTTCTCACATTATTCACATTTATGATTCTAGTGATCAATTTTGAGTGAGAAACATGTTGTCTTTACTTAGAGACTATTTTACATACGTAAGTACAAAAGACTGATAGAGAGCTTCAGGTGTTTTTGCAGAACATTGTGGTGACACTGTGAAGTTGACGTTTGACTTTTTGAATGTAAAAGATCATCACCTGATCCTTTTATCCCAATAGATTTTTCTGGGCAAAAATGGATTGATTTGATTTGTTGGTGCTCCCCTTGATGCCCTTCAGCTGTATGAAGTGGGGGCTGTTACAAAGGTGCAGCTCCCATCAAGGCCGAGGTTTAGTCTCCCCAAGGGGGATGCAGCAAATTTGAAAATGCAAATTTAACACCCTCAGAGTTGACAGTAACACTGACCCAGGGTTTATATGGGAACCATTGGTAAAGTGTTAGATCAACACTATTGAAAATGTGAGGCTACTGGTCCTCTGCAATGGCCGCTGATTCGAGTCCCACCTGTGGCCCATTTGCTGCGTGTCATCCCTTCTCTCTCTACCCCCTTTCCTGTCGTACTTCAGCTGTCACTGTCAAATAAAGGCAAAAAGCCTGAAAAAATAATCTTTAAAAAAAAAAAAAATGGAAGAAATTCCCTTCAGATGTTCCTGAGAGATTGCATTCACAAGAATAACATAAGAAGATGCGTGGTCACACTGACCTTGAACTTTGACCTTTGACCACCAAAATCTAATCAGTTCATTCTTGTGTGGATATTTGTACCAAATTTGAGATCTGAGATATTGTGTTCACATGAATGGGACAGACATGAGGTCACAGTGACCTTGAAATATCATTTTCTCTCCGTCAACCAGACGTCTTTTGAGAAAACTAATTTTACTTTGCAGGACACAAGAACTGCTGGTTTACCGCTGCCTCAGTGTGTTTGTCTCCATTATTGTGCCACTTCAGTGAAGTGGCACAATAATAACACAGACAAACTAACCAATGGAGGCAGTGGTACACCAGGAACTCCTGTGTTCTGCAAGGTAAAATTACAGATTTCCCAAATAACGGATAACGGCGATTTTAAACAGAAAAGGCTAGGTAAAGTGATGAAATTATTCTAAATATAGTATACACTTAAACTGAAATTCATTTTTTCAGGTGGCTAAAATTGATTTTGCTGCTGACCCTGTCCACAGCAGTACATTTGCTTAGCTTCCAACACCCATACTCCTGCTGCATCTCCAAGGACGTGTCAACCACCACCATGTACTGTGGGCAATACACTGACTATCGAAAAGTACCTCATACAACCTGACTTCAAAAACTCATTACTAAAAATAATTTTGTTCGAATGTGGTTTAGAAATGAAAGGGGGTTTGTCTTTTGTAACTTGAAAATGTAACAGTAGTTATATGTTCAGCCACTGAGGTTACAGTGAGGAAACTGACCTGACGTATTCATCATTAATAATAGTCATTTGAAGAGGTGTGAACTAAAATCCTCCTGACACACTAAAGAAACACTGACAGGCTGGAACCCGACCTTTCCCTCTCAGAAAATAATCAGCCTTTGTGCGGTGCGTCCCCACAATGGGGTTGTCATGTCGAAGCACAATGCACAATGCAGTGCAGAGATGCATCACTTATCAGAGTGGTTACCTCAGCACTCCTGCCGTCCTCCTCCTGCCCACATCCAGCCTTCACATGCCCCACTATACTTCCTGGAAAGAGAGTGTGGAAAAGTCACAGTGATGAAGGGATGGATTGTGCCGTGAATGGCTCACGCTGTGTAATCTTCACCTTTCCTGGCACGTCTCCTGGTGTTTTATTACAATAGCAGCCTTGCGAGATCAGATAAGGAGGACGCTGTGGCAATTAGACATGACAATTCCCCCCAACCTGAGCGATCTACTTCATCGTGCCCTCATTCTTTTCACATGCTGGCGAGCAGGGAAGACAACGGAGGAGCAAATGAGGGAGAAAAACAATTACACATCCAGCCTGTCAAGATTTTACTGTGAGAGACATTTGTTAAAGGTTTTTGGAGAAGGGGTTTAAAATGATAGCTTGGGATTATTTGAAGTGGGGTTTTATGATGTACTTGTCAGTCATTGTATTACCTACCAACCTGTTGGTTGACATGCCAGGAAGCTGTAGCAGTAAAATGTATTTTACCCTTACAAAATAGGCCCCACTAAAAAAACAGTTCAAAGAAGAAATATGTAATATGTTTACTGTACTAAATCATAACATGACCCTGATATGTCATAAGAGATTAAGAACTGACAACAATGCTACAGCCAGCATATTCTCCTTTAAAATTTCCATTCTGGGCTGGAGTAACTGTTTACTGTTTGCTTGTTTCACATTAATTAGTGTTAAAATTAATGCCGAATGTTCACCGAATGAGTTAGTGTCTGTTTATGATTCATAAGAAATCATTAATAAGAAGTCGTAGGCATTTATAACAAATGAAACATTTAGAAAACACATCAGTTTCAAAAAGAAAAAGATTTAGCATACTAGTACTTGTGTAGGTTCAGTGTTCCTGCAGCCTGCAAGCAGCCTGCCAGAGCTTTGTGTGTGGGGAGGAGGGGGTGGGAGAACAACTTGCTTCAACCGTAGATGGTATATTAAAAAGGGATTCGACCTATTTAATATACCGTTTATGGCTCGAACTCGCTATTTGCAGTGCAGTACTCATGGTCGAATGATTGGGTCTTACAAATTTCCCCTTTAACTGTACGCTATATTTGCCATCAGACAGACGTTTTTGATGGGAAAGCACCATTATATAAGCCAAATATCATTCTTCTCAGATTCCCTTTGCAAAAAACAGTAATTTTACCTCGCAGAATACAGACGTTGCTGGTCCATCGCTCTCATAGACTTGCAGGAGTCAGCCACTCGATCTGTTTGTTTGTATTTTTGTGTGGCTTCAGTGAATCCAAACTAACCCTTTAAAGCACAGAAGACACACAATACAACAAACAAACTAATCAAAGTGGTCTGACGGCAAAGTGGTGACAATATTCTAAATATGGCATACACTTATTTTGATTGCAGATGGACCTTGGTGGCTAAAAGATGTTTTGCTGCTGACCTTGTCCAAAGCAGCATATTGCTTAGGTTCCTTCACCGGTACTGCTACTTCTCAAAACTGGGGGTGAGCCAGCTTTCATTTACTATAGGTAATACACTGACTATGGATCAGATACTTGCATAGCTCAACGGTTGTGTTGTGAATGACCCCTGTTAAATAAACTAATAAACTATACTAAACTAACCCACTTAAAAAAAGCCATTATATTCTGACTGATGTACAGCAAATACATAAAAAGTGTATAGCTGAGCAGTCACTGGGAGTCATTCATGCTTTCATTCACTGCATACCATTCACTCAGACATGTTTCACAACCTGTTTGTGAAACACTGCAGGAAGACTCGAGGTGAAGAGGTGAAAGGTGAACAGAAACTGCACAGGGATGGAGAGAGTTGGGTGGCGGGGAGGACAGTGTGTTCACATGTCGCAGTCATCTGATTAGAACCTTTTTCCACAGCCAAAGCAAATAATCCCCCTTCCTTATTGCCTGACTGTGGAGGACTCCCTGACAACCCAGCAAGTAAACACAGGCCATCTCTAAGGATGTCTTCATTGTGTAGTCGGGGCTGGGCCTCCACGGCCGCTGAAGTTTCACCTCATGTCACAACAGTGGCTGGTTTCAGTGTAGGACATGACACACACACACGTATGCATGTACACACCCACTTACAAATCATTTAAGTTGAAATGACAGTGCTGTGAGATGTATTACAAAATAAAATATGTCAGTTTTTATCGTTATATAGTCATATCTTGGCTCAAATGTCCCAAAGGGATCAGCTACAAAGGTTTTGTATTTGAGAACGAACTTGCCAAGCCATTGAGAGTCAACTAAATCAGTGATTTTCCTCAGGGCAAAGGGCATCTGGAGTCACTCTTGTTTTCATTAAATCCACTCAAACATCCATATTCCATCTATCAGAGCCGACAGGATTACAGGCGTGGGTTCTCCTTTTGGTTAGACAATCGGATATCTTGCCTTGGTGGTTAACCACAGGATATCCTGGATTCTGTTATTTCAAAATTGAATTTATGATGCTGCTTCTTACCTCAAGCCAAGCAAAGCCAGGACCTTTTCTCACCCTGAGCAAGCAGCCATGATGGCAACAGCTCAGGATTGATTGTCTTTGGCGTGCGCATGACGGGCGTTGCTGAGAATTATGGGCTGTACGGTACAGTAGGTGACTCTGGGCGTATGACCACTTTCTACTCTCATCTGGACTTCACTATCTTTATCAAACACACCCATTGTGACAGGTCAGATAGGTCTTCATAATTCAGTCTTCATAATTCTTCATGAGCCTTCATAATTCACACTGATAAGTTTGGATGCGCCCTCTGTTAAATTTGAGCTCTATCCTAACATTCGTCTGTCATCGCCATTCTTTCACCACCAATGGATAATTAAGCAGCAGTCTGAAAGGGACTCTGGCTTGTTCTCCTGTTTCTCTTCATATATATACTAGTGCAGTGCCGTTCCAACATGTAACTGTTCAAAACAGTCAGATATCTTAAACTCAACGAACAATGCAAACTTATTGAGTGGTGATGAAGAACACAATTAGGCATGGTGTTCGACTTTATGGCAAACGCGAGATAATCGACTGGCGGCCGTCATTGCTAACACCAGCCACAATATTTTTGGGAAGACAAGATTCATTCTGAAAGTTACATCACTGATGCTTGGAATGTTTGAGTTTGGTAAAACGAAATGACAAAGTTTGCTGCAGTAGCCAGGTTTCCATCCAAATATATAACAAATTTTACCACATTTCGAGTAAATTGGCAAATGAAAACGAGAATGAATGCTTGTGTCCATCCATTACCTCGATTATTAGGAGCAGGTTCATCGAGATAAGCAGTAGGTGGCGCCCATTGTCCAGGCCAGAGATGTCGACTCGAGTTACAGATTTGACTTGACAAAATCAAAAACGACTTGCAACTTGAAATGGACTTTAACACCAAGGACTGGTGGCGTCACTTGGACTTGAACCTTTTAAATTAAAAATACTTGATGCCTTCCTACCTTTCCCTTCATTTCCTGAATCAACTAACGTTAACGTTATTCATTCTCAGTAAGTCGATGCTTAATTCCTGGGATCCAATTTGTTCAAAACCAATCGGATAGCATTCAGTTGAGTTGCAGCAGAGAACCACGAAGAACTATCGTTACATTACTGAGATCAAGTTGGATAAAATTCTATCAAAGATTACTTGCTTGCATAAAAAAAACCAAACATGCAATGGTCAACGAAAACTTGCAGTATGCAAAACCTACAGGTCAAAACAAAGACTTCCACCTTCATTCAACATTTGAAGTTGCACAGAAACAGTAAATCAGGGCTCTGTTGTTACATTTGGACTTGGGAATCAACTTGGGACTTGACTTGGAACTTGAGTGCAAAGACTTGCGACTCACTTGTGACTTTCAAAACAGTCACTTGGCCCCGCCTCTGCTCCAGTCCAAAAACCATTGTGCCATTGCAGAAGAAGAGGGCCCAAAAAAGCACCAGTCGAATTTCAAACAGCGAAAAACATTGTAAACACAAAGGAAATCTGACATTTTTGTTAAATTCATGTATTAGGAGGGTTACATCAGACCTGTGTGGAGTGATCATGGATGTATTAGAGAGCCATGGGAGCGATGAGAAAAGTGTTGGAACGGAAACAGCTGATCAGTCATGTGAGTTGTTCACTATATCAGAATTTATTTGGAAAAAGTGTTTCCATCTGCAATTAAGCACATCAACTCTTTTTCGACAAAGGCAAAACCCACCTCAAGCAAGAGTAAACACTGTTTTTTGCAAATCTTTTTCAGTTTTTCAAAACTTGCAGTTTCCATCAACCTTTTCTAATGCAATACTTCAAACTGCATATAAAAATATGTTGATGGAAACACCGCTAATATAACCTCTCCGCTCTCTCTTTCTTCATTTGGTCTTGACCGTACTTTAGCAAGCGTCAGCAAAGAGTTAATAGGGGTTCCCTCTCAATGCACTTCACAGTGTGTCTCGTAGAACTCAAGAGCTTGCACTCAACAGTCGATCAGATGAATGGTTGTTCACTTGTTGAGACATAAATACATACATACAGACAGAGAGACTCCTTCCATTTCAGTATTTTTTTAAATAACACAATGTACATACTCAAGACCTGGGCTCTGAGTCATCACTCTGATCCCTACCCCCACAAGAGAACCATTTAGTGGTCTGAGTAAAAGAATGTAAAGCTATATGTGACACTTCAGCCCAGGGGCAGGGGATTCTTTACCTATAGTGTTCCTAAGTACTCTCCTAATGCCATGATCACCTCCAGACTGGTGAATCATCCTCCCTTAGTAGCTCCATTTGGAAGGTTTCCATAGAAGCTCCTCTAAACACAAGCAGACGCAGGTGACATTCTCTGTGTTGTGGCTTTTCAGACTTCACTTTCATGCCTACTAGTCACCGTTAAAGAAGACATCAAGCTCATCCTTCACCTACCCTCTCTTTCACATCCTTCTTTTTAACCCCAGCTCCTCTTCCTACGTCACTTGTGTGGTCTGTGTGAGCAGGTTACAGGCTTTTGATGTAGTCATCTTACAGCAACTTTATCACTTCCTCCCCACTGACTCGACTGAGACGGCATGCCCACATGAAAAAAGAGAAAAAAAGGAGCTGTCATAGATGACTTGAAAGGCTGCTTTTTCAGGTGCAGAACTACTGTTGTTGCCAGTGTTGATGATCCAGCCCGGATGACGTCACTGACCTGACAGGAAAGCACACGTCACATTGCAGCCTTTGTTTGTCCAGGGAAAATCTTGTGACATTTTGGCCCCTGTGATCAAGATACTGCATCACACTGCGTTGTATGGCGTAGATATCCGGCTCTGCCTATGATGGATAGTTTTGTTCCATCCTTGCAGCCCTGTGAGTTACAGCGCTTGGCTGGATAAATGTAGGAGATTGTGGACACGTGTTTGTTTGAATGACTCTGTTGTGTCTGTTGTGTTTGGATGAGTCACCTGTGATATGCAGCCATAAGTGGCTCTGTAGTTAGGCACAGATAGTGTTGTAGTACTTGAGATCAGTCTCCAGACACTTTTTTATGGTCTTGGAATAGTCCGTATTTTTACTCGGTCTTGTCTTTCTCTCAGACAAAGATGACTTGGGACATTATTTCAAGACCCGTTAGGAGCCCAACTACAGTGATATCACTAAAACTGCCTGTGCATTGTCTGATGTATTTGTTAACTTCATTACTGTGATTGGATGTAAAACTTCCATCCTAATGCAACCACTGAAATAAACCTCCCACTGTACAAAAAATGAAGCAGAAATATCTCAAATATGAGCGCTGCTATCGTACGCCATCAGGGGGCGATCAAGATGTTCTGGCTTCACTTTTATAGAGCTCTCATGTTGACCATTTCTATATATCAATAAATTGCAACCAATAACTTGACTCATTTCTAATTTGAAATTTTTGTCACTGCTAATGGCTGTCACCTCTCCCTGCCCTGCTTCATACGCACTCCAAGAAAGTGAATCTGGGAGAAAGGAGAAGAAGCTGAGGCTTTCTGGATTTCCGCCAAGTCTTCTGTGATCAAATTTGGCATCCTTGACCATAAAGAGTTAATCTGCAAAACAGCATCCAAAAGAAAACACAAAGCAGTATGTGAATTCTGCAGCTAACCCGGTAGTATGTATAATTATGTTACAGTACCGTTAGCTAATGTCAGCTCTGACATAAATGCTATACACCGTAGTACTGCTCCTTCACTCAGGTGAGAGAGATGGAGATGTGACAGCACTCAGTCTCGCTCTGCCTCAGCAATGGTCTTGACTTGGTCTCGACCCTTCAAGGTCTTGGTCTTGGACTCAGTACACTTTACTCTTGGTCATGTGCTGGTCTTGGTTTAGGTGGTCTTGACTGCAACTCTGGGCACAGTGGTGCTTTGGGCTAAAGGTTTAGCAGTTGAGGGTGATGAGAGTGTTGATTGTTTTTTCAGATATTTGGTCATAAATCAAAGTTCAGTTTTTTTTAGTAAGAGAGGGACAGTGTAAATTATTAAATGCACATGGCAAATATACATGGTAAAAAAATTCTAGACTGTTTTTCATCTTTCATCAAAATGTTAAAAATGCTAGACATTTGTTATATATTTTTTTTTTAGTTGTGTACCAAATGTTCCCAACAATATTAAAAACCAGACGTCACGGTGCATTTCCTGCTAGTGTTTGCTAGCTAGTTGCCTTAATTTCCATGAAAACACAGGATACATCAGATACGTAAGAGAGTGAGGAAGGAAGTTGGAAATCTAATTACCTTTTTCATGAACTTGATTTCTGCCTGAGTCATGTCAGATGGATTTTCACCAGCCATGGTGATTTTTTTACAAGTGAAGATAACAACTCCCATGTTATTGTTTTTATGTGAGAGAGACCCCTAGAGGCAGAACTTACATTCTGTGTGTTTTAAAGGCTTCCTAAAATATGCATGAATGTGTGTAATTTCTTTGTTGTAAAGCAATTTGGGACAATGCCCTATTATTATTAACACACCAGACAAGTATTGCACACAAGCAGGAGATACAGACAACAGTAGCAAAAGAGAGTTCAGCACTGGCAAGCATTTGTCAATTGTAACTCAATAGCAGCGCTAAATGAAAAATTAATTACAATTCATCCCGAGTCGTGAATGTCTGAACCAAATTTCAACAGTTGTCAAGACATTTTTACTAAAAACCACAAACGTGAACCAGTGTGAGTCAGAGGGTCACCAAAGTCATTACGATACATTGTCAGGGAACCACAATTTCGGTCTAAAATTTCATAGTAATCCATTCAATAGCTTTTTAGATTTTCCAAACTGACTGATCAACATTTCCATCCCTACAGCCATGCTGCTGGCTTGGCTAGACAATGTAAAATTAACTGAACAAATAAAAGTTATTTATCCTTTCTGAAAATGCAATTATTTGGGGTTTTTTTTCTTCTCTTTGTCTTGAACACTTTGGAATGGATTTTTTTTTCTGTGTTTGCAGACTTTGCCGGGTTAAAAAACTGTCCCACAAGACACTGGTCTCGTACTGTAGTGACCTCCAGCACCGCCAGCTTATTGACGTGTCCCTAGTTCACTCATGTTTGGGGGGAAAAGTTGACCTTTTTCAAATGAAATGCACTTATGCAACAGAACTTTAAACAACAGAAGGGTTATTTGAAGTAAAAGTAAAACACCAGCACTGTGTAAACACACCTTATTGGTAATCAGTCACGTTAGCCCAGTGTGCTGCAATGACCCCACACAGGGTTATTCTTTAACCCCTTGTGAAAATGAGAAAAGCCTGAACTGTTGTTAGAGCAACACTTGGCAGGAGGACTCACAGTGGCCAAAATGCCCTTACAACTCAGTTAGACTTGCTGAATGGTTTCCTCAGAGACCTCAACCACACATTTTAAATCAGATTTTGATGGCAGCTAGAAGAATACATGACATTCAGATGGCTTTCCTCACAGGATTAGCAGAAGCCCACACACGTCACAGCCTTTTGTCTTAAAGGTTAACACAACTTTGAGCTGTGTGACAGGGAATACAGCTCAACCTCTCACCACTGCTGACTCACTACTGGCCCGGCCAGGTGCAGAACAGACAACTGTGCGATCCCACACTCACACACACTCCCACACGTGCACACACACACATGCAAATACGCTTAAATACGCAGACACACGCCATGCCCAAATGAGCACGCATGCATGCACGTGTAGATGCAGCACGTCATTCCCTCTGACCTGCAGACAGAGATACCTCGTGTGTGTGTTTACTCCCACTTTCCCCACTTGGCTTTCCTCTCATGCCACACTGCTATTGTCCTCCTCCCTCTCGCGCTGCTGATTGACTTCCTCTTCCTCTGAGTTGTCGCTAATGTCACCTTCCCCGCTGGCGCCCACACATTCGTGTTATCAACAGCTTCTCATCCGGGTTACAAAAATACAGGAAGTTCCCCGGGGGTCTCCTGCATGGAAAAGAAACATCCATCTCTCCCTGTCACACACTTACATGTATTCCATGATACACGGAGCATGATAAGGAGGCAGAGCATGAGCTCAGGGGTAGATTACACAGTCAGTAGGTGTTCGAAGATAAAACCAGTAACCTCAGGAACTGGAGATAATATCTGCACGGGATGTTCACACGTTCATATTAAGCACCAACAGACTCCAGCTCTGTCACAGGTTGTGGCAAGACAAATCGGAACCACTTTACAATGACATACCCCTATAAATTCATTGTTTATAATTATTAATTAGGTTGTAAACACTTTATAAATCATTGATAAATAATTCTAAATAAGTTCTAGGAAAGATTTCATACATCAATGTGGGCTCACTATTATGAAAGATCTGCTGGCTACTGATTAATCTTACTATTGAGTTACTACCCACTGAGCAAAGGTATGTCCAAGAGACGTCTTTTGAATATCTAGTTGTATGTTAAAACATTTTCCTCTGAAGAGTCAGAATTAAAGTTTTCATGATTGAACGTCCAATGTTGACGTCCACAGGAGAGTTAGCACTAATTTAGAGCATAAAACTCTCTCTCTCTCATGTTCTCTCTATCCCATAACAACCATAAATATGTTGTTAATAAATTATACATATTATTTATTTGTTTAATTACACATAGAAATACATTTCATGAATCCAGTGGTTCCCATATGGGAGGGCGGGCTCCCCCAGGGAAGTGCAGAGTAGAGCTACACAATTAATTGCAATCACAATAAAATCGCAATATGGCCAAGTGCAATATCCAAATTGCAATCTTTTGAAAAAGACAAAATGTGTGAGAAAACAGCATCATAATGAGGTACTGTAGTGCTGCACAGATGACCTGGCCCAAAAATGTTGTTCTCCAGATGAAAGAAAACATGTTTGTTTGGTTCAGAACTCAATAAATATCACATCATCATGATTTTAGTTTGTTTTTAGTGAACATGAACATTGTAATGCAAATCTGATAATTTCCGCTAATCATATCACATATTGCAATCGCAATTTCAGTCAAAATAATCATAATGTGACTTTTTTACCAAATCGTGTTGTAATAATTGTGGGGTTAGGGGGCGCTAACTTTTTTCGGCCTCCGCAGGGGTGCGTGCCAGAAACATTTGGTAACGGCTGCATTAATCTCATGTTGACTTCCTGCATTTGTCTATCACATCCACAGACATCCAAAAAATCTCCTAGCCCGATGTTCAATTACTGAATAGTCAACATCTAAAAAGGGGTTGTAGTCAGACATCCAGATATTTGGACGTCATGCAGACATAAAGTTATGCTCCTGGACCGACCAGCGCAATATAGATATGATCTGCACGTCTGGCAGATGTCTCATGTTTGCTGGGTGACATCGGCATTTATTGATGACTTATGTCGTATCAACACCTGTGATAATAATGAGGAAGGATGCTGATGGCATGCTGAAAATATTGTCAAAACCTTGTGTATGAATCTAGTAATTTGATACCTTAATTTAATATTCCAAATGAAACTTTTTGACTATTTAAACCATAATATGCAACATTTCCACATTAAAATGTCTAAAAATACAAGACCTATGTTATGTATTTGTTAAGCTGTCTATTTACATTATCCCAAATGTTTCTAATCACATTCAAAAGCAGAGAAATCTGTAATTTATTCAAGGTAATGATTCGTTTCCTAATAGTTGTTGCTAGCTGCTAGCTGATAGGATACATTGGCTACATCAGAGAGTGAGGAAGACTAAAGTATTATCTCGTCCATGAACTTGGCTTCTGCCTGAGTCATGTCATATGACCAAAGCTGTTTTCATCACCTGGAAAATAACTCCTATGATCCCACGCCATCATGCCATCAAACCACAATCTTTTGTTATTGTTTTAGTGTGAAAGAGAATGTATTTATTTGAACAAAAAATGCTGTACACATCAGATTTATTATTTAATAAAGGCCATTTTTACAAGTCATCATTTTTCTTTGTTTTTTAATCTCGCCATAAACATCATCATCATCGAACTTTTTATCGTGGTGTCATTGTACCTTGACTTCTTTGTATGAAACACGATTGGGTGATTCAAAGGATTTTGTTGTCAATGACAGCGAGAAGAGACCTTGCAATGTGCAAGGTCTGCAGCTTAAAAATCTGAGACAGGACCACACAACATCCGTCATTACAAAATCCACAAAGAAAGGTATGTGAATGTGTCTTTTTAGCAAACTTACTGGCGGGTCAGATGTTAGCTAGTAAGGTAATTGTTCAGCTCTGTTATACTTAGGTTAGACCACTAACATGTGGAAACTGGGGTAGATCACCAAAATTTCACAACATGACTTGTGACACTCTTGACCTTAGCAATGACTTGCTTGACTTACAGCAGGGACTCAACTTGATTTGCTTCATTCTCACCTCAGTAACTTGGGGCTTGCCTGAGACTTGAAGATTAAGGTCTGAGACTTGCTTGTGACACATATGTGATCTATTCCCACCTCTGATTACACAGACTGAAAAGGACAAACACTGGCAGATCATATGTCCCTGATTAGTAAAGGCTTCCAAGCGGTGAAAAGAAAAATGCTGTAATTCACTACAGAATTGTTTCATGGCAGTTAATCAATGGGCAGCAGAGAGAGGAGAGTCTTTCTTCCCAGACCTTGCTGCACTTCAGTCATGGACACTCTGTACTGCAATTTTTGGACGCACAGTCCGGTTTGCTTTTTCTGCATGGGATAAAGCTCATTAATCCACATTGGCGATGGCTTACTTATGTAAGGAAAAAAAAAGGGGGCTTCCTTTGGAGTGCAGCTACCGAGAGATGGAATGAAAATCCTGCAATGGTCGTCTAATCCCAAACTTCCCAGTAAAAACATTCCACTTCCTCCCAGGCGAGATCCGGACTTGTTCGCATGCAGAGCTGAGGCAGGCAGAGGGTGGGCTGCTCAGACCAGGGGACAAGCTGGAGACAGACGGGGTCAGGCAGATGGGAGGAGTGGTCAGGTGCAACTTACAGGCCTGGAGAGACCACGGACATGAGGCGCTGCACTGTTCTAGGACAGGAAGAATAAACTGATTTATTTTGTTTCTCTAAAGCAAATGCGCAAATTGGTCCAAATGCGACTCAAAATAAAAGTTCATGTCTTTGTTCAGAGAATGACAGTAATAATAGTTTTGGCAGACATGTTTCATTGATTATATCCACAACATCACAAGACGGCCAAAGACTGTGCTAGTATCCCAGAAACCCTGGTTTGTTTGCCTGGATTTTATGAGTGAAGGAAACATTGTCCATGCTTTTATGCATGATCACTCTACAGGAATCAAGAAGGGTTTAGTGGCATGACAAGCTGTCAGACCTGTTTAACCCTCTGTCAGAAAGACCTTAGTCTGGTGTCCTTGGCGAGCTCCTGTTTGGCCGTTCTAACATGTAGAGTTGGAAGCATTTAGTTGGGAAGCTGAAGCTGTCCAAGTATGTATCCTCTTTGTAGCATCACATCAGGCTGATGTTTTTGAC
Source organism: Lutjanus argentimaculatus (assembly GCA_034769285.1). Lineage (NCBI taxonomy): Eukaryota > Metazoa > Chordata > Actinopteri > Lutjaniformes > Lutjanidae > Lutjanus > Lutjanus argentimaculatus. Next base: position 17,716,287 of record JAWZSL010000017.1, read on the forward strand.
AAACTTTTTTCCAACTATTGTTGTGTTCACTGTTGATGCAGCATTCCCTCTATTTTTATTACTTATGCTGTTGTTTCCTATGAAACAGGAGACCTGCTGGGGACCTAGCTTAATGTGATTTTGTGGCCTGTCCTCTTCCAGGTCTCCATGGCGGAGAGGAGGTCATACAGCTCTGGTCTTCCGGGGCGGCACCTAAACTCACCAGGGAGGAGAGGTGGTCACATGGCTTGGGTCAAACGAGCGACACCGCATGTTGTTTGACATCCTCCTGCACTCACATTCTTCACATATATATTATAATTCTATCTATTACAGACTTTTCCTTTCCCAAATACTGTATTTTTTGTGATTTGTGTTCTGTACACATGACATCTATTACACACCTGTGAGGATCCCTCTCTGCGGCTCTCCCCGAGGTTTATTCCATTTGTTCCCTGTTAAAAGGTTTTTTGGGGAATTTTTCCTTCATCTTTAGAGGGTCTCCGGGACAGGGGGTGTCACACGCTGTACAGATTGTAAAGCCCCGTGAGACAAATTGTGATTTGTGACACTGGGCTATACAAATAAAATTTGATTGATTGACATTCCTGAAAAATTCTCTAAAACAAAAAAAAACAAAACTCAATGCTGAACAATGGTAAAGTTCCCCAACCTCCTCTAGGTTCCCTATGTGACTTTAGGAGGATGTTAAACTCACATGGTCACATAGCAGCAAGCTTAGGACAAAGAGGACATTTGAAACATAAACAAAATGTTGCTGTAAGGTCTCTGTTGGTCATATGAGGATGTTTTGTTCATGATTTAATAACATTTGCCTATTACAAAATAACAAAATTTAAGAATAAATAAATAAAATGATGGTATTGCATTTTGTAATTTGCCATCTCTTAAAATTTGCTTTTTATACATAAATTCTCCTCAAGAGATGCAAATTTCTCAGTGACTCTGTGGTCAAATGTCTTTGACAAGTTCATATAAAGCACCTGCTGCTTCAAGGTGTGTTGTCCACTTTTCTGCCCTTTTTAAAAGTTTGTAAAAGACCAACACCACGCATTCAGCTTCTGTCATCTCCAGCGGGGGAATATAACTCAACACATGTACTCAAGTAGAATTCAAATTACATCCATTTTTATGCTTCTTTATATATTTAATCAACTTTTTGCTCCAGGTACAGTTACTAGTTGCTGACAGGGAGCAGTTTACTGGTATTGGAATATTTTCAACAGAGTGGTATTAGTGCTTTTACTGAAGTAAAGGGTCTTAATACTTTATCCAGCACAGCTCTGAAGACCACCTGGTCCCAGTGTGAGGCTGAGTTGCACTGTCACTATGTTCTCCACAGAGAGTTTATCATCTTCATCTGATTGTTGTTGGTTTATGATGTCGGGCTGATCAGGTCCAGGTTCTTTAACTCTGAGCTTCTCTTGTAATGTTCGTTGAATTTTATGTCACCACTCTAGCAGCTGATGCACTAAACTCTTCCAACTACCAACACGTCTCAATCTGCCATGTTAATGTCAGATGTAGATTGAGCCACTCACCCTCTGCTGCCACCCAGAGGTTGACGTAGTGTGAATCAGCAGCATTCAGATGAATTTTGAGGGTGCAGGTAATGTCCACTCCTGTCTCTTGGATTGAGAAGATTGAACTGTGCATGTACAACGTATAATGAGAGTCAAAAAATTTGCGGCCAAGCTGGAAACACGTGACCTGTTGGTAACTTCAGACAAAATAAAACATTTTTAACAGCACATTTTGTTGCAGAATAAATTCAATATTATCCTTGCTCATGTTAAAAATATATATATATATATATACGACAAATATTTCAAAGTAATTAAGTCTTGTTCACTGAAGTTCTAGGATGTGGGCCAGCACCAGAGCGCCCTCTATTGACCAGCTGCCACTGGTTATAGCGTAGATCAAAGTAGCTCCACCTCCAGCAGCTACAACAGTCACATGTTGCACACTCACTAATGTTTTAGAATTAATTATTTAATGCACTTCTCACATGTGTTTTTGTGACAAAATGTCGTTTAAAGAGCAGACAGACTCGTCAGGGATTCTTCCTGGTGAAAGATCTTCTAACGTGTGATCCAAACAGCTTTACAGTGGCAACAGTGCACCAATCTGATGACTTTTAAAGTCATGTAGTGATGACAAAGGTATTCGTCAAGCGTTGGACAAATTGAAATTCTGACCTGATGATGGCACCAGGGGAAAAGTTGAGGTAACAACAATTTTACTTCCAATTTATCCTGAAGGGAACATGGATGTTAATATCAAATCTGTGGCCATCTATCCAGTACCTGTTGAGATATTTCAGACGGGACCAAAGTTTTGGATCAGCTGACAGACATCATCATCATCATCATCATCATCATCATCATCAAAGCTAGAAAGCAGCAGTCTTGGTTGTCTTGGAAACTAACATCACTATAGATACAATATCATTTACATATTGTATCTTACAATGAATTAAACAGAAACATTGGTTGATTAACACCACAGTCAGACTGAAAAGCTTCATACGCTGGTTTCACTGGTTCATGTAAGAGAACATTCAGACCTTTTGTCCCATCCTGAGGTCAGCGTCAGCCTTCTGCTGCCCACACAGCGCGAACAGCTTACTTTGCTTGTCTCTGCTCCCAAGGCACCGTGTCCTGAAAAACTGTATTCATAAAACAAACTATTACAATTTGTTCTGCCAAAACATGTTCACCTAAGCCAAAAACAACCAAATTTAGATTTAAGACCTTGTACTTTCTGCCATGTAATTTACAAAATTGGTGAAGCCAATATTGTTAGTTTCCGCGGTGGGCTTAATGCAAAACATAGAAATAGATGCTTGCCAAGTGTACTTGTTCACTATTTTCATGGATAAAATTAGTTTCTGAGAACTAAAATATTTTTCACAGCAAAAATCAGGAAACCCCAAAAATATTGTTCCAGCTCTGGGAAGCTCTTATGTGGTGTCATCTGGATTACTACTGCAGAGTGCAAATATACAGTAGCAGAGCGAAAAGTTCTTTCTCATTTCTGTTGTGTAATTATATAATCTAGCCTGCTGCTATATAATCAAATAACTGAGCTTGTTTTAAATACTCTGAGAGGGCCTTTGTGCTCAGATATTTACAGTATATTATCCGTTTTATGCAGAGCTGACACACAGGATCTGGCCTGGTAGAGAAAAAAAAATGTTTGAGACTGCAAAGATCCAACAGTTTCGACCTCAGCTGCCTGACTGGTCACATATTCTTGTAAAAGAAAATTACATTTTGTTTACTGAAATAAATTGCCATGCAATTTTTCAGACATCAAGTTGCACCTTGGCAGCCTTGTGCACTCACTCCAGTTTTTTTTTTTTTAACATTTATTTTTATTCTTACTCATTCTTGCTCATTTGTATGTCAGTAACTTCCATGAGTTTCATTCTGGCTTCCCATGTCTGCACTGTCTCCGTGCACTCCATGCTGTTCTTTATTATTCTCCACTAAATGAAACCTTTATCCAAAAATAATTCAGTGAAATGATTCTCTTCTGTGTCAAGACAGTGTGTCTGGCCAGAGCTAATTCAATAACTTTAAATAGGCTTGATTGTAAAAATTAGTTGACAAATTACAGTGTTTGGCATCTTCTCCTTTTCTTATTCAGAGACATATATTAAAATCAGCTGTGCAAGCAGTAATAGACATGAGAGTGAAGAGTGTTTTTTGGCAATACAGTACAGTATGTGTGCAGACGCACGCCACACACACACACACACAGAGGAAGTAAATCCCCCACAGCAGGGGCCGAATCTTCACTTTTCAACACCAGTCTCTGAGCAAGAGAGGTCTATAAAAAGTAATTACCCTGAACAGACTGTGGTAACACGGCAATTCACTGTGACCTGTTCAACACATCCAAATATTCAAGATTACTATAGTAACATAAAATGAATATGATGTGTCATGACCGGCTTAAAAACCATGACAGAACGGGGAGGTGACACAAGAAGTTAAAGCAAATAATGTATTTGAAACTAACACAAACATTTGGATAATATACAACCCCTGCCTCCACTCAAAAAAAGTTCAAATGTTATCATCTGTGACATTCAGTAAGCCAGCGGTGTTGGTGTAGGTGTGCACGCACAACGTGCTCTCATTCCAGCTCGTTTCATACTGATGAAATGTCACCATCCCCTAGTGTCTGATACTGGTATCCTTTGGCTGCTGTATCTGATGAGACCGAAAAAACGTCTTTAACTAGCGATTAACACTGTGAAACAGCCTTTTAATACATAATTAATGCTACGTGGTTAGGTGTAGGATAAAAAACATGTTTGGGGTTACCATGACTATGAAAATCACGTGATGAAAGTTACATGTCACTGAAGCGACTCTCAACACAAAAGTCATGTGATGTATGTACAGTAACTCACGTGCTTGCAATGTGTAAGTCACATGACAAAAGTCATATGATGCATGTTATGTTATGTATGTCACAACTTTTAGTAATGTTTTGGTCTCATATGGGTGAAAGTCCAGTGCTTGTTTGAGCCATCCATCTGCCCCACCTCCCCTTTGATAATAATTAATGAATTATTAATTAGTAGATCCTGGCATAACACTGATTCAAGGACTATACAGTCAATAATAATGAGTTAGTGGAGAACAGACTTCCCCTTCAGGATTGTTAAAAAGGGTAAGTAATCATGAGGTAATGGATAGATACTGTACCATATACTATATTAATGACCTGTGAATCAAAATAACAACTACTTTCTTCATGAGTTGTCTGTCAATCAGCCGCTGAGCGCTCAAACTAGTAATGACTCATTCATTACTGATTACTTAATCATTTCTTTCACTTTTTGTGCCTCCTTAAGTAAAGCGACACATCATACTGAGTAGTCCGTCAGTGGTGGACCCTCCTTACCTCATGATTACATTACACACCTTTTTAACTGTAACAGTCATGAAGGGGAAATCTGTTCTCTCTTACTCATCACTATTTCTTATATTATCCTTGAATAAGAGTTATTTGGAAAATATATGATTCACTAATCATTATTCCTCGCTCGTTCCTCAGTAACTACTCACATTTTTGTGTAATGTATTGCAAAGTGTTGCCAGATTTGGTTTGTTTTTTTCTTTCATATTTGTTATTATTGCATTTTCTTGTATTATATCTATCCTATTCTTCTGTACACGTCTGTGTATTCCTTCTAATGCACATTGAAATCACTTGCAATGAATAAAATAAATATCCCTGTCCTGAAAATGAATACTGTGGAAGTATTAGTGTTTGCACACAAGTTAAAGGCTCATCAATGAAATATTTTTTTCAGAAATATAAAAGACAGAGCTCTCAGTGACCATGAAACGGTAACACTTTCTATAAAGGCCATGTCCTTAATGCATTATTAGCGCATTCATAAGTCATAGTCATGCATAACAACTTATAACAAGTTTGATGAAGTGGTGGACTCAGTGTGTTATAAGTTCAGCATTCATTATGCTTTATAACTCCATGCTGAAGTGACAACAGTGTTTGAAAGAAGAAACTGTGTCCTGGGTGACACAGCACATTATAACTTATATAACTTTAGCCAGTTATAAAGACACACAGAGGACTGCTCTAACATACTGTAACAGATTATAAAGTTTCTGAACTGGAATAATGTCTTATAAACATCATACAATTGCTAATAACTTAAACAATGCTGTCACTTAAAGCTCACAAGGTCATACTATAGTGTATTATTTGTTTATATGACATTATTCCATCTGTTATAAATCTGTTGCTATAACCTTCATAGAAAAAGTTACCATAACTTCTTCCAAACCTCTGAAATCTACTTGGCATTTCCCTTCAATAAACCCAGCAATGAACGGCATCCCGAGGAGAAAAGCCTTGTGTACAGAGGGATTAATGTTCATCATGAAATCCGCCATGAAATTATTTGTCATGAGGAGTGAAATCTAGAAAAAAACAACAACAGGACATTGTGTCCCAGCACAGTCCCAGCATACAGCAGTGTGAAAGGCAGATGTACTTTTATTGAGCTGATTATCCTCGCGCTCATTGTCCCGCTGTGAGTGATGCTTGTGCCTCAGCTCCACTGTAGCAGTACGCTAAGTGATGTTTATGAGGTTCACTGACTTTTTGTCTCCCTCTCAGCTCAGTACATACTGTATCGCGCGCTAGTGGAGTGGTGAGTTTGATTCTGGCTGACGACCTTTGTTACATATTTTTTCTTTTTTCACATCTACTGGAGAACTGCTGCAAAATTCATCTGTAAAAATGTGATTATAGGATCTTGATGAATGAAATAGATCAAATTAAACACATTTTTGCTGTGTTTTTTTGTGGTTTGTTAAGCAACCTTTTTAACTTGTGTGTATAAGCTCCCCAGCTCCTCATAATTTCAACAAAGCACTTTAAGGTCCAATGTGTCAAATTTATGGGGATTTATTGGCAGAATATGGCAGAAATCATGGATATATTATGAAGACCTGGATACCAGACACAAAGATGGCGTCTATTCAGTCAAATGAGATTTGCTTGCCTGGCACATATGTCAAAAAAACTTTTCTAGCTTCTGGGTTTACTTCTGCAGTATGCGGCCCACTGAGTGCAGAAGTGTTTCTCCTGCTGGCCCTGCTATTCCTGGCTCTAGGAAAGTTTTACAAATATAAAACCTCCATATATCAAAAATATTTAATAGTAAGAGTCATAATTAAGCTTGTCTGCAGTTCGAGGTGTCTTGTCAACAGTTTTATAGGCGTGTTTTTTATAGTTGTGGCTTTTGGGGAAAATGCTTTTTGGGCCACTAGTAAAAACTAGAAGCGAGGCTGAGAGGCAGTGCTGTATCTAGTTTTTATATTACACATTTATGGCCAAAATGGAATATAATATTCACAAGTAAGTATTAAATAACAATTCCTATGTTTTCATTATCATGAGATGAGCCATTCATATCTGCAGAGGATGTGGGTCCTCTTCCTTGGAGTCCACCAAGTTGCACCACCTCATTTCTACAGTAGCTCAGATTGGACAAACCAAACACTGGAAGGGGAGGGTGGAAAGATGTGTTTGCAATCTGCCAGCTCACCGCTAGATGGCACTAAATCCTACACACTGATCCTTTAAAAATCAAGAAAATTGAAATACACTTGAAGGGACAGAAATCAAAACTACATATATTTCCTCTGGCCTGTCGAGCATTTTATACATCTAGTTTTGGTGTGACTTTTGGGGATATCGGCCACAGAGAAATCTGCCTTCTCTACACTATAAGATGTCACACAGCTTGTGCACAAAATGACAAAAAAATTCAACAGCGGTGCCTCATTACAGAATCTACAGACCTCGTTCTGAGCAGTTTCATGCAAGAGCTATTTCCTTTTTACCAAACTACATCCGCTAACCTTGCAGAAGGAAGCTGCATCTGGACGAGAGGCTTGTGGTTGTGACAGCACGGCATGTGAACATTATTGGCCCCTTCTCAGCTATGCTGTAACATTCTTGTCCATCTCAGCAACTAACACCAAAACAATCTAGATGGATAAATAGCACTTCAGGCCAGAGGAAAAATATGTATTTTGATTTTAGAGAGAACTGTCCCTTTAATAGCGGTGTATTTTCCTTATGAATATATAAAAGAGCTGGGAAATGTATCTGTTTTTTCACAAAAACAAATGAAATCCATACGTCTTTTCTCTGACAGAGAAATTATTTTTAAAAAAGTTGTGGGAACCAGAGTCAAGGTCCTCTCTGGATAATGGGACAGGATGCTCTGGCTGTGTAGTCCTCACCTGCTGGCCTGGCACCAAGCAGGCCCAGAAGAAATTATCACGCAGCAGCTTGAATTAAACGGTCTCATGCAGACAAGCCTGTTCCATTAACGGAGGACCACGGAGACAGGCATGTTCCACCATGCTCCTGTTGTGTCTGAAGTTTTAGGGTACAAAGCTGGATGCCAATTAGAGGCTTTCAAATGTGATTTAGGTGGAAAAGGTCTGACGTTAGAGGCGGAGTGTGGCGCTGCATAGAGAGGCATAAAATTTGTCAAACGTAATGGAAATTATGCGACTATTTTTAAGTTATTATGAGATTAATCTCAGCTTTCTTTGCCGACTGTTTTATGTCAGTGTTATGTCCCACAATCCCTCAGGACAAACCTTAGAAAAACAGGGTGTGAACTTGCATAGAATATCAAAAGTAGTAGAATAATGAACACAAGGTAGCTTTTCTAGAAAACAAACAAACCTCTTACTCAATTAACCTTTCACCATCAATGTTTCATAAAAGACTTTTGACTAACTTCTGTGATAAGTTACATGAATGTGCATGCAATGTCTAATCTATCATGTAATCTAATCTATAATTTTCAAAAAGAACATCCACTTGTTAATTGAATATATTGACAAAATTAGCATATAACCACCTTTGAAATTTGTTATCAGACATTTTAGAGCATCATGAGCATTGATTTGGAGTTGTGTTTCTGGCCACTGATGAGTCTACTATAAGCCATGCTCCTACCGCAGGAACTTTTCCTAAGGAACCTTTGGAGGAACTGTACTGCAGAGACCAGGGTTTAAATTATCCCCCCAAAAGGTCCCTGCTTGTACAAGGGGTATATACAGCATGAAAAAGGATATTACACTTTACTGCAACGTGCTCAGACTTCAAACTTTAACAGATATGCAGAACAGAATATATCTCTTTTCCGGTGTTGACTCAATGACCCCATTTGCACGGCAGTAAATCAGTAAATCTAATTAACTTACTGTTGCAGTGTCACACAAATAGTGATGCCTGCCTGTGTGAGACACTTAGTATGGCATCGTTGTTGTGTAGTCTTCTTCTGCTTCTTACTGCCACCTACTGGACTGGAGGTGTAGTGCAGTTGTATTGCTTTTTCATACATCAGCTGACTAATTTGCCTAAACTTTGCTGGTTTTTAGACCACAGTGGAAATGCAGACAACAATGGGCTGAAGAAACCTTTTAGCTCCTTGAAAATGAATCCATGGGACTAAAAGTCCCAGGAACTTTCGGTGGTAACATGGCCAGACCTTCTGCTTTTAGCTGTGTTTTGGTTTCCCCAGTTCCTGAGAAAAACATCTGGCTGTCCTGCCATTTGGTGCTGGGTAGGCATGATTTTTAGAGCTCTTTTGCTGAAACCAGCTGCCCGCTGGGGCTGGAAAAAGATGCAGATGAGAGCTAACAAAGTGAGTCAAAACAGTTAGACGGCGCTGAAATGAGTTGAAGGAAATAAAGGGCTACATAGGCTCAAAAATCAAAGCAATATTAAAAAAATTGGTGATACATACACATACTGTATGTATACATCATGTATTTAACAGTGCCTTTATTTACATGTGTGATTTTCCGCCATTATTCCAAATATGACAGTATTCTGAATTTGATACAGGCCATATAAATAGCATATTCAGTTCAGATGTTCATAAATAGGCCTTATTCTGAATGCAGCATTTTCTGATTAAGGTTTTTGGATATGCTTTGGATATGATATACTGTATAATGTAAGCCATAGGGCGTGCGTCATTGTGTTAATTGGAGTATGCACAGCTGAATGTAAGGGCAAAAACCTGAATATTTTCTGCATGGAAACTTAGTCAGTGTAGAAGCACTGAAAGGTAGATATCTCCTACTTTCTTCTCATACAGCAGATCATTTCCACCATAGTATTTTTCTGCCTAATGTAAGCCATGAGAACAAAGATACAAAGATAAAACCCAGACCCTAAGGAGCCAGCGCACGTATATACAGCTCAAACAAGTGCCAACATGTACAAGCAAAGAAGTCTGGGGTGATGATTAAGTTCTTGAGGATGACATGATGGACCATGTTTGTCACTTTTTCCTGTAACGATACCCCATTGTCATACAATCAGACTGAACTGAAAATATAAATCAATATCTCTGCAGGGTAGTTAAAGTGGACGGTGAAAAACTTGACACTAACGGTGAGTGTATAGGTCTCTAAAAACCTGAGACCTTGGAGATAATCTGTAGAATAAAACACTGTTCTCATTTGTCACAGTCACTTTCTCAGACATATGACTGGGTTTTTGTATCCATGTCTGCAGAGTTGAGTTTGCTCTTGCCATTCTGCCACAGAAGCAGTGAATGGACTCATATTGAAAATGGAGTCATTGAATCTCGCAGCTGATGTCAAGAGTAAGATAGAAGGCTATTAAATCTCTCAAGGGAAAATAATGCAAGTAAAGAGTCTGCAGCAGTGAGGAGGTTGATAGCATTTTTCCTGTGGATAGGAAAATGGAGCAGCCTCTGTCCTACACCGCTGGTGGGAACGTCTGTCAGCAAGCCACAGCCGGGTCACATTAACTACCAGTTTTCCCACAATCTGGCCTTTATTAGGAGGGCTAATAGCAACCCTTGAATCAGGTAGATCTGAACTGCCCCACAGAGAGAACACTGAACACTGCTTAATTCATACAGGACGGCCTAAAAATATCCCCCTGTGTATGACACCATGCCAAGGAAAGCAGTCAGTTCCTCAGCTATCACAAAGGATGTTGTTGATCTCGAGTCCGCAGAAGGTGGTAGAGCAGCAATCCGCAGTCAGTGTCAGCCAGGTTAATAAAAGGTTGCTGGTTTGAATTCTTTATTCTTTAAAAGGGAAGCATTGATCCGACGTCGATGTGATACAGAGCTGCAAGGTGGGCCAAAGTGAAGCTTTGGATCTCATTACTTTTTAGATGTAACATGGCCACAGTCCAGTTTGGTTTGGAAAAGGATCTGTGACTCAACAAGAACACACACCAAACGTTTGCACTCGCAACCCGGAGGAAAGCACCGTTCCCTGTTGCCTTGTACCACTTCCACCTTATTCATGTTGAGTCACAAAGCAGCAGCAACACGGAAGGATATTTCCCACTTTACAAATAACTCATTGTGGTTTTCTTGGAAGCAATGTTTGACCAAGATAAAGTGAGCTCCCAACTGTATCGCTTCCACACTTTCCTTACATCAGGCGCCAGTTGTAAAGTGGCGAATGCGTAAATTAACAGCTCCACATTGCCACATTAACACTGCAAACAACTTTAAAAAAAAACTTCACATTTCCCTTCTCAGTAGCTGACTGTGAAACCTGCAACAGCACGAGTATGACAGACATGTAATTCACTGATTAATGTTGCTGTAGTGGAGTTTGTTGTTGTTTGTGTTGTTTTCCCTGAACATGAAATGCTCCCAGCAGCTAAATCACTGGACTTTGACTTTTATCAACCTGAAGAGAAAAAGGAGTCTGTAAGTCAAAATGTAACTTTCTGCATCAGTGTGGCAGCAAGGTAGCCTGGGAACCAGATGAATCTGCAAGCTCACGTTTCATTTGCTCTGGCCGTGCTCCTGTTCAGACAGATTTCCACCAGTCCTTCCTCTTGTCGGGCCAGTCACAACTGTTGATTTAATAAGGGGTGGATTTGATATGATGACTAATAGAGGAGCGTCACTAGTCCAGATTTGAGAGGTCACATGTCACACATTTTGAGTGCAAAGTAGGCCGTGCTGATCAAATATGAATCAAGAGTTTGTTACTACATTGACTATTTCTCACCTTGAATGTAACAGAAACACATTTTAGCGTCATGTTTAGCTGTAATTTATGAAAGTTTGTCACCAGTTTGTCCATTTTTTCCTCTTTGGAAAGCATTGCCCAAACTTGCATGTGTCACTCAGCGCTACGTCATGCGGTTTGTTGCTCTGATTGGCTGTAGGTCTGTTGAGTTTCATCTAGAGGGATTTTGGTTTGTGCCTCTTGAATATCGAAAATGAAGGGAGGGATCCCTGACTGATTCACATTGTGAATTCACATTTGTTAATTAGTCTGACGATGCCAGGCTAAAAGCAGTCTAGGTGACTTAAATTTCTATGTGCACACCAACATGTGAGTATTTATTCTGTCCACGCTCGTTTTTGGACAATATCTGGCCCTTACAGCCCCAAACATTTAGGATTTAGATGGGTATTTAAGATGCAGCTGTTCTTGAGGACCCTTGAGGACAGGGCCAGAAAGCAAAATGTCTTCAGGATTCAGGTTGACCATTAAAACTGTAAAATTTCTATTTAGATTTAGGTTTATCATTTAGATTCAGTTCTGTATTTACATTTAACATTTACTAAACATTATGATATTATTTATTTAAAGCATCTACAAGGAACTTTCATGTGTTCGTTTATGCATTAATTTTGGAGGCCCCTGTGGACAAAAGTGATGGTGTTTCCACCGTAACAACCACAGAACACAACGCCAAAAATAAAATTATCTCAAGAAAAATCTCCTCTGGCTTCATTTTAACTGACTAATGTGTTACTTGCTGTAACTTTGCATGGGGAAAATGTAAACACAGGCTCTTCTGGTCTGATTTTACAGAGGGTCCGAGCCTGTGGCAGGCAGGGAAATAACCGATCTTCTCCCTGATGGTCTTGTTTGCTTGTGTATGTCATATAGAGGCATTTGTATTAAAGTGAGACTTTCAAAACCAGTTATTGAGTGGTTACCATGGAATGAGTAAGGAACAAATCAGAAACTATTTGATAACTGGTTTAACTTGAAACTTTGTGCAGTGCAGACTGTTTTTAAATTCAAACCCTACTGACATGCGTACTTGACAAAACCTCAAAACCAATGTTGAGATTAATTTTGTGAGAACTGTTCAGTCATACAACTGATCCCGACCACACCTACTGCACTTCAACAAGATGGTAAGTGTAGTAAAAGGCTTGATTTTTTAGTTTTGATCATTATATTTTTCATGGCTCTCATTGTGCAGGTAGGACAGAGTTACCTTTCATCTTCCAGGGAATCCTACGCCCTTTACACCGTCTGCCTGTAACCGTGACTCTGAGCCACCGGGGACCCTGACTGCTCCTCGTACAATGGCTCAGTTTTCAGTATTGAGTAAACAGGGGATGTAGCTAATATTATCTGCACAGAAATAGACTTTCCAGCTAGTGGAGCGCAGAAAAACAGCTGTGCATCCTGGGAGGACTGGAGAGGGAGAGCGTCTCTACTGATGATGCTGATGAGTCCCAGTATGAGCAAGTGAGGATTGAACTGCTCTGCTAACACATGGGAACCAAGTTAAAGTGTGAAAGGGAAAGACTATTGAGTGCAGACTGAGGGGCAAGTCTTTTGAAGTGCTGGTGATGGATAGACTCGTAGAGGAAGAAACACCGGATAAACAATACAGTAACAGCAACAGGAGGAAATGAAGTCAAGTGAACAGGAAGCTGGCCCCGCTTCCCGTTCGACATGTGAATAATTGGTGTTAATGATTCTGAGTGCTGAGAGGGCAGTCGTTCACAGCTTATTTGTGAACATTTATCAGTAACACTCTCAAACATAACAATGCAATCCCTGCGTCATTTAAGTGACACCACGACTGTCTCATAAGAAAGCCTCCTTTTATTTTCTCACGTTCACGTTTGCTCTTATTTCTCCTTCTTCTTCTTCCTCTGCCATTGGGTTTTTCTCTTTTGTCGTTGCAAGAATAATCTTTACACCCGATCATAAAAGGCCAGACTTTCCACGGCACACAAATAAAGTGTATGAGAGGTACTAAAGTGAGTAACAGCAGGCCTCATATTTAGCAAAATAACCAATACTTTCCAGGAAGGTTAACTCGAAAACCTCTGGCACCACACATGGCGACAGAGGGAACAGAAAATGAATGCCAGACTTTTGCACCCAATTAAAGGTATAAAAAAACAGAAATAAAATATAGTATAAACCATATCCACTAGGATCAGTAATTACTCTGTAAAGCAGACTTGTTTTGGATCCAGTATATGGCCCTGTGTTATCATGCTTTATAGAGCTGTATATGTAATGGGCCAACATGGCATTTGTTAGTAATCACTTTCAGTAAAGACTATAAGCATGAGGACATGGTAAGACCTATTTAAGACCTATTTTAATGGAATACTATGTTCTTGTTAATTCACTTTATTTTATGCTTGCCCCCCCCCCCCCCCCCCCCCCCCACCACCCCCCAAACTCAAGACTTTGTGGTTATTTTGCCTTGTTTTGCATCTCTTTGTAGTTATTTTGTGCCTATTTTTGATATACTGTGTCTCTTTGTAGCAATTTTGTGTCTCTTTGTAGTTGTTTTAGTCTATTTTTTTGTAATTTTATGTGTCTTCGTAGTTGTTTTGAGTCCTTTGTAGGGTTGTTTAGTGGTATTGTCTGTCTTTATGTAAGTTTTGGTCTTTTTTGTAGTTTTATGTGTCTTTGTGGTTGTTTTGTGGTATTTTTGTGTCCTTTGTATGTTTGTTTTGGTTTATTTTGCATCTCTTTGTGGTTATTGTGGCCTGTTTTTGTTGTTGTTTTGCATCTATTTGTTATCATTTTGCATCTCCACATGGTCGTAATATGTATAGAATCAGTAATTACTCTGAAAAGCAAACTTGTTTATGACTTTGTGTTACCATATTTTATAGTGCTGTATATCTAATGGGCCAACATGGCATTTGTTGGTAATCACTTTCAGTAAAGACTACTGAGTTGCACTTGGACATGGTACAACTTATTTAAGACCTATTTTGATGGAATACTATTTTCTTGTTAATTGACTATATTTTATGACTGCCCCCCTTCTGCATGGATGGATTAGACAACAGCCCCCTGGTGACAGATATGTAAAAGACCCCACCATCTGCTAAGAGCAAGACACAGACTTTGTGGTTGTTTTGCCTCTTTTTGTGTCACTTCATATCTCTTTGTAGTCATTTCATGCCCCTTTTGCAGTTGTCATGGTCTCTTTTTGCAGTTGTTTCCATGTTTCTGTCATCATTTTGTATCTCCTTGTGGCCGTTTGTGTCTCTTTGTAGTATTTTTGTGTATCTTTGTTGATGTTTTGGTCTTTTTTATAGTGGTTTTGCATGTCCTTGTGGTCATTTTGCATCTGCACCTGGCCTTTTCATGTCTCTTTGGAGTCATTTCGCATCTCTTTGTAGGTTCTCTTTATGTGATTTTGTACCACTTTATAGTTGTTTTGCTTCTCTTTGTGGTCATTTTATTTCTCCTAGGTGGCTTTATGTGTCTTTTTGTGGGGATTTTGTGTCACTTTATAGTTGTTCTGTGTAGTTTGTGGTTGTTTTGCAGTATTTTGTATCTCTTTGTTGTAATTTTGTGTCTCTTTGTAGTTGTTTTGTGTCTCTTTGTGGTCATTTTGTATCTCCTCATGGTCATTGTGTGTGTCTTTGTACAACTAGTAGGTCTGTGTTCTCTTCTCTTCTCTTCTCTTCTCTTCTCTTCTCTTCTCTCTCTTCTTCTTTTCTAGGCCCGTTCAGTAATCCATCCATGCCTCTTTGCTTCTGTTAGTTGTATTTTAATTAGTGCTGACCTTGGTAATTATTATCCACCCTACTCAAAATGGAGGTTATTTCACGTTTCAAACTTAAAATCTCTAGCGTGCAAGCTGAGAAGACGTCATCCACAGATGAGGGGATTTTTCCCTGCTATGTCAGCATCAGTGAGCAGTGTCACCTCAAAGGAGAAGACATGAGAAATAGTGTGTAATAATGTGACTCAGCTCACACACAGTTGGCACAATGGCAGCTTTATGGCTGCTCACAGGTGGCCCTTTTAAGTTTACAAACATCCTCTATAAAGCTGCTAAGTGACTTTGTACTGACTCATCTTCACCAGAACACAGCTCCGTGTGCACCTGCATGCTCACACGCAGCCAGAGGTTGCCAAGTGCTAAAAGAAAGGCAGCCGTGAACATGCAGTAACAATCACTTAATCTAAAATCTACTGAAGAGGTTTTTAAAAAAAATATATATATAAAAATGCTGGAGCGGAGGTGAACACAGGGCCAGGAGCCTCTACAGAGTTTCCTACAGGATTAGTGTTGGGCTTATTGCGGAGTGAGCCGCGAGCTATTCTTGTGCAGAAAAACAGAAAAGGGTATGTCAATGAAAACAAAACGAGTGGTATTTCTCCAAACAGGCTGGTTATCATCCCAGATGTAACCATGCTTCCCAGGACCTGAGCTGTTTACAAGCTCATGAATTTCTTAATGGAAAATATTCGCCCCCAACAAAGCCACCGCCAGTGTTGCTGGATGTGTTACTGAGTGCACGCCTCTCCTTTTCCACATAAAACCACCGTCTCTAAATTGTGCAGTTTTCAGTTAAACCTCCTTTGAATTATCATGTCTAGTCCCTGGTCATTGCACTTGGGAAAAGGTGAAGAAAAACAGGAGAATAAAGTAATGTTCTTCTTTTGAATTCACAACAAACAAACACTAGTTTACTTCTTTTAACGCATGGCTTCATTTTGAGCAAGAATAGAAGTGTTTTCATTATTTTTCCTACAAAATAAGGCTTTTAAACAACAAGTGTAGAGTGCTGCAAGGATGATGTACTTTTGTAGGCCAGCATAGAGGTTAGCATTGCCCTGGTTCCTTCCACAAAAAGCCAGAGGGAAGTTCTTACTGAATACTTACTCAATGCATGAATACGTACACACAAGGCTTAATTTGCCAGAACAGGATCGATCTGGGACCTCCCAGATTAGGGCTGGCACCTTGGATTGAGCACTTCCTATGTCACTATCAAAACCTTTAAATAAAGTTTGTGTAATATTTAATGTTATCTGATTATTCCTGTAAGCACCACAGCTAAGTAAGTAGGTATTTGTGAAGTGGGGAAATAACTAAATGCAGAGGTGTAGCATTTTTATTTGTATAAGTACTGAAGCGCACCTAAGAGGGGCGCATGCAGCAGACGCACGCTTATATTGTGGCTTGTTTTAGGTCATTTAACCACTGGTGCAGCAGTGAGACGTTTATGTACAATGTTGTATATTACTGAAGTGGAGCACACAATCAAATGTTAGACTGACTTCATGAATAGTTTCATCATGTTGAACTTGAGAATATAACACAACAGTCAGTCCACATGTGCGTCTGTCTGCTACAGATGCCTCTCAAAAACATGATTTCTGTCTGACTAGGGCTTTACCTTTAGTGGTGATTTGTAAAAACTTGAAAAACTTATTATGCAAACTGCGAAATGCCTATTTCCTCACCTGGAGAAAACTCATTTCTAGGTAACGAAAACACACCAGTTGTTATTTTCAGGGGATTATACACAAATGAAAACATACCTAGGAATATTATACTCAATTTCTGCCATATTCTGCAAACAAATCACTGTAAATCTTACACACCGGACCTTTAAGACACGTAAATGCTTCAAAATTCACAAGTGGGGTATTTACTGACGTATTTTATTTCGTAGAACAAAACGTGAAAATCTATACAGACCTTATTTCATGCATCTAAAATACCCGCTGACTTTGAGGCGAGGGAAGCAGAGGTGCAAATATGCTAACTCATTTCCGGGTTTTAGGGCTCATTCCTGCAGCACTCTATTATTAAATCTTTTACCAGCGGATTTAAGTGGGTAATTCACAAAGTTTTGTGGGACTGACAGACCTTATGTTCAAAATTCTCTTTTCCTTTACTGAGTCGATTCAACCACTAAAGAGAGGGCCAAACTGAAACAACTGTACCACTAATTTGCCTGGGCTACTAATCAAAAGCTTATTATATGCTATTTGAATTAAATACTTTCACATTAACCTCTACAAGGTCCTTTTTCACTGTGATACAATACAGCGTTTCAAAAGAGACAAACCAAAATAGATATGGATGAATATTCTCTTCAGTGTCAGTCTGCTTTTTTAATATTCAGATTCTGTGACATCAGTTAACATTTGCTTTTATGAATCCAAGTGTTTTATAAACTCTTCGTTAACCCTCACACTACTGAAAATGAGGAAATTTATGGTCGCTATAAAATCTGCTTGCTCCCTTGTTTCATAATAAATGTTTCACCATCACTGCGAAATTGAGCAGGTAACCTCATTCCAACCCTTTGTCCAAGAAATTCTGTTTGCATATTGCTGTGTATTATATCAGTTGTTATCATAATTACAATTATAATATGTTAATAGGCAATGTTTCTTTGAAACAATACATTTATACATGTGAGCAGGTGAGCAAAGTGCAGGACTTCAACATTACAATCCAGGGTTCATGTCCAGACTACTGCAACAAAAGTGTAAGTGTTGATTAAATAGCCTATTAATAAAAAAAAAACTTCAGTCTCAAGCCGTTGCTGACTTTTGAATAATGTTGCAGATAATATCATTCAATCTACATTATTTTTTACCTCAAAATGAATTTGCTGTTGCAAATTAGTTGCATATAAATATAATATCTAGGAGACAGGACTGCCTTATTCACATGTTCTGAGAAACGTAATAGATTGAAATATTATTGGGGGTCAATATTGGAGATCGATCCCCTGTTTTCCCTGCTTACCTAAACAAGCTTTATGTGGGCAACATATCTGACATCCCTCTTGCCAAAATAAGCAAGGTGTGGCAAGGATTGCCGGTAATAAATGTATTGCTTTGTTATAAAAAAAGTAAACACACCTCTTTGATAAAAGCAAGTCTGATTTTAGGAGCTGCACGGGTAATATTTCACAGTCTGTTGTGGGTTGTTGTGGGATATGTTTGACATATGCACAGAAGCATCTGTGTAGACTCGGGGTGCACAAGTACCACTTTTATTCAAGACCAAGTACCACTACAAGTACTTTCATTTGGGTACTTGCCGATACCAAGTATAGTAAGTAAGATACTAACTTAATAATGCCATTGCTGTCCTTGCAATAACTTTAAAAAACATTTTTGTTTTCATCAGACGTTCCTCACTTTCTAAATGTAACAGATTGTTGTTGCTGCTGTCATCTGCTGCATTAGCAAACTTCTTGACCTCTGCATCATGCTGGTTCTTTAGATGTTTTATCAAAATGCATGTGTTGAAGGAGCTACTTTTCATAAAGAGGTATTGGGTGTGGTAGCATCAGCATAGTTTTATCAGTATGGGTATGAGTTTGAGTACATGAGCACAGTATTGGACTGATACCCAGTACTGGTATCCGTACTGGTGCATCCCTAGTGCAGACACACTAAATTTCTATGTACTAATGTGCGTACATTTTTTATTCATTTCCCCCACTGTACCCTTATTATTCTTGTTTTTTTTCTCTTCTTCTCCTCTGATACCACTGCTTTTTTTATGGCCCTTTTTATTTTTTTTATCTTTGATATTTCAATAATGCTATTCTGTGTTTTCTCATTGTTTTTGTTGAAAAAATATCAATAAACACAATGTTTAAAAATGTTTCATCAATACAATAAATGATGTGGTAAGGTCAGAATTTGTGCCATGTGTCCCACATGCAACACAGTGAGCTTTAATAAAAGTTAAATAAAAGAAATTCAAATGTTTTTATTTCCGCTCTTATATTCCACAGACTATAGGCTACAGAGTGAATAAATGCTTGACAATTGTGATATTTATCATGGTATTATAAACCCTTGCTGTCTGTCAGAAATCTGAAAGAAAAGTAGGTAGATTATCATCATCATACCATAAAACCCAAAACCTCTGACCACCAACAGCCATATATAAATAAAGAAGAAAATCCTCTCGCATCAAATCAAATATAACTATGATTGATGGCCCACTGTGCTGCCAGCTGTGTATGTAAACCATTACATCTTGAAACTGCAGGGACCTCACCGAGGTCCAGTGAGGACATTTGCAGACACTGTGGTTTATGCATTCCCCACTGTGCACAAAGCCATTCTTCAGTTCTGCTTTCCATGCAAGCAAAGCTGGTTTATCTGTCATCCTAGACAAGAATGCAAACACACTCACTAACAAATACCAGGAGAGAATGCCATGAACATTACTGCTGGAGTCTGTTGAACTCTAATAATTAACCGAGGATTTCAAATGCGCCGACAGATTGGTCTGAGTGAAGATCGTTGATTTCTCTGTGAGGTTAAACCAACTTATCAAACCATTTCTGGACATGTTTTGTGTGTTGCAGCAAGGACACACACTCACCTATTTCTAGCTCAAACACACCTAAGCCGTCCAAATATATGATTGATGACTATTGAAGTTAGAGCTACACAGATGCTCCTGAGCAATATGCGTGCATCACAGCTCCAGCCCTCTCTCTCGAGAGCTCTCCAACTGGGCAGCTGAAATTTAAAATGTCTCAGGGAAGTGAATGTGGATTTGCCAAGAATGCTCACATGAAAGGTTACAAGGACCCCTCTTGTTTTCGTTATTCGTCCCACTCACTGTGAGTGTTCGATGTGGTTTATACTCCAAAGTTATATAAACCTACGGGACCATAGTGCTGCAGAAAAGGAGTCATAAAAGCAGCACTCATTTACTTTCCCTTTGACTCACACACGTACACCAGCCACGCAAGAAAATACCTTCAGCAAGACTTTCTTGTCTCTTTCCTTCTAAATCTAATGATTGTGGACAGTAAGGAGTAAACTTGTCTCAAACTTTCCAAAACAGGTCTAATGAAAAGACTGAAAGATGTTGTGAATATGTGCCAAAGCCACTGGACTCTGGTTTTAACTCCCTGATCAAGCACGTCCACTGGACACGGCATGTTCAACTGAGAGACGATCAATCTCTAAACAGTGAACCTTTCACTAATTATGACTGTATGTGCTTTATTTCCCTCCAGCTCACTCATACCTTTCACCATTCAACATCTTGCATGTTGGTAAGTCTAAACACCAGCTCTTACACTTGAAAGCTGCATTAATCAATAGGAGGGCAGTGTCAGTTGGGTCACTCAAAGAACTCAACAGCTATCGGCGCAGTTATGAAAACAGGCATTCATGTCCCCGTTAGGATGAATCGTAATAACTTTGATGGCCTGCTGATCTGCTGACTTTTAGTGCCATTATCAGGTAAAAATGTTAATCGCTCCAGTATTTCGATTTATGATCAAATACCTGCAAAACTTTGGATATTCCCACCAGCCTTAACTGTATTTTGTTCTTAGGGCTGTTTAGCAAACGTTAGCATACTCATGCTCCTGACTACGATGGTGAACATGGTAAATATAATACCTGATGATGATGAATTATATTTCTCACACTAAGGCTGGATTTAATCTTTACCAAAGGGGTTTGAATCCTGGACGAGCCCCCAGTTTGTCCTCCTGCTGTGGGTCAGGTGACAGAATGGATCATCCAGCAATCAGAAGATCTGTGGTTTTATCCCTGGCTCCTTCAGTTCACATGTCGAACTCTCCTTGGGCAAGACGCTGAACCCCAAATTGAAACGGATGGCTGTGCCCTTAGTGTGTGAATGTGTGTGCGATTGTGTAAGCGAAACGGTGAAAGCGACATGTAGTTGTAAATGCACTTTGAGCGGTTGATAGACCACAAAAGCGCTATATAAAAGCAGTCCTTTCCCTTTACCTGGCTTAAGGCTGAGGGAAAACAAGAGCTATGACTAAAAATATGTTTATTTAAGCTCTGTAACTAAAAGAAAATTAAGACAAAGACAAATGAAATACAACAAAACCAAACAGGGTGTAAGCCAGGGGGTCAGAGGGTCATCACAATCCATATGGACTCATGCAGAGAAAGGTGTTATGGGGACCGTAGGTTGCAGGGGAGCTCATGTGCACAACTCCGAAATGTCAGCAATGCGTCGTGCACACCTGGACATTGATAAAATAGATTGGTTGATTCAACTCCTGTCAGGGGGTGGGTTCAAAATGAAGATACAATCCTACAGAGAATTATCACCCTACCCTGCAGTCCCCCTCAGCTCTACAGAGCTTTTAGCAACTTTACTTTTGGTTCAGTCTCACCGCTCTTGTCAAGCTCATTTCCAGATGCAGCAGGTAGCTGTTTTCAGCAAAAAACGCTTTGATGTACTTTACTGTGCTGTACCTGCCCAACACCAAACATCAGGCACAGTTAGAGAATAGCTGGTGAACATAGTGCAGCATTTAGCAGCAAAAGTGGCTGATATTTTGGGTCATTTTCACACTCGGTACGATTGCTTCAAACGTGCCAGAGTACATTTGGTGGACAACAAAAAAGCTGAAAAAGAGTGAAGAGAACAGAAGTGTTCTTTTCAATGTGGTCATAGCCTTAGTTTTTAAGTTTTAATCATTGATTTTACATTGTCTATCACTGGTGTTTGTTTTATTTTATTCTGTTGACTTTTATCTGTTGATTTTTAACATTTTATTGTTTTATTGTCCTATTTTTGGTCTTGAAACATTTTATTTATTTTTGATTTCATTTTGTTTCTATTTCTTTGTGTGTGTGGTTTCAATTTTAACATGTCCGCTACATAAAATTTAGTTCCTTATTCTGTATCTGTATGTAAATTAAGTTCTGTATTTGTCAAGTGCACTGCAGCAGTGATAGTATCTCTGTGCACTGCTTGTTTCACTGTGAAAGTGTCTAAAAAAAGTCAATTAATGCCGCTTTTTCCATTGCTAAACTCACACTACATCTAGCAGCAATACGAGCTTAAACAACTTTTATCATCATGCGTAGAAAAACATGCAGAGAAAATATGTCATTCTGCTTGGAAAATATCTCACCACTTCAACAACGGGTATGAATTTCATTTAACTGTTTTTTTGTCATGAACTGTGTCACTGTTTTGGTAGAGATGATTGATAAGAGAAAAAAAAAATCTGAGCGTGTCTTTTCCTGAACCTATCTCTTCTCTTTGTGTCACCTTTTAATTTATCTGCCTTATCTCCTATTTGAGGGTTAATATCCGCCCTCCTGCTAACAGACACAAAGAAGAGAGGCTGTGACCCGGCCTCGCCTTGTTTGCACTTCCCTGCCTCTCGCAGTTTGATTCACTTCTTGATGGATCAGTGGAAAATACACGGCAACTTCGCCGTCTTTGCCAGTTGCAAGGAGGATATATTTGGAGGTTGTAAATGGCCTTTCTGTCAGTGGAGTTGACACAGAAAAGGCTGAAGAAAAACTCCCCATACTGTCCACAGACAGCAACCATAACCTTCTAGGCTTTTAGCTGACGTAGCTTATACAGAGAGATTTACAAAAAGTGAAAAAGCACCGTCTGGCTCTCAAAGACAATTTGACAGGACACGTGGCTGGTGACGGACACATGCAGGTTGGCTCTTGCAGGGATTAAGTCTGCACTTTTTGGGTTTAGCCTCTCAACTTCACCCATTTATAAGGGGATAATCTTTATAATATCTTCTCCCCATATGACTATAATGATTAACAGATGTTTTGTTGAACATTGCTTTCACTCTGTGCCTTTGAGACAATGCACAACTGTCCCTCCCCTGAACCGCAAATTCAGCAGCAAAAATCTGTCCATCCACATGAGCGATGTGTCCATATGTCTGCTGGAGAGCCTACTGTGTGCTTGTGTGATGTGAGTATATGAATTTGATATTAATGTGTTGGTGGTGTGAGGGATGAAAGATTTAAAGAGAGTCTTTAAAATTCTTGGAACACTTCAGACTCGTATTTTATTGGATCTACAGATTTCTGAATAAAATTCAAGTGAAACCATACAGCCTTGTGCTTTCTAGAAAAAATACATAAATGGATGATGAGGTAAGTTAGTGAGACAGCAGTGAATAGGTGGCATTGTGCAGCAGAGCCTTGGAGAAGATAACTCCATCATGAAGGTTGCTCTCACCATGTGGAAAGAGAAAAAGGGCCCCTATTGAAAGGCCATATTTATAGTTACAGGAATAAAGGTCAATGAAAAAAAGATAAAAAACACTTTAAACAAGTATACTAATTAAAAAGCCTGTTGACGTGGACTTAGATCATTTCCCTTTCCTACTGAATAAGATCTTTATCTAGGACTGTGAATGAAAATTATATAAAGTTCAAAGCCCAACTGTCTGGTCCGGTCCGGCAGGAGTGGTCTTTACTCTTCTGAACCACTAATAACACCATGTCTGCCCGCATGACATGTAGCCCCCATGCAAACTATCGACAGTACATTTAAAAAACATTATTTTCAACTGCTGAGATTCATGACTGAATGTGATTTCAGTGGAACTGTAAGAAAAAGTTGATGAGTGAAGTGAGGAGAAAGTGGTGGGCTGGTGAGATGAAGGCTGAGCAGGAGGAGACTGTTTCTGTCAAATATATATAAAATTACATAAAGCGCTAATACGTTTACACTCAAACACATTGATTCTATATGATGAGAATGAAATGCAAATACCTTTATGAATGATAAACAAAAACTGAGTCATGCAATAAGCAGCATATTTTGTAGCTGCAGGTGACGGGCATTAAAATCTTGAAGTGTGAACAGAAATTTAAAGTGCTTTAGACAAATGTGAAGGACATAAAATACATTAATGCAGTAATAGCTTTTTAAATAATCTCTTGTGGGCACAGGTACAGTCTGAACTTTTGTAATGTTATAAAATTAATACTCAGGATAGCAGCAGGTGCATTTTCACATCCAAACTAATATGCCCAGTGAATGATGGAATATTGTAAGAATTACCACAGAGATCAAACGAATTTCTGACCGGGCTGTGCTGGTTGACCGGAGGAGGTGCAGCTTCAACGATGATGCTGTCATTTATTAGCATTCATAACTGCAGTGGTTTTCTTATCGGGACCGCTTCACTCAGGCTCTGTTCTTCTCTGGGCCTTGGTGCTGCTGTTTTGTTTTTGTTTTTTTTGTTTTTTGAAGTGTGTTATTATAAAACATCTAGATATTTAAATCCCTACATGCATTTTTGGCTACGACTACTAGGGGCTTCAGTGGATGCCCTGAATGAACACCTGCACTTGTAGGCAGCAGAACAGTTGTCTATTCAGACATTAACACTCATTTGAAGTAAGTCTGATATTCACTTTATTTTAAACTCTGTTTTGGTCTCCACCAGCCCTTTCTTGATCTGTAGCTGTTAAATGCTCCACTGTGTTTACCTGCTAGTTGCTAACTTTGTCTGTGTATCTGCCATTGTTGCTGGGCAGGTCGTGTGCAGCTGATTTATTAACTGAAAACGGCAAAATAGCGTTGATGAGTATGCTGAAACTGAACGGCAACAGCTATACTGTGGGTCTTAAAACCAAAGAAATGTACTGAAATGTGCTAACAGCTCCCTAGAGTTGAGGGAAACTTCACAGTTGGTGATAATTGTTTGTGGGTTCATCACTATGGCTGACATCTTTCACATACATGTGGCTACTTGATCCAGTGTTAATATAGAAATATTTATAACTGCAGCTTTAATACTACATAAATCAGAAGTGTAGCTGACATGTTGCTCTTGAGATGAGGCACCCAACCGTTGCCAAAGGTGACAATAAAACATCCAACTCAAGCATGAATTACAGTAAATGTTTGGAGGCATTATCTAAAAATAAGTTTCAGGCAACTATTGCATGCGACCTTGAGCAGCTGTGAAATATATCTGTTAGCTGCAATTCTTCCCAGAACAGCTGATGCCGGACATCAGTCATGCAACTCTAGAAAAACACAATGTTGTGTCTGTTCTGTAATAAAAAATAAAACATGAGTCTTCAGAGCTTTTTCTCCTCCCAACACTGTCAAGGACATCAAATGCAGATGCAACTCCATCTGTAAAAGACAAGCTTGGGCCGCTGCCATTCTCAACTAAGCATCTAATTTTCCTGATATGGTACTTAGTACCTCGGGGCGTAACCTGCAACATGGCGTATCAGCTTTCTGGCTGCTCCCAGGAGGGGCTGTATAGTGATGGAGTGGACTGCCATGAGCCCACAGAGGGCCAACAGAGCTCCTGGATCTAGGCAAGCTTCCAGCCCCCAGCACGCACACCAGCCCATCTTCCTACCCCCGGGGCATTCTCACTGATGGCTTAGACTGGCTTTTCACTGTGCCATGATGCTTTCATTAAGCTAGTTTATTCCCCGTTTTCCACTGCTGGGCATCTCTCCCATCTGCGTTCACTCACAGCGATCGGCCAAGCTGCTGAGGCTCTGGAAGACATGGAGGCTGTGTTTCAGTGAGGATGCACAGCGCTTTTACTACAAATCCCATTGCTTTCTCCATTATCCGTTGCGGTGGTTGTGTGGTTAGGGTGTCTGCCATAAAACTAGTGGGCTGTGGCTCGCTTCTTGCCTCTTTTTTTTTTTTTTTTTTTTTTTCTTGATGCTTTGAGCTCGACTTGACAAAAGCAGGTCAAGGCTGTGCTTTACAGGCCCAGATCACCGCGGCAGTGTATAAAAGCAGTTTACGTGGCCATTGAGTGAATAATTGCCTTTTTGTAATTACCAGCATTGTTACTATTAAATTCTCCTCACATAAGCACTTCACATAATCCAAAACAAGTTATGTAATCAATCTTAATTGAGCATTGGGAAAGTGAAACCCACACATTTAGCTCAAGCAACTCAGATACATAAACAGAACAATGAAAAAGAATTGATAAAGGCAACAAACTGGGTGCAGAGGTGGCTGCAGCAGTTACTGTGGGTGCAGGGCTGCATGTTCTGTGTCCAGCTCATTTGTGCTTGATTGTAAAAAGTTTGATTGTGTTGATTGCTTTTTTTTTTTTGCTTATCCTCTTGCAAGCCTCTCACTTGTTACAGTCTAATTTACATATAATGTCTGCAATTGTATTGTAGTAATGTTAGTTGATTTGCTGATTTGTGGTTGACATGGTGGTTGCATTTCTGGAGGCAGAATCCCAATCCAGTACACACAGGCTGTACGTATTTTTACCGCACATATGTTAAACTAAAATATACTATTTTTTATTTAAACATAAATAAATAACTGCAGTTACATTCCAGTAATTTCTATTTGACCTTGTCTATTACTGAGTAGGAATGTACTCCGGTGCAGTTGCTGTGAGAGAGAGCAGGATAATGGTGAGCAGAAGGTTTGCAGTGGATATTGCTTTGCAAGTGTTTCTGAAAAGGAGAAGGCTCATCGTCCTTGACATTGTTTACATCCTAAAGTTAATTAACCTCAATCTCCACATGTGTCATTAACTTGGAGAAAACACAAGCAGACAGTGCAGTTTAGTTACATCTTTGAGGAAGCGCATGTCAGCTATTTACATCCATATGCTACAAAACATTTTTTATGTTCAGTGCAAACATTTTATGCTAATATCTGCACTTCACAAGCGCAATATGGTTAAGATTAGGGAAAGTGCATGCAAACTCCACCTTGCCGACTTCCACACTCTTACTTTCCACCTTGCTTCATAAAGGACACACTACTTGTTGTATTGCTATTGAATGTAAATTGTGACAGTATGTGCGCAATTCTTAGAAATACTGGGTTTGACCCTAAGGCCCAATCTTACACCCAACACAAAGCACTGCATGGCACACAACTTTTGGGTGTGTTGGTATGAGGTGTAGTCAGGTGCATTGTCAGTGCACTGCTGTCTTGAAGCAGCAGAAAGTGATTGCACCATTCGACCAACAAAAACTTGGTCTAAAGTCAATGGTGCAGTATTTTTCTGCAATTTCAAAGGCACATTACTCATACAGTAAGGTTTGCCAGGTTCACAATGTGATTCAACACTCTTTGACACTCTGGATTTGTTGATGGGACAGGATTGGGAGACCGTGGAGGCAGAGGATCCACCGGCCAAGGACCACATACCTGACCCCCAGCGAAGACAAAGGCTGCAGTATAATTTGCTTATCCTACAAGGCTATAACCGACATCTGTAATCTCCTGTCAGATGATATAAACTAGCCCCACACGTTAATTTGGCAGATTTTGGGTCTAATGATCCTGCAGTCTGAGGCGTTTGCGGACATAATCTTAAAGTTACTGACTGGACTGGAACTCTCCCCAACTTTGAATCCAGATTTTAAGTCGTAAATATCAATTGTGTTTGATAAAATCTGAATGATTATATCAGTGTGGAAATGTGTTGCCAAGCAGCAGTAAACTCTGACTGCAAAGCATTAACGTTACTACAGCAAGTTGTACAGCTATGTTTATCTGCATTGTTTACATCTTTACATCTTCTCCTAATGTGTGTGGTGCAACCAGATTTTAATATGTTAGGATTTTGAAACTGTAGTGTTGGGCCAGCCTTAGAGACAAATTTCCATATGCACTCCTCGTTGCTATCAGTCACTGCTGCACTGCATTTCTTTGCAAGGGAGTCATTCCAACATCCCCCTCCCCCGGAGTTTGCACACGAGGTAATCCATTTCCTCAGCAGAAAACTTTAAGCTTGTCCAACTAGCTGAATGTTCCATTT
Source organism: Lutjanus argentimaculatus (assembly GCA_034769285.1). Lineage (NCBI taxonomy): Eukaryota > Metazoa > Chordata > Actinopteri > Lutjaniformes > Lutjanidae > Lutjanus > Lutjanus argentimaculatus. Next base: position 17,744,443 of record JAWZSL010000017.1, read on the forward strand.
AAATAGCAATACAGCAGATACAGGTGTACCTGGCTCTTAAAGGGAACAGGAGGTGACACTCCGACTGGTTTAATTCATGTTATGCCTAAAATGCACCTATGATCGCCCACATTATGCATCATTTAAGAAGCTAAAGTGGAATTAGAAATGCTCTAAATGCACTTGTGCCAAGCACTTAAAGATTGTTTAAAGGAAAAGGGGAGTTTTTCTTCCAAACACAATAAAATATGTTAGAAAATAGTTAATGAAAAAAGTGAAAAGTCTGAGATCTATATAGTACTGAATTGTGGAGTTACACAGTTAAACTGCTGTCATACTATTTAAGTCCCATGAACTGACACATGAACAACACCGCAGCCCCCTCATTCTCCCTAACGGTCAGCCATGAACGTACCTTCAGCGACTCTCTGTCTAAATCAGCCCAGCAGTTCACTTCAGCTCACTTCAGTTCCAACAACCCGACACAGAAGAAAAAAAAAAATCATCCTGTCACTATCCTCTGGTTCTGATGGCTCAAACATGTTTGGATCTGCTAGACAAAGTGTCCGTGTTTGAGGTCATTTTCAGGTCGTAGTGGTGTTTGACTCTGAGACAGCGGAGCGGGCATGCCCCCAGCATTTCAGAGCAGAGAAAACTGCTAATTTTTTCATGATTTTAATAGCTAATTTGTATGCACTTAGTGATTTTTTTAAACATTAAAAATATAATCATATTTCTGTGGCGTGACGAATTCAGAATGCACATTTATTGTTGCTTTACACAATCTTAAGACAATACTCTATAGATAGGGCCCAAAGTATCTTAAGTGTTGGGCCATTAGGAGCCTCCAGAACAACTTGGCATGGATGATGTGATGATGATGATGATTCACATAATGTTCTTACTCATCAAACTAGTCAGAGACCCTCATACTCTGTAATGAACCATCTGCTTTCATTATGTTTCTCCACTCATTTGTTCAGATGTTTCCTTTAATTTGTCTGTAGAAGATAACACATTTGAGCAAGAACAGTAATCAATCATTTTCTTTGCCAGCGTTTGACACAGCGCAGTAATGGGTGTACATGATGCATGTCACTGCTAACGCTAAGTTCATTACTATACATTACTCAAGATGTTTCTGACCATAAGGATGCATTGGGCATGGAAAATCTGGCTGCAGCAAGAGACAGAGGTTGTGTACACTGCTGCCCACAAAGCAACAACGCCATAAACATCCTGGCATCTGGCTTATGTTCCCATCATAAGCTATGCTCAAATTCAATTACCAAGTCAACATTCTCTGAGTGATGTTGAAGGGCTCTTGATGGAGTGCTATGTACATAACCCTGATTAGGGATTACGCATAGATGTGATGAATACCGCAAGACCATTGAGAAACACTCCAGCATCATAAATCAAAACCACAACGATCCTCCAGATTTCAGGCTCTGTTCGGTTCTGGTCATTAGAATAAAAGCTGTGTATAAAACACATTTAACTACATGGGAATTAGTGTAATGGTGAGAATTATGGCTTGTTGGTGTACGTGGGGATTTTTAAGAGTTTATTTACTTTTTCAGCAACACACACACACACTTACTGAAACACTGGTAGACAACAACAGCCCAGCAAAGAATTTCTATTGCTTTCGAGCTTTAATTCAAACTTTAACTGACCTTTTTTTCACTAACCTACTGGTTTTTAATGGAAACCAGGGCTACTCCGGGAAATTTCTATACAGCCCGTAACTTGTGTTATTGTTAGCCCGTTTCACAATAATTAGAGTTCAAATTAATGCTGAATGTTTGCTGAATTAGTTAATGTCCGTTTATGAGTCCTAACAAATCATTAATAATCATTTAGTGGGAGTAGATGTTTGTACCTGTTAAAATGAGCAATATGTTAACAGAGTCTGGCAGGCAGTGAGACACAACTTCAACTACAGAGTGTGTATTTTCAGAGCAGTGGGCTTTTGTTTTCAGGATAAAATGCTTAAGTTTACATTGACAGACAACTGGCGGTTATAAACAGCTGATCGACTTACAATTTAGGACTCATCATCACCTTTTATTGTCTAATTGTGCTTGTCTTGCGCTCCTGAGCTTCCTCGAGTCTGTTGATGCAGTGTGGCAGAGAGAAACAACTCGTTTCAACTATAGACTGTATATTAAATAGGATTTAAACCTATATAATACACTGTCTATGAACCCAACTCGCTATTTGGACTGCAGTACTCATTTGTAGGCGTGCAATGGCTACATATTGTTCCTTTACAGGAGAGAAACATAAATGAGTGGTGCTCTGCGTTGGAGGACTAACAGTTAGGAATGTACAACATGTACAATAGGTAACAGCCTCCTGTGCAGTTCACTGATTCTTACTGGAAGTGAATTTAACCACAGCAGACAGACTGTAAGCTTAAATACCCATGTGTACGCAGACAGTGTAGAACAAGATGTTTGCTGCAATAGAGCAACACTACAGCTTCACTTTGGAAAATAGTTGTTGGATCGTTACACCCCTGTCTAGGGATGTCAGAGTGCAACATAAGGACAAGAGGCGGGGAGCAGGGCTGAAAGCAAAAAGTGAGAATTAATTGCCACACACAAGTTATTATTTACATAGTCAGGATGATTAATATTCACAGAGATTAAGTGAAAGACTTTAGTGTCAACCCAGGCCAAAATGACAAATAAAACACCCTCCTCTTTTGTATAAATGCTTACTAGACCCTGACAGAACAAAAGAATAAACAAAAGACATGTACTACCTTCCCTAATAAACAAAAAGGCCAGTTCACCCCTATGTATCTAGATGGTACATGAGAGAAGGAGGACAGAGGAGGAGATGTTTGTTTCTCATGCCAGTAAAGCCCACTTGAACTGAATTTCATGAGAAAAAAAAAAAACACCCGTTTGGGACATTCGACAGGTAAAAAGGTGGATTTGTAACAGGTGACAGTATCGTGATTTGGCATTAAAGGAGCATCCTTGAAAGGCTCAGTCATTCACAAGCATTGATGGCGACGTTCGACAGTGTAAGAAATACATTCCCTAAAATTTAGAGAATTTAGGGATTTCACCATCTATCATTCATATCATTCATTAAAATATTCAGAGAATCCAGAGAAATCTGTGTATGTAAGGAGTGAAGCAGAAAACCAATGTCTGTTACCTTTGACCCCCAAAGCTGCACTGCATAAAAAACCCACATAATAGTATAAAAGAATATTACTAAATGGGATCAGGAACACTTCAGAGAACAGTTGTTGGTAAATATTGTTCAGTTAGCTTAGCTTTCAAAACTTCAACAATTAGTGTCTTCAGTTCCAAAATGCTGGCTGAGTGTTGTTAAAAGAAAAGGTGGTGCATCACAGTGGTATACATCCCGCCCGTCCCAACTATTTTCGAATGTGTTGCTGGCATCATATTCAGAATGAGTCTATATTTACAAAAAGCAATAAAGTTAATCAGTTTGAACAGTAATAGCTTGTCTTTGTACTAAACTCATTTGAATGTAGGTCAAAAAGGATTTGTAAATGAATGCATTATGTTTTTATTTACAAGTTACACAGTGTCCCGACTTTTTTGGAATTGGGTTTTGTATGCTGATGTTAGCAATTAAGTCAAAGCATCACTGTGCCGAAATACTGCCTCAGAGAGCCACTAGCATGGCTGTAAACTTGTTTTAAAAGGAACCATATTTATCTTACAATGTTTTGTTTGTGATTGATTGGCCAACAAAGTGCTTGGCTGGATGACATCTGAGCATGCTTGCAAAAGTTTAGCATCAAGTCTCACCTCCCTTTTTCTTTTTTTTCTTTTTTCTTTTTCTGGCAGGCCCCTCTCTATGTCAGTGCAGTAATCTCATTGAAATTAATGAGGAGACTACATTTTTGATGCAGTGAAATATTGTCTGAAGGAGGCTTTACAACATTTGTTAAAGAATATGGTGCTGGGAGCTGCTGCAGGACTGGATGCCTGGTGGGGAACTTATATGAGGGCTACCACTGTGCAGCTCATATCAGATTAAATCTGCAATGGTATTAGCATGCAAATTGAAAAAAGGGGCAGTATTTCCTTTGGATTAACTGCCACTGCCTGTGACAACGTATAAGTGCCACACTATAGCCCTTATCACACAGCCATGTGAAATACCGTAGCTGTATGAGTACAGGCCCACGGGCATCCTGAGGAAGGTCTCCACTGGTTTAGTCATTAAAATGTGCTGTTGGTCACAATTTAAAATAGACTCAGGTACAAGCGTCACTCTGACACAGCAGAATTCATCAGGATGGATTAATGTGTGAGGATGTAACACACACACAAACACACACACACACACACACACACACACACACACACAAATCTCAAAGAAATGGGAAAGTTCTTTGTCAGTGATAAAAAAAAAAGTAGCTGGCTAAGATGTATACAAACTGACCTTTTTTTTTTTTTTTTTTTTTTTTTTACTGCATGTTAGTTTGTTTGCTCCAATTCTGTCCTGATAAAAGTGTCAAACAGTGTTAGAAAATATCTCAAAATATTTGAAAATACAAAAGGGAGATTCCAAAACATCTTTTGATTTGTTGGGGTGAGTAGTGTTTAAAAAAAAAAAAAAATTCCATACCGATACCTTGACTGCAAAAGAAAAAGAAAATTACATTACACATTATGGTACAAATGAATCACTTCAGATGAGTTAGCTGTTCAAAGACCTGGGAACAGCTGGAGAAATTGTTTTTAATCTGTACACTTTACTCAACCATTTAAACATCAAGAAGACTAAAGAAATCATCTTTGACTTAGGGTCTGGTACCAATACCAACCAACAAATGATTATTGGTAAGGACAGTATTGAAGTGGTAGATGCGTACAAATATTTACGAACAATAATAGATGCCAAACTGTCATGGAACTCAAACACAGATGCTATTTATAAGAAAGGTCTGCACGTCTATATTTTATGTGTAAACAGACAGTGACATATTCTGGTCCTCTTCTATCCCTCCTTTGTGGAGAACATTTTGACCTTCTGTTCTATTGCCAGGTGTTTTTCAGTGTCTGTGAATAACAAAAACAACCAGCGTAAGATAGTCATCATGTCCGGTAAGAATGCTGGACAACAGCAATACTGCATGACGATGAGCTGTGTGTCCCGACGGGTGAGGAGAGGACAGGCAATTATTTGAGACAAAACACATCTCTTATTTGAGACAAAACACATCTCTTATTTGAGACAAAACACATCTCTTATTTAGTGCAGACAAGCTACTACCATATCAACCAGTCATTAATTGGACTAAAATGGAGAGATCATGGAATATCTTTACAGTACTGGACTATATAAAAGTATAAATAACTGTCAAAAGTAACTATAACAAACTGTAGCCTGCCAAATGCAAAGAAGAAGAAGAAGGGAATGACTGTGTGGGTGACGTTTTTGACAGTGGAAAATAGTGTCAGACTAAAGAGCAGCTTGCCTTGGTCTGACCATCAACTTCAGGTATTTCTCTATTTTTACCTGTCGTTCTGTAAGCAACACGATGTTAAAGTTTTTTTTTTTTTGGCATTTTTGCCTTATTAGATAGGACAGCCAGAGATTAGACAGGAAACGGGGCAGAGAGAGGGGGGATGACACGCAGCAAAGTGCCGAAGGCGGGAGTCGAACCAGCGGCCACTGCAGAGGACTGACGGTCTCCATACATGGGTCAGACGCTCTACCCACTGAGCTAAACGTCCGCCCAGCAACATGATGTTAGCCATCAAAAATGCTCCCCGACTTGGCTCCAGGTTATTCATACCAGTAGACTAACAGATTAACAGGTTAGCTGCACTGGGTAGCTAACAAGCAGCACAAAAGATGACTTAGTTATCTGTCCAGATAACTAGCTGGTGGTAAAATGCATTGCATTTTTCACTCGCACGTCTCACACAACAGTAACGGTCTCATTCTTACATGCAGCTGTCTGCTAGCTGTGCTCTGCTCCAGCTGCGTCTGACGTTGAAGTTCGACTGGGCATTATTTAGCTTCAGCCTGGAAAGCATGAAAATTGTCCACATCATGTAACCTAGGTGGAGCAGAGTGTGCTCCACAGCCTGAGATCAGCTCACTCTGCTCCGGTTTAATCCCACAGACCCTCCCTTCACTTTACCCAGCTGCTGGGAAACAATACAAGAGCACTTCATGAACTTTTTCTGCAGTAGTTTTGGTGGGCAAACTGTACATTTACTGCCACAAGACAACTTCACTGCTAAACTTTAGTCCCTCTGTTCTGATCGCCAACACCTGTTTGCTCTGAGCGCAGCCACAAGCATCTCTTTTCTTATCTCTATCTGTGTTTATCTCTTTTGCTCATTCACACTCACTGTGTGCACACACATACTGCAGTGCTTATGTAACATGTTGATGGAAAATAGATCAGGAATATTCATATATATTGAATGAAAACTCCAAACTGCACAGAAAGTTTGGCTGTTCATTTGCGGCTGGACGCTTTGAAATGTACAGACAATACAGATGCTATTTAGACAAACACTTCAGTGTGGCATAAATGCTGTCATCACACAGGCATGATGCTGACATTACATTTGCAGTCTAGACAAGGAGTTACATATCAAAATTTGGTACCAAATGACACAGCATTTTTCAGTATTTGACAAGATTGAAGGGATTCGGTCAGTGCCAACTGTGCCATAAAACTATCAAAGTTTGGTATCCAGCCCAACTAATTTTTATGAATGCAGCAGATTGGAATAAGCAGTCATAAATTGTGATTGAGAAATTGGTAGCATACATCAGATATTCATCAGCACCAATTAATGTGAGCCCAGGGCCGGTATAAATCTGATAAATTGCTGTAAATCTTAGAATCTCTTCTGTTTTCCATGATACAGACCTCAACTACACATAAAGCGAACTTGCTCCTTTTGTTGTGGGTGCTTGTGGGATCGTCCTGTCAGTTACAATATGAGATGAGCGCTTTGCATGGTTCTCATCACTTCTCGCCTCTCTGGTTGCTTCATGTTGGCTGAGAGGATATTTGCGGTAGCTCTGAAATCAGCAAACAAGTATGTGTTGTGATCCTGGCCTCTGCGAGCTGTGGTGGTGTGTTGGCCTGCAGAGTTAAGCGGTGACATGCTCCTGCCAGTCATCAAGGTGTAACTCCACGTCTCACGTGCTGGTCAGCCATCTCCCTTTGAAGCAGCTCTGTTAAAGTAGTGTTTACCACCACTGCCACCTTAAAAAAAAGCCCAATCACTTGGGTTTTAGAGACATTTAAAATTGAGTAATTGAAAACACTTGTCTGTGTGAACGGATGTGGGCACCCCTCCAAAATGTATTCCTGAGATGCCTGAGCTGGAGACAGATCCAGATGGGTCTGAACTGAAACCAGATGGCTGGGTGAAAGGAACATAGCCTAGGTACTACTGCACGCTGCATACAGACGGACTCCTTCTAAGGTACAGCCACTGTAATTTTGCCGGATGCATGTGTGTGTGAATGTGTGTGTGTTTGAAACATTGTGTATATATGCATGTGCAAGTATGTGCCTCTGTGGTGGAATGTAAAGACCAAATTAGATTAATTGTCTAAAGTCCGTGATAGGAAAAAAGTTTCCTATCAGTTGACATTTATTGAATATTACCGTGGGTAGAGAACTGAAAATCTATACTCAAATGAAAGTACAATTACTTCCATAAAAATGGTTCAATTTAAAGTGAAAATTACCATTTGAGAAACCTATTCAAGTAAAAGTAAAAGTAAAAAAAGTACATAGTTAATAAATTACCTAAAGCACAACTTATGTTTTACATTTTTACAGACATTTAATATTTTAGGGAGAGAAAGTACGTTGAAGTTGACATTATGTTAGGTTAACTGCCTTCAGAAACACACCCATTTAAAGTCCAACAGATCAGTTAATGTCAGTATAATCAAAGATTAATGTTACACAGAAAAAATAAACATAGCTAACATTACTTAGCTAACTACATTTTTTCCTACAGTATGTGCAACTTACTTCAATGTACTTGTGGATGTTAGAAGGAGTTTTTTAAAGCAGAGATCTTTATTCTTTATTATATATTTTTCAGAAGGCACTGCAAGCAAGTGATCCTGTAACTGCACTTTTTTAAAGATTTTGGTGTAAAAAGTGTGGTAAGTATGTGATGTAGCCAAGGATTGTCACTGGAAGCCGCCTCTTGTTGTGGGTTTTGCTCGGTCATAAATGCATCGTGGTCTAAAGACAGGTGATGCTTATTTTTCTAGCAGCGAGCAACTAGTAGAAGTGATCGCTGTGTGCTCTCCCACTCATATATATCCTAATGATAATCCTTGTGAAATGGCAAATGTAGCAAAATAAAAAGTAGAGTAAAGTTGCTCCCTTTATGGATGAAAATATATGCGTCCATTTCAAATGATGTAAGATCACTTCCCACATGCTTTTATTTGTCCTTTGTGTTGGCATGGATGTTAAGCAACACGTCTTCTGGAGAGTTTCCGACAACAACAAGCGTGGATGCTGGAGGAGGTTCTAATAATCTAATGTCATTCTTTTCACTTAGTAATTAACAACAAATGTAATTTCCAATACTTTCAGATTTTTTTTAACTCTTTTTAATCATGTCCTCTGGTTGTGTCTTGCTTGAACTATTGGCTACACTAGTGCGCTGCCCTCCATGTCTACTGATAGTGTTGCTCTGCTTCGTCTGTATCTGTGAGCTTTAAGAAAACGTGGAAATATGGATGAAATGAACACAGAATATCGACAGAAGGCTCCATCTGTATCCATATGCATATTTTATGTTTAGCATAAATGAGCCTTAACACGTTACTACCCACCCATGAGTATTAAAGAGCATGTATTGCCTTATATTAATGACAAAGCTGTCATATAACTTACTTAGATATCTTTATAAGGCTGCATACAGGCAAAACAATCCACCATGTAAGTCTGGTGTTTGAATATATACACCTCTATTCCTGGAAGGATTTTGGCTGCAACACACACTTTGGCATGCAAACACTGGACTGATCCACATGCATTAGATGTGGAACTGAGGAGCCATGACATTGAATTTAAAAGGTCTGACACAAACAATAAATCAATGAATAAGTTGCAAATCTCAAAATGTGCTTTTCAGATTTCATAGGGTTCTTGAAGTGCACATTCCAGATGTCACTGCCAGACACATCTGTACCATCTGTATGGCACTATTTCCTGAAGTTTCCTGAAGTCAGAGCACCTAAAGGTGTCATTCATTTGTGCATGTTACTCATACAAACTACAAAGTTAACTCTCTGTTTATTACGTGGAATCACTGTTAGAACAAACACACCTGTGCACCATATTTCTCACAAAAAAACCTTCCAGACAGCAGGTGTTTCAAACAGCGAAGTAGCAGGAGTAGGAGTGATGAAGTTCTGGGAATGATATTGTACAGTTAGTGTTCTGTGAATGGTTCTGCCCTTTGGGAAAGAGTGTGGGTCTGTTAAATTAATGCATTTCAAATGTATCTTAAATAGCATGGCTCACGCAACTAGACAATACTTATTATTTCCACCATCTTACATCAAAAGCATTCCCAATAAAAATGTTTCCAATCAGAATTAGCTGCATGCAACAGAAAAATTGAGCAAAAAAAAAACAAAACAAAAAACAAAAACAAAAACCACACACACACACACAACAAGCACACGTGATACCAAAACCCCACTTTTTTTGTCCTTGTAAAATGTCTTTGGGCTCCTGATCTGGGAGAACAACATCCTTTTAATTCCCAGAAGAGAAGTTTTAGTTGTCTGACGGTAAAAGTGCAGGAACAGTTACAAAACAGCACAGACGGAGCTGAGATTCAGTATCTTGCTCAAGGACACTTCAGCAGCATGGGCGCTTATATGTGACTACAAAACACTGCACCTTATTGATGACGGAGCGGACATGCTGCAGCCATGGATGACGTCTGGTAAAGGAAACTCAGCAGGACCAAAAATCAATGTAACTCACTTCAGGAGTGAAATACTACCCCTGATGTTACCTGAACAGGTGATATTCTTTGTGATAGCATCAGCAATAGGAAAATAAACAAGGACATCATGGTATCAACTTGCTGCAGGTAAAGACCTATGCAAGCCAAGTGAACATGGGAAAGGTGAGGTGACAGTACTTCTGAATTTGGGGAACATGTTGCGTGTCGTTTTCGGCTGTGTAAAAACTACAATGGTGGGGAAATGTGCAAATTAATACTGTGGACAACAGAAGCTATGGACATACTGTGGACAACAGTCTCAATTAACTTTAACGCAATTAACTTTTCTAATTCTCTTTTAAAAATTTGGTTATAACATCTGTAAGTATTAATCACATCAATCACTGTAATCCTTTCAAGTAAAGCAGGCCTGTATAGAGTTATGGTAGTGTAAATTTAACGTTGATTTTTTGGTTTTATTTCACTGAGGAGTGGTGCAAGCAGCAGTACTGCACTGCTTTCATACTTAACCCTTAACAAGTTCGTAGTATCTGTACTTGACAAGGAGATAATGTTACCCTTACAGTCAGTGAATATCAAGTGTCAGGAGTTGGATTTAAATGCAAACAGTAAAAGGGGAAAGGTTGTTTCATAATGTCTCTGCAGTTTACATTTGCACTGAAAACAAATACAGTATAAAAAGTATATAGAAATACATTTTTAAAAGAAATGCATTCTTCTACATTCTCTTGATTCTTATTCCCTTTGCAGAGCCAAGAGTAAGTAAGTCTGCATATCAAGCCAGCACTTGTACAGACAAAGTGAAAACATTTGTAGCAATTAACTTTTCTAATGTAATGTTTCTGTCCTAATGTCTCATGCTGCAGAGCTGCAGTGTGTTTTCATTCCAGCCTCCAGATGTATAGCCCTGCTACGCTACTCGTATTGGATACACGTTCAGGAATGCAGGTCCCCTGAGCTTTTGCGTTATGTTCAAGTCATGCGGACATCTGTTTGAGGAAAAACACCATCCATTCAGATACTACCGAGGAAAATAAACGAAACATAAACTGAAACATAACACCCCCCATTCTGGTGATGTGACAATGAATATTTTCTCAGTCAGAATCGTGTTTTTTTCTAAGAAATGTGAATTCCACAGGGCCACAATAAAATGAGAGCTCTGCACACAGCGGTGTCGGCTAATTTCAGCCTTTCTGAGTGGTGAATACCACTTACAGTTGTAAATGGGTTTAACTGTTCAGTGTGCCCACAGAAACCAAATCTCAGTTTGTTTGCATCACTTCTGGTGTTTCAATAGAATTTCCTCAAACAATACAGATTATAACTGTGGTTTCAACAGCTCTGGACAGGATTGTTTGATTTATGGAAGCTGCTTTAAAATGGTTTTAACTTCTTCTTATAATTAATCAAATTTCTCAGGATTCTTACAGCTTTAAAGATGAATGTGTACTTATCCCACATCTTTTCTTGTGTGATTTAAAGGTGACATTACCTTCTTTTACCATTGGGGGGTCTCTCAATTTTCTGACAGCTGATGGCACTGCAGGGTGTTGTGTCTTAACGGACGGATCCTGGTCCTTCCTGTCATTACTGTGCACAGAGCTGCTGCCCACAGCACACCTCCTGTTCAAGATATTTCCTCAAAAATTAAGTGTTATTCTCATGTGATCACCACAAGCATCTGCCGTGAGAAAGCAAAACGCATTATCCCCCTGACCAAACATCACACATCAAAACACACAGAGAAATTTCTACAGTAAATGTAGGTGCAAACACATCAACAAGCTGGTTTTACTTGTGGGTAACTTGGCTGCAATTATCCTTTCCGCTTCTCAGATCTGAAAAATCATAAGGTTTCCTCTCCATCCCTCCAATACACAGTTTGAAGGTGTTGCTTTGCAGCAGGTGTTCTCAACGTTCTGATGACTGAGTGCCAATTTAGGGAGCCAGCATGTGGTTGAGGGCCGCACAGGAAAATCCTTAAACTTATTGTAGCATTTGTGATTTCATTTGTGGTCTCATGATGGCATTTAACGTTTAATTCATTGAGCACCGAATTCACCTGTGTGCCGATCAGGTAAATCACCTTATCTGTTCCCCTGAGGTCCAGCAAAGTAAGAGTTGATCAGTTTTTCCTGAAACTTCCCTTTCTCCTCAACAATTCAAGATTTTTTTTTTTTTTTTTGCTGGTGAAAGTTTTCATGGTGGTTTTCTATCTCACTTGTCATTTCCACATTGTTAAACTAACAAGTCGTCCACCGAAATCGCTAGCTTTGGCTAACAGCATTGGCATTGAAACTGGAACGCATTCCCAGTGACACTTGCGAGGTGCCACTAGTTGCCATGCAATCAGTAGCATTCTACAAGTTGTCATTCCTAATCTGACAGATGATTCTTTGGAGGTCAGAGTTTTATTCAGTAGCCGAGTAGTGTAAATGTGTAAATGTTCAGGATAGAAAGTGAAAGCACTGAGATTGACTGGAGGTGATTAAAATATGATGCATGTCACATTTGAGAGCAGCACAAAATATTTCTAAAGGCTGCCATTGGCCCGCAGGCCGTACTTAGAGAACCCCTGCTTTACAGTAATTGGAAGCACGTTTATTTGGGTCACGTTAAAAAGACAACAAATTTATATAAGTAGGAAAACATAACAAAAATAACCAATAGACTTATCAGTAAACATTTTACAATAAATTATCAAAAAACAACATAAATAGTCCGAAACACGTGGGCTGAAGTAGAGTGAAGTCGTTCATTATACAGTGGATATGTTGTGACTGATGATTTATGACGTATTGTCAAGAGTGGAAGCACCTGTCATCTGTGGTGTGTGTGCATGTTGTGGCACGCTCCTTATCAAGGCATATGACAGGTTGTTTACGAGGTGGCATTTTCGCTATGTGCTTTCATGGTGGCTTCATGCATTTAAGTGAAACTATGGAAACACTTTAGCAAACATGTTTCATATTGCAATGGATGATGTGTCTATCACTAATAGATATCAGTAATTATACATCACTGATGTGTTGTCGCCCAGGCACAGGCTGAAGCTACAGCTTATAAACGCCCACCTTTATAACCATAGATCTTGTTTAATCTCAAAAGGTAACATCAGAAAAAGTAATAAAAAACAAAACAACACAAGCTGAAAAACACAACTCACACATCCTTCACCTCTGCCTTCCGTGTCCCTCATTGATCATCCATTTTCATTTGTTAATTATAGTTTCCTTAAACATTTGTTTACAAGTGTTGTACATGTTTTCAGTTCCCACTGCAGCTATTCCACAAATTCCTTTTGCTGAAGTACATTGCTGTTTTACATTAGTCCTCACTAATTGCTTTTGTGAACATACAAATTCCTCTTAAATCACAGGCACTCTCTCTTTTCAGACAACTTTTGGATGCTTGCAGGTAATAACAGATTTTTTTTTTCTTTGTGCATGACTTGACGTGATTTAAAATGGACCAAATCTTTAGGTTTTAGAGCCTTTTCAGACTAAAGTCCCTCTTGTGGACACAGGTAGACTAACACTGTCCTTCAGGTGACATCTTTCACATAACTCATTTTATAAACTCGTTAAAAAGCTTTAGCGCAGACATTAGCAATTTTGTGATTAATTTGCTTGTGCTTGATAAAAAGTTGAACCTCCCATTTATTACATTAATTTCAAATCTCTTGCTCATAATGAACAATCTCATAATCTTATAATTATAGAGGAAGCTGCCGTCAGGCAAACAGCAATAAGCTCAGGGCAAAATTCAACTTAGATGCAAAGTGACCTCTAATCAGAGAATCAGTTCATCCACCTCAATGTAAATGAATGCAAAACTCTCACGCTGCTGTATGTTCGTTCTCTGTAACAGATTTGTCCTTTCAGTGAACTCTGCCCTCTATCTCCAGCGCCATGCCAATGTTGTCTGTTATATTTCTGAAAACAAGGCGAATCACCTTCTTCTACCTGACAAAGGAATTCATTATCCTTCCCCCCAGAGGACGCAGAAGTGGTCTTCTCAAATGTGTTTGTGGTGTGGCTACGCTCCAGACTGCAGTGATGTGTTAACAAGAGCGAGACAGACGTCCAAACTCATGAATAAACTCTCGATTCATGTCTTCAGTTTCAGCTGAGACACACCGAACCCCCGCCCACCGGAGAGAAATAGCATATAGGAAGGGAAGCAATAAATGCAAGAGCAGCAACATATTCATAGAAAGCAAAAATATCAGCTGAATATCAGCTGTTCAGATTGTTGTTTTCCTCAGGTTTTGTAGGAGTGCTGACATAACCAATAAGCAAGAAGGCTGCTCTTTGACATACTGTTTCCCTCACCTAATTTGCAGGGAGGAGAACCAGTCATCACTCTGGAAACTCCTCTGCTTTAACAGAAACAGATTCTAAAAGTAAAAACTGCACGGGACAGTCAAACTTGTAAATATCACCTCCACTCAAAAACGTGTTTTTCTTATGTTTGTGTTTTCTTACGTGGTCTACAATGCCTGAGCTTAACTATACTGACTTGTATCTGTGCAAAGAAACCTGAAACATCCAATGCAGAGCGATTTGCTCTGTGAGAGTTAGCATAAGGTGACCAGATATCTGAAATGAAAACTGGGAACATTTCCAGTTTGGTCGTCAATATATCATTAAAATATCCGTGTTATTATCTGTCAAATAAAAAAGGGGAAATTTCTGGTTTCATGTATTTTGACCATGTTAGGTCTAACTGTACTGTAAAAGGTGTAGGCCAAATTATACAAGTGGGTCCTAACTAAGTAACATTGTAAACCGGGATTGGGTGCAGCATTCACACCAACCCAAACAAACCATACCAAGGGGGTAAATGCTCCTGGGTTCGGTTCAAATGGACCAAAAAAGGCTGCCCTGAGACTGAGGACTAAAAGATTGCAGACCTCAGTTCTCTGGTTTCTTTTGAAAGAGTCATCAGTCTTCAACCTCAGCGTGCACTGTCTAAATTCTCAGAAATCACATCTTACATGTAACGTCTGTCCTTCAGGGACTGACATGTTGAAAATGATTGATTGTGACAGCAGATAATAACTCATTCATTAGGTTGTTACATTCATATTATCTTTCCATTACGAAGGCGATTGGTGCAGCTGGCAGGCGCCCATATTTGGATTCCCCAGCAGAGATAAGGTGCCAACAGCCTGACATCGTGCCCAACTGACAACGCTCAGGGAGAAATTAGGGTTACAGCACGGCGATTGCCAAAGACAACCAGAACACAGACACACAAAGAGGCCTTTTCTGCTCTCTGAAACACCACAGGAAAAGTGATTTGACATAACATGCAAGGAAAATATCATAAATCTTCTGCTAATGGGCAAACTAATGGGGTGATTTGTGCTTGGCACACGTTTCACACCTGTAATGAACTGTATATCTGCTGGCAAGAGGACAAGCATGACTTGAATCATTTTAGAAGCCTGAGAAGTTCACTTGATCCAGTGGAACTGAAACCTATTTGCACAAATAAAGAAGTTCATAGTCAAACACTGATTTCTGTGATCACCTTTAAGCATTTTCTTTTATTCCACATTCTTTTTTATCGAGATAATTCTGCTTCCTAGTGTCTGATACTGTCTGTAACAGTCAAGCGTTGCACTGGGTGAAGAGGCGTGAGGCCTCCATGATTAATGATAGCTTAGAGTCCCACACATCATCCTCTGTATGCCGGCACGTGCAGCTGCAAGTTAGTGGACTCTGAGCCAACATTTCACTGACTTGGGAAGAGGAGAATGGTGAATTAGGTCAACAGCGATCATTACCCGTTCTTTAAGTCAACAACGCAGGTAGTTTATCTCAATGTTAAGTCGATTCCATTAAGTTAAAGCAACAGTGGCGTCATAGTTAGGCACGGTTCAGGAAAATGCCAGAGTGATAAAAAAAAAAGACGATTTGAATATTATGGGTTGATATTTTGACAACGGTGTTCAAGTCTGGCAAAGCACACACCACATTTGACTAAAATGGTTGGTAAAATGCACTTTGGTGTATTAGTCTGGAGATGGGCTTTGCGTTTGTTATGTTAGGGACTGTAGAAAAATTAGTTGGAGTGGGGACAAGGGTTGAATCATAAAAAAGCAAGACCCTCCCCAGTGTTATTACTGTAACTGACACTCTGCCTGAATAAGAAAAATAAGCACCACCCTCCCACCAATATCTCAAAAATAATTACTGTAATAACTAAAAAAGGCAAAACAGAAAAAAATAGAAATGGTGTACCTCACTGCAGACTTTAAAGATACTTTACTGAACAATGATTTTCACAAAACCCACACATATTTTGTTAACTGTGGAATAACATAATAAGATGTGTGTGTGTGTTCAGATTGAAGAAAAAGTGAGCATTAAAGGGTAATGGGTAATGGTATTTTCTTCCTGGACCCTATTTTACCCTATTTTCCCAGGTTTTTGTGTCTAAGTGACCAATGGGGACAACAGTTTTGCAATTGCTCCAGGATTGAGCGAGACCGCTGCAGCCATCAGTGATTGTTGGAGCAATGAAAAAGATGAACCAAGATGGTTTTGGTGAGTTTTATTTTGTTTCAATTGAGTTTAGATGTGGATACCAATGCTGCTGAGAAAATTACAGCTTCTGCAAAGGGAGTCTGGTTAGTTAGGAGACAGTAATAAATCAGCTGTTTCTGGTTTGACAAAATGTGTCTTACTCTATAAAGAAAGGTCTATTTCTCTAGTGATCCCTTCCAAAATGTTGTTGGACACTTAGAATAACATTCTGACCTTGTCAAAAAAACAAGCATTTTTATACCCCTTTTCCATACACGTGCTGGTTTGGTTTGACTCAATTTGACCTCACATCAGCCCAGCAGAGCAGGGATCTGCATCTCCATTACAACAGGGCTACTCGCTCAACGCTGTGCCCTCAACTGAAGACAAACAGCTTGAGTTGCGCAACTGTGATACAGTGAACAAACACTGAACTTCCTATAAATTCTTAATAATAAAAGTCCCGTGTCATTCAAAAGCTTTTATTATAAGCAGCAAAACCTGGAAATTTTTGGTTGTCATCAGCAGTACGGCTAAAAGGACCATGACAGTAATATACAGCAGATACCTGAATGTAGAAACAATGACACAGGAGAGAAACTTAACCTCAAACTGAAGAGATGCTTGCTTCTTTTAAATAGACTTTTAAATGTCTTTCTCTTTGCTCTCTTGAGTTGCTTGAGTTGAGCATCACAACACTCGCTTGTTTGAGAGGAGACGGGGGATCTTCACAGCTTGGCAGTCGTGATTGGTAGGACTAAATTTTAAATAAAAATGTTAAACACAGGAATGTAAAAAAAGATATTGTAATTTTAGTAATCAAAGTGGATATTAGAAATGGTAAATTATTGCTATTCTGACGTACGTGCATGTGCACTCACATACTTCATGCCACCCCTGCATACATCAGCGCCTCACTTGGGCCACCCAGTCAAAAAAGTCTGGACACACCCCTGCGCCATGCCAAGGGCAGCGGCAGCCTAGTTGGGCGCCACTGCTCTTTTAAACTTCTGATGCAGAGACAGCGTTGTTCTCCTCTGCATGTGGCAAAGCTCACCTTTATAATTGTATCTAAGTTTTCAATAAATTTGTCAATAAGGAAAGCCTGAAATAACAAAGTTATTAGTTAAGTTAATTCAGTCCATGAATTAGAGGCTAACTGTAGATATGTAATAGTGAAAATCACCTCATAATCAGTGATCATAATGATGATTGGTTAAATCTACTGCAGAAATGAAATGAAGTGTGGCTGAAGCTAAACTAGCAGCTGGATGGAGAGGGTGGAGATGAGTGTAAATGTGCATTAAAAAGTCTCTCTATAACTGATGAAATAAATAAACATTTATATTTTGTTTCTTAGGGTCATTATAAAAAATAAAATCCAAATTCTCCATGTTCAGCTGTAAGATCCACAGTGTTGGCTGCTGCTAAATGATTTTATCAATTAGTAGTGGAAAGACCAGGACCACGCTCTTGAATCCTGCGCTCTGATTGGTCCAAACGCTGAACTCGTAATGTTCAGCGCTCCCATATAAACCCGTGCAGACTTGACATCGCTTCTATCTGTCATGCAAGTCAAAAGGATAGTGAGGAGTCCGATGTAAAGCAGTTGCTGGCAGCTCACACTTGTACTAGCCCGATATTTGTTCTGTTTCCGGCGCTGCTGCAGAAGCTTTTTTTTTTGGGGGGGGGAGCGTTTCTTCTTCTTCTTCTTTATGAATTACACACAGAGCAGGAGGCGTCTCTTTACATTTAGTTGTATCATCTGTGTTGAGAGGACGATGCCTTTGAGGACCGGACTTTTTCTCCTGATGGTGCTGAACGCATCTGCAAACGAACTGGATCAAAACGAGTCTTATTCGCCCAGGAGAGCACGCTTTTCTGCCAACAGCCCTTGTAAGTAACACGCTGCTTCCCATCTGCATATCTCAGAGTGCACTGCTTTGCTTTTTTACACCATTTACACAATGCACAGCCCTTACCTTTGCTCATACTACTGTATAAGGAGATTTTTCTCTCATAATTTTCTTTCTTGTTTTTTTTTGGCCTATGCAGCCTTTTCTGTCTAAACGAGCGCGTTGATTCATGGAGAAGGCTGCGGGATTAACGCTGTGGTTTTTGCCGGTGTCCTGCCGGCAACAGATGAGCACGGAGCTTGGTGCTGACACCTGAGAGTGCAGGCTGTGTCATGCTCATAGTCTCTTTTCTCATAGCTTCTTTGCCTGCTGCATAGATCCCCCACAGTTCAGCATTATAGTGGACTTGAGGGGGTAATCAGTGCATAAAACATAAAGCTTCCTGTGCTGCATTCATGTGCAGCCTTCAAGTCAGAAAAGAAGTAGGCTAGAGCTGCAACGATTAATCGATTGATCGTTTGTAAATCAAATATTAAATTGATCGCAAACTATTTTGATAATCGATTAATCAGTTTGAGTAATTTTTTTAAGACAAAAAATTTAAATTCTCTGGTTCCAGCTTCTTATATGTGACTATTTCCAGGTTGCTTTATCCCTTTATGACAGTAAACTGAATACCTTTGGGTTGTGGGCAAAACTTCTCTTATTCCAGCTTCTTAAATGTGAATATTTCCCGGTTGCTTTACCCTGTTATGACAGTTAACTGAATATTTTGGGGTTTTGATCTAATGTGATCTCATTCCTGTTTCTTTAATTGGGAATATTTCATGGTTTCTTTACCCCTTTATGACGGTAAACTGAATATCTTAGGGTTTTTGAGCGAAAATGATCTGATTCAGCTTGTTAAATGTGAATATTTACTGATTTTTAATCCCTTTATGACAGTAAACTGAATACCTTTGGGTTGTGAGCAAAAATGGTCTGATTCCAGCTTCTTAAATGTGAATATTTCCTGTTTTTTGATCCCTTTGTAACAGCATGCCAAATATCTTTGGGTTGTGAGCAAAAACTCTTTGATTCCAGCTTCTTAAATGTGAATATTTACTGTTTTTTGATCCCTATATGACAATTAGCCAAATATCTTTGGGTTGTGAGCAAAATTCTACAATTCCAGCTTCTTCAGTCTGAATATTTCCCATTTTTTAAAACTCCTTCATAACGATAAACTGAATATCTTTAGACTGTAACCAAAACACATTATCTTGGGTTTTGGGAACCAGTTATCAACATTTTTACAATTTTCTGATATTTTAGAGACCAAACAACTAATCAGTTTGTCAAGAAAATAATCAACTGAAAATAATTGTTAGTTGCAGCTCTTAAGTAGGCTACGCCAATGTATTTTCTTCAGTATGCCTCAGTAAAAGCTGTTTGTCAATGGGGCTGTGCCTTTTGGACAAACAAATGCAAACATATTAGCTGACATTTCATATCTATCCAAGAAAAGACAGGCCTGAGCCAAAATCCCTGAAATGACACTGCAAAACATAAAATCAGCATGTGGACTTTTCCTTTTTGACACAAAGGTAACAGCCCAGTGACAAAGAGGCAGTGGGTAACACAGGGATGCTGCAGGAATTGCTTCATCATCATAAGATTTGCAGCTCACTCTCTGTATTTTGGGAACAATCTCTGGTCCCTGATGGCAGGCAGACTTTATCTGACTGTGCAGGTCACCATGGGGCCCCAGATTCGAAGTCTGTGCCAAGTAGGCTTAGGCTCCGCGGTGACATTTCTTAATGGTTATTACAAAGGATTTGAGTCAGGGCTGCTTGCCATCGCAGTGGATTCTTGGATGAAGAAGAAGGGAAGCCAACTATCTGGACACACTGATTTACAGATTATGTTTTATAGCTCCAGTCGTGGTGTAACATTTCATGTCGGTTGCATGGACTTAGAGCTGCGAAGGTCAGTTTTTGGAAAATGGACTGAAGGATGTTGGAGGGTAGCTGTTTCATGGGTTTTACAAAGATGCCGATCAGGGTTATTCAGCGGTTAATCAGCCTAATAACTAGGGTAGACTGGGGACAGTTGCACCAGAGGACGGTTGCAAAAAAAAGTCTTATTTCTCCAATTAGCAACATGCTAGAGTGATGATATGCATATTGCACATGCTCAGGTAGACCTTTGCTTCACCAGGAAGATAGAAGACTCATTCAACATCTGCTGCTGCATTTATTAAAAAAACTGTTTCAGAGGTATGACAGTAATTTTTTGACAGATGCTATTTGCACCTGGATTGGAAAAGCCAACATGTCTATTTGCACCCCAGGCAGAATAGCCAATGTGGCTATTTACACCTAGGACTATAAAGTCCAGCATGGCAGAGACAAGCACCCAGGTGTCCGTAGTCAACAGGGCTTTTTGCACATGGGATGTAAATTGCCGATATGGCTATTTACACAGAGACAAACCTTGATCTTTCCCTAAATTTAAGTTTTGTTTTTTTTCATAACTTAACCAAATAGTTTTGTTGCCTAAACCTAACCAAGCTGTGACTGAAAACTGAAAATAATAATGAACAGTTAGATGCTATTTGCACCGTGTTTTAATAGTTCTGGTGCCTATTTGCACCTGGGGTGTAAATTGCCAATGTTGCTATTTACACCCACATGGCAGAGACAAACCATGATCTTTCCCTAAACCTAACCAAGTAGTTTTATTGCCTAAACCTAACCAAACTGTAACTAACATGTCCCACTGACATGTAACTTCACACTACTGTCTAATAATGGTTGTCCAGGGTGGAACTGGTACCCCGCCCTCCTGTGCTTAACCCATTCAGCCACCATAGCCTCTTATTAACAGTGAATTTGTTGCTCTATGTGGGTATAACAAGGGGGTCATGTGTGAATAGCCAAATTGCTGCCATGTTTTTTTTTACAGAGGCACAAGTAGACACTCCTTTGTTTGATGTTTTTTTTCATGAGCTGTATTTTTTCGTCAAACTGTACTGACATTTTGTATGAAATCATCAAAACTTAGTTTAAATAATAGTTTTATTGACTTCTAATTGACATGTTCAGCATTTGTCAAGATCAGTTTGTCCAATTAACACATGATGTTCTGCCATGGCTGATAGGTTTGGGACAGTTGCAACACAGTGTCCCCAAGCTAATCAGCCATATCAAAACAGACCACACAACATTATTTTTTCAACATAAACTAGTCATCGTTGCAGTTTTGTACAATAAATGCACGTTTACACATAAAAGTCTGTTGCAATTCACATTGGTCAATTCTTCCTGTCTCACACTGAAACAGAGAGATCGAATGAGGTCTTAATCTCAAAATAGGCCTGTGTTCTACATATAAACAAACAAAACTCACGAACTGTTATTAAATAAGTGTTACAAAATATTTTCACAATATTATACTTGATTAGAGAAGCAATAGTTAAGGTAGAATCAGTAGGATTTGTCCGAGCTGCTCATAAACGCACCAGAAAGATACCAGGATGTCAAGCCTATCATTTTGGGTTGATGAAGCATCCTGAGCACAGCAAAATAATGAGAAAATAAGGAAATACATGTAGATGGCAGGATCTTCTTTGCAGATACAGCCACCACCACACACTTCTAGGTGGCCATAAGGTGTGATTGAAAGGGATTATGTTTATACGAGTCTGTGCACTTTCTTTTAGTAAAAAATTGGAATTTATTCCTTTAATTAGTGAAATATAACATATTTTTAACATGCAACCACCCCCTCAAGATGCAACTGACCCCAACCCTAGGGACAGTTGCAACATGATCAGGGGACGGTTGTGACAGTTGTAAAGTGACTTTTCACTCAAATAAAAACTGAATGATATGTCATATGTAATCATATTCAATTGGTGAGGGCAATTAGCAGACGGATTTAATTTTAATATATGAAGATTTGGTTGCTCTTGCCCAAATAGTCTCTGAGAAACTGAGAGAAATGCAGAAAGTGTTGCAACTGTCCCCGGTCTCCCCTATCCCAGCCATGTGACCCTCCTGAAATGAATACGGCAGCATTTTCTGAACGTGTCTTTCATTATGTAGATGTTCATGGGATCAGTTCTGGATATTTAACTGGACTGTGACATGTGCTTAGTTAACTGATAAGAATATTAAAGAAGTGGTTTGGAGGCAGAGTCCTCAAATTCAGCTTGACAATTACAGCTTGTGTAAAAATTGAAGACAGAGTCTTGTGGCAGCGTGTTTGTATGCGCGCGTGTGTGTGTGTGTGCCAGCGGTACAAGTGTATGTTTGTGTGTTTCGACAGGCATGCCAACAATTTTCAGGAAACTCTTTGGTATTTCTGGTGCTGTTCATCCAAGCTCTGCTGAAAAGAACCAAACAGTGGAATATAGGTCCCTGCCAAGAGAAAAGTGCAGTGGTGCCAAATAGTGTCTGAGACTCTCCGAGTTGTAAGGTGTCCAATCTCCAGTCAAGTCACTATTTGCCCCGAGTGACTGTATGTCTTTTGTGAATCACCAAAGTATGAAAATTCTCTTTTGTTCACCACATTTTTGAGCTGAAACCCTTGGCAACCCTTGTGTAATGAGCTCAGTGAGTGTGCAGTGATTCCCAGTGAACCCACTGTTGGCTCCCCTGCTGATGGTCCATTCTCTGTGCCCACAGCAGATGTGGCACGCTGTCTCAACAGTGCCCTCCAAGTTGGCTGCGGAGCCTTCGCCTGCCTGGAAAACTCAACTTGTGACACAGATGGCATGCATGACATCTGCAAGTCCTTCCTATACAGTGCTGCTAAATTTGACACTCAGGTATACACTTTAATTCATTTCACAAAGACATAAACATACAGTTTGCCATTCTCTTTGTCTCTACGTGAACATGAGCTGTAGGATTATATGGGTGTAACTGTCAGGGCAAGAATGTGTGAAGCACTGCTTGTTTTTTCACAGGGTAAAGCATTTGTGAAGGAGAGCCTTAAGTGCATTGCCAATGGCATCACCTCGAAGGCATTCCCCACCATCCGCCGCTGCTCCACCTTCCAAAGAATG
The DNA here is from genome assembly GCA_034769285.1 of Lutjanus argentimaculatus. Lineage (NCBI taxonomy): Eukaryota > Metazoa > Chordata > Actinopteri > Lutjaniformes > Lutjanidae > Lutjanus > Lutjanus argentimaculatus. The sequence continues at coordinate 17,767,862 of JAWZSL010000017.1, forward strand.
ATATCTGAAGTCCAAGAGGAGTGTTACAGCAAGCTGGATATCTGCACTGTGGCCCGATCGAATCCAGATGCTATTGGCGAAGTGGCACAGCTACCAAGTCACTTTCCCAATAGGTAAGCTCTTCCTTTACTGTATATACACATTTCATCAAGGTTATAATCTGCTGACAGTAGCACGCATTGTACATGGTTTGCTGAGTGGCATTCTAAAAAAAAAATAATGATGTTCAACAGGCCACAAAGTAGATTTTAAAACACAAACTTATTTCTCCAGTAAAAGAAGATTAGATAGAATATCTGAGATGGTCACATGACTTTAGACTCAACTGACAAAATCAAAAAAATATTTGCAACTCAGCTTGGACTTTATAGGAAAAATCTGAAATATGTTTACTGTAATAAATCATAAAATTACCATGATATGTCATCAGATATACTACTATACTGTATACTACTCCGACAAGCAGCAAGAGTTAAAATAATGCTGAATGTTCGCAGATTGTGTGAAAGGAGCAAATCTTGATAACAGTTTAACTGAGCAAAATGTCACTGGAGTCTGGCTGGCAGAAGGCAGGCAGTCACTGAACTGCAGCACCAGATTGTGTATTTTTGGATCAGTTTTCAGGATAACAGGCTTAACTTTACATTGACAGACAACTGACGGTTATAAACAGCTTATCAACTTACACTGTAGGACTTGTCCTCACTTGTTACTGTCAGTTTACAGTGTTGCGCTCATCTTGTGCTCCTGCAGCTTCCCCGAGTCTGGGGAAGATTCAACCATAGATTGTAAACTAAATAGGGATTCAACCTATTTAATATACAGTCTATGGCTACAACTCAGTGACTTGTGACGTTTCTTGGACTTGAACCTTGAAAGTCATTCTCAGCAAGCCGACACTAATAATATGTTATAAGTTCTGTTGCAAGGGGTCTCTCTCACTATAACAAAAGATGTAGTTTGATGATGATGAGAAGTAGCATTGGCTTATGGGAGTTGTTATCTTCACTGTTAAACAACCACAATAGCTGATGAAAATCTGACATGACTCAGGCAGAAATCATGCACCCCACTTTCTCCATGTGTGGACTTTCTCCCTCTTTATACTCTGTCAGCAACCCTGAGCGTCTGATAAAGCTGTGGGTGAATTTTTAGGCCAGAACAGGTACCATACGCATCTTTATGAGTTGCCAAAGGTGGTCACTTTTAGTTGGTATCTGATGAACTGGGAGTAAGAACAGGCTGGGTTATCAACAAAGAACGAATCACAGTGTGCAACGTGCAGGTTGAAAATTACAGACGGAACAGCTTCCAGCTTTGTTCAGTATTTGAATTTGCACAAAGAGCGGTGAGTCGAGGCTCTGTTGTTAAGATGGCATTACGTTTAATGACGAGGGCATTATTCAAAGTTTAGATCTTGGGGCTTGACTCAGGACTAGCTTGTCTTGACATGGGACTTGAGTGCAAAGACTTGTGACTTGTGCAAAACAATGACTTCAGTCCTCTGGTAAATATAGCTGCTGGTCATTTGGAGTGAAGGAGAGCCCTAGACACATGTTTTAATTATCCTAATTACAAATATACATGCCTGACTTGTTTCAAATACCCCTTTGACTCTGATTTATGCAGCATCGCAGATGGCTCAACTTGTATTGATTTCAATGTTTTGGTTAGTGTCTGCTTCATACATTCTTTGTACAATGGAAGAAAATGAGACAGGAATATCAAGTTTGCATGTTTTCGTTCCTATTGTTGTTGTAATACATGTAGGATTGCAGTTTGGGAGTGGATACAAAAGGACTAGGAGGGTGGAGAACAAGGCTTTGTAACTGTGACTGGAGAAGAGGGGGTCACTCCCATAAGAGTGACATCAAACTACAGAGCACGTGTGCAAATACATAGAAGTACCTGTGAAGATTATAACTGCCATATATTGAGGCAGTGCTGTACATTTTTGTCCTTCTAAGAACTTTGAGCTCTTAAAGGTCCAGTGTGTAAGATTTATGGAGCTCTATTGGCAAAATATGACAGAAGTAGAAGTGTCTTTTCTTTCGGGTGTAATCACCTGAAAATAAGAGTCGCTACCTTAGTACAGAGGTCAGCAACAGTTGCTATCAAAAGAGACACTTTTGGCCAAAAAAGAATAAAGTCTGTCTGGTGCCACAACTATTAGATTCTTTATATTCTCAGAGACTCAAGACTAGCCACCAGCAAAATTTCGAGGAAAAAGGCACTGAGTGTGTAGGCATTTTAGTTGCATTTTAGTTGCTGAAAAACATTTTAATATATAAATATATTTTTATTTGATGTATAGGCTACACATTTTTTACAGTTAGATTACAACTTTAGGCCAACAAAAATGATGAATGAAAATTACTGATCCCCACATTAGAGTGATGCCGCCATGTTGCACCCTTACGTTTCCACAGTAGCTCAGACAAACCAAGCAATGGCTCTAGACCTTTAACGTTTTGCAAGTTTCACAGTCAACACAAGTTCTCCTACATGCTTGGAAGGGAAGGGTGAGACGAGGGGTAATCTGCAATCTGCAAGCTCACAGCTAGATGCTGCTAAATCCTATTGGTCCACATTGGTCACATTCACTGCCCCTAGAGGACACAGTAATCTACCAGCATCTCAGACCAAAACAAATGCATTCTTTATTTACTCAATGAAGTTGGAAAAAAGCCATCTGAACACAAACTGTCACAAAATTCAGATGAAACTATGAAACTAGGCATAGATGACTAAATATTGATCAAGTTTATGTTATTACATTGCTTATTTCTCACTTAAAATGTTTTCTGATACATTTTAGTGTACTGTTGTTATGCAAGATCTATTGTGACCAGTTGATTGCCATTTTGGCTCTTGGTTTCCATTAGACCTCCTGAAACTATCTTGATTAAAGATAGTCACTGCATTGCCAATTTCACACCAAAAATGTTTTCAGAAACATATTTTAGCGCACTGTTAAATTTAAATGAGATATATAGCGACCAGCCAGCCGCCATTTTGACTCTGATTTCCAGTGGAGACTCCGAAAGTGAGATCAAACTGTCAGCCAGGCAGTGTTGATCAAAGATAGTTCAAGATTCTGTCACTGCATCACCAATTTCTTGCCTAAAATGTTCAGAATGCACAATTGTGCACACGCAGCCCTCCGGATAAACAGAGAAGCTTCGATAACAACTGCGGATTGTTGTATATTGGATCTTTAAAAGGGGGCACATTATTGAAAAGTGTTAAAGGCTACAAAAGTAATGTATTGTGGCCATGCTATACACGTTTTGCCATTTTTTAGTTCTAAATAAAGACTTTCTGTGATGCTTTATGTTTTGTTTTCCCAGGTTTTATGGTAAGCTGCTACAGAGCCTGATGGACTGTGATGAGGACACGGTGGACCGCGTTAGGACCAGCATGGTGTCGCGGCTGGGCCCAGAGATGACCATGCTTATTCAGCTGCTGCAGAACAAGCCCTGCCCATCCACTGCTGTGGCTGCAGCTGCCGCCATCCCAACTGGAGTGGAGGGCCGTGGGAGCTGGCGCTGGTCCATGGGTCCCCATATGTACAAGATCCAGCCTAATCTGCGAAACAGAGACTCTGCCAGTCATTTTGGCAAAAAGCGCTCAGCCAGTGACAGCTCCTAACTTCCACTCAGATTCAGAAACTCCACACACTCCTCAAAAACATCATGAAAGCTCCTCTATTCCCTAGGGGTGATAAAACACATTCCTCCGCTAGACTGGAAGTTACAGAAATACGCACCTCTAGGGAATGCCGGAACGCCCATAGAGTCGATATCAGAGTTTGATTGTTGTTATATTGTATATCCTACACTTTAGGCTTGAGAGAACCTCCCCCTTCCATCGACTGTTTCCAAACGTGTCCGCTCACAGTTAAGTGTTGAACATGTGGCTGTTGCATCTGTGCAACATGGTCCTGCTCACTCCTCTTCACCTCCTCCGACTGAGACGAATCCTTAAGATGTCTTTCGATGCCAAGCAAAAAAGAGAAAAGAGAAAAAAAGAAACAGCCATAGGTTTTCACGCCTCTAGAGCACAAGTTCGTACTTTAAAAGACAAAATCTCATAGTACAGACATTTGGGTAACACGTTAATATAAAGATGCTTGTATAAGTGTTAGTTAATAGATAATAAGGCCAATATGAGATGCTTATTAACATTATTATGTGTTAGTAAGACAATAGCCCTTTTTCAATATGTTCTTCTTTGTACTCTGTACTGTTCCAATTCAAAAGTCCGCATCTCGCCAAGTACAGTCAAATACCCGGATGTGTTCTTGCGCGCCCGTTTTATCGAGGATGCATCGAATGGTAACTTGTGTGGACTTAGGGCAGCCGCGTATCCCAGAATGCATTTCGTAGCAACAACGGCGGAGGAGAAGATCCACAACTGTAAGTCACAAGTGTTGAAATACTACTGTTTTAGTATCATGAAATGTAGTTTTAAGATTATTTTATGCGAGAAAGTAGATGTTAAAACTTAAAATCTGTGGCAATTCATCAAATAGCGTGTAGTTTAAAATTTGCTCCGAAGTTTTCGGAGATGGGTCGTCCTGCTAATGGGGTAGTCGTCATAGGACGTCCTGACGGGTAAGCGAAGAGAGCTGAGATGGTGATGTCATCAAGTACGCTACCTCCCAATTGCAGAATGACCGTCCTGCATCCTCCCATCCTCGAGAGACTGTACTCCCAGGTCGAACTTGCTAAGTCCGAACTGGCAAGTACGTAACTCCGAACTTGGCGAACTTGGTATTGAGAAAGGGCTAATATGTGTTAATAATAGCAGAATAAATATGTTCAGTGTTAGATTATACAACATTTATAAGCACTTTTAAGAAACTTGTAAGAAACTTGTTAACAGTTTATAGTCCGCTTAAGAATTTAATAAAACCTTACGAGTTTCTTATAGCTTACAAATGCATTTATCAAATTTAACCCACCTATCATGTCATTGTTAAACCTTTACATAGCTTTTGTGGCTGCTTTATTAAGATTTGTACAAACTTCATTGTGCATTTATTAGCAGTTCTTAGCAGAAGAAAAGAAAAAAAAACTAAAAATAGTAATAATTTAAAAAAAAATCATGGGTATCTGTTCACAAGTGCAGCAACAAGGTTTAAAATGACATAATACTTAAGTTAGTTGACCTAAATAAATGTGTTTGCTATTATAATCAATTATAAGAAACTTTTAGGCTTTTATTATCATTCTCAAGAAGTCAATAAACTATATACTATAAGTTTTCCGTAAGTCTGCTTATAAATGTCTTATAATCTAATAATAATAATAAACTTATTTGTATGGCACTTATATGGAAATGCAGTACAAAGTGCTTTACAACAAAGAAATTGCATGCAACAAGTGCTTCACCTTAAAAAGACATAGACTGAACATAAAAACAGGAAATCTTCACACTGATACACAGTGACACATTCAGCCCACTTGATTATACTAATGAAAACAAGATAAAAAAAAAAAAAAAGGATAAAAATTATAGCATAAGATGGACATCTATTGAGATAATAATAATAAAGTTAAAGTTAAAAATAGAGTATACAGAATGCATAAAATCAAGGAAAATACAACATTTTAAAAGAAGTGCAGCTGTGTGAATATGTGAAGCAAAATGCAAAGCAGAATCTCAGGCTTGTATAAAGAAAGTCATAGCTAATTATAATCTTAAATGAAGGGATAAGTTTTTAGCTTTCTTTTCTAACAATTTATTAAGCTATCATTAACACTTATCTAATCTTATCTAGTCTATAAAAGGCTTTATTATGTATTAACTAACATTTATTGCGAGCATCTTAATATAAAGTGTTACCTACATTTGTTCATGAATAGAAATCAGTAGTTCGATAATTATTAGTTAACTGATGGAAATGGAAAATTACTGGTAGTCAAATTGTGAGCATGAGATGTGGAAGTTTCATCTATTTTCTGACACTACCATAACAGTTAAATGTACTGTATACCAAGTTATCTGAGACAGCCATAGCTCTAAAAGAGAGTGCTCATACGGAGAGAGGCTTCATGATAACCTTTGAGAGGTTACCTTAAACTGACCAAAAAAAAAAAACAAAAAAAACCTACAAACTGCCCTGAATGCTATTCATGAAATACCAAAATAGTGTATAGCTATAGCACTTAGTTTTGTTTATTTTTCTGGTGGCAGATGTAGCCATGGTCATTTGTTTCAAAATCATCATCCTTGCACATAAGGATTGTCCAGGTCATGGCCAAGTCTAACTATCAGAAAAAAAAAAAAAAAAAGAAGAAGTCCATTTTGCATATCTTGTATCCAGACACTTGTAATGCATATGACTGTTGAGCTCTGCAGTGTATGTGGGACCATGTTTAGTGGAATCTGTATCCATGTTCTTATTAAGTGAGCGTGAAGCGGCGGTGTATGTGCAGTAGCTGATTAGCGCGTTCACCGATGAGACTGAGAGCAGCCATCTTGTTGGACTGATGATCATCATTCTCTGAGGTGAATAACGTGACATACACGCTGGCTTCCAGTGTCGAGATTGAGAGTGACTATTTAAAAAAAAAAAAAAGCCTTGTTGGAATGATATTTATTTTCCTACTATATTATTTAATGTTTTTTTTTATTTTAATGCATTATTGTAGTTTTAATTAGTTTACAGATTTAACAAGCAGTTCAGTCATGGCTCCTATTTGAACATGAGCTCTATGCCAAAAAAAAAAAAAAGAAGAAAAAAAGAAAGTGAGCTGACACTCTATAGTGACTGAATGGGACCCATGTCATGACTCTGTGCTGGCCATAGGGGAACAAGGTTGGTCATTCAGGTCAGGTGATCTACTTTATGGGTGTTACAAGGGACCACAACAAAACAATAGCTTCATTTTGACACATGTTCTGGTTTAAAGACAAAAAAAAAGAAAAAAAAAAAAAGGTTGTTATTGCAGCTGCTAGTGCAGGGGTTCGTGCACATTATTGGACATTGAGCAGGTTTAATCACAGTAAAACAAACACCAGCATCAACTACATTCATAGGGAAGTTTTAAGATGGTTCTGCCCCAGTTTGCTGGGCTTACTTCACACAGGCTGAAATACATTTTCCTTAAGAAGGCTACATATAGATAAGTTCTAATCGTAGCTGATAATCTTCATCCCTTGCTTTTCTTTCCTGTTATTTATTTTTTATGTATTTTTTTGTTGGTACTGATATTAAACAGTAGAGAAACAGATAAGAAAGGTGCAAAAGAAAGTGGCATGCAGACATACATGCTGTAGCCTAGTATCTGCATCCACTTTAGTTCTCGGTCAAAGTCTTTCCTTAAAATTTTTTCATGACATGAAATGATTATTTAGTTAAATAAGCAACAATTAAAGTTAACATTTAGAAAAAATATATTGTTAGTTATTATTTTACCATCCAAAATCTCAAATATTCTGCTCAGGACTGTGTGGGTGTGGTTTGATAAGATTTAATTGACAGTGACACCGTAAGCAAAAAGCCCTTCAGCTGTCACCAGATTTTGATTCAAATCGTTGACAAATCCTGATTGATAGTCTTGTGACGTTAGCAAACGATTCGGAACTGAATCACTTCTTGAAACGATCTTTTCATTTCTGAGTCAGTTGTGAGCGAACGTGCAGGGGATATAGTCACACACTGAGCGAGTGATTCAAGGTATTTGTTCGCAAGAGGAACGGGGGTGCGTTCAAGCAAATATCAGCAAATACACAGCTGATTCCGGTTGACAACACTTAGCTACAGTGATTCAACAACATCAGTCTTGGACTGAGACCGTTTCAGATGCTTTCACTGCATTTTTGAGTGGCATATGTTCAGTGAGTCATTCACATCATGTACACAGCGAACGTGAGCCCCGAGTGATAGAAAGTCACTTAGTCACTTAAAGGTTCAGTGTGTAAGACTTAACTGGGATTTATTGGCAGATTATGGCAGAAATGGTTTGATATTCATAAGTATGTTTTCATTAGTGTATAATCTTCTGAAATTAACAATAGTTGTGTTTTCTTTATGTCAGAATGAGCTGTTTTTATTTACACTTCCACAGAGGCTGCCATGTTGCACTGCCAGTAGCCCAGAATGAACAAACCAAACACTGGCTCTAGAACAACCTTTCACATTTTTGCATGAGTTCTGCAGCCACTTCTCTTAAGCACTTGCAAGGGGAGAGTGAGACAAGGTGTTTGCAATCTGCAAGCTCACAGCTAGAGGTCACCAAATCCTACACACTGGTCCTTTAAGTCCCTGTTCCTCACATGTCTTGAAGTCTCAAAGTAGTACCAAATACTTACTGAATGACTGTTCTCACTTCACTGAAGCTGAGCTGAACTTTCGGCCGTGTTTCGGTTCAGTGAGTGGGGCTATGCAGTCGGAGCTCCGGTCAAGAACTGAACAATTCAGTGAACAAATCTTTTTTAATGAACTGATTCTAATGAGTCAGTACACTGAAAAGAGCGGCTTTGCCCATCACTGACTGCTGCACAGATGTACGTGACATCATCCTTTTTGACCCAAGTTCAGCCCTTATCAAACGCTAAGATGAACACAGACCCAAACAGCACAGTCAGAAATCTCTCATGTGAAACAACCAAAACTGTAAAAACTTGGCAGAAAGTAGTCTGTCCGTGCTGGATCACATCACTCATAGTTTGAAGCAGATTGAGAAAATATGTTTTCAGGTTCTTTAAGAGAGAAATGTGTTTCTAGGATGGCAGTGTGCCGACCTAGGAGGCACCCGTAGATTATAGAGACCAAACAGTATCTGTCTTTGTTATGACAAAGAAAACAAGGGGGAAAACTCCACAGAACCCAGTCCAGAAGTTTCATACACTTGGCAAAGAGAGTGTACTACAAACAAGCAGCACAAGTCAAAGTGAGAAAGCTGTAAATGTGCTGTTACTTTGCTGTTTGTCGGCACATTGAGAGAATTCAGTGAAGTGTAGGTAAGAAGCTCATGTTAGTTTGTGTACGTTAAGGGACACTGTCTACTGAGTCCCAGTAGACTAAAGCTGCAGTAGCAAATATTATTTCATTAAAATTTTGTTTGAAATTACTCATTTTGACCATTGCATGTCATTAATGATATTTAATTGAAGGGTTTCTTCAAAACTTTGTACAAGCAAGGGCCAGTCGGGCTCTACTTGTCTTGGTGTCTTTCTTACCGCTTAGTCAGACATAAATTAGCCGAAAAAAAAAAGGCATGAATATGCTAGTTATTTTCAATGTTGACAACCTTCAATCCCAGAAAAATACACAAGCATGTTGCGCCATCTGGTGGGAGGGGTTTAGCGGAGCGATATGAGGCAGGAGAGAGAAAACGCAGCGGAAGGTTTTGCATCGTGTTTGTACTAATTGCCAACTGCAGCTTTCAGATCTCTTTCAAAAACGACATAAAATCTGAGGATTTTTGCAAATTAAGACTGCATGTTTCATGGCCTTCGGAGATCGAGACAATCATTCAGAATCAGTAGATTAGTGCAGAGCCACAGAGGCGTCTTCATGCTGGTGTTTGTTTTATCTGTACCTGGGAATTAGTTGGTGGTTTGCCATTAACTCCAATGAGATAATCAATGGCTTGAGTTAGCTTCTGTTTGGGAGGAAATTGCAAATGTTCGTGCACGTTCAAAATGCAATATAGATTAACTCGGAGCCAGGGCTGGGTTCAATTTGATTCAGAAAATAACCTTTCTTGCAAATTGGTCATCTTAAAAATTGTTTTTAACAGAATTATTGAGCAAAAAGGTTCTGCCTACCTGATTTTCATTGGCCGTTACAGTTTCTGCTTTGATTTCGAGGAAGAAATTGAACCCAGTCCTGTTTGAAAATAAGGGAATTTATATATTGTCCTGTTTTGATGGGAGTGAAGCACAACAGACCAGGAAAAAACAGATGTCAGTGTCAATTTAACAGCTATGTTAAGAATTCCAAACTATGCAATAATCTCACATACAAAGGATTCACAGCAACACAGAAATTGACCTTTATTTCATTCAGTGCCAGCTGATGCTGTGTGAATAAAGCAGCAGCATGTATGCTCTCATACTGCACTCACTCACAGTGTGAAGGCATTGCTCCTCTGTATCGCTTTCTGTTTCTGTGGTTTTTGTAAACTGGTGTTTTTTTTTTGTTCTTGTTGTGAATATGATCATTTTTTTTCTTTTTTTGTGTCATTTGGTGCGAACGGACAGCAGTTCTGAAGGAATCACTTGGGAAGTTAAGAGCTATAGTCACACTGTAATATATCCTCTAGCTTACTATTTTATGTTAAATATGCACTTTGCATCTTAACCACTATAAAGGGCATTGAAACATTCAGCACATGTGCAATTGAGACATGTTTTATTTACCCAGTGAATGGAAATCAGTTTGAATACTTTGCATCCTGAAGGGTCAGGGCTTCTTCATGTACTATTGATACATATGTCTGTATCTCTGTTGTCCATGGGTAAATCCAAAACCCAACAGCTGCTGCTAAACTGTTACTTCCCTGTATGATGCTGTCCAGATGCCCCTCCACTGTGGCCGCTCTGACCTGTCAACACACAGTGAGCTCAGCATCACTCCACATTTACATCTAATTCTACATCTTTTAATGTCTATCCATGTCTTCTTCATATTTATTTTCTACGAACATTCCTCGTGTCAAACATATTTGGCAAGGGCAAATTGACTGTTTTCCTCACCAAGTCAAATGTAATGGTAATTTCAGAGAATGTACCTGTATACTGAATGTCTGTTTCGACAAGGACATGCCCAAGTTAGGTGACCCATGAAGGCTGTTTGGAAAAAACAAAAAAACAAAAACAAAAGTGAGACAAGTACTTTTTGTTTTTAAGTAAAGTATAGGGTGCTTAAGGTGGTACTGGAGCATTATTAAATTGACCCATGGTGAGTTTTGTGAAACTGTTTCTCCTGTCAACACTAGAGACTAAAGACTCCTTCACTTCTGGCACTTCATGGTACTCTTTCCTCTCAAGACTTGAAATAGATTGATATAAATGTCGTGCTTAAACAAACTCAAAAAGCTTCAGTGACTAGTAAAAGTTTATTTTGTATTCATATATAAATATATATATATAAGTGACAGTTATTTTACTATCAGATTCAAAAAGTTATCGAGGATTTAAGGAGATTACTGAAGTTCCTGATGCTATGTAACGCATGATTGACCCTTGTGAATCACTTGCACTTTAAAATATACCCATATACATATATACCCATACTGTGTATATGTTTGGGTTTTTCCTCTGTACTGAAAAGTCATGAAAGATACAAATGCATCAATTGTGTGTCTTTTGCTGATCAGAAATAAAATATTTATCATATCTGGCATATGGTATGAAATATGTTGCTTTGCTCTTGTTTCTCTTATTTGGATCCATCATCTCCTGCAGATTTGCGTCAACATCTACCGATTTAAAATGTCCTTTAAAGCAACATTATGGAAGATTTAGTATTTTTTGTGATTTGGTGCTCCCTAGTTTTAGAGTGCAGTTTACTTATACACAGCTGTCGAAATATGGACAGATGTATATGTGCATTTGTTAAATTATTTATAATCACCAACTAGCTGGCTGACAACTTGTGTGGTGCAATAACACAAGGCACAGCTAACATTACTCACTAGTCCAACAGCAAGAGCCCAGCTTGCATCTGTCTTGCTGCGTTTTAGTTCACAAAGCTCTCACCAGCGACTAAAAGCCAGTCCAACATTTACTCTTACTTGGTCATTCTCTTGTTTTCCTTTGTTAGCTCCCTCTGCCAACGCCTTCTTATGTCTCCTCACCTCTGCTATGATAGTCTGACTCACTGTGGGTATAAACCTGCCATGGGTCGCCTGTTTCATGCGGTGACGCAGCATCCGCTATCAGTGTTTTCAAAGTCCCCCGTTGCTATGGGAAACAACAACAAACTCTGAGCTAACAACCTACGCATTCACTGCCCATCAGGAAACTCTGTATATCACCAAAGGTTGAAAGATGACATCAGAGGGAAAGCCAGAAACCATTTTCTCCATAAAATCTGATCCAGTTTCACCTAAATTAGTGACATAATTGGTGGTATGTGGCTGAGTGCCATAAAGCGTTATGCACTTGTCGCAACATGGACACCAAAGTTAAATAGTGCAAGAGCAGGCACACAGAGCGCAAAGTGGGAATGACTGAGACAACATTCACCCTATTACAAGTCAGTGCAGCATCGAAACGTCACTTTAAGCTCTTCAGTTTTGTACATCAGTTGCCCTAAAACATACAGAAAAGAAGAGATTTAATACAGATTTAATGACTTCGATTTATCTTTCAGCAAACCCCAAAATGTTTTGCTTAGTGGATGGAAGGTGATGATAACTGAATTCCTCTACTGGTTAGATAAGCTTAGAATAACACTTATTGTTCTGACTGTATGGTTCACAGCAATGGCAGGAGATACTGATACATCCCCCCCCAAATAGATGTTTTGGAACACGACTATAGGTCTCCTCAAAAACCACAAAACACATCAAGATAGAAGTAGCAAACTGCCATGACCCCCTGATTATTTGTGAAAGTGTCAGTGTTGTGTGACCAAGACTTGGAGTTTGTTTTCTAAAACACTTCTGCTGGATTTTCTGGATTGCTGATTCCCTTCATGCCCGCCCCCCTTCCACCAGACCGCAAGATTTACAATAAATGTGTCACCCATGACACCATGATAATATCCAGGGTGATTAGCATTTCTAATTTCCTCACCAACATGGCAAATGGAAACAGGCTCAGTCCTCGGGTTGCCATCATCAGAAACACAAAGAACTGCATCAACGTCCATTTTAGCTTTAACTCTCATTTACCTCAAACCTGTAATGTAAAGCAGGAAAAGAAAGTTGAAATTATTATAAATAATTATTAAATAATTAATTAAAATAAAGCAATCTAAATGGTAATCCAGACACAGACCTTCCAAATGTGTCTCAAATATTCAGTCGAAACAACTGCAACCCTGATCATCAACTTTTGATCCAAGTTAAACTGGCGCCAGCGACATATGAGTCAGCCCACTAATATGGAATGGATTAAAATGTAAAATATTACAGTGATGATATTATTATGATATATGTCTAGGCTTTGGCCCCGTCACTCCCCACAAAGAAACACCAGGCTTAATACAGCAAGGATTGGGGAGTGACAGTAAAAACGTCCCCTAGGACAAGGGTTCTCAAAGTTTTGATGAGTCAGTGCCAATTTCAGGAGCCAGCATTTGATCGAGGGCTGCACATGAAAACCCATGAACTTGTTGCAGGATTTATGATTGGTCTCATGATGGCAGCTGTTTGCAGTAAAGATCTATTATCTGCTGCAAGGTCTGGCAAAGTCAGAGTGATCCATTTTTCCTAAAACCTCTTTTTTCCCTCAACCATACAATGTTTTTTTTGTTCCGCGGTGGCTGTTCCATCTCACTTCCACATTAAGCTGCCAGGCTTGTCCACCAAAATCACTAATTTTATCCAACAGCACAACAATGATGGGAGAATTTAATTCCTGTGACACTCGCAAGGTGCCTCTATTTGCCAGGCAACCAGCAGGTTTCTACAAGTTGTCCCTCCTAACCAAGCCTGACTTGCCAGAAGAAGACCATGGATGTAAGCCTGCCACTGGCTGCTTATTTCAGGTGGCATCCACTATTTGTGTTTTCAGCGTTCCCGTCGCTACGGGAAACAACATCAACCTCTGAAAGTTAGAACCTGGTCACAAATGCTACGACATAAACAATCCATCAATTGTTACCTTTTCTTCTGCTGGGATGTAGCCACTTCAGTGCCAAGGCTCACCTCTCTACATGCAAATGGTCCATTCAAAACAAGTCCCACACTTTGCAGGATTTGAATTGAGAGTTACAATGAGAATTGTAATTAATTTACAGGAATACAAACCAGCCAGAGCGTTTTTTTCACCCCCTATAGCAGTACTGTAATGTGCCCAGCAGACCTTTCTCCAGCACTATGGAGATAGTCTGGCTATGCAGGACTATTCCTAACCTGACAGACACTTAATCCTGAGCCAAGCAGTGTAATGTTAAATGTAGGCTATTGTAAGTGCACGCAATGCATGCATTGCATGTCCCGTTTGGGAGTATCACCAAATATTTTTGCTATTGCCGTTATCGCTCTGCAGTCTGCACTACAAAAATCCAGCCTGGTCTCACTTCCAGCTCGTCAGATAACAATGAAATGTCACTGCTCCTCGGTATGTCCTTTGTGAAAACAAAATTATATCAATTAGATCAGTTATTAATAGTTGTAAGATACATAACATTATGTTGCATGACTTTCATGTCGCCAGTTGCTTCAGTGACACATAACAAAAGTCACATAACTTTTGTAGTCATGGTAACCCCAAACATCACCTTATCTAACCTAAGCAAACTGCAACCCTTTCATGGTGTTCATCACATGTTAAAATGGCTCTCTGACCATGTCAGATACAGCAGCTAAAGGGGACCTTTTCCTTCACTATCAGATGCCAAAGGATGGTGACGAGTCATCGGTATGTGACGAGTCAAGATGAGAACACTTTGGAGAATGTAGACTCAGGTGTATGTTAGGGTTGAAGTGGGACTTGCAAAGTAAACATTAGCAGCAAGGGAAGCATACATGACTGTCAGGTGAGCAGCATGGTTGCAGAAACGGTGGCAAAAAAAGCACTGACACATGAAACCTGCAATTACTAGGTTTTCGACACTTGGGGCAGCAGAAACAAGTTATAGATACAAAACTGAAATATCATTTAACTTGATATGGCAAACATGTTCGTGTACAGGTGCCCATGACACATCCAACAGATACAGAGTTGTGTTTTCTGGCTGCCTGATGAATATAAATCCAATAGTCCATTTTCCTTTTAGCTCTGTTTTTGGTCTCCACCAACTCTTGAGAAAAATATCTCCCTCTTTAGTTGCAATATGCTCCACTATATTTACAAGCTTGGAGCTAACTTTGCCAGTCTGCTGTTTGGTGCCTGCCAGGTAGTACGCAGTGGGATTTTAGGGCGAGCCAAAACAGTTGCCAGCCTGAAAACCAAAACAATGAGCAGAAAGATGCTGTAACACTCGATAGAACTGAATTTCAGAGTTGGTGATAATTCTGTGTGGGTTCATTGGGTTCATCACTGTGAGCACTGCACATAAGCTCTCAGTTCTGCTCCCTTTTGGTTCCTATATCTGAGAGTTAGAGAATATAGATACAGTATAGTGACTTCCTTTGTCCTGAAGATTTATGATTTTCCACATTGGTGACATTAGAGTGGCTTCTTCGTTTCCCTCCTCAGACTGTCACTTTACTTTAGTGTGACTGAGCCTGTGAGCCACATGTGAATTTTAAATCTATAATTGAGCTTTCCCTAAAGATGTTTTACGCATCAGTTTCTGTACGATGTATTGTGTAGCCTGAAACTAACAGTAAATCAAATTCTTTCCAGTGAACGATAAAGTGGCTGCTCTATTAAACACAAATCATCAGCACACAACATTGCTATGGTTTACCACATCGCTTCAGTATACGTGACAAATCTTGCAGGACCCATGAAGGAAGACGAAGGACATAACAGAGAGCACCTCCTGATGAAAATGAACTTTCTTAAACTTGAGCACAAACGAGCTGAAACTGCAAAGTGCCTGTTTGGTTGGAGAGCCTGAGGAAAAGAGGGGGCAGAACGCAAGAGGCTCCATGGACGCTAATCTCAGTCAGAGGGAGATATAATTTCATGCCTATTTAGAGAAGAGTCCTGAAGGGCTTTCTCATCAGCCGCTCTCCAGTCTCATGGATAGGTGATGCAGCAGCTCTGCACACAGATTCTATCATCTCCTCCTTTAAAGAGACATTTCACTCTCGACTCATCAATGAATTTAGCACAAGCATGATGGACGGAACAAAACGCTTTTGAATCTTTCCATTTTCAGTTTGAAAATCTGTCTCTCGCCGAGGCTTTTTGCCCAGTTACATCAGCAGTTATGTAGTGGGCAACTTTTAAAAGCAATTGGGATGGAATTACTGGCTTTCAACACACAGAAACATCTTGTTGCCAGGAAACATTTGTACAGATTTTTGACCCTGTCTATTCACTTTGTTGCCTGTTGCTTGGACGGCTGCCGAGTGTATCACCACCCTGACAATCACAACCAGAGCAATAATGAATAATGACGAAATTAGAATATAATTATGCAGATGCAATTCATACCATCTGCTTGTGTTTTTTTAATTCGATGTTAATGCCTTTTAATGAAACAGTGCTCCATTTGAGCTATCAGATACAATGTTATGGTACCTTATGCTTCGAAACAATGTTGTATAAACCCTCTGCACATGCATTCCTGTAAAATTCATCTGTCTGCATTGCTCAATGCATGCATTTCTGACAAGCACACAGCAGGGTGCACAGCATTACAGACTGACCCTGTAGTCAATGATCATAAATGACCGTGGAGCTTCTGCCTACAAGCCGGAGGCAAGCAACAAACCCACTGTTGTTTGTCATTGTTTTAACCTCTTGATCAATTCTGAGGGTGGAAAGCAATGTATCCATAGTGCATGCATAGTGTCAGCAATTTGATGGGACAAATGAACAATGCACTGTGGTTAGTGCGGTACGGCGATTGCCTCTCCCCTCTCCCAGTGTGTTTTATATTCATTATGTCCTTCTCTTTCCCATGAAACTTGTGGCATATTCATCAGCAGTGTGACAAATTAGATGTGCAGTGAAATGGAGTATGACTGAGAGCAGTGGAAGATTAGATCCACTCCAATCTTACCCAGCAATCACTATCCCTTCATTTCTGTGGGGAAATACCCAAGGACGGGAAAGAAAATTAGATCAAATTTTACTGAAGAAAGCGCTGGAGTGGCAGGGGAAAGAGATGAAACAGAGCATTTTCCATTCCTGCCAAAGCATCTCTGGATTTGTCTTGGAATCAAATGCAATGCAGTTTTTTGGTTCTGGATATGCTGAATTCGTTAAACTGAACGTTTATTCTGGCTGCACGGTCACACAGAAAATATAGGTAGATAGATAAATAGTGAGTAACAGGTTCACTGCATTTTGTCACCATCCATCTTTTTCCAATTTGCACAATATGCTATTTGTGCACCTAACATCTGCCTTGGCCAATCAAAGTGATGGAGCCAATTGAGCATCATATTCAGTCACCTCACAAGTGCAGCTGAAACGCTCTTGAACGCTCTCAAATGTTGCTTTCTCTTGCAGCACCTGACTATTTTAACAGCTCTCCAACTGAACATTGAACATTAGAAAAAAATAGGCAGGTTTCACCAATATATGCATGGAGTCCACACAATGTTGAGCAGAGATAATTTATGGTTTTCCTTCATACCATTTGTACTTGTACTTACACTATGACCTGGCCTTCCTCTAAGACATGAGGACATGCAGAGACTTACAGTATGACTACACAAGACTGGACCAGAGATTAGAAACTTGCATGTAGAATTGTCTATCTATCTCTCTTTATATGTGGTGTCTACTTTGCTTTGGTGTTAAGCTGAAACTCCCACGGTTAAAAAAAATAATTTGTTGCAAATTTGCAGTCACATCCATGTGTCATATAATTTGTCAACTGAACATAAAGTGTAATTCAGCAGCACTGAATGACACATGATATTCTCTCACTTATTGATCATCAAGTGTGGATAAATTCATCCTATATTGAAGCTCTTGGAAGCAACACAGTATGACAGAGACATCTAGTGGCCGAAACTGGTTACACTGGTTTCTTTCTTCATACAAGACAGCTTCAGCTAAACATCTGTAATTCCATATAAATCCACAAGCACTCAACACTTTAGCCAAAGATTTTATAATGATGCAGCAGTCTGTCGTCAAAATTAAATGGCTGGAAGGAAACTGTGTAATCTTGCATTTACTGCTGCCGAAAGCTCAACCAGAAACTATGTTTATGACAAGATCAGACCAAATCTCACTCATATTGTCTCCAACACATATCTTCATGCAATGATTCTTTCATCAGTATCCTACTGTCTCCAAATTTGGTCCCTCACCACAAAAGGAAATTACTGAACCAGTAGCAAGACTATACAATAGAGCTTATAAGATCCACAGCAATTTTCCCCCTTAGACTCACCACTGTACTGCACTTCACATTCTAACGCCATGACTTTTCAGAACTGCACAAGTAATCATGCTATTACATTTTATTATCAGATCCAAAACAATATCATGTCTCCAACACTCAAAGACACCACATGAGACAGGAAGGCATTACTGGATCAGTCTCCCATGCACTTACCCCAGTACTGGATTATAAAAACAGACTAAAGGTTCAAGATTCAAGAGCACTATAGTCAGATCCCACATTATATTAGAACAATAACCTCTGTCACACGTTTCAAACAGGCATATAAACACTATCTGATAGAAGAATGCACTTTTAACCACAGATCTAACCCACAATATCTGCCCACTTCATTTAAGCCCTCTCCTCTCTGAATGTCCATGTTGCTTTTTGTCTTTTTGTTTGTTTCTTGTTGACTGTCTCTGTTTTGTGATGTGATTTTGTGCAGCAGAACAGGAACCTACTGTAAACCAGTTTTAACTGAGTCAGACTGATTTAATTGTAGCTGATTTTATTATGCTGCTTTAAATCTTTTCCTGTATAATAAAAAAATGAAATGAAAAAAAAAGTATTCTTGGCCCTTTACCCTGCAGTGTTTTCTCAGTGGAAGCGCGAGATGAAAAACGAAAGGAAACCTGCACATATGACAAAATATGAGCACTTTTTGAAAACTTTATTGATAACCTATAAGTAAATATTGATGAGGTCATCTGCTATTACTGAGGTGTTGTGTACAGTGAGTTCGTTCTTAACTGTAGCTACACTCGTAACATTGTTTTGTTTGTCTCGTCCTGCCTGTCTGACCCTGCTCATAAATAGAAGCATACACATAGTAATGATTCTCACTCCGTGTGGTTGAGTCTGGGAGAAGGTGTGGTCCTCTCAGTGACCCAGCTCTACCTCTGTCAGAGGGAACACCTTTGCAATTCCAGGGAGAGGGTGGTATTGTGTATTGTGTTGCACTATATTGTGTCACTTGCGCTGTTTAAAAAAACTATTATGTGAAGAATAAAGAGGTAATTGCCACTATGCTTTGACGCAAATACCTCTGTTTTATGCAAGAAGGGTCAACACCGCTTGTTCTGCAATGAAACTGAAGTTATAAATTGTTGACAAGACACCAGTGACCATGTTTTATAAATCTTTTATCCAGTGATCTTTGTGCTTTTGTTGCTTTGGAAAATCTCAGCGTGAAAAGTAAAAATGCCGGATGGTGAAATACTGCAGCAATGTGAGGGGAACCAGACAGGCTGGTCTGTCTGAACTATTCAATAGACGAGTCCTGCAGGAAGCCCATGACATACTTCTTAATGCTGATCATCGACTACATGCAGAGTTCCAGACTCTTCCCTCAGGCACCTGTTTCAAAGTACCAACAACTAGCAAATACACAAGTAGTCATTTGTTCCAGTATTCATTATCTTAAATAGGTAGGCACTTTCCCATACCAATGTTTGACTGTAATGCACTTTATCCTAGACTGCAAGTTATATCTCTTTGACTATGTCTTTTTAACCATGTGTTTTGTACTTCAGGATGTACCAGCATGCATGGGTTCAGACCTCCCCCAAAAACATTTCAGGCCAGCCAAAACAAGGGGAAACAGTTTGAGTTCTATCACTGCAGGTCCTTAGCCGGGGAAAAAAAACTTCACAGTCCACAAAGGACAGGCCCTCCTCCATTTGTGGGAAAGGAAAAAACAGGCCAACCAGTTTGTTGTCTTCCAAAATCTTTTATACCCTGTCATTAGATTATTGTGTCCAATCAGAGAAGGCCTCTGAAATTAGTGCCACTTTGACCCAGGTGGCTTCAATCTCACCTCATCTGGAGCTAAATGGTACTCAAGTGTACTTTGACAAACATTTTAAACAAATTCACTCTAACAAAGAAACATTACAGCAGAAAAAAAACATTAAGACGTTTTAATGTGGAAGTGCATTCCTTCTTAAAGGGTCAGTGTGTGAGCAGAAAGTCTAAACACAAGTGAACGTCTAACATTACGATTTCACGGCTCATATAAATGTTGATCAGATGAGCAAGTGGAATGTGCACCTTCCTCTCAACATACATATCACTGGCTCAAAGTAATCAAATACTGGGGGTGGAGAAAGTAGAGTCTGTGACCCAAAGTATTGTTTAACACAACAAACACTTAACTTTTGCTGTTATCAGTCCAGTATACACACAGAAAATACAAAGATACCACAAACATCTACAGTAGATGGCACAATATTGAGTCATTTTAACATTTTCATCACTTTCTAGCCATATCACTACCAGAAAGCCCAATGTAGTCTCTAATAAAAAAAATAAAAAATAAGGCAACAATAGTTGAAATAAGATGCTACTGTAACTTGAAACACCAATTTGGCTCTAATTTGGCTGAAACATGCTACAACAAAGACTATGTAACCACATGTGTACACGCCCCAGAGTACACTAAATTAAACCATCTTTCAGGGTTAACTAAAGGGCCTGTGTGTAGGATTAGTAGAGTCTAGTGGTGAAATAGCATGTAGGAGAAACTACAGCGGCCATGAAACTCAGTTTTGGGCTATTGTAGAAATGGTGCGACATGGCAGAAGAGCACCTGTGTTGATCTCGACAAAAACGGCTCATTTTAAGGTGACAAAAAAACTGATTCTTTTTTCTTTTCGGGTGATTATACACTAATGAAAACATACCAATAAATAATATATATTCTATTTCTGCAAACATATATACATTTATAAATGACAAAATGGGAATTTAAATCAGCTTAAGAGCATGAGGAGATGGCACGTGAAAAGGCTGAACTGACATTTCTCTGGTCAGGTTTATCAAGAGCTTGACAGCTAATGCAGGTGACAGTTTACAAGGTTAGCACAGACCTTTTTCATGGCAGCCATTTTGACAAGAAATAGAGTAAACACAGGTGATTCCAATGATACTAATTAAGATCCCTCAAACAGAATCAAGCTGCTGCTATTGTGAATGATAGCTGGAGATGCTCTGCTACAGATACCTATTCTAAACCTAAATCTAATCTTGTCCTTGAGAAATATCCCTAGGTAATTTTACAATTAAAAAATTAAACAAAATTAAATTACAGAATAAACAGAATTTCAATATGAATATACGAGGCCAATCAATCCCCTTTCGATATAGTTATGCTTTCCAAAGTAAGACCAATGGTACACTCCTCTGTTAAAGGTCCTGTGTGTATCTTTTAGCAGTGAAAAGTGGAACAGCTGTCTCTATTTTGATTGCAGTTTGTGCTTACTACGTGGGCTTTTGCTACAAGCTGAGAGAAGTAGAAAACAGGTCACTTCTTATGTTACTTTATGCTGTTTACATTATTACCTTCATTATTAGAAGGTAGGTCAGCTCAATGTACGTGAATTATTAATGTTAAAATACCCTCTGCTCCTAGCAGTCTTTCAAGTGGACAGATTGTTAAACTTTAAAAGCAGGTATTTTATGGTAAGACCCTATTTTTTCACAGTAAAAACTTTTAATACACCATCACTCAGACTATTTTCTGATTCACTCAGTCCACCACCTATAAGCTTGCATCTTTCAGCCTCAGAGTCTCTGTATAAACCACAATACACACCATATACACTGCCTGGCCAAAAAGTCACCACCTGAACTAACTAAGCAAATAGATAAGAGCGTTTCATTGGATAATTACTGCGATGATTAATATGTTTCAGCTGCAACAAGTTATTTAACCCTAACTGATGCAGTGAGTAGCTTCTCATTTCTGGCTGATCAGGAAAAAAAAGGCTTCAGTTTGTTAGAGAGCATAAAATTGGACTCTGGAGCAATGGAAAAAGGTCACGTGGTCTGATAAGTCCAGATTTACCCTGTTCCAGAGTGATGGGGGGATCAGGGTAAGAAGAGAGGTGGATGAAGTGATGCACCCATCATGCCTAGTGCCTACTGTACAAGCCTGTGGGGGCAGTGCTATGATCTGGGGTTGCTTCAGTTGTTCAGGTCAGAGGTCCGAAGATTTTTTCCATCAATGGATATATATGGACATATTCCAAGACGACAATACCTGGATTCATCAAGCTCAAACTGTGAAAGAGCGGTTCAGGGAGCATGAGACATCATTTTCACACATGGATTGGCCACCACAGAGTCCAGACTTTAACCCCATTGAGAATCTCTGGGATGTGCTGGAGAAGACTTTACACATTGGTCCGACTCTCCCATCATCAATACAAGATCGTGGTGAAAAATTCTCAACTCTGGACAGAAAGAAATGTTGTGACATTGTATAAGCTTATCAAAACAATGCCAAGACAAATGCATGCTGTAATCAAAGCTACAGGCGGTCTAACAAAATAGTACAGCGTGTTACCTTTTTTTGGCCAGGCACCGTATCTACTGAAGGAATCTACACTCTTAGTCTCTCCTGAATGGAAATGTCAATGTCACACAACATTTTGACGAGTATCATTAGTTGCATGTTGGCCACAGGAGGGCTGGGTTCAGTTTCACTCAGTGCAACACATTTCTGTCTCCTGTTTCAGCTGCTATCAGCCTCCCATTTTGCTGTATGATGAATTAGGGGTATTTAGTGGTGAACTGTACTTAGCTAGCTTCTTATGTTACAGTGAGTGAACAAATGGTGGAATCAATGGGAAAGGCTTTGATTTTATGGCACGGGAGTCACAGAAACTCATTGCTCCGAGCCTTCAGAGAACACTGCTGTAGTGATTAAGTCATTTACCCATCAAACTGGACACTTGAAACCCCCAAAAGTGTCAAACAATTCACTGATGACTTCAGAGTTTTTCTTTCCCCTTCTGCTTTTGAGGTTCAGGTTTCTGGTTTGTCAGTATAAGGTGTGCTTGTTCTAAAGAATATCACTGTTGAGAACTTAAACATTGCATCAACTGTATGAAGCAGTTTGCATGTATTAATCACTTCAGATTAAAAATAAGACTCTTGGTTTCCTATAAAAACCTGTGGATCGATTCCTATGTAAATGAAGGGTGTTTTTTCAGGGAAAATCCAAAGACAATGATGGTTATGCACGCTCCCGAGTCTTGCCTCTCTTCAGCTTCCTTACAGCACCAACAGTGTGCATTCTGCATTTTAGAAATTGCATTTTAAATAATTTTCAGTCAGTGGTTTTAGATCTGGTCACAGTACCATTTCAGCTGCATCTCTTGGTGGCCGTTTTTATGTCTCATTGGGCTTTCCCTGGCTAAATGAAGGACAACATCAACAGGCATTTGCTTAGATATGGAGCCTGGTAACATCAGCAAACAACTGGCACCCATGACAATACAAACCTAACTTTACTAACCTCATTTATCAGGTAGTGCCAGTACAAGCATCTGCTGCAGGATACTGACTGCAGTTCACTTGATGGCCACTGGTGTCATTAATAACAAGGATTTTCTGAAAGCTGCACACAGTACCTTTCTCAGTTTTAAGGTTCTGTTTAACATTATTTAAGACCAAACTTTCATCCTCCTGAGATGTCAATTTTATATCTCACATCACTAGACTATTTTCTACAGCCCTGAGAGGCAAGTGACAAAAAAAAAATTCTGGTGATGCATTTCCTAAGTCTGATCGAATTGTTTTAGTGTGTTCATGACTTAAGAGCAAGTTACTTTTTTTCATCTATGAAAACAGGTGAATTTTCTTTTTTTATTATTTCTGCAACAAAAGTCTCAAGTGCACCACTACCTCCTGATCTAAATAGGACTAAAAGTGTTGTTTTTTTTTTTCTTCCATGCTCTCTAAACACAGGGTACATATATTGTGTGTCAGCAAATCATATAAGATTAATGTCATGTCTTTCTTTTGACCACTGACCACTTATTTTTTGGAGTGCTTACTGGTAGATGAGCTCACTGAGTCTTCTGCCGTGGTACAAGCATTATGTTGTTTTTGCCATGGAAGGAGCAAGTGTTTTTCTTGTTTCTAGCATCTTGCAAGCAATCATATTGACGATTTCCACCATTGGTCATTTGGATTGGCCAGAGCGGAAGTTCTCACCGTTCTTTCTGCAGGACAAGTGGTGTTCTCTGTTTTTGACATGGCCCCAGCAGCAGCAGCCACTGTAGCAAACTACATACTAACTGTGGTCAGACTGGCCAGCTATTTAGTTTTTCAGTTGCTGTACCAGTTACCTGTTCTTCTATTTTACTCACATGTACCTTCAGTTACTCACTGAAAACAGTCAAGTAGTTATTTTCACAAAAATCCAATATCAGCAACCCCGAATGTTCATGTTCTCTTGATGAAAACATTTTTACTAATCGCATGGTGATCCAAAAGCAAGAGGAACAGCAGGTTCCACTTTTTCTAATGGGGGATAATGTCCTTTATGTCCAACATGAACATAAATACAGTCCTGAATAGTTATCCAAGAATGTTTTGCATTGTAAGACCAACCACTACAGCACATTGTAAACATTAGTGAGTAAGGCCTTATAAGGAAACAACCCCCAGTGGTTCACTTACACTGGAGTTTCAATTCTTTTTGGGAACTGTGTGGATATTATTCTAGCTGTTTTGTTAACTGAAGTGGCACCATTTCCACCCATGCAATTCTCTTCTCCAACCTCAGCAAACTGCCAACAGAAATCCTCCCAGATCTAACTATTGGTAACGAGTCCAAGTTTTCACTTGTTCGTTTCACCTTTTCATCTTGATGAGAAAAAAAAAAAAAAAAAAAAAAAAGATAATAAGAACCCTCTCAAAATAATGAGAGCATGATTTACCATGTCAATCTCTTATTACTCAGATTAGCCTAAATAAAGGACATATCAACCATCTCAATCACTACTCAGAGTTGTTAAGTGGGCTCCATACATCTCCCTGTGTCCGGCACTGGGACAGGCCGTGTCTGTCCTTGTTCCTGACGCGCGTCTCGGCCTCAGTGAAGCATCTCAGGCTGGCGCCGCCGCCTCTCCACTTCCACAACATCAGGGATAAAGTTACTGTTTGTTGTGGCCTGAGAACACTAATAACGCGCCAGGAAAACAATGTTGATGGTAAAGCTGTTCAACATCACCTCAGATCACTCAACCCCCGAGGACCTGCTGCCTGATTGAGAGGCTTTACTGGGCCGACCAGGAGCGTGGTTTGTGGGAGACACTGAATAAATTATAGCCCCTTTAAACAGTTTGATTAATCCGGGAAAGTTTCACTTTTTGTAATAATGCAAAGGCGTTTTTGGACATAAATTATAACTTTTCTTACGGGCAGTATGTCTGGAAATCCTTCAGAAAAATTAACGAAGTCCAAATGATTTGTTAAAAATGAGCATTCGCCTTTATTTTTACATACGCTAATTACTTAAAAATACTCAAAACATTAAACAAATGCCAATTTTCCCAAAACTTTATAACGCCAACAGTTTTGTAGGAAGGCAATACTGCAATTAAAAACGCAACTTGGACGTCGATATGATTTAAAACATGATCTTAAGCAGGTGAATTAATCTTAGAGGACATTTAATCGTTTCTAATTATGCAGGGGCGTTTGTTTCAACACATTTTCAGCACAAACTTTAATTTTTTGACTAGCAGTCATGAAAAAGTGGAGAGGGAATAAAGTCTGAATGACTTGTCAACAATAAACCTTTTTTCAGTAAGCAATACATTTCTTTCGCACAAAAAGGCTATTAAAATGAAACAAATCATACAAAATGTAGGGTTTTTTTTAAAGGTTATAAATATTAAATATTCACTCTCTCAACTACAGTCTTATTTCTTATTACCCATCTTAATTACAGTCCCATAGAGAGATAGGGTGACTACGGTGTGAGGTGTTCCTGTAAGGTGAGAAGAAAAGGAGCTGTGGGTTGGGTGTTGGCCAGTGATCTGCAGATGGCTGACAGATATATCTCCACTTGCTCTTTAGCTGGACCCTTGAATGATTTCAATCTTCCCAGCAGGCCTCACTCATCAGTCTGTGAAGAGAAAGGTCTGGCGGCAGCAGCAGCAGCAGCAGCAGCGCACATACACGGTGCGTAAAAAGGATCAAAATCATCCATTCAGCTTAAACATGTTGGGGATGAATCCCAGCTCAACCACCACGACGCCTTTCTCAGTGAAGGATATTTTGAAGCTGGAGCAGCACCAGGATTTTGACAAGGAGTTCTTGTTGAGCGACCAGGTTGTTCCGATGCACTATCAGCACCTGCACGGTGCGTCTCGGAGCAACAGGGGCATTTATGACTGTCAGCCGGAGCCGTGCGTTTCTGCTGGGATGCAGGAGGAGAAGCTCGATGATCCTCACAACGTAGCAGCCGAAGAGGAGGTGAATGAACAGGGTGAGATGATACAAACATAGTCATCAGTCAGTTACAGGTGGATACACTCTGCTGATGGTTGGTTTGGTTCAGTCCGACCGATGGAGTGGGGCCTTGAGCGCGTGATAGCAAGAAAAAACATGACTCACAAGGACCTGCCATTTTTCCATTTTCTTAAAAATCTATTAATTCGAAAACCAAAACAAAAATGATTAGCAAGAATTCTCTTAAATAAACACACCTGAGGAGGCCGATGTTTTTGCATTATTTTGCCACCAAGCACCCAAAAGAGATCAACTAAATTAAGGAGGATAGACGAGACAATCAAGATATTTTCGTTATGATTATTTGGTCACTGCAGAACAATTATTAAAATCCTTATACCATACTTTTGTTTTAAAAAATCAGGCGCACACATTTTAGATACAAAGAGCCACAAGAGTGCTCATTTTACAAATATCTTTCGAGTCAAGTCAAAGCGTTTATTATCATATAGTTCTGCTGGTTTATTCTCAGTAAAATACCAAATTGGCACTTTAACCTGACTTGTCTCTCCTCTCTTTGTCACACACATTGGGCCGATTTGTGCAATGCACAAACGCAAATAACAACTAACTTTCCTTTCACCTATGAAATTCTTCAGTTTTGCCTTTCACCCTGAATGCCGTTTTATAAGGAAACATATTGTATAAAACAATATAATAATAATAATAATAATAATAATAATAATAATAATAATATAATAATATGAATTTAAAA
The DNA here is from genome assembly GCA_034769285.1 of Lutjanus argentimaculatus. Lineage (NCBI taxonomy): Eukaryota > Metazoa > Chordata > Actinopteri > Lutjaniformes > Lutjanidae > Lutjanus > Lutjanus argentimaculatus. Next base: position 17,795,035 of record JAWZSL010000017.1, read on the forward strand.
TAAAATGCAAGAAAACTAAATAAATAAATAAAATGTCAGATATTAACTAGTTGATCTTTTAACTCATAGAAAATGTGTCAAGCCTACTGTTAACTGTTAAACTACATCTGCTTACAAACATCAAAAATAATCCAATCAACGTCTTCCAACTCAGCCAATTTTATTAAATGTCCCTTGTTGTTATTAATTATTACTTTATTGCATTGTTTCAAACAATGTCAGAAATATAAATTATGTTTTTTATATAAGCAAGAATACACCGCATGAATATGCCATAAAATAGCATATACAGTGGAATTAATGCGATGTAAACGACCAGAAACGTGTGCTGTCCTGCAGTATACAAACAAGAAAAAAAAAATGTGTGGAGACGTATAAAATCCAACTCAGTCCACAGATTTTAAATTTCATTTAGGAAAAATAAGATATTCTTGAGGGTATAAATCATATAATTAAGTCGTGATTGGATTTCAGTCACAGATTTATGTAACTATATTTACTTTTATTGTTAAATGTTTGAACTAATCACAGAAAGTCATAGTGACTTGTGTTAATGGGGAGCAACAGAAATCATTATCCATCCTGCAAAAACTGATGCATTAAAACATCATGAGTAATGCATTAGTTATGCATACTTAAGTATATGATTTGTACCTTTATTATAAAGTCTCACTTTAAAATCTATCATATACTGCGGAATTATGCGATCTAGACACGTGGTCTGTTACAATATAAAAGTTAAAAAAAAAAAAAAGAAAGAAAAATAAAGTAAATAGTCTCAGATTTGACTTTGTTCAAGAAATCATGGTTTGGAAACGCGATTATCAAACTCCATCAAGACATTTTAACTTTGTTTTAGAAAAATAAAATATTATTAAGTCTATTCTCAGTCTTCATGTGCATAATTTGGAGACCACATCGTTTAAATAACAGTAGACGAAGTTGTACAAAGTTTGAGTTTATTTGACTGTTCTCTTTTCTTATGTGTGCAGAGATGAGCGGTCCTGACAGTTCACCTGACTGTGATAAAACCTCTAAAAGCAGCAGCAGGTCCAGGCAGCGCAGGAAGCCGCGGGTCCTCTTCTCTCAGTCGCAGGTGTCCGAGCTGGAGAGACGCTTCAGACAGCAGCGCTACTTGTCCGCCCCGGAGAGAGAACACCTGGCCCACATCCTCAAACTCACCTCCACGCAGGTGAAAATCTGGTTCCAGAACAGGAGGTACAAGTGTAAACGACAGAGGCAGGACCAGTCTCTGGAGCTGGCGGGGTTTAACCCACCTGCTGCGCCCAGGAGGGTGGCGGTGCCGGTGCTGGTGCGGGACGGGAGGCTCTGCAGCAGCGCAGGAGCGTCGCACTCAGCTGCACCTTATAACGTGACTCTAGGACATTATAATGGACATTATAACAGTGTGTTTGGATATGGAAACAGCAGCGTGTACGGCTGCAGTTATCACAGTGCGTCTCCTCCACATAACCAGCTGGTTGATGTGACAGGACACAGTGAGGGGCCCTTCAACCACGGACACTTCCAGGCTTCATTACAGGGTGTCAGAGGCTGGTGATTAAAGGAGTAAAAATAAGATGTCAAATATTTCAGTGTCACATTTTTATATTTTAAAAAAATAATTTTTATTGTATGTTTTGAATGGAATTGTATCTGTTGTCAGTTTTTAACTTGTTGAAAAAGTCAGAAGCAAATTAAAAATCAGCTGACTGGTACACTGAAAAGTAGCTTCTTTGTTATTCTTTTATATTTTTCTCTGATTATATTGCATATTATAAAATTTAATAGGAATGCACGATTAATATTGGGGCAGATAATGAGAAATTCAGGCCTATATAAGGGATAATTCAGGGGTCCTGCATCACTCTCTCTGGGTTTATTTCACAATAATATCCCACTGATCATTATCCTGCTTACTTACTCAAAGGAATCAATAATTTAATACAGAATATTATTTTTAAAATTACTTTATTGATTTAAATGTGATTTTATTGTTCCTCCAAGTTTGTCACCAGACTAGTGGGCAATAAGAAGCAGGTAGCCTGATCATCAGTTATCAGTATTGGCTGAAAATAATCCATATTGTGCTTCCCTAAAATTTATCATTGGCTACAAAAAGTTCATGATAGGCTGCTTATATCATCTACAAAATAGATTTAGGTCTATATGCTACTAATTTAAAATGACAAATATCATTTGGGATTTGCAATCAGAAGGAGAAAATAAAGGAGGGAATTAGGAAGCCTGTTAAAGTGTTTAAAAATTATGAATGAAAGATCAACAATGGCAACACACCACTCCACATAATGCTCAGGGCAGTGAGGATGGTGAAGCTTAAAAATATTAATAATATTCAAAACATCTGTTGAAATAAATCTATTTTTTCACTGCAAAAATAAGATACTGAAGTGAAAGTATACATTTGTGCTCAAGAATTTATTACTTGATTTAATAAGGAAAATGAGTGACTGTACCAAGAAATTGAAGTAAAGCAAAAAGTGTGACAAGATGCCCCACTCTCCCCTAATTATAGCCTATTTCTATTTATATGTTTGGAAATGGGTTCTCAATTACCCTAATGTGGCATCAGAGAAGATTTCTACTCAGTCTATACACCCATTTTAGATGTGTAATGTTCTTCTTAGGATCCAGTTAAACCCAACATTACCGACCTGGTTAGAAACCCTGGTAATTGGTTGTAGAGTAGTTTATCAAAGAGAGCCATCAAAAAGCTAATGGATGAACTGTGACATCTGAGCTGACAGCTCTGCTCTATCAAACTGAGCTCATTATTGTCCCATTCACAAATCCTCTGCTGATAAGGCTGCAGAGAGCTTGTCCTGTCCCGGAGCTTTGCTTGGTAAACAAACCTGCAGACAGAGTGGCTCTTTAACTCCTTCAAACTGGAAACAGTTCCAGTCTGACCTGTCACCCACCGACCGGCCACAGATATCAGACCCACTTACACTGCAAAACAAATGTTTTTTCACTTTTGTTTCATTTCATGCTATTCCTGAAAGTGATGTATCACATGGCAACTTATAAAAAATGGTCCTGTAATTCACAATGAAATCAAAAGCTTATAGCGAGACAAAGTTGAAAAAGTCCCTCGATCCTGATATTTGAAAAGTCTGCCATGGCTCATGTGGTCCACATGCTCATTCAAATGTTATTATAATATATTATAATCATGAGTGGAAAAAAAAGAGAATGTTATGTTTAATGGAGAGTGATCCAAAGGGCCTGAGGAGAAGAAACAGTTCTGGGAGGGGAGAGGAGCTGAAGGAGCATCTCTGCACAGATAAGGATGAAGCTGCAGACAGAGCAGAGACCAGAGACACTTCAAGAGATCAGATAATGTGTGTGTGTGTGTGTGTGTGTGTGTGTGTGTGTGTGTGTGTGTGTGTGTGCATGTGTGTGTGTGCCAGCAGGTTTGTTAGTGACCTTAGTAATTCTTATGTTGAAATGAAATACCTGAAGTTAATAGCATTTTTGGTCACAAATATGAAAAAAAAAAAGAAATAAATCAAAAGAATTATTAAGTAAACACTTTTACAAAGTACAATGAGGAGAGAAAAGACAAAGCAGTAAAAACAGAAAGTAAACACACTCACACTTTCACTAAAGCATTGCTAAATCTATTTATTAGTGGGAAAAATGAGCCTATGTGCAATAGTTTCATTTTATTGTATATTTTTCATACAATTTGAGGTTTTGGTCACATATTGTCATGTATAGATATGCACATGCAGTGATTACAAACAGTAAGTGGCCAATTGAAGTGTTAATGGGGCAGAAAGTGGTCTGAGAGATGCAAATTAACAGATTGCCTCTGTGTGTGTTGTGTGTGTGTGTGTGGAAGTATTCAGATCCTTTACTACAGTAAAAGTACTAATACTACACTGTAAAAATACTCAAGTTACAAGTAAAACCACTGAAAATGTTACTTAAGTAAAACTACATAAGTATGAAAATATACTTTAAGAATTATTGGAAAAGTAAAACTACTCAATGCAGAAAAATTACCCCTGTACTACTATTATATATCATCTTGTGTATCATCGATGTAAAAGCATATTTGTTTGGTTGAACTATTTTGAAATGTTGCCACAGTATCAGAGCCCAATGCTTGTTTTTGTATGAGAAATACAAATGATTAAATAAAAATCGTTGCCAATTAATTTTCAGTCAACTAAATGATTAACTGACTAATACTTTAGTTCAGCTGCACAAAAAAACATCATATTTTATAAACTCTTCTTACATTTTGTAAGCAAAAATCTTAATTTGTAAAGCGACAAGTAAATAAAGTTGTTGTAGTGTAACAATGCTTCCCCCTGAATTGTACTGTGGTAAAGTGTGTGTGTGGTGTGTGTGCGCACGCGCGTGTGTGTGTGATAAAGAGATCTATGTATGAATGAAAGCAGAATCCCAAAATAAAGATTCCTCTTGATTACACTGCCGGTTGTGATGAGGGTCAGTTTAAACAGTGGATGACGTGAGTCTGGCCATCAGTGAAAGAACCATTATGATTTACTCAAAAAAAGGTTTTAACTCACGTTGTAGTTACGTCAGCTTCAGAAAGACACACATGAGTCTGACTGTGTAATAACCTTCAGAAGTCCGTCTGATAATCTGGTGTTTATGGTGGTGCTGAGATGATTCACAAACTCGGGATCAGAGTTCTTCTGTTCAACCATCCACCCTGTAACAACTAAATCTTGTAGATAACTATTGACAGTGTATAATCAGACTCTCTTCAGACTAATCCCTCAGTAAAAGAGCTCTTTGTGTGCTGGTTCGTGTAGTTTGAAGTGGCTGCTGGCTTTGTTGCTCTGTGAGGACTTGATGTGTGGCGTTACAGGTCCCTCTAGTGGAAAACATTTTTCACATGACAAAAAACTCATTCATGTCACTTTAAAAATGTAATGTAATCCAAGTATCACAATATTAAATTAATGGAATTAACTTTCCACTGCTATTGGATTACAATTGTTTGGCCTAACATAATGTTTTTACTGCTGTTTGGTCCATAAAACTGTCAGATAATGGTGAAAAAAGCTGTGTGTCTTGTTTTGTCTCACAACTGAAAAATGTTCAGTTCTGAGCCACTGTAGAAAGCTACTCACAGTTTGCTCATTCTAAGGTAACGAATCACAGTTCTTATTTTTGGGGGATTACACATGAGTGAAGTAAAATATTTCAGTCATGTATAATCCCTGTGTACATTCCTGCCATACTCTGTTAATAAATCCCCCTCAGTACACACTGGAAACTGTCCGAAAAATGTTGAGGTCTGTCTGTAAACCTCAAATCGACCTGTTCAATCTGATGACATATTTGTTTTGTCTTACAACAAATGGAGTGAAGAACTTGTGCAATGGCGCAGGTGTAGGTAACGCTGATGATACAAATCTACAGTTACAACAAAGTCTCGCCGCTCGTCATCTCAGACAAAGAAATAGCAGGAAAACAACAGAAGACTGATGGCGCAGCAACATTCAGCGGCTCAAAGAAAACATCGTCACCACATAGCATGTAATAGTGTGGAAGACAAATGTCTTCCCAGGCTAAAAGGTCAGAGTTTCTTCTGTGTCACATCTGATGTAGAACTATGCAGCCAAATATCTGTGCAATGACTGCTGAGGACACAACAGATAGAGAGGAACTGTCATTGTTTTTTTGTTTTTAACTTAGAGCAATCATGTGGATTGTCTCAGAGTAAGGGCAGAAGATGACAGCATCTGGTTTTGTTTACATTCTTGTCATTGAACTGAGTGTGTGTGTTTTCTTTTGATGACAATGAATGATGTGAATTTTTGAAATGATCGATGCTTAAAATAACCCAGGTACAAAAAAAACATACTGAAGTACACTTAATTTAAGTATACTTCTTTCACTTCCATGTGCACTTGTTGCCACTAAAGATATACTGAAATACAATTAAGTGTGCTTGACTGTATTGTGAGACATCGTTAAGATGCGCTTAAATATACTGAAGTTCAACTTTTTATACTAATGCTAAACTCTTAAGAAATATACCGTACTGTTTTCTTTACGTGGGGGAGACTGGGGACAATTACAAACACTCAACACGCTCAATTCATCCAATCAGAAATAAAGCAGAGTGATGACACTGACTCTGCACATGCTCAGTAGGAAGAAGATTGATTTTGACATATGAAAGTTATTTTTTGGTCGTACGATGTTTTTCTTCTGCTGTCTAAAGTTCAGATGACAGCAGTATAAACTTACATCAATTTTATCCCTAACTTATTGGTTAAAAATTGACATGAACAAACTATTCTAATATAAATGTTGCTAGCTAGCATACAAGATTTTATTATGGCTTATCAAGATCAGGGGCAGTTGTAACGCCATGTACAATTGCCCTTGAACCACATGGCTCAGTGTTAGCACCTAATTTGTCTGTGTGAATGTAATATTACTCTTAACTCAATTCAAATATTTAAAATCTAGTTACCACGACAATTAAAAAAAAAATAGAAATAGACATTTGCTTTTAATGCATATGATGCCCGACATCTAAAAGAATTTGAAACATTTTTAAAAAGAGGGTTTCGGTGTGCTTGCCCCCACTTCTTGCATTAAATTTAGTATTATAGTCTTGTCCTTACTCAATATAGAAAATATATGAACTGTATTATCAATTAGAGCACATATATGTTTCATATATTTAAAGTTCACTGTGTATTTCAAGTAGTCAATGATTTATGAAGAAAATGAAAAAAAAAAAAAATTTAAAATTGTTCCCGGTCTCCCCTGAATTTTCATCCACTTTTCATATAGCTGTTATTACACTTATAATAGTGTATATAAGAAATACATTTATTAATCAAAATCTGGGGTAATATATTTTATTTGAATTTGTAATAACTTTTAAGTGCAGAATATAATTAAACTATATGTCAAATTGAGACAAATTGGAATTTTTTAAAAGTACATCATTCGCAAAAAAGTTGTATTTACTTACTTCAATTTAGGCATATCTTAATGGTGTCTCAAAACAGTGCAGTCAGTTACACTTAATTGTATTTTAGTGTTGCACTAATGAAATCAGAAAGTACATTGTTAATATATTATAAATCATGAATATACTATGTACTTCGTTGAACATTTTTAACCAGGAAACTCTGAATTTTCAGCTGAATCAGAATGTTGCTAAAATTTTACTTTTTTTTCCCAGCTGGAGGCCGCTTTATTATATTTTATTCAATATTGACTATGATCTAAAAATACACATAAAGGAATTTACAAACAGAAAGAAAAACTGTGTCTAGACAGAGGGATAAAAGCTTTCTGTGCTTACAGTTCAACATAGTTTTGCAGACAGACGGTCACAGACAAAGAATTCAAGGTGAAACGTATCAAACTGAAGATCTTAATACTGTGTTGACAAGACAGCAGCTAATTCTTAAGAGGAAGGAACCTCAGTAGATTTAAAACAGATTTCATGAATGATGATCACAACACAGAACAGAACATGATAAACTTTACATCTGTCAGTGCAGCTTCATATATAGATGAATAAAAAATCTGATATAATTGTTGCACTTACAGTTGTTAAAGCAGTGATAATGCAAACAATGCGCAGTGTGACGTTGTGGTGTTGGTGGCTGCTCAGTGTGTGGTTGGTGCCAGAGAAGGTGGAGGAGTCAGCGGGGCCAGGGGGCAATGAGAGGATCATGTTTATCATACCTGCATTCGTGCATTTACAAATGAAGCATGAACTCCCAGAGGAGACCAGACAACACTGGTAAACGTCTCCTCCTCTGGAGAAAGTCAGGCTGAGCCACAGAGAACAACAAACAAACAGCCACTAAGCAGCGACTCTGCGTCCGTTCAGGAGCCGGCCTCAATGTGTCCAAGTCATTAGTGCTCCAGTAGGTACGACCACCCACCCTGACCCCCCACCCCCCCCACCCCAAACTCCTCCTACTGCTGCCTGCCTGCAACCACAGACAACCAGGTCACTGCACTGAGCTGAGGGGGGCACAAAACTCAAGACATAACTACATTTAACTATGATTACAAACAATTTAAGAGAGATTACCCAACATATACTCCAACTTTATTATTGTTATTATTTTGTGTCCAGAGAATGAGTTTAGAAATTTTGTCTCTCTTTTAGGACTCGTCGTTTTGCCACATATTAAAATAAAAACTGCTATAATACTTTGGAGCAGTTATACATGGTCATCAAGAACTTTTATGAAGCCTTATAAATGCATTAGAATGTCTCATGAATGTGCATACAATGCATTATAAACATTATCTAGAACTTACTTTCTGTATGAGCATACATTGTTTGACCATATGATACTGGTTTATTAGCTCATTACCTCATTTTGTATGTTATAAAGTTTCTTTAGTCCAATATCATGCCACAAGAGCAGTCTTTTCTCAAGGTAAGGTTTACACCATCTGACTGAATTAGGGTTTTTTTTTTTCAGCTGATACCTATAACTGATAATTACCTGCTTCTAATGGCTGATACTGAAAAGATGATTGATAATTGAAGATTTTTGTATTTTAAAAAGAAGCTGATATAACCTGTAGTTTATGCACATCCGAGGATAAGAAAGGCTCTGATGTAGTGAACCGAAAAAGATAATTTAATATTCTGTAGCTCTGACAGAATAAAATCTGACATGGCTATTGCATGGCTATTTTTTTACATATTTTAATAATAGTTTTTCATATTTTATTAGCATTTTTTAAAGTTCCTTCTTATTCTTATTTTTTCGTTATATTTTTCTACTTACTGTGTTTATTGTTATGGACCAAAACACCAAAGCAAATTCCTTGTATGTCCAAACCTACTTAGGATTAGATTAAACTAGATTAAACCTGATTCTGATATATGGCCAAATGTACATATGTGTATAGGCATAAACAGTTAAAAGTATATTTGTGCAATTTACAACAAAGTGTTTTTTTTTTACATGGGCATGTGATGTGCATAGTGTGATTTTCATAAATCCTCATCAAGTTGATCTGAAGAGGCAAACAAATGAAAATTGCTGAAGGTAGAAGTACCCTTGACTACACTCGTCCCGCCTCCTTCACTCATGGGTGCAGTCAGAGTGAACCCGCCCCTGCTCCTGTATAAATTCACACCGTGTGAGCGAGCGAGGAGACCACACCGCTGCAGCCCTCTGGCACCGAAGAGGCCTCTGACTTGTGGATTACTGGATGGAAATGTCTGACGCAGTCAAACCTCTGACCTCCTTCCTCATAGAGGACATCCTCTCCATTAAGGACAACACAGGATTTAATGGCAAATGCTGCTCGCAGAAGATGGAGAGGTGTTCACAGTGGAAAGAAGAATCTAAAGAGCAGCTCTGCCCTCAGGAGACAGAGTTTGAAGTGCAGACAGGTGAGCTACTGCAGGCATGTGATGGACAGATAACTGTAGAGATAAGTAGAGATAGAATAAATCTTTGTGAGATAAATTATAGTTTGTATCACGAGAAGCTGTAGGAATGTGATATAAAAATACGGTTTAGATTTTTTTTTTATTCATAGTGATTTTTTTTACTTTATGGTGATCATAAAACCTTTTTTGAATCACCACTTCTCAGCCTGATATGCAGATTACAGCACACTGACTGTTACAAAATAGTTTAATCACGTGATCACATCTGTTCTTCACAGAGTCTCTGGATGAATCCTGTCCCAGCACCTCAGAGTCCAGCGGTTTCTCCTCCTCAGGGAAACAGAAGCGTTCCAGAGCTGCATTTACACACCTCCAAGTGCTCGAACTGGAGAAGAAATTTAACCACCAGAAGTACCTGTCCGCCCCAGAGAGGGCCCACCTGGCCAGCGCCTTAAGACTCACAGAGACTCAGGTGAAAATCTGGTTTCAGAACAGGAGGTACAAGACGAAACGAAAGCAGCAGACGTCAGAGTTCTGCAAGGACGCGTACAGGGCGGAGAGACTGGGCCCTAGAGACGATTTGGTCCGATCATCACTCATCACCTCCTTCTATAAAGCTTATCAGTACAGACCCTACCTGTGGGACTACAGTGGCTCCTGGGGGCCAACGTTATGGTGAAACTGAAATGATGTATGACACTATGATTTATAATTATAAACCCTGATATTTAGGCTCTATGTTGACACTTTCAATGTTGATTCTTTGTTTATGACACTGATTTGAACCCGTGCATTACCTTCACCAAAGTGCAACCATTTTTTTTTTTCGTAAACATGCTGTAGTTTTAAGAAAAAAACATGTTACACACAATCATACAAATCTTGTGGGTATGATGGTGGTTTGCACATTTGATCAATGAAGTCAGTAAATTGTTATTAAATTAATGTTGATGCTTTTTTTTTTAACTTTCTTTAACCCATTAATGTTCACAGTGGAATTTTCATAATTTAAGTTACAGCATTTTAAGTACATAATGAGCTAGCCACACTACAGTGCAAGTTCTTCTTAACATCCTTTTGTTAGTTTGTATTTCTACTATTTTTATGAAAAATAATAAAATGAGTATCCCCATGTGACAAACAACTCAATAAGGTATGATATAGAAATGGATGAGTTATATCAAATGCATGGTGCCATTCAAAACAATCTCGCCTTCAATAATATGAGCCTTTATCCAGTGTAAAATTAGATATTTAACATCAAATGAATGTTTAACTTATTTTTCTAAAAAGAAAATCAACTTTGTCAACCAAATAAAGCACGATAAATATGTGAAATCTACAAATTTGATTTTGTCACGTGCAACCACATGTCTCGACAGTTTGCACAGCAAATTTTGTTTTTGCATCTCTAACAGTACCTAAGTTAAGTGGTTTTCAAACTGGAGGAATATTTTAACTGGAAGTTTGAACAACAAGGGAAGAAATAAGGTTAGGCGTTCTGATTGTAAGTAGTGACCTTAGTTTGATAAAGGACTTTATTATCTTCAAACCTGAAGACAACAACGGCAAAAAAATACTCAGAGGGGATTCCTCAAAGACAAAATCCTCTCAAACTGGGTGGCCATGGTCTGATGTGCATCTATTGTGGGGGGATCCCAGACATGAAAAAGTTTGGGAACCCCTGCCTAAGTTAGCAAAAGTTGAACAAACCTTAAGAAATTTGACGTGTAGCTCAATTTGTCCTGAAAATTATAGTACAGCAAAACAAAGAAATAGGGGAAAATCTCAAATTATTAAAAGATAATACTTTATATCAAATGTTTTTCCTCTGTATGTAACAATTAGTTGTAGTTAAGTTGAAGCAGCACACTGGCTGTAAACTATATTGTAAGAGAAACACTGTAATGCTGACAGTTTGAGTGTTTTATACTGGAGACATTTAAACTATCAGTGTGGAGTTAAACTCTGATAATACAGTGAAACTACATAAGAAGATAAGACTAGACAGAGATGAGGGTGATATCATAAATGAGGGCCAAAGAATGAGATCTGATTCCTTTAAAGAGCCCCCGACCTGATGAAAACATGCAGATAAACTGCTCCGCAGCTTCCTTGAGGTGACATCATGAGGGAAACTACCGTGTGAACATGCAAGAGGAACACCAGAAATAATCAGTACTGTACTGCAGGAACACGGGAGAATAACCACTTCAACGATATAACCTCCAGATGATCAGAAAGTTGGTTAAAAGGCATCTTTTTTTAAATCAAAGGCAGACTGTGTTATCTCAAGTTCAATCAGAAGATGCCAGCTTAGTCGTGCCACTGTGGCATGAAGTAGTGAAGGCGTCATGAGGTCATGATTGTGATTATTATAGTAACAAAACCTGTTTGTTAACATGATTACTGCTTTGTAACCCACAAAAGGTAAGACAAGGTGAAGGAAATGACGATGAAGATATTGGAAAGATTTGTCATTAGACCTTGTGAAAACTGTTTCAAATGATTTTATTCTCAAACATAATGTAAAAAAGGAAGAAATTCCCATGTAGATCTACAATTTGATGATTAAACTATATGTATATATATATATATAGTTGAATACTCTGGTGTCTGTTGGTTGATATGTGCTGTGAGATATCAGCTAAAAACACCAGAACAATAATCTAATGTGATCAAATTCCAAACAATTAATGGAGATGAAAATAAACCAGATTTATATTTACAGACTTACATTTTTTTTTTGCATAAAATTTTGAATACAAGATGTAAGAAAGTCTCTAATTTTAGATATTAGCGTGAGCAGATTTGGAGGGTCTGAGCTAAAGTCAGTGTCCTGACAGTGAATCACTGTAAACTGCTTTTGGGTATAAACTCATCATTTTTACTCATGAATTATGGTGCAGTTTGTTACCATGCTGGTTTAACTTTGGCCGAATGTAAAACTCTTTCATGAAGCACTGCAACTTTCAATGTAATAAGTTATGCAGACATTTCCACATAGGTCCAGGCCTTATACTTCTTATATGACAGTAATTCAAAGTATCTGGGTTTGCTCAAACCACGGGCTTTCTGCTTTTCTCTAGAGAGCAATCTGTATAATCTGCTCACATGGCAGTTACATTTAGGCTTTAAAGAGCATCTATCAACCACCTGCAGGTGTCTGACAGTATGAGACAACGAATGTCATGATATCACAAAGGTAGATATGGAATGCACTTTGTTATCTTTGAGTACGCTGATATTATCCATGCTCTGAATATAGAAGTCGCCTCCTCGAGTCATCACATGGCTTGTCTCTGCAGTAAGCATGTTGCCCTCCATAGGCGAGGTCACAGATTCATCACAACGCTGAATCTTCAGGTTCAGCGGTGCTTGATTGTGACCGGGCTGGATGCTCAGTGAGCTGGGACTCCCACCTCTGATTACAGGGCATCAGCATTCTTTTTTTTAAAATGTAAATTTAAGTTAATTTGTCCCATTTGACAGTCGACTCTATGTCAGCTTTGGCTTTGCATGGATCATGGCTGATTTAAAACAGTAGATGGCGTGCTGAGCTATTTTCAGCCCATGAAATGCCAATTTTTTGTAAGAAATGTCTCTATATTAACACATTTATTAATGTATTTCCTCACAGTACAGTCATCATATTTAGTTTACACTTCAAAAAACAGGTTTAAATGTGAGGTGCCTCTTTAAAATATATTGACATCACTGTAAAGTGTCAGATTTATGGAACTAAAACCAGCTTGGTTTCATGAAATACTGCATTTATTTTACATTTGAAGAATTTACAAGTATGGTCCCCTTTTAACAAGACATTTCACATTATCTCCAGTATATATGGAGAGAATCAGTTAATCATTATCTTCCCGATTGCTAAGTGTCTCTCTTTGAACAAACATGAGGGTGTGAAATATTTCCAAAAGACAGCTCTATCATTCTGTCATTGTTGTCTAAAAAATAATTTACAAAATTATCAGAAGTCACCTTGTCTTTCAGAATCCAGTGTAACCTTGAACTATTCGTATGAAAAGTGAAAAACAACAGGATGGCGTCACGCAGGTTGGCATGCTGGCCTGACTCAGTCACTCCTAACAGCACTGATAAGATGGCATGCAGGATTTAGGGCTTAAGGCGGGTAAGTTTGTAATAACATAACTTAAGTGTGAGCAGAGGACTGATGGAATTGATAGAAAGAGACTTAAGAGCTCTCACGCCAGTAACCTGTCTGACTTGTGCCTACAGATGCAACAAGTGTCAAAAGATTATCATAATATTATTTTAATTTCCTGAATAATACGTTGTTTGTCTCAGCTGTCTTCTATCTTTGAATTTCATGTTATGTCAAAGATGCCTATGTAGCAGACCAGAAGTCACCAGGTAACACCAGGTAAGACAACGAGATGTTGAAGTTCATCATCCCTGCAGCACTCTGTTTAGGGTATGAAATCAACAGGTGGCCAAAATCTTGCGGTTCTAACACATTGCTCCTTTAAGTTATAGACTACATCAACTTATATAACTCAGACAGAGTTGAACATACTGTGGTATTTCAATAGATATATAATATAAAAGTTACATAAACTGTAATCAAATTTGAATCTTAAATATTTCTGATTTCCTTAAACTGAAGTGAGGTCTTATCAACAGCACCATTCATTCTAGGCTCTTGGAGCAAACAGGTAATTAGACGTGAAGAGGGCAGATAGCATCTGTTTTGACGGCACTGAATATCTGACAGTATCTCTCAGCGTCTCTCAGGCCGCATACGGACACGTTCATCTGATAAAGGAGCTTGTTGAAGGGTGAAGCTGAAGGTTAGAAGAACTGTTATTATTTTCTGCACTTGCCATTGTAATACCTGCACTTCCGCAGGCTCAAAGAGACACGGTACGCTGATTCACAAACACAGAAGAAGACTTAAAAACAACATCCTCTTGTGTGTTTCCTTCTCTTTCATTCTTCAGGCTCGGGGAGGAGTCTAAATCTGTCCCTGCACCACCTGGATTAACTGGATTTGGCAAGTAAATGGTGAAAAGCAGCGAGGAGGAGTTCATAACACTACTGCTTTATCTCCTACTCTGTATACTTGGATCATAGATTTTGTATTCACAACACATAAAGATTTTCAGGGATTTAGAAATAAAGTAGACTTAAGCGGAGACAGTGCAGGTGAATAAGGTTAAAAAAATCACTAGTAGATATCACCATGAAACTGTCCCAATTTATACTTACATTTTCATCAGTTTATTTTAGATAAAAGAGGCATTATCTCATTAAATGTGTCGTTTGCAACATTACAACATTGATGAAACCAGGTTCAAAATTTGTATATTTTGTTTAAATATTGGAGTCAAAGGTTTTTTTACAGAGGGCTTGTTGGATATATATATATTTTATCTTGTTGTCTCCCATTCTAAGCCTGGCACTTCCTGCAAAATGTGATGAGCATGAAATAAAATTTAACAAAACAATTTACCCTGCAAGCAGCCAAAGATAGGCTATCATTTCAACAACGTAGCACATTCCATTTGAAATTTTTACTACAAGTGCAAAAACTTGTTTTTATTGTGTTGTTTGTTGTGTTTTTGTAACATTAACCTCGGGAAAACAAACAATCAGTGATATTTGCTTGCAGAAAATGGGGGAGTACTTAAGTCTACAAATTCTGTGAACAGCATGAAAATCACAAATATTTAGGAAAATTATAGTGGTAAAAATAATACAGAAGATAAATAAAATACATACTGTATTAAATTATCATGCTAAGTTATTCATTCCCATTGCAATTGAGCTTAGACAGACATTATCAACATAGACATATAAGTTGAATATTTAAGAATTTTTGTATATAAAGAAATCTGCAGGTGTAAATAGCAAAATGGAGTAAATGCTGCAAAATAAACACCTAAATGTGTATTTTGGATTTTTTCTTTCCACTAGTCTGAAAGAAGACATGTTATGGAAGCAAAAAAGATGAAAAATTATACCTTAAATGCCATTAAATACAATGCCAAGTCTCTAGAGTTTATCTTCTTTGTCTATATATTTAGGGATCTGATTGTGAGATGAAGTGAACAGTGTGGTCATGGAGCCGTCGTCGTGCTCTTCAAGGTGGCCAATGATGCTTGGAAAAACAAGCAGATCTTCATAACAGATGAGGAGAAAACCAAAGGCCGACCACAAAGAGAGTCTTTGTCAGTACTCCAATATGCCGTGACTGTCTGACAAACTTGTTGGAGTTGATAAGGAGTTTAAAACAGCCCTGATCTTTTCACATGGGAACACTCATAAACTTCCTTGGAGAGTGTAACTGGATCCCTCATGTTACGGTACCAGTAGAGCAGCCACCTTTCTTCTCCCATCAGCAGATACACTGCCGCATCCAGCTCACCCGATGGTTAACATTGATTGGGAGAGAGAAAGAGAGGGAAGGAAACATGGGAAGAACTGCAGACAGATAGAGGAGAGTAATTTTCCAGTGTTCTTATCTGTGGGATAAAGATATAAAGTAGTGGGACAGTTTACTGCAGATTAAAGTGATTATGACAAGGACAGAGGACGTGGGCTGAGGGGGAATGTTCATTGTGCGCTTCAGATAAACAACCTGCTCATGGACAAGGGCAAAAACTAAACACATCAGGGACAACAACGTTACAGCCAAGTGTACGTGTCCTGAGGCATGTTGGTTTAGAATAAAGCTCTGCACTGTCTGCATCTGGATGCTAAATCTTGTTCTGTCATTACATACTGTATTGTGTGCAGGACACATGTTTGAAACACAGTATTTATCTTTATATAAAAAGTAGAATAAATAAAACTCAGGAACAAAACGTTATAATTACCACATGGATGACTGAGCAATATGAGGTCAATGAGGGCAGGCAAACATTCTATGCATCTAATCATGCTTTAAATGCAGTGTTTATGTGCTATTCACCTGGGTGTCATGTGACCACTCCCAGTAATTAAATGATTAGGCATATTGTCCTCACATGTATATTAGAAACCATCCAGTTTGCAGATGAGCACTAAATAAAGAAATTAATCAAAAAATGATGAATTAGTGTCTCAATAAATGCACTAAACAGTTGCAAAAACATAAAACGCCTCCATACTGCTCATCTGGTGTAATCCAAGTCTCCTAAAGCCCCAACATGCCAAGTTAACTTGGAAGACATCATTTACACCATGTTTTTAGTCTAAGTCTTCATTGTAGATCCTGAGCTTGGAGCCACGTTCACGTGCACACCAACTGAACTGTTGAACTGTGTGTGGTGTGACGTGCACGCAAGTGAAAGGCCTCAAAAAATTCATGCAGCATGGATGCATACATACATAAATGGACAGAATCAACAAGTCACACAGCTCGCTTAAATGCACCAAAAATAATATTAAAAATAAATGTCAGCACTAATTGATTTATAAAATGGGACTTAAATGGAAATGTCTGTATTAATGTGCTTTTGTATTTATTTACCAAAGTGTTAATTCCCCTATTAATTTACTTTCCAATTTTTTCAATTTAATTTTCCATTTAATTTATTCCTTTTTAAATGATTATTTGTGTTTATTTCCCTTTGCACTTTCCCCCTATTTATTTCCCCAAACTTATTTATGTGTGTATTTTTTACTTACATTTCTCTCTGTGTTTCTGCTCCATTATGCAGTCCAAAGTATGTCACAGAGTCAACTTTCCACCTATTGGTTGATCATGCATAGATCGCCTTGTTCGCACACCGGTGGCCATCTGAGACGGTCTCAGGCTCACCACTGTCACATTATTTTTGGTGCATATTAATTTATCAAGTTATTTATTTATTTATTTTTGATTTTGGCAGTTTTTGTCCTCCAAACACCCCTTTACCTGAGGAGAGCATTTGCAGTCGAAGTTTCCATGTTCATGTGAAATAAAAAATAGATAAATAAAAATTGTAATTTTTTTTAGAAGTAACAAGAAAGGCCTTTGTAATCAAACGGTGAGAGTTTGAGTTGATCGAGTTCTTTGAAAACTTCTGTGGTGCAGTCTGTGTTGTCATTGTTATGTAAGATGTAATAGACCTTTTTTCTAAGCAGCCATATTGATATGAGACAGTAGAGTAAACACAGGTGTTACCAATGAAACTAATTAGACAAAGTGTACCGGAGCTTTTCCAGTGAACCAGCATGGACAATAGCAGCATGATGACTTGTACCATTGGCAACAGCTGTTTGCTTCACTATTTCATGTCTAAATGGCTGCTGTGAAAAAGGTCTGTGGTTATTTTGTTAACAGTATAAATGGATACAGTATATGAGGGAAACTTGATGTGACTTCAGGCAAAACGCATTTATTACTTATGTGATTTTCCTCATCAGAAAATCAACTAATTTCAAAACCTATACCTGATGTGCAAAAGAAATATTTGGAATTTTTTTGTTTGTTTTGTTTTGTCAGTGTAGGAAAAGTAATTTTAAATCCAGGTTCAAGACTTGTAGGTGGTTCAAACACTTCACAAAGGCTGGAAATTTTTCCTTCTATGAGACAAAAATCAAAGCATTATGACATCATCATGTACCTGAGTGTTGGATTCAAACTCAGTGACAACTTTTGTGTCTGTGATGACAAACTTTAAATGATACTATACCGCCCTCTACTGGAACTATATAACTCCTGCAGGATACATAATCTAAACTAAAGGATTGGTTTTAAATAGATAGGTTTTCTTATGTGCTACTTCTTTTATTAGCATGCATGATAGTTTTGGTTCTGAGAAATTATTTTAAAATAATCAGCTAATGGTGTATTCTGTGGAGTAACAGAAGTAAACAGAAGTTTTAAATGCTGTGAGCAGTGTGGGATTGTTTTTTTTGGCACATAGTGATGATTGAACTCATGATGGAGGCCACATCCACAATGAGCACAAACCAAGTTCAAACATTTCACATATGAACAGAACAAAAATATCCATATTCAGTATGAATATTTGTCCAGAGCCTGTCCACCAGCTGCAGCTTCACTTCTTTTTGACCACATGCGCAGCATGCATCCATGGTGGCTTTTAGGACCCCCCCACCCCCCCCACAACAATTAAATAAAACGAATTTATCTTAACAGCAGTTACGTACAGTGTCAGATGCAGCTTCAGTTTTATTGTTCAGGGAGAAATGTTGCATAGTTGCCCCTGAAAAGGGGTCATTTCAAATTAAAGCACCATTAATTCCCTGCTTAAGATTTCTTCCTGTTAAAAGGGAGTTTTTGGCAACTGTTAGCAGGTGCTTGCTCATGGTGGGAACTGCTGAATCTCTGTAAATTATATTAGAAAGAGAACAGTCCAGACTTGCTCTTTATGAAAAATGCCCTGAGATAATTTGATTTCAGGCTGACTTCAAATTGTGAAACTCTTGGTGGTCGTATTTTAATTCTGAAAGAATAAAAGCAAACCATTGTCTTCCCCACCATCTACCGACTGAGACACAGAGAGAATAAATATTGATTTAGTTGAAAACAAAACACAAACACAGCATTCCTCATTGCATGTTTATTTCAGCTCCAGTGTTATATACTGTAGCAGCATTATCACAATCATTTCATATTTGCATGGTCAAAACTTCCAAGCATTCTTGTTCAGGAGATGGCACTCAGCAAAAAATATCATCCAAACTCCCATTTCAATCATTTGTGCGTTAATAGCGGAAATATATTTACATCATGGAAACTTCCACATAGCATGTGAGCTCTCCTGTCTCCTCCTGTCCCTCCTCCGTTAGAGACACCACTTTGACACATTAAAAGTACTTGGACACAGGTGTTGCAACACAGTCTGGGGAATATGATTCACTATAATGAATCAACACATCAAAGGAATGATGAAGTGCAAGCAGTGTTGCAATGCTATAATGCCATTAATAAAAAAACTATTCTGATTAATCTTCATTTTACTTTTGTTAATCATACATTTAACTTAAAATCAGAGTAGTGGATCCAACTGAAGGAACTAACACAATATGGGAAACAGGTTAAGCTAAACGTGATTGAATTTCCATTAGAATAAACAGCTGTATGCATCTATGCCAGTTAAGCTGCTTTAATATTCAAGTTGACAAAACGTTCTACTCATTCATCAAGTGAAATCCATTTTGTATTCAATATAACTGCTTTATATAGTCTAAACTGACTGATCAGTGAATAAAAAGAGGTTACAATTTAATTTGTTCCAAAATATTCATAATAATATTATACATTTTCCACTTTTAACTGCTTTTGCTCAAGTACTTTACTAGACAATTCAACTTTTTTGGAGACTTTTCCGACAACATCAAGCTCCAAACAATACAGAAAATAGTCCTCAAGTGCTAAAAGAAAGATACTGAGGATATTCAAGTGTTAAGGCAAATTAACGAGTGGAAACTGTGGGGTTAAAAAGGTGGAATAACAATTCACAGCAGGCAGGTGAACAGCATGATAACTACAGGTTAAAAGTAAGATGCATAGAGTACAATGTGCGTCTTTGGTATATTAACAATTACCCTACTGTACAAGCAAAATGAATGTGTTGCTGAAGGGTTTGTGAGACTGCTGGAATCTGACGAACTCTCTGAACTTTACCAAAGGAAGTAAAAAAACTCCATAATTAAAAACAAATAAATCTGCCTGCTTGCTGGATTACATCAATATCTGGAGGAATGTCTTGACTACTGAATGGAAAATAGTCAAAGAGGCTGCAGAGAGCAGTGAACACACAGGAAACGTGTAACTACAACAGGACGAGAGAAAATAAAAGAAATAACACTGCCTGCTTACTTTGATCAGGTTTTTACTCGTCTCACGGTAACAAAGAGTGCCCGAGGTCTCTGTTCAGTTTCAAAATAGACGGTTTCACAGATGCGGCTTTGATTAAGCCTGGAGAATCTGTAGTAGTTAACCTCGGATATTTGAGTGCTTTCATGAATTTGGCTTAGTTAGTCGGAAACTATGGATTAAGGCAAGTAACCGATGCTCACCAAAACTCGTAATGGAACAGAAACTCCATTCATGGTGTGAATCTGGAGACAAAACAATGGCAGAGGCAAAAAGAATTTGTTCAGCAAACTTTAGTGTATGAAAAAACACCACAATAACAAATCGTGTTAGACTATCCCAGTTTTTTATAAAAAAAAAAAAAAAAAAGATCTGTTCACCATAATGCGTGTTGGTCTTCATTTAAATCAGGACCAAAGTTAAACAAAAATCGTTATTTATGCCATTTAATTTTGTGAGCTAAAAAAATGCTCTTTAAGGGGAGGGAATAAATGACTATTTTAAGAAAAATCTGTTCAAATTGCTTTGAGTTAAAACATCTTAGACGGGCATTTCAGTCTGGGATGAGGCTTAATCTTTGTCTGTGAAACCGTCCATTAAAGTTCTGATGTTACATTTTGCATCACAGAAAGTCTGCACCTAAAGTTTCAGCCAAACGTATACTCTGCAAACACTTTATATACATATATATGTACAATCTACAACCTTTAGTTTCAAGGTCAGTGTGACACACATTAACAAACACTCGAAAAAGCTAAACATCACACCAGAACAAATGCACATGAAGGTTGTGATATGGCCTCCATCTCAAGTAACAGCCTTATCTGATCCATCTTTGGACCTGCATAACGAAGTTTCTCCGAAATAGTCACCTTCAACATATATATTCATGTTTTTGAATATATATAAACAAGCTGCCTTCTTTCTGCAACAGGCATGACTCTTTAAATTATTGTGCATGATTCAGGAGCATTGTAGTGCTGCGCTTTAACAAAGCAAATAACTGGACCATTAGAGCCTCCTCACCTCTACACTGAGAGAGAAAGAGGGTTTCTCAGGGAGGAAAAACATTTTGCACTTAAAGCACAAAACTGAAAACAAAGATAAAATTGCTGCAGTTGACCATTCTGTGCAGAGATAATTAAAACAAAACAAAACAACTTTTGGTTCAGTAAGTTCAGATTTGACAAATGTTATGACGAAAAGAGCCACTGTAAGATTTAATCTTGTAAAATAATAGTACGCTTCTTTGCTAGAACGAATGAAAATAACATGAAGTAACATTTTCTCTGTCAAAAAACCAAAGAGAAACAAAGGTGAAGCAGCATTTAATATTTATGAGGCACTTGGAAAAGCACAACAGTTCGTTCGCTGTGGAGTGAAAATAAGGAATGTGTTGTGATGTTTTTTTTATATAAATACACAATGAAATAAAACAAACAAACAGCATTGTGTTTCTTCCGTCATCCATAAAATACAAGCCTCAGAAAAGCTAACAAAATAAATAATAAGTTCCAATATTAAGAACTATAAACAACTTACATATATGCTCACCACATGTAGAAAAGAGCGTTTGGGGTGTTGTGGTTGTGGAGTGAAGGAAGAGGAAGAAGAAGACGACTCTTTTAGGTGTATATGTCTTTTTAAAAACAGTCATCACTGTTGCATATCGCTGTTGTGCAACATCTTCTTAACTTGAAAACATACTTACTTATGTAAGTGAACAATAAGGAGTGGCTTTCTCTGCCACTCCTTCACCATGATGACTTCCCTGTGAGACAATAACTGATGTTATTTCCTCAGTCAGCTTCAGGTTGGAGTCTTCTTTGATCAGTTCCAGTCTAGGCGTGGTTTGCTCCTACATACTTTCCATTACATGGGTCCAGGTCGTGCCTCTGATTCCAGCTGCTGCTTCGTCAGGAAGTATTTGAAGAACTCGTACACTGACCAGGCGATGGCAGTGGAGGGCATCTGGTAAATAATCCGAGCTTGGACGCCTTTGAAGAAGGCGGCCAGCCCGCCGAGCCGGTACACTGTCCTGAAGGCATTCGCCATTCCCGATAAGTGTCCGCTGATGTTCATGGAGTTGAGCGCTACATTCTCTTGCGTGTTGAGGAGTGTTTTACAAACGTCGAGTGGAGTGGTTATTGCTGCGGAGACGGCCCCGGCTGCCGCGCCCGACACTATGTGGCTGCCGGGTTGGTAATGTCTGTTGGGGTTTAACTGTTCCTGCATCAGCTCGTAGGTGATGAAGTGAACGGCCTGGAAGGGGATGTTCATGGTCAGCTGTGTGCTGTAGCTGCGGTAGAAGGCGCCGACACCCTCAGTACGCGTTACTGTTTGAACACAGTCCCAAAGTCCTCGATATGGAGAGTTGTACATCTGCATCCTCTGCTTTATCACTGTACCGCGGAAGAAAACAAGGAACCGTGTTAGCTCAAAAGCTTTTAAATGTGTTAAGAGGCAAGCCAGGACACAAGATTTTCTAATGATGCCAAGGTTTATTTAATTGGCAAGTTACAACCAAATTCTACATTTTTGCTGTTGTCACTAAATCCCATGAAAAGAAACCAAAACCACCAATGCCTAATTCATTGTCATCTGTGTGACCTACCAATGCCAAGCTCATTTATTCTTTATGGAGAAATCTAAAAAACAGTCATGTAACAATATATCAAATATTGCGATAATACTGAACTGGACTGTGACAATATCTGCCATGATATTACATTGTTGCACCGCCGATTTTTTGCACATGCTAAGGTCACGGCAGTCTACTTTTATTTGATTTCATTTGAGAAGGAGAGCAGAATCAATACGTTAAAAGGAAAAAACAACACAAAAAATGCTGTAACATCAGATTCATTATTTTAAAAAAAAGAACATTTTTTCTTTTTTCTTTTTTAAATATTGCAATAAAATCGCATTGTTGACTTTTTAATCATGGTATTATCGCACCTTAGTTTTTGGTAGTTTGACATCCCTATTAAAAACAGGCCACAAATATATAATTTCATTTTTAAATACAGCTAAATCATTTTCTAATTTTCTGTAGTTTTAGCAAACTACTGGCGTGCCATTGCTGTGGACTATTTTCAACAGCGGATTAATCCACATTTGTGGCTCTCATTGACATAAAGAAAAGTGAAGCAAAAACATTGTGCTCGCCCCCTGGTGGCTGGCTGCAGTATAGGTCATAAAACCTGCCCCCTCTATTTTAGCAGAAAGGACAAAACTAAACTAAATCATCAAAGTATCACATAAATTTTTCTCTAACATGGTTTCTGTCTTTTTAAGTCATATATTGTTCAAACATTTATTTTTCTGATAAGTTTGGTTTAAGTTTTACTTGTGCTATAAAAGGATTTGTCAGAGATGGCTGAGCCCTTCTCATGACTGAGTCGGCCGACTGTCTGGGCAGGAACTCGACAATGCGGCTCAACCTGACCCTGCATGACTACAGCACAGACTCTCCAAATGATGTCACCTGCACAAGATGGCAGCACTCATATCTGGAATATTTTGCGTAATTTTTGTCAGTGGTTGTTCTAGTGAGTGCTTACTGCAGCAGGATGATGTATGAGAAATTGATTCAAAATAAACTACAGTCCCCTCACATGTAGTCCAGTGCAATGACATAGCTGGCTTTTTTTGCATAACAAAGGAGCTGTGCAGGGACAGAGGAAGCACATATACCAGGCACTGGATGGACAGATAATACTTGTTAGCATCAATTCACTGTGGTTTGTTTGAGGATTTTTTGACAATAAGAATATTGTCAACTTCATCCTATAAAGGCCAAGGATTTTTTTTTCTTACCTTCAGCTGGGTTCATGACTGCATCGTGGAGAACCGTGGCCACACTACCTGCCATACCTATCAAAACAAACAAACATTTTCTCAAGTCTGAATCAATGACTATGATCACAAGAATTTTAACATCACATTAATTTGATATGAATCTTATTTTAGCTTAATTCCCCGTTTTTTTCCTAGTGTTTACATGGAAAAAAACACTGGTTTCCAAGGGAGCATGTTTGGATTTTCATGTTTGGAATATTGCTTTATCCTTGCCATTGTAAACAGGATATGGCATTAAAATGACTTATCCCGACTCCACTCCTCCAGGCCACATTGCTCAGCCCAGTGTGAACGCAGTCAGTGTGACAATCAAGTGATTTGTGTTGAGACGTGGGAACTCGTACCATTGGCTAAGTGGCTGTTGCCTCCACTCTGGATGACGTCACTTAGTGAGCGTTTGACCCGTTCGTAGCAGGCGAAGTAGAGCGCATGAGCCGGCCCCGCTCCCATCATGGTGATGTTGAGGCCCCTCAGCGGTCTGAAGATCCCCTCTGTGCGGATGATCCTTTTCAGAGCCTCGTACACACCCCTGTACTGTGCATTAGGGTCTGGCTGTAGGCTCTGCATCCTTGTCTGAAAGAATGAAGACATGTATTTAAACTCTGACGCTGAGTGGCTTTAAAGTGAGCACCTGGTGTCAGCCAAGGCATGATTTCTTAATGTATTGTTCCCTGTGAAGCTGTCACATTGTTCTGACAGTAAGTGTACTTGGCAACTGTGAGGGTTTGAGTCTGACTGAGTGATGTGTGTCTCTCCCAAGGCTTTGTGGGAGGCTGTGGCAGCTCTTTGTTTTACACCACCATGCCAAGTTATCTGGACACCACAAAGCATGTTTTTATTTGTGATGAGATCTGGGGCTGGCTCAGGAGATAGGCCGAGTCTATCCTCCTCAGCATGTTCCCATGGGTTTCCTTCCTCTGGCTTAACAATAAAATATCAATTACATTTCCTTTTGATTCAGATTTGGGAACATGGGCACACAGAACTTGGTAGCACAGTTTACATTTTAGGTTTGTGTGATTTATGCACTACAAAAATCACATTGTTCTGCTGAAGGTGGACAAGAGCAGCTGTTTTGAACAAGAGTCCATTGTTTTATTACTCTGTTCATTTAAATTGTTTGTGCTTCATGAATTAATGCTTCACATCACTAACGTGGCGCTAGAATTATTTAAATAAAACTTTAAAAAACTTTTTTAAGAGTACTCATAATTAGAGCTGCAATGATTAGTCGATTAAATATCAGATGTGCTGGTTCCAGCTTCTTAATTGTGAGGATCTGATGCTTTTCTTTGTCATTTATGACAGTATACAATGAGTCTTTGTGTTTTGGACTGTTGGTTTGACAAACTTTGTCACTTTGGGCTCTGGGAAGTAGTCATGAGCATTTTTCACAATACCTTGATATTTTACAGACTAAACACTAAATCGATTAATTGGGAAAATAATCAGCAGATTAATCAATAATGAAAATTATCATTAGTTCAAGCCCTAATTCATAATGTATAACAGTGAATAATTGCACTAAATTAAACATAACTGCCCAGCTGAGGGTAAGAAAACCATTTCAGCATACAACACTCCAATCTACTACATCACACAGTGTCTCATCTTTCTAATTTATATGCAGCAATTCTGGCTCTGTGGCGGTTTCCTAATCAACACTGCAGAAGAACAATTGCATACACACACCCTTTACTGCATGAGGCTGATTCCAAATGTGTGCAACACCGATAAGGTCCCCCTCCTAGCCTTAACACAGGCTACTCCCCGAGTCTCAGCTGTGTCTTGTTCTTTACTGGCTGGTTAAAACATGCTGTACGTTGATGGGTTCAGTGGGCTGTTACCACTAACCACTGAACTATGAAATTCAAAAAAAAAAAAAATACATCAAGTCTTGTTGCACTGTAGTGTACGCTGTAACTGCCAAAGTAAATAGGGTCAAACATGAACTATAATTGGTTCTTTCATCGCTTTAGATCGCCGAAATTTCAGAACAAGTTCTTTGTCAACTCCAGATACGATCGACCGCTCAAAATGAATAGGCTAAACATCAGCTGGAAGGTGCTTGTGAAAACTTCAAGAGGAAATGGCAACAGTGGTTTGTGTAATAAGGGCTTATGGGTTCATTTGGAAAGATGTCAAGGCTATGACACTGAAGCAAAGAGGATATAATGACATTTTTTTTTCTTGCAGTAAGTTAATGAAGTTGTCTGTGCCACATGAAGATTACCGTAGGGTAGAGCAGAACGCCAAATTATCAAAACAACACTACATTGTTAGAAAACAATAGTTGAGCAATAGAGGAGGATTGCAGGGGCAAAGTTCACAATCAAAGAAACACAAGCCAGTTTAACAAGCTTAAAAACTTACTCATAAGTTCATTTAGTTTCTTAACTCAACATAGGTTTTAACTTCAAGATGGCACTCATTGGTGAACAAATTTGATTTACCATTAGCCAAAAACCAGTCATGCAAAGTGCAGAAGTCAGGAGGGAGGATTTCCCGGTTTATGAACTCATTTGATGCCTGCAGTGTTTGTATTACGAAAGCTGCTCCAACAATTTAAAATCTACAATCATCTGTACATCTGCTCTGTGACAGACACTATTGGAATCCAGAGAATCACCACAGTAACTATAGCCCTAATCACAAATGTTTGAATTATGTTAAACCAGTTTTGACCTTCGCTTGTTCCGTGTTGTGAAAAGCTGAAAAGGGCAGTGACGTGTATTTGCTACCTGATGTGCAACTCTTTATGAAGCAAGTTTCTGTCAACATGTCAGAACCTCATGTGACTGCAACTGAAGTCTAGGGCTGCAACTAACAATTATTGTCACTGTCGATGAATCTGTTGATTATTTTCTTAATTAATCAATACATTTTTTGGTCTATGAAATGACAGAAAATGTTGAAAAATGTTGATCAGTCCAAGATGATGTCCTCAAATGTCCTGTTCTGTCCATAGCTAAAAGATGTTCAGTTTACTGTCACGAAGGAGTAAAGAAACCAGAAAATATTCACGTGTAAGAATCAGATACTTTTGACTTTATTTTCTTAAAACATTACTCAAACTGATTAATCGGTTATCAGAATAGTTGCCAATTAATTTATTAATCAATTAATAATCAATTACTGGTTGCAGCTCTACTGGAGTCAGAAGTCTGTATGGGTCAAATTGATCACCACATGTGTATTTCAAGTGATTTTCTACTCATTTTTCATATAAATTATGATCTAATTGACATTTGTGTGTTTATTACATGACTGTAAAGTGATGACACTGACAGCTTCACTATTTACTGGATTGTACTGACTTTCAGAGTACAGCAAAACTGATTTAAAAACTTTAAATTAGCGTAATAATTAAATTACCATACTGTGTATAATTGAAATACAGTATAATACAGTAAAGTGCTGTATCTGAAAAATGGCTTACTGCAGTTTTGCTGCTGCATCTCACTTGCTTGTTTATAATTGTCATAAGCATAGATGTATAATATGAGACATTTATTACATAGACAAGGCACTGCCACTCAGCCTTGCTGCCAACTTTTATTACAGGGGAAAGTTTCTCAACAGCCCAAAAAGCATTTTCCCCATAAGCCACTATTATAAAACAGACGGTCAGTAAAACTGTTGACAGGACACCTCGCACTGCAAACAAGCTCAGTTATGATTCTTTCTATGATGAAAAATATATATGTTATATTATATTATATTCAGTGGGACATATAACCAGGAAGTAAACCTGGAAGCTAGAAAACTTTTTGGCTCATGTACCAGTTGAGAAATTCTTTTTGGACTGAATGGTCGCCATCTTTTACCAAGAGATAATGACTCTTTTTCTGTCATGATTTCAATGTGCACAGCACCAGCTTCAGGTAGCCAGCAAAGAATCATGCAAGTAAAGTTTAAAAAAGCAGAATTACTGTTGTTTTAAAAAAAAAAATGTATGTCATCACTGATGGCTATGCCATTTTTAGGCAACAGAGTCTTGATTTGTTAAGATCAACAGATCATTGGTTTTATGCCATGAGAGCTGTCATTTACGTTTTCAAATTCTTCTTTAAAAAGCGTCTATATGGTATCACGTGTGATATAACGAGCAGTAAGTTACGGTGTGTCGTCTCTGAAAGCTCATTAAGACCGATTTTCTATTTAATATTTGAGTTTAGTCACCCCTAGGTTTAATCTTATCTCATAAATATAACATTGATCAGATTAGTGAATAGACACTATACAAGTATTAATTTAATCTCATAGTATTTCAAGTAATACTTTTCTACTGATACTAGAGCTGCAATGATTAGTCGATCAATTGATTGAAAGAAAATAAGTTGCCAACTCCTGATAATCGATTAACTGTTTCAGTCATTTTTCAAGCAAAAAATGTCAAACGTTTGCTGCTTCCAGCTTCTTAAGTGTCAGGATTTGCGGTTGTCTTTATCATTTATGTTAGTAAATGAAGAGTCTTTGGGTTTTGGGCTGTTGGTTTAACAAAAAAAGTAATTTGAAGACGAAACTTTCGGCTCTGGGAAACAGTGATGAGCAGTTTTCAGAATTATTTGACATTTTATAGCCTAAACGATAATCGATTAATCGTGAAAATATCATCTGATTAATCGATAATGAAAATAATTGTTGGTTGCAGCCTTAATAAATGTAATAATTGATAAACGATTTACAGAGGATGCAGAAAATGGATTTTTTTTTTCCACCGGACACCGATGAGATAACTGATATTTTCACATTTTTTGCATTTTAAAAATAAGTTTATGCACACGGGAAGGTTGGAAAGGCTAAGATGTAATGATAAAAAGATGGATGATTTTATATCCCTTAGTTTTGACCTAACCAAATTTGAGACATCACTATTACAACAAAAACAAAGAGCAGTTCTGACTCCTCGAGCGTTCATTTATTTTTTTGTCACAGAATAAAAAACTAACTTAATATACTTCAGCTTTTATAGAGCATTTGGCTAAGAATTCAAATTAATTAATTAATTTTGTCAGCCGATTTTAATAGTTTTTTACAAGTAATAGTTTTGTCCTGAACATAACAGTCCCAACAGAGACACTGTTAACCTTTGTTAATGACCACAAAAGTAAACTTTTTAACTGCACTACAGAGTTCAGTAACTATATAGATTTTGAAGGCGGAGTTAACGTTGTCGTAATAGTTTGTCATCCTTCACAGTTTAACCAGGTACTTGACCTTCACGTATCCTACGTCAGTAATAAGTCTGATTGAGTTTGACTGTGCGGGACTGAGAAAAACACTGGGGTGGCATAACCATAACTTTGACCTTTAACCTTTGCTACAATGTGACTTTGGTGAATTAAGGTTACAGCTGGTGCTCAGTAAGCTTGCTATGTTAGCGAAGTTAATAGTTAAATCGAACTGTTCCTACTGTTCAGCTGACATGTGGTGTTTTAATTTATGCTAACCCGTCTAACAAGTTTAAGTCGTGCTTTCATTAGCTAACACTGAGGCTAAAGGATGTGAAGCTTCAACGTTTTATAGCTAACGCTCGTTAGCAGCCGATAGCAGCTGTCAGTCTGTGCAGTTAGCACTTTGTAGCTAGTTAGTGACTGAGCTGTAGTGTGCACACAGGTGTGATTTAAGTGTTTCTGCCGTGTGTGTGTTACCTTGACGGAGTCCACGGGGTACATCACCGTGTGCTCCAGGACACCAGCCACGGCTCCCGCTGTCATGTGGGTCACCACTGAGACATGAGGCGGCAAGCTCTCGTAGTCTCCACCGTCCCCATCAAAAGCCTCGCTGTCGTCTTTGCC
The DNA here is from genome assembly GCA_034769285.1 of Lutjanus argentimaculatus. NCBI lineage: Eukaryota > Metazoa > Chordata > Actinopteri > Lutjaniformes > Lutjanidae > Lutjanus > Lutjanus argentimaculatus. The sequence goes on from JAWZSL010000017.1 coordinate 17,824,886, forward strand.
TCTGACCTGCGACATCTCCAGTGTTGCCAACACACGGTCCGAGCTCAACTCCATGCGTGGCGAGCTCTCCCCGTCGCTCTTCTGCACCAGATAACACTCGGGAGAGGTGTCGGCGGCGGCGGCGGCGGCATGGACAACCACAACACCATCTCTACTTACAGTGGAGTTGCAGCGCCCGTGTGACGTTAGCAGCCGGGGGCGTGGCCCGACTGGATGTGGACCAATCGTCTCTCACGGGCCGGGTCCTTATTTGGCTCAGCCAATGAGAAGTCTCTGTTTCAGATTCCTCTGACTCGGTGCATCCTTTGCTGTCTGCGTTTCTTGGAGAGTTTTTGAATGGGTTTGACCGAAGTGTAATCTGCTGTAAGTCCTGCTGGAACAGATAAGTAGGTTTGGTCTCCTAATCAGGCAGCATCTGTTCAATAATACTGTTGGAAAAAACTGTACAACTTTTAAAAAGGACATTATATCTCCAACTTGTGGTTTCCTCGCAGTGAATATGGTTTTACAAGTGTATTTGAGCAGATGAGGTAAAAGTAAAAGTAAAAAAAAGTTAAAAAACAATTACAACAATAAGTTTTCAAACAGAGACTGTGGGTCTCTCCCCAGACAAGGCTTGGAAGAAGTAAAATCAGTTAACAATAGGAGATCACATTGAATAAACTACAAGTGTGTGATATGTTTAAAGACAGATGTCATATTAGGGAGTTTTACTGATTTTCCCACTTTTCCAGAGTCAGACACTAATAAATACCTTTTGACGGATCCTTTTTATATATTTAGTGTAGCCTGAAGTTATGTAAATCTGCAACAGTACCTATTCCAGGCCCTTAAATGTTAATATTTTACAGACATTTGTAATGGCGGAGTAAAGGAACCAAAAAATATTTGGTTTCTTATACTCCGATATGACAGTAATCTGGATATCTGTGAGTAAAACAAGATATTTGCAGACATCATCTTAGGCTTTGGGAAACATTGATTGACATTTATCACAATTTTCTGACATTTTAAAAGAAGCAACTATTAATTGATTAATCAAGAAAATAAATGTTATTTGCAGCCCGAGTATATATTCGATCAAATAACATAATCATGATCCCATAGACCTCAAGGCACACCTGTCCTCATATTTGTGCAAAATAGCCTCTATAACACAGTATCCCTCTTATTATTCAGTATACATTTATTTTATTTCTTAATGCCAAATAAATTTTGACAAACAATTATAGAATTCATTTGAAACACTCAACACTGGACACTGCAACAGTAAGGGAGACTAGATTAAAATTTAATTCTTACAGTTGTATATTGCAATAATAATAACCTGGTTGCCACAAAATCCCAAAGCACACCTGGAACAGCGTCTAGACACCTTTTCTCAAGGTTTGCATGAGGGGAGACCTGCAAACCCCCTGTGTTATTTGACCCCTGCAGAGACTCATCACTTGAGCCAGGATAGCCTAATATTTCAGACTACACCAAATAAATAAAAAAAAAGATCTGTACAAGGCCAGATTTCTGACTCTGGGAAAGTGGACTGTAAAATCCCCCAATACCTGAACTATCTCTTTACCTAAATCACACATTAGCCTCTATGTGATCTTCTCTTAATAACTAATGTCATACTGAGCCCTCCCTGAAACTGTTTGGAGCCCTCCTGGAGAGACCTGATTCACACTTTGAGAACCTATCAACAGTAGAACTTGTAGCCCTACTTATTATACAGAATGGCCCCTTTCCCAGGAGACATAGTAATAATATATTGGATTTTTATTACTGATGCATGAACATAAAAGCATCTATTTAATGTTGTAGCTGGTCATGGTGAAGCCAAATTTAACTACTTTGCACATTGTATGATTATTTAGTCAAGAACATTGTATGGTATGGTTTTCTTTTATTTCTTTTATTTCGTTTTGTGCTATATATAGAACCATATTAAGTTTCAAATCCATGGAAAAAACAATCAACTACTGTGGTAGTATTCCAATGACGACAATAAGTATTTATTGTTTTTCAGTAAACAGTATATACAGAATAAAAATACTCAAAGATATAAAAACATTGGCAGCAATATTTACCTAAAGGTTAAATCTCAAAGATTAAAGATCTGGCCTCTTCCGAGATTGGATTATTATTAGCGATGCATTAACATGTGAGCATCTACTAATGTTGTTCTTGGTAAAGGTGAGGCCTGCTTTACAACTTTGTATATTGCCCTGATTATTACAGTACATTGCATCATATTTTATTAACTGATCATATTTATTTTAAGTAAAATCTCAATGAATTGCAAAGTAACTAGTAATTACAGCTGTGAAATACATGTCTGGGAGCAAAAACAGATAAATGTAAATTCTAAAGTAAAGTACAAGAGCTAAAAATGCATTAGTTTAAGTCAGTGTAATTAGTTACTTTACACTGATATGGCCTGTATTTTACATAAACAGACAGTACAGAATTCTTACTTTTAAATAATTGTTTGTTGCTTATTTCTTTGTCTGCTCTTGTTTTTGCTCATAATCTTTTAGAGGAAATTGTTCTAGTCAGTGACAGATGCCGGCTCAAGGCCTTTGGTGGCACATCTTTTGGGCTTTTGAAGTGAAGAATTATCAAATAATGTGCAGGAAAGTTCATTAGAGGTAATTATTTTAAAAAGATCCAGTGGAATACATCCAACAAAAGGGCTCTCTGAAACCACCTGGTGCTGCAATGAAAGTCCTCACTGTTTAAATGACAAATCAGAAGAGAAAAAAGTAGATTCAAGGCGTTTTTGTGAGCTCACCTGTAACCTTGTTAAATTTGAACATATATTTGTTCTGCACACATCATCCGTACTATTATGTGAACAGGGTAAATAGCCCAGAGTGAGTAGAGAACCCTCCGAGCAAAGTAAAAGGGTCAACCACATCCCTTTTCAGTTTCAGCTCCTGAATGAACAGTGTGATCACACTTCCAGACGTGTACATGAGATGATGCTGTCTTACAGGTTTAAATTAATTACTTATTCAATTAAATTAGTTCAAGGATCTAGTTAGGGACCCATCATCTTAATCTCTTATTCTTAATAATTTATCATTTGTTTTTGTTTTTTTGGCAGTGTCCTCTTGTCTCTTGTTGCAGACCAGAAGTTTAAGTTTCACCTCCAACTGGATGTTTGTGTTGAACTGAACATACTAAAGATTCAGGTGTTCTCTGTCAACACACTCCATTTTTATCTACAGAGACAAACCTGAACATTTGTTCTTTCCAGTTGTGTGAATTATATGTTGGCCAAATATTTGATTTGTAAATTTTATTATCCTATGAAAGAAAGAAACACCGTATTAATTACCTTTACAGCCAACGAGTTGGACTTGATCGATTAGCTATTCTGTGTCACTCACCATTGGCTGAAACACAAGCTCGACACACAAAGTACACTGCAGTGTTGCTGTGGGTGTGTCGGCGCAGCAGTGTGACCTATCAATGACTCAGCACTACAGGAGCCATCTTAAAGAGCCACTTGTTCAAACAGCGTTGCTGCATGCCCCATGTTCAGTAGGGGAATACAGTCAGAGCTGTTAGACAGACTGACCCCACCTTCTAACGGTGTAGAAGCATATAAGTACAGTGACAACCACTTAATCTTTAGACGATTTGACACTTACAGTGTAGGCTGGGTTTCACCAACAAAGAATAATTTTTAAACCTGATTAAACACTTTAAATTATGTGCACTTGGGGAGGTTTAACTGTTGAATACATAGTTAACTTTTTAGTCAGAGAGCAAACAAGTTAACTTTAGTTAACTTTTAATTAGCTAGCAAACAATACAATGTTTTTAATTGTGCAGCAGAGCTTTACTCAATTTTAAATGTGAATTTACTCATTTTGAACCTAGTTCAATTTAAACTTAGATTAGAACTAATCTTTGATTAAATTAATCTTTTCCTAGTGTAAACCAGTCTTAAAGAGCTGGATTTACTGTTAACTACAAGCCGCAATATCTGCAATATGACCTTTAATTGCATTGCATTTTGTATGAATCTTTAGGATGGTCTTCTCTATACCAGAGGAGAAAAATACACATTGCTGTTTATTGCCATATAATATTGTTCCTATCATAGCAGTAGCTACAGCACCAAATCTAACTGGATCTTTTTAAATGTCCTCAGGGTGCACTCAGAGCTTGGTAAAACTACTTTTTCTTTTTATGCACCCTGGGCATGAAACAGGTTGCAAAATATTAGCTTAGAAGCACTCTCATCTTTGAATACCTTTAAATGTCTATTACACACTGCCCTGAGGGAAACACGTTGCTGTTTTGCATAATATTTGAGAAGAGGTGGAATGTAATAAAGATATCGCTGGCATATCCTGTATACTTCCTTGGCAATTCCCCTTGGGCTGTTTTTTTGATTTAGGCAATTGTATTATAAGAACTGTGTAGATACCTACAGCAAAAATATCCTCCCTGCCACTCTGTAAGTGTAATAATATACTGAATGAAGGCTACTAGTGCAGACCGCACAGGGGTGTCTAGTGTGTCCCACATGCAGAGGGCATGAAGTATTAACACTTCTCTCACACAGAGCACATTAAATGCTGACTGCCTGGAAATGGGAAAGATCCCTTGATCATTATTTATTACGTATTTGTCAGAAATACACAAGCGAACAATTTTCTCAGTAGTTTTGTAAATGCTGAATACTGTTAGAACCCAAGGGGAAGAGAGCCATTCATCTATATTCAGCAGCAGCACTCAGTTTTATTCCACAGCTGACGACCCTCTCATGTTGGGCAGTTTGAATTATTACCATCTCATTTGTGCCATTTCTATCACCAGCAGCCTTGTCCAGGGTCACATCTGCAAGTGAAAAACAAGGACAGGCTGTGGTCTAACAACACTTATCTCAGGATGCCTCTGCACAGCTAGAACACACCAAAAACATCAAACTGTCTGCGGCAGCTGCATGTGCTGAGTTTGGGTAGTTATTAGTGCCTGCATGCACAATTACCACGAGTGACTGATGCTCTCATGCAGCACTTAAACTCAAATCCCCCCCAACAGAAATCTTTAGATTTGAGTGGGATAAACTTAGATTTGACTGGGATAAACTTATATTCAAGTGGGATAAACTTAGATTCAACTGAGAGAAACTCTTGCCTTTTTTAACAACTATACTCAGAATATTCTCACTTGTTAGAAAGGATCTTTCTGAACCGTCAAAAGCATGAACATTTTGTATGACAATTTTATTGTTTTTCTTTTTTACTTGGACAGACATGCACCATTAAAACATCTTTGTGAAAACTTAAGACAGCAATAAATAAAGAAACATGGGAAGAAATTCTGCTATTACTTTGCAGAATAATGATATGCAATAGGTATAGGAAGATGCACAATATTTTCCATAATATCTGCATATTTCCATGTATTCATGGTAAGTATACAAGAGGAGCTTCTCCAGATGCAAAAGTAGAAGAGGTCACTCAGTAGAGTGCAGATCCCCGCCAGGCAACAGATGGTGAAGCACCTACTGCAATGCCACCACAACTTTCCAGATGCAACCAGCAGAGATTTGCAAAGTTACACCAACATTGACACTGAAACAGTTGTTGATCACTTTCAGGCCCTAGCTGCCGGTTAAGAAGAGAAGTAAGCTGTCAATGTTCGTATAAAACAGAGCAGTCAAAAAATACAGTTACTGTCTCGCAGTTGTTTGTCTCCACCAACCAGTCAAGTTACAGTTTACATCCATGTCTGTCCAGAGTCATGTAGACATAAAACAGAAGTTCTCACTATACAGGTCTGATTCCAGTGAATAATTTCCAGTGAGAAACATGAGGAGGACAGAGGACTGACAGAGAGCTGAACATTATTTCACACTGAAGGTGACCTTTGACCTTTTGTATATAAAATATCATGACCTCATCGTCAAATTTGTGTGTAATTTTGTCATAATTAGCATATGAACTCTTGAATTACGTGTTTAGTGAGGTCACCGTGAGCTTTGCCTTTCACCACCATATTCTAATCCGTTCATTCTTGAATCCAAGTGAACATTTGCATCAAGTTTGAAAAAATTCCCTCAAGGCATTCCTGAGATATCATGTTCAGAAGAATGGGATGACTTCAAAACCTGATGCCTCCGGCCATGAAACCACAAAGAAATAAATAAGAGTTTTTTTTCAAGAATTCTGAATCACCGAGGTCCGTCAGCATAAAGTCATGAATGTGAACAAAAAAAGATTAGACTATTTGGTCCAATAATATGTGAGATTAGCTCCGGACAAGCTGTGGATCCAGTGATCATGCACACACCCACTAAAGGAAGCGCCTGGTGAGAATAATAATAATAATTATTGGAACCAGACTACATTGTCTTTAATAGTGCAAAAAAATCAATATATTCTGGAAGGCATTATGCAAAGAATGAGTGTGGTAATATGGCAACAAATGCTCCACAGCCCACTTTTCTGCCCACTTTCAAGAACACCAGAGACATTTTTTCTGGTACACAAAGCAACAGTTCAATTTCTCTTTATGTTGTATGGAAGAGCTGTGATGAGGAAGTGGGCTGGATATGAGTATCCATCAGTTCAATTGTGAAAAACTCTTGATAGCAGATGTCACTTTTGAGATATTGAGATATTATATTCGTGGGAGAACTCGGTTTTTGTAAGAAAATGGAGGAAACCACTGAATCTTCTTGGAATTAAGTGTAGGTCTGCGTGAAGATAATTTCCTGAGCTGAGGGATTGTTTTGTTCAGGTACAACTCCATTATAATACTTCTGTGCTCTGGTGACTAGAAGAACACTGTGGGTGGTTTCCAGGACCGATTATGCAAGTACTCTTGTTTATGGCACGGATTTATTTTCTTTTTTGAAAATCAAAATAAAAACAATATCATGTTGAAACTAGCTTTTTTCAGTGACAATTATGTTGGTGTTTCAGATTCACTGCAAGGAAAAAGACCCCATTTGTTTAGTTTGTTCTCCTCCTCAGGAAATAAACAGGCAGACAAGTACACCATAAAACCTTTATTACTTAATTGCAATGTGACAACACTTATTTCGCATTCATCTGTGCAAACATTTCACTAGACCATTTTCATATAAATAATGGGGCATGTGCTCTCATTCACAATCCCCTCACAGCAGTGATATGACGGCTTCTGAAAATGAAGCCCAACGTAAATATATGCAACGGTATCCAACACACAAGTCAGATGACCCAACACAAGAACTTCAGCAGGGCTTAAAGAGAGATTGATGCTCTCAATAAAATGTGTTCTGGAGAGTTTTTTTTCTTCCCAACAGTGACAAGACATGTATTGCACTAGTATAGCCTTTAAAGGCTACTTGTCTTGCTGAGGCATAAAGAAAAAATTAGAAAGAAAAACACACAAATAAAGACCATTCCAGCTGGGAAAAGCATTTCAACTGCTTTACAAAGTGCTCCTTCCACTAATCAGATCGTATTGCATTTGAGGTTTCTGTAGAAATGTCGAGTGCTTGTACCATATAACAACTATAAAAACAAAAAAGAAAAGATATACAAACATAAAAGGCATAAATAAAGGCAAACGTCCAGTGAATTTCCACTGTTGTACAGTCATCCAACTTGTGAAATTCAAAGATTACAGATTATTACTGGAGATTCAGACCAATTTGCAACAGACTTCAAATTAATCTGAAACTCTGAGTTAATTTTCTATTTCCAAGTGGCATTATAAATGGGTGCAGAACAAAATGCATCTGCCATCTGAACCTAGTACCAATCAGAGCAACGCAACATGTGACCTGGTGCCGACTGCCACGACACAGCAGCAGAGCAGCAGCATGCATCACGTCCCTGTCTTGAGAACAACCATGCCGCCCTTTGGGTGAAAACAAGCACTGCAAAAGTGGCCGGTCAGTGTGTGTCTGTCAAACACTTCACCACGGGTTAGTTAATGATGTTACTGGGTAAATTTGGGCTAGTAATAGTTAAACAGTGATACACCCTTCTTATTTTATGCCTTGAATTGGCCTTGGAATTTGTTTTGGCCGAAAGTCAAATCAGAGTGGTTGTTTTTACCCAAAAAGAGGCGGCAGCATGACACAGAAGTAAAGTACCCAGATGAGCTGCTCTCATCCATGTCAGTTGGGGCGGTGCTTGGTCCGCAGAACAAAATGGCGGCCTGGTCACAAACTTTCTCAAATTACATTTCAACCGTACACTAAAAAGTGTTTCAGAAAACATCTGAGGCGAATATTGACTCATATTTGATTTGCCTAGTTTGACAGTTTTATCTGAGTTTTGCGAGCTTGGTGCATTGTGCTCAAAAGGTGTGATGTCACTGACGCGACTTTTCAAATCTGGACCAGTGACGCTTCTCTGTCGATCATCAGATCAAACCAGCCCGATATTAAATAAACATTGTGATTGGCACTACGAGATCCAGGACGGGTGGAAATCTCTCTGAATGGGAGAGTAGCCAGACGTTTCTGCCAGAGCAAAGGAAACATGAGCTTGCAGATTCGTCTGGGTCCCAGGCTGGGAAGATAAGCAAGCAAAGTACCATTATGTTTGTTATTTTTTTCAATAAATAAAATAGAAGACACCTTAAGCCAGTTGCCATTTGATTTTGATAACAGAGCACATGGCAGGCAAAAACATAAATTCTAAAAAAGAAATTTCAGTATTAAACAAAAATATTTCCATGGGCTCAGGTATGCCTGATGACTCACGTAAGCTCTTCCACATTTTTCCAATTTGCACTAACATCTCTGTTTCTTCTCGTCTTGGGGAGCTGCCCTGTTATCAGGGTAGCTGCCTTCAAAAGCTCTCTGAACAAGCACATGAGCATCAGAGAGAAAAGGAGTGAAGATTGGCTTTGAAAAGTCAGACTTGCTGTCCAGACTTTACGCTCTACAAAATTTAGAGGTTGATAGGGATTGTGGGCGAGCCGAGGCCCTCTTCCAACCATGGTACAGAGGAGGGGGTGCAGCGCTGGGCTGCGCGCCGGTGGATGCGGCGGAGTCGCAGTAAGTACAGCATAATAGACAACAACACAATGAAGAAACAAGCCAGGAATAAGTAGTGGTTGTTGACAAAGGAGAAGCTGTGCCGCCAGTGAGAGTGCACTCCTTTCAGACTTTCCTGCTGGATGTCCCTGGAGGAGACAAAAAAACCCAAACCCACACATTAGACTGCTTTTGAACAAAGAACATGTTTATACAAAGGGATTAAACAAGGACTGGTTTCACAATAAAATTCCAGACACTTGGAATTACTGCAAAACCGTGTTTGATTACTGTGCTTTGAAGAACTCACTGTAAATACTGTCCGACTTCATCTCCTAGATGCAGGTGCAGCATCAACGAAAACCTCAACATTGCAAAGGGCATGATGCCATTTCAAATGGTTGAGAGGTGTTCAACGTAAAACTCAGCAGTCATTCATTTTCTGTCCCCAGTGTGGATACATGTTATCCCTGCTTCTGGTAAGACTGAATACATTAAATGCATCTCCTATGCCTGCCAGCAGACGGTGCAAGTTAATAAGCCATACCATCGATTTTAAAAACACGTTATGGATGCCCCCCAGAGCTCTGTTGATTGTTGACTGTATGTTAAGACCTGAGGACCTTGGTAGACAATCTAACAAGAATCTGGATTCTTCAGTTCTTGGAAGCATAAATTTCTATGAAGCAGAAAAGCTGGATGTCTTGTCTGGGCAAACATGTCTTTAGGCTCGAACCTGCATAAACTGTAATGTTATACGATGTAAGCTGATCTGGGCTGACTCTTTTCTTGAAGGTTTCTACCACTTGTGAACATATTTTCAGATGGAGACAATTTTCAAGTGCATTAATAAAGCACCAAGATCATGAGATTGAAAGATACCGGTCCTGTTGCATAATCACTTTAATTGTTTTGGGGTTTTTTTTTTGCTGTTGTGTTGGTAATTTGTCAGAGGCTTTGACAGAATTTCATTTCACAGTCAGGATCGGTTTGAGATCAGTCACATTCCTCAGCTTTAATTTCCCTCCTGCTGCTAAATGTCTTTGTAAGCCTCAGTGCTCCACCCATAACCAGCCGATCTTAAGTATGTAAGTATGTTCAAAAATGCCTGTGCTGGTATCAAAGATGTGAGGGTTAAACAATCAGTCCTCCACTTGCATTGAAAACACTGATTTCTGCTGGCTAACATTACTTAAGGCTCGATTAGTAGAGTGAACAACAACAAGAACAAATCACATGTGACAGAATCTATCTTACCTCAAAGGCAGAAACCGCGTCCTGTAAAGAATAGCTCCGAGAGTCCACTGGACCTCCTTATCGTAGACCAACAGGGCGGTCTTCAGGTTTTTATAATTGGCTGGGAAAGAGAAGCCTGAGTGCAATACTTCATACATCCATGCTGATTTAAAACACTGGTACCTGCAGACACAAACATGAAGCCATTGACATGTAACATTCAAACTTAGCAGGCAACTGGTTAGTTGAGCTTTAGAAGCGGTCTGATAATCCTGTGTGACTTACTTCAGTCTGTGAAGATCAGCATGAGAGGCATACAAGCCAGAGTCAAAGCGCTCCCTCAGAGTCTTCCACTGGGTGGCACAGTAACTCTGTAAATGTTAAACAGCAACATTAGGAATATTTCCAGTGATAAGACATCAGTAAATAGCACATTAACCTCTGTTGCTCCCAAGTAATTACACTAAAACTACAGTTGCAGTATACTAACACATTTAAAGGCCAATCATTCTTCAATTTCACCAAATTAATGTGTTAATAGAAAACCGTATGAACTGATTGTTAAAAAAGACTCTGTACAAAATGCATGATGATCCTTCGACTTCTATACAAGTAAACCAACAACCTTGTATTACATAAAAGGCGTGGTGGTTAGGCTTGAGCACTATCTGTTTTCTTTATTCCTTCATACCTTCCTGGCATTTCATCCGGATATATGATACATGTTGGTATTTGTGTTAAAACAATGTGAGCTGAGCTGCTGATAGAAGTCAGTGAAGCATGTATGACATTGCCCCGCCTAATAATGCTGTGTGTCTAAGATGCAATTAGCCTTCCTCGAAAAGTCTTGCTGGGTTTAAATACTTATGGACAATAGAAAAATAAACAATAAAAAAACTTGTCCTTCTAGATTCTTGTTGAAGGACCCAATGACACTTTTTGCCAGCTGGGATGATAATACTGGCCAGAAACACTGGCACACCATGCATCACATGAATAGTAGCTAGAAAGTGAGTGAGACTTGTCATCCTGTCAGCTGTGTGGAGCTATTTTAAGCTCATTTGAACCAAACAGCAAAGTGAAAATGCATGTTTTTATGCAGCTTATTTAGATTTCCTTTTGAATGTTTGAATAGTACAGTCCGATCAAAACTCCTGCAAAAAATACTAAGTGTGAAAAAGTTTAAATGACAAGAAGCAGCAGTATTACATAACTGTGTCATGTTGTCGGCTATAGATTTCTTTCTTCGGGGAGCAGAATATTAGTTTCATAGTTTGAGCACAAGGTTTTTTAGATGTCTGGGTTAAGCAAAGTGGATGCATACAAACATATTAACAGCTTAGTTGTTCAAGAGTTCAGACAACTTTGTCCGTGTCCAGCTGGACTGCACCCAAAATACTCCCAAATAGGGGCAGAGGCTTTCTTTTTACTAGTCCTAATGATGTTATCCCTACCACTCGCAGCTGCCATCAAGTAGCTCCTTTTTGTGTATGTAGTGAGTGTGTGGTTAAACGAGAGAAAGTAAGCAGCAGAAAGTAAAGGTGAATGCAGCAGAGTAGAGGTAAGTAGTGAAGTAAGCAGAGTTGTCAGAGTTGTGGGTTACAGATTCAGGTTTAGATTCAGTTTTCATTTGTTTCATCTTTTCTGAAAAATGTTGGGAATATTAAAAAAATAAGTTACTTAGTGAGGATGTAAGTGTTGTGCTTCATGAGATTAAATGTGATTTTTCTTTGTAGCATTTACCTTAGCAGCCCGGGCATATTTGGAAGCGTTATAATCCCCGCCCATGCGCAGCACATCCTCGGTGCAGTAGTAGAACTCAGAGAAGCCGTAGAACTGACTGTTGCTGTAGTCGATGGCTGGCTGGTAGATACCACTGAGGGAGGTTTGGGTCTCATTGGTGCGGTTGAGGAACGGCTGCAGAATCTGTCTACACTGGTCAAAGTCTCCTGTGCCACGCAGATGGAGCTTCTGCGTAGAGGGACCGATCTCATCCTGCAGGTCTGTTGGTAGACAAGGGTCCAGGAGGGGAGACTCTGCCGTCTCACCAATATGCTGGTCTAACGAGCCTGGAGAAATAGTTGATGCAGTGTAAATAACAGGGCTCCTACACCTTTTCCAAAGTCTGATTTCAAGCATTTTCAAAGTGCATTTTCAAGCTTTTCCAGCATCTAACAGCTGTGGTTAATGACAACTCTATGTTCAAAATGATTAGGCCCCATTTAATTTCTTCATCACATTAAATCAGGGTGACAGATTAAAGGAAATCAAAACAAAGTTTCATGTTTTAAAATGTGCCACCCGTCTGTAAGTAGACTTGGCATCCTTTATAACACGTCAGAGCCAATACAGAACAATCACTCGACAATTAACTTCAAGTTCAATGAAATCCTTTTCATTTTTTGCAGAGCTGCAAGGAAAAGCATTTAGTCTCTCACTGACTTATTTTGTTTCTAAAAAGTGAAATATTCAGTCAGAAAGCGATTAATTATTAAAATAATGTAATTACAACTTCATCCAAAATCCAAGCACTTTTCAAACTTCAAAACGTTAAAATTCAAGTTTATCAATGATTTCCAGAATACTGAAGTAAAAAGTGCCCCCTTAAAAAGAAAAAATTAAATCAAATCTGCGGATCTCACTTGTTTCTAGTGGCAGTATTTCTGATGAGGCTCTCCTCGTATCTTTGGCGTGCTGCATTTCCTCCAAAACCCAGGAAGGTGGACACATAAACACGGTAAACATGCTCTGTGCGATGTGCGTCACATCCCAGGTTGAATTCAGCCAGTAAGTTCTTGGCAACTTCCTCCTGGGGGAACAAACGAAAAAAATCAGCCATGGAATGACAACACCATCATAATATATCCATACAGCACATATCCTTATGTGTTTAATATTTAAAGATGATAGCAGAGGTGACAAACAACACTTTAATATAGATTATTACAGCAGGTCACCTGTGTTTGAGGCCATAAGAACTGAATATTGTTATGTCTGGTTTAATGTATCGCAAAGTATCAAAGAGCAGAAGCTGAGACTAACTAAGAAGATGACAGTGAAAATTCAAGGTGGTTTAAAGGAAAAAAAATGAGAGCAGAAAGGACAAGCAGCTTATGCCAAACCTGCTACTGTACTACGAATCACTACAGCACAAACAAAAACTCCTAACATGGACAACTTCTATTTTATTTGGCAGTCTCTTCATAAATGACCTGATGTTCTCAGTCCTGCTATTGAGTCATGCAGCAGGCTTACAGTGTGCCTTCAATAGTGATGAATGGAGAGCAGATCGTCTCCACGGGACAAAAATGGTGCATACAGGTTTAACCAGGGAATGACAGAAGTTGGAAGGAGGGAGAGAAGAACAAAGGGTGAGTGACAAAAACCCAAAGACAGCACAAAAACAGAATTGGTTGTGGATAATAACCTGCTGTGGAGAAGCAAAGCTTACAGTTTTGGGCACTTCGTATGCGATCTGTGTGGAGACCCCGCCCATGTCCAGGACGCCAGCAGTCCTTTTCCTCACCAGCGCCTCCTGCTGATCGTTGCCTGGGACCTGGACCTCTACTACAGCTTCCCCATCTTAAAAGATTGACCGGAGAGAAAGGTAAAACAGTCAGGCAGGGAGCAAATATCATGTGATTTCTGTGTTACTACAAATTTAATTGCAAAAACAAAACAAAAAGGTCTGTAATGTAAAAACGGTTGAAATACTACTTGTTTGGGCACTTACCATTGTGCACATGGTTAAACCTTCCGAGGACAAAGTTTATTCCAATCCATGCATAGACACCTGAAGCCAATGGTGAAGAATTGTAAAGTTAATATATCAACTTTTACAAGCATCTTCAATATTGCACCACATATAGGTTCTACAATATAGTGGGGAATCTTAAAGGGATGATCAGATTTTTTCAAGTGAGGTTGTATGAGGTTCTTATCTATAGTCTGTGTTTTACTGCAGTAGACGGCAGTCGGCATGCACCCACTTTGGAGAAGCAGCAGGAGTACAGGTGGAGGAAGGTAAGCAATGTACTGCTGTGGACAAGGTCAGCAGCAAAATGTCATTTATCCACCAAAAAGAAAGCCACAATTTCAAAAAAAAGAATTTCAATTTAAGTGTATGCCATTTCACCAAAGTCACACAATAACACAAAGAACTAAGTGATCGAGGCAGTGGTAGACCAAGAACTCCCATGTAGAATTGATGATTTTGTCAAAAGGAGCCGGTTGCTTTAAAGAGAGCATTATTATATGTTATATAACTCTGGTTCCCTGATGGAAAAGGATGTCTAGTGGGTGTGTCTTTTTTAAGTGGCTAAAATGTGTTTCAACTGGAAGTGTGCCAACCATCTACTGTAGGTAATAAACTGACTATGAATAAGTACCTTATATAACCCCAAATAAAAAAAAATACAAACTATCCCTTTAACTCCCCTGATTCAGGAAATGCAAATTTGTTTCCCATCAATGCCTGTGAAGTGATGAATTAAAACTATTATATTAAATATGCTACAACCTGATCAAAATGTTTCAATCACATCATGAATCTCAATAAAGCTGAAACTGCAGTACATTTTTGTAGAGCATATAGTTTTCATCTCTGGCTACGTTTATTATTCCTTTTATTTACCTTCCTGTTTTCCAGAAATCACTTCCACATGGGAATCAGAGAAGAGGAAGTTGAAGTGGACCGGGATGTCTGTTCGCAGATCCTCTAGAAGTGCTTCTTGTTGACTGAGATTTTAAAAGAAAAAGAAACTTCATCAACATCATAAAATGTCTGGCATATTATAGATGCACGCTTATTAAAACGAACTGTACCTTTCAGGAAGAATTCTCATTCCAGCTGTGCACAGGATGTACAAGGGTGTTTCTTGGTGCTTATTTTTGGGGATGTGTTGGGCTGCAAAGCTCAGCAGAGGATAGATGTAATCACTGGCTTTCTCAGGTGTTTTAGCCAATTCAGAGATACCTACAAGGAAATATTAAGACCAAAATGATTGCTTTATACTTGGTAAAAAAAAAAAATCTATATAATCATTTCAAAGTCTTTAAACAAACAGTGCTAATTCTTCTACTTCTTCTTACCTGGTTTGATCTTCATGACCACTGGCTTGCGATGTTGATCTCTCATTTGCTGAATGTCCAGCAGTTCATGGGGATTACCATTGTGCCGGGGCCAGCAGTACACAAATACCCTTGAGCCACTGCTGCCACAGTCCACCACCAGGCCGTAGTTCAGGTTGGGGTTGCTGGTATCTGTTGCATCCACATCAGTCACCCTTGCCAAGTGCCTTTTGGACGACAAATAATTGTTCAGATACTATTCCCTGTGTTCATTATAACATAAGCGCTTGAAGAGCAGTTGTTAGTTTACCTGTGGAAGTGATTTTCCTTTCTGATCCAGCTGGCGGGCCCCTTCCCAGTGACGAGCAGCAGATAGAGAAGTCCTATGAGGCAGAGCACCAGACCGATGAAGAGCAGCTGTCTGAGGGAAGGGATCAGGAGCCGAGGAAGAACCTGGGATGACAGGCTGAAATGCCACGAGGCTGGGAAAAGGCACGAAAAGCTGATCCTGTAAATAGATTAAAAATCGACCGATTAGCAACATACTCAATTAATCATTGCAGCTCTGCACTTTACTGCAATCCAGCCTTTAAATCCAGGATAGGACAACACTTATGCCACATCACTATATAATAATATCCAAAATCAAAGGAGATATCTAGCCTTATATCATGATATCACTAATATTAATACCAATAATATTTATGTATTAAAAAAACACAAGTATTTCTGGGTTTGAGTTGAAGTGTCCCTTAAAAGAATTCACAAATATGAGATTAAGAAAAAAAACAACTAAATTCCCACAAAAACAAGAACACACCGACCTTCCCATGGTGCAGATTGTCTTGTGGTTTGGTTTACTCAATGAAAATGAAGAATCAGTCTGCTGAATGTGGCAGATCGGGATTGATCCGCGGCTGCATCCCGTTTTTCTTCACGTGTCACCATGACCTTTTGGGAGAAAACGTCGGAAATATGAACATTATGGTGCTAATAATCGTGAGGAAACTTCAGAGCTCCTCTATGAGAAGGGCCTGACTGGTGAACAGGACGGTATGTTGGGATATATCGGCACTTTCAACATATTTAAAGTGTAAACAGAAATGAGTCAAACAGGAAGGACGCTGTTATTAAAAAATAAAGCGGGTAAACGTTAAGCTAACCTGAGTGTTTTCAGTCGTCTGTAGCTATCGTGTGTGTTTGGTTGTAGCAGCGAGCTAAAAGACGTCAGTTTAACACGTTTCTACGAACCGTCAGCATCAACACAGCGAAGTAAAAAAAGTTCGCGGCCTTTGTATGATGTCACACTTACTGACAAAGAAGAGAAAGTTTCCCCGTTTCTGGAAAAAATATCACATTTCTGAGCGGCCAGATGCTAACCGCTGGCTAATGTTAGGCGAGTGTGGTATGTGGCAGGTCTCCGGTGAGTGACGTGGGCGTCCCGAACACGGTGTGTTTGATTTTCTTCTCCGCGTTGGCCGGACAGCAGGCGGCATAACAAGTAAACGCATACCGCTCACCATTTTCTCGCACGCGGGATGGGGGCGGAGTCGGATGTCGGCGCTGGGCGGGGCGTAGCCCACATTCACCAAATAAAACGAATAACACCATAAATAAGGCGACTGCACAAAATATAAATCTGTATATAACTAGATCTAATGAATCTGTATTCAACTTATATACTGGAAACGTATGTTTAAACATCTTCCCATTAAATTAAATGTACATCTGTTTTAAATATACCTTTTTTATTAAGAAATAATCAACTAACATAAAATACACATTATCATGAATCCAAAAATTTATTAGCAAAAATAAATCAGGCCATTTGTAAAAAAAATAAATAAATAAATAAATAAATAAAATAATTGAATGTTCTCTTTACTGTCTTGAGTACATGAGACTAAAGGGCAGTGATGTTACACACTCTTCTGTGCAGTAGGTGGCAGCATGCACCTTAAAGTTGTTCGCGATCTGCCGGTAATCGGAGAGAGAAGAAGATGTTCCGGTTGCTAAGTAACAGCGCTTATCCGCTAAACAGCAGCTAGCTCGATGCTATTTTAAGGTTTTTTTTTCGGTAAATTATCTTTGTTAAGACTGCTCGTTTGAAGTAATGACAGCTATAAAAGACGGGGAGTACACGGCTACAATCTACAAACTGGTGAGAATATCGTTGTTTTAATTAGCTAGAGGTTAGCCGCAGGAGCTAACGTCCATAAACTCCTTTTTTACTGCTTACTGACATATTTACCACTAAGAAAACTGGCGATAAATTCACGTTATATCAGTGCTGCGGGGACTGGGACCTTGAAAATGGTTAACCCAAACTAAAATTGTACTTGTTGTGTTTTTCAGTAACGTTAGACCGAGCTTAGCTCATGGCTTCATTTAAAATGCTTGTTAAATAACAGCTGGAGTCTGTAGTAGTTTCCTCTGCTAGGTTGTTAGATTGTGCCAAGAGTGTTCAACAGTGTTTAAGATCATCAAAGTTAATTCTCATCTTTCAGATAAAAGATGGGCAGTATGTGGAAGCAATTCAGATCCTAAACGGCCAACTTCAGAAACACACGAAGGTGAGTGTGGAATGATGTTGTTCGTTTGCAGTGGTGGGAAAAGAATTTTGATCCTAGTTAAAAATATCAATATTACAGTGTAAAACTAATCAAGAAGTCTTGAGCTGAAGTACAAAAGTATGGACATAAAGTAACGCACTAAAAGTAAAAGTGGCCCATTTCAGAATTATAAATCTTATATTATATTACAGGATTATAATTATTGATTTATCAATGTATTGATCACTGATGTTGCAGTTGGTAACAGTGGGGCTCGTTTTTTGGTTAGACATTAGGTCTATATACTGCTGGGTAGCTTAATCTATAATAATGTAACATAATTAATTAGCTGATTTATACTTTGCATAAATCTAATTTTCAAAGTAACAAGTAACTAAAGGTTTAAAATACATGACATGGTGTAAAAAGTAAAATATGTGCCTCCAAAATATAGTGGAGTAGAAATCGAATAAACACAACATGTCCTTTACTCGAGTAAGGTACAAGTAGATGAAAATCGCACTGAAGTATGGTACTTGAATAAATGTAGCCTACTCATTTACATTTTGCCACTGTTAATTTGTAAAGGGTAGTGTTATATATTTGTGTCTATGTCTTTTATAGCTCTTTTTTTTTGCACATATTTGGTCTAAAAAGTAATTGACTTGTCTTAAATTTCAATTGATCGTTTTCAATTAATCTACCAATTATATTTTTGATTAATTATTTGGTCTATAAAAAAAAAAACATTTCTTGTTTTTTTTTCTTGCTCTTGCTTTCAATTGTATCTCAGTCCAGAGCAGCACTATCTCTGCTGGGCTACTGCTACTATCACATCCAGGATTTCACCAGCTCTGCAGAGTGCTACGAGCAGCTCACCCAGCTGCACCCGGAGGTGGAGGAGTACAAGGTGTATTATGCCCAGTCCCTGTACAAAGCTGGTGCTTATCCTGAGGCCACCAAGGCCTCCTTTGCTCTTGACAACCCCAGTAGTCCACACTAAGGTACAGCAGCACACTCATACACACATGCACGCACACACACACACACACACACACACACACACACACACACACACACACACACAGGCAGTTCAGAATCTCATACTATGTACTATTCATCCTAAGTATGATATCAAATTGAATATATAGTGTGTTCCAGCTGCATAGTATGTGAATTTTGTGTATTTGAGAAATGCCCAGATGTATACTTGCAACTGGATTTTTTCATGTACTTGATCTACCTTTGGTTTATCTCTACTCTGCTCTACAGATGGTCAAACTGCAGGCCTGTATAAAATATTGTGAGGAAGACTACTCTGCTGCCAAGGTGACAAGCTCTCTCACGTTGTCATTTAATGCATACAAATTATACTATTTTTGTTCACTGTGATGGCTGTTTGAATTATTATTATCTGCAGCCAAACACACACGTTAATTCATTCATTTTCTACTGAGTCTGACTGTACCTGTGTGTGTGTGTGTACAGTCACTGCTGGAGCAGCTGCCCCAGGATGACCCAGACTATGTCTACAATATGGGCTGTTTGCTTTACCAGGATGGCAAGTATGAGGAGGCCTGCAAGAAGTTCATGTCTGCCATGCAAGTGCTGGGATATGTGCCAGGTAATCATCCAGAGCCCTGCACACATGAAAACACCTTCAGTTTATGTGGTTTTCTAACACACTGATTCAGTAGTATCTATATTTATGTATTGGTCAAAAACTGACTGATACCATGAAAGTTCATCTTGGTTTCTTTGTCTTTTTGCCCCTTCTCTCTGTCAGCGTTGTCCTACAACATTGCCTTGTGTTACTACAGCCTGAAGAACTACCCTCAGGCCCTCAAATACATCGCAGAGATCATAGAAAGAGGCATCAGGGAACATCCCGGTAAAACTACATCTTTGTGCACTACCATCATCATGTCTGTGTTGACTCTGCTGCAGATAGTGGACTATTGTTTGACCATTTGTTAAATTTAGACTTTAACCAGTCTAGTTTCAGCCACTCATAGTGAAGTGAGCTGTTTGTTTCTGTCACAGTATTTGATCTTTTTGACCTACATGCTTTTTCTGCACGCCAGAGCTGAGTGTTGGGATGAGGACTGAGGGAATCGACGTCCACAGTGTGGGCAACACACTGGTACTGCATCAGTCAGCACTCATTGAAGCCTTTAACCTCAAAGCTGCCATCGAATACCAGCTGAAGAACTGTAAGAGCCTCATCCAGTGTCTCTGTGGTTTAAGTGATTTAAAGGAATGCTGAAATTTTTAGTTGTAAAAACTACCCTGCAGAGGCAGATATCATAAGCAAAAAGTCTCTGGTCTAGAATGGAAAGACCATTCAGAAATGAGTAAAATGTAAACATCAAAATTGGTTGAAATCAACTGTACCCAATAGTTAGAAACTTTGTTCATAAGACTGTAATTCAAACTCCACATTATTAATGAATCAGATCCAGTGGTGGCTGTATAGGATTGTTTGTGACCTCTGTGATCCACACATTTCCAATAACTCCAGAGTGTTGTAAAGTTTAAATACCAAAATATATAGCCAATCATTTCCAAAACTCATAAAATGTTTTTTATCTAATTAAATATTATTATTATTTTGCTTTAATCCATATTTTGGGGTTTTCACTGCAGTCAAAATACTGCTCTCCTGCATGTTGCACACAAAGGGAAGCATGCACCTGTATTAACAGGTTAGTCTAACAGCAAAATCTAACAGCACCATAAATTACTTTTATGTTCATTAAAGAAAGTTGATCCACAAAAATTAAACAAGACTAAACAGTAACTTGCTTAATCCCATGAATCACTTTATTCAAATTTAGGATTTAAATTTTTTTTGCAGGCTGACGACATTATAAAATATGATGACAGACATTTGAAGCTTTATTTGAAAACCTCAATAGAAGCTTTAAGTGTAAAGAAGAAAGTATTAAAACTGATACAGACTCAAACTAATTGTTGTCTTTTCTGTTCTGTTTTCATATTTTCCTGCAGTCAAAGGAGCACAGGAGGCTTTGACAGACATGCCCCCCAGATCAGAGGAGGTAATTATCATCATACAATCACACATTCACACCCACTGAATTAAGGCTGCCTGGACCTGCCCTGCTGACAGCCTGGAGATAACAGAGATTAATAGAAAACTGGGATAGAGACATAGGTGTGAAGGCTTACACGGAGGTACAGGTTTCTTACGGAGTATGGAAAATTATGGAATTTAAATTTAATAATTCAGTTTGAATTTAAAAATTAGTTTAAAAGAAAATGTGGCCATATCTTTGAATAGCAGATAGCATTACAAATAACTATGTATTAATCTTTTCTAAACATCCATGACTGATGAAAACCAAAACCATTCCTTTTTGGCTGTGTTTATTTGCTCATTGACACTGAATAAACAAGGCTACATAGATGCCATGAATTATTTAACTGTTTTAAAAACTTTTTTTATGGAAGAAACTAAAAATATGTGTATACAATCTACAAATGTATGATTTAGATTCATGCACCAAAAAGTCTTCGTGTATTATTTTACAGAGGTGTGTGTGCGTGTGTGTGTTTTGTCAGGAGCTGGACCCAGTGACTCTCCACAACCAGGCTCTGCTGAACATGGACACGAAGCCGTCGGAGGGTTTTGAGAAGCTAGCCTTCCTGCTGCAGCAGCCCTCCTTCCCTCCTGTCACCTTCGGCAACCTGCTGTTGCTCTACTGCAAACATGAGGTACCGTGACAGGCAACCCCGCAGGTTACAGGCTGTCCTGAACCTCAAATGTCCCAGACTGGATCAACTATGGCTCTCAGTATCCTTGAGCAAGGAGTCCTAACCTGCTCCAGGATGTGCTGTAGCCCAAATTGTGGCTATAGGTATCACTGCAGTGACATCTTAATTGTAAACCTGTGCAGTAACCAGTGTTAGGATTTACAAAATAATGCATTACTGTTACTGCACTACTTTTGATGGTAACTAGGCAATTTGTCTTAGCAACAGTAATTTATTTTCCTTGAAGAAAGGAAAGGTTTCCCCTTATTAGTCTTATTTGTCACTGTCTTAATGTCACTGTTGGATTAAATCTGTTTTTCTCCCTCAGTACTTTGACCTGGCAGCTGACGTCCTGGCAGAGAACGCTCATCTCACCTACAAATTCCTCTCCCCAGTAAGTTAGACTCTGGGCCCATACACACTGTATGTTTGTGATGTTCTCATTCAAAAACATATCAGGTTACAAATTTTTGTGAAATTGTGTCTGCTTTCCCTGCACTTAATATTTCTGAGAGATTTCCTGTGGCAGGATCCATATTCAAGTTGACATGTTTTTGTTCTTTTCAGTATATGTATGAGTTTCTTGATGCCTTGTTGACCTGCCAGACCGCACCAGAGGAGGTACTGTAAACGTAATAAAATGCAGAACCATTTAGAGTAGTATTTAGCCAAATTAATCAATATTTTTTTGAGAACAAAGGGTTAAATTTCTATATGTAATGTGAAAGCTTATAGAGTGTGTTTTTTGAGTATCCTGGTTATGATCAGGTTCTTTAAATGTCCAGGTTACATTCACCATAACTTAATAAGGTGATGATATGTCACTGTTGTATTTATATCTCTTTAAGCTGGTTGGTCACTGGTCCCAGTGATTAATCATTTTAAATTAACAAATTGAATTTTGCACAGTATAGACTGGAAACTTTAGCCAGTTGCACGCGGCACACTGGCATTTGAAGTTCCCATGTAAAACAGGCCCTGACTAAGCTGGTCAAATAACCACACATGAGTTTTAATTCTCATTGTAATGGTCCCTATTTATATTTTATTGCACTGTCTTTTCACAGGCCTTTAGGAAGTTTGATGAGATGAATGGCAAACTGACGGAGCAGTTACGCAAGCTGGCCAAGCAGGTAGTTTACCTCCTTCCTCCTCTTCTACTCTGCACATTTATAGAGCTTACTTTGTTTCTTTCTTTTATTGTGCTTTGTACTAAACATATCTTTATTTTCCTGTATATATTTTCTTAGGTCTATGTTTCATTCGACATATGTCATCTTATAATTTTCTGCAAATACCTGCTCTTATGGCTGTCAATTGATCTGTTCCAGACAATTCAAACACTGACCTGCATCCTGAGTTAAAGTAGCTCAAGGTTAAGTGTGTAATATTTAGGGTGATCTATTTGCAGACATGGAATATAATATTCATATAACTGTTTCAAGTATATATAATAGTGTACAATCGCCTGAAAATAAGAATGGTTGTGTTTTTGTTTACAGTATCCCAGAATGGACAAACTAAACACATAGAGCCTTTAGTGAGTTTCACAGCTATAGTAGTTTCGCTTTCCTGCTCGGCAGGCACTGGTCCTTTTAGGAAGATTGTATAAAAGCCATATTTCACACTTAAAAGTGGACTTTTCTGGATTTTTTTCTTATTACGTTGTAAATCTTCTGTCAAAATAAATAGTGGATTTTTGTGTAAAGAGTTTTTGGCTGAATGTTGTTTTTGCTCATCTTTTCTAAGTTGCAGGATGCCAGGCTGGCTCGAGACGACGAGCTGCAGAAAAAAGCTCTGCAGGAGTATGACGTGATGCAGCAGAAGTGAGGACACACACACACACACACACACACACACACACACACACACACCACACACACACACACACACACCACAACTACACACACAGAAATGTACACAGATACATGCACACAGTCATGAGATGTGAGAAATGAAGCATTTTAAAGGTATAGCATACATAAGATAAGATATATGTGTAGTTATTCTTAATGTCTGCAACCAGGTCAGATTCTCTGTGAAATCAGATAAAACAGGCCAAATGTACAGAATAGTACTTTAGCCAGTTAAAAAGAAGCAGGAGGAGATTTTTATTTAGATATTTTTATTGTTGACATCATATTTTGTGGTTATAACATTGGAAACACTATCATGTCCACAGGGCCTCCAAAATCAACAATATATAAAAGTTTCTTGCAGTAGCTCTAAGATATCCAACTGACAAACAGAAAAATGTTGAAAACTCCTCTGCGCTATTGCACATATGTTTTTCAGTATTTCCTCCTGCATTCCCTTCTCACTTCACATGAAAACACAACCAGTTCTTTCCTCTGCAGTGATTATTACTGTGTCCGTCCTTTTTGTGTGCTTGATCCGGCCTTACCCCAGGTACATCGTGGTCCTGATGGCCCAGGCCAAGATCTACTGGAACCGGGACAACTTCCAGATGGTGGAGAAGATTTTCCGCAAATCGGTGGAGGTCTGTAACGAGGACGATACCTGGAAGCTGAACGTAGCCCACGTGCTCTTCATGCAGAACAAGTATAAGGAGGCCATCGGCTTCTACGAGCCAATCGTCAAGAAGCACTACGATAACGTGAGTGCTTCAGCATGGTTGTAAATGACACTTGACTACATCATTGTATTTTGCAGTGAAGCTCAAATACAGTGCTGTTAATCAGCCCCACTGACAGTCTGAGGTCAGGACTAAACTTTGATAGTTTGCTTTTCTGTCCAGGTGGAGCAGTGTAACATTCAGGAGTGTCCCTGCAAGTGCAAACCTTCGGTAAAAACAGAGACCAAACAGCTCTGTATCGATTCCTGTGCAGTGTCCTCACATCTGTGCATGACATCTGTTTCAATGACTTTCTGCTGTTGTTGTTTTTGTGTGGGATTTTATGTGATTTTGTTTGCAGTGGTGCTTGTGTCATTTCTTGGCAATCTGGAAAATTTGAAGATGAGAAAGATATAAGATATTAGAAACGTACAAATTTAATCAGAGCAGCAGTAGTTTGGCAGGATTTCTTCACATCCTAATGTCCTTTAAAGAGACAGTTCATCCCAAAATCAAAAATTTATATTTTTCCTCTTACCTGTAATGCTGTTCATCCATCTAGATAGTTTTTAGTGTGAGTTACAGAGTTTTTGAGATACTGGCCGCAGAGATGTCTGCCTTGTATCAAATATAATGCGACCAAACAGCTCTCAACCAGTGGTGCTCAAAGTGCCAAATTGAAAACTTCAACACCAGTGTCTCTTTCCAGAAATCATGACCCAGTTAGTCAAGATAATCTACACACTTTGAGCAGGTTCATGTAGGAACTATTTTCCTTGTATGGGAGAATCTACTGGAATTACAATCTTACAACTTATGCTAGAAAGAAAGTAGTTCGTACATGAAACTACTCGAGTAAACTACTTGAGTAACCAGGTCATGAGTTTTAGCACCTCAAGCTGAGTGTCATCGAGTTCTGGTTTATTCACAGGAAGGCAGACATCTCTACAGTCGATATCTCCAGCACTCAGCAACTCACACCAAAACAATAACACAACAATCGAGACAGATGAATACCACTATAGATAAAAGGAAAAAAATGTTAGTTTTGATTTTGGGGGTGAACTGTCCCTTTAAATGCAGATTTCCCCTCAATGTGTTTTCTGAGGATTTAAATAAATAAATAAAATAGAATAGTCTTATATATTATTTTAATGTCTTAAATTTAATGTAGACAACAAAATACATTAAAAAAATCTTTTTGCTGTTTTGATGAGAAATAACACCAGTTGTGTTGATTCTTCTCTGAAAATCTAAACAATTTCTTTTTTCTGATGTGAATGATAGTCAGTGGAGAATTTTTTATTATTTTCTTTTCTGAATAGCATTAAAAGGCCAAGGTTCGGGTTTTTTGAAGTGAGGCTGTATGAGGTACTTATCCATAGTCAGTGTATTACTTCAGTAGATGGTGGTCCAGTGTGCCGGTGTAGGAGGGTAAGAAATGTACCGCTATGCATAGGGCCAGCAGCAAAATGTATTTTAGATAACTAGAAAAATAATATAAATCTAAGTGTATGCCATATATAGAATATTTTCACAGCTTTATCTTGCTGTCAGACAGCCTTTTCTGATGGGAAACTGCTGTTATATCATCTGAATATAGCTCTCATCAAAGCAACCAGACCCCTTATGCAAAAACAGTAATTTTACCTCTCAGAACATACCTCAATCAGTTAGTTTGTGTTATTTTGTGACTTTGGAGTTTATAGGGTTACTTTGAATTCACTGAAGTTGCTTAGCTCTTGTGCAGATATTCCTACTGCTTCCCCACACTGGGTCCATACTGACTTCTATCTACTGTAGCTAATACATTATGGATAAGTGCCTTGTAACCTGAACTATCCCTTTAACAAGTTTAAAATTGATTAAGGGGAGTTGCACGCATGCTTTGCCTGATATCAGACTGAATTAATAACTCGTTGCACCTCGTTTCCATATTCAGTCAACTTTATAGAGTGGGCAGATCTGAAGGTCTGGACCCAGGCTAACACATGTTAGTTTAGTTTCAAGAAAGGATTCTTAGGCTGAAGATATACTTGCTGTTTAACCACACGGATGGACACAGGATACATGAGACAGCCGTGACACTTCGTGGTGTGTATACGAACGCACCGTTAAATAAACAAGTATATCTCTAGCCTTAAACGTCTGAGTGCTGGCTGAAAATGATCTGTAAATTCAGCTGAAAATAAACCTCCATTCAATCTGTGTTCCACTATAGATCCTGAACGTGAGTGCTGTGGTCCTGGCCAACTTGTGTGTGTCCTACATCATGACCAGCCAGAATGAAGAGGTATTGTACAAAGAGGTTAACATGGTGCTATTCAATAGCAGTCATCCTGTCAGTGCTGCATATGACATTATACAACAGTTTGTTCCAACCAAGTGATTTGATTGGACAAGAGGCATTCCATGAGTGTTAATACAGTGTGTAACAGCACTGGGGTTTTAACTATATATGTCTCTCCAGTCTACAGGTGTTCCAATAACTGTTACATTAATGCTACATTAGTCTCTATTTATATTTTTTCATGGGGCTTGCACAGCTGTTTTATGGAGAAATTGGTCATAAAGTGTCCATTAAACTAGCAGTATACAGGAAATGACTCTAGCTTTGTCTGTAAATGTCTCTCTGTGTGTTTGTATGGAGATAACTTTTGTCGTGTTAATTAACGTCTCTTGTCACCCTGGTCTAACAGGCTGAAGAGCTGATGAGGAAGATCGAGAAAGAGGAGGAGCAGATCTCCTACGACGACCCCGACAAAAAGGTCTTCCACCTCTGCATCGTCAACCTGGTCATCGGGTGAGTTCCAGCTGCTGCTGCCTGTCACTAATCCTATTGGAAAAACTGACTCAGGGCCCTGTGTAAAAATATAGTTGTGTTTGTCTTTCAGGACGTTGTACTGTGCAAAGGGAAACTACGATTTTGGCATCTCTCGTGTCATCAAGAGCCTGGAGCCTTACAACAAAAAGGTCAGCTGTTTCGTTGTTATCTGGGATTTTTCAAGACTTATCACTTATCTTAAAAAGTTGTTATACAACAATGACTACTTAACATTCTGTGTGTGTGTGTGTAGTTGGGGACGGACCCTTGGTTCTACGCAAAGCGCTGTTTCCTCTCTCTGCTTGAGAACATGTCCAAACACATGGTCATGCTGAGGGACGCTGTGGTACAGGAGTGTATTCAGTTCTTGGAGCACTGCGAGGGTGAGCAGCAGTCACACACACACACACACCTGTAAAAATGCTGGACCACTGGACTACAGTGTCAACATTTTAAATCCACACCCCTCCATTAACTGCAGTTGCTTTCATTGAATCACCTACAGCGTATGGTAAGGAGGTTCCAGCCATCATCGAGCAGCCTCTGGAGGAGACCCACATGCACATCGGCAAGAACACCGTCACCTACGAAGCTCGAGTACTCAAGGCACTTTTCTACGAGGTCATTGGCTGGAACAAGTGACATCATCACAAAGATGTCACTGTGAAATTTGTTGATCCTCATTCACCAGATTGGTAACATCACATCATTGAAGGCCAGTTGTGCAGGCTTCACGTCACAGACTCTTAAAGCCAGTAATGTAAGCAGAGACTTTCATTTATTATCAGCCACATTTAATGTTAAAATACAGCGGACTTTGTTTTATTGACGGTTTACTCGACTAACATAAAATACATCAGTGTTTCTCCTGTCCTGGTCCTCAGGGCTCACTGCCCTGCATGTTTTAGATGTTTCCCTGCTCCAACACACCTGATTTAAATGATCAGCTCGTCATGACGCCCCTGCAGAAGCCTGATAACGAGCTGATCATTTGAATCAGGTGTGTTGGAGCAGGGAAACATCTAAAACATGGAGGACAGTGAGCCCTGAGGACCAGGGCAGGGGAAACACTGTACATAATAACATTTTGTATGTTAAGTGCTGGTTGTACAGCTGCCTTCTGATTCTGTTTTCTATTCAGTAGATAAAATGTTTGTGAAAACCAAAACATAATGTAAAAGAAAATAAAGAGTGTTATTTTTGAAAAAAATAAAACTATTTGTATATTTTTCTTTAAAGCTACTCTTAATATTTCTTGGCCTTTCAAATAGGGAAGTTCCAATCAGGCTTTCAGTGGCTGATATCAATAAGTGACTGGTTCCTGATTTTAATTATTTTCACAAAGGGATCATGCAGAAAAGACCTTGTATGAATTACCACATAAATCACTGAACAGCATCTGAAACCCTCACATCTTCCTGACTGTCCATAACCGACAATTCAAAAAGCATCTGTTTTATACAGTGATCAGCCAGTTGTGTGAAGGTGACAAAATAGTGTTTAAACTTCTCCCTCAACATCTCCTTTTTCATTCTAAAATAACTTCTTTCAATTGCACAAACACAAACTTTTAAAATAAGTTGTTAGAACTTAGATTTTATTATTTTCTGCCCAGCAAAGTACAAAGTACAGAACACTTACAACTTATTAAATATTTATTTAAAAATACATTTAATTGCAATACTGCCCATCCCTACTTTTGTATGAGTCCCTTCTGAACACAGAAACACTTTTTCCCCCTTCTTTATTGCAAATTACTAAAATAGCCTCTGAAGGTGTAACAATCTGGTACCTTCTGCTCGAAGGTACCAGATGAGGATATGATTGTACAGATGTATTTCTAAGTTCTTATGTGATTTTATATTGATGGTATACTGAAAGGTCATAATAACACAGCAGTGTTCCTCATAAGCATAAGTTACATGTTTCCTGTTGATTTCACCATCATCTTCGTATGGAAGCCGATTTCTAAGTCATTCTTTTGAGAAAGATTCACATTCTTTTCAGATACTACGTCATTATTTCAAGATACTAACTCATTTTGAGAAACTTCTCAAAGTGGCTTACAGGATTTTTGTTTTTCAACACATTGGCAGAAATGTGCTTCCACACCTTAAGAAAATCATAGGCAAAAGATTCATTTAAAATACAATACAGAAGCTACAGTTTCCAATTCATTTAAGGCACTATAGTAGTGAGTCCTACATGTTTTGCCATGAGACATGTATTAAGGACATATTGCAATCTGTCAGTGCAAAACAAATAATAGTGTGTAAAATCAATCCGTCTGTAGGATTTTAGTTGCAAAAATAAAAGTTCTAGAGTTTTGGTCATGCAATTTGAGATACTAATTCAATTGGCACTGTAAAAAAGTGTGCAGAGTATTTTTATTTGAATCATTTAAAGCATAAGTGATTCTGTACTGGAAGTGTGTTGTTCCTGTCCATCTCTTCACTATGACCAGACAATTTGGACATGACTGAACCTCTTGCACGCCAGCCACGCAGGCTGACTGATTTTCCAGCAGTAACTCACGTCTACACACTTGAGTCTCTTGCTCCGATGCATGATACTTTCCAGGGTTATCTTCTCCACATCTGTCCGCGGGACGTTAATGTGTCGTAACCGTTCAAGTGGCATAGGAGGAGAGTTCGTGGAACCTGCAAAGAGTTGCGGGCCCAAGGCTGCTGTGCGCAGGACATCCTGTAAGACGCAGTTCAGAGGGCATGGCAGGGAGACCAGGGAGAGCTTCTCCAGTAAAGGAGAACCAGTCAGGAGACACTTTAGCACCGTCCTCAGGGACATCCAGGACATGACGGGCTTCATTTGGCTGTGCTCGTAGGAGAATCTTCAGACACAAAGAAGATGAATAGCAAGATTACTTTAATAGGAAGCCAAGGTAGTTTTAACCTAAAGATTTTGTTTTGTTTTTTTCAACCTGCACCCTGATTTATTTTTAAGTTACAAATGGGACAACAACATTTGAAATTAGTCAGGCACTGAGCAAGACTACTACAGCTGTCAGCAGCGAAAAAAGGCTGCAGTCCTTATGGGCAATTGCATCTGTCAAAGTACATCCACTAAAAGGTCTCGTCTTTGTGCTGTGTTTGACAGCATTATGGGAAGGATCCCTACAGAGATGCACCTTTTGTTCAAGAGTTATATCCTTTTTGTTTAACTAGAAACAGCTGTTACAGTCCTCTCACCAAAGCCATCATCAAATGACTGTTTCTGTAAATGGACTCTGGTGACATTGACAAGCGGTATAAATCAGCTGTTTCTGGTTAAAGAAAAAGTATCTGACTCTTTAACAAAAGGTCTATCTCTGAATCCTTTCCATAAAGTTGTCAGACACCTGAGCCTGATGAACTTTGACGATGCACAACTGCCATTAGGATTGCACTGAAGCCTGTTTTACATCTGCAGCAGTCTCCCTCAATGCTAGACCAATTTCAAAAATTGAAAATTGTCTTTGCAAGAAAATATGTTGTGTTTTTTTTTGTTTTGGAAACATCACTTCAGTTGTCAATTTTTGAGTTTTTTTCCTCACGAATTTATGACTTTGTAATCTCAGAGAATATTCAGGCTTTTTTTTCATAAATTGGTTTCTTTTTTCTCATGTTTATCTACAAGCATATCCAAGTAAATCCGCTCAGTTGGCCAATTTTTGATGCGAACTTCCAAACATGGCTAAATAGTTCCTAGAGCACTACCTAATCTCCCTCAACAGCAGCCTTACTTGAGTGTGAGAGAGCAGAGGTGAGGCAGCTGTGGAAGATCCCGATCGTCCCGCTGATCCTCTTCATCTCGGACTTCCTGCGGCGTGGTGGGAGGCTCAGCAGACATGAGCAGGTCCCTGAGTTTGGGACAGGCCTTGATGACCTCCAGCAGAGGAGAGTGAGGGCTGGTTTTCACCCCCTCCAGGGTGAGAGACAGCAAGGACGAGCCTGCAACTTGCAAGGCAGGAAGGAGGTCCACCAGAGGGCCGGAGTAGTGTAGTGAGAGGCTCTGCAGCTGGCCTGACCACATCTGGAGGCCTGCTGCTAACAGAGTCCCCTGGCTTCTTCCTCTGGCATCTTCATAATCGTCAACGTTCACAGATATGGAGTGGATGTCTGGACATAAACGACTTAAACTGTCTAGAGAGTCACATGATAAGCCCTTGACATCCTTCAGGTGCAAGATCAGGCGTTCATCACCAGAGTCAGACGAAACTCTGCTTGTCCTTTTCTCCTGAGAGCAACTCGGCCCTTCAGCTCTACTTGCATCCTCTTCACTCTCACTACCATACTCCCCCTCCCACAATATCCTCTCCTCATCCTGCCTTCCTCATCTGCTGCTGCTCCTTCTCTCTTTGCCCATGCCCTGCCTGTTCTTCCATTCCTCCCACGCCTCCCCCAGCCTGGGAACTCCTTCCCTGTCAGTGAACTCGTCTGCCTGGTCGAACTCTCTGAGCTGGATGAGACGGCAGGCCTGAGCGAGGCCGTCCATGGCCACTCTCTCCAGGCAGGGCAGGGAGAGGAGGAGGTAGGCCGCTGCCGCCACAGGGTCTCCCTCCTGTTCCCCAAACCCAATATCCAGAGCCAACAGACTGCTGAGGGGGAGAGGAGACAGGGGTGCAGGCTGAAAAGATGACCCAGAAGGACAGCGAAAGGATGAAGGGAAGCCCCACCTCCAAGAGGAAGTAGTGCGCCAGGGGAAAGGAAATGACAGCGGCAGACGTCCAGATGGCGCAGGAAACGACAGCGGTGAGCAATCGTCCTGATTACACATCTGTCACAAGGTGTACCAGCCAGGGAGAGTGAGCGCAGGGCAGGGAGACTGCAGAGGGTTTCAGACATGACCTTTGAAGGCAGCTGCTGGGCTCCAGATATATCCAGACTCCACAGACCCTAAAGAGACAAAAGGGACAAAATATGAAGACATTAAACAAAGTTTTTTGAAGGGATTCTATGAGGTGCTTATGCGCAGTCTTACAGTCGTCAAATTACTGACCCTTTGGATTGGTGGCTTGAAGACGATTGATTGTTGAGTCTCATTCTTAGGTTGTCAAATACTGACATTTTGGGAATGAGACTGGACAATCAACTATCTTACAGACTCATGATTGGCCAAAGTCTCCTATTAGGAGATGGATTTCCTAAAGTAGAAGAGGAGGAGCAGAAGTCTAGTTTTCTCTCAGACCACTTGAATTACATTTTTGGTTTTTATGGAACTTTTACCCAAAATAGACTGCCTACTGCAGCTTTAATATTAATCATTGCTCACACATGCACCTCTTAAAAACAGCTTTTCAAAGGATTTCCTCAGCTGCAGTAATCCACTCAACTGTGGAAAACACTGACAAGACCCAAACCAGAGAGTGAACAACATAAAAGTTTGACATATTTCTCTCTTAAAATAACTTCCGCATCCATGCAGCTGACTCTCTCAACTATTAGATCGCACTTCCAGTTTTTATTGGTGAAAGACAAAATGTACAAATGCCCTAATGAGGACAGAGACTCGATTCCATCTGACCTGACAACGTGCAGCAATGTGGGGACAGAGGGCCGAGGTGACCAGACCGGGACACTTTTCCAGAGACAGGCCACGGAGCTGGGGGACCAGCAGGAGGTGCAGGGCTGCCCGGGACAACTGCTTTCTGCTGCAGAGCAGCCACGTCAGCTCCTCGACCAGGTCCCCCGCTACAGGGAGAGTAAAGCAAATAAAGAGAGACAGACAGGGAGATGTAGCAGGATTAGAGACAATGAATCACTCTGTAAATCATTTGATCAATAATAAAAGAGAAGTTGTAAAAGTACATGAGGAAGTAGGCAAAACATCTGCAGCTCCATATTCAATTTCTGGAAGTGAATACATTAATTCCCCTTATATACATTTTTATTTTTATTTATATCTCAGGGATTCTGCACATGGTTAATTGATATGTTACCTGAAAGAGAGGGGCAAAAAAAAAATGTGATCTTTGTTAAATAAGCACAGACTCACGCATAAGTTGAAAGGCCCCATGATGTATCTGAAGGAATAGTTGTCCAGGTAGTTGTCAGCATAGTCTTTCACCCACATGTCCTTCATGTTGTCAGCGAGGCTCAGCAGACATAGCCTGGTCAACGAAAGGACAGAGCCGTCTTCATCTGTCTTCTTGCACTCTGTCTTCCTGGTGCTACTCTTCTGCCTGGGCTGAGCCTTTCCCCCCACCACCACCACCACCACCACCACCGTGTTCACCTGAAGTCCGAAATAAAGGCATTGCTGGATTGAGGTGGATGCTGGATCTGTGTGATCGGGAGGCTTCTCCGGGCTGCTGCAGGGCAGCGCTGAGATGACTGACGGGATGGAAAGGAGAGAAATAAACAAATTGATTTCATTTTTAAATTTATATTCATTTTATACAGTATATACACATATATTCATTTAGATTAATTATTACAAAACATTTCCAAAAATGATTAGGGGTGGGATAAAAAAAATTAATACAGCATAGTATTGTGATATTTTGTTTACAGCACAAAATCACAATAATATTGACTTAAGTATCCTGATAATATCGTATTGTTGGGCCTCTGGTGATTCCCACCCCTTATTATGTTCACTTTTTAGATTTTCCTCCTTGCATATTACTGAATAATTCTTACTAAAGACTAAGTAAAGGGACAAAAATCTTTTTTTTTTTTGGTTGATCTGTTTTCAACCGGTCACCAAACCAGTGATGGTGGATCAGAAGTAGACACTGCTTTGTCTGAAAGGGCCACAAGCCAAATCATTGGTGTGGACTGTGATAAATAAAGTCATTTATAGGCTTTGTAGTACACGTCTATGTATTATAATGATCTGCATCAACAGCGTCATGAAAAATAAGTGATCACAACGTGTTGTGTGCAAATTGTACTTGCGTAGGACAGGGGTGGGAGAAAAATCTTGATATATTACGTTGCAATATTGTATCAATACACGGACGTCAAGTATCAGTATGAGTTTCTGAATTAAAAAGCTAAATAAATGGCTGACTATTACTTTGACCACATCAAGTCAACTCAACTGAAGAGAGATCAGCTGAAAGAGAGCGACAAACTGTATAAATTAATGTGTACGGCGCCACTAATGAAGAATAATCTCTGTTGCACTGAGACCTACCTGCCAAATCAATCAGACGATGTTTTCAAGTCCATCAAGAAAGAAAAAAAGGGATGTAAAGTATGAAGTGTGCATCAACCTTTGCTCTACATGCAACACTTCCTGACTTTTTCGTGTGTGCATTGGGACCTGAGCTTTGTCTCTCAGGCAGAATTTCCTCTCAGGCTGTGTTGCCAATAAATCAAGGAATAGCCTTGGACCTCAACAGTGATCTAAATCCTAAATCATACACACAAAACAAGTCTACACATATTGAAAGTTTGAAGGTTGAAGAAGCGGTGAACAGCCTGAGGAGTAATGTCTTCCTTAAAGATTTAATTTAGGGCAAAATCTTCCCACAGCTTTAATTGGAGGTGTGTTCAAGGCCAACATGTAGTTTCCACGGCTTTCACTTAAGAGGTTTTTTAACGACTAGTAAACCTCTTCCAGTGTAAATGGTTTGTTTTTGCAGACTAGAATTTTAATTTTTTCTCACTTACCTCTGCTGGTATCAAGCCATGCTATGGTGTTATGTTTTAAACAAATCAAAAACAAAATGTAACAGACTGTTACCAGGGGAAATACACAATTTCATTCATGATGGACAAAATAGCCGAATGACTTTTTTTTTTTTTCAGAGGATGGACATTACTGAGACTAAATTATGGCACTGAAAATGGAAACTGTAAATATCTGAGTCTATACAGAGAAAGTTACTGAAAACTATTACAATTACTTATAGGCCACATTTTTAAGGTCTTGTATGCCAGACTTACTGGGATTTATTAGCAGAATATAGCAGAATAGTATGTTTTTGTAAATCATATACAGTATATCATCAAAGCTTCATGTATCCATTAGGAAATACAAATTCTGCAACAGTTAATGTTACACATGTATTTTCCCAAAAATAAAAAAGACATAAAAGCCAGAGGTGTGGATTTGAGTCACTAGACTCAAGTCACAAATTTGATGACTCGACTTGACAAAATCAAAAGACTTGCAACTCACCTTGGACTTCAACGAATCAATTCATTTTCTTTCATTTCCTAAATCAACAAACATTAAAGCTATTTTTTTTCTCAGCATGTTGACTCTTAATTCTCCAGATCCATTTTGTTTGAAACAATCCAACAGCTTCCAATCAAGTTGCAGGAAAGAACCTTGAAGAACTAATCTTAGAAAATTTATACCAAACATAATTTTGTTCACATACAAAACTATGCGGTAGTCAAAAAAAATAAATACATTTTTAAAAGGTGTAGTATGCAAAACATGCAGGACTAATTATTATAAATGGAGACAAAACAACTTCCAACTTTGTTCATCAGCTGAAGTTAAAGAACAGACAGGGCTAATAGGCCCATTATGTTGGAAACTCTAAACTCAAAGTTTAGGACTTGGACTCGACTTTGGACTTGACCTGGGATTTGGTGCAAAGACTTGACACCTACTTTTGATTTGCAAAAGAATTACCTTTTTACCTCTGGTAAAAATAGATTTTTCAAATATTTTTTCTAGAATTTGCAAAGCAGAGGCAGATGAAGGTGGATGGGCAAGAAAGACAAAGGAACAAATTTGTTGGGGTCTCCTTAACCTGAAGATGGTAGGTTGTTGGATTGTAGGTGGAGAGACAATTCCAAAAAGTGATCTGAAAGTGATTGCCCAGTCGATTATCCCACTCTATTACCATATGATACCATGGGTGGCACCACCTAAACTATCTGCATGGTTTTAATATTTGGAAAACCAACCATACAGGAGTGAAAGTATATGAGATATCTGATGTATTTGAAATACAGTGTCTCCCTCTAGTGGCTGTGACTGGTAGAATGACTTCTCTTCCTCCGATCACATGCTGTAACAGTCAGTTTGAAGTGGAGCTGAGGCCCGTCAGTCGGACATGACAATAGTCATCTCAACTTCTCGGCTGTCTGGCCCAGATGGTGAAAACAGTCTATTAAAGATGCTGCAGAGTGCAGAGTGGGGTGTTAGAGAAAGAGCTGAAAGGGTCAAGACGCATTTTGGAAGTCTATACATCCTGGTTTATGATCCTTAATCTGTAGCTGCTTGCTGAAAAACTGCACATAAGAAACAAAGGGCATTTAAAAAATAAATCATCACAGACTTGGTGGTATTCTTTATTTCAAGCTCCCATGATGGGACACGTCAAAGACATATAAAATTTGGTGCCATAGAGTGATATGTTGTGATAAAAATTGGCTATGTTTCAGTAAAAAAGTAAACTTGTCTTTACAATACACTCTAATTTATCAGTACAGCAATCAGTTTATTTTCCCTTCATTTCCTAACATTCATAAGACAATTTATAATGTTAATATAAATACATAAGTATATTTCATTTGGGTGAATATTAAAATCAACAATCTCAGTAGTAAAACAATTTAAATTGATGAAAAGTTACTCATTTTGATAATATAAGGCACCAGGCACAAAGGACAATTTCATTCTCCACTCAGTCAAATCAGGACATAGATATTCAGGCAGGACGCTAGAACTGTGAAATGTTTAAATGCAATTTAAAATCACATCTCAGTTTATACAGAGAACAGTCCTGTAACTGGAATGGTAACTTTAAGTTTGTATCATGAATCCCAAGTTTGAACAACTGAATATGTCAAACTGAAACCAAGTCAAGACAATACTATAAAATACTATAAGCATGTACCTTTGAGATTTTAAACACCTGAGTGGAGTGTAAAGTGAGTGACTTATGATTATAACTCAAGTTAATTCCAGTCTTCTGCTCATAATAAAGCATTTTCTAGCAACACAAGCATGAAAATGAGATCGTCAAGCCGTACTCAGGTCAGACAGTCAACCAGTACAAAGTCCATACGTTAACATGTGACTTAAAGCAACAATATGTAACTATTTTACCTTAAAATAACAGCTTCAGAATCATGTTGATGCTACACTGAATTGTAATGAGGGGGTGGTGCCTCGCACTATGTAACTCTGATGGGCAGACTGCAACAAGAGCGTAATGCAACTAATGTCACTGATTTTGGTGAAACTGGATAAAAACTTTTAACTTGTTTTCGTGCCAGTTCATTGAATACCAACACTGCTTTGTCTCGGCCCTCTGCGTCTCATACTGATGCACAAAATACCCTTCGGGGTCTGTATGAGGCTCTGCCAGAGCCTTTTTAACTCGTGGTTAGCGTTGTGAAACACTTTGGGTAGGTTTAGATAACAGAGCTACTCGGTTAGGTTTAGGAAAAAGATCATAGTTTGGGTTTTTAAAAAAGTACATTACATTACGTACGTCACATGACCTGAGTGAAAAAAGTCGCAAGACAAAAGTCACATAATGCAAGTCACATGACACATAACTTTATGTACCTTAAAACTTTTACAAACACTGTTGCTTCAGTGTGTGAGAAAATGTTGGTATTTGACGACTTGGAAATGGTTTCTCTCTCTGATGTCCTCCGGCTGCTCTGCCTCATCTCTGTGACTTACAGAGTAAAGTAGTCGCTATCTGCTGCTACTAGCTCTCATTAACTAGTTAGCTCAGTTAGCTGGTTAGAAGCTCATTGCAGCACCGGGGGAGTGCTGGTGTTTTCACCTCCAACACAGGTGCTTTGGAGCAGTGCCATGGCACCAGAACTGGAGCTGTTGGGGCAGGCGACATAGCCGCGTTCAGTAGCCTCAATCAACATCAAGGCAGAGGTGAAGAAACCGAAGAGGACACTGACAAAGAGAAAAGAGAGCGATGCAGCAAGAAGCTGTCAGACAAGAGTAAATGTCAGACTGGCTTTGTTCACTCTCGAGAACTTCATGAAATACAAGACTGCAAGACGAACGCCAAGCTGAGCTTCTTGCTGTTGGACTAGTCAGTAATATTAGCCTGCTTGCTTTGTCTGGTGTTGTTGCCATGGATATATTAAGACCAGCGATACCGGATGCAAAGATGGCGCCTGTTCAGTCCAATAAGAATTGTTCATTGGGATTTCCTCCTCAGCTTTTACATTGTGATGACGTTACGGATTTTTAAATCACTTTTCTCAGCTCTGGGAAAGTTTTACAAATCGAAAACCTCCATGGGTCACAAGTTCATAATAGAAAGAGTCATAAGTGACCTTGTTTGCAGTCCGAGGCGTCTCTTTTATAATGGTGGCTTATGAGAAAAGTGCTTATTAGGCCGCAGGACAATTTTTACAATGCATTACAACAAGTGGAAACTATAGGCATAATTGGAAGCAAGACTGAGAGCTGATGCCCTGTCTAGGTTTTCTTATAATCCATGGTTGTTGCACTTGCTTGATTTTTTAGCTGTGTTGGCAAAGCTGTTGGTAGGTTTTGATCATAAGTAACAAATGCACATGTACAGCTGTCCATGCTTACAACAGTGATGTATAAGTGAATTTCACTAAGAAACTGGAGGCACCAAATCCAAAAAAATACCAAATCTTACATAATGTTGCTTTAAAAAAATCTACAATAATGTGTACACAAAAAAAAGAGAACATAAAAAGTGGCATAATCATCAAGTGCTGGTGCATGAATATGTTTTAATATGCAAAACTGCGGTGTTGACAGCACTTAATGTGTTCCTTAGTTCCTGTTTTGAAGCCCGGTAATCAGCATTAAAGAACAGACTGAATTTGAGCTCAGCTGACCACAGTCTTGCATGACCCTCAATGAACTTTATAAATAGCACATCGCCTATTCTGTCCTCCGGATTTCATGGTAAATTGTTTATGGTGATCATTCATTTCCAACTTATTTGTCTTAGCACAGATCTTTCTGTCTTCATTTGTCCCGCTGACCATTTTTGTGCCGCACATATTCTACCTCTTGTGTATTTTAGTAGATAAAATCTTCTTGAAGCTGACTTTCCTGTGGGTTTTAGGTCATGAGACGAGTGAAAGTGTGCGTAGGACTGAAGCGTTTACTCTGGTGTCGGCTCTGTGAATGGTACCACCTTCCTCCCAGCCACAAACACCTCGACTATGTTGCGATCATCACCTGTCAAAGAGGAAGTAACAGAGACAACCATAAATTAAATAACGAGCGGCACATTAGAGTCTGAAGTTTGCACAAATAAACTGGAACTGACACTCACCCAAATTCAAGAACTTTTCCAAAAGAATCTGAAATTGAAGCAACGATAAATTAGGATTTCACTGAAATGAAATGTTCTGCTTTTTAAACTTGCGTGTGAACATGTCGAATAGATTAAGACAGAGCCACACTACTAACCTTTGGTTCATCACACTGAATGAGGTCGATGGGTCCACCAGGAGCAGCGACATTCACCCTCAGAGCATCGAAGTCTTTTCCCACTTCAAAGTTCCCTGTTTGGTCATCCAGGGACAAGGCTACAAACAAAAAAAATGGTTGTATTCTCTGCCCTCCCGTGGAAATGCAATCAGTCATGATGAAAAATATGTCCCCACAGTGACTTGTGGACTGAATCAAGCATTTCTTCGGCAGCGCTCCGATACAGAGTGACTCAGAGCAAGAAAAATGGCTGTGGCTGGAAAATAAGACTAATGTTTTCAGTGTAACTTCTACACGATGCTACCTCTCCTTTCTTCAGAGTGCCAGTAGATTTGTGAGTCTTACCTTGGCTGCCTCCCAGTGTGGCCAGTCGGAACACCTCCTCAAAGGTGAGCGTCTCATGTTCTGGGTCTTGGATGGTCAAGACTTTGGAGGAGTCCAGAGCTCTCCTCACAGCATCCAGCATGGAGGCCGAGTAGCCGCCTGCCACGTCTGACGCAGCACCGCAGACACAGACCAAAGGGGTCGAATGAAAACAGGCATACAAACACAAGCACTCACAAACATGTATGGTGGATGTGAAAAAGCTGCAAATGTCTGTATTACTGCTACTGTGAGGCCTGAAATTACTTTAACATCAGATGTTTGTTTTTTTTTCAGTTTAAATCAGCAAAATCAAAACAAAGTGATCAGCTGAGAGTCAGATGTCCTGTGTGCCAAGTATCTCTGCTGACTGCACTCACTAAAACACTAAAATGAATGCTCTAAAACCAGATCTATAACTATGGCATTACTTTGTACCAATGTCCAAGCAGTATTTATCTCACTACTGCAGCAGGTCCAAAACATCAAACATAATTCTAATTGTACTTTATAGTTTAACAATCTTTGTTACAAGCGGTCTGGCAACACGTGCAGAGAGTCGCTCTCACCTGTTCCCAGCCCCAGTTTCACTTTTTGCTTCAGGACGTTGCGGATGTTCAGCAGTCCACTGCACAGCCTGAGCAGATGGAGGGAGAGAGGTGACTAATACAACAGGTAAATCATGGGGATTTTTTAAAATGGAATTTTAAAAATGAATTTGTGTAAAACGTTTAATTTAGCT
Source organism: Lutjanus argentimaculatus (assembly GCA_034769285.1). Taxonomy (NCBI): domain Eukaryota; kingdom Metazoa; phylum Chordata; class Actinopteri; order Lutjaniformes; family Lutjanidae; genus Lutjanus; species Lutjanus argentimaculatus. Next base: position 17,865,386 of record JAWZSL010000017.1, read on the forward strand.
GCATGCTAAGTGTCGTGTTAGATCTCACCACAGAGAAAATTTTGGCCATAGTACTTTGAAACTTAACACTCAGCACATGGTTGATAAAGTTACACTTTTGCATATCTTTGTGTTCAGGCCTTGTAAACTCTGTCTCATGCAGATCACCATGAGACTTATTTCACGCTATTCTGTCACACAAAGCCTTGAGAAACAGAAGCAGTTTCTTACGAGATGTTGGAATTGGGACAGTGAGACAAAGATGCTCCTGTCTCTCTGAACAAAGCCAACTCTTCATCACTGAGGTGGCAGCCATGGGCCATCACTGTCTGCGAAATATCAATATCATCATCATCATCACAAATAACATCAACCGTGGTCAGCATCCTTATCATCAGCCTTTATATTTTTCAACAAAATGTCTGCCTGTGTGTGAGACTGTGTCCTCACCTTGTCAGTAAGCAGGTTGTATTTGTAATAGACGTCTGTGTACGACTCGCATTCAGGAAACAGCTCCTTTACAAGCTTCACTTCCTCAACGTTTTCACTGATGTGGCTCTGGAAATAAACACAAACATATGTCACACATATATGCCTATTTATAGACAGAGCCTGAGGTGTGGCAGTGCAATTAAAGGATAACTAACGTTAAATGCTATTCACTTGTTTTTCATTCTTCCTTGTCAGCATTCTGCCTTCGAAAACTGCATATATTTATTTCATTGTGCTAAAACTCCACAGGTGCAGCACTAAACAGTCTCTATGGCAACAGTCCCCTGTGGACACAGCCTGGCTCAGTTGCCACAGTGAGCTCACCTGAATGTGCAGGTTGTTATTCTTTGCGATTGCTCCCAGCTGTCCGAGCAAGGCTCCCGTGCAGGATGGAGCAAAGCGGGGGGTCACCACTGGCTTCACAAGACGGTACTACCCAAAAAAATAGACAAGGATTGGAGGATCTAAAAATAAAATCCTCACATGAATTGAATTGTTATGTTTCTTGTATTGTGTGAATCTCACCTTTTTGTTCAGGAGCTCTGCAATGAACCTTGAGGGGACAAAACAGTGGTTGTGATTAATTTGATGCAGCCACATTCACAAATTTTAAAATTGCCAAACCTTTAACAACTAAAACCTCTGAACAAATGACTTTTGCAGGGTATTATGGTTGTAAATGTCTCTATAAATGGAGCTTGATCCCCCCAAAAAATAATAATAAAGCTAAACATTATCTGTGATATGCTTGTGTATATTTCAAAACCTAAAAATATCAATATCAGTTTAAGTGTACGGTATATTTAGAACATTTTCACCACTTTACCTTGCTGTCAGACAGCCTTTTCTAACAACAGGAAACTGCTGTAATATAAGCGAACTATGGCTCTCTCCAAACCAACCTTGCAGAGTGATATTTAACTTGTATAACCTCAGTTTTCTGTCGAAGGCTGTCTGACATCAAGGTAAAGTGGTGAAAATATTCCAAATACGTCGTACACTTAAACTGATACTGTGGCTAAAATATGTTTTGCTGCTGTCCCTGTCCACATCAGTGCATGACTTCAGTTCTCAAAACTGGGGACCTGTCCCCCGCCATCTACTGTAGGTAATATACTGAAACATAATTAATACAACCCCACTTCAAAAAAACTGAACTATCCCTTTAAGGCTTGTCAAACAAGAAATGCAAATAATTGAAAACATTATTGTCTTCAATAACAGACAAGAGACAAGAGTTAAGGTGACATTTTGCTCACTTAGAGAGAAATATCCAAGCTGCAGATTGTTGCATAAATACATGGAAATATATCTGTTGCTACACACTAAAAGAACACTGGGTTAAAATTTACTTAGTGTGGGCTCAACATAGCACCAATGCAATATTAGGTTAATTTTACACCAGTGAATGCAAACTCACACAACAGAGAGGTTGTGTTGATCCAGTAACCCAACCATGACATTCAAATAACACCAACACTGGGCTCATTTTTCACCCAAGTGTTTGATAGTGAGCATCAGATATTGTAGCTTTAAATGCTAAAAGTGAAAACGGCTTCTTCTTCTTCGACACACATTCACACTTTCACACAAATGCAGTGTAGCTAAAGTTGTTGCCTCGTGGGAATTTTCCCTGACTGTAAAATTCTTCAGTAATCTGCCTGTTCCCACTCAAGTAAAATCCCCAGCAATACGCTGTTCAATGAACTGTTCCTAATGTTACATAAAGTCTCGAAGGAGCAGACAATAGCCTCATAACCTGTTTGATGCTGTTAAAATTCAATAGACTTCGAGCTAATTTCACTAAATCAGCTGTAAGCTCCAGAGCCAGCACACTTTCCGACACATCTGTCACCTGTCTGTCAGTAACTGTATGGAACAGTTGATACCCACCGACAGGTTTCCTCTTGAGACTCCTGATTGGTCTCTTTGTAATTTTGTTGTAATGCGTTGTTCCTGTCCATGCACACCTTGCCCACCAAAGCACGCTGTCCAAAGTCATCTGCAAGAAAAATAAGGCTGGCTGAGTCACAAGAGTGTGAACATAGTAAAATCCGTTAAAGGAGCAACTGCGCATGGAAAAATGAGCACTGCAGTCCAAATAGCAAGTTGGAGCCATCGATTGTATATTTAAGAGGTTGAAGTCCTATTTAACATATGCTCTACGGTTGAAGCGAGTTGTTTCCCCCCATACCCTCCTGCTGAGACTCAGGGAAGCTCAGGCAGGCTGCAGGAACACTGCAGGAGTGCAGGACGTTTGCTACAATTGGGCAAGATTTTATGTATTTATATGGCACATTTTGAGCTTGAAAATGTATGCAATGGACTTCACCCAGTGATCATGATAAAGATAGAGCAAAATGTAAAGGTATCTGATTGATGTTTGATATAAATAAGTTCCCATTGACATTGCAGGTGAAATTGAGCTCCATACAGATTTCTCTTTAGGGTATGGGTCTTCAACAGGGGGCCAGTAACCCATAGTGGTTCCTGTGTCTGAAAATACACATTAACGTGAATCCAGCATGTTATTAGCAAAAAAAATAAATAAAAACAACATTGACAAAAGGTTACCCATGAATCCTCCTGTAATCATTTGAGCTAGCCAACCTACCAAATCACTGTGCGGCACCTAACCGTAACAGCAAACTAGTTAGTTATGTTATTATTTAATATAAAGGCCAATTAGCTGTGCTATTATCCCAGGGTGAGGCTAACATAATGCACTAATGTTAGCCAAGCTGCCTCTGCTGCTGACTTAGCAGCTACCAGTAATTGCTAATGAGAGAAGACCTTACAATATTCAATGCAATATAAAAAGCAGGGGTCCATGCTTTGTCTCTAAGGGATTTAAAAATGTTGGCAGGGTGAAAAAAAATGTCAGACGTCATTACTGCACATTGAATTAGCCGTATTTGTCCAATTGTTAAACTCATACCTCGTCACCAAATCTTCATAATGTCACTTGTTTGTGTCCAACACATACTATTGCAACGTACCACAGCACTCCAAGTCCTTCACATGTCAGAGGGAGAAGAGCGTAACATCAGAATATTTACATGCAGTCCCTCCACAAATATACTTGTGACATACTGTACAAATAAACCAAAAGCAAATCATGCAGGCTGCCTTGTGCTGCTGGTACAAGAGGTTAAACCCCAACCTGCATGGCTTTCATTACACAGCAGCTGGAGTTGCACTTGACAGTGTGTCGAGGCAGCTTGTAGGCAACCCAAAACCTGTCTGGTCTCAGGTGGTCCCTATTACTTAGGGGGTAACAGGCCAGGGTAGAAAACTAACAAAATACCTCCAAAAAACTACAAAAGCCAGAAACAGTGCACGACTGGGTACAGAGGATTGTTGCAGCCTTATGTCCCCCCCAAGGACGAAGACTATCAAGTTAAATCCTGAACACGTTTCAGTTCCTGTCTCAAAAATGCAGCTTGCTTTTAAAATATATCCTGATACAGTTACTAATTACCTGTTAAAAAATGTAGTCAGTAACATAATCCAAGTATCACTATATTAAAATGATGTAACTTGATTACTTTCAGTTACTTCTGATTACCTCACTATAAAATTTGGTGAAATTGTTTAGCCTGAAAAAAAAAATTGTGTTTTTAGGGCTGCAACTAACAATTATTCAATATTTTCTCAATTGTTTGGCTCATGAAACGTCAGAAAATGGTGAAAAATGATGATGAAATCTTAAAATGAAATCCTAAATTGTCTTGTTTTGTCCACAACTCAAAAATATTCATTTTACTGTCATAGAGGAGTAAAGAAACCAGAAAATATTCACATTTAAGAAGCTGAAAACACAGAAATTTGACTTTTTTAAATTAAAAAAGCTGATTAATCGATTGTCAAAATAGATGCTGACTAATTTAATAGTTGATTAACAGTAGATTAATGGTTGCAGGTTTTTTTATTTTTGTTGTTGGGTTTATTAGTTTGTCCAGCTGTTCCTTCCTTTGTTGTGAACAATTTACTTAATGACTGATTGATTTAAAGACAAAACGTGGAAATTTCCACCCAGGCAGCATTTTTTCACTTGACAACATGATAATGATTGGCAGCTGTTTGTGCACTGTGCATTGGTGAAAATCTGTTCTTTATTATTTGTAATCCTAATCCATCTCCTATTTACATTCCAAATCATCAAATCGTTCAGCCCTACTTTGAACTGATTTAAATGTGGAAACTGGGGGTGCATCAGAATTTTGTAAGACTCGACTTGTGACTTACTTGACTTATACCAAGGACTCGACTTGATTGATTCTCACCACAGTGACTTGAGACTTGTTTGAGACTTGAAGGTAAAGACTTGAGATTTTCTTATGACTTGCACACGTGTGACTTACTCCCACCTCTGATATACAGTATATAAAGGTGTAAGATGTCCTGCTCTAACAAAACTAACAGGAGAGTGGTGATGAAGATGGAAATCAAACTGAGGTCGAAGACGTCTAATCAGACAAAACAATTGAAAACACCGGTGTGGAGGTGAGGCCTCTACAATAAAGACAGAACTGAAATCAGGCCCAACTGTAAGCACTTTTAAATCCAGGTTAAAAACGTTTCTCTTTTCATGTGCGTATGGCTGAGCTCTTAAGAGTTTTAATTATAATTTTGGATTTGCACTCTCTTGTACTTCCTATATTCTTTTCTCTTTCTTTTTTTTAACTGTATTTTTAATATTTTAATTTAATTTTTAATAATTTTTTCATGTTTTTTCTTTTTACATTTTCCCTCTTACTGTTAATGTTCTGTCTTTATGTAAAGCACATTGAGTTGCCTATTGGTATGAAATACACTATATAAATAAAGATGCCTTGCCTTGCCTTGCCTAAAGGATTCAAGAAGGGTGGAACCCTCTTAATCAAATTTGCATTTAATTTAATTGCCAAACAAACAAATTATTTGACACACGATGCAGCAGAGACCTAGTGGCTCTCTTCGTCACCCTGGTAATTCAGTAGAGCAGTTTTGGGAGCAAGATATTTGAAGCAGTGAGGCGCCAACAAGTTTAATAGATGTTTTCAAGTCAATTTTACAGCAGAGAGTTTGTCGTGTCACGCAGCGGGATGAGCACAGGTGGAACTGATAACATTAATGATGGCTCTGTTCCATGGAGCCCTGTTAGTCCCTGCCGGTTGTGTCATCATGCACAGCACTCATGTACCTTTCCTGCCATGACATGTCAAGATGTCTGCTGTGAAAATGGTCTATATATGTCTCAGTGGAATATTTTCTGGCACCATGTTGCCACCACTGCAAAGATGTGTTGTTTGTACAAAAAAAAAAAAAAAAAACGGACTGAGGCAATCATTAAAAATACTTGTGTTTCATGAGTGACCATTCATATTCAGAGAAACTTGTAATTTCTTCTGCCATTGTCAAAAACAAGCTAACAAAACCTGCTAGCTAGAGTTAGCTAACGTGTTTAGGGAATGGTTTTGCCTCCACCAAAAAACATCATAATGTTTTTTTCCATGAACATTAGTTGCAGCCTTGCACACTAAGAAGCCCCACACAGGTGATTTCTCTCATTTAAGCAGATTAGTTCCAGCATCGTTGTATTTTGCATGCTGGTTCACTGCAACACTTCATAGAATCGAGCCATTGTTACTGAAATTTGTGCTTTTTTTTTTTTTTTTTTTTTGTTGGTTCTGACAAGTCAATGTGAATGTGAAATCCCCTGTGTGGGTGTGAGGAGTCATTGCTATAAATGATCGACTAGGATGAGGAAAAAGCAGCAGAGACTGATGATTTACATGAGGACACAGTTTAGAAATGTTAAACATTAATTTTCTTCACATCTCTACATCATTAATACCGTTGATTGGTCATATTTATATTAATTGCATATAAGATTTTAAAACTTTACACCACAGATTGTGTGCGGTTATGTACATTAACAGTAGTGAAATGTAACTAAGCATCTTTACTCAACAACTGTATGTAAAAACCAATTTTTGGTACTTTACTTGAGTATTTGCATTTTATGTAACTTTACACTTCTACCTCACCACATTTCAGAGGTAAATACTGTACTTTTTACTTCCCCACATTCTAACATCATTAATACTTATGTCTACATTTTTTATGTTTGCATTAAGATTATTAAATTTGTGATCTAATTTGACTTTTTTAGCTAAAGATGAATGTTCTTAGGTTATGCAAACAGAGGTTCCAAAACATAATACTCAAACAAACTTATGTTCAATATCCACACTGCATCCACAGAGACCCCACCTCTGCCTGTACTGTCTGCTTTCTCATTACTTTGCTGTAATGGGGATGCTTTACCAACCCAAAATGTATTTAAGGTCCTGGGAACGAGACTCAACAATCAACTATCAAGTATAAATTTGAGGTACTTGTAGCCTACTTTACTAGAGCATTTGCATTTTATGCAACTTGATACTTCTGTTCCAGTACATCTCAGAGGCTAATGTTGAATGTCGTTACTTTATGGGTTGAGTAAATTATCCTACTTCTTAAAGTAGTAAACTATTAAATACGTCTCTGGATTAGCTGGAAACCCAAACATCTAAAACAGTGAAATGCAACATACACATTAATGCACCAGTAATATATCAGGTGCTGTTTTGATGCAGATGTTTTGATGATGATTTTTATTTTATCTATTTTCACAGTGTGGTATTGCTACTTTTATGTGAGCAGAGGATTTGAATACTTCCTCCACCACTGTACAGCAGTACGGATCTGCTTCAACATGTGTAGTGTTACAGATACTGTTCATGATCATTGATCAGTCACTCAGGGACTGTGAGGGAGCTTTGTGCGACTGTGACCAAACATTTCCAGTCAAATCAGGCAGAAAATGTGCAGATTTCTGCGAGACCATGAACTTTGGACGTTATAAGATTCTTGCCTGAGAAAATATATCACATTAGATGTTTTATCATATAACACTTTCAAAAAAATAATTAACTATAAAGTGAAAGAAATGAAGCATGAACTTTAAATATATGCGCATGCGCACACACACACACACACACGCACCAACAGTTAATGGTACAGTTTGTCAGAACAGGACAAAGGTGAGAGTTCGACAACCCTGATAACACAAAACGACTGTGTAAAGCTGCCGTAGCCAGAGCTCAATTCAGTTTGGTTGAATCATTACACGTTCATGTGAGTGTGTCTGTGTGTGTCTATGTCCTGTGTTGCATAACATGACACCAAGATGATAAGGTGAAGGCGTAAAGGTGAACAAAATAAGTGTGTTTCTCACCAGACTAAGGAAAACAGGACCATTGTGTTTATAAAAAAAAACATATCAGCTGATTGGAGTCCATCACTGTTTTCTTCACCACAGTCAAACAAGACATATGGACATATGGACATGTTGGACATTTTGAGCTTCTGCCCTGCTCATAACAGCCTGAGTATGTCAGATGAGAAAGTGTTGACCTAACATCTCTCTCTTTATGCACCACATCACTATGCATATAACGTGGTTGTTGTTAACAGACTTACATTACTGGGATTTTCTACATTTTTAGTCACTTTTTTCACACTAACCTCCATATTAATCACTCCCCTGTTTTTACAAATGCATACATATGCATGAACTGACAGCCACCCACAGATGACATACTGCGCTGAGATGATAATTTTAAACTGCAGGCATGATATTTTACAGTATTATGACCTATACTGAGACTCCTCTAGTGCAAGCGTTTGTTTCTAACTTCCCAGTCTACAGTCCATATTGCAGATAGGAAAACACAGAAGAAGGCCAATGCTTAAAAATAAAAATATTTAGGTCAAAATGTGTGAGAGAGAGTGTGTGTGTGTGTATGAGTGTAGGACATCTTACTTGCAATGTGGCCCAGCAGGAGAGAGGCGTCTGTATGTATGGTAGCAAAGTAACATGCAGTTGTTGTTCCATTCCTCAGAGTCCTCCTCTGTAAAGCACAGGGATCACATTATAGGATTAAGACAACGTTCAACACATTTTTTTCCTCCTTTCTATACATTTAAACCACTAAATTCTTCACAACCATCTCAAATTACAGGCTGCGTGACAATAGGGGTGAACTCATTGAACTTTCCACCTCTGCAACTGGTCCCCAGGGGCCAATTTCAATGCCATCAACACATCATACGCACATCAAACCGTTTATACTTGCGGCGTGCCACAAAGCTCATGTTTTTCTTTATTCTGATGCACAGCAGCTGTACACATTCTGAGTGCCGCTTATTTCAAGATGCTAGCGAACTCACCACGACTTTAGTGTAGACCCTGCGGGCAAACTCTAAGTCCTTGAAGCGTGACTCCACAGGAAAGGTGTAGGTCTTGAGCCACTCCAGTAAAGGCATGTCCAGGGCTGTGCCAGCATAGCTGTACTGGGACGCATGGATGTGGGTGTCCACCATTCCTGGCATGAAGAACTCACTGCAGTGCAACAAGCAGTGAAAAATGGTTCAAACATACAATATTGTCAAGTAATTATGCTATGATGTATGCTCATGTTTTGCATTCAAACGGATTAATAAATTTGATATAATTTCTGATTAAAGTTGTCAAAAATATCAAAGTGTCAATACTTTTTCAATACAACAACTTGTAAACAATATAATATCATTAAATCATAGTATTGAAGATTCTGGAGCTATTAAAAAAATATCTAAGTGCTCATTAAAGACCTCAGTGCAGTTCAGTCTGCCTGGAATTTGCAGCTTGCAGCAGCAAAACCACACAGTGTTCAGTGACTTTTTCTGTACATGCACTGTGTGCAGGTTGTAATAATAAGAAAATTATCATATTTTGTGTGCCTGGGACATTTTTCCTTGTTGCCATGGTGTCTAGTATTGTTATTTATACTAGTACAACTCTATAAGGACAATGTGTTCATATCAAACAAAACACAGTGTTACTCTCTGATTTATTGAAGTATTTTAATATCCAGCCCTGTGAAACTACTGCAAAATTCAATATGGTAAGTAATTAATTTACATTTTGCATTTTTACATTTACGTTTGTAAATAATTTCTACTTACTGTTGTTCCAGGTGAGTGACTACAGACGGACTGAATCCAAAGGTCTGGGACAGTCTGTCTATCTCTGAGCCTTTCCCAATGAAAGCAATCTGACGGCAGAATGAAAATCAGTTAAAAGTTAACGGAATAAAACATTATTACAAAAAAAAAAAAAAAAGAGAGTGTTGGCAGCGTTTTGTCCTCATGACTGTGTTAGGAGGATGAAACCCCAAAGAGCAGGCTGCTGTATATTTAATATTTAACCTTATACATTTATCACCATCATCACCTTTTTGTTTACATGTGCACAGTTCCTGCCATACCTCTGCTGATCAACCTCCCTGATTCCCGTGACTGTGGAGCTCCTATGTGTCTCCCGGTGGTTCAAGGATGTCATATGAATTTTAATCCCGCTTGTTGTATTTGAAGAGGCTACTTCAGAAAGTCACTAAGGTTGTTGTTTGTTGAGGAGCTTGATGTGAGCCAAATTGTGAAAGTTGCTCAGCAACGGCTCACTGTAGTAGACAATTAAAGTGTTATATAACAGATTTACGCATAATCCGTTTGGAAAACGTCTTTTATACAAAAGTGGCACAAATTTAATCTTCTTTTACGCGGGGGTTAGCTATAGATATTTATCAAATTATAGATAACACGTTAATAATGTGTTTTTTTTTCAAAACCATAAACAGCAACGTTTTAAATACTTCTCACTCAGACCAAAAGCTGTTTTATATTTTAAAATCTGCCAAACCTTTCCCTCTGTATCCACTCCCAGGAGCGCATCTTCTAGGACCTGCAGCGGTGCTTCATGGGTCGAGTGGACAAATGTTCCCTTGTAGACGTGCGTGATTTCGGTTCTTTGAGAGTTTTCCATCCCTTCGATAAATGAGTCTGAGTCGAGCAGTCAGTGCGATATCTGCAGCGATGAGAGCGCACCGGGGTTTTGTCCTGGGAGACCTCTGATCACCAAGGCGCACCAGGACGCACGGCTCCACCTGACAGAAAAAATCTGCAGCCAATGAGAAGATAGGGGTGTGTTGTGCGTGTGTGTTGGTGTCTGATCGTCACGTTGTTATGGTTCAACTACACACTTGTCACGGTCACTTGGATTGAGTTACGTTGCCACTTTTGCTTTTGTTTTACAGCTGATTCCGCATGCCAGTGGTTATCACTTTGAGTGCATTTGAACTGCGCCCGTTTAATTATTAAATCACAGAAATTTAACTAATAACATCAGGACAGATGCAGAAAAATCGACTGTCCACTGCACAGATTCATATGCTATATTCAGATTTTTAACATTTTGTGCAAAACAAAATGAAAAACAGTTCCATGTGAGTTAATTTTTAAATTTCAAAGAATGAGGCCAGAGTGTTAAAGTCAAGGTATCACTGAAATGATGAAGCTCAGTCTCTGCACTGGTGGGCCACTGGTGGACTGTGGTGATTGTCCCCTCTGGTGCCCCCATTATAAAAAACGCTGCAAAAGTGCCCTCTTGAAAGCCCCTATAGATAAAATATGATTAAGTGCCCTTAAGGTGCCTGTCCAGTGGAAAAAACATCATAAAGTGCCCTCTTAGGCACCTAATCAGTGTAGAAAAAAACAACAAAGTGCCCTGTAGTGCCATTTCAGTGGAGAAAACATGGTGAAGTACCTTCCAGTGGAGAAAGCACAATGAAGTGCCTCCCAGGGGGCCCTTCAGGTGGAGATAACATGGTTAAATCCATTGAGGGCACCCTTTCTGGGGACAAAACATGGTGAAGTGCCCTTTAGAGAGCCCTTCCAGTGAAGAAGGCACAATGAAGTGCCTTCCGGAGGGCCCTTGGATCAAACATGCTAAAGTGCCCTCTAGATTGCCCTTCCAGCAGAGAAAACACGGTGAAGTCCCCTTCAGGGCACCTTCCATGGAGAAAACATGGTTAAATGCCCTCGAAGGGTGTCCTTTCTGGGGACAAAATGTGGTGAAGTGCCCTCCACAGCGCCCTTCCAGTGGAGAAAATGGATAAGTGCCTTCCACTGAAGAAACCCTAGATGCTAGAAAATGAGTCAGCCTCTCTGTGCATCTGTGGTTAAACAGTTAATAGTTACCTGTGTGTTTTTTTATTACAGAGGTGTAGTAGTTGATGTACTTTAAGTAAACCAATTTTAATCCAAACCAGCAACTGAAATTGTTTCATCATAAATGCCTCTAAAAGACTTTAAGTGCACTGTAATCTCAGGAAAAAGATTAAATCGAAAGCAACTGGACTTGTTTAAAAGTTTTATTGAAGACATTTCGCTTCTCATCCAAAAAGCTTCATCAGTTCATGCCTGTCAGACTAGTCAGACTAGTCTGAAGCTCTGACTAGTCTGACAGGCATGAACTGATGAAGCTTCTTGGATGAGAAGTGAAACATCTTCAATAAGACTTTTAAACAAGTCCAGTTGCTTTCGATTTAATCTTTTTCCTGAGATTACAATGACCTGGACGAATGAGAACATTCACAGACATTTAAGTGCACTGGTGCCCCACTGCATACGACTGGTACCCTTTTTTATTTTTGTCTCCAGCCCTCAAACATCCTGAGTCTGACACTGTGGTCACCCTCAGAGGGTTACGCCACCTTACTGACCACTTGTTGTTATCTTCACTGCTCATCATAAATATCAGTTACTGTCATCTTAAAGGACAATAGCAAAGTTCGTATGTCAGTAACAACAATAAAATATATTGTGTCTGATATAGAGACGGTGCTGTAAATCTGGGTGTTTGTCTGTCAGTCCAAGACACAAACAGCTGCTTAATACTAAACTATCTTTTGGAAATCCCTCATGAGGTTTTAGTAAGCCTACACTCTTCAGTGAGGGCCCCTTTTACTGTCACACAGCCAATAATTTGTAATTTGAGCAGGTTGTGAACAGTTCAGCGGCTCAGCAGCAATGTATAGACATGAGGAAATAGTGTTAAAGACCGTAAGAAACAGATATATGAAGACATGGGAGTTCACACTGCCTCCTCAAAGAGTTCAAACTGCATTTTGGGTAGTATGCTGCAGAGACTATATATAGATATGTTGTAAGAGGACATTCTGTACCGCCTGACTGTGGAGAGTGACAGCAGCAGGCCTATGACCAAACATACAGGAGGGTACACGAAATAATATGAACATTTCCTCCAGAGAGTGAAGGTCATGTGCCAGTCAGCATATATGAATGTATAATACACCCCCTGTTGGGTAACCTTCGTGGTGGTTCCTCTTTGTCTGTGCACTTTACTCATATTTTCTGTTGCAGTGTTTGAGACGTTTCCCACCATTAAAGGGACAGTTCAGCCAAAAATCAAAAATACATATTTTTCAGCTTAACTGTAGTGCTACTCAACTCACACCAAAACAATTTAGATGGATAAATAACACTACAGTTAAGAGGGAAAAATATGTATTTTTAATTTGAGGGTGAACTGTCCCTTTAAACATGTTTTGACATGACAGCATTTTACATTTCATTTTCCTAAGAAACAAGGTACAAGGTTTTAATAAAATAAAGAGATAATATCCAGGTAATAGAGTAGTAATAACAATGAGAATATGTTGTTAATGTTGTAATTGGGTAATAATGGAGCAGAGACATCTTAAGGTACCAACTAGGCCTAACATATCAATACTAGCATGGTAATAATGGGGTAACATGGAAAAGTAAAAAGATAATATAGCTGAACTTAAATTTCTCTGATTATGGATATGTACCTCATATGACCCCACTTCAAAAACCCTGAACTATCCCTTTAATACGTGTTATATTAAGTATAATACTTTTTTTTTTTAAAGTGCTTTAATGATTTCATTTTAAAGTACTAGAAATAATTTAGGAAGAGTCTGTAAAATAACAGCGTTTTCCTTTCTGTAAAATTATTTATAAAAATAGAAAATAAGATTTGGGCTGAAATAGATAATGTGAGTGTGTATTTAATTTTTCTAGTTTTAAGAAATACATGACATCTTTGAGCCAGTGAGTAAAGGATGGAGGAGCATGTTGCTTCCATTTTAAAAGGATCAAACATCTCATAAGAGAGTTTGAGTGTGATGGAGGCTGTGACCACATCAGCTTTATTTGGTAAGAGAGCACAGTCTGGGTCGGGACACTGTCCAAATATGATCAGTCCCTGTTGTGCCCACATATTAAAAGCTGTATCATATTCATTAGGAAAAAAATCAGGATCTTCTTTTATCTCTCTCAGTACCATTAAGTCATTTCTCATTTCACCTTTGTTCACTTTCTGATGAATGTTCGAGGGGTTTGTATTTTTTCTGTACAGTATGTATGTCCAACCAAGTGCTCAATGCATCGCTCACTCAACAGTCTGAAAAGGTATGATGAAGATGAACCCTGACTTTGACACCTATAGACAACATACAGGAGCAGTATATGGAGGTGTGTCTCCTCATCTTGCTCATGTCTGATGAAGGGCTGGTGCCCAAAACTTCACATGTGGTGATACTATTAAACTTCCTAAAGGAGCAGTTTCTGGTGTGCGGACCTATTTTTGTATTTTAGTAAAGAAGTCAGCAGACCATTTAATTCTAGAAGCTTTTATTTTTCATTTTACTGGGATACATTGTAAATGAGGTCTCTACCTCAATGTATTTCTGAGTTAAAATAAAGTTGAATGAATGAATGAAGACATTATATCAGTGAGGGCAGATAAAACATTATTAACACCTCTCAGCGTACTGCAGTGCAACTCAGTAGCACCACAACACAAACTGAACACACAACCCTCGCGAAGATGGAATTTATTGCAGGAGTGTTATACTACATTAGAATAGCTGTGGTTAATTTGCAACTAAGTCTAGAACTGTTACTTAATATAGCGCTAATGTAACGCTGCTAACACAGAGTGTTGTTTGTCCAGACAGAATCTTAACAGTAAGTTATTAGATAGTTCAGTAAACCTGTTAGTTGTGACAGACTCCAGGTTACATCAGGTCAGGATGTTGAACTTTATGTCATTAGTGTTTAAGCAGAACAAAGCCATGTGAGAAAAACATGAAGCACTAAATAAAAGGGTATCTCATGAGCTCAGTGATGAATCCATCCCCATGTCATGATGCCTCACATCCTGAGGAAGCAAGGTTGCCACTTCCTTTTGAATTTATCAGCCCCACATGATGAATGATGAGACACACTTTAGATGACATCGGCGCACATGAACAGCATGCACTCTTCTCAGTGCAACTGCAGGTTATTCAGTGATGGAAAGTGTGAAAGGTGCCTGTAAATAATGAAAAAGAAAAGGGAACATGCACATGATAATCTTCTGCCAGGAAAATGAATGGCTGAACTGCAAGCTGCAGATTTATTTATTTATTTATTTTTTTAAGTAAAATCTGAACAACATTGAATAAAACATTGTAATTGTTTTTGACAGTTTTTGTGAAAGTTGAAAAGCAGTAGCCTTTTCTTTTAATTGAACTTCAGTTAAAGTTTTGGATGTCAGTTCCACCACCATCAGAACTGTCCCTGTGGAGTATACAATATGTTGAATATATTGTGTGATTACTGAAAATTACTGTATCCTTACAAAGTTTGTGCATTTCAATAGAATCTAAACTTCATTTCAACGTTCTAGTTTGTGTAAAAAGGAAAGGTGTTGGGGATAAACTGCTTAAAATGCGCAAAGTGCAAATTTACAAACCATGAGTCATTTCGAAGAAAATTAATTCAATATTTATATTTTGTTTAAACAAGTACAAGGAGTTTTTAACTGGTTATGAAACAGTCTCAGTTTAATTCTGATGCCTCTATATGACCTACACAAGCAAATTAGACCATCAGCGAGAAGACTGTCTGTTTCTCTACAGTTATTTTTAATGCCTGTCACCGGGTCGGATTCTCCTTAAAATCAGATGGGAATTAGAAAGGCTTATGTTTATATTTTTCCAGGTGAAGTTATGAGTCTACATTAGCCGGTTAAAATGAAGCAATACCTCCAATATCAACAAAATATCAAAGTTTCTTGTGGCTGCTTTGAATATTTTTTTTATTCTAGAGGGAAAGATAAAAGTCTAGGGGGGGAAAGCCCAAAGCAGCAGTTTTCTGGCACTGTTATTATTTCAACACACTTTATTTGAAAGTGTTTGCATTAGACTGACAGGACACACCTTCATGGCTGTTGTCATTCAGTCAGTCCTGTCATTTTTTTCAATGCGTGGGAGCCTCAACCCTAATCTTGCATTAAAAATCCTATAATTGATCAAATGATGCCGTAAGGACTGATATGAAGGATTTAGTGCCATCTAGTGGTGATGTTGCAAGTTGCTCACTCTCCCTGACCAAATGTGTAGCAGGCCACAGTGTCCTGGTCCTTTTAAGGTCCAGTGTGGAAGATTTACAGGGATTTATGGGCAGAATATTGCAGAAATTGAATATAATATTAATTAGAATGTTTTCATTAGCATATAATGACCTGAATAAGAATTGTTGTGTTCCCGTCAGAATGAACCTTTATATCTACAGAGGGAGCGGGTGCTCCTCCATGGAGGTTGCCATGTTGAACCGCCATGTTTCTACAGTAGCCTAAAATGATGTGGCCACCATAGATTCTCCTACACGCTTCAAAGGGGATAGTCATGGGAGCTGTATTCAATTGGTTGTAATCAAGTCATAAGCATTCATAAAGACTCCTTCATGTTAACCCTTAGATGCATGACCTACCAATACCTACACTCTTCCATGAGTGGGGTCAAAAATGACCCCAATTAGAATGAATGCGTTTTATGCTGTAAACTTAAGAAATTTCTTTCATTTTGGTTAAAGATGATTATTTTTATTATATTTTGGTCAACAAAAGAATTATTTCATGTTTGACATGTTCATTTATCACTTTTTATTAACATTTTATCACAAAACAGCTTTGAGAAAGGTGGCCTGACAATTCCAGGTGGACAATAGTCTGGGTCCTCTATTGGGTCCTCTTCATCTGAGATGTCAGATCTTTGAG
Source organism: Lutjanus argentimaculatus (assembly GCA_034769285.1). Taxonomy (NCBI): domain Eukaryota; kingdom Metazoa; phylum Chordata; class Actinopteri; order Lutjaniformes; family Lutjanidae; genus Lutjanus; species Lutjanus argentimaculatus. The sequence continues at coordinate 17,881,854 of JAWZSL010000017.1, forward strand.
TCAAACCCCATGATAGGTTCTTCATCTTCCAGGATCATTTCTACGGCAAGGTCTAAAGGAATCCTAGCAGGCATCCTAGCAGCCATGATACTCTAGATGAGAAAAGAATTTTTTTTTGATTGGCACACAAAACTATGAATTAATATGTAGCTGCGTAAGTACAAGCACAGACATACACATACACACACACACACACGCGTGTGCGTGGGACACACATGCGCGCACACACACACACCCTTATGATATCATTGAGTAATCAATAATAGTATAATAGGCCACCTAATGGGTTAGATTTTATTACAGGAAGCTATTCTAGTGAATAGATTTTTTTTTTTTTATCACACAAAACAAATCAATATGTAGCTAGCGTAGTTACATGTAGTTATCTTAGTTAGTTAGCTAGTGTAGCTAACTACAAAGTAGTAATTTGATGATGATAACACAACACTATCACCAAAATTCGTGGATGTGGAAAATAAGTTCATATTTTATAACAGCACATATATTATGAGGTATAAAAATGATGATAATACTACTAATACTAATACCATGATGATAATACATGTATGTTGCTGTGTCAAAATAACCTTCAGGGTGGTGAGACTGCTGGCATTAGATGTGTGGATTGACAGTAAATGTATACCTGACAGTCACAGTTGATAAAAATCAAAGGTTCCTAAGGTTAACCTTTGAAATTCCATAGAAAATGCTTGGGGTAATTTTTGACCCCACGTATGGAAAAGTGTGGTACTGATACAAAAAATGCAATTACTTAAAAAATATAACAATTAGATACAAATCCAAATGGCCTCATGTCAAAGACAACCTATTTGAGGAATACATGAAAGATTAAACGATAAAAAATTAAAATTACAGATATTGCAAAAAAACAACCCCTGGGGTCATTTTTGACCCCACTTATGCATCTAAGGGTTAATGACAAGTGTTGTGTCATGTCAGTTTTATCCACACCGCCTAACTATAGAATATATATATTTTTATAATGAGATGTGTTTCTAATATTTAGTCTGCCCTAATATAGTCATTTAATGCAGTAGCAAAAGTATTAGAAACACTCATGACACAACTCAACAGCTTCACAGCCTATAAAACGACCATAAAGTTAAATAAACACCTCTCTAAAACTATTAATGGAAAAAAAAGAGCATTATAACCTTCATGAAGGTAGGATTTATAGCATGGTCGTTCTCTTAGACTGTATCTGTTTTAGCTCGGTGGACCTAATGAAGTGGCAATTGAGTATAAAGGTAAACTATGACAGGGTCAATATTTTAGTCACTTCCTGATACCCTAAAAAAGCCTCAACTTCTGCTTTTAGTTGTCAGCTGCTGATACTTCAAGGTCTCCATTAGTTCATTTATTGAGAAAGAGAGTGGCAGCTTAGATGAACAAATTTAAAACGAAAGTGCAAAATGTGTAGATTTTTCTTACAGTAGCACATTGTGAATGGGTTTGTGAATGCACAGTACACTGTAGAGCCCATTTGTCTTAATTTACAGCACTTAAGGTCCTTTAAATAAAAAATGATACACGGACATCTGAAATCTTCCTGAATCTGGTAGCTTTTGTCTCATTAACTGCTCCGGTGCCGACACAAACTCGTCTTCCAGGTTTTGTATCAAACCAGCAACATTTATTGATTTGCATTAGTTGATTTGAATGCGGTCACATCTCAAACTCATACTGTAATTATAGCTGCTGCGCAGCAATGGTCGGGGCCGGGCAATTTTAGGCAAAATTAGGCAATTCTGAGCAACAAGCAGAGTGTAGGAAGATGAAAAAAAGGTGGCATTCTAATGTGCATTTTACATCAGTTGAGGCTTGAACTCACAATTTCTGGCACAAGAGACTCTGCATATTGACTGATAGCTAAGCCAAATAAACAGGGAAAAGAGACAAGGGTATAACAGGGAAATGTGTTGATAAAGAGTATTTGTCTCTTCCCAAAACTCCCTGAATCATAATTATTTTACCCTTAGTAGTCTCTAATCCACATAGCATGATACCTGAACATAAGGCTTTCACATTTGAAAGTCCATCCTGCCTTAGCTGAGGCTCAAACTCACGACTTCTGACACTGAAGTCCGTCTTTTATCTCACTGAGCTAATTGGCAAGTGACAATTCATGTGTGGTTTCACAAATTGACTAAGCCAAGGATCAGGGTGCCAGGCAGCAGCCATCCATGCCATGGAAAAGAACATTTCAAAGTGAAAGTTCCAAAGCTGTAGCACATATGGTTGATTTGTTGTGAATTTTCAAAGTTTTGAAATTTAGAGGTTTGCTGTAGCGCCACCATCAGGACTATTGTCTTGTGTTTCCAGTTGAGGACATCTTGGCATGGGACTGGACCTTTGTGAAAAGTTTGGGTAGATTTCTCATATGGAAATATTGTACAAGCCGAGGCTTGAACTCACAACCTTCAACACCAAGAACCATCCTCTATCTCACTGAGCTAATTGGCAAATGGAAACACCACTTGTAGCTTCACAAATTGACTAAGCCAGTCACCTGTGTGCAAGACAGCAGCTGTTAGCGTGTAAAGGCAGATTTCAAATGGCTGTCAAAAATTCAGTTATTGAGACAAAAATCCCAAAATACCCAAATTGCATCTTGACAGCATGGAGATGTTGGTCATTAGTTTTTAACAATGATTTATTGGCTCCAAAAGTGAAAAACTGATGTTTAAAAATGACATTTTTGCATTGACTCCAATTGTTCGCATGAGAGTGAAATTCAAAATGCTGTAAAAAATTCAGTTTTTGAGATAAAATTCTGATATTTTCCAAACATCATCTACCATGACTCCAAAATTTTGTCATTTTTTTTTCATGAACATTGAAAATGTATTTAGCAAGAATTTGCAAGTATATGTTTATAATACCGTTTACAGTCAAACATTTTGATGCACTGTAGGCTCAATTTTCAATAAATCAAAAATCTGTGTGGATCGTTTGTGTAGGACAGTCTGAAGATGCTCTGTAGCAAGTTTGGTGTCAATTGAACAAAAATTGTGGGAGGAGATAGGTTTAATAAGTTTTACAGTTTTTGAAAAAAACAGAGTGATGGACTTTATAATTTGCAATAGGTTTAAATGTACAAAAGTTTCTTCAGTATTGGGGCTACATTGTGGTGAAAGTTGTAAATCTGTAGCACATATGGTTGGTTTATTATGAATTTTCAAAATTTTGAACTTTAGAGGCTTGCTGTAGCGCCACCATCAGGACTATTGGCCTGTTTTTGCAGCTGAGGCAATCTGACATGGGACTGGACCTTTGTGCAAAGTTTGGTCATTTTTCGTGCATGGGAAGTAGGATTTCCTCGGAAGAAGAAGAAAGAAAGAAAGAAAGAAAGAAGAAGAACATGCAGGATTACAATAGGGTCCTGGCAGCTTAGGCTGCCCGGCCCCTAATTAGAAAACCGTGTTTATTTTATTTATGTAAAATAAAAGAGTCCATTTGGTGCAACAAGAACCCCTCTCACTGTCCTCAGTCTTTAACTTTGACTCGAGATACATCTGGGAGCACATCAGACTTTTTCTGTGTCTTCTTTGGTTCTGAGTCATTATCGAAATCATCGTCATCGTCGTCTTCGAGGTCACTTAAGTCATCATCATCAAAATCATCATCACTGTCCAAGTCATCCATGTCCTTCTTCCCTCGTCCACGTCCTTTCTTTCTCTGTTCACCATCGTCTTCTTCTTGCTCTTTCTTGTCCATTTGGGAGTTTATTCTGCACAGAGAGAGAAAAACAAAATGAGGCTGTGTCAAATGTTATCATGGAAGATCCCGCAGGCCTTGATTTGAATGTCATCGTGTACCCAAAGAAATATAGTCCAGGATTTATACAACTTGTGTACAATTTGTGTGAGGGCCATTAAGATGGAGATGTGAGGACAGAAGCTAAAATGCTGTCAATGATTTAAGTGATTTAGAAGAATCAGTTGTAATGTATCTCATTATCCACAAGATGGCAGGCTTGCACTAGAGTTTACCACATGACCTTGATAGTAACGAAAACTAGAAGAGCAGTGTGTGACCTCATAAAAAGATTTCATCCTGCCTCCAGATGAAGAACACATGTACCACATTTCTTACAATCATCAACTTCTAATACAAAATGCCAACATGTGATATGAACTTCTTTATTTCATTGTTGGCAATGTTGGCAAGGGAAACATAAAATTTGCTATATTGAATAGAGAGAGATTTCTTTAATAGTAAGCAGAAAGGTTGATAATTTATGTAAACACAGAACACAAAAACTATCTTATAGTCCTTAACTGCTTGGAGCGCCGACTACGTGGCAGCCACATCACTCCGACATCCCTCTACAACTAATACACGTCTATTTGTGCACGTTTGAGCATTTCAGACCTGTGTGAATAATGAAAAATAACGAGAGAGGGCAAACACTGAATTTACCCGAGAGGGATTAATAAAAAGCACTTCTTCCTCCTCCTAATCCCGTGTATGTATGAATCTGCACACACAAAGCAACAAACACACACACTTATAATAAAGGACCACTCACGGAATAACAATGTCCTCTTTCTTCCCACACTTGCAGCAGATCTCTAGCTGTAGAGAACAGGGCTTACAAATGATGTGATACGCATCCTTCACAGTCTTTTGAGAACACTTGACACTGAAAGAAGAAAACACACGGGGACAAATGTCCTTAATTTTCACATTGGATCCAAATACAGCAGGTAGCCCTCAGCATCAACACATCCAAAAACAACAACTAGTGCGCAGCGTCTACAAGAGTGTGACTCATGTTAGCAGGAGATAACTGGACATATGCAGAGCATCTGGAGTTTTCCTGAGTGCCAGCTGACCTGTGGACCCACAGTGAGACCAGCAACACCAAAACAAAATGCCCTGTGGTTTTGGATAGTCATGCATTTTGCCACCTGGTTTGCTAGAAGCAAGTATGTGGCAGACAAGGTCTGGTTTAAATTTCCAGTGGCTGCTTTTAATCAAAGTCTGCCTTTCTGTGTCAGATATTATGGGCGCTCAAAGTGATACCTTAACATTTCTTGCATAGCCTGACCAGAAGCCAAAAATCTGCTTGCGTAATGATTTTTTGATTAGTGATCGACCAATATGGGTTTTTCAGTGACTGATGCCCATATTTATAATGCTGATATCAAAACAACAACAAAAAATCTGTAATTATAGTGTAATATACATTGTTATCTTAGCCAGTAACATGTTGTTTTAGATGCATTTTTATTAATGAAATAGAAAAATAAATTGGATTATGCTGTATAATCTGTAATGTGACTGGTATTTAAGCAGAGCTGGTTACAGTATGTCATTTGACTGCATTACTCTACACATTTTAACACATCAGATATTTAATACCAGCCACATTTAGAAAAGACGATGGTGACTGAGGAAATTCAGGCAAATTTTTACAACATGACACACCGGAGTTACAGTACAGGGCTCAAAACTAACTTTTTGCCGACTTTTCCAAAAGTCACAAAGGGGAGCGCTAACATCATTTTCACAGCAGCCACACTCACAAGGCTGCCTGCAGATTTGTTTGCCATTATCTAAAAATGCAGGATAACTGGTCGGCTGATTAATCAGCCTACTGCGACAGTATTTATAATGATATGAAACGGGGAAAATCTCAGCTGTGAATCTGTAACTTGCAAGTTCAAGTTCTGGTTGATGAATGAATGAATGAATGAATGAATGAATGAATGAATGATTAACTAACTGATAAGCACAATTATAATCTCTGTTGATTCTTTTGCTTTGTCAATTACTTTTGGCAACAATTACTCCTTGTTTACAGTTTACATTCATAAGAAGGTACAGCAGTGCAGATACTTTCCTGTTATGAAGTTGTGTGTACTGTACTCACCACTTTTTGGGCTGTGTTAGTGTCTTGTATTTGTTGTACTTCACTTTCCACTCAAGAACATCCTTACAGTGTTGACAGAGCCCATCATGGGTCTTTGACTTTGCCTTCTACGATGAAGATCACATAAAGCGGAGAGCACATCGTTAACTCTAAGCAGACTGGCTAACATTACACATAATGGTTAAAGTTTCTCACACCTTTACTTGTACAGTCGCTCCGTACTTGTCGTTTTTGAAGGCGGTGGCGTTCTGATGCTTCTGCCTCTCGACCGAGACACGTTACCTTTCTGAGAACTCATCCTATTTTTTCCAATTTTTAGTTACACATGTTTTACGAGCGCAAAAATCCTAAAACCACGCCAGAGAGCGAGTCGAGAGCCCTAACCCGGAAGAAGTACCAGAACGTCATGACGTCGTTGGGGTGAAAACGCAAATCGTCCCCCTTTTTGTCCTCAACAATGGTTAAAATAAATCAAGACAAAAAAAAAACGTTTTTTGGAATAAAAGTAGAAAAAATATAATCATATTTTAAATGAACAAATACGCTTAATAAAATAGTTCATGACGTCATCTGATTGAAGTTAGAAACACCTTACTCGGTGCTGATTGGACTGTGCCTCGCAATAGTAATCTCCGGTTGGTTGTCCTCAACGTCAATCAAAACATTACGTCACCACTCATACACTCATACTCGTCACCACTCGCCGCCCATAGGAACCCCAGACCCGCAAAAGATCTCGCGAGACTGATGATTTTAACCCAAACTGTGACCTTTTCCTAACTCTGCTTTAGTGTTTTCTGTCCATGAACGTACCAAGATTTTAACCACAGTGTTCTTACATTATAAAGCAGAATTATTTTGTAAATGAAGTAAACACTGCGAACAAATATCGCGAGAGTTTAGCAAATCAAGAGTTCCCTTCTAGACGTGACACATAAAGTCCCTCCCCTTTGTGCCATTGGTGGGCTGTTTTCTCGAAACCCTTTTCTATTGGTGGATTAAGCTGTCAACCATGCGCTATCCTTCCTCAGGAGCTAAGATAACAAGCAGAGCAACATTCACATCGAAAGCGGTGATGTTTCGGAGGCAAGTGATACGGCTGTGAACTGTTTGGCAAGCCACAACGGACGTACGAGAAGATTGTGGTCAATTTTAGACCTTCATCGAGTTTACCCATGTCGCTGCGGAGCCGCAAAGACTTGAACCCTTTTGAATGAATCGATCTCCTTATCATTCAGGACCATATGTTGAGAAAACCGAGCGGAGGAAGAAGAAACGACGGTTTCGGAGCGTGTCTGGACCGGAGGACGAAGCTGATAGCTGATAGTAACTCACAGCTGTGGTGCCAAGACGGATATCACACACACTCAAAGTGACATCGGTTACAAACAGGATAATCTGTGCAGGGATAACCTCGTCAATCTCCTGGGGTCGAGAAGAAGATAAATTAGTTGGCTTGGCCCGAAGATAACACCTGACTTACCTGACTACCTTTAAATAGAAAGAAAAACTAAACAAGCGTCCAGCTGCTGTCCAGGTAATGTTGTGATCAGTTCACTGCTCTGTGTTGACAAGGAACATACGCACATTTGCATGTCATGTCTTGCTGTCTCCATCATCACACTTGGATATTAAACCTCTACAAACCAGCCCAGAATCATTGTAATCTGGCTGAACACATTGATGCCTCCACCACCATTTTACAGCAAATCTCTGCGGGGCTCCATTCTGTCTCCGTGGCTGGACAGATTATGGACTATTTTGGGGAATATGGGGAGCAAATAGTCTCCACTGTGTATTCTGCTGCTGCGTGCTCCTTATGGATGCCACAGCATCCTGCAAAAGTAGCATTCAAGTGGCTATAAAAAGAATGCACCATGGGTCATCTGTGGTGCAGCCAGTTCTTTAAATAAGTGGCATACAGGTAATTAAGTTAAACTGAAGCCACCTGTGTATAATCAAGAAGTGAATTTTAGTTTTAATGCACGTCTAGCAACTGCTTAGCCACTTTTCTTGTAAAAACTGCTTCTCATAAAGACAAAGGACCATTCCAAACAAGTCAACAAGATACCAGTCTGGGGAATGATGCACAAGACCATTTCTGAAGCTCTGAATGTTCCTCAGAATAAAGTATGGACAGCTGTAATAAAAGATATGCTACTAAAGGTAGTGTAGAAAATTGAGTGTGCAAAAAGAGTCCTGTCCAGAAGGACCACCAGGAGGTTGATTAGCTTCTCCAGAGTTGTACGGATGAGATGAAAGACTGGAGGCAGAAATGTCCTGCCCCATGCATCATATTCTACAGACTTTAAAAATAGGGACGTTGATGATTAATCATTAATCGATAAATCACTGTTAAGAATTTAACAGATTAAAAATGTATTTATCGATAATTAAGAGTCTAGAAGCGGTAGTCATTGTGCCTCATTTGACATCGTTTTGTCTGGCAGAGCCATTAGTTGAATAAGAAAACTTAAAATTTTGTATCTTACAATTTGTTAATGATTCATTGATTAATTGATTGTTAGCATTTTCAACTAACAGTTAAAGAAAATGCACAAAATTGGCAACCTTTGTACAGATTTCTGCAACAATCAAACCATGAACATTTTAATGTTTTTCAATTAAGATGAGAATAATGATATAAAAATGGTAATTCCTTCTAATATCACAAATCATATTGTAATTACGATATCGGCCACAAGTAAATATTTCTTCAAAATCATTCAACCCTACTTTTGTGCCGGGTAAACAAAGAAATCTCAGGCCTAATTATAAAAGAATAACCTTACTGATTTAAAGTAATTCAGCCCTTCTTTTTTGGGGAAAAATAACTGCTTCAAAAGCCCTTTAGCCTGCTGTTCACCCGGTTGCTCAATAATGATTGATACAACACAACAGATAAACATTGATCACTACCATTGGTGAATGTTATCTTATTTTTCCAACAGGCCGATGGCAGTCAAGAAAGCGAAGATTAATAAATCGGTACATTTCCACTAACAACGTTTGCTGCCTGTGTGCTTCATCACTCATAGTTTTACATGAGAAAGCCCCGTCCCAACAGCATAAAATGTACTGCTGTTGGGATGCTTTTCTGTAGCAGAACCTGCAAAGTTAGCAGAGGCTACAATAAAAGAAATTAGCATCATGCAATGTGTCCTGTTGTGGTGTTACAGAATTGCTATGACATTGCATTGAGTCTAGGATCCTAATTGCAAAGATGCAGTTGCAGGTTGTAACTTCTTACTTCTAGCACCGTCATTGGAAATACAATCCACAACACATTGTCATAATCTGACAGTGATCTGCTTCGGCCCATTCAAAAGGGCATGTGTAGTTACGTGGAGTCAAATTACAAAGCCCTCCCTTCTCTAGTGCTGGCCACTGCAATTCAGAAGCACCTGGAATATCTAAAAGGTAGCCTTAGGTGGGGGTCCAGGTGCAGGGTGAAACAAGAAAGCCTTTTAAGTCAATACTGTCTGAGTGGTGGTAGAGCCAGTTGGGTTCAGGGCTATATCTCTTTTAAAATCCTGGCTGAAGAGAGCCATGAATTCTGGAAAGGGGAATTGATAGCGTATAAAAAAACAAAAGGACAGCAGCCTGGCCTAAGCCCCCTGTCCTGGAAAACCCCCTGCTCTTCCACTTCACAAAGACAACTGTTTATATTGTAGTAGGGGGACATCATTCAGCTCTGTGGCACGGATTTGCTCTTGTGGTGTTTCCTTGTGATCAATCTGCAGGGGATGCAGTGGCATATTAGTTGTTTGAGAGAGCCCAGATGCTCTTTGATGATGTTATATCTGTTCTCTCTCTCATTCTTATTTCTTCAAGGCAATTCTTACATTTAATCTGTTGTGAAAATGTATTTGTTTCTATTTTAACTATCATCACTCTCCCTGCCACAGTGTTTTGAGGATGAACCACTTATCCCTCAGCGAGCTATGTTGCCTGTTCTGCTGTCCGCCGTGCCCCAGCAAGATCGCCTCCAAGCTGGCCTTCCTGCCCCCAGAACCCACCTACAGCCTCATGTGTGACGAGAGCGGCAGCCGATGGACGCTGCACCTCTCCGAGCGCGCAGACTGGCAGTACTCTTCTCGCGAGAAGGACGCCATCGAGTGTTTCATGACACGCACCTCAAGAGGGAACCGCATTGCCTGCATGTTTGTCCGCTGCTCGCCCAGCGCCCGGTACACGTTATTATTCTCCCATGGAAACGCCGTGGACTTGGGTCAGATGAGCAGCTTCTACATCGGCCTGGGGTCACGCATCAACTGCAATGTCTTCTCCTACGACTACTCGGGTTACGGGGCCAGTTCTGGGAAACCATCGGAGAAGAACCTGTATGCTGATGTGGATGCTGCCTGGCAGGCACTCCGGTCACGGTAAGGAAAAATGATGATGATAAATGGAGGGAAGATGGGAGAACCTGTAAACAGATATTGGCACAGCCTGATGTGAAGGGTTGCAATGATCGATTAGTAGAGATCAATGCATTGACATTCAAGTAATTGAATAGTACCTAGACTGAATACTGGCTGCAAAACCTAAATGTCAATGTAAATGAGGCTTGACAAACACTGAATGGTGAGTTAAGCCCCATGAACTTTAGGGTGTGACTCAAATTCCGACAAGTGGATGAACACCTGAAATGCACTGCATGGTTTAAACCTGCATGCACCAAATGGTGTTACATAGGGGTGGCGGAAAAACTGATTCTTAGATGCATCACAATTCTGTCCTGCAAGGTTATGAATCACTGCACAAAAGTCAGTGATACATTTAGGATTGCCTGTAGCAATTTAATAAGCTAGTGCTGTGTGTTTCCTTATGACTTGAACCGACTGGATGGTGAAATGTGACGGACGTAAACGTATGCAAAGCCAGCATATGGGATCATTTTGGCATCCATGAAGTTGAAGGGAATAGGGACCTGCAAGAGCCACACTGTAAGCAAACTGAGTCACACTACACTAATTATGGATCATTACAAATATCTCTCTATCAAATATAAAACAATAGGTGTGTCACATTTTTAATATTAAATCAAAAATTGAACTAAATCAGCTTTCGCGTTCAATAATTGAATTGAAAAGGCACAATCAGCACTTTTCCTAGTATTTCCCTTCTCTCATCCCCATCTACTTGTGGCGTCGGGCACTTAAAAGATGACACAACGTTACCTTACCGGCTGTTATATCACCATATACCATACTATATAAACTATCTTTTAAAGACAAATTTAAAAATCTAAGTGACAGTTGTCAGGGCATCTTTATAAATCAAGACTCGATAGTCTAAAAATGGCACACCCGTCAACTGAAACGTGTCCTTAAAATCGAAAGTCAAATCGAAGCGTGGATTTGGAGAATCTTGACGCTTGCACAAAACAATGACATCAAACTCATGCTTCTGACACGGCTGGAAACTTGCAACAAGAAGGAGTCGTGGCTGAGAGTAAGACACCGTTCAAAGCCTGGCTTCATGTCACAAAGGTGACAACAGCGCCAGTCATGATGTCTGTAAAATTATAAATGCAAGCGAGGGTGGAAACGGCAGCAATATGCTAAAGCATTTTTCTACGCTACGAGGGCTTAACCTCCAGGAATGCCATGTATTTGACACTCTACTATCGAGCGCCACTGCTTCTCAACTGAGCAGCATGTGCGTTACAGTGAGTAAATTTACTGTTATAAGGTTGTAAAAAGTATATATACTTTTTCACAACCATGTGAAAAAACTAACACCTTATAGTATTGAAAGTGCTGAAGCTATAATAAAATACTTACGTGCTTATTTGAGACTTCACTTCAGTTCAATCTGTATTGTCCTGTCTGAAATTTGGCTCAACATTCAGCAAAACCAGACAGTGCTCATTGACTTTTCCTGTACCAGCACTGTGTGCAGTTTGTTAATAAAGAAGAAAAGAACTAAGTTAACCTATTTTGTGTACCTAGGACTTTTTCCTCTTTTTGTTTTAGTATTGAAACAGTTATTGAGTGTCATTTTTTTTAGTACTAGCATTATATTAATGTTTAACATGCTGACAACTCTACTATGTTATAATAACACTAGCACCATGCAGGCAGGCTTAGCAGATTTGTCTTTGACCTAGAAAGAAAACCTAAATGAGAATGAATGCTGTACAAATATTTCCTCATTAGATGATGTTCCTACAGCTACCTCTCAGGCTACAGCCAGTTCGACTGACATTGATCAGGAATCCGTAAGGGAATCTGTAAAAAATTGGACCTATAAGCATACTTGATGATGGGATTTCCCCTTAAGATCTAGATCTAGGGGAGGGCTGTAAATGCTGTAGCCTTCCCGTTCAGTGCATGATTGACAATAGTTGTAGTCTGAGAAGTTCTTGTAATTTTTCCTCTACACACCGCGACTCATAAATTAAGCTGTCAGCTGTGTGTACACAGTGAGAACAGTAATATTAATAGCAGCTCTCTGCTCTCTCTGTCACTCTCGTCGTCGACAGCTTTGCTTTGGTAGTAAGAGATAATGTTGTGAATAACAACAATGGCAACCTTCCTTGGCTTTCGTATGCTGTGAATGTCTACAGCTGTGGGGGAAGTTTGTCAAAGTGAATGGGGACTACTGAAATAAAAGTCTGAAGAAACCAGGCTGATGTAGATTCACAGGAAAAATCACAGAGATGTGGCAGGATGGAAAAAAAAAAAAAAAAACAGCTGAGAGTCAGAGTTGTAGATGTGAAGAGTATACAGAAGGAGCTGGGTGGGGGGATGATTAGATTGGGCCTGATGATAAGATCATGGGTGGAGAAGATGATGAGGAATGGTTCAGCACAGATGACATGATGTTCTTGTAGGCGATAATAAGGAGCGTGTTTTCTATGATTATGCTGGCCAGCCATATCATATGTAGGTGTGAGTGGGTGCTGTGCTGCATCTTTTTGCTCTGCAGGCTATGAATAGACAGATATTTATTGGTCGATATTCGACTTCTGCTGATTTGCAATCTGGGTTTTTTCAGCTGACAAAACTTGCTCATTCAGTGCCTCTTGTTGATGATGTCGGCGTTAATATGTATTGCAGCTTTGTAATGATAATAGAGCAGTTTTTCTTTTTTCATTTCATTCCTGTTTTCTCCATTACTTATTCTCATTTCATCACGTACAAAACTTAATAAAATCCTCAATGAAATATCAACAAGAAGACATAAGCAGAAGTAAGCAGAATGATATCACTTTCTTAAATTCTAAAAAACTGTTATCTGTCCAGAATCCCTTATCACTGCCCGCTGCAGGTGAGGACTGTCCTCTCAGCTTCAGTCTCTTCCCACAGATGAGGCTGCCTTCAGTCTGTTTAACCCCATGTCCCTCACTTCCTTCCATCCATGTTTAACCCTGTCGTCATCTCCTTCTTTTGTCCTTTTGTAACACCACGGGCATTGTGCTCCGTGTCTTTGGGGCTGGTTTGCCAGGATAGGGGCCACATCTGTTGCCTCTGTATTTGGGGTCCCACGAACATTCAGTTTATACTCATGTAGAGCTGGTGCAATTAGTTGAGCTAACTGATTTGTCCATCGACAGAAAATTAATTGGCAGCTGTTTTTAGGGTTGTTCCAAAGTCGATATTAGTATTGGAAATGCCTCAGATGCTGTCTGAAATGCTGGATTGAATATCAGTGAGTACGCAAGTCAATGCACCGATCTGATATCATATAATTTAGTAGCTCTGAAACAGTTCTCTGTAGCATCTCTACTCCAGTTTTTAAACTTGAGCCAGGCCACACAACAATGACAGAAATCATATCACACCTGACAGGGTTAGAAGTATACAGCTGTCATCCAGGTCATGGTATGTTCGTAGAAAAGTTTGTCGTAGGCAACTGGACTTGGTAGAGTTTTAGACCGTTTTCTGACAAAGCAAGCAATCTGAAGATGACACCTTGGTTTTTGGGAATGGTGATGTGATATTTCACAATTTTCTGACATTTTAAAGACCATGAATGGATATTTAGTTGAGGAATTAGCTGATAGATGAATCAATAATGACAATAGATGTTAGTTGAAGGCCTATACATATACAGACTTGTGTGTGTGTGTGTGTGTGTGTGTTTTGTGTGTGTGTGGTGTGTGTGTGTGTGTGTGGACCCAATCCGATCCAGTATCGGTGTCTGGTGCTGATACCACCTGAACTGACACCACGTCATGACCAGGACCGGGGTGTATCGAGACTGAACAAGACCAAGACTTTGAGGGATTGAGACCGAGTCAAGACCAAATGCTGTCACATCTCTAGCTCTCTCAAACACGTGAGGGAGTGGTACCGCAGTGTTAGCCTTTATGTCTGAGCTGACATTAGCTAATCTTGATGTAATGTAATTTCATTAGCTATATAGCTTTATCTGGCCTGTCCTGTCATTGTTTATCACAAGCAAAAACATAGCTTAGCTAGCTAACTTTGCTAGCATCACTTGGAACTTTGCTTATCTTATTTCCTGCTTACTTTCCAAGTAAGTGTTGCATTGCAGAATTCACATACTGCTGTGTGTTTTCTTTTGGGCGCTGTTTTGCAGATGAGCTCTTTGTGGTTTAGGCAGCCAAATTTTATTACAGAAGACTTGGCAGACATCTCCTCCCAGACAGTCACGCTTCTTCTTCTCCCGTCTCACACATTCACTTTCTTGGAGTGCATGTGAAGGGGACGGGGAGGGGTGACAGCTGCAACAAAATTTCAGATGAGAAAATAAATCAAGTTCTCTGTTGCATTTGAAGTGGGAAGTTTTGCATCCAGTCACAGTAATGATTTTAACAAGTACATCAGAGGACATTTAGTGATATCCCTGCAGTTGTGGTCTTGACCGGTCTTGAAATAAAATCCTGAGTCCTCTTCATCTGAGAACAAGACGAGACCGAGTAAAAATTTACCCTGTTAAAAGTTTTGTCAGGGGGAGTTTTTACTTACTCGTTAGATGGTCTACAGGACAGAGGGTGTCACACACCCTACACACTCTGTAAATTGTGATTTGTAATTTTGACCTATATAAATAAAACTTGATTTGAAAAATACGGTCGATTCCTAGCAAGACCTTCAAGAAGTGGCCTTGAGACTGATGCTGAGTCCAATACCAGTCTAGAGTACAACAACACTAGCCAGTGATGTAATTCACTCATCAGATATCGGACTGCTTTCGCTGATCCATATACCGATCCAGATTCTATAGACTGTCTTTATGAACTGTAAATGTGCAAAAATGCACTTCATGGGTAATAGACAAAAACACTGAAGGGAAAATGAATGAATTAATAATTAAATTGTTCTATGAAGATCTCCAGTAGTCCCTCCCATATTTTTATTTTATGAGTGAGACGTACAGTCGGAGCTGGTGTTGGACCATGAATGAACCCGCCGCGATGTAACATGAGACAGTCTGCAACTGAGTGAGCTTGTTATAGTTGTCTAATTCAGCATGCCCTTAGTATGGAGATATTTTCGTATCAGCACACAGAAGAGCAATTGGTATTTGCAGATGTCCAAATTCAGGAACCAGAATCAAACTGAAACCAAGAAAAGTGAATGAGTGCATCTTCAGACTCTGCGTGTAATGTGTCCATCATATTTATGCCTTTGTGTTTATGTGGACGAGGGGGGAAGTACAAGTTCATCCAGTGGGCCTGGTTGCTTCTGTATACTTCCTGCTGGAAGACAAACAAATGACTAAGACAGGAGATGGGGAAAACTAAAAAAAGGCCAGAAGAGAAGAGCCTCAGCAGTTTTAAATCAACCAAAAAGAGAGAAACTAGGCTTCTAGTGTGGAGTGCTCCTCCTGTGTCAGTGCTGATGTGGGTGTATGTTCTCTCTGTGGTAAATGAGGGTGTTGGCACTGCAGAGATTTGAAAGTGCTGATGGATAACACGGTTAGGGCCACTGACACCAAAATGTTACTGTTTCTTAGCTGCTGAATTTTACTGCGAATCTCTCTCGGCACTTATTTTACATTTTACACCATCTAACAGAATAAGCTGAGTGTTCTTCTGCTAATAAGGGACTTAAAATAAGGAAGCTAGCAAGTTGAACAGGAAACTCTTGATCACAGAGGTTCTGCATGCAGGAAATAGGCCACTGCTGGGAAGAAGAACCAGCTTTTCTGGTGGCCACACACTCCGAGTCTTTGTGTTTTTGTGTCGCCACAAATGCCACACAGACAGTTTCACCAACGCTTCAGTCACACTGTCGACTGTGATCGAAAGCAAAAGAGAACAGAAGCATTAGAAAGATCCTGTGAAACCCATCCTTTGCTTTTCTTCTATAAAAAGCTCCAGATTACTTGAAACAGAAAGGAGTACTTACTGCTGCTGTGTTGTTCTGCTTCTTGGTTTTTTTTTTTTTTTTTTTTTTGTATTTTCCATCTCACTCACATGTTTTTGTTGATGCTCCGAGGATTCTCCCACTCCCACACATAGCCGTGACCAGGGCAGGAATTAGATTTGAAATTACATTTAATCTGATTGAAGCAGATGCCCCAAATAATAATAATCAATTACACTTGGTGATACGTGTGTGTGGGGCAGGTGGTGGTAGCGGCAATTCTTGACATGGATGCAAAACCGACAAAAACTCTTGGCTACTGTACTCTGATGAAAATTAACTTATCTGTACGGATACTCGTTTCAGCAGAGTAAAATCTGTCAATATCAGTGTTGAAGGAAAATCGTCATTAGGTAGCGAACACTTCATAGTATGTTGTGTTCATTGATTCACTGGATTATTGAATCAATTGATTCAAGTTAATGTTTTAGTTGTTGCATTTTAGTTGGTTTAACAGATACAGATAATGCCCTTTCCCAGAGTAAAACGTATCAGTATCTGTGCTAAAATCTTCACTGGGTAGCTCATACTACATGTCTTGTGTTGATTCACTGAAGTTTATTCATTCAAGTTTGTTGTGCAATAGCTCTCTTAGTCTTGTGATGGAAGAAAAAAGCATTGCTCTTAAGCTCAGTTTTGATAATAAATACATCACCTGATCAAGCATATCAATTTCAGGCTTTAAAGAACAGCTCCCGGTTTAAGCACCACTCAGGTCCAGCTTGAGGCCCGCCCGTTGCATGCACAGATACTGATAATGGTGTTCTCGCTCATCCCTATCAGTCAGTATCAGTCATGTAGTTTAGATAAAAATTTGTGTGGTGTAATTTATTACTGCACACTGACTGACCCTGGCTCAGTCTTTGTAAACGTGCATCGTCTTGAAATCATTTCTAGTATATTTTTCATTTGCAGTACAACACATCCTATTAAATAATTCATGCTATATCTGTTAAAAGCATTGCTTCGTTAATATCTATTTTTATGTGTGATGTATTTTCATCACAGAGTGATGCTCAGTGCATCCTGCATGTGATCACATGTGACTCTAGCGAGCAAAATATTAGCTGATAGTCTGAATAAGCTGAATTTGTCTTTGAATAACAGCACTGAGGTCATAGTCCAAATCCTCATTGGCACTAGCTCATTTGCCTAGGCCAACTAAACTTTTACACCTCAATAAGATCAGGTGGCTATTTGCCTACTCGTGTTACTGGAGGCTCCAGGGTTGTAGCCATAACAAGGAAACTTTTGTCTTTACATGTTGTTAATCAACTGTTTGTTAGAGGACAAAGCAGGTAGTGACTATGCATTATCAATCGCAGACACTGTATCACATGGCTTTATAGGGAAAAACCTCTTCTGTATCAGATGGGAGGCTTACAGACGAATGACATAACTTGATGTTCGAGAGGCCTTTACTTGCGTGCCTCGTAGTCCCATGGTTCTCAGTCCTGCGGCACAGTTAGATGTCTTTTAGATGACTGAGCGCTTGTTGTTCTTTCTCTGCAGTGCTTTGTTATGCGTTCACACAGTTATAATTAAGCTGTCAGTTTTAATAATGCAGGTTCAGACAGTCACCAATATAGTCTGTGCAACACAGGCCACCGTTTAGGAACAGGTCATGAGATACTGAAGCAATACACTGTAGTAGAGTTCAGTTTCAGTATGTGATTCTTGATCCTAAAGTCGGTTTCATTGTGTCTGGTTAAAGTGTGTGAATGGTAGAAACTGTGTGGCACAGAGAAGGGACGCAGGACACTGAATTTCATTTTTAGTTGGCTTTCTCATCCATGTCAAAAGGCCACATAGACATGAAAGCAGGACATAATGGGATGGGAGCAGTATTACCTGTAATACTGCTAAAAATTTGTCGTAATTGCGGAGTGCGTCTGCTATCTTAATCCTGTACGAATTTGTCATGTCTGTAAAGTCTCTTTTCCTCTCACAGTGTTCTCAGAATACTTAATCAAAGTGATAAACTTAAATGCTGCAGAACATAAAAAATACAATGGCACTTTGCCGTATAACCTTGGCATTATTGAGGTTTGTGCGGTCTTGAGGCTGGGATTTTGTGATGTGGGTTGTTTGGCCTATAGGAGCAAGTAAAAAGTCATAATTTAGAAATTTGTCAGTGTGCCTAGATCATTTTTTTACGATTAATCATTCAGCCCTCACTCAAGCACATCGCAATGCAAAAAAATTCCTTCTCTACCATAAGGTGTGTGGATTATCTTAAGTAACCGTATCATGATGACAAGCCGAGTGCCATTTAGTCCCATTATACTGGAGAGAAGTCAGACATCTCTACGGATCATATCTCCAAAACTCTGCAACTTGCACCAAAAAAAACTCTAGATGGATAAATCGGTCTACAGGCCAGGGGAAGAAATATGTATTTTTGATTCTGGGGTGAACTGTCTCTTAGAAACAAAACGCGTCCGTCTGAATAATGCCTTATGGAGATTTCCTCATTTGTATGCGTTGGGAAAAACGCAGATGCCACATTTCATGCAAAGATAAGAATAATGGTTTACATTACGTCCGCTTTGTGAACAGACAAACAAAGACATTCGGATGGTACTGGACTAACAGGCTGAAGCAGGATTCAACAAAGGGCAGTAATAATGTAATATGGCTGCTTTTATGGTGCACAAGGCACTTGGCATGAT
This sequence comes from Lutjanus argentimaculatus, assembly GCA_034769285.1. Taxonomy (NCBI): domain Eukaryota; kingdom Metazoa; phylum Chordata; class Actinopteri; order Lutjaniformes; family Lutjanidae; genus Lutjanus; species Lutjanus argentimaculatus. The sequence continues at coordinate 17,900,771 of JAWZSL010000017.1, forward strand.
GGGGCTGGCATAAAGATGTCTTGCTCAGTCTTTGTATAAACAAAAAACATCGACATTTACAATAAGATGGTGTTTTAGTTCACCAAGCCCATTTTGCATATTTGTCTTAAACAAATGATAAGCATCAATTGTAAAACTGTGGTAGGGATACCTCGGTCACTGACAGCAATCTCTTCTTTCTTTATTGCCATGTCAGTGTCACTCTTTCTGTGTGTGAGAGCTCTGCTGCTCTCCAGTTACACTATATATTATGTTAATACATCCCGCTGTCAGGATTGTCAACACTCACTACTTATGTTGTCACGCATCAAACTTTCTTGGTTGGTGATACTTTGCTCCAGAGGCCTCCAAACCCCAGTCAGCAGACTCTTCAGTATCACATTAATTCTGTGCTGCAAATAGAATAAAATTAAGTCAGTTTTTAAGGATTCTTCGCAACCATTCAGGGTTAATTGCCTGTTAATCACTGGAATTAAAATTTGGAACTTCAAGTCTCATTCATAGGCACAAATTACAAGTTAAGAGGGTTTTATTAACAGAAAATATGATGGAGATCTTGTGCATAATTTTATGAATATTTATGGCCTTGCATACTTTTTTTTTTTTTATGAACATAACCTTTTAGTGTAGAATCTTCAAAGCTTGAAGTAAGTAAATGAGGCCCCTAGTTTCATATTATCTGCCTTTTTGACTCAGCTGTCTGTGTCGCACAGTTTGAGGGTTGTGCCAGTTTCATAATTGACCGTCTACGCGATAGAGGGAGGGTACGACCGAGCCTTTTGACCCCGCCGAGCATGAATCAACTAGATTGTGTTTATCACATCAAAAGGCCTCTCTGTATGGCCTCGCATTAGGCGGCTGCATACATCCCTCGTTCATGTCTCTCATGTTAGATCAGACGCACAGCCTGAGGAAGAGAGCAGCTCTCGAATCTCCTTACTCTTTCTCTGCTTCTTGTACTGTGGTTAGGGCTGTTCTTCTACGTTTGAAGCATCTAGGTTTTTTTTGAACGGTTGTCGTTGTACTTTATGATGTCATCACCATCCTCGAAAAAATTGAAATCTCAACAACAGTTATTCAATTGAATAAAGTGATTCATCAAATTAGATTAATTAGTCTTTCTTTACTACAGCCAAAATAGATTTTTTTTATTCTTATGGTTATATAAATATAATTTATGGAGCTGTTATATTGCTGCTAGACCTCCCTGTTAATACAGATGTGTGCCTCTGTTTGTGTGCAGCAAGTGGCAGTTTTTTGACCGCAGTGAAAGTGTTGTTTTTGAAAGACTAAATGCCAGTAAATATGGACTGAAGGAGAATATTTTGTTAGATAAAACTGTGAACGTTCCGATAAAATATAATATTTAATAAAATATTTAACATGTACATGTTTTCAATAACGTGTCAAGATTATATATTGTGACACAGAAAATAATGGTGAAAATGGTCACGAATCTTAATTTATGCACTAATTAACTTCCCTATATTTTATGGTTTGTCATTTTTTAAAAAAGTGGGTCCCCAGAAAAAAGTTTGAGAAACACTACTTTAAACTATTCAGTACAGCCCAAACTGTGTCAGTGTCTTTTTTTTTTTTTAATTCTGATTATTTGACAGATTCAGATCCTGTCCTTTTTCTGCTTCTGATTCAGCAGTCAGCAAATTTAGCTTCTCTCCCGCGTTGACACGCTCGTGTAGGCTGCATTCGCTTTACTCTGCAGTCATATGACAGAGGGCAGCCACCTGTCCTCTGCTGACAGTCTAAACACCAAACTGCTCAGCTGCTCCTGCGCTCTTTTGTTCAGACGCGCGGATGAGGCACTCCCTTCACCTGAGCAGGAGGAGGGTCGGATGATTCAGTAATTGCGTGAGTCAGCTGGTTTGCTCACACGGCCTCCATTGTCGTACTAAAGATTACACAAACTAATAGAGGAATGTGTCAGATGTACTATTTGTTGCTCCAAGTCAGAAGAAATGAAGCGTGACACAAACGTGGGGTTTCTTGAGTAAAGAGTGATCAAGCTGACGAAAGATTACGATCAACCCACTTCCTCTCTTTTACTGTGTGTGTGTGTGTTTTCTCCACTACAGAATGGCACTGTATCATTTTCTTTTCCCTCTGAGATGGAGGCGGGCCAGCAGTCAATCTCGCTAGTCCAATATTGAGTGGTAGCCTAGCAACTGATTTCCAATGAGCTTTCAGACCGAGGTCTTCCCACACTACGGCCAATCAAAACAAACAAGAAAAAAAAAAACTTACTTCCTGGTCAGTCATCTTTATTGATCCAAATCAAAATGCCATTCGTCTTCTCAGATGTTCAACAGTGGGGGAAAAAAAGTCTCATGAGGCAACCCACTGTGTTTATGGATTGTTTACTTTTCTTCACTTGAAGTATCTGTGGCAGGTAGCCTGATGGGACTTGTAGACAAAGGTTGCTGTGTCTGTGAAGTCAGTTGGGTGGAGTGCGATTGCTCACCTGACTTTCCGTAGCACAGAGCAGCAGGAAGAGCACGTATTTATGGTGCTTTCTGATGAAATCCTCACATGTTCATATTTAATTTACTCTTGCTTGAGTTTTATGAAATGTGTGAGCCACAAACAAATCTCAAAATCTATTTATTTTCTAAACAAATCTGAATAAGCAAGTCTACAATGGAAGGAAATTAGTAAAAAGGTGCTAAGCATAATAACAGACCATCAGAGCGCATCAGTGAAGGATCCCCCTGCTGTAGTGCAGATGGTCCTCTAATCTGTTAAAAATGCCTGTACATATGTTCAGGATATCCTAAAATATCTGTTAGTCATAGCGACTGGCTGCTATGGGATGAGAATATTTTCGGTCTTCAGGGAGCAAGAGGTGGGCAGCCAAGAGGGAGCGAGAGACGGAATAAGGGGAACGAGGGAGGATGTGATGCATAATAGATTGGATTTGTGTCAGGAGACTAAATTGATGAAGGTTTGGGGGAGGGGTGTAACCATGGTGCATGGCTGGCTATGGCTCGGTGAGGTCTATTCAAGCTGAAATGCAATGGAGTAAATTGTAGGCTGGCGTAGGCTGGTGGTGGGGGAGGTGGGGGTTGCATCTTGTGTGGGGGTCTGGGTTGACCGAAGCCCGCCGTAGTGCCGTTTCAATACGAGCGCAGCTGCGAGATCTGCTTTGCGATTGTCTTCCTCTTTGCATGGACTTTTCCTGGATGTGTGAGCAAAAGCCACAGCAGTCAGTCTTAACTGTGCCAAGATAGCAGGGTGGCTCAGTGGTTCAAATGACCTTGTTTTAAGTGGAGGGTCAGAGGTTTGAGCCTTGCATTATTCATGGTGTTTTTATGTGTGTCCTTGAGCAAAACACTCCTATTTGCACAATGTTGTTGTGGAGATGGAAGCAAAGCTAGAAAATTGCTAAAACATAGCAGCAAAGTACTTAATTACTTCTCAGTTTTAAGAGACAAGCTACTTTACAGAGAGCTGCAATGATATTCAGTCAAAAGAAAATTAATTGCCAACTATTTTTCAAGCAAAAATGTCAAATATTTGCTGATTCCAGCTTCTTAAATGTGAGGATTTGCTGCTTTTCTTGTCATTTATGATACTAAATGAAGAATCTTTGGGTTTTTGACTGTTAGTTGGACAAATGAAGCAGTTTGAAGATGTCACTTTGGGTTTTGGTAAATTGTGATGAGGATTTTTCAGAATTTTTGGACGTTTTGTAGACTAACCGATAAATCGATTAATCGTGAAGATTAATCAGATTAATTAATAAAGAAAATAATCTCTAGTTGCAGCCCTACTTTACAAGAGGTAGCTTGACAGACTTCATACCCTCTCGATTCAATAGCCCAGCAGTGTGTTTTCACTCCTCGTCATCAATTCAGAGGTCAGTAAATCAAATCAAGTCTGTCTCTGTAAGTTTTAGCAGCCTCCATGCCTTTTCCTGAACTTTTCCATGCATTATACTAGTGTTGTCAAAGATATCAATATATCGATTCTTCACAGAGCAAGTTCAAAGTGGCCTTAAAGAAATAAGTACAACGTTGTATATGCAATTTTAATTTTTGGCTTTTAATGACCAAGAAATCAAGAGCATCTTCACGTAGCAGCCCCATTGCTTTCTAGTCATTTCTATGTTGATTGTATTGTCACTTGCTGTCTTGTTGGTTGTTTTGCTTCATTTTGTGCTGTGTTAAGTGTTATACCAGACGACCATAATGGAAATAAGCCTTCAGCTTTTATTTTGTTTTCATCCTTGTGATTTATAATGCATGTATTGACTGCAGGGCTGATTAAATATGTTTTATCATCGAATAAAATCATTCATGCACTCAAGTTAGGTTTGGGGAACGCCTTGCTACATTCACTATCATATAACCTCCATTCACCTGATGACTAAGCCGTCAAATGGTTTCAATTTGCGCTCTGTGTATGGACATTGCCAAAGTTTTACATTGTGGTGACACCCATGTGGTGAGTGTTTATGTGTCTTAGGATTGGCCAGGCTTCAGTGGCCTGATATGGCAGAGAACACTGACTAGATAAGCATAAACAAGAGGAGATAAGCATAAGTAAAAGGTAATAATAACAGATAAAGGTCTACATGAGGGCTGCACAGATAAAACTGCTCAGAACAGTAAACAAATAACAGGCTGTTGGGACAACATGACAGAAATACAGGTATGGCTGTGCACTGTTCAGCAATATGGTGGAGTTACAGGGTGAAGAATGAGTGTAATTAAACACTCATTCATAATTTATTATGTTGGAAACCTGTCTGTAAACAGTTATGAGCAAAGGAAGAACACAACCAAACAACCTCCTTGTACCAAGCAATTTATTTTCATTTCTTTTGGGAGCAGTTAATATTGAACATCTATTCCTAAATCAGCAGCATGGCAGTGATCTCACAGATTGCTTGACATCTTCTTTTACTTTACTGCATCAAGAGCAATTAGCCCGAGAAATGAAAAGAGAAGACTGGGTTTGATTTTTACTGGAAATCCTTTGCCCTCCAGCTCTGTTGTTATCTACTTGCTGTTGTTTGTCAGCTGAGCTCAAAGCCAGAGAAGTTCATCTATTTCAGTAGCATTTTTAATTATATTTATTGAAATTCTCTGTACATCCCGCCAGCAATCAATGGATCAAATGCTTCAATTAAAAAAAAAAACAAAGAAATTCTGTATCTGTGGCTGTTGCGGGCCTGTAGTAAGCCCATACAGTCATTTCATTTGGCACCAAACAACTCTGTCCGTGCACTTACTGCACAAGGCTAGTAGGCAGCAGTGATGTTGATCATTAATAATTGACCGATTATTAGACTGTTAATCCATAAAAATGCATTAACCTATAACATATAGTTTTGTCCCAACTCTCAGGTTTTCTCAGGGTCTGGTTTAGTCTGCCTTGTTAGTCTAGAAATGGCAGTAATTATGCCACATTTGACATTATTTTGAGCTGTTCGTTTATAAAGACAAGCTGACAAGAGCAGTTGCTTTATGTGAGAGTTTTATTGCTTTATTAGACTTGTTCATTTAGATAGTTTGTGCTACATGAATTAATGTTTCAGCCATGCTTACTGTGTGAACTCAATATGCCAGCAAGTCAGAATATTTCCATTATCACAGCATATCACGATATAAGTTTTCTGTCTCTTGAAAAAATTATAACAATATGTCGTAAACTATACGATATGGCGGCTCACAAAACGGTGCAAGTACTTCGCTTTCAGTCATGATGCTTTTTGTCAGCCTTTCCACTAACCGGACTGGACCAAAGTGGATGCTGCTGAACGTGAAGACGACATTTACTTGCAAATGGTATAACAGAGCTGTTTTGGGTTTATTTTTTAGAAGCCTAATCTGATGCTTCCGAAAGGTCAGTGTCATTTTTGCTACAGTTTGTTGATAGACTTTGTCCTCCCTCCTCCTCCTCCTCTCTATTCTTCATCTCCCTTAAACAGCCGCATTACGTTGTATAATCGAGATAACCTTTCAGTGCATGAATTGTGTATATCATGTTCAGCCAAGCTTGAGTTAATGGTGCTGTTAACACCACAGCACCCGGCAGTCTGCAGTTACATTTTCCCATGCCGTGCCAGTATTTTCACCCCTGTTTATACTCGCTGAAGGCCAGCTGACACACCAACGATAAACAGGTCCTATATTCTTGCTAATGACTGTCTGCAAACTAGACTGTGTCTGTGTTTGTACATTTCCATGTGCTGTCTGAAGTGGATGTGCCTGCACTTAAGTGAAGTCCCTTTCAGAGCAGCAGGACTGCATTAGTGCAGATTGTTCCTTTGCAAAGGTTGTGTCGGACTAGTGTCCGTGGACTTCCTAATTATAATAATCCCTCACAGCAGTGCAGAGTGGTGTCAGACTTTGGTGTTCGTGTATTGTTCATCACTGTGCATTAAAAGAGAGCAGAGACAGAGGCTGTAATATTAAGCCCGTAATGTTAGTGTTCTCAGTTTCCATAATAGAGTAGAGCAGAGACTTTTGTCAGGCTGGTTTGTGGCTGTTTGCGATGCACTCTTCAGCAGTGCAGCAGTAGGGACAGTGATGCAGTGTTCTCAGACTAGGTTTCAGGTTGTCAGCTGACCGCCTGCTTGCTACAGTGGGTCACGTTCTCCATAATCAGCTGTGGAATGTCTTCTCTTCCGTGTTTTTTTTTCCCCCCTCGATCCAGTATTGGTGTCTCTTTTGCTCTATTTCTGCTTGTTTTGCTCTTACTCGCCCCCCTCCCGTCTGAATCACGAGACTATGGCGGTGGTCCTCTCTGTTCAGCTGCCCTAAAAAGCCACAGAAAGCCACTGAACCCTGGCTGTCTCCCATCTTTGTGTTGCTTGTTTTAGGAGGCCGTATAATCACTGACTCACTGTGGCGTGACGTTTCAGCTGATAATAGAGTATGAGTAAGTCTCGGTTAGCACACAGGTGTGTGTTTGCTTATGGAGCAGCATGTGGGGGAAATGAGAGTACGATGGGAGACTAATTGGCTGTGAGTGTATTTATTATGTGATGGGAATCAAGATTAGAAAAAAGTTACCCTTTTACTATGAAAACCACTTTAATCAACTTAAACACTAACTGGAAAAAGCAAATGTATTTTGGAATCCACTGCTTTGCCAGCCAAGCTGCTTTTCATAATTAACAAAAGGCCTAACTGGAAGCCTGCCAGAGTCTAGTAGAGTACACAAAATTTACCCAAATATGTGTGGCTACTGGCAGTGGAAATATCCTGTTCATGATCAGCAAACGCGTGATGTTCAAATATTCCGTGTGCTTTCTCACAGGTATGGCATCCGGCCAGAGAACGTGATCGTGTACGGCCAGAGCATTGGCACCGTGCCCTCCGTGGACCTGGCTTCTCGCTATGAGAGCGCTGCCGTCATCCTCCACTCCCCGCTCACGTCTGGCATGAGAGTGGCCTTCCCCGACACCAAGAAGACCTACTGCTTTGACGCCTTCCCAAAGTGAGTGCGCTGCATGGACAGATGGCATGTGTGAAAGAAAGCCAGCCTAAATGCATCACAGACATCCAGTGAAAGGCACACAGCCTCTCTGCACAGATATTCAAATAACGAGTGGAGTACACATGCATTTAAAAACAGCGTTGTATGAATGAGTTTGCATCAGGGTAACACACACACACACAACACACACACACACACACACACACACACACACACACACACAGACAAAAGCTCGCAAACATGGACTTTTAAATTTAGACAAATCAATTCATGAGTCACATAGCTTAGAAATTTTCTCAACAGCTCACTCTGGTGGTCAGCTGGCAAACCAGGTCTGCTCCATTTTTCTTTAGTGAATTTTCAACATTTATTGTATTTATTTATTATTTTATCAGAGTGTCTATTTGCATCTGGGTGACAACAGTCATATGGCTTAGTTGGCTTATTCATTTCAGTTTTTTGTTTCTTATTTACATTCGGTTTTCAGTCGCAGTTCGGTTAGGTTTAGGCGACAAAACTACTTGGTTATGTTTAAGAAAAGATCATGGTTTGTCTCTGCCATGCAGGCAAGTAGCAGTGCTGAAAATGTTTTATAGTCATATAGTCATATAGTGAAAACCACAAATACAATTAGCAGCACCATGTCCTATTTATTTGCATGCAGAAACGTTGAAATAGCATAGCCATTGTCCAGCACACACACAGTTTATCTTCTGTTATATTTGAGTATGCAGTGACCCCATGCATGATTTGCATAAAGACAAATGAGTCCTAAGAGGACAGTGACAGTAACTGAGCCCCACAACAGGAGTCTTGTGTGTCTCATTGAAACACTTTGACCACCAATTTGACAAGTGTGTGACTAAACTACATAGAGCGTTACCGCATGCAGAGGGCAACTATAGTCTGCTGCAGACGCATAACGCATAATGTTACAGCAGCAGAACAACGTGTTATGTTTGTACAGCATTAGAAAACACTGAAAACTTCGGTTTACATTATTGACAAGCTATCAGTAAGTTAGACAGACAAACCATGACATTTCCCCCATTGTGAAGTCCCAACAGCATGCATTTAACCTGAAGTTAACTAACTTTGCATTTGCTATAAAGTGGATAGTGGTCATGAAGATAACACATTGGATTTCAAGTGTTTGCCCCCCTTTGCAGCAACTTTTTTTCAGCATTTTCTGCAGACAAGGTGACCATCCTCAATCAGCTTTCCTTAAGCATTTTTATATAAACCAAAATATCACCACGCTTCAGACTTTGTCCTCTTAGATGGCAAAAAAATACAAGCAAATTCATGTTGCATATTGTGCCTGCACCTGGGAGACTGTGGCTGACTCGATGCTGGTAGTTTTTGCTGTCAATTTTTTATAGTGCAGTAATTAAACACGGTGTTAATGATAAATACAATTCGAGAGGTTATACTAACCGTTGGGAATTTGACCGTGGTTTATAATTAGACTGGTAATGATTTCTGAGTGCGGGCAATGAGGAAATTGTTGATAAAAAATGTCAGGTCAGCTTGTCAGTCTGGCAGTTTTTTTGTTTTTTTAAGTCTATTATCTGTGTGCTTTGATAAATAAAGAAGTTAAATTCAAAGTAAAGTAGTTAAATTCAACATTTTCCCCTCTTCTTTATTTAAAATATCAATAATCATCAATATGGACTGAAATTAAACATTTTATTGTGATAATTTTTCTCAATAACTCACCCCAGTTGTGTTTTTTTTTTCCATGTTTGTATCTTACATCCCTCTCTGACTGTCTGTTTTCTTATCTTCTTACTCCAAAGCATCGACAAGATTTCAAAGGTAACGTCACCGGTACTGGTGATCCACGGTACGGAGGACGAGGTCATCGACTTCTCCCACGGCCTGGCGCTGTATGAACGCTGTCAGCGCCCCGTGGAGCCGCTCTGGGTGGAAGGGGCCGGACACAATGACGTGGAGCTCTACGGACAATACCTGGAGAGACTCAAACAGTTCGTCGCACATGAGCTGGTCAACCTGTAGAGGAGCAGGGGGGAAAAAAAAGGGCGGAGAGGGAAGAAGAGAAGAAAGGAGAAGTTTTATGATGGAGGAAGGAGTGCTTTTTTTTTTGTGAAGTGATACAGGTAGAAGTGGTGTTTGTCTGTTTATTGCTGAAGTTTTGGTGGCAGTCTTCTCTCACTGTCGAGCGCCTCTCCCCCTTCGGAGCTCCAGTTTGCACGGGCCTGTCAGTACCATCCGCTCCACATGCTGCAGCTGTGAACTACAAGTACCCATCATTTTGTTTTGCTTTTAGATTTTTTCTTTTTATCATGTTGAAAATTGCACATGAAAGTGAAAGTGTGTGAATGAAAGAGGAAGTAGACGTGTGCACAGACAACACGCCCTGTGTACGAGAGTGCGTGCGTGCGTGTGTGTGTGAGTGTGTGTCACATTTTTGCTGCCTTTGACATGGTCCAGGGTTCCTAACAGGAGATAGACCTCAAGAGGCTTTTGAGGTTCTGAGAAACCGCCTTGCTACAAACTGGACTGGACCACAAGTGGACCAGACTCTCTCTAATCCAAGTGAACTCCATCTGACTGTGAGGTCAGGTTTGGTTCCACACACTGCAGTCACCATGAATTTCTTTTTTGGATTACTGTTTATTATATTTTTTTATATTATACATGATATTTGCACGTATCAGCTGTCACTGAAGAACTGTACAAGACAAACTGACATTATCTAGCTGTGCCAGTGTTGCCAAATGTTTAGTATAATATATTACAGAGATTTAGACACACAAAGAACTTTGTACTTTGTACAAATAACACCTAGAAACATCTCCAAAGCTCTGTTAGCTGTATTCAGTCTCTACTTCTCTGTTTAGTCTTAAAATGGTACAATTTAATGTTACAAATCTGCAAGAATATGATGCAAGATCGGGCTCAGCCAGCAGCTCATGTAGCCAGGTAAAAGGCTGGAGCTGTAGATCGTTGACCAACAAAGTGTGCGTTATTTCCTCACACTGTCTTTCGAAAAACACAGCTCTTACTTTGGCGTTTACCTCGAAGTATTGCTGCTGCGAGATCAGTATCACTACGCTGTAGTCGATGAACTTGATGTTTTCAGAAAAATGAAACGTTTGACAGTTTTGTGGACGAAATATCTGACCCCTCTTTGGAAATAACAAGTATTCGCCTTGATATAGAAACTATTGTGTATGGAAGCCCGTTTCCACCATTGTGATTTTAAAAAATAAGACCCTTTAAGTCATTATACTGAGAAACATGACTCAGTATCTCAGAATAGTGGCAAACCTGATAGAAATAATGAGTTAGTATCTCAAAATAATGAGAAAGTTAATCAAAAACGACGACTTAGGAGATAGTAAGTCATAATTTCTCTTTATTTTGAGATACTAAGCATGATTTTAAGGTAATAGCTCATTCTTTGAGGAAGTTTCTCATTATTTTAAGAAAGTTTCTCATTATAATGACTTACAGCCAAGTTTTTTTTTTTTCATCACATTGCCAGAATTTGGCTTCCATAACTATAAAACCCAGTGCTGACAGTGTTTTTTCTGTCTTTTGGGTCTGAAGATATCAAGTTAAATAATATACATAGTTAAATATTACAGATCTCTCAGATATATCTTTTTTTATATATATGATAAAAATTTAAACTACTGTGACAGCAGCTAACAGTCAGTGCTCTGATCAAGACTTAATACCACTAATGCCAATCCAGACTGAAAGTTGAACGCTATAAACACAGCTGATGTTGACTCATTTTCAGTTCAGGTGGTTAAAATAATGAAAATGATGCATTTTAAGTTATTGAGAAGCATTTACTTAAGTTGGAAAATGACTCCAACCTTTGTAACAGGGGTAATGGGTTATGTCAGTGTGAGTGGCTCAGCATTAAAGGCCTCCATCATGGACAGAATGTTTTGTTTTTGTCTTAACTTTCTCTTTTTTTTTTTTCTTTTTCTTTTTTTGGTCTGCATGGTATTTTTGGATCCATTGTTGTCTGTTGATTTGACCTTTAATGCTGAGTGAGGCACAACAAAGCATTAGCCAGCTGATGACTCCATTAAGGCACCGTCGGAGCCCTGAAAAGCAAATGTCAAAGTTCTACTGCATGCCATGAACGGCTCGTTTCTCTTATGTTTTTGGCCTGTATGACAAACACAGAATTACATAAGAAATATCAATGAATCATTTTTCATGTGGGTATTTGTAATACCTGTATAACACTTGAGCCTGTGTTTACAAAAGGGGTCAAATAATATGTGATAATTAACCAATAAGCCAATGGGTGCTACTGTAAACCTTCAGGTCTGATTACTTACAGGTTGAGAGGAAGCAAAGACAGCTTGACGTTTGTCAGATTGACCAAGATCCAGATCAGGATTGGTGACTGTTTGACAGGTGATGGTCTGTTTGTTGTTATGAAAACTACTTCTTTTTTTTTTTCACAACTCATTTGTCTTACAAACAAGATATGCTTTCTTTTCATTTTTCACTTTGTAAATAATATTTGTACTGGACATGTTATCATTTTTATTTTTCTTTCACATGCTTTTTGTCATCATCTCTTAACTTCTCTAACTCTTGATATGACAACTATTAGACCATGGTAGGCCATCATTTTGGCTGTTCAGATGACCTTTGTACCGGTCACTTTGACTAAAGTCATCTCTGATTTGATTAGATTAATTTTGTATAGCATATTTCAATACAGAAGGAACTTATATGTAATAACAATATTAATATAGTAATTCTAACATGGATAGAGAAAATAAAATGGTATTTGAGAAGCAACCCAATTTGTGACTGTTGACTGTTCATTTTTGTTCTGCATTATGGTGGTAATTAAGACTGTTCAGTACAATATAATGCAGTCTTCCTGAAGAACTGGCAGGGATTTGGACTTATTATGGTGTTCTCAGGACAAGAGTGAGCTTCTGTTCTGGAAAGTGATGTAATATTTGGTTTCACCACAACAAAGCAGTTTCATATTTACTGTCAACAGCACACTCTGCACTCCCTAAGTCAGGATTGTCACAACCACGACATTTTCAACAACCAATTTCACGGGGATTACCATGTGTCTGGGATCTCATGCTTTCAGAAATCTTTAAATTCTCTGGTCAATAAATAGAGCCAGTGAGCAGAATGTCGTTCTGTTTTCTCAGTGTTTCAACATTTTTTTCTAACTCTGAATTGTGAGAGATGCAATTTAATGAAATCCAGCACAACAGCCCCGCATCAAATATTAGCTTTGTGGGTCAGAGGCAGGTCATATTTGAGGGTGTATATTGTGGGATTACTGCATGTTGTTCATAATACTGCACCATCTTTGTTTGGGTAATGTAGTAGAGACAACCAATGAGGCACAAGGTTCATTTTCCCCTTATTGAATTGAAGAGATGGTATTTCCAAAGAAAAGAAAAAAGTCAACTTGACACAGCTTGAGGTCAGCTCTCATTGACAGTAACAGAATATGGATGAGGAGACGATCAGAGGTTACAGGAAAGGATGTGTGGGGGAAATTACTGCAGCGTGACCACAATGAAAATGAGAAATGTACAAGTTGTTGGACCATTTTGTCCGACACAAGCTATTTGTGATGTTATATTTGTTTAATACTTCAGAATTAATAATTTGGATCATAAAAATTAGGGTTATGTTCCCTGGTTTGTGTACCTGCCTGCCTCCAACATGAGAGGCTGGTATTGGAGTATTTTCTCTTTCTTACCAGCAGGCGGCAGTGTGGCCCAGATTAAGCCCCTCCCCTCAGTTCATGCTACTCAAGTACTCCCGGTGACCCATTCAATGACTCCTTGGAAACCCCTGTTTCATTTTACTTGAAGCTATCTCAAGAAAGGTGTTTGTTCCATGCTTAGACAGCTTACTAAAACTGAAGGGGACTTTGAAGGAAATGTAGCGTTTCTGACACATTGCTTTCACACTTCACTGTTAATTTCACAGTTTTTTTCTGTGAACAAGAAGTCAATAGCTCACTGCAGTAGAAGACGTCACTGACAGTTTCAATCTGTAAATCAGATGCAGCAATATTAACACTCACTCCGTACTGGTATATTGTGGTAACAACACTCAGACTGCTACCATGGACATACGAAACACCAGGACACTTTGGCATGGGACTCATCTAATTCCTGGCAACAGAATACTGTAGTTGTATCACTGGTGGTGTACTTCTCCAAGTACCTACTCTTGCACCAAAAGTTGCCACATCTTGCACAGAGTTTATAGTCAAAATTTGGTCATGCAGGTCTGCCTACACATGCATCAACATATATGATTTATGTTAAATGACAAACAATAACTTGTACCACTACGATTAATGATAATAATGATTTTAATAATAGAACAACTACTACTTCTTCAACTTTTACTCTTACTACCAAGGCTGTAGCTATGAAGACCCAGAGGTCATGTACTATGTGTTTTAGCAACCTGGAGGGAGTAACACTACAGTTATAGGCTACAGTAGACTGATTTCAGTCTGCTTACACTCATCATTCTTACATTTGACTACTCTCTGGCTAATTACAATATATTGATATATATAGTGATAATTAATAACATAGATTAAACAAGATAATGTGATATACGAATTTCAAGTGTAAACTAAAATAAAACAATAACATTTTATTTTGGGGAATCCTTTAAAATGGATTTAGACCTTCATGGAGGGAAATAAAATTTATAGAACACATAACTGAGCAGTTATGAAAAAATCCAAATAATAATAAAATATCTATACTTAATTTTTGCTGTCAGGTCAAAGTTTTCTGAGGGTGCAGAAAGACATTTTGAGGACTTGTACTTATAACTTCAGTATTTTTTAGATCCTGGCTATGGCCCTGAACTAGTGATCATGCTAGCTTTAGTACTGTTAGTCATAATAATCAGAATCAGCTTTAGGGGCCAAGTATATGTAAACATACAATGAACTTGGATCAGGTTTTATCTTGCTCTAAATATACTTTCAAACAGTTCCAATAATAATTTACAGGAAGATAGAAATATAACATACAGCTAAAAACTAGGACTTCAAAGCTAAACAAATGACAGGTAAAAAAATAAACAGAACTATTGATTTTTTCATGCCAGCCATATTGATGTGAAATATTTGGGTAAACACAGGCGTTACCAATGATACTTAATTAAGGTCCCGTTCCATTTATTGTAGCAATGCAGACCAAAATGAAACAGAACCTTAATTAGTGTAATTGGTGTTTATGCTACTATTTCACGTCAAAATAGCTGCCATGAAAAATGTGTATATGAAAAAGCAAACACAATGTCTACATACAGGTCAAATGTGTATAAACTGTTATGTAATGTAATGTAATTTATGCCTTATATACTGTACATGAAGAGGGTGGTTATGTACAGTATGCATGTCTATATACGGTACATGCAGCGTGCATAATATAATAATAATATAATAATCATAAACTTCTAACCTTTATCCTGTGTTTGTGTAAATCTGAGCGTGTCGCTCATTTTTCCGACAGCACGGGAACGCACCACCACTTCCCCTCTTCCAAGCCGCGCCTGGTTTCCTCTCGGTGGGACTGGAGAGGGGCTGACCGACGGACGGACGACAGCCCATCAGCAGAAAAAAACACCATGTGAAGGAAAAGTATTTAAAAAGGGGACACGGAGAGCGAAACTACCCAGGGTGAGAACTTTATTCACTGGTCTCAGCAGCAGCAGCACCGGAACAGCAGCAGCAGAGCAGCGGCGGCGGCGTGTTTTACGCACGGCTCGGTACGGAGCGAATGGACAGAGCGCGAGGCAGAGGAGCAGGACAGTCTCAGACACGGTACGAGCACGAGCTCACCGTCCCGTCCGCCCGACCGACCGCTTGAATGTATTGTGTCTCTGCGTGTCAACCGCTGGGGCTGAGACAGGACGATCACCGGCTGAGACTTTGAGTCCAGGCTTCTCATGAGGGGCCAGCGAGTGAGCTGGTAGGTTCAGAAGCGTCAGTGAGCGCGTTTTACGCGTCCGAGCTGACGTTTATAAAAGTTATAACGCTGTTAGTGCGCTGCTGCGTGTCCCATCCGTGTCTTTAACTGTCAGAGTAGAGGACAACCACTGTTATCCACACGGAAATCCTCGTTTGATGTAACTAACTTGAGCTACATCTTCTGCTTTAGGTGAGATATGTCTAAATAGTTTACTACCCACGCTGGTGCCCCTTTTACAAAAGGAGTCACTTTGGCCAAAACAAGCCCTTAAATCATCATAAGTAATGAAATCCTCCCATCTGACCTCTGTGTCGCTCAATGGTGGCCAACTCACTCAGTTTAATTTAACTGAATTCAGTTCAAATGGGCTTTATTGGTATGATAAAGAAAGTGAGGAATAAAAACAAACTTGCAGCATTCACACCCAAAAATATGTACTTAAACAGAAGAACTGAAATTTTACTGAGTTGCAACGATTGATCAATTATAAATTAGTATTAGTATCAGTAAATTCATCTCCAATTATTCTGATAATGGATTAATCAATTTTAGGTCATTTTTAAGAAAAAAAGGTCAACATTCTCTGATTTCATCTTCTTAAATGTGAATATTTTTATTCCTTTATGACAGTAATCTGAATATCTTTGGGTTGTGGGCAAAACAAGAAATTTTAGGGCAACACTGATGATATAAAACACTGTATCATGATATCATGATAGATGCAAAATTCGTGGCAGTGGTCTATTTTGTGTTGTGTTTAAACTCCAGAGAGCTTGATACCGATACCTAAACTTTGCATAATGGCCAATTCTAGTGCATTAAAAATACATGCACATTATTTAATATAATATAATATAATATAATCCTGTATAGATGTGCTATTGTTGTCTGGCCTCGCTCAGGTTTAGGTGGGCATACAGAACGCTGCTTACATGGTATCAGATCGGTGCATTGACACTTGTACTCGCCAATACCAGCATTTTAGGCAGTATCTGGGGCAATTTCCAATACCTGATACCAGTATCGGAACAACCCTAACTGATTACACTGTTGGTATCTATCCTCACTGTTGGGACTGCACAAAAAAGTTTTTTTTTTTTTAAACTCAGATTTTATGCATGTGGTGGTTGTTTTCCAAAAATTGGATTAAACAGTAACAAAATATCACCTTGCTTACAGTATACAATATTTTGCAATATACTTGATTGTAACCTCTGATTCTTGCTTGTATTTATAAATATTTGTTCTGTATGTATGTAGAGTAAGTATATATGTACAAAGATCAGCTCAGTGCAAGAATCCACAGGTGATTGACAGTCTTCAGGTCGATAATCTGCCACTGAGTAATTTCTTTCTAGGGCCAGATGGCATTCCAGTGTGATTTGTTTTTTGGATGTTGCTTTCCAACGTGTCAAGTAGTTTTCTTTTTGTTGTCCTGTCATTTGGTTTAATCTAATGGGTCATCCGTCTGGCTCTGCTTGTGTTTGTGAGCAGTCCCAGTCAGAGCCAGCTGGCTTAGGTAGCTTCTTCCTAAGGACTTTCTGTAGGTGAGGGATATTGTTATGGAGTGTGTCAGGGTCATGCTCTTTTAGGTAATTACAACATTTAAATGCTCTTTTTTGAATTTTGATGATTAATGAGTATTGCCCTAACTCTGACTTGGATTTTTCTGTTGAATGCAGATGAAGGATTTCACTCACTACACTTTGTATACTATAAATGCGGTGGTCTATTAGTAAGAGTTATGACATCCCTGCTTCTGCTTATAGTTTTGGGTTAATATAGTCAACACGTGGCTTACTGTTTGCAACACTGCCAAAGTAGATTTCCAAAGCAAAGGATGATTTTACAGTTGAGGAATGTGTGATGGCCTGTCCCGCTTTGACTCCAGTGTTTCCCTCCACACATCTGTTTGATATTCAGTAGCGCTGAAATCAGGAAAATATGAGAGTGACTGAGGGAGGGAATGAGGTTATTAGGGAATTCATAATGTCCATGAGAAGCAGTGCAGCCTTGTGATGAGTGTGTTTTCTAGAAGTTGAACAGCCCTAAGGTGAATAAGAAGTCCACAACTCCTTATGCTCTGACAGGTCAGTTAGTAGCAGGGGAGCAGGAGCAACTTGGCCCTTTTATGGTGAGGAATGTGAATAAAAACATAGCCTGAAATAGGGTTATAAACTGACTGATGCCTGGGGGATCATCCCATCACAGGGCTCCTGCTGAGTCACTCTAATGCAGAGCGCAGACCATGAGAATATTAAGGTCCAGAAGAAAGTGTATCAACATGCCTCTTGACACACCAGCTTAGGTTTACATGGAGAATTATCAGCTAAAGTCTAACAGAGAGTGATTCAGAGACACTGTAATGAGATAATTCAAGTGAAGTGGGTGAAACAGCTGCTGTTGGGCTAGCCTACATTGATGACTGAGCCGTTGTTGAGCAGTCCTTGATTGTACATTGCTTTGTTTATGAGTTGAAGGGGTTTGTTGTGCTCTGGGCTAATTGTCTTGGCAAGACAATGTTAGTTGTGTGTGTCTGTGGGTTGATACAGGAGTGTTTGTGTGTTCACATTTCTGTGAGTGAGTTCGTGTAAAGCACTGATACACACTCCGATGACTAAAGTAGGGTTGGGTAATCTGACGATTTTAAAACAAGATTGTGATCTAAGGCGTCCATAATCTACTTTTCAGGTGAATCATAGAGATTGCGGTTGTTTAATGTCCTCTTACATATGTTTCCAAACTTCACATAACCTCAATGATAAGTGGATCCGCTCTGAATAGACCATTAGGGTGATGTAGCCAACTAGATGGCTATGCTGATTAGAGGGGACTCCCAAAAAACTTGCTATTTCACCCAGATAGGAGTGTGTTTATCCAAAAAGTGACAAGACTACCCAAAGCCAGCTGACAAGAACAAACATCAGACAGACAACGCTGTGTGATGCACAACATAAGGCACCACCCCTGGGCGAAACACTGTGTTTTTAGGGAGTGCCTTGATTGAACAATCTACTTTATGTTGCTCCTCCTTTGGTGATGTATTGTAAACAAAGCAATTGAGTTGAGTACTAGAAAAATACTGTGTTATGACTGCTATCTTTTGGCTTCTGTTTACAACTTCATATTGAATTCTGGCAAAAATTAATAGGCTATTTCAAGTATGGCCATAGTTTATAGGACATTTCAAAATTGAGAAAAAAGACTGCAATTTAGATCAAGGATCGTGATTACGATTGAGTAGATTGTAATTTTTTTTGTGCGATTCTGGAGAAAAATGTTGACTGCTGAGTCTCATTCCCCACATCATACAATACAGACACATTTGGTTTGGTTGATTGTTGAATCTCAGTGTTTTGAGAGTGGTTTGGTCCAAGCATCGGTATTTGATGAGCTGGGAATGAGACTAAACAATCAACTATCTTTCTTCATAATGGCTCACCCCACCTTTAAATTAGGGCTGGGCAATCTGGCCAAAAAATAAAATCCACAATCAATTTAATCACAATCACGATCCATGATCTGTTTTTTTTTTCTTTCTGCAGAATCGCTCACCATGCCTTAAGAAGACTGAAAATCATAATTTTCAGGGTGTCTTTAGTTTGGATGAGCCTGTCTTGGACATTGTTGCAGTTTTGCACTTTTATTGACCTCTTAAAAAGACTGGAAAGCTTGAACTTACTGATGTTATGTTTATGAAAACCTATAGTAGCAAGCTGCGATGTTATTACAGTGGTACAGAGTGTTTGTGTTGAAGAAAAGTGCCATTGAAGCCCTTTTTCTGCTGTGTCATTTCCTTCACCCCAGCATGTTTGTGTGTGCAGGTGTGTGTCCGTATGACCTTTCTGTGTGTCTGTGTGTGTGTGTCTATGGCGTAAGTTCACTTTGAGCTACCTTACTACATTTGTGTGAAAAAAGTTAGCTCAGACTCAAGCTGGAGCACTCCTCCTTTCCTACTGTAGGCTAATTGGTGCCATCTGTTTGGCTGTGTTAACATAGTCTCAGGAATGTAGCAATCCATTATTCACGACCTCCTTCGTCACTGTGGACAAGAGCAGCCAATGTCACTCTGTCTGAGCCAAGCTAGCCAGGGGATAAGCTGACAATTTTAGATTTATAGATAGGCCAACAAGCTCTCTTTACCAGACTCTCTACCTGGAGGTCCACGAGTGAGATGCTCTTTATGATTGCTTGTTTCCCAGAATCAGCCCTTTTTCTTCCTTCACCTCCTACTGCGTTTATTTCATTTTATGTGCTCTTTTAGTGTCTTCTTCCTCCTTCTTGACCTTTTCTGTCTGACCTCTTTTTTATTCACTCCTTTTTATCTTGTCTCTTGACACTTCCTTTTGCCATTTTACCAACTTGTGGTAACATTGCACTTACAATTTAGTGGTCTTTACAAGAAAATACAAATGCCTTAGGCTGTATGTGGTGTGTGGCAACAGGACTAGACAAATAGACAATACACAAGCACAAGTCCAACAATTCATTTTGAAAACAATCCATGACACCTTTAAAGTAACATTTATTTTTTCAAGTTAATACAAAATTGGATGTGACAGACAGTGGAAAAGTAAATCTATTTAAAATAATACCGAGTGAATCCACATTTTTCCCTCTTTCCCATTTTTCACCTTTCAGGTAGCAGACACGTATACCATGCCGACGAGTGATGGCCCCAGCCGCTTCCCAGTCTTTGTGGCTCCCCCCCATGCCAACCACCAGAGGTCTCCAGGTTATGTCCCTGGACGGGTGGCCCCAGTTCGCTCGCCACCGCCTGCCAAAGCTCCTCCGCCTCCACCCATAAAACCTCACTGTCCTCCACCGGAGCGTCGAGCCACTTTCAACCTGTCAGAGGAGAACCAGCGTAGGGAGCGCGCTCAAAACCTCCAGCAAAGAAAGAACACATTCATCTGTTGTGGAGTGTCAATTGGGGCTTTCTTCCTCACCCTCATCCTCATCTTTAGTCTATCAAGTGGAGATGTATTAGACGGTCAGTATGACGAATTATTAGTTGAAATTGTAATGATTTCTTGAGATTTATCTCTTTATTTATCCCCTGACTGTGTATGCCATTTGTGTATTTTGGGGTATTCCTGTTTAATTTCTTATTTGTTACTGACTGGTTGTATTTGCAGAGAACTGTCCAGACCATGACCTGTCCCTTAGTAGCTGGAACCCAGGCCACCAACCAGAGAAGGCTGTTGTTGTCAGGAGCGGGCATTTGTTTAGATTGGATTCTTCTGCTACCTTTCATTCACTAACCATCCAGTCAGGAGGTAAGCACATCAAGGTGGCTTGAGTGGTAACATTGATGGATTCACGTTTATTAAATATGATAAGTGACATCATTCAACAGCACAAGTACGGGAGAATGCCCGACGAGGTGTCCATCATCAGGAATTAATGGACAATGTAGAGGCCAGTGCACGTCGGATGGTTGGCTCCATTAATTCTTCCTGCTTATACCATGGTCACTTGCTAAATAAAAAAAAAATTTAAATAAGACCATTAACTTATATTTTCATGCACTTTGCAAAATTTTCACAAGCCTTAACAGTTTTCTTTTTGAAGCCTGTAGGGTTTGACTACAACCTGGAACAAACAATACAATTCTATAAGGTTTTTATGCAGGGTTAGCGTTGTTCACTACTCCAGTAAATAGAACGAACCTTAGATATGACTTGGCAACATGAGATATTTATGGCCCGCTCAGCTCATAGAAGCCTTTGGCTCAGCTATGAGCCAGAAAAGTAACGTTATCCTAGCAAGATTCAAAGTCAGTAACATTGCATATGGTTACCAAACAGTAAATATAATTTGATAGTTGTTTAACAACAAGAATAATAGCAAATAGGAGGTGAGATGTTCACTTATACACTATCAGTACATTTAGAGGGGCAGTGTACTTAATTTATCTTGTGTGTTGCAGTCATTATCTTGTGGTGTTCAGTGGATGAAGCCCTTAATTCTTTCAGTGTTGACTCTTTGTGCTGTTTCTCCTTTTTCATTTTAATCTAATTTTCTTCAGTTAAAAGAAATCTTGAAGTCATTCCGGTGCATTAATGTAGGAAGATGAAATAACAGTTTCATTGGAAGTTCATTTTGTGGATGTGTCGATGGAACACACAGCATCTCAGAACTTGTGTTTGTTTCTGCTGATTCACAGGTCGGGTAGTTTTTGCAGACAGTGCTGACGGCTCCAAAAACATAACCTTGAGAACACGTCACATCCTCATAGAAGATGGTGCAGCCCTTTACATCGGTGCTCCCAAATGTCGCTACCGTTCTCATGCCACCATCGCCCTTGTGGGCCGCTCTGACGACAAGGCGGTCCCTGAAGTGCCTGGCCTGGGCCGCAAATTCATAGGCGTCATGGGCGGTGGGACTCTGGAGCTACATGGTACTGAGAGAGTTTCCTGGTCTCTGCTGACCCGAAGTGTCCCGGCCTCCGGTCTGGCCACAGGAGGCTATGCTTTCCAGCGGAACTTCAGCAGAGGCATTAACTTGCGCGTGGTGGACCAGGACACAGCTGCCGTGCTGTTCTCTGAACGCTACGACACACACGAGTCTCGTAATGACAGTCGTCGGCTCACTCAGCTGCTGCGGTCGCTGCCAGCGGGACGCATTGTCACACTGGCTATAGGAGACTCAGCTGTCAAAAGTCTTCTGGATGAAACCAAGAAGACCATTGAAGAGAAGCTCGGCAGCAGCTTCGTCTATGATCTCAAATACAGGTAAATACTGTCAATTTATGAACATCAGATATTATACGAAATTGAAAATTAAATGTTTTTCAAATCAAATACAAATGAAAATACATTTGGATTGTTTCTTAATGTTGTCCTGGTGAGTGTGTCTGTTGTTTAGCTGAATGAAAATATGCATGAGTGGTTCTGCGTCTCAGCTGTGTTGCAGAATGTGCCAGCTCTTGGAGAGTTTGTCGTGGTTCTCCATGGTTTGTTGGCTTTGCAGATCTTTGGGAGTGTTTTGTTTATTCTTGGTCTCCTGGGGCTGATAAAGAAGGTTAATGTGTTTTTGTTTGACCATTAAAGAAACTTAGACCATCTTGAGCTGACAATGCCAGTGTTTGTTCCACACTCATCCTCCCTGGAAAAATGTCCTCTTTTATGTGTATATCTTTTCATTTGGGATGTTCCCTTGAATTGTCCTAGTTATTTCTCTTCCTGTCTCCCCTGTGTTTCCGCTACATCGTGCTCTGCCAGAAAAGGAAAGCACGTACCGGATAATGGGGTTACGGTCAGAGAGTTCCAGGATCCGTGCAAAACATGATGATTCAGGAGATTTTATGTTCATTCCTGCAAAAGGACAGATACTTGAAGTTTGGTGTAGCATTCAATCCTGTCCATGTGGGCTAATGCTTTTTGTAAGCTCATGAAGTGATAGAATTGGAATTTAGCTTTATATGACATTGGATCCTCTGTGACTGTCATTCAGACACATGTATGCACACATGTGTTTCTTTCAATGGAAAGTCTAAGTACAGCGTTTCACTTTGAGTTATTTGTAGCTCAGCCTGGTTTGGTCCTTGGTTGGCTGAAAAGCCAAGTGCTACGCCAGATTCTCCAGTGTCACATTTCGCCTCTGGGGGTGGGTACCAGGGCAGCACAGAGTCCTCAAACAAACCCCCTCACATCAACAGCACAGTGGTTTAAATGGATCAGACAATAGAGCCTTGCGTGTGTTCAGAGGTGCTTGTGTGTGTGCCCATAAGTTAAGGATATGCACTCTCTTCTTATCCTTTCACCATTTATTGGGCTGGGAATTTTTATCTTAGCTTTCTGTGGATTTGCTTGTGGTAGGAGGAAACGCATGGCGCACGTTTATGAGAGAACATGCAGTTTAATGTCTCATTAAAGTCACACTATGTTAGGCTGAATGATTTTAGGCTTAAAGCGTTGGGTGGTAAAGGCGTATGACCTTTAGGATTGAGTGTAATGGTGAATGGTAGATCATTTTATGATGTGCAATGGCATGTTGCGAAGAAACAGCAGGAAATGTGGCTGGAACACACTTGGAAACCAATTGTGCTTGTTCTTTCAACATTTTTTGTTATTTTGCATCAGTGCTGTAACACCATGCATACCTGGGCACGCTGTTTCATGAACCTCTTGACTTCAACCCCCTGTGATCTCCAACTTAAGCACGATTTAAAAGAAACAACAACAACCTAGCACATACTTAGAATTTCTATAGGTTGATGTCGGTGGTGTCAGCCAGTCTTGCTGGCACAGATCCACTAATGTGTTGCTCTGCCTCATGCCTGTTGACCCGTCTGTCTTTAATCTTTCTCTCAACACACGTAAACACGCGTTCATGCCAGTCTCTAGTGAACTGACCTCTGGCCTTCACACATTCGCTATTTCCGGTCAAACAATGAGGTTGTTAAAACACTGATGAACATCAAATCAAGGACGTGGCAAAAGGAAACAGTGGAACAACTACTCTCTCTTATTCTTTCCTCTCTGTTTGATTTATAAAATGCACACTCACTCACACAACATAACAGCAGCAGCCTCGGGATAAAGGGGGCCTTCCTTGATTTTCCTCAGCAGGAAAACCCACAATAAGCCACACACTGGGGCTGTAGCGACAGAACAAAGTGGATCCCCAGATGGATTCTGTTTGTGTATCGGTGGGGTGCACAGTGACATGGTGCAGCGACTCTTTCATCCACAAGAAGATGTGTTTAGGTCGTGATTATGCTAGTGGGAACAATTATTATGAACAGAGGCAGGTATTAACACAGAGGCATGTAACATCACAAACTGTTGCTAATGTTCAGGCAGCTTTGACGTTAGTAAACATGATTGTGAGATCCTTTGGTGTGGTTTATATTTTTTTGATTTAATTATTCCAAAAGTGGTTCTCTAAGGAGTAGATTGAGCATTGTGCAGCTTTTGTATGTGGTTCAAATATGCAGTGAGTAGCAGGCTTTACTGTACCAATATATTGTACCTGATGGAATTGAGCTGGAGAGGTAAGAGTAAAGGTGATTGTTTACTGTTGTGGAACAGGCCAAGCAATGCCTCAGTGGAAAAATAGACTTATGCTAAGATTACTTTATGCCAGATATGATTCCATAGGTTTAAAAATAGGCTAGATGGCTAAATGGTGTGAGAACAGCACTGCCACTATGCATATGCACATCACACGCTGTGTGTAGGTCATCAAGTGCGGTGGGGCACCAGAGCAGTCTCTCACAGCTCTGTGTATTTCATTAATAAACTCCACAGGATGCCCTCATCCTCAGCTGACATTACTGTCCTTCAGAGGCTGTAGCAGGCCCAGTTTTAAATGCAGACTGAAGAAGCTAGAAGACCTTATGCATTCATCAGTACTAACCATGGAACTTAGACCGCAAGTTCATAGGAATTATGGTTTGTTGGGAAAGGGGCTAAATAATGGTCCAAAGTTGGGCTAAAATTTGGCAAGGTAAAAACTGGTATGCTAGTCCCATACAGCTTTTTGAGTGCAGCATAAAGGTGTTATTTTAGCCAGCTCTACAATGGCATCTAGTGATACATATGGTAATATTTCTACATACTGGGGTCCCTAAACAGAATTGGAATATCATAAGTTGAGTATAACTGGACAGCTGAGACTCTTGTGAATTCAGTGAGCCCAGTTGCATTTATGTGTGATGATGTTAGTACCCATAGTGAAGTAAATGAACCCCAAAATTGTTGTAACAACTTAGGAGACATAATTGAACATAAAAAATAACATAACAAACATAGCAGAAAAAATACACTTAGGGCACCCAAATGGCCAGCGGAGGCCCTATATGAGAAAGTCATACAGGTCAGGGTCAGTTTGTGCTGATAAAGTGTTTAAAGGTCATGCCATAGTTTAGAACAATGGTCTTAAAATATTATTATATCCATGAATAGCAAAAAGGTTCTAAGTGGGTCGGGACTCATTCAGCTGATGCAGGACAACAAAAAACCACAAAGTCATTCTTTAGAAGCTAAGAGCATGACATTTGAAACATCCAAGGCTGCAAGTCCAGTATACTGTCTTGTTTTAGGTCATACGCCCTTAAAACGCCCAATCCCTTTCGCCATCCACACCCTAGAGCTCCTCCGCTCAAATGATTTCAGCCTCTCCATCTTATTTAATCACCGTAATCTCATTTAAAAATAATTTTCTTGACATTCCTGATTTATAAGATAGTGTACAACAGCGTGAGAAGGGAGGACATGGAGCAAAATAAAAAGTTGGATTTTCAGTGAAGTTTTAGATGTGCCAGGTACACCCATTATTCCTGTGAGTCATCTGAACACCCTTCCTGTAATCCCTGTCCTCATTTTAATAATCCCCTGACTTCTCTGATACCCTTTCTTTAACATTTCTACCTCTCATACAATCTTTTTATTATTACATTACATTCACTCTGATATGCCTGCTCTTCTTTCACCTCCAATCCTGCTTCAGGCTTATTGCTCTGCCTTCAGGGCATTACACACACTTGTGAGTAGTTTAATCTCTTTTTCAGATACACTGCTTAATGTGTCTGTCTGTTATGATCTGTAGTATCTGTAGTCTGTGAAAGAGGTTTGTATGTGTGGTTGACATGTCTTGACCCTGATGCCTGACCCACACAGACACTCAATCACAGAGAACCTTCATTATTCAGTTCAGGTCACACCCTTTATCTGACTAACTGTCCCAGCTGTATGATATTATCTAAGGCCAATTTTAATATCATGTTGATATTTTCTCAGAGAAACTCCCCACCGTGAGACTGTTCCACCAGATCTGGTGCTGCTTCTAGCTACTGCAGCTACACTGCCTTTCAGTGGCTTAACATGTTGGTTAGGGTTGTTTGCACTCTGCTTCACCATCGCAGACTGTATATGGCTTAGCTGTTAGCTGTTGCTGCAGTAGTTCGCCAATCAAATGTTGGATTAAATAAGTCGTTCTCAAACATTTTCTGACATACCACCCATCAGAAGCCAAAAAAAAAAAAAATCACCCCCCACACCCCACAATTTTTATCAGTCATTAACTGACAGGAGAAGCAACTAATAACGAAGCATTCATGTTTTTAGTGAGATAAAGGACAGTATCAAAGCATCAGCATAGTCTTGTTTTCTTATTGTTCCCTATAATCATGTTCATTCATTTTTTCACTCCCCTGGTCATTATCGACCCCACAGTTTGACAGCCTCTGCATTAAGCATAATTAGAATACTACTTCAGGGTTATTTCGAACAGTACCTTGAAGCTACCCAGCCCTATAGCTATTTGTGTGGTTTGGTATGTGAACACGCAAATGTGAAGTAAAAGATGAAAACTGTGACACTTTAATGGACCAGTAATTAGTTTGCAGTAACTGTAAGGTAAATTGGAAGGTCATTTTCCTTATCCAAAGTAGGTCTACAGAAAACTAAGGTCTAAAACATGATCATTCATTGTTCTGTGACATGTAAGTGTGAAACTAGGCGATGTACTTTACGAGAAAATGACTCCCATCACCTGTCTGTCTCTCCATCCTTATGATCTCTCTAGACAGGCGTGGGCTTTGGTCTCAGTGGTAGGCGGCAGCAACGCATCATGTTCAGAGGACGTTAGGGAACATGAAAACCATGACACAGGAGGGAGAGCTCTGGCAAGACGGAACTTCACCACCGTGGACGGAGTGGGCTTCTCGGTCACCGCCTACAGCGAGTGGAAGAATGGTGAGAAAGAGCTTATGATGGAATTCAAAACCAGTCGAGCATTTTAGAACTTATATAGTATTCTGCCATTGTTCCAGTGATTAATCTGTGTAGGTTGTCCATGTTTGATGCTATTTGTCTGTAGTTATTCACAAAAAACAGGCTTTAGTATCAGGGAAGCTGTTCAGGTGAAATCGACCGTTTTCTCTAGCCTAGAAGAGGTCAAGGATTTAGAGGAATTTGACAGGGTGAGGCATGAGGTTTACCACATGCCAACTGTTTAACAGATCAGTCATCTGAACATGAACAAGACATTCTTGTGACTGTTCGGTTGACAGTGTTTTTGTGACCATGCCGTCATGACAAATACCGGGCAGTTGTTTGTGGTGGTGGTGGTGGTGGTGTGTGGTTGGGGTGAGTCACTAGCACACCTGCTGTCTTCATTGCAGGTGTGCATGTCCACACCTTGTAAAAATCATTTTGAAAGTGATACAATTTTACTGGGAACATAAAATGTAAAATGACAAAAGTTCAAACCAAAGAACTGACATGCTCAATCAATTAGTCATTTATTAATGACCACATGACTGAGGTTGGTAGACTTTTTTTTGGCACAGCATTGTAGATGAGCTCAATACAACAGTGTCAGGAACACCAAACACAGGCTCTATCAAGAAATCAAGAACTCTATCAAGTCCAGTTGCCTACGACAAACTTTGCTACGAATACCATGACCTGGATGACTGAGAACCTTCACAGACACCAAACACAGGCAGACGTCAACATCATAATAAGTCAACAGCTCGGATGTCTCTACAGTATGATTGGCGCTGACCTAAGAATAAAAAAAAATAGCAAATGAAGTTGTGAGCCATTGCAGATAAGTGTGTAACACATTTAAAGAAGCAGTTGGGATTCTAGAAAAAGATCGTTTATTGTTTGGTCTCATTCCTAGGTCATCAAATTACAGACGCTTTCGATTGGTGGGTTGAAGATTGATTGAGTCTCGTTCTCAGGTCATGAACTACTGACGATTTGAGAATGAGATGTAACAGTCAACTATTTTACTGACCTATGATTGGCCAAAGTCTCCCGTCACAGGCTAGATTTTCTAAAGCCTGAAAACAGAGTAATGAGGAAGAGCAGAAGTCTAGTTTTCTGTCAGACCAATTGAATTACTTTTTCCTTAAAGGTTATTATTGAATGTTTGCCGAAAGAGGCCAAAAATATACTGCCTATTGATTTTATTTGTCATTTATGCCAGTAAATGAAGAATCTGTGGGTTTTGGACTGTTGGTTGGACAAAAGAACCTATGAAATTGTGATTTTTTTTCTCAACTTTTTGACATTTCATAGACTGAACAATTAATCATTTAATTCTGAAAATAATCATCAGATCGATTGATGATGAGGGTAACCGTGATTTGCATCAGAATTCTCCTCTATTCTCTTTCATTTTCTTTTCCCTTATTTTTCTTTTAAATGGCATTTGATGTCCTCCCCCAGGTTTCCCTATCTCAGGCTTCCAGGTAGATGCTGTGGACCAGGTGGTGCTGAATCTGCAGGATGAAGTGCAGCAGACCTGGCAACCTGGGGATCAGATTGTGGTTGCCAGCACAGACTACTCCATGCACCAGGCTGAAGAGTTTACCTTGTTGCCCTGCTCTCACTGCACCAGCAGGCAGGTCAGGATACAAGGTGAGTGAGAGGATTGGTATGTGTGCTTTGAGAGGATAGGTCTGGTTACCCTGGCTGCAAAGCAAAACTGGCTTTGTCTGTGTTAGTGTTTGTCCTCTGAAGGCCCACTCCTTCATGTAGTGACTTCAGGTTTGTACTACAGATTCAATTCTGAGCTGTGACGTTCCTGTAAAATGTGTTGAAGGACATAAAGAAAAGGGAAGGAAGAGTAATGGGAAGTACAGTACATATTTCATATTAGAAAGCTTATAAAAAGACTCATGAATATGAGCATGTCAACAGCAAAACATTATCAACATAGAAGATCTTTCACAAGTTGTTCAAGTTAGTCGATAAATGTGATCAGCAGATGTGGTGCTACTAAGCCTGAGGTCCAGAGAGATCTAATTTCCTGTTCAGCTGTTACAGTGATGTAAGATTATTGGCGGAGGCTAAAAAGAGATTTTCTTTTAAGGTTTTGATAGTGATGCTATATATACCATCTATGTATCTAAATCTGTACCAGTGGTGGTATGGATTTTGATACATCCCTTCACATCCTCCAAACCTCTTTTGCTCCTCTAATGTAGTTCTCTAACAATCTGTACTTTCTGTCCATCCTTTTATCAGACATGTTTCCTGATCTCATTCCTCTCTTGTCAACAAACGTCAACTCCCTTCCTGAAGAGAAGGGTGTATTAGTGTGTGTGTGTGTGTGTGTGTGTGGTGTGTGGTGTGTGTGTGTGTGTGTGTGTGTGTGTGTGCGCACGCATGCCTAGTTTTGTGTTGTTGCCGTGAGGAAGGGCTGAGCAGCTGGAGTACTGCTGTGTGTGATCCTTGGCAGCTGCACTCTGTGGGCAAGGGTACTTTCCACATTGTTAAAAAACTGATTATTTTGTGTTTCAGATGAATTTGATTACTATCGCTTTTACTTGTCTTATTATTTTGGTTGGTTGGTTTTGGGGTGTGGGTAGTTGTGTTTGAGTATGTGCTGCAAGGCATACTTCCTGTGGTGGTGACAGTTGGAAACACATCATTTTCAAAAATAAAATAGCTTAATTTAGTTTAAATGCCACTACCTGTTTGCTTCAACATGTTATATTAAGCTGTTATTTTAGAGAAACAGTTTGAGTCTCAGTATGAAGCTAAGTTGTTGTTGTTGTTGTTGTTTGTATGTTATTCAGGAAAATTAAATGAGTTTCCTCTAGTGTTCTTTATCTTTTCTGCTTTCTTTAGACGAGATGGCATGCAGTGATTAACATCTGTAATCATACAAAGTAATGACTAGAGATGAAACGATATGAAAATTCCATGTCACGATTATAGTGACCAAAATGATCATGGTTCTCCGTATTATCACAGTTTTGTCAAAATGCACTGAAAATGTTCAAAAAGTACTGATACACAGTTGATTTTTTTGCAGAAATATTAAAATAATAGCATAATCGATTAAGGGTGTAACAATATATTAGTCTGGATCCAATGTTCAATGATCCAATATGATCGTTGCAAAGTGAAAATATTGATCTGTATCATCATGTTTAACATACGCCTTTATTTTGAAATTCCCATGGCATATCTTTGTCACTCATGTCTGGAAACGTTCAGTCATAAAACCAAATCGTTTAGTTACTTGTTACGAGTTGACATGAATGTAACTGAATGTCTTAAATGTCCACATGATATCATCTGATACTGATCACAGGCTAGCAAGTTAGACAAACCATGACATTTTCCCTTTTTCTAAAGTCCCCACATGATGCATTGAGCTAAAAGTTAACTTAACATTACTTTGCATTCGCTATAAAGTAGTGGGAGGTGGACATGAATCGTCAATCAAGTTTTCTTAGCATTCTTATAAAAAAATAAAAAATGACCACAGACATAGTCCAATGCCAGAGCAATGTCATTGTCTTCTGCCATGTTTTCATTGTACGTTTTCATTGCTGCACAGTATTTACTGTGAATCTTTCAAAGCATGGTAATCAAACAGTTTTAATTAAAGTTCAAATTTTAAACAGTAATACTAACCATCAGGAATTTTGCTGTGGTTTATCATTAAACCAGTAACTGTTTCATCTCTAGTAATGACTTGCACCTTTTGATGTTTTTTCCAATCATGCTACCAAACAGTGTAATCCAAAAAGCTTTTTCTTTAAAACGTTCACCAATTGTAGCATATGACCAAGATTTTACTTGTCTGCTCTGCACAGGGAAGCCTCAGTATAACATGTTGGAGAGATCATAGATGGAGTCGACATGCGTGCTGAAGTGGCTCTGCTCTCCAGGAACATCCTAATCTACGGAGAAATGGAAAACTCATGCTACGGAAACAACATGTGCCAGTTCTACAACCACGACACCTATGGAGGCCACATCAAGGTGTGTGTGTGTATGTGTAATTTTATACCACAGGCCCTTGTTTATACTTTGTTTTATGTCTGTATTTGCTGTTGTTTGTGTCTTCATGTTTCAGCATGACTTTACATTCTTACTGACAGTCACTGTGTCTGAAGTAATCTATGTGATAGTTTCTATACTGCAGAGCTGAGGTGTACATACATTCTATATTTATATGTCGGCCTAAAAGAGAGGGGTTATTCATGTCCCCGGTTTGTTTTGTGAAGCATCATATCCTCCCTGACCTACATGGGTCTCTATATAGGCAATGAGTTCACTGTAATTCGGTTAATGATGGTACGATTCCATTCACTTTGGTGGCACATGCACAATAACATTCCTTTGGCTCTGTGTAACTGACCCCCCCGTGTTAAAACAAAATAAACACTTACCAATAGTTTTTTTTTTTACAACATTAACTTTCTCCAACAAAAACACATTCAGTTTTATTACACAATCTGCCTCTAAAAGGATGGACCTCCTCTCCCCCAAACTAACCGACCTCAACAACAGAATCATCACATACATCGAACACACCACCGCACATTTTCTCATATTTTATGCTACTCCCATATGGACGTAGACAAACCACTTTTGGCAGCCTTGTGTCTGTTGTGTGAATATGTATGTAGTGTATATATGCATGCAAAACTAATGCATATGTATGTCTTTGCATTGATGTGACTACAGCAAGTGTTATTTAAGTGTGCATATGTGTGTGTGTTTGTGTCAGCCAGAAAGAGAAAGGGGTTAGTCAGTATGGTGTGTGGTGTGTGGTTGTGTGTGTGTGTGTGGGTGGTGTGTGTGTGTGGTTGGTGTGGTGTGTTGTGTGTGTGTGTGGTTGTGTGTGTGTTGTGGTGTGTATGGTTGTGGTGAGTACAGTTAGCTGGAGGGATTGGCCAATACCGCCTTAACAGGAACCAGACTGTGCGGATTATGCCATAGCCACAAAAAGACCTCCTAGGGAGCATTATACAGCATATTTGTATTGGATTATTTGTTGACGTTCATGTTTAACTGTACTTGCTTCTCAGTTCTTTTGTGTTGTGCATGTGTGTGCATCCCTACGTGTGTTTTAATTTTTAATTTGTGCTTCTATGACTGACATTTTTTATTAGTAAAGAGCAACATCAGTGTTTTTGGTGCAGTTTGTTCCACTGCAGCATGATGCCAACAAAGCTGCAGTTCATATCCCAGTGGGATCATCATTGACAAACACAGAAAATCTTACTGTAGATCTAAACCTTTAATTGGAACAGAGTGGGTAGACAGTTAGCCTACTTTTGTGGCATATTATGAATCTTGTGTTACCCTCCAAAAGGCCAGTGTAATTTACTTTAAGCCAGGCTCAGACTACAGGATATTTGGACTGATTTACCTCAGATTCAGTCCTTATGACAATGGGAGAGACAAGTTTGGGCCGTATTGGTATCGTGATAACAGATTTCCCCTACACGATTATTGTGTCCACAAGTAGCCATGAAAATGATATTATTGTGATATCTATTGGAAAAAAAAATGCTGTCAGTCAAATTCATCTTTAACTTTGTTTATAGTGCATTTTGGCAAATTAATTACACTCAAAATACGTAGGTAGGGAGATGGAGAGGAAGTCTGTAATGAGGTTGGGTGTAACAAGCAAAAGAAGGGAAATGATTTAAGAGCATACAGTATATTTAAAGGGGTTATTAACACAATATTTTCATATGTGTTTTTTTAATATGACATCAATATCTCATTTTCTAAATCTAACATTATATTTTTTAAATATAATGGTTACCGGTACATCGGGACACCCTTACTGGGTCATGACATTGTTTGGTACTGATGTTCATCCCCGATATCTGGAAACGTGAGGGGTTCACTGACCAACTCGCAGACTTATCGGGCCACTAAAATAATTTCAAACATGGTTTATATTTACGAGTTAAAATCTTGATGATTTCATCCGCTGGACCACGATAGCCAATGAGAGAGACAAGTCTATAAGGAGACAGATGCAGCTGATCATCTGCCAAAGAGAGAACGGAAAACTGTCTAACCCCTCAGCCTAACAGTAGCTATCATACTACTGTTGATTGTTGTTTCTGTGGGCATGTTTGAGATTAGAGAAAAGAAAATCTGTGAATTTTCTACTCGCGTGCGAAATGCAACCAGATTTCAAAATTGGTTAGTATTTTAAAACTCCTGTAGTGTGAGCCCAGCATTAATAGCTCATTTTTATTGCTTGATCGATTTTAAAATCACCCTCTGTTTTACAACTTATTCTCCTCTCTGGTCTTTCTTTGTTGTCTCTTGTCTCCCACACTGGCAGATCTTTGCTAACTTTTCATCAGTGCATCTCTCCCATGTGGAGCTGAAGAACATGGGCCAGCAGGGCGAGACAGGCCGCTATCCCCTTCACTTCCACATGTGCGGGGACGTGGACCAAAGGGGAGGCTACTGGGAGCCCACTTACGTGGACGGACTATCCATACATCACTCCTTCTCTCGCTGCCTCACCATTCACGCCACCAATGGTTTGATGGTTAGTAAAGTGTGTGCGATGGCTAAAATAATGTATGTGAATAGAAAGAAAAGACAGCTGTAGGCGCATGAAAACGTCTTCGTATGGAGGATGTGTGAGAATGCTCTCACTAATAAGTTCCATGTGATGTTTGCTGTTGAATACTCATCAATTACAGCCTCCATCTCCGGATT
Source organism: Lutjanus argentimaculatus (assembly GCA_034769285.1). Taxonomy (NCBI): domain Eukaryota; kingdom Metazoa; phylum Chordata; class Actinopteri; order Lutjaniformes; family Lutjanidae; genus Lutjanus; species Lutjanus argentimaculatus. The sequence continues at coordinate 17,934,681 of JAWZSL010000017.1, forward strand.
AGTGTAATGGCAGGTTTCCTCCTTTGTTTTCCTTCCTCTCCCTCTTCTTCTTTTCCTTAATCTCTCTCTAAACCCTCCTGTCCCGAATCTTTGTCCAATATAAAATGATCTTTCTAGCCGTCTCTTTGCATACATTATTAGGCCCTTCCCTCGGACAGATGTATATATTTTTATATATTTGCTGGATAAGTAATATTATATGACATGTTCACACAAGTATGCGTCTGAACTGCAAAATCACTGTATGTCTGAGAGAGTTATGCTCCCTCTTGACGTCAAGCGGTGATGGGTTAACTTGTCCTCGAGGCCATAGGATTGAAAGCATTCTTCTTGCTGCATTGAGGAAATGGAATTTACACAGTTTTGGATAACATTGTTTGCTGATTTTCCTGTTTCCCCTCTGACACAACGACCATGTTGTGTATCCTCTCTGACAGCTCCCTTGATACCATCATTCTCTACATATATTCAGATGGGTTTAATAAAAAAAAAACATTAGGAAATTCTTTCAGGAATCTTAAATATTCACATCTAGCATTTGGAACATGTATTTTCCTGTGGGTTGTTGATGATTCCAAGATGGACTAACAAATGTTGTCTTAGCCCTCTTGTTTACCAGGATTTTCTGCATATTTCCATTTGGTGTAAAGTTCCTCCCTCTGTGGAAAAGGGGAATATTGCCATTAAGGATATAGTGCTGCATTTATTTCTCTCTCTCCTGTCAAGAAGTCTAAAACCTCTCCTCATTTGGCTCTTTGTTTTGTGGTCTTCTCGGTTTGACGCAGGTGAAGAACACTATAGGCTATGACACCTTGGGTCACTGTTTCTTCCTTGAGGATGGGATAGAACAGCGAAACACTTTCTACCACAACCTTGGCCTGCTGACTCGACCTGGGACTCTCCTGCCCACCGACCGCAATGAGACCGCCTGCACCAGCATCAAGGACAAAGTCTACAAGGGCTACACTCCCTCGCCAAGCACAGAGTGCAAGTAAGAGATTAGAAGAAAGCCTTTGGACCTGATTTACTAAAGGTTTGCATGTGTAAAAATGTGTGCAGACTTGATGTCACCCACAAACAAATGTGCAAGCACACTGTGCAATTACAGTACGCACTGAGGATTGTGCAAGATAGCATGCACTGTCCACTTAGTACGTATACCTGAATGCATATACAATATGGGGTGTTTCTACCCTAGTGGACAAAATACTGGGAGGAGAAAATGCAAATAGGTTAATTTAGCACACGCACAGTGATTTACCAAGCATGAAAATAATTTGGGGTGACTGTGACTGCATCTGTATTTAATATGTTTGAAAGGAAGGTGCTAATCGGCCTAGCGGTGCGCACAGATAGCCTCTGTTATTGTGGTGAGGGAGGAGACAATCTGATTTCAAGTCATTTCTCATGAGCTGTTTGAAGTATGCTTTTTTTTTTTTTTTTTAATTCAATAATCCTTAACGCTGAAAAACACCAATGATTAATAGTGCAATATTTGTAGCAGATGTCCGAGTATAACCCGCACAATTCAAATGTTTAGTCAGGAAGATTTTCCAAAACTTAAACAAAAATATTTCAAATTTGGATCAAAACTAATTTCTAATGCTTTTAGATGCTTAATATTATGCACATAAGTTCATAAATTACAGTTAGAAGTCTATTGTGGAGTTGGCTATCCAGTGGCTTCCACCACAGATCCATAACTGCTTTGTAATTACACACACAGTTTTAAAAGCATCATCTCCGGAACATCAACAGATTACACTTAAATGTTAGAGGCTATTTTTGGCTTTGCCACAAGTTATTCTGCTGCTGTAGTGATAAAGGCAGTGCACACTTTCTGAACCACCATCATGGACACATGGAGGTCCATTTCATTTATAGCACTAAAGAGAAAAAGGCTACTTCTTTATATTTTTAGTAATATAAAATGCCTAACCTATCGGCCAGCAACAGCTGCAGTTCAGAGACCCTGGGGTCTTGTTAAGCATAATCCTGAGGATAATTGTAATGGCAGATAATAGTAGGGACACTGCAAAGGCACTTGCCAAGCCCTGAAAGCTGTGAATAAGCCAACATCTTGTCTGTAAAGTAGCTTGATGTTTAGGAAGGAGAAATATGTTAGACACTGAGCAACCACCTTCATCTTTGACACTGAACAGAGGGTGCACATCAACACAAATGATTTGTGGCAATTTTAAATCTTCCCACACTGACATAAATGTGTCAGGAAACCTGGTGAGATAGTACAGACATACCCTGAGAGAAGACAGAGAGCGTCTATGTGAAAGAAATACTGTGGTTAGTAACAGTGCATACGAGGGATATTAGCAGGAAGGTTTTATCCATGCAATAACAACCTCTGCTCTCCGCGGGATGTTTTTCTGTCGTAGCAAGAACAAGAAAAGTCCCTTTTTGAGAGAAGCAGCAAGGCCTGTTTCCAGGACTTTCTCTGTGTGAGTTTGTGTGTGTGTCTGTGTGTGTTTGTGTGTGTGTGTGTTGGTGTGTTGGCAGAGCCGTCCCTGTCCAGGGTTTATGTTGGAGAGGTGGATTATTGAGGGAATTTTGAGAGATCACAGGATTCTTTGATCTCTGTCTTCTGCTTATTAGTCATCGTCTCTTTCATGCCAAGGTACTGCCTTTTTAATATCTTTTCGTACATGCTTGTCTGTGTGTGTATGTCTGTCTTTTTCAGGGCAGTTTCAACATTCTGGATCGCCAACCCCAACAACAATCTCATCAGCAATGCAGCTGCTGGTTCTCAGGTAATAATATCAGAGTTATATGAGAAAACAGCGTTTACAAATGAGTAATAAAAATGAATGACTAACAAGAAGAGCCCCTTGTTGATATATGAACTGTATTGTATTATGTGAAGCTTTAGTGTTCCTTGTAACTTAACACAATGGAAATGAAAGATTTTCATGCTTGTAACAAAGTGATCCGTCAATAAAATGGGATTTAGCCGGCTTTAGCGTCTGATAGAATAGTGAGAGCTCTAATATAATAAAGTAGAAGACGAGGATCCCTCATCTCGTCTCTTTTTCATTTTGGCACAAACAGTGTGGAGGTCCTCTGGGGAGGGCTGTATAAGTACTACATATTGTTATGTGTGTGATATTTAGGTTGTCTGTCTTTATGAGTTTTTGAGCTCATATGAACTTGTACACCTGGTTTATTCTCTCTGTGGGCCTGGACCCACAGGTAGTATGACATCCTGCCCAGTTCTGCTCATTGGTTTTGTATGTTACTTCAACCCTCCACCTATGGATGATGTGCCTTTGAGACGAGATAATGAAATTCCCACTGCTGAGCAGCTGTACCGTGAAGATGATTTGTCTCTCATCATTTCTCTGCTCTTCCTTCCTGTTCCAGGATGCTGGCATATGGTTTGTGTTCCACAGCTCTTCCACCGGAGACTCTCATGGGCTGGTACCAGAGACCAAGGCAGAGCTCACTCCCCTGGGGATTTTTTACAACAACCGTGTACACTCCAACTTTAAGGTATCATCCATTTTGTCTATTTTTAAGCTTTTTCTTTTATTATTGGTGTGGGTTAAAGTCCGTGTTCTTCCTCCACAATATTCTTACTTGCACAATGTAGTGTGACATATCCATTTTATAAACTGCACATCTGTTCACTTCCTGTCAACTTTATAGTAACATTACTTTCAGCTCCAACCTTACACAGTTAGTTTTGTGCATGTTGTTAATGGTATTTATGATTCCTCTTTGTATGCAGTGTTTTTGATAATTTTGATCACGCCAGTGTCTTAGATAATCATTAGCTAGTCACTCAGTGTACCACCAACGTCAGCCTGATTTTCACACCTTAGCTAACATTAGCATTGTGTGGCTATGGCTTAGTGCCTAGAAGAAAATGAAAGTGACTGGCCCACACCATCTTGCAAAGTGAGAAGTGAAGCTCTGAACGTCATTGCTGGATAACAGGTTTCAAGTGTACGTGTCCAACGTTAAACATAACCTAAACATTGTTCCATTAACATTAGCTACCACAGACAGAGTGCACATGAACACCGACAAATTAGTCTTGGTGGCTTTCAGTTTGAATCTTTAATGTAACGCTATGCTCATGTTATTTTGTGTCTGGACAGTTTCAAACACAAACAAACTGTCAAATGAAGTCGGCGTCAGAAATCAGAGCAACATCACTGATGTTAGACTGGATTCAACAAACTGTGCGGCTTCTTATTCATCTTCATTGACCTGTCGCAACAAGACCTCATGCTACATCAGTCACCCTCATTTTTGGCAGCGCTTTCAAGCACCAAGTGTAAAAAAGAGCCAGGGGGTTTTTACGTTAGCCAAGCTGTGAAAATCAAATTAACGTTTGGTGCAACACCGAGTAGCTAGCTAAGTGGCTAACAGCTATCTAAGAAAATGAGGTGATTTATCAAAATGAAAAAAACAAACAAACTGTAAAGTAATCAGTAAGGTTGTTTCATACAACGAATATTTGTCACACTACATTGTGCAAGTAGAGAAAACAGTGCAGTATATCAGTTTGTGCCAAACCTGTTGGTGTTGCGTCATTCTGCCTCTGTGCTTTTATAGAGACAAGAGAAATACAATGTTTATAACTTGTAAAAACGGTCGCACATAATTCTCTGCTTACTCACTTGGAAGCCTGGACATACACACACACACCATGCACACACACAGGAGTAGGCTCTACAATAGTGGTCTGTTATGTAATGACAGAAGTCGGGCAGGTGAACTGTACGTTCTTTGTTCAGTCTGACCACAGCAGCCTCTCTTATAGAGGAAGGAGCCCCGAGGTTTAAGACTATACCTCGCTTATACCACAGGACCAACTCAGAGCACAGGTTTCCATATACATACGACACACACACGCATGCCAACACACAGACAGATTACATTTTTTCTTTAATTTATTTTACAATTCATTTTTTAAACATACAGAAATAATCCATTTGTAAACATACATTCCACATTCAGATATATTATAAATTACTCACAGGAATTCTGTTCACCATTTTTCCTATCTCTCTGCAGGACCCTGCACAGCATTGGCTCTTAACTCTGTTAGCCCAGGAGTTAAATTTAGTACATTTATTATTGCCTCTGGACCCGCACTGTAAAATATACTGGTAGTCTTGTTTATGTCAGTCAGACAGAAATAGACCTGTGGCCCGTCGTGAATCTCTAACCATAATTTCAGTGAAAATTTGCGGCAATCATGCTCTCATCTTCCTAGGCAGGGCTGTTCATCGATAAAGGAGTGAAGACCACCAATGCCAGCGCTGCAGACCCTCGGGAATACCTGTGTCTAGATAACAATGCCAGGTGTGTAAATGTGTGCAAACGTGTGTGAATTTATTTATTTATGCTGTGTGAAGAGTTATTAATTACGTTCAAGAGTTTTGTTTTTCTTGTTTTGGAAATCTTGAGTTGTTAGTTGAGGGTATATAAATGGTTCAAATGCTTAAAACTGACTAGTGTGCTGTATATGTTCCTGCACAAAGCATATAACTGTGCACTATTAGAAGGGTCTATGATTACGCTGTATGCATCATGGTATATAGTTACACCACATAAATATTTAGGTATTTGTGGTTTACAAATGTATTTTCTCATGCCACTGTCAATAACTGTTTGTGAATTAAGTTATTTATAGATATATCTCCCAGGATATGACTATTGACTGGGATAGATAGATGGCCTTATACTCTGTTACTACATTTTAGTGGAAGGTCTGTCAGGTTTCTGTTGACAGAGAAAACAGGGCTTCACAGATAGAGTTTCCTCTCTGCAGCTCCCTACCCAAATACAGCCCTCAACTAGATGGAAAAAATCTTGTCCACTGAGACTGCTGGCCAAGCTCTGTGTATGTGTGTTGTGTGTGTGTGTGTGTGTGTGCGTGCAGAAGTATGAGGGGAAGGATTTTAAATGTTAAAATGTGTACAAAATCCTGCACGAGAGAGAGGGATACTTGTGTTGTGTGATTGTAAGAAACTCTAGGAATAAGTGGACATTGATATTAATGGTTTCAGGGAATGATTCCTTCTGATTTATGTGATCCTCTGACCTTTCCTCTTACCACCACATTTGTGTTAATATTTACCTCTGACCAACACTTAAATTGATGACAGGGTATTCTGAAAAACTAACAGCCAGATTTCCATAAAATGTGTGGATATTTGTGGTATCCAGAGCATAAATACTGATGTTGAAGGTGAGCTCTGATCTGAATTCAGTGCCACTATAAGACTGAAAAAAGAGGATGAGGCTTGTCCATTGTTGAAGACTACAAATAATTCTTTTTCAGTTTTGTACACAAGATATTTCCTCATGAAACTGGCAGATGGCCATGAACTTTCATGACACATTCATGCTTCTAAAAGGGATAAACCATTTTGTATTTAATGACACAATGTCCTCTTCTGTAATCGCGTGCATTGTGGGAGGTAATGAGCATCGAATTCTCTCGAGTCTCTAGAGTTCAACAGTGGGGTTTCGGACTTTTAGTTCAGTTATAAATTATGTCTTAGCAGATTTATAGTATGATGACATTACGATTATCAGGTCCTTGACTCACTCAGAACCCTCCAAAAGTTAAATTGATTCAATGCATCTTGTGTTCTTTTGTGTGTGGTGTGTGTTTTCTTGCAGAAAAATTAGGGGGAAAAACAAGGTTTGACTTTAAGGTTGAGTGAAAGCTTGAGAGTTAATTAATGTAATAAAAGGAAAGTCACAATGGTAATAATAAAAATGCATTAAAAAAATGATGGAAGTAAAACGAATTTGTGCTGGATTGTAAACAGTTTGGAAATCACACACATTTTTTGGGATTGTCCAAAATTGAAGTCATACTGGGAAGAGATTCATACAGAAATACTTGCTGTATTGAGTATTGATTTACCGCCAGACCCATTGTGTTATCTTATAGGAGCAATCCCTGATGAAGCTATGGAAAAGAGAAAGGCTTACTTGCTGTACTTTACCCTTCCAAGCATGTAAGAGAGCTATGGTGTCCACGAAACCTGCAAAAAATGCAGAAGGGTGTATCTATCATATCATACTTCTGAATATTATATTCCCTTTCTGACATATTCTGCCAGTAATCCCCATAAATCTTACACAATTACCTTTAATGTAAAGAATAACATAGCTAACGAAAAAGTTAACAAAACATTACATTGTTTGCTAGCTAACGAAAAAGTTAACAAAACATACATTGTTTGCGAGCTAACGAAAAAAATTCACCAAAACATTACATTGTTTGCGAGCTAACGGAAAATGAAGTTTAACAAAAAATAAGCATTACATTGTTTGCTAGCTAACGGAAAAGTTAAAAAAAAACAGGTTTTATCAACTTCTTTGTTTGCTAGCATACAATGCAATGTTTTGGTGAATTTTTCGTATTGTTTTTTTGGAGACTCTCTAAGTCGAAGCAGATGCTATCAATGTTTTTTTTTAAAAAAATTCTTGACAAACCAGCTGTGTATTTTTCAAAGGCACATACGTTTAACGGTCCAGTGTATAAGATTTAGGATGATTTATTGACAGAATATGGCAGAAATGGAATATAATATTCATTGATATGTTTTCACCAGAGCAGGACAAACCAAATAATGGCACCAGATACAGCCATTCGTGTTTTTTGCAGCTACCACACTTTCTCCTGCACTCTAGGAAGGGGAGTGTGAGGCGAGCAGTGTTCAGTTGCTTGCAATCTACAACCTCATGGCTAGATGCCACTAAATCCTACACACTGGTCCTGTAAATAAAAAAATAAAAAAAAAGAGGGAGAGAAGAAAGAAACCTGCATGTATTTACATGTGTGCGTTTTGTTTTTTGTTTTTTTTAAGATTCCGCCCACACCAGAATGCCGATCCCAGCCGTCCTCGGGTGGCAGCAGTCATCGACACTCTGATCTCCTTCAAGAACAACGACTTGGGAGCATGGATACGGGGAGGTGACATCATCATTCAGAACTCTGGGTGAGACGGCTGCGATGTGACTAATCTAACGTCTTCCAGAGAAGTGATGACTGAATGTTTATGATCAAACATGAGGGCGTTGATTTAAAGAAAACTGGTGTTGACCGTTTATGCTGGTAATATGATGTAATCAACCACATCTCCCTGTGATGATGTCATTCACTATATGTTTTATGTCCGACCTTGGCTTGATTCTCATCGTTTCTGAAGTGGTAACAATGAATTGAGAGTTAATTATTTTTATTAAGTACCAGATATAATTTTAAATGCATTGTCAGATGGTGCCACTCTATTTGATCACTTGCTTTCTTTTTTAATCATGGGCAGAATATTCTCACTTCAAGTTATTTCATAAACTGACATACTGACTAATAAATATCTCTGTTCTTTCTTTGAACAGCTTTGCAGACAATGGAGTGGGATTATCCTTTGCCAGGTGTGTACTTATCTAAATCACCCCGCTCATACGGTCTCATGGGTTTATTCAGCCATATTTGCCTTTCTTCTCTCCATGTTAGATGAACTTGCCAAGAATCCCTCATGATTGATAAAAACTGAGCAAACAACAGATACTTTAAAGCTCCTGTGTGGTCACAAGCATCTCCTTCATGCTTAAGAGAGCTTTTTTTTCTGCTTTCTTCCCTGAAAAGCATAAATTATTGTAAGCCTGTTTAAAATTATGTCCTATGTTATATATTTTAGTGAGCTGTGTACTGTTATTGTCTCAAATATTTCAAACATTGTTTAATTAAAGGTGAAAGTGCTCTTTTTCTTTCTTTATGAACTAAAGTCAGTATACAGATTAACAATAACAGAAGAGCCAGACATTATAAAACATCAAAAATCGATCAAAATAAAATTTCAGTTTTAATAATCAAAATCAAAGCCAGAATTGACAATTACCCCCCCCCCCCCCCCCCCCTTTTTTTTTTTTCTTTCCACCTCCACCTACTTGTGGTATCTGATACCTGACACTTCAAAGACTGACACAGCATAGCTTACTGGCCATTATATCACACCTGATATACACAAAATCCTTATTTTTAAAGAAGAATTTAGGAATATAAATCACAGTAAATCACAGATTTAAAACCAATGATCTATAGATCTTTACAAATCAAGCACAAAAGCATAGGCACAAAACTGATTCTGGATATTCATCACCAAAAGGCACTGGTACTGGTGCATTTCATTTCATATCCCCTTTACAACCTCTAGTAGCTGTAACTTCTGGGAAACATAGTAACCACCAGATGATATGTCAGAAAGTGAGAAAGGAAGTTGTAAAACATGACTGAAACATAACTTGAATTATACTTTAATACATTATCTCCATTATCTGTCCGAGTCACGTCAGAAAATGTGTAATTATGTGGATGATATGATTGTTTTTTTAAATTTAACATTCCCTTAATCCTCTTATTCTCCAGTGATGGCAGCTACCCCAAGGACGAAGGCTCCAGCCAGGAGGTGACACAGTCTTTGTTTGTGGGCGAAAGCCGAAACAGAGGAACCAATGGAGGACAGAATAAATACTGGGGCGTAGGAGGGGCTGATGCAAAGATGAGGACACTGCCCAGAAACAGGTGAGTGGGAGCAAACAGAGGCAAGGATGATAATCTGATGAAAGGAGGAAACTGAGGGGAAAAAATCCAAATTCCTGAGTTTTTTTTTTCTCAGGAGTTGCAGAGGACGGTGTTGGAGGAGTTGTTGAAAAAAAAATGCTGGGAAAAACAAACAAGGTGGAGAGAGCCAGAGAAGCAGTGGGACAGATGTACAGATCAGGCTGCTACAGCTGCTTTAAGCAGTAGGTAGACTTGTGAAAGGAAGTTCTGTTTTGAGTGACTTCCCTCTGGTGATATTTTAGGCGGTTTATGAAAAACTGTGGTGGCAACACTTAGGTGGTTTTGTAAAAAAGGATTACTCATTGTAGCATTTGATTACTTAAGAGCAAGTGGCATTTTATTTTCTCTCTTCAAGATTTCAGGCTTCCTCTTTTTCTTTTTTAAATTTATTTTTAAATATAACAAATGCAAACACGCCCTTCAACATCAGTCGTAACAGTTAAGGAAAAAAAAACAAAGAACAGAAAGACACAACCCAAATCAACAAATGCTGCAGTACATAAAAATTTAAATTAAAACAGTAGATTCATAAATAAAATGTGATAAATAAATAAATAACACACACAGATGGAGCAATAAGCCATTGCCTTCCATGGACATGGAATCAAGAGTTTCTGCAGGAGAGGATGTGTCCAAAGTCTCCAAAATTTGTCTGATTAAGATTGAGATCATGAGTTGGTTTCTCCAAAGAAAGAAGGGTGATATCACCACATGCTGACTGCGTGGACCTGCAGAGAGGACCACAGCAGCCATGTGCCTTTTTTTTAGCCAGAAATAAAAGTATTATTAACAGAGATTTGGTGTCCTTATCAATGAGATTGCATGAAATCTGGTTTAACAGGTAAAACGAAACCTCAAACTGTTTTCCAGTAACCTCCTTAATCAAAAATTAATGTCTTTCAAAATGTCTGGATGTGTTCACATGACCAAAACAAATATATAAACGATCCTTTTGTGTTTTACATTTATAACATGCCATTAATTTCAGCTAAACGTTATTGTATCCTCCCGTTGTTTCTGTTGTTTCTCTAAGTTTGATCTTCTTTGGATGATGATATATCAATATATATATCACAAATAGTTCTCCGGCCGATGTGTAAACTAGACAGATGTTTGACAAGACCAGAAGTGCGTTGCTCTCGTACGACTTGTGCCTCTCTGACAGTGGCCTAAATAGGACTTCAATTATGAGGAAGTTTATAGAGCCTCACCAGGCTGTAATGCCATGTCGGACAAAGTGGTCAGTCCTAATGAGAGGAGAGTCTTGAGCTTTATGTCCCCGCAGGGTCTCCTTACAGTCCTTTCTGTCTTTCTTCCTGTGTCTCTCTCTCTCATTACAGAGATTGTTATACAAGAAGAGAGCAACATAAACACCAGACTTGCAAATAACTGCCTTTTTTAGTTTGAAGAACTGGGTATTATGTCAGTTTGTGACCACTGTCACCGCTGTGTACAACTTTATAGCCATTTTACAGGCTTCCTGACCGCACTGTGACATCTGGCTCTGTCAGCTTGTCTGTCGTCATCGTGGTGCCTGCCAGAGCTGCTGACACTTTTTTTTTTTTCTTGTCAGGGAGAAGATAGTCTTACTAAAATGGGTGGATAATTTGATCCTTTAATTAAAACAGCAGTTTGGTAAGGTTTCATGAATAGTAATTACATAAGACTGGGAAGTCAGTGTATTAATTTGCAATCACTTAACCACACCCACATTATTAGATCGTTGTCTGAGGGCAAGTAATAAAACCCCAACAGGAAAGAATGCAGTAAAAAAAAAGTTAAGTTCTTCTCCAACAAGGAGCACAGATATAATTATTATCCAATCAGCCTTATGAACTTAACCAACTTAACTTTTTCCATATATATGTTCTAATTATTGTTATTTGTGTAAGACACTGTTTGCATGGGAAAATGTATGATTTTAACTATGATTCTCCTTACTAAGACTGTGTGGTCTGTTTTTCTCATAATTTCTATGTTAAAGTCACATTTACTACCTCCTACATTACACAGACCATAATGTCCACTTTACTCATGTTAACTTACTGTAGTTGAAGTCATTTCGGGGGGAACCCTTGGAACTGTAAAAGGCCCATATGACCAAGAATTATGGCGCATGTCATGTCTGAGGCATTTGGTGTCTTGCTCTCCATGAGCTCATGGCCTGGCTGAAACATGTTGGAGTTTTTAATAACATGTTCCTCTGACACTCTTTTAAAGTTTTGGGTTTTAGCCGGTCCATGACTAAAACCTGCGGCCAACCATTTGAGTGATGGTTCCTTTACTCTGTTTACCTCATCTGTATTCTCTCCCATTTATTTATTGCTGTCAAGTCAAGTCAACTTTTATTCATGTAGCTTAAAATCACAGTTTGTCTTGGGAGGCTTTACCGTTTGTTACAGTGTACCACACCCTCTGTCCTTAAATCCCTGGTCCGGGTAAATCAAGCACTGTCACTTGTCTTGCCTCATCATGGATTTTCTCCCCTCTCCACTGAAGGACGTTCCCAATCCGAGGTTTCCAGATCTATGATGGCCCGGTGCGGCTTACACAGAGTACATTTCGTGGATTAATCCCCACGCCAGAGCGTTACACCAGCGCGGTGGGATTCAACCTGAAGAACACCTGGCAGCTAACCCCACGAAACAACCTGTCCCAGCTCAGCTTCCACTCCACTGTGAGTAAACATCTCAGTTTGATAAGACATCATACTGTAAGCACACTACAGTAACTGTAACTGTTAATAGTAAAATTACATCGATATATTAACATGCAGTGCTATACATGAACCTGTTGTAGTGTAGAGCTGTCCAGTACCCCCATGTGACTCAAACGGTCGTTTTTGAGTTTGTATTTTGTCAGCTCTTTTATTCACTCTCTCTTCCTTCCTCTTTATTCCTCTGTTGCTTTTTTCTGATCTGTGGAGTCACTGCTGCTAGGAGCACAGCAGTTATAAACACTCGCTGGATTGACAGATTTGAACCTTTCCTTCATACTTTGCTTTATGTGTCCATCGTTGTGGTGCACTGGGTCTGACTTTTTCCTCTTGGGCAGTTTACTGCTATTTGTTCTTCCCTGTAAACATCTCCTCATGTTGCTTAAATCACAACACAGATCAGAGACACAGCTTTGACAATAATGAAAGGCGAGTCCTTGATCAGAGTCAGGCGTCTTAAGAAACCATTGTAAATCACTGGTGCCCTCTTGTGGTGGTACAGTACAGTGCACTGCCCTTACTTAAATTACCAGATTTACGCTTTAAGTTTATTTTTGTATATTCTGCTCATCAGATATATTGTAAAGGTTTACAGTATATGATGATATATGATGAGTGATGAGCTGATATGCTTCATAACAGAAATACCCTTTGCATGCAAAAGACAGAAACTTCTCTTTCCTTACATGTACCGAGAATTGCTAATAAAAACGGTGCATGAGAACACAACATATCAGATCCAAACAGGACACAAGAGAAGCTACATTAAAATGAGCAGCAGGTACTCAATGATAAGGACTAAATCAGGGTTAAGAGAAAGAAAAATATGTGTAAAGTGCTGTGAGCTGAAGTAAAAAGCTGGCTTCAAAAAGTGGCTGTCCAAACAATTTTCTATAGATTTTTTTTTTCTTTGCACACAGGATTCTGTACTTTTGCCCTGTGAGCAGTACCTGAAAGCAGTGATTTAATGGAAGGCTGTGGTCATCTAAGATACTGCCACTTAAGCGTCGGACTACTTTACCATGGTGATAGAATAGCTTGTTTGCAGCCTGTAACTCTACTGCCCTGTTAAACTACTTCAGAAAGCTTTCTGTTGATAATGACCTGCTTATAAACATGTCATTGCTATACTCCTAAACTCCTAAACATACAGTAAACATTTCCAGTCTCATAAATACAATCCCTAAAAAGTGTAGCACCCCATCTCCTCCAATAAAGGTAGATTTGTACGTGCAGTCTAAAAAAGGTAGTAAATAGATCGATGAAATGACTCGTGCTAGGTGAGCCTCCATCTTATTAAATTAGGGTCTTCTGTAAAAAGCCGGCCATCAGAGAGCAATGTCTTGTACTTCTGCAGTGTTTGTAAAATCTTTGAGAGAAATGGAAATGAAAAGGCTGGATTTCATATTTCTGTCCCCCAGGAGGACAAAGATTATCATTATAGAATTCATCAAAGCAAATAGCTACATTATGTTGATAAAAGCTAATTATTGAGTAAATAGCTGCTGCGATGGAGAGAGCACTCCCAAACAGACTTTTACCAGAGGTGCTACTTCAGCAAATCAATAATACTCTTAATGGATACATGGTGCTAAAATATTAATGGTGGCATTCATAACTCTCTTGGCCAATGATGTTCTTAGGTGGGCCTGCGGGCGTTCTTTGGTCGCCCTGGGCAGTGGTTTGAAGAGAACGACCTGGACGGTGACAAAAACTCCATCTTTCACGACGTGGATGGGTCAGTAACAGGCTACAGAGACACCTACGTCGGCAGAGCGGACAATTACCTGATCCAGCATCCCGCCTGTGTGGATGTGTCCCAGTGGAGTGGAGTGATCTGCAGCGGCCGTTACTCTCAGGTACTGCACGGCAGGGCTCTGCTCCTCTGTCTTGTTTTTCGGTCGTTCTAATGTAAAATGTGCACTGTGGCCGACCCCTTCACTCCACTGCATCCTCTCCTCCCTCAGGTTTACATCCAGACCCAAGGAGCCCCCAGCCTCAGTTTATCCATCAGTAGAGATGAATACCCTGCTGCTCCTCTGGTACTGAGGGGGATTAACAGCCAGGGGGCGCCTTCTCAGCAGTACCAGCCCATCCTGATGATGAGCAAGAGCTACACTCTGCACTGGAGTGGACCTGCACCCAGAGAGATTGTCCTCTCTCTCATCAACTTTGACAAGTGAGTAACAGGAATCAGCAAGTCGTGGAATTTCTTCGATATATTTATCCTACCAATATCAATTTTCCTTTCATTTTCCTATTTTAATCTTTCTGCCTCGCCTAGTACAATGAAACAGTGCTCCTCTAGTTTCCATACATGCTGTGCATATGTCTGGTATGTTTTTGATATCTCGGTTTAATTCCACCGGTGTCACACATGTCTATTGATCACCTTAGAACTATTCTGAGCTGAAAAATGAGTCATAATGAGTGTCATAAGTTTCGACTCTAGTTCTGAACGGCCTCATGGGAACCCCTTTGAGATGAAATGTCTCTCTCTTTTTTTTGTTTTCTCCCACTCAGAGATGACTGGGTGCTGGTGGGACTCTGTTACCCATCAGACACCACATTTCAGATCATGGCCGACATCAACGACAGGCAGAGCAACACCTTTGATGACATCACAGACTACGGCACCGTGACGTCCCTCGCAGAGCTGGAGAAGAGACCGATGGAGAGGAAGTACTTCTTTGACCGAACTGTTGGGTGAGAAAAAAATGACATCCTCTAAGTTTCCTTATTTTGTTCTGTTTTTTAAAACTGTTCTATACAGCACACACTATTTTATATACTGTTTTTAGCACAGCTGTTTGTCACTCTGTCAAAATAAATTGAAGTTTCTAGTATATTTTCATATTTGTAAACAGAATAATTGACAGCATCAGATCAAGAGAATTAGCAAATGAAGAATTTCATCCATTGATATGTTCTTTAGTTCTGCATCTTACAATAAAGCCCTTTGAATCCTTTGAATCCTTTGAATCCTTACCCCTCTCACACACACATTTAGACTACTTTGAGAGTTTCATGAAGGTCAATCTTCTCATACAAGTTTCATTCCAACTATTTTTAGCGTTTCATCCCCTTATTGTCTCTCTGAGGCTGCCCGGTTTCTGAAAGTTTATTAAACTCTGCTTTTCCTCCTGTTCTTGCACCCAGCTTGTTGTGGTTCTACCTCCGGGCCCGGCACGGTCGGGATGGTCACAGCTACTGTTCAGTAAAAGGCTGTGAAAGGGTGAAAGTCATGGCCACCACGTCCTCCAAACAGACCTGTAACTGCTCAGCCAAAGCCTACCCCAAATATTCCAAGACACCCTCGGCAGTGGTGCCTATGCCGGCCCTGAGCACACAGCCCTGCGAAGCTGCGGTGCTAAACAGGTTTGTGTTGCTTCATTTAAGATGACTTCAGTTCAGCTGTGTGAAAACACAATCTAGCACTACTGACCGATGTGTTTCTGTCTCAGCTTGTGTTTTCCAGTGAGCCATGGACCTCCTACCTCCAGACACAAATCAAGTCTCTGTGCAGCAAAGAGCAGCAGAGAGGAGATAACAGCTCCTTTATCACTGTGAGCATGCCAGGCCTCAAGTACTAATCCAAACACATGATCTTATCTGTACGACTTCAATGTGTGAATCAGGTGTTGTTTTTTTAACCTCTTCTTTGCTGTCACCTTCAAGGTGAATGAGGCGACCATGGCCTTCACTCAGCCTGGGTATTTCCTGGTCTCAGTGGACGCCTGCTCTGGCAAAGTCACCAAGAAAACCTCATTTGCCAAGATGGACGCCAAGATGGAACAATACCTAAAGACTGGAATACCAAAGAGGTGACCACCGAAAATACACCACTCAAACCACTACATCTGCATTTCTGACATGGAACTATAGAAGTATCAAAATCTGAAACAAACTTTCCTATTTAGCAGGGGCCAACTAAGTATTGGCTTAATTTACTGATGTTTTTCCTCAACAGGTCAATAGTGCTTATGGCAACACGAGGTCAACCAGAAGGCCTGGTTGGTGTCGCTCCATATCTGGTCTCCTTTGGTTTGGCCAAAGCCGCTAATCTGCACAGTAAAGGTTAGTGACGCTGTTTCAAAATGATTTTTACTTTCTTTGTATGTCAAGTTCCTCTGTTGTGGGTCAGATTTTCTTATTCTCATACACACTTTTCTGATTATCTCTCACCACAGAGAGTCTGGCACTTTGGGGGTTCCTGGGTGGTTCTTCACCTCCTCCGTGGGTTTCGTTACAAGCCGGGCAGGGCGATGAGTTCCTGGGGCTGCAGGAGCGCTACTTGCCCCTCGGTTTGGAGGCATACGGCTGTACGCCACCTACAACTCAAACACGCAAAGACCTGGAGCTCCTCAAAAAAGCCACGGGACTACAATGACCAATGTGAACTACACAACCGAACTACCCGAAACACTCTTGCACACAGATACACAAACACACACAAACCAGCTGATGAATGTGAACTGCTGAACCTTTAATTTATTAACAATGGCAAAGATGTTTACCAATTTCAAGTGGAGGGAAGGTATTTTATTATGAGCGGGGTGAGTATTTTTGTGATTTGTGTGTGTGTGCATATGTGTGTGTGTCTGTATGTGTATGCGTTGGGGCCATTGAGTCAATGCACTTTCCTTTTAAAGACACAACTTGCCTTATCAGCCAAAGTGATCAAATGGAGCTTTGCAATAACTCAGCTATTTATCTTGGACAGCAGAAAAAAACAAACAAACCCAAAGCAACCTTTAACATCTTCCTACCAATCCTATTATTTATTATGTTGCAAATGAAAACAGAATGAATTGGATTCAGTCTGAAAACAGAACACACAATGCATTAGATACACACAGGCCGGGAGGAAATTATGAAAATAAATTGCATTGTCCCTGAAATGAAACACGATGGATTAGATGTGCTCAGGTCAAAGGGAAATAATGAAAATAAATGCCATGCATCTTAGAATTAAGCAGCAATATTAAGCCAAAAACAGAGCCAGTGGGTGAGGTGTGTTAGCTATTAAAATTATTTGACACAAAACAAAGTCAATACAAGCCATATTCATATGATATTTAAATCATTATAGAGTCATTTGGTAGTTTGCAGTAAAATTAATGTGGCCATCTTGCCTTTGTAACATTCAGAAATGCAATTAAATAGATAAATTGCTACTATATAGGCTTTTTTTCCACCAATCCTCACTCACATCTTTGAGCTTTTTAGTTGATGTCTGAATCTTTGACGGGAAAACCTCCTCTGATCATCGTGCAGCTGTACAACTGAACACTTTGAGCACCTTTTTATGGATTCCTACATGGACTTACTGGATCTTTTTATCTCATATTTTATTTATCTCTTCACAGTGATGGTGTGCTGGCCACATGTGCAGCACAAATATACATATATATTACTTTTATTTTGTTTTCTGAAACAGAATTGAATGTTTTACCTTGCATCTGCCTCATTCGTGATCTTTTCACGTGCATTATTGCCAAAACTGTGTTTAGATACAATACAGGCCACCTTTTTTTAAGAGTTGGTCTGACAAGTAGTGAGCAGCAAAATGCATACAGATCATATACCAGCTGTAAGATATAAGGCTTTATGTTTAGAAAAAGGGTGTTTGGATGTGAGCAGGGCTCCCCCACTGAGCGATGATAAATACCTATCTGTGACCGTGTGTGTGTGGACTGTGTGTATATGACTGACCGTGTGAGATATAGACAGAGAGATTCTCTGGAGGACAATTACCTTGTTGCCTTTTAACCACTCTACTGTTAAAAAGAGCAAAAGAACGAGAAAAAAATGTTTCCAACCCTTGACTTTTGTTCAATTGATGCTTTGAAGATGCACAACCAGAGAGTTCTTAATGTTTTGGTGATACTTTATAATAACCATCATTAACAAAAGGTAAATTAATAGTTGATTAAATTGTTATTTGTTATTTAATTGTTAACATACAAGGAAATAATAATAATGATTACTAGGTATTAGTAATGCTACGATTCATGTTATTTTATCATTAGTTTGTGTAATTTAACATAAAATGATATTTTGTACCATAGCTTATAGATCATAACAATTACATTAGTAAACAGTTTTATAGTTGCACACAACAAAAACAAATAATTAGTAAATACTATTAACTTTCCATTGTTTGTTAATAGAAGAATAACAAGTAACCAAGGTTTAATTAACTATCAGTTTACCACATTTATTAATGATGGTTATCATAAAGTGTCAACAATGTTTTAATTAGGAGTGAGCTTTGTAAATATGGTGTTTAATGTTGTAACTCAAACTGTACATGTAATGGAAATGTCAAACCGGTTGTCAATAGTGCGTGTATTTACTGTTTTTTGTTTATTTGAAAAAAAATTAGCTGATTTCTTTCATCATGGAAACTCAGCATTTGTTATAAAATTGCCAATTAAATAAACATTTATGCTTTGTGATAAAAACATGTTTTGTCATTTGTCAGAAGAGACAAGAGAGTTATAGGTCTGACACGTGCAAAGTGGTCTTTTTATTGAATGTGCTTTGCAACATTATACAACTTCACCACTTGGGGGCAGCCTAGTAGTTTTTGAGGAATTCCTGCCTTTTACTTTGAAATTCATCTTGGCCAAAATCCACATAGTCGTGTCTGAGGTGCTGAGATGAAGTCAGAACACTAGATTGTTTCCAAGTGGTAGTGTAGGCGACAAATGTGTAAGATCTATAAATGTTTGTACTGTAATGTCAAGTATAATATTAAATTTGTCTGTTTTCAAGCAAGGGTAGCTTTTATTACACTAACAAAAGGGACTATGTGTACATAATTCCATGCAAAAATAATCAGTTGCATGAAACGTATCACTGCAGGGCACAGAAGAGAACTTGTAGGACAAAATATGTCTTAAAAGACAATTAAAGTATTTATTTGGAGCCTAACGTGTGCAGGTCATTCTCCTCTGTGCCCTGCACTAACAAATATACCATTAAACTGTAGCCTGAAAACAAACAACCATCATGTTTATTTCACCACACCAACACAGAGGGGAGTGGCCAGAGGGATATCGCAGAGTTTTAATGAGCCCCTGGAGATCAAAGTTAACAGCTTCTATCAATGTAAAGCTATTAGATGTACAGTGAAGCTATATGGCAAGATGGAGTGCAGCTATTATTATGAATTATGGATGAGGGACAAGTTACAGTAAGAAAATGATGAGTTCATTATCCACAAGAGGTGAATTGTTCTAAAGGCAGCAGTTAAAGCTAAAAACAAACAGCAACACATGCAATATAAAAAATAATGATAATAATAATAAACTTTATTTAGATAGCACTTTAAAAAAACAGGTTTATAAAAGTGGTTCAGAGACATAGAAACAGAATAAAAAAAGTGCAATTACAAATTCAAATAAATAAAAAAGACAATAGATAAAATATAGGAATAGATAAATGAATAAGAGCATAAAACAAACAAAAATAGTTTTAATTCTGGATGGTTATTCCGGAGTTGTGAAGCTCTTACAGCAAAAGCCTTTTCACCCTCTGTCTCAAGTCCTGCCCTGATTACGAGAGCAAGTGATAAAATTTTAAAAGCACTTCTAAACACCACAGGTAACCAGTGCAATGAGCAAGAACAGAGGTAATGTTCATGCTTATGAGTTCTTGTGAGAACTCTAGACATTGATTTTGGACAAGTTGGTTGATTTCATTGGATAAATACAAGTTTATTATATTTCTGCCCAGTTCTATGCCCTGGTGAGGCCTAGTGTTGAAGAGGCTAAAATCATGTTTTGTTCAGTGTTCAAGGTAATTATTATAAAAGGGGCTCTTCACCCCAAAATCAAAATACATATTTTTCCCCTGACCTGTGATGTTATTCTCCATCCAGGTTTTTTTTTTTTTTTTGGTTACTGAGTTTTGCAGATATCAGCCATAGAGATGTCTGCCTTCTCCAGTATAATAGGACTAAATGGCCCTCGGCTTGTGGTGCTCAAACACCAAAAAATACATTTTAAAAATTCAAAACCAGTGTCTCATTATCCGATTACTCAAAATAATCCACACGCCTTGTTATGAGTAGTTTCACTACTTTCTTTCTGCAGCAGAATCTGCCGAACCACTTTCTTTTCCACTAGAAAGAAAACAGCTCCTACATGAAACTGCTCACAGCAAGGTTTGTAGATTATCTTGAATAACCAGGTCAGTTTTTTTGGAAAGAGACACTGGTTTTGAATTTTTCAGATGTATTTATTTTGATGCTTTAAGCACCACAAACCGAGTGCCGTTAGTTCCTTTGTATGGGAATGAAGGCAGATATCTCTAGGCATATTGCAAAACTCTGCAACTCACACTAAAAAAAATCTAGATAGCACTACAGGCCAGAAGAAAAAAAAAAATATTTTTGGTGTTCAGGTGAGCTGTAACTTTAAGGTTTTACATGATGTATCTTCAAATTGCAGTTAGAGCAAAAGTGCCGAACACTTTGCATGATAATATAATGTACTACAAAGATACTTTTCATGCATATGCATGTAATGTCCCGGGGATGTAAAAGGCACTGATTCGGCGGAATGGCTCTAATACATTCAGGGAACTGCCTCATGAAATCAGACAAACACGTGGCACACCACTGCTGCTGATATCCCAGTGAGACAGATTGCTTCTGTGTGTGCCAGCGTGTGAAGATCCTTGACAAGAAAAGGGTATAAAAACTGTCACTGCTTAAAGAAATATGGTGCAGTCGTAACAGACCACAGCCCACCATATGGCTGCGATAGTGAATTTACTTGTCCATAAAACAGTCTCTGACCATGAAGACTGAGTGCTCCCACACACTTCACACCATTCTGGGAAGAAGAGAGGACAGATTGGAGTGACACAGTCTGCAGGCAAAACGATGCACATGAGGACAGCAGCTCCTCTGACACCCAGGCATCTGCCATAAGGAATGCAAAACACACAAAACAGTGGTGGGATTACAATTCACCTCTCCCATTGTTCCTCACTGATTGTCTCTCTGTGCTTAGGTAGACAAAGGCTTATTTAAACTTTTATACTGAGATATTATCAGTGCAGGCAGTGAGAGTATTTCCATCACATCTGCCACCGCACAACATGTTTCAGAAGCTTTTTTTTTTTCCCACCCTGTCCTTTGATGATGATGTTTCTATGTCGCATGGATGGACTGAGCGTTCTTTACAGCTGAGTTTAATTATGTAACACTCCGGCTTTTGAACTGTGCAAATACAATTAGAGAAATGCCAAGGATAAAAATATGACACTATAGAGACTCCTGTGTGTGCTTGAGTGTGGGCGGTAGCCTTCAGCGATACACTGTTTATTGTTTTCATGAGAAGGGTATAGCTATAGCAACACGCGCTCGACATTGAGAAACATCACACACAGTTACTGTATACTTTCTTTTTGGGGTTTTTATCGTTTTTTAACATTGCGAGGCAACTGCTCTTGATTTTTTTTTTCTTTCTAACCCTTCTTTTTCTAAAGGTTAAATGAGGAGACAAACAGAAATTGTGAAAAAAGAGAAACCGGAGACAAATCAGCCCTATGAAAGGCAGAGAGCATGAGCACAGAAAAGCTGAAGTTGAGACTAATGAGGCTTTAAAACTTTCAGGTTCACTGGTTAAGCTGTGTAATGCCGTCATTTGGTGTCTTTTACAATGACAACGACAAAAAACATAGACCAACAAAATGAAATAGACCAAGGGTTTTCAAAGTCTGCTGTGGGCCTCCCCTCAGACAAAGCTTGGTAAAGGATGCCCCCCCCCCCCCCCCCCTCTGTGGGTTCTTGATTATGTTATTTGATTTACATAATTTCAGACTACACCAAATATATAAAAAAGGAAATCTGTCTAAAGTATGTATTAGTTTCTGATTCTGAAAAAACCTGTAAAATTCACACTTTTTTATCACATCACACATTAATGCAGTCTATGTGATCTGCTTTTGATAACTAATGTAATATTTTTTCACTTCCATTCACTAAGCCTCCCCTGAAACTGTTGGGAGACCCCCTGGAGAGGCCTGCCTCCCACCTCTGAAATAGACCATCTAAAAACTGCACTCGCCTTTGGAAAAACAGAAATATCAGTGCAAACACAAAATCTGTTTTATTGTTTCTCATTACAATTTGATGAAAATGACCTTAAAACCAATATAAAATATTCAGAGTTAAATGCATCTGGATGCAAATGGATAGACAAGGGTTTTCCCAAACTTTTCCATGTCAAGGACCAACGCAATAAATGCACATTAAACCACAGGCCCCCAAATTTGGGAGCATTTTGTCCCAAGGAATCCCCTCTGAGTCAGCTTTTATTTTTAAGTTTGAAGACAATAAAGTCTTCACAGTCATTTGATCAAACTAGGATCGCTATAAATTGCAATCAGTCAAAACAGCCAACCCTATTTCTTCCCTTGTGGTTCCAGCTTACGAAAAAATAGTATTCTAGTTGTATCCTTTTGTTGGGGATGACCTCACACCCACCCAAGGAACCCTGTTGGTCCTTTGACCCCAGTTTGAAAACCACTGGAAAAGACATACAACCAATGAGTGCAACAAAACATGGCTGCCAAGTAATAAGAGCAATTAGAACAATTGGTGTGATGCGTTGAGTGACACACGTTTGCACTGTTGCTTGGTCCATTTTCAAGCAGGAAAAAATGGGGGTCCTGGTGACAAACTTTCTCATATTACAGCTAAACAGTGCATTGTGTCTGAAAACATTTGAGGTGAGGAATAAGCAACGCAGTAACGAATCTTAATCTGTATTTGATCAGCACTTCCGTTGATAGTTTGATCCGAGTTTGGTGAGCCTGGCGTATTGTGCTAGAAACGGTGAGGCTCCTCTGTAAGTCATCGTATCAGACCCGACTCATAATAAATAAACGGTTGTGACTGGCCCGAAGAGATCCAGGAAGGGTGGAAATTTCTCTGGGCGGAGGGTGGCCAGATCTTCCTGCCACAGCAAATGAAGCAGATTCATCTGATTCCCAAAGGACCAGTGCGTCGGACTTAGTAACATCTAGCGGTGAGATTGTAGTTTGCAACCAACTGAAGATCACTTGCCTCACCACTCACAAAAAAAACGCTAAAGCCCAATTTAGAGCTCTGCTTGGTTTGTCCATTCTGGGCTACCATAGAAACAGTGTTTCAACATGCCGGCCTCCATGGAAGAGGACCCAGGCCATCTGTAGATATTAAGGGCTCTTTCTGAAGTAACAAAAACACAATCATGCTTATTTTCAGGTAATTATACACAAATGAAAACATAATTATGAATATTATATTCCACTTCCTCTATATTCTGCTAATAGTTCCCCTAAATTTTGCACACTGGACCTTTAACCTACTGCATTTAGTTTTGCATGGCAGAAAGCATGTTAGTGGAGACACAGTGAGAACATTTATATTTGAAGTAATGTACACCTGAGGCAAAACTGACATTCACTTCCACTGATGTAAGAAAGAACACCTTCCTGCCTGCATTAAATTAGTGGATTACTGGTGTGAGCATATTCATGTTTGCATAGAAATGAAGTGTGTGTGCAGAGCGCCAAATACTCATTAGCTGAGTCTACCCAGGAGCTTTATAGCTCAACAGTTTAGTATATTCAAAGTAAGTTTATCTGGATTCCCCCAACTCGCCACATCGTATAATTTTTTAATCTCACCATTCAATCGGTTCAGCGGTTCCAGTTGATTCCCCCCGCTGATGCTCAGTGATGGTGGTCCTGAATAATTAAACAATTCTGACAGCCATGCAGGGGTCCGTTTCCATGACAACCCCTCTCCCGGTGTCCTCGCTGTCCTGAGGAGTAATGTAAATCTCCTGTCTGCTTAATGTCACAGTGACAGCAGCAAAGTGGCACACAAAAAGACACGCGGGTTGGGGTCAGGGGGAGCTTTTGATTACATGTCCGGCCTCGACTCTCTGTTTGCTCTGTGTCGTCACACAGGGAAGGTGTGGCGGCAGACCGCCTGCGTGCGACCACACGAGGAGGGAGAGGTTCCTGTGTTATCATCACGACTCTAAAAGCGGTTTTCAGGGGCCAGATGAGGCTAGATCTAACAGAGGCTGGATTGCACCAACAAGGGTTCATCTTTAAACCTCAGTTTTTACTCTAAACATAGATTCAATTTAATTCTGTTGCACTAGAATTTAACTTTTATAATGGCTGCCTTTTTTAGATGTACTGAGAAAAATAACCCTTGTAGTCCTTGAAGAAAGTAAAAGGACTTTTATGGTGCGTCACCTTTATTTTTCTCTAGTTGATCCATTAAAACAGTCTGACAGCTGCTGCCAGGCAGGTCTCTTTATTTGTTTAAGTGTCCGTCTGTTTTTTTTTTTTTATCTTTTTCCTCAATATTTTCTAAAAGAAAAATGTCACATTTTGTTACTTTTTAGCTCGCTAGCAAACAATGTCATGTTTTGTTTATTTTTTAGCAGCTCCATAGTGATTAAACCCCAATTTGGTTTGGTTCACATCAACAAACTTTTTACTAAACAGTGATTTTAATTGTGTAACAGGTGTCAGCTTGATTGTAAATCTGCTTTTTACTCATTTTAAACATAGTTTTGCTAAACTCTGATTAGAACTAATCTTAAATTAAAGGCATGATATCCAACATTGTCCTAAAATACAAGAGTCATATAAATATAATCCTTCTAAATCATCACATATCACCAGGGGTGGAAATAACTAATTACAAATGCTCAAATTACTCTAATTAAGTAGTTTTATTGGGTACTTGTACTTTTATGAGTAGATTTTCAACTCTGTACTTTTACTTGTACTTGAGTATTCATTACACCATGTAATCTACTTAGTTACTTTTAAAATCATAATTGAGTACTGAGTGCAATTTGAATTAATATCCAAACCTTTTATCTGCATTTTTGCATCCAATCAGATAATCTGATCAAAGCAGGACATATGAACAAAAAACAAACTCTGCAGCAGCACACTTTCACTAATCGATTAACTGTCATTAAGAATTTAACCAATTAAAAATGTATTCATGGATATTTAATCAATAATCATGGCTGTAATGATTCCTCATTTGACATTGTTTTATCTGGCAGAACCATTTGTTGAATAAGGAAACTTAAATGTAGACTTAAAATGAAGAAAAAACGTGTTTTGCAACCCTAGTTTGGAGAGTGACTGTGACATCAACGGTTAAAAGTACCAAATACTTTGTGACAAATACTTTGTACTTTTACTTTTTACTTATATTTCTGCCCCAGAACTTTTACTTGTAATTGAGTAATATTTTAGCAATAAAACAGTACCTGTACTTGAGTACAGGTTCTCAGTACTCTTTCCATCGCTGCATAAGACCCAACAGATGTCTCTGACGGTGGCTGTATCACATTCGCCATCTCTTTCCTCTGCTGAGAGCTGCAGAAAGAGTTTTACACCAGGCAGAGCAGACTGAAGATCACTTTAGCTATATTCACACAAACCCAGCGTTGTGTAGAAGTGTTGGCCCGTTTATTTCTGCTTTAGAACATAATCACTGTGAAACAATCACAAAATATCTCTCGCCCTCTCTCTTGTTCGGTGTAGTGGCCAACTTTAAATGGTGCATTTACAAGCAAGCTTCAGATTCTACCTTTACATTAATTGTTCTGGTGCGACCCAGTCATAATCATGCAGTGTTGATAATACAGTAGAATACAGACTAAGTCCGATAATGATTATGTTTGGCCTTCTCCAACATGACTGCGTATAGTGATCCAGGCAGTATACAAATTATTTTACAAATTGACCACAAACAGCTTCAGAATGTACTGATGAGTCAGTGCAGAGGTAGGTGGGATCGCTTTAAGGTCACAGAGGGAATATTTTAATGATGTCTGTAATCTTTTCTGACAGTGCGTCGACACATCTATGCTTCTGAGAGCGATACTCCCTCCACACACACGCACACACAAAGTCTCCTGATCTCCCCTCATACACACAACCCCACCACACATAGTCAATTACCCTTTAACATCAAATGGTTCATCAGTTCCCCAGCCCATTAGACAGTGAATTAACCTTATCTACCTGTAGATGAAGAGGTATGGGTGTGACAGTTATAGCCTTGCCCCAGTCAGAGCTGTTACTAGAAAATATGCCGTGTACTTTCCACGCAGCATGACACTGGCTAATCAGGCCCCGAGAAATGCAATAAAAAAAGGATTATGATGCAGTTTTTTATTATCAAAAGTGCTGATACCTTGTTTTAATCATTCACACAGTTAATATAAGGCTACGTGTTGTGTTTTGGGGACTTGAAGGGGCTGTGAGATGTTTAAATGCTAAAACCCAGCATGGGATTTTTAAAGCCAAACTTCTAAATTCAGTGAGTCTCGACTGATTTGTGCACCATGTTGTGTTTCATCAGTCGCTGGATGATTCAGAGAAACTGAAATTGCTCCATGTGTGAGACAAACATTAAAAGATGCTTTCATTTGGTTAAATGCAATGTTCATTTCGTTGAGCAGTGAAGAGATCTCATGGAAGCTGTTCAGACTCAAATGTGTGGCTTTCTACAGAATCACAGCGTCGTGGCTGACAGCTAACTGAAGGCTTTTTGCAGCTGTTGTTTATTGGTTTATACAAAATCGGCTCTTACGAGACCACCAAAATGTTTATGGAAATATGAGGCCATTAGCGTTTGGCAGTCGTGACAATGATGATGACCATGAACATGATGATATAATGGCAGCAATCACAGCCATCACAATGCTGCCAGCCAAACCAGTTGCCTGTTGAGATAAATCAAGTTGAGACATAAAATGTTGTTACCAATCCAAGATAATCATCATCCTCTGGAGAAATGGAACCAGATTTGACTCTGCTGTGACTGACCAAACACCAGGCCCTGCTGCCAGTGGTGGAATGTAACTAAACGTATTTACTCAAGTGCTGTTCTTAAGTATTTTACCTGAGGATTTCTACTTTGTGAAACTTTATTCTTCCAACCCACTGCATCTCAGATTCAAATATTGTCCTTTATACCCTGCTAAATTTGTCTGACAGCTTTAGTTTCATGCATGACTTAATTGCTATATGTTTGAAATACATGTATTTTACCATTAAATAAGAATTCGTTAAATATTTTGTTTCGTGTTTTACCACAAATCATTATTTTTACGGCAGATGCAACCAGGTGTCAGAAGCCAGCAGTGCTTTTTATTTGCACCTTGCGTGGATGTGCCTATGTACACCACCGACAAAACATCTTTTCCTGGTGCCTAAGCCTAAACCTGTCGGAGACAATGAGCTCCTGGGTGGGGAGGGGACATTTGGGTACCTGGACACCTGTTTTTCTTCATGAGTTGAGACAATTCTCCAATTTCTTTAGACAAACGAAACCAATTACAGCTGGATCATCTGAAAAATGTGTTGCCACCATTTTACTGAACAATGAGTACTTTTACTTGTGATACTTTCAGTAGATTTAGCTGATGGTACTTGCATAAGGTTTTGAATGCAGCACTTTTACTTCCAGCAGAGTATTTTCACATTGTGGTGTTAGTACTTTTACTTGATCAAAGGATCTGAATGCTTCTTCCACGACTGGCTGTGACTGACCAAACACCAGGGCCTGTGGCTCCAGGCTTCCCTGATACATTTGATCCTACAACTGAGCTAAAAAGCAACCTCTGTCAACCCTCAGGGGCCCGGGCTCAAGAGGTATCACACGGTAAATCCTCTGAGACGCTCACTCAATATTAGCCAGAAGACTGCCTGAAGACATAAAGTTAGTTACCAGAAACCTACTTACTCTGATAATCTTTTCAACTTTTCAATATGTAATGCAGTTGCCCAGTATTTGTGTGTCCCCTAATATCGTAACAACACAGATTTCTATTTATTTTGAATTGTATGATCTCTGTGTCGTGGAGGGAAAGCTGAGCCATCAGACAGACCCAAAAGCATCACCACACATCATGATTAGATATAGATTTTGTGCGTCCTTAGGTGAGATAAGAGGTCTCAGTATCTTCTGCTTTTGCAGACATTTGATTGATTGTCTATAATGTCCTTGCTCTTCAATCACATATGAAACCCTAAACGATATAAACATCTATTGAAACCACATTCATATGGAACAACTTGTCAGCTGAATGTGTGTGTTTTGCAGTCTCCCTGACCTTGTGGGAGTTGTCTTTTTCTTTCAATGTATTTATTGCACTTGCTCATGTACAAACAAGCAAAAAACAGGCCAACAGAACAGACGGTATCAAAGAGGAAGGCTGTGTTGTACATTGGGGGGTAACATCCCCACAGATCACATTCACATTAAAGACAGCATCATAGTTTTGCACTTTCCTATATACAGTGCAGCATCAAAAACACAGAGACAAACAAATACAAAAACAAAACCAACAAACTAAATGGTAACAAAAAGGGGAAGGGCATGCCACATAAAAAAAACAAACAGAAATTCTAAAATAAAATAACATAGAAAATAAAGGGTGGGGAATCAACCTCATTAGAGACAGCAAACAAGTCTTAGATTTCTGTACAGTACAACATTATTAATACTTTGGGGTTGTAATCCATGCAGCAACCCTGTAGCATTTCAGTTGTGCATTAGTACATAACTGTGATCCACCAGACCCTTCAACATAATGGCTGCCAGTCTAGTACCAATAAGGGATAATGTACAGCGAGTGGGTCATTATTGCAAAACAAACCCCGACAGGGTGGTGCAGAATCACCCTGAAGGGCAGGGCTACTTACTTAAAGTCTGCCTCCAGTCATGTTTTCAGCAATATAGAATGCTCTGCAAGATATAATAAATTGTGTCTCTATAAATACGTTCACATACCTTGTTAAAATGGCAAACATATAGCTCTTCACCTTGCCTTCATTTAGTATTCAAGGATTCATGAATATGCAAACGGTCTCCACCTTTGCCACACCCCACAGCTCCCACGCCTCAGGAGCTGCACCTGGCCTCTCCTCTGTTTTGCTAGCTAATCACGATAACAAGCTACATCCAGCTTCTCCTGTGGGCTGGGCATCGCTGCTAATGATATGTAAAGCCCCACCACCTCAGTCATACAACATCAACACCTGATACCCAGCCTGCCTGAATCTCTTTTTCTGAGACTGCCCTCGCTCACTGCAGAGATGCTCTGACATGGCGTTTACTGCTTATTTCACTCCTGATATGTCTTGTAACACATGAAAAACATCACATGATTTTTAAAAAAGTAATAATTTGACACAAAATATTAAAAAAAATGAATTTATTGATTTAAAATGATTTTATTGCTCCTCCAGAGTCTGTATGATCAGAGCTGCTTTCCATAACAACAGTCTGTTACTGTACTGGGATACTGTACAGTGAGCAGGTCATTATTGTGAAATAAATCCTCACAGGATGATGCAGGACCCCGACGTGAAGTGGAGGAATCACAAATCATACAACACTTAGCTATTGTAAGAGGTTTGCAGTCTATAAATTCAGCAGCATATTTTTCCCTGCACAGAAAGTAAGGATACATAAAAGTCTATTGGACCATATACTTTTAAGTAGTATGTCTAGCAGCCCAAAGAAAAGACATGTAGGGTGTCCAATTTGTCCAAACACAATGTATAAAACTCTTAGCGTCAGTATTACACTTCATGCACAGTTCAGATTTATTGTGATCCTTTTTGTGTCTAAGCTGGGGGGTAATTTGCAGACGTGTCGTAGTCTAAACTGAGCTTCCTCCGTCCTATTAGAAAACTGAAATGTTAAATGCCAGCTTCCATATTTGTATCCAGGGTGCTTCATCAATGTCTATATTCAGGTCATTATTCCAATTTTTGAGCATTAAAATAGAAAACAGTGAAGAGCTCTACAAAAAGTTCTCTGGTGAAGTGAGTGAGTGTCACTTTGGCTATTTAATAAACTTTGTATCTGTAGAAATCTAAAATAATATTTTTTTTGTGGCATGATATATTTCTTTGATCAAATAAAAGTAATATAAACTTTTCATATAAATGCACAATAGTAACAATCCTGCCCCCACAACTCAAAGCCCTATACTGATGAGAGGGGGGACTTTGAATCTTCTTATATTCCACCAGGCTTTAATAGCTGTGTTTATAATCATAATGTCACCAATAAAAGTTTTAATCTGCTTTAATTCTGAAGCAAACCTTGTGGGAGTTTTCTGTGCACCGTACAAGACACGGAGACATGGAAATACATATGAGGGTGAGTTTCTACTAACTGTTAGTGCTCTGTAACTTTTTTCTGTTCTTTTTTGTTTGTCATTTCTGCACAGCTCAAATTAGTTGGAGATGAAAATGGGTTTTTCGTCCTTCGCTGAAGGTTTAGTGACATTGTCCCCCATTAAATTTAAAAGCTTTGTCCATCTGTCAACAAATGTAAAACATTTTTCTTTCGTTTTACAACTTAAGGTCACTTGAGCTTTTAGATGTCCTCTTTATTCCGTCACTTTACTGTTCTTTGTCTTCCTCCTCAGCCTCCTCCTCTGCATCCAGCTCCTTTTCTACAATTATTGTCTCTTCTTATTTGTGCTCCACATGGAGTATTTGTAATAACAAGTTTGTTGAAGAGAACCACCCACTCTCTGTTGCTCACAGTCAGGTAATTGATTGCTGATTGCTGTGCTGTTATATGGAGCTATTGTCTGAGATTCAACGCCTCGCTTAATTGCTTTATATTATTCACACACTCTTTTCTTAGACTTGTCGCCCCTCTCAGATTTGAGCATGTTTAAGATTTATTTAAGACTGTAAAGCTTGAGGAGGCTCATGTTTATGTACGTGCATATGTATATATGTGTGTGCGTGTGTTGCAGGTGTGCACGGTGTCATGATGGAGCAGTATGGAAATGGATGAGAGCCTGATCAGAACCAGTTTGTACCTGATACGACACACCACGATTGGATGAGGCATTTTACAATCTCACTGCTGCATCGGCACAGACAGGCCATGACGGGAGGAGGGACAAAATGAAGGAGGAGGAGGAGCAGAAGCGAGGGGAGGCGGAGGGGATAGTGTGAGGATGGATGGAAAGACAAAGCAAGAAAAAATGAAAGGAACTGAGATATTAAAAAAGAGACAACAGAGAGATTGAACACAGAAATAAAAGGAGGAATGAAGATTTGTTATGGATGGATACCAGTGAGCCAAGTGAGGCACATGGGAGAAGTTAGCCTTCAGGACTGTCTGTCAGAAAGCCCTTTCTGGCAGAAAGCTCTGGGCCTCAGATAACAGGGTATAAATATCACAGTGAGCATTTTCCTGTCGAAAAGACTTTAATACAATGACTTTGATCACTGGTGAAAAGACGTTCACAACAGGAACTTCTCCCATCACCATGTCCTAGAAGCTCTTTGTTGGCAGCACACAGCCTGTATAGTTTGTATTTATGACAGTTTGATTGAAATATTAAATGCATTGAAATTATTTCTTGTATATAGGCCAGATTTCACCTCTCTCGCAACCTACAACTGAACAAATGATCAAAATGATTAAATAAATGTCTGTTTCGCCACGTGTTGACATTGAAACTGCACTGTAGCTGGATCAAAAGACGGCGTCTTAGAAGGATCGACTATCAACCAGTTTTCAACTGGAAATCAATGTTAAAAACCCTCGCTGGTGCTCACTGAGGAGCGCTGATGGGCAGTAACGCGTGAAGTAACGCGTTACTGTAATCCGATTACTTTTTTCAAGTAACGAGTAAAGTAAGGGATTACAATTGCAAAAACAGTAATTAGATTACTGTTACTTTCCCGCAAGCAGGCTGCGTTACTGCGTTACTAAGCCGTGATTTTGTTTTGTGAGACTGTCTCGTGACAATGACGTATGAGCGGCGCGACGTCAGTGGTAAACAACACACACGTGTAGTGATCAACAAGAGACAACATGGAGTCGCGGGACAGAGCAGACCGTGCAGCGGTTAATGACTGGAAGGACCGACGTTACTTTGAGTTTGACTCGGTAAAAGGTGACACAAACATTAGTGTCCCTGTCACTCTGCGTGGGAAGAAAACTTTTATCTACAGCGAAAAATCCCACCTCAGAATCTGAGCAGGCACCAGCAAGCCTGCACAGGAATGTGAAAGTCACTGAGAGACCCCCGGACCCCCCCACTGACATGCCCGCTGCAGCTACCACATCCAATTCCACCGGGACGAACCTCCGAGGGCCCCTCCCTGCTAAACAGGTGGAAAAAACAGACTTAAGAGCAGTGTTGGTCAAGTTACTTGGAAATAGTAATTAGTTACTGATTACTGATTACTCCTCCAAGAAAGTTATGTGCTAGAATATGCAGAAATATAAGTTAACAGAAAAATGACTTGCTTTATTTAATTAAAATATGGTGGAATGTGCAGAAAATAGGTTTAAATGTTCAACAATTTTCTTCAAGTCAGAGACTGTTGCATTTAATTTAAATTTTTGCTTGATGAATGTGCATAAAGTTAAAAGATTGAAACTAATAAAACAAGTTTTAAAAAAGACAGTTACATTTGATTCAGTTTTATATGATGGAATATGCAGAAAGAATAGAATTCGGCTGAAAGGTTCTATTGCTTTATAGCATATCAGGTTGTGCATCATGTTTTTGAAAAGTAAGTAAGTAAAGTAATGAAGTAACTAACTACTTTTGAAAATAAGTAATCAGTAAAGTAACTGGATTACTTTCTTGGAGAATAATCAGTAATCAGTAACTAATGACTGTTTCCAAGTAACTTGACCAACACTGCTGAGGATCAATACCAGGAGCAGGTTGTGGTGGATGAATGGGTTCAACACAGGACTTATTGTTGTTGACTTATTATTTTTGTAGATATTTTATTTATTGATTTTTTTTTTCCTTTTAACCACAAAACAGAGAATAAAAATGAACAAAAAGACACGACAAAGTGGAACAAAAAAAAACAGACTGTCAGCTCACAGAAAAGGCTGCACTTATGCATTTCAATCTGCACAATGACTGTGAGTCTAAGCAAGTAAGACGAAGGACTGGAAATCAAGAAAGGCGGAAAAAATAAGACAGAACACTGGCATAATTCCCGTTCCTCCTAAAATGTTACAGGTAACCTTATTTTTCTAAGGTCATTTCACAGAATTTGCATAATCTAATTAACGTAACTACACATGGTATACAGTATGCATATTATATTCAGATCCTAGGTTTGATTTAGGAATTACATAATCTGGTGCATCTCACCTGTAATATTAGTAATGATTAAGATTGGTGGAGTAATGTGATGGAAGAAGGGATGTGCCACGAGGTGTTCGTTGTCCTACAGTTGAATCGGACATGAAAGCAGACTAAGTTACACAGATGAAGCTGTCTGCGTGCTCCTACCTCACCCACAGCCCTAAAGCAGTTTAATTCATTAACAAGTAAGTTTATAGTTAAGGCAAAGAGTTACCAGTCTTGCATTACTAGTTTCAGTTTTGTGTCGCAGTTTGGTTTGAGACATGGAGGAAAAACATCATGGTTTGGTTTATAATTGACTGTTAACCATGTGTTAGCAAGCCCTTTCTCTCAGAAAGGCCTGAATGCTAAATTCTCCCCTGTGCCGTTATGCCATGCTCGTGTTTCCAGACAACAGAGAGGCATCTAAGGGCCCTAAAACCATCAGCAGCTTGAGAGGGGCCCCTCACTGTCGTCCCACAAGGCGACTCCTCCCCTCTGTTGCTGTGGCATCCGAGTGATCTCTTCATTAATTCATAGCAAGAGCGCCGAGCTAAATTAGCACTCGTTAGCCACCCGCTGTTTACTTTTCTTTATTTGCTTTTACTAACCCTCCTCCCTTCAAACTGTGCAGCCTGAGAGTGTCTGTGTGTGTATGTGTAGTCATGCGTGTGTGTGTGAGGGATTTGGGATGGGCATCGTAACAGCCTCACCTAGCAACCTGCCCCGGTGAGATGCTCAAAGGGTCTGGATCACTGGGGGTGACACACACACACACACTGGGTCTCCCACCCTGCAGCCCCTCAGAGTAACTGTGACTCAGGTGCTTTTGTTGATGACGTCCCACCTGCCAGATGCTCATCATCAGGCCCAGACAGCAGCCAGATCTGCAGGGACAGGTCTTCCCTGACACCCCAATTTTCATTCTCTGATGAAACACGAGGCCCTGCCAGCTTATGACCTGAAACGGGGTGCAGACTGATCAGCCAATGAGGAAGAGCAGAAGAGACGTGGAGGAAAAGCGACGCCATTTTTTCATCGTCATCACCTTGGATGTTTATTAAATCTTCATGGCTGCCAGATGAGAAGAAGAAGACCTCTTTTGCTTCTTCATCTTCTTCCTTTTTCTGACTTTTTGGGCTCAAACACAGACTAGGCTTCACATAACAAGCATTTAAACAAATCAGAAAACCCAATCAGAGAGTTTTAGATTATAACAACATCTGTACTGATAAAAAAAACTGGAGGAAGGTTCGTCTCGTTTTTCTTTTGAGGCTGTAACGAGATGATTGTGGAATATCCGGATCCTCGTCCTCGGCCCAGTGTTCCTCCTGGACTTACAGATGTGTTTTAATAGAGACTGACAGTGTCATACACACACACACACACACACACACAACATCACACACATGTGCACAGGCTGCGTCATGCCCTGTCCTCCAACACGCCTCCACTAGCAGAGGGACGTCTTGCCCACCTGTGGCTTCTGACTCCTGGAGCCAGCCATCTTCTCCCTCAGCCACCATTTCTGCCTCCTTCCAATCATCTGGCTTCTTATTTTCCTCCTCTTTCCTCATCTGGTTGTGAAATCACACAGCTCTGCACCTTTCTTTTTTAAAACTTTTGTTTGTTTGTTTTTTAAAAGAAGAAGGACTTTTGGTCAGAAGCGGATCCTGAAGCTCAAGTGAGGGTGAGAGGAAAGAGATTCCCAGAGGAGCGTCAGACACCTTCAGAGTGGTAAGGAGACATCGGCCATTTTGAATTTGAAGGTGAAGAAGTTGTTGATGATTTTACAGACGACAAAAAGTTTGATGAAATCATAGCTGAGAAAAAAAGTAGAAATGAGGGCACATAACAAAAGTGCTACTTGGGATCTCTGTTGTCTGGAATTGTGTTGGATTTTTATTGGGTGATAATGAAAAATGCATCATGTAGTGTAGTAACAGATCAATGCTGAGAAGTGGTCGGCTGCTGGTGTGTTAATAAATGATAGTCGTCTCCCCATATTCCCCTCTTGTTCTTGCTTTGCGCCTCCATCTGTTGGACGTTGGACACCGAGGCAACCATATGCTCCCCATGTATAAATCATCCACAATAGCCTGCTCCCTGTTAGTCTGATAAAACATGGATTTAGCACATTTCTCCAGAACAAGCCTTTGAGGGATTCTCTGCCCCCCTAAACAGACTGATCATGATTTGACTTTTGACTTCCCCTAAATCTTTTGAGTTTGCTTTCTCTGCACTTTGAGAGCAGATGTAATATAATCACCTGTCATATGATGTAACAGTATATGGAATATTGCAATACTGTACCGGACCTTGAACAATATCTATTGCTTAATTACTTTATTTTATAAAAGAACTGCTGCTGACTACTGCATTGCTTTTGTATTGCAATTGTACATAATTCAACTAATCATTAAATGCCACACTGTAAAAGAAAAAAAAGTTGAGTAAATGAATTAAAGCTACTACGAGGAGTTTTCAACTGGTTATTAATTTAATACTGATGCCTCTATGACCTACATTAAACTATTTCTCTATACGTAGTTATTCTTAATGCCTGCTACTAGGTCAGATTCTCCGTGAAATCAGATGAAACAAGCCAGTATTTACATTTTTCCAGTTAAAAAGAAGCAGAAGTAGATTTTTATTTAAATATTTTTTATTTTTGATGTCATATTTCGTGGTTATTATGGTGGAAATGCTGCTGCTTTTGTCCGTAGAAGCCTCCAAAATCAACAATATATAAAAAAAATCCTTGTAGTAACTTCACAGTGAAAGTGAATAATGGTTAATACTAATAATAATTTAATATTTTCAACTGCTGCCGTTTAATTTTCAAGCACTAATAATGACAAATCAGGTTCACAGCTCACTGCGAAAAAAAGGTTCAAGTTTATCTGAGGGAGAAAAATAAGTTATCTCAACAAAAAGATTACAGGTCGACAAAACTTGTTTTAAAAAACATATGAGTTTGAGTTTGACTTAAAACTTGAGAATATGAGTTCACTCAACTTGTTACGGTGCAGTTTTTTGCACGTGTCATGACTGGCTACTTTTAATTTATTTTATTAAAGAGTTAATTTAAAAGGAAAAACAAAAAATACTGTACACCTTGGACTGATTATTTAATGAGGGACATTTTTTCAAGTGGTCCTTTTTCTTTGCTTTTTAATATTGTAATAAATACCAGGGTTCTTTATTAGTGATATGATACATATCACAATACAGGGTTATGATTCAATATACTGTGATATACTGCGATACTATAAGCAAGGTGATATATTGTTTTTTTAATCTAATATAGAAATCTTGGAAAACTATAATAGTAATATGTGATGTGTAGTTTTCACCTTCATACCTTTAAAGCCTCAACAGAATTTCCCGCCAACTGATAACTGAGGTCCAAGTTTTCTAAAGTGTTTCTTTTCTCTAAATTCATCTCGATGATGCAAAAGTGGCTGAACGCGATCAGGGTAGTTCTCCCTCCGTGGAGAACTGTCATCACCGAGGGGATTTCTGCGTGTTTTATGTGTGAGCGTGCACTTGCCTCAATCTCTTCTCCATGATTCCATGATTAGTGACTCGTCTCCGAGCCAGTCTGTGCCTGCCGTTCAGCAGCAGATGAGCTGTCCCTCATTAGAGCATCACAGTATGTGCAGCTCGGACGGAAAAGCCAGCACTAGTGACTCATCCAAACCCACACTAACACACGCATGAACACAGAAACTACAAATGCATCATCTTTCGTGAGCATATTGAGAATATCATGGGTTTTGCTGGCCGTCAGTTACGCTGTTGTCAAACAGCCCGAGAGTTGTGTAGGAGTTTGAGCAGCAGTATGGACAGTTTGGGTGACACTTCTCTACAGGAGGCTGCGTTTGGTTTTGGCTCATCTACTATTACAGCCTGACAGCTGGTTGAGTCCTTCCCGGCTGAATTACAGAGAGAGAGATGCAGAAAGGTGGAAAAATATTTTATCATGTGTTTTTGGCACATTTATTGATTTTTGCAGTTGTATCTCTGCGGCAAGATTGTCACAAATGATAGCTCACGTGGCGCATGTTGTAGCTGCAGTGTTGATTTTGTTGATTTATTTCTCTTTGGGCTTGTAATGCTAACGATATGTAAATATGTACTGTACCTGATGCACCAAACAGGCCTGTGCTTGAGAGAGAAATTCAAAAAATTCTGGCAAACAGAAACACACATATTGTCTGTGGATGCTGTGTGTGAATTATTGATGGCGTCAGCCTGCTTAAAAATGCATCCCCAACCTTTCTGTCGCACAGAGAGGAAGCAGTAATTAGTGTTAGGATATGAGAGGAGACAGAGGCTAATTATCAGTGGGGGTAAACACAGCAGCCCTCGGACTCTTTTTGGATTAAACTTTCTATTTATTTCTGACCGATTCTTCTGGTGTATCAATAATAAATTTGTGAAAATGCCATATTGTTAATTATTGT
This sequence comes from Lutjanus argentimaculatus, assembly GCA_034769285.1. Taxonomy (NCBI): domain Eukaryota; kingdom Metazoa; phylum Chordata; class Actinopteri; order Lutjaniformes; family Lutjanidae; genus Lutjanus; species Lutjanus argentimaculatus. The sequence continues at coordinate 17,972,670 of JAWZSL010000017.1, forward strand.
AACCGTTTTTCATCACCAGTTTGTTTGGTTTCAACAGAGGGAGATGGTTTGAAAATGAAGGAATATGAGGGAAGGTGAGGGATGTCTTCCCTCTGCATAAATGCACAGTAAAGTGAAAAAAGAGGTGGTGTCTTATGAAAAGATAAATGTAGACTTGGGGAAAAGCCACTTATTACAGACCATTTCTTTCAAGGGCAACACCACCTTGAATTCATTACACCAATTTCCTACATTGATTTGCTCATTTGATTGAAGTGGCTACATGCCAGACTGAGTGTGGCACTCACAGCTGAATAAATAAATAAAATAAACTATGAAGGGATGGATGGATGGATGGATGGATGGATGGATGGATGGATGGATGGATGGATGGAATGGGTGGGTGGATGGATGATGGATGGGGAACGGGAACCATTGCTGGTGGGAAAAGGTGAAGTGAGAGGAACAAGGAACAGCTCACGTTGCTCAAGTCTGATTGTCTGTAATGAAGCCTGAGAAGCTGATGGTCAGAAGTGACGGGTGAGAGCTGAGACTGTTCTGGAGTCTGTCACACCTGCCGCCTGGTATTAAAATCACTGATTATAAGTATGGAGCCTCTGGATGGATCAAGCGTTTCGTCTCCCTCTCTGAAAAGTGAGGAGCATTTTAGAAATGAAGTATATCCAACACAAAACTTCACGTTCTTGTTCTGCAAGATAGCAATAACACATACGCAACATCTGGTTAGACTTTCAAAATAAAACTTGTTGAGAAACATTTCAGGTGGCCGCTACAGTTCAGTTGGATTAAGTATTTAGGCCAATTAAAAATTAATTAATTGAGGCTTGGGATGATTACTTTAAATAAGTACTGCGATGTAGTTACTACTTACCTGTTGAAAAATGTAGTCAGGAACCTAATGCGAGTATCACTATATTAAAGTAATGTAACCTGATTACTTTCGGATTACCTCGACACCAAATATGTTCAAATTGTTTAGCCTAATATGTTTTATATTTCTTGTTAAGTTTATTAACTGTTGAGAGGGGACTGTAACTGTAGATCAATTATGTGCATTCAAATGTTCTCTGTTAAGTAGCTATTCACAGCTTCACCTTCAAACTTCAAGTAAACTGCCATAAACTTATTCTGGGGATTTGGTTTTTACCCAAACACCATCCTGGTCACCAGCCTCACCATCCACAGTCCCAAAATATCTATTCACTATTTCATATTATTAAATAGAAGTGCTGTAATGCGTGCACACTGTTTGGTAGTATATAGTGCTTTATTTTAAAATGTATTTAATTGTAGTCTCTAAATGTAACTGCAATCTGATTATGTCCTATTTTTGGGAATTGTAAGGGAATACAGTTACTTTTTTGCATTCTGATTACTTGTAATCTGTTTCTCCCCAAGCCTGTTGATGATAATCAAAAGTATAGAAATAACACTAATTGTGGCCCATTTGACATTGATTTTTCTAGCAGAGTAATTTGATAAATGAGGAAATGTAAACTTCAAGCTTAAAATAAGAAAAAGAAAACAAGAAAAAAAAATTACTCATTTTCCCAGATTCAGAAATCAATAAATGCCTGTGGACATGTTTTTTTTTTTATCTGTTTGATGTAGTCTGAAGTTCTGTGAAACAGCTACATTAGGCAACTCTGGATCAATTGTTGAGCATCTGTAGGATCAAATAAGATAATCATGATCCCACAGACATCCAGGAATTGAGTTCAACCATGCAAGTAAACTAAGGGAGGAACTTTTTGCAAGCTTTGTCTGAGGGCAGGCCTACAGACCCTGAATGACTGCTTTCTTAAAACAACCACTGTTTTCTATCTGGCTCACGACCGCCCGTCTCCTGTGTAAAAGTCCTGTATTACCGACCCATCCACCGCAGCCTAACCCACCCCATCCTGCTTTACCCCCTATGTGGATTTCTCGTTCTTTATACTTGATGCACCTTCATAAATGCGTGTGCTTTTTATACCTGTGTGAGGCAAAAACGTGACACTGACGCCTTCAGTGGATCCACAGGTTTATTACACACTTTGTCTTGAGAGTTAGCTGCAAATAATTTATCTCATTATTTCTTTTTGCCTATAGTGAACTCTGTCATATTGATATTTGCAGATATAAATCAGGATACTCTCCACTCTGCCCTCAGTAGTCTCAATAGTCATTATAAGGATGATAAAAGAGACTTATTGCAGCAGTAATCAAATCATCGGCACCACAGAGGTGAATAAAAACCACCATGAAATCAGATTAGGAAAAAACTAATCTATTAAATGAAATAAGGAGAGAGTAAAGTTTGCATACCAAAGACCTTCTTCTCATGTTACTAGATTTTTGGTCAACATTTGCTAACGATAGTAGTGAACCTCCCTAAATTTATTTAAACAAAGACATTTATTGTTGGGTTTTTTTTAACAATACTTGTATTTTTTGTGGTCGTTTCGATTTTTAAACCACCTTCTGCAGTTTGCCTCCCACTGTTATCTTTCTCAGTTTTTTTCTCAATTTAATTTATGCTTCAACTGGAAACATAAATTTGGAGTGTCTTGGTTAGATTGAAATATGTTTGTTATCAAGGTATAAGTGCATATTATTTTCAATAGTGTGATTTGCAAAAAGAGAATGAGATGAGAATTTTAAAATCTTCTTCGCAACTAACAGACCAACAAAAACAGACCTTCAAATTAGCCTTGAAACACTGTCTGCATCTTCATACTACCTGAATTTGCATGACCTTAAGACCTATTACAAGCTAATTAGTGCATTTAGTTAACATGATGAACGTAAAACAGCTGTGATCAAATGGAATAGACTGAAATAGAAATAAATGGAGTTCAATGATGGAAGCAATGTGTCAGCCCGGAGTAAAACAACTCTCGTCTTATGCAACCATGTTCAGTGTGCACGTTTTCAATGCATTGCATCATGCTTACAGTATGAAGGATGTCGAATCAACTGTAAAAGAAGTAGAACTCTAATCAATTACAGTTTTGGAAAAAAAAAATCTCATCTATGGCAAAAAACTACACATTTAAATTTGAAACACTATTATATATTTTTATTCATTTTGATTATGTTGCAAGTGTCACAAATGTAAGGATAAAATTATGAATCAACTTTTTACTCTTTTTCTGATGAGTGTTTGGAGCCCATTCATCATCATTGTGAGGTACAACAGATATTTTCTCACTTTCTTCTCTGTCTCTGTCTCTGATTTTGTCCATCACAGGAAAATGACGAGGAAATCTCACACCAGAAGAGTTCTGACCCCGCTGTGCACAGAGATCAAGGTAGGAAACACACTTCCTGTCCTCCAAGATCTTAAACATAACACAAAGAATGGATCAGAAAAAAAAAAAGTGATGTTTTTGGATGACTAAATAATTACGCATGCATTGACTGTATATATTTAAATTAACATTTATTTATTTCTATACACAGTTTAAGCTGATTAGGATTTGAAAGGGTTTTAAAAGCTCATCTGCAAAATTGTGTGAACAGCTGCTTTTACTGCTGCTAATTAATTTCAGAAGGATGCTGAGTCATATAATTAATTATATTACCAACGTTTCAGGGGAGGGAGAGCGTTACTGACAGCTCTGCAGAATTTGTCTGCTTCTGAAAATAATGTAACTATTGAATTTTAATTGAATTTGCACATTGAGGTCAATGAGATGTATGAGACAGGAAGGTTAAAAGGTAACACTTCATTTGATAGTCGGCTTACAGAGAGTTTACAGAGCATTTGTAAATTTCAACAGTTTATTGGATTAGATTCAACAATTTAACTGTTTCAGTTTGTCAGTAGGTGTTTAACAAATTATCTCCAGAGTACGTGTGACAACACATATTTTCAGAATAAGTTAGCTGAACTTGAAATAGCTGTAAAACTTTCTAATACTCAACTAATGTTCAACAAATGTTCAACAATACACAGACAAATGTTCTACAAATGTTTTATCATATATACCTTATATCTTTTATTGATGTTGAACATTCATAAACTTTTACTTGCATGTTCCTACTCTTGTTAACTAAATGTTAAGATGTTGAGATACACAAATAAATGTTAAGATACATATTTTTCCTTCTACCTGTGGTACCATCTACATTTTTTGGTGTAAGTTGCAGAGTTTTGGAGATATCGGCCGAAAAAGATGTCTGCCTTGACTTCAGCATAATGGGACTAAATGGCACTCAGCTTGTTGTGCTCAAAGTGCCAAAATAAAAAGATTTTAAGAAATCATGACCTGGTTACTCAAGATAATCGACACACTTTGTTGTGAGCAGTTTCAGGCAGTTTCTTTCTAATAGAAATAAGGTAGTTCCTACATGAAACTGCTCACAACAAAGTGTGTCGATTATCTTGAGAAACCGGTTCATGGATTTCAAGAGAGAAACACAACTGTTGAAGTTAACAATTTTATTATTATTTATTTATTTATTTTGAGCTTTGAGTGCCATTCAGTTCCATTATACTCGAGAAGGCAGACATCTCTACGGCCAATTTCTCCAAAACAACAACTCACACCAAAACAATCTAGATGGATAAACAGCCATATGTATTTTTGATTTTGGGCGAACTATCCCTTTGATATTCTCACAAGTTGTAACAGTGTAACGAGAATCAAACCCTATATTACTTTTATTCAATATTATTTACTTGCTAACTATGAGTGAACAGTTGCCTTGTGCATGTAAGAGCATTCATACACTTTACAGTAGATTTTCATTTGGACTACCCAAGTAAAATGAAAACTAGTTGAGAATCTGGAAGTTCAGCTACAATGAAATGCTAAAAATTTATATGTTGCAATCAGGCTTTTTGTCTGAAAACATGAAATCATTTTTTGCATTTCACTTTAGAGCTTCTACAATGGAACTTTCACATTTTGTTGATTTTGGAAGCCCCTGTGAACAAAAGCAATATAACTTCAAAATTCTTAAATTATTATCTAAATAAAAATCTCCTGCTTCTTTTTAAAATGGCTAATGTGCTACTCACTATAACTTTGCCTGAGAAAATGTAAACACAGCCTGTTTAATCTGATTTCAAGGAAAATCCGACCCTGTGGCAGCCATTAAGAATGAAACTATACAGAAATAGCCTCTTCTCACAGATGGTCTTGTTAACTTATGTAGGTCATATAAAGACATCAGTATTAAATTAAGACTGTTTCATAAATCCTTGTAGTAGCTTTAAAGCCACAATTTTGTTTAGACTTTGGAGTGCAAAGATTTCTCACTCTGATATTCATGTTCAATCAAAGTTTGGTACTTTACAATGTCAGAGAAGTGGCTTTTTTGTTGCTGATAAACACTGAGGAGAAGATTTCATTTTATAATGCAATGATTTCAAAGCTCAGATTGAGAGCCTAAGCTCTGGATGTATGAAAATTGGATGAATAATTTGTTCCACAAGCTCAATTTGTGTATTTAAATATGGTTGAAACAATAACAGAATTTCCTCTAACGTGGTTTTTCTCTGTGGTGATGATATACAGCACTTCAGGGTTAAAAAATCAAAGCATTTCTTAATTTCTCTTATGGTTTTGAGAAAGAGATGCACTTTGATCACCAGTAAACTTTAAGATCAAAAAGTAGCCTAATGTCTTGTAACGGAGCAATTTTCTCAAGTATTTTGTTATATTTCTTTGGCTAATGGCAGCTCATCTTGCGGGGTCACGCTTTGCTCTTTTCTTTCTTTCTTTTTTTTTTTTCCTGTAACTTGTTGGAGTCGGAGCTTGACACTCGACACAACCCCCAGAAAAAATATTCCACTAATCAGACAGCCAATTAAAAAAGCCTCTACAAAAGAAGATAGCTGTTTTACAAAATGACCTGGAATTAATGGGTATATTTTGAACAGGGGAGCAAGTTTCTGTGTTTTTTTTAAATATATATACTGTATTTCATGTTGGGCCAGTGTCACCAACACACCAGCTGAAACTGAACAAGATGTCCTCTTGTGGGTTTTTTTTTAGACTCATTATTCTGCTTAATTTTTGTTATTGCTTATAAAATCCCTGCCATGCTGTGTGTGAGACTATATGGTCATTCTTTTAGCTGCATATAAAAATTGTGTGTGTGTGTGTGTGTGTGTATTTGTAAGAGACAGAAAACATGAATATTTTTGCAGGTGATTGGTTGTGTGTCTGTTGCTGGTGTGTGTGTGTGTGTGTGTGTGTGTGGGTTAATGTGTGTTTTCATGGATGTAATGGCGTGAAATTGCACATGTACGCGGTGATACACGGGAGGATTATAATGAAGCGCTGATGATGCAACGTCTAAGTTTTCGGGTTAGTAACCATGGCAACCACACGACCCCGTGTAGGTGGATCTTTGATGTTAAAGAAAGGGGGTGGTACTGGGAGACAAGAGGGAGGCAGATGTCAGCGAGCGCACACAGAGACTAGTCCAAACTTTAAAAAAAAAAAAAAACATTGTGTCAGATTTCCTAAAAGCTCCTCAGGTGAAATCTACAACTCTTATTTCCCCTGCTGCTTTTCAGACTTTGTGGTTTCTCACTCTCTAAAACAGGGTTTCTCATCCTTTCTGCCCTGCGTCTTTATTTTTCTCACGAAGACGATAAATAAATTTGCAAGTAATATGCTGTAAATTTTAGTTGACATTTGGTTTTCTGTGCTGAAAGTCCCATGAGATCTTTTTGTCTTTTTCTTGCTTTCCTATTCTACTTTTTTTTTTTTTTAATCAACATATCAGTCTTATCTTCAGTGTCCTTGTGGGTGTTGATATCCTGTGTGTAATCTCACTGTCAAACAAATTTTGTACAAACTTTGGAAAAGCTTAAGCAGTTGTACGAGTGTGTGTGTGTGTGTAACCATAAGCGGGCTGAACTGAAGCAGATTTTAGACCTTTTAGTGTTGAAATAACAATTCTCACAATTCTCACAGCCAACTACAATTTAATACCTATAAAAAACACACACATTTCCATATCACACGCAACACATAGCCTATCATGCTTTGTAGTCTGAATAAAAAGCCTACCATGAATTTATTTTCCGTTAATCAACAACAAAATGGCCAGCACGCCTGGACTTAAATCAGTATTTTACACTGACCAATATCTCTCGTTTAACCAAACTCTATTGGTGAAATCAGGAATTTTACCTCGCAGAATGCAGGATTTGCCCGCCAACTGTTGGAGGCTAGAGCTGGGCAACGAATCAAATTTCAATCACGATTTTGGCTTCATACGGTCATTAAAACAAGATAATCAAAATGAAACGATTATTGTGCCGCATGCTGCGGTGGCGTGTTGCGTTTTGTCTTCTGTTGTAAATGTAGTGCATCCCTAGCTTTCGAGCCAGTTTCATTTTCAACTCATGTTGATTGAATTTAAGCTAAGCCTGCACGGAGGGACAGGAAGCTTTTGAGTTACATGTTCACTGCTGTTTGTGTAAAATTACAAACTTATTCCACATATTTGTCAGCTGTTTTAAGCAGAGAGAGGGAGATGAGTGGGCACTTTTTACAGTGTTGTTTTATTTATTTTTACATGTTTTTCACTTTAGTATATATTTTCAGTATATAATTTTTTTCAGCCCTTATGAAGGCAGTGGTAAACCAGCAACTCCTGTGTTCTGCAAGGTAAAATTTTACAAATGGAGTCAGGTTGGTTTGGAGACAGCTCTATTCGGTTTATATAACAGCGGTTTCCAGACGGTAATGAATGTCTGACGCAAAGGTAAAGCGGTAAAAATATTCTAAATATACGAATACGAATACGAATACGAATACGAAATACGAATACGAAATACTTTATTGATCCCCAAGGGGAAATTCATTTGTCTGTAGTCTCATCTATTTGTATAAGAATTATAGAGTCTAATGGCAGTTGGTATGAAAGATCTTCTGTATCTCTCTGTCCTACAACGAAGAGAGAGAAGCCTTCCACCACCATTATTTCTTTGGTCCATCAAGGTGTTATGCAGTGGATGATCCATGTTGTTTAGGATGGCCTCCACCGTCCTCATTGTGTCTCTCTTCACAACTTCCTCCAGAGAGTCCATCCTTACTCCGATCACAGAGCCAGCCTTTTTCACAAGCTTATCCAGCCTCCTTGCTTGCTTTTTTCCCAAACTTCCTCCCCAGCAGACTGCAGCATAAAATAAAACACTTGCCACAATAGACTGATAAAACATCTGCAGCATCTTACTGCAGATGTTTAGAGATCTGAGCTTCCTTAGGAAAAAGAGGCGGCTCTGCCCCTTTTTGTAGAGTGCATCTGTGTTAAGGGACCAGTCCAGCTTGTTATCCAGGTGTACACCAAGATATTTATAGTTTGTTACCACCTCGATGTCCACTCCACAAGTGTTCACAGGCTGAAGAGGGGGCTTGGATCTACGGAAATCAATGACCATTTCCTTTGTCTTTGATGTGTTTAGTATGAGGCAGTTTTTATGACTCCAGTCACTGAAGGATTTTATCAAATCCCTATATTCAGATTCCTGTCCATTCCTTATACAAGCTACAATAGCAGTGTCATCTGAGTATTTCTGGATGTGGCAGGACTCAGAGTTATATTTAAAGTCTGCTGTATACAATGTGAACAGGAATGGAGCCAGGACAGTCCCCTGTGGAGCCCCTGTGCTGCTCATTAATGTCCCAGAAAAACAGTTCCCTAACCTGACAAACTGTGGCCTTTCTGTCAGGTAATCCGTGATCCAGTATAAAATATAGAATATAATATATATATATATAATATCAAATATAGCGTACACTTGATTTTTTTAAGTGGGACTTTTTTAAGGTGGCTAAAATTACGTGTTGCTGCTGACCCTTACCACAACATTGCTTAGATATGATGGTACTCCTGCTGCTTCTAGAAACTGGTGGCATGTGGACTGCCATCTGACTATGGATACTTACCTTATACAGCCCTATTTAAAAAAAAAATCTGAACTATCCATTTAAAGTTCACCCAATGTGGCCAAAATCGATTAACGCAGCTCAGTTTTTTTGATCAGGGATTAGAGTATTTTAGCTGAAGTATGTCTATAATTTGAAATCTGTTGACTTTGGCGGCTCCTAGTGGTCACATCAAAAAAGACACCATGTCAGGCAGCTGTTACTGAGCTCATGTAGGGAGGAGACAGAGCACCAGAAGTTGACTTGTAGGTTGGTCCAACTACCATTTACTGTCAGGTAAGAGACAACGATAAAGTAGTGAACCTACTTAGCCTACATACATTGTAGGTTGTTAAGCAATGTTTTCACCAGAGTTAATTATAATTTTGTCATTTAGCTGCAAAGTTTTGCTGTAGGCAGTCGTTAGCATTGCTCTTTCAAATGAAGAAATGCATTTGTGTTTTACAGCGCCAAATGAGTACTGTATGATGTGTATAGGACATGTGTCCGACAGATAACAATTTAAAACTTCCACTGGGCTGCGAATGGCATTTATTTGCTGAATATTAAAGGGATAGTTTAGAATTTTTTGAAGAGGGGTTGTATGAGGGAGGTCTGCTTATCTATATTCAGTGTATTACCCACAGTAGATGGCGGTCGGCATACCCCCAGTTTGTAAAAGCGGCAGGAGTACTGATGTGGGAAGTTAAGTGAAACAGGCCAAGGCCTAAAAAAATAAATATCAGTCTGTTGTAAAAATAAAAAAATATTCTAAATATAGTCTACACCTGAACTGATAGTGAATTTTTTAGGTGGACTTCTTTTTAAAGTGGGTAAAATATGTTTTGCTGCTCACCCTGTCCACAGCAATTCATTGCTTACCTTCCTACACCAGTTCTCCTGCTGCTTCTCCAAACTTGCGGCCCGTTGACGGCCATCTACTGTAGGTAAAACACTGACTATGGGCAAGTACTTAATACAACCCCACTTCAAACAAACCCAACTATTCCTTTAAACTATAACGTAAGACTTCGTATTTTGGCATTTCCATTAATTGGCAAAAGATTCATTCTTGTATCAGTGATTCAATACAGTCGTGAGGACTAACTTTCAAGTCCCCGTGGTGTCGCTCTATGTTTGATCACAAGTTTTGATTATGTGTTTTTTTACTCCCTTGCCTCTCCATCGCCCCCCTTCTTATCCTTCAGGGAATATCTGTCTTGCTTTTTCACTTTCCCTGTCTTCCCTGTCTCTCTCATGCTCAGTAATACAATCTCTCTCTGTCTCTCTCTTTCACACACACACACACACACACACACAACACACACACACAAGTACACACAGGAGCTACTCCCAGGTGGTGAGTGGTTGCTGGGAGCGAGACAACAATGTCCCTGGTGATCAGACACTGTCAACTCTCCTTACTTTGTCTCCATGTCTCTATCTCACTTGCTTTCTCTCTCTCTCTGTCTCTCACTCTGCCTCTCTCATCTTATTTTATTGGCTCAGAAATTTTTTTCTCATCTTTTTTGGCCAAAATTGAGTCAGAAGCAGTTTAGATTGTCATAGAATATCAAGCATTTTTTTCCCCCTCACAACTGCACCTGAAGAAATTACTCACCTTTTGTGACCTCCACAGCATGGCATGCATTTTAGCACAGCTGAAGACTTTGAGTGAGAAGAAGTGTGAGAGCGAAAGGAGGAGATGACCTGTAATGCTGCAGGAGATTGAAAAGGTAGAGAAGACCGCAGCAGCCCGTTTTATTTGGTGTTGTCCTTTATGCTTCAGTTGCAACAGAGAAACTGATGCTCAGGTGGCTTTGCTCATGAACTGTGAACCAAGTGCATCAAGAGGAGAAAGAAGAGGAAGAGGAAGAGGAAGGGGAGACATGCACCCTGCACAGAAAAGAGCGAGAGACAGTGAGGCTGTGAACGAAAGCTCGGGGAGCACGAGGAGGAGGAGATGGAGGTTTAGTAGCTGTGGGTATTCAAAGCACAGTGTTCACAGTGAGAGAGTGACTTACTGAACAGGGTGTCTGTCTCTGTGCCTCTCAGTCAGCTTAAAGCAGCTCAACAGGAACCCTGCACTCCAGAAACTCTTGCCTGTCTCTTCATTTTTCTTGTCTGGTAACCTTTTCTTTTCTCCTCTCTCCACCTGTCTCGCCGTCATTTGCTCTTTTTTCCTGTTCTCTCTCCGTGAACTCCTTGTTATTATTTTGTCTCTGTCTTGAAGCCCCTTTCACCCGGATCTGAATATCGTACCCCTCCTCCTCTCCCCATCCCTCCCTCCCTTCCTCCCTCCCTCTCTCTTTCTGCCTTGTTTCCCTGTTTCTCTCTCCCTCTCTGTCTCTCTCTCTCTCTCTCTCTCTGTGAGGAGAGAAAACAGCATCAACGGCCGAGCCACAGTAACAGCACATGCAACAGGGTGCAGACAGCACCTTCTGCTTCGCCACCTCTCCTCTCTGACTCTCATCCCTCCAAGAGGAAGGATACAGGGGAAGAAAGAAGAAGAGCACTGGGGTGCAGCTGAGCAGGTGAAGATCTGTCGTCACTCTCCATTTGATCAAGAGTTCAGAAGAAAAAGTAAAAGAAACAGGGAGAAAGGAGTCTGAAATTTCACTTGCACAATTGTTCAAAGTGAAAAAGAAGATTTAAAGAAAGAGAAGAGAGATAGTCTGTGGGATCAGGGTAGTTGAGTAGGCAGAAGAGTTGAGAATGAAGTGAAGATGCCACCTGTAGCATTAGTCTGATTAAAGAACAGCCTCCTCGACTCAGCGTGGCGGCCCTGCTTCCCACATCTCTTTGACCAACATTTCAACACTCATGGCTTCCAAGAAGAAGTGGGCTGAGCGCAGGGAGCTGCGCAGGGACCGGCCGTTCTCCACCCGGGATGATTCATCTGTTGCGTCCGGGACATCTGGGCCGGGGCGTCCCACCACCAGGGGGCGTTTCTCTGAGTCGTGGAAGAGGCTCAGCTCCAGAGGGGGGTCCACCAAGAGGGGGGTGCTCAACTCTCAGCAGCCACCGGTAAGATGTTTCGAGGATACACAGGCCCTCTCTACGTGTTCCCCCAAAGATTAATCAATGACCTGGGTGCTGGGGGGGAAATGGGACAGGAAAGGCTGCTGTCAAGATAGCACCTTGCATGGGAGGGAGTTAAGTAGCAGTGGGGGATTAGGAGGTAAATGGGGTAGAGGAATTTGGAAGACTAGCTTGTTGGCTAATTTACTAGTTTAGTAGTAAGTAGATTATTCACTCTGTGGTGACTTGCCAACACTTTAGCATCTTGTGTGATAAAAGGCACCTGGCATTACCCAAAGTAAGATGTTTTTGTTTTGTTTTTTTGCTACTGTGCAGCTGCTTTTAGCTTTATACAATCTTCCATCACCTGTTACCTTGGAAATGAGGCGCTAAAGTCAGAATATTATGCTTCTATTTGTTTTTTTATAGTCAACATTGTAAACTGTGCTACTTAAACATATTAGATTACCATTTGTACATGTTCTCATTTGCTAACTTTTGAGATAATACTAGGTAATCAATGCTGGTCACCTATGGAGCACCAGATATTATCTACCAAAGACTATTGGTGATGGTGTCTGTGCTGCCTGTACATAATGAGTAAATTGACCAGTCTGTCTAAAGCCCCCACCACTCAGTCGATTTGCTGGAAAAATAAGGTGCAATTGTAGCATGCAATAGTGATTCAACCTATGAAATAACCCTCATGGTGTATGAACCAAAGATGAGGAAGCCCTGAGGAGAAATGTAAGCCCTTTGCATGTTATTTTTTGAAAGACATCTGTGGGTTTTATGGCTTTATAATCCAATGCTTAGTTAACAGTGTTTGAGTGGCTTAAATATTACTATCTTTATAGACGCTTGGAGATCAGCTCAAAATCTGCCGTCACAGACTTTATGCACATGCACTTGTCTAAATTAAGATGGGCATGTTTGTTTGTTTGTTCCAGCTGGTTTCACTGGCTTCAGTTGACAAGTAGCAGCGATGTGTTGGGAAATGTGTTGTAACATTAATGCGATGGTGGCTAAGCAAACTTGCAGCCAATATCTAAGACGTAGGCTATAAAATTCTTGAGCATCATTATAGTCAAATAAACATTACCTGCTCTTAAGGGCTAATTAAGGAACAGTAATTAAATGAGCAGAACAGAGCTGACAGCTGGGAGGTATTCAAAGACTTTGGCTAATTTCTGCAGTGAAGCTTTTGTGCATGGCGCAAAGTCAAATTTGTTGTAGCACTCTAGGGTAGAAGTAGTTTGAGTAAAACTAAAAACTTAGGATACACCTGATGATGCAGTGCAACTGTTTTGGGAGTTAGTGAGAGAACTGTGAAAGAGGAACCACTGACTGTTTGGGAAACTGGTTGCACACATACATTCAGCCAACACCCATGTTTCCATCAATGTATTTTTATGTGCATTTTGAAGTAGCACATAAGGCAAGGTTGATGGAAATGGCAAAATAAAAAAAAAAAGTTTTATGCTCACTTTTTCGATTAAGTTCTGACAATGCAAACATTTAACTCACATGATTGAGCAGCCACTCTGACAGTGTCGTCACGGCTCCCGTGGATCTATACAATCGTCCATGATCGTGCTACACAGATCTGATGCAACCTTTCTCTCATTAATACAAGAAAGAAACAGAAACGTCTTATTTCGACTGTATTTTCTACAATGTCTGTCACCATTTGAGGTTTGAATGGCGCTCTTTTAATCACGCCATCTTGTTGCACCCTCTCCTCCTACGAAGTTTTATTGGTTTTCCAGCTGGTGAATTGGTGCCACCTACTGTTTATCTCACTGAACCAACTCTTACCAATTACATAGTGGTGGATGTAAATCAGCATTCATTTGCATTTTCTTTTGCGATACATTTTGGATGAAAAAAGGGCTTCTGCCTTGCTATAGCTGTTACTCTTCTCTTTTGTTATTTCACTCAATTCCCATCTTTTTTCTTGAACCTCGCACTTGCTTCATGGTACTGGGGTGCTTGTAGTGTTTCAAAAATTCTATCTTTTGGCAGCATCTGTCAGGCTAGTAGGAAAAATGTCTCCATAGTCATTGTGCTGATGATGAAACTTCTCTGTGATGTGGATCTGAAGGATCTGGGGTCCTGTCCACTCTATTTTTGAAATGTAGAACTTCACTGATGTTTATGGATCAAGGTCAGAATAACTAAAGCTGGCTTCTCGCTGGTGCCCATGGACTATCACACTTCGCCAATCTGTGGGGTGATATTTGGCAGCGATAACTGAGCTGGGAGATGTGTGGGAGACAGAGATATGCACGGTTGGAGATACTAGATCCATTTCTGGTTTTTCAGTTGTGTCCCAGTAACCAAGGCTATTTTGAATTGCACACATATCCTGATATAAAAATCTCAGAGGAAATGTTTTTACTGTGAAGTAGTGGGCTGTCAGCCAGTTTTCTCACAGTTGTGATTAAGACTATGTAAATACAGGGATGTGGATTTTTAAAAACACAATAAGTATATTTTATACCAGTAGAACAAATGTGTGTGCTCCTGTCATTGTCTCCAGCTGCGTTCAAGTTTGTGTGTCTCTGTGCAAAAAGAGAAGCAAAGCTTGGTCCTTTGGGGTTTGTGTTGCTTGGATATGATACTACCACAACATCAGTGCAACTCTCAAATCTGTAGACACTTTGAATCATTAGTCATTTCTAATAGACAATGTGTTTGTGTGTGTGTTTGTTACTTGGTGATCCTGTGTGTGACTGTGTGAATGAGTGAGACAGAGAGTGAAGGGTAGAAAATGGAAGAGAAAGTGAGCGAGAGACGAGAGAATTACTCACAGGCACTTGAGAATCCAATGCTCAGTGATAGTGCAGCTGAATGAGTGAAATACGAGGAGAATTAGAGGCCAAGACAGATAGGGAGAGTTAGGGAGGAAAGCTTTAAGATAATTCAGCACTGTGGATTTAAGTTGGACTTCACAGTTAAATCCTACCTGGAGATGTGAATTCCTCTAAGAAAAATCACAAACTACCTGCTACAAGGCAAAAAACAATAAAACAATACATAGAAATCTGGATCTTGTGATGGAGGAATAAGTTTTCAAATGTATATTTTTGATTTATTTTTGTAAATGATTTAAAGTTGTTGGGTTTTGACTGGCTGTGGCTCAGTAGAACCTCTTAGGAATTAGTAATCACTGTAAGTGGCTCTGCACATCCACACAGGTGTTTTCAGTTTTGGTTGATTACACCTTTGTTCAGATCCATTTTGGCTGGAGCCATTAATTCCATGCTACAGGTGCAGCAGAGCCCATAGAAGAGCTAGGGTTAAGTCTAAGTTAAGCCTATACACCTGAACGCACCATGGGTATGAATGCTTACATTATTAGCTACATAATTTCTCAGTAAGTCATTCCAGTGAGCCAGTATGCACAATACTAGAACCCGAATCTGGGACAGCTCAACAAAGTGCAGTTGCTAATTAATTATAATGATTACACCTGTGCTTTTCCTGTTATGACATGTTGAAATGTCTGCAGTGAAAAAAAGTCTCGACAAATGCTTTTTCACTGAAACACTGCAGACTGGTGTATGCTTCAATTCTAGGTATGGCTGGCCCTAATGCTTCACAGCTTCTACCATTGCCATGGTAATCAACGTCCAAATTAGTATCCGAATCCATTGTTTATTTTATTTTTTTTAAGAGAGGAAGGAGACATTGTGTCAGCTGCAGCAAAAAAGAGGCAAAAATATGCTCCTCTATGGTGGTTAATTAGTCTTACAACTCATACACATAAAAACAGGCAAATGCACCAGGGGTGACACAACTTCAAAATTACATCGAAAATCGAAAATGATCTTTCAATGTCAGTAATGAAATTAAAGGCAGGACTGGCGATTCTCCTTGTATTTTGTTTCTTTCTCCATCCTGCCTACTTGCGGGGTCTGGCACATGTCTAAAGACAAAAACAGCACTTCAAAAATGACACAGCATCGTTTACTGGCCATTATATAACACATGACTGGACTATTTTATAGACTCTTTTTAAGAAGAATTTAAAAAATGTAAATGACAGGGGTCAGGGCATGCAAGACTCATATTTTACAATGGCATAGCCATCAGTGCCGAAAGAAAAATGTTGAAATAAAAAAATCTGATGGACCTTAAAATTGAAAGTCAAAATGGAGAATCGTGACACCCCTAGCATGCACGTGACACAAGCTCACAGAACAATATCTGCAATCGGAAAAGCATGAGGACGCATTTTTGCTCTGCGCAAATGTGCTCCCAAAAGCTTAACCCTTCCTACATGCTACAACTGCTTACTCGCTCATCAAGTTGACTTTTGATGTTGGAGATGTGGATGGAAGAGACAGGGGCTTATGTCTCCTCTGCTGTCTTCGTCTAATTGGACCAGACTGCAAGTTTGAGGAAAGTATGATAACTTGTGTTTGTGTAACCTGAAGTTCTTATAAACTTTGAACTTTTGTCTGGCTGGTACATTACATACACTCACTAACAAAGCTGCTCACTAACGAGAGCAGCTAGGTTCTTGATTTGGCTGGAGTGGTTAGGAACCTCAGGCTGAGGCACGTCCTGATGCGTGGATGGAGAGTAGAAGAGCAGGGCTTTGGGGGGAGGGTTGTGAGAACTGAGAAACAGGAGGGAAAGGTTAGAGACGCTTGTAAAGGTATGCACAGGTGATTGGATTAGAGAGGCACAGGTGGTTGGGTTTGTGAGAGAGTGGCATGGTCTTGTTAACTTAATTGGATCCTGATGTTTTTGCTTGTGTTTGACTGGTTGTGAATGGCTCAGAGTAAGAACTGTGTGCAACTGGATGACATAACAAGGGGGTGTGGTTCTGTTTCTCACTCTCACAGACAAACAAAGACTTGATACAGACGTTGTTACATAATTTTTAGCCCAAACTAAGATTTTATACCAATTTAATCAGTGTATATCTGGCTGTTGTGTTTATTTTCCAAGATAAGTTCTTTACACACCCACTGTACCATATTTTACACTTGTCGGACTTTTTCCTCTTTGGATGTCTGTGAGAAGCTGTCAAGATCAAGTGTGTGATAAAGTGTGTGTCTCAGTTTGTGTCATCCTTCTCTCTTTATTGCCATGTGAATGCCCTGCAGTTCATCAAGCCATCTGTGGATCACAGAAGCCTTCTGCTCAGTGTAGCTCGAGAAATCCCCTGCCATTTTTACAGCAAGACAAACATGTTTTTGAGGTTTAAATTGAGTGTGTGATGTCTCTTTCTGTGGGTTTTATGTGCTTGGCCGTGTGTGTATTTTAGCGCGTGAAGCAGCTCGGCATGAAGAAACTCCCTTGAAGAATATGGCAATTTGAGATCAGGTGGTGGTGTCAAAGCCTTGCAGCTCACACCATCACCCTGATGCTTCTGGCTGTAATGAGCCCCATCTCATGTCACAGTGGGACCACAATAGTCTTGAAAACAGACATTTTGTCCATTGTGATCACCCCGTGGCTTCAGAGCATGACTTCAAAAGCTCCCATAGCCCATTTGTTCCCTTTCCTCAGTGGTCTTTACTCAGTCTGATTAGGCTCATTGTTGCTTACTGTGTTTCTTTAGATTTCTCTCATATTAGGAAAAAGAAAAGAAAAAAAACAACTAGATATTGTTTGTAAAGGAAAATGTGTTTTTTGAAATTCAATTGTGTGGTCTTTTTGTGCATTTTAAATGAATTTAATCCTAACTGTAACTCCACCTTTGTTTTTAGCTAACTTTTTTTTTTTTTTGTTGCATCCATCTAACCACTTAAATGTATCCACTTAACATTAACAATCGTCTCACATCAGTTACGTCCCGCATCATGTGTGTTACATGTAGGGCTGAACAATTAATTGAAATCTTATTGAAACTACAATATGGCCAAGTGTGTCACAACGTACCATTATAAATGAAGCACTGTGGTGCTACAGAGATGTCCCAGCCTACAAATCATATTCTCCAAACCAAAGAGAGCATGCTTGTTTGTACGGAGTGCAGAAGAAAATCACATTATTATTTTATAGACTTTCTTTTTCAATGAAAATGAAATGCAAAAAAAATCACCATTTGAAATTAAAATGCGATCCGTTTGAGGTCTCTGCCGGTCATAGGACGTTTGCTTGTTTGGCCTTAGTGCTTACTCTTGGTGAGAACTGTTGGGTTTCTAAAAAGTACATGAAAAGTACTAAAAAGTACTGCTGTATGTGAAAAGTGCCCTGAGATAACTTGACTTGAAAATCGTGACTCATATCGCGATTGCAATATCTGTCAAAATAATAGTGATATGATTTTTATTTTGCAAATCATTCAACCCTGGTTATATGTTTGTTTAAGCTGCTATAACCTCTATCTTTATAATAATATATCAAATGAGAATATGAAAACTACATAACAATGTGAAAGGGTTTGCTCATGGTGATGAACCTATAGAGAAAAATCATCCAAATCTACAGCTCTCCTTGGTTTTTACAGAGCTTTTTGATTAGTTTCAGTTCATTGTTTGTCCCATCCCCAAATTTACTGTTTTGATTCACGTTCACAGCTCTCACAGTGTCATTTTCATTAGTAGCAGGCAGTTGTTTTCAGTGAAAAATTCATAAAAACTGGCAATCAGACACTGAACATAGTTGAGAATTTAGCTGCTTGTGTGCGAGATATTTCCCTCTGGAGTTGGCAGAAACCAAAAAACAGAACTAATAGAGGAGTTAATACTGGACATGCTAACAAGTTTACCATATCAGCTTAAGGTGATGATATGTCAATGTTGTGTCCAAGTGTCCAAAAAAATCACTTGTTGCAGGTTTAATGATCCTATCATAGTTTTGGACACTTTCTTATTGCTCCAGTGTCATTATACATTCCCTTTAAGTATCTCACCATATCATTATATAATGTAATTAGAGTACAAATATAACAAGCTCTAAACCTGACCTCTGATCTCATTTCATGCACAATACTCTCTGCATACCTGCTTAATAAGGGCATTAAGTATTACATTTCACTGTTTCATTGCCAGAAAAAGGTTTGGTTTTGTTAGAGAAAATTCAATTTGTTCTTTTTGGACCTGCTGTACCCAGGGGAAACAAAACTGAAAATGTGTGAATGCTCGTATTGGTTTGTCATTGCAATGAACCCAAGTGTGATATTACTTCATGAGGCAGAGTTCGGAGAGTGGCAAGGAGTTTAGTCGGTTCCTATGGAAACGATGCACGGCTCAGCAATTTGTGTTGTTTTTAAAACGGATGCTTAGAGCAAAGATCAGTGGCTCGCGCATTTAAAAGTGTTTTCTGTGGAAATCTGGCATTTTCTGTTTGACTGCACAATCAGCCAAAGACAACTTTTCAACACAGTTTAGTTCTGAGAAACAATAATAATAGGTCCATAGTCTTGCTGGGTGCCTGGAAACTGTCTCTCCTACATTTAAGCCATTTGGTCATGGCAGACATGACATATTTTCAAAATCTGAAGAGAGTTTATCAGTATGCTCACTCAAACAAGAAAATTAACTTAAAATAAATACAGAAATATAAACAAATATACTGCTATTATACAACTATAGAGTCTCAGATGCAGCCAATCATCAATATCTTAAAATTTTGACAGACAGGTCCTCAGATTATGCGTTCATTGGTGCAGAGTGAGAGTAGTTGTTGGATCAAAAATTCCAGAGGTTTTCCCAAACTCGTAGCGCTTCCTGTCTGTCAAGAAGTTGGGTGATTCATTGACAGGTGAAATCAAACATTTTCCTGCATTCCTTGGGCAGTTGAGGTGCTGCAGCACGTAGAGTTGTTCATGCTGACTACATTGTACACTGATCCGTTTCTATGCAGGCCTTTTGGGGGCTCAGCATGTTTTTTTCTTGGAGTGAATTCTGGAGTGTGGAGGACAGGAGAGTGAAATTTTCATCTGAGCATAAAAAACAGCTGGATAGGAGCGTGTAGCCAGGCATCGTTAGACCGATTTGCAATTGAAAATTAGTTCATCAAGAGCGTTATCAACAGGCATAGATCAAAATGCTTCTGGATGCAAATAGATAGATCGACCACCCACCAGAGCCACAAAATATGTGATGTAATGTTGATTAGCTGTGATTGTGTACCATGAATATGTTTGTGAACATACTCTACATATATACTTGCATAATTTGGTGTCAAAATAACTAAAAGTTAAGTAAAATAGGAACAAAAAGTTTTACAAAAAGTTTTAGAACTGCTCAAATAGATCGCCTCAAGTGGCAGCCATGAAAGAGGCTGCAATAGCTGCACGTAATCCTGTCCACTAATGTCCACTAAAAGTGCTTGTTTTTGCCACATGAAAATGATCCCTACAGAGAAAGAACAGCAGTTACATCACCTTCCTCAAAGCCAGCAGACTCCACTGACAAAAACAGACCTTCATTATAAGAAGATCATTATAAAACACACTATTCAAGCTCTACAGAAACAAAATAAAACTCAAGTTACCCCTACTTAGATGTGAAAATATTCTGGCTCTACATGCTGTTTTCCCCCGCTGTCCCTCTGATGCTCAGCCTCCCTCTTGTAGCCATGTTTGAAGTTTTGTGTCAAACCCATCTCATGTTAGACAAACAGCTGTGTCTGGCCCAACCAGATCCAGGTCGGCTGAAAGTCTGCAGAGGGACCAGAGCAACTCAAACATGAGCTTGTAGATTTGTCTGGTTCCCAGGCTAGGAAACCCACAAAATCTGAAAAAAAAAATACCCCACAAAGAACATGCATCTCTGTCTCCTCTCCACGCTCAGTATTCACTGTAGATACTGCTTGCATTGTACATCAAGTTATTCCCCGTGTTATTTTATGAATAATGTCCAGTATGTGAGTGAGAGACTGAAAGGAAAAAAAGAAAGCTGTGAATGCTTTCCTTAACAGTATCTTTTTCTCTTCACTGCCGAACCAAATGTAAATAGCAGTAAAGCTTCGGCTGCGTCTGTGCTCTCATGCAGTTTCATGCAAAATATGGTCTGACTCTCACCTGCTCAGATTGTAACTGAAGAGCAGGTAGCCTACTGTACCAATCACGCTGAGTTCTCCCGGTCGTGTGTTTGGCAACACGCAGAATGTGACAGTGTGGTTCCTTTGCAAAGACAGTATGATATGAGGATGAAAAAGAGGCTCTCAGGGCGTCCTTCGCTGCCTGAATGCAGTTCAGTGACTCTGTATAGGTGAGGTTAGGTCACTCCCTTGTAGCTCTGCTTTTTCTGTGCTGCAGTGAAGTTAAACTCAATGCAAAATAGCTGGATTCATGTTTGTGAATCTTACCCATGGTCTTTTGTCTTTTTATTTTTTGCTCTTTTAGATACATCTGTCTTCATGCAAATATAATCTAACACCAACTGAATGGTTCACTAAATATCAAGTATACAACTGAGGGTCATAAAAATTACATTTTAGAACTTAATTTAATATATTTTTGCTTTTATGCAGAGATGAGCCTTCTAGTGCCCCCTTGTGGTTCCCACTGTGGAAGACTAAGAATGAAGAAGAGCCCATTGAGTGGACAATCATTGTTTTAACATGAACATGAAATCGTGTTAGGTCTCAGCTTCATTAGGTAGGGGGACTAACAATAGCTTAGTTTTCCGACATACGTGGGTGATGTGGCTAGTCACTGCAGAGTAGTGCTAAAACCAAGTGTGAAGAAAGATGGACGGTACAGATGGTCTGGAAATGGCATTTGCTTGAGTCCTACTAACACTATTATTGTTTCAACAAAAGTTTGTGTTATTCCTATTTAGGTTTTCTGGTTTCTTAACAAACATTGTTAGTTGTTGTTTTTTTTTTTGGCTAAACTCACTTTAAAATACCATTGATGATTAACATTCATTCATGGCTGATTCAGGCCGCAAAAATTTTTTTTTTTTTTTTTTTTTTTTTTGATCAAGGAGCGATTTAATTATCTTCAAAAAAAAAAAACTTGCAGTGGTAGTATCAAAAATGTAATTGTGGCAGGAAAGAATACACACTGCTATCTTTAGCATGTCTTTTGGTTTTCTCAAGACACATGTACGTAATTTGACAGTATGCAGCAAGGTGACAGCTCAGACAACTGCAGACTACAGAATCTGAAAAAAACTCTACTTTTCAAAATGTAAGAAATATGAGGTGCAGTGTGAGATAAGTCAACTGCATCAGAGTTTTATTCAGACTGAAAAATAACACCGTGTTTAAGGGCTTATCATGATTTGTGAAAAGTATGATTGGTGAAGTCCAGTTTGAGCATCTATTAAGTTTAAAGGCTTTATCAGAGCTGATTATTGAATGAATGAAGGTGACTGAATTTTTTTTTTCAAGCAGTGCTAATGTCGATCTGAACATGACGTTACAGTTTTTATTTATGGTACATTATTCTCCATCCTGCATTCCTGACTTTGTTATTTATGCTGTGTTCACACAGAAAGCGGAGCGAAGTTTCGCTTTGCGTTACCGCCGGATCATTTGTGATAATTCGCCCCACGCGCACAATAAATTAGCCGTAAGCTAGCAAGCAACAGCAGGAAAGGAGGGTGTGTGTGTGTTTATGTTCAGTTCAGCCTCTGACTGAACTCAGGCTCTCCAGTTTCCAGTTCTTTCCCAGTCTCTCTTCTTTTTCCCCTCTTCTCTGTATGTTCATGAAGTAAAATACATTTCCCCTCCAGTCAACACTCAACTCAGAGACTAATTTCATCACATTATACACCCGACAGTGGAGGTTGGCATCACCGCATCTTGTTGCTGCAGACAGGTTAAGGGTAAGATAAATCCCCTTCTTAATCCCAAAAGTTTAAAAAGTAAACTCTGAGCTCTCAACCTGCTGATCAGAGCGGAAATCAATGTGACGCGGGGAGTTTATTCCTCCAGAAGCTCTGACTCTGCCCCTGGATCTCCAGAACTCCAGAGCTCTCCGACGCTCAGCAGCTGTCTGCTCCACCTGGTCGTCCCCTCACTACACCCTGCAAAGCCTTGTGATACTTGCAAAATTAGTACTCTGGTGATATTTTCAACTGATGTAAAATTTCACATATTGGCCTTGTGTGATTCACTGTGCTTGCTGTGAGTAGACACAAATATGTGCTTCTTTTTGCATCTTTGCACTGACATTTTATGGAATTGCACTGTAAGAAAAATCTGCTTTGCTTTCTATGTGACCACGCCATTAGAAAGAGAAGAATTTCTCATTATTACACAAACAACGTTTAATTATGTCGCTGCAAAGTTTCATAAAATACATTTCGATCTAATGTTTTATCCATATAATTAAATATTATTCTTTGCAACTTAATAATTTTGAGCCAGGAAGTAGCTCATGAAAAATGAAGTATGTCAAAGTCAGAGGGCTATGTTGTGCAAAATATGCAAGTATTCAGCATTGTATATCTTCTGCTCCTGTATATAGTGTTGGAAAGGACTTTGACCCAACAGATACCCAATATTAAAGTACTTAGATCAAGATCAGGGTCAAAAAATACTTCACTGGATTCAGAACATCCCTAACGTCATCCTCTGCATCAGTCACTTACAACTATACTATGTTTTACATCTTGTTTAGTTGTTTTTCAAATGCACATTCATGCAAGTTGTTTTCAAAGAGACATCCTTAACAGTAGTACAGAGCCAACAGCGTTACAGGATCCACAGCCTATTTGTAAAGCATTAGTCTACCGTAATACACCTCATACTAATTAAAGAGAAATTAAGTAGCAACAGGAAGGGAAGCGGAAAGATGAGAGAGCCATCTGGAGAAAGGGTAGTGGGTGGCAGACGGGCTGAGACAGATGTGTGGAAATGTGAACACATCAATCCCCACACCACCACCCTGTAACCATAGCACCAAATAAACCAGGGGAGTACCAGCAACAAAGCCAAAATGAAAAAAGAAAAAAGGAATTTTTCTTCCACGCCATGCCTGAGACTTTCTTTTCACTTTTCGGTGAAGCTGAGTCATAACAAACCTGAGGCTGGCATGCGAACACAACTAAGTCCTCAACATTTTAATCTGCTTAACACACGTTTCAGTGGCAGACCGGTAGTAAAAAATAAGCTGGTTATTTGATGGCAGTGATGGTGTGAGTTTGTGTGTGTGTGGAGGGTGTTGATTGACATCCGTAGCAACAGTAGCTTGGAAACTGCCCGAAGTATCATGTAGAGTTTGCTTAAGCAGTGAACACGGTGGGAGGTGTTAGATAGTGGGAGAACGTGCTGGGGAGACAAAGCATCTTTTGAGAGGATAAAAGAACTTATTTGTATGGGATTGTGCTTGTGTGTGTGTCTGAGTCAGAGGAAGAGCGAGTGTGGAGCTTTAAGTGTCAGGGGGTTGAGTAGGCATGGTAATTTTGAGAGTGTTAGGTGTTACAAATGAAAGTGGTACATTTTCTCTCTTTTTCTCTCTATTGCTCTCTCCACATGCAGACAAACCTTTTTATTTTTTTATTTGTTGAAGTCTAACTAAAGAGATCTTTTCCCCAGATAATATTCAGAGAGATGATGTGGATGGTGAACTTTTCGGGCAGGGGAATCGAAAGGGCAAAATGAAATTTGGCCATGAAAAGGAAATAGGAGGGAAAGGAAAGAAGGAGGACAGGGTTTGATAAGGTCGCAAGGCAAACTTTTGTTGCCGTGGCGATGACTCCTCCATTCACCTTGCTGAGGTAAAGACCACAGTTGACCCTGACAGACATTAAATAGCTTGGATGATTTGAAGTGTGGTTGTTTGAGGTACTGATAGTCCACTTAGTCAGACAGTAGTCATACCTACAGTAGATGGCAGTCGGCATGCCCCCAGTTTGGAGAAGCAGAGAGGACCACAAGCATGGAAGCTAAGCAGTGACCTGCTGTGAACTGCTGTGTGAGAGACTGGAAAACGATTGGAAACTCTGGTGAGTGCTTTACCTCGCTGTCAGACAGTCTTTTCTGTTGGAAAACCGTCGCTATATAAGCCAAATATCGCTCTCTCCTCCCCAACCAGACTTCAGGATTGCTGGTCTAGCCTCCCTCCTTGATCTGTTGATTGATTTATAATTAGTAATAATTAATAATTAATTGATTGGGGCAGACCAGCGATGCTTGCGTTCTGCTAGGTGAAATGACCATTTCACCCATGGAGTCTGGTTGGTAAGGAAAAGAGTAATATTTGGCTTATAACAGTGGTTTCCCAACGGAAAATGCTGTCTGACTGCTAAGAAAGCTGAAATTCTCATAATGCTTACTGAGTTTTTTTAGGTGGACCCTGTTTTATGTGGCTAAAACAAGTTTTGCTGCTGACCTTGTCAACAGCAGTTCATTGATTACCTTCCGTGCTGGTGGCTTCTCCAAACTGAGGGCGGGCAGACTGAACTCAGTACTTTTAATGGACTGACCGAATTCCGTTAAATCACATTTAACGTTAAATCGATGCCAAATTTTGATACCTGGGAGTGCATCTGGAGGCGAGAGTAACTAAGAGAGAGAGAGAGGCTGCATCTGAAACTCCATGCCAGCATGATATTTAGCACACTTCAGTGTGTGAGATTTATTAGTATGTACAAGACCTTAGTATGAAACCAATATTTCTGAATTACAGACTATTAATGGGGAAATGTTAGCGTGGTAACAATGACAAGAACAGAACAGGAAGGATTTCACATGTCCTTACTCTGCAGCTTAAACACACCATTGCCCTGGTGACAGACTGACAGGTTGCAGGTTGCAGGGATGGTTTTGAAGGGGAAAGGGAGGAAAAGGGAGAATCAATATTCAAAATAAATTAATGGATGTTGAAACTGACAAGTTTGGATTTATTTTTTACACAGAAATAACATTTTCATTACTACAGAGAGAATCAAGTTCTGTATAAAGGTAGCATTTGGAACTGGTACCGAATTCCATGAAGTGCCTCATACAACTCAACATCAAATAATCTGAACTATCTGTTTAACTGTGTGTGTATGGTGTGATAATGTGTGTGGAAACATGAACTGCCTGATGGAGGGCATATTGCCCTTAAAACATTTCACCACCATCGCTGCGGTTTGACTCCAGTTGACTCTGTGCTACAGCACGCCAAGTTTCTGAACTATTAGTGAATTTGCTTACACCGTCTGTCTGGTTAAATGACTAAAAATAGCAGAGAGTTCTGATTTTGGCAGATGAAATACCACATCCTACACCACCAAGAGCTCGTTTTTCTTGTAATCTTGAAAATGCCATGCAGACAGAAACACATGCTGGGGTGTCAGAAAATATGTGATCAGGCCTCATCAAAATTGTAGATTTAATTGGGCTTTTATTTATCGCCTCTTCTTTTTCTATGCTTAATCTTACCAATCTGCAGATTTATTCATCCCTGTCTATTTTCTCTCCATGTGATTTAAGAGAAGGAGAGGTATTATGACAGCTCTATAATCCTTTCTCTCTGCACGGCTTTTGGATGATTTGTTGAAGTGAACTGTAAGAGAACACTGTGAGGGGCTAATGAATTAAATTGAGAAGCTGTTTTTCATTATGCCACAGTGATTGAAGTGCGCTATTGTGCTTAAGTTAGCTTTGTCTACGCTTTGTGCTCCTAACCCTCCAGGACAGTGCAGTAATTCTGAGTGGCAGGGATGTAGAAGTGAAATCACTTGTTTCTGCTTATTTTCCTGCCAGAGCGAAAAGAAATGTTGAAATCCGCTTTACCTGGAGTGCAGGCTTAAAAACTAGTGTCTCCCGGTTCCTTATCTGCTGTTTGGACTGAAAAACATACTGTACATACTTAGAGAAACATGAGCATATAGAGTACACCAAATCATCGAATCATAAATGATTCCTAAAATACTAAAATAAACAATTAGAGACATTTGTGTTCATTATCACAGGGCAGGATGGAGTAAACACATATTCATAAAAACAGCAATACAGCAATACTGTATATAGCCTCTTACAAAAGAACATGATTTGAGTTGCTCCCCTTATGGATTTGTCAGATTACTGGCATGGGTCCTGATCAAAGCTTTTTTAAAACCTCCTCTAAGCAGCCTTGCTCTGAATTCCTTCTGCTAATTTATCCTCACTCAGACGGAGGAGGAGAGAGGCAGAAGTGGAGGGAGAGACACAGACAGAAGCATTTCAGAGATGCTCAGTCATGCCTCAACCAAAACAGCTTCCATTAGAGACTTCACATTAGATTACAGCTTTTTGGTATGCATAGAGAAATGATAAGTCTTGGTTTTTCATTTCCCTTTCAGAAAAAAATCTATAGCTTTTTGTCACTGATTCTAGTGCTGTGTGTTGATGTCATGAACAAGGTTCCACTGTGAGATATCTACAGACAGCCACATTTACCTTTTTTTTAAACCTGAGCTTTAGACTTTTTTTTTTTTTTTTTTTTTTTTGCTTATACATTAAAGTATTGAGGGTTTCTCCCTGGAATAATTTAGTAGATATGGGAGACTCTGCAGTACCCCTGTTGCAAATACACTGATGCAAACAAAACAAACCTGGAGCTACTGATACGACTCTTATCTGCTGGTCTTTCCTCAAGTTTAATATCGTGTTTATTAGGCATGGCTGTCATTAAGATTTTATCTATGCCAATAAAGATACAGGTCCTGCTCATTGATTCGATACTTATTAATACTCTTATCGACGCTACTTTCCATAATTTGATGTGAAAAATAAAGATACGGCATGAAAAGATGTGAAAAGATGCCACAGCCTTTTTACTGGGGTCACTGGGGTTAAGGGTTGTGTCAAGGGTTGTGTCATTTGTGGTCATGGTTATCTCTGATTGTTGGGACAATCGAATTTTTCGGTTTGATTGATTCTTTTGGTCTATTGATTAGATCCGTGAGGCTGCACTGAGGACATAATGTTAGGTTAGCTACAACAGTCAAGGACACTGTACTGCTGCAGATTTACAGAGTGCTCTACTTGTAAGTGTTTCATGAGGTTGCACCAACCACCTTTTTTTATGTAAATTGCATTTAGCTTCAGTTTTAATTAGACAGAGAGTAAAGTGAGCCCACACGTTTGAACATTTATCCCTCTTTGCCATGACTGCAGAGCAAAGAATGTAATCATTAGGGGGCAGTTAGCAATATTAAAATGCCAATTACTTTAGAGCTTGTCCAGTAGCTTAAATATTGAATATTTCGGTAATGACCAATCAGGAACCCATACCAATTTAGTACTGTCTCTCAATACGCATCCCTACTGTTTGTAAAATTGTAATCATTTCTCCTGACATTACCAGAGGTTCCCTTTATTTCAGGCGAGGTGACCTGCCTTGGTGTAGTATGCTGTGGGAAGCCTTGTTATTTTTAGTATGCCCAAATTATCAATATTTCATGAGTATAAAGCAGTCAGTTGTCATCCGGCGTGTGTCCACTCCTGACCTGTTTCCATTCCTAGAACCAGGAAACCCTCTGATAGGGAGCCCTGTCCTTTCATGTAAATGCAGATATTGTTGGTTATGTAAATGTGGACATCTCTGAATAGAGATCTGTTGATCTGAAACCCTGTTGCACCCTGTCTTTGAACCGTAGCTTTGAAGCCCCTCTGTCTGAAGACATGAGCTCCAGGCTTTGAGGCTAAGCGTATCCTCCTATGTGTTTCCTGGTGTAGCGGTGTGGCAATAATGATTGCCATAAAAGCCATTACCAGGGGCCCCGGGGCCACTGGGCTGTGGGTCTAGCTTTATTACACTGACCCGCAAGACAGTAATTACACTATATCTATGTTGCTACGGCAACATGACATTCTCAACGGCTAATGCAGAATTTATGTCAGGGGAGTTCGGCATTTTGTTTTCATACACAGTATAGCGACAGGCATTCAGTGTGTGTGCGCGTGTGTGTATGTGTGTGCTGCCGTCTCAGCGGGGGATCATTTTAAAGACGGAGGGACAAAATGGAGGAGGTTGACCCATTAGTTGTACCATCCACTGTTTCACCTGACTGGTTCCATCCACACAGCTGAGCACTGAGGCCTGATTTTTAGGACAACCTTGAAACACTCCTAAACACAAGCTACGTCAAACGCAACACTGCCCGGGAGCTTTCAGATACTAGCCTGAACTAGACCGATCCAAACTCTGCCCTCTTCGCCAGAGGGAAATTATCTCATCAAAATCGCAGGAGCCTTATGGCTTGTGCTTGTCTTACATAAGCTAATATTGGCATGGTTAAGATTAGTAAAGTGGGTCTTTTCCAAAGGTAGAAATTGATGAATAAAATTACAATATTACTCAAATCTCTTTTCCACTTTGTTTCACCTGAAGTTTCTGAACTTGATCCTGCATTGAATTAATTAAAAGTCTGGTAAAGCCACACAGTGTGCTGAAGAATGGACTCGAGGTTTAAAGACGGCGGTCTACTCTGCAGTGTAGGAGTGAAATGAGTGACTGTTCATTATGGTGGCTTCTGACACTGAGCCATGTCGGCGTTGCTCTGTTGACTCAGAAGATTAGATCGGCAAGCACTAAAGCTAATCTGGCATTTATAGATTTGTGTGTGTGTGTGTGTGTGTGTGCGGTGTGTGCGTGTGTGTGCGTGTGTGCTGTCTTTCTCTATTGAGCACTGGACTGACAGGGACTTGGGGGCTTCAGGTATTACCAGATGGGCACTGATCTCCTGTCTCAAGAGATAGAAAGAGACAGTGTCATCTAAAGAGCGTGAGACACCACCACACCACCTTTTGTTTGTAATGACTGTGCAGGTGGATCATCCTCCTGTCTGACTTAAACAGTGCAACGCATTTCAGTGACATTTAAAATACGATTTGGTTATTTAAGAATGTGATTAGAAATGGCTCATAAATACACAAAATATTTATTCGGACAGTGTTTAACCTTATTAATCAGGTTAAAAAAAAAAATTAAGATTTTTAAAATACATCCAAAAAAACAGATAATCAAATAAATATTAAAAAACAGTTCATGAATTGAACTAATTAAATGCTGTCTTCTATGTCGTCTTCAGCATTATATGTAAATGCACTGGCTGTTGTCTTCTGCATCACCTCCTGTAAGTGGACGCTTTGTGTCGTGTGAATCTTAACCTGAAGAGCAACTTTTGACACAGTTGACAGACGTATTCTCATAACTCCAGCAGCGGGTTGCCACATTTGACAGGGTTTATTAATGCTTTTCTCTCCTCCTGGCAAGATTTTCATCTTCACTGGCAGCGGTGGCTCCACCACAGCCCTTATAACCTCTGGAGTGCAGCCGGTTTCAATTTTTGGGCTAGTCTAATTTTTCCCTGGGGCACATCATATGCAGACATTGCATTTTTTTTTTTTTCATTTGAAGGAGCCAGCACCTCCTGCTAAGCCCAGCAACCTCAATCACCTGTCGTCTGTAGTTAAATCTGTAGTTCTGTAGATGTGAAAGACTGAATGTTTAAGATTTTTGTCTGAATAAATTGTTAAGACAAAAACTAAATTCAAAGCATGTGACATCTTGGGTCTTTATGAACCCAGTTGAGAAAAAAAAATTAATGTAAATTGTAAATCATATTTCTGAAGTTGTACAGTCCTGCTTTTATCATCATTGAACATATCATTATAGTTGGTGAATGTTTGTGATAGTCTTTTAGTTTTTTATAGCTCATTTTTATTTAGCTGTAAATCACTTGACCATCAATTGCGGTTTTACATCTGATCATTCTGTTTTAGCAAACAATAGTCTCATAAGATCAAGGCAGCTACAGTTTTAAGAGCCAGGCTTCACAGTTGCTCTGCGTGAACTGCAAAAGGTCAATGCTGAATGGGAAACAACTGGCTTTCCCCTGAGTCGAGTGCCAATTGGCTCTGAAGTTCATTAAAAAAACATCACAATAGTACTTGCTTTGTACTGTGAATGATTATTCTTTAACTGGATAAATATTAAGCACAGGGCTTGTCTGACCAACTAAGTTTTGCAACTTTGGGGACCTGTTTTGCAAGTGAAATCCAGGCATAGCGCAGTGAAATATGGAAAGGGGCCTAGCAGGATGAATACATTACTAGTTGGAGGAAAACTTTCTCAGCTGCTGGAGTTGGACAAGTTTCGGTAACGAGTCGACCACTGATATCATTGCCATTTAAAAGCAGCAGACGGTTTCCTAATGGGCCAGAACGAGAATATCAACCTCCACACAGAGCAGCAGGCTCAGGAGTCCCAGAGTCCAAAAAATGTTGTTTCTCAGGAAGGACAAACACTATTTCCTGCCTATAATGCCACTATCGCAAGTAGAGTAAGAAAAGCAATCTGATTGTATAAAACAACAGCTCCCTCATTCTCCCCTTGTGATACAGTATCAATACTACTGTATGACAACACATTGCTGCATGTAGTTAACTGCAAGGGAAAGTGTTTAAAAGCACTAGAGACTGTATTTGAGTAAAAGATATATAATGATGTTGTTTTGATGGGGCCAGTATGCGCGCAGCTGCCACCTGAAGGTGCAAAAATGGTCTTTGCACTTGAGTTCACGACAAGAGGTGGTCACAGTATCTAATGACCCGTAAGTGCTGGCGTTCTCCGTCTTATGTTTGTGCTCCTGAAAGGCTTAATGATAGAATCAAATCTAATTTTGTCTCAAAATATCCACGGGTTTTGATATGATCTGAATTGGTCTGGTAGACAGTTAATGTTGTTTAACGCAAATAAAACACAAACAAATCTTTTTCTCGGCCTCATTTCCTCTGAGAGATTCGGATGGAAAACTTAATGTGAGAGTTTGAATTGCTTCGGCTGCTTTAATGCAGCCGCATTATGCAAAAGAGCAATTCAGTGCTGGCGTCCAACAATGATGTGCATGAAATGAGTATACCGCAATGTTTAATCTTAAATGGTTGTGGCCCCTCATTTCTTTCTGCTTTCCTCTTTTCTCTATAATGTTTTTTTTTTCTTCGTCCCCAGTCCAGCTTCTTCACTTTTCCCTTTATTCTTT
Organism: Lutjanus argentimaculatus; assembly: GCA_034769285.1. Classification (NCBI taxonomy): domain Eukaryota; kingdom Metazoa; phylum Chordata; class Actinopteri; order Lutjaniformes; family Lutjanidae; genus Lutjanus; species Lutjanus argentimaculatus. The sequence continues at coordinate 18,004,447 of JAWZSL010000017.1, forward strand.
TCTCTTTAATTCTGCCCTCTGAGTCAGTATCAGTCTGGTGTGTCTCAGTGGGACTTCGGGGATGTTCTCTTGCCATGGTTCTTAGTCACACTTCTCTGCTTCATCGGACAGGAGATGGAAACACTAAAAACTGTTCCCTAAATGTACTTCTTGAGAAACTTGTAGCTTAACGCCAGACATTTTGGACCTGGAGTAATTTTCTTAGGTTTTATCATTGATTGACTCTGGAGTCTTGACTGTTTATTTGTTAAAGAGCTATTTGCCGTTTGTTTTGCCTGGATATCATTGCAGCCTTGTATTTTAGTTTAATGGAGTGAATTCCCAAAAACCTTAAACCACAAAGGCACAAAGAAAAGCCATCAGCAATCAATTCAATGAATAACTTTCTATGTTATGTTATGATTTTGTTAAAAAAAGTTAGCTCTATAGTGATACAAACACGTACAAACACTGCTCTGATTGCCTCTGTCTCCAGGGTTAATTTTAATCTTTTTGAGATTCTCGCTGTGTTTATGCTTTGGGGTAACTGTTCAAGGAAAAGAGAGTGAATGCAACACAGAGATACTCTGTTCTATATACTGAGGATTTTTTCGTGTTACACATCAGCACTTGGTTGCACCAGCTCTGTTTTAGTTCTCTGCTAAGTTACTTTGTGAAGTCGACACTAGAGGATTCATAAATACTAGTTAGTTTACTAAATTTGGTTGAACAATGATTACTTCAGCCTAACCTAACTAACTAGTTTGGATGTAAAGTCATAACTAAGGCGAGTGGCCAATCAATGATCAAAGAGTTCCATCATCATGGTGACAATCTGCATAGTACATCATAGTAGGCTAGATCAATATTGAAATATTATATCAATAAATTAGGTCTCTATTCTGGTGCATTGGCAATTAATGAAAATGAAAAATGATGCTGTGTGGCAGAAAAGCTGCTGTTTAACCATTAGTGTGTATAATTCTGTGGCATTTTATGGTTTACACCATAGGGCCTTGTGTAACTATTTAGTTGTTATGTTATGTTTTTAGCTGTAATGTTGTAACTTATCTTTGTGGTTGTATCAAATTATTTGAATCTTTTTTGTTGCCATGGTATTCAGCAAAATTAGTATTTGACTATTTATACATATATGTATGTATTTTCCCCGCCGGATGCCTCAGTGTCACTCCTGCAGCCAGCGTTTTGTCAGTCTCTGTCAAGCTCGAGCTGAAATTGCTGCTGCATCTTTCCTGCTCTCCTGCCTGCTCCTCCCTCTGCGTCTTTGACAGAGACAGACACATTTCTCCCCCGATGCCTCCGTTGTCTTTTGGACCCCTGCAAGAGCAGCTTCAGTGTGAGGTCAGCATAGATTGACAAAACACGGCAGCACAAACGCCACCACCGACACTGGGATGCACAGCCCCGCTGTAGCCAGCATGTGTGAGAGAGAGTCAGTTGACCCACCCAGCCAAACCTGTGATATTTTCCTGTGATAAAGGCAAACACTTTTAATTTCACTGTTAAAATGTGGAAACATTTTTTGGGCGTCTGACATCTCACTCAGTCACAGCGGCGAATGTGTGAATGAACGTCATGCTTCAGTTCAGATCTCAGTTGAACACAGTGTGGCTGTTGGTTACTTCTACTAGGATTGGGACAGTCCAACATAACTCTATTCTCATCACTACTTAGTAATACTGTAATTTATGTTAAAATTAGACAAAGTTTGAACTTCCACACAGCTGGTGCAACAGGCTGCAGAGGCCCAGATTGGAAAAAAAAAATGGCACGTAAGTGTTTCCACATACCACAATAATGGTATCAAGGTTGTAAAGTAACTCATTTGGAATGAAGGTGCTATAAAGAAGTATTACACTCCATATTTGAAGATGAGGATTGCAGAATAATAGCATAATAGTTATGTTGTTAACAGCACAGTCAGGAGGACAATTTGCTGTGACGTTTGCTCTGCATATCCTGTTCCTCATTAAGTGATCTTTGACAAAAACTTTCTCATTAAGAATGTTTGTCACCATCAAAAAGTTTAAATCACTGACTTGTAGAGGGACTAGTTGGTACAGTATGCTACATTCATAATACATGGCTTCCCATCATGAATAATATAAATTAAGGAGATGATTTTCACTGAAAAGAGTAAAAACAGCAATGTGCCAGTGCACCCCTCAGAGCAGGCAACCCAACTGCTGCACAGAGAGTGTCAAAGTAAATTGTTAGTAGGTGTTTATTTGAATCTATGCTTATAGTTCAAAAGCTAGGTGGCATATTATTTCAAAATGATTCCTTCTCAGAGGATCGCCACTAGTCTTTGTACATTATTCATTTCCAATTACAGGACAGTGTTCCCATGATTGTGCCATGCTGTGCGCTGTTTATGCCTCAGTTCTGGGGAAGTTTGAAGATGCTTTTCAACTACACACACAAACACACACACACACACACAAAGTACAGTGAATGGTTTCAGGCAATTTACATGCACCCACACACAGACTGCACATGCTGTGCACTTTACTGTAATTGCCTTATCTCTCGTGAACCCCGTATTGACCCTCACACATTTGAAATGGTTGTGATGCTCAAAGACATTAGTTTAGTTTGCTCCCTTTTGGCGTTTTGATTTGCTTTTAAATACAGAGAGCAGAGCTTCTGGGTGGATGGTGTCACCTCTTTGGTGCTGCATTCATCTGTTTGTCTGATATCTGTCAGGTTGTATGACGAGACAAAGACAACGACATACAGGTATTCTTGTCTACAGGAACAGATGTCCTTAAGGCAGAGAGATGTAAATTAAGGGATACATTATGATGAGTTTAAGATCCACTTTCTCGACCATAAACCTCATGGTGCTTGTCCTTGTTCTACTGCATTTATGTAGTCTGGAGATATTTGTGGTTTTACTGCTTTCTATTACGGGGAACGCCAAATGCCACATAAATAATTTCTACTGCAGAGAAAAGCGGATTGACTCTTGCTGTTCCTTTGTCAGACTAGCTCACAGCATGAAATAATATGTGCTTAACTAAAAGGTTGAATTTATCTGGAGGAGGGATTGTTGAAGTTCTCCTTCTTTCCATGACTCCAAACTTTCATTGTTACATTTTCACTTTTTTCCCCTCTTCCCCATTGTTAGTCTTGTCTCAGTCTCAACAACCTGATTCTATTGTATCCCTGTCATATCTACTGTACCTGCCATCAGTCTTACCATTTACCTTCCTACAAATGTTGTTATCTACCTCTCCTGCTGTCCTATTAGTGTCACTTGTGTGTCTCTTACCAAACATTTAACTCTTAGCCCCAGCTCCCAGACATAATAGATGGACATGAAGCCAAAGAAAGGCAGAGAGAACATGCGCAGGTGTAATAGCAGGAGGAAAATAAGGGCTGCTAGCTTAAGAGTGGTGAAATGGTGCTGATAATGCCGCAGAGGAATGTTTTCACTGAGGGGGCGACACAATCTCTTGATAATGCTGTACATTACTAGCTGTGTTTCCATCAGCATATGTTTATGCACATTTTGAAGTATTGAATAGAACTAACTAGAAGAAAAACAGAAAAGTTATATTTACATTGTGTTTTAAGGTCCGATCGTCACTCTTTTAATTATGTCATCTTGGCCTTTTCTTCTGCAATGGTATAACGATTTTTTTTACTTGAGAAGTGGTACCACGTACTGCTTATCTTGATTAATCAAGTCCAAATAAATGGTAGTGTATGAAAACAGGCATTCATTTGCATCTTCTTTTGCATATTTACATGAAATTTTGGTGAAATTTGTGATACATTTGGATGGAAACATGGCTAATATAATGCCACGTTGGATTTGTAAAGTCTTGTTCTATTAAAGAACACATTATCTCATAATGTGTGGATATAGTTATAGCGTGATATGTCATAAGTGTTGTCTTTTCCTGGTTTTAAAGGCTGCATTACAGTAAAGTGATGTAATTTTCTGAACTCACCAAACTGTTTTTGATGTAGAAAATGAAAATAAGGTTGACTGTAGGCTGTCTCAGAATAAACTGGCATACAACCACTCGACTGCAGCAATGCGTTAGCCACATTCAGCACAGACAGGAACATTAACTTGCTAGCAGAACAGGCTGCTGCTGCTAGCGTTGCTAATGTTAGCCTGCAAACTTGCCTTGACCCACATTGTCATTATGACCTCATAACTTGGCGTCATTGTGTTAATGTTTTGCGAAAGCACCAAAAGTCATCCCTGTGATATTGTTGCAATATCGATACTGAGATATTTGGTCAGAAATATTGTGAGTTTGACCATATCGCCCAAACCTACTGCCAGTGTTTTATTATTGTAACTTATATTTGGGTCGATATTACTGCGGATGTGTTGCATTTACTGCTGTAGATGTTTAATGTTGAGCTAATTTTAGTTATGACTTTATATACTGTTGGGTAGTTTTATCTGCGGCTGTGCAGTTTATTCTATGCACCATGCATTATGAACATTGCACATTATCCTTCAAAACATGACAACAACTCACTAAATGCTTCAACTCTTCAGACCGAACAGGATCACAGTGTTGCATAAAAAATGTTGTTCAGCTGGAGCTGATGTTTTCTTCCAGCCAGCCACACAGTGTGGCTAACATTAGCAGTGCTGCACAGCAGCCTGATCTGCTTGTTACACATTGCTCCAGTCGAATGGTTATATGCCAGTTTATTCTCGGACAGCCCGAATTCAACCTTATTTTCATTTTCGACATCAACAATAACAATATCCGGGCCATCGGGGCATTCGCACTGGACGAGAGGGGCTGCTCTGGCTAGAGGCGGGTGACTGCACAACATCTTAGAGGCAACAGTTAACTAACATTATACGTGACTAAAATATTGATAACTAGTTTAAACCGACTAGTATTTCTGGTGCTGAATAGCGAGAGTGGCGACGTTTTATCGTGTAGTAGACTAATTGCGTACATACCTAATCTGGAGTATTTGTGAATTTACAGTATGTTATTTTGAAGATGTGTTTATCAAAATATATGTCTTCTTTTGCAGAATAGCCTAAAAATATTGACCACCAGCCCTATCCTGGACCCTTTGATCCTCTCAGATTAGATTGTATGTTTGGGTGAATTTGGCAGGTAAATGTTGTGGTGTCCAGAGGCAGATGGATCTAAACATCATGTTAAGCTGGGATAAATGTTAGCTTTAGTGACCGTTGCATGGACAACCCAAGCGGTCATTATTTTTAATTAGCACCATCTTCTCAGTCTGTTACCTCTGTCTTAACTGATAACGCTGCAGTTTGTCAACAGTCGTTTGCACCTGCCGATAACGTTTAACGGAACTGCTGGAGGCCTGAATGTCAGAGCTGAAAAATGTGGACCTGATTTCAGGGATGTGGAGCCAGACACTCTATGGAAAAACAAATCAGAGTTTATTGGGCTAAAGGCTTGTTACAGACGTTTCAGGGAGTATGAAACTGCAATGGGGCATTGGTATATAAACTACAGCTTTGATTGGACGCACAACTCAGTAACTGATAGTAAAGTAATGCTGATGGTGACTAGCAGAAAATGTGGGAGAAACAACACATTTTGAGATCTATAGTGTGTATGTGTGTATGTGAGTGTGTGCGCTTGTGTGTGCGTGTGGTTCCATCCCGCAGGCTAATAATCATTGCCTCTCTCCAGATGGAAGAGTGTTCCCGACTCAGCAGAGGTCTTCCTGCTTCCTCAGGGCAAGAGACATAGGGGGTAGTAGTGTGTGTATGTGTGTGTGTTTTGTCTCTGTGTGTGTGTGTGTGTGTGTGTGCATACGTGTGTTTGAGTGCATACGGAGGGAGGTATTGAATTGTCACTTACCGAGAATCCTCCAGGGGATGAGCATCACACAGAGAGGAGGGAGAGGAAGCCAAATTAGATAGAGGCTTTTGGCACCATCAATCTACAACAGACAAGTTTGTTATCGCATACCTTCAGTCTCTTGTTTTACTGAAAAACTGGCAGTGTCATTGTTCGTGTGTAACTGTGTGTGTCCGTTCAGTGGACACAGTCAACAACATTTAGTTTATGGTGCTACATGTACCATTTTCAACATGACTGTGAGAGAACTGTACCCCTGATCACAGCACTCAGCTTTATGATCATAGAGAAAGAAAGAATCCTGCTACAACAAGAAGTAGATAGTAAGCTGTGGATGTTATCCCTGGAGTCATTACATTAGTAGAGTAGAGTTGAATAAAGATTTAATGCCCCCAAAGGGCTGTTCGGCCTGCAGACTGCAGTGAATGGTAAACACAACAATTAAGAAAAAAATGGCACTTCATACAGTATATAGAGCACGATACCTAAACACATAAACACAAGTACACAGGTTAACACCAACATCACTGCTGTCATTGTCTGTTGCCACCAAATCCATCAGGGAGATCAGTGAAAAACTCCCCTGTCGTCTCGTCATTGGGCTTTTTAATCGGTTTTTTGTTTAGATACCTGAAACAAGAAGAGTGCACTCAAAGTGCAGATTTCTGCCAGGCAACCAGAAAACAATATTTGGATGTAAACTCCTTTGTAATTACCAACGTTTTAATCAGTAATTGTAATATAATTGCACATTTTTCTACACTAATTGTAATGGATTTAAAATCAAATTTATGTTCCAAACTAGCAGTGTTAGTATCCTGTTAGATATTTGTTTGAAATTTTTTTGAACCTTTGACCACCAAAATCTAAGCAGTTCATTCTTTAATCCAAGTTGGCGTTTGTACCAAATTTGAAGAAATTCCCTCCATGGGTTCTTGAGATATTTCCTTCACGTGACTGAGATGGACGTGATCTTGACCTTTGACCTTTGATGACCATAATCAAAGTGAACTTTTGTAACTTTTTGGAGTAACCATGTAGCCCCCATATACATATGATTGTTGCACTTCTAGGAGCTAAAAACTCTCCCTAGATGGAAGCAAATTAAACTCTTTCTGTATGGTTCTGTTATGATACAGGTAGCAAAAATCATTTAAATCTGTGGCTGCTAAGTTACGCACACATTCACAGTTTGTGTTTCTCACACAAGGAAAAAAACAGATCACAGTCTACGTTAAAACTGACCCAATAAACAATTTCAACAGAGACTTGCTACCACTAAAACATCTGAGCAACTTAGGAAAAAACCACCTCTGGTTTGCCTTTTTATAAGTGTGGGTCTCCTTTTAAAGTCAGTGAACATTTCTCTGGTCTTAGACACGTTGAGTTGGAGGAAAGTCTGTTCACACCAACTGACAAATTCTTCGAGCACTGGGCCCTGACTCTCTCTTCTTCACTGTACAAAAGGCTGATGACAGTTACTGCATAAATCAGATGGATCACAGCTTTCTAAGAAGAATCGAATGGTTTCCTTTTACATACAAAAGGTGCTGTTCAAACAAGACACACTGAGAAATAATAACGTGCATCTCAGTGCATAAATTATTCAGTAGAGACTTTCCAGACAAAGTTGTTTTGATAGATCCCGACAGGGGTAGGCACCTGTGCCGGTTTTTCATCTTCAAAGTTTCATGGTTTGTTATAATATAGTCCAGTCTAAAATAATATCAGTAAGTTATTATATATTACTTTTTTTTTTATTAAAAGGAGGTAAAAAGGTCTTTGGAAATATCAGAAACACTCTTTTTTTTTGTCTCAGCCAGCTGGAGAGGCTACAAGTCATGGGCAGACAGGATGTTGTTACGTTTACAGTACATGCTGTTTAATGTGCTGCACCTGAGCAGCTAATTAGTTATCGAGCCTGCAAACTGACAGTAGCAGCACACTGTTCCCCAGTGAATATTTGTTTGGGCGCTTGTTCAGCAAGCTAACGTCCAGGACAAGACATGTGTTCATGTTTTTAAGTTAGATAAAAAGGAGACTTTAGTCAGAAACCTAATGTGGGCTGTTGTTCAGAGTTGGTGGCTCTGAAATAGAAAATTCTCTTTATGGTTTTTCTTAAAGGAGAACACAGGACAAATGATTTACAGGACAAACATGTATGAGGTAGCAAAAGAACAATTTTAAATTGGACTTAAAGTTTAGGCTCTTATAGACACATGCTGTACTTAACACATACATTTTTCCTGTCTTGCTTTCTCTTGCATAATTCAGTTCAGGTTCTTCAGTTCAGGTCACTACATTATTTGATAACATGGTCAGGATTCACAATTAAAATGTTAAGCATAACATTTTAATCCGGGCTGGGCTTCGCCACTGATTCCTGATAGATTCAATTCTGATTCAGAAGGTCCTGATTCAGTTCAATTTCTGAAAAGAAAAATATTGTCAGATAGATTATACATAAGTTGTTTGTAAATGAATACTCACTCAGTCAGTCAGGTGAGCCCAGGAACCTGTATATCTGAATGATTTAATGAACTGATAGTGGATCATTCAAATGAAGATCAATTTTAATTGAAAAATCAAAAAAACTTAAACACAGCCATAAAATAAAACAATAATACTCCATGAATCTGTCTCTTTCAAACAATACTCATTGATTTCCAGTCTTTCACAAGCATGAATACCACATTTCACATGAATACGTGCAGAGAGGATTGGCATTGTCACTGAGCGAGCAGCTATCGGGAGCTCTGGCTTTGTTTGAATGACAGGTGGAAATGGGCTTGTTTCTCACTTCTGTCACAGTGCAGATGTCAATGGGTCCACCTGTAGCAGAGCTGTCTCAGAGAAGAAATGGGCTACAGAGATCACCCACGCAGTGTTATTACACATCAGTGTGCTCACACATACTCACTCATTTACGTACATACGGCAAATGATGAAATATAGTTTCCTCGCGATTACTTGGGGGTCGTGAGTAAATTATTCAGATATTCACCGATGCACGCACACACAAACTTGCATGCTCTTGAATTAACATAAAACCACATAAATCCACATCGACAGGCATCATAGCGATGTGACTTTAGCTGGCACATTAATCATGCCACACATTCAGGCACTATCTGTTCAAGCTGACAGTTTGTGAATCCTATATAAAAATGGCACTCACCTCAATTTCATCTTGCTGTAAGATAAATTACCCTGTAACACTTCTATTCCCACTTCATCTGAAAACGTGAGGCACAAAACATTCTTGGATATTTATTGTTTTGCCTTCACTATCTTGATACAAGCTCTCAGCGCTGGAACACTTTAGTAATTCACAGTAAATTGCCTCCCTCATCCGCCAAGTTAAGCTCCCATGGGGACAAATGAATCACAGAGAGAATTAAATTTCATCTTGTCTGGTCTTGTTCTTTGCCAGTGCTTTGCAATACCTTTTAATGTTGTGATAATTAGTGTAGCCAAGAAGAGTGAAGGGAGAAAACACCCAAGACACTCTCTGTCTTCAGCAGAAGGTGTGTTGAACTGGTTCCCCCTGGTGGCTGACAGGTGTATGTTGCTTTTTTTTTTTTTTTTTTGGCAGGAATATAATGCAGACTTGACTTAACGTTTGATCAGCATCTTGATGCATTTAGTAATAAAAAGGCAGTAACTCTGGTTACATTGTAGTTAAGTAACTGGTAGTTTCATAACTGATAATTGTTATTTTTATTTGTATAGGAGTCAGGTTTGAATGATGAAGCCTGAGCTGAGAGGGATATTGTGCATTAGAAGGTTGCCATCTAGAGTCAGGATGCAGACAGTGCAGCAGAATGATGCATGACATGGATATATTTTCTGAACTGTTATATGGGGTGAGCGAGAGACGTGTTTAGCGAGAGGGTTAGAGGGGGAAAAGCACACTTTCATGCTACTCCTTCCTACCACCCCCACCTCTCTTACACACACACACACACACACACTCTTATCTCCACAGTGACTGGCTGTACGGCTGACAGACACATCTCCCAGAGGTCTTGGAGGTCCCGAGGGGACTGGTAGTCAGTGAGGTGAATATTCTTAATGTCAGTCCCTGACTGTCAGGCCAAAACACCTACTTACTGTGAGGTGGTGACTCAAGAGGGCAATTAGGACATTTACTAATACAGAAAGATAATCTATACTAGGGCTGCACAATAACCAAAGTATTATCAAAATCACAATATGGCAAGTGCAATATCCAAATCACAAAGGCTGATTTTCTTTTCTTTTTTTTTTTTCATGAAAATTAATGTGTGACAAAACAGCAAGAGCTGTGGGGCTGCAGAGACGCCCTGGCCTACAAATCTTGATGTAATCAGATGTTAGAAAACATGTTTGTTTGGGACAGACACAACAAATGTCCCATAATCATGATTTTAATTGAGGGTTTTTACAGCGAAAATGAAATCTGGGATGGAAAAATGTTTATTCCCACCAATTGTGAATCATATCGCAGTTGCAATATCTGTCAAAATAATGTCAAAATATTTTTTTTTTTTTTACTATTGTACAGACGTAATTAGATGTCAGTGAGATGCAGCTTGAGAGCAATATGTTATCATTCATGCTTTGCCTCATTGTGTTGCTTTGCAGCAGCTATTCTTTTACCTTTAATTTAAGGGAGAAAAACACTCAACACAGTTCATTATGTTTCCCTCTTTGTTCTTTATTTTGCTTCCAGGACAACTCTGACAGCTTGTCTTGCTTCACTGAAGTGAGGTTAACTAAGTTTGAGCTTAATTTTCCTCAAGGTTCCCTTTTATAAAACCCAAAATATGCTGCAAAACGTTTGGTATTCTCTGTCCATATTATAACCTTGCCTCAGCTGAGACTAGAGCTTGTGTTGCACAGGTATATTTAGATTTTTTGATGCTTACTTCTTTCACAGTGACATTAATTTGAACCTTTTTCTTACAATGACAATGTGCGGTACATCTAACAGGAGGCATCATGTGCTGTCATCAACACCTCTGAACCTTCAGTGTTTTTATCTCTACACCAGAGAATCATATCACACCGAATCACTCCTCAGCCAGTCCAGACATGCCAAATCTATCACAAAGAGAGTTGTTAATTTGTGTTTTTCATATCTTTTGTTATGACAGGCTTTGGGGTGTTTGACTATTTTGAACCAGTTACCCGCTGGAGACAAACGTTCTAGAGTGCCTAGAAATAGAAATAAAGGCACACCAAATTCAGAACACCAACAAAGAGAAGGCAAAAATAGCTGGCTCATTTTACCTTTTGTTGTCCGTGTGCTTCATAGTCAAGCAGTTCGAGTCTTTGAGAGCTGTACTACACTGATAAGGTTTGCCATTGTTCATATACTCCAGGTTGTTGCAGCTCTGTGGATGGCTGTAGCCTGTGAACCAATAACACCACTCAATACAATTCTGCTCCTGAACAAACAAACAGTTAAAGGAGTCATGTTTGACAAGTCTTCCCATATTTTATTGTATTTGCCAGTGATCCGCTCTGAACAATTTTGTTTTTCACAGAGTCGTCTACATTCATTATTTAAAGCCATCATTCTCCTCTGTAGGTTCGGACAGGCCGTTTTGAGTACTTCTCCGGTTCTATTTGAATGAAAGTGAAAGTGAAAAGGTCCGGGCCAAAATGCTACAGTAAATCTATGGTATTTTGGCATCAGGACCATGTGTCATGAAAACCGTTATGAAACCCATAGAAAATGATGAATACAACAAAATGGCTACGCTACTGCAAGTCCTCCTCATTTACACATACGGCATCCTCGCCATTATTGCTAGGTTCAGGTTGTGTGACATGTAAAAAAAATGCAGATAATTTGGCTGGAATTTCAGACGTTTTGGGTCGATGCCTCTCCATCTTTGGTTTTAGACTGATTAGATTAATTAATTACTCTGGTTAGGAAGTTTTTATTGCACTCACAGTGATGTAATGTTCAATCCTCCATGCATGTGGCGCTGGAACAACTGGAAATATTAGTTCCCAACTGGGAAAATTACCCTCAAGTCAGAACAGCAACTTGGAAAGTTGATGAAAATTTTGGTGCACGATTTGCCGAGTTGTTGTCTGTTGATGTGGTTTTGGCAGAAACATGGCAGACGAAGGAATGTTTGGTTGACACTTTTTATCAATTAATTTATTGCATATGAATTTTTTGTTCACATGTAATTTGTAATATGGTTTTAGGTTGTAATCAATCGTTCCTGTCCTTGTAGGAGTGACCTACATTAGTTAGATAAAGTTATTTATTAGCGATAGCTGTGATGACAAATTAGGAAAAATAATATTTTAGTGATTTTTAGGAAATGTACTGGTGCAGCATCCAAGCTGTTTCCACATTAAGACTCGTGAACGCACCGCATCAGAGGAGAGGAGAGAACTAGCGTAACTGTGAACGACAGCAAAAGTGTTGATTTATTAACTATTAATTATTAACTAATTACTATCTAATTTATTGACTAATGTTACAACAGTTAATTGATTAATGTTGATTGATTCACCTCTCCGGTCATGGGCATACACCTGTAATGATCTCATTTCAAAATTAGTAAATCGTAGAAAAGGAGAAAGTGAATTTTCTTTTGTATTTTATTTTTATTTATATTTGTATTTTCTGTTGTCTTTATAATTGAAGCTTAACATTTATCCCAACACAGCAAACTGATTTGCATCAAATGAGGAGATGCTACATTTAAAAATGAGTTCATGCAATATGACGGTCACATCAACAGCCCCGTTTTTGAGCGTTCTTGTTTAACCACTTTAGAGCATCTTATGCATAAATATAACGATCTAACACATGCAAATCAGTAAGTAGGTCGTACTCCTCTCCGCTGCCACATTACCAAGTTGTTTCATGCGCTTCCATCTTCAAGCACCATCTGAATTCACTCTATAAGACAGAGCATTGACTCCACTTCACGCATTTCCCTTTTGACCACCATACAGTGCCTCATCACATCTCTTCCCTCTCTTCTCATTCTCTCCATCTTGTCCCCTCTCTGTATCTGTCTCTCTCCATCGCTCCTCTTTTTTCATCCCATGTGCAGAGGCAATCTTTTTCTCTTGCATCCTATCCTCATAGTTTCAATTTCAGTCTGTTCATTAATTGTATTGGATCTTATTTTATGTCTCCCCACTCACTCCCTCTTTCAATCTCTCTTTCTCTCTCTCTTCCATCCTCCCCCTCTCTCTCTTCCTCTCATCTTGGAGACAGTAGTGTGCATGCAGCCTCAAATCTAAGCCGCTGCCTGTCAGGCTGCTCCGTTTATGCGCTCTGCGCTACTCTCTTTTCCTCTCCTCTCCCCTATGCGCTATACTGCACTGCACTGCACTGCTCGTCTCTCCTCTCCTCACATCTCCATCTCTCCTCCTTCTTTTTCTCTCTTCTTTCTCTTCCTCTACCTGCATCCTTCTCACACCACACGCTCCTGTCTCTGTTGTGCATTGCTGCGCTCTGCTCCATTGTTTGGGGAAATACTGTACACTCTGGGTTTTTTCGCGCCAGAGCTGATTGCACTCCGGCTACTGGTGGAGGAGGATTCAGATGCTCCTGGTGCTCCAGCTTTGGCTTGCCTTGGACTTTTTGGATCTGTGTGGGCCAGCAAAGAAGAGAGGACAGGAAGGAAGAGGAGAGTGGGCAGAGAGCTGCCCAGGTGAGACTTCATCTGCTTTGGGAAGTAAAGGCTTCAAGGTGGTGGCAGTACTGGTGGTGGTAGTGGTTGATGGTTGCCTGTCGAGGGTCATGCCCTGGGACTTGCGTGCTTCTCGGCAGTTGGAGTTGGAGACCCTCTCCCATTTTTGCCCCCTAGTGGGGCAGCATTGATCCTGGTGCCGGGAAAAGCCACCGGGCACCAGTGGCTCCACCGTGAAGAGTGGGCACCATGAACCAGCTGGATGCACCACGGCCACTCAACTGGACCATCAGAAAACTGTGCCATGCAGCCTTCCTGCCATCTGTACGCCTGCTAAAGGTAAAAGAACACAGGGGAAGGGGGACTGGGAATGAACTAAAAACTAGATGTCCAGGGAGATGCATTGTAAAATATGTCAGGCAGCCCTTCTGCTATCCTGCTACTTTCCAAAGGAAGATGAGTAAAAAGAGGTGTGAGGATATAAAATGAATGCTGGAAAAGCTGCTGTGCCACATCCCTGGATGTACTTAGTGGATAACCCAGTGGATGTAAGGCAGGCATTAAGAAGGGATGGATGGAAGGATGTTGTCAAAAACGAAGATAAGTGTGGAAAAACTGCCAGTATCGCACTCAGAGGGGAGCACAAAGCTTTGGAAGTGTGGGGATGCGCAAAGAGGATAAAAATGGAGACAGAGGAAAAGCAGGAGCATGATGTTAGAGAGATGCATACAGAGAGTGAGACAGAAATGGAAGAAACAGTGACAAGAAAGTGTGCTGAAAGAGTAAAAATGTAGAAATGACTGAGCGCACAAAAAGATGGAGGGAAGAGAGCAGGATACTGATAAGAAGAGATGGAAAGAAATCAGAGGGTGGGAATGGATTACAGGGGTCCAGTGTTGGAAATAACAAGAGGGGTTGCAGAAATAAATGGTGAAGGTGAAGAGACCAAGCGAAAATAATGAGAAAAGAGGAAAGGAATGGTAGATGAAGAAATAAAGAGGAAGAATGTAAAGGAAGAGAGGATTTTTTTTTATAAGGATGGATGAGCAGAAATGTTGAATTGGAGATGACGGCGAGGACTGAGGAGATTTAAGGAAGAGGTGGATGATGAATGTGCAACACCAAATCCCAGCGGACAGGTGTTCAAATGAATTCAGCAATGGCTCTCAGTGTGACTGTGTGTATTTTGTTAGAGTTTAGCTTGCAAACCACACCTTTTCATGTCATCACCTGAGCGGAGGTGTGTAATAAAATGTGCATAAATGAGTGTATATGCATCTGTGTATTTGAGCATGTGTGGGCACATCTGTGTTTTACAGCCTCTGTAAATTCAGAGTGCCTTTATATGACTTGTACGGCATTTGTACCCTAAAATCTAATCTTTATTCATTCATGTGCTTTTATAAGCCAGTTACAGGCACTCTGTAAGGAGGTCTATTGTTGGGGGTCTTGAATGCCTGTTCTTCACTCTCCTTTGATCTGGCTTTATCAAAGTGTCTCACAGAACAGTGTCGCTGTGATGTTGAAGCACACAACCAGAGTGCCTGCGCTCACATGTCAGGCATTTGCATTTGTATAGCGTGGTTAAATGAATATCATTGTAATCTTTGATTGAATGTGCATAGTGTGTGTGTGTGTGCTTGTGTGTGTGTGTGTGTCTGAGAATGTACTGTAGTGTGATTGTCAACACGTGCTTTACAGTGGAACTTTACATGAGGATGCAGTTTTGTTAGTGTGTGTTTAGAAAATTCAGAGCACCCCACGGTGCTGTAATAGTAATACAAAATATTCCTTTTAGGAAAAAAAAATCATGCTCCTAAATTGCACCAGTGAACGTTTCTAAACCCTTGGTGATTTTATTCCCAGAAATAAAACATTTTTGTAAGTTAAGCCATGACTTCAAGCCGCTGCAAACAGCACCAAACTTTTAAGTGAATTTACACAAATTACATTTGATTGATTTTTTTTTCTCCCTAAGCTGGATCTGTGAGCATCACGACTTGAATAGAGGATGTCATCAAGTGAGACATTTCTGGATTAAGTGCTTTGACACTGAATAAGTGATTCACTCTGCGCGCTCACAACTACTCCAAAATAAATTTTATTTGAATTCAGACCTCCCAGCTGTGAAATAGAAAATGTTCTCTTCCCATATTCCCTCTGTGTATCCGCCAACTGTTTTCAAAGCAGCTCCAGAATTAACAAAATCATTACCACAGTGTTGGGTCTGTTGTTTTACTCAGGAGATACTTGCTCAAATAAACTGAAAATGATTTGTAAAATATTACAGAAATAATACAATTGACACAATTTTCACTTGGGGTTGGATCTTTGCTTCAAAGCTTCAGGCTAATTTTTCATTTTGAGGTTAAAGTTTTAGGGTAAGGTCACACATGCACAAATGTGTAAGTTTACTTCACAAGGAGTACAACTTTGAAGAACTTTGACCGGTGAAGTCGCAGCCTAAACCACAGCATAGAAGTGAGTGTGACTGGCTCTTTGCGTTCGCCTAAACAGGCGACGACTGCTTGCATTTGTACATGTGTGACTGTGCTCTTCAGGAATGTCAACAGTTAACCTCCTGCACTTTGCTGCGCCACATTGGAAACAAGAGTCTGCCTGCCATGTCCGAGGATGTCTTGCAGCCAGAGATCATGCTGCTGCTAATTAGGGGGAGAAGGTGTGTTCCTTGCTGGTCTGAGGCCATCACCTAGTTGCTGTGCTGAAGGATTGAGGCCAGCATGCTACCAATCAGTGTGGTAGAGGGCACTGAATTCAAAGAACTAGTTTGGTACCTTGACCCCAAAAATGTTATTAACACATTTAAAATTACTTTAAGTAGAAGAAGGATGACCTAAATGTCAAGCTACCCAGGACAGACAAGCTAGCTCTGACCCCCAACTGCTGGACAGCTCTCACAAACGAAACCTACGTGCCACTTCATCACTGCTGACTGGGAGATGTAGTCCAGTGCCTCTTCTGTCTGATGTGTCTGGCACACGTCACAGAACTTTGCAGAGAGGCTGGCTCGTGCGGTGGAGACATGGGGACAACAGGGGCAAGAGATGTGCCTGTTGACTAATTTCCCTGTCATTTAAACAGAAATTTTAAGTTAGAATACCAAACTAAAATACTTGGAAAACAGTCAAAATTGAGCGCAGCTCGTTATCGATAAGGTTGAGCATTGTCCGTTAAAAACTGCATGTATCAAGAGCCATTTTAAACTGTTAATCACATTGTTCACTAAGCAAATTGTATATTAAATGCTGCTGAAATGTGTGGAACTTTGTGTCATGCTAGCAACTGAACCTGCAGTCTGGGTTAGCACCATACCTGAAGCTACTGAGGATGATGATCTCTGAAAGTGGGTTTGTGAATCCTCCTAGGGAGGCATCAGCCTGTCAGTGTGAAATTAACCTAATAGGCCTGTCATTATTGTGGAAATTTCTGCACGACAAGCACTTTCCTGCAATGTCCCTCTAACTTATTACCTGCCTGCAGCTGCCAACTGCATACATATATACTTGTGTGTGCATGTGAGTGTGACTACAATTTATAGGCTGTCAGAGATGTTGTCTGTCTTCCCTTTGGGGCAGGAAAAAATGTCCAACAGATACTGTGTATGTTTGTGCGTAGGTGTGTGCTTGTGTCCGTGCACATGCCTTTGTATGAGTATGTGCATTTATAATGCAGTGCTACAGGCACGATGCAGTAAATATGTACTCTGCAAGCGCCGGTGTGTGAGCATGATTTGAACCCTGCGGTTTGCACAGAGTTAAAGTAAATTTAATAAGAACGGAAACCCTTGTGTTTAATATTAAATTGACATCGCAAACATGGATAACACACCACCACAAAATGTTATGTAAGTGCTACCAACATATCTCTCTCCTCAAAGATAACCAGTAGTGCAATTTAATCTCATGTCTTATACAAACGCACATAACCAACCTGACCACCTGATTTACCCTCAGCCAGTGTTTCTTTTATGATCCGATGCGGTTAATCAAAAACCTATTACCAGTTTCATCATCTTGTTAACCCACCTCTATTATTCTTAATCTCACCACGTAACGAGTGAAGTGGGTGTGCATGTGTGTGTGTGTGCATGAGACAGACCTAAAGCATGCTCAGATATCGATCATTTGAAGATATCATTTTCACAGTGGCGAGACCCCGAAGCTCATAGCATCGATGTGGAATCGACTCTATTTGATGTCTTACCCATTAGAGAACCGTGGCTTGCACTGTGGAAAATTGTATGTGTGTGTTTGTGTTCTTGTGTCTTTCAGTTCAACACAAAGGTAAATACCATGGAGTTCTGAATGAGTCTGAATGGACTCATTTGAATTTAGTGTAAAGGTTCAACAAGTAAGATTTAGGGGGATCTATTGGCAGAATATGGCAGGAATGGAAGATAATATTCATAATGGGGCATTAAAAAAATCCTTGTGACAACATGCGCCGAGTCTCAAAATCACCACAAATGACAAAACTAACTATGATGGAAACAAAAAGTCTGTCGCCCCCAGTACTCTGTGGAGCAAAGGACGGTGACGCGATGCAGTAGCCCAGCATGAGCGACGCTCCGCTAGGATTTTATACCTGAGCTACAACGGTGCAGATTCCTGCTAGGCGACAGATGGTGAAGACCTACTGCAATGCCACCACCACTGCCACATGGTATCCACAAGAGATTTGCAAACTTCTCCAACATTAACGTGACTCCGCATATGTTTTTCCTACCCGAAACAAGATTTCATACTGAAGCAGTTGTTGATTAACCCCTAGTGATCCGTAAGAAGAATCACAAGGACACACACACAGAAGTTCTTCAGCATAGACTCACAAATGTGCAAAAATAATCAGGTTGATGGGTCCCGTAGTATGATGAGATAAGCTGTGGACAAGCCATTGGTCCATCGATCATGCACGCACCCCATGCGCACACACGCAAGAAATCACATGATCACCTCCAGGCCCCCAGGCTTACGCTTTGTCTACAGAAGGTATGGGTCCTGTTCCACCGAGTCCACCATCATGTTCCTACAAAAGCCAGAACAGACAAACCAAATGCTGGCTCTGGAGAGAGCCTTTTGCATTTTCTACACATTCTGCGCCACCTTAGGTTCTCCTACGTGCTTGGAAGGGGAGGGTGAGGTGAGTTGGTTGCAATCTGCAAGCTCACTGGTAGACGCCACTAAATCCTACATACTGGTCCTTTAAGATGAAGATATACCCAAAATATAAGCTTTTGTCTGAAAGGGTGATAGCACTACACTAACTCAGTTTTATTAATGACCCCGAACTGACAATGAATCAAGTTGTTTTCACTGACGTGTAAGTGCTCAACAAGTAATTGAATTCATTACAACAGCTTCCTATTGACCTTTAAAATGGCAAGCAATTGGTCAAGTGCCACTTCACAGAAGAGTAATACCCCTATTAGACAAGGGGGGTAAGAGGTGTTTCCTGAACTAGGACACCTAAAAAAAGAGGAGAAAACACACCTGGGGTTTCACTCCGGTCCACATGCTCTCACCCGGTGTGTCTGGCCAGAAAGCCATTCAGAAAGAAAAGAGTCATAGAGTTTGTATTTCACTGTCCCTTTGAAACCTTGTGCTTCTTTTATCCAGCTTTTACGAAAGAGCTCTTTACTGGATATGGCTGACAATGTAGATTTAATCAGAATTTTCCCCCTGCCAGACCCTGTGTCTTGTTTCTGAAATATTTAATACAACATTGACACTGAGATTTTTACAAGTTTAAACCGGGGATTTTGTGTAGACTCAGCGGTATAAAGTGTGAAACAGGGAACAATACTGAAAAATCAGAAATGGAGAGTCTGTCTTCTTTTATCCTCTCTTGGTGACTTCTACTTCTTTCATAACTCTATCTTTTGTTTTTTAAGGTGACAGCCTCTCTTAGATGCCACTTGTGTTCTTTTTAAAAATCTTACTTTTGATCATAATACTACATTAAGTTGTCTTAACTTGTCTTCGTCTCAATCAGTTTCAAAAGAATATAATTTCTTACTTCCTCACCCCTTTAGGACTGTGCAGTAATTGTGTTAAGAAAATGCTGCACACAGTGAATTCTGTTATAATCCTTTCTTTGGTTCTCTTCATGAAGTCATTCATTCTCTACCCTCCCTCTCTTGTCTCTACCTTGCATTTTTCTCTGTCGTGTCCCGTCTGTCTTTCTGCATGTCCTTCTCTCTTTCAGCTTCTTTTTCAGCCTCTTTTTTCTTTTTTATTACAATCTCCTCCCTCCTCCGTTTTTGTCTTCTGTTTCCCATAATCATAAAGCATAGATAAAACTCCATCTTATGCAAAATACATGGGGGACGGGATGTTGCTGCTAAAAAAAGACATATATCTCTCTGCTGCTAAAAATAAATTTGTGTTACATAAAAAAGATGCACTGTTGCAGCGCTTTATATCATCTTGTTTAGCTGCAAGGAGTGAATATGTATCAGAGTTCATCTCACACAGCAATCTAAGATAAGTTTTTATAAAAATCTCTTATTCTTAGCGAGAATTCTGACACCCACAATATACAGTATAAACAAGGAGCAAAGTACAATATGTCACCCATAGGTGGCACCCCGAATTTTTCTATCTACAGTAGATACAGTGAGGTAGATAGATACAGTAGATCTCAGCATAAAACATATTGTGAAATGTACTAATCTTAAAAGCCTGGACATTTTGAGTTTGACCTGTACTCTTTCATTATATATCACAAATTTTGAAGTAGGTATTATATTATATGAGAACAGAACGTTTCATGACTAAACTGATCTGTATTTTCTTCATGTATCTGATCTATATCAGGGCGTGGGGTCTTTTAAATGATACAGATGTTGCACCAGTGCAGCAGCCAACAGTCCTGTGCCTCAGCATTTCTTTTTACTGACTAATGAATGTAATCCATTCACTGGATTGATAACAAGCGTCTGTTTGATACGATACTGTGCATAAAACATCCTATTACTGTTTTGAGCTGTAATGAGATGTAATACGATTGTTGGAGCAGCTAAAGTATTGCAACAGATTTTTTTTCTCTGTCTTTGCATTAGATTCCATCTGTACAACAAATGCTGGGCTAGATTTAGACACATTCTGATAAATCATGAAGATTGGGACAGCAGGAATTGTTCCAATTACCAAGCTCTCAGAAACCACCGCTTATCTGATTAAATTTGCCATGTCGCATGATAATGACATCCATAATATGCACGTTAGGATCTATGTGTGCTTTTTCTTTTATTGAATTTATTTTACTGCACATAACACAAATCCAAAAAACGACAGGTGATGCGTTGCTTTCAGGTTTGTCGTTCCAGATAATAATCGAATGTTATTTGTAGTCTGCAGGTAAATATAAAAACATATTACTTGCAACATTAAAACAAACAAAAGGGCCACAGATAAAACATTTCAGCATGTGTACAGTACATCTACAAAGCAATCTACTGCTCTGTGTGGGTTTTACAGTGCAGGTCGGTCTTGTTTCTCCCTAATTCCCCACCCTCGTTTTCTCTCTTGCGTCCACACTCACTGACAGATGCTGAAGTGTTGAGAACAAATTCTACTTGAGTGCTGAATGAAACTGGAGCAAACAGTGTGTTGTCACGCACACACCTTAAGGGAGGGTCCTTCTCCCTTTATCTCACGTCTTCCTCTGTTTTTTTTTTCTTTTCTGCTTTTGGCTTGTGAACAGTCCTCAAAGTCACAGGACGTCTCAAAGCCCGCTTGTTTGTGTCTCAATTAACCAGCAAATACCGCATTTATGATATTTCAATTAAAACAGTATCTCGCTAATGAGCCAAAACGAGAACATAAGCTGCCAATTAACACCTAATTCCTTTATTCTGGCACACAAAGACTTTACATTTCCTATTTGGCTCGCTTCCACACAACATCATGGGAAATAAAACAAGCTGTGTGCAAATTTGTCTTTTATGCTTTTTAGAAATATCTGGATCTTTGAACAAGAAGCCACCTTGAGGAAACAATGTGTCGTCATGCTGTTTGTACTCTTTGTTTCTTAATTCATTTGTCCTGCATTAATGCAACAGATAGTGCAGAAAGACTGTACCTACGAGTCAGCTGCTGAATCATTCATGAGAATCGATGCTGAAAGGACCCGCAGATTCAGAATAAATGTATTATTTGGCAAACCTCTAGTTTTTACTATGGGAAATTCTCACAAGCTAGAGTACAAACATCAGTAAAACACACACACAAATGCAAATTCCATATCTATCCACCCACAACTCCCACCTTGTAGTCATAGCAGCAGCATTCCTGACACTTGCAGCAGAGTTATGAACTCTGAACACTGACCTTTGACCTGTAAAACTGTCATGGGGAATTATATGCTAGTGACGGAGGGCTGTTTAATTATGTATGAGGACTGTAAGTCATGAATCCTCCTGATACGCTTTACGAACACTATATACTCATGTAGAGAGTGTGTCACACTGGTATTGGGAGAATTTATAGTGTTCATTTATGTACACGCTGGGTCGCCTGTGCGTGCCAAGGTTTGTGCATGAAGTTTCTACCTGCTGGAATTTATGTGCATCTTTATGCTATGGCATATTTCCTCAAACCCACATGTTAGGTTTAGTTTGAGCCTTTCAGAAGCTAACCTTTGAAGTATTTCATCATCACTACTCCTCAGCATGTGGACATAGGAATGCCAGGGAAAATTGACTTGAATTCAGACCCACAACATTAAAAACATTAAAACATGAAGCTGGAGCCAGGGGGGAAACAATTAGCTTGGTTCTATCCAAATGTACGGTTTATATATACTGCAGTGTTTCGTTTTTACACTTCTGTAATAGGGCTGGGTATTATATCGAGACTGTGATATGAGACTAGATTTTGGATATCGTTTTATCATGATATGGCACAAGTGTTGCCTTTTTCCTGGTTTTAAAAGCTGCATTAAGGTATATAATGTTATTTTTTATTATGTATAAAGCCATTTCACCCAGCCTATTCTGTAAATCTCAAAATGTTGAGCTACTCCTTTAATACTCCATGAAATTTAGAAGTCTTACATTCATAATCTTCAAAGTATAGACATGGTAAGTGCAGGACAAATTTAATTAAGCACTTTAATTAGTTAAGTGCTACTGTTCTAGTGTGGGGCTGCCTTGAATGGGGAATGAGGCTATTTCATATAGCCTAAGATGTTGGACTGTGTGTGTCTCTGTCAGGACTGACTGGCTGTGGCTTCTTTAGAGCATCATGGCATATTATTCATATATGCATGGATCCTTGGTAGGTAATTTACAGCTAATCAATAGGTCAACGGTAAATCAATGAATCCATTAATCAATGCATTTCAATTTAATCACTTGACCATGTGGCGAGAATCATGCAAGTACATCAACTTCATCAAAGATGCTGAAATGCTTCATGTGCATTTTTTAATGGACCAAGGTGCAGTCTGGACAGATTAGCCAGTGACAGAAAATGTGTAGAGTTTCTGCTGTCCTGATGATTAAAGATGTTCATTGTCACTCCAGTATTATACAATTATGTGAAATACTGTGGCTGGAAGGCTCCATCACATAAGAACAATACAATAAGTAATACAGACATATTGTAGACAAAGAACACTAATAAAATCTATGTAAAAAAAAACATATAAAAAAGAACAATGTGGAGCCAGAATGGAAAGTAGCCTGGGCCTCTATTGTGGTGAGGGATTTGCAAGCTGATTGGCAGTGGTCGAGCACAGTGGACAATCTGGGGTGTACGGTTTGACCATTTCTTGGATGTAGGATGGACTTGAGTCATTGCAGCATGGTGGGCAAGTAACACTGTCTTGAATCGGATTTGAGCAACCATGGGCAGCCAGTGCAGGGTGTGGAGGAGCAGTGTCGTGTGGGCGAACTTGGACAGGTTTGAAGGCCAGCCGGGCTCTCCTACATTCCGGATGAGCAGCAGAGGTTGGACGGCACACACAGGTGCACAAGCCAGGAGCGAGTTGCGGTGCTCTAGGCATGAGATGACAAGAGCCTGGACCAGAACCAAGACCATAATTGTCAAGGCTGTTAAGATAATGAAAAGGCACGCTGAGGTGTGAGGGGAGGACGGGAAAAGTATTGGAATTACATCCTGAGCTCAGGAGACTAAAATTAGGGCCTGTCTGATAATCTAATAATAATAAGAGAGCAGAAGCCATATTGTTATTGAAGCGTGTGTAATCCATCAAACCGTTGTTCATGTTGAATTGAAGCCACCCAAGCAGTGCTACTCTGACAGTGTGCTGAAGTGCAGCGGATCGGTTGAACTTTCAGCACCATGGACAGGGACAACACAGCATCTCAGTCTCTCAAGCTGGAATACTGAAGACAGAGTGATGTACAATCCCAGCCTGAGATTTTATTTTATTTATTTTAGCACAGTCAGTGTTATTCGTGAGGGCTACAGCTAACAGTTAATGTACCAAATATTTTCTCATTAAAGCGTTTTATCTATAAAATGTTGGAAAATAGTGACAATTTACCAGAGCCATATGTAGTGACGCTGTCAAATGTCTCACAATCCAAAACTGAAACATTTACTTGATTATCATGTAAGATAAAGAAAAGATGCAAATGATGTCTCCTCTGTTTGTCAGTAAATCAATCAATTGACTCAACTTTAATTTTCATAATTGTACTGTGGCTTTCATGTTGTGTATGTTCAACAGTATTTTAATAATTTATAATTAGGGATAGAGATTAATATCTTTAAGGACCTGCCTGACCACCAAGGCTCTAAGTTTGGTGGCCAAAGCCCAAATGCCCAATTGTAAACAGTGTAAAAAGAGCCTTCCTTAGCTGTGACACTTGTGTTGTCCACTTCTCCCATGAATTGTGATGTGGTGTTTCCTGATAGCTTGTTTCCAATGAAAAATGAGCATGGCTTCTTGGCTGGCTGAGAAACACACACCACAAAACATTTTGTCCATAGATGTGTCAGATCGTAGCCACTTAAAATCCTGCTTCCATTCACTCATAAATCTTCATTGCTGTTTCCTTTTTTTTCATAGTCCGCCTTTTGTGTTTCTGGTCCTTCTGTTAGGATTTGGCCAGTAGTTTGAGTAGGCTTAGTAAATGCACACTTCTGTAGGCCCAACTATCGATGGCTAGCCGGCAACAGGTAATGTTCACTGTTCACAGTTAAACGTTGAACTAAAAGGCGCTAAAGAATCTGGATGTTTGTGCAACTGTAATATTGTGTTTGTGAGGGTTTGCAGTATTGGATAAAACCACACTTTCATGCACCATAGGGTCGTGGTTATTTAAAACTGGAAACACTGATGTAACATTATTTTCTATCACAGCACCTCCCATGATTTTTTTACTACTGTCTATGGGCTGTCAAGACTGGACGGGTGTTGAAGAGTTTGACAGCATGAGAGTAATCTTTTTCCCTTTGCTCAAATTTTATTTTAAAATACAGCAGTTAATCTCTGTGATACAGATAGCACGTCTTGCTCTGAAGTGAGATAAGACTTGGACTGTCTATAGCAGAGGATGTGTGTGCGTTTCAGTGTGTGTGATATGAAATTACATACTTGCCCTTATTAACTTGCAATCGCCTGATAGAGCGTCACCTGTGTAAACCCTGACAATCATGGACGTGTAGGTGATGCCTGTCTGTGGATGTCTGAGCATGTGGTAGTCTCTAAATAATTGATTGGTATGTGGTGGTGTGTGTGTGTGTGTGTGTGTGTGTGTGTGTGTGTGTGTGAAAGGCTGAGTCATGATACAACTTTTCCAGATTCTAACCCATTATGAAGGCTGTGCAAGCCTCTGTTTGACTGCTGTATATTAACTTGCACTGCTCATTGACCCAGTTCAATGCCCCAAAACTTGATAGAGAATTCTAATTTTTCACACCCAACCTGCCGGGTTGCTCAAATTGAGGTGCCATTTATCACACAAAGAAGACAGACTGAGAAGATTGAATATTATTGTTTCCACTCTTTGCATATTGCTGATTTAATATGCTGAAATAGATCAAACTTTTGGAGCTGCACACAGTCGTGTCTGTTGCATAAACAGTTTAGAGTAGTTTTTATCATTTTAAGGCATCAAATAAAAACAAAAGGAGTTTTTTATTAGTTTTTATTCCTTCATTTTACAGTTGCCTTCACATAATGGTTATTTCTGGCTCCCAGATTTGTGAAGTACACATTAATCAAAGTGATGATTTTTACTGAATTATAACAGTTCTGTAAAAACTTCTTTTCTTTGCAGAAAGGTACATAGTGAGCTTTGGGGTTTGTTGTTAATGATCCATTCTCCATGAAAAGACAGCATATCTGGCACTTTATCTGTTGTGTTGGAGGGCTGGTATGTGACAGCCAAATGAAAAGGAGTGAATAAAAGATTTTTTTTAATATAAAGAGTGTTGAAAGAGAATGTGATTCTTCATGACAGGAAGAGTCTTTTAACAAAATGCTTTGATCTGAGAGAGCATCGGAACCGAGTGTGCTCTCTCTCTCTCTCTGCCTGTCCTTCCTTTATGTAATGTCTCATTTCATCACTCTCTCGATCTGTGTCTTTCTATCTGTCCCCCTCAATGTTTCCCTCCCAGCTTCAGCATCCACGACTATCAGCGTCACTCTGGTACCCTGTTCAACTCTGTCTCGTATTCTCTCTATTGTATGCCATCTGAACCTCCTGCATATTCATACAAAGAACAGTTTTCATCCTACTCGGGCACACTGACATTATTAGGCTATATGTGTTCGTATTCAAGATGATTTGTTGAGGCATGTAGACTTCCTATATGAGAGTCTGCTGCCATATTTTAAAGGACTAGTTTGACATTTTGGGAAATACACTTATCTGCTGTCTGAGCAGGGGTTAGATGGTAAAAGTGATACCACTCTCATGTCTGTCTGTTAAGTACTGTATAAAGGAAGAGCCGGGGACTGATTAGCTTAGCATCAAGACTAGAAGTCTCCCCTGGTAGCCAGGCAATGTCTCAGTGATGACAAGACTTCACTAGTTCTTTGCATCCAGCTCACTGGTTGCAGTATGCAATATTAGTGCCATTCTTTCATTTGTTTTTTCAAAATAAATGACGTCATTTGGTGCAGTAACACTATAAGTGTAACGTTATCTTTGGATCTCACCTCACTGTGGGCATGCTAACTGCTGGGTGCTTGTCATTGTAACACAACATTGCAAATGAATTCCTGCAATTTTTTTTTTCACACACACAGCTATATTGTTACATTCAGGGTATGTGTATCATGTAAATTTACATACAGTAGCAACACAAACACACACACACACACACACCAGCATCAAGGATCACAGAGCAGAACCGGCCCCAGCACTGTGGTAGTAGTCACATTAGCTGCTTATCATGTTAACCCCAAATTCAACAGGCTAATCTATTAAACATGCAGTAAAACAATATAAAACATGACCAAACTTACAGCTTTTAAGTTTGAAGTCGGGTCACAAACAACCTGTATCGATCCGTCTTTGAACGCGAACTGATACTGGCGCTCATATTGCCTGTCGAATGTTTTGAAGCATTGATTTATTCATTTAACATGCATTGATGTATAAAACAAGAGGCAAAAAAAAGAAAGAAAGAAACAACATGAACATAGCGGGTCTACCCATCCCCTGTGGTTGGCTTGTCAATGGTGGGGTATTTCAGAATTACGGTCATTGCGACAGCTCTACCCCCTACTGGCGCTTGCTTTGCACTGGTATCGATTTTCTCATATGACTCCCTGCAAGATAGCAAATAAGCGTATTTCTCAAAATGCCGAAGTATTATTTAGCCGTTGTTCTTGTCTAACATATTCAAAGAAAGGAAAGAGCTCAACTGATTGGTCAACACGCAAAATTCCTGTAGCGCAAATGTTTTTTCCAGTTTTGATTCTGACGCTACACTCTGATGCTGCTTTGTTCTCCAGCTGCCCAGCAATGTGCTGCACTGTGCCGTGGTTGGAAGTGGGACAGGTTATCAACACACACACACAATTTGTCAAAATCGTAATGATCTCCTCTGTCACCATAAACACTTCTTTATTTAAGGCCTTTAACACTTTTTATTGACAATCAATATGTGGCCTTCCATAAGAGTTTGGAAGCATTTCAATCATTTAAAAGTGCACCCAGAAATGAGAACATCGTTTCACTGCTGCTTGTTCGTTTTTATGATCTTTGCTCGGGAGGAATTCACACCTGGCTGTTGATGATTCCTCTCTATAAAAAGTTTTTCTCCATCACTTCCCACTGTCTCTGTACAGTAATTCATCTCTCACTCCCCCTCTGTCGTTAGCTCTTTTGTCAGCATCTGTCTCTCATTCTTTATCCATCTCCCTACCGACACTGCTCACACGATTTTGCTGTTTCAGTTCAGTGATCTCACTCAGGTCGTTAGCTGTGAGTGGTGGCGTCTTAAATCATGCTGGGGCAGCTTTAGTTCCCCCGAATGCCCCCTCCAAAATGTTTCCCTGTGCTTGCACTCGTCGAGTCAACACACATACGCATTAGAACCCCTGAAACAAAAGCACACATGCTGCCAAATGCCACGCACACACATGCGCTCTCATTTGCACAAAACAGCTAATTCCCATAACACCCCACTCACTAGCACACACATGCAGGCATCTAAAACAGATAAACCAGGCAGTGTTGTTTTATTGCATGTGTATGATTGGCCTGCTTCCTCTTTGGCTTAGAGTTGTAATGATACTTTTAATAGAAGTGTATTTCCTTTCCACCAAAATGGAGGGAATGCATGAGGAGTCTGTACCCAGTGGATGCATTCGGGGCTCAAATGACACACACATGCCCTCACGTGCACTGCACAC
Source organism: Lutjanus argentimaculatus (assembly GCA_034769285.1). NCBI lineage: Eukaryota > Metazoa > Chordata > Actinopteri > Lutjaniformes > Lutjanidae > Lutjanus > Lutjanus argentimaculatus. The sequence continues at coordinate 18,032,795 of JAWZSL010000017.1, forward strand.
ACACATACATGCATGTGAAGAGCATGAAAGGTCTTTGAAGATCAGCTGTAACATTAAGCTTTAATTTTTAAATCTGGTGAAAATAGGCTATGTGTCACCATGGGCCTCACAGGAATTAAAACCTCATGTATGAAAATTGTCCTCTCCATTTCTATTTCCCTCTCCATCTTTCCTTCCCTGCATCTTAGCCTTTATCTCAATGCTTCTGTCGCTTTCATTTTACTCTCTCCATCAGGCCATTTAATTACCTTTGTAGAAGGGCCAGAAGGGGCACAAAAACAAAAAAAGTAGAAATGCACAGCCTGAGTTAAAACTAAGTGTATCTGTGCTTAAAAGGATAGTTAAGATTGGTGGGGATGTGGGGTTGTATCAGGTCCTTCTCAATAGTCAGTTTATTCCCTACAGTAGATGCTGGCTGCCATGCCCCAATTTGGAAAAGAAGAGAAGGACACCAGCACAGGAGAGCACAGGAGTTGCTGGCCTACCACAGCCTCTGTTTGTTTGGATTATTGTATGACTTCAGCGTTTTAAAAGGTTAGTTCAGATGCACAGGAGTCACACAATAACACAAACAAACTAACAGATTGAGGCAGCAGTAGAGAAGCTGCTCCTGTGTTCTGCAAGGTAAAATTACTGATTTTGGAGTTTGGTTGGATTGGAGAGAGTGATATCTGGCTTATACAACAAGCTGATTCCAGTCAGAAAAGGCTGTCTGATGGCAAAGTAAAACGCTGAAAATATTCTAAATATGCCGTACACTTAAACTGAGGTAGTGAGGGTACCAGCATCTGTCTTAGTTGCTGTAATGAATTTACTATCAATAAGTACCTCATGTAACCCCACATCAATTATCCGAACTATCCCTTTAACAAGTCATAACAAATGAATGGGCTAATTAGCCTACTCATAAAATGATTTTCTATCCAAGATTTAAATACTCAACTTAGAATGTTAGCAGGTTATTGAAATAAAATCAAAATGATATTCTTTTTTTCATATTTATGAATGATCAAAGTGCCAGATTCGGTCCACGAGCCCCCAGTTGAACAGCCCTGCTCTACATCTCCTCCCAACCTCTTCCCATCTATCACTCTAAGTATACTTTTGTCCCCTTAAAATGGAAAGAACAGCTCTAAATCTCATGGAGGAGCTATAGGACAGCACCCAGGGGAGCTCTGCCCGCCACAGTCAGTGTGCGAGCATGTGTGTGTGTGTGTGCACGTGTGTCCATGTGTGTGCATAAGTCAGCCTATGTTTCAGTGTAAATTTGTTCCCAATGCATAGCTACGTGCAACTCACCGTCTGTTGGAAATATACGGGATGGAGGTGGGAACAGAACTGAGAAAAAGAGTGAGTGTGGAGGTGTAAAAGAATGTAAGAATAGACCAATTTTATCATGAAGGTAAATGAGATTGTGTGTGTGTGTGTGTGTTGTGTGTGCATTTGTGTGTGTGTGTGTAATTTGGGGTAATGTTGAGTATGTGTGAGACATTAGAGGGGGATGTGTGGTTGTGTGTGCATATGTGCCTGCGTCTGTAAATTGGATATTGGGACATGGAAAATGAAAGTGAACAGCATGGCCACACAGAGCTATTTTTGTCCCTCCATCCATCTCTCAGTCCTTCTCACGCTCTCTCAGTTCTGGATTCCTCTCTCTCCCCCCCTCCTTCTCCCTAACTTTTATCCCTCCCTCCCCTTTTTTTCTCTCTCTGTCAACTCTCCCTTTCTCCTCCTGTCCAACATGTCTGATATATCTCTGGCCATATCAGCCCAGTCCGACCAGTCCCCTCCTCTCAAAATCCCATCTCTTACAGACCAGCCACACTTCCATCTGAGACCCTGGTTACAGGCCCTACCCTGAAGCGATGACTGTCATTTTACATCTAAGAGGTTATTATAGCAGTGCTCCACTTTGGCTTCCAAAGTGCAGTTTTTACAACAGTCAGTCTAAAATTATCTCTGCAATCCTGTCATAAATCATCTCCACACACACAGAGCCTTTTACGTGTCCTGCACAATTCTGCGTGCAAAAGTCACATTATCAGTCTTTCCCATATTTATTGCATAATATTTAGTTGTGTATTTGGGATTTTTTTCGTTACTGCACTGAAGTAGCACTGAGGAGAATTCGTTGGGAAATTCTGCAATAGTTATGCAGGATTTACCTCCACTCCTTTTCATCTTTTCCTTACCCGCCTCTACAGTAGACAGCTCAGCCATGGTACATTAATCTGTATCTATAAAAATTCAATTTCTGCCTCAGCTACAGTAAGCGATGATTTTCATACGGGGAGAAATGAGGGTCACTCCGGCTGACCAGAGAGGTAGCAGGTGGGAGTTTATTAGACAGCAATGATGTAGAAGGTGATTAGGGGGGGAATTGATACAGATTTTATTGATACCAATGCCATTATTGGTTCAGTTTATTGGTCCAATTCTTTATTGATTTCCTGATTGATTACTAATCAGTTTTAGTCCAGCTGGGTATAGCCTGAAAGCTAGCTCCAACCATCTGTCTGTCAGCATCTAAACTGGATCAAATGCAGAATATTTGTACAGGATTTATTTTCATTTAGGTTTCTTAGTCAAAGAAAAATTATGCTAAGTCTGACTGTGTGGCGCTAATGTTATTATAACAGGATATTTACCTTCTCTAACAGACGCGCTGCTTGGCTGGGAAGGCACATGGCATTCCTGGAATTTAAAACCCATGTTGTGTAGAAATATGTTTGAAATGAAGCCACACTTTGGATCGTTTCCCTCTTTCTGCCATAACTCTTGTTTCAAGTTTCCAGCAGTTTGATGTCATTATTTTTCAGTGTGCAATGGTCAAAAAAACAAACATGCCAGCATCGATAAAAGCAACTGCTAAGCTTGGAGGCATATGTTTCCAATGGATCTGTCCATTTGGAACAGGTTCTCAACAGTTCCAGTTCTCAATTCCCGTCTCTAAATGTGATCAGATAATGTCCAAGGGTCTAGAAACAGTTACTGTCAGGCTGTTTACTGACAAACAAAATGTTTCACAAAATGGCTTGTTTTCATTTCAGCATGAACTTTATGAATGATTGTTCCCATGTGCACACAGAAGACACAGAAAATGTTATACGAAGCATGAGTTTTCATTTGTGCAAACAACTGTGTGCAACCTAAACATCATTTTATATACCTGTATGCTACTCTGTTTGTAGCTGCACAGTTATAGCCTTGATATCTCTGTACATTCATACAAAATTCATCCATGCTTCCTTCTGTTCTCAGATACTTTGCGCAGCACATACATACAGTATGGATGTTCTAACACTGCCTCCCTCTAGAGTGTGCAACAACAGTGGCAGCAGAACATCAAGAGGATTATACACTCTATGAGGACAACTAGAGACTTAGACAGCACTGCTCTCGCTACTTGCCTTTCAGCCTGATCCCAAAAGGAGGAAAGTAGGATGCATCACTTTCACACAGAGGAGGAGAAAGAGCGCGAGAGAGGGGGGTGAAGGGGTGGACAGAAAAATATGAAAGGGAAGAAAATGAAAAGAGACAATAATAAGGGGAAAAGAAAGAAAAAAGCTAAGTGTGAAGAAATGAATGAACAAGCAGGCGGAAAGAGAAACAGGAAATAGGATGCGGAGAGTCTGTGTAATGATGAATGCGTGCCCAGTGCTCTGTGGGATTGTTGGCAGGTGCTGTGCCGCTGAGCAGCAGCTCAAGTCCTGCCAGCAACCTTATGTAATGAAGCTTTATCCCTGTCACTCCACGAGGGTGAAAGGTACAACAGCACATAGCCTCCCTTCTGTATACGTGCCACAAAGAAATATGGAGCTGGAGATCATCAGCGGAGAACATGAATGGGACTTGCTTGCTCAGCTTCTCATTTTTGGCTCTTAATAGATTACATCTTGTGCTGTGACTCAATTAATTGTGTTAAAATGGGTTCACTTTAGAAAAAAAGCCCTGTTCAAATGTGACATTGGTTTTGTGCTTTTGACTTTAAAGGTTGTTTCAATTTCCGCCGGAATTAGATCAGTTGCTGAATCATTAATATGCTAATCTGTGCCAAGTACTGACCACTCTGATTTATAACAGATTGGAAATGGAATTAGAGATTTCATGTATTATCATGTAAATGCGTGTCCTTGGCTCTTAACTTAAGGTACAATGCCGGTTGTTTTAAATGACAATGAGCAAAAAGATTTCTGCTTAGGGCTCCATTCCTAACCTGTGAAATTATATCGGTACATTTTTACCAGGACAGTATTTTATCAAGACAAATGATGATCTGTTTTGGTATTTTTGTTGATTATTCCATTGATCAATTTGAATAACATACAGTATACAACTAATACTTATATACTATATCTTATATTAGTACCACACTCTAAGTCACAGACAAACAAAGAGATTGCAGCTGCTCCGGTGAGTGAGAGGAGCTGTATGCTGAAGTGAAGGCAGCAGATATGATGAAGTTACAAGTAAGTACAGTTAAGTACAAGTACTTAGGTTTGGGTACATGCCGATACGGAGTACTGATATGAATACTTAATAATGTCATTTCTGCTCAGGTATTCCTCACTTTATAAAAAATTGTTGTTCCCCTCTGGTAGCATTAGCAAACTCCTTGAACTCTGCATCGAATTGCTTGTGTTGATGGAGCTACTTTCGCTAAAGTGTTATGCCCAGTTTCCCAGTTACATTACTGAAAATGCCCGACATCACAACCTACCAGATTTGACTCGATTGAGGCAAAAGTGACGGCTTTTAACTCAGTTGTCCTTCCTATTTTTCAGACTTCATGCCACATGTTTCAGAGTAAAACCATCAAGAATTAGGGAACTTTTACTTTAAAAAGCAGTAACACTGTATTTTCACTTTGATACTGTAGCTGAATGGTTAAATTTAGTCTGCGATCATGGACCAACTATGTTCTGCTGCCCCACTACTATGCTGTATTGAACAAAGGAATTGTTGCAGCCCTACAGACAATATTTCTACTAGATTAATTTGTTAACTTTTGTTAGTTGTAGAAAGATCTGAGCTAACTATATCAATTAACTGGAAAGTCAATGAGACACTTGTGAGTTTGTGCACAGTGCAAAACAAGCACCAAGCTGTTGTAGAAAGAATGAGATGTTCTTTGTAATTGGACACTTTTGCTTCATGAATGCACATTGTGTACAATGCCTAAATGATCTGGATACAAGTTGCATTTAAATGGTGTGTTATTTCAGGATTTCTTTTTGCTCTTTTGTCTTTGCTGCATGTGTTGCTTCTTCCTCATTTGTCTTTTTGTAAGGATCAGCACCATCCTCACACAAATTTTGACAGACCTATTTCAGGTCAAAGTCACGGGGTCAGCAGGGCAGGCAAACATTGCATGGTTGAGAGGAACTGGGTGGAAACAGAAAAAACAACCCTGGTTTTTACTTGTCGATCAGGAGAGGTCATGTTCAGTTCAGCAATGTGTAACACATACTGAGGCATGAAGAGAGCCAGTGATGCATTGAGTTGGTCCATTTTCTGGCATTTCACATGTGTATGCTTTTAGTACGATCTACTCATAGCCCCATGAGAGCGCATCCATATTGCATGTTTTGTGAACATTGTTTGAACCCATGACCTGAGCTGTTTTCATGACACACTCAAGTATACAAGCCCTGCAGATCCATTTTTTCTTATCTTGTACTTGTATTACATATTTGTATGTATGTGTGTGAGTGTGCGTCTGGCAAAGAGGGTCAGGTGCCTCACAGTAGCTGCTGCCAAGGGAGGCAGACAAAGAAAGCCTAGACCACAGAGAGGCTGGAAATGAGAGTAGCTATTTGGGGAAACCTCACACACTCCCCAGCTCTGCACCACAGGTGAAGAGAGAGAGACACACATGAGTCATTTCATGGGCAGACACCAGCTCATGAGTACACATCCACTGGGATATGTGCATACATTAATGTATGTCTGTGTGCGTGATGGTATATGTGAAGTTAGAACTGTGTGCATTCACACACTCGCTCAAACATGCATGGTAACACACATGCACAAACACACACACTATCTCTCTATCATATTTGCATGTTTGTATGGAGGCATTTCCCCCACTGGAATTGAATAGATTGATAGAACGGGGCAGGTGAGCAAGGCGGGAATAGGGGAAAGAAAAGCAATTAAAGTGGCAGTCAAATGGTAGCGGTGCAGCAGAGCATCGGATGGAGTCAGTCCCTAGCTTAATTACGCTTAGCCCTAACCACAAGATGTGTCATCAGAGCCAGGAACATGTGGTCAGGCTTCATGTTAATGTGCAATCTGCGACTCCACTGTCACCCATCTGACATTATAAAGCAGGAGAAAACTGTCAGGATTATGAATGTTTGGTTCGATTGCTAAAAACCTTCATGCACACTGTGAGGTGCTGAGTAACAGACATTGTAAACAACAGCTGACTCAAAGATAATAATTTTAGCAGCTAGTAATTGTTTGTATTCTGGTGCATGCTCTCTCCAAATCCATTATATTTCCATGAATGCAAGTCACCTTGAATTCATGGGCGTTTGTTCATACAAGGGGTGGGAAAAATATTTGATCATTATATATGTAGTGATTCTATGTTGAGCAACTCTGCATTGATGTGCAAATTCAGTGTGTTCCCCAGGTGCAGGCTGCAAGCTAAATAGTCGGCAATCACGTCGATCTGACAAGTTGCGTTTACAGGCTCAACAATAAGGATTGCCTGCTTGCCTGGGACAAGTGAAACGCCATGTTGTGCAAGTAAATTTGGCAACTCACTTGGTAAAAAAGGAATCAAACTATTAACCTTTGTTGATAATCATTTAAATAATTATTCATGCAAAAATGGCAGAAAATGCTGTTTTCAGCCTCTGAAATATGTAGATTTCCTGCTTTTCTACATTTATTATCACATTCAAGTTAAATATCTTTGGATTTTACACTGACATTGAAAGACTTTGAAAAACTGGGATTGGCATTTTTCGCTATTTTCTGACATTTTACAGACACTGCAGCCCTAGATAACAATTAACTTCAGTACTTGTTATTTGATAACCACTAATGAATACAGCAATTTGTACAGGGGCAATAAAAAATTGACCCTGGGCAGGATGATTTCTGCAGGCAAATGGAAAACACTAACTGTGGAGCCCTGTATACCATCACATTTTGTGGGAAAAGGGAGGAGAAGCAGTAAAATCCACAAGGTGCAAAAATGTTTTTGCAGTGCTGCTAACATCCAGAATCACATATGCTTGTTGAACTTCCCACAGTATTTACATAGATTACAAGATGATGACTCATGCATTAAGTATCAATCTTAGCATACAAGTTGGCATACTTATGTAATGATGATACAAATTTTAAAAAGAGTTTACTTGGTTCACTGTATGTTAATGATTACTCTATTTTTAAAAAAGAAAGAGAAAGTAAAGAAAAAGTATTAGGATGCATTACAGAAACGGTCAAATTTTAGCACCTTGAATCTAAATAAAGGAGTATGGAGTAGGAGGAGGAGTTTCCCAAAGAATTCCAGCTTTAGTTAATACTGTCCATTCCCAATCAACTGCCACCACCCACTCCAGTCCTCCAGAGTCCTTACATGTCCCTACTTTTCAATGTTTGTCTTACAGGAACATGTCTGTGGGCTGACAGCCTGACAGCTAGAGAGGAGTGGAAAAATAAAGCTAAAGAGAGGGAGAGGAGAGCTGGGAGGTGATGAGGTGTTTTCAACGGGGGTGGGGGTCCATTCAGTGAGAAAGAAAAATGAAGAGAAGTTGAGGATTGAAGGCAGTAATGAGTTGGCTGAGAGAAGGAGGGAAAGGAGTGAAGAGGTCCAATGTAAAGCAGAGAAAAACCGGACGAGAACAGGGAAAGAGTGTGATTAGTAAGAGAGCCCGAGAGCAGGAGAGGGCAACGGATAAGAGAGAAGGAGAGATGTCAGAAATGGAGAGTGAAAACCTGGTAATGAATGGGGGCGTGAAAGAGACGGGCTGCAGAAAAGAGAGAGGGAAAGACAGAGGTTTCACTCGCCCTGATCCTTAGCCAGCTCTTTTTGCCTTATCAGGCTAGCCCAGACATGGGAGAAAAACATGTACCCACAATGCATTTTGGCTCTTGCCCATCCGCCTGGAATGAACCCCTAACCCCGTCCTATCAGCTCAGAGGTCGGCAGCCAGTGCCAGTGGCTCTTCATCTCTGGATTCAGGGAAAGATTTGTGTGCAGAGCTCTCACGCGCACTCAAACAATCATGCACAAGGACACATGTATCCCCGTGACTCAGCCATCGGCTATTGAAAGTTGAGTCCAGGTCACATCGCTGCCTGCCTCTTTGTTGGCAGTTCAGATATGAGACAAAAATATCATACACATATGCATAAACATGGGGCTGGGATGATGCGCTTATCTCCTGATCTTATACTATCGTGATACCAGGGCTGACACCTTGTTGTCAGCTGGTCGTTTGGTTGGTTGATGTGCTCTTGTGCAACCAAATTCTCATTGGTCAGACTGTCACTGGTGTTACTTAGGAGAGAAGTGCTCCTTAATCCATTATTATCAGGGGTGTGAGGGACATGTGCAGACCTGCTGTATGTGAGCGGAAGGCTCTTTACTGAACACTTACTTGCACCGTGGCACTGTGTAAGAAAAGCAGCCAAAATCCTTACATCAGGCCCCAGAGCTGAGTGGATAAAAAGGTTATTTTAGTTGACTGAGTTTGAGTTTTGACCCTGAGGTTGCTGTAGATCTTCAGTGTTGAAGCCAGAGTATTGGATTGAGTCAGCAGTTATTAGTTTGTTTCCACAGATCTTTAGAAAACATAAGCCTGAAAGTCTGAGCACACATGTAGTTTTATGTTAAGCATCTGATGTAAAATGGATACGTTTGTTAGGATAATATTACCGCAATCGCAGTGCTAATTTCCATTAGTGCGTTAATTGTAATTCCCTTTATGTGTTAGGTTCGAGCCAACCACTGTTTATTTGTATATATTTATACAAAATCAATTCAGCAATTTAAAAAAGAGTCACAATACTTAAGCGAATCCATTTTTTTCTCCCATCCCTAGTGAACACAACACAAATACACAGACATACAGTGACACGCTTGCAAAAATGTACCCAAAGATGCAGACCAACCATGAAGATTATATTTTGCTGTATGTGAATCATTGATAAATGAGTTTCCTCTTTGTTTCACGGTAAAAATTATTCACTAAATCAATTTCAAGCAAAGTGGAAGCAGGATTTCTCTATAGTGGAGGTATGGGAGGGTTTTCATGCAGCCCAAATGGCTTCGGAAAATTTTGCACATTTGCATGCCTGAATGAACTCTCTTAAAATTGAGTGCACGTGTACCAGTCAGTCAGGAGTTGAACTCAGCTGCACTGAGCTACAACCCCTGGCAATATTGAGGGAAGCCGATGAGTACGCTGTCTAAATGCATGCATCGCTTAGTGCCACTACATTTATCACAAGGCTTGTTTACTGACATGGAATTTACAATGAAATATCCGCACATACCTCGTGCATTAAATTAGTCAGATGTAGTTTACACTTTCGGTCACCTCTGAAGGCCACCGTGTGTGTTATGCATGTGTGTTTACTCCCATGTGCGAACCGGCCTTTTGTGTGGAATCAAGGTAGGTCTTAGTGAGTGTGACTCTCGCTGATAGACATTGATGAGATGGTTGATGAGTTTGCGAAGCCATTTCCTCAGCCGAAGGGTAAAAGCCAGTGGACTATGTGATGTCATTTCAACTTGACACAGGCGTGAAAAATCAACATAAAAGCCTTTCGAATCATTCGTCTTCCATTTGAAATTACATATTGTGCACGGTATGAGAGCGAGAAACACAGGGAGAGAGAGAGAGAGGGGTGGGGGTGGGGGGGTATTGACTTATGCACCATGTGTGCGAGGATGTGAATGCAGTGTTTTAAAACTCCCTGTGGAAATTACATTGAGATGAGATGAGATTCTCCATCTGCAGCACACACAAAAAAGTAATGCAATTGGGAAAAATCTCATGTGAACAGGCAGCAGAAGGAGCAACATCACTCTTTGTCAATACATACACACTTTGTTAGACCTGTAATATCATTAAAATGGAGATGAAATTAAAAATGCATATTTAACACATCAGCAGTCACATTGTGCACCTATTTAAAGGCATAAATGCAAATGCAACATTTTCCTTAAAAAAAAATTAGTGCATGTGTCCAGAAGACAATTTTAACCATTAAATTTGATACAGATCGCAGATCCCTGAATGGAATTGAATTCAATCATATTTTTTCTATAAAACAAAAAATTGATTTGTTTATGTAGGCTTGAACCAACCAGTTTTAACCGATAATATCATGACATTCACCCATCAATCAACCTTCAACTTTTAGCAGCACAGAGCTAAAATTCAGTAGTTAGCTAGCTAGCAACAGCGTGGTAATTTCTTCATGTTGTTATGACACACCCCACTTCTAATGCTCAAATCAAATTCCTCAAAATATAAAGTCCCGTCTGCCTATCCTGATTGATGTTACGGTAGCTAGATACTCTCAAACGCTGTTTCGTCTTGACTCGACTGCAGAAAAACATGAAGCTTTTGTTCAAGGTGACATTGTGTGTATTTATGGCAAGCGACTTCTCCATGTCCTGTTGCTTCTGTCCATCTGTTATAGATGAACATGTGTCTCATTTCTGCCAGCCACATGTTGCCGTGTGTTCCTGCGGTGCTGACTAAAGCACACCTGTTTGATACACCACTGTCATGACAAACAGAGTTCATCTAGCTAAACTAGCAAAGGATAAATCATGGAGGAACAGAAAATTACAAAAATTAATCATTGCATATTTTATAGCGATTGACTGATATTTTTGCAGGAAGCTCGATGGAGTATCACTTTAGATATCTGTTAATTCTGGACTTTCAAGTGGCTCGTATATCCCTGATTTCTGGTTTTAATTAGGAAGTGAAATGTTTCTTTATCTTAATTTTTAGCTGTGGAGAGACCTAGTGTTACCTTGTATGAAGTTGCAAGAACAATAGTTTAGTTTCTGACATCTGGAACATTTGACTGATTTGGCTGAAAAGCATCAAGCTTACCCTAATCTGACAAGACAAAATGGCAGAATGCCAGTCGCTTTGGGGAAGGGACCAAATGGCGAGACTGTGATGATTTGATAATTTAATTATAACATGATTATGGATGGTTATAGCATGACTTTCTGAAAAGTTTTGCTGGCGTACATCGACTCTGTCAATCACACAGCATACAGGTGTACAAAAACAATGACAAAGAGGCAAACGATAGATTTTTTCCCGTCTCTTAATACATTAATAACATTTAATCACATGACAGCCCTGCTAATGTGACTAAGACGGTTCAGGATGCAGCACAGTTACACAAAGCATTCTGCGCTTCTGATTGCTTGTTAACCCTGACCTACCCTTTCCCTCTCATAAAATCACATTGTACATTCATGATATTTCATCACAATACATTGCAGAGTAAACAAAAAGCTCTAGCTGTGTTGAGTGCCTCCTTCCTCGCCTCCAGCATACCCTGTCCTGCCCCATTCATCCTAGAAACCGAGAGCTCTACAGTTAATATCTTTATTAAATCATCTGAGCTTTCTGTATATGACAGAACAGTTTAACTTAAGAGGCATTCAGTCATTTTTATTGTGTCTGTACGACTGCCTTTATTTATCACTTGTATTTTAACAGTAAGAGCAAAAGAGCATATTATCAACCTAATATCTCTAATATATCTTGTACCTCAATAATTACATATCTTGTTTTCACTAATTTAAAAAAGCCAAATGTTTGTTTTTATTTTATTTTTTTTTGCAGGGCTACACAGTGTATAGAAGCGAGATTGCACTCGACATTAATGTAGCTCTCTGTGTGGGATGTCGAGAGTGGGTGCAAAGGTATTAGTGTGGATGTTGCTTGAAAATTATGATGCTTTATCTAAAAAGAGATCGGCTGTCAGTGAAAAATATTTAGATAAATCAGCGTACAAGACTGGATGTAAATGTGTTTATGTGTGTCTGTGTGTGCGTTCAGGGTGAGTGGTAATGTGGAGCTCAGCTGACAGACTAACAGGTAAACTGCTGACATTTATCTCCCGCTGTGAGTGTGAACACTTTAATAATCGTGGATTTGCTGACCTAAAATGTAAAGCCAAGTTATTTAATGTGAAATCAGACTGTGACACGCACCTGCTTTTTGACACAGACTGGGTGAGGTTTGTGACCTGGAAAGCAAGGGAGGGAGAGAGAGTGAGAGAAAGGGAGTGAAAGTGTACAATAACATCCCAGCTGCACTGTGATTGCTACGCTGAGCGTGTGTGTATATGTGATTGGGGGTCACTGCTGATTGGCCTATTATGTTGCTGATTGTGCCGTCTTCGGACACCCAGCTGGTCTGATCTTTCATTTCACTGGACCTATTTTTGACTTGACACCATTAATCTCAGGAAATCAACTCTTGCATGCGCCAAAAAACAAAAATGCTGATAAATACCTCTCTTTTTTTTAGCTTACATTGACATTTTTCTAAATTACACATATAAAACAAACAAAAGCCTGCTTTTGCCTGCAGTGCTGACAGTTTAAAGCTCATCTTACTGACTTAATTATCAGCATTCAGCAGCGGTATCAGTTCACATTTCAAAGACTAAAGTAAACAAATACTCATTGCAACTTGAAGAATGAGAATGGGTCCATCTGTGATGTATCATCAACCCTGTTTATTTACTAGGAATGTTCCTTGTGACAAATCTCCCCGTTGATTAAACAAAATCATTTCAACTAGCCTAAAGTAAGAACACAATAATAAAACAGTCAAAATCGACCACAGTGTATTAATTGATAAGGTTAAACACTGTCAGAAAAATATTGCGTAATTTAACAGCCATTTAAAACAATTAATCACGTTCTTCAATACCCAAATCATAATTTAAATGCAGCTGAAATGTATGGCACTTTGCACTGTTCATTATGAACGCTGCACATTATCCTACGAAACACAGCAACAACTCCCAACATTACTTTTATCTTTTTAGACCAAGCAGGATCACAGCATCTGTGAATAAAATAAAAAATATCATATTGGTTTGCAGAGTGCGGCTAACATTAGCAGTGCTAGCACCGGCAGCAGATTAAATGCCCACATGACTTTGCTGAATGTGGTCACGCACTGCTGTGGTTAAGTGGTTATTTGCCATATATTCTTTTTCTTTCTTTTCATTTTGTTGATCAAAATACTGTCAAACCATGCTGGTTTTACAGATTGTCATCTGTACCACTCGCCGCTTTTCCACCTTGCTGGATTACAATATCCAGCCATTAGCGCAGTGAGAGGCTGCAGTCTGCAGGGCTGCAGCCACAGCAAGTTGTGGGTGGCTGCATAACATCTTAGAGTTAATGTTAACCAGCGTTATGCGTAAATGAAATATTAATACTTAGCATGACTGCCTATTTCTGGGATCGATTAGCGAGGGTGGCAATATTAGATCGTTTAGTCAACTAATCGCGCACATCCCTATTATTTCCCTGCTCTGTTAAAAATGTTGTGCTCTTACTCAAACTATGACGGTTGTTCTTGCTTAATTTGTTGCTTGATGACATCCATTCATGTTAATGTTGTGCCCCTAAACAGCCAGAACCCCTCCAGGTATTACATAACTGGTTACATAATACAGTCTTTTAATGGTCTGCCTTTACAATGCTAACTCTCTCTTCAACACTTCATCTACTGGACAGCACCAGTACTCGTTTGAGTTCCCGAGATCATTAGTTCAACTCCAGATGGAATCTTACTAAGTGTGTGGATCTAAGGACAAATTATATTCAATATCTGTTTCTTAATTGTGAAGTTGTCCCTGTCTCAGCTTATGTCTTCGTGGTATCCCTCTTTCTCTCTCGCTCCTTCTCCTTCCCTTTCTCGCTAATTAATAGGCGTTTGTATGTTTTCACCGCAGGAGATTTTTCTTGCTGAAGTAATGATGTGTAAATACAGGCCATTTACTGTACCATCCACTTCCTCTTTGTCCAATTAGAGGGCATGACACAAATCCCCGCTGAGCAAGGACAAATAGCGCACAAATGGGTAATTATCAGCGAAAGCTGGCATGCTGATGCTGGCTGAGACATCATGATTGTTTGAAGAAGACTGAGATAAGCATGGACGACATATGTTAAAATCACGATGGACCTCTTCCCCCATCCTCTCTCTCTCTCTCTCCCGCCCCCACACAGAGTATACAGATGTTGTGAATAGTATTATGCAATGGATACAAAGAGAATAAGAAAAATGTGCATTTCAGCATCTGATATGTTTGCAAAAATCAATCTGGTGTGAGCTTTTTTGCTTCATCCATGAATATGTGTGTGTGTTAGACATCTATGCATGTGTGGTAAATTACCTAGAGTGCACTGTGGATTGTTTGTGAGTCAGATAAAGACTCAAAAGTCATTAGCGATGAGATATGAGACAGAAAAAAGAATAATAGGCACACAGTAAACACAGAAACCTACTTGTGTGTATGCATGTCTCTCTGTGTGTTTGCACCCGCATGTGCAGGCATGTTCATCATTATGTTCATGTGTCAAAGACGTGGTAAAAGGTCATTCTGTGCCGGGCGTTTTTGTCGTCTTTATCTTGTCATGTCTGTGGTTAAACAAGCCATTGCCTGTGCCCATCCAATTAGACCCTTTTTCAAACAGCACACCACCAATGACACATGAACAGACACTCCATTAACAATGATAGAGATGAGGCAGGGAGCAAAGACAGGAGCAGGGACAGACATTTGTCCTTCCTTTAGCTTTTCTCCAAAAGGCTGCCTTTCAATGCATCATTAGCAGACACAGAGTTGATCAAGTCGCGAATCCGCTGAGAGCAGAGATCTGAATATCACCGCAAGGATTTAGCCGAGGGCCTGCCCGCCGTTTTACATAATGTTTCAAGTCTCACTTGATTGGTTTCCATGTTTGCTTGTAATAAGTAGCCTACAGGAGCTGCAAAGCAATAATATCAACACACAAACGCGCACTCACTTTCACGGGCCCTCACTTAGACACACACACACACACACACACAAACAGCCGATAATGATTCATAATAGAGATAATGAATTCTGTTTGCAGTGCAATTATATTTCTGTCATTTGCTTAGATGCGACTGATACAGAAGCTGTTGTGACAAGTCTGGTTGCAAGGTTCAAAACACTAACTCCTGATTTTGGTGTCAATTTGGCATCTTTTGACTTCCCCACCTATTCAAATGAGTCTAATTAAAATTGACGCTGTACTGTCACGCGCGCTAGCATTCGTGGATAACCACATGGCAAATGCTTTTTAATAGACTGCCTGTTAGTGTGGATGGATGATCGTGGATCTGATGAGTAGGATTTGACGTTCATGTAAAAGTCTTTGCTGCTCAAGTAAGTGGGTCAGAATTCATTCTGTGTGAAACTTACTATGCACATGTTAGAGGATTGTGGTTTTTTTGTTTTGCTATAGAAACATGAGGAAGGAGCTTCACTCTCAGTTACCAATAGTCTGTCTTGGAAATAGGTTTCTTGTGTTGAGATCAACACAACAGTGTCTGGTGTGTAGGGCTGTACTCAAGCAAAGAAAATCTTTGTTGATGGAAATTCTATCTACACTTCATCAAATCAATTGGTCAATACAGGAAAAAAGAAGTCTGCATGTTAGCTCTAGATGAATTAAATCAGCCACAGTGCACTGAGTGAACTCTACCCGGTTGCCTAAATAGGTGATAATCACAGTTACATGTTGTCAAGCAAATAAATGCCTGCAGTTTAATCATTTATTATTCATCAGGCGTTTATTACCTATCCAATACATGGACCTACAGCAGCAACACACACACACCCAGTGCATACCAGTGAAGGTCACGGAGAATGGGTTTTAATAAAACAACAAATCTGCCAAACTCAACAGGCTAATCTACAAAATAAACAGTAAAACAACATTAACATGGCAAAACCAATGACTGTGTAGAAAGATGGATGACACGTCTCCACCTCCTTTCACTGCACAAAAAATGAAGCCAAAATATCTTGGATATGAGTGCTGCCATCTTGCACTGGTGATGCCAGAGTCTGTGCTGTAGTGATTGAGTGTAGGACCGTCTGTGGGGAAAATGTCTTTGATGGGTATTTTGATGTTTTAGTTTGGCTCATGTCCCCTCTGTTACCATAGAGGTGGTGGGATTTATGATCTCCATTGCAGCCAGCCACCAGGGGGTGATCAAAATGTTTTGACTTCACTTTTGGGGTGCTCCCACATTGTTCATCTTTATATATGTCAATAGGCAAAACTTACAGCTTTCGATTTGTGCTGGTACTTTGACATGGCGTCAGTTAGTTTGGAGCTGAGGAAATGTCCAGTTTGGCCTAGCAGTCTTCAAAGTTGTGAAAACAGGGGTGTTTTGACTTACTGATTTAAAAGTCTTACAATCTATCATACAATTAAAAAAAAAGAAACCATAATCACATAATAACACAATACATCACTAAAAAATAAAATACATCATGTCCTTGCCGCTCACAAAAATAATAGATTAAGAAGTGCTTTTTCTCCGAATGAAACTAACCTCAGCAACTGTCTGATCAATGACAATTTGGTTGGACAAGAGCTTATCGACCAACCAATCGACTAACTGACCAAAAGGTGTCAGCCCTACTGGAGTGTTGAGCTTTGAACTGAATGCATTGTTGTGCAAAGGTCATGCTTTGGTTTAGGGACAAAATTTGACCCGAACCGGTGAAAGAATAACCTGTGCAAAACAAAACATACAAACAGCAATTTGATGTTGCTACCATGAAAGAGATAAGGGGAAAAAAGATTTGTTTCCCTTCTTCACCTTTTTTTATTCATTCCAGTTAACTTCTCCCTTTATCTCATTTCCAACCATATTGCATCTCGACGTCCTTAAATGGCTTTGTGCTGAAAGCGTAGGAGGGACAAATCATTTTAATGAGGCTTGCTGTTCCTCCTCCTCCCACTTCTAAGCCTGTCTTCAAGGCCAGGGTTCATCTTGATTTAGCTGACAGGCTCTTGTCGTGAGTGTGTGTGGGAAAAGCTGAGCGCAAAGAGATTGGTTCACTGATTCACGTAGAAAGAGGAAAACCGCCCCCAGTTTTTACAATGTACACTGGATTGAGCTTGTGAACCTGCTAATAGAGGCTTTGACTGCTGATGTTCTTTAATGAAACATATGTTGCAGCAAAGCAGAGCCGAAAGATACTAAAATAATCCTCAAAGCTCTTTATCTTCTACACACACACACCAGTGTTTCCCACTGAAAATATACTACTATAATGGTCATTCCAGTGTGGTGGATTTATTGTAGGACTGTTGTATTATACCGCACAAAATTGTACCTAATTAAATGGAATTTGAATGATTATTTATAGGTATTTCAATCCTGCATATTTATTTGACAGGATAGCGAGGTCACACTGTTGTCCACATTTGATTCATGGCCAGGTGCCATAATGACATGCCGATTCACCAACTACTGGAATTAGATGTTGCATAGCAGAAGAAATTGATTGGGTTTACCAGAAACCTGGCATTTGTGGCTGGAACAGCAAAATTTGGCAAAGCTGGACATGGCTGAAGGGCTTCTCCTAATTACAAATTGCTGGACAGGCTATGGTTGTGAACAGGGCACAAAATTAGTACCGACCACCGGCCAAATGCTGGTAAAATGTGCAAGTGGCTGGTAGATTTGCTTCACTCACGGGTGTCACTTTGTGTTGAAAAGTGGTGGGGACATAAGGGCTCAAATGAATAAACATTTTTTTAAACAGTCTTCAACATATGCAAGTTTCGGCAATGTAATTAGGGAATTGGTATGAGGTGAAAAAAAAGTCCAGCCAATCATGACATATCATACTTACTGTATGTTTCTTATTGTGCAAATAGGCAATTGCAAGTGTTTTCATTCATGAATTGACATTCCTTGGTGCAAACTATTTTTCAGAACATTTTTTCCCACTAAAAAAAGAGATGGGGACCAAATCGAGCATTTCAAGAAGTGGTGGGGACATGTCCCCAGCGTCCCCAGTATAAATGACACCTATGGCTTCACCCACTGGCCAAAAAAACCCCAATGAAAATCTATTCAGCGGCTGGTAAAATTTGAACATGGTGCTGGACCCTGGTTGTAAACCAAATTCAGCATCTGAAGATGAAACGGTTTCATGCTCAACTATTTGACACACTGAACAATTTTTCATTCCAGATTTGAACATGAGAGAGGTGAAAAGGTGGCTAGAATGGTGAGGTATGCATAAAATCCTTATTTTAATGAAACACACACCCGTGTGAAATCCACCATTATAAGTTATTAGCAGTGTTTCCCTCACCACATCTTTATGCACATTTTAAAATATCACATTTGAAAAGGTTGATGGAACAGGACAAATTTGATTTAAAAAAAAAATCTCCATTTGCAAAAAAAACCAAAGTTTAGATTCGTAATGTTTTTCTTTGCTTTTTTTTGTAAGGTTGCTATTTGGCTAAAGGAAACACTTTTTCCAAATAAGTTCTGACACAGAAACATTCAACAAACACCTTATAATTGCATAACCATAGTGGGTGGAAACTCGTGCCAATTTACTAGAATATTTTAGAATTTGCGATACAGTTGGATGGAAACCTGCCAAGTGAAGGAGGCGCATCCTTGAAACGGAAGAATGCTCTAAATGCATCATACAGTTTGCTGTCAGATTCAGACACATGATCTGGTTGAATAGTGTCAGACTTAGTTTGGAGAAGACGAACAGAGGACAGGCCTTGAATCTTTAGACAGCTGTTTTTCTACATGATGGATGAACAAGCATCATTGAGGTGGTCCGGTTAATGTCAGTAAGAACACCTGTGTCACTGGAGGTGGGTCGAGCTCTTTGGAAGTTTTGAGTTTTCACTTGGTTAAGGCTATGACAGGCCGTTCATGACATGCAGTTGGAAAATACATTCTTACTGTGTGTATCTGGAGAACTCATCAGCCCGTATGGCAGCCTGTAAAACTGATGCAACTCTCAACTCATTTAAATACACCACTTTTTTTTTTTCTGACAGGTACTTTTTAAATTCCCCACAGAAGAATTACCTCTTTCAGCTGCACAGATCACCATGACCTTGCTAGTTTGTGACACTGCTTGTCAAAATGCACACAATTTGCCTGTGCAGTCTCCACATACATTATGTCTGGTTGACAGTTTTTCACGATTTCAGGATTTTCGCCAATAAACGTCAGGAGCTAACTCACTGGCCTCCAGCACAGTGGCGTTCACAGATTTCATGGTCTGGCCTTTCTGAGATGGAGAAAGCAGCACCTAACTGTAGCCCACAGCGCATATTGCATTACCCTAATATTCATGGATTAGATTATGCCATTACTAATATAAAGAGTTATCATATAAACCGTCCATATCAGCCATTTTAGCCTTAACAGGATTACTGGAAACTCAGCTTGTCACATTTTTTGGATGTACTCTGCGCCACCGAACAGACAGAATATACAGGCAAAGAACAAAATCCTCTTCACAAAGAGTCAACCTGACACATTCTATAGAGAGGGTGTGTGTTTGTGCATGAACCGTGTGTGAAGTGCTAGCTACTGTAGGGTGTAAGAACTCTTCAACTAGAATTCAGTGTTCAAGAGAAGCCTGTTTTGTATCACATGTGCGCTGCAGGAGGTGATAGCCCCTCAGATCCAGAGCTGTATGTTAACTTTTTTTTTTTTGCACATAGCACACAGAGGATGGACGTTTGAGTCATCACTCAAAGCAGGTGCATGACTGGCAAAGGACATTAATGTTGCATATCTGCCACACAAATGTGACAATTATTTTATTTGCCCATAATGGTAAATTGCAGAGACATAACACCTCAAGCTATACCAAAAAAATTTTACCACGAAATAATTGTCTATTATACAGTCTGTAATGTGTTTTTTAGAGAGACAAAGTCCCTCCCCTTCCAGTGTGCCCCATGGGACCTTTCTTTGGAAAGGTCGTAGGTTTGTCGTAGTATTATTTAGTTCCATGTGAAACTGCTCAGTGAACTACATCTCTCGTCTCACTCAGCATACGTTACCTTACCTGATGTGCGTTTCATTCAGAAACTCTTGGTCCTTTTATCAGCCAGGAAGAGAAAGACCATTGCACATATGACTGTATCCCGGTACAAAAGCACACAGGCATCATAGCTTCATTAGTTTTTGGACGGAGACAGTCATTATGTCGTGTCACTTTTGGTTGTGTAGACTGTCTAAATGCATAATCTTCAACAGTTTTACAACAAATGGCCACTTTCTTGACTTAAAAATTCTCTTTTAAATGGACAAACATCATATGTAATTTGTGGCACAAATTCAACGGGACTGAAAAATTATTTGTATCTCGCCTTTGACTACCATTCATGTTTTTTTCCAAAGTAAGGTCCCATGGTGATTAGTTATTAGCACAAACATTGGAAGTGGTGTAAGAACTAAAAACTAGAATCCAAAAGATTTCTTTTTTTGAATGCAACAGATTCATAAAATATTAGAAAGAATATGTTAGGTTTACTCAGAGACTACTTTAATCTGCTTACCTTGCTTTTCCCTTCAGTCGTCTCTGCCTACACAAACACACACCTCTCTCACACACCATGCCCCTTCCTGCACTCACACACGGCAGTTTTCCCACCCTGCCTCTTTCTGTTTCTGTCTCCTCGTACAGTACGGTCTGATCTATTAACTTTCTTTTTCACCCTCAGTTCCGTTTTCACAAAAACAGGTGAGCTGTGTGTGGAGAAGGCTTGTTGTTAATGATCTATTGAAATGATCAAAGCCAACATGGTACTGTATGACAAATTCACCAACAGGTGCACTTAGAAGCTTTTACAGAACAGCATAAGTAGGCCTGCATTAAACAGGAGACTCTCTGTCTGTGTGTCTCTGCAGAGCATGTGCGATTATCAGTAACTGCCAGACCCTTCTCACATAGCAGAATGAACAGTACTTATTAATTGATGGCGTTCACTCAGAGGGCCAAAAATAAGAAGAAATAAGAAGAAAAGTTAAAATGGGCTGCCGCATATACCTGGGCGGCTTGTTAATATACTTGGGTGGCCCACCTTAGTAAAGTCTATGTTGGGAAACACATCGATTCACCTCACACAACAAACAAGCTGCTCTGTCTTACACACACTGATTGCAAAGCCGCATTGCACGGGTGCTACAGCGGTAATTTCATTCATCACGCAGATCAATTTTATTGCAGCACATGCAACGTATAAATTTAAAGATTCCTAAGTGATTTATGTTGTTTTGTTCCTCAAGTTTCTCAGTTAAAAGCCGATTGTCCAGCATAATATTTGGATATAGGATGCAATGTTTTGTGCTGCCTGGAGTCATAAACCAGCACCCTTCTCTCCAGGTCAATGAAGCTTAACTGCCCCGCTGCCACAGCAAATACTGCAGACACTAGCAGTGTGTAGTCATTGATGTCCTGACCCAGAGTCCACCTGTTTCTGGGTTTGTGCCAGAAAGCAGCCAGAAGGTTTAGTATCATCTAGAGATATAAGAGGCACAAAGCTACTGACTCATTAATTATGACAGCTGAGAGAACAGACACTTCTCCTCAGACAGTCCACCCTCAGTTGCCAAAGATACGCCCTCAACATCCAACAGACCCATCTCTCTGAGTCTGAACTCTGCTATAACCCCATCAATCTAAGCCTCAGCTCAGCTGCACTTATCCTCTCCAACTTCCTCCTCATTAGACACAGCAGTGGTGACACAGGTGTAAAGTTGGCCTGAAATTGGGCAGCCCTCCCTCTCTGTTCCCTGCAACTATCCCTCTCCATACACATTATTGTCTCACTGTGAGACAGTGTTATGCAACGTTTTAACAAGTGACACAGTCATAAAAAGTCCTAACTAACACATTCACACAGTTATTACAAACTAGATGCTGGAGGGCCAGAGTTCAGATCAGACCTCAGAGAAGTTAACCTGTTTCAACAACACAACGGACATTAGCCTCCAAACAGGAGAGAGCAGTGTTTTTTATCAAAACTCTGTGCTTCCTTTGCTACTTAGAAAACCAAGGTGCTTGACCTCCATGTTTGGGAAGAAAAACAATCAAGCAGAAAAAGTAAGAGACCCATTTCCAACTGTGTGCTATTAAGACCTTTAAACACAACTTAAAACGTTCATGCCACAATCTCATCTCACTTCTCAACTTAACTTGAAGATTATGAAAGAAAACAAAACATTCTTTAATCTCTTGCTCCTCCATCCTTATCATCATTTGCTCTCCTTATGTCAGGTACATACTGTGTGATTTTGGGCAGTCCCAATGTGAAATAACATGAAAGAAAGGTGGTATTATCTTTGGTCATGGCTCCAAAACGGTGGTCCTATGTTGCACTGTGAGGAAGACGGCTGTCCATTCTCACTTGTAACCAAAGATAGCCTGAGATAAATTCTGACAGAAATAGGAAGTAAGTAAGTAGTCGTGTCTGTGGACAAACATACATTTTGTATGCTGTTTAGCATCCCGCAAAAATATGTTATCTCATGCTTTCTTTGCAAAATTGATGTCCCAGGTTGGCTGCTTTTCCTTCATAATCACTGGATCCACTTTCTCCTCCTTTTCTTTGGATTTTTTCCATACACATAAACACCACTATTGCAAGAGCTTTTCCTTGCTTAGCTTCATTGTTTATCATCAAAGCAGCAAAAATGGATGACACACGCTGATGATGTTTTCTTGTATACTGACTTGTGTCGTAGCCCACAATTCAGCAAGTGTGACATCGTACCATCCATGATCCATGTCGCACAGTGTGGCTTGCACTAGACTTCCAGTTTGTTGAAATCTCACAGCAGGCGCCATCAGCAAGGTAGCAATATGACAAACTGAGGGATACCTCAGGAGGGACATCCTCTTTCAGCCTCACCAGCCTCCACTCATGTTCTCTTCTGTGCCTATTGCTCTGGCCCCATCTGCTTTACAATGTAT
The DNA here is from genome assembly GCA_034769285.1 of Lutjanus argentimaculatus. Lineage (NCBI taxonomy): Eukaryota > Metazoa > Chordata > Actinopteri > Lutjaniformes > Lutjanidae > Lutjanus > Lutjanus argentimaculatus. The sequence continues at coordinate 18,055,850 of JAWZSL010000017.1, forward strand.
TTAAAGCCTCCAGTAAATGCTGCCAGGAAAACTTCTAATGTCCAGGATTTCCCTTTTCAAAACAGAGCAAGTTGTCTGCGCCAGCATGAAGCCCATAGGTGCTGTCGCCAAATTTGTTTTGACCGAGTTTGACCAGCTCCTGCCATGTACATAAATACCTGACTACAAAATGACAAACTTGATTTAACCCGGAGTCTTTGCAGAGGACTGAGGAACAGAAGAGCTGCAGTGTATTTAATGGAGTGAGGCATGCGTGACACTCTGGTCACTGGCAGCTGAAGGTGAGACCAGGACCCCTTCATGCAAGCACCACTAGCAGTGACCTTGTGGGCAAGACTAGAGACATCACAACAGTTTTTTATTCATCCTGAAAGCATAGCCAGAGTTTTCACAACCTGCCTTCTGGCAAAACATCAAAAACATCCTCCAAAGTAGCACTGCTACCGGGCAGACACAACAGCTGTTAGCGGAGTGGCAACTTCTCCTGTCCCCTCGACCAAGAGCTTATTCTGACTGCCTGTTAGACCCAGAAAAAAAGATATGCTAATGATGATGTAGAAAGACAGAGATAAAGATATTTTACTGTAGAGTGGTTGTTATCAGCTTTCCTTTTGGCAGATTACCCCTCACTGTGATTAAAAACAAAAACGCCGCACTTCATTAAGTTTTGAAGCAAAGTAAAAACTGTTTGGCTGCTATGAGCTCAGTAGGATTCTTTTTTTTTTTTTTTTTTGGACATTCTGGGATGCTGCCAACTTTCCGGAAATAGGAAAAGTGACATGCACATCGGGAGGCAGATAAACAGAGAGCTAGAGAGAGTGATTGTGTGTGTATGTGTGAGTATATAATATGCACAGCCCAGTGAATATAGTGCGTCTTGACATGTTTTGTTAGTGGACCCTGCCAGGAATGTCTTATGCGGATTTCCATGTAGCGGGGACACCTGCAAAAGTATCACGAGCAACTGTTATCAGAGATCATAATGTGGGCATGGTACTAACAAACAACAAAAACTATTATTTACTTCCTCCTCATTTTATGTGTCTGATTAATTGCCGTTTTAATAGAAGTAGGCCCTCTGTACTGAACTGTCTGGCGTGTTTATAATTGATTCTGTGCCATGCTGTTACACTGCCTGAGTGTAAATCTTTAAGACTTTTATTGCCTCACTCTCTTTGTTTCTCCTTGTGTACACTCCTATACATATTTTAAAATGTATGCATAGTCTATATGCCCTCCTAACAAACAAACAAACACTCGCATACACAAATGAAGATGCAGGGTTAGACAAGGGGTAATGCACACTCAGAGAGACATAGAGAGATTGGGAGAGGGACAACAAGATTAAGGCTCGCTTCCAAGCAAAGAGCTTTATGTCAGAGTAGCTTTGACCGCAGATACATTACTGAGTCTCTGCAAACACAGACAAAGTAGATCTGATTCACATGGATGAGTTTCTGGCCACAGGCCCTCCGCAGGGAGATATTTTTCTGTCCTTCTCTATACTCCTCAATCTCCAAAAAAGTTGTGTTGTTGGAAATACATGTGTAAGTGAATATGCTGGCTATAAATCATCTGTGGGATAAGGATTTATGTTTGTGTGTTTTAGGGACTTTCTTTAGCTGTTCAGACCTTAAACACAAAACATTTTTTGAAAAGATCCTCTCCACTCCAAAATGTGTTTTTTGTTATGCTTTTGTCCACTATTTATGTGCCCTAAAATGTCTGACCTGTGCAAAGTTTGTCACTAGAGAGGTCCATTCACATTCCTTCCTAAAAACTGATACTCAAATGTACCCCCAGGCAAGCAAGATTTGGTACACAACTAATTCGAAAGACAGTTTTCCAATATTCAAATGCAGGCAAAGAAACCTGCAAATTTGGTGCCCAACAAACTCCTCATCTGAGTCTGGGTTTGACTGAGGCACAGACATGTTTGGCTGAATCTCTCTGATGTTCCCTCTAACACAAATGCACAAAATCTTGATGATTAACTAACATCTTGATTCACACTGCTCTTTCACCGGTCAACGTAGCGCAAGCAGCTCTGGTAGGTGGGGTGCTTGGGCAGATCCTGAATTTCTCATTGAGGAAGAAAGAGTAGTTATGCTTTTAGCAACTTTTAGCAACTTTTTAACAATGTTAAGCAAAATATTAATAATAGCAGACATACCTTGAAATGTGCCTGGAGGGGAACTTTAAGAGTAATACTAACATTTTAATCAATTCACAACATGTGAACAAAAAAAGAAAATGGACGCAGAACTGTGTTGCTTCATTTGAAAGGTCTTTGTAAAGATCATCTCCCATGAGATCTATGATGTTTTATGCATTTGTGTTTATTGCAAATTGTTAAGAAAAAGCTGTGATGCATTACTCTGAACATTTGTGACAGACAACACCGTTAATGGTCCAACAGCTCAACCAATGGGCTGATAACAAATCACCACGCTGCGCCATTTCCATAGAAAAGAGCATGTCTCAGAAATGTCAACATGCAATAATTTGTTGAACTGTATGGCATATATAGGTTACACCCATCGTCATACTGTGCATTACACTACATTTTTAAGGTGGTGGTATTAGAAAAAAGAAGTTAGTTGGAGACCCTCAGTATCTTTATACATCCTGCTTGTACAGTAAAGTATGCGAATCCTGTCACAACTCCAGCAAGTCGAGCCTACAGGATTAATCCTAGAAATAAGCACAAGAACAAGAAAATGATCTCAAGGGACAGTTGTAAAAAAATATGTGGCACAGTTGTATCTGACACATCGGTTTCTATCTTTGTTTGTAGAGAATCGATGCTTTCTGAGATATCACCAGTGAGTTAAATGCTTTAACCTTTAATTTCAGCGTCAGCTCCTTTGATGCCAATCATTGTCATCGCATAAAAGCTGGGACACAGTGTGATGGGACGCTGTCCCTCCCAGGCTTGTCAGATATCACCTGACACACAGTATCATATTTGATGGGCAGAAAAACAGATAAACTGAAAAGGCCTGATCCCTTGTCCTGGCTCCTCATTTCCTCTGATTAATGTTCACACTTTTCCTATACGATTCATATATTTCCATGAGCCTGTCTGGGAAATATTGTTCAGCAAATATGTAATTATTCTTCGTTACCCTTTTCTCTGCCTGCGTGTGCGTTGTGTGTGCTTGCTGTCTTGTCGGTGCACTGACGCACATGGGTATGCTCCAGAGATCACCACTCCAGTTCTCAGCGATGCCGGAGGGGCCACAAGAGGGGGGCACAGGAAGCAAGGAGCGGGGGGGTTCCTCCTAGTTTTCAGTATCCATGGTAACACCATCCTGCCCTGCCAGGATCTGTGTCAGTGGTGCTGAGATGGGCTGCAGAGAGACACAAGAGGGGATGAAGGGAGGGGGAGGAGAGAAAAGAGAAAAGGTGGGAGAATATAAACAAAATAATGGTGGAAGGTGAAGCAGATGAGGGGGATTGAAAGACTCAGTTTGGTAGGGTTATTTTAAAAATGCACTCCACTACAAATTACTGAATACATTCCCTGAACTGCAATTTGTGATGTATTCCATTAGACTACTTAACTTAACTTAACTACTATGCGTAACATATTTGAAATACTTTTACCACTTTTGGAATTCTTCAATATGGCCTCGCTGAGCCCATTTGTCTGGGTCACTCTGAATGTAGTTAACATTTAAGCAGCTTAGGTACACCACCCATGTCCAAAGAATATAACGTTAATCCTGCATTGAATAAACAGATCATCAGGACAAAGCACTAGCATGACAGAAAAGATCTACAAGTTACCTCAAGGTGCTTCTTCAAAAGAGGTGGAGTTCTTTGATGCAGAAAGCAGCTGGTTGATAGCAAGCAGAGCATGCACTGCGCCTTCACGTTGCAACCTTCTTGATTATATGATTTACAAAAAACGCATGCGTTCTGGCTGTGCATCTTGTCCCGTGTGGTGTGTGCACCATGTGCTTAAAAATGGTTGAACATTTAAAAAAAAAAAAAAAAAAAAAGGAAAAAGGATCAAAATATACATAAAATGTTGCCAGTTAGGCTAAAAATTTAAAACAATCTGCGTTATGCTCTGTTAAATAAGTGTTCATATCTGAATACTGGACAACATATATGCTGATACCGATATAGACCGATATAGCTGTAATAGGCTAATATTGAACCAATAATATCTGTCAACCGATATATCAGTCGGGCCATAACTGTAATGGAATAAAGGTATCAAATATTTTGTATTTCAAATACGTAACACTGTTACTTGTGTTCTGTTACTCCTCAATCCTGAAAGGAAGGTGTAAAAAGGAGGGAAAAGAAGCTTTCTGGGGTGGATTATGGAGTTCATGTTGATGTGGTCACCGGATAAAAGGACAAATAAAAGGAGAGGTCGGCGCGAGGGAGGGATATTGAAGAAGAAAAACAAGGCTCAGTGACTTGTTCAGTTGTACCTGCTAGTTCAGTACACAATAACATAATGCCTCTTAGATCCCTGCATCTTCCACCCACATGCTCGACCCCCCCCCCCACACACACACACCACCACTACTCCCCTCTCTCCGTGGCAGCACGGCCAACACCAACACTGGCACTATGCATTTTGGCCCGAGGGGACGAGCTGTGACTTCCTTCTCTCCCCACTTCCCTTCCTGTCTACCTATCTGTGGGTCCAGCCTCTCCATCTCTCTCAGTTGTGGGAGTCAGATTGAGTTTACCAAGATGCCAAACTGCTTATCGATCGAGAAGGAGTTCCAGAGAGAGGCAGGCGAAGGGGAGAGTGGGGGGGGTCAACAATTCAATACAGGCCCTTAATGATTTGATTCTAATACTGGGCAAGGTTGCATCGTGTTGGTGCAACAGGAAGTTCTTGGTATGCTATAGTTTCAGTAGACAGTTATTTTCTATATGTGCGCATGTTTTGTGCGTGTGTGTGTAACTGATTGCGTGCCAGAGGAGGAAACTTGTCAGCTGTTCCCGCTGTGCTGGGAACAACAGGGAGACAGACAGAGAGAGAAAAAGAGACCAATATCGTATGTGTGTGTGTGTGTGTTGTATATTTGTGTGACCATACTGTTTATGCCTGTCTGTGATTGTGATAAATGGATTTAGTTGCTCATTTCTGCTTCAGCTCAGTAACCATAAATACAAGTTCTGTTATACTGAAAAACACTGAGATCCATATTCTACTTGTGCTGCGCAAAATGAGATGTTGAATGGAGGAAATAATGTGTCATTTCTTTTGGATGGTTAAACACAGACACACTCTGCTACTTTTAAAAAGAAGCAATTTTTCCTCCATTTATCTCAGAACAGAACATACTTTCTTTAGTGCCTTCATTTATTCCAATTACATTCAAATGTTTCATCAGAGCTATTGATCAGAATATACGCCATTAGATCTCAAAAGAAGAAGAAGTTTCTGTTCTTCACAATACGTCCGCCCGTTTTTAGAGGTTTCAGAAAGCCTTTTGACATATCAGACTGCTGCCCTGACGCTGCACTTCGTCAGAGCGAGGGTGTGAGCAGCGCTAATGGAACCACGTCTGAATCGCTGTGTGACTGCTGTGCTGATTGCAATATTAAAAATGAATCAGTGGCCATGAGCACTTGACCTGAGAAACACATCCGTCATAACTTGATGAAAGAGATGACGAGGAGAGGTAAGAAGTTGGAAAGTGAGAAGATGTTGATGGAGGGGAATGGGGACCGGGTCAAAGGCAGTCGATATGAGCCTCCGTGAACAGATCATCCCATTGCAGCTTTTTCCAGAATCCGCAGAATGTCCTTTTCCCTCCTCTCTTCCTCCCTCTATCTGTCTTCTCCAAATACACATGCAGTCAGACTCCCTATCAGCTAGAGTGTGGTGGTCGCACAAGAAGCAATTTCACAGCCCTTGGCCTGAACCACCTCAGCACCTGCAACTTCATTACATTACACTAGCGCTGGTCTGATGCGCAGACATAGACACACACAACTCAGGACAGTGAAGTGCAACAGCTTTTGTTGTGGCCTTGAATGTGGCACTTCATGATAATGGTGGTAACGTGCAGAGTGTCCAAGTAATATTGCCAGTGGACTGGTAAACAGCAAATCATTTTGTGGAACAGCAAAAGCCGCAGGATAATGAGGGGTACAACGGTGCTGGACAAGTAGAGATACTGTCTGAAGCTAAAAAGCACACAGAGAAAGACGATATCTAAATACAACCAGCACATGTTGTGACAATACACGGCGTTACACAGCCTGGTTCTAGACGTCTGAATTGTCGCCCACATTAGGGTTCAGCCAATGGACGACACCATTGCTGATGGCTGCGCCTAACATCCTGATTTAATAGCCTTCTTTATTTTAGGTAGTGTGTCCCCTCGGAGTTATCGCAAGGCAGGAGCTGTTCAGTTCAGCAAAGTTCAGTTTTTGGCACATGGGAGACAAAATAAAAAGAAACTTTTGCAGTTGCACTATGTCTCCGTGTCTGTTTATTATTTTCTTATTAAACCTTCCTTATTAGGCAAATTCAGTTACATTGATGGCATATGTGTTACTTTTCTGTGGGCCCCTGTTAGTGTGTCTCCAACAACAATATCATCTTCCATCATAATGTGAACATGGACATTGCCATACAGTATGCCAATTAAGTAGAAATTGCACAACCCTATCCTTGGCCTTAAATGTTGAGCAACTTGAAATAGGTGTCTGCTGGTTGGAGAAAGAATTGACAGATCACAGCTTTACAAGAAATATCCAGCACTGCTATCTAGACTGAGGTTTAAAGACAACACAGAATAAACCGCTGCCACAAAGTTTTGCATGTATCATGGTAAAGTGTTTTTGAGTATCAATACGGTATCACAAAACATTATGCATGCCACGATACTCAAGTGTATCAATGTTTTCTTACAGCCCTACGACTGAACATGGTTAAAGGTGGCAAGGGCAAAACCAAATGCCCCACCTCACAGCAAGCTGTCAGCTAACATAAACGCAATATCAGACTGAATGAAGTGATACAAAACGTCAACTGTAGTCTGGATCTCAGGCCGTGGGTTACATATTGTGCACATAATGAAGTTCAATACAACATAACACAGCAAAGCAACTTGGCACAACTCAGTGTGAATACATCAAAACATAATAGATATCAGTATGACACAACATGACAAGCCAACATTACAAGCATGGTTTAGAGCTAACATACCTAACAACGCAACCACTACAAAATTAAAGCCTGCTTATTCCTACTTCTTTCCTTCTTCTGGCCTCTGTCTCTTGTAACGTCCTCCACCGCTTCTTACAGACTACACGACAGGTGTCAGTCAAACTGTGGTTAAGTAAAACGCTGTGTGATCAGTAGACTGACTGCAGTTCACTGGCTGGTTGAGCCTCTTGTCATTCACTGTGGCTGGTTGGCCCTCGCTCTCTCTTCCATCTTTCCTGCTTCTCCGCTGGCTTCTCAGCTCCTCTGATGGAAGGTTTCTCTCTCCTCTGCCCTCATCTTGACACAGACAAAATGGATACAGCTTATCCCTTCCTCTGTCAGTCTATTTCTCTCTCCCCTCTGTCCTATCTCTCTGTGCGTCCACCTTTTCTGCTGCTTTTCTATTACTGTGTGCTTTTTTAAATTCCCAATCTGTTTGGACCTGGCCTCTGATTTACAACAGATAGATTCTTCTCCCTTTTCTTCTTTTTCTTCTCTCTTCGCCTTTGTCCACTTCGTCGTTACTTCAGAAGGACTGTCTGTTCCCTGTGCTCTCTTCTGCCATTCTTTCCCTTAGCTCACCTTCACACTTTCTCTTTCACATGTGTCACTTTGACTCTCACACCAATTCAGATAGAACACAACTGATGCCACTTTTTACCCGTCTCTCGATCTGTTTCCAGTCTTTTTTCTTCTCGCCATCACCTCACGCATCTTCACCTCTCCCATCACCTACCTCTTCTTTCATCGTCTCCACTCTCTACCTATCCCCTTCCCTCCCTGTCTCATGTCTTGCTGACACCAGTCCCCCAAAGTGTGAACCTGTCTCCCCCCTTTTCCCCCCTTCTGTCACAGACAGAATGGCCATGCCAGTGTTGATTAGAGCCTGCATGGCCAGATGCTCAGCTAGGCTTAGCAGAGGCCTGTGGGAAAGAGAGCTGCTTATTCTAGCCTCAGGAGATGGATTGAAAACGACGGGAGCTAAAACAAGCAAGCATTCTCTCATTACACTCGCACATTGAACACACCCGCACATGCGCACTAGCATACAGGCAGGCCTACTCAAAAAGAAGACACATGCATGCGCAAGCACATTGTGAAATCACACACTTAAACAATTGTTTTTCTTATGCATTTTGCATTTCATTTTGTATGCTGAATTATAAGGTGGCAGGTTAATCACCCACTGCTGAGGAGTGATCTTATTTAAAGAACAATGCAGTGTACATACATAAATACATATGGGCAGTGTGATGCTATGAACTGTCTTGTTTATCCTCTCAGGAACTGAGTGTTTCAATATCTTTGCATTTGTTTACCATTTTTCTTTAATAGTCAGCCTTCTTGTCATCTCATTAAATATCAGTCAATGCAATACATTGTTCTACATGCATATTATCATGAAAACACAAGGGTTCTCAATGCCATTCCCTTTGTTAGCAAAATGACCAATATGCATTCACCTTGTTAACCTGCCTTCCCCCCTCTCCCTCCCCTAATAGCGCAGAGAGTCCAGGGGCAGAGGGCTTGTTTAGTTGAATATGTTATTCTATTCTGAGCCTGACTCATTGATCCTTTATCTGACTGAGGTGTGCGCTAGTGCTGTAGCACACAAGATTGGCTTTGAACGTCTCAGTCTTGTCTCAGACGCAATTTACACGGCTGTGCTTCAGTCTCAAAGAGGACTCTGGACAAGTTGACTAACACTGAGAAAGCAGTTAAATTGAGCCCACTTCATTAATTCATAAAGTTAAACATTGTCTGAAAAATAAGACTTGTATTAAGAGTCATTTGAAGCCATTAATCAATGAACAATGACCAAATCATGTTTTAAATGCCACTTAAGTGTGTGGCATTTTGTGCCGTGCATTATGAACACCCTCTCACTACTTGTGGGGAACAAAACAAACTAGGCTCATTCCCCTTGTAAAAAATTAAAAAATCACCAGCTAGGAATGCATCAATCTGACTTTCTTCTGTCCTGATACTGATTACGATACCCCTGAGGTTTTGTCAAGGACTGAATTGATACCGGTGGTCTTTTTTCACCCAGTGGAACTCACTGGGATGATATGAGTGAGATAAATTGAGGCCAGATTTGCAACTCTGAATTTTATTCTAACATTGACAAAGAAATTGTATTTTATGTGGCTTTTTTAAATTTCTGTGATTAGTTATTTATTCACGCGATCTGCTGTATATAATTTTTGTATATAACGTTTGTTTTTGTGAGTAGCAAAAAGAGAACTACAGCTTTATACTCAACCTGTGTTGTAAAATAATAGTTCTACCTTGTACCTTTTAAAACTCTTGTCACGTCTAGCCCAATAATAAAGTCAATATTAGTACTGATATCGGTCTTGTGAATCAGATCAGTGCATCCCTGACCACAGCTGATAAAAGCAACATATATATGCCTCTATGTCTCTGTTTTATTTTTCTTCATTTTCTTGGGTGTTTGATTCCCACATTCAACCACGCTGTTCCTTTTGTCTCTCTGTCACTGTTGACCTCCCTTTTCTCCTTACATTTGTATTCACCATTCTTTCACAACTTTACAGGATTTCTGACAGTCTGTATTTATCCCCTTTATATTGCTCTCTGATTTACAATTACTTGGCGATGACTCAGAGCGGGGAAGTGCACTTACATTAGGTCTATTTCATAGAAAGCCATTAATATATGAAATGTTGAAGAGGGTGATTTTTTTTTTTTTTTTTTGAGGGGTATTTAGAATTTCAATTAAAATTTGCTATGAATCAAAGACAGTACACGTTGAGCTGAATGAAAAGAAAAGCTACTTTAAGGGTTTTACTCAGCCTACACTTGTCTGTTTTATAGGACATTATATAGCTGCAGGCGAATCGATAAATTAACCATAAGTCACTTCATAAACCTGAGTGCAACCTGCCGTGAAGCAGAAATCCCATTCCAGATAATTTCAGTGAAGGCCTCCTCAAGGCCATTGAGTTGAAGGGTCAGACACTAGTTAATGACCAGGTCAATGATGTTGTGAATGATTATAAGTCATGGAGTTACATCGTGTAAACCCATATGCTAATTCTGGTAATAAGTGTGTTCAGCAGCCTGGAAAGGCTATTAAGATTGAGGAATAGATTCTTATGTTACCCAGCTATTAAAACTGAAATCGCTATAAATCTGTTTAAATATTTATGTTAGATGTGCCTCCTTAAATCTGCTACATTAATTTCTTTGAACGTAACCACCGAGGATAAAAGACGAGCCAATCTTCTAAGCGTAAAGTGCTTTGTCTGCCATTTTTTGGCAGGTCGATGATACAATGCGTGCATTTACATGCTACAGAAAAACATTGAGAGGCTTGTTATTCAGCAGCTTAATTTCGCAAGGGGTGAATTTGTGTATTGTGTGTGGTTAATACAAAAAAGAGAATCCCAGTGGCACTTAACAAATTACAGGATTTAACTAAATGTTCCATGTGTATCTTCAGTGCTTATTAATGTTTGAAATTTAACTGAGCTATTTTTTAAATGTGGCTGTTACATGGCTCTAATTGGACGACATAGTGAGCATGATGAAATTGTGGGCAATTACCTCAGGAGAAATAAGTCCTCACTCTGGTTCAGAAGGGCTGCTTACCTTGAATTTTACACTTCACAGGGAACACAGAGGTGAGAAAAGTAGGTTTTTGGCGACACTGAGTTGTCTTGTGTGTTGACCAATTTGCAGCTTTCCTTCAGTTTATCACAGTGAAGGAGAGCTACTTAGTAGAGGTGGGAAATGTTGGTTGTGATTGAGGCTTTTTCCCAGTGTAACATACCAGAGGAGAACCCCCAATCTGTACTTGGTTTTCTTGTGTATTGGCCATTTTGCAATTTAGCACAATAGAGTGGTGGAGAAAGATTGCACTGAGGCAGTCTGCACTTGTTTGTATTGTGTGTTTGTCTCTTTTTTACAACTTTCCTCCAGAGCAAGAAAAGCTGTTGAGTTGAGGTGGAAAATGTTGGTTTGGACTGAGGCACAGCCTACAGTTTGCACTTTCTTCTAATAGACTTTGAAGAGAGAGCCTCCAATCTGCAGTTGTGTGTTGCCCGTTTTGTAAGAAAGCACCTTAACTACTGACTGATAGGTTCAAAATTAAGCAACCTTGCTGTTCTTGACTCATGAGAACACACATAAAAGGCTTTTTCTTTGGTACTTTTAGCCATGCTGAGTCAAACCATGGAATAATAAATAGAAGAAATAGAGGATTGTGCAGGAGAGGTTGGAAGCCAAAAAGGCTTATGAAGATATCTCCCAAGGGTGCCCCTTTAGCTCAGTTGCTCCATGTGACGAGGCTATCAGTCCTTCGCAGTAGGTTTGATTCCAGCCTGCTGCCCGTTGCTGCTTGGCATCTCCTTTCTTCCCCTCTTTTCCAGTATTCAGTTCAGCTATCTGTGTCGAATAAAGGCACAAAAAACCTAAAAAAAATTTCCTACAAGGTGGTTGTGGTGATGTTTCCTCCACTGCAGTCAGTCCGACGTCCACCCTTCTCCCCCTCAAATATTTCTTGACTCAGCCCATGTCTCTGCAGGTGGCCACAGAGAAAGAGGTTATTAAAGAACTCTGTGTTCAGCTCTCCGGGCTTTTGTAGCTTCGTACTGAATCACTGTGGCTGAAGTTGACTTTCTCTGCTGCGTCGCTGTTTGCACTTTCATGTGTCTGCTTTATTTTACTGTTTTGTGTTTGCTTTCAGCTGTATAGGAGTCGTGTTAAGTTACTGCTGACAAGAACCCAACATTTCCTGATTTTGTTGTTTCATAATAAAAGCTTGTATGTAAATAACATAATAATGTGACTTTAATTGTCAAAAATTCATAGGACATGGTTTTACAGCTGTTTTACTCAGGACAATCACATCATCAGTTAAGAGACACACCTTTAAGCGAGTAGCCCTACAATGGAGATGCAAATCCCTGCCATGTCAAGCCAGTACATGTGTGTGGAAGAGGAGCTATGCACACACATTCACACATGCATATGAAGTTGGCCCCGTAAATCAGCTCTGTTGCCATTTTTTGGTTTATACTTTAAATCTCCACTAAGCTGCAAATTGCTGAAACAAGTGGAAAACTCATTTTGTGTGGGTCAGAGAGAGAGAGCATACTTGTGTGTGTTTGTGTGTGTGTGTAGGAGTGTGTGACCCATACTCATGCATACCTGCTACCCTCCAGGAAGATAAACCTGGCGTTTGCGTGTGTGTTCAGGTCAGTGAATGCTATTTCACTTGCATAAGTGGTTCCTCTCCTTGACAAGATTGCATTTAAAGGCAATGACCTCATCCTTAATGTAAGCAGTAGCTACACTGCGCTGGCATTGGTCTTTGTGGGTCTGGATCAAGCTTTGAGTCACAATCCAGTGCTGTTTACCAATGCATCGACTTGCCAAAGATGGCTGTCTTGCGAAGGTCATTGTTTATAATGTCGCCCATCTCTGGGGGTTACATACTGTGTGCTGGGTTTGCTCAGTTTGCTCATGGATGCTGTTTTATGGGGTTACAAAGGGTCTTGATAGAGGAAAAGGACTTAGAATAGAGACGGGATCAGCAGAGATAGACGGCACTCAGAGGGACGTTAAGAGAAGACGAGTGTGATGGAGGGTGGAATGACTGTACTGATGTATTTAAACTGTAGTTAAGTTCAAGTGCTGTGGCCAGTTAAGGTCTAAGAGCAATGCCAAAACAAAACTACTAAACCGCGTTCTGCATACTAATCTTAGAGTAATCGTTCTGCAGCTAGACTGTAGACTGCCAGCCAGTAACACCATCTGTAGGGCTTCAAATTGAATTGACAGAGAGAGCCATGCTTCTTATGTGTAACAGTTTACCATTTCCATTTTTTAAACCAGCTCACACATCTTAAACTCCTCCATCTGTTTTTCATCAGTGCATAAAAGCATCTATACCACACCCAGTAGACTCAGTGGATGGGAGGGGGCAGCCCGAATGACCTCCGCTGAGAGGCTCATCTCATCTATTAGATGGTAAACTTGTCTGTATCAAGCAACATTATTTTCACAAAATTTAATAAGAATCAGAGTTCATTCCCATTGCAATTAACCCGGTGGGGTCTACATAATCCTGTTGTGAAGCTGAGGACACAAGTATCAAGAGAGACGGCATCTATTCAATTTCATTGTGTAAAATCTTCATACTGACGGCAGCATGTATCAAAAGCTTGACTCAAAAGGATATTGTGTGTGAGAGATGCTTTTAAACTGCAAACTGTCCTTCAGTTTATTATGTTTTCTCTAGCCAAAGATAAATTACTGGTAAAAGATGTTTCTGTCTCCATGCAATGTTTAGATTGGCAGTACAGCCTGTCTTTGAGGTTACACTTAGTTTTAAGTTTACTGACAATAAGAGAACATAGTGCACAACATATCAGGAGCATAAATCTGTATTTCAGTGCATTTGTTTGCTTGCTTATGGCAGCAGAAAGTTCTTCCTGCAGGATGCATACATATACAGGCAATGTGTCAAAGAATATGTTGTGATTTTGTAGACGTAACAGATGTGTTCCTAAATAGTTCTGACTGAACAATAGGTTCTGCAATTGGTTGCATAAGACTGATCTGTTGTTCGCTGACCATTAAAATATTGTTAAAAATGCTTGGCTGTCATTAGGAATACAGATAGAGGCCTCCAGGTCCTGTCCATGTCCACACTCTTTGAATTATGCAAAACTAGAATTGATTCTTGTCGAGAAACCATTCCAAACAGTCCAGTCTATCAGAACTGTATGCCTCCGAGCTTAGCAATTCCTTTTATCAATGCTGGCATGTTTTTCTGACCGTTGCACATTGCAAAACAATGATGTCAAACTCATGTGTCTGCTGAAACCTACAACAAGAAAAAGTCGTGGCAGAAGAGAACAAATGGCTTCATTTCATGAAGAAAGATGACAACGGTGCTAGTTATAATTTCTGTAAAATTATCATTTCAAGCAAGGGGGGAAAAACAAGCAAAATGCTGAAAAATCTTTCTACACAACATGAGTTTAAATTCCAGGAATGCCATGTGTTTGACACTCTATGCACAAATGCCACTGCTCCCCAACGAGCAGCACGTGCGTTACAGAGGGTAAATATCCTATAATAATAACATTAGCGCCACTTTGACTAAGGAAACCTTAATGAAAGCAAATGCCACACAAATATTATCTCATTTGATCCATTTTAGATGATGACAGAGACATGGACAAATAGTGTAAAATCAAAAAAACAATGGGGCCTTCTCCACATTAGGATGACTATATGTTTCCTCAGTGATGCATATCTATTGTACCACAAGCATAATCCTGGTGGACAACACTTTTCACCACTGACCTCGTCAAGTTCATTACACTCTATAATGTTCATTGATGCTTGAGGACATTAATAATTAATATTAAAATGCCAATATTCACAAATATAACTTGTAAATATAGAAGCTTATGTTTGTTTTGGCAGACATGGTTGAGTCTCTTAGATGGCAAACAGTGTGTTTGAGAGCAAATGTGGTTCACTGAGCTGTGAAGCTGCAGTTTGTATACAGATAACACGCATGTTTATAAGTTTGTGTGTGTGTGTGAGCAGAAAATTATGGCTTTACCATCCTCTCTTGCTCATAGGTGTGTGTTTGTGTGTGGTGTGTCATGTGTGCATGCACACACACACACACATACACACACCTGCCTCAGGTGCTCTGCAGCATCTGTACTGTCTGGACTCAGGTGCGCTCCTCTAAGCACTCTGAGTCTGTCATGACACTGAATACATTAGGCTTTCATTTATGCTGGATCTTGGGAGGCATTTTGTTTCTAATGATTTTGCTTACACTCACATTTTGTCGTCGGTGTGTGTTTTATATTAAATAGGATTACAGTTTTTGGAAAGTACACTCTCTTTCCGTTCTGTGTTTTTCCTGCTTGTGTATTGTTAGACTTCATTTAGTTCAGATTACAGTCTTATGTGCCCAGTTTCCCCTACTGATACCTGCTAATTAAACCTGGTTTGTAATACGTACAGGTCCGTTAATCCCATTGATGAAAACAGCAAGGAAACATGCTGTAAAAAGGAGAAAAACTGCAAATACAACAGCAAAAATGCACATACACAAATTTGTGTGTGTATGTGTGTGCGTGCGTGTGTGTCGGTGGGTGCGTGTGGGTGTCATTGAGGACAAAGTAAGGATGGTGAGCAGTCTCAACAAATGTCATGTTGCTCCACCTAATAGGCTCTCTTGCCATTCAGACTCCCCCTTTGGTCTTGATCCCTGACAGAAAAGTGGCTGAGAGAGATGACACACACACATTCTCTTTCTCCTCCCCCATCTCTCTCGCACACACTCAGAAACACACACACACACGCACACACACACACACACACACACTGGGCCTGACAGTCCAATTTTAATTTGAATCTAAAACAGGTGAGGTGCATGTGAGAGGTGGAGGGCAGCAGGTAATTCTTTAAGCACACTGTCTCTGGAAAAGGCTGCTGACTCTTGAATATTTCGTAGGGGTCAGACACTGCTGCTGCATCACTAACAGATAGTTAACAGGCTGTGTCATAATGTGAGATTTTTCACATTTTAATTTAATTTCTTGGCTCATAAACACACTGACAGCTGTTTGGACCTGGGAGTGAGGAGGAGACTGTGAGAGATCAGTAAAGACTAGTTAAGCGGTGTTTCAGGGATTTCTCAGTGTGTACCTTCAGCACCATGAACACACACACATACCCAAATACACACACACACACACACACACACACACAAATGCACACACATACCAGCAGTGCTAATAGTCCCAGAGTGGCCCAGTTGCCAGTGGACTGAGAGGTGGCCTGATCAGTTTTGCTCTGACCAGTTTCGTTCAGTGATCTTAGTTTTAAGGTAAAGTAGGATCATGACTCTCATAAAGGAAAAACCACAACAATGCAGCTCATCACATAATACAGGTGAGTCATGAAAAAAAAAAAGATGTGTCACTGTTTTCATAGTTGTTTATTTAGGCAAATTAAGTCTTCTTCTTCTGTACTTTTTACTAGGGCTGAACAGTTTGACAAAAATATATATAATTGTGATTATTTTGACTGATTTGTAATTGCGATGTGATTTCAATTTTAATGTTATCACGGGGAATGATAATTTTTCATCCTAAAATTGTTATGGTGTGATATTTGCGGGGATCTGTAGGAAATAAAGATGTTTTCTTAAATCTGTAGGCCAGGACAGTGTTTAATTTAATTTTTTGACACAGGATTTTACCATTAACAAATATTGCTTCTCCTGCGATTTGAGAATTGCAGAGGGCCATTTTGCAATTTTGATAAAATTTCAATCAATAGTTCAGCACTACTTTTTACTCATTGTCTTTGCATTCATGGAAATCAATCTATGTTCACTGGTTTTTACTGGTATTGAAAAATTGTGCAAAAAAAAAAACTGTGCAGTGTTTTGCGTTTGATGTATTTGAGTATCTTCAGAGTGTTTTGTTTCAGTGGTTGTGTATGCAGAGTCTCATGCATGTATATCGATTCTCCATCTGAGAAATGATATATTTTCTAAGATAAATATCTCTGGTCTTAACATTTGTCTGAATTCATCTATTTGTGTATTTTACGATGAGTGATTGAAACTACAGCAAAGAGACAACACTGTCTTCTTCCACCACAAAACGATTTTTCTTTCTTTTAGCCTGGGAACCAGAGAAATCTGCTGAGCTCATGTTTCCATTTGCTCTGGCAGATTCAGATTTGTGAATTAGTTGGAGATGCCAGGCTATCTTTGGCTCTCGACTTTACTATTTTTTACCCTAAAGGTCCATAAAATGCGTCAGAGGAGACTATCTTATGTAATACTCGCCTCGTCTTGGACCATCCTGATATATCAAGAAAGTGTTCGCTGCCTGCTGTCAATGATTGTTTAAAGATTGTAGAACTTTCTGAGTTATGATATCGTTCTTGATCTAAAATCAAAGTGAACCAAAAGGAGAACTCGAGATGCACTTCAGAAAGGCAAGCAGCGATGCCTCTTTATGTACTTTTATCACTGACATGGCAGTAAAACCAAATTTGTTTTAAAGCAATTTAAGAGCTGTGCAAAGATAAGGACTTAATGTGATGGTTTAGCTTTAATTACTTCTTGGAATAGATCTAATAGGGAGAGTGTTTGGATATCTTGACAGTACATATATCACTCTTGTTAATTGTTTTTTTATAAACTCTCCTCAAGACATAATATTTAATGGAGAACATGCTGTATGTGAAGGTGCTACAGGCTACTTATATTCCCACCGATAGACTCTTATAAAAGCTGAGTCATTCATGTTTGTCTAAAGGAAAAAAAAGGGGTTAGGAAAAAGGCAGAGAGCAAAGAGATTAGGCTGTTGATTGGATATGGTTCCCAATTCAGCTCTCTGCCAGTGCCAATAAGAAAGAGGAGATACAATAGTAAAGGAAGAGAGAACGGGGGGAAGACGGCGGAGGTGGCGGAGGTTGAGCGTAATGGAGTCAAGACCCCTAACAGGCTGTCAGATGCTGCTCACTTGCCGCACAGCCGCTCGTTGCACACACGCGCACAAGCACATAGCTGCTGTGTTCGTGTTTGTGTGTGTGTGTGTGAGCATGTGTGAGTGCACCCCAGTGATAAATCTTAATTACACAATCGAGTGCAGGCCATGTGCCATCTCATCATACCATGTCAAACCTCATAAGCAACAGCATGAGCGTGATAGGAAGAGCAAGAGACGCAGATGCAACGCTATGTGAGAGTGTGAAAATGTGCATACCATATCTGTAGAGAAAAGATGGAAAAGAAGCACTGAAAGAGGTAAAAAAAAAAAAAAAAAAAGGTGGGGTTCAAAGGGAAGTAAATCTTTGTCTGGGTTCCCCTGAGGTGAAACTACTGTGGTCCCTCTTTCAAGGGTTTACTTAGAGAACATAAAAGGCTTTTTGTGTAGCGTAACTGTTTGTGATTTTGCCATCAGCCCTGTCAATACTAATCAAATCTAAAAACCTCTACTGCGCAGCTGCTGCTGCTGCGCTGCTGCTGCTGCTGCAGCTACAACTGAGCGGATCTAGTTTGTCCCAGGATGAGCCGGCGGATGAATACACAGTTCCAGCATGTCAGGGAAAGAATGGGGCTGGGGGCGTTGTTGTGGCCCGCTGAGTCATCGTGGCCAGGGTGATCTCTAAAAGCAGCCCCCCAGCCCCCCAGAGTAATGGTTAATCGTGGGAAGTCTGGTGTTAGGGTAAGTGTGCCTGTGTGTAGGCTGAGCCTGTTTGTGGCCGGTTGCGGTGGGTTTTGGCGTGCCGTGGTGTGACAGGGCCAGTCAGGCGGATGGGGCGTGTGTTGTTGTAGCCGTGGCAGTGGGGAAAGCCCTGTACAAGCAGCTCTCAGCTCTGCTGGCTGGGAGAAGAGTCGGGGCAGCTCTCCCAGAATAAAAAGCAGAAAGAAAAAAAAACAAAAAAAACGTTCTGTCCTTTTGTTTTCACGGCTGTTGTGTTCCCTCTGCTGTGGGTTTGGGAGTCTGGTCTGTGTGTCCTCCTGGTTGTCTGTGACTGTCCCGTTGTGACATTTGGTCCTATTCTGTTGTGCTCTGGTGTTGTGTTCTGTCGCCACAAAACCTCACACAGACATAGTCCACTTCCTGGAATGGCGGTGCCAACCCAGGAAGTGCAACCTTTGAACCACAAAGTGCTGAGTAGAAAGCAGTACGTTTAAATGGCAGAGGGTAACATTATGAACTCATAATCACAGAAACAGAACCAGTACATCACACAGTGTGCAATACACAGGTGTTTTGGATGAACTAAACATTATTTCCTTTGTGAATCAGCATACACATAAAAGGTTTTTATTAAAAACATTTGTTACAGAGAGAAGAAAAAATGATATCTTAAGGGAGGGAAACATAAAAATTGTTATAAACATTATAAATATGATTTAGGAATGACAACTGATGGGACAAATTGGACCGTGTCTCTTCCAGTCTGGCTCATTGGTGTTGTGTTCCATTTTAAATGTTTCATATTTATGGAATATGGACCCTTAATGTCACCTGAGTGCAGGAGAAAAAAAAGCCCAATAACAGTGAGCAAACACACTTTTTCAAGTGTTAAGGAGCATTCAGGGACAAAGAAATAACAGCACCATTGCGCTCTGAAACACCATTTCCACTGGAAAATGATGCGGTGCAAGCTTGCAGCTCTAATCACATTGTGTCTGAAAGGGCCTTTACACCACCTCCAGACATAGACTGAGTGAGCGAACTCTATCAGACAGAGCACAAGAAATTGTCCAGATATACTATGAGCAATGTTATAGCTAAGACGCAAGTGTTTTCTCCTTCTGCAAATGAATAATTTAAGGATCTAAGTATTAATTTATTCAAAACTAATGGAATATTCTCATGTCATCCTTCCTCTCTATGGTTGGAGGACAGTCGGCTTAGTTATACTGTAACTCTAAACAGCTCCTCAATTTCCTTTCAAACCTTGTCCTTTTTGAGGATATCCTTATAAAAACAGTGATGTGGATCAAATTAGACTCTTGTCGTCCATGTTGACTGCTGACTGGAGGGGAAACGGAAATGTCAAGTGAATGAAAACAGGCTGGGGGGAAGTCAGTGCATGAAACTTTTTTGCCAAAGTAAGGTTCAAAATGGTTCAAATTTCTTTCAGATTTTGTCCTCTGGCCAAATGGCTGGTGAATTTTCTAATTTTACCAGCCATTCTTTATATCACTACTGTTTTTTTGGCTGTTGAGTGTAGTAAATCTACCAACCACTTGCATTTTTTTTATTGACATTTGGCACAATTTTTTCAAGCTAATTTTGGTCCTTGTTAGAAGGCGAGCAACTTTTCAAACAAGCGTCACGTTGCTTAGCAAAAGGCAAACTTTTGATTAATGAGTTTCTGTCTTGATAAATTAACATGAGAGAATTTGTGCTCTCGTAGGATTTTGGTTGTTGTCTCCAGTCTACCAATCCCCAGTGTGTTGCCTCTAGATTTCGGCCTGCTCATTTAGTATGTGCTTCCCTCTGGCTTTCATGACTGAAAAATCTATGTATGTTTGTGGAAAAATGGCCTTAGAATACCAGTACCTTATTTGTGATCTTTAAAACTGCAGTTTATGTGTTTCCTCTTGCCAAGCCCAAGGGAACTTCTCTTAACGCTGCAATTGGTGAAATTTTAAAACTCGTTTTGCAGCACAGTACTTTTCTTTTAATCAAAAACCCATGCTCCTGCCCTTTGGTGTACCCCCTGTGCGCTCTCATTTCAGCTGCACAATAGAGGAGAAAAATGAGCGAGCATCTCAACTAAAATACATCTAGTTTATAACAAACCAAAGCAGGGACACTTAAGCTGCCAGGTCTCCTGCTATTAGCGGTGTGATGCCCTTTTGAATAAAACAAGCAGACTTGTTATTTTTCTTGCTTTTGTCATACAGCTCTGGATACAGTGCCCTTTCTTATTAGCTCTACGAAGGGTGATCCTCGTCCTCGCATGTAACAAGTATTCATGCATGTATCTGTGGATACATATAGATGTGAATTAGTTTCTAATCCTGTGCTGCATTTGTATCTCCGGCTTTCTCTGTGGCCCTACGGTGTCTTTCCGGTCGTGTCTCTAGCAGGATAATTGGCTCTAGTCGGTCTCTGTCACTCAGACCTGCAGCAGATGTGACTGCAGAGCACCACAGTGTCACACATACACCATTCCACTAGCTGGGGACGTCTTTCTATACTGGATACAACACAAGAACACAAAGCGCACACATACAGTAGATATACAGTGCATTCACACACTTGCTCATATAAATGCATATATACTCAGCTGGCTGCACATAAGAGTATCTAAGGACTGGAACTCTGACATAATTTACTGCCTCACTGCATTTAACATCCGCTCTCTCCTTCCCAGCTCTTCATCTCATCCAGTTTGAACTGGAGTCGCTGAATAACATTAAACATTTCTGTCTTTTGCATTTGAATCATGAGCGAGGGCATCTATTCTGCGTGTGTGAATGTGTTGCGTTTGAATATGTATGCCACTCCCAAAGTGCTGTGATTTCTGTTCTTAAACCAGGTTTGGGTGTGAATTTGCTGGTTTTCCTTTAAATCTTTAAGATTCAAAGTACTTTTGAGACATTAGGTGCAACATTTCAAAGTGCATGCTCTGTTTGCCATCCCCCCAAACTGGACTGCTAAATTGCAGCGAAATGTGGTAGATAAGTCTCTATGTAACAGAGCTCAACTGTGTCAGTTTATACCACAAGCAGAACCCTTCTCATTTCCTGAGGGACAAGAAAACACTTTCTTTTACAGGTGAATTCCTCAGTCAAACACAAGCCCGCTGATGATTTGAGGCTGTTTCTGCTGTCTCTCTGCTGTCACTCGTGCGCGCTCAGGTCACAGCTCCATTATCTGACGAAGACTGACTGAGTTCTTCTGTCTTCATTTCTGCAGGCACAGAAATCGTGGATAGAAAGAGCGTTCAGCAAGAGAGAATGTGTTCATATCATAGTGAGCGCCAAAGACCCCCATAGGTGAGTAAAAATGCATGTGAAGGAAATGGGAAAAATCTCAATGCATAACATTAATGTGGACACATGTAAATGACATTATACAAAATTCACGGTTTGATGTGTTTTTGGTGCAACACAGAAAACAAAAAGAAATGCAGAAAATAGCATTTGTGTCTTTTATCACTCAAATACCGACATATTGTTGATAAGTTAAGATGAAAATGAAAAATAAATATTAATCAATAATGCTCCTGACCTGTTAATTCCTGAACAGTTAATACAAACTTACTAACACGCACATGTGACTGCACTTCGTAATTTAAATTCCGTATTTTTCAGACAGATTATGGTCACATATCCACAGAGATAAACACTCATATAGCATTACTTATTGCTTTGGTCTTGATCTACAGTAAGAGGGTGTCTGAATGCTGTGTTTTTTGTGCTCTGTTTTTGTCTTATTCAGCAAATAGATGCATTTTTTTGTGTTTCCATAGACAAACTCAACTTCACTTGCACGATGTCGGGACACAGTTGATGTTTATGTTTGTCCATTTTCACTGTAACTAACTGGGAGCAATGACACCACAAGAACTTTACTAACCGTGCTAAGTCAACTGGCATGCCACAGTCTGATGCACAACAACAACTGGTGCTTTGCCAAAACGCTCTGGGTAAAACTCGCCCCACAACTTCTGTTCCACGTGTGCGAGTAGTAAACATAAATAAACTATTTTGACAGTTTTTGGTCGCAGGGTGCACCAACCGAGGGACTCATGAAGCAACCCAGGTTGGGAAATGAACTTTTTGAGATATGAATATCTACCAGCACCTGACTAGGGTTGGGTATCATTTGGGTTTTTTCCGATACCGGTCCTAAAACAGCACCGGTGCCTAAACTGTGCCTGAACTGGTACTTTTTTTTTTTTTTTTTTCAAAGAAGCACAAAATGAGGGTCACTAACATTACAAGAACAGCTTCTTTCATTGCTAAGACAAATTGGATCTTGAAATTGAATAATATATTAACTGTTAACAGTATAAAATATACTTAAATACATACTATATGTGAATAGTAAACACACACACAAATTCACATAATAAATAAAACCGAACCAAGTTACAATAACTGAACACTAAATTAACAGTTACAGTATTAATAACAGAAGAATAAATAAAAACTCACCAGTGGTCTCCTTTTCATAGATATGAATGTCAAGTCATTATGAAACATCTCATTGTTTCATATACTCTATATGCCTACAAGTGTGTCCTGTGTACAACTTTTTTTTCCCCTTCATGTCCACGGGCCTTGACTTTGACATCCTAGGAAAAAATGGTGCTGCCAGATGCTTCCCCCGTTTGCACACAATTACTTTAAACATTTGTTGTACATCCCACCCAGTGTTGGACTCATTTCCAGTGAAAGATAGCTGCACTTTACGTTTAGCTCGACATTTTGACTGCGGTAGCTACTTGCTAGCAGAGGGCTACCTGCTGCCAGAGCCATGTAGAGGGAGTGTTGCTGCTACGTTAACTAGGGACATTTGGTGATGTGTCTGTAACGTCCACTTAAAGGTCCGGTAGCTACCAGTCGTATGAGAATCGGTGCTAGATTTCCCTACCCAACCCTACCACTGAAAGATAAATGCTCAAATTCACCAGCCGCTCAATACTAAAACAATATTTTTTATCTGATAATCACCATCCACTTTCATTTTATACCAGGATTTGGCTGGCACTAATTTCCCACCCTGAATCCAAACGTCCTGTACCAAGCAGTTCAGGATGAATACGTGTACAACTCCACCCCTACATTATACTTAATTCCAATCAGAAGCAAGAGATAAAGATATTTTTAGATATTTAGGGTTCAGCTGTGTAATTATTTGCCATAACAGCTACAAGACTCTAATGAGCGAGTCGCCTAATGTGAGAGCCCAGCTCACATATAGCAGATAAAGAGACCTGTTTCACTGCTGACCTTTTAAAACATGCCTGGGAGTAATATCACGCTGGCCTCTATTTGCATCACAGGTAGATGCTCCACACTAATGAGCCAGAACACTGACATTATGTATTTTAAAACCAGAAATGTGAAATTCAGGGCCATGCCAGTTCATGAGGACAGTAAAATATTCCACATCATTTTGAAAGGTTATTAATTTAAGCCCACAGGAGGAGTGCTGCTAAGTTTAGCAAAGTGTAACTGTGAAAGTAAGGGCTGTTACTGAAATCTTTAGTGCAGCTGATGTTTTTGCTTAAGGATGACAAACTCAGAGAGGCAAGTCTAATTCCTGCAGTACCAGCCCTCGTGCACACTCATACACACACTCAGAGGAAATGCCACTGTTTGTTTGGTTAAACAGAATTAGCATAACTGGAGGAAAGCGGGTGGAAGCCCGATGCTCCTCAAGATCAAATCAACTTTTCTCTTTTTAGTCAAAAACACTTGCGTTGACGCATCAAGCAGAAGGAGGCAAAGTACTTGTGGTAAGGGATGACGTAAACATGAAGTGATAAATCAAAGCCTCCTGACTCCCTTTCCTCCCAGGGCTCCCACTACATCCTGTGAGGTTAAAACATAGAATATGAAAGCTGCATTCAGCACATCTGAATAAGCATGTAGTCGTGTAGCAATACTACAATTCATGTAACTGTCACTCCGCTAACTGATGTAGTTGCTGAGAGGGAGACGGAGAGGAGAGCAAAGGAGAGAAAACGACAGATGTTTGTGAAGAGCAGAAAACAAAAAGAGACAGAGCCAATAAAAGATTGCAGGGGCCTACAGATCCTTCTCCTCCTCTCCTCCCAATCAGGAGATGAAAGTCTGATGACAAGCTGTCACTTCAGCCTTGCCCTCCTCTTACTGCACGGCACGTAACTGTGGCAGCTCTCGTGCCTTTTCCTCTCCCCCTCTCAGTCACATACAGTCTCACTCACCCTCTTCTTTTTCCTTCTCGATGCTACAGTAGATTCCCTCGGGGCTCTGGCTCCTCAAGATTTCAGTTACTGTCTGTAAACTACTGTGTAATACAACCTATACCAATCTCACATTCACATTTACTTTCTCCTCTCATCCAGGTGCTGTTGTGGTCGCCTCATTGGTCAGCATGTGGGCCTGCCCCCGGGCATCTCATCCAGTCAGAATGATAAGGCAGAGCGTCTGGCCAAGAATGACAGCCTGTCGGAGAAGTGGTCGATCAGCAAACACACACAGCTCAGCCCCACTGATGCCTTCGGCACCATTGAGTTCCAGGGAGGAGGACACTCCAACAAAGCCATGGTGACTCTAATAACAACTCTACCGTGTTGAATTTTGTCCGTGTCCTGAAGACATCTTGCTTCTTGCTTCCAATATATTCATCCATCACTCAAACCTCAT
Organism: Lutjanus argentimaculatus; assembly: GCA_034769285.1. Lineage (NCBI taxonomy): Eukaryota > Metazoa > Chordata > Actinopteri > Lutjaniformes > Lutjanidae > Lutjanus > Lutjanus argentimaculatus. Next base: position 18,080,959 of record JAWZSL010000017.1, read on the forward strand.
TTCCGAACATATTATCCCGAAAAGGAAAGATGCATGTTGATGAGAGGCGTAAATGTGTCATGTTTGGACTGTGATTGGATCGGCCTGATCACGTCTCAAGTTAGTCTGGCTTGCATTGTTTGAATCTTAGGCAGGTGTAAACGCTGTAAAGTGGACATCGTGTTTTGTAGGTAATAGAAATTATACAGTAGGTTGTTTTTCAAATTTAGAGAGCAAGCAAGTGAGAAGGCTGAAAGAGATTTACTGCTAATTACAGACTATAGTCTACATCGATTCTGTGCCATAAAAGTGCCAAAAGATGAATTATTCAACAGAACTGCATGAAAAATGAAAGCAATACAGGTGGGGAATGAATGATAAACTGTAAGAAATAAAACAATCTGCTGTTATGTTAGGTGTAATTTATCTAGTCACAGAAGCTGACATGCTGGTACTGCAGTACACCGGAATAAACTCACACAAAGGCACAACTTAATGTATTAAATTCACAAGAGGGGACAAGCAATTACAATTTTGTTTTGGACAGTTTTTCCACAGCATTTATTAGGTCTCGCCTGTAACTTCATAACACAAAACTCCTTGATTTTTTTAAAGGAGTTTGGGGCTGATTTGTTGCCACCTCTTGTTATCCCTGTCTGTGGACAGAGAGCTGATCTCAGTGAGGGTGACGAAAATACGTTAAAAAGATCAGGTGTGAATGCAAAGGTAGGATAGGATCTTTTATTATCCACAAGGTATTCAGATACAGATCCATTTTTAATACAAAGTCTAAATGGGCTGTCTAATGTTCAGTATCTAAACTTGTGTGAAAGATGACATTAGATGAACAAACAGAGATTCCTACATGGATGCCAAGGAAAGACAAATAGTTTGAGATGTTGTATTGACGTGAGTTGTCAAAGACAGAGTAGACTGAGTAGTCCTTTCTGAATGTGCTGTAAGAAGAAGATTGTTAAAAAACTGAAAGCTGAAAGCGAATGATAATTGAATGCAATTTGTAGATATTTTCCTCAGCTGCGGTAAACTGATGCAGAATGACAGTACGCAGGTACAGAGGAGGAAAGTGTTTGATGTTTGGCTGACTGAACTGAATTCACCTCTTGATCTGAATGACACAGTTATACCAGTGCTGTGAAAATGGTTGAATATCCGACTGATTGCCAAGTTTTTTTTGTGTAATATACATTTCATACATAGTCCAAATACAAATGGAAATGACATTTAATAAGAACTCATCTGCAGTCCATCCTCAATCCAGTTTCTTTCCAAATTATACTGTAGCTGACTAGATAATCAAATTTAAAATACGCAGAATGAAAAAAATCATTGTATCAGCATGCCTGGGGATAACAGCAAAATCAATCATCTGAGTTTAATTATATGCAATTACATATAATTACAGATTTGAAAGACTTAAGTGTTGCCTGATTAATCGATCCTCCCAAATGTCGTCTGGTTGTAGTGTTATTCACGCAATCATTGTCTATGAAACCATGGTGACAGAGTCACATCACACATACTGTAGCATTCAGGGAATTCAGATTATTAAGGCTGAATTATGTTTGATTTATTCCCAGTGTTGAATTATTAATCCAGGCACATGTCAGTTTTGGTGTCTGAGGGTGAATTAGGTAGATAAACAGATGTTCTATAATGCATGTGTTTCTCCAATCATAGCAAACATCTGTTCAGTACTGTTATAGTTTGAAAAATGAAGCCGTACACTCACTCCAGCAGGTCTGCAACAGTGATCCAAGTCATATTTTCCATTTCATAATTTTACCTTCACAGATTTGTTTCACATCGAGTGCTTTTATAATGTGTATACATATGTTTATGTCTGCATGATGTGGTTCTGTTTGTGTATTTATGTTTCAGGCACATGCAGACTTCAAGTCATCATGTGCCTGAGGGTGGTGCAGATGTGCTTTCTACTGTACATTTCTGAACATGCTCCTTTTGTTTTCAGTATGTGCGAGTGTCTTATGACACCAAGCCTGACCTGCTGCTCCACCTGATGACCAAGGAGTGGCAGCTGGATCTGCCCAAGCTGCTTATCTCAGTCCACGGGGGCCTGCAGAACTTTGAATTACAGCCCAAACTCAAACAGGTCTTTGGCAAAGGGCTCATCAAGGCTGCCATGACAACAGGAGCCTGGATCTTTACGGGAGGGGTCAACACAGGTAAAGTACAGGACATTTAATAACTAATGTAAAACACTTTTTACTCTTGTGAAATACTCAAAACCGTCCTACATTCCCTTAAATGTTAAGGGCCCTTAAAGGAGTCATGTGCTTGTGCTCGGAGAATGATGAGTGTGTTCAAATGTTCTTCATAAGTTATCAGCTATTAAAAAAACATTTATCAAGCCCCTCTGGGCTGCAAAGATGTTGAATCATTAGATCACTGTGAAACGGTTCTTTTAAGTATATTATGAGCTCTCCACTATACTTAGACAGTCATAGTCACACCAGACAGGTGAAGTGATGGCTCTCAATTATTATTTCATGCATCTTGGATGAAAATAGCGTCAGGGACTCTAGACTGCTTATTTTTATTGCTGAAAGTCAATTAAAGGGTGAAAATTTGGACTAAATGGTGTGTTTGATTACACAGTGACAGAAATGACAGAGGAGGCAATCAGGGTCATCATGGACTTCAATGAGTGGTGTTCCATTAAAGTATTACAGAAATTTCCCTTATAGTCTACAGTCTAGAAGAACCACAGTTGTGGAGTCAGTCAGCTTAAGACTTGATGACTAAGCAGATCTCTTTCTGCAGATATTGAGTCGCTGGATGAATTTGGCCTGGAGCAAGATTTATGAGGAACTCAGTGGACTGGATTGTGAACATAATAGTAGGAGGTGGGGGGGTTGGAAGTGTAAAAGCAGTCCAGAAGGAAACAGTTTCAAAGTCTGACAGCAACAACATGACTGGGTGTGACAAAATTGGTTGGAGTGAATATAGGGAAAAGTCAGCTGACAGATTGACAGCGCATGAATAATACATAAATATGGAGTTATCATGCATATGGAAAATATCCTCTGTGAATGAACTTGAGCTCCACGATGTTTCTGACCTTGGTAAGCCATGCATAGTGGCATGATGTCTTAAAACTGGTAAATGGTTGGCTGCACCCGTTTAATGTATGAATTTTGGTGTATTTTTAGTATATTGTATTTTGAAACTTGCACTGACATTAAAATTAGTGACTGTGTTGTAAAATATTGATGATGATGATATTTTTCTTTGCATCACAACAGCTTCATTTGCAACATCACAGAGCAGATCAAAATTAGGACAGAAACAAATTCATACATTAAAGATAAATAGAAATCACAAAAATTAAGACAAACAGAAGACGATATTCAAGGTCCTTCAAGGTGAATCGCAGGGTTTGTTATAACTGTTCATTTTTTCACTTTTCCTGGCTGCACAAGTCGGTCAGAAAGCTACTTGCAATTTTTACTTGCCCCTGTATTGTTTTATTAGCAGTTATTAAATTACAACAAAGACTAAAGTCAATTGTCATGTTTAATCTAGGGCTTCAAAATGTATAAAATGTCAGAAAATAGTGAAAATGTCCATTCCAGTTTTTCAAAGTCCAATGTATGTATGATGTATTTTAATGTCTAGTTTTGTCAGTCTAGAACCCAATGACATCCAGTTTAATATGATAATGAATCAAGAAACGTGGGAAATCTAGCGTTTTCTGCCACTTTGAAAATAAAAACAGTTCAGTAGTTTAATAATTTTTTACTACTTACAGGGCAAGTGAGTTGCCAGATTTACTCGACTGTCACGGCATTTTATTTGCCCCAGGCAAGTGGGCAATCCTTACTGTGGAGCTTGGTATTTTATATGGGATATATCTCCATGTTAAGTTTTAGGATTGATGTACTGATGTACAAAAGAGTTCTTCAGTCTGACCATAATAAATCATGGAAGCCTGTATCCACTGTTCAGGACATAGTTGATATCAGAAGCAATGTTGTTGGCCAGCCTTAAAATTCATTAAACTAGGCTGATTCATAAAGTTTCTCCAGAAGTTGGCCTACAGTCTTTGGCAGATTTTCATTTGATGGAGCAGTTATAACTACAAAGTAGTGGAGAAACATTTATACCAGGTAGTATTACAGCACTGTAGAACACTCATAATCACGGAAGTAAAAAAACAAAACAAGAATTTGTTTACTTGCCCAAAAAGACCTAAGGAGGTGGAGGAAATAAATTCTTTGTTTCGTCTTTTTGCAGACAAATCCAATGTGGTCTTTCTATAATAACAGATGGTCAATCATGAAGCCAAGTGTTTGTATGAAAATACCTGCTTCATTTTTTCATTATGGATAACAATAGGAACTTCATGAGAGTCTGATATTGAGCCAAATACAACCTCTTCCCTTTTCTTTGAGCTAATCTCAAGAGCATTGTTATCACTCGACCGTTTTATTCACAACTTGTTGCTACAGCCAATGGCTGCCCAAGTTACTTAACAGAGATATTAGAGATGTGTATCGATAAATATATCTTGATATACTGGGATGATGCAGACTGCATGTTTGTTTCTTTCCTTTACAGTTGGCCAAAACATTATCTGTTGTGTTGATATTGGATTTTTTTTTTATCAGTGCTGTTTCACTTTGTCTTCAGTGTAGGAGTTCACTGTTTGTTTTGCTCCTGTATTGTTTCTAGTTCCACAAAAACAGAGGCATTTTAGTAACTTAGATTAAATTTAGCATGCTTGAAATAAGAATAAAAGACGGAACAATAATGTTAATACAAGAGATAAGAACAGATGGAAAGAAATGATACAGCGTTGGATGCTGTAGAGTGCCTACACTTGAATACAGAGAGGAAAAGAAAGTAAGATTTAGTGACAGAATGGGTGCAGAGGCAAGAAAGAGGAAGAGAGAGGCCTGAATAATGGATGGCGGGATGGATTGGAGGGATATCTAAGGGTGGAGGTGGAGTAAGACTGAATGTCAGCAGGAGAGATGGGATAAGATGGCCTCCAGGTCTGACTGCTGCTCCCCTGAGGACAACAACTAGAGACCTGGAGCTACGGCCTGTCTGTGTTTGAAGCTGTGCGTGTGCATGTTTGTGTGTGTGCATTCTCATTGGCTGCTGCCACGCTGTTGTTTTCTGCACTTAGTGGATTCTGTTTATCTTTCACAGCAGAGAGTATCATTATCTAAGTTTAGCCTGTGTATTGATCATGACAAAACTGATTTTGTTATCTGTTTCTCTGTCCTTCTCACAAACACTGTTAAACATTTATGCACACACACACACACCAACAAAAACACACAGGAGTGATTCGCCATGTGGGTGATGCATTGAAAGACCACGCTTCCAAGTCAAGGGGGAAGATCTGCACCATCGGCATTGCTCCATGGGGCATCGTAGAAAATCAAGAGGATCTTGTTGGCAAAGATGTAAGTTCCTGAGGACAAACAAACAACAATATGAAATGGTTACACATTGGGCTTGGTTTTATGTGTGTGTGTGTGTGTATGTGAAAAATGTCACTTTGAGTCCACAGTTGCCAAGGCCTGTAAATTGCAGTTGACAGTTTATTAACTGAGATGCTGAGTAAGCCACTCCAATCTGTGATAAACACTCCTTCAAAGTGATTTGGACAGCTGGGGGAACCACATGAGGCTGCGGAGCACATGCTGACTCATTCAAATCTGTGGAATCAATGTTATGTTATAGTTAAAATTTCATCAGAATGTGCTGCACTCTGTCGTGCTGAACAAGTGAAGCAGAGACGATTAATGTTGGTGGCTGAAATGAGATTATTAAGTGCTGGAGCTCTTGTTACATGCTTGATTGGTCTCAACTGTACGCCTAATGACCAGATGAGTTTACCTCAGATTGTCAGGCGCTGCCCCAGTGGACCAAATCCAGGCTTCTGAGCAACTGTCATTATGTAACAGGTGAGTTCTGGGCCCAAATGCAGCACACAGTATGACAGGTATCGTATGACAGGTATTGTTGGTAATTCTATTGGTAGAGAAGAACAATCTGGCGGTCAGTCACTCAGGAGCAGGGGTTTAAGCATTGGCCAGATTACTGAGGAGTTGCAGCTTAATGCACAGGTGAGTGGAGTTGGGCTGATGAGGTGGGAGTGGCTGGCAGGCAGAGTGGAGCAGGTGTGGGGTGAATGGAAAAGCACTGGAGAACTGAACATAGGGAACTGAGCATCATGCAGAGCTGTGACAGAACCTCCTACCCAAGGGAGGGCTCCTGACGTCCCAAAAGTCACATGCCTGAGCCAGGTGGGCGGATGGGGTCTGGAGGAGGGACTGTCCAGCAGCAAGGCTGACAAGGGGCCCGAAGGCAGGGCAAATTGATGGGGCTGCTCCGAAGGACAGCCTGAAGGCTGGACAGGGGCCGAGCTGGAGACATCAGGCAGATGGCCCGGGGTCAGGGCAGAGGGCGGAGCCGGTGCCCACAGCTGGATGGCCTGGGGGCAGGGTGCGGCAGGGCAGAGGTGGAGCCAAAGACCTCAGGCGGACAGCCTGGGGCCAGGGCAGAGGCAGAGCCGGAGACCTCAGGTGGATGGTTACGAGGCAGGACAGGGGTAGAGCTGATGACCTCAGGCAGACGGTCTGGGGTCAACCCAAGGGAGCAAAGCAGATCTGGAGAGCAACCAGGAGGCAGGGCAGCACAGATGGCAGCCGACAGCATAGTCAAAGATGGCGAGACCTGTCTGGCAGCTAACAGTGAAGATGAAGACAGTGAGACCCCTCAGGTAGTCAACAGCGTAGAAAAAGATGGCGGGACCCGTCTGGTGGTGGGTGCCAGTGATGTTACCCCGGTGCAGAAGGCCCAAGGCGAAGATGGAACCCTTTGAAAGGTTGAGCAGGATGCCGGCGGCAAGGACGGGACCCCGCTGGAGGCCAGTGGTGAGAGGAGTCCCGTCCTTGCTGCCAGCATCCAGAGGGGCCTTGTCCTTGCCACCAGCATCTTGCACGTCCTTCCGAAGGGTTCCGTCTTCACCTTTGGCCTTCTGCTTGTCCGCCAGAGGGGTCCCGCCTTCTTCGTCTTCGGTGCCAGCCGCCAAAGGGATTCCACTGTCTTTGTATATGTTGTCAGCTGCTGTAGGATATTCTGACTTTTAGTCCCTAGTATAGGTCACACTCAAAAAATGCTGGACCCTGCATTTCCCATGATGCCACTTAAAGCATGCTCTTCAAACTATATGCCCCAGTTTGTGAGCTTGCAATAAAAAAATGTGTAGCCTCCAAACCCAAGCCAAGATAATCCCCAATGACATCAAGTTATTTTTTTTTTCAGGCTTTGGAAAGTTTCCTCCAGAGCCACAGAGGACATTAAGTGTTTTATGTGTGGTACTCCCCACGATAAGTAAATTGAACTTTGGGTTTAAATCAGTGGAATTTTTGCCTATACTTGTGTTACATTAATGGTGCTAACATATAGTGCCCCCATTACCAATAAACCACACATTTTTCTTTGTCAAGTTGCCTCATACCCCTGTCAGCCGTTTCAGTTTCTCAGATGTTTGTATAATTGCTACATGTTGTCTTCTCTTGGCTAGGTGGTGCGTCCGTACCAGACCATGTCCAACCCTATGAGCAAGTTGACGGTTCTAAACAGTCTCCACTCCCACTTCATCCTGGCAGACAATGGCACCACGGGAAAGTACGGCGCTGAGGTCAAACTGCGGCGTCAGCTTGAGAAACACATCTCCCTGCAGAAGATCAACACTCGTGAGTGGAATTTACTGTATCTTGTCTGTCAGGGCCACTACCAGGCTGACCTACTTCCCCTAAATTAGAGAGGGCGTTTTTAAATGACACAGCGAGTGATAAAAGCATAATGAAACTATAATCCTCATTTTATCATCGACACCACTCTGGGTTAATTGGGTTCAAACTCTATTTTATAGCTGCAACCAGACTAAAATTATCTTTACCTGCTGTATACTGAGCACATGCTGTCAGACAGTGTATATTTAGCCGCTGTGATATAACTCAATGAGCCTTTGAAACTGTCCTTCCCTTTAGGATGGGTTTATTTTTTCCTTCAAAGCTTCTTGACAGCTCTGATGAATTCCTCAAATACACATGTATAGAGTTATACTGTACAGCAATCACACATTAAAGCCATTGTTCGGATTTTTTGAAGCGGGGCTGTGTGGGGTAGTTATCCATAGTCAGTGTATTACCTAGAGTAGATGGCAGTGGGCACAACCCCAATTTGCAGAAGCAGAGAGGAGTACAAGCATGAAAGCTAAGCAATGTCCTGCTGTGGACAAGGTCAGCAGCAAAATTTATTTTAGCCACCTAAACAAGTCAGTATCAGTTAAAGTGTGTATTATATGAAGAATATTTTCACTGCTTTACTTTGCCATTAGACAGGCCTTTCCGGAACTACGGAACTAAATCTTTTGATATTTTATAGAGTTAGTCAGATCTGAACTAACGTGTTAAAACACCAAAGTCAAAACTGCAGCTACTCCTGTGTTCTGCAAGGTTATATTACTGTTTCTGTCAAAGGAGTCTGATGGCTTTGAAGAGATCATACATGGATCCCGTTCTCTGTTGGAAAAGGCTGTCTGACGGCAAGGTAAAGCAGTATTCTAAGCACAGCATACAGTTAAACTGATCATCTATTTGGTCTGTCCCTTCCTATCTGACTGAGTCTATTAGATGTGATCTACATGCATTTATGTGCTGATAAAATCCACATGGAGGACTTTGGGATCTGATCCCCTGGCTAAAACAGAAATTTAACCTCAAAGAACATGGGAGTTCTACCACTGCCAAGATTAGTTAGTTATGTTATGACACTTTGGTGCATCTGAACTAACCTGAAATCACATGATACTACAAACTAACTAACCGATCAAGGCTGTGGTAGAAAAGCAACACCCATGTTATGTGAGGCACAGTGGCTGATATTGTCAATGGAGTCTGGTTGCTTTGGAGAGAGCAATATTTGGCTTTTACAGCAGCAGTTTCCTGTGGGAAGACATTGTCTGATGGCAAGATAAAGCAGTTAAAATATTCTAAATATAGCATAAACTTAAACTGACACTGATTTTTTTAGATGAGTCTTTTTTTTAGCGGACTCTAACCCTGTTCACAGCAGTGGATTGCTTATCTTCCTGCACTGGTCCTCCTGCTGCTTCTCCAAACTGGGGTGCATGCCAGCTGGTAACACACTGACCTGTGACAAGTACCTCATACAACCTCACTTCAAGAATCCAAACTATCTCTTTAAATTGTACTTCAGTACACACACAAAGTAAGAAAACTACATCCACGTGTTTTTTTTTTTATCTTCAATTTTGTTGCTTGAAACCAATGGTAACATGGTACACAGGAGGCATTTTAAAGCACTTGGGTAACATCACAGACAACAGCACTGCCTAATATTTGTGTGTATTTTAGCATATTTTGACAGAATAACTGGGTATTATCACACAGTGCTGCTGAAACTCAACAGAATCTCACTCTATTATTTGTTCCTGTGCAGCTCCCCATGTCTTCATTTTAAAATTTGGCATCAAAATTGCATTATTCTCTTACAAGGGCAGCAAGAATGTATTTGAATTCTTGCTTGTATGTGTAAATGCGTAGGTGTTTATGTCCTCTGTGTATGCTGAAATGTATTTGTGTCTTCACGTGCACACATTCGCCTTTGTGTGGTGTTCATCCACCGTTGAGCCCTTGTCACATTGCATTTCTCAGTTTTCAATTTACACATTATACCTTAGCTAGACACCAAATTGATTTGCATGAATACAAAATGCATTTCTCCATATTTTTCACTCTCATTCTTTTATCTCCTCCCTCTCACACACGCGCACACACAAACAAAGCGACAAGCGCACGCACAAACCTCTCTGATACCCTTTAAATACATTTCTCAATTGCCTCTCACAGCATTGTTTAGAATGTGTCAGGGCCGGGAACAAACCTGAGTCAGAGAAATGCTGTTTGCTGCCGTGATTTATTTGTTATTACCTTCTTTTGTTGTCAACATAAGGCCATTTTAGAATAATTTCCTCAGGGTTTGGGTGACATGAATGCACACAGGAAATGTCAGGAAAAAGATGTTACCAAATGGATGCAAGTTTACAGTGTCGAGAGCAATATCATGACTCAAACCTTATCTTTGTCAACACCATTTGTGTTCACTGTCAGACCTATCACTTATGTGTGCTGATAGGGGCTTAATGTGGGGTGTTAAACATCACTCAGAATAAACCTTGGCTTTGTTCCACCAGTGTAACCACGACCATATTCCTCCTACCACCTTAACCTCAGGTATTTATAGTGAGAAATGTCTCTGGGGTTGACAGGATACACGAATATACTTCCTACCTGTTCATCATCCAGTCATGTGACCTATGGACTTCCCTTTGTCATCCTATGCCTGGACTCATACAAAAGGGGCTGGGAAGGCAAAGGGACGCCCAGTCGTCATACAAGCATCTGACCATCCATATGATGGTAATGTACCATGCCTAATATATCCATCATCTGGCTATCTTTAACATATGTCCAAGGTGAGCATTAACAATGCCTGGAATCTACTAATGAAACAAGCTGATAGGGGATCATGTGTACTGTATATCTGGAGCTGACCATCCATAACACAGAGCTATCACCCACAGACTCTCTCCCTTTAAAATCCGGCTTTTATCCAATGACTGTGAACAAAGCATTGAAAGCTGTCATCACCGAACTGTGTTTGATGTCAGTCAAACTGTGCGCATGTGGGTCAAGTGCACAAACTACTCGCAACTGAGTAAACTAGGTGGTTTAAATTTCACACAGGGGGAATACAATGTGAACGACACAGTGCATGTTGGTCTAACAAGAAACGTGTGACTCAAAAAGGGATGTGCCGATCTATGGATGCAGTCCTACTGAAACCCAAAGATAATTTCATGATAGATTAGCTGCAGTTGTTCCCCATGTACAGAGGCTGTGAGTCCTCTGCAGTGGCTGTGGGTTTGACTGCGACCTATGGCCCTGTGCTGCATTTCATTCTCCCACTGTCTCTCCCCCTGCCCTGTTATATCTTCAGCTCTCCTGTCACATAAATGTCCCAAAAAAGATTAGCAGCAGTTGGCATTAACCAGTCATACAGGTGTGTTAACCTGCAGCCTGCATTTTCTGTTATGTGTTACTAAATCAACCAGAAGGCAAAGGATAGACATGATACAAGCTAAGGAGAACAAAAGTTTATTTTTTAAGTTAGATAGACATTATTTTAAAACTTTAGACTACCTCTCAGCATTGGTAATGTGTCCCACATTGTCCCACATTGTCCCACACAAACATACTCTCTGCCTCACATTTGGTTTGTTGGGATCTGGTCATCCTACCTCTCACACTAATCTTAATCTCAGTACTCTAATCTGCTAACCAGCTTCAGTTTAATAACCTATCACTCACTTTGGCAACTGTTGCATTGCACATTGCACAGTTTTTTCAAGTAAATATGCAGCCCAGTGTACGATTGCTGTATGTGTGTGTGTCTGTACAATGTACTGTACCTTGTTGAGCGTGCGTATCCTTTACTTCCTTATTCACAGCTGTAGGGTTGGCAGACAAGGACCATTTCTTGATTTGATTACCTGTCCACGGTCAATCGAAGAGTGCATCAATTTTCCTCGCAGCGGGGCTCCAGTGGGATCCGAGTATAGCCTGAGGTCCTGTCGGGGAAATGAGGATAAAGAAAGTAAAAGGGGGGAAAAGCAGTTTCGTTTGAATGGCCTAACATGTGGGTTGTGGACCACACGTAACCACAAGCTTTTTTTCTCTCCTCCTTTCTTTCTCTTAACACACAGTCACACACAGTGCCCACAAACACAAGATGAAAGAAGTGTGGTGGATAGATATGCGTAATCTCCCCCTGTGGTATTTTTGGGATGTCTGGGCAATCCTGTAGCTAATCCTACTGTGTCTGTGTGCAATTTTCCACGCAACAGCTATCACCATGTGACTGCCGGAAATGCTGTAGCAATCAAATTGGCTCCACAATATTATAACACACTTTTCAAATATGGGAATTGATTCTATATGACAAATGAATGGACGTTTTGGTGTGGCTACACTTTAGAAAAATGTGATATTGCAAACAATGTCCTAACAAATCTTCAAGGTCAGGATGATTTTGCTGAAATCTCGTTACATTTTCCTGTTGCTACAAGATATTTGTGGTCATTTTGCACATTTCTATTGCAAGTTATGGCAGCACCATTGGCACCTGTCAAAACTCATCATTGGAGCACAGTTAACACCACCCTTGATGACAGGATGTGTGTATCCCCTCTGCAGACTCTCTCCTCTGGTCCATACTGTATATTTGACGTTGTCGAAGGTGTCGCCTCCTGTAGTTTTGTGCCCTCTTCAGTGGAAAGTGGATAAGAATATCTAAGGGACAGCTCTGGTTTGGGATAAACAAAATAAATGTCTTACGACAGGGGACTGGGGTTGGGAGGCAATAAATATGGTGGATGAAGCAGGCGCGTTCACACGCTAGAGTAAATGCTCAGAGCTTGGCCCTGTCGTACATGCGTGGCTCTCTTGGGACTTGTTCAGCCTGACATGGTCAAGCTTGATAGAACATGGACGGAGAAGCAGATGCAAATGAGCCTGGATTACCGTGACAACGATTCAGCAAAGGCCTCACCTGATGATTCACATGCGAACAAATGGACAGAGCTCATGACCGGTGATCATAAACAGACATTGCATAATCATATACTACAGTTGATTCAAAATAATGATTTCTCATCCCAACACACTCATCTTCCATCTGGATTCTTTTCTGGGTTTTTCAGATTGAAACTCCCACTCAGCCATTAGCAAAAAGCAGTGATGTAAGTTAGAGTGCTGATGCCCTGCTCCATTAGAGTTAGCATGCTATCCAGCTGTACCTTCTTGAGCAGTTACTTCCTCATTCACAGCTGTAGGGTTGGCAGACAAGGACCATTTCTTGCGTCACCTGTCCGCATTCAATCCATGAGTGTATCAGTTTTCCTCTTCGCAGCAGCTAGCCCCAGTCCATCCTATTTAATACCATTTTGTGTCTCAAGAGGCGATAGCCCTGGGAGGGAGGTGTGTGCAGGCAGTGAGGTTGCTACTTTCACAGTCTCTCAGCATTTATACTCTAACAAATAAACTAAATAAACTCACAAAATGTTAAGGAAGGGATTTTTTTAATTGTCTGTAATAAACCGTACTCTTTCTTTTGCTGAACTAAGACAAGTTTGTTTGTGAAACATGCTTCAAACTCAACAGAAACAAAATCAACCTCACCAAAAAGTCTTAGTTTATCTTTCCACTGTTCACCAACTCTGGTTTTGTTCAAACTAAATCTTTAATCCACCACGTTAGATGTAAAAATATTCCGGCTCCCCTGCTGCCTCTCTGATGCCTGGCCTCCCTCTTGCACCTCTCTGCTTCACGTCTGTCCTGTTCCCGTCTGCCATCCTCATCGTTCCCGGAGTCAGAGTCCTGATTGGAGCTGCAAAATCACCTCAGCATGGTATTCTTCAATGTCAAGTTGGCCCCCAGTGATCTCAGAGGCCATACACATTCAAGGCCATGATCACTAAGAGGCTGCTGAGCCTGGTTCTGTTGCCCATGGTGTAAACATAAGTACTCTGCCGGTGATCCAAGCTATAGGTCTTTGAGTTATAGTGGGACCTCGACCTCTAACTGCACAGCTAACTGACTAACAGGAGCTAGTGGGTTAGCTACAGCCAAAGATAACTGCAGCAGAGAGTATAGCAAGCAGTAGTTACTCTGGTGATATTTTGCCCCCTATGTGTTTGAGATTACCTTCAACATCTTGCTCTTTAAACCTAGGGAGTTTATATGTTGCAACATCATAATGAAGAGAGCTACAACAGTTCACATGGGAAAAGTTTTTAAAGGGGCTTGGGAAAATAGCATTTTTATGTGCAAACATCTGTACTTAGGGCAAAATTTGAATGAACACTAAGAGGAAGCTACAGAAATGTATAAAAACCTCAAAAACTAAAAAAATAATTGACCCGTCCTTTAAGGTCACACACATAGGGACATATTTCCTATTTAACTCCTACTCCTACCGTCTCCTGAAGCTAGCAGATATCGTCAGCCTCAGAGATGGAGAAAATCAATAAAATGATTGGCACCATTCAGCACTGCTCACTCAACCATTGCACAGCTCTTTTGACATGTCTCCAGCGGAGGCCATAATGTGTTTTAATCACACACCTGCCTCGGAGAGATGACAAGTCAGAGAGAGGGTGAGAAAATGAAGACAGAGAAAAAGGGATTGAGGATGAGCAGGGAGGAAAGAGAATTATATAAAGAGCGAAGGACATGTGGAGCAGCTGAGGATGCAGGCAGTGAGACGACATATTACCTTGAGGTGTCTTCACTGAAAAAAAAGGGGGATGAAATTGTGAAAAGGCAGCAAGTGAAAGGACATAATAGGCTTCATCCATGAATGTTTTTCTTATTTTCTCTCTTGAAATTGAACAAGAAAAAAAATATGAAAGCTCTACATCTTATTCACTCGCGCTTTTGTCTTTTTTTCGCACACGTGAAAATCTTGAATTGGATGCACATCCCAGGCTGAAAGAGGAATAAAAGTTATTAATTTGTGCAAGTTCTGATAAAGTCTGGGAGAATGACTGGGCCACCTTGAGCGTGCCCTCTTCCATTTCACCTAAATTACTTGGAATAATAAGAAGGGTGCATAAGGACTTTGTATATCGAATGTGTGCACAGGTGAAGGCATGTGTGTGTTTTAACTGTGTCTACTGTGTAACCTTCACTGACCTCCTATGGCAGTGGTTTCATTAATCACAGTATAGGTAAAAGATGAAGTAGCCGGGGTAATTGAATCCAGAAGCCATAAGGCCTTGCGTTGCAGATTAGCTGTGACATTGTGACCTCCACCATGGAGCCGCCTATACCGAAGAGATTAGAGTTAAACAGTGGTGCATGGGAAGTCAAGAGGATTGTAATATTATTCTTTCACGCACCAAAAGTGCCTGAACAAACTCTTGATTTTTCAGATATAGTGAAGAATATCACCCCTTTTTTTATGCTGTCCAACTGTGTGACCAACTGGATTTCTTAGTGGCTCTTGTTCTTTGACACGTATCATACAGCTGAAGTGTCACAGTCTGAATCTGGCTTAGAAATGTCACCCTCTGTGACTGTGTCCACAAATTGAAAAATATAATGGAGTTCAGATTGAAAATGATCATGTGCGAAAGTTAATTCAGGTCTCAAGACAATTAATACACTCTTGGAAATAATGGTTCTAAGAGGGATCTTCCTGAAGGGGCTGAGGTTCTTCCCATTCAAACCATTTGTTTCTGAAGAAACCTTTATCAAAGAAATGGTTTGTCAAGGGTTCTTTGTAAGACTCTGGGTTCTGTGAAGAACCATTTTCGTCTGACACTGAAATGTCTGAACTTTTTCAGCTTCTGAAAGGCCAGAAAAAAGTTTGGGAATCACTAGCATATAGGGTTTTCCATAGAACCTCTCATAGGGGGTTCTGGGTGGATGCTCTAGGTATAACCCTTTTTGTTGTGTTCTGAGTAGAATTCTCTGAGAGGGTTCCAAGTGGAACCTTTATAAAAGGTTCTGCTAGGAACCAAAAAGGGCAAGCTGAAGAACCCTATATGATTCCAATTAGCAACTTTTTATTTCTAAGAGTGTACTGTGAGTCAAACTGCTTTTAGTTTTTGATGAGCCCTCTGCGCAGTGGATTTGGTCCCAGTGTGGTGCTGAACTGATGACTGGTTAAATCAGTGGGGCTGAACTGACACTGCGGGGGTGGATCAGTAGATAAAATATTTGCGGGCACGTGAGATAGGTGCCCAGAGATACTGTGGGGACAGTTAAAGTCATTTGGGGTAAGGCATGTTCATGCACGAGTGGATACAAAAAACATGTCAAAATGATAAACTGGAACCGCCAGAGTGTTCAGCCCTGCGGCGGAGAGATAACAGAGCCAGTAGTAGGTAGGCTTGGATACGAGACTTGCTCCAGGTATGGACCCAGGTTGAGGATGTGCGTGGATGACAACATGTTATGTGGTGCGGAAAGAATTTCAGTGCATGAGCAGTAGTGTGAACCGCGATAAATGTCTTTTGGAAACGTAGGAGGCGTAAAAAGAGAGTGGTGAGAAGGTCATAAATGTCCTGGTAGATGAGTACTTTAATCGTTTAGTAGTGTGCACAATTTAAGTTCTATTTTTCTCTTTCTTCCTGTCATATAAATGTATTATTTTTTACCAATTGTCTCTTCATGTCTCATTTGCTTCTGTAGGTCATGTAGAAGCATCAGTATTAAATTGAGACTGTTCCATAATCATTCCTTGTTGTGTGTTTAGCACTTAACTTATAATGATTACTGTTTAGTAGCGGGCTAATAGCTATCCATAGACTTACACAATCACATGGATAAATTGTTATTAATTATCTATAAGTGAGACAGAAGCTTTATTCTCTTCACAGTCTCACACAGCTCTGTCACCCATACAGATCATTCAATGGTCAAACTGATTAGAGATCAGATAAACTATACAAGAGTTCAGTGAACCGTCTGAATGACCATTTGTTTTTAAACTCGCTGCCGTCACTTTTTTTATTTATGTTGTTGAGACAAGGAGAGCGACAGCTAATTTCACTGTAATTTCAGTATAACTTTAGCTGTCATTCTCACAGGGGACGGGCTTTGTAAATGGGTATTTGCACAGAGCGCTCACTGACGTACACCAGGGAGGAGTAAAGCTTGCGTATGTGTCTTGAAGAGATGGATCCATTTACACCTTTTTTAGTATCTGGCTAGAGTGCATCTTATCTTATCACACACTATTCACTGACTGTGTGCAAATCTGATGTTTTCACATCACAGACGATGAAGAAAAGGCATCAGTGACAGAGTCAGAGAAAGTGAAAGTGCGAGTCCGAGCGCACCACAGAGCTACTCTCCTGTCCAGCAGCACAATGTTTTTTGCAAGAAGAAAAAACTATTTACTGTATTGAATTGAATGAACATAGTTAATGTATAACATTTGCTGCATTAACAATAAGGCCCAAATAATTAAGAATTTGTCACAAACAGCGTTTCGCAAAGTTTATAAAGTTTCTCCTCACTCAACAAATATCAAAAAAGCACACTTTTTATAAGGTAGCCTGGGGTTACTAGTGTGTTAAGAAAACAACTGCTGCAGGTAAGAGAGCCCATTACATTGCATTAGAGTGAAACAAATGATGAACTTAGAGGACCTCAGCTGAGTAGGTGGCCTTTGCTGAAAGAATGTGGTCACACACTTTTGATGGTGTCAAAAAAGTACCAAAAGTACCAAAACGAGCAAATTGAAACAATGTTTTTACTTTTTGCCGTGGTATCAAAAATGGCATTGAGCGTTTTTTATGCTAGACTCATTTAAAATTCTGGTATCGTGACAACCATAGTTTGAACAGGGAGCTATTTATTTTTGATAGCTGTCCGATTTGTTCAAGATGCACAAAGTGAATGTGTAAATGGGGTCTAATATTCTAGTTTTCTTACTTGCCATTTTAAATCATAATTGTTTTATTTGACTCAGTGGGTTAATGCATTGCCTTCAGCAGATGCAGAATAACAATTATTGAGCACGTAAACACATATAGAGAACCTCTACCAAATGAGGACACACACATACATGTCAACCATGCAAATCAATAGGATAAAAAGACTTTAACCCCAATTTCCCAGTTATAAATGTCTTTTCTTTATCAGAGATACCCCTCATGGTTTAGTCTGTCCAACTCACTCGGCCGTGGTAACAACTCGACTTAAATTACTGATGAAAAGGTGGCACAGACCATCAGAATAAATGTGAATTCCTCTTGGTGTCACAACACGAACTGAGAAAGTAAAGTTTGAGAGCAGCTTTGCCCTTTTAATGTTCCGTACCCCCTGACCTTTTGTTCTGTAGCCTGTCGAGTCATGTCGCCGTCACATATCTGATGTTTCCTGTCCGCTGTTAGTTGTTGCTAGGATAATAGCGTTTGTGTCGTGTTCGTGTGTGTGTGTGTGTGTTTATTTATTTTTTTTTTGTTTGTGGTGTGGGGGGGGTGCGAAGACAACGACCCACATACTGTAGCACACCTCCTCCAGTCATGCTGATACTAATTTGACACATACAAGGACAAACTCGCAGACACTCGCACACGCCCACGCACACACAGACACACACACACACACACACACAGGATGAGTCATTGCTGGATCCTTAATTAGGACCATTTAAGCATGTTATGTGTGTCTCGCTTACACGCTCCTCTTTCCCTCCCTAATTCCTCCTGCTCCGCGCTACTTCCTCGTCTCCCAGGCTGGATAAATATAGAAAGTTGCGGCCGTGGAATCTCATCGACCACCTCGCTCCTCTTCTTCCGCCTCTGCTTTTTCACACTTTTTTCAGGGGTAGTTTCCCTCCGGAGAGATGTGATGTGGGCACTGGGTTAAAACTATGTATGAGGAACAGAGAGACCAGGGAGACAAAGAGAGAGTAGGGGTTTGGCGATTGTGTTATCTGATGCGTTGGAGTGTGTGAATGGTGCACGGATACAGTCAATACAAGAATAAGGGGGTGGACTGGCTGAATGTGTGGAGAGAGACGGTACAGCGTGTACAGAGTGGCTTGATGTTGCACTTAAGTCTTGCACTGCTCTATTTTAAGTTTTAAATGGGCCATTGTCTTTATATTTTGTCCTTGGTGTTTTATTTAGCGTTTTTAATCAGCCATTGTTCTAAGTTTTGTTCCTCTTTTAATCCTCATGCCTGCCTGTTTATTTATATGTTGCTTGCATTTGATTGTTGCATTTTGTGTGTAAAGCACTTTGTAACGCTGGATTTTAAAAATGTTTTAGTAAGAACTTTATCATTATTGTTTGTTTTTTTATTATAGGGTCTATATTGTGGATTGTCTGTTTTCTGCAATCATGTACAGAATATACTATATATTTATATGTCATTATATAAAGCAGTATATTTATTACTGTTGATTTTTTCAAATGTTTATTTTAATTATTCAAAACAAGTAAATGTCTTATTAAAAAGCATAGTAATACAAGAGTCTGGATGAAATGAATGATGAATGCTGAAGATTTTACACACTCAGCAGTACACTCATTGATTTATACTTACTCTTGGGGCCCTGTTAGCGTCTCTGAGTATACCTGCCATTTTGGTTCACGTGAGTGCAGCAGCACAAACTGGGTGAAGTGAAATACACATCAGAGGGTGTGGTGATTAATAACTACTTTAAACACGATAAATTTAAAGGTACAGTGTGGAAGATGTACAGGAATCTATTGGCAGAATATGTCAGAAATTGAATATAATATTTGTAAGTCTGTTTTCAGTAGTGTACAGTCACTTTTTTGTTACTTTAGAATGAGCCCGTTATATCTACAGAGGGTGTGGGTCCTCTTCCATGGAGTCTACCGTTTTGCACCACCATGTTTCTACAATAGCCCAGAATGAAGGTGGGAATAAAATGACGTGTTTGTTTGCAGTCTGCAAGCTCACCGCTAGATACCACTAAAAGTCTCGCACACTGGTTCTTTAAAAGCATCTACTAGCTGGAGAGTGTTTAATTAAATTAGCATTTCACACCGCATTCGTTACAAGTATTTAGTCTGTTCTTGTTGACAAAACCACTAAAGCGGCAGCAGAATGGTGCTAAAAGAGACGTGCCACTGAGACGTCTGTTTGCAGCGCGAAGTCAACAGCCCATTTTCCACCAAAATATCAACAACTTTCTTTGCTCTGCCTCATTTGAATCAGCGCCTTTCCCTTCCTCCCACCTGTGCACCGTTGGCCGGGAATCAAAATACCACGCACACGGACACAACGGATTTCAAGGTCAAGGAAACACCGAATGATTGGAGCACTGCTTGTGCTGTTTGTGGCACTGCCACAAAATAGGGCACATAATCACATAATCAGAGGCTTACTTGCATTTTATCTCGGTCCAAGGGTGTGTCTAAGTATGTAGATTATAGAAGAGGGACCAGTGATCCATACAGTAGATCAATAATATTATATAGATTTATTACTATATTCCTTAAAATCAGATGGTAGTATTAACAAGTAGACCAAATAGATCTTATAGAGCAACTACCACAACTTAACTTTATTTTTTGTTTTAGATATTTTTATTTGGAGCTCAAAATTAGCTGGTAACAGGAAGGTATATCAGCAACCAAGTGTACCCATAGTACATTTATTTATATTCCTTACATTGCTTAGTGTGCTCTGGTGAGGGGTCTGCAAAGATTTTCTGCAAACACAACTGTTTGATTGGTTTCATTTGGAAAGATTCAACATTATTTGTTCGTCTTTAATTAAGGGCATTTATCATTACAGTACATGCACCTCCTTTATTTATGGTGAGCAGTCCCTCCTCACTTTTAGATTAGCAAACATAAATGAACAACCACGGAAAATAAAGCCTTCTGAGAACTGGAGAGAATAAAACACAGATGTACAGTACAGGGTATGGACAGTCCACTGCACAACAGTGTTGCAAACACTTAGTGAGCATCTTTACTAAACACTAACAGGTAAGCTCTCCAGCACTGGGTTTACATTTCCATCTAGAACAACAGGTATTTTTGTGAAAGCACAGACTCATGTAACCACATTGGCTCCGTTTAAGTGTTTTATTCAACATAAAGGCAGAGTTCAGACCACAAACACCGCCTCCGCAGATAAAATGATTCAAAGAACTCTCAGCTTTTTAACAATCACAGGACTAGATTGAAAAAAGTGTGAAATTACAAGTTCAGTAGCAGCAGTTGGCAGAGTGTTAACACTGCTAAGTTTGGGGCTTCAGTTTTTTACTCAAGCCTCCAGGAATACCACTGGACTGTGTGGCAGTTTTTCCCACTTGTGGCCCCAATCGAAATTCAGGTCACACCATGTCCACAGATCCAGAAAAACTTTCCATACATACATTATAATACAAATGACTGCAAAGCTCAAAGAGTGTTTGGTGGGCATCACACAGAAAAAAATAACTCATCGAATTAATGAGCAGCGTTTGACATTCCTCATGGTGTGATGGCATGTGGCCAGCAAATATTCAATGTAAATGGCTCCTTGTAGCCAGCAAGTTTTATTCCCATAGTGCGAGCCTTCACCAACATAGTGTTCCAGTTCCACGAACATCTCGATTCTGTTGCACCTTTTAGTTCAACATTTGACATAAACAATGAACAGTACAGGTCGCCAGCTACCTACCTATCAGATCTACTGAAGTATGGGTTTACTCACTCAAACTGCCAGCACGATCCTTATGGAGGAACCAGAAACACGAAGGCTTTGAAAAAACAAAACAGCACATGGGAGAGAAAATAAAAAGGAGCTGTTGTTTCTGGTCATCGTATTGAACACTGTGACCCAACATCCCGTTAATTATTTTCTGCGTGCATATATGGTCGTACAAGGTAGTGAATGAATGAGGAGAGGGACCACGGGTAGCAAGAAAGCTTGTGAATCAGAGAAATAAAACATTATTACCTGATTGTTCTAAGCACAAATAAACACCTTCATACACACCCTACACCGCCACTCAAGCCTGTGGATTTTTGTCTGTCTTTGTCTGAGGGAGACAGCTGGAGGTTGCTGTCAACAACAATGTCACCGTCCATTGGCGATATTTCACTGTGGATATCGCCCAACCCTGGTGCCACCAGTTTCCTCGACTGACCAAGAAGTCTAGCGTGTCATGGTTAAGGAAGGCCTTTTCTGTTTTGTTTCCATTTAGGCTACCAGAAATGTACTTTTAGGGTCTTGATGTCCCATGGGGCCAGTGCTTGAAAATATTAGTATCTGTCCCTGACAAGTATGATTTGGTGCCAAAATGATATATTGCTGCCGTTCGTGTGTCTTATTGGCGCCCATAGTGGGAAACAGGAGAAACTTTTTCTGCATCTGTACAAGGTTGACAGCTTTAATTAAATTGAATGGGGCTGCCGTGTTTTGCTTCCTCATCCATGTTTAATGCCTCCATGTTCCCACAGTTAGGTCTGTACTTAATTAAAAGAACTAACTGTGAACTGGAGGTCAAAAGCCATCCTAAAATGTGCCCGCTGTTTTGGGGGTAGTCAGGCAAAAGAGAAGATGATTTCATTTGTGGTTTGTTTGTGTGTGTGTGGTGTGTGTGTGTGTGTGAGTGCCTCTATGTGTATTTGTGTGAGTGTATGAGTGTGTGTGTGTGTGTGTGTGTGTGTATATGTGTGCAGGCAGAATTTTCTTCTACCAATTAGCCATGACACAGCTGTGCTTTTCCCTCCTCATCTGCTCCTTGGTGGGTTTCAGCTGAACAATAATCTGCTTTAGATACTGCCGCGCTGCCTCCAGAGCTCACGAGTCATCAATATCAATGCTTGATTCTGACACAACTGTAAGCTCACGCACACGTACGCACATGCAGGTAACAGCAGAAATGGAGGGATCAGATTCAAAATGCAAGTCATTAGTCTGCTTTTCTCGCGCATTCTGCTCTGTTGATGTATGGTCGTGTGATGTGTTGTGGCACAGTGACGTTTTACCTCTTTGAAGTAGGCGAGGCCCCGAAAATATTCTCCTTATGTAACTGTCCCTGTTGCAGGGCCGCACGGGGCTGTGTGAGGCAAAGCGTAATGGTGGCGGGTATGCTTCTGAATCGTGCATGCGCTTGTGTTTATGCCTGTGTGTGTCTTTGCATACAGTATGTAAGCACTTATCTGTATGGGCTCGTCTGCCTGCGTGTTTGAGAGACAGTCTATGCTCTCTCCTCCGTGAATTATGCAGACCAGGCTGAGGGTGCAGGGCGGGGAAGATCCGGCAGTTACACAGCTTTTGAATTAGGAGAGTCAAAACAGCCGGCAGAAAACACAACCACATGAAACAGAATGGGAGGGAGAGAATGAGAACAGAGTGGCTATAGAAGGAAGAGCTGAAGAGAAGAAGACAGGAAGTGAGACAGAGAGCAGAAAAGGGGCAGGGTGAGGGGAGGAGGGTTTGGGAAATGGATTGCAGTGAGACGCTAAAAGGGGAAAGAACATGGGGGGGTAAGAGAGAATGGGAGTCTGGGGTTTACATGGTGTCTAAAAGGTGATGTTCAGTGGTATAATGAGAAGTGAGTGCGGAGAGGAAACCAGAGGAACACTCTTGGAAATAAGGGTTCCTGAAGGGCTCTTCCTTAAGGGCTGAGCTTCTACCCAGAACCATTTGCTTCTGAACAACCCTTTTTTTGAAGAAGGGGTTCATCAGGTTTCTTTGTAAGACAGTGGGTCCCATTGAGAACCCTTTTCAACCAAGGAACCGAAAGGGCTCATCAAGGGATTTTTTTGTACGATTGTGGGTCCCATTAAGAACCATTTTCATCCAAAGAACCATTTTAGGAAATACGTTATTGAAGTATTGTTGAAAGCATGGCTGTTGTAGGTATAAGCACTTATGTTGAGTTCTAGGCAGGCTCCTATGGGGACAAGCTGAAGAATCCTACATGGTTCTAATTCATAGTTTCATTTCTAAGAGTGCAGGAAACGGTGCAACATAAGCACGAATACGCAGGAAACTCCTTTCATATCTGCAGAACCCTCTCCTGTACATACCCATGTTCAAAAAAACCCACCTGCTAAGTATGCATAATTACTCTAAATAGCCTGTGATTAGCTGGCAAAGAGCCATTTTTTGTGTGGAACGGTACAGGGTTTATCAGTGACTCTTTCTCTCTCTCACTCACACACACATTCATGCCACAGGAACAAAGCACAAAGCAAAAAGTGGGCTGGTTATTTTTGGAACAGGCACGTTAAAAAAAAAAAAAATCCTCTCCCATAATTAGAAAGTGAACAGTGTCTTGACAATACAGTCATGAGTGTCACATTTGCACCTTGTTAACAAATTTGGATTTTCTTTTTATAGATCAAGTATTGCTGTCGTGATGAAGCCTATTTATTGACTATCCTTCTTCTGTTTTTTTTTTCCTTAACTTCCCTCTTTCCTCCTTCATCTTTCTGTCCCCGTTTCCACCTCCACGATCACCCTCCACCCTTTGTCTCTCCTGCTCCCTCTTGTTTCCACGTCCAGGTATTGGTCAGGGGGTGCCGGTGGTGGCTCTGATCGTAGAAGGAGGCCCTAATGTGATCTCCATCGTGCTGGAGTACCTTAGGGACACGCCTCCCGTCCCTGTGGTGGTGTGCGACGGCAGCGGCAGGGCCTCAGACATCTTGGCCTTCGGACACAAATACTCAGAGGAGGGAGGGTATGCGCTCCACGTGTGCACATTATATGTTGTAAATCCAAGGACAGACCCTAATAAAAAATGTATCCAGTGTGGAAAATCAGTTACACTATCAGAATACTTTACAATAAGACCACCCTTATGAATAATTTATAAATCAGTCAATCAAATTACCAGATTTATTCACTTAGCCTTTAGCAATATTGTTTATCTTGACATTTTCACCATGCACTGTTTTACACTTTACCCTTTTTAACATTTATAACATAGTTATAAATGTTAGTAACTCTTTAGTAAGATTAATTACGCGAAAGCAGTGACTGAATCTTGCCCTCTTGGTCTATAGAGTGCTTACAACCTAAATAATAACCTCATTTATAAGGGGATTCTTCTTAAAGTGCCATAGATCAAACATAGCAAGCGTACAATGCATAGTGTACAATATATGGCAACAACAAGATACGTAGTATTTCTGTGAGATAAAAAAAAAAAACTTCAAGTGATGCAAGAGGTTTGCAAAATTGTGTGCATTATCTGAACATGTTGGATTATATTCTGAGTCACACTATGAATTCAAAATTGCTTTTACAGCTTCATGCTGTATATCAAGTTATAGATGAAACTTGCACAATCCTATCTCATCAAGGACTCGGCGACAGTAGGGCTGAGAGCTGCACTCAACCTTGGTTTCACTTAGTGACAGACAAATCTAATTTGCCGGCTTCCCCCTAACCGTTTTCTTCTCTTTACCTCTATTTGACCCCCATCCTGACATTCTCTTTTTTCTTCCGCACCTCTCTGCCTCTGCAGCATAATTAATGAGTCTCTAAGAGACCAGTTGCTGGTGACCATCCAGAAGACTTTCACCTACAGCCGCACACAGGCACAACATCTGTTCATCATTCTCATGGAGTGCATGAAGAAGAAGGAGCTGGTGAGTGACACCTTCATACATTATGCAAACACACATGCACATATTTGCACATGTCTGAGTATATTTGCGGGTGCAGAATAAGCAGACAAATGAGCAGTATATAAACAAAACACTGGAGCACAGACAGAATCACAGATGCACACTCTCTTACGCACATATCATTAAACAACTACTGTATTAATATCAGTTCCTCAAATGGCCACTTTAGGCTGGCTTCAAAAACAAGTCAATCCACATAGGCACCCATATTAAAATGCCCAACTTAATAGGGCTGTTTAGGGCTGTGCAGGGCCTGGGGACCAACTCCAGATATAGTCAGCAAGTTGGTCAGGGTATTGACAGGAGAATAGACCTAATGTACATGTTTTTGATAGTGGAGGGAACCGGAGCACCTTGAGAAACACGCACAGGCACAGGTAGAACATGTAAATGCCATACATAGTAAGGCCCTGCCTTAACCAGGATTCTCCCTTGCTGTGAGGTGAAAGTGTTAACCACTGTGTCACCATGCTGCCAATTTACTGCTGGAATATGTCAGAAGTGGAATATAAGAAATGCAGTATTGGGGAATTTTACTGTTTTTCCTAGAAACAAAAAAAATAGCTCTGGACAGTCCCTTTTTATGTGTTTGGTATCATCTGAAGTTATGTAAAACAGCAGTATTAGGCTGTCGTGGCTCAATTTAGGCGGGTAGCCTTTATCCAAGCTATGTCTGAAACAGAGGCCCACAGTGTCAGACTTTGGAAACCACTGTCCAACATGCTTGGAACAGGAGAGTGGCACAATGTGTTTGTAATCTGCAAGCTCAGCAGCAGATGCCACTAAATCATATACACTGGTCCTTTAAGGGTGTGCCACTTTGAGTGACAGATGGGTGATGTCACAAGATGGCTAAGTAGACACTTCAATCAAATGCCTCAGCTTCATTCATGCTCCACCTCTTCGCCCATTTTTGGTGTTATTCTGGAATTACTCAAATCAGGCGCTACCAGCTTCAAATGAATCTATATAGTCTGTGAACAGCACCAATATCACCATTCACATGAGCTTTGATGTCTTTGCTAAAGAAGCTCAAAAATGAAAAAAATATGTGAGGGAGAAACAAAATGGATTCGTCAAATGCGGCTTCCCCATCATGAAACTTTTATCGAAGAAATTATTACCCCATCTTTTATGCATGGCATGTAATGTTAAGTGGATGTAAATGTATTCAGATGACGTTCAGGACCAAATGGCCTCCACCTTGAGAGTCTGTACCCCCTTGGCAGTGTTTAAGTCAAGATACACGTCTAGGCTGTCAAACACATCCCTCTCCCCTGGGGGGAAGTCTTGGTCCCTTTGGATCACTGTCAGTCACATGAAACCAACCCCCTATTAGTGCTGTTAAATGCCGCCTTTGTAGAGGGTGTATTTGTGTATTTGTGTGAGTGTGTGTGTACATTTTTGTGCATACATTTATCATGTTGTATTTGATCACAGTAGCAGGGGGTCAATGCCTTCTTGCAGCACACGTTGTGATTGAAAGTGTGTGTCACAGCAGTGCAAACAATTACCACTCATTCACAAGATAACAGTGTAACACATCTTCTGTGCTGCAAACAAAACACTAGCAGCCTTTACTGTATCTTAGTTCTGCAGCAGCACTAACTTATTTACTACTTGGTTGCTCTTGCCTTGGCTAACTTTGAACATAGAGTACAATGTCTTTTGTAAAGGAGAGGAATATTTGCCAGATCAGTGACTGTTGGTACTGCTGGCTGCTGGTGGCATTTTGCAAGTAAATTTGTAATTAGTAGCATACCCACTCCCTGAGCCTTATTTTATCACAACTTTCTAAATTAAAAGAGCTAAGCTAGAATCTAGTTAAGCATCTTGAAACTTGATTCATTATTGGTCAGTTTGATTCAGAATCAATTTTTGATTGAATGAATGGAAAATAGGGCACAATGTTCAGTCTTGCTCCAGTATACTGTGTGCCAAACCATTTACTGGTGTCCTTATTCCAGTGTGATTGTGTGTTAAGTTAGAATGATTTTTTGATTTAATATCTATCTGTCCTCCCTGTACTTGTATGCAACATTTTCCAATACAGAGGCAAATTATGTGCCCCTAAAAAAATTCCAAAGTGAACCCCAGTTTTTGCTATTTGTGCAGTTGCCAGATTACTAGTGTGACACATCAAAGGACCTGATTGACCCCTTTTTTAATTTTATTCATTTTAGTCATTTTACAGAATTTCAGTTGAACTCTTTTTGAACAGATAAGGATCCGAGCATGCCTTGAGAGTTTGGAGTGAGATTTAGATCCAAAAACTTTGACCACCACCAACCACAACAACCACTGCCTTATTCAGTAAGATACGTAGTTGTAAATACAATACAATATGAAGCATAACTGGCAATTAAGATGAATTGTCTGCATTCTTTTCATTCAACTGCAGTAATTAATGAATTAATTACTTTGAAAGCATCTTAGAGTCTCCTGCTCGTATGAGAATAACAAAACAAGGGGGAGGTGGAGTGCTTCGCTGTGTTGTTATCATCATTAGTGGAGAGCAGCCTCTCTGCTGCACCATGAGCTCTGTGGAACGCCATCATTGTCCAAGGCGCAGAGCGAGTGCAGGGTTTCTGAGGTGAAACCTCTTTACCACAGAGTTTGTTTAAGGTGTTTTATGTTGCGGCGTGTGTTGCCACTCTCGTTTGTTACCGCTGATCACTCTTCTCTGGGTGATGGCATAGGAAATATTTGCAATTGAATTAAACATTAAATTAAAACATGCTTGTGATCGCTGCCTTATGTGAAAATGAATTACACTCTACCTTGCAAGATAACTCTAATGTGTGTGCTTTAGACTGTCTGGGTGCTGCTCTGCCCTCATTACTGACATGAGGTTATTATTATTCAAAAATCAATTTTTGGCATTTGTGAATTGATGGAGAATTGTCCATGTCTGCATCGCGATGCCTCTAAGAATTGATTTTTTTTCTCACCATGCTTAATACAGTATATGAGATGATCAGGTATTTATCATGCAATGTTCTTCCCCATTGGTAAAATATTATATGCTAATCATTTTATTATACATTTCAGTTATTATGATAATTGTAGCACACTGAGGCACACACACAAAAAAAAACCCACAGAGAAATATGCACACAAATTGTGCATGTTATATTTTGCAGGGAGCCCAGAGTTGGTCATGGTTGTGCAGCGTGAAAGTGGATTGATTGCGTCCTCAGAGGGGTTCCGGTGGCTGACTGATGCTCACACTGATGCATCTTCTGAACACAATACACCAGAGCAGAACAATGGGGTGTGAATCATTCAGCAGGAGCAGCTGTAGAGGCCAGATAATCAGATGCTGCCTCTCTCAGGAACCTACAAAACTGTTGCCACTACTACATACTGGAACTGAGCGCTGAAAGTGTTTTTTGGCAGTATTTTAAAAGTCCACTAACCCTGTTGCACACTTGCATTAATATTAATATTTTACAGGCCAATGAGATATTTTTCTGATAATGCATTCCCTGCCAAAGGAGGAAAATTCTCTTTAACATCCCTTGTCTAAGTGACACATCTGTATGATCACTGATAGCGGAGCGCAGGAGCAGGTAAAGCCAGGT
Organism: Lutjanus argentimaculatus; assembly: GCA_034769285.1. NCBI lineage: Eukaryota > Metazoa > Chordata > Actinopteri > Lutjaniformes > Lutjanidae > Lutjanus > Lutjanus argentimaculatus. The sequence continues at coordinate 18,109,801 of JAWZSL010000017.1, forward strand.
AGTGGGGTTGGTGTTTATATCCAGGATGTTGTATTCATTTAGTATGTATGAATGTGAGAGGGAATAGCCACCTGTTGCTAAGAACCTTAACAATGCAATAAAATATTTACCAACGCCATAAAATTTTGATAACATTCTGTTTGATAATATATTCAGAAGCAATCCTCTTCCTTATCCAGTATGTCTTCCATAAAACTGCAGCCTTTTCTCAGTGGACACTTGCTGCGATCATTAGTGCCCATTAACGATACAGAGAATCTTAAAAGCCAAAGTTGATTATGTTTGTTGGAGAAAGCCAATATATATATATATATAATATATACCTCACCTCTCTGCTGTCTGGCACCTCTCGTGTTATCAGGCTGATAGGCTTCACAGGGGTTCTCTCCTGATCGCACTCCACGATCAGCCATGGATTGGAGTGTGTATGTGTGTGAGATTGGAGTAAATTCAAGGCAGGAAGGGGGAAAAAAGAAAATGAGAATGAGCAAAAGAGAGAGTTCCCATGGTCCCATGCAAAGTCTGAAACAGTCTTATCATGATGGCCGACTCAAGACCCTAAACGAAAGTGGACCGAACATATTTCCCTGTGTGGTTAGATGATGTATTAGAGAAATCAGAACATTTTTACTGTTTCAACTGCATGGTACAGCTTGGCTCAACTCTTCTTAGCCGATCGACATAGTGACGCCAGGTGAAATTGCTGTGACATCATCTTCAACGCAACGTAAACACACAGGAACAATGTAGGATATCCTTTTATCAGCTATCAAACAGAGGAACATATAGTCTTCATCAATTGACCACGGTAGTTTTCCAAGCTGCTGTTTTTTAAAAATCTGGGTCAAGTGAATAAAAATATAGCAGTTACAGTTTGCAGTCGGTGGCAGGATGTTTGTGTCTAATCAATTGGTGGCCATGGTGATACAGAAAAAAGTACCAGGTACTAGTATCCACAATTTTTGCTAATGGAACGCCAATAAAGAATGGCTCCAAACAAGTCGAGTTGAGGTGAGCCATGCCACGCAGTGGAGATACGACAGTAGAGTTTGACCTAGCAGTGAGATCAGTAAGAAGATCAGGAGTTCCCAAAAATCCAGTTTTGACTTATGATGAAAAATGTGTTTCATTTTGCTCAGGGGAGCTTCGTCTTTGCTTGTTCACATCCTCATACAGCCTGTGTTAAAATTACTCACTTGATCTCTGATCAGACTGAACCACTTTCCCAACCTCAAATATTCAAATGCTGCAGGACAGTTTGATAAAAGCAGTACATCCCCACTGAGATGAGGCCAAAACAAATCTCCCAGGATGTGATCATAGTTTTTTTTGGCCCCTTCTTTACTACAGTAGTTCACTTATGTGGGTGTGTGCAGGACCAGATTTCTAAATGTGGTTCTTATTCCCATCCCAAATGTGTTCCTACATTCTCAGAGAACTGTTAATCATGTCTACCAGTAAGCAAACTTACTATGCACATGGTCTTCTGTGTTGTACTGTTGTGGGTACTTTACCATAAGCCTGCTTGTACTGGCAGGAGCTGGCTGCCCTTAGCACGAGACAAGAGGTGAGTAAAGTATTTTCAACCCCTCAATCCTCTGCACAAACCTCATCTAAAGTAGACACCGAAGATGCTCCTGAAACACAGAGAGAAACACCTACAAAGGTGAGAATAATGGCCACGTATTGAAGGGAATTCTTCACAAAGCCTACGGTATGAGCATCCTTTTCAGGCAGCAATCGCACTGTAATTTGGTCTGCATCATCTACTATGGAAGTATCCTGGAGAAAACTACCAATCACATGGGCAGCATGTTAAAAACAAACTAAAAGAAGAAACTGACAACTCTCAGGTCTGGCTCACATACAGGACGCAGATGAAATACCTAAAAACTATGAGATCATTGTGTTTTATTCATACAGCACCGTTGTTGTGTACTGTATGACTGCAGTTCCCCAAACTCGTCCCTGTTGACCCAGAGAATTATACCACTGTATATAAAACTGCTGCTCAGGATTGATGAGTCTCAGTTTATTGCTACTGGTGGCTGTAATATTTACAGTGGAGATTAAAAATGCCTGACACTGCAGGGGAACTGGTGGGTTACTTTTTTATCCTGTCACACTATGAAAAGTTGCAACACTCTTTCTACAATCAATTAATAAAGTATCTCATATTGTATTTTCAAGTATCTCTATAAATGACAAGACTGTAACTTGAGCGGTCTAAATGTTGCAGCTAATACTTGCTGAAGGGATGCAATGAAACTGCTGTACTACTATTCACTACCAATTATAGAAGCCTGTGTTTGTCCTTGTATACCAAGGCCAAAGCCATGTCAAACCCATGTTAACACCCAGGTCAGGAGCAGGGTCACAAACCGTTGCGTTGACTCTCTCACATTGGCAGCGAATGCGGGTTTATCCTGGGTCAGTGCAGCGGTCTGAAAGGGGTAAGTGTGCAGGAGAGGGAGACAATGAGAGTGTGTGTTTGTCTGTGTGCCAGCATGCCTGGACTTTCATTTTTCTGGCTCTGCAGCAGGAAAGCCACAGAGTAGGAGGAAAAGAGAAAGACTAAAGGTGACTGGCTGGGAAAATGTGTGTGTGTGCGTGTCTGCTTAAGAGGGCAAGTGAAGAGAAGGAGAAAGTCTAAAGAAAGGCTGCGTCTTGCTTTTGCCCTTATTTTCAGCATGTGGTTTATTCATGTAGACATTTTGTGCTCAAGTTATTTCCCTGTAGCCTCCGCTTTGTTTATCATTCTCAGGGATGTTTATGCTTTATATCAAGAGATAATAGTGTGTGTACACCGCATAAGTATGTGCGTACCTTTGTGTTTTATGTTTTTATCTTTGTTTTATCAAGCGGAACAAGCCTTGCAGCCATTTTTTTTTTTTGCTTTAATATCGTAATTTCAAGATGCCACATGCTTTTAATTTTATCGTTAATATATTGCTGTGAAGTTAGTTAGCCAGTAAATTATAAACTGAGAAGTGCTCTTTGCAGCTACAAACAGTAGCATCAATTATCTGCTTTATGCTCTCATTTGGTCTAATTTAAGAGTGTGCTGGCACATCTCCCTGTGAAAAAAATCTGTTCTGATACATGATAGATTATTAGCTTCCAAGGAGGAAGGAGGGGAAATAATTGCGAAGCTAATCAGGGAATAATGTGCTAGCTCTTCAGTTTTACAGAGAGGTAACAGATGTAAAGTATATAGATGATGTGTTATATAAGCGCAATGAAAGGGAATACTAAAAGATAGCATAGGCCACATTTGTATCAATTTGTCTAGATGATGAAGGGTAATTATCTTCCTTATATATGTGCATCACTTATCTTATTTCTTTTACTTTCTGCACAAAGGTGGAACAATTTCATATAAATGTTGAACATGCACACTGAAAAGGCTGCAGGTTGCATGAGAACGAGTGCCTTCAAATATTATCAAGGCCTGTTGTTACGTACCAGTAGCTCTTTTTTGCTAGAAATGTGTGAATCCAATTCTAGTCTAATTAAAAGAGAAGTGCCTCTTTCTCCCTTCCCCTCCCTCGTTCACTCATTCCCTCGCTCTTCTTCTGTAAGGGGCGGGGGGATGCAAGATGACTGTCCTGGTATCTCCCAGCTTGGTATGAATAATTGAGTGTAGAATAGTCCTTATATGTTTAATTCGGATTAAATATTGAGGAGGAACCACCAACCCACAATTTCCCTCCGCCTCCCTGACAAGAGAGACTAAGAACAAGTGGGAGGAAGAGAGGAGAGCAAAAGAGTGACTTAAATGGACCATGAGGGAGAGAGGGAGGGAGGGTGTGAGGGACAGATGGAGGAGGAGAGGGGGAGGAAATGAGACAAGAAATAAGAGTAGGGAGACAAATGTGTTTTGGGTGGAGGACAAATGTTAAAATGATGTACAGTGGAGAGTTTGAGCCACAAACAGATAAACATGCTGGAAGAGAGACAATTCCTTGATTATCAGCGGGCAGTTTATCAGTTTAAAATTTCATGAACTTGTTTCCTCTGCGTTGGCTGCTTAAGACTATGGGTTTATCCCAGAAAGTAACAAACACCCAGCTAAATATTTTATGCTCAGATGAAACCATTAGCAGAGCTCTGTCGGATCTGAACTGCTGCCATTGTTAACATATGGATTGCAGAAGATGCTTGGAAGCCTCTGCGGACTGTGAGGGTATGTGTGTGTGTGTGTATCTGCCATGTCTTGTATGATCATGTAGCATCATCAGCAGGGTCTTTGCCTGTTAAATGAAGATGAATGTTTTCCAATCAGCTTGGCTCACTGCAGCGTGAAGAGCAGTTTTCTGATCCTCTAAGCATGTAGCTTAGCGTCTCTAACGATGCAGGAATCCTCCGACAGAGCCCAGCAGTCACACTGGGAAACATTGTGCCGCCTCCTCCCTTTTTTCATATCTCATATCCGTCTCCAATTTGTCAACACTAAATCTCACTCCCTCTGTCTTCCTTTGCTCTACACGTGCTTCCTCTTTCCTGCCGTCTCTCGTCTGTCCTTCCGATCCCTGCCTCTGCTTGTCTCCTCTCCTCTTCCCGCTCTTTCCCTCTCTCCTCTCTTCATGTCAGCAGGGAGATGGAGTGCGACAGACACGAGTCAGTGGCCTGTCTCTTGCATGTTGACCCCTGAGGTGATGGCTGTCAGTGTCGAGACAGAGAAAGGTCAAAAATACATTCAGCATTTAAAGATATTTTAAGCTATAGTGGTAAACAAGCACAGCTATCATGTACAATGTAAAACAGAGTGGGGGGGGGGTTTATGCCATGAGGAAAAAAGACTTAAAGGACCGTGTGTTGGACTTTGTGGCATATAGCGGTGAACTTGCAGATTGCAAACACCTTGTCTTGCTTTTCCTTTCGAAGTATGTAGAAGGATAAAAAAAAACATACAAAAGAACTGATTATATTATATTCCATTTCTGCCATATTCTGCCATTAAATATCTATAAATTTTACACCCTGGACCTTAAAAGCTCCTCCTGGCTTTGTTATTAGTAGGGCTGCTCCAGACTAAAGATTTTCCTAGTTGAACATGCATCATCAGTTCAAGCCATTAGTTGACCAGTCATTGCATGTTTCTGATATTAATTTACGTGTTTAAATATATAAGTTTAGTGCGTGAAGCAAGCCTCCAGTTAAAAGCTAACAGCAAAAGCAGTAATGATTCTAAATGTGTCAAACAACTGAACATTTAGTTAATTTATTTCAAGACAATATAATCTCATTGTTCAAAACACAGGAATAAATGACTGCCAGCTTCACTTAAACAAATACTCGCAGACTTATCAACATGATTGATGACGTACAAATTAACTCACTAAGTTACAAACTCATGCATCAACAACTTCATGCCTCCTGTACCCGCCTGAAACCATGTCTTTATTGTCTCTGTAGTCACAGTCCTGCTGTAACGTTAAATCACCTTGGTGCTGGATTCCCGGCCGTCAAACTGTCCTCCATCGGTCCCAGAGGCTGTCCAAGTCTAACAGGACCGCTTGTTAGCTGATAGGAACTACAGAACAGTTGGCAGCAGTGTGCTGGTAACTACAGTGTTACATGAGAAGAGTGAAGTGTCCATGTTGCAACAATCCCTGGAGCTTCTGGATGGATTTTGAAGTGTTAGGGTTAGGGTTGTTTTTTGTTTTTTAAAATGGTTTAGTCGACTATTGTGGGAAGGTTTAGTTATCAGGCTTTAGAATATTATGCTGAGTACAGTATGTACTCGAGAGCAACTTTGCTGATACAAGATGATGGAAACATATGGAGGAGAGGCTGTCTGTCTACCTTTGCATGCACATATTGATGACTCTCTGGGATTAAATTTGCAACCTCGTGTTGTCATAGCCTCATGTTGCCTCTGTATTGTAGTGCCTCTGTGATAGCAGGTAGCACATGTCCACAGGGTCACCTTGGGGATGTGATTGGAGGAAGGGAAGAGTGAGGAAGAAGTAGGGAGGAAGCAGGGAAAGATGAGTGGGGGAGGGAGAGTAAGATGCCAGTGGGAGGTTGTTGTAAGATTAGTGGTTGGTCGGTAGGGGGGTGAGAAAGATGATGGGTGGAAGAAAGAGAATAGAAGTACAGGTGGAGAGGCCTGGAGGGAGAGGGGAGAATAGAAACAATGGAGAACATCTTCTGTAATCATCATCTTTCCTCACTCTGTCATCTATCTTTAGTCCTTGAGGCAGCAAAGAACCATGTGAGTGTGTGTGTATGTGTGTGTCTCCATTCTGCTGTAATGATAAATACAGGGTATAATGAACAAGTGGCCAAAATAGGAATCAGCACTGATTGGGTGAAATTAGGCTTCTGCATGAGCACGCCCTTAAAAATTATAGATATCTGCCCTCCTCTAAAAAAAAAAAAAAGAAAGATCTTGTTGATCTTGTTAGAAAGCTTTGCATGCATTGACCTTTTAGAGTCACTACACTCTTAGAAATAAAGATTTTAACTAGAACCATAAAGGGTTCTTCAGTTTGTCCCCGTAGGAGAACCCTTTTAGGACTGACTTGGAACCCTTTCAGAGAGTTTTACCAACAACAAACCAACATAAAGGGTAATACCTGGAACCATCTGTGAAAGGTTTCACCCGGAACACCTTCTGAGAGGTTCTACAGAGAATGCTTCTATGGTGTATTGGTTCCACCCAGGACCTGCTCTGCGGGTTCTATCTAGAACCTTTCCAACTTTTAAAGGTGCAAACATGAACACACCTGCAGAACCCTTACAAATTTCAAGGGTTTTTATCTAGAGCATAGTCAGTGGGTTCTACTGAGAATGTTTTTATATTTCAAGGGTTTTGTCTAGAGTACGCTCAGGGGGTTCTACAGAGAACCTTTTTATATTATTGTACAAAAACTTTGTACTTTCAACAATTTTTAAAGAACACTTTTTTCCTAGATAGGGTTCTTAATGGAACCCTGAGTCTTACAAAGAACCCTTGACAACCCCTTTCTATAAAAAAGGGTTCATCAGAAGTAAATGGCTCTGGGTAGAACATCAGCCTTTTGGAACCCTTATTTCTAAGAGTGTATGTAAGAGCGCGCATGAGACCAGTCTTGAACACACACACAGTTGGTTAGATCATTGTATTGCATGTGTGTTCAACAGATGGCTCTCTAAATGTGTTGTTAACATCTATTAGAGTGAAGGCAAAGATGCATTCTAGCAGATAATAATCTGGCCACTGGCCGAACCATTTAAACACACACACACACACACACACACACACAGACACACACACTATATCTTAAGTCAGAGAAGCACATGAAATTACACGCTACACCAGGAGACTCATTGGTGTCCCCGCTCATGAAGACCTGGATCGATACCTTCACATCCCATTGCACTCCTATTTCACCTGGAGAAAGACCTTTTGATTACGCAGGCCGATAGTGACCACCACACACACACATGCGCACATAAGTTAACACACACTTAGACGCTCCCCTTATTAGTGATCTGAATGCACGCCGCAGGTCTAAGCCGTTACATAATGTCTCATCCCTCATTTCTCTCACAGGGAGGAGCCGACATGTCATCAGCATGTGGTGTACACATGATGAATGAGCCAACATAATAGATCCTGTAAATCACCAATGTGAATTGAATTACTTTTGTGCATTTAGATTGTGTGTGAAAAGAGAAAGCGATTGAGGGGGGAAAGAGGAGTGTTTAGGCCACAACACTGCAGCATTGCCCCAAGGGAAAGCAGCAGCAGCAGCAGCAGCAGCAAAGCCCCGCAGATTCCCGGAGCTCCATGAAATGAAGCCATTTAGAGGAGGGGAGATGGGAAGGGAGATGGGCTGCAGGGAGGAGAGGGAGGTGGGAGGAGATGGATGGGTGGATGGAAGGATTAGAAGAATAGCTCGTCAGGCATTCAGAACACGCATTCCCTCACACGCGGCTCCTACAAGGTGCCCTTCACACATGCACACATACGAGCATGTATGCCTACACGCGTGTTAACACTGGTGTGTGTGCACACGCACTTGCTATATTTGACCAAAAAAAAAAAAAAAATTCTGAAAAGCTGCCCCAGTTCTCAGATTTCCCTCTCAGCGGACTTTGGCTTTCATCCATCGCACCATTAGTTCATCTCACGCAGGATATAAAAAATGCAGCTGAAAGACATGTCAGACTACGCAGGCGAAGACCTAAACTGGCCTGAGAGTAGAATGTTTTCCCTAAATCTTAATCCAAAAAATGTTTGACAGCAAAATAGAAAGAACAAAATGTTCTCCAGTAATGGAGAGCGCCATTTGTTCATTTGATCTCTCTTTTTTTGTCATGTTTTTACTCTAGTTCTCCTTGGTTGCTTTCCTAGTGAATCCCTTCATTCCCTCCTTGCAGTGAACATGCTGTATGTGAGAGTTTTGTGGTGTTCTCCACCCAGGAGACAAGAGGAAAGTCTGAAGAGGAGATACAGTACATTACATCAGAGAAATACCTTCCTCTCTCTCCTCTCCTCTCCTCCCTCTCTCTCCTCTCCTCTCCTCTCCTCCTCTGAGCAGCTCTGCAACAATGTTTTTAGAGAAGCAGCAAATCCAGCAAATGAGAGCACTAACACTCTGGATGTGATTTTTTTTTATACTTTAAGCCTTGATACATTCAATCGAACAACAATAGCAGAAAAGAAGATTAAAGTCACTTTCAAACAGTTTGGCTTGTGCTGAATTAATGCACCTGTCTCTCTCTCTCGGTCTCTCTCTCCTGCTGTCTCTCTTTCTCTCTGTGTCTGTCTCACAGATTACAGTTTTCCGGATGGGGTCGGAGGGTCATCAGGACATTGACCTCGCCATCCTCACTGCATTACTCAAAGGTGGGTGTGGGGGTATTGTGCATTTATGTGTGTGTGTGCTGGAGCATGAATGTACAGTAAGTGGCTTCTGTTTGGCTGTCGCCCCCCAGGGATGTTGTTATTCGGTAGTTTCTGCACATAAAAAGAGGCTGATATCGTTGCAGAAAGCATTCCTCTCACTGTCCCAGTTTAGGTGTATGTTCATAGCACACAGGTATGTTTTTGCTTTTGCAGTTCATAGCTCAGGAATAAAATATAGACGACTGTGCTTATTTTTCTCTCTCGTAAAGCTCCATTAAGCGATTTTTGATCTCTGTAGGGCAAAAAGATGCCAGCATTAAATCTTGGTATTATATTAGCTTATCAAACAATTGCTTTCTTACAGTTGTAGCAGAAACAGAGTGCCTTAGGCATAATACTGGAGTCCTCTTATCATATCACTGCCTGTCATATATAATCCATTATCTTCTGGGTTTCACAAGCTCCTGACAAAAATATCTTTCTTTTTTTAGCTCACTTATTATTTTTAACCATCCATTAAAAACACGATATGTTGTTTTTCCACTTTTTGCCTGAATTCAACAACATACTGTTTTAATTAGTGAGCTTTAGAGGTACTGATTAGAAGATTTTGCACCTTTTTTGTATTTTTGTGCTATGCTAAGCTAATCAACTGCTGGCACTAGCTATATATTTATTATACAGCCATCTTCTCCTTTGCATATACCGTATATTTCCTGAAATATCTAACTGTGCAGAGGTCGCAGCTCTCGTGTAAGCCGTTTCAGACAAGCTTGCAGTTTCCTACTTTCTATGCTAATAAAACCCTGACATCATAACAGCACCTGCAGAATAATTAATTAGCTTGAACACAGCTGCTCATTAACTGTGTAGCTAGAGACAAATAATTACAAGACTACACTTACAGTCACCAATGAATCATGAAAAGCATTGTGTCTTTTAATCCAATCTCTTTTGAAGCATATATTTCAATTTAATTTGCATTTATGAAATTAATTCCCTTTGAGGTCAATAATCAGTTTTAAAAGGGACACATGGCCTAATGATACGCTATTATGCCACATCAGCTTCTCATTTCTCAGAACTACCCAAACACTTACAGTGTGACCAGCATCTATACATTAACGTTACACAGCCATGGTGATAGTTGCAGAGGAGCAAGTAGGGGTTTAAAGCCTCATATCCAGAGCTTTCCATGAGCGCCAGCTCATTAATTTTTAATTATAATGAAGTAGTTTTGATTAATGAGTTACAATAGGTTATGTGTGTACATTCTATGACCACTAACCTCCACTTCATAACAATGCAAGCATCATGAGAGAGAAACGTGTCTGTCTGTATCAGTCCCACCCCACATGCTCTATAGGTGAGTGTGAGAGCACGCTCAGCAGAGACGAGCAGAGGGTCGTCTTCAGTATTTGAATATTTCAGTATTCATTTATTAGGAAAATAATTGGGGACAAAAAACCATTAAGAATTGCATTGATTGCATAGATGGGAGATCCTCATTAGATGGGCAGCTTCAGAAAACACACAGTGACAGCAACTTGATGATTGCACAGTAAGCATTTGAAGTCCACTGAGAGCACTGCATTCCTCAGAAATGCCACACAGACATTAATGGGCTTAATGAATGAAGTAATGAATGAATTATCTTCATTTACGTTGCAGTTTTTACAGCAGAGCCATTGCTGCAAACTCACACTAAAACAAGCCATGTTGTCCTAATAACAGGCCCATTTCATAAGAGAAATGCAGGCTGTGTCTCAGCCTTACACTGTAATTTCCTAGACATTTTTGCCATTGACCAGTTATGAAAACTTATGTCAGATGAACTTCTTGCAGTAATATATATGATCTTGTCTTGTTTTTCTCAACCTGTTCTCACTTCAACTCGTCATATATCAATAGCTTGTCGCCACCCCTTGGCGTCTCATACTGAAACACAAGGCACTTTACTCGCTATATCAGATGCAGCCTCTTTTAACGTGTGGTTAACATTGTGAAACTGTCACAATTTTGGTAGGTTTAGAATAAGACCATGTTTGGGGTTGCAATAACTACGCTGTGTTGTGTATGCCACATGATGTCATTAAGTCACATGACGAAAGTCATGGTCACTGAAGCAACTCACAAGACGTAAGTCACATGACGCATGTAACACATGTGCCTTACAACTTTTAATAGGACTAAAAGGACTTTTGGTTTCACATGGGACACAAAGTCCTCAAAGTCCTGTGTTTGAGCCATCCATCCACCCTACCTCCTCCATACACAGACTACCTGCCTCTTTAAACTACATTGAAAGCCCTGTACAATTGATTCAGCCATTCAAATCACTTGAAAGCCCGGTGCATCGCTTTCAGCCGCCAATGTGTACTGTCCGCATCTGCATGAGTCGCCAAGGGGCAGTGACAAATGAGTTGGGAATGAGACCAAGCATCATACATTTTATCCTTGGTTTACATTTTTGGTTATCCTGTCATTGCATAATTTTTCCTGCTTTGTGTGGAACAAAGTGTATGTTCATTCTTAAATCATACTGGCTTATTACCCATAATTGATGGACCTAAATGGAAAAGAAGCCTAATTCTCCTTTACAATAATTCATTACATGTTTACAATCAGGTGAGCTCACTCATTAAAATATACAATAATTAAGATCAGTGTGTTTGATGGAATAGTGACATTAGGATGTGCCAGAGGCCATTTTTTAAGACTTTTTTTTTTTAGGACTTTTTTTAACTGACTGGCTGCTCCATATCCTTGTGGAAAGCCCTGCATATCTATCTTGGTGTCCCCCTCCACATTGCCAACATGTAGAATAATCAATCATCATTGTAGCAGCAGCACAGACCTAAAGCATGACACAGTAAGATATACATTCAGCAGAAATTGTTATGCAATCACCAGTAAGGTAAATTGGGTTACAAAATTGAAAATTTGTCAAGTGCAGAAGTGGCAATTAAACTCAACCAACATTGTTCTCCATCCGCTGCCCTATTTCACACTTCAATTTTCTGCACAACACTCACTCTCTCTCTCTCTCTCACACACACATACAGGATTCATGGATCCATACTTTCGACTGGTTGTTCAGTAGCTTGTATTGATCACGTTTGCCTATTCAAGGAATATGACGCTAACCAGGCCCAGTGGAGTTTGAATACACGCTGTCTCTCTAACACACACCTATGCGTGTGAACACAGGAGCTACACACTTGTGCATGTGTACAAAGAGGAAGTGAGTCCTGTGGGATGGCTTAGCAATCGAGAGCTTGTGATCGACTATCTCAGGAATTGTTCCTTAGAGAAACATTTCATTCCGCGGAGAGAAAGAAACTAAACTAGTGGAGTGGGTTGGAGTGAAAGAGAAATGCGTTTTACATAATTTATGTGCAGCCGTCAAGACGCATGATTTCTTTTGCACGTGCATCACTCCCTGATCTTTGTCTTCATCTCAGACTCTTGCTCTCTTGCCCTATCACTCTCCCTGTGTACACACGTTTCACTCATGTATTCTGTCGACTCCATCTGTTAATCTATCTGTCATTTGTTTTCTTTTTAAGCCCTTTTTTATTCATTTTATTTCACGTTGTGATAGGCATGGCATGTGGATGAATGAGTGAAGCGGGGAATTGAAATCAAATAAAGAGAAGACAAAATAAAGAAAGGGAAACGCAAAGGAAGAGCTTAGACGAGTGAAAGGATGAGATGGTGGAACACTGAGAAAAGGGGGCAAAAAATGCTTTATGGTAAACAGCATGAGGGTCATTTCACATGCAAGTCTCATTCTGCAGCTGAGTGAATGAATGCGTTATGGCTTTTAGTGTAAAATGAAATCAGTCACATCCTGCCTGAGAGCTTTTTAAAACACTGGATTAGACTCCTTCGCTGGAGAACTAAGCTACTGCCTGGAGCTCAACAAGGCGCAGCACAGTCAGGAATACAAGGTGTGGGGAGAACACAGCGAGAGCAAGAAAAAGAAAAGAATAAAAGCATCGGGTGCGTGAGCCTGTGTGAGAGGGAGAGAGATTTAGTGAAGTGGGAACTGACAGAACAGGAAAGAAACTGCAGGAAAACACACATGGTGTAACAGAGGTGAGTTTGGAGTAATGCTGTCTGAGTTAGTCAATATCCTCAAAATTGGGGCCATAAAGTCAGTTGGCTGCAGTTCAACCTCCCTTCAGGCAGACAGAGTGAAGCCACAGGCCTTTGATAAAGCAAGGCCACCCTGCCTTTTAATATACACATATCTCCACTAAAGCTCTTATTAGTAGGCTCTGCATCTTATTAGCAGGGCTCTGTCTGAACATTAAGCCCCAGTAATGCTGCACAGGCCTTTAAGACAGAGAGAGCACTGTGCAGTGCAATGATACTGGTGTGCTTATTAAAAATTACACAGTCTTGTCTACACACAAGGGATTATTGTTATACTTTAAATAAAACCGGATTTCTCTAAAGGCTGTGGTGAATTGTTGCTTTATCTTTCTCATTTTGGGTAACTCCTCCCAGTGCTCAGGTAAATTATTAATGAGGACGGCGGACTGCGGTTTTATGTTGGATCTCACTGGTCAGCAGTGTTTGTGGGATTTTGCTACAACAGTGAACAGCTGCAAAGGCTTTTTAGTAACATATTTAATCTGACTTTAACAGTGAAGCTTTCATATTGGATTACAGTTATAAATTTTATATGCACAGTCTGTCTGTATTCCTGTTTCATTTAATGCTGCGTCTGTTGCGAGTTTTTGTCCATTAAATACAGTGTTTAAGACCAGTATTGCTGAATACTATATACCCGCATGAGTAAAAAAAGAAGTTGGAAAATCATGTTTTGACCACGATGCTATCGGGCTGTTAAATTGGTGTGCTTTAGAAAGCAGTTAACCAAACGTAACGCTCACTTCAAGATAAATTTTGCTTTAATAATTGCAGTGGACTGCATGTCTAGTAACTTGTACTTTGAGTAATTTATTAACCATGTGCTTTTTTACTTGAGTAGGTTTCTCAAACAGTAATTTTTATTTTTATTGAGCCACTTTTCATTAGAGTAATTGTACTTTTATTTGAGTATAGATTTTCAGTACTCTACCCACCACTGACTTGAAATACCTGGGGCCTCATGTCAAAAGTGTCTTTAGATTAAGATAATCCTAAAACTCATCAAAATGATCTTACATTTGCAGAGTGAATCAATTAAACTTACAAGACGCGTGCAAAAAATAATTACAGCTCATTAGGGACCTGGATATTGAAGTGTTACTACATAAAACCAATGTCATAACAAGAAACATCACATTTTCCCATAAACAAAAAAAAAAACACACCACTTCTCCCTCCCACCACAGAAATGGGTCCTCCAACCTCTCTCCCACCCCACAAAGTAAAAATACAGGGATAAAAAATTAAATAGTACGATAAATTACTTAGTACATTAAATTGATTCCATGTAAGTCATCCATGGATCCATGTAAGACTGCTGAAGGCTACCTCTCTCGGCTTAGGTTATTTTTTTCTTAAGGAGCACATGAATTAACCTCATTAAATCCACAGCGTAATATTAGGGGGATCCTCGTGATTCCACTTAAATGTGATGCATTTTTTGGCAGCTGTAATAGCTAAGCTAACGAAACTTTTTATCCTTTTGGAGGGAAGATTCAAATGGGTGAAGTCCCCCAAAATTATGATCACAGCGCAGGAAGATATTTCCCGTAAAGACACTTTTCCAAGAATATTGTCGATCTCATCTCTCTCATCTAATAGTGCATTCCATTTACCTTAGAGATCAAAAGTAGCTTCCATGTAAGTTGGAAAAAAACTTAACAACAATGCGTTATGCTGTATTTTGTGCATACCAACAAGCAAAAGCAAAAGTCCACAGATGTAACTTGAACAGTGTGTTTACAACTGATTTAATGAGACCCAAAAGACAAAAGTGCCAATAAACAGCTTTCACTACTGTTGATACGTGGAGCAGCCATCTTGGACTTTCAGAGTTTCCTTTCTGAGTCGGAGCTCCCACTTAAAGTGGCATTCCACTTGAAATTTCCTACTGGGAACTTGGAAATTTTGACTTCCCAGTTTAAATTAAATGCACCATAATCTTATAAGAAGATCACAACATGTATGAGCGCACCAGCCTCCAGCTTACAGCAGGGGCAGAGAGGGGATGAATCAGTTTGAAAGCGGTTAAATCCCTCAAGCGTAAATATGCTCTATGTATAAATTTGCAGTTGCAGAGCTTATACAGTACCCAGTATTAATAAGTAAGTACAATTTTAAAGAAAACACCAAACAAACAAACTTGGCCCTGCATTGTGATTATCTCAGCAGATTTACATCTGCCACTCTGTCCTTCACCAAACAGCGATGACACACAGCAAAGCTATCAAAGTGATGAGAGAAGTGGCTTTTTTACAGCAATGCTATCCAATGCTTTTATTCTATCCTTATTTTCTCTGTTTGCCCTTGAATCTTGTAAACAATGTTTTTTTCCCCCTTCCTTCTTACCTCATCCTGTATTTATTAAGCAAATCAGATCGGTCCAGAATGCCACTCTTTTTTCATCTTGTCACTGTATGTGCTGTAGTTGTCCTTCTACCTCTACTGATTATGTTACAGTCATGTTGATGTAACAGGCGGACCGGAGCACTGTAAATGATGTTTCACAGACACAGCAAATCAAAGGAACACAGTCGTATACCACATTTTATGCAGGGATGAGGTGAAGCGTTAAATTAAGTGATACATCAAAGACCAGGCTGTCATTGTTTAATGTGAAGACATCTCCTTCTCTACAGACACACAGAAAAAAAAAAAACAGGAACAGAACAGACGCATTGTAAAGTAAAGAAAAGATTCACAAAGCCTGGAGTTAGATGAAGTCCTGCGGCTCACAAAAGAAGCCCTCAACCTCCAACAAAGGGAGCTGGATATCATTAGTTGGCAGCAGAGGCTCCACAGCTCTGCAAGTTTAGGCACAGGTGGTCCTTTGCTGGAAAAAATACATCATTTGAGTATTATCCAAGACTCCTCTCAGTCTGATAACCATCTTTTTCACATAGCCTACTCCCTTCCTTCAAAAGACTGAAAATATCAGAACCAGGACAACCATGTTTTGCAACAGCACCTACCCAAGGGCCTTAACTCCTAAATAACCAATATGCTTTTTTTTTACTCCTGTCTCTACAACACTGTAAGAGTGTACAGCAGTATATCTGGTTTGTGGTACTGACAGCATCTTAATGGGAACGCTTGTTTTATATATTTAGCATTATTGTTACTTTTTTATAACATGTTTAATGTCCCAGGTGGTTATTGTGTGTGATGTGAAGTTTTTGTTTGTTTTGTTTTCTTGCAAGCTCCCCAAACTGAATTCTTAGAATAAACTAGGTTGAAATGACGATAAAGTCTTGAATCTTGAATCCATATTTAATCTGTCTACTATAAATACAGACATGAGATAAACAGTGTGAAATACTGTATAGCATAGCACAAAATATGTTTTTACAGAGCTGTCTCTCAGTTAAAATGAACTTGATCAGTATCAAATTTTCTACAACAAAGGTAATTAGCATCCAGCAGGAAAAAATGAGAATATAAGCACGCAAGGAGAAAATAAAATAATAAGCAAAGACAGATATTATCAACATTATAACAACAAAGTAGTTATGTGTATCAGAGTTTAAGAAACCTTGCTTTCCAGAAATATGTCTCTCAACTGACTTGTATCCTCTTTCAGGTGCCAACGCTTCAGCTCCTGACCAGCTGAGTTTGGCTCTGGCGTGGAACAGAGTGGACATCGCCCGCAGTCAGATCTTCATCTACGGACAGCAGTGGCCTGTAAGAACCATAAACAGAAGAAACAAGAAAATACAGCACACACTGCAGCAGAAATATCGATTGCATTCGCATAGCTTGTTTGTTCTTTGTGCATTCTCACCTGTATTAACATTAAGTGTTTTGCACTGCATTAAAAAAGGTATGATTGTTTTGTCATTGTTGCTCGGTCTTGACTTGTATCATACATGGAAAAAAAGGCTACATTTCTGTAGTGCCTTGATCCAAAGTGCTTTACAAGTTTTTGCTGCTCATTTTGATATGTGGAGCAGGTGGGGGATGGAAACGCCAACTCAGCTGATCAGTGGACGACCCGCTCAACAGCTCAAAATGTTTTACACTAAGATACAATAACTGTCAGTGAGAGTGATCAAGAAGAAAAAGATGATCACATAAATGGCAGATAAAAGGATACTTTCAGCTTTAAAAGGTAATTTGGATGCAGACGGCAGCTCAGGATCACCCATGAGTGAAAGGTTCAGCAACTGGCTAATGGTTAATAATCAATCATAATTATCATTCAATTCAGCATTTCTTGCAGTTTTTTAAAAAGTGGATAATTTCAAGCTGTATTAAAACGTGAGGGCTGCAACTAACGATTTTCATTATTGATTAATCTGCCAATTATTTTCTAGATTAACTGATTAATTGTTTGGTCAATAACATGTCAGACAATAATGAAAACTGTCCAGCCCAGTTTGTCAAAGTCAAAGTTTATTTCTTTAGTTGTTCACTTTAATATGATATAAAACAGTGAAAATCAGGGAATCTGTTTGCCATTTTTGCATGAATAATTATTTAAACAATGAATCGATGATCAAAAATAATAATAATTGTTATTATTATAACTTAATTTATTTAGCACCTTTCAAAAATAGGTTATAAAATATTTTACAAAGACATCCAAAAAATTGCATGTTATATAAAGAAGAACTCCTGCTAACTACTACTGCTAAAAATACTAAAAGAATAGTAATATATTATTGTTATTATAGGTTATTTTTCTGGTGATCAGCTAATTGATTAGTCGACAAATCATTGCAGCTTTAGTGAAAGATATAACATACAGTAAAACATACGAACAGACGCGGCTCCACTCACATGAAAAGGATGGTGCTTGATCATTATTACCTGCAGTGGTCCTGTATAGCATGTAGCATGTGCTCAGTACATGTATTCTCCATCCTCTGTGCCTCAGGTCGGTTCCCTGGAGCAGGCGATGCTGGATGCCTTAGTTCTGGACAGAGTGGACTTTGTCAAGCTGCTGATTGAGAACGGAGTCAGCATGCACCGCTTCCTCACGCTTTCCAGGCTGGAGGAGCTCTACAACACGGTAATAATAAATGCACATAAGTAATACAAGTTCTCTTTTTGCTACACACCAGGGGACAGCCTCCTGTGGCAAATGGTTGCCAATGTGAATTTCAAGGTAAAATGTTAGTTATTTGCACAAAAACATGGTGCTGGTAGTGAACAGTTCAGCAGACAGGTTCAGTTTAGTCTTAAGTGACTGTAGATACTGGCATTTATGGTAATAATATCCTTATGTGTTGTTTTCCAACAGAGACATGGACCGTCCAACACGCTGTACCACCTTGTCAGAGATGTCAAAAAGGTAAGATCATCTCTGCCGTCCTTTTAGCTCTGTGGCTGTACGGGAATGTTAGCTTGAATGTGTATATATAAGAAGACATTTGAGTACGTAGAGTTTCAGTTGCTGTTTTTTTTTTTTTTTTTTTGTTTTTTTTGCGTTTTGTGTTGTTACTCTGTTTGCATCGATTCGTATGTCTACAGTTTGGTAGCCCTAGTTGCTGTTAACTGCAAATAGAGGCCGGCTTTCCTCTTTCAGCTGGAGTTGCGGGCTGCAGTGGCTGTGTAGAGCTATGCACGACTCACATCCCTCTCATGATTTTTCAGCAGTTTACTCTGTTCTTCCTCTTAGGCACACTACCATGGTAAACAAACACTACATGTATTAAACATTGCTTTATCCACAGAACTTGAGTTTGAGCAAACTGGGGCCACAGTGGAACCGCTGTGAGGCTGAGAGGGAACAACTCAGCAGACCCCCACAATTTATTAATTTCTTTTCATTTGGATCATTAATGACACCAGTGTCTTCTTTTTGATGTGCAGTATCATCTGGTTCTTTGACTAGTGAAAATGCATGTTTAATCACATGAAATAGACTTTATTTTGCATCTGGATTGTGTTATTTTGATGTTTAAAGGGAGAGTTCATCCTAAAATTTAAAAAACTTTTTTTTTTCCTCTGGCCTGTAGTGCTATTTATCAATGTTTTGCTTAGTTAGTTAGTTGCTGAGTTTTGCAGATATCGGCCTTCTCTCCAATATAAAGGAACTAAATGGCGCTAAACTGAAATTTCTCTTTCCAGAAATCATGAACTGGTTGCTCAAGATAATCAACAGACGGCAGGTTCATGTAGGAACTATTTTCTTTCTGGTGGTATTTCGACATTAACCATGGCCCGAGGCCACAGAAAGTTAGTCTGTAACTGCCAAATATTCCATGCAGGTGCCCCCCGGTGTTTTATCCCCATACTGGGAACCCTCTCCAACATATTACAGCTCACAAACATCTTGGTGCTTATTGACATCTATCCCTGTAATGTTACTGCTCAGCTGAGGAGAACTTTCTTTACATCCCACGCTGTCACGAGCACAAGCCTCTTGACCGTGAGTAGATGCACGCTTCTTCCTGCGTGGTGATATTTTTGGCTTGTGCAGTTTAGTAGAAAGAAAGTAGTTCCTACACAAAACAGCACACAACAAGGTCTGTGGATTATCTAGTCTAACCGGGTCATGATGTCTGGAGAAAGACCTTTCTGACCTTGCATTATAATTGAGAAAATGCAGACATCTCTACATACGATATCTCCAGAACTTGGCAATTCACACCAAAACAATTTAAATGGATAAATGGTACTACAGGTAAGCGGAAAAATATGTCCTTTTGATTTGGCATTGAGCTGTGCCTTTAAGATAATGAAATGATGGAATCATCTCTCAGTACAGGTTGTGGCTGCACTTGCCGAAAAATGTCGACACTGTGCGGTGTTGATTATTTTTGGTGCATATCTCCTGTAGCACCTTGATGATTACTGCTGATAAAAGACGACAACGTAGAATTTTTACATTCAGTACGAGCCTGCTCGCCAATTAGGAGTGATCCCACTGTTGAGAGATGATGGAGAGGTCAGCAGCACCACCATTAGCATTTAGAGGTGTTCATTAATTAAAGCGTTACTGATTACAGTAATGTCGCGTGCTCCCCTGGGAGTCGCTGAAGAGGCTCGATATTGTAATCACTCCTCCTTTACCTCCCCTCTGTCTTTAAACACAACTCTGATATCAAGTTGGCGCAGATAGAAAATTCATTTTATATCCTACAACACCGCACACACATGCAGAACACACACTGTAGTGCATGGCATTACATCCCCATCTACTTTTTGCAGAGCTGTGTGTAAGTGCCATAGTGTAGCTGAGTGTTTGTGTGTTGTTGTGTACCATATTATGATGCTAATTAGTTTTAACAGTCCCTCTGGTATAGTCGCCATGTCATCGCTGTTTTCTTTCTTTCTCATTCTTTGTTTGGTCATACTGTTAGCAATCGGCTGGTCTTATTTTGATTCAGACGCAGGTGTCATATAGAACATATACGACCGCTATAGGTGAAGGTTGCTCTCGGGTTCAGTCTGATCCATTCATTAGATTGTGTGAAAACTGAGTTATGAAATAGAGAATCACAGAGATTGGCTGGTGGACTACAGCAGCAGCCAAAGCAGAAATTGGTTTTCCAACAGAGTAAATGAACAATACAGTTTTGTGGAAGTTGGTAGCAATACACCTTGTGCTGAAGGCCCTCTCAGACACAATGCGATTTGAGCTGCACTCGCCACCGGGGTTCAGCACACATCTGACTAGGTATATGTGGACAGAGCAAAATAGGTTGAGTGTTCAAAACTTCTAGTGGACTATTGCATTTAGCTGTTTATATTAGGGATGCAAGCTTTTTGATTTTTGCCTATGTCTGATCTCCAGTACTGGAATTAGCATATTATTATACCTACTCTTATGCAGACATACGATGCTTTTCAAAATGTACACTGGACAAAATAAGAAAATGACTGCTGACCATCTTTTTTTTCCTCCTTGTTCTTCACAAAGTCATGGTAATGATCGGGATGACAGCTCTTAAGATGGGCAATTAAATCTGTGTCGAAGAAAAGGGATTTGGCTCCTTCTTGCATGAGCGACGCTGAGCAATCATTGCAAATAGCAACTTTGCTGTCTGTTTCAGACACAAATTTAAAAAAAAAAAAATGTCACGCATATTCATTTCATGTAGTGTATTGGCACGAGCTTGCTGAGCATTGCACTGTGTGTGTGCTTTACTCGATGCAGCAAAAAGCCACCATAGCGGGGGGGAAACTATTTGAAATAATGGGTTTCATATATAATGATGGGTTGCGTAGTGTCTGAAAGGGCCCTGAGTCGCAGATATCAGGAATAGTCAGGAGAAAATCCAAACATTGCTGGGTGGTTTTACTTCTTAGTTTTCTTTGCTAATTGAATGTAGATATGTGCAGAGTCATTTTTGATTTGTACTGAAATACAGAAACACTGACCTTCTGAGCCTGTATTTTAATATTGTATTACTTATAAACGGGTGAGCTTCCCTGGCAAAAAATAGCACCTAAGCAAAAGCAACTGTTTAACTAGTTCCTGTTGAAGGGAAAAGCCTTTTCATGTGGATGTTCGGTTAGTATTGAAGGTAAATTTAGTCAGTTGAAGCAATGGATTCCTCAGTGCATGCCATATTGACTGAGAAACCTGAATTCTCCTACTTGTGGAGCTGTGTTGGGCCAAGCCTACATGTAGCAGGTTCTTCCCAGATGAGGAGACTGGACGTCCAAGCCAAAATACGCTATAATTCTTCCTTAACACCAGCTACATCACTGTGACAATACTGGATGCAGGTAGAACAACAGATTTTGCAGCAGGAGAACTTTCTCAATCAATATTGGAATTTATTGCTTCAATTGAGCACATTTACCACCAACACTGACCGGACATCCACATGAAAAGTGCCAAATATTCTCTTTAATGCCAGAGCTATCATATATGGAGGTAGGGAGGAGAAATTTTCAGTCAAGTGGGCTTCCTTATTAAAAACTGTAGCGCTCTAAGCTCTCGAGTGTATTCACACAAGCTGTAAACAAACGGTTATTAGCTTGAGCTTCAGCACCACAGGGAATTAAAAGAGGGCTCGGCTGACCGCTGACTGGTGCATTTGAACTATATTTATCAGTAGCATGAGGAGGTGAGGCTTTGTGTGCTCGCTTTGAACCGTGGATATATGAAAAGACAAGCAGTATCTGTGTCTCTCTCTGTACTTCAAAGTGTATCAGTGGGCCTACAGGGGTTTGCCGGGCTTTACCGCCAGTGAAACTGAATCTTTGGATATGAAGACAGGCCGGGGATGAGTAGGACAGAGAGGATTTCTAGGATCTCGCTTCTGAGTGCAGAGGAGTGGTGATGGTATCAGGGAAGGTGTAGAGATATGTAAGGTAATTGGTGTAGCTCAAAGGAACAGTGGGGGTCAGGATAATGACTGCAGGGTCTGGGGTTGATGTTGAGGGCACGATGAGGAGCGGCGAGTGTTGACATGGGTATAGTTCTCACGTGAAAAGGGCTTCTATTTCAATAACGATTTTCCCCTCCAGCGTTAATAGCTGTCTGTCTGTTTCTCCATGCCCCTCTCTTCCAGGCTAATGAGACATTACCACTCTCTCTTTCTTTTCCTCTCTTTAAGACTGCATTGAACCTCACCGAGAAGATCTCATTATTTCTCTAAATGCAAATTATGACAAATCATTCAATTTTTTTTTTTTACATCATTTGTACAGTATATTCACTCTCTGTGAATCATACTGCACCTGATTTTTTATTCTTTGCTCATTTTCTGCTCCTCAATAAGAGAACAAGTCACAGCTTGGGGCTCGAGATTAATATCAGAAACCTTAAACTGTGACCAGTTTTTGGTTCAACCAATTATGAGATTGGAAGAAAAGCTCCAGAGCCACATGTTTTTAAACAATTCAGAATACAAAAACCACAGTCTGGTCGAGATAACTTTTTTATTAAAGAGGCTGGAAGAGAGATCTTGCCTGAGACTTTGCGTGTATCTCCTTTCCCCTGCTCTTGCTTGTCGTGCCGTTGACTCACTGACATTGTGTGTTCTTTCCAAGCGAGAATATCCAGGGTTCAGTTGGATCTACTTCAAGGTGAATCCGATAGTCACGTTTTCTTTCATAGCCAAAAACAGTTTGATATGGATTTTGTGAAGTCAGTGTGTATGACCGTGTGTGTTTGTTTTGTGCTCTCCATTATTAATCAGTTGGCGTGGGTTGTTGCCTGTTAACGCTGTCTGGTTTTCTAGGGAAACCTGCCCCCGGACTACCGCATCAGCCTGATCGACATCGGACTGGTGATTGAATACCTCATGGGCGGGGCTTATCGCTGTAACTACACCAGGAAGAGATTCAGAACGCTCTACCACAACCTCTTTGGACCCAAGAGGGTGAGTGAATGCATTAGCATCCCACTATTTAATGCACTTCAACACTAATGTCTGAGAATTTTTAATGTCATTAATCAAAGGACCAGTATCAGTGAAATGAGCCTCATGATCAAATTAGGCCTGGGCGAGATTAATAATGTGGGCAAATTATGTTTTATAATATAATGCTAATTAGGCATTGTGTACTCAAGGGCAAACCTCATTTGCTGATGCAAGTAGTAAATTAGCATGTAAATATAAATGTAGTTAGTTTTGCCATGACTGAATGAGCAGGAAATACATAAGACCTAATGACAAAGATCACTTAAAGGTCAACTCCATCTGCATTTTTTTTCTAGGTTTTTAGAAAAAGAAAGGCCCACTCAGCTGTTAGCAAAAAACTGCCGTGATGCCCTCACCTCCCTCAGCCAAGGAGGTTTATCTGCCCCTTCTCATTCCCAAGTTGTCAAATACCAACATTTTGTCTTGGTGACTCCATATGAGATTAACTAGGCTTTCGAAGAAGTATAAAGGTTCAAACAAATGCAGGACTTTGACCCAGGAGAACGGAGTTCATGTCCCACCAAGAAGTGAAACAAAAATGTTATTAAAATTTTTAAGGTAAATAATGTTACTTTTTTCACTGGACTTGTGTCATGTGACTTTCGACTTCCTTTACTTGCATCACATGACATAGAGCTATGTAACATACTTATTTTAACCCACTTATTTCTAAACCTGACCAAGTAGTTTTTAACACTAAAGCATATACCAAAATTTGAATGTTCAGATTTGAATACATGGAATTAAACAACATAAAGATATAAAAATCTAATAATATTAATAACGATAATATTCTGATAAGATTCTGATCCTTCTTTTGCTTATAAGATTAAGGTTTTATAAATCTCAGGAAAATGTTTGACTGAGATGGCAGGACAGAAACAGTTTCTTTCAGAATTAATGGCAACTATACATCTAATCTACAAGCCCCAACCAGTAGCTTTGACATGTTTGTCTTCAACATTAAACTAATAAGCTAATGTACCACACAGGGACTAAAAATAGCATCGTCCACCAGCTAAATGCTGGTAAAATATGCAAGTGGCTGGTTGATTTACCAAAAAATAATAACAATCATCATAATCAAAAAATTTGAACATTTACTAGCCATTTGGCCATTGGATAAAAAGGTTAATTTTGAACTCTGGTATGTCAGCCTGACAAAAAAGCACATTTAGAAAAACATGATGTTATTTTTTGTTGTTGTTGTATTTGTGTTTCAATTGCGGAGATGTCTCAAAATCCACAAATGATGATCAAAGTGCTGTTCATCAGCAGAGGTCAAAGAGTCGCCCTCACGTTATTCTTCATTTCCACATCAGGTAGAGAGACGGCACAGGCTATTATTAGCTTGATGCAACAAACCATCCATCTAAAGCAGTGGCTCTTCATCATGTGCCATCATAACCCTGATGATATACACACTTCATTCCAGCCACTACAGGAACTCATCTCACTGATTAGCACACCTTCAATCAAAGTGGAGGAACTGATCATTGAAATCATGTGCTGTAGTGTATGATGGTTGTGTGTTTTACACCACACATACTGCGCACATTATATGGTATATGTTCATCTGTTGTTCTGATTCTCTCATTCTGCCTCAATACCTCACACACCGCCACAGGTGTGATGAAAACAGAAGTACACACAGCTGTGTCTGAAACACCGTGTTTATGCTCGATTGTGCGCCTCCATGTTTGTATGTTGGAGTGTGCGCGTGTGTTTGTGAGTGTGTACATGTGAGCGTTCACGTGCCTCTTTATCTCATTGTATGTCTGCCATGGCTGCAACAAAGCAGCTGGAAAGACGCAGATAAAGCGAAAAGCAAAGAAACAGGGCAGAGACTAAGCAAAGAGGCAAAATGAGAGAGAGAAAGAGAGTGTGTGTGTCAGTCGGTTCCAATTTAACTGTGATTTTCATGATGAAATAAATGTGCGATCACATTCTCACGTGCACGCACGCTCACACAAACACATGTTAACTAAGAACAAAGCCTCGAAATAGATGCAGATATCAAAATCCCCACAGGAGACCTGGGCTATTTTTAACCAACTCAGATGATGGCTCATGAATGCATAATTCATACATGCCCTGCTTTAATACAGACACACAGTACTGTACCAAATGCACAAATACATTCAGCTTTAATACATGCAAACACGCAACTGCATGAGATTGTTGCCGTATGTATAGTATTACTGTCAATCACACCAGCACAAAACGCTAACCCTCATTGTTGTGCCATTTTAAAGAAAAAAGCGCTAAACTGAAATTGAGTGACTTAGCATATCAAAGAATTTTTCTGGTCTGTTGTGAGTGAGTCTGTCTGTCTGTCAGTCTGTGCTGTGTTGTGCTTATAGAGTACATTACTCTATAAAACACATCCGACAAGGTCTTGTTCTGTTTTTTTATGTTTTTGTTGCTTTTCTAGCCCAAAGCCCTGAAACTGCTGGGGATGGAGGTGAGTGTTGATCTCATCAAGGTTGTTATTCAGTCATTCCTTCACTGTTCCTCCTCTCTCTCGTCTAAAGCGCTCCTCCCTCATAACGTGTTGAGTGTATAGTCAGTCTACTGAAGCTTTTCAGCAAAACAGTTGTCAAGTATGAGCCCTGTGCCTCGCAGTCTTTGAAAGGAGAACCTTGACGCACATTTAATTAATTTTGCTGGCAATGTGTATTGACTTTTGAGCCAGTTGAATGCTTGGTGTCACACGCAATTATTAACACTTTTCACCCTACCTTTTACAAAGTTATTTGCAATTTACATTTTTCTCAGATTTCTGAAATGAAAAAAACATGCACCTGCATACCTGTTTAACAGTATAGTTTAACAGTTTATAACTTTTATGACACATGTCTGAGCTGCCCAGTTCCATTTGACAGACTAGGTAATGACTGACCTAACAGGATTACATCCATGGTTTGTGTACTCACATGTATCCACGGTGTACACACCATGAAGCATCCACATCATAAAGCTTTTATCACAGCATGTGTCTACAGTTTTCTCAGAGATATTTATATCTACCGTGCATGGCTGTCCATTCCTCTGTATGTCTGCCTGTATGAAATCTGTCTCCCTGTCAGTGTGTGTTTGTTCTCTCTTTGTTTGTGTCTGTTAAAGTCTTTACCTTAAAGGGATAGTTCAGATTTTTTTCAAGTGGGGTTGTATGAGGTACTTATCCATAATCAGTGAATTACTTACAGTAGATGGCAGTCCGCACGGCCCCAGTGGACCCTGTGGACAGGGTCAGCTGCAAAAAAAGGTCCACTTACAAGAAAATCAATGTCAGTTTGAGTGCACGCTATATTTTGAATATTTTCTTCACTTTCCTTTGCCGCCAGACAACATTTTCTGACTGGAAACTGCTGTAATACAAGCAAAATATGGCTTACTCCAAAGCCACCATATTCCTTTGGCAAAAACAGCAATTTTACCTTACAGAGAATACACAGGTTACTGTTTTACTGCTGCCTCGATTGGTTTGTTTGTTTGTGTTATTGTGTGACTTCAATCTTTTACATGGTTTATTCGGATTCACCAAAGTCACACAAAACAAACTAATCAGTCGAGGCAGCAGTAGACCAGCAACTCCTGTCTTCTGTGAGGTTAAATGATTGTTTTTGCCAAAGAAGTCTGGTGGCTTTAAAGAAAGCGATATTTATATAACGTAAGTAAGTACATAACAGAAGTAAGTAAGTATATAACAGCTGTTTCCCATCTAAAAAGTCCATCTAACAGAAAGTTAAAGCAGTGACAGTATTGCCAGATGTACAATAATTATTGTATTTATACCATAAATTTAACAACTGTATGATACAAAACTGATAATTCCAAAAAAGGACAAATGTATGGTAATTTTGCCATTTCAATTCACCTGCAAAGAAACCTCATTTTTGAAATAAAGGCAACCGTCATATCAGCACTGCACTGATCAAGCTGCTGGTAAAGAAGTGACACAGTGTGTCAATCCTGGGATTTTGTTTTGAAGGGTAAGAACTGTGAATCTGACCCTGCTGCTGACCCTTTGTACAGCAGTGCGTTGTTTATCTTTCTACACTGGTACTGCTGCTGCTTCTGCAAACTGGAGGCGTGTTGACCACCATCTACTGTAGGTAATTCACTGACTATGGTGCATCACACAAACCCACTTTAAAAAAATCCAAACTATTCCTTTAATGCCTTGCTCTCTTTTGAAATTTATCATTCAATCAGTGTGGCAACCTGGCCATGAAATAATATAAATATGGTAAATCTGCTCCTTTAAGCCTGGACACCTCTGATTATTGGAGATAGATAATCAATGCAATCATTTCTAAATATCCAGAAAAAATGTAACTCTAAATGGACTGTCACTGTCTGATTTTAATTATGGATGATTTACTGCTGTACTATTATTATATCTTTCTATGTCCAGATAATCTGTTACAAAGTAAGCTGCAATTCTACTACTGAACTACTGAAAGTCATTTCTCAGATCTCTCTAATTGATCCTCAGTTGTTAAAATGTGAAATTATTAGAAATCTAGACATTAACTGGCAGCGTCATTCTCTCCAGAGAGAGGGAGACAACCTGGATATGCTGAGGACCTCACCTCTAGTGGAGTTACTCAAAATTGAAGGAGAAGCATAAAAAGAGACAAAAGTAAAATCTTGTGAGAAGATTTTACTTAAAAGTGTGTGAGATCAAGCCTGTTATGTGTATTTTGTGTGTAGCATTTTTTCCTTTCACCTGTGTCCTTCAAAGTCTGATTGTGCCTCTGCATTCAACTAACTCTCATCATGTGGAGCGTGAGAAATACATAATAAAATACATTATATGAAAATATTCGCTGGGTGACATGACCCCTCTAGTGCCTGAACACAGGTCTAGTGCTTGAGAGATAAAGCTACAGGTACGATCCAGATTCTTGGGTTTTGGTTGTATTTTCCATTTAGAGCCCAAGCTTTGACTGAATACATTCATAAATGTTTCAGTAACAATCTAAAGCTCTCTTAACATTGACCTGTGGTGCTGTATTTAGGACAAAAACTACAGTCTGTAACAAGTCAAGCCAAAATATGTCTATCTACATGGCTGTCTCTCTCTTTCCACCCTACTCACTTTCTATGGATCCCAACCAGGATGACATGCCCATCCGCAGAGGCCGCCAGAAGACGACACGCAAACGAGAGGAGGAAGTGGACATCGATTTGGATGACCCTGAAATCAACCACTTCCCTTTCCCCTTCCATGAGCTCATGGTGTGGGCCGTGCTTATGAAACGTCAGAAGATGGCGCTGTTCTTTTGGCAGCACGGCGAAGAGGCCATGGCCAAGGCTTTGGTAGCGTGTAAGCTTTGTAAGGCAATGGCACACGAGGCCTCTGAGAACGATATGGTGGATGACATCTCCCAGGAACTAAACCACAACTCCAGGTGGGTCACGCAGATTCTGTACACTAACACACAAATATAACCATGTGTGGATTTAATGGGATAGCTCTGAGTATTTGATGCAGGGTTGTATAAAGTACTTATTGAGAGTCAGTGTATTACCTACAATGCACGCACCAGCGCTAAGGCTAAGCAATGTAGTGCTGTGGATGGGGTCAGCAAGAAAAGGTATTTTGACACTTTCAAAAAGGTCCAGTTAAGAAAAATCAATATCAGTTCAAGTGTATGCTATATTTAAAATATTTCCACTGCTTGTATTTGCTGTTAGACAGCCTTGTTCTATGGGAAACTGCCGTTATGTAAGTCAAATATCATCTCTCAAAATCAACCAGACTCCATGGGCAAGATCAGTAATTTTACTTTGCAAAACACAGGAGTTGCTGGTCTACTGACCTTTATTAAATGGCTAAATATGTTTTGTTGCTGTCCACAGGAGTTCATTACTTTGCTTCCATGCTGGTGCCCCTCTCTGCTTCTCCTAACAGGGGGACTTGCTGACTGGCATCTGCTGTAGCTAATATTCTGTCTATCAACAAGTACCTCCCCACATTAAATCATATGAACTATCCCTTTAAACGTGACGTTTCAATATGTCATATTTCAATGTAGACTTCTCTCATGTGTTAAATGCATTAAATGATTCATGGAAAGTTGAGTGGCGAGTCTAGACGGGAACGCCAACCTCCACACTCCAGCATCTGGGCAGATACACACACAAACACACTAACATGCCTTCCTCCCTGCAAACTGACCTGTTTCAAACTACTCCAAGCTCCCACGGGATCTAAGTGACATAGATACAGAAATCTAATAACATGCATCATCCTTAGTTAAGGATATGCATTAGAGATGAAGGTAATCACCTAGAGATAAAAATGCTGGCTATGGAAATGACTGTTAATTAGGGGAAAAGTTTTCACATACTACAAATGAAGCACCCCAACTCCCCCGCACACACTTACACACGCTTTCAAAGGACAGCCTTAGAGCTATATTTTGAGTTTATTCTCCACGGAGAATTTGGCCGGCTTCCTTCGAAGAGCTCATTTAACTACATACATTTTTATATCTACATGTAATCTTTACATAATTTGTGGCTGCACTGTTTAGAAATGCCTTTGTAAGTGTGTGTGTATATAAACTCAAGGGATATTTATGCAGACTTACGTTAATTCATAATGCGGGGAAGTACATACAGTTCTTACTTTCCAAGGCACTTGCAAACAAGCTATGAAAATACTGTTGGAATATACACCTTTTATATTTCATGACATATAAGTCATATAAACAAACTTGGAACATCATGCAACACTCTGCAGAACTGTGTCGTGTGCTGTGCATCGATGACATTTCGTCCCTTCAATAAATCCTCCAAACCCCAGCTGTATTGGTGCCTAGTTACACACATTAAACTACACTGAACAGATTGCTTTCCAGTGTACTGTGCAGTATTGTGCTGTAATTTGTGAGTGTGTGTATGTGTGTGTGTAGAAGGCTGAAATTAGGGTGAAACTCGGTCTCAGAGCATTGATTTATGTTTTTATTGTCTGGAAGGGGATGTATAAAGATGCTGGTGCAAGAGGTGGTGTGAGATAGTGTTTATGTACTGTATGTGTGCGTGTTGGCCAGATTATATTCCCATATGTGGAAATTGTCTTCATATTTTGGCCTCATTTCTCAAAGAAATATTTAATATTAGTTCTGTTGTTTTGTAATCATAAAATCTGCACACAGCATTTCTTGTTCAGCATGAGGTATACATACACCATAAACTTGAACAAGAAGCGTTTCACCCAAGAAAAGATCCTGGCATACATTGCCAGTGAGATTTGGGTCCTGCATATGTGTGTGCATCTACTAAAGAAATTAAATATGCTTGTCATGTAAAGCCCTGACGATGCAGGGGCGATGTGTTAATATGCAAAATGTCTTATCTGCGTGTGTTTGTATGCAAATTTAATCTCCTTCAGAATGTGACCAGATGGTCAGTGATTCCTTGACCAGTTTAATTACTTTTTTGCTTGTTTGGACAAAGTGTATTACTGTCGCTGTTCATGCCTCTCTGTGCCTGTATATGTCCTGCATATAATTTCCCAGAGAGTTTGGCCAGCTGGCGGTGGAACTCCTCGACCAGTCCTATAAACAGGACGAGCAGATGGCCATGAAGCTGCTGACGTACGAGCTGAAGAACTGGAGCAACGCCACCTGCCTGCAGCTGGCGGTAGCAGCGAAACACAGAGATTTCATCGCTCACACCTGCAGCCAGATGCTGCTCACAGACATGTGGATGGGACGCCTGCGTATGCGCAAGAACTCAGGCCTGAAGGTAACAGAAGTGGGCCAGATGTTTGGGATAACCTGTGGGTAAAGTGTACTTACATTAAGCACTTCACAGTGACATTAGGCTTCAGTGCTAAAGAAGCAGGTTTGAATTGGAGTGCTTGAATCCCCTCAGACTGCCTGAGAAAAATTGGGCAGAGAAAGTAATGAGAAACCCTCTCACCTCTCTGAGAAACTGCCATAGAGGTGGCCCAAATCACTCCTGTGGATCTGCTGCTGAGTGGTGCTGCTAAGTGGAGAGCGGTTATACATAACAACGACCAGGTGTGACATGTGGAAATGCAAGGCAGAGAGAATTGCTGATTACCTTTCTGTGTAATGAAATGAAAATTGTAAGTTGCTTTGGACATAATGGACCTATATGAGGAGCAGAGGCCATCCAGCATTAGCATATTTCAAATATATCAGAACATGTGCAGAATTGGACGTGTAAGATAAATAATGTGAAATTGCAGTACGAAATGCAGGTAATTTAGAAAATTGCCAGTGGTAATATGGAAAGTCATTGCATAACTTTGTCACAATCCTTGAACATCCACAAATAAATAAACAATATATTAATCAATTCAGATTACCCATCTACTTTATAATGTATGCCCACTCATCTTCATTAAATACAGCCGGGAGCACACTAGTCTGACTGTGGTTTGGCCCTGATGACTCATTCCCAATAATGTGGAGAGCACTGGACTGTGGAAAGTATACAGGTCACCACTGACAGTTAAAACTGTATCTTGTAGTTTTTCGAAGCTCAGGACCGAACACAGCTGCCCCTGATGGAGCAGAGTCATTCTCTTTATCAAATAAAGCTTGTCTGGATTCTAGAAAAATCTAAATCCTGCTGTGATTTAAATGTGCTAGGAAAGGGATTTATTGGACAGTAGTGATGCTGTAAGCTTTAAGTGCTGCCCCTAAGCTATAACAAAAATGGGAAACATAAAGTGCAAATGAATACAAAGATTTATTAAATTAAGGCCAGGTGAAGTGAAGAATAACTGCAGGTATTAGGTATATAGGTCAGTGGTATCAGTAATGTACATATGTGGGTGTGTATCAGTGATGTAAGGTGTAGTGCTGTGGAGCTGAAAGGCTAAGCAAAGAAAAAGGTGCAGGCGCTGGTGGGAAGAGAAAGGGTGTCATGCTGAAACTGGCACTTATATATCTGTCAGACCACCGGGCCCAGGTGCTCCTGATCTAGTTGATGCAATCAGCTGTTCTGGCACCTTGAAAGACAACACACACACACAAACAGAGTTAAATCACAGCCAAGAAGAGTAAGCAGCCTTAGCAGCCTAAGCAGGGGCCGTCACACAGCAGACTGGGCAGTATGGGTTGCGGATGGGAAAAGGGGTGAAGCACCTCCCCAGAGAGAGATGCTGTGTGTGCATTTACACGCGAGGCACAGCTGTACAAGTTTGTTGATTATTTAATTCTGTTTCCACTGCAGAGTTTCCTCTTTGCTGCAATAAGCATGGAAGGGTGCATCTCCCCAGTAAAAGACACGCTGTGTGTGCATTTGTGCACTTTGATTATCTTTGATTATTTAATTCTGTTTCCTCTGCAGAGTTTCCTCTGTTCTGTCATGTTTATAACTATAGTTTTCTGCTTAAACTTTAATGATATTTGCTTCAGTGACATTACTGCATGCATGAAAATGTTTAAAATGACTGAAATCAACCTCTTGCACACATTAAAGAAATCACCTGGAAAGTCTGCGCTGCTGGACATAATTTAAAATGTTATATAGCCTACAGGGATGTTGTAGAGGTGCAGGTGTGGGTTTCTAAATCAGATAAAATAATAATTTTAGTGTTGGTGGCAGGTGGATGATTTATGCATACATGCAGATTCAGATGAACTCGGAGCGCATCCATGCGTCACAACTGGACAGTAATACTTTGGAGAATCATTAGGAGTACGACAAGTGTCTAGGCGAGGTTGCCCTCCTGGTCCAGCTTCAGCCTTGATCAGTATAAGCCTACACAGCACTCTCTAAAGCCAGACGGGACAGAGGAACTGACCTTAATTACTTAAAAACCTTGAAATTGTGTCCCACATATTTTATATCCCGGCTTATGTGGTGAACATCCTTTTGAGTCAAGGGAAGAGGTTTCATTTAAGACTGGTGGTTGAGTTTTGGGCATTTTTTTTTTTTTTTTTTTTTTTTTGCTCATGTGGGTTTTGCAGACGTCTGGAGGTAGGGTGATAGGAGGCAGCTGCTCAGATCAGAGAGGTTAGAGTTATTTATAATGAGGAGTTGCCCTGGGAGTTGCTGAAGGGACTGCTGGGTTCACACTCATTCATACACAGAGTTAGACAGGATGATGGGTCTGGCTGGCTAGCTTCTCGGTGCAGGGCAGAGTACAAGTGCTTGAAGTATGTCTTGGCCTTTGCAGGAGGGAGGGAGAGAGTGCACCGCCAAAGCAAACTCACTGGAGCAGAAAGACAGAAGGAAAACCACAAGTGGAACAAACAAGATTCGTTGCCCCCAGGAGTTCATGATATACAGCAAATAACATTGTCAAAATGTTGTCAAAATAATGTGTGTGTGCACATTTTTGGGTTGCTATAGTTGTGAGGACATTCAGCTTTAACCCTGAAACGTTCTCATATCAGAATATGATTACCGGAGGCTATAAATAGCCTGGCACAGATGAGTGCATTGATTTCTTCACAAATCAATAAGTCTGACAAACTATTGACAGCTTTGCGTTCGACCCCTTGACTTGACGGATGACAAGAGAAGCTGAGACATCACTTTCTGTGCTGTGGTTATAATTGTATTTTTAAATGGTCAATCATTTTGTCTAGTCATCTCTGTAGGAATGTTAGGATTTTGTCACTTTTGTACTGTTTTATAAATGCTGCTTATTGATCAGATGCTTAAACAGCACTCTTATCAGTTCTTTTTCTTTACTTAATAATTGCATTTTTAAAATATATTATTTTCAATAAAGAATAAATTCAGAACAACTAAATGTTGTTTCTAGGGCAGCAACAGTAATGTTTTACAACAGCAAAGTCTAGGGCCGTCCCTGATTCATTATTTTGTCGAATTGGTGTTTGTTGACAGTAATATGAAACTTCAAATATTCTTCATTTTTTTCATTTCATTGTTCCACACTAAACTCCTGTATCAGCCTATATGAGTATGTTTTACCAGTAAGACTCACGTTTTAATTGTTGATGTGAAAACATCAGATTTTCACACAGTCAGAGAAAGTAAAAGTGTCCATCCTCCTACTTTTAGTTCAGTTCTCTCCCAGGATGCAACAGCACCGTCAGTCTCTGCAGCACCTCATCTTCCCTGCACGCTCAGTAGTGCGCTGGGATGGAGAACATGTCACCTGTCTTCCATTTCTACCACTCTTCTCTGTTTCATCACAGTTACTTTTGTCATTTGTGGTGATTTTGAGACTTGATTTGTAAAGTTTACAGCCTGTCATGCTGTTGCATTGCTCTGGGTACAATGATAGAGCAAAAAAACAATCCTTTCATTTCACCTTCTCTCATCAGTGCAGGTTGTCACATGGATATTTTAGTGCGAAAGCTAATATGAAACTATATTTATGCTTCCTCTTGTTTATAATTCCTCACTTATATGTTATCCCTGTGCATTTTGGGAAGCTTCTATCTGTTTTATCCTTTTAGTGTATGCACAAAAACAACAACTCAATAATATCTCACTGAATTTAAATGTCAGCATAATAAATAATATTTCTGAAATCACAATGCTGAGTAGTAGTAGTGTAGTGTGTTAAGAATCAAGGACACAGACATGTGGGTGGCCAGGCTCAGGATGAGGAGGATGTCTTCCACTAATTAGAAGATTGGTGGTTTGATCCTCGCCTCCTCCAGCCAGAGTGTCCTTAGGCAAGATACTGAGTTACAAGAAAAATGCCATATAAATGCAAGGGGCTGCTCAGTCTCAGCTAGCATACGTGGCAAACTAAGCAATTAGACTCCATACAGACAGCTAATGAGTTTATTATTAGTTGTTGGTTCTGTAAGACATTCCGAATGTTTTGTAAAACATGGGATAGGATTCTGTGGACAGAGATGGTTGAAACATTGCTTTTGCTTATGCTTGTTGAATACAAGTAAAGATAAGTATTTCCTTGTTACTCGCAAATGTTTTATTACACTTACTGTGTTTGTGGAGCCCCGACACACAGAGAGCAGGGGAGGGGCTGCAGCATGATAATAAATATCACCAAAATGTTGAAAAGTACCAATAAAAGAACCGTTAATGTCAGAGTTTATCAATACTCCGGTCTTAATAATTTAGCCCTGGGGCCCATTTAATAATATAATAATCCCTCATCATCTGACTTTACTGACTGCTTTGTTATTATATTTAAAGATGAACTGTCTTAATTTTCATACCAGAAAATGATCACAAATGAATTTAAAGTGAACATAAATTGATTAGATTTCAATTAATTCTTAAGTCAGCGCTCAGTGCAACACAAACAGCTGAATTTCACTTAAATTAGTTGAAGACAGCCGTTTCCAGAGATAAGAAGACACTCGGTTTGATTACACTGCTCTCCACCTTCTTCTCTGTCCTCTGTTCTTCACTTTCTCACTGTGGTAACAGCCTCACTCTTCTTTTTTTCTTGTTTGACTGGTATGTATCTGAAGTGTTTACAGCACGCCTGCCTCCTTTATCTGCTGCTGCGAGTGTTTGTCTCTCTCATCCATCGTGGTAGACAGCGCAGTACTCTTGCTGCCTGTCTGGACTAATGCTTTTGTAATTGACTTCCACAATGAGAACCCTCGGCTTGGCTGTCGTAAATAACAAAGCTTTGTCATTCAGCCATGCGCAGGCCACGGGGAGGTGTTCACAAGGGTAAATTTATTATAGCATTGTTTGAGTTTCAAATGTGTGTGTCACAGACCAATTAAGACGGTTGGTTTGTCTTAGACTCTCTGTGTCTTAATTTCCACAGCGCTTCTCATTAAACTGTACACCTTCATCACATCTGTCCAGCTCTTTACTATAACTTTCCTCCGCCTCCACCTCCACTTCCTGTCTTCCTCATCACCCAGGTGATCTTAGGGCTGCTCCTGCCACCGTCCATCCTGAGCCTGGAGTTCAAGAACAAGGATGAGATGTCCTACATGCCCCAGGATCAGGAGGCCTACCTGCAGGAGAAGGAGGAGGAGGAACCTGAGAAACCGGTCAAGGAGAAGGAGGAGGAAGACATGGAGTTCACAGTAAGATCTTACTGTGAGACGCAGTACAACTCCGTGGTGAGAGAACCCACCTCAGCCCTGCATCTCAGAATCTATACACATACTCAAACTTTAGACAAAACTGATCCATGAATAGCCTAGATTCTGTGTCTTTTGTAAATATCTCTTGTGGACCAGGTTTATACAATGGGGCTCATGCAAGAACCGCAGATTTGTTCTGAAGGGTTTTTGTATGAGTGAGGCGAACTTGTCACATTCATCAGTTTTCTCATATTTCGAATTTTCTTGGAGGTATGAACAGACCGGTCATACCAGTCAAGCGCAGTCAGTCTGCTCTTATCCTCTTGTTGATATGATCCTGTTTCACGCCATTTTGAGTTATAATATGATTCTAAATTTACACATAAAACATATCAATATTAATTTTAATTGCCAATTACCTCCTGTCAGGCCACGCAGCTTTAAGCAAGTCCGCCATCCAGGGAAGCATCCTCTGTTACAACATTATTATTTTAATTATTATGGCATGTATTTGTAGTCCATCTCTGTGAATGTGACTTCACCTTGACCCCCTCCTCCCAATGCAGTCAGTGCAAGGCGTTTTCTTTCTTTCTTTTTTTTTGAAGCCATTTATAATATCAGCCATTTATAATATCAAATAAAGCATTAACAGCACCTGTTTTTATCTTTTCTGCTAAAGCAGGTCCCTTAATTCCACCGCTGATGCTGTTAAAGGAACAGTTCACCCTAAAGTCAAAAATACATATTTTTCCCCTGACTAGTAGTGCTGTTTTTTGGTGTGAGTTTCTTTCTAGTGGAAAGAAAGTAGTTCCTGTAAATTCTAAAGTAATTCCAGTAGATTATACTGCAGAAAGAAAGTAGTTCCTACATGAAACCGCTCACAACAAGGTCTTTAGGTCATAACCACGTCATGATTTCTGGAAAGATGCATTGCTGTTGAATTCTTCAAGTATTTTTTTGATAATTTGAGCACCACAGGACTGGTGCCATCTAGTTCCATTATATTGGAGAGAAGGCAGACATCTCTACCAGCCGATATCTCCGTAACTCAGCAGCTCACACCAAAACAGTACAGATGGATGAGTAGCACTAAAGGCCAAAGGAAAAATGTGTACTTTTTATTTTGTGGTGAACTGTCCCTTTGAAATGGTAAACTTAACATTATAAAACTCTGAAAGCTGGACTTGAATCTCCAGACTTGTAAGATTCTTGATGCCATTTTCATGAATGAACACCTCCTGACATATAGGGCAGGAAGCATAGACTTATATGGTATTATTGGAGCACTGATTATGCTAATTTACGTCTCATGCATGTCCACTCAAATCTGCACAGACAGATCATTCACACAGCTATTTCAAGTTAGGAGCGTTTGCTGAATCTGACGTAGCATGTTCCTACAAACCCTTCGTATGAAAAAACATAAGAAAAATTTCAGATAAGAATACGGAAATGTTCTTGCATGAGGCCCAATGTTGGTTCTGTCCACAATGAGATGTTGATATGCACACACATACGCACACATTTCTCCACACACACCACACTTGTTTCTCTATTCTGGCCAACTGGACCCTTCCAGCCAAATCGGCCTTTCCTGTTTCTCGTCGTCCCAGCAAAGACATGGTCTTGGAGTTGTAGCGTCTCAGTCTGTCGCCGCTTGTGGGTTCCCTCGTGTATGTTTCTTCCTCCCTCTACCTCCTTCTCTACCTCTCTCTGCTTTTCCTTTGGTCCCTCTTGTTCTCTGCCCAGCTCTCTTTGCTTCCTCTGTTCCTTTCTTTTGCTGTCAGCTCCCCCTTCTCTCTCTTTAGCTCTTTTTCTCTTTCTCCGTCTCTCCGAGCTCAGTTCTGATTGAGGTACAGTACTGTATGCTGGCCGATTGCTGCCCCTCACTCTCTCCCATCGTGATGATGGCTTGCTGCAGCATACCACTCAGCATGTCGGCTGCTGAGCATGGGAGGCCCAGGCTTTTGCATTATATAACCATGTCCGCCTGCTGCTGCAGAGCTTAAATCATGCAGAGTCTGAGCACCTTCTCCCAGCTCACAGTGGAAGAGTTGGTCCATCTGCATAGATGTGGATGTACAGCAGGATTAGGACTCGTTCAATTTCAATCCAATCAATTCTGGAGATGATACCAACAAGATCCAGTTTGTGTGTTGAAATCATGGCTGACATACATAAGATGATTTTAATACACAAACTGGATCTAAGGTTGTCCGGTTATGTGATTGAACTGAAGTTGAACGCCTTTCAGCACCACTGTACATACCCTCCTCCATCTGCATTGAGCACAGCCGGCAAGCCAGCGCAAAGCTTCACAAAACGGGCCATTTTACACATGCAGCCCTTAAGGCACTGAGGTGTTAAACAAAAGACCCCGCTGCCAGAGGATGCATTTGCAATGAGCCCTTCGTATTGTTCTGGCTTCTGACTGTACAAATGCACCCTCAGATACTTATGAATCACACTACGATTCATACAGATACACACAGACTGCTACACCACAGAGGGAGGTTGTATCGTCCTATCCTCAGATGCTTTAGATAAACCACACTGTGATGAATGTTACAGCTTGTGTCCACTTGCCGATCGGAAAATGTGCATGTTCGGTACACTAAAGGCATGGTGTGATTTACACACTGGCATCTGAACTTGTTCACCCTGAAGGCTCCGTCTGTATGTGCCTTAGACAAAACTTGGCTGTAAATGTTTCACATATTTGAAAAAAACAGAGAAAACCCTTGATTCCTTACTGAGTGATTCCTTCTTTGATTTCTTAGTGATGGTTTTATCACTATTGTGCCTATTCAGGGGCCTGGGAACTTAAACCAACTCCTCATCATGTATTTCAAATATTTGGAGAGATCAAACATTTTGTCTTTGCCCAGGTCTGCTATGCTGCCTTACAAACACAGAATGCAGTAACTACAGACACAGTGAAGGATTTCAAGTTTTCAGACTCGACTGCAAACTGTAAAACAGAACAAAAGGTTGCAATCCTTTCATTTCATGTCTTTTTAGGCTGATCATTTTATCTCAAAAACAATTCATTGCCATTAATAAATTAAATTTAATACTTTAAGAATGTGATAGTTAATTAGTAAAAGATAATGGTTTGGGTTAAAATAATAAGCGTTGACTGAGGATTTCACATCGGAATCAAACAGCGACTTTCTAGCAGAAAACCCTGAAGGCAAACTTCTCCAACATGCAAGGTAGAGTTTGGCATATCTAGGGTTACCATTTAGACATGACATTCTATGGCAGAGAGTGCAGTAGGTGCAGTAACAAGTCTTACAGCACACCCAGTACCAAAGAGAACAAGAACTATAAAGCCAAAGTGCAGATTGCTTTGGTTTATAGATCCACTTTGTTGTTATAGCACATTTAAAATGCTGTTGTCACAGAAATTTGCACATTTATATGGTGTAATATTTTTATATAGAAAAAAATAGATGCCAGAAAAACAAATAAAACTCAATTTTGATGTATGATATTAAATATGCAGTTACTGCGTTTTGCCTTTGTAGGGCTGTATACTTCTTGACATACAATACAATTCCACGAATAAACTCCCTCAGAGGTCTGGTGTTGCTTTGACATTAAGACCATGACCCATAAAAACAGCGGGCTCCAAACCCCCTCTCATGGATGAGGAAATGTGTCACAGATTGAAATGAGATATCTATGTCTTATCTTTCTCCTTCTCTTCTCCTGTCTTCTTTCTGTCACTATCTTGTCTCTCTTCTGCCTCTTAATTGTTGTCTGAGACACAATCCATGAGTGTCCGTGTCTGCGTCATACTGTGTTACCAGCCTTCACCCAACACTCCACCTCAAACACAACATTTCACATTTTGGAATGATGACATTGCCTGTGCTTGCTTCTTTGATTATGATATGAAGACTGTGCAGTAGCCGTAATGTAACCCTCTTCCCCTTTCTCTTTTTTCCTCTTTTTTTCTTTCTTGCTCGACTCTTCCAATCCCACCTCCTCCCTTCCGCTTGTCTTCATCTCCATCCTCCTCACTCCTCCTCCACCGTCTTTTCCAATCCGTCACACTTCCCTCTTCCCGCTCCCTCCATCCTTTTATCCCTCGCACCTTTCACTCCCTCTCTCGCTCCATGTGGGGTTTGCATTCCCCCAGGCAATGCTGGGTAAGGTAACCACAGAGACATCCCGAAAGAAGGATGTTGAGGAGGTTCAGAACCGCCACCGCCTCATCCCCATGGGACGCAAGATATACGAGTTCTACAATGCTCCAATTGTCAAGTTCTGGTTCCATACGGTCAGTGTCAGCTTCAGCAACACCACCTACATACTCAGCCTCCCGCTGGCGCTGTCAGTGCTTGCTGTATTTCTGCCACAGCATCAATTCCTGGTTCCCTGCCGTTAGCTTCCATTGGCACACTGCCTCTATTGTCATTAAGCTGCTGTTCCACCCTGTCATTACCCAGCGTTACTAGAGTGGGAAAGTTTAGTGTGGAGGAGATGGAGAGAGTGATGGAAGCAACATCGTGAGAAAAGTACAGGGGAGTGAGGCACAAGCCCCTTTTTATGCAGTGCGTTCAAGGTGGGACTGTTGTGCCGTTATATTGCAAAAGTTACAGACACACAGTGGGAAAGGGTGAGCCAGCAAGATGGGACAGGAAGCTGTTGAGTTACACATTCACAGCTGTTTGTGATGTTCACAGCTGTTTGTGAATGTGTGTTTTTTTAAGTTATGCACTTATTCCACATATTTGTCAGCTGTGTCTAAGCAGAGAGCAGACAGACACACATCACATATAGGCTGTACGTGCGCACAGATATAGACAGGAGAGAAAATCCTCCACAGATCATCACACAAGGTGATCTTTTTAGCTTCATTGTTGCAGGAGCGATGCCCCGTTTATTAAGGAAGACATAAAAAGTTCATGAGGTTATCAGCTGTACATGTGATGAGAGAAGAGCAAAGGAGCAGAATCGCTTGTTGACCAGTGCAGTCATTACGTAGACATCAACACTGTATTTTTGATTCCACAATGCCAGCATGCTGTCTAATATCAGACACTTTATACTGGAGTTATTGGTGCAGTGATAACAAAACACAGGCAGCGTAGAGACTAGCCTTCATTGCAGCAGTATTGTGCTATCTCTTTTTAAAAAGGGCTAAAGAAAAGGATCAAAGATCAAACACGTGTTAACAGTAGCCCCTGTTACACAGCCTGTTCAAGACAGGGATGTTGCACCTTTATTCTGCCTCGCGTCTGTATAAACAGGTGCACTAAGTAGACACATGCAGACAGGCAGGAGGAGATTTTCCTCTCCACAGATCATCACACAAGGTGATCTTTAACCTGTCTGTTGCAGAAGAAGCGACGGCCTGTTTATTCAGGAACTCAAAAAGCTTCATGTTATAAATTCATGAGGTCATCAGCTCTATGTGTGGTTAGATAAAAGAGCGTATGAGCAGAATCACTTGTTGACCAGTCCACTGTTGTGTCATGTCACACCTTGCTGGCATGCTGTGTAAAATGACACGCTGGGAAGGCTTTATGCCAGCACTTCTTCGTTCCGTGTAAAAACACAAAGGTGCTGTAGAGGCGAGCCTTCGTTGTGGGCTAGTAAGAAGAGCTAAGAACAGTCTCTGCAAGTAGAACGGCATCCTGGAAACGCAGCATCTCTGCTCTACGTACACAAATGCATTCCTGCAAACTCAGGGATGTGATGAGCGTGAGCTCAACCCTCTTTACATGCTCGCAACTGCTCAACACAGAGGCAGCCCAAATCTTTATGTGGCCCAAAGCAGAATTTGATTTAGGCCCTCCCACCACCTCGCTGCACCCATTTCTATTGATAATGCTTGAACATTCTGCTGTAAATTGATTGTCAGCAACACACAGCACACTAAAGTGCGGCAAAAAACTGCAACACGTCAATTCCAACACAAGCTGCAGCCTGACTGAACACATCAGGAGAGCATTTTCAGTGCCGGTCAACACGTAATTCAGTTCCTCTGCTGTTTTGTAATCACACATAGAGCTGATCTTTATAATAATGTGTTTCTGGATAAAAAGCAGACCCTCCTTCCTTCCTGCCTTTCTGCTCTGCTTGTCTGTTTCCCTCTCTATAAAACAAATATGTGACAAATGTATGTTATGTATTTATGAATAATAAATACAGAAGTACAGGGTGGGAAGATTGTCATATTTCATCTTGTAGAGGAGAGAGACATTAAGAGAGTTGGAAAACATGGGATGCATATTTCATCATTTATTAGAATCAGATAAATTATATCACATATAAAATATCACTTACTCGTCAAGTTGACTTTTTAGACTTTGGAGACAAGGATGCAGTTATGGACAGTGTCCGAGATCTCCCCCTCCTGTCTTTGTCTCTCATTAGACACATAATTACAATAACAACAAAAGATATTAGTAAATAATGACCGTAGGTTTGAGGAAAACATAATAGCTTCTGTTGAAACCGCTCAGTTACGGCATAATGCCAATGTCAATGTAAAGTATTATTTGATTTAGATTTTAGTTTTTGAGTGTTAGCATGTGTGGGCAAGTTTCATATGTGTGTCTTTACATTTTTCTATACAGCACTATTAATCTAGATTCTGTAACTCCAGATTCTTTGAAGTCCTCGTGCAGCTTGTATTTTGCACAGTATCTGCCTGTGAGCGTGTGTAATGTTTGATTTAAGCTGATCTTTTGTTTCCCCTGCCTCATCCTGGGCTCCTTCATTGTGCTTGCCCAGTGAAAACATCTTTTTACATCACCAGCAGGGATTTCAC
Organism: Lutjanus argentimaculatus; assembly: GCA_034769285.1. Taxonomy (NCBI): domain Eukaryota; kingdom Metazoa; phylum Chordata; class Actinopteri; order Lutjaniformes; family Lutjanidae; genus Lutjanus; species Lutjanus argentimaculatus. The sequence continues at coordinate 18,152,914 of JAWZSL010000017.1, forward strand.
TGTTTATTTATGCTGTGTTTTGTTTCATCCCATTTTCTCTCCTATGACTATTTACTCCCCCCGACTTCTCTACCCTGGCCTTCAGGTCAAAGAAAAACACTCTACTGTGAATTTCATTATTGCACTTGTGGAACAAATGCCGGGATTTCCTCAGGGTCAAAAAGCGGTCCTATCCTCTTGAACATTTTTGTATTCAAACACATCATCCGTTGTAGAGTGCTGCCCTGTTTATTGTAACATTAGTCAAACTTATCTCGCAAGCTAACTGTGCATGTGGGACTGAATGACAGCCCCAGTTAGAGATTATTAAAATCAGTTTGCCTGCTTACTTCATTGGAATACTTGATTTACGCATGGACTGGAAGAGAAACCATCCCCAGTGTGTTTGTAATTACTTTAATCTATAATTCAAATATGTTAAAACTGTTCATTATTGCTCCTAAATTAAAGGGAGAAACAGGTCATGATTTTTCATAGCTGTTGAATATATTCATGCAATTTAAATGCTCTCAGAGGATATGGAATTGCCAGCCGCTGAATCAAAAATGTCAAAAATGTCTGCGTGAAATCCAGTAATGTCGGGATCTATCGATGAGGAAAACATGGAAAAGTAGATTTTGAATACATTTGTGTCAGGTCCTGCTCTTTAGATGGTTAGGCATGCATTATGATCTAAATTTTATCTAGTCTGGATCATAATGAACCACACTGCCCGAAGAAGTGCAGGAAGAATGAAAGTGGACAGCTGACATGTATTTAAATAGACACAGCCACAGGAGAGGCATAATGGATATTTTCAGGCCAAGTGTGGAGGTACAGCAATCAAGTATCTTGAGATCAAATCTCTATTATCAGATCTGAAGAACTGCATGAAAGGAAGGTGTAATGAGGGTCAGTCATTCAATTAATAACCGCTTAATTTGAGCAGTTACACACAAAAATCCCTTTCACAGGAGCCCTCAGAGCTGCACAGAGTGACCTGAACTTTATTGATGTACAGTTTGCTAATGCGGGAAAAGAACACAAACACATAAACCCGCTGATTTCCCTCCACTGTTGTGTTTTTTTTTACACAGATGGCGTACGTTGGCTACCTGATGTTGTTCAACTACATCGTGCTGGTCAAGATGGACCTGTGGCCCTCTCCTCAGGAGTGGATCGTCATCGCTTACATCTTCACTAACGGCATCGAGAAGATGAGAGAGGTACCGATCCTAGCGGGGGTTACATGCAAATGTGCACCATGCATGCACAGTTATATTGAACATACAATAATCAATTCGTCACCGCTACCCAGTGAACTGAAAAAAACAAAGCTGGTCACCATTATGTCACTTCCAGTTTAATTCATTGAGTTCTGTGGGGGAGGGCAGAGGCTAAACATTATGTCCATATCAACAAACAGCTCAGAATAAATAGGGAAAACTGTGATTGTTGAAGGGGAAGAAAAAGAAAAGAGAAACGAAGGGGAGAGTAAATAGAAAATAAGGTATGAGACTATCTAGTTCAGCCTCACACTGTGGCTGTGGTTTCTACTGTAAGTGTATGAAATGCATTAATCATTATGTCAAATCATTCTCAGCTGCACAACAATGCCTCAGCAGACATCTGCTAGATGCCCTGATTGGTGAACTCATACTGCCCCCTTATGGTGGTCAAGATACAATGCATTTCTATTTTTTCTCCTCTTCTGTTTCAGTCACTTTTGGGGCTCACTTTAATTTTTCCCTTGAGTTTCTTCCAGTTTATTTAAATTAATATTGCTACAGGTTTATGATATCATGAAAAACAACATTTTTTCCAGGCTTGAAATGTTGATTAACATGCATCATCCCTGCTACATAATTAAAATAGATAAATATTTTTTTGCACCAAATGCATGGCTGCAGTGCATTGCGGATAATGTACACTGGTGGAGTGACCATCGCTGTTGACTCGCTCCCTCAAGTGAACTTGAACTTGAGAGATCTCTCAAGTTCACTCGAGTTTTTCCAGACAAATGGAACGACACTTATGATGGGGGCAGGGATTCTCCCGAGGACAAGTGCAGAGGGACAGTGAATGAGGGCATGTTGAACAACCAATGAAACACGGCCTCTGTCTAGTGATTGGGTGATTGTTTTATATTGTCTCAGGCAAGTTATATAGGATGCCATGTCCAAATACAGATGAAACTTTTGTTTGAACGTTTGCCGTTCTATCACAAAACGTAATTTTCTTTGCTCATTACACCATAACATGCTACCAGAGCTGTAAGGTGCTGGAAAAGCCTGAAAACACACCTTGAAAATACTTAGAAAGTACTCAAAATCGACTTTGGAACATGTGTATGAATCTTGGTTCCTTACTCAACTAATTTCCCTCCAACCCTCCTCCAGATCCTGATGTCAGAGCCGGGGAAGTTGTTACAGAAGGTGAAGGTGTGGCTCCAGGAGTACTGGAACATCACAGACCTCATGGCCATCCTCATATTCTCCGTCGGCATGGTTCTGCGTCTCCAGGAGCCGCCGCTCATGAGCTACGGGCGGGTCATCTATTGCGTCAACATCATCTACTGGTACATCCGGCTGCTGGACATCTTTGGAGTCAACAAGTACCTGGGTCCTTATGTGATGATGATTGGCAAGATGGTGAGAAGAGGCAGGGGTGGTGATGTGTTTCTTTTCTATCTACAGTATCTCTCATATTTTCTCTCCTCATTATCAAATCATGTTTATTTATAAAGCACATTTAAAAACAACCAAAGCTGATCAAAGTGCTGTACAATAAAATAACAAAAGTTAAAAAATATAACATGGTAAACAGCAAAGAAATACCATCAAAAATACCATCTAATGCACAAATAAACAAGTTAAGGAACAAATAAAGAATATAAACACAGAGGAATAAAAAGTGAGGACCTTAAGGACCTTGAAAAGCCTGAGAAAACATGAGAGTCTTAAGTTTTTCCTTAAAAGTGCCTCTACAGTGGGAACACTTCATTGAAAATGGTAGACTGTTCCAGAGCTTTGGGACGGCTACTGCAAACGTCTGATTACCCTTCCTCTTCAGCCTCAAACAAGGGACAGTCAAGACTAGCTGGTCCGAGGATCTGAGAGATCTGGGGCTGGAAAGGGGGCAGAGGACCTAAGATATACAGTACCACTCAGAAGTTTGGACACATCCTCTCATTCAATGTTCTGTCTTGGTTTTTATTATTTTTCTACATTGTAGATTCACACTGGAGACATCAAAACCATGAAATATGGAATTATATGTGTTTATATTGTAACCAAAAAATGTGAAAACCAATCAAAAAATGTTTTATATTTCTTAAAGAGTCTTAAAAAGCAAAAAGACACTGTCTTCTGCACTTGCAATCAAAGATTTAATAACAGCGATGTTACACTGATGTAACATAAGATGAGTCTTTTTTTTTTATTGTCAACACATGGTTTCTATCTGTCGGGTGTGCAAAAGTTTTTTCCTCTTTGATATTTTAGATTCTTCAAAGTGACCACCTTTGGCTTTGCGCACTGTTGGCATAATCTGAAACATTTCTTGTAAAAACAAAGAAAAAACACTGAATGAGAAGTGTGTCCAAACTTTTGACCAGTACTGTACATTGGAGGGCCAGGGCATGTAGAGCTTTAAAAACAAATTAAAGAACCTTAAATTATGTCCTTTGCTTAAGCCAGTATAAGTGTGATGCTGTTGTGCTTCCTGGTACCATTCAGGAGAATAGCAGCAGAGTTCCGCAGCAGCTGCAGGCGAGACATGGGCTGCTGCCTGATTCCCAAATAAAGAGAGTTGCAGTAAACCAGCCAAGAGAAAATTAAGGCATTTGTCACAATCTTAAGGTTATTAAAGGAGAGGAACAGTTTGACCTTGGCAATATTTCTAAGCAAGAAAAAACAACCTTTCACTTCGGGGTTGTTAAATTTTAAAGCGGGACCGAAGATGGCACTGAGATTTTTTTGGCAAGTGCATGAAGTATAGGAGCCAGGGTCCCTTGGTGGAGTTGGACGGACCAAGTATGACCACTTCGGTCTTGCTGTCATTTAGTTAAAGGCAGTTTTTAGCCATCCAGTGATTCACATCCTGGATAAATTCAAAGAGGGAGCTAACTGTATTACTGTTATTATGACCTGGTTCTAATAGGAGGTACCTCAGCATGTATAGGGTGAACAATATGGGACCTAAAATTGAGCCTTGGGGTATTCCACAGGTGATGGGAGCAGACGAGGGAAGAGGTTTCCAGTTTGTCAAATAGGAGGTGAACCACACCACTTATCTATTCACCATTTATGTCTGACTTTCTTTACCTTCTTACTTTACACAGCGTGACCCTAATGATCATAAGAGCTCACTGAGTCCTTTGATTACAGATTTGATTTGTATGTGGCGTGTAGACTCTGTCCTAATGGAGCTTCAGTGCCTCTAAACCTTTATTGTTTGATCTCAAACCGCCACAAGATCAGAGCCTCTGATAAATACATGAAGACAAAAGTAAAGAGGGGATCAAAGGCTCAAATCGGTATCTGATGTTCGACTGTGCTTCACATGAGCTGTGGACCAATGGACATAAACTCCCTTTGATATTAAAATCAGCAATTAGGAAGAGAGATTAAACAAAACCTTAAGAAATTTGGCTATATCTTAGATGTGACAAAAACAAAAAAAAAAACAACAAAAAAAACACAGAGGCTAATGGAATATAAATCAGCCCAGAGTAAGTCTCTCCACCATTTCAGCTCTGTAACTTCCTTAATCAATCTGGGATTAACCTAAATTAAGTGCATTTTAAATACTGAGTTTAGGTTTCAGTGCAGAACAAATTAAATTGAAGTTTGATTGATCAGTCAAGACTCAAGAGAATGATAGTAATCATAAAATGCAAATGCAGACCATCATTCATCAGACTGTTTAAATTTCCTCTCCACCTGTAACAAACCAACACACTTCCCTTCTGTTCTCTTGTTTTGCCTCATTACTGGTTTCGTCGCTGTATCCATTCCTTTTTTGTTTTAGCATCATTTCTTTCTACAAACATTCTTACCAACTGGTTCCTGTTTTCTCCCTTTCCTTCTCTCTTTGACAATCCTCCTCTACCCTCCTCCTCCTCCCTCCCTGTCAGATGATCGACATGATGTATTTTGTGATCATCATGTTGGTGGTGCTGATGAGTTTTGGGGTGGCGCGTCAGGCCATCCTCAACCCTAACGAAGACCCGTCCTGGATGCTAGCCAGGAACATCTTCTTCATGCCTTACTGGATGATCTACGGAGAGGTGTTCGCCGACCAGATTGACCGTAAGTTCGGGGCCACAGTGTCAGAGCTTTTGAATAAACGTATTTTTTGTTAATTTATGAGAGAATAGAGTCTGACTCTGAGGAGAAATGCAAATAATATGACAGAATATGCACTTATCTCTGCAGGATTACCTTTAATTTTCAGCTATTCCTCCACAGGTTAAAGGGATGGTTTTGAATTTTTTTTTAAGTGGGTTTGCATAAGGTACTTATCCAATGATTCATTGATTAATTATCAATTATTAAATTAATTGCCAACTATTTTGAAAATCCATTAATTGGTTTGAGTAATTTCTTGAGAAAAAATGTCAAAATTCTCTGATTTCAGCTTCTTAAATCTTTACTTCTTTATGACAGTAAACTGAATATCTTTTAGGTTGTAGGCAAAACAAGACATTTGAGGACGACCAAACAACTATTTGATTAATTGAGAAAATAATCGACAGATTAATCAACAATGAAAATAATCTTTAGTTGCAACCCAGTGTATTACCTACAGTAGATGGAGTTTGGCACACAGGTGAAGCAGCAGGATTACTGGTGTAGGAGGCTAAGCAGTGTACTGCTGTGGACAGGGTCAGCAGCAAAACCACCCTCACCACCAAAAGTAATCGATATCAGTTGACACGAACGCTATATGTAGCATATTTTCACAACTTTACCCTGCCTTCAGACTGCCCTTTTTGACAAGAAACTGCTGTAGCCGTCTTCACAACAACACAGATGCAGGTCAGTTCTTGGGCACGTTTTCTTTGATGCATCCTCGCCTTAATCACAGTGGAAGAACTATATTTATGAATGAACAGAGTACAAAATACCTTGATAAATTATAAATGCACATAGCATGGAAAAAATTAAAATACATGAAACAAAAGACATTTTACAGGTTCAATAAATACTTTGTTGGCCGCTTGTCATGAAAAGAGGCTTTGAGTTAACTTAACTTGAATGAATGAAAAATAGCGTTCTCTGCAGTCGCACCACAAAACAGGGAATGTTAGTTCCAGAGAAGAAATGTGCAATATAAACAGTGAACTAATGCATATGGCTACAACATTTTTAGTCACTATTTTTAGCTGTCATCAGATTTTAACACATCAAATTTTAAACTTGCACATGCACATGAATTATTTATTTGTTATTTTTTGTATGGAATTATGATGTCACCTATGAATTACTTATCAGTTTATCATGAACACAGATGATTTATGCATCAGCACTTACAACTGCTGTCATATAAGCCAAATATTGCTTTCTGCAAAGCCAGTACTCATTTGGCAAAACCAATAATTTCATCTCACAGAAAACGAGAGCTGCTGATTTACCACTGCCATGATCAGTTATTTTATGTTTTTTTTTCACTTCAATCCACAAAGACACACACAAGCTAACCAAAGGTAGTCCAGCAACTCACATTCTGTGACAGAAAATGACTATTTTTGCCAAAGGAGTCTGGTGATAAGATAAGATAAGGTATACTTTAATGTTCCTGCAGGGAAGTATGTTCTGGACTCCATCATGCAGTTCCACAGAAGATAAAATCAAACATAGTGCATAAGAGACAGACGTCAGCATCTCAACAGGAAACATGCACATCAAAACAACATGTGTAACGGTTTGCACACACACACACCTTCTGACAATGGCAACCTATATGGAAACCTGTTGCACAGCAGAAGAATAATGAGAAAGGCACACACGTACATATACCCACTGGGATGGGTGGTGGATCACAAAAAAAATACCTGAGTAGAGAGAAGAGATCTATTGCACAAACCTGTGGCCAATATCATTTATTACCTGTTATTGTTGAGCAGCTTAGTGGATTAATGGTGAATATGTTATGCTGCTGACCCTGTCCACAGCTGCTTCTCCAAACTGGGGGTGTGCCGGCCACCATCTACTGTGGGTAATACACTGGCTGTGGATAAGTGCCCCATGCAACCCTGCTTCAAAAGTCCAAACTAGCCCTTAAACACTGGAAGTTGTCAGTTTAGAATACAAGCACTGTATTACAGACAAATTTCATCATATTGAATTCAGGAAAATTCTTGACAAATTTTGTATCATCATAATCTTTCTGTCAAGTTACTTAGCGTTTTACACCAGGACATATTTCTTACAGTCAGTTTGTCTAGATCTTTTCTGTCTCTACATTATTTTATACCCTGTAGACAAAGTGACATTTGACTCAATAAATCAAACGTAGACTGTGAGCACTGAGAAGCGTCTGTGAGAAAATGTCTTGAGAGCGAGAGTGTGCTGTTCTGTTGTCTTTCTGTATGGTAGTGTATCTGATGGTGTGTACAGAATGTGAGAAGTGGCCCAAAGAGAAGAGATCTGAAATAATGTTTTCATTCTTTGTTTCAGATATGCATAGTAGGAAGTTACAGCACAGGCTGAATGAAAAACTCTGGCTGGTCGAAAATTACTTTCGAGCTCACGGAAGCTGGCGTAGTAACGGTCCATTGCACATTTCCCAGTGCAGTCAAAATCCCAGTAAATCCAATAGATAATAGACCTCAATTTAACCACATCTACCTATCCCACCTCTCCTTCATCATCCTCACATTACCACCATGTCATGCCCACACTCCCACCACTAGAGGCCACTTGAGACAAAAGTGTGCATGCGGCTCCACACGCTCTAAGGTTAAAGTTGCCCTCGTGTGTTTGGTATCTTGGGTCAGCTACTGTATCTAAACACCATTTTCATTCAGTATCAGGGGTTTCTTTTAAATAGCCTGGTTTAATGAGGCTGTTGATCTTTTCCAAAGTTTTCATTGACTAACTAGTAGCTTTACCTGAGGCTGCATCTTCTAAGCAACTTTACCCTTACTAATTTTGGCACTGGCTGGCAAATGGCACTGTTACATGGCAGTAGCACTTTTCAAATGTGTTCTAATATTATGGTCTTTTGTTACTGGTCAGTTGTCACATCAAGAGGAATGATCAGAGTTTAAAAGTTTGATATTCCTTTGATGTTTCTTGCACCCTTTTTGTCCCTTGACTTTCAGTTAGTTTCATTTGAAGAGGTGACCCTGCCATGTTAACACCGTCTGTCACATAAACCATGTCACCCTGCCCTTTACGCCGGCTCAGCTTCTCACTGGAGCAATTGCAATATTGCCAAAATATTTCTACCAATATAGCCAACATTTAACATAAGTGAGCATTGATTTCACATTTGAATATCACACAATACAGGAATAAAACACAAACATACACACCTCCACATCAGTATATATTAATCAGCCACCTTTCATCATCTGTAATCTGTTTTTTCACGTGGTTCAGTTGTCAGAGTTTTTAATCCAAATTTTTTAAAGGTAAAAATAAAAAAAAAATAAAAAATAGAAAAATTACTTCAGTTCTCTGTCTTTGGGCTGCATTGTGTGAAACAATTGAACAACAAGCAACGATGAGCATGACTAGAATGAATCTCAAAGGCAAACAAACCAAGAACAAATGCTGAATGTTCCCCAGATAAGCCACAGCAACTGAACCATCACAGATGGAAAAAAACATACTATGTATCCTAAATACATTTCCAATGATTCACAGCAATCAACCATTGCTGAATGAAGCTAATGCACACATATGTGACAATATATTTCAAACATTGACTACATGTTTAAATATATTGGGAGCACAGATTGTGATGAGACATGACGAATGCATTTCTTTTGTGTATTTTGTTTTCAGATGCACATTTCTGAACATGAGCCCCAACCATTAAAGTGTCCACTCTTTCCAGTCCCCTCTTTAAGAAGCATAAAGACCAATTATGCTTCTTGTTTGTTTGCAAATTATGTAGTTATGCTTTTTGTTTGGTATTTTCAGGTCTGCTTGTCTCTTTGTTTGTCATTGTCGTCTTGTAACTCAATGTACAGTATGTGCTTGAATGTTTTATGTTTTCTTTATTTTAATTTGCTTTTTTTTTATTTACTATGTACTGAATCATCTGTTTATTTTATGTGTTTGCATGTCTTTCAAATTTGTTGTGCATCTACAAATTTCTGCTGAAATATTATTCATGATGGATTTACATCTCTGTTTTCTGACATTGTTAACCTTGCATTAACTTATGTGTGTGTGTTTGTTTTGTGGCGGTGCGCAGCCCCCTGTGGGCAGAACATCACTGCAGAGGACGGGGTGGTGGTCGCCCTGCCTCCCTGTAAGACGGGTGCCTGGATTGTCCCAGCCATCATGGCCTGCTACCTGCTGGTGGCCAACATCCTGCTGGTCAACCTGCTCATTGCTGTGTTCAAGTACGTAGAGCCTGTAATTATTTTTACTTTTGGAACAAATTATACATACTGCTGGCAAAAACATGCCTCTTTGGTGATTTGATCACAAGTGGTCAACATGTAGCTGCATCATTTCCATTTGTAAAGACCAAATGTGTTGTTGTTTTTAACTGGTGGCGCAACAGTGGTGAGTCATCTGAGGTGTACAGGCTTGAAGGATACTCTTTTGTGGACAAAAACTCACAAACTTGTACTCTTGGAGCACCAGGAACAATGCCTCCCTTTATTTCTTCAGACTCACAAAACAGGACGACAAACCGATGTTCCTTAAGACTTCATCAAACTGTGTCTCATAGCAATATCTAATTAACACTGTTGTAGACATAACTGTCTTTTAGACTTTTGTAAAGATCTGTGCGTGTGTTTGTGTGAGAGCAAAAGAGAAATGACAGTAGTTTCTGGTAGGCTGCTTTGAAGCCACTCTCATTAGAGGCTGGTAGCAAATTGTTTTAACAGAATGAGATGGTGCTTCTTCCACAGAGACATTATCATGCTAATGATCTGTTATTGTACCGCTGAATAATCCACGTAGCAAGGACAATCACCGTCTTCTTCGTGTTTGTCAGGGAAATTACCAAAAGAGCGCACAATGGAAAAAAACCCAACAATTAAATTGAAAGTTTAATCACATTAAAGCAACCGTTTATATTGTGTTGGCTGCTGCGTTTATTCCTATCTCCATATATTGTCTGTGTCCAAACTTGGCTCTGCAGTGCAGCAGCATGCTAAGTGAAGCAATCAGTTCATCAATCTGTACACTATCTGAAGTGATGATGACTCACTGATGACTTGATTCAGTTTATTTCAGCTTTCAGTGGGTGTGATATTTCTTGGTTGGTGTGTCGTTGTCCGTCATCATAGTAACACATTCTTCGAGGTGAAGTCCATCTCCAACCAGGTTTGGAAGTTCCAGCGATACCAGCTCATTATGACCTTCCACGAGCGCCCGGTCCTTCCTCCACCCCTCATCATCTTCAGTCACATTACTATGGTCCTCAAGCATCTGTGTTGTCGCTGGCGCAAGCATGATGATGACGAGAGAGACTATGGACTGAGTGAGTGGCAAATAAACATTAACAAGCCTGTTAAACTCAGGACGGATACATCGGCTAAAATTATTTTCAGTATTCTGTTTTTAGTGCTGTAACAGTGCTATATATAACTTTGCTATTATTGGACTGTCAAACATATGAATGTGACGCTGTAGCATGCTCACTTCTTTAAACTCTTTCATCCACAGAGCTTTTCATCACAGAGGATGAGCTGAAGAAAGTCCATGACTTTGAGGAGCAATGCATAGAAGAGTACTTCAGAGAGAAAGACGACAGATTCCACTCCTCTAACGACGAGAGGATCAGAGTCACTTCTGAAAGGTCGGACAGCTACACAGAAAAACTTCTGTCTGCAGTCTATCTAGAGCTTCCAGACCGTGGAGAGTTGTTATATAAATAAGTCCAGTTCTCTGTCTGCAGAACAGAGACATAATCTTCATTTATCACAGTGCACATTTCAAGCATGTCATTTTTCCTCTTTTCTCAACAACACATACAGTGCATTAACACACAGCAGCAAACTTTAAATGCACATAAATCATTGATGTTAGTGAACTGAGTGGAAAATTGTGAGACTCAAATAGCACGACTGACCAGTACCACAGTGTTATCAGTCATTTGTGTCTGTATTTGCAGTCTATTTTCTAAATAATGATTAATAATAAATTTATAAAAATTCTTTTAAAAAGTATATCATTGTGATATCATTCACATAACCTGCTAACATTCAAAGTTTATGTGTGTTTACATTGTTTATTAGAAGATGATTATTTTATTAGTAGGCTTATTAGCCTATTCATTGGTTATGTCTGTTGTTGAGCGCAGCAACACTCCTTTTTTGAATCCCTGCACCAGTAGCAGCTGCAAGTTATCAACAACTGCCAAGCTAAAACAAGGCCTACTTACTGGCATTGTTAGGGATTACAGAAGTACAAAATAAATATAATTTATTAATATTATTAATATTATAATTCATAATCAAAATGTTGGTGATTGCAAAGAAGTTAAATCCAAATATTCTTTTTGGGTTGCCTGGCAGAGATCTGCACTCTACTGAGTAACCTCTGTTTATAAGAAAAAAACGTTTTAGCAGAGGCTGTTTAAGCAGCTGTTAAATGCAACATTGTGTTTGTTTTAAAAAAAGCTACCTCTAATCTAGGATTATGAAGGTTCATTGTTTTTTTCTTATGCTTTTGTACAGAATATTTCTTTTCCAACTGTGAAAAAATAATAAAGTGGAGAAAAAATAAAAAGGTGCATTGTTTTCAAATTCCTAACTTTACCAGTCAGATATAGTAAAGATTCAAATCTGTCCCTTTTAAAGAAAATAATTGAATACGCCTTCAGTCTATGTTGTGACTTGGTGGAGTAAACTGTGCTTTCTCAGTATGAAGTGTGCTGGTGTCTCTCTGCCAACTTTTTTCTCCCCTGCGATTCTCTACTCTCCAGTGCTTTTAATGTCTTTTCTCTCCTTTCTTCTCTTCTCTATCAGGGTGGAGAATATGGCAATGCGTCTGGAGGAAGTCAATGAGAGGGAACACTTCATGAAGGCCTCACTGCAGACTGTTGATATCCGTCTGGCCCAAATGGAGGAGCTGATTGGACGAATTGCTGTTGCACTGGAGCGTGTGACGGGTGTTGAACGCGGGGAGGTCAACAAAGTACGTTCCCGGACTTCATCTGACTGCACAGACTCGGCGTACATACTCCGCCAGGGTGAGTGCCCAGAGGCAGCGTACATCCTCCGTCAAAGCAGCTTTAACAGCACAGAAGGGAACGCCTACCGCCTGCAGGAGGCGCTGGAGGGAACAGCGGAGGGCTCCATGTCCCCTCCTTCTCCTACTGGCATGGCCACACGGACAAGAAGCCACTCGTTTTATGTCCACGGTCGTGGTGGTGAACGTGCAAGTGGAGCTGAACGAGCCGAGAGCTTCTTCAAAGAACGCTCGCTCAGTCTCCACCGAGCCAACAGCTCACAATCAGTGTCCTCAGGTGCCGCCCCCAAGGAGTCTAAGCCCCTCCCCCTGGCGACGCTGTCGGTCTCCCAGCAGCACCGTCCATCATCATGCATTGATATCTATGTCTCCACTTCTGAGGAGGTGGGGCCTGCGGAGGTCTTTCTGGACCCTCTCCGTGTGGTCCCACAGCTCCAGAGAGACTCCTCACTGCAGTCAGATATCATAGAGACGGTGCTGCCGGGAGGCCGGGACTTTAGCAGCGTCGCCACCAGCGGTATGGGCGACAGGCACTCGGAGGGCGGCGCAGGCAGCAGCGGAACAGCTGGCGCCATGTTTGACGACAGTGCAGCTGCTGATTTGTCATTGTGCTCAGCTCACCTCTTACCAGACACCACTTTACCTCCTTGGGACATGGAACCATCCCCACCTCCCTCTGCAGGGCTGCTCGAGCGCTCCAAGAGCAGCCGCTACCTCTCCACAGCAGGCACGGCGTTCCTGGACGAGCCCCCACTGGTCAAGTCCCACAGCCTCATGTTCACACCACGAGGCTGCTACAGTGGGCTGGGGGCAGGAGTCCAGGTCAAAGCTGCAGAGTACACCAGCATCACTGACTGCATCGACACGCGTTGTGTCTCAGCTCCGTACACTCCTGCAGAACGCTCACACTCCCCCGGAGGATCCACCTCCTTCCCCTTCGATAAGCCGTCAGACATTGGCTCCTCTCACCCTGAGAGAGAGGCGGAGCTCAGTCACACAGAGTCTGATCCAGAGGACCCTGAGGACCTGATCCCGGCCCCTGACACCCCACGTCTAGGGGGCCTTAGTGGGCCTAGCGGGGCCCCTCTCTGCTCCCCCTTCTCCAGGCTGGAGCGAGCAAACAGCTGCTCCTCAGACGACTCCCATCCTTCCCTCACGCTGGCCCCTCCGCACCGGAAGAGCCTGTCGGTGAGTGAGAGGATGGAGAGGGGACCAGGTCTGGGGGCAGACAGGGGGCCTGGGCCGGGGGGCCGGGGTCTGGCAGGAACCAGAAACCCCTTCCTCAGGAGCAAGTCTGGAGCGCGGCCCGATACAGCCAAGACTGACAGCCTCTCCATGAGGAAGCTGGCCACGCCGTCGGCTTTCCGCAGCTTTGATAGACAAAACTACACGTGACAAGAACACTGATCAGCACACTCACACACTGATAGGACCAGAGAGGAAAACTGAAAGGGCCCAGGGCGAGAGTGAAAGCAGGGTGAAGTTGCCCACGGATCTGGACCAGATCTACAGTTGTTTTCACTTACGTTTTAGGTTAGAAAAGGTGATAAAAGTTAATTCATAGTCAGTGCTGGAGGGCAACTTCACCCTGGTGATCAGGAGTCAGGATGAAATGGATAGGAGGTGTAGCGGTCCTACTGTACACCAGTCAAAAACAAAGAGCTATGAATCTAGAGTAGTTTTTACCTCCTCTTGTAGCTAAGTAACTCTCAATGGGGTGTTATGGCAATGGAAGGTGTATTTGTACTGTATGTCTTCCACCCACCACCTTTACGTCAAGTAGACATCTGTCACTGTGTTACATCACATATCAATCACGTTAGTCGGAACGTATACTGTTACTCCTAGCTGCATTATGTGGTAGAAACTGTCGAGTCTGTGAGCCAACGAGAGCGGAGAAAGACAAAACAGCCACCTCATTTTGTCATTTTGTCTTAGCATAGAGTCATTACTGTCTCAAACCTTTTCGCTTTAAATACATTTTCCTCTCTTCATATAAAACTCCACTCGGTTAAGACCCCGGCACTGGCAAACAGAAAGGAGCTAACGTTTCTGGCCGCTTCACAAAAGAATCGGTGAAGCGTTTGGAACCATCGGGAACTATTTCCCCTCTTGGTTGCACTGGAAATGATTACAGTCATATGGCAACAACTTACCTCTGGATACACAAGTTCACCTTTCAAATAAAATAATCAATATTTATCTCTTTTTTTTTTTCAAAGGAATATCAAATTTGCCTTTAATTGCATTTTGTAGCATAATTTATCTACAAAACTATTTCTTTCATCAGTTCAGGTAGAAAAAGAAAACAGTGTTTGAACATACTCCAGTCAAAAGGTCATTACTCTGTCACATGTCTGCAGTCAAGGCTGTCAAAACTGGGTTTAATTAACCATGTGATCAGAGTGAAAAGCCAAAAGTTGTCAGGGAAAAAGTGCGAAAGAAAATGTGACATGACTGAGATTAGCAGGTGAGCAGGGTTGGGTCAGATTACTTTGAAATATAGTCAGTTACTGAATAGCGGCAATTTTTTATAACATAATGCATGATTGCAAAAATATAATCTAATCTGAATACTTTTGGATTCCTTCAAAATTAAACATTGAAAATATTGCACCTTATACTACAACCCCAATTCCAAAAGAGTTGGGACGCTGTGTAAATTTGTGAAAATAAAAACAGAATGCAATGATTTCCAAAACAAGATACAGTACAAAGACAAGATATTTAATGTCCAAACTGATAAACTTTATTTTTAATATACACTCATTCTGAATTTGATGCCTGCAACACGTTCCAATAAGTTGGGACAGAGTCATTTTTATCATGGTGTTATATCACTTTTTCTTTTACCAAAACTCAGTAATAATTTAGAAACTGAGGACACTATTTGTAGAAGTTTTGACAGTAAAATTCATTCCCATTCTTGCTTGATATACGACTTCAGGTGCTCAACAGTGCTTCATAATGCACCACGTGTTTTCAAAGGGAGACAGGTCTGGACTGCAGGCAAGTCAGTCTAGTACCTGAACTCTTTGACTACGAGCCACGCTGTTGTAACACCTGCAGAATGTGTCTTGGCATTGTCTTGCTGAAAGAAGCAGGAACGTCTCTGAAAAAGACGTCATCTGGATGGCAGCATAAACCTGCAGGTACCTTTCAGCATTAATGGGACCTTCTGGATGTTGTTGATATCTGGATTTCTCTTTCTCTATGTGGGTCTTAATGCAGTGCTGCCTGAGAGGTCAAAGGTCACAGGCGTTCAGTGTTGGTTTTTGGCCTTGCCCATTTTTCTGAATCTTTTAATAATATTATGGATTATAGATGGTGAAATCCCTAAAATCCTTTCAGTTTTGTGTTGAGAAACCTTGTTATTAAGCTGGACTATCTGCCCACGCAAGTTTTCACAAAGTGGAGAGCCTCGCCCTGTGCGTGCTTGTGAACAATGAGTCTTTTCAGGATGACCCTTTAACACCTAATTATACTACCAGTTAACTTGTTTACCTGTGGAAGTTTCCAAATAGGTGTTTTTTTGAGCACTCCACAACTTTCCCAATCTTCTGTTGCTCCTGTCCCAACTTTTTTGAAACGTGTTGCAGGCATCGAATTCAGAATGAGTGGATATTTACAAAAAACAGTAAAGTTAGCTTTGAGAGACATTAATGTTTTCTTTGTACTATGTACAGTTGAATACAAGTTGAAAGTAACTGCATTCTGTTTTATTTTCGTTGTATGCAGTATCCCAAATTTTTGGAATTGGGGTTGTAAAAGAATGGACACAGCAAAAAAAAAAAAAAAAAAAAAAAAAAGAGTTCCACAAATAGTTTTTTCTCTTTAAACATCTCTAAACATGTTTAGTGCAAATAAAATGCATTTTTGCACAGGCTTCTTTTTTGTCATGCCAGGTCCACCACAAAGTGGAGCACTTGCCTAAGATACCCCATATATCATGAAAAAAAGTTAGATTATTTTAAAATTGCCATAGTTAAAGTTATGATTAAAAATGTAATCAAGTAATCCCTGCCTGTGTCATTGTAATTCCACATTTTTTCAAACGTGAGTCTGTTACAACCCAACCCTGCAGGTGATAGGACTGCGTGGAGACATGAATCTGAAACAGGAAAATGAAGGAAAGATAGAAGAGTTTAATCAAGTGCATGGTGACAGTCACATGCATATTTACATGTCTGCACACACACACACACACACACACACACACACACATAAAATCCCATAAACTCTAGTACAGACCTGATCCCTGAGAGCTTTAACAAGTGCAATTGCAAAAAACGGGGACAAGAGGGTGCTCTGAGCCTACTTCAGAAGCAATGCTTGCTGAGTGAACCTGACATGAACCTTCTTTGCCTGCACCTGACACCAAAAAATCCTTACACTCTACAAATCGTTGCTCTCTTGCAGCCCGGCCCTCCTCCTTCAGGTTTTGGCAGTGGCATTATGTTGCAATGGTTTTACATCCACCTACACCTAATGGATCCGTCCTTCATCTGTTCCATAACTGTCATTCATTTGCTTTTCTCTTTTATTTATTTATTTTTTAAATTGCTTTCAAAGCCAGCCACTGCAAAAAAAGGAGACTTTAAAAAGACAGCAGTTGCCCGATGATTAAGCCCATTATGAATCATAAACAGGTCGAGTGGAGTTCCTAAAGAAAGAGCTATGAATTTATTTTTAAAAAAAGCTTGAAATAAGCTGTCAAGTATATGCATTCTAGCTGAGATATAAAAAGCATTTTAAGTGACACGGAGGAGGAAACTTGGGGTTATTATTATTATTAAACAATGAAAGCCAGATCAGTGTTTTAAATCTCTCTTTTTTTTAAAATTCTACTGGAAAACATCTGGGTGGAGGAAGATGCCCTTCTCTCATAGCTTTGTAAAGATAGGATAGGTGAAATTACTAGAATTCTTCCTGATTTTTTTATGTTTGTTTTATATTTCCTCACTATTACAATTCAGTTAAATCATGTTGCATTTATTTTGAGATTGATTCTATTTATTGACATTTTTCTTGCTCATTCTTGATAATTACAGTAAATGCCTGTTTGAATTATGAAATCAATATTTATATCTTCTCAGTGATATTTTTGTCGAATTTTAAGTATTTTCTAATTAAGCTTTTAAATTTAATAAAAGATGACCATCGACATGCACTAAATGCTGATGTATTATATTATTTATTAAATATAGAACTGTCTGATATACTGTACATTTCAATCATATTTAAAGTATTTAAAGTAGTTTTTATTGTATGTTTTATCAAGACGCTTATGAGAATTTTCTAATGTAAAGTTGACATGGCAACACACAGTTGCCAGTAAACCAAACTTAGGGTGCCTTTTGGGCATGGATGGAGTATGTGGGGACTGAAGTGATTCAGAAATCTGTGAAATTTCTCTCTTTTTTTGTTGTTTTTTACCTAATCATAGAGCCCAGATATCTGTGATTATTTTCAACACGTGGCTTTTGCATACACTCATAGACCTTTGTTGTTCTCTTTAAACACATCTGATGTACAGGGTGGGGGAGTGTTGTCATAAGTAGACTGTATCATTGCTTGTATGGACATTTATTTGAATCTAACAAAACACATAAAGATATATATACCTGAGAATAATAGTTTCATAGCTGAAGATGCGAATCTATTTGCACATGAAAGTGAGACAAACAGATGAGTTGTTGCAGTAACTTAAATTTTTATCATGTGACTTGTCTGTGTGTCACAACCCAAACTGTTGCTACTATCCCTAACCCACAACCCTAACACCTCTTTCTAACATACCACAAGCGAGCAATCTAGCGGATGGAGCGCCAAAAATTGTCCAGATACTACAAGTGATGTCGCAGCAGCGCCGCTTGAGTTTCCTCCCTCTGCAAATGAGTAAGTTAAAGGACCAGTGTGTAGAATTTAGTGGCATCTAGCAGTGAACTTACAAATTGAAAACACCTTGCGTAAGTGTCAAACTTATTTATTCATTACTAATGTAATTTAAGTCAGCTTCCTTTCCATATAGTTGGAGGACAGTTTAATTATTTAATAGCAACAGGTCTCATTTTGAGAATATCTGTATAAAAACAGTGCTCAATCTCATGAATTAGTCTCTTATCGTCCATGTTGACTACTGACTAGCCAAGGACATCAGCCTGAATTTTGACCAAAATTGGAGATTGGAGGTGAAACTAGTGTGAGAAACTTTACAAAAATAGAACCTGGGCAAGTGTTTTTTCAAACAAGCAAAACATCCGTTAGTCCTGTTTGCTGATGCGCAGGTAAAGACATCATTGGGAAAAAACTGAAACAATCTGATGTTTGCTTGTTTGCATCACATCGATCTGCGCCTCCACAAAGTTGGGGGACTGTTTTTTTTTTAGTGAGATTTTAGTCCCCAGTATGGGTAAGCAATTTTAAAACGCTGATCCGACGATTCCCATGGTGCAACGTTTCACAGACCGTCTCTTACTGTTAAATGCTCTCTTGCCCCCAGATGATAACACAAGTCTGTGAAATATGATATACCAGTAAACTCATCTTTATTTGTAAAATCTTGGGGGATTGCACCTTTAACCCAGCGATTGTCTCTTCCTAAGTCCTGCCCCTTTTTACTCTGTGCTTCAATAACAGTTGAAGCTTTCCTGTACTTTGATATACAATGTCCTAACCTCGTCCATGTTGAAAAGACAACCAAATTTTGAAGATACTTAAAAGATGATGCAGGGGGCCTGTAAAAGCTCCATAACTAGCTAGCTAGCGATTGATGTAGATTAAATAGCTAGTTTGCTGACATTAGCTAACTTTATATGTTACTATACTGTAAATATGTTGCTTTTAAATGTCCCGAGCATCATCTTTTGACCATCAGGACACAGGAAAGAAAGGAGAAAGTTGACCGAGGTTCTGCTGGGTACTCTGCCTCAGCAGTTACTGGAGCACAGAGCACGAAGGGGAGGCATTTAATAAGGGTTAGTTACAACATCAACATAAGTTGGATTGCGCACACATGCTCGGTGTGGATCATCATGTAGGCTGACAGATTGGAGAGTAACACATTTAAATACCTATTAGATGACAAATGGGATGGTGCAGCACGTTGATACATAGAAAGGATCAGATTAGCAATTTCCTCAGCAAATGTGTAGGTTTCAGTGTGAGGAAAGGTTGACCCCAAGTCAGTGCTCAGGGACAACGTTACCCCAGTGATGCAAGATAGTAATCATTGTGGAAAGAAAGTTGAAAATAGAGAGATTTAAGCTGGTCTTCAGCAGAAGGCTTCCAATATGATCACTGTGCTTTATGAGTCTTCGGGGATTGTAGGGAAATCTATATATTTAGTGCTTTATGTCTTCAGAAATGGCAATAGAATATGAATGAATGTCTTCAAACCGGATTAACTGACATTGTTCACCCGCAGGAGTTTAAGTTCTTAACAGCTGCTGAACTAAATCAAACTTTTCCCAAAACAAATGGAGACGAGCTGAGTTGTGCTCTACTGACCTGTTGTCTACACAGCTGTGGCAGGCGAGGTTAACCAAGCAAAGGTCGCACAGCCCAACTCAGGTTAGCATGGCTAAGTATGGAAACAGATGGACTGAAAGCTGAGGCCCTCCTATTTGACTACTGTGAAAGAAAATTAAAAATATGCTTTTAAAATTTCTTTAACCTTAAATACATGTTTATGGCACTTCTGAACTCGTGAGAAGATGATTCTATAAGTGGTTTTGTGATTTGTTGACATGGCTGTTGTGGAAGGTATTGACAGTTGGAGGTGTGCATGTGTGTGTATGTGCGTGTACATTAACTGCGCGTGAACCCGGACGTGTAGACGACACCAATAACAGGGAGGCATGGCAACACAACACGACCCGACAGAATCTCAGTGTACAGTATTTTTTAAATATTTTCCTATACTGTATCTTACAGTTTTGTGGAATCATGACGATGATAATCAACAGATCTGCTTCCCTCCTCTGACGACCTGTGACTCGTTAGATAAAGAGTTTCACGCACATGTTTTTTCTGCAATAAAACTGCTGATGTTGTGCTTCAACAACTGAAAGGGACTTACCCCCCCCTGCTGGTCACACTTTATTTAATGTCCTTCAGATGCATGCAGTTCTTCCACTCAGAGTGTACAGAGACGACCTGTAAAGATGACTGAGAGAAAGAGAGAAAGAAAGAAAGAAAGAAAGATAGAGAGAGATTATAATATGAAATCAAAGTAGTGAGTATTTGGATGCAAATACAAATCTGTATTCTTCAATGTGAATAGGATCATGTCTGGCATGCATTGTTAAATAAAAACTTCAATAGATTGGTACTCTGTGTCTCGGCTGTTTTTACATCACCAGGACAGACTGATGCTTATCATGTGTATGACAGATGTAAAAAATGTATATAATATAAACGTGCCAGTTTTAGCAGGTAAAAGGTGTTTCTCAGACAGAGAGAAAGCATATTTGACTAAACATCAGGAACATCTGCATTTTTTGACCTCCTTTATGTGAGCTACAAACTGGGGCCACGAGCCGTTAACCTAATCGTTGTAGAAGTCATAAAACATCAAAAGCACTCAGCGTGTAAACCAAAAGTAATGAGGCACATCACACCCATTAGGCTCCCCCGGCCTCCCCCTCCCCGGCCGCTGGTGAGATGAGCGGGACAGGTACTGCTTGGTCGACTCTCATTTTAAAAACTTGTCCCACTGCCATGAGGCACAAACGAAGTCTGGAATTGGTCTCACAAGAGAAAAACTCTTCATGTGATGTGGTTTAAATAAGAAACTTGTGAAATTTATAGCATTTTTTAAGACAACTGCCTCTCTTTACACTGTGTGTTTTGGAAATTAATGTTTATACCACAGATATTGTAGGTTTTCATTTTTCATTAGTTTTTATTTTGTTTTTAATTTTTGTTTTCAATTCATTTTACTTTCAGTTAGTTTCCAGAGTGGGTTTGCTATTTCAGGTAAGTTTTTTTTTTTGTTTTGTTTTGTTTAAAAATGTTTAGTTTTATTATGCCAAGAACCCTCACTTTGTTTGACAAAAAAAGAGACAACGAACAGAAAACAACGATCCGTAAATTAAGTCAGATGACAGTGATTACAAGGGGTGGTAATAGTGTTTTGTATTTTTTCTGTATTTATTTTTCCAATTTTGCACATTAAATGTTCTTAAAATACCCGTGTACAATATGAAATATGTCCTAGCTGATGTTTTCAGTTAGTTTTTCAGTCAACAAACATGTTTTTTCACCCCTAGTTTTAGTTTTTAATTTAGTTTTAGTTAACCTTGACTCACACCCACGTCACCTCTTCATGGTACAGCTCAGGTCCTCGGATCTTTTAACGTGCGTGTTAACAGCCAATAAACACCTGGGCGTCAGTTTGCTAAATTCAAACAAAGTGCAGAAACTGAAAATCACCACTTCTGCATTCATGTGTGTTGCTTTGCAAAGGCTCAGTTACATCCTGGTTTACAACAACACCTGGTCCTTTAGCTGCCACCTGTATTATAATACAATCAGTGCAACAGCCCTGTAAACCCTGACACTGTGCCAGGAAAGGTGTTGATTCATTTTTAGGTCAGCACTTTCTAATGTTGTTTGAATTGGCTGATATGATTGTATTGTAAAGTAAGGCATTCTTATTTGGCCGGGCCAAAAGTCTTTGGCACCATATCCTATACATTCATAATTCAATCACCACTGCTACATATGGCCACAAAAATCACATTAGGATTCAATTCAAGGATTCAAAGGCTTTGCTGTAATACTGTCAATGAAATTATTAGTTTGCTACCTGTTGCCGTCAATTATTCAGTTACATTGTATTTGAAGGAGTATGTTATTACATTGTCATAATCATGTCATGATACCTTTCATGAACATAAAGGAGTCTTTATGACTTGACATTAATCAGACGCTGTGTCCAGCTGGAACCTTCCATACAGCCAGGCTCAGCTAGGATGCTAACGACACTAACATGGCAGGGAAAAGTGCAGATCGGTACTGCATACGTGCATTTCCCAACAGAGATGAGAAGGAAGCATAATTGTTCACTCTTTAGTTGCTTCTATCATCACTTCCAGTACAAATGATGTGTTTAATTCAGAATTTCACTTGTTAGGACTTTTAAAAAGACTGCATCCAAAAAATGTTAAAACTTGTTTTTAAAAGTAAACCAGCTAACCGTCGTCTGTCCATCAGCTAAACCTGTAAGCTAAACTGGTACTGTTGTCAATGTATAAAACATTAATTACATCTTTATGACAAGTTCATACACTTCAACATCTTTAGTTGAAGTTGAGGAAGTTATTCATGGCACGAGTTAGAAGAGCATTTGACAGTGTAATAAAACTTAATCACACTTTTATGACAAGTTCAAACTGTACCACTCTACTTAAGGTCAGTAAAATATTCATGATGACTTATACGTTTCATGATGCCATGTCAAAGCTTGAATGTCAAATGTCTAACAAAACTTATTGGCTGATTAATGTCAAGTTGTCTAACAATTTAAAAAATTTCTACTTGAAAACATTCAGATGTCATGACATGGCAGACATTGTATGACAGCTTAGCAACTCGATCAAAAAAATGTCACATTATTTACTTAAAATAAGTGGCTGAGGTAGACATGTTGATTGTGCATTTAAAAAACTGCAGTATAGGAATCCATTAACAGTACCTTGAGTAATAAAAACAAAACAAAATGTAATATGTAATGTAATAGCTATTAGGCTTGCAAATTTATCATTATTCCAGTATTTTCATAGTTTTATTAAACTGCAGTATCCTTAATGCATGCAGTCAGTGGCAGACTTGGGCTGTATGAGGGGCAGGGGCGAAAAAAAAAAAGGAAAGGCACCAGCTGTACAGGGTGGGGCACCAGCATGATGAAAATTATCAGACATTTAAAAAGAAAAAGTTCAAATTCGTGGTTTAGATTACAATTGTTACATTGTATGACAACTGCCAAAACTGGAAAAAAAAAAAAACACAGGGAAACATTAACTGTTTTGTTCACCAGAAGGGCACTACAGAGGACACGTTATCATGTTTTGTCCACTGGAAGGGCACTAGAGGGCACTTTACCACATTTTGAGTATAAATACTCAAGTACAAGTCCTGCCTTCAAAATTGCATTGACGTCAAAGCACATTAGTATTATCAACAAAATGTACTTAAAAATAACAAAGTGAAAGCTGTGTATGTATTATAAGTCTAATACTGGATTAGTGATGTATTTTATATTTCTGCAGCATTTTCATGTTTGAGCTGCTGGAGCTAATTTAAACTACTGAGCTCATTTACTTTGTAACACTGCATCATGTTACAACAGTGCGTGTGTCAAGTAACTGTACCTTGTGTGTGCTGCTGTGTGTGTGTGTGTGTGTTCATATAAGGGAGGGAGCGCAGCGGGTCAGCGTGGTGCGTCAGCTCATACTCCGCACGTGGAAGGGAACATTCTGTACTGGGATTACGCACGTGCCCCCTCCCTGCCTGCGTTGCAGCACACGCACGCGCCCGCACACACAGTGAAACAGCTTCATGTTTGACACAATCACCACATCATGATCATCATGTCAACACAACTACATGACCCACATGCGGCCGTGCACTCTTGAACTCCTGTGAGGAGGAAGCGGGGAGCGGCAGAGCAGCGGGAGCAGAAGCACCTCCCCCTTCCAGGGAAATGTTTACAGCTCTGCCTCGGCTGAAGGAGGAGCTGCTGGGCGGCCAAGAAACTTTTTTTTTTTTTTTTTCACCCTAATTTTTTTCCTAGAAACTTGGGGGGTTATGCCACTGAATCGAGCAAAGTGGAGGCGGGGTTCCAGCATGCGACGATCCGGGGAAAGGGCGAGAAGTTCCTGCAGTGTTTGCAGCAGCTGTTGTGCGTAAAAAAAAAAAAAAGGGACTTTGTGTTTGTTCCTCCTGCAGTATTCTGGATCTTTTCCTGCTGTACATTCAGTTTCTCATATCGTGAGAGCACTGGACACAGTATAAATGAGGCGATCATTTAGGCAATGAGTCACTGCAGAGTAAACAGGATTTAGTTTCAAGCGAAAGAGAGGCGAGGCTCTTTTCCCTGCCTGTTGTGAAATGTTGCTACATTGTGACATTTCCATATTTTAAAGGGACAGATCACTCCAGTATCAAAAACAGTTATTCCTCCTCTTACCTGTAGTGCTGTTTATCTGTCTAGTAAGTTTTTGTGTGAGTTGCAGAGTTTTGGATGTGTGTGCCTTCTCTCAAATATATTGGAACTAGCTTGCACTCGGTTAGTGGTGCTCAAAGCTCAGGAAAAACATTTGAGAAACTCAACAGCAGTGTCTGTTACCAGAAATCATGGCCCAGTTACTCAGGAAAATCCACAAACCTTGTTGTGAGCAGTTTCATGTAGGAACTACTTTCTCTCTACTCAACTGCACCTGCCAACTGTGCCACCATGCAGACAGAAGCGTGCAGCTACTCGTGGACGAGAAGCGTGGGATTTAGATATATGATATAGACATTAAAGTCACACAATGACACCAACAAAATAACTTATTGAGAAAGCGTTAGACCAGAAACTCCTATGTTCTGCAAGTTAAAATTACTAATTTCACCAGCTGAGTTTGGTTGGTTTGGAGAGAGTGATTGTCAGCTTATAAAGTGGCAATTTCCTGTCAGAAAAGGTGTCCTATGCAAGGTAAAGCATTGAAAATATTCTAAACTGGTATTAATTCTTTTAGATGAACCTTTTTTAAGTGGCTAGAATACCTGCTTAGCTTCCATGCTGGTGCCCCACTCCGCATCTCCAAACTGCAGCATGCGGACCGCCATCTACTGTAGGTAATACACTGACTACCTCAGACAACCCCAACTTCATATAATCCAAGCTATCCCTTTAACTTTGCTTGCGTCATCATGTGCTACAGAAAAGCAGGCAAACACCCCTACATATGGCTCTCATCAGTTTGTCTGAGTCACTGTATTCTCAAATTGTATAAACAGCCTCAGGGAAGAGCATGTATCCAAATAGTGTCTACACGGTTCAGCATTGCTCAATCCAGTTCCCTCCAAGCTGAATAGGATTTTCTAGGAACTTCACCCATGAATGAACCACCCACTGCAATGAAAGCACTTTTTTTTTAAGCAGAGGGGGCTCTAGTTACACTGCTTGGCTGCATTATACTCTCTCTCACAGAGTGTATACACAACATATATTTATAGGCTCTTAAATGTGCATGTATTGTCTATCACATGAGATTAGCAGGCCCACTTAACACTCATGATAATGTATTATATATAACACATGCAACTGCATCATAAGGGTTGATACAGTATCTATTTATATGGATGGATGCATTGTCCACATAAGGCTTTAAGAGCTCACATTTGCTTCTTGTGACCATACTGAATGGACAGTGGCTTCATGGGAGCTCGCTGTCTGCTTTTAAGTAAAGTGAGGTTCTGCTGATAAACATCACAGGGTGCAGACAGAACGTCATCATACTGGTTGTTGATCCTGACACCAGACTCCACTGTAAAACCTTGAGAGAGAATGTAGCACTGCGAGTGTCGAGGCACAGAGGAGACAGAGCTGCAGCCGTGTTGAAAGAACATCTATAATTAAATGAATACTGGCATGGCGGGATTAAGAAACACTTTTTGCTCAGATGGCTCACACATCACAAAATACAAAAAGTATGTGTCACTGCAGATGAACCGCATTAAAATAGAATGCATACTCATGAACATCGTGGTAACACTTTCAGTGATGGTCATGTCTATACTGCATTCTAATCATGCATGACAGCTTATAACAAGGCTTGTAAAGTACTAAAAGTGATGGACATAATGTGCCAAAGTAACAACAGCATTTTAAAGGAGAATCTGAGCCCTGAGCCTTATAAATGCATTATAGTGTCTTATGAATGTGCATATAATGCATTATAGGCATGATCTTCATATAAAGTATTCACAAAACAAACACCTATCTTTAAATCCTATGACATGTAACCTTATGCATACCTGTAAACATGTTACTTTTCAGTCAGAAAGGCATGGAAAGACATAGGCACACAAAGTGTGGTTACATTAACTACCATGGTGCTAATAAAACCTCATAACCTTTCATGCATAATGGTCAGTAAAGGGCCGTCCACAACAAGAACGGTAACTGTAAAAATCATTGCATATACCATCCACATATTAGCAGCTGTGTCGGCACAAGTTGTTTGGACTTCACTGTCTACTTGAGACAGAACAATTTTAAGACCATATTTGTATAGTCACAGTTCTTGGTGTGGACAGCCCTGAATTATGATACATTATATAGTAATCTGTTGTTACATTTATGCTTGTAATGCCTTATGGCTGTTGTCATTAAACATCATAATGATTTCTTACTATAAGGAGGCACGTATCAGAGGTGACACCAAGTCATTGTTTTGCAAGGCACAAGTAAATCTTAAGTCTTTGCATTCAAATCAAGTTCCAACTCCTAAACTTTGTTTTTTCAAGTCCCAAACAGGTCATAATGCGCTCTTCACCAAATGTAATGCAATTTTAACAACAAAGCCTTGACTTATCGCTCGTTGTGCAACTTCAAATGTCAAATGGAGCTGGAAGTTATTGCGTCTCTGTATATTTTGCACAGTGCAGTTCATTCACCACTGAATTGCAGCAGCAAAAATTATCTTTGGTATAATTTTTTTTTTTTTCCCCATGGGAACTCAGTAACATAACGTTAGTTCTTTGCTGTTCCCTCCTGCAACAAAGTAGATCTGTAGAATTTTAATCTTTGGGAATGGTGCAGGGTATCAAATATCTTCAATTCAAAGGGCTCGAGTCCAAATGAAGTCATAAGTCATTGCTGTCAAAGTTCAAATTGACTTGCAAGTCTCTTTTGAATTTGTCAAGTCACATCTTAAGTCATCAAATTTGTGGCTCGACTCTGATTCAAGTCCAAATCATGTGATTTATCATGTGTCCTCACCTCTTGAAGTTACTACAGTATTCTATGCAGGTGTGGATTTCTTTATATCATGCAGAAAGTGCAAGTAAAAGAGTTTTTCATTTATTCTTATTTTAGACGTGACTATACTTCCTCCTACACATTGACATGTGCTGCTGTAAACTTTACATTAAAACTACTTGACAGTGCATTCACCATTGAAGGACATGGAAGAGAGGGATTCAGTATGAGTTTACATTTATATAATGTACACACCTCACATCTCTTTCTCTTGTAGGGTTTGCAAGAAATAAAAGCAGCATCATTCTTCACTGACAACTTAACTTACCTGCTGCACGATGTCAAGTGAGGCTGCATCCACACTGAGGAGTTCAAGTGTGGCTTTGAGGACAGTTGAGGACTGCGCTAATTTAAGATCAGACCCTGGTTGTGAAACTGGGACACAAAGTGAGACCTGTCCGCAACTAAAGAATTATGGGCCGGGGTGGTTTGCATGTAAGAAAACAAAACACACATCCCTCTCTTGCCAGCTCTGGTTGGAAGCCACCACAGCTGCTAATATGACGATGTTACACAAGCGCAATGTGTCAGACAGTGCACTTATCAATTGTCAGCCTTTACCACAGGATTCTGTCTTAGAATAATATGAAAGATAAACTTATGGGCCACAGATAACCTTGTACTGCTTAAAGCACATGGACAGGTGTGAATAACAGCTGCATTATTGTATGGCTCTGCCCTAAAGGTGAATTGCTTGCAGGTTTGACCTTCACTGATTGATAACAGCAGGTCAAAGAGTTCTGCAGCTGTAGGCGGGACATACAGCACCACTACTGGCTTTATTAAGAATCATGCAAACATGGAAATGCAGCGTCAACACACTAAGTAACAACACGTTTATGGTTTGTGGTATGATATTGCAATGGATCTAATTTCTCGTCATGGAAAATGTAAACTGTGACAGCTGGTTTCACGGGTCGCTGAGTGTACGACCTGCACGTGTAGACCTATTTAACTGCCCAAAATCGATTGTTTCCTCTTTTTTTTTTTTTTTTATCGCACTCAGTGTGTCCATTTCGCGCAAATCAGGCTGATCGTGTCTGCGTTGGATTAAAAATAAAAGTATATCCATTTATTCATCCCTCAGTCAGTTGCTTTATGACAGTAAAAACATGTGTACTTGTATAAATTTATAATAAATAGGCTTTTGAAATAAGCATGTTTCTCTAACATGAGGCAACAGTGTGAGGCCTGAGGGCGTGCTACCCCTGCTGGGATGTCGCAGTCGAGGGCCTCTTCAAAGACTGTCGGAAATATGAGATGTGTTCGGTAGGAAGCGGCCAAATTGATCTGGTGACATAAGATTCGTCTAGTAGTTAAGAAACCAGTGGTGTAGGAAGTCCTCCGATTTTTTTTTACTTCTGTAGAAGTATTAATAATTAGAAAATGCACTTAAAGTAAAAGTACTCAGTGCAGGAAAATATCCTCTATGACCCAACGGTCCAAACCTCAAAACTATTTAAAATATATTAACATTTTTAAAATTATTTCAAGGGAAAACAGAAGATCTTCACATCTGTGAAACTGGAACCATGAAATGTTTTTACATGAAAAAATGACTTTGGCAGCTATTTTGATAATAGTTTGTCAGTGGACTGATTGCTCAAGTAATAATTTCAGAAGTACTTGTATAAACTGTTGGGTAGTTTATAACATCATTATTTATGTTTTATAAGCTCTTGAAATCTGAATTTGTAAAGTAAATTGTAATTAAAGCTGTCACACAATGTTATCATGATGCAAACTTATCATGTACTACTTATCTTGTTATAAGGGGAAATGTTTGGGAAATGTTATAATGTGATAACTTGCTGTTATAACATGAATTGTTTCACTTAGATATTGTTAGAACAACAAAAGTTTCTTGTTATTTCATAATAAGTTTGTATGTCGTAATAATTAAAAAAAAAATCTGTTTATAACATGAAAAACAATCATGTTATAAAAAACTTTTCATGTTGTCTGCTCTTATTTCCATGGCATGGCAGTAAAACTGTGCTGTAGAACACAGACTAACTTCAAATCCAGACAACTAAATTGAAATAGATATAATAACATAATACAGGCTTTGTGTGTTTTTACGATGTCACAGCTCGTAATCAAATGCACAAAATTAAGTTTTTAAGTCTTCTATTCTATTTTAGATTATTTTGTATATTAGTATATTTATATTTTCCATTTCTATGTATGTAGCCATGTTAGTTGTAACGTCAAAAATCAATGCCTATATCTCCCAGTCACCTTAAGCACCTGAAGGCATCATCAATCTTGTGATTGGTCCACTATCCCATCACTCACTCCTGTGAATAGGCAGTTCCAAAAACCGAGTCGTGTTTCCTCCCAGCCAATCACAGCCCAGCTCTCTTATGACACGGTGGGATTCCGCGAAATTGTTTCTTGGAGTTGAGAGAGATGTGCTGCTCGCAGTAAAATAGGACAAGTTGACGCATGTGTGGGAGCGCACAGAAAGAAAGGCGGAATAAACGCAGACAGACACAATAGATCGGTCGGTTAAGGCTGCTGTGTTTTATTGATCCGGCAGTTAGAAGAGGAGAGGGTCTCAGAGGGACAAGAAGGGAGGAAGAAGCCGGGATTCAAACTGCTATCTTTTTTCTTTTCCTGTGGGGGGGTGTTTATTTATCCACCCTGCAACCTGAACGAGAAAACGCAGCCTTTGCGGAATAGTCACATTGAAGACGACACGTGTGGATGGTTAACCACATGTTTCCTGGAGGACTGCGCTCTCTTTACTTTATTGTGTCCAATCTGGAGGATTGTTTTTGATTTTACTGCCACTCTAGATTTCTGTTTTCCATCCTGATGTCGGAGGTTGACGTCCCTGCAGACTGTGTCCCCAGCCGACCACCGCCGGGTCGGCCAGAGGACATGTTGAAAGAGACCCAGGAGAACAGGACTTTGCTGATGGTCGCAATGATTTTATTGGACTTGAACAAATGCAACCCCGCCGCCCTCAGCAGCGCGGGAGGCGGCAGATGTCTCGACGCCGGCTCGCAGGAGAAGCTGGTGGTGGAGCGGGTGGAGCAGCAGCAGCAGCAGCAGCAGCAGGGGGAGTTGCCGGTTGAACGCCGGCGGGGACAACAGCAGCAGCAGCAGCAGCACCCTGCGGGGCTCGGCGGCGGCGGTGACACCCAAACAGTCCCGGAACAACAAGAGGGCGGCGGCGAGACACGAGTCCCCTGAGAAGAGACACTGCTGTCCTTTTACGGGCTGTGGGAAGATGTACGGCAAGTCGTCCCACCTCAAAGC
Organism: Lutjanus argentimaculatus; assembly: GCA_034769285.1. Taxonomy (NCBI): domain Eukaryota; kingdom Metazoa; phylum Chordata; class Actinopteri; order Lutjaniformes; family Lutjanidae; genus Lutjanus; species Lutjanus argentimaculatus. The sequence goes on from JAWZSL010000017.1 coordinate 18,183,583, forward strand.
GCACCTCAGGGTCCACACCGGTAAGTGGAGCCTAATGCGTCACTTCTGCCATCATCTTTTCTTAATATTTAATTTCAGAGGCATGTTGACATCACTCCTACAACTCTGAAGTCTCTTCATAACCTATAATAACTGACTTTTATTGTTTTTTTTTTTGTTGTTTTTAAAGGTAGAATAAGTAGAATTTGTCCAAAACGCACTATTCCCAGGACGTCAAATAGCGACTTTTGGGGGTTTTTTTTAAAAGCAAAATAATGAGAAAATAAGGAAATAACATGCAGAAGGCAGGGTCTTTGCGGATGCACCCACCACCACGCACTTCCTGTGGACCAAAAGTAATGATTGAGAGGGATCTATCTATCTATTTATACGCCACATATAATATTATTATAAGCTATGATGTCATATTTAAGAATATGTTATTTCATTATTTATTGTTAGTATTTAAGCAGCTAATTATTACTGAGTTTTATTGTTTTATTAATTGCCTTTAATCATAACAATCACGTAATAATTAATACGGTGATATTTAATGCTACAGACTATAGTCCTTTGGTCCGTGTTTTAGCGTAAATGTGACATGAGGGCTGTTAAGTGAGAGAACACATGTTCTTGCAAATGAATAACAGATTATAGGAAAGGTGGTCCCATGAATTTTAGCCCCTGCTGGGGGGTGTGACTGGCCGGCCCATAGCGGGCCAGAGGCTGGCTCATAGGGGGGAGGAGGAGGAGGAGGGGGCAGGGGGCAGGGAGGCGTGTGTGTGTGTGTGTGTGTATTTTAATGTACTGTTGACACGCACCCTCTGCGAGCTGGGAACACCGCGTGCCACCGCCCATATTTGTGATGGACGGTTGATTGTTCAGGTGTGATAAGACGTCCATCATGTCACCTGATGTTATTCAAATAACAGCTTCCTCTGATGATTAATGACCCTTATGAGTATTAGTTTACAGGAGATGAAGGTGTTTCTGTGTTTACATGGACTATATTTGTAATAAGGTGTTATAACAGAGCACTGTGAGGCGACATCTTGGCTCCTGATTCTCATGCAGGTCACTGCGACACTGTTGTCCCCACATGTTCTTGTCCGGAGATAACCCTCCCCGCTGCTGCTGCTGCTGCTGCTGTTGCACCTCTACTTCCTCATACGTCATCCTCCTCCACACCCCTCACGTCGGGTTGTAAACAAGGGCAGACATGTGGTTCAATGGAACACGTGTAGGAGAGGAGGAGGAGGAGGAGGGGGAGGGGGAGGCAGCCTGAGAGACCTTTTTTCTATTCTTATGATGACTCACCATTTCTAAATCAATGTGTTTTGTTATTGTTCCTAGAAACTGATGTTTGTGTACGATTCTCACATTTCCCAAAATTTGATTCGTCACGGTCAGCAAAACAAAACAAAAACACATATCTTCTGGTCAGGCTTGTACTCTGTACTTTCCCCTCCCCCTCCTCTCATTAGGATCATTCTGTTTCTGTTTTCTTTATTTATTGCCAGCCTCTCTTCTTATAAGAATTGCAATCATGGTTTTAAATCAAACGTGAAGTAGTATTACCTTAGAATGAAAGTTTTAGTGTAGATGTGCACCATTAAAGGTATATTCTAGTGTCCTGCTTGGGTGCTGGAGATCCAGGGCTCTTTTTAACAGCTCAAAAAACACATGTTGATTATGTGGGTGTTACATTTTTGTCATCATATATCATCATCATATACAATCATATAATTACTCGCAGTCTGACAAAAACATGCTTAGCATTGTTTTGTATCACCTTTTGAGCTGATGTCATGTTTAAAACAGTGAATGATGCATTACTTTGCATTAACTATAAAACATGGTTAAATGTAATAGTCTGGCTGGGACGTTTCTCGTGGGTGTTGAGGAGTTTTTCTCCTGAACCTGGTTGACGTCTCCATGCAGTAGATTTTCATGTACTCTTTATCTGTGGTTGGTGTTGAAAGTACATTTTACACAGAACTATCCCTCCCAAATCCCAAATAAGTCTATTTGTGTCTGGATTAGTTTGTTCATAAGAAGTCTTAACAGGGAGTTTGACCTGTCATGGGTCTAATTTACCCTTTCTAAGTCCTGCCCCTTTTTGCTCTGTGCTCCAGTTACATTTGAGCATGCTTGATACCAGGTGGAACCTCAGTAAACTTTCTCCTTTCCTCTTTCCTGTACTTTGCTAGGAAAACACTGGTTATCTAGCTAGCTTATCTACATGTTATATATGTAATATATAAACTTAGACAGGACATTGCCACTCAGCCTCACCTCCAATTTTTCCTAGTGGTCACTTGCAGTATTGCAGTGAAAAAATCCCCATCAGCCTAAAAAAGCATTTTCCATAATTCAGCATTTTAAGGACAGGACAGGATACTTCAATCTGCAAACATAGTCAGTGATGGCTCTTTTCATTATGAATTTTTGATTCATGGAGGTTTTATGCTTGTGAAACTTTTCTTGAGCTGAGAAAAGCTAAAGCAAACCCAGACGCTTGACAACTTTGCACAAGTGATTGATTTTGCAATTATGATTTTTTTTTTTTACACAAACAGTAGTGAGGTCTGTGTTCCCAAACAATGAGGAAGAAAAGCCTATACTAACACAGTTACAGCAGTTATGAAGGCTGGAGCTTATTTAACACATTACAAGGACATTTTGATTAGTTGTGGCACAGTCTCAGTTCATTACTGACGCCTCTATATGACCTAAATAAGCAAACAAGACCATCAGTGAGAAGACTGACCATCTATCGGCTGTCACCAGGTCAGATTCTCCTTGAAATCGATGCAGATCGGAAAAGCCTTTGTTTACATTTCCCAGGCAGAGTTACAGTGTGTTGTACAATAGCCAGTTAAAAAGAAGCAGGAGGAGATTTTTATTTATATAAATTTATTTTTGAAGTTATATTTTGTGGTTATGGTGATGAAAACACTACCGTTTGTGTCCAAAGGGGGCTCCAAAATCAAGACAATATGAAAGTTCAGCTGTAGTAGTTTTGAATAAATGCAGAGCAAAGTCCTTAAAAGTGTAGTAATATAAACCTTGTGTGTGTTGTGTGTGTGTGTTTCCTCAGGTGAGCGCCCCTTCGAGTGCACCTGGCCCGACTGTGGCAAGAAGTTCTCCCGCTCAGACGAGCTGACGCGTCACTACCGCACACACACGGGCGAGAAGCGCTTCAACTGTCCGATGTGTGACAAGTGCTTCATGAGGAGCGACCACCTGACTAAACATGCCCGGCGACACGCAGGCTTCCATCCCAGCATGCTCCAGGGCTCCGGCGCCGCCAAGAGACGCCGCTGCTCCGTGTCCGTGTCCTCCTCTGACTCTGGAGACCAAAGCCCCGCTGGGGTGTGAGACACACCCGTATACTGTACATACCTGTATATACATAGAGGTACATGCAGTAGCTACAGAGGCAGACACAATACATAGACACACCTACATGTCCTGTGTGGTGTGTACTTTCACAAAAATCCTGTCACGTCAGCCACCTCAACCAGCCAGACCACTATTTAAACATTTTCTACACATGTAACGTGTAACAGCAGACAGACACACGCTGTAAACAAACTAGAGCTTCCCCCCGTCCTGTTCCCTGAGGTGACTGGTATTTATTAAGGGTTATTCAGGGTCTGTCAGCTTCTAGTTGCTTTGCCATTTGTAATTATTTTATTTTGTGTTGTGCGAGTTTTATTTTTTTCCTGGAACCATCTGCAATACAAGAGGCATTCATGTACATATGTAGTACTCATTAACACTACTTCATGTGTTCACTTGCAGGTGAAGACTACAGCAAGAAAAACAAATCATGACTGAGATATTCCCAGTGGGTTAAAGTGAAGAAGTTTTGGGAATAGTCCTTTAGTAAATATTATTGTTGCACACATACACTCATACTTGTACAGTTACTCTCCAGTCCAGGACAAAGTGAATGTACAGTATAGCAGTATTATCATGTAAATAAATTAAACAGACTACTTTTCAGACGGATGATAGACTCAGTATACTGTAGATAAATGTTATTAGAGAGTTATAAGACAAAGCTATAATACAGAGAATTGCAGAGCTTGGGTATTTAATTTCATACATTTTGCTATGGGCTTAGTAAATCAGGTTTACTGTGAGCTTATAAGTCTAGGAAGTGTGTTTCCTGTGTTTGTCACATCATGATAAACTTGCAAATAATTGCACCAAAATACTTTGGAGTACTTTGGAAAGACCATACCACATATACAAACCTCACAGAAGAATATATTTCAACATTTGTGTTGTTTTTTTTCAAGCTTGAATTATATTAATAGTGCAGGAAAACATAACAGGGTAAAACCTTTAAAAGGTAAAGTTGTACACTTTTTCACGTTTTGGTGTTAAAGGGATAGTTTCGAAGTTTTTGAAGTTGGGTTGTATGTGGTACTTATCCAAAGTCAGTCTATTACTCACGTTTGATGGCAGTTTGTAGAAGCAGTAGGAGTATTTTAGCCACTTAAAAAGGCCCACTGTAAAAAAAAAAAGTCAATATCAGTTTAAGTGTATGCTATATTTAGAATTTTTTCACTGCCTTCTTTGCCATTAGACAATCTTTTCTCATGGGAAACCTCTGTTCTACCAGCCAAAAATGGCTCTTTCCAAAACCTCCACTCCGTTGGCTAAAACAGTAATTTTATGTTTCAAAACACCAGACTGCCTCGATTGGTTAGTTTGTTTTTGTTATTGTCTGACTTCAGTGTTTTAGAGAGTTAGTTTCTATTCACCAAAGTCACATAGTAACACAGCAAACTAAATGATTGAAGCAGCGGCAGACAAGCAACTCCTGTGTTTTGTTAGGTAAAATTACTGTTTTTCCACTAGGAGTCTGGAGTCATATTTGGCTCATATAACGGTGGTGTCCGGTTGGAGATGACTGTCTGAGAGCAAGGTAAAGTGGCAAAAATATTCTAAATATAGGGCACACTTAAACTGACGTTGATTTACGGCTTTACTTTGCTGTCAGACGGCCTTTTCTAATGAAAAAATGCTGTTATATAAGCCAAGTATCGCTCTCTCCGGAGCCACCAAACTCTTTTGGCAAAAGCAGTGATTTTACCCTGAAGAGCACAGGAGCTGTCGATCTACTGCAGCCTCGATCAGTTTTTGTTGTTTTATTGTATAACTTCAGTTTACCCAAACTAACCCTTTAAAAACCCTGAAGTTACACAATAAGTCAAACTAACTAACTGATGGAGGCAGCGGTAGACCAGCAGCTCCTATGTTCTGCAAGATAAAATGACTGATTTTGCCCGTGGAGTTTGGCTGGATTGGAGAGAGCGATATTTGGCTTATATAACTGTGGTTTCCTGTTGGAAAAGGCTGTCTGACAGCAAAGCAAAGAGGTGAAAACCATTTTAAAGACAATTTTTAATATTTTTTAGGTGTCCACACCTGTCCACAGCAGTGCATTGCTTAACTTCCTACACCGGTACACCTGATACCTCTCAAGACTGGGGCCATGCCAGCCACCACCTATAATAGTGAAGATACTGACCTCATACAACCCCACTTCCAAAAAAACCCCTCAAACTATCCCTTTAAGACAATAATGACTCACATTCAGTTTAAAGTGGTTAAACTGTAAAAAAAAAAAAAAAAGGAGGTCTGTGCCTTTGAAGGTTTTTTGTAGGAGCGAAGAATTTCTACATTTTCAACCTTTGAAATACTACCTGTATGAACATCGTCAGATTCTTTATGTTGATATTCAGTCACACTTTGAATATCAACGGGTGTCTCTTCTTATGCCAACAGTGCCAGTTGCTGTACATTGAAACTTAACTTTTGTTTACTCTGTATCTGGACTGCATCTTATCAGGGAATAATGTGATACATCACGTCATTTCAGCCACTACTACACCCCCTGGTGGTGATGTGGAAGCACAACAGTTCTCTCAACAGGACATCATAAAATCTTTTTTTATTCTCTGTCATAGCATTTTGAAGCACGCTCTGTTGATTAGTTTGTTTTTTTTTTAATCTGAATTACATCATGTAGCATGTTTGTATGTATTTGTTTGGTACAATGTATTTTTTAATTGTCTGGTAATCTTTTATAATATTACTAATGGGATGAGAGGTCTTATTCGTCCACTACAGGAGCCAGAAACATTGTTGATGTCATTAGCTTTCTTTTTATACTCGACACGTAATGCATTCAAACGTCCAGATAGAGTGTTAAGTTAGGTTGTAGAACACAAACTACATAACATTTGTAAAGTGAAATGCTGTTTTTATTTTCCGGCATTCAGACAACTGTGATTAGATGTTGGTGCCTTTCAGGTTAATGCCCTTCTGATGCTACTGTACTGTAATCAGGGACTGTCAACGCAGACCCCAAGTTATCGCAATATACATAGCTGTGTAATAATTACTGCTCAAAAGTTTTAACATTAAAATTATTTTTCTTTCTAAACATTTTCTCATTATTTCTGTCTCGCATCACAACAGCCATGTCAGACTCTGTATTTAGCCTTTATTTATGAGGAGATCCTCTTTAAGAGAAGGTGTTACTAGTGTACTACTACTATCTACTGCAATGCCAAATTTCTTTTGGGACAGAGGTTCTGAAAGTGGGAGGCGGGCCTCCCCCAGATGGGCTCCAAACAGTTTCAGGGGAGGCTCAGTGAATGGAAGTGAAAAAATAATACATTGGTTATCAAAACTTGATCACACAGAATAGTCCAAATGTGTGGGATTTGGTAAAAGATAATTCAGAGAGAGTTTTGGGGAATTTTACTGTTTTTCCCAGAGTCAGAAACTAATAAATGCCTTAGGACAGAACCTTTTGAGGTATTTAGCATAGTCTGAAGTTATGTAAATATCAATACTAGGCTATCTTGGCTCCACTGTTGAGTGTCTTTGGGATCAATAATAATAATCACGATCCCATAGACATCCAGGAATTGAGCGAAAATAAGCAAGTAAACTAACTGCGGGTGCCTTTTCCCGAGCCTCGTCTGAGGGGAGGCCCACAGTCTCAGACTTTGAAAACCACAGATTTAGAACAGTACAGTCTTTGCTGCTGCTCTCCCTGCCTCAGGCTTTTCATGCATGCACATGGAAGAGGGGGAACGTGTGCTCTCCCCGCCTTAGGCTTTCCACGTATGCACATGGAAGGGCAGCGAGGTCCCAGAACAGAACCACGTGGCCAAAATTAAACTGAAACTGGATTCCTGACTGAAATATAACAGATATAGAAATCCACATTTTTAGAGAAATTAACAAAAATTAAATTTTGAATCATTTATGCTCAATGTTGCCTATTAATAGATATTCAGAAGGTTAATGTTTTGGCATAGAGCTGATTAGATTGGCCCCTACTATCATGTTCAAGTTTCAAAACATGGTTTCACTACAATCACCTGCCTACTATGGGGACTAACTCCATCACACATGAGTACATTTGGGTAATTGAATCCACAAGGATTCAGCTTTCCAGTCATACACAATTCTAATATTGTTTAGGGACCCCAGTATGCAGGAATATTCAAATACATCATTTTTAGAACAGAATTTTAACGTTTATTAAACATTTTACTAAAATTAACATTTACAGTAGGGGTCAAAATCTCTTGGAAATCATTACTCAGTTTGATTCTGATTCAGAGGGCTACAGCATGATTATAAAATGATTATTGAAGCATCTTGATGCACTGATTTTTTTATTTGCATGATTTATTTTTTCTTGCTGTGTGACCGCTTTTTTTTAAATATAGCATACAATGTGAAACTCAAAAACTAGTCTAATTAAAGCCTAAACACAACACATTTATGTCTGTTACATTTCACCATGCAATTGGTTCGACTGTAAGGAATGTACAGCCCAGTCTTACAAAATAGGCGATCATAATGTCAATAATTGGGTTTCAAATGCCTGATTGACTTTTTGCAGCAAGAAATATTCTTTCAAGAGAGCATCGCAATGCATTACATTACATGCAAAAAAACAAACAAACAAACAAACAAAAAAACATGCATGTTGTAAAGTGGACATGTCTGCAAAGGGGAGACTGAGACTCTTGGTTACCCACAGAACCCATTTTCATCCAGATACCTTGACATGAGAGGTCAAGAGACCCCTTTTAAAATGGCCACACCAGCTCCCCCTCACCACAATTGAGCCAAACTTTGTAGTCTTATTTCTCGCCCTTCCCACCAAGCCAGCATGACGTGGCTGGCATCAATAGCTATCTTTTAAACTGAAGGCAAAAATCATACAGGAGATCCACACACAGCTCTGATAGCTCTCAGTAGTGTTATTGTAGCAATGTTTTGATCTAACAGCCTGACGAAGACCTCGGTTAGATCGAAATGTTGCTACATTAAAATTGCTGGGAGCTATCAGCACAGTGTGTGAATTTTCTGTCAGATTTTTGCCTTCAGTTTGCTTTTTTGATCCAGCACCTGTAAAACAGTTTTGGATGTGCGTTCCCCCCAGCCTTTTTGTCCTGTGCGCACACACACACACACACACACACACACACACACACACACACACACACAACCCAATGCACAATTTCCACCAGGTGTATCTGCAAAAACAGAACAGTAGAACAGGGAGTGCTCCATTAGCTTTGTGTTTATTTATTGTTTTCATACACCGCACATAACAATAACATTGTTAAATACTGTAATGGAAGTGTTTACAATACAAGAAAATCATTTAAAAAAGGAAAACCAAAGAAAAACAATTATCACCCGTGTCTAAATGTAAAAAAGAAGCAGAACTTCATAGACAGCAAATGCTCTTCAAATAAACCCCATTAAGATGGCAAATAAATACACACATTTTAAACTTCTCTGTACTTAAGGCATACTCTAATTGCGAATAATCAACTGATTTAAGAGGGAGAGAGTCGCGAATGAAGGATATTAGTGCTCCAAGTCAACGATCCTTGATGTTGCAATTACAAAACCGTTTCTAACCATTAGTCAGAAGAGACAAATTGATGTCATCTCACTCTTTATGTTGGCACTGTGTGTGTGTGTGTATGCATGCATATGCACGAGAAAAAAATCTTTCTGGTGTCTGAACCTGTGTGATTAGTGGTGTGAAAACAGAAATGAAAATGAAGGATCGCCAGGCTCTGTGACACTGAGAAAAGATAAAGTGTGAGGGGGGGGTGACACATCAGTGTGTGCTGAAAAATCGATCTAGAGGCCCCCCCACCGTCCCTTTGGCCTTGATAACGTGAATCATGTGAGCATCATGTGTTAACAGGGTCGGTGCAATGATATGTAATCTTCCCTTTTGACACAGTTCATTTCAGATAAGACACCGTCACTGCTATGCAGGAAAGAGTACACAGATATGGGCCCAAAAAAAAAAAAAAAAAAATAAACCGAAATGTGCAAATTCAAAACAATACAAGCCACAACAGCAGCATGTGATTGCACAATAGAAACGGGGCAAAAATCAAATGTGCAACAAGCTACTAACTCATTATTTTCCCATTCAAATGTTCAAGTCCTTCTTCATGCAGTTTGTTCCTCAGCCATTCATGTTCATACATTCCTCCCCTTTAAGTGTTGAAGGTTGTGTGGATGAGTGCAACGACCTGGCCTGTGCTACATAACAACCCTGTACAGTACGATGAATACAGTACCAGATATCCTCTAGAGACCGCAGTCCACCCTTCTTGAATATGTCCACGTCAACACGTACAATCATACAGATCCGTCAGGTTTTAAAAAAAAAATGTAAGCATTTAAATAAAAACTAATAAAAACAAACTAGAAAAATGCAAAAAACGCAACCCAGAATTCAGGTAAGCAGAACAGTTGGCAGCAATTATGATAATGTTTCTTATTTTTCAGGGAGATGGAGATCACTTTACAGCATCAATTGGCCTTTTTGTTGTCTGTCTACTAACATCAGTGTGTTATGATACATCATGTTCACCAGGAGAAGGTCTCTCAAACAACAAGTGCACGTCCTGCCATAGGAGGAAACCACCACTTTGACTCATATTTTAAATACATATTGAACATCTTCATATGTGTTCCTTCTCCTAGATTTTAAAACCAAACTTTCTATATGTTAATTTGATTATTTCTCATTGTCATTATCATCATAGCACTTAACTGTCATTACAATACTCTACCAATGCTTCACTGTCGCCACTCTGGCGGCGAAGTAAACTCACAGCAGATGAAGATTGGGGGGGGTTATATTGTGTGGAAAGGGGGGGGAAGGGGCAGAGGGTCAGAGGGGGGAAGGGTTACTGTATTTGACAGGTGGTGGAGGAGGTTGCCTGGCAGCACATGCAGGTAGGGTTGACTGATTTGGGCGGGATCAGATCCAGGTCCTCGTCGTCTGGGATCTCGTCTAGGCGGTAACCATCTTTCAGTAGCTGGATGTTCAGATCTTGATTGATTTGCTGGAGAAGGGGAGGAGAGACAGAGGAGAGTGATGGGTTAGAGGAGCACAGTTTGCTACAGAGCATTTGCTACCAGTTGTTCACACAACAACTGATTTTAAACTCAAGTAGGTCATCGGTATCAGTACGTGAGGTGATCGGTCACTTTCTTGCATAAAGGATTAGGCTTGGTTCAGGTAAAGATTTGCTTATTTCAAATGTAATTTATTCAGAAAGTAGTGCTAATTATCTGCCTCTGTGTCTGTCATATGCTGCAAGTAGATACACTATACCCAGCTGGAGGAGCTTAAGAGTGTAGCTTATTTAGTCTTGAAATGGTCTGGTGAGGTTTGGGCCTCAAAGTTGGCAGTACTAGTCAGGTTTAAAGTGCAAACAGGCAACTTTCCAGCCTCTAGCTTTTCCAAGTGGTATTATTGTTGTGCCACTGTGGCAATGAGAACAGGTGTTCTCCATCGGTATGTGTCCCCCTTACCTTACTCTGCTATGCCTAACTATTACCTCCAACCATGGAGGGCACCACTACAGGAAACAATATCTGATAGGAGAGCACACTTTGACACAACACCAGACTGCCTTCTGTTTTCCTCAGAGCCTAACTCAATGAAGAAATGATCAACACCACTTTGGAAACAGGAGAAAAGAAAGAAGTGTGTTCACTGAAGAGGTAAATAGAAAATGTCAATTTTATATTGAATCTGGGAACAGGCATAAGCTAATAACATCATGTTATTGCTTTGCACAAAAAAGTAACTACAGGGGTCGGAGTCAAGGTGGAGGGGGGGAGTAACGTTTGAGGAAAATATTGGGAGGAAAAGCCTGAATAAGTTAAAGCAAAAATGTTGCCTATTTTCACTTTAATCAAGTCAGGTATCAACTCTATCATGTGTTCCTGTAACTGTTATAACTAGCTAGCTAGTAGGGATGCACCTGAATCTGAATACCTTATTCGGAAAAGCACAAATAATGCAGTGGAAACAAATATTTCTTGTATCGAAGGTTGCTCATTATTACAGTTCAGAATAAGTCAGCTCCATACCTCAGCAAATTAAAAAAAAAACGTTACATCGACCTTAATCAATCACCGATTTAATGATTTGAAGATCATTACCTTCAACTGAGGGATATTTCTATACACCCAGGTAACTTAATTGTGGAGTTTCTATTTCCAATGCAAAACAGAATCAAAAACTTTTTGTAAATATTTTAAGGCTGGGAAGGGACTACAATTGCAAATTAATATTAAGTTAGAAAATAAATAATTTGCCAAATTTAACGTGACTTCCAGTATCCAACCACCCCCACTTCTGGTCCTCTGTCCAAATACAGATCAGATAATTTTGCTGACTGAACAGATACAGATACAAATAATGATGTCTTTGTGCAGCTCTACCAGCTAACATGGCTAAAAATAAACAAAACAAAACAAAAAACACTGAGACAATTTGAAGAAACAGTTTGACACTTTTGGAAATCTGCTTATTTGCCTTCTGGCAGAGAGTTAGATGAGAAGGTTGATACGACTCTCGCTCCTGTACCATAAATACGAAACTACAGAAAGCAACTGCTTAGCTTAGAACAAAGACTAGAAACAGGGGGAAACGAATGCTACCTGGAAGATATGTTAAGATTGAAGCATCTGTCGATTACTAAAGTGCGGCTTCATTGCCTGATGCGACAGTCACTGAATCAATTCAGTATCCCTGAGCCATTCCCAGGGGCCTCCAACTGAGAGTCAGATTCATTTAAGGCACACATTGATTACAAAAGCCCTCAGTCGATCATTTCCCACTCGGTGTTTGTGGCTGTATTTGGCTTTGTTGGGAATACAGAAGAGGTAAGTGTGTGTGGCTGCATTGCCCCAGGGCATGTGATCCGCTTTGCAGTGCATTAATTCTGCAACACTCAAAGATATGGAAATGCCTAATTTCTTTAGGACATGTGTCCCTTGAAGTGTGTGTGTTTTCATTTGGTTCTGTGGGTTGCTCTCTTTCTAATTTCCCAAGTAGCAGGGACAAAGGGGATGTTCCTAGAGAACAAAAACACAGGTAACCAAGTGAAGACGCGCATCACCTACAACAGAGGCAGACACTGGAGATTACTGCAGGCCCTGAGCAAAGGCCTGAGGGCCAACTGCATTCACTGTGCTGGCAGCTCTTTCCAAAGGTAACACATTCTGCCTATCAGCACCTCTAAAACTCACTAACAGACCTTTAGTCGTAGGGTAAACACAGGAGTTAGCAATGATGCTAATTATCTGGGTCAAATGATCCACTGTTTTACACGTCTTTTCCCTCTGACTTAATCAGAGTTAGACAATCTACAACTTACAAATGTCAAGTTTTTTCAGCTTGTGACTCAGACGAGGTGGTAACCATGACAAACTGAGTGAAGGCACTTTCACAGATGGCAATAAGGATCATCACTTGGAGCTTTGTCATGAACAAGATGACTACTGTCATGGCGTGATTTGTTTCTAGCAAAACAATGCCTTTGTTTGCATGCAAAACAGAAGCAATGTCTTCATTCAAAACCCCAGCATTTAGCTTTTTAAGGTCTGCAAACTCTGCATAAACAACAAGCACAAGTCCCCATTTTGTTTAAATGGTTTCTGTGTCCGGGAGGATGTATTACACATACAGGGTTATACAACGGGGACAATCACTCACAGATATACTTGTGTTTTGAGCAATGTATTCTACAGATAATCAATAATATAAAGGTGTGGAATAGTGCTTACTCTTTATTTCACTCTGAAATGTGTATTATTGATAAATTCACCTGTGTACACGTTTTTGAATGGTCACTGGTCAAAATGCTTGCAACTTTTTCCTGTTAGCTCAGCTTCCATTGCTGATAGGATACTGTTAATGTAAAGGAACCACAGATGGGATGGCAGTACAAAAACACAAACAGGATATTTTGTTTTTCCTTTTTTTCTTTAAGTTAATAACTTTTTGTTTATTCAAAGATGGTTCATTCAAAGTTTTTCCCCTTTTTAAAACTTTGTATGCAAAACATACAATAAAGTGTCTAATTAATGGCTGTTACTTCTAAAAGTTGGCACAAATATTTTTAAAAAGGGGAAATGATAAAGTTATTCCCTAATTTGGTAAATTATCTCAGGAGTTACAGAGTGTAAAAACAAAGTGTTATTTTAGCCTTGATACATTATGTTAACTAGATACATAAAGCGTTCTTCGGCTTGTCCTCATAGGAGAACCTATTTTGGTTCCTGGCAGAACTTGAGCCCAACAAAACAGGTAAACCTAGAACCATCTGTGAATGGTTTCATCCAGAACCCTGCCTGGGAGTTCTATCCAGAACCTTTCCACCCTTTAAGAGGATGAGAACCCTTTTTATGTTACAAGGGTTTTATCTAGAACCAACTCGGGGGGTTCTAATGAGAACCTTTTAATATTACGGTACAAGCAACTCTTGACAAAAGTTCCTCAAAGATCTTAACAATTCTTGAAGAACCTCTTTCCTCCAAAAAGGGTTCTCTGGATTAAAAAGGAACCTTCAAAAATGGTCTTTCACTAGGCCAGTGGTTCTCGGTAGAACCTCAGCCCTTCAGGAGGAACCCTGTCTCGCACCTTTATTTCTAAGGGTATAGTACCAACAAAGAGAGTACAATAGCTGAACTTAGTTACAATATTTACTGTATATTATCTAATTATTTCTGACAACATGATGGCATATTTTCACTATATATCCACCAGCCTGTCGTTGTCAGACAGAAAATGGATGCAGAGGGTTGAGACGAGGATTCCTCTGGGGAATAAATATGATGTGTGTCTGTGATTTGCACTTATATTGGCAGCAGCGTTGAAAACAGGATTTTCAGGAGCAGACACCCGGAGACGAAAATTCATTTGTTTCCCGCTTTGTGTCTCAGAGCACATTTGTGTGCAGGTGCGTCTGCAATGTAATGATGCACTTGTAGCGAGTGCGCACGCCTACGGAATTAACACGGATGAGCAGGACGGATATAAATGGGTTTGCTTCAAGCCCGGCTTATAAAAACCCCTGACTCTTGGCCTCTTGACAGTCGTAGAAAATGGAGAAAAGGAGGCGAGAGAGTGTGTGAATGAGATGAAGAGGCAGAAATTTGCTCTATCACATTTCTCACCTCAGCAGAGGAGTATCCTGACGATGAGTATCTAGACATGTCAAAATCGTCATCACTGAAACAAACAAACAAAAAAAGCACAGGTTAGCTTATAATTTTTTTTTATGGTGTTTATGTATTAAGAAGTGGATTAATGTGTGTGTGTGCTGTTACCTGTCTGTGTCTAGGGCCACCAGGGGCTTCTCATCTGGGCTCTGGTCTAAAGAGGAATAGCCTTTATTGGGCACTACCAACCTGTGGGGAGGGAAAAGAGAAAGAGGATGAGCAGTCAGAGGAGCAGAAAAAGGGTGTAACAGAGTATGACAGGAAGGGGGGAGGAAGAGGTGGTAGGGGAGGGAGGTTACACTCACAAACAGGAAGAGTGAGTAAGAGGAAGACTGGCAGAGGTGCTGAAAGAAAAGGAAGGCGTACCTGAAGGCAGAATCACAGCTGAACAACAGAAGCATGAAAGAGGTCTGATTTCTAACTCAGACATCTTACAAACCCTAAATCAATAAAACTCTCCTCCTGCCAGCCTCACTGACAGACCGAGATACTGACAAGAGAATGAAATACATTTGGTCAAGTGCCTGAAAACATGTTGCTGATCTTACCCATCAAATCTACATACAGGACACTATGGGGTAAGCCACACACAGTTAGGGACAATAAGAAGATGCTGTTAGCACCCAGGTATCATTAGCCAACAGTGCTCTTTGCACCTGGGGTGGAATAGCAAATGTGGCTATTTACACCCGCTTGGCCAGTTTTGTTGCCTAAAGGAGCAATAGAAAGCATCCTAACTGGAAACATTGCAAACTTGCAATGGATGTGCACGGCCCAGAACAGGAGGACTGCAGCAGGTGATTAAAACTGCCCAGAACATCAATGGAACCCATTTACCGAAATTCAGTGATGGAAAGGATACTACAAGAAAATACCCACACCAGGCACAGCCTTCACACTGCTGCCATCTGGCAAGAGATACAGAAGTATCCACTGCAGTACCACCAGACCTCAAAACAACTTCTTACCTCAGGCTGTGAGACTGCTTAATTCATCTTCAGCACTCCAACATCCAAAATGGATTTATTTTTATTCATATGACTTATTACTTAAACACCATCTACTTGCCCAAAGTCAATTTTTACTTGCCCCTATACAAAATGTCTTATTTATTAGCAGTTATGAAATAACAACATAGACTAAAGTTTATTGCAATACCTATTATCTTCCAGATAAATCGATCACTATCATTTGGTCTCCAAAATATCAAAAAGATTGCCCAGGTTTCTCATAGTCAAGGCGATGTCTATAAATGTCTTGTTTTGTCAGTCCAAAATCCCAAGAATATCATAATAAATCGAGAAAATTGGAAAATCTCCATGTTTGACAGGCTGAAAATAGCATTTTCTGCCTTTTTTGCATGAAAAATTACTTAAACGATTAATCCATAATCAAAACAGTTTAATTGTTTAATTCTTTTTTTTTTTACCACTGGCCTGGTCGGCCAACTCAGTGAGTGAGAAGTAAGTTCACTTGCCATGGGCAAGCCAGCAATCCTTATTGTTGAGCCTTGAATTTATGGTGCCTGAGCAGAATGCAGGATTTTAGAGAAGAAGAGAGTCTGAAAAGCTTGAAGAGTAGGCGAGGACTTGACCACCCTGGGAGCTGAACTCACGATGTTTGTATCCTCAGGTGAGGTGACTCACTGTGAGATTTCCAACTCATTTGCAGAGTTTGGGAACTGTGGCTGTTATAGTTTCTGAGACCCAAATAATTTTAGGGTGTTAGAGGAGGAAGAATAATCCTAAGACATACCAGGGTTCCTGCAGGATCACCCCTAAATAACGGGATGGGACTCAAACCCAGGTCTCCTGGGTGAAAGTTTTGCATTTGTCCCATTTATCCACCACATCCTCCCTATGTGGACTTTATAGCTAATCTAGGGGGCCGGGAGTATGTAGCTGAATATCTGTCATGCAACTGTTCTCACCCAGGTGCAAGTAGATACACAACTGGTGAAATTTAAACTTGATTTTAAGTTGTATTGTCATCATTACAAACTTTACAACAACTTTACCTTACAACAACAGCCTGTATGTACTTAATTTGAGTTCATCACTAAAACAAAAGGTATTTTAATTACTGTAATCTATCAGAAAGACTCCAGTAACTAACAGAAGAAGACTAAGTCGAGACCACAGCGTAGACTTCTTACCGTGTTCTGGCCATGACATTGTTCTTCTTGGGTTGCTGGTTGACTGGACTTCCTACAGTGTTGCTGTTCTTCAATGAGCCCTTTCTGGCCAGCTCTCTCTGTTTCTCTGCACAACAAACACGCACACACAGGAAGACACACACCAGGTTACCTCCAAATGACACACAAACTGCACAAAAAAGTGATGAAGTAAGGTTGAACTCATGTCAGTGTCATTTACTTGTAAGTCTTTGTTACATTTCCCCATGGCCACATTCAGACAGAATCAGGCACTGTGCAAAAGCCACTTCTGTGTTATTCCCCTCCCACCTTGACCACCTTGGGGTCGAAACAACTTGCAATTTGCTTATTAGAGGACTCCTAAATAAACCAGGGAACTTCTGTAATTCGCTGATGTAAAGGTTGGCATTGCTGACAACTTTCTGTTGTCATTTTCTAACAATGGATTGAAACACCACTCCAAACTCTGAGGAAGTCTCCTCAGGTTGTCAGATTTACTTCAAGAAAAAAAGCCCAGATCTGAAAGCATAAATGCAACATACACTCATGAGGAAGTGTGACAATCGGGCAGAGAATGATTGAATTGCACTTTCAATTTTCACTTTGAGAGGACTGAGACTTCTTTTCTTTCTGAACGTAATGACGAACTATAGGCTCCTACAGCACAGATGTGACATCAGGGAGGATCAGTTTTCTTCATGAATCGGCTGACCAGGAAGTGATGATCACTACTGTTGGAACTCAGGCGGTTGTTTTATTTATGTAATGCAATACAAAAGAAAAACCTAAAAGCATGAAACAGTATATTCAGAAACAAGACTCCTCATTTGATCAGGAGTCAGCTGCCCTCATGTCTCTTTTTCCTCATGTTTGATCCTCGTCACTGATCACATAACAGATGACTAAACTAATGCTATTAGCCTAGTTTGCACCAATGATTAGCTAAAATATACAGTAATACATTAGTGACACTAATTTATTTTGTGCCACAGTTAATAGCATTACATGTTTAATCCAGAAACGAGGTTTCATAAGACCACCACATGTAGATTAGAGTCTTTCCATCTCAAGGTCACAAAGGCAAAGTGACGGGTTTAACAAGCATGAATAATATTCTGAGATTATATTAGTGTTTACATGTCATGAAATTAGTATTAAATAGAATGATATGAAGTACAGTTTTAGGCATTATTGTGGTCTTATTTTCAACATGCAAGGTGGATGTAGAGTGAAGTGGATGACATTGTATTGCACACTGAATGCTGAAGTAACTTTTTAAAAGAGAGACCTTTATCATGCATTTCTGTCACTGAATAGTTTACTCATTTTGGCTAAGAATGTATTACAGTAGGAGTTAAAAAATAAACAGGCACTGCTGCTCACCACTGGACTCTGTCCAAGGTGCTGAAATGAGTCTTTAAGGAGTGTGGCTTTTCATAAACACAAGAGGCTCAAAGTCCCAAATATAAAATAGGCCAGAGTGGTTAATATCTTAAGCCATGGCTGCCCATAAGCCAAACAAACAAAAAAAAATGATTAGAGCGGAAACAATTATTATTAGTCTATTACTTGATTGAGAAGATTCTTCTTTGTTTAAGCTACTTTTCAAGCAAAAAAGCCAAACTTTGCTACTGCCACTTCTAAAATGAATACTGTTAGGGGTATGGGAGTGTTCTTGAGGAGAAAATGATAATTTAAGGCATCACCTTGAAAACACCTTGCTCTGGGAACTTGTGATTGTTTTTTCTAACCATTTTTTGACACAGCTGACACATTCATTAATAATGAAGATAATTTGCACTTGCAACTCTGAAATTGATTATGTTACTTTTTTTAAAACCAGGGATAAAGTGTAACAAAGTACATTTTCTTGAGTTCTGCATCTGTATTTACTTGAGCATAATCTTTTAAAACTTAATCTGGAAATTCCCCCACTGTGGACTAATAAAGGAATATCTTATCTCTTAAGTGTTTTTTACATAATGAAAGACATATATTGTACTTTTGACTCCACTAAATTTCAATGAAGGTCCCTGTTATTATGGAGGAGAAAAACAGTCACAGTATTGGTATATGCTGTCAGTCAAGCTCAAAGGGTTTGCTGCCATTTTTGAAGAGCTCTATTTGACTTTGGTGGCGGTAACGATGGCTTCAGCAGATGAAGATGATGTTTGCTCAACAGAGCATTTATGGCCATGTCTGAAGTCCATGTTTAAGATTTTTGAAGTGACGGAAGATTCAAGGTTGTCGTATTCAAGCTTTTTATTCTACAGGCTCTACAAGCAAGTCAGTGCATTCAGTAGGTTGCTTCAGACTCACTAGGTCCTGTAAATGCATTGTGGCAACAATACAACAATGCACTGACAGTAAAAAGAAAAAGTATTTTTAAAAGCAAGTACTCCAGTACTTAAACTCAAGTAAAAATTTGATTGAACAACTTTCACTTATATTGGAGTAACATTTGACCTGGAGTTATCTTTACTTTGACTCAAGTAGGCCAATGATTTGTTCTGTGATTGAAAGGATCCTCGAAAATCGATCCTCACTCTTGAAATGCCATCATACACAGCTACACAGTCTGTATCCAGAGTCCTCTAATCCCTCTGTCTGCTCTGTAGTTAAAGCCATATCTGCTCATAACAGTAGGTTAAACTTAAAATTTACAGTAGATTATAAAATATGCTGATTCCCACAGGCAGACACTTGGCCTACAAATACTGCAGCTCTTACTCACCTATTTTCATCTGCAGGGGTGAGGGCTTGTAGTTGATGGTGACAGGTTCTCCCTCTCTGGTGTCCGAGTCTGCCTCTGAGGCCGTGGACGAGGCCGGGTCCTGGAGACAAACAAAGAAGATGGCATGGACAGAAAGATGAGCAGAAATGTGCATTACTGAGCCATTCATGAATAATTAATTTATTTTTGTAATGCACAATAGACCAAACTATGCCCAGACAATGTGAATAAAACAGTTCATAAATAGATAAAAAACCTGTGTGGACGAATCTCTCACTGCCTAATGAGCGCAACTGTATTAAGCTTTGGATGGATAGTTTAAAATATTTAGACCTACATAAACTACTTCATATTGGAACCTCACTCAGCTTTCTCCTTTCCTGTTCCCTGTCTTTACATATGTTATGTGCTAGGCTCATCTATGTTGAAAAGAAAACTAGATTTTCAAGATGGTTAAAAGATGTTGCTAGGGGATCTGTAAAATATATATACATACATGCATATATACATATATATACACATATATACGGGAAGACAGACAACTTTTTCAGCTTATGCGCCAGGTGAGCAACTCTCATTGGACTGAATGGACGCCATCTTTGCATACTGTATGTAGTTCATTATTATAATATCTATGTTTGTATACCTTGGTCAACTCCTTTTCCTGTAAAAGCAACATATAGGGTCACATCTTAATAGCTAATGTTAGCACAACACTGCTTAACTAGCTTGCTGATTGATATTGATGTAGATTAACTAGGCAGCTACCAAGTATTGTGCTAACATTAGCTAACTTCAGATGTGAATATAGCCTATTCATACAGTATACAGTCTATATGTAATTTTACAGGTCCTCCAGCCATGTCTTTTAGCCATCTTCATTTTTTCTTCAACATGGACAAACCTAGCACTTCTCATATCTAAGCACAAATACAGGAAAGGAGAAAGTTGACCCAGGTTCAAAAAGGGGCAGGGCTAAGGAAGGGTCAATTATGAAAACTAATAAAGAGGAGAAAATAGTGCATTGTATTACAGATTTAAACATGTAACTTTACAGGTCAGGCAGAAAATGTAAATGTCCAGCCCCTTGGCACTTTACTTTTTTCAAATCTGGCCCTTATAGAAAAGTAATTGACAAGGCCTGTCATACACATTTAAAGGCAAACTAGGTTTTGTCATATGTAGCCATATGTACCTGTATTTGGAAATGGTGAGTCCAAATATCTGTTTCAAGTGAACAAATTTTAAGTGAAGGCAAAGCATTGAGCTCAAAGTGATTATTGATTCCTTCAGGTTGCTCTGGGACCATTTTGGAGAGCTCCTGGAAGTCCCTGGATCACCGTTTGGGAAACAATCCTAAATATTGACATCTTTTATCCACAGGGCAAAGGTAAGGCTAAGGCAAAGGAGGACCTCATCAATCACAGGCCTCATGAGCAGACTGGGGGATGAATGGAGGTGTGAGGCAGCCTGGAGACAGCAGGTCAGACTGCTGTGGCTCTCGTCTGGCTCTCTAGCGGCCCCGGCCGTGGGCAGCAGAGGCCGCCCTGCAGGCTGCAGTAACCCAGGGCCCCGCTACAGGCCACGGAGCGCGAAATCATCCACACTGATTCTTTTATCATCCAAAGATAGCGGTTTAACGGGTCCCCATCACAGACCGCTCACTGATCACGTCAAGGCGACAGAAGCCGGAGCAACTTGCTGCATGGATGCTGAGGATGTAGCAGCAGCAGAAGCGGCAGTGTTGGGATGGGATGCTTGTTTTCGCCAGACATGACGGATGCTGCTGCTCACTACGCAGCAGACCGGTGGACGCTGCTTGCATTACACAACAAAAAAACGGCAGTCTACTGTGAAAAAAAACAAATTATCTTTTCACACGTTACTCACTCAGTCATTCTAACGTTTCACTGTAGTGGATAAAACTTGGCGAAAATGTTCTATTGGTACATGAGCCAATATTACGCATGGCAGGTGATGGATTTGTCGGGATCCCACAGCATGAGGTTATGAATGGCAGGCCTCACACTCTAAACATCCTGGAATAATAATGACATTTTGAATTAGAAAAACAACACCAAAACACTGATTGATTATCTGACTTACCAGCGGCTGCATCTCAGCCTGCATCTCCGCCTCCTGCACGGCGCTCGGCACTTGAAATCTGTCTATTTCTTCCATCATTTTGGCAGCGCTCCTCTCTCCTCCTTCTCCCAGAAACTGGACTGTCGGCCGCGGCTCGTTTCGACGAGTTATCGCCGAGGTTGTGAGGGCTCTCAGATTCCTAACAATCTCTGTAATTCTCCGGTTGCGAGCTTCATCCCAGCAGGCAGTATGTCGACGGTGGTGTGACCAGTTGGGTGACGGTGACTCCACCACCCACTTCCGGGTATCCAAAGCTAGGGTCCGGGAACCTAGAGGCGGCCTTTTGAAGAGGACCCAGCTGGTCCCCAGTAGAGTGAGTAATGGACAGTAATAGAGGTATTCACGTCCTTTACTCGAAAAGATTACTTATATCACAATGTAAAAATACCCTATTACAAGAAAAAAGTCCTGCATATAATTTAAAGGAATCAGAAGGAGATTTTTATTTAAATAATTTTATTTTTGATGTTATATCTTGTGGTCAGGGCAGAGGAAACATTATTAATTTTGTCCACAGGTGCCCCCAAAATTAACACAAAATGAAAGTTCTTTGTGCTAGCTTTAATATTATTATATTATATTTTTACTGTCTGAATCAGTCTTTCCCAAAGACTGGGCCGGGATCCACTGGTAAGTCACAGGAGATTTTATTTGGGTCCACAAGTAAAAACAAATATCTAAATGAACTACCTAAATAATTTTGCAAATTAATATTTAAAGACAATGGTGAAGGAAGTATTTATAACCTTTACTTAAGTGAAAGTACTAATATCACACTGTGGAAAAACTCCATTCCAGGATTAAGTCCTGCATGAAAATGTTACTTAAGTAAAAGTATGCAAGTATAATCAAGAAAATGTACTTAAAGTATTGAAAATACAGGTACTCAATGTGGAAAAATATCCCCTGTGACTGTTAGACTGTTATATGTTAGATCATTAGAATAGTATTACACGTGTGTTAATGTAAAAGCAGGATTTTACTGTTGTAGTTGGTCGAGGTGGAGCTCATTTTGAACTATTTTGTATAGGACTGAAACTAACAATTACTTTCATTATGGAGTAATCTGATGATTATTTTGACTATCAAATGATTGGTGTGTAAAACTTCTGAAAATAGTTTGAACTGTAACATTATTAGAAAATAAAATTCTTGAAATAGTCCTTACACTGAAAAAAATGATTAAGGGAGGATGTAAATGTAACACTATTAAATCTGATGTCAGCAAGAAAAACATATGTTTTTATCTCTACATTTAAAAAAATGCAGTCCTGGACTTAATCTGCATTTGTTTAAAATACAAGAGATTGTGAATTTTCTCCTTAACAATATGTATTTATGTAATTCCAATCTATTCTGCCAAGTGGATGGAGTCACGGGACCTCTTTCAAATGCGAGGTGCCTGTAACTCACTGCGAGGTCCACCATTTTATGCAGCCATGGTTGGACATTAACCGAACTCCTTGACAGAGGACGGTGTGGACTGAACTTCAAGATAAGAGTAAAGTTTGCAAAGTTAAGTGAGTTACCTACAGGGTTTTCAGTTTTCAGATTGTTGTAGAAATAAAAATAAAGTAAACCAGAGGCTTTTTGTGAAGATATTTTTAGCAAGTGGCTTTATACTAGAGGTCTGTAGTGTAATAAATGAAAGGCTGTAGGGTGTCCGACAGCCGGTAATTGCTGGTTTCATCTGGTAAAATGTATTTAAAAAGTCAGGTAATAATGCTCAGTCATACTAACTTAGCCTGCAGTGCTAGCGAAGCTGCAAGCTATGTGCAACTTCCAAGTGGGAGGATAGTCGGGGTGGCGGGCACGACAAAAGAAAGCAGGTTTTTTGGTGGTCTGGTAGGCTGCCAACGTTGGCAAGAAAAAATATTAACGGCCACCATGCTACCAACAGGCTCTTCATGGTGCCAGATCCTTTGCGTGTTTGTTTACCCCACTTTTACAGAGAAGCTGCGGTTGAGACGAGGTGAGGTGAAATTTACTTTATGAACAACTTCAGTCTACAGTTGTAATTTCACAACCACAGTGCACAGTATGGTTGGGTGACTTGATGAATATGTCACCTATGTTGATGGGCTGAAACCATAATTGTTTTTATTAGCCAATTTTTGGGGCGACATTTGTTTTATTTTTATAATGTAGTGGTCTGCAGAGTGCTCTCATCCAGCAGCTCAGTACACATCTCACTCCCATTGACAGAACTCATATCATATGTTCAGGCCTGGACTACTATTGAACAAGTTTCAGGCAGAGTTGACCAAGTAAACAGAAGTTAATGCAACTTTCTGTGTGTTGGCGAAACATTGACCGTCGCTGTGCCATCATGGCCACACCATTTGATGATACGTCAAGGTCTTCACAATGTAACATTAACACAGTCTTAAGGCCTTTCTGACCGGATTTGAGTTAGATATTATCAGCCTGCTTAGAGAAGCGCATTAAAGTCTAAAACATGTCATTTCCTGTTGCCAGTCAGAGGTGCTATGACTATTGTGGAATATTGTCACGTAGATGTATTCAGGGCATGAGTATTATCAAACATGTGAAGTTTGGTGCAGATCGGATCATTTATATTAAAGTTATAACAATTTCGTGTTTCATGGCGAGACATCAGAATTCCACACACGGCACGGCACGCCATCCAACTTGGTCGCAGCAAGGTCGGCGCCAATCAGCACCAGCAGGCCCCAGAGCGCAGCCAGCTGTGACGGTGCAGCGAAGTCGACGCCCAACATGCCACGGGACTGCACTTAAAGGGGCATGACCAAACCACTTGGCCATCCATTGACAAAACTCATATCATATGTTCAGGCTGGACGCGACTGAATATGTGAAGTTTCAGACAGATTTGACCAAGTAAACAGAAATTAATGCAACTTCCTGTGTTTTGGTCAAACATTGACCTTCGCTGTGCTGTCATGGCAACGCCATTTGATGATATGTCAAGATCTTCATAATATAGCATTACAATGGTCTTAAGGCCTTTCTGACCAATTTGAGTTGGATATGGCCAACCTGCTTGGAGGAGCAAGTCTAAGAGATGTCATTTCCTGTTGCCAGTAGGTGGCACTATGACTATTGTGCTATATTGTCATGTAAATGTGTTCAGAGCGAGACTGTTATCAAACATGTGAAGTTTGGTGCAGATCGGATCATTTACACTAAAGTTATAGCAATTCCTGTTCATGGCAAGATATAAAAAATGCACAGCGCCATGGCCCCCCCCCCCCCCCGCAAAAACTCGTCGCAGGCGAGGTCGGGCGCCCATCAGGCGCCAGCCGGACACAGGAGGCGCCAGGCCGAGCCTGTCCTGTGCTGTGCGTCTTCCTGACTCCTTCAATAACAGTCAAAAATCAAAGTTCACACATTGCTTTATATATATATCCACATATTTCATCAAGTAACATCTGATTTTAATGTTTCATATTTAATACTTGTCTATTTGTATCCACTTTACATGTGTAGTTGTTCTTGTTGTAACAGTCACAATTATCCAGGACAACATATTATAAATATACCATCAGCCTGTCTATTAACATTACACAATAATCTATAAATAATCTACATGTTTATCTCTGCTGAAATGCACATTGTATGTTGTTAATAAATGCAATAACATTTACACTGGTTGTATTTCAATACAATAAGTTTTTAATGTCTCTCATGTTTCCCTGCTTACCTGACTCACTTGTCACAGGTGAATATTCACCTGTCAATGGCAGCACTCTAACAAGCAGCAACAACTCAATATCTATCATCTTCTTTCATGAAAGTACATTGCTATGAGGACAATGACGTGTGACTTTTTAAAGAGTTCTTTATTTGTGAGAAAGATCAAACATGCATTAACAAGACAGAAAATAATGGACAACACCCAATGATACAAAGCAGTTACTATGATGTAATGATGTGGTAAAAGTCAGCAGGCTCTACTCTCAGACCACCTCCACTGTCAGGAGGTATTTATATACTTATGTAAAATAAGTGATTAATTTACAAGATGTACAGTGTCATTCCTAAAGAGAATATGCAGATTTACAGATCATCATGTAATATTGATCATTTACAGCCTATTATTTTTATATCATGTTGTCTTTGACAATTATTGAAATGTTACAATGACAGAATGTTAGGTATGTAAAAATATTTAATATATAAATAAATATTAAATTAATATTATTCAATGAAATTAAATTTCATATATCATTTTGTTGTTTTGCATTGAAGCAACATTATTATTAATTACCGACTTTGATTAGCTATAACACACAGAACTTTTAATTGACCCCCACTGCCCCGAGGGCAAATGTCATTATCTACTCACCCTCATGCTGATTGAGGGTCAGGTTTATTTTGTTCGTCCACAAAACACTGCTGGATTTTCACAGAAAACGTGTTAGAATGTCCCAAACAATCTAAGTGATGGTAACCAGTCAGGGCTTTATGGGACCTGAATTACACCAGACAAGCAGTATGGAGGCATTTCATGTTTCTATTTTGTTGTTTTTTTACATTTGAAAACTGGTCAACAGTGACCTCAACTGGAGATTCTGCAAAACTGTTTTCCTGTAAAACTCCAGCAGTGTTTTGTGGACTAAAAACAAACAAACAAAAAAAAAAAAACAAACAAAACACTAAACCCAGCCTTCAATCAGCATGAGGGCAAGTAAATAATGACTGAATTTTCATTTCATTTTTGGGTGAACTATCCCTTTAGGACATATGGCACAGAGAGTTACAACTAAATATGAAATCAGTGGTGGTTAAAAACTGAAAATAAAATTACATAAGGGAAGTTAAAATGTGTAACTATATTCAAAGTAAATTCTAATCAAGTCAAAGGTCAATATAAACTCATTCAAGCCAAATAATGAATATCAGCTGATACTAAAGTTAAATGATGCCATTCTTGATCCTCATAATTGGCATCTCTTTTTCTTACTGTAATTGTCCATAATGATATAGGGCATGACATAACTTTGAACAGCATATTATACTATTAAATGCAACAAACACTTATATGATACCCTAAAAGTGGTTGATGAACACAGTGCATTGGAAGGTTTAAATATTTTACTTTATTTCCAAATGTTATCAGTGGCAATTGAAAACAGCCTAAACTGTTACACTGTATAGATTTTGTTATTAATAACTAACGAAGTTAACAAATGCGAAATAACAAACAACGTAGTTTATATAAACTGAATTAAAGAATAAGGATTGACTATACACAAATGCAATTTGAATAAGTTTGAAAATTAATGCAGCCACATATAATGGTAATTATTTTCAGTAATGTTTAATTAACCCTTGTAATTTTCCAGTAGTATATAAAACAGCTACTGTGACAGCTGCTGATGAAGAGAAGCATACCAGAGAAAAGCTGTTTTAAGTCAGTGACGACAATTTCTCTGCAGCCTTCAGAGTTCAGCTGAAAGAATAGAAAACGTAGTTTAGTGGCTCAAACAATATAAGAAACAGATCGTTGTTCAATAAAGATATGTGGGTAACTAACCATTTCATAAATTGTGGAAACACTGACTGTTCGAAAGTTGAGGCCTAGTCCTATGATAAAGAATGCTCTTAGTCTCATGGTAGTTGTTGAGTATGTTGTCACCATGATTCATATACTATCCACCTCTGGCTATACGACATATTTCAGTCAGTTGTTCAGGACTTAAAACATGGAGGAATTGACTGAGAACAATGGGAAACAGAATCTCTCACATTTATATCAGACAGAGAGAAGTTGCTTATTTTCATTCTAGTCCAGAATATTAATAATTCTGAACTCTTCAGTAGTTCAAACATAGAAGAGACAACTTTTCATGGGTCTTCGCCCATAAACTAGCAAAAAACCGCCTATTTGTTGAGCTATCTCAAAATTTTATTGCCCTACTGAGCAAGCACTCTTCAGCACATAGAAATACTCAGGTCCAAATGAAACGATCTGTTAGTAAAAATATGATTAAGGGAGTTAATTTATACTGTATTTACAATTCATCACAAAGAGTAAATCAACCAATACGGCCCATCCTAAAGTTAACAGTGGTTTCCTCTTGCCTAGTTCCCTCAGGTGCTCATGTCTTCCATGTTTTAAGATGTTTTCCCTCTGCTAACACACCTTATTCAAATTGTTACTCTGTAATCATAATGCCACTACAGAATGACCTGATAAAGAGTTACATTTGAGATTTTGGTGATTGGAGCAAGTGACAAACATCTAAAAAAACACTACTGAGGACAGTGTGAATCCTGTGAGGAACAAGGCAGGGTTGAAGACTACTGAACAACCTCTCTGCCAGTTTCATAGTGTTCTTGAGTTCATGTTTTCAAAGGGACAAAGAGTAAATGTTGCCAGTAATTGTCATTTTCTGTTTATCCATGAAATGACTTAAAAAGATTACCTGTGATTAGATTCATACATGAAGACATTGACAGCCTCTATACATGAGGGTTCGGCCCTGCTCTCACCAACTGTAGCACAACGGCCGCCCTAATTTCGTGCAATATAAAGCAAAAACTTTGTAATTGGACCTCACTGACCAAAGTGTGTGAACGTTTCAGCATGCCATGAAGGACAAATAGGCTCAGCGAGTTAGAACCAAACATAGAAACCAAGTGGTTAAGAATAGAAAAATAAAATGACATATAGGGGAAGCTAAAAGTTTATGCAAACTATTCAAGTAAATTCAAGGTCAAGCAACCATACTATAAATTCCAAGCCAATCAGTGCAGTATCAGACTAAAAGTGAAATGGATAATGAGTCAAAAGTTGCGCATATCAGTTGTGTCATAAGTTTACATACCCTGGCAGAGTGGATTGGGAGTATTTTTGCCAATTTTCAGAGAAGTGATGAATTGGTAAGAGAAAAAACTTGCCTCTTTCCTACTCATGGTTAGTGGTTGGGTTATGCAGAAGCCATTTATGTCAGACAACTGTGTTTACTTTTTGAAGAATCATTACATGAGACAAAGAGCTAACAACTACCCAAATGACCCTGTCATCAAAAGTTATACATAAACCTCTGGAGAGTTTTGGCCATTGATAAACAAGCACACAAAAATGGCTTCACCCAACCACTAACCATGAGTGAAAGAAACGTTTTGTGTTATCATTCATATTCTCTGAAAAATGACCAAGAAATCATAAATTCTGCCAGGCGCATCGTCAACACACACACAATAACACACAGAAATCATATCACAAAAGACACAGAACAACAGCAATAATCCCTCACAATTGTGACAATGTCACAATTGTCCCAAATGAAAGGGCGATGAAACCATAAACTTTAACCAGTGTTTTTTTTATAACAAATGAATTAGAGCTAAACATGTATATAATAAACCTGAATTAAGAAATAAGGATTGACTACACAGAATGCACATAAGAGTCTGAAAATAATGCCAACCACAATAATAGTAATTATGTTCAGAAATGTCTCATAACCTTGAGTTTCATAGTATTAAAAGTAGCCTACCTGTGACAACTGCTGAAAGAGTCAAGAGTCCCGAAAGATTCTGGAGCGATGAACTGAACTGTTCGATTCCATGTTAGTGACGACAGTCTGCAGCACAGATCATCTGAAATAATAGAAAATGTAGGTCAGGTAGATATAAGAAAACATGTCAAAAAGATGGATGTGGGTAACTTCATTTAAACCTGTAAGGAAAAACAACAACAACAAAAAAAAAACTTTGGGTAGTTGTCATTCATTGCTTTCCCCTTGCTCAACATTTTGCAAAAATCACTATGATGCACAGATTGTCAGCAAAATATTTCACCATTGTTTTTATGATGCCAGCCAGAGTTCATCTCACAGTTTCCTGTTTGAAATCTTAAAGGTCATTCCCCCACATGGATGCATGAACACACACGGTCATAAAAATGAACCACCAGAACAACAGCACACAAATAATCACAGCAAATAATCAGGGTGATAATGCAGGCACAGGTCAGTTCAGAATAAATCAGTGTATTGACGAGACAATGAAAAAACACATTTAACAAGAGAGACAGAAGAGAAAAGACAGAGAAAGTCATTTTCAGGAAAGTCCAAAATAAACTCTTCAGAGTTCAACATAAAAACACAACTTTTCAGAGTGTTTCAGCAATAAACAGGAAAAAGAGCTCAGTTTGATCAGGTCAGGATCTCAACATTTGACCCGAGTGGTACCTCTTCACCAACAATACAATGTACTCACAAGCAAAACCTCAACAATGTCACAATCAACTCAGCGCAGTTTGTCTTCGAGTTCACAGGACAAAAGGGAAATGAAGACCTGGCTTTCGACCAACTCACCTGCCGTGAAGGAAGATTATTGATCGACTGGTTCCGCAGATATTTGGTCTTTTCGGAGGACTGACTTGGTGTTTCTCCCACACCGGGTTCATACACCATCACTTTCCTTGTATCTCCAATTTTAAAGGAAGAGGCGTGGGCCGACTACTCGAACACCGGTATGTGATTGGGTTTAAGGATGGACATGTGACAGAGGGGCGTGGCGATAATTGGAGGAGTGGACGATTAACAAACACGGTTTATGTGAATTTTTCGTTTTTTCGATTTTGAATGAAGTCTGTTTTATTAGGAGCTAATGCGCCAATTAAACTCGTCTTAGTTCGGTAAAACAGACAAACTAGTATCTCAATTTTAAGCTGACTTTACTTGGAAAATGTATTTCTTGCATATAAAAAAATAAGTAGTTCATACAAAGACCAGTCTTGCTTGACTACATAATAATTTGAAATGCTAAAAAGTAGATCAAGCAGAATATTTTTATTAGTGTAAAAACAGCAACCTTGAAATATTCTTGGTCAAATGACTAATGATTATCAAAATAGTTGACTAATTTGATTAATCTCATTTAATTTGATTTAATTTTCCACATGTTTTGTGTGCAAAAATCTTGGAAATCATGACAAGAATATTCTCAAGTAAAGGTAAGAGGGTAAGTATGTATTTTTTAGGGGTGAACTGTTACTTTAATATCAGTGTGATTTAGTTTGTAGATATGACATGAAGGAATCATCATAATATCATATATTTATAAGAGGCAGTTTGTTCTTTTGTTTCTTCGTATTTGTATTTTTCTTTCTCTTATGCACCTCTGGAGTAACTGATGAGTCACAAATCAAATTTAAGTGAATGAGTGAAGTGAGAGGATAGAGAATTAACCATCTCCATTGTTTCATTCTTAAAAAGGAGTCTCTGTTCAGGCACTGTTGGCATGAATTTAATGTTTTAACTGCAGCTGAAACCTTGCAGACCAGTTATTTCTCAAGACATTCCTTTATTACAAAAATACTAGAAACACCAGAAGCAGATCATTTAACAACCCATCATTCAGAAAGCCAATTAACAGTTGTCTTTCACCCAGGAATTTTAATTAAAATGGAAATAAATTATATCAAATGAACAGCTTGGAACCAATTAATTATAGCGTCTGAAATTAGTTGATCAACGACAAAACATATGTCTAACAAAAAGCAGCAGAAATATTTGTTACAGTATATTATTAAGGCTGAATAGCACCGGCTTCCAACTGAATTTATGTGACTTTAATCAATCACCAATCAAAAGTACTATATGAAATATATGAAAACTTTGCTCTGATCACTACAATCCTGTTGCATGAACATTACCTAAGTCATACAGTAAGCAATATCTAGGTGCCCATATGCTGATTAGGAGGTTCAGAATTAAATTAAATTTGACTGCCATCGAGCACATTAGATCAAAATGCATGGAAAGAAAGACATTAAACAAAAGTTCAATCCTTCCCCATCCAAAGGGATGGGTTCCATAGTAATCGGAATTCAATGTGAAACCACAGGGCCAGTGTCTGAAATTCGCTGAAACAGAACACATCTCTTTGCACTAAAAGAAGGAGTTTGACTCAGAAGTCATTAATACAACTACAATATACTGCATGGAGCAATGGTCGGCCCGGCAATTTAGGCAAATTGATAGGCAATTCTTGAGAAAACAAGCAGATGTAGGAAATGAAAAAAAGGTGGAATTTATAAATGCATTTTTACATCAGTTGAGGCTTGAAATCACAATTTCTGGTCAAGAGACACTGCATATGGATGATAGCTAACAAAATTAAACAAGGGAAAAATTGAGCAAGGGATAACAGGAAAAACGGTGTTGAAAAAAAGGATTTTTGTCTCTTCTGCAGATACACTGTCCTGAATCAAATTATTTTAACCAGAGCTAACTCAACATAGCATGACTAACCTTAAACATAAGGCTTTCACATTGACATGTCCATCCTGCCTTAGCTCGAGCCTCGACAACGGACTTCTGACATTATGAAGTCGTCTTTTCTACTCATGGTTAATTGGCAAGTGAAAGTTTGATGCATGTGCTTCACAAATTGACTAAGCCATAGGATCAGGGTGCCAGGAAACAACACCATGGACATGACCATGGAAAAAGCAAAATTTCAAATGTGAAGAGTCCAAAGCTGTAAGCAAATATGGTTGATTTTTGTTGTGAATTTTACCTAAAGTGTATTTAAGAATTATTAGAGCTTGCTGTAAAGGACTCAACATTCGAGGGAACATTGTCTATGTTGTTTCCATTTGAGGACTTATGCTAGTGGGACTGGAACCAATTTTGTGAAGTTTGGTAGAATTTCTCATAGAAAAATGTTGTTACAAGCCGATGCTTGAGATACTCACAAACCTTCAACACCAAAACTTCATCCATCTATTCACTGGACTAATTTGTAAATGGAAACAGCACTATCAGTACTTTCACAAATGACCATAGGCAGTTCACACAATCTTTAGCAAGGACATGATAAAGCTGTTAGCAAAATGTAAACGGCAGATTTCAAATGGCTGTCAAAAATTCAGTTATTAGACAAAAATCTCCCAATTACACAAATTGCCAATCTAGACAGCATCGGAGATGTTGGTCTTAGTTTTTAACAATGATTTATTGGCTCCAAAAGTGAAAAACTGATGTTTAAAATGCCATTTTGCATTGACTCCAATTGTTCGCATGAGAGTGAAATTCAAAATGCTGTAAAAAATTCAGTTTTTGAGATAAAATTCTGATATTTTCCAAAAAATCATCTACCATGACTCCAAAATTTTGTCATTTTTTTTCATGAACATTGAAAATGTATTTAGCAAGAATTTGCAAGTATATGTTTATAATACCGTTTAAAGTCAAACATTTTGATGCACTGTAGGCTCAATTTTCAATAAATCAAAAATCTGTGTGGATCGTTTGTGTAGGACAGTCTGAAGATGCTCTGTAGCAAGTTTGGTGTCAATTGAACAAAAATTGTGGGAGGAGATAGGTTTAATAAGTTTTACAGTTTTTGAAAAAAACAGAGTGATGGACTTCATAATTTGCAATAGGTTTAAATGTACAAAAGTTTCTTAAGCATTGGGGCTACATTGTGGTGAAAGTTGTAAATCTGTAGCACATATGGTTGATTTGTTATGAATTTTCAAAATTTTGAACTTTAGAGGCTTGCTGTAGCACCACCATCAGGACTATTGGCCTGTTTTTGCAGCTGAGGCAATCTGACATGGGACTGGACCTTTGTGCAAAGTTTGGTCATTTTTCGTGCATGGGAAGTAGGATTTCCTCGGAAGAAGAAAGAAAGAAAGAAGAAAGAAGAAACATGCAGGATTACAATAGGGGTCCTGGCAGCTTAGGCTGCCCGGCCCCTAACTAGAAAATACAATGGAAATATGAACCTCGAGTAATTTGAAGCCTTGTATCAAGCTTTGTTGGAAAATAAACAACCTGTAGAGCTAAAAAAAATATAATTTAACTCAACAAATCAAATTAGTTTCACAAGCTCATCTTAAAGAAATAAGGACACATAAAATGAGTCAGAGGAAGTGCAGTCAGGAGTTATCAGACCTAATCAGGGAAATGAGCTTGAACAAAGGGTGACAACAATTCAGGTGAGGAGATTAAGAGGAAAAAATCGGGGGAAAAGAAGGATATTTACTTTACTACTTTACTTGAGTTACAGAATACACCATGTGATCATCTAATAACACAATGATTAAACCACCCAACAAGCACCTCAACAAGCTACAACTTAAAGCACTGCTGCCATGTTCATCAACACTGGTCCTCCATGATGATAATACAGCACTCTGAAACTGGTCATCGTGCATTATGAATGCTTTTGCTGACAATTCATGTGTTTATCTTGGTTTAGTTGAATAAAGTTTGACTGCCACTGCTACTATTTTCACATTGTAGTATTTTAATTATGTAGAGAGTCTGAACAAGGAAAACAACACTCACTGGGACATTTAAGTGGGTTGAAAAAGCAATAAATAATAAATTAAGAGGCACAACAGCAAAGCAAGAGGTACAGTATGAATTTTTAAATCCACATTTGTGACATTGTAATCGACACCTTTAAACCGTGGTGGAATGTAACTAAGTATATTTACTCTAGTACTACACTTAAGTTCAAATTTGAGATACTTCATTACATCTCAGAGGGAAATGTCGTACTTTTTACTTCACTACATTTATGTGACCGCTCTTTGCAAATTAAGATTTTTGTGCACAAAACATACAAAGAGTTTATGTGTTTTGTTATAAACTTACTCAACAGAAACAATTAGTTGATTAAGTGATAGTCAAATGATGATTATCATAATAGTTTCATTTTCCTGATTATACCTATATACTTTAACTTAACATTTTCACTGGACTTTATCTTGTAATGTGTATTTTTACAGCATGGTATCAGTACTTTTACTTAAAGCAGAGGTAGGCAGTTTATTCACAATTCATATTTAGTCACTGGGCAAAAAATGATAAAAGCCTTTTCAGCAAAATGTAATTCACCTTAGAAAACAAGACTTTTGCTCCTCTGTTTGGCTCTGTTGTCAGGTTTTAGAAAATCTAGCCCACGATGGTGGCTTTGGCCAATCACAGTCACAGTTCCTCCAGAATCGTTTACTGCACCTTTAAGTAAAAGATCTGAATACTTCCTCCATGATCACACCCGCCTTTAAATGATCAAGTTTGGATCTTTAAAATGCAGCAGATTGGCACAATAAGAAGACCTCTTTACAATATGTAGTATTAAAACCCAAAATAATTAGTACTATAAGTACTATAGGGATTATTATTTTTCTTTACCTGAGTGCCTTATTTATGCTACTTTATACTTCAATTCCACCACATTTCAGAGTCGAAATACTTTTCACTCCACTACATTTATTTGATAATATAGTTTTTAGTTAAAAAACATGATCAATTATAAAATACAAACAATTATCATAAAACCAACTATTCAACAGTACATAAATGCCTGAATTAGCTTCATGTCAGCCAACTACAACATTAAAGTACTAATAAAGTAGTTCTGACAGAAACTACTCTGTGGTTTTGGTATATTTTTGTTATGCTTATTTTTTTGTGTGATGTTTGTATCTGTTTATTGTCTGTGCTTTGCACGTTTATATGGGAAACATTTTCAATTAATTTTTGCTGACCATCTTGACAAGAACCCCCGACATAAGAGAGATGCTGATCATAAGGGGACCTTTCTGGTTAAATAAAGGTAACAAATATATTTAAACAAATAAAAAACAATAATAAAAAAATGATCTGAATATTCCTTCCACAAGCACTGCCTGGAGAATGAC
Source organism: Lutjanus argentimaculatus (assembly GCA_034769285.1). NCBI lineage: Eukaryota > Metazoa > Chordata > Actinopteri > Lutjaniformes > Lutjanidae > Lutjanus > Lutjanus argentimaculatus. Next base: position 18,218,863 of record JAWZSL010000017.1, read on the forward strand.
CACAGAGTTGAGTTGGTACTTCTCTGAAACAAAAAACAACATTACAAACTAGGGGGAAACAAGAATTTATTGCAGGGCTGTTGTATTATTCTGTCCAGTCTCTGTATGTCCCTGTAGGATTTCCACCTCAGGTAACAATTACCTTTTATATTAGTTCAGTAAATTACTTATAAAACTAATTAAAGCTGCTATTTTAAATCATAGTTGTGTACAGTGTGCCTCTAACTATTATTGGGTGGCTATAAACTGTTAAAATTAAACAATCAAATGACCATCATGAAGGACATTAATTATGCATTCTGGAGAAAATAACACAACCTCTGCCTCATTATAGAAGAACATCCATGACGCTGCGCCTCGTTCTCACTGAAAGTCACTGACACGTCTGACTGCACATTGTCCTTACCTGGAAATACCAGCAGAGAGCAGCAATAGCACGCTCTGCTGCACAATAATGGAGAGGAGTCCTGGCAGAGATCCAGGCTGGTTACAACTCGAAGCAGCAGGACACATTAAAGTCTGATCCAGCAGGTGGCAGTGTAATTCTGCAGCAGAGGAGGGACTCAGGCTGCATGGAGGATGAATGACAATGAAATGAGTGCAGGGTCAAGTAGGTCATTGTGTTTAAGTCTGCTAAATGCAAACAATTTGAGGCCTATACTTCTGCTCATGCATATGCATGAGATATGACTTAGCAGCATATCTGGAGGTCAGCTTTTTATAGTTCAGGAAAGGTGAGACACCAAGGCACTGGAATAAAAAAAAGAAAAAAAAAAAATAATTTGCAAATTAAAGAAGCTAATTTTATTTAATTTTCTCTCTCTCTTGTTCCATTTATCTCAGGCACACTCACTTTGTTTCGTTTTTTTTTTCCTGCCTTGTTGTGCATACTGATGCTTCCCCTATCAGCGTCATTATTTCAGCTTGTTTCATGCTGTAATTGGACCTCTGTTGACAGAATAAACATTCATACTGACTAAATTATGCTGAATTATAATGATCTGCGTTATCAGAGCCGCACTGTTGTCAAAATCGATTTAATGACTGTCTGTCTTTGTGCGTGTAATTGTTATGAGTGTTCATGGCTCTGTAGGGGTCCTTTATGAAGAACTGATTAAGTGTGATTAGAACTTCATCATTAATTATTCATACTCAAGGACAGTAAGTTATAAACACACACACCCATCCCTGCACATTTTTACATCACTTGTAAGTAGAGCCTGATTAATATAATGGTCGACTGATATTATCAGCCCAATACTGGCCTATCCTTTAGGCCTATCCCAGCTATATCGGTACTGGCAGATATTTGCCCATATATAGATATGTTTGCTACTTTATTTTGATGCCACCAAATTAAATTATAGATTACATAAAATTCAAATAATAAAAAGAAATCCCACACATTTTTCAGCATGTAGTGTCCAAAACAGATTAACATTTGATCCCCTGTAATTGCATCATAATACACACACATGCACACATGCAGAGAGACAGATAGATGCGTGCACACACACACACACACACACACACACACATAGACACAAACACTCGCTGTGACTAAGTCTGGCCTGATGTGGGTTATGTAACCCCTCCAGCAGTGCAGATGGAGCTGCAGATTACTGGTCCCTCATATGTTTATTAGTAATCTCTCTGTCAGTAATATTTGTCCCAATCATTACATAACACCACATTGAGTTCAGTGACCCTCTTCCATCTCAGCTAACCACTGGAAGACCAGTGGAAATTGCTTTGCTGCTGTGTAATGCACTCCCTGTGATGAAGGGATGGAGTGCGTGATGCAGAGCTGAGTAGCCAAGTCAAACCTCAAATGGATGAATTCACAGCAAACATCAAATCTGAGCTGGAGGGATCAATGGATGTGTGACGGGCAGGAGGGCAGACGGATGATGGATGCTTTCTTTAACTGGTCGCACGCAGGATCGAATGACTTCAGCAGATCTGACTTCTGACAACGGTGGAGGTCAGTTCAGCGGTTCAAAAACTGACCTTCACATCCAAACAGCTCGCTGTGGAGCGGATCACTGGACGTGTGCTGGCCAGTTTGCATGAGTCTGGCACTGGAGATGGGAATAAAAGAAACAAATAAGAGAATGGCAGCCAATGAGAGAAACTGGCAGGCAGATAAAAAGCAGAGAAGCAGATAAACAGCAGACAGCTGTAGAGCCGACTTTCTGACGATCAGTTTCAAATCAACCAGCCCACCAAGGCCCCAACCATCTGTCTCATACGGGCTATAAACCACTGTTTTACACATGTGCATACATGTATTCATACTCTGTTTGTGTCACACACTCATTAGACATGCAGCTGATTTATCTCTACTGTAAACAAACAACAACACGCAGTTCTTTATCTCATCTCATGAGATAGGTAATAAAAACAATTACAATCTTGTTTGTTCACCTGTGAGGGACCCTAAAATAATTACAATGACAACTCTCACATTACTGTAATTAAGTCATCTTTTTGGGTACTTGTTCTTTGTATTTTCTTATTATTATTTCTTTTTTTTTTTTTTTTAAGATTACAGCCTGTAAATCTATTCCATTATAACCCTAAAATAAATGTATAGACCTGAAAATGAGCATAAGACCAGTAGATTTCCTTGTAGCTGAGTAATATTTCAGCAATGTAACAGTGTTTCTACTTGAGTACAGAGTTAAATACTCAGTTACATGTAAAAAAAATCTGCATTCAAAGTGTAATATAAGCAAAATATACCTTAAAGTACCAAAGTACTAAATAGAGAAGTACTCAGTATGCAGGCAGTATGAGCCCTTTTTCCTCTTTTCTTCTCTTCTTCTTTTTCTTCTTCTTTTCTTCTTCTTCTTCTTCTACATTTTGGCCAATAGCCAGTGCTGATACAATGTTGTTTTTTTTCTTTTTGGTGGTTATTTTTTTGTTTTTGTTGTTATTTATTCCCCCTTTTCTTCCATAGAAACACAGAAATCTTCATTATAAAAACAAATAGCCCTCTTGTGTCAAACCATGTGTCCAGCCAGTGGCTTCATTTCTGAAATAGCAGCTGGATATTCTAGATGCTGCTGTCTGAGCCTGAGCAAATAATCAAAACATCTTGTGAACACAAAATTGAGGCGACACAGATAAAACTCCGCCACCTCTATTGGTGAGTGTCACTTATCTCGCCGATTGCAGTCAACAAACTGAATGTCAGCCAATAATGATGTTCAGCAGATTAATCGGGGCATCTTTAATAAAAAAAATCACTTACTGTAAGTACAGTACTCGAGTAAAGGTACATAGTTACTGCCTTTATGCATACTGAAGACAGACAGAGAGAAATAAGCAGAACACTCAGATGTTCCCCCTACAACAATGCTGAATCATATTTACCAGATACAGTTGACTGTTGACTAACAGCAGGATGTGTGTCAGTGTTGAGATCAATATGTTCAACACCGATAACGTCAGTGCAGGAAGCTGAAGCCAAATGTCACAGTAATTCAATTCAAGTACTTATGTTTAAAGAATTTGGGGAGCCATTAACCCCAATACACACCAAAGTGGCATGACAATATGGATTGTGGACCAGATTAGATTTCAGCAAATAATTTTATTGTGTCAGGGAAGAAGTAAATCGTCATCAGTGACACGAGACATAAAGCACGGTGGTTATTACCACAGTGAAACCATGTATGTTCTGCCTGCAACAAAGTTTTAATTTTTAAGATCAGCCATCCTGTATTTTGTCTTAATTTAAATGATTTATCAAAAACCAAACTTTAAATATTTTATTTTATTTTATATAAAGTATGTACTCTTGCATGCAGTATGCATACAGGTGGCACATGCTTCTTCGTCATAACATAACAACATCATGTGCCTTGAACTTTGACCCTCCTGCTCATACATCCATAGTGTGAAATTTGAAGTGCAGAGGATTGTGGGTCAGAATATCCAAGCAGCCAGGCTTGCCCACTGCTAAACGGGACCACATACAGTAAGCCATCCTGGTATTTTTGGCGTACTGCATTTGATTTACTACTGGGACACACCAAAATCTTTTTCTTGCAGACTAAACAGTATGGTAGTATGGGTGTTGGAAGGCATCCACGCAAGTGACAGGCGACCAAATGAAACACACCATTACCTTGAATAAAATTACAGATTTCTCTGGGTTTGGAAACATTTTGGATAATGTAAACCAGGGGTCTGCAAACCGTTTCATATCGAGAACCCCAACAACAGATAAGGAACCCCAGTTTGAGTTGATTTTGTCTTTACAATCCTCTCTGAGTATTTTTTTTAAATAATTTTTGGGTTTGAAGATAATAATAGTCAATCAGTCAATTATGTTGTCTCAACTTCCATAAAATGTAATAAAACTTAAAATATTATTTCCTCCTTTTTGCTTTGGACTCCCTACAACCCACTCAAGGACCCATATTTCACCCCGGACCACAGTTTGAAAACCACACACAACTCAAAAAAATATATAGCATAGATCTAATCGTTTTCAGACATTTTAATGCAGAAATGTTACATATTATAAACAACTAGTCATTTCAGCACAAATTATTCTTCAACATTACAATTAAGTTACCCAGAAATATCCTAGAAATGAAGCAGAACAGAAAGTGCTGCACAGAAAATCAAATCAGTATATATTTTTTTAAAAATCTTCTTGATCTAAAAGTGAGTTAACTCACACCTGAGATTAGATTTAAACTGGTGTTTCTCAAACATAAAATAATGCACATTTCTTTGAGGAGCCCTTCCCTTCATAAAAAAGGTATCTAAGATATACTGGTGTGCAGCACTTTTTCTTCTGATGCTGTGGAGATTATGATTGGCGTGTTACACTGATACATCCCATCACTCTTCAGTCCCGTAGACAACATTGATATCACACAGTCAGTGTGTTAGCTGCAGCACATTCAATACAATAAATACAATATTCACTTGTTACTGTGAGACTGTGAGCATTCAGCCTGTCATTTCTGGTGAGGGCTGTCTATAAATATCTTATTCAGTTTTTACAGGAGCTCACAGAATGAAAGAGAGGCACACCGGGACATCTGTAACATTTTTTTTTTTTTTTTTTTGCCGTTGCTTTTATTCCCACGGGAGTCAGATTGGTGCAGACTAGTGTGTCAAATAGGAGACAGTCAAACCGGGGCCTGGAGCTCCCTCTCAGTAAACAAACACATCAAAGCCCGATTCTTCCCCTGCACTTTATCATCCCCACCAAAAATCTGCCCTTTATCTCCATCTGTCTCCCCCTCCGCCTTGTCTCGACTCCTCACACACTTTCTCCGGCAGCATCTCTCTCCTTCCCAGGCTTTTGGTTTCCACCTGTCGTCCGTTTGCAGCCCTGTTGATGCCAGAGAGCTACTTTTTCTCTTTACCTCTGTCATGATGTTAATGTGACTCTCAACCAAACCCATCACCCCAAACCTTCCCGCTGCAATCCATCGTCTTTTTGCCGTTTCTCCTCCACAGCCTCACGCTTCTTGTCTCGTGTGGAGGGATGAAAAAGAATGGAGCAGAGGAAGAGGAGGAGATCATGGTGTGTAGCCTGTGTAGAGCAAAGCAAACAGACTGACAGATGGACAGTCCCAGCGAAGCACAGCAGAGATAAGAGGATTGGGCCAGCTAGTTGTTGTTGTTGTTGGTCTTGCCACAACTCTTAACGCAGTTAGCTCACTCTGAGCTCCACAGAATGGCATAGATGAGGGGCTGCTGGTGGAGAAATATGAACAGTGTGTAAAACAAAAGGAGTCACTGGGTGATTGAAGTGGAAGAGGAAGTTCAGCTGCTCTTCTTGACCTCTGTTAGATCCACAAAGTAAAATTTTTTTTTCTACATTTCATGTCTCTTCAATTTATCATCAGGCTGTAGTCAGTAGATACTTCTGTTCCGCCTTCTTCTGCTCCGGCTCTGCTGTGAAAACTGGCACTTTCTCCGGGTGTGAAGGCACCTTGCAGGCCTTGTAGAGGATGACGAAGAGGATGGAGATGAGGACGCCCACCACGGAGTTGCAAACGATGGCCACGATGGACCAGATAGACAGGCCCATCCTCAGTTCGTGCTCCATGGTGGACCGGACAGCAGCCACTCGACGCTGGTCATACCATACTTCAGAGGTCTGCAGGAGGCGCCACGTTGGTCACTCCAACTCCACAGATTCACCCTGAAAAGAAGGAACATGCATCACATGAATATGTTGAATTAAAGGGACAGCTCAGATAATTTAATGTAGGGTTGCATGAGGTAGATGGTGGTCAACATATCCCCAGTTTGGAGAAGCAGAGAGGGGCACCAGCACAGAAGCTATGAAATAACCTATTGTAGACAGGATCAGCAGCAAAAGGTATTTCAAGCACTTAAAAAAGAACCACCAGTGTACGCTATATATCATATATTTTCAGGTGATGGACCCCTGCTACAGAGACAGAGCAGGAACACCAACTACATATTTTGCATTGAATATTTTCAGCCCTTCTTCAGTTGCGTTTACCCATTGCTGCTGAATCAGCAGAAGTTACAGCATGGCTAATGTTAGCTGCATTAGCCTTAGGTTTCTGAGGTGGAGGGTATGTCAGAGTCTCTTGCTTGTGAAGTTACAAAATGATCCACTGTGGCTTACAAGAGTGTCTGTACACTTGGGATAATAATACAGCTAACTGTCCAAGATGTTTCAACAATACATAGCTAAATAGTTTGCTGTTATGGATAGGTGCTGCACAATGATTTAGTAGCTAGCTAGCATATATGATTGCACAAGGATTCATGGGTAGTCTTTTGTCAATGTTGTGTAACTCAAATGTTTTTTTCTTTCTTTTATTTTTTTTTTCTTTGTTAATTATGTTGGATTCATGTTGATGTGTATTTTCAGGCATAATTTCAGACAAAATTTATTTAATTAATTTGACTCCCAAGGGGTCATGGATGCCCTGTTGGAGATTTAGAATATTTTCACTGCTTTACTTTACCATTGGAAAGCCTTATTTGATGGTAACCTGCTGTTAAAAGCCAAACATTGCTCTCTCCAAACCAACCACAATCCAGAGGCTAAATCAGTAATTTTAGCCTCCAGAACATGGGAGTTGCTGGTGTATAGATTACCAGAGTCACCCAGAAACAAACAAAGTTACGGATCAAGGCAGCTGTAGACCAGCAACTCCTGTGGCTATCCCCTAGTATGGCTAGCACATGCACTCACACACACACACACCACACACACACACACACACACACACACACACACACACACACACACACACACACACACACATTGGCACACTTGGCCACAGTTAACCTGCTGGTCACATGGGCCTCCTGAGTCAGCCCACTAGTGAGGTCAGCACAGGAAAGATTACTTTCTCTCTGACAAGTTAGTCACTAGGCCAAGGTGGCTTTATCCCTGCAGACGCTATAAATGGAACAACCTGCGTATATCCTGTACCTGCCCAAGGGTTTTTATTCTTTTTTTAAGAGGCTATAAGTGCTGCTGCGGCATCAAGTACACTGTAAAAATGAACTATTTGATTTAACTTTAAAAAGCTGAGGTATATCTATAACTGTCAAATGTCTGTCGGTGTAAAGTTCAGCCTGTTATCCTGAAAATGAAAGGCCACTGCTCTGAAAATACACACAGGAGTTGGAGTTCCGTGACTGCCTGCCTTACTGCCTGCAAGACTCCACAAGATATTGCTTAATTTAAACATCTACACCTTCTACAAGATTATGAGCAATTTCTTACAGCTCACAAACAGACATTTGCTCATTTGGCAAACATTCAGCATTATTTTAAAGTCTAATTAATGTGAAACGGGCAAATAAAAACACAAAAACTTTCTTTCTGGTAAGAAAGAGAAAGTAGTTCCTACATGAAACTGCCAAAACACGATCGGTGGATTATTTTGAGTAACTGGGTTGTGATTTTTGGAAACGGACGCTAGTTTTGAATTTTTCAAATGTATTTTTTTGGTGCTTTGAGCACCACAAGCCGAGTGCCATTGAGTCCCCCATTATATTGGAGTGAAGGCAGACATCTCCACGGCTGACGTCTACAAAACTCTGCAACTCACACCAAAACAATCTAGATAAATAGCAATACAGACCAGGAGAAAATATGTGTTTTTGATTTTGGGGTTAACTGTCCCTTTAATGAGAAAAGATTGCATTGATTCCACTAAATTCCTGTACGATTTTTTACAGTGTACAGAACATTACAAGTGTTTTTAATTAAGCTACACAAATGAGTGTTACTATAATATCTCAGCACCTGTAAAGTACAAGAAAAGAGTCAGGCAGGTGAGGAGACAACTTCATTCAGGGGACTTTTATGTTTAATAATCTGTGGTTGATAGCAGAGTATTACAGAAGAAGAAAGAGCCTCTCGGCTGCAGCACTTCTGTGTTGAAACATCCTTTTTTACTCATACAGGCAGGAGAGCGATGAAGTTATTAAACTGATAACGAAGGTGCCAGTAAGCACTTTTCTCTCGCCGAATTATTTTGAATGAGCTTCAGCAGTAATGTGTTTTCAGGAGCATCACGTGGGAATATAGTTGCCAGTTTTGTGGCTGATATTAAATGGGTCACTGAGGTGTACTGGTGTATGTGTATGTGTGTGTGTGTGTGGGAGAGAGAGAAGTCGGTTCAAGCGTGAGTTGGAGACTGGAGAGTGTGAATATTTTTCCCTCTCAGAGTTTAACAGATAAAAACTCGAGCTTGTCTCTTCGTTTCTCTACCTCTCCTCTCCCTTCCCTCTAATGCATTTCTAATGAGACCGCATATTTCCTCCCCTCTCCAACTGAGGGCAACGCTGCAACAGGCCGAGCTTGCTGTTGAGAGCTCATTTCAAAGTTATCCTTCCCTTTATAGGCATTTTATGACCACACCAAATAAAGATGGATAGCTCCGAATCAGAGTAGGTGGCAGTGATGCATTTGATCTGCTCTCCAAAGCATAAATTCGTCCTGTGTTTGCAGCAGATGGGTCCCTCTCAGGATGCTGGTGGCATCTCTGGAGGGGGAAGTACCCTTATAATTGGGATTACTGTCAATAAAACTGCCCTCACAGCCTTGCAGAATATTTCCAAAACATCCTAAGGAACTTTTTCTCAGAAGTCAGATGACACTAAACATAGTGTATCCAGTTTACAATTTCAATTAGAGCAAACACGAGGAATGTGCAGACTATTAGAGGACAGAGGGATGTGACAGGGAAGTGTCTGAATGTGTGTGCGCGCTAGAGAGGGTAATCAAATGAATGCGAGCAGTGTATTGGAACAGAAGACTGTGCGCTCATATTGATTTCAAACAATCAGCGGTGCATATAACTAGAAAACACACAGCAGTCACACCAGTTATTCATTATCACCAATTATAACACATTTTCATAACTCGTACTTCCCAAAGTAGATGATCACGGTGCACGTTTTAATAACTACAAGGATAATTTGTTCTCATTTGCAAGATAAACACATTTTCTCTGAACACAAGAAGATTGCTCTGTTAGTGACCGCGCTGGAGGAAAGCAAATGTATTCAAACAGAACATAAAACAAGCCACATTAGAATAAAAGTTTCAACAGGGATTGTGTTACAATGGATGGCGCAGTACCAGTTTTTTCATATCTGATACAGGTACAGCAGTCTTATGGTGTCAGCTATCAATCCGATACCGTCTTTTTGCCTCTTTTAATCAACTAAACAAAGACTGTTATATTTGTATGGATGTATTTTACTTGACCTAGCCATCCATAAAACATCATGGTCAAACTGGGAAACAAATATTCTTTTCCATGAAGGAAGAAATACACAGGCCACAACATGACTTGTTACATTGATATTTCCTTTTTTTTTTTTTTTTTACACACAGAACTTTTTTCAGCATCTTTGATTGGTCAGGACTTGGTATGATTGATCAATGATTGATCATTAATCGATTAATCGAAGTTAGAATTTAAGTTACTATTCGATAAGTAACCCATAATCTAGAAATTGGCAGTAATTGCGCCTCATTTGACATTGTTTTGTCTATTGGAGTCATCTGTCGAATAAGAATTATTAATGATTGATCAATTAATCCAGTTGTTAGCGTTTTCATCTATTGGTGAGGCAAAATGCACAACATATTCAATCCTGGCCAGAACCATTCAAACACTCAAAATGAACTTTGAATAACTAGCATGAACTTCTCTGCACTTCTCTGTTTAGCTTTGTTCTTCCTTGAGCTTAAAATTACTCCACACGGCTGACATGATGACAAGTCTCACTCTCGTTCAGCTACTGTTTACTTGAAACATGCTGCTCAGACGAGTTAATTGTGACACATCTCTCTTTACAGTGTGTCGTTCAAAGTTTAATCAAGCATTTTTGTGATACTTTGGGCTAATTGATCATATATTATGTTTATTTTACCACAACAGCCTATCAGATCCAGTGATTTTAGTCAATCACACAAATAATGAATATTGTATTGGCACATCCCTAAATGTTACATTTTCACACATGGTACCAAAATGTTTGCGGGTCCTAATATTACACAAAAAGAGAATTGCTTTTCTTTGAGCACTTGGATTCTGACAAATCCGATATCTGGTAGGACTGCACAAAATGGTAAAATAATCATATTTTGATTACTTTGACAGATATTGCGAAATGATTCACGATTAGTGGGAATGATAATTTTTGCATCACAGTTTTCATGTACTAAACTAGGCTATTAAAAATCATGATAATGTTGTTGGGGTCTGTACCAAACAAACGTGTTTTCTTACATCTGGGGAACAAGATTTGTAGTACCACAGTACTTCACTATAATGCTGTTTACTTCACACATTTTTTTCACAAAAATTGCAGCTTCTGAGATTTGGATGTTGCTCTTGGTCATTTGACTGCTTTGGGATTGAAGAGGCCCAACCTCATTCATAAAATGATGTGTCAGTAAGTCCCATGACTCCTTCACAAGCCTGAATGATTGAATGTTTGTATTAGATACAATAGGCTCAAAGATCAGAACAACACATGACTGACCCACCACACTCAGACATGTGCTCACACCCTGAGGCCACAATCAATACAAAGATAAAGTCCATCTGTTATGTAATAGCTCTGTGGCTGCAACAGGAAATAGTTGTGCTTTAAGTCATGCAACAACAAAAATACAGCACGGGTGTGCGCTTGTGCATGCATTTATTTGTTTGTGAATAGTGCCATTGAGCAGTATAAAGGCCTTTTGTGCATGCATGCAAACAATCTAATGTAAATTAATGCAAATAGTAGCCTACATGCACCAAAGAATGCTTGTTTACAGAATAGCCAAATGGGCACTACATGCAGGCGTGCAGCCATCAGAATCAGCACGCACACCTGCAGGTGACTACATAGAAAACAGGCAAATACTTGTGCATAATGCATACTTTGCGGTAGACTATCATCATCTCCTGTGACTGCACCACCTCCCCTCCTCCCCAGCTCATTTGACAACACCAGCTGCATGGCCACAACTTCACTGTGAAGTTGGGGCTGGCGCCATTTATTAATATTTTACACCTGAGCAGAGCCAGATACTCAGTGATTCTTCAAACTGGGCACAATCAGAAATTAGATTTTTGGTTGTTGTAACACCGGGCTAGTTGTAACACCGTTAGTTTGACCAATCAGAAAAGTGCTGAGGTGATGTCATCAATATCATATACTCCCATTTCCTTTATGTGCTCACGGAGTAGTGGAATGTCTCTATGAGCAACATTGTGGATTTTATGACCTTGTAAGACAGTAAAATTTACAGATTACTTTTGGTTTAGCATTCATTATACTGTGGAAACAATGGTTTGACTTATATAACCTGAGGTAGCAGCTTTCTCTAGTTTAATTTGATGCTTTGCATTCATGCTACCTTCAAGGCCACATGCTAAAACAGTTAGCTATGTAATGTCTGCATGGGGTGGGAACAGGTGTAACAGTTCATTACAATAACTAGAATTTTTGCATTGTGTGAATGTAACACTTTACAAACTTAGGTCAAAAACAAAGAGTAGGTCACTTGTGTACACTGTCAGTTCTGGGCCCTCAAAGCCTGCACCCCAGAGGCAGCCATCTACTTTTGCCACAACTATGACAGTGACTGAAGACACAAGAATACAGTCCACACACACATAAAGTGTTAGTCATTGTTCACTTTATGCAAAACTATTCTTCATTCTTCAGTAAAGTTCTTTCATAAATTTGGATAGTGTGGATCCTAAATCGACAAACTATCCCTCATTGGTACATCTATCCGCAGCTAGTGTTACAACTCACCCCAGAGGCTGTAACAATGGAACTCTTTGTATTTAACATTAAGTCACATAATCTGTGAATAGGGTGACCAGATGAGAATGGGTGAAATTCAGGACAGAGGAGCTGGGGTGGGCCTGGTCACGTGGTCTGGGCGTGGCCTCGATACATTACATTTACTGTCAATAAACAGTAAAACATGTAAGTCACTAACATGTACAAATTCACTACTAAAATTAATTATTTTTCTTGTCATTAGGATAAAGAAACACACAATGAATGTGTTGTATGAGGCTGTAACTAATCAAAACCTGAGTTTAGTTTCATATTTTAGGACAAACAGGATTAGGTACAGGATTCAGGACAACTGTTTGTAATGCGGGACAGTCCTCAATGATATCTGATCACTCTGATCAATCTGTGATCTGTAGATAAATGTGGGTACAAGGGTTGTCACGATTCTCCAAATCAATAGGCTCAAGTCTTGTATAACGGCTGGTAAGCTGCACTGTGTGGTCTTTTAAGTGTTGTAATTTCTTCACGCTGGATGCTGCTAGTAGGCGGGGGTGGATTGAAAAAAAAAAAAAAAAAAACAGTGGGTGAATTGCCGATTCTGCCTTTACTTTTGATTACTGAAAATGAAAGCTCATTTCGATCAATTTACAATTTAATATTGACATTGTAACACCCCTTGCGGGTATGTATCAAAGTTTAAGAGATCTAGCACAAACAACTACGAGTTACTGAGTCAAACAGTTTACAACTATCCCCGGTCTCCCCCACTGTATTACTACTTAATTATCGGTAGTTTACAAAACCATTATATTGAATACGATGTTAAAATACTTTTAAATACTTTTAAATTGTTTTAATGTTAATGTTAATGACCTGAGCATTTCAGGTCTTTTGTGCAGACTTTAGATGAGGAGAAATAGAGGAAAAGCGATTGCATGGCATTTGTTTATATCTCAGTAATCTTACTTGCTGTTTAAACTTGCAGTATCACTTGAAGCACATAAATATTTGATAGAGCAGCCTACCCAATTCTTCCCTCTGGTGTCCGGTGTCCATGCGTAAATATTCCGCCTCAGCTGCAAAACGCGATTATACGAAATGTTCCAAACGAGCGCCGATGTTCCGCAACTTCACCAAATTGTTTGTGAGGCGGGAACTTTTGTCTCGAAGTAGGTCACCAAACTCTGCTCGACCGCTCCGCAGTATGGTGAGCAGCGCGCGGTCAGCAGCGGACTGTTAATGAAGTGGAGCTGGCGGAGTCCCGGCCGGTTCACAGTGACTGCTGACAGGCTGGCGCAGGGCGACAGCGCGGGGATGCTGCTGTCAGTGTGGCTGCTCATCATCCCCCCCAAAAGCCCCAGTCCCTCCCCCTCCACCCTTCACCACCCAGCCCTCCCTCTCTCCCTCTCAGTCTGTTACTACTGAGCTATTTATACAAAGACGCTCTTGGAACATCCCATCAAGGGCTTTTCCTCTCACACTACTGTGAAGATCCTCCGCTCAACACTTTTGCACGGTGGGAAAGGTCATTTCAACAACCCACACAGTCAGTAGAGGTACAGTACACCTTTCTGCTTTTCTGTCTTCGAGTAAACTGACCACTGACGGACTCAAAGGGGCACCATGGGGGCGAAAAGTGCCCTGTAGGATGCCCTTCCAATGGAATAAACCTGATATTGTGTTTCCTACGGTGCCTTCCAGTGGAAAAATTGTGATGCAGTGCCTTATATATGCTAGAAATGCACTGGCCTCTATGTTTCTTAAAGTGGGGTCAGCAACCTGCAGCCCCGGAGCCTCACACAGCTCTCTCGCCTCTCCAGTGGCTGCAGCTGCGTTTCAGACCTTTTTTTGACATGCATGTGCACATTAATGTATGATTTCTCATATATACTTTAATTACAAACATTATAGTTTCTTACAATTTCTTATTCCTGTCTTTAAAATGTGTAATTTCAGATCAAAATAGTCCCCATAATCACAGCAGAACAGACTGACACCATAAAAATATAATATAAAACCTCCATACTTAAAGAATGAAAGTGTCTCCCTGTGGCTTACACAGATGTAGACAGAATATTAAAAAAAAAAAAGTTTTAATATTTCATCAACTAAAATGTACAGCACGGTGCCATTTCCTCTAAATTTTGCTGGTGGCTAGTCTTGAATCTCCCTAAGCTAGCTATGGATGTCAAATCCAAAACAAGAAAAGTCTCAGAGGAAAATAGGGAAATTTTCACTGGTGCCATTAATAACAAAAAAAATTACACATTGTTGCTTTAATTATTAACAATCATAAATAGATAATAGGTTTCCTTTCAGACAAATCCAGTACTTTCTCATTGTTCCATTAGCTCCTAGATCGTAACTGCTACTGGATATAATAATATAAATTTAAAAAATAATGATGCCATTTAGTTTTCTTCTTGGAAATAAATGAATTGCTGAGATATAGGGCAAGGGTATATTTTAAAAACACCTTACACACCTTGAAATTGAGAGTGCGACCCTCTGTGAAGCTTTGGCAACCCCTAGTGGGGGTGAGGAGCCCAAGGTTGAGAACCAGTGCACTACAGCAATGTTTCCCAACCCTGGTCCTCAGGGACCCCTGCGTGCTCTGCTTGATAACGACCTGATCATTTGAATCAGGTGTGTTGGAGCAGGGAAACATCTAAAACATGCGGGGCAGGGGTCCCTGAGGACCAGGGTTGGGAAACACTGCACTACAGGACAGTAAAACAAATATAACATCATGCAAAAATCATTTAGCGTGGACTGGTAGCTGGAGAGGTGCCAGTTCACCTCCTGGGCACTGCCGAGGTGCCCTTGAGCAAGGCACCGAACCCCTAACTGCTCGGGGCGCACCTGACTATATGTATGTGTGTGCAGCCCCCTCACTCTGACACCTCTCCCTGATGCATGTCTATAGGTCCTGTTTGTGCATGTGCGTGTGTATTTCGGGCCTGTGTGTATGTAGAGAAAAAAAAAAATGACAACAGAGTGAAAAAACTGTAATTTCCCCTTGGGATTAATAAAGTATGACTTAAACTTAAACTTAAACTTAAACTTATCCTGGAAAATAGAAAAAAAAGCGAAGACGGAAACAATGAAAGAAAAGTGCAGAGATGTAGGGTGCATTTATAAATGCTCACAATAGTGTGTCCTTGTAGAGGTATGGCAAATTATGAAATTATTGTGAAATAAAATGTTGAAGGACACATTTCAAAACTGTGCATCAAGAATATCTTGGCTTTCATACTGGCAGAGCTGCAGGGAATTAGAAGCACCTTCTTCCCTGCTTATATTACACCCAGAGAGGCCGAATTATGCTTTTGGGGACTTTCCCTGTTCTTTTGGTGTGTCATATAGCTTTTTGGTGCATGTTGAAGGTCTGCAAAGTTAAAATGCCCACACAAAGTCCACAAAGTCAGGACAAGGTTGCTCCTCTCTCTCTCCTCCCTACAGTAAACGCTCCTCCTGAACTGCCTGAAACGCTTCATTTGTAATCCAGCCTTTGTTCTGTTACTTGGTGACATCATGTTGTAACACATTTGCATTATGCACAGCTTGGTTTGAACAGAGTTTAGGCTTAGGGCCTTAAAGTGGCCATATTATGCTTATTTTCAAGCTCATACTTTTATTTTGGGTTCCTACTGGGACAACTTTACAACATTATTTTTCTCACACTGGCCGTATCTGCAGCACCTCCATTCACCCTCTGTTTCAAATATGCCTGTTTTTCAGGCAGTCTCTTTCAGGTCCCAAGCCCACCCCAAATTCTGTTTGGAATTAAGAAAAATGTGTTTTGAACATGAAAGCATGCAAACATAACTGAACCCAAACTAAAAGTGTGAGCTCGAAAATTAGCACAATATGGCCACATTAAAACATGTTGCAAGCAGCTGAATAGCAGTTGTGCAAACTTTAAACTTGTTGCCTCTTTTTTTCCCTCATTGATATTCAGCACAACAGCAGGGTGTCCCTGGGGGATTCTGCTCACTCTCTCTGTCTCCGTCTTTGTTTGTCTGTCTGCGTGTGATGGGAGTGGGGTACCCTGACC
Source organism: Lutjanus argentimaculatus (assembly GCA_034769285.1). Taxonomy (NCBI): domain Eukaryota; kingdom Metazoa; phylum Chordata; class Actinopteri; order Lutjaniformes; family Lutjanidae; genus Lutjanus; species Lutjanus argentimaculatus. The sequence goes on from JAWZSL010000017.1 coordinate 18,235,211, forward strand.
CACAGAGTTCAGGCAGAGACAAAGCATTCTTTTGAGGCCTCATTCTCCCCCTCGCTGATGGCGTCAGAAAAAAAGTTTAACAGAGGAAGAAATCCAGAGAGTAGCAGTTTAATCAGAGTGCTGCTCTGGTGCACATGTTATCAATATCAAGTACAGAGTTTAAATTAAATAAGAATGTAGTGACAGACAGTGTAATAACTGCCAGATGAGGTAGTGGCCTGATAAATATGATTAAATGTAGCACTAAATGAGCCAAAAATGTAGTCAGTGCTGAAACATTGGATCATGTCATTACCTGTCTGTGTTTATAGTTTGTAATGATTAATGTGATTATAATGTAATAATCACATATTGCATTAGTCACATATTACATGATTAGTCTATATGATAATTAGACGATAAGATATGATAAGAACCAGGAAGAATATGTCATGTTTAACACCTCTAATAGTTTGGATGATGTCATCTCATAGATACACTAAAAGGTTTCATTTAAAGGACCAGTGTGTAGGATTTAGTGGTATCTAGCAGCCAGCTTGCAGATTGAAAACACCTTGTCCCACTCTCATCTTCCCAGTGGCACTTGGGAGAAGTTAGCCTTGAAATCTTTCTGCCAGAAAAGACTTCTAACATATCTTTAATGTTGTATGTCAACCTAAGCCAAGATATTTTCCTAAACCTTAGTTTGTTGCTTAAATTTACCCAAACTGCAACAGAAAGGGACTCCCCGATTTCACCCAGTTACTAACTGAACACTGATATACACTATATGCAAAGTGAACGGTTAGCTACAAGTTTTAACTAACTAACTTGCGGATGAAAAAGAACTCAGATAACCATAAACATATGTTGCTGATTTGACACCGGAAGATAAGTGATGGTCCGTAATTTGTGCAAGAGGAGAATATCAAGTTCTGTGGAGCCCTGCAACCCTGAAAACAGAAATTTAACAATAACAGAACACTGAAGATAATAACTCAACTAAATAAAAAAAATAATAAGTCACCAATAAGCTTCGCACAAGAGTCGCACCACAGTTTTCTGGGTAGAAGTTCAACGTTGCTGCCATCTTCGTTAGGTCAAGACTGACCTGTGAACACATACTGCGTTTTTTCTGAATAAAAAACACCATAAAGTTTATTACTCAACCTATCTCAGTGATTGGTGTTATGTTCAAGGGTTCAGGATCTACATTGAGTTATAGAGTTACACTCTGGACTTTAATGAAAATTACCGCACTCAGCATTATGATTCCATATCATTCTGTACTGCACTGTAACAAATCAAAGAGCTTGTAAAAACTGTATGGTTGATTTTTATGGATGCACTTCAAATTGAAGACAGGCAGTATTCATGGATACCTTCATTTTTCATATCCAAATCAGTCTGAATTAGTCAGGGAGCAGCACTTGTGCTGGAGCCTCCGTGAGAGCTTAGATGGGATAGTTATCACTGATCACAGACTGATACTCAGAGGAAGCTGCTTCAGAAGAGTGATTCATCAGATCAGAGAAATGCACTCAAATAGCCTCAGAGAATCATGGACACACATTAAAAAACTTCCAGTGTCTCCCTCTGTCTGCTCTAAATATATACACACACACACATGCATGCTGACACACACACGTACGCAGTCATTATGTTTGCAGGACGTGTCATGATCACTGCCACTCGTGTCAATGGAAACACTCGCACACCTCCATTACCCTGTCAAAACTTATCAGCGTGTGAGTCTGCGTGAGTCTTGCAAATGTGACAGAGAGAAAGGAGAAAGAGTGAGATAAAAAAGAAAGAGGCAATTTAATTTCTTTCTTAATTTCTCCCCCCTCCCTCTACTCTCTCATCCACGTCTCATCACGGTGAAGAAAAAAATTACAGAAGTGTTAATCTCAATTTTTGCCATTCTAGCCTTCTTCATTTTCACTGCGCTGTTATCGCGAGGAAAGATAGACTCCCCAGACGAATATTATGGTTTTCATAAAGGCCTCCTGCAGAGAGGGCACAGGGACAAACCAGGTCAGTTTCAAGCAGGGATATTAGATTCATATTTTATATGAAGGGCCTGTTTGATAACAGCACACATACCATTCTCTGTGATCATCCAATATGCAACTTGGTGTTATTTGACATATCGCTGATGGACCATTTTTGCCTGAATCACCAGCTTGTTTTATTTGAGCTGTTCGCAGTGTATCACATCTGTTTGTTGGCGCTGTTTTCCAGCCAGAAACATTGGTCATTCTGCACAGTATCCTGAATTTGGAAAGCTGTCAGAACCAATTTCCAATCATGAGCGTATGAGGACACCTGCTGGACATGTGTCGACAGTGTTTTCAGCCTCTTAGGAAAGCACAGAATCTGTTAAAGGGATAGTTTGGATTTTTTGAAGTGTATTTTCCCTCCTCCTCCTCCTTTGGCAAAAACAGTAATTTTACATCACAGAACACAGGACTTGCTGGTCTGCTTTGTTTGTGTAATTGTGTGACTTCTGTCAATGCGAACTCTCCTTTTTAAACACTGAAGTCCCAGCAACTCAGATCAGCAGCTCCTATGTTCTGCAAGGTAAAGTGACTAATTTCACCCACGGAGTTTTGCTGGTTTGAAGAGAGCGATATTTAGCTCATGTAATGGTGGTGAAAATATAGTAAATACAGCATAGACTTAAACTGATATTTATTTTTTTAGGTTCATAAAATGTGTCTTGCTCCTGATCCCGTCCACAGCCGAACATTGTTTAGCTTCCTGGTACTCCTGCTGCTTCTGTGCTACTTCATATAACACCACTTCAAAAAATCTGAACTATCCCTTTAATACGATTTAAGATTAATTCGCTGTTGATCTTGATAGGTGTCTGTCAAATAAGATAGTTTGCTACTTCTGGTGGGTATCATAACACACAGATTGCACACAAGACAAATGCAGTTTGCTGAGCCTTTTTATTGACACGCCATCCTCTTTAGTTGCTCATCATAACCTGAAAAAAACAAAAACAAAAAACAAATGTTCAGTCAGTAAGAACAAAACAACAAAGAAACAGCAGTTAGTTTAAGCCAACGGATGGTTCTCCTTCACAGCAGAAATCAAATCTGTTTGTGTGCCTCCCTCTTACCTGGTCGATCCAGTCGTTGAAAGCAGAGACCCTGGTGAAAACGGTGGGTTTCTTCTCGTAGTTGCAGCCGAGGCCGGAGACGAAGCTGGCGATGCCATGAACCTCCCAGGTGCCAGCGTTGTTCTTACAGTTCAAAGGGCCGCCAGAGTCGCCCTGGACACAGAAAGAGAGGAGGAGGGGTTATGTTTTATTCATTTGGTGGGTTGCTGGTAGACTGGCATGGCACAACTAACAGAATCACAATCAGAATCAGTGTTTCACCAAGTGTAATGGGGGACACAAAGAACGGTGTAGTTTTCAATTCAACATTCTGGTTATATTTATGCACCAATTTGTGTGTTTTCTGCATCAGTTCATAGTGTAAATATCTTTATTTATGGAAAACACAAAATTCAGGCACCAGGTGGCATAATGTTGTATGGCTCTCAGGCATTCTGTATTGCTTTCAGAAATGTATCCCCCAACAAATCAACTTCGAACATCTATTATTTTACACTGTCATGTGAATTTATAGGTTATACATAAATTTCAAACGGCTCACGCTGTTAACAAATCACAAGCTGCCATTCTTTCGAATGTCTTTGGACAGCTGCTGCACAGCTAATGCTAAATTAGCTAATTAGCCATATGGGCAGGCAACATTACATTAAGATTAGATGGAAAACTAGCAAACACCCTACTTCATTTTGAGATTTTTGGGAAAAAAAAGTCTCCTCCTTCTCCCTTGTATTGCAACAACTGCTTTTGATCTTGCAGACCGCCACCACCTAGTTCACCAAAGGCACTGCTGTGTCACATTCTAGCTGTTTGTCCTCATACAGGAATTTAGTGGAATAAACTAATCTCTTCACATTAACTTAATATAAATATACCATTACATAAATTCAAGTTAATTAAGCTAAAAAGCTTTATGTATTTTCAGAACACTTCAGAATTTATATACACGAGTTCCTCTAACTTGAAGTCTTTTGAGTTGAATGAATGTACTGTACAGAGTTCAATAAACTCAAATTAAGCATTTAAAGAAAGATGATTAGTATATTAGCAGACTTCCCAGCATGAATTGTTTTCCTGAAACCCCTTTTTTATGGTTTATAGAAAACACATATGATGCAATTGCTGTGTGTTTCTACACTTTAAGATAAGTCACAGGTGCTTGTTTTCACATAATGAAAACACTGTGAACCATCATCGTTAGTATTGAATTAAGTCCCTGCCTCCTTACGCTTAAAATTTAACATATTATAATAAATGTTTATTTGTTCTGAATCATTAACTTTATAGTTTTACTCTACTACATCTCACAGGCAAATATTGTACCTTTTACTCCACAACATTTACTGGATTAGCCTTAGTTACTTTTCAGATTTAGATGAATAATACACAGTAGTAGGCCTGACCAATACTGGATTTTTTGGGGCTGATACAGATACCGATGTTAGGAACTAAATCTACTAAAAAAATTGATCCCGAGGTGAAATAAACCCCACTTTTACCACCTGCAACATTGAAACAGACATTAATGCATCAGTACATAATTCATTAATATAATATAAATTATTCTGAAAAAGTCCATTTTGCACCAAGAATACTTTTAGTTTTATACTTGAAATGAACTTGATGCTTATACTCACTAATGCATCATTACAAAATTACCACAGCTTCGAATTCAGTCAACTTAAAAAATTTAAAGCAGCCTGGAAAGTAACTGTTTAAAGTTTAAACAAGTAGTGTATTTTTACAGTATAGGTGAGCATGTGAAAAAAAAAGCTTCTCCTCGGATTTCTTTATATGAAACTCATTGCATTAAAATTTATTTCACTGGCATAATCAAGAACAGAACTGCAGTAAGCAGGCTGTGCACGCTTCACAATGTAAGTGTAATCACTAAGAATTTTTAGAAGTAAACACATAAATAGAATTGATTTTTTTTTCTCTCTTCATGCACATACAAACTCACACGCAGTCCAAACTTACGTTGCATCCAGCCACGATTCCATCCCCACCAGCACACACCATGGTGGTCCTGACAGCGATACCCCACCAGTCAGGCTGGGAGCAGGTGGCGTGGTCAGCCACAGGCATCAAAGCCTGCTGCAGCTTATCAGCTATGGGGCCTCCGGCTAAAACACACAGGCAGAGTCTATTACCATCATCCACATACACTAGCCGTCTGTCAAATCTGTGTTACAGTATTTCCCCAGGCGCCCAAATTCACAGTCCGATCCAAATTTTCAATTTAGGAGTAATCCCCCCCCGCCAAAAAAAGTTTCAGCGAAAATCTCATGCATGTGATTTTCATCCTAACGTTGGAGCTTTCCCTGGTAACCCTGATCTCACTCACACTCACATACACACACAGCTGGTCAGAAATCCAAACATCACACTTGCACAGTAACATAGAGACATCTCAGAGATACTAAACTGAGAAAAAAAAAAAGAGATGACAGACACATAAACACAATGCAGCCTTCCACCAGTGACTTACTGTACAGCCTGCCCCAGCCGGTGATGTAGCAGGGGTAGAGGTTGGACAGCACAGTGCCGGCAGGAGGGATGCATGCCAACTGCACCTGGTCACTCAGAGTCACAGACTCTGACAGCTTGATCAGGGCGATATCGTTACTGCAAGAGACACGGAAAGAAAGAGGGAGACCAAGACTGAGGAAGGTGGTTGTACTGAGAAGCAATTGAAGAATTTTCCTCCAGAGCCAGAGAGACGGAGAGAGAAACAAAGCTAGATAAGATACTGAGCAGTGGTGGAAAGTAACTAAGTACTTTTACTTAAGTACAGCACTTAAGTATAATTTTGAGATACTTGTAAACTTTATTGGCTCATTGATGAAATGTACAATTTACACAACAGTATAGCGAAAAATACTTTTACCAGCTGAAACATTAAAGTAATTTGCCCTTTAGAGGTGCACAGAGTCATTATTTGTATCTGTTCAACCAACAAAATTATCTGTCGCTGTATCTGTATTTGCATAGAAGAAAAGAAGTGGACAATACTGCAAGTAACAATGAATTGGACAAATGTTTCATTTTCTAACTGCATATTCATTGGCAATACAATCGTTTTGCCTTCAGAGCATCAAAATGATTTAAAATGGGCATATAATTAATTATGAACGACATCCTCATGCTGCAATTTTCATCTCTCTCTTGTTATTTTTAGTTAAACTAAGTTTTGTGAACTGTGTGAAGCCCACCACCACCTCCCCTTTAACTGGGGCATATTGAAAAAAAAAAATCAGAAACTGAAGGAAATGTTTTATAAATCAAGAGAATCTGTTTTTACTGGAAATAAAAGCTAAAAGTATATAAAAAATATCCTTCAGTTGGTGCATTAAATCAGTGATTGATTAAAGGAAGATGCAACCTTTTATAACTATGCTGAGACAGTCATGGAGCTGACTTTTTCCAAATAATAATGAGCAACTTCGAATGGAAGAAATATCTGTTTCCACTGTGTTATTTGTGCTTTTGCAAATAACGTACTCAAAATTCAATAATATAATATACATTGTTGTGAAATGGGCTCAATAAGTACTTTTACTTTGTAATTTGGATGCTAATAATTGTGGACTTTTACTCAAGTGAAACTTTAAATGAGGGACTTTTACCTGTAACAGTGTATTTTTTACTTTGCAGCATCGAAACATAAAAGATCTGAGTACTTATTACATTTCTCATTATGAGAAGAGTGCAGTCTGTACTTTTCCATTCTTTCTTACTGTTCTTGTATCTGTACACAAATATAAAGAAACTCAATAGCTAATCTTATCTCTCTAGTTTCCCACTGTGGAAAAAGTTCACCTCCCTCTGTGAGTTAACAATTCTGTAATATTAAGATGTCGTATCTGGATCGAAGGCAGTGGTTCTCAAATAGGGGTCAACTGCACTCTGTCAGGGGGGTCTGTGAATAGTTTTCAGATTCATTCAAATTATCATGAAACAAAATAACTGTTTTAAATCCTAAAATACTATTTTAATGTTGTTTGTTTGTTTGTTCATTGTTCATTTGCATGCAGAGAGAAACACACTATCTTGATGTGTGTGTATGGGTATTCTGACATGGTGCAAATGTTTAATACATGTCTAATATCTTTGTGCTACATTTCTGTTGTGTAGTTCGTTCACATAACAATAGCAGTGTAAAAAAAAAGGCAATGTAAAATTATTCCAAGGGACATACATGAGGGGGTCACTGCCCAGTATATTTTATATCTTATAAAAGGGTCCTCAGCTGAGACAAAACCTTGTGGTCTAAGGCATGTGCTGAAGCGAACAAATTGAATTTAAAAATCAGTCCACTTTTTCACCTGGACACAGAACGGATTATGATGTACTGTATGTCGCGGGAGGCGACTCAGGCTGCTCTTTGTACTGTACGCTAGGTGCTTTTCTTACCCCAAGGCCACAAAGATGGGGTTCCATTTCTCATGGACGACAATCTTCTCAGGCAGGATGGCCTTGGAGCCAGCCTCCTCCTCCACCAGGTTGTGTTTGCCCACAAACACCCTGTAGGACAACTTGGTGCTGTGGGGGGAGAACAGACTGTTCAGAGCTCATGCTAAAGCAAACAGAAGATTTGGTGCGAGGTTGAACGATTTGATGAGTTTGAATTGATGATTAAATGTGCTGGGAAGATGAGGATTTGAGCTGGGCGGCGGTTCAGATGACCTTGACTGTACTTTTTATCAGTTTTGGTTGGAAACCTTTGGACTACTCGACTTGCCCAGTCCTCTTTTTTTATGAGGGTTAAGTAGGGTTTAGGGTCCAGAATTAGGCGCATGCTGTAGTGCAGAATAAGTAGAGAATATTGAAGAGAAGATCTGCGTGTGCATGTGACTTCTAAAGCGTGGGCATTGGCAGTTGTGTTTGTGTGTTTATGTTGCTCTGCTGCTCGTACTTGATGCAGTGAGCAGCAGTCATGACCCAGTTGGCAGCAATCAGAGATCCCCCACAAGTGTGCCTCCACAACCGTCCCTCTCATACTGCAGAGAGATCTGGAGACAAAAAAGGACAACATAAAGGATGCATTAAGAAGCAGGTTATGGATATTTTGCTGATTTAATTCAAAAGCAACCATTTAATTACAGAATCTTCAATAGCCACGGGGCCTGGAGTCTAATTGGCAGATGCCGAACCCATAAGGTTAGCCACTAAATATAAAAACACTGCCAGATGTGTACATATTAGCATACCTGCCAGGGCCAGCTGTGGGGCTTGGCATCTACTCCATTGACCACACGGGAAGTCAGGGGCTCAATGGGTGGGGTGCCGCACCCAAGGGCTGGACAAGGAGGAAATAACCATGAGTGGGATGGTCAGAAGGGAGTGTTCATGAGGCAGGAGAACAATAGAATTACTTCAGATTCCCACATCCGGCACAAACTGCCTCATTTTTCTTTTCAATAAAGGACTGCACAGTGTTAGCTCCCTGCGTGGTAATACACAGCCATACACACACACACACACACACACACACACACACACACACACACTTGCAAACACAGAAACAATTAAACACAGAATTAGAGAATGCCAGATGTTCTTACCGCTAGCAATGAGCACGGAGGCCAGCACAATGGGGATCATGTTGATTGATGCTTCTGCTGAGGGACAGCAGGACACACACTCTCTTTTAAACTTTCCACCACAGGCTACACCCCTCCGAATGCGACAAGACACACTCCTATTGGTTTATCAAGGCCTCCGGGGACGGAGATGGACCAATGGCAATGAGGGTCAGTGCAACTGGGTGGATGACGGATCATACAGGTGTCTTTTCTGGAACATTTCCCATGACCTTCATGTGAGGCTACAATGTATGCTCAGTTACTCTTTGAAATAAAGGTGCTAACTACAACCATAAAGGGTTCTTTGGCTTGTCCCCATAGAAGAATTATTTTTAGTTCCTGCCTTTTATAAAGGTTCCACTTGACACTCTGTCAGAGAGTTGTGCCGAGAACCCAACATATAGGGTTATTCCTAGAACCATCTGTGAACAGTTTAATCCACAGCCCCCTACAAGCCCGTCTGTAGTGTAATGGTTCGACCTAGATCCCTCTATGGGCCAAATTAGCTCTGGTTCTTGAACCGGTTCTGTACGAGATCCTTGGAATCTTGGTGCCGTCAAGTGAACCAGCACACATTTCTACCAGTTTTGGGTGGAACAATCAAGGATGTCATCAACAGACAACCACCTGAAGAATATAACATGCACATTATGGTTCCAGAGGAAAACCTGCTTTTTTGGTTCCAGCTGGGAACCAACTTTTCAGGTTTTAATCCAGTTCAGTTTTGGCGTAGATGCTCAGAACAGTTCAAAATCAGGTTATTGAACCAGAGTGAGTACAGAAAAGGGCCCTCATAGGCCATCTACACCAACTTGGAACCAGCCCCATTGTGGTTTGTGCACCTAGTTGTGAGCATTTCCAACTAAAATAAATTGGTTTGCAACCCAAGAAGTTTGTTCTGAGCTGGAACCAAAAAATAGCAGGTTTTCCTCAAGAACCAAAGTGGGCATGTCATATTCTACAGACTATTGCATTAACCAACGCCCTCTGTTTATGACATCCTTGATCACAATGGTTCCACTCAAAAGTGGTGGAAATGTGGGCCGGTTCACAAGATAGCACCAAGATTCCAAGATTCTTGAATGGAACCAGTTGAAGAACCAGAGCAAATGGTGGAAAAGGGCCTTCTCAGAGTTCTACACAGAACCTTTCCACCTAACTTGCTAACAAGAACCCACTCAGGGGCTTCTACCGGGAACCTTTTTATATTCCAAGCATTTTATATGGAATCCACCCAGGGGATTCTGCAAAGAACTCTTCTATATGCCAAGGGTTTTTTCTACAACTCACCCAGGTATGTAATGAGAACCCTTTCATATTATGGTACAAGGAATCCTTGACAGATCCTCGATTAAAGAGTTCTTCAAGGATTTCAACAACAAATCTTGAAGAATTCTTTCTTGCGAAAGGGTTTTTTGGGGGAAAAAGGTTCTTAATGGAACCCTTAGTCTTACAAAGAACCCTTGACAAATCCTTTCTTTAAAAAAAAGGGTTCTTCAGAAGCCTTTCCTTCAGGAAGAAGCCTTTTTGAACCCTAATTTCTAAGGGTGTAGTGAATCCTTGAGGGTTCGCATGTATACACACACAGTATGTGTATGTGTATAAATGCTGGAGACACATAACCGAACCACCTCCACATCTATATTCTGTTTTTGAACTCACCTTTACTCCTACAACAAAAATCTTTCCCCTGAAACCTGGAATTAAACGGTTGCATAACAGCATGGGAAGCCAACATCTGGATTACTGATCCTGGCCTGTTTTCTCTGAATTGTGAAACAAAAATCAAACTTAGAGGCATTATGATGATAAATAACTGGGACAATGAGAAACAGATGGCGTCACTGGAGCAGAAAATATCGACAACTACACTGCAATCATTTTGACATCTTACACCATACGCAGTTCTGCAGTGCCAGCAATGTGAGACATATCATATGACCATACGTATGACCAAACATATCAATCAATATATTTCACATTCAAACATTCTGTGCATGTTGTAAAGTTAAATGTTTATTTTTTTGTTATTTGTTTCCCACGTGCATGATTACAAACAAACAAAACTCATGAAGGAAATGTAAAAGTATGTGTGATCAACCGTAAGCTCATATCTTCTTATAACTTCTTAGTTGTGTAATCATGGAATTGTGAATTATTAACCAAATAATATCTATAATATAGAGTTAAATCTGCATTCTTATATATCACTTTAAAGACAAATGCACATATTTGAAGATTGCTGATGTCAAAAATAGTCAACAACTGCAATTTAAAAAAGAGGTGCACTTGGTACAACAGTTTTTGAAAAGTTGCTAATCTAATAAACCATTTCTGCAGCAGCAACATTTTGTACAAAAAGTTGGAAAAGTACTTGCCCATACAATACTGTAGCATGTTCAAAATTGATAAATTAAGTATAATATAATACGAAGAAACATGTACTGTGTACAAAACCTCTTATTTGTCTCAGAATCCCAAGAGGTTTTGGCTGGGTTGCACTGACAAGGGTTCATTTTTGAACCTGATTGTTTAACTGACATTGCACCAAACTTTCAAAGTAGCTTAAAATTAAGAAAATCTAAACTTCTCTTTAAACCTCAGTTTAGTTTTTACTCTAGATTTAAAGCAAGGTTAAATTTACATCTTCAAAACTTTAATTTAAAATTTGATCCAGCACTAACTTTAAATTTTACACTTAAGGAAATTTAACTTTAAAATAGCTTTTTTGTTGTTGTTGTTGTTGTTGTTGTGTGACAGATTCAAGCCAATTGAGTTTGAGTGATGTGTCCCTTCTTTGTTGCACTCCAGGTAATAATTATGCCATCAAATTTTTCTCAAAGGAGGAATTAGAGCTTCCCTGCTGAGCCATCATGTAGGCGAAGTGGGCTAACTAACATTTAAGCCAGCTAGCAAACAATGTGGCTTTTTTTAAAAACTATTTTGCAAGTTAGCAATCAATGTAATGTTTTGTTAACATTTGCTAGCAAACAATTTTTTTTTTTACTGTTTAGTTAGCAAGCAAACAATCTAACATTTTGTTAACGCTTTAGCTAGCTTGCAAGCAATGTAACGCTTATATTTTTAAAGCTAGCCATCAAACAAGGCAACTTTTTTTTAAAGGAATACAAAGCAGCTGAAAGTTAATGGTTTCCCCCCTTTTATATTCTTACCAGGTACTGGCAGCTCCAATTTATGTTTTTTTAATTTTTTTATTTACTTAACTTAATTTGGGTAAGCAAGCATCTCCATAATGATTGTCCTATTCATGTCTGTTTAAGTCACTAAATTGGATTTACTACACTGAACAATTCTGCAACAGAGCCCTGCCTGTCTTAGAGACCTTATTGCAGACAAAACCAACCTGTTGATGTTCACCAGCATCAGAATATCCAATAAAGATGTTGCTGAAACTTTGATTCTTTGATTCTTTATCATGAATATGCAGTTTAATTTGCTCACCGTCATATTTCTAATTTTAAAGGCACTGTTTAAAACAGTGTATCACAAGGTTGTTATGACTTAAAAATAAATAGTACTGGAATATGTTATGAGACTTGGAGGACAGAAACAACTCCTGAGGTATGAATGTGTCAGAGTGTGCAGGCCTGAGGTGACTCAGCATGCAGACATTGTAAATCTGTCAAAGGCTGCTTGGGTAAAATTACATGGCACAATAAAGGTTAGGTGTTACGGTGCAGTAAACAGGTGGAGTCAGTCGAGAAGGAGGAAGGAGGAATAGTCAGTATCTGAGCAGAAAATGTTTCTATTTAATGATCTTCAAGGTGTTGCTGATGAGAGAGCCTGACACCAGTGTCGACAGAATCGGGTCATTAAGGGCCAAACATTGTTTTGGCTCTCACAAGAGCTTTATTTCTGGTCTGTGACCTCTTTGAACAGACATTGCGCTGTAATACAAAGTATTTCACAAATAACAAACAACATTTTCATCAGGCTGCTTTAGACTCAGACTGGAATTTTGTTCATGAATCATTTAGTCTCCCAGTTCACCACTAGATGGGACAATTTATCTGTTTAGAAACCAAACTGGGTTATGTTCTTTTACAAAAAGAGAAAAATGTAATGCTTTATTTTGTGCAGCAAGAAACTGCATCCAAGCTTTGCAAACCGAGTCATTTAAAAAATCAATCCTCAATCTAACTGGGTTGCAGCATCTGAAAAGGAGGTCAGACAAAACTTTGACGTTGAAAATGATAGTAAGAGACCTTCCTACACCGCAGGGAGAATACCTTACAACTTATGACAGCTGAATCTACAAAACATTGTTGTTTTTAAAGTTTTGTTTTTTAAAGTTTGGTTAGAGCTAAACATCAGGCTGGAGAATACTTGATAGGAAGAAAAAAAAAAAACACTTGAAAGGCAACAACAAAACAAGCTTAGACATACACAGCCTTTCTGTGTGTGTGTTTGTGTGCGCACATCCCTGTCGTGCATGTGCAAGCTTCTCCACGGCTGCGATATGCAATTAATTGAAAGCTAATTAAAATTACTCTTCAAATCTGTAAAACACTGTTAAACTTATTACAGGCCAGTGTCCAGAATAGATGCCTCCCTTTCCCCTTTTCTGATTAAACCTCTTGTATTCATTAATTTGATAGTGGCCAGATGACACAAGATAATGAGCTGAGGTGCGCGCTGAATTGATATAACTACATTAAACAGGAAAAAAAGAAGATAAAAATAGATTAAGTAAATGATTTAATGCAGTTTTTGCAGCATAACATATTAAAGGGATAGTTCCAATTATTTGATGTGGGGTTGAATCAGGTACTTATCAATAATCAGTGTATGATGTAAAGTAGATGCCGTTTGGCACGCCCCCAGGTAGCAGAAGCAGAGAGGAGTACTGGTGAGGAAGCTTCCATGATGGTGCTCGTCTCTGCTTCTTCTAACTGGCAGTGTGCCGACCAGCATCTAAGGTTTAGTTGACAGGGACAGAAACATAGTGTTTGGAGCAAATGCTAATTTGCAGCACTGATTCCTAGAAGGGCTTTAATGAAAAAAGGAGATTGGAACAGTGAGGTAAAAAGATGGTAAACTGAAATCTCATAAAACAAAATAAAAACTGAGCGCAGCAAATAAGAATAAAACGTACATTTAAAGACTTTACATTTAAAAACTAGGAATGAGATCATGTTTGTCGCTCGATTAACCAGGATCTACTGTAGGTAATAACACTGCCTGTTACATCCCCACTTCAACTGAGATATCACCAACCCTTCATACTGAGTCCAAAACCTCTGATCTCTAAAATCTGCTCAAATATGTTTATGTGCAGTCAGATGCAGCCTGTCATGTTGCGGGATGATGATTACTAGTTTCATGGCTGAGCAAAAAGCAGAGCACCTCATCGACAGGAGCCCCCCTCGGGCTTCGTAACAGGTACACTTCAGCCTGTTTTCACTATCAGAACAGCGACTGAACCCTGAATGACACTCTGTGTGAGGTTTATGGTTGGTTTATGTCACGTTTGGGCTGTAAACACTGTACTGGCCATTGCCATTCCCCATGTGGAGCAAAGGAGAAAGATTTTGCAATAAAGTATAAATATTATTGTGGCAGGTCGGCGCTATTGGCTGCAGGCGGCTGTGTGGTTTTTAAGTAATTTTCCTTGCATACCACCGCTGGTATGTCTGGTGCCTCTGCACAGTGTGGCGGATCTTTTAGTTTGTAGAAATAGTCTAATGTTTAGCCTATTCCCAGCCCACTAACATCCATATTGTTAAGTGTCTCTCCTTTAAAAAATATACAGCTGTATTTTCCAGGGGCTGCCTTATTTGCCACAGGCAGTGTGTTTTGAGCTGGAGGGCTGCAGTAAATCCAAACATCGGCTGTCTGCTGCTGATTTGCTTTTATCATTATCCTTCCTACTGATGTTAACAGAAGGCTTCCCCTGCCTTCGCGTTTCGAGTGTTGCTGCATATGTTTATTTCATTTTGATGTCTTCTTTGTTTACTGTGGCTTTCATTCACTGTTTTTCCACATTTTTGGCTCATTATCCCTCAAGAAACTCCTGCGTTGGGAACTAGTGATTTAATTAAATCTCATAAGAACATCATGACCGAACTGGTCGTCCTACAGATCTTGTACGTACTTGCCAGGTTTCCATTTCTTTCATGCTGAGTGGGAGAGAGCAGCAGGGGAGCAGTGGGGCCGGGTGCAGCCTGTCTGTCTCACCACATACAGTGCTGTAGTGTTTAGAGTGTGTTATTTATTTGATTTGGCATTTTCGCCTCACATACTCACGTACTAATAGTTCGAGGTCGCTCCATGTTTCTATTTTCACTAGATAATCGCCCTTTTTTTTTGCTTTTTTCTGTGACAAATAACTGAACTATCAATTACTTGTGTTAAGAGGCTTGCAGCTCACACAGATTTTTAGGCACAGCAGCACTCCTCAGTTTCAATGGGCAGCATGTCAGGAGTCAATCAGCTACTTTGAGTGGTTAATTGGTGTATTGGCTTGTTTAGTTTGTCTGCTAATTCACTCCAGTGAATTTGATGAATATGTTTGGTCGTCTTGCTGGCTGTACAGGAGGTTACGTGCATCGATTATTGTGAATGCTTCATATTTTGTGCCTTCATT
Source organism: Lutjanus argentimaculatus (assembly GCA_034769285.1). Taxonomy (NCBI): domain Eukaryota; kingdom Metazoa; phylum Chordata; class Actinopteri; order Lutjaniformes; family Lutjanidae; genus Lutjanus; species Lutjanus argentimaculatus. The sequence goes on from JAWZSL010000017.1 coordinate 18,250,512, forward strand.
GCAAATATAGGATGAGCAGCTGTCATCGTCATTATCTCTATCTGTTCATCTAAAAAAAATTATCTGTGTCGGTATCTGTATTTGGATAGAAGACCATATTGGGTGTGGTTCATACCAGAAGTCAAAGTTTTATTTTCTTAACTAATATTCATTCTACATTCTCAAGCAGTGTGTTTCATCTATCTCGATCTCTCTCTTTATTTCTAGCTAAACTAAGTTTTTATGAACTGTCTGAACTCACCACCTCCTCCCCTTTAACTGGGGATACATTGAGTTTCTACAGTGTTTCTTAGTCTTGAATACCAAACAAAAGGATGCTATTCCACTCACAGCTCTTTTAGCTTGCCGAAGGATTCTGTTAGCCTGAAAATCTTCCTCATGGCCATCACAGTCTGGGTGGCTACAAGATATAATGTCATATTTAACCTTAGAAAAGATTAAATATACTTTGAAGGGATCAAAAGAATGTTTTTATACAAGTGGCAGCCTTTCCTTTCTTATTTTGCAAACCTGTCAGCATCGCCTTCAGAGTAGGGACTAGACGGTGTTGAAAGCTCTAATTTCACCCAAATTATGCAGACATGTATAAATTTTCACTGTTTATTTCTCTGGCCTATGACACTTAATATGTTTGTGCTTGTAAAACTGCTATCTGCAAATGAGACCGAGACATGGTATTTTATTATATATTTATTTAATCATTTTCTGTTTAATTGGCCAATGGTCGTTTTATCTGTTGTTCTGTCGTTTTGTTTCTTGTTTGTTTTTTTGCTTCACTTTAAAGTATAACCATGTATTTGTACCCACATCACCAATAATAAAAATACCTAAGAGGAAAAAAAAAAAAATTATACTGTAAAGATATACACACATATAAAAATATCCTTCAGTTGAAGGGAATAATCCTGGTGCAATAAATTAGTGATTGATTAAGATAGATGCAATCTACCTGCTGGATTATTTGTGCTTTCCTGAACAACTTATTTGGTTTCGGGAGCATCCCTAACAGACAACATGTGGCTTAGACAGTTAAAATAGGATGTTAATTAACCAGCAACTTGTCTATTTTATTTTCTATTATTAGGGTTCGGGCAGCCTAAGCTGCCAGGACCCTATTGTTATCTTCAATGTTCTTCTTTCTTTCTTTCTTCCTCTGAGGAAATCCTACTTCCCATGCATGAAAAATGACCAAACTTTGCACAAAGGTCCAGTCCCATGTCAGATTGCCTCAGCTGCAATAACAGGCCAATTGTCCTGATGGTGGTGCTACAGCAAGCCTCTAAAGTTCAAAATTTTGAAAATTCATAACAATTCAACCATATGTGCTACAGATTTACAACTTTCACCACAATGTAGCCCCGATACTGAAGAAACTTTTGTACATTTAAACCTATTGCAAATTATGAAGTCCATCACTCTGTTTTTTTCAAAAACTGTAAAACTTATTAAACCTATCTCCTCCCACAATTTTTGTTCAATTGACACCAAACTTGCTACAGAGCATCTTCAGACTGTCCTACACAAACGATCCACACAGATTTTTGATTTATCAAAAATTGAGCCTACAGTGCATCAAAATGTTTGACTAAACGGTAAACGGTATTATAAACATATACTTGCAAATTCTTGCTAAATTCTCACTAAATACATACATGTTCATGAAAAAAAAAGACAAAATTTTGAGTCATGGTAGATGATGTTTGGAAAATATCAGAATTTTATCTCAAAAACTGAATTTTTTACAGCATTTTGAATTTCACTCTCATGCGAACAATTGGAGTCAATGCAAAAATGGCATTTTTAAACATCAGTTTTTCACTTTTGGAGCCAATAAATCATTGCTAAAAACAAATGACCAACATCTCCATGCAGATGCAATTTGTGTATTTGGGATTTTTGTCTTAATAACTGAATTTTTGACAGCCGTTTGAAATCTGCCTTTACATGCTAACAGCTGCTGTCTTGCACACAGGTGACTGGCTTAGTCAATTTGTGAAGCTACAAGTGGTGTTTCCATTTGCCAATTAGCTCAGTGAGATAGAGGATGGTTCTTGGTGTTGAAGGTTGTGGGTTCAAGCCTCAGCTTGTACAACATTTCCATATGAGAAATTTACCAAACTTTTCACAAAGGTCCAGTCCCATGCCAGATGTCCTCAACTGGAAACACAAGACAATAGTCCTGATGGTGGCGCTACAGCAAGCCTCTAAATTTCAAAACTTTGAAAATTCACAACAAATCAACCATATGTGCTACAGCTTTGGAACTTTCACTTTGAAATTTGCTTTTCCATGGCATGGATGGCTGCTGCCTGGCACCCTGATGCTTGGCTTTGTCAATTTGTGAAGCCACACATGAACTGTCACTTGCCAATTAGCTCAGTGAGATAAAAGAGGACCTCAGTCTCAGAAGTTGTGAGCTGAAGACTCAGCTAAATGTGAAAGTCCTATGTTCAGGCATCATGCTATGTGGATTAGAGACTACTAAGGTTAAAATAATTATGATTCAGGAGTTTTGGGAAGAGACAAATACTCTTTATCAACACGTTCCCTGTTATCCCTTGTCTCTTTTCCCTGTTTATTTGGCTTAGCTATCAGTCAATATGCAGAGTCTCTTGTGCCAGAAATTGTGAGTTCAAGCCTCAACTGATGTAAAATGCACATTAGAATGCCACCTTTTTTTCATCTTCCTACACTCTGCTTGTTGCTCAGAATTGCCTAATTTTGCCTAAAATTGCCCGGCCCCGACCATTGCTGCGCAGCAGCTATAATTTTTTCTGTTATTTCTAACAGAGACTTTCATATGTTTGTCGAATCTCATGAGTTAATTCTTTTCTACATGCAAAAAGAAGAAGCTGTCTTAGTTCATACTTTGGCTGTCCGCTGTATTCTCTTTTAAGATGAATTACATCTTAATCTAACATTGTTTTGATATCCTGTGGACAAAATTTGTAGGACTTTCAGTTTAAATAATCGATAGTTCATTAGTGGTATTCCTGTTATCTTCTGTTATTCTAGAAACCACATTCACACCAAGTGTATGTGCAGCCTTCTGGTAAAGTACAAGAAACCTGTGAAACCTGCTTCTTCTGGTGTTTTCAAACTGGTGCTGTACACCAGTGATTACAAACTCCACAACCTGTGATCACAAACACTATTACCACCTGAATAATTCTGTGTTTGCTGCAGCCTCATTCTGCCTTTAATATTAATCTCCCAAGAAAACTTGAATAATAAATAAAACAGATAGAGACCTAAATCTTATCTTTGTGTAGTTTATATACTGCCTTGTCCACATTTGTCATTTTACTTTTTGTACACACAAAAAAGTGTTGTTTGTTACTTTAGTTTTTATTATTCCATATTTTTCTACATCAAAATGTTCTCCCTTTGAGTCTTGTAAACACATGTGTTATAGTAATAGGCCTACACACATATCTGCAGAGTTATTCATAGTAAATACACCTTGGAGGCCTGTTTTTCCTATGCAGGGTTTCTTGGAGTGTTTGGAAGCCCACAGTATCACCAAACTTGAAAATAGCGCTTATCAGAATTGGACACAATGACTGAATGTTGCACAGCCAAGTCACGCTAATTGGTCTTTGAAGAAAAATCCTCATTACCTTTGTTTATGTGTATATAAATAAATTTTAACAGGAGTTTATTCTTTTGCAAACTTCCCTTTGATCACTCAACCTAAAGGATGAATTTCCAGACTAAACAGACCTGAAATTGTATCTGGCTCAAAGACCTGCCAACTGTTTTAGCAAAGATATTCTGCTGCTACATGTTGTAATATGTTCAGTAATTATGGATATATATTTATTTACGTGTGTAATTTGATTCAGAAAACGTGTGATTGCAGTGGGACACATGCAACGTTAAACATGCATGAAGATAGACAATGTTTAGTGAGATTAGATAAAAGCAGCAAACTTGCAGCGACTACGTGGATCGGGTGCCATAAACAATCTAAAGGTCATTTGCACAGACAGAGTTGTATATTGTACTGTATGTAACAATAGCAATAAAGACCACCACTCCAACTATTAATTATAATAATAATATAGCATGTTAACCTTGACTGTATACTCTGACATTGATCCTTCTAGTTTGGCACAATCAGAAGACACCTTTCTTGGCCACATATGTGCACACACACAGTGAATTTGACTGTGGTTTTAAGTTGCTGTCAAACTAAGTAGAACTATTATATGCATACAAAATTGCTGTCAGTTTATATAAAAAGCAATAATGACCAACTATACATAGGCCTACACATCAGACATTTCTGTGAACTTAAAGGGCAGAATGTGCAGAATTTGTGGGTTACTGTTTGTAAATGCACTGTTTGAAGTTGGCTCCTCCTCAATGGCTCAATAAACAAGAGACAGAGAGAAAGAGCAGCGGTGGTCGTGGTCAGAAGAGCCAGAGAGTGAGTGGAGTGAGGGAGCACAAAGCAGAGAATCAAAGAAATAAAAAGGGATTTTCTGAATGTTTCACAATGTTTATATTCTTGAATGCAAATAAAATTGTGTTTTATCCAGTGAATCCTGGTCCTTTTATCAGCTGGGAAGCGAGAGAATGAACAAGACCTGTTGTGTGACTACACATCGTAGCTTAAGCAAAATTATCTTTTAAATTGTATAACATCATATGTATAAATTTGTGGCACAATTCAAACGGGATCAAAAAATCATTTGTCTCTGTTTTCTGTAAGTAAAGTCCCATGGTGGTCCACCAGAGGAGAAGGGACTGTCTCTGTCATCAGTATGCTCTGCCTGTGTGTGTGTATTGTGTTGTGTGTCTCTCTCTGCAGCTCTCACAGACAGAGAGCAGAAGAAAGAGACAGAATGTGATGTAACCACCGTTTGCTTTGTTTTTATAGAGTCCTGACCTCACAACCTGTGCATTGTTATGAGCTGAGGGCTGCACACCATTGGTAAACAGGCTGACACCCACAAATGTCACACACACAGCAAAATAATGAGAAAACAAGAAAATACAGGCAAGAGGCAGGGTCTCTGCAGATACAGACACCACCACACACTGCTTGGTCATAGACCTGGATCTTGACTGCAGATGATCTTGCATACTACTACCTATTTTTGTGCACAGTCATGACTGAAGGACTTCTGTGATTCATAATTTTTGAAACCCCCCTTTTTTTTAGGCCTCCATGCTGGCCATGTTTTTGGGTCATTCTGTTCTTGTGATATCTTAAGAACGGCTTGGGGGAAATTTCTTCAAACTTGGTACAAACATCCACTTGGACGAGTAAGCTCACAAAACAGGTTTTTGGACATAATTCAAGATTCCATTTGCTAATTGCGACAAAATTTTTACACTAATGTCTCATAGGATTTGTGCAGTGCTGGAGAGTGTACTACTTATATGTAAATAATATGTAATATCTAAATAAATTACTGTTACATTACCATTACCGTTACAAAGGATTTAAGTCCAGATTCTTTCTGGGTTGCCTGGTGGAAATCTGCATGCTACTGAGTTCCCTAAAATCAGTGCAAATAAATAAATATTGAATGGCTATATGTGAAGTTGGTGGTTATGCATGTATACACGTCTATATACAGTATATGCAGCATGTAGGATTTATAATTGACAGTCAATTACAGTAATTCTTTTACTTCCAGAATAGAAAAATGTACCAGATATAGTGATTTGTCTTCTCTTTCTACACTACACTATCTACACTAACATATTACGTCACATTATGTAAAAAGTGACCTGCATCAGGAAGCAGTGGACACTTGTCACTTTTATCACTGCTTTAATGATAAAGTCAACACTGTACCAGACTGTTGTTCAGTGCCTGGGATTGCTTCCTCCACTTGGCACGGCACCAAAGGTTCAAAGGTTTTTCCTCAGAGCTCATATAAATCGCTGTGTTTGTCTGATCCAATCTGCAGAGCGACCAGCCATGTCCAAGACCAAGGAGCCCCAGATGAACCAGAGTGAGTAGACGCCACTTTCAGATGTGCAGCCAAGACAATTAGAGAAAGAAGTGAAACTGTGGATGAGCCATGGATTGAATATTTTATTAGCAGACTGATTTCATTCATCATTTATTTCAAATTATGAACATAAAAGTAAGTAAAGATCTTTTGATGTTTGATGTGTGTGATTTTTTTTTTGTATTTGGAATAAATGAACAGTAAATGACAATGAAGATATATATAATGATAATATAGTGTATATAGTATATGGATATAATATAGTGCTGATAGTTTTTAAAAGCTCTTTGTTATCCTTCGCCCATGCACAAAATACAGTATTTACATACCGTACCAGTCAAAGTTTGGACACACTTCTCATTTAATGTTTCTTTATTTTTTATAGAAATATTTGAGATTATACCAACAGTGTGAAAGGTGGCTACTTTAAAGAATCTAAAATAACAGAACAAAAAACTAGATTGACAGGTGCATATAGGAGTACATCGTGGGTCGACAATAAAGAGCAAAAAGATCCTGCACACTGTCTTCTGCACTTACAATCAATGCTTTAATAATAACAATGTTATTAAGTCTTTGATTGTCAGTACAGAACACAGTGTGTGAGAGTCTTTTATATTTTAAATTCTGAAAAACCACGTTTCATAGTTACAATGTCACTAGTATTAATCTACAATGTAGAAAATTAATTAAAGAAAAGAAAAAACGTTGAATGCGAATCTGCAAACTTTTGACTGGTACTGTGTGTGATACATGATGCAAACAAACAAACAAACAAACAAACAAAAAAAGAGTAAATAAATAAATAAAAAATTAAAAGGTATGATCAACAAAGTAATTGCTAATAATGCATGTGTATGTCCATATGTATTCACATACACAGTGCCTATGCATTCATATACCTCCGTGTTCTACATATAATTGAAATAATGATGAAAAATCATATAAATAATGTTCAAAATTAGCATTTCATTATAGAGATAGAGGTACTGCTATTACAGTTTTCTGTCACTATTTCATTAAAAACATCTTCTCAAAACATAGTCCATCTGACTATATATAATACATACATACATTATATATATATATATATATATATATATATATATATAATATATATATATATATATATATATATTATATATATAATATGTTCTTTACCGTTTCCAGCCACTTGTTTACCTTAGGAGGTTCCAATTTTTTCCAGCTTCTCGTTACTTGTTTAAAAGTATAATCTGAAGCATTTCCCTAAAAAAACAAACAAACAATGTATAGACTCATATAAACATAATCCCTGTCAGACATCACTTATGACCCACTAAGAAGTGTGTTGTGGTGACTTTATCTGCAGAGGCTCTGCCCTCTGCCTGTATTTCCCTATTGTTTCTAATTGTTTTGCTGTGCTCGGGACGTTTCACCAGCCCAAAACGTTGGTATTTGATGTCCTGATGCGTTCACGAACAGCTCAGGACAAATCTTACTGACCTTACCTTTATGTGCTGTAATTCTCAAAATCCAAAAAAAATATGTGAGATCCTACTTTTGTGGGCTTTTGGGACTTGTTCCCAGGAGTGTATTGCGTTTTTCTAGATACAGCACTTTCCCAAACATCTGTTCTATTGTGTGTAACACATTTGACCAATAGGTTTGTATTTTTTACATAGCGGAGATGACTAATTTAATCAACATTTCGCTCAGAACAAAAAAAAAATCAAAGTATAAACATTTGTAGCATTGCTGTGTCTTGGTGTAGAATCTTTTACTGTACAGCAGGGACATACAATAGCATCAATTTTGTACAAACCCTTCTACAGGAACATACATGCACACAGACACGTGCATTTAGATAATGTGGTTTAGTCATGATGGTATTTTGTTGTGCTTCAAAATCGGAGCTGCAGTTCCAATAGGACATGTTGGCATTTTCTATTGTTCCTCCTCCAAGGTCTCCTGTTGAATCAGAGTTGGTGAAAGAATATGCACAATGTCTCATTAACAGCTTTTAGTCATTCTCAGCTGTTAACTAAGAGGAGAAAACTGTCTGACAGGTCCTTGCACAGTAAAAATAAAAAGAACAGAAATTAGAAAAGATGTGCAGGAATATGACAGCTAATTCCAACAAGGTCATTTACTTGTACGCTGACATACGTCGGTGCCGCAAGGAAAACAATTCGTTAAAGCAATAGCTGTTACAAATAAACTACTGTTTGTGATTATCCAAAATTGAAAGATAAAAAAAAGCAATACCTGAAGCTATTATCCACAACAGTTCTGGGCTCGTCAGTGTTGCTGTTTTGTTTTCAAGAGACTCAATTTTGAATGCAGCAGCAGTGGGAAACTACACGACATACAACAGTAAAAAAATGACAGCACACATTCAGGCATCGTTTGAAATGCTGCAGTAATCACAATCAAAACTCACAAAGTCAACAGTGTAAGAGATTGTTAAAGCCTACAGCGGTTATCTCTCTATTGCACATTCTCCGTTTTATTGTCTGTTGTACTGGTGTCACGGGAATGAACAAAATTCTGCCTCCGCTCATTGGCCGCAATAACAATTCAAACAGTCAAAAAACTAACCTGAGCTCAGCAGGGTGCTGCGCATTGAACCGCCGTGATTTGCTCTCGCTAATCACATAACTCTCATATATATTTTACAGTCTCCATTATGTGTGGAGATATGAGGTAATGAAAGGGAACTGGTTATTGGATAACGGATAAGACGGCAGATAGTGCAGGTGTCATTCACAGTGCATGACCCCAGAGAGCCAGGAGTTCACACATGCTGGGGCTGTTACTGTACACAATGCCCCCTAACACAGGCGAGATCAGACTGAACCCTATTTTTAATCACCTGTATTGTCTGATAGCTGCAAATACAATGACGGAGGTGTTGAACCAGAAAAGTATACATAAAAGTGTGAAATTGCGACATGCTGGAGCACAACTGCCTGTAAATTTGATTAAATAAAGCTGCTGAAGACCTCTCTTGTTAACACATGATGATGTAACAGTAGTAGCCCACATACAAAACAGCACAAAGGGATTATTTAGTCACATCAGCTGTTTAATTAACTGTTTTACACTAACAAATTGTTTTCTATAGGATCTTACACCACTTCATTCACACGTATTCAAAGTTCCAAGGCTATACAGTAGATGTCTCACAGCACCATACCTGGAGTGTATGTCTGTGGTGATACACTGTGAGTGTGCTATCATGACTGCTCAGGTGCTATCATGACTGTATCTACACATCTTACAGATTTTACAGCAGAAGGTCTCAGTTTCTTCTTCAAGGACCCACCCCACAAGATAGAAAATAAACCAGGGCCTGCCTCATGCACACTCCTTGGAATAATTTCACATAGTCCATTTTTTTATGCAACCACTTAGTTATGTGAAAGAATAATACAAGAGGGATGAATTAGAAAGATATTTGACTCCGTAAAATGATAATTGGCCTCAGAATTGAATGAAAAATGAATACAATGTGAATGAACTATTTTAGATTTGAGAGTCAAATTAAAAATATTATTTGTTGAACTACTTAGCCTTTTGTAAAAATAAATACATTTTGAGATAGTTTTTATTTTTACTCTTCAATTATTTTGGGAAAATATATTTCAAAAGATCAAACTATTAAAAATTACCAAGGGCCCTGATTACAAAACTTGTAATGTTGTGAGTTATTTTTTTTTTCTCTTGAATGCATAGACAGCAAAATAACAGTAAAACCATAATTCATATTTAGTTTTGATTTACACAGGCTACAGAGTTGACATGTTATGGTTGAGACACAGCTGATAGCAATGTTATTTAATGAATTTGTCAGAAAAAAAAAAAAAAAAGTTTACCAGCGCGTGAGCAGTATTCTCGCCTTTTTAAAACCAGGAAGTGAGATAGTGGTCCTTAGAGTATAGCTAATTCTTTTTATGGCTGATTAAATCATGTTTATGTAAAATTCTGATGTATTTGATGGAACACAACTTTAAAGGGCCAACAATTTCATTAAAAAAGGATTTTAAAACAGAGACTATTAGATGATTATAATAGCATTTTATATTGACAGTGGGTATTGTTAGTTTTAGAGTTATTTTGGGGGGGGATTTGTATACCTTTAATGGATAGACAGCTGAAGATATGACAGTAAAGGGGGAGAGAGTCAGTGAAGCTGTGAATTCTTGTCTGGGGCAAGGCTGTTTTCTGTTGTTACTTTAGTTTAGAAATTAAAAAATTAAAGAAAACCAAACATTTCATAAATTAAAAATATTTCTTAAAGAATACATTTTCTCAAAAATGGAATTAGAGTTTTAGTACTAATAATTTTGAAAGATTTTTTTTGTGTGGGACATGATTTGTTCCAGCTCTCAAGAATGGGCGACATACATATTTTTCCTCTGGCCTGTAGTGCTGTTTATCATCTAAATTTTTTGGTGATGCAGAGTTTCAGCTGTAGAGATGTCTGCATTCTCTCCAGTGTAATGAAACTAGATGGCACACAGCTTGTGGTGCTCAAAGGAAAAAAAAACAAAAAACAATAGAAAAACTCAACAGCAATGTCTCTTTCCAGAAATCATGATGAAAATCCACTGACCCTGGTGTGAGCCCTTACAGGAACTATTTCTCTCTATCACCAGCCATGGTGCACACTGCTGGTCGGTGCACACTTCTTCCTGACTTGAGTGACCGGGCCATTATATCTGGAGAGAAGGCAAACATCTCTACAGTCGATTTCTCCAAAACTCTGCAACTCAAAGCAAAGCTATCTAGAAGGCTATCTAAAATTATGTTGTTGTTGTTGTGTTGTTTTATTTTGAAGTTGAACTGTCCCTTTAAAAATCAGAGGGTAAAGACAAGGGAGATGAGTGAGTGTTGACAATGATGATGAGGACAACAAAGAAGATGGTGCTCTCGATTTCAGGTGAAATGTAGGACTGCGGACCTTTCAATTCCTTTAATCAAACATCAGCCAGTCAGTGACTCTCCTCTCCTCTCCTCTCCTCTCCTCTCTCAGTGTCCAGCAGGCAGAGATGTCCGCAGGCCAAGGGGCTGGAGAGCATGGCGCGTCTGGTGCGTTCTGTGGAGGAAACCCCTGATCCCATCCCCACCACCGTCAAGGGAACCATTCCAACCTGGATCAATGGGAGCTTCCTGAGGAATGGCCCTGGGAAGTTTGAATTTGGGAATGACAAGTACGCCAAACAAACAAACGACAATGCCCAAACTTATCCAGTATAAATTAAGTGAACTTTATTGGCATGATAATTAACAAAAAAAAAGGTTAATGATGCAAATCTGCAGGCACAAACTTAACACTCAATAAATGCTTGTTCTTTTGGATCATAAAGTTTTCACATTTTTCCTTAATATCCCTTAATGTTGTTATCAAGTATAACTGCATGATACGTATGTATTTACATCTCCATAGCTGTACCTTTAGGTGTTCTGTGACCTAAGCCAAGTATCACAGAATTGTGAAGCATTTTTCATTACATAAAGAACTGATCAGCTATAGTTTCAGTTGATACCAGGGTGTCATTGTGAAACTTGTGAAGTGTTGTAATATTAGTGTTGTTAAGTGTTGCATAAAATTATAATCCCAGCAATAATCTCCATTTTACTAAATGTACCTGTGATCTGTCTTTTTTTCTTTAACTGTAATGGAATACAGCTGGTATTCAAATTCCGTAATCCCATTACATGCAATCGTTACTTCCCAAGCCTGCCCTTGAATGTGATCTGGAGTCATCATATTGCTACAGCTGGCTATGCTTTGTTGCCACTGAACTTTATCGTGTATCTTCCTTTGTCAATGCTACACCCCTCCACCAAGTTTCATGAAAATCGTGACAGTAGTTTTTCTGTAATCCTGCTGGCAAACAGACAAACAAACAGCACCAAAAACATAACCCCCTTGGCGAAGGTAAAAAAAAAAAAAAAAAAAATGAGTACAACATAAACACATATCAGTAATTTATAGTATTCCAAGAACAGGATTAAAACCTGTGATGACTCCCACATTGACTGTCAGGTCTTTTGAAACTACAACTAAAATAGTCTGTACGGTCAAACGATATAGATTGGTCTTTTAAATGACTGTCATATCAGTACATTAACACGACAGGGAACAGCAGAGCAACAGAAGAATGAGTCAGCAGATTAAATACCAAATGGTCTGTGATCTGTACCTGTATCTGTGTATCTATAAATGTAACAGGGCAGTTAAAGATACAGTCTGGAGATATTCAGTGAATTATCTGAGGAGGCAACAGAGGTATTCAAACTGTGTAGTTTAAGCTGTCACGCTGAGCCACAAAAGGGGTTATTTTTCTTTCACCCATGAAAATTCTCAATTCAATTCAATCACTCTCTCCACTTTGTCTTACACAAATACCCTGGTGGTGAGAAATCAATTGTCTTTTCTTTCTCAGGTACACCCACTGGTTTGACGGCATGGCCTTGATGCACCGGTTCCACATCTGCGAGGGTAATGTTACCTACAGCAGCCGATTCCTGCGAAGTGACTCATACGTCCAGAACTCGGAGAAAAACCGCATCGTGGTGTCGGAGTTTGGGACATTAGCCATGCCTGATCCCTGCAAGAACATCTTTGCACGCTTCTTTTCACGCTTCCAGATTCCCAGTATGTGTGTCTTCTTTACATGTTGCACGTTCCCGTGTGTTATCCGCTTCAGTGCAGCATAATGTAGCACCAGAGGTGCTATATGCATTATTAAAGTCGTCAATTCAGTGGTGCAAACAGGTAACAAGGCAGCTGTGCCACATTACTACAGGCAAAGTAAAAGTCAAGAAAAAGTCGGAGAAGAAGTATAGAGGCCTACATTTTTCTTCGATGTTCATGCCCTTGACTGTATGTGCTGTATTTTATATTGCTTTTCCAGCCTAATGAAAGCTGATGTTACATGATGTTGTTTTTATTGAGGTAAAGGGAACACAAGTCAATATTTGTGTGTATGTGTTTGTGTGTGTGTGTGTGTATGTGTCTGTGAGGTAAAGATCAGTCTGAAGCATGATATACAGCTTGTGAAAAACTAAGCAGGAACAAATTGATCGAAAAAAACTACTTCTGGTGATATCAGCGTGAGTGATGGGTTTTGCTGAAGTACTATATTTAATATGTTCCTGACATCTGTATGTGTGAACAGAGGCCACAGATAACGCCAGTGTGAACTTTGTCAAGTACAAGGGAGACTATTATGTCAGCACGGAAACCAATTACATGAGACGGGTGGATCCACAGAGCCTGGAGACGAAGGAGAAGGTGAGTCATAAACAAATGTCAAAGTCTTGTTTGGTTGTTAAAGGGACAGTTCACCCCAAAAGCAAAAATACTGATTTTTCCTCTTATCTGTAGTGCAATTTATCCATCTAAGTTGTTTTGGTGTTGTAGAGTTTTGCAGCTGTACAGATGTCTGCACATTCTTAAAATGTATGGCACTCAGCTGGCGGAGCACAAAATGCCAAAATGCCGCAGTGTCTCTTTCCAGAAATCATGACCCGGTGACTCAAGGTAATCCACAGACTTTGTTGTGAGCAGTTTGATGTTGCAATGACTTTGTTTCTACTGCCCACCAACTGCATTACTGTGGAGAAGGAAGTGTGCATCTACTCATGGACGAGAGGCTCGTACTCATAACAGTGCCAGATGTAAACTTTAAAGAGATAGTTTACCCAAAAATGAAAATTCAGTCATTGAAGGTTGGGTTTAGTTTTTTAGTCCAGAAAACACTGCTGGAGTTTCACCAGAAAACAGCATTGCAGATTCTCCCAAACAACAAAAACACCCCCCCACTGTTCACTGGTCACTGTTCATTTAAACTGTTAGAGAGATTCTACAACACTGTTTTCCTCTGAAACTCTAGCAGTGTTTTATAGACTAAAACACTAAAACCTTCAACTGGCGTGAGAGTGAGTAGCAAATGGCTGAATTTTCATTTTTGGGTGAACTATCCCTTTAATGCCATTCCCCTCAGTTGAACTGTAACCTCTCATCCAAGATTAGATGCACTAAAGATATAATGCACATGTATTTTAGTTGTCCCACATTGGTCACTCTCTGGCCAAAGATCATGGAGAGAATGAGCTACAGCCCGGGGACGTCAGTTTATGCCTCTTTACAAAAGATAATCAAAGATGTGAGCGCTACATATTTATAGTAACTGAAAGTCGCCATTAGCACTGCTTAGAGGGTCATTGAAAGACACTGGAAGGAGAGTGAACCTCCAAACAATCATGAGAAAGCTTAACACCCCCACAGATTCCTATGAGCACCTCATTTTACAAGATAAACAATAAACTGGACGTCTTCTTGGAAATCTGGGCACCGTTCCTGACACATTCCAGGGAAACTAATACAGATTAGTGTCTCGCCTGACGCATCTTGGAGCCAATAACATGTAGTCACAGTGCAGTGCTGCAGACAGGTAGTATCTGTTCAGGTTAAGGAGGTGGGAGGAAAGGCTGAATATTTTTATTTAATTTAAAAAAAATCTGTATTATTAATGTCTTTTCTTTCTTTCTTTCTTTCTTTCTTTCTTTTCTTTTCTTTTCTTTCTTTCACCCTTTTAAAAAGTATTTTGCTTTCCAATATATATCTGTTGTCTTGCTGATATTATATGTACATACTACTATTATTTGCTATGGATTAGGTTGCTGCAGATACTTTTCTTAAGGAAACAATAAAAGGCATAATTTAATGTAATGATACCAAAAACTCAGATAATATCAGGATGCAAAGTCCGCTATATATAATATTTATTGCAATATTAAAAAAACAAAGGAAACTGATGACTTGAATAAATGTCCTTTATTAAATAATAAATCTGTTGTGTCCAGCATTTTTTTCATATAAAATTGGCATTTCCTTTTAACTTAAAGTGCTTTGCTTTATTTAATAAAAAATCAAATCAAAGTAGCCAGCCATGACCTGAGCATGTGCAGAAAATTGTCGTGAATCGTCTGTGGCACTGAATGCTTGAATTATGTATGTACACCTGCAAAACACGGTGGAATAGTCAGTAGCAGTGCTTCTAGAAAATAAAGTAATTAACCACGTAATATCACAGGAGATTTCTGGGCTGTTGAGTTTTTTTAATTGTATTTTTTTTTTTATGCTTTGAGCACCACAAGCCGAATGCCATCTAGTTCCATCAAGAGAAGGCAGACATAAGGTGGATGAAGATAAATACTGCCAAAGGTCAGAAGAAATATGGATTTTTGAGTCAACTGTCCCTTTAACAGTCAGAGGGTAAAGACGAAGGAGATAAGTGACTATTAATTATGGTGATGAGGGCAGTAAAGATGATGATGCTGTCCATTTAAGGTGGACTGGAGCCAATACATCGCTGTCAACTCAGCTACAGCTCACCCACACTATGACCGTGAGGGGGCCTCGTACAACATGGGCAACTCCTACGGCAAAGGAGGTAAACTCTCTTCACTCCTTTCTTCCTTGCTTCTCACCTACCTAACCACATATGTCTGTATTTATACCCTTATATGATCCATCCTAACAAATATACTTACATCCTTTGTTTTTGGGCCTCCTCAGGTTTCTTCTACAACATCATCCGCGTGCCTCCTGCTGAGGAGCAAGGCAGCCAAGGAGGACTCTGCAGACCTGAGTGGAGCCAAAGTGATCTGCTCCATCCGTGCAGCTGAACCCAGGAAGCCTTCCTATTATCACAGCTTTGGTGAGAAACACCACACTACAGTATAACAAACAGGCTGCAGCTTCTTTAAGTAGTCCGCAGGCTGGATGTATACTGACGTGGAATTAATGAATTCTATGAGAGATTTTGTTTTTCTCGCCTGCACTGACAGGGTGAGTCTACTTCACTGAAAGAGAGCGTCACAGTTTTCCCTTGCTCTTATTAATTACTAATTTGAATTCCAGTCTCGTCCTGCTTCTTTTTGTCAATCACGGCTCCTTTGTCTTTCTGTTCAGCTTCCACTATCTCTCTCTGTCTGTAACTCTGCCTCTGACTCACACACAGAAGTACACGCTTTCTCTTACACTCTGTGTAAAAATATTAAATGTGTTAGAAAGGCACACAATCAACTTTTTACTGTAGTTTCTTCCACGGCTTAACTCTGAGATATGCCAAGATGATTTGTGTAATAGTGTTTGATGTTTTTGCTGTTTGTTTGTAAATCAGTTTTTACTGCTATATATCTATATTTCAGTCAGAGACACTGATCATTTCTAGCAAATGGTTTTACAGTTAAATTTGGAGGAATATGCTCTGCTCTTTGAGGGAGCTCTTAAAGAATTAGTTCTCCCAGCGGAGTTCTTGTTCCTGCTGGGAGAACTAATCCCCCTAATAAACAAATACATGAATATTAGATCTTAGTAAAGTCAACACTATCAAAAGCTTAGCCCGTAATGTGGAAGTTGGGCTGCTTTAGGGAGCTGCAGCAACACTGCCACTGACAGCAGAGTAAAAAGCCACGTTTCCACCCAAAGACCTCGAAACTTTTAATCCAAGGAACTACTTTTCAAGGAACTAAAAGGCTCCTTCAGCCTGTTGTTGTCTGTTTCCACCACAGTCTAAAAAAACAAATATTAGACAATTAATCAGCTGGTGTATGAAAAATGTGCTTTCACACTTTATGCATGACTATGCAATAACAGTGATGACCCACTGGACAGGAATCATTATTAAATTCAAGCATTCAAGGTAATTTATTATCTATTTATTATTATACATCAGAGGGTGGTACAACAAGTTGTAATTCCTTCACAATACACGCAAAATACAACATATATACAGGTAATTAATTAAATCCAGAATATAATATAGTAAAAATATAAGACAAAACATATACATATACACATAGATGTATAAACCCAGAAAATTCTGTAGTGCATTTTTTACATTTGCATCAGGTCTGTCATTATTATAACAAGGCCTGAAGTTTGTCATTAGTCTGTTATATGCTTTCTTCTGTTCTTTTCCATATTGATGTGTTGAAGGAATTAGCTGAAAACAAACTGGTCTGCAACTGCAGATTTTTGAAAATGGGGGCTGAAATAAAATGCTGTGAATATATTCAAACAAATTCCTCTACTTTTAGAAAGTCCCCTGGAGGCAACTTTTTGCGGGAGTAAAATTATTTCCCTGGAACTTTATTTAGACCACATGCCAAACTCTGGGCCTGCGAGCCAAATCTGGCCCAGCACATTTTTTTTTTAAATGTAGCATGAGCTTGCAACTACATGTCAGAGAATGCATCCTGATTTTGTTATCCACAAACTGAAGGCGTCTAGCTGCTAGATGTCAGTATATAGTATACAGCAGATAGCGTCTCAAAATCATGCAGCCATTTCCAGCAGTGGCACTCTCGCTGAGGGTTTGTAGCTAGTAATTCCAGCAGCCTTGCAAAATGTCCAAGTTTGTGTTTAATGGAGACAAGCTAGTTATTCATTATTAAGTTCATCCAAAGGTTTCTAGTCCCTGGGGAAAGTTCCTGCTGTGGAGGGATGGTTAAAGTGAGAAAGTCAGGATATAATGGCCACACAGTGCCCCTGTATGAATATTACAGTATTGGGTGTTACTGCTCAGCTGGTAGCCAAGGAGTTGATGAAGAAACCACTGGCAATGACACATTAAGCTGATGCCAATCAGGTAATTCAAGCACGATTTCATTGCACTTAATCTAGCACCATGTTGCTCCATTTGGTTTTCCTACTGCACCAGTTCCCTGATTACATCTCAGTCTACACACAGACCACCCTCGCTCTGACAGACTGTCTGGCTCCGAGAAATCTCACAAGTGATGGAATATTGTACAGTTATACAAGGCACCACACAATTACCTCTGTCGATGCGGTTACAGTAGAGGGTGTTCACACCCTATTTCTCGTTTCTGTCACATGTGCCAGAAAAGGTTGCTACTGAGGCAAGAAAGATTTACTTTGCAAACTGACTGACCAAAAGCAGAAAAGGAGTCCCAGGGCATATTTTTTTGCAAATTAAAAATCATGGGGCTGCCTACATATTCATTTTCAGTTTCCATACAGGCATAAATGCAACACCATTTTTAAAAAGCACTTTTTTTTTTCAGGCTTTTTTGACTTTATTTTCTCACATTATAGTGAATGAGGCGACAGGATGCAGCATAGGGCTGCAGGGTGGAATCAAACCAGGGCCACTGCAGAGGGCTGACAGCCTCAGTACATGGGACGCACGCTATACCAACTGAGCTACAGGGGCGCCCCCATACCATTTTTCAAAATCCATATTTGTTTCGCACCAAAGTCAGCACTGAAATCATGTTGACAGGTCACATGGCCTGGCAATCATTAGCTATGACCCAATTTATGTACGTTTATAAAAATATTCATGAGGAACATGAGTGGTGCATTACAAAATGCAATGGACTCTCATGAAACCAGTATGCAGAATCAACATTGCAGTGATGATTTTTATTAAACTTAAATGTAGTATCCCACCATAACACGGTAGGTCTGTAATATAGTGTGGAAATATAATGTATGATATATGATGAAATATGTTAAATAAGATGTGCTAGTCTCAACTACAGGCACAAATTATGCCTCGCCAAAGCCAAAATTAGAGCTTGGTAAACGAGCATTCTCATATCAGGCTTGTCAAAGGTGGAATAAACTCACTGACACCACTAGGGAAATGTCTGCAAATGTGTTTTTTTTTAATGTGTCAGGGTAAAAGTGAAACCTGTGATAAATTTTATTGAATAAATCATAAAATCATCATAATATGTCATCAGAGATCAAGCAAACATGTTAAGTTGAAATGCTGTGTCCATTTCACATTAATTAGAGTTCAAATGAATGCTGTGTGTTTGTCGAATGAGTAAGTGTCTGTTTATGAGTCAGTCATTAAATTTGTTAATAATCTTGTAAAAGGAGCAGATGTTTATGACAGTTAAATTGAGCAACATGTTAATAGAGTCTGGCAGTAGTGACACAGGCAGTAATTTAACTCAAACTCCAGAGTGTGTATTTTCAGAGAAGTGGGCTTTTGTTTTCAGGATGACAGGCTTTACTTTACATTGACAGACGACTGACAGTTGTAAACAGCTGATCAACTTACAGTGTAGGACTTGCGTTGCTTGTTATTGTCTAATCATGATGTTGTGCTCGTCTTGCGTTATTGCAGCCAGACTGAGCTTCTGAGTCTGGGTAGACAGGGTGGGAGGAAAGAACGTGCTTCAACTATGTCGTATATTGAATAGGTTTTCATCTTATTTAATATGCAGTCTGTGGCTCCAACATGCTATTTGGACTGCAGTACTCATCTGTGCATGTGTAATTGCTACATATTGCTCCTTTAATGTATGTGAAACAAAAGAAATGTGTAGTCAAGGATGATATATTTCATTGAATATCCTGCTGGATGCAGGATTTTAATTGCTGTACTGTTGTTTTAATCGTACTTTGATGTTTATTTTAAAATATTGTTTTATTTCCTTTGTATGTTTGGAAGTGATGTTTTTATGTCTAGTACTCTTGGAAGAATAGAATAAAGAGATAGAACAGGAAAATCCTGATAAAAAACTCAGGTCAATTCATACGTTTCCTCCTGTGTGCACCCTCCCTCTCCAGTCATGTCAGAGAACTACATCGTGTTCATTGAGCAGCCAATCAAGCTGGACCTGCTTAAGTTCATGCTGTACAGAATCCAGGGCAAGAGCTTTCATAAAGTCATGACCTGGGAGCCTCAGTACGAAACCATCTTCCACTTGGTCAACCGGCACACTGGCAAGGTGGGTTAAGATGAGTTTACTAAAGATGCACAGAGACATCGTTATCTGTATCTGTACCTTTTCAGCCAACAAAATGATCTGTCTTCACCAGAAATCACTTTAAATTGGGCAAATGTTTTATTTTATAACCTAATATTCATTAGCAAAGCAATTGTTGTACCTACCACTCATCAAAATTACTTGATATTAGCTTATAATTATGATATGTATTTACACATACTTGTACAAATCTGTTTTTATTTTAGCTAAATGATCTTTTCTGAACTATCAGAAGTCCACCACCACCTCCCCTTTAGCTGAGGGACATTAAAAAATCAGAAACTGAAAGAAATGTTTTAGAAATGGAGAGATACTATTTTGCATTGGAAATAGAAACCCTACAGTAAAGATATGCAAGTATATAAAAATATCCTTCAGTTGAAAGGAATATTCTTGGTACAATAAATGATTGATTAATCAGTGATTGATTAAGGTAGATGCAATCTTTTTTAACTATGCCGAGGTGGAGCTGACTTTTTCAGAATGACAATAAGCAGCTTCGGACAGAAGAAATATCTGTTTCCTTTAAATTCTCAAATAACTCATTCAGATTCGGCTGCGTCCCTATTTACTGCATATGAGCAGATGAACTTCATACAACACAATGTGAAGTGGGAAACACACACGCACACACACACACACACACCACACCCACACACACACACACACACACACACTCGTTTGCTGAACAGTCAGAACAAAAAAGGAAAACTGCAAGCTAATCTCTTCACGCATGGTGGAGTTTTTTCCTTATTTATTTTGATGAAGTCACACTCTGATGGTGTAGCCTTTTCTCATACATTGTTACTCTCAATTTTCTCATCTCATTACACAGCATACCCATTAAGCATGCAATATCAAACTTTCATAATGTGAAGGTACAACACAATAACAGCAATGCCGGCGAGGGTGCTTGTCCTCAAATGTTAAAACCAACACAGAAACTCTTTTATGTTCGTCCAAAAGCCTTTATGAACCTGAATATTTTCCTTGTTGGCGCAACAGGAGAGTGAAGTGAGGTACCGAGCAGCACCCATGTTCACACTGCACCAGATCAATGCTTTTGAGGACAACGGCTTCTTGGTTATGGACATGTGCTGTGGGGACGACGGTGAGGTCATTGGAGACTTCACACTGGAGAACCTCCGCAGAAGCGGAGACGAAATGGACAAGGTAAATACACACACATAATCAGTCACACAGCCTGACGGACTAACAGATGTGTGGACTCGAGTCACATGGCTTACACTCGAGTCAGACTGGAGTCATGAATTTAACGACTTTAGACTTGACAAAATCAAAAAGGACTATAAAGGAGAATATTAGTCCACCAAAGATAACTTTGTTTGCATACAAAAACTATGGAGATCGGCAACAAAAAAAACCCCAAACTTCAATATGCAATATGCAATATACTTGTGACTTGCAAAACAATGACTTGGTCCCACGTCTGCGTACTAATGTTTGTCATCAGTGAGCAGCTTAGATTGAAGTGCTGCGTGGCTTTGACTGAACTCTTACCACAGAAGTGTTTGTCATATAGTGGTGTTTCTGTTTCCACCATTGTTCAACTAGTTGCTTACTCTAAATCAGAGGTTCTCAACCTTTTCAGGTTAGTCCTGAGCTGCGCTACTTTTTTGTGAGAAGCCATCGCTACATTTAGTTCTTCCATGTGATTGCTAGCAAAACTGACTGTAGCTGCTTGGTTAAAAGCACATTAACACGGCTCAGAACCGCCAAAACAAAACTGTTTTTTGTGTGTGTGTCCAGTACTCAAGTGATACAGATACATTTTCAATCTAATATGCCCCTCATTTCCCATCATGCCTAGTACTGGACTAAGTAGTTTAAGTTTACCTATGTTACAAAATACAACTGTTTCTTTTTCTTTGTTTCTGTTCAGGACACTGTGGTTTATGTTGGTAATCGTCATTTTTGTGCTGGTTTATAGTTTTAGCCATTACTGAGGTAAATGTTACATTTCTTGAGGCGAGCTGTATTCTGTATATTTTTGAGTGCTTGTTGAATTTATTAAAGAGCTGACATTATTGAAAGGTGCTTTGTGGCTCCATTTTCCATGCTACAATATTTTATTTCATTCTCCACAACCATCTGGTGACCCCGGGAAATTATCTCGCCCGACCTCCAAGTTGCGAATCACTGCTTTAAACAAGGTCCACAAAACATGAAAATGAAACTCATATCAGCAAGGATTTAGAGAGCTTTTTGTGGTGCTATGTGTAAGGATCTTTGTTTTTCACCAAATGCATCTTATCTCTCTCTAAAAGTCTGTCTCTTATACAGATGAATTGTATCTGATGTTCTCTTAGTTTCTTTTTCTCTCGACACTCAAATTGCTCAGTTTCTAATTCAAAGGGCTTTTGAAACCTCTCAAATGTAGTGAAACATGTTTCTTTTATCAAAACAGATTTACCTAAAAATAATAAATACATGTCAAACAATAATCCTGCCATGTAAGAGCACAGTTTTGTGTCAGCATTTTGCATCTGTGCTCTAAGAAATGTTTGAAAGTGAATGAAAATGTTCCAAAAAGGTCCTTTATGAAGGGCTGAGGTTCTACCCAGAACCATTTGCCTCTGAAGAAGTCTTTTTTTGAATAAAGTTTTCTTTGTCAGACTTAGTGTTCCATCAAGAACCTTTTTCATCCAAAGAACCAGTTCATCAATAGTTCTTTGTATCATAATAAAAAAAAGTTTTTCTCAGTAGAACCCCTTAAGTAGCTTCTAGAAAAAACGTTAGGAACATAAAAGGGTTCTTGAGCTCACTGTAGAGTCTCTCATAGAGGGTTCTGGGTGAAACCCTTCACAGATGGTTCTAGGGTATAACCCTTTATGTTGGGTTCCAGGTAGAACTCCCTGACAGGATTTCAAGTGGAACCTTAATGTTCTACCAGGAGCCAAAAAGGGTTCTCCTGTGGGGTCAAGCTGAAGAACCCCATATGGTTCTTTGTATCATAATAGAAAAGTTCTTGTTAGCACCTGGGGAAGGTGGAAAGGTTCTTGGAAATCATTTACTGTATATTGAAAGTGCAACTTTTATAAAATGTTCTTCTAGGAACCAACAAGGGTTCTCCTATGGGCACAAGCCAAACAACCCTTCATGGTTTGAGTCAGTACCTTTTTTTCTGAGAATGTGTTTGGTTCTGAATGTTGCTGAGGTTTCATTGCACCTCTCAATCAAACACTCACAGTTTCTCATGCTTGTCTGATTTCTATCGGCAGTTTTTACAATGCATTGTGCAGGAACCTCCCAAGAAGATACGTCCTGCCCCTGAATGTGGACGAACAAACTCCTTTGGACCAAAACCTCATCACTCTGCAGAACTACAAAGCCACAGCAAAGAAGACAAAACCAGGAGAGGTAGGGGTTCAGTACGCTCGCTCTGTATATAAAGTAATGTGTTTAACTGTACATTACGCTCGATCTGGTTTTACTGGAATCAAGTAAAGAATGAGACCTATAATCATGATGAATACAGCCAATTCCCTCCCACACACTCGGCGCAATTATCCAGCATGATGAGACGCTGAAGGTACTTTCTGCAAGATAGTAATTTCATGACTTACAGCAGAATAAAAACGATGTCACAATGAGAGTCCACCATGCAGCTGAACAATTGCCATTAAAAACTGCCAACATTTGCTTATAGTGGAGTAAGGCTGAAATGTTTAAAGAAATGCTGATGTTTTAGTTGTCATGACTACCTGAGTGACACCGTCCTCAGTTTCAGTTCCAAGTGAGAGTGGTGTTATAACAGCTGAGACACAGCTGTGAAAGTGCTGCCGGCGAGCACGGTCACTAAAGACAAACGGAAAAATAAAGGTTTGTAACTGAAATCAAAGGTACATACTGTATATTTTTAAAATAAAATTGAGTTAATTTATTTGTAGCTTAAGTTTGAATGAATGTGCAGGTACCTTTTACCTCTTTTAGTGAATAATGTAGTACTGATTATAGCATAAAAGTGTACAGTAAATCACGTCTGCAGGTGTGCATTAAAGGGACATTTCACCCCAAAATCAAACATACATATTTTTCCTCTTAGATACTATTTATTCATCTGAATCTGAGAACTGTGCACTGTTAAAATATATATATATATATATATACTATTTGTTTTAACTTAAAGAAAAAAGTTAGTGTCCGGACCACCTTAAAATTTTAACTTGACTAAGTTTGAAAAGACAAGTTGAAGTAAATTTGTAATGTTTCAAAACAAATTAATGTTTTTATCCAAATAAACTTAATTAATTCAGTTTAACATGAGAAAACATGATTAATAAGTTTAAGATATTAAAGCTTCTACAAGGAACTTTTTATATTGTGTTGATTTTGAAGGCCCCTGTGAACAAAAGCGGTAGTGTTGCCACCATAATAACCACAAAATATAATGTCAAAAAAAAAAAAAAAAAAAAAATCTACCCCTGCTTTTCTTTTTTTTAAGAGGCTATCATACAGCTCTCAGTGACTTTACCTGAGAAAATGAAAACACAGGCTCGTTTTATCTGATTTAAAGGACAATCCGACCCGGTGGCAGGCTTTATGAGCAACGATAGAGAAACAGCTGATCTTCTCACGGATGGTTTCTTTGCTTACATAGATCATATAAAGGCATCAGTGATAAATTGAGACTGTTTCATAACCAGTTACAAACTCATCATTGTAGCTTTAAGTTAAGCCAACTCTATACAGTGCATTTATTCAACTCATCATTTCAAGTCAAACGACTCCAAGTTAGAAAAACTACTTGGATGAATAGCACTACAAGTAGGAGGAAAAATACGTACTTTTGATTTTGGGATGAATCATCCCTTTAACTCTGCAATTTTTCTGGCTAAAATATAAAAGTTGCACTGCTCTGAGAAAATCCCTGATTTACTCCTGTGACCGTGCAGGTTTACATGACCCATGAGGAGCTTCACAACGACGAGCTGCTGCAATACGGCGGCCTCGAGTTCCCTCAGATCAACTACGACCAGTACAATGGCAGACCTTACCGCTACTTCTACTCCTGCGGCTTTGGACACGTCTTCAGCGACTCCCTGCTCAAGATGGATGTCCACACCAAGGAGCTTAAGGTCTCTATCAATCAAAGACTACTTAGGGAAGACCTCATTGTTAACTGGGCTGAGTATTATCACATCAAAGTTATTTCCACTGCCGTGTCTCTCTATCACCGGGGGCAGCAGGTTGGGAGCTGGTTTTATAACATGAAACAGCTCCAAGTTAAAGGGGATGTTTATGTAATCTTCTCTTGCTAGGTGTGGCGTTATCCCGGCTTGTACCCGTCTGAGCCTGTCTTTGTTGCTTCGCCCAAAGCTACTGAGGAAGATGACGGCGTGGTCCTGTCAGTCATCATTACACCCAGAGAAGTAAGTTAACAACTTACAACCAGGGTTGGGAGACTTATTTTAAAAATGTATTCCAATAAAATTATGACCCAACTGTTAAAAAATGTAGTCAGAAACCTAACACAAGTATCACAATTTAAAGTAATGTTACTCTCCATTTTTATTACCTCAGTACCAAATATGCTGAACTTGATAACCTAAAATAATGTTTTATGCTTGTTAGATTTATTGTTCGTCCAGTTGTCATTCCTTGTGTGTGAATGCATGTTTAGATTAATAGTGGCATTTATGTGCATTTAAATGTATTTTGTTAAGTTGCGATTCACACTTAACACTCAAATTTGAAGTAAACTGCCGTTAACTTATTTCGGTGTGGGGCTTGTGTTTTTACCCTCACACCATCCCGGTTACCAGCATCATCACCTACATCCCAAAATATTGTTCAGTACTAGCAGTACTTGCAGCAGTAGCAGTAGTTATAGTAGCTTTAGGGGCTTTAAGGGGCTATTTGAGGGGCCTTGGCATGGAAAAGAACCCCCTGAGCTAGCTAACAATAGCAGCTGGTCTTACCTGTAAATGTTTCGGCTATTTTAATTAGATGTCGAGTCCCTGGATGGTGACAGCATTTTCACAGCTGAAGGCATAAACTTGCACTGTACCGTGATGTTGTTCTCCCTTTCCTGATTTAAAGATAGCATAATGGCCAATTTCCTTCCAGTGGAGCATTTTTTCACTAGAGGCCATGATAATGAATTTGCAACTGTAAGATTAGCTGGTTTCACTTGAGACCAGAGTGGTGTTGTGGGACGTGTGAAGTGTTGTGAGATGTGCACAGCGCATGGTAGTATATTCTAAACTGCATTTTAAAAGTGAAATCCTGCTCATAATAAAATATTAAATCCTCAACATAACTTATTGACACTGGATTGTGACACTGTACTGCTGGAATTATAAAGAAAAAAACAAAAACATAACCACAGTCAGTCATAAAGCTTGCAAAGCAGGTTTGAAAACATTTTTGTGACCTGACCATATAAATACATATTTTACTATGCATGGAGAAGACAAATGGTTTGATATGTTCACTATCATTGTTGTGGGAAAGGTGACCTTTTTCTTTACATAACATGTTTAATCTCTGTTTCCAGGAGAAAAGTACTTTTCTGCTTGTTCTGGACGCCAAGACCTTCACTGAGCTGGGCAGAGCAGAGGTCCCCGTCAATATCCCATACGGGACCCACGGAGTGTTTAACGACAGGGGATAGATGTGCCGCTGTTTGCAGCTCTATGGCAGAAATTGCTGAAATTGAAGCGGCAACTGGCCACTTTATCCACAGAAGAAAATATCTCTGTTGATGTCTTTGCCTGTAAAATGAACTGTAAAAGAAAGTCGAAAAGAAATAAGAAGTGGGAAGAAACTGCAGACTCATGCGTTTTGTTTGTGCCCCCTTGATAGAAAAAAGGTGAATGTCCTCTCTGTGTGCTGCCATTACAGTCAGAAGGATGGCAATCTTGTGGAGACTAACAAGACAGAAAGCCCAGCATGGCATCAGCACACTGATAAAGTTTGTCCTCTATGTTCTTATGTCCTCTTGTAAGATTTGGAAACAGCCTTTAGACTACTTGAATGACTCTTACTTTGAAACACCAATAATTTACGTGGAAAACATTTTGAAATAAAAACCCAACAACACGAAAGGCAATACACACATTATAATAAAATCCATTTCCCTTCTTTTTTTCTGTTTAAACCCATAGTGTTTTTGCATCATCACGCCACTGGAAACGGTATACTCCCAGTGAGGACAGAACAGCACTTAGGATACATAAAAATGCATCAGAGGAAATTCAATTTCTGTCAAAGTAATGTGATAGAAATGGACAACGTCTGAAATGCCTGGAAAACAAATGGATCCAAGTGGTCGATAGCCTCCAGAGAGTCTAGCAGAGGTCACATCGCAAATGTAGCGCCGTTTATACCCTCAAAACAACCCAAAACAAAGTTGACACGCACATAAACACTGACATGTCGGACCTTTGTGAGTGAACAAGAAAAGTTTGTTGCTCCTTTGTATTAAACTGCAAGCAAACAGAAGAACTGTGTAAAATAAAGCACACAGGCCCTCCCAGGATGTGAAGTCGCCTACAGCTTCACATGTCACTCCACCATCTCCACAATTGACTTTACTGATGCCTGTTTCGTTGGCTATTTTCCCTCTCACATTGATTTGAAGAGATTGATCTGAACTGACTCCGGGCTCTGCACCTGATACAGGCACCATAGCTGCGTGAAAGCTGAGAGGTTTCAAATATTACGACCCACATATATTTTTTTGCCTTTTTTAATATTTCAAAATTGACTTTCAGTCAAGAATTACACTTAGAGAAGTTTTCAAGATATTTCGCAACAGCAAGCCCCAACCTTCAATAATTGATGACTGTGCTGTACATGCAGGCAGAGGGTTCGTCTTCTCTTATTACACTGAACTGAATAAAACAAGAGGGAATAGAGTCATGGCGTACTGTTTAAATTAATCTAATACTGGAAATTAACAACACTTATGTTTTTTTTTATGTTTCCCGCTCAACTCGGGCTGTGTCTCCTAATAAGCATGCTGTACAGGTCTCCCAAGATACACATTAATTAGCCCATAATTCCTAATCTAATCAGTCATGCTTAACCTCTGTGCGTGTGTGTGTGTTTGTGCGTGTGTGTCTCTATGTGTGGGCATGCACATACTGTACGCTCAGGTTCATTAGTACCCTCCTCAACGAGCATGACCAGCAGAGAGAGATAGGGTGACCTTTGCCCTTAGATAAATCTCAAGCTAAATTTTGTGTTTGCAAAGCTGTGAGGCGAAGCAAACCCTTATCAATGTTGCCCAACAGCCTTTTAATTTGAAGTATTATTGGATGAGACATTAAGCAAAGGGATCAATGGTTCAATCAAGGTGTTATTCTAGATAGTTAACACTTTGGATTCATCAGGGTCAAGTTTGAGTGATGGCTAAGCACACTCATCCTGAGAACACACGCAACTACGCAGGCACACAGTGTTGAGGAAGCTACTATGAAAGCTACTGAGCTACTCAGGAGAGATCTAGTTTGATTAACTAAAGCTACTTGGAAAAAGTAGCTCAAACTAATAAACTGACAATATACATGTGACAAGAAATATAATATAATATAATACAAAAAAATCACATACCAGCAAAAATGCCCCTCAGTTGAGTTTATTGCAAAAACTGTCCACTTGTCTACAGGATAAGTAGATAAAATACCCCACTGTTCATGGGAAAGTGCAAGAAATGTCAGCTTTGGTTTTGTTTACAATGTCCATCACCTGGTAGAGAAGCAATATTGAAAAAATAAAAAATAAAATATAGCTGCAAGCTGCAATTTGCAGGTTCAAGCCCTTTTGCGACAACAACAGAAGCAGCTCTATCAGCCAAAAATTGAAGGTTTCAGTTTAATTCTGTCAAAAGAAGGAATGAGATCAATCACACAGTTGTTTCATCATTTTGGTCAATACTCGCCCCCAGAGCATGCACAGCAAAAATGGTGAAACTCTGTCACCCGGGTTTTCAGATACACATCTGGGGCATTTGTGACGACCCCGGTGGATTGGGCTCGAGAGTTTTACAATGACTGGACAAATGAGTTATGACCATTTTACTGCTGAGCTTCACCCTTTGCAAAGTTTTTTGATTAACATCGGCCATGTTTTTCCGACTGGTCTTGCTCATTTATAATAGAAATCAGGTTCAGGTTACTGTTTGTTTTTTTTTGTACTGTAGGCAGATTTGGTTTGCAGCAAAAGAGAGACAGGGCATCCATCTGGACACATTTACAAACATCACAAAGACAAACATGATAAAAGAACTCAAAAGCTCCAAGGATGTAATAGAATTGAGAAATAACAATAAAAAGAAAAACATTCAAGTAAATATCCCCAAGAATTAATATGATAAAATGAATGCAGGCTAAAATCAACCAATCAAATAAATATATAAAAAATACTTTGTTGTGTCTATGCAATCTTGCTACTACTTGTTAACCTGATGGCCACTGTTACTTCTGCATCGCTTTGTCCTGCACCTTGGGACTGGGAACCTGGGAACCAACGTAGTTGACCTAATTTGGTGTTGATTGTGACTGTTTCCAGTTTATGCTGTTTAGCAAAAAATTCATTGAACTTTTATGGTCCAAGAGGTTTTTTTGTAGAGCATATTGAGCTGGACTAATGTGTCCAATTTCATGTCAGTTGTACTTATGGGAGGAGTTATGACTTTTTTTTTAAGTTAAGCTAAGTAAAATTTTGACCATTAATTATAGCTCCCCCATGCAATTTGGCTCATATTACATTATTAGTATTTGGACACCATTTCTAGTTCTTGGGCTCAGTTTCATGTTTCTAGTTTATTCCAGCTCACGGTGATTTGAGGTGTGGAATAAGACAAATAATCATAATAAACTGGCAGAAACACATGGCCCACAGTTGTCTGTAGTTTTCAGTAGTTAATAGGGATGTAACGATACCAAAAACCCAAGGCACAATAATACCATGACAAAAGGTCCATGATTTATGTCAGTATTAAGAAAAATGATGGGTTGAAAAAAAAAGTCCTTTATTAAATAATAAATCTGATGTGTACAATATTTTTTGCTGGTATAAAATTTGTTTTACGTTTTAACTTTTCTGCTTTCCTTCTTTAACAAAATAAAATAAAAGTAGTCAGCCATGACCTTAAGCTTATGCAAAAAACTGGCATGAATTGGCAATGTCTGAATAATGAACAATTGTAACAAACAACTAATGCAGAAGTCAGAGCATAATACTGTCTATATGTCTCATAATAATGTCTAGTCCTGTTTTGAGAAATTTTTTATTGCAATACCACAATATTCAAAATATTTTTACATCCTAAGTACACAAATAATGGCAAAAATGTTATTTAAAGATGAATTATGCAGGATTTTTCCCAAAAAACAAGACTCAAGACTCAAAAATAATCCCGATCAAACACAACCCATGAACCCCGAGAAGTGTGTGGCGGTGCCTGCATCTGCAGAGGCCCGTACCTTCTTATTTTATCAGTGCTGTATTCAGGACACTTTATCAACCCAAAATGTCTGTATTTGACATCCTGTGAATCTTTCTGGTGCATTTACACACAGCAACTGACAAATCCTGCTTATTCTATCTATTAACCACTTGAATCACTATGCAACCATTTAGTTGAACTACCAGCAGTCTACTGCAAAATGTAATTAAACTAATGGTTTACTTACATGTATTTCACTTCACCTCAACACCACAGGCACACAATATGCACACTGTGACACAAATAAACTTGCGTACACAACATTTGTATGCAAGTTTGTCCGTCCTGCTTTCAAGGTGACAGTTGCAGACTGTCTAAGCTCTTATTTGACCCATGAGAGTAAGCATGAGCTCATTCTCAACCCCCCCCCGCTGTCTCACTAAGCACAAGTTATTGCACAGTCTTAACTTTGACTGTTATCTGAATCATTATTTCATATCCCATGAATTCATAATGATATCATCTATATTCACCATATTAGACACACTTCTCAGAGGCACGGACTGATTTCCCTCAATAGTGGGAACAATGTCTTCTATATCCAGATTTGTCATTCCCTATCTTCACGGTCTTGAGCCATCTTGTGGGAGCACGGTTATCTGACTTACAGATTATATGCATCTGCGTGCGCGTGTGTCTGCAAGCGCTTCCTCCAGCGCACACAAGTATATGCTTATTTATGGAAGCGTGTACAATTTCAGAGTCATGCATGTGTGTGGTGTGTGTATGTGTGTGTTTCTCTGTGGGTTCTCTCTAATTGTACGCGCAGAAAAAAACTGCAGATGCTTTATGAAGTCAGAATGGAGCAATTAAGTACCCATGGAGGGGGTGAATCGTGCAGTGTCAACAAGAATAAACTCTCACCATGGACCTGACAGCCTGGCTCAAGAAGAAAAAATGAGAGGACAGGATTTATCCATATTGCACTATCACGGATTGAAATAATGTGATGCCTGAATAGGAATCCACAATGCAAATTTAGCTGTTTTATTCACTGTGTTTGCAGCTAATGTCTCTCTCTTGATTTCATGTCTTCCTGTGTTATTAGAAATTTCTCTTTCCTCCTGAGCCCACTGCTCAAGCAACTGTAAACTTTAGACAGTTTATGCAACTGCTCTTCAGTGAGAAATTACTGGAATAACTAAATGTCTTCTTTGTTATCTTCTAAAGTAAAAGAAGAAAATTGGTCTGGTTTTGGAAGTAGTTGTTCATAAAGTACATCCTTAAAGGGACACTTCTACCAAGAATTAAAAATGCATATTTGTCCTCTTACCTGTCGTGCTATTTATCCATCTAGATTGTTTTGGTGTGGTAATGGAACCAGATGGCACTCAGGTTGTGGTGCTCAAAGGGACTCCCTAAAAACTCTGTGACGGTCTGTGACGGAATATACTATTCATGTTTTCCTGTAATTTATATTTTTGATCTCACACCTGTGTACATGGGATTTGATAGTCTGCCTTATAAGCCCATTTGGGCATCTGTTGATGCGTTAAAAAAAGTTTTTCTTAAACTTTTCACTATTTAATTATGTCTTTTTAAAAATTCAAACACTAAAATAGCATCAGAATGCTTAATTCATGAGTGTCTCAGGGCCTCTCCACTAACTTGGACTTTTTTCATGATCTTACTGCAGATCTTCAGAGATGATTCAGGAAGACAGCAGCCAACTTGTGTGAACAAAACGGTTCGGCGTGGTGTATAGACTGTTGAAAGATGAAGCAGAGCTACACCAGCAGTGCTGGAAAACCTTATGATGAGCAATTTACAAATTTATCAACAGTCAAGTAAAAGTCATTTGAAAATCTGCAGGGAAGTCTGGTCGCAGCTGCAGCCGTGCCAGCAGTACAAGAAGTAAAAATAAGTGTATCCAGGTGAATCGATGATCACAAAAAATACAAAATCAGCTCTGTTTGAAGTTACAATTAGGCATGACGTCTCTTGTAGGTGTAATCTTGGGGTTAAGGCACAGATTAGATTAATAAACAACTTTTTAGGTTACGGTTTTGCTAGCTTATCCAAAAAGTGACAAGACGACCCTAGGAAAGCCATCAAGAAGGCTGTCTTTTTTGGGGCTTTTATTGTGCCTTTAATAGAAGAGAGTGGGTGAATGACAGCCAACTGCAGAGGACTCACAGCCACAGTACATGGGGTGAACACTGTACCAACTGAGCTACCAGGCCACCAGGAACTATTTCCTCTCTACCGAGCTGCACCCGCTAACCATATCACCTTGCAAGGGAAGCAGCTGACATGTAACCTCTTGTCTATGAGTAGATACGTGCTTCCTTCTGCACAGTGAAAATAGTTCCTAATAGTTGAGCTTGCTAAATGTATTTTTAGGCACTTTGAGCGCCACAAGCTGAGTACCATCTAGACCCATTATATTCAAGAGAAGGAAGACATCTCTACAGCCAATATCTCCAACATTTTTCAACTCAAGCCAAAACAACAGATGGATAAATAACACTACAGGTAAGAGGGAAAATATGTATTTTTTATTTGGGGGTAAACAACTGAAGAATATGGTTGTATCAGTCGCTGCAGCTCTACAGCAGGACAGATGCAGGATACATTCATGGCAGAGGCTGATGCTTTTCAGTGCCCTCATAATGACAGAGACTTCAAACTCTGGGGGGAGAGGAGAATAAACCCGGGCCAATATAGGCAGAATGAGGCTGATTTTGCCATTATAACGGCGAGCTCTTTTCCCTCTTGGATGGAAGCCGCGGCTGACAGTCAAACATCATTATGAGCCAGTGGCCTTGCAGTTTGTCACTGTCAGAAGCTCTAAATAGAGACTTTGTTTTCAAGATTTGTAAAGATTTATGACATTCCAGGCACTATTTAAGCGATGATGCACAACAAAGTCATTTTGTTTAATGTGAAGCCACTTTGAAAAATGGCAGATTCTGCGGATTGTGGGCTTATTTCCTCCAAGCACAAATATAATATGAGGCATTGTGCTCGTTTTCTAAAATCTTTCTTTCAATCAGGGGAAACACAGATGTCATGTGAAGTGTTGGGGCTTTGCGTGAATGAATGATGACATTTTCACCATCATCGCTGAGTCCACCCTTGAACCCTGTCCCTAAAAATCATTTGTAAATTTCTATGACGTGTGTGAATGAAGCCACGATGTCAGCGATAAATGAACTGGCCTAGTGGCCTTGGAATAAAAGATTCACTATGTGCTGGATGACCGGATATTCTTCCTATGAGTGTGAGTAGCCAACACACTTATTATTGCTTCCTAATTCCTTCCTGATTGTGTTGCAGTTGTGGCCTCATCACTCCTACAGCTGTATCCTGAACAAGACTGTAAAAGCGCTGTGTACAACATTTACCTCCTCTAGAGGTCGCAGTAGCATCTCAGACCAAAACAAATTCATGCTTTGTTTACTCAATAAAATTGGTGGGAAAAAAATAAGTCATCCGAACACAGGATGATTACAAAACTCAGATCTAACTGTAACCTAAGCAGTGCTGATCAAATATGGATCAAGACTCTGTTACTACATTGCCTTTTTCTCACTTTAAATATTTTCAGAAACATATTTTAGTGATTGTTTAGCTGTAATCTGAGTTTTAATGTGACCAGGTGGCCGCCATTTTCAAGATCAAGACTCAGATCAAAGTGTCAAAACTAGATAGTGCCGATAAAATGTGGATCAATATTCTGTCACAATATTGTCTAAAATGTTTTCAAAATCATATTCTACTGTAGGGGAGACTTGGGACAGTTGCAACACTCTTTATATTTCTTTCAGTTACTCAGAGACTATTTGGATTAGACCAACTAAATCTTTCTATATTAAACTTAGATTTGTCTGCTAATTACGCATACATTTAAAAATGATTCACATATGACATATCATTTGCAATATTTCTTTGAAAGGAAGATGTCAGATGTTGCAACTGCCAGTTGCAACATATTTTGTTATAAGTCAACAAAACAACATTTAAAACTATGCAAGTTTAGACTGATTCATACAAAAGGTTGGGACAGTGTGACAAAATAAATACAGATCACGAAAAACAAGTTGCTTTTTCAATAAATGCAGCAGCAGATGTTGAATGTGTCCTCTGTCTTCTTGGTGGGAAGAGGATCTAACTAAGCATGTGTATTATGAGTGACACGACCTTGCATGTCTCGATTGAGGAAAAAGACTTGTTGCAACGTCCCTGTTGCACGTCCCCTGTCTACCACACTGTGTCTTCGTCACTCTCTGCGCAGGATACTATTAGGCTACCCCATTATATCTTTCATAGCTTTAAATAGTTGTTAGCTGACATCTCGTGAGCTTAATGTTTGTGCATATGAAACCTTTAAAGACTCCCTCAGTAATCATGTAAGTGGAATATTATATATGAATCACAGAAATAGCTTCATAAAATGTACAAGCTCTCACAGAAAATCCTATAGCAACACCTCCAGAGATCAAAGAAATAGCACACAGGCCAAGAGAGGTCACTGAAATTTCACTGCTGAGAGCCACAGGTGCATCTTCCTCCAGCTCCCTGCAGGAGAATTACAGGAAAAATCGTGGTCATTTTTCTATAGGGTCACATTTATTATTGGGCCTCGATGCGACCGAGTCCCATTGGTTTTCCAATGAGAGAGCAGCCTCCGCCGCCGCCGCCTGCAGCAGCGCCCTCTGCTGGCCCTCAGAAACTCTCCTCTTTATAAAGTGCTGTGATGCCTCGACACACATGCAGTCAGTGCGAAAGAAGCGTTCACTCCCTCCAGAGGAGCGCACAGCTTTTTATTTTTTTGAGGGAGCCAGCAGTGGTGGGAAGGAGAAAAAAAAATCCAGTCAGCGTTTTGTAGCACTTTCAGATGAGTTCTTCTACCTCGTTAGAGATATTGGCATAGCTGACAGATCGTTTTACGCCAGTTTAAGGGATGTTTTAGGGACAAATTGTCTCCAAGGGGCAATTGGAGCGGGCAGTCTGAGCCCTTATAATGCGGAGAGATCAAGTCTCAGTAGTTTGTCGGCATGAACGCAGCGCAGACGGACCCTGAGAAACTGCTTTCATGGATTGACTGATTGATTGATTGGCATTTGATTTTTTATTTTTTCCCACAATATCAGAGGATTCTTTTTTCCCTGCGTCGTGGTTAGTCTAATATTCCCTGAAAAGAAAAAAAAAATCGTGGATTATAATTGGGAGTCGAGGATTTTTTTTTCTCGCGTCTTTAATGAGGATATTGATTTTTTACAGTTAGCCTACGCCTGGGTCAAGGATCCGAGGAGGGGAATTAACCTTTCACAAGGTGGAAATATCAGAAACATCAGTCTTTTTGGAGCCTAACTCATCTCTGTTGCTGCTGAGTCCAACATGAAGTCTGTCACTGTGTGGATGTGCTTTTACAGCTTTCTTCTGCTCTTAGGTGAGAGGTGAATATGGAGATTACATGTGCAATTGTGCAA
Organism: Lutjanus argentimaculatus; assembly: GCA_034769285.1. Classification (NCBI taxonomy): domain Eukaryota; kingdom Metazoa; phylum Chordata; class Actinopteri; order Lutjaniformes; family Lutjanidae; genus Lutjanus; species Lutjanus argentimaculatus. The sequence goes on from JAWZSL010000017.1 coordinate 18,286,208, forward strand.
ATTCTTATTTTTTTGTGGGGTTATACATGTACATTCTGATATCAGTGTTTGTTGCCAGGGAGCATTTGCAGGTATGTGCCCACTTTTCTCATTGCAGGACTTGTTTGAGCGCACAAGGTTATCCAGCTTTTTTACCATGTATAGTAAAATGCTGATGGGCGTTCATGTTGGTTTCATTAGATTGTGTTTAATTGCCACCCGTGACTGCAGACCCAACTTCATCATTACGAGTGAATCACTTCTACTGGATCCATTAAACAGCCGCAGCTTGCAGAGTGGAAACACAAAGCTCATCGTTGACCAGCTTTTAGTCAGCAAGTGCAACATCTTTGAAGGTCTTTCCAGTTACACACTTCTGTTTGAACTGGCTGAATATGAGAAAAAAATCATCATCATCATTATCATCATCACCTTTATTACCATCAACACAATTATTGCCATAATTATAAGTGCCCATAAATACTGGTGCTTCAGTTAATTTTTTTTTTTTTTTTTTACAGTTAACTTCATGTTCCTCTCACCTCTCTGATTCTGATGCAGTATCCCCTCCTCTCTCCTCTCTGAGTTCAATACTCAACGTCACCACAAGGGGTCTCTCTTGTCATTTCACCAGAACTGTCTCGTACTTCGGTTTGTGTGTGAAGGTGCGTTTTGAGTCTTGACTGTGTGCAACTGCAACACCTGAGTCTCTGCTCTGTGGATCACTGTTTACCCATTTCAAGCTCATTTTCTGCTCACCCAGATGTGAATTAAGAGTAGTTCAAATCTTTTAAGTGCTCGTTTGATGTGAGATAATTAGATATTCGTCAATGATCAAGACTTCCCTTGATTGGATTTAATAGGAAGCTGAAGGCTGCAGTTGATTTGGAGGTTTTCGATGCACTAACATGACTAATTGCAAGTAAATCACTGGGCGTAAAGTAATGAGACATAACAAGACCCCACATAGAGGTGAATAACATTTATGTGGACCATGAGGAAAATAACTGTGGTGTTAAAAGGTGCTTGGCATGTAGGGGCTTGTCAAGGCCATCAAACCTGTTTATAGGTCCCTATACCCAACCTGTTGCATCAATAAAACAAGATTGAAAGCAGGTTTATGATATGTGTTTGCACACACACACTGACACAGTGGTTCTCAACCTTTTCGAGTCGCAGCACCCCAAGACAATCAAGTTGGTGTCTGCAGCCGCCAACCCTCGCCCCCACCTGTCTGCCTGAGAAACTCAAACATGAAGACCTTTGCTTGGACTCTCACAAACATGGAATAAGATACATTCTAAGGCAAATTATATCACTGGTACAGGTTATGTAATGTAAAAAAAAACAACCTTGTCCAGTCTTTTCTCATCATGCCTAGTGCTGGACTGGTTTTAACTATTAAGGTTTATTTACACCAAGAACAATAGCTATAACTATAAATTTATCATCTTAAAATTATCTTAAATAATAATAATAAATAATAATCTTAAAATTGTTCTAACTGAAGTGGATGGGGAAATCTGGACTGCAGCTTTATAGGTGTGGGGTGGAATTAGAACGATCTTTAAAATGATATATTTGTAGTTTAAGTTTTTTGGTGTGGACAGCCCTTTAGTTAGGTGGCCATGTGAATAATCATCATGCAGTGCAAGGGACACGAGGGAAATTTGACCCCCTCCCCAAATTGTAATTTGTTTATACAAGTTCAGTGCTCATTATTTTTTGTCTTTAATTTCATGCAGCTGGCTTCTGAGTGGTGCTGCACCGGAGTGTAGTGTTGTTATGCACAGCCGCTCACTGCGTTTACCTGCATTAAATTACCTGAAAACAACACCAGGCTGCTGCAGTATAACCATACAGCCCTGTACACACACCAGACTGGTCAGTTATAACTCGTTAAAACGTCTTATGTGAAACTGCTTAGTGGACACTCTCGCTGCCCCTTGTAACGTTATCTTACCTGAAGTGTTTTATCCAGTGACCCCTGGTCCTTTTATCAGCCGTGAAGAGAAAGAACGAGTAAGACCTGCTGTTGTGCGACTACAACCTGGTCTGAAAACACACAGGCATTCTAGTGTAACTTGGGCACTCTCTTACCATGGGGGACTGCTTCAATGTATGAAAGAGCAAAATTTGACCCCCCCAAAATATTTTTTTTTGTCTCTAATGGCTGCACTGGAGCTGCTCACTGTGTTTCATTAAATTGCCTTAAAACAACACCAGGCAACCATACAGACCTGTGCACCCACCAGACTGGTCAGTTAAAACTCAATATTTTTTAAGAAGGAGATGTTCAGTTACCAGGCATTCATCTCTTTTCCAACTTGCATTTTGCCTTTGGACGTAGGCGAGCTGTATTTTGCTTATTTTTGAGTGCTTGAACTTTATTTTGAATGTTTTTAAAGGGCTGACAGAGCTGAGAGCTACTCAGTAATTTCAATTTATTTATTTATTTTTTTCTCCACAACCATCTTCTGACCCCGAGAAATCATCTCCTGACCCCCTTGGAGGTCCTCACCCCTAGGTTGAGAACCACTGCACTAACAAGCAAACTCAACATTCTTCACACACAAGTTGATTTACAGTTTCTCTTATCACCTCCACCTCTGTCTCTATCTAGACGAGGCAGCGAGTTCCTGGGACGGTCCCTCAGCTTTGTCCTTGTCCCTGGCCAATGGCTCTCCAGGATCTCCAAATACCGCATCAGGGCCCGGAGCGCAGCCGGAATTGGTGGACTGCATCCAGGCGAGTGACATGTGCAACCAGAACCCTTACTGCAGCTCTCGGTACCGGGTGATGCGCCAGTGCCTTGTGGGCAAGGAGAAGGAAGCCATGCTAGACAACAACAGGGAGTGCCAGGCTGCCTTGGAAGTGCTGCTGGTTAGTCCTCTATACGACTGCCGCTGCAAGAGGGGCATGAAGAAGGAGCTGCAGTGTCTGCAGAACTACTGGACCATCCACATGGGACTCACTGAAGGTAGGAGGCAGATGGTTTTACGATTCTATGTCTCACAAAATTCACATCACATCATGTTTAACTGTGTGGGAATTTCAGAACCTGTAATATTATAACACCTCTTTAAGTTGTGCCGTTTCTCTCTAAAACTACAAATGTATTCATCTGAAATTAGTTTTTCCCAGTCAGGTTATTATCAACGATCTGGGTGTTCAGTGTCATTTGTTTCCTTCTGTATTCCCTCTGTGGCTGTGAATTCAGTTTACATGTTCAGTGGTTCTGCTGTTTGAATATATCATAGTCATGGTCATGTACATCATTACATGCATACAAGAAGATGCATGTTCACTGCTGGAGTAAATAGTCTGTCTGTGGACGTGCAACACAACTCTATTGATATTAATGTGTGTGACTTTGCGCTAGAGGTGCACAGAAACACCATTATTTGTATCTGTATCTGTTCAATCAGCAAAGTTATCTGCATCTGTTTTTGGAGAGAAGACCAAAAGTGTGTGTGGTTTATACTGGAAGTCACGTTGATGAAAATTATTTAATATTAGTGTATAATTAATTATGAAATATATTCCCACATCCTCATACTTTACTTTTCATCTCTCCCTCTTTTTTTTATTTCTAACTAAACTAAGTTTTATGAACTGTCCCTGTTAGTCTAACTTGCTGGATGAGCCTGCCATTTGATGCTTGTTTCAGGTGGCATCGCGGCGTCCACTTTTTGGATGCAACCCACACACTGAAAATGGCAAATTAGCACCTGGGTAGCTAGCGGTATTATGAAAGTAAACAAGCTAGCAGCTGTTACCTTCTCTTTTGCAAGGATTTAGACATTTTAATGCCAAGGCTTGCCTCCCAACATGCAAATGTTCCAACAAAACAAATTGGGCCTGATATTATTTTGCAGCGGAAACCATCACAGCGTCCTGGGGTTAGCGCCACCAGAGACGATTGTGACTGGTTTTAACAAATACAAACAAGCCATTGTGTTTTTTTCCCTTACAGGAGAATGATATGTACCTCCCCTTTAACTAATATTGAAAAATCAGATATACTGCACAAGAATATAAAAATATCCTTCAGTTGAAGGGAATAATCTTTGTGAATTCATTTAGTGATTAAGCCGAGGTAATCACAGAGTTTACTTTTTCTGAATAATAATGAGCAACCTCTGATAGAAGATACATGTTTCCATCACATCATTTGCGCTTTCCTGACTAAAATATTTGGTAAAGCCTGGCTTTTGAGACTGATACTGATATTAGAGGGGAAAAGGTCACAAATTACCGATATGGTGGCCAATATAGTGAATTTTTGAGCTGGAATGGTTATAAATATAAATAGATATATTGTGGACTGATATGACCATATTTTATTTAAGAAAACAACCTTCTACTTACAGTAGAAGGTTGTTTTCTTAAATAAAATTTTATATATCTATCTTTTTTTAAAATTTGGAATGTTAAATAATTTATCATATACTTTGTCAACCAACTGTAGGAATTAAAATAAAGAATAAATAAAAGAATAAAATAATAAGCATTAATACCTGCCAGGGAGCTCCTCATAAATGTTCTCCATTGTGCTCAGTCTAAATCACCCCAAGCATCCAATACGATATATCTATGATATGAAATGCTATGATATGATATCGGCCGACTGATATATCGGTCAGTATTCAGAGTTGGGTGCATCACTACTGAGCGCATTCATCTGCATTATGACATTTATTTTAAATGATTCTTCCGATCTCAAGCACCAGTGTACTTTCTGGGCAAAGACAAGAAGGATGTGCACCACACCCATGTTGATGCCCTATTCCCCGATGCCCTCTTGTAGTGATACCCAGAAGCCCCTGATGAAAAATATATGCTTTCCTACTTTCCTCACCCTCTCGAAGGTAATGGACCTATAATGGGATTACATTACGTAGACCTGTTATGGTAGACTTATTGGTTTTCACCTAAAGTGTTCCATATTACCATGTAATTAGGTTGCAATCGTATAGCTCAGTGGCCCTTATGTGTCCACTTACGCTGGACATAAAATAGCACTCTTGTTGTAACATTGAAACCTTTTGGTTTTTACACTGCATTACATTTAGAGACCACATTTAGAGACCTGACATCACTCTTGATCCAACCTTGACGGTCAAAAGCACATAGTGTTTCATTCAAAACATTCAGTGTTTCATTTCAATGCTGTTCTTACTTAATTAAATAGCGCCTTTAACTAATTTTACTTCCTTACACTGATTTTCCAGCCCTCAAATGTGTTTTATGGCATTTTACTGTATATACTTGTTTTTTTCTGAGTAAGCTGGTGGCAGTAATGCACAACTTGACACAGTTAAGTTATGTTACTTAATTTTCCCAAGGTAATTGGTTTCCTTTAAAAAGAAAATAAATTAAACTTAACTTGTTACCTGTTGTGCTATGTCATCCAGATAGTTTTGGTGAGTTGCCAAGTTCTGAGGATATCGACCATAGAGATGTCTGCCTCTTCTCTCTGATAGATTCAAGATTCAAGATGTTTATTTGTCACATGCATATTTGTACGAGTACAACAGCAGTGAAATGAGATTGCAACAAGTCTGATAACTATGCAAATATCAAGCACATAAGATGAAAAAAAAAAAAAGAAATATATGTATATATTAAGATAAATACAGGGCAAAGTAGCAGAAAATCTATCAAAGAAAATAAATGAATGGTAATGGAGATATATACAAGAAAAAAATGATTCTCCCATAACGTTTTGAACATAATAAAATATGAAAGGAAGGTAAGACAAAAGAATTCAGAAAGAAATACAAAGAAGAGTTAGAAGTTAAAAAACTGTGGAGTCTGAAACAATCACAGTGACTCAGCCGTATACAGTACGTACATTTGCAGTATGGACAGTTGTACAGTTGTAATGAATAGACAATATACAGTGAAAGGTGCTGAGCTGCATAAAACGCAGAATGAAAAATAGAAGTGCATACAATGGAACTAGATGGCATTCGGCCTGTGGTGGTGATCAAATCGGCAAAAAAAGAAGACATTTGAAAAACTCAACAGCAATGTCTCTTTCCATACATCATGTCCAGGTTACTCAAGAATATCCACAAACCTTGTTGTGAGCAGTTTCATGCCAGAACTATTTTCTTCCTGCAGTATAATACACCGGAAACTACTTTCGTTCTACTAGAAAGAAAGTAGTTCCCACATGAAACTGCGCACAACAAGGTCTGTGGATCAACTTGAATAACCAGGTCATGATTTCAGGAAACAGGTAACACTGTTGGGGAGGGCTTCCACCTAAAAGTAGAAGACTTTGAATCATCGGTCAGAGTCCCCTCATTTTTCTTTTCCTATGTCAGTCAGTGTGCATGACTGGATACCGTTACCAGTCAGAAGTTTACAAAAATGCACAGGGATAATATTTCAATGAGGAATTATAATAAGGGAAATCCTAAATATATATTAGCTGGCGTATTTATTAAAAAAAATCTTTGTGACAACATGCGCTGGTGGTTAAGAGAGAAGGTGAAACGAGTGGTTGGTAAACAAACTTCTGGCGTTTTTTAGCTGCATCATTGTACACAGAACTATGCAAAAGCATTACAGGCTGTAAGCTTTTTTCCATCAAATTTGTTTATTGCATTTTCAGCGACACACAAGTATTAAGTAAGGTTACATTTCCATATCCATGTTGTGTCAAGTAACACATGAATTTAAAAAAAGATAAACACAAAACTTACACATTCAGTCATATACTGTACGGTCAGCAAATATTATTAAAATCAAATATAAAATTCATATAATAGGAAACAAAACATAAGAACACAACATTCCAAAACCACCTAGATGAGATGAATAAACATCTTAAGTGTATAGTTACAAGACAGGCCGTAAACTGAGTCACCACAACCCACAAAACTAACTGTGGTGGAAACAGAGCTTAGGTGAGGCGCCGTTAAAAACTGTAATTTTAACATCATCGTCGTCAACTTCAGTCAGACTCAAAAGAAACAGTTTAAAACTCATCAAAAATGTCTGTGAAGATTCTCAGTCATCCAGGTCATGGTATTTGTAGCAAACGTCGTACTCAAGTGGACTAGGTAGAGTTCTTGAAGAAGCTTCTTCAGTTCTGACTGACTGGTTGGGAGTTCCAGAGAACATCAAAAATGTTCCTGCTGCTCAAATAATCACCAACTCTGGTTTAGTTGAAATAAATCCTTTATTCATGTCATGAAGGAGCGCAGAGTGTGCAGGACAGGCGTCGCCTGAAGAAGAATTGTGTTCAAAGACAGCCCTACTGTTGAGTTTTTTGTATTGTATTGTTTTGTATTTTTTGGGCACCACAAGCTGAGTGCCATTTTAGTCCCATTATATTCTAGAGAAGGCGTCTCTACAGCCGATATCTCCAAAACTCTGCAACTCACACCAAAACAGTCTAGATGAATAAATAGCACTACAGGTAAGAGGAAAAATATATATTTTTGATTTTAGGGTGAACTGTCCCTTTAAGACAAATCTAACCGGGTCAGAGCTGCGAGAGATGCCGTGCCCCAGCCATCGGGCTAAAGGGGGACCTTAACGTAAGAGTGACATTTCTTCATGCCTCTACACGTGGCCTGTGCGGCTGATGTCAAGAGTCACCCACGTAAACATGGAGGACATAATGCACTCAGCTGTTTTGACACGTGGGGTAATGGTGGAAACGTTGCAAAGTCGCTGAGCTCTGAGTATTCTGGGCTTTTGTGTCGTGATCCGTGAAGTGATTCGCCGGGCTGACTGCTCATGGCACCAGCTACACTTCATCAGACTGATGGCAGCAGAGGGTCCCTGACATGAGTTCAAGGGAAATGTAATGACATGGATGCTCCCCAGGCCTTCTGTCTCCCTCCCTGTCTTTCTCTCCTTTTCTAACTCATTCTCCTTTGTAATGATCTTTCTGTTCTCCCCTCTATGCCTCTTTGTCACTCTCTTTCTACTTTCCCCATCAAATAGCTGCTGCAGTCAAAGTGTTTGTGTTTGAGTGCATCATGCAAGTTGTCTGGCTGTCAAGGATAGAGACCTCCTGCGCCTGCAGCATTGCCCTTCACAGAGCTTGTTTTTCTTTCCTGAATAAATGCCTCTCAGCAGTGTCCCGTTTTGGCCCTGTCGCCCTCGGAGATAAAAACCTGCTTTAACACAAACGAAAAGCTCTTACAGTGCAGCTTTAATCTAATCACGATCCATTGTGCAGTCAAGCAGGCTTTTGTTAACTGGAAACAATCTATGTACAACATCCATCTCTGGAAACAAACACGAAGGGCTGAATCCCAGCAGACCCCCTCGAAATGGTGCTAAACCACCTCTTTCACCACCGACATCATCTGTGGACAAAACAGGAAGGTTTTGATGGAGTAGCCGGGTTAGATAACATGCAATGCAGCTTTGAAAGTTTCATTTTACTCATTTTAAATGTGGAGAGATGACAAATGCAAGAGTACACAAAAAAAAATCATACAGGAATTAGCTAATCTTTTCTTATGAAGTTAACATTAATATATAATATTCTTTATTTTAAGGACATTTAGAAGTTTTTTGACTTGAGAGAAATGAGTTGAATGAATGTACAGTACAAAGTTCAATCAACCATTCTTTCTTCTTTCTAAAGAAACATAATCATATTAGCAGACTTCCCAGCATGCATTGTTTGATTGTTTGTTAAAACTCTCCTAAGAACCTTCTTTTTAATAGTTTGAAGAAAATATATCAGAACTGGCTGTGTCTCAAATACACATTAAAGCTACTACAAGGAATTTTTAACTTTATGATTATGAAACAGTCTCAGTTTATTATTGATGCCTCCATATGATCTATATAAGCTAAGAGACCATCCGCAAGGAGTCTTAGTTGTTCTTAATACCTGCTGGATTTGGGTCAGATTCTTTGTGAAATCAGATGAAACATGCCTGTGTTTACTCTTTCCCAGGTAAAGGCACAGTGTGTAGTACATTATCCAGTTAAAAACAATCAGCAGGAGATTTTTATTTAGATAATTTTTGTTGTTTGACATTGTATTTTGTGGTTTTGTGCACAATAATGAAAACACTACAAGCTGTAATGGTCCTTAGTCTCAAATGAAACAAAACTAACTTTTCAAACTGAGAAAATTTAAAAGGAAATCAAAATCAAACAAGTGACTGAATTAAAGATAAAGTTTATTACAACAGATGATGTGTGATAATAAAGTCTTGACAGAAAGTTTTTGGCACTCGGACTCAGTAGGGAGATTTGTAGTCAAGGGGCATCTGCCTGAGCAGAGATAAATCCCCCATGGAGTCCAGACAGTGGTGGTGGTTGAGGACTCTGGTGAGACTGGGAAGCTGATGAGGCCGATGAATTTTTGAAGACTGGGTTGTTATGGTTAGGTGGAGGGCTGCGTGCTACAGCAGCATGAAGGAACTACAGGTGGAGAGAGAAAGATTGAAGGTGTGTTGCTCTGCTTTTGGACAGATGTGACACAATAGACAGCCCCAGACAATGACAGCAAGGACATTATGAGTGAGCATGTTTGACAAAAGTCAACAGTGAATGAATGAGGAGTAAAGCATGCAAAAGGACAGTCTTCCTGATTGAACTTTCATTGTAGCTCCAACTTAATATCTTAAGCTTATTGAGCATGTTTTCTTCAGTAAAACTGTACTGGTATCAAGTCTATTTGACTAGAAAGGTTTATTTACTTAAAATTATCTCAACTTGTCTTTTCAAATTCAGTTAACTTAAAATTTTAAAGATATCTGTAATTAATATCTTTAAGGTATTGATTGAAATAACCCACTGTCAAGTGATATTTAAACTTCTCCAGTCAAGCAATACCTGTACTTGATCCTTTTTGTACCCAGATTTTGAAAAAAAAAGGACTATATCTATGGCTCTACTCGCAGCCAATCACCGTAAGCGTGCTTTGATTTAATGGGATGTATGCTTGGCCCACTACCGAGTTGGCAGTTCAGCATGCCAAGATGCCACTTAAACATTGGAAAGTATGGTTTTACTGCACACCTGTGATGTCTGATAAAAAATAAATGCATAAAATGTGGAAGGATTATTTCAGGAATGCTTCCATTCGCACGATGGATATCAAATGAAAGACTCTATTGGCATCAGTATCACTTTAAGGTTACTGGTACTGGTATCGGAACTTTTCAAACAGTGCCCTGCACTTTAAGTTAAAACAACCAGTTTATTTTTACAGTGTATATGAGAGAGAAAGATAAGAAAAATGAGGAGCTAGGGATTAGAAGAAGAGTAGAGAGAGAGGAGGTGAAAGGACACGGATGACAGAAGAGAGCAGAGATTGTTAAAGACCTGTGTAATGTGTAATAATGTGATGAACTCTATATGAAAAGTAATGCCTGATGGCTTAAAGACAAACATATTTAGCCACTCTGCACATATATGGCCACTGTTCTGCTCCCTACAGCCATCACAAAGTGTAGAAAGCCATATAGAAATCTGGCTCCAGTCTTGGTATGTTTCTTATGACCCGTGTTGACCGGGGGCAGCGAGTTGGTCAGCGAGCTGGAGGGCTAAACCACTGGGTCTGTGAAGAGAAAACTTGGATGGACTGGGATTGAAACAATGCCCCTTCTTCCAGACCCCAGTCCTGTAAAACAGCACTGAAATACTCCACTGCCTCGGGCAAGGTTATCACACTACCTTACTTAGTGCATGTACTAATAATTTCTTTATTTCAAATATAGAAACAAATGCACATAATAAACAGATTAATAAAACATGCATCTATGAACATGAATAATCATTAAGGCATAAGTGGACAAACAGAGTAAGAGGAGAGAGAATTTTATTAACCTTAGAAAGATAAAGGACTCAGCAGCACCATATCTACAATTAGGCTTCATATCAAAGACCTGTGTTTCCTTAATGCCGACAATTGTCTGGTTTCATTTCCAAGCAAGAAAGAAAAATATCTCTTTTGAACATGTGCATCAAAGAACTATATGATCTATATTTCTACATAATTGTTTTCCAGAATGTGCACAATAGAGAAATGATTATATGGAATAAAAAATGTGCGTTTATGTAGGTTTTTTTCTTTTTAAAGGACCAGTGTGTAGGAATTCATGGCATCTAGCAGTGAGCCTGCAGATTGCAAACAACTCTGCCCACTCTCCGCCTCTAAGTGTGTAGAGAACCGACTAGAGGTGCACAGACGTGTCATTATTTGTATCTGTATCTGTTCAACCAACAAAACTATCTGACTTTGTTTTTGGATAGAAGACCAGAAGGGGCAATGGTTTGTACTAGAAACTGCATAAAATTGTGCAAATGTTTTTTTTTTTTTAACTTAATACTCATCGGCAATGCAATTGATGTGACTACAAACAAAAATTTTTTTCACAAACTCATACATACTCATGTACTTTTCATCTATCTCTCCCTCTCTAAAGTAAGTTGAATGAACTGTCTGAAGTCCACCACCAGTTCCTCTTTAGCTGAAGGATATTGAAAAATCTGAAACTGTTTTACTCTATATTTTATAAATCGAAAGATTCTGTTTTGCAGCAGAAATTGAAAGTCTACAGTAAAGATACACAGCTATATAAAATATCCTCAGTTGAAGGAAATAATGTTGGAGCATTAAATCACAGAGGCAAGGTTTTTATAGATGAAGAGGCAATCATGGTGCTGACTTTTCCGATAACAATGAGCACCTTCAGATATTCATCGCGTTATTTGTGCCCTTTGGATTAATGTATTTTTGAATCTGGGTGCATTGCTACTTGACTAATCATGGAGCCCTGAGTAGACAAACACACCAAACACTAAAAAAATGTCAAAAGGTTTTTATAAACTTTAGACAACTTTGGAGACATAAAGGACATCGTGTGAAAGACCACTTTCCTTAATGTTGAAGATTTTGTAGTTTTATTCTCAAGTGCGAAAGAAACTCTTTTGAATGCAGGCAAAGAACTGATATTTCATTTCTACAAAACATGCACTATAGAAAAATGATCATTGAATAAAAAAATATGCATTTATGTGCATAATTGACGCCCTTGAGTCCTTATAATAGGTCTCAAGGTAATACTGAGGATTCTCGAGAGTCCTCCACCTAAGATATTTGAGTTTCATATGCTTACTTTTTTGGATTCTTGAGACTTTTAAAAATTGGTAATAACAAAATAATCAGAAACCTAACCACTTTTTTGCAAACAGATGCTTGCAGATGACTTATAATTGACAATTATTTGCTGGAAAACAGAATGGGATAATAATAACACAGAATTTTTTTAAGGGTACATTAGTTAGACTTCTCCTGGAATAATGTGGCCCTTACCTGTAAATGTAATGAGGTTTAAAAAATGTGACTATTTGTCATACATCTGGAGAAATAGGGAAGAATTGCGACCCTGGGAGGAAACTGGGAGAGGGCAATGACAAATGGGAGTCTACGGGGAAAACCGGGAGGGTTGGCTAGTGTGTTTATGCAGGGTCTTCTTTACCTCAGTTGGAATGAAGACCAGACCACACATTTTTCAAGTGTGAATGAAGGAAGGATCAAGATCAGTACAAGTCTTGAAGGTTTGTACTCACATAAGAGATTATTTGAAATATGCATATTACTGCATATTTTATCTACAGTGGAAAGATCTTTATTTTACAAATCAAAAGGACTTTGTCAACTCCTGTACAGACTATAAGACAGGGAAGTACTCACCCTGTGAATCATTTCACAGACTGTACTTTAAGTGATAAAGAACACCAGCCATTCAAAGAGTCAAAGCAACCTTGGAAAGATCTGCGTCTTCAAAGTCCTCGCTTTGCTGCTCCATCTCTGTCTGATTCCACTGAGGCTTTATGTTGTTCGACTACAGAATGGTTGCATTAGTAACAGTAAAAATTAAATACTCCAAAGTCTCCTACAGACCGTGAGATTCTCGCAATCTTATCATTTTATTGCAAGCCACACTGTGCGTCATGGATACACTATACTATAATTAACTTCGGTTTGAGGAATGTGAACCGTACGATGATAACACCTGCTGAATCACAGGTTACAATGCAAGTCAATAAAACGTCATCAGGATGTGTTATGTCACATCAGTCTGCATCTCTGGTAGAAATACAACAAAATGACGCTAAGCAGGAATCAAGTCCTTGCAATAGTTAATTTATGTGTCTGGAAATAAAGAAGAAGAGGAGTTTGTTTTTAGCGCTAGCAAAGATTATCTCTCTCGCCAGTGTCACATTGATCTTTGTGTCATTTCAGGCTGTATATCTATAAAGTTAGTTATAAACCTAGGTCATAGTAGCAGTCACATTGTGAGATCCTAAATGTGACTTTTGTCCCAGGTTATCTTTGGTCACAAGACTGTAAATAACAGCTGTCTTTGAACCTGTCTCACAGTGCGATCTAGGGCTACGACCAAAGAAACTGCCGTGTTTAATCATCTGAGACAGCCCAAAATCACGCAGTGTATACACAACTTAAGAAATCATAACTCACAACTGTCGGGGATTTTTAAAATTTGATTAATTTTGTTTTTTCTATTTGTGATGAAACGGTAATGAAACTAGAACTATATGATCTATATTATAATATGCATTTGGGTCATGTGTACTTCTTCGAAGGACCAGTGTGTAGGAATTCATGGCATCTAGCAGTGAGCTTGCAGATTGCAAACAACTCTGCCCACTCTCTGCCTCTAATTGTGTAGGAGAACCGACTACAGGTGCACAGACGTGTCATTATTTGTATCTGTATCTGTATCTGTTCAATCAACAAAACTATCTGACTCTGTTTTTGGATAGAAGACCAGAAGGGGCAATGGTTTGTACTAGAAATTGCATAAAATTGTGCAAATGTTTTTTTTGTTTGTTTTTTTTTTACCTAATACTCATTGGCAATGCGATTGATGTGACTACAAACAAAAATATTTTCACATCCTCATACATACTCATTTACTTTTCATCTCTCTCTCTCTCTCTCTCTCGTTATTTTTAGCTAAAGTAAGTTGAATGAACTGTCTGAAGTCCACCACCAATTCCTCTCTAGCTGAATGATATTGAAAAATCAGAAACTGTTTTACTCTATATTTTATAAATCGAAAGATTCTGTTTTGCAGCTATATAAAGATACACAGCCATATAAAATATCCTTCAGCTGAAGGAAATAATCTTGGAGCATTAAATCACAGAGGCAAGGTTTTTATAGATGAAGAGGCAATCATGGTGCTGACTTTTCCGATAACAATGAGCACCTTCAGATATTCATCGTGTTATTTGCGCTCTTCGGAATAATGTATTTTTGAATCTGGGTGCATTGCTACTTGAGAACATGACTAATCATGGAGTGCAAAGTGGACCATGGTTTTGGAGCCATGACCAAAGAAAATGCCATGTTTAGCCATCTTTCATCTGAGACAGCCCAAAATCACACAGTGTACATCCAGCTTAAGAAAGCTCACAACTCTCATGAGTTTTTTTTAATTTGATTAATTATATTTTTCTATTTGTGATGAAACAGTGGTGAAACAGTGGATTGAGGTCTGAAATATATAATAAAACATAATAATAATAATGGTCCATATGGAGCAGAGAAAAGGCTCAAGACAGATAGAAATGTTTTAATAAAAGTGAGATTGTACAGGTACCCCTTTATTCCCTTATCATAGTCTTCTACATCAGTAATAGACTCAAGTAATGGTTATTAGTTTAATTTTCCAGTTCAACCGAAACCGAAATAAAATATCAGAAAAAAATTAGACATATTTTAATTGCAGATGTTAAAGTTTTGTGTCTCAGTTTTCATTTCCAGTTGAGGTAATTCATTGCAGGTCTGACTGCTGTGCAAGGACATAAAACAATGGTTCAAAACGACGAAGGACAGAAGGGAATATGTGATGTCACCTTGTATGTGAGATGTGTGTTAATCATTGCTAACAACATCAGCCAAGCATCTGCATCACTTGTCCCCCCCCCGTTCAGGTGGTGTGATGTCAGTGGGTGTAATGTCTGGTTTCTGCAGACAGTCCTCTGTTATCAAAATGAGGTGACTAGAATATGAAGTCTTTAACAAACAGATTATCAACATGAAACTTCCCCAGTTGATCACTAGTGTTTAGACTATTATTTTCTGTTTCAAGTTTTCTGAAATTTTATGCTTGAATATGCAAACATGGCATTTTCTAATTAAATAGGTTCCATTTAGCATAAATTGGCAGAGCAGGAATCTGAACATTGGATAAAGTCTGGTTCAAAACATATTTGAGTTTGATCTCTCCATAAACCTGAAAATACTGTCAACAGACATAAAAAAAAGCTATTTTGCCATGTTTTAAGGAATAAATGTTATATAAATCAGGCTGTGAACGATATAAGAACCAACCCCTCTGTAAAAAAAAACCTTCAGAATGTAGATAGAAATAAACGGGAAAGGTTGGTGAATGTAATCGCGTAGGTGGATATTTCTGGCCTTGAGTATGAGAAAAACTGATTTTGAGAAAATGGCTTTTAAAGATGTGTATTGTAAAATGCTGTACATTTTTGGACAAAAAGTGTCTTATATATCTAATAGCTATCACCATGAAACTTAATTAGCTGATTGCTTTCATTAAGATTATTATTTTCTTGTATTACACATTTTCTGAAACATGTTTAAATATTCAAATAAGCTAGTTTGCTAATTTGTAAACATTTCCAGAGCAAAAATCCAAAACCCCGGATAATTTCTTGCTTCATTTTGCTTACGTTGGTATGAAAGGTTTTAGTGAAAACTTTGGATATCTTATTTCATTACATACAAGAGAAAATACTGTTAACATCCTTCAAAAATAACAGTGATTTTCACCATGTTTTTAGGAATAAAATGTTATGTGCCCGTGAAGCAGGCGATGAATGATATATGATCAAAGCCTTCTGTGAAAACCTTCAGAATGTAGAGGGGAATAAAAGAAGGAGGTTTCATGTATCTAAGGTCTACTGAAGTGGACTTGAAGTGTAAGAAAACCCATTTTGAAAAAAAGGTCAATGTGTATTGTAAAATACCATGCATTTCTAGACAAAAAATAAGACACTACATGTGAACAGGGTAAAATTTAAACTAATAGACCATGAAACCTACCTTGTTGATTACTTATATTAAGACAATTATCTTTTTAATTACAAGTTTTCCAGAATTTTATGTTAAAATATGCAAATAACACATTACGTAATCAATTATGCACTAATTAGCATACATTAGAACACAAATCTGAACTAAAATATACACCTAATTGTGTATTTTGGACATTTTCTTTCCACTAGTCTGAAAGAAAACATGTTATTAGAGCCAGCTTGAGGTATACGCAAACTAAGCGCCTGCTTAGGGCCCCCATGTCCACCAGGGGCCCCCCAGAGAGCTTGAATGTTTTTTTTTTTTTTTTTTTTTAGATCTATTATTGTCAGTGGTAATCATACAAAAACACAATATTATCACGTCCATGCACACAGTGAAGGCTTGAATATTAAAGCGCAATTTAACACCAGACCAGTTTTGTGAGTTTGCTACCTTTTTAAAACCACAGAAGGGTAAAAACATGACAGGCTGACATTAGTGTGATGTAAACAACACAGCCACAGCTAATACAATTGATCATGGGTGAGTTAGATTTGAGTAGGTGTGCGATTGATCAAGCATGAACAATAGTCAATACTATTGGTGGCACTGAGGTGGTGTTGGACTTCCTAATCAAATTCTGCTAAGGGCCCCATAAAGGCTTGGGCCACCCCTGCAGGTTATGGAAGCAAAATAGCTGAAAAATTCTAAATTTAGCAGCGCGTGAAAAATGTGCATGTTTTTGTCTGTAGTGTCTTCCCTTTCAGATCCAAGATAGCAATCATGCACAGGCTCTAAACCCTTGTGTTATATTGAGCAGCATGCACAACACTCTTTTCTTGAGAGACTTCACTCCTCCTTCAGTCTGCTAACAGAAATATTCCAAATACTGAGTTGAAGTCACAGATGGTATATTCAGTATGTTGAATCTCTATTTAATCTACAATCTTTGAATGCAAGACGAGCAAAACATTATACTTCGACAATTACATGTGACCACCTACACCGTAAATTGATCAGCTTTTACAACTGTCAATTGACTGTCGATTTAACACTAAGCCTGTTATCCGAAAACAAAAACCCACTGCTCTGAAAATACACACCCTGGAGGTGGAGTCCACCACATTAACATATTCCTCAATTAAACTGTTATAAACATTTACTCCTTCTAAAAGACTATTATTTCTTACGACTCATAAACAGACACTAACTCATTTGGCGAATATTCTGCATTAATTTGAACTACTTTTTAATAAACGTGAAATGGCTGAACAAAAACAGGATGTAAATATATTGCATATTTCTCCTTTAATAGACTGCCATACTGATTGGCTTGGCGTCTTTTTTTATTGACTTTTTCCTCACTGTGTGCACTCTTTTTGTCACTCCACACTGTGCTGTTGTTGCATATTTCCATGACGCAACTGAACAACACACTTGTTAATTTACTGGCTGACATGATAGGTGTTTTATAAGCCAGAGCATATTAGTGATATGCTGTCAGGGCGGTTTGTATTTAATGCATTTAATTATTGAACATTTTATTGAACAATTTTCTTATTGTTATTGATGAGGTGTCTATTGGCGATACATATTGCTCTTGTTTTATTGCCCAGGCCTGCTGTGGAGTCTACCCCGAGACTGAAAAGTTAATCATTCAATCCTCAGCCACGTCAAACCAGACTCACCATAAAACGGCATGGTGGGAGGGCCCTCAGGCTGCAGTGTGACCTGTGTCCGTGAGACAGAACTGTAAATTACATTTATTACAGCAAACAAGGTCCAGCAGACACTCAGGGGCTGCACGAGTCTCTGTAGTTACATAAGTCCGGCGAGAGGCCTGAATCTTTGAAAAGGTGTTGCAAAGTTGACAATGTGTGTGATGAAACAGTGAATTGCTGCTGAGAAAACACTTTACAGAGTGTCTCGGTACGACAACGTGACTCAATACCGTCATCAAGCGTTGCTCAAGATAACAGCAGAAAGCATTTTGACAGATTTCAGCAGGTGTTGGCGCTACATTTCTGCAGCATTTTAAATTTTAAAAGGAATCATTTACCAGCGAGAATCTAAATAACAAGGCCCAGCGGCAGCTATGATATGAGGTCAGACTTCCCTCTTGATTGCTGTACTGCTGTTGCTTGCCTTAGGGCTACTGTAAAGGCTAAAAGGTGTTACAGTACCAGCCTTTTAGCCATCAGTGATGGCGCTAATGATGACCTGTTAATTGTGTTTTCTAACGGAAAATGGCAGCTGAATTCAATGTGTCAGTGCAGTCGTCCTTGATGGATAATGGGTGGTTTCTGCCCTGAATGAGGCTGTGTTGGTGTGAGGCAATGAGGTCTAGCTGTTTGAATCTATAAAAGAAGTAATTACTAAGAAAGAAACATTGACTGCTACACACAGGGATATTGTATAGGTGGCTGTGGTTCTCTTTCAGTTGTGCCCTGGGCCTCGTGTGGATACAGCCTTGTAGAGTTGCAGCAGAATTGGTAATTTAAACGATAAGTTTCACAACTCCAACATACATTATTTCATAGCCCTGGCTATGAAACCACAGCCTGGCTCTCAAAGTAGGAATCGAAGAGCTTTTGTGGACCTTTCAGAGCAGTTTAATTAGCTGAGCCAACTTTCACTGCAGATAGAGAGGGGGTGGTGGGGGACTCCACCAGTGCTCCACCCCACTCCGTCCCAGCTCATTGTGAGAGGAGACTGGATCTTTACATGAAATGACGACAGTTTTTGGGGGGATGATTTATTTCCTCCATAGTCACAAATGTCAGTGTTGGAAAGGTCACCCTCTTAATATGTGAGGACATCATGCTAATATTACAAGTTGGCCCCTAATCCACCAGGATGTTACATGAAATGGACAGATAAGATAAGATAAGATAAGATAAGATGAATAAGATAAGATAAGATAAATAAGATAAGATAAGATAAGATAAGATCGAAGAACTTTATTAATCCCCAAGGAAATTCTTGCACCAGAGATTGCTCCAAAATTACAGTAACATAGAATAAAAAACAATAGATAGCAACGGAGTATTAAAGCTAGTACATGGAGTTTTTAACTGCTTTTGAAACAGTCTTAATTTTTACTGATACTTATATATGACCGACATACATTAATGAGACCATCAGCAATAAGATTAGCTAGTTCTGTATAGTTATTCTTGATGTCTTCCACCAGGTCGGATTCTCAGAGGCAGATTGAACGAGTCTGTGTTTACATTTTCACAGGTAGTGTTACAGTCAGTGAGCAGTACATTAGTCAGTTAAAAAGGAGCAGCAGGAGGGTGGGGTTTTTTTTTTTGTCCACAGGGGCCTCTAAAATCAACAAAATATGAAAGAGTCTTGTTGCTTTCATTATAATATTTCATATTAAAATAAATGCAAAAGAACAGTGCCTAACAGAATAACAATATAAGTAATATAATTAAGTAAAACATAAGCTGAAATAAACTAAAATAGAACATTAGTTTTGGCAATGGCATTAAAAGTAATATTGGCAGTGATATTATAAGTAATGAAAAATAATATTGCTCTTAATAATGAACATAATATTGCAAATATTAAATGTAATATTGCACATTGTTTGTTTCCTGCGTTCTGATGACTTTTAAAGAGTTAAAATAACAAACGATAAGTACACAATTTTTTTCGGCAGATGAGCTAAAAATGATGCGTATTAGCTAAAAAGCTCAGTGAGACCACAGCATCTAACCATTGGTGACCCAATTTCAAATTTGATTGCAATAACATGTTTGTTGAAACAGGAGATCTTCTTTCCAGGACGTCTGAAATTTGAGTATTTCTTTCTCTTATTACTCTTCATGTCTCTCTCTGTCTCTCTTTCACTGAGGAGGATGAGGCATGAGCATGGTCGTTTCTAGAAGGGAACCCTAGACTTGTGAAACTCATGGATTTGTACTCATTTTCTCTTCATTGTGCATGTTGTATAAACTACTTTTAATAACGTGAAGACACTATGGTTAAGAACTGGGTAGCTTTATGGACAGAAAACACCTGGTTTTGGTGAAAAGGATCACACTCGCACTCTTTAGCAGGTCTGTGGTTCTCTTCTACAGACAAACAGCGAGCATGCTTGTACGAAGGAGAGCTAGGTGCAGCCATACTGCTGACATGAGCAGCTCTTTTTTGTTGTCTTTTGCAAAACGGTAGACTTTTAGAGTCATAGGGCTCATACATGCTGTACAGTGCCAGAAATTTGTAGTAAATCAGGAGAAATATGGGAGAATTGTGACCCCTGGAGGAAAACCAGAGAGAGCAATGAAAAACGGGAGGGTCCTGTGAAAACTGTGAGGGTTAGCAAGTATGCAAATCACATCGAATCTAATTGCACCAAATTGTTCTGTATTAAAATGTATTGTCCCCGAATCGTATTGTGGTCCGTGTTTTTGGATGTGTATCAGCTTGTCTCATAAGGGAGAGATGCAGGCCCCTGCTGTCCACATCATGATAGACTTAGGCAGGGGAGGAAGAGAAATGGAGAGAGCGTGAGAGAGGACAGGAGGTGAGGACAGGACGGCAGATAGATGATGAGGGGGGAAGAGACGAGAAAACCAAAGAATGAAAGAGCAAGAGGAAGAAAGAGGGAGTCATGGGGGGGAACCTGGGAGGAGAGGGGGGGTTACAAAGGTACACAGTATTCCTGGGTGAAACCATCATTACTATGAGCAATGGTAGCAGTCACCGGCCATTACCTTAGCCATCCACTGTCATAAGCAGAACATTTTTCCAGCCTGCCCCGCATGTCAGGGGATAGGGGAGGCAGGCTCCTGCATGCTGAATATGTCCTCCCTGCTTTCTCCCTCCCCGCGCTGCATGGAGACACAGTTGGCGCTCGCTAGGTGGCTACTTCATCATCAGAGGAAAGGACCTGTCGATAGCTTCTGGATGTGATCAATAAGGTCTTTCAGAGCTCTCCCCTCCTCGTCCTTTTCATGCCTCCGTCTCCCCTTTCATCTTTCATCCCAAAATGTGAAAAGGATCAGTGAAATATGATGACAAAACAGGCGCTGTTTGTCCTCATAAATCTGTCTAATGATTTTCTATACTGTAAGGTGAACTGCCCGAGATGACTCCTATTTTCTATGAGGCCGGTGGAGAGTGTGACAGCGCGGCGGCTGAAATGAGGGCCAGGTAGCGGAGGTTTAGATTAGCCTTTTATAGCAGAGTGAGTTCTCAGTGGTTCTCTATCAGACGGCAGAGTGAGTGACGGGCCATTCTGCTCAGTGAATACTGTCATGATGTGGGCATTAAGACTCACTCCTGACAGACAGAAAGGTTCACTGTGCTGCTGAATGAATGTGCATTCGCAGAAGTCAACTACCGGGCCCAGCGGCTGTCATCGCAGCACGGTTACTTCTTTTTCTTTCTCTCTCTCTCTCTCTCTCTCTCTCTCTCTCTCCGTCACTCTTTTTTCTTTCTCTTTCTCTTTTTTCTTTTTTTTTTTCATTCTCTCTGTATCATTAATTGAAATAACTGCTTGTTGAAATAAGTCAGCCAAGTTTTCTTTCCTCTGTATGGCGGAACTGAAAGCACATCAAGGAGCCAAACACAACTTATCAGTACATGCAGGAACAGTGTGTAAGATTTACAGGAATTTATTGGCAGAATATGGCAAAAATGGGATATAATATTTATGTTTTTGTTAACGTATAGTCACCTGAAAATGAGAATTGTTATTCCATTACCTTAGAATGAATGAGAATGAGCTGTTCATTTCTACAGATGGCGTGTGTCTTCTTCCACGGAGGCCGCCATGTTGCACCACCTTGTCTCTGAAGTATTATAGTAAAGCATAAACTCTGGCTCTAGGGCCTTTCTCATTTTTAGCGGCCACAGACACAGACACAGATGATGATGTCTCTGTGCACCTCTACACTAGGTTTTCCGACACAGAACAGGAGGGAGAGATGCCTCTCAATCCTACACATTGTTTCTTTAAGTACAATTATGAGACACTTTACTTGAGTACTCTACTCCTCTACAGTTCAGAGGGAAATATTTTACATTTCACTCCACTACAGTTATTTGATATCTCTGCTTACTTGTTACCTTCCAGATTCAGATTGAAGCTACACAATTTAATCAACAAATAAATTGTGATTTTATTAATATATCAATAGGACTTTATTGATCAGGGGCACAGATATAAACAGTGCAGTTGCACTGTGACCCATGGAGTAGGGGGTCCATAGAGAGTGTGAGCCCTCTGCCCCGGGGCCCCACTGAGTGATTCAGATAGCCACCTTGGAAATATGTCTGTGCTAAAGAAGAACTTAAAAATTAAAATTAAAAATGGTGCAATTTTCTAGATATGCCCTGGAAAAGGCAAATACATCTCTGTCATGGTTTTCATTATATAACAAAATTATATGCTTGTTCTACAGTTTTATAATGAATTATATAAACTATGAAGTATTTTAAAAAGTATTAATTAAT
This sequence comes from Lutjanus argentimaculatus, assembly GCA_034769285.1. Lineage (NCBI taxonomy): Eukaryota > Metazoa > Chordata > Actinopteri > Lutjaniformes > Lutjanidae > Lutjanus > Lutjanus argentimaculatus. The sequence continues at coordinate 18,308,727 of JAWZSL010000017.1, forward strand.
GATAATTTCTTATTTTCTTTGGAAATTTTTGTCATGTACAGATATGCAGTGATGATTGCTGGGTAATATGTATATTGATGTTATCCACTGTCATTTAGCTATTTGGTCAATGCATTATATGGTAGCTAATTTAGGCATCAAAACTCTGTAAAATTCAGCACATTAGTAGTAAAATATGCTTAATGTTGTCATTCATAACTAGTAACTAACATTAATTGGGCCTGTCATAACTACCTTACTGCTGTTCATCTCTTGTTGAAATTCACAAGCTTGTATATATAGTAAAAACATTAAAGTGATGTCGATGGAATAATGCATCAATAATTATAATTAAGCAATATAGAATGCATTTTTCTGGATAATGAGTTTGGTACTTTAAATATATTTTAATGCGTAAACGTTTCTACTTTTACTTAAAGTGCCAGTGAGCAGGATTTAATGGCTTCTAGCAGTGAGCTTGCAGATTTTAAACACCTTGTCTCACTCTCCCCCTCCAAGGGTGAGGTGTATAGAGATTATCTGTCAGTCATTATCTGTATCTGTTTAACTGACAAAATCATCTGTCTCTGTATCTGTATTCAGATAGAAGACCAGATATGGACCTGGTTTATACCAGAAGTCATGTTAAATTGGGCAAATGTTTTATTTTCTAACCTAATTTTCATTGGCAATGCATTTGTTATGCCTACAAAGCACCAGAATTATTCAATGTTGACATATAATTAATTATGAAATATTTCCACATCCTTAGACTGCACTTTTCTTCTCTCTTTTCTTTTTCTCTCTCTGAATTTTTATTCTTAACTAAACTAACTGACTAACTAGCTGACTACCTCCTCCCCTTTTGCTGGGATTTTTTTTTTTTTTTTTTTTTTTTTTTTTGCACTGGAAGTAGAAACTCTACAATAAAGATATACAAGTAAATAGAAATAATCCTTCAGTTGGTGCATTAAATCAGTGATTAATTAAGGTAGATGCAGAGGTAATTATGAAATGGACTTTTTCAGAATTAATAATGAGCAACTTCAGATAGAAGAAATATCCATTTCCATCACATTATTTGTGCTTTCCTGAGTAATACATTCAGATTCAGATGCATCCCTGGCCACAGAGCTCACGAAACATGTGAAAGGCCATGTATAGAGTCAGTGTTTGGTTTGTCTGTCCTGGGCTGCTGTAGAAACATGGCAGTACAACATGGTGGCATCTGTGGAAGAGAACCTGTGTCATCTGTAGATATAAAGGACTCTCTAAGATAACGAAAACACAACAGTTCTTATTTTCATGAAATTATACAAGAGATACGAGATTTATTTATTTAACTGAACTCAGCTTTATTTATATAGCACCTTTCATACACAGATGCAGCATCATTATATACGACAGGGTTGTGTAGTGAGATTTAGATGTAGTTCCCTCTTGGTACTGGAGGAGTGCTGAGGATAAATTAAGCAGCCTCATAGCCTGAGGGAAGAAGCTGCTATATAGTCTATACTAATGAAAACATACCAATGAATATTATATTGTGTTTATGGCATATTCTGCCAATAAATCCCTGTTAATCTTACATACTGGACCTTTAAGTAAAGTCTTGAATGCAGGACTTTTACTTGTTAGTATTTGCGACACTGGTGCTGCTACGTTTACTTCACTAAAAGACTAATGATTTTGATCTTATTCCTTAGATTACCAATGCAGCAGCACTAATCATGTTTACAGTAAATATTTAAGTTGCTTAATATCAGCTTTATAAGCTGCCGTAAATTTGTAAAAACATCCAAAATATATAATACTATATATAAAAATATAAACTGGTGAGGAGATGCTGATATACTGTGCTGCACTGCTGCAGCCTGTTTTTAATGTTCTCCCCAATATGCTGCCTGCCATAAAGATGATAGCCTTTTTTACTTAAGTTTTGCAGGATTTACACCATATTCAACATTTAGCACCTGACACCAGGTATTAAAACCCTGATTTAGGTAAGCGAGTGTGTAACTATTCATATTAACATTACAGTCGCATAGCCAAAGGGAGGGCTGAACATTTCAGCACTCATTTCCTCAGCTGTGTTTGCCCACCACGCCACGCTGGATTGGAATTGTGACTTGAAATATTATTCTGAGCTAATCCAATATTCTATTTGTATGGTTTGAAATTGAGTTTAAAATGTCAATATCACTTCAAAAGCTGAGCCGTTAACTGAATTTATGCTTCAACTTGTGTTCTGTTAAGCACAACTCGAAGAAAGATGCATTTGTGGTATCACTCCACTTTATCTTCTCTTTGTTGAAATGAGCACATTACAGGCGGGAGTTGAGTGGAAAGATTAATGCGTTTCCCCTAACGTAATAAAAATGTGAATTCCCATATTCCAGTGGTTCCTCTTGATACATTTCTATCGAATACAAGTGTGCTTTTAGAAGCGATTTGGAGAGGAGAGTGTTCTGGCTAGCCTTATCTCCACTGACAGCTCATTTGCAAACTTCGGGAGCTCTGACAGCAAAGGCTCGGTCACCTTTTGTTACCAGCCGAGTTCGTGCAACAACCAGCCGGCTCTGCTGAGGACCTCCGGCTGTGCTCCAGGCTGCTCAGGCTGTGCTAAGCTTTCTTTGTGTGTGATTAATATGAGAACAGAAGTAGTTTTGTAATATATTATTATATAAATAGGAAGCAATATGTAATACTGTATGTAGAGTATTTGGTCTTTTTTTTTTTTTTTTTCAAACATCGCCTGCAGCAAAATGAGGGAATAATATCAAATCAATATTAATCAGAAACACAGCCAGTACAGGGCACCTTTAAAAAACAAAACAAGGTGAATGACAGTTATTAAAATTGACTTTGCTTCCAGCCATAAACGCTTTGCCAAGAATGTCACTAAAAAATCCATAGGACAGTTTCCATCACCTCAGGAGTTTAGCTTCATTGATAATGCATATGAAAAGAATGAGTGATGGCGCCTAACGGCTTCATAAAATCCCTTATGGCAAAGGAGAGGACTGTGAATCCACTTAAAAGCTGCATTCCTCTCATGCTGTAACTCGGGAAAGGCCTGATTGTCTGTCTGAGCCGTGCCGGTCATGCTCCATACTGTCAGAGCAAATGAAGTCAAACGGAGGCTTAATTACAGCGATAAGTTGTTGCCCTGTGGCTAAAAACATCTTATCGCTAAACAGCTGGGAAGAATTTTCTATTATGAATGCATAATTGGGTCCAGGGTGACTGTCAAAGAGCAGTTTTTTTTTTTATTTTTATGTACAACAAGGCCTCCTGCTGTGGGGTTTTTAGACATCCTAAGGGTGTGTGTGATTATAGTGTGTTTTGCAATTTAACGATTCAGCACGGCTTGTAACATCCATGTAAATAAGCTTTTAAAATTCATTAAGTACAGCTGTCGTTGTGGTTGGACACTATTGTTTTATAGGATCACCACAGCATCGCACACTGTACAGTTCTGCATGTGAATCTAATGTGCCTGAACGCTGTTTGATGCGCGGCTGATTGTGCAGTGAAGCTTGTCCACACCGTCAGAAGCTTCCTGAACAAAATGGTAAACAACCTCATAACAAGATGTTTTGCTTTTCTGATTTGCTTTCAATGATTAAATAGGGGAGACCGGGGGCATTTTTTTTTTTTTCACATTTTCGTTCATAAATCAAAGACTACTTGAATTACAATGATCAGTACTTGATATGAGAAACAAATGTATGTGCAATAATTAGTAAAACAGTTGATATATTTTCACTCATAAGGACAGGGGTATAATATTAAATTTAATGCCTCCCTGGTAGGGGCTAAAACCCACTAAATGTTGAATAAAAGTAAGTATAATTACTGTTAGTTTTAGAGGTTACTTAAGTCTCCTTTTTTCTGTAAATTGTTCAAATTCTTTTACATGTCAGGCATTCAAACCGAAAGCCTATTTTTATTTTTGCAGAAGACTCTGCAACTATTCAATTTGAATTATTGAATTTAGTGAAAAGTAAAGTTGTATTTAAATCAAGGGCATAGAATTGGGAAGGGATACTATTGAATTGTCCTTAGCAATAATTTTGATCCAATTTTGAAAATTAAAATCACCTCTGTCTGTCAGTTTGTACTCATTGTTAGTTAGTGGGATTCAGTATTGTGATGAGGGACCTATGCTAATTATAGATGTAAAACTGCGTTTTTAAGTTCAGCAAGATTGCAGAAATTTGATCATAACATTTCTGATACATTACATTATAAAATATATTAAATTTATGTATGTAGAGGGGTTCAGATCCAGGAGACCACTGAAACCACTTCAGGAGACATCAGTAGAGCCTGTCATATGACCTCCTCTCCACCATGGAAACAGTGGTTTGGTCCACTACCTACCTATAGCCATGGGTCTTTTTTATTGAAAAAATAATATTCATATATTAATAAAGGGACTGGTGACAAATCTAGCAAATTATTCAGACCATTAGGTTCTGACATTCAACTGATATGTCCATTTATTGTTAGGCGGCCCCCCTAGTGGAAGTAGTAAATATAATAGTGGGGTGGCTCAAACAAGCACAAGACTTTTATCCAGGAGACCAGGTTTGAGTCCTTTGTGAGGCAGAAAGTAAACAGATTTATTTAGTTTTGAGTAACTTAAAATGTATTAAAAATTTTATATTAGAGTCGCCCCTGTAGCTCAGTAGGTAGGTAGTGTGCGTCCTGTGTACCAAGGCTATCAGCGGCTGCCCGTTTGACTCCCACCTGCAGCCCTTTTCTGCGTGTTGTCCCCTCTCTCTGCCCCCCTTCCTGTCATATCTTCAGCTGTTCTATGAATAAAGGCAAAAAATGCCCAAAAATAATCTTAAACAAAATATATATTATATTTTCATTTTTCCCATGAATGCTATAATCTTAGTCAGCGCTCCTCTGGCAGCAGCACAGCTGCCGTTGTGGTTAGACATTATTGTTTTATAGGATCACTGCAGCTCACATTGTACAGTTCTACATATTTAATGTGCCTTAACACTGTTTGATTCACAGTTGATTGTGCAGTGGAGCTGTAAGAACCGTAAGAAGCTGCCTGAACAAAATGGTAAACAACCTCATAACAAGATGTTTTGCCTTTGGCTAAAGATAGTGCATCCTTTTCTCCATGTTGCTCTGTACTGTACAATATGTTCTTGGTGTCATGTAAGAAGCATTACACTTTACTGTAGAATATTTGCCTCTTTTTTGACATGCACAATAACTGTGTCTACTGCTGGAAAAAGACACGAAAAGGAAGGTTAAGGTGGTTGTTTGCTGAGTAAGTGCTAGTCTTGAACTCTTGAGAGGGCTTCTAAGGCACTATAGCTTCTGAAGGTAATTGTTGTAATTAGACATACTGAAAGATCTCAAGTCCGGCAGCCTCTCAAGTCTGTCTCTCTCTCAACAGAAATATAAAAATGTAAAAGGACTGACATGAAAAGAGGTGTGAGTGATGCAAAGGCAGCTTGAAAAAAAATAAAGAAATACACTTTCAAATAAATTCATGCGCATGGGTATCTTTCAGTACGCAAACAAAAAAGACAAGCAAGAAAGGCGAATATACAGAACAAACTTGCAGGATTTAGGCAATTTTCTCTCTTTGTGTTACTTCTCTCTCCTTCTCCAATTTTCTCCGTCTTTGTCTGCCTTTTCTTTCCTCTCCTTTGTGTCTCTGGTCTTACTCTCTTTTGCTCTTTTTTTTCCTCCTTCTGAAACGCATACATACAGTTCTTACCTGTGCCCAGATGTCAATAGCTATATGTGCTCAGAGAATGGCCAGCTGAGCAGTTCCATCTTGTTGTGATTGTAAATATTGATGGAGAGGGGAGATGTACCAATGACTCTGCAGATGCACACGGTTGTTTTTTCTTGACTCTGTGGATGAATTATGATAGAAAATGCACTTTAGTGATTCCCTTTCCCCTTAATTTAGTCATTCCTTTTCACCGAGTCCCAGTGTACATCTACATATCTTGCTCTGCCTTTGATTATTTTTAATAGACAAATTTAACTTGTACAACTGACATTCCACTTCTAGTTGACTATAAACACATAGCTGATGTTATCATGGCTTTTATTCTTGATTTCTGGCTCTTATTTGACAATTAAATAGGGTAGCTGGGCAATTGTAACATTTTTCCATTTTTCTTCATAACTCACAGACCTACACTTGTCATCTTTTTATATAAGACGCATGTATGAGCACTAATTAATAATACCATTGATGTATTTTCACTAAAGAATAAGGCTATAATATAAAATCTAATGTAAGAAGGCAGAGTATTACAAGTAAAAGCATGAACAAAACATGCAACATTGTTGTTTTGCAAAGGACAAGGCAACTATTCTTGTGGTAACTAGGTTTTAATGATTTAAATTGAGTTAAAAGTAACTTTCCATTTAAATCTATAATATGTAACATTTTTGTATTAAAATGTCTAATGTTAGATAATGTGTTGAGTTGTGTTCTTATGTTATTCCAGATGTTTCTAACAAAGTTCAAAGAAATCTATAATTTGTTCAAGGTAATGGTGCATTTCCTGTTAGCCGCTATAGCTGCGAGGAAGCTAGCGAATGTAACTAAACGTAATTTGAATAAAACTTTAATACATTACGTCGTCCATGATTTCTGCCTTAATTACGTTAGATGGGATTTCACTGGCAATGGTGGTTGTTAAACAATGAAAACAGCAGCTCCCATGAGCCCACACTACTTCATGATGTCATCAAACTACATCTTTTATTATTGTTTTAACGTGAGAGAGATGACTAGCAGCAGAACCTATACATACTTAGCATTTAAATTTAGTGAAATATGTTCAATTTCTAAGAGAAATGTTTGTCAACACAGACAAACAAGGTGCTAACTTTATCTTGCAGCCATGATAAAATCTTGTGCTAGCTATCCATCCATCCATCTTCAGCCACTTATCCAAAGCCGGGTTGCGGAGGTAGCAGTTCCAGCAGGGGACCCCAGACTTCCCTAATGCCGGCCACATTAACCGGCTCTGACAGGAGGATCCTGAGCTGTTCCCAGGCCACGGTGGAGATATAATCCCCCCACCTGGTCCTCGGCCTGCCCCGTGGCCTCCTCCCACCTGGATGTGCCTGGAAGGGGTGCCCTAGGGAGGTGACCAGGTGGCATCCTTACAAGATGCCTGAACCACCTCAACTGGCTCCTTTCTCTGCAGTGGTTTCTGATTGGAGAAACTGAGTGTGAAACAAATTGCCCCTTTTACAATCATAGACATATGTAAGTAGATGCTGCATTGGCCTTCAGATCCCACATCAACATTGCCGTCATTTTGGACTGGTCAGGACTGGCCTGTAAACAAACACGTGTAAACAGTTGAGCTGCCATTTTTCTGGATAAAAAAGCACTATAATGTCTACATTAGTAATCCTTCTCCATATAGATCATAGATCCTGCTTTTTATCTGGAAAAAAACAGGCAGCTCTCCTGTTAACATGCATTTGTTTCGGCCAGCCTTGACTGGACCAATATGGCAGCAGCATTGACGTATTGCAGCAACGTGCTGAGAGGTAAATGCAGCATCTACTTACTGTGTGTCTATGGTTACAATTGCCCCCGGCCTGTGTTCGCAGGAGCTTATGAATAACACTGTACTGTATGCACTGGTAAACGCAGGCTCACACAAATACACCTTCTACAATAACCACACCTGTTATCAGAGCAGCCACAGGAAAACGTTTTATCATCTTGCATCATCTCTTTCGAGAGAATCCGAGGAGGATGTTGATAAACAAAATGTGCGATATCTATTGATTGAATCTACTGATTGGTTGTCTGGGTAAGCGTGGTCGCGTACCAACAGGTTTCAGATTTTCTCATTTGTAGCAGCGGGCCTCCAAACCTTCCTCACAACACCCTCACTGTGTTTCTGTTGGGATCAGAATGCAAAGCTATTACACACTGGAGGGTTTGTCTCAATCACACCGAATGGCTATGAATTTTAAATGCGGGATTAGGGCCTACAGAGAAGCAGGCACATGGGGGAGACTCAGTCAGTTGAGTGCTAATTTGATTTTTAAATTTTTTATTTTTTATTTTTTTTATTTTTTTTTTACAAACAGCTCTGGCAGCACATTGTTAACCGGGAAGATGCATTGCTTGTGCTTTAGTCCTTAAGATGCTCCCCCAAATCAAACCACAGCAGGAACAAATACTCTCCAAAAGGAAATGATTTGACTGTGATTAACACACTGCTTTCCATATGAAAGAAATGACTAACTGCTCGGTTTCTCTGGTGCTGGTCAGCCAGTCCAATATGGACCAAAATGGGAAATGACATCATAACAGTGCAATTTCACATTTAGATCCAAAAAAGGCGTTCATTCAATCCAAGAAACGAAAGATAAGAAGCATGCTTATTACAGAGTTTCTGTTTGTGTTTTGTCTTTCAGGTTATTGGAGCTAAAATGCATTCCTGCATATGTTCTTTGTTATCATTCTTGATAGCGAAGGCCTCAGATGCTCTAATGTTCTGCTCTGCAGGGAAGATGAAGTGCAGTGCAGGTCATCCACTTGAGTGTTAATGGATCTTTGTCATCCTTCCTGTTGTTTCAGGTGGAGACATGGATGACTCATCCCCATATGAACCTGTGGCACCAAACAGACACCCTGACGCGTTCCGCTTGGCCTCCATCTCTTCAGGTATCACAAGTCTGAGCTTAACTAAACACTTGATGGTTTATCATACACTCTAGAAATAAAGGCGCTAACTATAACCATAAAGGGGTCTTTGGCTTGTCTTCATAGGGGAACCCAACATAAAGGGTCATACCCAGAACTATCTGTGAAAGATCTCACCCAGAGTCCCCTATAAGCTAGAAGCTACCAAGACCTTTTTTATATATTCCAAGGGTTTTGTCTAGAACACATCCAGGGGGTCCTTCTGAGAACCTTTTTATATTCCAAGGTTTTTATCTAGAACACACCCATGGGGCTCTATGAGAAGCTTTTTGTAGTCCAAGGGTTTTATCTAGAAACCATAAAGGGGGTTCTACCAAGAATGTTTTTATTTTCCAAGGGTTTTAGCTAGAACCCACCTGAGAAGAATTTTTAGATCTAGAACCCAAGAGAGAATTCTGTTGAGAACAATTTTATATTCCAAGGGTTTCGTTTAGAACACGCTATGAGGTTCTCCCAAGAATCTTTTTATATTCCAAGGGTTTTTATCTAGAACCCACCCAGCAGGTTTTCCTGAGAACCATTTTATATTATGGAACAAAGAACCCTTGGCAAACCCTTGATGAAAGAGTTCTTCAGGGATCAATCATGTCCTTTCTTCTAAAAAGGGTTCTTAATGGAACCCTTAGTCTTACAAAGAACCCTTGACAAACCCTTTCTTCAAAAAGGGTTCCTCTGAAGCAAATGGTGCGTCTGTGCAGAGCCATTTGGGAAGTACTCTTTTCGAACCCTTATTTCTAAGAGTGTATTAGTGAAAATATTTGTTCTGGAGGGGGTGAACTGGAGGTTCCTGTGGGAAAAATAACAATGCAGCTGTTTGAAGAACCTGAGGTGCCTTTCCTCACTGCCACTGACAGTCGACTGTCCACGGCCTCTGAATAAATTGAGTTCTTATCGTTTGATCTGTCTTCTGACATACGATGGTTGTTGAGGGCTCATGAGGCAAACTACTATATACTCTCAGAGCACTACCACACATTTTTCCCAGCTATTGATTTGGCTTAAGTTTGATTTCCTCATTGGTTTACTAATTAAACAGCCCAGCACTCAGCAGGGGAGCTATAGCCTGCTCTTTAATTTACTGGTTATTACCGTCATGGTATCACTGATCAATGGAGATCTCATTACAAGACACAGCTACAATGCTTAATGCAGTGCAGAGAAATGAGTTGTACTAAAGGTGTGATTGGACACAGGCGCCTGTCCATTGCTAAGAGCTACAGGCTACAGTCACTTGAAAATTCAATCGTTTTCTTTCATCCAGCTCTGACAGAAATTTCCGGAGGATGTTCTCTTCTACTTTTTTTTTTTTTTTTGCCAAAAGCAATCTACAAACACTGAAGACAGCACATTTTCCCTTTCTTTTGGCTGATGTATCTTGCTTTGTTTTATAACTGGGAGGTACAAGAAAGACACGCTTTCTGCATAATCCCCTTAGCTTAAAATCAGCACTGTATCACTTGTTTTTGAAAATGCGCTTGTTTGATATATTAAAAGGAGGAGGGAGGACCAATGAATGTGAAAAAGTGCAGGCTTTGATTACTTTAGAGTTTTGAGAAATGATGGCAACATGCCTTCCCTGATTTAAGTGCACATTCATCCAGCTCAAGCATTCAGAAAGCACATACATCCGCCAAGACCACACAATCCTTGGAATTTGTTATTTTAATGACAGAATATGTTTGGAAGTTGCATCTGGATATGAGATCTGCACCAAAATATTTATAGTCATGCACAGTCATGCTGATTTATGATAAGTTTGATTAAGACTTTGTACTTTGTACAAGTATAAACTTTCAAATGAGCAGGACTCACCATGATGACTGAGTTATGGCATTTCCAGTTTAACCTGTTTCTGTGACACCACCTACAGGTGACAGACCATCACATATACAGTTGATAGAGTATATGCAAGTATGTAAACTATTGTGGTCTATGTTAAATAGTTTTGAAGAAGTATGCAACAAATTTTCATCCAAAAGTTTTCTGAACTAAAAATAGACCATATATAAAACAGTCGACAGAGCTTCCAGGTCTGATAAGTGAAGCAAAATTCAGAAATGCCTTAAACCTGCATTTTTTCTAATGGCCAGCAGGGGGCGACTCCACAGGTGCCAAAAAGAAGTCAGATTATATGTAAGTTTATAGCAAAATGACTCTACTTTTCACTTGATCTATGACCTCAGTAGAAGTGCACAGACGTCATTATTTTTTTTAAAATCTGTACCTGTATCGTTTAACCAACAAAATTATCTGTCTCTGTATCTGTTTTCAGATAGAAGATCAGAAGTGGGTGTGGTTTATACTGAAAGTCACATGCAAATGTTGTATTTTCTAATCGAATATCACTGGCAATGTAGTCTCGCATAGCCAAACCTCCACAGTGCTCAACGCTGGAGAAAGATCAGGTTCCACACATACACATTCTGCTATAGGAGAAAAAAAAAACAAAAAAAACCGGCTTGCTTTGTTTGTATTTATTTAAACCAATCACAAACGTCCTGGGCAGTGCTAAGCCCAGGATGCAGTAATGGTGCTGCTGCGAAATAGAGTCAAGGGGAGACTTGTTTTGTTGGGACATTTGCTCGTCGAGAGGCGAGCCTGGGCAATAAAATAACTACATCACTACAAAAGAAAAGGTAGCAGCTGTTAGCATGTTTACATCGGTGCTATTAGCATCCCAGATGCTAACCTGCAGTTTTCCAGCATGTAGGCTGCAACTTGGAGGTTGTTGTTCACCGGAAAATGTAGATAGCGGATGCTGTGATGCTGCTTGAAATAAGTGACGAATGGCAGATTTTTACCTGAAGTACACATCTGTGATAGTCAGACTACTGGCAATGCAATTGCTGTGTCTACAAAGTATTGAAATGATGTAGTATTGGCATCATGAGTTATTTAGCTAAATTAAGTTTCATTAACTGTCTGCAGCCCACCACCACCTCCCCTTTAACAGGGGGATATCGAAAAATCAGAAACTGAAAAGAAATAAATAGAAATTGAAAGCTTCTGTTTCACACTGGAAAATGGAACTCTACATTAAAGATATAAAAGTACACAGAAATATTATGAACAACTCACTTTTGACTATGTCTTCTTCTGTACAGCATGAGGTTAATTTTGTAAATGATGGTCCCATGTAGAATAAAATAGACAATAAAGCAGGGTATGCTTTAAGGCGGGGCTACCATGTGATTGACAAGTCATTCTCAGGGAGTCCGTCCAGTGCAACACACTCAGATTAAACGGTCAAACTAGACAGTATTGATCAATATGAATCAATATTCTGTTACTACATTGCTTATTTCTCACCTAAAATTTTCAGGAGCATATTTTAGTGTACTATTTAACTGTAATACAAGAAAGATTGCGACCAGGCGTCTGCCAGTGTATAATTCCCTCAAAGCACAGGCAGACACAAGTGGCTTTCTTGTTACTGGTTAATTTGAAGCTTTCTCTCTAAATCCACTGTGGAAGCTTGTTGGCTGCATGCTGCAAAAAAGGGAATATTCTTCAATCTTCAGGGGTTTCCTCATTACAGTTCACATGAACTTAAAGTCCATTATGACAAGCAATTAACTCTTTACCGAAACACAATTATCCATGCTTACTGCCGGCTTGCAGGTGCTGCTGCTTAAGAGTCTCCTCACGAGACTCTCAGGTAACTTAGCTGAGACTTCCTAATGAAAACACTGTTACATTTACCAGATGAAACAATGTTGAAAGGACAAATGCAACTTGAATTAATTCTCAATCATATGACATTGGTCTTAGAAAAAAATATCTGCAACAATTAGACATTTTCAGAAAAACCTTCTGAAACCTAAATCAAACTCTAAAACTAGTCAGTGTTGATCAAATATGAATCAATATTCTGAAACATATTTTAGTCCATATTCTGAGGACTGATATTAAGCATGGTGTCGTGGCAGGTGACAGGTATGTTGTAGTTATTTTAAATGTCTTTTCAGCAGCTAAGATTGTCATAAGATAAGATATTTAAGATATTTTTTATCCAGATTCCTCCTGCAGTTGTGGCTGCACTCTCCATCATCTGATTTAAACAGGTCGAATGACATCAACAATCTGTTATTTATGAAAGTCTCATCAGTGCAATAGACAAGTGAAAACACATCAATAATACTCCTACATATTTTACAAGAACGAGCAGGATATTGTTCATAACTCAAAAAGCAGGAATTAGAGCCTACATGAGTGATGAGATCAGAATATTGTCACAGATTCATATGTTCTTCATACTATCCATTACTATCATGGTTAATTTTCAGGAAAAACAGGACAGAATTGAGAAATTGGGACAATTGCCTGTAATTTGGAGCTGTGTTGAAATTTTCAGGACAGTTCAGGGCATCTGGTCACCCTAGTTCAGACTTAGGAGCAACATTTGGTAAAGGCTGGAGGACATTTGTAAAAGAAGTGGTTGACGGAATGGAAAGATTTTGTTTAATGTTGGAAAATCTGTGCGTAGGCAGAAATATGTATGGATAGAATCCAGTGCATGAATTATGTGCAAAAACTTAAAATACTTTCTAAATGTTGGCGCGATCCACACAAAAAAAGCTGTTCTTCCTTGGCAGATGACCAAGATCTCCTACGTTTTATTGATGCATGTTTAGTAGTTTTGAGATGCCCTGCTAACAAACAATCAAGCATGATAATAATGAAAGAGGACAGACGCTTGTCTTCAGCCCACCAGTGTACGAGTGTGAGCGCCCCGGTAAAACACGGAGCGCGCTACAGTGTACCTCGACATATTAAGATACAACAGGGGACTCATTACTGTATCCATTTTGCTTCAGCTGTTTCCTCCATTCTCTCCAAGGTGAAGTATTGGATTTGCTCTCTGGAATCTGTTTAGCCGCAAGCTTTCCTCATTATTTATCATTTCTGAGGACAGAGTAATTGATTGTGGCGCTGAGAGAAAACCACAGGCAAACAGATAAGTAATTACACACTTGTTTTATGGAAATACTTCTCATTTCGATTACTAAACCACACAAAAGTATTCATAATCACATCCGTAAATGTTAAACTGTATGGAGACCCAGGGAATATGTGATATCTGGCTGGTTGATGAGGACAGGGGGATGTATACTCTCCGAGAGGAGAGGTAGAAAATTGAAAAATAATCTCTGCTATTTTAAAAGTTTTTGTCTGGGAGGAAGATAAGGGACAGAAGTTGTGATAGAAATGAAAAAGAATTCTATACTGAAGTTAAAATTAAACAGACCATATGGAGACTCTGTTTCTGCATTGCCCCAAGTGATACCTGCAAAACGATTTCACACAGGCTTCTCCTTCTAATGGGACTGTGTAGTCGAAGCCAACTCATCTTTACATACCTTCAAACTGCAAATTTGCATGCACCATACTAACAGAGACAAAAAGACAATGAGCACATTTAACCCTGTGGGGTTTGTCAATGCATTGACAATACAGCCAAAAATGCCTTTGACAGAGAGACAGCAGTGAGTCCTGCCTGTCCAAGCCTGGTTTGGTTGGCATCTGTGCACCTGCATCAGCAGCGTTTCATCACCTCAGCGCTCAGCACAGTAGCATCCAGGACCAGAGTGTCCTCGTCGACGTCAGAAGGCCTTTTTCCACTGATCCCTTTGCTGTGAGACACAGTGTGATCTCTCAAGCTCTGTTCCTTCACCTCTGTGTGCCAAGCCTCTCACCACTGAAGGGTGAGGGTGATAGCTGGACTAACTACCTCAGTTTGTGTTGTGACAAGGTGGAAGGCCTTCGGTGTCACAAACAAGCATTCTCTTCCCGTGAATGTGCTACGAACACTGACGATGTTCTACCTTTTTTGTTTTTTCAATTTTTAGAAGCAAAATAACCATTTTCCATAAACAAAAACACAAGAAAAACAGAGTAGCAAACAAAGTAGCCCTTTTCACTCCCCACCCACAACACTGGTATGGTAAAAAATTTTCCCCCTTGTTCACATTTGAAAAATAGAAAAACTAAATTAAAACAGGTAATGTATTACAGCCAGTGTGCTATTTCTTAAAACATGATTCTTAGATAATTTTAATTGTTATAATATACTGTAGGTATAGGAATATTGTGACTTTTTCAGTGCATTATTCAGCACAAAAAATATTTTGTTGTCATTTCATACCTTAATTAATTTTCAATAGCTAGCGAACATCAATACTAAGCTAGTTTGTAGTAACAGTTACAAACAGTAACAATGACAGGGGCAATTATGGAACTAGATTTATTGTGCCCATGGACGTAACCATGCATTCTTTAGGGGGTTTGTGCCCCCCAACACTTAGAAAGTACCATTCTGTCTCCCAATATATAGTAGAAAATATGTCTTCCTTTGATAAACCTCTCAACTAGGGGTGTCACATTTTCAAAATTAAAACAAAAATTGGTTGAAATGAGCTTTCACTTTCAATGATCGAACTGTTAAGGCATCAGACCGCATGTCTGCATCACCGCAGGCTGACAGAAGCATACTCGAGTCAGAGACACTGTAGGGTTAGGAGCAGCCGCTGAGTAAAAAAAATTAGCATTATTGTAAACTCAGTAGGGACGCCCTAGACTAATGATTTTTATAGTCAACTAGTAGTAGTCAAGTTCAAGCCATTAGTCGACTAGTTGTTGCACATTTATGATATTAACTTAAAAATGTAAATATACATTTTGGTGGGCACAAAGTTAGCCACCTATTAAATGTTAACTGCAAAAGCAGTAATGACTCTGGATGTGTTAGAATAACCAATAATGAGACTGAACATTTAGTTAGTTTATTATGATTATTACACGTCGTTGTTCAATAAATAACTTCCAGCTTCACAAAAACAAATACTTACAAATTAACTTGCTGTAAACTCATTCCTCAACCGCTTCATGCCTCCTGTCCCTGCCTGAGTGCACTGTGTCTTCATTGGCCCCAGAGTCTGTCACCTCAGTGTTATATTCCCTGTCATCAAACTGGCCTCCATCGGTCTATGAGACTGTCTCCCAGTCTAATAGCAAGAGTGCACCAGTGGCTACAGTGTTACATGAGAAAGGGTCTGTGTTGCAACACTCCCCTGCGGGCCTAACATTGAGTTGTATCTCCCAAATGGAGTTTGAGGTGTTTTTCTTTCTCCTGTGACTAATGGATGAATTAAAACGTGGTCGACTAAGACTTTTGGCACGGGTGAGTTGACTATTAGGGGGCAGCCCTAAAACTCAGGAGGACTTTAGTCATGACTGATGACTTGTATTTTATTGACACATTTTGATTTACGTAATACTCTGAAGTTAACTCCAGAAAAAGGCTATGCAGCAGAAACAAAAAAAATGCTCAAATGCTGACTGTGTGCACATTTGGATACAAATAGGAGCGTGTACAGGCACAGCCTCACAGATGAACAACAAATTGACCATTAGTAGGTTTTTTTTTTTCCATCTATCCATCACCAGAAATAGCTTATCGTTATCCACAGAGAAGGTTCTTGTAGGGCTTCTCAGTTTTTCCGTAGACCTTTCCACATGACTGCACATGACTGCTTTAAATGGACACAGCCCAGTTTGCACCTGGCACAGTTAGGCCTCACTATCATCTGGAAGAAATTTGTTCCCAATCCCATCCAAGGAGTGCAGTGTGAGAGACATTCTGCCACATTTTGGCTCCCTGTCATGAGGCGTGATGCTGCTCACCTGCCCACGTTTCTGCATTCTGCTTTATCCGGCTGGTTATTGCCTGTGGCCTGTGACACTCAACACTTCGCCATGTCATGCTGTCAGTGTCAGTGCAGAGGGTATCATATCTGATGATGTGGATGATAGATGGAGAGCACAGGTTATATAGAATACCAAACATGTGAATAGGATCATACTGACAGCTGACTGGAAGTGACCGTGGATATCAGCAGGTGGAATGCTGTTAAAAAAAACACTGGTGTTCTCCTCTGGGAGTTCTCTGACAGCTCCAGTGTTCACAGTGTAGTCAGCACCCACAAACGGGATGGTGATGGTTATGTGGTAACGTGCTGTAAACCTGTATTCAGTGGTGGAATGTAACTATGTTTCTTTACTTATTTATTTTAATCTCATGCCACATGATACTGTACTTTTACTCCAATACAACCTCTTGTGGCACTTTTTCATACTGGAGACTGTTGTGCATATTATGCAACACTTTGCTGCGCTACTATGCATTTGTTGTCAACTTGTTAAATTCATAGTAACATTTTTAGTCACAGTGTTATGCATTTTGTGCATGTTTGTTTCATTCAGTATTTTAATTATATTTAACAACGTACTTTACTTAAGTTATACATGCTAAGTTATACATGTACTCCACTACATTTATTTTTTGCTGCTAGTTTCTTTCTTTTTCAAATAACAAAATTTGGGAATCATTTAGTCAATTTTCATTAAAAATGACATTTTGGTTTCTCAAATGTGATGACGTTTGAACTGCTGGTTGGGCAAAACAAGCATTGTGAAGGTGTCACTTTGGATTCTGGGTAATTGTGATGGCTGTTCTCACTGTGGAGAAAATGACAAGCAGATTTATCAGTAATCAGAATAATCATTAGTTGCAGCCTTTTACAAAGTAGCTCATAATGAGCTCCACCTCAGCCAACTACAACAGTAAAATCCTGGTTTTACGTCAGTGCATGAGTCATAATAATAGGGGACATTGTTCTGTATTGAGTACATTTACCTGCTTTGAAGCAGGTCAGAATGAAAAGTTAAAGCTGCAATAATCACATTCTGATCTCAGCAATATCCTGCAAAAACAGTGTCACTTAAAACATATTTCTTACATATGTGTATCAGACACAAAGCAAGTGAGACATGCAGACAACACTACATGGAGTCTTAAATATAACAGAAACTAAGATTCAGTAATACCACTAAATATATGTGTCAGCCAGCATGCAGAGCGATCGAGTGATTGAGGGAAAGAGATTAGACAAACTTTGGCCCTCATTATCAGTGCCTGAGGTGTAGAAGTCTTATCGTAATGAAAACCACTCCAATGATAGACTAGAATATCACAGCAAATTTAAAGGTACAATATGCAGGATTTGTCAGTTACTGTTTGTAAACGCACCAGAAAGATAGTTGAATGTTGAGCCTCATTCCAAGGTTGTCAAATATCGAGGCCTTGGATTAGTAAAGCCCCCGTAGCAAAGCAAAATAATGAGAAAATAAGAAAATCCAGGCAGAGGGCAGAGTCTCTGCAGATACAGACACCACCACTTACTTCTAGCGGGTCATAAATGAAGATTGAGAGGGATTATTTTTGCATGAGTCTATAGCCTACATTGTGTGTGTGTGTGTGTGTGTGTGTGTGTATTTTAAGGAAAATCCAAGACCCAAGATGTGCAATAAGAGTTTCGAACATGAGCAACTCAGCTCTTTTTTTTTTTTACTCTACTGTTGCCTGAACTCTTACCACCATTTTATTAAGTTATATATCATGAATGAATCAGCCAGTCATTTATTATGTATTGGATTTTTTTCCAGTTACAGCAGCATGCGTGTTACTGAAATGTGTTTTATCCCACTCGTCTGTATTTATAAAAACAACTATGAACTCTCTATGTACATTTATTATTGATTTGGTCTTCTGGATTTCATGAATTACTGTGAATGCTACAATTGACACAATGTTGCTATAGGCTATATGTTTTATTACTCTACATGTGACCTACCAACCCTGCCTGCAGTAACCCACAATATGTTCATTTCTATATCATCTGTAGCATTATTTTAAAAAAAGAATACAAAACAAGAGGGGAAATAATAATTAGATGATTCAGTTACAATTTTATAGCCTAAAAGAGCTAAGAACTCAGGTCGAAAAACAGATGGGGGGGTGGGGGCCAATAATTAGGATCAAAATATGATGGCCCACCCAGATGGAGTTTGGAAAAATAATTTCTAATAAATTCTGATTGAATTTTATTTGAAAGTTTCTGCTAGGGCATAGCAAAACAGTTTTCTTACCTTAGGTTCTCTTGGGTATACATTCTTTTTTTCCTGTATTATTCACTCTATATATTATTTTATTTTATTTTATTCCATGTCGTTCATAATGCATAATGTGATTACTTTAGTGAATAGATGGAGATATGTTATGCAGTGTTAACACAATAGTTCAGTGAATTTGTTTCCATACGTAATGTCTCCTCCATAACGAATGAAAATGGAAAAAATAATACAAATTTGGTCACAAAAAAAGCACTGAACTCCCTGAAGTTAGCAGTCCATCCCAAGTCAAAACTCATCCTGCACCACTATTACATTCTGTATTGTCTTCAGTTGAAAGCTTTGGGGTACAGCCTTGTGAAGGCCTGTCAAAAACAAAGACATGCTTATAACTTCATGTCGCTGGAAAAATCTTCATCATCAAATGCAGCGGTGTGCTGAGTGAGTCTCTCCCACAGGAAATCTATTGATAATCAGTTCTCCACCCAAAACCCCTTTAGTTGCTGTAAGAATTGAGCACAATAAGTAATATTAATTCATAGTTTCCCTGTTATAATCAAATTGGACAAAACACCAGTGGGAATCTAACAAAATCAGACAAAAAGATGAAGCATGGAGATGCTACAGGAGGGCACATTTGTCTTGTTTACAGTCCCACACCTGCAAGTGACAGACATCTCATCATCACACCAACTTTAGTTTGAAAATGAGTCATCGTTGGTGCCTGACGTGGCCCGCTTGTTTGTTTGATGCATGAAGAAACCTTTGGTTGATGGTTGCAACTAATCTTTTTATATTAATCAGTTGATTGTTTGGTCCGTATCAGAGCTGTATCGAATGGTTCAAAGCATCAACAGTGTTGACCTTCAAACTTTAAATCAGCATTTGAACACTCTGAGGATCTTTTTCCTTAGGGTGATTATGGCATAAAATATAATGTTACACATTTAAAGGTTAATTTTGAAACCTCAATAGAATCTTCAAATGATTAAAAAAAGACATCTGGCAAAGCCTAAAACATAAAATATCAGAAAATAGGGCAACACTTTATAATAACAATCTTTAATAAATGGTAAATTGACAGTTTATTTAATAGTTATTTCACTGGTAACAAACAATATTAAGTATTTGTTAATAATTCAAATGATTTGGAAACCTTTAAGAAATCTTTACAGAAAGAGATGGACCAGATGTTTGTAACACTTTGTTAATGGTTAATAATTAGTTTGTAAAGCATCTATAAATGTTGTTTGAATGGCTATTATAAAGTCACAACTGATTATTATAATACCTTCCATACTTAGGTTACATTATGTTGCGTTACACTGTGTTATGAACACATTTGAACTTACCTACTGTAAGTAACATACTTATTTCAATACAAAGCATGATCTTCTCCATAACACAGCCGAGCAGTTTTTGTGCCTTTATTTTGAAAGTCTTCCCAGACATCGTATTCAACACTTTGGGAGTGAGAACAAGTTGTCTATAAACATTATTTGGATGGCTATGATAAAGCTGCAACTAATAGAGTCTAAAACTTTATACAGATGCTTTCAAAAATAGTGTGTAAATCATAAATTATATATATATATAATTTGAATATTTATTACCGGTAAAATAACTATTAACTGATGGTTATTTTAAATTATTACCAAGTATTCTGCTTCAGTCCATATTTGCTGGCATGTAGCCTTTCAAAAACATTTTCACTGTGGTGAAAAAATGCTTGCCATGCATGAAGGCATGCACCGGTATTAACGTGGCAGTCTAGCAGCATTCTAACACCACCATAAATTACATTTTTGATGAAACTGAAGAATTATATTTGATAAAGAAAACTGATTTAATAAAAAAAGGTTCAACTCAAGTCACAATGCGATGAATTGCTTTATTCAAATTTAGGATTTGTTCAAGGATTTTTAATTTTTTAGGGTATGGAGTCTATAAAATATCAGAAAACAGCCCAAAATGCTCATCACAATCCACAACTCAAATATTTTCAATTTACTGTTTTTGAAAATAAAAAACAGCAAGTCCTCATACTTGAGAAGCTGGTAAAATAAAATGTTTGGCACTAGAGTGAACACTAGAGTGTTCTGGCTCTATTCACAGAACTAGTGTTACGATGCATAACCACTGTTTTCTTTGCTGTCCGAGTCAATAGCCGATCCACTCAAATCGATAAGACATCCTGTATAAAGGATGTGGGGGAAAGAGTCTTTCCCCCACAATGCACCTAGAACCTCTATCAAAGCCCCAATGAATGCCATATTATGTACAGCATACAGCCATGATATCATTGACTGTAATTGTTAATATGCTCAGTGTGAAATGTATTCTGTTCACTTGACCCAGCGCTGAGCTAATTAACTTATTAGGAGCAGAGGGCAGCGTAGAATCCTGCATTCAGGGGTCCCTGCAGGAATTAAGTTTAACATCCCTTAGTTAGACCTTCTAACTCTCAGCACTAAGCCTCTCACCTCTCAGCTCAGTGTGCCCACCATCCAATTAAATCCAGAAAGCTGTTTCTACAGCTGGGAGAAAAGGACCAGTGCAACAGCCGTGCTCAGCATGCTGTTGAAATGTTTGACATTTTCACATTGTCCTCATAACAATTACTATTACTTAGGCAAACACTAACATCTCTCTTTTTTTTTGGCGTACATTAGGGGTCTCAGTGCATGTGTTTATTTGTGCAATATTTGTTTTCTATATTCTTGTGATTGTGCCCATGTGTATTTACATTACTTTGTTTATATGCTTCATTATTCTGTGTGAATTTTCTAATCAGTTTACCCTTAGTCGAGCCTTAGCTTGTCTCTCTCTGTGGGTCACTAATGAGAGCTGTTGTTCGACGCCAGCTTATCAGAGACCCGTGTAATAGTCAGCGTTTTTCTAACAAGTTTGAATCTTAAAACAGTGAATAATCCACAGACGATGTTTGTTGTTTTAGTTTAGTTTAGTTCTGCCCTACTTGCATGCTGGTAATCAACTTAGATGGGCTGTAGAGATGCACAGAGATGCCATTATTTCTATCTGTATCTGTTCAATCAACAAAATTATCTGCCTCTATATCAGTATTTGGATAGAAAACTGGACTGCCCCCATTCCCATTAATAACAAACATATTCAGATAGAAGAAACATTTGTTTCCATTGCATTATTTCTGCTTTGCTGAATTCCTGGTACATAATGTAACGTGCATCACCTGACTTTCGTCTTGCGAGTCGCTCCAGTGACACATGACTTTGGTCATGTGTCTTTTTGTCTTGTGAGTTGCTTCACTGATGTCACATGACATACGTAACATAGCTATTGTAACCCCGAACATGATCTTATCTTAAACCTGCCCAAACTGTGTGCGTTTCACGTTAACCACACGTTAAAAATGTCTCTCTGGCAACGTCATGTACAGCCACTAAAGGGCACCTTGTCCTTCAGAATCATACGTCCAGGGGTGGTGACAAATCATCAGTATCTAAAGAGTTGGGGTGATGATGGGTTGATGATCCAATTCTATGATGTATAAAATTAGCAGAGCCAATCTTTTCATTGTAGGTGGGTTAAGATCAGACCCATATCAAGGCTACTAAAAGCCTAAAATGTGTATTTGTAAGTTTGTATTTTCAAATGACAAAGTATTTTAATTAAAGATTCCAGCAAATGGTAGTTTATTTACATTACGTTAGATGAGCAAGTATTTGTAACTTGTAACAAGATACTTTCTGATATATTTGTGTCCATCTCTTGTCATAAACAATGAAGCAGATGACTGATACAATACTTTGCAGACTCATCCAATACACACGTCTTGTTAGATTATTTCAATACATTATGCATGATGCCAGTGACGGTTGAAGGAACTAAACAGCATGCATATTAAGACTGAGGGGGCCACTGAGGACGCTCAAGCTTTGAATTTCACCAGAGGAAGCTTCTACTTGAAGGCAAGACGCTCATAAATAGCTCAAGTATTTAGAAGTGTGTTTACAATGATTTGAAATTCCTTTGGACACCCCTTTCCCACCTCCGCACACACACATTTATTCTCTCATACAAATATTTAGTCTTCTCTCATCATTTCCATTCCCCCCTCTCACTGTGCCTCTCTCATTTGCGCACGGCTTCGTTTTGCAGCAATAATTTCCTGCTTAGAAGTAAAATTCAGCTGATCCCTGGGAACAGAAGATTTCATGAACTCTGCTGGTCCTCCTCTGATGACGTCTATGTGTCTAACTTGCTCAGTGAGGCTTAGGGAGATGATGTTGTAGATCCAGTGCACCCTCTGCCTCCCCTCCGGAAACCCCGCCGAAACACAGAGTACAGAGCTAATGACTGATGAGCCCTTTGACACGGAAATGCTTGACATGCTCCTCGGGGTCCGGACTAAAGACTTCCCTAACAAGCTCTCACACACTCACCCAGGGCCATATTAAATCCAAACTTTGGCACCTTTCCTAATTACTGAGAACATACCCGGAGCCAAGAGCCTCTTCCTAACCTGGGCTGAACTCCCCTCTGCAGCGCAGCGTCCCTTGAGTATGGGATGATATATGAAATGCAGAATTCAAATTAGGCTGACAGAGAGCAATTACTGGGGAAGGAAGATCCTTTACTCTTTGGGAAAAAAGCATCAAAATCCAGATACAGTGTACGTGAATGTTTTATCCACTTTTTCTCATTCATGCGAGCTCTGTCCACCTCCCTCACCTCCCACTTTCTCTTTATTATCCCTCTTTCTTATTTCTCACCGGAACACAGGTCTTAGGTAATTTTCAGTTGCTCTCCATCTGACTCACATTTTACCACTCTGCTTCTCTCTTTTTATTCCTCTCCCTCTCTTTCTTCCTCTCCCTGTGTGTACTATATGTGCACAAAGAATAGATGGTTATTTCCACTACATTGCTATCAGTGGGGTCTAATTTATGATGCCCATAGAGAAGAGAGCCCTATTAAAAGTCTATTTACAGTCAAACGGCAGGATCACCAAAAGCAATGAAGATGCTTTAACTGTTGTTGACATCAACTAAATGTTATGAGGCCACAATTTCAGGTCCACATGAGGCTGTTGTGAGTAAACAACATGAGACAATTTGAAGCTCTTTTTGCAGGGGTGTAAATATAAACAGTGCAGGCAGCGTGGTTGCACCAGGACCCATGGTGGAGGGGGCAGGTGGGCTGTGCAGCAATGTGTTGTGCAAAGAACAGGCTCTTGTAAGTCTTAGTGCCATGATGGTATGGATTTGTTTCCGACCAGTGACAATGCAACATATTCCTGCAGGATGGATGTTACTACCCAAATAATTACATTATGTTGGACTTAATTGAAGGGTACTGTCATAAGCGTAGCATAACTCTTTTAAGGAATAAGGCAATGTGTGATGTGCATGCGTAGCAGGTTGAGAGTGATGGTTCTGCTAACAGAGTAGAAGTTGTCAGTGTAGCAGTAAATGTACAGTATACAATAGGGTATTAGGTCAGCAGGGAACAAGGTATGTCAGTTAATAAATGCTGAAGCTTCTCAAGACCAAGAAGAGTCTTGTCTGTTATTTCCCAACTGCTGGAAAGGTGAAGGAGGTTGGCTCAAAATGCTCAATTAACTGGATAATATCTTATTTTCTTTGGTATTTTTTGTCATATTAAGATATGCAGTGTGCATTGTCAAGACTGTATTTGATCATTTGACGAGACAATACATAAACTGTAGCTAGTTTAAGCGCAGAAAAATCTGTCAAGACTGACAAGCTGAGCCCACGGACCACCCTCCTGGCAGCACTGCAGTAGTTTGGCTGGCATCAGCATCAGCGCTGCCATGAGTGGTGTGTCAACAACCAGGCAGCAGGTAACATTAGGATAGCAACGTGTGTGTGTGTATGTGTGTGTGCGAGTGAGGGGGCAATCATAACTAAATTACTAGCTTTTTGTGAATTCATGTTTTCTATTCCCCCAAATTAATTTAATACATCACATTGAGATACATGCACACGTAAAACATCTCCACACATATTTATATTAGTTTATTCTGCAGCCAACAAGCACCAAGATATTATGGGGAAAGCATTATTTATGACTTTTCCTGCACTTATTGACACTGATTGTTCAGTGTTTATTACATCCATTAATCAATCAATGCTCCCACCCGCCCGTCTATCTGTTCATTCATTCAGTCAGCGTTGCCTCGCTTCCTCATTAATGTATAGTACAGCCAGCAAGGTACGTTAATAGATATGTGTAAACTATTGTGATGCTGAGGGCTGTTGATTGCACTGCTGATGGGTTGGGTTAATTATTCTGAGCACAAGAGTCGCACATCTTTCCTGAATTAGGCTGGATTAATTGAAAGCTCTCCAGCATGTCTCTGTAAGTGGCTGTCCAATCTGTTAGTCTGTGTCCTCTCATTTCATCTCTCTATCCGTCATGATCAGCTGCTGTAATCAACTGCTCAAGTCTCCTCTCCCCTCTTAAAGCTTTTTCCATTTTTATGTCTCGTATCATTAGCTTATCAACCCCTTTCTCCTCACATTATAGCAGAATATGTTTGCTGAAAAACCTTCTTTGTAATGCACTTGGAAAATCAATTATAACTCTGTAACACAATACTGCACATTTCCCCTCCCATCTCCACTCCTTCGCTTCCTTCCTCCTCCTTTCCTGGGCTCGCTATCATCCTGTTTGTGTGTAAGCACGTCAGAGCCATCAAGTGGGCTTTGTGTCTTATGTTCGCCCCAGGACATCTTTTTGGGTTGAGCACCAAATTCAATCTCAGCTCCCCAATCAGAGGTAGTAAAAACCCGTCCATTGCTGCAGCCTCAAAAGTGGCTTCAGCCCTGCTTGGTCAGATAAATCTTAGTAGCTCATCCTTCTCGTATACTCTTTTCATCCCGGACCCCCCAGTGGCCCACATTAGAGCCTGCAGATGGCCAGGGGAGATTTAGGAGCTGCAATCCATCAATGTAATGTAGCCTGAACCACTGGACGGCCGCCCCGCTAACCTCTCCTCCAGCTGGACTGTGCCGCCCCCCCTTCAGGCCCGCTTCAGCCAAGCTTGGCCCACTTTAGTAAAACTTTGGCCCCGCTTTGGCCTCTTCATGCCTGGTGCCAAAGTCGGCTCTCTTCTTGACTCTCATTGTAATCACAGGTCAGCCAAGCAGCCCCTACTTGACAGGGTCAGCTAATCGTCTCATCCTGGCTGTAAGGTTTGATGCTTGTTACTGTCACACAGAGATGAGCAGTATTTTAATTAAATGTATTTCAAATAGGTATTCGAAAGTATACTATGCAACTATTTCCTAAAAAACAGTGTTTAGACTCCACATAATCCCTCTTAATCATCACTCATGACCTGCTGGAAGTGTGTGCTGGTGGCTGTATCTGCAGAAACCCTGCCCTCTGCCTGCTATTTCATTATTTTCTCATTATTTTGCTGTGCTCCAGACACCATTTGACACCCAGTTAGACACCTTTCTGGTGTGTTTATGAACAGCTCAGGCAAATCCTACTGATGCAACCTTTATTTACTTATGAGTATTCTGTAATTTGTATTTTGCTGGGCAAAAAAAATAAGTAATTTGTGACAAAATATTCAATAGCTTGTATTTGTGTACTTGAACAACTTACTTAATATGTAAATTTATTCTCAAATAAGACAGATCGTTAAATTGTGGAATGACTAGTCTAGTCACAGTCTTCGGCTAAATGCAAGGGAATCACGTGACATGTCTGGAAACATGTTCATCATGAACTGTCATATTCATTTGTGTTCCTCGTGACCAGTCACTTGAGCAAAGAAGGGGTGTAATCAAAATATAATCAGATACTTTATGCTACGGTAAGCTTACTGAATGACACAAATATAAAAACAGAAGAATGAGTAATTAGCAAACGTGCTCAGGAACTGGAAAACGTACTTACCAGCTAGAGACCACCAACTTGCCCTGAAACCTAAACAACAGAATAAATCATTTGGCCATGATGTGAAACTGTCGCAGTTTGGTTAGGTTTTAGCAACAAAGCTGCTTGGTTAGGTTTGGGAAAAGATCATGTTAGGTTCAGTTAGGTTAGGTTAGGTTACCTTATGTTACTTAAAACTTTAAGATGGATATCATCCCCCCCGACCTCATCCCTAGGCAGATTTTCTCACTTTTTGCCACATACAGTAACAATAAAAGTAAATATGGGTCATAATGAGGTTTTGTGGTGAGGGGGTCAGGCTGACACCACCCAGCATGCACCTCTGATTTTGAGACTCCCACCTCTAAGATTCAAAACTATGGTGTGGCAAATTGGCAGAGCTCATCTTTTCAGCGTAGGGGGTTTATCGGTGAGACCCATATTGACGCCACAAATGCCTCAAATGTGGTATCAGTTTGTATACACCAGCGTTTTGTTGTTTATTTTGATACATTTGATGAGCAAGTATCTGTAATTTCTGACAAGATACTTTTTGATGTACTTGTGCTCATCTCTTCTGTCGCATAAGTAAATGATCTAAGCACCATTCTGTCTGCCTGTTCAGTCACTTACACTAACAAGACGGGGTTTGTTATGCTGCCAGACATCTGTTGTGGAGTGTTTAGCTCTCCCCTCAGAGAGTGCAAGGATAAAACAAGTTTCATTTGATGGCACAATGATGTCTTATTTTAATACGAGTCATAAAAGTTAACGCTCTTATTATTCGAACAAAGAAGGACAGGCTCTCCCTGGTGGCCTGTGACAAACACTGAAAAAGGCACCTACATCTACTGAGCTCAGGACATGTCTCTTAACACCCTGCCTGTTTATCAGAACGCCTGCAACATTTAACCTTGATACATCTAAATGAAAGCCCCGGTTAACAGAAAGCAAGATTAAGTGCTTTCTTCCTCCTGTGATGAACTCCTGATATTCTCCTCCTGCTATTCTTCAGTGGCAGTGAGTTTTGTTTTATCTGACGTGATCTGAAACCGCAAAATCATTAATTTCGGGGCTTTGCTTATTTTTTTTTTTCCTCCTCCTGTTGTGATGCGAGGTGTTCTATGTATCCCCATTTCTAGGATTGATAACGCGCGATGCACCACTTGGAAACAATACAGCATCCCTAGCACACCCCTCTAAAATAAATGGTCTTCTTCCTGCTCCAGGCTGTCTGATAGACACAGACTGAGATTGGTTCTGTTGAATAAGAGATGAATCTCTCTGGGTGTCACCATGCCGCTACGACCTCTGAAATATCATTATCTACAGGGGAGGGAGGTTAACTTCTCTAATATAGCCTGAATACAAGAGAGGGATGCCACAAGTGAACATGAGGCTGCTTTATTACCAGTATATCTCAGGAAAAGGTGCGTTTTTCCGCTGCCACGGTAGTATATGCAGTATCTCCGACTCCAAACACACCTAATGACATAATCTGTTTTCTACAAATATGATGTGCAGCCTGAGGGGTAATTGCTATGTTTCAGTTTTTGATTACGCTGAAAAATAAAATAAGGCAACTTAATCTTGCACTTGAACCATCCAATGAGTGGATCATACAGCACAGTGAGTATTACAGCATGGAGTGCTTGCCAAGTCCTTGAGCTTTTGGGCAGACGTTACAGTATTTAGTTTTGTTTACCACTGACCAGCATTCACATCAATATGCTTTCTTATTAATATTCTCCCAAGGACTCCTGATATTCTTTCATTAATACCATTAAACTAATAAACTAAAATAAATATCTTGTTTACTTCATAAGTCAAATACAGCAACATGTATTTGTATTAAATCAAGGTAACTTGCTCGGGCAACTTGATAATGGACTAATATTATGATGATCACATCATAGTATTACCTGGAAATAAATAATTTATTGACAGCTAATTTAGAATCATAGCTTAATTCATTCACATTTCACTCAAGGTCTGAAACAGACTGAATAAATAATTCAGTCAGAGTGGATGTGGGCTGGCTGCAGGCATTTCTCCAGTGGCTTACTGTTGGTTGGAGAAACAGAGAAGCACAGATGATATTGAAGAGTCTCCTGCAGCGCTCAAGTCTAACATTTGCAGTGAACTCCCCTACGGGCGGAGACGGAGGGATTATTGTTTTATTTGTTGATCGTACTTTTCAGCTGAGCCTACTGTAAGCTATATCAGATTGATGATGTTGAGTCAGAGGATCAATGGAAAGATTTTTATCCTGCAGTTGTGATTGTTTTTGATCTAGGTTGTGTTTGCTTAGATACTAACTAATAGCACAGGAGATAGCCTCATAAATTCTAACTAATTCATCCCTCTTTGGAAACAAGACTGAAATTCAAAAGGCTATTTGAAGTAATCAATTAAAGGGATAGTTTGGATTATTTAAAGTTGGGTTGTGTTAGGTACTTATCCATATTAAGTGTATTTCCTACAGTAGATGCTGGTCAGCATGCCTCCATTCTGGAGAGGCAGAAAGGAGTACTAGAAGGGAAGCTAAGCAATGCAAAGCTGTGCACAAGATCCACCTAAAAAACATTATAAGTTTAAGCGTATGCTATATGTAGAATATCTTCACAAATTTAATTTGCCCTCAGACAGCCTTTGACAGGAAACAACTGTTATGTAAGCCAAATATCGGCCTCTCCAAACCAACCAAACTCCATTACTGACACCAGCAATTTTAACTCACAGAACAGTTTCTGGTCCACCATTGATCAGTTAGTTTGTTTGTGTTATTGTGTGACTTCAGTGAATCCAAACTATCATTTTAAAACACACAAGTCCCACAATAACACAAACAAACTAACAGCAACTCTTCTGTTCTGCAAGGTAAAATAACTGATTTAGCCTGTGCAGTTTGGTTGGTTTGGAGAGAGTGATATTTGGCTTATACTATAACATTGGAAATTCTGTCTGGCAGCAAAGTAAAGTGATGAAAATATTCTAAATATAGTGTATTCAATCGATTTTAAGGTCATGATTTGATTTGATTTTAAGATTTAAACATTTTGTTTTAGCACTGATGGACCTATTTTAAGTGGCTAAAACGTTTGTTGCTGATGCTGTCCACAGCAGTTCATTGCTTAACTTCTGTGCTGGTGTCCCTTTCTGCAAGTACCTCATTTAACCCCACATCAAGCAATCTGACTACCCTGAGAACTGAGTTTTAACCCCAAGAATGTGAAGTGTTTTTCCTTTGATCTGAGGTCTCTCTTTTCTTTTGTGTCCTCTGTCTCTTCTGTCAGGGATGCACACTGTGGCCCCAAAAGGTTTCCACTGTCCCGACCCTGAGAGAAACTGCAACCCCTGTCTGGATGCGGCCAAAGCCTGCAACCTCAACGGCAGCTGCAAGAGGCAACGCTCCGCCTACATCGCTACCTGCAGCAAAGAGGACCCCAACAAGGGTGAAACCTGCAGCAAGAAGCGCTGCCACAAAGCCCTGAGGTTGTTCCTGGACCGCGTGCCCGCTGAGTTCAGCCATCGGCTGCTCTTCTGCCCCTGCCAGAGCGAGGGCTGCGCAGAACGGCGCAGGCAGACAATCGTGCCTGATTGCTCCTATAAAGATAAGGAGAAACCCAACTGTCTGGAGCTACGGAGAGTCTGCCGCCAGGACTCGCTCTGCAGGTGAAGGGAAGGGAAATGGTGGGGGGCGGGAGGCTTTGGGATGTAAAAGGCAAAAGAGTGGCATCATTTTCCATGGAAGTGAAAATTATTGCACTAGTTATCAAAAGGAAATCACATCGAATAGCCTAAATGCGTGTGATTTGGTTAAAGAGATAGTTCCAAGATACAGTAGTTATGAGGAATTTTAAAGTTTTTTCCCCACTTTCCCAGAGTCAGAAATAAAACAAGTACCTTTGGACCATTTTTAAGTCTTTGGTGCAGTCTGAAGTTATGTCAATCAGCATTATTACATAAATACAGGTTCCAAAAGGGTTCTCAGTGAAGGGCTGAGGTTTCACCCAGAACCTTTTACTTCTGAAGAACCCTTTTTTCAAGGAGGGGTTCGTTCTAGGTTCTTTTTAAGACTAAGGGTTCCACTAAGAACCTTGTTAATCCAAAGAACCCTTTTTGGAAATAGTTCTTTACGGATTGTTAAAATCCTTGAAAACTCTTTTGTCAAGGGTTCTTTCCACCATAATATAAAAAGGTTCTTCTAGATAAAGCACAATGTAAAATGGTTCTCAGTAAACCGCCCTGAATGGGTTCTAGATAAAACTCCTGGAACATAAAAAAGGTTCACGGTAGAACCCCCTCTGTGGGTTCTAGATGAATCTCCTTGAACATGAAAAGGTTCCCCCTTGGTGTCTTCTAGATAAAACCATTTGAATTTAAAAAGGTTCTCAGTAGGACCCCCTTTGTGTCTTCTAGATAAAACCCTGAGAATGCAGAACGGTTCTCAGTAGAACCCCCTTTGTGTGTTCTAGCTAAAACCCTTAAAATGCAGAAAGATTCTCAGTAGGATCCCCTTGGTGTGTTCTAGCTAAATCCTTGGAATATAAAAAGGTTCTTATTAGAATCCCCAGAGAGGGTTCTGGGTGGAACCATTACACCATAAATCAGTTTTCAGTAGAAACTCTCATAGGAGGCTCTGGGTAAAACCTTTCACAAATGGTTCTAGCTGGAACTCTCTGAAAGGGTTCCAAGTAGAATCTTTACAAAAGGATCCAAAAGGTTTTCTCCTATTAAGAGAAGCCAAAAAACCCTTCATGGTTTGGGGGTTTTTACTGGTTTTCCCAGAGTCAGAAACTAATAAATGCCTTTGGACAGACATTTTTTTATGTATTTGGTGCAATCTGAAGTTATCTGAAACAGCGATATTAGGCCATCTTGGCTCAACTGTTTAGCATCTGGGATCAAAAAACACATAATAATCTTATAGACATCCAGGAATTTAGCAAAACTAAGCAAGTAAAATATGAGGGTGGCTTTTTCCAACCTTTGTTTGAGGCCCACGGTCTCAGACTTTGAAAACTTCTGTCCTATACTGTATGTTTGTAGTGCAAGGGGTGGCGGGGCAGACATTAATTTTATGTGCATGCTTGTCTGTGTGTGTTTGTTTTTGTGCATTTTTGTTTTGTCGCTTTGATGGACAGATTTTAGCGCCGTGCTTATGGGATGCGCCACTGCCAAACACATCTAAAGATTCATTACCATCTCCTTATATTCATGGAAAATGAGAAAAAAGAAAATTGAGTCCGTGCGTTGGAGAGAGTTCCTGTTTGACGGTAATTTCCTGCCTGCCATGACATCCTGAAGTTGTATATTTCTCTGCTGTAAGTTTGCCAGTGAAGTAATTAGACTTTCAGGGAAGCGGTGGCTATTAGATGGAGGATGAAGATGTGAGGCTAAGTTGAAGGGACAACGCTCAATTAAGCTGAACAAAACATTAGTGGATCACGTTGGCTGCATGGGGCCTCTATTGGATTCAAGCGGCCGGATTCAATTCACACCTACCCAGCCGTGACATGTTTCCTTGTGTTAGTGCTGCTGAGAGCAGGTGAAACACAGCGGTTGTACTATCAGCCAAATCAGCTGTCAAGATCTCTTTACCCCCCAGACCATGTGCTACGTCTGGCTATGTCTGGGTGAAGGAGATATGCTCTGCGTTCATTAGTCTAATAGCATAAAAAATGTGGGACATTTGAATAATTCTAAGCATTTAAAAGCTCATTTATGAGCCTAATGGGGTTCGACCAAGTGTTAGACCATTGAAAGCTTGATACTAAAAATAACACTCATGATGTGAGAGTTATCAGAGGGGGGAAACTTTTGGGCACTTTTTCATGTCCCAGTGTGACAGATGACTAGACAGCTGATACAATTCACTGACAAGTAGTCACGGGTCTTGACACGGTTTGTGGCTGTCCAACCTCTGTAGTCATTGAAGATGACAGCACCTTCCCTGGTTCGTTAATTACTCTAACTGCCTGAAAATTAGACACCGCTGCTTCTTTAGTAAAGTACTTTAAATGATTGTCAATGTTTGCTTTAATTTGACAGATCTGGAATGGGTTTTGTTAGGTCACTTGAGTGAATATATGTTATCCTGACTTCAGTCATTGGAATTTGTCTCCCCTTTACATACGTCAATCTAACAGCAAATTCTCATTCAAATACCATTTAAGAATGCATTGCTTAAGCAGCTGATCAATAGTCCAGTGTTGGTCATGTAAAGCATCTTGTTCCCTGATGATGGCCCCGGAGACTAATTGTGAGACTAATTTGTCCTTATTCCACCTTCCACTCACTGGGTAAACAGAGTCAGAAATGAATGCACATCATAATGAATGTTTGAGAAGATTTGAACGAGCAATTTCTCAAAGGTAAAATATATCGAATTGTTTAACAGCATTCAAAATTACCCCCCCCAGCTCAATGAACGAGAGAGGGAGAGAGACCTATAGAGTGAATGGAGTGAGTGAAAAAAGCAAGAATCGGAGAAATAAAATGTTTCACTGTTGTTATGTTCTAATGCACAAATATACATGCCCACAGCTCAGCACAACACCAGATTTTGTGTGAATACATCCGAAGCAATCCTCAGTCTGCTCTGCCTGTGTGTGTGCGTGTGTGTATGTGTGTGCAGAACTCTTTCTGCAGCCCTCAGCAGAGGAAAGAGACGGAGAATGCGATGTAACCGTTGGTTGCTACGTTTTTTATAGAGTCCCGACCTCAGAACCTGTGCACTGTATTGGCTGGGAGCCATGCACCACTGCCAAATAGGCTGAAGCCCAGAAGCATCCCAAGCACAGCAAAACATAAGAAAATAAGAAAATACAGGCAGAGTGCAGGGTCAGTGCAGATGCAGACACCACCACACCTTCAAGTCATGATTTAGAAGGATTATATTTTCCCATACATTGGTTTTAAGGAAAATGTTCTATATGATGCCTTTAATGTAACACAGTTAGACGTGCATGTCAATCACAAAACGCAACACTGATGTGATGTTGTATATCTATATGATGAATGGTGATAGACCTATTAATCAGTCAGGCAATCAATCTGGCCGATTGAAGATGAGATAATTGGCATTGGCTGATGCCTGCACTCATGAACTGAAAAACCATAATGTCTGCAGACACATCTGCAGGCAGCCTTGTCAGTGTGGCTGCTGTGGAGTGATGAAAGTGCTTCCCTTTGTGGTTTTGGGAAAATGCTGGAAAAGTTAGTTTTGAGCCCTGAACTATACAGCAACTCTCATGCATCCTACTGTTAACTGTTACCTAAATGTCCTCAGTCAGCATCGTCTTTTCTAAATGTTGACATGTTTCTCTGATCCTATGACAGCAAATCTAATCTAAAACCACTACCAACAAGGATTAAATATATATGATGTTATAATTTGCGGAATAATACAGATGATGATGTTGCTTCTGACATACTGCATCGCTCCCTTAAATACCAGTCATGTTTTGAAATCTACATGCATTTCATAAGTTCATAAAAATTACATCTAAATTATTATTGACTAAGAAAATCCAGTATATTTGGCTGTAATGTATATGGAATAATGGAATTACATGACAGGGCGTTTCTTTCTTTTGATATTGGCATTATATATGAGTCTTCAGCTGCCCTAGGGGTCTCTCACTAGGGGTAAAGTTTTATTTATGTTACATTCAGTCACATGTGCTGACTTCCTTCCTCACTCTCTGACATATCTGACATATCCCATGTTTTCCCGGAAGCTACAGCAACTAGCAACTAGCTATCAATTGCTAGCTGGAAAATATACAAACAAAATATATAACATATGTCTAGCATTTTTAGATATTTTAATGCAGAAATGCTGCATATTACAGCTTTAGTATCTACAATATGAAATATATCGTATTTCAGACCCGAGGTGGACTAGCTGTTGCCATGGGCATCAGCTAATGGGGATCATATTAAATAAATACATGTTCCACAATATAAATAATAGTCATTAAATGTGCTAATCTAAGTGTAAAAACATTTTTGTGCCACTTTTGTATGAGCTACTTTTTGTTTTGGTGATTTGGATGACCAGACAGAATCATTTGTATCTGTAAGAAGTTAGAGTGATTTACAGTCAGATAAAATTCAAATTAGTGTTGCTCTTCATGCACAACAATTTCTTGTGAGAAGTATATCTATGTTGCGTCACATTTATCCTGTTTCTTTTGAGGTTAGCAGCTGTCGAGGCTGAGTGTTCATGGCGAAAAGCCAATTCCTCTCCACCGGCACTAAATCCAACCAGCATGCTGCTAAAGGAGGGTAGCTCTATCAGCCTCCTCTCCGATTTATGATTGTCTTAATAATTACCTGCTTGCCTGCATTGTGTAATCTGTTTTCAGGCTGAGTTGCTTTCTCTGACCTTTAGGCCCTCAGGTGTCTGCTGTGCACCTCCTTATTGAGAAAGATGAAATAGAACGTTAAAGCTCATTATCTGTGGCTGCGTAATGCCCCACTGAGGTCAGCAGCTCGATGAGCGCGCACACACTCATACAGTACGGACACATGCCGGCCTTCACCGACAGCCATTCAGCAGTCACACACACTACACGCACACTCACTCACAACCACTTTGAGCCTGAACGTGACTCTAATAATCTGCTATTTGGGTGGTGCATTTTCCTGCGGTGAGTAAGTGCTGCCATGCAAGAGAATGTCACCACGATTCAATTAGACTGAGATGTCATTGGTCAGTGCTGAGCTGAAAATGTTCTCTGATTGGTGATTTTATCCTGCCTGGAGGTGTCCACAATCACCACGGTCCTGTGAGATATTCTTAACGCGTCCTCCGTCTGTCTCAGTGTCCTCTATCTGTTACATGATGTCAGACATCCTCACAGGACGGGTCTATGTCCTGGAAGACCTTGGAAGTGCTGTTTTCTTACCTTGTTTGCTCTGATAATTTATTGAGACATTGCATCAACCAGCACGTTATGTTCTTGATTTGTTCTGTTCCTTCAGTATGTGGTACAAGCAAATTGAATTTAAAACTTATTTGGCATGCTAATGCACACAAAGTCTACAAATTAGGGTTTATTTTGTGCAACCTTGGTAGACGCAATCCTAGAAGGAGCCTTCCAAAAACTTTTGCAACACAGTAGTCGCAGCACACTCAAGTACAACACCAGAGGAAACTTTCCTTGGCTCCGTTCTCCTCCCTCTCAGAGATGTGTTGATAAAAGCAGGGGAAGATCATTCAACGACAGGCCTGTTTCCCCCTGGGTACGCCTGTCTGACTCCAAAGAGGGGAAACACAGTTAGCCCAAGCCTATTTCATTTTAACACAAGGGACGGATTGAGAGCGGAGGAGGAGGAGGAGGGAATGGGAGGAGGAAGAGAAGGAAGGAGGGAGAGATAATGAGACAGGGAAAGGGAGGGTCGCAGAATCGATCTGGGCTGTAAAGCTACTGCAGCGGGTTGGAGGTCAGTGTTTTGGTCACACAGCTATGGATCTCTGCAGCAGACTCTGCAGGCCATCTCAAAGACGAGCTTAACTCCCTGCAACACACTCCGATGAAGAAAGGGTCACGGCTCAAAACACGCCCAAGTCAAAACGGATTTAAAAATGTAGACTCACCTATTTCATTATTTATTTTTAGACTCTGAGAGGCCAGCAGTTTCTTGCTTTTGCGCTGTGAAAATGCCTTCAAATACTTTCTTTTTTTTTTTTTTTTTTTTTTTTTGAGTTTTACCTTGAGCACATCGGATGCCAGATTGGCTGTGATTTCACCTTTGGAGACTGTTCATATTGTTCCAGGTGGAGCCCAGAGCTCAATCAAACAAAAACTAAATATTTGAAAGGATTTCAAATGTATAATTTTGGCGTGGGCTTATGTGGCATATTGCACTGGAAGATTTCATACTCCTCCTGGTCTCTGTGGAGGCAATTGTTGACATACTCTGGAGATCTAGGGACTGTAGATGGACAGAGAACAAGCATTAAATGGAGCAGCTCTTATTTCTTACACCTGGTTGTACTTCTGCTGCAGTTATTGCGTTTATTTTCTTCCATAATCCTGCACAAACAGGCAGAAACAGACATTGCTGTGTTTGTTACTGTTCTCCTCCCTCCTCTCCTCACAGCTTCTCCTCTCTGTTCTCACCATCCTTCCAATGGATCCAACATCTATTCATGAGGGACTGCTGAGTCCACAGAGTGACAATAGGCTATATTTGGATGTGCCATTCTGGGCAGTCGAGTGTGAGCATGTGTGCATGTATCCAAGCAGAGGCAGGAAGTAACTAAGTACAAATACTCTCTTACTCCTCTTACTTACTTAAGTGGAGTTTTCATGTGTCTTAACTTTACTCAATTTATTTGTATTTATTTTGCATTATTGTGCGCCACCTTTCCAAAATCAAACCTGATTTCAACCTAAATGGATGGGACAATGAAAGAAAGATTTTCCCTGGTTGATACATCAGTGCATTTCATGCACAACAAACGTAACAAGATGGAAACAGCAAATGCAACAAGACAAAACAACTAACAATGTGTAACAAGATGAAAGTGATGAAAATAATACTAGATGAAAACAACATAACAAGACATAACAAGACAAAAATCATGTTAAAAACATAACATGACAAAAAAAATGGCATAACAAGACAGAAACAACATAACAATACAGAACAAGACTAAAATGACATAATGAGACAAAAATAACATAAAATATATGTAAGAAGATGAAAACGACGTAACAAGGTAAAAATGACGTAAAAGAGGTAAAAAGACAAAAAATTATTTAAAAGACGTAACAAGATTAAAAGACAGAGAGGGAGACTCTCGTGGAAAAACGGTAAGGTTCAGTTAGCTTTGCACAGAAACTAAGTAAAAATGTCCTTCAGAGGGCTACGATTTACTTTTATAATGTGAGTATATTTCAGAGGCTGCACATTTTTTTACTTTTACTTGAGTACAGAAGATGAATCAGTAATTATACTTTTACGAGAGTCTTTTTTACACAAATATCTACACTTCTACTTGACTGAAGTATGTATGTACTTTTGCCACCTCTGTATGCAAGCAAGTGGAGAAACTCCCCATCCATTTCTATGTCAGATCGTGCAACACAAGCCCAATGAAGCTGAACCCAAAGAGCATTGAGTTGTATATATGTACTATATTGATTGTCTGAACGATCAATGCAACACTTCTATCTTTGATTTATATCCCCTGGTCTCCAGGCTCACTGGGTGCTCTGTGATTGAGTTCTTTGGCCACTGGTTATCAAAGTGGGAAGCTGAGAGACAATCGATCACTGTACAGGTAACCTGACCCACTTTGGGAGATGTACTGTACCAGGTCGCCTTTGCTTACAGAAAACTCACAGGATACTCTCTCTCTTTTACACACACGCGCACACACATGCACACACACTGCCCTAAATCAACAGTCTGCTCTGTTGTATCTGACAACTCAAGCCTCCACTGAGGGGGAACAGTGTAGGGAGAACGACTGGCCCAGATGGCATTACTCTGTAGCTTCTGAGATGAAGCTGAAAGAAATCAGGATGTTGTTGCACTTTTATCATCAGTTCCTCTCTCTCACTTTCACTCACGCACACACTTTTTGGCTCGCGTACACGTGAGGACCCTCATTGTATTCCCTGGCCGCTAATCCTTCCCCAACCTCATGTTCACACACATACGGTCCATGCTCTGTGATATACTGTAACTTTAATGAGCAACCAAGACTTGACTGTGTGGAAACCGATTTCTCAAATTAACTACTTCATTGTGTGCGGGTATGGTGGCAACAGAAGTGCATAATTGGAGCTTAGTATGGAAATTACATGCACAACCCAAATACGCCTGAAGCTATAGACTCATGAGGGGCGGCAGCAGGACAGCCTGCGACATAAAGTCTGTATGTGTGAACAAGGCGATAATCATCACAACTTCACTTCCTCAGATTTCTTCTACTTTTCCCAGTTAAAAGGTTTTGGGGGAGGATTTTCTTTACCCAAATCAAAGGTCTAAAGACTGAGGATGTTGTACATCGCACAGATTGTAAAGATTAGGAGTAACAATTCCACTACTTTTGACAGTAACTAGACTTTTACCTAATTACTTTTTTCAAATAATGTGATCATAATTACTATAGTTTAAATGGATCGTTACCAGAGGTGTAGCGCTATTTGTTGAGCTTACCTACGATGCATGCATGCACATCCACTGGCACTGTGGTCAGTCAGTGGATCAGGTGGGCCAGGTCAGGTCAAAATGAACATTTTAATAGCAGATGGGTGGAGTTGTGAAATAGGGTGCATCTCCCCAGAGAGATGCTGTATGTGTATTTACACACGCAGCACAGCAGCGCAGCAGCGCAGCAGCGCAGCTTAATTTATTATTTAATTCTGTTTCCTCTGGAGAGTTTCCTGTCAAATTATTGTTTTTGCCCCTGTATTTGATTTAGCATTTGCTGCAGAGAGATTACTCCACCAATGGCAACAAAACTGAAAGCAGCCTTTCTAATCATTAGGCAAGGAAGACAAGTTTAGTTGTATTGCACATTTCAACAAGGAGACAATTCAAAATGCTTTCCATAAAACATAAAAAGCATCAAGACAAAGTATAAAAGGAACATAAAGCAATATAAAGATACATTTCAACACAATTAGTAGAGTTAAATAGGAAAAAAAATCAGGAAAGTAAAGTTGCAGTGCCATTTAGGATATTAATCAAAAGCCTTAGATTTGGTTTAATGAAAGGACAGACAAACAGAAGAGTCTTCAGCCTTGATTTAAAAGAACTGCAGCTCACCTGCAGTTTTCTGGGAGCTTGTTCAAGTTATGTGGTCCATATTTGAACTTTAACCTTGCTTGTCGCTGACCTTTCAAGGCACAACAAATGAGATAACAGCTGTATGTGACGACACAGACAGAAGAGACCACAGATGTGTCGAAGTGACACAAGCATAGGAGGGAGAGACTGATGGTCGAGTTTCGAAGGGAACCTGAGACCCACGGAAGATCTTGCGAGAGTGATCATTTTAACGTCACAATGAAGAAACAACATAAAAAAATCTCGCGAGAATTTTGCAAATCAAGGGTTCCCTTCCAGACAAGACTTTCAGGGTTCCGTAAACTCTATAACACAACATTAAAAACAGACTAAGATCTCACCAGTTAACATAATGCCTGGCGAAATGTGAACAGTCAGGTTGGGTTATAAGATTTGTGAATCATATAGTTTATGAACTTAGCTACATCCAGAGCCAAAGGTAGCTCAGCCGTTTGTATACTAGGCAGACAAAACGTAGCGGTTGTAGCATTGCGCTTTGCCTCTCTGCGCCCTACCTCGCAGTGAGCCTGGGACAAATTTCTTATCACGTGAAGGCCCCTTAATATAAACTGTTCATCATATGATTATTTATTAGTACTGTAGCAATACTTTCTTAACATGGAAATCCAGTACCGTCTGTGGTCCAAATCCTACTTTCTAAACCACAGACAATAAAAGTATAACTTACACATAGTAACACTAATCGTTGCTGCCCTCTGGTAGTCTGGAGTATTAATAACTCCTATCGGTGATAATGGCTACAATGATAGCATAGCAGCAGTGTGAAGGAGGTTGGAGGCTCACAAAAAATGTAGAGGAAATATAATGTGTACATCAGAGGTTTGGTTTATATGGAAATTAGTAATCAGGATAGCAGCAGGCACATTCTCATTTTTCATTTCATGGAGTTCATACAGAATCCAAACTCTTGCATAACTTGACAGTCAACCAGCTACAGACCCCAGCTATTAGTGTTTCTCCAGAGATGAGCCTTGCAGGCTTGTTGATAGCAGCTGATGAATAGCAACAAAAAAGTAACCCTTCATTAAAGACATAAACTACGTCCCCTCTTTTACTCTCTCTCTCTCACAGACAGTGAATTTTAACAAAATAGCAGCCCACATGTGTATGTCTATACTGTCTTTTTTAGCCTCGTGTTTGGCTGCATTGCCCAGAAAAAGAATGGAGTCTACGGTTCCAAGATTTAACCAGTTTAGATGCGCTTTGAGCACCAATCAGCTGAGCTGAAGCATGCAGCACTGGATGAGCTGGTTACTGTGTGCACTGCTCCAGCCAGCATGTGTGTGTGTTTGAGAGAGAGTGGGAGACAGAGAGGGAGAAGAGAAGGTGGAAGGTAGACTATTGCACGCAATGTTTCTGTGTGTTATTAATAACTTACTCAGACCGCTGCTTTGTCACTTGACCCACCTGCCTGAACCCATGGTATTTCCTAATAAATCAAGTCACAACCTGCAGGTCCCGCTATGACCTGTGCATCACAACAGGCTATCACAACACATAATGTTTTATGAAAATAATCACAGTCACATAACTTGAATATCTTTGTATATTTATTATTATTGAGCAAAGCATTACAATAAATTATTGGTTATTATAAGAAATATAGATTATATTTAAATCATGCATTTTTGGCTACAGCCACTAGGGGGTTCAGTGAGCCCCATGATCCAACACAGAAAGAAAATATGACAATTGTCACTAAAATAATGTAACTACACTAAAATAAAACAGTGCATGCTTCAATGAGAGAATTAAAGCAGACATTTAAAAGTAATGCAAAGTTACTTTTCCTATAACTAACTGTTTTTATATGCAGTATTTGGGAAAGTAGGCTAATTCAGTTACTTTCGAGAGAAGGTAACTTGTAACTGTGTCTAATTCCTAAGCTATTATTGGCTGATATATTGTAGATTTAAGCCTAATTCCTAATTCTATTCTTAGATGTAAGGCCAAAACTAAACTCTCAGACACGTGTTGAAGAAGAAAGGACTGTCCAAATTGTCCAAACGTTCTCACTCTCCAGAAATCAAACTCAAAATGGCCATCACAATGACTGAAGTATAAACGCATACACACATACAACCGATTCCCCTTACCTGCCTCTAAAAGTCAGTGCTCCAGGTAATGCATGGTCTGTTTCTGTTGCCCTGGTCACAATACCAGCAATCAAAGAGAGATGTCTTTTTTGATAGTGTAAAGCTTTGGTTGTGCAAGCCAAGCATGTGTCAATTGGTGACCTTTTCCTCATACATAGTACAGTTTGCTGCAGTGTGCGGCTTTAATCAGGCCCCAGCTTCAGTGGAGACGTGCTCAGCTTGCTGGCTACACATGAGAGCACCAAACGGGGTGAGAGGAAAGTAAAAGAGCGAGAGAGAGAGGAAGAGAAGTAATGAGAGGGATGGCGCACAAGATGGAAAGAAAAGAGTTGTGTGCATTTAATTCCAATACATGGATTAGTATATGCCCATTTACCTTCCTAACTGTAATCTCTAAGGGACCATGGTATAACGGAAAACCGCAGTCATTACGACTAGGCCTCATCCTTTCCTTCACAATCTCTTCCTCCAATGGTTCTGTATCTATTATTAATGCAAACATTATCAATAGGACTTCAGACTTATCTACAGAATGGTCGATGTGTGGTTCTGAATGTGTCAATTAGGGCATGCTCTGTCACTCTTAATCATTCTTACTCTGAACTTCTCTTTGTACTTAAGGAGTCTCTCTGATAGCTGCAGCATGTACCTTAGTTTAACATTTTCCTTCGGAACTGTTTGATATGTGACTAAGTCATTAAAGGCATGGCACGAGATGAAAAAGGTATGACTAATAAATGTAACCATGATTGATTCTTTCATAAGGACATTTATTTTTTTGTATTAGTTCCCCAGACGGTTTCTGGTGTGTTATATTAAGATTCACACTTTTTCGCAAAGAATCATTTGACAGGAATGAAATAAGATATTAGCAATAAAAGAAGTACAGAAAAGTTCAAGAATAAGCACTAACAAGTACAAAATACACTTACCGTATAAACAAAATACAGCTAGAGGAGTGAACTCAGTAGAGTGCAGATCCCCGCCAGGCAACAGATGGTGAAGCACCTACTGCAATGTCACCAGAACTGCCAGATGCAACCAGCAGAGATTTGCAAACGTTAATATGACCCCCATGCTTTGACCTGAGGTGAAACAAGATTTCAAATTGAAGCAGTTGTTGATCACTTGCACCTCCTTGCGGCCGTTAAGAAGAATCAGAAGTCAGCTGTCAATGGTCGTATAAAACAGAGCAGTCAAAATATAGAATTACTGGCTCACAGTTTTCACCGCCTAATCAGTCAAATTATAGTTTACAACCAT
The DNA here is from genome assembly GCA_034769285.1 of Lutjanus argentimaculatus. Classification (NCBI taxonomy): domain Eukaryota; kingdom Metazoa; phylum Chordata; class Actinopteri; order Lutjaniformes; family Lutjanidae; genus Lutjanus; species Lutjanus argentimaculatus. Next base: position 18,351,501 of record JAWZSL010000017.1, read on the forward strand.
GCCTGTCCAGATGCATATAATATATGAGCGAACTACATATACAGTATATGTACTGATCTGTAACTTGAAGGAATTTAGTTTTTTGGCAAAATGGAAATTCTCACTGTAAAAATTCAGTGAATAATCTCCAGTGAGAAACATGCTGTCTTCACTTAGAGACTATTTTTTACAGAGGACTGATAGAGATCTGAACATTATGATGTCACAGTGAAATTGACCTTTTATGATAAATGTCATCAAGCTATCATTTTATCTTATTAGATATTTGCATTTAATTTTGTCATAATTAGCGTATAAATTCTCAAGTTTTTGGCCAAAAATGTGTTTATTGAGGTCACCATGACCTTTGACCCTTAACTGTGAAAATCGAATCACTTCATCGTTGAGTCCAAGTCAACATCGGTACCAAGTTTGAAGAAATTCTGTCAAGTTTCAAGGCGTTCTTGAGAAATCACATACATGTGAATTGGATGACCTGACAACATAATGCCTGTGTCCACAGCAGTGGAGCCATAAAAAAGAGATTTTTCAAGGTGTTTAGGTCCTTCAGCATGAAGTTATGAATGGGCACAAAAAAATTAGGCTGATTGGTCCAGCAGTATGCGAATTTAGCTGCAGACAACCTTTGCGCAAGTTTGCTATGACACACTATCCAGTTAAAGGTTTTACAGTGTCTTCACTGATCTAAAGTAAAGGTAGCAGTTCATGCCATAGCGTTGATCTTATATGTGAGCGATGCAGGCAAACACCAGCTAACCTTTTTACATAGGTTTTGGTTTTGTCTGAAACAAAATAGTTACTGGCAATCAATATTTAAACCCTTCTCAGATGTTTTGGAAGTAGCCATAGAACCTTCTGCTACCCGCTCAGTATTTGGCGTAGCTCCACATGAGTCTTAGTCACCAGGCAAAAAATATGATAGATTTTGCATCCCTTTTAACTAGACAGCGGTTTAAATAAGTGCTTACACTCATTCTGTCTTATAGGCTGCATTTGCTCCTCTGTCTCATTTCCTGAGCTGGGAAGTTGCTCTTCTGACTTCTGTGAAGTCATAGGCTTTTAGGTCTTAATGTGGAAACAACATGGAAGACTGCATGAGTTCATTTCCTTAAAACACTAAAATATTGCTTTGCGTGATTTCTTATCAGAGTTAATGGTAATACATAACGTTTCTACATATAACTACTCTAGGCCAGGTTATGTGGACAGCAGCTAACAGTTATTATCTAATAACATGTTACAAATTACATGCGAATCACCAATTGATATGCAATACATGAATTAATAAAAAGTGATCCACTAAACATATTCTCGTCCTCCATGTTTCTGTGTATGTGACGTCAACAGACAACAACTCATCAAATTTTGCAGACGTGAGTATGATTATGTATGATTTTTGTCCCATTGAATTTATGTATAATCACATGTAATTGTTTATGAAATCGATTCCGTTTGATTACTAAACGGTACAGTGACACTATAATAGGGATGGGGCTCTGTTGGCACAGAAACATGGGGGGTATATTGTGTTTATCCAACTATTTCTGTGATTTATTGGCTTTGGATGGCTATGAATACCAAGAAATAGACCTTGCATAAAGATAATGCAAATGAGTCTTTATCTAATTACTTATGTCCTAATTTGCATACATTTCCACCACAGAAATCTGAATTAAAATAAACTCCTAAATGTGTATTTTGGAAATTTTGTTTGCACTAGTCTGAAAGAAGGTATGTTATGGAAGCAAAACAGCGATCTCAAAATTGACAGGTGCATGAAAAAACAATGTTTTTTCCCATCGTGTCTTGCTTTAATTACTGGAAATAACTGTTCTGCAGTGTACTGCTAACTCTGTCATTTTTTCAGGGACAGTTCATCCATTTGTTTGATGTGTACACTTTGTCTGGGGGATGGCTGTTTGCCTTGTTCGTTGAGTATTTAGGGAGTTCAGATAACCTTGAATAATCTACTCACGCCTTACCAAACAGACAGTGCTGGGTTTTGTGTGTGTGTGGCGTGCTTGATTTAGCATTCATCCCAATGACATAACATTCAGTAGGGGGTTGTAAGACATCTGCAGCGGGTGGTGTAGACAGAAGCAGACACAGAGAGCCAGGGAAACTGAGAAAGTAAAAGAAACACTGAGTTGCAAGCCAATTTTCTGGTCACCAAACAAGGAAAATGCAATCATGCATAAGTAACTGTTTCAAAATAAAACACAAAGTGGGTTAATTAAATGAAAATGCAAGTTCAGATTGTTGCTTGTTTTGTTACTTTGGCTTTTCTGCTTATTAATGCAGGGGAGGCTGTGTCACCAGACAGTTTTTGTTGGTTTCAATTCTCTGCTGAGTAAGGGGGCGAAAGGTTGTGTCATGTGACAGCTAAGCTAAACTGCCTTGTGTTTTGACTGAATGCCATCTGTCCACATTGCCCTTTTAGAGTATTGACTGGGAATCCCAATGAGTACAGTGCTGCCAAAAGAGGCAGGCCTCTGTCTAGGCACATTCAAGAGAAAATAGCTGCGGGTAAAATGGACAATCACCTCTGACCAGAGCTACAAAGAGACTGTTTCGGGGTCACCAGCAGAAAGTTAGGTGGGAAAGCAGGAGAGAAGATTGCTTCTGCAGTCCACCAAATCATAAGAGACACTGAAGAGTGTATTTTAGTGGAAGGAAAAAAAATAACTCTGACAGATGTTATGGCCTTTTAATCAAAATATATTCATAGCACTCCACCCACAAGGTCAGTGCTGTATTGTTAGGCTTTTCATAATAATTGATATGACATAATGAGCCTTTCTGCACAATTCAGAAAATCCTGAATGTCAAAAAAGAATAGTAGGCAAATCTCAGCTTTGCCAAGCCAGTCAGAGTACACAAGATGTAAGAAACTGTATGATACTAGAGTACAGTAAAAACTAGAAATAATATGTTCTTTATCAGACAGAATTGGATCATTTATTAACCTTTATTAGACTTTATAAAATGGCAATTAGGGACCCATTTCAACAGAACTGTATTGTAAACTAAAGTGCGTTATTTCCCACTGTTACGCCCTTATTATACTTTCTTAGAGGGTAATTAGGGACACATTACAACAGGACTGTATTTTACGCTAAATTGTGTTAGTAGTTAGGGACACATTATAAGGGAACTGGTCTGTAAACTGAGAAAAAAATGAAATCTCATATCTGCTACACGTTTTTTGGCTGGTCTCGTATAATTAGCCAAGCAGCCAAGACAGATGTCTACTTCTTTGATCAAATCACATTATGTACCTGCAGTATTACATGATTGCAATCACCAATGGACAAAATATTTCTCAATCTTTATATTCGGTAGCTCTGGTTCACATATTATTTGTAAATGGGGAAGTAACAGACATGTGGTTTCATATATTTTACAGTACAGTTCTGTGTCCCAAATTACCCTCTAATAAAGCCTAATGAGGGTCCAACAGTGGAAATAATATACTTTAGTTTACGATACAGATCTGTTGTAATGTGTCCCTAATTACTCTCTAATAAAGTATAATAGGGTCTAAACGTGGGAAATAATACAGTACAGATCTGTGGTAATTATTCATCTAATTTGATATTAAGTCAGCTTGTTACATCTTATTATTGTATAGTAAAATAAAGCGTAACTGCCAAGCCTTATTGTTTGCTTTGGCATCTAACATCAAGTGCCAAAGGACACACAGGACTGCTGAGTCCTATTGATTGAAGTATAGGGTCAAGTTTCCTCTTGTGAGTTTGCACATGAGCACTCGAGGCTGCAATGACAATCAGTTTATACGACAGTGACAATGGGACATTAATGAGAGAGGAGGGGAGAGGAGAGATAAGGTCGGAGTAGCACAACAGACAGAAGAAGAAAGGAGGGGGAAAAAAAGCAGAGCCGAGAGAAACATCTTTTGTTTTTCTCATTTGCTTCATGTAACTGCTATTATGTTGGCAGCTATTGTGTCATGGTTATTGTTATGCTTTCTGTAGACGAGTGAGAGATATGGTTTCTAAAGCCTCTCTAGGCTGAAGACGGAGGGAAGTGATAAGAGTGAAGAGCCGTAATTTCACATTTAACAGAAATTATCATCCGTAGAATGGCTCATATTTGCAGCGTAGAGAGGGGAAGTCTCTAAACCAGATAGAACTCTCAATAGACTGTTGTTTTTAATGTAGAAAGGAAGCTATTAGGGGACTTCAGAGTCTGATAGCTGTTTCTCCACCTGCCCTTCCTCCTTCATGAGGAAATGGTTTCCAAGACTGACACTCATCTGATTTGAGTCACATTGTTTGTCACGGGCATCAAGTGATAGGAATAAGAATCCATATAAAAAGCCATTAGTTTTCTATTACTGCCAAGCTGGATGGACAGGCACTCAGCGCTCAGCCGAATCACTGTGTTTAAAGTGTCAGGTTGGTTGAAAGAAGTCTACCTCTGTGGGGGCTCCCCTGCCACTTCCCTGGGGGCTGAGTGGCTGAAATGACCATAAAACTCTGTTGAGCTAGACAGCCTGTAATTTCAGCAGCGAGTGGCGCTTTGCCGAGGTATAATGGAAAGCCCGTGGAAGCCATGAAATTTGCTGCATCCCGGTGTTGGAACACCATTGTCTGAACACTCAGGACACCTCTCTAAACTTTAAATTACTGTTTTTAAGCCATCATTGTCTGAAAGAGCTCTGCATCTAAAAAGAAACACAGTGCTTGTTCAGTTTCTTTAATCTTCCGTGCTCTCTGCCGTTCCTACTGAAATCTGACGTTCACATTCTTCGCCAGCACAAAAGTGAAAGACCCTTTTTTTGCCTGAGAGAAATAGAAAAATGGAAAATGTGGTTCTAAAGGTTGCTTTGTATAGGCACAATGGAGTTGTTCTCCCTCCCCTCTGTCTGTTGTATCTTTTTTATCATCTGCAGTGTGATTTTGGGTACAAGTGCCTTCTTTCACTCAGAACAGGAATGGATGAGAGAGGGCTTTGAGTGCGGAGGACAGGTGTGGAGAGGGATAGGCTTGTACTTGGGTGTTCTCTTTTTGTGTGAATTAGCATTATGCATCGCTATTTGAGTGTGTGTTTGTGTGCGTGCGCATCCGTATCAGTCTGTGCAGCCGTGGCAGAGCAGCCATGCACATCCCGTTTTCTGAAGCATGGCTTTAGATGTGATGTTAGCAGCATGTCACATCGAGAGGCTCTCCGGGTGATTTGGTAGGAGGGCGGATGGAGACGGAGTTGGAGTAATGAAGTGAGTCTGAGTGGGGTTTTGCTGCTGGAGGCCCAAGCCCATCACACCACACTGGCTGCATCTCTGCTGTGGTGAAAGACGAAGAGAGGGAGACTCAGAGAGACAGGGAGATGGAGAGATTGTAACCTCCTCACCCCATATCCCCCCTCAGCCAAATCTGCTCATCTCCGCTCTCTTTATTCGCAGAGTTGAGATGCAGCATAACAGTAAGCACATTTGTCTTTAACTCATTGCAACAGCAGAAGGATTCTTGCTCTGATAGACTGTATTATGACCACATGTACCCTCCTCTCTGAGTTTCCTGAATGACAATGTCCTGCCTGCTGAAAGCAATAGCTTGAGTGTGTGCAGATAAACAAGCAGATAGAGGCTCAGCATCATTACAATGCATCTCATCTAATCCAATTACTTTAGAACCTTATGAAAAAGATACAAAATGATGAATAAGTGATCAAGCAGCACCACTGTCTAACGTAAAATAAGTGATACAGCTGCAATGCATATTTAACGACAAGGCAGTATGTAAATGTGTGTGACATTAACATTCCACCTGTTTAGGCTTCTGTGGCATGCAGAGGTGTGCACCATCAGCACTTTGTTGTTTTTTTAATATGAATCTCCTGCTCTGTGCATGAATACAATGCTGCAGATGCATCTGCCACTAACTACAGCATAATTCAATGATTATAACAATAGACACTGAATCCTGTATAGTTATGCTAATCAGTGATGTGAAAATACATATTTCACATATTTTGCCAGTCAGTTCTTATTCTTTGAAAATGGATGTAACAGTGGAAGAATTTATCACAGGGTGATTATTATCACATCCATGTTGAGACACTGGGTTTACACATTTTCCTTGTGTAAATTGCATTTTGTGTGAAGCCTCCCGTTGCTTTATGGAATGCAATCAGTGAAAAGGACACTGTTTCTGCGGTACAAATGAAGGTACATCTCTCCCCACCTTGTCACAGCAAAGGAATGAGCAAAAAATGAGCAGAGAGCACAAGAACGACGAAAGAAAAACTCACTTAAAACATGTCTTACTCCATTGTAGATAGGCTGTTAGGGTTTGTCAGAGTAACATTGAAAAATTCTCTGGAGAAAAAAAAACCTTACCTTCCTCAGCAAAGTGAAAGAGAAACCATCTGAATGAAACTTTGGCACCAGGAGAAAAAGGTGGTTAACAAAAAAACAAAACAAAAAAAAAAAACGCTGTGTCAAAGAAACAGGTTGACAAATACGTAGGGCTGAATATGTTTATTGGCTTTATTGCCAAGAGTTACACAGGAAAATCAATATCGCACTTATGTCTGTCCATTAAAAATATTAAAAATGCACCCAGGAGACAGTTAGCTTAGCTTAGCATAAAGACTGTAAATAGGGGTAATATTTATCTTGACTCTGTCTGCAACACTAGAACTTGTGAAGCTTAGTAATTTAAGTTTAGTTTCGTTTTTAGTTTTTTTCCTTACCACGTTGCCTTAGTGCTTGATCTTGGTGGAAACTGTTGTGTTGATGTTTTCATAACTTTCTGCAACAAAACATCTGTATCTGTAGAAACTACCATGAGGTGATTATTATCACATCCATGTTTTCCTTTTGTAAATTGCATTTTGTGGAATAAAATCAGCAGAAAGGATACTGTTGCACAAATGAAGGCACATTTCTTTACGCAGCTAAAGATTGAGCAAAAACTGAGCAGAGAGCACAACAACTAACATGTCTCACTCCAGTGTAGATAGGTTGTTAGGGTTTCTCAGAATGACACTGAAAAAAATCACTGAAAAAAAACTTGCCCTCCTGAGTAAAGTGAAAGAGAAACCATCTGAGTAAAACTTGGCACCAGGAGAAAAAGGTGGCTAACAGAAATGCTGCCTCAAGAAATAGTTCAACATTTTTGTAGGCCTCAACACATTTATTGGCTTTATTGGCAAGAGTTACACAGCAAAATCAATATCAATCTTATGTCTGTCCATTAAAAATATTAAAAAATACACCCAGGAGATAGTTAGCTTAGCTGAGCATAAAGACTGGAAATAGGGGTATGGCTGTATTCAGACACAGTCAGCCGTTGAGGTGATTACTTGCAGGTTGTGGCAGTGTTTGTTTGTGTTTGTTTGTGCTTAGAACATAGTGGCTAGGAAACAATCAGGAAATAATATTTTATTTTCCTGATTCACCAATGTTCTTGCTATTAGCACTCCCTCACTTCATTCAGTCTCTGCCTTGCACAACCACAGCTGTGTGTTCTCTCTCTCTTTCTCTCAAACAAATAGACATAAACCAAAGGATGTTTCTTGGTTTCCCTATTTTCCAGCTTAAACTGCAAGGCAGACCCAGATATTGAAACTGGGTACATGAAATAACCCAATGAGAACACAGCTGGGGATGGATCATTGTTTGGTCCATGAAGTCGATCCGGATAGCCCCTGGTATTTCAGACTGACTGAGAAGCAGTGTGATCGGCCACTTAGGTGATTGGTCACTGCAACATGACAACAGGTTGCGTTTCTTTAAAAGTTGACTCTGTTTCAACTTTTCTGCTGCATGCGGCTTCAAGCCGCTGCAATTTTTTTTCTGGCACCCCCTGCGGCCCCCACCACTGCAGCCTAAATGCACTACTCCCATTCAAAATGGATGATATGCCTAGAATTTTTGCTGCAATGCCTGATTCTGTCAGCTAGCCTGACTGTCTGCTGCAGCAGCACCTCTGAAGCTCACCTATTAGTGTAACACATATTAAAATAAGGCTCGCTGTTTCCCTAATGTTTCCAGTCTTCATGCAATGCTAAGCTAAACGTTTTCTGGCTTCATCTACATATTTTACAGACGTGAGAGTGTTAGCTTATTCATTTTTTCATAACCTTCTACAATAACACAAATAAGGGTATTTTTGAAAATGTTTAACAATTCCTTAATATAATTGTTAGAAACAAGCAGTATCAACACCACTGGCTTTAGATCAAGGCTGGCATCCGGGTGCCAAATCATTTCTTTATGGTAATTAAAATGTCTCACAATTAGTCTGACAGTGATTTATTGCTATAAAAATTCCCATAGTACTCTTTAAAAAACAGCATGACAAATGACTATATAACAGACTGAGAAAGGAAGAGACAGCTATCAGAGCAGCTATCATAAATGAGTCAACTGTGGTTTATCAGGTGCTGAGTTGCCCAAAAAAATCGCAACCAACTGAACATCAGTCAGAAAGCGCATTCAATCAAATGCCCTTTCTAAACCTGTGTATGTGTTTGTGTGTGTGTTTAGTGAATGTGTTTGTATGTGCATGCTGGTTTGTGTTCACTAAGCACAAGACAGCCTGCAGTACGGTACAGTACCTTTGAACTTAAAGCTGCAAAAAGTGGTCAGACTAGGTCAGAGTGAATGAGTCACGGCAGGGGAAGAGAGAAAGTAAGAAATGTGCAATGGATTGTGAATTACTTAGTGGGCAGCTGTGATGTGAACAGTACAGACAGAGCAACTTTGCACACGCACGCCACGCCAATAAACCTACTTAAGTAGATTAGCAATGCCACCCTGGGGGCCTCCACAGACTTAAAGCTCTTATCACAAACACACACCGAAACAAAACATACTATTTTTATCAGTTCCCTTGGTTTGTGGAGAAAAGTGAGTTTGGGATTCAGTCGAGATGTCCAGGATAAGCATGGAAGTAACGGCCAAAAGAGACATATGATATCTTTCTCATCCTTACACAAATCACGATCAGTAGGCTCACGTTACATGCTGTGAAGAGAGTGAATAGCTTGTTGGCACTGAGGTGTGAGTGAGACCTGGTTTGCTATTCAGGACACCTGTTGTAGCGGCCCTGGAAACAGATGTTGCTTATACTTTCCCAGTTTGATGTTGGTCACAATTGGCAGCTTCTGTGGAGTAAAAACGGTGCCAAAAAATTAGACTTTGAATTTGTTTATGTGTATGTATGTTCATCTGTCATGCGCTTATGACTGAGCCCCTCCCTCTCTTTCTCTGTCTAGTGCTCTGTTTCATGTTTGGTTATGCAGGTCGAGGCTGGCTGATTACCTGGTCAACTGCTGGGTGACTCCGCACACAGTGAGCACCTGTCCCAACCAAGACAATCACCAAGCCTGCTTGGCCTCCTACGCGAGGCTCATCGGTCAGTGCAGCCAGGGTCGTGGGTGACACAGTGATGGAGTGACAGTGTTGTAGACTAGACCATCTAAACTGAGATAAAGTCATGACCAAGACCAGAGTCCATTGAGACTGAGACAAGACCAAGACTTTGATGGGTGGAGACCAAGTCTAGACCAAGACGTTAAGGGGTTGAGACTAAGTCAAGACCAAGACTTTGAGTGGTTGAGACTGGGGTTGTTGCCACATCAGACAGGTCAGTTGTAGCTGCTGCAGTAGTGGGCCAATCAGATGCCACATTAAGTCAAAGAATACTTGTGGCAAGCAAAACCATTCAAATTCTATGTTTTTCTAAATCTTGGTACAAAAAAGATTGGTTGGAGGTATCGCTTGACTGGAGAAGTTTCTGTACTACTTGGTACTTGGATATTTCAGTTGATACCTTAAAAGTTCTGAGTAAAGATAACCAGCCCTAGTTGAGACCAAGTCAAGACTACGATTTTGAAGGGTTGAGAGCAAGTTAAGACCAAGACTTTGAGGGGTTGATACCAGATCAAGACCAAGACTGAGGCAGAGAAAGACTGGGTCAAGACAGAGACCTTAACAGGCGGAGACTGAGCCAAGACAAAGACCAAGGCAAGACTGAGTCAAAACCAAGACTTTGAGGGGTTATTGGTAGATTGCCACCAGTAACTGAATTCAGTTCCAACAGGTAACCATCAGCATGTTCAATTTTGTTCATAAGAAACCAAATTTCATGAAAACAGGTCAGAATTAAAGTAGCAATATGTAACCCCAGCATGCAAAAATGAGTAGACTACTGCAGTCCAAATAGCAAGTTGACTTTGACTTTGGGGGAGGGGGACCAAGACTTTGAGGGGTTGAGACCAAGTCAAGACAGGGTAAGACTGAGTCAAGACTAAGACCAGACCAGTGTGAGTGTCCACACTGAATGACACACTTTCCCACAATGCCTACACGTACAATAAAACGTGCAACATACGAACCATAGGCATTCCTCAAATTGACCTAAAAGATCCACATCCACAAATGAATGTTTCTCTTCATTCACCTCTTTTATTGACATTTATGCTTGCCTGCATAAGTGCACCATGAGAAATGTCTTGATAAAATAATGAAAAGACATTAAATTTAGAAGAACGTTCAATGACACTTATGATGTTAACAAATAAATAATTTTCTTAAAATAAAATCCTGAGTCCTCTATATCTGAGACCAAAACAAGGCCATGTAAATATGCAGTCGATTCTGAGACGAGACTGAGACCTTCAAAAAGTGTTCTTCAGACCATCTCGAGACCAAGATAGACCCCAAGTCCAATACAACACTGGAGGGAGAGTGTGTTTGGGAGAGTGAAATGGCAGGAGACATACAGAAATGCACATCTACCTCCAAATGCCACACTATTTTCTCTAATTCCAGATAAATGGTGAGATAAAGAGTGGTGGTTATAGACAGTGTGACAGCAGACTACTCCACCTTCACTTTTATCATGAGGAGCAGGCAGAGGAGTGAGACTTTCATTTTGTTCCCTCCTGGCCTGATATCTCCCCCAGCACACTGGACATCAGTTCACTACTAGAAGTAATTAGGGAGTAGAGGCACAGAGAGAGCGTTTACTTAATTAAAACTCTTGATGACCATCTGTTTGCTCATAGTAAATGTTGCTTCAACAATGTGCACAGACTGGTGCATGTACATTTTTCAATCCCTGCCAACGTTTGATAGCAGCACCTTGGTGATGTTGCAGCACCATCACAGAGCTAACAAAGAGTTCCAAATCTAAATTTACATGAAATGACTTTTTTTTTTCTCCATAGTGGTTGCTGAAGTGTCCATATTTCAGTATCAGTCACTGCTTTCCCACCATGTGTCATAAATTGAGCAGTATGAAGTGATAATATGCCACAGAGCTTCCTGGATGTCTCTGGAAAATGCTACACAAAGTGCATCTAACACCCCTGACTCCAGCTGAAAGCACAGACACAGAGAGACATTTGACAAGTAAAATGTTTTGGTACAGCAGCGCTCTATTAAAACAGCACACACACTTCCTAAAGCACCTACTTTGCAAAAATATTCATAACATAATGGCCTCTTTACATCTAAAATAAAGCATTACAGAATGCTTCACCTTCCCATAAACTCAAACAGTGCAAAACCATTCCTATGACTAACATCTTGTTGTCCATTTTATATACTATTTGCAAAAAATGTAGTCCATTATTATCCATTAGTGACCCATAACTGTTTGTATGTGTTTGTGTCTGTCTGTGTGCGTGGATGCCCTCATAGGGACGGACATGACTCCCAACTACGTCGACAGCAGCTTCTCCAACTGGACCATCTCCCCATGGTGCACCTGTAAGGGCAGCGGAAACCAAGAGGAGGAGTGTATGAACTTCCTGCGGTACTTCACCGATAACACATGCCTAAGTGAGCCATCCTGACACACCCCAATACTCTGCATGCATCTGAAATGTGTTTTGTAACTGATACGGCTCCAACAGTCATGTAATATTGATAAGAGCACAAGCGTGTGATGCAGTAGTTACTCTTGCTGCCACGTTAGAGTGGAGTGAGCCATGAACTTTGATCTAATGCAACTTTAATGGTTTCATGTCAGATTCTGTTTTTCAATGTCGTGGAGCTCTCCAGTGAGATGACTGTGGATGTGATGTTGTTGTGGAGTGGATGGTGGTGAGAGGACTGAATGTGTGTGAAATAATGATGGCTGGGGCCGGAGCCATGGGGATAGACTCTTCAGACGCCCAGGTATTAAAATGTCAAAAGATTTTAATTCATTTTAATTAATCACAAAATAATAAATTATAAGAGTGCACTCAATAGACTGCAAATCTCTGTCAGGGAACAGACAGTGAAGCATGTGCTGCAATGCCACCATGCAAACGGCAGAGATTTGCAAAGTTTTGAATAAAGTTTTCTCATCTAGATGTATACCGTTTTTAAATAAAGTATGATGGTATATTATAGTGTCATTAAGATGCTCAGAATAATGTAATGGTATTATAAACAAGCATCCCTGTTTTGCTTAACTGTAAGGAAACAATAAACAGTACAATAAGTCCAAACTTTTCAATTTAAACAATGTTATTTATTTAGAACATTACAAGCAACCAGGCAGCTTTACAACAATATAATACATATAGAAAAATAAATTTTTGGAGAAACTCAAAAAAGCTGAAAATCTAAATAATTTATTAATGCTGGTCAGAGCTTGCATGTCTCGGTGGGAGTTGTGGCTGTTCAGAAGGTCAGTGTTTTGGCATTATTGATTAAATCACCCCCAGTAACTGAATTTAATTCCAACAAGTAGTTTTCAGGTTCATGACAAATCAGATTGAATGAAAATCGATTCAGAATTTAGCAACTCGCAGTAAATTTTGTAGTGAAGTCTGTTTACTAGCCTACTTTGAATTCTATTTCCTGCTGAACAAACAAGCCAAAACCAAGCACCACCCGAGTCACAGTAAGTCACCAACCAGCTCCACACTCTTGCCGGTTTTGCGATTGCTCTGGTTGCCAAAAACCAAATACCAGTCGCTATAAAGTTGTTCTTTCAAAAATTGCAACTCACCAAAACCACAAAAGATCCTTGAGTATACGGTCATAAATGTGATAAATGTGTGATAGCTATGCCAGTGGCTACAGACAGTAGTTCTAGCCCCATTGCTCATGCACACACATATAGGTGAAAAGATGGATGGATGAATGGCTGGATGGATGTGGAACTTCTTGAACTCCTAATGAAAATTTGCCAGCTACATAGTTTGATACAATTCATCCGTGGACACCCCTTTGCCCACTGATTAAGTTGGAATTAAATGCTCTTAGTTTCTCAGAAAATAGTCATTTCTTATCTTTTCTCATCCCTCCTTTGGGCAAGATCTGCCCAGACTTTAATACAAAAGAAACCATTTGCATGTCATTTTCACATTCAATCTGAGAGAGTTAGAGGGCTTATCCCTTACGGGAGGAAAATGTCATGAAAAGGAACAAATCTAGCATGAATGAAATAATAGCAGAGGCTAAAATACATATCATCTGTACATCTAATGCATAACACACAGGGCGCAGCATGACAGAGTGGTTACCTCAAACATCCTTATGCTTTTTTCATACTGAGAAGTAAAATACAGCGAGCTCTGTCCTTACTATGGCGGAGCGAGCAGTGTCATCAGTGCTACAAGACACCATTGCCTTTAACATGTTCCATTGTGTGGATAATGCTTTCAGACCATTTCAATAGATTGCTGGGGTACCGTTTTAGCTGACTGTGCAGGATGAGGGATGAGGCTGGGAGCTGAGGAGGCGTCTTGAAAAATAACACAAAATGCAGCATCTCCTCTCTGCAGTCAAGGGGAAACAGGCGATAAACTTCGACACACCAGAGAGGAGAATATACACAAAAATGCTCTTACTATACAGTATAAATATACAGTATATATACAGACAGATTATCTTTCAGCTCCCCATGACCCCCATCAACCCCACAATCTCACCCATATCTTTCCACTTTCACTGTTTCTGCAGAGTAAATCCTTTTTTTTTTTTTTTTTACACAATTGACAAACCAAAGCACATTGCTACTGAAAACCATGTGTCAGACAAATAATTTATTATCCACACTCTCCCCCCACACTCTCCTTACAAGATCAGGCGAAAGAACAGAAGGGTAGTTTCAATATTTATTCAAATATGAGGCCAACAGAAAACATTCCAGCTGAAAGAATATTATAATTATAGTCCAAACTTTGTCTGAACCCAGATTCTCTTCCTCTCCCTGCCTCTGTTCCTCTTGTTCTCTCCTCCCTTATCCCTTACTCCATCTGTCCCTGCAGGTAGGGCAATGCACGCTATGCCCAGGGGTTAAAGGAAAACTTATCCAGAGTCATTAAAAAATTGAATTGCTATTGGCAATGAGCTTAATCACTCAGTGGAACATTTGGGTGCAGTAAAACATCCTGCGTGGAGGCCCTCCAGCCAACTAGTTTGATTTATGACTATTCCTACATCTTACAGCATCTGTAGGGGGATAGCTAGCTATAGCCGCCCCTGACAAACAGATGCGTAACATCACATGTCTCAGCAGTACTTCACAGGCTCTTCACTGCTAGCATTAAAGTTGTTAGGCTTCACTGGCGAGCTCTGTTCCTCTCTGTGCTTTTATTTTCCTGCAGCAGCGCAAATCAGCAGCATCGAACAGAATGAGGAACATGAAGGCTGCTTTTGTATGTGTTCAGTGTGCAGGTGCCTTTGTGTGCGTTCTGCTGTACAGTATGAATACTTGTGTGTGCAACAGTGTGTAGGAGGACAGAGGAAGACTATGGGGCCATGCATTTGGAGGACTAAGGACTGTGTGTGTGTGTGTGTGTGTGTGTGTGGTGTGTGTGTATGCGTGTGTGTGTCCATCTGATTATGTATGTGTGCTCCAAAACTATCCTATTTGTCCTTTGTGTAGTGGTGGGGAAATGCCATTTCTCCTTTGTTTGGGAATGTTTTGAATTTGATCAGTCACATAAATCTATTCAAAGTCATCTCTGCATGCTGACCTTATAATGGAGGTGGTTGCCAAGCAATTACATGCCTTGCCTTCTCTCTGGCTGAACAAAGAGAAACAAGCCTCGTGTTTTTAACGGATGAGCAGTGAAAAGGTACTCAGCCCCTATTTTACCATATCTAGCTGAAAAGCTGACTGAACAGGGATTTATCACATTTTTGCAGAGGCTCACACATGCACTTAGACACAAAACGACACACATGCATACAGCACATCTGCAGGCGGATACACGAGCACTCATATGCATTCACAGGCTGCCGTCCTCTGTTTGAGCTGATTGATTTGCTACTTTTAAAAGATTCCATTTGTGAGTGTACAACTGCCGGCAAACAAATTGGGGTTCATCATCTCAAGTGCGAACATTATGCTACTATTTGGTCAGCTTGTTGCAATCTGAGAGTGGCTGTAGCAACATAAAAGGGGTTTTGTAATGAGCGGAGGACATGAACCAAAGTTGTTTGTGTTTGATGAATGTGTCCATTGTGTCGCCGCAGGATTCCTTATAGAAGTATAATTACTAGCTAGAATGATAGCATAAATATGTTGGGCATTCAAAAATGAGGCACAGCTTAAAATATTAAACATAAGGCAGTATTGGTGTTCTGTAAGACAGTGAGATCATCCTCGGTGACAGATTTCACGAACAACCCCTGATTGCTGTTTCTGATTACTTTGGCGTACAACTCTCGAGCACACAGAGGAAGAAAAGACTCTTCGTCTCCACACTCTTTTTACTCGATCCTTCCAGTCCCTCTCCGCCCTCCCTCGTTCTCCCTCAGTTGCCAAAGATTGGGCAGGGGACCAAGAAGTTGACTTAGAGCTGTCTGTCTGCTCGCTGGCTCCTTGCTGGGACGGCAGGCACAAACAAATGACTTTATATCTCTGTCCCTGCAGGAAATGCCATTCAGGCCTTTGGTTATGGGATAGACAACGTGCAGAACAAAACTGTGTCTGTCCCAGCGCCCTCAGCGACGGCGAAGATGGGGTCAGATTGGTCGACAGGCACCTCAGAAACTCCCTTCGTCACCATCCCAAAGGTAATATGTTTGCATTGATTATTTAATTGCTTTGAGTATTACAAATTTTAACATTTAATGTGTAATATTTAATGCCTGCTCATTAATCAGGGCAGCTTTTTGAATTAAAGGTATTAAAGGGATCATTTGAATTATTTGATAAAGGTTGTATGAGGCAGTTATCAATAGTCAGTGTGTTACCAACAGTAGATGGTGGTTGGCATACCCCTGGTTTGGAGAGGGAGAGAGGAGTACCAGCACAGAAGCTAAGGAATGTACTGCTGTGGTCAGGGTCAGCAACTAAAGGTAATTTAGTCACTGAAAGAAGAAATCTGTAATATATTTACTGTAATAAATCTGTAAAAACACAGGAGTTGTGGGTCTACTCCCACTTCGATCTGTTAGTTTGCTTGTGTTACTGTGTTATTTAAAAGCACAGTTCGGATTTACCAAAAAAAACCAACACCAAAAAAGACTGAGGCAGCTGTAGACCAGCAACTCCTGTGTTCTGCGAGGAAAAATTACAGATTTCGCCTATGGAGTTTGGTTGGTTTGGAGAGAGTGATATTTGGCTCATTTTGAAGCAGCTAAAATACTTTTTACTTTTGACTTTTGTCCACAGCAGTTTATTACTCAGCTTTTGTGCTGGTTCCCCTCTCTGCTTCTCCTAACTGGGGCATGCCGACAGGCATTTACCGTGGGTAATACACTGACTATGGATAAGTGCCTCACACAATCCCATATTAAATAATCCGAACTATCCCTTTAATCCTGAAGTCTATCGTATCATATATAGGTCGCCCCATTGTGCGAAATATAAACAGACATGAGTCTTTTGTTGCTGTTGCAGCACAAATACTGTAAATCCATACGTACACAAATCCATACATTTTCGCTAGTTTCCAGCAACTTCTTTGCATAAATTTGTTAAAACGGACCTATTACAAGAAGAAGCACAAGAACACTCCTCCATGCTTCCATGAAAGGAGGATTTTGTACAGAGGCAAAATCATGAAGCTCAACACACTATTCGCATTCACATCACATTCAATCTCTATGCTTGTTAAAGCAATTGGCACATCAGAACAGACGCTTTATGATAAGACAGTTTATGCTACACCCAAGATGATGACATTTGGTTGAAATATTATATTTCTCTCTCACACAATGAAATAGTGAAAGAAATGGGAGGTGGGGGGTTTAATCTGGATTAGAGCTTCTAAAATACTGGCCCAGGGCCTGTTCTCTGCTGAATGCCGTCTACTCTGAAGACTGCAGTCAACTCGGCTATAACCGAGTTCACCGTCTGGAGCAGAAAAACATCAGTCTTTGCTGAGCTGCAAGCCTGCATGTGTGTTTGTCTTTTAATAGAACTGTACTTCATTTTCTCTTCAAATAAAATGTGAAAATGACAGTACCGTATTGTCAGCCAAAGACTCCCTCCCTCGCTTTGTCTCTCTCGAACAGGACAGAAATATTTCACCGCACTTTGGACCAATGAGCATTTTTTTTCTTTTTTCTGTTCTTTTTTTCATCTAGCTGTTGAGTTTGATTAGTTTTCACAATGAAATATTGTCCTGTTTTACAGATGTATTTTAGATGTGCTGCGCAGCCTTCTGGTGTAAGACTGATGATGTTTTTCACCTTTTCAGGAGACCTAGTTACCGGGCTTTGCTGTATTAGACACTGTAGTATAAAACTGTACTTTGTAAAACCTGCTGGCCGCTGCTGCTGCCGCTGATGAGGTTATTGATCACCCCAAAATCAAACATACGTAATTTTCCTCTGACCTGTGGTAGGGATGGGCGATATAAATAATATGACTGCAGGTAAAAATATTCTTGATGATATGACAAAATACAGATAGAATTCAAAATAGCATGTTGAGCTCTCTCACGAGATTTTTGCTGTCTTCATACTCAACTGGGTGCCTCTACTTTTTGTTCATAGCACTTCTTACATATTACAGTGTTTATTATATTTATTATCTTCTTTGGTTTTGAGAGTTGCTTCACTTTTTTGGTGCTAACTCCTCCACCGCCATTATCGTAATATGATTTTTTTTTCATCATGAAAGAAATTATAATCGCATATTGTGAACAATAACAACATGTAGTGCTATTTGTCGACCTAGACAGTTTTGGTGTGAGTTGCAGAGTTTTGGAGATATCTTCCACAGAGATGTCTGCCTTCCTTTCAATATAATGTAACTATATGGCACTCTTCACTGCTTCAAAAAATACTTCTGAAAAAATCAACAACAATGTCCCTTTCCAGAAATCATGACCCGAAGATAATCTGCAGACCTTGTTGTGAGCAGTTTCATCAAGGTACTATTTCTTTTTCTACATCCTCTCCGGAACAAAAATGTCTCTGGGTTATCTTGAGTAGCCATGACGAGACATTGACGTTGAATTTTTCAAATCTATTTTTTTGATACCCGTTGCAATGTAATTTTTGTGACATCTCATTTATAGCAACCTGACAAGTGAAATTCCAGAGTGTCATCGCCAGCATGTTATTTTAAACGTCACCGGTATGTTGTCTTGATGTTTCCACCACTCTTTGGAGATGTTGTGATGTTTTTGCAATGTGGCAGCAACGTCATTATATAAAGTATCCGAAACATCATGCAGAGGACGTTGAACAGAAGAAAAATGCAGTTGGGGAGCTTCGTCGTAATTGTACTCACATTTTCTCTTGCTATGTAAATGTCATCATGACATCATCATGTCAGCATGTGGCCAGTGTAGTGCTAAACATCCCTGAGAAATATCAACAGGATCTGTTCTTCACCAGTTAGCATTGTTTTCACATGTTATGTATGCTAGGTCTTGTTTGCGAGGAACGCCAAAGCATGTGCGCAATCAGCCTCGTTTGTAACACAGGGTCAGTGCACAATTACACAGGGTCTCCCCAAAAAGCATGCATTGTATTGGCCAATAGGATGCTCTGTAAACAGTCAGACCCCGCTCAGTTATATTCTAAATCAGTTGAGGGTGGTATAGCATTTTTTACAACTTTCATCAAATCAAATTTGCCAACCATTTAGGTGTCATTAATGTGCTTACCAACAAGGAAGGACACAAACTAGAACATCTGGTAAATTTTCATAATATCATTATGTTTCATAAATTATCTGATCACATCCTCGGTATGAAATCAACATGGATACATTGCTTGACTGAAACATTGCTGATTAGCTGTAATTGTTTAATGCTGTTTTTAAGCTGCGTTACAAGCGCTTCAATCATCAGACAGCATCCACTTCCGCTTTAATTCCTCATGACTTGTTTTCTCTATTGAAAAACTTTAAGTGGTTTATGAGAGCTGACACACGCAGGTACTTTGCCTGGAAATATCACATATCGTCACTGTGGGGCAGAAACCTTGTATGTCCACCCTGTGATTTTAAACTAATTGAATGCTGCTCTTTTTATGATTGTGTTGACTCTCCCCGACCATAGAACACTTGTTATGTTGTAACTTTTCAACCACGTAGCAGCACGGTAATGTTGTAACTGCAACCTTGCAGTACATTGCAAGGACATACTGTTTTTACTGCGTGCCATTTAGTCCCATTATTGGAGGGGAGGCAGACATCTCTAGGGCTGATATCTCTAAAATAATCTAGATGGACAAATAGCACTAAAGGTCACATATGTATCTTTGATTTGGGGGTAAACTTTCCCTTTAATGTCATTTTCAGTGACTATTACATGTACAACTCCAAGCAGCGTGCCGTGTTTATGAATGCAAATTTGCGTGCTGAATGAATGACTCCCATTAAGACATCTATTTTGAGTAATTCCAGGGGCTTTCACAGCCATTAAATGGTCACACTGCTCCCGAGTCATGCAGTATTGTCCTTTACGCAGAAACCCTCATTGTTGTGAAGACAGCAAATTAAAACCTTAAAAATGTTGCGAAGGGGAGAATTAATGAACAAGCAGCAGCGATAACAATAACAGTGTGTAATGTTTGGAAAAGGTGTTGGAGGGAGAGCGGGAGCGGGCGGCAGGGAGGGAATGGATGGTGGAATTGCTCTCTCCAAAGGTTCTGTGTGTGTATGTCAGTATTGATGCACCGCTCTGTGCCTGTCTCACTGCAGCGTGGTGTTTAATTTATTGTAAAAATGGTAATTAGGAAACAATAAGACGTGTGATTACTCAAGCAGGAAGTTTATAATTAGAGAGGGAGCTGGTAGGGACATTTTGGGCGGCCCTGCGTTCTCAGACAACTATGCCTGGCAATTAAAACTTGTCAAACTTCCCTGGCAGATAAATTGGGGGAGTGTTGTTA
This sequence comes from Lutjanus argentimaculatus, assembly GCA_034769285.1. Classification (NCBI taxonomy): domain Eukaryota; kingdom Metazoa; phylum Chordata; class Actinopteri; order Lutjaniformes; family Lutjanidae; genus Lutjanus; species Lutjanus argentimaculatus. Next base: position 18,371,782 of record JAWZSL010000017.1, read on the forward strand.
TGGTATGAGTCCTCTTGGCAGAAGACTGACTGTCCAAGGCTGTAAATCTTACAAGCTCTGTAGTACTATGCACACATGTGCATGCACACACGTGTACTAACAGTCTGCTTCACAGAATACATTAGGTCTGTGATGGATGGACGACAAACAACCATGACACCAAAAGAAAATCTATAATATTAAGCACAGTAGGAGAAGAGTGAGTATAGGAGAATCTGCGGTCTGTGACTAAGCCTGTTCATGTCAGTCATATGGCTTTCTTACGGTGTATAGGGTATTTTGAGCTAATTTAGATGCATAATTATTCAAAATGTCACTGCCAGTGGTTGTGGGCTTTATCCCATGCTCAGTGTGTAAACATGTGGGCTGAAGCTTGGTCCTTTGAGCCTTGTAAGTCAGCAGGGTAGCCATCACAAGTCCTGCTTTGTTTACACTGAGAAAAACAATAGTTTCACCATATATTAACATGGTTCTGTGGAGTTTGATGAAGGAACTTGTAAACCCCCAATGTTGTCTTTTTGTTATATATTCCCAGGGTTGCTGTGAGTCTCACAGATAAGATGGATTTTGCGTGTCTTATAATTGTAATCCTGATTTGAATTTTAATGTCTGCTCTTAAAATGTTCTCGAATAAGGAATTGTTTAAGTTAAACTGCTTATTTTTATTGCATTTTGAGTTTCATTTCAGTGTCATATAAGCCAACTTCTGGCAACACTTTATAGGATACATGAATTATCATGAATTCATGCATGAAAACACATGAATACATTCATGTAGTTCTTCATGAATATCAATAATACACAAGAATTAACAATATCACTTAACACTAGAACCATCAGGGGTCGCTGTATACCTTCAACAGCCTAAATTTACCCGCTATTAGAATGCACTGATTTTCAAAACATTTATACAACAGCAGTTGGTGATTTGTTAGATTTTAAGAAGGGGTGGCCCAATGGGAGTACCCCAAGCCCACACACCACCAGCAGTTTAATAATGCTTCTGTATAAACTTTGCATCAAGTCATGTAACTGTAGCAGCTGAGCACAGTGTTACACACTCTCCTTCACTCAGGGAATTGATTAAGTCTGATGCTTGATTTTCTTTCCTTTATTTATGGTTTGCCTATGACTGGTGACTTTCTCATCATGATGTCAGCATTATTAGTGATGTTCATGTCTTCACAGGTGAGTCTGCAGTTTAAAGAGACAGGGCAAAAAACTGACTAGTCACAGCAGTGCATATATATTCTGTTGTAATCAGATGAGCATTACATCTTCATTACTTCATCATGTTTGTTCAACATGCTTCAACTAAAATGGTGACACGGTTCATCTTTATTACTGATGAATAATATATGATTACTGGTTGCATAATTGTGAAAGATATAAAAGAGCAATATGTAAGACCCTAGTGTTCAAAAATGAGTAGTCCATATAGCTAGTTGGAGCCATAAATGATGTAGTTTGAAGTTCCTATTTAATATACGATCTATGTTTGAAGAGAAATGTTTCCCCCTGACCCCTCCTCCCCAGACTCGAAGCAGGCTGCAGAAACACTGAATCTACAGAGCACAACATTATACTTTTACAGTAACAAGTGACAACAAGTCCTACACTGTAAGTTGAACAGCTGTTTATAACTGTCAGTTGTCTGGCAATGTAAAACTAAGCCTGTTATCCTGAAAACAAAAGCCCACACTCAGGAGTTTGACTTCAGTGACTGCCTCTCTTACTGCCTGCCAGACTACATTAACATGTTGCTCAATTTAATGGTTATAAACATCTGCTTCTTCTAGAAGATTATTGATGATTATTTATTTTGACTCATGAACAGATACTTACTCATTCAGCAAACATTCAGCATTAATATGAACAATATGAACGTGAAACAGACAAACAAAACAGATGTTCCAGCCCAGAACATGCAGGCCAGAGAAGCTGTACAGTAAATATTTTACATATTTCTTCTTTAACCATTTATTGGTTATGCATACATGATACATACACGTTTTCTTTCCCTGACTAAATAACTGATAATTGAAAGTAATGAAATGAAAATGACATGAAAGTCCAAAGTTCTGAGCAATTTGAATTTCTGTTGTTTTGGGTTTTTTTTTCATTAATGCCTAAATATACATAAAGGCTGACTTTATTTGAAGGGACTCAAACATGATGAAGTCATAAATAAGTAATTCTGATAGTTAATCATGATCACTTGGAATTCAACAGAATATATATGCACTGTTGTGCCTGCTCAGTTTTTGGCCTGTTTCTATCCCTTTTTGCCCTGCAGAGTTAGCAATGAAGAAGGCATGAACAACATTATGTAACATTCTTGTACATTACGGATCGTAACGTCACTACATGAATGAATTTATGCTTTTTCATGCAGAACATCATGTAGAGCAACATGTCCGTGAATGATGTTCACAGAACATCATGTAAGAATTCATGAGAATTCATGTACATTTACTATAAAGTAAATGTACCTACACACCCGTCCTCATAACCACTGGGAAGCAGTTGTTGTGTGTGTTCCCATGTAACACTGTGTCATGTGTTGATTTTCAGCTCAATTGAAGGGAATTGATTGTGGACAGAAACTACGTAACTCAGGGTTACTCGATAACTAGCCTCAGGAGATGCAGCTCTATCGCGCTGTAAACATAACAATGTGCCGATTGATAATGAAATCCCTCATTGTCTTCATGTGTAGTTAACTGTTCAATGACAAGTGGAATATGTCCTTATCACTAGTTTAAATAAATGTGTCTGAATGCTTCCCATCCTCCCCCCACCCCACCCCCCTCTCTCTGTCTCTCTGTGTGCATGTGAGTAAATGACTGCGTGTTTTGACATTGTCTATATTCCGTCACGGTTCATGCATGTGTTTGTGCTTTTAGCCGTGTGTTACGTGTGTTTGTACCTTCTCACGAGCCTGCGTGTATGTGTGGATATTGGCTGCAGCCAGAGATCTGGACTCATGTCAACAGGCTGCTGCCACACATCACTGCCCTTGCTAATTAATTGGCTTTTAGTTGCGGATGTGTTTGGTGCATTGTCAAGCTACCCATTGCTCCCCCCACCCCCCCTCTTTTTGGCAACTGTCATTTAACCATTTCTTTGTAGAGTATGCACAAGCAGGTACTGTGATAACTGCAGCTATTTTGGCTACCCCCTCCTTCCATCACTCTCCCTCCTTCCACATTTTTTCCTTTTAGAGGGAAAAATATGCCTGTCCTGCTAATATAATTCAACACTATTTTCTGTTTCATTATTTATTTTCTCGTTTATAGGTTGCCTTGTTCTGTTGGAAGATGATGTGCTGGTAGATAACATCTGAGTAGATGTTTTTTTTCTGTGTACAGGGAAATGGACCAAAGTGCAATCTCTGCAAAGGTTACATTGGTGAAGATGAGTTGAGGGGATGGTAGTGGTGGTGGTGGAGGAGGAGTGGAGGAGGAGGAGGAGGAGAAAATGTTTCATGTTCCTTATGATGTGCTTCTGTATTGCTGTGCTGGACTGAAAATGGTGCCTCCGCAAATTGAGCGAGACTACTTTAACTTGGAGGCAAATGGTTATGCTTTGTGTTACAAGAAACCCAGAAAATTGAAAAAGTATTCAAAATGCTAACAATTTGATGGAAAAGCACATAATAAGGCCATTGTAGTGTGGGTATAACAGTGGAACTCTGGAGGCCATGGAGTTTAATATCTGGACTGATGTGTTCTCTCTGCTGAACAGCGTGGTAAACTGCACGACTTCCTCTCATTTCGCACGCTGTAAGTTTATTTTCTCTTGTGCATCAGAATAAACATTGTAGTGTTTTGTCTGCTGCACAGTCAAACTGCATTCAAGGGCTCTACAAGTGTTTTGTTCTTCTGTTTATTCAGTTTGGGAAATCCCATGATCTCCAAAAAGCATTAAAGTTAGCTCAAGTTGGCTGCTGACTCATCAGGGACTAGAAATCATCTCTATTGCTATAGGTTGTTGCTAAAGGTTGATCTACTTTCTGGAGTAGTAAACTAAGTTTCATTACATTGGAGTTTTACTGATGTGACTGATTGTTTTCCCATCCTCATATTTAAACGCCAGAATACGTCGACTGTCAGTTACTCCCAAAACAACAGATATTACCAATGGAACGTAGCCTTACTGGACCTTAACTACATATGTCACGTGACACAGCTCACATGACATTACACACGTCATTTACATTGTAAAATGGTTGCAGTTTGGTCAGTTTTAGGCAATAAAACTACATGGTCATTGGGTTATAATAATGTCTGTAACAAAATTTGAAGTTTCTCAAAACTTTTAATGATTCTGTGTTTACTTTTTGTTTGGATATGCTATGTGGGACATGAGGCCCAGTCTCCTGGGTGAAAGTCCTGTGCTTGTTTGAGCCATCTATTCTCCATATGTGGACTTTCTCACCCCTTATCCTGTCATACTTACTACAGCCACTGGGCTTCTACAAGATTATTAATGATTTCTTATGACTCATAAGCAGACATTCATTCTGTGAACTTTCTGCATGAATTTGAACTCTAATTAACGTGAAACGGGCATACAAAAACAGTTTTTCTTGCCCTGAATAGAAGTTTCAAAGGAGGACTCTGTGGCTGCAGTGTTGTTGTCAGAGAAGCGAGTATTTCAATTTATCATGTTTCCTTAATCTCTGATGACATATCGGGGTCATTTTATGATTTATTACAGTCAATATAATATAGATTTCTCCTTTAATATCTGGACTGATGTGTTCTCTCTGCTGAACGGTGTGGTAAACTGCATGGCTTTCCACCTCCACTGTAAGTTTATTTTCTCCTGTGCATCAGAATAAACATTGTAGTGTTTTGTCTGTGCACAGTCAAACTGCATACAAGAGGTCTTGCAAGTGTTTTGTTCGGCCTCTACTTGCTGTAATTTATGCCTTATGAAATATTAAAAGAAATCCGCAGCTGCTGCTGGCTTCTGTAGTGTGTGTTTGGCTTGGTAGCATGTTTTTCTTGTAAATAAAGTCTGTAATGATAGCTTTAAAAACTGTTTAGAGACTTGCTGGCACAACCTAAAAGAGTTTTTAAAAAAAGAAAAAGTCCTCACAAGAAGCTTTCCTTTGTTGCCAACTTGTTTAAGAAGCAGAGAGCATACTAAGCAGCAGGGGCTTGAAATATACTTCACATATCAAAACATTTGGTGGATCAAACACCCAATATTCGTGCCAAAGTGCGCGTGCCACGGATACATGTCATTTCTCACTCACTCTCTGACTTTCTGACTCCTGTTTTCTCTTCTTCCCCTGCTCTGACCCTGTCCTGCCTCACCTCCCATCCTGTCTCCTCTTTCTCCCTCTCCCTCATCAAATGCCAGGACAAGAAAGCAGCAGCAGCACGAGTGACTGAGTCATGTCTAACCTTTACACATCTCTGTGTGTGCCCTTCTATCCACACAGGATCCTGAACCGAGGGACGGTGGCCTGGGCAAAACCCAGGGCCTGCCAGAGGATCACTCTGCCTGTCTGCGTGCCAGCGTCTGGGCTCTGGTTCCCGGCCTGGCTTTGGCTCTGGTCCTGGCCCAGCATGCCTTATAGAAGCGCCAGGAGGAGAAAAAAGAGGTCATCCACCCACAAGCTGATCCCAAAAGCAGAAGGTGTTATTTCAGAGACTGATATTAAGAAGGCTGAATCTCTGGGCAGTCGACATAAATGGCATTTGTGAAAGAAGAAGAACAAAAAAAAAAAAAAAAAGAAGAAGAAGAAAGGTGGCAAATGTTGAAATTTTTATAATTGTGAATTTGTTGTTCATTTGAAGTGTTTGAAGTGAGGGCGGACCATAACTGTGATGAAGCACACGGCTTTAACAAGGACTCTTGGTAGGAGAGGCCACGGAGGCCGAACTGTGGGGAACGACTCTCCCTCTGACTGAAAAACCTGGAGGACTGAAGCTGATCATGTCAAAGACTTCTGCACATTTCTCGCGGGGGGAGAGGAGGGGGAACGAACAACATAATTAAAAGAAGACGGGATTGACAGTAAAGAAATTGTTGCAGGGGAGAAAAGGAATGAGCAAGAGGTAAATGGCGTAGAGAGCGAAAGAGAAAGAGACACATTTCTGCTATCAGTCACACTTTTTTGTCTTGAATTGGTTCTCGACTTAATCTTCTCTTGGATGAACAGACCACAAATTTAGGGGCGGGGATGGGGGGATGATTACATTCTGTCTCTTCAACACAAGTGTAAACTCTAAACTGTAAAGCCTACTCAGTGTTCTAAGTGTTGGTATAGTATCCGTGACCATAATCAATCTACCGTACAGCTCTTTCATTTGGGTGCTACAGTAAACTTTTTCAGCAGACGGTGGCAAAAAGAACTCAAAGACGGCGGCGGCAGCGGTGACGTTACCACTTAATGGTTCTTTGGTCATTCGAGATGTTGTTGTTGATGACTGTGGGTGTGCGCCATACGTCCACCTGCACATGTGTATATTTCTGTCTCTATGTATATAAACAACACTTTTCTTTCATTCAACCCGAATGATATCTCCAGTACCTTGAATGGACATTGCTGTACGCTACGATGGCTCTGTATTGTTTATCGGTACTAATGGAAGGCCTTCATTATATCTGCGTTTATATTTGTCTATAAAGGTTTGATCACAAAGAATGTACACAGGGATGAGATTAAACGAGCTCAAACTGCTTGGAAAGCCATAACCTGTGTGCGAGTATCATGCTGTGTTCACTGAGTGTGTGTGTCTGTTTGGACAGTTATTACGATGTGTGTGGGTCTATGTTTACATGCAGGAGAAAAGTAGCTTATAAGGAGCAGTTCAAATTGCCAGTGTGGGAGTTATTGTGCCCCCCTCAGAGAGCAGAGGTTATGATGCATGGTGTAATTAACTGCAGAGTAAGGACAGCCACCAGTTTTGGAGAGTGCTTGTGACCCGGCTGTTTAACTCTATTGTTCCTCTTTTCATAGAATATTTTTAAAAGGTCCCATATTGTAGGAATTCAGAAATGATCTTAAAGGGGTAGTTTGGATATTTTTAAGTTGGGTTGCATGAGGTACTTACCCACAGTCAGTGTATTAGGTGGTGTTTGACACGCCCACAGTTTGGAGAAGCAGCAGGAGTACCAGTGGAGAAAGGTAAGCAATGTACTGTGATGTGGACAGGGTCAGCAACAAAAGCATTTTAAACACCGAAAACAATAAATATCAGTTTAAGTCTACACTATATGTTTTGTGTTATTGTGTGACGCCTGTATTTTTAAAGGTTAGTTCAGATTCACCAAAGTCACACAATAATAAGAGATATTGTTGAAAAAATGTAAACCTGTCCTTTAAAAACTCACTTTTGTCCAAAGTTTATGTAAAGCTGCCTTCAAAACAATGTCACTGTGAAAATGAAATAACTTAAAGGAAGAGTTCAAAATTTAAAAAAATACACTTTCTTTCACTTTCTTGCTGAGAATTAGATGAGAAGATGCTACCCTTCTCATATTTGTACACTAAGTATGAAGTTGTCTTATCTTAGCTTAGCATAAAGACTGGAAACAGGGAAACAGCAAGCGCGGTTCTGCTGAAAGATAACAAAATCTGCCTACCGGCACTTCCAAGGCTGACTAATTAACACACAGAATCTTGCTTGTTAGTCTGTACAGAAACTGTAAATGTAAAAATAAAAGTTTTTGATTTTAAGGGGATTATGTGCCTGACTATCTGCTGTTTCCATTCTTTGTGCTAGGCTGATTGGCTGACGGCTTCATATTGAGCATACGTACATGAGAGTTAAATCAATCTTCTGCCTACATCTTAGCAAGAAAGCTTCAGGTTTATGTTTCGGACAAAAGGTACTTCTCAATGGATCATTTCAGTGTTTTCGAGCGCTTTCAATATGCTGAGTCATATGTACTTGACAGTTATCTATCTGTATTATTTGCAGTAATCATCCAGACCTCCGGTCCACACTGGCCATGATATTATCACTCCCTGGGTTGACTCTACTGTATGGGGGCAAAACATATCAAAAACTAAAGCAGTCTGAGTTAGCCCAATCTAGTGGGGACCTTCCAAAGCTATTCCCTCTACGTGTTATCAACCTGTTCTCTTCCCAGGTCATCAAATATCGACGTCTCTGTCATGCTCCCCAGTGTCTCATATGCAGGTGCCCTTTAGTGTCTGTATGAGACGCTGGCAGGCTAGGTTCAGGCAACAAAACTGCTTGGTTAGCTTTAGAAAGAAATAATGGTTTCGGTTGAAATAAGTATATGACACATCTAACATTATCAAACTTAAAACTCTGGATATGTTAGAGATGGTTTCATGTAGGACAGCCTCCTTAGTCAGTGTCCTGTGTTTGTTTGACCCATCCATCCACCCCACTCCTCCATATGAGGACTTTCTCACTCTTTATACTACGTAACCTGATCAGAATGAGTTTGCACTGATGTTGCTTGAATGCCCGGTGCAAAGTCTGTGCGAGGCACCGAGGGGCGTGACAAAGTGTCTGCATTTGATGACCTGGGAATGAGAACAGCCTGGTGTTATTATCCCTCCTCTGCTGCTCAACAAGTTAATGCAGTCACAACACAGAGACACAGAAAGGACACTTTGTCCTCTAAAGACTCTAATTTTGGAAGATATCCCCCTTGATTTTTGCATAAAACAAAGACTGCAGATTTTGTCCTCTACGTTCGAGTTATATGAGAAAGAAATGTCATCACAGCCAGTGTGGACAGAGACCAGCAACCTTTCAAATGTGCATATGGGCTTATGAGTGTCATATAAAAAAAATCTTAACTTATCCTTTAAATAATCTAATCCTCTGATGGGAAATCTCACATGGGCAGATTTGTAGCATTTCAACTGGAAAGTGTGCAGATTTCTGTACTTTAAACTGGTGGAAGCTGATGTCTTTAACCAGTCAGCAGTGTCCATTATTATATTTATTCTGCACCACAGTATATTTGCATACATGAACGGCCTGGCTGAATAATATTGGACCTTTATGTTAACAATATATCAGGATATTTATACACTCATTTTACCCATGATGTATTGCTTTTCCTTTCAAAACATACATCCTGGGACATGTTTGCAAATGACATATGTATTTTTGTATGTGTGTGCATACAGAATTTTTTCCTTGCAGTGAATGAATGTTGAATCTTGCAGATGCACAATCAGTGTTTCCACCAAAATGTTTATGTCTTCAGGCGGCACATCAAATACAGTGTAGTGCCACATAAATGCATGCTACTACACCAAACATCTTTATGTTACAGACTGATTTAGAGAAAGGTTTACAGTCTGTCAGGGGGACAGATGTGAAATTAAACTCTGCTCAATATGTTATTGTTAACTGTGGCTGCACCATATACAGTGAGGTCAGGTCTGGCACAAATTACTGTCATTTCCTAAACTGGTGGGTTTACTGCTCTGTGCTTCTGGGAATATAAAATGTCAAACACTTCAATATAATATGTATATTTTTTCAAGGTGAGCTCGGCATTCAGCACATTTGAACGGTGATGCTGTGTTTGATGTTTCGGCTCAGTCTTGTTATCATTTTGAATGTCAAAAGATATGGTGACTCTGTGAGGTAAAAAGTACAGACAGTTCCATTTAAGGGATTTTTCACCAGTCTTGTAACAAATAGTCAAGAGATTTGTAACATCAGTCATCATTTCAAACTATCAAAGTATTTTGAAAAGATAAAATGATACAGAATACTTTAGTTATTTCTGCTTGATGTCTACAACCCACACACATCTTAAGCATCTCTTTTTTTTTTTTTTTTTTTTTTTTTTCTCGGATATTGTTCCTGGCAGTGCTGCAGGCTTTCTGAATTTTAATGCACCCCTGTAAAACTTTACAGGCTTCTCTAAATTACTCTCAAGGTATAGAATGCACGATTTAGAGATATGGTTGTTTAAGTTAAGGGAAAATAGGTCTGGTGGTGTTGGTTGACGAGCCCCCAGTTTGTAGAAGCAGAGAGGAGGATCAGCACTTAACTGCTGTGGAGAGGGTTTGCAGCACAAGGTATTTTTCTTAGCAACTTAAACTTCAATTTAAAAAATCAATATCAGTTTAATTGTGCGCAATATTATAGGATAATGTCACCACTTCACTTTGCTATCAGACAGCCTTTTCTGACAGGAAATTGCTGTCATAACAGTCAGACATCGCTCTCTCCTAACCAGCTAACCTCAATAGGTTAAATCAATAATTTTACCTTGCACAATAAGGGAGTTGCTAGTCTACCTCTGCCTCAATCTGTTAGTTAGTTAGTGTTATTATGTGACTTGAGTAAATCAGAACGAACATTTTAAAACACAGAAGTCACACAATAACTCAAATAAACTATAGATGGAGGCAGCAGTAGATCAGCAGCTCTGGTTGCAATATTTGGCTTTGGCTCTAAAGGCTGTCAGAAAAGGCTATCTGATCTACCTTTAGGGCACACTTAAACTGATATAGATTTTTTTTAAGTGGACCTTTTTTAAGCATCAAAAATATGTTTTGCTGCTGACCCTGTCCACAGCAGTTTGTTGCCCCTCTCTGCTTCCTCAAAATGATGGGTGAGTCAACTGTAGGTGATACACTGACCATCAATAAGTACAGTACCTCATACAACCCCGCTTTACATAATCTGAACTAACCCTTTAAAGGCTTACTATGCAGGATTTTCCTAAATTTGCTCTTATTTTCTCATTATTTTGCTGTATTCAGAATGTTTCTGGGCATCAGCATGGGTATCTGATGACCTGGGCATAAGACTCAACAATCAACTACATGCCTGTTCATCTACAAACACACACACCTGACAAATCCTGCATATTGTACCTTTAAACAAATCTATTTAATCATCTATCTAAACATATTTACGACATCAGCAAAATCCAGGTTGATGTTTGAGAATCATAACATTAGACAATTTCAGAGGGAGAAATCCATCAAAGATGAAGCAGAGCTGCCAATTCTCCTGCAGCCCCAGTGGTCCATAATGCAATACAGCCTTATTATAGTTCAGACCCCAGCACAGACAAAACCCAGTGCTCATGAGTGTTTCTCCAACACAGACATGGGTCCTTTTATAGCATGAAAACCTTGTTATTGTTCTATTCTTACCTTTTTGTATTAAATTAAGAAATATAGTATACATGAGCTTACTACGGTGAGCCGTGTTTGTCCGGTTCGACATTGGGGGCCACCTGCAGTCATTTACACCTCTGAATTTCTGTATTTTAACATTGTGCCTGAATAATTTAGAACTCAGTAGAGACTAGAGCAGGATTATTAGTGGGAGAAGGTAAAATGCAAACAGACTGCAGCATTTGTGCCTGCGTGATAACAAGAGTGTCGTGATGTTTCTGGGTTATGTACTGTGAGAAGTCACTGACTGACACTTCATGTTCAACCCTTTTTGACAACAAAAATGCTTCTTTTTATTTGGCTTTCAATTCATGTGGAACCAAATAGAGTTCTTCATGCTTCTGCGGCATGCCATAAATGTAAATCACTGCACTTACCTGTTAGCCAGTATACTCTGTTCCATAAATGCAACATGAAAGTAAACTTCTGCCCCGCTGTGTATATTTTACAGTCTGCTCAATCAGAAAATTTACAGCTAAAAGCTTTCTGGGCTTCCTGTTTACCAGCTGTCACCAGAACAATGCTGGTCTATAACTCCCTGCCTATTAATCAAACTTTGATTTGGTCAGTTTGTTGCTTACTTTTCAGAAAAAATTGATGATGCAGCGTGAGTGATTATGTAGTCAGCTCCCCATAAAGGCGATCAAAACTGGCAGATAAATTAAGGGTTTTGACATGTAGAAAATGCAAATAAACTGATCAAAATTCAAACCTGCCTGGAGTGGCTCTGAGTTTGGGGTGAGAAAGACAGCAGATCAGCACTTCTTACACAGCTTAAGTGAATGTATATGCAGGAGACTCGTGCAGCACACAGCACAATTTTGAAATGTATCCGGGATTTTATAGGAGATATTCCTGGTGGAGGAGCACAATAATGGGACAGCCTGAAAAAAGGCAGAACAAAGAACTTTTGATATGGTGACACTTTATGTTACAGTTCACTAGGAAGATGCAACAAGCAGCACTTTGTAGATTAGATAAAAAATAGAAATAATATGGTCTTTATTAGACAGTATCAGACCCTTTATTAGACACTTATTAGAATTAATTAGTGTAATTAAGAGACAAATTACAACAGAGCTGTGCTGTAAACTAAAGTGTATTATTTCCCACTGTTACACCCTTTGTTCAACTTCATTAGAGGGTGAGTAGGGACACATTCACATATCTGCTATTTCCCTTTTTAAAAACAATATGTGAACCAATATGTGATTGGACAGACTTATTGCAATACTGTAGGCACATCAGCGAAGTAGGTATCAGTCTTGGCTACTCTGCCAGGAAAAGAAGGCTTACTTCAAGTAGCAGATATGTGATTTCACTTTAGTTTACAGTAGAATTCTGTTGTAATAAAGTCAAATAAGTGTTTAACTGTAGAAGACAATACACTTTAGTTAACAGTAAAGTTCTGTTGTAATGTGTCCCTAATTACCCTCAAAAAGTCTAATTATAGGGTCTAATAAAAGGAAGTAATACACTTTAGTTTACAGTACAGTTCTGTCGTAATGTCTTCCAAACTACCCTTTAATAAAGTCTAATGAGTGTCTCATAAACGAGCTAATACTGTCAAATAAAGAGCATATTTATAGTTTTGGTCTAATTAGACACAAAGTACTGAGGGTTACGTCTTATTTGTGCACTGTAAAATAATGCGTCCGTACTCTCATAGATTGAAAAATGAACATTGGCCGCTGAGTTTGAATGTTACACGTAAAGCCAAAATGATATGGCTATCTGTCCGCGTGATCATAATTTAAGCTGCTGACAAAGAAAAAGCGTGTGTGTCTGTGTGTAGAACAAAGCGCTCAGCTGCACAACTTTAAAGCGCCGCACACCAGTTGCAGAGTCGTGGGCTGCTCCTTCTGCCTTCATGTCCTTGCATTCCTGTGTTAAAACACCTGAGCGTGCATTCACGCTTGTCTCTGTGTGTGAACGCATGTGTACACAGGGCTGTGTGCATGTGGATATGACTGGGAAGGAGTTAAAAAAAAAAAAAAAACATCTTGAAACAGGAAATTTGCTGGGCGAGCATTTTTTTTTCTTTTTCAAAAGGAATCCTCATGGAGTCCAGTTTGTTTCTTCTCTTTATAGACGGGTAGAAGAGGAGAAGCGGAGGGGTTTTGGGGGCACGGGAATAAGAAAGCGGCAGGTAGCTGTACATTTCACAGTTGATTAATGAGTCAGTGGGATGATGTCTCTTATCAACGCTCTGCACATGGCGGCGAGAGAAGAAAGGTTTACTGGGGCTAGGAATGCTCCAATCACAGACGGCTCCCGTTGCCATCCCATCATTCCTTTCTGTGCTCACCCACCTGTTTTTGTGGGGCTCTCTTCTTCTTCTCTTCTGCACAGCAGTTTGTAGCTGATGCAATTGGACCCCTAACTCCGTGTTAGGTAAGGTGCCAATGAGTTTTGTCTGAGAAATGTGTGATACATCTGTGTATCACGGTCTTTGTTTGGAGATTACCACGGGAACTGATGTAAACGCTTGTAATAAGTTGTTAATGTGGCTTATGTCATCATGCAAGAGAAAAGTATAGCAGACTGCCTGCTGACAGCCGAAAAAGATCCGCCAGTGAAGTATTTGGTAATAGTTACAGATGTGCTTGAAAATATATCACTTTCACGCTTGACAGAACTGGATGTTTGATATAAACTGCTGTTTATCAGTTTGATACGCAGCCTGGATGTGTTGATTTTTGATAAATATGTATGGCATGCACTAATGGCTCTCTAAACCACTGCGATATGAGCTGAGAATGATAGTTCTTTCAATGCCTGCATGGGCAGAAAAATCCCAGCCACAGCATGTATCCTTAGCACCGTAATGCACTGTGAAAATAAATTACAGGGGAAAAAATGAGAAAAGAAAGAGCAGCAGACAAATAAATTCAGAGTAATGGACTGTATATATCCTTGTGAGATTAAATATTACTTTAATGCCAGCAAAATATGTTCAGATGTTTCTGTCACAAGCAGTAAGCCAAATTATTTTCTTTGTGGTTCCATTTGTTCTCCTCAAGGTGTTAATATTTTACCATAATGTGAGAAATCCTTTCCGCTTGATCGATTTGCAATACGATATTAATGGCAGTTGTTGAGAATTAAAGTGATTATAAAGAGACGGATGCAACACCGGCGAGTCGAGCTTTCTCTGGATGGACTGCAGTGCTCGCCGGGAAGACTTTCTGTTTTCCTTACACTCTTAGAAATAAGGGTTCCAAAAGGGTTCTTACTGAAGGGCTGAGGTTCTACCAAGAACCATTTGTTTTTCAAGAACCCTTTTTGGAAGAAATAGTTCATCGATGGGTCTTTGTAAGACTAAGGTTACGAACCCTTTTCATCCTTGAAGAGATCCTTGAAGAACTCTGTCCTATCTATAGAACACCCTGGGTGGGTTCTAGATAAAACCCTTGGAATATAAAAATGGTCTTAGTAGAACCCCAAGGGTGGGTTCTGGTGTGCACCCTTAGAGGGTGGAAAGGTTCAAAATAGAACCTCAGAGAGGGTCACACACCGTAGAAATGTCTGTAGAACCACTTGTTGGGGGTTCTGGGTCGAAACCTTTCTTAGCTGGTTCGTGGTATAATCCTTTATCTTGGGCTCCAAGTATAATCTTTATAAAATGTTCTACCAGGAACCTGTCTTACTAGAACCCTTTATGGCAGTGGTTCTCATATAGAGGTTTGGGGACTCCCAGGGGTCTGTAGCACTCTGCTTGGGGGTCCGAGAAAAGTTTTCAGATTCATTCATTTAAATTATTATGATCAACTGACTTTTTAAAAACTATTTATTACAGAAGACTTTGTAGTTCAATAAATATTTTCATTTTTAACCTTAAGTATTACTTTCAAATCTAACAATCTGTCTTTCTAATAAATTTCTCATGTGTCGTTCTTTCACTTAAGAAGAAGTGTAAAAAAATCAGCTACATCAAATTATTCGCAGGGAGGGGATCTTGAAGGGGATCCTTGGCTGAGAAAAAAAATATATAATTTTTGCAATGTGGTTCTGGTTAGCAACTTCATTTCAAAGAATGTAGATCAGAGATCAGAGAGGACTGAAATATATGAAAAAACATACGAAAACATAAGAAAGAGGGCTGAGAAAGCAGAACACCACAGTAACAGTAACCAGTTTCTTTTCTCTGAAGTTTGCATATTATTTTGCATATTATCCTCTGTAGGAGAAGGATTAATAATACCTGGCACCAGATATTAAAGAGAGGAAATATATCGAGTCTTAATCAGGCAACATGGGAAGCTTCCCTTTGTTATAGCCAACGCTACAGGTGTTTTTAAATTACAAAATCCTGCTTATTAGGATACTCGTCATGCATTTTGGAATTTCAGCATGTACCTCCATTAAATGTATTTTTCAAACACACATTAAATAAAATAAACGTTGGCGGTAAAGCAGTACCCAAGTGGTGGCGTTTCCAGGCGGCAGCTAGAGGTAATTGAAAAATGTGAACTTCAACACCTTGCATTTTTGCAACCAAAGTGGCTGTACACAAATATTTCTACCTCTCCAGTGAATTTACTGCTATAACAAGACAAATTTGCTCAATATAAATGACTTCTCTGCAGTGTGACATTTCTAGTTCTTTTTAAACATTACATAATTACAAGGTTGAAAAACCTTTCATGTGCGGAATATTTCTGTCTAATCTCTCTTGTCCTGTCATACCTGAGAAATATTTTCATCAGTGTCTGAGAAATTGTATCTAGTTGGAGGTCATTCAAGACATTTAATGAACATAGTATGATATAATTAAAAAAAGTGTCCATATTAGTGTTCAAAAGGCCTAAAAATTCTTCTTCTTTCCTGTTTCACACACCCTCCCCAACCCTCACACATATTCCCCTCTACCCACCACACCATAACCTACATGCATTTCATGGTCATGGAAAATGAAAGTAAGATTAATAATTGTGGCAATAAAATAATAAACATCATAACACATTGTAAAGTATCATGATAAAGCAGGGTGCAGTATGGGTTGATAATAGATAAGTATACAAAAAGATAACAGATAACAGTTCAAAGTTCAAATGTTTATCAAATGTGAGTTTCTTAAAGTGTCAGTAATGGGTGATCTGTTCCATACAGTACAATTCCAGTAGACAGTTAAAAAAAATCATACAGGAATTTAGTTGGATCAGATGATATTTTCTCATTCACTGAAGCTAAATACACAAGTTTTATTTATTACGTTTATTTTTAATGTTCAGGACACTTCAGAACTTATAAAAATGACTTCTTCTAACTTGAAGTCTTTTAATTTGAAATGATGAGTTGAATGAATGTACTATACAGAGTTCAAAAATACTTTAATTAAAGGTATAATCTGGAACATTAAACAAACAAACAAAAAAACACCTAAACAAAACAATGTATAAATTCACATGACATAATCCTTTTCAGTCATCACTTACAGTTTGGCCCCCTGCCCTCTGCCTGTATTTCCTTATTTTTGTCATTGCTGAATGCATTCATTCTCTACCCCCTTACACAAATTTAAGCTCTTTGTCTGAAATGCAGACCTGAGGAAATCAAATTTATTTATAACGTTCGTTTGTGTAACTAAACAGTTGTTGGTTCAACTTAATATCTTAAGCTAATAGAACATGTTTTCTCAACTAAAACTTAATTAATTTCAAGTATAGCCCGGATCCAGAGCTTTGAATCCACCCACTCTACTGTGTTGCTGTTTCTTTGGCCTGGCATGTGACATGTAACAGCAACTTTTTTTAAACAAAAGATAACCAACCAATCAACACCATAGGGGGACTAATGAAAATAAATAAAAGTGAGCTAGTGCTGGCTCATCGCAGCTGTGAGCTAACTTCATGTTGGTCTGTGACCAGAAGAAAATGCAAATTATCAGCTGATTGTGTTTGTTTCTCTACCAACGGCTTCCAGAGGGGTGCACTATAAAGCAAGATAGCTCTGCTGCTCTGAAACATGTCTGGGAGCCCTCTGGCTGCTAATTTAACTCTCTTTAGCCTGACTCATAGCTGCCAACTAGCTAGCTTTTCACAGTCAGACTCTGCTGTGAAGAGTACATGAAGATGCTGTAGACAACCCACAGCTGATCTACACAATTTATGACTGAATAAAGGAGCATGACTACGCCTCACACACTCACTTTCTCATAATTACTCTCATAATGAACTATAGACTTTGGGGAAAAAACAAAGTATGCTGACATGCTGACTCAAAATGAAGTTGGTTTCTAGTGATTGGTTTGGCAAAATCGAATCCCCCATCCCCCAGATAAATTGTTTAGAGTGGAGGCAATGTCAGACTGAATATGGACATTAAGTGTAACAAGCTGACATTGTAGTCTGATGATGATGATGATGATGTCAGGCAAGTATCAAATCTATTTTACTCGAAAAGTTTATTTGTTTTGAGTCTTTTACAAAAGTCTTTTCAAAGTCAATCAGCTTACAGTGTTAAGGCAACCTGGACACTAACTTTTTTAGTTAAAACAAATTGTTTATTTTTACAGTGTAAAAAGAAATTGCATGATGATCTGGATCTTGCAAACAAATAGTGATAGCTGCAGCAAATAGTATCTGAGGAAGGTAAGTATATACCCTTCCTACAGTACTGTCTGGTATCACTTCAGGTAGTGCCTATGGGGTTTCTGGCCTTTGCAGGTCAATGTTCAAAATAACCCTAGATATACAGGATGTCGCCCCAAGGGGTATTAAGCTTTGGACATGTCCAGAACATGTGCGCATACTTAGCTGACACCTCCCCACATGCCCTCCAGCAATAACCAGACATAGATGCATCAAATTTACATGTTGAGGTAAATCATAAATGGACTGCATCCTAGTCTCCCGACCACTCAAAGCGCTTGCATGCCAACATTCACCCGTTCACACACACATTGATACACTGATGGCCGGGCTGCCATGCAGGCTGCCAACCTGCTCATCAGGAAGTGTATCTAATGTTCATTTACACACACTCACACAGCGATGGACAGCCCTCAGGAGCAATTTGGGATTCAGTAGGTTTTCCAATTAGTGGACACCGCTTTACTTCTGCTCTCCTTCTTTAGAACACAGCTGGTGTCCTAAAGAATACAATACAATAAGTTTCCATCTGAACTCTCTCCATGTATTTGATCTGGTGACCCCTGAGCAGATCTTATTCCAGGTCTCTGTGGGTGCCAGCAATTGTGGCTTCTTTTCCCATTTTGTTTCAGAGGGAGTCAGTCTTATCTATTGTTAAAAAAAAAAAAAAAAGAAAAAAAAAAAAGCACCTAATCTAATCTAATCTAAAAATGCACCATACGTACAAGAGATGGTTTTGTCCATTGAATGATTAATTTGTAGATTAATCAACAGCCTATCAACTGCCTTTGGAGCTTGGATCTTATCAAGGTCATCTTTAGTCACGTTTCCACTGCAGGAACTTTCCCCAGGGAACTTTTGGAGGAACTCAGTGTGTTTCCACCACATGGACCAGGGTCTAAATTCAGTTCTGGGGCATTATTTTACCTTTCATAATATCCTTGCTCGACAAAGTAGTACTTTCCAAAAACACAGGAATTTTGGGGGTGGGGATGATCGGTTGAATGGTGGCAGTATTTTATTTTAGCCAACATTTAAAAAAACTGGTAGCCACAAACCAGTTTTATCCTGGTTTTCATGATTGTTCACTGAGTTACAGAAAAAACGCATATGATATGATGGCCCGCCGACAAAGTCTGGGCCTCATTAAGCATTTTGCTGCGGGCAACATCTGGACAAAACCGATGCCTGTCATGGCTTTATGTGGCATCATAGTTGCGGGAAAAAAATGACATGTTGCCTTTTCATGTCAGTGGACTAATTTGCCTAATTTTTGCAGGTCTTTAGACTGTGGCGGAAACACAGACAACCATGGACTGAAGGAACCTTTTATTTTCTTGAAAAGTAGTTCCAGGGACTAAAAGTTCTGGGAACTTTGGATGGGTATTTGGGCAGATATTGATGTGTAGAAAATGTCCCAGTTATATAATAAAAATCAGGAGATTAAATTTATTTTTTATCTGTTCAAAAGATTTCATAATTGGCTTGAATTGATCAAAGAACTGATGCAGATAACTTGACCTACATCTTGACCAGTTCTTAAAATCAGTCTCCATGTGAGGGAGCGAATTAAGTCTCTTTTGGACCCCATGAGAGAAATGCCTGAAATAGGGAGATGTAAATCATATGTTTTTTGCACTTCTTTCCAAATTTGTAATGTGAACTTTGTCCATTTGTTCATGTTGCAATCTCTCAGAGTAAGTCCCACGAAGGGGAAATTCTGCTGATTCATGCTGACCATCTGATTTCTCTATGTTCAACTGCTGGCTCTCTCCACCATTGTTGATCCATACAATGAGTGGATTCAAGTGGGCGGCCCAAGTGTGCATCTACAAGTCAGAGAGAGCTAAACCTCCCTCTTCTTTTGGGAGTTGCAGTGTTTTATATTCAACCCTAGGTCTCTTCCCCTGCCATACAAAACAAGACAGCAGGTGATCCAACATGTGGAGGTATTTGAAAAGAGAGCATCTGGAAGTCTGGGTAGCACATTCAGATGTACTGTCGCCAGAATGGATAAGTGTGTGTCAGCTATCTAGGTCATCTTTTTTCATTTTGAACAATTTATTACTCTTGGCCTGGTATTTTTTGTCTAGTAAGGAGGTCATCTGAATCCCCAAATACTTGATGCCCACCACCGCTGGCCTTTAACCCTTAACTTTAACCCTTAGGGGAATGAGTCCACCATAGTCTCTGATATATCTATGTTAACCTTGTAGCCAGGAAATAAACCATACTGTTCAGCACACTCTTTCATAGCAGATATGGAACTAGAGGGACAACATCATCATCAGCATGAATTAATCTAAAACTTTGTCTATTGTTTAGCACTATATCCAGGCCGGCCACTGCTACTCAGATGTGCATTTCCTACCACTTCCTGGAACCTGGCGTCGGTTGTGTGTGGTCTGTATATTGGCATAGTTGGCATGTCTTCAGTGGGTGTGGCTAGTTTGGACGCCTTGTCTTTTCATTATCAGATTTCCATTTTAGCCTAAACTGTGATCCTTTCCTAAACCTAATAGATCTAGTAAGGGGGTAATCTGAATCCCTAAATACTTAATGCCTGCTGCTGGCCATTGCAGGGACTATTAAATTTAAATCTTTGAGCACTGAGTTCACTTATGACCAAAGTCTCTGTCTTATCTATGTTAACCTTGTAGCCAGAAAATGAACCACAGTGTCCAATACACCCGTCATTGCAGATATGCAACTAAAAGGGGTTTGGGAGGTACAACAAAACATCATCAGCATATAATGATACCTTGTAAAATACTCACGAAATGTAATCTAAAGATTCATCTACAAGGCTTTCAAAGTAAAAGATGGGAGTGGATGGGTGTATCAAAAACAGGACTTTCACACAGAAAACCAATAGTCAGTGTTCATTTGGTAGAAGGTTAGGTTTTCTTTTTTCTTCCTGCCCACTAAAATGTGAGCGGGCTGAGTGCAATAATTCTGGGTGGCGTCACTCAGCATCATATAGGCCAGCCACCGCTACTCAGATGTGTGTTTCTTACCACTTAGTAGAACCTGGCTTCCGTGTTAGCTGCGTGTTCTGTAGTTTAGCATGTCTTCAGTTGGCGTGGCTCTCCAAACTGCGACGGTAACCTGAAATGTTTCTCAACAACCTTAATTTTGAAATTTTGTCAAAGGGCACAGTGTTCATTACTTCTTACTTGACCCTGGAATGAGAACAACAGTCAGTTAGTTTGTAAGTCATGCTTAATGTCAGTTACATTACATTTCGTGACTGGATCGAAGGCATGTGACGTGTGTCCATTTACTCTCACTCAAGATTGTGGATTAGAGAAACAAAAAAATTGTTTTTTTTTTAAGGACAGACTGTTTTGAAAGAAGCTTTGGAATCCTTCAGATATTTTAGACTGAAAGAGCAAATGTCTGATGCATTTGAAAAAGTTAAATGGTTTGAAAAATTGTAAGAGTTATTCAGACTTTTCTATTACTTTATCTGCCTGCTGAAACAAAATATGTTCAAGGCAGATGACAACTGTGCCACATACTGCTGTCCTTCCTGTCCATTCACTGTCTGGTGAAGTTGGTTTAAACTTCAGAGGACCTTTGTACACATGAGCTCAAGTGTCTCTGATGGACTGCAGTGTTATGTTGTATATGCGGTGCCTAAAAAATGACTCAGTTATTTGTCAGTATAGCCCATTATGAAAATGTATGATATACAAGATTTGAGAGATGGAACATCCCCTTTTATGTAAATGAGACACATGCATATTCATTTTTTCTGTTTTTATTTAATTATGTTGTCATTTTACTTAATTGTTAAACTGCCTCTGTAGTTGTGTTGTGTAAATTGTGTTACTTGTGACACAGTGTTTGATCAGATGAAATCGTTCCAGTGAAGAGGAGAGAAAGACAAGAGACAAAAGGAGACACTGCAACTGGAAATGATAACAAGTACCATATATTTTAAACCAAATATATTTGTCTTCTAATTACCTGTCAAAAAATGTATTCAGGTGGGGCGGCCCTGTAGCTCGGTTGGTGGAGCGTCCGCCCCATGTGTGGAGGCTGTCGGTCCTCTGCAGCGGCCGCTGGCTCGACTCCCGCCTTCGGCCCTTTGCTGCATGTCATCCCCTCTCTCTTCACCCCATTTCCTGTCTAACCTTCAGCTGTCCTATATAATAAAGGCAAAGGGGCCAAAAACATAACTTTAAAAAAAAAAATGTATTCAGGAACCTAATCCAACTATCACAATATTTAAGTAATGTAATTTGATTACTTTCTGTTACTTTTGGATTACCTCAATACCAAATGGTGAAATTGTTGAGCTTAATAAAATGTTTAATGTTTGTTGTAGGTTTATTAATTATTTGTGCATCTATTCCTTCCTTTGTTATGTGCATGTGAAACCACATTTAGATTAACAGTGGCAACTGTGTGCATTTAAATGTACTTTGTTTAGTATTTTATTCATACTTCACACTCATACTTCAACTGACATAAATTTATACCGGTCTTGGGCTTGTGTTTTTACCCACACACCATCTGGATCACCAGCATCACCACCCACAGTCCCAACATATTTTTCAGCACCAGCGGTAGTGATAGTGACAGGTTGGGTAGCTAACTGAATTTCTGTGTAGCTAACATTAGCAGGGTTTTTTACTAGAGGCCAAGTGATGTAATCTGTGCACTGCACAGGGTAGTATATCAATCTTTATTTTAAAATGTATTTTAAAATTATAATCTCAATTTTGACTCATTGTATTGTAAATCATTTTATTACAGCCTTTTTTTCCTGAAGCTGTAATGGAGTATAGTTACCTTTATTTTGTATCCTGTTAGTCTAATCCTGTTCCATGTAATCCTTTACTGCCCAAGCCTGGTTATTGGAAAAGAGGGAATTAGGGATGTATCTCTTTTTATGCTAACACACAGTAAAAGAGACACATGCATATTGATTTGTTCGAAAAGAACAAAAAGGCTTTCTTTCTTTTCCATTAAATGATGTTGTTATTTTAATTAATTGTTAAACTGCCTCTGTAGTTGTGTTGTGGTATAAACGGTGTTACTTATGACATGCCGTTTGACAAGCAAAAATTGTTCCAGTGAAGAGGAGAAAAAACACAAGAGACAGAGGGAGAGACTGTAATTGGAAATCAAAACAAGGGCCATATATCTTTTTAAGCAAACATCTTCGTCGTCGTCTGGCGAGGGGAGTGGACAGCAGTATTGAACCAGACCACTTGAGATGTAATTCCTTGCTCCATTGAAGAAAGACTGGACATTTCAATTGTCAAGAACAAAAAAAAAGTGAAGGTGAAAGCAAGAGAGAGGGGACAGGGAGAATGAAAGAAAGGCATCAGCAAGAAGAAAAGAGGCGTTGGAGAGAAGTCGGGGAGAAGAGGACTCAAGCTAGTGGAACTGTGAAACAATCCGATATAGATTCTGCCATGGCTGTACGACTTTGACTGCGTCATGCTCATCCCTCTGCCTCTCACATGTGGGGTAGTTATTGATGGAGCCGTCATATCCAGGCTGAACATCTGTAATGAAATTCTACTCCTCTTATTGGATTTGGCGATGGGATCTCTGTCTCCCTCACAGCTGTAGTCTGGCCTTTATTGTACAGCCACAGCAGTCCTGTGGCGGGCCTGTATACACACGCTATACACAGCGCTGTATGGAGTTCTGCGCATGGGGGATTATATTGCTGCTCACCACTGTAGGTATTGTTTACCCTCTCTGGATTGGTCTGTCAACAACAGCGCATTTTCACTGCATTTTAATACTGTTTTTCACTCTCTGAAGAATGTTGGGGAATCGAATCAGGAGTTAAATTTTGTTTGCGCTTTGTGAAAACATATTATTCTTGCAAAAGGAGGAGGCAGAATGCAAACATAATGGACACAGGCTCCAAAAAGTAAAAAAAAAAAAAGAAGGAAGGAGTGGAAACTAGAAGCAGAGTTTGTATCAGCAGCAGCTGCAGGCGGCGCGCAACAAAAGATGGTTTTGGTGGGAAGAGTTCTGCAAGTGGCATTATGAAGGGAGAGCAGGGATGTAGTGGTAATAGAATGAAATAGAGAATAGAGTTGAACAGAATAGAATAAAAGAAATGGTATAATGCAAAGCAAATTTATGAATAATTTATCAGTAATGACTAGAATGGAGTCTGAATATTACAGTGGACTCCATGAAGAGCCGTCGTGGCCACGGGAGGAGCTTTCATCCAAATTTCCAAAGGAAGGGAAACCAAAAGGCAAGAGAGCAAGAAAGAGGGACAGCACAAACAGAGCGAGGAGACAGAGTATAAAATTCACATGACAGGTCTCGTTATCTTGAATGCAAATGCCGGCTGTGTGTTTGCTGGAGTGACACATTGGTTCTTTTATTGATAAATTGAGGAGCGCTATGCTATAATGCTACCAATATACTTTGCAGAAGGCCCGGGTAAAGGACCCACTCTAAAGGCATAGATGATGACAGACTGTTTAGACCGCCTCTCATTACTCTTGCACCTCCCGGCCCACTGCGTTTACATGTTTATGACGTCCACATAGCGAAAGATTCATTATTCCTGCTGCCTGTGGTGATTTAAAATGGTATGGGTGGATTTTTGGATTACAGGAGCCCTCTAAAAAAAAAAAAACTAAAAAAAAAACCTTGGGTTTTCTCACTTACTGGAATATTTGAATTTAGAGCAGATGACCTATCAAGACACCTCCTGTAGAGAAAAGAAAACAGCAGCAATACACCAACAATTTTTGTCATGTGCACTTGACTTTTGCAATCTGTTTTTTCTAAGATGTTGATTACATGATTACAGTATTCCCTAAATGAGGTGGGAGGAATTTTTACAGCAGCCCCTTTGAATCTCTACTCATTATGTTTTCTACTCAGACAAAATATACAATAAAATAAGATCTATTTTCAATTTTACAGACGCAGAAACTGTTGTCATCTCGTCTCCTCACGTCTTGATTATCGCCGTAGCCTCTTGTCTCGTCTTTATCCGAAAACTTTGAAGCAGCTACAGGCTGTCAGGGCCGTAGCCAGGATTTTAGAAATTCTGGAGTTATGAGTCCTCAGCATGACAGGGGGGTTCAGGGGCAGAGTATATATCTGTGCATTTTAATGCATTTTAAGAGTAATAATGGAAGACAACAGCCATCCATCACTTCTGTCAACCACCACCCCCCTTTAGGCTGTTAAAGTGCTGGCGCCAAATTGAAAAAGCAGTGTCATTCACATGCATGTTAATATTTGTGATGGAATTAGTTTAACATAACGTCACAGTGGGCAGCCAACTAAAACAGAAAAATTGTGTCATTGATTGGCATTGAAGAGATAGCGATGCAGTTTTCTTGTTCTATTTATTTTAACTGGCAAAGACCTTAGAAATTGAGTGGTTTGAGAGTGGCTATTTAGCCCAAAGACGGGTAGACGCATGATGCTGGAGCAAAGTATCCAGGTGAGTCGCTCTCATCTGTAGGAGGTGATGTCAGTCCCAACACACAGATGAAAACTGGGCTTGAGTCAACACAAGATAGAAAGAAGAAAAATATGTCCAATTTTGAAATAAGTCTTTTTCAGTTTAGTGTAACAATAAAGTACTTTTAAAAAACTCTGAAAAGTCATCGGGTAAATGCACAGTGGAAATGTCCTTCTGCCGAAACATGAAAGAAAAGAATAATGACAATGGCAGCACCTGGCTCCAGGTGAAGGAAATCGAAACGTATTTTTCTTGCAAAAAAAACCCCTCTCATATTTCACAGATTAAAAGAAGTTGTATAAAATTGTTGAAAAGGTACATCAGCCTGTTAGTCTTTGAATTAGATATATATCAATACATAACGTGACCTCTTAAATAAAAATAAGATATTGTAGATTTTATTTGCAATAAAATCAAAAGATATATTTCTCATTATCGATTGATGAATGAGGTATACTGAAACATATTGGTAATAATCACTGTAAACACATTTATCTGTCTGTGTCTTGTGTCCTGTACATTTCCTGTCCACAAAGATTCTGATACATGAAGCTGCAGCATTAGAGAGCAAAAGGAGTCAGAAAATCTTGTTGTTACAAAAATCTTTAGCAGCACAATGACACAGAGGAGACTGACTTCTCTCTCATACATGCATTATATTTTTTTGTACAAAGCAACAAACAGATGGCAACAAGCACAGGCTTTGTTGTTTACTCAAGGCTGTTACTGTGTAGTGTAACTTTATTATAAAGTATATCAGCCTGTTTCCCAGATATTCCTATTGTGAATATATTTGCCACTGAA
Organism: Lutjanus argentimaculatus; assembly: GCA_034769285.1. Taxonomy (NCBI): domain Eukaryota; kingdom Metazoa; phylum Chordata; class Actinopteri; order Lutjaniformes; family Lutjanidae; genus Lutjanus; species Lutjanus argentimaculatus. The sequence goes on from JAWZSL010000017.1 coordinate 18,397,802, forward strand.
AATGTCAGAGCTGAGACTCCTCGTTAATTCTGTGCACAAATGTTTGGACGTCACATTTAAAGCATGTAGGTTAATGCAGTAGTTTGTGATCTCAGACCTTGAACGCAGTTGTGTGCTTTAAGTGCAACCTGTATTCACACAGCGTTGACTGATCTTGTAATAAGTCTTGTATGTATGTAGGTTACAGCCCCCTCATCCATGGAGTGAATAGAATGATGTCACTTTAATTTAACATTTTTTTTAAAAAAAGTTGAAAAGAGACAGAAAAAATAGAGAATATATAACCTTGGTGTCCTCAATGGTAGCTACAGGCCTGCAGACTGTACAGAACTCAGCTGCTCTCAACTAGAACCAAGAAAAACAGTCATATTATACCTGTTTTGGCCTCCTTACGCTGATGATTTTAAAATTTTATTGATTACTTGGTGTCTGTATCCTGAGAGCTACAGTCATTTGACAGGTTGTGACACCGGAGGGGCATTAACATTAGAAATTATACTCGAATTTGTATCAAAATCCAAGATAGCGTTATATAGTACATATTGTTATTTTTTCATTTTTATTATATTTTGGTTAAATTTTTGCTTTAGAAAAAAAATTTTTAAGGATGATTTTGGTTATTCTAGTTGAAAAATTTTTGAATTATGTCTACACAACTTTGATAAGGCATTAAATGTCCGAATCCTGGAGGATATGTTCCAAGATCAGAGTACAAAACAAGGATAATCACTCATTTTTTGCATGACGCTCACCACTTTTCTTCTGTTTGCTTTGTTTTCACTGTCAGGGAACCACAGGGAGGATAAATATTAATAACTCATTGTTTATTTAAAGATTAGATTTGTTTCCAGCCTTCAAAACATGAATGACTATTGTTCGGGTTTTTCACTTTTTTAAAACTCTGTATGCAAAACATTAAAGAAAGTAGTTAATTAATTGTGTGTAACGTGTTTTAAAAGTTGGCACATGAACTATTAAAAAGGGGGAAATTATTAAATTTATGTCCAACATGGGCAGTTTTCCAAAATATTTCTCTGTGCTTGCCCATTTAATGGTTGAGGCTCTACATGGCCTGGCTCCAGATTATATTTTAGATGGTTCAACCCCAAACGAACGTTTACACGGTTTAAGATCCTTGGAGTGGTCTTCTGTCCGTTCCAGAGTTCACGCTCAAAACCAAAGGGGACGGAGCTTTTGCCATCAGGGCCTCGAGGCTCGGAAAGTCTGAGTCAGTGTCTTCTTTTACATCTCTTTAAAAATATAGTTTTACCAGAAACATTAATCTGACCTGCCTGTTTATTTTATTGTTTTTTTAATTTCTTGGTCATTGTTTTAATTGTTCCATTTATGGATTTTATTTCTCTGTTGGTATTTTATTTAATTTTCTCTTTGTGAAGCTCTTCATAACTTCGTTTTGATAAGTGTAAAATTTACAGTTTATTTTACTTATCATACTATATATTGATACTACATTGATATTGTATATTAACTAGATATTGTCTTAGATTTTGGATATTTTTATATTGTGATATACAACCAATGTTTATACAGGGAAAATTTAGCTTATCACAGCAATGCCCTGAGTTCACATTCATACAGGCCAAAGGAATATACAGTGTATGATAATAACAATAAAATGATGATGGCAGAAAATGTCTGGCAAGAATAATATACAGCAATAAAACATAAAAGAAAAAGGGAATAACAAATAACAAAAAGTCTAACAACAATAAAAACAATAAAATGTAAATAGCAACCATGTCTACAGTCAACCAAACTATGCACACTGTGCAACAACCATATAATCTAGTAGACACTTAAAATGATCTGCTGAGACATACCTGTCCAATTTCAATGCCTTATGTAATTTATTCAGTCATTTCAAAAAAGCTACTTTATCCAGTTCAGTACTGATCTGAGTGGTTTCAAAGGGTGTGAATTTGTGTGAATGTGTTTGGTGACAGATGGATTTTGGGTTTTATGGCACAAGTGTTGTGTTTTCCTGGTTGAAAAGGCTGCGATACAGTAAAGTTATGTAATTTACTGAACTTAGACTGTTGTAACTGTTCTATTGTCTCCTTTTACCCTGTTGGGCATTATATCCACATTACTGAAGATTATTTAGCAAAAATCTCATTGTGTTAATATTTTGTGAATGCACCAATAGTCATCCTTACAATTTTGTCAAATATCGATGAAGGTATTTGGTCAAAAATTATTGTGATATTTGATTTTGCCCTAATGCATTATATTCTATACAATCATTGTTTGCACTATTTGAGAATTTACAGTATGTTATTAAAAAAAGGTGTGTATATCAAGATACATTTTGCATATTGTGGCATAAGCCCAAAAATATTGAAATATTTTTCTCAGCCCTATTTTCTTCACTCCTTTGGTTCCAGAAATTTATCTTTTTTCATGATATAGCATTTCTACATATTCTTCATCTAATCCCACAACTTCAACATCTAAAACATCATTCATACAAGACACTGAGAGATATGAAAATCCATTATGCAAATATATTCAATCCATACCTCTGTGTTGAAGGGGCCAATATAGGAGATTCTCTGTGCAGTCTCTCTGTGGACATGCACATACTGCATATAACCCGGTGCGTGTGTCTTCCAGAATTGTAATCATATTTACATGAACTGTACATATTCCAGCAGGGGGGCTGTATGAGACCCAGTCACTGGGGGAGGACTTTGAAGGCCAGCCCCTGGAAAACATCACTATTATAAAGAGGGGAAAAAAGGCACAGCGAGCAGTCCAGCACAGTGTATCTGTCGAGAACTTCACGCTGCATATCTCAAACAGATTCCAAATTCATCACACTTCTTTCCTCCCTTTTCTTTCTCTGTGATGAGCAAGTGTTTCTCCTGACTGTGGCTGCTACAGAGCTGCACAACAACTTGCTGCCCCCTCGACCAATTAGAAAATTACTCAGCATATGAAATACTGTACAACAGTGCTTCATCAATTACCGTAAAACAGGGTATTTCGCTGCTCAGCAAATCTGCCGCAACTGTGCCGGTGGTCTTATTTATTTCTTGGTGTTAACAGTCATATCATAACCAACTGCAAATAATATAATGAATTATAAATGTTTCTGCACAACCAAAAGCAGGGAAGTGAAGTGGTCGTGATTGAGGATCACTATAACATGTCAACGTATCAAACAGTATTGACAAAAATGCATTACTATAATGAGTATTAGATTTGTCAGTATCAGCAGTTATAATCAAGGAATCAAATCATTTGTTATCATTACATAACACAGGGTTGTACAACCAAAACATACTACACACAAAATACAACATATCTACAGATAATTAATTAAACTTAGAGAAATTAAACAATATGTGCAGTTATTTATGGATACATACATATACACATATGCATTTTCGAAATTTTGCATCAGGTTGAATGCAGCAGCACAAAATGGTGATGATGATTTGGTCATTTTCACATAAAAAGTTCGATATCTGGGGAACACTGCCCATCAACTATGACTGAGTTTGAGAGAACAGGTTCCTCCTCCTTTTGTCCTGCTCGGGTCTCACATGTTGCGTCCAGTCAGCTCAGACTGCGATCTGCCCGTGAAGTGCAGCACCTTGCAGCATCCATCCAGGATGTTGTGGTGGAGCAGGTCTCTGTAAGATGTGGCTCTGATTTCCATTTTATCCGTTTTATTCTTCTGACTGGACATTAGCCAGTAGCAGCCTTAAAGCGATATTCCAGCTTTACATGATAACCCACTCAGTATGTACTCACCCCTATGCCGATGTGAAGATGGGTGAAGATCTTCTGTTCACAAAACAATCCTGGAGTTTCAGCAGAAAACAGGGTAGCAGCCTCATCCAGTACAATGGCAGTGAATGGAGACCACAGATAAAACGTTAAAAAAAGAACACAAAACAAACACAAAATGTCTCCATCCTGCTTGTGTGGTGTAATCCAAGTGTCCGCGAGCCGCGACATTAAAAATTAACCGCAAAAGACGCCATTTACGCCATGTTTTTAGCCAAAATGTCAACTGTAGCATGTAGCCAGTAGGATGTAAACATGGTGTCGATCTCGCGAGACTTCCGCACATACGTCCATTATGAGATATACGAAGTCTCGCGAGATCGACGCCATGTTTACATCCTACTGGCTACATGCTACAGTTGACATTTCGCTAAAACATGGCATAAATGGCGTCTTTTGCAGTTAATTTTTAATGTCGCGGCTCGCGGACACTTGGATTACACCACACGAGCAGGATGGAGACATTTTGTGTTTGTTTTATGTTCTTTTTTTAACGTTATCCATGGTCTCCATTCACTGCCATTGTACTGGATGAGGCTGCTACCCTGTTTTCTGCTGAAACTCCAGGATTGTTTTGTGAACTGAAGATCTTCACCCATCATCACATCGGCATAGGGGTGAGTACATACTGAGTGGGTTATCATGTAAAGCTGGAATATCGCTTTAAGTTCAAGCTGTAGCACAGCTCTTATCCCTGCTCACCTCCTCTTCTCTCCTCGGGTGGCTCACAGAGCTGCGTCCAGCCGATCTGACTGCATGTTCAGTAAGATGCTGACTGCATTGTTGCTCATCTCAGGCTTCACTGCTCATTAATCTATACCCAGAGCTTCAGTTTTCAATGCCTGTAAGTGTATTTCTGTCATAGGTGGTACTATTTCAGCAATAAAGCCAAAGAAATAACAGTTAAAAGAGAAAAGTAGGGAAATTTGAAGAAGCTACCAGCTGCAGCATCTACGTACATTACTGCTGCCATATCAACTAACATGTAGTGCTCCAGCCTTGCATAATTAACTTAAATGTACAAAATGTAGCTCTGCTGCCAGGGGTCTCTCTCACATTAAAACACTGACAAAAGATTTCTTAATGTCGTGAAGTTGTGTGGGATCATGATCATGTTGTTGTCTTCACTTTTAAACAACAACTATAGCTGATGAAAATCTATCTGACATGACTCAGGCAGAAATCACGTTAATAAACAAGGTATGTTTATTCCATTTAGTCATGTTCGCTGACTTTCCCCCTCATTCTCTGATGAATCCAACGTATCCTGGAAAAAACAGGATTCCTGGGAATGCTCATGAAAACCATCTCCCTCTTCCCAGGGGAACATGAAACAGCAAACCTGGAAAAACTTTTTCAGAATATTCAGAACATATGGGAATATATTTGCAAAATATGTTTCCTCACTTTACTTTATTAAAACATATTCAGTAGCTGTATGTGTGTGCCAGTGGAGCAGACAGCGCTTTAGTTAATTGATTAACAAAACCAAAGTGCCATGAATTCAAACACTACTGACCGTTAGTGCAGTTAGGACAGTAACTTGTGCCTCTACCATCTGAAGAAAACATCTTAGGCAAACACAGCACGATTTCTGCCAAACAAAGTGCACCCTGTGAAGGAGGTATCAAATGCACTGGACAACAAGCAGTTGTTGCAATGTTTGGAATCAAACAAACTTACAAATAAGAGCCCAAAACGTGGAGGAATACAGGATTTACGCTTTATCCAAAACACACTTCTTGGCAAAATACTGGAAGAGATGGCAGCATATGATGGCTTTACCCTCAACAGTTGGCTGTGGCAAAATGTGTCTCTGGCTGAAGAAAGACGGCCAAATTCTCCGACCAAAGTGTTTTGACAGTAGTTGAAATTCAGTCTTAAAAACAAATGCATTTCCCGGGATTTCTGGGATATGATTTCTAGAATGTGCTTCGTCAGGCTGCACAGCATGGTAAAAAAAAAAAAAAAAAAAGTCATATTGTGATTATTTTGACTTACATTGTGAGTGTGATGAACAACATGATTAGTGTGAATGATCATTTTTTTTCCTCACAATTTCATTTTCACAGAAAAAAAAACTATTAAAATTGAGATGATGCCATATTTGAAAACATGTTGTCTTACATCTGGAAAACAAGATTTGTAAGCTAGAGCATCTTTGCAGCACTACAGTACTTCATTATAATGCTGTTTTGTCACATATTTTTTCCTTTATCAAAAAATTGCAGATGCTGTTTCTGTTGATTTGGATATTGCAGTTGGCCAGATTAATTATTTTGTGATCAATTGTGCAGCCCTCGCAGGATAGAAAATTTCAAATTTTGGGAAATATTAATATAATATTAATCCCTATCTCCATAGCAAGTCATAGCAAGGAGCAACTGCCTCGGAACGGTTTGCAGGAAACGCACAGTTATCGTAAATAAATTATGGATTTCTCTGTGTTTGCTAATTGTTGGAAACATTTGGGATATAAGTACACAATTTAACAATATATATGACACAGGTCCAGCTTTTTTCTAAGATATTTTAATGGGAAATGTCAAATATTGTAGCTTTAAAGAAAAAAAAGAGGGAGAAAGGGAGATAAAGGAAAGATTTTGACTTCTAAAACACCTTATTGTCTGATTTGTAGTCAAGATAAAAACACAATAGAGTTAGGCTCAGATCAAAAACTGCAGTGAAAGTGTGGACAGAGATTTATTTAGTGGAAAGAAAGTCTGAGTAAAGGTGAACATCATACAAAGCTCAGTGCAATGGTAGAGAGCAGCTCTGGGAATCTCAGAGTGATATCGCAAGTGCATGTGCGTGTGCATATCTGGACGTGTGCGTGTGTGTGTGTAGCCTCGCGTAAGGGTGTGTTGGAGCTTGTATTTTTAGGTCTTTGCCCAGGGCCGTTGTACTACCCTGAGTCTGTGTACTTTATGTATGCATTGAGGCATAGAGAGGGAGGGGAGTAGAGAAGGAGGAGGAGGATGAGGGGGAGGAGGAGGAGGAGGAGGAGGAGGAGGAGGAGGAGGGATGAGAGGACCTGAAGGAGGGAGGGATGAATGGATGGAAGAAGAGGTAGTGTTGAACCCCTCCTCTCACCTCTGTCCCCGTCTCCCCCCTTCCTCCTTTAGAGGTGAGCTCTGGGTTTGTATTCTGAATGAGAGTATCGGCCGGAGAACCGCACTCCACAACCAACAAACCCCCGACCCCAGAGGACCCCACAGGCCCTCCAGCAGCTGTGGACGGACGTGCCGAACAAACCCAATGTCAGGTCGAAACACCTCCTCTTACAACCACACATCAGGCAGGGCTGAGATAGAGAGAGGGAAAACGAGAAAAAGGAGAGGAGTGGGGGGAGTGCCGGGAGGAAAGGTGGAGGAAGAAGAGATGCGGACAGTGAGAAATAACAAGAGAGTTGGGGAGGAAAAATGAAAGGGGGTGGAGGGGTGGGAGGGGGATGATGTCTTACAGATAGTGATGAGAAGGGGGAGGCCTATATGCGCTGATGTGTGTGGTGTATGTATGTGTGTGTGTGTGTGTGTGTGTAGTGGAGAGTGGGGGCAAATGGGAGATGGATATAGAGAGGGGAGCAGAGAACAAGAGGGGAAAAAAGCAAAAAAGTGAGAAATCACATACCTGGGTGAAGATTTTCTTCTTTTCATCAAGTCAGTTTTCTGTGTTTTCTTTCTCCCACTATAGCAGTTTCTTCGTGAATACTGATACAGCACAGACATAAGACCAAGTGCTGCACTTTGTAGCTACAACTGACAATAAATTTCTGAAGGTGGCATTTAATAATAAGTCATAATTACTCCTTCTGCTGAAAAGTGCTGCATTCTGAAAAGAGGGACGAATGGAAGAAAAGAATATCCTTAATAAACACTATGTTCTATAAATCTCTATGTAAGCTATGTAATCATCAGTGTTGAGCAAGTTATTGAAATTTAGTAATTAGTTACAAGTACTTGTTACTTTTTCTCAAAAGTAGTAGGGAGAATTACTTTTGTAAAACTTTAATTTAATTCTCCTATTAATGCACACATAGTTATATTAGTCTGGTGTTTCTGTGGCACAGTGTGGGACAAGACAGCTGTTTAATTTTATTTATTGTACTTTTTATTACTTGCAGGAGTTATTACTACTGCCGGCCACCAGGGGGCATCAATGACAAGCGTTCCTACCCATAAGCTATGCTTGTATGGAGCTCAAAAGTGAGATTTCGTCTCATCTCATTCACATTTAGATTATCAATCATAATGTTGCAACCATCCAAAGTAGACTGACCACGAGCTGTGAGATTGTGAAACGATGGCATATGCTACGTTGATATCGTACAAGTCTGTATGATCATCGTCGTTTTGAGAAAAACACTAGATTATTCACAATGTCATGGAGAAGTACTGCATTAACCACGATCCCGAAGTGTCTCTGGTGGAGCACCTCACATGTGAACAGGTAGTTCCACTAGCAGGCTGGCTAGTTAGGTAGCTAACATTAGCTAACATGAATTATACTAATAATGTTGTTATGCTGCAGTGAATATAATTTACATGCACACACAATTCAAACTACAGTGTATTACAACACTATTATTAACAATGTAAACATAAATCTGAGAAGAAGTTGTGTCATTTGTAAAATAATCATGCACACAGTCTTGTAATTGTCTCTTTGTCTTTTTTCCTTTTTTTCCTCCTGAATCAAGTGTTTTATGGTCACGATTCATCTTGTTGCTGGTTGGCTTGGTTCCAGGCTTAAAACTCTTTATAAAAGAATCAGCAGTTGCTGTTGAGCTCAATAGTCTTGGTTAGACAGTTGGAATTGATAGACCCACACTATGCTGGATGTTAACCAGACTTTGATAGTAGCTGATAAATTATAGTATTTGATAAATGAATGTTTCTTAAGTTTATTGTAGGATCATTACAAAACTCCACCGCTCCACTATAAGGCCAAGTAACATTAGAAAAAAACAGCTAATAGGCTGCGTTTCGTCTGCTGTGTCCTATCCTCTGCTGTTGTCAGTTCCCACCAAAAGTAGTGGAATTACAGTATTAACATTTAGTTATATTTGACAGTAATATTTAACCGCAAACTGCAATAAATTTCTATCAAATATTTCCGCTCATGAACTGGGACTTGTTTATTAGTTTGAATTAGTTTATCATTTCAGTTTTTTGCTTTCTGGCGGAAAGTTAGATGAGATGATTGATACCTCTTTCATGTCTGCCTGTTACAAAATCTGTCAACCAGCACCTCTAAAGCTCAGTAATCAACACATTATATCTACTTTGTTTAATCTGCAGCAAAGAACAAACTATAAAAATGAAAATTTGCCTTCTTACAGGGGGTTATGTGGTGGATTATTTTGTGGATGGGAGCAGTAACCTCCTCGGTCAATTTGGATCCCACTGCACAGAGCCAGGCTAGTTATTTCCCCTTGTTTCTCATCTTTGTACAAAGCCGTGTTTATCAGCTACTGGTAATAGCTTCATTTCTAACAGACATGTTACTGAAATAGTACAACTGAATTTATTGGCCAGTGTTAGGCTTATTTCAACAGTCTGCTTCCTGAGTCAGATTACATAACCCTTGGACAAAGCCAGGTTACCCGTTTGCCCCTATTTTTCAGTTGTCGTGCTAAGCTAAGCTAATCACTGCTGAGTGATGTCTTACAGGACAAAACTAACTCTCCGCAAGAAAGCAATTAGGCGTATTTCCCATTCGAACAATTCCTTTAAGTTAGAACTGCACAACTGGGAAACTAGATTTATAATGAAGTGAATCAATGTGCTCCAAGAAATCTACATGCCTTTATCATTAATGAATGCTGCCTCTCTATTGCCGACATCATGACTGTTCCATCTTTTACAAGGACATCACTTGAGACTGAGTGAGATGGAAAGAAATGATAGAGAGATGTGGAGCTGCAGAGAAAGGAAGACGGTAAACATTTCATGGAAAAAGTAGGGGGGGGGGGGGGTGATTAATTGAGGAGGTCAAGTACGCTGAAAGAGAAGAAGGCTTCTTGTTGATGCTCACGGCTAATGGGGGAAGAAGACAATAAGACAATAATGGACAAACAAGAAAGCTGATGATTTGTTCTCATAGAAATGGTTCCTCCAAATGCTTCCTGTCAGCACAAGTGCTGTTGTCTTTTGCTTCATTTTGAAAGGAAGTTTTTTTTGTTTTTTTTTTTCCCAGGCAGCAGCATTAAGATTCCTTCTGTTTAACATACAAATATTTTCACAGCTAATACACTGCAGTTCACATCATCCAAGGCCATGGCATTCAAAAACCTTTCATACTCTTTGTTGGCCTTCTGATCTAACTGATTCATTTAAGTGACTAAATAGCCTTTAGAAATGTGGGTACATTTGAATATATTAGAGAATAAAAGCAAAGGTAGACTATAGCTTTAGTATTCTGAGGACAAGAACTCCACCATGGAGGCTGTAAATGTTTTTGGAACAAACTATATGATGCATAATCAGATTGCAAAACTGTTGGCTGGAATTGTCTTTCTTGTGGGTATCTTTACTTTAATCTTCAGCCAACTGGGACATTCAATCCACTGATACAGGAATAATGATACATCTTCTGGAAACGGATTGAAACCGTGAGGAGGTAAAGAGGGAGGAAAAAAAATCCCAACATCACAAACTATGGTATTCAAGTGACAGTGACAGGTTGAGCGTGACAGAGGCTAAAATCTATTACGATATTTATTTTCACTCACTGTCTCTTCTCATTTTTCACTCTCTCAGCAGCACCCACATCTTCAAGTTGCAATAACAAGCGAGTAAGGCTGAAGTTCACTATGTAGTTTAACTATACTCAACAGAAAAATGAATGCTTTTGTTTTTGCTCTCATTTTTCATGAGTTGAAGTAAAAAATCAAGGACTCTGTGCGCACATAAGGTTTATTTTTCTTAATTCCTCTTTACAAATTTGTTAAAATCCATATTAGTGAGCACCTTCACCAAGATAATCCATCCACCTGACAAATGTGGCACATACACTGTAAGAATCACACATGCATTTTAGTGAAATCAACGTAAATATGAAACTTTATTCATTCAAATTAATTCAACTTGAAATTTCTATGCATTTTCAGAACATTTCAGACCTTATAAACATGAGTTCTCCTAACCTGAGATCTTTTGACTTGATGATGAGTTGAATAAATGTGCTGTACAGAGTTCAATCAACTCATTAAATTGAATTTCTAAAGAAGCACGATTAGTATATTAGCAGACTTCCCAGCATGCATTGTTTGAGAGTTAAAATCCTCCAGAGACTCTTCTTTTTTTTATAGTTTGAAGAAAACATGTATTAAGAAAACTTTCTGTGTGTCTCTAATTCACTTCATGATAAATCATGGTTGCTTGTTTTCACAGTTATGAATCGTATCATTGCATTACTGCTTTATATATTATATTATATCTTAAATATGACATCTTTATTTAAAATAAAAAAAAATAAGTTTTTAATTTAAATAAATTTTTGTGACTGTGAACTTCAACTCGTTCATTTTAATCTCTGTGAACTGAACTTTGACTTGCACAACACTGCTAATAAATGTCTTTTTCAAGATAAAACTGCAGATTTTTGAGTATCCTTTTACTGTGAGCAGTCGAAGGCACAGCCATGCAATAATCATGCTGTTTAATCAGCACCTCTCTATGCCACACCTGTCAGGTGGATGAATTATTTTGGCAAGGGTGAAGTGCTCACTAACACAGATATTAACAAATCTGTGAACAAAATTTGAGAGAAATAAATTGTTTGTGCACATAAGTCTTGGATTTTGTACTTAAACTCAAGAAAAAAGGCAAAGAAAAGAGTTAATATTTTTGTCGCATATTTATTTTCATCTCTGAACATCCAGATCTGGACTTGTTCTAAGAGTTGCATGTCTCCAGCTTTCAGCTCCGTCCGCCCGCAGCACTCAGGTCTAATGAGTTGAAACGAAAAGGAGACCAACTGCTGACGTTAGTGGCTGAGCATTAGCTTGAACCAGGCCCCATACAGACCCACTTATCTGTAAATCACCTGTATTCTGCAGACCGTACGGCCAATTATATTGAGCTAAACCAGTACACCAGAAACAAATCAGAGCGCAGTGTTGTCATCCGCTTATTCCCGATCCTGAGAGAATTCCCGTTATTTTATTTAACCTTTATCTGCTTATAGAAGATAACATTATTAGGGTATAATGCATTTTTCAAAATCTGGCTTCTTTCTCACTTGCCCGCAAGGGTCAATCACCACTGCATCGGGGAGGAGGGAATAGTGTGCAGTGTGTATCTGTGTCTGTATGTGTGTGAAGCGGCTCCAAGTCATTAATAATGTTCTTTTGGTCTGATATGATCGAGTTTATTTGAGTTTACCGCACAGAACAGCCGGGCATCAGTTCAATCTCTGCAGGATTTTTCCAACAAGATATGAGGGGCCACAGTGGAATAAAATAGTACATTTTTACTCAAGTTCAGAGGGCATACAAGGGAGCTGAACTCCCAGCACTGTTGGGTCAAACAGCTTCTGATCCAAGAATCTCTTTAAACTTTTACCAGCCAGTCTTATTTTTAACCATTACAATAGAGTCCCCTCAAACACAAAGAAACTGACCGCAGTATTGATCCGCATGTAAGAGGTAGAGATAACACTGACATGACATTATGTTGAGTAATTTATCTCTCGACTTGTGATAGAATGATTGACAGCAGAGGGGGATTCTTATCAGGGTCGAGTGGCCCTCCTATTCATCAAAATTATAAGTCAGTGCATGAAAATGAGAGTGTCTGTGCTGATAAATGGACTCTCTCCGAGCGTGTTTGATGTTAGACTTAACTGTGCTTTCTCACCGAGGAAGAGACGATTTAAAACAACCCGCACGCGCCCAAAAAGCTTCCTTTGAAACAAAAGAAAGTAATTACTGATATCAACTCAATAGTGAATGAAACATGTCACACTTCTGCACAGCTTCAACTTTCTTCTTCTGGTGTGTTTGTTTGCGTCTCTGTGTGTGCACCTGTGTTCCTGGTGTGCACTTATTGGTGTTTGTGTCCACTCTCCTGTTCTGCCTAGTGGTCCACTCAAATTACACACTCTATTATCTGGTCTCTCCAGCCAGCAAGCTCATTTGGAAATGAGATTTAAAGCAGCAATAAATATAGAATTATGTGGGGAGAAAAAAAAGGGAAAGGGGAGCGATTTTAAAATTGTTTTGTTGGGGGCTGGTCCAAATCACAACTGGGCGTTTGGAAAAAGGCAGATAGAAAGACGTAATGGCAGTGACTAACTGCTAGCCAGTGTTTTTGTGCATTCAGGCCCCCTTGCTGAAAGCAGTATTTTCTCCACAGTTTGAAATCCTTTTCCCAGGATAATTATCCATTGTAGATGCCCATCCTCAGATAATGACTGCCTCGCCACTGAGATAGGAAATTAACAGGGACCCAGTGTGCTGCAAGCACAATGGAGGGACTGCCCCCTGGATCACTCAGCTAATTTTAACCAAGAAGAGGAACGGGGAAGCTGTTGTTAATACTCCCCTCCTGCTTATAAGGAATAACATAATTTTATTTCATGTATGATATCATCTAGAAGGAAGAGAAAATGAAAAATAATGTCAGAGACCTTGGTTCATGAAGTGAATGGCAACAGTGCCCCCTTGTGAAGCAGAGCCGCAACTTCTCTGCATTCAGCAACACAACAGAAAAAAAAAAAAAAGATTTTTGCAATGGCTCCACTTTTTTCCTTTCTTTCATACATTAAGAAGCTGATTTGTGCGGTTCAGCCTCATACTGTCAGCACACCTTAGTTACTTTAGCCATGCTAAAAAGGATTAAGTGATCAGGAAAGATCAGGACTGACAAAATGGCTGAGGAAAATGGGTTATGTGAAGTTGGGTTTTTTAGGGTACCGGCTCATGAGCAGTTTGTGGCGCAGAAGAAAAGACGGATAAAATAACATTATGAATAAAGTGCAATCACAAGCTGGTATTATGTCTACAGCAAGATTTTTATAAGTGCATTAGTGCAGCAGGGGCTCAGTTTTAATTAGTGTAGCAAGTATTAACACATTTGTTTAGTGCTGTGCTAGTGTTCACAGAGGCTTAATTATATGATAGTGAAGGCCATTTTTCACCAGCTTGGCCTCTTTCTAAAGTAATAACTACTGGCTTACACACTGCTCATGATTCAATTGAGACACTTGTTGAGGAGCTGGCAAGAGGCCCAAAAGTCAGCTATAGGTTATAGCCATTAGACCAATTTACATATATTACACCATCAGTCCTCAGAGGGGGGTTCTTTGGCTTGTCCCCATAGGACAGCCCTTTTTTGTTCCTGGTAGAACTGTTTATAAAGGTTCCACTTGGAACCCTTTCAGAGAGTTCTACCTAAAACCCAACAAAAAGGTTTTATACGCTGAACCATCTGTTTCCCACAAAACCACCTATGAGATATTTCACAACCTAACCTCTCTACAGTGAAATGGTTCCACCAGAGAGCTAACGAGCAATCACTGAGGGGGTTCTGCTGAGAACCATTTTATATTCCAAAGGTTTTATTTAGAACCTACCCATGTGGTTCTACCAGTGACCCTTTTATATTCCAAATGTTTTATGTTCTACCAAGAATTGTTTTATATTCCAAAGGTTTTATCCCACCCAGGGGACTCTACTAAGAACTCTTTTATATTCCAAGGGTTTTATCTCGAACCCACCCAGGGGGTTTTGCTCTTTTATATCTTGTTATAAAGAGCCCTTGAAAAGTTCTTCAAGGATTTCAACAATCCTTGAAAAACTCTTTCTTTCAAATCAGGTTCTTTAGATAAAAAAAAAACTTCTTTAAAGGGCCTCCAGTCTTAGAAAGAACCTTGACAAACTGTTTCTTTAAAATAGGGTTCATTCTGGTTCTGGGTAGAACCTTAGGCCTTCAGGAAGAACTTTTTTGGGACCCTTATGTCTAAGAGTGTATGAAGCAAACAGATATCGGAGGGAGGAGGTGTATTCTGCTATTCTGTTCACGCTAAATGGCCATGCACCTTGCTACAATTTATAGCTTAGTTACACTCCATATAATCCCTATTACCAGATGCTTAAGACTTCTCAAGGCAGTTAACTGTTGTTAGCCTGCGTAGTGTTAACCACAGCGAGAGATGGATGACTTCATTTGTGAAATTTATATCATGCACGTAACACCTGGGGGGCAAAACGGCTGGATCAGGGTGACTTTGGCAGTGATCCATCTGTACGGTGTACGGGCACAGAGTCACCCTGCGCCTCGACGCCCCTGCATCAAAAATTTAAATCATTGGTTCTTCTATTAACCCCACAACTTAATAGGATTATGTGCAAATCTAGTCTGAAAGGTAAAATGAGGGTGAAACAGCAGCTGGAAGGTTCAAAAACAAAGATTCAGAGAGCGCCTGAGGCACCCCCGACCCGCCTCTCACCTCCCACTTCTACACAATTCCAACAGGTCAAGATGTATATTGATGAGCAGATCTGTACACTCTTAGAAATAAGGGTTCTCAGTAGAACCCCCTGGGTGTTTTCTAGATAAAACCACTGGAATATAAAAAAGGGATCTCAGCAGAATCCCTTGGGTGGGTTCTAGATAAAACCCTTGGAATATAACCAGGTTGTTTGTAGTACACGCTGAGTGTGCTCTAGATAAAACACTTAGAATATAAAAAGGGTTCACTAGAACCTGCATGGTGGGTTCTGGATAAAACCTTAGAATATAAAAAGGTTCTCGGTAGAACCCCGAGTGTTTTCTAGATAAAACTCTTAGGATATAAAAAGGTTCCCAAGAGGGTGTGTGTGTTTTTTTAGCACCCTTAAATGGAAAGCTTATGGATAGAACCCCCAGAGAGGGTTCTGCATGAAACCATTATACCATAGAGGGGTTCTCTGTAGAACCTCTAGCATAGACCTTTCCCACCAACATGGAACCAGTCCCGGTCCACTACAAGCACCTAATTTTGAACTGTTCTGTGCATTTTTATTAAAAAAAAAAAAGTTGGTTCCCTGCTAGAACCAAAAAAGCAGCTTTCCCATGGGAACCAAAGTGGGTGTGTAATATTCTACAAGTCGTTATGCATTCTGCAACGCCCTGTGTTGATGACATCCTTGATTACAATGGTTCCGCTCAATGCTGGTGGAAATGCGGGCTGATTTACTTGATAGCACCAAGATCCCAAGGATCTTGAATGAACTGGTCCAAGAACTAAAGTTTATTTGGTAGAAAAGGGCCGATTTTCGCAGGTGGTTTCAGTTTTAACCCTTTAACTTGGGTCTTAGGTAGAACTCTCTAGAGGGTTTCCAAGTAGAACCCCCTTATAACCAGTTCTAATAGGAACCAAAAAGGGTTCTCCTATGATGATAAGCCCAGGAACTCTTGATGGTTCTCATTAACATCTTTGTTTCTAAGCGTGTCCGTGTTTGGCCCTACACTTTTCCCTGAGGTGTATTAATCCTTCTTGGTGTGTCAGGACAGTGCTGCTCTGGCTCTCTGCCCGACACCTTCAACACGGAGAGTCTGTTGATGAATTAAAGCCTCATCAAACTGTGGCTTAGCAGAGTTGAGCAATGGCACATTAAATCAATACTAATAACCCCTGTATGTGTTTTGTGTGCGTGTCTCAGTGACAACATCAGTATCTGGGTGTGTAATGAGTACTCTGAACCACTCATCAGGTGTGCGGACGGACGGACAACTTCATTGTCCTCATCTAACCTGACAGGCTGTTACTGTGCGCTCTGACCACTTGGTGCCAGCCTTATTTATATGCTGCCGGTGAGAGAGATCTTGGGAAGAGCAAATTGCCTTGCACAGAGAGAGACAGCCATCACTGCTTTGAAGTGTGAGCATCTGTGTGTGTGTGTGTGTGTGTGTGTACGTGTACAGAGCCTCGCTTCATCTCCTGCAACGGGCAGTTGTGCGTATTTATGCCAGGGGAAAATTCAAATCTGTTTATGGATTTTATTTATTGATGACAAGTTTATGTTGTCTGTTGTCTGGCAGCGAGCGCTGAAGATTTAGCAAGTTCAGCGTGAAGTCATGTTCTTACAGGTCAACAAGCAGGTGAATGTCTCTCTCGCTCTCGCTGGTTCACACGGGCAGCTCTCAGCGGAGTTGTGATGTACGGGGCTCGGAGGGCTGCCCTGCCCCTGCTGTACCGGCAGCGTAACGCGAGGTCCCTGTAGTGCCTGACTCCCTGACTCATGTCCCCGGCTACAGCAGCAGAGGATGAAGCAGCCATACATCATAGGCCAACTGTGTCCTCTGAGGCGGTGACAGACAAAGCCAGCAGAATCAATAAAGCCTTAGCTCAAGCCCCACACGCTTAGAAATACAGGTGCTTACTAGAACCATAAAGAGTTCTTCAGCTTGTCCCCATAGGGGAGCCTTTTATGGTTCCTGGTGGAACCTTTTAAGGGTCCACTTGGAACCCTTTCAAAACCCAGCTTAAAGGGTTATACTTAGAACCATCTGTGAAAGGTTTCATCCAGGACCGCCCCATGAGAGGTTCTACAGAGAACTCTACGATGGTGTTATTGTTCCACCCAGAACCCTCCCTTGGGGAAGTTCTGAGGGTGTTTACAAGAACCCACGCAGGGGTTTCTCCAACCTTTTTATATACCATATACCATTTATCTAGAACATACTCAGAGGGGTTTGCGGGGAACCTCTTTATATTTGAAGGGTTTTATCTAGAACCCAGCCAGGGAGTTCTATAAACAACCTTTTTATATATTCCAAGAAATTTATGTAGAACACACTCAGAGAACCCTTTTATATTCTAAGGGTTTTATCTACCATACTCAGAGAACATCTTTTAAATTTTTATGTAGAACACACTCAGAGAATCTTTTTACATTCTGAGGGTTTTATGTAGAACACACCCAGAGAGATCCAAGAAATCCTTTTATAATTCAATGGGTTTATCCAGAACACACTCAGGAAGTTCAATGGAGAACCCATTTAGATTTCAATGGTTTTATCTAGAACACATCCAAGAACCTTTTTATATTAGATTATAATCCTTATTAAGAACCCTTGACAAAAGAGTTCAAGCATTTATAATATTCCTTGAAGAGCTCTTTCTTCCAAAAAGGGTTCTTCATGGAACCATTAGTCTTACAGACAACCCCAGACAAACTCTCAACTCAACTCAAAAAGGGTTTTTTCAGAAGCAAATGGCTCTGGTTAGAAATTCAACCCTTCAGCAAGAACCCACCTGGAACCCTGTTTTTAAAGAGTGCACTCCGGTGCACTCAGAACTCACCTCAGCCTCTTTATTCTGTGTTCTTACTCAAATCCCACCTCTTTTTCTTCCCATCTTACATTTATTGTGCACTTTTCTCTCCATTTCTGTCTTTTCCAGAGTAACATCATTTATCTGTGTCTGGCTACAACTTCTGTCAATATTATCTCTATCTGCCCTTCTGCTCGGCCCCAGGTGAACATGCTGATACACAGTGGAACTGTCAGCCTTGACAGGAGATGAAAAAAATGAGAGGGCACTTCAGAAAGAAAGAAAAGACCAAGGCCCGAGGATTACCGAAGGCCATTCAGCTTGTTAGTGCAGCAGCACCTACATCAGACAAATGCATACTTAATTTTTTTCAGAGGGGCTGAGTGATTCAAACTCTGGAGGTGTGAATGTTCCCCAAATAGACAGTTTAAATGATGGAGGGCCTTGTGTAGTACCCACAAACCATTTCAGACAGCAGTGGAAATGCTATTAGAGAGATAGAAGGAGCACTGGGGAGTAGTTCACGGTAATTAAACTGGAGCGTCAATGTCACTGCTACCTGTTTACGACCCGAAAGCGTAGCAGTTTCCTGTAGAGAAGAGGTTTGGCTTTCATTTATTACTGTCGATTACCATTATGAAGTCCTCCCACAAAGGGCTTGGATTTTATCTGGGGAAATGGTACTTTAATCTCTCTTGGAAATATTTCCCCACAAAAATGGTTCTTCGGAGATAATAGTTGTGTTAAAGTTGTAAAGCGCAGATGAAGGGTCCAAATCGAAAATGCTATAAATTAATTCTGGAATAATTAATATTTTAGAACCAACCGCTTATTCTACCCTTGAAATTAAACCTAAAAAAGTGTGTGTAAGCATGTAAGATTTTATTCTAATAGCACAGTGCTTTGCTTTAGTGCCAGTCATCATTTTGCAGGCTTGTTTCACTCTTTTACTTCATTTGGTATGAGATGAAGAAGCTCAAACTGGTTTACTAAAAAAACATTGCGAAACAACTTTAATTTTAATGTTTCAGTCCACCAGGGCCTGTGAGATATTTTGGAATAAAATATTACCAGCATTTTAATAACACATGGCTGCTTATGATTTAATGGAGCAACATGTAAAATATGGCCACCTGTCGAAGGTAACTCCAAACACAAAGGGGGGAGTATATCACCACATTAAGCACTAGCTATTGCTCACTTTATGGGCTTTTCACACTGCATTTAGCCACAGGCTAAGACAGGTTTCTCATACCCCTTTTTCGGCGGAGGCGTTTCCAGGGCTGGTTCGGAGCCAGAGCCTAATTTTGAACCAGTTCTTTGTGTTTTGGCAGCCAACAAACAGCCTCTCAGCTCTGAAAACCGGTTCCAGAGTGACATCAACTCTTTGCTGGGAAAAGAGTAAGAACCCCTATGTCAGAGGCCGGGGACGATATTATCATAAGCAACCAAATGGAAACGTCCACCATTGTGGCTGAGATTCTGAGCCAGGCTAAAAGTTGTTAATACATCACTTTAGTAAGTTTTAATGTTCAGAGTGTGAAGTGCTTGAAGTTAGTGTTACTAGGGATCCAGAGGCATGGTCAGTTATGTCATAACTTGGCTCTCTAGCCTGTGGAAAAGCAAGCCAGTTCTTCGATGGTTTGCAAGATAAACCAAAACCGAACTAACACTAGGCTCTTGTTGGTCGAAACTGGCACATTCTAAGTGGGCTAACCCCTGGCTTTAGCCGAGGGCTTGCTCGCCATGCTCCGGAGCAGGGTTGTGAGGTTATTCCCCAAAAATCGACCAAACACCGGGCTAAAAGGGGCCAGTGTGTACCCCAAACAAGCGAAAGATCACACAAGAGTGAGCACATAAGGGTTCCCTTCAATACATGACCCAGGAGGACACCGCTCGCTGCAGGAGAGAGTTTAGTTGTAGTGGGTTTCTATGGTTACACTGACGCTCTCGCTGTGAAACTTTCCCTGGATTGAAACTTTTCAAAATGAAAGTGAGGTTCTCCCACTCTTTTACTCTTTTACATTAGGATGCTGTAACTTGTAAATATTTGAATAGTTTGTTTATCTTGTAAATATCTAAATTTATAAGTTTGTTTGAGCTCCTCTCTCACACTTTTTCTCTGGATCTCTGGATTAGGGCGGTCCAACACAGAGTCATAGGAGCACCATAAAAAAAAAAAGATTAAATCAAGTAAAAGAATAAGGACATAAATATGGAAATATAAATAGTTTTATTCAGTAGGCTAAATATTTAAATGGTTTGATTGTGTAAATATTTAAATAGTTTGTTTGATCAGTTTTTATTGGCTGTTTGTTTTTTAATATTTTTCTTTGTTGTCCCTGCAGTGCTAGCTTCTTTCATTGGAAAATAGTTGCCAACACTGATCGCATCAGTTTCTGTACAAACAGACATGTAACCCAGGGCTAGAAGCAGTGCAGTGTACATTATACAGCCGCGGGCTTAGCTTAACCCTGGGCTAACAATATGTGTGTGTAAATTATCTCAACTCTTGGCCCAGGGCTAAGGATAGCCCTTGGCTTAGCGGTGGTGATGTGGAGTCACACAACTGAACAAAATGTGTCAGTATCATAAACCTTTGTTTGCTACAGAGATTATTTTCTGCACTAATCCAAAACCAAATGGGAAAAATCACATTGGCCATCTGTGGAGGAAACAAGAGTGATGCTAACTTCTGGGAAAGTTTATTAAAATGCATCATCTCTGCAGCTTAAACATCCCTTTTGTTGAGTTGGCTCGGAGAGCAGAGACAGCAGCAAAAAAGTTTTGGTGCACCCACAACTGACCAATGGTGAAAAGAGAACTGAAAACCTTTACTTAAGAACAAGTGCTCTTACACTCCTAAAATATTACTCAATTACAAGTAAAACAGTCCATGCATTATCAGTAGCAGGCATTTGATCAAAGAGGTTTCTGTTTCTCCAAATCTTCACTCTAAATTACTCCCTTTCAAACAAACACAGGACCAGGTTTCATGTCCCATGTGAAACCAAAATGTTAGTGTAACTTAATGTAGTAATTATAGCCCCAAACATGGTCTTATTCTAAACCTATTCAAACGGACCATTTCACAGCCTTGAGCACGTATTAAAAAGGCTTTCTGGGTGCACTAAAGGGTACCTTGTGCTTCAGTATCAGATGCCGAAGTATGGTGACAAATCATCAGTATGTGACAAGTTGTGATTAGAACTTGCCAAGCCTGTACCTGCTGCAACATTTAGTTTTTTCTTCTGTCCTCATGTCCTGGTCTACATTGGCATGTTTACAATCAGATAACCTTATTGGCTGCAAAAATGCAGATGAAAGATTTGGATATTAATTCAAATTGTACTTAGTACTCAATTTTGAAAGTCCCTAAGTAGCTTACAAAGTGTAATGCATACTTAACTGTTAGTATGCGTAAAAGTACAGACTTGAAAATATACTCATGAAAGTACAAGTACCCCAAAAAACTACTTAACTACAGTAATTTTGAGTATTTGTAATCAGTTACTTCCACCTCTGCAACTGACATTGTTTTTTTATGACTGGTTTGGGGAATTAATTGCGTAATTTTCATAATAAATGTACAAGCACAAGCATGCCCATTTCAAACCCAATGTACAAAAACTGAAATGACAATATTTCAACGTTTGGATAACATCTCATTTCTAATACTTTTTAAAATGCTTACTATCATGTACATGAGACCTTAAATGACATGGTTAGAAGGCTCTGGTGGATTTGGGTTTCTAGATGCTTTAAATTTAAATTCTGACCATAGTTTACATATTGTTCCTTTAAAATGATGGCTGTAAATCATGCAGATACTAGTATGTTTGCTCCATGAGTGATACTACTGTGACTTGACAGTGTCTATTTAATCTCCGGTGTAATGTGGTTTCATATTGGATTCATGTCAGCTGCCTACATCCACCAGTCAGCCAAAAAAGGCATATGTGCAAACATGGAGCAGACTTACATAAGAAATTGGATTTTGAGATTGGCAGTGTGTGTGTGTGTGTGTCTGTGTGTGGCTTTCTGTGTGCTTGTTAACACAGTTTCTCCCAAATCCTAAGAGTCTAAATGCATGTGCATATGGGATATGCATTTAAGGTTAAGTGTACATACAATAAAATGTTTTTATGTGTTTATTAGTGTGAATGTGTTGGTGCACATGTGTGTTCAACTCAGCTGTTTCCAACCTCTGCCACACATTGACTGGGGTCACTTTCTTGGGCCAGCTGGGTCAACAACATTATGCTGGGTCTTTTTATTCAATGAGGTATTGATCCTCCTCCATGTGTTTATTTGTGTGTGTGTGATGTGTGTGTAGATGTGTGTGTCTGTGGGGGTGAGTGCAGATGAGCAGGGAGATGAGGCCGGGCCAAGAAAAGGAGGCACGTTCTGGAAGAGCAAATTTGACATAAAATCCAATCAATTTCTGCAGCCTGTTCCCAGTCTGACAGCCTGAGCTGCTCCTTCAAGTACAGAAAACACCAAACACAAAATGCACATGAGTAATCCCGCCGGTTCGTTCGCTTTGGCAGAAAACACAAAAATCTCTTAATTGTTTCCCTGTAATGCAATCTTTAGAGGCCTGCTAGAAGATTTATATGACAGTGAGTGTAAACACACAAAGAACCGTACACACACATATACACTGGAAAAAAAAAAAAATTTAAAAAAAGTTAGTGTCTTGGCTGCCTTAAAATTTTACGTTGACTGAGTTTGAAAGGACAAGTTGAGGTAGTTCTGTTATAATTCAAATCAAATAAACCTTTCTAGTCAAATCAACTTTATATTAATTCAAGCTGTCCTTGAGAAAGCTTGAAACATTAAGTTGAACCCACAAATCTTCAGTCAACATTGACGAACATTAGAATGAAATTTAATTTCCTTTCACATTTCTCAGTTCTTCATTTCACACAAAAAAAAACTCACAGCTGCAGCTGCTCCCACACAGACAATATGTGAAACTGCTCCCAGTGAATTTATTAAATTTTAAATGCAGGGACTGAATTAAATACTAACCTCCATAATGGTTTGCAGATTTTTTTCAGTATTGTGAACCAAACAACAACGACTTATCTTAAAGTGTATTAGAGACACACAGCAAGTTTTAATCATGTATATTTTCTTCAAACTATCAAAAAAAAAAAAGATCTCAAGAGTTTTAACCAAGAAGAAGAAGTGGGCAGAGTTTCTGGGTCTGAAAAATGAAGCCAATGTGGAAGTGCTGGAGACCTGCATCCTTTCTAATGGCCAGCAGGGGGCGACTCTGCTGGCTGCAAAAAGAAGTCAATTAAAATGACCTTATTTCTCATTGATTTATGACCTCAGTAAACAGTTTCCTGATGAATTTATGGTCTCAATTGCTAGTTTAAAGTCTTTTATATACAGTGATGTCAATTTAGCAAATTATGGTCTCATTAGAGTGAAACAGATAATAAAGCAAGGTATGCTCTATGGTGGGGTTACCGTGTGAGTAACAAGTCATTCCCAGTTAGTCCGTCCAGTTCAACACACAGAGCTCATCAAACTGTCAAACTGGACAGTGCTGATCAAATCTGGATCAAGATTCTGTTACTACATTTACAATTTCTCACTTAAAATGTTTAGAGAAACGTAATATAGTGACTGTTTAGCTGTAAAACAATAAATATTACAACCAGGGTCATGTCTAAAAGGGAAACTAAGATTTTATGTTTTACATTTAATGTAAAAATGCTGTGTTAACGTCTGGGTAGGTTTAGGGACTGAAAATGCTTGTTAAAGTTAGGGAAAGATCAGAGTTTGGGTTAAAATTTCCCTCTTGCAGATATTTTGCGGTCTGTGGTTCCCATCTAGACATGACCAGGTGGCCGCCATTGTGTTTCTGGTTTCCAACAGAGCCTCCTAAAACTCAGATCAAACTGTAAAACTGTTGTCCACAGACCAGTTGGTGACGTCATGGTGGATCTGTCCACTTTATCCCCTGCCAAGGTTTTAACTCTCACACAATGTATGCGGGGAAGTCTGCAAATATGGCAATCATGTCTCTTTATAATCATAATTTAATGAGTTGATTGAACTCTTAACAGTACATCCATCCAACTCATCATTTCAAGTCGAAAGACTTCAAGTTAGAAGAACTCATGTTTACAAGTTCTGAAGTGTTCTGAAAATAAATGCTAGAAATTTTAAGTTTAATTAACTTTAACAAATAAACTCGGTAATGCATCAATCTCAGGTCCCATAATTTCATGGTAAATTGGTGGTAATTACCAAGTAGTTTCATGTAGTGGGGTAAAAAAGAATATCACAAGAAACCTCCAAATTACCCCGAAATTTCATGGTTTAATTATGTGATAATTAGCAAGTACTGTTTTCATGTAGTGGGTGGTAACAACCAAGTAACATGTCTGAAATTTCTCTGAATTTACCCACAAATTACCCCCCACTTTCATAGTAAGTATGTGATAATTCGCATGAAAAAGACACTTGCAAATTATCACATACTTACCATGAAATTCGTGGGTAATTTGAGAGTAATTTTTAGTTTCACACATGTTACTTGGTCAATTGCCACCTATTTACCATTGAATTATGGGACCTAGAACTACATGCACACACACTCTCATGTGCAAAAGGGTGTTGAGGTTCATGAATAATAAATAACTATTTTTAACAACCCCGCACTGCACACCATCATTGATACCTTTGGACCGAGGTATAAAAGCAGTCCCTTTCAAAGCACACAGGCTTTTGAGGTAGCCATGAAATTATATGTTAACATACACACATAAACGCCCACACACATGCACAATCCCAAAAGCACCGTCCTGCCCACACTTCCACTCATGCACACACAGGCAGATGATTATATGAGGACAAACAGGATACCAGTCAGATTTCAGGCCTTCAAAGAGTGAACAGACAATGACACACTGACTGGTGTACTTTGTCATGATAACAGACAGGTGTTTTGTCGTTATCAAACACACCCACACACACACACACACACACGATTAACCTGGATGTGGTCAGTAGCTGAAAAGGTGGGGGAATTATACTGTCAAGTGTCAGAATGAGATGATTCAAACACACCTTTGTCAGAACTGAGATTAAAGGCCTGCATCAAGCACCTTTAAAAACACACAGACACACACATCTCTGGCACCCACTGAGTGTAAAGGTGATGTCCCTGACTGTGTCCCTGGCTACTGATTACTAAAGGAGAATATTATTTCAAGACAAATTGGCACACCAGGAACGCCGAAGGAAGTCTGCAACAGTCATTATATCTCTGGCAAACATGCCCACACAGCAAAGAGGAATGTCGTACTTTTTGTTCGCAGCCAGCAAGAAACTTCAAACTTCGCTTTATTATATTAATTGTGTGAGAGAGAGAGTGGAAGTTTTGAGGAGTTGTGATGCAGCAGTTGTCAAGAGTTTGGGGGCAAAAGATTAAGAATGAGTAGGGAGGGTATAGAGGAAAGAAAGAAGAAAGGGGAAGATAAGAAGAAGAAAGACATGCAGACAGCTCCATGGGAGAATGATGGACACAGAGAGGCAAAAACAGAGAGATACATGGAGGGGATGTACTCGCATGTCAAATGGGTACACTGCCAACACTGCACTGTGGGGTTATAACCTGCGCACTACCATCCTGATCATTTATTCAACTCATCTGTTACATAAATAAACCAACAACAGATCTGCCCTCGGCTTCGTGTGTGTGTGTGAGAGAGCCAGTTGGAGCAGTGAAGCAGGTTAACTCTACAGCAGCAGAGCATGGTGGGTAACAGCATGAGTCATCAGCCCAGAAGCCACTTACTGACTTACTTGCAGGTGCACATATAAAGGTTGGACGCCCTTCACATTTCAGCCCATATGGTACCAATACCAGTACCTGAATTCTGTACCTGTACCCAACAGTACCTTTTTTTCAGTACTTTACTCTCTCTATAATAACAAAAAAATTAATTTCCATCGCTTTTCAGTTTCAACATTGTTATTTATTTTGAACTTTTAGTTATTTATTGAGAGCAGGGGTCTTTGATGTTTTACAGGCCATGGACCCCTTAGTTAGTTAAAAAATGATCCACTGTGCCTCACAAGAGTGTCTGTATACTTTGGATAATAATACAGCTAATTGGCCATTATGTTTCAATGACATGTAGCTAAGTAGTTCACCGTTATAGACAGGTGCTGCACAATCCCCCAGGAAGAGCGCTGGGCTTTGAAGCCATTTGACATAATGGCCAAGCTAGATAATGACAACATCACGTGATTCTCTGCGGCACAAAACGACTTATCCCCATAGATTTACGTTGTGAAATGGCAGATAAATTTGTTTGAGCGTTAAAATCCCTGCAAAATGATTCATTTCACTGTCAGAATTCAATTCATCTGGTCCAATTACATTTAGAAAGTTGAGAGGAGCTGCACAACTAGATCATTTTATCCTATTCAAGTTAGCAGAGGCTAAACCGTCAGTCGGCTGCTCGTCCAAAGGAAGTCTCTACTGCACTTGCTTTACAGCCCACACAATGCAGAATTAACATAGGCCCACCTCCAACACTGTATCCAGTTCTCTATAATACATCCATGGTGTTGCATAGTGATTTAGCGGGTTAGCTAGCTAACTTGATGACAGAAGGATTCATGGGTAGACTTGCCGGTGTTGTATAAATTGAGTTTTTGTGTTTGTCTGTCAGGTATCAAAATTAGGCACAGACTGAATTATTGTGAAACGGTACTCGGTCGGGCCAACATAATTCAGTTGGTACCCTTACAAGTAACAATTTAATTTGAATTTTGTTTCATTTTAATTCAGTCAGTATCCCTAAAGTCTGTGTAAAGCAACAATAAATGTTTGTTTTGAGTTTTTCACACCCCAGACACGTGTTATTAACAGCCAAGGCAAATTTTAATTATTAGAAAATTGCTGAGTATATAAAATTAGTTCTCAAAATCATAAGTTTAATCACTGTCTATTTAATGCTGTTTTTTAGCCATGTTACAACCGTAATTCACACTGTTACAGCTGAGCCTCACATGTGCTTCAACTGTAACATCAGACAGCGTCAGTTTAATTCCTCATGACTTGTTTTTTTATGAAAACTTTGTTAAAAAAAATCAAAAGTCTTGAGTAAAAGAGTGAAAAATGTTACAATTGTGGTGACTCCCCTACTCTGTAGTACAGAAACAGGGCCAGTGCCCTTAAAGGAACAGTTCACCCCATACAGTTATCAATGTATACAGTTTTCGTATGAGTTGAGTTTTAAAGATATCAGCCGTAGAGATTTCCGACTTCTCTTGAACAGAATGGAACTAGATGCACTTGGCTTGTGGTGTTCAAAGCACCAAAGACATACGTTTGAAAAACTCAACAGTAATGTGTCTTTCCAGAAATCATGACCTGGTTGCTCAAAATAATCCACAAACCTTGCTGCGAGCAGTTTCATGTAGGAACATACTTTCTTTCCGCAGTAGAATCTACTGGCACTGCAGGTGCCATTTAGTTCCATTATATTGGAGAGAAAGCAGACGCCTCTACAAACCTCTAGAAAACTCGGCAGCTCACACAAACAAATCTAGACGACTAAACGGCACTACAGGCCAGGGGCAAAATATGTATTTTTGATTTTAGGATGAACCATTCCTTTAATGCTGTTTTTAACTGTGTTACAACCATAGCTAATGCTCTTAGAACTGAGACTTCAATTATAGCATTGAACAGCACTGGTCCACTTTCGGTTTGATCCCTCACAACTTGTTATGTCTATTGAAAAGCTTAAAAGTGATTTGTAAGAGTAGACACGTGGTCGTTTGAGGAAAATATTAAATATGAAGCTAAAAAATCGAATCTCTTATATAAAACAGTGAAAAATGTTACAGTGTACCCAGCCCTAGCACATACGGGCTGCACAGGTTCAAATGAATATAGTCAAACAAATGGACAGATGATAAAAGGAACTTTTGAAGCCGCACACCCTCAAACACACAGATATTTCACCACATGCAGATATTATGTGTGGCTTAGAAGTGTGGGCAGAGATGATGTGCTGCATGTAGGCACATCGAGGCAGTGAAGTGACTTAAAATGAATAGCAAGCAGAGCCGCTGGGCGTGATGCCAGGAAAAGAGGAAAAGACAGGTAGGGAGAGATGGATGCAGAGAACAAGGGATGAAAACACTAAAGAAAAAGTGCACAACTAAAGGGAAATGTCTGTAAGAGGTGGACGAGGCAGCGGCAGAGGGAGGGAGGGAGTGTTGGATGTTCAGAGTGAAGGAGAGAGTGGGAGGGAGTTCAGAAGGGAGGCAACAAGGATACAGTGTAAAAGAGAGGGAGGGGAAAGAGGGAGAAAGAGCGTGTTTATGGAGGAGTGTGACAGTGTGCAGTGTATGGGAGATGGGACGGACTGATTGCACCAGATACCAGGTGTTGAAGAGGGGTGAGAGGGGGAACCAGCAACCAAAACAGACATCCCTTTCTCTCCACACCAGCAGTGGCAGCTGGACGTGGTTTGTCCACAGTGATCCACACAGATTTGGGAGACAGAGCAGCAGCGGCAGTGACTATAATGGAGGTAAGTCACCTCCAGCCAGACTTGAAGGAAGGTTATGGCTGTTTGACTGGATGTGACAGGAGACAAATGATGGGACAGACTCAGTCACAGCTTTGCAACTTCAAACAGGAGCGAGGAGCCTGGGTGGCACTAGAAGAGATTTGAGCGTGTGCAATTTAAGTGGAGCTTGATGTTGCTTACATTAAGTTTTTCTGTACAAAGTAAGAACCAAAATGCAAATTAGCTTCATTTTAATACCATTCTGAATTATGCCTCTTGTTTACATGTTTAAACATTCTGACTGAACCAAAGTTTCTCGGGGTGGAAGCAGTCCAAGTCTTTTTGCTACTTTTAATATGCAAGCTGAATTTCAAAGTAAAAGCATCTCTGCGTTTGAGGGCATGCCAGCTCCGAATGAAACGTCTGCTTTCAACTTTTTTTATTTCTTAGCAAGAACACTGCCAATCACGTTCTTTACTTTCAGCACAGCCATTACTGGACAAACTATTGTTTTTAAACTGGTGAAATAATAGGGAGCAGCTTTGGGGTTTACTTAAATGTTACAGTACACAGCAATTCAGGGGGAAATAAATAGCATTGTAAGCAGAGGTGATTGTTAAAGATGTTTTAAGCATGAATTAAGTGGGTTCACCTATATACGTCCCACCCTATCATTCTCGTGCCCCAATTGCTCTTAAATATTCTCATGATTTTGCTGTATAATTAATAGTGCATGGGGATGCATCATTGCACAACCTCCCAGTTTTGTACATGTGTTGAGACATGTGTGGGTCATGAATTACTGTATATTATTGCAGGTGACAAGGTGAATGGGTAAGTATAGGGCACCTGTTCAGGCATGTTCAGCTTGTAACAGAGAAAAGCGCAGGTGAGAGGCGTGGAGGATGAAAGTATGAAGTCAGGTCTGTTGTCTTTTCACGGCAGAGAAATCTAAGGTGTTTATTTTCCTCATGTGAAGTGCAGAACGCCTTTTCTTGATGGAAATATCATGACTTCACTGTTTGTTTTATCTTTTATATTTTCCATTTTTTTTCATGGGAATTAACATGGCTCAGTTCCATATCTGTAGCGCGTGTGTGACAAACCATTGGAGCTGTCATGACCTGCTAAAGACGACGCTTCTTAAAATAACTGTCCCAGATACCCAGATGCAGTATCCTTTCATGAGTGAAAGCTCTGTGTCAGAGAAGTGTAGCATCCCAACGTCTTTCAGCTCGTGATGATGCTGCAGACTTCTCAACTTTTCAGCAATGACTCATGTAAACTTCCTCAAACTATAATTATATTATGATGGCATTTGAATCAGATGAGCAGCTGTGCACAGCAGGTGAGTATCAGCTGCGACTTTGACGCGTCGAACTGTTGAAAGAACCATGTGAGTTTCCCCACGATGAACAATTTAGCATTACAAGGTCAGGGAGCTTTTATTTTGGAGCTAAGCACAGGTATCGCCTGCAGCACATATTTCCAGCTGCTTTCAGAATGATATAGACCCCCGAAAGTGAGCTCATTGTGTCTTCTCTTACTCCCACATTACACCATCCACACACACACACAGCCACAGCAGATTAGGAGGATGGGAGGATGGTTATGCTCCAGAATGACAACCTTATCACTGAGTCTTCAGCTTGCAGGGTCAATGGGCCCCGGTGCCAGGAAAGGCCTCATTCTTTTCCACCTACCTATGCATGTCATACAACTGTGATACCGTATCAGACAAAAACATACAAGACAGACTTATAAAGAATGGTGCGGCGATTATGTGTGACTGTGTTTGTAAAACTTATCATTCACTGGTAGTGTTAAGTTAAAAAAACATATCTTTTATTTGTATTTTGGACACAATTTTATGATCTGCGAATATCGCAATATCACAATATAATAATGTCTCAATACCCTACCGGACTGTGACAATATCTACCATGGTTAATTATTTTATTTTATTATTTTTTTGCACATGCTTAGGTCATGACTCGCACTTTCATTTTATTAACGTTCCAATGAAGTCACATATGTATTGTACTATTTTTCACCTATATGCCAGTATCTGGCCCATCAATGTCAAAAAAGTTGTTTTGTAGATATTCTCAGGCATTCTGAATTAAGGTTTGTCTTTTCCTGGAAAATGATTAAAACAGTGATGCCTCATCCTGCACTTAAGGGTATTACTAAATTTGCATGAATTTGGCTGAAACTGATCATATTTTACGGAGAAAATATTCTCTGGTTTCCCTTCTGATGTCTTCCAGCTGCTCAGCTTCAGCTCTCAGTGATTTAATTGCAGAGTTTCCTGATGGACAGATAGCTTTCGCAGCACACTGACAGCTATCGTTAGCAGGCAACAAAATCGGGCTCAGCAGCCTCCCAGTAAACACAACTGGTTCACAGGACAAACCCAGCCTATGAGACCGACAGGGAAAACAGAGTACTGAGGTTGTTTACAAAGTTCCTGATGAATTGTTGCAAAGAAAGTTAGCTAACTGCTAGCTTGCGTTAGCTTGTAACCGTGACTCAGCCCTGGGGGGGCCAGGAGTCAAACTCAGCAGGAAAACCACCTTGGTACTAAAGCTTATTCCCTGTCATCAAACTGGACTCCATTGGGCTGTTTTGTTCCCACTCTGGTTGTGTTCACAGGGGCTCTTTAGTCAGGGAGGAGTCAGCTAATAGGGCCGCTCTCCTTCCTATAACCATGTTCCCCTTCACCTGCTGGGCAGGGGGCATAATGCACAGTGCCATCGGCCACTGTAAATGCCAATCAGTGTCTGCAACATGTTCCTTCCTAGCTGCCTGTTTTGCAAGAAAAACTAAAACGATACACACTTCTTTTTGCTGTTTCAATTTTAATTGTCAATTTTAAAGAAAGACAGCAGAAGCACTTTAAGTTTAAAGGAAAAACTAATTTGATATGAACAAAAAATGCTGCACACATCAGATTTATTACTGTGATTCATAGAAGTAGAAGTTTTAGCCCCACTTCTTACGTAACTTTATGCTGTTTGCAAGGGTCATTATTAGAAGGTAGGTCAAATATATGTGATTTATTCACGTATAAATACCCTCTCCTTGCTCTCTCACATTGGACGACTGTTTGACCAAACTCCATTCTAAAACCGGGTGTATTATGGTAGAGACTTTTTTTTTTTCCACAGTAAAATTTTAGTTACAATCAAGATGACTTTTTTCTGATTTACTTTGATTTACAGACACAATTGTGACACATGTCATTCACTCAATAAGATAGCCTGTGATGAAGTGTGATCTTTTTATCATGGTATTATCATACTGTGAGTTTCGTATCGTTACATCCCTATCTGGTGTTGTAATAAAACCGGAACAAAAAAATGTATCTTAAAGCTGATCTGATACAAATAATATCCAGTACAATGTGCTTCCAATATAACCTAATCTTTTTGACAACAAGCACACCTTCTTTGCTAAAAGCCAGATTATTGTACAAATAATAATCTGACACCACAATAAAGCTTTTATGACAATCCATCAAGCTTAAATTTCCTATTTGTGAAGCTGTTGTATCATGCATAAGTGACACAGCCTGTCCAAAACAAGCGAGGGGTAATGGAAAAGGTAAATATTCGTGGTTAATGGATGGGCGATAATTCAAAATGTCTAAAAATACCTCCACTTGTTACAATACATTTCCCCTTGCTGTTTATAGAGCAGGATAAAAGCCTTAGACGTAAATATTTCATGCCTATGGAGCTGGCTGGTGATCTGCTGTGGCTAACTGAAGACACATGCAACCTTTAAAACCACTTTTGGACAGAATCCAGGCCAATGCATAAAGTTTGAAACATTACAGAAAAGTGCAGAGACACATTGTGAGGCAATAATCAATCTCGTATGGATGGATGCAGCTCAATAAGGAAATATAAAAGGAAATTTCAGATATTTAATTTTAGGACTCCTTAAATTCATGAGCATCAATTTCCATCCTCGTCGCAGCACTAAAGGCTCCCATTTAGACTCCATTAAAAATACATTTTGCTCTATACGCCAGCTGCCAAGGTTATGCAAATGCCTGTACTACAGGAGCAGTAGTTGGCCAGCCATACAAACCCAGCGAGCACCAGTGCAGACAACCTCCTTATCTATTAGAACCCAAGGAGGCTGATTGTTTGGTTGACCTAATGTCTCATTTGGATGCATATAATGGCATCTGACTGCAATCTAATTTCAACAGGGGGTCCTTCACTAAAAGCTGGCCTCTAGTCAAACAAGACACTGAGATCGAATTAATGAGTAATAAATGTTTGAGGGGAGACCAGGGATGGTAGTAACACTTCTGTTTGAGCATCAGCATCTCAGTGGTTGTATGTACTAGATCTCTCAAACTTTTATAGATGGTATTCATGTTTGTTACTGAAAATAAAACTCATTTGGACATCTTCTACACAATCAAAGATTATGTGAGGAAATTTGAAATACAAAGAGTTCCTTTGTTACAACCTACCCCACTACTGGGGTGACATGTAACACTAGCTGGTCAAAGATGTAACAATTAGAGGTAATTTGTTGAATTAACATCCACAATATATAATTTATGAAAGAACGTTATTGAAGAATAACAATTTTCAATAAAGTGAACAATTTAAAGGCATAATATCCAATATTTTCCTAGAAAATAATGTATAGATTTTAAATTAATCTTCAATCATCACGTGTGGCCCAGTAGAAGTGTGTAGTGGTGTCTGTATCTGCAGGGACCCGGCACTCCTTATTTTTTTCATTGATTTTTCATTTTTCATAATGAAAGGCAGTTTGTGGTACAGCAGAGAAGAATATGAACATATAAACATATCAGACAAAAACAACAAAAAGTCATTGTTTGAGGTCCTCACATCTGTCTGGTACATTTACAAATCTTTCTAACTCTACCTTTGAAGTGACAGAAAATACTTGTGTGCACTGTATTCCTGAATGTGCATGTGTCACACTTTATGGCAGGCTTTGTGGGCCCAGAACTGACAATGTACACACTTGACCTACATTTTCTTTTTGCCTTGAGTCCCATGCACACAATGCAAAATCATTTTAATGAACTGTTACAACTATCCCCATCCCAAGCAGTCATTACAGGGCTAGCTGTTTTAGCTTGCTGGCTCGAAGGTAGCATGAATGCAAAGTATCAAATTAAACCTGAGAAACTGCTACTTTAGGTTATGTTAGTCGAACCGCAATACAATAAACACCAGAAAAAAATAATCTTGGTAATAAATAATCAGTTTTTTGGTCACAAAATCCAAAATGTTGCTCACAGAGACATGCTACTTCTCCTGTGCGCTCAAAAAGAAAATGGGAGTTTACCATATCAGTAGCTTCAGGAAGTTGTGATTGCAACAATTAATGCAAATTCATCCAATCCTATTAATTTTGCCATTTTGCCAACCGATCACTGGAACTTCTCTGCAAATCTGATCCATCATCATAGCTTCCCAATAGCTCCACCAATCATAGCAGTCCCCCATGCAAACGTCATAAATGCACGTTTCAATAAATTACCTTAAAATGCAACTTTTTTTTTTTTTTTTGCAGTTTTCACTTGCTCCCACAAAAAATGTGTAAAACATTGAACATTGCAAATTCATCCCTTTTTTTTTTTTTTTTGTAGAAAAGCTGCTGTGAAATCAGGCATTTTAGGCTAAAACAATCCCAATCATTGAGGGAATAATTATATTGCAAATTTTGTAATTAGTGACCCAATCTCATGGTTTACAAAAAAAAAAAAAAAGTTACCTAATCTGAATACTTGTGGATTCTTTTTAAACATGTCAAAGCATTTTCAGTATAAATGAAATGCATTTTGGCATAGGGTTCTAAGAAACTCTGTATATCAGATGTGCTTATGAAATAATAGAGCAAACCTTATCATTTTAAAATTGACATATTTCAAAGATGTTAGCAAAAATGTGATAAAGTAATTCTCGACTATGTAATTAAAATCTAATTATGCATCTTTGTGTAATCTGGGCTGATTATAGCCACTTATTTTCTGTAATCTGATTACATATGATCCGTTACTACCTAACCCTGCATATTGATGACATAACCACAGAACTTTTCTGATTGGTCAAACTGATAGTGTTACTACTAATGCGGTGTTACAACACTCCCTGGTCTCCCCTACTCAGATGAATCAACTGAGCATGGGGCTTCTTGAGCCTCTCTCTGCATCCAAACCACTCAAACTTTGAACAGAGGAGACACTGACTGTCTACTGGACAAGACAACAGTCATCAATGTATAATACAATGTCAGCTCCACAGAATACAAATATAACCCTCTCACACACTCTGTCTTTCCATGTCTGTGTCTTTCTCTGTCTGCTGTTGCCTCCTTCTCTGTCCGTGCCTGGTATTCCATCTCCTTACTCTGGGGCAGTAATGAGTGTCTGGTATTCTGCTCTTCAGCATTGAAGCCCTATTCATGCTCAATCTCCTTTACAATGCACTAAAAGGATTACCCAATTAGCTACTATTGGATGCCATTGGTGTGTGTGTGCTCGAGTGTGTGTGTGTGTGCTTGGTCAGTGGATAGATGTGTTAGCAGTGAAAGTAAAAGATAGATGGCTGTCTGTGCCCCACACTTCATTCCCAGTTGATGTTCTGCTGGAGGCCACATTACTCATCCCCACAACTCAGCCACAGTGAGTAAGACACAAGACGGGATGTGTGTGTGTGTGGTGTTGTGTGTGTGTGTGTGTATTCGAGTGTGTGTGTGTGACTGAGGCCATGACAGGCCACAGAGGATGACAGAGAAGGATACTTCTCAATAATTCAACCTATCAGCCTCATCATTTTGTGAAAATATATTCTCCTCTGAAATATGTGAGCTGTTTGTTCTTCTCCTCGCTTTTTAATTTGCGAGTTTAATTTCCATTGTGTCGTGCTTGGGACAATGGGAAATGCCTGATTCACTACATGTGAATCATCAGTTACTTTGTGATCGATTCCGGTTATCTAACGTGTTACATCACACTGGGAGCAATATGTTCAGTGTCAGCGTACATTTAGAAGATCGAACACCATAATAAGGATTGATTTAGACTGTATGTCTCCTCTAGGAAACTTATTTTAGTTACTACTCTGTTTGGTTTTATTTCTAGCACCTTGGAGAATGTTCTGAAGCGGTATTTATATCATGCAAATAAAAAATATTTGGATACACTGCTGCCTTTAAAGTTTTATCTTATCTTTTTTAATATTAACCACATTTCCTCTGGGAAGCTAAAACCAGCAATGAATTTTCTAACAAGCATTTCCTGTGAAGTCTCAGTCTGATGTAGCAATGTTGGCAAACATGTTGATGAGTCAACATGGATGTTGTGGAAATGATAACATCGGTTCCGTAGTTTTTTGCGTTTGAAAGGTTGCTCTTCAGTAGTCGACTCCTAGCGCAAGTCTTTGATGTCTGACATCCCCTCCAGCACTTGAACACACCAAACTGGAAGCTTTTGCTAAACAAACTGCTTTTTAAAAGTCTACAAGATGCTGCACTAACATTAGTTAAAAGTAATGGCTGTATGTGAAATATGAGAAACATTTAAAAGTTCAAATAAATTTAAAAAATAAGGTATTTTTTTGGAATATGGAATTTGTAATGTTAGGTGGAAACAAACAAAAAAGATCAGTTTACTCATTGTGAGGAATGTTCTATAATGCATTCTATGGCTTTCGGGGGAGCATACGAAAGTCAGAAATAAAATTACCCCTTGTGATGTCCTGGTGAGGGTTAACTTGGGTTTTGTGACTTTGAATTTTTAACATAAATCCTGCAGGCATTGAGTGGAAAA
This sequence comes from Lutjanus argentimaculatus, assembly GCA_034769285.1. NCBI lineage: Eukaryota > Metazoa > Chordata > Actinopteri > Lutjaniformes > Lutjanidae > Lutjanus > Lutjanus argentimaculatus. The sequence goes on from JAWZSL010000017.1 coordinate 18,434,267, forward strand.
GACATCTGCATGAAGGGCTTAAATAAAAGATCCTAGTTGCATTATGTGAAGTATCTTTGGAGCTTCACACATATGAGGGACTAAATATCAAGATATGTCTACTTCTGGTGCTTCAGTTTTGAGACCTCCTTCACCTAACCCCAACTTTATGTATAAAGGGACAGTTAACTCTTTACATATTTTTCCACTTAACTATAGCACTATTTATCCATCTAGACTGATTTGGTGTGAGATGCCGAATTTTGGAGATATCGGCTGTAGAGATGTTTGCCTTTTCTTGAATATAATGGAGCTAGATTGCACTTGGCTTGTGGTGCTCTAAGCACAAAAAATTTAAAGCATTTGAAAACTCAACAGCAATGTCTTTTTCCAGAAATCATGACCCCATTAAGATAATGCAACCCGTTCTCATTCCCAGCTCGTCAAATAGTGACATGTTGTCATGGCCCCTCGGCAACTCGTACAGGTAGCTGTGTGAGACGCACCAGGTTTTAGACGTAGTATAAAGATGGAGAAGTCCACCTCTGGAGGAGGCGGAGTGCATGAATGGCTCAAACAAACACAGGACCCAGGAGACCCAGGAGAAACCTAAGAGACCAAGATTCATGTCCCGTGTGGAACCAAAATGTTATTTAAAGTTTTAAGGTACATAAAGTTACATGTGTCATGTGATTTTCATTTCAGTTGTGCCTAAACCTCCCAAAATTGCAACCCGTTTAACAACACTAGCCATGTGATAAAGAGGCTTTCTGGCTACATGTCATACAGCTGCTAAAGGATACATTGTCCATCAGTATGAGACACAGAGGGGCGTGACAAAGCATTATTGGTAGATGACGAACTGCGATGAGAAATGGTTGGACATTCAGAGCGTCTTATAGCACCTCAGATGGGATATTGTAGTGAATGGACAGCCCAGTGCACCTCACACAGTGCAGTCTGTATGAGACACTGAGGGGTGGTGACAAAATGTCAGTATTTGACAAGTTGGATGAAACACACACCTTGTCGTGAACAGTTTCATGTAAGAACTATTTTCTTTCTAACGTCCACCAATCATATTACTGTGCAGAAGGAAGCATGCATCTACTTATGGATGAGAGGTTACAGCTCAGCGCCTCAGAGCCTCTCCTCCATGAATAGATGCACACTTCCTTTTCCCTCCTTCGCCACACTGATATGGTTGGTGGAGGGTAGATAGAAAATAGTTCCTGTGTGAAAGTGTTCACAACAAGGTCTGTGAATTATCTTGAGTAACCTGGTCATGATTTCTGGAAAGAGACATTGCTGTTAAGTTTTTTCCATTGTTTTTTCCCCCTTTTAAAAGGGTTTTAGGCGGGCAAAAACTTTACAGTCAATGGTATAAAAAAATTAATGGGATAAAATATGCAAAAACAGCAGAATGATCTTTTGAAGTTTGAGCGGTATGTTACAGATGGAAAGTGTTTCAGCAGGTTGGGCCTTCAAATAAAGAGTTGCTGTGTATAAAATTCTGTGTGAGCTTAAGACGGCACACATAAACAGAGAACAATAAGCTGTCTGAGACTGACCTAAAAAAACAGACACGGTGAACTAGATAGATTACACATGCATCTGTTAGAAATTACCATACGGACAGTGAGAATTAAAGTGATGCCATCTGGCAGCGCGGCAGTGTGGAGGTACAGTGAGAACAGAGACAGAGTTTCATGGTCATTGTGACACAGGTATAAATCCTGGACCTTTATAGCATGCTGCTGCCTTCCACTGGCTGTGGTAATGGATTGGCCATGCTCTCTGAGTGTGTGTCCCTTTAGTGTGAGTGTGTCTCTGTTTGTGTATGTGTGTGTGTGTGTGTGTGGGGAGGGGGGGGTATTGTCAGCTGGTCTTGTGCGGAACAGGGCTTTGTGTCAGGCAGGTCAGCTGGGGCTCGAAAAGCTAGGACGACAGCACCCCGCCCATGCACACACACACACACACCACCCCCTGCTCACACTCTTTTGTGCAGACACAGAAAATCATGCAGCCAATCAGATATAAGATTAGACATATGCATGTACCCACACATGCTCACACCCCCATGTCCCATCTCACCAAAGGTCTTAAATCACACTGTCCACCCAAAAGCCGCCAGGTCAGACCATTTGCACTGCTTATTAATATATGCAATGATAGAGCCATGAAATAATTCTTAAATCACTTCAATATTTGAATCAAATAGAGGTGGAATTGGCCTCTGGCAAGTGAGTGGGAACATAAAAGTGAAATGGCAGGAGGATCATTGTCCAGACAAACAGGCTCGGGGTCTGAATGGGACTAATCGAGGATCAATGGTTGTCAGCTGAAAGGATGAGTGAGCGGTGCTGCAGAAAAATGATTATGGCAGATCTACAGAGATACTGTATTTTATTTTATCACTCAGGGAAAGACTTTGAAAACCCTTTGCGGTAAAAAAAAAAAAAAAAAAGTTTCAGACAGTATGATGTAATATGATGCAAACTGTAGTGCAATTCTGTCTGCACATGTTGAAAGATCCCACTATAGGGTCACGCTGCTTCCCACAGTTGTTTTTTAGTTCAGTTTTAACAAACGGATGTCTTTAGTGATTTTTGTGTGATAATATCAATGAATCAATTGTGTTCTATTTGTAAATATGTGGTAAAGCTGTCTGTTTACTTCACATGAAGAGTTAATTCACACAATCAGATGTAAGAAGCTATACTTTTTATTGAATTAGGCAAAAACTAGAAATAATATGTTTTTAATTAGATTGCAGTTATACCCTAATTAGACCCCATACACCTTCCATTACACTAAATAAGACATAATTAGGCCACACATGACAACAGAACTGAATTGTAAACTATGTGATTTCAATTTAGTTTACAGTTCAGTTCAGTCGTAATGTATCTCAAATTGCCCCCAAATAAGGTCTAATAAGGGTGGGAAATATCAGTATATCACTTTAGTTTACAGTACAGTTCTGTTGTAATGCTTCAATAATTATCGTCTAAGAAGTCTAATAAATGGTCAAACAGTGGGGAAACAATTCACTTCAGTTTACAGTACATTGCTATTAATGTGCCCAAAATGACCTTCTAAGAAGTCTAGTAAAGTCTCTACTGAGGGTTAACAATACACTTTAGTTTACAGTACAGTTCTGTTGTAATGTGTCCCTAATTACCCTCTAATAAAGTCTAATAGGGGCCTAATAGTGGGGAAACAATACTTTAGTTTACAGTGCAGTTCTTTTGTAACATATCCCAATCACCTTTTAAACAAGTCTAGGAGGAATCTAACAGTGGGAAATAAGACACTTTAGATTGCAGTACAGTTTTGATTTAATGATGCCCTTATTACACTCTAAGAAAGTCAAATAAGGGTCTAACAGTGGGAAATACTACACTTTAGTGTGCAGTACAGCTCTGTCATAATGAGTCCCTAATTACTCTCTAATAAAGTCTAATAAGGCTTTAACAGTGGGGAATAATACACTTGAGTTTATGGTACAGTTCTGGTGTAATGTGTCTCAAATTACCTTCTCAGAAAGTTGAAAAAGGGTCTAGTGCTGTTATGTCTAATTTGATAGAAAATGTTATGCCTTCTTAGTGCACTCTAAAATAAAGTGAGACCCTCATGCCTTTACCGATTTTTGTGCGATAATATCAATGAATCAACGGTGTTCTATCTGCAGACACGTCTGCTTTCCCCACATTAAGAGAACGTATACCTTTACTTGTGACAAAAATGGGGTGCAAGATTTACACGTGTTTTGTCAGCAGCAGAGCTCAGGGGCTCATATCTTTCCTGTTGTTGTTGTTTGTTCATTTGGAACACAGTAGCTTGTATATTTTTCTGTCGTGATGTGTGATTGTATTTCATCCACAAGGTGTTTTGTCAACAGTGTGTACTCTGTGGGATGCTGAACGCTCCACTGCCTCAGAGAGACTCCAGCAATGAGACGTGTGTGTGTGAGAGTGTGTGTTGTTTGCGTGGATGTGTAAAGGTGTGTGTGTGTGTCTGAACAAACAGCAAAAAAGGCAGGATGGTGGTAAATCACTATAAAACTGAGGCTCTCCAGCCCTCTCATTGTGAGGACTAGTCATTTATTTAACACTCAAATATGGTCCTGGGCTGTTTGGGGAGAATACATCAACCGGCGCACAAGAGTCCACACAAAGAGCGGCACACTTCAACAGACAAAGAGCGAAAAGAGAGAGGCCAAGCGCCTTTTTTTCTCCTTCAGATGAAGTGTTGTTTGTTCAGGGTGGGTGCAGGGTACCGTGTGGGACGGATGGATGGAGGGAGGGACTGATGGAAGAAAAGAAGGGAAGGGGGGGGGGGGTTGAATGGTTATTACATAGTGAATCGATGCAAAAACGTAGGGTGTCTGTGGGTGATAGAAGGGGGGTACACGGGGGGGTGTAAAAGATCTTTTGTGCAGGCTGGGAGTTAATCACTTGAGCGGCACACGCCAGTTCTATGGGAGCACATGTCCTACACTGGTTCCCCTGGGGAGGAGGGAGCGGGAGGGCCTGACATACACACACACACACACACACACACACACACACAGCTGAATTTACATGTCAGTTATAATGCAAAGCTGGGTCCAGGCCGACTAGAAAAGCAGAAGACCCACCCCCTCCACTGAACAGTTAGCAGACCCTCCTGGCCGTGGTGGTAGTGGGAGCTTTGCATTTGCTGCTGGTTCATTCAAGGGCATACACACTCTCACATACTCACAGGGAGAGAGACTTAACACACACATGTCTAACTGTTCAGTTTCTCCAGGACTGGATAGATGACTCTGCAGGGGCCTTGCTTAGAGATGGATGCTTAGTTTGACCTGGCAGTAAGTAAAATCTATTGTTTCATTACTTCAGTGCCATGTCAGTGGCGGATGCTAATATCTGAGAGTGAGAGTGAAGGCTGGAGTTGAGATTAAGCGGCAGACATCCAGGCACAGATAGTAGAACAGAGGCAGTCACAGTCATGTCAGAGACTGTTTACATCAGTGGAACAGTGGACTGCTTTGCTTTGCACTATTGCAGGTACAAATTTAACATCATATGGCATTACTCAACATTTTCAGCAGCTGTTTACTTTTGTAGAATGTATGTTGAACATCATCCACAGAAAAACAAAACTAAAGCTGTGCCATGCTTCTTGCAATTTAGTGTCATCTTTTCTTTCCTATATTCAATTTAAAGAAGCAGTGGTGAGAGAGTACTGAAAGTCTGCACTCAAGTAGAAGCAGGGCTGGGCAATATGTTGATATTATATCAATATCATGATATGAGACTAGATATCGTGTGAGATTTTGGATATCATTATACCATGATATAGCACAAGTGTTGTCTTTTCCAGTCTTAAAGGCTGCAGTATTTATTTATGCAGTTTAAAGTTACAGGGACAGTGCACATCAATAAATGTTTCTGTAAATGTGTCAGTTTAGCCATCTTGGCTAATTTTCAACTGTAGCCCCTGGCCAGGTGCTATGATAGTACAATTGCAGTAAAGTGATGTAATTTCCTCAACTTGCCAGTGTGTTCTTGCTGGTCCATGATTTATCTTTACCCACTTAGTCATTGTAACTACATAACTGACGATTATGTGGTGTAGAATATTTTGTGAACTCACCAGTAGTCATCCCTATAATTCTATATCGATGTTTTAAATTGTGTTATTATTTTGTCAAAGCATCATTAGTGATCCCAAATATTGTGGCAACATGGATGTGGAGGAATGGTCAAAAATACTGTGATATTTGATTTTGTCTGCTCAACCCTAACGGTATGTTATTTAAGAGAAAATGTGTATATCGAGATATATATATTGTACATCACAGAATAGCCTAAAAAATCAATAAGAGATATTATTTGTAAGCCATATTGTCTTGCTCTAAGTAGAAGTACTGTTACATTACTGACATATTAGTCAGCAACAAGTAAAACTACTAGTCTTAAAAAATATTCTTCTCAAAAACTACTCAGAGTATTAGTTACTTTTTAGCTGTTCATGTTTAATGCATTACAGTATTCAGTCTAAAGAAATGTCTGTTTCTCTGGCTGGTCTGGTCAGTGGTCACAGTCACCTCTCCAAACCTGTGCCTGCAGCGTTGTGTTTGTTTGTTTGTTTGTTTGTTTGTTTGTTTGTTTGTTTGTTTGTTTGTTTGTTTTGATTTGTTTTTCCTGCCCATATGTCTTTGTTTTCATGGGCCCGTTTGAATCAGATAGCCTTTCTGGCTACAAAAATGCAGGTGAAAGGTGTGGATATTAATTCAAATTGTAAGTCTACTCAGCAGTGAATTGGTTTTAAAAGTAACTAAATAGATTAGGTAAAGTAATGCGTACTTAAGTAAGAGTAAAATGACAGAGGCTGGGTTCACACTGCAAGTCTTTGTGCTTTTTCTGTTTGGTTGTTCACATTATCTTTTAAATTTTGCCAATATCACATTCCAGTGTGAACTGGTCATGGTGCTGAACCACGCACAAAACTCACATATTCACACAAAATACAGTGTTGCATGGAGGCCATTGAAGTCAGCATTTACTGTTTTATTTATAAGTATAAACAAAACAAAAAAAAAAAATCTGATTTGGGCACTTTTTTGCAGTGTGAGCATGGCCAGATTTGAAAAAATAACAAGTGCCCAAAATAATGACTTAATTACAGTAATTAAATTAGTTGTAATTTGTTACTTCCACCTCTGTAAAAAAGACTATAACTATGCTGCCATAGCAACTACTCAAACTTTCCGTCTCCCTTCTCTGTGCATGCGTCTCTGTCTCACTCGCTGTCTGTTTCTGATGCTCCTATTATTCTCCTCATCGTGAAACATCTATTTTGTACATGTCTCATCTAGCTTATCATTGTTTGCTGGACGATGAAAAGTGACAGCTTTGATCAGCGCTCCCGCTCTCATTCAGCGCTTTCCCCTTCAAGCATGCCCATCAAACACCTCAGGAAAATGACAGTGACAGCTATGTTTATCCTCACAAACAACCACCGTGCAACCAATAATTATAGATTAGCCTCCAGCCAAATGCAATGTACACTAATAATTGACTTACTGCAGGCCATTAGCCCCATGCTTTGTCGGTGTGGCCATTATAAAATGCTTAAAGGCTGAAGACCAGGTGGTTAGGGGAGCTCACAGGCCTGATCAGCCGGTACAGAGCCGTTTACCACGACTGAGGGGTCTTTTCCCCAGTGGGTTAGAGATCATCACTAGCAACATCTGGGGTCTAGATGTCTTTTAACAGGAGGTGGGGACAGGGAATAGACAGCATCACTAGTAGAGCTGCAACAATAAGTTAGAGTAGAATGGAAAAAATGATAATAGATTAATCATTTCAGTCATTTAATGCATCTTAATTGTGAGGATTTGTGATTTTCTTTGTCATTTTGTCTTTGTGACAGTACATAAAGAGTCTTCAGGTTTTGGACTGTTGGTTGGACAAAAGAATCAATATGAAGATGTCACATTGGGCTCTGGGAAATTTTTTGTCTATTTATAGACTAAATGAGTAATCAATCAATAATAAAAGTAATATGATAATGAAAATAAAAGTTAGTTGCAGCCCTAATCACCAGTACCTCTGTGAATAAATGTCATTTTATTATAAGTGAGGATGTTAAAAACACAAATCCATTCATGTTTTGTGTGCTTAATCTAATCTTTTTATCATAAAAGTTCATAAAATGTAATATTTCTGTGTGGTCTGTCTATACTATGCGCGAGTACAATATCAAATAAAAATGGTTGTGCATCGTTATTCAGGTGGCAGCACCAGCCAAGTGTTGAGAAGCTGTAAGTAGCCTAATTGCCAGTTTGTTTAGAGGAAGGGCACCTGAAGGGATATTTGTCAAATTCAACGGTCGAGCCATAAATCTAGACGCACAAAGCCAGGCAGAGAGCCAAGATGGAATTTTTTCCCGCTTTGTTTGTTTTGCAAATGTGGGCACACCTGCTTCAACGCTGCAAGTCTGGACGAACAGGAAACAATAAAATTAAACAACACTAAGCAACTGATAAGCAACAACGCAAACAATGAGAGGGCTTTGTCTTTTCTTTAAAAAAATGGTTACACTTTATCTTACAGTACAGTAGTAAGACGCTTTGTATCGAAGTAGACAAAACTAGAAATAACATGTTCTTAATTTCACAGTTTTAGACCCTTAATTAGACCTTTGTTAAACTTCATTAGAAGATAAAAAAATATCTCTTGACCTCTATAATTTTGGCCTTTACATGTTAGATCTGGTTGAAATATTGTTTTTAAATGGGGACGTAGCAGATATATGATTTCACTTTTGTTCACAGTATACATGTGACCCTACTTACCCTCTAATAAAGTCTAATAAGGGTCTAATACTGTCTGATCAAGAACATATTATTGCTAGTTTTCATCTAATTTATACAAAGTACAACTTGTTAAATCTTTGTGTATTGTAAAATAAGGCAAAACCAAAAAATCTTGTGTTTTAGGCTCAACAGTTATATTCTCATCATTTAATATCCCTCTCTTGTCTTGCAGATGAAGCCACTGACAGTCCTTCTCTGGGGTCATGAGTTGTGTCTTCCCTCCGCTTCTGTGTAACTTCACCGCCTGGACTTCAGCCCCACCCTCCGCTCACCTATGCCTGCAGGATCATGGGTAGTGTCAGCAGCCTCATCAACGGCAACAGCCTCAACAGCAAACACTGCAAAGCATCTGACTACAGGTTAAAAAAGGGAACAAACCATCACAGAAAGAGTGGAGGCTGCAGCCTTGACGGGTTATTAAAGTGCAGCTTCGCTAACTGCTCCTCGTCCACCGCTCATCCCCATAAAGGCCTGTCCCACTCCCGGTCGGGACGAAGTGAAGACTTTTTTTACATCAAAGTAAGCTCATGTGTCGTCAGATGACATCCAAACTATGGTTTTATCTGATAAGAAATATAACACATATATTACACTGCACTTACATTTTTTTAAAGCATAATGTTTATCCTATTCCATTTAAGGTGAGCCATAAACCGAGGTCAGTGTACCACAGAGGAGGGCCAATGGAAGATCATGCAAGCGGAAAGAAGAGAGATGGGGATTCAGATGGGCGACTACAACCAAAACTGCTGCTCATGTCCGGGAAAACGACTGAGAGGGTGAGCAAAATGCTCATTTTATCTTCTCTCATACTGAACCCAAAAACACTATTATAACTTGAAGTAATAGTTCCACATTTTTGGGAAGTGTCTATATTTGCTTTTGAGTTAGATGAGAAGATTAAAGCCAGCGTAGGTAATGTATTTTAGAAGCATTTTTGTTATATCTGTTGAAAATTTAATTACATCACAACAGCAATCATTTAATCGAATGATTTGCCAAAAAAATTGTTATCTGTGGCTGTCGCAGGCCTGTAATCAGTCTGTTCAATCATCTCATTTGTCCCAAATGAGATGAATACCGAATGAATACTCTTTCTGTTTGCTCAAACATGACCTATTCCAGCTTTAATGGCAAACTCATATCTTACAATAAATGTGTAGCCAAAGCAAGCTCTCTTAGCTTAGCATAAAGACTGGAAACAGGGGGAAACCGCTACCCTGGCTCTGAGCAAAGGTAACAAAATTAAACTAATCAACACATACTTAACAAAAACCAAAGTGTAAAAACAACAGTTGTCTGGGGTTATGTGCCAGGCTAATTTTCAGCTGGAAGCATGCAGTCACCAGGCAGTTAGCAAATACTCCAGGAGGTTAGCGTTGTCAAACTATTTCTTCAGGAATATGAGCTTTAGATATTAACTGAGATTTTATGTGCATTTTCAGAGCTTCATAAAATGTAGCTTTGTGCTTTACGTGACAGTGGAGCCGATGCTATGGTTCTTAAAGGCATCCATTAAAGGCAAAGTTCAGTGCTTTTCATACGGATGTCCAGTCAGTGCTGATGGTAAATAGAGTCAACTGAAGCAATAAATTCCTCAGTGCATGTAAACATATTGACCAAAAAAGCCTTCTGCTCATGGAGCAATGCCAGCAGTGCCTACATGCACCAGGATGCTTTATGCACTAGCTTTTGACACCTACACCCATGTTGCATTGTATCTACAACCTATGATATAACTCTTACTTCTTGGCCTAAACACTGAGGAGTCTATTGCTTCTATCGACTGCATTTACCATCAGCACTGACTGGAAAATGAAACGTGTCAAATCTCTCTTTTAACCAGCCGTACTACATAACTGCAACAGACTTTGAAAACCTTGCAGCGAAGTTGAGGATAAAACGTGCACAGCAGGTAGTTTAATTGGTAGCAGCCATTCCTCATAACCTGTGTTGAACCATCCCGGCTTATTAATCACCCCCCCTCCCAGATTAATGACCTAAGAATGCCTTGATCTTCTCAGAGAAGTCATTTCTGTGCCAAGAATACGTAGGCAAACCGAGTCTCCTTCAATAGGTCTTTATTCCTCTGGGGCACGAGGGGGGAGAAGGGAGAGGAATAGGAACAGCTTTAAAAGAGACAGAGCATAAAATAAGAGAGAAAAGGGAGAAAGAGATCGAGGGGCAAAGAGGGTTTGAGGGATAGAAAGAGAGAAGAAAAAAAAAACGACGAACAGCATCCCAGTCATGAAGTCAGTGAGAAGGAATGCTGAGCTCACAAGCTTTACCTCTTACACTTCAGCAGTAGCTCATATTATTAATATCACAGAGAAAGGCTATTCATCTTCCTTCAGACAGCACATGGGGAAGAGATGTAGGATGCAGAGGGGAGGAGAGGAGGACAGAAAAGGAGGGGAGGTACGATGCTGCTTGTGACGTTCTTGGACAGCACAGATGGGGCATGTGGAGTATAAGTTCATCTATGAAATGAGTTTTCTCTTCTATGACAGATAGTGAATTTTACTTGCAACTACTGCTGTGTGGCTTTTAATGCTGCCAGCTTGTAGCGGAGCTATTCTGCATGCTTCACTGGTTCTATTTCTAATATAAAAAGACATGATTGGAAAAAAAAAAATCTATCCTTTTCATTTGCACAGACTTGCCACACGTGACATTTATCTCTGTGAAAGCCAGTCATTATGATTTTCAAGTTTCAGAATGTGACCTATCCTTGGCTCTTTGTACACTCCGCAACAGTACGAGAGGACTTGCTTCTCGCCATGCTGTCAGCTACGATGAGCCACTGAATATAAAAACAAAAATAGCGCAGAGCACCCCTGACTGTGTGTCATTTCACTCTTCTAGACCTCTGCTGAGAAGTCATTGGTCCGTTCCACTGCCTTCAAGCCTGTGATTCCCAGGAGTATGTCCTCCACAGAGACAGGCCACAACAGCCTGGACCACATCCTCTGTCCCCTGGAGAAAGCACGGAGTCCAGACAACAGACAGAAGCAAGACACCTTCTCAGGTCTTTATTTATGGGTTGTTTTAAAAATGTAATCTGATACAATTACTAATTACCTGTTAAAAAATGTAGTCAGTAATTTAACCCAAGTATTACAATATTAAAGTTATGTAACTTCACCGCTTTTCATTACTTCAATACCAAATATGGTAAGATTGTTCAGCCTAATTTACTGTTTTAAAGTACTGTTTAGTGTGCTATTCACACTTCACACTTGAACTTCAAGTAAACTGCCATAAAGTCATTCCAGTGTGGAGCTTGTGTTTTTACCCACACACCATCCTGGTCACCAGCACCACCTACAGTCCTAAAATATTTTTCACTAGTAGTAGTATTGATAGGTTAGCTATCTGACTGGATTTCTGTGTAGCTAATGTTAGCGGTTGGTCTTGCGTGTAAATGTTTATTGAAATTAGATGCCGGACTGTTGGATGATGACAGCATTTTCACAGCTGGAAAGCACTGTACTGTGATGTTATTACCTTTTTCTGATGTAAAGATAAAATAATGGCAAAATTTCCACCCAGTAAAAGCATTTTTTCACTAGAGGCCATGATAATGAGATGGTGACTGTAACTGTAAGATTAGCTATGGTTTCACTTGAGACCAGAGTGGTGTTGTGAGATTTTTGTATCCTAATTACATAATCCTGTAAGTAATATGTTAAGTGTAGTCCATTACTACCCAAGCCTGTATATTATATTGATAAGCTTCTGCCTTTGAATGAGATTATGTGGATTATGTGGAAATTATACTAAAATAAAATGTCAACTCTTTTCCTTTCAGGGACTCTCTCCGACTCTGGACGTAACTCCATGTCTAGCCTGCCCACCCACAGCACCAGCGGCAGCCTAAGTGCTTCCACAGGCCCTGTCAGTCACAGCGATGGCAGCTCGGCTCCCGCAAACAGCCTCAGCAAGGGAGCGCAGCCTAATTTCCCTCCATGGGTCAACGGGAATAGCGCTAACCTTGACGGTAGCTACAGGGCAGGTTTAAACAGCGGGGGGCTGGCATCTAAGGCAAATGGCGATGCTGGCTCGCCACTTTCTGCAGACGAGCCAAGCCTTCTCTCTGAAATTTCAGGTGGGATTCGTTCCCCCATTACTACAGATGAGTCACTGATTGAACGTTTGGAGCAAAGGCTGCTGGAGAGAGAGACTGAACTGCAGGAGTTGCAGGTACCCAGCTGTCATATTACACAAAAGTATCACGTGCTCTTAATTAAGATCAGTAGTTAGATTGTTCAACTGTCTGACAAATGTGGTTGCACTTTATTTTACAGTGCACTAATAAGATGAAATAAGCCGTACTCTATATCAAAGACAAAAACTAGAAACAATATGCTCTTTATTATTAGACCCTTTCTTAGACTTTCTTAGAGGGTAATTACAACAAAAATGCAGACTCTCAATTAAGCTCTTGCCTAAGCCATTCGCCAGAGGAGGAAAAACACATTTTTATTAAGAGAAGCCTTCAGTCTAATGTTGAATCTTTTGGCATTTTCCTCTGACATCACACTCAAGGTGCGAAGCTAAAATGTCGCACTGCTGTGTTCGAGGTTGAAAGTCGTATAAATGTACGAAATCTGACAAATTGTTATCATTTCACCAGCTCCTACTTGATTAGCAATTGAAAAGACAATGGATAGTGGAAATGTGGAGGGACATGGGGCCATATTTCAGCTAAAGTTAACATTAACCACCTCCTAGCTACCATTAGCGTTTGATAGTGTTACATGAAATGATATGAAAAGTGTAAATTAATGTTTAAATTTCAGAATTAATTTCTGACATTCATAACGTGTGACACGATCAAACTGTAATGCTGACCACAAAGCGGTTAATGCTAAGGTTTGCTGTTATCAGATATGCTGTCTTAGCGTGCAATATGGTCCAGTGTCCCTCCACATTTCCACTATCCATTGTCTTTTCAGTTGCAGATCAATTGGGATTTGTCAGATTGTCTACGACTTAACAACCTGGAACACAGCAGGATATATGTTGTGTGAAACGTAAATAAAAACAAGATGCAACAAATGCAAAATATTTCTCTACCTCTATAATTTCGGCCTTTACTTGGTAGATCTGCTTGACATATTGTTTTTAAATGGAGAAGTAGGAGGTATGTGATTTCCCTTCAGTTTACAGTACTGTTCTGTTTCCCTAATTACCCTCTATTAAAATCTTAGAAGGGTCAAATGAAGTGTATAATACTATCTAATAAAGATCATATTCCTTCCAGTTTTTGGTCTAATTTGATATGGTTTGTTACTTTTTATTAGTGTACTGTAAAATAGATTGCAATCACAAACTTTTACTGAGATGTCTTCACTTTTCAACAGGTGAGTTTTGAGGAGAAGGAAGCGGACACCTGTCAGCTGTTTGACGAAAGGCAAAGATACTGTGCCGAGGAGATGGAGGGGCTGAAGCAGCGCTGCTCCACGAAGCTACGCCAAGTGTCCCAAATGGCTGCAAAAACCCAGCAAACATTGCAGCTGCAGGTCAGGCAGCTCCAGGTCAGCCCACCTCCTATTTTCATGTCAACCCTTCTCCCTTTGTCAATGAATCAATTAATATACGGAGAGAAAAGTGTTAGCAGGCTCATAGAAATTCCTCACCTTGCACATTTGCATGAATAAATGAAATGAAATAAACCTTTCTGCAGGCAGAGAAAGAGAGGCTCCAGGAGGACGTCTCAAAGCTAACCCGAGAGAAGGATCTCATTCAACTCAGACTGAGGTCCTACGAGACAGAGAGCACACAGCTTGCTCCAACGCTTGAGGAAACTCAGTGGGAGGTGAGTCATGAGTCACACGTGTGATATCAGTTGAAACCTTGTGTCACACAATGCAGTCTGGTACAACCTTGAAGGCTGCTGCTGAGGTGTGGGGACATGAAGTTATTCCATCACACGAGGAGAAAATCAACCATTTTGCATCCTATTAACAGAAATGTATCATGACAAGGTCAAAGATACAACTTCTCCTCTCACACTTTTGTCATTAGTTGACACTGTTGCCTTTTACCAGGAGGAGCATCACATACTTTTTCTTGAAAAGAAAACCTCTTGCTTCGCTACTACAATAGTTCTCTTCATCTGCACAGGTGTAGCATCCCTACCTGCACACATTGAGAGATGAGAAAATTATTTTTTTTATATAAAAAATGTATCATATTACTGTGTCTAATGTGAAACGGGTCATTCGTAGTCATGAACCCACAGAGAATTATCAACAACTCTGCGACAACTCTGAGCTCATTGTTTTGGTTTTACAGCCTACAACTTTCCCACTTTGGTTCTGTCTCACAGCTATTTTGAGCAAATAAGCTCTGATAAATCAGCTGTAGGCTACATAAACCCGCAGACAAACAGTTAGCGATTAGCTGGTGAACATAGTGGAGCATTTAGCAGCTAAAGAGCCAGATTTATTTATATTCACAGAATTTCCCTGAGGAGGTGGTGGCAAACAAAATAGAGCTAAAACGAGAGTGGATACTGGGGTTACATTTGTCAGGTGGCCAGAAACAGGGCATCAAATAAATTCTAATGTTGCTACGTGTCTGCTGTTTGCTGACATGTTTGCTACTAAATTTATATGCTAGTAATATGTCAATGTTGTGCACCAGCACATGTTGTTATGTGGATTTTTTAATAAGATAAAAGTATTTATTAGTCTCCTTATATGTAATTTCTCATTGAAATGTTAGCCATGTGCATTTTTGTAAGCTTCTACCTGTTTTATCCTGTTCTTGTAATGCACACTTACTGACAAAAACCCCAACGCTGCTCAACTTGAAGAATCTCAGTCTGAGTTGACTGAGGGGTCTCCCACTAATGATTTAAAGCTTTGATTTTCAGGAGGCAGCTCAAGTTTTACTTATCTAAATCTGAAGCTTACTTTTGGCCCGCGGTGCAAATGTGAAAGTAGCATTTGCCATGCATACTACTGTAATATTATCCTTTAGAAAGGAATACATTTTACCAGTACTGTTATGACACACTGTGCACAACAAATTCAACAAGTTCCCAACCACCCACCACAAAATCCATAACTGTAAAAATGTACACAACACTGGGTTGAGAGAAAATAAATATCAAAATAAAAATAACTCCCAAAAAAGTCTTTAACTGTCGGTGTGGGGTACATATCACACACAATATTTACTCTGACTGTTCCATCTTCATAATTGTCTTCGTCCAAATGTAGGTGTGCCAGAAGACAGGGGAGATCTCGCTGTTGAAGCAGCAGCTGAGAGACTGCCAGGCAGACGTCAGCCACAAGCTAAATGAGATTGTGAGCCTCAGGGCGTCACTGAAGGAAAACACAGCCAAGATGGAGATGCTCGAGAAGCAGAATAAAGACCACGAGGACAAACTTCACTCTCGCACCATAGAGGTTGAGGTGAGTCTGCGGATGATTCAAAGGTAGTTGGCATTCAAATCGTGTGAATAAAATGCCCACACAGTGCTCATGAGATGAAAGCACATCTAGTTAGGAAGGATACCTGCTATTATGTGGCACATTCAGCTGTGACCTTCAGACTGTTTTCAGCGTCCATGTTTGAGCAGACTTATATAATCACAGCCTTAATAAGTGAGCTTATGTGACACTTCACATGATTAGACGTGCACTCTTTCAAATACAGCTGCTAACTAGAACCAAAAAGGGTTCTTCAGCTTGTCCCCGTAGGAGAACCTCTTTTTGTTCCTGCTAGAATCTTTTATAAAAGTTCCACTTTGAACCCTCTGAGAGATTTCTTTCACAAACCCAGCATAAGGGGCTATACTTAGAACCATTTGTGAAAGATTTCACTTAGAACTCCCTATGAGAGGTTCTGCAGAGAACCCTTCTATGATGTAATGATTTCACCCACCTTGGTAGGTGGGTTCTACCAAGAACCTTTTTATATTCCAGGGGTTTTATCTGGAATCTGCTCAGTGGGTTCTACCGAGAACCTTCTTATATTCTAAGGATTTTATGCACAGCCCACAAAGGGGCTTCTTTTGAGAACCTTTTATATTCCAAAGGTTTTATCTAGAACAAACTAGGGGGTTTCTACTGGGAGCATATTTATATTCCAAGGATTTAATCTAGAACCCCCTGTGTGGGCACAGGGAGTTCTACCAAGAACCCTTGGATATTTCCAAGGTTTAACAAGACAATTTCTTAAAGGGTTCTTAGTGAAAACCTTTTTAATCTCAGTGGATTTATCTGAAACCCTCCAAAGGGCTTTTACAGAACAACTTTTGTAAAAGTTCAAAAAACCCTTGACAAGGATTTCAAGGATTCTTCAAGGATATCAACAATCCTTGACAAACTCTTTCTTCCAAAAAGGGTTCTTAGGATGAAAAGGGTTCTTATTAGAACCCTCAGTCTGGACCCTTGAACTCCTGACAAACCCTTTCTACAAAAAGGAGTTCTTCAGAAACAAGTGGTTCTGGTTAGAACAGCCCTTCAGAAAGAACTCGTTTGGAACCTTATTTCTAAGAATGTCAGTTAAAATAATTTAATGTTAATTGCTGCCTCAGTCTGAATATTTTCCATTTTTTAATTCAGGTTTGCCAAAATGAGCTCCAGCGTAAGAAGAATGAGGCTGATTTGCTGCGAGAGAAAGTGGGCAGACTGGAGACAGACATTCAGGGGATGAAACAGGATCTGGCTACGGCCAAAGAGCAGCGGCTGCAGCAGAACAGTCCTGCCCAGACTCAGGCCTTGGACAGACTAATCCAAGGCTCAGACTCCCCGGTCCAGGGCCAGGGGGAGGAGAACAGTGGACACGTCTCCACAGAATCACTCCAGAGGGAAGTGGACAGACTGAAGCGGCAGCTCAAGGAGGAGAAGGAGGCGCAGGAGAGGCTTGCCAACAGCTTCGAGCAGGAGAGGCAGACGTGGAACAAGGAGAAAGGCAGGGTCATCAAGTACCAGAAGCAGCTCCAGATCAACTACCTGCAGATGCACAAGAAGAACCAGGACCTGGAGAGGATCCTGAAGGAGCTGACCGCTGAACTGGAGAGCCGGACGGAGCTCGGCATGGACATCAACTACAGCTCAGGGTTGCAGACATACGACGACGTTATTGCCACAGAGATTTGACGGGAACACACACATATTCAGTAAAGAGAACTGGGCACTTGACTGTTTTTTCACCACAGATATTTATAATATTATAACACCCACTGCTAATTAGTATTTTACAATGGTTATTTAATAGAATGTGCATGTGTATATTTTGTGTCCAAGTCACAAAAAACAAGACAATTAAAAATAGCTTTTTGTGATGACACTGTTAGCACTTGCTTAAAATGAAATTCTAAGTTATTTAATGCTCAGATAGAATATTTTTTTATTTTTTATTTTTTACCATGCTGTCTAACAGGATCACTCCACTCATCGTTCAAACTTGATTTTGGGACCACTTGTTAATTGTTAATTGAAGCAGGCCGGACAAAATGATTTATCTGTTTCATGATTAATGTCTGATGTTGACACATGATAAGCAAGATCTTGGCTTAACATCTGTCCCTTCCAGCATGGCCGGTGGCAGTGATGTATCATCTATTGTGCGTCTGGTTTCCCTCACACTAATTTATCTATTCATCTTTGCCTTCTGTGTCCACATTACTGTACGGTCCCACACTGCACGGAAAATAGTTTTAAACCATTTTATGAGTCATTTCACTACAATACGCAGGTCTTATGATGTGAATATTTTTGTTATATCAACAAAGTGTTTTGCACTTCGAAATACACGTTAAAATCATTTGAAGCTGTCATTTATTTTCATCCTTAAATTCAACTGAAAAGGGATAATTTAAAGGACTGGTGCGTAGGATTTAGTGGCATCTAGAGGTGAGCTTGCAGATTGCAAATATGTCTTCTCACCCTCCCCTTCCTAGCAGGTAGGAAAACTGATGGTGGCCACAAAACTCTGTAGGCTACTGTGGAAACATGGTGGTGCAACATGGTGTGTTAGAGGACCTGTGCTCTCTGTATATACTATAAAAGGCTCATTCTTAAGTTCCAAAAACACAGTGTTTCTTATTTTCAGGTGATTATACACTAATGAAAACATGTTTATGAATATTATACTCAATTTCTGCCATATTCTGCCAATAGATCCCCCTAAATCTTACACACTTAACCTGTAAGTCAATATGCAAACAGACAATACTGAAGTTAATATAGTTTATTATATCATCTGAATGTTCTTCATCTTCTGGACTTTGTAAAACTCATGAACATTTCAGTGATCAGTAAACTCATCTTTCAAGGCAATACAATCACATGTATTAATTCAGGTGCCATATTAAGCCCTAATATCACATGTAACAATCAATCCACTGAACAGATATTAATATATGAACTATTTATTTTCCACATGAACACAAACTTCTGAAATTGGTTAGCTGTAGGTCAGACTCACTGTACTGATGAGATCTAACTGCTGTAGACGTCTACTTTTCTATGGTTCGTATAGAAACTTGAGCAGAGATTATGAACGCTGTGGATCAGTGGATGTGTCACAACATTGTCTGAGTGTGCACGAAACCAAGACTTTGTTAAAGCAAATTTATGCCTGAAGCACATAGAACCGAACTTTTATTACACTGCTCAAATTTCATGTTAATTCCAGAAAAATAAATGTCCATAATGCAGCATAAAAGAGAGCAGAGGTTCTTTTTTTTTTTTTTTTTTCTCCGCCATGGACTGACTAACAAGATGACTAGGACCATAATAAAGAAAATACTCTGGGACCTCTCATGTTTGCCCCTTGGAGTAATCTGATGTAGACTTTTTTTTTTTACATTTCTACATATGTGAAAGAACAGAACAAGACAAATGTATTAGATGAATACTCATAACATAGTGTGTTTCACTCTTACAGCATCCATAAAGTAAAACGTGGATTCTGATTATTTTAAATAATATACAATAAAATGTGTATAGAATATAGAGAATATGAAATAGGCCTAATAAAAAAACGTAAAAAGCACAATAATAGGTCTGGCTTCAGACCTGAATATGATAGGCTTATAAAATTGAAAAAAAAAAAAAAAAAAAAGATAGGTTGCTCTGTATACTCAACCGGAGATAAACAATGTGTTGGGTGCTTTTGCAAAACAGGGAAAACAGTGAATAAACAGGAAGGCAATCTAGGCACTACAAAAATAAGTGGCAACAATCAACAATGAGGACGGAAATATATTAAAAAGCCTTTATTGTAAAGGCTAAATCGTTTAAAATGCCAACATGTTATAACCACTGTAGGGCTTTGAGCAGACAAACACACCTAACCACACCAATACAGTAACACCAGCCAGTGGGAGGCAGTCAAAATCTGGGGCATGTGACTGATCAGACTCATAAAATTGTTTGCGGAGAGGAAATAGTTTGTGTAAGTAATGATTTCTAAAGGTCTAATCATAAAATGAATGCAGGCTATACTGAAGCCTTAATTAAAGGAGAAATCTATAATATATTATTATAATAAATCATAAAATGACAATGACATGTCATCAGAGATCAAGGAAACGTGTTAAGTTGAAATACTTGTGGCTTTGACAACAATGCTAGAGCCAGCATGTCCCCCTTTGAAATTTCTATTCTGGGCCACATTAACTGTTTTTGTTTGCCTGTTTGTAGTAAGAGTTCAAATTAACACCAAATTAGTTAGCGTCATAAGAAATGATTAATCATCTTTTAGAAGGAGTAGATGTTCATAATAAATTGAACAATATGTTAATGGAGTCTGGCAGGCAGTAAGAGAGGCAGTGACTGAATTCAACAGTACAGAACGGATCTGAAAACCCTTCTGGCAGAGTGCCACAGCCCACAGGAGGTCCCCAGACCTCCATTTGACAACCACAGTATGAGAGAACACATCTAACATATACCAAGGGCAAATGCAAATGTTGGGATTCACTTTGTGTTCTGTGTGTGTTTGGAGAGAGATAGATAGATTAAACGGGCTGGATGGAATACAATAAAAGCAAATATTTTAGAGAGAAAAACAAAGAAAAAAAGGCTGATCTCCTCGTAATGTCTATCTCTCTCTCTATACTGTTCATCTAAGTTCGTGAGAGTTCGCTGGCACCGCTCCACTTGGAGACAAACAATCCTTCCTCGCGGCAGCCCCGGCCATTTGGCTCTACTATTTTGGAGCTATTCCACTTCCCACAAGGGCAAAGTAGTTTGTGAAGCAAAAGTTTAACTACTTCACCCACTCAATACTCAGGGGGCTCACATGGACTATCAGGCAGAAATATATGCACACACTGCGCTGGTCAGGAGTGTGTGGCAATCTGTGTAATGAGGCTGCTTGAGATTACTCAGCTAGCCACCATTACATTGCATTACCACAGCATGTCAGCAGAGATTTGGAGGCAGACAGACTAAGTGGAACTCGAAGGTGAGGTGCTGTAACCAGAGGCACTCAAACTGAAGTGACTGATAAGTGTTTTACAGCATTTACTCTGGGACTTAGCACAGAAAAGTGGTCGAACAGGGATGAAGTCAAAAGGATAGTTGATACTGCAGTTATGGCACTGATGATAATTTCTTGGAATTCAATCAATAAAATCAAAAGTAGAGCAACTAGCACACTTGGGCAAAAAAAAAAAAAAAAAAAAAATCCTCAGTCAAACAGCGGGCATGCTGAGATAGAATTGGAAATAAGTACCAGCGGTGCAAACGCGGTGATTTAAAAAGCAGCAAATATTTGTCATTTGTGCATCAGAACTCATTCTAACATCTTTTCTAATTTACCTTTAGCTGGATACTGAAATTCTGTTTATCTCAAAAAAAGTGAATTTTACATCTATCACAACAAATAGACTTATTTACTGGGACTGTTAGAAGATTTATCTTTGTTTAATAATCAACAGACTTATTATTGGACTAAAGTGTATTATGTTTGCTTTTAACTAAAGCTTCTACGAGGAGTTTTTTACTGGTTATGAAACAGTCTCAGTTTTATACTGATGCCTCTATATGACCAACAGAAGCTAACAAGACCTTCTGCGAAGAAGATTGGCTTTTTCTTTTTTTTAAAATAATACTTTTTATGTATTGACATATTTCATCCATGCACGTACATTGTTTCCTGTGCTGCAAAAGAGTTATGACAAGTAAATATTTTTTGAGGGGAAAAAAAGAAGAAAAAAAAAACACAGAACAAAAAGAATAAATAAATATTCTTACTGCCTGCCACCGATGGTCGGAATCTTTTTTTAATTAAGACGAAAGCAACAAAAATACATTTGAAAAACTCAACGCCAGTGTCTCTTTCCAGAAATCATGACCCGATTGTTCAAAATAATCCACAGATGTTGTTGTGAGCAGTTTCATGTAGGATCTACTTTTTTTGCTGCAGTAGAATGTGCTGAAACTTCTCCTAAAGAAAGAAAGTAGATTCCCCCGTGAAACTGCTCATGACAATGTCTGGTTTTGAATTTTTCAAAAATATTTTTTGGTGCTTTGAGCACCACAAGTTCCATTACATTTAGTTCCATTATACCGGAGAGAAGGCAGCACCTCTATTAATGGAAAATTGATTTAATTATTCTATAAATGTTATTTTAACAGTTGCAAAAAATAGCCTAACCAGATATCACAGTTTATATTGGCCCACTGTGGTTTGTGATTTATTTTTGAGAATAAAAACGTTTCAAATGATGACGATATGATTACACTTCAATTATTCACGCATGTGGAGGTTTTCTAAAATGCCTAAAACAGATATCAAAGTTGCAATTTGCAATGATTGCTCAGAGTCTGTCAAGCAAGGAGGAGCCAAATCACATTTCTTCAACACTACAAATTTAACTGCCTGTCTTAAAAAGCGTCATCACGATCATCATGACTAATTTGTGAGGAACAAAGAGAAAAAAACTGTCAGCAGTAATGTTGCCCCATAAATTAGTGCATTTTGAAAAACACTGCATCTGCCAGTCAGTTGTCACCATCACAGGCATAATAATTTTGTAATTCCATGACAGGACAGACTTGATGTTCTCTGTAATAAGGTATATGTACTGGTATCTGTGTCAGCGATTGGTCATGATGAGTTGGGAAATATTGTAATATCGAATATTGGCAACAATTCAATATTGTGCATCAAGTACATCACACCAGTATGAACAATGCCGCGGCTATGAATGCTGGATTTAGGAATAAATGTGAATGCTGTTGATATATATTCAAAGCTGTCAACTGCACTCTTTGTCAATCCCTCATTATCATTCTCCATTCCTCTTGGACTTAAATAATGAGAAGATTGTTTTCCTCTCCCGTCTAATCATCTAATTTCGGCCTTTATAGTGTTTCCTTCCTCAGGCAGAGGCTCTTTCCAGCTCAGCTTCTGTCATAACTAAGCTGATGGGACCAAATCAAAACTGAAATCAAATTAAGGCCCATTGTCAATTCGTGTGGCTCCGTCACTGACATGAAAGGAGGACCACACAGAGGAGATGAAAAGGAAATTCAAAGTCAAAGAAAATAACGGAGCTGGGATGCGTGATGGGATTTCTTACTCAAAATAACCATTAAGAGTCATCACCTACATGTACGTGGTCATATGCAAACAATATAGATATTCTCATGCGCTTTAAGGAATAAGTACACAGCCACTTTAAATGTGCTTAACAGCAGAACAGGTCTAAAACTCATTTTAAATGCACATTATGACCAATCAGGAAGAAGAACCATGAAGAAGTACAGGTTGTGGGAGAAGAGAAGTTGCAGAAAATAATATTTTAATGGGGGAGTGTCCTCAATTACTACCTAGTTCATTAAAACATCTTATGCTGCGTTCCAGACAACTCAGAACTCTAAAATTTCTGACTCCCAAAAGGAACTAGCTAACGTACTAATCACTGTAACTCTGCCTGAAAAAATTTAAGCGCTGGCTCGCTTTTAATCAGATTTTATGGAGAATCTGACCCGGCAGGCATCAAGAACGAATAGAAACACAGAAATAGTCGATTCAAGAGGCCATCAGTGTTATGATATGCATCTTCTTTCAATGGACTCAGCCCCGAACATGACAGAGTTTTTGGTCCAGCCCGATGTCCTCCGGGGTGATTGGACAGCAGTTAGGCAGCCGTCAGAAGACACTGGGTGATAATTTAGCCCTGCCCCGCAGTGACATGATAATAATGCACTCATATCCTGCTGTGATTCTCCTGATCGGCTGACAGTCAAGCACAAAAAAGGCTGAATTCATTAGTAATGGGACGGCGCGCTCGCAAACCTGCTCAACATACAAAAAAGGGCCCTCTGGTTAAATATTCACAGCAAACAAATGTAATAAATTCACAATTTGAACTGTTGTGGGGGAAAAAAAATTGTACGAATGGGAGTTTGCACTTCATTTCATGGCCCGACCCTCACCTCTAACATCATAATAAATATTCCATACCAGTAAATAATAGATGAGTCAATAACACTGTATCAGTTTCTACCTTGCCCTCATTACTCATTACACACTCACATACTCAAATGTGCTGTATCTCAGCCATACCCCTAAGCAATTAGTTGCTCTAAAATATCAGGGGGCTAGTTATTCAGGCATGTATTTCATATTTTTATTGGTTTATTCGGAGGCCTGCATGCAGACCAAGCTACAGCAAAACACAGCCTCAGCAAATCCCCGAGCTCCTCTGCAGTCAGCAAAGTAATTGGGGAGGGAGTCCCAGAGGGTCCTCGCACACTGCTGAACCCTTTGCTACCGACAAGTTGAAATGGCAATGGAGGTAGATAGGAGCCAGTGTTAGTGTGTGTGCGTGTGTGCGTCTGTGTGTGGAGGATATAAGTACAGGAGGTGGCTTGAATACGTTGTGTGAATAGACCCGCAGTCTTTAGAGACTCGCTGGTTGGCCGGGAAACCATCTGGTTCCCCCAACCCCCCAGCTGCATCGCCCATGGTTGCCCATTTCTATGGGGATGTAAAATTCTGCTCATGGGCGGGCGGGGGGGTGGGGGGTGGGGGATACGGATGCCAATTTAAGCCCCCACTGCTCAAAATTAGTTAATTAACTCTATCTCTCACACAGAGAGAAATTTCCTTTGTAAGTAATTCTACCATTCATCACAATCCAACTATTTTATTCAAAAGCTTTGCCAACTATCAGCTTGTGAAATTAACAGAAACAGTTGAATGTGGGATAAAGAAAAAGGCCCCATATGTGAATCCATAACATTAATACATAAAATGGGTTTAAAGGAGAAATCTGAAGTATATTTACTGTAATTTATCATAACATTGCCGTATGCCATCAGAGATCAAGGAAACATGCTCAGTTGAAATACTTGCTTCTCGGACAACAATGCTTCTTGCAACAATGCTGCAGCCACGGTGTTCTCCTTTGAAACTTCTCTTCCAGGCAGAAATACCTTTCGTTTTTTTGCCCGTTTCACTTTAATTAAAGTTCAGATTCAGGATTCAAAATTGATGTTTTCTTTTTCACTTGCTTGGTCGGGCAAGTTGTTCAGAAATCTCCTGGCATGAAGTCAGTTTTTACTTGCCCCTGTACAAATTGGTTTATCTTTATTTTATTTTTTTGGCGGTTCAACAAATGACAACAAATACTGAAGTAATTGTAATGCTTCATCTAGGACTGCAACATCCATGAAATGTCAGAAAATAGTGAATAATGTCCATGCCAGTTTTTCAAAGACAGAGGGGATGTCTTTAAGTGTCTCATTTAGTCAGTCTAAAACCCAAAGATATTCTATTTAGTGTGATAATAAACAAAGAAAAGAGGGAAATACGAGCATTTTCTGAACCTTTTGCACAAAAAATTACTTCATGATTAATTGGGAGGTGGGTGACAACACCACACTTCAACCACAGCTTGTATATTAAATATGATTTCAACCTATTTAATGTACCATCTACGGCTCCAACTTGCTATTTAGGTTGCAGCACTCGTTTTTAGACATGCAATTATTGCTGCTTTAAGTTAATTTCAGAATTGGAAGCCAATTTTTCAATCGAATGTTTTTTTTCTGCAAATGCAATGTCACTGAAAAGATTAAGATGATAAAACTGATTGTTTAGACAAAAATTCATTGATTTTCCAAATCAATGTAGCTCACATATTCATTGAGTATGCTCATCAGATTCCCAGTTACTGTTAACAGCCCTCTGCCCGTCAGCCATGAGGGAGAAGATGTCAGTGTGTGTTATCAGGACAGACTGAGAGCATAATGAGAACTACTCACCAATTTTTGAGAATTGGGAGAAATCATGTCCTGCCAAAAAAAGTATATATATGTATATATATATATACATACATACATGTAATATGTAATTTATCAATTTTTTTAATCTGCTTTATTCTTTATATTATTTCTAAACTTGCCCTGTGCCAGAAAACACCTGTGTCCCAGACGAGAATTTACAACTTCCAACAAAAAATAAATAAATAAATAAATAAATTTAAAGTCTGGACATGCCCCTGTATCTAACATCAGCTCTGCTACAGAGAAGTCATAGATAAGTTTTTTTTTTTTCTGTTATATTCATTAAATATTAATTCATAAGAATTTTAAAAATGAGTTTGCATCTACAAAAAAACATGGTACACCTAATGTGTTCTTTGTGTTATAAATGATATTATATGTTGTATTTCACAAAAACAAACAAACATTATCAACAGACAGTGTAAATGGGCAACATTATAATGGTATTTATTACAGAAATATATCAAACTTTGTCATTATACAGCTAATTAAATAATCTTGTATTTAATGCCACAAAAAATCCTACATGTTTTATATCATAATACTATGACTGTTTGTGTGTCTGAGCCACAAAACTGCTATTTAATAAATCATTAAAATAACTGGTTGGCCCGATACTAGGGTTAATAGGCAAGAGTTTGATCTTATAAAATATGTTTTCCCGGCATAATTCAAACCCCCTCAAAAAACTATCAAGAATGAGTGATTTACAATTATCAAATTATTCTATAAAGCCAGATATACTGTATAAACACAAAAGGCTTTAATTCACAATAATCACGCATGTCAAGTTTGTACACCGACTCTGTGCACTGAAACAAAGTGATCATATCCTGAGGTGATGATAAAACGAAGGTGGGTTGCACTGCTGGCATTTAGCTGAAAGATAAAAATAAAGACAAATAGCTGTTTTTATCTGTTAATTGTATTCATTCATATGTTTTGTTTTACATAATTACATATTTTCATTTTGACTTACTGAAACAGCATTTGACTGAAGATGGCCCTCTGTATGTTCAAAGTCTATGAGAGAATCAGCTTGTTAGTCCCAACTTCAACTCTTTGATTTAAACTAAATGTGCAACAGATGCTGTAGATGAAACCCTTCTTACCTTTCTCTATAACAGGCTCAAACTGAGAAGCACTCTCTGACATATTCTTTTCTATCTTTAGATGCTTGACTGAAAGAGAAAAAAAACAACCAGACATCTATAAATGAATGTATGTAAAGTAATTTTTTTTTTTGCAAGAAAATATGTCTAATGCCTAGGAACACATTTATTTTTACAATGATTATGTTAAATGTGTTAAAGGGGGTAAAATTACATATGGTAAAATAAAAATGACATTTTATGCAATGTCCGCAGTCCATGTATTGAGGAAAATGATGTAACCTGTGTTTACAGGATGTCATGGGGGCTTCAACTCTGATAATTCAGACAATGACTCTTTGTTTGATTTCTCAGTTTCCTTGACAGTAACAGTGTGTATGACACAATCACAGCTGACATACCGTTGTAGCTGTCCACTGTCACAGCAGAAAGTTTTGTGGGTTCAGCAAAGTGAATCGATAAACTCTTGAGGAAACATTCCGGTGGACATCCAAAACGTTTTGGTGTTTCTGGGTGAAAAGGACAAACAAACAACAAGCAAATCTTAACATTGACCTGATGGGTTTGGGGCTCTGTAGCATTGAATCAAGAGAAAAAACATCAACTTTTACTCAGTGGTGGAATGTAACTAACTCTATCTACTAAAGTACTGTGCTTAAATATACTTTGCTTACTTTACTTGAGTATTTCCATTTCATGCTCATTTATAGTTCTACTCCATCACATTTTGGAAGAACAGAGTAACAGAGTATTTTTATACTGAGGTATTAGTCATTTTCAGTGATGAAGGAAGCATTAAGATCCTTTACTTAAAGATACTACAAGGAGTTTTTATCTGATTATGAAATCATTTCAATTTAATTCTAACGCCACAAAATGACCTACAGCACACAGACTGAAGGACTGCATGTTCACATTTTCCCTAGGTAAAGCTATGATAACCAGTTAAAAAGAAGCATGAGGCTATTTTCATTTAGATAAGTTTTATTTTTAATGTTATAGTCTGTGGTTACGGTGGTGGAAACACTATCCCTTGTGTCCACAGTGGCGTCCAAAATCAACACAATATGAAAGTTCCTTGCAGCCACTGAAAATACTCCAAAACACATAAAACTCCTGCATTCAAAACCTAACTAAAAGTATGTAAGTATTATAGTCAAACTTTACTGAAAGTATCAAAAGTAAAGGTACTAACTGTGCTGTAAATTGTTCCCTGACAGTGTTTTATTATGTATGTATAGTATGCATTAATGTGTATGTTGCACTGCTGTACTTGTTCAAGATCAGGCTAATTTTAATGGTTTTATTCTTTGGGGTAAATCAGTCTACTGCAATGCATCACACTCTCCAAGACCATCACATTTTTTTTTTTTTTTGCAGTGTTGCTGTCCTGTAAGAACTGTGGATCTGTAAAAAAAAAGTCAACTTTTCATGAGCCGAGGAAAAAAAAAACAGCCTTGTTTTTCAGCTTATCCAATACAGTTTTAATTGTAAATAGTTACTTATCTTAAGAAATAAGGGTTTTGCAGAAATACACTGAACAGGAAGAGTGTGAAAAAATGTAGTCTGAAAAGTAACTAGTAACTAAAGCTGTCAGACAGATGTTGTGAAGTAAATGTAGTTGAGTAAGTTAAAAGGAAAATTAATACTGAAATAACGCTAACTTATCTACAACACGGGTTTCACTGTAGAGACTTAAGATTGACACTAAAGCATCTAAACTGCCGCACTGACCCGTCAGTGATGTTTTCTGGAGGGTGATTCTCGTCGCAGGATGAAGCCGCGACAACTTTTGCTCCCAAAGAACTCAGAGAAGAATCAAACATCTTCACACACTCGTGTAATAAAGACTCAGACCTCCCGTTGAAGAGAAAACAGCCGCGGTTTCGACAACAACGCGCAACGATCGTTCAGGACCAAGCGAAGTCAACTAGCTACCGTCGTTGCCGAGCCAACCCCTTCGTCGCACGATATATACGTCACCGGCTCCGACGCACGTTGCGCGTTAGTTTGTTTAGCGGTTAGCAGTTAGCAGTGAGATCTACACGGCTCCTTCACATGGCGAATGGATGTCAGGACGCGCTGTTTACACGCGGAGCTGGACAGGTTGGTTAAGATGCACCACCGAGCGGAAGGCGACAACATGTGTGAACATCTGTAGGCTGGTACAGATGTGTTCGACATGCTGAGCTAGGAAGCTAACTAAGCTACAAACCAGCGGCGAGTTCGGCTAAGTTGAGAAACAAAGAGGATAGGCTCGTAGCCTGTGTGTTTGTTTTTTTTTGCATTAAACTGGAAATAAAAATAATCCTTTTCGTCTGCAGAGGCTGTAAATGTGTTCTTCTCTTTTTCAGAGCGATGATTCAGACATATGGGACGACACAGCGTTGATAAAAGCTTATGACAAGGCAGTTGCATCGTTCAAGGTAAAACAGGTGCTTTTGCGCGTGCGTGTGAAAGGTTAATGTTTGTTTTTTTGCCACAAAAATGTGTGTCTCTGCTCTTGTTTTGTGCGTTAGACTGCACTAAAAGGGGAATGAAGAGCCGCAAGCCTCCAAGAAAAACCCACCAGGAAAAAAACGGAAGAACAACAAAAAGAACCAGAGCAGGAAAAGAACCAATGCACCACCAGATAAAGAGGTGTGGAACTGGAACTAAAAGAATATTGATAAATATAAATGAAAGTAGGCTTAGGGTTCAATAATTTTATTGACAGTTTGTTGGAGTCTGAATGACAGCACTGGAATCAACACTATAGGTGTCAAGAACATTTAAACACATAAGACAGTGTATATTCTTTGTTTTGCGACACATTTCATTTCGATCCATACTTTTTGCTATTCTGGAATTGATTTACATCAACCCTGAGAGGTGTGCTATGAAGCGAGATAAAAGGGTTAGTGAGGTATGTTGAGACTACCAAGTAGCCCAGAGTTTTCAGTGGCTCTCCTTTAATCTGGTTAGATCACCACAGTAACTTAAACTGTACATCTAACCTGGTCAGGAGGAGCTTATGTTCAGTTTTGAACTTAAATTGGTCTAAAAAGTGCCACCCTTCCTCAAATTCTTTATCCTGACAATATTCTCTATGGGAAATATACTGCGGGAATACGTTATAGATAAAAACCTTGTTGAGATGTACGTTAGTAATGTTACCAAACAAAGCCATGCACTGACAGTAGTGCAAACTGTGTGCATCGTGTTGCCACAGGAACCTACATGCATTACAGTTGATGATGCAGAAATTGCATACTTATGTTTTTATGCTTGGTCCTGATTTGCTGCCAAGTCTGTTTTACACTTTACACTGGTATTGCAACTAATAGAACACAAAATAGAAAACTGGTTAATCTGTTGGTATTTATCGCATTGAATATTCAATCCGTTCATTTCTTTTTCACCTTGATTTGGCAAAAACAAAAGCAATTTCCATACATCATATCCCATTATGTGATAGAGTCAGACTTAAATGCACATTCTTGAACATCATATGTAATTGTATCAAGTTTGATATGCATGTGTCATGTTAGAAATAACCGAGAGTCATTGAAATTGCAAGTGAGTGGAAAAAAATATTATATTAATGTACAAATTACACACATAAATACATGATTAGAAGTTGTCCGCCAGCATTGTCTTCGCCTTTATTGCAGACCACAGTCTTGCTTTTTGCATTAATATGTTTAAATGTATTCCTCATAGCTCTCCATTATAACATCCCGTTCCTCTTGATGAAGTAGGCGGCACACGCTCGGTCAATTATGTGCAGAAGAAGAGTCAAATGACGTGTTAAATGTCCCCTTTTATGGGAGCTCAGAGCCTGATGAAGAAAACCTCCAGGGGACAACCAAGACAGCAAGGTTATGCTTTGTCTTTGATTAGAATTTCTGTTGTGTCACAGTGGCAGGTTGGGGACTCGTGCAGTGCGTACTGGTCAGAGGACGGCCAGCTCTATCCAGCCACCGTCACCTCCATAGATGAGAAGAAGGGCACTTGCATAGTTGTTTATACAGGTTATGGCAACGAGGAGGAGCAGAACTTAGAAGACTTGCTTTCAGAGATTTCTGAGGGTGATGAGGAAACAGATACCAAGGTAAACTAAAAAATATAATTTATGATATTCTTATAAAATTTTTAATCAGAATTATCATGAAATACAGTATATTTAGTGTATTATATTGTATTTATTTGTACATTCTTGTTTATTTGGATCTTTTGATTCCATTTTGTTTGGTGTATTATATATGTACTGTATATTATTTCCCTTAAGCCAAATGCAGAAGATACTATGATATGTCCAAACAGTGAAATTTAATAGCGTTACTGAAATTTCTTGCTGTAAAAAGTGTAAAAGGTTTTACTGACAGTCCTTCAGAATCAAGGGAAGACAGGTTATTTCTAGACTGAGCATTTACATTATAAATATTGATTGAAACCCCTTTCACACTTGCACTTTAATTTGTAGATGCCTCACCGACTGTTCACTGTGAAGGCAAACTAGACTCATTTTTCATTTAAAAAAAATCATTCTGGCAAAAAGCCAACTCAAACTTGGTGTTATTTCTGTAACCTTTAGTAAAGGAAGGCAGCATTACTCCCTGTGTTACAGCTCACATAAGGTTGCTTTCCACTCTGCAAATATGCACACCCCCAATGAGAAATGAACAGCATGTGAATAAAATGGGATTAAATGATAGCTATGTTGGTTTTGACATACATAAATTGACGAATTTTACATTGTTTATATTTATTTTGCTACTTTAGACAGAATGTAATGTAAATTAGAAATGAGGTCAGTGGTTCTTGCATCTTGTATACATTTTGGCAATAGATTTGTACATATTTTGTGCCTTATTTTGTTTTTTTTCCAAAAACAAATTAAAAAATATTTCAGAAATCTCCTTATGTGTAGTCACTAAGGTATAAAAAAAAAGAAAAAGACAAGTCAAAATTATGCCTCTGCACTTAAGGTAAAAGAGGCAGAGTCGTCGACAGAGGAGAGCGACAGGTCGACCACACCGAACCAACACAAACACCAGCCCCACAGTAAACCCCAAAAGTCCAAGGGCCACAGAGAACCTCCTCCTATGTGGGCCCCTGGTTTCCCTGGGTTTCCTCCAGGCCCACCACCCATGCGTGGTTTCAGACAGGTAAGAAGGACTCGCTACCTCTTCTCGTTAGCTGGTGAACAAAGTAACTAGACTCCGTTGACAAACAGTAATTTTACCTCTGTAGCCTACTGCTTCCATGTTCGGATGG
Organism: Lutjanus argentimaculatus; assembly: GCA_034769285.1. Taxonomy (NCBI): domain Eukaryota; kingdom Metazoa; phylum Chordata; class Actinopteri; order Lutjaniformes; family Lutjanidae; genus Lutjanus; species Lutjanus argentimaculatus. Next base: position 18,466,258 of record JAWZSL010000017.1, read on the forward strand.
TTTGTTTGTGTTATTGTGTGACTTTTGGTCCTTTTGTTTTGTGTTATTGTGTGTGCATTTGGTGTTTTTTAAAGGGTTAAAAATAAATCAAGGCAGCAGTAGAACAAGGAGTTAAAATAGATGTTTTTGTCAATGACGTCTGGTTGCTTTGAACGATGTGATACCGAAGCTGTTTCTGGTAAAACAAAAATAACTCTTAAAAAAAAAGGTTTCCCACCTCTATCAGACACTGACAATATAAATCTAAGTCCGTTAGTGGCAAAAACAAGCACTTTTAGTTCACATACTTTAATGGTGCACAGTGTCACTTCTGCTGGCTGCAGCATTCTACCTCAATACTGGACCAATTTTTAAAAATTGTTGTCCAAATTACTCACTTAGACACACAAACAGTAAAACAGGGTGCAGGTTGGAAAATACCAAGGTTACCCTTTAAACGTTCCTTTCATTTTGCACTTTATATATATGGAAGCTGTTGAGATTACAGACACAGAATGACCCCAGACTAGCCCTCCCTTTATTTTATGAAAAGTAGAGTTCACTAAACAGGCTTGTTGGAGCCATTAACACCTTTTCAAGCAAAGTGATCTGATGTAATATCTGGTAATACTGAGGTCACGGTGTGTTGTTTTCAACCCTTTTTCTTTTTCTGTTGTGTCCTCTACCAGGGGGGAAGCAGACGATCCGATGGTCATGGGCCTGTACCTCCTCCTTCCTGGCCTCCCATGATGCCTTTTGGTCCACCAGTGAGTTAAAATCTTTTCCACTAATTACAAATGCAAAAGCTAAACAGACACTGTTTTATTTACTCATTCATCTGTTAACTTGAGAAGCAGCTGTCAATTTTGCATGTTACTGACAACAAATATTGCCAGAAAGGGTTTCCATCCGGATTTTGGGGCAGAACACAGATCGCCAGAAGCAGTATTGGCTGATACCAATCACTGTACCAATGTATTTGAAGTCTTCAGGGTTTCTGCGGGTCCTTTAAAGGTCTAAAATCCAATAATCGGAACAAAATGTCTTAGATAAAGTTTTGACAGGTCTTAAAAATTTAACTATTAGGTTAATGTTACTTTTATACGGTTAGAGAAATGTGTGAGCTTTTAAATGTGTTTTTGTGGAAAAAAGCTGCATTCATCACACTGTAACAACTACAAAACAAATCCAACATTGAACCAATAAATGCTAAGACATACTGTGCATGTACTTTTTCGCCAGTATAGACATAAAATATTATTAAATCACATCCAAAATGGTCTTAAAACATCTTAAGAAGTCTTAAATTTAATTAGATGGAAACTGCAGAAACTCTATTTATTGTGTTGATTTGTGACTTGTACAAGAATATGGTTAAGTTTGCAGGTAACAATTTGATTTTATTTATTTTTTTTAAAGATTTGTCTATGTAGAAAAGAATGGGATACTGTTACGATTTTAGCACTTTGTTATTAAAATGCTGTAGTCAAAGAATAACATATTGAGATGAAGGCCTATGTATTTCAACAAAGGAAAATAAAACATACCCATTTTAAAGAACCTTAATGGTCACTCAAGTATAGTTTTCTGAGTTTATGAGGTGCACCCGAATGCACCATGAAGTCGCTGTCCCTGCATGTCAAACTCTGACACAGACAGCAGAGGACAGAAATAGCGTGATCGTAAATGACACCAAAACGCAGTAGGGACTGTCAGCATAGTTTTTTTGTTTGTTTTTTTTTTTTTTGTTTTTTTTTTTGGGGCGCAAACATTTATCCGCTTCATCATCTGATCAGCCTTCACAGAGACCATCGTTTGAACTATTAAGAAGGAATATCAGCTGATAGCGATCTGTGGCCGATTGCTTGGAGCAGCCATATTATCAGCTTTCAGCATCTGCACTGTGATCACACTGTCTCTCTCTCCGCCTCAGATGATCCCTCCACCTCCACCCATGAGCCCTGACATGGTGGATGACGAGGCCTTGGGCAGCGTGCTCATCTCCTGGTACATGAGTGGATATCACACAGGATACTACTTGGTATGTGCACAGAAGATAACTGATGTATTCAGTGCGACTGCAGGTCCTTAAAAATGTCTAGACAATGTCTGTCTGATATCTGAATTTGGATGTCTGCTGATACCGATAACAGAGCCCTTTTCCCGTTTTCATCATTATCATTATTGTTATTATTATTATTATTATTACTGATATTATGTAAGGTTACATGAGGCTGAAGCTGAACTTCAGTTAAAGCTTCAGTTGGTAACAATTATTCAGTCATATTGCTGGAACTGTCACTGTATTCTGATAGTCGGACATTAAATGGGTAATTTAGGACAAAATCCAACTCCTCTGGCTCCACCTACAGCCTGTAATCGTATTTGCCGAAATCCACCGCGACCGAAGATTCTCCACCAGTCAGGTAGAGGGAGCAGGAGGAGTAGCCAATCGCCGCTCCTACACGTCGTAGTAAACTGACAAAGTGAAAGTAAAGTCCGCGACTTGGTCGGACATTTCAAGATGATACACACCGTCAGCTCCCTCTTTCACCTCTGTCAACCCCCTCCTTCCCTCCACACACGCAGACACACACAAGAAGAGTGTGTTTCATGGTGAGAGAGATGTGAGATCGTTTTGGAGTCTCCGGTTGCTATGGAAACGGTACGTCGTCTGTGGGTGCGTTTATGGCTACTTTGTGTGCATGCGCCTGCACGTGTGTGTGTGCCAGTGTGTGCCAGTGTGTGCCAGTGTGTGCCTGTGTGTGTCTGTGTGTGTGTGGGGTTCTTGGCAGAGGTTCATAAAGAGACCTGATGGAGTATTGTCTTGAAATTTCCGACCAAGTCGCGGAGTTTACTTTCACTTTCATCAACTTACCAACTGGAGCTTTAAGTGATGAAAATTTTTTTGTGTGAGTTGATGTTGATGGACTCAGTTTTCACAATCTGCTTGTTTAAGCCTCTTTAAATTCATGCTCCAGAGCCTTGGACTTGTGTAATGATGTCCTCCAATCATTGTGGGGCGCTGTAGGATATGGCAGCAGATCATAGACATATATTTGCACAGTAGATGCCACATTTAGATGTGTATTTTCTGGATAAAAGCACTGTAACGTTTATTTCTCAACCGATCACCCCTGTTCACATGTATTTGACCGGTCAGTCTTGACCAAAGAAAACTTGACCTAACAAAAATGACAACGTACGATCTGAAGGCCAATGCGGCATCTACACATATATGTCTATGCTGCAGTTAGTGCTGAGAGGCGGCCCTCCTTTCCAAAGATCCACTGCTGAGAGTTTAAGTTTGCTATTTCATGTTCCAAAATTCAAATGTTACTTTTCGTTGGTGTTTGCAATGTGTTTGTTCAAAAGATAGTGGTTTAGGTTTGTGTATGTTGGTAATTGTTATTTTTGGAGATGACGTGAAGTATGATATTGACATTTAATTCACATTCATGCTGCATAGCACAGACATTATTTTTTCACAAATGTTTTTGGACAGTGTTCTTGCAAAAGTTTTATTGCGAAATTGGCCTTAAATTTAAATAAATGGGGTCATTAAAAAGTCTTACATTTAACTTGCTGATACATGTAGACACCCTGTTATATTTTTTGCATTATGTAGTGGGCGTCTATGGTAATGTGGATGCCGAGTTGCCTGTTCAGTTCAGTTTAAGTCACTCCATTTTTGCTGTTATGCTTCTTAGCTAGAAGAGCTTTTTCATCAAATATCTCCAGCTTCATAATAGGTGGGAGTCCTTGATTTTAAAAAAAAGGGGCTATATTAACATCATTTTCTTCTTTTTATTTTTTTTTTTTTTCCAGGGGTTGAAACAAGGACGCAAAGAAGCTGCCAGTTGGACGAAACTGCACCACAAATGAAATGAACAAGTCAAGATTTCATAGTTTCAGTTACCGAGGCCACCACCTGGAGCAGCAGCAGCAGCAGCCATTCCCCCCTGTCGTGCCTCATGTGTGTCCTTGTATGAAACAGAAAATGAAGTGCACATGCTGTGAACAGAACGTTCAAAGAGGAGAGTTTTGTATTCTTTGTAAATAGATGAAATAAAGGCTATCAGAGCACAGTTCATAACTCACTCGGTATTTTGTTTTGATTGCACTTAAGACAGACTCACTGTTGTAAAATGAGAATTTATTTGATAGTAGATGAGTGGATTTATAGTCATTTTTCAGTCACTTTTCTCCTTCATTTTGCTAATTTGATAAAGAGGTAATTGTGCACTGGAGGTTGGATGAGGTATATGTGACACATTCGATGACGTGTGGTTGTAATGGCAAGTATTGTCCAGCAGAAGTCAGACTAGTATAATGTATTTACATATAGGAAAATGTGGCATGAATACATAATATCTTAGGGTTTGAACCTGTACAGAATCAAAGCCATACAGAGAAATATTTTCCACTTTTAATTGTGCGTCTTCGCCACACTTGTGTCTCTTGGCATGCTAAAAACCTGATTGCCAGCCAGACTTGAGTCCTGCTTCAGTCCCCCTGGTGCTCTCCACACAGTTAATTCAGAGAATCGTTCCAGTATCTGCCTTGCATTCGAGCTCTGTTTTCCCCGAGGTGTTCCTTCATACACCACCCTATATAGGATCGCATCCATCATAATGTTTTTCAACTCGCATCAGATGGGTGCATATTTCATGGTAATAGTAGGCATGGCTTCAACTAGAGTCAGTATGACACATAGGGCCAGTTGTGCAGATAAAGATGGATTCCTCAACAAAGTTACTGAGACATTAAGATCATTTAGAAGACAGTTTGTCTTAACGTCCTCTGCACTTGACAATCCCAAACAAACATAAGAGTTAAATGCAGACAAAAGGACCTTTTATAGGTCAGAGAGAGAACATCGAGGTGTTAATACCACTTGAATTGCCACACTTAGGTTTTAAAATTGCACATGGTATGTTTATGAAGAATGAGAGCCTGAGGTCTATTATGTAAGGAATAATGTATAATTAACAGGTCATTATTGTGAAATAAATCCCAAAAGGGTGACACAGGAACCCAACATGAAGTAAAGGGGTCTTGACTCATCCTGAAGAGGTTTATCTCTCATTTAAGTATGTTTAACTGTTATAGAGAAAGAATTGTATTAAAAGTTGCTAAAACTACCAGAAAAACTCTTCTCTGATACAATATTTATGTGAAATAATCTGCTCAGAATTCATGGAAATCACTTGTTTTACACAAACTTTCCACAATTATTATGCTCAGTATTTGAGTTAATTGTACTGTTCATCAGTTTTTCTGCACTGTTATTGAATATAATAGTCATTAGGGACAAAATGATTGACAAAGTAATGAAAATTTTGAATGATAGGATAAAACACCGAGATATGGCAAAAAAAAAAATTAACCTCTGTTGACAACAGCCCCAATACTCATCCCCAGGAATATTATCTTTTTTTAAATGACCCTTTAGATTTGTTTCTAGTGAGATATTGAGTTATTGCAATTACCGCAATTTGTTCAATGCTTAAAGGAGCACATTTTTTCACTCTTATGTCAGTACTTGCACACTGCTGATGAAAGAGGACAGTGACAGTCACTCTGAGTTTTCTGTTGAGCTTTTTTGCATAAGACACAATGATCAGAAATGAAATGAAAAATAGGCACAAGTGACAATCAGCAGGTTCAAACCACTGATGTAACTAAAGATGGACGACACGTCCCCAGTCCTCCCACTGCGCTGTTATCCTGCACTGGTGACATCATTTGGCGCCAGAGTCTGTGCAATAGTGATCAGAGTTGGAGCTGCAGTGTTGAGATCCAGTCCACACAGCCGGCCGACCAAATTGTGAAGCTCAGCTGTCAATCATGACAGCATGGTAACAATCTGGTAAGAAAAATGAACTCTTGAAGAAACATCAGCATGATAAAAAACTACCTAAAAATGACAGAAACCATGTTAGAGATGTTGGTCCATCTGCTAACATAGAGGGAGCAAGATTTGTGACTCATACTGCAGCCTGCCACCAGGGGGTGCTTGAGATATTTTGGCTTCAATTTGGGGGCGCTCTCATGCTGTGCATCTCTGTGCCAATGGTTCAAACCCTTTTGTTCTTAACAGAAGGAAGCAGAAATTAAGGGGGTGTTTCAGACTTCACACAGCTGAGTAAGGTCCCCTCAGCTAGTTTAATTCTGTTTAAAGGAGCTAGACCTATCACATACTACTTATCATCACAGTGTAAGCAACATTTCAATATCCCCTGTGTGTGTATGTGCAGGAGAAAGTGCAGCAGTGCAGCTATATTTTAATTATTATTTTTTTCCTTAAAACTGACCTGGAATGTTTGAGGTTTAATAATGTAAGAACAGTGGAGGGAGCAGGGCAGAGGTTGCAAACACTGCATGCAAGTGTATATTTAGAATATACAAAAACACATGTAATTACAGTGGGAACAGCCACAATCATTCTGCTCAGCCTGTAGCTCTTTCATTCCAAGAAAGAAAGAGGAGCCAAACAGATTTCCCATATTTCCTCCATTGGTGATTTGCTGCCTGCTTACGCCCACTCCTCTGCTTCTGAACTGGTGGGCACTTGATCATGTACCGTCTGTGTGTGTGTGTGTGTGTGTGTGTGTGTGTGTGTGTGTGTTAGAGAGAAACAGAATAGGATTTTGTGGAGCGATGTAACAGCATGATTGTCTCCTGTTTTTTTTACACCATGTGATCTTCCTCCAGCTGCTCCACGGCCGTTGCTCTCTGAGTGAAGAGCGGCCTCTTTGTTTGTGTGCTGACTGTGGTCGGCATTTTATAGCCCACTGTGACTGTGTCAGCGTTGACTGCTGTATTTGATTCTCACTGTAGCAGCTGCTTTTGTTTTTCGCCTGTTTGTGTGCACTGTGCATTTGTGTGGGCAAAAAGAGAGAAAACAGGAGAGAAAAGAGTGACGGCAGCAGGGGAAAAAGTAGTTTGTGGGATTTACAAATAGAATATGCACTATAAACGAGGGGTGATAAACCAGACCTATCTTTCCCCCACAGATGGGTTTAAAATCTGCTACGGCAAAGCCTGCACATAAGCCCATTGCTTTCCTGACTCTGCAGCAAACTGAGCTGCCCAAAGGGCTCGGCGGAGCCCGGCGAGGAGTTAAAAGGGGGTCAGACGTAGCTTGGGAAAGCACTGTTCCCCTCTGTGACTGTCTACCCCCTACTGACCAGAGCGGCATGAGGCATGTAAACATAATCTGCATTTCACATAGTCCCTTCTAGGAAACACACAGACATCCAAGTGAGATCACATTGCTGCATGAGTTACGGCGCCTTCAGCTATTTACCCAAAGCTCCCGACATCAACAAACATCCTGCGCTTAAATAAGAGACTTGAGGGGAGATTAGAGAGACGGGGGCTGCACAGAACCCTCTTCCCCTTTTCCATATAGAGACTGAGCACCTCATTGGAGAGCTCCAGTCATTATTACATGTTTAAGGTTGTGGTGCAAACACTATTAACCCCAGCGGAGGTGAGTAAAAGTATTTTGGGACAGGAAAAGATAAATTTGGACCATTAAGTGTAATTGGTAAGAATTTGGTCTGTGCTAAATCACTGGAATAAAATGTATGCAAGACTTTGTTTCACAATTAGAGAGTTCTTCCTGAAGAGCTGAGGTTCTAACCGGAGCCATTCGCTTCAGAAGAACCCCCTTTTTTAAAGAAAGGGTTTGTCAAGAGTTCTTTGTTAGATTAGGGGTTCCATTTTTTCATGCAAAGAACCTTTTTTGGAATAAATAGTTCTTCAAAGATTGTTGAAAGCATGTGCTTTATCTGTCATGGTAATGATTCCACTTGTCTTACATTCTTTAAAATGGGAGAACCCATAGGAGAACCCTTTTTGGTAGATGCTTTTATAAAGGTTCCACTTGGAACCCTTTCAGAGAGTTCTACCTAGAACCCAGCATAAAGGGTTATATGTAGAACCCTCTGTGAAGGGTTTCATCCAGAAGTCCCTATATGAGAACTCCTCTGTAGTGTAACAGTTCCCCCCAGAACCCCCAGAAGGGTTTTATCTGGAACCTACCCTTGGGTTCTACCAAAAGCCCTCTTGAAAAGCTCATTTAAGTGAAATGGTTCATAATTTAATGTTTTCAATTGCAACCATTTAATTTTCAAGCACCTAAATTAGGACAAATCAGGGTTTCTAAAACTCAAAGATCAAGTTTATCTAAAGCAGAAAAGTAAATATCTCAACAAAACATTATAGATCAGTAAAACTTTAGTTTACCTAAAAACCTAAGAGTTTGAGTTTGATTCTAAACTCAAACATCTAGTGAAGGCAGTTTAAATTACGAGTTTCTCAACTTTTCTTTTGTCTGACTACTTTCTATGGGTTAGCACCCTTAGAAGGTGGAGGGGTGTTGGATAAAACCCCCAGAGAGGGTTCTGGGTAGAGCCATTACACCATACAAGGCTTTCATAGGGTTAGGGAAAGTGTTCCAGGTGGATCCTTTATAAAAGGTTCTGTCAGAAACCAAAAATGGTTCTCCTATGGGGACAAGCTTTATTCCTACGAGTGTAAGCACCAAACTGTTCAGTAATCTGGTTGAAACACAGCATGGGAAATGCAGCACTATTTATATTCTTTTCTTTTCCAAAGAACACAAACAAGTGTCTACAAACAGGCAGAATGATTAGCAGACAGAAAACAGATGCAGTAACAAGGCTGTTTATGATTCAGACAAAAATGAACAAAATGCGCTCACCATCGCAACATGATACCATGATTCCAGCTAAGTGGATTTTCAGAGTTAATTGCCTACCCAATGTTAATCAAAGCAGTTATGTTGTAAATAGTGGGAAAGTCACAGTGAACAATGGCTCGCAATTACACAAACCCTGGTGAAGACTTTATCTTAATGCATTGATTTCCAGCCTTGCATCACTAAAAGCCTTTTAACTTATTTATGGCCTTCTGATTTTTCTCTCTTTTAATGGCTCACACTTTGTTTGGATAGTTTCAGGTGTTACAGCAGGTCATGGCTGGGGTTACAGAGTGTCTGAATGTGCAGAAAACGGATAAATAGAGCTTTGTTGAGCGCTGGCTTTTTGCCACAGAATAATTCCTGTAATATCAACACTGAACTGGCCAACAAATCACTGAAAAGTGAAAGAGAAGAAAAAGGTCTGATACTGAAGCATTTCAGGCAGGATGTACAGAGTATCAGTTGGCAGCGTGTCAGGACACTGCTTGTTCAAAACTTATAAAAATGAACATCCAAACACATGCCTACCGTGAGACAAGGGTCACGAAGCTGTATTCCATTACATTTACGCATAAAAAAGACAATCAGATTACAAATACATTTAGTAAAAATGGTGATTATCAGCAGGATTACAATTTTAAAATTATAGCTGCTGCGCAGCAATGGTCGGGGCCGGGCAATTTTAGGCAAAATTAGGCAATTCTGAGCAACAAGCAGAGTGTAGGAAGATGAAAAAAAGGTGGCATTCTAATGTGCATTTTACATCAGTTGAGGCTTGAACTCACAATTTCTGGCACAAGAGACTCTGCATATTGACTGACAGCTAAGCCAAATAAACAGGGAAAAGAGACAAGGGATAACAGGGAAACGTGTTGATAAAGAGTATTTGTCTCTTCCCAAAACTCCCTGAATCATAATTATTTAAATCTTAGCAGTTTCTAATCCACATAGCATGATACCTGAACATAAGGCTTTCACATTTGAAAGTCCATCCTGCCTTAGCTGAGGCTCAAACTCACGACTTCTGACACTTAAGTCTGTCTTTTATCTCACTGAGCTAATTGGCAAGTGACAGTTCACGTGTGGCTTCACAAATTGACTAAGCCAAGGATCAGGGTGCCAGGCAGCAGCCATCCATGCCATGGAAAAGCAAATTTCAAAGTGAAAGTTCCAAAGCTATAGCACATATGGTTGATTTGTTGTGAATTTTCAAAGTTTTGAAATTTAGAGGCTTGCTGTAGTGCCACCATCAGGACTATTGTCTTGTGTTTCCAGTTGAGGACATCTGGCATGGGACTGGACCTTTGTGAAAAGTTTGGGTAGATTTCTCATATGGAAATGTTGTACAAGCTGAGGCTTGAACTCACAACCTTCAACACCAAGAACCATCCTCTATCTCACTGAGCTAATTGGCAAATGGAAACACCACTTGTAGCTTCACAAATTGACTAAGCCCGTCACCTGTGTGCAAGACAGCAGCTGTTAGCATGTAAAGGCAGATTTCAAATGGCTGTCAAAAATTCAGTTATTGAGACAAAAATCCCAAAATACACAAATTGCATCTAGACAGCATGGAGATGTTGGTCATTAGTTTTTAACAATGATTTATTGGCTCCAAAAGTGAAAAACTGATGTTTAAAAATGACATTTTTGCATTGACTCCAATTGTTCGCATGAGAGTGAAATTCAAAATGCTGTAAAAAAATTCAGTTTTTGAGATAAAATTCTGATATTTTCCAAACAGCATCTACCATGACTCCAAAATTTTGTCTTTTTTTTCATGAACATTGAAAATGTATTTAGCAAGAATTTGCAAGTATATGTTTATAATACCGTTTACAGTCAAACATTTTGATGCACTGTAGGCTCAATTTTTGTTAAATCAAAAATCTGTGTGGATCGTTTGTGTAGGACAGTCTGAAGATGCTCTGTAGCAAGTTTGGTGCCAATTGAGCAAAAATTGTGGGAGGAGATAGGTTTAATAAGTTTTACAGTTTTTGAAAAAAACAGAGTGATGGACTTCATAATTTGCAATAGGTTTAAACGTACAAAAGTTTCTTCAGTATTGGGGCTACATTTTGGTGAAAGTTGTAAATCTGTAGCACATATGGTTGATTTGTTATGAATTTTAAAAATTTTGAACTTTAGAGGCTTGCTGTAGCGCCACCATCAGGACTATTGGCCTGTTTTTTGCAGCTGAGGCAATCTGACATGGGACTGGACTTTTGTGCAAAGTTTGGTCATTTTTCGTGCATGGGAAGTAGGATTTCCTCAGAGGAAGAAAGAAAGAAAGAAGAACATGCAGGATTACAATAGGGTCCTGGCAGCTTAGGCTGCCCGGCCCCTAATAAGGCACAATATTCTATTACATGCAGTGAGCACACTTCACAACACTTGAGTCTCTGGCACTGCTCTGGTGTCAGTGAAACCAGCTATTATTACAGTCAATGCATTATCATGGCCTCTAATGAAAAAAAACAAACAGCTAACGTTAGCTACATAGACTAACATTAAGTACACTTAAGTCCAGCTGGCTAAAAACTTCTACTTACTACTACTACTGGAAAATATTTTGGGACTGTAGGTGGTGATGCTCGTGGCCAGAGTGGTTTGAGTAGTTGAGGTTTGGGTGTAAAGTACTTAACAAAGTTATATTTAAATGTGCATAATCACATCTATTAATCTAAACATTCATTCACATGATACACAGGAAGGAATATCTGGACAGACAATAAACTTGTAATGAACATAAAACATTGTATTAAGCAGGGGTAGAAGTAATTGACTACAAATTACTGTAATTAAGTAGTTTTCTGGGGTACTTGTACTTTCATGAGTAGATTTTCAAGTCTGTACTTTTACTTGTACTTATGTATGCACTGCAAGATGTAATCTAGTTACTCTTAAAATCATAGTAGAGTACTGAGTACAATTTGAATTAATATCCAAAATTTTCATCATTAATTGATTAATTGCTGTCAACAGTTTAACCAATTTAAAAAATGTATTCCTGGATATTTAATCAGTAGACATGGCAGTAATTGCACCTCATTTGATGAATAAGGATAATTAAACTAAGACTTAAAATGAGGGAAAAAAAGACCAAAAAAAATGAAAAAAAAAGAAAGTTGGAAAAGACATGTTTTGTATCTTAGAAATTATTAATGATTAATTGATTATTTGCATTTTTAACTATTGGTTCAGGAAAACACACAAAATTTGCAGCCCTAGTTTGGAGAAGTGACTGTGACATCAACGCTTAAAAGTAATCAATACTCTGATTAGTTTTTGTACTTTGTACTTTATTCCTAGCACCAGTACTTTTACTTGTAATTGAGTAATATTTTAGCAGCATAACAGTACTTGTACTTGAGTACAGATCTTCAGTACTCTTTCCACCACTGACATTAAGTTAAACAATTCTAGTTTGTTATTGAGATAATCCAAGAGTAGCGGAAAGTAATGAAGATACGTTACTTTAAAAAAGTGGTCAATAACCTAATCCAAGTATCACATGGTTAAAGTAATCCTCCCCCCTCCCCTGAAGTTATATGTGAGGCCCAGTATCTGGATAAGATGTGCCGTCTTCTGAGACTGTATAAGCAGCATCAGGTTGTGTCATGTGGCTGGGACTTCCCAGCAGACACCTCTGTCGCTCTCTGTGTGGATGTGACCTCTGCCTCAGTGAGACTGATCCTCACTGACTTTCTGACCTCTCAGACTTCCCCTCACAGCAGGTTCAGTAAAGTCCTGGTGCCGCCAGAGATTGTGCTTCACATTCCTGCTGGATCTTCATGCTCTGCTGCAGACGCTCATAAATAAAACGTACCATGCAGTCAAAGCCCGCACTACCCTCCGCTTTAGGCTGCTTTATTATTAGTATTAAGGAAATGGGAATTCTCAGAGGATAAAGAGAAGCAAAAAAAAAATCATTACTGGAAAGAAACTGTACATTCAAATTAGCCCAGCTGGACCAACTGATGGATTTATTATTCAAAGAAACATAAGTTGGCCAAACATCTAATGTATCGTAATGAAAACCTAAAGTTTTCCAACAGTGTCAAACATGCTAAATTAAACTAACTCAAACTAAAATCATTTGATGGAAAAGAACAGTGCTAATAACTGCATCTGTTTGAATGTCACCCAAGACAATAGCTTTTATTAGCAAAGTTCCTCCACAGCAGAAACTTTTATTTAAATTAATCACAGTGGTTATTGTCCCTAGTGTGCTCTTATTTTGAAACTACTTAAAGGGAATTTTAATGACACCTTCAGAGGGTTAAATGGACTGCTTCTTATGGATAGGGCTGCAAGTGAGGATTATATTCATTATTGCTCTATCTGTTGATCATTTTCTTCTTCATTTCTTCATTTTCTTTCTTTATCAATCAATGAATTGTTTGGTCTATAAAATGTCACAAAAATGGTGAAAAATGTTCTTAAATGCCTTGCCTTAAATTAAAAAGTTAACAACACAGACAGAATGTATGTACAAAAAGTTCCTAAATATCAGGAAAACTCATCTCTGATGCAACATTTACAGGAAATTGTCTCCTCAAAATTTATCCAAATCGCTCGTTTTACACAAACTTCCTGCATTTATTTGGGTTAATTGTACAGTTTATCAGTATGGTTATTGTTATGCAGTGAATATATCTATAAAATATGTAACTTAGTTAGTTTACCCCATGAAAGAAAAGGGGTTCCTCATGGAAAAACATTGGGAAGCACTGTGAGAAAGGAGTAAAGAAACCAGAAAATATTCAGATCGGAGAACCTGAAATTTGGACTTTTTTTTTCTTTATTAAATGTTTAATTTTGTCGGATATCCAAATGTATTCTGATTAGATTTTTTGGGTAATCTGATGGATTTCGTTACTAATTACAAAAATTGTCAGGTAATTTGTATTCAGTAACTGACACAACCTTGCTGAGAAATGTTGATCAAAGCTCAGAGTGACGTGCCTAAAATGTCTTGTTTTGTCCAAAAACCCAAAGATATTCAGTTTACTATCATAGGTTACAAAAGAAACCAGAAAATATTCACATCTGTGAAGCCAAAATCATAGAATTTGGACCTTTTTATGATTAATTGATTATCAGCTAATGTAACAGTTGACAACTAATGTTTAATTGATTACTTGTTGCAGTTCTAGTTGAGGTCATTTTAAAAACACCAAATAAAAATAATAATAATGATAATAAATTAATAGGAAGTAGCCACATTTCGATTGATTCTAGTTTTTTTTTTTACGCAGATTTTGTTGCTTATATTTTGAGACTTCTATGGCAGAAGGAAAGAAATTGGCCTTCAGATGTCAGATGTAGGCAAATTATTTGGTGTTTCACTGAATGACTTGCACAAACAGGCCTGTGAGAGTCATCAGAGATGTTGCAACAGTGAATCTCAGCAGTCACCGACACTGATCGCCGGTAGAGGTCTCCGGATACAGGACAGGCCAAAGTTGGTCTCAGCTGCACCACATGGGGTGTCATCGTGTCACTGCCGGACGCACACGGGCCGGTGTTTGGAAAAGTGAAAAGTCAGCTGTGAAGGAAGGGAGAGCTTGAGTGTGTTTTTCCCCCTGCTTTCTTCAGTCTCGGCTCCCACATCAGAAGAAACCAGGGTGTTTGATTCAGGGGGGGTGGTGGTGGGGTTGCCTAAAGTCTCCCGGGACTTCTTCTCCCTTCTTTCTCCGCTGGGGCCGTTTTGTGCCGCCTGGATCTGCGCTGGGTTGTTTTTTTTTTTTTTGGCACTTTTCGAAGCGGTTCCTCTCCTAATAACGCTGCGCACAGGACTATCTGAGAAGTTGCCAGAAAGCGGAGACGATGTTTTGCCGAAATCAAACAGCGAGAGCAACCGTTGCCCGCGGCTCTGCCCTTGAAATGGAGATACGACGAGGGAAGTTCAGAAAGAGCGTTTTCCTGGACACATCACAGGTAGAGTCTGATTGTCCGCCAGTTTATCACCACACACTCTCACACAAACAAACACGCACACACGGACACAAACACGCTGTGGGGGATTCTCTGTTTACAGCTCTGACTGATCTCTCTCCCTCTGCAAACTAACTTATTTGGCACTCGTTTAATCTTGTTCTGAAGGCATTTTGAGTGTGTGCGCTTCGCTTTGTGCGGCATTTTAATTACGTTGCACCGGGGAGCTGTGCCGTGGCGTTCAGGTTCCCAAATTAAAGCTCTTAATTGCTGCATTTTCCAAACTACTTTGCATTTTACTCGAGCCTTAAGAAAAACCAATAATATTCCTACAGAGACTCAGCAGTGTGTGTGAGGTGCTCAGCAGCGGGCTGATGGGAACTTAAGCTTTGTGTTGTCTTCCAGCTCCCAGGATATTGTTTTAATATTCCTCCTTCATGGTTTTAATATTGTCTATTTTTTGTTGAGATGCTGCACTCTCAGATGGTTATTACATGACATTTGTTTTTCATAATGGCTCATTTTTAATTTTATAAAAATCCATTATCGTTTTGTAATTTTATTCTCCAGAGATGTCTTCTTCGCTTGATATTCACCTTGTACAACTGTTCTCGAACACTTTCTTTGAATAACATTTGGAAACTGCTCCTCTGTAGTGGCTCGCTTGTTCAACATTAAAGGGACAGTTCACCTCAAAATTAAGAAATGCACATTTTTCCTCTCAACTGTAGTGCTGTCATCTGTCTGGATAGTTTTGGTGTGAGTTAAGTTTTGGAGATATTTGCCGTAGAGATGTCTCCCTTCCATTGAATGTAATGGGACTAAGTGGCTCCGCTCGAATATCCAAAAGATACATTTTAAAAACTCAACAGCAATCTTGGGCACAGATCCCAGGGGGGATGAGGGGGACGTGTCCTCTCCAACATCTAAAAAGCATGAACTTGTCCCCCTGACAAATTATTTCAAAATAAAGTCCGTAATTGAAAATATAGACTTAATAGAAGCCAACTTCACTTTTTGGAGGTTTTGTTAACGTCCCTCTCACCTGTCCTGCTAAGTGGTCTGAACGGCATACGTCACTTTCATCTGGTTAAAACCAGTGCTGTGAAAGTGACGGGTCAGTATGTGTAGACTACGTCAGTGGCAAACACTTCCTCACAAGTTAGTCAATGATGTTATTGAGTGAATGACGTGTGTGCTGATTGTGCCTGTAGATCGAATCGAATCAGAAAAGAGACTTAGTGATGGCGTAACTCAAGTTTTTGCTGCGAAAAAATGTGGCCCCGCCATAGAACACCAACTGTTAGAATGAGTAGAAAGAGTAGAGTGTGTTTTAACATGAATAATTCACATTAACTGAGCTGACCAACATTCTATTAATGAACACTGCGAGCAGCATAAAGTAAAGTAGGAAGTGGGGCTTAAACCAACCCATATTCTTTCTCTCAGCTCTTAGTAAAAGTTCACACAATAAGCACAATCTGCAATCAAAATAGAGGCAGGGACTTTGCTCCACTCTACTAGCGGAGCTAATTTCTTTCTACCCAGCTACGGTCGCCACTGTTTCACTGCACTAGTTAGATCAGTGGTGCTAATGTTACAGCTCAGCAAAGGGGGATGCATTACTGTTAACATATCCACTGTCATGATATGGCACCTTGTCTAGACCGCAAATGTAACATCAGCACAAGTTCACATAATGACAGCATTCACACCACATTCAAGTGTCTGGCTCTTGCACATTTCAAAGCATCCAGCATCCTTTAATAAAGTGTGAATATTCATGATCTGTTTACCATCAACACAATGCATAAGTACTGCAGTGAGTGTGTTCGTGCAGGGGGCATGGATGAGTAAAAGAGATAAAGAAAAAAAGAGAGTGCTCAGAAAATTGAATAGTGGAGTTGTCTAGTGGCAATAAATGTACAGTTTGCCCACAAAAACACTGCAGAAAGTGTCCAAAAAGTGTCCATGTCTCACCTCCTGTCTGCTGGGTAAAGCGATCGGAGAGTCTGTGGGATTAAACCAGAGCAGAGAAACAGATTTTGGGCAGTGAAACACACCTTGCTCCACCTAGGTTACAAAATGTGGACAAGATATGTTTTCAGTGCCTTTTTAGTGAGCACCAGCCTCACATTTATGCACATATATTGGAAAAATTAACTTAAAGTCTAAATAAACACAAGTCGCGTTTATGCCCGTCAGGTGCAGCTGGGATGCGGGACGCACAGAGTTGGTGCAGACAGCTGCACTGATAAAAATGAAAATATTTCTGTTGTACAAGACATGTGAGTGAAAAATGCCTTGGACTTGCTCGTGACTGAGACATGGGGTGAGCCTCTCATCCATGAGTAGATGCACACTTCCTTCTGCACAGTGATATGGTTCCCTACATGAAAGCACTCTCACCACGGTCTGTAGGTTATCTTTAGTAACCAGGTCATGATTTCTGTGAGTTCCATTATATTACTACAGCCAATATCTCCAAAACTCTGTAACTCACACCAAAACAAGATGGATAAATAGCACTACAGGCCAGAGGAAAAACATGTATTTTTCATTTTTGTCTGAACTGTCCCTTTTAAACTGCTTTGTTTTGACTGCAGCATGTGGTGAACAGTCACCTGTGTAGGGAGCAGTCATTAAAAAAGAAGCTGCAGCCAAAAGTTGAGAACTAGGTCAGAGCTGTGGCCTGTGTATCCCTCTCAGCTGTTTATCACTGGATTAAACTGCTGCTCTTCATGCATGTTTTCCTCTTCCTCTCTGCAAAGCTCCCATGTCAACATCTGCTTCATATTAGCCACCGTTTGTCGGCGGAGCAGACACAGAAGTGACTTCCAATCTAACCTCTAATTATTATTACTCACAGGCCACTTTAATACTGTTTTGATGGAAAGTCCTCCCTCTGTCTATCTCCATTCTCATCCTTTTTCTCTGACACTTGTCTGTGAGCTGTGTTCCTGTCTGATGGGTGTTTGTGTCTGTTAAATTGAAATGAAACCCACATTTTAGATGTACACAGTTTTTAGAGAATTGTTTTGGTAATACTAGACTGACGTTAAAAAAGAGGGGTGTGTGAGTGTGTGTGTGGAAGAGAGACGGGGGGCTCAATGGTAAGAGGATACTTAAGGAATGTTAATGGTGCAATACGGCAAATGGAAAAGATAGGGTATTGATCCTGTCTCTTTGCTTTCCTCCCTGAATCTTTCTTGTTTTTCCTCCCTGTCCGTGTGTGTGTGCAGGCATACACATCGTCAGCTTATGTGTACGAGTTGTTTATGATTCATGTCACAGGAAAACACCACTAACCCCCCGGGGGAGTCGGACACACTCTGTCGTATTGATCTGCAGTCAGAATTAGCCTGATCTGGTGTCTGAGCAGAGTGAGTTCATATCTGACACACAAGCCGGTAAAGGCCAGTAATATATACCACTTCCTGGTGGTTCATAGTACTAAAGGGATAGTTTGAAGTTTTTGAAATGGGGTTGTGTGAGGCACTTATCAATAGTCAGTGTATTGACTACCGGAGATGGCGGTTGGCATGCGCCTAGTTTGGAGAGGCAGCAGGAATACCGGTGCTGGAAACTGAAGACTCCCAGACAAAACAACAACACCAAAGTCACACAAAAACACAAAACAAACTTTTACTGGGTGGAAAAAGGCCTTTGGCTTTTCAATCAGACGGTAGCCCTGCCCTACAGCATACTCTGCTGTATTGTCTATTTTACTATAAATGGGTCCATAATTTACTAAATGAACATCGTGTTGCATCGGAGAGGACTCAAAACAAGCTACTGAGACCATAAAGCCATTAGGAAACTGAGTACTGAGGTCATGAATCAGCTATAAAGCCATTTTTCTTGCTTTTGCAAGTGGAGTCGCCTCCTATTGGACATTAAAAAAAGAGGGCAGGTTTAAGACACTTCAGACCCGGAGACTCCATCCCTATATAATATACAGTCTATGGTTCTCTGAGGTAAAATTACTGCTTTTCGCTAAAGGACTCTGTTTCCTTTAGAAAGAGCGTTATTTGGCTTATATAACGACCCGTTTCCCGCCAGAAAGGCCTGTATGATGGCAAAGTCAAGCAGTGAAAATATTCTAAATATAGTGCACACTGAAAGTGATATTGTTTTTTTTTTTTTAGATACATAAAATATGTTTTGCTGCAGACCCTGTGGGGGTGGGCGGTATGGACAAAATCAAATATTGCTTTATTTTTGGCCTAATGCCTCTATGGTCTGTTGCCGAGTTGGGTAAGTTCAGAAAATTGCATCACTGTACCCTAATGCAACCTTTAAAACCAGGAAAAATGATATAATGATATCCAAAACCTAAGATGATATCTAGTCTCATACCATGATATTGATATAATATCCATATATTGCTCAGCCTCTTGACCCTGTCCACAGCAGTGCATTGCTTAGGTTCCTACTCCTGCTGCTTCTTCAAACTGGGGGCGTGTCGACTGCCATCTACTGTAGGTAATGCGCTGATTATGGCTAAGTACCTCATACAACACCACTTTAAAAAATCTGTACTATTCCTTTAATGTGGTTAAGTGTATACAGTTTCTCAGGCTGAGGCGAATGATGTCACGTGTTTTCGGGTTTATTTTGAGCTTGTGTGAGTTGATGAGAGTCTACAGAGAGTACAAACAGTGTAAACAGTTTTCCTCAGAGGCATCGTGATAAGAGCGATGAGCAGTGGCATTTTTTCTTTTTTTATTTATGTTATTATTTGGCCAGCAGGGTCGGGTGAGGGTTAGTTGAGGACAGAGCATAAGTGGAAAGAGGAGGACTGTACTTTACTTATTTTTTTAGGAAAAAGGGGATAAAAAGGGACTGACCAGGCTTATGCTGAACCACCACATTCATCTTTAGATCAAGCTTCATGGATATTCCACCCCTCACTCCTCTTACTTCCCCTGTTTAGTCTGTTTATTAGTTATTTATCAGGGTAAAGACTTCCTCTCCTTTCACAACAACAATCACTGCTTCCTTAACTCTGTAATCTACTCTCCGCTGGTTCTCATACAAGATTAATTTGTGTCTCTGCCTTTGTTGCCAATGCTAATGATCTCCTTTCAGAGAACGGGTCTCTCCTCCGGCTCTGTGTGTCAGGACTCTCTCAGTGCCACCGTGGAACCAGCCAGTGGCATTTCAATGAAGCAGGCCACCTCAATGTGAAAGCAACCCATTTTCACCCTGCCAAGGGATATCACGTTGGTGTGTGTTCATTTGTGCCAACATTTGAACCTCTTATATAAATATGTGTATATAAAGGTGTTTTGTCTGGTGTTTCTGTCGGTCAATGACACGTTATCAGAGAATGAGCTGATACAGAACGGCTCCTTTGTTGGACTGAACCCAGAGTGAGTAAGAGTTTGTTTTACACACTCATTTGTGTGGATGTGGGCAATGGAAATGTGTATTCACTAGAGGAAACACACAGGTTAGGACTCGCTCTACATGTCCCAACCCTAAACTCTTACATTAGGCCGCTGATTCCCAACCTGGGGGTCCCGACCCCTGCTTGGAGTCGCAAATCTTTACAGGGGGTTGTGAGAATATGCAACTTGGAAGGCTGCTGAGTCCGGTCCTGTTGCCAGCTAACAGCACGGTTAGCAACAAACAAGCTAAAGCGACACAAACCTGAAATATTTTCTCTATAACATATGATATAATTTCACCCAAATCAGTGATTAAAGTTATAAAGTTGTGCTTGTGTACACTGAGTGGTACTCCAGTGAGAATGTATTCTCCTTCCATGCTCTGCTGCTTCATTAGTAAGACAGCATTTCATTGGATGCAAATTTAGTGTATGCCCCTGAGTGCAGGATGAGTCATCAACAGTTTCTAACTGTTTCTGAGGAAAACAAACTCCGAAATACCACCCTGAGAACACCTATAAAGACTTTTTTGGTCATTGTTGGGCCAGATACTGGTGTAAAGGTGAATATAGCGCAATAAATACACTTAAACATTGATTCTGACTTCATGGGAACCTTAAATGGACACTTAGCATCCTTTGAATGGATTAAAATGGTTTATAAAACACTTGCTATGAGTGTGCGTGTGTGTTAAAAGTGCCTGGGGGAAAATGCCATGAGCATGATTTTGTAAGACTAAATGACTGCTATTATTAATCTAGAGCCTGCAGATCCAGACTTAGGGGATTTCTCTGGACTATGTGCCTAATTACAGCAATCGGTTATGTAAATAAGAGATTAAAATGTTTAAAATATTGCCATACACCCATTTTAGACGTTTAGACATATTCCTAGCCAAGATAATGTTTCTGTGTGAATATAATTCAAATGTCTCAGCATTATCAAAAGAAGACCTGACAGTCTATCTCGCTGTGTTCCTCTGAGGTCTGGTGGTGCTGAATCATTCTGCTGTGTGCGTATCAGAAATTGACAGGCTAATATGGTCAGAGAGTGGAAGGAGAATGAGAAACGGAGCAAACGATTACGCGCTCATGCAGCATTTGTCCAGAAATCCATTCTGCAGCCGTCCTGTCGATCCTCTGCTCCCTGCTCTCAGGGGGAGCAGAGAAGACATCTGCTTTCTACATCCTTCCTCTCTGATCCACAGGGCCACCAGTGTGTCTCTGCACTCTGCTCCGTCTCGGCCCTCGCCAGCTCTGCTGCTTCAGCTGAAGCCACCCAGGCATGCAGTGGGAGCTCGGGCTGGAGTGCGGTTATTATTATGGAGGTGGGGATGGAATGTCCTCTGTTTCAATGCTCCGACTCCGCATTTTTATGTTTAACTCAAGGATGGTACCTACTAGTCCACGCCGCCACTGTGGCTACCCCCAGCTATGCAGGGCCAGGAAGTGGTTAGATGTGTGTGTGAGGACACACCCATCCACCCACACTCGCTCCCAGCCTGCAGGAGTGTATGGCAAAGGTCTGGGAGTCTGCCATTTGTGTTGAGTAAAAGCTTTAACAGCTTTGGGCTGCGGTTTGGTTGGTTTTGGTGCTCTGCCCTTCTCCACCCTGTAGAGCCACACAATCTCACCAGCAAGTATCCAAGATGAACACATGGTGGCTTCAGTGAGATTTTGGATACGATGGGTGTTCCCTTTGCTCAGCATGTATTCCCCCAACCTCAAAAGAATGTGTCGGTCACACCAGTTGTGCAGTAACGCCTATCTTGAAATTTGGGCGAGGTGATGCAGTGGAGGTTTTTTGTTCTTTTTTTTTTTTTTGTGTGTGTGTTCTTTAAGTAAGCAAGCAGTTCATCCTTTCCATCCATAGTGCTATTAATCCATCTAGATGATGGCGATATTGGCCATAGAGATGTCTGCCTTTTCTCAAATATAATTGAACTAGATAGCACTTGGCCTTTGGCTAAAAGCACCAAAAAACTCAACAGCGATGTCTCTTTACACAAATCATGATCCAGTTACTCAAGACAATCCACAGACCTTGTTGTGAATGGTTTCATGTAGGAACTACTTTCTTTGTGCAGAATACAGCCATCAGCTGTATCACCGTGCAGACGGAAGCGCGCATCTACTCATGGATGAGAGCTCAGTGGACGAGGACGTCATTAATGATTATGTCCCGCGCTGTCACAAGCACAAGCCTCTCGTCCATGAGTTTGTTTCATATGGTGATATGGTTGGCACATGGTAGAAAGAAAACCAGGTGCCTAAACAGGGCCTGAACAGTTGACAGTTGATGACATTAAAGAATAGCTTTTTTTCCACTGCAAACTTGATATCAAACAACATATTAACTGTTCACCGTTTCTACTTAAGTATATAAATATTTAAATAAATACGAAACCCTTTAACAAATTTTCTTCAGTTAATTAAATTTAATTCACATAATAAGTAAAACCCAACCCAACAATCATAATTTAACATTAAATAACAGTGACAGTACTGATAACAGCAACATGAATAAAAATTCCAGCTTCAAACTTCTTCAGCAGTTCTTTTGCAGAAATTGTCTAACATGAGAAAAGACTGGTGTCATCATCATTATGCATAAATGTCTAGACATTATGACACATCGCATCTAGTGTTCTCTATCTATGCTCCTCATCACCGGGGTCAGGGATGCCCACACTGCCGGCAGGATGTGCTTGACACGGGATCACACAAGCAGCTGAGCATGATGCATCCTTCTGCTTTAAAGTGTGTCCCTGTTCATCGCCAGATGCTTCCCCTCCTTACACGCAGTTGTTCTTAAACATTTACTGAATGTCCCACCTGGTGTTGGAATCCTTTTCAGTGAAATACAACCACACTTTAGACCATTTAGCTTAGCATTTTAACCATTGTTAAGGTAGCTACAAGCTAACAGTAGGCTAAAGTATTGTTAATGTTTGTATGGTGCCTGTAATGTCTGCACCAGAGGGAAACTATTTCAATCGACAGCTCAGGTGTGTGGCACCGAAATTAGGTGTTGTATAAGTTTGTATATAAGTTTTGGTACCGAACCCTAGATCCTGCATGAAATTGCTCACAAGATTATCTTGAGTAATGGGGCCATGATTTCTGGAAAGAGACATTGCTGTTGAGTTTTTCAAATGTATTTCTGTTTTGCTGCTTTGAGCACCACAAGCCGAGTGCCATCTAGTTTTATAATATTTGTGAGAAGGCTGACATCTCTATGCCCGACATCTCCAAAACTCTGCAACTCACACCAAAACAATCTAGATGGATAAACAGCACAACAGAGAAAAAAATGTATTTTTGATTCTCGGGTGAACTTTCATACGTTTGCAGAAAAGGAAGACGCTCTTATCAGAACGTGTTTCAGCTTGAGACATGTTTACTTTTATTTTCTCCATATTCTGATCTTTCGGGTATGAGGAATACTTTGCTTTTATCAGTGGAAACGGATGCATTGTGGTGTTATTCCTCCCAAGTCTGAGATATTGTGTAACTGATATGTGTTCTCCAGATGCTTGGATGTATGGTATATAGTTCACAGAGGCAGACCTGCACTGTAAGCAGCCTCACGCTCAGCAGCAGCCTCTCAGTGTGGCTTCTGCTAGTGTTTAATGTGGCCTGGCAGAAAACTGTGATGAACTAAGCCTGTTTATGTAAGCATATGTTTGCCTCCCCATATGCACAGAGGGAGAGAGGTTGTATAGATGTTGCCAGGACGACACTTATTGCCAGCAGAGAGGAAGCACCTCAGACCATGAACCCATTGAGAAAAGAGTCGTTTTCAAGGAATGCCAAATCTTCCCCCGAGTCTCCTTCTCAAGGCAGCTCTGTGTACCCAGAGAACAATGGGCCGTCACTGCACGGTCGCCCCAAACTGAGCCATGTGCTGGGGCATGAAATGCCGGGGAAAGGGGCTCAGGAGCCTGGGGGTTAAGAATGGATGCATACGACCAGATTTCTTCCACAACTACAGTCTCAGAGTTAACACAACTGGTCTGCATAGAGTTCTGTGAGAAGTACGATACAAGATTTATAACCCAGTCCAAATCAGTGCGGGTCTAACCAGAAGTTAGAGGTGGCAAAAGTACACACATTCTGTACTGAAGCAGAAGTGCAGATACTCGTGTAAAAAATATTAATGAAATAATAAAAGTAAAAAGCAGAAGTATTGATTCAGCTTCTGTACTCATGTACAAATAAAAAAGTACAGGATCTGAAATGTACTCAAAGTATAAAAGGACATTTCCACTGACTGGTTCTGTACAAAGCTAACTGAATCTCACCCTTTTTTCGCCTTGTCTAGTTTTTTGTATTTTTACGTAATTTTTCATTTTGTTACATCTTACGCTTTTTTCTTATTACTTTGTTTTTCATCTTGTTTCATCTTGTTTTCGTCTTGATCCATCTTTTTCCTCCTGTTACATAATTTTTCCTCTTGTTACATCTTTTTGTTTTTTGTCTCGTTATGTCTTTAATTTTGTCTTGTTGCGTCGTCTTTGGTCTTGTCATGTAATTTTTAATTTTTTTTTTTGTCTTGTTACATTTTTTACTTTGTTTTTCAACTTATGTCTTGATTGTCTCTTTTAACATTGTTCATCCCATTATGTTGTTTTTTGTCTTGTGACTTCATTTGTTGCCTTGTTACTTCTTTTTTGTTTTGTCACATCTTTTTCCTCTTGTTATGTCATTTTTTGTGTTATGTTTTTTTATGTTGTTTTTCGTCTTGTTACGTCATTTTTGTCTTGTTGCATCTTTTTTGTCTACTTGCATCTTTTTTCGTCATGTTACATAATTTTTCATTTTGCTTCTTCTTTTCATTTTGTTGTGTCTTTTTTGTCTTGTTTGGTCATTTTCATCTTCTTACGTCTGTCATGCATGACAGATACATTAAAACTTAGGTAACAAGCCTGCCTTGAAAACGTAAGGAGTAGAAAGTACAGATATTTGTGTTAAAATGTAGGGAGTAAAAGTAAAAAGCTGTCAGAAAAATAAATACTCAAGTAAAGTACAGATACCTGAAAACTGTACTCCTGTGTGTGTGTGTGTGTGTGTGTGTGTTGTGTGGTGTGTGTGTGTGTGTAGCCCCAGGCTTTCTGGCATGTCGAACACTGCATGGGGTGCAGGGGAGATGCCAGGGAAAAGTTTACCCCTCTTAAGACCCTTCCTCTCAAACAAAGCTCGACCACGGGTAGCTTTCTGCTTGGAGGCTTTCTTGGTATGTTGAGGTATATTTTAACTAGCAAATGTTTAACTTTTTTTTATTGCCCAGGCAGGGTTTGTGTGTACATCATTGTGCAGCACTGTTCCCAGTCAGCCTGTGAGTGCTAGCACAAATGAAAAATTGTTTAATCTCAGTTGCTTCACGCCGTGAGTAAAATTCAGCCAGTGTCCTACTATTGTTCCCATGGTAATGACTGGACTGTTTGTCTAATAAGGTTGGTGGAAAAGAGAACAAAGCTTTATTGTCTAAATAAAGAACTTAATAAAGATTCTTACTTCACATTGTGCTCATTTTTTTTATCATTTCATGCAATGAGGGAAGGTTATGTTGTAGTTTATAATTCAGCATAGTAGATTTATTGTCTGTAGGGGAATTTTATACATCAAATGTAATTCACATAATGTCCTTGCTGTTTTTGTCTGTTTCCGTCTCTGATTGTTCATTTTCACTGTGAACTATCTGAACAACAGCCAATGATCCTCATATACTGTACATTTGTTCTCTTAGTGTTGGGCCTCAAAACGCCTGAGGGTCTCTGTTCTTTCCTATTTCATATGACCCACAACATTAGCCTCACAGTTAGCGGATGTCCTTGCTACAGACAAGGACAGTGCTTTCCTTCACAGCCTTATCTTATCTTATTCTCACTGACCGGACGTGCTGGACAAGCCACTTAAAGGGTCCAGTATGAACGATTTATGGAGATTTATTGGCAGAATATGGCAGAAATGGAACATAATGTTCATGTAGCATCCATGCAGCCAGGTTTCACCACGTCTCTACAGTGGCCCGGAACAGACAAACCAAACACTGGCTCTAGATATACAGCCTTTCGGATTTTTCGCGAGTGTTTACGCCACTGTAGATTGGCTTTACTTACTTACTAGTCCAACAGCAAGAACGCCAACTCTGTGTCTGTCTTGCAGCATTTTATTTCACGAAGCTCTCACCAATGACTAAAAGCCAGTCCAACATTTACTCTTGTTTGGTGGCCTTGTGTCTTTTTATGGTCATTTTGTGGTGTTTTGTGTCTTTTTATGGTCATTTTGTGTTTCTTTATGGTTGGTTTGCGTGTCAAACAACCACAAGGTTGCCTTGCCTCTTTTCTTTTTTGAGTCTCTTGCGTCTCTTTGTAGTTGGTATGCATCTTTCTGTAGTTTAGTTTCTCTTTGTGGTCATTTTGTGTCTCTGTCTAGATGTTTTGTGTCTTTTGATGGTATTTTTGTGGTGTTTTGTGTCTATTTGTGATCATTTTCACAGTTTTGTTACTCTTTGTGGTTGGTTTAGTCTCTTCAACGCTATATTTTGTCTTTCTGTAATTATTTTGTATTTATTATTTGGTCATTTTGCATCTCCTTGTGGTTGTTACGTGTCATTATTCATTTTTCTGGTGAAGCTCAGAGGGACCCCTGATCTTTTGGCTTCTGGGCTTGTGCCCGTTAGGCCCATTCAGTGATCCATCCATGCTGCTGAGCCCGGCGGTTATATTCTTCACTGGTACGACAAACCTCCTCTCGGTGGTCCAAAGCTCCTGTGCTAGTGGTGTAAACACCAACTTTACCCTGGTGCTCTGAGCTCCAAGTATGGGCAGTACAGCTAACTGAGCTTACTAGTTAACAGCCGCTACATGTGAAGCAGTTTACTTCACTGTCCAACAGGAAACTCTGTGAATCACAGAGCTGAGGTTGAGCAGCTGGAGGACATCAAGGGGAAAACCAGTGAACATTTTCTGAAGAAAATATGATCCAGTTTCACCAAAATAAATGACATAGTTGGTGGTGTTGGTGCCATAAAGTGGCCACCCAAGTTACATAGTGCGAGAGCAGGCGTACGGGGCACAGAGTGGGAATGAGAGGCACCATTCACCCTGTCAGTGTAGCTTCAAAATGATTTTAATGCTGTTATTTTAAGTTAGAATAGTTACATAATGTTGCTTCAGTGTTTTGTTTGGAGAGAAATTGGCATTATGAAAGTAAAATTTGATTTCCATTTCAGCATTTTTTGGCAGTTTTTGTTTTTAGCAATGGATATCATGTTTTTATTGTCTTTTGTCCCATATTTGCTGCTTTGTTAAGAGTGTTGTGAGGCCATTCGTCTATTTCCAGCCTCTCATATCTGTAAACGGATACAGACTTGACTGCCTTAGTGTGAGCACCGTGCATGTTTTTAGTCAGAAATGTTTTGGCCTTGGAATGTGGTTAACAGCCTGTGTGTCTATGTGGCAACTGGTGTCAGGGTGCAGTTTAACAGCTGAGGGTCTGCTGCTGATGTTGCAAGTGGACCCCACCCAACCACAGTGTGTCTTCTTGTACAGTATAAGACCTCAGTCTGAACAAGGCGTTAATAGAGTGAGAGCAAAGATAGATAACAGACGTGTATGTACACATATAAGCACACAAAGAGGAAGTGAGTCACACACACTGCCAGTATCCTGGTCACAGATGTCTGCACGTTTAAAACCCTGCGTATTTTTCTGTAATGAATGAGAGCTGCTGTTTTGAACTCTTCATTAGTCATTCACAATGACGGCAGTTTGTCAGCCTCTGTTTCACGCATCACACATACACACACACACACACCTACAGACAGTGACTAAGCCACAGTGTCTCCTTGAGCAAGGTCCACTGGATTTTCTCAGACATAGACAGGCCTTTGTTCCACAGTGTACGCTGTCCTGAGCGAGGCTGTCACTGGCAGTGACTCGGGCGGTTATGGAGAGATGGATGGAGGTGGCGTAATCACTGGATACTTTCCCGCTCTCCCAGAAGGGAAACTTCCTCCATGCATCATCAAACCTGTCTGATTCAGTTACCACCTTGGCTAGTGTGGTGGATAATGCGGAGTGTTGCCATTCAAGTAGCTTCTTGTCTATTTTTACTGCGTAATACTGAAGAAATATTACAACGGAATGAGTTGGGATCACCTGAGCTATTTCAGACAATATGAATGGCACTGAGCCTGAGGAAAAACGGTATAAAAGAATTAGATTGGAGCGGAAATTATCTAATACATTAAAATGATATGTTGTTTCTTTCAGATTAAAGATAATGAAAAGGGCTAACATTAAAGGAATAGTTCAGATAATTTGATGTGCGGTTGTATGAGGTAATTTATCTATAGTTTGTGTTTTAGTTACAGTAGATGCCAGTCAGCATGCCCCAGTTTGGAGAAGCAGAGAGGAGCACCAGCATTGAAGCTAAGCATTAAACTGCTGTGGAGAGGGTCAGCAACAAAAGGTATTTCAGGCACTTCAAAAATCAGTGTCACTTTAAGTGTACACTATATTTAAAATATTTTCACTGCTTTATTTTGCTATCAGACAGCCTTTTCTGATGGGAACTGCTCCTAAACAAGCCAAATATCGCTCTCTCTAAACCATCCAAATTCCATGACAATATCAGTAATTTTACCTTGCAGAACCCAGGAGATGCTGGTCTACCGTTACGTTGATCTGTTTGTTTATTTGTGTTATTGGGTGATGTCGGGGAATCAGATCTATCCTTTTAAAACACAGAAGTCACTCAATAACACAAACAAACTAACAGACTGAGGGCACGGTAGACCAACACCACCCGTGTTCTGCTAGGTGAAACGACTGTTTGATATTTGGCTTAAACAATGGCAGTTTTCCTGTCAGAGAAGGGTGTCTGATGGTAACGTAAAGTGGTAAGAATATATCGAAATATAGTGTCCACTTAAACAAATATTGATTGTTTATTATATTTTTACATGGACCTGTTTTTACAAGCGGCTAAAAACTGGGGGCATGCCGACCAGCATCTACTGTAGCTAATACACTGACTATCTGTAATTACTACAATCCCACTTCAAATAATCTAAACTATCTTGTTAAAGAATCATACTGCAGGTAAACCATCAGCTCTCTACCTGCTTCCTGCCTCTGTGAGCTTTCATGTCCTTCCACCGTTTCATTCTCCCCAATCTATCAACCTGAACGCCTCCCGTCCCCAGGAGAGCCACATTATGTGGGCTGCACCACTTCTTTGAGGCTCAGGTCCCCTGATATCGCAGGAAAATGGGTCTTTTTTGTCATGCACTGTAGGGCTAACCCACTTTCCTGATCCAGATTACACAGAGGAAGTCCTCCTTTATATCTGCCTCTAGACAGACATAGAAGATTACTGTTTGTTTTATCTCTCCATCTATTTTCACTGTGCGTATTTGTGTACACACCCACCAGAGACCTTAACCATAACCTATCGAGCCCGGCGCTAACAGACTGTAAAACAGGACCTGACTGCCTCATGCCAAAAGTATCTTCTTCCTGTGAACATAAGACCCCCACTGCGCTCTGCTCTGTTAAACATTGACAAAAAGACACCCACACACACATAGACACGGATTCCGATGTGTGGTTTCATTTACAGTCCTGGACACTTGTTGTCAGACCGCTTTGAGTTATCACAGAGGGCTTAGAGACATGAGAGGCTTTGTCCCTGTGTGGAAAAATGCCATTCCCTGACAAACATGCTATGCTGGGCATTGAGGCAGAGAAAAGAGAAATAGTTGTAATTGCTGGCATTTTAAACCTGGTGCTCGCAGTTCTAAAAGTAGCAAACTGCAGGTGAATGCAAGGTGCTTTTGAAGTCAAACTGGGAAACAATAGAAAAAGGGGAGCCCCGAGGCTTACTTCAGGCACCACTCGCCCTGAGCCAATGTAGTTAAAAAGCCTTTATTAGTTAGAGCATATAAAGTTTTAAAAAATAACAAAAAGAGGATGCTGGCTGGTTTCGACCCATACTGGGTCCTCAGGAGTCAACCAGAGTGGAGTCATGATTCCTTATGTAGACAATTAGTGGCCAAGAGGCTAAATTACACCAGCATGTAACACAATAGATATACCACAAGTAATAACAATAAAAATGAAATACAGTGGAAACCTCTTATAGTCATCAACTCTGTCCAGGTCAGATTGATCACTACTGTTAAAGCTGATTTGATTTCTTTTGGTTAGTTCTCTGGCACTGCCTTTCTGTGCAGAATTTGCATGTTCTACCCATGTCCATGTAGGCTCTCTACAGGTACTCCAGTTTCCTCCCACAGTCCAGGCATGCAGGTTAATAGGTGACTCTATGTGAGCATTAATGGTTGTCTGTCTCTATGTGCCAGCCAAGCGATGAACTGGCGACTTGTGCAGGGTGTCCTCCGCTTCTCAACCAATGTCAGCTGAGATAGGTTCCAACCCCTCCCGTGACACTTCAAGGATAAGCAGTTATGGACAATGAATGAAAAATGAATGAATATTTCTCATGCAGACACATCAGACCAGCACATATGGGTACTTCGCCAAAATGCAAGGCTGTGCCCCCTTCTGGGGGATAGAAAAATGGAAATCCTATACACAACAATGCAATTTTACATGTTTTGAAATTACAGTTTTGACAAGTTTGTATGATTCATATCGAGTTAGACAAACCTTTGTTTTATAGACATATCTAGGAGTTATTCCGTGATCTCGCCTGAACCTGAGCGTTCATGATATCTTAGTAAATTAAGGTTAATCAGTCAGCCGTCATGCCCCTTCAGTCTTCAACCTTCCAAGTGGATAAATGAGCCAACACAGAGGCCAGACACTGATTATACTGAATTACCAGGTATCATTAGGATTAATGTTGTCTGTAATTAACAAAATCTGTTAGTACACAACTGTTAATCTAAACTAGGCTGAAATTTAGTCAGATACGACAGTCTTGATACTGTTGTGCTGTAACATTATGAAAGACTCTGGTGATGCGCTGCTTCCTGTTCGTTTGGCGTTAACTTTGACAGGTGGCCGTATTTTAAAACCCCATAATGAATGTAGTTCCTCTTTAAGACTTGGATACACCAAAGCATCAGATTTAAAAATCCAAGAGGACTGTCTGAGGTAGTTCACTAAGATGATTGTTAGCATTTGTGTAACTTTGTGCACCCTCTGTCCCCTTTTTTTGTTTTTTTCTTGTAAATCTTAACTTGACTTGTCCCCCCTGTTAGAACACTGGTTAAAAAAACACACAAAGCAGATGTGGTGGGTTTTATTACGTTGTGTATGGACACGTAAACCAAACAGGTCAACACCTGAAAATATGCCTTACACATGACGACAAGGTAGCATAAAGCCAGACAGACAATGAAAGTCACTTTGCTCTCGGAGTGGATCCATTACAACACTGTACGCTCCAAGTTTAGCCTGTAACTTCACCAGGGACAAGTCATTAACCTTCAATTCCACACGGTCATTAAGGCTGAAGAATATGGGGCATGTCCATGTCAGCGCACTGTGCTACACGCTCTCTACTGTTCTTTCAATTCCAGCCTGTTCTCTCGGTTTTTTTCTGCACAAAGAGGCTTTTTATCTTGTGCACCTATACATCACATAACTACCTGATGTTATTGTGCAATAGATGGAGTCAGGGCCTCTCTTTCATACAGAGGAATGCAGTGTGAAAGGAATCGATCCTCAGGAATGTGTAGAGGTGTATGCGTGTGTGTGTAGGTGTAATGTGCATGCCCGTTCCTGTGCTGATTTGGACTATTGTTTTCATTTCGTGCAATCTCACCAAGTTACAAAGCGATGAGTTCAAGCTCAGTCACCTCCTGCCCGCTGTGAACTGTGTGTAATAACCAGCAACTGTTGGTGTTTAGCTGATGGATGTAGGCATTGTATTGCAGTTCAGTCCTCGTACTCTTTAAAAAGACTCTTTGTAACAACTAATTGAGAGCAACATTGAGTCTGAATTCAAAAGTGCGTCTTAGATGAAAGGAGTTTTTTGCAGCGGAGGAGATCACTGGACGTGTGTGCGGAGAGGAGAGGGCAAAGGGGCACAACCACCGATGATGTTGCTCTGTGTTTTGATGATGCCGAGCAGGTGTTTGACTTTATGAGAGCAGATGGGTCTATTATGCGTGTCTGCCTCTCCCTGCATGCTGCATAGTGTACTCATCCCTGCCAGCATACCCGTGTTTTAATGTGTTTGTTTACTGGGCCCAGTGGCAGACGGTGCAGTGTCAGATCTTGTTGTATCGTCGTGTTGTTCCTGCACTCTCAGCAATTATTTTTTTTATCGTGTCTGTTGCTAGTTTTCCATTACTGCCCACCTCAAGAAAAATACAGAAATCACCTTGTTTAGATGCTCACTCAGGTGGATTTGGACACTTAATCACCTGTACTGAAGGTGCGAATGAAGCTGTGGATGCCTCGATGAGCATACTATGAAATATAAAGGGTCGACAAAGTAAACTTATATGAAAAAGGACTTATTTATTTTGACCTGGCCAAGGTCACATCATATTAAAATACAATATACAACATGATACACAACAATCCACAATAAAACTCCATCACCACATTCGTTATGATGCCCTTGAATTCATCAGTGGATGTCTAATTTAAGATCTTTTTGTGGATTATTCCATGCCAAGGGTGCATAAAAATGCAGTTTTCCCCCAGATCTGTCAAACCTCAGGGTCTACATTAAAAAGCAACCACTTGGAGGAGCAGAGCTGTTAACTACCAGAGCTGAGACAGAGAAGGGTACAGAGGTAGGCTCGAGGTTTACTATAGCATCACAGATAAAAAATACACCGGTGCTGTGGTCTGTGAGTGGTCAGTGACGTGCAGCCCACAAAATCATAAAGAATGCAATGGTGAGAAAGGGTGTTGCATTTGTAATAGTGCAACACAGAGATGTATGGTGCACTAAATCGAGAGTCCCAGTCTGAAAAATGGAGGAGCCTGCATGCATATATAATATGTCACCATAACGATCACTGACAGAAAAGTTGCATCCACATTTTTTTTTTTGTTGAAGTAGAAATCATACAACAAAAAATGTCCCTAATAGGTGGATCAGGTTGCACCATCTGTCAGCATTAAAAGAGGTCTGGCAGTCAACACTTGGCAAATCATTACTGTCCAAATTAGTTTATAGATCAGTTAAAAAAGATGTAGAATATATTTAATGTGCTTTCTGGAAACAGTCCAAAATGAAGTTGAATGTATTTTGCAGTGGTGAGTTCCTTCAAAATTAGCCCCCTTTTTTTCTTTTCAAGTGTTGAACCTGGGGCTGCAACTAACAATATTTTCATTATCAATTAATCTACCGATTGTTTTCACAATTAATCGATTAATCATTTAGTTTTATGGGGCAGTGGTGGCCTGACTGGTGATTGGACGTACGCCCGTTCAATCCCCTGGACAGGCCGGACAGTCTGGCTGGGGAAAGCGAAAGGTGGCACTTGCTCCTCCCTCATTACCACCACTGAGATGTTCTTGAGCAAGGCCCTTAACCCCAACAGCTCCGGGGAGCTGCTCAGTGGCCGGCAGATCAGACTGTGGTTGAACTGGGCAGCTTCCAGGTATGAGCGTTTCACTCTCAGTAAAAAAACATCTATAAAATTTTGAAAACTCTGAAAAATGCTCATCAGTTTCCCAGAGCCCAGAGTTTTCTTTTGTCCAACCAGCTGTCCAGAACCCAAAGACTCTTACTGTCATAAATGACAAAGTAAACCTGAGCTGATTGTAACTTCTTAATAGACTAAATCATTCATTGATTGAATTTAAAGAAGATAGATGAATTGGCTGCATAATCAGCCATGTGACTAAGTATATAGGTTACATTATACACACTACCATATACAGTCTGTATTTTGCTTTTAAAATTCTGTGTACTGTATGTGTAGTCTACTGTATGTGTTATATGTATTCCAGACTCAGCTCTCATCAGGGGATTCCCCACAGTGGTGACTATCTGGCCAGATGAGGAAACCAGCTGACTAAGAGATGTGTGCAGCTGGTGATTTGTGTGATTTTCAACCAAGTAATAAACAAAACTCAAATAACTGATGTGATTTTGAAATCAAGATAACTAAATTAACACCAATAAACATTTCTATTAAATCTAGTTGCTAATTTCATGCAATCTGTGCATAAAAAAGATGAGTCAGGGTGAAATATCTCAATTCATTTAAACAAAATCAATGAGCAGAATGTTTCAGGCATATTGACATCATGTTCAGTTTGTCGTTCAGTCAAATGCCTCATTAGACTTTCTTCTCCTTCTCTTCTGGCTGACCAGAAACCAGTAACCTTTAAAGATGTCATGCTCGTCAGTCTGAGATCTGCTCTCCCCTCATGTCTTCTCTGCAGATGTTTAGATTCTCATATCGCTTCTGCAGATGTTTACATTTGTGACTTCTGTTTTCAGTTTTTTTCCCCAGACAGACTTTTACTACAAACAGCAGCCTCTTTGTGTGAGCTTGACTAAAAATATTTATTATGGTCTGGCAGAAGTGACCTCACGGCAAATAAAAGTGCAGAATTTTATGTTTTTCTTTCTAAGCCTGACTGTTTATAAATGGAACAATGAGTTTTGTTGTGTCTTTGCTTGCCTCTGTCTTTCTCGTCACCGCTCGCCCTCATGTCTGCGGAGCTCATCCTCGTCATGTCTGCTTTAACCTTTTTTTTCTAGTTTAAGTTTTTATATATTTAAATAGAGACAGGCAGTATTATTATTAGACACTAAGATATCCAACAGCCCATGGTAAAACATACTTACAACCAAAAAAAATGTTTTACAATTGTGGCAGTAAAAGCAGATCATCACAGTGTCCCAGCAACAGTATGAGAATAAAATAATCTGAGGATCACTGGGCAGCTGTGACAACCCCTGCATTAATAACCGTTAAGTCATAATTTGACTTATTTGGCTATTTAGTTTGGTACGACATAGAGGCAATTAATCTCCATTAAGAATTTAACCGATTAAAAATGCATTAATCGATAATGAATCAATAGTCTAGAAATGGCGTTAATTGTGACTCATTTGACATTGTTTTGTCTGGCAGAGGTATTTGTTGAATAAGAACACTTAAACTAAAAATCAGTTGTTCAGCATTTCCAACTATTTGTTGAGGAAAATGCACAAAATTTGCAGCCCTAGACTCCTATTAGTCAGGTACTGTCGGACCTAACCACTTCCCTGTGTTCTAGTACTTATTCCCAAAATGAATGAACAAGTTTACATTCACAGATTGCAACATTCATTTGCTTTCTGAGCCTCTTCTCATTAGAATTGTTCAAAATCATGAACTGATATGGATTCACATCTCAACTACAAGGGACAGTTCACCCCAAAATCAAAAATCTGTATTTTTCCCCTGGTCTGTAGTGCTATGCATCCATCTGTATTGTTTTGGTGTTAGCTGCAGTGTTTGTGATATGTGGAGCAGCAGTGGAGATGTCTGCCCTCTCTCAAATATAATGGCACTAGAGGGTGACACGGGAATGGATTTTCTCTCCTGGAAGAATGACTCCCAACCTGCTCAGTTCCCGTCAGTCCACAGTCCACACATGTCATGCACTGGTTAGGTGGCTGCAAACAAATAGCACTACAGGCCAGAGAGAAAATATGAATTTTTGATTTGTGAACTGTCCCTTTCATATGTTATTATCATTAGTAGTATTATTATAACTAATGAAGTACTCTGCAACTTACCAGACTGTTTGTTTCCTGTGGTGGCACATCTTGCTGTGTTGCTGCTTCTGCTCTGCAGAGGGAGCCATTGCTCCATTTCAGACTCTGCAGCAGCAATGACACACCTTTCCCTCTTCTTATTCACCTTTCATCTCCAGCTTTGACATTCACTTTATATTCACCTTACAGTCATTGATAGTAACCTAAGAGCATTCACATTTTTAAATACTAAATGAATCGCATCAGTGTACAATGTCCTCCTAAATCCACACATATCCTGCTCTGATATTGCACAAGCTGCACCCCTGAGGGGTGGAAATCGATGGAGATGAATTGCCTAACGACTAAGTTTCTCTTTCACTGAGCTGCCTGCTTCTTCAGACTGATGAGATGCTGCAGTCTCCGGTGACTGGTTGAGGTAGCGTTCCTGAAAGTCAGCAAGAATTCTGGGAAGCAGCCAGAGTGCTCTGCTCGCTCCTGACATGCTGCTCAGCTGTCTCTATAGACATGTGTGTGTCTGTGTGTGAGTTCTTGAGCCTGTTTTTTTGTTCCTTCATGGTTAACAGTACATAGGGTGATGTTGAAAAATAAGATGGCCCTTTAAAGGGATAGTTCAGAGTATTTGACGTGTGGTTGTATGAGGTTCTTATCCATCAGTGTATTACCTACAGTAGCTGGATGTTGAGACACCTCTAGTTTGGAGAAGCTGCAGGAGTGCTGTGGTAGGAAGCAAAGCAATGTTTTGCTGTGGACAGCAGTGAAATGTATTTTAGCTGCCTGAAACAGTTTAAGTTTATGCTATATGTAGAATATATTCACCGCTATACCTTGCTGTTAGACAATTTTTTCCATTATATAAGCCAAATATTGCTCTCTCTCAACCGGACTCCTTTGGAGTTGTGGACAGGGTCAGCAGTCAAAATAGTGGAAGCTGAGGTGATAAAATAAGTTTGTTGTATTAGCAGTCTTGGTCGGGACAGTATTCCTGTGTAGTTTACACAAAACTCTTTTCTGATTGTTGTGCATCCATCCATTTTCTTCTGCTTATCCGGGGTTGGGTCGTGGTGGCAGCAGGCTTGCAGGTAATTCCAGACGTCCCTCTCCTCAGCAACTCTTTCCAGCTGCTCCACCCCACCTGCGTCCTTTGGACACAAAGGAGATGTTATTCTACTTAGAGCTTTCTCTGGATATCTGTACCCCTCGCCCTCTGATAGTTGTCCGACTTAAAATCAAAAAACTGCCATACTTTTTTTTTTATTGACAATTTCTTCTCAGTCTGTACTCATTTTGTCAGTCCACTCTGTTTGTTGTCATCATGTCGCTCTGCACTTTCTTTTGTTGTACTTATATGTCGATGGGGCAACCAAACCAGTGACTGAACAAAGCACACTTGTCAGATGATTGTCTGTTAGCATGTCACTCGTAGCACGTAGGGATATGATAGGCTGTTTATGAGCCACAGAGTGGACAAGCTTGGGGTTTGTCTGTTAGATGATTGTCTGGCACTTGTAGCCTGCTCCATTATCAAGGGATATGACAGTCTGTACATGAGGCGGCGTGCAGCCTTTATGTGCTTTCATGTTAGTATGCATTTACTGCGTTTCAGTGAAACTAACAAGCATTTTATCGAACTATACTATATACTACTATTTTCTTGCTATTGATGACATGCATATTGCCGATACATATGATTATTGTTTTATCACCCAGACCTAATTTTGGCCCCCTACATTAAAACAATCTATATGAGTTTAATTCTATGCTGAATATTTGCACAGCTTTATCTTGCTGTCAGACGAAACCACTGTCATCTAGGCCAAATATCACTCTCTGCAAAGGAAACAGACTCCCTCAGCAAAAACAGCAATTTTGCTTCGCAGAACACATTAGTTGCTGGTCTACAACTATCTTGATCTGTTAGTTTGCTTGTGTTATTGTGTGAAATTGCGTTTTCTGTG
This sequence comes from Lutjanus argentimaculatus, assembly GCA_034769285.1. NCBI lineage: Eukaryota > Metazoa > Chordata > Actinopteri > Lutjaniformes > Lutjanidae > Lutjanus > Lutjanus argentimaculatus. The sequence goes on from JAWZSL010000017.1 coordinate 18,503,978, forward strand.
AGGTAAAATTACTGATTTTGCCAATGGAGTTTGGTTGGTTTGCAGAGAGTGATATTTGGTCTATATAACAGCCCACTCCCTTTGGAAAAGGCTGTCTGACGGCAAGGTAAAGTGGTGAAAATATTCCAAATATAATGTACACTTAAACTGATATTGAGTTTTTTCAAGTGGGCTCTTTTTTCTTCTAAAATACGTTTTGCTGCTGAGCCTGTCCACAGCAGGACATCTCTTAGTCTCCTACATGGGTACTCCTGCTGCTTCTCCAAATTGGGGTCATACTGATTGCCATCTACTGTAGGCAATACACTGACTATGGATAAGTACCTGATACAACCCCACTTCAAACAGTCCAAACTATCCCTTTAAACCAGGTGTTAAAAAGACTCCCTGTCCTGTTATCTCTGTGTGTGATGAGGCAGACTGCTCCCCCTGCTTTTCCAATCTAATCCACAGACTGTGACGCATATATCCTCTTCTTCAATCTGGCATTTCCAGTAGAAGAAGAACACCAGCTGCATGATTTATGGGACTATGTCCAACATTTCATTTGCAGCATTACTCAAGTTTTACTCACAGATATTGAGTAGAACGTTCTCTATACGACATGCATCATCGTAACATCCCCTCTATCTAATCTAAAAGTTGAAGTTAGATCATTCAGACATCACAGACTGAAACTGATACACCTAATAACAAGGTAAGACCGTCGATGGTGATTTACAATGTCATTACAGCGTCTCTGTGTCTGAGTTATGACTGTGTAGCTGTCGGCACAGGTTTTTCATGCTGCATAACTGAGAACTGACCTCTGGGGGGATTTCTCTCATGATACGTCTGGTTTCACAGCTCGTCACGCGCTGCTGTCATCGAGGCGAACAGATGTGACCTAGTACCTGCCGTGACACAGCCGTGGAATTGAAGTCCTGTGATATTCAAATCTGTGGAGACAGATTTTTTTTTTTCTTTTTAGTAGACTGACTTTTAAACTGTTGCTGCTTTATGTGTCGGTTCCTGTGTTGATCAGAACATTTTTTTCTCTCTTTGCAAAAATCACAGAAAATTTCATTTTATGTTGCCATCACAAAAACTGTAGTCCTTTGTGAATTTCTTTGTGTTTGTGTTGCATGTTTTACTGGAATGGATTTGCGACCTGGTGCTCTGGCAGATCCTGTTTTCAGTGACTATAAATCAATTGAAAGACATCTCTGTTTCTCTCGCTGTTCTTGTGCAATCAACTGTCTGAGGAGGGTTAAAATACACTGAGATTAAAGCTCCGTAATAACTCTGTCTTGCGATTGCTCGCGTGTGTGCATATGTGTGTGAGATTAGATTTTGGTGGTCAAAGGCCACTGTGACCTCACAAAACATATTTTTGGCCATAACTTAAGATTTCACATACTAATTATGACAAAATTACACACAAATAAATATGGAACAGGATAAAATGATGAGGTGATGACATTTTGATACCTGATACCTTTTACTGCATTCGTTCAAAGTTACAGGTCAATATAGTGGTAAGATCCCTATTAAAGCTACTACAAGGAGTTTTTAACTACTTATAAAACTGTCTCAATTTGATACTGAAGTCTCTTTATGACCTACATAAGCAAATGAGATCATCCGTGACAAGTTCGGCTATTTCAATGTCTGCCACTGGGTCAGATTCTCCAAATCAGATAAAATGAGCCTGTGTTTACATTTTCCCAGGCAAAATTGCAGTAAGTAGTACACGAGCCAGTTAAGAGGAAGAATGACAGTATTTTTATTTAGATAATTTTATTTTTGAAGTTATATTTTGTGGCTATGGCAGAGGAAATACTACTGCTTTTGTCCACAGGAGCCAACAAAAAAATTCCTTCAAAGTCTTCACTACATGTATTATATGTGTCTGGACAGATGTGGATTCAAACTGTGACTGACTGGTTGGTGGAGACGTACAACTGCAAGGCAGTAATCCTGATAGCTGACTTCTCACTCTTCTTAACTGACTGCTAGGGGCTGCAAGCAGTCAACAACAGCTTCACTTTGAAATCTTGTTTCAGTTAGGGACGACGTATGTTGGGGGGTCAAGTTAATGTTGAAGACGCTGGCAGTTGTGGTGGCATTGCAGTAGGTGCTTCACCATCTGTTGCCTGGTGGGGATCTGCACTCTACTGAGCGCACTCTTCTAGTTTTATCGTTCTTTGTGAATTTTCCAGCAGATCTCGTTTTTAGTGACTGTAAATCACTGTTTTTATGCAGTAAACTTTATTGGAAGTGAGAATAAAAGCTCTGTAATGATTCTCTTATTTTATTTTTGTGGTTGTTTGCTTGGCAGGCCGCAATCAGACCTTGATCAGTTCCGTCTGTCTCATATTTTGAGACACTTCTGCCACGGTTTAATTTTGTGTGTGTTACTTTGTTCACATGCTTCACAGAGTGTTTGTTTATGTCTGTTTATGCCTGGGTGTGTATTGTGTATGTAAGTGTAGGTCTGTGTGTCTGTGTTGGTGAGTGGGAGGGAGTCATGGTGTGGGTGGGGTTCAGTTTTCAGATTGGGTCTAGATGACAGTCAGGGCTCTTTGTTGTGGTTTGGGGCCCGGCCGGTCTGGGGCCCTCTCCTGTTTCCCTGCCCTGTTCTGCTGCCACACTGTGTGTTCGACTAAAGGCAGATTTTTAACCTCTCAGTCAGCACAGACTCCACATTTGTGAAAATAAAAGGTGGAGTTGCTATCTGAGGCGATAAGATGGTGCTGATTAGACGCTCAAAATGACATTTGGATGATAATCATCAGTCTGTTTGTTTTCTTTACACTTTCCAGAGTATCATATGGATCTCCTTAGGGCTCGTTTTTGTTTTCTTTTGTAGACTGGCTGTCTGACCACTAGGCATTCTCTGTATTCTCATTTTTGGAGGCCACTTTCTGCTAGAGTGATGAAATAAAACATGCTGCAAGTCATTATAATGAGAAACATTATCGAATAATGACTTATTGTCTCAAAATGACCAGAATCTCAAAATAATGACTAACTTTCCTCAAAATAATGAGTTAAAATGAGAACATTTATCATTGTTTTGAGATACTAAGTCATTCTTTAGAGATAGTTTCTCATTATAATGACTTACAGGATCTACTTTTTTGAAATGCTTCCATGCTGAAGCATAGACTAGAGGTGACACTTTGATGATAATGTAATGTAAATAATCCAGTGCCTCTTAAAAGTATTGTAGTATTGTTATTGTTATAATTTTTTCAGACTTTCCAGATATCATGATAATATCATTATCATGAATTCTTTTTGTCTCAATAGTAGTATAGTGAAAATCTGATGTTGTGACAACCCTAATGGAGACTGGTGATTTTAAAGGATACCTGTGATTTATTATAAATGCAGTCGTATTTTCATAGCTTTTTCCTTGATTCCTACTGCTAATAATGACAGTCACTTCAAGAGTTAATTGCAGAAATGTGGAAAAAACAGCTTCATCCTTAAGAAAAACTTATGATGGACAGGAAACCTGCAGGTGATCATACAGGTTTTAAACAATGCCCCAAGTCAGATAAACTTACATGTAAAGTAAATGAAGGCAAACAGTTAAGTTATTACCCAAACTGTTTGATGTAAATATCCATCAGAGTTAACAGTCAGGGTTATAGCTAAATGGCATTACTAACATTTCAGGTACACTCGTTTTTAAAGCTGATAGAAAATGATGACTAATGCTATTTTTTTGCAGTGATCAGTTGTATACCAACTGATCGATCAATAACTGATGCTTTATGGTGAAAATATAAATCTTTCTTACAATAAATACTTCCACTGCAAAAACCACAAAAGCGTGATTTAGTACAGTCAGGTGGCTGCGAGGACTACTCTGTATTTCTGGTCTTTCATGCCTTTAGCTTGTAGAAAATCCTCTTTACAAATAGTCTGTACATGATAAACAAAAGAATACAGTCAGCGGTAAAAGAAACTGGAAGCTTAGCATCAAAATCTGTGCTGATTCAACAGGCTCCTGTTTCAGTGTCAAGTGCACGATAATGTCTGTAACAAGATGGAATTAACAGGTGTGTTGCTTTAGCAAAACTATTTTTAAAACCTCAGAACAGAAATAGGACATTAAGGAATTGAATCACATAATATCTGCTGAGCATAATGACAAATCACAGTTTAAACCTGTCCAATCTATCCACTGCAGAGGCATTGTTGTGGTTCAGTAATCATCTCTGGTAACTTAAGCTCCTCTGGAAGGGAAAACAAATTCAAAATCGAAGAGTATTTGGTGGAAACAATGGTTACAACAGTATTCTACCCAGTCATGCAACACTGTGGGGACATCAACTAAATGGAAGTTGTAAACATTTAATTATTCTTCTTTTTGGGGCCAAAATGTTTCAAATGTACATAATACATGTGGTGTCTGAATTATACTGTTTCATGTTAAAATAGCCATTATTGAAGAAAAGAATAGAAACATTGATATAACAGGTGATTCCAGACTTTTGAATGATAGTGTGTATATATATAACACTTCCGCCTGTAATCTGTCTTTGGTGCGGCACCACTGGCTGACAGAGTGACCCTCAGCTGTGACTCCAGCATGTTTCCTCCAGCTGATTAGGTACATGGACAGGAAGTTTTCCATATTCCTCCACACATCCGTTCAGAAACAAGAACGCACCGGCTATTGTTTTGAAGGAGTCCAACCCCTTCAGAACATACTGCGCAAGAGTGTGTGTGTGTGTGTGTGTCTGTGTATGCATGTGCATGTGCGGGATTTTATCCAAATTTTGTAATCTTTTCATGGAACAAGTGATTCCTGTCGGTGCTGTGTTTACCTAATCCTCTCTGTTTTGATCAAACCTCACTCAGAGTCAGTGTTGGATTAACTGATTGTGTAATGTATTGCTTTCACTCCTCCCTCGTGGCGGCCAATTAGCACATCTGGCCCCTGCTGCAGTCAGACCCGAGCCTTTAGTCACACGCTTACTAATCCACATCCCATCAGTAGGTAATCACCATTTTAACATCAGAAAATCCCGGTCAGGCCCGAAGCTGTCAGGTCTCTGCACCAACCACTAATCTACTGTCTCTGAATACCTGATTCTGCCTCGTCCTCGGTGGCTCCCGGCCAAGAAGCAGCGTTGCTCTGTGTTTGAGCGAGTCGCCCCCGCCTGCCTGCCTGCCTGCCTGCCAGTGTGCCCTGTCATTGAGATAATAGCTGTTTTCTGTCTGTTTTTGTTCAGCCTCTGGGCTTTTGTCATAAGGTGTCAGTCTTTGTGTTTTACTGCAGGGAGATTTACCTGCAGCGTGTTCTGCTTCAAGGAGCTGCCGCCGGTGTAATCGGGAGACTAAGGAAAGACTAAATGGATTAAGTGGCACTGAAAGAAAAAAATGTTGTCCTGTTGTGGTAGTGGTTGGTCCCGCTTAAGTAAGCTGGAACCAACCACTTTCAACCAATAATATTGTCGCATCTGCTACACCTCGCTGTAACAGGCTGGTAAACAACCCCTCGACGATGCGTTGTGTGAATAATGATGAGGAACTTGGTTGATCTTTTAATGCTGCCATTTATTATCTGAACAGGAAGAGAAAATGTGCTGTGCTGTGAATGGCTACTCCCGCTGAGCTGTGATTGGCTGGCTCTTGTTGCCTAAACGACGTGTCCGTGTGATTGCCTGAGAGCTGTTCTAATGTTGTGAAAGGGGCCCTTTTAACCATAAACTACTATCTTTTCTTAAACCTACCCAAGTAAGTTTTTGTTCCAACACAAACCCAAGTAGTTTTCTTGCCTAAAACTAACCAAGCTGCAAATTCAAACTGAAAATAATAAGTCAACTATGTCTTTTAAAGAACATTAACAGTGACATTTAGCTTTGCATGGGACGCAAAACCCACAGGGTTGGTCTTCTCCCAAGTGCCAGTCTTACACTCGCGCTAGTTGTAACCAATCACAGCACTATAGCTTTACTTGTTGGTAAAATAGCTAACCGCTGACTGTTGTTAGCTTGGTCCACACACCTAATTCTAAGGTGTTGCGATAATGCTCATGCAGCACTGTTGGCTACTGCGACAAGTCTCCTTACTGCCTGTTTTTAGAGGAAACACGTCAACATGCGGCAACAAACAAACACTCTGATTTCCATTTTATGACGACTAAAAAACATCCACATCTGTCGATGACAAAGTGAGAACAGCTGTGAGAAAAATGGCATCGCTTCATTAAAGCAGTTATGCCTGTTTTAACAGAATTCAGTAGTGTTTAAATTCATGTTAAGTGAATATTTTTCCAGTCCAGCTGCACGCCAAGATCCACTTTCAGAGGGGACTGACTGGATATGAATCGAGTGCATGCACGCACACAGTGTTTTGTGAGCACCCATAACCCTCCCTGTGTGCATTCACCTCAACTATTTCTCTTTCCACCTCAGAACAATAAATCTCTTCTCTTACCGTGTGTGTGTTGGTGTCTGCGACAGATTAGCCGGGTGATTTAAACTCTCGAGGGTGGAGGCTTTTCTTGGGGAAATGACCCGGCTTGCTGCTGCTTGCACCACCGGCTCCTCTCTCCTCCTCTCCTCTGAGGTGAAAGGGCTTTTACAGCTCCTTTGTTTTCACTGTTTGCCTGTGTGAAAGAGTTTGGAGAGGAGATGTTTTCAGAGTGATGGAGAGCCATATGGGCAAGTGTGTGGAGAGGGGTGGTCCCAGAAGTCATGTCAAAGTCACATACATCAAAACAGTCATCCTAAAAGCAGTGGTGGGAAGAAGTAGTCAGATCCTTGGCCTAGATAAATGTACCAATATATCAAGTACAGTCATGTGAAAAAAATGAAAATATACAATGACAGAAAATACTTAGCCTAGCTAAACTAGGCAATAAAGAACCAAAACTAAGCTAAAGAACCTAAAATATCTTAAAACTAACCAATAAAAATCCCCTAAAACTTATCTATCTAATTAATTAATCAATAAATTAATCAAATAATCATTACAGTTCTACTGAATAACTCCCACTGCCAAATAAATGCAGTGGTAAAACCTCTGAGATGTAGTTGAGTAGAAATGTAAAGTACCATGAAATGGAAATATTCAAGTAAAGTGTGAGTACCTCAAATCTGTACTTAAGTGCAGAACTTGAGTAAATGTAGGGGAGACCAGGGGCAAGTGTAACACACACTTCCTCCAGCCAGAAACAAGCTAGAGTGATGACACTGACACATTATTTTACCTCAGCAGAAATTTTCAACAAAAAAGCTTTTGAGGTATGAAAATGTTTGAAAATTTTCTATATATGTAAAAATGAAAAAAACAAAACAAGTAAAAATGTTACAATAGCCCCAGTCTCCCCTACTTAGTTACTTTCCACCACTGACTAATACTTTGTTTTCTAAACTTTCCCCTGAGGAGTGATCGTCTTCTTCCTCACGATGAGCTCTTTAAATTAGTCAGTGACCCTCTGAAACCCCCTCGTCCCTTCCTCTGTTGTTGATGTTGGTGAAGAACACCAGAAGAATCTGTGTGTTTTAATTAATGTGCTTCAGTGAGCAGCGCGCAATGTGACGCTGGTTTCCTGTAGAGAGGTCAGTTTGGTTTGATCTCACCCACGCCACAAGGAAGGATACACACATTACACATTACACACAACACACACACACACACACGTGCTCTCCCTCCCTTCTCATCAAACACACACACCACACCACCACACAGAGTCACAGCTGTATCAGGATTAACGCGCCGGAGAGTACAGAGGAGAGAACAGGATGGCTCTGCTCTGACTTGTCATGTATATTCTGGTGAGAAAAGGCAGATGTAATGGCTGTAAAGCAGTTTTCCCAGAGGGCAGAAGCGGAACCATCAGGACAGTTTATGGGTGAAAGTCTCATCGAGTAAACTTTGGGAATCTCTTGTAAGGAACAGAGGAAACTGGCCACCGAACAGCTGGACTGATGGGGAAGGAGACCCGACTTTAAATGCTTTTCTCCTCCAAAGTACGGGAAAAAAATCTTCCTTTAAAAACACTTTTTGCAAAACCTAACTGTACGTAACCCTGAAGGTGAAGTTGACTTGTGTTTTGGGAGCTGATATTTGTGTTAGATTTGGTTAAAAAAAAAACATTGCCAGGAGAGACTTAAATTAATATTTAAAGGTTTAAGCACTAAAAGATTAAAGAGATCTTTGGCACTGGGGATCTGAGTAATGAAATATGTATTTGACTTGCCAAATGTTTGTGACCCTGTGACCTACTAAACTACACAGGATTCCTTCTTAAATATTTAATTTTTAAACAGAATAGGACTGCAAGTAACGCTGCAACTTCACATTGTCGAATAAAAGAGATGTTGATCATTTTCTCGATAAATCGATGAGTTGTTTGATGTAGGAAAATGTTTCCTGAAGTCCTAAACGACGTCCTTGTTTTGCGCACAACCCAAATATATGCAGTTTACTGTCATAAATGAGTAAAGAAACAAAGGAATATTCACATTTAAGAAGCTGAAATCATAGAATTTTGGATTTTTTTCTTAAATAATAATGCAAACCGATTAATGGATCAGCAGAATAGTTAATAATTAATAATGGATTAATCGTCGCAGCTCAACAAAAAAAACAAAAACAAAAAGTTGCATCTGGATTGTGGAATGATAGAATTTCATCAATATATCACATCTAGACTTGAAGATAACATCTCTTGGTGTTCATTTTCACTCTTGCTTCCCCTTTAATGACGAGTGCCAGCTGACACGGTTATAATTTCTCCATTTATTATCACGCCAGTAAAAAAAAAAAAAGAACAAAGCTCTCCTCCCCGCCATGCTTGTGTGCTGCTGTGGTATTTGCTATTTGTTTGTTTAAAAAGGGCGTGGGGTCTGCTACAGTAATCTCTCCCTCTTTTTTCTCCTTCTGTTTCTTCTTTTTATTTTAAAAAAAAAAGTTCATTACCATCACCAGAGGCGCGTCGTAGCAGGGGTTAATTTAGCGCCGGGTTGGGGAGCGTCAGGGCGCACACAGTGGACCGCTTGTGTCGATCACTCCCGCAGAGGCGATGCCCTTTTGTGGAGAGGTCTCTTGTCACACACAGAGGACAGACGGCATTCACAATCGGGACACAGGGACACAAAGAGGAGAACTGCATTTTAAAAGGCTCCATTCTTCCCCCGCGGCCGCTGGGTGTTGACTGTGGGTGTTTGAGAGGATCTTTGTTGCCCGGAGAAAAAGTACAGAAGAAGAAGAAGAATACGCGCCGTGAACGGGTTGGGGGAATTTTTATGGACAGGGTTACTACAGTGCAGCCGATGCTGTCAAACACTCCACCTCTGCCTGTTCTCCCGGAGTCTTGTTGTGGATGAGGAGCGGAACTTTTACGCATTGTTTTACGCACTGATTTGTACGAGGACGCAGTCAGAATGAACTTTCTGTCCCCGGTACCTGCCGGGTAGCGGTTTGAGACAGATTTTTAACTAAAGGAAGAAGTAATTTTGTGGATATCTACTGTTTGTAAAGGATGCCAGTTGATAAATTCGCAAACATGGAGGAAAAACTATGGATATTGGAGGACCTCAATATGATGTACATCCGTCAGATTGCGCTCAGTTTACAGGTAAAAGTTTGATATCACTTGTTTCTTGCGTTTTTGTTGCTCTTGTTTGTCAACAGTTTATTTTGTGGGTGTGACAGTGTGAGGAGCGTGTGTGATCATGTTTCAGTCTGTTTTACTTTCTTTTTCTTGATTGATTGGCTGTCATCCATCCTGAATACAAGCAGGTTCAATTAGAATCAGTCTTTGGGAGTGTTACTTTAACAATGTATTCCGGTACAGTTACTAATTACCTGTTAAAAATGTTGGTAACCTAATCCAAGTATCACAATGTTAAAGTAATGTAACTTGATTACGTTACTTTTGGTTTACCTGTAATGTTAGCGGTTGATCTCTAGGGATAATGGTAGCTAACGTTTTTGTATCCTAATTATGTAATCTCGTTACATGTAATCCTTTACTCTCCAAGCCTGTTAAGACCTCAGATCTTTTTTCAGACATGTTTGAATAGTGCATCTCTGTGTTGGCAGACCGGGTCTGCAGCTGCGGCCCGGGGTCTTGTAAAGTTTACAGAGGGGTTGCTTGAAGAATCTTTCAATGTGACAAACAAGTCGAGCTGACACTGGTGTGGTCTCCCCCTCTTTACAGATGGCAAAGCTCTCACTGACAGCAAACAGAAAACAACACTGCATGCCATCCATCTCTGTGTCTCTCCTTCCAAACTGGGGTTCATACACAGTCCACAGCTGCACATATGGGCCTCATGAGTCCCTATGGGAGTCCGTGTGCATGTGTTTGCGAGCAGCTTATATTGTGTTCTGAGAAAGGAGTAATTCCATAGAACATGACATACGATCATCATCTAACCATCTTTTTTGCAAATCTTGTACCACAATTAGGGCTGTGTATGTATGGATTTTTTCCCACTACAGTGAACAAGTACTTCCCAAAAAAATACATTTTATTGGACTTTATTGAAGGATACTGTTGTAAGCTTAGCGTAGCTCCTTTGAAGAATAGGGCAGTGCGTAATGTGCATGCAGCGTGCAAGTGAAGGAGAGTGAGCAGAAGACTGAGAGTGACGGTGCTGCTAGCGGAGCAGAAACTTAAACTTAGCAGTAAGTTGTCAGTCAGGCAGTAAATGTACAGTACAGTTTCCAGTTAATAAACACTTCTCATGGCAATCCCATGATGCCTTGGGTTGAGTGTCGACCAATCCAAGGCTCACCTGTTGTGTGAGCTGCTCTGATCTTAAACACATTGCACAATGGAATAACATAAAATTGACCCTTCAAAATAAAATCTGCAGCCATGACGGTAATGAGCTTACTGCGTTAATGCAGTGATCATCACAGTCCTAATCATGATACAAGGATTGTGAGTCAATGCATTGCAAGATATTACTTTAAAATTATATATTACTGTTTTTTCAATCTAATTTTAGGAAAATTGTCATTGTATAAAGGACAGATCACCATGCATTACATCCGAGTTACAAAAAGTCAACTTTTCATGCAAACTGAACAGTGAAACTAGATAACGCTGCTATCTACTGGGTGTTTAAACACAAGACAAAATGAACCCCTGCAACAGATTGTATCATTACATGATGATACAGTGTGTTTGAGAATCAATACAGTGTCACAAAACATAATATGACAATGTATCAATAATTTTCTAAGCATCTGCTCTTGACAACCTGTGAATTAAACTCAACTATCAACTATCTTACTGAACTGTGATTGGCCAAAGTCGCCCAATTTTCTAAAGCCTGATAGAGAACTGAGAGATGCAGATGTCTAGTTTTCTCTCAGACCGCTTGAATTATAATAGGCTGAAAGGTTATTATGGAATTTTTGTCTGATTGATGCCAAAAATAAACTGTCTACCCCAACTTTAACAGTTATAGAGGAAATAGCTGAAGAGTGCATCTGTTTGACTCTTAACAGAGTTGGAAGGAACAGCAGACACATGGCCATTGGAAATGTTACAAGAATTTCAAAGGGAAAATCTAATAGACTTTATTTTCTGGCCCCATAATCGAAGAAGATATGGTGCTGTCTGCGCTGCAGCTGTTTGGAGGTGTACAAGCAGGCCGGTTCTAACTGAAATCCAGTCCAAAAAGCCTTCAGCTGTGTGACACAGGGGCTGGAAGAGCGTTGATATCACTCACTGGTGTGTTGTATCTGCTAGCAGTCTGGCATCGTTCTCATGTGTGAGGTGTTTTCTTTGTTTATCTACCTGTGCCAAGTGCCACAGAGCGTGCCAGGTGTCTGGCTTTTTACCACACAAGAGGAGATATGTGACTATGAAATAGCACACACTCCTGCCAACTTTGTGCGAAGCTGAGTCTATTCTCTTTCTGGGATGTTAAGGTTCCCTAAATGTTGGTCTGTCTTTGAAAGTCTCATCAAACTTTAGAGACACTCGAGCTCAAGAGTACAGAGTAAAAGGGATTTCCCTCGCCTGTGGCCTGAAAACCAGCTATCACGAGGTCCTTTTACCAACAAGTATATCAGGTCCTAATCTTCTTATTAGTTCCTGTCACAGAGCCTCCTTTGAAGCAGAATCTTGTTTACATCTTGGACACAGTCTGCAAAGTGGGACTTTGTCTGAATATTGAATCTGGGGCATTATGGTGGAATGTAGCTAGGCGTCTCTGTCTGAGGATCTTTGTGCATTTAAGCATTTCATTGTCTCAGTTCCAGTTGTATTCTTGTAAATGCAGTTACCAGGGTAGGAATGTATAATAACAGGATGATGAGCTCTTATTTAGCCCTGTGGGAAAACTTCTTGTCGCTTCTCCTCCTTCAGAGGGAGTTCAGAGGTCAGGGTCGGCTGCAGAGAGGCATTACTCTGCAGTAACCTGGTGAGAATCTGAGTTCGTCGCGCTCGTCTTCAGCTCATATGAATATTTTTGTTGGGTAACACTCACTTGTTTGTTCACATGCTCTCTCACTCCCTTCAGTCACCTTAGCCTCCCCTCCCTCCCCGCGTGTCTCCTCTGCCTGGGTGGGTTTATGAGACAGGGATTCTTTGTATGTTGCAGAGCTGCAAGGCCCACAGTCCAACTGTAATTTCAGCGAGCTATGGATGCTTTTTTTGCTCTGGAGTCTTTCATAAACGTCCTGTTAGGTGATCATGACTTGCTGTTATAACACTGTAAACCCCTTTCCCCTGCTTTTGTTTTCCCTGCGGCAACACAAAAAACCATTGAAAGCCACTCCCAACCCATGCACATGCATACATTTACAACATATACAGTAATAAACGTTGGTTGTTACTGTTTTCCTTTACTAATCATCTTACAAGATCAGCGTATCAGTCTGTTTTTAAAGAAAATAAACAGTGTAAAAGTGAAAGTAAAAAGTGAGAAGATCATGCATGTCCTGAGGTCCCAGCATTCCTCAGGCATGTATAATTGCTGTGTCAGGAGGGCAGAGAGAGCAGCCATTGTGTTATTTTCAGGCTCTGTTGGGAAGTAACATTTCTGCTCTTCAGGTTTTAACAAGTCTGTTATAATAGGAATGGAGCATTCTTGGCTCCAATGTACTGTTTTCTTTCGTCTCTCCCTCCTCTCGTTTGAGGCCCTAAGCAGAGGTGGGGCCAAGTCTTTGCACCAGTTCAGCCAGATGTCGAATTATTGCATTTGTACTATAATTTTAACAATTGTGCGATATCTGATCAATAATTCCAAACAAGGCAGACTGTATGATAATTTTACCATTTCAGTTAATCCACAATAAAACCTTTTTTTGTGATTTGAGAGCAACTGATCACATGAGCACCACTGATCACATCATCATATCAGCACCACACTGATCAAGCAGCTGTTAAAGCAGTTTGTAGATCTGGGGCTTTTGTTTTGACAGATAAAAACAGGAGTGATTGTATAATGGGTGTGATCGACTCTGTGTGAAGTGATACACAGTTGTTGTCTTGTTCAAATTATGGAGCCTCCACATGGTTTCATTTTGCAATTTAATGTGGCATCTTGGCTCCTTCTCTGGTTGTTTCAGTAGGCCTATATACAATAGTTTTTGATAAAATACAATCTTTTTAAAGTTGCAGCACAATATTGCTGTGTTTTCCATCTGGCAACATGCACTCAAGTCCCAGGTTAAATGTCAAGTCTTCAACTTTGAGTATCTTGCAGCCCTGACTTATTCCAACTGGAGTTTCTAAAGCAAGTTTCTAAAGGTAGCTCCTCTATAACTTGCTTCCATGTAGCTGCATCCCTGCTCGTGTTCTCTACAGGTTCAGCTAATAGCGATGGTCAGTTCTGACTCGTAATAGATCAACAACTGCAGCAGAACCTAAAAAGGGAGTCTCTCTTTAATCTTTCATCAGATGACATCACTGGTATGATCAGCAGCAGCCAGAGCTGTAGACGCTAAACGCCCCAGACTGCACCCCTTCTGAAGTGAGGTCAACACACACGTACACACTCACACATAGAGAAAGTATTGTACTTTGACAAACAATGACTGACTTACAGAACGAAACGCTCGGACAAATCCTGCTTTTATAACTCAGGCAAAAAGGAGTGACCTCAGAAACCCTTCTATCAAATGTCCACATTTAACTCTGGCAAAGCCACGATCCATGGATTCACGGCCAGTCTGCAGGCTAAAATTAGACCAAGGAGAAAGAGTCCATCTACGGCCCGCTGGCTGTGGACAGGACACAGGGACGGGACGGGCTGGACAGACCCTTAGACGGCGAAGAAGGTTGCAAACCAGGACAGGACAGGGGGACATTAGAAGCAAAGCAAATAAAAAAAAAATCTGTGTATCCGGATCTGTGGTGACAGGAAATGGTGTGTATGTGTTTATGAATGGCAGTGAGTTGAATGACATCATGTTGTCGCTCCCGGTGGGAAACAGTAATTACACAAGACCATTTCCTGTTTCCCATCGGCCACCTCTCTTCTGAGGGCAATCCTGTATTCTGTGGGCAAAATTCCTTTGCTTATGACTAAACAAAAAGTGGACTCAAGTCACAAATTGATGACTTTAGACTCGACTTGACAAAATCAACAAAGACTTGCATCTGGACTTGGACTAAACACCAACGACTCATGACTTCAGAACATTTAAAAAAACAACAATAAAATGCTTGCCATGCGTGTCAAGTACTACCCCCATTGTACTAATCTGTCAATAAACAATTGATCACATAATCCCGTTCTCCTTCCCAGCTTCTCCACAACTAAACCACTATGTCCTCTTCATTCTTAATCAACAACACTTCAATCTGAAGAAGCTGAAAAGCAAAGAAACCCAGTCACAACAGGATACATTAATGTGCTTTGCATTCCCTTTCCTCATTTCTGTACTTCTATCATTTGTACATCTCTTTAAACTTTCTGGAATTTTTCACATTGTTTGACTTCTTTCCCCAGTGAGTTACATAAAGTCACCCCACAAATTCGATTCATACATGCTCTTAAGATCTCCGTCCATAAACATTTCCAGGAAGTTGGTTATTTCTTGCTTTGTACATTGTTTGTGCAGTCATAAATTCCACCAGATCCCTGAATTTCAATGCATTTGACCTTAGAAAGCTGGTGTGTTCTCGATGTCCAACATTGTTTACTATACTTTTGGCTCCGTTTTGCAGAATGCATAATGGTTGTAGGGGGCTTTTGTAGGTGTTGCCCAGTATTTCTGCACAATAATTCTGATACGGTGATACAGCTGAACAATACAGAGCGTGCAGTGCTTTGTGATCCAGATTGTGTTAAGGTTTTCCCAATACTGCCACACTTGATGCCAATTTGGCTCATACATGGAAGGTTTCTAGCAGATTTTGTGGTTTAGCATCACACCCAGAAATGTATTTTCATCTACTCTTTCTATAGTAACAATATCTAACATACTTGGTACAAATGTATTTATTTCACAATTTCCAAACAACATGAGTGCTGACAATTCAAAGCATTCACAAGTTTTAAGTCCCTTTTAGATTTTAGTTTAATCATCAAACAGCATTTCCTGTAATGCTTTTTAATTCCCCAGGATATTATGTGAGAAATCAGGCAGCTTTCATTTTAATATTCATCTATAGAAGTCCTCAAGCAAAAAAAGAAAGACCCACATTGATCCTAAAATGTTGCAGTCATGGAAGCTCAACCTCTGACCCTTGTTGGCGAGGGCGAGCTCGCGTGGGGGTCAGTTGGGAGTTTTTTGCTGCCTCACCCGGGACTCGTGTTTGACCTCTCACACGCTCCCAAACCCTAAACTTAGCTGCGGCCGTGCCTCAGATAGTTCTGCAGATTCTAGACACCACAGGCGGCCTCAAATGTCCACTGGCCGGTATTCATGGAGCTTCCCTTTATTTGATTTCAGACCTGTGGTCAAGCTGCCTCGACCGATTGATTGAGTGGGACTTATCTGGAGTCTGTTCGCTTAGATCAGTGTAACCTCTGTTTGTATTTGAAACTGAGATGCTCTTCTTGCACACTTGCACAGAAAAAGCTTTTTTTATATGATTCTATTTGTTCCATTGCATGTATTTGTTGTCACTGTGGTTATTTCACCATTTCCCTTTAAAGCTTTCTAAAGATCATCCATGGTAACAGATATTCAGACCCGACAAACCTCCTGCCTTCTAAATGTAGGCGGTCCAAGGGGGCAAAGGCCAAATTGACAGTAGTTAATCCCTGCCTGCTTGTCTGCCTCTGGGACAGTGGACCAGTATCTTCTTGTGCACTCTGGCTAGACTGATGAATCTCAACCCTCATGATGAATTTGTAGTGAAGGCAGAGGTTAATCTCATTTATACTGGGACAGCAAAACAGTGCAATGTGAGGTTTAGCTGCAATCCTCTGGCTTACCTGGATTTTTTTAATCCCATATTTTCTATTCTTGTCCTTGTCAGTTATCTTCTTTGTCTTTTCTCCTTTCTTTCCATGTGATAAATCCATCCTTTTAACACAGCCACCAGTAGGGATGTCACAATACCAGAATTTAGTCACTCATACCAGTGAATTTCCACAATTTTCGATACCATGATTAAAAAACTAAAAAAATAAATCTCACGTGCATATTTTGATAACACCTGCTGTAGTTGTGGGAAGCAGTGTAGCCAGTAGTTCAAGTGAGAAATAACCACAGGACAAGACAACGAAGTCCACATGTTGCAGTGTATTTAATGGCGGCATAGTCCATCGCCTTCTACAACGCTGCCTCTGGGTTCTGAAGAGGTACATTATTACAGCCTCCTCCAGCATCACCATGTTTGTTGTTGCCAGAAACATTTGACTCTTCTTCTTTTTTGGTGTAACTTTTGACCCTGAGCAGCGCCCTCTAGTGGATGTTTTGTCTAACATGCATGCCCAGATAAAGTACATGTGTGGACAGCAATGGTTACATTGTTTAAAACGAACTGATCTACTTTTGTACATGAAGGCAGCATAAATGAGCCTCAAGGATGAAGGAGGGTACCCTGTTACTATAAGCTATTATGTTAGCCTAAACATGGTAGCCTTTAGCATTTAGTAATTGCAAATGCCATGATACATAGTTGGCAGCAATACCAGCTGTCTCAAACAAAAATAATGGTAATGTGTATTTCAGGATGTCAGGAGGAAGTTGGAAGTGTTTGTCTGAAAAGTTCAATGGCACCGTTTGCATACAGTTTGTTTTTGTTTTGTTTTTTGTTATTAATCCCTGATGATCCATCACAAACACGGCGTACTTTCATAAATGACTTTTGCTGTTTCTCTTTGCGACAAGTAAAGGCCGAGCTGTCACTGGTAGACATTCTTCTGCTTCCTTTGGCATTTAACGACAGACTAGAATACTTATAGGTGTATATCTTGTCCCCATCAGGTCTGGAAGAATTCCATCCCTGATACCTACGGCACTGTAGAGCAGTGTTTCCCAAACTTTTTATGGACCTCCACCTTATGTACAACCCTTATATTACCTTGACATGTTATTGAAAATATATACATATGTTAAGTACTTTATAAATGCGAAATAAATGGATTTAGGCTGAGTTAACAGCCCATCTCAGTGTTTTTATTGCCTCTCATTAAGAAAACAATATTTTAACCTATGTCATAAATGGGACAAAATAAGTGGATTTAGGCAGAATTAACAGGCTCTCCTCTCATCAGTTAAACATTTTAAATGCTTTTTTAAAAGGTGTGCTGCAGCTATAAATGTGACATTTGCAGAACTTCTTCTAAAGATTTTTATTTATTTGATGACTGACAACCCAGTCTCTGTGATTGACTACTGTATACCATCACTTTTTCAGAATTTTGGCATCAACTTGGTACTGAAGTAACAATTCTCAGGACATCCCTAACCTGGATGCAGACTCATAATTGTTTTTAATTTCAATTTGTAATGTTTGTATCCTTTATTTTCTATTCTGTCTTTCTCAATGATCTCCTTTTATCACGACCGTTTCTGTCCTTGTGATAAATTCATCCTGTTAGCATTGTCTTCAGTATCAACATATCCTTCAATGCAGAAGCAGTCAGCAGTTAAAATGTGTGTGTGCATCTGTAGGTGGCTTTGTGTGTGTGTGTGTTAGTTCAGCTGTGAGGTTGTTTAGGTAGCCTAAGTTACACCAGACCTGCTCGCTTCAGTGGAAGGTGTGCTAAAGCTAACAGCGCTTGCTCTGGTGTGATACAGGATACACACTCGTATCTGTGCCAAAACACATTCCTGCACAACGAACCACTTCATCGTACACAACTCCCCGCTGAGCTCGTCTCTGTGTGTGTCTGTGTGCTTCTGAGAGTGTGAGTAAATATTTGCAAAGAGTAATAAGCTAATACTGTAAGCTATATAATCAAGGGAAGAGCTTTGATTTAATTGGAGACATTAAGTTTATCACCCTGGATTTCTCTGTGAATGTGAGGTTTTTTTTATTGGCTTTTTGCATTTGTTTTGAATTAGATGAAGATTTTCCTGCAGCCTAAAATGACTGGAAACAGACAGGTTTAGTCACTTGTAAGTGTTATGTACATGAGTTTTAGTGTGTTTGCTGTGTGTGTGTGTGCGTTGTGTATCTGTGTGTGTGTGTGTGGTGTGTGTGGTGTGGTGTGGTGTGGTTTGTGTTTGGCATCTGCACCATGGATAGCTACAGTGGGTTCCAGTTCTTCCAGTGCTGGAAGCCAAAAGCAGGAACGGTGTGTGTGAGGTAGAGGAGAAAGGGGGCTTTGTATCACATCACACACACCCATCGCTTCCTACCAGGTCCTCCTCTCCTTCTTGGAACCACACATCTAGCTCCTAACTGTCCTCTAGAGCCCGACCGATACTGGAACATATCTAACGTCGTCAAAATATTCACATTTAAGAAGCTGAAAGCAGAGAATTTTGACTTTTTCCTTAAAATAATCACTCAAACCGATTAATTATTAAAGTAGCTGGCCATTAATTTGATAGTCGAGTCATAATTGATTGCTTTTTGCAGCTCTCCTGTATATTATCTTCTGCATAAAGAATATTGGCTGATATATCATTATTACATTTTTATATATTTACTGCATCAGTAGAACTTTGCCTGTATTTAAAAAAGCAAACAAAAAACAAAACAAAAAAAAAAAAAACAAGTTTTCATATCTGTACATGTTGGACAACATTTATAATAACACAATATAGATCGAGTAGGGCTGCAACAAATACTTATTTTCATTATTGTCTAATCTGCCTATTATTTTTATGATAATTGATTAATTTTTTAGTCTATAATATGCCCAGAGTGACTTCCTCAGATTTCTTCTTTTGTCTGATCACCAGTCCAAAACCCAAAGACTCTTCATTTATTGTCATAAATGTCAAATAAAAGCAGCAAATTCTTATATTTAAGAAGCTGGAAGGAGCAAATGTTTGACATTTTGACTCGAAAAAATGCATGAAACTGACAAAGTTGGCACTGAAAATAGTTGGCAACTAATTCTATTACTTTCGACTGACCAATCATTTAAACAACTAACCGTTGGAGCTCTAAGATTGCTACAGCGGTGATAGGCCAGTATTGGACCGATAATATTGGTTGGCCAATATATCGGTCAGGCTCTACCCTCCTCCAGGCCTTCATCTCTCCCTGCCAGCCTCAAGTCTACTGACTCCAAACCATCTGGGTCCCCACCTCACCTCTGCAACCCAACACTCCCTTTATAACCCCCCTGGACTTCACCATAGGGTTTGTACCCCCTCGTACCTCAGTCTCCACCCCGGCCACCGCCCATGCAGCGGTTAGGAGGAACCGCACAGGTCTGAATAGGCCTGTCTGTGCTAGCAGGAACCAGTTAGCTCCCGCAGCCTGAGCCAGCTTCCTTTGAAAAACAGCAGGCGTGAGCCAGGAGAGTGAGAAGGAGAAAACACTGAGCGCCAAGCCAGGAGGTGCTGCTGTTATTGGAACGCGACCTGACTCCCTGCACCTCCCCAGCCTGTTTCTTTTTGTCATTCACTTCCCTCTCTGCGCTATCTCAGCCAAAATCTGTTGATAATTTCACTCTGCTGTTCTCGTCTCTCAGTTTTTTCAGCCCCTATTTCCTTTTATCTCACCCTTCATTATCACCTTTCTTTAATCCCCTTTCCTCACTCTTTCTGCTTTCACCTGTACACACAGCTGCATAGGAAACTTTAGTTCTAGCAGTCAGAGAATTTTTTTTTTTTTGCAGCAAAGAAAATGTGAGCCACTTAAGCTGTTTGAATCGAGCCTTCAGGCGCTATGCAAATCAGCACAGATTGGATTTAAAGCTCTGGTTGCCTTATCGTGTCCACAGCTCACGAGTCACTGTTTTCAAGTGGCGATATTAAAAAATGTCGTATTCCTTTGTAAAACATGTAATTAAGAACATCTGAGCATGTTCTTGAGATGCAGCTGCCGGCACAAGCTGTTTAATCAGATGGCTGTCTTTGAAAGTGTGTGCAAACACACTTTGTGTTAAAAAGAGCAGTTGGTAATGTGCTTAATTGAGCCTGTAGATGTTGCTTTTGTGTTTGCCCATATGGATGCAATTTACGCTCTATCTGTTTGAGAGCTTTCCAGCCTGTGAGATAAACTGAGTGTACATGATTGTTTGCAAGTTTATGGCTCATGCGCTGACTTTATTGATTTCTGAGCCCTTGATGAGGTATATTATATGTACAGTATGTGGGGGAGTTTTAGGCGTGCATGAATAAATTCAGCCTATTTCTGTATGGTTATCTCGCTCTTTCTTATCTCTGACCTCTCCGCACTGTTACTGTGCAAAGTGAGCACCCTGCAACAGAGAGTGGGTGGAAGTCACAGAGGCGGAGGACAAGTACGAAGACAAGAGCATCTAAACAAACAATTACCAGCATTAAAACAACATTCCCCAGTGGAGAGCGTCTGTAGCATCATTTGTGACCCTAAAGATTGCGTCTTTTAGGGCAGTGAATGTGTGTGATTTGTGTTTAAGCAGCAAGCCAAAGTGTCTAATTGAATCACTGCACACTGCAAGATATTTGGCCACTAAGTTGCTGCATGTGTGTCACTGGTGTGTGTGTGTGTGGCAGGTGGAACATCTCTGTCAGCATTTGGAGGGCTGCCTTCTGACCATCTGAGAGTCCATTCTGCTTTTGTCAGGACAAGGGAGGATCTCTTGTCTCTGTTATATGCGATGCAATGACGTTATTGTCTCAGTCTGATCTTCTCAATGTCTGTAAGAGACCCAGTTACATCAGATAAATAGCAGTTTGATTGTGACACAGAGCGAGCTGAGCAGATGGCCTCAAAGCATCTGCACAAGGATTTATTATGAGGGTTGGGTACAGGACCCGGCCCTTTTAAGGGCGCTGCTGACCAAATTGCATCAGTGCTAACGAGCACCGATTCATATTAAATAAATCTCTGCCAAATTTCAGGACCTGAGAGCGCATCTGAGTAGAGTATAACATCAGAGAAAGGAAAGAGAGTGAGCCTGACTCCTCTCACAGACTCACAGTGAGTCAGAGCAACAGTGAGCCGAGATTAGACGAAAGTGTGGTTAAACTTGGTGCAGACAACACTCAGCCGACCCGTTATCCACACTTATCTCCAAGTCAAATCCAGGCCTGAACTGTTAATATAAGTCCCACAACCTGACTCACACCTGCAAATAAACACACATGTACAGCCACTTGTCACTAACTTGTCACTAACTAATTGGTGCAGCACCTGTACTCCTGTAGCTGCCAACATGTTTCCTCAGCAACACTGCACATATGTTAGCTTGCGGCTATTAGAAGCTAATATTTTTTGGCAGTCACAGTCACACCAGATTTCTCTCAAACATCTGACTTAACCTTTGTCCACAATTTGGTGTCCTCCACTGGCTATTTTTGCCTTTATGTTGTCCATTTTCACTATCAGCTAGCTTTCATCACTGTTGGATCAAACAGTGACGTCCCATTACTTGGCTGGATGTGGGGTCAAAGGTTCTCTCATAGGCTTTCACAACACAATCCTGGGGGCTGATCAGAGGTGATGTTAGTGGTTTAGCAGATTTAAATTAAAAAAAAATGCTGCACAATCATTTTCATTTTTGTTTTATTGTTCTTGAGAAGTTTGAACTGAAATTACATTTTAGAATAAAGTACTGAAAAAAGGTACGGTTATAGGTACCAGTGCCAAATTCCAAGTACCAGTGCTTGGTACCATATCAGTTCAAATGTGAACAGCAATCAACCATATTTGTGACACAGAGAAAGCTGAGCAGATGACCTCACAACATCTGCAGAAGGCTTTGTTATCACTGAAACAAGAAACTAGCATGACTTTTATGTCACTTCTGGTGTTGCATGCCGCCTTGCCCTGAAAAGAAGACGGATAACCGTGTTGTTGAGGAAAACCTAAATGCCGAAGGCAAAGCCGTCACTGGGGAATTCCAGGGTTTGGAGGCGGGTCAGCAGGAGCTGCCGGGGCTTAAGGCCGAGGTAGATCTGAAGGCCAAGGCCGCTGAAAGGGGCCTCTTGTTGTGGTGCGAGGTGTTGAGAGGCATGGCTGAGCTGTTCCACCCCCAGACAACACCCACCTCCCCCCCCCCCCCGAAAAAACAGCCTCTCTCTGTCTCACCATGATGAGATCAGTGGAACAAACTCTCCAGCTGCATGATGTCATGGTTGGGACTCGGGGTCAAGCTCAGGGTCACATTAGGAGAAGATGTGTGTGTGTGGAAGTGGTGTGTGTATGATATCCTTTGAGAGTTAGTTAGAATTTTACCCACTGTGTCCTCGTTCGCCCCCACCTTTAGTGAAGCTACTAAAAAAAGGTTCTCAGGGTGTCAGAGTTGAAGGACGTCCATATGTTACCATCTGTGTTTCTAACCTTGTCATCGTGAGGAGATGAAGAGGTTAATCCATCTTATCTTCATTGAGACGGACTAAGGAACTGGACAGGGATTCCTATTGGTTCTGGGGAGAAGAACGGCTCGATATGATTGGTTAACTGGACTAAAGACCCCTGTTAACCCCTGTTACACCAAGCCCCTCTGAAGCAGTGGTCAGTATGTCACTGACTGGACGCAGACTGGTTGTTATGTAACTACATGTGTTAAGTTTAGTGAAGCACTATTTTAGGCCAACATAAGAACACACGCACAGCTCATGTCCTCACAGCTGTCACTGTAACATCCATCAGATTGACAGTCAGTATATATATATATATATATATAGCTCTGAATATGATCACTGTTGATTTAATTGCATAATACTGCCGTATAGGTTGCAACAGCCATGTATCACTGGTGACATTCAGTGTCTCATGATGTTTGTTCAGTTTCTCTTGTTGCAGACATTGATACTGTTGTAGTGAAGTAGCAGTTTTGTGACTGCAATACTCACATAGTTCATGCAATCTAGATTTACAGGTTTGGGTCTGACCAATAGTGGATTTTTAGGCCCGATACTAATATTAGGAAGTAAAAAAAAAAGTCAATATTTATATATCGCTGGAGATTATTTATTTATATTTATTACATGGCTTCATACTCGATTCTGATTGATCAATCGCAGAATTCTAAGGTCTTTTCTTGCTATGAGGAACAAACATTGCTACTTAGTTCTGATCATAGACTCTTGAGGAGCAATAAAATAATTTTTAAATTAACATCTTATATTCTTGATTTTTTTTAAGCAAATAGCTGTGCAATAATTGGGACAGTGGGCAGGTTCGGGTTTATTTTGCAATAATGACCTGCTCACTGTACATTATCCTTTATTACAATCCAAAATGGCATTAGGGCACTGAAACAGTAAACTTTCACTGGCATTTTAAAAAATTATTAGAGCTTGACTGATATATTGATATTGGCCTTTCACAGCTTTATTGGTCTGTCGGTATCAGCACAAATGTTGTCCAAAACACACCTGCATGAAAACTATTTTTTGTAAGGGAACTTAATGCAGTTTGTTTTTGTTTGTTAGCTTTACAGGCAGCATTTTCTTAATTCATGTTTAATATATGCATATATTTTGCTCTGTTTATGTTTTGATATTACCAGTTTACTGTTATAGTGCCTTTTGGACAATACAATTTATGGTTTAACTTTAAAATCCTGACTCCATTACATATTTTGACTACTTTTGATGGATTATTGAAAAAAATTTATGTTTATGTGTATATTCTATATTCTATATAAAGAATATCAGCTGATATATCAATATCAGAATTATTTTTACTCCTGAGTGTTGGTTTCGGCCCTAAAAATCCAATATTGGTCGGGCCCTAATAATTACAAAAAACTGTACATTTTTAAAACATGCAAGTAACAACTTGAATTACAGATCAAATATACATATATTATAGAGTTAAATGCCTATAAAATTAAAAAGCTAACCTGCATTATGTTTTGTAAAAAAATATCAACATATATGCTGATACCAATATGGACTGATGCACTGGGCCTCTATTTACAAGCTAGTTAAGCTCATAAGTTGCACTGCTCGGAGAGGTGAATGAATATCATATCTGTTATAACAGGCTTGAATCAGTTAGCCATGATGTCATGGCTGTTTGTTGTGAGGCACCGGTCCACTTCCAACATACTTGAGGTTAAACAACTGTTACAGCACCTCAGGCTGCCTGACACCAGGAGGAAAGCAGGTCTCTACATGCTTTATGTTCCTTTGGTAAAAGAAAGACAGGCACATAACAATATGGACACAGCTCAACATTACGATAAAGGAGAGGACTGAATGATCCTGTTTGTCTGTAGATGTTGTAATGCCCTCTTATGGCCAGCAGGGGGCTGATAAGCTGATCAACAAGAATAAATAAATGGATGAATTGTTTTCTTCTTCCATGTCTCATCTAAATCAAGGCATTCTGTTGTAATACAAATGATGAAAGAAAGAAAATATAAAAATAGATTGACACAGACTGTAGGGCTGCACAATTAATATGAAAAGGTTGCAGCTAATTTATTTGCCCCAAGTTCGTTTGTTGGGGCAGCTGTGGCTGAGGAAGTAAGTGGTTTGATCTATGTATACGTTCTAGAAGTGTCCTTTGGTCAAGACATGGAATTCTGGGCTGCTCCCCGGCCACTGGGGGTGCAAAAGCCAGTACAGTCCTCACTAGAGATGCACCGATTGCAAAATTCTTGGCCGATACCGATTTCCGGTTTTAAAGGAGGTCTGACCTGCCAAAACCGTTTTTTCCGATACCGATTTTCTATCTAAGAAATAATTATAATCATATAATAGACACCATATTTGTTTGGCTTGAGTACCCTTTCCCAAATTTAATACAAGTACCCCTCTCCCAGACAACATTTTGCTTATATAACTGCAATTAAAACCACAACTACTGGTAGGTTATATGCTATCATAACCCCCCTTTTCAAGAATAAAACATCACAAATAAGAAATAGAGTGAGAGTTTCAACAGTGCCTCCTGAGCAGATTTATTTTCAACACTGACCATAACATTCAGTCCAGTTTACAGGTCAATAACTAACTTACATTCAAACAACAACATTCAAAAACGTCCCAGCAGTTGCCTGGTACAGTGTACCAGAAACACTGGAATAGTTGACTTTCAATGTCACATCACATTCAATATATTGCAGGCTTTCAACAATACCTCAACACAAGCAGCAGTTGATGAGACAAAAGAAAACTTTAACTCCATCTAAAAAAATAAAGTGCAATGAAATCTTTGTACTTGAAAATTAAAGCTGGTGCTCAAAGTAAATTGCACCACCTCTTTTAATATTTCAAAATAAAAAGTGCAGCATATAATATAGGATAAAACTAAAATATTAATACAAACAAAAGATAAAGTGCACTATATGTACTTGAAAATGAAAACTGGTTCTCAAAGTAAATTGCACCACATTTCAGGCCTTTGACCTCTCTTGACATCTCTAAATAAAAAAGTGCATCATAATATGGGATAAAAAAACATTAATACAAACAGGTAGCTTTAGGTTGTGAACAAAGTACTCCGTCCCACTCCCAATGCAATCACTTAACCATCAATGGCAGGTTCTTCTTCACAAACAGAAGCATCTCTGCCTTCTCACCAGAAAGCCTGTTTCTTTTCTCATCTATGACATTACTAGCCAAACTAAACAAGCGCTCACTATCGATGCTTGTACATGGAGCAGAGAGGTAGGCCTGGGCAAGCGGGGCAAGTGCAGGGTAGTGTGTTTTGTTTTCGTGCCAGTATTTCAGTACATCATTTACAGTTTCATCTTCAGATCTCTTGATGGGCAACTCGGACAGGTAACGATGTAACTGCACAGATGAAGGGCTGCCCAGCAGTTGCTCTTCCTCATTGCTAGCACTCTCCTTCAGTATCTCATCATGTACAGAAAGCAGTAGACTTGCCCTTTTGGCTGCAGGTTCCTCAGAAGGCTGATCAGGTGTGGGTCTGCTGGCACTGGTGTCCACTGTGTCCAGCATGTTCAGAAGCACCCTTTTCACTTCATCCTTTACTTCTGCTGAGAAGTAGCAGGTTTTGTATCTGTATCAACAGACAAAAGGAATTTTATTTTTATTATATAGCCACATTAGCCAGGCAATACATAAATGTTGTGCACTCTGCACATACACAAGCAGGCACTAAAAGGTCAACAAAAAATACCTTTTTTTGTTTTAATTAATTTTATGTTTTGATATACCCATGCAAACACATTAGCCTATAGCTCAGTAACAAATGCTTATTCATTTAAGAATAGTAGTGGGCTAATAAACATTATTTGCAGTAAGTTATAACTTGCCTGGGATCCAGAGCAGTGGCCACAGCGTACAGTGGATTCTTCTCGATGTCTGCAAACCTTCTCTGGACCGCTTCCAACAGCGTGGCTTTGGCAGTGCCCACACCACGGTCTGTGTCTGCTGCTCTCCCCAAAAGGCGCTTCAGTGCAGTGATTTCAGGGATGACAACTGCGGCGGTGGCTGACGAGGAGCTAATTGTCTTAGTGAGTTCCTCAAAAGGTTCAAGGATGCTCACCACATTCTCAATTAAACCCCACTGATTTGTGGTGAGTACGGCCGGGAGCTCGTGTTCTGTTGCGTATAAGCCCAGGGCACGTTTCTGTTCCAAAAGCGACTGCAACATATAAAATGTGCTGTTCCACCTCGTGGGGACATCTTGTTGCAAGCGCTTTGTGGGTTGACCCAACTCCTCCTGGATAGCGTGGAGTTTTGAATAGGCTAGCGGTGAGTGTTTAAAGTGCGTGACTATTCTCCTGCCTGTTGCCACAGCGTCAGTGATAGTGCGTTGAGACTGCAGTCCCTCACTCACCGCTAACTGGAGTGTATGTGCCATACACGGGAGACTGGGGAAGCTGCCATCATCCAGTGCTTTGGTCATATTCCGAGCGTTGTCACGCAACACGACATGAACCCTCTTCTTGTCGATTTTCCACTCCGCCAACATTTTTTCAAATTTGGCTCTTAGATTGTCGGCGGTGTGGGACCCGGGGCATTCTTCACAGTGTAGAAGGACTTGGTGTAGCTCAAATTCATCATCCAGCCACTGAGCAGTCAGGCTTAACATTGACATTAAGCTCACGTTAGAAGTCCAAATGTCCGTTGTGAAACTGACCGGGGATTTAGTGGCGTCCAGCAGTTTGTGTATATGGCTTGAAACGCTCTCAAACAACTCTGGCAGCGCTGTGTCAGAAAAGTACCGCCTACTTGGTAATTTGTACCGTGGACTCAGGTGTTTCATCAGATTTACGAAGCCTTTATCCTGTACTACGCTAAATGGCTGGTCGTCCAGTGCCATGAACTCCATTATTTTCCTGGTGGTGGCGTTGGACTTTTCAGTGTTGATGTCGAACATAGGAGCCACGCCGGAGGGTTGTTGTGGTTGCTGCGACTCTGCTGCATCCCTCCTCTTAGCAGCAGTGTCCTCCTTATATTTGCTAAACAAACCTGGGTGCTTCTTTTCCAAGTGGCGTATTAAGTTTGTTGTTCCAAATGTCTTAGGCGTTGATCCTCCACGGCTTACTTTTGACTTGCAAGCATTACAAACAGCGTGTTTTGGGTCGTCCTGGCACACAGTGAAATAAGTCCAAATCAGCGACATGTTTTCTTCCTGAGTCTTGCTAGTTTTTAGCTGTTTTGCTCTGGGCGCGTTGAGCTGCTACGCACCGCGCATGCGGGTCAGTTTGATCGGCCGAAAACCGGAAATTACGACAGTGACCGGCCGGTCACCGGTTGGGGCCGGTTGGATATAAAACCGGCTTTTTTAATCGGCGGCCGATTGATCGGTGCATCTCTAGTCCTCACTGCTGTTCCCTAAGCCTGGATAAAATGACGAGGGTTGCGTCAGGACGGGCATCTGGCATGAAACGTCTATGCCAAATCAAATATGTGGATCATAAAATCAGGTTCCCATGCCAGGGCCCAGTTTGCCAGCGAGACACAGATGATCTGCTGTGGCGACCTTAATGTGGAGAAGCTGAAAGAAGAAGTTTATTTGTTAGAATAATGGCTGGGTATGTGAATATTCCATACAATTCAGGTTCCAGGCCCAAATCCTGGGCTATAAATTAAAATGCGCATAAGATAATTATAAGATAATTATACTATAATAAATTATAAGAACATATATGTAAGTTTTATTAAACCATGTTTTATATTCGATATCCCTATTTTCAATGCAATCAAACGAAATAGTTAACTGTTTAAAATGCTGCACTGCCATAAAACCTCAGAAAAAGAAGGCAACAAACAGTCATGTTCATTGTAAGCAGGAAGGCAGTGTTGCATGACAGACAAAAATCAAGAAAATGGATTGCAACATAGAATTAATTCAGCTAAAGAAACAGAGAAAGAAGTAAAACAGAAAGTGAAAACAGAGGCAACAAAATACCATCAGTATCAGGGGGTATAGCCTATTTTTTTAATGGGATTTACCTCAATGAGCTGAACCACTGGTATATTATATTACATGTACTGCACTATTTAGTTAGATTATTGCGATTACGTCGGTTTTATGCCACCGTAAAAGAAATAGTGGTCTAAAAAATATGGAGGAAACAGGGAGAAAGGTATCAAATTTTTGTGTTTTCACTCTTATTCCCACTCGGGCACCTTGCAATAAAGCAGTTGAAGCTTATCCATGTGGTTCAGTGCTTCCTTTGGGGTCAGTTTATGTGAAATTGCCCAGAGACCTTTACTCAAACAAAGGGCTGTGATAAAAAAAAAGAGGGTAAAATATGTGAAAGAGAAACACAGGCCTGTCCCTCAACAACTGCTGTCAACAAAGGCACCAGATTCCAATCTGCACAAACCCAAAGGATGCTTTTTGGTAATCTTATTAGTGCAGTTACTCCTCCAGGCCGTGATAGGAATTAAGATTTCGTTCTCTTGAAAAGATTACAAATTAAACAGAAACGGTGCAGAAAGACTTCTATAATTAGACACATGGCTCCAACAGGCTCCTCTATCTGCAGGAGGAAGGAAAGGATCCAGAGGATGTACAGTAGCTGCAGAGAGGAAGAGAAGTGCTTGTTTGGGGAAAAACACTCTTGTCAGAGAGTCAATAGGAAGTGCTCGGGTCTCTGAGGGAGAGGGCTGTGTAGGTTAGTCTGGCTGCAGGAATGTCCTCTCATCCTGTGAAATGCACTGTAATGACACTGGGAATGATGCTATCATTCATTCAGCTGGTCCCACTGACTCATTCAGTGACTGTAGCTGACTCTGTGCAAGCATGTGTCTTATCTCCCTTGAATTTATTTACAAATGTAGACATAGGTGTTGTTTTTTTCAACATATTTCATCATAAACCTTTTTAACAGGTAGATCCAGATAATTTTGTTTGTGTTGTTCATTAGGCTTGGGCTGTATAAAGGTATTATGGTACCAGGATATTAGGAAATCGTCACAGTATGATGTTCATACTGTCAAAAACACTCGTTTTTATTAAACTGATGAGGAGATCCCATTTTCAGGTGATGATGTAGTGCACAGCATGTGCCACCAGAGGTCAGTCCCTATAGTGGTGTACAAGACAGTGGTGTCTGGGAGATAAAGTTACAGGACTAACTAGAAGAAATTAAAAATGCCTCTGCCGCTGTTATTTTTGATTTAGTCCCGATGATAAATGTGAGCCAGCAAACATCGGTTACGGTGAATCGCACTCTGAGCGGAGGAAGAGGTGAGTGGTGAAGTTGTCGGTGTGGCAGTAAAAAATACAGTTCAGGTTTGAGTTTGTCAGTGAATAAAGCTGAAGCTTCTCAAGGCCAAAGCAGAGCTACTGATTGTGTGTTGTTTCCCAGCTTGTGGGAGCAGCGTCGCTTTGACATCAGTTCTGACCACGTTTGAGCCGTTTACACAAATACCATCATAGTACCATCATAATAGTATTAATAATACTTTTCATTGATTAATTTTCAGATTATTTTTACATGGGGTTGCACAATATGTCAAAAAATTATATTGCCATTATTTTGACAGTTATTGTGACAGTGATATGATTTATGATTTGTGGTCATTTTTGCATTACAATTTTAATTTTTCATTGAATAAACTATTACAGTCGAGATGATGTGACATTTGTTGGGGTCTGTACCAAACAAACATGTTTTCCTACACATGGAAAGCAAGATTTGTAGGTCAGGACATCTCTGCAGCACCACAGTACTTCATTATAATCCTGTTTTGTCACACGTTTTTCCTTTAACAAAAAATTTTCAGTGGATGTTGCACTTGGCCATACTGTGATTTCAACAATATTTTTACTAATTGTACATTATATAGTCTATAAAATATGAAAAAAGGTAAAAACTGCTCATCACAATTTCTCAGAGTCCAGAAGAGATGTATTCTTTTGTTTCTTTTGTCCAACCAACAGTCTAAAACCCAAGGACTGTTCATTTACTGTTGTAAAAGACAAAGAAAAGCAGCGAATCCTCACATTCAAGAAACTGGAACCAATAAATGTTTCAAGCTTTCGCTTGAAAAATGTCTGAAACGATTGATTGTTAAGATGATCGGCAATTTTCTTTCCATTGACTAATCCAGTCATTGCAGCTCTACATGTATTGGTATTGTTGTTCACATGTGTTGTTTCCTGAACCCCTGCAGTGAACTGAGTGTAGATTTGTCTCTGGCAGCACTTCGCTGGCCGTCTCCCTGGCACAGCTACTTGGTGATGAAACCTTAATCTGATTAACTGTGGGATATTTACAGCTCTAAGTCCTGAGTTATCAAGGCTCATCTTGTTTTTGTTGCACACGTCTACTAACACACGGAGATGAGGAAACACAGAGAGAAAGAAAGTTAAATGTCATTGACTTTAACATTCCTGTTTGATGCTTTTGCTCCACACATTTAAGTAAAAGCTATGACAAAGAAAGTTCCCCCTCCTCTGTTGTCCTGAGCTGAAGGGAAAGAGCTGTATTCAGCCAGCCTGATGCACAGATGTATTATTGCACCATTGAGATGGACTTTGTTGCTCTGTTGCCATTAGCCAAGGCTGCCCACAGACTGACTCTCTCCTCCTCCATCCTGATCCTCCTACATGTCATCTGCTGCATCTCTGGACTGTGGTCTCATTCCACTTCTCATCTCACCCACAAACATACACAACAAAACAAGTGCGCTTTATATCCTCCTTCATGTTTCCATTTTGATCTGCTGACATTTAGGAAAATGTTAAAATAATAAAAAAAGAAGGGAACAGTGTTTGATAATACTTTACTGCAGAGGTATATTTTCATAACGTTCTCCTTGTTGTTTGCAAGAGACAGCCCGAACACACTCCGTTATTAGTTTTCCACTGCGGATTTCCTGGAGCCAAAGTCTCAGTCAGCTGGTTCACCCTAACCCCTGGTTTATTCCCACACTTAATTCTAGCTGGACTCATCTGTGTTTTCCGTTTCCACCTGCCCACAAATCACTCTCATACATCACCGGCCGACAGGGCGATACACTCCACTGCACAACAAGTTCCCGGTGTGCACACATAGGCAATAAGCAGAGGCAGGCTCAGAAAGAGGAAGGGCAGAGGGAGACGTATTTTTATTTTCCCTGGAGTGATATGTTGTTCTGTCGGTATAAAATTTCATATAAATGCACCAACTTTAGGCTGCTGGCCAACATTATTTATGTTCACTGTGGTGTTTTGAAATTCGAGCATTCATTTTCTGTATTTAGTCTAATTGCCCGTCGAATTCCAAGTAGAGTTATTCAATTTTCATTGCAAACAAATCATAATAAATGCAAATTAACAGAGAAGCTTAAATGTGATGGTATTGTACATTATCAAGCCACTGAAAATAGAAGTCAACTAGATCCTTTCCAGTTTACAGGTGTAATGGAGATACAGATTATGTTGTTACAGCCATGATTTCATATCTTATATCTTTTACGTCTTTTAATTGTTCAGTTCTTTTAATGAAGGCCGCCATGTTGCACCATGTTTCTACAGTAACCCAGAACGGTCAAACCAAACACTGGCTCTAGGTAGATTTTGCGGTCGCTGTAGGTTCTCCTCATGCTGGGGAGGGGGAGCATGTGACAGAGGTGTTGACAGTCAGCAAGCTCACTGCTAGATGCCACTAAATCCTACATACTTGTCCTTTAATGGCGCTCTTTCAGTACCCTAGACCTGGATCACAGGGGTCCCCCAGGGGTGTGTTATTTCACTTGTCCCTTTTTGCCCCCTTGAATCCAAGTCCCGTCTCACTCCCTCTCCTTGCAGTTCTCATGCAGTAGATCAGTGTTGTTTCCTGTGTTGCCGTTGCCTGTGTACTTGCTCTGGATGCTTTGACGTACAGTTTGTCAGTGTTCAGGTCTGCCTTTATGCAAATGAAAAACAAAAACTATGCATATAGCCCAGCATTTAGTGTGGCATCATTATACAGACCCAGTTTTTATGAGCACTCAGCACAGCATCCCTGAGCCGGTGCTCATCCATGATGTAACCATCTCCCAGGTACCCTACAAATACCTTTGTGTTTTTATTGACGGCTTAACCTTGAGCATGCATGTTGATGGTCTCTGTAGCGAAATACAACAATGTCTGCACTTCTAGTGGTGACTCAGAGTGCGTGGTGTTAATCAGAGGTTTATGGTAGTCTTTTATCAGGCGTTTTGAGAGCCTGATTAGATATGGCATCACAGCTTGGTTTGGTAACCTCTTGGTGCAATTGAATACCAAACTGGTGCAACTCACCAGACCACATGGAAGATAATAGGTGTAAGACAGCACCCATCCCTGCAGTCTACCCACGAACAGGCTGTTCTTAGGCTGGCCAACAAGATAATAACTGACCCATCCCATGTGCCACACACCGAGTACCAGCTATTTGCCTTCTGGGATGAGCCTTAGAGTACCACATTTTAGAGTGAATTGTTCTAAAAAACTCAGTAAAAAAAAAAATGTTGTATCAGTCCTATCAGCTGCATCATCTTCCAAAACTGCATTGTCATGGTGCCATGACTAGCTCGCACAATTAACTAAAATGACTAAGATTATATAAAAAGATACTTTAGACTCTGTGAACTCAAGACAAACGCGGAGATAAAGACTCTTTTAGAAACGTACAGTATTTCTGCAGCTTATTTGAATCATAGCAGCGAACGGGACACGTGGGAAAAAAGAAATGTTTTGCCTGCACCAAACAGCATATTGACCAGAGCCTTGTGAAAAAAAAAAAAAACGTTGAGTCATAACTTAAAAAAAGAAAACCGTCTTTTTTCCACTGTGGGCGGTGTAGGCACAGAGCGACCACAGTGGATTTTACTGACACTCTTGCAACCCACTTCAAACTGTGGCCAAACTCAGAGCTGCCAAATCCTTCTTATGTCAGTTTCTCCCAAATAGCTTTAGACCACGATGCACTGCCATTTTGAAATATCTCGGAGAGACCCTGAAGCCCACTGGGATAGTAAACACTTAAAAACAAGTCTGTGTGTTACTACAGTGGGCTGACAACAACAACCCCTTACAAAAATATCTTAGTGCGTTATCTCATTCATTGTGTGTCTGCTGACTGTCAGTTGGAGGACACCAGTGGTGGGAAGTAACTAAGTACAAATACTTTGCAACTGTACTTAAGTAGAGTTTTCAGGGATCTGTGCTTTACTTGAGTATTTATTTTTCATTTGCTAAACAAGTTTATTACTTGTAACTTTTGTTCCCGTACATACAACATCGTTCCCAACATCAGGACCGATTTCCAATCTAAATGCATGAGACAATAACCCATAGAGAAGATGATTCCTTGATGTATCAGTTCATCAATTCATATCACACATGACACCCATAACAAGACAAAAAAGATGCAACAAAACGAGAAATAAGTAACAAGTCAAAAACTATCAAAGAAGAAGAAACAGACAAAAAGTGACGTAACCAGGCGAAAACGGTCTAAATGATGAAACAAGACGTAAAAGATGTAACAAGACGGGAAAAATATAACAAACAAAAGAGTCATAGATGTAGAAGACTTAACAAAACAAAAAGACCCCTGAGAAACAATGCGAAATTGACGTAAAAGATGTAACAACATAAAAAATATGTAAAAGTCATTAACAAGACAACATGGACAGAGAGGGAGACTCGATCATGGAAAGGTGAGGCTCAGTAAGTAGGAGGAGCAAAAATCATTTCTCAAGTACAGTACAGATACCTGTATTTGCATTTATTTATTTTTATTTTTATATTTGTCCTTCAGAGGGTTACTTTTTACTTTTATACTATGAGTACATTTCACAGCCTGTACTTTTTAACTTGAAGACATAAGTTCAGCACTTCTACTTTTACCAGTCCTTTTTTTTTTTTTTTTTTTTTTAAGAGTGTGTGTACTTTTGCCACCTCTGAAGGACACTGTTAGAAAATTGCTGCCAACGCCCCCTGGGATGCTCCTCAAGGACCCCTGGAGGTCCCTGGAGCTTTGACAGCCACTGTCGCTCTCTTCTGCCTGCACACAGATTAGGAACACACATACACACACACACACACACACACACACACACACACACCCCCCTCCTCAGAAACGGCTCTCGGTTGGTCCATCAGTCGGTCAGTCTTTATCCTCCTCTGTGCTGCTGGTGCTGGTGGCGCGTGTGTGTGTGTGAGAATCCGGACTGGAGCTACTCGGGCGACGACGACAATGATGGTGAAGATGATGAAGACAACACAGAGAGAGGCGCACACACATGACCGCTATCCTTCCCAAATTGGCAACAAGAGTGCGGTTTGTGATTTCTGCGCGGATCCTTAACAACTTCTGAGCTGAATAACCGGCAGCTATTCTCGGATTGTCACTGGATATTTCTGTGTTTTTTGTCTTTAAATGGAGGTTCCTCTAAGGGAAAATCTGAGTTAAGGTATTTCTCGGGGTGTGTGTGGGACGTTTAAGGACCCTCGGTGTTGCGTAAAACGCCCGTGCTGCCAGTTTTGGAGAGTTGGGAAGCGGAGCGCTCCTCTTGGAATAGGATGAACAACTCAAAGAATCAGAGGGTAAGAGCTGCTGTTTCGTTTCCAGACGGTTATTTTGAAGAAAGATTGAGAGCTCTTTAAGTTTGGGATGAAATGGAAAATGTCAGTCAGTTGAAAAGCACGTGACACTTCGGGTTTATTCGTCACCGTCAGATCACGCAGGCTGTGATCCTCAGAGACTTGGAGACGTCTTATTGGGTCTCCCATTGATTGTGGCAAGTCTATTCCGATAATGTGCCGTTAAATCGGTTTGCAGAGACGCGAAGCCACTGGTGAAAACCCTGGCATTTTGAAGTTGTGTTGTTTATCTCTCAGTTCTGCATCCCCGATTGAACCAATCAGGATCTATTTTGAATCAGTAAGATATTTTGATGAATTCGGCTCGTGGTTGATGTTATCATGATCTAATTCATAAAAAGTCCAACTTTTAGAATTGATTCACTTTTGTTCCTAAGTGTGGAAGACGACTGATAGATGAACCAATTCTAAAATATGAATTTTCCAGAAATAATGTTGAATTGGTGTATATAATTTATGCCGAATTAAAGAATGGTACCTGATGGTTGTGACAAATTCTATGTCATGTTGTATAAGTTAATAATGTCTACTAATTATAACGATTTTTATTAAAAGTGTGACTTTTTTAAGGGAATTTGCTACAACTGGTAACCCAATTTGAGAGACACAGCTCCACTGTTAAAACCACGGCATAATAATATATCTTGTTTATCTTCCAAGTTTGCATTTCTGATTGAACAAAATCAGGACACATTTTGAAATTTTCCAACTTTTAGAATTGGTTCATAGTGCGTCCACCAATTTTCCTCCTAAGTTGAAGAAGATATAGGTGGAATAATAGATGAGCCAAATGATTTGTGAAATATTTTATTCATGTTCTACAAACTTCAGCTAATAATGACAGTTTCTGTTTAAGGTGCAGGATCCCAAAGTATCCCAGATTGAGATACAACTATGGAAAACCCTGACATTTTAAACTGTCTTGTTTATCTCCAAAGTCTGCAGTCCTGATAAAACCTCATGAGGACTGAGCTCATAACTGATTGAACCAGTGGATCTAATTCATAAAATTCCCAACTTTTAAAATTGGTTTGCACTGCCCCACCATTTCTGTTCCTAAGTGGAAGGATATTGGGAGAATAATAGATGAACCAACTCCAAAATATGAATTTACTGAAGAAAATTGTTGAATTGCTGTACAAGATTTATGCAGAATTAAAGTATGGCACCTAATCATTCGCAAAATATTGAAGTCATGTTCTACAAGTGAATAATTTCTACTAATAATCATGAAAAAAAAAACATGAATTGATGACATATTTTGATGAATTCAGCTCGCATCTGATTGAATCAGCAGATTTAATTAATAAAATTTCCAACTTTTAGAACTGATTCATTCTGCTCTTTACTGACCACCATTTTTCTTCCTAAATGGAAGAAGACTGGTACTTTAGTAGATGAACCAGCTCTTGAATTAGCTCTGAATTCACTGGAGGAAATTGTTGTATAATATTTATGGTGAGTTAAGGGGCAGTTTCTTAATGATTGTGAAATATTTTCCATTATGTTCGATAAGTTAAGAACATCTTTAATAACGATTTTTGCTTAAAGTGCGAGATATTTATGGCAGTTTTGTTGCAGTACAACCTAAATTGTGCCAATTGACCTATGGCTTGTAGGTGAGCCTTTTTACATCAGGGGACAGGCGATGTTGCACTAATTGCCTTAATTTACTGTAATTTCCTGTGGGCACAATGACTAGCAATAATAATAGCGGCTAATGATTTTGTTTCTTTGTTGTGTCCTTAAATAACTCATTCTCTGTGGCTCTCTCTGTGCTGGTGGCTCCATTAGTAGGGACTAGTAATTCTCAGTCTCATGTTGTCTGACTGCACTGTGACATATCCCCCAGCCTCTCAGAGTTGGAACAATGTGTCAACTGTGGGACATTACTGCAATAATGACTTACATCTCCCAGGCGTCAACCTTTCCCCTCTCCTGTGAATAAATCTTTCCTTAACGCCTTGAACTGGCAGCACAAAAACAGCCACACTTAGATTGAATACTTGAGTAGAAAGGACCTCTAGAGGTGAGAATATTTCTGCTTTCCATTCCTTTTCGTCAGTAAAATCATAAAATTCCACAGTTTTCACATAAAGCTGCTGCCTCCGTGGATGCCAGCCCACATAGCGGGGACATGTGTGTCATACATTCATATTTCTATTTCAAGAAGCACTTTGTGCTTAAACACACGCACTCCGAACCACAGAAAAGTGCTGAAAAGAAAGGACGGCGACCAAAAAAAATGTTTTCCTCAGCATGCTCTCCCCTGAGCGTGTGTGACAGGCAGTCATTCTTAGTTCGAGCACATTTGAGCGACAGGCCAGTAGCTCTGACCACTTCCTATAATCAACTTTTCAATCGCCACTGAAACTCTATCCATGCACAGATTATCCAAACAACTGGCTGCATCTGTGTCTGTTGATTGCCTTCACTTTACTTAATGACAGGCTGCTTCCTGATGCAAGAGAGAGAGCTAGAGTTTAGATCTCATGTTGATTTAAAAGGTCACCTGCGTCAACATCAGTCAGAGATCCAAAGAGCAAGTCAGATGTGATCTTTCCATTCCTGGAATACAGCCTGCACTCCTGTCTCTGTGTGCGTCTGTGTCTCTGTTTCTCTGTGTGTGTGTGTGCGCAGCACGTGGAGAGCTGAACGCGTGTCGTCTGTGTTCATTTCGTCCCTACTACTGTTACAACCACAGCCATCTCTGATCATTAGTAGTGAAAAGGTCACTTATGTGCCAGAGCTTCTCCTCAGTGTGACCACACAGAATCCCCAACACGGAATCTTCCTGATGCTTTTTGTGCAGTGGTTTTGTTGCATTCACAGCAGACAGTTTTCTGTTAAAGGGATAGTTTGGAATCTTTTCAGTAGGGTTGTATGAGGTACTTACTTACAGTCAGTGCATTACCTTCAGTAAATGGTAGTCAGCATGCCTCCAGTTTTTCTAGCCACCAAGAAAAAAAAAAAAACCAATATCAGTTTAGTGTACGTATATTTATATATTTTCACTGCTTTACCTTGCTGTCAGGCAGCCTTTTCTGACAGAAAACCGCCGTCATGTAAGCCAAATATTGCACGTTCCAAAGCAACCAAACTACATATGTGAACTAAGTCATTTTACCTCACAGAACACGTGTGTTGCTGGTTTACCACTGCCTCGACTGATTAGTTTTTTTGAGACTGAGGCAGCGGTAGCCCAGCAGCTCCCGTGTTCTGCGAGGTAAAATGACTGTTTTTGCCAAAGCAGTCTGGTGGCTTTGGAGAGGGCGTCCCATTGGAAAAAGCTGTCTGACATCAAGGTAAAGCAGTGAAAGTATTCTAAATCGGCGGTTCTCAACCTTTTTGAGTCGCAGCTCCCCAGAAAAAAATTGGATCCCCTCCCTCTGTCCGCTTGAGACTGTTTAGGACGACACATGAGAGCTACTATACTCGTAACTGTCATGAAAAAGCTGTTTCCTGACTATCCTTCCGTGCTGCCTGCCACAATATGCTATTTTATCTTATTCTCCACAACCATCTGGCAACCCCCTGAAGTTGTCTCGAGACCCGCTTGGGTGTCCAGAGAACCACTGGTCTAAATACAAACTGATATTGATTTTTTTTTTGTTGTGTGTAGACCCTTTTTTTTTAGGTGCTTAAAATCCATTTTGATGCTGACTCTGTCCACAGCAGTACATTGCTTCGCTTTCTAAACTGGTACTCCTGCTTCCAACTGCCATCTGCTGTAGGTAATGCACTGGGTATCAATCATAAAGGTTGAGAATCTGCAGGTACATAAGTCAAAATTCACCCTCTCCAAAGCCACCAGACTCCTTGCATAAGTACCTCATTTAACACACTTCAAATAATCCGGACTGTCCCTTTAAATGCATTTTTCTTGTGCTCTTCATTGCTTTACAATTATACAAGAGGAGAGGGGAGAAAGTCAGCATCCTGTGTCAGTTGACTGGCCTTGGAATCCTTCGGCCCTTGTCTTACAATCAATATCCACTTACTGCAGAGGAGCTTTCTGCAGTCAAGTCTCTGTCTGTCCCCCCTGTTCTCTGTCTCCCTCCTCTTTCTCTGCCTGTCTGTCATGATATCTTGAATGTCTCCTCCGCTTGTATCTGTCTGTCTCTCCTGCTTCCCTTCCCTCCCCGGCCCTCATTCACCTCTGCAGTCACGTGCATGTGTGCGTTTCTGCCCCGGCTCTGCGCTGCTGCAGTTAGAGGTCATTCTGTTTTCTCTGCTGATATTGTCCATTGCTTTCTCCCAGGAGGCAGCTGCTGAGACCGAGATAGGTAGGACTTCCTCAGCCTGAGAAACACGGGGGGGGACTGCAGCCCATTACTCTGTACTGTACGGTGTGACAGCAGCTGTGGAGGAGAAGGAGGGAGGGGGAGAATTGGACTTTTGTTTTGTGTGTCTCCTTGAGCCAGTTGTCTAAGGAATAGTGTGAAAAATGAGCCACTTACACCCCGCTCCGCCAAAGTATTGCCTCTCCGCCCACCCAATTATAGATCTTTTAACTCGCACTTATACGTACACACTCTTCTCTCTCTCTGGGGGGTCTGTTACTTCTTCACAGCCTCTCTCGCCAGCTTTGGTCCTCATCTCGCCTGCTTTCACTTTCTGGCTTCATGACTCAAATACACACTAAACAAAGCCAGTTCAAAAACTGGCCTGACATGCTTCGGCAGAGTTCTCTCAGTAATGTTCTGTCCTATTTTTCTTTCTCCTTTTAGAAGCAAAGTGTTGTGGCAGAGCCCTCGATGGGTTTGTCCTGACATGAACGCCTCGAAAAGAGAAGAAAGAGTGAGAGACAGAAAGGACGGTTATAGCTCTTAGAAATAAAGGTGCTAAATAGAACCATAAAGGGCTCTAGAACTAGTCCCCATAGGAGAACCCTTTTTGGTTCTTGGTTTTTAGAAAGGTTTAACTTGGAAACTGTTCTATCAAAAACATTTGCACCTTCTAAGGGTGCTAACAAGAACCCACCTAGGAGGTTCTACTGAGAACCTTTCATATTCCAAATGTTTTATCTACAACCTTCCCATAGGGTTTGACTGAGAACCCTTTTTTATTCCAAGGGTTTTATCTAAAACCTACCCAGGAGGTTCTCCTGAGAACCTTCTTATATTCAAGAGAACCCTTATATTATGGCACATGTTCAAGGATTTCAGCAATCCTTGAAAAACTCTTTCTTCCAAAAGGGGTTCTTAATGTAACCCTGAGTATTACAAAGAACCCTTGATGAACCCTTTATTTGAAAAAAGGTACTGTAGAGTATATCTGCGCATTATAAGAATCCTACCAGGGACAACATGCATATTTATACAGCAGCAGACTGATCGTCTGGTCTTGTTGACGAGTAAAGGAGTGATGGACAAACAGAAGACAGGCAGATAAACAGGCGGACAGACAGACAATTAGAGAGGAGTGATGACCTGGCGATGCAGAGGCAGATTGTGGACGGATTGATGGTCATGCAGGAGAGAGTTCAGTCCCACAGACAGATAATCAGACAAGCAGCTAATGCAGAGCTGCTGGCAGCGGATCACAATCAGAGCCGCTCCACATCTATCTGTCATGTTGTTCTTAGGGAGCAGATGCTGAGCTGTCAGTCATTTATACAGCGCTGTCTGACAGGCTGTTTAATACCTGCTACCTGTTGTCTGAGTGTATGTGTGTGTGTGTGTGTGTGTGCAGGCTTTCATTTTCCTATACATCCGCTCTGCCAGTCCATGATTAGGTTATGTTTGTTTAGCGGAATTGCTCTCATGTTGCAGATATAAGTGAAGGCACAAAGTGTGTGCACAGACACAGACACAGACACACACAGAGAGAGAGAGACACACTTAGTATATCTGTGGAGATCTAACGTAATGGATAATCCATCCAGGCTACCCTCTATCCTGCTCCCATGGCCCTCTGATGAAATGCTGGCACGGCCTTATAGAATCGATAATAATATAAAAAAAATGCAGCTTTACAGTTCATCGCATACACACAGACTCACATCATGCTGCTCACATGATACCTCACTGTGGGTTGGGGTTAGATGCTGCAGACAGAGAGGATTGTGTGTGACAGAGGACACAAAGTAGCTCTTGGATTTGCTGAGCCAGAGAATGTGAAAGGGAGTGCAGTGCACCAACCCATCTCATCAATCTTTGTACAAATAATATGACTTTACATGTCAAATCACGTCCAATGCATACGCCTGTCCTTCTCATTAAACTAATGTGGAGAGCGCATCCATAGTCAGGTGACCTTTATCGTCATGGTAACAAAAATAAACCTAAGGATGCTTTATTTTGTCGTTCAGGAACATGTTAAACATGACGAAACGAAATTAGATACTTAGGTCCCAGTGTAGGAAATAGCATCAATAAAAAGAGAGCTCCAACCTCCGCACATCTTCCATATGCAGACTGTTTCACTCTTTATTCTACGTCACCTGACATTTTTTACTGGGAAGGATTGGCCTATCATCTGCACACAAAACTGGACTTTGTTGTGTCTGCACTGCATGAAATTTCAAAGTCTAAAGTTGTGTTATTTGTGTGCAGATTGGAGAAATTGGGCTGAGTGCAGAGTCAGTGCTTCCAAGACAATGGACTCAGTGTTTCCCCTGCCATTGTCTTGACAGTGCAGCCTGCTCCCCTGAAAGAAACAAAATATTTGATTTATTTTATGTTGAGGCCTTTATTTTGAAATTTTATGTTGAAAATATGCATTTGTTTCCACTTCCTTCTGCTCATTCTCTGCTATGTTTCTGCCATTGTTATGGTCACTGACAATGTGCTGTCAGTTCATGTGGCACAATAACTCGATTCTCTTTCTGCATTTCTTTATGTTGCACTGTCTAGTGGATGTTGAGTGTTTTTATTGCACCGCTGTAATGTTGGTAAAGACTCATTCCAGTAATTAACCTGCTCCAAAATTAGCCCCTCAAGTGATGAGCTAACTGGTTTGCTTTTTACAGCTCTGATACTTTCAGTATTATGAAATGTAAGTATTTTATTGTTTTTAAACAATGAAGAAGTATCAGTACCAGCACAATACTTCTGACAACTTCTGTGTGTGTGTAGATGGACTGAAGTAGAGCCTCCATAAATACACCTCACTTAGCAGTCAGTGACTGTCAGACCTCTGTTCTGCATTTGTTCCACACTGGAAAAACTTGACTAACATAGGCCACTTCTGATATTTTTAGACTCACTTGGCCA
This sequence comes from Lutjanus argentimaculatus, assembly GCA_034769285.1. NCBI lineage: Eukaryota > Metazoa > Chordata > Actinopteri > Lutjaniformes > Lutjanidae > Lutjanus > Lutjanus argentimaculatus. Next base: position 18,546,677 of record JAWZSL010000017.1, read on the forward strand.
GTAGCCAATATTTCGAAAGCATACTCATCTTCTTTCTATTCAAACTTCCAGACAATAATGGTATTAACTCTTTCCCTACTGCTTTTTATTTGTTTCCATTTCTAGATTTCAAAGTGATTTAAAGCATGTAAAGCTGCATGGAACAGTGATCGGGATGTACATTTTCTGATATTGCATTATCGCAATAAGAAAAAATCTTATTGGTACCGACTGTGACGACATGATACAAGCTGTCTACATGGTTAATCATTTTTTAAATAATTATTTTTATTTTAGTTTATAAATGGGCTGTACTGACTTCTGCATTGCTTTGCAGTTGTATATACAAAATTCAGCCATTAATTGCCAAGACGTGGCTTTTACTTTATTTTATTAAAGAAGGAAAGTGGAAACACTTAAAGTTAAAAGACAGAACAAATTTTATACCAACAAAAAATGCTCAGATTTTGTAGAGATTTGTCATCATATTGTCGACTTTTTATCAGTGGTATTATGGTACACTGAGTTTTTGACAGTGAACCTCTGTAATTTCTAGCCCAGGCTCACATAAACATAATTTAACTGATTAATATCTACAGTACAAAGAAAATTTAGTTCATTGTAGCTTTTACACAGTCGCGTTTATGGAGAAACTACCGTCATTATCGCTTCCAGATTACAGTAGATGACTGCAGGCTAAAATAAACGCTCAATAAGAATCCAGTATTTAATTAAAGGCCTTTATTGGGCCAATTTCTCAATTTCACCTTAATTAAAATGTTCTTCAATATTGTCTGTGTAAATGGCCTGAATGTGCAGGTTTATCTGCCCTGTGTAGATGAATGTGTTGCACTAATTCCCCCACAGAACAGACAGCAGCAGGGAGACAAATGGGGCTCACTTTGAACTGCAGTGTAAGAGCATGTGAGAGCCAAACCAGCTCTGTTCATGTCAGCCTGCTTATGCCACATGTACATGTCAGCAGATAGAGGCTGTGCATTGTTCTGCTGTCGCTGAATAAATATTATGTCGAACTGCTGTGTGTTTGTGCAGAGTCGGTGTGCAGATAAGTGCTGTAGTAAATGACGGTGCAGAAAGTTTTAAGTTCTCTGCTAGTTTGCGTGTCTGTATGTAAATGTTGATCCCCCAATCTGTTTAAGTTGCTCTGGAGGGCAGAGATAAGAACCATGCACACACACAGTCACACACACACTAACACACACTTTCTGCAATTAATTATATTCCCCCTCTTGTTCTTTTCGCTTCTCAATCTCAGTTGCCCTTATTCGCTTCCTCGCCTTCCCCAACTCATTTTCTCACTGTCTCGCTCTGAAGTGGCGCACATGCTCGTGCACACACTCATATGCATAACACGTACACACAGGCACTCCAAGGGTTAATGTGCACCATTAGTAACCAGAGCAGGCTGTAAGTGCTGTAAAGTGGCAGGAGGGTGGAACCAAATGTGACAGACTCGGGGACTGTGAGTGGATCTCACCTTACATGTGTCCCCCATGACATTAATATGACTGTCATTAATCGGGGCAGTGTAACAAATTTATTATCTACCACTTTTATTGTCCTGTGATACCTTAAATCATGTCTGCCTTTAATCAATGGTATACCGCAAGGCTGTAAAGCTGTCCTTCACAAAAAAAAGCAGTGGTTTTTTGCATTTCGAGTTCAGTTGTTTTCAGTTTTGCAAGTCTTGATCTCTTCAGGAGACTTTAAAGGGATAGTTTGGATTATTTTAATACAGGGTTGTGAGAGTTACTTATCGATAGTCACTGTTTTAGCTGCAGTAGATGCTGGTCGGCACGCTCCCAGTTAGGAGAAGCAGCAGTACTGGCGTAGGAGCAATGTAAGCTGTGGACAAGGTTAAGAACAAGAGGTATTTAAGTCATTTAAACTGACTTTTTTAAATACTTTAAAATACTTTCACTTTCAGACAGCCTTTTTGACAGGAAACTGCCATTATACAAGCCAAATATTGCCCTCTCCAAACCAACAACTCCATAGGCAAAATCAGTCATTTTTATGTTGCAGAGCAGGGGGGTTGCTGGTTCACTGCTAAATATATTAAACGCTGATACTGACACACACTGATATATGTTTTTTTTTTTGTTGTTGGATGGACCTTTTTAAGTGGCTAAAATACCTTGTCAGGGTTCGCCATTAATATATATATAGATTTTCTCTTCTTTTTTAATTGCCCGGTCAGGCAAGGGGCTCAGAAATCTATTTGACCAAAGTCAATTCTTACTTGCCCTCTGTACAATTTTAACAATTATCAAATAACAACTATGACCAAAGTTAACTGTCATGTTTAATCCAGGGCTGCAATATTTATAAAATGTCAGAAAACTTGAAAAATATACATCCCAGGTTTTAGTTTAATATGGTAATTAACAGAAATCTCCATATTTGAAGGCTGAAAACAGCATTTTCTGCCAGTTTGGCATTTACCTGTAAAAAATACTTTTTTAATTAATTGAAAATCAAAACAGTTCACTCAATCAGGCAGGCAAGTGAGTTGCTAACTAGCCCATCACGGCAATTTCCTTGCCCTGGGCAATCCTTACTGTTGTGCCCTGCTTTTGCTGTTGACCCTGTCCACAGCAGGACATTGCTTAGCTCCTCTGTCTCTCTAAACTGGGACGTGCCAACCGGCATCTTCTGTACTGTAATTGATACACTGACTATCATACCCTCACGTAGTACCTCTTACAACCCAACATTAAATAAGCCAAAATATCCCTTTAAATTTTGTTGCTGAATAATGGAAGGTACAAATACTGTAATTTCTGAACTCACAAAATTGTGAAATAAGCAGCTTTCGTCAGCACATAAGCTAGACACATGCACACACATCCTCAAACACACCCTGCGGCCGCGCCTCATCTGCCCCTTTCATGGCCATTTTACCCTCAGGGCAGAAGGGTCGTGGGTCAGTTTAGTCATATCCGTCCTTGCTTTAACTCGGCTCAGAAGTCCTGCAGCTTCATGAATATTATAATGAATGGCATTCACTTCAGGGCTCTCGCTGGTCGATAGTGATTCACGACCACAGATAAAGACGCAGCTTCAACATAGAGTATCTGCTGCCTTATTATTGTCTGTCTCTGTCCTGTCTAACACCTCCATGAGAGACAAAAACATCACCTTCCCTCCAGCAGATCTTACGTGGGGGCAGCACATGTGATTATATATATATTACACATGTGGCCGTATATTCTAAATAAGGCAACAGTAGCAACAGTGATAAATAATAGAGAGTGATAAAAGCAGCTCCAACTACAGAGCTCCTGGCTGGAAATGGGGCTCAGAGAGAGCACACCGAATAAAAGAGCAGGACAGATGGAGAAAATAACCACATTTACATGGATTGCGATATCCCAGTATTGGTTAAGACAACAGTATTCCAGGAGAGTGGGGAGAAGATAAGTAAAGAGAATAGTGGACACACACACACAGTATAAATATAGACTGTGGACCATCTGTGTGCTCACAGGGTATAAATACCTTTCAAGTGAAGCTGCCAGTCAAAAAACTGTTGGCATGACAAGCTATCACTGCAAATTAGATGCTTTTATTCAGCTTAAATAAGTGAGCTGGATACATCCATATAGGAAGTATGATGAGTTTTCTATTCAAGTTGTAAAAAATGTTATTAAAATTTAGTAATAGAGTGCCAGAACATGAGAAGAGCGCAGATCTCCACCAGGAACAAATGGTGAAGCACCTGCTGCAATGCCACACCACAACTGCCATATGCAACCAGGGAAGATTTGCAAAGTTGTATGGTGTTGTAACTCAGCGTCCTGGGTTCACCCAACTTTAAATGTTAATAAGGAAACAATAAACAGGCTGATAAATCCAAATATCTGAATGTAAACATTGTGTATTCAGCACATTTTGTTATTTATTTAGAACAAGCAACTGGGCAGCTTTACAACGGAAATTTCTACATTTTTGGAGAAAGTCACAAAAGCTGAATTCTAAATAATTTACACTTGATGTTGCCTGATCAAAGGTCAGAGCCTGCATGTGCCAAGTTGTGGCTATTCAGAAGGTTATATGATTTGATATACACTGATTAGATTGCCCCCACGAACCGGGTTATATTTTCAGGGTTATAACAAACCATATTTCATGAAAATTGGTTCAGAATTAAGAGAGTTGCAGTTGATTTCATAGTGAAGTCTCCATCTCTTATTTGTTTAGCTGACCATGAACACTCCAATATGGCAACCATGCATAACATCATCATAACATATCTGCGATGGAATAAGTTTGCAGTGCTCCAATTTAAAATGAAATTAAATGTTTGGCCTGCAACAGACTAGTTTAGCCTTGTTTTTAGCCTAGCAATTGTTGATGACTTGCGGACCCTACTAGGCAGTTAAGAGGGGTGTGGAGTCAGGCAGTTGGTATAAAAGAGAGCAGTTAATACAATAGGTTTTTTGAGGTTCTTCAAAAATTATGAATCGCCAAAACCACTCAAAGGTCTTTGAGCAAACAGTCACGAATGTTCACAAAAAATATTAGGCTGATGGGTCCAGTAGTAGGCAAGATTAGCTGTATTATTTCATGACTGATAACAAAAAAAAACAAATCCTTAATCTTTTCTTCCTCCTTGCCTCAGGTGTATTGATGGCTGGCAAACAACAAAACCATGATATAAGCAGAGGCGTTGGATGTGCAAGATTGTTTATGGAAATTTTATATGAGAAGCATATGTTAGGATTTTGTAAAACCTCTGTTTTGCCCATCCACGCTACACTGCAAGACAAATGTTTTGAAATCTGCGCAGTCCAAAGAGCGCATTTGAATGTGAATAGAGGGCTAAACCTGAGAGGAATAATGCATTTTCAGATTTATCCGCATTAATGTGGTCTTAGCCCCACATGCTCTGCACTTATCTGCTCTCTCCATGTGTGTCTGCGGCACAGCAAAGAGAGCAGAGGTAAAAGACAACAGGGAGGAGAGTTTGGCAGGCTTAAATGCTAGTTAGGCCGGCTGAGCTAATTAGCCCCGATTTCCTCATCCTGATTCAGACATGGAGGGAAGCCTGGGATTACTGAGTTCCAGCATTGTGTGCTGCTGAAATTGTGTCAGGCTGTTGCAACTGTTCATTGGCGGGGGGGTTGAGTGCGCTTATTTGCAAAAGTCAACTAATGAGAGCTTTACAAATGTGTTACAGTGTGTCACACAGCAAGTGTTAGGATGGGCTTGTGGTAGTGAGATAACTAGCCACCCCTCACCCGACTGAGGAGGATGAAAAGGAGCTTAATGGCACGGGACCCAGCAGGGGTGCCTCTCTCCTTCAGGAAACTGTGGCAGTGTGACCTCTTACCTTTGATGCCCTCCCACCCTTTGACCCTTTAGCTGTTGTTCATCTGCCGTTTGTCTCACCCTGTCTTCCACACACAGCCTATTACATCCCTCCCATACATCTTTTGACGTGTTTCCATCTCTATGCCTGTTTGAATGGTGTCATTGTTAAAAGAAAACACTTAATTTGTGACTTGTGAGTAGGGGTGTCACGATTATCCTATTCTCCAAGGTCATGGTTCAGTTCAATTTTTGACTTAAACATTTTTTTCAGCACTGACATTTATACCATTTTAGACAATTGAGTCTTGATCTGTAAAGATCAATAGACGATTGGTTCTTTTGCTGTGACAACTGACAAATTATTCTCTCAAATCCATGTAGCCACAGTCATAGAAAAGTGTTTCAAGCCTATGCTGTGAGATAAGCAGATAATAATATTTACTGAAAGGCTGTGTGTTGTGTTCACGGTCACAGAAAAGAAATAAAAAGCCCCTGTTCATGCAGGCGTCCTGCATTCTTCAAAGCAGAGTCGTGTGAAATGCTTCTTATCATGAATAAATGTGACCAATGGAAACACTGAGGTTGCTGCTAGATAACAGGGTTGGACTGATGGATGATACCATCATCCGTTGCGATTTCTGATAGTCATCGACGACAGAGGCCTCTCTCATTGTAGCTTCGTGATTTAAATTGGTGACACAATACAGCACAAAAATTAAGGATGGGTTTATTATTCTAATTATTATTATAGCTGCTTGCACCAGATTTACTAGAGGAAAAACAGCTCACTTAATCACACTCTTTAGTGCCCAGTTTTGCAGCTTAATTGCTGAAGCATGTAACAGAAATACAACGATGTCATCGTCCCTCACAATGTTTCACTGTGGACATCGTCATTATGCCAACGTGGTAGACATCGCCCAACCCTAGATAACGATAGTGAGGGTCAATCATAGAATTGGAAATATTTGCGATGCATTATTTTTTATTCCTAAAACCGTTTGCTACTTCTACTGCGCTCTGATTGGCTGTGAGCACAAGTGTAGCTACTGGCAGATGGGAGACATGTTGCAATGAGGTTGTGGTGAATGAATGGATCACACAACACAGGACTCTCACCCAGGAGACAGGACTTTGTGTCCCATGTGGATCTAAATATCACTTTTTTAAGACTTTACAGTTCACAAAAACTGAAAGAAATAGACCCTATCACATTGTTAGAAAGGATTTCTGGCAATGTTGTTCTTTTTTTCTTCTGACACGTTCTGGACACATGCAAGTTTCAATATTGAAACTGAAAACTGAGATTTGAGATTGAAGTTCAATTTGAATCTCTTTTTTTTTCACTTGCAGCGCAGGAATTGTTGATACTAATGCCAGCACTTTGCCCCATATTAATGTGGCATTTTTTGCAAAGGAATATTTTTCTGTTACCAAACATATTACACTTGTTGCATTTCAGTTACCCCTTTTCCACCAAGCTGGTTCCAGGGCTGGTTCGGAGCTAGAGCCAGACTTAGCACCAGTTCTTTGGTTTTCCACAGCCAAAGCACTGGCTCCTGGCTCTCAAAACTGGTGCTAGGCAAGCACCAACTCTTTGCTGGTCTAGCGGAAAGAACCACATTACGTCGGGGGCTACGGGCTTACGTCAGGGGCTGGGGGCGGGGTTATTGAACAACCAAAGCAGTGTTGGACACTTACCCGTCTCCTCGAGCGTGATCGCTGTTCGTAGCATTCTCGACGAGCAGCACTAACTTGCTGGATCGCAAAGTTTTGCTCTCCAAGGAAGGCTCGAAAAGCCAGCAGCAACACTTGCAGCTCAACGTAGTCCTCCATCTTTGTTGTGGCGACTGAATTTGATGCTAGTTGTATTGGGAAAATGACGTGACGTATACAGACGTATACAGTGACGTAATGACGTGGCTCTCTGGCCGGCACCCGCTTGTGGAAATGCAAACGGTTCTCAACCGGTTCGCACATTGAACCAACCGCGAACCGGCTCTAGCACCAGCACTAGCACCAGCCCTGGAACCAGCTTGGTGGAAAGTAAGCATGTGTGAGGGACTCCTGTAAAATACACAACCAGTCATGTGGTACAGTTAACCAGTCACAGGCAAACATGTGAACAAGACTTCAAAAATTTCATCAGACCACCCTGGGCACATGGCGGAGATCAAATCCAAGGTCTGTCGTTGTGTCATTCTCCTTCCCCACAGTTACCCGAGGTGTGAGGTAACGTGTCAAACTGAGAGCTGTCAGTCACCATGACACTCACACACAGACACACACACACACACTGAGGTTCTCGGGAGAGTCGTATATTATATATATATATATAGTTTTTTTTTTTTTTTCTCTCAAGTGTTGTGCCACGTACTCCTCCCAGCCCCTCACAGCCATATCACCGTAAGCGATAAGTGACACAGCCAACTTCTGTTAACAGACTAACACCTCTCTTCAAACAGGATTATACAACAGTTAGTTCTGAGCAAATAACTTGATTGGACAAGAGGCATTTCAGGAGCACTGATTTAGAGTATAACATCACTTTACAGGTGTTCTAATAACAGTTACATTAAGGTTACAATTACTAACAGAGGACGAAAAGGACGTGTTTTGTATTGTAATAATTTGTGTCTCATTACTATGGGATCTCTGTCACATTTCTGAATCAGACAAAGAACACAGAGTAGGATACAGGACGTATTAATCAGGGAAAATACCTGCGCTTATGTGCATATGTGTTACCATGGTTACTAAATTAATTGCATAATCATATACATGGCTTATACAGATCAATGATGAAGAGCCTCCTATGAAGCAGTTTTATCGATCCATCATAGATATATTTTAATGAGGTATTTGCAATGCGAAGCCCACTGAAAATGCGTAGTGGGGTCTCTCACCATTGCCTGACAACCTCCGTGGATCAAAAATTCATAATAGAAAGAGTCATAAATGACCTTGTTTGCAGTTTGAGGTGTCCTGTCAACAGTTTTATGGACGTCTCTTTTATAATGGTAGTCTATGTGGGAAAATACTTTTTCGGCCGGGGGGAATTTTTCACTGCAATACCATGAGTGGCCACTGGTGGAGGCCAGCAATGCCCTGTTTAGTTCTAAAATAAGTCTATGGGATCCATCCGACCAACTGAAGGAGAGCTCTACTGCAGTAACATATAGACCTACACGGAGTGGCTAGCAAGCTAACATTAGCGTGCAGGAAAATGTTTGTGTGTTGCTTGCCAACAGTCCAGTCCCAAAAAAGCAAAAGCAATATTGCACTCAAGGTCGTGCTGTTATACGAAATATCAGCATGGCTGTGATTCTGACGTAGGAACGAGGCCGCAGAGAAAGAACAGGCTGTAACGGCATGTGAAAAATTCCAGCACTGGATTACAATGTCACATCATGGCCTGTTTGCCTCATATGTGTATCTTTTAATGTGATTAAATCCCATTTACTCAATCTCCCCACTTAGGGATGCACTAGCAGAGTGTTCTCACTAAGAGAGATCAGAGCAGTCTTTGATCAGGGGCTTAGAAAGACCTGCCTCATACTCGTTCATTTCTAAACCCTCCTCTCCTTTCCCTGTACGGGCTTCTGGCTTACGGGAAAAGCTGGCTAATCAGTTAATAACACTATCAACTTGTATAATAGTCTGTAGCTGTGTTCCAGGCCTGCAGTGCACAACACTGACTGTGCCAGTAAAGTTCACCGATGAGGTTGCTGTATTGCTTGTGTGTGTGTTTCTTAATTCATTAATTGCCTCTCGCAGCCCCCAGACAGTCCAGTGTGCCAATAACTCTCACTAGGGTTTCTCCATTACTGTTTGCTTGGAAGAGGAAGCTGCTTGGCAACAGCTCCTGTCCCTTTTTGTGTCTCCTTTCTCATCAGAAGCTGTGGATCGTGTTTTGAGCTGTGAAACTACAAAACTATGCCAGTGCTGCTCGAGAATACAATTATTACCATTTCTTGCAAATTTCTTGCTGCTTTTTTCAGCCTAATATGGGCTGTTTTGATCCTTGCAGAGGATTAAGTATTTTGTTGTACTTCTTTTTAGAACCAGGCGGACACAGTGGTCGGCCGATCTTATCAGCTCGTTATTGTCGTCACAGCTAAATCAGTTTATATTGGTACTGTACTGGCGTATGTTGTCTGATCTGTGCTGATAAGAAAACACATAATGGAATAATAATAATGATCGCAGCATTTTATGCATAATTGATCATTTTTCTAATTATATATATGTGGGTGGGAGAAAAAAAAAAATATTCTCTTAAGTATGTGATATTTTTTTTACAAGTCCTAAATTGATTTTTTGATTTCAGAATAGATTTTATATATAAATAACTAGCATTTAGTCTGTTTGTTCTTTGATAACACAGAAATTAGTTATGAGATAAACACTCATACTTTTTTATCTCATAATTAAGGCTTTTTTATCCCATAATTATCACTTACCATGGGGATTTTTTATTATATTGGATTTTTTTTTACTTCCCAACATTGATGTTGGCATCAGCCCCTAAAATCCAGTATCGGTCAGGCCCTTCTTGTTTTAGAATCAGCTCTGACAGTCAGTTGATTTATAATCTGGTTTATTATATCTGAACATAGCATTATCTTTTATGTTTTGAACGCAGCCCAGTTTGCTCCCCCTGGTCCTCTTAGAGGTGAGATGGAAGAGTAACAGGAGGGGGTCTTGCTGTTATTAGTGTTTTTGTGCTGTTGTTACTCATAATAAACTACCCCGCAGCTTGAATGTATACCTTTTTTCCTCAGCCCACAGTTATTTATGAGTCTGGAACCTGGAAGCTCTACACAGTCTTTCATAAATCTATACTCTCCGGGCCTGCTAGTTATGTGCTGAGAGACCACACACAGTCATACAGTAGATGTACTAACACACACTCAGGTGCTCACTGACTCACTGTTATCATCACCTATACACTGCCTTCAAATGATTCTGCAGTTTGCTTTGCCTGCCTGCTGTTTCCCCTCCCAGCTCCCTCTCTGCTACTACAGTATATGATAATGCGGAGCCTGTGTATTAGGCTGAGTGTGCACAGCCGTGTAAGAGCCATCAAGCTTTAGTGTGCCTATAAATTGCTGAAGTGATCACTGCTTGGCAGACTCTAAGCTCCCTGCGCTCTCTCGTAGCTCTAAACAATTTGTTTTATAGCTTGAAATTCACTCCAGTGTTGCTCTCCTTTGGGCCAGCAGCCAAAAAAAACAAATGCACTTGCAAGTACAGAGTGCACTCACAGAGCAAATATGCACAGATTCACTTCTGTGCACTTGTTTGCATACACAAGCATATTCCTTCACCTCTTGCATGTATATAAATCGTGATATAGGACACAGATGGATGCATATTATTCCCAGTGTTGAGGAGTAACGGAATATAAGTAACAGCGTTATTATATATAAAATGCAAAATACAAGTAACTGTACTTTGTTATAGTTCAAATTGGTTGTACTCTGAATACAGTTACTGTCTTTAGGGCTGCAACTAATGATTCTTGTCATTATCAATTAATCTGTTGATCATTTTCTTGATTATTTGATTAGTCCTTTGGTCCATAAAATGTAAAAAAAAATGGTGAAAAATGTTGATTGCTGTCTCCCAGTGCCCAAGATGACGTCCTCAAATGTCCACAGCCCAAAGATATTCAGTTTATTGTCATAGAGGCCTTAAGAAACCAGAAAATATTCACATTTAAGAAGCTGAAATCAGAGAATTCTGACAAATGACTCAAAACGAATTGCAACAACTTGTGCACACACAGTGCACCTGCAACACACCACACAAGAGGACATGCACAGGAGGACACTGTCAGAAGGGTTGCAAACTTTGTGAATTTTCCTCATTTGAAAGAGAGACCCCTAGAGGCATAATTTACGCATTGTACATTTAACTTTAGTAATCTAATAGAATATATTATAGATTGCATTTCAGGGAATGTAATCAGTAATCTATAGTCGTATACGTTTTAAAAGTAACCCTCCCAAGACTGATTATTCCTCTCTTTAGCACTTTCTGTTCTGGCTCCGCCCAGCCAGCTGCATTGAAACACACTGCCTTTGTGTAAGAACAGCTGGCTGCAAAGTCACTTGGACATGCGCTCGCACACACAAGCACTTACGGGCACAGACACACACACAGTTTTCCAGGCAAGCAGAGCTAAAACAGTCTCTATTGTCAGTGAATAATTGAATGCATAAGCTGTCGTGAGGGTGGGGTGGGGGGGTTCACAGCGTTCCAGCTATAAGGGTGAGTTGGTCCACCGTTGTAACTCTATAGCAAAAGCACCTCAGTAATGACATCAGCATGTTGGCACCTACACCGGGGTACACAGGCATATGAGAGGGCCCTGGGAGTGTGTGCGTGTGTGTGTGTTAAGTGTGTGCTGGCGCTGAACAGACTTGGACTGCTTTGTAGCCAGCTTTGCTTTGCTGTCGTAAAGGCAAATGTAAACCCTCCACCCAGTCACTGTTCATGTCCCCCCTCCCCTCTGTCTGCCATGACAGTGCCCGACCGTTCCCTTCACTGGTGTTGTGCCCAGCAGCAGCTGGAGTCTCAAACACTGTGGGGACCTTGTTTAGTGAATTGGACCATTGTTTTTGAGTGTTTTGGTTTGGTTTGGGTTTGTCGTCTGTTTTCTGTTTTCTCCTAATCTGACTCCAGGCTGTGTATTCTGTAAATCATTTACTTATGTGTATGCACTGCACTTAAAGGGATAGTTATTTGAAGTGGAGCTGTATGAGACTTATCATCAGTAATCAGTGTATTACCTGCAATAGATGGCGGTCGACATGCCCCCAGGTCAGAAAAGCAGAGAGGAGTACCAGCACAGAAGCAAAGCAATATACTGCTGTGGACAGGGTCAGCAACAAAACATATTTTAGCCTTTCAGCCACTTTAAATTGGTCTACCTAAAAGAATCATTATCAGTTTTGTGTATTTTATTTTGGAACATAGCATCAGACAGCTTTTTCTGGGGAAAATGAATGGTTTTCTTGGGAAATAGCTACTATATAAGCCATATATCACTCTCTCCAAAAAACCAAAACTCCATAGGCAAAATCAGTAATTTTACCTTGCAGAACAGGGGAGTTGCTGATCTACCACTGCCTCGATCCGTTAGTTTGTTGTGTTATTGTGTGACTTTGGTGTTTACGAAGGGCAGTTCAGATTCACCAAAGTCCCAAAATAACACAAATAAACTGACTGATCGATGCGGCTGTAGACCAGCAACTCCTGTGTTCTGCAAGGTAAAATGACTGTAAAATGATAATGATGGTTTCCTGTTGGACAACGCTGTCTGACAACAAATTAAAGCAGTGAAAATATTCTAGTTATAGTGCCTTTCCACACCTGACCGTCCGATAATTGGTCTGAAATTCCAAACCATCCAAAAAACAGACTGAAAATGGATTTATTTGGTCTGATACCCCACCTCTTCGGTCAGACCAAAGTTTGGCTGCTTGGTTTCAACCTACATGTCTGAAAGTGTGGACTAAATGATGTAGGGGTAAAAGGGCCTTAAAATAATGTTGATTTTGTTTTTTGTTTTTTTAGGTAGACATTTTTTTAAGTGGCTATAATACATTTAGCTGCTGACCCTGTCCACAGCAGTTTATTGTTTACCTTTTGTGTTGGTACCCACTCTGTACCTCATACAAACCTCATACAATTCTTCTGAACTGTCCCTTTAATGTGTGCTTTGGTATGTGTCTGTAGGCGTGACTATGAAAGTCACATTTTTTGTGTGTTACTGACAGTCTGCTGATGTGATTTCCTCCTCCCAGCAATTCACCCATATTCTATCCACCCTTTTCTCCGTCCTCCTTCCTCCACTCCCTATAGTCTGCTTGTATCTTCATTCTCACTTTTCATTTTCTCCTACGCTCTAACCCTCTCTTGGCTAATTTGCCATTGATTTTTTTTCCCCTCTCTCTTCATTTATCTCTCACTCTTTGCTCTATGAGCTGCTCTCTCCACCCTTTAACTGCAGCCATGCTCTGGGTGTGGAAGAGGGGAAGAGGGTGAGAGCATGAGGGAAAGTAGCGGAAGAGGGTGGAGAGGAAGGCGAGGCACATAGTTGTGGCTGGCTAATTGAAAGCCAGCAGTTTGGTCAGTGAAGTCCCGGAGTATGGGAGTGGTCAGGAATTCACAAATCTCGGTTGTGTTTGTGTATGTGAAATGGAGATGGAGCACATTTGTGATTGTGATTGACAGATTGTGTGTGATTTGACTGTGTGCGCTTGTGTGAGTAAGGCTTTTGCCTTTTTGTCTGAGTCTGTTTTCATCCTGCTGTTGTTCTCCTCCACTGTTGTCCTCTACTTCTCTCTTTTCTATCAGCCTCTTTCACTCTGTCTTGTCTGTCCAAGCTTTTGTATTGGCTGCTTGTCGGTTCACAAACAATCAACTTCAGAGTCAGAAAAGAAGAAAAAGTGGCACCGTTTTCTAGTGGTTAGAGAGCCAAACCTTTAACTCCAGGATGCAGATTCCATCTTGATGTTAGCAGTCCTTTCCTTGACCTCTGACCTCATTATAGAGGAAGATGAACTGAAGGACATTCTCTATTGGCATCAGTATTGATGTTACATATCTCCTGTGTGCATTCACATGTTTTAGATGTGCAACATATTGTGCACATACTGCTGCTGCAGTAAAACCCAAGACTTGTCCTCTTGAACTGGTGTAATCTTAGCTTGAGAACCAAATGAATCTGCAAGCTTATGTTTCATTTGCCTTGGCAGATATGTCTGAGAGAGATTTCCACCCATCCTGGATCTCCTCACAACCGTTTATTTAATATGGGGTGGGTTTGCTATGATGACCGACAGAGGAGCGTCATCAGTCCAGTCAGATGTTTTCAGAAACACATTTTAATGTACTGTTTAGCTGTTAGTTGAGAAAGCCTGCAACCAAGAACCACCCCATGTTGCATGTGTCACTCAGCTCTGCGTCACTCTGTCCAGTTGACAGAGGCATTTTGGTCTGTACCTGTTGATAAAACCCCTTAGAAATTGAAAATGTGAAACTTCCAGTGATGCCAGGCTCGTATAATCTAAGGAGACAAACACTCAGGCCACACTAGCTCCTCCTGTACCTGTGCATGATGGGTACTTCTGTGAACTGCTGCAGCCCGCATGCCTGTGGTGTCCTCACAGGCAGTGTCTCTGCCAGCCCTGTCTTTCTACACATAGTTTATAGAAGGGTTTCAAGAGGAGGAAAAGTACTGCAACCAGAAAATAGCGTGAGGAGAAAAGAGAGAAAGAAAAAGAGAGAGCATGGGAAAAATCCTGCCCTTCACCTAATTTTTTTTCATGTCTGTCATATATTCTACAGATATCGACATTCAAACCGTAGTGAAAGATGTCATGTTGCTGGTATGACTGTGCTGAGACACTAAATCTGTCTGCAGCCGTGCTGCTCACACTGGCTGTGTGGCTGCTCTGACCTATTAATATGGGTGCCAAAATAAAAGCCAAGCCAGGTTTGGCAACGCACATTTGCTGCTCATGTAGCCATCGTCGCCCAGGCAGCCATGCTACCATGCTCACAGTTACAGTGCTACGTGTTTGCAGGTATAATGTTTACCATGTTCACCATCTTAGTTTAGTGTGTTAACGTGCTAACATTTGCTAATTGGCTCTGAGCATAAAGTACAGTTGAGGCTGATGGAAATCTCATTAGTTTTTCAAGTACTGGTCCAAAGTGTAGGACAAGATGAAAAGTCGGGAGATCAGCAAAGTGATTAAAATTCATCCTGTAGGGGAACATGACTGTCTTTTCTGAAAGTCAGGTGGTCAGCAAAGTCAGGAGTATTCATCATCTGTCAGCCATGAGAGGCTGTACCAAATTTTATGTCAATCCATCTGTCGCACGCTCTGTAAACAAATCAAGGCTCTACTGTAGGCTGAAACATATTAAGGATGCCAAGACAAGTTATCAGATGAAAACTTACAAGCTTTATTTTAAAGAGAAGGAACTCAGCGTGCAGCAGAAAATAAACAAAAATGGTTGGAGATCCCAGCCAGTAGTTGTTGAGATATTTCAGTCAGGACCAAAACGATTGACCATCAGTCTCACATAATGAAGTTGCCATCCATAGAGCCGCGCTGCTTGTGTGGCTAAAAATGCACTGGTGAGAATATGCTTCCTATTTTCAGTTCATAAATTAGTTGCAGCATTCCACAGTTATGAATGTGAGTAACTTTGTTCAGAAATTTAAACACAATTTAGTAATAAGCCCTCCTCCCCTCTGCGGTTTCCATTCCCAAGTGTTTTGAATTAACATGATTCTGCTGTTCAAAGCAACAAAAATGTGTTGTTTCTCGATCTGTTTCATGCTCATTTGTGAGTTAAACCCCGTGGACTAGCCCGGTGCTGTGAGTGCAGTCATCTGGTCTGCAGAGGGATAGAGGTCAGAGGTCAGGGGTCAGCGATCTGAACAGGAAAGCCTACTCATGCAGAACAACGCATCGTAAACAAACCATTACACACCATCTGCAGCGGCGTCAAATCCCCAACCAGCATGCGTGTGTTTGTGTAGGTGTGTGTGTGTGTCAGTGTCTCTGAGATCACACCCACAGACACACACACACACACACAAGTGAGGATCAACACACAACCAGACGGGGACAGAGAGGTGACGGAGGAAGTGACCATCTGGTATCTACTGAGGCATCAAATTACCTGCTGAAAGGTTACATCGGCATTATGCATAAACTGTGTGCATCATGTAGGGAGGCTTTTGAAATTTAGTGTTGTTTGAGGCAAATACTGCTATTTACTATTGCTATTTTTATGTTAAAAAGTTGATTTACTGGATGCATTTTTATTTTATTTTTTTATTAAATTAGTCCCTGTATATGTTTAGAAAGACATTTTTTCATCCAAAGCAACTTTTTTATACACACACGCGCACACATTGGTTTTGTTGCTCAAGGATGCCACCAGCCATCAGTGCTGCAATTAACAGCTGCTCTGCCATTTGCATGATTTAGCACAAAAACTAAGTAAAGTAGTAAGTACATAAAAAGTGTTGAGCAGATCTAAACTCTGTCATAGTTCTTTTTCAAAGTTAATTGCTAATGAGTAATTTTCTGTCCTTAGCCATTAGTGCAGCTGTCAGGTCTTGAAGAGACACACTTGTCTTTTTTCCCCTCTCAGACAAAGACACTATCTCCCAATTATTTCCACGCCTGCTCATTTTCAGGGCTTTATGCTTCATTACCTCGGCAGCAGATTTGCTTATATAGAACCCACCACCTCTTACTCTATTGCCCAATCTCTGTTTCTTCATTTCCTGGTTGCCACCTCCCCTTTTGTCACCACTTCCTGTGATTTTCCCATTAATCTTGTCATCTTCTGTAAGTCCAGCACCTTGATCCACCTCCCAGGGGTGGAAATGATTAATTAAAAAAACTCAAATTACTGCATATGGTTACTTTCTCAGGTTCCTATACCTTTACCTCTACCTTCAGAGTATTTTTTTTTGTCTGTAGGTTTACTCACACTTAAGTATGTGTGACACTATGTAATCTATTTCACTCATTTTGAACAATCTGAATTTGAATTAATATCCAAATCCATCTGTATATTTGTAGCCAATAAGAGTAAACAGGCAATGAAAAAAAAAATGACAATAGACAAAAAGAAAAGTTTGTAGAGGTGACCGTGACCACGGGGCAGAAGAGCTCAGAGTGGAGTAATTCAGACTAAAGATTTGGAGAAACAGAAACCCCTTTGATTGAATGATAAAATATCTGAGTAGTTTTTGAGAAGAATACTTTGTACTTTTACTCACTTTTACTCAGAATTCCATAAATAATTGAACTGCTGTAAGCAGTCATTTTGACCTTTAAATTCCAAACTCTAAAATGTCACCAAACTAAGAGATTAATGCTTTTATTCTGTTATTCTGGCATCCTTTCAAAAAATGAAATAACACCAGAATGTTTCCCCCTACTTTGTGTTTCTCATATTCTACAGTTATTTTATGTATTAAAAGTACGAATTAGAGTTGACGATATGTAAAATTTTCCAAACAGCCATCATCAGCCCATCAACCAGCAATTGCGATATATTATTGAAAACGGTTACAATGTATAGTTTAGCTGTAATACAAGAAATATTGCAACCAGGCAGCTGCCATTTTGGCTTTGATTGCTAAAGGAGGCTCCCAAAACTCAGATGAAACTGTGAAACCAGGCAGTGCTCAAATATGTGTCAAGATTATGTTACAATTTAAAATGTTTTCAGTGTGTTATGCTGTAATGTTAAGCTGTAATATGAGAAAGTTACTCAGCAGGCTGCCATGTTGAAAACCAAACCATAACTCCACTATATCTTTACATAACAAATAGTTGTTTGCTGACATCTAGTGAGGCTGAATGTTGTATGTGTTGTAAGTTTTTTTTAACACCACTACTTTTACTTGTAGCTGTGTAATATTTCATTAATGTAACAGTGCTTGTACCCTCTTGCTTGTCGTCCTCCCTCTTCATCCCCTCACCCTACACCCTGCTTGTCTCTTCACATTCGCTGCTTTTCTGTCTTTTCTCCCACTTGCAGTTCCTTTTCTTATCTCTTTTTCCTCTCAGCTGCCTCTCACGCTCAACCCAGACCTTTCGCCCTGTCATCCCATATGTCCTCCTTTCCTCCTCCAGTCCCCTCTTGTTTTCCTCGACAGCTTTACCACCCCTTCTGTGTCGCCGCTTGATACCCAAACTGCGCTGCTTCCCTGTCGTCCATCCACCCTCGCTTCACCCTCTCTATCTGGCTGCTGTCCATACTGCCACCGTCACAGGCAGGCGGCCTCTCTGGCAGTGCCCACTGGTCTAACACCTGCCACTCCGAACACGCACTGTGCGAGGGAATCACTGTGACAACGTGTGTGTGTTTGTGGGCTTGTAGTTATGTGTGCTGCCTGTGAGCATTTGTGGCTATAAAAAAAAATGAGTTTATCATCCAGTCCAGTCTGGACGTGTCCTGCTTGTTGTTATGTGTGTTTAAGCCGGTGTTTGGTCTACTTGTCTGTCTGTGAGTGTTTGTGTCAGTTTGCTGTGGTCTGTTGGCCCGACACACAGACAGACAGACAGACGTGTGGATTAGAGTTAGATCTAGGCTGCTCCTCTTCTATTCCGAGATCCCCAGAAGGAGAAGCCTGTTAATTTAGCTGCTATAAATACAGGACGTCCTGCTGGCAGGTCACTTTAAGACCCGCTGGACTGTGGAACTGGACTGTGGTGACAGCTCCTTTACTCTGTGTTTATATATGTGTGTGTCTACTATACTGTGTGTGCGTGTGTGTGTGCATTCCTTCAAAACTGGCTGGCTAGCCTCCGGCTCAGTGGTGCATGGAGCTGGTTTGTGGTGCCACTACTGACAAGGACGTTTGGACACAGCCTGAGCTGCATGGGCTTCCTCTTCTTTCTATCTTTATCTTCAGTTCACATTTCTTTTGTTGACCTTCTTTGTCTGTTTTTATTGCTTACAACTAATGGTTCTATTCTGATCAAATAATATATCTATAATCTATATACTTATTAACCATTTAGAGAAACAAGCTCAGACTTTTAAGTAGTTTTTTCTTAAAATAAACCGTGTTTTTTTTGCTTATAACAAACAATTTTGATACATATGAGCTATAAATTAGAATGCAAAATACACGTGCTTGTGTGCAGAGCTGCAACAATTAATCAATTAATCTGTCAGCTGTCAATAGTAAAATTAATCACCTATTATTTTGATAATAGATTTATCATTTTGAGTCATTTTTAAATTAAAAAATATGTCTTAAATGTGAATATTTTCTGGTTTCTTTACTCCTCTGTGACAGTAAACTGAATATCTTTGGGTTGTGGACAAAACAAGACATTTGAGGAGATAAACATTTTTCACAATTTTCCGACATTTTATGGACCAAGCAACAAATCGATTAATCGTTAAAACGATCGACAGATTAGTCAATATCGAATATAATCATCAGTTGCAGCCCTACTTGGATTTTTTGTTTCATAAATTGTAATCAGGAATTTCTGTGATCTTATATCAGATACTTCACTCTGAATATCTTAAGTCTCTGAGGAGTTAATGGCTTGTTCTATAAAATGCCAGAAACAATCATCAACTTATATAAAGTTTCTGTCCAATGTGGTGTATTCAAGTTTGTTTATTTTGTCCAAATCATCTTAAAATGATATGAAAGAGAGAAAAGCAGATCATGACATATGAGAAGCAGTTTTCTACAAATGTAACATACTTGATGACCTGGTGAATTTGTCATTGATCAGCTAATCAGCATTATAATGGTACTGTCAAGCTGCAGAGATGGCCTGGCCTACAAATCTTGTTCTCCAGATGTAAGAAAACATGGTTGTTTGGTACAAATCCCAACAAATTTCACATCATCATGATCTGACTTATAGTTTTTGTCTGTCTGCTCTGGAAGCAGGACCTTGTGCTCGTTATTGTGATATTGGTGATCTAGCGCACTGGTTCCCAACCTGGAGGTCCTGACCCCCACCAGGGGTCGCCAAAGCTTGATGGAGGGTTGTGAGACCTCGTGATCGTAAGGGGTGTAAAAAAATCAGAAAAACACAGTTGGCATGCATAGCTCACGATTTTGTGTCTGCGAAGATTAAATTGTTATTTTTTTAAGTTTATCTTTTTGTTTAAGATATAAATTTAAAAAAACAACAACACAGAATAAGGTCACAGTGATGACCTGGCACAGGCTGTATTCACAGAGCCTTCAGTCTGTCCACATTAGAAAAGTTAAAACAGCCAAGGAGCTAAAAAAAAAACAAAAACAAAAACAGTTGGATAAAAAAAAAAATAAACTCAATCAATCGGTCAACACTTGGCCTATAAAATTGAATTCTCCACTTGTACTTTGCAGAAATCCAGCAGTTAAGTGATATCTGTGTTTATACTATTGTTGTAATTCGGTCTCCTTTCTTTCACAGTCAAGTGTACTATAATTGCCTTTCAGTCAGTGAATGTGTTTATTTAATGACAGGCTTATTTGTGCAGCTACATTGTGTTCGACATCCACAGTGCAGCTGTTACATGACCCAGACTGATCATTATCTTCATCAGTATAAATACACTCAATCATGCTCTCATTTTCTCTGATTATTCTTCACTCTGGCAGCGTTTCTGAGGAGAAACCAGCAGTAATCATCTCCATCTTTTTAATGTTAGACTATGTAAGTGTATTAAGTGCTACTGTAATGTATGTCAGACTATTACTGACAGTGTTTTAATGTTTTGGTGGTTTGGTTTAGAGAGTAGTTGTTAGGGTCTTATGTGTGATTTACAGCTGTTTGTGCAGCTTTCACCACCATGCAGAGAAAGTGTGGTCACATCCCAAGAAGAAAGTTAGTTTTTCCGATACAGCGGTTAATCAGAAACCTCATTTCGAGGCAAACTGTGGCCAAGCGAGAGTCTGTGTCCAAATGTGGACTTTTATGTCCAAACTGTATTCATTCCTCTCCCACTGCGCCTTTGTTGAACAAAGTGTGGGACTCACGCTAGCGCAGAGGCAGGTAGAAAGGAGAAAGAAAGAGGGAGCGGAGGAGAAGAAAGAAAAGCCGGATTGAGGACGGTGAAGTGGAACGGATGGAGGAGTGTGAGAGAGGGCGGAAGAAAATGAGCAGTGAAACTATAAAAGCTTAAATCAAAAGAATAAAAAATTCATAAGAATCGGGCAGGGAGAGGGGGAAGATAAATGAGAAATATCAGAGTAGAGGAGGGGAAGGTGCATTTATCAGGCGCAGAGCGGGGTGGGAGAAGAAGGGCAAAGGGAGCAGGAGAGATTATTTGTGGGGAGAGTGTGAGCTTGTTAATGAATCGCTGAAGAGGACGAACACACATATGTATTCTCATATACACGCTCCAGCAGTCAGGAAGATGTTACACACCATTGAAAGCTATTATATGTAATATTTCCACATTAAAATGTCCAGAAACGCGAGACTTATGTCATATATTTTGTTGAGTTGTGTGCTTATATTATGCCAAAAGTTTCCAACAATGATAAAATAGAGAAATCTGTAATTTATTCAAGGTAATGGTACGTTTCCTACTAGACGGTAGGTGCTATAACTTCCGGGAAAAAATGAGATACGTCAGAGAATGAAGAAGGAAGTCAGCAAACGTGACTAAATCTCACATAAATGCAGCTTAACACGTTCAAAGCTGCAACGCTTGGTCGAGTGCCACCTATTTTGTTAATCCATTCATGGTTTCAGTCATTTTTCAAGCAAAAATGTCAAACATTTGCTGGTTCCAGCATCTAAAATAGAAGGATTTGACACTTTTCTTTGTTATTTATGACAGTAAATGAAGAGTGTTTGAGTTTTGGACAAAAAAGTTTTGAAGACACAACTTTGGGCTCTGGGACATTTTTTGCTGCATTTTTCACCATATTTTGACATTTTATATTCTAAACAATTAATCGCTTAAATGTGAAAATAATCAGCAGGTTTGATCAATCATTACCTCATCCGTGAAAATGATTTCTGCCAGAATTATGTCAGATTTTCATCTGCAACTCCCATGATCCCACGCTACTTCACATGTCATCAAGCTACATCTTTTGTTGAACGTCGTTTTGATTTGTTTGGTATTATTCAACTGCAGTTCAGTTTAGCATCCGCTCTTTAACAAACCTTCAAATATTCCACATCATTCCTAAGTTATTGGTATTTTTCAGCAGCAGTTCACTTCAACATCAGCCTTCCAGCTAACATTAAAATATTTCTCATCCCTCCTGCATTACTGGTATTATTCAACTTTTCAAGCCAGCAATGCAGTTTAGTATAATTTATTTAAAGTTCCTTAAAGGCAACCTTAGTGATCGATATTCCTTGCACTGAAGCAACTGATGTGCAAATGCATGATTCAAAGAGGTGTTTTAGCTTGAAAGTGAGCACTGCCACTAACGCTCAAGGTCAACCCGGCTTTGCTTTTGCTTGGTCTTTGTTTGATTCTTGGATCCCTTTGTGCTCTCTCATCCCTCTCACTGTGCTGACAGAGTGAAGAGGGGCTTAGAGATTTGTTTAAACTCTGGACAGCGTCACAGGGGACAGAGCCAGACAGTTCAGGATTGAGGAACCTTTACTGTCTACATGTGTTTGGGTTTGTGAGTGCATGTGTCCGCAGTGTACGGAGTCTTTTTAATCACAAAGCGCGATGGCGTTCTTGCCCCAGATAAGCCAGGTCACATTTACTTTAATGATATTTTATTTTTTCCTGTGAGAAAAAACCACAGTGGCTGGAAATCACTAAGTGTGTGTGTGTACATTTGTGTGTCTGGGGTCTCTCATTTGGGCTGTAGGCGTTCAGTGTTTGACAGCTTCATTCTTTATTCTCTCACTTGAGACACGCTGCTCCCTCTGTGTGTGTGTGTGTGTGTGTGTGTGTGTGTGTGTGTGTGTGTGTGTGTGTGTGTGTGTGTGTGTGTGTTGTGCTTTGTTAGCGGTAAGTTTGCTCTAAATGATTCAGCATCTTCGTGTCTGCTCAGCAGGGGGGGCGGGCTCGTCGGTAAGAGGCCAAGAGGCCACGTGTTTAAATATTGTCCATGCCACCACTCACACACACACACCACTGAACACACAGACTCCTGAGTGCTTTCAGAGACACACCTCACTAATGTTTTCACAAGAGACCTGTAATCTACTGCAGACTTATCTTAATCTTCTTCTTTCTGTCTTCCAAAATGCCCTTCTTTGTGTCACTATCTATTAGAGAAGTCTTTATTCACCTTCTTGCACTTCTCTAATAGTGTCTGATTCTTTCACTTGTGTCATTATCCATCGTTTAAGCCTCATTTCGCTCACGCTCTCACTCTTTTTCTCGCTTGTCCCCGCAGGACAGCGACATCCAGAAGAAGATTGACCATGAGATCCGGATGCGTGACGGGGCCTGCAAGCTGCTGGCCGCCTGCTCCCAGAAAGACCAGGCGCTGGAGGCGGCGAAGAGCCTGCAGACCTGCAGCACCCGCATCATGGCCTACATGTCGGAGCTGCAGAGGATGAAGGAGGCTCAGGTCATGCAGAAGGTCACGCGGAGGTCGTCGGACGCGGGGCCGATGGACGACAGACTTCCCTGCAAAGGAAAAGTGGCCATCTCAGGCAAGTGGAACCTCATCTGAAGGCCTAAATGCACTGAAAGTGATAATTTAACTGGACTTCTAACTACAGACTTGAATGTCTGGCTGTATGTATGTGAATTTGTATGCAAAGGAGGGGAGTGGAAAAAGATTAGAGGAAACACTGCCGGGTTTATAAAAGGAATATATAAGGGAAATGGAACCTTTGTTCTCCATTTAGTGTTGTGATTTAATGCAGAGCTCCTCTTATCAGGCAAAGCTTCAGATCCTTCTATTAGAGGATATTTCATTCTTTCTTTATTGACTGAGGTGAACGTAGTAAGTTGCAGATGCTGCCCTCTGCAATATGAAAGAGGACAGTCAGATGAGTGATTATGGCGCTGCTCTGTTTGTATCACAGTCAGACTCACTGCAGAAACATAATTCACATCAGGGAGCAAGACAACAAGCAATTCTTGTTTTGTTTGTTTTTAGAACATGACGAGGAGGTAAAAGATATTAATATTAATGAGATGTGAGACTGGGAGTGTGTGTGTTTGTGGGTGGAGGTTCGTGGGGGCACCGCTGCATGTCTGGTACCCAGCTGGAGAGCAAGCTACACACAATCACAGTTAAGTCAGTTAATTAGCTGTGGATACTTTGGCCAGTGAGGAGGGAGACTCACATACAGATGTCAGTTAGACAGTTAGGGTGATTAACATTTTTGTGGTCTAATCCCCTGTCCGTTGTCGTTACAGATCTTCGGATTCCTCTCATGTGGAAAGACACGGAGTACTTCAAGAACAAAGGAGGTGAGGAGCCATCTCTGTATGGGTGCGAAGTTCATCGATGGGTTATTAATGATTTATGCCTGCAGGATTTATTAATGATTTCTTTCAGATGGTGGTGTTATGTGGCTTCACACTCTTAAAAAATGGCTAATTCAAAGATACTGAATGTGTGTGAAACCTTTGTATCATCACAGGTATGGAAGTGGGATTCCTCATGGCTAAAGAACAACAATCAGACAAAAAGTTTACAAAAGCACGCAAAGATTTGGGGTGCTGGACAGAATTATGTGTCAAAAAAGGAAAAATAGAGTCCACACACTAGATAATGTGCTCATAAACATTTATTAATATACCACCATAAGTGCCTGAGCAGTTGAGTAAGTGGAACAAATGCATCACCATTATTCAATTGACCCCTCTTAAGTCCCGTCTCTTTTCGCTCTGTGCTTCAATAACAGCTGATCCAGCTTAGTATGTCGGCCAACCTTCTCCTTTCCTGTTTCCTGTACTTACAGCTAATATACTCAGTGCCAGGCTCCTTTACGTTGAAAAGGAAACAGCTTTTTGAAGATGGTTAAAAGACGTTGCTGGGGGACCTGTAAAAGCTACATATATTCACATCTTAAGTTAGCTAATGTCAGCAAAATGCTAGCTAACCAGTTAGCTAAGCAGGTGTTTTGCCAACATCAGTTAGCTAGTGTTTTGCTAGAATTAGCCAACTTAAGATATGTGTTGATTTTACAGGAAAAGGAGAAAGTTGACCAAGTTACCAAGTTTGCTCAGCTGTTATTGGAGCACAGAGCAAAAAGGGGCGGGACTTATGAAGAGTAAATTAGGGGGAGCAAAGTTATGGTTTTCCTACCCTACTTTTTGTCTTTTTAAAAATAAAGTTATCCTTATACAGTCCTCATATAATCAGGTGATTATATTTAAGCAGCCTATATCAATGATTATTTTACTATTTTCAGAAACAAATATTTAAAAGAACAGACATTTTTGGACTATTGAGTTGGTTCATTCAAACCAGGCCCTGATCGTTTGCCACAGCATGCTTTGGCAGTTTCTTTGCTTTTTTATTTCTGTCCTAATTATAGTAATTACCTGATTGAAAATCACATTCCATCTGTCTTAGGGTGCAGATTTTTGTGATGTGACTGGCTGAGACAGTATTCAATAATCACCACCCCGCTGATCTATATTCACCTCCACCCAGCACTTTAGCATGAAGGTGTGCATGGAGGTGCACAGTCTGTGCACCAACCCCTACCACCTTGTGTTTGGCTTTTATTATTCAGATTTTAACGGAGGGTGCTGTACATGCTTTTGCTTTCTCCTAGAACTGGGCCTGGTTTTGTTTACCAAGTTTGTTAGTGACTTTTTTGCTGTGTCATCACCATTTGTATCTATATAACCAATGTCTCCATGATTAAATTGTTTACTACAGAACAAAATTGCTTACAAGATCACAAAGTTCTTTATAGATCTAGCCTCTTAATTTTGCTGTCAAAGTGCAGCAGATTAATGATGTTGTTGTTAGTAATGCAGGACATTTGTTTCACAATTCTTCATTTCTAAAGAAACGTCACATGGTGGCAAGTGTTTGTGGTAGCATTATCTAGAGGGTGGAACAAAAATCATCTTTGATCATTGGCTAGAAGCACTGATATTTTAAAAATATGCTGACCCATGGACGTGTGCAGATCATGCGGTGTGACATTTTTCTCCTCTGCACAAGGTTCATCACACATTTCCTGGACCTGATCATTACAATCTGTTGCAGCTTCACCAGATATCCCTGTATTTTTGTAGACGTGAGAAACTCCTGGCAGCACAACCTGACCCACTGTTCACTCCCGCTGGCTTCGCCTTTTGGCTCTGGAAGCAGCAGCACACAGGCAGCTGAACTGGGTCATTATTAGCAGGGTAGAGAAAATACTGCCCTACAAACGATGAAAAACAAATGAAATCTGTTGTGCATTTAAGGAACTCCCCAAGTCTTTTGTCCTTTTGGATATATAGTGTGAACCAGGTCATATTTAAATGTTTTTTTATGGTAGAATTCAATGGTGCACAGAAAATATAACCGTTATATTGACAATTTGCTATCCCGCCTCCTCCTGACAGAGTCAATGTGGGTTAACCCCCATGCAGTCATTATAAGAGTCTCAGTGCTCAGTCTCTTCCCTGGCAACTTGAATGGAATTAATCTGCATGACCTGTGCATGTAAATGAACTCAAGAGACAGGTACTAGACTCTTAACAAAGCTTAATGAGGCTGTTAGTCAAGGTCATTAAGCACACCAAGACATAAACTGAGCCCCGGAGGCAGGGAGGAGTAAAGCGTGCTCCTCTCTCACGTGTCCAATCATATTTTATTTGTTTGAGTGCTGAGCTCATACTTGGAATAATAAGCTTGAATATTAAGTGTCAATGTGCCGAAGCACATAAGTGGGATCGGACCACCTCTGTCAGCCTTTTCACTTGTAACCTTGAATTTTAATGAGAAGGAGCAACGTGGCTGAATTTGGTTGTGCTGCAGCGGAAGAAGAATAAAGACAGGAGACCATCAGGGGCCACAATATTTATATTATAACAATTATGTTCTTATAGACATTTGCGCTGTCATTATGGGTATGATGGTGTTGTGTTACAGAAAAAGGATTCAGCTAATTGCCCATAAGCACGTTGAAGCATGGCCAAAAGAGAGTATTCTTTACAATGCATATGTGTTAGTTTTTGTGAGAAGGCAGCTGTTGTTCTTCCCAAGCTTTCTACTGCAACATTAAAAGGCTAGTTCGGGTTATTTGAAGACGAGTTGTATGAGGTATCAAGTGTATTGACCCTGTACTGCAGCTGGAGACAGTGGAGTACCTCCTGAAACCCCGCTGCAAATAATGCAAACTCTGCCTTTAAACACCATTGTGCTTCAGTTTCAACCACAAAACAGCTAACAATGCTTCACAGGAATTCTTTGCACAGCCAACTGTTGAGATCGCTCAACTGAAACTAATGACGGTAGAAGTGCTTTTCAGCCAGGTGGAGGAGCTGATCTTTCTGACTTTAATTACTCAGGTCATACGCCTTCTTTAGCTTCTGGCCTCAACACTTTGTTAAAACGGTTACCTACGTCTTTGGGGGCTGCAGGTGATGCTGTTGTTGAGCTGGAAATGAGTTTTCAAGTGATGCAATTGAATGAAGGCTGTTAAGATGTCTTATAAATGTTTTTCTATTTCCTTCTGCTTTTTCCAACTTGTCCTTTGCAGAGCTTCACAGGTGTGCAGTGTTTTGCCTGCTGCAGCTGGGAGGAGAGATCTTTGACACAGACATGGTGATAGTGGACCGGACGCTCACCGATATTTGCTTTGATAACACCATTGTATTGTAAGTCATCTGTCTGCCACATAAAAACTGCTACACCTATTAAAAACCCTCACATACAGCCTGGAGGTGACCCTGATATGTTCGCCACTTGTGTATCCTCAGTAATGAAGCCAGCCCGGGCTTTGAGCTGCGTGTTGAGCTGTACAGTTGCTGCTCGGAGGACGATTACTCAGCAGGGAGCACGCCAAGGAAACTAGCCAGTAAACTGAGCTCCTCGCTGGGACGATCAGCCGGGAAGAAGCTCCGGGCAGCCATGGAGCCTGGGCCATGTAGTCCTGTCAGCAACGGAGGGGCAGCTCCGCTTCTGCTGCCAGTTCCCTCTGTACCGTAAGTTTAGTTTAAATACTAGCTAAGTTAAAAAGACAGTTCACCCTAGTTTTGGAGATGTCTGCCTTTCTCGAACATAATAGAACTAGACAGCAATGTAGGACTTATTTTCTTCCTACCAAACTAGATCCTTGTAAGAATGCTTCAGTTTTTCTGTAGGAAAGTAGTCCCAGTTTCTTACAATAATGCGTTCAGGGTCATCCTCTGTGAATTCAAGAGTCACATAGCATCACTTCTTTTTTCTTGGTAGATGTATTTTTTTGTAGATATTGTGGCAGTGTTTAAGTGAGTGCTTTGCTGTGAGTGCTCAATGCCACAAAAGTTTAATACTGACAAGTTTAAATCCAGTGTGGATCTTCACCTTTTTTTCTTTCTTTTTTTCACCTTTTTCTTTACTGAACTACACCCACCAAATATATCACCATGCAAAATGAAGCGTACGTCTACTCATGGACGAGAAGTTACAGCTCAGCCAAACCAGACACTGTTATCGTTTACATCCTGCGCTGTCACAAGCACGAGCCTCTCATCCATGAGTAGATGCACGCTTCCTTCTGCACAGTAATACAGGCAGTGGATGTAGTCTGGCATGAAGAAAATAGTTCCTACATGAAACTACTCACAACAAGGATTATCTCAAGTAACTGGGTAATGATTTCATTGCTGTTTAAAATGTATTTTTGTCCCTTTAAGCACCCAAGTGCTGAGTGCCATTTGGTTTTATTATGGCACTCAGCACTTCATACACCTGAATCTGTATATGATATTCAGAAAAGCACAAATAATGCCATGGAAAGTATTGGTAAGAGTACTACTTTTTGCTTTTATCTAAGTACATTTTTACAGTACTTAATTTTAACATTATTTCAATATATTATAATAATACAGTAATTATTAATTATACATCATTGGAAGAGTTTACCCTTGAACTTATATTCTTTTTTTCTATATATCTTTGCTGTGAAGAGTTTCTATTTCCAATGCAAAATAGAATTTTTCAATATATAAAATATTTTTTTCTGTTTCTTATTGCTCAATCCTCCCTAGTTAAAGGAAGGTAGTGCCAAGGTTCAGTCCATAAAATTTAGTTTAGTTAAAAATAAAAATAATAAAAGATATAGACATCAAAATTACAGTATAAGGGTTTGGAAATATATTTCGTAATCAATTATATGCCAATATTAAATCAACTTGATGCTTTGAAAGCACAACAATTGCATTGTCAGTGAATATTAGATTGGATAATAAAACATTTGCCTTATTGAACCTGACTTCTGGTATAAACCACACCTGCTTCCAGTCTTCTGTCTGAATACAGAGACAGATCATTTTGTCGGTTGAACAGATAAAGATGATGACGCCTCTGCACGCCTCTATTGGAGAGAGAAGGCAGACATCTTTATGGTCGATATCTCAAAACCCAGCAACTCACACCAAAACAATCTAGATGGATAAACAGCAATAGAGCCAAGAGGAAAATTATGTAGTTTTGATTTTGGGATGAACTGTGCCTTTAAGATTTTATGCCAGATAGAAATTGAATAGAGGGAGGAATAACTTATGTTTTAGAGATCAGACATATTTATGGAGACTGTTTTCCACTATAAACATGCTCTAACACAGAATAAAAGTCTCTCCTCTCTTCTTGTGTGTTGACAGGGGTCCTAAGTACCACCTCTTAGCTCATACCACCCTGTCACTGTCGCACATCCAGGACAGCTTTCGCACACATGACCTCACCATCTCAGGCAACGGTGAGTGGCAGCCTTCATCAATCTGTCTCCTCACCATCTTTCTCGAATCTCTGCCAAGTCAGCCATCTGTCTGTTTTTTTTACCCTCCTCTCACTCATCACTTCTCCTCTCTGCATTCTAATAATTTCCCCTAAACCAATCGTATTCTGCGTCTTTTCATCCTCCCCCTCCTTCTTTCCCCTTCCTCTCGTTCCTCCCATGTTCCCTGACAGACAGCCATTGTCAAGGTCACCGCAATAAAGGCTGCGCTAGTGAGGTGACTGCTGTGTAAAGCTGTAATGATGCAGGCTAACAAGGGCCCAGACCTCAGACAGACAGGCCCCTAGTGTTTTATTCATTGGCCCTTCAGCCTGCCGTAAAGTTTCACTGCTGCACTTCATGACACTCCCTGCAGCTGCCAGTCTTTTACACCCCTGTGCCTTGTTTTGTGTGTTCAAGGGGGGGCAGCATGACATGGGGGAGAAGTGTGGGTGGATGCACATGTTGGTGTGTGAATTTTGAATGGCGTGTCGGAATATTTTATTCATTAACGCCAGAGGTGGTGAAACTACGCACATTCTTTACTCAGTACACATACTTGTTTAAAAAAAGACTGGTGAAAGTAGAAGTACCAGTTCAACTTCTTTAGTAAAAGTGGAAAAAAAAAATACAGGCTCTAAAATGTACTGCAGCTATATAAGTAAAAAGTTGCCCTCTGACAGCAACTGAGCTGAACCTCACCTTTTCTCCATGGCTGAGTCTCCCTCTGTCTGTCTTGTCTTGTTAAGACTTTCACTTTGGTTTTTTTGTATATATTAGGTTACGTTTTTTACACTGTTTTTTGAATTCTGTGTCTTTTCATCGTTTTTTATTTTATTACATTTTTTCATCTTATGTTGTTTTTCATCTTGCTGCATCTTTTTTGTTTTGTTAGATATTTTTTGGTCTTGTTACATCTTTTCTTGCCTTGTTATGTATTATACTCTGTTCTTTTTATGCTTGATCTTGTTAGGTCTTTTGCATTGTTTTTTTGTCTTGTTACATCTTTTTCATCTTGTTAGGTCTGATCTTCAAGTCTTTTTCATCTGTCTGCGTTTTTTGCATTTTTTCTCATCTTATGTCTTTTTCATCTTGTCACCTTGTCACAACTTTTTTGTCTTGTTACGTTTTTTTCGTCTTGTTACATCTTTTTTTTTTATCTTGTCATGGTATTTTTTGTCTTGTTACATAATTTTTTTCTGTTTTTTAAGTCTTTACATCATTTCTTTTAATATGTGTGTTGTGTTTGATATGCACTGATAGGAGTTCTTCTCTTTTTTCTATGTGTTATTGTCCCTTCCATTCAGGTTGAAATCTGTCTTGATGTTAGGAAGGCTTTGCAAAATGATGCCAATTAAAAATAATCAATAATTCCCCTCAAATGCAGTAAAACCTAAGTAACAAGCCTGTTTTGAAAATGTAAGGAGTAGAAAGTACAGATATTTGTGTTTAAAATGTAGGGAGTAAAACTAAAAAGCTCTCAGAAAAATGAATACTAAAGTAAAGTATAGATATCTGAAACCTCTACTTAAGTACAGTAACAAAGTATTTGTACTTAGTTACTTTCCACCTCTGATTAATGCTGTTTATTTTTGTCTGTCTCCCTGCAGAAGAGTGTTCTTATTGGCTGCCGCTCTATGGCAGCATGTGTTGCCGCCTCGCAGCTCAGCCTCATTGTATGACCCAACAGATGATGAGTGGATGTTTGAAAGTGAAGGTAAGTTGGCAGGTGTGTGTGTGAGGACTTTTCCCCTGTCAAGGTTTCCATAGTTTTTTTGGCTTTTGTCCTGGTTTATTTCTGTCTTTTTCTCCTCCTCCTCCTCCGCCTCCCTCCTCTCCTTCTTATGTTGCCATCTCTCTTTGTGCTTCTTTCAAATGATCTTTTTCTCTTCCTCGCAGCAGTTGGGTGGTGACCCTCAGAGTTGGACAGAAGTGTACGCCGTTCTAAAAGGAACCAGCCTTTTCTGCTACCACCGGCAAGAAGATGTGGAGGCGAACGTTGAGCCGGCTTTCACCATTGCCATCAACAAGGTCAGCAAAGGAATCACAGGAAAATGGAGAAAAAAAAAATCTGTCTCCAGAGGTTGATCCAGCCTTACAGAGCCCATACAGTTGTGTGTTGTTTTTGGTAAATGCTTCAGGCACTGGTAGCCTAGATGGTAAAGGAGTGGGCTTGTGGATTCCTTCCTGTTTAAATCTCGAGCCAACTAGTAGACTCTAAGCCAAGAAAAGTAAATAAAAATCATGCTCTTTTCTACTATTAAGGTGCCCTTGAACGAAGTACTTCACCCCGTAGTGCTGCTCAGAAGCCATATGTAGAGAGCTGGTCTGTTGCTCAACTTGCAGGTGTAAACTGTGCAAATCTGGTCTATTCAGCTGATGGTACACAGGCTGGATACAGTCCTTTTGAAATTCTTCTGTTTTTCCCGAGAGGCTGCCTGCAAATCAGGCAGGCATGTGTGTGATATGATAAATAAAACTTAAGTGTTACTGAGCTACTTTGAGACATCTGAAGCAGAGAGATTTTATGATCTGAATCAATATGACTTCGACTTAAACTTAAATGTCCTCTGAGAGGCAATTTGTGGTCCAGCACAGAAAAACAGGCACATTAAAAGCAAATCAAACAAAAACAACAGCAGTCTAAGATCATCTGTTGCTGCTGTTAAATATATATATATCGCCACAGTCTGGGCAGGCATTAAAGCACACGTCAATAACTGCATACCAAAAAATATCATAAAAAGAACCGAGAGTATACTGCCCCACCCCCATATTCATGTGTTTCACATCCCCTTGTCCATGTATTTTCCCAGAATCACAGTGGCTCCTGCATCTTGTTTGACTGAATTATTGCCTTGGGAATAAATTAATTTTTTGCCCGGTTGGTGGTTCTGATCTTGTGGTATGTATACCAGAAGCGCTGGGCTGGAACTCCAGTGACAGTGGGTTCAATGTGTCCTTGAAGACCTTGTCTGTCCTCTCAGGTACAGGTGGTACAAGTCAGTCTGTTTGTTGCCCCATGATTTTCCCACAGGTCTCAACGATTTTTCCTAATTTGTTCCTGAGTAATTTTGTAATTCCTTTACCAGCATACAATACAATAACACAAGATGCTCTCAATAAAGCATTTGTAAAACAGGGTAAGACTTTTGTTATCAACATTAAAAGAAGCTCGGTTTTCCAGGAAAATAAACATGCTGTGGTCCCTTCTTAAAAATAGGATTTAAAAATAGAAATGATGTCTTTTTAAAGCACCTCACATTGCTCTCTGGGCTGGCGGACCACAGACAAATCATTACTGTGATGGAAGAATACAAAGAGAAGAGGCACTAAGTTAAATCATGGCTAGTGTTCTGACAGTTTTGCTAAGGGCTTGGAGGAATATATCTAGTGTTAGTGACTTGACAAAGTATTCTCTGTGACCCACGAACGCCCAGTGATTTTCCTGTTTGACCCACTTGCTGTTGAAGTTGAAAAGCTCTGGTGTAAATGTTCAAGCAAGGCTAGAAAAGAGCAGGCACATCTGTATTAAAGGCTTTAAAGATTTCCAAAATGAAATCGGTTTGATATCTTCTTGAGTCTTTGCAAACGCAATGAGACACGGCAGTGAAGTTCCATTCAATCAGGCGTCATATTTTCTCTCATCCGTCCGTTTTTCCAGGCACCAAAGTGAAGAAGAGTCAGTCAGCCAGTCATGTTCTCGATCATCTTATTTCCTGTGTCTGAGAGTTGATGTGTAGCCTGTGGGGCTTCTCATTTCTTCCACTGTGACTCACTGGGTCTTTTGTAGCCTCTGACCCTGAGCTCACAGCTGACCCAAAGCCAAGTCGGTCAAATCAGGTCCGTATGATCCTTTGTTCGTCAGTTGTCTGGCTCATCTGAAGAGGAAGGAGGATAGACGGATGGATGGATGGATGAATGAATGGAGCAACACTGCCATCTAGTGGTCATAAACAGACCCAGACTGCTCCTGGAGTGGAGCAGGGAGGTGGGAATTGGGAGTCTGCACCTTTTGTTGGATAATTGCTGAAGGGAAATGGTTTGGAAGAGGACTAATTAGCGGCTTTATTAGTGAGGGCTTATTTTCAGTGGGGACTCACAATTACAATTGCTGTAATGATCACTTGTTGCAGCACATAATTTTGCTCATTCAGGAGCACTGGCATTCATGCCTGATTGTAGTCATTTCGTCGTAGATGATTGTATTCTTTGTCGCTCCCGTGTTTCAGGAGACCAGAATACGTGCGTCAGAGAAAGACCCTCACAGTAAAGTTCAAAACATCTGCATCAGTAACCAGTACGGAGGCGAGGAGGTCACACACACGCTGACCACAGACAGCCGCGAGGACACGCACCGGTGGATGGAGGCTTTTTGGCAACATTTCTATGACATGAGTAAGTATTTGATATGCTGTAACACAGAAAGTTTATCTCTCTTTTATACCCACCACATACAGTCACATATTTTACCTTGGCTGCTTAAAGGGTAACTTCAATGTTTTTGAACCTGGACCCTACTTTCCCATTCCTTTGTGTCTAAAGCCACGTTTCCACCCAAAGCACCCAGAACTTTAAGTCCCTGGAACTACCTTTCAAGTAACTACAAGGTTCCCTCAGCCCGTTACTGCCTGTATTCTCATCATGGTCTAAAGATTTGTGAAGATTAGAAAACTTATTCCGCTGATGTATGAAAAGGTGAAGGCCATAAAAATGGGGACTGAAATAAAATGCTTAGTCCCTGCGGTGGAAATGCACTGTGACTTACTAATGATGGACAATTTTTTGCTTGTTTTTGCCACTGACAGGCTCAGATTGCTATTTCAAGTGTCTGACAACATTATGGAAAGGGTCGCTACAGTCAGAGACCTTTTCTTAAAGAGAAAAATACATTTTGTTAAACCAGAAATGGCTGTTTTATTGCAAACTAGCTAGACTCGCTTTGCAAAGCTATAACTTTTAACATTGTTATCATCTTATTCATTCAGACTCAACAGAAACAAAATAAAACTCACCAAAATCCTCTTGGTTCGTCTTTATCACCAAGTCTAGTTCTCAATATAAGCCTTTAATTCAGAGAGGTAGATGTGAAAATATTCTGGCTGTACACTCTGTTGCTCCCTGCTTTTTCTCTGATGTCCACAAATAAAAGGTTTATTTCGACTTAACAATCAAAGTCATGCATTGTTGGAACAGTGGAAAGACAAGGGCAGGGTTCAACATTAAAGGTTTTTTTTTTTTTTTTTTTACGCTTACCTGGTCGGGCAAGTGTGTCAGTCATCTACTTGCCACTTGTCATTTTTTTTCTTGCCCCTTTACAGTTGTTCTTATTAGTGGTTATTAAATGACAACAAAGACTAATGTCATTTGTCAAGTCCAAGGTGATGTCTTTAAATGTCTCATTTTGTCATTCTAAAATCCAAACATATTCAGTTTAATATGATAATAAATGAAGAAAAGTGGGAAATCTCCATAATAGAGAGTCTGAAAACAGCAATGTCTACCATCTTGCATTAAAAATAACTTGAACAATTAATCACTTATCAAAATTCTTTAATAGTTTAATTCATTACTCACCCTGGAGCAAATATGTTTTTTGTGAGTGTTAAAGTGTTTCTGTTAAATTTGAATGAAGATAATGATGCTGATGTTAAAATTACAGTTCTGCAAAGGGAGTCTGCTTAGTTTGGCAAGAGCAATAAATCAGAAAAAGGGTCTATCTCTGTAGCGATCAAGCATTTTTAGTGAACTTGACCTTCTGCGAGGTACCAAGCTTGCTCTAGTGTTATTGGAGTGGAGCAAAAAGTGGAGGAACGTAGGATAGGTCAGTTGTTGTCTCCATGATTCACTTACGGTGCAGGTTGAAAAATGCTAAGTTACTTTTAAGACTTTTAGATACTGTTATATGTTCTGTATCCTCTGCTTGTTGCGTTGAAAGCGACCATTTGTCTCCAACCTACAGGCCAGTGGAAGCAGTGCTGTGATGACCTGATGAAAATTGAACTTCCATCGCCGAGGAAACCGGCTCCTGTCACACCAAAACAGGGCTCTCTCTATCATGAAATGGGTAAGAAGACCTCACCCTGATCATTATTATTATTATTAAACCTTTCTGGTCACTTTTAGCTAAAACGATGAAAAGAAAAGTTAGGGAAAGAAAGCACTGTGCCTGCACTGCATGTGACTGTGTGTAGCTTTAATTCCTCTGGTCTATGTGCATGAGAGACGCTGTCACAATTAAATTTTCCTCTCCGATATCTCAAACTCACACTCTGCTTTACTTCTCTGTACTGTAGAAAGAATGGGTCTTATCTCTGACACGCTGACTCACTCTCTGTCCTTTGTTTCTCTGTCCCTCTTTGTCCTTTTTCAATTTTCCCTGTGTGTCCTGAATCCATCACTCCTTGGCTTTGTCTCTTTTGTCCTTCTTTATTATTTCCTTGTGTCCTCATACATTATTCATGAACAACACCACGTTTTTTATCAACTTTCAACATTAATTTTTAACGGGTGAATTATCTTCTATCCTTGAACGAATCCTTTTTTTGTTCTCTCATCACGCCTTAACATTCATTTCCTTCATAAACACGCATCAACCCTTATCGACTTCTGTCATTAACCATCAAAACACACAAAATCTGAACTCCACCTGTTGCACACCTCCTATCCACTCCACCATTTTTCTCTCCCCGTCCTCCCTCTCGGTTTTCCTAACCCCCCTGGCAGCCCCTCTTGCCGCACCCTCCTGTGAGGGTCTTCTGCTGCAGGATAACGCTGTGTCTGCTGAGATTCGCGCTCTGCTCTCGTCCTATTACAACGACAGGTGAAGTAACAGGAGTAGGGCTCCATACATCATGTTGTGAAAAATTGCTGCCCTCAAATGGGGCCATGTTTACCATGTTAATGAGAGGAGTCCATATGAACGCTCGTAACACTGTTAACTGGAAGTTTTCTGAAACCTCCAAGCTCATATAACTTTTCATTATCGCAATTGTGAGTTCAGGATTTCCATTTGAAGGCAGCAAATGTTCCAGGATTCACTGCAGAACCAGGATCAGCCTCATTTGGCTGATGAGCAAGTAGATTCTGCAAAACATAACAAGACAGGAACTTTTTGTCTCATCATCATTCAGCAAAATAAAAAAAAATGTACTTGTTTTGTTTGTTTTTTAAATATATTTTATCAAAAGGCATAGCAAGTGATACAATGCACGATTACAGCAATATTTTTCATTTCTTTACATTAAGATATGTTCACAATTAATCACTTTAAATTGTCATTTTGACACATTTGACAAAATTAAAATGTAAAAAATGTTGGGGTTTTTTTGTTTTTCATTATTCTGTACAACTGTACAATTCATTGCATGCATTACCAAACAAACAAGGAATCAGGGGCCATATAAAAGAAACTTTGTATCTTAGGTCTTATGTTAACACAGGAAGAGTCTAGGATAGGCGTTTTTTAAAATTTTGTGTTACAAAAGTAAATGCTTCGTTCAACATTGCTTATGTCTGTCAACCAACACTACTTTTCTCATCTCGTCGAGCTAAACAACTTTGTAACTGTTGGTTTTTCTCATCGAAACATTCAAAAAAAATGAGCAAAAGCAACAGGCACTTAACTTCAAGTTAGACAAGTAAGAGGTGTTTGTAACATCTGTAGAGATAATCCAAAGATTTACAACAATTTGAACTAAAAGAAAAAATGGTCTAATATAGCAGATGAAATCTGTCAAGGTTCAGGGAAAAATCTGTTATATATTTACTGTAATAAATCATAAGATGGCCATGTTATGTCATCAGACATTAAGGAAATATGCTAAATGGAAATACTTGCTATTCTGACAACTACACTACGACCGCAGTGTCCTCCTTTGAAATTTCCATTTCTGACCAGAATGGCTGTTTTTGTTTCACATTGATTAGAGTTCAAATTAATGCCGAATGTTTGCAGAATAAGTGTCTGTTCATGTGTCGTAAGACATGATTAATCTTGTAGAAGGCTCTTTCATGAACACCTTTGCACTTGACTGACTGCACAAGATATATATATAATATATAATATATAAATATATGTATGTATATATATATATATATATATATATAATCTTTATTTTTTTTTTAAATCCAATGCATCTTATGCACTCTATGCACATTGCCAGTGGCACTGCCTGTAGGCACCTACGTCAGTCCTGAACTTTTCTTCATGGCACTTACTTTGTTCTCTCCTGACTAGATCCTTGCTTGTATTGTATCAGCTCTCAGATGTCACTTTGGATAAAAACGTCTGCTAATTGAAATTGTAAGACTGATTGATTTTGTTTTCAGGATAATGGGCTCAGCTTTGCATTGACAGATAACTGATGGTTATAAACAGCTGATCAACTTACAGTGGAGGACTTATTGTCACTTGTTACTATCAAATTATAAAGCTGCGCTCGTCTTGCAGCCCGTCTTAGCTTCCTCGTGTCTAGAGAGGAGGGGGCTGGGGAAAACAACTCGCTTCAGCCATAGATCTTGTATTAGGATTTCAATCTATTTAATATACCGTCTGTGGCTCAAACTTGCTATCTGGACTGCAGTACTTACTTTCAGATGAGAGAGTGCTGTATATTACTCCTTTAAGACAGGATCTGCAAGTTAGGAAGTTTCTGTAATGAGACCCCTGAACACGAATTTGTCTGCATGTTTTCCTTGTAAATTCAAGAATACATTTAAAAGTCGCATTTCATGAATTGCACATGTATCTAAATCTATCAAAACCCACTTCCAGTTAGGTCAAAAAATATTCCTACTTTTACATTTAAAGGATCCAAATCCCCACCCTACCTTGTGAATTTTCAAAGTAAGTCAGTAACTTTTAATTCATCCCAAGTTATGACTGGATTACCAGTTTATATATTAAAAAAGAACTCAGGTCTGTCATATTAAAACCCTGATATTAAAAAACAGGTTCAGTCCCAGTATGCAGCAGTATAATGATGAGTTTTGCTGCATCTCTCCTGCAGTTATTGAATCATCTGATGACCTCAGCAGCACTGTGTCAGACATCCTGGCTCGGAGGATGCAGGAGCTGGAGCTCCGCAGCCAGCTGGGCACCTCCCCCACCTGGATGTCTGTGTTTGACGAGAGCAACCCCAAAAGCGCTGGTCGCCCCCGTCCCTGTACCTCTCGCCTCTCTGGCCACAGCCCCTGCACCCCTCATCGCCTGCCCCGCAGCCCTGTGAGCCCCCACCGCTGCCCACAACTGGGTCTGCTGTCCTCGGACGCCAGCCTGACCTCGGACAGCGACAGCCACTGCAGCACCAGCCCCTGCTCTCAACGCCACGGCTGGCCCGAGCCTTCCTCAAACTTCTCCCTCCTGTCATCCTCCCCCTCCCGTCTGAGGCCACGCACTCTGTCACTGGATGCTAAGCTCAGCACCCTTCGAGGGAGGGGGTACGGAGGAGGAGGAGGAGGAGGGACCTTCCAGTGCCCCTGCCAGCCTCCTCCCTCCTCGCTGCTCGCCCCGCTCCCCATCTCCTCCCGTTCGCCTCGGTCACAACGCAGCACGCAGACCACCCTCTCCTGCTCCAGCTCCACCTCCAGCAACAGCTCCAGCAACAGCGAGGGCAGCCACAGCCCCGAGTCATCTGAGGGAGTCCCATTCTCGAGGCCCTCCCCGGCCAGACGCAGCCTCAGGAACCTCAGGGCCAGACTCGATCCTCGCAACTGGCTCCAGAGTCAGGTGTGAGCTTTCAAGCGGCGGCCTAAAGGCAGCGCCGCTCATTAAACCTTGATTTAGCTGGCTTAACATATGTGAACCCACCTCAGGCAGTCTGCGAGGCCACATGCACAGCCCTGAGGAGGATAAGCTGCCTCTAGCCTGCCTCCTGGTGGAGGACCGATCATGGAAGACCCTCCTGGGGCAAACTGGAATGTCCTCTAACACAAAAGACAGGTGACAATCACTGCAGGCGACTCTGACTTTTGAAGCTGGTCCAAAACTAAATGGGAGGTACTCTGCTTGCTTTGAGAAATCATGCTCATGCTGCTTGGGAGAAAGTGATGCTAAAGAGCTAACGGACTTTGGATAAACTCGTCACACTAGGCCTACTGTCTGTCCTCGGACTAATTCTGAAATTAGAAAAGGTTTTGTCACAAACATTATTTCAAGGTCATCTCTATTAATGCACTAGCAGTATTTTGACTGGATGTTTCCTATCTGTATTTTATAAATAAATTAAGGTTTGCGGTGTTTATGCTATGAAAGCCAGTAAGCATGTGGCGAGACGAACATGCAAGATGAACATAAGGTATATAACACCTGTTCTTGAGAACTGGGACAAATCACGTCCCACCAAAATTATTAATACTAACAATCTAATTCCAATTGGTGAAAATTTATTCTTAAAGAATTTATAGAAATATATGTAATTTATGAAATGTTTTGGTTTCCTTAAATTTTTTAAAATTTCTAAACTTGCTCTGTTCACAAGCTCAAAATCTGTTGTCCCTTTAAAGTTTGTCCCAGATTTCCATCAACTCTGTTAAATCTTAACAAAATCTGATGATTTAATCAGGCATAAAAAGGTTTAGCTATACCCCGAGGACCCCTGCCTCACTTCCTGGTTTAAAAAAATGCGGGAATACTGCTCAAGCACCGGTAAGCTTTCTATTTTTCGACAAATTAATTAAATAATTGCTATCAGATGTGTCTCAACCATAACATGTCAACTCCGTTGCCCTTTTAAATCAAAGCTAAATAAGAATTATGGTTTTAAAATGCGCATTTTGATTAGCATTATGAGAACTTCAAAAAGTAAAATGGCTTCTCACTACGACTATGCTGTGAAATGAAAAAATATAACATTTTGTCAACTCTGTAAGACGTTATCTCCATCAGATCTTCCACCTGATGGAGTTGAGACATCTACATTTAATTTAAAAACATTAATCACAGGGAGGTTAGCTTCTTACAAGGTTTCATAGCCAAGAGTTTCATCTTTTAAAATATATTTTCCCAGAGAAAAAAAAAATCAAACCCCCCTCAAAGTACTGTTTTGTCCCGATTCTCAAGAATAAGTGATAATCAAGAGATTTATAAACTGTTCAATGTGGAGGGACGGGTTGGTGTCTGTTGCCTGTACTGTGATCTACTTTGGTGTACGTATCTAATTATTCATACAGCAGAATAATGATCTTTGTGGTTCTCCTAAAATTACTATGCACCATTTTGTTGTTTTTTTTTTGCATGATTTGACTTTAACAGTTAAAATGTTGAACTACTTGAGATCATTTCAACGATGAATCTGGTGAAAGCTTAACTTTATGCAAGTGCTCATACTTACTGTACTGGTTATTATTACTGTGATCTCTTCAGGGTAAAAATCTGTGCTCTGGTCTTAATTCTTATACATTTATCTGCACACTATTGACAGGCTGTCATCAGAACTGGGTAATGGATCCATACGTACATAGAACAAACCCTGGGATAAACTGAAATTAACCAAAGTATTATTAAAAACCCAAGCCATACTTATAATTCTACTACACGCTGTCCCACTGCAGTATTGTGGGATATTAAGAGTAGTGGTTCTTGCTTTTGGAATTACCAAGAAATGTGAAACATCCACCAATCAAATATCATGCAACACAGAAACATTTCTTAGAAATTATTTTAAGGTGGCTGTATTCTGTGAAACATGAAAGCCCAGTCGACCTTTAGGGCATGATAGTAATGGGCAAAAATTCATCATGTTCACACGGCGGCCATTTTCCTCAAGTGTTGTACTGCTGTGTTCCAGGTTGCAATTCGTATGAATGTAGAGAATATAACAAATCGTTATGTTGTAACAAATCCTAGCATGTAACACTATCAAACGGTAATGTTAACCAAGAAGTGGTCGAATGCTAAGTTTAGCCGGTGTGTAACGGTAGCTAACGGGTTATGAAATATGTTGTTTTAGCTTGAAATATGGGCCGATGTCCCTGTCTTTTCCGTTGCTGATCAGTCAGGAAGTGGTGAAATGATTTGTCACATTCCCTGCATTTATACGAGTTGCAACCTGAGCGTTTTGAGCTACGACATTTGAGCCTCCCGCCTGGACGTCAGAGGAAAATGGCCATGATGTGAATGAAACGGTTTGTTTCCACTGCCGCCATTTTTCTTTTAAATTATACAAGTTGTTGTCATTTACTCAACTCTGAACAGCAGAATCAACTAACTGAAGGCATCCGTGTGAAAAACAAATCTTACAGGAGAGTCGGTGTCTCTGTCAGTGCAGTAAAAGCCTCTTCTTCTCTGTCTCTGTTGTTTACTGTGGATTTTAGTTTCCCTCTCGGGGCTCTCAGAACTCGGGCAAACATTTTTACTAAGAATTAAAACTTGTCAAATGTTTGGAAATACAAGCATTTGTTACTGTAAATTAATTTTTATAAGTTAACAAATAAACCTCCTCTCTATGTCTTTTGTTACATTATTGATTTTGTTATAAATGCAGCTATATTGATACCTGATTATCATAACGTTAACAGATGATGTGCAGATCTTTTAACTGTTACGAATAGATAACATTGAATGTTATAACCTTGCAAGAGTTTCCCGTGTTAGCAGGCTTTGTGTTCTGCATGTACGCCGTCCTAGAAGGCAAAAATAAAATGAGAAATGTGGAAATCTCATGTTTAAATAATATAACATTAATTATAATAAATGTTTTATCAATTCACGATTGGCTGTCATTTTTGTCTACATGAAATGTAATCTTTTGAACTTGAAACCGTTAATCCTGTGTTACACTTTCAAGATACTACTACAAAAAAAAGATTCTGGTAAAAGCAGAAGTACTGATTCATCTTCTTTACTCAAGTGGGACTGAAAAAGTACAGAGTGTGAAATGTTCTTAAAGTATAAATGTAAAAAGTAGCCCTCTAAATGGCCTTAATACCAGCTGTTTCTTTGCAAAGTGAACTGAACCTTTTCTCACCTTTTCTCCACGGTCACGTCTCCATGTGTCTTTTTTGTCTTATTTTATTCGTTTTTAACCATTACATATTTTTTGTCTTGTTAGTGTTTTTCATTTTCTGTTGTTTTTCTTCATTATATCTTTTATGTAATTTTTTGTCATGTCTTTTTCTTCATTGTTTTTTTTTATCTTGTTACATCTTTTTCATCTTATGTCCTATTTCATTTTTCATCATATTACATCTTTTTTCTTTTTCATCTCGTTTTCTTTCTCATCTTGTTGCATATTTTTTTTGTTTTTCATCTTATAACTTCTTTTTTATCTTGTTACATCATTTTCCTCGTTATGTCTTTTGTCTTTTTACGTTCTGTAATGTCTTTTTTCTTCTTGTTACATCATTTTTCATCTTGTCTTTTTCGATGTTAGTCTTACTACATCTTTTCCGTCTTGTCATTTTTAGTCATGTCACACCTTTTATGCTGTTTTTCATCTTGTTACATATACTTAGGTTGTTTTTCGTTTTGTCACGTTTTTCATCTTATGTAATTTTTTGTGTTTTTTTAAAAGTCTTTAACATATTTTTTATCTTGTCATATATGTTGTGCATTATATGAATTGCTGAACACACCAAGGAATCTTTTTTTTCTGTTTTATTGTCCCATCCATTTAGGTTGAAATCTGTCTTGATGTTAGGAAGATGATGCCAAATATATTACAACGACGAGCCTGTTTTGAAAATGTGAGGAGTAGAAAACCCAGATATTTGTGTTAAAATGTAGGGAGTAAAGGTAAAAAATTGTAAAAAAAAAAAAAAAAAAAAGTAAAGTACAGATACCTGGAAAATCTACTAAAATACAGTTACAAAGCATTTGGACTTAGTTACTTTCCACCTGTCTACAGAAGTAGGTTGAGGGAAATGTTCTTTCTTTTCCACCATGTACGTTTTTTTCTGCAGTGGGAG
Source organism: Lutjanus argentimaculatus (assembly GCA_034769285.1). NCBI lineage: Eukaryota > Metazoa > Chordata > Actinopteri > Lutjaniformes > Lutjanidae > Lutjanus > Lutjanus argentimaculatus. The sequence goes on from JAWZSL010000017.1 coordinate 18,590,287, forward strand.
ATCACTAAAGTACTCTGCCCTTTGAGCGTACGATGGATCATATTCTATCCAACTCTGTTCTTCTTCTCTTTCGCCCTCCAGCAACTAATCCCACAGGAGATCCCATCTCGTGTGAAGATGAGATCCCATATAGAAGCTGTAGCTGTCTGTAATGTAGACGCATCAAGAAAGGCAGGTAGAACGGATGCTTTATTGTCAGTGTTTGATAGCAAAGCCTTAGATTTGTCAATAGTAGAAAGCACTGTTAGAAACATAGGAGGTAGGTCGAGTCTTCACTGAGCATTGTAAAATGCATAGAGAAATACTATGGCCATATTGACTCAGAGGAGAACCGAGAGTTGTACCATTGTTGTGCTATTGTAACTTCACAACTGATTAAAGTATAAAAACATACATATAATCATATTCAATGCAACAAATACATATCATCAGTATAGAACAGAATCACACTGATAAATACTTTATATTATTATATGCTTCATATGATGCTGATTATTGACTTATGTAACCCAATAAGGGCATTTTACACAAAGTTTGGCAATTATATGATTTCTGTTGGATTACATAAGTAAATGAAAAATGTTACACATCGAGTTGCAGATAAATGAGAGGTGCAGCCCCCTCCCCTCCTCACCCTCTTTCATGTCGTCCATATTTAAACACTTTCTTTCTTTGTGCACTTGTGCTTCCTCCTGCTCCGCGATCCCCTCTCATTAGCAGGCACTCCGTGGATTACATGCCCGGAGCGCCACCCCAGCCAGAGTTCTCCAAGCGAACGTGGAGAACTTTGCAGGGCACGTTCCGGCTCTGCTGATATATGTGGATGCAATCCGGTGGAGCCGCTTCGCCCCAAAGGTGTTGTAGTGTCCTGGGAGGACTTGGTCAACCTGTTAAATGAATTTTCCAGTTGTCAAACACTTTAAAATGATGGGCCGTACACGCCACATCAATTCCTAAATAATCAGTTTTGACAGACTCAAACATCATTTCTCTGAGTACCAATCTGTATTCATTAGCTGATTTATTGATTGATTCTGATTATTAAAGCAACTTCCTGGGTTTCACCGTTACCTGTTCGCTGTCCACCAGCCCCACCAGGCGCTCACAGCTGCTGATGTAGTCACTGACGCGGCTGTAGGGCAGCCAGTCGATCATGGAGCCGTCGTACACCACGTCACCACTGAAGAGCAACTTATTGTCACGGTCGTGGAGGCAGATGCTGCCCCGAGAGTGACCGGGCATGTGGAGCACCGTCAGCTGTCTGTCACCCAGGTTGATGACATCACCTGGACAGGAAAGAGGCAGAGACGGGATCATATTTTCAAGATTCACACACACACACACACACACAATACAACTTCAAGCGCATCCCATTCCCTGACTTACATCCAAACTAAATCCTTCATTTGGTCTACTGGAATCAACAATCACATTTTCCACATGTCATCCCTTATCACAGTGATGTAAGCCTGCAGACTCAAGGACATTCTGTGTATAATTGATTTGGTCCGGACCAGCTCTGAGTGGCACAGTGTGACAGGAGGGTGAAACTGACACACACGAGCAATGAGATATTTCATCTGCACTGCAGCAGCGGCTCTGACACAGCAGAACAAGTTAGTGTATTGACCCACGGTGCAGGAATTAGTCTCTGTAGGAATACTAAACACGCTCACAGGTAAAGTTTCTGGTCCAAACTCCGACAGGAACCGGAGCTGCTCACCCCAGATGCAGCACCCTGCAGCACAGTTAATGAAAAACCTGAAGTCACAGGATGTGAGTTTTAATCAATTAGTGATTGATCTGGGGACATGTTTATAAAGCCTCCTATTTGTGCAAAGAACTTCTAAGCTGCGTTACAGAAGCACAGTGCCCATAAACTACACGTCGCAAAATTAGAGACACACTGATCCACTTTTTTTCAGTTCCAGTCTGATACCTGAATTCAGATATCTGCCAGTACCGATAACCTCACACATTACGCACTTTTCTGTGATTTTTCAGTTTTGAGACTAAATCATCTCTAAACAAAGGACATGCTGAGTTAGCCAACTGTTAGCTCACTCAGACTGTCTCGTGTTATGTTACAGCAGGTTAGGGTCCAGTGCAAACTCTGCATATACATACTATATTGTAATAATTAATTAATTAATTTGTGCTACAACGTTTTGCCTAAAATTGCATTATTACATATTTATAGTTCATAAAAACGTCAGACTGTGAAATCTGGATCATTATGTGGATTGATGACGTCAGTCCAAGATCCGCTACAGTGCTCATGCGGCCCAGGACGAAATTGAGTTTGACATCCTGCTCTATGCCACGGAAGCAGCCCACACAGCCTCAGTGGGACGGTTTCCATAAGTGTGGTCTGTCTCTGCTGCATTCTCTTCTTCTTTCTTTCTCAGAAGTAACAGAATCAGCACAGTGGCTTAAAATAGAGCTGCTCTGCAAATACAGATAAAGAATGAGCCGTGTAGCTGCCAACAATAAAACATGATTTCTTCTTCTTGTCCTTGGCAAATGACCCATCTCTGCACCCTCTGCATAGTATGTTATGTAACGAGTGTGTGCGAAGATGTTTGCACCTGCATGAGCACTGGCCAACACCTCATATTGTAACCCTCTCTGCAACATCCTTTGTCACACAGGCTTTGTCCACCGTGCATGATATAGAAAAACATTATTTTGACAAAATTACAACTGCATTATGATTCATTATAAATGGGAATGATCATTTCATTTTCACTGAAAACACTATTAAAATCACGATGATGTGACATTTGTTGGGCTCTGTATCAAACGAATATATATTTTCTTACATCTGGAGAACAAGATTTGAGGGCCAGGGCCTCTCTGCAGCACTACAGTCCAGGACTTAACAACTGGGATTGCCTGCTCGCCTGGGACAAGCAAAATCTGGCAAGTCACTTGCCCGACTGGGAAAGTGGTAAAAAAGAATTCAACTATTAATCTATTTTAATAACCAATTAATCATTAAAGTATTTTTTGGCAAAATGGCAGAAAATACATATCAAATAAGGAGATTTCCCAATTTTCTTCACTTATTATGATATTTAACAGACTATCTTTGGCTTTTAGAGTGACAAAACAAGACATTTAAATACATCACCTTGAACTTTGAAAACTGGGATGGACATTTTTTCTCTGTTTTCTGACATTTTATAGCCCTAGATTAAACATGACCAGGTCTTTAGTCTTTGCTGTTATTTAATAACTGCTAATAAAGTTTGTTCAGGGGCAAGTGAAAATTCACTTTGGGCAAGTAGATTTCTGACCTACTTGCAAGCAAAAAAAAAAAAAAAAAGCATTAACACTGAATCCTTCATTAAAATGCTGTGTTGTCACACATTTTACCATTATCAAAAGATTGCAGCTTATGTGATCTGGATGTTGCACTTATCCACGGGACTGCTGGCGACTAACGAAGGCCAGGGCACCTCTGTAGTGCTACAGTACTTCATCATAATGCTGTTTTTAGAGCTGCAACGATAATCGATTATTAACTGACTATTAATTACCAACTACTTTGATAATCTCTATATAGTTTTTAATGAAAAACAGTAAAAATTCTGTGATTTCAGCTTTTCAATTGTGACTATTTTCTGGTTCTTTACTGCTCTCTGAGTAAACACTGAATATCGATAATGAAAATAATCATTAGTTACAGCCTTAATTTATATTTTGACAGATATTTTGATATGATTAACAATTAATGTGATGATAATTTTTGTATCACAATTTTCATTTTTATTTAAAAAAAAAAAAAACTATTAAAATCATGATGATTTGTAGGCCAGGGTATCTCTGCATCACTACAGTACTTCTTTATAATACTGTTTTGTCACAGTTTAGCTCAGATTATCAAAAAAAATTGCAGATTCTGCGATTTGGATATTGCACTTATCGTGATTTCAATAATATGTCTATTAACTGTGCAGCCCTGGATGAAACATGCTGCCCCTCACCTCATACTGTACCTGCAGATTTTACATGCCTCTATATGTGCAGGTTATGTGTGTGTGTGCCTACAATCATTTAGCAAGTCATGTTTGGTCTTCTATAAAATCCACTCCAGCTGTGAAACCTCCTGTGGGGATACAAAGGAGTCCTTACAGAGCATGTGCACGCAGACGTAGCCATTAAAAACGGTGTAATGGCATCGACCATCGCTGCTTATCATTTGTCAGATGCATTTAGACTTTTGATCACTGGCTCACTCCCCTGCAGTAAATCATATCAGCCCAGGTCGTGTGCACGTCCTACCCACCCTCCTGCAGGATGTGTGTCGGCTGCACCGCCTTCACTTTGTAGTGCCTGGCCCTCCATCCCGGGCTGGGAGCCTCGGCTATCTCCCGGTCGCTGAGCCAGGTGACCGTCTCGAAGTTGTCCCCGTTGGCCAGGGCATCGACCTCGGCGCTGTGGACGCCCACCTGTTGGAACTGATGCAGCCCGCCCGAGTGGTCGAAGTGGGCGTGGGTGGCGATGGCCAGCAGCGGGTTCTTCCTCTGCGGGTCTTTTCCCAGCAGCCCCTTGGCGTCGATGTAGTCCGGTAAGCTCCTCAAGCCCAGCCCGGTGTCGATCACCACGTCCTGGTGCGAGCCGCGGAGCAGCCAGATGTTGGCCCGGTTGTCCGACTGGTAAAACCGCTCCTGGATCCAGAAGAGGCCGTCTCCGAGCGATTTGTGAGCGTACCAGTCGGCTGCAGACATCCCAGTTCACGCACTGGTCGAGGTAACCTGCTGCGGGAGTCGAGCTGTCAGGTGATTGACGCGGTGCAGAGGTGGAACTAGCCTTCCAGCTGGAGGTGATATGTTTTCATTGAGGTTAATGTGATGGTGGCCGCCGACACACCCTTGTTGGAAGAGAGCGATCTCATTGGACGAAAAGACGAGTGACGACAGAATAAAGCGCGCTACTATTGGCCGTAGGTTAGCCACGCCTTCTTGAACGTCACGCAGGGGCGGGTTGAGTTAAAAAGCCGGTCGTTTCTGGAAGGGAACCCCAGAGCCGCGAAAAAATCTCGCGAGATTTATCATTTTAACCCAAATCTTGAACTTTCTGATTCATTTTATGATTCTTTCATGCTTGTTTTTGTCCCTAAACCCACCCAGATCTTAACCACAGCGTTGACACATTATAAAACACAATTAGTGTTGATTTGTTTCTTCACTGATCCTTGACCCCTGATTCTTTTTGACATTACATTTTCAAAGAAATATATATTACTATTGACCACATTAAAACATCACCAAATAACATTTTTACAACAATCACAAAACATTGTTACTGAACACAACAAAAAGAAAAATGAAAACAAAACAAAAAAAATAAAAGTGCACAATAAAGAAACAAGGCGTACAAATCTCGCGAGAGTTTCGTAAATCGAGGGTTCTCTTCTAGAAACGTCCGTCAAAGCCACATTTACTCAGACTGCTGAGTGTAGTACGAGCAGAGGTCTCCACGCCGGCTGTTAGCAAAGCTGTGTAACTCTTAACTAGCTTTTCTTTTAAATATAGCTGTTTTAGGAGTTCGTTTACGAGCCGAACAAGAGATGAAACTGAGTAGCTGAATGTTAATGATAAAAAAAACACGAAAAGTGACTCGGTGAAGGCTTAATGCCGCTGAGTAGCCCTGACACACAGACTTTTAGGATTTTACACATTAGGAGCAGTTTATTAACTGTCTCATAGTGAGTATTGCAACTTATCGTGTATGTTTATGAGACTCTGATGTATTTTAATGCTGTGTTAAGTGGGTGAAGTCAGACAAAAGGCGATGAAAGTGCTCTGTGCTGTAATGACTTGTTGTGTGCACACGTGCTCGACAGTGGAGTTGACTGCGCACATGTGGACTCTGTGCCGCTGCAGGTTCACTGGAGGTTTGCAGTCATGGCAGGGAAGGGTCGAGGAGTGGCTGCCTTCACCTTCAACATCGAGGCTCTGGGCATCGCCAGGGGCAGCATGCCAGAAGCCAGGGTGGGGCCCAGCCCGCTGTTTCCAGTAAGTACCGAGCTGAGCACACTCACTCACACAACTGCAGAGATCCCACGATGACATATCACATTGCAGTATATTAAATTCACCTGTAAGCCCTCAAAGTGTTGCATGGCACTGCATCACAAAGAGGGAGGAAGTCAAACCTCTCACTGTATCAGTATGTTGACAGATCAGACAGAGACAGGATGAACTCTGCATGAAAATATGAAAGTTCCTATTTAAATAAAAGCACAAGCAATGAAAGACAATGTTTCATTTGCATAAATGAAATTATAAGTTGGATTAAATAATATTTGTCATGGTCATGTTAAGAGCCTTCACCCGTTTAAAAGCAGTGTCACATTAAGTTCCTCTTCCTGGAGCGTCCTCCTGCGTCAAATGAACTATTTGTTGACATAAGACATAGGAGACTTTATTTGCATAGGCAAAAATAATATGTTTGGTAACTCTCACATATCAACAGCAAAAGAAAACAAGATCAAAGAATAAAACCAAGATAAAATACAAGACTAAAAGGATAAGAACAGGAATAAAATATTATAAAAACAAGAATGAAAGGATGACACCAGGAATAAAATGATAAAAAAAACAGGTATAAAGGGATAAAAACATGATAAAATCAGAATTAACACATAAAAACAAGAATTAAAGGATACTGATTACTATTACAACAAGGAGAATAAATGAGAGACATATGGGGTACCATCCTCTATACTACATCTAGTCGACATCTTACTGTGTATATATGTATATGTTAGTTATTAAGATATTAGAGGGTAAAAAAAAATATAAAATATCAATATAGTGACTGATGTTCTTTATGCAGAACATAATATACAGAATATTGAATATATACATAAACACACAATTTTTGCAATGATCCCTAAAAACTGTTTATCACTATTACCAAATAAATGTAATGGAGGCAGGATATCTTGCCGTTTTGCAATAACCTTTATTGTCCAAAATGACATCAGGGCACTGAAACAGTAAACTTTCACTATTTTTTTTTTTTTTTTTTTAGATAATTCTAAACACCTGTAAATAATAAAAAAAAGTAACACAGAGCAAAATGTATGAATATATTAAACCTGAGTAAAGAAAAAGGATCAATAACGAAGCCCTATCAAGCTAGCATAAAATAAACAATACTACATTTTTTGTTTTTCAGAAACTAAACATGTTTTTTACATAGTGCATGCAGACAAATGTATGATGTCATACTGATATATAGACTGTTATAGCTGTGATAGGCCCATATCAGGTTGATAAAATATAACAGATAAAGACAGGTTTCTCAAGGATGCCTCACTCATTTTTTTTGCATGAGCATGATGCAGCAAATAGGGAGGCATAGGCCAAAAATGACTTGGCTCCCATTTGACTCCTCTTTATCATACTCTTTGTACATTTTGCATGTACCTTCTTGCTTTCAAGTACATTACATACAGCACACTACATGTGACAGCTTGATAATATTTTGCACACAGGGCACAGACCAACCCTGACATTGTGATTTGGTGGGATATATTCCCAAACACTACAGACAGACTGACATAATTGGGGCTTTTGAGGCCCCTGAAGGTCAGTTGCTCTGTTGAATATTAACCCTTGCTTTGTATGTGACAGCTGTGTCCACTTGGCTAGGCTGAGGGCCCACAAAGGACGTACGTTCAGGATGTTCTTTTTTTTTTTTTTTTTTTTTTTTTGGTTATATATACATACAGTAGATGGCGTATTAGCCTTAGGATCGCATGACAGCGTTGCTGCCATGCTGCCGTTGCTGCTGATTAAGATGTTTGATTATAACATGACTCATTGAAATACAGTTGACACATGTAAATGTTGTGCTTTTTATCTAGAAAAACGCACCTCCCCTGTTTACGTTTTTGTTCACGGGCCAGTCTTGAAGGGACCAATATGGTGGCAAGCCTAAGTGGTCAATGTAATGTCATGAAGTCTCTGGGTTGGAATCCAGCCTGGGCTGCATTTTAACTCTCTCTGCATCATCTATGTTGAATTAAGTTGAAGATCAGTTTGGCACAGTTGATGTAATTTCACTCATATCAGTTAAAATGTTATATGTTGAAGAAAAATTTAAGCTAACACTAAAACTGCATCAATAAATGTACATATTTTTAACTAGAGAACATTTTGTGATGGGGTCACACCAGCTATGATGGCTTTCAACATGTTGATGTTCTGATCCATGAGTACTCTGCAGTCATTACTGCATTATTACAGGCCTTCATTTTGATCTCCAGCACACATCTGTAAAGTTTAGTGAATGCATCTTGCACAGTTATGACACTATTTGGTAATTCCTGCTACAGTAGGCGTCTCCATGACCACATTTTGCCATGATGACAGAAAAACACATTCATACAGGCTCACACGTTAAAATTTTACTCAAGAGTGGACAGGAATGATTGAAAACTTGGATACAGTGATCCACAACCTAAAACAAATCTGGTCCATGAAGGTGTAAAGTGGCCCCAAAATGACCTCTTCCCTACTTTTCTACCTCCCTCTGCCGGCACCTTTGCTGGGATCACACCCATCTTCAAACTCTGCCTTAATTTTAATCTCAGTTACGCACGTGAAGTTTTGTGACTGCATCTTGCATGGTTGTGATGCTTTCACATTATCAAAATCTTAAAATTGCGTCTGTGATGGTTCCTCCTACAGTAGATGTCTCCAGGACTGCATTTTGCTACGATGATTCACACACATACATATTTGCATGGTGAAAACAATACTAGCCACATGCTGTTGTGGCAGGTAAAAATGCTGCCACATGTGCTCCACAGTGTTGATGAAAGATAACTGTACGGTAACATGCCTGTTCTACATGATTGCTATCATCTCCCCTCTACTATCTCTCCTCCAGAATACAGACTTTAAGCCGGTGCCTCTGAAAGCAGGGGAGGACGAGGACTACATGCTGGCGTTAAAACAGGAGATGAGGGGAACGATGCAGCGGCTTCCACACAACATCAAGGCTCACTCCGGTAAAACAGGTGAGGAGGAGAGCGGCGCATTAGAGAAACCTGTCAGCTAACAGAAATGATACAGCAAGACAATTGGCTGCTGTGAGGGAAGATAATGCAGCACTTAGGAAGTGAGACATTTAATTACGGTCATATCTGGGAAAAGGAGAGAAAGACAGAGTTATGGCAGAATACTGAGTTACAGCTGCTGTCTCATCTGATAGTTTTAATAGAATTTCTATGGTCTAGCCTGATAGGGTAGGAAGCTCTCTTACTCAGCAATGAGCAAATATATCCTGAACACGTATAGTAGATAAAATTCACAAACCCCAATTCCACAAAAATGGGACATTGTGTAAAATATAAATAAAAACAGAATGCAATGATTTGCAAATCATTTTCCTCTTGCATTCAGTTGAATACAGTACAAAGACAAGATATTTAATGTTCAAACATTACTGTTTTTTGTAAATATACACTCATCCTGAATTTGATGCCTGCAACCTGACAATTTTGTTCACATAAGGGGCAAAGCTGAGAACCAACATTGAATACCTGTGACCTTTGACCCCTCCGGCAGCACTGCATTTAAAAACTGCATTAAAAACCCACAAAATTGTATAAAGGATACTACATGGGCTGTTGTCAGTAAACACAGTTTGTTGCTGCATCTACAAATGCAAGTTCAGACTCTACCATGCAAAGAGAAAGATATATATCAACAACATCCAACAAACACTGCAGACTTCTCTGGGTCTGAGCTCGTCTGAGATGGACTGACACAAAGTGCAGAAGTGTGCTGTGGTCTGACGAGCTCACATTTCAGATTGTGTTTGGAAATCATGGATACTGTGAACTCTGGGCCAAAGAGGAGGAGGAACATCTAGATTGTTACCTTCTTACTTCTTCAGAGACATCCCTGCTTATTTCAGCAAGACGATGCTAGGACACATTCTGCACACGAGAGTTCAGTTACTAGACTGACCTGCCTGCAGTCCAGTCCTGTCTCCCACTGAAAATGTTTGGTGCATTATGAAGCACAAAATACAACAACAGACACTCTGAACTGTTGACACCCAAAGTCGTATATCAATCAAGAATGAGAAAGAATTTCACTTTCAAAACAACAATTAGTGTCCTCTGTTCCCAAACTATTACTGAGTGTTGTTAAAAGAAAATGTGATGTAACACAGAGGTAAACATGCTCCTGTCCCAGTTTTTTGCATCTTTTGTGCAATTCACAATGACTAACAACAAGTTAATAGGTTTGAACATTAAATATCTCGACTCTGTACTGTATTCAATTGAATATTGGTAAAAGTTTTTGCAAATGCAAATGCAAACGCTGTATATGGAGCCCACAACTGCTGACCCCAGAGTCAAAACTATTCAAGCTATGATTTGCTGTTGTGGCTCAGAATCAGGAGAAGCACCGAGAGTTTTGTGCTGATACACTCATGGCTCTGATAAACTACTGAATGTGATGTCAGGGTGATCTGGGACTTGTTTAGGAGTTTACTGAAGCAGAACTTTCTCTTGTTTACATGAACCAGAAGTGGAGAAATACACAGAGAGATACCTGAAGCAGAGCCAGATTGACGATGAAGAATGGACTCCAGGTACTTGCACAACATACAGTTAGGCCCAGAAATATTTGGACAGTGACACAGTTTTCATGATTTGGGCTCTGCATGCCACCACATTGAATTTGGAAATGAAACAACTGAGATGCAATTGAAGTGCAGACTTTCAGGTTTAATTCGAGGGGTTGAACAAAAATATCCTATGAAACAATTAGGAATTGCAACCATTTTTCTACAAAGTCTCCTCATTTCAGGGGCTCAAAAGTAATTGGACAACTTAACATTACCATAAATAAAATGTTCATTTCTAATACTTTGTTGAGAATCCTTTGCAGTCAATGACTGCCTGAAGTCTGGAACCCATGGACATCACCAAAAATGCTGGGTTTCCTCCTTTGTGATGCTTTGCCAGGCATTTACTGCAGCTGTCTTCAGTTGTTGCTTGTTTGTGGGTCTTTCTGCCTTAATTTTTGTCTTAAGCAAGTGAAAAGCAGGCTCAATGGGGTTGAGATCTGGTGATTGACTTGGCCGTTGCAGAATATTCCACTTCTTTGCCTTAAAAAACTCTTGGGTTGCATTCGCAGTATGTTTTGGGTCATTGTCCATCTGTACTGTGAAGCACTGTCCAATCAACTTTGTTGCATTTGGCTGAATCTGAGCTGAAAGTATATCCCTATACACTTCAGAATTCATCCAGCTGCTTCTGTCTTCTGTCACATCATCAATAAACACTAGTGACCCAGTGCCACTGGAAGCCATGCATGCCCATGCCATCACACTGCCTCCACCATGTTTTACAGAAGATGTGGTGTGCTTTGGATCATGAGCCGTTCCAAGCCTTCTCCATACTTTCTTCTTCCCATCAGTCTGGTACAGGTTGATCTTAGTTTCATCTGTCCAAAGAATGCTGTTCCAGAACTGGGCTGGCTTCTTTAGATGTTTTTTTGGCAAAGTCTAATCTGGCCTTTCTATTTTTGAGGCTGATTAATGGTTTGCACCTCGTGGTGAACCCTCTGTATTTGCTCTCATGAAGTCTTCTCTTTATGGTAGACTTTGATACTGATACACCTACTTCCTGGAGAGTGTTCTTCACTTGGGTGGATGTTGTGAAGGGGTTTTTCTTCACCATGGAAAGGATCCTGTGGTCATCCACCACTGTTGTCTTCCGTGGACTTCCAGGCCTTTTTGAGTTCCCGAGCTCACCAGTGCGCTCTTTTTTTCTCAGAATGTACCAAACTGTTGATTTAGCCACTCCTAACATTTCAGCTATCTCTCTGATGGATTTCTTCTTTGTTTTCAGCCTAAGGATGGTCTGTTTCACTTCTATTGAGAGCTCCTTTGACCGCATGTTGTGGGTTCACAGCAACAGCGTCCAAATGCAAATGCCACACCTGGAATCAACTCCAGACCTTTTACCTGCTTAATTGATGACAGATTAACAAGGGAATAGCCCATGCAGCCCATGAGATAGCTTTTGAGTTAATTGTCCAATTACTTTTGGTCCCTTGAAAAAGAGGCGGTTACCTATTTAAGAGCTGTAATTCCTAATCCCTTCCTCCAATTTGGATGTGAATACCCTCAAATTAAAGCTGAGAGTCTGCACTTTAAGTCCATATTGATTATATAACTGTATCTTGAATATGTTTTGGTAAACAGCTAAAATAACAAAACTTGCGTCAGTGTCCAAATATATATGGACCTGACTGTACTTCCATGTGTTTACAGCAAATTGTGAAAGAAGTGGAAAATAACAGAAATACTGTTCTTGATGTTTTAGACTGGAACCTCTTCCCAAAAGAATTGATGCCCCAACAGAAAAAACGTCGTGCTAAACCAGGTATTGTAAAGACATTACATATGTTACATGTGATTTTCTATTTTGTGGCTATTAGAAGAATAAAGACCACATGCTTAAATCCAACAGGCACAAAGAAGAAAACTGTGATAGCACGCAAAGACACAGAAGATATGCTGAGTAAACTGGATGTAAGCTTCTCTTCTTCTTGTTTGTTTTGTGTTCAACTAGTGAGCATTACATGTTTATTTTCTCTTGATGTGATGTGTTATCAAGTAACATTTATAAAGGCATCAAGTTGGTTCAGGATATATGAGCTCAGGATCCTTTTGCACTTACCAGGAACCACGTTTGTCTTTCTGAGCCAGCAAATGTTTGTTAAGAGTAATTCAACCCTCCTGTTTATTTTGCAGGAACTGGCAAAGAAAGATGACGGGACCGCTGAAAAATCAGATGATGAGACGGAAAAGAAAGCAGGAAAAGAGAACGAGGAAGAAATTGAAGAGGAAGAATATGAGGAGGAGGATATTGAAGAGGTGAGATTACAAATGATAATATTTAATCATTATTACCATATTTATTAAAGGGACAGTACACCCCAAAATCAAAACCGCACCTGTACCTCTAATGCTCTTTATCCATCTGGATAGTTTTGGTGTGAGTTGCAGAGTTTTGGAGATATCGGCCATAGAGATGTCTGCCTTCTATCCAGTATACTGGGACTAGATGGCACTTAGGTTGTGATGTTTCAATCATGACTCAGTTATTGAAGATAATCCACAGAGCTTGTTGCAGTTTCATGTAGGAACTATTTTCTCTCTAGCATCTGCCAAACGAATGACTGTGCAGAAGGATGTGTGCGTCTACTCGTGGAAGAGAGGCTTGTTCTCATGACAGCATGGGATGTAAACATTAATAGTGTCCTCCTCAGCCGAGCTGTAACCCCTCACCTATGAGTAGATGCAGGCTTCCCCCTGAACAGTGATACCATTGGTGGGTGTAGTTTGGCTAAAGCTGGGTACCAAACTTCAATTCTTTAATGGTACCGACTGAAATAATTCAACACTATCAAGTTCAGAAAAAATGCTTTGTCATTTGATACCAAATTTCAATACCTCAGGAGTTTTGACAGTGATATAGTCCAATACTGTACACAAAACACAACAGTGTCTGTGGATTCTCTTGAGTAACTGGGTCATGATTTCTGGAAAGAGACATTGCTGTTGAGTTTTTCAGAAAAATTTCTTTTAGTTCTACTATCTATGAGAGAAGGCAGACATCTCTACGGCCGATATCTCTGCAGTTCACATTAAAACAATCTAGATAGATAAACAGCACTAGTTAAAAATATGAGTTTGGACTGTCCCTTTTAAATGCAAACCTATGTAATATGGTTAACATGTAAGAAGCGTTGATGTTTTACTTGATCTGTTTCTCTGTAGGAAAACGACTACATTGAAAGTTATTTTGACAACGGCGAAGACTTTGCTGCAGACAGTGATGATAATATGGACGGTGAAGCGACGTACTGAGACCGACTCAACTGCTGCTGAAGTTAACAATTGTCTGATTGTTTCTGTTTAAATATTGGAGATATGTTGGGAATACTGTTTAGAGTGTGTGCAGAGTAATGATTGTTTGTTCTGTTTGATCCTAAGGCAATCTTTCCTTATGGACTCGTATGTAAATAAGAAATGCCAAACTATGTGCATACTGGCAATAATTTATTCAAAATAGATGTATTTATTTTCCAGCCTGTAGCACATTTCCACAGTTTGAAAGGCACATACTGTTGACAACACCTACTGCTTTTTCATGAAGTGTCATGTGAACACAGTGATAAAATAAAAGGGCTATATAACAAAGACTAAAATTTCACATAATTACAAGTATGAGTCATTGTGGGAATGTGCATTTCTCTTTTTCGTCACCATGCTCTTAGAGGTTTTTTTTAAATGAAAAAAAAAGCACGTCTCTCCTGACAAGCTAAAGGAAAGAAAAAATTCAAGCAACTTTCATGGAAATTCTGAAATATAATTTAACTGGTAATTCTCCAAATACTGATAGTTTAAGTAAAGGCTAATGCTCAACAGTCTTAAAATAAATTAATTCTATATTTAACAATGGCAGCAATAACATTGGAGAATGCACTATTTCTAACAATGAAAAAAACAGTCATCCTAAACTGAGTAAAAACTGCTTTAAAGGGGCTGTTCAGTCCAAAATCAAAAAACATGTTTCCTCTGGCCCGTAGTGCTCTTTGACCACCTAGATTGTTTTGATACAAGTTACCAAGTTTTGGAGATATCGGCTGTAGAGGTCTGAGAAGGCAGACATCTGTATAAGCAATGTCTCCGAAACTCTGCGACTACACAAAAACAAACTAGATGGATGAAAAAAAGCACAACAGGTCAGAGGAAAAAACTGTATTTTTGATTATGGGGTGAACTGTCCATTTAAAACCAAATCCACAGAATTCATCAGCATTCTCTTCAGGTGTGGCCACTGCTCCATTACTGAACAAACTGAAGCCAGGTAGAGCTTTACATCTGTCACTGTCTGAGTTTGTGTGTAGCTTACAGAGAATGCAGCAGCATAGGTGGAAACAAAAACGTCCCAATTTTACTGGCTACACAGATGAACTCTGAAAGTATATTATGTTAATGGTCCAGCCAAGCACATCACTTGTTGGCTTTATCCCATTTATACTCCCTGTTGTGAGGCATATAAACATAAATGGACACCAGCAGTGACTGTGGCCACACTGTGTTACTTCTAGCCTCTCAACCCTATTAAAAAAAGACTGTTCCCACTATAAAGTGACTGTCCCTGTTAGACAGATTGCATTGATGTATTAAATCTATAAAAACTACTCAACCTGGGAACATCCACTCAGTTTATTAGGTCTCTGAGTTAGCAACACATTTGTGTGTAAAGTTTTAATCCCTTGTTATGTGTTTTTATGCCCTCCGTGTTCACCGTCTCCTTTTTTGCCCTCAATGGGTCCCTTTGGATCGCCGTTAAACTTAGCTCCAGCACCGTTTCCAGTTTCAGGCCCTGCATTGTTGTGTTGTCTAGCATGAACTTCATTACTGCCATGTCCAAGAGATATGTCGGGATGAGCTGGTGTAGGAACGCCATGATGGCTGACATCAGCCTTCATAAGAACCTCATAGTACAGCAGATAAAACACAGGTGTGACAATGCCGACAACCAGCATGATGGCCACAGCCGTCCACCACCTCATGCCCCAGTCTGCCCCATAATAAGGGTCCTTCCTCTGTGTCGGTTTATACTCGACCTCTCCCAGCAGTGGTTGCTGCTGCTGCTGCAGCGTCAAGGAGGACACAACCTCGTTCAGGCTGCTCCGAGATGGACCTGTGGATTTCACCAGCCGCTCAATGTCCTTGTCCTTCTCCAGGAGGAACCCTTCCACGCTGTCGGTGGAAGAGGAAGAGTCTGTGGAGCACTCTGAGGGGAGGGAGGTAATGGAGGAGATCTGGGGTAAGCGCCGAGCACCTGAGGGGGACACAGGTTTGAGAGGTCCAGTGGTGTGAGTCTCGGTGAGGACGCTGAAACGCCTCACGGGAATCTTGACCGACCGCAGGGCGAAGAAGTCCTGCTCTGTCAGGAGGTTGTTTGCACGCTTTATATCAGCCACCTGGAAAACACACAGACGAAAGATACATTTTTTATGCTGTCAACAGATACAAATGGCACAAATACAACAAATATGAAAACATATATTTTACATTTACCGTCGTCTGAATATTCTGGACTTTACTAAACTAACTAAAATGACGGACTTTGCACTTTTTGCAAAGAATGGTGCATGAAACAAAATAAAATCTGCAGCCAACCTCCTACAAAGAGAATACTAGAAATGATGTTCTAAATTACTTAAAGGGATAGTAGCATTATTTTTAAGTGGGGTTGTATGAGCTACAAATAGCCCCTAAGTACCGTAATTGCAGTAGAAGACTCTCCACACTCCTCCCATTAGCAACGCCAGCCCATAGTCCTGCTCAGAGATTTCCAACATACAGTGTTGTGAACAGTCCCAAAAAAACGGCCTATTTTCGCGGCCTAAAAGAGGTTTTACCGGAAAAAAATACACAGTTCCATTGTTCGCTATAATAAAATTATGCTCAGCCCCTCAAAGTGCAGGGTTAGCGCCCGCTGATCAGCCTACTACACAGTGTACTAGGCAGAGCGCTGTAGTGCTCCGCCGATCAGCTGTTTTGGTCAGTGTCTTGGCTTTTTGAGGAAGAGTAGAAATATAATATACTTTTTAAAAATGAGTGATTTTGACAGTGACAGCGAGAATGAAGTGCCATTCACTTTGGAAGCAAGCGGATATCTGTATGAACCGGAGTACACTGAAGAAGAGCTGTTGCAGATGGAAACTGAATGGGCCGAGAGAGAGAGAGGGGAAACATCGGTGGAAAATAACGTTACAGATCGAGAGAGAGTTGGAGGAACATGGTGGTGCCAGTGTATGAACTGTGACCTAATGCCCACGGATGATGAGAGCTATTGCTGCCACGAGTGGAACTTGGTAACAGAGCAACTACAGGATCTGGGCGAATCAGAGGACGCTGTCTGCATCACGGTGAGTTGGTGAGGTCCAAATAAAAACTGCGTTTTTCCTGCACTTTGAGGGGCTGAGCAGAATTTTATTATAGCGAACAATGGAACTGTGTATTTTTTTCCGGTAAAACCTCTTTTAGGCCGCGAAAATAGGCCGTTTTTTTGGGACTGTTCACAACACTGTATGTTGGAAATCTCTGAGCAGGACTATGGGCTGGCGTTGCTAACGGGAGGAGTGTGGAGAGTCTTCTACTGCAATTACGGTACTTTGGGGCTATGTGTAGCTCATACAACCCCACTAAAAATAATGCTACTATCCCTTTAAAGCAAGAAAAACAAAACTTGTAAAGTAAAGCTACTCAAACACAGAGTAGTTAATATCATATAGTATAATGTAGTAATAAGTATCGTCCATATGATTATCATGGAATTATACAGAGGGTACACAATGACAAATTTTCTTTTGAAAAAGACTTTGTTATTAAGGAGATATTAAATGAAGTGATGTACTGACCTCTCTAACTCAATCAAATAACTTAGATATGTTTTTGTTGTATGCCACCAGCTCATTTTGTTTTGATGCATTATTTTTTCTTCTTCCAGCTTCCAGATGACATCCTGTCGTAATTTCCTTTAATTGGTCCGAAAGCCTGAACCACCCAAAAAATGTTCTCACACTAGAAACAAACTGAACCACAGTTCAGTTCAATCCGTACCCAGACCACTTCTTTTTGCCGGACCACAGTCAGATCAAACTGAAAAGTCAGAAGGTCTGGACCAAATGAGGCAGGTGTGAAAACACCCTTATACTCCTTGTATTTTTGCCTAGATTTAAATCTGCAATAATTAAGGGGCTTTGACTCACTGTTATGAATACAACATTGACACATGATCACAGACAGAAATTTAAATTCATAATTATTATGAAATTCATGTGGGACATAAAAGTTGGGTGTATATGTGTCATGTAAGAGAAGGAAATAAGATAGTAAGGTCTACTTCAAAATGAAAATGGAGGAGAGCTGAGTGAGTACTCCCCAAGGAGAGAGAGAAAAACAGACAGACATACTGAGCAATGGTACTGCAGGGCGATACTGTTCAGGGTGTCACCCTCCTGGATATCTCTGGTCAGGTAGATAATATCCTCCATCCTCTCTCTGGAGGTGCTCCTCCGCAGCCTCTCTCTGCCACGTGGTCGTAGCTCATAGATCTCCCCATCTTCCTCTGACAGGTCATTCTCTGAGCCGTTGTTTCCAAACAGATAAGCATGCCCGCCATTGGCAGGCTGCACCAGGGTGGCTGACTGGAACCCATAGTGCTGGTTTCTGCTGGACATTTTTTCGTCACTGTGGTGGGAAGAACACAGATAGGCTTAAGTACCAAATCCTGAACTTGGTACTGCACATTCTTTGGGAATACCACAAGCAAGTATTCTTTACCCTGAAGGAGGATAACACAGACTGCTTAAACTAAGCTTAAAAGAGGATACAGCTGGAACAAGGGAGGAATACCCTGGAAAATATGGTACATTCCCGCAAGGCACACAAGCAATCTTGTCTACAGCAACTTGACAGACAGGCCTAAGATCGTCAAAAGTATGAACATTTGCATACATTTACAATATCACATGTTTAAAACAATACAATATTGATATTTGATAGTATTGTAAGTTCAGAAGCTGTAAAAAAAAGAAAAGATATAAGTTCAGTTCAGTTCCATTTTATTTATTTATTTTCCTGCCAGAAATGTGGTTTGCAGCAAAGCAAAACCAGACAGCATTCAGTGACTTTTTCTGTGCCAGCGCTCTGTGCAGGCTGTTAATTTAAAATTTTTTTAACTCCATTTTGTGTGCCTGGGACGTCTTTTTCTTTTTGCCCTGGTATCATACAAGTATCTTTATAAAGTCCTGTATTGTGACAACCCTAGATAGTGCATGGAAAGGCTGGCCTGACACCACATGCAGGTGATCATGATGTTTTTGTTTTCACTAGTTTTAACAGTATGGGGTTAAGAATACAGTGAATGTTTTTATAAAGAACTCTCTCTTTGTACAAGAATTGCAAATGTTGTGCATTTTGCTTAACCAAAGGTTGAAAGGTGAAAAAATGACTAACAAAGTAATCATTTTTGATTAAGGCACAAAAAAAATGCTACCCCTCAATTTCAAGTTTAAGTTTCCTTATTCAATAAATTGCTCTGCCAGACAAGACTATGTCAAATGAGGTACAATGACTGCCATTTATTTACTATAAATTACATACATTTTTAATTAGTCATTAACTTTCCTGCCTTGTACTGGACAACATTCATTGTTTACATAAGCTTAAAACAACATCAATTAAACTGTACCAACCATACAAGACCAAACATGCATTTGTTTCTCTGAAACCGGTAATTAGATGTAGGTGTGGCAGCAGCTAAGTTCACTTTCACTAATTATTATTTCTCACGTTGTTCAGCACACTGAAAACCAACCAAAGTCCATCTCTCTGGCAGTCCTGAGCATTCAACTCACAGTACAGCTAGATAAGATGGGCCTCATCTAGTATGATAAGAGACATTACAGACTCCTCCTCTGTTTATGTCATATTTCTGCTCATTACCCATTACGACCAAGAGAACATCGCCAGCTAATGTGACATGCTGTCAGATAATATTACCCATCTACTCCCCAATGACAGCTCGCAAAACATTAAAAAATCAAACGCCCAGATTCCTGACAAAAAGTAAAGTAATGTTAGCTGAGCTAACAGCAAGCAATCTAAGGTGGTGAATTAAGCACACCAACAATCATTCTCCTTTTCAGGCACGCAAGATCTGACCAACTTCCTCAGCTTGCACAGTTACTGTTAGACTAATCAAGCAATGTGGATATATAACAACAAGGCTAATGCTAACACCTCAGCCTCTCCAAACCGACAGAAGTCCAAACGATATCGTTGTCCAATAAGATTAACTAACGTCAGGTAAACGTAGAAAACCAAATCAATGTCTTAAATCAGCTGTCACGTCGGTCTTTTACAGACAGATGTGCAGCGCACGTCCACAGTTAGCTAATTAGCTAAAAAAAAAAAAGCCCCTGCACAGGCTCGGCTAATGCTAGCTAGCGTCCACCTATGTTAGCTGTGTGGCTAGTAACGTTTGGATATTTCTAACCGTCAGTGGAAATTTAATGACGGAAATATTTGGAGGAAGCCGTCAAACGCCACTTTTACCTGAAATGTGAACAAGATCGATCAGTTGACCTGAATAACATCCATACTTCCACCGGAGTAGCTTCGGTCTCACCTTGCCTCTGCTTACCTGCTAGTAGCTACTGTTAAACTGCTGCCGCTCACGCCACGTCAACAGAATATTTGCGTGATGACGTTACCGCTGACGACTGTAAAAAAAAAAAAAAGCCCCCACTTCTTATCGCGAGATGGCGCTAAAGGACAAATTGATAAGAGCTGTCTACACTGTAGGAGCAGAGAGTTCAAGTGCCGAGATTTTTTAACTAAAGATTGGATTATTATTTTACTTTTTATTATTTGCTACCCATCAAAACATTATTTGCAAAAAAAATAAGAAAGGACATATTAATTGCTTGATGGGGGCTGCCAACTTAGGTGGGGGTGCCTCCTCATGTGATTGATTTTGAATGGGTTTGACAGGTTTACGTATCAAATGAGTCATAATCTCTTTCAAAACAGGCAAATTAATATAATTAGTGTAATACAGGTCATCATTCAACATTACACTTCTTACTCATTCACTGAGCACAAAAATCACATGATACTCAGAGAACAACGATGGGATTTATGAAGATCAATTATCATGGTGATGCTCTCATTTCCAAATAGGAGCACCATATATTTCTGAAAGCATTTAAAGTATCAATAACTCTGTGAATAAACTGCTCAAAGGAAGCTATCCTAACCAGTTCATCTCTCCATCCTCTGAAGCTGATTTTCTCTTTTGACTTCAGCACCATCCTGTTTCATTTTATGAGGGCTAGTCCCACCCAAGAAGACACTTGTAGGGACAGTTTGGCCTCCAGTGGCAAGATGCCCAATATGCATAATGCTGGATGCTCAATTACCTCTATGTCCAATTTACTGTACAATAGCTGACCAGAAATCATGTACCATTCCACAGTCACATAGCATGTGGGCCAACGCATCCCTTTCTTTGTTGCATCTCCAGCAGCTATCGTCCTCCCTCAACCCCAACCTTGACGTCCACTTTTCTAAATGAAATTAAACGTGTCTGCATGTCTTGGGCTATGGGGTGCCATGTCTGTACTGCTTTCCTCCACGCTTCCTTTGGAATAGATGCTCCAGAATCTTTTTCCTACATGAATTTAACAGCCTGATAATTTGGGGATTGATGTTTTCTAAGCTTGCGATAAAAGCTTGATATCCCCACTCTAGGTTTCCAACTTGATTGCCATAACTGTCATAACTTTTGTTCAACATTATATTTAGACACCAGCTTTTCAAATAAGAGTACATGTTTCCCACCAAACAGATCTTCCAATAACACTATTCCTGCTCTCACCCAATTTTCCCACATGATAGATTTTTATCAGTTTTCAGTGACTTATTAGACAACATTTTGCTAGAGGTTGGTTCAGTCTGCCAAGGCTAGCTTTGGATGCCAAAAGGTAAGTCTCTGGGGAAAATGGAAAATTGAATAGTGGCTGCAGACAGATTTTGTTTTCTTTTTTGGCCAAAAAATATACCTTTTGATAGTAAAGGTTGCAGACCCCTGAGTTAGCTAAATAAATTGACTTAAGCCCTTGCAAATATTAGTGTAGGACAGAGGTTCCCAAACTTCATGCCCCCCTTTTAGAGGCTGAAAAAAGTTTGCACCCCACAATTTTTTTTAAAATCAATTATTAACAATAATTGGGGATGCGACTGATAAAAAAAGGGATTCAAACGCTCAATTTTACTGAAATAAAAGTTAGCAGGATAGAATCAACACCTGTTTGTTAGGTATACTCCTGCATGGGTCATATCAACTATATTTCACTCTTTATTCTCCCGGCCTTCGCACCGCCTTGCAGGTTCGCCCTACGTGGTGTTGCACGTATAGATTATTTCAACAAGGAACAATATGGTTGGTAAGGATGCAAGAGACATTTGCGTAAAAGTGATTGCTAGTTATACCATTATGTGAGATTTAAAGTCACTTATGATGAAGTAGGTTGCACATTTGCAAAGTTGGAGTGACAACAACAAAGTCACTGCTGCTCTGCTGTTCTGTGCCTGCTGGGTTCGCTGGGTGGAGCTGTCCTCCACCACACTGAGCAGCTCCCTTCAGAGACAAATGGGATTAAAACATCTTGTCTCATTAGGCAGCGACCGGGGGACGAGCCGGAGTCTCTGCGAAGCTGCAAACTAATCTTTCTGTTGGAGCAGTGAGCCGTGCCTCTATGTGTGTGTGTCTGTGTGTGTATAGTACAGTACAGTGCAGTAGCTGTAGTAGTAGCTCTCACATGGCTGCAGGAGCCCGGAGCTGTGAGTAGAGACAAGAGAGGAGGAGAAGGTCCTGGAGCCGTTCCGCGTCTGTTATTTCTCCTCCCGGCTTCAGTCCCGTTAGATGACAGACGCGCTTCATCCCATGTTGTTCATGGAAAGGAAACAACCGAATTCAACACAGGACAAAATGATGCGGTTATTGGCTGCTGTTTGAGGAGAGAAGGAGCTGAAGACCCTGCTGGGAAGCACTTATCGATGTTCTCCTCACAAATAGACATATTGTAGTAATTCATCTTGGACAGAGAGGCCAAGCAAGGTGTCAGGTAAGTTGGATTTTATTTGTCATTTTCTGTCCCTCCTCAGAAGTGTGTTTGTCATGCAGCCAAACTTTGCCGCATAAATTCTTGGATGCACGCTGATTCTCCAGGACAATGAGCACGTCTAAAGATTTATTTTCCAGTAAGTGAGTCAGTAATGATCGGTGGCTCCAGTGTTTGATTAATAGCGCAGAGGATAAAGGAAACAAATGAGTAGCGATCCTCCTCATCAATTATGCCAGACAGCTCAAGCAGACATATTGTATAACACTATAAGAAAACGATTAAAAGTGGTTGGCCGCTGCTAATTTCTTTTCGCATTGTGCCAAAAATCCCCCTCGGAGCAGCTAATAAAATTGAAAAGCCTAAATATTGATTCAGCGCGATCAGTAAATGAATGGCCGGGCAGCCCATTGAGGACGGAGACAAACGCTTCCATGGTTACAACCAGGATCTCCAGTGTGATTACTGCGCTTTGTGTGGGTTTTCTCTCTCCCACTGAAATAAAACAACAATTCAGGGGGAGCTGCCACACATGGGGAGCTGGAGACCCTCTCATAAAGGCTCCGTTCACTAATCTATAGGCTTTACTCTGGACATAAGTAATCTTGGCACACTTTGAGTTGCGCACATGTGCTGCTGTTACTGTTAAATCAACGAGTGCTGCCTCTGTCCTCATTGTGCTGCTGCTGCTGCTGCTGCCGCTGCTTCTTCTTTGCGTAAATTACGCAGATGTTCAGGCTCCGTAGTTTACACCAGTTGACGGGGTGCGGTTTTCAGAGCTTGAATAATTAAATGCGTCCACCTTATCTCTAATTGATTTGACATGATGTCATCTCAGTGCGTCCCTTGCAAATCTCTTTTGTTGCCTCCTCTGTGGAGCCTCAGCAGAGTTAAATCCCCTTTCTCACTGGGGAGGAAGGGAGGGAGCTGCTTCTGTATCCATTCAGCACTTACACCTGCTCTTCCTCAGCCCAGCCTGCACTGTTTCAACTGTTTCTCACATGTACCTTTGTGTAAAAGGGATACATTACTGAATCAGGTGCAGAATTACAGTTTGGGATGCACTATAAATATAAATTATTGGCCGATATCCAGCTGGATTAGGGTTCAACGTTATGGTTTTGTTTTTTTTCAGAAATATACTTAACTGAATACATGAATTACTTGTCCCTTTAAAAATGTTTTATTAATTGTGAATAAATAAAAACAAAGTCTAAAGTTAAATAACATGTTTAATATAAGTCTGCAGCTCAAAGTGTCTGGTTTTGTCAGTGTAAACCCCAAAGATATTACGTTTAATATGATAATAAACTGAGAAAAGGGGGAAATATCCATAATTGAGGAACTGAAAACAGCATTTTCTTCCATTTGCATGAAAAATTACTTTTAATATTTAAAATTATTTTTTGCCAGGGTTACTTGGCATGGCATTTTACTTGCCCCATGCAAATGCTTATTGTTGAACCCAGTTAGCAGCCTATATCGGTACCAACATATATTTGCCAATAAATATCACCCACAATAGTATCTGATTTGAAGGATATTGTCAGAGCATTCAATTTGAATTCTTAGGAAAAATGCTGAAGAGTCAGAACTTTTTTTTGCTTTTGTTGTAATAGTGATGTCAGCCAGGTTTGATTAGGTCAGAGCTAGAGCTGCAACGATTAATCGATTATGAATCAATTTTAAATTATTTAATAATTTTGATAATAGATCAACAAATTTTAGTAATGAAAGAAAAAAAAGTCCAAATTCTCTGATTCCAGCTTCTTAAATGTGCTTATTTGCTGTTTTTTATGACAGTAAACTGAATATCTTTAGGTTATGGACAAAACAAGACATTTGAGAAAGTCACCTGATCAACACTTCTTACCATGTTCTGACATCTTCTGGACAAACAACTAACTGATAAATTGAGAAAATAATCGACAGATTAATTGACAATGAAAATAATCATTAGTTGCAACTCTAGTCAGAGCGCAGAAATATTAATCATTTATCTTAGCATAAACTACAGGTTATATGAGCTTTAAAATGCAAAAATGTGAAATGGTTATTTTATTGGTATTGGCCATGAGAAGCAGGATTATCGGTTATCAGTATCAGATGAAAAAAATCCATATCATGCATAACTAATTACAGTCTTCTCCCTTTGTTTGCAAAGAAACAACAAAACTTGCCATGAAATTTTCACATTTTATTTCCTCAAACCTACAATCTCTATTTCCACACTCGGTCTGTTTTTTGTAGATTTGGACCCTCTGAGATCCACACTTGCTCAGAGCTCAGGTCCTTTGTTTGTCTGTGTTTATGTCATCGCCTGGCAGGGGTCAGCCCCCAGTCGCCTGTGTGAGGCTCTGAATGTGATTCACTGGGCGGAAACTGTTTTACTGCCTGCCTCTCTCCCCTTCTGTCTCACCCACTCTAATGGCTGCACACTACAAAAGGGGACAGTGCCATAAACAGAGCCTGCTCATTGATGAAAGGTGCTCGAGTGTTGCACGTCACAGACAGGAGGAGATTGATGTTTGCTGGGGATGAGAGGGGCTTGCGTTCCCAGCGTGTGGGGATAGAGGGGGAATAGTAGACGGAGGCACGGCTCTACATACACTAAACCGCCGTGCAACAGGCTGAGCCCGCTTCAGCTCATCTGTGCACTATGGATCACAGTTGGGGGCCAGAGTTGTAAAGGATGTCTTTATCTGTTGAATGGAGCACATTTGTAAAGTTGAATTGAAACTTTGCATGGCTTGATAGCTACTCTATACTACTCTATGCTACTCTGTAGAGATGTTCAGTAGTTCTGTATTAATTCCGAGACATATCTGACAACTTTTTACATTTACTACCCACAGTTTAACACAAATATATGTACTTCTCCTACTTTTCAAAACAGGCTTGTTACTACTTTAAATGCATTTGGGGAAATTATTAATTATTTTTATTTTACATCTTTGCGTGCTGCCTTCCCAACATCAAGACTGATTTCAACCTGAATGGATGGGCAATATGAACAGAAAAGATGATTCCTTGGTGTATCCATCAGCGCATGTCAAGCAGGACAGACAGACAAAAACGACATAACGACGAAAAAGTCATAACGACTAAAAAGACAGAACAAGACTAAAAATAACATAAAAGATGCAACAAGACAAAAAAGATGTAATAAGATGAAAAATGTTGTAAAAGACATAACAAGACAAAAAAACAACGTAAAATACGTGACAAGACAAAAAAGACAAAACAACAAAAGAACATAAAAGATGTAATAAGAAGAAAAACTACGTAAAAGACATAACAAGATGAAACAGAAAGGAAGACTCGACAGTGGAGAAAAGGTGAGGTTCATTTGACTTTGCCCATAAAAAACTGGTAGAAATGTCCTTCAGAGGGTGACTTTTGAGTACATTTCAGAGCCTGTACTTATTCACTTTTATTTGAGTAAAAAAAGTTGAATTAGTGCTTCTACTTTTACCAGAGGCTTTTTTTTTACACAAGTATCTCTACTTCTGTTTGAGTAAAGAATATGTGTACTTCTGCCACCGCTGCATCAGTTATACTGACGTTATTTGTTTTTTTTTTTTACATGTGTTCTGCATCTTTCCACATCCTCTTTAATAATCAAATGAAAAAGAAATGAGAGCAATGTTCATTTATACAGCACATATTACTTAAAGTAAGTTTGGGGACATGAGTCATATGACTTGACTTAGGTCATACTTAAGTCACAAATTTGAGGACTTTCTTGACTGCATTTTTCTAGACAGACCATCACATAAGGCAGCTATCACGAGGGAGGGAGGGAGGCCAAATAAAGTTTGGATTAATTTCCACAAAATGTCAAATATCATTAAGATTTATAAGGTGTAAGCAGGCTGCAACAGTTGAAAATACAGTTCAACATCTCATGACCGCTGTCTTTTAACTGATTTAAATGTGGAAACTGGGGTAGATCATCAGAATTTCATATGACTTTACTTGTGACCTGCTTGACCTGAACAATGACTTGACTTGACCAGGTTGGTTCTCACCACAGTAACTTGAGACTTGCACAAGTGTGAATTACTCCCACCTCTGTTAAACACAATGCAAAAGGTTGTACTTGTCTTCTCTGCAGTGAGTGTTCTGGATTTACATTTTTCCTGATGTGGGAAGAGAAAGCCAACACATCTATAGCCACTATAGTTACACCTCGCATTAGCTATGGTCTGGTTTTAATTTCCACACCTTGAGAGGCTGAAATGCTGCACCTACTTTCCCACTTCTCCCTCAAATTACCATTTACCTCAGAAGTGCCACACAGTAGAACAATTCATAATCCCTTGGTGGAAGACAGATGTATACCATAAACCTGCCTCTTTACTGGGAGCTGACTGGGATCACTGAATGCTCATTTGAGTGTATGAACCATAGGTGTTAACATTTTTAAAACACCAAACCAGATTCCCAAGACTTTTTTTTGAGTGACAGATTCTTAGCCATACACTTTTGCATGTACAGCTGAGACGTGGAAGGTCTCCCCAAACTTTTTAAAGATATAATGTGAAACATTTCCAGAGTAAAATGTCTAAAAACAGTAGACATACATTATACATTTTGTTGAGCTTTGCACTTACCTTATACTGAATGATTTCAAGGATGTTTAAACACAGATAAATCTGTAATTTATTCAAGATCATTATTGATCTCAAGGAAATTAATGTTAAATGCCATTGTTAGACCAATCACAAATCCTACAAGTTCATGGTCTTTACTGTGTGGCCCTCAGGTACGTGCTGGCTCCCTAAATTGGCACTCAGTGATCAAAACTTTGAGAACTTCTGGTTTAGATTTAGTGAATGGACAAATTCAAGTCATAAATAAGTCTCTGATAATGTTCTCTGGGATTATAATACTTTGTTTAAAAAAAAAATCATCTGACAGTTCATGCTTACGCACAGGAGACAGTATCATGTTTTAGTAGTTGTTGTCCTTGGAGCAGAGGGACAGGAAAGCGGTGGGCCCTTGGCGATGGCCAACAATCCTGAGGTCTCTTTAGTGGGCCTGACCAACCACATATTGTTCCCGGTGAGAGGATGCTGGTACGGTCGCTGCAGCAAACCCTCGGCCATGACCCCACTGTCAACTCTCATAGCTGCACTCTCATACGTACACACGTGGGGTAGTGCACACACACTTATTGTTGTATCTTGCGCTCAGCAGGGATGACGGGGAGCCCTCCTACAGCTGCTCAGCATCTCCATTCAAGTATTAAACTTGAACTCTGACCTCCTGTGATGTTAGTAAAGCCGGTGGCCTCAGATACTGTAGGTCATTCACAGAGCTTCTCCTACCTGCTGTGCTCAGTGTAACGCATGACCAGTTCCTCTGTTAGGTCTAACAATGATCAATAAAAAGAAACACTCCAACACAAATATGTTAATTAATCAATAACAGTCAAACATTATTATCTTTTCTAACACCACATTCTTTGGTAATTACACTAAAAAAAAAAATAATTAAATAAATGAATGCAACACTATTTGCTCTGAAAATGCTTTATTTATATATGCTTTATTTGTGAATGCAGAGGTGCACCTTGGGGATATTCCACAAAGAAGCAGCTCAAACCCAGGAAAACAGCAAATACAAAATTATATAAAAGTGCACAGAGCACTGATAAATGTCAAGAACAACATGGAGTTGGAGATGTGCATGTACAACATTTGCACAAGGGACTGCTGTGATTGGTGGAACTCATGGGAAGCTCCAATGATTGGTCAAATTTGTGGAAAAGTTCTGGTGATTGGACAAAATTTCAAGGTTTTAGAGTCTTCCTTTATGTTGACCAGTCCAAATCACACCTGTGTCATAATCATGATTTTTTTTATCAGCATCTTTATATGTCACACATACACAGATTTCAACAAATTTTAAAGAGAAAGAAGCATTTTGTGTGCATATAAGAAGTCTTAGATTTTACATCAACTCATGCAAAAACAAGTGTTGCGTTTATATTTTTGTTGAGTATTCATTTAAATCTAGTGAAGCTAAAACAGCTATGTTTCATTTCAACTTGCAAACTGCATGGAAAATCAGTGCAGGAAGCTCACAGAGCAACATCCTTTTCTCAGATGTCAAAACAAAAAAGTAAAAGAACATTTAGGAAGGCTGTTTCCTCGCACCTCTGGTTCATATTAACTTGGCTAGACTCTACAAATTAAATTAAGCCTTGAAGACTGTTGAAAGCAGGAATTCTTTTTGTTTTTTGATCATTGAATGACTTATTATCATCCCTAAGCAATAAACCTGCTCGACAGCCTTATTTTGATAAATGAACACACTCTGTTGTTGCTCTTCACTGATCCCATTCTTTAAATACAATGACCACACCATGGGACCATGAATCCGCATGAGTTCTACCCCTCGCCTCGATGTTTTTGGGCGAGCCACGTGGAACACATCCCTCAGTGGCCCTGCTTCCTGTACTAATTTAGACAGGTCAGGTTGAGTAAGTCACACTTCATGTTCGGCTGGAGGGACATCATGGCTATCCATCCTTTTACACGTCCTTCTTTGTTAGTACCACTTGTGCCTCCCCAGGGTTTTTGTGTAATGCTTGGAAAGTAATGGATTACATGTAACAGGTTCAGTAATTAGGAAACAAAAAAAGTAAATTTATTCCATTGCAGTTAGAACAGAAAAATTATGCCTTTTAAAAACATAAACCTGTTCATGTAGGTCACCGACACTTACATCAGTCTTACGAAACCTTTAGTTCTCTCCATTATTCTTCCACCTTATTTATCCGCCATCCAATGAATGGGTCATGAATGACCCATTCTGTATTATTTCATCGACACACACACACACTCATCTCCACCCCCCCATCTGCCCCATCCTTTACACCAGCCCCTCTTTTCTTTCTTTCTTTTCTTGTCTTTCTCTGTTTATCTCTCACTTCCCTCATTGTACTATAGTTGGTCATGGCAGAGGAATTCCACAAGAAGATGGGGGTGGCTGATCCGTGCATGGCTGAGAGGTGATAGGGTGTGTTTATCGTTGTAAAGAGATGTATTTATCCACTTTCTCTGGATGCCTTTCATTATAGATTATAGCTTTGTGAGTAAAACATGCCAAGAGATCAGGATCACATGACAATAAATAGAAAATGCACTCTACATCTCTGTGTCCTTCATCTGTGAAGCACTGAAGAGGATAAAGAGTGTAGCTTAGACTGAAATGTAAAAAATTACCTGAAATTATCAACAGAATGTGAAGAAATAACGGTTTTGACATGAAAGACATCTGTGTATGGTGTTGCAGAGATATCGACTGAAGTTAGCATGCTAACCAGCTAGCCCCAGATCATCCTGTGTTGTAAACCACTTTGTACTTAAAGTGGTGATAGTCTTATACTATAGCTCAGTGTGCAAGCGGTGAGTTTGCTTTGTTAGACAACCTACAACTGTACAGCTTCTCAATTCAAGTTTCTCACTTTTACCAAACTCAGTCAAGTTCAAAGGGAAAATCTAGCACTTTTCATCTGGATTTCCAGTCAGTGGTCATGGTAAATGTAGTCAATTGAAGCAGTAAATTCCTCAGTGGGTGCTGTATTGACTGAGACAGCTGAGTTCTCCTGCTACAAAATCTGCTTTCTTGGTCAATATAGCATGCACTGAGGAATTTATTGTTTCACTTGTGTACAATTACCGTGATTGAACATCCACATGAAAAGTGCCAAATTTTCCCTTTGGTTGTATTGTTAACTCGTCGTAAAACACACTTCAGTCTCAACCAAGACAAAATAAAACTCACCAAAACTGTCCTGGTTCATCTTTCCACTGGCACAACAATCACCAACTTGGATTTGGTTTAAATACTTTAATGATTAGTTAGACATGAAAATAGTCTGGCTGCCCGCTGCTTCTCTGATGCCCGACCTCCCTCTAGCTATTGACTCACCAGTCTGTCTCGCTGTGCTCAAAGGAGACTGGGGACAATCTCAGATTTGGTTGCTAAAACTGGGTGGAAACAATTAAGAGTTTTCAAATGAACTCCGTTGCTGAGCCAATCCAAAGTCTTCAGAGTGGCCTTCATATCAGGCCAGTGACACCATGTCCTTACTAGGACAATGGGTGGAAAGCATTGTTTCCAGTAAGGTCTGTCCTTGAAAAAAATGCAAGGGCTTTTATCAGCAACGGTACTCGCTGCCATTTAAGCAACTATGCTGCATTCAGAAAGAGATTGTCTGGTATTGTGGAACCCTCCCCGGTCCTCTCATGCTTGATGCCTCCCTTGAACCTGCCGTGTCTTGTCATCCCCAGAGTCAGAGGGATTTTACACAGCCTGTTCAAGGCAAGAATACTGTGCATTTATTGTGTCTCACTGTCTGTGTAAAAGGTATGGAGGTGGAATGGAGGGATCAGTTTTGTTCTGCCTCTGATTCGTCAGGGGAGGTAGTAGGGATGCACTGATCAACCAGCCAGAGACTGGAACTGCTTTTCAGTGTGACTGGCCCTGACCGGTGACTGGCTGGTGACTGGCTGCACAATGGTCACATCATGCACACAGCAGACACACTGACCGTAACGTAACAACCACAAAAGCACTGATCACAGCCACACACACACAGACACATGCTTGCATGAAGTTGGTGTTAGTGATAGATTCCAAGAACAGGATGAGGAGAAGACAGACAGTCTACAAGGAGACGCAGCAGCTGAGCAGCAGACTGATGTTCACAGACTGACAGTTAAAATCCTACCTCCTGTTCTGGCTGAAGTAGAAACAACCTGTGTTGATGTGTCTCCGTGTTTAACTTCTGCTTTTAATTTTCTAAAAGCAAAGTACTGGCATAAGCAGGTCAGACCATTAAAAAAAACAGAAATCGGAATCGGCCTAGAAAATTGGAATCAGTGCATAACAGGGCTGTAACAGAGCTGGACTGATGTTTCTGTAAAAGGGTAAGCATGACACCAGGTGTATGCACAGACAAATGCAGGAGGAGAGAAATCATCCCCACAGATCATAACACAAGGTGATCTTTTTAACTTAACCGTTCCTGCATCCAGGAACAAAAAAAAGCTTTATGTTATAAATCCATGAGGTTAACAGACAAGTAAAATCATTTGTTGACTGGTGTGCTGTTATGCTATGTCGATCCTCTTTTGATACTATGATGCTGGCACGCCATATAAAAGGGCATGTTGATGTGGTTTCATGCCGGCGCTGCTTGGTTCAATGTAAATACACAAAGCCGGCTTAAAGGTGAACCCCCGTTACAGCGATATTACTAACATCATGCAAAAAGGGCTGGTGCTTCAAGCTCCCAGTCCCAGCAGAGTCAGCTAATGCTGCTACTAGCTGCACAGCTAACTGAGCTGACAAGCTAATCGCAGCTACAGTTAGCAGCAGTTAGCAGTTACTCTGGTGATATGCTGCCCCCAGAGATGACAGAAGTTCCCACAGTCTTTACTCAAGTATAAGTGCACATACTGCACTCTACTGGGTACTGATTCAACTATTTTACTGAGGTAGTCGTTTTTATCTTTTGTCTGTTGTGTGATATGCACTGATGTATCTTTTCTGTATTATTGTTCCATCCCTTTAGGTTGAAATCTGTCTTGATGTTAGGAAGGTGGCGCACAATGATGCAAAATAAATGTAATCAATTATTTCCCTCAAATGCACTGAAATTAAAGTAACAAGCCTGTTGAAAAATGCAGGGAGTAGAAAGTGCAGATATTTGTATTAAAATGCAGGGAGCAAAAGTAAAAAGCTGTCAGAAAAAGAAAGACTCAAGTTAAGTACAGAAACCTTTAGTTCTCTCCATTATTCTTCCACCTTATTTATCCACCATCCAATGAATCAGAAGTACAGTACTTTATTTATTTATTTTTTTGATTCATCATTTCCCACCTCTGGCTGCCTCCTATTTGTTTGACATATGAGTGCGACAGGTGGCCAAAATCTTGCAATACTTACGTATTGCTCCTTTAAACCAAGATAAGATTGGCCTATCTTCAAAAGCGATTGGTATGTTTTATGTTAAGTGTATGACAGGACCCACAAACACATGTACACATATCGTAGGCACCTGTAAGTGCACGCTGTCACAGTCACAGTTGAATGCATTTAGCAGCATTTTTTAAACCAGCTCTTTTTATTATTTTTCTGTATGATAGTCAGGATATGTTGACCACGCTTGTTCAGGGATTTGCTTCCTCCTCAATCCTGCCATCTGGCCCTTAGTTCTCCAGTGATGCAAAAGCCTGAAAGAAGAGCTCTCCCACTCTACTGTACCGAGGATGTGTGTGCTGTGCGTGGCCTTGTTTAGGAGTGATAGAGTAGAGCCGAGAGAAAGGGAGCGAGTCTGAATAGGATGGTTTGGATTCTGTTGGGAGAGGAGGCCAGCGTGCCAAAAAGTGGGAGAAACAAAAGAATGGAGAACTGTGGCAATTTTAGAAATGCACACGAAACACAAAAAAGGAGCATGGGCGAACAAAAGCCTGCTCCTTAAAATTGTGTGCTGGTCAGTGAATCGTAAAGTCCCGCTCCTTCTCCAATGAAAATACACCCCCGTTCTGGGTTGCCTCTCTGTTTTGGGAACTCTTTTGAAATGCAATTAGCATTTCATCCAGGCCCAACCGGTTACATGCAATGAAGTAATACCCTTTCTAATTTGGCCCTTTGGTCTGCGAGACTGTGGAGAACACAACCTTGTTTAATCCCCTGAAAGTACTTCTCTGTCTGCCTCCATCACTGTGTGTCATACAGGCTAATCAGTCAGCCAACGCTCGGACTGGAAAACGCTCCAAATTGCTCACGCACTGGTTCCTACTCAATTGGAAGCACTTTCCTTTTTCTATATTCCCTCCTTCCCACTGTTTCCTAAGAGGAAGAAAAAAGTCTTGTTTTTAGTTAGGGATGTGAGATGCCATCGGCTCAACTTGAGAGCAGCCGACCACAGCCGTGTGGACAATACCTCAGGAAAACTCGCCCTCTCTCTGTTTCTTTTTCACAGTAAAATGCACACTTGATTGGCAGCCTCTTGCCCCTGAAGGAGAAATGCCTGGTTGAAAAAGTATCGTCTGACAATAGCTGGGAGGCTGACCTCATACATTTTTGTTCTTTAGAGAGGTATTCATTCAAGTGTTTTCTTGTTCCCCTTTTGTGGAATGGCATAATTTGGCTGCAATTCAGCTCACTGCCATCCTCATTTCCCAAAAATCTTTCCCCACTTCTTGTTGGACTAATGGTAGGCTTTCTGTTTTTCTCCTCAAAATAAATAGAATTCTGTTTTTGGGTTGAGCTCTCCAAAATAAGCCCAGTGAGTAACACAGAGTTTTTGTCAGATTTAATGATGTATGTTTTAGCTCTACTCGCTTATTAAGTTTCTTAATTTCTTCTCCCCAACTTCCCATGCATGGCGAGAACATTCACTGATCTAAAAATACCAGAGGGAGAGACTACATGTGAAGTGCAATTATGGGCTTGTGAGTTGACCGGGTTGGCAGCCGCGGCCACGCCGGGCTGAGAACGGACGGTGGGTGGTTTCTGAGGCAGGGCTTGACACACATTGGGCTGGTGGCATCGCTTAGCGTGGAGCGCAGCTCAAACAGAAAACAATCCAATAAACAGAGCAGAGCAGGCACCATGGGTTAGGACCAAACACAGCCTGAGACTTATAAATAAAAGCTGGACTAATACAGCAGAAAAGAGAAAAGAGGAACATTTTGTTTATATGCATTAAATCACTTTTGTCAGTAATGTTCCCATTTGAAATATTTTTTCAGCCAAGTACCCCCTGACCAGCACAAAACATTTTTGGTAGAAAAATGCCAATATAAAGAGGTACAATACAGCATTGTGTCATTAGTGTCAGCTTGTTGAAAGTTCCCATAGAGCCCATAAAGTGTTTCTATTACATTGCTGTTGCGCCATACACCAGTATGTGGTCCAACAATGACAAAAAAGTTGTTTTGTAGATATTCTCTCGAGCATTTAATGATATTTCAGATTTTGTCTTTTTCTGGAAAATGATCAAAAGCTGTTGATGACTCATGCTGCACTCAACGGCATTACTAAATTTGCATACAATAAAAAACTTTGTTGCTTATGACGCACGGAGAATACTAGGGCTGCAACTAATAATTATTGTCATTGTTGATTAATCTGTCAGTTATGTTCTCAATTAATCAATTAGTTGTTTCAGCCATAAAATGTTTCCTAAAGCCCAAGATGACATCCTCAGATGTCTTGTTTTGCCAAAAACCAAAAGATATTCAGTTTACTGAAATGAAGGAGTAAATAATCAGAAATACTTACATTTAGGGAATTTTAACTTTTTTTTCTTAATCTTAAATGACTCAAATTATAAGTATCCCAGGTATTAACCCATTTGAGAAACTGCATTACATGGCAAAGCAGCATTAGATAGATTTTATTTTTTGTATTTAAAAGGGCTCAACAATAAGGGTTGGACTTCGAAAAACTGGCATAGACATTTTTTATTTTTCTGACATTCAGACTTTTTTTTTTTTTTTTTTTGATAAAAAATAAAATATTTTGTAGATTTCTGAACAATTTTCCCGACTGGACAAGTGAAGACATTAACATTATACCCGGTTTAATTTTGTGTTTTAGGTATCATGGGGTTGAATGAAACTTTTTTTTTTTGCAAGCTATTTTAATAAGAAATTTTTCATATTTAGTCTGACCCCTGAATAATAGCCTGGCCATGTGACCACAAGGCACTTCCATTTTCCAGTGCTCATATCCCCCAAAGATTGGCTCAGCAGTCACCCCTCACGTTATACAAAAATACAGATTGAAAGCCTATTATCACCTCTTTTTGTGTTCCTTTCTGCCCACCACACCATCTGTCTCTGTTTGTGTTGCTGTTTGTCCCTATCAGTCATACTGTCTGTTTGCGTGGTTGGTTTTTAGTGTGAATTTGTCCTGAGGAGACACACAAACGTTCCAGGAACACTGTTATATTAGTTGATGTTAATGACAGAGCAGTTTCTCTTTGTGGCCAGACTGACTCCAGATCACCGACCAGAGCTGTAAGATGATGAATGAGATCCCAGTGCAGGCCTCCCAGTGTCAGACAACTGGGGATCACGTTCTGTGTGTGTGTGTGTGTGTGTATGTGTATGCGTGTGCATGTGACCAACTGCCAGATATAACCACAAGCTCTGCACCAAGGGCGTCTCAGGACCAGGGAAGCCTCAGGGCAGGGATGCCTCATGGGAAAGCCCTTGATTAAAACTCTTTCAGACTGTTATCCCACACACCAAAAAGGAAGTAAGAGTATTGCTTTCCTCATTTAAAGCTTCCAGTGCAGAGTATTCTCGGTTAAATAAGTAGGGGAAAGGCAGGTCCTTCACTGTGATTATAGAGGCTGGTACTTAACCTCGAGAAGCTCCCAGAGAACTGACCAGACAAAAGATGGCAGATTCTGTATTTCACTTGACAGTGAATTAACAAGAAGAATTTTTAAGTCAGTCATCATCAAACTTGACAGCACATTGTTATTACATATCCATTTTTGTTGCATCCCTGTGGCAGAAAAGCTGACTTGCTCAAGCGAGTAGTGAGAATCTTTAACAGCTTACCTCTATACTCACCGCTGCTTCCCACTGTCACTGTGATGGAAACTTCCAGCCGTCTCACTCAGCTGAGAAGACTCTGGCTTCCATCACCATCGAAGGGAGCAGGCAGATCAGCTCTCACATCCCTGCTGGGTAAATGTCCGGCATGCATCCCCATGCTGGGTTTAAAAGTCTTCGTCTCCTCACCACATGCAACTTTGTTCTGTTCAGCTTCTGAAGCTTGAAACAAAGTTAGTTGCCCAGTTATACTGGTAAGTTATGCTAATAAAACAATAGCGCAAATAACAATGCCAGTTTACTGTGACTGGAATGGCTAATGCTAGCCTTATACCTTTACAGTGCTGGCTCTGGTGCAATCCTGTTCCTTTCAGAAGCTTTGTAATCCAGCCTTTAACAGCGGTGTCGTTTTGGAGACGTGGTAAAATAGATCCATGATAAGAAATCTGTGATTATTTAGCATTTTTTCCATGTTGGTAGCATGTTATTAGGTTTCTGCTGGTTATTGCATGATGCCTTGAGTTGAGTTTCAAACAATCAGAGACTTCATTTCTGACTTTTCAACCAATCTGTAGCTACAATGAGGAAGCTAAGCTAAGAAAACAATATCTCAAATAGCAATGGCACGATTGAAAGAAACACACTAACAGCGGCCCGAGAAAAGAAACTCCGCTGCCACCAATATAACCAAGCATCTTGGATTTGCCTATCTGGGCAGGTTTAAAGAGGTACGGCTTCTTCTTCAGCTGTGTGAAGACAACAATCATAACTGATGCTTATGACCAACTCAAAAATCATGATGTTATCATTGTAGAGGGCTCAGTGGCCAATAGCATCGTCCATCAGCCCAACCCTAATGTCAACAGCCTGATCACCTGACCACCCACAGACGGCACATGGCACGTTCTATACCGTGCATCCTGCAGTGTCACGCTTACTACCATCGTCTGACTGTGAAGTCTTAGGCTTACAGTAAATAATTGATGCTAAAGATTACGACACAGAGGCCACTGTCAGGAGAAACCCTAGAGGCATCAGCACCGAGCAGTGACCCCAGGAGCAGCCCTGCAACCAGACACCTTCTCAGCACCTCTGACAGGGATATCCAATAGATCAGTGAGTGAGTGTGTGCGTTGTGTGTGTGTCTGCAAGGGATCCAATGTAATAGTTTTTGTGAATCAGACTCCTAACACCAGTAGGCTGCTTTAAGAAGGGCTGACAGGTGACGGGGTCAAACCACTACTGACCAATGCTGATGTTATCACTGTGACTGGTCATTATGGTGCCTATCACGTTATAGCCTGCTGGGAATTCTCTCTGGTGATGGGCTGTCCATCACAGAGGTACAGGACAAGGAGTGCTTCTCAGAGAAGAAGGAAGCGATAAGACGTGTGACAGAGAGAGATCAGGAGATAGAGACGAAGAGTGACTCATTGCAAGTGGATACTGTACGTGTAGTGTACGTCTTTGTGTGTGCATTTGCATGTGTGCATGTTAGGGCAGTAGCCAGAATTTTGTCAGTAGAATCAGATTTGGCTGTTCAATACGAATATTTGGCTATTTGTGCCTTTTTTTTTACCACAGACTTTTTTGTGACAGTGATAATCATGTAACAGTTAACAAGCCAAGCTAGCCCTAATGTGTGCAAACTACGCTAATGATGGATCAAAAATGTGCAAAATGTAGGGTTGCTGGATGATGCTATGTCCATTCCTGACAGCTGACAGTCATTGACCACTGAGCCCTCAACCATGATAACGTGATTTAAAACCATTCTGTATTGTAGGTAGGTAGTGTGTCCCCTCAGAGTTGCTATAAGGCAAGAGTTGGTTCCATTTTTGCCATGTTGGAGGAAAATAAAAAGAAGCTCTGCCCTGTTAGGGGACTGACGAGCCGAAGAGCGGGGCAGTGGTGTTTCTTCTCTTCAGGCAGCTGTTAGTGCAGGGATACTCAACTGATTTTGCCCACAGGCTGACTTTTGCAAACTGTCAGGAGGCCAGGTGCCAGTTAATAATCAAACATTAATAATAACATTACTTATCACATGATGTGAATACTTATTAAAAGGCCCTTTACTCATCTTTCTTTATCATTTAACTTATTAACTTCATTAACAAGGATTGACAGATAATTCATGTTACTCCATTTAATAACTGCAACTGCATTTTAGTTGTAAATGCTGTGGTTACATTTGAAAGGTTTAAGCAGCATTAAACACAGAAATCTTGGAATGATACATAAACATAAACTGCCCCAACTTCTCTTTTAGCATGAAATATGCATTTATGGGATCAGAATTATCTTCATTTATGCAGAACTTTTTCTCCTCTTCAGCTGCTAGTTGTCATCCACTGCAATATCCACTGCTTGATCCTGTTGTATTGTGGAAATCACAAGCACTCAGGACACAAAGTAGTACACAAACACTGATGGGTTCAAGATTAAGTATATATATCACAATATGGAGACAGGCATCATACAGAACCCTGAGTTGTGTCCTTCTCTGTGAGGACAAAACTTGCTGTGTTTTATAGCTTTTCAGCATTACGGTAAACCAATACCTCCAACTACAGTAAGCAAACTAATTCTAGCAAAGGTCAGAGGTTGCAACCTATATGTCCGTCTACGGGATGACACAAGATGCCACAGCAGGTGGCTACAAAAGTAAGATGTCTTCTTTTCAGGGGCCTCTTAGGAGAATGTGGCCGTCTGACAACTGGAGACAAGTCAGTCATCTTCTGAGATATTTTTTAACTGACCTAATTATAAGAAACAGGCTCAAACAAACATGAAGTGAATAAATGGTAAGTCTTGGTATTGGTGTGGCGATGAAGACCCTTCTAAACCCGGCACAGGGATGTATGCCAGATATTATATTGGTTGATAAACAAACAGTACAATACTGGCTGATATCACAAAGCCTGCCAACATTTGATTTAGATTAATTTCAGTTCAACGGTCTACGATCAATATAAGGCGATATGATATGTCTATTTAACACATTAAGTAACATCTATATCTACTCACAAAAAGCAACTAAATGATTTGACAATTTTATAACTGAACTCTTCCTGACATTTATGACTCAGACATGTAATGGGAATTTCAAAATAAAGGTACATCTTAGAGATGACGGTGTGATCGATATATTCACTTTGCATCGATTATATTGGATCGTTGAACATTGAATCGATACATTGATCTCTTCGCTGGTGATGGGACAGCGTCCCCCAAACCAACAATGTCATCGTGGATCATGATGTTTCCCTCTGGACACTGTCATATGCCAGTTTGGTAGACATTGCTCAACCTTAGCAGCCACATTTTCTTGCTGACTCTAGATATCAAACAAAAGCCAGAGACTATATTGTATGAAGTTGCTAATGTTATGTGTCAATGGTGTCCACAGCTGTCTGTGTATGCATCGTGTATGCATCCATTTGGCAGTATAATCCAGGCTTTACTGGATTGACCTGATCAGCTTGTATCCGTCGTAGACCGAGGGGATGTGATGACTTGACATAGTGGAATGATTTTACCCCACAGAGCAGCGTGAAAGCAAGGAGGGCAAAAAAAAAAAAAAGACGACTGCTCTACTTGAAGAATCTCATTCAACTGCGGGGTCTCCAACTGCTGATTTTCATATTCCAGGGTCAGCCCTGATGTATGTGGGTGGTGCCTATATGCATTGTTCCCTTCAGCTTTGATCTGAGCTTAGCTGGAGTGGACTTAGTGATACTCCTGTTGTAGTTCAATGCCCCGCGCTAAGAAACTTTCCTGGCAAGCACAAAGCCTGCTTG
This sequence comes from Lutjanus argentimaculatus, assembly GCA_034769285.1. Classification (NCBI taxonomy): domain Eukaryota; kingdom Metazoa; phylum Chordata; class Actinopteri; order Lutjaniformes; family Lutjanidae; genus Lutjanus; species Lutjanus argentimaculatus. The sequence goes on from JAWZSL010000017.1 coordinate 18,630,445, forward strand.
TGCAAGAGGACCATAATTTTGAATGACTCTGCATATTGAAAAGACGAAAGAAGTTAGCTGAAAGTGTTATGCATGGGACAAAAATGGTTATGGTGAAACCAGGTTCAAGGTCGAGGCTTAACCAGATAATAATCCGATTTAAACAACAGCTTTAGGAATTTGTGCAACTGTAGCTAATTGTTTGTGAAGAATAATTCAGGGTTGATCCAGGCCAAAGGTTGACTTTCATTTGAGCTTGATGACTCATTAAAGAGTACATGGCAACGACAATGCATTGTTGCTCTACAATGATGTGAATCACATATTTAGCCAGTAGTATATGTAACAACATATGGAATTGAGATATCACAATAAAACAGTGTCTCAATATTGTACTGGACTGTGATGATATCTACCATGATATTAAGTGGATATTTTTTTATGTCATTATTTTTTTCATGTTTTTCAACATTCATTCGCCAAAGACAATTCATGCCAAATTTTTGCACATGCTCGGGATTATGTACTTCATTCGAGGAGGAAAGCAGATGCACTCTAAGTAAAAGGAAAAACAAATTTTATACAAACAAAAAAATGCTGCATACATCAGATTTATCACTGAACTAGAGGAGGTCACTCAGTAGAGTGCAAATCCCCGGCAGGAAACAGATGGTGAGGCACCTACTGCAAAACCACCAGAACTGCCAGATGCAACAAGCGGAGATTTGCAAAATTCAAGATGCTCTTGAGCTCTTGAGATACTGCGTTCACAACAATGGGATGACCTGAAAACATAATGCCTCTGGTCACAGCTGTCACCAGCGTGAAGCCAAACAATTTTTTATAGGTCTTCAGAAAACTGTGAAGAGGTTCTTCAGCAAGCACTCATGACTGTGAAAAAAAAAATCAGGCTGCTCGGCCCAGTAGTATGTGAGAGTAGCTGCCCACAAGCTGTAGGTCTGTTGATCTCACACACATGCTCACACACAAGTGATGCCTGGCAATAATAAAATTACATTTTTTTCAAGTCATCATTTTTCTTTGTTTATAATCATCACATTATCGTACCTTGAGTTTTTGGTATCATTACATCACTAATATATAGTGGGTAATACATATTTATAGGACACTCTGTGTGTTCTAGGAAATAAAGTACTGCAGTATATGAGAAGAGTCAGCTGACTGAGGTCAGAGTCGCAGAGTAAGTCAATAAAAGCAGTTTTGGATGTTCAGTATGTGAAGTCTCTTCAGTTGTGGTATTGTCTGTGGCTTGTTAGAGCGCCAGGTCCCAGAGTCCTGGCCCCAGCCGTCATGTTGTGTTTCTTTGGCTCGGGATATTTGTGATGGACAGTGTGTTTTCATGCATTTCAGAGCGCTCCAGTGTCCTGGCCTGTCACCCAGCTGTCTGTCTGAGCATTGAGATCTTGCATTTTGGATGCGTATGCTGACTGTGCCAGCTCTTGCGAATGCACCCGTGTATGAAAATGTGAAAATGTGTGTGTGTGTGTGTGTGTGTGTGGTGTGTGTGTCTGTGCACCTCTCGACATGACACGACTCTGACTCCCAGTCTTATCAATGTCAGAGGTCTGCGCCAGGCACTCCATGCCGCCTTTGGCTGTGACAGACAGATCCTTGAACCCCCTGTAGCCCCCAGGGTCAGGGTTGGCACAATGCATGATGCCAGCACAAAAACTGTCCTGCTGCTTCTTAAACAGACCTGTGCCATCCTCACAGCATCTGCTTTGTATTAGGCCCTTTGAAGGAAATGCAGCATCTGGGTCAGTGGATGAGAAAGGGACCACCCCTCTGTTTTGGAGTAGGGGTTAGGAGGTTAGAGGGCTGGATGCTTGCTGCCATCCATCTTAAAGATTGTGGTCTGAGTGATGTTAGGCAATCATTTGGAAGTTTGGAAGTGAGGTTTTGAGGCACAAAGTCTTACTGAAGGAATAGTGTGTGGGAAGTTGGACCCTTTGTTCTGAAAACCGAAGCCAGGCATGACATAAAACAGGAGTTCTCAAAGTTTTGATGACTGAGTGCCAGGCAGATGATTGAGGGCTGCACAGTAAAAACCCATGAACTTGTTGTAGGATTTGTGACTGGCATTTAACATTAAGTTCTTTGCACGCTGAATTCACCTGTTTGCAGATCATTTTATCTGTCCCCTGGGGTCCGACCTCGAATACGAGTTTTCTTGAAACTTCCTTTTCTCCTCAACCGCATTTAACTGCCGAGTTGTCCACAGAAATTGCTAACTTAAGCCAACAGCACTAGCATTTATGATGGCATAATTCCTCCAACACTTGTGAGATATCAATAGTTGACATGCAACCATTAGCTTTTAACAATTTGTCATTCCTAAGGGGCTTGTTAGGATGTGCAGTTTGACGCAGTAGCCAAGTACTGTAGTGTAGCAGTTTGCAAGTGTGCAGTCAAGAGAGAGGGAGCATGTGAGTGTAATGTGGCTGGGAATGTAGCAGTGTAGTGCAGTGTGTGCAGCTTAGGCTGTTTGTCGGTTAAGAAATTCACAAACTCCTGAAATACCCAAGCCAAGTTCCTGTGTCATCTCTGAAGTTAGCGAAAACTTCAGCCCAGGCTCACCTCAAGTAGACTGCCAGCTATTCCTAATTAAGTGTCAAGCCATGCCTCAAGAACGTAGCAGTGCAGTGTCTGTACAGTTTAGGCTATTTGTCGGTGAATAAGTGCTACAACTCCTCAAAATCCAAGCCAAGTTCCTGTGTCTTGCTTGCTGCTGAAGGGGGTTTGCTCTGAAGGTAGGGACCACTCCGGAACAGGCTCATTCAAGGTGGACCAACCTTTAAGGTGGACCAGGCCAGCTGCTCAGGAGATGACCACAGCCCTTAACCCCAGTTACCTGTTACCCCAGTTAAAAGACTGTTGCATCATTTCACATCTTCGCATCTCATGTCTTTATTTTTTGCATCAAATGATGGAACATAGTACTGATGACAGCACTGATAAGTCTTGTATTGATACAATACTGATGCTTGAAATACATATAGATATACACTAGCAGGTGTCCAGATGCAACACAATAGTACACACCCTCTAGTGCACTATTACCCATAAGAGTGTCGTCCAGACTAGTATAGACGTATACTGTGTAAGGCAGTCCTAGCGAGGTGGTGCGAGAGAATCGGTTTATAGCTTTTCATTCAAGCTCTCGGTCAGTGGTGCAGGAAGTTCCCAACCCCAGGAGAAGAAGCAGGGCGAATAACAGGATTTATTCAGCCCCGGACCCTCTTTGTCCAGTGACACACTCACCTCTCTTCCCCCCTTACCCTCACCCTCTGCTCCCCACTGTCCAGCTCCGCTACCCACCAGCTCTAAATCCCTTTTTGATGGATTTCCCAGGTCCACTGCTTTTCACTGCTGGCATGTGTGTGACACATGCAACCACACACACCGTGCCCCTTGACATCACAGGCACATGCTCATTCTGTTACACACACCCATAACATCTGCATCACTTGATTCTGACTGTATCTGTCAACAGAGCTGGGAAGTAATTAAGTACAAATACTTTGTTACTGTACTGAAGTAGTTTTCGGGTATCTGTAGTTAGCTTGAGTGTTTATTTTTCTGACAACTTTTTACTTTTACCAAAAATATATATACTTTCTACTCCTTACATTTTCAAAACAGGCTTGTGACTTTAGTTTTAATGCATTTGAAGAGAATTGTTCATTATTTTTATTTTGCATCACTGCATGTTGCCTTGCCCAACATCATGACCGATTTCAACCTAAATGGACAGGACAATAACACATAGAAAAGGTGATTACTTGGTGTATCAATTAGTGCATATCATGCATGACTGAGACAAAAATGGCATAACCAGACAAAGAAGGCCAAAAGACGGAAAAAGACAAAAAAGATGAAACAAGAAAAAAGCGGTGTAAAAGACGCACTAAGACAAAAACTATAAGGTCTGATGAAAACGACAAAAAAGACAGAACAAGATGAAAACGATCTAAAAGACGAAACAAGATGAAAAAGACAGAGGAAGACTTGACCGTGCAGAAAAGGTGAAGATCAGTTAGCTTTGCACAAAAACAGCATGTAAAATTTTCCTTCTACCTTTTACTTTTATGCTCAGTACATTTCAGAACCTTTACTTTTTCACTTTAACTTGAGTAAAGAAGTTGGATCAGTACTTCTACTTTTACCAGTCTTTTTTTACACAAATATATGTACTTCTACTAGAGTAAAAAATGTGTGTGTACTTTTGCCACTTTTGTCTGTCAACCAACAACTTCTAATGCCGATGCACTGTCTTGTTCACCTCTCTTAGCTGACAAGCTGATTGATGGATTGTTGCTATTTAAACACCGGCCAACACTGAGAATAACTCAGATTGATATAACAGTAATGGAACATATGAAAAATGGGATATTTTCAATGTCCAACTTTCCTAAACGATTTCTGCTTATGAAAAAAGGAACCAAACAGCATGACTTCATCCGCTGTAGCTGCTGATGTTCTTTTTCAACCTTGTAATTAAGAGCAAATATTTTTTTAAAAGACCTTACGTGTTCATACTGTTGGCAAGGCTGTGTGGTGCAGATTATGAATGGGATGGGTAAGAGGCAGCAGGCAGGGGGAAAGACAGGACAGGGTAGCCACAATTTAGCTTTAAGCTGGCTCCACCCCACTTGTCATGCTGTGTTGTTTTGTTGTGTTAACCATGACAACTGTCTGAGTGGCTCCATCCAGCTTAGGGATTATTCTGGGTGAGAGGAGAGGAGAGGGAGAGCATAGGAAGAGACAAGAGGGGAGGCAAAAGGGTGTAGAAGAGACAAGCTGAGGAGTGAGGATGATTGGAGGAAGCAGGAGAGCAGAAAAGATAATTAGAGGGAGAGAAGAGAGTGTTGGCAGCGCAGGATTGCAGCTTCGCGCTGAATTACTGCAACAACCTTGAGTGATCACATTTATTCTGGCATTACATTAAATTCATGTGGTCAGGAAGAATAAACGCAACAACAACTGCTTTAACAGTTGTGACAACATGAGGACAACAGCCGTTAGAATTATGGAATAACGTGATGAATCATGTAGACCACAATGACCAGCAGGCCTGCCAGTCAGCCTGGCTGCACATTTTCAAAACTTAGGCCATTTGAACATCTGGCCACTCAATACTCCCTGTAGATCATTTTAGTTTTAATTCAAACCGACTGTATATTTTTTTTAAATTTTACTATCAGAATTCATTAGAATAAAGAATATGGGACGTCATGTATTAATTTGGAAGTAGCGTGCCCAGACTTTATGAAAACACCACCATGTGATGTTTAGAGCCGAGAATGTCACATGGTGGTATTAAATGTTCATAGGAGCATTATCTAGTAAGTAGCATGCCCACCATGCATAAAGAGTTAAGAGTTAACTCATTGTAGATAATGTTTGTGACAAGAGATGTTTCTTAATCTTTGTAATTATGTGCACGGTTTCTTGCCAGGGAAGCTTCGCTGTTCTCATTTCTGTTGTTTGACTTTGAATTCTCTACATCCTGCATCTATACTGTATCACAGAGGTCTCTAGATTAAGATTTTTGAGGTACCAAGGTTAATTGTTATCATTACACAAAATGAGAGTTGTAGTTCCTTCATGCCACACAAATACGGCATATATACAGACACAGATAATTAATGAAATTCAGAGAGTGAAAATAAAATAAATAAATAAAATAAAACAATATACATAGCTATTTTTACATATACATATACATGAATACACTCAGGAAATAATTTTGTTGTGTATTTTTTTGAATTTGTGTCAGGTTGAATGTAAACTGCAGCAACAAGATGGTTTGGATGATTATATGGTCGACATCTGCGCATAAAAAGTTTGACATCTGGGAAGCACTGTTCATTTACTTTGATAGTGTTTGTGTACGATATAAACCCAAAATCCTCCCTTCATCCTACTGGGGTCTTGCATGTTGCATCCTGTCAGCTCAGAACTCAGAATCCATCAAGTGCAAAACTGATCAGATCTCTCTAAGATGTATGCATGTATTCCCTGAATGAACTAAAAATTGACATTCTGTATCTTTCTTGATTTGTAAAACTCCTCAATACATACATTTCAATGTATGTATTGTTTCTATCTTTCCTGCGTCTTTTTTATTTTTTACTCCATATGCTTCTCCCTCTTTGTAGGAATGCTCCCTGTCCTCCTGCTAGCTGGGTTGATTCTGGCTCTGTCCATCCCTGGCACAACGTCTGAGTCAGCCACGCTGCGGTTCCTGGGGCAGACAGACTTTGTTGTCAACGAGAGCAGCACAGCTGTTGTCCGGCTGGTCGTGGAGAGAGTGGGAGACCCAGTCAATGTGACGGCTTTGGTTCTGGTAAGACACTGACAACTCATCTGCACTCAAGTGAAGGAGAGAATCAGCGATATTTTTATCCATGGCAGACAGTGGCCAGTGTGCAGACCAGTGTGTCTGCAGAAACTGTCTGTGAAATCACTGAATGGGTTTTGGCTTTATGTCCTCCACATGGGGGCCAGTGTCAGCTGCTCACAGTTGGTGTCTGGTAAGGCGAGCTGCCACGCGGTTGAGAGTGGTTAGGGGGTTTCCTATCCTTCCTGATATCTTTACCATATTTCTTCGTACATGAACTATTATACCTGGGTTTCCTTATTAGTTAATGAAATATTGCATAATATCAGGCTTTCTTTCCAGGAAACTAAAGTGCAGAGACAGAAACACAGTGAAACTCAAGATCAGGCAGATAAAAGCACCAGCAGAGAGGAAGGAAAGAGACAAGAACAAAATATTTGCTGGTGGAATAAGCTGAAACAAGCCAAAACAACAAGCCTGGAGCATCCTATTGGCTCAGTTCTCTAAAGCACAAATCATGTACCTGCAGCATCCTACGTTCAAAGCTGTGTTGTCTCCATCTCTCTTGTGCCTTTCCTGTTTCTCTCTGTTTCACCCTTTAAAATACAAGCGAAAAAATGTCTCAGTCAAACAGAAAACACACAAAGAATCAAGAATCTTACTTAAGTTAAACAGTGAGTGATGCAGTTTTATGTTTTCTTGTTTCACCCAGCTCGAGGGAGTCGACACTGGAGACTTTGAAGCTGTTAATGCTGCAGCCTTCCTACTGTCCTCTGAGTCCAGTAAAACCATCTTCATTGCTGTGAAAGATGACGACTTGCCTGAAGCCGATGAGACATTTACCTTCAACCTTACTCTACAGGTAACTTCCTGTTGTTTGTCTTCAAGTTTCAACATGACACCATATCTGACCTTCATTGTACCAGATGATTGTCGTCACATGTTCAATTTTGTGAATGGTTGCAATTTGGTTAGGTTTAGGCTTGTTCCAATACCGATACCAGTATCGTAAATGCTTCCGATACAGCCTAAGATACTGGATCGAGTATCGAGTCTATGCATCAATATCATGTGATATATCACCTTCAAAACAGGACTCTGCATCCTGTGCACCAAGTTTTTTTTTTTAAATTTGAGCCAGGCCATGCAAGGATACCAATGAAATCACATCCATACAGGCTTAGAGGAGTATATAGCTGTCAAAAATCATAATGTATAAAATTTAAACTTTCCTTTGCGGTTGGTTTTTAATATGTTGTTTTTGTGCCAAATATTTCTGGTTTGATGGTTTCACCCCTTCTCTCACCTCTCTGGAGCTCCACAAAGTACCACTGTTATAATTCTGCCCCCGACCGTCTTAAACCCTAACCCCAGCCATGAGGCAATAGAGCGTGGGGGTGGTAGCAGCAGTGAGCCTGGGAGGCTCCGAGCTGCAGGGTCTTTGATGTGTCTGCTCTATAGGACTCTGTCAGGGCCGTCCTGGGTGGGGCCACATGTTATGTGTCTCTGAGGTTCCCCACTAAAAGACACCTTTGTGAGGAGAAACTAACTTTGACAGCCACAGAATCACAACACAGTAGATTAAAGTTATTCTCTCATTCACTGTGCCCATTGACTGTGATGGGCATGTCCGTTCCGTGGATTTCATTTCTGTATATGTTGTGTGTTCATCATTGCATTTGACACACTACCTGCAGAAGAAAGCTCAGCCTGTTACAATGAAAGAATGGATTCACAACCAAAGTACATTAAAATGTGTTCATGCATTTTGAGACTTCTTTGCTGACATCAAATGCACCATATCACCAAGGAGTGTTAACAATTCTCCAACCCATGATTTAATGAGACGTTTGATATTTGATATTTCAGGTTTGTTTGTTTTTTTTACTTTTTTTTAAATTTTGCACTAACAATTGTGCCATTTTTACTATCGAATCTTCTGATGATCTGCAGATCATTGGTTTTATCCCCTGACAAATGTCATTTACATTTTAAATTCTTGTTTAAACAGATGATATTACATGGTATTAAATGTGATATAGTGGCAAGTAAGCTACACTGTCGCAGTGTGGGACACTGTGTAGGGACAAATGCATGGGACAAATACTGGGAGAAACGGCGATTCTGCTTTTTGATTAAATTCTCGAATATTAATAATTGAATTTGTGACACCCTTAGTTTCACCAGAATGTGCCACTTGCTACTTAATTCTAGCCCAGTTACTGTTAAAAAACAGACAGATGTCTTTCAATTATTGCTTTTGTAACATGTTAGAAGGTTACTGTGCTGCAGGAATGAGTCGTAAAACCCAGAAATGAATCAGCATATTTGGACACTTTAGGAAAAATATAAACATTAGTCAATGGCAAGAGATAGATTTTTATCACAGTTCAAATGGGAACAAAAAATAATTTATATATTTTCTGCAGTTCGGCCCCATGGAGCGCACCAGAAGGAGAGGAACTTCACCTCACTATACCCAACTAGTGAATTTTGAACCTTTTATGTGTCTTAAAATAGACAGTTGCTAACAAGTGGCAAAAACGAGGCTACAGTGGTTGTTGCAGACATTAAATGTCATCATTTCAAACAGTACTCACTTAGTGGTAGTGATGTGAAGTCATGTGATTGTAGTTAGTTTATAGCCTAATATTAGCCTTTTACTTCTGGCAATTGTTTGTGGAGATTCTCTCGCTCAATGTTGAATCTTGTTTTCCACACTAATCCAAAATCCAATGGAAAAATCACATTATCCCTTTGGCTGGTTTCTGGATTGATGCTAACTTCTGGGTTGGCCCACAAAAATGCGTCATCCTTGCAGCCCACTATTGTGCTTTTACTTTTGTGAGTAGTCTTGTATGGGAGAGCTTTATATGTTTTAAGTTTCAAAATGATTTTAATGAGTAGCCTATACATTGTAAATCCTTGTCAAAGGAACTACCGTCACAGCCCAGGATGCCTTACACCTAGAGACTATCTCCATGGTTTCACGTAGCCTTTAGCTGTCAGGTTTGATTGATGAGCTCGGGGGGCCTGGTCCTGCTGTCTGCCTGTCTTATAAAGGGTCTAATAATCTAAAAGAGCAAAGACAAAGGTCATTGTGAATCACCGACTGTCAGCTATGTACATTTACTCACTAAACAGCAACAACTCAGAACAGCTGTCAGCACAAGGGTAACTTTTCCTCACAACATTTTTAATTTGACGCTGCATTTTTGTGACATCTGGTTAAAATCCAGTAGCACAAGCCCATATTTAGCCTGCTACCAGAGTGAAAGACCAGATGAGGCCCACTTAGCCCTTCTGTTTACACTACAGCGGAGACAAAGCTTTGGCCAAATGCTGCCCTATCAGCTTACTGAAGGACTGTCTGGAGGATGAATGTGCACTACAAAGGGCTGTCACAGATCAAGCACAAGTGAGAAATAAAGAGTTGATCGGGGTACATTTATCATTTCTGACAGTTAAAGGCATAATCTGCTATATTTTCCTAAAACAAAAAAACAATGTTTAGACTCATGTAAACATAATCCCTCTCAATCATGACCCACTGGTGCTGGGAATCCTTGAAAACACTTGAATGTTTTCAAGGTTTGAAAAGTGCTTTGATTTTGGATAAAGTGCTTAAAACTGCATTTCTCTCATAATAAATCACTCTCTGACTGAATAGTTTGCTTTTTAGATAGAGGAATAAAATAAATCAGAGAGCCTCAGTGAATGAAAATGACCCAAGTGTTTGCTGGAGTCAAGTGGCCTAACTAATTCTTTGTTTTTTGTCCCAGTTTTTAAAGTCCAAGGTGATTTCTTTAAATATCTTGTTTTGTCACTCCAAAACCCAAAGATATTCAGTTGAATATGTTAACTAATGAAAATCAGGAAATATCCATATTTGAAAGGCTGAAAACAGCATTTTCTGCCATTTTTGCGTGCAAAATTACTGTTGAGTCCTGCCAGAGCAGGTGCAGCCTACCAGCGCTGTGCAGGAACAGAAGGTTGAGACACATAGCAGGTTGTAGCATATTAGATTGGGGGAGGCAGGGCTTATGCAGAGCTACAAGCTGTCTGCAGTTTATGTGCATGAATCGCTGTGTTTTTGAGTACGTTTGTGTAGTCGGGCACAGAAGAGTCTGTGCGTCTGTGTGCGAGCAGCTCCTCCTGGCTCAGCCGGCGGCTTGGCTTTGTGAAAGCGTGTGGATTCTGTGTCTGTGAGTTGACCGCTACAAGAGCTCAGCAGTGGAAAGAAAGCTCTGTTACAGCTGGGAAAAGCCCTGTTTGAATAGAGGGATGAATTCAAGAGGCCTGAGCACTTTCTTGTTTTTAATTTTCTCCTTTGCTTGCTCTCTTTAAAGCTACTAGAGGGAATTTTCATATTTTGTTGATTTTGGAGGCCCTCGTGAACATAAGCAGTAGTTTTCCCACCGTAATAACCACAAAGTACAACGTCAGAAAAAAAATTATCTGAATAAAAATCTCCTCCTGCTTCTTTTTAACTGGCGAAAGTACTACTCACTGTAACTTTGCCGGGGAACATGAAAACACAGGCTCATTTCATCTGATTTGATATCCTATCCTCTCATGGATGGTCTCATTTGTTTATGTAGGTCATATAGAGGCATCAGTAATAAATTGAGACTGTTTCATAACCTGTTAAAAACTCCTTGGAGTTGCTTTAACATGCACACACGTACGCATTCACTGGACTTTCCCAGTTGGATCGTGTTGAGCTGAGAAAAATGGAAAACATTTCAAATTTGTGTTTCTGTTTATCATCATGTCAAGACTCTCCTGGTCTCATAGTCATTTTCCAGAATGTCTTGCACATATGCTAATTAGTCTCTGTCCAGATGCTTGTATGTTGCAGAGGGAACCCTGAGCACTTGAGCTCAAACAAGGTGGTTGTCAGTGCAGTTGGTCCATGAGATGCTTGTGAAAACATTGGTGAGCTCACTAATGGAAACCTTGGAAAGTTACACCAAATAACAAGGCTGTGGTCTCTCAGGGAAAAGGAAAACCTTCCTCGCAGAGATCATAGGTTATGGTTAAAAACACACAGTGTAAGCCTCGTGAAGTCACAGTGTGATTTTAAGTTTGGCAGGTCTTAGTGCCGAATCACAGAGCACAGCACAAGTCCTGAAGAGGTGTCCCGCTGTGAGATAACCTGACAAATCAACCAGGCTGAGACCAGCACTTCCTGCCTTTGTGCCTTCTCACCAGGGCCTCTCAGTGGGAGCACAGAAATTAAGCAAAGACAGTGGATAAGGCAGACGCTCTGGTTTTTCACATGAGTGTCGGGGGAGGTTAAGATGTGTTGAGGTGTTATACTGTATATACTGTATGTTTGGCCTGGGTTTTATCTAACCATTTCAATTCTTCTGCTTTCCAGAGCTCCTCTAATGGCGTGACACTAGGAACACCAAACAAGGCAACCATCACCATCCTGTCCAATGACAATGCCTTTGGAATAATTGCCTTCAACTCAGTAAGAAACCCCTGTAACCCACATGCACCTTGAATCCCTTTGTTCATTCTCTGGTCTCTTCGATTACGGCCTATCAGCTCTCTTTTCTGTACAACAACAACAAAGCTAACACAGCTCGAGCTGCAGAATAAACTTTCAGAAAAAGCGACTTGAAAAAATCTCTCATTATTTAGTCAGCTTCACGAGGTTTAAATTTCACACAGCTTCTCTTGCCTGTCCCTCAATATTACAACAGTAGCAGCATTAGCCACTTAACATGCTAACGCCAAATTCAACAGGTTAACCTGAGCAATAAAACGACATAAATCAGTGCAAAACTTACCGTTTATTTGGTACAGACCCCAGCAAATGTAAGACCATCTTTCCCACTAATCCTGAATCATAATGCAATAGCAATAATCGCAATGTATATTTTTAACCATATTGTGCAGCCCTAGTTACCAGTATTGTAAAACTTAGCTGGCCATCCAACCTGTAATTGCATCATAAGAATGCACATGTATTTGTCACCAGTTTTCTAAGGAGTGAGCTCACTGATGTTAGTGAGTGGTAGAAAGTAAAGGTTTGGGGGTGGGGTAATTTGGACCCACTACTGCTGAGAGGGGTTCAATCATGCTGGTATTGTGGTTGTGGGAAAAGTGACCATCTAGTGGATGTGGGTTTCCAGGGGCAATTAAAACCACAACACTCCCTGGATTCACTTATCAGTGGGAGTTTACTTCGTTTCCATGGTAGCCGCAGTATATTGGGAAATGTTTGCCCTACCACCCCCAGATGGTCTCAAATGCCGGATAATGATTTGGCTTGCTGAGAATCAATAAAGGCCTCCTGGCCTTGGGAGTTGTGTTTATGTTAGAGCACTGAATTAATTCCTGTATAGCATTTCTTTGCTTTATTTTCTTCGTCTTTGTTTGAATTCTCCTGAATTTCCTTGGTTATGGTGAATTGAATTTGAATTATGTAGAAAAACAGAAGGGGATTTACTTTTTCAAATTTTAAAACAACAATAAGGACTTCCAGTGAGACGGAATGAATTATTATTCCAGGTTACCGTGGATTACGGTTTTTAATGCTGCATCAGATTTATTTACTGAAATGAATACAGTGTCCTGTTTCATTCAACTTGCTTTATCCCTATACTACTATATTATTTATATTTTATATTATATTATATTATATTATATTAATATATCCATTTAAACGCTTTGAGGTTTGAAATGATTTGTTCACTGTTATGTTATGATAAGTATCTGCATTTAAAAACATGAAAATACTGAACACAAAACATAAAAAAACTGGAGGGAAAGCTCAAACACAAATAAGTCCAATTAAATTTTCATGGCTGTGTTGTTATGTTGACAGTCAGTTGGCTGTGCTTGATAAGGATCTGTCTTTGATTTGTCAGTAAAGTGATATTTGGCTCACTTGCACTTGTTCAGGACTCATTTAAACTGTTTTAATTTGTTATTGTAATCTTTCAAATATGACACTTTGCTTTGTTTCATAATTTCATTTATTATAACTGGGAATGAGAAATGGTGTTTCATTTGATTGAATTAAACTGATGTGGGTTCTATTTCTGTATTGTTTATTTCACTCTCTCCCCCTTTTCATCTCAGACTGAGGAGGTCGTAGTCGATGAGCCAAGAGGGAGGAAACATTATGTGCCTTTCACCCTGATTAGAGAAAAGGGAACTTACGGGACTGTGACTGTAAACTATGAGGTGAGGAGGCAATGCACTGCGCATAAAACCGAACAAGTTCACAAGACAATCGAGGACTGACAGTATCAATATGTTTCTGACAAATAGCTTGAAGATGCTTTTGTTACACATAGACTACGTGGCAGGAAATAGTCCATTATTTATATACAGCATATTAATGATAAAGCGGTATACATCACTGTGACTCCTCCTGTTCAGATCTCTGAAGGTCCTAATCCTGCCATTGAGGACCTCAGTCCAGACAGAGGGAACATCACCATTCCTGTGGGCCAGTCTGTGGTGCACTTCAGTATCCTCATCCAGGATGACCAGGTATTGAACAAACTCCTCATTTAAAGTGAATCGATTAAAGCTAATCCATATGTGACATGTGGTCACATATATGGATTAGCTCGTGTAGTTCTGCCCCTCCGTATGTCCATCCATCATCTTTTTTTTAGACATATTTATTTGATTCTTGTTTGACAAAAGTTGGTTGAATGACATATTTGGAAAATGTGGCATTTAAAAAGAAAATCCAGATTGCTACAATGGGTTTGACAATTTAAAAGTGCAATGTGTAAGATAAGATCAGACGTTAAGTTTAAAACATTCAAAAAATGAACTAATGTTATCAACAGTTTGTGAAAAAGTGACAGTTATGACGTCTATGTATTGTGTTCAAAGATATGTATTGAAGTTAGCATGCTAACCAGCTAGCCCCCGACCCATCCTGTTTTGTGATACCACATTGTGTCTCATGAAGTGGTAGTGTGATCCTCCCTTAGTTTCAGCTAGTAGATGCATCTAAGCAGTTTCCTAAGCTCTCCTCGCATCAACTAACAGCACCACTAGCTGTATGCCCAACTAGCTTACAGCAGCTGCTAGTAGCTACAGCCAAAGATCTACCACAGTAAAGGGTATTGTTAGAAGACTGGGGCAATATGCTGCCCCAATTTGTATGGAGCGACTTTGACAGGTTGCTGTATCTTACGCATTGCTCCTTTAAAGGTCAAATTCTGAAGTTTGACAGGTTTTTGCAAGTCACATGAAACAGCCACATAAAATGCACAACCATGTGTGAATGTGTCTGTGTGTTTGTCTTCGTCTGTCAGATCCCCGAGGATGACGAGGTGTTTTCAGTCAGGCTAACGGGCGTGGCAGGTGGAGCGCTCCTCAGGCCCAACGCCAGCAGTGTCCAGCTGAGAATCCGCCGTAATGACAGCCCACTGCGGTTCTCCCACTCCATCATGGCCGTACCAGAGTCCGCTGGAGTCATCGCCCTCAATGTGACCCGTGGTCGGTTGACTGAGGATGGGCCACTCGTCGGCTCTGTCGACACCGAGGTTCCTTTCTATCAGTCCAGTTATTTGTTTACACAGACATTTGACCGTTAAAGAAAAGGGCACAGTCACTTTAATTATATAGGTGCAGTTTATACAGCATATAGTATGACTTTGTTTAAACCATCTGGACTGTGCTGTCTTTAGGTCTCTTTAGATTACATGGTGGTGAGCGGTGAAGGACTGGGCAGCGCTACGCCAGCTGTGGATTTCCTCGACCTGCAGCCGGTCAGAACAGTTACGTTCCCTCCGTTTGTCTACAAGAGCAGCCTGCTGTTCAAGATCAGTGACGACGACGTGCCAGAAATTGCGGGAATCCTTCCACCTGGTCCTGCTGGAGGAGACGATCAGAGGAGACGCTGTGCTGGTTTCACCCAACGCTGTGCTGGTGACCATCGAGCCCAACGACAAGCCTCATGGTGTCCTGTCAATCAGCAGCAGCGCCGTCATTCAGCCAATCACCATCAATGAAGACTTGACACAGAGGTGGATAACTTATGAATACTTATGAAACTCAGATCACATATGTATTTTATATCACTGAAAGCAAAACATCCAAGATTATTGTGTATTTAACCATCCTTTGTTTGTTCTTCTACCATTTCCTGTAGATTTGAAGGCATCATTATTGTAAGAAATGGAGGCAGCTATGGTGCCGTGTCTGCCAACTGGTCCATCAGCAGGAACTCCAGTGACCCCTCACCAGTGTCGGATGATTTGATGCCTGCGAAGGGGACAGTGAGGTTTGCTGCTGGTCAGGTGACGACTGTGATTCCAATAAACCTTGTGGCTGATGATCTACCTGAAGAAGCGGAGGCTTTTCTTCTCAAGCTGCTGCCTGATACTGTAACTGGAAACGCTGAGGTCGATGAACCAATGGAGGTCAGTTTAGACAAGAACTTTTTAAAATTTATTTATTGCTGCTCTGTGTTTCTTTACTGGTTTTGTAACAGAGAGAGAGGGATGGACAGATGGCTGCACTTGTTAGGGAACATATCCTCTACATCCACCCCCGGGGGTCTGTGGCAGTCTGCCAGATTCATTTATTGAAATCATCATGATATAAAAAATTATGTATTTTTTGCAAATAGTTAAAGAAATAAAATTTAAATTTTTATGTTTTTTTATGTTCAATGTTTTTCCAAAGTGCTCCCCAGCCCATGTAGTAATATCTTTTATACAAGCATGTTGGTTTTTAATGCGTGAGATTTATATCAAAATCCACATTTTATTTTAAATATGCACTAAGAGTGATGTATTCAGTGTTGACATGGTTGCAAATATTTTTATTACATCTAATATCTTTCATTACATTTCTCATGTGTTGTTCTTTCACACAACTAAGTAGAAGTGCAAAAAAATGGTATTCAAATTATTCCAGGCTTACACGAGGGGGGCATATTTTCTGTTTTGTAAGGAGAAAAAATTGAAAACTTCTGCTCCGGATGTTGTGCATGTGTTACGCATGTGTGAGTATTTGTGTGTGACCTACTGTAAGGTACAGTGGCAAACTTGGCACACTCTGCAAAAGTCGACCCCTTGGTGTGTCACTTTGCTCCGTGGGTGTTCCCTTAATGTGGCTGAATCAAAACAAAGCGGAAACAGCAGGCGCACTCTGCGTGTGGTGTCTGTGTGTTGTGTGTTTTTAGAAAGCGTGGGCAAAGTGGTGACAGGTTTTTTATAGCTTCCATCTTTGTCCAAGCCTCTTGGCCATGTGTGAAAGCAGTGGGCAGATCTGAGTCTTGTTTATGTTGAAGGCATCAAGATGAGACACATACAAACACACAACAGAGCATCACCTCAGGTTGTGAGGTTGCAGGGTCTGTTTGCCATCTGCGCAGAGAGAGTTGCTTCAGAATAAATCACTTGAAGAATTAGGCTGTTGGACAAGTTAATCAGTGTTTATTGTCATTAACGTTGCAAATGATATATCACACATACATTACACTGAGCTGTAAATGGGCTATTGTGAGTGTGCCTGGCAACGTGTCAGACAAGTGTAGGTTTCAGGGAAATGAATGAGCCTCATGAAAACTACTCTAGCAGTCTTAGCAGAGTTAATTAAAGAGGATGACTCTCTAAAGTTAGCTCAGGGCTCTGTTTTACTACTTTAAGTCTCACTTGTTTTCTTCCCCCTCTGTTCGCCACCTCTCCTTTCTTCTTCTTATGACCCAAGATACAGTCTTAGCAACACGAAAACAGGATACACAACAAAATCCTCCAGTGTAGCTGATGGTAAATCTGGCCTTCTTAGCAATTATCCCCTCACATTGCAAAGATCAATCACTTTCCACAGCCAACTGCACAAGGCACTGAGATGCTGCCTTATAAACTTGTGAAATTCCTTTCTTTTCCAAGAAAATGTATAAAACTAATTGTAAATTTAAATATGAACATATTGTAATATTAATCACCATTAGGGTCCAATCAAACATTCTTCTGATTATAGTAAATTGATTGAAGTTTAATTTGATTGAGCCTTTCATGGGGCAGCAACCTGTTAGAAACTGTTGGACGCAGTAAGGCCAGGTTGCCCAACAATTAATTTTTAACCCAGATTAATTAATGCTTTAACTTAACTTTTAACTATCTTAAAATTAAGAAAGATTAATCTAATGTTAGATTAGTTGTGCTTTTTTTTTTTTTCTTACCAAAAGTAGGTTTGAAATGAGTAAATCCAGATTTAAAATTAAGCAGAGCTCTGTTGCCCAATTCAACACAAATCTCTGTTTAGTAAATCCAAGTTTAGTGATTTAAACCAAAATTAAATCAATATGAATTACCCAAATGAAAATAAATAAATAAATAAATTCAAGTGCTTTGGGACCTAGTAAGTATAAAAGACTAAAAACTTTTGTCTGACATTGTTTGCTTGCTAACTAAAAAGTTAACGAAAAATTACATTTTTTGCTAGCTAGTTAAAAAGTTGGTTAGCCTAGTTAGCCTACTTATGTGGTTCAGCAGAGAATTATGTTGCTCAATCCATCAAAAAAAGCAGCCATTTTAAAAGTTATCCCCTCAAGTGTAAGTTTAAGGTTGATATACGTATGGATCAGATTGTTAGGTAAAAACAAAACTGAGGTTTAAGTGAGGAGGTTGCAACCTAGTCTAAGTGCGTAAAAAGGTCATAGTGAATCAATATACCTATAATTCCTCCCAGTCCACGGCTAAGTTTTGTGTTTCCTTCAAGATACAGAAAATGTTTTGATCATTCTGTCATCAGTCAAAATATAATGCATGTCTGCTTCTGCTTTCTTTTGCTTTTTTGTTGATTTTATTCCTACTCTCCATCTGCTCTTCCTGGCTCCTCCCTTAGATGGTGTTCTACATCCAGGACAGCGACGACGTCTACGGCCTTTTTCGGTTTGACCCGGAAAAACAGCAAAGCATCCAGAGTCAACCTGAGGGACGTTTCCTGTCACTGCATTTCCTGCGAGACGGTGGCACGCTGGGTGATGTGTCTATGACCCTCACCGCCCTCTACATTCCTGCAGGCCCAGTAGACCCAGCACTGGCCCGAGACCAGGTTCTGAACGTTAGCAGGATTGTTAATGTGGTGTTTTCCCGTGAGCGGATGGTGCACGTCATACTGCCGATCAGGAATGATGCTTTTCTGCAGAACGGGGCTCATTTCTTAATACAGGTAACAAGGCTGGAAGCAAGGTATTGAGCAACACATAATATGATTTGTTTTTCCCCTTTGATGATTTTTAAAGTTGTAATTCAGGCAACAGTTTGCTTGCACGTCCAAAAATGTGCTCTTTCTGTTAGTGTTTTCACTTCTGGCCAAATCAGTACCATCCAAAGTTTAAGTGCCTCATTTGCATGTGTGAATGGTTTGACATTGGCACTCAAATCTGGCATGTTGCTATGGGATTTGACCAAACTGTCCAAACTAACAGGACCACCTAGCTTTAATAGCAAGCCAAAAGTGCGAAGAAAAGCACCTCTTCACATTCTGTAGAACCACAATCACATCAAACCCTTTAACACATACATGCACAAACATAAAAGGAGTGACTGGAGCATTGATGAGTCAATCAACACACCCTTAAAGTGACAGAACAGAAGTTCAAAACATGCCCTGTTTGAGCTGTCTATTGATTGAGTTGTTTCTTTTGTTACTTCTAGTTGAAAACACTGGAGCTGGTCGATATCAACCTCCGATTCCTTCAAACAGCCCGAGGTTTGGGGGACCTCTAAACCTGACCCTGACTGTCACACCTGACATTGCTAACGGGGAAATCGGCTTCACGAGTAACACGACAGTGGTCGTTTATGAACCTGAGGACAGCAACACCAGCACAGTAAGATATGACCTCTGTTTTCAGCAGTAGTACATGTGCGTAGTACCAGTCCTGCGATGCCTGTCTCTATTGACTTGCTGTCCAAAGGCTAACTGCCGTAACCACACTACAACTAAAAGTGAACTTTTGTGAAAGTGAAAGTTTCAGAGTGCAACTTTGCTTTGTTTTAGAGGAAAAGTGGTTTAAAATTTGCAGTAACAGCTAAACCTGGCCAGTGAAAAAACTTAAAAGCCATTTCTCTCAGTTTCTCAGTAGTTACTGCAGTCAGGCTTCTTCTGTCAGAAAAATTCTATACAGAATGTATGGGAGATTATATTCTATACATTTGGTTCTGCAGGTGAGCCTCCCTCTGCGGCGCGATGGGACAGATGGTCAGGCTGAGGTCTTCTGGAGTCTTCAGCCAGTTGGAGCCAATCGTGAGGACATAACTGCTGCAGACCTGGACCCTCTCAGTGGCTCTGTGGTCTTCCTCTCCGGGCAGAGTGACGCTTCCATCAACTTCACCATCAAGGCTGACGATATCCCGGAAATCAACGAGACCTTACTGCTCACTCTGGATAGGTAGGGATATTAAACTCCTGCCACAAGTCTGCCACAAGTGGAAAACTTACTTAAAAAAATACTGTTTTGACGCATAGAAGTGAAATGTTTCAAGCCAATTTTTGCTTTCCCATAATCCGAGGATGCACAGCTGCATGTAAACGGTAATATTAGTGGAATATTCATTTTCATTAACATGTAAACAGCTTAGTTGGAATGTGTTTTGGGGAATTAGGCCAAAAACCGAAATATTTTATGCATGTAAATGTAGTCAATAGTGACTCTGAGTGGGTGTTATCTCATCCTGTTCCTCCTCTGGTGCTCTGGAGATACATGTGAACATGTGTGTGTGTGTTTGTGGGGGTGGTTTGGGGGTTGATTCATCTGGTAGTCTATGTTCTGATGAGAATGGCAGCACTCTCTCCCTCCCACTCCTCCTCCCCTGCAGGGTGGAGACTGCACGCTTTATAGTGTACTTCGGGTAAGTGGAGAGTGGAATGAACCTGGGCCTTTTGTGTGGTGTGAATCAGGACTTTGTTTTTCAGAGAAGGGCCTACTTCAGAAGTTCTGGGGTCTTTGGTTGACGTGGGGATGAGGGGGGATGGGGGTGGGTTGGGGGATTCAGAGATGGTGTGAAAAAAGGGAGCCCAAAGGAGAGTGGTGGTTGTTGGGAGTAAATAGAGAATCTTCTTTATGTGTTTCGCTCTAATTTAACCAGGCCTGATTGTGCGCTCTTTTAAAGATGTCAGTGTTTGTATGCATGCAGCGCCTCGGCCGTGACTGTTTGTTTGGAGTGCTTCATTCTGTCATGTCTTTGTCTCTAATTTAGCCCGTCATGTGATGCTTACTTGGCTCCAGTTTTCTCAACATACACACACATACTTTCACCCCCGTGGAGCAATAAAGACGCAGGCATGCGTTGATTGACATTGTTATTAAAAGTGGTCTAAACAGCAGGACTACAGCATATGGAGCCAATAATGAATTAGCTGCACACAATACAAGGAATGCAATACAAGTTTAGATTAAAATTGAGCTGTTCCTATTTGATCAGAAGCTTAAAACACACAACAAGAAAAAAAAGCCAGTGAAACTTCAACGTCAGAGCTTTAATCTACTTTATAATGTAGGTGATGTTCATCTGCTTTGTATACTTACACCAACGCCTGCAGCACCAGCCTCATGTAGCAGCTACAAACAGGCAGATTACTGAAAGGCAAAGTATTGTCAGAGTAAAGTTTTTTACAAAGAATTACCATACTTTATTTTTTCCCCACAGTGCTGTCATGTATGAAAATACCCAAAATGGACACATGCTTGATTACTAAGAGTGAATTATTTAAACAGCATTTGTATAGAAATTATTCTGTTCAAAGCTTTTTGATCCACATAAGCAGTTGATAACTGTAATCATTAATCATATAGCAAAAAAGTGTTACAAAAAATAGGATATGTCAAATTATTTTAAGGGACAAACATGCAAGGGTACCTGAAATTAGAACATCTGTCTTAGGTAACTAAACTAGCAAGATAGCTGTGTCATTTTCGTTCAAACTCAAGAGAAACAAAATAAAACTCCCCAAAAAACACCTTGGTTTGTTTATGTCACATGTACTTTGGTGAATTTAGGACTTCTTTTGACTAAACAATCAGAATTGGTGATTGTTAGAGCAGTGGAAAGACGATCCAAGCAGTTTTTGTTCAGTTTTACTTTGTTTATGTCGAGTTTGAATGAATGTGATGGTGCTAGCTACCTAGCTAAAGTTGCTAACAGTTATTGAAAACACTGAGGTGATTATCAAAATGCTCAGAAACACTATATACAAAACAAACTTTAAATGTGATTAACAATATGTACCAAGCTAACTGTTTCAAGGCAAAGGTAACGTCACTATAGCATTGATGGGAAGTAAACAGACAAGATAAACATCACACTACATTGTGCAAGTTTCAGGAGTGGTCACTTGCTGTTATGATCTAATACTATTTATGTCTATTTTTATGTATTTGTGTCTCAGGAGTAATGTTGAGAATCAGATCCTGAAAGCTGGCTTCACCAGCAGAGAGGTTGTCATCATGGAAAACGACGACCCTGGGGGAGTCTTTGAGTTCTCCCCGTCCTTCCAGAGGTCCATGGTTCATCAATGTAAGTCTCACTTGAAACTGCAACTTAAAATTAGCAGATTTTACTTTAAATTTGTTTGTGTAATTGAGATATCTAACCAGCTATAAACAATGTGAAGTGATCGTTACATTAAAACTCACATTTTGTCATTTTTATTTTGTCTGTTGTCCCTGGTTCTGGTCACGTAACATCTGTAAACTTTAAACTTACTCAGGAGGGAGAGGCTGTGGAGCTGCACGTGGTCAGAGCCCAGGGACAGCTGCTGAAACAGCTGGTGCGATATGCCGTCATGCCTTCTGGAAACACTGAATTCTACGGTGCCACTGGCATCCTGGAGTTTAAACCAGGGAGAGAGAGAGGTGGTGGTGGCGCTGGTGGCAAAGCCTGATGGAGTGCCTGAGGTAAGAACAGGAAAAAATCAACGTTGACCTTTCAAATCTAAATTATAATCATTTAATTAACTGCAAACTAAATTCTTCCCAGTCTGTTAATGGAAAGCTGGGGCAGTCAGAATGATGCTTTAATCTTTTTTCTACATGAAAAGTGTGTGTGTGTTTGTGTGTCTGTGCGTGCATACAGCTGGACGAGACTTTCTCCGTGGTACTCAGCAGCCACAGCACTCCACCCAGTCGCCTAGGCAACCACAGGGAGGTCAACATCACAGTGCGGAAGAACGACGACCCCTTTGGCGTCATTGAGTTCATTCAGTCAGGACTGACGGTGGCCATCAACGAGAGCAAAGGGGATGAAACGCATCGAGGTACTTTGAAGTAGCAGTGCTTTAGATAATAGTGATACTCTTCCATGTCAAGTGGGATCTCATTGACACTTAAAATGGACCTAATTGGAGTGAATAACAGAACATTTGTCTGCAGGTGGGATGAGCTGGACTGTGATAAAAGTTGGATTTTAAAATAATTTTTATGCCCTAGCAAAAACATGGACAGGATTGCCTGTATCATGTCTGTGTAATGCATTAGAATGTGTTAATGTGCATAAATTAGTACATTGGTCAACTTTCAGAGCAGGAAATTTGTGCTTTACACAGTGATGATGCAGTCCAATGTTGTGGAAAAACTTTCTGTGACACCCATGTCTATAATGCATTATAATGCAATATAAACATACTTATAAGGCTTTATCCTGTGCCTATAGCAATGTATATTAATTCTTTATTTTAAAGCATTTTACATTTTTTAGTACTGTATCCTAGGCCTAAACTGGAGTGTTTAGAGGAGGGAACTGGACTGCTTTTCAGGAACAGAGAAACAGCCGGGAGGTGGGTAAGTTCATCGAGTACCAGACCAGCAGTTAGTGGGTCCCTCGGTCCAGGCCTCATTAGCGTGGCTCCCTGCTCTTGTGGGCGGCGAGCTCCGTCTTGTTTCAGGAGTTCAGTTTAGGTTGTTGTTGGATGGATCCCAAAATAAAAGAGCTGGTTCTCAAACAAAAGTCCTTAAGCTGAAAGGCTGTGAAGATGTAGTGTGTCCTCGTGGAACAATCGAAAAGCTGGCGTCTCTGTAACACTCATTCAGCCATCACGCTCTCCCACACCTGAGCCTTGTCACATAATTATCTACCCACACCTCATCGTAAAGGTTTTGAGGGAAAAGGAAAAGATTATGTTATGATTATTGCTATAAAGCTTTAATGTGTATTTATGAGTGGTTCCAGCTTTACTTATACAATGCTATAAGCACAGTATAATGCATTTTAGATGTTTATAATGCATTACTGACAAGGGTGTCACATAAAGTGTTACCATTACTGTTCAATACCAAAATGATGTTCTAGACTGCGGACAAAATGTTGAGAGAAATGCCCATAAGACGTAATGACTTTTGGAAAGGTTAGATTATCTAAATAGATCATCTCTGTCTGTTCTGATTCTCCTTCAGCGGTGTACCCTGTAGTGAGGAACAGGGGTCACTTCGGACAGGTGTCGGTGTCCTGGGTCCTGGACCCGGCTCTGTCAGGAGACGTCAGCCCCGTCCAGGGAAATATCACCTTCAAGGAAGGAGAGTACCTGAAAAACCTCACTCTCTTCTCTGTACCCGATGAGGTAAAATGATAAACTAAACTAAAAAAAAAATCAATCAAAATGCAAATTTGAGCCACATTTCCTGGTTTGAATTTTTATTCATGTTTTATTTAAGATCCCAGAGGAGATGGAGAATTTCACCATCACGGTGTTGAATGCTACAGGTGGTGCAAGACTGGGAAACATTCTCACTGCCAGTTTACAGATTAATAAGAATGATGACCCCGTTTACTTCGCAGGTAAGGATACTGATCTGAAAAACTGTAATAACATATTAATGTATTGTATCTTCAATCATTCACTCCTCTCTCCTATTCTCTCTCATCTGGACCTCTCCTCAGAACCTGTGGTCGTGCGGCTTCAGGAAGGGGCTGTGGCCAACTTCACCGTTCTGAGGGCAGGGCGGGCGGATTTTGTTGCCACGGTGATGTACCGCGTGGAGTATGGTGATGCGTCTCCAGGTGACCTCACCATGCTGAGTAATGACACGTTGCTGGTGTATGACGTGGGTGAGTGGGTGAAAAACATCTCTGTGGCTGTGGAAGACGACGACATACCGGAGACTGATGAACCCTTTTACATCGTTCTCTACAACGCTACTGGTGAGAGCTTCTTTTCAAATGAGTGTTTTGCACAGGGATGTACTTTGTATTAGATATCTTCTGTGAATCAGTGCTCATGTCAGGTAATATAGTGGAGGTCTCATATATTTAGGTTCCTTGAGATAATGAAGACAATACAATCTGCTTTCCCTCTGAGGATTAAAACAACTGAAAGTCAGCTGTTTTCTCATTTTTACGGCTTTTTATGTTTACGTTGTTGTCCATCAGTCTGTCTGTGCGTCCTGTTCATGAACACAATATCTTAAGAAGGCTTCTTCATACTTGGAACAATGTCCACATGGATTCAAGGATGAAGTGATTAGATTTTGGTGGTCAAAGGTTGAAGATCAAGGTCACTGTGATCTCACAAAATATGTTTTTGGCCATATCTCCCTTTTTGCTCCGTGCTACCTCATTCAACTTCTCCTTTCCTGTAATCCACTAGGGATGCACGATATTTTCAGCATGTCGTCAGTATCGGCAGATAAAGGCTTTAAAATTGTACTATTGGTGTCAGCTTGAAATAGCGATATTTCTTCCGATATAATGACGATTTAATTATGCTCGTGCTGTGAGTATGAGTGTGGAGGTTTTCTAAGTAGATATTGAAGTTGCTGTTTGCAATGATTGGTCAGCATGGGTCTTGTGAGCAGGAGTCAGTCACATTTCTTCAGCACTACGAATTCCTGTTATCCTGATCATTACAATCAATTAGTGAAGAACAAAGAAAAAAACCTGTCAGCAGTAGTGTTCTTATTTTGACTGTCAGCATTTTGTAAATCATTGTATTTGGTGTCTGTATCTGTCAGTGAGCCATCAGGATAAGAGGAGGCAGAATAACGTGTTTATTCACTACAGGAGAGACCTGATGTTCTCTGGCATTTGCTGGAAAAATATGCATATATTGGTGTCAGCATCAGCAATCAGCCAAATGAGTTGAAAATATTGTCAAAAATCCAATATCGTACATCTCTGCAAAATGCTTGTGACCTAGCTGGCTAACAATTGATGTATATTGACTAGCTAATGATTGATCTAGATTAGCTAGCCACTCAGCTAGTGTTTTGCTGAGATGGGCTATCTTAATATATGAATATCTGTTGCTAAAGGTCCTCCAAGCAATTTTTTTTTTCTTCAGGCAAGCGAAGTCATGACTAGCCCTACTCTGACTCTTATTGGTTAGTGCTCATTGCCTTCATTGGGTCATTTGTGTTGGTTAAATTTAGGCATTAGGGGTGAGATTGGGTAGGGCAGGTCATGCCCTCACCACCCTGGGAAAAAATATTGCACCCCCCCATTAACTATCTTCAAAATTTGGTTTTGTTTGTAACAGACAAGCCTGACACAGAGCATGTCTAATTGTGGTTCTATTTGAACTGGAAAGTTGGAATTTCTGAGCTCTTTGTTGGAAATTTCAACTGGAATGACCTCTGAAGTCGGATTTGTGACTTGGAAAGTCTGAAAGAACCTCATCAACCCCGACCTCAAAATCCAAGACGTCTGCTCCACAAATAGCAGCTGATTTTTAACACTTCTGTCTTTCAGTGTCTCATTAAATCACTCATACACACAATACTGTCCATGCTAACATGTTGCTATGGTGTTTGTAAGCACAAACTACCGTGTAATGTGTTGTTATCACGCACAAAAAGTTTTTTCTGAATTGTTGTAGTGGAACAAGGTTAACTCAGGTGTGACATCATTCCAGCTGCTGGAAAGATATGGATGTAAACTGCAACTTGACTGGATGGCAGAGGCATACAACTGCAAGGCTAATTCAGTGTACAAACAGTAGACAAACATACAATCACACCTCATCTCAAAATAACATCCCCTTCTCCTCCCCTGGTCATCCCCTCTTGCCTTAATGCCAGTCGTACATGTACAGAGAGGGTAGCTGGGTGAGCATTAGCATTGTCTGTGGTAACACTGAAAGCTCGCCTAATCCCAGTATTGTGTGTCAGGATGGGAATGAAAGCCCAGTGGGCCCCAACAGGACCTTAATTACCAGACTCCAGACTTTCTAAGACACAAAGACCAACCACTCCACCGGCCTCTCTGTGTTTACTGATTGACATGGAGTAGAGTCGAGTAAGGGTTAGCCTCTGGTTTAGGCCAGGGGGATCGTCCTTTATAGTGGTCGTGTTAAAAGTCAATAACCCTCATGTTAGAAGTCAATCAAACTCATACTACGACACTGACAGTCTTTACCTTGCCTATTTAATAATTAGATTAGATAGATTAGATAAATCTATCTAATCTACTGATTTACTGATTGACATGGAGTAGAGTCGAGTAAGGGTTAGCTCTGGTTTAGGCCAGGGGGATCGTCCTTTATATGTGTCATGTTAGAAGTCAATCAAACTCATACTGCGGCAATGACAGTCTTTACTTGCCTATTTATAATGAGCAGATTTGCATGCTTGCTGCTTGTGGTCTGGCAATTTGAAGTGCTTGTGAGAGACTGTTGCAAATTTGGGAATACTTTTTCACCAAAATATTTCCCTGTTGTTTTTATGTGTTCATTATTTTTGAAAAAGTTTAAAATGTAATGGATGTGGTTTATTGAGGCTGTCTATGGCTTCAAATTGCATGAAGTGCAATCCATGTCATTTCTATTGCTTCCCTCTCTATCTTTCTATCTGTAGGTCCTGATCTAACCTAATAATATGCATGTGTTTACACAGGTGATACAGTTGTGTATGGAGCAGACACAGCCACTGTGGTGATTGAGGCCAACGATGATGCCAATGGGATTTTCTCACTGGAAGCCGTAGAGAAACCTGTCGAAGAGGGAAAGACCAATGATTTTTAGTAAGGAACAGGTCTTAAATTTATGGTTCTTGTATGTGCAAAACATCTTGATTTACAGTTTTTCTCAGTCACTTTGCAAGTGCAAATGTCAACTGTTTCATGGGATGACACAACACTATTGCATGTCTGTAAAATGTTGAAACACATGCAGAACATTTTATTCATGCTTCAAAACCTGGTTATTGTGCCACTAAATTGGCCAATGCCACCAACATGAACAGTTGTCATTGTGTGACACGTACTGCTCAAAATGTTTGGGTGTTTTTCACCATGATAGTCAACCCAGGAAATGATTCTTATATGCATGTAAGAACTGTTTTGTTCGGCTTTTTTGTTACTGTTCTATACAAGAATGCCAGTTTGTCTAGCTGAATACTGTTGTGTAGCATGTTGAACTTTTTAAATTTAGGTGGCTAAATTTTATTGGAGAAAGTCAATACAATACTGTAGTACACAGAAAAAATATATACATGTTTGTATGTGTGGAGTAAAATTATGTGTTTTAGTGGTCATGTTAGAAGTCAATCAACTGTATATAATGTTAAAAGAAAATTCACATTTTATCTTATCTTTCATGTAAAGTCATATATAGCGATCATCCTGTGGGCGAGCTTCCTATTGTAAATTGCAAATTTGTGATTGGTTAATTGTGATTTCTAGTTCATTTATTTCTGTATACAGTAAATTTATTTGACTAGCAAAGTATTAAATTAGCCTACTGTAGTCAGACATGTCGCCTTTGATCTTTCATGTAAAGTGAAATGGCATTCATTTAGACAGATTTTGATCATTGAATGGATCATTTTACATGCAATGACTCAAACAATAATAGAATGTTGTACTTTACAATTGTACTTGCTCTTTTGAACACGTGCCAAAGCATGGACAATTTGCTTGAATGAATGAGAAATTCAAACCAAGTTCAAACCAAATTAATATTCTTTTCTTTCCAGTGTCCGGCGTGCAAGGGGCCATTTTGGTAACGTTACAGTTTTCTGGCAGCTGTTTGCCAATGACTCGGTGACTCCTCTGGAGGAAAACCAGGAGTTTACCAACACATCTGGCTCCATCACCTTCACTACAGGGGAAGAGAGCAAGCCTATTGTCCTGGAGGCCATCTCAGATAAACTCCCCAGAGTTCAATGAGTTCTTTGTCCTCAGGCTGGTTAATATATCAGGTGAGTCCAAGATAAAAGTGACCAATTTGTCAGATTATGTAATTTTATTGATTCATGTAAGGTCTCATTATAGACATTCCAAAAATGACAAGAAGGATAAATTTCATTAATGACCCTCACATTCTTATCTATAATTTCTTTCAGGTGGTTACCCAGGGGAGGGTGGACGATTAGCTGAGACGTCTCTGAATGCCTCGGTTCTCATCCCTTTCAATGATGACCCATTTGGCGTGTTTGCCATCAGTGACAGCAACCTGGACCAAGAAGTAGCTGAAGATGTACTCTCAGAGGACGATATGGCCGATGTCACTTCCTTTACCATCCTCCGACAGCAGGGTACTTTTGGCGATGTGCGGGTTGCCTGGGAGATCGTTTCTGGCCACTTCCCAGAGGGCCTTCCTCTGATGGATGACCTGCTCCTTCTCGCCTCCTTCCCAGACGAGGTTGAGCTCAGGCCTCACGCCAGGCGACACCACTCAGCCACAGACACGTGGTTTTTCTCTGGCCTTCCAGGAGCTTATGGGACCATCTCTCCTGAAGACGGGCCCGCTGCTGTTGGCAACTTCACCTTCTCTGCCTGGCTGGTGCCCAGACCAGACACGGACGGCTTCATAGTCTGCAAAGGAACCAGGAATGGGACTTTGTATTATGGAGTGAAGGTCCACACCAATGAGTCCCATGTCACGGTGATGCTGTACTACACAGTGATTGGATCAAGCAGTCTCCAGGTGGCTCGGGCCACAGCTGAGAAGTTTGTGGAGAGTAACGCCTGGTTACATGTCATCATTACTGTGGATGATGGGATTATTGAGTTCTTCCTGGATGGGAATCCTATTCCTGGAGGAGTGAAGAGCATTAAAGGAGAGGGCATCGCTGATGGTGAGTTATTTAATCAAAATGTATTTTGTCTACTAATACTTTTACATTTACATTCATTTTACAACGTCAACATGTCACCCACTGTCTCAGCACCATGGTCAGTGTCAGAGAGGCAGAAATACTGTGCTCATGTCCTTGTAATGATGACGTCATTGACAGTCTATGTGTGAGTTTGTGTGTGATTGTCTGGGTCGTGAGCTTCAGAGTCTCAGGCTTCTCTCTCATTGTTAGCATATGGAATGACAACATGTCTGAACTTCTTACATACACAGTGCATGCACACCCTCACACACACTAATGCACATTCACACACACATGCACCCACCTCTCAGTCACTCGCTCATTGTTCAGGACTACTGGGACTCTGCAATGCTTGAGTGACCACTTAGCCTCAGCTCTGCTGGATATTGTTACTGCTAAAGTGAATCAGCCGGCATCTTCTTTTCTTCTTTTTCTCTCTAATTAAGGGAGACAATAGTCGCAGGCTGTATCGGCCCAAAAGCTCCCGGAGGGGCAAATATTCTGATGGCTCTTTGGCTAACTTCAATCACAGTAGATGTACACATAATCATCAATCATGTCATGTGTTATTGTCTGCCACTGGTAACTCAACCCACAGAGGAGTTGCTTTGTGTCAGGGCTTTGTACTTGCTCAGTGTGGCAGATTTCCTGCATTTGTCCCATTTTGTACTAGTGAAGGAAGCGATAGGCACGAGAGGTGTAAGTATATAAATGAGTAATGAGAAAGAGTCATTTGGCTTTAATCAAGATTCTGTTTGTGTTCCAAATTCACTCCAGCACAGCAACCAAATGTGTTCCATCATTAACAACAGTATGATTATATGATCTTTTTAGTAAAACGGTACAAATCAGTTGCTGTGGTGTCACCAGATCTTAAGACAACCACAAACCCATGGAAAAATGTTTTAGTTACAGAATACCAGGTGTGAATTTAAGGTAGAATCAGTAGGATTAGTCCAAGCTGTTTGTAATTGCACTGAGAGACACCAGGACATCAAATACCGACGTTTTGGGTTGGTAAAGCATCCTGACCACAGCAAAATAATGAGAAAAATAAGGAAATGCATGCAGACGGCAGGTTTTCTGCAGATGCAACCACAACCACACACTTCTAGTAAGTCATAAGTGATGATTGAAAGGGACTATGTTTATATGCATCTATAGATTGTTTTTTGTTTTGTTTTGTTTTGTTTTTTTGTTTTTTGGGAAAATGTTGCATAGTATTCTTTTAAATTAAATCAAATAAATATGCATGTTGTAGTGTTTTGTTATAAAAAAATTTGTCAGCCTGACTTAAATTGTGCAAACCAGGCCTGGACTTTGAATAGTTTTTTTTTGAAGGAATGGAGGCCAAACAGAGGGGCAGCAAGGCCATTAAATAAAAGAATTAAGTCAGTGGAAATAGTAAATTTAACTTATGTTAGGTTTGTTACAATATTGCTATAATATTTGTCAGGCACATAACATTTCTCACGGCACTGGCTCAGCTAAGTCTTCACAGTGACATACGAGCAATGTGTAACACTATATGTTGAGTTCCTGATCTTATTTGTTTGCTAATTTATTAATCACCAACTGTTTTGATAATCGATTAATTGGTTTGAGTATTTTTTTTTCAGAAAAAAATCCTCTGATTTCAGCTTCTCAAATGTGGACATTTTCTGGTTTCTTTAGTTCTCTACAAAAGTAAACTAAATATCTTTTGGTTGTGGACAAAGCAAGACATTTAAGACTTTGGGCAACACTGATCAACATTTTTCACCGTTTTCTGACGTTCTATAGGACCAAACAATCTTAGCGATTAATCAACAAAATAATTGACAGATTATCGATGATTAAAATAATTGTTGGTTGCAGCCTAATATTATGTGTATCTGTCTTTTTTCTGCATGTTTCTTCTCCAGGACCGGCTATGGTGTTTATTGGATCGGATCTTGATGGCGAACAGCGTTACACTGGTCTCCTCCAGGATGTTCGCTTATACAGGACGAAGCTGAACCGCAGCCACGTCCACGAGCTTCACACTCAGCCTGCTAAAACAGACCTGCGGAACATCTCGGGTTACCTGCGCTACCGGCAGGACGAGAGGCAGAAGTCGTTTGTGGTGGAGGTCAGGGATGATAACGAAGAGGAGGGAGAGGAGGTGTTTCTATCTACAGCTGGTGGCAGTTCAAGGTGGAGCACGCCTCCCTCACCCCAGACCCACGGCTATTCTGCGAGTCATGAAGAGCGACAATGCCAACGGGCTTTTTGGATTCACCGGTGCCTGCATTCCTGATGTGAGTGCACAGTATTTAGTCAGTGGCATTTAGTGGGCTATTTTTGCTGCTGTGAG
This sequence comes from Lutjanus argentimaculatus, assembly GCA_034769285.1. Lineage (NCBI taxonomy): Eukaryota > Metazoa > Chordata > Actinopteri > Lutjaniformes > Lutjanidae > Lutjanus > Lutjanus argentimaculatus. Next base: position 18,662,152 of record JAWZSL010000017.1, read on the forward strand.
CATCTACAAGCACTTCAAGGTGGCCCTTTATTTGAAGGGGCATGCATAAGACTGTCATTACACTGTCATAATCACTGTCATAATAGTTTCAAAACAAAACACATATGACAGTTTGATGTGACGTTAAAACATAAAGCAAAACAGTTTATTTATGTTTGATCATGTCAAGGTTTCGTAACAAAGTCGTCACTAATGTCAAGTTGTCATTACAAAGTCATCTCAAATGATGTCAATTTTGTATTAAAAATTACATTGTTGACCAAATGACATTTAATGACAACAGTCCTAAACATTCATAAACACCCACCTCACAAACACTTTGGAAACATTTTTAATGGCTAGTAATCAAAGAAATCAATAATGTTCCGAATAAAGCTAAAGGACCACTATTACATTAAGTGTCATCACTCAGTTGTGTCCACAGAGAAGACACATATATAGATAGAAACACATGTAACGTAAACCGGCTGGTTTGTCAGTCTCTGTCCTGCTGCATATTTCATCACTCTTCATGCCTGGCTGCAGGGCGAGCACGCTCTCCGTTTTTAGTTGGATTGGATGCGTGGGCTCTCATGTTGGCCCCTCTCAGGTAGAGCGACAGCTGGCGAGGCTGCAGCAGGTCTGCCAGTCTGAGCATTCCTGCAGAAGGAGTTCCAGCACTGGAAACGGGAGATCCAGTTCTTCGTTTCCATCAGCACAACAGGTGGCGGGGCTGCGGATGGCATTCCATCAGAACTCGAGGATCTTCTTCTTTATGTCCTCGATCCTTTGGGGATAAATAGACGTAGAGGCATGTGGGCTATCAGGTGCCGCCTCTCTAAATCACATTATTACTGTGCTGGAATTAGTAAGACTCAATTAAGCATTACAAACTAAATGACTGATGATGTCCTCCTGTGGCTCAGAAAGAATTGGGTTGGTTTTTTTGAGGGCAAATTTTTCCTTACCTGATCAAAGTTCTAAAAGACACTGTACAGATAGTGAAGCCCCCTGAGGCAAATTGAGATTCGTGATATTGGGCTGTATAATAAATAAAACGTCACTGACTTGCTCCCTTGTTTGTCCTCATAGACCACTGAGGAGGGCTCCACTATCTCCTGTGTGATTGAGCGCATGCGGGGATCATTGGACTATGTTTATGTCAACTACAATGTCACACAACTGGACAGCGTGGACACAGAGACACCGGCCCATCAGGATTTTGTCAATGCCACTGGAGCTGTTCTTTTCATGCCTGGACAGCGCTCTGAGGTTTGTGTACTGTGCGTGTTTGTTCACTGCGTGTGTGTGGGAATGACTCACCGGCTGGACCTGTATTAATGTGATCCAACATGAGCTGGGGAGAGCCCCTCTGACTTAATCCAGGGTCACGTGGATAAAAGCAAGTGTGATGTACCTACATGTAGTGTGAACTGTATCTACACATTGGCATATTGATTGCTAATAAACAGTGTTTAATGCCGGGATTCTATAGTCACCTAAATGCAGGGTTTTTAGACAACCAGCCCCACCTAGTGGTCGGCTGGTTGTGAAGTTACTGATGAAGCAACAGGTGTCAGCTTATATCAAGCTTACACTTTAGATTTGTGGCAAACATCATAGACGTTATGAGCACAATTAATCAAAAATAGCAATATTATTGACTTCATTACATTTAAATTAAAGTACAAGGTGGATTTATTTATCATTTTACTACTCAGGGTTGTATAACAAGATTAAGGTGTAGTTCCCTTTTTGCTACTCACAAAAAACAATGTTATATACAAATATTGTGTACAGTACATTGGTTGAATAAATAAACAGTCATAGACATAAAAATAAGACAGACTGAGAATTATTTTTATTTCTATTTAACCAGGTCCCATTGAGATTAAGAATCTCTTTTTCAAGGTAGACAGCCGAGACAGTAAGCAGCAGAACACAAAGTTGTGGACAGAGACACAAAGGGAGATAAAATACAATTAACAAACATTGAAATTTGCATCAAAAGTGAGCTTTTGAGGGGTCAGTGGTGCAACCACAACCAAGCAAGCTAAAAGCATTGACATCTTATAGAATCTGCTTCTAAATCTTTCATTTTGAATTTAAAAGCATTAAATGAGACCAGTTCCTTGAGTTTCAAGTTCTTCTGCAACAAATTCCAGCCCAAAGGTGCAGAATATGCTGAAGCCCTTTTTCCAATTTCTGTACAGGTGTTTGGGACAGAGAGCATAAAGAAGTCCTGAGAGCACAATGAATTCTGTCTAGCACTTTTCTGTGTGGTAAAAACACATAGTCTCACAGCCTGAGGGAAGAAGCTGCTCTGTAGCCTGATGGTAAGGCAGCGGATACTTCTGTATCTCTTGCCAGACAGCAGCAGGGTGAACAGGCTGTGGCTGGGGTGGGTACTGTCTTTTAGTATCCTCTGGGCTCTGCACAGGCATTTCACCTCCCCAGTATCACCTGCTACAGAGTCTTCCGGGCCTGGGTCATGCACATCCCATGCTAGTTTATGTTTCCAGTCAGTATGGGTTCTCAACATTTAGCATTTTCCTTTTAGGTTCTGAATCTGTTGGTGTTTGATGATAACCTCCCAGAGCTGGCAGAGTCCTTCCAGATCACACTGGTGTCTGCACAGTCCGGTGACGGGAAGCCAGGCTCCACCCCCACCAGCGGTGCAAGCATTGACCCAAATAACTCCATCAACACCGTCACTGTCACCGCTAGTGACCACCCCTATGGTATTTGCTCTCATTCTCACTTTTTATTAGTTTTTATTGATGTTTTCAACATTTATAAATATATGAAACAAACTTGTGTTTGTGAATGGGTGAATGTGATATATAGTGTAAAGCACTTTGAGTGGTTGAAAGACTAAAAAAGCACTATGTAAAAGTACATTTACCATTTAACTTACAAACAAACAAGCAAACAAATGCAAAAACAAACAAAAAAGAAGAATATCTGTTTGGGAGTTATATCTTATTAGCCTATCCATCCTCTCAGTTTAATCAAGTAAATCATTTGTCCTTTCTGAATAATGTCCATTTCTTCCATTTTGGGGAGATTTTGCAATTTCAGACAATGTAGGTTTCCTCGACTATTTCTGCGCACTGTTCTTGGGTAGTAGGATCCACTTAACCCTATTTTCTTGTGATAGCTTTCTCTTTTTTTTACAAGCTTTTAATGATGCTTAGGGACTGCTGATGAAATTAGCTATCTACTATGAACTAGTCAATCAATGTCCACTGTCCTTGTTAAATAAACTATTAATTAAAACTAATAAAATATTTTGCGGCATTTCCAAAATAGATGTGAGTAGTTAGGATCTGTTACTCCACACTCTCTCTGGTGTGGTAGATTCGTGTTTAAATATAGTACTGTTGTACTTTTAATGTTGCTATTTTTAGCAATAAGCTGTCAGTATTTATCAGATTATATTGCGACATGCGGCTTATTGGGTCAGCTAAATATAAGTACAATTTTCTCACTCCTTATTCCTTCCACACTCCTTGCTCTTCTGCTTCCATCACACATTTTCATGACTTTCTCTCTGACTTCCTTTTACACACACACACACACACACACACACACACACACACACACACACCCCACACACACACACACACACACACACAAACACACCTTTCCCTGCTGCAGGCCTGCTGCAGTTTGAGCCCAGCCCTCCAGCAGAGGGGTTGATCTCTCCAGCGTTAGAACCGGCCCACATAACTGTTAAAGAGGAAGATGGACAAGTCCGTCTGCTGGTGGCCAGGGCCCAAGGCCTTCTGGGAAGGGTCATGGTGGGATACAGGACAACCCCCTTCACAGCGTCCAGCCCAGAAGACTACGAGGTTAGTTTCCAGTAATGTCTTTAATCTTACTGATTCATTAAGAGACAATACATTTGTTTTCTCTCTCTGTGTATTCCCTCTGCAGGACTCAGAGGGCATACTGGACTTTCTTCCAGGGGAGAGGTTAAAGTTCATCACTGTGACCATTGTGGACAATCCTGTCCCTGAGCTGGACAAGATTTTTAGAGTGGAGCTCTACAACGCTGATGGAGGAGGTGAGCCCAAAATCATGATGGTAAAACACATGATATTGTTTTAAATAGTTTGATATATTTAGAGTATAATTTAGTTTGAGTTTATTTTCATTAGAAACGTTTCTTAGAGCTGAACTGACCCTGTATTCTGGCCTACTCTTTTTGTGTGTTTTGTGTGCGGTGCTCCTGTGTGCTTCCCACCTACCTTCCTTCCCATCTGCCCTTTGATCTCTCCTCTCCTGGTGTGACTCTAACCTGGTGTGACCCCTGTTTGATCCTCATGTGTGATCCGTCAGTGGATCAGTTTCTTCATGGTGAAGGAAGTGGTAGTGGGGAGAGTGACCCTGACTTCCTCCTTCCATCCTATCACCACCATGGTAAGTGTCCCCCTCCTTTACTCCCCAAACTGCCTCCTGTCTCCACTCCTTCACACCCACACCCTCGAAATCTGACTAAGGTTGCGTATCTCAAAGTCAATTTGAAATAAAATCGAAATCAAAGTCAAATTGAAGTCACGCGACTGTGGTGTAGTTTGTTTGTAGCCTAACATTAGCTTTGAAGTTCTGGCAATTGCATTTACACTTCAAAAAATCCTAAAAGTGGTGTTCATTTGTAAAGACTCACATGCTCCTGGGATATTCCCATTTCCTGAGTTGGGAAGTGTTTATTCCAACTTCAGTGCGTCCATGAGATTTTAAGCTGAAATGATACGCAATATGTAAATTAATAACGTTTTCAACCAAACATTCACTTTTGTCCACCATATTTCTGCATATATGACATCAAAGGACAAGAACTCAGCAATTCGTATGACAAAATTTCTCTGACTTCATAGTTGTGGTTCATTAAACTGAATGTTTTTGTCTTGTGGGCAAAACAAGACATTTGAGGACGTAATCTTGAACTTTGCAAAATATTGATCAACATTTTTCACCGTATTCTGATATTGTATAGAGCAAACAACTAATGGATTAATCGAGAAAAGAGAAAATCGATAGATTAATTGATGATGAAAATAATCTGAAGTTGCAGCCCTAATGATAACTTCGGGGTCCATCATCCCTACAGCGCTCTGTTAGGAATCTAGTGACATTTCGCTGACATTTAATATCTTCAAATATGACCATTTCATGTCCTCAACATTATATTTATTATATAATATTGTTGTATGAGTTTTGTAAACAAGATTTGGACTGCAAAACCTGGGAAACTCTCCACTGTCACCTATATTACTGAAATTCTTGGGTGAACTGGACATGTTGTGGTGTGTGCGTGCACATGCATGTGTGTTTCACTGTGTGTGGTATTTACATTGCTCTGTGACCCCTGAGAGAAGTACCCAAGGAGAAGAGTGATGTGGGAAAAGCAAATACTGTAGCTGGGGCTTCTGTCACCTATTCTGGAATAATCTCCACACATTGCACAAAGCTGCCATTTCAATCTGATGCTTTTGACCATAATATCTATATAATTTTATTTAGTGGTAAGAAGACATGTATTGTTGGGTAATATCACTGGACTGATTGATTAGAGGATGACTATCATGTTTCCATTCCTAGTCTTTGAGCATTGGGTACGTTTTGCTTACTTCCAACAAAATGTGTCACTGAAAAGTAATGTGGGGTCATATCTGGTGCTTTGTGTGTAGCCAGCTTGGGAGCTGCATCCCACCTCACAGTGACCATCGCTGCCTCTGATGATGCCCACGGAGTGTTTCAGTTCAGCCCTGATTCCCTGTCTGTTAACGGGACAGAACCTGAAGATGGACGCAGCTCTGTGTACCTGCAGGTCAGTGTGACACACGGTTTTAAAATGAGGACATTTCCAGAGAGGCTGAAGGAATTATACTGTATGTTTCATCGTGCTATTTTCTTTTTGTTCCGTCCCAGGTGGATCGGTCCTTTGGTGACCTCTCCAATGTAACTGTGTACTGGGAGGCTGACCCCAGCTCTGAGGGGGAGCTCCTCACCAGGTTTGGGAACATCACCTTTGGTGTAGGTCAGACGTCAGAGAACATCATTATCGATGTGGCCCAGGATGAGATCCCTGAGCTGGACAAAAGCTTCACCGTGTCCTTGGTTAACGTCTCCCACGGTCGCCTGGGCGTCCATACGTCTGCTACTCTGACTGTGCTCGCCAGCGACGATCCTTACGGTGTGTTTGTATTTGCTAATGTAACGAGGTCTGTCCGTCTTCCTGAAGCTGATGCGACTGTGTCCCTCACCATCCTGCGACAGAGAGGCCTCATGGGTCAGGTGTGTCCTACTGTAGAAGGGTTAGAATAGGAAGTATTGATATTAATGTTCTTATGATTTTAAATAAACCAAAATGGTAATTTATGTACCAAAGTTTCGCTGATGTTTTTTTTCTCCCAATTTTAATTTCCTAGGTGCGAGTCACATATGCTACACTAAATGAGGTGGAACCGAACCCTTACAGGACTCCTGGGGTGGGCCGGGCCACTGAGGGGCGGGATTTTGTTCCCCTCCTGGATTCTGTTGTGTTCTTGGCCAATCAGAGCGAAGCGAACATCACCCTTCATGTGCTGGATGACGAGGACCCGGAAAGAGACGAGTCGGTGTTTGTGAAGCTGATCAGTGTTCAGCTCGTCAGAGGAGATCAGGAGAGGCTCAGTAAGATCCTGACTCTTCCCCTGAGTGGGAGATTTTACCTGAAACAGTCATTTATGATATACTTCATTCTGTGGAAGCCCAGTTCCACCAGTAAAAGAAAAAAATATACATTCATGGTTAAGTTAAAATTATGAGATAAAAAGTCATAATATAAGATTTAAAGAAAATTATAATTATGTGAAAAATTCTGTCTGTTTATCTCATAGTTATGCATTATTTCCTCATAATTCTGACTTTGTAACTCTTCATTTTGACTTTCTATCTGATAATTTTGCCCTTTTATCATAAGTATGATTCTTTTTATCTTATAATTATGACTTTTTTCCCTCATAATTGACACTATCTCATAATTTAGACATTTTATCTCACAATTCTGGCCTTCTATCATAATTTCTATCATAATTTCCTAATTTTGACGTTCTTCCTCACAATTATGACTTTGTATCTCATAATTTTGACTTTTTCCTCATAGTCATGACCATTTATCTTTATCTGATGATTTTAACTTTCCACCTGTAATTCACACTTTTTGCCCTCATAATTATGTAATTTTATCTCAGAATTTTGACTTATTATCTCATAATTATTACTGCTAATCTTATGTGTATGACTTAATATCTCATTATTGTCAGAAATGGGCTCCAACATCCACCATACCACTCTGATCTGATGAAATATGTCCTTATTATTCCCTCCAGTTTCCAACTCCCCCTCTCTGGGCCCCAGGACCGACACTGTAGCCCAGGTGATAGTGGAGGCCAGCGATGCTGCTTTTGGAGTCCTCCAGCTGTCAGCATCTGCTGTCAGTGTGGCTGAGCACTACGTCGGGCCCATAATAAATGTCACACGTGTTGGAGGGATTTTTGCTGACGTATCTGTTAAGTTCAGAGCAGTGCCTTTGACCGCCAGAGTCAGTAAGTGTTGGACTCAGAGTATGGATTTAAATCTTAGTCTTCATGATGAGTGTGCGAGCCAGCAGTGTTCATATGTGTGTGCATGTGTGTAATTCTACAGGTGAGGACTACAGCGTAGCCTCCACTGATGTGGTGCTCCTAGAAGGGGAGTCCAGTAAGTCTGTCCCCATCTATGTCATCAATGACGTGGTCCCGGAGCTGGAGGAGACTTTTCTCATCGAGCTGATCAACCAGACCACTGGAGGGGCTATCCTGGGGGACCTCACACGTGCCATCATCACTATACTGCCTTCTGATGACCCTTTTGGTGCCTTTGGTCAGTAGGCATTCTCTGGGATGTGTCTCTTCATCTTTTTTTTGGAGACGTAATCATTGTTAAACAAGTTCACTTGATTTTATCTTTCCCTAGTTTTCCAAGCTGTTCCAGTTACCGTAGAGGAGCCAGGATCTAACTCCGTTGAGGTCACGTTGCCTATAGTGCGTAATGCTGGTACAATTGGTACAGTGGTAGTCCAGTGGCAGGCCACTGTGAATGGTAAACTAGCAGTGGGGGACATCAGACCCACGTCGGGGAGAAGTGAGATTTGCTCCTGGAGAGACCATGAAGACGCTCAGAGTGGAGATTTTAGCTGACGATGTACCTGAAATCACTGAGGTAAGAAGGTGGCCGTGAAAAGTGCTTTTATGAATTCACATAATTTAAGCTGCAATATTTATTGCACTCTTTCTGTCTTTTCTAGATAATTAAGGTGGAGCTTACTGGTGCCAGTAATGGAGGAAACCTTGGAGCTGATACGTCTGTGGACATAATAGTGCCTGCCAATGACAACCCATATGGGACTGTTTACTTTGAACAGTCTGTTTACCGCGTGCAGGAGCCACTGGAGGGAGTCTATAGAGCCAATATTACTGTTCGCAGGAGGTACTTTTAATTATTGCTATCTTCTAAAATAATGGTTTTGGTATTTGAAGGGTTGTGCGTAAGACTGACATGACATTGTCATTACCATTCCATGATACCTGTCATTAACATAAAGAGGTCTTACAGAATGGTAGGCTTTCATAACAAACACATCTCAAACAATGTCAACTTTGCATGAAAAATGACATAACTGAGCAAATGACACTTAATGACAGCAGTCATAAACATCCATAAAGACTCCTTCATGTTTATGACAGGCTTATGCACACCCCTTCAAATAAATTGTTACTTAAGTTAAGTTTTTTTTGTGCCTCTACTCACATTAAAGCCCCCTTTTCCATCCTCATTGCCTTTCTTCCAGAGGCGGCCACTTTGGACGATTAGAGATCATGTACAGCACCTCTGAGATTGACATTGTTGGCTTGGCTCAGGCTGATGGACAGAACCTGCTGATGTACTTTGAACTCCCAAAACCAGGCATTCCATCCACCGCCTCAGTTAGGACAGTTAACATCACTGGTCAGCCAGACCCGCTGGCTGCATGTGCTGCTGCTTGTCTGAGAGAGCGAGCCTGCCAGGCCTTCTCTCTGTCATCAGGGGTGACTCCACCGTCCTGCACTTGGGTGACTTCAGGGGCCAATCAGCTGACTTCCAAATCTCAGGTTATGACATATGTAAAAAACGTCACTGCAGCTGCTGTCCTGTTCAGTGCCCAGGCGGTGGCTGGGAGTGATTACACCCCTGTGACAGCTCAAAGTGCCTTCATGGACGATGGGTCAGGGGTCGCCAACCTCACAGTCCCAATCTTGACTGATAAATTCCCTGAAATGGACGAAAGCTTCGCGATACAGATCTTAAAGGTAAATCCCAAGCAGATATATATTTCCCTGCATTATTCATGCTTTATTGGCCCCTTCTAAGTCCCACCCCTTTTTGCTCTGTGCTCCAATAACAGTTGAGCAAGCTTTGTACTTTTTTTTGTACTTATACTATGTGCTAGGCTTTTCTCTGTTGAGAAAAATGACATATATGTGTATATAGTCACATCTTAAGTTAGCTAATGTTAGCAACAAGCCTAGCACATAGCATAAGTACAGGAAACTGGAAAGGAGAAAGTTGACCAAGGTTCTGCTGGGTGCGCAAAGTTGTCATGACCTGTCCTACTCTGATTCTGATTGGCTAATACTCATTGCATTTGTTGGTTTCGGTTGGGTAGGTTTAGGCATGAGAAGTGTGATTGGGTAGGGGTAGGGTAAGAATATCAGGGTAAGCCAAGAGGCAGAGTAGGGCAAGTAATGCCTTCACCATCCTAGGGGGGAAAAAGCTTGCAGGGTACCAAGCTTGCTCAACTGTTATTAGAGCACTGAGTGAAAAGGGGCAGGACTTAGACAGGGTCAACTTAATTTTATATGCATTCAATTTATGCTGTCAACTGAGTCTAAAGCAAAACTGTATCACAAGTAAAATATTTTTTTGTGTATTGTTTGAAGGTAGAGCTGATGAATCTGACTGTGGCTGAAAAGAACCTGCCCTCGATCGGTCAGCCAGACAAAGCTGTGGTCACTATAGGGGTGAACGGAGATGCGTTTGGCGTATTTTTGATATACAGCCTCAGTCCCAACACCACTAATGACGGGCTCTATCTAGAGGTTCGAGAAGAGCCTTCGGTTGTGGTGCCCCTTGTTATAGAGAGGAGAGGAGGGAATCTGGGCACTGTCACCGTAGAGTGGAGGTTTGTTGGAGGAAAGGCCACACCAGATGCTGACTTCACTGGAACTGGAGGGACTCTAGTCTTTGGTGGTATGTGGATCATGCAAAAATTATATAAAAACCAACAGCTCAACAATGTCCTTTTAAAGGGTCATCATCAGTCTGTGTTTCGGAGTTCTTGATATGACATTTGAAGGTGTTTGCTTTCACTTCCCTTACAGTAAGGAGAATTAAAGGAACATTAGCACATGCACTCAACCAGTGTAACCAGTGTGCTTTCCTCTGTGTCTACAGGTGAGCTGAAGAAGACAATAGAGATAGTAATCAGAGATGACACTGAGCCAGAGGACAACGAGAGCCTCATGATTGGTCTGGTTAATACGGAGGGAGGAAGTCGAATCCTTCCCAGCTCTGACACTGTCACCATAGTGATACTGGCTAACGATAACGTGGCTGGGATAGTAGGATTCCATCCAGACTCACGTTCTGTCATTGCCAGAGAAGGTTAGTAGCTGTGTTTGTAGATTCAGTCTATAGCATCAATGTATAAGCACATTATCACCACCATACTTTGCATTCCAAACCCTTTCCACTGTCGCTGTCACTGGAGAGGTGTCCTAATTATGTATGAATGAAAACGTAAGGGAATGCGCTCATAATAATGGCAGCATGCAGCAACAGGTGGGCCCTGTGGTTGTCTGTCATTATCTTGGAATTATATATGCATGAGTGGTTAAGTCTCCCTGAGTAGAATCCACACAATTAGAGTCCTTGTGTTTCCTCTACTGGCATACACAGAATAAGAAAGCCCATTCACATTAGTAGGCAAGCTAATTTCTGCTAATGCGATGAAAAAACAATACAAGCAAGTCATAATGAGAAACTTTCTTGAAATAATGAGCGAGTATCTTGAAACAACGAGAAATCCTTTCAAAATAATGACTTGTTTATTTCAAAATAATAGAAGCTTTCTCAAAATAATGAGATAAGGGGTTCTCTTCTGCTGAATCTTCTCAGTAAGACCCAACACGTAAGATTATTCTTGCCTTGCTTTAAGTGTTAGGGCTGACTGTATTATATGTCATATTACAGGTGAGAAGTTGTCCTTATTAGTGTTGAGGACAGCTCCTGGTCTGGGTAACGTTACTGTGGACTGGACTGTACAAGGGCCCCTGGTACACCGGACCTTCACCAAAACATCAGGGACGCTTTTCTTTACTGAGGTGAACACAAGATGGAGATCATTGAACAGTTTATTGTTGAGTCATGTTTAGCACATTTATTTCACAGTGTGGCGATGCAGAATTTGGCACAGATCAGCCTGTTGTTTTTGTTAATTATTAATTTCGGGTGTGCTTCCTACAGGGAAAACTAAATGACACCATAGTCCTGCAGCTTCTTGACGATGCCACACCAGAAGACAAAGATGAATACAAAGTTTCCTTGTCCAGCATACAAACTTTTGGTAATGTATCTGCTCTCAGTGTCTTTGTGGGTTATGATTGTGCATGAAAACTTTGTGAAGAAACCTAAAAAAAACCCCTAAAAGTCAGAGTTCTCACACAGATTAACATTCCCTGACTTCCACACAGGTGTTGCTGTGACAGGCCATGCTGCCCTGGATGTTCAGGGCAGTGAGGCGGTGCTGACTGTGGACACCAGCGACGAGCCTTATGGGCTGCTGACCATTGCCCCGTCATCCCGAAAGGTGACCACAGAGGAACGGGACAGAACTATAAACATCTACGTCAACAGAGAGTTTGGAGCCTCAGGTCAGTGGACCACAGTATGATTACAAAAATGTGCCCAGCAATTCAGTTTAGTTCCTAGCTATTATTCATACTCCTTCAACTTTTAAATCCCATTCATTCTAATTACACCCTTTCCCACATTTCCAACTATTCATACTGTTTTAACTACTTGTTCATACTTTATACCAGATGCTCCATTCAGACCTTATGATGTTCCACATCTTCTAAACACTATGAGATTTATTCAACTTTTAAATCCCATTCATACTATTTGGACCATTTCCCACTTTTGCAGCTATTCATACTCCTTCATTTGCTTATTCATAGTGTCAGCTTTTCAGCAAACCTCAAAATACTCCACATTTTTATGTACATCATTTGCATTATTCAGCTTTAAAACCCCTTTCATGCTGATTAGACCTTTTCCCACTTTTCCAACTTTTCAAATTCTTCTCAGCTCTTATGTCCTCATTCATTCTCTAAGCCAGACACTCCATCTAAACCTTACAATTATTCACATCTTCCACACACCGTGAGATTTATTCAGCTTTTAAATCCAATTCAGACCATTTCTAACTTTTGCTAGCCAGTAATTCAGTTTAGCTTTGGACATTTCCAACAAAAACCTAAAAATGTACCCCATTTTCATACATCATTGGGATTATTCAACTTTTAAAGCCAGCAATACAGTTTAGCATCAGCTTTCCAGCATCTAACATTCACACACTCAGTTTCTTCAGAATATCCTTACTTTTTAATGATATTATACCTTAATGTTTGTGTACAGGAGCGGTGAATATAACCTATGAGGTTATAAGAGGTTCTCTACAAGATCTGTCCCAGGTAGAGGGTGCTCTTGCTGACCCGGGACAGGACTTCATCTCTGGTACTGGATATGTAATCCTTCAGGATGGACAGACTTCTGTTGCCATCCCTGTCACCATACTGGAGGTAAAGACAAATGCTATCTTCTTCTTACTGTAAGGTTGAAGGAAAATTCCAGTATTTTTAAACCAGGGCCCGAATTTCACAAATTTTTATTTAATATGTACAAAAACGTTTTGTAATTGTTCCAGTAGATCGCCTCATATGACAACAATGGCTGCAATGTAATCCTTGGGGGTAAATGTACCGATCAAAGTATGTCCACTAAAAGTCGTTGTTTTGCCACTGACAGGCTCAGAATGTTATTCTAAGTGATAACATTATGGAAAGTATCCCTGTCTTTCAGGGAATTATATCCCCCTTCAAAGCCTTCAGACTCCTTTGACAAAAACATCATACTTCACAGAATTATGTTGCAGCCATTTCAGCATGTTTCAATCTACTGGACCAAATCCATCTGCTGGATCTACTGGACCAATTCCCAAGCTTATTGTGCCTCTCAGTCATTAAGAACCCAAAATATGTTAAAAAAAAAAATAGGGCCCAGGTTTGAAAAGAGCAGAATTACACTTTACCATGTTTCAGCATAATGACAAAATTATATTTGATCTCTGCCAATATGAGATCTTCTCTTTCTTTGTTTGTTCATTTAAATGTGGAATTTAAAGCACTTAATTCTAATTTGTTTTATCAGGACGACATCCCAGAGTTACAGGAGTTCTTTCTGGTCAACATAACATCAGCAGTACTCATAACGACCCTCGCCACTGTTCCCCAACTAGGTATGGAACAATTTAGCACCTGAATATCTTTTATCACCTCCGGCCATTCGTAGACAGTTGTACCAATACTTTTTTTTTCCGTGTATTTTTATGTTTCGTGTATTTCATGAAGTCACTTTCCTTCTTTTCTTTCTATAATTTCTCACCATATACTGTTTGATGAGTAGAGGTTGTGTATTGCACGTTGCCAGGTAAAATACATAATCACATGTTCACAAGCTTTGCCTAAAATGTCACGTAGTTTGATGTTGGTACATTAAACTACAGCATAGTAGTTGACTGTCAAAATGCACCTTGAAAGAGCTTGGTAGTTCCTGCTACTGCTTTTGCATAATCCAAACCACAGTCCACTTTATGAATGAGTAACTTTAGAAAGTGATGAGTAGACAAAACACTTGGAGGCTCCCAGAATACTATGGGCCCTCTGCATGGAGACACACAGTAAACACACGGCCGCTCTTTTGGCAGCAGTCATTATGTGGCTTGGATGGTGAGATTGATGCTTTCCATGATTGAGGAAGCCCGGGGATTTGGTGGGAGCCGAGTAGCACTGTGTGGTGAGCAGAGAGAAAGCCAAACTAAACCCGTAGTTGGCCTCCCAGTGTCTTGGCCATGGAGTGAATGGGAGAAGACTATTCAGGGGGTCATAAATCAGTCCACCCAAAAGACTCGGCTGCTCAGCCTCCCAAGCCACTTACAGGAGACGCTTCTTAGCTGTAATCCTTCGTTCAAATGTGCCATGACGGAAGTTAGATCCTCCACAGTTTCCTCTTGTGTTGGTGCTTGCACTGTAGAGTTACAGCACTGAAGTCAGTGCTTATACTAAACATTATACTATAGTCATTCTAAAAACTGGCAGCCTCAAGGCCATCTATCTTGTCTTTTCCCCAGACACCCAGGGTTTGGTGGCAGAAGTTAGCATTGCTGCTAATGATGGAATCAGAGGCGTCATTGAATGGACAAACACCATGTAAGAAACTGACCCACAATTAACACATTTCTTATGTTGATTTGCTTTAATTAAAATGCTTTTCTTATCCAAACGTGTCCTGTTTTTTCAGGTTTGAAGTGAATGAAACAATAGGATCAGTAACTCTAGTAGCCTACAGGAACAAAGGGACGTATGGAAATGTCTCTCTTCTCTTCTACGCTCAGAACCTGGAAGCTCAGCAGGGCCTGGACTACAATACCAGTGAAACAGTACGTACAGAATCTAAAGCAAGTCCAGGTGCCCATGACTTAGCTGTTCTGGATATAGCATAATCATCTGGATGACTGAGAGTCTTCACAGACTGTAGTCACATGGAATTTTTAAACTGGAAATCCCTCTGTCCACCCAGATGCTCCAGTTTGTTGACGGCGAAAGGCATAAGTTTGTAGAAGTGCAAATCATTGATGACGCCATTCCAGAGGGAGCTGAGAGATTCCAGCTCATCCTGTCCGAGCCTTCACCTGGACTGGAGCTGGGTACCAACACCACAGGTAGATAGAAGGGGCATTTCTGATTCAAACTGCATAGGACAGTGGAACATAAGCTTCCATTGCCTATAGAGA
Organism: Lutjanus argentimaculatus; assembly: GCA_034769285.1. NCBI lineage: Eukaryota > Metazoa > Chordata > Actinopteri > Lutjaniformes > Lutjanidae > Lutjanus > Lutjanus argentimaculatus. The sequence goes on from JAWZSL010000017.1 coordinate 18,677,330, forward strand.
CAGTGCACAACACATTATACTCTGATAGCCAGGCCCACCAGGGGAAAAAACGATTGGTCCCACAATATGCAGCCAGCTGAGATGCTAACAAAGTGACTATAGCTAACTAAAAACATTATTTCAGCATGTCAAAAGATTTTTAGCACTCCTTCTACCAGATATGAAAGTTTTCTGAAACTTGAATATACCTGTAAATCTCATGCCTTCCTACCTTGTTTTTTGAGAAAAGCTGAATGCCATTTTTTTCAATATTGCAGCAGGTATAGAAGCAGTTTGTTTCTCTTGTTTTAGTATGGGTGTAAATAACTGTGTCATCTGCATACATTTGGATGTGGGCAAATCAAGAGCAGATCATTAAGATATAAGCTAAATAAAATTGGTCCTAGGATTGATCCTTGTGGAACTCCAATCGTATAATCAGAAAAGGATGAGCATGTCTCATTAATTCTTGTACACTGTTTTCTTGAGTTTAAGTATGACTCCATCCATGTTAAAGCATTTGTTGAGTAATTAAACCATGAGTTAAACCACAGACAAACTTATTTTTCTACAGTAAGTGGTACATTTTAAAAGTAATTGTACACAATAAGGTAACCTAGCATACAGAAACAACAGATGCAGTGGAGGCCTCTACTCTATCTGTCACGTAAGGTACATCCGGTTATATAGGACAGCTTTGTTGTGTACAATTGATTACTTGACTGCATTCTATCCAATAGAACAAGAAATAAGGCATCATACATTGTGATACTTGATTGGTTATTACACTGACTTAATTTATCTCGGGTCATAGCACTGGGAGAACCTGGAAAAAGTGTAATATGGTGGTAAGGACGGCAGTTTTTACAGCTGGGATCATATACTTAACACAACACAATAATTAGTAATATGAAATTACTGTAAGGTCTACAAGAATTGATTGCTGATTTATTCTTATCTACCCATATTGCACATAATGATAATCTTCCTGTTTTCTTATAGCAACTGTGAATATCCTGGCCAGTGACGATGGACACGGTGTCATTTCTTTAACACCAGCGAGCATTTCTTACTGAAGGAGCCCACATCTGTGTCGGGGCTGAGCGAGAGCGTGGCCACCCTGTACGTGGTCAGGAACCCCGAGGAAGGCACATTTGGTACTGTAACTGTTCAGTTCGCCATCACTGACGCCAATGGCAGTCTAGCAGAGGGCGATCTGATTCCAGCACAAGGATTTGTTGTACTGGAGGATGGAGTCAGATTCAAGGTGAGGGAAAAGAAAACGTCACTTTTTTCAAAAGTGTTTTGTGTTTGATACAGCATGTTCGTGTTTTTTGATTTGTCAGAAGTTCTTTAATCTCATCTGTGTTGTTTCAGATGCTCGAGATCTGGGCAGTCCTGGATGCCGAGCCTGAAGGGAATGAAACCTTCACAGTGACCCTGTCCAACCCGACAGGAGGAGCACAGCTCGGTGACCAACTCCAAACTCTTGTCACCATCCTGGAGAACTTAGCTCCTTCTGGCTTGTTCCGCATCGGCCCTACTATCAACAGGTCTCAATACAGTCACACCAAAGGGTTCAGAAACTATTATCAAGAATATTTGCAGTATGTAACGTCATTTACATGTGTAGTGTAAAAGTACGTACAAATGCACACTCTAGTGACCATTTGTCAATTTGCGCCATGAGCATGTAATGTATGCTGCAAAAGAAATCCACTGTCTGTGCAAATTTTCTGCATTTCTTATGCTTTATTTATGCAAAAACAAGCAAGCAAACAAGAACAAAGAAATTGTGGTTCCTGCTGCCATGCTAGGTGCATCCTATACCTGCCTGCCTACTTTTATAACCTCAGGTGCCTACAGTGCCTACTAGTAAACAAGAAAATAATAATCGTTAAAGTAAACAAATAGCTAACAAACAAAAATACTATCAAAATCCAATCTGGAATGGTCAAATGTTACTATTTAATATTAGTGAAAAATGGCAACAAAATACTTACAACAAACAAATAGCTCACACAATCACACTCATTTAAAAGCATGTTTATGTAGACTTATTCATGTGTGTTTTCTGTGCAGAACTAACACAGAGGTGGTTGCTGATGAAGGTGGCAGAACAGTCTTCCTCACCGTGTCTCGCAGTAATGGTCTGGAGTCAGCTGTCAGCGTGGAATGGGAGACACAGTCTGTTACAGCTTTTGCCTCTGGTGAGATGTAATAATGTTTTTCCTCTGTTTTTCCTTTCATTCCTCTTTCCTTCCACTAAGTCATGCTATTATGGTTCTTTTTTTCTTCCAGAGGGTCCCCTCTCAGTGATGGGTGTGTATCAGGGCTTTGAGGACTACCCCACCTCTGGTTGGTGCTCCCTTCCTGAAGGACCTTCCTTCCTGGCTATGAGGCTGGACAGGAGTCCTGTTGTTGGATCTTCCTACACCTTGGCCACTCTGTACCGGTGGCAGGGTGTTTTTGTGCCAGTAGAGGTGGGCTAACAACAGCATTGTCCCTCAACCACCACATGATATATTACATGTAATTGGGAGTAACAATTAGCTAATTCAACACAAACTGCACCTTTAGCTTAAATCTCTCTCTGTGCTTTGGTCTTTACAGTCTGTCAGGATTCAGGAGCCCAGCTCTTGTGTTGGGTTTTCTGTGAACGGTTCGACCTACATCGGCATCACACACAGTGGCCCTCCCTTCTCTCCTGCTGCCAACCTGAGCATCTTCAAACTGCAGAAGGATCTCAATGTCACATTGGTAAGTGTAAGCCCAATCATGGCGCAACATTACTATCATGTTTTTGTACATTACTGGCATTATGTTGTATTATTTTCATATGATTTGATACAATCTGGTTTCTGTAGGAACAAACTTTAGGTGTTGAAACTCTGGATGTGAAACACTTCTCCGCTGAAGGCAGAGATTATCTCATAGCATCAAGCCAGGTGAGGCTGCCCGTTTCCCTATTTAGAAAGATCTTTAACTGTTTTCACCCACATGGAAAAGATAAAGTAATATGAAACTCATATAAATTGGGATCTTCTAAGTACTATTTGACAGTCAGTCCATATACAATATACTGTATGTGCAATATGAAACTTATATGAGTTAGGCAAACATTAATAAAACTGGAGGGTTTTCAAGCCTTATATGCCTAAACTCAGGTTTTGTTATATTGTTCCTTATGGACAGATTTTTGTTTGGACTGGAGGCTCCTTCACCCTCCTGCAGACTCTTGACTTCGAGCAGGACATCCTCAGTGTCACTCCATTCACTCGTGCAGCTGTCCTCTACCTGTTGGTGTGCATGGACAGACAGACTGCCAGCTGCCTGCTGCTTCAGTGGACCAACGGAAGATTTCAGAATCCACAGCCTCTCCAAGTCAGCGGCAGAGCCGTTCAGGTGGAGACAATCAACACGAGAGCAGAGGACACCCTTGTGTTGGTTGTTATTGAAGGTGATCTGTCTTGCTTTGACTTTATATAGTATTAAATGACCAGTGTGCAGGATTTAGTGGCATCTAATGATGAGTGTGCAGTTTGGAAACACCCTGCCTCATAATTCACTTTCAAGTTTGTAGGAAAACCTACAGTGGAATCCCCTCTCTAGAGCCAGTGTTTGGTTTGTCTGTTCTGGGCTACTGTAGAAACATGGTGAGCAACATGGAAAAGGACCTGCCATAGAAATATATAAGAAAAACGCAGCATTGGCGTTTAGATTGTACATTAACGTCGACACCATATTGCTGATGTTAATGTTATTTTCAAATTCCAATTTCTGGCATATTCTGCCAATAGATCCCCCTAAATCTGACCCACTGGACATTCAGTGGATGCTTTTATGTTTATCTTGCACTTTTAAGTAACTACTTTATTGTCAGTCTATTTGTATTTTGAACATAAATTAACTGATGTGTCAAAAATTACTCAAAAAATCTAAATTCGTAAATTTTCGAATTCATTCAAGAGTTAGATGCAGAGATTGCATTGAAATGGTCTAGAATGGGAGGCAAATGCACTTCTTGTGCAGTATGCTAAGAGGGTGGTTGTATTTTTGCAATAATGAGAAGCTATTTTCTGTGGTTGTACTTTCTAGTGGATTTTTCAGTGGTCAGATGTTGGTTAGGATAGTGCAAACAAATCGTGATACTTTAGAAGGAACACAGAAACTCTGTGTCTGTTACAGAAAAGAAAGCCTTATGTGGTCTCAGCTAAAATGACAAAATTCACAAGGTTGGCCAAATCATGTATTTATACTACGCTCTGTATATTTTGATGAGACATAATCTCTCTGAGTCTGCAAAAAGTGGTGAGTTTTCTTGGTTCAGACCTGTTGTGGGTTTACGGGAAAGGCCTCAGTGTGGAGCAGAGCAGAGCCACCGAGCGACTCGGAGGTTGTAATTTGTCAGTGTTGGGTGTGTCAGTCAGACCGGTCCTTACTTTACATAAACATGTTATTCTAGCGTGAAAGAACCCTAATCTGTGTGTGTGTTTCTGTGCATTCGTGCATCTTTCTCCAGGTCTCTCTCCATCCTGCGAGGTGTTACAGTGGAGCTCAGATCAGCCGTCACCTCAGCTTTATCAGTCCATTCCTCACCCTGGCCTCACCTCCATTCACCCTTTCACTGCTTCGTCTGGAATCAGTAAGCACAAATGTCATTTTACAACTCAAACAGGGCTAACAAACAAAGCTACTTTCCATTGAAAACATTACATCATGCAAAAAAATATTCAATGTTCATTGTATATGGTTAATGGTCACATGATTGGTTATTTTTCAGCCATGATTCAGTTGTAATTTAAAACTAGAAAGGGTGGAACGTTGTCTGATATTGCTGTACTCCCAGAGTTTGCAGCTTTGACAGAGGAAGCTGACCAGCCAGATTCATTGGATCTGTGTTGTACTACACAGTTGACTCTGGCAGATGTTTGCCTGATGTTATCTGAGCATAGTGAAACAAACTCTGTCAGTCGGGGAGGAGCAAGATTGAACAGTAGACATGAGTTTGCACAATAGACAAAATTATCAAACATTAATAAGTTGTACCTTTTTGTCAAGTATTCTGAGTGTTCTTTTGTACAATCTGTGAAGAGGTCTATTGGAAGTGTGGAAAAATCACAGAGTGCATGTACAGCTAAGCAGCATAAAGCATTAAGTTTTGTTTGTAAAGAAAGCTTTTACAGGGTGTCTGTGGGGGTTCACAAACTGAGGGGTGGGCTGCCCTGGAGGGGCACAGAGACTCTGCAGGGTTGCCTGGATGACCAGGGAAGAAATATAGAGTGAAACAAATTTATATGAATATGATTTATGTGGGCGAAATAAACAAACAAGAGCATGCTGACCTTTATTTCACTAAAAGGACACATGGTAACTATCACTTATATAAAAACACTTAAGACCTTTGTACCTTTTTTCCCTGTATGGCTGTGAAATAGGTCTTATGGTCTTAAAATGGTTTTAAAAAGTCTTAAATTAAACTTGTTGAAACCTGCAGAAACCCTGTTTTATCCAGTTGTGGGTTTGTCGGTTGTACTATTAAAGTCAATTTGCCAAATCAAATCTCTTTCTTTCTCATAGCTCATGTTCTGCTCGCTGGAAGAAACGGCTCGTCACTCTACACCTGGAGGTCTGACGTCAACCTGCTTGCCATGATCCTGAGGGCCCCCCCAGCTTTCAGCTTCCTCTCTGTCATGGTCCCGTCCCTCAACACCACCAAGACCCTCCTGGCTTCTGCTGAGGAGAATAGATCCACTGTTTATGAATTCACTTCTGTCTCCAATCAGTCTGATTTCATACCCAGGTACCCAGATTGTTTTTATAAGTCAGAACAAGAGGTTCGGGAGCAATAAGACACAAATAAATGATGCATGTTGTGTGTTTTCTTCCTCACGTGCAGTTTTGGGGAGCTGCACTTTGCACCAGGTGACAGCGAGCTGGAGATAGCAGTGAACATCATAGATGACGACATCCCTGAGGAGGAGGAGCACTTCCAGGTCAGCTTGAAGAATCCGAAGGGCGGGGCTGAGATTGGATTTGGTGGACAGGTGACCATCATTGTCCCAACTAACGATGATGCTCACGGAGTCATCGGCTTTGCTCAGGTAAGCAGATAAACCTTTTGATTTGTCCCTCATGTTAAATAGTCATTATGTTATTGCTTTAAATTACATGGATCATATCAATGATTAAAATCAAGGACACCTCGTTACCTTCTTGTGAAACTTTGACCTCCCTTAATGGGGATCAGAACCCCCAGTTTGGGAATCAGCATTATCTCAAGCTACGGTCCATTAGAAATGTATTGTCATTACTTCTCTGCAGAATTCTCTGTCTGTGGAGGTGGAGGAGTTGGAGCAACATAATCAGATTTCTCTGAGTGTGGAGAGGAAAAGAGGGACTTTTGGCAGACTGACTGTTCACTGGGCTGCCAACGGCAGTCTGGCAGACATTTATCCCACCTCAGGAGTGGTGAGTCAACTCTGACCTTATGTCATAATTAAAACACATTCCTGTATGTATTGACAACATGTTTGAAAATGAAATGCTCACCAAAATAAAGAATCTCAAAACTATTATTTGCGGGATCAAGTTAAAATGTGTTTTATGTCATAGGTAACGTTTTCAAAGGGCCAAACGGTGGCCATCATCTCGCTGACAGTGATAGCAGATGGTGTCCCAGAGCTGAGAGAGAGCGTCACGATCGCCCTCATTGATGTCACCACTGTGGGGCTGCAGGACCTTCGACAGGCTGCGGTCATCAACAAGCAGCGGGCGCAAGCTCTGCTCACTATCCTGCCAAATGGTTCTCCCTACGGGGTGATGGATGGCATCTGGACTCCCAGTTCACACTAACAGAAGAACCAGAGAGTAAGAATTTATGTTGCAAGAAATACACAAATGAGTGATGATTTGTCAGTAAATGTGTGTTTTTACTGGATCATGGTGCAGAGGGGTCTAATTTACTGTAATTAGTTTAAATTATTGTTAACTTATTCAAAGATATCCCTCAATTTTGCTTTCTCTTTGCTCCAGAAACAGTTGTTGTAAGTTAAGCTGGTTATCTAATGCCAATGGCTCTGTTTTTTGGGGGGATGAGGTTTGTTAAGGAGCTGTTACAGGAATCACATTGTGAGATTTACTGTAAAGGAGATCTGCAGTGATTTTCCAGGATGTGAAGTAATTTAGGATTTGTCTTAATCTGTGTATTGGAGGCCGGCCCAAAATGTCAGACAAGTCTGAGTAGCAGAGCAACACACCAAAGTCCTGGCCTTCAAACATTATTTAACTTAACAGTAAGGGATTTTTACTGATTCAGGATATTATTGTTGTCTTCCATGACATGACAGGTCTTAACAATATAATATTTATCCACTTTTTTTCCAACTCACAGGGACACCAGTCAATGTGACCCTCTCTATAGTGAGGGAGCAGGGCTCATCAGGTGAGGTGGAGATCCATTACCAGACCAGGCCGGCCCTGTATCAGACCCCATCCAACCAGGCAACTGCAGGACAGGACTACACCCCCAAACACAACACCATCGTCATGATAAATGGTGCTACTGTGGCTCTTGTCACTGTCACAATCCTGCCGGTAAGCCGAGAGCGTTGAGTAATAGAGGAGTTTATTTAATCTACTTGAATTAAGACGATAGATTAGGAATAGGACTAACATAAGAGTTCATTTCTCTATGAAACATGTTTTAAAATCAAAAAGTATAAAAAAAAGAGTGGGAGCATGCTCTCAAAATAAATGAAAGTCTCATCTGAAATATAGGATAGCAGATTTTCTCAGCCACAATTTTATTTGTTCATCTTACACCTCCCACCATACGCCCCTTCAGACTGGTTGTGCAGATTGCTGCTGTTTCTTGCCTTCATCATTAAACAAAGACTGGCCTTTAAAGTTGAGATGAAATGAAAAATACTTTTTAAACCACATATTGTGCACTTATTTCACAATAAATACTCTTGACAAATAGACTGGGAGTAGTATATGTACACCATGCAAGCTATCAGAATTAGCGTCAAAGAAAAGGGCACCTGCTCAGTTAACTGCCAAAATTTAATAATGACAGATTTTCAGCTGACCCAAACTCTTGGAAAGAAACAGAGAAGACACTACTTACAAAAAACTAAATTAAATAAATAAAACACGCACAGAGAGTCAGTTGGGGTCCAGAGAGGTAAGAGTGTTTACATATGAGATAATGTTGCTCTCATTTTTGGTAGAACCTAACATATTAATATATCACCTTTTCTAATAACAGAGAAACCACATTAAATCAGTTGGCCAGGATGTGGTAGAGGGCAGAATTTTGTCTTTCCGTCCATAGCAGAATACATCTATGAGTGAGGCAAATGCAACACATCAGAATCATTCTTGGGGAGAATTAATATTTTTATAAGAGAAAGGGCATCTGTGTCTGCATGTTTGAACAGTATATTTTTCCATTACTTATGCACAATTGTTTTCTAAGGATGACATCCCAGAGCTGGCAGAGAGTTTCCTGGTAAATATCACCGGTGTGGAGCTGGTTAGCGGCTCGGTGGGAGCAGGACAGCCCAGCGTGAAGAGGCCTGGTATGGAAGTAGCAGAGGTCACCATCCAGGAGAACGACGACCCCCGAGGGATTCTGCAGTTCAATGTTTCTGAGGTGAGCACTGGGTCATCTCTGGGACATGGACATGATTGAGATGCCATCCTAATGGTGGCTTCTCAACTGGTGACTAACTAAGAGATAATTAATTACTTATCATTTTCATTAAACACTATTTTAATATCTTTTCCAGGATATGGCTGGAAACATCCTGGCGTATGAATACCACCACCAGACAACGTCCTCCATCTGTCAGTGGTGCGACTTGCTGGTACACATGGAAGACTGGTCATCTACTGGGAGGCTGAGCCAGTCACTGCTGATCTTAATGATTTCAGCCCCACATCTGGAAACATCACTTTTCAAGATGGGCAGGTAAAAAGATAAATTGTCCTTCACTGAAATGAACCTGCCTTTAATATCACATGAAGCCGTGATGTGAGACGGTCGACGGGTTTTTACATCCAGCCTCTCGGGTGTTTCTTCTGCCTTAATTTTAGAGAGAAGCCACAATCGACGTCACCATCCTGGATGATGAACGGGTGGAGACTTCAGAGACCTTCAGGGTGAATTTACTGCGTGTGATTGGTGGTGCTCGACTGGGAAATGTGACCTCTGTAACTGTCAGCATCCCACCAAACGACTCGCCTCTCGGACGATTTGGATTTCAGGAACTGGAGGTGAGTCTAAATTACTGATACTTAAGAAATCTCTCTATCAACAGATTTGTGGTCCACCAGGACTTAATGAAACTTCTGTTACTCTGTTCACCATCTTTCTAATGTCACACTGATCCTCGACTTATCTACACCTACCTATTCTACAGAGTGAATTTTTTGTAGTATTTCAAATAATCATTTTACTCAACGTCTTCTCAGTTTACTGTCAGTGAGCCGGAGTTTGTGGATGATCCAGCTGCTGTGGCGACACTAATGGTGCTGCGTAGTGCAGGAGGAGAGGGAGCAGTGACCCTGAGGTGGCAGCTGGAAGATGAGGCTGCAGACGACCTCTCACCTCTCAATGGAACTGTTGTCTTCACTGAGGTACAGTATGAAAGGGGTGGTGTCACTTTCCCACCACATATATTTAGCATTACTCACTACATCTATAACTTAATTTACTGCACAGTACTTCGCAAATTTCTTCATGAAGTCAGCTATTCTGAAAGTAAATTTCTTGGAGTAATAATGGATAATAAGCTGTGCTGGAAGCCACATATAAATTGTATCAAAATAGTATCTTTTAAATCAAGCACTAATTCAGGCATTGTACACCTTATACTGTTCCCTATATCCCCATATATAGTGTGGGAAAATACATGTAAAACAAATATAAATCTGATTCCAATCTTCATATTTCAAAAGAGCCATGAAACTTGTGAACAAAACTACTTATAGAGAACCAACAAACTTACTTTCAGGGTCTAAAATTTTAAGATTTGGTTGACTTTAAAACAGTTTTAATTATGAACAGATCAAAGAAACAATTATTACTTGGAAGCATCCAAATATTGTTTAATAAGAGAGAAATCAATGTGATTTTAGAGGTATTTATATGTTCAAAAACCACCAGTGAGGACTAATGCAAAATTACATGATATTTCAGTGAAAGAGTGAATTTATGGAGCAGTTGTAGTTTCATATTACCTGTGTTGTGAAAAGGGTAGCCATGTATTTTGTAGATTTATACATATGAACTCATTTTTATTTGCAGACTGAAATAAATTCTGAATTCTACTTTTCAACTTTCCAGATTGACTCTACAAAGACTTTTGTGATCAGAGCCCTTGCTGACGCTGAACTGGAAGGAGATGAGCAGTTCACTGTCCGACTGTTTCCTGCTGAGAGCGAAGCTGTAATCGACCCCTTACATAGTCAGTATTTATGAAAAAACACCACGCCGCCAGTGCATAATTATGTTTAGGATTCTCTTTAATTGATGCAGTAATCATATAATGTTTTCTCATCAATCTTCACTACCCTCGTCTGTCACATGCTCTTCCAGGCGAGGCCATCATCACCATCAGGGCAGACAAAGCTGCTCTGGGGATTGTTGGAATAGCAGAGTCCTCCAGGAACATCCTCATTGGAGAACCTCAGGGAGATTACAACGGTAGTGCCATGGTCAGGTGAGATAAACACCAAACTACATCTCTAATCTGGGAAGAGCAATTTATCTGCCTGTTTTTTAATCAAGAATGTAATGTGAAAATTCTTCTGTATATTATCTATATTTTTTTTAACATTTATCTTGTGTTTTTGCTTGATTTATGGATTTGTGGATTATGTGACTCTTCTATTTGCCTTCTTCAATAAGCCTCTTGGGGCTTATTAAATCTACCTTTAAAACCTGCAGAAATTGCTTCTTTTCTTTTGTTGTTGTGATTCTGCTACTCTGTTTTATTGTGCAAATTAAAGAATAAAATATGTAAATATATATTAAAAATATATCTTGTGTGTATCCCCCAGTCTTGTGCGAGGGCCAGGTGTGTTTGGAGAGGTCCAGGTGTACTGGAACATCACTCCAGCTGTAGTCTCTGAGTTTGAAGCGATCTCTGGCACTGTGACCATGAGAGATAGACAGTCTGCTGCCACCATTTTTCTGAAGGTACTGAGTAATATAGAAAGAATCTAGATATTGTCTCTATCAATGCACTGCAGATTAAACACATGCAACCCAAAAAGCATCATAATAATGTCTTTCTGTGTGCTTTCCATAAAAAAAAAAAAAAAAATCAAATCAGGCTCTGGATGATGAACTCCCTGAAGAGCGCCGTGAGTACCAGCTCAGGCTGACCTCCGCCACCGCTGGACTGGAAATCAGTCCCATTGCCAAGCATGCCACCATCATAATGGCAGCCAGCGACAGCCCCTACGGCCTGTTCTCCTTCACACAACACCAGATCAGGGCGACTGAGGAGGATGGGAATGGTGAGGTCGACTAAATAGAACTGATCCTTACAAAATGAGATTGTGTGCGCCAAGGCATCTGATGTGGTTCGTGTAGTATGTGAATATGAAGTGTAGTTACAAACCTAACCCACAGCTGTATGATTTTCTCCCTTTGCCGCAGGTGAATGTCACAGTTAGTCGCTCTCTGGGCAGTCTGGGCAGCGTGTGGGTGACCTACCAGACCTCAGGGCACACAGCGGTCAGTGGAGAGGACTTCGCTCCAGCTTCAGGACGTCTGCTCTTCACCCCGGGCCAGACCTCACAACGCGTCACACTGTATATCCGGATGACAGTCTGCCAGAGGGGCAGGAGATGTTCTTCCTCAACATCACTGAAGTGGAGTTAGTCAATGTCAGGTAAGGTAACTTTATAAAGTGGAGGAGATTGTTGTTTGGAATTTTAACAATATAATAAGAGCTTCAGTGGGTGGTGATGGATGCAAATGAAGCTGGAGGGTCAAATTCATATATATACTGGAATTGCAAAGCCTAATTTAGTCAAGATACTCTGTCAATGTGACTTGGGAAGATTTCCTGTCAGTGACTCTTCGTTCTGTGTCTCCCCCTGGTGGCCAGTGGTGTGGACTACACAGTGAGGGAGTCGGGTCTCCAGCAGGACCAGCCTCCAGCCATAGGAAACATCTCCTCTCTTGCTGTGGTCATATTAAAGAATGACAATGTTGAGGGCATCCTGGAGTTCAGGCAGGACTTTGTCAACATTACAGGTGAGAGTCAAGATGATTTCAATTTGTAGCTCTTTAAATCAATATTAAAGAATTATCTGCTCAATGCAAAATCCCTGTTTCCTTCTGGCTTTCTTTCTTTCAGTGGAGGAGGATGTGGGCGCTGTGTTGATCCCAGTGGTGAGGAGAGTGGGCTCATATGGACTTGTCTCAGCTCAGTTTGTTTCTAGAGGCCTGAGCGCCACTCCTGACCTTGACTATATCCTGAATAATGACTCAGTGACGTTTGTCCACGGCCAGAATATCAGCTACGTCAATGTCACTATTGTGGACGACCTGGACAGGTGAGAGGTGAAATTAAAAATAATTAAAATAAATGTCAGCATAATAAAATGTACAATATATCAATGTACTTAAACTTGCATGACATTAAGCACTGAATTAATACCTTTAATACCCTCAATACTTTTCAGCCTGGCCCTGTTTTCCCATGTTTTTATGTCTGAGTGACTAATAAATGCAACCTTTTTTGAAAGTGGTCCAGTATTGAGTGAGACCAATGCTGCTGACAGTCATGAAACAGGTTGCAAATCCCTACATGCAGTTGCCCACCAAAAGTGCTAATTGTCACCACCGCCAGGTTGAGATTGTTGTTCTAACTGTCTTACAACATTATGAAAAGGATTGCTACAAAGGATAGACCTTTTTGTTAAAGAGTTAAGATCCACTTTGGTTAACCAGAAACAGCTGTTTGATTGCTTTCAGCAAAGCCACCAGACTCCGTTTACAGAAACAGTAATTTTAACATCATAAAACTGACCAAAACTGTCTTGGTTCATCTGGTAATTGTTGGAGCAGTGGAAAGACAAACCATTTAATTTGTTTCTGTCAAGTTTGAATGATGTGTGTTTTACAATGTTAAAATAACTGTTTCTATAAATGGAGTCTGGTGGCTTTGACAAAAGCAACAGAAAGGCTGTTTTTACCGGTTAAACAAAAAGGATGTTACTCTTTAACAACAAAGGTCTATATCTGTAGGGATCATTTCCATAATAATGTCAGACACTGAGAGGAACAGTCTGAGCCTGTCGGTGGAAAAAATAAGCACTTTAGTGGATGTACTTACACAGTTGCCCAGATGGATTACACTGCAGCTCGGTTTTGCAGCCAGCCGCAGCTCCCTCCCTCTTTACTGGACCATTTTAAAAATTGTTGCCCCCAATAGTCACTTATACGCAAAAACATAGGAAGAAATAGGGCCCAGGGTGAAAAATTCTGTAATGACCCTTTAAACTGTAGAGAAAACAAAGCATGAATTCAAGACTACAATGAGTAAAGACGTTATTTAATTCCAATTTTACAGGTAATTATTTCCCGCAGTGAATATGCAGAGATATTTGAGGTCCTGCTGGTTGGAGCTACAGGGGGAGCAGCTCTGGGCTCTCAACGTGTTGCCAGGGTAACCATCGCCAAGAGTGACTCTCTAAGTGGGGTTGTCCGTTTCCTCAACGACAGCCTAATCACTGTGGTCAACCCAAACTCCACGCTCAAACTCAGTCTTGTTTTGGAGAGAGCGGGAGGCCTCGTGGGCGATGCAACGGTACGAGGAACGACATCTTCTGCCAGGAAAGAGAAGTTCTCTCAGCAATGGTTGCCATCAACTAATTTAAACTGGTCTTTACCTTTCAACAGGTTGCTTGGCTCATCCGTGGGCCGAACAGCAGAGAGGTCCTTCCTCCATCCAATACAGACATTAGGGAGCCTGTGAACGGCTCCTTCTTCTTCAGGGATGGAGAGGAAGGTCTACGGTCCATAGAGCTGCGCATTCTCCCCCATGGGAGGTAGAGGTGGAGGAGACATTTGTTATAGAGCTCAGCGTTCTGTCTGGAGAGCTGGATGTTGATCCTCACGCTGGTTCCATAACACTGAAGGTACTTACATCGGAACGAAATTTCATTTGTCACAGCCCAAGGTGCTAACTTAGAAATATACGTACAAAAATATGCAAAAATACCACATATACAGACGTCACAAACGACAACAGAGCTACGGGGGCTGGCATTTAAAGTGTGGTGTGCACACCTGTATGTAAACATGATGGGCAGTAGTAGAATAAATAAATAGCGCAGTGGGCTGAGAGCTGTGGGACAAGTGGGAAACAGTAAACAGTCAACATTATGAGCAGTGTAACAGTTATTGTGCAAAGATGTGGGTAGATAAAGAGATATAAATAATGCTGTGCAACAAATTACAATGAAGAATACCAGCAGTGTATTATGAAACAAAAAATATGAATAGCATTAGAAATGATGCAGTGCAACAGCTTAATACAGATAGCAGATGTAAATAATGAGATATTCTAACAGTTACTGTTAGTATAATGAACGTGTAGGTACAAAAATATAAATGTTGCTGTGCAGTTAGTGTAAAAGCTATAAGAATATTTATATTCATTGTATTATGCCTGCAAAGTTGATTTCACCATCATCAGATTGTTAAATAGGGATTATTACAATTTGTTGTTCTAAGTAATTATTTTCATTATCGATTAACCTTTTGATCATTTTCTCAATTAATCGATTAGTTGTTTGGTTTTATATAATGTCAGAAAATGGTGATCACTGTTTCTCAAAGCCCAAGGCAACATCCTCACATGTTTTGTTTTGCCCACAACCCAAGGATGTTCTGTCACAGAGGAGTAATGAAACCAGAAAATGTCACATATGAGAAAGCCGAAAGCAGAGAATTTCAATATTTCAGTATCTATTATCAGTATCTAATAGGATCCAATCTTCAGCATCTTCTGACTCCTACTTTCCTGACATGATTTTGTCTCCCAGATAGAGAAGTTTGGTGATCCAAATGGCATCGTCCAGTTTACCCAGGATGCTCTGCGAGAGCGTATCTACAATGAATCAACAGAAGCAGAAGGCCCATTCAACATTTCCCTGACGATCACACGCAGAGAGGGTGTCATGGGTAACATCACGGTAAGATTACATTTTTTATCACTTATCAATAATATCCAGTGTTAGAACTTAAACTGGCAGAATTTAATTCTTTGTCCCCATTTTAAAAGCGTAAACACAACCATACTTTAGTAGATACATAACTTCTTGTAAAAGTAATCTATAACTATTTATCTGTTGTTTTCGCCTTTTGCTTTTATGGTCTAATAAATATAATTTTAGTGTTTTATTTATGTCTTATAGTTAATGTGTTTCTATGCTCCTGTAAAGAACTTTGAATTGCTTTGTGTCCGGATGGCGCGTTATAAATAAGCTTTCCTTGTCTTCTGTCACGCCTCAGGTTTATTGGCAGATTGAGAGTGACTCAGATATATCCGGTGACTTCCTGGCCTCAGCTGGCTCAGTGACGATCCTGGAAGGCCAAAGGGAGGCAGAGATTATCCTCAGCCTGATGCCCGACACAGTGCCAGAGCTGGACGAGCTCTACGCCGTCCGGCTGACAGCTGTGGAGGGTGGTGCCACTCTGGATGCCAATCCGAACCTCATCAGAACGCGTATCAGGTTTGTTGTGATGGCTCTGTTAAAGGGACAGTTCACCCCCAAAATCAAAAATATTTTATATTTTTTCCTGTAGTGCTATTTATCCATCTAGATTATTTTGAGCTTCCAACCGACAAAATTATCCGTCTCTGTATTTTGGGTGTTTTTCATTGTAAATAGAAACTCCACAGTAAAAATATAAAAGATATCCCTCAGTTGAAGAGAGTTAATAAATAAATAAATAAATGGATAAATAGCGCTATAAGTAGGAGGAAAAATATGGATTTCTGATTTTGGGGTGAACTGTCCCTTTAAACTCAGTAATATATACTTGTTTTGACTTCCAGGTAGAAGTTGTAAGATTGAATTAACATGAAATTAATCTTTCTCTCTCTCATCTTTAGGGTGCGTGCTAACGACGAGCCCCACGGTGTCTTTCCCTGAACCCTGAGCAGCAGACCATATCGGTAGTGGGATCTGGGTCTGAGGTCACCAGAGTTCTGGTCATGAATGTGACGCGGCTCGCTGGCCTGTTTGGTAACGCCAGTGTGGGCTACAGGATCAGTGGAGGGATCGATGAAGTGATGGACATTGAGGAGATACTGGGAGGACAAGCTGAAGGAAGGCTGTTCTTGAGAGAGGGACAGACCTTCACCACTGTCACTGTTCCCATCAGCAGCCAGGTTAGGATGAGCACGCTTGTGCAGATTAAATTAATCTTTGTTGATGCAAACCAGTCTTTAAAAATAAAATAAGTAGTTTATATTGTTCTTAAGCACCTGTGTAACTCTTGTTTGTTTTCCTGCTTTTCTCCCTGTAGGTGTTTTTGTCAGTGGGTGAGAGCTTCACAGCAGAGCTGACTGATGTTAGACTAGTCAGTCCTGTCCTCGGCTCTCCGCCTCGCCTCCTTCATGAGGGTAGTGTTGCTACGGTGACTGTGCCAGAAGAAGCCGCCAGCTCAGAGGTGAGTTGTGATTCTGGGTTTTTTTTGTTGATATATGATTTATCTGTGAGAGGAATTTTTATTTATTTATTTTTTTCGAATTAAAGATTAGCCATGAACATTTCACCAACTACAAAGGGATAACCTTGTGGCATTACAAGTCAGCAGCATATGAACTGCATGAATTAAAACCCTTTCCTTCCACTATTTTACATTGTGAAAGATAAATGTATAGCACAAGGATGTGCAGTAGTATGTTGGGAGAATCCAGTAAGTTATCATAAGTTTTAAAACTAGACAGTAGAAAAAAAAGGAGTCACAAACACAACAACAAAAGATGTATTCATTTTTTTAAACTAGAAAAAGTGTGGCCTAACTGTTGTGCACTGGAAATTTTGATCTGTTCATTTTTCCCATCATATATACTTCATTAATATCTATCTTCTAGCTGTCTACTCCTCTATTGTGGGGGAGTCAGGAAGCAGCCAGTACCTAGTGATGATTTTCTCAGCAGCAGATGTCAAAACACCAAATAAATAATTTGAAGTTCCCTACTGCATCACCAGTTTTTTTGTCTAGGAAAAATTCCTTACATTGAATATTACCTTCCCACATGAATAGTATGGATGTAAATGCATTCAGCATGATGCATCTGTTTTCTGTTAGTCAAGGTGGAGTCGTTTACACAGGCACTGATAGAAAATTGATGAAGACACATTAGTTTATTATTTCTCGGCCACCAGAGGACAAATTTAGACGAACTACACCATTTTCCCCTGGTATCTCTCTGTGCAGACTTTAATATGATTCAGAACTTACGTAAAAACCTCTATAACTGAGTTAGTGCTGAGTACTTGACTGTTCTGTGAACACTCAGTTGTTTCTTGTCAAGCCTTTTGAATTGTCCATGTAACACACCAGGGGTAATCACTTTCAGCTGGCAGCTAACAATGAAATGTACATGACAGGCCCTGTGTGTGCACTGCAAAAAAGCTCTTCATGATAAATTATTTTAATTGTGCAGAATATTCTATTATATATGTTTAATCCAATGGAAACCCAGTGCAATAAAGTGTAATAGAATGATAAGACACAATGTTTTTTTTGTCTGTTTGCATTATTAACTGGCTTCTCTGATGTTGTTTTGCAGGTTGGCTTTGCCTCCCTGGCTCTGCAGGTTTCAAGCATAGAAACAGGGACATGCAGAAGCAGAAGTGACACGAACGGGGCTGTTTGGAGACGTCAGGGTGCAGTGGAGAGGCTGGATACCCTTCAGGACAGGCTCCACCTGGGCTCAGCCTGGGAACTATCACACCAAGCTCAGGTAAAACACCCATACAGGGACTGATCTGTGAAGCAGCACAGACTCACACATCATCACAAACCACTTGCATTATTTCTTTCAAATTTACGTTAAGTAATGTGCTCCTTTCTTCATATTCAGGCTCACTGATCCTGGCTCATGGAGAGAAGACTAAAGCTGTATCGCTGACAGCTGTCGCTGATGTATCTGAGCCAGCTGCCTATGCTGTGCACCTCACTGCTGCCACCTCCAGCACTTCTGCAGCCGGTGCTGTCAAGCTCAGGTAGTGGATTCACAGTGGTTTGGAGCCGTGGTAGAGCACATACATGTTAACTTGGAAACCTAGACTAATAAAAACTAAACTAAAACTAAGCATTTTGAATTGAAAACAAAAATTAGAAACAAAATAGATATAAAAATGAATGAAAAAAATACAAAACTAACTCTGGTTGGAAATTAGCTAACCCTCCTACACTTGGGCACTGGGTTGGAGATGTGATGGTGCATTTCAAGTTTGAGAAACTGAGCAGCCATTTTTGAACTGCTTTGACTTGGAATTCCCTGGTAGAGATACTGAAATGTAAGACCATGATTGACTAATTGACTAATATTCTCTATAAAAAGTACAACTTGTATGTTTTTGCATTTAAAAAGAAAGAAGAAATATGTGATTAATAAGCCTGCTGCATATTACAGTAATTTAAAGCTATGATATGTAACATGTCTGCATTAAAATGTCTAAAAACACTAGATTTATGTTATATATTTTGTTGAGTTGTGTAGTTAGGTCATCCTAAATGTTTCCAACAGCTGTCAAATAACCAGATACATTGATTTAATTTAGTCAAGGTAACTGTGCATTTCCTGCCAGCTGCTAGAACTTCCAGGAAAAAATAACATGAATTATACATCACCTCGTCCGTGAACATGATTTCTGCCTGAGTCATGTCAGATAGATTTTCATTTGCAATGGTGGCTGTTAAACAATGAAGTCAACAACTCCCATGATCCCATCAAACCATGTCTTTTTTTATTGTCTGAATGTGAGAGAGGATCCTAGCAGCAGAACTTACATATTGTGCGTTTACATAATTTGTCTGAATCAGATGTGGCCTCACTCTGGTGTTCGTCTCCCTGCACAGGTCAGGATTTACTGTGGCAGAAGTGGAACCGTTGGGAATCTATCAGTTTGCCCCCGATTCCCGTCAACTGGTCATCGCAGAGGACATCCAGACTATAACGCTTTATGTTCAGAGACTTTACGGTTCTCGTAGCAACAGAACCCGCCTGTCCTATTCAACAGTAGCAGGCAGTGCAGCAGCAGGAGAGGATTTTATTGCAGTGCCAGATGGCCGTTTGGTCTTTGACTCACCTCGCCAAACCAACACTTCCTTCCGCCTCTCAATTCTTGATGACTCCCTCTCAGAGGCTGATGAGTACTTTCACGTCAACCTTACAGATGTTCAAGTCCTTAATCCGGACTCAGCGTGGGCGGACGCCGCCCCTCGCCTCCACCCTCAGCACAGCGTCGCCACGGTCACCATCCAGGCCAGTGATGTGACCGGGGGAGTGCTGAGTATCGGACCTGAGCTGGTCCAGATACCTGAGGACAGGGACGAGGAGACGCAGCAGGAGCGTAGGGTGGTTCTGAGGGTGCGCAGGTCCGACAGTGTGGCTGGAGCTGTGAGGGTTCGGGTCCAAGCATTTGGAGGTGTGTGTTTGTTTTGTTGCTCCATTGTGTTATAGAGCTGCAACGAGCAGTCAATTAACTGATTAATCGATGGCATTTTTCTTTTTTTTGACATTTTGTGGACTAAACATTTAATTGATTAATTGTGCAAATTATCTGCATTAATCTTTAGTTGTAGGGATGCAACTGGATCACCATATGTTACTTGGCAAAGCACAAATTATGCCACAGAAACACATATTTCCAAATTTGCTTGTTATTATGATGTCTCTGTCCACCTCTAGCTAGTTGCAGCCTTGTTGCATTCTATTATCTTGTAATTTACTATGATATTTACAGTTTTGCTTAAAGTTGTGTTGCTGTGCTCTTTTATCCAGATGGAAGTACGACATCTCTTCCCTTCACTCTGGACCCTGCTGGGACTCTCGCAAAGGAGGAGGAGGACTTCCGCCTGGAGTCCACTGTAGTGTCCCTTCAGGCTGGTCAGAATGAGACAGAGGTCGTCCTCGTCATCCTGGATGACTCAGTGCCGAGGGACAGGAAGTGTTCTTCATTTACCTCAGTGATCCAGAGGGAGGAGCACAAATCACCGACAGTCCTACCAGGGCTTTGGAGCTTTTGCCAAGATCACTATCCTTGGTAAAAAAAAAAAAAAAAGAAAAAACATTATTTGTCTCAGCTTAGCTGTAGACTGAAGAAAAAATAAGTTGTATTTATTGCTGTTTCACTGCAGGCTCATCCAGAAATGAGAAATTAATTTAGTTTTTGTTTTGTTTAGTTTAGTTTTACTTTGTTAGTTAATTTGTAAGGGACAAGTACAGAAAAAACAGTTGCATAAGCAGTGTTTATTATTAAAAATCATTTCCAGCACCAGTCCCGTAATGGTCATTGACAGTCCAATGCTCATTAAGTCCCTAATTCTCCAATTTCCCTTCTGATGTACCTCAAGTGTTAGTGGAAGCTTAGTTAGGCTACTTATGAAATTACTAAAAATGGGTGGAGCTAGATGTTGGAGACATTTAAATTTAAGTGTGAAGGTAAAGTGATTAGTGAAATTGTGAAAACTGAGACTTCTATTTTAAGATATTGCAATTAAATAAAAATCAAATTAAATCTTATTGGTTTCTCGCCCAGAACTTTGATAGCTTGGTGGTAAAGGGATGTTAGTGGTTTAATGATGGCGGCTGATGACTGAGATCAGAAGGTTTTGCAGTGTGAAAGGTGAGAAAAAAATCATTGCATACATGCAAAGTTAAAGCTATACTGAAGGTTTTAAGATTGATCCTAACAGTTCCAATTTTTTTACATGTTTGTAACTGATACCTAAAGTCCTGCACTGTGTCTAGTTCTGTTATGCAACATAGTGTTTGTTGATATTTCTTCTGGACTGTATCTTGTTCTGTTTATAGCACTATCTCAACCCCAAGTGTGTCTTTAGGGTCTAATCAAATAGGCCCTGCAGACATGTGTTTGTTAGCTCAGTGAGTGATTCAGTTTCCATCTCCGGTTACATTAATTCCCTTTGATTAGGTGGCTGCTACATTAGTCTCCAGCTGCTATTTTGGGCCTCACTTCTCACATAATCACCACAGCATGCAGATTATTTGATTATTCTGTGTTCATGACTGATTACAGAAATAAATGATTATAAGTGTGATAATGAAGAACTTTTTTTTTTTTCTCTCTTTCCAGGCAGCGACTTCCATAACGGGATTGTTGGGTTTAGTCTCAGTTCTCTGATGGGCCAAGTTCTGGATGAGGATTCAGAGAACAGAACTGCTCTCCTCTATCTGCAGAGACAAGAAAACAGGTAAGAAAATAACTGTTTGGTTAAAAATTAATAAGCTTAATGACAAATTTAAAAAAAAACAACTGCCACCAAGATGTTTTATTGTTTGTCCTCTCTTTCTCCTTCTATTCAGAGCGTTTGAGGATCTGCAGGTGTTCTGGAGAGCTACCTTCAGCAAGGCAGCTCTAACGCTTGTCAGCAATGGAGTCAACCTGACCAGACAGCTGGTGCAGACCTCAGGAACTGCTCTGTGTAGGAGAGGAGAGACGGTCTGTGCTCTCGCTGTGGAGGTCCAGGATGATGAGGTGAGACAGAGGCAAAGGCCCTGGAGAAAGCAGAGCTGCACACTGTTGCTATCTTACTGACCTTGAAATCCACCCAATCCTGCAGAATGAGGACAGATTACAAATGTGGTAGAATAGTGATCTTCTGGTAACATTGTCTATGAAGGGCAGGTCTATAATGCATTATAAGCACATTCATGCAACATCAACATTATTATGCATTTTATAAAACTCTTTGTAAATGTTTAAATGACCATGCATGACAACTTATAACAAGGTTTATAAAGTATTATAAGTGGTTAACACATTATATTATAAGTTTAGCACTCATAATGCTTTATAACTCCATGTCAAAGAGACAATGGTGTTTGACAATAAGAAATCACAGCATATTATAACTACCATAACTTAAGCCAGTTATAAAGAACACACAAAAACCTGCTCTAATGTATCATAAAAGATTATGAACTCTTAAGTTTCTGAAATGGAACAATGAAAACAGATTTTCAGTGTAACCCAGGACTCAGATTTTTCTTTGAAACACTGTCACTTTGGCATGGAGGTATAAAGCATAAGTTGTCATGCATGATTAAAAATATTTATTAAGAGTGTAAGAGCCTCATTATAAAGCCTTATTATTTATTACGTTTTATGAATGTGCTAATAGACCTTCATGGAAAGTGTTGTGTTATCCGTATACTGTGTATCTGTATACTAAGAAATGCTGTTACTCATCCGTATTGCCGTAGGAACCAGAGTACCAGGTGTGGTTCTTGGTGGAGATTTATCAGGTGGGCGATGGAGCGACCATTAATGAAACCACCCGGTTTGCCAACATCACCCTGGCGGAGAGCGACGACCCACAAGGCATTGTGTTCTTTGCAGTGGGCCACAGAGTGCCCATCGCCACCCTGACGACCACGAGGCTCAGTCTTCAAGTCCACAGGCGCGCGAGCACAGCTTCAGTCATATCTGTGCAATATCGCACACTGGTAAGTTTATGCATAGAGGAGACAATGCAGTTTACATGATGCTTAAGTCCATCATGTAAATGTGCCAGATTTAGGCATACAGGCTAATTTTCCCCTGGCAGGTTGATGGTATTAAAACCATGAAGGAATACATACAGAGTACATGAGCATAGACAAAAAAAAAGCACAAAAACACACAAAAACCAACAATTAGCTAAACAGCGACTTAATGACTACTTCAGATAATAACAGCATGTTTGATTTGATTTGATTAAGCACAAGCATTGACTCTGCTACTTGACTTATTTAGTAGAAGCACTTTTTGTTCATTCAGCTTTGCTGTGGAGGTGTTAGTCTGTGTCGTAAGAAATCTCATTTTCAATCGAAGCCAATGTGATTCCAACCATTTACCAGCTGAAATAAGATTTTTCCCCCCACGTAACACCTGAATGATGTTTATCTGTCTCTGTCAGACCTGGTTTCATTGACTTGATTTATGACACATCAGCAGACACAAATCTAACGGTATAGGCACCTGATCTAATCTCTACTCTTTCATAATACCACCATTATTCAAGCCAGTTTGAAAAGCTCTGCATATTACACAGTGAGCACAATGATGTCATTTTTTCTCCTATTTTTTTCTTATGAAACAATATTGGAAAATTACTGTAGAGGCATGATGAGGGATTTTTGGGACACTTCTTCAGAGCAGTTTAGAGTGAAATCACAGTCACAGTTGAATTCTCTTTGAGGTTTATTGTAAAATAGTTCACAAACTCCGTCTGTTAGGGAGCAGACTTTTCCAACTCTACCCCGAACTTGACTCAGCTGTCAAAGATGCAACTGAGGCCCAGCAACACCGCTTCTTTCATTTTGGGCTTGACCAAGAATGGGACAATAATGGGCTAAGGTCTGTGTAACGTGGCCGTAGACCCAGAGCCAAGTCTGGCGAATTTTTGGCGTTTCTCATAGTGATCAGAACTTTTCTGAAACAGAGGGCCATGAGCTGAATTTGCATTTAGTCGTTATTTTCCTTTTCTTTAGATGGTGGTCCATTGAAGATTTTAGCACTTCATCCAGTTACACAGTTTATTAATAGTGTTATGGTTAATTGATGCTGATGATGACCAGGGTTCACTCTTCTCCTCAGCTCTTTAATCTCACTGTCAACCTCCTTTTCTCTGAGGCACCATGATTACAGATATCATGGCTGCAAGGAGCGTGAAGTGTTCACCGGCGCTCTCACTTTTTGAAAGTGGAGATCAAAGTAAGACAGTGTCTGATGCACTCAACAAAAATCAAAAAGCTTCATAAGACACATGACCGGGTCACCTGCTTTCATCTCTCAGACAGCATGTTGTGGGACAGAAGGCTTTATGTATACTAAAGGCTCAGTCTTCATTTGGTTTACATTATGTTTCCACCATATGTCTTCTACATGTGCTGCTACTGGACTGCAGACCACGTGGACGCTGTCAGAATTCATAAGTCAGAGTTGTATTTCGTTGTTGTTTTTACATGTTGTGGGTATATCATATGTGTTGATCATGTAAGTTTATTTTGCCAAACTGGACTCCGTCTAACACAAATCATCTCTGTCTTTCCTGTAGGAGCTTTCCAGAGATGAGGTGTTCGGTCCTGCTATAATCCGACCTGCTAAAGAAGGGATGGACTTTCCCAAACAGGAGGGTCGGCTGACCTTTGACGTGGGCAGCATTAACACGTCATTGGACATTTACCTCACGCCTGACCTCGCCTCGTCACTGCCCACGCCAAAGCGCTTCCAGGTGGAGCTCTTCAATGCTACAGGAGGAGTCAGAGTGCACCCTCAGTTTGGGCTGGCTAACGTGACTCTGGTGTCAAATGCTGCAAGTCAAGCTGTGTGGGTCTTACTGGACCAGTTACACCAACCTCTTAACCCGCCCACTTTGAACCAGGTGCTGCAAGGACTCATCAATCAGGTCGCTACACCTCTCAGTCGTGAGCAGATGGCCGCCGTGCTCGAAGCTCTGGAGAAGGTAAGAAGAGGGTTTGAGAGACTCTTGAGTTTAATCTCTCAGAATTCTGACTTTAACCTCAGAAATCCAGGTTTAAACTCAGAATTGTTGTTGTCTGGGTTCAGACCTTTGAATCTACCCAATCCAAAGAGTTGACTGACTTGTTGACAAGTTGACAATTCAGGCTGATATCAGGCTAAGACTTCTGAGAATCAAGTCAGAATTCAGATTGTGTTTCATGAAGGGACCGCAGCTGTCATCTTGTTATGCAACCATGCATTGTGCAAGCACAAATGAATGAGCTTGATTAATCTCTCTGACTTTAAAGCCCAAATTCTGGCTTTATTTTCAGAGTTTATAGTCATAATTCAGATACATTTTTGACATGTCACCCTTATCCTTATCTGTAAATTGTCCATATCAACATATTAGATCATGATATGTTTGAGTTTATCAGTCTTTCCCAGCCCTTGGTGCAAAGAGCAGATTACTTTGTGTTGGCTTTTTAAAGATTATTGTATAATTTGTCAGTAATGAGGAAAACGCTTGCTCCTGCATACATTTATTTTTTCACCACTTAGAGCTTGTGAGTCAGTGTGGTAGACTGTGTCAGACAGATGTACGCTAAAGGGCATACATCACCTCCACTTCGCTCCTCTGACAGATCTGAGGACCAGTTTGTCATCTGAAAAGGTCTCAGTTGTCACTGTTTGAGCACTGCTATCACTGAACTCCTCTGATGTTGGAGTCTACATGCAGCACTGCGCTTGCTCAGCCTCCAGACAAGCGGAGACACCGCTTCAATTTAATATGACGGAGTGTGCGGGGGACGGAAGAGAGAGCGGAGACAGCAGAAATGAGTTACACAGCGTGAGGATACGTGGGAGAGGAGGGAAGGAGACAGGGTAGAGAAACTGGCATTAAATCAGTATAAAAGGTGGATAAAACTGAAGCCTAAACCAAAGAAAGTGACAGAATCGGCAGGGGTGGAAAAGATAAATAAAGCACTCAAATGCGGATCACACATAGAATATATAAGAAAGATAAACTTGCAAAAAATACTCGAAATGTCTGGGATTTTCTGGTTGAATTTTAGGCAGAAATCTTTTCTAATTGTTTTGTACTCATCAATCTCTCTCTCTGTTCGTCTCTGTTTTCTCTGAGCCAGGTGCTCGCCGAAGCAGGGAGGACTCCTTTGCACGAAAGCAGCCGCAATTTGACCTTTGACCTCCTGTGTGCCTTGGCCAATCCCAGCAGAGTCGACACCAGAGGCCTCAGCCACCTCGCCGAAGTGGCCGAGCGGTTTGCATTCAGCCTCCTCGCGCACAGTCAGTGTGAAATGTGAGTGACAAGTGGACGAGAGTTATTCCTCTTTAAAATTTGAGGGTGTTGATATGTTGGACTTCACAGGTTAGGCCTACCTTACCATGCATGTTATAAGGCTACTACTAAACATGCAGCAGGACAGTTAATACTGTCAGTAACATCTCATAGAGGCTAAATAAGAGCAGTACAAGGCTGCTGTTTCAAAACCAAAGGATACATTTATCACAAAATCTGCACAGTCACAATCACACAATCACAAAGTCTTTTTACAATTATTATTTATTTTAGGAACTTTATGTAAAGAAAATAAACTACAACCTACGACACAAAAATGCATCAGAGCTCCCACTAAATGTCTTAAAGTAGGCTTTCAGCTGAGCTCATGTCTCCCTTTGGCTCTTCTGTAATTTGAACCATAAATGTTACATCAAAAGAAGAAAGATTTTCCTTTTTAGATATTATTAGCACAGTTTCATGGCTAGGAATTATAAATGTTTTTCTTTCTTTGTGTTTTTTTTCCAGAAGGGGCACTATCTTGGAAACGTGTCCATATATGACGATCTCTGCTTTCCAGTGGTATCCCACACAGATCAATGGGCACAAATTCAGGGGCCGTAACGCCGACTTCTTCCAGCTCCCAGACACTCTGCTGCCGGTACCAGCTGTCCCTTCTGCTGACTGTGGGAACCTCAGCCGGATTCAGCTGACAGAGTTCAGAACTGAGCACTGGTTCCTCACCAATGATACGACCACTGCTCTCAATGGGAAGGTAGAGAAGCACTGAGATAATTTTTAGACTTCAATTGTGTATTTTTCTTCCTCTTGGAAACACCAGGTGGCAGTGTTGCTCCAGTATGAACTAGCCATTAATTTTTTAGGTCCCTCCGCAGCCGACCTCTCCTCTCTTCTTCTGTTTATATGAAGGTGTTCTCAGCCAGCCTGCGGGACAGAGGGTCACGACCCCTAGAAGATGGAAATGAGGTGGTGTATCGTATCCACACCCCCGGTCAGCAAGTTAAACTGGGCCGCTCTCTGTGCCTTCTCTGGAACCAGACCACTGCAAGGTAATCCACCACAGACACACCTCTTCAGAAATGTGCTCAGCCATTCTGAATACACTAAAAACAGCAAGCTGACACACAAAATATTTCTGCTTTCTGCTATTTTATTGGGATTTTCCCATTTTAACAAACATTACACATCAAAATGGTCAATCTTGGCAGCAAATACAATAAACCATCAAATAAAAAGGCAAAGGGGAAACAAATCCCACAGTGCAGGGAAGAAAAGTACCTGCTTCTTTTCAACACCACACTTTTTCCATGTGATAGCTATTGCTGTCTTAGCCTGTAAGAGACTCTTAGTTCACAATCACTCTGCTTTGCAATAAAATCAATTGAAAAAGCCCAGGATGCACAACTTTGCTGAAATAAGCAGTGAAAGAGTGTTCCTTTAACGTTGTCACATTTGAAGCATGTGTCTGGTATATTGGGATTAAAGTGATGTAGTTTCGATGGTGATGTATATGTTCTCAGAATCCAATTATACTGAAGCAACTTCAGCCGTGTGTTGATTGTTTGAGTTTGAGCCTTCAGCCACACCGCAGACCGCTCCTCGTCTGAGATTTCCTCCTGTAAATCTGGCCTCCAGCTTTTAAGTTTAGAAGACTCAGGTGAATCGTCTACAGATATTTTATAGAGAAGCGATACTTGTCCCTTAGCAACAGCCTGTTTCACTGTGATGTTTTCTAGCATTGAGAGAGGTGGCTGAGCAAGGGAGTGGTTTTGATATACAGATATAAAATTTATTGTTCTGTAAAAACTTAAAGAAGTGCTCTGAGGGGATATTAGAGGGAGTATGTTTCATCCTTTTGTCCAGGCATAAATATAGTATTGCACCTTATAAGAGTGAAACCTGACAGTTTTTTTTCCCAGGAAAGCAAAGGCAAGACCCGCCGCCCTACCCTGCCTGTGATTGGCTCGAGAGTGAAATGTCAGTTATCGTCGGAAACACCACGCTTGCACTTGAGATTAAGTCAGTACTTTGTCCAGCCAATCAAGGGCGATGATAAAAAAGGGTCAAAACAGTTGTTGCATTCACAGTGAACTTTGATGCAGCTTATTGTAACACCAAGAGTGACATTTAAATTGAAAAATCAATCAGAGGAATCAAAAACAAGGTCAATGCAGATAGCCCAGCTTATCATGGCGAGCTATAATAGCAGAAGCACTAAGACTTATTTTGATGTTTCACAAATAACTAGCTAAGTTCTCAATCCTGACCTCCAAAATCATCAGCGAAGGCTCCTGGTTTGTTGCCGTCCCACATCTCTCACAAAATAAACATTAGGTACAACTGACAGATTTTTTATGAGTACATCTTGACTATAAATGGACAATTGAAAGGCTCCCTGAGTGTAAATTTTAAACGTTCCCTGTGAACAAAGTTGGTTTGCTATGATTGGATGAACAATTTTTCACATTCCAGCCAATCAGAAGTAGACTAGGTTGGTTCTTGCCCTCACCATCCTGGGAAAAAAATATCGCAGTGGGGTGGGAGTTTCTCTTTATTCTTGGGCCTTGTGCATAAAATGTTTCTATTCTCAATAATGTGGCCATGACCATGGTGGCATTTTCATTTCACTTTTCATTTTATTTCATGTATTATTATACAGGAAAAGATTAAAAGTAACAAAATAAAATCAATTACAGTAAAACTGGTTTACAGCAGGTTCCTGTTCTCCAGCACATAAAAGACAAAATCACATCACAAAACAGAGACAGTCAACAAAAAACAAAAAGACAAACAACAACATGGACATTCAAAGAGGAGAGGACTTAAATAAAGTGGGCAGATATTAGGGGTTAAATTGATGGTTGTCCTTCCTTCAGATAGTGTTTGAAATGTGTAACAGAGGTTACCTGGCATTACCTGGTAGTATGAGTGGTTGAGGTTGGTGATTGTAGTGTATCTTCCTTGAAATGTTTTTTTTTTCTTTTACTTTTTCTTTTAGTTGATACTAAATATATAAGTACATGCAGTGTGTTAAGTGAAGGGCAAAAGTCCAAGTTCTGTCCCTCAATAAGACCCCTCTACAGGACGTCACATCTTTCTGTTTCATATCTGCATTCAGTCCGCTGCACCCGGAGTCAGTTTGTTGAGGACATTCCTGGGGTGTGGAATGGGACTTGGCTGGAACACACTGTTACAAGTTGAGAATTGGCAGGTTTAGTTTGGCTGGAACAGCTACTTGGATGATGTATCCCAGAAAACAAAACGGATGAGAGGGCCGATACGGAGGGAGAGCAGAAGGTGGAGGCAAGACAGGAAAGTCAGTGACCGGGAAAGGTCAGCGTTGCAGTGTGACTTTCTTGCTGTGAACTAAAGGTCGCAATAAAAAATGTAATAAAGGATATTTTTTGCTTTTCAAAAACTGCTTGCTCAATTCTCGTCTTTTAGTTGTGCAACCAATTCTACACCCCGCAATGTTTTTTTAAATCAATCATTAATAGTGACAGAGGAAAAACTAATAAAAACAGATCCAAGCTGAATGAAAATAAAGGTCAGCACAACAGCATCAGCAAACTTTTGTTTATTTCCCTACATAGATCAAATTCATTCAACCTAATTTGACTTTTCATATCACGATACAGGGGTTAAAATTGTTTTTTTAATCTAATTTTATGTACACTAGAATAAAGAGCACACCACCATATGCATGAAACTCAGTTGACAAAGTTTCTTTTTTATGTAGTCAGAACAGAGACGATAGACAATAGCACTGCTATGTAGGCATCAGAGGTTTAAACAAAATACAAAATAATCAGCCATGAATCTTTGATGAATCTTTAATGACACGATACAGTGTTGAGAATCAATACAGTATCACAAAACATATTTGTGATACTCAAGTGTTTCAGTGTTTTTTGACACCCCAGTGCTCCCGTTAGTCATTCACACCCCACATGCAACAAATATGTAAGTAAGAAAACACGAAACGAGAAAAAACAACTAAAAATGTACTCATAAGCAAACTCCTAATAAAGAACACAGATAAATAATTCATGTCTGAAAAGGAGGAGGGTGAAGTGAATACTTACAACTCCTTTTTAATATTTCACTGACAAACTTGTCATTAAACATGCATATTCCAGCTTTTCACCACAGTTTTTCACCGCACACAACTGTCAAATCAAACAAAGGTAAAACAGTCAAAACACAGCAAGAGCAAATAAACACTGAACAAACAAAACAAATCCAAACCACTCTGCACATTCTGTCTCCTGTCTTACTCTCCCAGTTCCCCTCTCCAGTCATTCATGCCATATCCATTCAATATGTAATAATTTTCTATTTATTTGTGCCTTTTAGCCACACACAGGCAGTGTTTTAGGTCACTAAAAACTGAGCTTTTTGAAAATGCTAGCCATGGTGAAAACATAAAAAAAACCATCTGTTTTCAGTGTTGTGTAGACGGCAAAACCGGAGTTTTGGGCTTGTAACATCAGCGCCATTGTCTCCTGTGTTTAACGTCAGTGTCAGCTATTATCTCCATGGTTACCTTGTTTGTTTACACAAGGGATGTATTTAGTGCTCAGTGAAACGGTGAGAAAACTTCAATCTCAGAGAAAGACTATGTCCACCTGTGGAAGTAACAACAACAAAAATGAAGGTGCCCGAGGATGCACGTTGCATTACCTCTGTGAAACCTCTGTGACTCTGGAAAACTGCTGATGCATTTTGACTAGCGAGTACAGAGCCCAGAGTGAAGAATGTTGTCATCAACTGCTACCTAACACACTGTCAAAGTAAAACCACCCCTGGAGATTTATTCTTAAACGGTGCCACAATGCTGGTCTGGACAGCGATTGTTTCTGTTTTAAAACAAAGTTTTTAAAAATACCTGAGCTGGCTTAAGACTCACATTTTAATGCCTTTCTTCATCATCTGTGGTGTAAAAAAAAAAACAACAAATGTACACACAGTCAGAGAAAGTAAAAATGTGCGTTCTCTTGCTCATAGTTCAGGTATAAAATCCCAGCGAACCACGGAGCGTCTCTCCTGCTGGGCTGCTTCAGCGCATCACCTGCACACGGTTTCTATCAGTCTTCTCCGCTTGCATCACAGTTAGTTTTTATCAGCTTCACTCTGTTTGTGAAGATTACGGCCTGTCATTCTGTTGCATTATTCTGTGTACAGCGATGCAGCTAAAAAAACAAGAACTGAAACTTGTTTACTAACTTGTTTACCTCATTTCTCCTTCTTGCATCACTTAACCACCAGCGCATGTTATTACGACCGATATAAAGCTAAATTGATGATTCCCCTTATTCATAATTCTTCACTGAAGTGCTATCCTTGTGCATTTTTGTGATCTTCTTTCTGTTGTATTCTGTTATTATAATGCACACTGACTGGTAAAACAAAAAACAAAAAAACTGCTTGACTTGAAGAATCTCAGTTGGCTGATGGGCGGCTCGATTTCTGACTTATTTTAGTGTCTTTTGACACACAGCATCTTCAGTAAAGGTGACATCAGATAACAGTCAAACTGGACTGATGATAGATTCTCCACTTCTCCTTCTCTGTCCTCTAGCTGGTCATCAGATGGTCGATACTGCAGGGTTGTGAAAGAGAGTGGGAACTATGTGGAATGTGCCTGCTCCCACTTGTCTATCTACACGGCCTACGCAGAGTTTGCCACTCTTGCATCCTACAACGAGGCCTTCTACGCCTCGGGATTTATCTGCATCTCAGGTAGAAAACACACTCCTCCGTCTGTGTCTTTTCTTTTCTCGTTCTTCCTTGTTTTCTTGTGATTTTTCTGTTTGCCTGCTGCCTACTTGCCTTCCTTCGTTTCTCTCTGCTACATTCCTTTTCCACATTCCTCCCACATGGTTATTAATAGCCACTGTTTTATATATTTATATGCATCATTTGTTAATTTAACGTTAATACTGGTTCCATGTCTTCACCTTCTCCGTCCACAGGCTTTGCATTGGCCATTATATCCCATGTGCTGTGCTCCCGTTTCCCCATGTTTGCTGCCAAACTGCTCACTCACATGATGCTAAGCTGCCTTGGAACCCAGGTAATACACTTCTGCTTGTGTAGTACTATAGTGCTTTACTATAAAGGTCACACTGAGTGCTAAGTCCCACAATTCAGAGCTCATAAAGGCTGAGACCTTCATACTCCCACACCATCTGCATTAGTTCCTTTGGCCTTTTATCCATTCTTTCCTACAGATTCTCTGTGTGGCCTAAAATGTAGATGGATAGGGAACCTTTGCAAATTTTTATAGTGCCATTCATCTCTCTGTGCTGTATGGATCAGCAGCTCACACACATTAACACAGCTGGAATGCTTGTATTGCAATGCACACTTTCACTTCATCAAATGCTGATTGAAATATGAAAAACATTTAAATACAACCCCAAGACCACCTGGGACGCTGTGTAAAATGTAAACTGTACAAAGAAAAGATATTTAATTGTTCAGAAATAGCTAACTTTTTTGTAAATGTGCACTCATTTTGAATTTGATTCCTGCAGCAGATTTCAAAAAAGTTGAGACAGGAGCAACAAGAGACTGGGGAAGTTGTAAAAGGCTCAAACACCTGTTGTTGACAGTATCATGGTTGAATATTGAAGGAGCATCCTCAAAAGGCTCAGTTGTTCACAAGGAACTATATTAAAAACTAACTGTCGCATCTGTGAGAGGCCCATTAATGCTGAAAGGTACATAAAGGTCTTGGAGTAACACGTTCAGACATTGTTTTTTTCAGAAACGTCCCTGCTTATTTCAGCAAGACAATGCCAAGACACATTCTGCACGTGTCACAACAGTGTGACTGCATAGTCAGTAAGAGATTATGTATTTGGTGCAGTCTGAGGTTATGTCAAACAGCAGTATTAGACAATATTAGACTATATTGATTCAATTGTTGAGTGGCTATGACATTAAATAACATAATCATGATCCCAGAGACGTCCAGAAATTGAGCAAAATCAAGCAAGTAAATTAAGGGAGGGGGTGCCTTTTTCCAAGCTTTGTCTGAAGGGAGGCCCACAGTCTCAGACTTTGAAAACCGCTGCTTTAAACATTTACTGAGAGTGCACACACACGCACGCACACACACACATACACACATATACATAGCCTTGAACACACATCATCCAATGTCACTGGTTGCGTAGCTTGCGGGCCGGCGCGTCCTGACAACGCAACCATGCCCCCCGCACCCTCGCCCATTAAAAACGCAAGCTGTCACATAAGCAATGAGCGAGATAGATATGTGGCTGCAGGTCAGTCTCACGTCTGTGTGTGTATGTGTGCATGTGTGCGTGCGTGAGCGAGTGCGGGACTGGTAATTTTCCACTGGTCCCCCGTCTCTTTGGTTGACAAACACGAGCCCCTACTAAAGCAGACTGTCGTTGGGGGCGAACCACCTCGGGCTCGACCTGTTTATGGCCCCAGCAGAGCCCCTGAACCTGAAAGGGTTTTGGATGGAAAATTCCGTCCTGTTCGGATTCCTTGTTGGTACTGTACTGCATGTTAAGGCCCTCTTCTTTGGACGTGCACGTGTCTGATGTTGTGCTTTAGTTTATAAGATACATGTGTTTCTGTGGCCTTCCTGTCAAGGCTAGTGGATGAAGGCCTGCAGCTTAAATCTCTGACTGAAGGCCTGAAACTGTATGTCCTCTCTGGTAGTAAGACGTACCCTCTTAATGGTCGTCTGGTTCTGCTGGGAGTGTTTTGGAGGTAATGGTGGGCTCACAGTACAGGATGTGCTGAATTAAAATAGACCAATTGACGTCACTGTCTTCACTTAGGTATGCACTTTATCTTAGATGTGAGATGGCCAGCTAGAGACAGAAAAAAAACATAACTTCCTCTTTACATAAATAAATAGGAGCTGCTGTTTTTCTTCTGTAGCCAGTATTGGCACTGCCAGAAAATAAGTAGGCCAATCAAGAAGACTGAATGTACCTTCCTGAGTGACTCTCCCTTCATTGTTATAACAGGCATGCACAAGTGATGTGGGCAGTAGACTTAATTCTAAGATGTGATAAATTGTCTTCACGCTTAAATGTTGTGTTTGATCGTGGCTCACACCTGGAGAATTTCATCACACATCCGATGTTTTAATTCTGAGGTGCTGAATTTCATAAACTACATGAAGAATGTTCAATAAAAGTTGGCAAACAAAGTTGTGGGTAAGATGTTTTAGGTTCTGACTGTGTTCCTGACAGGTCCTGTCTGCAGTTCTGATAAAGGAGGCTTTCCTAGTTCCATTCTGTTTACTCCAGTGGTTAAGTACACAAGTGAAACAGGGGTCCCAAACTTTCCCATGCCAAGGTGTCCCAGGTAGCATTAGCTCATAGCTGAGGTGCCGCTTTTGTAAGGTGTCTTTAAAATCTTATTGACAATACTACGGCCTAAAGACAAGGGGGAAAAAAACACAACTCAATGGCCTCTTTTCAGGAAAATATCATATACATGCCTAGAAAATTCTCAGAATCAGAATTTCATTATTGATCCCACATGACTCATTTTCTGATGACTGAAGTTACTACCTCAGCTCAGCTCTACTCTCCGAAACACAAGTTGAAACACAAAAGAATAGTCATTGCGTCTTGGAGAAATACACTTGACTGGGTTAAGAGTGATTATTTTAATAAATACAGATGCACTGTGGGGTTTGTCTTAAGTACCCAACAAAGTCTAATAAGGCAGTACTGTTTTTAAAAGGAGCGGTCAAGTAAATTACAAGTACAAGTACCTCAGAGCCTGTAGAAATTTTATTCAGGCCAATAGATACTTAACCCACTTGTCCAGCTGAAAAAAATCATTGTTGGATCCTGCATCTGGAGATATAAGTCTATATCTGTAAGGATTTATGTGAATCCAGTAACATGGCATTAATAGTTTAAAGCAAATCCTCTGTTGTAGTTGAACTGTATCCATCCAGCTTTATATTTACAGTCAAAGACAGACATTAGAGAGCGATTAGTCTTAAATTTCTGTATTAAGAAGGCCAAATATTGTGCAACTTTGATAGACGAGACATAATTAGTGACAGAAACGCCCCCCTGAACTTGTGGGTCTCAGCCTTGCTCGTGCCACACCATTGATTTGAAGTGTCAGGTCCAGCTCCAACCACCTCTGACAGAGAGGCCTTTCCATCTGTGGTGGCTGGGCTGTAATTAGTCACTGACGCTGCCCTCTGTGGGGAGAAAATTAAAGCTGCCGCTTTGATTTATTCCTCTCTGCAACAGCTACAGTCAGCTAGAGAGAACTAGAATAATATCCCAACCCTCAGTGAGTAGGGAGCAGATGGAGGGGACTGAGAAAAAGGAGGCTGGTGGTTAAGTTTATGTACATTTTAATTGTTTAACTGTATCAGTATTTTGTCTGCCATCAGTTTCACCTCTCTAGTTAGCAAATATCACACCATTTAGCTGTTAAACCATGAAAGGAAGGCAAGAGGAGTATGACTGCAAGCAAGAGAGGATGATGACTGTGCTTATAGGACAGAAAGAGGAAAAGAACATTTGTCAGACTTACAAGATTAATATGACATGAGGTATGAATAAAGTGTTCTTCCCTTCTTATCTTGTTCTCTGCAGAGTTCCATCTTCTATTTGTTTCCTGACATCACATATTTTGACATCCTCAGCTGTGCTTCTCCTGTCAAAGAATAAATTACAAGACAATAAGCTGCCTTAACAATAGCTCTATTGTCAGGGAGGCACCGAAAAACAGGCCACAATAGTGAGAGGGAGATGTTCCACCTCATCTTCCGTGTTCCCAAGCAACTGTGGGCAGTATAATCAAAAAAATCAATGCATTGTGTACTCATTGCAATGCCAGTTGGTTGGACCACATAAAAGACAAAAAGTTAGTCGCTTTAGTTCCATCACAGTCATTTCCCTAACTGTTCTGTTTAAAATTAGAGATGTACAATCCACTTTTTTTTCCATTTCTGATCTGATTCCGATATCTGAATTAGGATATATGCTCATCACCAATACTATACCAATACCAGAGCCCTTTTTTCTTGATGATGATGTTTGTTGTTGTTGTTGTTGTCATTATGTATAAGGTTACATGAAGCTTAAACTGATGTTGATGGACTTTGTTTGTCTTCGCCATCTGGGAGGCCAGCCTCTTTTCCCATCATGCATTGCTGAGAGTGTTTTTCTTAGTGCTTGTAGTGTACAAATGTTCTGGACTGGATTGGTCCTGTTTCTATTTTAAATGGTTAGTTCAGATTCACCTAAGTCACAGAATATTAAAAAGTAATAATAATAATAATAGTAAGTATGTATTAATAAGTCAAATATTATAAATCATTTAGAATTTTTCATATAAAGTAAAATAGTCAGGCTGCACAGTGTTAGACATTCTCTATAGGTAGTTTTTGATTCGTTATGACTGTATTCCAGGTATTGAAGCAGGTTGTTGAAGGTGTCAGAGGGTCAATCTGATCTGGTTTTGTTATCAAGACACCCACTGGGTGAGAGCGGCCGGTGACAGCCATTTAGACGTCAGACCTCCTGCGGAGAGATAATAATGATTTGTGCCGTCCACCACCTCAAGGGAGAGTCCGCTCACTGTGAACAACTGTGTGTGTGTCACATCAGAGGTTGTGTGGTGTGACAGTCTCTCTGGCTCTGGCCAGCGGTTTGTCCTCCCCTGCAGCAAGACAACTGAAGATTGTGTGCGTAGAGTGGAAATTTACCCAGTGCATATGTACGATGTAAGTGAGCCTCACCTGGTCGCACATGTGTATGTTAGTGTGTGTGGGGTTTTCTGTGTGTCATCATGTCAGAGTCTCATCACACTAGTGACAACAAAAGCCAGAGATCCAATTCATTAAGTAAATAACATTAAGACAGGGATGCAAGTACAGTTTATATATGTGCAAATATACATGCAAGTTTTGGTGGGTTACCTCTTATCGTCATATTTTTTTAAACTGAGAATTGTATCGTATTTCTAAGAAGATCTTTGTGTCTCTCCTAATTAGTGATGTAAGAAAATATTGATACGCTTGAGAAACCCAAGTATTGTGATGTGTATCATATCGTTAAACTCTTGCCAGTACACAGCCTTCTCCTGATACAGATTTTTTTAACCTCTATATAAAATTATCTTGTGTTTCTAGAACATTACAAGTCCATTAAAATTGACTAACCTAAACTGTACACTGATCTATACATGACACTTGTCATGTACGTTTCATTTCCTATAAATTTTTTACAATAAAAGTCCCTCCATCCCCCAAAGCTTTTAATATGAAGCAGTAAAATCAGGAAATGTTGGGTTTTTATGAGCAGTAACTTAACATGAGCCCAGTACAGCTGAAGGTGATACGAAACGGTAAAATAAAGCAGAGACCTGAAAATACAGGAACGGGAGGAAATAAGCTAAACTTCAAACCACAGAGATTCAGTTAGAAGCTACAAAAGTACTGAGAGATGCACAAACACTTTTAAAAACGTCTTTCTCTCTGGCCTCCTGCACAGACATGAGCTGAGTCTTGCAACACATGCTTGTTTGAGGAGGAGAAGCTGGCTAGCTTTGGCTCGACTAGTTTGGGGTCGACATATGTCTATCTTTGGTTGTAGATCGATTTTATTAAAAAATGACTCCTGCTGGGAGGTTTTTACTTCACTTAATGTAAGGAGTTGTCATCAACTGGAGTAACATCTCCTGTCTTACCGATCAAGTCAGTGAAGCACACAGAGCAGAGGACAGATAGGAGGAAATGTGACCGATTGACAGCAAAATGCAGTAATAGCTTTTCAGAAAGAGCAGTGATTGATGCGCCTCGTAATTCATTTTCAGTAAGAGGCGAGCGTGCAGGTAGTGAGGTATGGGCAATCGCACAGGCGGAGCGATTAGCGGGTGTGATCCTGTAAAAAAAACTTTTTCATACACGATGCACAATGACAATAGATGAGAGGCTGATCCTCGCTGTTTGGGAGTTTCCTGAAATCCATAACTGTTTTTAAATAGTTTTAGGGACATAAAAAAAGAGGGTTCTTGCATGGCAGGGTGTCACAGCAAGACTGGATATATTAAGTATGTGTAGCAGTCAGTCTGGGAGACAATAGTGCACAGAAGCCGTTTCCCTGGTTATCACGCATACAGCGCCTGGCGTTTACTTGCAGAGCGCTTGTCTGCCTGGCTATTCACATGAGGAGTGTAATGAGAACCCGCGGATCCCTGTGGGGTCGCAGGCGTAGAGTCACCCCCGGGCTGAAAAGGCCATCATGCTCTCACATTGAGCTGAAATGAAACGAGTGTGCGTAAATTAGCTAAATAACATAAAATTATTTTGTCTTGGGGCCGCCCCCTCCAATACAATGGAAGGGAAAACATTGTATGCTTTACTCACCAAATGTTTATCTTGCTGTCATTGGGGTTAAGAAACATGAAAACGGAAGTTTATTATGAAAGTTTATTTGGACTACAGTTATATGAGGACCAAAGTTTGGTAAGACCACATTGTAAACTCGTAGATCAGTATTCATGCGGTTTTGCTGTGTTTCTCCAGGGGACAGGTCGCTGCCGTCATAAGTCTGCATTCATTTTACCAAAACATAAATCACTGACAACAGCAGACAGCGGGGTCACAAAACTGATGGATATTTGTGGTGGAGGCCTCTTTTAAAATACAACTAGGAGGGGATGGTTTCATTTTTCTCTTATTTGTACCCCTTCTCTCTCCTTTTCTCATCTTTTTCAGCTCCTAGGGCACTTTGTCATCCCATTTATATTCATCCCTTCCCCACTAGTTTCATAAAACCATAGAGGCCTTAAGCCGTGACCAAAGAAATTCCCGAAAGAGAATGAAATAATGGTTGCTGACTGGACATGACATGGGTTACTGGCAGCCTTTCCAGGGAAAGGTGAATTAGTGTCAAAGAACAGAGGTGGAAAGTTACTAAGTACAAATTCTTTGTTTGTTTTTACTGATTTTTCACTTATCTGTGCTGTACTTCAGTATTTATTTTTCTGACAACGTTTGACTTTTACTCCCTACATTTTAACACAAATATCTGTACTTTCTACTCCTTACGAATCAGGCATTACATTATTATTGATTTTATTTTACATAATTTGCGCTGCCTTCCCAACATGAAGACTGATTTCAGCCTACGTAAATGGATGGGACAATAACACACAGAAAAGACAATTCCATGGTGATCCATCAGTGCATATCACACACAACACATGTTACAAGACAAAAATTATGTAAAAGACTTAGAAAGCATGAAAAAATGCTAAACAAAATGAAAAAAGCAAAAAAGATGTACGGAGACAAAAAAACAACATAAAAGACATAAGATGAAAAAGATGTAATGATCAAAAATGTCATAACAAGACAAAAAACAACATATAAGATAGAAAAAAGGATGTAAATGTATGAAAAAGATGGAAAAGACATAAGTTCAGTTTGCTTTGTGCATAAACAGTCAGTAAAAATGTCCTTCAGAGGGCTACTTTGTACTTTAATACTTTGAATACATTTTAGAGCCTGTACTTTTTTACTTTTACTAAGTAAAGAAGTTGAATCAGTGCTTCTACATGTACTCAAATCTTTTTACACAAGTATCTGTGCTTCTGCCTGAGTAAATCTCTGTCAGAGAAGTTATTGTTCTCCTGTTGCACTATATGCCAGTACCTGTAATGTCAGCTTTACGAGACAATCACAGGCGTCCCGCTCATTTTATACCTGTTGTTTTAAAAAGATATGATTTTATTGAAAACAAAGGGCACTCCATCATCCCATTTATATACATCCCTTTCCCAGTAGTTTCATAAAACCAGAGGCCTTAAGCCATGACCAAAGAAATTCCCAAAAGAGAATGAAATAATACTTCCTGATAGGACATGACGTGGGTTACTGGTCTTTCTAAAGAAAGGTGAAGAAGTGTCAAAGAACAGAAGAGGAAGGTTACTAAGTTCAAATACTATTGTGCTTGAGTAGATTTTTCAGGTACCTGTACTTTACTTGAGTATTAGGTATTTATACCTAATACTCAAGTAAAAGATGAAACAAGACAAATAAGTTGTAACAAGATGACAAACAATGTAACAAGATGAAAAAGATGAAACTAGATGAAACAGAGCGAGAGGGAGACTCTGACGTGGAGAAAAAGTGAGTCAGCTTGCTTTTCGCAGAAACAGCTGGTAGAAACGTCCCTCAGAGGGCTACTTTTATACTTTTATACAACTTTTTCACTTTTACTTGAGTAAAGATGTTGAATCAGTACTTCTACATTTACCAGAGTCTTTCTGTACACAAGTATCTGTACTTGTCTGCCGTCTCTGTCAAAGAAGTTATTGTTCTCCTGTCGCACTGTATGCCAGTACCTGTAATGTCTGTAAACAAACTAAAATTTACAGCTTTAAGAGACAATCACAGGCGTCCCAGTCATTTTATACCTGTTATTTTAACAAAATATGATTCTAGTGAAACTAAGCCTTAATATTTAAATATTCCCCAGCCCAGTTGTGTTATGTTCATGTCTATTAATAACATATATGATTGACAGAAGTCTCATATTTTCTATAAGATCGTTCAGTCTGTTCGAAGCCTGTTTGGGATTGTGGAGATGCGTGTGTGTGTGCTTGAACACACATATCCAAGTGCTGGTGTGGGAAAGGAAAATCTAATCTCCATCTCGATTGCAAACAAAACACAATTTGATTTCTCATCCATTGTAATTAAACAGCCCTCCACGTCCCAGACAGCCTTTTCCCACACACTCAGTTAAGTGTTTACCCCAGTGGTCCCACCGCTTTATTCCAGTATCTGGGAGGTGTTTAGGTGACTCTTAGCTCTGGTTATAAAGGATTTCCTGTTAGCTCTGGGACTGGATCCAGTATTCAGGCGTCTGTGCCTCAATCCGCAGTCACACACACACATGTATAAACACTGACTTCTACCCCTCCCATACACCACCCACACCCCTGATGTCCCGTCTCTGGATAAAGAAGCCGTCTGATTGCTGTTAGGATTCCTGAGAGTTCCTGTTTGTCGTCATTGTGTATGAGTATGTGGGGGTGGGATTTATATTTTGGACGAGCGTGGATGCAGTTTCTCAGCTTTGTAAAGAAGGGGCTGTATGAATTGCGTAATCCAAGACCTTACCGTGTCCTTGTCTGTAAAACCAACACAAGACTTTTCAAATGAAGTGCTTTTCCTGAGGAAGTTTATCTGTTCCCATCAGGACCAATCACTCATTAAATCAATAAACAGAGTGTTTTATGTTTGTCTGCTTCTCTGGTCGACGTCAGAGAATATGACTCTTATCATATTCTGTGCTTATCCCCACAAGTGTTTGGAGACAAAATGAGAAAGCAAAAGAGGAGAAATAAATGAGAAGAAAACTTAGACTGGGTCGCACCACCATAGTTCATTTGATCTAAGATTAATGCTAATCAGAGTTTCTCAAAAC
Organism: Lutjanus argentimaculatus; assembly: GCA_034769285.1. Lineage (NCBI taxonomy): Eukaryota > Metazoa > Chordata > Actinopteri > Lutjaniformes > Lutjanidae > Lutjanus > Lutjanus argentimaculatus. Next base: position 18,718,838 of record JAWZSL010000017.1, read on the forward strand.
TAGGTTTAAAATGAGTAAATCCAGATTTAAAATTAAGCTCTGTTGCACAATTACTTACTAACTAGGCTGTGTTTAATAAATCCAAGTTTATTTATGTAAACTGAAGTTTAATGAGTATGAAAATGATTTTTTACCCCAAAAAATAAAACAAACAAATAAATAAATGAATAGATAGAGAGATAAATTCCAGTGCTGCTGGGACCCGTTGGGAATCGTTGGGTGCACTGCATTCCTTAAAACTTTGCATTGTTTGCTAGCCAGCTAAAAGGTTTACCAAATATTACACTGTTTGACACCTAAAAGTTATCAAAATGTTAAATTGTTTGCTAGCTAGCTAAAAAGCTAAAAAAAAAAAAAAAAAAAAAAAAAAACATTGTTTGCGAGATAGCTAAAAAGTTTGATGGCCTAGTTAGTCTGCACATGAGAGTTCAGCAGAGAAGCTCTAATTTCTCCTCGTTTGCGAAAGTCTTGTTGGCCGAACTAATTGGAGTCTGTGAAAGAGACTGCCTGGCAGCAACTGGCAAAATGAAACTGAAACTTCAACGTATCATCTGGAGTGAAAGAAAGAAGAGACGCATCATAAAACTCAATTGGGCTGAATCTGTCCCTTGGCTTTCATCAAGGAACTTGGTTATTTTGCTAAATATAGCTTTTAAAATAGCTGCCTCTTTGAGATGGCAAAGAGGCAGCTATTTTAAAAGCTATATCTCTTCAAGTGTAGTTGAACACTGGAACTAACTGGAACTAAACTGAGGTTTAAAGAGAGGTTTAAATTCAGGTGGAAGTTCTTAATTTGGTCCAAGTTTGGTACAACATAACTTAAAGTAAAGCCATGATTTAATCAGGTTTAAAAATGAATCCTTGTTGGTGCAACCTAGCCATAGCGTTTACTCATTTCTTCGACCGTCCACTTTCAGATTCTTGAAGTATAGTTTTCTCAAATACAAATGCTTTAACAGAAATGTTCTTTGCAGTATTTTTCTTAACTCCAGTGTTTTTGCTTGAAGTTTAACTCAAAAAATAATCAGCAAGATAAAGTGTACAGCGTGCCCTTGATAAGATTTTAATGTAATTCTAAGCTCTTTACTGTCTGTCAGCCTGAGCTAATGGTAGGCAAGTGATGGAAGGGTATAAAGTATCAGCAGTTGAGTCCTGTGTTACTGTGTGTGTTACTGTGTGTGTGTGTGTGTGTGTGTGTGTAGACAGGACAGTGGAGAGGTGAAGACGGCCTCTTGGGAGCCTCACATTACGCTCTATTGGCCAGTCCACCGCCTTGTCCTGGTGTTGCCTTGACTGCTCTCCTCTTCATCTGATCCGTCTCTTTTCAAATCAGCAGCATCTTTCTCCTCACTGTTCACTGTGACCTTGTCTCTTTTGCCTGATAGTGAAAAATGAGACTAAACCACACAAACTAGTTGCTAATTTTCCTGCAAGAAAATCTTCTTTCATACCTTCATTTTCCTGTTTTACTTTCATCTATCTTTCTGCACCTCTGGCATCTTCCTTCCTCTTCTCACCTACCCTTTATGTCAGAAAATGATGAGTAATGTCGCTGTTTCTATTCTCTGTCCCCTTCATCATTCTGCCTGCTGCTGGGCTTAGCTGGGAGCCGTGGCATTACGAGCTGCAAAAAGACTGTCTCACTCCGTCTCTCCCTCTCCTTCTGTCTTCATCTCTGCAAAAGTGGCTGCCTGGTCACATCCTGTGTGACTCATCAGTTTGAGCAATGACGACATTTTCACATGTTGCTTTTCTTTAAACTGGTTACAGACACTGGATTTACTCTCAGAGGCTCCACAAACATCGGGACATCTGCCAGGAGCAGTTTCATCAAAGTATAATAACATAATCAACAATTGAATCACCACTGGTCCTTAAAGGCACCCAGTGGAGTTTATTTGTTCCTCACAAGAGAATATTGCATCTTTTTTTGAGGCCTAACATGTTTTGAACACATTTATTTCCCTAAAAGACATGTGCAAATCTTTTTACACTGACCTTCTCTTCGTCACGTACAACTTGACCACAGACCACCTGCACTTTATTTCTTTACTTTCATGAGGCTATAAAGCAAATGTTCAACTAATTTGAGTCATCAAGTCTCGAGCGCTTTCCTGACACACCATGTACACTCTGGCACATTATGGGCAAACATCAACAATGTCATCTGTGTGGTAATAGAAATTTAACCATCCTCTGTGGCCTGCACCCACGTACTGCTGCACAAATACCTTAAAGGCAACAATTAATCATCAGTTATATATCTACCAGGGTGGTCAGACATTAATCTCGTTTGGATAACATTGTGAGGCACACACTCATACATTCTTATTCTTGTCCTAAAAGTACCCGGATGAGCAGACAAACTCTTGGGCAGAGCCTGTTGCTCATTAGCTGGACTTTTGCATGATGTTTTTTTCTGATAATTCTGTTTTATTGCTACTTTTCCTGCAGGAGTTTCCGCCATTGATTCAGGGTCTCACTGAAGGAACATGCACACGCTCCTGCATTAGTAGAACAACCAATAGGAATGCCCAGCCTCTAGATGACCTGTGATTGGTTTAGGTCTACTGTTTTAACAGTTTGAACGTCACCTTTATGAGACCATAAATGATGCTGATGATGTCACATAACTTGCAATATCATTAGTTACATCAATTAACATCGCCCGCCCGAGACCATAAATGATGATAAACTATGACTTTATCAGTTGCATCACAGAACAGAGTTTCTAAACCTGTTACATCCAATCATAGGCTATTTTCTGACCATGCCACACAGACGCAGACAGGCCTCACAGGTCCTCCGCTGTCCGACGCAGACTAGTTGTCCGACACAGACGCTAGGCAAGCTCAGTGAACATGTAGCATAAGCTACAAGTCTTACTAGGCCATCATCCTGCTGAAAAACACAAAAACATAACCAAAAATATAACTTTGTTAGTGGAGGCAATACTGCAATACAGAGCTGACTATATGCTCAGTCATTAACTCACTTTGTTCAGTATTAGGATTGAGATAATGCCATCTAGAGTATTTGCAGTACTCACAATATGTATCTCATGCTTTTGCATTGGTTGCGTGCAGTTATGGTTGTAATTTTTGTCCATGGTAAACTGGATAGAATTGGACTTTGCCCTGGCTGGACTCTGGAAGCTTCACTGTCATTTTTGCCACGTGTGTTGTCCTAACAACTGGTGAGCCTAAAAAGACCTCCATGAACCTTCCTCTATTTCTAGAAAAAGCATAAAGTAGAACACAGGAGCCATTCTCCATCATCAGGGCTCTAGAGTTAGCTCTTGTCTGGTAGCTGCAAGACATGAGACAGCACACATCCATGAGCAGCCATACACATCTTTAGACAGTGTAGCAAATCACTGTGTTAAGACCATAAATAGAGATTAACAGACATTCAGCTTCAAGGTATTTCTTTATTGGTTCCACAACGGGGAAGGTGTTGCAGTGTTACAGCAGCAAAGTAGATGGCAAAATGGAAAAAGCATCAGTAAAAAACAATAAGTAAAGAAACATTCTAAAAAGTAGGATGTATAAACAGTATAAACAAGAGGAATATAAATAGGAGCAGTATTAACAAGAAAAAATATTAAAAATAAGAATATAAACAAGAGGCAAAAAATATTTCGACTGTATATGAAATGTCTGAAGAGGCCAGGAAGCCATACAATAACCCCCTCCCTTTAAGAAAAAAAACAACAACAATAGAAAATCATAATGCTAATAAAAAATAAACTAACATAATTTAGGAAAATGCAACAAAAAAAACATCAAGAAACACTAATCCAATAAAGGCAAAAATATGCATAAACAAGAATATTTGAAAAATAAAACTAAATCTACATCCAGCAGGTATGTCTCGTTACTTTCCCTGATCTATAACACAATGACTGTCCATTCTTTACCTGCTTCAGTAGATAAATACGTCTGAGCGTAAAATCACTTGTGGCAGGTCAAGCCAAGGACTTATATCACCTCTCAGTTACTGGTAGGGTGACCAGGTGTCCCATGTCCCACATATTGAGACCATGTCCCACACTTCGATTGGCTCCAATTTTGAAAAGTCAAAACGCTGCAGGACAGACAGACAGATGCTTGTCTAAAATCTGGCTTTTATCCAAGTGAAGAGAGCAGGGAAAGCTTGTGGGAAAAATTGTGAGTCACCACAAAGTCAAAAGCTATGCAGATTTAGGTGGAATATGATGAAAATCACCACAAAAAAGGGAATGCAGCTACAACGAAGACCAAGCAACAACTTATTTATTGTCTGTTGTGTGCTACTGGATCAACTAGAGGGCAAAGCACAGAGACGGTACAAGCTAAGGGGATTTTTTTTATATCAGTACTTTAGACGACCTCTCAGCATTGGTAACACGTCCCACATTGTCCCATACAAACATACTTTTTGGGAACTTTAATTATTTTAAAATGTAACAGTAGTCACCACTGGTCTGCTTGCTTAGTGCTCTACTTCCCAAACTACCAATGCAGCAGCAGGCACCTTTAACCTGCTTCTGTGGAGTCATTCAGTTTGACTTTATCAAACAGGCTGCTGACACTGTGAATGATAAACAAAGTGAGAGCCTACATTTGTCAAAGTCCCTGGTATCCTGCTCTATTTTTGGAGTTCGACAGCTTGTCTTGGCAGACCTCTGTGTGTAGATTGGAGGTTTACAGAAGTAAAAACATGCTTTACCCTGAAACTCACGAGGTCAGTTGTGTTGCCATTCTCGCCTGATGTTTGCACTGGTTTTCTGGGTCAGACTGAACAGGATGTTTCTCGGTTGTTGTAACGTATGACACAGCACATTATTCATATTAATGCTGCCTGGTTTTACTCATGTTGTGCAGCTGATATTTATTTTGACATGAAGTCATGATTTGTGTGGACTCTGTTGAAAGCATTTAAAGCCATCTGAGGTCTTCTCCAGCCTGGCAAACTGCAACAATAGAGATAAAACTTCATTTATTCAGATACAGTTATTCTACATTTACAATAAGTTGTGACAATGACTACTATGAAACCAAAACTAATTAAATTAAATTAAATTAATGCACCACATCTGTAAAAGTGGTTTCCAAGTCCTTTAAAGAAAAAAAAAGTGTGCCTTCATAATCCCACACCTTTTAAAGTTCTGGTTGTTACAAATACTTTCAGTTCAGAATATGTACATAACGATTTTTCCACAGATTCTGAACTTACTAAAACACAAAAAAGTCACGTTATTTCAAGCATAACACCAAACAAAAAGACAAATAAATAAATAAATAAATTCTAAATAGGGACAATCTAGAACATAGTACAAAAAAATAAATGTGGCCAATCATCTGAGACTGATACAAATGCACTCACTGCCACAATTCTGTTTAAAGGTACTATATGTGACAGTTACTTCCTCTAGGAGTGGCAGTAGATTACCAGGATCTCAGGCCAAAACAAATGCTCACCACGTTTACTCGATTGGGAAAAAAATGTCTGAATACTCACTGCCCACAAAACTCAGATGAATCTGTAAAACTAGAGAATGCTGATCATATATGGATCAAAATGACGTTACAGCATAGCTTATTTGTTGCCTATAATGTTTTCAGAAAAATGTTTTAGTCCACTATTTAGTTGTAATATGAGAAACTTACTCACCAGGCTGCCATGTTGAAAACGGACGCAGGGAAGACAGAGAGAGACTCGCATGCACAACCACTCATGTGCACATGCACACACAAATACATATATGCACGTGCGGGCATCCCAGAAAAGCAGAGAAGCTTCGACAACAACTCATTCATGGGGGGTGTGACTTTACTCTCTGCTCAGGATGCCATACCTTGAATGTTGTATGTTTCAGCTTTAAAATATGCAGTTCTGAATCACTTTTCATCTTTTCTTTAAGTTTTCCCTTATTTAAGGCCTGGACACACCCCTGATAAAGTGTTTTCACATTTGAAGTCTTCTCACGCCTGCCAAGCTACAACATTAGAGAGACAGAAAAATTGAGCACACTCTGTGTCGCCAATTATGCTTAATGGCCTGAAATTGAAAATAAGAGTCGCCTAACTTCCTCAAAGCATCAGGAAATGCTGAATGGAGGAAGGAAATGGCGGATGGTAATCAAATAAAACTCTATCTATAATTAGGGTCTTTTGTTCTTGGTTTATCAGGAAATTGTAATCGGTCTGTGCTGTCAGTTTGTTTTTGGCTTTGCCTGTATTTTGGATCTCAGTGTTATTCTGAGTATAATTTCAGAATTTTCAGCAGCAGGAGTTTAAAATGGTGACAACAGCTTGCATGCTGGCGATTGTGAGTGCATTAGTTCACAAACAAAATATATCTTTAAAAAAAAAAAAAAGAAAAAAGATTTCTGCAAAAGTAAAAGTGAAAAAGTACAGGCTCTGAAATGTACTCAAAGTACAAAATGTAGGATATTTCTACCAGCTGTTTCTGTGCAAAAGTAACTGAACCTCACCTCTTCTCCATGGTCGAGTCTCCCTCTCTGTTATTTTTGTCTTGTTGCACCTGTCGTGTGTGATATGCACTGATTGATAAATCAAGGAATCGTCTTTTCTATGTGTTGCTGTCCCATCTGTTTAGGATGAAATTGGTCTTGATGTTGGGAAGACAGCAGGCAACAGTGCAAAATAGAAATCATCAAAAATGCCCTCAAATGCATTACTAAAGCAATGAGGCTGTTTTGAAAATGCAAGACAGAAAGTGCAGATATTTGTGTTAAAATGTGGAGAGTAAAAGTAAAAGGTTGTTAGAAAATAAATACTCAAGTCACAGCTACCTGGTACGGATACCTGAAAACTCTAGTCAAGTACATAAACTAATTATTTGTACTTCCCAACTCTGAACACAAGGCAAACACACAGCACACTCATGTAAATATGCTCACACATACACACATAAATGCATGTTCACAATATTGTCAAGAAACAGAGTCAGCACCATGATGTCATCGTTATGAAACATATGCATATGCTTGCATTAATGATGGCACAAACATACACGAGCACACACAGATGGCCGTATGTGCGCATAACCCACTCATTTAACACACTCCACCCTGCACAGCATCTCACACACACATGCAGCCCCGGCCTTCAGCTCTCGGTCACTCTGACCTGTAGGGTCACTGTAGCTCCACAGAAGGAGCCAAGTTCACCAGCAGCTGTGAATGAAGTGCCTGATCAATGACTCCCCTGAGCTCCTCTTTTTATGACTAGACCTTTTTTTGGAGCACAGTAAGAAATTGCTGCTCTGATGTCCAGACGGAAATGGTTTGAATCGAATCCTCCCTTATTCTTTGAATGAATTCAACTGTTGAAACGTCTAATCTGTGAACATCTTTCCCTCTTGGTATCCAGGATCTTAACGGCCAGTCAAGACATTCTGTGGTGCAGATTAATTAAGTAGCATGATAGAAAATTTGTAAAACAGATTCCAGTTCAATTACAACTGTAGGATTGAGCCTCCAAGCATTATGCTAAAATAGTCGAGGATGGGTAGTTGATGGAGACCAGCAGAGACATTATACAGTGCATGATAGTACAGCTGTACCTCTGATTAAATCTAAATTACACAGTGAGCTACCAGAGCACAGTGTATAGCAGGGTTTGTGAACAGGACCAGCATGAATGGAGCGTGTAGTATTTAACTTGATCAGACTCTTCACAAATTGATCGGCCTTACAGCCACCCGTTGACTGACACCGAGAGCTGCTGAAGACGAGCCGGTCTGCACAGAGGGGATCTCTCCTGGATCGATGGCCTGTTGGACAGCAGTGGATGAGGCTGCTTCAGTGGGTCCGTGTAGGGCTCTGTAGGCTTCTTAATCAATATGATTAGACTCGCCCTCATTCCTCTGATGACTGAAGCATGAGAGTACAACCGATCTGGATGTGATGCAACAGGTCGCCATAAAGAGACCTGTGTGTGCATTCTTGCAAACACGAGTCTTACCTGTGATGTAACTCACATGGCACCGTCATAATCATATCAGCATACTTGTGCAGACTGGTTTGTTAGAAAGACATGCCACCAGGAAGCTACTAATCAATTCACACTGGAGGAAGCTGAACAACATTAAAGCTACCCTAGGGATGAATCTAGTTTGGTTAACTGAAGCTACTTAAAAGCAGTAGTTGAAATGACTTTGTAAAAAAAATGACTGATAGACTGACAAGGATATGTGACTTGATGTGAAAGGATAACAAAATATAATTTAAAAAAGTCACAGTGCTGGCAAAAAATGCCACTCAGTTGAGTTTTTTGCAAGTGCCCACTTGTTCAAAGGTCATGCATAAACCAAAAAATAAAATTCATTACTATTCATTGGAAAGAGTGAAGAGTGTCAGCTTTTGTCTACAGGGTCCATCAGTCAGCCTGCCTTCCAGAAACTACAGTCCTGGTGGATATTGGACCAAGCAGGATTTCTCAGTTACCTATTTGACATCCAATCAAGTTAAGGCTGTACAATTAATTGAAAGTTTATCAAAGTCATAATATGGCCTCCTGCAATTTTCTCACAGGAGGCGCAACATTTGTTAAAAGCAAAATGTGTGTCAAAATCCTTTTTTTTTTTAAATTGTAAATTAAATCATGCTGCAGATATGTCCTGGTCTGCACATCATATTCTTCAGACTTAAGAAATCGTCTTTGTTTGGTACAGATCTCGGCAAAAATCACCCCATAATTGTTTTAATATGGTTATCAATGAAAATTAGAATAATGAAGTAAAAGTTATGACTTCTTAATCACAATTATAACTTTTTCCCAAATAGTTCAGCCGTAAATCAAGTTTACTTTTACAAATTCTCAAGTGTCTATTAGTGGCTGCCTGGGGATGCTGCCTGTCAAACAGGGTTCAATTACAAAATGGAAACAATAGTAAAATAAGATAGAAAAATCATTCCTTTCCTCTTATTGCCAAAAATTGTACTTTCAGTTATTAACTACTGTGCTTCAGATGCTTTACCAACCCAAAATGTCCGTATTTAACATCCTGGAAATAACGTTGAACAATCAACTATCTCCCTGAGTCATTTGCAAACAACAACTGACAAATCCTATTTATTTCAATTTGAAAGCAATTGAACTACCAGCAACTACTGCATAATGTAGTTAAACTGCTAGTTTAATTTCATGTAGTTCAAAACTCCCTGAAATTGCAGACCACCACCCTCATTCTCTGTCTCTGCCTCTGATTCGGAATCGGTTGCACATGAAGACGACCTGCTATTGAGGAAATAAAAATCCTCTAAGTTTTGTGCTTCTCACAGAGACTGAAAGTCCTTGTAAGCCATGAAACAAAGAAACTCCTCTCACAGCACCATTTGTGTCTGTAACTGAACATGTTTTCATGATGTTTTGCTGTGTGGCATTTCATCTGTTGACCCAGAATAGCTTAAAGCGACAATGTTCAATGGTCAAACCATGGCAGTAGACCATGGAAGTCTATTTGTGGTTGGTGCACACCCACATAATGTGTGCGCTAAAGCACATACGCACACACAGAGGTTTGTGGTAGAGCAAAGTAGTCCCATTGAGCATGTGTGTTTAGGGAGCTGACCTTGAGCAGCTGTGTTTTTATAGGTGTGTGTGTGTGTGTATGCACATGACTCTGCGTGCGCGAGTCTTGTGCTTTGCAGCCCAAAGAGCTCTCTGTCTGCTCTCCAGACTGGTTCACGCCAGATGTTGAGGAAGGAAATTCAAGAGGCTTCTTCAAAGTAGCCCTGTTGTGATGGAAAGCAGGTTTTCCAGCAGCAGACACTCTGTGTATGAAGTGTGAATGTGAGAAAAGAGAGGAGGCCTGCTGGAATGCAGCTAAATGTGCTTCATGTGGGTGGTGCTGCTAAGATCTTCTGTATGGGGGAGTCAGCATGAGCATTGGTCTCTGTATGTGTCTCTGTGGAGCAACAGACAAAAATGTCATTGGGAGCAGTTTTTACTTACATGTCCTCTCACTTTATAGGAACTGATGATGATGATCAACTAGATTTAATTGTCACACCGCACAGAAAACAACAACAGAAAATACCAGTGTTGTGGACTTAAACCAGACTTGATAAAGGCTCAGCTAGTGGAGATCAACTAAACACCCAGGAATGTAAGAATGGGTCAATAAATGACAAAAACACTAATACAAATTTACACTCACCAGGATCACTAACCATACCAAAGGCCCATTCTGGGTAGACTTTTGGAATTATATTACGCTGTCTGAAAATCCTGAAATGATTGCTTTTTGTCTTGCCAACCCTTTATTTATTGATTTTTTTTTATTATGACTAGTGCTTTGTCCTCTCGCCATTTTATTTTCATTTCCATTATTGATGCCACCGATCATTAATCATTAACGTGCCATGCGCCACCCCATTCAAAATCAATAACACTTGCTACTTGACTTGAACTTCAACATCACTGACTTGTGACTTCACTTGGACTTGAGCCCTTTGACTTAAAAATACTTGATACCTTCTCCCAAGCCAAAAGATTGAAAGTATTATTTAGAAAGTGCTTGATGAATCAGTTCTGTCCTAAATCAACTAATGTTGACGCCATTCATTCTCAGCAAGTTGACACTTGATTCCCCAGATCCACTTTGTGCATGCAATCACGTTGCAGGAGAGATAACCATGAAGAACTAACTTTACATCACTGAGCTCTAGTGGGAAAAATTATGCCAAAGATAATTTCGCTCATCTACGAAAACAACGGGATCATCAACAAAACATGAATTTCAGTATACAAAATGTTCAGGTCGAAAGTTACAGACAGGCTCAACAAAATCCAACTTCATTCAACATTTGAAATTGCACAAAGAACATTAAGTCAGTGCTCTGTTGTTAAAATGGTATTAAATTTGGTGAAGAGCACATTAAGACTTGTTAAGAACTCAAAGTTTAGGAGCTTGGACTTGAACTGGAACTAGGGGTGTCACAATTTCTATTCTAAATCGAAAATCGATCAAAATGGGCTTTCAGTATTAATGATCAAAATCAAAAATAGGATTTGTGATGCTCCCAGTATTTTTTTCTCTCTCTCGCTCCACCTACATGTGCATTTAAATAAAAAACAAACTTCAAAGATAATGCAGTGCAACTTACCAGTAGCCTGCGGCCAGTCGGAAATGTGTCCTGTTCTTTGATTGACTCTGGCTGTCCACCACTGCTTTGGACTAAAGTGACTTAATTACTTTCCCTTTATAGAGTGAAGCACTTCCCTGTGATGGCAATGGGAGAGACTTGACAAACAAACCCACAAGTGTATGTCACATATTAGGCTTCAGGTTACCCAAAAGGCCTTTTTGCAGATCAGAACTCAATAATCTAACAGTGGCATAGCCGTCAGTGCTGAGAAAAAGTCTAAATCGAATTGACCTGTCGACAGTCAAATCAAATCGTAGATCTGGAGAATCATGACATCCCTACTTGTGTAGAACTTGTCCATCTTGACTTGGGACTTGAGATCAAAGACTTATTGTGTCCTGCAAAACAATGTCTCGGTTCCACCTCTTGAAAACTAACTAATTAAAACAATAAAAATACACATAGAACTGGGCATAAGGTACTGTACAAAATATTTTATCATTTACTACTTTCCTTAACCAATAGTTGAAAACGTTAATCGTTTATTCAGTTAATCAGTGATAATTAGAAAATGCACGTTTTCCTCATTTATTTCTCATTTTCATTTTTTCTTGTTTAAAATTTCCTTATTCAACAAATGGTTCCACCAGACAAAATGATATCAAATGAAGTGCAATAACTGCCATCTCCAGACTACCCATTAATTATTAATCAATACATTTTAATCGGTTAAATTCTTAGCCTTGATTAATCGTTTAATGGATTATCATTAACATCTCTACTCCTCAGCTTTTCCTTCAAAGCTTCAGACTCCACCGAATGAATCTGGGATCTTCCTTGGTTTCCGCATTCCCTCGACTTGAAAGAATGACACTAATGACACTGTAAATTTGTTGACAGTGTTTGAGCTTGTTTGAGCTTCCTTGTACTCTTCAAAGTGCCGACAGTCCCCTATTGTTGTGTCACACTGGATCACACTGAAACTCCGAAACCTGCAGGCTCTCAGCTTATCGTTTATTCTGGGAACATATCAGTCCTTCCCGAAATACGTGGTGGTAAAAGCTCTTGATATCGTCCCTCCTTGCTTCACAGAGGCACACAGACACTCTATTACTGTATTACAGTGTGTGCTCACGTAAGCAAATATAGATGCAGTGTTGTGGTTGTTTGAATGTGAAACAGACTAAAGGGGAGTGGGTGTTTATTTGCCAACAGCTGGCTCAGCAAGTAAGCCCCAGCCTGAGGTTCAACCCAAAACACCTGTGAACTTTACTTCTACATGCTGACCTTAAGCAACTGGGCATGCTATTCAAAAAACACTTGAGATGGCTTCTCATTAACACGCATGCACGGTATGTCGGTGAAGTGACCAGTGAGCCTCAAAATGTCAAAAATATAGTAGCAGTGTCTCTGTTAAAGCGACATTTGACACTTCATGCCAGTAAAATTTATCATTTTCCATTTGTCTGTTTTTGTCTTCACTTATTCTTATTTTAACAACCTCACACGTCCTGTCAGCAAATGTTAAAATCTCTCCTCCTTTGCCACACACACTGGCCTACTAACCCAGCTACCAGCCATCCCCATGTGACCTGCTTCTTGCAACTGGCTGTCCCGTGTGCTTCGGCACATAAACAACGCACAAGCTGAGAGGCTGCGGCACGTGAGCAGACTGATGATGCTCACTTGTGCTTGATAGTGAAAGGCAATAAAGAAATAACATTAAATGGCACTAAAATGAATACTGTTAGATCCTGAAGGTTCTCTAGCTCTACAAAGGTTCTCTGTGTAACCCCCTGACTGCAGTCTAGATAAAATCCTTGAAATAAAAAAAGGTTCTTGGTAGAACCCCTGAGGAGGATTTTAGATAAAACCCTTGGAATATGAAAAGGTTCTCTTATAAAAAAAACAAAGCTCTCAGTAGAACGCCCTGGGTGGGATCTTGTTAGCACCTTTAGAAGGTGGAAAGGTTCTGGATAGAATCCTCAGAGAGGATTCTTGGTGGAACCATTATGCCATAGAAGGGTTCAATGTAGAACATCAAACCTTTCAAAGATGGCTCTATGTGTAACTCTTTATGCTTGGTTCTAAGTAGAATTCTCCGGAAGGATTCTAAGTGGAACCTTTTGAACAGGTTCTAATGTGAACCAAAAAGGGTTCTCCTGTGGGGACAAGCCGAAGAACCCTTTATGGTTCTAATTAGCACCTTTATTTCTAAGAGTATAAAAATATTTGAAATATTTATGCTGCCATTGCTCAGGTTTGCTAGAATAGTCTGAATTGGTCAGCTGCAAATGAAAAGAGGTGATGAAGAGGAGTGAAGATGCTTGATATGAAGGCATTGCTTCAGTGAGAAAATGATGAAGAAGGATCTCATATTTCTCATATTTCTCTCTCACTCTTTCTCTGGCTTTATCTCTTTCTGAACAAAGGCATAAGAGGAAACACCCAGGGTGCAGGCTGAGGCTGGAACCAGCTAGATCAGACCGGTAGCTGTTAGAGAGAAGGGGGGAGGTGAAGGAGAAGGGAGGAGGAGGGGAGGGAAGGAGGAGGGGGAGATGAGATGAAGAGTGGAGCAGGGATGGAGAGGAGTTGGAGAGGGGATAGGAAGGAAAGGATGAAGGCTGGAGGAGGGGAGAGGTGGAGGTTAAGTGTTTGGGACACGGGTCTAGATGGATCGTCTGGCAGGCAGACAGCTAAGGCCCCATTCCCCCAGTGATGTAATGCATCAGGCAGATGCTATTTTTAGCCAAACGTACACTTAGCTACGTTAGCGTCAGCACACAGGGGCTATCGATCAGCTGCAAAACTCAATGGGAGGATGAGAGCTGCAGCCAGCAGCAGCACAAAGTAGCTGCAGTTTGTTTTTGCAGCATTTTTCTGACTGTCTTTGTACAGTGGTGTTGCTTTTTTCATGCAGGTAGCTTTATTTTGTTTATACTGTGTGATGTTTTGATTTATTTTTTGTTAATGCTTCTCAGTTGTCCTCTTGATGAGGCTATTTGGCTTATGCCAGTTTGCTGTCAGCTGCTTCATCATTTGCTGCTGCTGATCTGAGGTTGGGAAAGAAGCATTTTGTTTCTTTCAGATGTGCTTGTCATATTAAAATGAGGTTAAATCTTGTCAAAAGATAAGTAGAATCATTCCCAAGGCAGCAGTAGATCGGGTACAAAAACAAAAAACAACAACAACAACAACAACAACAACAGTGAAATGGCAGTCTCCTGGGTGCTTCAGGGCCACAATACAAAGGCGAGCTCTCTGATTGGACATTTAGCCTAGGAGATGAACCAATAGTTCAGGCTTAAGGTCTTAGGCCTGATGACAAGGCCACAAAAATTCTGGAGAAGAGGAGCCGCTTTGTTTTCCTCTTTTTAGATCCATTCTCAAAGGCCTTTTCTTGGTCTCTGTCTCTTCTGTCTCTTGGTCTCTCTGTCTTATCTGCAGTAATATCTCCCTTTCTAAATATACTGAACAAAAATATAAACACAACACTTTTGTTTGTGCTCCCAGGAGTTGAAGTAAAAAATCTTAAGACTTCCTCTGTGCACACAAAAGGTTTATCTCTCTTGAATTTTGTTCAGAAATTTGTTAGAATCTGTGTTAGTGACACTTTGCAAGATAATCCATCCACCTGACAGGTGTGGCATATAGACATGCTTATAAAATGTCATGGTTATTGCATGTATGTTCTTGGGCTGGTAACAATGAAAAATCTCCCATGAAAAAAGACATTTATTAGGTGCTGAACTATGGCTATCTCACATGGGGCTACACATACTAATGTTTTTTCCATGAGGACAAAGTCCTTACACCCTCTACTCTGCTTCTGATCAGCTTGTGGCACAGTCATGCACAAATTTGAGTCTTCGCTTCACATGCAGTTCAACTTTGGTGAACCTTGACTGCCAAAGTCACAGCCTCAACCGATAGCAAAGATGTATATGCGTTGTTCGCCTCGGCAGGCGCTGCCTACATCCCTTAATTTATGCATGCTGTTAGGTTTGGTCACACATGCAGAGGAATGGCCAACGCAGCCTTTGTGGGAGAGTGGCCCACATGCATCTTTGCTATTGGTTGAAGCTGTGACTCCGCCCTTCAAAGTTCACAAAAGTTGCAGTCAATATGAAAAAAGGATGCATATTCAGGGCCACTCCCCTTAATTCACACATGTGTGACTGGGTTCTTACCCTGAACTTCTTACCTATACCCTAACCAATGACTCCTCATGCCTAAACCTACCCAACAAAGGCAACAATTACTAGACATAGGGGTCCAGGGTGGGTCATGACTTTGCCCTACTGGCAAAACAAAATTGGTGTCTATAGCCCTATGTGAAACAGCCACAGTTAAATGCCAAATAAATGTTTTTTTTTCCAAACTACACATTTTAGAGTGGTCTATTGTGACCAGTCCAAGACACATCTGTGCAATAATAATGCCTGTTTTATCAGTGTCTTGATATGACATTTTGGCAAAGCAAAAATGCTCACTAACATGGATTTTAACAAATTTTGTTAACAAAATTTGAGAGAAATAAAACTTTTGTGTGCAAAAAAGTCTGATGTCTTTTACTTTAACTCATTAAAAATGGGAGCAAAAACCAAAGTTTTGCGTTTATATTTTTGTTGAGTATATGATTTACTGTCTCTCTCTCTTGTTTACTCTGTGACAACATCCTGGGTGTTGCGGACAAAATCACATGTGCGTGACATGGCATTTTGAATTGTAATCTTTGTACAATGGGGTAATAAATTAGTAGCGGTCAGACATTATGTGTGAGAGCTTTGGCGGTTCCTGTTTTACCAGACACAAGTGCATGCACATAACACACTCTGTGCTGACATGACTTGTATTTAGCGTCCTGCAGCACCTCCCACTCTCTGCTTGTAATAAGTCTGTAGCCTGAGGGTCTAGACAGGTCGACTCCCAGTGTCTTACACAAAAGAGAAGGAGGCCCGAGGACAAAGGACAGGGCAGATAGAGCTTTGATAAACTCCACATCCGCACCTGTCACCTCCCCACCCTACTAACCCATCCCTGTGGCAGGTCATCATTACCAGAGTGCTGAGCTGACATGTACTTGTGTCATTTTCACAATGGACTGAACAATGGCCACAGTTGTGACCGTGGCCTCCATACCTACTTAGCAAATCTCAGCTAATAGGCCTCTCCACAAAGGCCATATCCATATCAGCCACAGCCCTGTAAGATAATGTGCTGCTGAGTCTCTCTACTGTGTCGTTTCTTCAATAACACTCAAGCAGTGGGAAGCAAGAAACACTGAAAACACTGAGCATAGTTTGGGTTTAATTTGTCTAAGGATGCCTCTCCATCCTCACATACTGTATAGTCAGAGGCTGTTACCTTATTGTTCTGCCACAGTTAATTAGCTCAGTCATGTTTGCTTGTCAGTTCTGATAATGTGTCAACTGCCCAAAGGATCCGTCTGGTCTGTCATAAAACCTGACTGACTCCTCTTTACCCACATCCCACTTCCCCCTCGTCTGTTTTACGCTAAGGTTAGTGCCGTGCATTTCGTGACATTTA
Source organism: Lutjanus argentimaculatus (assembly GCA_034769285.1). Classification (NCBI taxonomy): domain Eukaryota; kingdom Metazoa; phylum Chordata; class Actinopteri; order Lutjaniformes; family Lutjanidae; genus Lutjanus; species Lutjanus argentimaculatus. The sequence goes on from JAWZSL010000017.1 coordinate 18,735,489, forward strand.
ACAGGTAGACATGGAGTTTGTTTGTCCTACGTGTGATTAGTTCTTGGGAGGGAGGACAACTCCCTAATCTCTGCCACACCCTAGTTCTCACACTAGTTTCGGAACAGAGATTGTCTTCACTGGTGTGGTGAACAGGTTCGAGTTCATGCCAGGCTCAGATTACAGGCAGGTTGGGATGATTTCTTCCTCCAAAACCTGAGCTAGGACCTTATTATCTGTAAGAGTTCATGCAGTGGGTTGTGTGTGTGCACATGTGAGTGACCAACAGGGCTGGAGCTACAGCTAATCTTGCATACAACTGTACCTATCAGCCTAAAATATTTTGTGCACATTTATGACTGTATGCTTTGGACATGTAAAAAAAGCTGTATAACCTTCACTGACTGCTGACTCCTCACTGCTCTTTAACAGCTCTTAGAGGCTGCAACTCATCAACAACTGCTAGGCTAAAAACAAGGCTTACCTACTTGCAGTGTTTGGGAATAACTATTTATATGTAAATAAATAACTTAAAAGTGTGAGCTTACAGTGACCTTTGACCTTCAAACACCAAAATCTAAATCTAAAATCAGTTCATTCTTGAGTCCAAGTTGTCATCTGTACCAAAATTTGGAGAAATTCCCTCCAAGTAGATTCCCTCCAAAGATATCACTTTCACATAAGCAGGACGGACATGAGGTTACAGTGACCTTTGACCTCTGACCACTAAAATCTAAGCAGCTGCTACCAGCGTGGACCCATAAAAAGTTTTTCAAGGTTTTTCAGGAGTTGTAAATCACTGAGTTCCTTCAGTGTACAGTCATGAATGTGTACCAGAAAAATTAAGCTGATCAGCCCAGTAGTATTTGACATTAGTAGTGGACAAGATGCAGGACTGTTGATCACTCACACACTCTTTCTAATCAACATGTCAGTGATTACAAAGGGGTTACATTCGAATAGTCTTTTCAGGTTGCCTGGCAGTGATCTGCACTCTACTGAGTGCACTCTCCTAGTTTGTTACTCGCAACCACCACGCTGCTTCTACTGCAGTGGAAATGTTAAATTATTTTATGAAAACTTCTGTGGAGTTTCTAACCCCAGACTTACATAATTTATTAAAATCTTCTTTTAGCCTCGTAGTCTAGTACAGCTAGATTAACATGGGATTTAAATGGCTTTGCTGTCTGTACACACTACATAAAGTAATAAATGCTCCAGAGGAAGATCAGCTTCTATAATCCATATGGAAACACTGTAAGTACTAAGTGTTTTAAATAACTTTCTGATCTTTTTAAGTGAAGTTTCATGCTCTGCTCTGCTGTTTTAACCATATGACAGGTAGTGTGATATATTTTAGTTAGACTCAAGTGAACAGCGACAATAGAGTATTATGTAATAGGCACAAAAGCAATAAAAAGTCAGGTCAAGTTTCTGTCAGAGTGTGCTTGTGTGTGAACCAGTCCTTGTGACTGCTTATTTTATGGCAGGTGCCGATCAGATGAGCTCTAGTCAAATAAAATCTTGACAGGACTTTACCTGTTGACTCACCCAGACTGGCTCATCAAACCGGTTTACCCCTTTCTATCTTTGACCCGAACCAGGTAGCTCCTCGCCCAGCTCTATGGAGGACACAAAGACACGGGCACATGCACATCTGGGGGGCAGTCACCTGTTAGAGAGTCCTTTCACACCGCTGCACGCACACAAACTCCTTTAAGCCCTTTGCCCTGCTTTCCCTACAAGGCCGTTTCTCTCTACCTGTTATATCATCGTTTCAACACAGGTCAGTAGTTTCAGTGGTTCAATAGTTATCCCTCAGGCTATTAGGCTTTGTCACGAAAGGCTATAGTAAATTGGTGTGGGTGTATTGCTCAAAGCTGTACCGTGTTAAAGGACCAGTAGGATTTAGTGGCATCCTCACCTCCACGCCTTTCCACGCTTCCCATTAATTGTCTGTGTAAGCAGCTGTGCCATGCATTGTGGTAGCGCCTAGGGGCGTTTCAAGAGAAGGGTGTCACGTTGGCTGCTCCACATTTGCATAAAGTTGAGGTCCAGACTACTTTATGCAAATCAAGGCCTTCAAGTGCATCTCACCGTCTCTGAAAGCCAAACAAACTTTAAAGCCAGTCATTTTTTATTTAAAATGAAGACAGATTCAGCAACTGCATGGCTTATTTCTCACCTAAAATGTTTTCAGAAATGGTGAATAATTTTTGCAACATAGGAGAGAGTTCCCAAACAAGCTTCCATTTTCAGTACAGTTTGAAATATGAGAGCAGACAGCCCATTAGTGACACCACTCTCTAGGTGTTCTGTGTATCAGTGAAGAGGCTAAGAAATGTATTGCTTGATAGAAAAAAAAAAAAACACTTGTCCTGGTGCTGTTTTTGTGAAGTTTTGCTTCACTTTCAACCAATTTTCTTTGATCAAAATTGTCGTTGACATCGTCAACATTTCTGTTTCCCCTCATCACAGCAGTTAACAAGGAGGACGAGAGACTAATTAATGAGGTTGAGAAGCAGCACCTTTTACATGAGCCACAGTAACCATTTTATGGGAATATCCTTAAAAAGGATAAGGTTTGGGATGAAGTCGAGGAGCTGCTGGGAATTACAAGTCAGTAATTTGTCCCTCCGGTTATATAGAGACAATGCTGACCTTGAGAAAATTACCTAAATTATGAATAAATAAAAGAAATCATAAGCAATGCCCCTGGGACATCGCTCATGAGTTTAAAAACATAATGGTGCAACATGGCAGCCTCCTTGGAGGAGGACCTGTGCAGTCTGTAGATATAAGGGTCATTCTAAGGTAACAAAAACAAGTGATTATACATGAATGAAAACATACTTATGAATATTTTATTCCATTTCTGCCATTTTATGCCAATAGATCCCCTTAAATCTTACGCACTGGACCTTTAAGACTAGTGTGTCAGTGTTAATGGTTTTGTTGCATGTTCTGTACAGCCAAATCTAATTTAAATCAACCCAAATAAGGGGATGAGCTGATCTAAAGTGACTGGCAGTTAGCCCCAAACTCACCTGCTAATTATTCATCCCACTCCAATTCCATTTATGCCCTCGGTGCACACATCCACACAAATACCTAAAGTGTGCTGCCACCCCCTTTGTGCACGCCACACTTGACTGTGCCCTACGCTTGATTTCACAAAATTAGAGCCTTTTGTGTAAAACAAACATGCGTGTGTGTACTGAATGTTTGCTTATGATTATGTGTCTAGCATCCTGCAGTTTATTTAGCATTTCTCGCTTGGTAGTTTCCCCATTGTTTTCCTTTGGAGAGGATGGATGGTCTGCCATACTGTGCCTTTGGCCAAATGAGGGAAACTCTCTGCCAAAAACACACAACCCCGCCGCATAATCTTTGTTCCCGTAAGCTACCTGAGCAGCCGCTCCACTCAGGCACGATTCCAGGCAGTCCAGGCACGAGTTTCCTTCCTGTGCCATCCCTCCCACACACACCCTGCAGGGATTGGAGCAGGGATGGGAAACTGACTCATGATTCTTGTTGTTTTTAGAAAGGCCCTGACTTTTCCCCTTAGTCAACAGGAGGATGCAGACGGGGTTAGTAAGAGCTGGAAAATCCAGGAATGGTTATTTAGGGTTTTCCTGGTCGGTTTTCAAAAATGAGCAAATGAGACAGAGGAAAAAGAAAAAAAAACACCTACATAGAGAGAAAATACACTTGGAAAGAAAGCCTGTTGAGGAAAGACATTTGAGGAGTGACCACATTGACATCACCCCACTCAAAGAGGCAGGATTTATGGTGTCATCCAAAGGGCATGTCATTTAATATCACCTTTTATTAGGAATATCCTCAGCGCAAAGCAAGTGTAAGCTGGTACAGATATAAGCTGCATGAGCGTGCATATGACTGTGTAAAGCAGGTCATGTCACAGCTCACTGTGACTATTCACCTGGTTACTATAGAGACGGTCTTGCTAAGCAAATTAAGCGAAACCATAGGGTGGCACCGGCAGTATACATCAGCTTGTTTTGGATATATAAAGAGCTCATCTGGTCTGTCATCAGAGCCATTTGCTTGGATTTGTTAAGTCAAATCAAATGACTGGTGAGGTAACAGACTTACTGTGTGACTCTGTGCTGTTAAAGGGATAGTTCGTTTTTTTTTTTTGAAGTGGGTTTGGAAGAGGTTTTTATATGAGGTACAGTAGATTGCGGTCGGCACACTCCAAGTTTGTTGACACAGCAGGAAAAGCAATGAACTGTTGTGGACAGTGTCAGCAGCAAAACGGGTTTTAGCTACCTAAATGAAAGGCTGACCTAAAAAAATAAACCTCATTTTCAGTTTACTGTACATTTAGAATATTTTACTGCTCTACCTTGCTTGTTTTCCGACAGGAAACTGCCATTATATTAGCCAACTGTCGCTCTCTCAAAAGCCACCAGACTCCATTGTTATAAACAGTAATTTTACCATGCAGAACATGGGAGTTGGTTTTCTACCGCTGCCTTGATCATTGGTTTGTTTGTGTTATTATGTGACTTCTGTGCTTTACAAGGTTAGTTTGGATTCTCTGAAGTCACACAGTAGCAGAAACAAAAGTTTGGTTGGTTTGGAGAGTGATGTTTTACTTCTATAAGGCGGTTGCCTGTCAGAAAAGACTGTTTGATTGCAAGTTAAATTGTTGAAAATATTCTAAATAGACAGTACACTTAAGCTGAAATTGTTTTTTAAGCCTGGGCTTGGGCTGTTTTCTTAAAGCTACCACAAGTAACTTTCATATTTTATTGATTTTGGAGGCCCATGTGTTTACACTGCCATAACCGGCAAAATATAACATTAGAAATAAAATTACTTCTCTCATTAATAGGTCATTTATGTAAAACCCGAACCATCTCTTTAAGATGCTGCTTAAGAATCAGATTAAAATATAGTCAGTGTTAAGCAGAAACCTTCCTTTTTTACCTGAAGCTGGGTCTGCTATTGTCTGACTGCTGAATGTAATGAATATAATGTAAGTAACATTTGACACCAAGATATCATTCGCTCCACATCCCTCGGCTCCTGCTCTCTTCCATTCACCTTCTTTCTGGTCTATGGCTCTGGCACTGGGCCGAAGGGCTGCAGGTTATGTAACAATCGCCCGGCTGCATTGGCACCGCGCTCGGTCAGTGCCAGAGGTTAATGAAGCTCTCTGATGGACAGCAGAGCAGCGGTATTTTCTGCTGCCCTCATGGGTTTTCCACACTGTCCTGCCTCCAGAGTTACAAATTGAATTTTGGCCCTGATGCGTTCCCGCCTACAAAACTCTCTCTCCCTGTTCTCTCCTGCTATCTCTGTCTCTCTCTCTCTCACACACACACACACACACACCACACACTTCACCACAAGCTGTTTTCTGCAGTGATTCTGCAATGCCCTTTATTCTGTTATTTGGACAAGTGTTACACCCACAGATTTGTACAAATCTTTGTGCGTGTGGGATGAAGCGAGAGGAACATATTTGTCAGTGTTGTTTATGTTGTTCATGTTTTTATTTTTGCTGCCGCCTGCATAGCTTGCTGCATGGTGATGTAACAGGTCTGCAGGATAGGATGTCTCTCTGTGGGAGGGGGGGGGGCTATCTGAATCCTGCTGTCTCCTTTAAAAATGTATAGACTTAGAAACAAGCAATAAATCGCCTCCTGCGCAATATGACCCGCTGACACTGCAAAGAGTGTTGCACCTGTGTGTGTACGAGTGTGCCAGGTGGTCATACAGAATGTCATCGTGTTCTCTAAATGGAACAATAAAAACAGTAAACATCATATATATATATAAAACAATAAAAACATGCTGCTGCTTCTTTGGCTAAAGGACGAAAGGCTCATTTACACACAATGGGAAGTGATTTTTAATGTATTTTTTTTCTCTTTCTCTGCAGATCTGTTTCCTGGTGTCAGCTTTCCGTGGCCGAATGTTTTCAGAGGACAGCTGTGCTGCTCTGGCGCTCTTCTCTCACTACTTCCACCTCAGCCAGTTCTTTTGGATGCTCATACAGGTAACAGCAGGTTAACAAGCAACACAACACACACTTGACTCTCTCGAATAAAATGGAACAAGATGGCACTTTCCTTGTGGTGCTCAAAGCGCCCAAGAAATACATTTGAAAAATTCAACCCGTTACTCTTTTCAGAAATTAGACCCGGTAACTCGAGATAATCCACAGACCTTGTTATCAGCAGTTTCATGTAGGAACTATTTTCTTTCTACAGAACTACAACCCCAAGTCCCCAGGAAGCACGCTAGGCTTTGAAGCCAATTTAATATAGTGGCCAAGCTGTGTTCTGACAACGTCATGTGATGCTCTATGGCCAAAAAAGACTTTGCCCACAGACTTACATTATGAAAGAAGCAGCTGTAAAACAGCTGATACACTCTTTTGAGCATCACAACCTCCAAGAAATGACTTGTTTCACTATCAGGATGAGATCAGATCGGTCCAGTAACATTTGGAAAGTCAAGAAGAGCTGCACAATTAAATCATTTTATCCCCAATCCCCCACTAATGATGCACGATTCCCTCTGCTCGGTGATACAGTGAGTGTAGTTCAGTAGATAGGACATAGTTCCTATATGTAACTGCACACAAGGTCTGTGGATTGTCTTGAGTGACCAGGTCATGATTTCTGGAAAGAGACATTGTTGAGTTGTACAATTTTATTTATTTTGTGCTTTGTGCACCAAAAGGCGAGTGCCATCTTGTTCCATAAAGAGAAGGCAGTCATCTCTACACACAATATCTCCAAAAAATCCAAACTAATCCATATGGATAAATAGCACCACATACAAGCTCCTTGCAGTATTAAGCCTACACATTTGGACATAAACATCATTATATACATTAGATTTCTACTGATCCAGCTGTAAATTGTGGCAATGCAGTTAGGTCATAGATGATACGTTCTTTTCCTAATATGGCAGAGATATTTGTTGTATTTCTGTTCTTTTTCCTGAATAAGAGACCAGGTGAGGCTGTTTCACCATGTAAAACTGTGCTCTCTCCAGTGTGCAAACCCTCAACAATGATGCCTATTCACGAGGCCTTCAGTCAGACAATGGAGCCAAGTGTTGAGCTGTAATTCAAGAGGGTCAATAAAGTCAGCAGTTGCTCAAAGTTAAACAGTACAGCAGATTAAATGTCCTACTGTATTACTATTATTATATTATACTTTACACTTAAATGCAATTCTTATTTTTCACTTTTTATTCTTCTTTTTAGTTTCTCGCAGTTAATAAGCACATCACTGTGATATCAGATATGATGTTTAGTCCTAAAGTGTTTATTATTTTTTTATTGAAGGGCACCTGTATGTCCAATCCTCTTTCCTTCTCTTGCTCATTTTCCTCTTGGCTTGGCAAAAACAGGGTTCTCATTCTTTCCTTTGTCCCTTACATGAAGCATGTGTTTTTTTACGTAATAGCTGAGACTTCATTCCTCCACCACGTGGGCTTAGGCAGGTTTTGATTAGAGGGCGAGATGAAGGTACCAGAACGCTGGCTGACATGATCTTTGACCCTAGACTGGTACCACTTAGTAACACCTCACCCCAGCGACTCCTAACCCCCTCCTTTCTTGACCATCTGCCCTCTATTTCTTTTTTTTTCTTTTTTTGTGACATAACTACTAGGAACAAAGCCTGGCAGACAAAGACAAACTTTCGGCTTAACATGAGCGCATGAAGAAGATATTAAGGCTTACACGTTACTGCTTAAACTTCAAAATACAACACTTGTTTTATCTGTTAATTTTTCTAAAGTGCAATTAAAGAGAAATAAATCAAGTCTAGGCCACATACAACGCCTAAATATAATAATAAGATTTTTATCTGCCAGTGTAAATCTCGTCTAAGCCCATTTAATCCCTCAGAGAGACTGTAGATGACTTGTGACCTGCTGACAGAGCTCAGGAATGTGGTTAACATGGTCTAGAGTACTTCATTTGCCCCTTCAGAGAGGAACCAAGAGGATAGACAGGGATAGACCCTTTACCTCAACTGATCCCCCTCCTCTAAATCCTGCGCTGCGGTGAAACAAAGTCATTTGCTTAAAAAATAAATCCCTCTTTGTTTGTTTATGACTTTCTAAACTTAAATGAACTTTAATAAATGTCCACCAAAAAAAAAATCAGTTTAAGTGTACGCTGTATTTAGACTATTTTCACCGCTTTACTTTGCCATCAGCCGGCCTTTTCCAATGAGAAAACAGTGTTGCAATTGCCCAAATATCGTTTTCCCCAAAACCAACTACTACATGGGCAAAAACAGTAATTTTAAGTCACAGGACATGGGAGTTTCTGGTCTACCGTTGCCTTGGTCTGTTAATTATTTTGTATTATTGTGTGACTTCAATGAATCTGAACTATTCTTTTAAAACACCCAAGTTGCACAGTGACACTAACAAAGTAACCCATGGAGTCTGACTGTTTTGTAGAGAGTGATATTTGGCTTATATACAAGCAGTTTCCTGACGGAAAAGGATGTCTGATGGCAAAGTAAAGCAATGAAAATATTCTCAATATAGCTTACACGTCGACTGGTATTGTTTTTTTAGGGTGGATTCTTTTAAGGTGGCTAAAATATCTGACACCATCTGCAGCATACAGTTGCAGTTTAGTCCCCATGCTGGTGCCCCTCTCTGCTTCTCAAAACACGACGCCGACTGGCATCTGCTGTGGCTAATACACTGACTATCAATAAGTATCTCATGCAACCCAACGTCAAAAAATCCAAACTATCCCTTTATGGTGGGAAATTTGATCCATTGTTGTCATCACTCAAAACTGTTGTTGTGTGTACACGTTATTTAGTGTGGGTTAAAATGCATTCCACCACATAAACATGAGAAGCAGACCAGTATCCTTATGAGACCCCGGCTCCCATCTCCCCCCTCTGGTTGTCCCCCTCTTACGTAACTGACTGTTGCTATGTTTCCATCACTCCTCAGTCTTTTACAGCGTGTGACGTTTGTAAGTGAACATAATCATCGTTTATGTAGTGCATATAATCTCTCCTGGCACATACGTTATTATTTGTGGAGTATTATAAGATTAGCCCTTTGAATAAGCTAATGGAGAGTGACCACAATGGGGTTATACCGGGACCAGGCAGTACTTTATGTGTATGTATGCAGTACACAGAATATTTACCAAATGACCTCTGAGATATCTTAATTAAGGGATAAAGACTCAGGCCAAAGGCTTTCATGTGGCTTAAGAAGTGTTAGAATTTGGATGACGAGAATCGGCAGTCATATGAAATGTGTTTTGACGTTAAGAGCCGGTTTAGACGCACACATGGTAGCTGTTAGTATGGTAGTAGAGTTGATATGATCTTGTGGGGGAAAAATGAACTATGATTCACGGCAGAAAGATTTCAGATATGAGTAAGATTATACAAACCGTAATTCAAAAAACATTGTGACATTGTGCAAAACGTAATATAAACAGAATGTGATAAAAACATAACCTGTGATTTTCTGTTTTTTATCCATACACTCACTCATGCACTCTTACTTTTTCTTAAATTGGCCTTTCTCTTTAACACCCCTGCCAAAAAAGTCTCTTCCTCTTTCATTGTCGGCAACAATAGTAGCTGACAATGAAAATATTGCTTCCACTCTGGCTCTCATTGATATGTGGCCCCAAAACCCTTCTGTCCTCACCAACGTCTCAGTATCGACCCCGGTGATGTCTCACCGCTCATTTTTCCCTCCTATCAGGTAGCTGCTTTCAGCTAAGTGGCTGATATGTGTGGGCGCGGGCGCCAGCAACCCATCTCAGACCATGAAGAAGACTACAAATCAATAACTGCAATGTGTGTGTGGGCGCGTGTGTGCGTGTGTGTTTATGTGAGGATGTGCATGTCCAGTACTTGGTCAGAGGAATATGCCCTGACATAATGCCAGAAAACAGCCAATAATTTAATCACTATCCAAACCAGCTTTTTCTGGACTGCAGAGGCTCGCAGAGGCAACCTCAGCTCACTGAGAAACTGCATAATATTACATAACAATATGGCTCCTTCAGCCAGGAGAGACCTGCTGAAGGCTCAGTACTGTCCTGCAGTGTGTCTCTACCCTGCTTCACAGCCAGACAGGGTGCCAGTTTCACAGCTTTGTAGTTACTTGATACCTGCCAGTGTTTTAGTAGATAAATGTATTTGACTGTGATAGTGATGAATAATTAGCCACCAGTGACCATCAGGCTAACCAGCCAGTCAAGCAGACATACAGGTGGTGAGTTTCCCAACAGTGCTACTGCTTCAATAACACTTAAAAAAAAGCACTTACCTTAAGTGGTGCAGGTAGTTTCAGTCATATTTGCCGAGGGTTTGAGATTTTGTGTCTGATATTTCTTCTGTTCTTCTAATGCAGTCTGAATAATCAACAAAACACAGTCTGTTTTTATGGGAATATTTCCACAATAGACAGACGTTCCACTGAAAATATTCAAGATTTGTGGACGATCCAGACAAACCAAAACACTGTTTTTGGAAACTTCCTTCTAAAAGTCAGAAAAAGAAACACACGTACACAACAAAGTTTAATTGACTGAAGTTGCGTTCAGGTAGCTGGTTAGTCGCACTTTGGTGTCCAGCAGTAGTCCAGTGAATTGATGATTAAAACGGCAATGTGTGTGCCTCTGTATTAGAAAATCAATCAAATGGTTGGCCACATGGGGCACATGGTGTGAAATACAGAGGTCTGCCTACACATTGTGTTTAAAAATAGGGACTCAAATCTTGTATACTGCATATTGAGTCTGTGTAGGACTCATAACATTGAAGCACTAGAAAGGGGTGACCCCCTGATTGCCACTGGGTATTTCACACACACATATATGAGCCACACAGTCAAACAGAATATTTCGTTGTAGTAAAGAACATGGCTTCTACAGACAAATTGCATTGAACTGACCATTTTTAAATGGTTATCACAGCGATAAGACAAAAGCACAACCACTCTTCAAGCCAACTAGTCAGCTGGTAACACAGCTTTATTCTTAGACTGCAGTATCAACAGTCAGTGAGCGAAGCAGCCACTGCAGAAGCAACAGCTCAGCACAAAGTTACCCATAATCCATTTACTGTACCTCCACAGCTCCAGCCTGCTCACAACCAAGGAAAGGCAATTCTTGAATCTGACATCGTGCCATTGTGTCGGTGCAGTGCAGTGGAGCTGTTACACAACTTGAGTGTAGTTTTGTGTGCTGCACATGTGTGTCCGTGTTTGTGTTGTGTGTTTGTGCAGCAGACAGTGTTTGTTGTGTCAGTGGTTATACAATATGGTTATGGTTATGGAGGGGGATGGGGAGGGGCAGAGGTTATCTGAGGGAGAGGTCAGCATCCCTTCACCTCCTGTCATTAGTTGCATCACATTGCCCTCTGTGCAAACGTCCTGCTTAAGTGTTCGCAGACAGATGGACAGTCACAAACATCATCAGCTGTTCATTATAACTGCAGCACTGTTGCATAAGGTTTATTGCTCTGAACTGATGAAGGAGCTTTGATTGCTTTGCTGATAATAACTAAACCTTTTCTCCCTTTGAAATAAAAGTATAGTCTTCATGGGCTGTAAAAGTTTAAAAGTTTGGTATTACTATACTGCAGTGTTCATCATTTTGGGGATAACTGTTTACTTCCCAATCTGTTGCAATTTTATACTTAAAAAAGTTAAATAAATAACAGAAAATAAGGAGACACAAAGTCAACCAAACAAAGTGGGGGCGGGATAGGCGAGGGGAGAGGGCATTGGGATGGGGAAGCAGTACAGTACAGTTTATTGCAAATCTGGGACTAGATTGGGATGGTATTTTATTTTACAGAGTCTGTCATTGAGGTAAATTGTATTCCACTTGTGTGATTGTTGATAGCCATAAATCTTGCCAAGAGTTGGTGGGTTTTGCTGTTTCCATGTCCTTGTGACCCGTTTCATAGCCATCGCAAGTAATATATTAAAGAGATGCATATCAGCCGATTTTATCTTTCCTAGTAAATTAATACCCCAAATATTTTCTAGTTCTTCAGGTTCTTTTGAGTCAAAAATATACTTTAGGGTTTTCTCAATCCATTCCCAAAATAGGGGCAGGTGGGAAAATATTCAATTCTTAAATGCATTGTGATTCTCTCTTTTCTTCTTGCTAGAAGTCAAAAATCAGACATTTAAAACCCAATTCTCAACATTATGATCGCCTGTAATAATTTTGTAACCAATTGGATGGTGAAATATAATGGATGTAAACATGTGCATCATGTTTATGTGGTAATGTTTATGTGGGCTAATGTATGCAAGCAGTATGTCCTCTGTGAAGCTGTGCAGAAAAGGATCCTGGACAAGAGCAACACTGTATGCACGCTGTATCTAACCAAACAAATTAGGGATCATTAAAAAAACATATCTAATTTGATAAGATTTAGTTTAGTTTAGCTTAGATTAATCGATAATCATTTTATAATCGCATCGTAGCCCTCTGAATCAGGATCAGCTTCAATCCTGAGGTGCCAAGGGATTCCCACCCCTGTCCCAAAATTGTTTCAATATTTGACATGTAAAGTGTGTGTGTGGTTGTGTGTGTGTGTGTGTGTGCATAGTTTGCTACTTCATTTTGCTTTGAGCTCGATTCTAAAGCTCAAAATGAACCTTTGCTATTTTCTCTTTACCGGTCCGGCAGTTTTAAATTGTCTGAAAGATGTGTTGTCTGCTGAGGTCTTCGCACAGGGATAAGACGTGTCTGTGTTGTGTGAACAGGTGTTCAGAAAGGCTGCTTATGTAACAATGAAGGGCTTAGTGTATCAGATGGATGAGACTATCGAAGCCTGCTAGATTACAAAGCAAACAAGGCTATTGTGGGTGTGTTAAAAGTGTGGTTGAGTGTGTGTGTGTTTTGGTGCTTCGCTCACTATGAACACCAAATGTCCTCATAAGCAAAGAAAAATGAAAAAAAAAATCCTCCAAAGTCCAAACATGTTCCCCTTCCTCACAACAGAGATTATAAAGTCCATGAAGGTGCTGGCAGTCACATATCTGTTTTCTGTTTACAGTCCTGTGCACAAACTGTTTTGTCAAACTGTGTTCACAGGCGGTGAACTTCTGGCAGGTGCTGGTGATGAATGACGAGCACACAGAGCGTCGATATCTGCTCTTCTTCCTGCTGGGCTGGGGACTTCCTGCTCTGGTCATCATCGTCCTGGTCATCGTGTTGCTTGGCGGCTTCGGATGGACCATCCACAGTGTATACGGACTGGTGCAAGGAGATGTGTGAGTGTGACACAAATGCATACAAACACATACGTAATTGACCCTTCTTAGGTCCCGCCCCTTTTTGCTCTGTGCTCCAATAACAGTTGAGCAAGCCTGTTACTCCGCAGAACCTCGGTCAACTTTCTTCTCTGATGTTTCCTACTTAGATGTGCTATGTGCTCGACTTGTTCACGTTGAAAAGAAAACAAGTTTTTGCAGAGGGTTAAACGAATTTGATGGGAGAACTGTAAAAGCGACATATAGCCACATCTTAAGTTAGCTGATGTTAGCAGAATACTAGTTTGCTAGTTAGCGAATGATTGATTAGCTAGTTAGTTAAAAAGCGTTTTGCAAAAATTAGCTATCAGATAGCCAGCTAACCACTGATGTAGATTAGCTAGCAAGTTAGTCTTGCTAGTTGCTGCAGAGCAAAACATAACCGAACTAGTAGGCTAATACCTTAAGATGTGTTTAAGCTGATTTTACAGGCACCCAATCTTTGAACCATCTTCAAAATCAAGGATGGGTGGAAATGTACTGCAGTCAATTGATAAATCGTTGCTCAAGCTACAAATTTGGTATCAATTCTTTTCAAAAAATTTTGATTAAATTATATAAATACACAATGTGGCTGGTTGCGTCACTTTCAAACGTTTGCAGTACTTTTGTCAAATATTTGGGCCATAAACAGCCCCTATATCCTGTATTCAACTGGCCCGTGTCAAATGACTGCAGAGACCTATGAGACATGAGAACGGAGCGCGCAGGCGCAGACAGTCACACACTTCTACATCAAACTTGTGAAAGATGTACGAAGGAATCGTACAGTGGTGTGGTGCTACTTTTCACCTGTAGATAAAAAATACAGCATTAATATCTATCCAGCTTTGCGATTACTAATAAATGTCACCTGCGTAATACAAACACCAACCGTACATCAACCGTATATCGTGGCTGTCCATCTACGCCTATAGATGCAAGTTGAATGAACTCGTATTTGCTTTTGTAATAAATTTGTTATTAATGGTCAGTAACAAGAAGTATCTGTATCATATTGAATTTAAAAAGTTTGGTATCACCCATCCCTGATACACACGCTGTCTGTAGAGCTGATGAAAGGGAGGTGGAATAGACCCAACGCTAACGTAATGTGTTTTCATAAGAGGACTCAGGAGTGCATTTTTTAAAACCGGTCTGAGTCAGTCGTGGTGACTTCAGTTGTTTGTTTTTTGTTTTTTGTTAGGCTTAGGTAAATTCCACTTCAGGCCAGAGTAAAGCAAACAAAAAACACCTGAGCTGGTGACATCATGTGAGGAGGTAGATTGCCCAATCAGCTGAAAGACTAAATGTGTCTCCACTCATAGAAACTCAGGTCTTTACCTTAGGGGTGGAGGCTTTGACACAGCAGGGTGCAGAGGAGGGACAAACCTCAAATAACCCATATACTGTGTGACTTTGTGTGAGTGTGTGGGCTAAAAATAACCGTCTGCCATCTATGTATAGAGCTCCTGAATCCTAAAACACAACAGATGAGGTCACCTTCCAAAAACCTGCATAATGGTTCCTACTCAGGTGTGTGTTTCTGTGTGTGTGTGTTTGTGTGTGTATGTGTGTGTGCTGTAACTGCCAAAATAAACTTTAAGATTGCAGCGTGTGTGCGTCTTTCATGTGTGATCAAGTGTGCGTGACGGGGGAGGTAAGCTACAGATGAATTTTGAACCCTTAACTCTCATCTAAAATTAGGTGTGGCTGTTATCCTTGGGATCGAGTGTGTATGCGTGTTTCCTGTGTGTGTGTGTGTGTGTGAGACAGTGAGCGTATACATGAGAGATTCAAGGATACAGAGGAGTATTCAGTTTCCCAGGAAGCGAACCTTCCTCTTAGCAGGAATGAGGCAGTCATTGCATTTCCTCTCTCCCTCTCTCTCTCTCTCTCGCTTCTCATGAGTGTAAACAGGTCGCAGACTTATTTTCTAACAACTCAGCCTCAGTCTCAATTTCACCCTGCCTGCGTGCAAACAGGTGTCAACCTCAGGTCTTGCGTCACTGAGCATTTTTGTGGCATATATATTGTATTTGTATTTATAACGATTGTAAAGAACAATGGTGAGATGAGACAACAGGGAGTAAGATTATGAAATCACATATCTCAATTTTTTTCCCTGCGTACTCTCACGGTGGTGCTGGTTCACTGTCTTCCATAAACATATACAGGGTGCTGTGCAGTATACCTGTCGATCCTGTGGTTGAGAGCACCTGTTACTGCTCTGTGGATTGGACGTCATTCAGTTTTTTACTGTGGTACATACTGACAGGTTGTACATCTTTAAATTAAACAATAAAATTTAACAGACCGGGCTTTAAATTCAAGTATGTGTAAAACTATCAACATAAAGGAGAAGATGAGACCATCA
The DNA here is from genome assembly GCA_034769285.1 of Lutjanus argentimaculatus. Taxonomy (NCBI): domain Eukaryota; kingdom Metazoa; phylum Chordata; class Actinopteri; order Lutjaniformes; family Lutjanidae; genus Lutjanus; species Lutjanus argentimaculatus. The sequence continues at coordinate 18,751,150 of JAWZSL010000017.1, forward strand.
ACTTACAAAATGAAAAATAAGTGCAAAATACATAATGTTGGAAAAAGTTAAATTCAACAGACTCCTTAAAAAGATAATGAAAACGCTTTCACATTTATTGATACTGTATTGTTTTTGAATTGTTTTATAGAGACAGAAAATGTAATAATGTATTATCTTGCATGTTTCTTGATGCTATGAGGTTTTAGAATTGTATGATAGAAATAGAAAATGATCTGATAATGATCCACACCTGCTACCAGGCCTGGGTATCAGTACTCAAGACCTTTAAGATGTTGACCAAAATACCAAAATAACCCAGTTCTACATCATATCAAAACTTCTCTAGTAAAACGATATCTGCCCTCGATAGAAATTGTGATTATTGGTTTTGCTCACAGCCAATCACTACAAGCATTCTTCATTTAATGCAACATGTGCAACTATTGCATTGCATTTGAAGTATTTGACTGGAAGCTCAGCACGCCAAGATGCCACCAAAATGTTTGCCTGTGGCATCTATTGAAAATAAATGCATAAAAGGCAGAAGGATTATGTCAGGAATGCTTCCTTTCACTTGATGGGTATCGAATAAAGTAGAAAAAAGGTATCAAATAAAATACTTTATTGAATACAAGTTTGCAAGCACCTCGCCTCACTCTCCCCAGCCTCCGTGGAAGATGGGCCACGCCCTCTATAGATATAAAGACTTTAATTTAGGAGGGAACAAAAGCACAATGACACGTACTTTCAGGTAATACCAGTGAAAACATGCTTAGGACTATTATATTCCATTTCTGACATATTCTGCAAACAAACCTCTCCAAATACAGTGGACCTTCACTGGTACTGGTATCATAATTTCTGATACCCAGCCTTTCAAACTGCTTGAATAGCCTTGAATTTATTGAATTTCATGTTAATTGTTAAAAACAGCTTGTAGTTCCTCTCTCACGTATTACCTTTGCATTACATATGCAGGGTTGATCAGCAGAACTAATCATAAAAATTTCACCACAGACGCCTGCTAGTTGGCTTTTGCTATTTCAGAAAATCTTTTAAACATTTTGAATTAAGTTTATGAGGAAATATAAACATCACATCTGTCTGCTGCTGTACATGTGATCTGCTGCGATCACACGTACGTCAAAGGTTACCATTGAAGCATGTATGTCTCCTGAAGGCAGGCTTGTTTTTCTCATTATCTTTATATGTAGTGTTTCTTAAACCTAAGTCCCTGTGTCGAAATGACCCACTACCTCTCAGTGCCATATAAAAAAAGAAACTCCCAGCAGCATCTCTATTAAAATCCCCCCATAAAAGGCATTGTTCACTTTATGTTCTCTCCCCAGAACCATGAAGTTGGTGAAATGGGCCCCTTGGTGATGTTTTTACATATTCTACATTTCACTTTCTTGTGAGACTTTGACTACAGTAGGATCTCATCCTCTCACAAGGCCACAGCAGTACAAATATCCATATTCCAGTATGTTTACACTCTCATAGTCTGGCTGTCTTTTGCTTCTGGGACAGAGTGATGCAATGCTTTATTTGGAATACCTCATGTTATGTTATGGCTAGCACGGCTCCAGTTATTTCTCTGCGATTAGTCAGGCCTGTGGCGAGGTCCTATCAGCATGTTATGCTCCCACCAAAACCAGGGGCCGAGCTTGTTTTGTGAAAAGGACAAAGTCACATGGGTGTTTGGATAGTTGTTTGGAAGTTTCAGTTTATATGAGAATGTTGATTTTCCCAGAGAAAAATACTTCACTCAGTTTTCTTTAATAGAGAAAAAACACTTCTCATCTTGTTGGAAAGAAGCTGAAAAAAGAAAATTTCCCAGGAAAACAGCAGCGAAATAAACAGTGAGAAATAACTGAGTCATACTGACTCACAATAATAGACGAATCACAGAAAGAGAAAAGAGTTGATTGTAATTTTAACAAATATAAAGAAAAAAACAGCTAAGAAATGTTTAAAGATGAGTTTCCTTTTGACTTTTTATTATTTGTATTAAGTCTGAAATTCAGTTTGTCCCTAAAGAAATTTTGGTAGCACTTAACTCGATGGCGCAGCATAGGACTATCATTACACTGTCACAACCATGTCATGACACAGGACATGAACATGAAGGAGTCTTTATGAATGTTTATGACAGTTGTCATTAAGCGTTATTCTGACATTGACATTGTTTGAGATGTCTTTGTTATGACATCTTGGCATTATCAAACTGCTTTTTGTTTTAAATCATTATATTGTCATATGTTATTGGTTTTGACACTGGCCATCGTGAGAGCTTTATAAGCGTGTCATGAACATTTGCCTTGACCTCAAGTAAAGTGGTACACTTTGGACTTGTCATAAAGATGTCATTAAGTTTTATTACACTGTCAAATGCTTTTGAAACAGCGTCATGAATAATTTCTTTGGCTTCAACTAAAATGGTACCATTTGGACTTGTCATAAAGATGTCACTGAATGTTATAAGGCCGGTCTGACACAATTATAATGGTCTCATGACAGCCAAGTTTAAGACAGTTTGATGTAATGTCAAAACATGAACAGGTTCTTTACATTTGGCAGTGTCAAGTTGTCACAACAAAGACATTATTGGCCAAACAAATGACATTTTTAATCAAGATGCTTGTGTTCCTGACAGGTATCATGACATGGTTATGACAGTATATTGACAGTCTTATGCACCTCTTGTTCATGTTGCTGCATTGTCTGTATTTTTAATATATTTGGTATATGTTTTAGATTTTAAAATTTCCCTTGTTTGTATTGATTCTAATTTTTATATTTCCTCTTGTTTACATTTCTCATTTATTCATTTATTACTTACTGTTTTTATTGATGCTTCTTCTATTTTGCAATCCACTTTGCTGCTTTAAAAGTACAAATTTTCCTCTTGTGGGACTAATAAAGGATTATGCTGTCTAGGAAGTTTCTCCTTCGGCTGTTTGGCAGCATCAGCAGATGAACTCACCTAACCACTCCAAATTCATCTCCTTTTCAAAGGAAGAGATGAATGTATCATGTTGTTTGTTCCTTGAAATGGTCTTTCATTCCTTTAAGTAGAAAAACACATTAGAGCGACTTTGGCCTCAGATATTATCCCGCCGTAGCTGCAGGGTGACCTGGTTGTTCAGAAGATTTAAGAACATACGTGTTTTGCTGCTGAAGGCAAAAGCTGCTGTTGAGTAAGAACGCTGTGGGTCTTAAACAGGCTCAGAGGTCTCGCCGGTCAGATCCTGTTTGTGAAACCTAAAGAAACAAAGTCTTAACTTAAATATAGAGTATTATAGGCAATGTTTCCGTTTTCTGCAGCTTACCTGTAAACTGGATGTACTCTTTACTTAATACATTTTAGCATGACCTCCTCTTCTTTCTCTTTCCATTTCCTCTTCTTTTCTCACACATTCTGCCTCTTTCAACATACACTGAAACAAAAACTCACATTTCTGTCCGTACCTTCTCTAGGTGCTTCATCCCAAACATCTATGCAGCTCTGTGCACGGCGGTGCTGGTGCCTCTCATCTGCCTGGTTGCAGTGGTGGTCGTATTCATCCACGCCTACCAGGTCACCCAGCAGTGGAAGGCCTACGATGACATTTATCGTGGAAGAACCAACAGCACAGGTACCCTGCAAATATGTAAATGTGCGCACAAGCACACAAATACGTGCAGTTATACGTAAGCATAGATTTGAGAATGTGGACTCTTGTGCTTCTTCAAGCGCCAAAAATGTTGTATGAACACAAAACGATAAGAACTCGAGATAAAATAGCTTACATGTGTAATCACACAGTCTCTCACTGTGCACATACAAACCACAAAAACAAGTGACCTGTTCCCCGGATGCCCTCAGGAAGTAGACTGCATCCACCCCTATTTTTGGCTAAAACCTTCAGCCCTTATTTTGCTTCAGCTTACAGGTTCTGTCTCTGTCTGCTGTGTGTGTGTCCAGGGGATTCATGGCACAGGAACAAAACATTGGCAAAACCTGCTTTTTTGAATGAAATACTGCTGGCAGTTGCACTTTTATTCAGCCATTGTACTTATTTGACTTGCAGGCATAGTTTGGATTTTTTGAAGTGGGGTAGTATAAAGCACTTATCCATATTCAGTGTGTTACTTAGCTTTGCTTTGAACAGAGTCAGTAGCAAAATGTATTTTAGCCATCTAAAAAAAGCAATATCAGTGTAAATGTACACTATATTTAGGATATTTTCTCTGCTTTACCTTACAGTAATTTTACCTTGCAGAACAAAGGGGTTGCATCTCCAAACTAGGGATTCAAAGGTCATCTAACACAGCTGAACACAGTTTAAAGCAAAGCAGTTTAGAGTATAATGCCAGAAATGTGTTTTATACACACTGATGTTTTTCAGGTTTGCCCTAAATACACTCAGTGAAGTACGATATGTGGCAACAACCTCAGACTTGTACTTTGTGCAATATTCCTGTTTGCTGAGAAATTACCGTCATAGATTTCTAGTCAGCATGAATCAGTCGCTTTTGTTTAGTCAGTCACTTTGCCCGCACATGAAGATCCCGGCCAAACCACTTTAGTCCCACAGTATCATGGCTGTAATCAGTGGCCATCGGTGAGAATCAGCCGGCTTTAGCTTGTTTTGCTCAGTCAAGGCCCTCCAATGACAAAGCAAAGCCTGAATTAGTGCCAGTCCTTTGGCTGGCAAGCAGTTTGCCCGACACACTGTGTGTGGCCTCTGAAGTCATGTAGGAAACCAAAGCAGTGCTTTGCTGAGCTGCAGGTAGGTGTGCATTATTAACAAGAGGGCAATACTTTCTGTTTCACAAACCAGGCTGAGGCTAAAGGTCAACCTGTAGGATTTTTACCTGACTGGAACCTTTTACTTTGGAGAACAGTGTGCCTGTACAGTGTGTTAAATGAGAAAAGTAGGGAGGAAACAGTCAGCGCAGCAAACATGGTTTCGGCAGCTTCTAAAACTCTTTATTTATCCTGAGAGAAAGAGAGAGAGAGAGAGTTAATGCGGGGGAAAGGTAGGCACAGTGCATGCTATTCAAAGCAGCAATCTGAAGACCTGGCTGAGTGTGTGTGGCTCAGTTCCCTTGAGGTGTGAATATGTGTGTCCGGTTTTGTGTAGAACAGCTGCACTGTGAAAAGGCTGCTCATGAATGGGAATTCAAACAAATTAAAAAAACAGAAAATAGGGCAACAACATTCTTTATCAAATTTCATGCAGCAATGGATCGATTTTAGTTACACTTCTAGTTTTCATCGGATACTGTACAAGAATGAACACAACACGCACACAAACAATGGACTGCATTTGGTCGCAGTTTTCCTTTCTTTTTCTTTATTATAGCTTTTGGCAGAGTAATATATCAATATTGGCTTTGTTTCAACATGTCCAGAGTCCAAAGGGGAACAAAACAAATGTCAGAGAAAGGCCTATAATATTTTATTGTTCTATACACAGGCTACGCCTCTGCTCATTCCCACGACTGACTTACATTTGTCAGAGTTGGTTTAAAAACCCACAGGCACTGTTACAACAGCCCTGATCAGTTTTACTCCTGCAGTAAGCAGTGATCACACAAAAGACAAATCAGATATGTTTTGCAGGATCCTTCTGTGGTATCTTACTCTACATGTTACCTTTAAATAAGCCAAATGACGACTATAACAGCACTGTTGGGTCTTAAAAAGTCTGAAAAATCCAATAATCTGAATTTTAGGCCTTACAGCTTGATTCCACCGGCAGCACTGCAGCGCATCTCTGCTCTGCTTCAAATGCGTGCCAAGTTTATTTCTGACAGATGCCATATCAATCTGCACAGAGCAGATCAAGCAGGCAGCAAGTCAGACACAGAAACAGCATAGAGAATCCAGTTGATTTTCAAAATGAAACACCTCGTGCAGACTTGCAATCATAAAAATAGACAACAAAGAAACTGCTTAACTATGTCGCCTACTTACCCATGGTACATGCACAAAAATCATGGAAAGAGGACCAGATCAGCAAAATCTGAGCAAGTAAACACAATTAGGCAGGCAAAACGTTTCACTTCTGAAACGCTGCTGATGGGACATGCGGGAGGATGGACAAAAACCATGGTGCAGATGCAACATGCTCAGCAGACTCAACAGGTTAAAATGAATGTGAATGAATTAAAATGTCTTGGTTTTGAGAGGTCTTAAAAATTGATGAGATTAATGAAGCTAATGTTACTTTTTCAAAATTGCATTGTTCAGTCTCACTTTTAAATGTGTTTTTGGGAAGAATTCAGACACTCAGCTAGTGGACATATGATAGCTAAACATCATTCATAAAAAAAGCAATTAAGACAGGTGAGGTGTTCCTTGATTCAGAAATCTTTGCACCTTTTTTGCCAGTATGTGCATGAAATAGAATTTAAATTATAATGGCATTAAAAAGGTTTTAAAAAGTCTTAAATTTACCTTGTTAAAACTTGCAGTCCCTCCATGGCTATTTTACTTCAGATGGGTACCTTTATCAGGCTCATAAATCTAGTGTGAGCTTCACCCTGACGGTCTCATCAGGTTATGATTTATGCAGGATCCGTTGATACCTGATGAAAATGAATTTTAGGCCGACCACATTTTCAAATGCCTTACTGCAGCGAAAACTGATGAGATAAGCTGAGAGTTAATCTGTGTGTGAGAAGCCCACATGTAAAACTCACACAAGGCCATATGAGATATAGCAGGACTTCTGACGTCAGTGAAATCAAGCAAATGTACCAGCGTGTGTGTGTGTCGGTGTGTTCCTGTGCCTCAGAGAAGATTGGAATGATGCCACTGTGGCACTTGCCAAGAAAAATAAAAGGCTTAAACTAAACTAAATTTTACAATAGTACCTATTCAGAGCACATCAGTCAGCCCTTATCACAGCCTGCACTGTACCCACAAGGTGTGTTTGTGAGACATGATGTTCTTTTGATACAGAAGTGAGCAGACTTTTCATTTTCAACAGAGCAGAGTTGAATGAATAACTATTATTGTTGTGTGTTTATGGCTCCAGGTGTTCCCTGACTGCACTTTGATCATTGATTGTTCAGGAATGTGGAAATAAACAAATACAGGTGATAGATGAGTTTTGATTGCAGCGTGCTGTAATATGTACTTTGTGTTTGAAGCTGTGCAGATGCTTCATTTGGATGCCAGACACATGTTTACATTTTGCTTTCATAGCATCGTTATCAATAGCCTTGAAATGCCAACACTTGTGTCAATGTTGTTCATGATGGATCAAGACATATTTAGTTGAGAGTGTTTTATTGTTTTGTTTTTCTTTGTAGGAATAATTTGCTCCCATCATGCCTTGCTATAATGAGACCTAATTTGGCCTATCAACAAACATTGCGATTATTATCTCAGATTGATGTAAACAGTAGATCAGCAAAGTCTCAATATGCTCCTGTAGTCTAACGACAATAACTTGACTAATGTCAGACAGAACTGATATTAGTGACAGAGTTTCACACAAACTGTAAAGTGCTGTAAAGTTGGGTTTTTATGTGGTAAGTGCAATTTATTTAAAAGGAAATATTGAAATTGTTGAGTTCAGTGGTGAAAATTAAATAAGTGCATTTATTTATTTCCATTTGATATTACTTCATACTTATTGTCCACTACAGGAAAATAATGTTCTTTACTATTCTTTACTACATTTATCTGAGAGCTATTACTTTTCAGAATAGGATTTTACATTAAAAAACACTGGATAGGCTGATGTCCCTCAGTTGTTTAAATTTTACCTGAGACACATTTCCTCTCCAAACCTCTCAGGTGGTTTCGTTTAAAGAAGAATTTGAGATGAAATTATCTAATATTAAAAAAAAAAAAAAAAAACATCCAAGATTAGAGGAATGAAATTCATGTAGCAGAGCGTTGTTTTTTCTTCATTCCAACATTATTTATCATATCAGGCTTTTTTTTTTTTAGCTGGGTTGGGAGCCACTGGACTTAACTGGCTATAGAGTCATTAAAACTAATTGCACGTCAACCAGCTACTACAGTGAAACACTGTCTAAACATTCATGCGTCAGTTTTAACAATCTAATGATGTAATATAATATATCAGTTATAGGAGCCATTTTTCTGCAGAATGACTACATTTACTTTTGATATATTTTTTAATACTAATACTTGTTTTCCTTAAGTAAGAGTATTCTTGAATTGTTGTATTGTTATTTTTATTTAAGTAATGGAACTTCAGTCATTTTTCCACTGCACGGTACAGCTCCACTGGACTCAACTCGATTAGCTTTTGGTAATTCTATTAGTTTTCCAGTGCAGATAGCACCCCCTCACTGTAAGCAGAGCTAAATCGTCTGTGTCTCACCCTCAACCACAGCGATGGCGTTCTTGATACGTCACTTCGTCACTTGGCCACAGCAGGTGTTTGTGGGCTGCCATTTTTAAGTGAATAAAAAAACGCGGTCACTGTTGATGGTAGTTTTGCTAATTAATATTCCTAATTAAAAATGTAGATATCCCACATTATGTGAGCAATCATTGGTCTGCAGTGGTTTCAGGTCAACATTTGGTGTTGGCCAACAAAAGTACCAGGTAGTATTTGTAAAGGAAACAAAAAGAGTGCGCTTTCGTACCTTTAGTACCACTGTTGGGCTTATTTTACTATGTAAATCGCTGACTTTGCTTATAAAAACTTTATATTTCTTTAGGGTTTTTCTCGATTACAAAAGTACACAAAAACAATCTTTTGCAACCGTAGTGCTCATAGTAATGCTGACCTTACACTTATCTCACCCTTACCAGAATATTCTCTGCAATCAATATAAATCACTATAAAAACCAGATCTTTTTCTGTGCCTTTATGTTCACACTTAGTTCACACGCACTTAACATGTATGCGGGGTGTTTGTGAGTGCCGAACACGCACTTATTGCAGCTTGTTGTTATTACAGCTGCTGACCTCACTGTGACAGTAATGTCAGCACCGTCTTGAGTTTCTGTTTTTGTTGAACCCTCATTCTTCTCTCAGTTTGTCTTCTCGCACCGGGACCCAGCTCTGATCAAACATGAACTGGAGCCTGTGGAGAAAAGTAGCTCACTCACGTCCAGTGAAAATCACAAGGAGTAGTTTTGAGCAGAAATTGCACTCGCGGGGGTTAAACTGTTTGTTTACTTTTCAGCTCTGCCAGACAGAAAGATACCCATGACATCATTTAGCGTCTGTCTAACAGAGCGTGAAGACCCTCTCTCTCGTGTTCACATATGTGCGAGCTCGCACACATACAAGCACGTACACATGTGCCTCTTTCTGGTTCTTCTTAGTGGTATCAAGCCAAACATTCAGTCAGCATTTTGCAGTCAGCCTCCATTTGGCTCGAGGAACCTGCTCTTACTGCGGGAGCTCTGCCCTGTCCACAGACTGGAATGTGCTTACATGGTTGGAAAACTCGAACCAGGGAGGGAAGAGATGGAGAGACGCTGCAAGATAGAATAAAGAGGGAGAGAGTGAGGGAAAAGTTCATATTGTTCTAACTTGAAGCAGAACAAAGTGTGAGAGGACTGGGTAAAATGGTGAAAAGCAACGGATGAACGGGCTCATTAAACAAATTTATCAACTCTGAGAAACCATACACTGAAAATAAGACAGAATGTCCAGAGTGGGTGCGCTAAGCTCAAAGAGAGGTGTGAAATAATAACACTGAGGCAATAGGAAACAATGACCAGAGTATCAAGAGAATAAATTATGACTTACAGGAAATAAGTCACAAAGGGAAAGGGAGAGGCCTGAAAAGTAAGAAAAGAAGGAAACATTGCTAAGACAGTATAACAGGGTTCAGCCAGAGGAACGGTGCAGTGAGATAAGCAGCAGAACTCGGAGCAGAGTAGAACTGACAGGGTCGTGGAAGTGGCACCTAAGTGAGGGCTCTTTGTGCAAACTTGGGCCCCGTGCCCTGTGTTTCCATCCTACTTGTGAAGTGAAGTGAACTGTACAGTCTGTCCTACATAACAGCAGCCAGTAGACGACAGCTGGAGTGACTCAGCAGCACTGTCATTTTGAATTGGTGCGTTTTCCATTTAAGTCTTCGGCCTTCAGTAAAGTTGATTCTGAAGGTGGTGCCTTCAAATCCATTTGTTATCTAATACATTATATATTCTAATTGTGCCCTCTTCAGCACAGTCAGTTTGATAACATGTCCTCCATACGGTCGTGGTAAACATGAACGTATGGAGCATGAATTAATGTTATCAGCGGTACATCATGTTCTCTGCGACACTAATGAAAACAAAGCGCTGCAAGACCCAGCTGCCTCCCCAGCCCCAACACACACACACACACACACATACATACACATGCACACACACACAAACACATAGAGCATCAGAGATATTGCTTGACTGATGACATTGTCTCTTACTTTCATTAAGAAAAATGTCAGAAATATCAATATCCAATAAACCATCATGACAGGTAACAAAACAATAGATGTATATTGGAGATCAAAATATTTCAAAAACAAGGGTGAAAGAAAATACAAATAAAATGAATTCACACACACACACATTCCTAGTCCTGTTCTCACATTAATTCACACACACAGAAGGGAGACTGTGTACATACTGTGTGATTATGACAGGTTTAAGACACATTTAGTAAAGAGCAAACAAAACAAAATATTAAAACAAATAATTTGAATTTAAAGTATTCAGGAGACAATATTTTCCCCTGACATCCACCCCTTTAACCCAAAAGATACCACCTGTCTGCACAGCTGGGCTGTGACTACATGAACCTCTCCTACTTTCTGAAATATTGCTAATGTTTTCCTCTCATTAACTTCTGTAAAACCATCTTCTTTATTAGGATACAACCTTACAAAATTGTGTTTTTAGGGTTGCACCGATTTATTGGAATATCTGCCAGTGCCGGACGATATTCCCCTCGTTGACTACACTTGGCCTATCTAGCCATGGAGCTCCTCACCGCCAGCGTGTGTTCTTATTAACAAGGCAGCCAAATGAAGGCGGGCAGCTCTTCAGGGCACTTTTTGTTACCTCTCCTCCCAGTGTGTCCCTGCCATAATAGGGCTAATAAAGATTTCTTTCTTCCCTGGCACAAATGAATGAATAAATTTTAAAAAAAGAAATAAATAACCACAAAAAACTAAGGTTTTATCCAAATTGTTATTTTAAACATGGGTATCGGCCCAGAATTTCCACATCGATGCCTCCATGTTTTGACTTGTTTCAGCAGCAGCCTCCATCATGTTCTGCTTCATTATTTCCTCCTGAAGGAAACAGGCTATTAGATAGCAATGAGCTGTTTTATTTATCAGGCCTCTGTCTCTCTGTTGTGATGACTCACTCGTGACAGTTGACTCAGTCTGCTGCTGATTGGCAGCGCTCACTTTATTTGTCCTCTAATTAACTGTTCTAATAAAAGGAGAGGCAATGATTTTTTCAAGCCGAGACGAACACCGTGAACTGAGGTGCAAGTATACAGCAAGTGGCCTCAATTCAGTCTCCATTTCAACAACAACTGAGGTTGTTCACTTGAGCTCTCACATCATGAATCACAGGCAATCATTAAAAGGAAAATAAGTGTCCTTACTTTTGTAGATAAAGTCTGAGGTGCGGTATTCGCATCTATTTGTGTAGTGTGACATACTAAATGTGATGTATCAGCCCTGGTAGAAAGTAGGTTAGCAGTGACACCAGTTGCTACAGGAGAGCTCAGTTTAGAAACACGTGCGGAAAGACCACCTGGAGGGTGGTCCTGTCTTATCTTAGAAACACTTGACGCAATCCAAATACAGAAGTTCTGTTCACATGTTTCTCTACATGCTCTTTACTGCGTGGTGTGCATCAATTGTATACAGCATGCAGCAGGAAGAGAGACCATTTTAGCATGAGGTCACATGTTTGTATGCTTTTGAGCAGGCGTTGGATAGCATGTGTTTGAGGGTATGTTTTTGGGGGCGCACAAGGGTATGCCATTTATTAATGCTGCAACTTCAGTGTGTTCATGAGTAGCACCAGTAAATTCCCCACTGAAATATTGCTTTACCTGACTTGTTAACAGGGTAAATGCTTATAAATAACTTTTCAAACTAATCTAAATCACTCTGCTTGGACAGCAGCTAATGGTTACGACTTAATGCCATATGCAAATTACAAGTGAGCAAGAAATTGATGTGCAATATCTGAATTAAAGTTATCAATCAGACATTTTTTTTCTTGTTCGCCTTGTTTCTGGATTTATGACATCAACAGACAACAAGTCATGTAACAAAATTTTCCCAAATTTTCTGGGTTGTTGTACAGACTTTATGGGGCGTTAATGGGAATTTTCTAGGGATTATTCTGGCTGAATGCAGGATTAGTGTAAACTCAGACTCAAGATATAGAGCAGGACGCACCTATATCAAGAATAGTGCTTCATAATAATGACAATTTATTAAAATTATGTCAGTTTTTCAGTTTGAATACATGCATGAGTCACAATCATAGTCCCAAAGGTAAAGTGAGCCAAGATGAAGGCTTTCCACAAGGTTTTCCTTCTATACAATGAAAATTAGCCACATTTAAACATTTACTTTTAGCTTAGTAAATTCATCATCTCTCTTTGTACCCTACCGTTGCTACTTTTTAAATATACAGTATCAGTGTGGCTATACATGTTTAACATGGTTGTCTATGTGTAAGTATATAAGTATGTGTATAAGTATGTAATATCAGCATTAGTGGCACCGCAAATGCTCAATAGATGGAGCCCTGAGTGGGGAAAATGGGAGCACAGTCCCGAGTGCATGCTTTTGCATGTGTGCTTGCTTCTTGGCATACATGAAAGCATCTGTGTGTGAGAGTGTGTGTGACTGAGGTCCTCTCAGCCAATCTTATGTTTCTGCTCTCCAGCAGTGTGCAGTCACTAGTTTGGGCTTTAATCAGGAGTCCACATGTGCACCACGTGGTCTCATTAAGACTTTTGGAGCAGAATAATCGGTGTACAGCAGTGCAGAGTTGAGGCTGTAAGAAGTGGTTCATTAAACAGCTCCTGAGGCCCGCTCCTGGCTGCTACAACTCCAACCCTGCCAACTGATTGGCAAACCTAGCACTCTGGGCTTGAGTACAGCACCCTGCAACTGGATGTTGGACTCCTTCACAAGTACACCCCAGACAGTTCGGATTGGCGGTCTCACCTCCTCCACTAGAGCTCAACACTGGAGCCCCCCAGGGCTGTGAGCTCAGCCGCCTCCTGTCTCCCCTCCTGTCCCCCTACGTGGCTACAACCACCAACATGGAGAGATCTCTGCTTATGGACTTCATCACCATCATCAATTTAATTTCAAACAACGATGAGACTTCATATTGGGGAGAAATCAACAGTCTTGCAGAGCAGTGCACGGAAAACAACCTGCTGCTCAGTGCCAGCGAAACCAAGGACCTTCTTGCTGATTTTTGGAAAAAGGAGGCAAAGACGCACACACTGTCTACATCAGTGGAGCTGAGGTGGAGCAGGTAAACAGTTTTAGCTTCTATCACAGAGAACCTGTCACGGACATCACACATCTCCACCTTGGTGAAGACTCAGAAAAATCTCTATTTCTTAAGGAAAAGAAGGCTAAATTCCTGTGCCCAGTTCCTGTTAACTTTTACAGAGGAGCAATAGAAAGCATCCTGACTGCAAACATCACAAACTGGCATGGGATGCGCACAACTCAGGACAGGAAAAATCTCTTGATTAAAACTGCCCAGAATATCTTTGGTATCCATCCACGGAGCATCAGTGATACAGGGAGGTGATGTGCCTGTGCAAAGCCCAAAAAATACCAAAAGACAATACCTACCCCAGCCACACCCTATTCACCCTGCTGCCATACTCCTAAATTTATTTAGTTTTATTTAATGACTTAATATTTATTTCCTATCCAATCCAATTTATTATAGAGCACACACTTGACCAAAGTGCTGTGCAATCAAATATAGCAAGAACCATAAAAAAACAACTCAGTAAAATAACACAATAAAAACAATAGAAGCATAAAACCATAAAAGCAAAGCCATAAGAACAATGTGACACTCACAGTGACATAAAAGACCAGACCAGGCCAGCCTAACATGCAACAGCAACTTCTTCCAAAGTTTGGGAGCCACAGCTGCAAAAGCACAACCTCAGCACAGTGCTTCATCCTAGATTGTTGGACCACAAGGAGCAACTGATTAGCTGACCTGAGAGACTCTGATGGGGTGTAAGGTTGTAAAAGATTAGAGAGATATGTTGGAGCCAGCCTGTGTAATGATTTTAAGCAAACAATAAAATTTTAAAATCAGCCTTGAAGCATACCAGGAGCCAGTGAAGGGGGGCCAGTATGGGGGAAATGTGCAATGAACCTTGTAATCTTGTATCTGCATAATCATATAGTAAATACAGCAGGTATTAAAAGGTTTTACTCATCTAGGATAGTATAAATAAGATAGAAACTTATCAAGTGGATTTTATCATAGTCATAAAGTCAATACAATCCAGTTATCTGTTTAATTTAGCTGTTGATATACTAACTTGTGCATATATTATTTTTCAGTTGTCCTCTGTTGTTATTTTGTCCTCCAGAGGTGCCGCTGGTCCTCTACCTGTTCCTGCTCATCTCTCTGGTCTGGCTGTGGGCTGGACTCCATATGGGCTACAGGAACCTGTGGATGCTCATCCTCTACGTCATCTTTAACTGCTTACTGGTGAGCTCATTGACATATTTATCTTGTTGTTTGTTTATATGCTTGCTTCCACGTCTATTTATTCATGTATTTGATCCTTTACATACATTCAGCAGTCCCTTCATGATTATAAACTGCGCCAAAAAGATGAATGTACTGGTTCGCTGTTTATTGTCATCCGTCTTATCTAATCATTAGTTCTGTCATTAATTTGACTGGTATCATCAACATAAATTTAAGTTGTCATCTTAGTTAATGTCCCCTGTGCAGAGTTATGAAGTGAAACTAATGTGAAGAAATGTTTTGATCTGCAGCCTCAAGCTCATATTGGGTTGGATTCTGAGTTTGCAAATCATTCTTTGGAAACACTGTCTATGACAGTCATGTCTATAATGCATTATAAGCACATATATTCAAGACATAAAGCTTTACAAAACTCTTTATGAATGTTTAGAATCATGCATAGAATCATCATAGACAACATATAACAAGGCTCATAAAATGTTATAAATGGTGGTGGACATAATGAATTATATATTCAGCATTCATAATGCTTTATACTTTAATGCTAAAGTGACAACAGTGTTTGAAAGAAGTATTCTGTCTTGGGTTACACAGCACATTATAACTACCATGACTTTAGCCAGTTATAAAGACACAGAGAACTGCTCTAATGTATCATAATACACCATTAACTCTTAGTTTCTGAAATGGAATAATGTCTTATAAACATCATAAAGACGGCAATAACCTTATACAGTGCTACCATTTTGCTTAAAGTTCACATAGTCATGCTATAGTGTATTATTGATGCTTATAAGACATTACTTCATTCCAGAAACGTAGACTGTATAATCTGTTATGATATGTTACAGAAGTTCTCTATGTATCATTATAACTGCCTAAATCTATGATAGTTACAATATGCTGTGTAACCTAGGACTCATATTCGTCTTTCAAACACTGTTGTTATATTGGCATAGAGTTATAAAGCATCATGCATTATGTCCACCACTTGTATACTATATACTGTATAAACCTTGTTATAAGTTGCATGCATGATTATAAACTTTTTTTTTTATAACGTTTTATAAAGATACGTAAATGCATTATAATAAATGTGCTTATGATTATAATTACGATTATAGACAAGACTTTCATAGAAAGTGTTACCAGAGAGTGCTTGGCAAACTCCGAACACAATACAATTCAGGTTTGAGGCTGCAGATCAAAACATTTCTTCACATTAGTTTCACGTCATCACTGTGCACTGGGGACATTAAACTTAGATGACAACTTAAATTTTTGTTGATGGTTCCATTTTATCAGGTTGGACTTAAATTGACCTTATTAAAGGTACACTCCCTCATTTTGTAATATAGTTCTCAAGATTAACTCAAATTTCTAACTTACTTCCCAGTAAAATGTTGCTGTTTTGAAATTATGCACACTGACGCAGAAGATTTAAGGGTGCGACTGGTCTCAATAAGAAAATCTGGATGTGTACCATCCTTTCCTTGTGCATGGTACAGGCTCAACATGTTTGCATTTCATGGACTGTGATATCAGAGGGCTTTCTGCAAGTTACCACACATAAAATATTGATGATTTAGTCTAGTAGACTGGTACGTTTGTGTGTGTGTGTGGTGTGTGTGTGTGTGTACAGGCGTGCATGTGGTGTGTGTGTCTGTTGATGTTTTGTTGACTTATAGAGTGAAAGAGTGATGAAGGCTACTTCACCCCACTTTGAAGCCGTGCTTTGATGTGTTGGCGAGGCAGAACAAGAAGAGCCTCGGGAGTGGAGAGAGAGGCAGGGTTATCACTGTGTCACATCTCTATGAAGTCTCTCACTGCCATCCCTCTCTGTCTTTTTTGTCTCTCTCCACTTTCCACTTGTTTTTTTTTTTTTTTTTTTTGTCTGTTTGTTGTCTCTTTCTGTTCGCCTCTCTCTTAATTTGCTGCTCCCTGTCTTTTTTCCGACTCTATGTTCCAAGAATCAAAGGAGATAAAAGACGGGGCATTAATGAGGCACAAGATAACTCGTAACATCAGATATCTCCTCACAGCTGGAAACCATTTACACTTTTATCCACTGTAATTTCAAAGAGTTACATAACGGACAATTATCAAAAATTATGGCTCGAACTCAGCTAATATTTCTGGTTTGAAGGTCCAGTGTGTAAGATTTACATGGATTTATTGGCAGAATATGGAAGGAATGAAATATGTAATATTCATAAGTAGTGTAGCATATAATCACCTGAGAATAAGAATCGTTCTGTTTCTGTTACATTTATATCTACAGAGGATGCGGGCCCTCTTCTACACAGTCTGCTGTGTTACTGCCCTGTTTCTATAGTAGCCCAGACCTGACAAATTAAACACTGGCTCTAGATACTATTGCTCTAGATGGCTCTTGCATTTTCCGTCAGTCTCACAGCCATTGTAGTTTCTTCTGCATGCTTGGAAGGGGAGGGCGAGACCAGGTACTTGAAATCTGCAAGTTTACAGCAAGATGCCACTAAATCCAACTCACTGGTCCTTTCATACACATGGTACTGGGAACATTAATGCTACGCACCCTGTGGCTGTGTTTGATCCCAGTCAGGTCATGTTCAATGGGGAGCTGCTGAGTCCGGTTCTGTTTCCCACTGGCAGTTAAGTTAGCAAAAACTCCCAGAGTTGAAGCTTAGCAGGTATCGGAGGGGAAACCAGTTGTTGTTGTTGTTGTTGTTGTTTTCTACAGTAAGGTTAATCAGTGAGGCCCTGTCCTCAGCCCATCAAATGCTCCCTGTAGCTAATATTAACTAGCTGCTGAGGCAGTCCACTTTAAAATGCCTCACGCATAATCTGCTGTCACAGATTCCACTTTCCTCAACGTAAATGATTTCTAGCCAAGAAGCTGTTTTGGGGAAAGAGAGCATGGTTTGAGTTGGCGAAACCCTGAAAACACATCGTCATACCATACTGTTGCTCATAAGCAGACTAATGAATCTTAGCCTGAGCTCTGCACCGCTAAAATTTGAAGATTGATTGACAAGTGGATGTCATGGGATGGGATCTAAAAGGGTTAAAAAGGGCATTTTTCTTTTCATCTCGACCTTAAGTAGTTGTTTACAATGTCTATCAGAGAATAGGTTCCTCTATGCCCAAAGACTCACTGTTCTGGTATACAGATGACAAAAATGTGCATCATACTGCCTAACTGGATTAGGTTTAGTTTATCCGTGTCTTATTTTGAAAATATTGGTTCCATATTGGTATCGGCTATGTAGTATTATTATTATTATTCACTTCACCAAACTGTCTCACTGACAAAGCCGGCTGTGAAACCTGCCTTTTCCTAACCTAAGAGAGCTGCCACACTATACACAAATATATTTTTATAGTCATACAGTGTCACATGTAGGGCTGCAGCTAACAATTAGTTACAATTAATCTGTCCATCATTTTCTTTATTAATCGATTAAAGCCCAAGATGACGTTGTCAAATGTCTTCCACAACCCAAATATATTCAGTTTACTGTCATAAAGGAGTAAAGAAGCCAGAAAATATTATATATAATTGATTAATTGTTGCAGGAAATGCTAGCATGGCTTCAACATAGGGACCATCAGAGGCTTAAATCTAAAATAGTGTTGCACAACACTAAAACTTATTTAACACGAGTTTTAACAGGTAATTCAACAGCACAGGACCGAAGCTGTGTGGAAATGTTTTGCTTCTCAAGTGACTCAGTAATATCCAGGAAGCTCTCCTGACCCAGCTGTCTTTGGTACAATGGGCTCTTTTCTTTCTTGTCTGGTCTATAAATGTTTGTGGTGTCTTCTGTCATCGTCTGAGAGACACCACCTTCCTGTTAAGTGTGCCATAAGAGGCCTGTGGTAACCTGTGGTGATATGTGGCATCCACATGCAAAGACAACAGTGTTGCACCAGAGTAAACTTCTCCTGTTGGTGCAGTAACTAATGAAGAGAAGTGATGTCAGCACCGACGGTTGATGTCGCACTTAGCACTTGTTTATGAGCTCCAATAGAGTTTGTCCCACTCTGTGACATCATGTGGTCAGTTTCCTCAGCTGACCAATACTGTAGTGTCTTTAATGTCAGTGACCATAGCACACTCCTCAAGTATGGGGATAAATATTCTCACAGAAATATAACAATTACAAATAAAACATATACAGGAGAGCTGTTATCTCAATATTTGTGGTGTTTACCTGAGATAACTCTCATTTTCTCTTATATTAGGTCAAGCACAAAGCAGTTTAAGCTCAGTAAACTCAGTATACAAAATGCACCAAAACTCACTGAAGTGCATAGGACATATTATACAGATAACACTGTAAAATATATTTTGAAATGTGCATGTGAATTCACACTTGACACAAAATATTGGCTGCACTCTGCAAAGCTACAGGGTTTTGCCACGTCTCGCTCTCAGACACACACTTAAATAAAAAAAAATACTCAAAATGCCACAATAACAATCTCTTGACACTCTTAACATGTTAGCAAGTTATTACAGACACGTTAACTCTGTATAAAATCCACATACAGTCCTGAAAAACGGGGAGAAATAATCACACGAGTGATACAGTGGTGTTTGATTTAGGCTTCCAAGCCTCCCAGTTCTCAGCCTTCAATACTCTGATGCCCAGCCTCAAATAGCACAAAGATACAATCATGCACACACACACAAAATCACACATAAAACACCTGTCTCCTGCTGCTGTAATCTACTACATTCCTACTGAGAGGGGAGAAATACCACATTCAAGGACTTCATGCCCGCCTAATAGATTGCCTGCCATTGTATCCGGTTTGCCCTTGGCATATGGCGGGACAAATTCTGGCAACAAGTTGACCTTCACAGCCAACTTTTCAAACTCGCCGTTCTCTGAAAGAAAAAAATGGTCTTTTAGATGTAACTATGGCAATTGATTTTCAATCCTGGCTCCTACATCGCAACCTCAGAGTTCAGACTAAAAGGGCAGCCCATGGGGTTTGGTCTGTGTCTGCAGTGGGAATAAAGGAGGATTCATCTGAGTGGAACAGACAGGTAAAGGACAAGGACATTGATTAGCAGCAAACAAACTCATCTGACCCAGTTTTCACAAAGCGCTGCTCAGGAAAGATTCGCCGTGTTGATGATTGCTGTTGCCACGAACCAAGAATGGTTGCAATTAGACTCGCTGGTGCGTGCATGTGCATTTAATTTATTTATCTGTGTAAGGGAAAAGATTTGCAGTGAGAGGGCTAACATTTTGTGCTGTTGTGGGACTTCCATTAGGGACTAAATGAAAGTTTAATGAAAGCAAATGGGAACCTGATAAATGAGAGTGAAAATGTACTTCTCATCGAGCTCTGTGCACACCTCGAATGGCAGTTAGATTGCCACGATTCAGAACAAATGTGGCTCTGGAAAGATATATGAATGCATATCTGTGTTAATGTCTCCTGGTACCTTTGCAGCATGCTCTGATTAAAGTTTGGGTGAAAGTCCTGTTTTTATTTGAGCCATCCATCCACCCCACCTCGTCCAGACACATTGTACTACGTCAAAGGCCTGGTGCATCTCATACAGCCGTGGATGGGTTTATATTGCAGTCACTTGAAAGCCTGGTGCGTCTTTCAGTCGCTAATGGGTATCTGGTATGAGTTGCAGAGGGGTGGTGACAAATCGTCTGTACCTTATGGTTTGGGTATGAGAATGGGAAGAGGCTGACACATTGGGAATATTTATTAATTTTATTAGTTGTAAAAATAATTGCCAGATGGATAATGATAGTAAAGTAACAGTTAGTTGCACCCCTACATACATATTGTACCATCTAAGGTGCTGCATAACCACCTGTTTCTGGCCTCATTGTTCCATTAGAGCTATTTAAGCACGCTATGTTATCCTTTATTCAGGTTTTTAATGCTATCGTTTTCCATTTTGTTCCATTGCCTTGAGGTTGGAAGCCATTATACTGTCAGTGTGTCTCTGCTGTGGAGTTTAGTAGGGCTCGTGTTGTTGTTTCTTCCATGCCGTGAATTTTCCATTAGGAGAATTTTCCATGTTTACCTTGGCGTTGTTGTTGATGTGGTTCTGTGGCACACCTCTCAACAGCTGATTACCGAATGCCATTAAGCAGCTGCAGATGTTACAGCTGTGCACAGCTGTGTGCGAGTGTTGCAGCACAGATCGCTCCTTGGTTATTCAGCGCTGTGTCTGTGGAAAGCGACCTTTAGTCTCCAGCAGGGTTTTCAGTAGAACCAAACTGTGAAACTGATCACACTTGCAGCGATAATGAAGAAAATTAGACTTTTTCTTTTTTCTCTCCATTTTCCTTCCATCCCGTGTTTTCCATTATACCACACTGTTAATCTGGTTCCACATCTGTGCCACATCAGGCTGAATTAGAAGACAATAATCAAATCACCAAAGCACCACCCCTCATTATCTCCTCCTGCAGCGGTCCCTCTGCCGGTAAACCTTACCTCGGTGTCATCCGCAGCAGTGAAGCAGCACCATGCTCCATTACAATTCAGTTCCACCCCCGCTTCCTCATTCAACCTTTGTACTCGCCTAAAAATAGGACACAGGATATCTGTGTGTTATTATGGAAAAGACAACCCGGGCGCACACGTGTCCACACACACGCAATCAGCCGTGTGAAGTCCTGTGATGAGTTTGGATTTAGGGGAAATAGATCTGTTGCTTTTATGAGCACTTAAAATTATTTCCACGCAACATAACATACTTTTTTTCCATGTCAGGATTTAGGGGAATATTGCATCAATTATCCAGTTTAAAAGAGTTTAGAATTACACTGTCCCCAACAACAACATCATCGCTCCGAGATGATTCAGTTCAGTAGAGTTTGTGGGTTGCAAGAGGTTGTGTAGGGGCATGTGCAAGTGACCCACAGGGCTGGAGCTATTGTCCATGTCCACAGCTAATCTCACATACAATTGAACCCATAAGTATTATATTTTGTGTGCACATTTTGACTGTATGTTCAAGAATTTCGCAGTAAGTCCCATTTTTTTGAAAAACCTTGAAAAACATATTTTATTGACTGCACTGTTTTATATGGACTGAAAAAAGGAAGGCTTACCTAGTCTATTCCAGGCCACATTTTGGCCTTTGTTGTGTCTCAAAAACTGACATCCATAGAAAAGTTTCAGTTTCTTAAACTGGAGTATCTGTAGATTAATACCCAATAAGTTATGAGCCACAAAAGACAGGAAATCTTGTGAATAAGTCTGCTTGGAGCATTAAACATCCGCTAGTAAACAAATGAGAGATACAGACGTCACTATAAAATTGACTAACACGCTTAATTCTAAACAGATTTTCATGAAATTCGTTTTCTTACAAACTTGAGGAATTAAACATGATTAAACGTGGTTATTTGCTGGAATTAAATTCAGTCACTGGGGTGATCTAATCAGCTCTATATGCCAAAACATTAACCTTCTGAATAATCACAAGTTCCACTGGGACATGCAGAATCTTACCAACAAGACTAAATGATGTAGAACTCAAGCTTTTGTGAGTTTCTCCAAAAATGTGGATTGGCCACAGATCCCACAGAGATGGAAACAACTAGTCCTTCCCAACTTTTTAAAAACATTAAGTTGTACCCCCTTATTTTGGAATAAATTCCATAATTGACTATATATATTTCTATTTGAAGGTTTTGTGTATGAACTGCATATGTCACTCTCCTGCTGGGTAAAAACATGCACTGTAGTGCTGGGCCAGTCAATGCGAGTAGTGTAAATCTTACTGACTAAATGACATGTGTGCCGATATTGCCTGTAGATTGAAGTAAATCAGAAAATAGTCTTAGTGACAGTGTATCTAAAGTTTATACTATAAAAATATGACTACCATAAAACATCTGCTTTTACAGTGGAGTTTGGTTTAACAATCTGTCCACTTGAAAGACCGCCAGGAGCAGAGGGTATTTTAACGTTATTAATTCACATAAATTGAGCGGGCCTACCATCTAATAATGAACCTTGTAAAGAGCATGAAATAATGTAGTAAGTCAAGCTAAACCTCTTTGGCTCATAGTAAAAAATCGTGTAATAAGCTCAAACTACAATCAAAACAGAGACAGCAGTGGGTCCATGAGTTCTGTATCTATTATACTGCTGTAAAGCTGCTTGTAATATTCTAAATAAACAGCAGCATTTAAATTGAGAAGTTTGGACCCATTTACTGTTTCTTTATTAAGTTTAAACAGTTGGTACAAGGGAGCCCAGAAGACTCGGTTGTAGTTGCATTACACTATGCTGTGCACCTTAAAGAAAACTGTAGCATAGACTGCACAAAAACACTTGATTAAAAACTTTGCATACATCTGTTTCTCTGTCTGTATAAGAAAATGGACACTATACTGTGCTATACAAAAAAAAAAAAAAAACAACTTAATTCAAAATCTTGCCAATCTCCACTGGTTGCATCTAGCAGTCGTGTTGCTATTGCAGTAGGTGCTTCACCATTTCTCATCATCTCCACTCCTCAAACATCCTACCTATTCTTCTGCCTCTTCCCTATCTCTGCATGTAATATATATATATATATATATATATATATATATATATATATACATTTTTTTCTTATTCTTTCCCCCACGTTTCTTCTCATGGTCTTTCTTCCATCCTTCTTTTTCTTGATCCAAGCTTTGCTCCCCCCCTCTTCCCACCACCTTCCCTGTCCTTCCTGCTCTCTTTAGGTCTCTGCTTTCCATATCTAAAGACGTGGCCTCTCCAGTGATCAGGGAACACTTACATAACAGGCCTATGGCAGTAAAGCCTGTTCCTCAGGCTGCACCGCCTGCTAATGATCAGTGCTAATCACCCACACCGTGGTGGACGGCAATGCGCGCGCCCATATGTGAATACACACACCTGGCTGCTTTTGTTCACCGTTTTATGTTATCACATGAGAAAGGTTCATTTCCTTCTTAATGTTCAGGCACAGAAAGTGCAAACAAAAAGTCATTACAGCACAATCTCTCTACACAGAACTAAATGTAGCTTCTATTTTCTTATTTCAGGATAAACAGCACTCAGAGGTGGTTTATGTAACTCTTTAAGAAACACCAGCCTATAAAGCACATTCAGTGACCTGTTATGTGTTCCATGTGTTTTATTTGCATCGCCTTTTTCTTCCTACACACTACATGTTCCTGTTTTACAGTGCACTCATAAACACACAGTTTCCAGTTACGGTTCCTGTTGTCTTCCTCATAATGGTGATTGCAACCATCAGTGCTGTTTATGTGCCCTTTTCTATGTCAATATCCCTCAGTTATACGGGTGACGATGATCCCTTTACTACATATAGAGGCGTGCTGGGCAGGTTTACTGTTCTTTGTTCCTCGGCTGTGTGATCTGCATTTTCTTGTGCTGTGTTATAGGACATAAAACAGAAGCACATGGATTGGTAGTATGCAGCTTTATAGTTTGAATATCTAACAATATTGCGTGTCATAAAGAAAGAAACTTGAAAAATTCAGTTTGGAAGAGTTTTTACCCAAAGACACTTGTTGAAAACAAAACACTTTGCTCACCAGACATATTGAAAATTGGGTACCATGTCAACCTTATAAAAAAATTTTTTATGATTTATAATTAAGCTATTAAGTAACTTGTAAATACCTTTTACATCATTAATAAACAACCAGTTATAACACAGTTATAGCAAGATCCGGTTACTGCTTACTACTGATTAATCTTACTAATGAGTTACAAACATTGAGAAGTGGCAAATGAACTTTAGTGTAAAGTTTAAAATGGTGCATGCTGAAAATGACAAGGCAAACAATAGACCGTTTTATAGCCAATATCATCAAAAGCTGTTCACACATTTCAGCAACAGAAGTAGCTCTCACCAAGTCATCCAGATGAGTTACCAAACTGCAAACACTGACGATCAGAGTTGTAAAACTAAGTTAAAAAAATACATCATGATGACAGTAATGATATTGAAACATCTGGGGGTGAAAGTAAAGGACAGTGTGTGGGAGTTCTGTCTTCTCTTGCCCATGGTTTAGATACCTTGAAAGGGCTCAAAATGTGCTTCAGTTTTACTCTTAAAAAGCTCTACTAATCTTTATGCATATGTAAAGACCCTGCATGTCAGCTGCTCTCCAAATCTTGATTAGAAATCTATGTTTTACTGTCTATCATGGTGTCCTATCATGGAACTTACTTTATGCTCATATCTTCACCAAACCACAGTGTGTCTGACTGTGTGACTCTGTGTGTGTGGGGATGGATTGTGTGTTTGCATGCACCCGTATGTACACACATTCACACATTCACACATTCGTGCCCTGCTCTCTCGTGCATTCCATCTCTGTCTGCCGTCATTGCCCGGTGATGGGTGTTGTGAAATACAGCACTGCCCCGTGGTATTTGGCACTCCGGTGTTTTGGGGTAATTCTCAGCCTGGTGCTGTTGACCAAGAGGATTTGGTAATGACAGGGAAGTGGAGGGAGCAGAAATACCAGGGTGCCAATGATGTCATGGCACAGTGATGAAGTAATTCTCATTAATCATGCAAGGAGCAATGCTGCTGCTGGTAATAATGTGAAAGAACTTAAATTTTAGTGGAATAGCAATGGGTTCTTTAATAATATTGTATCGTGACTACAGTTTGACTTGATATAACAAAAATTTATGCTCATGTTTTACAATTGGAAAATATGTAATTTTATATCCCTAGCAGCCAGCACGGTGGCGCAGTGGTTGGTACTGCTGCCGCACAGCAAGAAGGTCCTGAGTTTGACTCCCCGAGCTGGCAGGGCCTTTTTGTGTGGAGTTTGCATGTTCTCCTCGTGTCCGCGTGGGTTCTCTCCGGGTACTCCAGCTTCCTCCCACAATCCAAAGACATGCAGCATAATAGGTTAATTGGTGACTCTAAATTGCCCGTAGGTGTGAATGTGATAGTGAGTGGTTGTCTGTCTCTGTGTGTCAGCCGAATAAGCGGTTACAGAAGATGAATGAATGAATATTCCCAGCATTAAAGAAATCATGATATCTACCAGAATCAGAGAAGTTACACATTCCATGGCTGAAACCAACTCTAGATTAATCATAAATGATGCTGAGAAACTCTGCAGAGGTGAAAGGAACAGAGTCGTGGAGAACGTAGAACTTATTTCTTATGTAAGACTGATTTTTCTTTCTTTCTCTGCAGGGCCTGTACGTGTTTGCAGTTTACTTCATCATGCACAACCAGCTGTGCTGGCCGACTAAAGCCAGTTACACAGTGGAGATGAGCGGCCATGATGGTCCTGACTCGACCTACCCGGGAGGGGGACCCACCACTGTAGGAAGCGACATCAGCAAATCAACTCAGAATCTCATCAGCGCCATGGAGGAGGTAAACACAAACACACACACAGACACATACACACACAGCTTAATGGGCCATCAGAGACACAGGAACACTTGTGTAACCAAAGACAGACAGACATACATACTTGATTAAACAGATTTAAGGTATTTAGCACAGTTTATGCTCCGTACTCTAGAGCTGTACAAATAGGTCAAAGCTTCCAAGCTTCTTTCACAACATTGATGTCATTTATGCACAGTTGCACATAAAAATTAGGCTACGCTCATATTAAACTATTTGTAGAATTAGATTCCAGTGGTCAACTCGTTTAATACAAACATTTCCAGTAACTCACTCACACTCACACTAATGTCAGCACCTGCAGTTTTCTTTTCAGTGAGGGATTATAACTTATTATAACATCTTGGGTGCATTCACTTTAGGTTTGACCTGCACATCATTTAGATTCCTCCCCAGTCATTTCAGGAAACCATCTGAGCACTTGATGTTCTTTGCCCCACTGGAAAAATGGCGCAGATGATCTAAGAAATTGAGTAAAATATTATCATAACCTAGGAATGAAAATTATGAAAATTGTAGAAATGATAAAAAATTCATATAATCAGAATTTAAAACATTTTCAATAAAACCATAGTCTTGCCCTGCCTTTCCCATCTGTGTCCCACCTTCTCTCTTCCTCCCTCCGCTCTTTTTCCATGCCCTCATTCCCATGGCTGTATTTGCCCATTCCCTGGTCCTCCTTCACACATTTCTCACATCAGCTGAGCGTGACTCCACATTCACTGTCGCTCACTCAGACACACACACACTCTCATCTGGCCTGTCTGCAGCTTCGCACCGATTCTCATTATGTAACATCTGTGTAAAATTGCGTGCGTGTAAACGGTCAGTCCTCATAACTCCCACATCAACCGCTCTTGTGACCTTTTGACATGAAAGCACACACTGAAAACACACAGTACTGTACAGACACGTAGTACTTCTGTAGTAACTTTCCTCAGCAGCAGCAGTCGTGTCCCTGGAGAATACCCTATAAGGACTGAGCTGATGAGAGGGAGAAAAAGAAGGAGAAGAAAGGGGGCAGGTTTAACTTCATTACTCCTGGGAACTCCCCCCTTCCCTCTTTCTTTCTCGATCTCTCTTCACATGTAGGAATCCAGTAATCTTGTTTTATTCATGAGCGCACACTCCTGCCTCTCTCTGAGATTTGGCTACAGCCTGGTAAGAAAAATAGGAGCGCAGATAGAGATCGTTAAAAGTGTCAATGCGAGTGTTAGATGAGTGTTAATTTGTGGAGTGAATTGGTTGAAAGAAAACTGAAGTGAGATTAGAACAAGGGTCTCAAACTCAAATTGGCTTGGGGCCATTGCTGGTATTGTCTAATGTGTTACTAACACGTCGTCAACAGACTTAACAAAAAGAAGTTTCTGTAAATTTTTCAGCCGTGCATTGGACACAAATTCTGCAACTCTTCTGTCACATCCTCTGATGAAAATGGCTCGTTGTCTGTGCTTTCATCAAACGCAGAACTGTGTTTTAATTTCAGCTGTGTATGAAGGGAAAAAGGGAAAATATAATGAAATAAACAACAGAATATTATATGATTATATTATATTTTTGACATCATGTCACGGGCTGGATGGAGAGGGATTAGTGCCGGAGTTTGAGACCCCTGGATTAGAACAGCGATAGAAGAATATAATTTGGGGGTTGAATAGCTTCAATGTAAAAATAAACTATTCATTTTAAATTTAAAAGTAAGTGTCCAGGCTGCCTTTTAATTTTAAGTTGAAAAGACAAGTCGAGATGATATGTGAAAAAAATGTTTCTAGTCAAATAAATCTAGTTTTACTTGAGAGGACATATTCAATAAGCTTAAAGGACAAATCTGTAATATATTTACTGTTTACTATAAGTTGAAATACTCACTTCTCTGACATCAACGCTGCAGCCACGGTGTTCCTCTTTGAAATTTATATTCCTGGCTGGAATAACTGTTTTTGTTTGCTCGTTTCACAGTAAAAGAGTTCAAATTAATGCCAAATGTTTGCAGAATTACTTAGTGTCTGTTTGTGACTCTGAGAAATCATTAATAATCTTTTAGAAGGAGCAGATGTTTTTAACGGTTAAATTAAGCAATATGTTAATCGAGTCTGGCAGACAGTGAGACAGACAGTGTCTGGACAGACAACTGACAGTTACAAACAGCTGGTCAACTTATAGTGTAGGACTTGTCGTCGCCTGTTATTGTCGAATTATAATGTTACGCACATCTTGCCCTCCTGCGGAGGAGGGGGCAGGGGGAAACAAAATCACTTCAACCAATAAAATGACTGTATACTGAATAGGATTTCAAGCTATTCAATATACTGTCTATGGCTCAAACTCGCTATTTGTACTGGAATACTCATTTTTGCATGTGGAATTGTTCCGTATTACTCCTTCAAGTAACGTGAATAAATAAAACTTTACGTTAAGCTAATGAGAAAAGATCAGTTGATTCAACTAACTGACCTCAAACTTGATTATACGCCTTCCCTGTGATAGTCAGCAAACTTAATTCACCTCACCGGGACGCCGTGTACTGATTACAGCCCAGGAGGCCTCGGGAGCATGTACAACACACACACGTTTATGCATATACATGGACACATGAAGCACTCATAATAAATTAACACAGTGGAAAACAAGAGGAGATAATGGATTCATCTAGCTGTTGTACAAACACTAACGGATAAACACAAACAGTGACATGCTTTTGTTGTATGAAAAATCCCTGTAGTCACTTCTCTGCCATCTCATCTGTTTTTTCTCTCCCATCACTCCTGACTTAATGCATAATTAAACCTTTTTCCCCAAAAATTATTCATTATAGACTCTATATAAAATGCTGTCATCTGTTGTTAGACTGACTCAATATGAAACTCTAAACCCGCTGACCTTGCTTTAACCCCATGAACCTGCTGTGACCCTGTGGGTTGGCCTTAAACCTTTCTGGGGTGCTTGGACAACATGCACTCTGCCTGACCCTAACTCTTCACAGACATGATTATACGGCCGACAGACGCAGCCATACCCTGAATTAATCATGCACGTGTTGTGTTGTGTGTGTGTGTGTGTTGTGAGTGTATTGATGATGAGGATGGTCGACCTGATTTTGCCCTGCGTTCATGTGAAGTTGAAGATGTTTTTTTTTTGGGTGTTGAACTAATCTTTGTCAACAACACATGACGACAAGTCAGCTACAAGACAACTACAAGTACAACATTTAATCTTCAAATAAAATAATTTACCTGATAATGAGCAGCATTGTGGAGGTTAAACGCATCAACTGTATCAATCAATGAGGGGAAATGAGGTGGGTACCGTTCCCATACCTCTGCATTTACCATTACTCCTAAATAACTACAGGGAGGGGGGTAAGGGGGGTAATATTCAGGGGGAAAAAGTCCTTTACCACATTAATCTCAGAAAAAAAAAAAAGAAATTTACTAGAAAGAAACTTGGATATTCTCTGAGATGTAATTCTCTGTAGAGATTAAAACAAAATAAAAATCAAGGTTCAATCAAACAGCCAGTGACGACTATAATACATGCATATGGTATGTTATCTGTGTGTTAATATGTCTGTATGATTGAATGTGTGTGTTTCAGGTGTCAGCAGACTGGGAGCGAGCGTCGCTGCGGCCCAGCAGTCAGCCCAGCAGCGTGTTTAAACCCAGTCCTGTGATGGGGACGTACACCACTGAGGGAGGCTTCATCAACACCAACCTGGTGACCGCAGACGAGGAGTCGCAGGAGTTTGACGACCTCATATTTGCCTTAAAAACTGGTGAGGATCCCACCAACACTCACACAGTCATACTGTTTTTATGGTGTTGCACCAAACTTTATTTTATCTGTATAGCATATCATTATCTATTTGTCAAATGAGTTTTAAAAAGTACATCAAATAGGGTAAAACTAAACTTTCGTGTTTCCCTTCTGTATCAGCATCTTCATAACACTGGAATTGAAATCCAGCTATTGTTTTCGCAAGAAAAACCTGAGATTCATATACATAATATATAATATCTCATTAATACATCTCATTAATATTGGACATTGGTTTTAGGTGATCATGTTTCACTTACTTTTAAGCAGAAACGTCCCATCAGTGCTCAAAATTAATGACATTCACACTTACACTCTGTCATTTAGTTTAAAATAAAATTAAAAAAAACTATGACTATTACTGAGATATTTTAAACTATTGCTATTGCCATATACCAATCAGAAACAGGTTCATATTTGCACTGCAGTTTACAGAGATGCATTTATTGAACAAACTGTCAGAACAATACAAGAAGCAACTCAGCCAGTGACTCAAAGAATAATGAAAACTGATTGTAGCCAAAACACATATTAGTAGATGTAAGGTGATTTTTTTTTTTTTTTTCCAGATGTAAGTGCAGTTTTTAAACTGCTATGAAGAAAAAAAAAGAACTTAACTTTAGTCTGGGAGAGCTGAAAGTAGATTTCAGGACAGCTGTGGGACTGGTAGTTAATTTGAAGCCCTGGTTCCCGTTAAGGTTTGATAGAAACCTGGTTGAGCACAAACAAAGAAGTTACTGGCAGATTACACAGCAGTAAACACATGGCAGGAACACATTATAATATTGAATTTCCTCTTCAGTACCAGGAATGTCGTCACAAAATTGTGAAAGAGTTTCCACAGTTCTTGTTCACTTTTGTTCACTTTTCAACAACTTCACCTCCAGTGTTTTAATATTTAACAAGATTAAATTTTACAAACTGAATCAGCCAGAAATGTGTATTTTCGGTCAAACTTTAACTGAAAGCATAAAAACGTCATATGAACCCCCCTGTCCAGTACTTTTCCATGAAAATAAAGGCACAGTGTAGTGTGCAAAGGTCAAAAAGGAAAAAAACAACATGCTTCCAAA
Organism: Lutjanus argentimaculatus; assembly: GCA_034769285.1. Classification (NCBI taxonomy): domain Eukaryota; kingdom Metazoa; phylum Chordata; class Actinopteri; order Lutjaniformes; family Lutjanidae; genus Lutjanus; species Lutjanus argentimaculatus. The sequence goes on from JAWZSL010000017.1 coordinate 18,782,144, forward strand.
AAAAGAAAAAACGTTTTTTAACCAGACGTGGCACACGTGGCTTAAAGTAAAGCAACAGTGATGTTATGAGTTTATAAAAAAGTTTATAAAAGTTATGTAGTTAAAAGTTTTTACAGTTTATTAAAGTTACAGACAGAGAGATGATAAAACTCTTGCTCTTGATTGAATGCCAATATATATATGGTATATAGATGTGTGTGTGTGTTTGATTATTTCGTAGTATACATCCATACAGTATCTATAGCATCTATTGTATCAGCATCAGTCCTGCTTAGTCATTCCTCTGCTTGCATTAAATCTTTCTGCTGCTATGGCAACCATTCTTCCTCTGTTGCCATCAATGTTTCATGAGCTTAGGGCCCCAAACTGCTCACTGATATATCAGCAACACACAGACACACAGACACACACACAGACAGGCCACTCCTCACTCTTTCAAATCACTGAGTAATTGCTCCACAGTGTCTGAACGTGATTCAGGCCCAGCTGGACGACGGCCAACAGGAGCGTCGGTGCACCGGGACACTATTCTGCCGTTAATATGAGACATCACCAGAATGCAGAAGCTCTCCACTAGAGTAGTTTTCACACACTTGAAAAAATAACCAGTCTGATGGAGCGAAGGTCTTACACTGCAGACAGAGCTGGAGGTCTCACCTAAATGGTTAATATGAGTAAGTGTGACCTTAAGACGAGTACAAGAAATAAGTTATAATACTGACTAAAATCTAATTTGAGAATCTGCTGTAGCCTCAGATTCAGAGCTTGCAGCTTATTTATTCGGCTGTTCGGGATTTTCCCTTCACTGTCCCTGCAGTATACCTTATTTGCCAGCAAATTAAGTTAATAGTATTCCTTCAACAGGTATGAAATGTCATCGTTCTGACATTTGAGAATGATGAGCAAGTAATGAGCTTCTGTGATGCTGGTGAAGGTGTAATTTGCTGGCAGGAATCAGCAATGATCAGTTTTAGTGTCATGTTGCAGAAATGAGATACTGTAAATCATTTGAGGGATGCATATGTACCATTGTAAAGTGATGAATAATCTGCAAGCATGGTGTTTTCTATGTTGTTTAGGTGAAAAACTGCATGATTGTTCTCGCTGTAGCTTCAGCTCTGGAAATGTTTCAGTCTGTGATAGCCCAGCAGCAAGAAGTTCAGCTCAGTTTCTGTCTTGCACCCTTTGATTTTGCAAAGTGCTCGCCAGTGTCTAAAAGCCAGTGGTGGCCTCTTGCTCGGTTGCTCTCTAGGTTTTCTATTCTTAGCTTCCTTCATCAGCGTCTTCTCCTGTCTCTTTACTTCTGCCGTGATGTCTGTAGAGACTGCTAAGCCCAGTTGCATTGGCTGCTCGCCAGGCTCTGGTTCTGGCATGACACCGGCACTACTCTCTGCCAGCATTCACCCCGCCTCGTACCATAAAATCCCCTCTTTCTGGCAGTCCAAAGCTCTTGTTCTAGAGGTTTACACACCAACATTCAGTGCTCTAAACACCAAGCCCAGTCAGTACAGCTAACTGAGCTAATGTTAATGGAGAACTAGCTAACAGCAGCTACATTTAGCAGCAGTTTACTTCACTGTCTGTCAGGAAACTCTGCACACCACAGAGATTTGAAGCAGAGCAGCTGGAGGACACCACCAGCAAACATTTTCCCCATAAAATATGAACCAGTTACACAGCTGAATGTGTACACCGTAGTGTTTTGGCACTTGTCGCATCCTGGACACCAAAGTTACACACGCAGTCTGACTCACTAGATGTATATTGTGGGTAAAAGCCTGCCATTGGCCTCTTGTTTCAGGCATGATCTGTTTTCAAAGTCCCAGTTACTACATGGAACAACAACAACCTCCACGCTGAAAATGCCAAGTTAGCACCTGGTCATTAACGGTACAAATGTAAACAAGCTAGTAGCCCTTACATTTCTTCTCCAAGGATTCAGCCATTTTAATCACCCCCTTCAGTGTAAATGTTCCACCAAAACAAGTGTCGCTTTTTTTTTTCTCCTATAGAACTGGCTGGCTGAGATAGGTCTGACTATACAAGACAACACAGTGTGAGAGCAGGTGTATTGGTGCATCTAATGGGGATGACAGTGGCACCATTCAAGTCAAAATGATTGCCTGGCTTTACCAAACAACGTTAAATACAAAGCAAGGCAATTAATCAAGACATAGCAGCAGCGAACATCGTGACTTTTAAAAGACATGGATGCATTTTTTTTAAACAGAGAGGCTGAATTTATAATGGTAATTGTTGTCCATCTGGTGCACATTACCAGATTTGATTGTTGCTCTTTGGTTATTTATTGCTTCACAGATCAGTGTCAGTCCCTATTACTCCCCCACCAACAGTTAAGTGCTCCTGCTGATGGACAGCTAACCATTTAAAACAGTCATTCAACTCAGCTTTAAGTATATCCCAGTCAGCTTTAGTCTCACATCATGGAAAAAGCAATAGACTGCTCCTGCATATGGTGGTCATTCTGGGAGAGATAAGAGATATGAAGATAGACAGACAGAGCAACCTGATAAGACCCTGAAGTTTATGAGACTGAGTCAGGTCAGGTCAGGTTGATTTTGTTAGTTAATCTCTTGGGATTATGGAGAAGAGAAATAACTCTGAAGGAAAGTAAATTAATCATTAGCAATTACTGAGCAATGCCAGGCTTTTTAGTCCATTAAGCTTCAATCCTGAGGTTCGATTTCACTTGAAATCACGATCAAACTTTCCTTTGTTGGAGCCTCACAGAGTCTGTGCAGGTACCTGAGCACAGTGAAGGTCTATATGCAGCAGCACTTGAGACCTGATAGCATGCATCCCAGAAAAACATAACTTGTAACCATGGAGACAGCCTAATTAAAAGTCGTCCAGAGCAGGTGTGAGTTCGAGGGACTTACGGGTGTTAATGAATGTAGATTAGGCTGAGAGGATAGTGTTACGCTAAGTAAAAAACTTGGACAGAGATAACCTCTTATCCTCTTATTGATTGTGTGGTGACAGCGTGAATCAGACCCAGACATGTGTGTTTGTCCATGTTGGTGTGTCCCTCTCCATCTCGAGTAAACAAGTAGACAGTTGCAGGCTGCTCTTCTCCTGACCTCTCCCTGCTGTCCTGAGCTGAGCTGGTGCGGCGTTTAACCTTAAATAGCCTTGAGGCTGCAACAGCGAACACGCCGGGGAATTTATTGGTCCCGTCGTCTGCAGAATCAGCAGTATGATTCATATTATTCAGTGTGGGCAAAGAGGCAAGTTTGCAAGGTTTAATTAAGTCAAATCAGTTGGCTCCCCGTAGGTCTCTGGAAAGGCCTCAAGAAGATATAACTGTCAGGCAGACAATTGATCTTTTCTGCCTGAAAAAAAGAATGCAAACTTAAAACTTAGATTTTCATAAAAACAGTTGTTACACTTTATTTTACAGTCCACTAATAAGATGTAATAAAACGTTCTTTGTATCAGATTAGATGAAAACTAAACAATTATATGTTCTAACACAAGACAGTAACTAACATTAGATAGTATTAGACCTTAATTGGACCCTTATAAGCCTTTATAAGAGGATAATTAGGGACACATTACAACAGAGCTGTAAACTAAAGTGTATTAAATCACATTATCTGCCTATACATGCTCTGAAATAAGGGTACCAAAAGGGTTCTTCCTGAAGGGCTAGGTTCTACCCAGAACCATCTGCCTCTGAAGTACCCATTTTTTTTGAAGACAAGGTATGTCAAGGGTTCTTTGTAAGAGCAAGGGTTCATCCAAAGAACCCTTTTTAGAAGAAAGAGCTCCTCACATATTGTTGAAATTCTTGAACTCTTTCATCAAGGTTTCGTCAAGGGTTTTTGCTACCATTATATAAAAAGGTTCTCGGTAGAACCCCCTGAGTGTGTTGTACATAAAACATTTAAAATATAAAGGTTCTTGGTAGAACCCTATCCTATGGGAACAAGCCAAAGAACACTTTATTGTTCTAGTTAGCACCTTTATTTCCAAGCGTGTATTCAAATAAGTCTGTGCAGTCACTCATAGATAAAATGTTCCTCTACCTTTGTAATTTTGGCTTTTACTCTGTAGAACAGGTTCACAGTATTTTGGAGAAGCAGCACATATGTGACTTTATTTTAGTTTACAGTTCTGTTGTAATGTGTGCCAAATTACTCTCTCAGAAAATCTAATAAAGGTCTAAGACTGTCTAATGAGGAACATATTGTTTCTATTTTTTGTCTAATTTAATACAAAGTACATCTTATCTCTTATTAGTGTGTTGTAAAAAATAAATAAATAAATAAATTTGACCTATCCTTAAAACTTAATTGTTGAACCAGTCATGAGGACATCTTTCCATTCCACACTTTCACCTTGTGACCTCTGACCTTCTCTTTGTTCATACGAGTCACACTGAACTCATAACCTGGTTTTATCTCAACCAGTCAGTCAGCAGTAAAGAGAATTCTCTAATCAGAATTACATAATCAGCACTGCTTACTGACCGGGGGTCAGTAAGCAGCAACGTAATGAGGGTCTTCACACTTCATTTGGTAGTGAACTATTGACACAGAAGTGCACATGTGGTTTCAGCACGTTACTCTACGTAGTACAACTGAGCTGATCATTAACATGCTGGTTTTTACTGTTAAAGGGCAGGTTTTTCTCATGACTCAGCGTCAGAAGGAGCCTTGACATACCTGACTGCATGAAGCATCATAGGTCTGGACGCTCCTCTGGTTATGTAATAAGTCATTTGTCATCTTATTCCGCAGGTTTAATGTATAATGCAAAGGATTCAACCAAGGACAAGTTTTCTAATATGTTTATAAAATACAACTTCTCACTATGAGCAGAACATTTAAGTCCTGGATTTATTTCCATTAATGTTCCCACTAATTATACAGTGAACAGTCTTTATCAAGACAGAGACAGGTAGGCCTATTTAGTGTCTGACATTAAAGGGATAGTCTGGATGATTTGAAGTGGGGTTTCTCCAATTTGGAGAAGCATTGAGGAGAACCAGCACGGAAGCTAAGAAATGTACTGCTGTGGACAGAGTCAGCAACAAAACGTATATTTTATTGTGTTTTAGACACAAAAAGTTAAAAGCCACCATTACATAAGCCAAATGTCGCTCTCTCCAGAGCAACCAAACTCCTTTGGCAAAACCAGTAATTTTACCTCTCGGAACACAGGAGTTGTTGGTCTACCACTGCTGCAATCAGTTAGTTTGTTTTTGTCTTCAGTGTTTTAAAAGGTTAGTTTGGATTCACCAAAGTCTGCTGTTAACCCGTAGACCAGGCAGGTAGACCAGCAGCTCCCATGTTCTGTAAAGGTAAAATGACTGAATTTGTCAAAGGAGTCTGGTGGCTTTGGAGAGCGCGGTATTTGGTTTATATAACAAATCAGAAAAGACTGCCTGACAGCAAGGTAAAGCGGTGCAAATATTAAAAATATATTGTATACTTCAACTGATAATGATTTCTTTTAGGTGGGGATTTTTTAAGGCGATTAAAATAAATTTTGCTGCTGACCTTGTTCACAGAAGTACACTGCTTACCTCCCTGCAAGACTTCTGCTCTCCCAAACTGGAGACATACTCCATATCTACTGTAGTTTATATACTTCAGACAATCCAAACTATCCCTTATATAATATTGAAAAATCGGAGTTTAAACAATATAAAAGTGAATCATATGAACAGACATCAATATAATCTTTTGGAAGCAGACAGGGTGAAAAGCACTTGCTGCATAAGTTATCCCAATAATAGAAAATGTTAACAGTTTTTATGTGAATCTGGATCCAGATTTAAAATCTATCTAGTAAGGTTTTTTGTCATTCAAGCAAGTGCAGTAACCCAGAACATACTAGTGCAAATCTTTGTTTGGAGAAATCCTTTCAAAGGTTCCTGGATCCACACAAAGGAAAATTAGGCAAACTTAACCTTGACCTGTTGCCTAATTTTTCACCTGAACTTTAGAAGCTCTCAAGATGTCCTGCAACAAACAAATGAACAGCACTGGAAACATATTGTAGCCTGCCTTGGTGACTAGTCCAAAGCTTTTACACATATGGAAATGTGATTTAGAGTATGTACTACATATCATTGCTGAGCTCGTGTTTACTACACATGTCAACAGGCCTCTGCTGTTTGATTTATCCTAAGACCCATAATGCGTTAATTTGTTTCACAGCCTACTTCCACTCTTACATCAGAGTCAGTCTGCTCCATTTATTACCGTGACTGATCAGATACAGTACAGTATGCTGTCTGATAGCACAGCGATTATCACATAGTATGGATTACATAACCTCATGTTGGCCCCGATTGGACAACTGTGACAGTCAGATAATCAGCAAGCAATTAGTCGTGTGGATTTCATGCACTGAACTCATGAAACTGTGGTGATCCACTACTGTTGAGTAGATTCTTTTCATTGATTAATCATTCTTGTGTTTTAACTTTTTCTTACAGCTTATTTTATCCTTATATTTTTATTTATTTAACGCATATTTAACCAGTTAAATCCCATTAACATCAACAATATCTTTTTCAAATAACAATGACTACCTCAATAAAAACATGTAAGGTATATATTTACAGGTGCCACTGTACTTACAAGAGCTTTCAAATCATGCAGAGGGACGAGTTCTTTTAGTTTCAAGTCTTTTTGAAGGCCGTGTCAAGTGAAGGGAGCAGAGTACATAAAAGCTTTCTCTCCCAGCTCCGTCCTTACTCTTGAAACAGATAATAAGACTGAAGCTTTTATGTGCTCTGCTCTTCTCACTCTGTTTTATGTGTCGTAAGACTGTTAGCACCACATTTCCCATTTATCTCAGTAACATTTTGCTAATCAAAAAGAAATGTTTTAGAACGATAAGCTTTGTTAAAAAGGGCAACTCATCTCGTCTTCTCTTCACAAAATACAAAGCTTTATAATTTCTTATTGCGAGCATGTACCAGACTTGTGTGTTCATTTATGAATATTTATATCTAACTCATGATTTACAGAATTCCATGATTTTTTTTTAAAGTTTTCTTCAGACATTCGCTCTTATTTTACAAGACACTTTCATCTTCTATAATTTTGAAGCAGACCATCTCTTTGAAACAATCTACCTCCATCACAACAATCCACGTTCTCCATTATTCATAAAACATCTGAAATGGTCTCTAATTAGCAAAGATTTATAACACTTCATGGATCTCAGTGAAGTGCATCTCAACCCATAATAATACATTTCTATGTAAACATTTCTATCACTTTTTTATGAGGCCTAATGCTTAGTCTTGAAACTTTGATGAATTACATAATCTTTGTTTTTTCTTTTTTTTACTTGTTTTTTTTAAGTGTGACCATTAATATTTATACTCCTGCATAATGTTCAAGCTTAAAATTAAACAAACAAACAAATAAATAAATAAAAATTCCTCTGTCTTTTTTACATGCTCTATGCACAAATAAGCTAAACTAAGTATATGTACTAAATTAACTGAAAGAATATTTATATTTATATTTATTTATAAGGGACTGTGTATAGTTTAAAACAAATGTCACTATTTGCTGGACTTTAGACTTCATTTATCTTTTTGATTTTGGGGTGAACTGTCCCTTTAAACAAAGAAACTTAATTGAATCAAAGTAACCAAATTAGACCAAATTAAACTGCCAATAAAGCAAATTCAAGAGATGAACACTAATTAAAATATGGCATGTTTTAGTATTTAGCACTTTATAATGTATATATTTTCATTTAAAAGGGACGGTACACAGATTAAGACATAACCGTCATGGCAGCAAATGTACTGCAAAGATTCTTGAACATATACTACATAAAGAATAAACACAAAGAAAATAATCATATTTTTTGTATTAAGTGTTAAGTGTAAAATTATCTGTGTGTTTTAGGGACCGGCCTTAACGTCAGCGATAACGAGTCCATCCCCGGGAGCCACGACGGAGGGAGCGTAACCAACTCGCAGATAGTTGAGCTGAGACGAATCCCCATCGCCGACACGCACCTCTAACCTCTTCACCTCACACAGATCCCTCATCCTCTATCCTTCATGTCAGAAAAAACAAATTCCAACACAGTATTTTTATATTATAAAATGCTTTTGCACTAAAACAATTTTTTGAATAGAACATTTTCATATAGATGTTTGATACTGTATGTGATTTTTACTGTACATCTGTTTTTTATATATATATATGAACCTATACATAAATGTTTTACTAAATTAATTTTTTAAAAGTCCTTGATGGAGTTGTTTTCTGAATGTATATTTGGATTTTTGTTCTGTAGAGACCTAGCAGATGAGATAGCCAGATGTGCCCCCAGCAGAGCTGCAGCTGTTGAGGATGGAAATTGTGTAACATTGTTAATAAATGATTTACCATATATTTTACATCTGACTGTGCCGATTCCATTTTTTTCCTGCTCATGACCTGTCAAACAGGCCGTTTACTACTGGAGGGTGCCTCTGATGGTTATGTAAGCGAGTCACAGGGGAGGGGGGGGGGTCAGGGGTCACACCCTTGCAGAGGACGGTTTGTGTGAATGATCGCTGCCTCGCAGGAATTTCACAAACTGGTTCTCTGCTCTGAATGAGAGACTGCAAATAAGGAAAATGTAAGAAATACAGAGCAGAGGAGAGAGTGGAGAACATTCAAAGTTGAATTAAATTAGCTCTCTAGTCGTGTTTGAACCTATTTCACTTAACAGCATACATTTTTTAAAAGTAGGGGCTCATCTTTGATCTGCTGCGTGAAGAATCGCAGGGGGTTGAAAGTACAAGCAAATATTCCTCTTTTAACTTTGACAGCAGCTTTGAGCCTCTTGGAATCCAACGTCTACTTGACCCGTGCACCGACCTTTAACCTGTGTCCTACATCAGCTCGACTTCTGAACTTGGTTACTGGTTGCACGAGAGGTTGTTACTTTTACTGCCTGAGAAATTTGCCAGAGAAAAAGAAAAAAGAAGCACAGACTAAAGAGAAGCAAGAATCATCCATCCACTGCATGATCATTAAGCTAGCCTTTTTGGATTTTCATAATTTTTTTTTTTTTTACTTTATTAAAGCTACTATAAGGAATTTTTAAGAAGTTATGAAATGGTCTCACTTTATTACTGATGTAAGCAGTAAAGTCAACTTACATCAATAGATTTTTAAGTTTTGAGTGCAATTCAAACTTGTTTTTTTGGTTTTGAAATGTTATACCAACTAATAGGTTTTTTGATATAATTTCCTTTTCTTCTTTAGATGAAATTAAATTTTGAGTTTTAGACACCCCCAAAAAATATGTATTTCAAAAAATCGTTTAATAAACTCATTGAAGTGAGAGTGAAAAATGCAATTATTGCAACGTTTAACTTTCAAGCACCCAGATAATGACAAATCAGGTTCACAGCTCACTGTGAATAATTTTTAAATACTTTTTTTTTTTTTTGGAGTTTCTAAAACACAAATATTCAAGTTCATCTGAAGTAGAAAAGTACCGTCTTCATTAAAATTCTGCAGGATTGAGAAAGTCATGATGCTACCAGAGGAGGAGATGTTCTAAAGAGACTGACCCAGAGAGAAATGTTTGGGATATACACACTCAACACTAAATGGACTTAATGATGACTTCATCTTGAAATGCTTTTTTAAGTAAGGATTATCATTTAAGGATGCCCTTATTTTCATCCAGGGTCCCTGTATCTATCAGAATTACAATCAGAAACACTTTATTTATCCCCCAGGGGGAGATCACATTACAGATGTTCCCATTTAAGAAGAGAAAAATATATTGCATACAGCAATTAGAAGAAAATATAATAATATATATATATATATAAAAGGTATGTAAAAATGAAGTGTAAAAATATCTACAATCTGCTACCAAGTATACACAAAGACAAAATGGCAACAATAGAAAATAAAACTCAATATATACAGTAAGAGTATGTAGAAATATGTGCCTTATTTTACACACAGTATAGAAAAGGAAAGTAAATTATCTCAACAAAAGATTATAGGTCAGGGAAACTAGTTTATTTCAAAACGTAAGAGACCGAGTTTGATTCAAAACTCAAATATCTAGTTTAGGCTGATGCCTTGAAATTATGAGCATTTAAAGTGTATTAGTATTTGAGTATTAATATTGGGGGTAATATTTGACATTCTGCATTTAGGTATGCAAAATTTATCATGCAAAATCAGTCATGTTTACAGTGAAGTTGATGTTAAATGTATTTATTTATTTGGATACACAGGTAAAATAACTGCATTTGTCTTCAATATCTAAAATTTAGAGAGATGTAGATTTATTCAATATACTTTGTGTAAAACTTAAAATTTGTTAACTGCTCCCTCCCAGGTTCGTTGTGGTCACGATGCACCGAGATATAATGAGAGCGCTGCAGCAGCAGGATATGATTGTGCCACTTGAAGATATTTTGACACTAAGAAATCAGCCTGAAAGTGTTGTGTCTTTACACACCTCCCTCCCACTGGTTAATGACTTCATTCTCCTTCCTGCAGGCAAATGGGGGTGAAACTACAGAGAGAAGAAGAAGAAGAGGAAAGAGGAAAGTTTTCTTCTTTTAACACATGAAGAAGTTTATTTTTATTTGGGGAAGTGAATCAGCGCCAGTGTTTCTTTGCTCTGAAATCTATATAAACTGTTTGATCCTACTCACCCCACTCAGTTCAGTGCAGGAGTCAGGAACATGCAGCTCTTTTAGTCCTCTTCAGTGGCTCCCTGTGACTTTGACAAAAAAAAATTAAAGGGAAATTAATAATTTTTAAACATTTTAATTTTCATTAGAATTTCATTTATTACTGATGTAGGCTTAAAGTGATTCTTACATTTTCCAAATGTAAAAATGTGAAGCCTATACACCAAATAAAATGTGTGTCACAGCCAATGTCTACGGATCAGTGCCTTTTCATCTAATTTTTTTTCTGTTGGCTAGTCTTGAGTCTAGAAGGCAGGGGGAAAAAAAGACAGGTCTCTGAGGAAAATAGAGAATTTAATACTTGCGGCTCCAGACAATTTTTTGGGGGCAGGGGGCAAAAATGTTTCTTTTCGCAGTAAATGTTGCTGACTCCCTACTAGGAGAGACATCATACCTGGAAGTGTAGAACTCTTCTTTTCCCACATTTTTGTTTTTCTGTCCACTCGTATTGCCTGTTTTGCCCCTGAGGGCAAAGCAGCAACAAACTGTGGGATTTGTCCACAAAGGAGGGTGGAAAAGTTTCTGAAACACCTCTAGCCTTAAAGCAGCTACAAGGAACTTTCATTTAGTGCTGATTTTGGAGGCCCCTGAGGACAAAAACTGCAGTTTTACCACTGCCACAAAAATATGACATCAAAAATAAAATTATCTAAAGAAAAATTTCCCTCTTGCTTCTTTTTAACTGGCTAACGTTTTAACTTTGACATTGGCTGGAAAAATATGTACATAGGCTCCTCCAGTCTGGATGCAGGAAATCGTTTCTTTTGATTTCACGGAGAATCCAACCCTGGCAGCAATTAAGAGTAACTATACAGAAATAGCTCGCTGATGTAGGTCATATTGAGGGATCAGCATTAAATTGAGTCTGTTTCATAACCAGTTTAAAACTCCTTGTAGCACAAATTATATCACATCCCCAAACGCAGCAGTGTTTCTGCAATATTACATCACTGTTGAGACCCAGCCCTGACCATCAGTGGGAGTCTTTCTTCAGGGATTTGAAGGTAAACAACGAAAAAAACAAATAAGTCATTACTCCATTTAACAAGAAGATTCCAGCATTTCTAAGGAGCTTGTTTAATTGTTTACCTCCTCCTAAGAAAAGCAGTTAAGACCAAGCAATTAATTTTCATGCATCACTGCAGCCTGCCATCACGGCGACATTACAGCCCCGACCATATTTCCATTATGTGCCCATTAGATTAAGCTGCACTGCCTGTAGACTGCGTTATGTCACCACGTTAATGAGACATGCAGCAACTAACAACCACAACAGTGCAAGAAAACATGGATCTGCTGCAGAAGAATCACAAGGCTTCCAGATCTTTTATCAGGCATGCTGATAGACATCTAAATTAACTGCTGCACACAAACTGCTGACTAGGGCACTCAGTGCACATGGCCTATTTTCAGTTATGTAATTAGCTACAGTGTACAGTTACAATCTTATCTAACGCTGGAGGTCAAGTGTTTGACTAGGTACCAAGCTTAAATTAGTTTATGAACCCTGAGAAATTGATCTGACAAGTCTCCAAAAGGCCCATCAAACATTGGAAGAAAAGACTGCAAATGAAGACAATTAATTGAAATAATACAAGAATATAACAGGTGTTTGTTTGTTTGTTTTTTTTTTAACCTTTATTTATTAAGGGAAAGTTTGCTAAAAAAGAAGACTCTCTTTTTGCAGGAATGCCCTGATCACGTTCATGCAGTTGCACTCATTGACGCCTGCAAGCTGCCCAGTACAAACCCTGCCGGCCACTGAGCAGCTCCACTGCAGCAGCTGGTTTTAAGGGTCTTGCTCAAGAGCTCCTCAGTGGTGGTAATGAGGAAGGAATCTTTCACTTTTACCACCTAGATTTACCCTGCTGGTCAGGGTGACTGAACCAATGCCTTCCAGTTACAGCTTGTTTTTCTTAACTTAAGCCATAATGTTGGGGTCGCTCTGGTCGTCATCCTCTCAGGGGGTGTCTTGATTTTATCATATTATATGTAGATGCCAAATGACCGCTTCAGCTTGTTCGCTGCGTTACATCAACATTGCTGCCATATTGGACTGACCTGTGAAGAAGTACGTAAACCATGGAGCTGCATTTTTTCTGAATATGAAGCTTATAATGTTTATTTCTCAACCAATTTATTTCAATTGTTATATTCAAGGATTTATGTAGTGAGAAAAAGTTTTTTTTTTTTTACTTACTCTATCATGAACCCTTTACTATAAAAACAACTCATGGAGAAATGTAGACTTTTTTCTACATATATATTTTTTATTTATTAAATTTTCTTTTTTCACAATACATAAGTACAAAAATAGACAAACAGACACAGCAAAACAAAACTAAATTAAACAAGGAGTCAAGGAGTTTACTTGTATTTGTTCACAGGCCAGTCTTGATGGGATCAATATGGCAGCGACGTTGACAACATTAATTAGTATAATTGTTAACACCTGTGTTTATGCCACTATTTCATGTCAAAATGGCTGCTGTGAAAAAGTTCTGTTGTTTGACATTTTTGGAAACACACATTTGCTTTCTTGCCAAGAGTTTGATGAGAACATTGATACCAAACTGCACACAAAATATGATGCTGGAACCAGGTAACGGTTAGCTCACCTTAGCACAATGATGGGACACAGTAGGAAATAACTAGTCTGTCTCCCTGTCCTTTCCTCTCCAGCCACGTTTGTGTTTCTGCAGGCCCTTTATTGCTCGTTCCCTTCCATCCACCAGGTGCACTTGGACTTCCCCTCCTTTCCCCATCATCTGACTGCTCCACCCATCACCACACCTGTTCTTACTTCCCTTATCTGCTCTGCAAATGCATCTCACTTGCTAATCAGCCTCTCTCTTCATAAACCAGTCTACTTCATTTGTCACAGATGTAGTATTGCACTGTTGTGTCATACCAACCTGTTACCTCTACCTGCCTGTCTCATGGGCCTTTAAACTCAGAATCTGCTTTTGTTTGTGAATAAATCATTGATCTGCACCAGCTCTGCCTCTGATGTTTGTCGTACTCCTGTTGTCCTGCTCACAACAGTCGTAAAAGGTTCTCTCAAAATGTAGAAAGAAATCCACCCAACAGCACCTCAAAACTTCACTAATTAACACCTTATGAAGCAGTTTCACAGACAAGGCTTAAGTCTGGTCCCAGACTAAAATGCCTGTTTAAACTGTTTTAATATGTAAATCAGGGCTGCCCAAACTTTTTCCCTTAAAGGGTCAAAACTGAAATGTAATGGTCGGCCATGAGCCAAAAGCACACAGCCAATGTAATGTATTGTTAAGATGCAAAATGGCGTTATGATCCCAAGTTTCTTTAATTAACTGACTTCCTGTGCTATTCATCACTGCCTGCCATGCTCAGATTATGAAAAATAATTAATAATTAGAGCTCAAACATATTTAAAGAGCTTGTTAAAAGTATTTTTGGCCTTTTGCTTTTATTGGACACGCCAGGAGAAGACAAACAGGAATGGAGAGAGAGAGTGGACAACATGCAGCAAAGGACCACAGGCTGGAACTTAATTTATTAATTTATTTATTTTACTTTTTTGGCCTCTAAACATCTGGCCAACTTTGGCCCATGGTTCCAACTTTGGACAGGCCTGATGGGCTAGATGAGTCTGGTTTTTACTTTAAACAGCCGGATTGTTTGACACAATTACTTTTAGTTGTGTTTTTTTCATACTTTTTCTTCATTGCTTCTGCCATTGTTTTGTTTCAAGATTTTCAATTCTATTCCAGGTTTGGCAGCTTAGTTTCTGACTAAGTCAAATTTAAGCCACTTTCATGAAAGCTACTTAAGTGTCTCGGTGTAACTAGTTCAATTGCGAAGAATCAAAGCCCCGTCTGTGAAACCAGTCCTTTGTTTAATCATTACAAAAACGGAGGTAAGAACAACAATTCAGCACCTGATTATTTCTTGGATCTTATGATAAGAGTTGCCATTCAAAGTACTATTTCCAAGGTCAAGAATGAAGCTTGGCTCAAGGATTAAATATGAATAAATGCATAATGTGCTGCTGTGGAATTGGTTTTTCCTGAGTGCACAATGTCTCCAAGAGACATTTGCAGATTTGGGAGGCACTGATTTGGTGGCTGATATAAAAGTAATAAAACTTTTCTGCAAGCACTTCACAGAGTCTCAGATGAGACGCTGAGAGCTTTAGTGAAGTGTTCAAACAAGCCATACGAGGTAAAGCAATTTAACATCCACAGTCCCAACCCACTGTCCTTGGTCCCTGAGTCACAAAACTGGAGGCAAACATGTTTATGTTTAAGTCCTTGGTCTCTCCTCTCGTGTGTGTGCCCTCTCTATCTGTCTGAGCCTTCGGGGAACGACTGAGATAAGACAGCAGACAACCAGGCAACAGCTGATTCACACTCGTGTACACTCTGATGATGACTCTGCACTTCTAGCCCTCGGTGAATCACCACATCCTCAACGCAAGGTTGTCTGACAAAACAAGGCAGGGAAGACAGCAAACACTCAGCAGATTCTCATCACTCACGTCCTACTTTAGGAACTATCAGTGATCGCCAGAGGTGGCAGAAGTACACACATTCTTTGCTCAAGTAGAAGGGCAGATTCTTGGGTAAAAAAGGACTCTGGTATAAAGTAGAAGTAGTGATTTCAACTTCTTTACTCAAGTAAATTTGTATAAAATTACAGGCTCTGAAATGTATTCAAAGTACAAAAATAAAAAGTTGCCCTCCGAACGACATTTCTACCAGCTGCTTCGCTTGTTACATCTTTAACATAATTTTCTCATGTTACGTTTCTACATTGTTTTCATCCTGTGACATCTTTTACATTGTTTTTGTCTTTACAAAGTTTTCATTTGTCATCTAGTTATGTCTGTTGTGCATGATATGCACTGAAGGATGCACCAAGGAATCGTGTTCTCTATATTGTCCATCCATTTAAGTTGAAATCAGTCTTGATGTTGAGAAGGTGGTGTGCAGTAATGCAAAATAAAAATAATCAATAATTCTCCTCAACTGCATTAAAACATCTTAACAGTTTAAGCAACAAGTCTGTTTTGAAAACATAAGGATTAGAAAGAACAGATATTTGTGTTAAAATGTAGGGAGTAAAAGAAAAAAGCTGAAAAATCTACTTTAAATACGCTAACAAAGTATTTGTGCTTTGTTACTTTCCACTTCTGATAATCGCTCTCTGTTTACAGTTGGCTTGGCCTTGTTCATAAAGATATGAATGGTTGTTTTTGGGGATGGATGAATGCACTCGTCTTGCACAATCATTTCTGAGAAGATGCAGGAGATGAAGTTACACCACTGAACAATAAGAAATGTCATTGTGTTTATTTATATACTTTCAATGACGTTGAAGTAAAGTTTATTATCAAAAACCACAATCTCACAGGATCACATCATTCTTTAAATTCAATGGAAAGGGTGTGATTTCCGAAACATGATAATGCCACCGTTGACTGTTCTTACTCGGTCTTTTATCTGCAGCATAATGCATGTAAGAAAACCTGCCTTTAATTCTTTAGGCTCTGAATTAGTATACAGTTTTGGGTGAATATAAAGTGGTCAGGCCATTTAATAGAACTTGCATGTGCTTGTCTCAGACTACAGCAGAGTGACCCAGTTCCACACATAAAGCCTGGCAGCAGCAGCCTTCATCAGGTGAATCAATACAGCCAGACACTGAGTCAGTCGCTGTGGCGCTGAGGGATGGGTAAAATAAAGAGGCAGGGGAGTAACAAGCACGCAACATTAATGTGCGCTACCTGTTGCCCTGGTTAATGTCCCTGTTTTTCTGTTTTCACATCCTTAAAGGGACAGTTTGGTTTATTAATGCTGGTTGTATGAAGTACTTACCCATTGTCAGTGTATTATTTACAGTAGAAGGTAGTCACTGTGCCACCAGTTTAAAGAAGCAGCAGGAGTGCCAGTATAGGAAGCTAAGCAATGAACTGCTGCGGACAGCGTCGTCAGTGTCAGTTCAAAGGAGAAGTCTGCCATACATTTACAGGAATAAATCATAAAATGATCATGATAAGTCATCAGAGATCAAGGAAACATGTCAAGTTGAAATACTCACGTCTTTGACATCGGTGCTGCAGTCGTGTTGTCTCCCTTTGAAATTTCTACTCCAGGCAGTCTGGCAGGCAGTCACTGTACTCTCCTCTGAACTCCAGAGTGTGTATTTTCAGAGCAGTGGGCTTTTGTTTTCAGGATAACAGGCTTAACTTTACATTGGCAGACAAGTGACAGTCATAAACAGCTGATCAACTTACAGTGTAGGACTCACTGTCGGTTGTTATTGGCAGTTTTAGATGTTGCTGGGGAGGAGAGGGCGGAGAGAAACAACTTGATTTAACTATAGATCGTATATTACAGAGGATTTCAACCTATTTAATATACAGTCTATGACTCCAACTCAGTATTTAAACTGCTGCACTCATTTTTGCATGCTATATTTAGAATATTTCCATCACTTTACTTTGCCATCAGGCGGTCCTGACTTACTGGAAACTGCATTGAAAAAAACAGCATTGTTTGTGGTGGCATTGGCTCACAGAACATCTGATGTGGTGCACATTTAAACACAGGATCCAAGAAGCCTTTCCAACGAGTTATTGTGGTCCAGGGCAGATTAAATGCTTTAACAGCTAGTGGTTGGATGGATGAATGGATGATGTTTTCTACACAAAGAAATAACAGAGGAAAATATTACTGATCTATTTGACAACAGACAAATAATGACAAATGTCCAAGCAACTTTACCATGCGAAACACAGGAGTTGCTCATCTACCACTGCCTCAATCTGTTAGTTAGTTAGTGTTGTTGTGTGATTTTGGAGTTTTTAAAGGTTAATGCAAATTCATCAAAGTCACGCAATATCAGAAAAAAAAACTAACCAATCAAGGCAGCAGAGGACCAGCAACTGCCATGTTCTGCAAGGTAAAATGACTGATTTTTGCCAATGGAGTTTGGTTGATTTGGACATTGTGATATTTAGCTTTTTCCCCTTGGAAAAAGCTGTCTGATGGCGAAGTAGAGGCATCAGTAACCAGTTAAAAATTCCTTGAGGTATGTTTAAGCTTCCTATGCTGGGACTCCTGCTGCTTCTCCAAACTGTGGCTAATACACTGACTATGGATAAGGCAAGGCAAGGCAAGGCATCTTTATTTATATAGCGCATTTCATACCAATAGGCAACTCAATGTGCTTTACATAAAGACAGAACATTTAACAGTAAGAGCAGAAAATGTAAAAAAGAAAACATTAAAAAAAAATTAAAAATTAGAAATTTAAAATATTAAAAATACAGTTAAAAGAAAGAAAGAGAAAAGAATATAGGAAGTACAAGAAAGAGTGCAAATCCAAAAATTATAACTCTTAAGAGCTCAGCCATACGCACATGAAAAGAGAAATGTTTTTAACCTGGATTTAAAAGTGCTTACAGTTGGGGCTGATTTCAGTTCTGCTGGTAGTTTATTCCAGTTGTGTGCAGCATAACAGCTAAATGCTGCTTCACCATGTCTAGTTTGTACTTTGTGCTCCACTATCTGACCTGAGTCAGTAGATCTCAGAGCTCTACTGGGTTTATACTCTACTAACATGTCCTTCATGTATTCTGGACCTAAACCATTTCGTGATTTGTAGACCAGTAGCAGAACTTTAAAATCTATTCTGTAGCTGACTGGGAGCCAGTGTAAAGACTTAAGAACAGGGGTGATGTGCTCTGATCTCTTTGTTCTGGTTAAAACTCGAGCTGCCGCGTTCTGAATGAGCTGCAGTTGTTTAATACTTTTTTGGGGGAGTCCAGTCAGAAGACCATTACAATAGTCAAGTCTGTTGGAGATGAAAGCATGAATCAGCTTCTCCTGATCTTTTTTGGACATGAAGCCCCTAATTCTTGCTATATTCTTCAGTTGGTAAAAGGCTGTTTTGGTGACTGATTTGATATGACTGTTAAAGGTTAGGTCTGAGTCTATCAACACGCCAAGGTTCCGGACCTGGTCTTTAGTTTCTAGTGACAGTGACTCAAGGTGTTTACTGACAGCAACCCTCTTCTCTTTATTGCCAAAAACAATTACCTCTGTTTTTTCTTGATTTAACTGAAGGAAATTTTGGTTCATCCAATTTTTAACTTGCTCTAAACAGTGACACAATGACTCTAAAGGACTGCAGTCATCTGGAGACAGTGCAAGATATATCTGTGTGTCATCTGCGTAACTATGATAGTTGATATTAGAATTCTGCAGAATTTGACCCAGAGGCAGCATATATAGGCTGAATAGAAGGGGTCCAAGAACTGACCCCTGAGGAACTCCACATGTCATAGCAACTTGATCAGATTGATAACTTCCAATGGTCACAAAGTAACTCCGCTCTTCCAAGTAGGACTTGAACCATTTTAGGACTGTTCCGCTGAGTCCTGCCCAGGTTTCCAACCTGTTCAGCAGTATACTGTGATCCACAGTGTCAAACGCCGCACTGAGATCCAACAGGACCAGAACTGACACCTTGCCTGAGTCAGTGTTCAACCTTATGTCATTTAACACTCTAATAAGAGCTGTTTCTGTACTATGGTGAGGTCGGAAGCCTGACTGAAATTTGTCAAAAAGACCACTGGAGTTCAAGAAGTTACTAAGTTGATTAAAAACCACTTTCTCAACGATCTTTGCTATAAAAGGAAGATTTGAGATAGGTCTGTAGTTGGTTAATATGGAAGTATCCAACGTTCTCTTTTTTAAGAGTGGCTTGATGGCAGCTACTTTTAGGGGTTTAGGAAACGTGCCTGATTGAAGTGAGCAATTTATTATTTGCTGCAGATCTGTTTGGACAGAGCTTACAACAGTTTTAAAAAAGTCAGATGGCATTGTGTCAAGACAGCATGTCGATGGTTTAAGATGCTGAACTGTTTCTTCTACAGTTTTTTGGTCAACTACATTAAACTCTGACATCATATTTGATGTATACCTAGGTGGTTTTAATGATTGCATCATTTTATTATTTTGCTGATTTGTATTGATATTTAGCCTTATAGATTTGATTTTTTCATTGAAAAAGCAAGCAAATTCATTGCATTTTTCTGTGGAAGAGAGTTCTGAAGCTATCTCTTTTGGTGGAGTTGTAAGCTTATCAACAATAGCAAACAGAGCATGAGTATTGTTAATGTTCTTATTAATCATCTCAGAGAGGTGTTGCTGTCTAGCCTTAAGTAACTCATGGTTAAAATTACAAAGACTTTGTTTGTAGAGGTCATGGTGAATTTGAAGTTTAGTTTTTCTCCATTTACGCTCTGCTTTCCTGCATTCTGTTTTCAAGGCCTTTACCATCATAGTATTTCTCCATGGAGTTCTCTGTCTACTTAAGGTCATCTTAGTTTTTAATTGGTGCAATAGTATCCATGACATTTGAGATTTTTGAGTTGAAATTATCCAGGAGTTCATCAACTGTCTCTGCACTCACAGTTGGTGACATAGCTATAGCCTCAATAAACTTAGCACTGGTATTCTCATTTATGTACCTTTTCCTGACAGAAACAGAGGGTAGTTGAGTGTTTGTCATTATCTGTAAGTCAAAGAACACACAGAAATGATCAGAGAGAGCCAAGTCCTTAATATCAACAGATGAGATGTCAACACATTTAGAGATAACCAGATCCAGAGTGTGGCCTCGAGTGTGTGTGGGCCCTTTCACATGTTGGGAGAGGCCAAAGGTATCTAGCAGGGAAGTGTCTCATACAACCCCACTTCAAAAAATCTGAACTATCCCTTTAAAATGATCTGTGCTGCACATTTGTGGTGAAAACACACATGCAACATGGTTATTGCAGTACATCTTGTGCACTTAAAGTCTCATGGGGTAGCAGACTGCATCTAATCACTGTAAACATACCTCATTAGAAGTATCCCTGCAGAGTAGATGTAATTTCATCAACCAATCAGCTGCCTGTGACGTCTGTCTGATAAGCAACAACTTGCTCGCAGGTAATTTGAAGGGTATGGAAGCTGATTTTTAGAGATTTACCTCAACATCGAGAACAAAAAGACATTCAAGATAAGATCTAATTGAGACATAGCACTGCGTCAGATATACAGATGTACCGAACATAACACACACTTTACTTTTTTGATAAATGCATGACAGGCAAGGCAACATCTTTGCTAACAGATAACACAAGCCTTCATGTTGTACTACACTCTTAGAAATTAAGGTGCTAACTAGAACCATAAAGGCTTCTTTGGCTTGTCCCCATAGGAGAACCCTTTTTGGATCCTGTTTAAAACTTTTATAAAGGTCTCACTTGAAATTATTTCAAAGAGTTTCACCTAGAACCCAACATAAAGGGTTATACCTAGAACCATCTGTGAAAGGTTCCACCCAGAGCTCCCTATGAGAGGTTGTACTGAGAACGCTTCTATGGTGCAATGGTTCCACCCAGAACCATCTCTGGAAGTTCAATCCAGAACCATTCTACTTTCTAAGGGTGCTGAGAACCTTTTTATATTCCAAGGGTTTTATTTAGAACCCACAAAAGCTGTTCCACAGAGAACCTTTTTACATTATGGTATAAAAACCCTTGTAGAAACCAAGATGAAAGAGTCTCTCTTTCTTCAGGAAGACCCCTTTTGGAACTTTCATTTCTAAAAGTGTAAGAAAGCGTTCAACTCAAATCATTTCAGTTCTTCATGTCCCACAGAGACAGCTGGCTAAGCACTACTGTCTACATTCACAACATCAGAGTCGGTCAAGTTCCAGTGTGGATGATTTGCACCGTTAGTATGCATCTGTGAATCTGTGTATTACGCACATGGTGCTTGTACTCTACTACATTCCCCATGCTTCTGTTAGCCTTCCATAAAACACACCACAGAGCAAAAGAAAAGGTAGGAGTCAGCAGAAACTTTATGCAAATTTACTCAATGGGAGGAGAGAGGTTAAATGTAAGCATGTTTAAATGAGGGCATTGAAGAGGATGTGCTTTTGTACATGTGTTTGCATATGTTTGGGCATCTGTCCTCTTATCTGTAGGAAGAAACAGATAACAAGTACAGTGAGGCTACAACGCAAATATGCATCTACATCAGTGTAAATGCATGTGTGTGTGTGTGTGCGCGCATTATAGGCCTACTGTCCCTCATTAAGATGGCAAACGATGACCTTTTTATTATGAGATCCGAGCGTGCTTCTGTTTCTACACTTCGACAAGCCAAAGCGACCGAGATCATCTTATCATCCACCGTCTATTACATCGCACTCATCACCGCCTCGCTGTGTCTGACATCACAAACAACTCTCGGAGGGTATCCGATGGCCTCAGCAGTGCCAGAGGTGTCTCACTGACTTTGGCCTCCTACAGCCAAGTATGGAGGCATATAAGAGTCATTAGCCTACCATGTTATTAAAAGACATATGTGTTTTATAATGTATTAATAGTAATGACCAAAGAAATGCTTACTGATCAAAGAACAAACTTTTTATAGCCTGCAAACACACTAACACACCCACTAGCCTACATATTATTGGTGAAAATGGAGTTTAATTTGGAAGATTAGACTTTTTTTTGACTATATAAAAAAATATTGTACCATTGAAATATACTGTTTGTGAAAACAGGATGTAAAATTTGCATTTGCAGAGCTAACCAACAAGCTGAACCACAGTAACTGGCTGTGTAGAGGGCACACCAACTGAACACAAGCTAGACTTAGTCCAGGTGAAAGCTAGCTGGCAAGATTAGCCTTAGCTACAACTAATCTGAAATATACTACATTACGCAATTGAAAATATCAATTTTGATGAACTGACATCTTGTTAATTCAGGCCCAGGCTTGAGTAAAAATACAGTGCAAGCAGTGATGATCAGGGCGCTCGCATCCCAAGCAAGTCAGAGCGGAACTGGCTGCGGCCTTGTTGACACTGATGGTGTTTTGGACTCTGCTTAAATGAGTTTAATGTCACTTCCTGTGTCCACTTGGTAGCTCTACAGAACACCCAATAATGATAAGCTATGTTCCAGTTCATTAAGTGTTGACCACAACATGAGAATTTCATGTAAATAAAATAATTGTCACATGAGGCTTACTTCCTGTTGCTGTTGTTGTTGCTGAATTTGTCTTCAGGCCAGGATCCTGAGTAAACATGCGATGTTTAGGACAGATTACATCTATATTAAAATACCACGACTTTCAAAATTAGACATGCCACCAGAGCAATGCCATTTGACAGAACATTGTAATCTTCACAGTGGAGCATTATTATGTGTTATGTTCATATTTTAGTGTAGCCTATACTGATATGAAGTGGTTAAAAAAAATTCCACTAAATATATTGGCCAATATTCTTTATTTATCCCACATGATGTGAAATAGTAAATTATCAGCAGTATTTAATAATTATTGATAACTACTGGATATAGGGGAAAAAAACACAAATAGAACAACTTGAGCTCAGAAAAAGGATCAAATATAAATGAAATGGTCTAAAAGACTAAAAAAGAAAAAAAAAATCTGACAACATATACACCATTAAAGATATAGACTGATATAGCTGTGCTAGGCCAATATCAGGTTAAAAGTATCATCCAACTTATATATCTGCCTGCCTCTATATTGTAGTATAGACTTTATTTTGTGTATTATATAGCCTAGATACTCTATAAATATATATTCAATGATCTACGTGGTATGCTAAGGCTTTTTCTCTTATTCTGTATTCTGTGCTACAACCCCATCTCCATAACTGTTGTTGCACTTTGTTGTTGTCTTAACTGATACAAATGAACATTGTATCTATCATCTTTCCTCTCTTAAAGACAATTCAATCAGTTTCTTCCATTATCAAACTTGTAAGATGAAAATACAACAAGTAAGCCGAGAGCTGCAAAACAGAGGCAGCTGGCCTTCAAAGTAAAAGTTAAGTATTTTGAAGTGTTGTCTGCTGTGGCCAATTTAAGGAGAGCTAAACTAAGTAACAAACATAATTCATAAAATACAGCCATATTTCTGACACTTTCAGAGAGCGTTGTGATTCATGTGTCTATGTTATGATTCATTATATTCATCAACTAATTAACTGTTGAAGGTTTGGCTACTTAATCTGTTACTTCGGGTGAAGGTTGTGCTGTGTGTAGTGTTATGACCTTTGACCACAACAATCTAGACGGATATATAGCACTGCATGCCAGTGGAAAAATATGAGCTGTCCCTTTAAATGGCTCTGTACTAACTTAATTACGATACATGCGATGCACTTGAGACGTTGAATGCCGGTAGTATTTTCTGGGAGTCTGACATGCTCTCAGTTTTTATTTGAAGCTGCTGACACCCAGGTCAGATATCGTGACCTTTGGACTCTTTCCGTCCACTGACTCCAAAGGTCTGGCAGATTAAAAGAGAGACTGAAGGTGTAGCCAGGAGCTCCGGAGCAAGCAGGATGTCTTGAGCCATAGACGTAGACATCATAGATCAATGCGGCGTGTTCATTGAAATGAGCAGGTGTATTGATTGAAGTTGGCAGTGGGGTGTAGCAAAGCAGCCCTGAATGAGGATTTTGACTGCAGCGAGGAAAAGAAACAAGAAACAGACAAAGACAGACTGTCTCTTTAATCGGCTTCTGGTGGTTTCTTTGATGCCTTCGGTTGTTTCTCTGCCACATTACAGTAGACGCAGCGCGCTGTAGCTGCAGGCCGTAGTTGCTCTATGAAATGTGATTCTGCAAAGTGAAAGGCAACACTGTCCGTGGTGGCCTTGCCAACACGGCAGGACGAGGGTCATAAATGCTGGGTCGTATGTGGCCAGGGGAAGTAGACATATCATGTCTGCAAATGACACTCTGTCTTGTTCTCACTATGCTGTCTGGTTGGCAGGAAAACTAGATTGGCCCCTTTGTGGCATGTTGTTGTTTGTCTTGTCTGTATTTTTAATATATGTCCATGTATCAGTTAGTTTGTTTGTGCGCGTACCCAAAATAAATGTGTTTATGCATAAAAAAAAGTGCGTGCACGTCTCTGCACTGCCCTCAGTGCATGCCTGCGCGTGAGCGTTGGTACTGTATACATGTTTCATGTACTTGAAATTTGACGCTGGAGCTGTAGGCGGCTGGTGGCCATATATGTATGTTCAAACCCCCCTGCAGCCTTAAATAGTCATCACGTTTGGACATATGAGTTGTTTTGATGGAAACACAGACCTCATTTAGAGTCAGATCTGAAACACATACGGCACCTCTTAAATTACGGACGTGCATGATTAGTCGACTAAACAATTAAAGGTCACTGCCAATGCTAGTCGGCACCAGATTTACTAGTCGGTTAAACAAATTATTGATATTTTATTTGTGTACAACACAAGTTAACTGTTTACAGTTTTTCTCAGTTGTTTAAACACATTTCCTGAAACAAAAGCTCACATGATGCACATAGCTAACACACTGATGTCTCTCAGAGCATCAATTTAAACACTGGTGTGATAAAGTTAAAACACTACCATCAAAATACTGTTTATATTAGTTTTGGCGTTATTCAAATGTATAAAACTGTGTAGAAATTGTTTCCTTTTTTTCATGGTTTTTTTTTTTATGTTTATGAGTTTTTTTTCCCCCCAAAACATGTTGCAATTTTATGTTACATACAACATAAAGACTGTTGCTGTATTACACTGTAATAAAATAGAATGAAAATATCATAAAAATGCTTTGACACAGTAGAATCCACATTTGTGCATGTCCAGTGAGCTTCAGTTGGGCTTAATTTAACTCATAATCCATAGTAATTGCACTGGTAAATTAAATGAGAAGTCCAACAGTGTAAGTAAATCTTTCTACTGTGTTTCTGGGGATGCAGTGATCTACCTTCAGTCAGTGTTAGGCCTTGACAGTATACACGGCCAACCGAAGTTGCAGAATTCATTAGAGATATTGTCTCACTTTCCTCTTCCTTCTCTTGACCTCACTCTTCCTCTCTCTCTGTTCTTCATGCAGACCTATTTTATGCTCTGACAGATGATTGGAGTGTTTTGCCAATTGAAGTAAGAAGTGAAGAGACCATTTGGTAATTAGGGTGTGGCATTTTAACGGCCAGCGCCTTCCAGATGAACAAAGTGTGATAAATTATAGAATTTGTACTAAAATATGGTTTAATATTTAATATGAATATTTGATCATTGATATTTTCATTTAATATTTAATATTTGAGTGAAAACAAACGAATTGTGCTTAGACTTGAAGACTTGGAGTCTTGTTGATATACGAGCTTTGAGATTTTAGACTTGTGTGCATAATTTTTGTGTTTATACATTTTAGAAAAGCTGTAATAAATTCAGTTTTTAATTGAGTGTTTTCTTACTTTTAGATTAGTCAGCCAATCTAAAATAAATTAAAATTTCCATTTAACTGACAGGGAAAATAGCTGTGAGGAACATCCCTACCTTTTACACTTTCTCAAGTGTGTATTTGTATTAAAAAAAAAACACTTCATAGGATCAAAGCTGTGTGTATTGTAATTGCCTTTTGTTTGCTTGCTGTAAGCATGTTCCAGTTCAGGTCAAGTGCAGACGACTGGTCTCTGCAAGCTGTGCTGTCACCACCACACCCATTTGTGCTGGAGTGTGCACGTCTGCTCAAAGCCAGTTTGTGTGTGTGTGTGTGTGTGTGTGTGTGTAAAGGGACTGTGTGCATACTCTTGTGTCTACGCAGTGAAGCAGATTACGAGCAGAGCCTTGATATAGAAGAATTTCAGAGTCGCCAGCTATCTGTGGCAAGGAGTAAAGTCAGTTATAAACTCTAACTGATCCCCCTCTCCCTCCCTTTTGGCTCTCCCTCTCCATCTCTCATACTCCCTCGTGTGCATTGCTCAGTCGAGCAGGTTGAGACCAGTTTTTGCTCATCACCCACCAGTCCCTTTTGCTGTGACAGCTTAATACATGTGCGAGACAGATAGATGCCCTCAGGTCATCCTCTCATGGCTATTTATTGTGGCCACTACATTCACCACCTTGACTGCTAACATCATCACCATCAATATCTTTTTAATCGTCAAGATGACAATCATCATCAGCAGCAGCATTTTCGGCGTCATCATTGTAGTAAATTCTATTTTTAAAGTGACTGACTGAACATTGGGGGAAGCAGAAGTTTAAGAGATAGTTCGGATTACTTGAAGTGGGGAAGTACCTGTCAATAGTCAGTGTATTACCTACAATAGATGCTGGTTGACACACCCCCAGTTTGAAGAAGCAGAGAGGAGTACCAGCACAGGGTCAGCAGCAAAACACACACAAAAAATATAAAGCAAATTAAGTGCGCACTATATTTAGAATTTTCACAGCTTTATCTTGCCATCAGACAGCCTTTTCTGACAGGAAACTGCTGTTATATAAGTGAAATATTACTTTCTCCAAACCAACCAAACTCCATGGACAAAATCAGTAATTTTACCTCATAGAACACAGGAGTTGTTGGTCTTCCTTTGCCTCGATCTGTAAGTTTGTTTGTCTTATTATAGTTCAGAGTCACAGAAGTCACACAAAAAGACAAAATAACTAACCAGTCGAGGCAGCAGTAGACCAGTAACTCCTGTATTCTGCGATGTAAAAGTACTGATTTTGCTGATGGAGTTTTCTGAGAAAGCAATATTTGGCTCATAAAACTGTGGTCTCCCATCAGAAAAGTCTGTCTAATGACAAAGCAAAGCGGTGAAAATATTCTTAATATAATGTAATTTTAGGTGGACCTTTCTTAAGTAGCTAAATTTGCTTTTGCTGCTGACCCTGTTGTTTAGATTCCATGCTGGATCTTCTCTCCGCTTCCCTGAACTGGGGGCGTGTCGATTGGCATCTACTGTATATTAAGGTGATCAGACGTCCCAGTATTCCATCTGTCTGTCCATCCCCATTTATGAAGGCCTGGCTGGAGCTGTCCCTGGGAATGTCTCTGTTTTTAACTGCATGTTGAAGAAGACTGGATAGGAAGAAAGGTGAAAGAGGCACTACAAAGTAAGATTTTATAACATGGTTACAAAGATACTTAGCCCAATTTTTAATAATTAATAATTAAATACAGTACAACAGTGATATAGACAAATAGAACTGTCCACCTTTTTTCAAAGAAAATAGCATTGGATATTTTAATGTTATACTGACCACTGAACTGGAGATGTCCCCAGTTTTAATTTCAGAAATCTGGTCACTTTACTGTAGGCAATACACTGATTATCAGTAAGTACCTCAAACAACCACACTTCAAATAATCCAAACAATCCCTTTAAACTTTTTTTTTTTTCAAAAACTACACTCATTACACATGTTACCAGCAACTTTAGTCACCATGTTTCATTTTCTAATCTTGGTTTAGGTCAGTCCCGACATGACTAAATGTTATTTGTGCGGAGAGAGGGAGCACTTTCTGACCTCTGTGGTGATGATGCACTCTATAAATACCACAATCTAAGCACAATAAGTGGAAATGCGGGCTATCTGGCTGACAGATATCACTTACACCACTTCTACTAACATCTACAAGCGCACAGACCGCTGAAACAGGACGGCAACCAAGCGAAAAGAGGAAGGAAGTGGGGAGAAAGTTGGAGGAAAAACCAGCGGTGACCTCAGCGGAGAGACATGTGACCTTTCCAAACAGGAAGTGACACATCAGAGGGAGCGAGTCATCATGTCACACTGGCTCCTCTGTGAGCGTGCAGCCAGTCACAGCTGGTTTGATCCAGCAGTTCTTCTGCAGTACAACAGCAGCAGCAACACGACATGAGGCAGAGTAACCAGCTCAATCAGGCTCTGACTGCGCGCAAGAACAATATCAGTTATTGTTGTGTGTCCGTAATGAAATGTCAAATGCAAGGCAGTCATGGCAGGACCTGAGGGCTGGTGGTGGTGGTGGTGGTGGTGGTGAAGCTGACTGACCAACCTGGAACAATGGAGTCACTGTGATGAAGGATGAAAGACCTCAGACATGAACAGAAGAATAATCTTCATTAACATAATTAAAGAATTTAATATGAAGTTTTATATATTCTGCATGACTTCCCCTCAGCCACATGCTCCGAGGCAAACATCCACATCAAAGAACTGAGAACAGAACATGCATTTAAAAATCAGGTTAAACAACAAGCGTAGAGAGGCCTAATTTAACCTTAAATTCTAATCCAGTACATTTCTTTCTCCCTCTCACCAGCAATGTTATGGTGGCGATATTACTTTGAACATCTTTACCAGGAAGCATTTATTCAGAGTTAATGTGATCTTTTTATATGCCGCATGCTTCGCAGGTCATATTGTTTGCACACACCTGTTGTCACACGTTGGCAGGCGTGGAGACGGAGAACAACAGAGGGAACCACATGCATGTGTGGTCTTAGTATCATTACAGTTAGCTGTGTGGGTGTTAAGCAGGCCCAAATGGAATCTGCAGATTTTTTTATAACAGTTTTCTGCAGTGATCCCAAACAAAAATCTGTGTTTTTTGATTGCAACGTGATAGACAATATTAATCTGTGTTAAGAAAGATTGTTTTTGAGCAAAAATAAGCACACCCAATACTTGAAAACAAACAAAATTACCTACAATTATAATATTTAGTTGATTTTAGTAGAACCTTTAAGTTTGAGATTTTTTTCCATCACCAGCAGTTCAAAACAAAATGTGAGCATTTGTTGGAAAAATCAACCAGCATAAAATGTTGGACCACTAAAATCCAAGGTTCAATTTGAGCAGAGAGCAAAAATTAATTTGTCAAACTCATTAACCATTAATCATTCACCTCCCAACAACATTTCAACACATATAAAAACAAATACATTAATAAATAACTGATATTATACTTGATAACATTCTGGGTTCTACAGGCAGCATCTATTTGTTTCAAATCAACCGGAAATTGGTGAAAAATCTAGGAAATGTCTTTAAAATTCTGCTGTGCTCATGTTTAGGTATTTTAACCAACCACAATAATAGACCTGGAATAAACAATGAATACACTTCCCATCTCATCATGATTAAATTCTGTAATGGTCATCAGAGGTCTGAGAAGTATTAAGATCCTTTAATTCAGTAAAAGTAGAAATACCACACTGTTAAAATACTTCCTCTGCTGTAACTAAAAAAATATTAAAAATATAGAATTATCTGTGCAAGAAATGTGTCCTGCTGTTTCTTTCTAACTTGCTAGCGTACTACTCACCGTAACTTTGCCCAGGAAAATGTACACATGAGCTCGTTTGATCTGCATGCTGTAAATCGTTTCATCTAATTTCAAGGAGAATCTGTCCTGGTGACAAGCCATTAAGAGTTAACTATATAAAAATAGTCAGTTTGCTTATGTAGGTCATATAGAGGCATCTGTGTTAAATTGAGATTGTTTCGTAACAAATTAAATACTCCTGGTGGAACAACTACATAAGTAGTTAAAGTAGTCACTGTGAAGTAAAATGTTCCCTGTCAGTGTTCAACTATTACACGCTCTGTTTCTGGATTAATATTACTGCTGCATTAATGTGTATGTTGCATTTTAAAATTCAATAAATTTTACTTGATGAGAAACTTGATGAGAAACCTGAAGTTTGCCCCTTCAAGACATCAATTACCTCTGTTGTGCTGTATCAGTACAAACAGCCTTGACATTTGCCTCAAGATCACTTAAAAAGTTATGTATTAAGCTGCAGTTATGTAGTTCACAGAACATTCAGACCTAGTTTTTCTAGTGGATTACCAAGATGTAACAGAGTGTTTAAAAAATTAGATTAAATGGTAAGATGACATTTTACATTCACCTCACAAACCACTTATATCACATATTGTCATGCTCCAGTTTGCTGTGAATAGAGGCGGGAAGCAGCCGAGCACATGCTGAGCAGAGGTCGAACTGGTCAGAACGAAGACGATTGCTCTGATCGTGTGTCACACATTCCTCTCTGTCTGCTCAGCTCACTGTGACGATGAACGAAGCTCTTTGCTGCACTCGCTGCTGTAGCCCCGCTTATTTGGAGGGAAAAGAGACCGGCTGCCAAAAACTGACTCAGTTAGATGAAATGAGAGAAGCCTTTTAGCCTCTCTCTCTCTCTTTTTTTTTTTTTTTTTTTTCTGGCAGGCGCTCCAAATGATTAAAATGAGTCACAGAACTGGAGCAGACCGGACCGTGCTGCCCTTGTCCTAAAGTGACTGGTGCGGACACGTTTTATAAAAAGGTGGTAAAACCAGTCTGCTTTGAGAGATGTTATATGCACTTATGACTTTGCACATAATAGAACAAAAAAGTGACTGAAAGGATGCGGGTTTAACAGGGTGTGAGATGAGATGAGATCGAGAGGCTGCTTCCTTGAAAGTAAAGACCCATTTTTGCTGATATGTACCACGTGGAGGAGAAAGCTGTGTGTGCTGTCAGATGTTGGAGTAGTAGCATGGGTGGAACTAGTAAGGGTGTGGTTTATCCCCCTTCTTCCTATTGGCTGACCCCTGTCAGCTGAGACAGTCAGGCACAGCCCAGGACAGGACCCTCATGACTCAGTGGTGATTCAGCAGTCGAGAGGAGAGGAGAGGAGACTGTTTGACATTGTGTATCCAATTTTCTATAGATGTAACACATTCCTTTAGCCACATATCAAATGCTGGGGCCTCTGGGGCACCCCTGTGGCACAGCTGGTAGAGTGTGCGCCCCATGTTCTGAGGCTGTGAGTCCTCTGCAGTGGCCACTGGTTTGACTCCTGCCTGTGGCCCTTTGCTGCACATCATTACCCTCTCTCTACCCTTTTTCCTCTCTGCTCTTCAGCTGTCCTTGTCAATCAAATTCATACCTATCCCTCACTCTGCCTGGCTCAACTACCCCAAATAGTGCAGTTAGAGGGGCAGGGGGAAACTCACTATCAAAGACATTAAGACAGATTAATTAGAAAGCCGCTTTTAACATGTGATTAACGGTGTAAAAGGGTCACAGTTTGTTTTGGTTTAGGCATGAAAAACACTGTTAGGTTTAGGATTAAACCATGTTTTAGGGTTACCATGAGGATGAAAGTCATGTGTCACTGAAGCGACTCACAACTTGAAAGCCACGTGATGCATGTAATTCACGTGTCACTTCATGCTCGCAACATGAAAGTCACATGACACATAAAATGTTGCTTGTTTAAGCCATCCATCCACCCACCCCACCTTCCCATCCTATGCAGACTTTCTCCCTCTTTATACTACGTCAACAGCCCGGGGCGTCTTGTCTAGCTGTGGACGGGTTCACGCTGAAGTTACCTGCGTCGGTTTCAGCTGCGAACAGGTACTGTTCGCGATTAGGAGTGAGCAGCATCAGCTACAGCAGCAGCAGCTCACAGAGTACAGTGAAAGTTTTTTTTTTTGTTTGTTTTTTTTTCCCCACCGCTAGACTTATTTTTTAAATAAGTAAAGTAAATTAATGTTTCTCAAAAACTGTTTGTATAATAGTTATTGACTTAAGTAAAGGTTCTAACTCGGTTTGCAGCATGGGAGGCACATGGTGAGCCTCGCACGTGGGAGAAGTTAGCCCTCAGGCCAAAAAAAATATTTGCACTGGGGTCACTCACAGTTCTGTTACACTGCTGGGGCCTCATTACAGAAACATCCTGAGTCTGAAAGCCTATCTTATCTCAGTTTGGGGTGGCATTTAGGATTTCTGGTTTTGCAGAAACATGTTAGGAAAAAATCTTATCTTTTCATATGATAGAATTTTAACTATTACTATTTCTTAAGCTAGGGATCATAAGTTAGGATGGCATAGACCCTGTCCCAAATTCAAAACTGGCAGCACCACTGTTGTTAGGTCTGTGTGGTGATGGGTAACAGCATCAACACTGAAATATCTTGATTAAAAGGTTAATCAAACTGTACGATGATGCTGATTGATGATGATTTGAGTGTGATCGACCTGTTACATCTCTTCAAATCATTATCTTGGGCTGATAATTGGGAAGAAAACTTGTTAAAAATTGTCTCCAACTCATCAAAGCTAAAACTGATCACCTGTCTTTTCTTGTCCATCATGTCAGATAGCTATACAGTGACAAGTGAGGTGAGACAGCTGTTGTCAGGGATACAGGCAGTCCCGTGTACAGTACATCTTAAACACAGATACAGTCATGACATGATGGGTATCGACTGAAGAATCGTGTATTTAGGATTTCTTAAGTTAGAATAAGTCTGGGATAGGATAGAACACAGGCATGAGTTTAGGATTTTTTTCTGTAATAGGATGAGAGGAGTTTTTCTAGCTTTGAAATTAAGTTAAGATAGGACAAGCAGTCAGGAAAACTTTCTGTAATGAGGCCCCTGGTTCCGACATCAAACTTCTCACAACAACGTCTATGGATTATCTCGAGAAATCAGGTCATGATTTCGGAAAAGAGATGTTACATTTTTTTTTCTTTCTGGTACCTTGAGCACCACAAGCCGAGTGTCAGGTAGCTCTAGTTCAGCTGATATCTCCCAAACTAAGAGGAAAACTTTGTCATTTTGATTTGGGTGAACTGTCCCTTTAGTAAGAAAAGCCGATGCTATTGAGAAGAAACTGAAATGCAAAGAGAGCTGAACAGACATCAGGACGTCCCACATCATCACCAGATTGTCAGATTAAGAAAAAGAAAAAAAAAAAAAAAGAGAAATATGAATTTGGATAAGCCGAGTTTTGATAAAGTCTCAGAAAGTTCCAGAAAGTAGTTAAGCCTCTCCCTCCTCCTCTCACATCCCGCTGTCTCCACTGCTCAACAACGTTTGCCAGAACTCACAGACCTGGCAGAAGACTCAGCCTCGCTCCAAATCTTCTCACGTCATCTCAGATGATAATTAGCGAGAGAGTGAAGCACGAGTTTTACGGACTTCTGCCTGTCGCTGATAGGCCACAGCTTGTGGAGAAAATACGTTGTGGTGATACATCTCAAAAGCAATACAGGAGAGGCACATGTAAGAGTGTTCTTGTGCAACAATTGGAAAAAGTTTAATGATTATAACTTGTAGTAGGTCATTAATCTGTTGTGTAACCCTGCTGTCGTCTTTGTCGTCACAGAGCCAACTGAAATCTCATCAACCATTTCAACAGCTCCCACTTTGTTATGATTAATTTCTTTTGTGGCTTTCATCAAATTGTCATTTGGACACACACACGAGGGTTGCTAGGGGACAATTTGGACACACAACTCAGCTTATGTTATAATGATGCTCTGTGCGTGTGTGGTTAGACTGGACTCTGTGGGTCTGTGTGTGTCCTTGCTTCTTCTTGAGCCACCTGGTCATTCCTATCCATTCTGCTGGATTCAGCCTTACAGACATCAGCTGGGGTGACTGACCATGTTGTTTACATGTCAGTCTAACCCGAGAAGCAAGTAAAGGCTCAGGGAAATGCCCAGTGGTCCAGTTCAGACCGGACCGGGTGGACGGATGGAAACTTATGGAACATGAGCTGAAGTCTGGGGATATCTGGCAACGCACTGAAGAAATTTAAGTGGTGTCAGCAGTGGGCCATGCTACACCTGAGATCTTGGTCAAATGTTGGATGGGTTTACTGTTTTTTGATATTATGCTCCATTAATAGCTGAAGTATTTCAAACATTATTGGCCTACTTAGCTAAACATAGCGTCTAGACCGCTGCAAAAGCTGTCTTCACAAAGGTCATTGAACCTCTAAACACACTTTATCTTGAGAAGCTGATAAATATCTGATGTCAGATAAGAAGACTCATGGTGCAACCCAAACAATTTTCCCATTGGGTGGGTTGCACCATCAAGGATAAATTTCTAAGCCTGATTAAATCATGGTTTAACTTTAAGTCATGTTGTACCAAACTTTTTTAACTAGCTTAAAATTAAGAAATAAATTTAAATTTCTCTTTAAACATCACTTTTTTCTCACTCTAGACCTAAACTTTAATTATTTTATATGCTGCACCCAAAAAATGTGATCCAGCACTAACTGTAAGCTATTTACTATGCTACTGTCTGTTTTTTTTTTTTTTTTAATCTTCTATCATGTGGCCATATTGCTCCATTAATTCAGACGGTTTTCCTCAAAGGAAGATAAATTAGAGCCTCTCTGCCAAGTCCTCATTAGTAGGCTAGCAAACTTGCAAACTAACTAGCAAACAATGTAATGTTTTCTTAACTTTTTAGCTAGCTAGCAAATAATATAATATTTTGTTAAGTTCTTAGTTGGCTTGCAAACAATGTAATGTTTTGTCAAGTAATACAGAGCCCCTGAACATTGTTTTTTTTTTTTTTTTTTTTTTCAATTTTCCTTTCTTTGGCTTTGGCTAAAAAAACGTTAAAAAAATTAACGTTTTGTTAACGTTTTTTCACTCTAAAAAACACTGTAATGTTTGTTCAAGAATAAAGAGCAACCGATATTTCTTTTATATCTAGGTTACTCTAATTTATATTTTTTTTAATTTATTTTAATTTAGGATTTACTAAACTGAGATTAGTTTTCACTAGTGCAACTGCTTCATTTTTAATCTGGATTTGCTTACTTTAAAATTAGTTTTGCTAAAGTTTTATCTACAGTAAAACAGAAAAAGGGATAACTGACCTTTTCTGAGGTAGTCTCATTTGATAAACATTGTTTGTCATCTGTTTATCAAACTGTAGAACAGAAACCATCATCACTCATCTCAACTCTTTACAATCATGCCCCTGCTGCAGGGTCATTTTTAATGTCAGCTCATATATAGACTAATCAACAACAAGTGTCCCAGTCCTATTTTGAGCAAGGCCAAAGAGGAGTTTTTATGAGTTCTCCTCACCGTAAAGAGGGTTTATGTCTCAACAGGGCAACGGCAGATCTAAAGGCAACACATAGAGTATAAACCCAAAAAAGCAGAGGGAGCAGAGTGCCTCAAGCCCATCAACATACATTCTTGGAAACATTTACTCAGCGATTTTAATGCAGAAAAATGGGAAAATATGAACACAGCACCAGCATGTTTGACAATGAATATAATCTATAAGAGATAAGAAAAAGATAGTGCAGTTTGATTTTACTTCATAGTTGATACAGTCTTTCTACAAGCACTACAACTAGCCCACTAACAAAACCCCTTTAGACTTGTTGATGTGTACTTTCCCCTCTGATACCGTATTGTACAACTGCCCCATTTTACTGTGTGGATAAGGCAATCGTGCTCTGCTATTTTGGGAGTCAGTGGGCTATCACCTCGTGGGTGCTCAACAGAGGGATCTGGGTTGGAGAGGAAAGACCATGTGATGTTTGGAACCTGCACAACACCCGTGATGGCCTAGAAACCATATCGGCATACAAAGAGCACACTTTTGACCCACAAAACAGGCATCTGTTGTCGAAGTTGGCAGAGGTGTGAAGTGATGAAGTACAAATACTTTGTTACTTTACTTAAGCTTTTAACTTTTACTCCCACAATTTTATCGCAAATATCTGTTCTTTCTACTCCTTACTCTTTCACAAGACATAATGAGGTGAAAACAACATAAAAAGACAAAAAATGACATAACAAGACCTAATGAGATGAAAATGACATAAGATGACAACAATGTAAAAGATGTAAGAAGACAAAAATGAAATAACAAGACATAACAAGATGGAAACAGTAAAAGTAACAAGACAAAAATAACGTAAAAGATGTAATGAGACTAAAACGACGTGATAAAACAAAAATGACGGAACAAGACAGACCAAGATGGAAACAACATAACAAGACAAAAACAACATAAAAGTCATGACGAGACAAAAACGACAGAAATCAAAACAGAAACGACAAGATGTAATGAGATGAAAACAATGTAACAAGACAAAAACACGTAAAAGATGGAAAAATACAAAAACACGTAACAAGACGTAGCAAAACTAAAATTATATAATGAGACAAAACCAAGATAACAAGATGAAAATGGTGTAAGAAGATGTAACAAGATGAAAATAACATAACAAGATGAAAACTACGCAAAAGATGTGATAGGACAAAAATGACGCCAAAAGGCAGAGCAAGATGAAAACAATGTAATTTTTCCACCTGAGAAGTTTAGGAATGTGAGGCTACACGAGTGGACAGAGAGTTGGAAGGACAGAAGGAAAAATGATGAAAAACTGAAAGTAAAAAACAATTTTTGAAACAGAAAATCATCCTGGAGATAAGCTCAAGGCTGTGGGCAAGATTGTAGAGGACAATGTATAATTTGCCTGGAGAGAGTGTGCATCCAGCAGGAAAGAGGGAGGTGGGAGTTTTAGATTAGAGGAGCAGAGTAGTGGCAGAGGTGGAGCAAGTGCAGAGATAGCAGTGGAGAGAAGGCCAGACAGGGGAAAGGGTTTAGAGAGATTGGGTGAAGGATGGGGAAGAGGTGACAGATTGGATGTTTGGAGGCAGAGGGGTGAAATAACAGTGAGAAGTGACTGGAAGGCTTGGACTCGCTGCCCACCAGACAGCCCGCCTTCTGCAGGCCCCGCTGCACCTGTTGTTTTTCAGAAGCGAGACACATAGAGGGGAGGGGGTTCAGAGTGGGAAGGAGGGCTGACGAGAGGGGTGTCTTTTTGCTCCCTGTGACTCAGGAGAATCTGAGCAGGCACAGAGAGGGAGAGTTAAAGCTGAGCAGGGACTTTGAGAGGGAGCCGAGGGGGGGGGGGATGGGATATGCTATGAGTCAGCCGTGGCTAAAAAAAGAAACTGAGCAACTTCCACAGGGGACCAGCGGGGTAAAATAAGACAAGCGGTGAAACAGCACTCCTCAACTGGGCCTCTCATCCCCTTGAAACTGAACATAAGGTGACCAAGGACTTTTGGGAGGGAGTTGCATTAAAAGCACATCAAGTTTCACCTTGTATAATCATGCTTTATTTGGTGGCTTGCCATTAGATATCATTTTTTATATGCCACAAATAGAAGAAATAGTATATAATAACGGGCATGGAAAGGGACTTTAGAGCAACAATATGTAAGAGTACTAGTTTAAAATGTTCAAAAATAACTAAAGTTATAAACAGTACCTGAATGAATAACAGTTTTGATGTCATTTCAAAGGTGTCTATGTATTGTGTTGCAGAGATATCTATTGAAGTAAGCATGCTAGCCAGCTAGCCCCAGCCCATCCTCAAGAGGCAATAGTCCAGTAGTCGCCTAAGAGCAGCTACAGTTAGCAGCAGTTAGTTAGGTAGTTTGGAGAATGAATTTGACAGGTGACCAATATCTTGTAACTAGATCCAAACTCTCACTCCAGGTAGAGTCAGCTAAAAGAACTGCAACTAGCTGCATGACTAACTGAGCTAACTAGCTAACAACACATACAGTTAGCAGCGGTTATTTAATTTGGAATGAATTCAACAGGTGGCCAGTGTCTTGCACGTTCTCTAGCTCTGAGCTTCCAGGCTCAGTAGAGTCAGCTAAAAAGAACCACAACTTGCTGCATGGCTAACAGGGCTAACAAGCTAATGGCAGCAACAGTTAGCAACAGTTAATTAGTTAGTTTGGAGGATGAATATAATATATTGCAATTCTTCTAGGTCTAAGCTCCCATTCCCAGTAGACTCAGCTAATGTTAACGGAGAACTGAGCTAACTCATTAATGGCAGCAACAGTTAGCAACAGTTAGTTTGGAGAATTGATGCAGCAGGTGGTATTTAAATGATTGCTCATTTAAAGTAACTAAATCAACTGGGTCCTCAAAGAGGGGACATCATTTTGTCTACCCCTTGCATCAATGCTCTCAGATACAGCTTCTTCTCTGATTGAATGAATTGTTAGAAAATAGCTATTTTTAGACACAGCGATAATGCAGACATATAATCAATTCACTTCTTAACAAGGCATTTACTGCAGTAGCTTTGTGGTTTATCTGGCAGCATTTCAACATTTTTAGGACTACAACAGAATTTCACCCACTCTACAGTGAGATCTGGAGCCAAATCTTCGGTGACATAACAGGGTGTCACTGGCGAAGATATTTCACATTCCTCCCCCCGAGCTCTCAGAATAGAGCAGAGCGTCCAGGATTGCAGATCATGGTGAGGAAATACAGTAATGTGAGTTGCAGGTAAATTTCACTTTATGTTGTGTGGTATATTTTGAACAGACATGTGCGGGTAATTTCAGGCTGACATTGTTTTTCTCCTTGGGTCCATGTCATGCAGAGCGCCCAGAGCCATCAGTCTTTCTGACATGGTTATGATAAGAAATACCATCTCATGTAGTGCTGCCTTAGTCATCGAAGTAGCCCCTGCAAAGCTTGTCAAACACAACTAGTGATGAGCTGAGACTTAAGATGGAAACTCTAGGGGTGAAAGAAAACAATGTGCATGCACAAAATACTGCAGATGACAAATGCTGGAGAAAAACAAGAGAGAAGGTACAAGGAAGGCGTCTGTCCAAATGCAATCTGTCAACAATGAACTCTGTGTGACTTTTTACTTGTAGCTTGGCTCTGACAACATTATAATCAGGCCTGACAAAGCATTCTGTTTACCTCTGCTGGATAGGATTGAGATAGTGGAGCATGGCTGACATCCTACATACGCAACAGTATAGCTGCGGGCTTTCTAATCCCCAGCCTGAATTACAGAAATCAAACTGACGTCATTCTCCACTGCTCAGTTACACCGGCCACTTTGGGGCTGGATTTACTCAACGTCTCATCTTGTGTCTCACAAGTGCATTTAGAGATTAAGATGGCCCAGTTTAGTACATGCACTACCTCTCTTTGGACAATTAAAGCTATAATACATAACATTTCCATATTAAATGTATGAAAACACAAGACGCATGTTGTATATTTAAATTGTGCACTTTACATTATCCCAAATGTTCCCAACAATGTTCAGATGCTGAGAAAGGTGTGCATTTCCAGTTAGCTGTTGTTAGCTTGTTGCTAGTTGCTATAACCCCTGGGAAAACACGGGATACATCCAGATGAGTCAGAGAGTGACACCCATGAACATGATTTCTGCCTGAGTCATGTCAGATAGATATTCATTAGTTATGGTAGTTGTTAAAAAGTGAAGAAACCAACTCCGGTGCTGCCACGCTGCTTCACAAAGTCACAGTCTTTTGTTATAGGTTTAATGTGTGAATACCCCCTAAAGGCAAAACTTACATACTTTACATTTAAAATGACACCAAATATTATCTTCACCAGAGGTTGATAACAATAAGCACAGAAACAAGCAAATTATTTTTTATATCATGATAATTTAAATCACTGAATGAATGATTCATGTGAAAACCTTTCATAGACCGTCTGGCAGAGTGCCACAGACCCCTATTTGAGAACCACTGATGTTCAGTACCTTGAACTTGACCGTTTAACTACATCTATTTTTGCTTCTGCATTGAGAGGCGCAAACTTTACAGGACTTTTCCCAACTGTAGTAACAGCAAGACCCTGAACTTATGCTGCTGTGTAAGAGTTACAAACATGCCAGTGGAGTACAGTGTGTGTGTGTGTGTGTGAGAGAGAGGATGGTAGGAGGTGGAATGCTGACCATGCTGGGACTTTTGGTATGACAGGGATGGGAGTCCTGGCATGGGAACATAGCACAGTGTCACTCTGGCTATCAGGTTCCAGCCCATACTAAACATGGAGGGGCACAACAGCCCCATACAGTTCCACTGAGGATATTTAAGAGGATTTCCAATTAGCACCATCACCATAAATTAGAGTCAGATCTTCAATAAGGCCATTTTCTTAAAAAAAAAAAAAAAAAAAAAGGGATTACATTTTTGTAGACTGCACAGAAAGCACAACACAACAGTGATGTGAGGACAGACTCTGAAGACTGACGTCTGTCTTCACGGAGGGACCAACTTAGAGTCAAGCAGTCTAAAAACTGACAAGTGACATATACTGTTAATGTGCAGCAGCTGCTGTTGACATGCATGCACTGTATCATTAGTCACTTAACATGTCTTTGCAGTGATGTGCACCCATGTGTTGACAGGGACAAGACTCAGGGACAAAAGGTCTCCACAAGGTTCATCTTAATGTCGTCTCTCGGAACATTACAGCAGGGTAAATAAAGAGAAATGAGAGGTCCTGCTTTGTGTCATGGTAAGTTATTCTCTCTTTCAGCTGTCCAATGTGGTGCATTCAGTGAGGGTAAACAACTTGTTCCTGGCAAGGTCGAAAAACAGTCCGGCTTTCAGTGACGAAAAAGCAGCAGCCTCCGCTGTCAGCTTCCTCACGCAGAAGCGCTTCAAACTGGAATGAACCAGCTGCTGAGAAAGATCATGAAGAAAAGCCCTTGAATATAAAAAAAAAAAAACATCGCTCCCCCCTCTGCCTCCATTCAGTCTATCTGTAGCTCTATCTCTGTTCCCTTCTTTGTTTCCAATGAGAAAAACAGAGCGAGTCTGTGCTCCAACAGATGGAGAGCTGGCTGCAGTGCTGCTGCTGCTGCTGTGCAGCGCGTGTTAGTGTGGGCTGATGAAAAAGTTCATGACAAGTATGTTCCTTGATGTACTTTCCTACAGGATGGATTACCTGAATAACCTGCAAACATATTCTATATCATTCCTGATTCTGTCTCTAATGTGACATCACTATTAGTTTGGCACCCAATCCTGATCCAATATGCAAGCATGATGTAGACTTGATGTAAACCTAAAGCCTCCACAGCTTAAACATACTACGAGGAGGTTAACAGCTTAATAGTGATGCGTCTATATGACAGATATAAGCAAACAAGATGATCAGCGGGATCATCTTGTTTGCGACTGGAAAATTTATTCTTGATGCCTGCCACTTCCTTGGACTCAGATGATAAGATTTATGGCATGTAAACCAGAGGAAAGCCTGTGTATTGTCCAAGGCAAAGTCACAGTGAATAACACGTTGGCCAGTTATAAAGAAGTGGGAAGATGTTTTTCTGTGAAGAATCTTATTTTTGATGTTATAATTTGTGGTCATAGCGGTGGAAACACAACCACTTTTGTTCACAGGGCCTTCAAAATGAACACAACATGAAAGTTTTTGCAGCTTTGTTTAACTTTTGAGATGATAAATATTTGCACATTCTACAACTCTGACTCCAAAAAGTTGGAACGTTGTGTAGAACGTGAATAAAAACAGAATGCAATGATTTCAAATATTTTTCAACTTGTATACAAGTGAATACAGTAAAAAAAAAAAAAAAAAAACAAGATATTTAGGGTGCCGGAAGGTAGAGGCATATGCTGCCATCCAGACCACATCTTTTTCAGGAACGTCTCTGCTTTTTCCACCAAGACGAACATTCTACATGTGTCACAACAGCGTGGCTTTAAGGTAAAAGACTTAAGGTACTTGACTGATCTGCCTGCAGTCCACAACTGTCTCCCATTGAAAATGTGTGGTGCATGAAGAAGAGGAAAATAAGACAACAGAGATCTCGGACTACTGAGCCCCTGAAGTCGTGTATCAAGCAAGAATGAGAAAGAATTTCACTTTCAAAACTTCAACAATCAGTGTCCTCGGCTGCCAAACACTTAATGAGTGTTGTTAAAAGAAAAAGTGATGTATCACAGTAGTAAACATGCTAATGTCCCAAATTTTTTAGAACGTGTTGCAGACATCAAATCCAGAATTCAGTTTATGTGCAACAAACAATAGTTAATCCGTTTGAACATTAAATATCCTGTCTTTGTACTGTATTCAACTG
The DNA here is from genome assembly GCA_034769285.1 of Lutjanus argentimaculatus. Lineage (NCBI taxonomy): Eukaryota > Metazoa > Chordata > Actinopteri > Lutjaniformes > Lutjanidae > Lutjanus > Lutjanus argentimaculatus. The sequence continues at coordinate 18,824,469 of JAWZSL010000017.1, forward strand.
AAGATAGGCCAAAAAGTTTTTTGCAAATCATTGCATTCTGTTTTTATTCAGGTTTTATACAAATTTGATTTTGCAGATAAGTTTGAGTGGGTGAGGTGGTGAATTTGACTTGACAAGCTATGACCTACAATGCTCAGCCAGTGGAGGTCCTGGATGCCAGGACAGGGTAGCAAGAAAGGCTATAATAAGGTAATGAGGATAGCTACAGTTACAAGTAAGTCTCAATCTTTACACACAAGTCTCAAGTCAAGCACTTACTGAGTCAAGTCTCATGTCAAGACTGGCAAGTTCCAAGTCAAGTCCCAAGTCCTAAACTTTGAATTTCAAGTTCTAGACAAGTCATAATGTGCTTTTCATCAACAGACTCTCGACTTACCGTTCTTTGTGAATCTTCAGTTGTCACATGAAGCTGGAAGTTGTTGCGTCTCTGTAGTTTTCAATTTTGCCATCAGTTTTTCCAACTCGAGTTGAATAATGTGATATTAGATCTTTATGGTTCTCTCCTGCAGCTTGATTGGATGCTGTCAGATAGTCTGACACAGGTTCAAGTTGCCACACTTCTGAAAACTGCACTGAGTGGTCACAACCATAGAATGGTTGAGGTATGAAATATGATGTCTGTGTCAGAGGTGAAGGGAAGTGGCGACCTTCCTTGTTAAACATTTCCTGTAACTTCATTTAATGAATAAATTAGGAAGAATTAATGTTTGACACAAAGCACTGGGTTTTCAGGGAAGTGTGTGTTAATGATAACTAAACAGTGGCTCATTTCTGTCAATTATTCAAGTTATCAGCGACAGAGGTCAGACAGACTGCCTTTCAAAGGATCTGAATGTATGACCTGAATGGTAAAATAACTAACTCTCTAATATCTTATTTTTTAAAACATGTTCATTAAGCATGACTTGTTTCATGGGACTGTATGATGTGTGATGTTATTTTTTGTGATTCTATGATGCCAGTAAAACAATTAAACATTTTTATTCTGTTTTTTTAGCAGAGAAGTTATTCTTTGTTTCCTGGCCAGGGACCACAGATGACAATTAGCTTATAGCTAACTCTGGTACAGCTAAGGAACTGTGCACCAACCCTGTCAAACAAACAAACAAATGCATTAAAATAAAGCTGGCATGCACACATGCTGGCATTCATTTATTAAGCCATTTCACGCTCTGTAGATCTGTTCCTGCGTAACATTTTCAGACCTTTAGTAATATTGGTTGTTCCATTGTTTCGAGGAATGCGTGGGCTCGCATTGATGCTGCTCTCCGTGCCTCGCTGCAGAGATGCGTGTGTGTCTCTCTGTGTGTATCTCTATTATGTCACAGTGATGATGTGGCACTGGCAACCAGACTTACTGGGAGGGGGGGGACCCTGAGTCCAACCCTCCCCGTCCATGCTGAACGTGCCTGGTCACAGCAAGCTGCCGAGAACCTCTGGATCATAGGGGGCTTCTGGGTAGCGGGATTAGCTGGTGAGAGGAAACAGCTGAGGCCTGTGTAGCGTCAGCACTTGCTAATCAACACTCCCACCGCACACACATGCATGCACGCCGCCCCAATCTATGGTCTCCCCTCAATAATCCCCTCCTCCTTTTTTTTCAATCCGCAGGGGTCAGACACCCACAAAGGCCCGGGCCCACAAAAGTCAAAGGGGGCCGAGGGGGGGAGGAGGGGGAGGAGGGGAGGGGGACAAAGGCAGACTGAAGTGCTTGGTCAAAGCTGACAGGGGCTGCTGAGTCATCACTGATGCCGGTTAAAACTGAAAATGTGCAAAAATTCCCTGTCAAGTTCATGAGTTTTCATTTTGCATTTCACATTTTCAGTTTTGGGTAAAGGTTTAGAAGCAGATTCACCTTCACTCTTTACACCACACTAAGTGCAGGTTCCTGCTCACAGAGGGCGTTTAGATATCAAAAACTGCCAGGTCCAGTTACGCAATCGCAATGACATTCATGCTCCATTCCGTGCTTTTGGTTCCAGCTTGACCTCCTTCAGCTCACGCTTGTATTTCCCCAAAAAATCAATCAGCAAAAAACCGAGTTGACGTCATGCGCGTGTCGATACACTACGAGTGAAATTGATTGACTGCTTGACATTATAAATAGGTCATGTTTAGACAAACTGGTACCAGAATGAGAGCAGCCCTATTTAAAGATAGAGAGCTGCAAACTATGTAAGTTAAATATTTACTTCAGCCTGAAACAAATCAAGCTGCAAAGCATTCAGAAACACTTAGGGATTGGTAATGTGTATCAAAGTGTTAGGTAAATGTTAACACATTTGTGCAAATAAGACTTGAGTGAAATAAAGAGCTCAAAGTCAACACAAGTAATTATTTGACGCTTGAACATTGTGTATCGGAGGTTGCAAAAGAATTTTCTCTTCTTAAACTCATCGACAAACGTCTATATTCAGGCTCCACAGGTGCTCAGTGACCTTGTGGTTTCACGCAGAGCTTAGGGCTCAGTAACAATCCACCATGAATTATCAGGTGCCCTTAATTCAGGCCTATTCAACTAGTTTTTTAGGAGAGCCAGATTTGGGAAAAAAGTAAAGGGGCCAGGCATTTACATTTCCTATGTCTGACCTGTAAAATTAGGACTTTAAATGTGTAAAGCAGTGCACCTTTTATTTTTTTTTCTCCTCCACTTTAACAGTTTTCACAATTGGAAAAGAAACATTATCAAAAAAATTGCATTTAACATATTTTTCTTTCAGTTTAATTCTCCTAAATTCCCTCTGCTTAGAGGGACGTTCACCCCAAAAATCAAAAATACAGTTTTTTCCCTATTACCTGTGGTGCTTTATCCATCTAGATTGTTTGGTGTGAGTTGCAGAGTTTTGGAGATATCCGCCATAGAAAGATCTTCCTTCTCTCCAGTATAATGGGACTAAATGGCACTCAGCCATCTAGATGGATAAACAGCACTACAGGAGAGAGAAAAAAATGTGTATTTTTGATTTTGGGGTGAACTATCCCTTTAAACAGCATGACATAATAAGTGTCTCTGTGCTCAACAACAGACAGCCAATGAATAGGCTGATAAGCCTCTCTCATTTGAAGAAATTATATATTTGTATTTTTTTAATATTCATAAATGATCAAAGGGCCAGCCTGGGGTTGTTGAAGGGCCACCAATTAAATAGTCCTGCCTTATGCACATCCTCATTTACACAAACAGATTTTTCTGTTTTATTTCAAACTGGATCCTGTTTTGGATCTTTTTAAACTGAAATTCAAGCAGTTTTTGAAGAGGAATCAGTCATAAATGATCAGATGCTTCTTTATGGTGCTTTTTTGGGTTATAGTTTGTGTCTTAAGTTCTTAAATTTGGCCCCTGACAAATACCCCCAGATGATAATAAACAAATCATAAAACTAATACCGAAACTAATAAAAATCAAACTGAAAGGAGCAAACTCTGGAAACAAACTGAAACTAAACTGAATTGAAATAAACAAATAAATAAATAAACTGATAAATTTGTTCATGCATTATGTCTCTTGCTGATACCACCTCCATTCCTCTGCAGCAGGCCAGCTTGTCTTTCCTTGTGCATGCATCATTCAGCAGAGATCAATAAATCATGTGTTTTGCTAGTATATGTCAACTTGTGACTGTGGTTCACTTGGCTTGCAGCCCTCAACCTGTATTAGGTTTCACTGAGACTTTCCTAGAGAGGGCTGCTGTGACTCACACATACATTTTTTTAAAAGGTGCATTAGAAAAAAAATATGATTGAATATTGTGTAAAAAATGTGTAAGATTTCAACAGCTAACCTGACCTGGCAAAAAATTACAAGATGTGTTCTGCCATTTCAAAACCAGCTGTTATCTACACAAAACACGTCTGATTTGAGCGACATTAACTTTCTCCATCAATAAATGCAAATGAGCCAGTAATACAAGGTAAGAGGGCCCTGAGTAAATTATTTGGCACCCTGAATCACTCAGACCTGAAGCTGTCACATAATTCACGTAAGTGGCACTTAAGCGAAGAGGAAAGTGCAGCTTTTCTTTCTCTTCGCCTCCATCTCCTCTTCTGCCCCAAGGAATTCCCAGTTAACCTCTGGAAACCTCTGGGTCACTACAGACTAGTGTGGACACGCACAAACAGAATGAAGAGGAATAATTCTGAGCTGTTAGTGACATGTTGGTCTCAGTTTTGAGGATAATTACAGATATTTCTATTGGCTTTATGACAAACGCCCTAAAAACAAACTTTAAATATAATAAGGTGTATTTTTCAATTAATTTGCAATGTCGTGGTGAAAGTAAGCTTTATTGTTTGTCTTTGGGCTTGACTGTCATGCAACTTTCTGTCAGCGAGGCCAGGTGCAGTTCTCAAACCACCTCCGGGGGCAGTGTTGCACTAGTTTTTAAAGGATAATCTGGGTCTAGTTGAGTGGCAACCTGTGTGCTTCTAATCTGAAGCTGCCATGACCCAAATAAAATTGTTTTCTAGCTGGGTAAAGCAGTGGGTAATGATTAATCATTGGCAGCTTCTTTTTAACTCAGTTTGCTTTTCAGTTGAAGGGATGTTTTGCTGTAATTTGGTCAAATATTGTTGCTCAGACACAACAAAGACCAATACTTAAGTTTATCTTCACTTATTCAAGTACATTTTTTAATGAATGCAATCATGTTGTGTCATGTTCAGTCTTGCACAAAAATTCAATCAGTCCATTTTAATTTAGAACAAAACGTTTATTCAAATCAAAAGGAAGAACTAGACAAAAGGTTAAATCATTCAGAACGTAGTATATTCATAGAATATCTATACATCGTCATGATTAACAGACAAAAAAAGATAAAAACAAACATACAAATGGAGAATGAAGAAAAAATTCAGTGAGTGATATTGCACTTTGTTTCTAAAATGTTTCAGATCCCATCTTCTTTATCTCTGAACATTTCAGTTCCTGCCTTTATTGGGTCAGGAGTTTAGCTTAGTTTTGACACTGGACTACTCTGAGGCCCAAGCAAATAATGGACTATGGAATTGACCAACCTGAAACAAATATGTAAGCTTATTCATTACCGTGTAGCTTGATTCAGTTTCCCTAAGATAAAAATCCAAACAAAGAACTGCAAACGAATAGAACAGGATAGGACCAGGAGTTTGGAAGAAGCAGTTTGTCTGCTATCCTACCATGTTAGCTAAATGTTTCTCAGAAAGGGGGGGAAGGGTGCTGATCAACAGCTGCCACCCCCAGGCCTGAGGGGGGATCAGAGAGGTCAGGGAGTCGACTAAAAACTCAGGAAGGTTGCTTGTTAAACTAGGAAGCAAACTAAACCAAAAATGCCCAGAAATACATGGAAAAAAAAAAAAAGAATTATCGTCATCAGCTTCAGAAAAATAACACGATCGAGAGGCCTGTCCAGGATGTCACTGTTTAAAACACTTGCTTCTAAAGGACTTTTTTTTTTTCCTCTTCCCTTTTTGTCCTTTTTTTTGAATAAACATGGAAAGGTCTAAAACACACACGTAAAGGAGAGTTAACACAGACGCTGAAAAATGAAGAAATCATGATCATGGTCTTTTCTGCGTCAAGGCCACTAAGATAAGATCACTTTAATAATCTGCAGTTCGTCGATTACTGTTAGAAGCTGTGTATTTAGTTGCAGCTGGATCTCGGTTAAGAGCGTGCGCGCACACACTCACACGCACACGCACACACACACACACCACACACACAAAAACGCATACAAACTGGTGTCAGCTACGTTTAAAATGTAAACTTAGAAAAAAGTCACTAATCTTAAAAAAAAAAATTAAATAATGCATTAACGTCCTACACAACAGCTTTACCGAAAAATCCTCTATGTTAGTACCAAATGTTTTTCTCCAGACCTTCACCATTGAATGCTTTTTTTTTTCTTATTTTCTTATCAAAAAAGTGCTTCTTTTTTCTCGACTATGCCAAACCTCTGTTGCAGCTGGTCTTTTGTGTTGAATGAGTTAGAAAACCAATGTATTACTCATGTCAACCTACTACTACTTGTTCTGACCAGTCTCAACAAAAGTTCAACAGCGTCCCCAGCTTTTTTTAAATTTTATTTTATTTTTTATTCGTGCTGGGTTTTGCTCCTTAAATGCAGAAGCAGCGTCATTCCTCCTTTCCTTTCTTTTTTTTTTTTTTTATAGCTAGCATTCTGGCTTCACTGGTCTGGTCAAATCTAACTGTTTGTTGGATGATCTGGGCAAGTGCAGCAGGACAAAAAGGGAATGTGATTAATCTCAGAAAGCTGCCTTGCTTCTCTGCAGGTCTATTCTCTCATTTTGGTAGTTTACAAAAACTTCATTACTTTTTAACAGTGCAATTTAAAAGAAAACCTATAACATTTTTTTTTTTCTCTTTTTCTTTCCAACCGTTTGGCAAGTGAGAAGACCACCTGAGACAGTGCTTTTTGGGCAGTTATGCAAGCCTGGCTTGCCCTGAGATTAGGAGTAGAGGGGCTGCAGGCGATTAGGGTTTGAGACAAGTCCCTCCACAATATACCACCCTCTCCGCTTCACACACACGCTCACACACACAGACTCACACATTTCTATTCAGCTACAATTTGAGTGGCAAATGCAGGTCTGCAACCCTCCTAGTCCAAATCCAGAGCAACCTCAACACAAAAAAGGCTAAAAGCTATTCTATGATTGGAGCTAAATACAAAAACAGAAGAACAGTGCTAAACTATAAGGAGGAGGGAAGCCACACTTGGATCCAAGCTGAGGAGGCAACATCTTAAAAGAGCTTCCAGATGGAGATAGTGTGCTGCGTTGTAGCAAAAGTCCAGTCTAGTTGTTATAAGTCACTGAGGAAATGTCATAAGGAGGAAAAGAAAAATTCTTAAACAGCTTAAGCAAATTCAGTGCATTGTTCTTGTCCTTTTCAGTCTTTTTTCCAAAAATCATATCCTGTTCTCAGCGCTGCTCAAAGTTATGCAGATGAAAGTCTTAAAAAGTTAAGCCTGCAGTCTCATATTCTTTAGTCTGGCGCATTACAAGGCTGAAACCAAACTATTAGTGATTTTTTTTTTCATTAAACGGAGCCACACAACTCAAGTAAAGAATAAAATGTGCAAAACAAAATCCCAAATGAGGCAGGAGGACCTAGTCTTTGCTCGGTTGTTGACCGCTGCCGCTGTCATTCATACAGACGATGGTGGTTAGAACGTTGTTTGTTGTTGTTGTTATTTTTCTCTCTTCATCCCGTTTTCTTTAGGTGATTCTGCTGAAGTCTGGACATGATTAGTCCTGCCCTTTGTGTGAGGAGCCATGTCCTTATGTGCCATGAGAACAGGAGAATCAGGGGTTAAAGAGGAGCTTGGCAGGCCAAGCCGTGCTGATTCTTCGTCGTCACTGTCAATACTATCAGCAGGGCTGGCGCTACTAGTGGGGGGGTTTCATACAGACTGAATGTGTGTTCATCTGTACAGATCCGACCCTCAGCAGGCTGACACAGGAAGGAAGTGACACCCCAAACTAGTGACTCCTGTTTCTCTCACTGAGGGAAGGCAGGAACAGATTTGTCCAACCCAACTCAACTGTGGGTATGTGTCCAAGTCTTTGTTGGTTGGTTGGATACTTTTCTCTTGATGTCAACAGCGACTTGTGAACGCTGTCGTTGGAGAAAAATAAACAAAGCTGAGCCTTGCAAGCAGGTTCCTTTGAGCTCCCCGAGTCGCTCGGGGGAATTTCAGGAAAACCCTTCAGCGTGATGGACAGGCATCGAGCCTGCGCTCCGCTGTGCGGCTGGCGTGATCTGGGTTAGGATCGATCTGGGGAGGAGACCAGAATAGGGTTAATCTGATGAAACAGCTGATTTAATTTAGTCTGTAATAGAAAAATAAACAGACAAATGCTTTGTCCGATTACATTTGCTGCTTACCTCAGAGTACAGGGGAGGGGGCTGGAAGCGGAACTCGTGAATGTAGGCGAAGAGAGGTCCATCCAGCTCCTCACGGGCAGCTGGCAAGTCCAGACTGCTCTGCCGCTGTTCTTCTGTCACAATTTCTGCATAGCTTGGAGGAGCTGCAGAGGACGAGTGAGCCACATGTTAGCGTTCCAGGGAATTACACTCAGAATAGATTTAATAAATCTGACTCATGAGCATTAGACCCAACCTACCTTCAGGCCTCTCAGGCAGACCCATGCCCAGCCAGCTCATGCTGCACTGGCTGCTGACGCTGGAGGTACGGGAGCCGAAGGGGTGGAGGGGGATGGTTCCGATGACCAGGGGCAGGTTCAAAGACAGGTTGATCGCCCCAGGGATGTCCACGTATACCTGAGCACAGACATGAGGATGGGTTAGAATATGCAAGTCATTCTGGAGGCTGCAGTGTAGTAATTAAAGGGTTTTACAGCATTAAATGAATCAGCTTTTAAATCCTCTAAAAGATAAAACCATGCTAGACGGGGCTGAATGGGGCTAAATGGGTTGTGAGGTCATTTAATAATATGTGGGTCAATGTCTTGAGGTCGGTTACTTATGCAAGACGGAGCCCTCGTCTGATGCCTGTCTGTTTGCAAGGTAAAGAGGTTATAAGCACCCTCAAGGCAGGTGTTACCAAAGATATTCTGGGCTAATGCTCTTAACAGCATGTGGAGAGAACACCTGGTGCAATCCAAGGATCAGATTTGGCTACGAGAGCTGAGTCAGACAGGTGCTTTTCCAAGAGAGCGACTGGCTTACTAGGAAATATTGATTCTGTGCTGATAACGGTAATGGTGATAATAAGGACAAAAGGAGACTGTAATGGAGGCAGGAACACATGTGCCTGTAAGGTGGCAAACAAAAAAGGGGCAGCTATGCTAAATGTTCAAATACAGTAAGACTGCACTCACCATGAGGGAGTACTCCACCCTGATGATGCTGCAGTCCAGGATGGAGGGTGAGACAGGTGGGATCTTCAGCATCTTGCCACTCCAGGTCTCCGTTTTGCCCGAGGACAGAGACTCTCCCCGCAGGTTGGCCACCAGCTGCTTGACCTCCTTCATCTTCCCTTTGGCATAGAAGGTCTGAGTCTGGTAGATGGCTGCCTTCGGCACCACCATGCGGGACGAGCAGTTCTCAATCTCAGCAAAGATCTGGATCGACTCTCCTGAAAGAGTTTGAGAAGGTGGAGGAGAGGTTCTATCAATGGCAATTATCTTTTTATACAGTGTGTAATTACTAGCCAATGCAGATACGTGATACATGTGGTAAGTCTATTAACTTATCTGGTTAATAGATGACTAGCAAGGTTATTGGGTACATTATTATTAATCATTAACTTGTTCTCACCTGGGGTGTATCCCTTCCTTTCAATTTTGGCACTTAGGGAAATAGGACCTGAGGTGCAGAACCAACAGCAAAGCGTCTTGTCTTTCGTGCCGGCCTGTGGTGACTGAAGACAAAAAAAGAGGAAAATGGATACATTAGCAAATGATATCTTCACAGTCCCCACCATAACCATTGAAAAAAAGGTTAATAATAATGTACAGCCTACTTGGTTTATGTTATCTATGGCTGCAACTAATAATTATTTTCTTAATCTGTTAATTGAGTCATGTCTTGTTAAGTCCACAACACAAAGATACTTGGATCAATGTCATAGAAGGCTAAAGAAACCAGAAAATATTCACAGATGAGAAGCTGAAATCAGATAATTTGGATTTTTTTTAATCAAAAAAATAACTCAAAAAGATTATTTGATTATAAAAATACCTGGGGATTAATTTAATAGTCACTTAATTGATTAATTGTTGCAAGCTCTAATGCTGTCCATCAGGTGTATCAGTCAAACTGGTCCACACTTCACTTTGACACTCTTTCAATATTAATCTTTCCATCGGCAATCTGAAAGACACCCTGTGCTGCTCCCAAATCACTTACCAGCAATAATGGAGTGTTGATGTCGATGTGCTCAAAGACTGTAAATTCCTTCTTGGTCTTCATGGGCAGGAGCCATGGCCTGTGGAGTTCTGCCTTTACCCAATAGCGCACACTGCCATGCTTCCCTTCAAAAGAGGTAGCCAGAGGTCTACAGGAGAAAAGAAAGGTGGAAAGAGAAGAGAACTTTGTTATGTTAACTGTTCGCACATCTAAACAATGCTGTTATTGACTGAATCTCTGATTTAAGCGCAGACACTTACGTCTGTGGAAGCTCGAGGCTGAATGCATACTCATGTCTTCCTGAATGGATAGTGGTGAGTCCTTCCTCCGAGTTGTCATCGTCTGAAACACAAGGAGGACAATATTCCAAACACATGTATACCATACCTGTGTAAAACTTTGCTCTACGAAGGCATCTGAAAGTCATACCAAAAAACACAGGGTGGGGGAGACAAAAGAGAATAAAGGGCATTTACTATCATATCTGTCTTTAAGAAAATTAATGTATTGAGAAAGAAAGGCAGCAGAAGTGATATTTAGAGCAGAGCAAAGAAGTTGATTGTTAAGAGATGCCAGAAACTGAGCGTGCAGGATTGTGCTTTAGTATGAACAAAGAACTAGATCCCACTGTGGCATATATGATGAGCTACGATGGGGAAAAGTGGGCTAAGTGGGGCAAAAATAAATCCTATTCAGCAGATATATCAGTCTCACCAACAAGGACAAATTTGTTTTCCATTTATCTCTTGAATAAAAGAAGAATTGTTTTTCAGAGGGGGGGGGGGCAGTTTCGATCGGAAATGAATAAAAGTATACATAATTTTTTTATTCAAAACATCAAGAGTGCGTTCTGAAGAGCTGGGTCGACAGGCCGGGTGCGCTTCTGCCAGCTCAGCACTCCCTCCCCTCGCAGCAGCCGTGTGGTAAACAAGTGCGGAGCTGTCAGTCAAACGGCAGACTCCAGCAGGAGGAGACCGGCCCAAACCGGTGTGAGCAGCTTCCTACAGCCGCTCTGCGCTCATTACGCATTCACTGTGCGACACCGCAGCCAGCCAGTCACTACTACACTACAAGCCTCTGCACTGTTCCGACCACAGAACTACCGCAGCTCTACACCGCTTTTTTTTTTTCCCCACTTCGACATAAAAGAAAATGTTACATTAGGAGCGTTTAATGTAGCTTTTAATGAAGAATCTCTATTAGTGAACCACGTATTGTAACAATGTATCCTCCTAAATCCCAACATTCTTTCCTCATCTCCAACGTTCTACCCCAGCATTCTATCCACGGCTGTGCAGTCTGCGTTACAATGACTGTCGCCCGGACTTACAGCTTGTAACACACACCAGTAACTACTTTTCCATTCAAAGATGAGAGTAAAAATGCTACAAACGGACGAAAAGCTACACCCAAACCATTCAGACAGTCACATGTAAAGAAAGACACGCACAACTGTCAAACCCGTCAACTGTTCTGCAGCTGAAGCGGCACCGTTTGTGTTGGTAGGTATCTCAAGCACAAAGCTGCTGACATATAGCTGTCATACTACAAAAAAAAAGCCCACACATGTAGATTTAGAACATAGTGAAGTGGAACAAGCAGAAACTCTGCAGTTCTGCTGCAGCGTTCACCACGTTCTTACTGAAACTACAGGCGCTTCCATCGACTCGTTTGATTTTGCAGGTGTTTCCTTAATTAAAAAGTTGCAGAATTTTCTGTCAGTCTCTCTGCATGAGAGTGATGTCATTGGCCACACATGAGCACCTCAGCCAATGACACGCCCGCGAGGGAGGGGCACGCGCCCTCGCCCCGCCCTCCCCAGGTCCAGTTTTCTGAACAGGATTGAACCGCTTTGAACAATGGGTGGAAACTTAAGAAAAGCTACAAAGAAAAGCCAAATTTAACGCGTTTCTGCGATGAAAATTTCTAACAAAGGCGCACAGACGTCTTCGCAAGCTGTTACTCTATCGTCCCGTGTCTCAAAATGCGTGAATTGTTATCGTTTTACGCTTGAAATACTATGAAAAACACAGTTGCCTGAGCTGCTGTCATTCATTCTGACACCTTGACACAAATAAGTGGATGGAGCTGCATCAAGCCAATGTCGCAAAACACTTTATACCAGCAGCACCACAAAAAGAGGCCACAATACTTTATATTATAACGTTTTTATCACTGTTTCTGTCATTTAGGACAACAGCATCCTCCAGTGAACCAGCACAAAGAGCATCTCATAGTCAGCTTCTCTAAAACTTTTGCTGAAAAAAAAAATAAAATAAAAAATTCTTACCTCTCTCATGTCCAATCAAGATATCTTTGTGATTTAGATATTCCACTTCTTCTGTGTAGTTTTGCGTGTAGGCAGTGTTGGATCCAGCATTTCTCGATTCAGTCCAACGAACTTTTGCAAATCCCTTCGCGTGGATTTTGAGAGATTTCACGCGGATTTCTCCCGTGACTTCGATGATCACCCTCCCTGAGACGCAGTCCCCGCTGGAGAACACGGGAACGTTGCTGTCATTGAGACAGTCGTAGCTCACTGTGAAGCTCTTTACCTTTCCTAGCACCATGGTGGAAAGAGAGAGGCTACGGGAGCTTGAAATTAAAAAAAAAGAAGAGTCTATGAAAAAATAATCTCATATGAAAAAGAGATGCAGTTTTTAGACACTGATCAGTATCTCTGCCCTGCAAAAAGCAGTCAGGCACGATCAGTGGTTTCTTTGCGAGCAGTTCATTGAGATGTGTGATGGCTGAATAACAGCAAAGGATGCTGTTATCATCCGCCTCTCTCCGAGTTGGTCTCCAGTCAAAGACAAGGAAACCCCCGTAGCTCAGCTCACTTTAAGCGACAGGCTGTGTGAAAAACAACCTTGGGCGCATGCGCAGGGCTTCACTGCCCCCTCCTTCCGCCTTCTGGAACTAGGCAGAGAAGTATGGCATCGAGCCAAATGACAAGTTTGGTCAAACAGCTGAAAGACTGCACAAAGAAATGTTCACCACAGTAGTTTTATAGGCGACACATTGCACGTAATTTGTGATTGTAGTCCTATAAATTACATAAAACCCCATGAATATATTTCCCTAAAAAAAATCCAACATTTCAACTTTCCAGAGTTTTAATTCAAAGATATAAGGGATATGTTTGTTCACTGAAATAGAAACAAATGAAAATACACATCTCCTGTCGTTATAAAATGTAAATATACTGTATAGTAATTGTTCATAGATTGCACATCACTCCAGATCTGTTTACACAGATTCAAACCTTATTTCTAGAAATATGGCTCAAGTATCTGCACATTCATCTGAGATAAAAATCGATAGACAGGCTCACAACAGCCTTTACATCAGTGTCCATCCAACAGCTGAATCTTGCATGATGCCTGCAGCATAGACCATGTTAGACATGCTGGATACCACTTTGGCTTAAGATTCAAGGTGGAAGAATAAGCAGACCTTCAGAAGTGCATCCTATATATTCATCTATCCATCACATTTGTTGTTTTTGCAGTAAGATTAAACTGATCCATCCATGCACATATGGGGGTTGGGATTTCTCATTGTGTGGAACTCAGGTTTGCAGAAAAACAAGTCTGAGGCTCAAAACGCCACCTGGTGGCCATCAAGGCTCCTGTAGTGAGCTGCAGTATCACCTGTTGAACATCACTGTAACTCATGAATGTTGCTGTTTTCAACAAACAATTCATAACTACAAAACAACTCTTTAAATTATATACATTTTTATTTTATTTACAAGGTGCCACACCAATTAAGCATTATGAGACTTTAGTTTCCAGAAAGTTCTTTTGTTCTTTTTGTAAGGCACTGTCATTGTTAAACTCACCTATTGCAACAGCACGAAAAACTGGGGAAGAAGACAAAGTTAGGATAAAACTAATAATAATTATAAATACCTGGTTAAAAGAAAAGAATAAAAACTATTATATAAATGAATTAAATGTAACTTTTAGAGGGTTTAATCCATGTACAGCGCAAGTAACTCAGAGGGTCTTAAGACACTCCTCTTTTCCAGGTTTTTTAAGAACTGAAAGAAGATTTTAAAGCCATTTTAAATGCCACAAAGCTTGGAGCAACTTTTAAAAATTTTAAAGTTCATTTGTGTATATAAAAAATTAGGAAGTAGTTGTATAATAGGCCTGTCTGTGTCTGTGAAAATCCATGGCTGCAAGATCCACAGCAAATATAAAGGCCATTGAATAGCTTTTGATTAAAACTGGGTGGAGTCTGATAAAAATCCATTTTTAAAACAAATTGATACCAATAATTATGAATCATATGTCATGCTTCCTCCTATAATTTAAGAAATAGATCAAGTGCGGTCATAAAAAAGCTGTTTGACTTTACCAGTCATTAGCCTAACCAAATACTTGTTTTTTTCATACATTCATGACAGTGCCAGCTCAGCAAAATTGTGCAGCCGCTTAGATGTTTTGTTAAAAGATGAATGCTGCCATCTAGAGTTTCCATTTTGTCACTACATGTTTTAAAACGTTTGCATCTCCGTATTAAGACTTTTTTTTCCCTCTGATTTTTTTGAATACTGGATGTTAAATATTTGTGTTTATAAATACATTTTCTTTCAATTATATAAACAATTCAATTATCAAACTGTATTCAGTTCACACAGATGGACTACTACATTAATACTAAACAAGAAAACTCTTATTTTGAAAGCGTAACCGGGATGTTTATACTTTATAAGTTCCTCAAACTCGAAACTCGCAGTCGAAGAGGAACACTGTTTGCACGCCTTCTCTAATGAATCTCGTCCTCTCCAGACAAATCTTCTTTGTACAACAGCAAATGACCAGAAGTGAAGGGGGTGCGTGACTGTCACGATGAATATGAAAGTGTTTGCTTTGATTTTCCTGTTTCAAATTTATGGTCAAAGTTTGTGCCAAAATGGAACCAGACCCAACATTGTGATGGTGATGAGTGATGCATTTGTAAGTATGAATTAAAACTACAGTACAGTGTTTTGTATAGAATAACAGTAGTTTTTGTTATATTTGTTAGGCTGGGACTTTATTACAGGGCAGGATTAGCCACCATACAGGGATGCTTTATTTTTTCACATTTAATGTCAGTTTCCCTCTTTCTGCAGGATGGGCGATTAACCTTTGATCCTGGCAGCAAAGTTGTGAAACTGCCATATGTGAACTACCTCAGGCAGCTTGGTACCATGTTCCTCAATGCTTACACCAACTCACCAATCTGCTGCCCTTCAAGAGCAGGTAACTTATCAGGGTTTCTACAGGTTCTTAAAAAGTAAATAAACCAATAATCTGAATTGAACGCTTTAAAATGTCTTAAACATGATTTTGACAGTTCTTAAAAATCTATTGAATTATGAAGTTCAATAGGAGGGAGGAACGTTTTGTGGTAACTAAGATGGTAATTAAGGTGGGATACTACATGCATTTTAACTGTTTCATCAACTTTGTTCTCAGCAATGTGGAGCGGTCAGTTTGTTCATCTCACTCAGTCATGGAACAACTACAAGTGCCTCGATGCTAACGCCACAACATGGATGGATTTGCTGGAGGCGAATGGATATCTTACCAAGATGATGGGCAAGCTGGACTACACCTCAGGGAGTCACTCCGTCAGGTAGGCAGACACTGTCAGGGATGTGGAGAAAAGTGTTTGTAAAGTTGAGCCTGCATATCAGATAAGAAAACACCTCCACTAGCACTTTACTTTACTTATTGTATCCCCATTTGCTGCAGCACATTCTCTGCACATTTCTACTTTCACTCAAGTTACCTTTTATGTTGGTTACCATTTTTCATTCCTATTTAATAACCTAAGATCAATATAACACATGCACTCTCATATATACAAAATAATTGTTTGTGACCTGCTGTGTGTGAATAATAAGCAGCAACATACTGTGTATGTGGGCAGCTATTTTCCAGAACAGTATGAATCATCTTTTCTGTTGCTTTTCCATTTCCCATTTTTTTGTGTCTCTGTCCGCTTCTTGTTGGTATTTGCGGTGCGTTTTTGTGCCTCCCGTGCAGTAATCGAGTTGAGGCCTGGACACGAGATGTTCAGTTCCTCCTGCGCCAGGAGGGCCGACCTGTCACGCAACTGGTTGGGAACCTATCAACAGTACGGATCATGAGGAAAGACTGGGAAAACACAGACAAGGCTGCACAGTGGATCCACCAGAGAGCTGCATCCTCACACCAGCCATTCGCTCTTTATCTCGGCCTCAATTTGCCTCACCCCTACAAAACTGAATCCCTGGGGCCCACAGCAGGAGGATCCACCTTTCTCACCTCACCATACTGGCTGGAAAAGGTGTGCTCTTTCTTTGCCTGTGTCTTGAATAATATCTCTCCATAGCTGCAGAATCACATTGTATGTTGAACATGAATCACTAGAGAATAATAAGTTCTTATTTTATCCACACAGGTGTCCTCTGAACTCATCACTGTTCCTAAATGGCTGCCCATGGCTGCTATGCACCCTGTTGACTACTACTCCACCTTCACCAAAAACTGCAGCGGCGTTTTCACTGAGGAGGAAGTCAAAAGCATAAGAGCCTTCTATTATGCCATGTGTGCTGAAGCTGATGCCATGCTGGGTTAGTTGACAGCAGTGATTCACTGAGGGGGTGGTCTCTCTAAGCAGGAGGTAGTGGGTTTGACAGCTAACTTTGAGCTTAACCCTGTTTTTTTCTGTTGGCATTAACATGCATCTCCTTATGCAGCTCAAGTTGACCACTCCATACTCAAATTATTTCAAGGGCCGTTTTGTCAGTTGAATGGCCATTACTATCCATTTGGCTGTTCATTACAAAGACTTGGCTATTTATTCCACACTTAACCTCTGTATCAGCCTACATGAGCCTCATGTTTTAGCTGTGCTGTCAGCAGCCCGGCAGAAGAGACGATGCACATTTTAACTCTGTGGAAATGTGATATTTTTTACATCACAGATGACGAAGAATGGCATTAACGACTGAGTCAAAGAAAGTAAAATTTACAAGAAGGCACAAGTGATTAAGAATTTGCCATAGCCAATTTGTAAAGTTAAGTTAGTTCACCTCACTCAACAGCTGTCAAAATTGTGCAATTTTTTTTAGGGGAGTGTGTGGGCAATCAAATGGAAACCAGACAGCTGTTTCATGTGTACTTACAGGACGTCAGTTGAGTGGGTGGTTCTTCAGTCTGGCTCAGAACACCATGTGTACGCACTCCTGAAAGTGTGTGGCCATATGCAGCCGAAGGCACCTCCAAATGTGGGCTTAGCTATCAGATCTCAGTGCATCCTCAATGCATCTTGGGTGTATTCACGCTTAACTCACAGCTGTCCACTTGTGATTGGATCATCCAAGGTGCATGTTAATACCAGGTGTAAACAGCCTTTATTCACAAAGATGGCTCCAAACTCTGTTGCCAAAATAACTAATGAAGGAGACCAAACCTGCTGAGATTCACAGATCCAAACATGCCCTGTAGAAAAAAACGAGTCATCATTCTTACAAGATGCCGACATGGAGAATCTTAGATCTGTGACAACCGTTGTACCTCTCTGACTATCAAACAGGGTGCAGCAAAGCAGGGAACAGCGGTTAGCTGGATTACTAATGCTCATATATCAAATTTACAGTGATTAATTATTTCCTTGGCAGTATTACTGTTGATTCAGTGCGACTTGTTAGAACATTTTGCTACTTTCACTTGATTTACTCTCAGTGGAACGTCCCTGAATAAATAAAGGCATAAAAATAAATACTTTACATAGGCACAATGATATTAAAGTATCTTATAAGTAAGAATCGATGACAGTAGTTAGCCTTTTATTTAGAAAATGCAAGAAAATCAAAGCACTCTACTCTCTGCACCAGCAAAAGAAACATTACTGTTAAATGCCCAGTATTGCCCATATTCATCTTTCATTCACTTTCCCAATTAATGTGTTAAAATATCAAAGGCATAATAAAAACCTGTTCACTCTTTTCTCTCTAGAGTACATTTCTGGTCAGCAGTGAGATCCTGTTTGCCCCCACTCTGTTCTGTCACTACTGTTTGAATAATGTCTTTCTGAGTGAATTAAGCAGCAGCTCAGTGCTTACCCTGTGTCTCTTACACCCTCTGTCTCAACAGGTCAGGTGATTTCAGCTTTGAGAGAGACTGGCCTGCTCGACAACACTGTTGTGATCTTCACGGCTGACCACGGAGAGCTCGCCATGGAGCACCGGCAGTTCTACAAGATGTCGATGTTTGAAGGCAGTTCCCATGTTCCCCTGCTGATCATGGGACCCGGGCTGATGTCTGGCCTGCAGGTCAACCAGCTTGTGTCTTTGGTTGATCTCTATCCCACTGTGCTGGGTGAGGAAATAGACAGAAAACATAGAATTTAAAATATCTGCTGAAAGGTAGAATAAAACTATTATAGTAGTCAAGATGTGGAGGGATTTTAACTGTTTGCTCAGCGTTTGTAAAAACCAGTGGAATAGATTTTTAATTGAGTAATTTAAATTGATGTAACACACGTGTATTTTGCAGACATCGCTGGTATTTCAGCAGTAGGTTCTCTCAGTGGCAACTCGCTCCTTCCTCTCATATCCAAGACCGGCACTTTTTCTGAGAAGCAACATCCAGACTGGGTTCTGAGTGAATATCATGGCTGCAACGTCAATGCCTCCACATACATGCTGAGAAGTGGACGGTGGAAATATATCACGTACGGAGATGGCCTGAGTGTCCCCCCACAGCTTTTTGGTGAGTTTATAACCTCAGAAACTAAACTTGGCCAAGTCTATAATGCCTATAATGCCTACATACATAATTCTCTTCTTGATTTTCTGACCTCTCTGTTTTGCAGATCTAACACTGGACAAAGAAGAGCTTCACAACGTAGTTCTTAAATTCCCAGATGTGCGGGTGCATCTGGACAAGTTACTGCGTAGCATTGTAGACTATCCTAAAATCTCCACAGCTGTCCATCTCTACAATAAACAAGCATTTGGTGTCTGGCGCCACAGTTTGGGGAAAAACTACAGCCAGGTCATTGCTAACCTCAGGTGGCATGTGGATTGGCAAAAAGATGTGTCAGCCAATGAGAGAGCTGTTGACAAGTGGCTCTATGACTCTTTGTGATTTTTTTTAATCATTATTATGTTGGTTAAAAGTTTAAGGTGTTTTTAATGAGCTGGACTCAAACTGAAACTGGACTTATACACTCTCGCATTTTTGACAATGAGAGCGTCATTGATGGATGTCTCTATGGCTCTTAATGATATTTATATTAGTTATAATGATGTTTTTTTTTAATGTCCTTGGGCTCACAGTTTGACAAAATCTGGATTTTCTTTCATTAATCAATCAATAAATTAATTCATTACATTTTTATTTATAGTCAAGAGATTATTGAAGGGCAACAATTACACTAGTACAAGACACCCTGGATGAGGTCTGTCTAAGCCATACATTTTCAAGAGGTTATATTATTTAAAAATATTTAAGGTAAGATAGAAGCTGTTTGAGCCTGTTGTTGTTGTTGTTGGTGTTGTAATTTCATGTTTGGAAACTACTTCCCCCTAAATGCCATTTTACTTATCTGTTACATCTCTGACACATCTCCACCGCTACACAAATGTTCTACACAGACCTTCAGTTTTTTTTGTTTTGTTTTTCACTTTTGAAACCAGTTTCTGCTAGTATTCATTTCTCCATTCATTCTTTTTTTTTTTTTAAATAAATAACTTTTTTGAACACTCGAGAGGTCCAAACTGCAACGACTTTTATTTTGAAACTCAGAGTAGGAGGGGCTTCGTCTCTTTCACTTCCGTGTCAACAAACAGCCGCAGAGCAGGCTGTCAACGTAAACAGGACACCTGCCCAACTTCAGTTCTCTTTTTCAAACCCTACATGGGTAACACCTCTACAATCTGAATAAAAAGCCTCTTAGGCATCAATTAAGGTTTGAAATATGTTCTCATTCTAAAGTACTAGAGTAGAGACGAGTTCCGAGCTAATGCTAAATTGTATTGAGCTAACTAGCAGCTAACGATGCTAACAAACTCTGGTTAACTTACCATTATTGTCAAGTCATCTGTTACACTTTTCAGTCAATCGCGGTCACCGCTACCCAGCAGGCATAGCAAACATTTGTAGTTTATCACAGCTTAAATAAACAGTGCTAGCTTTAATTAGCTCATAATTCATTCATTCAAACGCTTTATATGTGACATGCTGTATTTTTCTGTGTGTCTGTGTGTCTCTCAGACAATTATAAGATGTCAAGTAAAGAAGTGAAAACGGCACTGAAAAGTGCCAGGGAGGCCATAAAAAACAAAGAGTTCAAAGAAGCTCTGAAACACTGCAAGGTAAAGTATGGAGCTGCAAGGATTGATTGATTCATTCATTATTAATCAATGATTAATTAATTAAGGCTGCAATAAACGATTATTTTCATCACTGATTAATCTGTCAGTTATTTTCTCGATTAATAGAGTAGTTGTTCGGTCTGTAAAATGGTGAGAAATGACAATCAGTATTTCCTAAAGCCCCAGATTGCTTCCTCTTATGTCTTGTTTTGTCCTCAACCCAAAGATACTCAGTTTACTGCTACAGAGAACTAAAGAAAACAGAAAATACTCATGTTTGAGAAGCTGATATCAGAGAATTTGGATAGTTTTTATCAAAAGATTACTTGATCATCAGACTTGTTGGCAAGTTAATCGTTGCAGCCCTTAAATATATCAACAACTATTTTGATAATCAATATCAGTTGATATCAGTTTGAGTCATTAAAAAAAGAGTAAAAATTCTTTGCTTTCAGCTTCTTAAATGTGAATTTTCATTTTCTGGTTTCTTTACTCCTGTATGACAGTGAACTGAATATCTTTGGGTTGTTGAAGATGTCACCTAAGGTTTTGGGAAACACTGATCAATGTTTTTCACTATTTTCTGACATTTTAAAACATAAAACTATTAATCATTCAGTCGAGAAAATAATTGACCAATTAATTGATTATGAAAATAATCAGTAGTTGCAGCCCTGGTAAAGAATCTCAGATTCAGATACTCAAATTCGTAAGATATTTACATAAGAGCTTGGCTGTTCATATACATCTTTCCTAATGAGTCTGGTTACTGAATGAGGCAGTGTATCTCTCAAACAGAGATGCTGTATTTCTGACAGTGCTCTCTTTAATGTGGTTTTAGGCTGTTTTAAAACTTGAGAAGAGCAACTATAATGCCTGGGTGTTCATCGGCCTGGCAGCCAGTGAACTCGACCAACCGGATCAGGCACAGACAGCTTATAAAAAGGCTGTGGAGCTGGAGCCTGCGCAGCTACTGGCATGGCAGGTACGGTAGTTTCCCCCTGGATGCAGGGTTGAGATCAATACAATCCACAAATAGTATCGGGTGACAATACTGACGTAGTTCACTCATCATCAGATTTCAGACTGAAGTTACTGATATTTCATAGTCTGATGTTTTTACGAATCATAAATATTTAATGTTGCAATTTTAAGCCAGTAGCCAAAATGTTCTATCACAAATTATTTAATTAATTAATGTTTACACTGATATCCTGTAGTCTCCCAGAAATTATGAGTTAGATGTACAGGTTGGCCTTGTGCCTGGCCATGAACCTGCCATAAAATTACCTTGGAATGCATTTAAATTTAATGCATTTTTGAATATTATTGAAGTGCTGCATGGTTTACCACAGCCTCATATAACCTTGCATATAATACCAACAACAACATTATATTGATAATAATAATTATGATACTCAGCAGAAATCTAAATTTAGTTATCAGAATCCTGTCGGATCTGGAAAAAAAAAGTGAATCTGTGCGGCTCTACCGGAATGCAGCTGTTGTGCCATTCTCTTGTGGCACAATCAAATTCATACTAAGCTTATCATGCTCCCTCTCTCCTATGAACTGTGTCAAACAGATGCATTTGTGTTGCAGGGATTGGCAAATCTTTATGAGAAGACCGATCAGTGGGATTTCAAAGCTGAACTACCGAACGTCTATCAGAAGCTTGTTGAACTGTATGCAAGGTAACGTATGGAAAAGTTGCGACGGTGATAATGATAATTTCTTAGCACAGTGTTGTAGTTTTGACATATTTCGGTTGTCATGTTATTGACTCTCATCATGTTCTCCATTAACAGCTCTGACAAAAATAAATGTTATGAGACGATCAAAAAGCTGTCAGATATCTACCAGTCAGACAAAGAATATTTGAAGGTATGTAATTTAAGGCACGTGTGTTCAATGGAAAAAAGAAAGCCTTTTGAGTGTTACACACCTTTTAATCAATTTGTGTTGTTTCCAACTATGTTTGCACATAGTTGGCAAAGGTTTGGCTGCAGCTCATTCAGGTGAAGGAGGTAGAGGCTGTGGACAAGAAAGAGTTGCTGAAGCTATGGCAACAGATGACCCAACTCCTCTCAGACTGCCTTAATGAGGAAGAGCAGGACAGTGAAACTCAGCAGCATGTAAGATTACCCCAAATGTGGACAGCAACATCTAGTGTTTCTTTTTGTGTATAAGCACTTTGCAACACATGAGTGTCCATTCCCTCCAATCTCTAAACTCTAAAAGGTTATAGTCAGAACTTAAAGCAGTTTTCCTTACCTTGTGGACATCAGAGGCTCCAGTTTCTCCCATTGACAGACAAACATAATATCCATCTGCCCTTTGGTAACTGTTTGTTTGTTTGTTGTCGCCAGTTAATCACAGCATTTGAGAAGGCCATGGTTCTCATGGATCCCATTCCGGGAGAGGAGCACAAGAAGGTCTCCACTGACTACGTCAGATGTCTTTCTAAAGTGAGTGCCCCCTTTCTGATGTCCATGTCACCACCAAAGATTTCCATGGGCAGTTCGAATGTGGTCATGTTCATCAAAAAATAGTAGGCCACCTCATATCTCTTAATCAGCTGCTTGTCATGAATTTCTCCTGACTGTAGCTGCCTCAAGAAGAAACCAAAATGAAAGAGGCATGCGAGTCCATGCTGTCCCTCTACCCCAACCAAAGTTATCCTCTTGAAGTGCTTTGTTCTCACTACCTCAAAGCAGGTAAGATACCCTTGCCTTGCTCATTAAATCTTATATTTAAGACATTTGTGTAATAAAATTCAATAAAATGTCACTTTCAGACATCAGTTTCACTTCGATACATGCAATTATGTTTTTGTTTGAAGGTGTTCAGAATGAGGATGCAGTCAGCTGTTTTTCCCGGCTCCTGGATCTGGCCCCTAACAGTGGATTAGGTCACTTGGGTCTGGGCACCAAAGCACTGCAAGAAGGGAGGTATAAAGATGCCATCAAGGACCTTGCACAAGGTTGGTTTGCACATCAAGACAGAGTGGATTTGGTTCTCAGTGTAAAAGGCAGCCGAAAACCTCCTGACCATTTAGACTTTGTGTGCTAACTCCCCATGATCTGTCTCTCATATTTTACCAGGGCTGAAGAAAATGAGCTCCAGTACAGGGTGGCACAGTCTGGCTGAAGCCCAGTTTAAAATGCACAGATACTCAGACAGTGCTATATCATGCTCCCAAGGTATGTTCAGTTTGCTGTATATTACTGTGGTTATCCAAATCACCTCATGACAGCATGTAACCACTGATGCAGCTAGTCCTAAAGAATATGTCCAATCACACTTAATCAAGAGAGCACTGAAAAAACAAAACAAAAAAACAATTGAGGTAGTAGTGACTGATGGACGGATGAGTGTTTGCTACCATCTTCAAAGTGCAGCTGTCTTTGGGCCCTGAAGGAGATGAACTTCACTGTGTCTGCATGTTTTAGGTCTGACAGTGTGTGTTTCTGGAGAGAAGGAGCTGAAGGTCAAACTGCTTAGTCTGAAGCTCGAGGCTTTAGTCAGGAGTGGAGGAGAAAAAGCTGCAGACCAGGCTTTGGAGACATTTTCACAGGTAATGTGATTGATTAATACTTCATTAAATAATTCAACGGTCAAAACTATTTTATTTATTCTGGGTTTAGTATGTTTGTTGTTTCACTGTTGTAACATTGGATATGCGTGTGTTTGTTGTTTTTCTGTTTTTTTTCTTAGATCCAGATGCTGAAAAAGGACCCAGTTCTTGTCGCCCTTAAAGGACATGCGTACCTTAGCAAGGGACAAGTGGATCAAGCACTTAAGGTTGAAAACCTTTTACCAACTGAATTTTGTTTGTTAAGATGTCAGATATTATATCATACCATAGGAACACAGTGTTGCTCTTAATTAATCTTTTAACATGTAACTTTTAAACACTGGATAACAATAACAGCTTAATAAGATAAATGTATTTTAATATATGGAAAATAAGAAAAATATTTCTTATATTCGTCACAAGATAGACTGATGAAAAGTAAACGCGTGTGTCTTCTGTAGGTGTCATCAGAGCTGGTGGCCTCTAACCCTAATCTGGCCCAGGGGTTCATTCTAAGAGGGTTGGCACAGTTGGCTCAGGGCCAGCAGCAGCTGGCAGAGGAGAGGTAAAAACTGAGAGTTTCTTTTTGTGCACATGTGTGTTTTAAATTAATTCTCTTAAACCAAGTTTAAAATCAAACAATCCATTTTATGTAGTCCAAAAGGTTTTGTTCTTTGGGAACTGTTCTCTCTTGCTTTTCTGTTGTTCAGTTTCCTAAAGGCAACTAGCCAGAGCCCAGACTGTGGAGAGTATTATTTCTTGCTTGGACAACTCTACTGGGACATGGGAGAAGAGACCCGTAAAGACCGGAGCAAAGCCCATACACACTTGCTAAAGGTTAGTACAGTTATTATTGAAATTTTGGAGTTTTTGGTAGGTAAGGGGGTTTGTATTTCATGATATATTCATTTTGAAAAAAAAGCTGATGGTACACTCTATGAAAGATCAATGTTAAAGCACAAATAAACTGGTGAAATGTCAAATATGATATTTATTGCCAAAAGTTAAGTTTAGTGCTGAATGGCGTCTTAGTTTGAAAGCTCCCTTCGTCCATTTCAGGCTGCAAAGTTAGACCCAAACCTTGGTTGTGTTTTCCGCTACCTTGGACATTATTACCGGGAGGTGGCAAATGATCGTGGCCGGGCACGATGGCTGCTACAAGAAGGCCTTTGAGTTAGACAACGATGATGCTGAGTCTGGAGCTGCCTCAGTAGATCTCTGTATGGAGCAAGATGATATGGTAAGTGGATTTTTTTAGTAGACAGTGACAGTTCATGTGTGGTGTTGGTGTTTTGTTTAAGTGTTTACTCACAGGTGCCTCTTTTTTGTCTTGATCCTCCCCATGCTCCTCTTTTCCTTATTGTCTCTTTATTCTCCTTCTCTAAATGCTGTAGGACACTGCCTTAGCAACGCTTCAGTCAGTGATTGAGAAAGCCACTCCAGGCTCAGCTAAATGGGCCTGGATGAGACGAGGGCTTTACTACCTGAAGGTTGGAGAGCATCAGCAAGCTACATCTGAGTAAGAGTTTCAAATCTCAGACGATAAAATGTTATTACTGTAGGTATTTATCACATCATATTTAATGAGATTTATTGAGCATTTCATTTATGTTTATAGTCTGCAGGCAGCTCTGAGAGCAGACCCTGAGGACTGGGTGTGCTGGGAGTGTTTAGGTGAGGCCTACCTTAACCGGCGGAGCTTCACAGCAGCCCTGAAGGCCTTTGGTAAGGCCCATCAGCTCCAGCCCTCCTCCATCTACAGCGTTTACCAGGCTGCTGCTATCAAACAGACCCTGGGCAAGTTCAAGGAGGCAGTTGCAGAGTATTTGCAGATCACAGCGCAGCAGGACTATGTTCCCGCTCTTAAAGGTTGGTGTTTGTATCATCGTATCCAAGACCTTCACTTTGGTTCAATGACTACGTTTACATGCACAAAATACTTGTTTTTTTGCCCTTACTCCAAAAAAGCTGTGCACACATCCCTACCCCAACCTCTCCAACTGTTAGCCTCGTAGTTTGTTTACAACACACAGAGCTGACCAGGCTATCCAAAACAAAATATGTTGTTTACATGCCCCTTATCAAATTCAGAATATTGTCATATTTGAAATAATAGTGCAAAATTAGAGTCAATGTTATGCTTTTAATTGCACATATCTGAGTATTTGTGAACCTCAGTATTTAATTAGATTGGCACGATCCCTTGTTTAGGTCTTGGGGAGTGCCAGCTGTCTTTGGCTAAAAGTCTAATGGAAGACTGCAGAGATGGAGGAGCTATAGACCTCATTCAGCAAGCCATAAAGAACCTCTTCAGGTAATGACTACACATTTGTTTAATTTGTAGATCTTAAAATGAAATTTGTTGCTTTTGTCTGTGGTTCATTACATGCAGTATCCCACAGACTTCGATTTCATTGATCCGTCCTTTTCAGAGCTGTGGAGCTGCGTCCAGACCTGTCCTGTTTGTGGAAGCTGCTGGGAGATGCTTGCACCGCAGTCAGCACTGTGTCGCCAAACAGAGCCCAGATTGTAGTGCCCGCCCCGCTGGCCGGTTTAGACCCCAACGCCCAGAGCCACACACTGAACCAGGCCCAGACACTCAAAGTCGGTGAAAGGTATGACCACAAAGAGGCATATGTTTCTAAGCTGCCTTCCTTCACCATCACTGTTTTGTAAAAGCTTCCACTTAAAACAAAAAAACAGCAACCGCACACTCACAACACTGTGCAATCATCAATTTATTTCTGCAGCTTTCGGATGCCTGAAGAAGGTCATATACCGAAAGCTTGCAGAACTAAATTGATGATTGCACAGTGTTGTGAGTGTGCGGTTGCTGTTTTTTTGTTTTAAGTGTCTCAGTTCAGCTCCAGCACCTCTAAGAAGAATCTTGCTCACGGATGAGCGGTGGCTTTTTTTCACTTTTAAAAGCTTCCACTGTCACAAAAAAGTTACCATCTTTTCCCCTTTTGGCTAATCATAAATCTTAACACTGAACATTAAGTACATGTTTTTGTTTGCAGATGTTATGCCCGTGCTTTGAAGCTGATGTCTGAGGTTCCCAGCCTTTGGTACGACCTTGGAATCAACTACTACCGCCAGTCCAGCCTGTCCTGCCCTGCAGAGGGAGACGAGAACTCCCCATCTCTGCTCCTACAGAAGGCCGAGCAGGTAATTTACAGAATCCTGGGCAACAACACCGTTGCATTGTTTGCTTCCAGAGTTGGTCTTAAGAGTTTTTCTTCTCATTTCAGTGTTTAAAAAAGGCCATAATGATGGACAGTGGGAATCATACCTACTGGACTGCCCTGGGAGTGATTTCCATGAGCAAAGGTAATAATATGCGACCCCAAACTTTTAAATAATAACAGTCTACCCCATGTACTGCACAGATGGATTGGTTGAGCTACTTTGTATTTGACCCGTCAATATATTTAATTGTTCAAAAAATGTTTCAGCTTTGGGTTGATAATAAAACATGTCATTTTAAAATGTTATATGTATATTTTCAGAACAAAGGCCTTTACATTTTGTTTTACTCTCATTGCTTCGTTCTTAGAAATTAACAACATAGGGTAACTGTTTTTCTCTCAGAAGAAAACAACTACTTTTGATTGACTCGTGTCACAGAAATTGATGAAATTTGTATTTCGCCACCTTCTTTCTGTCACATCAGGTGTTGAGAACTTTGCTCTGGCTCAACATTGCTTCATCAAGTCAATACAAGTTGAGCCAAATGTACGTACTGCACATTTGTTCTTTTGATGAATGGTCTTCTCAAAAAATATTCTCATGTAATAATGTGACTTTTTAATGTTTCATTACAGAATGTTGTAGCTTGGACCAACCTGGGTACCCTGTATTTGAAGAAAGACAATATAGAGGTGTGTGTGATCAATTGTTTTACTGTATATTTTTTATTTTATTTTGCTTGATGGATGTTTTGTTTGTTTAAGTTTTGTCTTGTTTTCTTAGCTTGCACACGAGGCCTTCAAGATTGCCCAGTCCCTGGAGCCACTTTATGTGAACTGCTGGATTGGACAGGTACAAAGACATCATGAGGCACTTTAATTGACCATGTCAAGAAAATGGCAATAATTCATTGTCAAGGGTTGAGGTGTCTCTGTCGCATACACAGATATTGCCTGTACTCTGTATGCATACATATGTATATATGTGACGCAACATCTGGCAAGAAACAGTCATTGTTGGGGCGTAGTTAATGTCATGTTGCTCAATTTCTACAATTTGCAGTATTTGGGTGGTAGTGAAGTGTGAAGTGAGTTGTAGTTTGGTAAACTACAGTTTTAAAGTAGTTTCCCCATCACTGCCTACAGGAAAACTAACAAGAATTATTATTATTTCACAAAGATAAGGAATATGAAAGACATGTAAGATGGGTGAGGGGCCTCAGTATGTTATTGATGATTTGCAAAATGAGTACAGAGAAGAATACATTTCTTGTTTCTCTTTAGCAGCCAGTTATATGTACATTTCATTTAACACTGCCAGAGGAGAAATACTATGTTCTTGGCTAAGATTTACTGTACTTGTATTCTGTTGGTTAGCACATACTTCAAATATAGTGTACAAGGTTTGATTAGACTAAAATTAATTGCAGCGTGCTTGTTTTCATAAGACGTAATGATTTTTTCTTTGTCTTTATCTGTCTAATTGATAGTTTTATCCCTTTGTCCTCTTGCCAGGCGCTGATAGCAGAGAGAGTGGGAAGCTATGACACCATGGATCTTTTCAGGCACACCACTGAACTCAGCACACATGTGCGTGACCTCCCGAAACCACTGGGTTTGCTATTGTGATACCCACTAATTAGCTGGCTAATAACATCTTTTCTTTAACTTTCTTCGTCACTCTGTCAGTTTTCAGCTGCAAGTTTTTTGCTGCTGCTAGAAAGTAATTATGGGTGATACAAAGCTTTTTCTTCATCTTCATGTATTTACCACTCATCTCTCTGCTGCAGATGGAGGGAGTGAAAGGTTATGCCTACTGGGTGTGTTCCACCCTGCTGGATAAGAGCAACAGAGACTCTGAACTGTACCGCTACAACATCGTCCAGATGAACGCCATCTCTGCTGCTCAGGTGGCACTCACCAAGTACACAGGTACAGCAGCTTCTTGTGTGTCTGTGTGCGTGCAGGATCCTCACATCCTTTGGTTGTACTCGGCTCATGTGTGACGGATGTTGTGTGACATGAAGTTTCTTTTGCGTCCCTCACAGAGAGGATCCAGTCTGACCCATATGCCTTCATCATGCTTGGTTACCTGAATGAGCATCTGCAGCTGAAGAGGCAGGCCTTACAGGCGTACCAAAGGTGTCTGTCTGGATTAACTGACTCTGCAGGCTCACAGATGAGGCTGTGTGACAAGAAAAGAATGAGGGACAAAAGATGTTGTGCCTCTATTTCATCTAGAGGGAGCACAATTTGATGCACTGTTTTTGATATTCTCATTTTTCTATTTTTAACTCTCCTTCCCCAGAGCTGTTGAACTGCTTCAGTCCATGTCCTCGACAGAGGAGCTGGCTTTTGCTCTGGGCAGCTATGGACGTGCTTTGTGGTAAAAACTACTGTCTCACTGCCATTTACTTTAGCCATCTTTGTCAGTAATTAAAAGGGATATTTTGGATTATTTGAAGTGGGGTGAGGTATTTTAGCCACTTGAAATAAAGCAACATCAGTTTAAGTGTACGCTATATTTAAATATTTTCACTGCTTTATTGCACTGTGAGACAGCCTTTTATGACTGGAAACCACTGTTCACAGAATAACTGTAACTAATAAACAGAGTGATGTAGCAGCAGATCAAACCCTCCTGTGTTCTGTGAGGTGAAATGACCGATTTCACCCACGGAGTCTGGTTGGTTTGAGAGTGATATTTGCCTTATATAACGGTGGTTTTGCATCAGATAAGGCTATCTGAAAGCAAGGTAAAGTGGTGAAAATAATCTAAATATAACTTACACTTAAACTGATGTTGATCTTTTTTCAGCTGGCCTTTTTTAAGTGGTTAAAATACCTTTTGTAGCTGACCCTGTCCATGGCAGTACATTGCTTATCTTTGATGCTGGTTCTCCTCTCTGTTTTTCCAAATAGTTTGAAGAACGTCATACAACCCACATTAAAAAATCCCAACCATCCCTTTAACAAATACTCCAAACTACATTTGACGTTTGGGTATATTGTGTCTTTTTTATTGGGTTTTCATTTTAATTATTACTCCTTGTTGTTTCCTCTTGTGTATTTGTCTTTAAATGTTGTGTAAAGCACTTTGTGACTTGTGTCTGTGAAAAGTGCTATATAAATAAATTTCTTCTTTCTTCTTCTTCTACATTTTTTTATGTCCCCCTGTGTCTTTTGCAGCACCTCAGGCCAGTGGGACGAGGCAGTGCAAGTTTACAATTCCACTCCGCTGCAGGAGCTGAGTGATCTAACTGGGCTGGCTCTGGCCTACTGCAGGGCACGTCTCATCCCAGAAAGCATCAGCGGTGAGGACTGGGAGACACTAAAATATCAGAGACTGTATATGTGTGTATATGCCACAGGGATTGTGAATGATCTGTTGTGTGTGTGTGTGTGTGTGTGTGTGTGTGTGTGTGTGTTGTGTGTGTGTGTGGTGTGTGTGTGTGTGTGTGTGTGTGTGTGTGTGGTGTGTGGTGTGTGTGTGTGTGTTGCGTACTGCAGCCTATGAACGTGCCTTGGCTGTGGCTTCCAGTGAGAAGGAGAAGGCTTACATCTTGACAGCTCTGGCCCTGCTTCAGCACCGGCAGGGAAATCTAGACTTGGCCAAGACTCTGCTGTTTAAATGGTGAGTCCACTGTGTTGGCTGGTTTATTGTTGTATGTTTTTGTCCACTAACCAAAAAAACTGTATATAGGTTGATTGATGTGTGTGTTTTCCTGGCCAGTCTTCATTTTCACTTCATGCTAGTATGAAAATAGACGTGCAAAGTCGTGACACTTACCAAAGATGGATAATCCACCTTTAATTACTTCTTATTTTAAAGCTTAGATTATGTGATTGTAATGCTTTTGAGAATAGGGCAATATGATGTCAAAGACGATATGATTCCTGCTGATATTTTCAAGCTGTTATGTTTATAAATGTTTTTAAAGTCTGTGTCAGTCAGGGAATGCTCAAGTGCATGTAATTCAAAAGTTATGATTCCAGAATACCAAACCTGGCAGACAAAAGATTAAGAATAAAAACATTTACATAAAAAGATCATGCAAATAGAACTCTGTATATTGTGATTTTTGGCAAATGGTACAATACTGTATGATATATTCAGCTGTTGACAAAAAAGCGAAAAAAACAAAACAAAACATACAAGCAATAAAAAAGCAAACAATAATGCAAAATAAATAAATCAGAAGACAAGATAAAAAAAAAAGTAGGCTACTGAATATGTGTTTGTAAAAAAAAAAAAAAATGTAGGACAGAGAGAACTGTACTAAGGGAGCATGGCTAATTCTGACTTTTTCCTTGTTTTGGAACAGCAGACAATTAGATTTTCTCTTTAATATTGTTAAAAAAGGGGATTCCATACTTTCTGGAAAGGTCTTGCGGAGTCTGAAACATTTATTTTGTTTTCTTCAACTTTAGAAAGTACAGTTTTAGATCTAGTGAGTAAAGGTAGGTGGGTGTACATCTTTCCATTTAATTAAAATCATGTGTGGTGAGTAAATTAGCAAAAACAAAACAGTCTGTTTCAATCTTACACCATATACAGGAGTCTGGAGGGGCCCCAAAGGTGGCTATTGAATAGGCACAAGTCAATGTTTTATTCAGGCAATCTAAGATTATTTTAAAGGTGAAAGGCAAAAATTCTTTAAGTTTAGCACAAGACCGGAACATATGGGCATGAGTAGTAAGAGATGAGTTGCAGGAAGTCCAAGAAGTATTTAGACAGGATCATGCAAATATGGTAATTTTAAAAGCAATGAAAGGGATCCCATCTAGACATGCCAGCTGTTTAGCAGTTATTAATGCCAGAGCCTCCCAACGTCACTTGATTGTGCCAAGAAACAATCTGTCAAAACAAAAGTTATTGTCAACTGCATTATGACATGATGATAATTTGTGATAAAACTTGAATTTCACTTTCTTGAAGTCTGTAAGTTTTTATCTGTCTGCTTTTTGTCTCCACAGCTCGATGCTGAAGGAGCCTATTTCAGAGTCTCTGCTGTGTTTGTGTGCCCTGGGATTAGTTCACAGCGATGCAACATTGGCTTCTGCTGCCCTGACTGAACTGCTGAAACAGGGTTCGGCTTCTGGGAATGTTGTTGAGCAGCGGTGTCTGCTCACCTGCACCTTGCTGGCCCTGCAGGGCAACTACAGTGCAGTGCAAAGAGAGGCTTCTAGAGCTGTACACAGGTAAACTTCTTGTTTGAGTACTCTTCTGATGTGCCGGACCCAACAATAACCTAATTTGACTTTAAAAAACAAACAAACTGCACTTTTGACATTGAATGCCAGATTTACTTTAATTTCTTTTATTTTTGTGGGTAAAAGACTGTACATAAGGTATAAAACCTACAAAGATTTTGTCTGTATTTCTGTCTCATTTATAGCAATCCTGGAAACCCATCTCTGTGGGCCCTGCTGTCCAGAGTGGTGCCACAATACTACCCCAGGAAGGCAAACGTAAAGCTGCATGCACACACAAACATTACACACATCCCAAGCACACACCCAAGAAATCTATTACACTCACACACATTTGACTGAGCAGCTTCGTCCACTTTTGTAGAACAGTTATAGTGGAAGGGTTCATGGTTTTGTCTGCTGTGTTCTCCAGGGTGGAGCGATGGCTGGTCATGTTGCCTGTCTCTCTAGTATGACCCAAGGAAAGGTATAACACCGATTTTATCTGTTGTGTTCTCTCTTTTTTTTTTTACTCTTTCTCTAACTAAAGAGCCATTTTAAATTAAACTCATCACTAAATTGTGTTATTTTGCCTTAATTCTGTAGTGTTTAATCAATTTTATACCATGTTAGCATCCAAAAAACACACTGCATTACAGTAATTACAATACAGTAAATGCCGACTCCGGTATCTCTAACTTGTGTGCCTGCAGAGGGCGTTGTTGTACAGTGGAGTGAATCAGCTGGCTAGTGGGAAACACTCTGGAGAGGACGGTCACAGGAATGCACTGAAGACTTTGCAGAGAGCTGTGCTGCTCTGTCCTGGTAGAGATATACTGTGCATTGTGTGTGGTACACCTCTGGGACAACAATTCTCCCAGATAATGGTGTCCCTGATATACTGTATACAGTAAATTCAAGCTTTGCAGCTCTGTGGCACACAGAGGCCTTTTTATCTTTAGTGCTATTTGATAAATATAAAGCTACTTTATACCTACCATTAAAAGAATATCTGTGAAAGTCTGTTTGATCTGAGGCTCCACTCCTCTATCTGTTTCCAGATGATCCAGCAACATGGGCAGGATTAATGGCCGCCTGTCACACAGAAAACACGTCCTGTTATCTTTCTGGTTCTGCTCCTTGCAGGCAAGGACTGGAGCAAACCCTCATGTCAGTGGTGTCTGAGAAAGGTGTGTGCACTGGTGCATGTGTGTTTTATTGTGTTTGTTATTTTGTGTGCGTTTGAGTGTATAACGCATACTCGTCTGTATCCCAGTGCGTACTGTGGAGGAGATAGAGCGCCCTCTGGCCCAGAGTCTAGAGGGCTGGGTATTACAACAGGCGGTGACTGGTCTCATGCTGGGGGGACAGCTGGAGCAGGCAGAAGCCCTTTGCTCACAGGTGGGATGGGAACATGCACACATACACACACAACCTCAATATTATTCTCTGATTTACTTAATTGTAGATGAGAGCAGCACATTTGGGTGCTTTCCCATCCGTCATGCCCACACCCCTTTTTTGGGTGAAAGCAGCCCCTCTAATTTGATTATCAGTAAATTCTGAGGTCTTTGCCAGATGAATAGCATGAAAGTATGGACATATTTTTTCACGGTAAAAACTTTGCAGCATCATTAAGACTGTGTTCTGATTCACTTTGATCTGCAGACGCAATCGGCTCGCATCATTCACTCAGTAACACGATTAACTAACCTGTTGTGAAGTGTTTACTACAGACGTACATGCATTGACTGGCCAGGT
The DNA here is from genome assembly GCA_034769285.1 of Lutjanus argentimaculatus. NCBI lineage: Eukaryota > Metazoa > Chordata > Actinopteri > Lutjaniformes > Lutjanidae > Lutjanus > Lutjanus argentimaculatus. The sequence continues at coordinate 18,858,425 of JAWZSL010000017.1, forward strand.
CCAGCAGTTTGGATGACCTGAAGATACAAATCTCCTATTTTATTGTCTTATCACTTTTAGGCATGTTGCCACTAGGTTTTTCAATTTGACACTGGCACTTTTACAGCGCTTGTCCTCGCCCAAACAGAGACATGTTAGTTCCAAAGGCAGGAAAGTGAAATTTGCCTGCTCCCATGCACAGAAAATATTAAGAATTATTTCAGACAGAAATTAACATAGCTGAAGTAATGCAAATTACCTTCAGATATCTCTGGTGTGGCCTCTTCGTCATGCTCTGATTGCTTTTTCCTCCCAGGTGTTGAATGTGTCTCCAGAACACCCAGGAGTGCTGCTGTCACTGAGACAGGTGCAGTGTCAGCGCCTCCTTATTGCCAGTGGTGGCGCTGTCCTCCCAGACTCTGCGCTGGAGCAGCTAAACAACACAGTGATGCTGAACCCCACCAACCTCGGGGCATGGCATGTAAGTGGACACTTCATGATAATGTAAGATACCTCACCAGTGTTTTGTGTTGCAGCCAATTACTAATAAGCTGTTTCTCTTTAATTTCAAACACCAGTAGTTTAATAGTACAACATTTTAAACAAAGCTATTCCACATTGTTCACACAGGCATACTGTGTATACGTAGCAAAAACAACCACCCCCAAAAAACTCTATTACATAGAGAGGCTGAAAAAATGTTGATGCTCTCAGTCGTGAGTCACTTGTGTAAATGAAGTCATGAAATGGTGAGATGTTTTTTTTCCTCCTCACTGCTTCCTCTGAGAGACCCTGGTCTAATGAAGATCATTTCTGTGCCTTGCTTGAGACCTCAGATTGCTGCACTTAACATCAAATGGGTGCTACCAGCAGGGGAGAAGCAGCGGAGACGTCAGGCTCTCTCTTTCAAGCTGTGAACATATTGGCAGATTGTAGCCACGGCTAATGACCATGGTACAGTGTAAATGTGGAGTTAAAATGTGTAGCTAGACCACATTCAGTACAGAGACAGATTACATGCAGTCATCACTGAATCAACATGCAGACAACAGCTCTGTGTAATGATAGCAAATAATTGTCCATGCTTTTTCTGTCTTTTTTTATCTTGTTGCAAGTAATGATGTTGAAATTTGGCTTCGCTCTTGACATTATACTGTAATAATATTGCACTGAGAAGTCACTATATCATATATTGAGGATACTACCATTTATATACCGGTAGTTTTATGTTTATTTCAACTCGATCGAAAGAAAATTAATTGCCAACTACTTCGATAACCAATTAATTGTTTTTAACATTGCTTTTTTCCTGCTAATCTTTATGTCTCTAACAATCTCTTCCCCCTCTTCCTTCACCTCTCATATTCCTTCTCCCACCTGCCCCTCTGTAAATCTCCCATTCTCACCTCTTCTCCCACTCATCCTTGATCTTCCAATCACCCTCCGTCTCACAGTGGCTGGCTGAGGTGTATCGTAGCCAGGGTCTGCTGGTCCAGGCAGTAATGGCCTACAGGCAGAGTCTGCAGCTCGCCTCACAGCTCGGTGTGCACAGCAGCCAGATAGCCAGCCTGCTCCGATTGGCTCTGCTCGCTCTCGGACCCTGTATGGTGAGTTCCTGCTTATAAATCTAGATAAGAAAGATTCCTAATTTTAGGGTGGTGAAATACAGCTATTACAGCACAACTATTCATATATTGCGAATTTAGTGGTATTGCAAAATAGAGCTAAAAAGGAGCAGCTCTAAAGTACTTCTTTATAATGTTGTTCTTTTCACCCATTTTTCCTTTATCAAAAAATTGCAGCTTCAGCGATATGGATATTGCACTTGGCCATATTGTGATTTTGATAATATTTTAATTAATTATGCAGCCCTAAGTGAGGACTAGCAACGTTTCAGAATAACGAAAAGAAGGCTTGCATGTTACTATGCACACATAAGGCCAGAGGCACCTCCTGTCTACATCCACGTCACCTGGGCAGAAACAAGGCAGAAGAGATGAAAGACGGATGAATATCCAGCAGAATTATAGGATCAGAAGCCAAGGCCAAGTGGAAATACAAACAAGACAAGAAGCTGCCTTTGTGATTGAACTGGAGGGGATGTGGTTTTTAGTCCACCACTCACAGGACACTGAATCCCATAGCTGCTTTCCATAGTTAAATACAGCTCTTCTCATCATCTAGTTTTGATTACAGCCACTGAAGGCTCATCGGAAAGCAGTTACTGGCACAGAGGAGGCAGGTGTTACGAACGTTGTTAGAAGAACAATACTGTTAAAAGAATGACAAGTTTCTGGGATATTTAATTACTCAGAATTTTATGTTGCATGTGTATCCCCCAAATTAAAAATGCTACAGGGATATGGGGCTTCAGTGAATGTTAAATAGCAGACTCAATGCAGAATAGAGCTGCACCTGCCTTGTTTTTAGGTATTCATGAGTTTGCTCCTATTTTTGCTGTTCAGGGTGATACTATGAGCTAAAGAGATTCATGCTGTTTTTGTGGAGTTATAATATGTGTATAGTCATAATTTATCATGCAGCATGAACACCATTAAAAGAAAGTTACTTTCAAGTTCTGAGGCAAAATGGCTAAAAGTTATTTTGTGAAAACCAAAATTACAAACATATATCCAAATCAAGCACAATTTCAGCACTGAATCTTATTTTTCAGCAAACTTAACAAGGAGTGAGCTGAGAACAGGAAGCCTTCCTCTGGCCCTTGAAGTTGGCGTTTTTAAAAACACTCATGAGGACAGCAGGTTTTGTGAATTATGCGAATTAGGAGAAGTTGAGAATGAATCAAATTTTCTTCTGTGTTGTCCTTATTATGATGAGTTAAGAATACTGATATTAAATGAAATGTGGGTTCAAAGTTCAGACGATGACAGAATGGAAATGTTTAATTTTAATGCTTTTACGCTGCTTACCTTTGTCTCTAAAGCTTCGGAAAAACATGAGGGTGGTTTATTAGTTTAATATGACTTGTAAATTTATGTTGCTACTCTGGTTTCTGGCCTATGTTTTCAAATAATGCTGTCTTGTAAGCCTGTTTGGACTGGGCACATGAAAGAATAATACAAATTAAATAAAAATAATCATTTTTTTTAATGAATTAAACTTGATTTTGTTTAGGCGTCTCATTGCTGGTTTTATTCTTAACCCTGCGTAATCTGACCTCTCAGGCCGGCGTCCCAGGGAACGACTGGACAAACTTGATACTAGAAGCCACCACTGAGGTCTTGAAGCTGGGTTCATCCCCCATGGCGCTCCTTTTCCAGGCCCTGCACCAGTATGTGACAAAGATGGGCGCCAGGTCAGTGCTTCTCACTGTGTTCTGTTTCTTCTGCAACAGGTAGTATGCACATACACATGCATGTTGCAGGCGTGTGGGTGGTTCTGCATAGTTTATGCAAATTATTTTATCCCATTGCTGTGTAAGAGATAGTGCAGATTATTTAGTGTGGGGTTGTATGAGGAACTTAACAATAAGCAGCATATTAGCTACAATAGATGTTGGTTGGCACACACCCAGTTAGGGGAAGCAGAGAGGAGGACCAGCATGGAAGCTAAGCAATGAACTGCTGAGGACGGGGTCAACAAGAAAAGGTACTTAAGCAACTTAAAAAAAGGTCCATCTTAAAAGAAATCACCATCAATTTAAGTGTACACTATATTCAGAATATTTTCACTGCTTTACCTTACTGTCAGACAGCCTTTTCTGACAGGAAAGCAGTGTTATTTAAACCACATATCGCTCTCTCCAGTAACCAAACTCCATAGGCGTAATCAGTAATTTCACCTCGCAGAACACAGGACTTGCTTGTCCTCAGCTGCCTCAAACTGTTCAAGTTTGTTTGTGTTATTGTGTGACTTTAGTGAATCTAAACAATCCTTAAAACATCATAGTCACTAAATAACACAAACAAACTAACAGATCAAGACAGCATTAGATCAGCAACTCTGTGTTCTGCAAGTTAAAATGACTGATTTTGCCTATGGAGTTTGGTTGGTTTGAGGAGAGGGATATTTTGTTTATATAACAGTGGTTTCACATCAGAAAAGGCTGTCTGATGGCAAAGTAAAATGGTGAAAATATTCTATAGTGTACACTTAGACTGATATTGATTCTTTAAGATGAACCTTTTTTGTGGTTAAAATACATTGCCCAAACCGGGGGTCTGCTGACCGCCATCTACTATAGCTATTACACTCACTTATCAATAAGTACCTCATATAACCCCACTTCAAATAATCCAAACTATCACTTAAACTGTGATATATCATCTTAAGTGATTAAATGAATCATAAGATTCCTGTAACTTAAGATTTATTCCCCCATCTGTCTTTTCAAGATGTTGGTACTTTAGAAACTTTGGCAAAGACATTTACAAAGCAAAGTTTTGCCGTCTTGACATAATAGCCTTCTGTCAGTACCTCACAGGCCGGCCAGGAGGCTTAATTAGACCACGGCATTCATCTGAGAGCCGAGGAGAACAAATATGCCAAGCATGAACTGGCTAAACTTCCTTGAGAGATGCTGCAGGAGCTCCGCTGTGCCAAGTATAATCACACCATCAAAGGGCCTTTCATGCCAGAGACAAGTTTTGTTTTTATCTTATATACTGGAAACAGAGATTTTTATTTTTGGGGGATGTATTTTTAAGACTTTTTTTTTTTGGACAGCAGTTACAGTGGAGCGGCTTAGTTGGAAACATAGATATACTGGTTGGGAAACTCACCACCAACATCTGTTAGTTAAAATGTGAACGAAGTCCCTCCTTTTCCAGTTTTCTTCGTGGGACCTTATTTCAGAAGAAGTATGTATGGTAGTCAGTGCGAGAGACAAAATGTTTTTTTTTAATCCCCTCTGAATTGTGCCATGAATTGCATGTAAGATGTTTGTCAAATTAAAAGATCATTTTACAAGTCAGGAAAGTCGCAATTCAATGTCTCGTTGGAAACAAACTTTCTCCGTAAAACTATGGTTGTTTATTTTGTAAAAATATGTGTTAAATTAATGACTTATTTACTCAGTAACAACAACAATCTGTCTTATGCCAAAAGTTATTTTAATTTCCTTTGAGGACTCGATGGACCGAGACTGATATGGACTTGACGTGATCATTAGTTGATGCTCCGTTGGTGCTGTTTTTGTATGCCTCTCCTTCCTGCTGGGACTATTGGGAATCTAACACAAAGCTAACCACTGATAACATATGAGCTACCTTTGCCCATTTCTGCACGTGTCCTCTGCAGGGAGACCAGACGCCTGCTGGAGAGGCTGGTGTACGTCCCCACTAAAAACTTCCCAGTGACAGTGGTGCAGGTGGCCAGCTGGTACCTCCTCAGACACTTGCATGCCAAAAACGACGAGGAGCTAATGAATGTGAGCACACAGCTGCCTCGTACCTGCACTGGCACCACATCGAATCATTTCAGTGGTGATTTATATTCATTTAAAATGCCTGTTTCCAACCATGACATCAGTGGAAACAGCACACACATAGTGAGACTGATATTAATCATATTTATGTTTCACCACAGCTTTGATAATGAACATATTTTGTCATCTTCTTGCAGGTCCTTTTGCAACATGCCAAAATGAATGGAGATCAAAGACTGCTGGAGTTTCATTCACTGCTTGCCTCTTCTTCATCCTGAATGTTGTCTACAACTACATCAGCATGAAATCATGCAGCTGAGCGGGTTTATCCACAGGCCTGAATCATCATTAGTTCAGCCTCACTAAATATGAAATCATGTAAAATTGGGCATCATGGGTCTCACATTAAATATGACATTCATTAGCTTAACATAATTCTTTATTTTACAGTATGCAGCATTTAGGAAATTAAATATCATGAGCATTATCACATATTTCAACATGTTTAAAGAAAACCAAGATTCAGGCTGAAATAAATGCTTTTTGCTCAGCGTATAAAGATTGTCTCATTTTTTTAAACACTTTTTGGTGTTTTCAGGTTTAAAAAAACTAACAAGAGTTGGTACTGGCCACACATTTGTACAAAACATGGTTTTCCAATTACACAGACAATAGATTACATCACATAGAGTATGTATTCCATTTTCAAGTATTTTATATACTGCTGACATTGTAGTCTTAATGAAAAAGTAAACAACTGTCATCAAGTCGCTCTTTTATGGTGGATTTCTGTGCAGCCACTTCCTGTGATGGCTTTCTGGCTCGTAACCAAAAGAACTTTAGAAAGACATTCATCCTGGACCATTTGTCTGAGATTTTGCCTGAGTATTGTGACAAAAAAAAACAACAACTTTATTTCTTTGGCAATAGCTTGTCAAAATAAATGGCAACCTCAAAATATATGGAAATAGTCTGCTATTGATTTACCACTAAAACATTCATTCTGTCCCTGAGAACCCCAGTTTCAATTGAGTTTCAATTTTTGAGGGACAAAATATCATATTATGTTCTTCCAGCAGAAATCTGGCCTGGATCTTGATTTGGTAATCTTAGTGTGTCATTCCCAAATATCATTCCAATCATCCTCAGTTATCTACAGCCTCAATTTCCTCTCCAATTCGTGATTGACCTGTACAGTCAAATAATTTCTGGAGTTTTGTCATCTATTGTGTGACACAAGATGTTTATTATCTTTATGGATCAGTGATTGTATCAGTCAAGTTAGATTCACTATCCTCCTTTTGTTTGATTTCTTCACTAAAAGTCTCTGACTTTATATGGAAGAAATCTTTTTTTCCCCATGGTTACATGCATTGAAAGGTGGTTAAAAGACTCAGTCATCACCACTTGCTATAGTGCAGTAAGCTCTTACACCATGATGTGCCCACTGCCCAAATTTCCATAAGATTGTCTCATCTTGCTGATGCATGCATGCTGATCTGTCAATATAACGCAAAGAAAGTATAAATTCACGATTTCTGCAGGTTTCAGCAAGTTCAACTTAAAACCATTATGAACACAATTTAAGGCCTTTTCCATTGGCAAAAAAAAAAGAAGAAATCTGATGCTCCAACTTGAGTAATGTAAGATTTCTTGTCCTTTCCACCCTTGTAGGTGGAGCATGAAGTTAATTTGGTGGGCTCTGATAAATTCTGACCAGGTCACAGTTCATTTTAGTGCTTATTGGTTGCATGTTGGTTTTGTTTTATAGTCGTTACAGCATGATCGATACACGTTTCCCAAAACACATTTAGAAGCGAGACTTGAGTTAATGAAACATTAATGATCCAATCAATTTTTCAGACATATCAGAATTGGATTTAGGACATTTTAAGGCCTAAAATTCAAATTAGTGGATTTTAGACTTTTCAAGGACCCACAGAAACCCTGAAATTAGAACATTATTGTACATTTGATGATACCCTGACCTGAGAATTTAAATCATTATAGCTTTAATTTCCTTCCACCACAGAAGAAGACCATCTGGTAGTGGTTTCTTGTCCCTTCTGTCTCACAGCAGAACCATTTTTCAGGCTTTTACACCCTCTCAGATGCTAACTGGACAAACGTGCTTGGTCATGAGAGTGCAGATGTTTTGGCCACAGCCCCAGCACGGCTGCTGGATGTGTGGAGACCCCTGCTGGGTCTTTCTCTTGCACAGTGAGCACACATCCACAGCAGCAGCATGAGATGCTGCACCCCCAAGTCCTCCGCTGGGATTTTTTAGATTATTAGCCACAAGCTGTTGCAGCTCCGCCAGTATGGTGGGGTTTGGTGCCTTTGCGATGCCCACCACCTGCACTCTTTTGGGATCAAATACACAGTCCTCCTCTAAGCCGCTGGGCACAGCTTGCATGCCACAGTTGGGGGGCACCCAGGCAGTGTCGTAGCCTTGTGAGTTCCAGGTGTACTGCATGGGATGGTTGTCCTTGTCGATACGCTTGACGCGGCCAACACGCACACGCAACTCCAGGGCCACACGGTCTGAAGGGCTATTACGTAGTGGATAACGTTCCGCCTTCTTCTTATCACGACTGACATACACGCCTGGTCCTAGCATGCCACCTGTGGACTGCTGAAAGCCATTGGCGATGATGAGCCGTGCGTTGGCGATGCTTGTGCCATGGTACATGGTGTAGACCCCCCGGTCTTTGGGCTCCTGAGATGATCCCAGCTCCACTCGAGGAGAGTTATCATCATAGGTCACCTCCCAGCCAAAGAACGGCAGTGACATCCTGCTTTAACAAAGGGGGGCTGTTCAGGACAAGCAGCTCTGTGAGAAAGGAATAGATGGCATCATGTTATACAACCCTGATTCCAAAAAAGTTGCATTTAAAGCATAAATAAAAACAATGTAATGATTTGCAAATCCTTTTCAACCTATATTCATTTGAATACAGTGCAAAGACAAGATATTTGATATATAACTGGCTATTTTTTGTAAATGTACACTCATTCAGAATTTGATGCCTGCAACACATTCCAAAAATGTTGGGACAGGGACATGTTTACCACTTGTATACATCACCTTTTCTTTGAACAACACCAAGTAAGCATTTGGGAACTAAGGAAACAATTTGTTGAAGTTTTTGAAGTGAAACCCTGTCCCATTCGTGCTTGACATATGGCATCAGTTCCTCAACAGCCTGGGGTCTCCATTTTTGTATTTTACGCTTCATAATGTGTCACACATTTTCAATGGGAGACAGGTCTGGACTGCATGCACGCAAATACCTGCATAACACCAGTGTTCTTGTGACACATGGACGATACAGCTTGACATCTTGCTGAAATAAGCAGGAACATTCCTGAAAAAGATGTCATCTGGATGGCTGCATATGTTCCTCCAAAACCTGTATGTACCTTTCAAGACTGACTGTCATGTGACAGTTACCCATGATGCCATGGGCACTAACTAACACAACAGCAAACTTTTCCTGTATAACACAAGTGAATGGGTGTCACTTTTCATACTCATCATATTCAGCGTCCCAATTAGGAATTTCAGCGATATTGCTACTCTAAACATTTTTATTCTTATTTACAAATTACATTTTGATGGCAACTATTACCAAAAGTTGACTCCATACACATTGGTTACAGGAGTCATGGCATTTTAATAGCTGTAATAACATAAAACATATAACCATAGTTTTGGCCTGTACGTGTCAGAAAAAAATCAATCAAATAAAAGTACAACAGACTTTTTCGAACACACATGCAACCAAATATTTGAGAAAGTCAGTCTGGTTGACTATCTCTATAAATCTAGCTAAATACAAGGCGCATTTAAGATAAAGACATTAAACCTTACCGTCAGTGCGGTTGATTTGTCGGCACACTTTTACTTTCGCTTCCGTGTGTTTCTTTTCCACAATTGATGACGTCACGCGTGATATATCCAGTGGCCGGTTAGCTCAGTTGGTTAGAGCGTGGTGCTAATAACGCCAAGGTCGCGGGTTCGATCCCCGTACGGGCCAAACATCCTTATTGTACATCATGTCTCTTATTTGCTGATACATACGCTATATTCCCCACGGTGTCAATGAAAGTTTGCAGTTGCCTCGAAAGATGTATGACTTCTTGATTTCAGAGCTACGGAAACGGAATGTAAATATAGGCTCTACATTTTTGTTTTAGATCTGTGGGATATAATGTAACTAAGTACATTACTGTACTGTACAATACTGTGCTTACGTACAAATTCATGTTATTTTTACTTCACTTGGTATTTCTGTTTTATGCATCTTTATACTTCTACAACAAGTACACTAAATCACAGAGGGTAATATTGTACTTTTTACTGTACTGCATGTATAATTTATTTTTACTTGTACTTTTTTATATTAAGCTCAATATATTAAGCCTATATATACTTATACTTAGATAATACTGGAAAATTACTTTTAAGTTCATATGGATGACTTTCGCTTTTGCTAGTGAGTACTATTTTAGGACAATATCTTTACGTGTGATATCAGGATACTTTTTAGGTCCTTGTATAATTTGGCAATTGGATTTTCCGTTCTGAAACGGGTATTAAAAAACAAAAAAACAAGTGATTATTTGATTTTCGTTTTAAAATACAAAAATTAAAATTGAAATACAAGGCGTTTGTTTCTTGTCATGGTGAAAAGGGGATATGTGAAATTTTAAAAATGCATTTATTGAAGTGCTGCAGGTCTTCTTGTTCACGGAACTCACGTACTTGTAAAACATCGTGGCAATTGTACTGATGCATTCGAGGTGACATCTCACGGTAGGAATGTCCAGTTCTTACAGTTAATTTATTATTAATTAATTATTATTATAATGATAAAGCATAATGTCTGTGAAGATTCTCAGTCATCCAGGTCATGGTGTTCGTAGCAAGGGATGTCTCTATGGACTCTATCAAGTCCAGTTACCTACGATAACCCTTGCACTCTAAAGAATAAAAACCCTGGCTCAACTTAAAAAAATTTAAGGTAACAATTTGCATGGATTCTTTTTAAGTCATTCCAACTCAGCTATGACTGAGTAAATCCCAAAAGACTTTTAGAGTTCGACCAACTCAATTAGTTTAGTACAACCAACTTCATTTGTTTTGTCCTCTACAAGCTTAATTACGTTGGACCAACTGGTGCTATTAAGTAGTCAAATAACTTCATTTCAGTCATTCCAACTTATTTATTTTACTTTCAGTCTACTCAGAAAAATTTGCATTGTTGCCTTAATTAATTTTAGTATTAGTAACTTATTCAATTTCAGGAAGAAATAAATTACACCTAATTCCAGTTTTATGATCAAACCTCTTTATTTTAAAACCAATGATCAAATTACGTCCAACAGTTTCATACCATCATCTGTTGTTGAAACTTTAAAGTCACTGAACTCTTCCTGTCTGGCAGGTAGGACGCCCACAAAAACAAACCAAAAACATGTTTGCAAATACTGTTTGTTCTCAGCTGGACAACTGAGGAGGAATAACATGTTTCTCCTTCATCTCTCCTCCTCCTCACCTCTCCACTCTGAAGACTGAACCCAGTGGCACTTCAAACACACTTTAGTTTTTGACATCATGCTATTTTTTCTTGATGAATTAAAGTGATTTTTTATTCTTATGTGTGTGTGCTCATTGTTTATGTACTGATGTGACCAAAATCAGTGTGAGTTAGCATGACACAAGAGGGAGAACAAACAATTATTTCAAATGCTCTTCTTTGGTGCTGTGAGCAACACAAGCCAAGTGCCATTCAGTTCCTTTATATTAAATCTACAGCTGATACCTTCAAAACTCTGCAACTCACACCAAAACTATTTAGAGGGATAAACAGCACTAAAGGCATGAGAAAAAAATACTTTTCATTTTGAACAGTCCCTTTAAAGGTTGGTTCATGTTGCTGAGATGTGCCACCGGGGCTGCACTTTAAGGGTCATGACCAAGACATGTGACCACTCATATCACATGTTTATCCTGGACGATAATTACACAATAACATCTGATTCAATGTGATGAAGAGGAGAAATAATCATTGTGGATATAAACATGTTATTTATCACAGCTGTAAGGTGCTGGAAAAGGTGGACAAACCCTGAAACTGTGATTTTAGTTGACATGTGCAAATCTGATTTTAAAGGACCTCAGAACAGACAAAGTCTTGGGGGCCCCCTGTGATTTCTGGCACCCCCCCTAATAGTGGCTTGGACCCCAGGTTAGGAACCAATGCCACATAGCTGCTGTACAAAGAACCTGTTCAGCACCAGTGTGGTTCTTTAAAGGTTCCCTGATGGTTCTTCAGCTTACTTTAATTTAATTAGGGAAAGAATTAAAAAACACTACAATACAACACAGCTTTAAATACACATTAAGCAGTGGTTCTCATCCTTTTGCCCCCAAGGCTCCTCTTATGTAAAATATAATATATAAATATATTATATAATTTATAATCTATGTGACAATTTATATATTATGATATATAATATAAATAAGGCTTCTAGATTTTTTTAATGTGAAAAAAACAAAAAAAACTGGAATATCCATATTTGTGCAACATTTTTTAGACAAACAGAAAGGAGCGAAACAAAACTAAAAATAAATAAATAAAATGTCATTTTTTCCTTTTTTAATCTTAATTTTCATGGTTTTTTATTTTTCAATATTTTTCAATATAATATCGTAATATACAAGCCTCCGTACAGATTTATTTGGCATGACTGCATAAAAATACAATGTTGCCAAAGCATCTCAGGAAAGATTCAATCGAAAGCAACTGGACTTTTTTAAAAGTCTTTTCTGAAGACGTTTCGCTTCTCATCCAAGAAGCTTCATCAGGTTCATGCCTGTCAGACTAGTCTGAGCTAGTCTGGCATTTAAATCTTTCCTGAGATTACAATGACCTGGACGAATGAGAACATTCACGGACATGTTGCCAAAGCATATTAATTCAAACATTGACATATTAATCAAATTAACAAAATAACACAAAAGGGAAAAATGTATAGCTCAGATTTTTTAAAGTGGGGTTGTATGAGGTACCTATCCTATCACTATGTGCTCTGACTATGTCCTGATTGTCATGTAGATGTGTTCAGGGTGGGACTCTTATCAAACATGTCAACTTTGGTGGTCATTACATCATTGAATCCAAAGTTATAGCAATTTTGCATTTCATGGCGAGTCCTCAAAAACTTGACATCCTGCCGCAGCCATACCGATCAACGCTGACCAAATCCTTTAATAGCTTTTGATCACAAGGTAGTCTACATGGCACAAACTGATTTTAAAGTCAGTCAGATCTCTGGAGGAATTCGTTAAAATGTGATGCGTGTACAACACCAAAAATTGACCACGAAATTCAAAATGGCTGACTTCCTGTTGGATTTTATCCAAGAGAGTCCCGTCGACCAAACTCATATCCGAAGTTCAGACGTGGACTATTATTGAACCGTGAAGTTTCAGGCAGATTCAAACAAGTAAACGTAAGTTAATGCAACTTCCTGTGTTTTGGCAAAACATCGACCTTCGCTATAGCATCAACAAGAAGTTAATACCTTTCTGACAAGATTTTAGTTGGATAAGGTCAACCTGCTTGGAGGAGCACATCATAGTATGAAACATGTCATTTCCTGTTGCCAATAGGTGGCACTATAACCACTGCAAAACATGGTAGTTGTATTCAGGGCAGGACTGTTATCAAACATGTGAAGTTTGGTGCAGATCGGATCATTTATACTAAAGTTACAGCAACTTCCTGATTGATGGCGAGACATCAAAATTCTACGCCATGTGACTGCCACGGCCCCCTCAGAAATCCATTGCGGCAAGGTCGGGCGCCCGTCAGACGCCAGCCGGACACAGAGGCGCCGGCCGAGCCCGCGACCGTCAGGACCGTGAAGTCTCGCACATGCCTTTGGACGAACTCTAGTCCAGATTTAATGAGCTGTCTTCAACAGTGGCTTCTTTTTTGTCACTCTCCCACAAAGCTTTGAGCGGTGAAGAACCTGACCAACAGTTGTATGCAGAGTTTCTCCCTTCTCAACTCCTTCAGAGTCGTCATAGGTGTCTTGGTGTCTCCCTCACTGGTCTCCTTCTTGCACAGTCTCTCAGTTTGTGAGGACGTCCTGCTCTAGTCTCATTTGCACGTGCCATATTCCTTCCATTTCTTAATGATGGATTTATACTTGAACACCAGGGGATGTTCAGAGACTTGGAAATGATTAAGTGATGAACCAGAGACTGGACCTTCAAAACACAGGCGTCCTTATACTGCAATCACTTGAGACACATTTACTGCAATCACGTGATCTACATTTCACTAAATGTGAGACTACTTTTTGTCAAAAAAGCTAAATTATATGAGGCGAAAACAATCCAAGGTGGTGAATACTTTTTATAGGCACTGCAGCGCGTTTCGAAAAGGCAATTTGAAATGCTTTACAGAGGCAAGGAATGACATTAGAATGACATTTGTAAACAAGGAGCAACAAAAAAGAGGAAAAAAAATAGAAGATAGAATAAAAATATGAAAAGTGTGAAATAAAATACATGGAGCACATTTGAGATCATCAGGAAGTTTGTTCCATCTGTGTGCAGCAAACTATGCAGGATTTTCACACAGAAAAATGTGTCCTTCTTCATCATCTTCTTCTTCTTCGAGCTGACAGGCATTATGAAGTCCATCACTCTGTTCTTCTCAAAAACTGTCAAACTAATTAAATCTTCTCCTACATTTTGAGCTCAATTGACACCAAACTCGCTACCCTCCATCTTCACTGTCCTCCACAAACCAAATAGCCAGATTTTTAAATGACCAAAACTTCAGCCCACTGTTCAACAAAATGTTTTCCTGTAAACAACACTCTACAGCCGCTGCTAATCCTCACAAAATAAGTCCAGATTTTGTAGTCATGATTTGTAGATGTTTCAGTTCAGTTTCTCACTTACGGAGCAACCGATCTTTGTGAGTTCTCAGTCATTGTGCTGTTTCAGATGTTTCCCTGCTCAAACACACATGATTCAGATGAATAGATACTGACCTGATCATCTGAATCAGGTGTGTTGGAAGAGAGAAACGTGAAACATTCACTGTCTGTAGTGTGAGTTATAGCACCACCATATGGCCAACTTGCACCAAATTTGACACTGCACTCCTTTGGATTGTCAGCAATACAACCACAGAGTGTGAAGTAGACTGGATGACTGGTTTTTGAGATATGCAAAGGATATAATACACATACACACAAACATAGAGAGAGACAGACACAGATTCCTTCCTTTCTAGTCAGATGATTCCATTAATTTGATATCGATATATTGATGCTACACCTAACTCTTCTGCACTTATGCTTGCAAGAGACCATCTTGTTATGGAATCTCACCATCCATGAACTTCGCCTTCTTTTTGATCTCAACCACACAGTTGTTGCAGAGTTTCATGAATGCATCTTGCAGCATCTTGCACGGTTATAATAATAAAAATAAGAGGTTTCAATATCTGCCACACAGATTTTGAGCTATTGTGCACAAGACAAAATTGTGTTTGGTGGTGGTGCTAAAGGAAAAGTCATGAAGTCACCAAACTTGACAAGGTTTATTGTTTATGCTCTCAAAAAATCCTGACAATCTGCCGTGGAGCCAAGAAATGACAACACAGATAAAAGGACACGACTCCATGACTCCACCTGTCAACAGGCTAACACTCTGAACAACACTCACCAGTCAAACATCAGGTATTTATATTTGTTCAAATGTAAAAAGACCTCTGCTGCCTCGATGGCCGGTCCTGTTTGCTTGTTGAGGACCTTTGTCCTTGGCTTTGCTGACCACAAAGGTGTTGAGGACAAGTGTAGTACGGGGCCTCTTCCGCAGACGCGGCTGTCATCCATTGTCAAAATATCTGTGAACACTACCAACGGGATGAAACAGGGACTCAAATAAGCAAACTGAAATTTTCCGTATACAGTGAATGGTTGTCACTTTTTATACCAATCCAGCTCAATTAGAACTTTCCAGCGATATTGCTCACCTAAACAATTTTAATTCTTATTTACAAATACATTTTGATGGCACTGATACCAAAAGTGACCTTCATCACACATGGGGTTACAGAGTCAATGCATTTTAAGCGTAAACATAAACATTTAACCATAGTTTTAGCCTGTCTTCAGAAAAAATCATTCAATAAAAGTACAACAGACTTTTCGAATACACATGCAACCAATATTTGAGAAATCATTGGTTGACTTATTCTTAATCTAGCTATATACAAGCTGCATTTAAGATAAAGACATAACCTTACGTCAGTGCGGTTGATTTGTCGGCAATTTTTACTTCGCTTCGTATGTTTTTTAGCACAATTGATGACGTTCACGAGCAAACTCAGTGCCGGTAAACTCAGTTTGGTTCAGCGTGTGCTATAACGCAAGGTCGCGGGTTCGATCCCCGTAAGGTCCATAACTGCCTTATTGTAATCTGTCTTTTATTGCTGATACATACAGTACGCAATTCCCCACGGCTGGTCAAGAATTGCAGTTGCCTCGATAAGATGTATGGCTTTCTTGATTTCGAGCTCGGAAACGAATGTAATAAATGCTCTACATTTTGTTTATAGATCTATGGGAATATAATGAGATTAAGTAGTTACTGTACTGTACATATACTGCGCTTACGTTACAAATCATGTATTTTTACTTCAACTTGTGTATTTCGTTTTCATGCATCTTTAACTTCCTACCAACTATTACACTAACACAGAGGGTAAATTGTACTTTGGTTACTGTACTGCATGTATATTTTTTTTCCTTGTACTTTTTCATATTAGCTTATGAATTAAGCTATGGTCATATACTTATACTTAGATATACGGAATTACTTTTAAGTCATATTGGATGACTTTCGCTTTGGCTATGGTACATTAGGACATACTTACAAGTGATACAGGATACTTTTAGGTCTGAAAATTTTGGCAATTAGGATTTTCATTCTGAAACGTATAAAAAACAAAAAACGAGTGATATTGATTTGTCATGGGAAAAGGATATGTAAATCTTAAAAAATCATTTATTGAAGTGCGCAGGTCTTCTGTTCACGGAACTCACGTTCTGTAAAAATCGTGGCCACTGTATTGATCATAGCGAGGTGACATCTTCACGTAGGAATGTCCAGTTTACAGTTAATTATTATAATTAAATATTATAATGATAAGCATAGTCTGTGAAGATTCTGTCATCAGGTTGGTATTTGTAAGCACAGGATATCTAATGGACTATCAAGTCATTTTCCTCGATATACAGCTTGCACTCTAATAGAAATAAAACCCTGCTCACTTAAAAAAATAAGGTAAATTGCATGGATCTTTAAGTCCATTACCAACTCAAACTATAACTTTGAGTAAATTCCCAAAAACTTTTATTCAAGCGAACTCATTAGTTTAGAAATCCAACTTGATTTGTTTGTCCCTACAGTTATTACGTTGGACAATTGTGCTATTAAGTAGTCAAATAACTTATTATCCTTATACCTATTATTTTCAAACCTGTAAGGAACAGTGTCATAGTTAGTAGCACACCAAATAAGAAAAGACAAACGTTAACTTAAATATTCTTTTGAAAAACATTTGTCCCACTTTCTTTACTATAACTAACCTGGTGTTTTGTGCATATTTCTACCCAGTATGACCTCATGCAGTGTTCCTCAGAGGATTTAGTGAGACTATGGTAGGTGGACCTTGGAATTCTTTGTTCTTTTAAACTCTATAAAATCCTAAACACATTGGTTGTATGGATACCCCCAAAAAAGCAAGTTAAACAAGACAGATTTTAATGTAGTGGGGTTTGAGGTTCCTCTCCAAATAAAAATTTGATGTTATTTGACTAAAAACAATGCATTTCACATGAATTATAACACATCATCATTACAATATTTATTAAGCGAAATTAGCATCTTGAAACAATCCTTCACATTTTTGTGAGTGAGCACCAAATAATCACAAAACAACAATAGTTAAATAAGGCTTATAGTGAAGGATCTGAACTGTGATTGGCTCATAGTCAGAGTGAATCCACCAGCTGGGTGGGTATCATCAGGATTTTATCTTTATATTATAAACCTGATTCTCTATCAATACTTTTGACAGCTTTTTTTATTTAATTGTTTTCATTATAACTATTATTATTATTATTATTATCATTATTATTATTATGATGATGATGATGATGATGATGATGATGATGATTAATAATAATAATAATAATGATAACAAAATCATCAATTCAGAGCAGGATTAGAATTGATTTCTAACTAAATATTTTTCTGGAGCAGCAGTAAAGTTTATAACAGTAAAGTCACTATAAACACTTGATAATATCACACTGGATGTATATCTAAGAATGTAAAACAATCAGTCTACCTGTCATTATAATACACAGTCTCTTCAGTCTCAGTGACAAAAAATATAAACATTCTCACATGTTTCCTTCTTAAACACAAAGATAAAACCGCAAAACCTTCTGGATTCAAGTTTGTCTGTTTTACTGAACTAAGACGAGATGAACTGACTCGTTCGCTCGTTAACTCCAAAAACAGACTTAATTCAAACTCAACGACGGAACAACACGAAAAACTCACCGGTCGTTGTCTTGGTAACACCACGCCCCTGTCACCTGTCCATCCCGACAGCCAATCACTGACCGGTTTTCGAGGAGTCGGCCGTGTCTCCTCCTTCATAATGGAGGTCACAGTGATGGTGTCTGAATGACAGCGTGGGAAAACACCAAGTGAGTCCTCCGAAAAGAGCCAAATATCTCCGGAACCAGCCGATCAATAATCTCTCTTCACAGCAGGTGAGTTGGTGAAAACCAGGTCTTCATTTCCGCCTTTTTGCCGTTTATTTTCTTCTTTCAGAAACTCTGGTGTTTGATTTTCTGTTTGTTCATGAACTGAACTGAACTATTGTCAAGTCTAGGAAAGGAACCCTTGATTTGTGTAACTCTCGCGAGATTTGTGCATTTGTTTCTTCATTGTGCACTTTTTATTTTAAATGTGACAGGCGCATTGGTTTAATAAATGTAGGTATACTGACAGAAAACACTCGGTTAGGGTTGTGGGGGAAAATCATGGTTTGGATTAAAAATGACTCACTCTCGCGAGATCTTTCGTGTGTCTGCGGTTCTCTTGTGGAGCATACTTCCGTGTTTTGATTTTGGCTTGCATTAACATTAGCAGGACCAAACAATTGAAACCTGTCCAGAAATCTTTAATTAACTTTGTTGGCGAGTTGATTTACTCTTTGGGGTAAAAACCTAAACTGAACCACTAAAACTTTTTGATTTGTTTTGGTGAAGAGGTATTACTCGGGCCAAAATTTGAGATACTGAACAAAGTTCTGAGTTTATTGCTGAAGACCTGAAAAGTTGTGTTTTTATGTTGAACTCTGAAGAGTTTCAGGGAATATTTATTTTGGACTTTCCTGAAAATGACTTTCTCTCTTTTTCTCTTCTGTCTCTCTTGTTAAATGTTTTTGTTTTTTTTTCTTTGTCCTGTCCACACACTGATTTATACTGAACCGACTTGTGCTGCATCGTCACCCTGATTATTTGCTGTGATTATTTGGTGCTGTTGTCTGGTGTTCTTTTTTTTTTTTATTTTTTTATTGAAAAGCTGGTTATGATGGAGTGTATTCATGCGTCCATGTGGGGGAATGACTTTTAAAATTTCAAATTGTGAGATGAACTCTGGCTGGCACCATTAAAAACGATGATGAAATATTTTGTTGACAATCAGTGCATCATAGTCGGTGTTTTCTCCTATCTTGGTCCTCAGGGCTTCACATGTTTTAGATGTTTCCCTGATCAGCTGTTATCAGGCTTCTGCAGGGGCTTCATGACGAGCTGATCATTTGAATCAGGTGTGTTGGAGCAGGGAAACATCTAAAACATGGAGGGCAGTGAGCCCTGAGGACCAGGACAGGAGAAACTACTGATGGTGATTTTTTGCAAAATGTTGAGCAGGGGTGGAAGTAATGAATGACAAACTCAAACTACCCTGATCTAAACATCTCTTCATAGATTAGGCCTCATCCAACAGAGTTTTTTCCCACAGTTATAAATGTCGTTACCCACATCCATCTTTTTAGAGTCGATGTTTTCTTGTATCATTCCAGTCTACTGACCTACAGTTTCTCTTCTTTCAGATGATCTGTGCTGCAGACTGTCGTCACTAACATGGAATCGATCGGCTCAGTTCATCACTCCAGAATCTTTCAGGCCTCTTGACTTTTTCAGCAGTTGTCACAGGTGGAGCTGGTTTTAATATTATGAAACAAGGTTATGAGACATTTCTGAAAATATACTATTATGTGGTTGGCATTATTTTCAAACCCTTATGTGCGTTCTGTGTATAGTTGATCTTATTTCTTAATCGTTTTAATGTACTGTTAGCTCTAGTTTCAGGAATATTTATTTTGACTTTCTGAAAATGACTGTCTCGTTTTCTCTTCTGTCTCCTTGTAAATGTGTTTTTTTCTTTTCCTGTCCACACATGATTTATACTGAACGACTTGTGCGCATCGTAACCACTATATTTGCGTGATATTTGTGTCTGTTTCTGTAGTTCTTTTTTTTTTTTTTTTTTTAATTTGAAGTGGGTTTGACGAGTGTATTATGCCCTGTGGAATGACTTTTAAAATTTCAATTGTGAGATGACTCTGTGGCACATTAAAACGATGATAAATATTTGTGACAACATGCATCTAGTCTGTGTTCCCTATCTGTCCTCAGGCTTCACATTTATTTCCTGATCACTCGTATAGCTTCTGCGGCTTCATACGACTGTCATTAAATCAGGTGTGTTGGCAGGGAACATCTAAAACAGGAGGCAGTGCCAGGCCAGGACGAGAAAACTATGGTGATTTGCAATGTTGAGCAGGTGAATATGAATGACAATCAACTACCTGACAAATCTTATAATAGCCCATCCACAGAGTTTATCCATTTAATTCGTTCCACACATCTTTAGTCGTGTTTCTTGTACATCCAGTCTACTACCTCAGTTCTCTTTCAGATGATTGGCAGTGTCGTATACAGGAATCGATCGGCTCAGTTCATCACTCCAGAATCTTAGGCCTCTTGACTTTCAAGTTGTCACAGGTAGCTGTTTAATATGAACAAGGTATGGACATTTCTGAAATAATTACTATATGTGTTGCATTATTTCAAACTTATGCGTCTGTGTATAGTTGATCTTTTTTCTATTCAGTTTATTATCATGTTAGCTCATTTCATTTATTTAATGCTAATTATTAAAATGTTAGTTTGGTCATTGCTCCACTTGACAAAGAAAATATAATGCCTCCATTACTTGTCACAAATGTTAACCATTCTACGGATATCAAAATGTGTTTGTGTGTACAATCTATATTTACACAACTGTTCAAAGTCTTAGGCAGGTGTGAGCTAAAGTAAGACTGCTTTCAAAATTAAAATGATTTTTTTTTTTTTAATTACAAGCAAGTGACCAACAAAAAGAATCAATTAATCATGCCTTCAAACAGCATCAATTTTCTATACTTGACAAGTTTGAAGGAACTGAGCAGGCAGTTGTTCCAAACATCTTGGAGAACAAACCACAGATCTTCTGTGGATGTCGGCTGCCTCAGATCCTTCTGTCTCTTCATGTGATCCCAGACAGACTCCATGATGTTGAGATCGGGGCTCTGTGGGGGTCAACCGTCTCTTCCAGGACTCCTTGTTCTTCTTTAGCTGAAGATGGTTCCTAATGATGCTGGCTGTATGTTTGGGGTTGTTGTCCTGCTGCAGAATAAATTTGGGGCCAATCAGACGCCTCTCTGATGGTACTGCATGATGGATAAGTATCTGCCTGTGTTTCTCACAACTGAGGACACCATTAATCCTGACCAAACCCCCAACTCCATTTGCAGAAATGCAGCCCCAAACTTTAAGGAACCTCCACCATGTTTCACTGTTGCCTGCAGACACTCATTATTGTTCTGCTCTCCAGCCCTTCAGTGAACAAACTGCCTTCTGCTACAGACAAATATTTCAAAATTTTGACTCACTCAGTCCTAGAGCACCTGCTACCATGTTTCTGCACCACAGTTCCTCTGTTTTCATGCATAGTTGAGTGACTTGGCCTTGTTTCCATGTCGGAGGTTTGGCTTTTTGGCCACAATTCTTCCATGAAGACCACTTCAGGCCCGACTTCTCCTGGACAGTAGATGGGTGTACCAGGGTCCCACTGGTTTCAGCTAGTTCTGAGTTGATGGCACTGCTAGGACATCTTCTGATTTTGAAGGAAGTGAGCATAATGTGTCTTTCATCTGCTGCACTAAGTTTCCTTGGCCGACCTCTGTGTCTACGGTCCTCAGCATTGCCCGTTTCTTTGTGCTTCTTCAAAAGAGCTTGAACAGACATCTTGAAACCTCAGTCTGCTTTGAAATCTCTGCCTGGGAGAGACCTCGCTGATGAGTTATAACTACCTTGTGTCTTGTTGCTGTGCTCAGTCTTGTCCTGGTGTCTGACCTGTGACATCAAACTGTCTTCCACAACCTCACCTTAGGTAGCAGAGTTTGTCTGTTCCTCACCCAGTTTGAAGCCTCCTACACAGCTCTTTCTGTTTCAGTTAATGACTGATGATCATTAGCACCTGTTTGGTATAACTGGATAATCAAACACCTTTTGACACACTACAATCCCACAAAATCCCTGACTTGTAAGTGCACTAGAAGAATTGATGCTGTTTTTGAAGGCAGAGGGTGGTCACAGCAAATATAGATTTGATTTAGATTCTTCATCTATTTGCTCACTTTGCAATTTGTAAATCAATTAAAATAAACTATTGAAAGCATTCTTACTTCACAGCATCTCTTCACACCTGCCTAAAACTTTTCACACTACTGTATACAGATATTTGCTGCAGCTTTACTCCTATCATTTAACTTTTAGTCTGTTCTGCACTATCAGCTTGAGTTTATGTAGTTGTTTGACTTTTGAATTTTACTTTAATAATTATACATTTTAGCTTCCCTTATATAATTTAATGTTTCTATTCTTAACCACCATTGTTTTCATGTTTGGTTCTAACTCTCTGTGCTGTTTGCTCGGCTGCAGCATGCGTAATCGCGATGTTGCCCTCGTGACATGAGGCTCAATTAAAAGTTTCTTAATTCACAAACTTAGGTTCTCAGTTTATCATGTTAGCTTGACAAGTAAATGATTAAGTGCTTCATGGAAAAGAAATGACAAAATGACAAACATTCTTTGTTAAAACTGAACTAACACTGAACCTGGTCAAGAGAGTTTTTATTTTGTTGGGAGGGATTTACTTTTCGGGTAAAATGTGGCCACAGATCCTATTTGTTAGTGTTACACGTAAGAGGTTACTCTGAGCAAAGTTTGAGATGCTGACAGATTCTTTTAGTCTGTTTATGCTGAAGACCTGAAAAGATTCGTTTTCATGTTAACTCTGAACGAGTTTCAGAGAATATTATTGGCTTGATTGAAGACAACTTTCTCATGGTTAAATGTTGGTATTTCATTGTACCGTCAATCACTGATTTCATACTGAACTGTACTGGAAAAGTTGAGCATGGGGTGGAATAATGAGTGACAACTACCTCAAACTGCCATGACTAAAATTAACAGTTTTCCCACAACTAAATGTAGTAACCACATCAGATTTTTAGACAGTTTTCTTATTTTCAGTCTCTAACTACGGTTTCTAATTCTTTCAGTTGATCTTGCTGCAGACTGTCGCACACGCTTAACAGCCCGACTCTGAGATGCTTCTAATCAGCAGCTGTCACGGTAGGCCTGTTTATACTATGCAACACAGAGTTATAAACATTCTGAAATAATACATTACATTGATGTTGGTATATTTTCAACCTTCATCGCTTCTGATGTACCAGTCCGTTCCTTAATTCAGGTTGTACTATATACTGTGGTTTGTTCGATTCTGCATTTTAAATTTTTATTACGTTATTAAAATACCTAGTAAAGTTTCACGTTTCATGCGAACATTTGGGACAGTAAAATAGATGTCCTCCATTACTCATAACCACTATTGAGGACCAACAGAATGTGTGTTATGTATATTTGCGTTCAAAAAGTAATCAGCTGATAATTCAGTTTTAAGAGACAACAGATAATATGTGGAGGCAGGATATTAAAACTGTATTTAGAAAATATATATATGCTGCCTTCTCACTACATTTAACTTAGTCTCTTCTGCACCTTTGGCTTAATTTGATATGCTTGACTTGAATTTTACTTGAAAGTTACACATTTAGCTTCCTTATGCAATATAGTTCATTCGTACCACACACTGATTTCATGTTTAGTTGCAACTCTCGTGCTGGGCATTGGTGTAATAATCAAATTTTGCTTATTACGACTCTGAAAATCGCATATTATCTCTTTAGGAATGACAAGTGCATCTTGTCCTTAATCAAATATTATTTACATACATTCAAGAGACAAGTTTTGAATGTATCAGTTTTTGTTTCATTGCATATTTATTGCAGTCATGTAAATGTTTCACACTGCAATCATTGCCATGTACTGATCAGATTTACTTACAGAAGTCGTCCTTGGGGACTACAGAGGTGTTGTTCTGTCCTGACAGTGGAGGCGTCCTGAAGTAAACTTGGCTGACTTTAACACATTACATCGTACTGCTTGTATCATTGGTGTTCCATTATTTCTGTCCTGTGATGCATATTGTTGGTTAATGTTCGAACAAATAAAGGCATTTTAAATGTCACATGTCTTGTCCTCATAGAAGCAAGTACTTTCTCTATAGAAGAAGTAGATATACTGGAAAGGTTGCACTTGTTACATGCATGCCAGTTTATTTGAATCACCTCCGTGTCAATCTCAGGTAGCAGCAAACGAACATGAGAGCAACCAAGCTGAAAACTTTTAAAACTTTTGTACTGAAATACAACAATTGACATTGTATGATTGATAGTTTTCAACTGCAAGGTCTTCTGAAGAGATCAGCTGCAGATATTACAGGTTATCATGTAATGTTGATAACAAGCTGCTGTTAATATATTCAATGTTCTCTTTGATAATGTGACAATGGTTACAAAAAGGTATACTGTGTAAAGTAGACACAAAGGAAAGTATTAATAATTAATGAAACATAATCAGATGTAGTCAGTGAAAATCATTTAAATTAAAGTAAAGCATGAAAATGTGTCTATAGAAATCTAAATCACATGTAAAGCGTTGATCAGCAACAATTGATTTATTTTTACAATCATTCGAACTACACACACACGACACAAGCGACATCGTACTGAGTGAGGCTGTTAAACACGCGCTCCTGTGATAGTGGCTCTGACGGCGCCCACCTTTGCCTCGCTGGCCGGGCTCGACCGGCCTCTGGTGACGCGCTGGCGTCTGACGGCGCCCACCTTTCACCTCACGATTCTGAGGGGCTGGCAATCGCATGGCGTAATTGATGTCTCGCCGTCAACAGGAAGTTGCTGCATATAAATGAGAATTCTGGAAAAAACACAGACGAGGCCAAGGTTACCTTATCCACAACAAATGGTATTTTCCTGGCAGAGGACCCCTATTCCAGAGGTGAGAGTGCACTCGGCTATTGGAGAAATAACCACCTGCGTTTTCCAGAACTCGCACAAATGGCACGCAAATACCTTTGTGCGCCATGCACCAGCACGGAGAGTGAGCGGTTATTCAGCTCTGTGTCTCATGTCTTGGACGAAAAGAGAAATAGGCTTTGCTGTGACAAGGCAGAGATGCTTATCTTTGTAAAGAAAAACATGCATCTTACTAAGAAGTAGGCCAGAGATACAGCAGGTGACTTATGTGTCATTAATGTTCAAGAAGTGGAGGTCCACTGTATGGGACTGTTTTTGTTTTATGAAGATGCCCCATGTTCCAGCCTGTGAGTTCTGAAACACTATAATGTTTTATTCTGTACGAGAAATACACAAGGTGAAATATAGCCCTATTTATGTTTGTATTTATGAATAACAATTTTATTTATTTTCCACTCGTTTTTACATTTACACTTGATGTATTTTCATTTTTTACTAAATATTTTTTATTGGGCATGAAAAAAATCTTCTCATTGAGTAAGTTTTTGTTTTATTCTGTATGAGAAATACACAAGGTGAAAGATAGCCCTATTTATGTTTGTATTTATGAATAACATAATTTATTTATTTTCCACTCGTTTTTACATTTACACTTGATGTATTTTTATTTTCACAAAAAAATTTTATTGGGCCATGAAAAAATCTTCTCATTGAGTAAGTTTTTGTTTTACAGGCTAAAACCACTCAAATAATTTTGTTGGGCAATGTAAGTACTGAATTGATTAGTTAGCAGTCCAAGAGGGTTTTTGAAAGTATTTTTCAGAAAAGAACTTGTCATGTGAACTAAGGTTATCTTAAAAGTCAACCAGAAAGTGACATTAAAGGTCGTTTTTGTTTTATAAATTGGTCTGATTGAATTTGTGCTCATTCAAGGATAGTGTGATGAAGAGCTGAAAGACTTGTATGTTTCTGTGGCACAAAAGAAGGAATAAATAACAAAAAAAAAACAAAAAACATCGGCATCGGCATTGGCCATCGGCCAAGTTGTTATGTTTAAACATCGGTATCGGTATCGGCCCAGAATTTCACAATCGGTGCATCCCTAGTTATCTAACTCTCTGTGCTGTTTGTCCTCATGCTGCTGAACATTTGCCCTCGGGGCAGTGAGGGTCAATTAAAAGTTTCTCTTAATATTCACAAACTTAGTTCTCAGTTCTTCATGTTATAGCTGATCAAAGTAAATGATTAAGTGCTTAATAGATAAAAAGAAAATGACAAAATGATCAAACATTCTGTTGTGTAAAACTGAATCTGAACAACTGAAACCTGGTCAGAGAGAGTTTTAATTTTGGTGGGGAGGTGATTTACTCTTTCGGGTAAAACTTTGCCACAGATCCTATTTGATTGTGTTTCAGTGAAGAGGGTTTACTCTGAGCTAAATTTTGAGATGCTGAACAGAGTTCTTTTTGCTGTTTATTGCTGAAGACCTGAAAAGTTGTTTTCATGTTGAACTCTGAAGAGTTTCAGAGAATATTTATTTTGGACTTGATTGAAACAACTTTCTCTCTGGTTAAATGTGGTTTTTCATTGTCCTGTCAGTTTACTGATTTATACTGAACTGACTGGAAAATGTTGAGCAGGGGTGGAAATAATGAATGACAACTACTCAAACTGCCATGATCTAAACATTTAACAGTTTTTCCCACAACTAGAGATGTAGTTAACCACATTCATGTTTTTTTAGACCATGTTTTCTTATATTTCAGTCTACTAACCTACGTTTTCTATTCTTTCAGTTGATCTGTGCTGCAGACTGTCGTCACCGACTTAAACAGCCCGACTCTGGATGCTTCTTAATCAGCAGCTGTCACAGGTAGGCTGTTTTTAATACTATGCAACACAGAGTTATTAAACATTTCTGAAAATAATTACCATTATTGTGGTTGGTATTATTTTCAAACCTTCAAATGCATTCTGTGTACAGTCGGTCCTTAATTCAGGTTTACTATATACATGTGTTTTGTTCTATTTGCATTTTGAAATATTTTTTATTAACGATTATTAAAAATACTAGTTAAAGTTTATGGTTTCATTGCTGTGATATCATTTGGGACAAAGTAAAATATGATGCCTCCATTACTCATAACCACTTTTGAGGATCAAAGAATGTGTGTTAATGTATATTTGCTGTTCAAAGAATATCAGCTGATATATTTCATGTAATTATAGAAGACAAAGATGAAATAATGATGTGGAAGGCAGGAATAATTTAAAATTGTTAATTTTTTAGAAAATAATATATATATTTGCAGCAACTTTTCCTCACTATCATTTAACTTTTAGTCTGTTCTGCACCTTTGGCTTTAATTTATGTGTATTGCTTGACTTTTGAATTTTACTTGAATAGTTACACATTTTAGCTTCCTTTATGCAATATATGTTCAATTCTTACCCACCACTGATTTCATATTTAGTTGTAACTCTCTGTGCCATATGTCCTAAAGGGATAGTTCACCCAAAATTGAAAATTCAGTCATTATCTACTCGCCCTCATGCTGATTGAAGGTCAGGTTTTAGTTTTGTTTAGTTCCAAAACACTGCTGGAGTTTTACAGGAAAACAGTTTTGCAGAATCTGCCAAACAGTTGAAGTCAATGGTGACCAGTTTTCAAATGTAAAAACACAACAGAATAAAAACATGAAATGCCTCCATACTGCTCGTCTGGTGTAATTCCAAGTCACATAAAGTCCCGACATGCCAAGTTGACTAAAAAAAGAATGTTATTTAGACCGTGTTTTTAGCCTGAATCCTCACTGTAGATTCTTGGCTTGGAGCCACGTTCATGTGCACGTGCACACTGTCCGAACTGTGTGTGTGTGGCGTGACGATGTGCAAACAGCATGTTTTGACTTTAGGAGACTTGGATTACACCAGATGAGCAGTATGGAGACATTATTGGGGTTTTTGGCAGTTGTTTTTATTCCGTTTGAAAACTGGTCATCATTCACTTGGATTGTTTGGGGACATTCTACAACACTGTTCTCCTGTGAAACTCCAGCAGTGTTTTGTGGACTAACAAAATAAACCCCAACCCTCATCAGCATGAGGGTGAGCAGATAATGACTGAATTTTCATTTTTCAGTGAACTCTCCTTTATTGTTGCTGAACATTTTTCCTCGGGGCAGCAGGGGTCAATGAAAAGTTCCTCTTAATATACACTAACTTTGTTCTCAGTTCCTCATGTTATAGCTAATTAAAGTCAGTAATTAATAATAAAGTGCTTCAATGACAAAACAACAACAAAATAACATGAAATTTAATATCATTGGATAATTTAATTATTTATTTAAATTTATATCTTATATCTTATATATATATATATATCTAACATTCTGTCTTTATCTGTCATTGTAACAAATGTTACCAGTCATAATTATCAAAGACAACATAATATAAAATATATAGCAGGCTGTAAATAATCAACATATTACTTATCACTACTCTGTAAATCTGCATATTTATCTCTTTAGGAATGACACTGCATCTTGTCCATTAATCAAATATTTATTTACATACATTTCAAGAGACTAAGTTTTGAAATGTATCAGTTTTTGTTTAATTCAATATTTTATTTCAGTCATGTAAATGTTTCAGACTGGCAATCAGTTGCCATGGTAACTGATCCAGAATTTAACTTAATCAGAAAGTTGTGTCCTTTGGGGGACGTACAGAAGGTGTTTGTTTCCTGTCCTGACAGTGGAGGTGTCCTGAGAGGAGAACCTGCTGACTTTTACCACATCATTACATCAGTGTAACTGCTTTGTATCATTGGGTGTGTCCATCATTTCTGTCCTGTTGATGCATATTGTTTAATCTTTCTCACAAATAAAGCATTTTTAAAATGTCACATGTCCTTGTCCTCATAGAAGCAATTGTACTTTCTCTATAAAAGAAGATAGATATAAATTGGGTTGCTGCTGCTTGTTACAGTGCTGCCATGTTTATTTGAATATTCACCTGTGTCAAGTGAGTCAGGTAAGCAGACAAACAAAACATTGAGAGAAACCAGCTGAAACATTTTAAAACTTATTGTACTGAAATACAATCAATGTAAGTTGTATGATTTGATTAATTTTCAACATGCAAGGTGCCTTCAGAAAGAGATCAACATGCAGATTATTTACAAGTTATCATGTAATGTTGATTATATACAAACTGCTGTTATAATATATTCATAATGTTGTCTTTGATAATTGTGACTAATGTTGGTTACAAAAAGTATACATGTGTAAAGTAGACACAAATAGGAAAGTATTAAATAATTTAATGAAACATTAAATCAGATGTTAGTCAGTGAAAGAAATTTTAAATTAAAGGTAAAGCATGAAAATGTGTGTATAAAATCTAAATCAACATGTGAAGCTCCTGTGTGAGCAACATATTTGATTTAAACTCACACACGACAGACAGACACACAGACGTGGCTCCAGCCTGGCGGTCTGACGGGCGCCCGACCTTCGCCTCGACGGTCGAGGCTCGGCCGGCGCCTCCTGTGTCCGGCTGGCGTCTGACGGGCGCCCGACCTTCGCCTCGACGGTCTTCTGAGGGGGCGTGGCAGTCGCATGGCGTAGAATTTTGATGTCTCGCCGTCAATCAGGAAGTTTCTGTAACTTTAGTATAAATGATCCGATCTGCACCAAAATTCAAATGTTTCATACTATGATGTGCTCCTCCAGCAGGTTGACCTTATCCAACTAAAATCTTGTCAGAAAGGTATTAACTTCTTGTTGATGCTATAGCGAAGGTCGATGTTTTGCCAAAACACAGGAAGTTGCATTAACTTACGTTTACTTGTTTGAATCTGCCTGAAACTTCACGTGTTCAATAATAGTCAGGTCTGAATTTCGGATATGAGTTTGGTCGACGGGACTCTCTTGGCTAAATCCAACAGGAAGTCAGCCATTTTGAATTTCGTGGTCAATTTTGGTGTTGTACACGCGTCACATTTTAACGAATTCCTCCAGAAATCTGACTGACTTTAAAATCAGTTTGTGCCATGTAGACTACCTTGTGATCAAAAGCTATTAAAGGATTTGGTCAGCGTTGATCGGTATGGCTGCGGCAGGATGTCAAGTTTTGAGGACTTGCCATGAAACGCAAAATTGCTATAACTTTGGATTCAATGATGTAATGACCACCAAAGTTGACATGTTTGATAAGAGTCCCACCCTGAACACATCTACATGACAATCAGGACATAGTCAGAGCACATAGTGATAGGATAGGTACCTCATATAACCCGCTTTAAAAAATCTGAGCTATACATTTTTCCCTTTTGTGTTATTATTGTTAATTTGATTAATATGTCAATGTTTGTATTAATATGCTTTGGCAACATGTCCGTGAATGTTCTCATTCGTCCAGGTCATTGTAATCTCAGGAAAGATTAAATGCCAGACCAGCTCAGACTAGTCTGACAGGCATGAACCTGATGAAGCTTCTTGGATGAGAAGCGAAACGTCTTCAGAAAAGACTTTTAAACAAGTCCAGTTGCTTTCGATTGAATCTTTCCTGAGATGCTTTGGCAACATTGTATTTTTATGCAGTCATGCCAATAAATCTGTAGGGAGGCTTGTATATTACGATATTATATTGAAAAATATTGACAAATAAAAACCATGAAAATTAAGATTAAAAAAGGAAAAATGACATTTTATTTATTTATTTTTAGTTTTGTTTCCCTCCTTTCTGTTTGTCTAAAAAATGTCGCACAAATATGGATATTCTTAACCATTTTTTTTTTCACATTAAAAAAAATCTAGAAGCTTTATTTATATATTATATATCATAATATATAAATTGTCACATAGATTATAAATTATATAATATATATTTATATATTGTATTTACATAGAGGAGCCTTGGGGGCAAAAGGATGAGAACCACTGCTTTAATGTATTTAAAGCTGTGTGTATTGTAGTGTTTTTTAATTCTTTCCCTAATTAAATTAAAGTAAGCTGAAGAACCATCAGGGAACCTTTAAAGAACCACACTGGTGCTGAACAGGTTCTTTGTACAGCAGATATGTGGCATTGGTTCCTAACCTGGGGTCCAAGCCACTATTAGGGGGTGTGCCAGAAATCACAGGGGGCCCCCAAGACTTTGTCTGTTCTGAGGTCCTTTAAAATCAGATTTGCATGTCAACTAAAATCACAATTTCAGGGTTTGTCCACCTTTTCCAGCACTTTACAGCTGTGATAAATAACATGTTTATATCCACAATGATTATTTCTCCTCTTCATCACATTGAATCAGATGTTATTGTGTAATTATCATCCAGGATAAACATATGATATGAGCGTTCACATGTCTTGGTCATGACCCTTAAAGTGCAGCCCCGGTGGCACATCTCAGCAACATGAACCAGCCTTTAAAGGGACTGTTCACCCCAAAATTAAAAATATTTTTTTCTCATGCCTTTAGTGCTTTTTATCCCTCTAAATAGTTTTGGTGTGAGTTGCAGAGTTTTGAAGGTATCAGCTGTAGATTTAATATAAAGCAACTAAATGACACTTGGCTTGTGTTGCTCACAGCACCAAAAAGAGCATTTGAAAAATTGTTTGTTCTCCCTCTTGTGTCATGCTAACTCACACTGATTTTGGTCACATCAGTACATAAACAATGAGCACACACACATAAGAATAAAAATCACTTTAATTCATCAAGAAAAAATAGCTTGAGGTCAAAAACTAAAGTGGGTTTGAAGTGCCACTGGGTTCAGTCTTCAGAGTGGAGAGGTGAGGAGGAGGAGAGATGAAGGGGAAACTGTTATTCCTCCTCAGTTGTCGAGCTGAGAACAAACAGTATTTGCAAACATGTTTTTGGTTTGTTTTTGGGGCGTCCTACCTGCCAGACAGGAAGAGTTCAGTGACTTTAAAGTTTCAACAACAGATGATGGTATGAAAACTGTTGGACGTAATTTGATCATCGGTTTTAAAAAAGAGTTTGATCATAAAACTGGAATTAGGTGTAATTTATTCTTACTGAAATTGAATAAGTTACTAATACTAAAACAAATCAAGGCAACAATTTGCATGGATTTTTCTGAGTAGACTGAAAGTAAAATAAATAAGTTAGAATGACTGAAATGAAGTTATCTGACTACTTAATAGCACCAGTTGGTCCAACGTAATTAAGCTGAGAGGACAAAACAAATCAAGTTGGTTGTACTAAACTAATTGAGTTGGTCGAACTCTAAAAGTCTTTTGGGATTTACTCAGTCATAGCTGAGTTGGAATGACTTAAAAAGATCCATGCAAATTGTTACCTTAATTTTTTTAAGTTGAGCCAGGGTTTTATTCTTTAGAGTGCAAGGGTTATGTAGGTAACTGGACTTGATAGAGTCCATAGAGACATCCCTTGCTACGAAACCATGACCTGGATGACTGAATCTTCACAGACATTATGCTTTATCATTTATAATTAATAATGAGAATGTCACCTCGGAATGCACTGAATGCATCAGTACAATTGCCACGATGTTTTACAAGTACGTGAGTTCCGTGAACAAGAAGACCTGCAGCACTTCAATAAAGTGTTGAGGACTTTCTGAGCTGTTCTTCATCTTATTGAATGTCAGGCAGACTCACATTAACTTTAAACACACGCCCGCATGGCTGTTAAACATAAACGAAGGTGTTTGTGGGAGTGTGCGCGCACCTCAGCCAAGCGCGAGACACACACACACCCGCACGCTTTTAACTTCAATATGTGCACTTTATTTCTGATAGAAAATATGTTCAAAGGACACTTAACTAATCCACACTCCTGTGTTGTAAAAAGACTGGACATAAATGAAGGTGTTTTGTGATTGTGGAGACGTGTGTGCGCTTCTGCGGCGCGCGCGCACACACACACCAGAAGGGATACAGCATCGGCACACATATTTGGCGCGCTTGGTGATGACCACATCCGGTCTCATAAAATGAAAAAAACGGACCTTTTTTCGTTTCTGTCTCGTACTGATTTTATTTTTTGTTATTACAAATAGAAAATGAAAATCAAAGCATTTTTAAAATTTCACATATCCCCTTTTCACCATGACAAGAACAAACGCCTTGTATTTCAATTTTAATTTTTGTATTTTACAACGAAAATCAAATAATCACTCGTTTTTTGTTTTTTTAATCCCGTTTCAGAACGGAAAATCCAATTGCCAAAATACACACGGGCCGTTTTACAACACTATATTAACATCACTTGCCAAATATCTTTCATTGAACGTGACTTCACCCTCTCTCCTCACAGCATTTGACGGGTAACAGATTCCGGTAGTCATATCAGAAATCACAATGGCGCATAGATGTGTAGTTATTTATCTTGATTGTGAATAGAAATCTACTGTGACTGACAATTTCATATACTAAAATATATGCTGCGCTTTCATGGCCGGTTAGCTCAGTTGGTTAGAGCGTGGTGCTAATAACGCCAAGGTCGCGGGTTCGATCCCCGTACGGGCCACTGATTTTTGTCCAGAAATGTTCACTGTTTTGCAACTGGTGTTGGTGATATGATCAATTGTAACTTTATTTGTGAATTTACTAAATATTAATATTTGCTAACATGATAAGGGCCTTGTGTGGTTTTCTTTGCTTTGTCATCATCATCATCATCATACTGGTCATTGTGATGATGGGACGAGCTAGGCCAAGTAAAAAAAAAAAAAGTATGCTGCGAGAAGCTGTATCCTTTTCCATTCTTTTATAAGATAACAGGGCCATTACATTTTGTTACTCCCACTGCTCTGCCCTTAGAAATAAAACTACAAAGGTTTGTGTTATGTAAAGTGGAAAACTATTTTTGTATCAGCCTGAAGACTATTTTATAATCTAGTCTTTCCTCTTCATATCTCCAGTTTCTGCAGCCGGCAGGTCTGTCTCCCCGGAGCACACTCCAGTTCTAAAATATCTCTGTACTGTTTAGTTTTTCACATCAGCTTTGATTGTGATCTCTTATCTTTTTTGCATGTCATTTTAGAACCTGCCAAAATAAATGTTTTATTCACAGCTTTCTTCACCATCCTCAGTTTTGTAACATCAAAAGTATGAAATAACAAAGCGAGGGGGTTTATCTGAAGGCTAAAGGCATTCCTACTAAAAGAACTTTTAATGCCCCCAAATAAAAAATACATATTTTTCCACCGCCTAGTTCCTATTTATACATCTAGATTGTTTTGGTGAAAGTTGCAAAGTTTTAGAGATATCACGATAGAGATGTCTGCCTTGTCTCAAATATAACAGGACTAAATGGCAGACAGAAAGTAGTTCTCTGACAAATCTGGCAACTCACTTGTCCAACTGGGCAAGTGGTAAAGTAGAATTAAACTTTTAAAGTACTTTGATAATCATTTGAGTAATTTTTCATCCAGAAATAGCAGAAAATGCTGTTTTCAGCCTCTCAAATATGGAGATTACTGTATTATACTGTCATATTAAACTGAATATCTTTGGATTTTCGAATGTCAATCGAGGCATTTAAAGCCATCACCTTGGACTGAGATGGACATTTTTCACCATATTCTGACATTTTATGGACATCAATTAAACATGACAATTAACTTTACACTGTGTTGTTATTTGAGAACCGCTAATAAATAAAACAATTTGTATACTAGCAAGTAAAAATTGATTTTGAGCAAGTAGATTTCTGACCCAGTCGGTAGGTCAGGCAAGTGTGAAAAAAGCATCAACACTGAACCCTGAACTGTTCCTTTAAGAGCCTTTTATGGAATCATATCAAACAGGACATTATTGACTGATCAACACAGTGACATTTATTGGTTTTATTTCCTTCACATGGTTTAGTTTAATTTAAATCATTACAGTAAATCAAAATTATGAGTGTTATCATATATTAGTTAAATTTGCATCACATAAAATAATTGTAAGTAGATAATTTTGCTTTACGAGGTGTCTCAGTCATCTTGATTGCATACAATCATTATGCACGCTGATCAGAGAACATAAAGCTAGCGAAGCTAGTAGAAATAAGAACTTAACACTGTTGCAGCTTTTTTTAATTTAATGCAGGGGTCAGCAACCTTTACTCTCATAAGGCAGTTTTTAGGCAAGAAACAACACAATGGTGCAAAACATTATAGTAAACTTAGTGGTTTATGGTAAACTAGTGTCAATTCACAAATAAGACAAGTAGAGTACTGACAGAAATGCTTAATACATGTTTGGTAGTAAAGTGATTGAACATATTGCACTAATTACTACAAATGTCACGATTGTCCAAATCCACAATTCAATTTGGTTGATTTTAACGTCATAACGTGATTCGAGTTAAACTTTTTTTTTTTTCTTTAATGCACTGTTGCTTATTCCATTGTTAGACCAGACAGGGGTTCCAAACTTTTTCATGCCAAGGATATCCATTTGAGAGGATTTTGTCTTAAAGAACCTCCTTTTACGTGTTTTTAGGTTTGAACTTCTAAACAAGAATATATAAAGATATATATAAATTACAATGAATCAAAATGGAAATCTCTAACTTCCAAAAAAATGTTGAAAACCACTTTGTCAGACTTTCAAGTCTTTAAAGTAAAGATCAACAGATTGTTGGTTATAGTCCTACAAATTCGTTTCAATTCAATATGTAAGTGTGTGGTGTATATGGTATCATGCCGTGTTGTCTTTGAAGTGTTGTTAAAAATTTAGAATTTCTGAATGAATTTTGAAGTTGAAAAAGTAATAGGACAATTGTCCGTTTTGCCTTTGATTTCAATCACTGAACTGAAAGCTCATTTTGATCAATTTTCTATTTAATAATGAAAGTGTGACACCCCTATCAATTACAGTATGAGGGAAAAAGAGACGATCACCCTATTTACACCTGGTATTAAAAAGCGATTTGTATCTGGATATGTTATCTAGATAAGGCAAAATGCAGAATGTGATCAGATCTGCCTAACCACATCTGGAGGTAGTCTGGCTTGCACCGTGTTCAGATCTTAGGTAGATATAAATGCAAATCCGTACAACAATCTGGATAACGTCTCCCATTTTAATACCAGGTGGGAAATGGGGTGTACAAGGCTTGTTTACGAATGCATAATTACACCTTCATTTAAGAATTGATGCTCTAGTTAAATCAGCTTGCTTTTGCGTCTCCAGCATGTGGACTGGATCTTCTTGGCATCAGCCTCCGTCCTTCAAGCTGTCTTCTTCCGTCACCCCGGTCATGGACAGAAATGCTTGCTCATGAGAATGCAGATGTTTTTGCCGCACTTCCAGCACGCTGCTTGACGTGCGAGAACCCTGCTGGGTCTTCCTCTTGCACAGTGAACACACTTTTGCAGCAGGGCGGCCTCCTCCTCCTTTGCGATTTTTGGATGACAGAAGCTGTAGAAGATCTTTCTCTGTGTTGGTGTCTGGTGCCTTTGCGATGCCCACCACCTCCACTCTCTTGGGGTCAAACACACAATCTTCTTCTAGGCCACTGCGCACGGATTTCATGCCACAGTTGGGGGGCACCCAGGCCGTGTCGTAGCCCTTTGAGTGCCAGGTGTACTGCAAAGGATGGTTGTCCTGGTCGATACGCTTGACACGGCCGGGACGCACACGCAACTTAAGGACCTACGCGGTTCGTGGGCAACACAATAAAGGATAATTAGAAGCCTTGTTTATATCACGACTGACATACACGCCCGGTCCCAGCATGCCACCTGTCGACGGCTTAAAACCACTGGCAATGATGACCCGTGCATTGGCAATGCTGGTCCCATGGTACATATTGTAGACGCCCCGTCTTTGAGGTTTCTGAGACGGCCCCAGGTCCACACCAGGAAAAGAAGCGCCATCGTCCACCACCTCCCAGCCAGAAAACTGCACTGACATCCTGATTTTTCTTTTTAGGAATGTCACTGATGAGGTTGTTGAAATCCCACAAAGATCTGCAGCTCTGTGAGAAATAAGTACAGAAACGTGACATCATGTTATAGCAGATTTAAGAACAATCAAATGTAATTGAAATGACCTTATCTATCTTGAACTGCACATCTTTGTTCATGCATGTTTCTCATTAGGTTTTTGTTGTGCAAAACAAAATTCAAGTACAAGTTTACCCAAACTGCCAAAGGCCCCTTCTACTGTCATTTAGATTTTTTCACTGCACTGTAGTTTTTATTCTTTGGTTTATTTTTTAGCTTCTTATTCATTTATCTTTATTTGCACTGTATTTCTTTTATAACTTACAGGATTTAGTGGCATCTAGTGGTGAGCAGGCAGATGGTCTCACACTCCCCTTCAAGGCATGTAGGGGAACTACAGCTTGATAATTAATCAACTATTGAATTAATCAAGAACTATTTTGATAATCAATAAATTGTTTTGAGCAATTATTTAATTAAAAAATTCTCTGATTTCAGTTTCTCAAATGTGAATATTGTCTGGTTTCTTTTTCTGTATGACAGTAAAGTGAATATCTTTTGATTGTGGGCAAAACAAGACATTTGAGGACGTCATCTTGGGCTTTTGGAAACAGTGATTAATATTTTCAGTATTTTCTGTCATTTTGTGGACCAAACAACTAATGGATTAATCAAGAAAATAATCGTCAGACTAATTGTACCAATAATCGGTAGTTGCAGCCCTAAGGGGAACCTACAGTGGCTGCAAAACTCAAGCAAAATGCAAAAGTACATATACGATGTATAAGAAGACCAAGATATGGCATTTTAAGAGAGACCAGGCCTGGAATTTCATCATTTTAAAGGCGAGGCAGCTTGGCCTTTAGTGTTGTCATTTTTTTTTAGGGCACAAAGGCCAAATGCCAGGGCAGCAAGGCCGCTGTGGCTGTAGGATATATCATTTTTTGAGGAGCATAAGGCCAAACTGAGGGGGCACAGCAGCCATGGTTGTCTTGCCAGACGTGAAATTCCTGCCCTAAAAGAAACATCTGTAAAACTGTTGACAGGACAACTAAAGCTGCAAACAATGAATTCTTGATCTATGGAGGTTTTATATTTGTAAAACTTTCTTCATGCTGCCAAGCGAGCAATTCTCATTGGATTGATCGGGCACTATCTGAATTCAATACATCTAGGAGACCTGCACTCTCTGTAGATAAACAGCTCATCCTACAGGAAGGAAAACACAATTATTTTTAGGTGATTGTACACTAAGGAAGACATTATGAGTTTTCTATTCTATTTCTTCCACATTCTGCCAATAAATCCTTGTCAATCTTACACACTGGACCTTTAATTACAGTAATTTGAGTATTCATAATTAATTACTTCCACCCCTGGTCGTGTGTCTTTGCTGTCTCAAGACAAGTGACTGACTTGAATCTAACAGACTTGCTAATTTCACTGCACTCTCCTTTTCTAATCAAATTCATTCAACTTCACTGAGAATACCCCTCACACACTATAACTTATAATCATAGTTGTGATCCATTGTATGTCTTGTGTGTCAGAAAATTAAACTCCATACATTTTCGATCACAGGATGACAGTGCTGTTCATGTTCTTAGCCTGTCAACCTAAACTTTTATAATTCGATATTATCATCAATCCATATCCTGTTTTATACCTCCTGATGGTTATTTTGTTAAATTTCTCAATAAATGTTGCAAAAGACAAGACTTTAAGACTGAAACGTTTAAACCTTACCGTCAGTGAGGCGTTGTTTTCCCTTTCTGTTCAGTTACTTTTACTTTCTGTTCTGATGATCTATTTGCATTTCTGATGACGTCAGAGACGGGACTACCCAGGGCCGGTTAGCTCAGTTGGTTAGAGCGTGGTGCTAATAACGCCAAGGTCGCGGGTTCGATCCCCGTACGGGCCAGATCTCTTTCTTAGTTACTGCTACATAGCAGGTCTGGTTGAAGTTTGCCCTCCTTGAGTTCTACTCAAGATCCTCTATCACTTTGCTGTTATACCTGCAACAACCTGCTCAACCTGCTGAAACAAGTTGTGATAATATTATGACCTTTAAAATTGATAAAGGCAACTAGTTGCTGGCAAGCGTTGCTTATACACATCCAACAGTTATGAAGCAATATTACCATTCATCACCATTTTGCATGTCTTTTTAGAACCTGCCAAAAGTAATGTTGTATTCACAGATTACTTCACCAGCCTTGATTTAGTCACAGCAAAAGCATGAAATCATGAAGCTAAGATCTGAGGGTTGGAGGCATCCTGACTAAATGAGCGTTCAAGAGCCTCTTCACTAAATATGGAATCATATCAAACTGGACAATATTGGTCTAATAATAACAATGATATTTATTGTTTTTTTTCTGTTACATAATTTGGTATAGTCAAAATGCACGAGTGCTATCATATATTTGAAATTACATCACAAAACAATGTCTTTAAACATAGTAAACAATGATTCATTCATGAGTAGGACTTTGTAGATCACTTACAGAAATCCTAAACATGTCCAGCTGTAAACTAATAGAACATATTGCACCAATTACAGTATGGCAGGAAGATACTATGAGTCCAGTTTACAAAGAATGATTACACCCTGAATTAAGAATTGTTCCTCTCATTACAGAAAAATGTCCTAAGTGCTTGTCCTATCTTAACTTAAATTTCCAAGATAGAGAAAATCCTACCTACGTCGATTCCTAACTTACAACGTTTTTCAATTAGGATGGTTCTGTAATCTCGAAATTTCCTAAATGCAGTTAGGAAACATCCCAAATGTCATCCTAAACTGAGATAAGATAGAACTTCAGATTTCAGTTTATATCAGCTTGCTTTTGCATGCCCAGCATGTGGACGTGGATCTTCTTGGCATCAGCCTCCGTTCTTCAAGCTGTCTTCTTCCGTCACCCCGGTCATGGACAGAAATGCTTGCTCATGAAAATGCAGATGTTTTTGCCGCACTTCCAGCATTGTTCCTTGTTGTGTTGAGAACCCTCTTGGGTCTTTCTCTTGCACAGTGAACACACATTCACCGCACCACCACCGCCTCCTTTGCAATTTTTGGATGACAGAAGCTGTAGAAGATCTTTCTCTGTGTTGGTGTTTGGTGCCTTTGCAATGCCCACCACCTCCACTCTCTTGGGGTCAAACACACAATCCTCCTCTCGGCCACTGGGCACAGATTTCATGCCACAGTTGGGGGGCACCCAGGCCGTGTCGTAGCCCTGTGAGTGCCAGGTGTACTGCAAAGGATGGTTGTCTTTGTCAATGCGCTTGACACGGCCGGGACGCACACGTAACTGAAGAACCACACGGTCAGTAGGCCGACTCTTCTGTGGATAAGCAGAAGCCTTGCTTATATCACGACTGACATACACGCCCGGTCCCAGCATGCCACCTGTCGATGGCTTAAAACCATTGGCAATGATGACCCGTGCACTGGAAATGCTGGTCCCATGGTACATATTGTAGACGCCCCGTTTTTGGGGTTCCTGAGATGGTCCCAGGTCCACACCAGGAAAAGAAGCGCCATCGTCCACCACCTCCCAGCCAGAAAACTGCACTGACATCCTGAATTTTTAGGAATGTGACAGATGAGACAGTTGTTCAAGTCCCACAAGGATCTGCAGCTCTGTGAGAAATAAGTACAGAATTTAGTCAATCAAAGTCAGATTTTAGAGCAATCAGAGCATAACTTTTACTTAACCTTTAAATAGGCTAGCACATATAAATATTTAGGAAAATGAATCAGTATATTTTCTAATGTATCTGGGCTAAAATACCAAGATATCTTTTTTTTTTTGCCCCTTTCAGTTATAAATTGAATTTCCCCCTTTTTTTGAAAAGTTCATGTGCCAACTTTTAAAGCATTTTATATCTTTTTGGAAAGAAAAAAGTGTGTGTGTGTGTGTGTGTGTGTGTGTGTGTGTGTGTGTGTGTGTATGTCATCTTTTTACTGACTAGACATCCACACAAATCTGATGGAGTTCCTCATGTAACCAGCAAGTGAGACAGGGGTTCTTAGGGTATAGCTAAATATCTTTATGCCTGATTAAATCATGTTTTTGTAAAAATCGGACAAAGTTGACGGAAGACTGGGACACAATTTTAAAGGGCCAACATTTTCATTAAAAAATCGATATTAAAACAAAGATAACTATAATAGCACATTTTTGTACCTATGTTATCAGCAGGTATTGCTAGTTTTAATAATAAACATGAAAAATTAGGAACACTTGCATCATGGCCAGTGTCTTGGTCTACACATACTGAAATTTTGGAATTTTTGATACAAATAAAGAGTGTATTTTTAAATGCTGGCATAAAGTCACATGAGCACTTTGTATTTTAATCTTTTAAAATCTTATTTAGGTGTCTTTATATGCAGCATATTTATTGTATAACCTGACTACATCTATTTTGTTTGTTTTATTTAAAGCACTCTGAAAAGCCTTGTTGTTAAGAGGTTTGAGGTCTTCTACCCCTTTGCTGTTTCACCTGCAATAACTGATTTGAGGCCAGTGGAAACAAGTCGTGAAAATATGAACACCTTTAAATTTATATGTCCTCACTCCTAATAACTAATGCCAAGTTGAACTTGATCTACATAAAATTATCTATCATTTGCATTTCCCCTGCTACTGTCATTTATATCTTTCACTGCAATGTATTTATCTGGTTCATCTTTAATCTTCTATTTTATTTTAATGCAATATTTTTTGTGTCTTTATATGTACTGTATTTCTTTTACAACTTGTCTTAATGCATTTTTGTTTTTAAAGCACTGGACAGCTTTGTTATTGAGAGATGCTGTACAAATGAACTGTGTGCCTTTTGTTGTTTCCTCATATTTTTGAATTTGACTGACATTTATTCTGTTGGATTATTGTGTTTGCTTCCTTGTCATAAGTTTCTCCATCTTGTACATGTTGTTATGTTGTTTACAGTGCCAGTGTGAATCTCAATTGCCTTGATAATTTCAGTCCTTTATTATAATCAGATTCATTCAACTTTACTTAGAACGGCCCTCACACTGACCTCCAGGATAGTGTATATAATCAAAGCTGTGACCCGTGTGTTCAGAAAAAATAAAACTCCATTCATCTTATAACACATGAAAACTTTGAATCAAGCTCAACACTATAATTCTGCATTATCATATACTGCTTTATGGCTCCTGTTGGTTAACTTTCTCTACAAAAGTAGCAAAATACGAGACTTTTAAGATTAAAACATGAACATCTTACCGTCAGAGAGGAGTTGTTTTCCCTGCCAGTTCAGTAAAACTTGCTTTTGTTCTGTAGGTTTCGTTTCTACTTTTAATGACGTCACCTATTAAAGCTTTTATGGCCGGTTAGCTCAGTTGGTTAGAGCGTGGTGCTAATAACGCCAAGGTCGCGGGTTCGATCCCCGTACGGGCCACACCGCTTTCTTAGTTACTGCTACATAGCAGGTCTGGTTGAAGTTTGCCCCCCCCCCCCCCGAGTGTTCTACTCAAGATCCTCTATTACTCTGCTGTTATATCTGCAACAAGTGATTTGAAATTAATGAAACAAGTGAAAATGTCAGCACTTCATAGTCAACTTTGCTGGCAAGCGTTGCTTATACACATCCAACAGTTATGAAGCAATATTACCATTCATTACCATTTTGCATGTCATTTTTAGAACCTGCCAAAAGTAATGTATTCACAGATTACTTCACCCCAGCCTTGATTTAGTCACAGCAAAAGCATGAAATCATGAAGTTAAGATCTGAGGGCTGGAGGCATCCTGACTAAATGAGCGTTCAAGAGCCTCTTCACTAAATATGGAATCACATCAAACTGGACAATATTGGTCTAATAATAACAATGATATTTATTGGGTTTTTTCTGTTACATAATTTGGTATAGTCAAAATGCACGAGTGCTATCATATATTTGAAATTACATCACAAAACAATGTCTTTAAACATAGTAAACAATGATTCATTCATGAGTAGGATTTTGTAGATCACTTACAGAAATCCTAAACATGCCCAGCTGTAAACTAATAGAACATATTGCACCAATTACAGTATGGCAGGAAAAGACTGAGACTATTTGTCCAGTTTACAAAGAATGATAACACCCTGAATTAAGAATTGTTCCTCTCATTACAGAAAAATGTCCTAAGTGCTTGTCCTATCTTAACTTAATTTCCAAGATAGAGAAAATCCAGATTACAATTACAGAAGTTTTGGAAGCTTTCTTGCCATTTACCCGTGATTAGGACTTAGTGGTATATCGATTCCAAACTTACAACACTTTTCAGTTAGGATAGTTTTGTGATCACTAAATTCCTATCCTAAGATAAGATGTTTTCCTATTTATAGTTTCTATAACGCCAACGATCCCAAATGTCATTCTTAACTGAGATAAGGTAGGACTTCAGATTTCATTTATATCAGCTTGCTTTTGCGTCTCCAGCATGTGGACGTGGATCTTCTTGGCATCAGCCTCTGTTCTTCAAGCTGTCTTCTTCCGTCACCCCGGTCATGGACAGAAATGCTTGCTCATGAAAATGCAGATGTTTTTGCCACACTTCCAGCACTGTTCCTTGTTGTGTTGAGAACCCTCTTGGGTCTTCCTCTTGCACAGCTGACACACATTCACTGCACCACCCGCCACCTCCTCCTTTGCGATTTTTGGATGACAGAAGCTGTAGAAGCTCTTTCTCTGTGTTGGTGTCTGGTGCCTTTGCGATGCCCACCACCTCCACTCTCTTGGGGTCAAACACACAATCCTCCTCTCGGCCACTGCGCACAGATCTCATGCCACAGTTGGGGGGCACCCAGGCCGT
The DNA here is from genome assembly GCA_034769285.1 of Lutjanus argentimaculatus. Lineage (NCBI taxonomy): Eukaryota > Metazoa > Chordata > Actinopteri > Lutjaniformes > Lutjanidae > Lutjanus > Lutjanus argentimaculatus. Next base: position 18,902,186 of record JAWZSL010000017.1, read on the forward strand.
GTCGTAGCCCTGTGAGTGCCAGGTGTACTGCAAAGGATGGTTGTCTTTGTCAATGCGCTTGACACGGCCGGGACGCACACGTAACTGAAGAATCACACAGCCATAATTAGAAGCCTTGTTTATATCACGACTGACATACACGCCCGGACCCAGCATGCCACCTGTCGATGGCTTAAAACCATTGGCAATGATGAGCCGGGCGCTTGCAAGGCTCGTCCATGGTACATATTGTAGACGCCCCGTTTTTGGGGTTTCTGAGACGGTCCCAGGTCCACACCAGGAAAAGAAGCGCCATCGTCCACCACCTCCCAGCCAGAAAACTGCACTGACATCCGAATTTTTAGGAATGTGACAGATGAGACAGTTTTTCAAGTCCCACAAAGATCTGCAGCTCTGTGAGAAATAAATAGAGAATTTAATCAATCAAATTCATATTTAGAAGCAATCAAAGAGTATCTTTTACTTAACCTTTAAATAGGCTAGCACATAAAAATGTTTTGGAAAATTAATTAATTGCTATTTTCCAATGCATCAAGGCTTTTTAAAATAATTTTGCATTTCCTCCCTTTTTAAAAAGTTAATGTGCCAACTTTTAAAGCATTTTACATCACTCATTCTTGAGATTTTGAAAAAAAAAAAAATGGGGAGGGTATTCAGTTATTTGGGGAAAATGTATTTTAAAAGACCAAACTCTTGGCTATAAACATTGTAAGGGCCAACCTCCTCTTGATGACATCTTTTACTGACTGTAGACTTCCATAAAAATCTGATCCTCATGTAACCAACAGGTGAGACAGGTTCTTATAGCTAAATATTTTTTTGCCTGACTAAATCATATTATTGTAAATATCAGACAGACACTTGCATCATGGCCAGTGTCTGTCAACGTATACATATAGTGTATATAATTTGACTTACATTTATTGTGTTGGATTATTGTGTTTGCTTCCTTGTTGTAAGTTGTCTGTCTTGTACATGTTATCAGTTAACAGAGCCGACGTTAATTTCAATTGCCTTGTTAATTTCAGTCCTTTGTCATAATCAGATTCCTTCAGTTTTACTTAGAATGGCCCTTACACTGACCTCCATGTTCATCTTAGAACACAGGAAAACTGTAAATCAATATAACCACTATAATTCTGCATTATACTGTTTTATGGCTCCCGTTGGTTAACTTTCTCTACAAATGTAGCAAACTACGAGACTTTTAAGATAAAATTATCTTACCGTCAGTGAGGAGTTGTTTTCCCTGTCAGTTCAGTAAAACTTGCTTTCTCTTCTGTAGGTTTCGTTTCTACTTTTAATGACGTCACCATTTCCGGTTTATATGGCCGGTTAGCTCAGTTGGTTAGAGCGTGGTGCTAATAACGCCAAGGTCGGGGTTCGATCCCCGTACGGGCCAGATCTCTTTCTTAGTTACTGCTACATTGCAGGTCTGGTTGAATTTGCCCTCCTTGAGTTCTACTCAAGATCCTCTATTACTCTGCTGTTATACCTGCAACAAGTGATTTGAAATTAATGAAACAAGTGAAAATGTCAGCACTTCATAGTCAACTTGTTGCTGGCAAGCATTGTTTATACACATCCAACAGTTATGAAGCAATATTACCATTCATTACCATTTTGCATGTCATTTTAGAACCTGCCAAAAGTAATGTTGTATTCACAGATTACTTCACCAGCCTTGATTTAGTCACAGCAAAAGCATGAAATCATGAAGCAAAGACATTTATCTGAGGGCTGGAGGCATCCTGACTAAATGAGCGTTCAAGAGCCTCTTCACTAAATATGGAATCACATCAAACTGGACAATATTGGTCTAATAATAACAATGATATTTATTGTTTTTTTTTCTGTTACATAATTTGGTATAGTCAAAATCATGAGTGCTATCATATATTTGAAATTACATCACAAAACAATGTCTTTAAACATAGTAAACAATGATTCATTCATGAGTAGGATTTTGTAGATCACTTACAGAAATCCTAAACATGTCCAGCTGTAAACTAATAGAACATATTGCACCAGTTACAGTATGGCAGGAAAAGACTGAGACTATTTGTCCAGTTTACAAAGAATGATTACACCCTGAATTAAGAATTGTTCCTCTCATTACAGAAAAATGTCCTAAGTGCTTGTCCTATCTTAACTTAAGTTTCCAAGATAGAGAAAATCCAGATTACAATTACAGAAGTTTTGGAAGTTTTCTTGCCATTTACCCGTGATTAGGACTTAGTGGTATATCGATTCCAAACTTACAACACTTTTCAGTTAGGATAGTTTTGTGATCACTAAATTCCTATCCTAAGATAAGATGTTTTCCTATTTATAGTTTCTATAACGCCAAAGATCCCAAATGTCATTCTTAACTGAGATAAGGTAGGACTTCAGATTTCAATTTATATCAGCTTGCTTTTGCGTCTTCACCATGTGGACGTGGATCTTCTTGGCATCAGCCTCCGTTCTTCAAGCTGTCTTCTTCTGTCACCCCGGTCATGGACAGAAATGCTTGCTCATGAAAATGCAGATGTTTTTGCCACACTTCCAGCATTGTTGCTTGTTGTGTTGAGAACCCTCTTGGGTCTTCCTCTTGCACAGTGAACACACATTCACTGCACCACCACACACCGCCACCTCCATTTTTGGAGGACAGAAGCTGTAGAAGATCTTTCTCTGTGTTGGTGTCTGGTGCCTTTGCGATGCCCACCACCTCCACTCTCTTGGGGTCAAACACACAATCCTCTTCTCGGCCACTGGGCACAGATTTCATGCCACAGTTGGGGGGCACCCAGGCCGTGTCGTAGCCCTGTGAGTGCCAGGTGTACTGCAAAGGATGGTAGTCTTTGTCAATACGCTTGACACGGCCGGGACGCACACGTAACTGAAGAATCACTCGGCCATAATTAGAAGCCTTGTTTATATCACGACTGACATACACGCCCGGTCCCAGCATGCCTTTTGTTGATGGCTTAAAACCATTGGCGATGATGAGCCGGGCGTTTGCAAGGCTGGTTCCATGGTACATATTGTAGACGCCTCGTTTTTGGGGTTTCTGAGACGGTCCCAGGTCCACACCAGGAAAAGAAGCGCCATCGTCCACCACCTCCCAGCCAGAAAACTGCACTGACATCCTGAATTTTTAGGAATGTGACAGTTGAGACAGTTTTTCAAGTCCCACAAAGATCTGCAGCTCTGTGAGAAATAAATAGGAATTTAATCAATCAAATTCATATTTAGAAGCAATCAAAGAGTATCTTTTACTTAACCTTTAAATATTTAATTAATAATAAATAATTAATTAATTGCTATTTTCTAATGCATCAAGGCTTTTTAAAATAATTTTGCATTTCCTCTCTTTTTAAAAAGTTAATGTGCCAACTTTTAAAGCATTTTACATCACTCATTCTTGAGATTTTGGAAAAAAAATAATGGGGAGGGTATTCAGTTATTTGGGGAAAATGTATTTTAAAAGACCAAACTCTTGGCTATAAACATTGTAAGGGCCAACCTCCTCTTGATGACATCTTTTACTGACTGCAGACTTCAATAAAAATCTGATCCTCATGTAACCAACAGGTGAGACAGGTTCTTATATAGTTAAATATTTTTTTGCCTGACTAAATTATATTATTGTAAATATCAGACAGACACTTGCATCATGGCTGTCTGTCAACGTATACATATAGTGTATATAACTTGACTGACATTTATTGTGTTGGATTATTGTGTTTGCTTCCTTGTTGTAAGTTGTCCGTCTTGTACATGTTATCAGTTAACAGAGCCGACGTTAATTTCAATTGCCTTGTTAATTTCAATTGCCTTGTTAATTTCAGTCCTTTGTCATAATCAGATTCATTCAACTTTACTTAGAATGGCCCTCACACTGACCTCCATGTTCATTTTAGAACACAGGAAAACTGTAAATCAGTATAACCACTATAATTCTGCATTATACTGTTTTATGGCTCCCGTTGGTTAACTTTCTCTACAAATGTAGCAAACTACGAGATGTTTAAGATAAAATTATCTTACCGTCAGTGAGGAGTTGTTTTCCCTGTCAGTTCAGTAGAACTTGTTTTCTGTTCTGTAGGCTTTGTTTCTACTCTTGATGATGATTTACAGTAACTGATTCAAGCTTTGAAGAAACGAAAAGTGAAACTATGAGCACCTTTTAAGCTGATATGGTGAACTAGTTTGCAAACTGAGTCATTTTTCTGGCCACGTGGCAAAAGAAAGTCCAATATTCACTCCACTTTATCTCTACAAACATCTGAAGGCAGGAGCAGGCAGCAATGTCCTGTTGTATGATTATATGGTATCTATATTTTTGACCCAGCGATGTACTTTTTGCTTTGCTACATTTGCCATTTATACCTTTGTTACAAATTAAACGTGGTGTGCTGTAAATGTGTGGATTGAGTGCAGGGTTAGAGCATGCAGAACACATGTTTGCTGCCTGGAAGAAAACTTAACTCCACCTGGTCGTGTCTAGAAGAGAACCCTATTCCTGTAATCCTAATCTCATACTTATTACTTTTAGTATTCACTGCACCTGCTCTTACAAAGTATCCACTGTTGCATGCAGTATGTTTACATGCTACTTCTTTATAACACTGCACCTTGAACTTTGACCCTCTTGCTGATACACCCATCACAGATATTGTGGGTCAGAATAACCAGGAAAGCTTGATGGCTTGCATACTGCCAAATGTGACCAGATGCAAAAGATATCCTGGTATTTTTGGCATGCTACATTTGGCATCACTGTGTTTAAGACATACTAAACCTTTTTTGGTACACTAAATAGTACGGTAGTATGGGTATTGAAAGCACACGGATTTGAGAAACTCTTGCACATGCGCACTTGATTCAACAATGAGTATGCATCACCCATGCTGGCAGGATCATTCAACATGTACATAAGTATATATTTGTTGTTTTCTCCGAATAAATTTTTGAATCAGAATTGTTAAAAAATGTTAAATACAGAACAGTTGTGCTCTGCCTGTAATTTCACAGATAAACAATCATTGCAAAAAAACAAAAACAAATAGTGATTTACCTTTGACCTCCGAATTAGATTTCTGGATATATTCTAACGCACTTGAGATGACGACAGTAATAAACTGGTTTGAAACAGGGTGATGCTGATGAGTTTAGACAAATAAGTGTAAAATAATAAATAGCTTGTATCCCTTTGTCATGACTGAAAAAAAATCCTTTTAAACTCTGAAACTGGTCCTTTCCAACTTTATATAATCTAAAAATAACTAGGCTACAATTCCTTTACTGTTACTTTAAAAAAAAAAGGAATAAATTATAATATTTCATGTGTATTTAAATTTCTTTTATTTAAAAAGTGTTGGATGTGTTACAATCTTTTTATACAATAGTGTTCTCATTTAGTTGTAGAGTCTGACAAGAGTGTGTATGAGGCTGAATCCTCTGTGTTTTAAAGTAAAAAAAAGATTAAAATGAGATAAAGTGAATGATTATAAAAGACTGTCCCCCACCAAAATGTCTGTAATTAAACTGCCTACCATTTCCCAAAAGGCACTCTACTTCAAATTGTTAGATCATTTCTCTCATTTTCAAAGAGTGATAGATATGGACTCGCAGAATAAGATGTGAATAAGAAAGTCACTGACAGGCAAGGAGTCTGACTCTGTTGCTTCGGAAAAGGTGCGACAGTAACGAGGGGCTCCTCCTCAGCTCATAGCGTCACATGTCATTGAGCTCTGCCACCTTGCTGCAGATGTGCCTGATATCCTTCTGAAGCTTCTTCTTGTCAAGGTGGGACTTGATGTCACTTATCTGCCTCAGCGACTCGATGGCATCGTGCACAGACAGGAACCCTGTCCAAAAGAGAAGCAGGGTGTGCAGACGATATAACCAGATATAACCCCGCCGATCACTACATGCAGAAACTCTCTCTGTGATGAACATCCTGTGGTGAATATCCAGAAACAGTTTTGCACTTATTTTCCTGCTAGTCTCACACCAAGAAAGCAAGACATTTGTAGATTCGTCAATGATAATATTTTTAAAGGTTTTATCCTGTATAATTATGAGAAAATCTTGTGTTTGTTTTTTTTTTTATAAACCCAAGAAAATAATAAATCTTTTGCTGAAGGATGTTGAGAAGTATGGGAAATCACTGTCCATTTCAACTAGGAGTGCAACTAATGGTTATATTCATTATCGATTAATCAGTGGATTTTTTTTTCTCAAGTAATCATCAGTTGATTTATTAGTTGTTTGGTACAAAACAATCAGAAAATGGTGAAAAATGTTGATCAAAGCCCAAGGCGATGCCTTCAAATGTCTTGTTTTGTCCAAAACCCAAAGATATTCAGTTTACTGTCATAGAGGACTAAAGAAACCAGAAAATATTCACATGTAAGAGGCTGAAATGAGAGAAGTTGGATGTTTCTTCTGAAAAAAAAAAATTGATTATCCAAATAGTTAATGATCTAAATCAACAACAAAAAGGCTATCTAGACACTTATTATCTGTATGTTTTGTAATGTTTTTTTGTAATAATATATTTGTGTACTGTCCCCCGTGTACGTAATGTGTATTGTGTCCTTTTCCGATTTAAAAAGAAACCTGATATAATAATGCATGTGAGGTGAAAATTATTCTCTGAATACTGCTGGTGATTGAGGTGTTAAACTGGTACTCCTTTGGGCTTTTGCTCTGATTGTATACTGCTTATAACTGTCTATAACTTTGTTATAATTACTTGCATTGGCTGTAACCTTGTTTAATTTGGTGTTGTAGTAACAGTGGCAAAAACATGTTACATTTCTATTTCGGTTCTATTCATTCAGTGACGTTAGCTCTCTAATATCCCCGCAGTCTCAGTTTCTAATCTCTGGATAAAACTGTCTTTAGTCCAATCATCAGTTATCATGACTTCATCGGGTAGTTACTGCCTAAAATGGAAATATGTTTCAATATTGCATGTAGTCTAAGGAGTAATATTCAGTGACTGTGAACTGTGAGATGGAGGGATAAACTTTCTTGTGCAATGATGGGATATTAAATCTCCTTCCTTCTCTTTCTGACTGCCTGCCTGTCTTGCCGCGAATATTTACGACACTCATCAATTATGCATTGCTTTTCTCTCCTCTATTAGATCTCCCTCCATCTTTTCATCCTATACTTAAAATAGAGCTATGAATGGATGGCTCTCTAGGACGGGCTGAGCGGTGATTCATAGAGCAGTTTACCCCTGCCCTTATTTACTGAGGGAGCCTCTTTTCTATTTGTCTACACATTAATAAGAGCTGGAGACTGAGGGGCGTTGACAGACAGACTGTGGGGAGGGTTTGAGATCTTATGCCAGGGCTCCTGGGAAATGAGACTCCAATAGGCACAGTGGTGAGATGTGGATGGATGTTAACAGCACCTTGATGCAGAGCTGAGCTGATGTACTGGGATGCCTGGATAGATGTGTGGCTCGTCTTATGACTTATTAGCTTTGATGCAGCGGCATGAGCAGCTGTAACTCACATCCATCTAATTTAATCTGGTTGAATCCTGCCGTATTTGCATTTACAGTTTGGAGCTCATGTTAGTTACTGTGTTGCTGGTCATTTTCTTTGTCAAACACAGAGAGAGAAAGGCTTGGCTGGCTTGAGAAATAGTATTTTAATATGATGTTATGATTAGGGCTGCGCAATTAATCAAAATATTATCAAAACTGCAATAGCTAAATTGCAGGACCTGTAATTATTTGATAAAGGAAAAATGTGACAAAACAGCATTATAGTGAAATACTGTAGTGCTGCAGAGATGCCCTGGCCTACAAATCTTGTTCTCCAGATGTAAGAAAACATGTTTGTTAAGGTGCAGAACCCAACAAATGTCACATCGTCAGTTTTTTTCTGTGAAAATAAAAACTACGATGCAAAATTCATCCTTCCCACTTATCATTAATCATTAAGGTTGTCAAAAGTATGGATACTGAAATACTTTTTGGATACTACATGTTTAAAATGATACAATATCCATAATTATAGCACCAAAAGTACTGAGAAAATAATGATCTAAGTGCTCTTTCAAGACCTCAGTTCAGTTCAGTCTTTATTGCCTCGTCTGACATTTGGCTTGCAGTAAAGCACAACCAGACAGTGTTCAGGGACTTTGTTTTAGCAGCACTGTGCAGGTTGTAAATTTTAGAATAGGAAGAAAGTTAGTATAATTTGTGTGGCTTGGTTGTTTTTTCCTTTTTGCTGTGGAATCAAAAGAGGTATTAGAATCCTATCAAAGTTTAAAATTCTGGTATTGTGACAACTAGAGCCTGCAATGATTAATCAATTATTAATCAACTTGCCAACTCTTCTGAATAATCAATTAATCATTTTGAGTCATTTTTTAAGAAAAAATGAAAACATTTTCTGACTTCAGGTTCTCAAATATTAATATTTTCTGGTTTCTTTACTCCTCTATGACAGTAAACTGAATATTTTTCGGCTGTGTAGTCAGTAAGACATTTGAGGACATCTTCTTGGGCTTTAGGAAATACCAATCAATATTTTTCACCATTTTCTGACATCTTATGAACCAAACAACTAATCGATTAATCAAGAAAAAATGGGCAGATTAATAAATAATGAAAAAAATCATTAGTTGCAGCCCCAGTGACAACAATATGATTTTTTACCATATCACACAACCCTAATTATGATTTGATTCTAATCTTGGCTTTGTCTTGCCACATTTAAAATTATACTCTATACTTCACTTTATATATTTTCACTTTAACCTGGTTTCAAGTCTGTTGCCAGTCATATTGATCTGATCTTGGTCTGTCTGTCTGAACTGGAGTGATTCTTTTCTTGAACTCACGTTGAACTTCTTCTCATTCACCGTGTCATTGTACTTTTTAAATCCCTTCATTGCTCTCCATCTCTGTGACTCTGACTCGATTTCTTTTTGAGATCATGAACAAACGATTGACTGATATCACCATCTGGACTGTTAAGCTGTCTTTTAGCATCAGGGTACAAGGACAGGAGAAGAATACATCTTGTCTTTAATGTCTCTCAGGGAAAGCAGTGACATTCAGAAGGAGATGTGAGTCTGATTTTCAGGACAATCTTCTGTCTCTGATCAGGTAACGTAATCATGTTTCTTAGTTCCCTATATCTTGATAACAGAAATATACAAACCCACTTCACATTGTGGGTTTCAGCACTGTTAAAAATGTCACTGTTTGATGACTCATGGTGTCCTGTGTTTGTTTGCCCACGGGTGGAGCTGCTCTGGTTGATTGAAAGAACCAATAAAGAAGGAGCAGGGATCTTAGCTCTTGCTCCTCCACCATTAGGCCTGACAACAGCAGCAGCATCAGTGGCGACGGTGACCAGAGGGGCTGTACTACAAATCGAGATTAATGGGTTAGAGAGGTATGTTGAGCTTAGTGACACAAAGGTGGCTGTCTTTTAACTTGACTACATCTGGCTAGAAGATGGTTACTTATGCTGAACACATAACCAGTCTGGAGCAGGTTGCGTTCAGACTTTTGGCTGGACATCGGCTGGAAAAGCACCACCCTGTCACTGATTCTTTTCCTGGCGATGTCATGTGATATTCTTTATTTGATACAAGCTCCCCACAGTGTATGAACAGTATGCTTCACAGGAGTGAAACAAGCTTCAGAGCTTCAGTGTCATCTGCCCTCCTCCACAAGCTCATGGAAGAGAGCCTGGCTATGTTGAGCTTGCTTTGTAGTACAGCCTCCTGATGTAGTTTTCCTTTTTTTTTTTTTTGTTTGTTATTTCTTTCATTTCTGGTGGGTCTGGTAGTCTGTTTTTTTGTGGTTTTATTTATGTTTGTTAGGTTTAGTAAAATGTTGGTTTAGGTTAAGGGGAAAACCTAGATCCTACAGCCATTTGTGGGATGGTCTGTGGTGCTTCCCCTCCTTTTATTAATTTTATCTGGCCCATATTTTGGTTTGGGTTTTTTGTTATTTAGAGAAATTAGTTATGGTCACTTTCACTGTCTTTTTCGATTAATAAAATGTGTGCTTTTGCAACTCCTTGTCTTGTCTAATTATCTCAGACCTCTCTTAGGGAAGGAGCCTTTTTGGTGAACATAACGCCACATGACATGTGAGTTGAAAACCCTCTGAATTAGGCATGTTGCCTCATATGTATGCAAGCACTGCTGCCCTTATTACCAGAATTATGCTCATAGCTCATTTCCCATGTTTAATTTAAGATGTCAGCACCAAGTCGTTGACCGCTGTCATTAACTGGAATATTAAGAATCTCATTTATGGGCAAAAGAATAAAGCTTATTAGTCGAGAAGTCAGGTCATTTCAATTTATGATTAATTATGAAGTCTCTCTCTTTTTCCCTCCACATTTTTCTCTTTTGTTAAGCGTTTTTGCATGTGCATTTTTTCCTTTACGTAAATGGTTCGGTTAGTTTGCTCACTGATGACAGAGAGTTACAGGCAGATCACCCACCTTTGTGGTATTCCTGTTTGAGCAGCTGCAGCTCCTGATGAAGGCCGCTCTCCACTGAGGTCAGTTTTTTACTCAGTTTGGTTTCACAGCGTTTCAGCTGATCTGCCTGACTGCGCTCAGCCCGGTCCAGCTGGGTCTCAAACTGCCCCACACGGGCCTCCAGATCACGTAGCCGCTCAGTTAATCTAGATACTGCATCTGACTGAGTACAGAGCAACACCACACACACACACACACACACACACACACACACACACACAACACACACCACACACACACACACACACTGTGGACTATTATGCAATTATAACCTCTATATAAGCTCTATGTCACTTTATGATCGCTATGTCTTGAGAAAGGTCCTTATGACTGAAACGTCTGCACCGTTTTAATAAATCAATGCAGAGGTGAAGTGTGAGGTAAGTGTGAACAGGAACTGACTTTTCTCTGTGAAATGGATTTTTCAGGGCTTTGATTCTCCGCACCACAAAAGAGACCAAGCAAGTTGCTCTCTGCTCACCTTGAACAAGTCACCCATATAAAACCCTCTTTAAGTCTCCCTCTGCATCTGTTCCACCTGATAGCCATTTTCGAAGTTAAGTAATTCTTTTCTGCTGACTCACAACTCAAAAAGTGTGACCAGACTGTGCACATTTGAGCACCACACTAAAAAAAAAGTCTCAACTTGGTTGAAGAATACAAAATGTACAGATATACCATATTCTGAATGAGGCCTGCATTGCATCTTGTTTTTGTGGACATCATTGCATATACTGTGGATCAGTACCATTTTGTCCTGCTGTTGTGCGCAGCGCTGCACTGAGCTGTCGAGCTGTTGTTCTGTCCACTTCCTCAGAGAATCTGTCTGCTCTTTGGCTTCCTTCATTTCACCTGTCATCCTGCAAAGCCATTGGGAACAGAAAGAATAGACATGCTGCAGTCACAACTAACAATAATAATAATAATAAACTTAATTTATATAGCATCTCTCATAAATTAGAATGCAACTTAAAGTGCAGAAACAAATCAATGAGAGATATTAAAAACAGGAGACACAAGGAGCAAAAATAATAAAGTCCCAAAGAGATTAAAAAAGGATAATACAAGTAATAAAAAAAGTTAATTAACAACATTAAGATATAAAAACAAAGTATGAGAAATATCAAATGATAACAATGACAGAAAAAAGAGAAATAAATTAAAAGCAAGATTGTAAAAATGCATTTGAGCTGTTTCTTAAAGCTATCTACAGAAGTTACTTATCTAAATTGTGATGGGAGTTTGGTCCAAACTTTTGCTGCACAATAACAGAAAGTTGCTTCACATCTTTTTTTCATAAGCTGTTTTTGGTACATTGAGCAAGCCAACGCTAAATGACCTGAGAGAATGGTTTGGAACATACTCATATAAGCAATACTGCCTTTAAAAACAAGTGAAAGAATTTAAAAATCAATCCTCAGTGTCACAGGTAGCCAGTGCAATGATGCTAATACTGGTGTTATATGTTCTCTTTTCCTGTTTTTTGTTAAAATTCTTGCTGCTGCATTTTAAACATGTGGTTGCCTGTCAGTGGATTGTTTAGTTGCTTTTTTTTTTCCAAACACAGACACCAAAAACACCAAAATAGATTAGGTTAGATTATAATTTTCTTAAGCATGCAAACAAACTGACTAATACCTGGAAACCTGAGCAATGCTTGCTGTAAAAGTAGGCTCATTATATACAGCTCCTACTTGGCACTACTTGGTGCTTGGCATTGGAATAAGAATTTGTGTATTTACATAACCAGTACTTTATTGGCACCTCCTTGTCTTTGCACTGAGTTACATCTGTGGTGTGAAACATTCAGTCATACATCAATAATTGATATTCTGCCACTTCATCTTTAAAGCTTTACGTTGAGCTGGTTGAAGCTGTTTGAAGCTGTTTGAAAGTCAGCATTGTAGTCTTTCTTTGGTAATTAGAAGTGAGACTTCCTCAGCAATAACGCCGCTTTTTTTTTTTGGTTTACTTGATGCCAGTCTCAGCAGGAAGAGCACTGTTACTCTGCGGTTTGGAGCTGCTACTTAATGCGCATAAAATAAAGACCCACAAACTCAATACCCCAAAGAGCTGATTGCACATCTGCACACATGCTAACATAAGATACAGAAGCTCATGTACTTCCAGAACAAATATTGTGATACCTCATAAATTAAAAAGACGAATTCACTCTCTCCTCCACACAAAACAGGGAACATCCTATCAAATGAAGCAGAAGGGAGTATAGCTTGTGTCCACAAACACAGATATCTCTCCCTTAGATTTACCCAGACTTCACGTGAATATGCCCATGGACAACACAAAGCAAACACTCCATTACAGAACAACAAACAAAAAGAAAGACAAAAGCCTAGAGCAGTGTTTCCCAACCCTGGTCCTCAAGTACCCCTGCCCTACATGTTTTAGATGTTTCCCTGCTCCAACACACCTGATTCAAATGATCAGGTTGTTATCAGGCTTCGGTGGAGGCTTGATGACAAGCTGATCATTTGAATCAGGTGTGTTGGAGCAGGGAAACACCTAAAACATGCAGGGCAGGGGTACTTGAGGACCAGGATTGGGAAACACTGACCTAGAGAATACCAGTTACATCTGAATCTACCAGCTCATTATACCAGATGCCAGTACAAATTTAGTTAGATATCCACTCTATTAAGACTATAAAGGAGCCCCAGACTTGTTTGAAAATATCTTTACTCCCCATTATTCTCTATATAACTCGTTCAAATGCATTTTTATCATCTTCTCAATCAATCTGTTACCTTAAACCAGCATGGGCTGGTCGATTTCCAGTGTCTCCATATTATTCTTTACATCCTGTAGTCATAGAGAGATGGTGCAACAATCTATTTTGTTGATTGCAGATTGTTTCTAAATTCATATCCACAAAATACTAATATGTTCTTTTTCTCTTCAAAGTTGGTCAGTATTATTAGTTTTTTTTTTTTTTTTAAACTAGGTGGACTACTTTGATAAAAATGTGATCAGAATAAAAAAGAGAAAATGGTGTGGTGGAATGATGCTTCATGAGCAGGTAACAAATGCTTGAAATTCATCCTAACAGGTTGCCGTTTATGTAGCTGCATGTAGCTCACATTACTCACACAGCCCACTGGGTAAACAGTGTTAAAGTGTCTCAGATGAAAGTTGCAACCTTGGATTTGCTGAGTTAAGCACTGTGTGGGCTGTATTCTAGTACAGGACACAACACACTGTACCTCATTGAGATTTTCTCTCTTGGGTGAAATTATAGCTTTATAAAAACATATTGGCACTTCAGTTCAGTTGACCTTCTTGCCTCTAATTCCTCCAATTCAGGGGATTCTTTCTAAATGAAAAAATCAATGTGTGTCAGTGTGTGTTTGTGTAATACAAATCGGACTCCTGCTGCAAATGAACTTAACTCTAAATGTCTGCTGCTACAGAGACACCTCATTTATAACACAACACTGGCTGGTTAATCTGGCTAATGTGGATGGTTGTGAGGCAAGACGTGCACCAGACAACAGGACAGCTTATTTGTCCACATTAGATGAGTTTTCAGAATCTGTCTGTTTCCATGGAGTTCTATCATTTCCCTGTTCTTAGTGTCTCAGCTTGTCTCTATTTAATCGATGTTCATGAGTTTGTCTGAGAATTATTATCAAACATGTTTGATTCTTTCATCAGTGGCCTTGTACTATGAGCAGAAGAACAAGCCGAATCGATGCTCTGACCAACACCAAGACAGAAGTTATGGTCATAAGATGTCCTCTGAAAAAAAAAAAAGACATACTGTGGGCGGCTGGCCTTTCTATTGAGTGTGTGCAGGCATCTTAGAGAAGGATTTTAGAGATGTGGTCTCTAATTCCAAACTGTCAAGAAACTGTCAATGATCTGGCACCAAACACGATGTGACAGGATAAAAATCTACTCGCAAATGCACTGGATTTCAAATATGGGGGCCTAAAGGCCGGATGGAAAAAGCATTTCAAGAGCATTGCGCTTCCGTATCATGACATATTTCTGCATGAAACAGGACAGACGGGACATAATATTTTGAAGAACTTCATTTGAATGTTGAAAAGTTTGGTGTGTCACAACATGGGGAAGATACTGCACCATGCTATTGCTAGCTAGCTCTGTGCTGCTAAAAGTTATTTAAGTTAAGATATATTGATGGGTGGATGATATTACTGGTTCTATCTGCAGGGTTAACCACTGCTGTCTGGCCCCCGCTGTGTGTTATCCTAGTTGTATATGTCTGATATTATTGGTTGAAACTGTTTTGTTTAAGCCCCTGTAAGCACACATCATATTTTGTTTAACAGGAAGAAAACACAATTGGATTTTGATATGAGAAAGACAAATAAATGGATTTTTGTATTTTTTTTAAAGAAGATTTTACTGATGCCACCACAGGGAAATTCAGTCATTACTGCAGCTCAAGAGTCACAAATAGAGGTAGAAAAAGAGTGAGTGATAATTAAAAAGACAAAAAAAATGGATCTTGAAAGTTAAATAAAAAGTTATATACACACTATATAAACCATTTACTTATAAAGATGTATTATGGATAATTGTACAGGAAAATTGCACACACATTGTAATACACACAAGGTGCGTAGCATTATAACAGAGAAAAAGTGCATAAAAAATATTGCCTTGTGATCATCAGAGATTGGTTTGGATACTAGCAGGACATTCACAGGATAGTTTAGTGACATATTATTGTCGTAGTATGATCTGCATATATAATGTGTATGTGTAGTATTGTTAAGTATAAATGTGAGTAAAATAGGATATGTAACCTGAGATAAAAAAAAACATAGTGTAACTAGTTGTGGGAAGTTGTGAGAAGTTGTGACAGAGACAACAACAACAAGTGCACAATACGACCGGGGACGTGATTTAAAATCATTTTAGTTTGACTTTGAACTGTTGCAAAGTTTGGATCGTGGGTTTCATTTGTGGAAACCAAAAGGGCCTTGACTGGTAGATGCCTTGTTGCAGGTTTTGAGACCATAAATTCTGTTGCTTCTAACAAAACTGACTTGACAGTATATGCAACTTTATGTATCTTAGCTCTAAATTAGGGTTTGGACTCGTTTAGCAAAAAGCCGGGGGGATGCAAAATCTACCGAGGTCCTCCTGTGGACTGAAGGTTAATGAAGGACCCTCTAAAATTAGCTGCGTTTGCTTCAAAATGACTTGGCACACAGGCAAAGTGGGCCAAGTTTGGAGAGTAAATAAACCAGGAGCAAACATCACTGACGAGTTTATTTAAGGAGGATACATCAATGGTCAGCCCTGGATGGGTGGATGGGAAATATTTTATCTGTAGGTATTTGGGGGGGTTTTTGTGTGGGGTTTTTTTTTTTTTTTTTTTGTTCTTGTCATTGTTCTACGTGTGTCAGAAACACAGACTCTGCTGCTTTTCATCTATTTTTATCTTTTGTTCTTTTGGTTCTAACATGATCAGTGACCTGCTTTCCATTACAGATCTACAACATGACTAAACAGAGCGTATTCATCATTCATCTCTCTCTCTCTGTTTCTGTTCCCCCCCATGGTAAAACTATATGATTAATACTGCCTATTGCTGCCAGATGAGATTATTTATTAGCTGGATTAGTAAATCAATTTAACTAACGGCTTTTCTGTGCCTCTAGCATCAATACTGTGAGATGGCTCTGAATGGCCCAGCTTGAAATAGACTCAGTTGGCACTGGGGATATTATTTGATAAGCAAATTAGTAACTCATTGATTTTCTTTATTATGTGGGTCTGTGCTGAATGAAAAGGGGAACATAAAAATCAATTACTCGAGGAGCCCTGTTAAAATGCAGATTATCCAAGACAATTGCCCACATCCCAGTCACAAGCACACTGAATAACAACCAGTGTTTGCATACAGCAGCGGTTCAATTTCCCCACAAAAAACAGTAGCAGTATGTTTGTCTGCAGGAGTCAGTAGCCCAGAGCTGCCCAATTTGGGGCCCGCGGGCCAAACATGGCCACCCAATTTGGGCCGTGCTCGCTTTGTTTATTGGCATGATTTGACAAGCTCATGCTTTTATTTTCCATATTTGAGAATCCTTACCATAATGACTACAAAATATAAATTTTGTGTGTGAACCACTGTGGTAGCACCATGAGACAAGATGTGTTGCTGTGAAACTGTAGCACAATTTTGTTACCCTACAGTATTAGCTGTCTTTTTTGCTCCCATTCAGCAGAAATGGTTGTGGACTTCAGGAAGAGCCCAGGCCCACCTGGAGTCCTTCGTCACCCAGGACCTCAAGCGGGACCTAAACATCAGCTCCCGCAACAAGACTGCACAACAGAAGATGTGATTCCTGGTGCAGCTTAAGTAATTCAACCTTCTAAAACCTTCTACATCACCATCATCACCTCCTCCATCGCCATCTGGTACACTGCTGCCACTGCCAAGGACAAGGGCGACTGCAGCGTATCATTTGCTCCGTAGAGAAGGTGATCGGCTGCTATCTGCTTTCCCTCCATGACCCTGAGACGTGCAGGTAAGATTGTGGCGACCCCTCCTACCTCGACACAAGCTCTTCGACACACTCTCCTCTGACAGGCCAAAACCTCACACCACAGAAACAGTTTTTCTCAGCTGCAGCTGGTCACAGCCCTATTCACACTGACACTGGCTATATTTACATGGACAATAAATTCTAAATTTAAAAAAATGGACACCAAAAATAAAGCTATCTGATCAAATTACATGCATCAAACCATTAATCAGAACTTTTTTGATTTGTGTAGTTTTTACACCCTCTAATTTTCAAGATGGACCCAGAATAGCATCTGACCAGTCCTGTTTTACCACCTCCATGTTTCTGTCCCTCCCGGAAACTGATTTGTGATTTTTCTGCTTCTTACTTCCTGCCTTCCTTCCTTCATGCTTTTTGCTCCATGTTTATTGTTATGCACCAATATGCCACAGCAAATTCCTTGTATTTTAAAAACTACTTGGCAATAAACCCAGATTTTCATTCTGATAGCTATGTTGGTGTTTATGTGCAGAAGCACCACTTCGCACCAAGGTTGTAGAAAGAAGAAATAATGATGCAACAAGGTATGTTTGGGTTGCACTCTTTAATTAGTGGCCTTACCTGCCTTCTAGTAGTTTAACCCGTGTGTGCAGATAAGACATGGAGCTCCGTTGGCCCTTGGAATGCTCTGACAATGAGGCCTCCAGTCTCTCCAGGTCATGACGAAGCTGGAAATCAAACAGACACAAGCTGTTATGTGACGCTGGAACGTCTTGTGGCGCCGGCTCCGTGATCTGACCTTTACCCTTCTGCGGTTTCTGCTGAGTTGGTTTCGAGCTGATTGAGCCACTGCACCACTTCTGCGGCCATTCAGGACTGGGAGTAAAACAGCGGTGACCCACTTTCTCTGCCTTTTCAATTATCTTTATGGTACATGCTTGACCACTGCTCCCACAGCTAATGTGCTGTCATCACAGTGATTGACCACCCTGTGCCACCCACAGAACTGAGTACAGGCTGAATCATTGCGAGTGAGTGTGTGTGTTAAGGACTGTCGTGGCTGGATTTTGAATCAGTAAAGTAATGGAGAGAATTATAACGTGTTACATATATGTCCTAATCCAGGGGTTTTTAGTTGTATTTATGATAGAAATTCGACATAAAGGGCAGTAAAAGGTGTTTACGGAGAGACCTTGACATCCCTGTTTGAATGACTTTCACATCTCACTTTGTTCTGTCAGTCTGTGGCTGTGGAAGAGCCTCTGAGTTTATTTGATAAGGCTGGTCTCACTCAGCAGCAGTAATCTCCAAAACACCTGCCAGCCATCCTGTCGAGGATAAACAGCAAAATACATCCCCCGTGTATATCGTCAGATTAGCAGTTCCTTCATGCGAGCAGCATTTAAATGAATGTAATCCTGCTTTTATACCAAATACACTCACAAAGCAGAACATTATTCCTTAAATTGAGACTGGAGTATTCAAAAGAATCCAATGCTCAACATTGTGAGTGTGTGTGTTAAAACAGAGGAGGGGCAGGGATTAGGTTAGGGTTCTAGATTTTGCTACTTACTGTAATATGTATAATTTAAGAAAACTGAGAATAACATTATTATGACTATCTAAAGTTCATGGCTTGTAGCACAGGGCAAAAGGGTCTTATTTTATTCAGGGTGTGTCCAAATCCACTTTTGCCATCTTACGCCACGGGCACGCAGGGGTATCCCGCCCTGTGCGCCCATGGCGGGATTCACCTTATCAGCTCTGCACGAGTGCCTTGATTAGTTACCTTACAAAGCAGATGCACCCGGAGCCTAAGCATTGTCAGGAAAACAGGTGAAAATACTGATTACACAAACAAGACAATTAGCTGGGATTTCCCGCTAATACTACTGTGGGTGGAGGAAACCGAATCAGAGAGTGTTTCTAAAATCCAGCGGGTATATACGACGAGCATCAGGCTCTGACAGAAGTACATGTACCTTTTCCTCCCCAGGTTGGGCTGGTCTCATGGTTAGAAATAACATCTTGTTCATTTTGTATGTTATACATCAAAATTGTTTAATTCTTGTTTTTAATCTGTTTTTTTATTCCAATAAACACGTAGACACAAACACTATAGCTGCTCCAGTTGTCATACTGACAGATCTGTTAAAAACGATCTGACAGCTGTGATCCAGTCCCGAGCGTACTTCGCAGGTCTATTGAGATTTATTAGGCTTTATAATTGCAATAATAATTCCTTATTTGCTATTGGTGAAAATAATTTTAGACACACTCACACACACACACAGTTTGCTATCTTGTGTAGACGGACCTGCTGCATCACAGACTTCAAGCTTCAACCAGGTTTTAGCAGGTCTGTGATGCAAGTGGTTTCAACTATAATCAGCCGTACAAAAGACCATACCAAACATGCCTGGCTGCTCCTTCAGCTTTAGACCTCCCGACCACACAGACATATGTTTTGTGCTAGTTTTGATCTGCCATTGGGCTGGTTTTGTCCCACAGACCTGACAACCCCGACCCCTGTTTTGTTCAAAAAAACACAGCAAAAGTGCTCTCTTGGATGCCCCTGTGATACATTGTAGCTAAAAAATAAAGTGCCCTGTAGGGCACTTGTTTTTTTCGGCCATGCCTCTCAGACAGCCTGAGTCTGCCATTTCTCATAATGGTGCTAGACAAAAAGTTATTAGGAATCATCATCTGGGAACCATAAATGTCTGTACAAAATATTATGGCAGTCTCTCCAATAGATGTCGAGATATTTCACAAGATAAGTGAAAACTCTGACCTGCTGGTGACACCGTTTGTCCCAGATTTCATGACAATTCATCCAATAGTTGTAAAAACATGTCGGTGGAGGACTGACTGGCAGCACCACACTACAGTGTCACAGAGATAAAGAAGAGGTATCAGAGGACTGACTTTAAAAGAGTTGTTTTCTTCTTGGCACTGGTGTGTAGCTTCTTTAGTAAGTGTATTTAGGCTGAAGTGGTATCTTAAGTTTTGGATGCCAAACCCTTTGTCAGCAGCACTGAAGCACCGTCTCTCACCTTGACTTCCAGCTCCTTGAACTGTACATCCACAGCTGACCTGAGCTCCGACACCTCCTGCTGCAGTCTAATCAGCTGCCGCTCCCCAGAGCTCACGCCAGCGCTCAACTTGGCGATGCTGGCATCACACCTGAAATAATAGGTGGGGAAGCACTGAATGAGAATAGTGGGGTGGGAGGGAGCTGAGGAAAGGTGTTAATACTAGGAGATGAGCACAAAGCTGGAGGAAACAGCCTTTTACTGATGCACACAGGGTAGACACACAGACAGATGAATGGAAAAAATCAGACAGCTGCCCTCACTGATGCACTCCAAGGCGAGAAAATGGAAACCAATTGTTCTGCTGAATCCTAAGCAGTGAGAGTTTATCCTCTGAATGTTGAACAAACATTTAAATGTTCCAGTGGAAAGTGTTTGTTGATGAATTACTGATGAAAAACAATAAACCAAAATGTGACAACCAACTGAATAAGTAGAAGTAATACTAGAAAAGTGCTGTCAGTAGAGTGCAGATCCCTGCCAGGCAAACGATGGTGAAGCACCTACTGCAATGCTCACACAACTGCCTGATGGAAACAAGCAGATAGATGCAAATATTTTTGCCCCATGGGTCCCCAAGCCCCTAAATTTGGTGGCCTGAGTACATGTTTGATGGCCCTACTTCCATTGCTTCTAAAGTTTTCGTCCCTGTTTCATTATTTCATAGTCTGCTGTTTGCATTTGTCGTTCTTCTGTAAGGACAGCAGTTTGTGTAGGCTTAGTAAACCCAGACTTGAGGAGCCTCCATCTGTGGGTAGCTAGCCGGCAACATGTTATGTTTGCTGTTTTCTAGCACTGCAATGATTAATCAAATTACTATTTTGATAATCAATTAATTGTTTTGGATCATTTTTAAGTAAAAAATGTCCAAATTCTCTGATTTCAGTTTCTTAAATGTGAATATTTTCTGTTTTCTTGAGTCCTCTGTGACGATAAATGAATATCTTTTGGTTGTGGACAAAATAAGGCATTTGTGAATGTCACCCTGGGCAATGGGAATCACTGATCAGCATTTTTCAACACATTTTCTTACATTTTATGGACCAAACAACTAATCAATTAATCCAAAAAATAACTGGCAGAATAATCAATAATGAAAATAATTGTTATTTGCAGCCCTCCTGTTTTCATAGAATATTGAATAAAAAGGCACAAAGGAATCAGGATGTTTGTGGAACTGTAACATTGTGTTGGTGAAGGCTTGGTGGCCACAGAGAAGCTTTTTGTGGCCACAGGCTAATGGGCCACAGTTAATGCCAATCCCTTTTTAGTCTTTTTTTAGTCTCTTTTCTTTAAGATGCATGGAATAGTGTAATGGTATTGTAAGCAGGCATCCTGGGTTCACCTAACTGTATTTACTTAATAAGAAACAATAAATAACCTAAGTCCGAACTTCTCAATTTAAAGATTGTTCTTTATTAAGAACATTTTGTTATTTATTTAGAAGATTACAAGCAGCCAGGCAGCTTAATAACGTTATAAAAAGATTTAAAAATCTTCACTTTTTGGAGCTGATTACTTTGCCCTCAAGTAGCCATTATTATGTTAAATTTTTCAGGTTTATAGCAAAACAAATTTCATAAAAAATAATTCAGAATCAAGTGAGTTACAGTAGATTTTGATAAAATAAAATAAGATAGACTTTGTAGATCCCACACTGGGGAAATTCACATTGTAGTGAAGTCTGCATCTCTCATTTGTTTACTAGTGGCCTTTAAACGCTCTAATATGGCGACCACACAGACTCTTAGCAGAAATGGTGGAGAAGCTAAAAAATAAACAGGTATTTATATATCTTGTATCATGTCTAACATCATACATATCAGGCATGGAATTAATCTGCAGATTCTCTGGTTTAAGATGAAATGAAACTTTTATCTGGATGTCAGTTTTTGAGCCACAACAAAGGCCAAAATGTGGCCTGCAAGAGACTCTGTAAGTCTTGTTTTTAGCTTAGCAGTTGTTGATGGTTTGCCCCCTACTGGTGACGAATGAGGAGTCTGCAGCTGGTATAAAACAGAGCAGTAAAATTGATAATTAGTACAGTTTTTTTCAAAAATTGTGATTCACCACGACCACAAGAGGTCCTTCTGCGTCCAGTCATAAATGTGCATGTTCAATTGATCTACCCCGGATAATGACAGCTAGTTTAAAACATTAATCACCAAACACAATTATCAGATTGTGGGTGGTTTCAACACTCTCTGTTAATTTTTTGCAATAAGCCTGAACTGTGGTTCCCCTTGTTATCAGCAGTGCAAGACAGCTCTCTTCCTTCCTAATTTAAGATGCCATCACTAAGCCTGCAAATACTCTCTCTGTCAGTCTCTATCAGGGTTGCTGTGTGTGTGCGTCAATATATTTATGATAAAATACAACATAAGCTCAACAATCAATTCAGCAGCTAATTATGGAGATGCCCAGTGTGAAATTTGAGTTATTTCCCTGTAGACCCTACAGCCCTTCCATAAAGGGCTTCACTGAGCTATTCAGCTCATCAAAACCCTCTGGCCCTCAACTTGATTATTTATGACTAACCTACAGAGGTTTTCCTATAGCTTTTATTGTACCATAAATCCGCTGTTTGTTGAGTAATAGGTAACCCCTCTCACCACTGACCTCCTAAGTACCAAGGAGGCAGGCCGGCTGGCCAAACAAAATATTCACAAAATAACAACTCGTCTTTGATCTTCTGTCTGATGAGAAATTATCTTAGATGTATTGAGCAATCATTTCCGAGGATGTTCACAAGAATTCAGCCTTGGTGGCGACACAGCAAAAAACATCACTCCTAATGCGAGTGCTGTTGAGCAGAAGCACCAAGATGACAGCCTCTCTTCAGAGAAATGTAATGAGTGCAATCTGCACAGACACCAAATAATGAGCAAGTGCTAATCAGCATCATGAGTGTGTTCGAACTTTGGTGAGAACAAAACAATTAATGTGTGTGTGTGTGTGTGTGTAGTATGTGTGTGTGTGTGTGTGTGTGTGTGTGTGTGTGTGTGAGGGTGTCAGAAGTGATGCCACGGCGGACTGGAAGTTGTGAGACTGAAGAGCTGCCAGACAGGAAGCAGATACAATTTCACTTCATTAGAGGGAGAGGTGTACGAGTAGGAGATCAACAAGAAGAGTTAATCAGTCAAATTACTTGTGGATCAGACCTGGGTCTGAATAATTGTACAATTACACCAAATAAGGGAGGAAAGTTTCATGTTAACTCCATTTAACTTTAAGTCCCCAGAGGCTTCTTCTCATGCACGCCATTGAATAGATCCATCATAGTAACTGTCTCAGAGACATGTTTTATTAAGATGTTTATTTCATGTGTTTCTGTCATAAATTCTTTGGGGTTTATGCAGCCATTAAAAATAGGTTAAAACGTAACATAAATAAGATGTTAAAAGGGTAACTTTGATTCTTAAAAATGTCTAAAATATACCACCTTAAAATAATATTTGGTTAAAAATGTAGAGCTCTGTATGTAAGGTTTAATTTGATGAAGAGTGTAACAGATCACATAACCAGCATTTTAGTTCGGTTAGTTTAGTTTGTGTTCTTGTGTATTGTGTTTCAAAGGTTAACACTCTGTGCAGTTTGTACCTCAGTTTTGAATACATGTTTGGACCCAGCTGTGAACTTACCATATCACACCAACATGCTACAGAGTATGCTAAAACAGTATTTGAGATATTTTAGCATGTCTGAAATCTTAGTATGAAACCAAAAGTATGTGAGGTGCGATTATTTCTGGGGAATATTACAGTGTGCAAGCGTGCATTTTTTTTTTTCCCAGGATGGCAAAGTTGCTCTGACCCTGGGTAGTACTCGTTGCCTCTCATTGGTTTGAGTCATTTGAGTTAGAGTAGTTTATGGGAAGGTTTAGGCATGAAGAGTCTGGACACCATGGGACATAAAAATCCCACAATGTAACGTGATGATGACAACAATAACATAACAGACAAAGCCCTACATAACCAGCAGGAAAATCACTTATATCCAGCCCAGAGATTAAGATCAGATTATTTTCACATCAAAGTAAGGTTATGCTACTTATGCTTATTTTTTATTTTATTTTATTTTTTTTGCATAAGTCTACTTTCAGATCAAAATTGATCATAAGTCCATTTTATAAATGAGGCTCTGTGTGCACACCTGGCTACTCGTCCTCTCAGGTCTCCGATGCCAGCCATATTCTTCTGGTCCAGGCTTTGAACAGCCAGCGTGGTTCCCGAGGTGATGGAGTCTCGCTTGACAATCTGTTTCTCCAGGCTCTGCTCAAAACAAAGTGAGAAAATGTTTCTATTTTATGTTAAAGGAATGGTAATATCTTCTCACAATATTTATGTGAAATATATAAATAAAGCATTAGTATGCTTATAAAATCATTTGTTTGGATCTGGCAGGGAAAACATCATCATCATTCCCTTTTCTGCTCTCATTTTAAAGGGGCAGTATGAATTATTTACAGTGGGGTTGTATGAGTTAACAGTACCAGTACCACTGATTTCAGAAATTTCATAACTTTTACTTTGGTGGAACAAGGGAGTTACTGGTCACCTGCTGCCTTGATTGGTTTGTTTGTTTGTGTTATTGTGTGTCTTTGGTGATTTCAAACTAGGGTTTTAACACACCAAAGTCACACAGTAACACAAACAAACAGATGGAGGCAATGGTAGACCAGCAACTTATATTTGGCTTATATGATGATGGATTCCCATCAGAAAAGGCTGTCTGACAGCAAAGTAAAGTAGTGAAAATATTCTAAATATGGTATGCACTTCAAACTGACTGACTTCAAATTGATATTTTTAGGTCGTGTCCACAGCAGTACATTTTATAGCTTCCTGTTGTGGTGTCCAAACTCTTGGTTTGCTGTTTGCCATCTACTGTCGCTAGTACACTGATAAGTACCTCATACAACCCTACTTCAAAAACTCAGAACTGTTCCTTTAATGCTGTCAAACTAACCATTAGACCCCTCATCAAGCTGCATATGTTGAATTAAACGTTATATCAGATACATCAGAATCAATATTCCACTGATCGACTTAACTTGTACAGAATTCTGAGAGGATTCAGAGCAATCAGCGGCATCTATGGCTGCAAGATAAGAACTGTCCTCTGCTGAGAAAGAGAACTAAAAACTGTCATCACCACCTTTGCATGAATGATTGTTGAATATCATAGGACATTCACGTGTGTGCAGTGTGTGTGAGTCTAAAAAGCCAACATCAAACATACAAGCCTCTGGCTTATCAAGGGAGCAAACAGTGACTGTGATGTTCCAGTCATTTGATTTATCAGCATATTCACTTGACAGCTTAGCTTATTGCTTCATGATGTGCATAATTAATAAGCTCTTAGGCATTCATGTAATATTTCAGATAATGGCAGCCTCTAATCAGTTAATGGCCCATTCGGTAATGCACTAATGAAGTTATGTATTTAATTTTTGTGCTGTGTTTCTATAAGGTGGTTATCATAATGTGGCTTGACTCCAATACTAAGAGTCAAATTTTCATGCACCTCCCAGGAATTCTTTCAACTGCTGTTTTTCAGCGTTAAATGCATAACTTGGCAGTATTTATCTAACCACATACTGTACATCATTTGTTTTTTGCTTATACAGACAAAATGTCCTCAAGCTGATGAGGAGTCAGGCAGGCTTTGCTCAGGCACTGCACCATTCTATCAGGTGTAATCAAATCAGCTTTGAGTTTGTGGGCATGAGTGTGTGTGTTTGTGTGTTTGTGTGTGTGTGTCCGGGTGTGTGCTGCACATCAAAAGAGACAAGGAGAAGAGAGGAAAGCAGATAAAAGAACGAGCAGGAAAAGGAGGCAGGAATCCACACAGATGCACAATGACTTCCATGTAACATCGATCAAAAAAGGCTGACTGAGTTTTTATTTTCTGTATCTTTGCAATAAATCAATTTCATCATTCAGTATTCCAGGTAATCCTCATTTCATTTTCATTTTACTTTAACCAAGTAGCTTTGATGCCTAAACCTACACCTAAAGGACATTGAACCCCTGTCTCCCTCCAGAGGAGAGGGGAGAGTTAAGGTACCTAGAAGTGCACAGATGGCCACCACGTCGCCAAGTTTCCGTATGGGTGGGCCAGGCCTGGTGTTACAAGACTAGAACTCCACCACTTTCTGCAAGAGTACCCGACATGTCAAGTCGGTCAGCTCTTGGAGCAGGCCGAGCAGGTATCTAGCACAGGTGGAGGCAGAGGAGGGGACAGAGGGACAAGGCCCATATGAGGGGCTAAACATGACACCATCAGCGTAAAGGCAATAAGAAGGGCAATGCTGCTACTCCTCTCATGGCCAGTTCACACTACAAGCATGTACCTGTGCATGACGGCTGTCTCGCTGAACTACTGCATCTGGCACACCTGTGGTGTCCACACAGGTTGTGTTTCTGCTGCGAGGCTGCTGCTGAAAGCCTGATCTTTCTACACTGAGTTTACAGAAGAGTTTTGAATAGAAGAAAAGAGCTGTTTTCAGAAGGCAAACAGTGATTTTACCCTTCGTCCAGACAGAGAGGGAGGGAGGGAGAAAGAGAAGGAAAAAACACTGCCCTGCACCTGAGTTTTACATATTCTACAGACGTAGACTGTGAAACTGTAGGGAAAGGTGTCATGTTGCAGATAAAATGTCGACATGACGGTCAACAGATCATTTTCAGTGTGTATTTTTAACTGCACACCTTACAGAAAATATAGGCGAGACTAGATGAAATGTGACTACAGCCGCACATGAGCAGTGCTGCACACATGGTATGTGTGGCTGCTCTAACCTGTTAATATGGCCACCGAAATAAATCCCAACAGGTAGTGCAACATGTGTTACCATATACTTGCTTTCAATTACGCACTTGTATATCCACCCCTATGTCTCCCTACGCATCATGACTGCCTTCTGTATCCTGCGTTCATTTTTAGTGATGGTTGTGCACGCTGTCATGAAATAACGCTACACAAACGTGTCGTTAAATAGCAGGTATATCTTCAGACTAACTAGTTAGCATGCTGGAGTCTCTTTCGTTATTGGGATTAATCAGACAAATTATGACCAACTATGAACAGCCATGCACAGGTCCCTACAGTTACACTACAAATACAATACAGGTTAATATCAGTGTTACTGGTTATCTGTGATATGTTATGTGTGATGAATAAACGAATATTAAACATTAAATGTATTATTGTTTCCCCCAAATCACTGCTAAAATAATAAGTGGATCAAAATCGCTGTGTTTATTTTTTTTAAATCACACCTGCACACATGGAGCATTTTGAACTTATAGTAATACAAAAACCCTTGATAGAATAAGAAAGGAGAAATGAATATAATGATTTGCGGTGAACAATAACATATTTAATGAATACTTGGAATCTTTAATTATGAAATGAATTGAATTCAAAAGATAAAGCAAAGAAACACTCAGTCATGCATGAAATTCAGGGCAGCAGTAGCTCAGTCTGTAAGGATTTGCCTTGGGAACCCAAGGGTACCAGTTCAAGTCCAGCACGAACCAGTCAGAGTGAAGCATGGACTGGTAGCTGGAGAGGTGCCAAACCAATAACTGGTCAGGGAACCTGATTATAATTGTGTGGCATATGGCAGCCCTCTCGCTCTGACATCTCTCCATTAATGTGTGGGTGTGTAAAATAACAACAGAGTGAAAACATGTAATTTCCCCAAGAGAAGAGTATGAGGTTACTGGATGTTTTTGACCCGTGTTGTACATTAGAAGTGGATAGCTTGTGCATGAATGGGTTAAGACATTTTCTGGCAAATGAAAACAAGGCTACAGGAAACATGGAATCAGTGCATCAATTAAATGCATTAGTATATTTGCATGTAACAACACCATCCACACTAATCTCCTCCGTCTGCCCTCTTGTATACCTGTATGTCCATGCTTAGCTGCTTCACAATGCGTGTGATGGTCAGTATGTGATTCTCCAGCACTTGCGGGAAAGTGCCTCAACCTGGATGGAGCCCTGGGTGGACTGCAGACCTGCTGCCACCTCTTCTTTGATCCTGAATGCCTGCTCCAGCAGCACAGCCAGCGTCCTCTCCTGACCGCTCAGACGACCCTCCAAGCCATCAGGCCTTAATCAGGAGGTAAACAGAAATAAACAAGCACTGAGTCATAATAACATTTTAGAGTTCATTCTTATCGATTTTGGTAATTGGGGATGAAAAAGAAAACATAAAAGTTAATATTTTCTAGCACTTGAGGCAGAGGAATACACTCAGGAATAAGAAAATACTTTCTGAGTATAATTCAATTCAAGCATGCATCCAGCCAGAATGAGATGATGTGCGTTGGTTTTCATGCCCTCAGGTCATCCTCAATTGACTTCATGTCCCCGCGCATGCTGTGTCACCCTGCCTCATGCTACTGTGGATTAAGGATTAATTTGATCAATGTGATTCACAGCGGTGTAAGAAAGGTCGCCGGCGGTTCCCAAACACATTTCCATCCCATCAGAGCAGGGAAATAGAACGTATCTACCTCTCAGACACAAATTGATTTTAGAATTGAAATGATGACCCACACAGGAACTAAGAAAGGTGAAAAACAT
Source organism: Lutjanus argentimaculatus (assembly GCA_034769285.1). Classification (NCBI taxonomy): domain Eukaryota; kingdom Metazoa; phylum Chordata; class Actinopteri; order Lutjaniformes; family Lutjanidae; genus Lutjanus; species Lutjanus argentimaculatus. The sequence goes on from JAWZSL010000017.1 coordinate 18,930,908, forward strand.
AAAGGTACTGTAATAGTTTTTGATGTTTGAAATAAATAGAAATCCAACATGAAAAGAAACTTTACCTGGTGTGACTCTGATAGGGCTGTAGCTTTGATTCCTGTGACATTCTTCTTATCTAAAAAGAAAAAGACATATATTTTGGTGTGGTATATGTGTTTCTAACCTGCCCAGTTAAATTTATCAGCATTTTTATTGTTGATATCAACAGAACAAATGTTAAATAGTCCCATATAATGCTATGATAATATGTTAGCTTTTTAAAATGATATATTTAACAGTAATTTTAATTTTCTATATGAATACTCACAGGCCTGTTCTTTTCTTCAGCTGGCTCTTGAGTTCATGTGTTTGTGTTGTCACTTGGTAACTGTGGTTTCCTTCAGTGGGGTGTGCCCGCCTGCCAATGTGAATTTGTCAACACAGTAATGTGAGAATGATGCATTGTTTTCTCGGTGGAGCAGCTAACTCAGCAAACCAGAGCAGAGGAGTGTGAAAGTTAGTTAAATTGTGGCTGACTAACTGACAAGTCCACAAAATAGCAACTTCCCAAGGCAATAATGCTCTTAAAACACCTCAAAGTCAAGAGGTAACTGCACTTCTTTGTCTAAGCCAACTAAAGCCGTCTTTGAGTTAGTTCCTCTACATATTGACTTGGACAATTGATGACATTTTGTAATATAATAGTGACTTAAAGAGAGAGTTCAGACTTGTTGAAGTGAGGTTGTATGAGGGTTAGGAGAAGCAGCAGGAGTACTGGTCAAATCAATGTACTGCTGTGGACAGGGTCAGTAGCAAAATTTATTTTAGCAACCTTAAATTTAAGTCTACCTAAAAAAAAAACCCATCAGTATACGCTATATTGAGAATACTTTATACGTTATAGGTTACATAATATGTTATATAAGTCAAATATCACACTGTGTACCTGATACAGCCCCACTTCAAAAAATCCAAACATCCCTTTAAGTCAGATTTTCACTTCACTAGTATCAATTGTCTCTGATTTAGAATAAGTTAATAATCTTTCCTTCCAACGTTTGGGTTTCCTTTGGTGTCTCATCGTACTTGACACCCCCTCTCACTGGAGTTAGCTTAATCATGATACAGATAAATACTGTAATCATCAGTGGTTTAAGTGCTTCATTTATTATGGGTCTATTGCATTTTTCTATGAAGTACAACAATCAAGCTCTTCCTAGGGTGGTCCTTCTAATGAAGCTGAGAGTGGCTAATTACAGATTAGTATGTGATTTAAATTCCAGCTGAGTTTTTATTGTTAATATTTTTAATCCACATTCAAATCAACAACAACTAGACCAAAGCAAAACTTTTTGCCCACAAACAATATAATCTGTTCTTTTATGCTATACATGAACAATAGTAGCCGTACTTTTACATAAATACAGTATCTCAGACTCATTAGGAACACCTAAAAATTAATGAAAGTCCTTAAAACTATTCATGTGGATGATCAGGGGTTGAAAATATAGTCAGTAGACCTTTTTCACAGCATCCATTTTGACATAAAACAATAGCTTAAACACAATAATACTTATTTAAGTTCTGTTACATTCAGATCAAACAGTCAGGGTCCTACTGTTGTGCATGCTGGCTCATTGGAAAGGCTCAGCTAACTAAATGGAATGGGACCTTAATTAGTGTCATTGATAACACCTGTGTTTACCCAACTATTTCATATCAATATGGTTGCCTGAAAGGAGGATTATCAGCAATTCCTCTTCACATTCCTTTATAAGCACTATATACTGTGCCTTTTTCAATTTTCTATGTGTGTAAAAAAACAAACAACAAAAAGTGATGTAGTGGGTGTTAAGGAAGAACTACAGGTGATCTCTTCTTGGATTCCTAGTGTCCCCCTCTGGGTATGCATGGGGAGACCTAGATGAGTATTTTTTGTCACCTAAGGCTATGTTCTGGCCAGCAGAGTCATAACTATGGACTTGGATGTTGATACACTGCAACATGGCCACAGGGCGTCAGTATATTGCCTGTAATGCATCCTGGTACATGTAGGCACTGCCAGCATGGCTCTGTGAACAGAAGATCTCAGCTTTCTCAGTCAATATACTGTAGCACACACTGAGGAATTTATTGTTCAATTAAATAAAGTTACAATCAACACTGAATGGACATCCACATTGGAAGTGCTGCATTTTCCTCTTTAAAGGGCAGGCCCGTTATTTATTTATTTATTTTTGAAGTATTTGTGTCATTCTGTAGCTTCCCAGTAGTGTTCCTTATGTATTCCAAACTGAAAAAAAAATTCTGTCAAAGTACGAATGTTTAAGCATAAACCTTTTCTCACATGAGCTGACTCAGATTTCTGCATGATGACGTTGCTACATATAAACGCCCTATGTGGAGGGAGGTGAGGGCATCAGCGCTGTAACTTCCATCATTGTTTTTTGCTAATGGCTGAGTGGGACTTTGCTTTTGAAAAACTCAGAAATAAATGCAGATGGAGTTGCTCTTTTAAGCTTTAAATTACTTCAGTGTTGTTAATCATTGGCCAGTACTGTGAGGTCATTCAGGCAGCAGCTCCAGTTCCTGTGCCTGAAGCAGCCTGAGGCTGGAAAGCAGAATATGTGATTATTAAAACTTGGCTCAGTTTGTAAGAGAATATTGGCCAAATCATTAAAGGCTTGAGCTCTATATCCCGTCCCTCTGCCGTTTCATTGTACATAATATAACCAGCTCTCCACTAAACATTCAGTGTTCTCTGACTAAATTAATTATGAGAGGCATGATTCAACACCTGGAGAGAAAACAGCCATAAAATGTTTCATTTATCCACAACCTAACCTACATTATCATACAGCGTGAGTCAAGAGGCGTAGTATTGCCACTGAATAACATGTAAATGCAGTCAGTGGAGGAACATGATTCTGAGTTTTTAAGCGTCTGTTTGCAGGTGTGTGTGTGTGTGTGCACAGCCACACACACACCGTGGATAAGGGTCCTATCAACAGGACCAGGACCATTAAGAGGAAAGGTCTGCTCACTGCAGACTCATCAGTTATCCACGTTAGCCCAGTACAAAGGCCGGTGACAGCTGAAAGGAATTGTTTGGCTCTCGTGCTCACATCTCCATCTACTTAACTGTAAGGGTGGTTCAAGGCAGTTCACTGTGCTGCTGCTGCTGCTGCCAGTGCCCTCCTGGTTGTAATTAAAGTGTTTTATTTTATAGGATGGATGAGAAATCAAGCAAAGTGATCCCAAGGTACAACAAAACTTGTTATTGGTTTCTTATTAAATTTTTGATATTCATCCAGATTACTCAAAGACATAACAACATGTAAACAAGAAACCTTAAAGGCATAGTTCGGATTTTTAAAATCTTATCCATAATCAATGTATTACCTACAATAGATGGTCAACACGCCCCCAGTTTGGAGAAGGAGTACTGGTGTAGAGAGCTCAGTAATGTTCTGGTGTGGACAGGGTCAGCAGCAAAATGTATTTTAGCCTCCTAAAAAATTAATATCAGTTTCAAGTATACTGTACACTATATATTTTCACCACACTACCTTGCCTTCAGACAGACTCCTCTACCAGGGAAAACCACCTTTAGATAAACCAAATATTGCTCTCTCCAAATCCACCAAAAACAGACCTCACAGAACATAATAATTGCTTATCAACTGCTGCCTCGATCTGTTTTTGTGTTTTAAAAGGTTGGTTTGGATTTGTGTCATTCAATGAAACAAACACACTTTGTGATTGAGGCAGCTGTAGACCAGAAACTCATTTCCTGTGAGGTAAAATGACTGTTTTTGCCAAAACTGTCTGGTAGCTTTGGAGAGAGAAATATTTGCTTTATGGACAGGTTCAGCAGCAAAAGGTATTTTGGCCACTTAACAATGGTCAACCTAAAAAAATCTATATAATATAATATATAATTTTAAGTGTCTTCAATATTTATAAGCCCTTTCTGATGGGAAACCACTGTTATATAAGGCAAACATTGCTCTCTCCAAACTAACCAAACTCTATAGACAAAATGAGTCATTTTACCTCACAGGAAACGAGTTGAAGGTCTTCTGCTGCCTCATTCAGTTAGTTTGTTTGTGTTATTCTGTGACTTTGGTGAATCTGAACTACTATTTTAAAACACAGAAGTCACACAGTAACACAAACAAACTAACAAATTGAGGCAGTAGAAGACCAGCAACTCCCATGTTTTGCAAGGTAGAATTGCTGATTTCACCAGTGGAGTTTGGTTGGTTTGGAAAAAGTGATATTTGGATTATATAATAGCAATTTCCTGGCAGAAAAGGCTATCTGGTGGCAAAGTAAAGTATTTTTTAAAGTGACTAAGTGACTCTCTGCTTCACCAAACTGGGAGCATGCTGACCACCATCTACTGTGGCTAATACACTGACTATCAATACAGCTTCACTTCAAATAATCTGACCTATCCCTTTACCAGAAGTTATAAGAAGCCTTCTTCAGTTAATGTTGCCATGAATCACCACACATGATGTCAAGGCTGATTATTATTTTCTCATTATTAGAGGATCAAGGCTGAGAGCGCTTCATCATCACTCCTACAAGTGATACCAAGGTCATATCACAGTCGTGTGTCGCATGAATAAACGTCTATGCAAGCAGTGCACAGGCCTTGGATTCCCCTGCAGTTCCCCTCTGTGTGGTGGTATGAAGTTCATCCAGTTATAACATCCCCCTTTTTGTATTACTGGCTCAAAGTTAAATTTCATCATCCCTGTGTGCAGATAAAAGGTCATTCTGTGACCTCTTCCATGTGTGCACTACAGAGAGAGTTAGACGGAGAGGCGGGGGATTCGCTCTTGTAATTATTGTGTCTGTGTGTTTGTTTATGTGAAACTGGGCACACAGTGTTCACCAGGGGGGCAGACAGGCCAGCACTGAAACAAGGGCCAGAGGGGAAGACGTAATGAGTTATCGTACACACTGCACAGCATAATATAAAACAAGAAGAGGCTGCTCGGCGCTGCCTGCCCGCTTGCTGCTGCTGCATGTGGGTGATAACATTCACTGAAGCCTGACCTATTTGATGGAGGAGAACATATCCAGTGAAGGAACATCCACATGACACAAAGGAGAACAAGTCTTCAAAACCTCCAAGGTTTCAGACTCACTGTCAGCTGTGGATTCACCAAGGTCACTGCTGTGGAGGAGTGACTCTAGGCGGTGAACAAACAACACATATTAAAGGGACAGTTCACCCCAAAATCAGACACTGATTATTGCTTGGCCCATAGTAGGGGCGTAAGGACATATCGATTCAATGTTCAGTGATCCAATATGATCGATACAAAGTGAAAATATCGATCTATATTGTCATCTTTAAGATAGGCCTTTATTTTGAAATTCCCATGGCATGCCTGTGTCACAAATGTCTGGAGGAATTCAGTATTAAAATTTCTAAATCACAGTTTGGTTGCCCTATTGTGAGTTGACATAAATGAACATATGATATCGCCTGATATCAGTTGAGGTCCCTGAACTGAACTGTACCTGCACTGAGCAAAAGTTGAATTAATATCCAAACTTTTCATTTGCATTCTGCAAAAGGTTATCTGGTCACAAATGGGCCAATGAAAACCATGACATATGGACAAAAAAACCCCCAAAACTAAACAAAACAAAGACAACTCTGTTGCAGCAGGCACAGGTTTGGAGTGGAGATGTTCATGACACTTAATCAGTAGTCTAGAACTGCCAGAAATCGCACCTCATTTGACATTAATGTTTAAAAAGTAATTAATATTTAATCAGTTTTTTAGAAGAATACTTTGTACTTTTACTTAAGTATTTTTTGAACACCAGTGCTTTTATTTGTAATTGAGCAATATTTTAGTAATGTAGCAGTACTTGAGTATAGATTTTCAGTACTCTTTCCACCACTGATAATGTTGTATTGTAGTGCTATTTATCCATCTAGATTTTTTTTGTGTTAGTTACTGAGTTTTGGAGATATCGGCTGTAGAGATGTCTACCTTCCCTCCATTATAATGGGACTAAATAGCACTCAGCATATGGCACTCAAAGCACCAAAAAAATACATTTGGAAAATTCAAAACCAGTGTCTCTTTCCAAAAATCATGACCTGGTTACTGAAGATAATCCACAGACCTTATTGTGAGAAGTTTCACGTAGGGTCTACTTTCTTTCTACTACAAAAGAAAGTCAATCTGTTAGATTCTACTGCAGAAACAAAGTAGCTCCTGCATAAAAATGTTCACAAGAAGGTTATCTTGAATGTTTCAGAGGTTTTTATTTTTGGCATTTTGAGCACAAATGCCATTTATTCTGTTTATATTGGAGAGAAGGCAGACATCTCTACAGCTGATACCTCCAAAATTCTGCAACTAACACCAAAAAAACAAAAAACAAAACAAAACAAAAAACTAGATGGATATTTGATTTGTGACTGACTGCAGGCAGCTTCCTGCTAGTTTGGCACATATGCCCGGCTTTGTCCTAAAATACTCAATTACTGGAAACCTATTTTCCAGACCCTATTTGATGTTGTTGGACAGGTGATACAACCAGATCCTTTGATTGCCATATTCAATGTTTTGGGAGAGGGATGTCCTCTTAAGGGAGCTAATCGCACGGATGCAGGCTTCATAATGTTTATTAGCATGCAGATTGGTTCTCCATAACTGGAAAAACCAACACCCAGTTATGTTTTATGGTTAAGAGATGTCAAGCAGCACTTAAAACTACAGAAACTCAGATTAATACTTTATGGCTCTGCCAATAAATTTGAGAAAATGTGGTGTCCCTTCATGGTCTAGCTTTAAATCTCCTCTCATGCAACTCTGAGTCCTATGGTCATTGTCATTATTATTTTATATATATGTGTATATATATAATATATATATGTAGAGCAATAAACACAATTAATAAAAAAAAACAGCACTACCGGCTTGGGGAAAATATGCATTTATGATTTTTGAGTGAACTTTCCCTTTAAACTACAAAGAGATTAACTCAGATGGGGGTGACAGTAGATCCACAGTTGCATTATAAACATCTCCAGGAGGCATTGTGGGGTTGCGTTATGCAATCACCAGCATACAGATTATCCAGTCAAGTGACATGGTTGGCCAGAGGGAGGCGCGGTGCAGCTTCGTCCTTCATTTGAATATAACAATTAATGGGGAAGTTTGACTAAAGCCTGGTAAAGCACAGTGGGAAGAGCAGAACGCACAGACAGCCAGGCGCAGCATCTAACCAGCATTTTTAGATGTTCTTGCAGAAGTGACTGCATGAGCTCAACTTCATCACTGAGGTGAAATAAATCTCCAATCGATGAGGATATAACAAGCGTGTTGCACGGTGCGTGGTGCCATAAAACTGACTGTGCTGCCTGCATAGGCATTCTACAAGGTTCGTTGGGAGACTAACACCCCCTTCATCATCACACTGTGCGTCTCCTTCTTGGCGCTCTGAGCTGATCATCAGTGGAAGTGCTCCCGAGCCGCAGCAGCCCAACTGTGACATCCTTTCACCATTCAGAGTGTGCTCAGGCTGGCTGGCTGCTGCACCGGCACCATGGAGCAAAAAACACCCAAGGATGAGAGCACCACTAAGGGACAGGAGTCTCTGTCCTACCAGCGGAGGATGTGGAAGAATTTCCAGGAGAAAACCAAGCCGTGGCTCAGCCCGAAACTGGGATCGGAGCGTCGGGGCGCCGGGGGCGCGGAGGGCAGCAAGAAGGAGTCGGGGTTATGGATGTTTAAGAGGAAAAAGAAACAGCTTGGACCGGGTGTTTTCGTCGTCTCAGCCTAATCTGTGCTGCTCTACCCGGCGCCGTTTGATGGAGAGAAGAAGACTTTAGGAAGCGACGCGGTGCCGGGCACCAGCAGCGACGGGCAGCCGCTGCTTCACCAGCTTGGCGCAGCTTCTGGAGCCACCGGGAGCAAACCGGAGCTGACGGCGCACGGAAGCCCCAAACTGCCCGTGTCCCAGCTGATCATGTACCAGCAGAAGAGCTCCTCTCTCGGCTCGGCGTGCTTCGAGAAGCTGGTGGTGGACCCGGCCGCGATGTTGGGAGAGGAGGAGCAGCTGCGTAAAAACGCAAGTGATTCTGTGAGTAAAGAACATGTGGCAAAAAAACACGCATCTGAATATCACGAATATCTGTGACTACCAAATGAGCGTTTTGCAAAAAAAATTTAAATACTAAAAGAGGTGGGCTGGGCTACAATGTCCTGGAAATGAAATAAAGGAGACAAGTTTCATGATGGTGGTGCTGCGACGTGATCATGTGACGCGCTCATCGATTTGCCAGTTCACTGCTTTCTTTACTCTGTCCTGGAGCTTGAAGGGATGTATAGGCTACAACTAATACCAGTGTAGCGTCACTGACTGTTTTGGTAGCATGTCACCATCACATTCACCATATCCAGGCTGTGCAAGGTTATTTCAGGAGGTTATTTCAATTGAACACTCTCTAACAGGATTTCTACAGATGCTTTAATATCATCAACAGCCTCCCTTCTGCCTGCTCTCTCCCTTTTCTTCCAGTGTAAGGACTGTCCCCTAGCTTCACAGTCCATCTGTCACAGTGTCCTTGCCTGTAGACAGAGGCTGCAACAGGCCCATGCATGCCCAAGGGGATCATCATGTCTTTCCTTTTCATGAAAAGGGCCAGTTGGCAAATGGTTATCAGGCACATCACCAGCGAGACTGGAGATTGATGGCAATTATATTCCCACATAACTCAACATGCTGAGTCAGGGTGCCCTAAGCTAGGAGGAACAGCATCAGAGGTATATGTCAGCTGGAGTAGGCTAGTTGTGAAAGCTACATTCACAAAAATGACACGCAGCTCCAAAGGTCTGAGGAAAAAGTTGAAATTTAATGACTTAGTCAAATTGGAAAAGACTATCTGATGAGAGCTATAACTGAATAAAATGCCTTTAAAGGATCAGCGTGTAAGATTTATGTGTATCTAAATGTGAGATTGCGACCAATCCTGAGATAGTTCATTTCATATCCAGACACGATACCAGTCCTCGTCACATACTGACGATCTGTCACCACTCCTCAGTGTCTGGTACTAAGCACAAGGTGCCTCTTAGCAACTGTAGCTGACGCAGCCAGAAAGCCTTTTTTAACACATGGTTCACGCTGTGAAACACTTGCACTTTCGTTAGCTTTATGCACAGAAACTACTTGGGTAGGTTTATGATAAGACCATTTTCAGGTTACAATAACTACATTGTGCACGTCACATAAAGTCACTGAAGTGACTGGCTAGATGAAAGTCACAGGATGCATGTAACATTATGTACCTTACAACTTTTAATAATGTTTTGGTTTCATGTGAGACACAAACTCCTGTGTTTTATGAACCATCCATCCACGTCAACTCCTCCATATGTGGACTTTTTCCTTCTTTACACTACACTGACAGCCCAAGCATCTTAAACAACCACAGATGATTTTACATTGAAGTCAGCTGAAAAGCTGGATGCATTGCTTTCAGCCACTTAAGGGTACTGTGTGCATCTGTAAGAGTCTGCAGCATAATTTTCAAAGTACGGGTTTCTGATCTGTTTCAGACTTTTCAAATCCAAACTACATCCTTGTGACAGAGTACCCCTTTTTTGGTATGACCTTCTCATTTTGTCGTGGTTGGTCTTCCTCTGTGTGGACGTTCCCGAAAGTCCCTCTCTAGAGCCAGTGTTTGGTTTCTGGGCTACTAGAAACATGGTAATACAACATGGTGGACTCTGTGGAAGAGGACCCAGGCCCTCTGTGGACATAGAGTTCATTCTAAGGACACGAAAACAGAACAACTCTAATTTTCAGGTGATTATACACTAATTCTGCCAAAAGACATGCCTAAATCCTACACCTTGGTCCTTTAAGGTCATGTCTGGACCCAGGCTTTGGCCCCTCATAGTTGTCCAAATCACTAGTCCTGCAGTAGGTCAAGTAATTTCAGACAGGATGTTTCAGATATTTAATAGTACTGTCAATAGAAATAAAATAGAGGATACAGTATGTGAAAATGCCCGTAAGTGCATTCTGTTTCAATGGCAGCAGTTATTGCAAAGCTTTTCATCTCACCACTCTAGCAGCGTGCCAGACCTGCCTCTGAGCATCATCCAGATCGCTGCCTAAATGTGATTTAGCATATACAGTAAGTACACTTCTTCTCCCCACTGAAGTTGGGGCCAAAGATCTCTTATCCATTAAATCTCCGGGAGAAACGCACTGCACTCAGCAGAAGAGGCAAAAGAATGCAAGTATTAATGACTTCATTGAAATTGATCTTGCAGCTTCACCACACAGCACTTACCAGGTCGGTTACATAATCCGCAGAGAGATCTCTCTTTGCCAAATAAAGTTGTAGCGTTCAGTGTGAGCCTCCTGTTGTTGCCATGTTTGTCCAGGCATCTGCTGTTCATTTGTTGGATTTTGCACGTAACTGGAAAAAGGAGAGCAGTGGTAAACACTACTCACAGTGACAGCCTCATCTTCTCAGGTTATAGTACAGTAATGGAGTCTGTTTTTGTTAGCTTGTATGAACAATCTCAGATGTTGAGATATACTGTACAGAATGATTTGATTTTGTATTAGGATTCCCATTAGACCAACTGGGCTATTCCTCCAAGAGTCTTCAAACATAAAAGCATCCCTTTATTAGACACAAACAGAGACAAACAATATTTGTACAAGCTGAACACATAAAACTCACAATTGACCCATCCTTAGTCCTGCCCCTTCTGGATCTGTGCTCCAATAACAGTTGAACAAGCTTAGTACCTGGTCTTTTACTTTGATACGTGAAGTGTTAGGCTTGTTAGTGTTGGAAAGAAAACCAAATTTTGAAGATGGGTAAAAGATGTTGCTGGAAGACCTGTAAAAGTCTCATCTTACGTTAGCTAAGTAGCTAATCTACATTAAATGACCCTTTCTAAGTCCCACCCCCTTTCACTCTGTGCTCCAGTAACAGTTGAGCAAGCTTGGTACATCAGTCAACTTTCTTCTTTCCTGTAAAAGTGACATATATGTAGTCAAAACAGCAACTGACTAGCTAGCTAGCAATTGCTGTATATTATCTAGCTATTTAGCTATTGTTAGCTAATTATAGCAAAACACTAGCTAACTAGCTAGCTAATGATTGATATAGATTAGCCAGCTAGTTAGCTAGCATTCTGCTAACATTAGCCAACTAAAGATATGAATGTATGTCACCTTTACAGGTCCATCTTCATCATCATCTTCAAAATGTTCTTTTCAATATAAACAAACCCAGCCAAGGGTCAATTGTTAGCTAGCTAGTTATAACTGATTGGTATTGTTAACAAACCTCTTATGGGTTCTGAGGTTCTGCAACATCTTTCAAAATTTGGTTTCTTTTGCAGCATACATGGGCCTAGCACACAGCATGTCTAAGCACAAGAAGAAGGAAGAGCGAAAGTTGACTGAGGTTCTGTGGGTACCAAGCTTGCTCAACAGAGCACAGAGCAAGAAGTGGTGGGACTAGGAGGGTCAATTAGCCCCACACATTGTGCAACAAATAAAATAATACAACAATTAAAATCATGAATCCAGCAACCCACCTTAGCCTCCAATGAAATATATCATTATTAACTACAAATTGTTATTGTCTCACATAGAAAATATTTAAATATCCCTAGTTGTGTCAGGTAGTTTATTCCACCTTTAACAAGCCTAACAGGAGAATGCTCTTTTACCAAGCTCTCATTTTAGCTGGTGCAAGGCATAATTTGTGCCTGCAGCCATTCTTGTATTGATCGAGAGTCTATCTCTCACCGAATGGAGTGGGTCATAAATAGCTCTTGGTTTCTTCTTATGATGTAACATAAACTCAAAAGCTTTTGTCAAAGGTGTCGTTCACAGTAAACCACCTTAGAGTACTTTGTAATTCAGTCACTGGGGTGTCATACGCACAGTGGAGGACAGTTCTAGCTGCCTTATTCTGTGGCTTTTTGGAGCCATCCTGTCTCAGTGATCACTGCGTTGCCCCAAATGGCTGAACAATAACTGACCTGACAGCCAGTTAAGGCTTTTACTGGGTTGATTGTTTCAGTATCTCCATACACAAATGTATGGATGATCATAATCGAGTATGTAGTCAGGTTAGGGGATAAAGGAATGAGAAAAGGTGGCATGAGATGAAGGGGAAATGCAGGAAATACAGGTGATGAAGACAGATCAGACAGGGTTAGTGGTAATAAGAGGCGACAAGGGTCTTAGAATAGGTCGAATGAGATAATATGAGAGAATGATGATGATGATGTGAAATAAGAAAAAAGTAAGATTAAAGGAGAACAAGTGAAAAGAGAGGAGGGAAGAGCAGATGAGATTGGATTAGACATGCCTTATTAATACCTGAGGGAAAATCAAGCATTATATGGCAAAGAAATCAGTGAAATAATGACTCAACACACAGGCAGATACTCAAACTAAAAATGTCTGTGTGCATGCACTGCACGCATTTATTTGCATGTGCATATTGACGATGCACTCAACAGCATGTGCTGCCTAAACAGTTTCCTGACCCAACAAGGATTATAACTCAAAGTCACACACTTTTACAGTCATCCACAAATCGAGCATTAGGTGAGCGTATACACCTTCTCATTACTAAAATGAGAGCATAGAGCTCCAGGCCACAATTTCATAAATGAAATAAGAATATATGGAACATAACGCAAAATGCATTTTCACATTTTGATTTGGAAAGTGAGTGATGGAAGGGATTAATGCCAAGTTCTGGAGGTAATTTCATTATTGACTCAATGGAGGAAAGAAATGAGCACATTTAACTTTTGCTGCTTGCAATGCAGTGCAATTAGATTTAATGTGTATGTGTGTGAAGGCAGTATAACATGACGGACAAAAAGCACCTGCTGAAATAAAAAATATATTAGAGTCATCTTCCTGAATTTTATTCCCTTTTGCACACGCACTTTTTGATAGGGGTGCTATATTTATCATGCTCTTCCTCATCCCATCTCTTTAATTGCAAATGTCACATTTTATTGGATTTATTACACTTTATAGGATTTAGTCCTTTCCTCCATTTTTAAGCTAATAAGTGGCACTGGCTCAGTCTGTGGGGACTTGGCTTGGGAAGTGGAGGGTGGCTGGTTTAAGTTCAGCCTGGACAAGAGCAAAGACTTGTAAATAAATGTTGCAGGTTGGATTCTCTTTGAAATGAGATGAAACAAGATTTTTATTGAGATAAATTTATTTTTGACATCATATTTTGTAGTTATTAAGGTGGAAACACTACCACTTTTGTTCACAGGGGGCTCCAAAATCAACAAAATATGAATGTTCCTTGTAGTAGCTTTAATACACATACAGTTATATAATAGACTTCTGCAGCCTTAGAGCATCCACACGGGTTTTTTCGGTGATTCTGGCTGATTGGACGTTTGCTCAGATTGAAGCTGGGTCAGAACTTTGATAGGAATTTATTAGGTCACAAATCTCATCTACCCACAAGAATGATAAAAGTGTTTTTTGTCCCGCCTAAACAGGTATAACCAGACACTCAGGAATATGTTAATCAATTACAGTCTATACTCACCCACACAGTCCTTAGAAGAGGTCTAATCAGCCAGATAAAGTGAAAACACTTGTGTGGGTGTCCGGAGGCTTTAACTGAATGGGGAAGCAATTTAAATCACTGCTAAATAACTTTTCTCAAACATTGCTTTTGGACTGCTACATGAATGGTTCTCTCAGTGGTATTGGTTTTAGACCAGTAAGCCAACTGGAGCTGCTCTTATTTTTCTTCCTTCAGGCTATTGCAGCTTAAATGAGTTTGGCCTCATTAACTAAACATGTTATTTTATCAGCCTGTAAAGCCAGCCATCTTCTTTTGTTTAACTCTGAAACAATTTGCTACTTGCTGTACACTGGGAGAGCGAACATGTTTTTTTTTTATTGTTTTATCAGAGTAGAAAGACCTAAAATCTAAAAAATTGTTTTCCAAATTTAAATGCATTGCCGCATGTCTAAGAGCTAATCCAGACTATTCAATATCTCTGAAACAGGATCACCATTCATAAATAAATTAATGAATGAATAAATAAATAAAACTAATTCTGCTACTAATTTTGAGTCACACACTCACATTACATGGAAGCTAGTGAAAAGAAAACTTTTTTCTCCAAAAACATGTCTAAAGAGGTGAGTCACATTTGGGCAGTGTAGTAAAAATTTCTGGTATTGATTTTGAGTCACTGGGTCACACCACATGGAAGCTATTAAAGAGAACCATTTTTTCTATATAGAAGCAGTAAATCCAGGGCAAAGAGGTGAGCTGTATTTGGCTGGTGTAGTAATCAGAATCTGAATCAGAAATGGTTTTATTGCCAAGTAGGTTTTCACTTACAAAGATTTTGGTGTGGCATGTTGGTGCATGACAACAAATATAAATAAGGAAATCGTGTCAGTTAAAACAGCATGAATAGAAAAATAGAGAATAGATAATAAACACATGAAAAAACAAAAATGGAAAATGGTTGAAACAATATTCACAAGTGTGACTGTTATTTAATCAATAATAATTGTTATCTATTGGGTGTTATTGATTCTGAAGGTATTCAATCTATTGCAACTATTTTCTATCAAAATATTTATGCAAAATAAAGCAATTACACAAAATAAGTGTGATGCATTAGATCAGATTTGTATATTTTTTTTAAATTTAATATTTAATTATCAAGGGTAAGGCTGCATAATAATAAAAAATCCATCGGTATCAAACAGTAATTTTATTGACGGTCACTCCAGGAGTTATGCACGAGAGCTGAGCTAACCATCCTCCTACTCTCGCGAGATTTGTACGCTTTGTTTCTTCATTGTGCGCGCTGTCCAGAACTAATCATGTCTTAACGTGTTGACGCTGCGTTTGAAACCTGCTGCTTCTGCTGCACCTGCCTGACGTCAAACCAAACCCACATCCACTCACAGCGTTACTCAATCCGTTTATACAAGGTGGAAGCGTTTGTGAGTGAGTGCATTATACTTTATAAGGGCTCACACGGGTCAGAAAGTCAAGTATTTGCATCTTTTTATTTCCCCCGCAGTTACCTGTGTAGCTTAACTGAACAGAACTGAAACACGGCCTGTCTGTCGGTGCGTCTTTTGCTTCGTGTGAACATTTGTTTTCCGCGCTTATGGCGACATGTTCATCACCAAACATCGGGGGGCCAGGCTTCACACGTGGAAGGCCCCTGTAACCGCAGCTGCCCTCCCTTTGAGAGAGGACCTAGAAGTGCTGTAATGATTATCCTGAGACGGTTCAGCACAGGCATTATTTAATGTGAGTAAAGCTTTGGCATTATTCCCACGACTACCAGCATGTGCTTCTGTTGTGCTGTACAGTAATTTATATGCTGCACTCGTCCTCATCAGCCTGCTTTTTCTATTGTGTCACTTGAAGTGTCGCTGTCCATGGTATTGGATTGTAACCTACTTACATGTAAATGGACATCAGTGTCTTTAACCCCATACTGTTGCTCCAGTCACCTTTCTTTATCATCTCCAGTCAGTATAGTTGTATCTTTATCTCCATGTTAAACCACAGAAAAGACCCAAAGACGGCTGCACAGTCAATTGATATGTTTTGAATTATTCTGATAAAGAAAAAATGTGACAAAACAGCATTATAATGAAGTACTGTAGTGCTGCAGTGATGTCCTTGCCTACAAATCTGCACAAAGACTCTAACAAAAGTCCACGATTAAATTTTTTTGTGATAATAGAAATTGCAATGCAAAAGTGATCATTCCGACTAATCGTGAATCATATTGCAATTGTAATATCTGTCGGAATAATTGCAATATGATATAACATATCGTGCAATCCTAGAAGAGACCCAAAGCTTGACTTAACATCTGACTGTTTGTTCATTGCCAGTGAATATGCAATCAGTTTTAGTATGCACAACATGCAGCATATTTTCACATCTTTTTAAATTAAAATGAAACATTTCATCTCAACAAAACAGGCTATCGTAAAAAAAAAATCTGTCTCTAGCTATATTTTGTGTTGTTACTCTGAGACTCAGTACTTTGATTCCACTTCTCAGCCATGTCTTCTTTTTTTTTTTTTCCTTCCGCTCAGCTCATATGGTGTACGTTAAAATATTTAACACATATGAACCAGGGAAGTAGGTTTTTGTGTCACAGCGACTATACGCTCACAACCTATTAATGCTAAATATATCCAATGTAAAACATGCGGTCGGTATTTCCATTCATGGAATTGTTTCAAGGACAAGGTGAATGTTTGAGATAATAACCTGTTTTCAGATGAACGAGACCCGAACAAGTCTTTTCATCCTTTTAAACCACTGAGTTAGTGGTGTATTACTTGACTCTTTAAATACTGCTGAATATTATTTAATTAATAATCAGTCATATATTTAGTCATTGTAGAATTGTGTATGTTTAATGACCTATGTAAGAAAATTATTCATAAGGTTTTCTGATTGATCTTGCTGCTATTAGGTTTCAGAGGGCGTTTGCTGACTAAAGTCAAAATAACCTTGTTAGTTTAGGTAAGTCTATATCATCCCCAAGATGGCCAGGCTTCTGGTTCAACTGATTGTCCACTGTGAACTGTTTACTTTTATGGAAATTATATCAGACCCATGAAGTATAGCTTAAAGATCTTAGTTCATGTCAGAAACTGTAACTTTGTGATGATAAGTTACTGTCCTCTTTTGATAATGCAGTGACCATGAAATGTTCCCTGTACTGATGTCCTGTTGGAATAAGTGTCTTATTTGTGAATGGTATCTGAGTTGTGTTGTGAGAGCAGCGTCTTAGCCACTTGGAAACAGCCCGTGGCCTCGTTCTGGATGCGTCCTGATGGCAGCTTAAATTAGGATTCATTACAGCCCAGGGTACTGTCGGTTGTAACACACACTGACAAGCACATGATTGATGCTGACCTCGAAGCCGTCTGGGCATCATGAAGTAGGGGAAAAAAATACACACTGGCAAAAGTATGACTGACACCATTTGGGGATGTTTATGGGTTTTAGCTCTCACTTTGTGATTAAGTGTCTTGTAGTGCCCGGTCTCCACTTCCCACACATCCGAGTGCGCCGCTTCTCTGCCATGGAAATCTTTGAACAACCTGTAATGGTTGATTTGAGTGGTTTCACCTCTAGACAAGTGCCATTGTCAGCAGCAAATTTTGATTTAATTTTAGTTTAAGAAGGTGGTTCAGTTGTTTGTAGTGTTTCCTAAAGGCCAGCAAGCTGAGGTTTATGCCCAGTCCCTTGCATCAGTATTGTCTGTGCTCACAAGGCCAGTCAACATTTGAAGTTGTGCAACTTGAGTGCACTGAAAACTTAAAGTGCCTGTATATATGAGTGTGAGTTTGTAATTATTTAGCTTACAGCAGCAAAACCAGTGCTCAGTGACTTTTTCTGTCCTAGCACTGTGTGCAGGCTCTTAATAAAAAAATATAAAATAAAGTCCTTTGTGTGCCTAGGACTTTTTTCTTTTCACCGTTCTATTGAAAGACGTATCGAGTATTGTTTTTTTGAAGTATTGCGTCTAAGTTTAAAATGATGGTAAATAAACAGTACTCCCTCTGCACAGGCAGTCTCAGGGATCAGGTGCTGGTCGGTCGCAGGAACATCTCAGGTAAAATCATCAACGTAAACCACCAGACACTGAACTGAGTTACTGTAATTTATTAGGAGTGAGGAGGAGCGCTCCTAATAAAATAGCCGTAACTCAGTTCAGTATGCGGTTGTTTATGTTGATGATTTTAAAATTATGGTATTGTGACAACCCCACTGAGATCTACTGAGATCTACAAGTGTTTTGCTGGTAGCTGGTGCTAATTTCCCACCATGTTCAGTAGACGTTTATGAAATGATTGCCTTATAAAAATTTTTATAACATGCAAACTTTAAAAAATTGACAGTAAACCTTCCTGAAGAACTTGCTTTACCATATACTAAATTGCTGTCCTCCAAAAACCTGTATTGTCTGAAGGACATTTAAATTGCTGAAGAGTTTATAATGATATAAGATACAAAAAAGCTGCTAATCCTCACACTGCAGAGGTTGCAATGGAAGCATTTTGATTAGTACAATCAGCTAAGCCATTCAGCACTAAATTCAACATCCAGATTTAATGTCATGTGATAAAAAGCAACCTTTTACAATATTTTCACTTTTCCTCTTCTCTGCCTGTCAATCATTCTTGATACCTTGTCTGAATTACTCCTGCAGTTAAGTCACAAACCTGGTGTTTTTGTAAGTCATTGCCCTCATTGATAAAAAAAAAGTCCCCTCTTCCTTCCTGCCATCCCTCCTTAGTATGTCCTTGAGAGATAACCTTACCTGCATTGTCTCTGTCCCCTCATCTATCTCACATCTCCCCTCCTCTAGTCTAGTTTCAGTTTTAGTGTCTCTGATAATGACACTCTTCCCTTACAAGAGCTTTCTGAGGACAAATCCAAAATATATTCCTGCCTGTCAGAAGAACAGTCTGTGTACTGCAAGATGGGAACTCTGCACTGTGACATTGTGTTACCCTCCAGCGTCGTTTCCAGTCTCAGCTAGCCCCATTATTGCACAGTCCCACACACACACTATGAAGCACATACACATGCGACTAAGGTATACACAGGCTTGCATAGCCAAAGACTGACTAGCCTGAGTCAGACTGTTATTGTAAACAAGGTTAGCATGACAGTGTAGACTGCTAAATGACTCAGAATGACGAGCCTTCATGAATGGCAGCACAAAGAGAGGAAAAGAGATTGATGAGGCGGCTCTAGTGTTATTGCCTGAAGTGACCGAGACGTTCAACCCCCTCCTCCTCTCTGTTCTCAGCATGCAATAATCAAGCATGCACTGTATGTATTAACAAAGGCCAGAAGCGGTGGTAGAGCAGGTACAGATGGGTCAGCGTTTAAATCAATAGATGGAGCCATGGAATTAGCTTTCTAACTCTTAATGCTGCCCTCCCACATAGATTAATCATCACTGAGTCCAGTCAGACCAAAGCAGCGGCTCAGTGTAGGAAGGGGATGTGGGTGTATGTGTAGAAATGGTGGTCAGATTACAGATGACATCCAACAATATCCTGCTATGTGATATTTGTTGATTATCAGGAAAAACAGACAAGTGTTTGTGTCATTTGAGTCAGAGGATAAGTTGACAGTGTAATTTTCTTGTCTGAGAGTCCAAACAAATCTTCTGTCTGCCACTAATTGTATCCTTCTCTAACCTCCAACCCTGACGCTTTTGAAATTGAACAACCTAGCAACTGAGCTCTGACAGCTTTTGTAAATGGGTCAGACGCACGAGATGAAAGCAAGGACAAAGTCAGACAGACAAACAAGAATAATACGGCAGTGGCCGGTCTCTGTGGACAAAACAACACATGGTGACCAAAGGCTGTGGGATGTTTTTTCCTGCTCCTCATGCTAATCAAACATTTGCAACTCAATGTAGACCCCACTTCCTCCAGTGGTGAGTGTATATTGAATATTTGCAAATGAGCTTCCCTGTAGCATAGATGAAGCTGTCCCAATAGTCTCTGAGTCATAAGTGTTCCTGCTGCCCATTAAGATCAATATGGGAGCACGACTGTAAATTGGATGTAGTGCATATGAGGAAGTGGCAATTTGTGCTTCTTAGTATTCCAGTTAATGTTTTGGCTGTTGTGTTTAATGTATGCTGCACCTGACTGTAATTATCCATTATGCTCCACATGAATATGACGCATTGTACTTGGAAATGGACTCAATTTTTTATTAGTTTTACATAAGCCTAGTTAGGCCATATCTAACAAACTCAAACGGTTATAGAACAAAATATCCTGACAGTGGCCTGCAGCTCTGTACTGATAATAGAAATGTTTATGCTCTCTGGAGCTTAGATTTCACCTGAATAATGTCATCACGCTGAATAAATAAGAGGTATGATGCCTAATGTTAGCTTTGTTCTCCCTCCTAGAATCATTTTGTCAGATCTGCTGTTATTTTTTGCCTCCAGGCTGCTTCATTAGACAAAAAGTTGTGAGCATTCGCCATGCTTAATAAGGCCACACAAAAATCACATGGATAAGGGCAGTGGAGGGTACATGATGACTTTTACTATTCTGATAACTAATGCACCCAAAACTGCTTTAATATTTCAGGACATAGAATTCTTGTGCTCCTGTGTGAGGATCACAAGCTTACATTTTGACAGGAGTTCAGTAGATCTGCCTTTTTGATGTCGAGGGAACATCTTTTTGTGTCTACGAGCTTTCCTGGGATGTCAGTCTAATCAGTTGAAAACCCACTGTATTGATCCAGAGAGAGAGAGAGAGAAAGAGACAGAGGCAGAGACTGAAAGAGCTGTTCATTTTGGGGGACAGTCTGAGTTGAGGAAATATATAACCAGAGGGGGGGGCTCATTTATTTAAACGCCCACCTCACATGTTTTCTGTTGGACTTCTTCTCAAGAAAGCACAGTAATCAGTGAGTTTGGCAGTTACAGAAGAGAGCGGCCCCGAGCAGCTGTAAGACTGATTTAGAGTAGAAGTAGTCTGCCAATTTTCACTGCAGCTCCACTTGGTGTGAAGAAATGTTCCAATACAAATGGGTACCTTAAAACTGTGGCAGTGCTGCTTTCTATTTTCTAGGAGTTTTCCTTCATCATGGATATAGGCTGAGATGACAAGTTGCCAAACTCGACAGCATGAGTATCTTAAATAGTTTGATCTAAGTGTTTTTGTTTGTTTTATGGATGCAGGCAAAAGGAGAGCATATCTAGGGTTGTGTTTTTTCTCTGTCAGTTGAATATGCATAGTGGACATCTGTGAGTTGGAGGATTAATCAAGGAAGGGGATTTTAAGGTTAGGATTGTTTGTCCTTTGGTTTTTGGATGGCTTCAGTCTTTTGTGCGTGTTTAAGTTTGTCTGTGTCGCTGAGTGTTCTGGAGTCAATAGTCTGTGAGATATCCATTCACCACTAGATTAACAGGGCAGTGAGGTTCAGTTGGCTCAAGGCAAATGTAAATGTCTTTGTAACTCCACAGTTAAGAGACTAGACTGTAGCTTAGGGACTTGGTCTGGTCATTAGACTTAAGCAAAACGAGTTTACTTTGTAATGATTCACAATATTTACATCTTAAGCGCTTAACTGATGCCTAGAGCTACTTATAATCAGTAAAAATGTAGATTAAGGGGAGATTTCATGCAGCAAGTAGTATGGATGGCAAAGGTCATGGTCAAACAGATACAATTTATTATTAATGTAACAAAATGGTGTAATGCCACTTGAAGAAAAGGAAGGGAGAAAGGATTTATGTTTCATTTAGGTAAGTGCACAAGAAAATATGGTAGGATGTGATCAGCTGTGACAGTTGGCCCATCCTGTTTTTCTGTTAGCCTGTTATTGACATGATGTATCATGGGCAAACACAACAGATAAGACAATGTGGCAAATCCACTTTACTTACAAAGATGATAAAAGAGATTCAGGGTCACTTAATTGTTAGATTCCATGCTTGTTGGCTCGTCATCCAAACGTGGAGCAGACAGACAGCCTGCAGACATGACTGCTGCCGTCCTGATACATCGGTGTGGAAGGATGCACCTCATCATGGCTGAACAGAGCTGGATATGGAGAATTTTTCACATGAAGGCCTGTTTTGTTTATTTAAAGTATCCTGCCTGTCTGGTTTTATGGAAACAACAGTGGTGACAGACAGCTGATCTTCACAACTGATTGATAACGCATGATCGGTATGATACACATGCTCACATCATTTTTTTTAACCGTTCTTTCCATACTGTCCTTGCTTTTTACATTACTTTATTGTTAGTGGTTTATCACAAAGCCAAGAAGGAAAGTATGTGTGTGGGTGGTGGTGGTGTGGGGTCACTTAAGGCTCAGTGCCAAATGATCTATACACTCAGCCAATGTCACTTGAATCTGATTTTTTTTTTTGCTTTGAGGGACATTTTCCTTTTCTCTCTGTGGGAAGTTTTAAAGGACCAGTGAGTAGGATTTAGTGTCTTGCAGTGACTGAATACCCCTTGCATCACGCTCCCCATTCACGTGTGTAGGAGAACCTATGATGGCTGTGAAACTTGTGAAAAAGCCAAAAGGCCCTCTGTAGAGCCAGTGTTTGCTTTGTCCATTCTGGGCTACTGTAGAAACGTAGCAGCGTAACATGGAAGAGTACCCGTTCCCTCTGTAGATATAAAGGGCTCATTCTCAGGTAACTATTATACACTAATGAAAATATACTCAAGAATATTATATTCCCTTTCAGCCATGTTCTGCCAATAGATCCCCCTAAACACACTTTACCATTAAGGTCTGAAGGATACAGGAAATACTACAGGGACTGCAGGTCAGGACTTCTGAAAATCTGTAATTAATGGGGTCTGGATTAAAAAAGCAAAACAAAGACATAACCTTGCAGTTACAGAGAGCATTAGAAGTGTGAAACAAATGAACAGCATGACTTAATATGACATACATTTTCCAATCACAATTTTATATTGTGGCGATATATAATAGCAAACAAGTTGGGAGACAATCCAGTAAGTTATCTTAAGTTTTAAAATAAACATTATAGATGTATCTTTATCTCGCGCTTCCAAATAAACTGTTATTCATATGTCATAAAGCTGCAAAGTTATGCTCCACCCAATATTTGTCTTTTTTACTTGCAGTGACCACTTTAGTATTGACCTTTTAGATGATATTAAAATTGGAAATCAACTCAGTTGCTGCCATACTTTAACTGCTAATGCATTTGTATGGATTAACATGGGAAACCTTTACAGAGACAGTGGTGGCTCAACTGTGCGTCCTGTAACTAATGTTTATTTTGTGTTCATTTATGCAAAATTATTTTCATAGATCTTCTGAATTCAGTGCATTAGATAAGCTGCGTCTTAATTCAAGTCTTTAGAGCCATTCAGACCATGAAATCCCATCAGTCCATAAATGTTGTTTCAGTCAGTGTCTCTGTGAAGCTTTCATCTTTCCAGGGTGATGGGTTTATTCAGGGTGCTGACTGTGAGAGAAACATTATTTTGGCACATGATCATCACATTAGCAAAGTGTTACCGACAGCAGGAAAAACAACAACACCACCCCAGTATTTCTGCACTTTCATTCTGTCACTGCCTGCAGATAGGGGATCAGCTGATGGTCAGCTCAGCCTGAAATCTGTGTCTAACAGAGAGAAAAGAGATGGTTTGTATTTATGTGAACTACCCTTTACTGGCGCTGCTGATCCTGCTGCTGAATTTGGGCTGGAGCTTTGCAGGGACTTAGTGCCACCTACTGGCGCAAAGCTGATGTGGATCTCTGGAGAGAGGAGAGAGGAAACTGGCAGGAGATGATTAGAGAGGCTTTTGGATGGATGGATGGATGGATGGATGGATGGATGGGTGTGATGCTTAGCCTTCCATTAATATCAAACCAGAGCCACTTTCTCGACACACTGTCTTGTCTCTCTGAGATTAAGAGACACTTGTACAATAGCTTTGAAAAAGTTATGGTCAATTGACAAGATTCATGCATAAATCATAGCCTCTCTACATAGATGAGAGAGTATTACTGTATTTGTTACCCCTGAAATGTGGTTGTAACCTCATCTCATGTTTTATTTATCAAACTAGCGTGCAGTCAAATAGGCTGAAAGGTCAGAAGTTAAAAAAGGTATATCTACCATTGATTTATATGTATTTATTTACTTGTGCATCATGGCAGAAATACTAAAAGTGCTTTTTAATGAACTATTTATGTTTTAGTGTTGCTCTCTTTGAGGTCTGTTTTAAAAAAGGAAACTAGCCTAGCTTCTCATATGATCCACTCTTACTTTCTGTAGTTCATCCTTTCTTCATCACACTGAATTGTCAACTCAATACCCTCCATATTCTGTCTGACATTGCTTCTACTCTGACAGATCTTCCCTAAGCAATCACTAGAGACCGACGTCATTTTAAGTCGACAATGTGTTGCCATGTCAGTATACTTTGTTTTTGCCCCCGCAGTCTTTGTTTTTGTCAGAGAGTGAGTGTGTCAGGGGTAGTTACGTTATGAAGTTAGCCATAAAGTGTGTAGATAAGCTGTGTGTTGTGTTTGCTGTCACAGAAAAGAAATAAGAAACTGCTGTAATGCTGCTATGGTGTCTTCATGTACTCTCTGTAGCAGAGTTTGCCCAGACTGTGAATCAGGTTAAAGATAATTAAAATAGCATAAAGTCTCCCAAATACAGTTTGAAGCTGCTGAGCTGGAAGCTGCTGACAGGGGAACAAACACAATCAGATGATTGATCGCGTTTTCTGTCAGCTCGTAGCTTCTTACTCTAATTAGCCAGTTCTGCTGTTGCATAAACACGTTACATGAACTTTTTATTTAATTTCTGTGGCAGCAAACACAACACACGACCTTTCACTAACTATTATACAGCAACCTGAGCTGATCTACACACTGCTTTCGTAGCCAATCTAAAACAGCCTGTATCTGTATTTCGGATATTGTTATGCTGTGATATAGCATAAGTTTAGCCTTTTCCTGATTTTAAAGGCTGCATTGCAGTAAGCTTGTGTAATTTTCTGAACTTACCAGACTGTTTTAGCTGTTATATTACCTTTACTCACATTATATCCACATTACTGATGATTATTTATCAAAAATCTCATTCTGGTAATATTTTGTGAAAGCACCAATCATCATAATATAAATATCAATATATCAAAAATATCATGTTTGATTTTGTACATAACACCCAGCCCTACAATGTGAGTGTATGAGAAAATGTGTGTATCAAGATATATATCGCATATTGTGGAATGGCCTAAAAATATTGAGATACTGTTATTGCCTAGTCATGACTGCCAAAACGAGTGAGTGTTGCTATTTACACCAGAGTCCAGTCTCAGTGTGGTGCTAGGCTTAATCCCATATCTTGGACTGTTTCCTGAGTACTACAGCAGTCAGGCTCGTGCAGCTTCACTGCTGCGTTTCCTCTCCACTATAAAGAGCCTGTGGAATAATTATCTTGCTTATTGTTGCGTTTGTTGTCTTCAGAGCAACAACTAGAAAATGATCTGAAGAAGTCATTAAATGAGCACTTATTTTTTTATGAAATGACTGAATTCACCTCAGGTTAAATTATTTCAGTTGTTTCCACTGGGTATTAACACTGTATAGAAATCTCAATGACTTAAGATGGACTTTGTGGAAGTTTTGATCAAGGCTGCCACGTTAAGATTATTCTTCCCTGATGGATGAAGTGACTGTAGGCGTCTGGAAACATTTGATCTGTATCTCTGCCATACATTTTTTGGCAGCAGAGCTGTTCTCCCTTGCGAACCTTTGGCTGTATTTCACAACTTAAGATTTCTTTTTGAAAAACATAAGACCTCGGTGTACCAAGTGTTTTCGAGGTGGGAGTAGGATGAGGATAGAAGATAGGAGGAATGTGGGAAAAGACGCATTTGTACGGTTCACTAGAGGTTACCAAAAAGCTCCACTACCATTTATCCACATCTGACCAACTCATAAATCACTCTTGATGCACACTGCAGCACCAACACACTGCAGAGAGGGAGAGATGGCCTTTTTTCAATCCATAAAAACTGGAGATTATTATGCTCAATGTTATATTTACCAAGTATATCAGACAGAATTCTCAGCTACTTGAATGTTTCATAAAGTCTACATAAAGAGTTTTTAATCAGTCTTCATCTTCTAATATCTCCCACTTTGAAGACGTATGAGGACTAAAAAGGTCACTGATATATGTCTTAATTTTCTTCATGGTGCCCGCTCTTTTCACCTTTTGCTTCGTTTGCTTCTCTGGTACAGGAGGTGCCTTCCTCTCCTCTTCAGTATTCTGTTGGTCATCTGGCTTTACTTTGATATGGTTTCCTTTCATTTCCTGTATCTTCATCCATTCCTCCCATTGCTTCTCCATCAGCAAAGCTTCCTCCTCTTTAGGACTCTGTTGAGCTCTTTCCCCCTCACTTGTTTGGAAGCGGGGGCCAGGGGTGATCTGCGAGTCCACATCAGTGGTACTGGTACTGGTGTCATCCTCATTCGTGTCATCATCACTGGAGACATGTAATAAAATCTTTGAGCTCTCCCCGATCTCACGTTTTGGTGGTTCACACTTTATGAAGAAGCTGTTAGTATCAGAGGGTGTCACAGGAATGTTGAGGCTTGATCTCTTGGGACCAGCGAATTTGCTTCATCATCTTCATCCTCCTTAGTTTTCTTCTTGTTTTCTACATCCATTTTCGATATCCTGTCAGATAGGTACTCCACGGTGCACTCCAGGCAAACCACTGTTGCTTTTAGCTTTGTGAGGTCTTGTAGGATCTTGGCTCTGAAATTTGTGAGGTCATTCATCACTTGAAAGTATTTAATACTCAGGTCTTGAATTTTCCTCTCCATCCTTCTGATCCTTGTCATGCAGAACCTCCTGTTGTTTGCTACCCTTTGTCTCCTCACGAGAAATCTTTAAAACAAAGTTATTAAATAGAAAAACACTGAACTGATGTACATTTTTTTCATTATTCACATGTGTCAGGATCGATGGCTTGTATTTCATGCATGATTTGAATTAGAATGAGATTACTTAAAAAGTAAGTAGGAAAACCAAACAACACAACACAAAAATATTTGGGCCACCTGAATCTGCAACGTTTCTTTCCACTAGATTTCTTCATCACGTTATCCTCTGCTCCCAGTTTCTGTGCGTAAAAATAAATGCAGTGATTTTCAGTTATTAGGTCTCCTTTTTCCTGAAAACAAGGGCCACTGTGGAATTCTGATTTTTTTTTTTGTCTCAGGGCTATCAACACATTACCAACTGAAATCAAGTTTGATTTCTGATATGAAATCCTTGCAACAAAGGTCAAGTGCTGGCTAAAAGCAAACCAGAGCTGTACCCACTCTTAGCTAATTGTGCTCAAGTTTTTGAGGTATTAGTGTATGGTGTTATTGTGTGTATTTGTGTATTGTGTTTATTCTGTTCTGTATTTAAATTACATCCTCCTTAGTGATTAACTTTTGACAACTAGACAGTGTCACAGTCACAGATCACAGTTCATGCAAAGTTTGCACTACTATTTGCTTATTAAAGCATTATATAATTCACATTATCAATAAAATTATATAGTGCAACCCCTTCCTGTTTAAATGATGCCTAGCAATAGAAGTGGCAGACATTCTGAGGCCCAAGAACTATATTTTAAGTTAAATATTACTCATATTTTTAGTTAAATGATTAAAACATTAAATTGAGATCAAAATCAGTTAAGCCCATGGCAAACCGATCAAACAAATACAAACAAAACAGGTCAAACCGTTGACTTCAAGTAAATGTATGACACCTTCAAACACATAAGAAAATATTGAAAATTTCATCTTTGATTCACACAGCTCAACCAAAAGTTCCTCTCTTTCCAAAATGAAGCCATTTCAGTTAAATCACCTCACTCAGCACAGCAACAACAAATTCACATCTGGTCAAGAGTTTACCCAGCTGCATTGCTATGGATTTGCCTACTGTTGGACTAATTGTCCATTTAAAAGTGTGGAAAAATTTAACTTCAGACTGAACATGTTGAATCTAATCAAACATCTCTGGTTACTTTACTCAGTTCTTTGTGGGCTCATGCATTATTGAATGCTATTGTGTTAATTTTCTTCACTGAATAATAACATTACACATTTTTTTCATAAAATGATATTGCCCTAAATAAACTTACCTCAGCCACTGAAATTTCTGCCATCTTCTTCTGTAGGTAGCTGCACCAACTAGACTTGTGTTTTTCTGTTGTGTACATTTGAAATTCATGGAGCGCGGCAACATCTCCTCCAGAACTGTGT
This sequence comes from Lutjanus argentimaculatus, assembly GCA_034769285.1. NCBI lineage: Eukaryota > Metazoa > Chordata > Actinopteri > Lutjaniformes > Lutjanidae > Lutjanus > Lutjanus argentimaculatus. The sequence goes on from JAWZSL010000017.1 coordinate 18,958,809, forward strand.
TGCCAAGTAATATCCCAGGGCATTCAAATTATAACATCCCTGCAGAAAGCCTCTGCATCATGTACACACAGTTCAACAGCATGTTGCATGATTTTTTTCATGATATTATTTCAAGGTGCATACAACTTGTTTATCTAAAATGCATGTTTTAGATTTCATACCGCATTAATAACACTTTCACTAACACTGGTTTGGAGGCCTAATGTGCCTGTTGGGCTACAGACTAAAGGAAATCGATACTTGAGTTTACCCAAAATAGCTGTTTGATCAAATCAGGCGTTGCAGTGATTAGAGCAGGGTTGTGCGGCAGTGTGGGGGGTTAGGGGGTGTTTATTTGTGCTTCACACATAACCACAGAGAAATGATCAGAAAATAATATTTTATTTCTCTGATTCACCAGCTTTCTCGCCACCTCGTTTAGTCCCTACCTTGTTAAAACACCACTGAGCACGCTCTTTCAAACAAGTAGACGAATCGAAAGCGGGCCTGACGTATCTGCCAGAGCAAATGAAACATGCACTTGGCAGATTATTCAGGTTCCCAGGCTACTGATCTGGTGAATTTATCTAGATTTTGATATTTTGGACAGATCCTCTTCTGTAAATGTCTGCCCAATGTACTTTTCATTCCCATACTTTAATGCACATTTTTAAAAACTAAATAAAAATTACTGGTTTAGTTTAGTCCCACACCAAATTTTACTAGTTTTTTGTGGAGCCAACAAATACATACAGTCGCCATGTGAATGACAACATGCATTTCGACCTATTATTCTGGTATTTTGATTAGGGCGAGCTGTTTCCAGTCTTAACATAATGAGGAGTATGTGACAAATTATGAAAGGGTGTGTAAATACGGCTTGTTTCCAATTCCCATCAGAGGCCTGCCAGTCACTCTGTGTTGTGCTGGAGTCTCCACCTCCGAACAGGTGGCTGCTATTTCTAAGTGATGATTACGACCACAGGCCATAGTCTCTATAAAAAAAGGCCTGCCATGTCACAGCATTGCTTTTCATTTCACTTTATTTCATTGAATTTTTTGCCCCCTGTCACTTTCACTCTACCTCTTTTTCCATGCTTGCCCCTTTTCTCTGTCGTATTTGTCATTCTGTCTTATCTCCATCTTTCAGCATTTCTCTTCATTCTCCATCTCAAGGACAAATAGCAGAGATGTTGAGAATTATTGCTGACTTGAAAAAGTCTATACTAAGAAGTGTGAGGAGGGTCATATTCCTGTTTAGTCTGGCCGTCAGTGGGAGGCCAGTCATCCCCAAATGTGTTAATTCACTGGCCTGACATTAGCGTGGTGCACCCTCTCTAGTGCCCTCTGAAGCTGGGAACTCAGGAAAGAATTCCTGTTCCCATTGGTGTGCACATCTGCCATTGACACAACAGCTGACATGTTACTTTGGGACACACACATATTGCCCATAAACTCTGCGTCCCTCTCAGTCCTCTGACTGTATTATGTTGCTGTGAGAGACACCAGACTGTTTGCGCTGTTTGAGCTCCATGGAATCAGGGGTGAGTTTCATATCACCTTGCTCTAAATGTGATTTATTATAAATCTTTATTATAAAGCATTATCACTATTTATACAATGATCCAGTGTTAGTTTATATTATGTCTGTTATGACTGTTAAACTGATCTTGCAACATGCAACAGAAATCAGTTTTGATAAATAGCTTCTTAAAGGGACAGTTGATCCCAAAATCAAAAATCCATATTTGAAAAAAATCACAGCAACCTCTCTTTCCAGAAATCATGACCTGGTTGTTTATAATAATCTACAGACCTTGTTGTGAGCAATTTCATGTAGTAACTACTTTTTTTCTCTCCCAGACCTACTTTAGAATCTCCTTTCTAATAGAAAGAAAGTAGTTCCTGTGTGAAAGTACTCACAACAAGCTCTGTGGATTATCTTGAGTAAGTGGGTCATGATTTTTGGAAAGTGACGCTGGTTTGAATTTTTCAAATGTATTTGTTTGGTGCTTTGAGCACCACAAGCCGCATGCAATTTAGTCCCATTATATCGGAGACAAGGCAGACATCTCTACGTCCAATATGTCCAAAACTGGGCAACTCACACCCAAAACAATGTAGAAGGATTTTGATTTTGGGGTGAACTGTCCCTTTTAACTAAAACAAAATATACATCAGTGAGAAATAATTCAATTTAAATTCATCCTGAGTTTTGGTGGATCATAGTTTGTCACTTAGTTAAATTCACTCTTTTTTTTCAACACATTTGACAGAAAATGAAAATGATTGCCAGTTACACACCTGAGAGCCTTCCAAATGAGTATATTTGTGGATTTGATATGTTTATTATTTCTTGGCTTTACCTAAACGACATGACAGTGGCAGTGACTCACCACAGACACAGCACGCCCCCACCCAGCTCAATAATCTTTTTATGTCCTTGTGTGTAAAGTCTTGGAGCCTTACATCTCAGAAAAACACATGGATGTCATGCAGCACAAATTGAGCCATTTGTTTATGTAACAGATCATATTGTTTTTGGAGCAGATACTTCAATATGCTGTGTTCTGCCCTAGTGGAGACAAGCTGCAAGAGGAAAACAGCAGAATCTGTTGTGGTGCGTGTGTGCGTGTGTGTGTGTGTGTGTGGTGTGTGCATGCTCAGACATATCAATTCATTTTTATTATGGGACCTGTCAATTTCTCTATTAAAAATGCTGAAAACAGATACGACCGTCCGTATAAAAATGACAATGCGACCACATAGACTGATCAAAACAGTGCCGTCAATACCTGAATCAGACATTAGTCATTTCTGTGACTGAAATCTGTGATCATTTATTGTCTGAGAGAAAGAGAGTGAGAAACTTCATTTATTTTATTTCACTTTTTTTTTTTTTTTTGCTAAACTGTGGCCCTGAAGTGTCAGTCATCGTCTGGAAACCGGGACTGTTACTTTCTATCAGCCATCTGTTCATGCCTGTCTTTCTGTCTCTTCGCATCTTTAATCATAAAATCCCTCCTGCTGCTCATACTCATTTATTCTCTTTGCACACCAGCGCATTACCAGTGGAACTTCACCTCTGCTTATACATCTATAGCACTCCAGTGCACTACATCAGTGACAAATCCAGTCACATCACCCCACACTGTGTCCACAGCCTGTACAGTGGATCGGGGTTTGAGCATTACCATCCTAAAATATTCCAGTTCTCCCACTAGGATATATCAGCGTCATTGTATTTTTGAGTGAAATATACTGTTCTGTGTGATAATATTTACCTAATTTAGAGGTGTAAGTGTTCACTCACTTGTCCCAGCCTTTAATTATTGTACTGTATTCCTTAAAAAAGACCCCTGTAATTAGTGACAGACTGATTAACCAATCAGCCAAACAGCTGGGCTGTTTATCAGGTATTTTGATATAATTGGAATCAGCTGATGCTAGTGCTCACAAGGCTGATAAACTGATTAACTTGTCAGTGTGGCTACTGTGGAACGATGTTAGCCTTGTGAGTTTGGAAGGGTGAAAATAGTTGAACCATAACTCATAACCAATTAACTTACGTAAATTCATCATCAAATGTTACCATGTTTTTCCCAAAAGTCAGCAAATCTAATCAAAAGTGTTATTTGTTATAGTGTTAAATATATATTATTCCATCATGTATAGAATGATTTAGTTGAGTGATGTTGTACCACGCCGTTCCTTAAATACCAGTCACGTTCTAAAATCTACAGCATCACCCTATGTATTTTGCTATTTCATTACTTAAAAATAACATGTTACTGGCTACTAAACCATGTATACTAGATTGTAATGTGCATGAATTAAAGGAATTATAGATTACTTTACTTTGTTTTGAAACCAGGTTATTTATTGGCCATCAGCTGCCCTGCTCTCTAAATATCGGCATTGACCGTTGGGAAGGGTTATCCTCATCTTAAACTGTTTTGCCAATCTAATAGTCTAGGACTGTTTCGGCCAAGACCATACTGACGAATCAGTCCTGCCCTGTAATATCGCTGCAAGCTAATGCAAAATGTGTTTTGGATGAGACAATAAAGAACTTTAGGAACCTGGGGCAAGGACAGTTTCATAATGAAGCTGTTGTCGAACCACTAAGGTTTTTTTTTTAATTATTGGAGAATTCACGAGGGTGAGTTTTAAGGGCCCAGTGAGAATTCAGTGGTTTTAATAGAACTATGCAGAGGTATGACTGTGTGTGTGGGTGTTGTTCTAATGAAAGGGGATGAGTCACAGGGTGAAACTTGTAAGGTTTGCTACTACAATCGCTCAGGTCTGGAGTGTGGGCTTCTTTCCAGGTTGGGAGTGTAGGCTGCCGTGATGACACACCGTGTGGGGGCAGAATCCCGGGTTGTCCAAGGAAAAGCCTGTCTTATCCAAAAACTTTTAAAGTAGCTATTTTGATATATCCTGCATTCACTGTGCCAATGTGTGTATGACTGTTGTTTATTTCTGTTTTTGTAGATAACATGCCATTGTAAGTATTTTGGTGACTAGATGGTGTGATGTCACACCAAGCTATTTTCAGTGCAGCTGCAGCGGAGCTTCACAGAAGGAAACAATGCTAAACATCAGTCCCTCACAATCAAAGAGTGAGGAGGGTCTTAGCTCACAGCTGTTCAATATTAACAAAAGGAGAAATCAGCAAAGAAGACTCAGAGACACTGGCATCTCCAGTGACAGTAAGCCAGTATGCAATAATAATCCTTGCACCCACAGCAAAGTGGGTGCAAGGATTCTTGTTGTCGTTTCATAAATAATTTTTGTCATTGTGAATTTTCAAGTTCTCTTAAAGTGATTGAGTCAAATTCCTGAACACAGAAATACAGGAACCCCTTGAATAATTTAGTCATGTTTCAGCTTTATTTCTGAGAAACTATGACCCTCTTTTCGAAAGTTTACACACATCTTTGTTTCATCAATGACCCTGACGTCTTTCTGCAGTCCCACTGTCTCATTGTTTGCGCTGATGAGTCAAGCGGTAGTTTGGTAGTTCGATAAGTAATAAGAAATGTCATCAGTATAGAATTGTCTGCAGTCAGTACATTGTCTGCAGAAAAATAATAATAGTACTAGCACTTCCCACATGAAGTAACACCCACTCTACTTAAGGATTTAGAGTCACAGTTGTTCCACCAACAAATACAATTCACAGCTGTCTTAATTACAAAATAAACTGTGTGTATAGTTTAAAAATATTTAAGGATGTTTTTGTTTTCCAGGAGAATGTAAAGACTATTGACCTCTGCTGTCTTTGTATGTAGCCAGTCTATAGCAGTTACTCATAATAACCTGTGGGTCAGTTACAGGTAATTTGTCTGAAAAAGCAGGCTTAGCTTTGGAGATAAATGAAAAAACTTTGAGTTTACTTTTTGTCTGTGATGTTCTTGTGAAACCATTTGTTTCACAAAGGCTTTATTAACTAAATTACATAGTCTGAAATGAGAAAGGAAAAAAAAAAAAAAAATCAATTCTTGGTTTTGGGTTCAGGAGATGTGAGCCAGTAATAGTTAGAGCAGTATAGCTATCTAGTCAATCACTGGATGGATCAAGACAGCTATCAGCCTCAGATAAAACATGTCAAATAGTAAACATAAGGGAAAAGTTTGGCCCCAGATAAATATTGCAGACTTGGACTATGGAGTGTACATGGAGGAGCCGAGTTCACGATGCGTCTGCAGTAACATGATAGAAATTAATCACAGGGAACAGAGTGTGATTCAGAGTCCACCAAGGACAATGAATTAAATGAGACATTAAATTAGTAATTTGCCCTAAACTTACTTCACGGACCTCTCATTTAGATTTTAGATTCATTTAGAAATCATGCCAAAATATAATGTGACTCCATTATCATATTTTTAACTGAGCAGTTATGTTCCAGGAGTGTTCCAAGCTACAGACACGTTCACAAGCACAAGACAGCTGCAGAAACTCAGAATTAGTTTTGTTTTAATGAGGTCAGGACCTCTGTTGCCTTTTGCCTCTGCTCAAATTACAGTGACTTACAACTCACTCAGCTTCAAGTTCAGTTTATTTACTGTTCAGTTCACACAAAAGTGGATGTATATACTGTGTATTGTGGGTATATTTGAACTGTATGCAAAAAAATAATTGTGATTAATTTGGCAAATATTGTGATTGTGATAGAAGTCACAATTTTTGTGTTGTTTAGATTTTTGCTGGGTATTAAACATTAGGGATGGAAGAAAAAAAATGATTCTCCTAAGCATCATGATTCTTTTTTTATATTCCTGAATTGATTTTTGACTAGTGAATAGTTTTTTTTTTTTTTGCATATATGAATCACTAGCACTTAGTCCGTTAGCACGATGCTAACATATAATGGAAATTCCCATTGATGTGTTTAAGGAAATTAGCATTGCGATCAAGATACTTAACATGCTTAACATAAATACGACATGTGAGATTCTTGCTATTACTCAACACTTCAACACTGATCAGCTACAGTAACCTCAGAGGGTCAAAACTCAAACTCAGAGTTCAAAGTTTCATATGTGATGATGTTAATTTAAAGACTCTATTCATCTTGGCCAAACATCTTGTTTTATTTATTATTTTCTTATGGCACTTTTTATGAGCAGTATAGCAATGATGCTGCTTAAATAAAACTCAAAGACTCACTGACATGTGATGTGAATTGTTTTTGGCACTAGGACTCATGGCATACAGTCTCAAGTGTATGATTCAACTTTTTCCCACGGTCTAGTGAGAAAAAAGCAACAAAAATCGCAATGAACTGTAATATTGAATTGCAGTACTTAAGAACTGCAATACATATCGAACTTGCGCCCAAGTATTGTAATAGTATAGAATCAGGAGATAAGTGTATTGTCCCAGTCCTACCAAACAAGCATGTTCTCTTAGATCTGTAGAATATGATTTCTTGGCCGGAGTTTCTCTGTAGCACCACAATGCTTCATATATCATAAATAATTTAGGCTCTATCTTGTGAAACATTTTAGCTCTTGGTCATATGGCGAGATTCGATAATAGTTTGATGAATTGTTCAGTCCTAATTTTCAATAACCTCAGCCTCAAATTAGCCTACATGCAGTGATTCAGAGAGACAAATACAGGTTCAGTTCCACCAATTATCTAAAGGTCAGAGATTTCCTCAGCTCATGTCCTCTAATTTGGGTGACCAATTACTTTTAGATTCTCCTCTCATTTGTCTTTGAGATGCTGAATGCAAATTGGCAATCCGGCTGAAACCGAAGCTGTCCGAGGATACTGACGGCTCAAAGGAGAAAGGAGAGCACCCAATCGAAGTCAGGAGCATGACGGGAGTACAGGTAGCAAGTGATGAAGCAAGCAAAGTCAAGGAGGGATAGAGAATGGGAGAGAGGGAAAGACAAAGACATGGGCAGAGACAAAAGTAAATAGAGGAGTGAGAGAAATCCATCTATAGATCCAGGGAGGCAGTGATTCTCTCAGGAGGGGGTATACTGTGTCTGGCCTGGCTCCCAGTCTGTGCCTCTTCTGCTGGCAGCTTTTAACTAGACTTTGCCCTTTGTACATTACAGCATCCCTTTTCCCTTCCTCTGTCCTGACTTGGACTAAACCTCTCATCATCACTCTCTCTGTCTGCTCTCTTTTCATGTAATCACTTCTGCTGTTCCTTTGTTTTGTCTTACTTCTCCTTTGGATTTAATTTTGTCCAGTTTTGTGTGAACCACTGTCCTTTGTCATTGTTCTACCACCATTTGCATCTTTGGAAATTTTGGCTTTAAGCCGCCTCTTTTATTAGGCTATTTCTGTTGGGCTACTGAGATTTTTTTTTTCCATTATATTGCTCTGTATTGGCCTAGTACTGATGGTGCTTGTCTCTAATTAATGCTACTGGCAGTTTTTTACATCACTATAAAGGCCTGTCTGCTGTGCTGGTTTTGGCTTATTTCATCACCCCTGTCACAAGCTAATTATCTTGAAGAAAAGGACACATCTTAGAACTCACAAATAGAATTACAGCCCTAATTGTATTTGTTGAAATGGCAGTTCAGTGATCATGTCATGCATGTGCAACTAATGATTATTTTAATTATTGATTAAATAATAAAAATGGCAATAATTTCATTAAGTCGGTAAGTAAATAACTAAGAGGAACTAATCTGATCCACTGGATTGGTATCGGGTCTTAGGCCTGTGATGTACTTGCTTTTTCACCTGCATGGCTTCTTACACATCTTGAGTCTGTTTGGTCGGGGTGAACAGATCGATCCCAAAATATCAGTACCTGCAATACTATTATATGGATTCTGGCATCAATAGGATTTATACCAATATACCAATCATTTTCTTTCTTCTACGTTTTACTATTTTTTAATTCATCAAAGAGCAGAACTGTCTGTGCAAACAATGTTCATTTGTGTAGTACATGTGCTCAGACAGCATTGTTTACCCTAGTTGACATTAGCTGCTACACAGTGTGGCTGAGCTGAATGTGGTTACACATTGCTCAAGTTGACTGGTTATATACCAGTTTATTCTGTCACAGTCTACATTCAACCTTATCTTCATTTTCTAGATTAAAACACTGCCAAACTGCGCTGGTTATATGAGCCGTTATTTGATCGACTTTGCTAGTAACAACATCCGGGGTTAGGTGGGCCATCGGGGCATTTGTGCTGGGCGAGAGGGGCTGCTGTCTGATGGGGCTGCAGCCCTGACTAGTGGCAGGCGGCTGCATAACATCTTAGAAGCAACAGTTAACTGGCATTGTACATTAATAAAATATTGATAAATAGTTTGGCCAACTAGTATTTCTGGTGCCGATTAGCGATCATATAGTCCACTAATCACACACATCCTTAACAATAACCTTTAGTGTAACAGTGAAAGGATTGCTATATTTCGGCAGATTTAGCCTACTGATGATGCATTCACTTCATAAATAATGGCACACTGCTCTCTCCTACATGGAAGTACATAAAGTGCTCTTAAAAAAAAAAAAGTATCAATATCAGTGATTCTGGCCCTGAATTACTTGGTATTGGATGGAAATCAAATTTTGTGGTATTGCCCACCCCTACTTTCTGGAGCACTTGTTTTGCACGTCCTTAGAAAGTAACGCTATGCATATGGAGGATGCCATATGGACATCAGTGTTGGGGCAGCGAAGGGACAATATCCGGTTGGTAGCAGATGCCTTTTGCTAGAAAGTGGAGGGTGACGGCAAGCTGTCGAGCTGAACTGACGGGGTCACTGTGTGTTGTATGGTGGACATTCAAAAATACTGGTGTTTCTCATCATCAATTTCTCGCAGTAGAAGAATAAGAGAAACATATTTGCCATTGTCATGACATGCTTATTTTAGGGTCCGCAGTTGCTTCTTCTCCTGTGATCTCAGAGTTAACAGAATAGTAACCTTCTCCAGTGTCGCAATGTTATTGTTGACATCATGCAAATCCAGAAGTTGTTCAGAGTTCTCTGATGAGCCCTTTAGTGGTATTCTCCTGTAACACACAGAGCACACAGTCAAGTCTGTGAACAATTATGTTCACAGCTCAGACGGCTGCTTACATGAGTGCATGGTTTAAAAGTGGGTATATCTTTGGCTTTAAAGTTTCCATGAAATGGCTTGCAGAGTGTTTGTTGGTTACCCGTTTCCTGTAAAACAGGCAGCTAGGGAGGGACTTTTTGTAGACTTTGATTGTGCTTAACATCAGTTTCTATGTCAATATCATAAAATTCAGTGTTTCCGCTAGTTGTATTCATTCACTCAAGGCCAGCTATTGACTAATTTTGTAGTGCCGCAGATACCTAAATGAGATAAAAATGATTTCAGTGAGTTCCATACTGTGGGATAAACAGATCTTGAATTTGTGAAAATCAGAGCACTGGTGTGGGTTTGGTCCTCAGTATTGGCAAAGGGCCCGTGTTGAGATTTTGTATTAGGAAAGAACAGTTGGACGGGGCATCCCTATCGAATAATCGTCTTATAGTTTAATCTCTACCCTGCTGGCATTCATACCATCTTGTAAATACACACATATTTCAGTTATCAGTTTTCCACAGGGCATTTACAGTCATCTAATATTTCAACTTGGTACACAGATCTAAGAGAAAGATGCATCATGAACAATGAAACAATAAGTGCGTGGGTGAACATTTAGAGGACTCCAGGCAGAATCTCTCTCTGTCAAACACACACACACATAGACACACACAAAACCAAATAATCTGAAGCCAACTTTTGATGCTTCTGTGGTTCTAAGAGCCAGCGATGAGAGACGCATATCAGAGATGAGAGGAAAGAGGGAGGAGAAAGACGGAAAGCAAGACGAGGAGAAATGGCCTGAGAGCAACAAAAGGAACAATAATCAGAAAGAAAAGGGCAGAAGTGGGGTTTAGCATCATGTGTGTGCCACCTGTGTCAAGAGACTTGTGGTGAGCTCCTTTGTTTCCTGCTGGGAAAGAGATTGGTTGATTCCTGTAATTCTATGCAGAGCTTGCTCCTGGTGGCTGCTACATTTGTTTAATTGATTATTGATTTGTATTCTAGAATAAATGTCACGAGATTGCTACAAGGTATGGGGTTATGAAAATAAATAAAACGGTCTTTGTGTCAGTGTGCTTGTCGGCTTAACCTGTCTCGCTCATCTCTTCCTCTTCTCTCCCTGTCCATCTGTCTGCCTGGTCGCTGAGTCCACCGTGCTACTGATAAAGCCTGTACCTCTTCCCATTTCCCTCCACTGAAAACACTGCAGTAGTGAAAGAATGATGGGAGAGGAGGTGCTTGTGAAAGGCTTTGAGGAGCTTGTGTCAGCTCAGCTGTCAGTCATGTCATGTAATATTTATGGCTGAATCGTTACGTGTGCATGTATATGTGTTTTAGTGATGTTACGCTGTGTGCATGCTTGAGTGTGTGCGCTCTGTGATGTGTGGTAAGTAATGAGCAGACAGATGGTGCACACTCCAGGGTTCGGTGGTGCAGACATGCCAACACAGGCAGTTCAGGCAAGGATGGAGGCATCGCATGGGTGTGTTTGTTTATCGGATACATTGTGTCTCCACACAAGCTTGAGTGTGTGTGTAGAAGAGAAACAACCCCACATATTTTATAAGGACATATAGACTCTACATGAGTAAAGACAGTTGTGTGTTTGTTTACCTCAAGAGCAGTGCTAGGAGGGTTTGGTGTTTGCACCAGCATGAAGCTGGGCAGACTATATCCTCAATCAACACTTGTTCTCTAAATATACATGAATGCACTTAAGTGCATATGCACACGCGCACATATTGTTCTGTACATGCAGTTATTCTTCTCTGAGCCCCACTTGGCTTGATTATGTCATTTCTAAACTTGTCAGAATTGCTTTGGCTTGAGGAGAATGTGCTTTATTAATGAGTGCACTGAGGCATCAGAAACCATTTTGCTTTTTTTTTTTTGAGAGAGAGATCTGGGCGATTTTTTAGTTTCATCTGTTCTGTTAGTGCTCTAGGCTGTGAGGATGCAGCGTGTTGTGGTGGACTGAACTCAGCAACTGAAGTCATAAGACCTGCTGACAGACAACGCTGAATAAGCCTCATACACCAGCACACATGAAAGGGACAGCTGTCGTGTCCTGGCGTCTGACTCTATTGTAATATAAGACCGTGCTTGCACACACGCGCACGCGCACACACACACACACACACACACACACACGCACACGCACACGCACACGCACGCACAGCACACACACACACTCACATGGTTCCCTTGCCATTACTGTGCCTCAACAGAGTTTGACTCTGCAGAGCTGTTGGTGCCAGGAAGCAGAGTGGCACCTCCCTGCTGTCGTGCCCCCTGTCTGGCTTGGCAGTCACCCTATTTTGCTTCCTAAATGCAATAAGATCAGAAAGATGTTACAAAATAGAACCAGAAATGTATATCCTCCGTTATGTGAGCCTCTCGGCATTTCCTTCCCTTTTCTTTGTGTTTCTCTTTCCTAATATCTTTCTAGTATCTCCTCCTGCTTTCATACCTTCACCTTTATTGTTACACCTAATGCTGCTGTCAAAATGTTTTCCCGTCTGATTTATCCTTATCTACCATCCCATCTCCCACCTCCTCTTCTCTCTCCTCCTGGTTCACCTTTTTCTCATCGACTCTGCTGTACAGTTTTGGACTACTTTATAGCAACGCTTTTATGCCTCACCTGAGGAAAACATCTTTATTTCTGAGTTGTGAAGTGCATGTTTTCAGTTTCTCCCAGGAGAGGACTCTCGCGCCTGTAACAGCCATGGCTGGAGACCTTATGTTTTTAGGGTTGTCTGTTTGTTCGTCTGTCCGTCCCATTCTTGTGAGCACAGTATCTCAGGAACAGGTACTTACATTTTATTTACAATGTTTATTTTTCAATACTTGACAATACAATACATTATTTATTTGAGTTTTCAAACAGGCAGTCGGCTCGGGTGGTATAAAGGTATTACGGTATATACCAGGGTATTAAGAAATCCTGACGGTGTGATTTTCAACACTGTCATGAAGACAGACGCTCCTCTTTCTGATAGGGAAATGCTGTTTTGTAGTCTGCAGCTTACGCCACCAGGGTTCAGTCTCATGTCTCAGCTGCACTGAGCAGACAGACTTTCGTAAGAAGAAGAAACACGGCGTCTTGGGGATAAAGTTACAGGACTAATTAGGTAAAAAGAAGAAAAATGCCTTTGCCCCTGTTTTGGATTCAGTCCAGATGATAAAGATAACCTAACAAACACTGCAGACTACTGACTGATCAGAGTAAGCATCTCGTCATGAGTGTGTAGCTTTAGCGAGCATTACAGAGGGTGAGGAGCAGACTAATTCTACAGTGACAATTACGATAAATATGCGCTGAGCGGAGGTAAAGGTGAGAAGTGAAGCTGTCATTCTGGCAGAATACATACAGAGACCGTGCTGTAAATTTACAGTTTAAGTTTGAGTTTTCAGTGAATAACGGCTGCATCCTCTCCTCCTGCCTGTGTGTGCGTGGTTTCCCAGCTGTGGGAATAGTGCTGCTATGATGATCAGCTCTGCCTATGTTGTAGAAGTATTCAGTTCAGTGTAGTTGAACTGTTTTACATAAATACTGCCCAAGCCTACCCTGTTACCATTACAATTTTAGTACATTTCCACCACTGTTCAGGAATGCCTTGAGGGACTTTCTTCAAATTTGGCACAAACGTCCATTTGGACTTAAAGATGAAGTAAGTAAGTTTTGGTGGTCCAAAGTCAAAGTCACTGTGTCCTCACAGAACATATTTCACATTTGTTCAGATACTGAATTGGTTACGTTAATCTTGGGTGTCCACCCTGAAGCTGTGGTACATCACAAGTTCATTGGTTTTTCTGATACTGAGCTTTAGGTGATTGTCGTTGCACTACGTGACAAAGCTCTCTATCAGTCCTTTGTACTCCTCTGTAAGGATCTCTAAATGAAGACACTGAAAATAATTCACTAGAATCATAGATGTCAATACAGTGACAATTTCATGTAACTGCAAACAAAATACACCTAATGCCTTTTATTAACTACATATATTACATGTGTCTGGACTTACGTACATACTGTAGATGTAAACTTGACTGGGTGGTGGAGGCATACAACCGTGAGGCAGTAATTCTACTTTTCCTCTAGACTCACAGCTCCTGGCGAGGTGGACCCTTCATACAAGTGATATGAATAGCTGGCAGGCAGAAAAGCATGGTTGATAGGACTGATAGAGAGAGTGAAGGACAGAGGAAGAGACTTGTACATTATTTACAGCTTACACATGTACTCAAGAGGAGAAGAGATAATACTGTTAAAAGCAAAGGATGCTTGGATCTTCTCTACATGAAATATGCACCCACAGATTGAACGCATTCATCTTGTATGATATCCCCTTATACGCACAGCCCATGTATATGTACAGGTACATCCTCTTGTTGTTGACTGTTTACAGTGTTGCTGAGCAGTGCATAATTAAGTAGCCTCATTAAGGCAAATGTACTTCAGGCCACTATTTCCACACACACTGTACAGCGTGTTGTTTCTTCAACAATGATTGGACACCTGAGTGAAAAAAAAACTGAACTACCTCAGCATGATGTCCTGGCGGTTAAGTGTCCACTCAGCAGGAAAGTAGTGGCTCCATAGTTTTGGTGGTAATTGGTTTCAGAGGGCAGGTTTTAGTTCTTCTGTTGTTCAACAGTAAATAAATGTTTCTCCTTGGTATTCATGTCTGCTATAAGGGATCCCGTACTGCTAGAAGTATGGCTAAATTGCCTTTTCAACACTTCCCACTTTTAACAGACAGCTCCAGGAAGGGAGAGCAAATTAGGTTTCTCAATTGTAGCAGAAGGAGTGTATACTGTAGGAGGCAAATATAGGAAAATTGTGCAATGTTATGTGGTGACAGGACTTTGTGCAATATCAACAGTTTTTTGAGTTTTATGACTAATCTAGTCCTGCATACCCACGCAGGGGTTTTCAGCTGCTCTGGCTAAGCTTTGAGTCAGGTTGAAGTTGGGTGGTGCTATGCTGTGAATAAGAAAATGTCACTGAACTGTGCATACTAATGCTGCATACTGTGTACTAATTTACGTCCTGTTGTTCAGACCGTAATTACGAGCAGCTGAGCTGAAAAAGTTCGATTCAGCTGACATTTAGAGCAACACTCATGTGAATGGACTGTGGGTGTGAAGAGGCATTAAAAAAGTTGCAAGGCCTGTAAATGAATATGAATGGGAGGGAAATGAGAAAGAAGCTGAAGGAAGAAAATATGTAAATAATAGTATGTATGTGGCCAGCTGGGTGTGTTAGGGTGGCTGGTTTGAGTGTCCTTGAGCAAGACACGGAACCTCAGTTGCTCCTGATGTTTAGTGTCGGCATCAGCAGTATGTATGTTGTAAGTCCATTTAATGTTTGTAGACTACATGGTAGGCTTAGCCGGTATCAAGGTATTACAATACACCAGGCTATTTAGGAATACCGTCAAAAAAATACAGAGGTTCTTCCCTCTGTTAAACTGATATGAGGACACTGTATTGAGGTGATGTATTGTGCACAGCACGTGCCACCAGGGATCCGCATTTTCATATGACAATGTCCTCTTCAGCTCACCGCTGTAATCACCGCCACTTCCACTGTCGCTCTGACTGCAACGTCCAACTGTCTCACTCAGCTGAGAAAACTCTGGCTCCCATCACCAGTGAAGGGAGCGGGCTGATTAACTCACTGCTGGCAAGTGTCCGATGTAAATCCTTGTGTTGGGTTTAAATGGGTCTTCGTCTCCATACCACATGTCCGTAACTTAACTGTGTTCAGACTCAAACAAAGTTAGCTAGCTAGCTATACAATGGCATGTTGAAAGACACATGCTAACAGCAGCCCGCCGACAAGAAACAACCGCTATTACATCAATGTAACCGAGTGTCTTGAGTTTGCCTATTTGAGCAGGTCAAATAAAAACCTAATGAACGGGACATAGAGACGTAGTTCAATGACCAGCAGCAACAGTACTTCACCAGCAGAGGACTTTTAAAATACAACAAATGTCATATACCATATACCCCAGAGCTGCTATTAGTCAATTATTATTAATGTTTGTTTAACTAACGATTATTTTCATTGTCGGTTAGTCTGTTGATTATTTTCTCGATTAAACAATTAGTTGTTTGTTCTAGAAAATGTCAGAAAATGGTGAAAAATACAATAATGAGCCCAAGACGGCATCCTCAAATGTCTTGTTTTGCTCACAGCGCAAAGATATTGAGTTTACTGTCATAAAGGAGTAAATAAACCAGAAAATATTCACATCTAGGAAGCTTGAATGAACGATTTTTTTGCAGCTCTAGTTGTCTGGTGTATAAAATGTCAGAAAATGGTGGGAAGACATTGATCACTGTTTTATTTCGTTTCATTTGAACTTGCAGACCGTTCTAGCTGTTCTTTTAGTTGCCTTTATCCACTTAGCCATTGTATCCACACAACTGATGATTATTTATCAAAAATCTCATTGTTAATATTTTGGGAAAGCACCAGTAGTCATCCCTACATTGTTGTTGCAATATTGATAAATATTAATATTGAGGTACTGTATTTGGTCAAAACTATTGTGATTACATTTACTGTTGGATAATCTAATCTACAGCTGTGCATCATATTCTATAAGACCATCATATATTTGCACTATGTGAGAATTTGTGGTGTGTTATATTACAGAAAATGTGTCTATCAAGATAACACAGAATAGCCTAAAAATACAGAGATAATATTTTTAAGTGATATCGCCCAGTCCTGCTGACATCCCATCACATCTCTGGTACGTTAATTCTTTCTGTCTCTGTACTCCATCTCCCCTTTCAACTCATTTTCTCCCTGTCTCTGTCTCTTAGTACTTTTTCTTTATTGTATTGTTCAATAAAAGTGGATATGTGATCTTTGTCAAGTGTCCAGCTGAGAGGATTGGCCGTGATAAAACCAGCTCTCTCACTGGCTAAACATCTGCAGACGTTTGAGACAGCAGCTGGTAGTGAGTTCCTCGCTCTGCCCCTGTTAACTTTCTTTTAATCGTTCCATCGCATCAGATTTCAGTCAATCTACAGCAAATATCTCCGCACAGTTGTGTGTGTGCGTGAATGAGCGGCAGTGAGGGAAAGAGAGAGACAGAGAGACAGACAGAGAGAGCAATCTGCAGAGAGTGAGTGACTGCTTGTGGGGTATGCAAGAACCTCACAGCTGGTTGCCCTTTGCTGTGTGTGTGTGTGTGTGTGAGCAAGGTACCAAGTGAGCCGGTGTGTGTGTCTCTCATATAGGAGAGTAAGCCAGCAGCAGCAGCAGCAGCAGCAGCAGTAGTACAGTGAAGCGTGTTCAGTGTCTGGATGTTTGCGCTGCCTCTCTCAGCTGCGGGACGAAGCCTTACTGTAGGTATCCTCACACACAGCAGCACACTTGCATGCACGTGTACTCAGTGCGGTTTCGATGGTCTTTTTGCTGTTTTTCCTTGTTGGCTTTTCATTTCTGCATACTGATCTTTTCCGCTCCTTTTGCATACCAGTGTATTGAGTGTCAAGGCAAAGAGTGGCTGTACTCGAGCGTTCTTTTCCTCCAAGACTATTTCAGTCCAGAGGATTTGAGTGAGGTGGTGAATGGATTAAAATTTGCCGTTCACCAGCAAAATCTTTCCATCACTTCAGCACGTTCACACATTTGCATGCAGAACAGATTTTCATACAGTATTTCCATAAACCTGAGTGCCTGCTTTGTTTATGTGGCGATTTGTACTCACTGTAGCCAATAGAAGGCAATGGCCATATTTAATCTATGTGCAGGTGTTGTGTGTGTTTGTGTGATGGGGATGGCGGGGTGGAGGTGCAGTGGGTGTGTCGTGTCCAGTTTCCAATAGTGTGGAACCTGAGCTTGCTGATAGTATGACATGACATGGGACTGTTCGACTCTCAGAGGATAGGGACTAAATGAAAGAGAGAAGATAAACAGATGGAAAAAAATGGGGATAAAACATTAGAGTGAGGAGCTGGGATTTAAAAATGTACGGATTATTTCAGACAAATATCTTCCTGCTTGTTCTTCCATCTTGACCAGATAATGGGTGAAAAAGGCAGGATAAATAGTTTAATTTGAAGAGCATTCCCATGGGTGAGAGGAGAAGGCTTATGTGCCGCGCCCGCACCCCCTTCCCCATCCCACCTCACCCATGACACATGTCCCCTGGTCCACACCCCTCTGCTTGTCTCTCCAGCCGCAGTCTTGTTCCCTTAATTCCTGTTTCAAGGGCTGGGTGCTGAACGTGCACAGAATGAGAGCAAAATAGCCACAGCTGGGGGAGAGGGAGGACAGGAAAAAAAGAGAGAAATGGAGGAGGAAAATGATAAGAAGTGAAAGAAAGATTGAGACGAGGTTAACAGAAGATGGACTGGGATGGAGAAGGTTTGAAAAAAGAAAGAGGAAAGACCACAGCCGGTAAAAAACAGAGGGGATAGCCTGAGGAGGGTGAGGAGGAAGGTCTGATGAGGAGGTGTGAGTGACTCGCTCCACTGATGCTCCTCAGCAGACAAAATGCTGGATATATCGCAGGGTTACTTCAGGCATCCTCGGATTATTTGAGTACAATTTTCATCAGTTTTCAAGATCAGCTCATGGCAAGAAAGTATTTGAGAAAATCTACTCATTTTCACATCACGCCTCGAAATGCCTCCCATCCAAAAAGAATCAAATTTTCACTCCACTCCCTTCCAAGAACTAACGGCAAGAGAAGTGGCAACTTGTGCCTGTATTTCTGTCTGGTATTTCTTGTTACTGCTTGCATACCCAGTACAGTACATGCATAATGCACACTATGAGGTCCTCCTGGGAGAGACTAATGTGTTTTTAAAAGTCAGTGCAGCTGCTGCATCAGTTTCATGTAGGACTATAAAGGTATGGATTTTTGGCTCCTTTAAGGATAGGGATCATCGGTGTCACGATAAACCAGAATAACATTCCCAACGATTAGTAATACCATTTCAAATTCTAATTATCATGATAACCATGTTTGATCGTCATGCTGTGAAAAACTCATCAACCAAAGTTAGCAACAGTCAACCCAAACGTAGGCGCAGCAGCAGCGATGGTTTGAAGTTTTCAATATAAAAGTTGGTAAAATGATTTTAGCGTGTGTTTCAGAACTTTTTCAGCAAATTTTTACAATACAGCCGTGATATTTTTAGTTGCTATAATCATGATATAAAATTTTCATTCCATTGCATTTCTATTTAAGAAATCGGGCAGTGTGTTGTATGTGTGTATGTTCGACACATCAACATGGATTTAAAGAAGGAAGCACAGGACAGATGGACTGGTGACAAACGGGTTTGCAGCTATAGATTTTTGAAAATGGTGGAACGAAATCACACACAAAGTTCCTGTTTGGAAAGTACTATCCCCTTGAGTAAGGACTTTTTGAGGGTAAAATTATATCCCTGGAGCTTAATTTAGATCCTGGTCCCCACGGTTGAAATGCATTAAGTTCCTCCAATGGTTCCAGTCTGTGGTAAAAGTTCTTATGGTGGAAACGCGTTTACATAAAGGCTCCTCTTATTGTAAAGTAAAGTTGTTGTATCAGCTTCATCTTCTCAGTGTGGAGGATGTATTGGAGTCTTTCATTCATTTAATAATAAAGAAGGCTGGGAAACGAACTATGTTTATATCCAGCCAGTTTCGGCTGCCAGATTACAACATTCATCAGCCACTTATGCTATTTTGGCTCCCAAATTGAGTTTTAGCATTTTAAAAGAACTTCCAAACTGTGACGGATCACCTGTCAAAGGGCCTAGCGGAGTTCAGCAACAGCCAACATTTGCAGCACTTGGCTGGTGTAAATGCCTCAGCTGGAGAGACCTGGGGAGAAGAGGCTTATGCTCTGCTGATGTGATAGATCACCTACAGTCAGTTGCTGTTTTGTAGCTCAACATGAAAACAGCCGTAATGTTTCATTGGTTCCTATACCATTAAAACTAAACACATTTAAGACAGCAGATTGCTTGTAAATTCAGCTTCATAAAAGATGCTGTCTTCGTGGACTATTCATTTTGTTTAATACTGATCATTGTCACGATCAATATTATCTTGGGGGGTGAAGAATAGCTGCAACCTCCTTCCTCTCTATGCAAATGGAGCTATACGGGGGATTCTTATGCAAGTGGATATTGCTCCTATTCATACACATATTATACAGGGGCAGAAAACTCTGCATTTCTCAGATGAAGCCTGCTTATTACAATGAACAGCACAGCGTGATTAAAATGTCTGACAGGCCTGTGTACTGTACGAATGAATAGGATAATTGACTCAATTTCTCTATCTTACCCTCTGCTGCTCTGTCTTTCACGATGTCTGTTTCTTTGTGTCTCTTTTCATTACTTGGCACATCTCTTCACATCCATCATCTGCTCATTGCTCAGTGATACCATCTACTCCTACAATTCTCCTGTTCTCTCTGTTTTAGCATTTTATAGCCAAGGTAATGGTGTAAAAGGTACACACTCTTGTCATCCTGCCAGTTGGTTTGTTTGCCAGTGTGGAGGTGGTACCACAGTCTTTGATCAGCACCATCCTCACAGGGTAACGTGATGGCACAATCTGGCACGGAGACAAGTTCTGTTATATAGTGAAAATCAAGATTTATTAGATTTGATATCCAATTTGCAGGCATATTGTACCCTTTTTATTGCATGATTCCTTGTCAGAAAAAAAAAAGATTGAGTGCTTAGGTTCAGTCCTTCAGTGCATCAGTTCAGAAAGAAAGATTTCCTGTAAATCTTCGGTAGCTCAATAGACACCCGAAGTGATGCCAGCCCATCTGGTCAATGTTCCTAACCTTTAACAGAGCAGTTGGTGCTGGATTATAGACAAAAGGTGTAGCTTTAAACACTATTCATTGTTCTAAATCCTGCAGCTCCTACTGAGTTGCTCTTCCATAAAGAACAGAGAGGAGTCTGGAAAGTTCAGAATCACTGAACTGTAATGCAGCCTTTAAAACCAGGAAAAGCTGACAACAGTTATGCCTTATCATGATTAGAACTGCAATGAGTAGTCGATAATCTATTATTAAATTTATCGCCAACTATTTTGATAATTAACGAGTTTGAGTAATTTTTTTCATTGATTCTTAACCTTCTTAAATGAATGTGAGAAAAGAATATTTTCTGTTTTCTCCACTCCTTCATAGCAATAAACTGAATATTTTTGGGCTATAGGCAAAACAAGACATTTGAGGACTTCATAGTGGGATTTAGGAATTACTGATCGACATTTTTCACCATTTTCTGACATTTTATGTACCAAAGAACTAATCAATTAATAGGGAAGATAACCGTCAGACTGATCGACAGTGAAAATAATAGTTTGTTGCAGCCCTTATCACGATTGCATTGTACAGTACAGACTAGTATCTGATACTAAAAGATGCTGTTCAGAACAGATCTATCCTCCAGCATCACGACTTCAGTGGCAAGGGAAGGGGTGCTGCTTGGGGAGTCAATATGAGGCATAATACATTGTACCGTAGCTTAGTGTCTCTGCAGTAAAACAGAGGGAACTCCACACTGGGAGGAAAAGAGGGAAAATAATGGACAGAATCTCCTCTCTGTCTCATTGGTATGTACGGGAGAAGGTGCAGCATACGACAAGACAGAAAATGCTAATACTACTACTGGCTCCGCAAGCTTTTTTCCCTTAGCAAGGGTTGAAATGGTTCACAGGGGAACTGCAACACACAGGAGTGCATTTAAAATGAGATGATAATCGCCTTTTTTATTTTCACACTTCTTTGAGATCACATTTGGAAACTGTCTTACAGAAATATAAAACAGTAGTAGTGGTGTGTGCAAGGAGTTAAAGAAAAAATGCTGTTCAGATTTTAGATGCTGGTGCTTCTTTACACAACATGAAGTGGACAGTATGTATCAGAGTCGGTGACAACACTCCCATTAAAACACTTAATTTTCTATGAATGTTATTAATCATTCTTCAATTTGCAAGATGTGGCACGTAAACAGGTGTTATTTATCATATACTGCAAACAAGGTGAGTCACAGGCATCTACATAAACAAAACAAGCACGATTCAAGCAAGATGAAAAACTAACACCTGTGTTTTCATCTAGGGTGAGACCTGTTGTACTAATTTACCTAAATCAAGAGATCCTTTGATAATCATTAGGTCAAATAAATATGCAGCATATCATGGAGCAAAATGCATATTTGGCTTATAAGCACAGGTTTGTGCTGCACCGGAGTACACCGAATTGGAGTCTTGTCATTCTTGGCTTGTAATTCTATGATTAATGGCTTCCTGTAGCAGGCTCAGTCAGTGGCTTGTTAAAATATAGTACTGGCATTAACCTTTTCCATAAATAGATGTATTGTTTAGCATCATCTTGAAAAATACCTGAGTGTCCAGTCATATTAGTGTCTAACGGTGGCTAATGTTGGTTTACATGTGCATTAAGATGCTACTGCTGCAGCAGTCGTAAGGGGACCATAATACAAAATGATAACTTTAGTAGAAGAGCTTGGCAATATGGACCAAATCAAATACCACAATATTTTGGTCAAATGTCATTGTTAATTGATTTTGTGGCAGTATTGTCGGGATGACTACTAGTGCTTGCACAAAGTATTAGCACAAAGAGTAATATGGAGATAATTGCTAAGTAATGGTAAAGACAAATAGTAGAACAGCTAGAACAGTCTGGTAAGTTCAGAAAATTACATGACTTTACTGTAATGCCTCCTTTAGAAGCAGGAAAAGACTGAAAAAACACTTATGCCATATCACCATATAATGATATCCATAATCTAAGATGATATATTGTTTTATATTACAGTACCAATATAATATTGATTTATTGCCCAGCCCTACATAATAGTAATTGTTATGAGCTGTGTTGGGTAGCGTTGCTTTTAAAGGTAATTCTTTACATTGCAAGATTACTGCCAGTAAAAACTTCTTACATTACAGTGTTACCCACTGAGAAAAGTAACTCCTTAGAGTACTTTAGCATTGAGCTTACAGCAAACGAACAAAAACATATTGCACAGCTGCTTTTATGAAAGCGATAGAACACGGACTCACATATTTGTTCATTACATCTATCTTTACACACAATTTGAGATACTCCACATTTTCAGCATTTGTCAAGACCGTAGGCTGGCTGTTTTCTATCTCAAATGCAAAAAAAAAATCACCCTCAGAATCTTATCTGGTGACAGGTGCAGACAGCTATTGCAGTTGTGGAAATCCCATAAAATTGTAATGTAAGAGATTGCTTAGTTGAAAATGTAACAAAATAATTCATGACTTGAATTGCAAAACTGTTGTGTTGCATTACTTGTTACAACAAAAAATTATTTGAGTACTCTAACAAGTTACCTTGTAGCACATTACCTCTAACGCTGATTATGAGTATGTAGAACATTGTTTACTCACATGACTAACCTAATCACTTTGCTATTTGTAGCATGCACAGTGTTTGAGGCATCTGTTCCACAAATAAAACTTGTGTAGAGTGGTTTTACTTACAACAGTTTTTGTATGCATTATTCAAGAGGGATACAATGAGCAATTAATGAGATAGCAGTGAACACTCCAGGATTAGAGTTAATAATGCACTAGCAGGGATGTTAATCATATGGCACTAAGTCATTTTGAAAAGGATCCAAAAAGTAAAGCTTTTATCTGTGGATGCCTGGAAAGCCAAATATATATATGTACAGCGATTGTGGTGGGTGGGAAGATGGTGATGCTTCAAAAAAAGCGCATCAGCAATCTTTTTGGGCTGGTTCTGTTGTTCTGTGAAGTTGCTGAGACAGCAAACGGAGGTCTGGATCAACATGTTCGTGACGGATGCACTGTTCTCTGTTCAGAGCTGCTCTGTTTGTGAGGCATGTCAGCGTGATCTCAGACTGGCATCGACTCGCTTCGGCTCGGTTGACAGGTTGGTTTGGCAGCAGGGCGACCAGCTTGTCTGTCTGCAATGTCAGCAACACTTGACGCTCCCAGCTTAGTTTGTCACCGCACCAAATTCACTGGTGATAAACACATGGGAAAAACCTGCTAATGCTCCGCAGTATGCCAGTATGTTTGTTGTGTGAGAGATGCTTTCTGTTTTTCAATCCCATCAAGTTTGTGTCTGTATGCACACCAAAAAGGCTTCTTGTTTGTCTGTTCTTCTGTCTCTGTCCGCCTGTCGTCATTTTCCCTCCTCCACAACTCCTGCCCTCTCCTGTTTAACGCTATTATAACCTCTCTGTCTAGTTCTCCACATACATCTTTTCAACTGTCTACTTTTTTACGTTCATGAATGTACAGTACACCTCTTAGTTTTCTTTCAAGCCGCTGGTCTTCCTCTTTCTCTCCTGAACACTCTTTACCTTTGCCGGTTCACTATGTTCCCCTCTGCTCTTGTTTCACCTCCTCCTACCTCCTCCGCCTCTCTGTCTTTCTCTTTCAGTGAAAGATCTTTCCTCTTCATTATTTATGGAGAGTGGCTGCGTTATGTAGCTGTCAGATGCAGCAGACAAGAGTGCTGTTTGTCTAGTATTAACCTGTACTGAAATCCAGTAAAATTCATGTTTCATATGTTCTGAAAGCAAACTTCGTCCTTGTCAGCGTACCTGCGAATGTAATTTGTCACAACTCTCATCATGTGTTACCTCTCAGCAGAATATGTTGCAGTGGGGAAGTTAAGCACGGTGGAACCAGGAAGTGGTATTCATACATTTAGCACTTTTAATCCACAGCTGACACAGTTTATGTAGATGTGTTGAAAATGTCATTTTCTCTTTCTGGAAGAGGTACAATGAGCCATCTCTCAAAGTGTTGACTGGCCAAGATTGACATGTGAAGAGATGCTCTAATCTAACCTAGTCTAAAATTGTAATGTGAACATGGCTGCTGGATATTAGCGCTGTCTCGAATAGCTGTTCGTGGGCTTTGTAGCTTTGGCAGCAATTATTTGATTTTTTTCCGAAGCTTTGCTACAACAGGGAGTGGTGAGGTGGGGGTTGGTGGTGCTGAGCTTGGTGCATGTGCCTCCTCTCTGACCTGATGGCCGCCTAGGTGTCACTTCTGCAGCCAGTGTTTTGCAGCAGCAGCTACTCAGAAGTGGTTCTCGGCTTGAGGACCCACCAGGAGAGGCGGGAGCAGCAGCAGCAGCTTCATCGTGATCTTAACTTAGACTGACAAAACACGAGCAGCACGAGTGACACTGAGGCGGCCAGCAGAGTGATGAATTTTTAATATGATAAAGTCCTGATGTCACCATTCAAGTAACCATGGCATTGAATCAAACCAAATAGTTGGACAATCAACAGCCCGTACTTCAGTAACTTTGTGTAATCAGGACAAAAGATCCTCTGACTATCAATCTGATGGTGCCGTACTCATTTACTGTGTGCCATGTTACAGTGAGTCCTCAGTGCGCGGTTGAGCTCCATGTCCTGTCAACTAAAGACATAACCCCCCCACCAAAATATGTATATATATATAAAAACAAATCTAACTGATTCACCAAAACAGACATGATTAATAAATAATAAAATTAGTATTCATACATTCATAAACTGTTGTGCTTTCATCGAGGTCAGAGTAAATATTTTTACAGACAAAAGACCCTAACTAAGCTGTGTCAAGTTGGTCTTGCAGAAAATGTTCCACCACACAAGAAAATCAAAAAATTTTGGACAGACACTAATCCTCAAAAGCTGCCATGCTCATATTGCCCCAGTCCTTCCTCAGCATCCAATAAATTCAAACAAACTTAATAATCTAAGGAGGCTTTTCACGCTGCACTTAGCCCAGGGCTAAAAGCATTCTAAGAACATTCTTAGCCCCAGGCTGAAGGCCAAAATACACCGCTGCCACTATTTTTATTTTCAGTACTATTTTCTATGTACAAGCCCCATATTGGCAGTGACCAGGTACATGCCAGTGTTCATGAATGCACTTCACACCACTGTTCTGTCTCCAGCATCGCTGTCTCTGGGGAAAAAAACAACAAAAAACCAAACAAACAAACAAACAAAAATTTTCCCTCAAAGAAACAGCAGTTTTATACCTACATACAAGGTTGTCCCAACTACAGATGCTACAGATGTTATTTTCTAGTTTGTTGCTTGCTTTTTACTGTAGTTTTAATTATTTCACTTGCGCCTGTATATTCAAGAAAACAAAGCAAACGCTACTCTCTCCCTGCCTGTAGCCTTCATCCCACCTCCCCTCACAGCTCTTCTTCTCCCCTGCTCTTGTGGCAGCTGGATTTCCTCTCTTCACCTCTGTCTCTCTTTTATAGAATAATGGATTAGGAGCAACTAGTTGTTGAGGTCGAGAAATATCCCAGGCTATGTACAGTATGCTGTGTGTGGTTGATGCGTGCAGTGCAATGCCTCCTATTGGTGCTATGTGTGGCATTTGTCTCATGCCGTGTGAAATGACGCGTTGCTGCGGCAGCAATGTGTTTTTAACCTAAGGGAGCAGTTAGCCCCACACCAAGAAAGTTTTCACGCTGGCACAATCCTGGCACATTCTTAATGGGGGCTAACCAAAATTTTAGCCGAAGGCTTGCTAATCTTACTCTGGAGCAGGATTCTCGACCTCAGCAGCTAGTTTCTCCTAATCCATTACTCTATACAGGAGAGACAGAGATGAAGAGAGGAAGTCCAGCTGCCACAAGAGCAGAGGAGAAGAAGAGCTGTTCAGGGAGGTGAGATGTAGGCTACAGGCAGGGAGAAAGTAGGGTTCACCTTTATTTTAATTTTTCATTGTCTTGAAGATACAGGCTTAAGTGAAATACTTAAAAATACAGTGAAAAGCAAGCAGCAAACTAGTAAATAACATCTGTATCATCCTGCTCTGGAGCAGGATTAACCCTGAAGATTATCCCCTGAAAATTAACTAAACACTGGTCTTAAAGGTAGCAGTGTGAAACGGAGCTTAAGGCTGTTAAAGTGTAGTCACGTGTCATTCTTGAAAGCAAACATTAGTCATGTCTGACATTTAACCCAGGAGAAGTGCAGTGTGAATCGTACAGTCCTGGGCTCTGGTCAAACCTGGGTTAATAATGTGAATGTTTTTAACTGAATTAAAGTGAAATCACAATCCATAGAATGGATCACAGATTCACACATCACTAGTCAGAGGATGTTCGACAAAAAAATGGAATCATAGAGGAAATTAAAAACATAAAACAATCTTTTATTTAAGTAATACCTCATTAAAGTCCATTACAGCAGTAGATGAGCAGACTTCATAGCGATGAACGAACACTCTTTGAATAAAAATGTAATATTATCTTCCAGTCTGCAAGCTGTTCATGTAGAAGGGAACCAGGCTTATCATAGATCACGTGAGGTGGTGGTTAAACACACATAGACACACATACTCGCAGACCACAATGTAATCTTGCTCATCATGGGATTTAGCATGAAGGAAGCTCTCCCCTCTTCTGGTCTCCTCCCGTAAATGATGCAGTGTTTATCGGTTGACCACCCGTTTCGCCATAAACCAAAGTGGGCCAAACCAGGCAGCTCAGCCCTGACATCTGGTGCAACTGGGAGAGAGGGTCTCGACACAGCTGGCAGGACAGTTGGAAACTGGGTTACTATCGTGGGTATAGAGGTCAGAGCCATAGATTAGAGTCACACAGTGAGGGCAGCTGGGGTGACATGTCTTGATGAGTAGGATAATGATGATCTCTCGGCTGTTAGAGAGAGCAGAGTATAAAATTATTATGGGGTGCTGCTCCTTTGTGGTGAGTCTGGTGACTTATTGTAGTCCAGAGAAAGGGAATGTACAAAAGAGATGAGGTTTCCACTTCCCGCTGTTTCATTCTCAGTCTGTTTATCTTTATTTCTCTCCTAGCCCCTTTATTCCACCGTCTCTCTCCTTCTCTCTGCTCTGTCCAGGCTTTTTTTAATGTAATATTTAAAAAGGTTTGCTGGACATGAACCAGGCTTTCAAGTATAACCACTACTGTATGTTTCCCAGTTCCCCATAGCATTGCTGCAATGTACAGCAAAAAGAGGGCATTACATAATGGTGTATACACAAACCAGTGCATTGACTGTCAGCACACTCAGGCCTGGTGTTCACTGGGTGGATAATGTTGATGAATTCAGACATGTTGTCAAGTATGACGCATGCAGTTTGTGTCAGTCCTTAATGGTTTTCCTCACCCCTTTCCTTGTTTAAGCTTTTACTTTTCTGTAATTACTGCAAATCTAACAAAAACAACATAATAGTACTCACACAGTTTTTCAAATTATTATAATCATTATTATAACTCATATTAAGGTATACTGTATATTATACATGATCCAATTCTACATCTTTGTAAACATGTGTAATTACACTTCACTGTGTTGTTTTCTCCACAAGCAGTAAGCTTGACATTGTCCTCAGGGCTTATAGCTCTGGGTATATCCTAATCCACTTTGACAGGAATGTATGCAGCAGTCCTGCTGCTCTGTCCAGGATGTCAAAGGAGACACATGGGGGAGCACCAGTCAGCTCAGAGACTAATGTCCTCAGTCGAACCTGACATCCTTTCATCCCCCCAAAAAATATTTACACTACATGTTACAGGTAGACTCAGTTCTAATCTATTCATTTTTGGAACTACAGATTGTACTCCCTCAAAGTAGGCGGAGCTAACTACCTCTGTCACTATGCACACATAAGGAGCTGCGCTACTCTTACAACAGAGGATATGAAGGGATGGTGTCCTTGGTTATTGCTGCAACTAATGATTATTTCCATTATCGATTAATCTGCCAATTATCTTCATGATTAATTGATCAATAGTTAAGTCTATAAAAAAGTTCAGATTGCTTCTTTTGTCCAACCAACAGTCCCAAACCCAAAGATTCTTCATTTACTATCATAAATGTCAAAGAAAAGAAGCAAATCCTTATATTTAAGAAGCTAAAACCAGCAAATGTTTGACATTTTTGCTTGAAAAATTGCTAAAATGATTAATCAATTATCAAACTTGTTTTCTTTCAATCAACTAATGAATTAATCTACAATTTGTTGCAGCTCTATTCTTGATACATCTGCACTTCGTCATTGACCACAGCAGGGTTTCGAGGGCTGCCATTTTTGAGTGAATTAAAAAAAAAAAAAATGTGGTCGCCATATGATGGTTGCTCTGCTATTTAAAAATGCTGGGTTCGTGCAGCACGTCCTGTGTTGCGACCAATCAGTGGTCTGAGGTTTTGTCACCCTTTAGTATCTGCTCTGCTTGCTTGAAACCTCTACCAAGGTGATACCAAAAAAAGTCCCAGGTACTTTTCGTAGTGGAGAAACACAAAAAAGTTGAATCAAGCTGTACCATGCAGTGGAAATGTGGCTAAATACTCATGCATGCATAGACTGGCAGCACATTTAGGTCCTTTTCAGTGGTGCTTCTGACCTACTGCGAGTGTTGGTTTCATCAAGATGTGTCACTGCAGGATACCTTTAATAAGGGCAGGCAAGTGGAGAAGCGATGATCATGATCACATTTAAAAGTGTGTTGATTTAGGCTTCACCATTGTCCATCTTTGTTAAAAAGACTTATAAAAATGCAGATTTTTCATTTTGTACTTGCTGTTTAGACACTCAAAGCAATCTACGGCAGTTCATTCTCCTTTTCCTATTATTCATCGTGCTTGACACAATGGGGCTCACGTCTGCCAGATTAATGCGTGCTGCTTTTTCAAGTAAAAAAAAAAAAAAGAAAAAAGAGAGAGAGATTAATGTTTGGTAGTTTAATGACAAGTAGAGAAGAGCCATTATTTAATTAAGAGCCCTTTGGGTGTTCATTCATCTCATAGGAAGTAGTTCTTTTATATCACGAGCTATTGATTACAGTCATGGATGGCTGCATGTTGATGTCTGTAAGAGAATAATCCTCTTGAAGTACCTGGTAACTGCCGAACTGCATGTCAATGGGGGGACTGTTTTCTGCCAAGTCAGTGTTTTCTCTTCTACCTTGCTTTAATTCTGTGCTACCTGCACTAAAACCTGACCATGTCGACAGTAAGCCTGTTAAGAGAGCGCTACATTAAAAGCATCACTGCCAGCTATAATTTAAACGGTGGAATCACCTGAGGGAGACGCTGCAAAAACAATATTGCAGGATGGAACGATAGTCAATTAAAATATTAGGACTTTCCGGCATAGATAATGTTGTATTTGTGTCTTTATTTTTATGGGCAATTTTTTTAATCCCCACACTACTAACTCTGTCTGTTATGCAATTGTAGCTTAAGAAAAACAAATGTAGTTACTACTCATCCAGGGTATAATTTAGTCTTGAACATAACATCAGGAGAGTAGTTGCTATTTTGAGTTATACAGTGGCTTTAGCACCAGATGAGGCACCAGGTTTTGGTAGAGATAATAATATTTAATATGTAAACATCTTTTTTAATTTAACAATTAAATGTTCTTTAAACAGAGGCACTTCTAAGCTTACCTAAATAAAATTCTGTCTACAACTGGCTAACATTTGAAAGACTAATTAAAGACAGGGCAAGGATTCATTGTCACATTTCATTAATTGGCAATTTTTAATACTCCTTGGCTGGAAGTGAACATCAAAACAGAATGTGTTCCCGTGGCTAAGTGAACACCTGCGTTTTCACTGTGGGAAACTTTCCCATCATCATTGTTCATCCCACATAATGAGAAAACAGCGTGCTTCATTTTACTAACAAAATGCAGTAATTTGTCAGGACTTACAGTAGACAGAATGTAAAACTGTTGCAGGAGGATGGGACTGGTGATGTAGCTGTGGATGCAATACAGCAATGCTTTCTCTTTAGTTATGGATATAAGGCATGTAAAGACAACCAAAGCTCATTTTTGGAAAAATATCATATTTTTTGTCTTTTGCATGGGGAGTGTTGTTTAATGTTCAGACATAAATCACATTCAAACTCAATCCAACCCAACTCAAACTCCAAATTTTATTTATATAGCGCCAATTCACAACAAAGTTGTCTCAAGACACTTTACATATAGAGTAGGTCTAGACCACACTCAATAATTTTGTTTACATCCGACAGTTGAAACAACTCCCCCATAATCAAGCACTTTGGCGACAGCGGCGAGGAAAAACATAGAAGCAAGCAAGTTGTTTCCCCAAACCTCCTCCTCTCCAGACTCAAACTCCAAAAAAGTATCATAAAGGAGCCCTGAACCTACACAAGCTCTGCACTGTAAATTCTTCAGCTTTTTATAACTCTACCAGTTGTCTGTCAGTGTAAAGATAAGCCTGTTATCCTGAAAACAAAAGCCCACTGCTCCAAAAATGCACACGCTAGAGTTGGAGTTCAGTGACTGTCTGCCTCACGCCTGCCTCTCTCCTTCTAAAAGATAATTCATGATTTGCTATGACTCATGAACAGACACTAACTCATTCGGCAAACATTCAGCATGATTCAGTATTAATTTTGACTCCATGTAAAGTGAATAAAAGTGAAACAGTCAGTGTGTGGAATCACACAGACCAAAACAAAAACAGCTCTTCTGCACTGGAAGGGAAATTTGTTTTCAGACAAGCTGGTATTTCACCTGAGCATATCATGGTCATCTTACAATTCAGTACAGTAAATGTATGACATATTTGTCATTTGGAGTAGTAAAAAAAGTTACAAAAAGTCATCTTAGTGGCAGTTGAAGTCATCTCAGCAACAGTGTGCACAATTTAATGGATTTCACCTTTGAACTGGAGGGATTCTTCTCTTGAACTGCCATTATTCACCGTGTCATTGTACTTTTTAATAGCTTCATTACTTTCCATCTCTGTGACTCTTGCTCTCCTTCACTGGATTTATCTTTTGTGTTCATGAACAATTGATAGCCAGTGATATTCACCATCTGGACTGTTAAACTATCTTCCAGTATCAGGATAATAGGATAGGAGAGGTAGAATACATTTTGACATTAGTGTCTCTCAGGGAAAGCGGTGACATTTTGAAGCAGATGTGAGCATAATAGTAAACAAGGATCTCTGCACTGCATGTATATGACTGAATTATGTTTTTCCCCAGTGACAGATTCAATATTCGCTATTTTTAATGTGAAGTCTTGCAGATACAAGGCAGTGCGAGATATTAATGTAGTTTGTTACTGTTGACTCATCTGCTTTGTCAGGATTTTAACTGTCACCTTTTCAAACACATCAGTAAGTGTTTCAGCTGTTATCAGCAGGACATTATACCTGCTGCATCAAGAGACTCATTACCCCAGTGTGAGACCACCTTTATCTAAGACACTATAAGAGAGAGCGAAGAAGTCTGCTCTTTCTACAGCGCACTGCTAGACTATTATTCAGAAACGAACACACCAAAGAGACCTCATTATCTAGCTGGGTGTACCTGCTTGAGCCTCATGCACTGGCTCTCTGTTATGTCACATTATACATTACACATTAGCCGGCTACACATACTGTGGGGAGCAGAGGCTCAGTAATGGCCCTGAGATAGCAGTATTTAATGGAGTAGCTAGCTTATTTGGCCGGGAAAGTCTAATGGAGATCATTTTTCAAGGTTTTGTAACCGCCGCTGTGTCACAAGACAGAGAAATATGTGCATATGTTTAATTAGTTTACACAAAAATATAATATAGTTCTAATATTTAAAGTAATATAATATTGAGTTCAGACATGGTAGCAGTTTTGGGATGGTGATACTGACTCAAAGAGTGAGAAAAAGACAGTAGAAGAGAGCAGGAGGGAGAATATGGTTCTGATGAAGAGGCAGTGGAGAATGATGATGATTCACTTGTCATTGATGAGGTGAGGACTGTATCAAGTTGCTGACAGACTCCTTTACCATCTGTGACTAAGGCCGATTGAATGGAAATGTGGCTCAATTGGCAACGTGTGGGTTTTAAGTGCAACATTTATGCGCGTTTACTGTGTTTAATTCATTTATTGTGGACACGCTTTTTTACTTTAAGTGGTAGGCTAGATGACTAACAGAACATTTTATTTTATTTTTTTAATTTTTAGGCTAATTTGATGTCTGGAGGTGAATCACGACTTCAGTAATATTTTGTAATATGATGTTGTGTGTTTTTTTTTTTTTTTTTTGACCTTAGAATGAGTCATATACTGTATATTTACAGAGGGTGCTTGTCCTCTTCCACCATGTTGCACCGCCATGTTTTTACAGTAGCCCAAACCAGACAAACACAAACAGTTGACAAACAGTCAACACTGGCACTAGATGGGGCCTTTTGCATGTTTTGCAAATTTTGCAGCCACCATAGATAAGGTTGCACGATATGTAAAAAAGAAAATTCATTGCAGTTATTTTGACAGATATTGTGATTGCAATGGGAATTTTGTGGGAATAATAATTTTTGGATTTAATTTTAATTGAAAAAGAAATACATAAAAATAGAGACCAAAGGTTAGCAGTAAGAAGGCTGTGAATCCCAGTTCGAACTTGGCCTTTCTGTGTGGAGTTTGCATGTTATCTCTGTGCCTCCAGGCGCTCTGGTTTTCCTACCATCAAAACATGTATGTTCAGTGTTGGCTTAGATCTGGAATTGGTCCCCGGGTGCTGCACAGCAGCAGCCCACTGCTCCCAACAGTAGGGTGGGTTAAATGCAGAGACTGAATCTGACGGTATAGTTGTACTTCGTATGGTTGTGTGTGTCACAATAAAATGTGTTTGCTAATCTGCAAGTCACTGCTGGATTCCTCTAATCCTAGTCTAAGAAAGAAGATACTGTATGAAAAGTGTCAACACATCAAAATGTATTCAGTCTATAGGTTGGATGTCATCACTTGGCCAAAGACTTCAATATGTGATTAATGCAGCCCTGAACGTATAAGTTCACTCTTGTCGAGAGTCAATACAATGTTTGCAAATCTGAAGCTCACTCTGGATTCGTCTAAATTCCTAGTCTAAAGAAGAAGATACATTATAAAAGTGTCAATGGCATAATGTATTCGTTATCAGTTGATCATCATTCCAAAACTATCATTGTATTAAGAGCATTGAGCCTTAATCCATCTTCAAAACAAATCATATTTAAATGCCACTGTATTGTCTATCTCTGTGCAGTGCATATAAAATTGCACTTATGTACGAACATGACAACAACTCACTAATGCATCAGCGGAAAAGAAAAATCATGTATGACATTGCGATGCTAGTCTGTGATGATCACGGTGTAGCATTTAACGTCAAACGCTTGTGCTGATTAGCAACGTCGAGTCGAGTGGTTGTGGTTGGTTGTTGTTGGTTTTTGGTTCAAGTTATATGCATATCAGTTTATTCTAACATAGCCTACATACAACATTATTTTCATTCACTAAATTAAAGTACCACAGAACTGCACTGGTTGCTGTTTACAGCATCTGGGCCATCGGGGTTTTAGCTCATGGAGAGGTGGGCTGCTGTTTGCTGGAACTGAAATCCCAGATAGTAGCTGGTGGCTTCCTAACATCTGATACCGGTGTTGTACAAAATAAAATATTAATAAATGGTTTAACTGACTAGTATTTCTGGTGCTGGTGATCTACTAAATTCTATACACTGGTTCTTTGAAATTTACATGAATATTTTCATGTACTACAAACTCACTTCAACCAAGAGGGCTTCTTACAGTGTAGTTCTTGCCAGGACATTCTGTGTGTGCTGCTTTTGCTGGCTGTGAGTTATTTTCAAAATAAAACACAAGAAAGAGGGGCTAAAGGAACTAAAAGCGGCTGTATGTCTTTCATAGAAGACATCACTCTGTTCCTTTCCTTCGGCAGAAACTCTCAGGAGGGTCTTGAGGGAGAAATATTCTGTAGTGTACTGTAACATACAGCTGGAAACAACCTCAGCCTGAATCTCTTCTTGTCTTCTATTCGCCTCCCCCATATGTCCTATAATTAGATCCAGTACATGAAAGACACACTTCTAGGAATTCAAGGCCTCACTGATAGACCTCATGAGCTTTCCTGTATCTCACAAGTGTCTAATGTACAGTGTGTGTGTGTGTGTTCATACAATTACTGTATGCCTCTGTGTGTGTTATAGTCAGCGGGTATTTTGGAAGCTAAGGGTGAAATTACAACACACCACAGGGAGTAGACTGAGTCTGTATTGAGTGGATGCAAATACAAATGCAGTTGTTTTGTTTTTTTATCAGTGTGATGGAATTAAAACAAATGGTTCTGTCAAGCAATGTCCTATTTTTTTGTGCCTGCGTGTTTAGTGTGTGTTTTTATGTGCATATGCCAATGTGTGAAAGTATGTGTGTGGGTGTTTTATATGCGTATGGTGCCGTGCTTACATGCTTTTATCTTATATCCGTTTGACGGATGACAACATATCCTGCGCAGACCGTAAAGAGAAATAATGGGATCATCACAGTATTAAACATCACTGACTGGAAGCTGTTCTTGGCTCAGTCTACCTTTATGTCACTTTTCTGCTCACTATTTAGACACTATTTTGTGTATATCATGGAAAACAAGTGGATATGTTTGATGTCAAACAAAACACAAAGTTTTTGTCTTTTTTGCAGTTGCGTAGCAACACTCAGTTAGCATCTTATGTTTTTGCCCACACAAGACTGAGATCCATGCCCTCCAGGAAACAAACACTCTACCTCTTGTCTACTCAGACAAGAGGTACAGATTTCAGAGGTGTGTGCCAGATTTTCTCACCACCCCTGACAGACATATACTCTATGAAGTGCATTTCAGTTTTTTTGTTTTTTTATCATTAATTAATGATTTTCTACCTTGGGTTTTCCTGTTGGCAGGCTCAGGTGCATTCTTAAAGCATACTTGTTCCGGTTCATGTTTTTATCAAGACCTTAAACATACATAATTAACTACAAGTCAGGGGCCAGACTCATTGAAATGCAGATTCCACTCTTGAAGACATGACCCCGAGAGACACAACAGCATGGCTTAGCAACATGATCTTGTGGTTAGCAAAATAATTCATTTCGGTGTCGACGAACACAACAGTCAAAGTGCATCTGTCAACAGACACGCACGCTTGTGAACAAGACACCAGGCTGCTCACCACTGCTGTAAGATCATTAGCTAATGATTAAAACCACAAATTAATACACTGGCATAGGTTTTGGCTGGAGTTCTGAATACTTAACAAGATGACTTTATCTGTGTCTATTACAGCAAAACTCTTTGACAGCAGCGCTGCAATCTGTATGACAAATTTGAAACTAAATACAGATAATTCAGGTCACATTCACTGTGGCGCATACACACAACATTGATTTGTTGTAAAGCCTTAGAACAAATATGGTAGGATACCTATTTCTCGTTCGCTTTTCTCACCATTAATACATGCAGAACATAGTGCGCTTTACCAAACTGCATCTTTGTGTTTGTGTGCATGTTTGATGTTTGCTCATTCGAATGATTATTCTAGTTCTCTGTGGAATCACTTAAATGTTTGTATTGATTAAATTACCCAGCTCGCATTATTATCAGATCAATTTTAATTACATAAAAGGGGCACATTTACTTAGAGTCTCATAATGTGGTTGGATTAATGTACAGTCAGTAGCAGAGCAGTTGTGTTTTCAGCAGGCGCTCTGCTCAGGTTATGGCTTTGTGGTGCTGTTGAAGCTTGGTTTTCTGTAAAAAAAAAAGCATCAAAATGAATGAGGCAGACTTAGTCTATGAATTTGTTCACATTAGCTCTACACTAAAAATCAAAGCACAGAACGCAGTCACAGTTAAAATGGAAAAATGAATTAGTTATGTTTTCTGGAAAATAAGCCTTCATCCATTATCCATATAAGGACTCACAAATCAAGCCATTAATGGTAATTTTTTTACCTAATATGAAACATTTTTCCAAAAAATGATACTGCATGGCATATTGTAATTACATGATAATTATTTGATATGACACTCAAAGCAAATTAACCGTCACTCACCATTTTAGGACATTAAGTTACTTCTCTGAAGTTTTTCAAGCTACAGCAAGGCAGTAGATAACAGTAAATAAAAGTGGCCGTAAAGATTCTTGGACAGAAAAGTTACTGCTCAGAGAGGATTTCATGCTATAAAAGGGGAGACAAACAGAAGTTTTATGTTGTGTTGCAGGAAGTGGAATCTCTACTAGCAGAAGGAGAGCTGTCATAATGTCCTTGTTAATGAGCAAAGCAGGAACTCGTTATTGTTATGCAGGAATTGAGGTGCAGAAGCTGGAAATTACCTGCCATCGCTGTGAGAAACGAGAGACTGGCTCCACACAGTGCCCAGGGCTAAATACAGGCTTCCTCCTCTATAAAGACAAGATTGTCATGACATATAATCCAGGATGAGAAATATATGACTCTGGTTGATATCCCAAAAGGGAAGTTTTCTAAGCAGGTCTTTTACTTACCAGTTTGCCCTTTAAATGTGAAACTTGAACTTTCAGAAAAAAACTCCCAGTAGGCCGATTTTCACTCATTTCAAGCAGCAGTCAAGCTTAAAATGCAGGGCCCTGCTTAAAGACAAAGACACAGCACAGTCGTGTAGTAAAACTTTTAGAATAAGCCACCACCATCACCAGTAGCTCTTGGGGTAAGAATGTTTGAAGGACTGATAAGAAATTAATCCAAACATAAAACTATTTTCTGCATCTTGGTTGCATTATTAACAGAAGGGAATTAGTACACTAAAGCTATAAAGCTGCATGTGTTCTTTATGTTTCTTGGATAGAAAGTTTGGAAATGTAGGCCTATTCTCCGCAGCGAGGCAAGTATAAATCTTGTTTTAACACTAAGTGTTTCTTATCTCATGCTCAGAGATCTACACAGAAAGTCAGATGGGAAACTGGCTGACAGGGAAATCGTACCAAATCCAGGAACATGGTGCTCTCGCTGCAAACTTAACTGGAAACCGATAGCTGTTATCAGGTGTCACCTACCATTGTAATTTTGGGAATGGGGTGACAAGCACTCATTCGTAAACAAAGCAGTAAACCTCAAGAGGCCGTGGAGCACAGCTAAGGCGTTATTACAACATGAAGCAGAGTAAAACACAACAACAACAAAAAAAAAGCAACAATTTATTGAGAATGGCTGCCATTGAACAACAGACAGCAACACAGAGACACAGTGGAAAGTATGTTTTAAGGTATTTTATTTGGCTATTACCATTAATTGTGCACCAGTGTTAGAGTATAGAGTAACCAAACTACACTAACAAATTATATTGCTGCCAATTTACAACATAAACAGAGCATAATAGTTTACAGATAACATGCAAGGTAACGTTGCATCATTAACTTACCTTGGATTATGGGTGTAGCTTTGGATGGAGATTTAAAAAAATGTTGTGACTTCTGTGTTTTTGAGAGCTTTGGAGGGAGCAATGTTTGGCTTACATAACGGTGGTTTCCCATTGGAAAAGGTTGTCTGACGGCAAGGTAAAGCAGTGAAAATATTCTCAACATACCTTGACCTGATGCAGATATTTTATTTTGATGGACCTTTTTTGTGTCTAAAATACTTTTTGCAGCTTCCCTTGTCCATAGCAGTTTATTGCTTAGCTTCTGTGCTGGTACTCCTCTGTCTCTCTAAAGTGGACACATGCTGACCTCAATTTCCTGTAGTTAATATACTGATAAGTCCCTCATACAACCCCACTTAAGATAATCTGAACTATCCTTTTAAGTCCCACACTTAGGCCAACGTAACCGCTGAAACCATAGGCCTCACTTTTTCTGTTTTTCTGAGTGGCATAAAACTGATGGAAAGCTTGGATTAGCTCCATTTTGGTGGTTGTTTTAAAATCATTTGCCAGATTTTTCTTGGCATTCGGCACACAAAGTCTGAAAACAACAAACAGACCACATAGTCCTACTCTTTTTAGCGGTCCTGGCTTTGTTTCTTGACTTTTTCAGCTCCAGTTTCTCTGTCATTCATTTCAGCGTGTCTCTTTTCTTTTTTTATCTTCCTCCTCTATCCTGTCAATCTCTTTCTGCCTTTTATCCACGGTTTGCCCACCCAGTAAATCAAAAATTCTCAATAAAATCTGACAATTTGAAACTATCTGTTTGATAGAGTAATACTAATGTATTACTGTGGTCACAAGTGTATCTTTATGGAGTATTTTACAGTGGCTTTTAACATGGCTTGTCCAGTCATAATCAAGAATGGGCACTCTCCATTTTATTATGTGTCTTCTGTTCAGCCTTTTTATTAGATACCTCCCAGAAGCTTCTCGTTTTTTACAGCATTGTCACCTTTTCTCCCTACCCGAGCACCCATTGTAAAGTTAACCTCTCACAACTGGCTATTTTCAGACACAGCCTGAGGTGCACCTTTGTCAGGGAGTGGAAAGTTATGGGTCATGTGTCGGTTGTGAGTGCATCTTTGGTGATGAGCCCTGTCCGCACTTGAAAATAAATGGAACATTATGAGCTGCCAGATGACCAACCTACCTAGCCTTTTGACGTTTGCCACATTGCCACACTCACCTTACTGCTCGTGTTTCCTTTTTCTGAGTTTGACGCTGTGGCTGAACACAAGAAATTCAGGAGCAAGATGTTGAACTAGAAGGTCAAAAGTTATGTTTCCCGTCAGCACAAAAACTGGTTGTGAAAAGGTCATGGATACGGTTTCAGTTTGCTGCACAAATGTGTCAGTAAAAAGATATGAGGAATAAAAAATTCATTAGCTCAGCACCAAACCTGCTGGTAGCTGCCTGTTACTGATCATTATGCACTTCTAAAACTGTTACTCTGATCAAGCTGTGGTTTTATCTGTGTGTGGATCTTTGTGAGTTCTGCCACACAGTGTAACTTTAATTCAGGTTCAGGGGAGTCAATTAGAGTGCAGCTGTTTGACTAAGTGGTTTTTATGGCTCCGTAATATCTCAGAGCTGAACTGATGCTTGCGCAATGTATCCAAATAATTTACTCCTGAACCTCACATGCCCTTTCTCTTGGACAGTAAGCAGCAGATAATATGCATCACTGTCTGGCTGGTGTCTGTTGGTGTGGAATATCCTATCGACTATTTCTCATCTTCTCAAAGCGTGATACATCATCTGTTTCATTTATTGATAAAGGATCAGCTCTCTCCTCTCTGATTCATTGTGGAGACACTCACACACCGAAACATAAGAACAGGCAGCAAAACACACAAGAACTGTTTGTGCAAGCATCTAGGTAGGGCTACGTGATTCTTGCCAAAATGTGAATCACGATTTCCAGCCCTAAGAATTGAGATCACGACTCTCAGAACAATTTAGCACATTTATTATACCCTAAGACGCTCAAGTAAAAAAACGCAATGGAGACATTTGCTGTCTAGACAGGGCTTATAACGGAGGACATAAACCAGTGGTTCCCCTAAAATTCTCCTGCCCTCCCTGAAATAAACAATATATTTGTTCCTTGTTAAGAAGTTTATGATTCAGAGACTTTTATTTTGAAATTATTCATTGTTTTGGCACTCATTCTCATTTTCTTCTGCCATTGTTACAGTGCAGAATTCACAATCTGTAAGGTTCATGTGTGCTATTGTTTTTTTTTTTTGTGTGTGTGTGTATTTTCTTACCGCTTCAATGTTGGTAATAGCTCATTTCAGTAAGCCTGTTCTGATATTTGTCTTACGCTAACTGGCTAACCCATCTAATCTGCCCTGTATTACTGTGAACACCGGGTTACTGCAACAGTTGTTTGGTGTTCACATATTCACACAGAGAGCATGGTGATCTTGTTTAATAGTCCTTAAAATCATTTATTTAATGCTGGCTGTCACTAACAAGTCACAGATAAACAGTAAAGAGCTGAAATCACACAGATGACTCTGTTTCCTGATTTTTTTAATGATTAATCGTGCAGCCCCACATCCACGGCTGGGTACCTAAGTTCAATACCTTAATGGCTACGACTGAATTGCGTCAATGCTATTGATTATTGAAGAATGCCTTGTCATTCAGTACCAACTTTTGATACTTGAGTAAATCTCATCAGTGTTAGTGAATATAGATATTCTGTTTGGTCCAGTTATTTCAGTTGAGTAAAGCAAGCAGGCTTTTCTGTTTTTCTTGTTTTTTTCGTGGTCCTCTTCCTGGTTTTGCAGGTTACATTATAGTAAAGTGATGTAATTTTCTATTATTTGCCTTTACACACTTAGTCATGTATTACTTGTGATTATTTATCAAAACTCTCATTGTGTTAATATTGTATGAAAGCACAAATAGTCATCCCTGCAATATAAATTTACTTAAAGTCGTCATTGTGCAACAAAAAGGTCCCTGTTAGTTTTTTAATATTATATATGATGATTTTGATTATATTGCCACATTAATGTGTTTGTTGCATTTTACTGTAGTAGATGTGCCACTTTACAAACTGTTGTGTCGTTTATTCTA
The DNA here is from genome assembly GCA_034769285.1 of Lutjanus argentimaculatus. Taxonomy (NCBI): domain Eukaryota; kingdom Metazoa; phylum Chordata; class Actinopteri; order Lutjaniformes; family Lutjanidae; genus Lutjanus; species Lutjanus argentimaculatus. The sequence goes on from JAWZSL010000017.1 coordinate 18,999,693, forward strand.
CAGCACAGCATCGTTCTATAAGATCATCGTATGCTATATTGTGTATTGCGGAATAGCCTAAAAATGTTGAGATATTATTTTTCACCAATATCACCCAGCCCTACTATAATGTATAATGACATGTTCCTCTTGATTGATTTTCCTCTTCTTCTTAAATGGATTTTATGAAATCGGTATTAAAAAAAAAAAAAAGTATCATTCAGGAACTGGTATAGAAAAATCAGGAAGACTATCCAGCCTTCTGCATCACATATGCATGCAAACAGCTCCCTGGAGATGATGAAAGAATGCTAGGTTGCCATCAATATTAGCTACGCAATGTTGAACCCCATTTACCCCTTCAAAGTAGTATTTACTTAATGGAAAAGGAAACTGGTATTGATTGATATTTGAATGAATTCAGTTGGGATTCAGTCGGGAGGGTTTTTCTGTGAAACGCTGAAGGCTTGTATTCAAATACACAGAGCACTTTCCAGTGTAGTCCTCCAGGGATTGTTTAATGTAAATGTAAAGTGCTGTGATCGTTGAAACTCACTGGATCGGTGCCACATGCTGCTGCTGTAATGGAACTTCTTTTGGATGCTGCATATTCAAACAGGCTTTTGTTTATGTTTCTTAAAGTTTAAGCTTAAATTCTCTTTAGTATACATAGCTTAAAGGAGAATTGTTGGTGTAAAATATGTGAAGTTCTGTGTTGTGCTTAGAATCTTGGAGTAAAGTATTTGAATCTAGTCTTTCATTTTTGTGTATATTGTGTGTCACAGTGAAGTACCTGCATTGCAAACAAATTGCAGTGAAGTGTTGGCCAAATAAGCACAGACATACACCACCAGTCTGTTGATGTGTAAGGTCTCCTTCTGCCAGAATGTTTATTGCCCTGTGGGACTGGAAAGAGACAGAGAGCTGGGTTGTGGTAGCTATTGTTTAGTTCTCTGTCAGCTTCAAGGAACCATGAAACACAGAGCAGGTGGAGTGGGATGGACCTTGGCTGCCTTTTCTTTCCTTCCTCTGTTTTCTTCTTCTTATGTCTGTCACAGTGAATGTGTGTTTGTGTGTGGCTCTTTCCACTAAGGCCTCAGTGAGCAGAGGTAAGGGCCGAGGTCTACTGGACTCAGGGGACAGGACTGAGGCGAATCCTGTCTGCTGAGTCTGTCCCACGGGATCAGCTGGAGTGATGGTCATTGGGCAAAATTACTGGTTCAAGACCCAGAGTCTGTGTGTGTGTCTGTGTGTGTATGTGTGGCTCTGTTTGTCTCAGTACACAGACTTCTTTACCTTATTAATACTTTACTTCTACCTGTACTTGTAGTTAACTTTTTATATTTGTTTGTGGCTGGGAATTGTAACAGAATAATACACGTCATCCAAAGTAGAGTTGCTAATGTGCAGAATTTTTTATAGGTCCATGTCTACAAGTGTTTAGTTTCCCCAGTTGAGTGTCAAGCTAGGCTTTATCGGCTTTTCCATCAGACACGTTATTTGCCTTTCTTATTTTTGAAGCAAATGTTGGGTTAAGGTGGCAGAGAGTCAGCGCCTGCTGTTAGATGCAATCTGATCACCATCCCTTGCTTAAATGCTTGAAATTTTAATGCATAAAAATGCATCGATAATCGTTTTCGAATTGCATTCTAGCCCTTTGAATCATAATCAAATCGTGGTGTGCCAAGAGATTCCCACCCCTATTCTGTGTGCGTGCAGTCTAGTTTGTGCGATGGCAGGCTAGACTGCTGGTTGCTAGCATGGTGCTAGCGAGGGCCAGGTTTGGCCACCTTACTACGGAGGGAGAGTGTTTGTGGGTTTTTCTTAGTGTTATCTGCCAGTCTCCCCGGTAAAAGCAACCTCCCTCTCTTACGGAGGAAGGCTGCATTATAGTGTGTACAGTCTTACTACCACTGTTACTTTGCATGCTGTGTTTTCCTCTGAAGTGCAATGGTTTTGTTAGGGAAGAACAACTGATTTAAAAGCTGTTGCTTTCACCCTCACTGAGCGTCCTGTATGACTATGACTTAGAGTATCCTGACAAGCTAAATAGATGATAAACTTATGCAAAATTTGCTGTCTTCCCTCTGCTTGCTTATCAGGGCAGCTCCAGGCTCTTGCACGTCTGTGACACAGCTTTCAGTGTTGATGGGCTATTACTCGTGACGTGGAAACAATCAGATGTTTCAGGCAAGGCATTAAACAAGACTATACAGTGATGACTACTGTAGACTTTTAGTTATTTTCATGTTTTGGTTTTTTTTTATAGGTCCTTATATACAGTATATGGTGACAACAGGTAGGGAGAAATGGTCAGATCAGAGACAAAGTTTTGTGTAGCCCGCTGATACTTGATGTACGCCAATTCTGATATTGATACTCTGAAGTTACAAATTGGGATTTCTGTACTGTAGTTTGCTGTTACTTATCAGCCAACAAACACTGTTGGTGTAGCATCGGCAGCTTGTTTGTCGAGCATAGCACCTGCAGTGCTGTCTATGTATTTACAGGATGCGTTCACGCACATAATGCAGTTGAGTTCACACATGTTTCAGCAGCACTCAGAGCACAATACACAATCACTGTATTTAGTTATGCATGTAAAATGGAAGAAAATGGACCTGAAGTGTAAAAATATGCTTCAGGTCTCATTCATGCACAGCCTGTGAAGACAGCTGGATTCTTTAAAAACAGATTTTGTAGTTTGAATATCATTAATGTTGACTACATGATACTTGAAGACAGCAGCAAATAATACAATCTGCTCCTCCTGAGTTGACTTTGTTAATTTGTAATTCAGAGGTAGACTCAGATTTAACCCAGTTTTAGAAACTCCCTAATCTTTGGCAAAAATTGAGACTTGAAATGACTTGAAAAAAAAAGTGAGATCACCACCCTCTTAACCCAGGGAGGTAAGCTTTCACTGGTCATGAATTTGGAGAAAACACAAAGCAACCCTTGTCTTTAACTGCTTATTTTGTTTTCCTTACGTGGTTTTATCAGTTGTAACTTGGCAGGTTATTTTTTTATCTGGTTGCTTGTTTTAGGAAAGACTTTATTGATCCTATCATATACTGCTGTTTGCTCAAAAGCTTGCACGCTCTGTAAATCCGTTTGAAATCCTGTGCTCCCTGTTATGTTTGTGTGCATCTGTGTGCTTTTAACTTGTGTCTGTCAGTGGTACAAAATAAATAGTACTGTTCTGAAAACCACAAAGTACTGAAGATTTTATACATGTGCAACAAAGAGGAAAAAACATGCACAGGTATGTTCTGTGGGCACAATGTGTCTCCGGATCTTTTTCCTAATCGCTCTGTGTTATGATGTGACCCGACTCGACGTTGTGTTGCTCTGTGTGTGTCTGTGTCACTGTTTGTTAGTCACGGTCCTAGACAAAAAGGGCTTAATGTTACGTGGTCAGACCCCTGCAACTGTTCCACACACACACATGCAGAGTTCAATTACAGCGACTTACATGTGCTATTGACCCCTAGATTTATCCAATCCAAACGCAGCTTTAACTGTCCGTCTGTCCCTGAATGTTCACATTAGATTTCTCTTGGTATTTATTGAGCTGGTGCACCTGTTTCCTAACAGATTACATTTTGTTTTTTAGATTTTATTTCAGTTTTCTTTTTCCCCCAAAAGATTGAATCTATTTCCATTCCCATCTTGTTTTTTTGCCTGTTTGACAGCAGGTGCTGTGAAGCTAAGATTGTTTTGGGCTGACTTGTCCATTGAGATTTGGGAGTTTCAAGCTTTATACAGCACCACATGCATTACCCAGCTGCTGGGGTTTTAAATTTTGTTGTGTGTAGTCTGTACTACCCTCTGCACATAAATATTTTGATATCCATAGTCATAGATATGTGAATTATTAAGTAATTATTCCTCTTTTAGCAAGTGTCAGTGCGCTGCCAGTTCTGAAATGTAATTTAGCAGTGCTGTGGTTTTTTGATTGCGTTTTGTGTTTCTGTAAAAAACAAGTGTCTTCTGCAATCTGCTACAAAAGCCAGTTAATTTGCAGTAGTTTGTTTCTCAAGTGGCTTATTTACCAATCTCAATTTACTTTCTCATGCATAGAAAATGATAGTTAAGCATGATATCCATTATAGATTATTATATTACCAACTTCTGAGGGCGGCACAAGATAATCACAGTGGGACTATGAGGGGCACGGTGTAATTATACTCACCATTATTAACCTGTAGCCTCAAGTTCAGGGTTGTCTCAAAAGAATGAAAGAACAATGCTGCACCATCATATTCCACTAACACACCATCATGGCACTTCTGATGAGGGTGTTGAATGCAGGGCTGCTGCTGGCCATTTGGGTGCCCTGAGTGTAATTGCTTTGTGGTGTCCCCACCTGGTTATAAATCTGTGATAAAAGTTGTGTTTTGGTTAGCACCTATTCACTTTTTGACAGTTTGGTATTACAGCATAAGAACATTGTGATAGAAGCATGATTGTCATTCCCATGCTCTATCATGTCTTATAAGCTGTTGCAGCAATTTCTGGGTTGATAGCATTTATTAGACAGGTTTGGCACAAAGTGTAATCATTTTTGACAACTTCAGAATTTATTAAATGGTAGTCCTCCAAAATACCACATTAAGACACCACCATCAGCATCAAAGAAAACTTCATGCTGTCAAACTTTTGGCATTTGGATATTTCTGTAAGAATTGAATATTTCAGTAAAAATGAAAATTGTAATGTAGAAATGATCATTACCACTAATCGTATTGCATATTGCAAGTGCAATTTCAGTCAAAATAATTGCAATATGACTCTTTTTTTTTACCATACCGTGCAGCCCAATTAGGATTGGACTGATGTGAACATTTTCAAACCGGTCCCATGTTAAGCCAAATACCAGACTGGGCAGGTAACACCCAGTTTTACTCACTAGGCATCGCACATGACTCAGCCGCTCAGTTATCACAACACATATCTGTAACTGTTAAACAATAAAATACTTGGAAATGAAGGGGTTCTGTCCAAAAAATGCCAGAGCTTATAATTTGAAACGGATACAGAAAGTTTTGGATTTGTGTTCACAGCAATTTGAACATTGCCAATGTAAGCAGATTGACAAAACTTACAAAGTATAGCTGGCGAGCTACCTCACTGACACACCAAAGTGACACGGTTATATTAGCCCCTTGTCTAGACTGCAGACATTTAGCAGTGAAGTTGTCTAGTGATAAATGCACAATTTGCCCACAAATACACTGCACACTGCAAATTTAAGAAGTTCCCGTATCTCAGCTCCTCATTCAGATATCTTGAGGTGAGAGGTGATGGGACCCCTTTGAAAATGGTCTTATCAGTTTTACCTTGCCAAAATTTAGCCGAACTTTGGACTGTTATTTAGCCTCGCTCATGACAAGTTAGCCTGACATGGTTGGTACCAATGGAATCCTTTGGCTTCTAGTTTCATATGACACTGTCTTCACTCTATCTTTAAAACTGACATTGTTACAGCCTATGGAAGACTGTAATGTAGACTGTGAACGAGGGTGCCCCTGCAGCGTTCATTAATGCAGTAGATAGAAGTGTGAGAGGCTGTTTTGGTGCCGATTCTGCACTTGGCACTCTATGCACCACAAATGAATGTAATGGTGATATTTTCTGTGCATATTCTGTTAGCATGCAGCACAGATACTTAATGTAATGCAATATATAAAATCATACCATCACACAGAAATACAGAGAGGCAGTTTCATGTTTTAGGGCAGTCAGACATTATTCCGAGGGGAAACAATGTTATTAACAATTACAGGAAACGTTATGACAGTCTCATTAGGAGGTGTGCATTTGACATGACAGTGTTAATAGGAAGTCTCCTCAAGGGTCTTCTTTCCCCTTTTTCCATTTGCAACCCAGTTTTTTAGCTGTTCAGAGATCTCTCTGCTCTTCTGCCCCTCTCAAGTGGGAGCTGCTTATATGCTAGCCATGGCAGTCTGTTAGTAGCCTCCCAGTGGCCCACTGGCATTTTCCTGCTCTTTTATAGTTATTCTTAGCCTCATCTCAGAGTACGATAGCTGGGGAAACATGACAGGAATGCCCACGCACGGGTTGTCTAATGGGGAGGAGAGAGCAATGAGGGCGGCAGATTAAGATGAGCAGGAGATGGGGGAAAGAAAGTAAGCTGTAGTGGATCCCAGAGAAGAGCTTGGTTCATCATGTGGCTTGCTAATGGGCTCCCGCCAAGGGGAGCCATGATAAGAGCCGGTGGGGACTCCCTGTCAAAGTGCAGTACAGCACTGACCTCAGGGCTACAGCGTGACATGAAAAACCACTGGAATGACCCCTTCCAAGAGCCTGCCTGACACTCAGAAGCTTCTCGAGGAGAATGCATGCTTGCAATGATTATTTATGAAACTACACTCGCAACATACCGTATATTATGCAATGTACAACTATTATTTTAATCCAAGACATGATCATTTTCTCTGTTTCCCTTTTGTTTATAGTTTTTTTTTTTTTTTGCTTGACTTGTTGTGATTCATTCAGAGTATAGTGGCACTGCAGAAAAAATCCTCCCTTGCATTTTGGACACGGACAATCAAAACACATCCCAGAAAGCCCCTGCCTGCAGTTCAACATCCATCATCTCTAAATATTGATAGTTCTGACTCAGACCAAAATTTGTTATCTGACTTTAATATAAAAGTAACCCGAGCAGTCAGTCTTCAAAGATTAATTAAAATATGTCTCTGGTGTATGTAGGTACTCTGTCTTTTTTTTTACTTGTGATTTCTTTATCCCTGTCTTTGTTGTCATAAATGCTGGATAGTTGTGGTTGTTACCAATACCAATTCCAGTAACTGATAAGCCTCCGATACAGCCTAAAATACTGGATCTGGTATCATTGAGTATGTGAGTGAAAGCATCAGTCCAATACAACATAATTCATTAATAAGCAGCATCCTGTCCACCATTCTTTTTAACCTGAGCGAGCCCATACAACATCACATCCATACGGCATATATCTGAACACACTAGTATTGGATCGGTACTTGGTATCAGCCAGTATGCAAAGTTCAGGTATCAGGAAGGAAAAAAATGGTTTTGCAACATTTATAAGAAGTACTGTAATTTGGTGATATATGACTGTGTTAGCATTCCTGCTTGACTGATGGACCTTCTTCTCTCTACAGGGCATCAACATAGTGGGGCCCAGTAATGCAGAGCCCGCCCTCGACCCCCTAGTCCAGCCATGTACCAGCTGGATATCGTCCTAAAGAAAGGGAACAACCTGGCCATCCGAGATAGGACAGGTAGGAGCTGTATTTATTCTTCCTGTTACCTCAACAGCCTTGAGGTTTATGTAGAGAGACAGTGTGAACAGCTTTATCAAGCCTCTATATAGCCCACCGAATGAAAGCTACCCCGGTTTCTGTCCACCTTGTTCAATTTTTTTGTCATTGGCAGCAGCCAGGAAGCTAGCATCATGTGTTTCTTCTATTCATCTGCTATTTTTAGGGGTCTCTCCCCATATGCCTCGTTTTTGCCAATACAATATTTCTCTTGGCACTCCTTTTTTTCCTCTTTTCACCTCTATTCCTTTTTCTCACATTTCACGTTGTTCTGTCTCATATCTCTCTCCCCATGTAGGGTTTTATTAAATAACATGTCCCGCCCTTACAGCTCACTCCATTTTCCATGTGTGAAGTGAGATGGAATTACTAGGAATGATGCAGCACATTTCTCGTGCATCTAGGCATGAAAAGAACTCGGCTCTGGCTTAAGCTAGAACATTGCCACATTTGGAGCCAAGACAGTTGATACTAGTGTGATCCCCCCCTCGGTACCTTTGTGCAATATGACTAAATCACAGTCTGATTTTTTCCCCTCGCTGCCCTGTGTGATAGACAGTGTGATCAAGGCCTCTAGTTGAAGTGAAAGCTGTATAATATTGTTTATTACTCCTGCAAGGCATAAGTGAGTGTGTGTATGTGTGTGATTCCTGAACCTACAACTTTGACAAATGCGACTGGACTGATCGGCTTAATGTTTTGTTGTGCACATCCATGACTGTATGCTGAAGACCTCTGTGATTCAGAGTTCTTGAAAAAACCTTAAAAACTTTTATGCCTTTATGTCACAGTGACCTCATTAAACACATTTTTTGTCAAGACTTCATATGCTAATTGTGACAGAATTATACAGAAATATCCAGTAGAATAAAATAATGGAATGATGACATTTTATAATCAATAGGTCAAAGGTTAACTTCACAGTTATAATGTTCAGCTCTCTATCAGTCCTCAGTACTCCTCTGTAAAATAGTCTCCAAGTGAAGACAGCATGTTTCGCTCTGGAAATTATTCACTGCCAAATTAATTATTATTTTGCTTTTTAATAAATTCCTTCAAAGTTATAGGTCAATATAGTGGTAAATTCCTTTGAAGTCTTCACTATTCAGTACATTATATGAGTCTGGACAGACATGGGTGTAAACTGTAATCTGGCTGGTCAGGGGAGACATATGACATGGAGACAGTAATTCTATTTCTGACTGCTTCTGTTTTATACAACGATTGACAGCTGACTTCACACTCTTCTTAACCGATCACTAGAGGCCGCAAGTTATTAACAACTGCTTCCGTTTTAAATCTTGTTTCAACCAGAGACAACATATGTGGAGGTCATGCTAATGTTGGCAGAACTTTGCATATTTCCGCTGGCTGGATCTAGTGGCATTGCAGTAGGTGCTTCACCGTCTGTTGCCTGGTGGGGATTTGCACTCTTGTAGATATTGCATGCACACTGTGCTCTCACTCAGATTTCTGCATTTTGTGATATTTAATTTAGCAACTTTAAACCCATAAGAAGGCTGAGTGGCTCTTGATAGTGGTTAAAAAGGCTCAGTGGAGCAGGGGCAGGCACATTTATGTCGTGCTATATTGGGTTGTTCAATTCACCGCATGTATGTGTTTCTCCCATTGTGGGAAGAAATAGAATTTATACACCCTTTGCACCAGTATAAAATATACTATCTCATATTAAACCAGGCTGAACCACAGCTGGAGAGAGATTGTGATTTTAAGTTTATGACAGATAGCCTTCTGTCCACTGTTGGAGCTGTCTGAAAGGGGCCCCTTAAAGTGTGTTTAAGCAGGGCAAGAGATGTTCTTAAAGACTCGCAGACAGCGGTTTGGATGGTGATGGATGCTGAGGTCTCATTAGCGGTGGTAGCAGTAACCATGACGATAGATCCAAATAAGCTCCCTCTCGCACATTTTGCCAGACTACCTGTCCATCGGGATAATGAGCAGTGAGGTGCAGAGCTCACCTGTCCTGTCCTGAGCCCAACAAGACAGCTCATTACAGAGATGGAGAAAGACAGGAGAAATGTTCATCTCAAAAAATATCTTAATAACAATCAATTTTGTAACTTATTTTGTTGTCACACACACAATGTTCAGAGTGGGCTTATTCTAAATGCTGAAATATACAGATGGTTATGCCAAATATGCAGGACATTTACATGTTGCTGCTGTTGTGCAGCAGGTGTAGAATAAATCACAAAAGTCAGATATAGGATTTGCTGGGATTTTCCATGGACCAATCAGTCTGAGCTCTCTTGTCCGGTATGTAGACTGGAGGACAGCTGGGTTTTGCAATAAAAGTAGTTTGCTGGGAGAAGCAATTTAACTCTGCTACCTATTGACTCACTAAAATCTCCAACATGAATTATAAATGATAGAAAGTTTCCAGTTTTGTCTGCGAAACATTCTGAGGCAATATCTTTTCAGAACTACATCTGCGATAATGGATTTTCAGATATTCGTATCCAGTGAACCCCTAAGTGAAACTAAAATTAACTGAGCTGAAAGTGACTCCTCAACATGCAGGCAGGCATGTTAATCACTTTATTACAATATTTCATAAACTAGTGGGGAGTCAAACCAAGATATCATTATTCAGTAGCCTGAGGCTTTATAAACCACTGTAACATTCACCACAAAACACTGGAATAATTTCTCTGGCCAACTGTGTAAAGTAATTTAAAAAAAAAAAAGTCAAAGTGTAATAAGTCTGAAATATTGAAGAATGTTGTCATTTAGGGCTTCTAAAGGTGATGGAATTTACCTTGCAGGTATTTAGGTTGGCAACAGCGTGCTGCGTGGTATTATTTTGTTCATTTTTTTTGCAGAGTACTTCATTTATGATAAATAGAATAACTTGATGCAATGTTACCCGTGGATCTCACCTCATTGCCCAGTGGGCAGCTTTATAGTCTGAGCAAGCTGCCTGCTGGGTGCTAGTCATACACACACTCGCTCACCAATGATGAGTGCTCACAAAGAACAACCGTCTGGCCTCTATATAACAACAAAGACAGTGCAGCCCACATGGAAGTATAAACTTTAACAAAAAGCAGCATGAAGAAAAGCTTGCTAGCATTATTTATTTGGCTTCAAATGAGACTAAACTTTTGCACAGCGTCTCTTGACTGTCCCTCAATACTACAACATTTGTCCAACATCGCATCAGCCTGTGGTTGTAGCCGTACTAGCCACACAACATGCTCAAGTTCAACAGGTTAACCTACGAAATAAACACTAAACCAACATTAAACATGACGAAATGTACAGCTTTTAAGTTTGAAATTGGGTCACAGAGTGCCGATCCATTCTTGAACTTGAACTGTTAATGGCCCATATTGCTTTTCAAAATTTTTGAAGCACTGATTCATTCATTTAGCACACAATGACATGCACAACAAGAAGGGGAAAAAAAGAAAAAAACATGAACATAGCAGTTCATGTTTTCATGTTATCTCTCTCTCTGTGGTTGGCTTGTCAATAGCTCAGTATCTCAAAATTGTGACAGCCCTGAGGTTTACAATCAACCTTAAAGGGAGATTTGAGTGGAGCTTTACAAGCAGCTAATAGAGGGACACAGACAAACATTTGCATTGGTTACAGTGTTTCAGCAGACACTGTAGCTCTGATCGATGCATCCAAGTGATGTATACATCCAGAAACAGGGTTGACTAGCCACACACAAAGGAAGGGGGATCAGTGACGAGGCATATCCAGTTCCACGTCAGTGCATTGTCTTCAATTGATGTCCTTCGGATGAAGTTGCAAGAAATGAAAAGAACCTTTTTGTGTCTGAGTGAATGGCAAGGATCGACTAAAGTTGAAAAGCCCTCGCAGCCAGTGAAAGGATGTGTTGCTATAAGAAAAATTGAGGAGATCAAAGTATGGATCCCTGTAAAATTGAACACAAAGAATGTGCTTTAAAAAGACAGCAGAGGATCAATAATGGCAGCAGAACACTGGGAATTAGAAATAAAGCTGTGCACATGTATTCTTTAGACTGTTTAATCTTCCAGAGAGGTACTCACTTTTTTGTTTCTTTATGTTTTCTAATTAGAAAAATAATTCAGTGTTGTAAATGAACAGATACCTGAAACAGAAAATTCACTTACTTTAACCTTATATTTTATTTCAAACATCATCTTTCCATTATGTGCCTACAGCAATCAACCTTTTTTGTATTGTCCATGAATGTTCTCATTCGTCCAGGTCATTGTAATCTCAGGAAAGATTAAATCGAAAGCCAGTGGACTTGTTCAAAAGTCTTTTCTGAAGACGTTTCGCCTCTCATCCAAGAAGCTTCATCAGTTCATGCCTGTCGACTAGTCAGAGGTAGTCTAACTAAATGGTGGGAACCCCAGGTATTTAACCTCTAAGGATGTGTTCAAATTCATTAGTGCTCTATTCAGTTCTAGCGACAGTCGTTAGGAGTCGTTGGCCCTGGGAGGCACCCGAAACCAGGTTTGAGTGACGGTCGTTAGAGTCACATGAATATGAAACACTGTTGGCTTTGGAGGCCAAGTTGTTGAATCTCCTGGGCAAAGATGAAATAACAGCATTGTAAATAGGAGAGAGGTTGTGTCTCAGGCCTCCTCCTCTGTTGAGAGTGGGTTTCTTCATTTTAACATAGATGGCTTCCTTAACTCCTCTCTCAAACCATCTGTCCTCCCTGTCTAGAATGTGGACATTCTTGTCCTCAAAGGAGTGTGCTTTCTCCTTAAGGTGTAAATAGACAGCTGAGTCCAGGCCTGAAGAGTTAGGTCTCCTGTGTTGAGCCATGCATTTTTTGTGTTGTTTTACATTGTGGGATACACATCATGCTGGAAAAAGTATTTTTTTTCTTTTGCTGAAAAGAATGATATTAATGCCCTTTTGTTATGAAAATTCTTGTCATTTGGGGGATTTCTTTCTCAGTTGGAGGGAAGGCAAGGAATAGAAGCAAACATTTCATGTTGAACCAGATGCACCATGCAATGTGTATGCCTTCAGACTCATAGATGTGAAACCTGTTTTCAAACAGTGTACATTTAGACTTTTAAAATGCTTATGGTTCACTGTCTATAACCATGAAGAGCTAGCAGAAACTTTTACACATTTACAGTTTACATGTGCAGAGCTTACCTGCAAGGACTGTGTATAGCTGTTGGCCTGTAACAGCATTGCAGAGTAACACTTTCCAAATATGATTTCATCTGATTTGATTAAACTTCATTCCACATTAAAACACTCCAGCTAATTAAACTATATATGAAATATAAGCCTGTCTTTACTGGCTGCAAAAGAGCATCGAGAGCAGTCTCGTTCCTCATAAAGCATTTTGAGCTCTTGCACCCTCTTCCACTCAGTCCGTTTCCGCTGAGCACGCAGGTGCTGTCAGTTTAAGTCTTTGAATGTTCAGTGTTTCTGACAGAAGGTGGACGTTGAATTTGGGCTAGTGAGAAACCGCATATAGTGACATGACGCACTGGAAGACTAATGTATCAGTTAATGTTTCATGCTACAATGATATTATACTGTAGTTTCCTGAGTGAGAACACTGATGACGCTTTTCTCACACAATTGCAGATTCACTTGCTTCTAAATGAACTCTAAGTTTTTTTTGTTTTCCCTTATTTCCCTTCCCTTACTAAAATATGTTATGTTATTTTGAATTTAAGTTGCAAGTGCTCTGCCTATCTTACACAAAGTATGTGTGAATATGCATGCACAGGTTGTATAGGCATCTAAAGGGATAGCCATTGACCATATAGGAACATGTCTATTGTTTGTTTCTATATGGTGCTCAGAGGTTGGTTTTCATCTAGCTGAGCCATCGCAGGTGCACAGACCTCCACGGGATAATTTCCCTCCTCCTCAGAAAACAGTGCAAAGCTGCCTGATAGGAATGATGAGATTCCACTTGCTCACTTACTGGCGTTAAACAGAAAGGAGACATTTGGGAGCTTTTTCAGTGCAACCACAATAACTTGCTGGCATTGTCATCAGTCTCTCTTCAGCCTGCGCAGAGTCAAACCGTTTGTCGCCAGGAGAGACAGCCAACGCCGTGACATGGATTATTATTATGACAAGATAACAAAAATAAGCATTGGATGTGGATGAATGAAGTAGATAAATGTGTTTCACAGTTGTTTTAACAAGGTACAGCTTGTACAGAGGAAGTGTCTACCCTGATGATGTGGTTTCCCGTCTAATCGTCCCTCTTTTCATTTACACCTGCCTCTGATGTTGTGTTGAATTTGAACAGAAAGAGAGACATGGATGAGAAGAAGCAATGATAGCCACATAATAGCTAAAGCTATACTACCTCATACTACAAAAGCAGTTTTTGAGTAGCTATTTTTTGTTTCAGCCTGTCAACTAACCTTGCTTTGCACTTCACCTTATCCTACATGGGCATGACCCAGTTGTGTCTCCAGGGCCCCGGCCCCGTCTTAGCTGTCATATATGATGAGCTACCAACGGGACATTTTGCTGCATTGTAGGTGACCTCAGATGAAAACACACTGCCCTCTGTCTCTACCTTTATATCCCTGTGGGTGAGGTACAACAAGGTGAAGTTAAGTCCAAGACCTGACGTGGCAGCCTCTGCTTCTAATGCAATACATTGTGTGTGTGTGTGACAGAGGTTGTTGACTGCACAATCTTGAACATTTTATGTCTTTTCTTTTGTTTTTCTTTTGACTGAAGTGTTAATCTATAGTGAAAACAGAATTCAGTGCTGTTTTAAAACTTAGTCTTAAACACTGGCACTACCTACCAGCACATGAATATAGAAACATTTTAATAGTTTAAGATAAAAACATGTGGTCATAGGGAAGGTTGACTCTTGGCCTCACCCATTTTCTGTCCAGCAAGTATCAGCGAACCTCTCACACAAAATTGAAATGCCTTTCCAGCAATCAGAGAGGATAACACCCCGGTTGTTGTCCACTTTGATGGTGGGGGTAATACCCAGCAATTCAGTCATGAGTCAGTGTGTTTACCAGGAATCTAACTTGGACTTGGATTAAATTTACCTGTGGACTTTGGTGTTTCTGCATTCAGCTTGTCAAGAGCAACATTTTATATTCTACTTCTGTCACAGCACCTTTCTGGATTCAATTTATAAAGCTGTAAATATATAAATAAGATACATCATGATATGCAAAGATCAACAGTCAGTCTTTGACACTAGATACTAATAATTTGTCACTCCCATACTGTACAGAACCCTTTCATCTGAATGGTGTGTGTGCATGTGTGTGAGAGAGTAGTTTTTGTGTGTGCTGTGAACTCTGAATATGCACTTCTGTTTTAATATCTGCTAGGGATGTGCACAAAAAGTCGTCCAGTTGATCAAACGTTGCACTAATGCACTATGTAGTGCCAGTTAGGTGGAAAGCGGGAGAAGATGACATCTAAACCAGAGCAGTCTGGCTGTATTTTGATAGAGAAAATGCAAATAAGGTTGTTTGTTGGCTGTGTCAGAATAAAATGGCATATAATTATTCAGCCGGAGCACTATGTAACCACATTCAGCACAGGCATGTGGACCCTAACCTACAAGGAGAGTGGACTGCTTACCTTTCTAGCTTTTCAAATTACCATAGGATTATTATTTTTGTAATGAATTTTGTTTCAAAATGCTTTCAAAGCAGGTGGTTTATTGGCCACTTGGAGTTCCTTGTGCTGATCTCTTCCCTCTCAGGGTCTGAAACTGGTGTGATTGGACTCCTGATGCACCAACACAACTAGTCCTGCTGCTCCGCTCCTTGGTTTGCATGTAATGAAGGATAATTATGCAAATACACCAGGTGCAAGTTGTAATACAGAGTTCACTGTACTGCATTTTAGGATAATACTTGACTGCAAAATATTAGGACTAAATTGATGTTATTGGAAAATTGCTCCTAAAAGATAGGGCTTCTTGGTGTCAACCTGTGGTTACTATCAAAAAGATGGAAATGAGCTTTTGCCTGAGCTGCAAATAATTTTTATCTGCTGAGACAAACTTTTTTCTGTGCCATTATTGATCATAATTGTTTGTTGAAACTTAAGGTGACCTTTTTTATAGCTACTTCTGCTATTGTTTTGTAAAATGTACAACATCTATTATAGATAAATTAGTTTTCAAGATGTGATACAGATCAATCATAGATTCCTAATGGGGCTGGGCCAATGGATGACAGTCCATTACCATTGTAACATTGTGATTTTGCGGCCTTCTGTATTTGAATTACTGTGTTTTTGAATGTGGGAAAGAAAATAAAAAGAAGCTGTTATCTCCATGTCATATTTATTATTTTCTTTTTAAAAGCAGCTAAGTTATGGGCATGTGGTGCTGAGACAAAGACCCTGTTAGAACCACCAACGATATAATCGTCCATTGTGATGTTTCACTCTGAACGTTGTAAGATGCCAATTTGGTAGACATTGCCCCACCCAAACAAAAATTAGGACTGATAATGCTGCAGATGACCATGGAGACATTGGTTAATTTCAATCCATGTTCTAACAGTCATCTTGTTTTTATATTTGTTAGAGTTATTTTTTTCTTATTACCATGAACCAGATTTTTCATTTATCCACAGGTGGTAGACACTAGAAAACACAAATTCAAATGTCCTGTTTGTTGTGGGTGTATTTTATCACTAGTTCTTGATCACAAGCTTCTTACAGTCTCCCCTCCTCTGGATAATCTTCGACTTATCTTTTGTTTTTTACCTGCTGGCTGTTATTTCTCATTGGTTTCTCTAATGCTGTGGGCTATTGGATTTCTCTCTCTTTGCAGCTTATCTTATTTTCTATTTTTACCTTCGTGTTACCCATAAATTAATCCCTGGATTTGTTGTTTGGCCACATAAAATGCTCCTCATCATATTTTTCTGCAGATGAAGTGTTAAATTAAGTCTAAATGTAATTTGCCTGTAAACTAGTGAGACCAATTGGCTTACACGCAGCAGTTGGCTGATTCCTCGTCCTTACACATTCCTACTAGAAACTACAGTAATTTCATCCCTCTGAGACTAAGTAATGACTAGCTAGACTGTTGTAGTCTCTGTTATTTGTGTGTGCTGGCACAGTTTGTGTTTATTCTACAGTGTAAGTACGCTGTGTGTATCTGTCTGCTAGTGTGTGCGTGCATATTTAAAGGACTAATATTAGCGTGGAGGGTTACAGTGATTAGTTCTCACTTCTCGAAGCACGACTTAAGAGAAATGAGACGACAGCGAGCCTAATTATCTCGTCTGCAGCACAACAGTTTCTTTAGATGTGAAAACACAGTGAGAGAGCCAGAGCTTGACAACACTGTTGGGATGTTGTCTTTTGTTTTATTTCAAGTCCCCTTCATTGCTTTCTCACCTGCCATGTTGTTCTGCCACATGCTGTGCAGTTGTCTGCTTCAAGTTTGTTTCTCTTTGTTCAGCGGTATTAAAATAGAGATCCTACCTTCATGGTATCTCACTTTTTTCCTTTTAATTGCAGCAAGATCATGTTGCATGTTAGTGAAGGTTAATTTTGGGTGAATGTCATGGGAGGTCTTGAAAGTAAAGTCCTCTGAGCATTAAGCAGCAAGAGACAGAGGCATGCATGTGTGTGATTTTGTGTAATTGTAATGAGGCAGCCTCTCCACCCACCTGTCAGCATCCCATGATGGAGTTTTGTGTCTTTGCACCCTCGCCCAATACATCCTCTTCAGCAGATTGAATTCTGGGTAATGGGAAACCCCAGAGCTGCAACCATCCGTCAGTCCTGACACTACACATAGGCCAGCAATTCGAGCACGTACACACAGTCAGATTTGCAGCCACACACAGTGCCTGCAATCTGAGCATGAAGCTGCTCCAGGTTTGCAGCTTGAGCATGACTGAGGGTTTCATGAGCAGCTTTACTACATTTTTCTTCTGTCCTGTTTTCACATATGACAAGCATCAATGAGCCTCTTCCATGGTGTGGTTCTAAACAGCCTTTTTGACAGGCAATGCGTTAGCCAACTCTGAATAGGTCCTCCTGTGCTCTAAATCAGAGGAGCAGTGAGTGCCAGGAGGAAGGAAAAGTTTGGAATGACCGCTTAAGGTTAAAAATGAGGCTGGTATGGTGCCACAGTTATTATTTTAAAGTGAAATTCAGTTTCTTCTTGTAGGTAATAATTCTTCTCCTCTTTTTTTTCCATGTATTTTTCATGTCTCACTGTGTAGTTTAAAGTTTTATGCAGCATTGTTAGATTTAGGGCTGCACTGAATGTCACTTTTTACCTTCAAAGCTTCTATTAGATGTGAATGTCTGTCATCATCACCCTCCAAAAATTAAATTAAATTTAAAAAATCCTTGAACAAAACCCTTACTTTAAAACAAGCAATTCATTGGATTAAATTAGTTTGTCTTTTTTTTAGTAGAACCAAAATGGATTTTTGTTATTGCGGTTGAATAAATGTAATTTATGGTGCTGTTAGACTGCTGCTAGACCACCCCATTAACAAAGGTGTGTGGCTCCCTTTGTGTGAAGCAAGCGAGAGAGAGAACTGCAGTGAAAATGTTGTTTTTGAAAGGCTAAACACAAACAAATATGGATTGAAGCAGAATATTTTGTTGGATAAAAACATATCGTGAACTCAGGGACTGATTACATCTTTTTCCAGTTAATTTAGACTTCAGGACTTAACAACTGTTTTGGGCTGTATTTGTTCCCTGTGCTGCTGTTTCTTTTGCTCATCTGCACTCTCCAGCTCCAATCCTATGCATGTGGCAAAGGGAGTGCAGGGGGGTGTACCACGAAGCAAGATTAATGTGTTCGTAGGTATATTGAGTTTTATTAAGTGAGTTTTTCATGTCACGAAGGGGACTCTCTTTTAACCTGGCAAAATCACCATGGTAACTTATGCTGAATTCATAACCTGGTTGGGAGCTAAACAGACACCACTGAAATGTACTTTTACAGATAATATAATATTAGTAATTTTAGTGAAGCCAAATCTTTATCATGAAACTGTGCAGAAAGGCTGGCTTTAAACAAAATGAATAGGCATGTAAAAAAAGCTTCAAACTATTGGCACGTCCTTCGTCAGATTAATCTAACATTGTTTAACTACTGAATGTCAATGGGATCATTAGTCACTCCTTTAAAAATATTTATAACCTCTCAAGCTAATGGGTTAGATACTTGTTATCCTAGAATTTGAATGTTTTCTTGATTAAAATTTTTTTAATAGACATTTTTCAGGGGAGACATTATAGGCATCACAGGGAAAGCACAGGTGCAGCTAATAACACAGCAAAGGTTCACGTCCATTCAGACCATTGATCCAACAATCAGATCGATCAGACCCTGGAACTGGAACACCTTAATGTAGTGTAGTAGTGTTACGAATTGGGGCTCAAAGTTCTCGAGCACCATGCCTGATTTCAGGCATAGAAAAGTGTTAAATTCGTAAAACCTACGTCAATACATGGTACACATTTCCTTCCTTCCAGCTTTCTGCTGTGACATGTCAAAATATCTGCAGTGAAAACTATCTAACTACAGCTTGTCCTGCCAAGGCTTCAAGACTACGTGTAACAGATGTTTAATATTATCCAGGCTTTCCCCCAGCACTCCCTGACTTGCGGAGGTGTTAAGCTCTGCTCTGAAGGTTAATGATATATTTCATAAATGTTTAATGATATGTTTGATATTTGCAGAGGAGGTATTTTTTCCAAAAAGGCACCAAGCCTCTACTATAATATGCCACAAGATACCCTGTTATATAATAGATATTTTGCTTGCAAATTTAGCAAGTACAGTGTCAGTGAATGTGGAAATGTAGAGCTGCAACGGTTTATCGATTATTAATCAACCATTAAATTAATCACAAACTATTTTGATAGTTAATCATTTTAAATGAGAATATTTTCTGGTTTCTTCACTCCCTGTGACAGTAAGCTGAATATCTTTGTGTTGTGGACAAAACAAGATGTTTGAGGATGTCATCGTGGGCTTTGGGAAACACTGATTAAGATTTTTCACCATTTTTCAGAAATTTTATAGACCAAACAATTAATCGTTTAATTGAGTAAAGAATTGACAGATTAATCGATTATGAAAATAATCATTAGTTGCAGCCCTAAAATGTGTTTAACTACCAATGAATCTTTGAAAAACAAGTTTAAAGTTGTATTTCACTACTTTTGAGTAGATCTGTCACAGATTCTGTAGAGTGGTCTGTATCCTGAGAAGTCATCTGTCATAGCATAATCCCACTGTCGAGCGTACTTGAACTGCGGGCAGAAACAAGCAGCTTATCATGAACCTTGGCTCAAAACTCCAGTACAGTGTTTGGTTGATATCAGGCACTATATCTGTGAAATGAAAAACAGATTGTTGTAGTGCAGCATGTGAAAGACTGAGATCCTGTGTGATGTAATGATGATTTATTCACAGTTTTTGTTGACCTAACGGGAAAGATCTGTGTCACCTTTGCTCTAGTTACGCCTTTATCTCCAACCAATACATAAAGAATTTCTTGTATTGCTGTGCATTCACGTGCTGAAGTTTATGCACAAACTTTACTCTATATTCTACTATTTTCTGTGGCAGATTCCACTTTACAACCAGGTTGTTTGGTGGGCTGAATCAGCACTGATTTCATACTGACAGTATGTATTATGATGGCTTTCTAATGCCATCTCCAGGTGGTTTGTCATCCATATTCATTGTATTTTAATCTCAAAATGTTATCAGCAAGTCTCACATCTGCGGCACATTACTTCACATCGTCTCTCATCATGGAACCATGTATCACCAATAAGAAATGGTTTGTTTTTATCTACTGCTCAGTTAGATTCAGTGTTTGTCGAGCTGTCCTTTCTTTGTTTCACATTTATATGTCTTTTAGATGCATGATGTGAGAAAGAAAAAGCCTGTTTGTTTTGTTGTTTGTGTTTTTTTGATTTATTCAAGTAATTTAGAGAACAAGCATTCTGCTTTGGGGCATCTTTTACTTCAGTAGCCTACAAAAACATCCAAAACAGTGAGTTAATCTTTTTTTTTTTTCTTTTGGAGTATGACACCTATTTTTAGAACATGATATCACACTGTCCTCTGAGGAAATGTAATTACCTGCTCATATATTACCAGTTAATAATTCAGGACCGTTTGTCTGCCTGCACTGACACAGAAGGCTATTGATCATGAATGTGTAATGAGAATCTACAGATTGATGATGAAAGTGGGGAAGCAGAATAATTAATTCTTCCACAATCAGTGTGAAGCCATGTGACATAGAAGACTTTAGGGTCTGACCGATACTGGAATTTTGGGCCCAATGCCAATAATGATTAAAGAGTAAAATTCTAATATCCATATATCGGCCGATATTGTCATAATACCTCAAATGTGTTTATCAAACATTTGTGACAAAGATATGTAATGGAAGCAGGATATTTTACAGTTTAACAATAAACTTTATTGTCCAAAATGACATCAGGGTGCTGAAATAGTAAACTTTCCTGGTATTTTTAATAATAAGAAATAAGTATAAATTAAGAAAAAACATTTCTGCACATATCAGACAACATATGCACTGATACCAATATAGACAGATATAGTTAAGATATCTATTAAAGAGCACAGCTTTCAAAGCTTACTCGTTACCAACTGCGGCAAACCAGCTAAGTTAGGAACTTGATAAACTAATGAGCGGGAGAAAAAACACACCAGTGGCTGATTCTCACTTCTTTTTTTTTCAATCTAATTGGCAAATCGAACAATTTTGAAGAATGGAACACACCAGAGGAGAGGAAAGACAAAAATCAACTAAAAAATGTCATAAGGCATTGACACCAGAAGAACTTAAAATAATAAAGGAGGAGAAGGATAAAATTAATACAAAAAAGGCAACAAAATGGGCAGTTAATATACGGAAAGACAAAAAACAAAAGAACTCAGATCTGGAAACATACTCTGTGGTCATGCTTAATGATACCTTACATGAATTTTATGCCTCGGTTCGCTTCACAAATACTGGCAGCAGGTACAGCGTGGCAAGTTTATGAGCATTGGCGCTGGTGTCAGTTACTTGTGCCGTTTTTGATTTGTTTTTTTCTTTTCTTCCCCATTTCTCTCACCTCTGCTGTGTCCCATTCTTTTAAGTTGTTGTATTCTCCAAATGTTGAAATCAGCCCTCGTTCTGTTGTAATTTATACTATGACTAACCGCCTAGTTGTAAAAGGGAGTACAGTTACTCCTTGTCACGACAACGGTAAGCTCTTGCTACTTTCAATTCTGTGTGCAAAACTTTAACCAAAAAATCTGCAAATGCTTTATTTCATATTGTTGGCAAATGATCATGGTATAAGTGGGATAATCAAGTTGTAGGTGTGCATTAAATGATCCGAAGGCACAACGTGGAGGCGAAGAACCACACGATGCTAACGCACACCTACTCATTGATGATCCCTTTCGTGACCAAGATGGTGTGCCAAGTGGTATAGACTGGTTTTGATGAGTAGAACACGACCTTATCCTCATATTATACCTATTAAACTGCAGGAGAAGCCTCTTCTCCTCAGCATACATGCTGTATCTAAGAACTGTCTGCCATCCCTCCTTCTGACTGAGAAAGACAGGACTCGTTCTTTTTCCCACAGATTTTTTTTTTTACACAAGTTCTAGGCTTCATGGCTGACATTAGTGTCAAGAAGCCTGTCTGTTTTATTGCCCTGGTGCCTCCCAATGCAGTGAACTAGACAGTTAGCCTTGAATGTTTGTGTGTGTATGCTTGCGTGACTGAAAGTGCTAATGAGGAAGGGCATCAGTTCTCTGGACTCGTGTGCTTATGTGTGTCTGTGAGGAAAATAGTGAGTTTGTGATAAACACTGAAATAGGTAGTGATTTTGTCAATGGAATGACCACTTTAGTGTGTGTGAGAGTGCATCTATATGCTATAAATGTGTCGCACATCAATTGTACAAACGCACACAGGCACTACGTTTATTTGCCCTCATGAATTCTCTCTTGTATGTGTGAAATAAATAAACCCTGAGTTGTTGCTCAGGGGTTTGTCTGGAGCAGGTGGAGGTATACTTGCATGGCCTTGGACCGCTGCTTCCCCCGAGAGCAGCACTGGCGTTTAAATGAGATTTAGACTTTGATTAACTTCTCTGAATTTTCAGCCTGCCCCTGTTACATCACAGCCTCAACTGCTGGGACTGATTGTTTTGAAGTCTTCTCAATCCTAAATGGACTGGTAGTTGACTTGACTGTGTATCATTTAAAAAGTATTTACATTCATGCTACCTGGTCTGTCAGCTACATTTTCTCTGCACACCAACAACAGGCTGAAACAGCTTCATAATTCGGACACTGCATCATCCATCATTTTTGCCTATTTATGTTGCAAATCTTATTTTTATTTTGCCATGAGGCAAAATGTGCCTCCAGAAGGATGAGCAGGCTGTTGGATAATATGGTGAGAATATGTCAGTGCCATAACTTTCTCAAAGTACCTATGACAGCAAAGAAATCAACTGGAAGCTAGTGCGATGAGGCTTAATAATGTAATTTAGTTCAGAGAGCTGGAGGGAAGTGGAAGCGAAAGAGAACATGGAGAGATGGGGAAAGAAAGGATGTTGTTCTGTGAAAAGATAAAAGAGGGACGTAGGGAGCAACAAAATACAACTGCAACAAATCTCAAGAGGTAGAGTAACTATAGAAAATAATGTTTTCAAAGATTCTTTTGAAGATGAAACTGCACAATTGGAGTTAGTCTACTGTGTATCAATAAAGGTAAAAGCTACTGCTGATCAAAGACAGATGTCAGTTTGTGATCTCAGGCTTCCACGATCTACTTTTCAGGCGAATCGTAGAGATCGCTGTATTTAATATCCTCTTACATCTGTTTCCCAATTAGCTATTTTACGATTATGTTATCTTCTGGCTTCTGTTTACAACTTCAAATTAAACTCAACCTGTGTAGTATCTTTAATGCTAATAATAGTGTTTTTATGGTGCAAATGGAGATATTCATTGGCTATTTCAAGTCTGGCTGTAGTCTACAGGGCACTTCAGAACTGTGAAAGTGAGTTTACAGATACATGCTGCCTCTGTTATGAAGGGGACAGAAGTGTCTGCAGACTCAGCACTTTCTGAGCACAAAATATGATTATAAATATTGTTACATTTTCAATATGGGATGCACTGGTAGGTTGGTTTGTGTTCAAAACTGTTGTTTCAAACATCCTGAAATGGAGAAACTCATAGTTGATTGATTTGCTTTGTTTCTGTTGAATACAACAGAAAATACCAGGAATTAGTATCAATAGTATCGACCATTTATTAGTGTGATGTGCCTAACTGCCTAACTATCGAACTGTTAGCGTGCTACTTACTTATATTAGTTACTCTTTTCCTTGTATTAATGTGTCTTGGGTAGTCAAGGTTGTTGTTATTTTTTTATACCACTGCGCCGGCAACACCCGTGACCAGAGGCATTAAGTTTTTAGGTTTTCTGTCCACCTGTCATCTCTGTTGTATGTTTTTTAAGTCAGTGTGCACACAAGGTGTCTCAACACACATTTCAAATGTGTAAGCAAATGCATTAGCAGTCTAGATGTATATTTGCACAAACACACACACACACACACACACACACACACACACACACACACACACACACACACACACAAAGGCAAATGCATTACATGAATTGTTATCTTTCTTGTATGTTGTATAATGCTTTTGTAAAGTCTTTTGTCTTATGTTTGTGTTTGTCTCCTTGCATGTGCATTTACAAATATGCATGCTGTAATTATGCATGTGCACAAAACCTTGACAGTAGAGGTAAATGAAGGATCATCCTATTGCTTGAGGTGTGAATGAGAAACAATGCTGCAGTGAATATGAGAGAGAAGTGCTTAGTAGTGATGATTTTATCAGTGGGAAGCCACTCTTGAAATTATGTGGACTGTGGAAATGCGTGATGAGACACTGGTGGGGGAGCGCTCTCCTAGCTTGTTTCAGCTACAGTCATAGATTTACCCTCCACACTTACCCCGCTGTTACTCTTGGACTGGATTTGCATGCAAGTGAAGTCAAGCATTAAATTTAAAGTGTTTGACCAAAATACATTTTAGCTGTATTTACTTGAAATGTAATTGAGGAGTTATAGGTGCTGGATTAGCATTTTTTGCTTCTTAAGCAAAACCAATTTAAAATGTTTGTTTGCCGGATCCAAACACATATTGTGCTACTGTTACCCCTTACATTAAATTACCTTTGGGGAAAACAAGATTTTGGTAGTGGCAGCTTTTGTTGAACTTTTGTCAGGCGAAGTAACCTGCCTTATTTTCAGACACAGACAGTGAGAACCACTTACATGGCTGCTGCCAATTAGGTGTCCTGTAGAGATAAATGTGTGGTGAATTATGTTTTCAACTGCCTGTCAGGTAGACAGAGAGCTGCTATCAAGGGCAAGTCTATCAGGGGCTTTTAGATCTGCACATGAGCCACACCCAAGGTAAATTTACCTGCTGAGTGCACCACTGGGTCCTCTCACAAACCCATTTATTTCTTCTCCCAGCTGCTATTACAGGGTTTAGTGGTTGGTTTTAATAGCATCATAGAAGATGA
Source organism: Lutjanus argentimaculatus (assembly GCA_034769285.1). Taxonomy (NCBI): domain Eukaryota; kingdom Metazoa; phylum Chordata; class Actinopteri; order Lutjaniformes; family Lutjanidae; genus Lutjanus; species Lutjanus argentimaculatus. Next base: position 19,024,599 of record JAWZSL010000017.1, read on the forward strand.
ATAGATTAACACCTTGATTTGAACCACTCAGTGTCTCTTTTTATCCACTGCAATTTCTTGTCTCACATTGCACAAGTCTGTGGACCCAAGGGACAACTCCAGAGACAAGGATTAGTCTTTGAAGCGTGAACTTTTACTGAGAAAGTGTGTCTACTTATCGGAAGCTGATTGTGTCTTTTATGTCAAAATTCCGGGAAATCCTGGATTTTGGGTTCTGAGAACACTGCTCAGAGAAAAGCCCCTGTTATAGATCCAGGGTTTACTATATGTCTGCGTCTGTTACTATGGCAACCTATGCCCTGAAATGAGCCTGGTATGTGACACACAAACGTTACGTTAGTAGTTAAGCTGTCAACCACACAAGTCAAGCAGTTTTATGATGTTTCAACCTGCTCTCAGCAGGGCCTCTCCCTGACCTTATGTGAATAGTCCTCAAAAATAGCTGGAAATAGGTGTGGGCGATGTCTACCAAATTGATGATGTCCACAGTGAAACATCGTCACAGTGACACATAGTCACTGCCACTTCCCACATTCGCTCCAAAGGGGACCTCTAATTGTCTCATCCAGCCTCAGCAAAGGGAGCAGGCAGATTAACTCTCACATCCATCCTGTGCCGGGTTTAAAAAGGTCTTTGTCTCTGCTAACTTAGTTGTTTTCAGCTTCTGAACCTTTAAACAAAACTAGCTGGCTAGCTATACTGAGAAAAGCTCATGAATGAACTATATACAGCATAAAAATATGTGTCTCCTTAACATGTGCATTAGTAGTCGAATTCCCGCTCGGCCTGTAGACTTAACATTGAGATGATGATCAGAGATTTTTAAATCGCTTTTCTAGGCTTTAGGAAAGTTTTACAAATATAAAAACTCAATGGATCCAAATTGTATAATAGAACGAATCATGGATGAACTTGTTTGCAGTTCTAAGTGTCCTGTCAGTGGTTTTACAGATGTCTCCTTTACAATGGTAGCTTATGTGGAAAATGGTTTGTGGGCTGCAGGGAAATTTTTTGCTGCCACTGGGTAAAATTGGCAGCAATCCTAAGTGGCAGTGCCCTATTTAGGTTTATATAATACATCTGTGAACTTCGCCAGCAACTCCTGCTTATTGGCAAATCTGAGGGGACACACTACCTCAAATACACAAGGCTTTTAAATCACAACGCTGAGGGCTCAGTGGTCTGTGACTGTCAGCCATTGTCCCTCGGCCTAACATCGTTGGACGTCAAAGAAGATTAGTTGTATTTTATTGGAGTTTATTGGAGTCACATTATTTCCCGTCCAGGCTGGTTAGGAGTGATTTTGATCTGTGTTTAATTTCATTTTCGTTGCCAAGACGGTTTCAGAAATCAACCAACACGCAAAGCTGAAAGAGCAGGAGTTAATTACTGAGTGCGGTATGTTGAATCTCTGAAAGCTGAGTGTTGAATTCCAGCACGGTGTATTCTGAAACTGTGAATTTTTGCAGATTTTGCACAATTTTCTGTTAAATCTTCCGAAACCTACTTATGGCCTTTTCAAATCCTCTTTTGTGAATTGGATTTTTACCTCATTACATTCAGCCTGCATGCCTCACAAGTAAAGCCACTCAACAGTAGAAAGGCAGAAAATCACCACCATGGCTGCACTTCAGTACCTTTGGCACCTGCTTACCTTTGCCAGTTTATCAGTGTGTGACACATTGACTCCTTATATTCAGTTTTCCTCTTACTCAGCACCTCCATTTCACAGTCTTCTGCCTGCAAGGTGGACACCGTCCAGGGCGCACCAATCCATCAGACCTACTGTCTTGAACCCCAACTGGTTTAAGGCTTTCTTGTCAACCATGGTTAATTCCTCTGAAGCTTATTGATTTTATAATACCTATAGCTTATTGACCTATCTGCCCACCAGTCCTTTCTTTATAGATTTTCCCCAGCTGTGGGAAATATTTTTAAAAATATGATAGAAATGTCATATACGGTGGTTGATTTCCAAGAAAGTACCTCTGCGATCATTCCTCTGTGCTGTACCCACGCTCACTCATATTCAGCCACCACCCACCTACGGCACAGCACCAGCATTTTCCATTTCATACTTTTCAGCCTGTGTGTGTTTATGGCACCATAAAGCTGGCACTGTGGGATGCAGAGACTCTGAGCCAGTGATGTGTGTCTGGGGCATATCGACCCAGTGGGACACACAGAGACGGAGAGAGATAGCCGGAGAAAGAGAGTTGCTGTGGGTTTAGAGATTAGTAGCCTTTGTTCCATGATGTGATATGGAATTATTTCTTTTGTTGTGTCTTTAGATAGTTCAAAATATATCCACTCCTGTTCATGATATATGTTTCCCTTCTTTTACAAGAAAATAGATCGATTTTATTTATTTCATGCTTATATATACATAATTCAGCATCATATTTTGTATTTACTGTCTGCAGTACACAGTAATGCCATCCCAGATATTTTTAGCTATATATCTTTTCTCCCCCTTGTTTTCTTATGTCATCCAAGTCCTCTTGCTGCAGCTCTCCTGCAGTGATATGTCAAGGGTGACAGCGTGTAAAAGTGTGTGCGTGCGAGACTGTTTTTATAGTATCTCTGCTGTTGTGCAAGAGGATGTCTGAGGTTTTTCAAATGTGAAGAAGTTTTCCCAGCAGGTTGGTGTTGGTGCATATTTTGATGCTCTCATATCAAGGCTTGCTGGCAGCTGAGAATCAGCAGTTTTTACTCAGACAAAGCAGATTTGATGTTTTTGTGTTTAATGTTGTTAGTGCTACTCTTATGTGGCCAATGCAATATCCATATTTGCAGAGCCAAAACCCAATCCCATTTTTTTGAAAGAAGAAAAAATGTGTGAGGAAACAGCATCGTAATAAAGTACTGTAGTGCTGCAAAGATGCCGTGGTCTAAATATCTAACCCTTCAGTTGAAAGACAATATGATTATTTAGTACAGACCCACCAAAAATATCACCTCATCATGATTTTAATAGGGTGTTTTCAGTAAAACTGAAAATTCTAATGCAAAAATGATCATTCGTATCACATATTGCAGTCACAATTTCAGACAAAGATATGACTGTTTTCACCATATTGTGCAGCCCTACTTTGAATACTATATAATGTATAATATTAAGTAATGGTCCTTATGATTACCATTTTTGTTCTCATCTCTTATAATGACAAAATAACCCATGTCAGTCTTTCCATCAGTCTTTTTGCTGCCTCATATAAGCATCAAGTCATTAATATAGAATCTATACAGTAGATTCTCTGTGTTCACTTGGGTCCCTGTTTAATCCAGAGATACTGGTAGAAAGGATAAACCAGAGGCACAGAGTGACAATTGTTTGATAATAGGATTCCCTTTCCTCTCCTGTGATTTGCTTGGTAATCACTTTGGTCACAGTGGATGACAGCATGACACAGATATGAGAGACGTGCAGCACAAACAAACACTTCAGTGCCGGCTACTGTTTCACTGGAAGTTGCAGCTCATGATCTTCACAGTTTGGTGTGTAAACACAGGAGGGGTCAGAGTTAGATAGATGAGATAAAAGGCACTGGGATTCATGAATACCAAAGGAAGGGAAGAAAGATGACAGACAGAAGTACAGAGAGAACATGAAGTTGTACCTGTAGTTTTTGAAAGGGAGGGAAAATAGCATTTCTGATGGCAGTAAACACAACTTGCTTGCAAACTGCTGTCTTTGAGAATGGTGTGATGCAGTGACAAACTTTTTCTTAATTTATTTGACAAGTTGTTACCAAGTAAAACTTTGTGTATATGTACCTCCTTGTACTTGGCTTGTCCGAGCAAAGTGTCTTTTCAGGGAGAAAATGCTTAATGTTAATGTGACTTACATTTACATTAGTGTAGTAGTGTTTAATTTAATTTAATTTTTACATTGTAGTTTTTTTGGCAGCCTAAAAGGTAAAAGGTACTGAAACGCTGGCCAAACTTCTATGACTGTATATCTTCCTCACAAGTGAGTGTCTCAACTAATAATTACATACAGTATTTATTAGGGTTGCAAATTGTAAGCACTTTCCTCAGTCAACCATTGGTAACGATAACGATTGATCAGTTTATTAATCTTAATTTAAAAAACATAAAGCTTATACCAAACAGTGACAAATGTTTTTTCCCCCTTCAATCAAAGATGTAGCAGCCTACATATTGAACACATATAACCGAATATCCAATGATGCAGAGCATGTTCATAAAAATAATCTCTGCTATATTTCGGATCTTTATTTGGTAATAGATTGTTTAAATTTTACATGATCATTCAAATTTTTAATGACCAATGAATCGATCATTGATTAATCGTTATCATCTCTAGTATCATCTCTTCACTTCACCGTGAAAGGTAAATAACCAATAACAATAATAACAATAACCTTCCCAATATATTTTGTATGCATTATGTATGTGAAGTGCCTGTGATTAGTCCTCTTCAGTTCCCTTTGGCCACTTTATATTGAATCTGAATCTGGACGTGAACAGACCAAACCAAACCTGATTATCTCCTGTACAAACATGGCTCTGAATGCAAACACTCCATTATGGATATTTCTCAGTGTCCCTACGTCAAGTCGAGTCAAGTCAATTTATTTTATACAGCGGCGAATCATAACAGAAGTTATATCAGGACACTTTTCATATAGAGCAGGTCTAGACCGTACTCATCATAATTGTTTACTGAGACCCAATGATTCCTGCCAAGGACAAGGACTGCATTTGTTGTTTGTCATTTTTAAGTAGATGCAGTAAACATTTCAGCTTGTATGTACTGTATCTGCTGCACTGAATGTCATTTTTATTATTTTTTAATTTAATTTATTTCATATTGTATCTGCATGTTCTTTCAACTGACCTTGTTCTTAGCTTTTACGGTGTGTTTCTGTCTGATCTGTTTCAGTTTTTCTCTGCCTGTCAAACCAATTGACTGTATTCTGAATTTTATAGACCTCGGGGACCAGGATGTTAGAGTAAAGCAGGAATAGAATGGCCAGGAGGATCAATGTATATGCATTTACTAGGGTAATAAAATGTATAGTAGATTACAGTACAGTAGATTACAGTATTTATATCTTCTTTTTTGCTTTTGGTCATCATGAGGAATGATCAATACATAGAGGTAATAAATTTTAGACCCTTTACCCTGTTTGAGTGCCATGAATCTTGGAGTACACTGTATGCCTGTGTATTATTGGCCTACATGCATATTTATGTTTACATTTACACATAGGAGAACTTTTTTTGAGGTTGATGTGTTTATAAGCATTTAAGCATAATAAATGTTTATCAATACATATTAAAAAAGAGACTTACTTGTACAGTATTCTGACCCAGATCATCTGGCACTTTTACAGAATAACACAAATGTAAATCAATGGCACCATCTAGTGGTTAAATAGAGGCACTGTACGGAGTGTGTGCATCCAGGCACCCAACATTAAATACTGGTAATCACATGACTCATAATAGAACATGAGTCACATGATTTGCCTTATTATATCCTGTGTTTAAAAATGATTTGAGAGAGAACAAAAGCTGTGTTTTGTCTTGACAGTATCAGAGATGTTAAATACTTGTCTGTATGACAAAATGCATGAAACATGCTTTGTGTACTTGAAACTACAATTAGAGAACATCCTGAAAACATGTTGTATATCAAAATGGAATAATATCTACATTATGTCAGCACCTAATGGAGAGAAGAGGAAACAACATTAAAAGTGAAGCTGAAACAGGAAAAAGAATTTTATATTACTGAAGATGAACAGTTACATTTTTGGAGAACTCAACATGTCATCACATACTTGGAGAGAACACTGTTAGAAGAATGTAATTAGGTACCTTATTACACCCAAATTTCAGAGGAAATACTTGTCATAGCACAACCATGTTGGAGATGATGTGGAGCAATAAATGTAGATTCTTGTGTATTTTTGCTTTGTCCTGAAGTTGTGGTGTACAGTTTTGGGGAAATGTTCATTTGGTGTATTATCAAAATTCTGGGCTATGATACTTTGTACTTGTACTTTGTTAATATGACAGGAGATATTGTGTTAAGAGAAGACAGATGCTTGCTAAAAAGTCATCACAAAGGGGTGGTACAAAGCACAACCGGCAACACAAGACGAATGCCTGAAAAGTGTGAATGAAATATATGTTATGGAGCAGTTCATTTATAGGATAAGAGCACCAGAGGAACGATGCTGAGAGATAAGGGAGAAAAGGATGATGTTTACATTGCAACACTAAGCATTTAATGCACAAGTATTTAAAAAGAAAAATTATAGTATGCGTTTGTTGCAAATCCTATTTAATATTATTACTGAATTTTTAAAAGGCAAGGTTGATTTAAATGTTCTTGACACTAGGTGACATTCCTTATAGATAGTTAGATAGGCAGCATGTAACATCATTCTATTATTTAATGCCGCTTCTCTGTTTTGGCTTTTCTTTCCTTGTAGGGACCAGTGACCCGTATGTGAAGTTTAAGATTGCAGGGAAGGAGGTGTTCAGGAGTAAGACCATCCACAAGAACCTCAACCCGGTGTGGGATGAGAGAGTAAGCCTGCTGGTGGAAACCCTGAGGGACCCGCTATATGTCAAGGTACAGAAGATAAATCCTGGACTTTAAATGTCATCATGCTGTATATATAAATTGCTGTTGTATTCTGTTATATAAAGTCACTATAAAACCTTCCTTTTTATGCCAGATGTGAAGAGTCAGTGTGAAAATAATCTCTGGTTGTTGAAGCTCCTCTGTTGACAGCTGCTGTATATTTTCTTTTTGTAGGTTTTTGACTATGACTTTGGACTTCAAGATGATTTCATGGGCTCAGCGTACCTCCACCTGGAGTCACTGGAACATCAGAGGTCTCTGTCTATTTCCACTTATATTTTTTATTACTTCCTTTTCTTCTTTCCACTCGCACCTTACACACCCTCAATCTCTTGCCCTCCTATTAACTAACTCCCGTGCTCTCTGTCTCAGCTGATTGTATTTGAAGTACTGTGTTGGTGGTAGCTGTGTTCACCCAGTAATGAGCGAGTTCAGAGAAGCTGGTGGGTGATGTTAAAGGTTAGGGAGTCCTCTCTCATAACAACAATTTTCTTGACACACAGCCCACTCCTGGCATCTTTCCTTACTGTTCACGCAGTCGTTTTGATCAAATATAGTCTGTGGTCTCCCTCTAGTGGCAGTCTTTGGTAACTCATCTCAAACCTCCTGAAGCATAACAGGGCTATATTCAATATGTATTCTACAGAGAAGCATATAAAGAGGAAATTAATTACCAAAAGATCACACTTTATGTTCTGTTAAATATAAATACTGCCATCTCTTACACTTTTATCATGATTAAATTTCTACTGTGCCTTTGGAGTCAGTAGAGTGTGAATTTGTAAAAAACAGAAATGCTTTTAAAGGCCCTGCAGACCCACGCAGGTGTTTTAAATTACTCTGGCCGATTACACCTTTAGTCAGCTGGAAGTTGAGTATAACAGTGTAGTGAATAGGCCTCTTTCACAGAGATCACTTTAAATAGTTGGAAAAGCACAGGTGTTATAACATTATTTAACAAAGTAAATCAAATGTCCTTATTCAAATGTTGCAGTAAGTCATGAGTAAGTTTCAACTGAATGTAAAGTCTTGGCCCCAAGTCAAGACCCAAGTCCTAAACTTTGAGTTTGAGTCCCAAATCATGATGTACACTTGTCCAAATGTGATACAATTTTAATAACAAAATCTATTGCCTATGTAGAAATGAATGGTTTATTGTTATGATGTTTAGCATCCAGTTGTAGATGCTTTTAGTGCACAGTTGAAACCGTTTTAAGAAACCTTTGTGGCCATTCGATTATAGATCTCTAAGTTTACAAGTTGCACTTGAATGCACCACGAAGCCCCTGTTGGCAAACACATACTTTGCTGTACAAAGCATTGTCGATTTCAGGGTTTATGAGGTGCATCTGAATGCAACACAAAGTCCCTGTGTGTGTTAAGCTCGGCTACAGACAGCAGAGGACAGAAGCAGTGCGCCCATAAATGACACCAAAACATGGTAGAGACTCAACATAGTTTTTATTATTATGATGATTTTAGTACAAACATTTACCTGCCAGTGTGGCGGACAGCCTTCTAAAATTTACTCTTGCATTGTCTGAGCTGTTTCCACGTTACTTACCTACTTTCTTACCAGCATTACTGATAGGGTTGGGTATCATTAAAAAATTACGATGCCAGTACCAATACAGCAGGACCCTTAAAGTGATACAGATACCAAAAGAGTGCTTCATTTCATGCCTTGTTTCAGTACCCATCATGTGAATGGAAGCGTTCCTGAAATAATCCTTCCACATTTTATGCATTTATTTTTATCAGACCCCACAGGAATGCTGTATAGAAATACTTTTTGTGGTGGCATCTCGGCACGCTGAACTGCCAGCTTGGTCAAATACACCACACTCGACTTCACAAACACCACAGACTGTATGGTTTATTTATATTCATTTCAATCGATACCTTAAAGGTATGGAGCTCTAATTACTGATGTAACCAAGCACTGAACAGGCACCATAAAATATTCACAACTTTCACGGATGCGTAGTGTTAGTTCCTGTAATTAAAGACGACTCAGACAACTTGGGAGTGATAGCAGATTACAGTCTTGAGTTTGGTGGAGGGCGCCCATTTTAAGGGATTGTTACTTTAAACTGGTCAGAACTGTCAAGAGCAATCAGAAGGGAGTCGAGCTCACAGATACTTTTGCTAAACAGTGTGGTCTTAATACTGAATACCTACCTTGCTAATTACCTTCCTTATGCATAATTCAAGATTATTAGCAGGTTGACCGCTTGTGGTCATTATAACTCAGTGAAAACAGCAAGAATTGCAGCTAGAGGATGAAAGGAAGGAAGCAGAATGTAATAGTCAGCTTGTAGGGGGACTTATCTCGGCGCTCCACATTCATTGAGTCAGATTTGAGCTGAGTGACTGTGTGTATCCACTGCGTGTTAAGATGGATGGGCTGTGCTTGTAGTGCGTGCTTTCATTTACATAAACACATGGAATCCATTCACTGTATGCATATGAATGTACAGTATGTGTATAAGCAGATACAGGATGAATTTTTATGTGAACGTGGTTTACTGTCAGGATTCCTATGAGGTATGGCAAAGAATGGAATATTTATGTTTCCTGACTATTTCCCCTATTTTGTTTTCTAAAATCTAAATTCAGAATTTATAAAAATAACTGAGCATTTGAACTGAACATTTAGGAGTTATGCAGTGATTTAATTATAATAAAACTAAATGGATCTTTCCAGCGTAAGGAAACTAAACCTTTATGGCTGCAGGCCATTGTCGTTTCCATGAACACAGTGAATAAACAAAGATGTGTGGACAAAGTAAAAATTAAATTATTTAACCTTTTCAATTGAGTTTTGGCTCTTAATTAGAAAATAGACATAAAGTATGGAGGGAACAATAATATAATATTATTTAGCCTATTTGATTTATCGTTGCTGTCCTATGAAAAACATGTAACTCCAAAATGTCAACTTTTCAGGAGCTAAGAAAAACAGCCATGTTTTAAGCTTTACTGCAGTGCATTTTTCAGATGATCCAGTGGGTTTCTAAGTGGCTTGTTTGGGTTAAGAAACAGGAGAAGTGTCTCAACTCATAAAGGAGCCCTCCCCCTTCGGTATTACAGAAAAATTCAAAATCACCAAATGTGGAGATCTATGTTTTTCACTGGACAGCAAAAATGTTAAGGTAAAACAATACGAGTATAGGTAGCACCAGTTAGTTTACTTTCCTTGCTAGTGCAGAGTTTGATGGTGGAGTGTTGTCCAACTTTCGGTGTAAGAGTGTGGAGTAAATGATCATGATGGGTAAATGCATGTTTTCTGAGGGCTGGAACAAAATAAAAGCTAAAAAAGCTTAAGAACCCTGTTTTTTCTTGTAGGACACTGGATGTGACACTGGACCTGAAGGACCCACAGTACCCTGAGAATAACCTGGGCAGCCTGGATCTAGCTGTCACTCTGTCACCAAAGGAGGGAGACGTGAGGGATGCTGTAAGAAATCTATATGAACTTCTATATGAATCAGATTACTCATTCATCTCTCTCTCTTCCTGCACACACTACATTACCTCTTCATTCAGGGGAATCATTCCTTTCTGTCTTACTCTCCCAGATGTACATCATCTTAGACATGTCACACCAAGATAAGGAATAATATGCCTGGTGTTCTGTAGCCAAAAAAAGAAATCCTGAAGACTACTTTTCTGTTAAAAAACAAACAAACAGACAAATCACTATAATAAGTTTTAATATTCATAATCGAAGTTCAGCATCAGTGTTACTCCAAGTTAGTGAGCTGTTTCTCCTTACATCAGAAGCCCGAGCATGCTGTGTTGAACTGGCTCCAGTCCGCGTCAGTTACTGGAAACTCTTCAACTCAGCAAATACATATGCATAAACACAAGTGTAATTAATATGTTCTGTGGAAAAGTTCCATGTTCAAAGAGCACTTGATTCTCTTTCCTAATTATGTTGGCTTGCGCCTCTGCGGACGTGCTCGATGTTTCAGAGTTGCATTTATTTCTGTTCAATTATTTGTTTGGTTAATTGGACCCCTGCATGCTCGATCCGGAACAAGGCAGAGTCATGAGGGAAATATTTTATTCCTTTTGATCTGATGTCTTAATTCTGCTGCTTATTTAGTACTGTAGTTCAGAGAGTCCACGTTTGACAGAACAAATAAACTCTATTTAGGTTAAGCATCATTTTGGATTTCTCCAACTGTGAAGAAAATGGGTACAAGGTTATACTAGTACATACTGGATGACTCTCTCTGTTGCCATCTACTGGTTTGGAAGGGTAAGGGAAAATACAGAAGTTTAATCTACTTTTACATGAATCTTCTATTCTTCTTGTTTCGGCTGCTCCCCAAATAGGGGTCACCACAGCGGATCATAAATCCACTATTGCACCGCTAATAATCTGATGACTTTAGTAATTACACAGCATCAGTAGTGTTTTTTGTGTGTTTTCATGTTCATGAGTGCTGGGGTAACTTGAGGTCTGCATATACTGACGTGCATTAATATCTCTGCGTCCACTGGATTAAAATGGAGGCTCTGCAATTTTTTTCCTGTTGCCATGGTGAATTGTAGTATTGGAGCTCCAGTGATGATGGCTTTATTCATTCACTGTGCACGAGTTTAAGTCAGAGCGAACATACTCAGAGACGATTGAACTGACTGACCAGCAATTCTGGAACTAAAACTCAACTCAGAGTTCAGGGTTAGGTTCAGAGTTTTGTTAAACCTGCTCTCTGGAATAGGCTTAGACCCCAGAGCAAAAAAAAAGTATTTACTCTTGTGTATTTAACAGTTTTTCTTTTTGTTATTGGACCCAAACAAAGAAGTCAAACAAGGACGCAGCTATCAGTTCCAGTTACTGTCTTTCTTTTGGTCTAGGAATGAAAATGATGTTTGTCAAAGTATCGAGTATGAAAATGATGGTTATACTGTATGAGAGGCATAAACTGCAGCTACTATAATATAAACATATATATCTATGTTGTGTGTGTGTGCACGCATGTCTGCGTATGCAAATACTTCATGACACCATATGATAAGTAAGAGTGCTTCTTGTACACATATTGCTTACTTAACTGCATGAATGACAGCTGCCCTTCTCTCTTTATCTAACCCCCCCCCTGCACCAGGCCAGGGCTAACATCTGAACTTCATACTCCCCCCATGCCCTTTAACCTCTGACCCTGCAGCTCTAAGGGGGAGACAGTGGGGGGCGCTCTGTAACAGCTTTGTCTCATTTACAGACCATGCTTTTGAGAAGGAACTGGAAACGATCTAGTAAGGTAAACTAAAACAGCATGTAACTCCCCCCCCCACCCACCCACCCACCCACAAACTTCCGACTGTACTGTAACCCCACTACCGACCGCACTGCACCTCACCTCTCCTGCACTCTTCACTTGTGTCCTGGTACATGGATGGAGTCTTCCTGGCCCTCTCCCTTCCTCCTTCCTTTTCCTCCTTCCACAGTGGTATTAGCAGTTTTTCTTTCTTTATCAGTTCTTGAGCTCTCATTTTCATTAGCTTATTTTCCACAAGCTGCAATATACCACCTGCTATTTACATCACCGCAAGAGATGTAAGCTATTTTTTTGGAATGCAAGCACGGTAAAGCCTAAAGGTGGATTATATTTACATGTGTGGATTCATAAGACATATAAATATACACCATGGGTGGAAGTAATGCATTACAATAACTGCTGTGGTTATAAGTGATTAATTTTTTGTTTTACTTTACTTTTTGAAACCTGATTAGTGTTTGAGTTTCAGAGCTGGCTTCGCTTTATATTTTTCCAACAATTAAAATAATTGATATTAAACTTTTGTGCTCTTAAGCTCTTAAATTATGCAGCACTTCTGCTCAACTTGAACCGCAAATATGATGTGCTCGTGCTTCTTCCACCTTTGATCTGCACAGTGTATTGCAGCTGCTGTGTGAGAAAATAAAGCGATTGATTTGTTTTTAGGGGTTTTAAAGGAGTCCTGTACAGCAAATCAACTGTGAGACAAGAAAGCTTGTTGATTGTCGACTGTGTGGACAGATTATAGGACACTCTTAGACCCCCTTTTACATCAAGTGGAAATCTTTGATGGTCACATTATTTTGAGTTCTCATCTTGCCATGCATAAGAGACTGCCATCGTTTGGTTTCATCTTTTTTGTGATTCTCATTGGCTGTCGCGTTGAACAGAAAGCATGCTCGTCGAAGTTCTGCTTCTTATTGGCTCATGCATGAAGCGCTTTTTTCTGCTAAATACAGCAATATTAGTATCAGGGACGATTTTGTGAACATAACTGGGTTTATTCGCAGCTTTGTTTTCTTATGTGTCTCGTGTTTACTTTAAGTCTCCTAAATTGTGCCTAGAGGCAGGGAATTGTGAGTTTCCTTAACTAACAGTGAAAAGTATGATATCCACCAAGAGACACAGATACACATTTGAAGTGCGCTTGGTCGGAGCTGGGCAGACGTCCTGCTGTATCGTGCTTCCCCAAACCGCGTCTTTGAAGCCTCCAAACTGGGCCACCCCGCCTGTGACTCGGGAATTAGCTCAAACACTAACTAACTAGCTACTGTGCTACCCCACCAAAAAAAAAGGCGCTGCTCCTGAGTGCCTCCCTGCCTCCGTGCTCGACAGCGTACAGTGCATGGTTATTTTTACACAACCACTTCTTTTTAATGAAGCATCTATGAGTGTTGAACCCACAGCAGAAGATGCAAACTATTCAAGAAGTAGTTTGAGATGATAATTATGAGTCAGAGAAGCATATTAAATCCAGGTCTCTCTAACTTTACCACCAGGCAAAATGCTTATTTTGGCACTTCAAACGTTTTTCTTCTTCCAAAGGGCTGACAAAAGTTGAACCATGTACAAGGCTGTATTAATTCTTAAACTGAGTGTTAGTATCTCTTATAAGACTTGCAGCCCCCTGAACATCTCTGTGCATGATCCCTCTCCTGCTGCGCTCTGGCAGAGGGATGTGGATTCCCAGTCCAAATAGCCCATGGTTTTCTGTAACAAGAAATATGTAGCAACAAAACAAGGAAACAATTAGGATTGGGCTTGAGCAGGACATAAGAGCGACCTCTCATCATTAGCATACAGTGTGTTAGTAGCAAGTGAACAGAAGAAATGAGAGATGTGGGAGTTGCTGTATGTGAGGTTGGCTATATTGCAGGGAGCCATTCGCATTGTTTAATGTCTGGAGAATGGAAATTAAGAGGCTCCGTCTCCAGATCAAAGGCCTGCGCTTGCGAGGCAGGGTTTGTTCAGAGTTTAATGAAATTCACCCACAAAACAAAAGCTATGCTAATAAATTCTCCCTAACGAGGAAGGAGGAGAGGGAAAGGCAGAAAGGGAGAGAGAGAGGGGTGTATTTGTTTGACAAATAAATACCCTGCTCTTTGTTTTAGTGAAGGATACTGACATGATTCAAAGAGAGGTTAAATAGGCCTGTAAGTGCTGAGAAAACTGTTGGGGGGAGAAAAAAAAACAGACTGAAAATATGGAGAATCATCAATCTGAATTTGCGGCACTGTCAACGTACAGTAGAGCCAGATGGAAAAGGAAATTTACAGAGTTGCACTGTTACAAAATCTCAATGGTCTATCACTTTTGGATAAGATAGTATAGAAATCACTCATTTTCTTTTTCTTTATTTTTATTATTAAGAATTTGGACAAAAAATGCTAGACTGATGCAGTGAGATATACATTCTTGTGCACAGTGCTACTTTGTCTACAGGAAGACACTCAGAAAGAATCGAAAGAGTTTACAGTACATGTTTTCCATTTTTCCACAAATGCAGATAAAATGTTGCCGCCAGCAGTGATGGTGTTTCTCAGCATTCCCAAGAAACTGTTCAGGATTTTAGACTTTTGCCGATTCAGTAGTGGGATACTATGTTTGATAATTTATAGTGATGTTCTGGCATGTCAGGTGAGCTCACACCTCAGGGGTAAATCGTGTCGAATTGTCTCATTTTGTGTTATCTTGTGTGTTTTGCCTGCTCCTCTCTGTGTTGTCTTGATATGTTTGGTTTCAGTTATTTTCCTGTTGACGGAGTGAACACGGGCCATAATTCTACCTTGGGGTTAATTAATGTGTTTGTGTGTTTATTTTGTGGGTGTTTGTGTACATTCTTGGGTATGTATAAATGCACGTATGTGTACATGTTTCTTTGAATGTTTGTGTGTGCGTGTGCAGTATCAGAGTATGCGTCTGTCAGATGTGCACAGAAAAGCCCAGCTGTGGCGAGGTATAGTCAGCATCAGTCTGATAGAAGGTCGCAGCCTCCAGCCCATGGATGCCAACGGCCTCAGCGACCCTTACGTCAAATTCAGGATGGGGCACCAGAAGTACAAGAGCAAGGTAAACACACACACCTGTTTGAGAATTCAATTCTCTTAATTTGACTGTTCAAAGAAAATAACATTTTTATGGTAATATTTTATTAATTTGCATCATCACACACAATGAAACTATCAGAGACCTTTTCAGTTATACAGTTCTTATTAAAAATATTTTTTTTAACATTCCTCAATAGAAAAACACTAAAACCTTCCACAATACATATAATAGCATACAATTGTAGATTTACTATTTTTGCCCAAAGAAAAGTAGTAAAAGTATAAAAGTTCTTGTTCTTACTGTACAATGAACTTAGATATTTCTAATCACTCACACACCTTTCTTGTCTTATACACTTTTTCATCTTTTCATTCTTAACTTTTTTGTGTGACTTTTTACTGGCTTTCTACGCCATCTTACATGGAAAAAAGGGGCCTGCTACTCCTCACACCCAGTACCCCTAGCCTTGTTGCCATTTCACGGGTATTATAATTAATATTGTTTGTTTGCAATTGTTGGAGTTTACCTATTTGCACTTAAATGAATATGGCATATCATAATCCTATACTATGCTCATCATGTAATGGCTCATACTCGCCTTTGCACATATTAATTTATACACAAATCTAGCAGGAGGATTTCACATGTTTTCACAGAATTCAGCCTTTTTCACTGTCTTGTAAAGCTGCAATAGTCACTGTCTTTTGATTCACATAGTCTGTGAACTATCTGTATTTTATTAGCTACTACAAACAAATGCGATGCATGCACAAACAATGTATTTCCTTCTGTTGTTTTGTCAGACAATTCCCAAAACGCTGAACCCCCAGTGGAGAGAGCAGTTTGACTTCCACCTGTATGATGAGCAGGGAGGCTTTGTGGACATCACAGTCTGGGACAAAGATGCTGGCAAGAAGGATGACTTCATGGGAAGGTACAGTGGTCTTCATCAGCCTTTCTGGATATGTAGCTTTATATCTCAGTCTTTTTTAAGATCGTATATGTAGAACAGGTCCAGCTTGTCCAAAAAAAAAAAACCCCACTCATATCATTGACCTTTAGGACGTATCCAGACAGGGTAGATTTCACAGAAAAAGGCTGCACAATGACAGGGTTCCTCATATTTTCTCACATTCAATATCAATGAGTATGTGCAAATTTAAACCCTGGGTAAACACTGGGTTATTTCCTGTGGAAAAGTGGAGTTTTCCCAGTTTTTCATCAGAATGGAGGCACTGAAGGAAGCGTTTGCTTTGAACTCTTTGACCCACGTCCAGTAATTACTATTGGCTTGCCTGGATATTAACTGGAGATAGATTAAGGGGATGCCAGAAAATCAATTCAGTCAAGAGAAGATGCTCTCAAGTGCCTACTTAAGGGGTTTTAATTGTATGAGCTCTGGCTAAGTTGTCTGCAGTTGCTCATATCCTACACATGATGCTTGCTATGTGTATATTATTATTAGGCAGTTGCTATTGCTGTGCTCCAGTGCAGCGTGCAATGTTTGAAGGGTTTTTGATGAGATGAGAGTTCTAAAATGAAGTAGAAACTTTTTCAAAAAAGGGTCTATTAGAGACCTCTTTGTGTGTGATGTCTCTCTTTACATACGTTCTTAGGAAATTATTACTATACAGACAAGTTTTCTGCAAACTTCAGCCACCAAAATGGCCACACTAGCACTTCTTTAAGTTTAGTCTTTATTGTTCTCTGTCGCTTTGCTTAGCTTCCTCTTTTACTATCAGCCTGGGTTTCAGCATAGTCAGCTTCTCGACAAATCTAACTCTGTAATTCTGTTTCTATTCCAATTTGTTTGTGCGTGTGTGTGTCCACTTTAGGTGTACCATTGACCTGTCGCTTCTCAGCAAAGAGCACACACACAAGCTGGACCTGCCACTGGAGGAAGGTGAAGGTGTGCTGGTGCTGCTGGTTACACTCACTGCTTCTGCCGCCGTTTCCATCTCAGACCTGTCAGTCAACATGCTGGACGACCCACACGAGAGACACCAGATCATGCAGAGATATGTGAGTTAGTTTTAATGTATGAGCGGGCTTGTGTTGTGTGTGTATGTGTGTGCGTGGGTTTAGTTGAGGTTAACTTTGACCTGTGTGAATAATTTTATGAGGAAAGAACACAATGCTCATGCATGAATGAGTCCTTTGTACACACAGATTTGGTCTTTAAACCATGCATGCAACCAATTTAAGAACTTTTGTGGCATTCATCAATGCCTTCATACTTGCTGTTTGTTCTTAGGTACGTTCAAAATTTAAGAGTGCCCCAGAACACATGTACACCAGTCTGCACAAAAGCCAACCAACGTTTTGTGCTGTGAAAGGTCACAAAGAAAAAAATAATTTAGGCTTACTTTATGACAACACAGAAGGAAAATGTTATATAACTGTTTATTCATTTGATAATTTTAAATGCTTACACATGAGGTTACTGGAGCATCAACTTGGATCAGAGACAAAGGATTTAATCATGTCATCTGCAAGTACACACAGCTGTCTGTTTCATGGCCCTCGAGTGAGAGTTTGGTGATCGGTCCGACATATCCCAGTTTGCTGTGTAGCTGGTACTAAAGCTGGATTACACCAGAGATGTACAGCTGTGGACACCACGATGCACTTCCCTAATTTCTCCAATTAACACCACAGTTTATTCAGTTTACATATACTGCTTGTGGAAACAAGTACACAATAGCCAGTATGCCAAAGTTCTCTTAAGCATTCACAGACTACTCAGAATCCACATAGTCAACATTTCACTTTCATCATTCCTTTACACACAGCTAGAACAAATTTCACACCTTGTCCTTGATTGACCATACACCTGACACCGAGGCTTCTTCTCGGATTGACGGCTGCGTGACGCGCATCGACACGTCCAAGTTGCAAAGATAAAGGAAGCATTGTTTCTTTTGTGTCATGAGTCAGGCTGACGTGCCAAACAACAACTCCCTCACGCATTTATCATCAGACTTCTGATTGTTATAAAGTCACATTTTATGAAGAATCTCGCTTATTCATCAAGAAGAGTGTCTTTTTTTTTCTCCACGAGCGAATGTGCTGAGATTTGAAGTATAAATTCCACCGGGCTGCAGCTGTGGTTTGAAGAAGTCAGAAGAAGTGGAGAGCAGAGGAGTGGGTGAAGAAGAGGGAGATGATGAGACTCACAAAGGGAAAGGAAGGAAGAAACACACGGGCTGAGAGGTCAGGGAAGAGTGTCTTACAGGCACTTCTGAGACGAGCTGTTTGGACTAAAAGATGGAGGCTCACATCGCTGGTTTATTTCTGTTGCTATGATTCACGCCACCAGTATTGTGCTGTATTTGCATCAGCATCCTGCAGTGACTTGTGTGTGTTGTGCATTTATGATTAATGCATGCGGGCTCATTCATTTGTGTGTAAAATGTCGTAGCTTGCTAGCCAGTCGTCATTGATTTGAGTTTAGTATATTACAGCATGAGAGGGAGTGAGAAAGAGAGCCCTAAGGCCCCATCTGCTCCAGAGGCCCTCCACTCAACACAATGGTTTCAATGTCTTTGTCTTAGCCTAGTTAACCCTTCACACGCTGTCATCCTCACTCCTTGCTACAAAGAGACACTCACACACATGCTCACAAACTTTTCAATAGATTTAATTCACTGACAGCCTTGACATGGGACATTTCTCTGCACATCAACAGAGTCCTGTGTGGTGCTGCAGCCATATTTGCTTTCAGTCATGACTTATTTTAATAGAAAATGTGAGAGATTTGTTCACTTAATGTTTAAAGATTTGTTCATTCAATGTTTTTAGTTTAATTTAGGAATTAATAACATAAAAAGATACAAGATTTGTTTAATCATTATTGCACCCATTACATTTAATTGTCTGGGAGCACATTCTCCCATGAGCACCACTTAGTTCCATGTGCTTTTATGTGTGTGTGTGTTCACATACTGTATTGTACAGTTAGTAGCTGTCTGTGTTTGTGAGATTATTGAATGTGTTCTGATTTCAGTTAACAGTACATCCCAGCTGGTGTGTGTTTGCGTCTTTCCGTGTGTGCATATGCACCAGCGGCGAGGCTCCACAGGCCGAACACGGGTGCCACGACCTACATAACCGTGGCGTTGCCTTATTGGCTAGCCACAGGAGGTCGGCCACTCTGCTCCGCGCTGCAGCAACCACCCAAGATCAGAGGGGGGAGCTCTAGGACTGAGACACACACACACACGCCGTGCCTCTCCTCCCCACAGCCACAAAATGAGGCCGGGGCGCGCGAGTGCATGTGTGTGTGTGTTTGTGTGAGTGTGTGTAATAGGGGGCGAGAGGTAAAGGATGAGGGTTGCACCAGGAAGGGAAGGCGTGTAAAATGAAAAGAAAAAGCTATTTCACCTCTCTCACAACTCGCGCGGACCCCGTTTTTCTGCTCGGCTGAAGGCGAGACATTTTCCTTCCCTTCGCCTACCTCTTTTCCTGCCTCCTTCTCTCTCCCGCGCTCCCCATCTCTGTCCCACTCTCCCCGGCAGCCTCGGCTCTTTGTCTGTCGCCACTGTGGCCCTGCCGTTAGATGAAGGGATGGAGAGATAGAGGGTGGAGGAAGGTGGGGGGGTTGCAGATGAAGGGGCACAAGGAGGTCGGTTAGAAGACTTGAATGGTCTCTACCTATTAACATATTCCTTTTCCCCAGACTGTCCGTCTTTCAGTTGGAGAATTTAATAAAGATGTACCTTATCAAAGACCTGTGATAAGACCAAGTACCACCACTAATACATAACAGTGCTGCTCAAAGCTCACTAATCTGCCAGCCTGTGTGTGTGTGTGCGCATGTGTAGGTGTGTTATGCTTGGGCACACTTTTACTGACTGGTATTATCAGCTTAAAATCAGCTGTCCTGCACAAAGCATCCACTGCTGCTAATCACAAACAGGCACACACATACAGACACATGCAAAAACAGTACCGTCCTGCGTCAGCTATCTAATACAAAGATGGGGGTTGGCGGAGCAATACGAGTACCACGCTGTCATCATCGCAGCTTTAAAGAGCAGATACCTTCACAAATGTGCATGAGGAAGAGGAGAAAACAATTCAAATCCTTTTCTCGTCCCTGCCGTAAACAGTGTGGCCCACCCTGCTCATCACAAAAACACACACAGGATTACTTTAAGGCAGTGTATACCAGAGATGTTACACTGCCAGAATTTAAACTTTGATTCAATGCTAGTTGAAAAATGATATACTATACAACTGGTTCTAGTCAGTTTTAAGAAAAAAATCTCAGATTCCAGCGTTTTTAAAATGAGTTTTTTCTTTTTTCTTTAGTCTTCTCTGTCAGTAAACTGAATATCTTTGGGCTGTGGGCAAAACAGAACATTTGAGGATATCACCTTGGGATTTTGATGATGATGATACTTTTATTGTCAGAACAAGTCTGAAGTTTGTCTTTGGTGCTCTCAAAACTGTAAATTAAAGGATATTGTATTGTTTTAAATGTGATATCAAAGTATCAACTATACTTTTGACAAAACTAGGACATATGGCTTATAAGTTCTATCCCGATATTTTTAGGCTGCATCGTGATATACGATATATATCTTGATATACACATTTTCTCTAAATAATATTCTTTAAATTGTCAAATAGTGACAACCTCATGGAGTATGATGCATTGTTGTAGATTAAAGAACCCAGCAGTATATAAAGTAGGACTAGGCACAATCAATGTTATTGCAGGGATGACTATTGGTGCTTTCACCAAATATTAACGCCAGGGTATTTTTGATAAATAATCATCAGTAATGTGGATATAATGACTAAGTGGGTAAAGACAAATAACAGAACAGCTAGACAGTCTGGTATGTTGTATGAAAATTACATCACTTTACTATAATGCAGCCTTTAAAACTAGGAAAAGACAACACTTAGGTTTTGGATATCGTGATATATCCTAACATTATACCTAGTTTCATATCACGATATCAATATAATACTGATATATTGCCTAGCCATACTTTTGGCAACCTTAGTGGATACTGTAGTGGATTGCCATGTGTGGATATTGTAAAAAGAAATAAACAAACAAACAAAAAAACAAAAAACACATATGCATGCACACTCAGTTTAATAACCTGAATCTCTAAGAAGATACTACAGATTTTAAATCCTATAAATTTCCTATTCACTTTGTCACACACACACACACACACAGCTATACACACACTACACCTTATGTGGTCACAATGAGGTCACTGTGCTGCATTTGGCAGGTGTTATTTCCCCATCTCAATCTGTGGCCATTGAAGAAAGCAGATAATAGACACCTGAGTGCTGGGATCTGATGCTAGCGCAGAGCTCATTAATGTCTCTCTCATTCTAGCTGTTCTGCATTGTGACGCCTTTGTGTGTGTGTGTGTGTCTGCAAGGTTTGTGAGTGCCTCTGTACACCTGCATGTACTGGTGCATGTGCGTGTGTGAATGAGTACACATGATTTTCCACTGCAAACTACTTTGAATGCAGCTGACAGCAGAGCTATATGCAACACGGTGCAATACACTTTAGTGACAACTACCTTAGATGTACTATTGCTCACCGTAACCTTTCCTTCATCCCTAATTACTGTTTCCCAGAAGTAGAGAGGGACAGAGGGAGAGAGGGGAAAGGAGAGGAAGAGATTTATGCGTTATGACGGCAAAGGAGCACACACACTAATGGCTCTTAATGGGCCTAAGGTGGCCGC
Organism: Lutjanus argentimaculatus; assembly: GCA_034769285.1. Lineage (NCBI taxonomy): Eukaryota > Metazoa > Chordata > Actinopteri > Lutjaniformes > Lutjanidae > Lutjanus > Lutjanus argentimaculatus. The sequence goes on from JAWZSL010000017.1 coordinate 19,046,291, forward strand.
AAGATGGGTGGATGAGAGAAGGAGGACATGGTGACCTCCGCTGAAGTGGTGGCACTTCACCACCCACCCCTGTATGCACACATACACACACACCTGCAGTACCTCTCCCACCCACTCCGGTGCACTGCTCTAAGGTGACGAGAAAGGACACAACCTGAACAGGAAGTGAGATAAGGGGCTGCAGTGTGGTGTGAGAGGGGCAGAGACTGAACTCTGAGAGACAGTCTTGACAGACAGCGATCCTGCCTTGATGAGCAGGAGTGGGAATTGGAGGAAGTTGTTAGTGTTTCGTTTGTGTTTGAGCATTTCACAGTCATTTGATTAAATGTCTCTTGAACTGCGCGGCTGCTGGGCAGGCGCTTTGTGCGTGTCTGTGTGTGAAATGTTATACGGAGCGCTGATGAAAGGTGACACGATGCAAAGATGACAGCGAGTCATAAGCCTATGCCGGGGCTGATTCCATTTGTGTGTCTGTTGAGTGTGACAGAGACGGGAAGAAGATGTCACAGTGACAAGATGTCAATCAGAGACGGGGTGGGGGTTTGTTTTATGAAAGCCAACTCTGTCCTTCCATTTTTCTCCTCTCTCCTCTGTTCATCCCCCCATTTCATCTTCTCCTTATCCCCGTCATTCCACCTGCGTGCCGATGGGGGTGTTGGGGAGACGTAAATGAGGGGGTTGGGGTCGGTCTTGGCATCCCTTCATTACTGTTTCACTCTACCTGTCCGTCTGTCCGTCCACTTCCAGCTTTTGCTGTCTATCTGTCTGATGAGGATTTGAATGCTGTGGAGGATGGGTGTGTTGTCTCTACCAATCCTGGATTGAGGCTGAAGCCTAAATGTCCCCTCAGGGAGGCTGAAAGGTGGGAGGAAGGGATGGAGTGTGGATGGGTTGGGGGATGAGGAAATATCTCTGCATCCATACATTAAAGAAGTAATTTTATAATGCACTTTCTTGGTTCAGTATCTGTGTCACTTTGTGTATCTGCTTACCAATATGGAAACCTCTTTTGTTTTATTGTTTGAAATTATATTTGTGTCTTTTTTGTACAATAGCAAAATAGTACTTTTTTGATATTTAAATGGATAAAAAATGTTTTCATATGAAATTTGAAAACCTTATTTTTAAGATTATTATTTTTAAGATGCCAAACAGCGATACAAGAACTTGGAGCCTGAACAAAATACAGTCCAAAGTTGGCAACATGTTGATTTAACTCAAAATAAAATGCAGTTTAAATTGGTGAAATTCTGACACAAATCTGTAAATATCTGACTAAATGCAAAATGTGTAAGTTCTGATATTAAAACAATAACAAAAAATATTGTTTGATGATGTCATGAAGCAGCATGGGATCATGGAAGTTGTTGTCTTCATTGCTGAACAAACACTGCTGATGAAAACTTCCTTCCTCACTCTCAGAAATATCTGACGTATCCCGTATTTTCCTGGAAGTTAAATAGCAACTAGAGGCTGGTAGGAAATGCACCATTACCTTTGAAAAATTGTGTATTTCTCTAGGTTTAAGCACACATTTGGGATAGTCATCTCATGTTTATCTTAGTAATGTAACTATTTAAATATATTTTTTTGCAACACAAAGTGAGGTACCTGTTAAATGGAACAGTAAAAGCAGGAATGATTCTGAATGTGTCTGAACAACCAGCGAGGAGACTGAACAGTTTAATTTATTTCCACACAATATAACCTCATTGGTCAAAACACAGGAATAAATAACTCCCAACTTCACAAAAACAAATATTTGTGGACTTAACAACATGATGGATGATGCAGAATTAACTTGCTACTAACTTGCTCCTCCACCACTTTAATGCTTCTCCTGTCCCTGCCTGTGTCTTCATCATTCCTGGAGTCAGAGCGCTGGTAGAGTCACTGGTACTGTATTCCCGGTCATCAAACTGGCCTCTGTCGACCTCACAGCCTGTGAGGACCATTAACTGAGCTAACCAGCTTCTGGCAGATACAACACAGTTAGCAGTAGTGCACAGATGACTGCAGTGTTACAAGAGAGAAGGTCTGTGTTGCAACATTTGCCTGATATTTACGGCGATGTGGATCTCTTGCATGTAATCTTAGGTGGTTTTGTTTTATTTGAATGAATAAATGAAAACACGGTTGACTAAGACGCTTACTTTCTGCAGACTAATGGTTCAGTCAGCTCAGGGGGCAGCTGCAGTAAGTACACAACTCAAAAAAAGACACAAGATATGAAAATATTGGACATTTTAATGAGGAAATGTTGCATATTATAGCTTTAAAAACAGGGGTGGGCAGTTTGTTTTTGGCATCACTGGTCTGTAATTATCTTTAAGCATAATATAAGTCAAGTGGTCTGAGAGAAAACTAGACTTCTGCTCCTCTTTGTTGATTTGGCCAATCACAGGTCGGCAAAATGGGTGATTGTTGAGACTCATTCCAAAACATCAGTATTTATGGACCTGGGAATGAGACTCAACAATCAACCATTACTGCACCTTTAAATAATGAGTAAACAAGATCATGAGTGTGACCAGATCTTGACGCCAGCTTTTTGAATGTATCATCATAGAGGCTGACGTTCGATTTCCAGCTCGGCATCATGGCATGTTCTGCTGTTGAACATTTGCCCTTGCCTCTTCCTCTGTTTCCTCCCTCATGCCCTCTCTGTGACTCCTTTTCTCCCTGTGTCTCTCTTCTTAGCTGCTCCCCAATAATCACAACAAGCAGCTGTATCTTCAGAGAAATCGTGCCTTAAAATTGAGAGTTGTCCCCTCTCTCCCTCTCTCTTTCTCTCTCTTTCACACACTCTCTTTTTCCCCCTCTCTTTCTTTCACACACACACTCTCCCCTCTCATCTCCTTTAGAGAGCTTTTGGACAATGATATCGCTGGAAACAGGCAGAGTCTGACAGAGTTGGTAATAATGAATTAAGTCTGTAGCCTGGCCCTGACTCTGAAATTTAAATTATAATTACTCCTGTGGGGATGGAAGGGGTTATTGCCAGAGAGAGAGAAATAAATTGAAGTGAAGTGCATTTCCACTCTTGCTTTTAAGACACGCCGACATGCTACTCAATTTGGCCTCAGTGTAGGTTTTCTATGCATGTGTTTATACCTGAGTATTTGGGTGTGAACAAAAGCAGGAGTTTATGAATGTGTGTGCGCGTCAGTCAGTGTGGTCCGTGCCTCATGGCCCAGCCGTTGATCTCCACAGGTCTCTCTTTATTCTGCAGATTTACAGACTAGTTTTTTACACAGTCATCATTCTTTCTCCTGGTTATTAAGACCTTGTACCTACAGGATTTCCCTTCTCATTTCAGACAATCATATGACCTCATGGCACCTCTTGACTGTGTATGTAAATGTGTCTGTATGGAGTGTGAGCATTCAGGAAAGAGAGAATACCAGGGGTGAGAGTGTGTATGTGTGAGTAAGCTTGTGTGCTTGACTTCTTCTTTTTACAGTTGTTGTGTTTATCTGTTGTGACGGAAGTGTTTTTTTTCCCCTCTTTTGTTTGGATATTGAGTAAAATGGGTAGTGCGTGTGTGGAGGTCAGTGTGTGTATTTTCCTCGTAAGTATGATATCACTGCCAGTCACGCTTCACTGGATGTGTCTACTCACCACAATATCTCTGTTATTATATTATCAGCCTAATATTTTGTCTCTCTTCGTCTCTCTATAAAGCAGACAGACACACAAACCGAAGTGTACACAGTTTACTGTGAGCCTTGTACAGACACGTAAGGGAATAGTTTTTTAATTCGTTTTTTTGAAGTGGCATGGTATGACAAACTTACACATAGTCAGTCTATTACCTACAGTAGATGATAGGGCGATACAATATGTATCACAAGGGTTACAATTTAATTCATTTAATATAATTTGGGGAAAATTGTATAGTATAAAAACATATTGCCATATATCTGAGTTAAAAAAGTTTAATTTCAATACAGTCAGAAAAGTAAAGATAGACGACAACACTACTCTTCAGTGGTTTGAGGTTTAAACACAGCACAAAATGACCACTGCATGTATCACAATGTCAATACAGTATCATAAAACATAATATTGCGATAGTCATGTGTATAAATATTTTCTAGAAGAAGCAGCAAGTCCTCAGTATGGAAAAGCAGCAGAAGTACCAGTGTAGAAAGCTAAGCAATGTATTGTTGTGGATGGAGTCGGCAGAAAAACATACATTTTAGCCACCTGAAAAAAAGGCTCACATAAAAAAAACATTATCAGTCTAAGTGTGCACTATATTTAGAATATTTTCACTTCTTTACCTTGCTGTCAGACATCCTTTTCCGACAGAGAAACTGCAGTTTTATAAGCCAAATGTAGTCCCTCTTTGAACAACCACACTACTTTAGCAAAGACTAATTTTACCAGAACAGAACACAGACGTTTCTTGTCTGCTGCTATCTGGATCAGTAAGGTTGTTTGTGTTACTGTGCAAGTTCTGCACACCCGAACTAACCCTTTAAAACACAAACAGACACAATATAACACAAACAAACTTACTGATCAAGGTTGCAGCAGACCAGAAACTTCAGTGTTCTGCGAGGTAAAATGAAAATTTTGTTTTGTCAAAGGAGTCTGGCGGTTTTGGAGAGTGATATTTGGCCATATGACATCGGTTGAGCTGTCTGATGGCAAAGTAAAGTGATAAAAATATTCCAAATATAGCAGAGACTTACACTGATATTGATGTTTTTGAAGGGGCTAAGGCTGTTATGTTGCTGACCCTGTCCAGAGCAGTATGTTTCATACTTCCTACATCTGAACCATCCCTTTAATATAGCGTTAGTTTCAAATCATGCTGTAATTTCTTGCATATTTTTTCTTTCTCCAGTTTTGTGACTGTTGTAAGAGTTTTTCTCATTTCATATTGCTTTCACTTTTGTCTTTCTTCTCGAGCTGATACTAATGCTGCTATTCAAACACCCTCTTAACACCTTTTTTTTCTTACACACAACATTGTGAGGAAGCAATTCATGGAGTGACTAAAAAAAAGTAAATACCAGCCAGCATTTTCAGTTAAATCTGCTCTGGGTATGAAAAAAAAAAGAAAAGAAAGAAAAATCATACACAATCACACACATCAAAACTACAACTCAAACCATTCAAACTGCATTCAAACTTATGCATCTCACTCATGTTGGAGCAGATTTTCAAATCTTAAAAAAAACTTCCTGCCACACCTGTTTCAGGCTGATGCTCCTCTCCTCATGGCCATTATACAAAACACCACTTTTCACTAAAATACATTAGGGAACTCTTCTGTGACAAACGTATTCATTGTGAGGGTAAAAGTTAATGGAAAAGCACAAAAAGCCCTCACTCTAAGTGGACAGTGTATAGTTTCTAAGACAGTTTTTAGAGTTAATCTTCTCATTGTCTATCAGGACTAGATACTATTATACTTCCTGTCATGTTCTTTCTTAACATGCTGTAGTGGTGAACTTTGCTCTACTTTTATCTGTGTACTGTTTTTATACTCTAACCTTTTACAATATATTTCTGCATGTCTCATCGCCTTTGCCAAAATCAGTGAAGTTTCATTTTTATCTAAAAAGTACAAAGTTAGGAAACATTTCCAACAGGCAAGCGCAGCTATTCAGTGAAATTAAATTTGGCCATTTATCCTCCGTTAGACTCAACCATAAATGCCAGCTCTACATTTTAAAATAAGGACTTGTTAAAGGACATATTCTACCCTTTCCTCTCTTAATGAAATGTCAGGCTATTGACCTGACTTTCTCTTTCATGCTAATTTTCCACCCTCTTTGACCTCTCACCCCTGTTCCTGTGATGTTCCAGAGCGTGTGGAGGTCCTTCCACAACCTGAAAGATGTCGGCGTGGTGCAGGTGAAAGTCATCAGGGCCGAGGGACTGATGGCAGCAGATGTCACAGGTAAGACAGTGACCTTAAGCCCAAACAACGGGGCAGCGACCTCTGCAGTTCTCATACACTTTGGTTAAAGTCTCTTACTTGTTCACTCTTCTATTCTCTTTCAAATCTTGTTTTTCAAATGTTTTGTTGATGCTTCACTATCAGAATGAGCTTTACAGAGCATCTGATAGGTGATGCTATCAATTGAGTATTTTTTTTTTTTGCTTTAAATAACTTTTCCTTGAGTTTCTACATCTAGACATTGAGCAATTTCTGTGGCACATTTTCCTCCACCAGCAATCTGCCGTAAATCTCGCCACAGATAAAGTCGGGGTGTAATTTTGGTTTAAGGGATGATGCTCTGCGAGAATCCTCAGAGAGAGTTAAAGTCTACTTTGTGCAGGACGATAAATTTGTCTCTGCATTTTTAGAAAAGATGCAGGCTGCTCATTTGAATAATAGAGAAAAAGTACATATTTGAACCAACAAATCTCTCTCCCTCCTCCTCCCTCCTCCCGCTCTTTCTCTGCTTGCTCTCTCTGAATCCTCCATTCTCCATTAATTCTTACTTTTAATTAGGTCTACAGTGGACAGGCCTAGTTTTTCACTCTGTATTATCTAGCAGAGAGAGAAGGAAATGTGTGTGTCTCTTCTGTGGTGTGGTTGTTCGTGTGTGTGTGTGTGTGGTGTGTTGTGTGGTGTGTGTGTGTGTGTGTTTTGTGTGTGTGTGTGTGTGTGTGTGTGTGTGTGTGTGTGTGTGTGAAAGAGAGAGAGAGAGAGAGTCTAGAGTTTTTCTCCATTTGAAACAGCCACAGTCCCATTAGCCAATACAGAGTGGAGCTGGTTGATTTGGGTTATTGCGTGGAGCGACCGGAGCAGCCGGAGTGCAGGGCTAATGGCTCTCTGGCTCTTGTATTTCACTCGGAGCAGAAATTTGCTCCGTGACCTCGTTGTAGAGCTCATCATTCAGTCTGAGCTTCATGGATCCTTTTTCAAAAAAAATCCAAAAGAGTAAAACTGCGGAAAATATAATGTCTATTGGCTGTTTGTTTTTGCCTTTCACTTTGTCTCTGCCGTTTTGGCGTGGTCACAGAGAACGTGTTTGATTTCCGAACGGTGTCTTTACAGCCTGTGGTGATTTGAAATTATTACTACAGGCTTACGTCACAGTGAGAGTGCAGCATGTCTTGTGGTGCCAACCTGGGCTAATATTTTACATTGAAGACTGAATACAAAACAATTGGAAAACAGTGTTGAATTTGGATTTGAAAACCCCACAACAAACATGCTATTTGGACTCAGCAATGTTTTTTATATTAAAAAAATAATTATGACATGGTGCAGTTTTTTAATTAGTTTGACAAAGAAGAAGTTTTTTCTTAAAGTGTGAAAAGTTAGATTTTTTTCCACACATACATTTATAGGGACATTTTGGCACTTCTCATGTGGATGTCAGATCAGTGCTGCATTTGAAGCAATATATTTCTCAATATATACTATATTTACCAAGAAAACTGATACCTCATGATGCAAAATCTGTAGTTCCTCCTGCATCCAGTGGTGTGACTGGATGGATGGATGTTTTGTATGCGTTTCACATGAGAAACTTGGATGTCACATACTAAAAAACAGAATACAGGTGAAGACTTTTTCACATTTGTATAAACTTATGGGTTTTCGCTAGAGACAGATCATCAGCCTGGCATATTATCTGATATTTAGCATTTTTATAATTAGTGGAATTATGGTCCAACAGATGCCGATAACAATATTAGGGAGAAAAAAAAATCCAATATAGATATATCGGCCAATGACAACGTGCTTATCAAACATTTGTGACAAAGATATGTAATGATTGTAGAGTATTTTACAGTTCAGTAATAAAATTTATTGGCCAAAATGGCATCAGTTCACTGAAACAGTCAACCTTCACTTGTATTCTTAATAATTATGAATAACTGTAAGCATTAATAATATCACAAAACATTAATTAATTAATTAATTATTTGATATTTGATTTACCACAGTTGTAAGGTGCTGGAAAAGCTTAATAATGCACCTTGAAAATTCTTGAAAAGTGCTTGAATTTGACTTTGGGTGTAGGAACCCTGGAAATGGTAAAAAAAAAAAAAAAAAAGTAAAAAAAATCATATTGTGATTATTTCGACAACTATTTCAATCGCGATATGATTCACCATTAGCGGGAATGATTATTTTTTCCATCACAATTTTCATTTTGACCTAAAAAATACTATTAAAATCATGATGATGTGACATTTGTTGGGGTCTGTACCAAAGAAACATGTGGGAGTTCTGCAGCACTACAGTACCTCATTATAATGCTGTTTTGACCCCAAGATTTTAATTTTTTATCTGTTCCAAATATGGGTTACAGATTTCCTTTTAATTCCCACTTCCTGCTAATGATCATATCGGTATTGGCCCTGAAAAAAAACAAATCAGTCAACCCCTAGTTTTAAAATATATTGTGTTTGATACAGCCAGAGATCTAAAGTCCAGTTTGTAACCTTATTAGAATTTGTAGATTCGTACAAGCACAGAGGAAGTGTGTTTCTTTTGTTCACCGTATTTTCTTCCAGCCGGTGTAACCTACAAAGACAGATACTGTAGATAAACTGATACAGATAGCAGACAGGCAAAGGGTTGTTTCTAGATGGCTTATTCCTGTTTTGAGTCTGACGCTGTGTGTGTGTGTGTGAGTGCGTGTGCGTGCACGTGTGTGTGTCACTGGCAGAAACAATAGCTCCATAAGAGCCACATAAGAGCCCTCACCACATGAACACCCTATTTTAACAGCCCAGACCAAGAGAGGGTCAGGAGCAAGGTGAGAGAGAAACAGACGGACAGACAAACAGACAGACAGACAGAGAGAGGGAGAGGAGGTCAGCGAGAGAGAGAAAGAGTTCACCATCTCTCTCCCATTCACGCTGCCTGTCTCCTCTCCTGTCTTCTCCCCTCCTCCTCCTCCTCTCTGGCCATCTCTCTCTCTAATTGAAGTGTTTTTGTGGAGTAGCTCCTCTCCAGCCCGAGTAGGATAACTGAAAATAGTCTCTAAAACCAACAATCCCTTTTGTCTGCCAGCTCTTGTCCCTCTGAGTGGATGCTATACTGTTAGAACATTTCAATAGCAACACACACACATGCACACACACACTTCCAGCAGCAGTACCACAGCGTGCGTGTAGACTTCTTTCTTTTTTTTTTCACTCAATATCAAAACAAAACCTGTCAGAAAGTGTAGATTTTCCTCCGCATCACTTGACACATGCAGGAATACTGTAGATAATCGTGTATATCCTATTAAAAGCATGAAGAAATGGGAAATAAATGCCACAAAAATGTGATTGATTTTAAATTCTGAATCATAATTAATTGTGATTATACAGGAGCATGAGAGCACACGTTCCCTCAAAACTCCTCGCTAACTCTGAGCTTCCTGCGAGGCAATTACAGCGTGCTCCCTCGTCTCCATACTGTATCCATCCTCCACACTTATCTCAGGGCACCCTGAAATGAGTTTGAGCCCGCTCCTCGCTGCAAACCGTCTTCCAGCGCCACAGAGACGGGACCCAGAGGGGGGAGGAGCTTTGCTCGGACATTACCTGGATGATCTCTGAGTGGCGCTCAAACCTGAGCGTGTAATTGGTTAAGACAGCCGCCTCTGGTGCTGGCGGCCAATAAGGTGAAAGTTCATCACCAATGACAACTGGCTCTCTGCGGCAACACAGCCTGCCATGTCATTAAAAACAGAATATTAGAGCGAAAATGGGGGAGGGCTGGGGGTTCTGCAGAAATAATTTCCATCTCTTAATTTGGATGATTGCATTTAAATTTAATCAGACTTGATTTGTGGGGACAACATTATAATCGTTTATGCTATGGAAGCTCGGGGATGATTAAGGAGGATTTCAAATATTCGCTACTGTAAAAAATATTGAATGAAAATTGCAGCCAAAATATGTTTTTTATTTGAATTCGTAATGGGTCCAAGAAAAGGATTGTCAAAAGTTAATACCACTTGTTTAAGATCATATATTATAAACAATCGATAGAACCAAAGCTGTAAAAAGATCTAAGCGCTCATTTCATTTTCTTTTTGCTGTGGTATCAAAATATCAAAACAGGCATCATCTAACTTTTTTTTTTTAATACTAGTATTGTATTGAAGTTTGAAATTACAGTACAGGGCTGGGAACGGAAGTTTGACACTTTTATGACACTCACCAAATTGCCTCAATACTATTGAGAATCAAAAAATGCCTTGTTGTTCAATATCAAATTCTGATACCTAAGGAGAATTTTTTTATGTTGTAAAACTGTTTTGAGTGGAAAAGTGCCAAAGTGCTAAATCAGATATCTTAAGTTTAACCACACTGGGATAAGCAGGTGTATATTTTTATGCTATGAAAGAAAAATGAAACTAAAGATTTGCACTGTAATATGTAATGTAATTTTCATTTTGTTAAAATTTCTATTTAAAAAAAGTATCATTCAGGAACCGTTATTGAAGCCAAGGTTTCGCTACTGGTAACATTACCCAGGTCTGTTCTGGTATTGTGACAATCCCAGTTCAAGGAAGATTTTTTATTTTAACACAATGTCTGGTTTAAGTGCTATGCAAGTAATTTATAGTAAAGTATATGCACAGAGAAATGCATTGAGAAGTAGTCTGTTGAGTCCATTGTCTTTTGTCTGTTTTAATGCATCTTGTTTTCTATCGTAGGAGTCGTAGCTGTCAATATCCACTTCAAACACACTACATCAATAAAGCGCCACAAACAGATATGAAAGGCAACACCTACGGCTCAGCATTGATCACGGTGACATTTACTTTGCACACCCACTAAATGTCCTGCCCTTGTCACAACATTTGAAGAAAATCACACCAATCAATGACACTCACACACACGCGCGGGACGGACACGGGCGAGCACATACACAAATGCGGCGGGGGGCTTTGAACTCAATCCCAACTTTATTGAGTCTCATTATGCAACGTTTGTGCCTCGCTAATATTTCAATATTCTCGCTATTTTCCATGGGAATTCGTGCGGGACATTTTTTTTTTTTTAACTCCCTGACCCAGCCTTTTCAAGTGATAAGCTTGAACAAACAGCGCAGTGCGGCTCCCAACAGTTTTAATAAAAAATAATGATCAAAGCCAGAATTAAGAGTTTTGTTGTTTTTAGTTCATTTTGAGGCAAATCGAAGGGAGGTGGGCTGGCAGGCGTGGGGAGCTGGTCTCACTCCTTTCTGTGTACAAAGAAATTGAAATGTGAGACGTTAGTAAACAAATGGAGAATATATAGGACATTACTGGTTTTGATTATTATAGTACAGTATGCTATTCTCAGGAGGAGGAAATAACTCTGTGATTATGTTTATTTCTCCTCTCCGTCTCTCTCTACACAGTTACGTAACTGTAGTAAAATCTGAATTGAAAGTTTTGTTGGAATGAATTAGCATTAATGAATATGATTTATAGTGAACCATACATCATATCTGTGTTTTATAACATCTAAGGGTCTTAAAAGTTCTCACATAGTATATTAAAGTTTTATCCTTTGGCAGCGACAGGCCACTCAGATTATTTCATGTGTGATCCTTGAGTTTTTGAAATGATTTATTCTTTAAAATAAATCTAGATTTATACTGTTTTGTTATTATCGCTTGTGTTATATTGTTGAAACTAGTTTTGCTGCCAGTGTGAAAACCTCAGCAGCGGTTTCTCTGTCATAAACACAAGAGTTAAATTTCAATTTTAAAAGCCAAAAACCTTTGGCTGTTTTTATTAATTTACATCACTGTCAGTAGAACAAAGCGGAAAGGATGATGAGGAACTGTTTTCTCCTGTCATTCTTCCATCATTTTAATTCTCATGTTTCTCTCACTTTCACTCATTTTTTTATCACGTCGCCACCGCTGCCGTCTCGCCACTTGGAATCGCTAATCATGGAGCAGCTATGTTTCTCACACCCCTGCTCGGCTGTCTTTATCTTCTACTTTGAACTTCTGTGGCCTTCAGAGCCACGTTGCCCTCTGTGTTCTCAGCACCATCCATTCTCTAAGTCTTCTCACCCTCCCGCCCGCCCCCTCCTTGTGACTGCCCAGGGCACAGTTGTCCTGGAGCTTATCTTCTAGTTGTCCATGTTCCCAGGGTGTGTTGATAGAAACGGCTTGCAGCTGTACCACTGATATACTGTTTTATGATATATACCGCATTGGGGCTAAAAATGAAAGAATCATATTATTATAGCTCTGATAAGTCTAGGGTATAGGAGCTGTCATGTGCTATAGGAGGAGGATGCTATGTACTATCTGTCTTAATTATATGAGGACTGAAAATAGACAAAAGCTGCTGGAATTACTTCAGATTCTCGTTTTCTTCCAATCCTCAAGCTAACAAAAGTTTACTGCATTTATGTGTTATGTGTTTTCACTAAGAAGGTCATTCTTGTGTGCTTTCTTTCTTTGCTCTGCAGGTAAGAGTGACCCGTTCTGCGTGGTGGAGCTGAGTAATGATCGGCTGCAGACGCACACTGTCTACAAAAACCTTAACCCAGAGTGGAACAAGGTCTTCACTTTGTGAGTGGCTTTTATAATACACATAATATATAAATCTGCCAGCACAACATACAGTGTGTATTCACTGCTGTAATGAAAATAAAAATGTGAATAACTTGACATGACATCTTTGATTTAAAAACTGGTAAAGTCAGAGCAACAGTCACAATGAATAAATAAATAAATAAATAAATAAAGCATTGGAAAGAAAAAAGAAATTTAGTTGCATTCACCATTTCTTTTGTGTTTTTTGAGCTGACTAATCAATTATTAACTGACTATTAAATTTTTGGTAATAGATTAGTTGTTTAGTAAAGTCTTTTTTTTTTTTTTTTAGAAAAAAAGTCCAAAGTTTTCTGATTTCAGCTTCTCAAATGTGAATATTTTCATGTTTCTTTATTGCTTCATGACAGTAAACTGAATATCTTTGGATTGTGGGCAAAACAAGACGATTTAAGACGTCATCTTAGCCTTTGGAAAAATTGGGGGAAAAAAAAGAGAAAATTCAACATTTTCTGACATTTTATGCACCAAATATCTAATCGATTTATTCAGAAAAAAATTTACAGATTAATTTACAATGAAAATAATCATTAGTTGCAGCCCTAGATAGCTAACAGCTTTTTTTTGGTGTTTTTTAATGAATTATGGACCAATCAGCACACTGAAAAATATATATTAATTGCAGTTTATAGTGTGGAATACTAATGAATGAGTCTAAATATTCACAATCAATAGTAAATACAACTGCTTATATAATATTGTTATATAAAACTGTTTTAAAATGTATTGTATTCCTCAAAATAATCTGGGATGACTTTAACAGAAGATAAAAAGAAGGCTTATCACATTTTTCCCTCTTCAAAACACATATATTTTTTCTAATCTATACTTATACTGAGGTTGTAGTTAAATGTTAATGTAGTTCTAACTCTACATAATTTCCTATATATGATGCAGTTTCATTCAGGCATATAAACTTGTGAATTCCCAGTGATGGGACGGATTAAATTAGTCTTTCTTTGAGTGCACATCTTTCTCATAGCCTCCTTTCTATACATAACATCAACCATCGTCTTGCTAGCCTAGTTTTCTAAAGATGACATGTCTGAGCTTCACACTTCAGTTCTACTTAGCTCATGCAGTAATGTATCACATAAAGCATGTTAATGGGGAGTTTTAAACATTTATGTAAATGTAATACAGGGTATTCAAATATAAGGCATTTGTTATGCCTCGTATAGCGTTTCAGATTTTAAACTGTTTCCTGTGTGTGTTTAATATTTAAAGAAGCTTGTGCGAGATGCGATAGCTTTCACACTGTTTCGGTTTATATGTCACTGGTTTTGTCTTTGTGTGTGGTCCAGCAACGTGAAGGACATCCACTCGGTACTCGAGGTCACTGTTTACGACGAGGACCGAGACAGAAGTGCAGACTTCCTGGGGAAAGTGGCGATTCCTTTGCTAAATGTGAGTCAAAGGCAGATCTCTGCGTGTGTTTCTTTTTCCTTTTTCCTTTGGGGATAATAGAGAGAACATAGAGGAACGGAAAGAATGAAAACAGGCAGTGGAAGATATAAAAAGCAGAGGTTATTTTTGCTACTACACAGATGAGACTGTTATTATTTCACAGAGAGAGGGAGAGATGACAGGAAGGAGAAAAAATGGAAGAGAGGCTGAGAAAAAAGAAGAGATTGATAGGTGAGAAGAAAGAAAGTGAGGGGATGAGAGATGATTTGAAAATGACACTGATCGAGAGATGGAACGATGTGATTTTGAGAAAAAAAAAAGAAAGAAGGAAAAATATAGATAGCCAGTGAAAGAACTGTGTGTCTAATATATCCATGCTCCGCTGTACAGTATGATTCCCCAGGATAGTTAATTTCTGTTTGACAGAGTCGAGCTGCAGTGGGTAATGAACAGGTACTTGTCAGAGTTGCCACAGTTGTTTTGGGTTCCCTGTCAGCGCCAGCAGCTGGGGTTCAAAGGTGGCCCGGGGAGCCGATTCAGCCGGGTATTGCCAGACAGACGCCTGTCATGTCCCTCTCCCACAGATCCAAAATGGAGAACGCAAAGCCTACGCCTTGAAAAGCAAGGAGCTGACAGGGCCAACAAAAGGGGTCATCTTTCTCGAAATAGACGTGATTTTTAATGCTGTAAGTCTTTCTTTTGCTTTTTTGATTCTCCTCCCTGTTTTTTTTTTATTTTGCCCCCCACCCCCCATTATCCTCTCCCTCCATCCCTCTCTTGTTCTCTCCAGCCCCCCCCCCCCCCCCACCGCTGCTGTTGTCTTTATTCTGTTTGTCCCCCCACCCCTCCCTCCCTCGCTTCCATCTCATCCCTCGTCCCTTGTCCCTCGTCCTCGTTTTGGCTTTAATTATCGAAGACTCCCTCTCAACAGCCTTTGTTCGCCCATTCACCATCGCTGTGTGTGTCCTATAGCGGCCATCTTACAGCTCTGTCTCCCGCTCTCTCTAGCCTCTGACATGGGGCACGCTCTACGCATGTGCTGCAATGTTATATCAGTGCAAAATGTGTTAGAAAAACCTTCAAAATTATCCCTAATTCACCATCACCTCTATCATTTTATATGTATTATTTCACTCTCACCGTTTGCTGTTTATAACGCTGTGTGTGCTCACTCCGTCCTCCAGGTGAAGGCTGGTCTCAGGACGCTGATTCCCATTGAGCAGAAGTATATCGAGGAGGAGCCCAGAGTGTCCAAACAGGTACATCACTTATCTCCTACCACTCATGCCTCAGTTTTATCTGTGTCCACCACTGCTTTACTGTCTTAAACAGAACCAACAAGCCTGGAGAGTGGCATCTTATAAACCACAACAACTGTGTGGGCAAGATACAACAGGATGATTGAAGGAAAAACAGCATTTCGTTTCTTTTTTTTTCTCCCCTCCTTCCCTCCTCTCTCCCTCTTCTCTCATCACTCCCCCCCTCACATCCACTCTGAGTGGTGAATAGAAATGTCAAGCTGTCAGCTCTGGGGTGCATAAGTAGATTGGCCATCCTTATAGTTGGCCCTCTTTGCCACTGCTGCTTTGCACTTCATTGTCACGCCGCTCAGTGTGGCGGCACCACAAAGGGCTGAATAGTAGGGGCTGGCCCACATCAGACATGTCATATGAGTGACCGTTTGGGCTCAGCAGTCAATGCTGCGCCATGCACAGCCGAGCACAGCCCTGCCCGGCACTGCACACACACACACACACACACACACCAGCTTCCATACTATCCTTTTGTCAGCCCTCCATCTATTCCCTTCTTTCCTCACTTTTCCTGCCTCCTCTGCTGCTCTCTGTCTCGGCCCACTCTATGCTTTTCTCCCAAGTGCAGAATCCCTTTTTCATCTCCATTTCACCTCTGACTCACAGAGATGACCCATGTCAGCGTCTCGCAATGATGATGTCACTGGCTGCTTTGGAAGGATTGCCCCGTGAGGGCTCTTTTGTGTGGTAGCAGCTCCCCTGCTGTCGCTCGCTGCTTAGTGTGCAGACACGCACGCACAGAAAAGAAGAGAAAAAAAAAACACATAAGCTGCCTGCCAAACAAAACCATTTAATTGTAATTATGACATTTGACTGAATAAATGACTTCACCACTTTTCTAAATGTTTTTTAAGGAATAACTCAAGGCTCTCTTTGAAATAATTCATGAAAAATTAAATATTCTTATCAAGGCAGTTATGGCAATAATGAGCCCGGAAGAGTACAGCATGTACATCAAGTGCATGCACTGAGGAACGTGGAAATGGATGATTCACAGTCTTACTGTCCTCAGGGTCTGTGTGTCCCCAGCAGGACACCATACAGTCATCCTCAGTTTGGCAACAAAAAGCTTCACATAATTATACATAGAGAAAGAGGAATCCTCCTCTCATCTAGCATCAAAGCAGCCAAGGCACCCCTAACCACATGCAAATCCACCCGGAAACACACATACATCCAGACAATAGACTTTACTGTAGTGCTGCAAACATATGCTGTATAGTCACGGTACACGCACATTCGAACACACACACAATTTCCCAAAGAGTAAAATAATGGCCTAGAATTTTGAACAGCGATCTGCAGAGACAGTTTGTCCTTTGGGAGCACTTTCTCCTGGTGGTGACCTGATTGGGTGGTTGGCGTTCTGTGCTGCTGTTATGCTATTCCCTGAATGGTTGGCAACCCAGGGGGATGACAGCAGTTAGCCAGTTCTGTCGTATCTGGCCAAACGCATGGAGAACCCTCGGGGAGGAGAATCCTGGGACTGTGCTGGAAATTGTTATTATTGTACTTAACTTTATCACAGGGAGAGTAGACTTAAAGAAACATTGTGAGTCAGCTTGTCGCACTTAAAGCGGCGGTTTGTCCTATACACGGATCCACAACCATATATGGCTTTTTAAAGGAGGAAAGCACACTAATGTCCTCATGGTGTCCTCAATGTTGTAATATTGAAGCCAGAGTGAGGTCAAAGCTGCAAATCTTAAGTTGTAAAACTTAATGCTCCAGTTAACTTTCTAAAGTGACAGCAGAATGACACACTACAGGGTATGACAGACTTACTGACAGTATGTCATTTTAACTAAGGTGATAACTATAGGATGTAGCATATTTACTTATTAAATTGTGATGAATTCAGAGCTTAACTAAACACAGAA
Source organism: Lutjanus argentimaculatus (assembly GCA_034769285.1). NCBI lineage: Eukaryota > Metazoa > Chordata > Actinopteri > Lutjaniformes > Lutjanidae > Lutjanus > Lutjanus argentimaculatus. The sequence goes on from JAWZSL010000017.1 coordinate 19,063,435, forward strand.
GAGAGGAAGAAAACTTAACATTATGTCTGCACAAATGTCTGGATCAGAGAAGGGCTGTAATGACTGTGCTTATGTTTTCAGACAGATAATTTTGCTCATGCTTACTTTGCTTTTAATAAAACTTTCCAAACAGTTTACAAGTGCAGCTAATATGGAAAAAGTCACAAAACTCTGATGTGCTTCAGTGTTTTTTTTCCAAATATGCTCGGCACCCTGTCACACATTCTCATCTGTTATCCACATATTCACAGTACCAGAGGTGGCAAAAGTACACAAAACCTTTGCTCAAGCGGAAGTACAGATACTGAAAAGACCTGGTAAAAGCAGAGTACTCACTGAACTTCCTTGCTGAAGAAGAGGTGGAAAAGTACAGCTTCTGAAATGTTCTCAAAATATAAAAGTAGACCTTTAAAGGGCATTTCTCTCGGCTGTTTCTGTGCAAAGCTAAATGAACCTCAACTTTTTTCCGGGTTTGAGGCTCTCTCGTCTGTTTTGTCTTGTTACATCTATCTTGCGTAATATGCACCAATGGATACACCAAGAAATATTTTTCTGTGTCTTTTCTATGTGTTATTGTCCCATCCATTTAAGTTGAAATCGGTCTTGATGTTGGGAAGGTGGTACGCAATGACGTAAAATTAAATTATTAATAATTCCCCTCAAATATGTTAAAACTAAAGTAACGAGCCTGTTTTGAAAATGTAAGGAGTGGAAGGTACAATTATTTGTGTTAAAATGTAGGACGTTAAAGTATTTAGTACTTTCTTCGTGTTTGTGTTTTGTTGCTTCCCATCTCTGCAAAGTACAGAGTATGTTTTTTTTTAAAGAATATTCATGTTTATGTATTGAATCTAACACATTTACAGTGGAGTGATATATCATCTTGCTACAGCACATTTCTGACCGTAAGCCTTTACTTGTTTTAAATGGTACCCTGATTCTTCTTTGCCTCCTTTTTAGCTGCTGTTACGCAACTTCAACAGAGTTCGGCGCTGCATCATGTTCCTGATCAACACAGGCTGCTACATCAACAGCTGCTTCGAATGGGAGTCTCCACAGAGGAGCATCTGTGCTTTCGTGGTACGTGCAGGCACAACACATATACAGTCCCATACATTGTTGCGTATCACGAACAAAGTTGCACATTTGCACCAAATATGTTCAACAGAAATATGTCTAATTTATATCTTTTTGGATAGATTTACTCTATTCTGTTTAATTCAGTTCAACTTTATGGTCATGATGTGCAGACACTTAACCGAAAAGGAGGGCTATGGCTTCACAAAGACAGTGCGAACAGGGAGGCACAGGGACATACATGCATAAAAATAAAATAAAATAAAGATAAAAACAAGAATAACAACATATGTAAAAAGAACCAATAAAGAGAGACAATAAAGAAAACATAGCACTGTCTCCGGGGCCTTAAGAGCTGTCCTGCACACCGCCATCTTGCCACAAAGATGATTATTATTGATTTGGTTTATCAAAAATTTATGTATGAGAAATACCATCTCAGAAATACACTTATATATAGTTTGGCCTGTTTATTTTTACTGATTACATGTTAACATCTGCACACATGCAGTAGGAGAAGAGAGCAACATGTCCGCAGAGGCTGTAGGACCATTTCCGCTAGCAAAGTATGGATCCTTCACTGGTAATTGCTCACTCTAACATGAGAGATTGTTGATGTCTCAAGCACAGTTAAGCACATTACCACACTGTAACCCCCACTACAGGCTGTTACTCATACACTCAAATATCTTGATATGATAGTCTCAATAAATCCTTTTTTCTGGCTTTGTATTAAATGTACAACCACACATGGTGCATACATGGGAGGTGTTTTGACACTTATTTGATGGGAATGAGTGAAGAGTTGGTGTTGAAGCTTAAAAACTATTTTAAATGAGATACGCAGCCATCCAAATGCTTAGAAAACGCAGCTACGATCTATTGAAGAGTGACAAGTTGTTCCTGCAGACAGTGGAAGTGGCAGCTTCTTTCTCTCCTCTTCATCCTCTCCCTCCTGTCATCTGTGTCTGGTATTAAAAGGTGAAGTGTAATTGGACAGCAGAGCTATCAGTAAAAGACTTTTCTCCTGCAGGGCAACGAGTGGCTGCATGGAGGTTCCCTACCCTAAAGATGACAGAGCAGGCATTTAATCCTGTCTGGTTTAGTGTCCTGACTTAAGTAGCTACAGGACAGGTGGACCCGCCCCGCCCCGGCCCCTTACCATGGGGGCACTAAGTGTCTCCACAGCAGACATTAGACATTAGCAGCATTTGGCTGTCTGACACCGGTTTCATCTCTGCAGACGCTGGATGTGTGTGTGTTTGTACAGCGGGTCACAGTGTCATCACAAGACATGGGTCAGAAGAGACATAGTATTGATCAGTTAACATTTTCCCCCTGTGTGTGTGTGTGTGTGTGTGTGTGAGCATGGCGTGTGCGTGCGTGTTTGCATTTGCTCTCATGTAAGGCTGAACTGGGCGTGTGAGTCTTATCTTTTAGAAATAAATGAAAATGTCAGACAAAAAAAAAATGTCAAGGAATTCACAGAAAACAAGGTCACTTCAGAATTGCCAATCTACATGGTGAATAGAGAGGGGAGGATGCAGCCTTGGGTAGCGCCGCCTCCATGTCAGCACACACACACGCATGCACACTTACCTTGTATAGCTCTTCACCCTCTTTGAAAACACAGCTTATAGTACATCCATTTCTGAGTAACAGTGCCGACTATTCATATTCTCATTGTACTCACTTAAATTTAAAGTATTCAGATGACGATAAAGGATGTATCTAGGCCAAGGACGTAGCGTTTTATAGTTTATATAAAGTCTGAAATTTAGGTGTCATTGTGCTTTTTCTCCCCCCCTCCTCTCTCGCTCTTTTGGGAGTCTGTTATCGTAGGAGTATGCACTTAGCTAAAAGCATCAGAGTATTTAGGGCCTCTGCTCTACACAGGTACTCCCTCCCTCTCCCTTCCCTTCCATTTCTTCATCCCTCTCTCATTTCTCCCTCACTTTGAGAGGCCTCTTAATCACTTCGCTCATCTCTTTAAGTGGGTTTTTATGGGGGGCCATCTGGCCAAGGTGGTGCGTTCATGAAGGTGTACGGCTGTGTGTGATTATGGGCATGTGTGTCTGTTCACATGTGCACGTGTGTTTCTGTCTGGCTGTCTTTTCTAGACAGATGTTACACTTAACTTTCCAACATGGCTGTAGCTACAGAGGTGGAGTTTGTGGGCTATGCAGCCTCTTAAACTTACAAATGTGCGCACTTCTTAACTGCTAAGTGAGCCTGAGGGATGCAGTTTAAAGGGACTTTTCAACCCCCAAATTTATTCATTTCGATTGTTTTGGTGCGAGTTGCAGAGTTTTGGAGATCTTGGGTTGTGAAATTAAAAATTCAGCACAATACAGTAAAAGTATAAAAACATAATACTCGCAAAAAATATGTAAAAATTCAATTTAAATTACAAGTATAGAAAAAGTCACTTGTTTTGCTACATGCCAAATTTCAGGACAGAAAATAAAAACTAAGTTGAACTGAGGTCTTGAATGCGCAATCTTTTCTTTTTTATAGCTTTGGTATTATTGCTACTATCAAATGTTTGTATTGTATTGTTTTTAACATGTAGTATTAAAAAGTATTGAAGTTGAGTTGAGAGGAGTTTCATGTAGGAAATATCTTTTTTGTAGCTGAAAGAAAGTAGTTTCAGTAGATTCTATTGAAGAAAGAAAGTTGTTTTTATATCAAACTGCTCACAACAAGGTCTGGGGATTATCTTGCATTACTGGATCATAATTTCTGGAAAGAGACACTGGTTTTGAATTTTTTAACTTTATTTTTTTGGTGCTTTGAGCATCACAAGTCGAGTGGCATTTAGTCTCATTATATCAGAGAGAACGCAGACATCTCCACAGCTGATATCTCTAAAACTCAGCAACCACATACTGAAAAAATCTGGATGGATAAACAGCACTACAAGCTGAGGAAAAAGACGTATTTTTGATTTTGGGGTTAACTGTGCCTTTAACGATTGTGAATTACCAAAGTTTTAATCAGTCAGAAATAGGTGTGGATTTACTTTGTGGGTTAAAATGCCCAAGACGTGTAGTTCTCCTTTGAGAATTGTGATTTACTACATGATTTTAATCAGGAAGGCAAACTCTAACTCAAATATGCAATAATTAAGATCTGTGTGACATAGATGGATTTGAAATTTGAACTTTTCCACGTAAGGACACGTTACCTTTATGGCTGCGTTCATCATCGTTCCCATGGACACAGTGAGTAAACTCAAGTTTTCCAAGGGCTGTCGTGACAGTTCCAAAAATGAAGCCTGGGTGACTAAGCATTCAGAATGGGAAAAGAAAGCTAAGTTTCAAATATGGCCCGAAAAATCTACAGAGAAGTCTGGAAATTTGAGTGTGTGAAAGTCTGGAATTTTGAAATGAAAAATGTGTAGGAACCCTGTAAGTGAGCTTAAGGGGTGGGATTTAAGAGCCTTCATATTTGTTGGATTTTACGGATGCAACAGTACATCAAAATGCAGTCGTCATACTGTGTCACTTCACAACATTCCCTCTGTAAAACTGCTCAAAATTCTTCTTCATGGTCCCTTACACTCCTTCTGCCCAGTTTCTGCGATGCCAGCCGCATGTACACATCGCCCATTAGTGCCAGCTGTGATTAGTGTGTATGTTGTGTGTGTTTTGTGAGCATGTGAGAGAAAGAGAGATATCGCATAGTCTCACATGCCGCTTTTCTCTCTCTTTCTCTCTCACACCCACACTGCTGTCACCCACCCATCCCGACAGTGAATCAGCCACCGTGGCAGCTTTGCCTGAGGCGTTGGCACAATGGACGGGACTGGAGTTACCTCCTGTCCTGCATGATGGGTGGTGTCTGTCTGTGTGTGTGTGTGTATGTGTGTGTGTGTGTGTGGGTGGGTCTTGGTGTCTCTGTCTCCTGTCTCAGGGTTAAGCGCCTGCTTCCTCTCTCCACACCTGCAAGCTGAGCGTCTCTCCCTCCTCCTATCCATCCTTCCATCCATCCCTGTTCCTCTTTATCTCTCCCTCCCTCCCCTCCTCTCCTCTCCCTTTACCGTCCCTCCCGGAGAGTTGAGGCCATTGTGGGGCTGAGCGGTGTTGGGTTCTGTTCTCCTGCTGCTGCCAGCTCTCCCCACGGCCCCTGCAAGACAAGGCTGTTATTGCCCCAGGGACCGCAGGCCTCAGCAGCTCTTCCTCCAAACAAATTTGCTGTAACTTTATCTGCAATTGGGCCCTGAATTGGGAGCAAATAGAAGCAGCTTTGTGAAGCTCGGGGAAGGGCGAGGGCAGCGAGCTGGGGGTTGTTGGGGAGGCAGGGGAAATGATACCGGGCTCTTTTATGTCAGGCAAAGTAGGACTCTTATCAGGAAGAGAGCCCAGACAAGGGAGCTACTTCTAGAGGAAACTGGAGCACCTATCACCTGCTTTGCATTTAGATAAAAATTCACCCTGCTGAAATAAAAAAAGGGAAAAAAAGCAAAGACAGGTACAGAAGCAACTATTGGAGTGTGTGTGGGTGTGTGTGTTTGCACATGCCTTGCTGGCAGTTTGATACACATACACACACACACACACACACACACAGTGCAGAGACGCCATAGCAGTCAGTGGTACACACCACTCCAGGTCTCTTTAAATTGCTCCTTTGACTCCTCTTCAAAGAACCTGTCTAACTTTTAAAAGTTTTAAAGTCGGGAGTTCGTCTTTGCCCACAGCAAGGGACAGCTTTGAAAGATATACTTTCACATTTTACTGCTCTCCTGATTTGCAAAATGAATGATAGTTGAAATATAGTGGCATGACTAACAGAGAATACCAAGTCAGAGTTTAATCACCAGAGATTGAGACTCTACAGTAAATGTGTGAAGCCTTTTTGTTCAGAAGTCGTAGATACAGCATCCTTACTTCTAATAGGTACCCGTGTGCAGCTGCAGCGCCGTGGCCATAAAATGGTGGATGCTTTATTTTAATTTTCCACGCTATTACAAAATGACTGGCTTTGACACATTGGGTTTAGTCATTCAGGCTGCTTTTTTATCCGATGAACAGCATTAATTGTGCTGTGGATCTTTATTCTGCGGGAGGACAGCAGGGGGCAGTCTAGCACCACTGAATGATGCTCAGGTCCGGTCACAAACAGGACACAGTCTCCCTCCCTCTCTCGTTCCCTCGAACTTAACAGGACTTTCTAGTTGCTATCTGGCAACACTTAGTGCCAGCATGGAAATTGATGTAAGAGAGATAAAGGGGAACTCTGAAATCCAAACTTCAGTTTCACTCCACTGAGACAGAGCAGGGGGAAAGTTAGCCTGGTGTGTGGTTAATGTAAGCCAAAGTACTGAATATTACCCTCCCACAGTGCCACGGCTCCGAGCCGTAAGGACGCGGGTTGTGTTTTGAAACAAATAATGCAAGATACAACTCTCAACGTGCTGCACTGAGTGCTTGAATAAATCATTTTGTCTTGTCTGTTTTGTTAATATTTTTAATATATCTTCTTGTGTTCAGGGGATTTTCTTAATATTAAGAGAAGGCATCAAAGATTATAACTGTAATTAAATCCAACTACAGAGACTTGTCAAAATAATTTAGTTTACTGGTTTTGTGTATTGATATTTTATCCAAAATATTACAGATTGAACTGCCATGGTTTGACTTTGTTCGTGCTTGTGATTGTCTATTTTAATTATATGTCTCATTTGAATTTCAGCTTGTGCTTAGATGTGAAGTTTGCCCAGTTCAAATGTAGCCTTTAACTATATTTGAAATGGTTTAGCAGATTTGACAGTGAGAAATATTATTTAACTTTGTTTTTTTTGACAAGTGACTAGTTTTGTTCATTGAAATTTCAGTACAGACTTGTTGAAGCACAAACAATTAAAAAAAAAGAAGAATTAAGTTTTATGGCAAAATAGATTTGCTGGATGAAGGTAAATTGCTGCGAGTAGTTTTGGTACTTTGGAAAATCAAATTTCCACAAATCAAATGGATATTGATCACTATGGTTCTTTAGTTATTCAGATAATTACAGGTGATATTTCATACAATGGTAGTACGAAAAGGAAAAAAGAGGGTGCATCTCTCATTTTTTTGTTTTTGTAAGGAATAGAAATTACACATTTATTTTCATATTCTCAAGACTAAATTAAAGACTCTGCATATTTTGAATAATACACACAGAAAGACAAACATTTTTATGAATATTTTTCCATTACCACACAGGTAAGAATTCAGCAGCATTAAAACAAAATACAGGAGTGAGCCTGTGTGTGTGTGTTCGGATATTCGCTACGAACCATCGCCGACCACTACATAATGTGCCTCTGACCACACAGAGTCATCTACAAATTATTCCCATAGACTACATCTGGAGCATCATTTAGCGTTGTCCCCCTCTTCTTTCCCTTTCAATCCCGCGTGTTTTCATCATTGTTTTTTTTTTCCTCCGCCTTCCTCTGGTCACTGACATCCACAGCGGGCTCCTTCCCACTCCCTCTTCCCCAGGCGAAGAGCCTGCTATCTGGTGTAGCGAGCAACGGGGGGTGGCTGTGATCACCCAGTCCTGGTGGAAAGGTCCAGGCACTGCAGGGCCCCTATTACCCAGCCGGGGGGCATGGAGACGGGGCAGGGCTGGCCACTGCTGAGCCTGGGTGTCCGGTTCCTCTAGCTGCCAGTCAAAACTTCGCCCTCAGCTACTATAACCAAATGGAGGAGGAATGAAGGGGGACGACAGGTTATACAACCTCAGGCAAATGGAGAAGAAAGCAAGTTTTAAAAAAAAAAAACATGAAAAGAGGGTTTTAAGGTTTCATATAAACATCAGGACAGTGAGAAGCAATTAATTTGTCTGCTGTGTGATATGGATACCATGAGCGATTAGAGAAGCAGGCACTAAATATCTTTACAGTACAACATACGCCTGCTGTACAGTATATTTATAGCAGAGTATTTGAAAGCAGCGCTGTGTGTGTCTGATGAAGATGTTTGTAAGTGTGCAGTTATTTATAGCTTCTACCAGAATAGGTTTAAAACAAGTGAGCTCCTTTGTTTGTTTGACTGAAGTCATGTTTCTGCACCTCTATTGCACATTGTTTGGTTGGAGATTATTCCAGTGTTTATCAATGTTGCAGCTCATACAGATTTGTAAATTATAATAATTTGTAGGAAGTGGATAATTTTAGGATGGTTACATTTTCTAAAGCAAATGTGTGTTTGAACATGTGTTGTTGTGTTTGTCTGTGTGCGGGTTTCTCTTGCTGAGCTTCCATGGTCCTAACAGCTTTTTCATGATGTATGAAGGGAAATGGTTGTGTTGCTTATTAGTATACAAATATGAATTATTGAATAGCTTCTTTCCAGTTCTTCTACACAGCTGAATCAGAGAAAGAGTCTTTTGTATGTGAGAAAGTGAAGTTGAGCCTGAGACAGACTGAGAAAGATCTCGATCCTTTTGGGAGATTTGGTTGTTGCACCAAGGCCATTCAGGTTTATTTGAAAAAGACATTTTGCTGAGAGCATTATGCAAATGCACTGGACATTTCTAATGTTTAATTTATGTCTCTTTTTTGCTTTGTATACTCAGTGTCTGTTAGTTAATTTTACATGAAGTCATAGTTCTGCTCAAAAGTTTTGAATGTGAGCCTTTCAAACTTTTTCCTATGTGAGAAGTGCAAAAGTTGAGAAAATGTAATTATTTAATTGTGTTGTTATTGTGAAGAGTTGTTTGCATTGATATTCTGATGCATGCGTTTGTGTGTGCGTGGAGGGAAAATGAAACACCGACGGCACAGCGTTCAAGTGCGTGTGTGTGCAGTTTAGTGTCCGACTGGCTCCACTACAGTAACAGCAGACCTGCATACACACTCTTGAGGGGCTGTTGAACCTCATATTCACATTAACCTTAGACTGTAAACACAATGAAGAGCTTTATTTTCACTCTCCCTCGCTCCTTTTCCACACACACAGAAATTAAACTATTTGATTGTTGATTATTAAGCTTCCTCTCTCTTGTTGATGTTGTTTAGCCAAACAGGATAGAACATAATTGGTACACAGACCAATAAATCTGCTTTATACAGTAATAGTCTCAATTTCACCACTCTTAAAAGTTTCCCATCAGAACTGATTGTTAAACACTGATGCGTTTCCTTACAGAGAGTAATTAATTTCAGATCTTCTTTGCTCATATTTGAAATAATGGATTTCTCGTACTTGAATTTGATAAATATGTTTTGCTAGAAAAAATTAAGTATTAGGCACGGTTTGTATTTTCAGCATTTGTTGTAATTGCTGCTGAGGTCTTATCAATCACGAGAAATCTCTGAATACTTATACATAAAATTATAAGAAAGGATAAATATTATTTTATTTGTGTCTGTCAGATGCTATTCCCACAAGATATCCCATTTCTTCCAGTCAAACGTTTTGAAACAGACACAATGCTGCGTTCTCACAATTGACACAATGCCGCAATAAAATAACAAGCTTCCATCATTAGCAATTTTACTTTCCCACATATATCTTCTCTCGACCACCACAATAATCTGCTGTCAGAGGCTAAAGAGCCCTGCCAAAAGCAGAATAATACAGGGTTTTAGGAAAGGTTAATTTTCAGATGCTACTTTTCTTGTTTGGTGATGAGAGGGGAGGTATAGAGGTTATGGTTTTGGCAGATGGGTGCAGAGAAGGTTAGAGATGGGGCACAGGAGTCTTTTGGGGTAGTAGAGAGGGTATTGGGGCTTGGAGTGACAGGGTTAGGGACTCGGGGTGTGGGGTGTGTGAGGTCAGATGCTGGGGTTTGGGCTTGAGTATGGAAGGGTCAGCTTTGACGTGCTGCGGCTTAAAAAAGGTACATGACCTCGGTCTTGGGGATGATTGGCACGGAGGAAAGAGGCTCTGACGGCTCGCACTCATCCTCTTCATCGTACTCCTCTTCAGCTGAAGGCCCAGAAAGCCTTCAGGGTCAGGGTGTTGAACCTAGGCTCACGACACCAGGCCTGTACCTTTTGTTGAAATCCAGTCTTATTTGTACGCTTTGCTCCATGGTGGTTATGATTCTGCATATGAATGTGTTTGAATGCGTGTCATTTTCCGATCGCACATATGGTCGGCGTACGTTCTCAGGAGTTTGCCTCATGCGGGTCAATATGGGGTCTTGAATGTATACATTCTCAGCACACACTGTTCCACTTTTTTTGTTCTCTCTTTTCTTTTGCTGACTTTTTTTAAAATATCTTTTTCTCTTTTACTTCAGCTTTTTGTCATCGTCGTTTGGAACTTTGAACTCTATATGATTCCAATGGCGTTGCTGCTGCCTTTGGCCTGGAACTATATCCTCATCGCATCGGGGAAGGATACCAGGCAAGATGTGGTGAGTAACCTCATCGCGTCTTTCATTCCACTGTAAAAGCCTCTTTCCACACACAATGCGGGGTTAAATTCAGGCACTATTGTTTCACAGAGACAGTACGCTCTTGTTTTATTTACGACATTAATCACATTGACATCCGTTTAATTCCTTTGATAATAGACTTAATACAAAGAATACATAATTGTGCTATAAAAAATCTGACGTGAGTATTGATGTACAAAAGAGTGAAAAAGCAACATACTTCTTTAAAGAAACAACAAAATGAGCATGATACAAACTCATTTCAAATAGAGCTGCTGATTAAATTGCAGTAGTAAACTTTGAGCAAAATTAGAATTTAATTTAAAAAAATCTCTCTGCTGATTTTTTTTTTTTTTAAATAATAAAAAACTCCATCTGCCCCTTGAGGAGCTGCATTTTCAGCGCAATCTCACATTTCTCACTTTGCCTTCTTTGAGGCAAAGAAAAGGGAGAAATAATAGGCTGTCACCTTGAGCTACGTTACGCCACTTACCTGGTAGTATATTTATTTAATTCATTTATTTTTATCTCTTATACCAATTAAATGATGTCAAAGCAATGTCATGGAGAAACAGACATGTTTTAATCATGGCCCGGCACATTTGGTGAGTAGAGAGTGAAAACGAGAGAGAGAGCTGGACTATGGAGTGAGCGTGAACAATGAAGTGATTAATTTTAATAAGTGCCTTTTTTTTTTTTTCCAAGACTCACTTGGAAATAACCAGTTAACAGACCTCAGGTTTTCTTGCAGTCTCTCACCTTCTGTATGTGTATATTTATCTCTTCATAAGGATTCTTTGGGTTAGATTGGATTTGGAATAGATATTAAATTCAGTCATTATAATGAACCAAATCTCATTCCTGTGTGTCAGTGAAATTTTTACACATAAAAAATGGAATTAGATGTGAGCTGTACAGAACCTACAGCAGACTTATTTGGTAAATCTTCAGAGTTAAGCTTTGTTATTTATAAGCCCCTGTTTTCATATTTGCCAATATAAAAAGTTGAGAAAAAAGTCAGAAGAAAAAACCCTATGAGACAGGTACAAGCCATCTGTCACTTGAGAGTAACCTGGTGATTTTAAAGTAGTTTGTGGTACATACTGGAATTTAAGGCATTTAAACAGGATATAGTCAGTCAAGTGAAAACTTAAAGATTTGCAATTGCAAGAGGCCAAAATAAAACACCTAATTTGTGAATGACACAGACTTAAATTGCAGGGGCTATTTTTCTTCGCCTGTAGATGGCGACATTGCTTGATAAAAAAAAAAAAATCCCACATGCCTTAAGACAAACACCCCGCATGATGATTTGTCCCCCCACCTGCTGCTTGTATTTATCCAGACCTAATGATATTCTTTTCCCATGCACTCCCTAATTAAAATGAGGCAACAAAGGTTACATATTCTCGTAATGTGCCACTCACTTCACATACGAATAAGTACATGTAACTCCTACTTCATGCAGAATTGCTTTTCTCTGCTCCTTGAAAGGGACCATTGTGTCTCAAGTACCTCAGGAATTGGTTGGAACATTAAGACATGTTGATACTGTTGATACTCATATGGCAAGTGCCTTTTAGCACGACGGTACTGCTGTGCTCAGTTCTACAAAGTTGTCCTGTGCTCAGAGACAAGAGGAGATATGGACATTTATTACTGTATTACTGTACATTACATTAGCTCTTTTAGTCTGACTGTTTTTAAAAGCTGAGACTGACTTAGTAGCATTGCAAGAGTGTATATTTGATTTACTTACACAGAATCTGGGCTGCACATTTTTTACGTTAACTTAAGTTTAAGATGGAAGCAGTGTCATTTAAACTCTTTTGTACCAACTATAACCAAAACATATTTACTTTTAGTTTTATTTCTTTGGAGTTTTTGCTCAGTTTGAGCTGAGGTGGGTTTTTTTTTTTGTCTCTGAAGGTTGCTTCAGTATCATCACCTTCAGGCTGTGGTTTGAGGGTGTTTGGTTGAAATCAAAGGACTTATGTGATTGGGACACTGGGTTGGACAGGTCACCGAAGCCAGGAATGTTTTTTTTAGCCATGAGAGTGCTGCTGCAAAGTTTCATATCTGACCTTCTTTCAGTTAAATATCTAAAAGTATTGATACTTGAGTACTTTTTCAATGCCACACTTGTATAATTAATGTAATAATACAATACTAACATTTGATAATATTGAAAATACCGAAGCTATAAAAGAGAGAAGATCTAAGTGCTCAAAGAGCAAAACCAGACAGTGCAGTGTTCAGTGACCTTCTCTGTACTTTTCTATTAATTAAAAAAAAATCTACCATGTACCGGGGATTTTTATTTTCTTTATACTGTGTTATCGAAAGAGGTATCGAGTATTGTATATTACAATTCTAAAATCATGACAACCCCACTGGCTAATGTGAGCACAATCAGTGTTGGCTTTAACTGTGTGTAATCTCTATTTCTTACGATTCAAAAGTCTTGATATCGGTGGATTGGAGTGCCAGTGCTGATACTGGCTAGTGTGGGATATGCAGAGAAGTTGTGAGATAGTGAGAGGCAAATACGCAGTGCAATAGAATGGGACAGCGGTGGCGTACTGTACTGTATATGCAGTATAAGTGAATATGCAGGTGTGTGCATGATGCATGAATACTGAATATTGTGTGTGTTGTGATGGAGTTGCTCTGCCCTCTGATGTAGTCTGCTATGTTCTCTTTTATTCCAAGGTTATGATTCAGGCACATTCAAAGTGTAGAACTAAAGCTTATGCACACACACCACATACAGTTGCGTCTGTGAGTCACTCCAGGTGTGTGTTTGCATGGTACTACTATGTGTGTGGGAAAATACAGTGTGTGTGTGTACGTAGAGATAAAAGTTATCTGTCTGTGTATGTGCGAGAAATATGTGCGAGTATTTCTGTCTTCTGTGTGTGTGTGTGCAAGAGCCTGCATATGCATGAGCGTGCGCAGACGTTCTTTGCAACAGTATATCCGATGAAATTGGGATTAATTGTCAAAGATTAGCACCATTAATGCTCCTTTTCTCGCCGCTGTGACAGTTGTGCTGAACAGTACAGAGCGGCACGGCCGACACAAAGAAGATTCTCCGACAATCTTCGTCTCTCTTGTCTCAGCATTGCAATCTTACTGCCTCAGGATTGGTAAATGTGATGAACTTTCTCTCCTTTTGCTCCATTATCAGTTCTCTTTTGGTCGTGATATTGCTATCTTATGTCAAACTTGAGTACATAAAGTAGAAGTAACGTGCACTGGTGTAAGCATTCATTATTTTCAGGCATTTGTGTTTGCAAATGCTGCAAATACACACACTCTAATACACATATTCAGACACAAGCATCCCCGGAGTCCTGTCCCTGTTTGTTTTCAGATCTGCGGTGCAGGGGGGAAGTGGGTACAGCGAGAGCATACAGTATCTGCGCTTCCTCTCCCGGTCCCCTGGATTCCTCTTCCGAGTCTTTATCAAGCTGAAGTCATGGACGACTCACTGTTTCCCTCTCGCACTTGGCAGAGAACAGAAAAGAATAGAAAAGAAAACAAGGGAAAAAGGCTTTCTAATTACTTTAAACAACACACCAAATTAAAGCATTGTGCTGAGCCGAGCAAGGGTCAGCATCCGGAGCGCTGCGGTTTTCCAGCAGTCTGGGGTGAGGGTAATGCCAAAGGAATCTCTGCTGAACTCACTCTGAAGGGTGAGAGAGAGAAAGAGGGATAGAGTGGGGGTAGAAAGAGAGAAAACAAAAAAAGTATACACTTGAGTACAGACTTCCTAATGAACTGAAGGGCCTTGCTTCAGCTGATGGGTTCAATGTGAGGACCCTTCTCTGATTTTACACCGCAACCACAGCTCATAGCCCTGTCTATAGCAAATAAACAAACACAGTGTTCTCTACACGCTGTAATTCACCACTCAGGGTCACCGAGTGTTGTGTGGTTACATGCTGCTTTGCAAACAGATCCCGGATCAGCGCTTCTTACCCTCGCCCCAACCTTGACCAGTACCTGCTAAGCAGTCGGAGCGTCCTCAGAACAGCGATTAAAGGAGGCGATGCACCAGCAAGGTCGCTGACCTCCTCTCTTATCATGTAGCACTCTGACCTGTGAACCTTGACTCTTCAACACTGTTAGCTGACCTATGTGTCACGCTATAACATGCTCACTGAAGCAAACAAACAAAGAAGAGGACCTTTTATGCTTTTGAATATATGCAGAGTACAATACCGCTTTTACTTTGACATTCAAGGCTGCTAATGTACTATCAAGGAAGCCTCATCCCCTCTTTTTGCATTTGTGTGAAGTCTCTTATTGTAGAGGAGCACTTAGGGCTATGACTGTATGGATTTTTTCTTATTGCGATGACAAAGCAACACATTCCCACAGGCCTGCGGTTTACCATGACTGTCTTCATAATAACGTTTCATTGGACTTTATTGAAAAATGCTGTCATAAGCACAGCATAACTCCTTTCAGGACTAGGGCGGTGCATAAGTGTGTTCACCATATAAGTAACGGAGAGCAAGATGGTGCTGCTTATAGCGGAGGAGAAACTTAAATTTAGCAGTAAGTTGTCTATCTGACAGTAAATGTACAGTGCTGGTAACAGTGTGTCAATTTATAATCACTGCAGCTTCTGAAGACCAGTGTTAGGCAGTAATGCATTACTCAGTAATATATTATGGTAATACTATTACTTTCCTCGGAGTAGTAAAGGATTACAATTTCTAAATAGTAATAATATTACACATACTAGCCAAGTAAATCTCAGTTACTTTTTGACATAGGTAGACTATCTTATGATAACCTGTACGTGTGGCAGGTCAGGGCAGGTCACGTCAGCTGCTCGCCAGAAAGCTAAATGAAAGCTGGAGGATGAGGGAGAGGGAGAGAGACATACTTTCCACAGGTGGAAGTACTGTCATCATTTTGAGTTTGTTTGGCTCCTCCAGAGAGAATATGAGGTGATGGAGTCTAATTTGAAGGCCACACTCAAAGAGGTTGACTTTGTTTCCAGTTCACTGGATCAGGTGTTCAACTTTGGAGCACAACAAGGCTGCCAACAAGGTACAAAAGTAATGCAGTAATGTAACTAATTACTTTTGATACCATGTAATAAGTAAAGTAAAATTATTACTTTTTAAAGGAGTAATAAGTAAAAAGCAACTTATTCCACTTCTTACCCAACAATGCTCAAGACCAAGAAATGTCTCCTCTGTTGTTTCCCAGCTGTTGAATAAGTGACAGATTATCCCTGAAGTAAGCTGAACAGGAAAGGCTAACGATAAGTCAATGCTAACGCTAGCATTGTACCTTTACAATGTTGGCACCGATGCAATCGTATCCCTTTCGGAAGCTTTGTAATCCAGCCTTGAACCGCAGCTTCTCTTGGAGCCAGATGAATCCATAATGATCAAACCAACACTGAGTGCCTTCTGTGATTATTTATCAATTTTTCTTTGTTGAAAACAGTTGTTGCTGTTGTTAGCATGTTGTTAGCTGTCCGCTGGCAATCCCATGATGCCTTGGGTTGAATCTGTCGACCAATCATAGGCTGTAGTCCTTGTTGTGCGTGGCAACGCTGATCCATTGGTGTATCCACGTGCTGATCTGAAAACACATTGCGAGATTGACCCTTTAAAATAATGTTTGCGGTGACGATGGTAATGAGCACAACCCTGCAGTAGACATCACGTTGCTGTAATCGTCACAGCCCTATGCAGAGCACGATTTTACCTTGACATTAAAAGCTGCTAATGTACTATTAAGGAGGGCCTATCTTGTCTTTCTGCATTTGTGTGGAGTCTGCTATTGTGGAGGAGCACTTTAATGACATGACCCTCTCCTCTCCATCTCTATCTTGTTTTGAAACCTGGAACAGTTTGGGACCTAGATCCATCCCAAGCCTGTTGCAAAGGAAGCAGCCGGTAGGCTGGGCTCGGTCAACCAGAGGACAGGCTGCTCTGCTGGAAGAGAAAAAGTCTGCGAGGCGTGTGTGCATGCATGTGTATCTTTTCATAGCGATCTGTCGTATTCATGTGTGTGCCTGCTTGCATGAGTGTATATGATCGGCGTTGAGATTAAGGAGCAGAACACATCCCAGTAGAAACCTTCCTCGCTGTTCTGTTGGCCCAGAAAGGCCCTTACCAGATGTTATGAAGGTGTTCATTTCAGTGCAGGCTGTCGTAGAGGGCACATATGCAACATGGTGATGTCTCTTTCTACCACAGGATGACGGGCAATTAGGCCTCGTGACACTGGAGAACCATCCTCTTTATCCCATGCTTCAGACCATTACATAGATTCACCCACTGGATCCGCCAACCCATTACAGAAGAAGAGACCTTAATGGCCTGAAGATACTTCACACTTACAGACGTGCCTCCTACTTTCAACACACTCTGCACCCTGACATAAATAGTATTTGTATAAAAACAAATGTAGAGTTTAATCTCATGATAGAACCTCATTGACTTTGGTTTTCTACTATTTTCATATTTCTTTAAATCCATGTAGTTCTACTTGTAGTAGTTTAGTCTTTACTTTCCTGACTGTGAAGCACTCAGTGTGACAACAGTGTATTGTTCATTAGTGTAAAAATAATCTGGTTTATCTCCAAGACAGTAATAATGTCTGATTTTATTGGAACATTGTATCATTTCTGGAACAAGCCTTCATTGCCATTTTTATCTATTCTATTTTCTCCCTGATTTTGCATCACAAAAAAACTCGTCTGCGTCTCTAAACACACTCTGCCTTGACATCTGCCCTCATTAAGAGCCACGCACAACACAGGTAGAGAAGAGTAAATATTAAGAAAGCTGGAAGGAAAAGAGGAAACGCTGCCTATTATACCTCGACTCCTCCAGAAAGTCACACCTCCACTTTTTCTCCCATAAAACCATAAAAACTCTGGAAAGAAAAGGAGAACGAGAAAAGGAGATGGAGTGGGAGCAGGAGACAGAAAAAGACAGAGAAGGCATTCAGAGAGACGGAGCGACAGAGAGATGGAGGCAGAGGAAAACAGCGGTGGATGGCAGGCACTCCTCAGTGCGGAGTCAGACATGGCAGTTGGTGACAGGTGACAAAATCAAAAGGTCATGTCACTTTTAACTGGGAGCGCCTGTGCCCCACTGATTTCCCCCGTGCCGCCCCGGCATCACCGCGCTCATCTCTGCTCCTCTCTGCTCCTCTCGCTGCCTCTCTGTCTCTGCTAAACTGGCAGATAGGATGGCAGGCTGGCAGGCAGAAAGACAGGCGACGGGCAGAGTTTGAAGCGGGACGGGAGCATCGGGAGCATCAGGAATGCCACTGCAGAAATCCTCCCAGCCTCGCTTTTCATCATGTTGTCTCTCTTTCTCTTCCTTCCCCTCCATTTGTCTAACTCCCTTCATCACACTGAACCTTTGTAACTGTCTGTGCTCTTTGCTAACAACGTCAGCAGCTCAGGGTGTCTGCCTCAGTGCTTCTTGTTGTTGTTTTGTCTATACAGTACACCCGCTGTAGCTGTTTGCAGTTTTTCTGTGTAAACCTTGAGCTTAAGCCCACAGATGTGTGAGTGTGTTTGTGTGGAATAGATTTTTCCACAACTGGGTATGAAAAACAATAAAACAGTATCATCTGTCTGAGAAGGACAAACAACTTATCACTGAATTGACTGTATTTACTGACTATCTCAACAATGCCAGTGGAACATGTAAAACTGTGATTTTCTCTGGATAGCTGCTAAATCTCTGACTAAACTCTGATTTATCAACAACTAACCAACAAGAAATGTACGTTTGTGTTAGCATGCTTACATTATTATCCCGCGTCTCAATCTTCTCCGGCGCTCACAGATTTGGTGTTGCTTTCATGAATATGGAGCCGCCCTTCTCACCCCCACCCCCAGCCTCCAGCTCCGGTAGCACCCCGGCCTCACCCCTATCCAGCCCCCTGCTGGGTGAGCCCTGGCTGGGGCAGTGCAGATGGAAGGGCCCCCCTCTGAGGGCCACGGCTCTGACAGCTTGTGAAGGGCCCGCGTGGGTCAGCCAGGCTCAGCCAGCAGCCCCTTATCAGACGCGCAGCCCTCCCCCAGTCTGCAGAAACTGTGGTGTAGGCAATATGCACATGCACACACACACATACACACATACACTCATGGACAGTGCATACAAAGTAGGGCCTTGAGATCCCCCAGCCAGCCAGTCGGCCAAACCTCAGCAGCTGGAGAGGTTAAAACCCCCTCACGTATCAAAGAGGAAGAGCAGCAGGAGGATGGAGGGAGGGAGGGATAGAGGAATGGGAGAAAAAAGGAGGAGAAAGTATATCTTCATGTTCGCCGGGATGTCTGCCTCGGCGTCAATTCCCCCTGCGGCTGTCATTGGGAAGGTTAGGAGGGGAGATAGTGGAACTCAGCCTGGCCAGGCAGAGAAAGGGGCTAGAAAAGAGGCATTTCAGAGGAAGAGGTGAAAATGATTCGGCTACTAGTTCAGGTCATAGATTTCTGCTTCCCCTCTGTGGAGAGTGTCTGTGTGCACTTGTTTCTCATTGACAGGATCTATTCTGTTCATCCACTCGAAGTAGCTTTTTTGTTCCTGACCTGTCAAGTTAGATATAAACTCTCCTGTCCCTTACAGTGTAGTTATGTAACTCTGAATAAGTAGTTAATTAGCATTTCTTAATTCTTTGGACTGAAAAGGATAGATTGGACCATTTAATGTGGGGTTGGAAGAGGTACTTACTGATAGTCAATGTATAATCTCCAGTCAGTGCCAGTCAGCACACCCCCAGTTAGAAGAAGCACAGAGGAGAACTGGCATGGAAGCTAAGCAATGTACTGCTGTGGACAGGGTCAGCAACAAAAGGTATTTTCACCAACTAAAAAACTAAATGTCAGTTTACATGTAGACTATATTTAGAATATTTTTACTGCTTTACCTTATCATCAGACAGCCTTTTCTGACATGAAACAGCCATTATATAAGCCAAATATCTCTTTCTCTCCTCACCAACCAAACTCCACGGGTGAAATCAGCAGTTTTGCCTCGCCTTATCACAGGAGTTGCTGCTCTACTGCTGCCACAATCTGTTAGTCTGTTTGTGTTATTGTGTGACTTGTGTGTTATAAAAGGATAGTTCATATTCACCAAAGTCACACAATGACACACAAAAAACTAAAAGATTAAGGCAGTGCTAGACCAGCAAATCCCGTGTTCAGGCGAGGTACAAATGCTGATTTCACCCATGGAGTTTGTATGGTTTGCAGACAGCGATATTTGACTTATATAACAGCGCTTTTCTGTTTGAAAAAGCTGTCTGATGGAAAGATAGTGGTGAAAATATTCTAAATGTAGCATACACTTAAACTGATGTGGATTTTTTTTTTTTTCATTTGGAACTTTCTTTCTAAACCAGGGTTATTCTTTTCACTTTATATCATTTATGTGAGGGCTAAAATTTAAGGTACAACCATACTTCTAATCCGCCACCATCAAAGTCAGAGTTATTTTTGTTTGAGTTAGGGAAGTAAGGAGTTTACAACTTGACATAAATTAAATTGAAGACATTGTGCCCTAGAAGCAGCACAGCCACAAATGCCTCCCTGATTTAAGTTAAGAGGCGCTGGATCACCTTTACTGTTACTTTCACCAAAACACTACATGCCATGAAACTATCCTGTAAGTAGAATGTCACAGTGATAATTCCTTGTGACCCTAAGAGTCTGAAAAGGTATTAGAGGTGTTGTTGTGGCGTTGACTGTGTGCAAAAAGCTACCTGTTGAGACAAAAGGAGGATACACAAATTTCTCTCACAGCATTCAATAGGGTATCAGAATTTTCCACCCGATAGACAGTTCTTGAAATCTGTTTTCTGCTATTCCCTTTCACCACTCTTACAACTTCTCATCGCATCTCAGTCAGTCTGTGAAACAAGGGTTCACTCACACAGGAAAACATCAGATCCAAACACTCTCCGGACTTTTCGCCTTGCTTACATTCCTCTTTTTATGTCTTGACTTTTTTCAAATTCATTCCAGGCAGACTTTAGCTAGTACCACATACTTCAGCTGGCACAGACCAAGAGTAAGTGGTAAAGAAAGAATTGCCTCTGTAAGGCTGATTGTAAATTAGAGCTGACATGAAGATGCAAAACATTTGAGTGTCCAATTTCAAGCTTTGTAGCTGTGAGGTATCAAGTCACCAAATAAAGTAAAGCAATGGTCATGCAAGGATGCACTGAAGAATTCCAGACACTGAAACAAGAGGAAACTACTGCACACCACCTCTGTGATTTGGTTTGGTTTGTGTGTTATTTTGAGTGTAATGTCATTAAAGATTAAGTCCTTCACACACGATTAAAACCTCTGCATGCGGACTGGTAGGGTTTTTTTGTCCAGTAAAAGTCTATTTCTGACAGAAGCTGCACAGAGAAGATTGAGCTGGGAAGGAAGTCAGACACACGAATGGCAAAGAAAATCTGGTCAATTTTCAATATAAAACACCCTTTGCAGACCAAAAGAGACATAAAAAGGAAATCACTTAACTACACTGCCTTCTTCTCCCGTAGTAGAAGCACAAAAATCAAGGAAAAAAATTCAAGGAAAAATCAACAAAATCTTGACAAGTCTGCAAAATCAGGCAGGCAAAACACTCCACTTCTGAAATGTTCCTGGTGGGCATGAGGCCGTGTGGAGGACGGATCAAAACTGTGTGGCAGAAGTGACATGCCCAGTGGAATCAAGGCATAAGGAAACAAAAACGGGTAACGGGGGCTGATATTGGATATCGGACTCATGTCACAGATCCACATTCCAATCCAGTATCAAAGTCCTACATTTTATGTGCTACACAGTGTGAAACAAAAGATAAGCCCAGCTTCAGCCTCATGTAACCTCACTACTACTACTACTGCTACAACTATGAATGTTTAAGATTAAAATGAAAATGTCAAAATTCTCTGATTCCAGCTTCTTAAATGCTAATATTTTCTGGTTTCTCTGGTTCTTTATGACAGGAGACGTTTGAGGAGGTCATCTCAGTTTTTGGAAAACACTGATTGGAAATTTTCACCATTTTCTGACATTTTAAAGACCAAACAACAAATCAACATTAATTGACAATAAGTTGCAGCTTTAAAACATACCTATGAATATTATTTTCCATTTCTGACAAATCCCTTACACAAGCAATGCAAACTTCTTCCTCACAGTGTTATGAATTGACGGGAAGTACAGTAAGAGAGAAAAAATCAGAGTGATGTAGCAGAGCTTGTGCTTGGATCTGAGCCAGCGCAACAGATACGTAATATTTGCAAATCAGCTTTTTAGGTACGAGCCACTAAGGCCAAGCAGACATATTCACACTTTCACAGCCATTTGAACTCTCAATGTCATTGTACTCGCATCTATTCTTTGTGTGTATTTTATATTATCACCATCTTTGTATGTATTTATGGGGCACAGTGTAATCTGTAAGAGTAGCCCGCATCATCCCTGTATCATTTGAATAGGTCTGAATATGTTAATCCCCACCTCAGTAGATATTGAATTGACTGGAGCAGCTCTGCAGGCAATGTGAGCTCTACACGATCCTGTCGACAGCAAGGCTTTGATGCTGCCGTGCTGTAATGATAGTAATTCAAACAACATGATAATGGGGGATAAGCAGACAAATGATATCATACACCAAACAGGTCTTAGAAAGAGGGAAAGAATGAGAAAAATAGAGAGAGAGGTAGAGGGAGAGAAAGAAAGAAAGATGTTTGGAATTCATCGACTGCACTGAGGTAATTTATATCCTCCCTCACTGAGACAGTAGCTTCAGTGCACACATTTAGCCGTGGCAATCTTCAGGGCAGATGACATGTTCCATGTCTTTTTATTTATTAATTTTACACTGTGTCTCATTGCAGGAAACATGACTTCTCTCTGTAACCAGAGGCGATAGAGGAGAGAAAGCAGAGAGGAGAGCAGAGGGAGACAAACGACTCTATCATTCTCTCTGTCTCTCTAGGTCATGCTTCTCCAGCTAGCTCATGCTCATTCCCTTTGTTTAAAGTTTGGAGCGTGTGCCAGGCATGCCCTAGTAAAGCCTCTGTGTGGAGGAATCCATTATGTTTGTATTTTGGCACGGGTGAAAGGATTTGGGAGGAACCATGATGACTTTATAAACAGTTATAGTTCATTTGTTTAGAGATGCCAGGAGGCTTAGATTTTATAGTATCACGTCTGCATCTTTTGCCTCGGCTGAGCACAAGAATTCCCTCTCTGGTATTTGTATACTGTAGTAGTGAATGTATTCAGTATCAATAAAGAGAGTGTGAACTGTAAACAGTCAAGCTTATTTGTCTAGACGCTGATGGAGTCTCAGTGAACTGGGAATAACCAGTTGCTACAGTCAGACAGTTAAAACGAGCAGTGCCATGCATATATGCACAACACTTTGCCCTAGTGACTCTGAGCTATTGATAGAACACACACACAAACACACACACGCACTATTGACTCTACCCTCTCAACTCTGCTGTTCTGAACTCCTCTTTGTTTGTGTGGGAAGCTGCATTTACATAAGAGGCTTATGTCAGCCGCCACATAGTTTCCCCCCTTATTCCAATGAAAAACAAAAAGGACAAAAGCTATTGTCTTGTTAAGTAATGATTTTTGGATTTCTCCAAACTAGTTTGTGCCGTTATGGAGGTGGTTAGGGGGTTTCGGTGATGTTGAGGCTGGGTGAATGTTTTTTTTGGGGGGGGGTTGGTAATGCAGACAACAATGAGAGCAGATGATTGTTGAGGTTGACAGCTGTACGGCTTATGATACGGGTGTTTGTTTATGTAAATCGGGAGCACCAATATGACCTTGTGGCTTTGATGTGTGATTGACAGGAAGAGGGTTGATGAGAGATGCAGCAGCGATCTGTGGTTTTCGCCACAGTAGCATTGCACGTGAAATTGTGTATGCACAGAGACAAGCAACTCAAGTGCTGTATCACTAAACAGTAATCAGATATAATATCACTAAACTCAGTGGTCCAAGCTCGAGGTCTGGGTTCTAATACGTGAAAGACTGTGTGTTCCATAGTGCCATTTTTTTTTTTTACTGCATTCAATGCTTCTTAATCTGTTTGTAAAAATTATACCCAGCCTCTACAGTCTGTGTGCAAATAAGGTGGCTTTAATCTTTCAGATAGTGTGCAGTGCATATGCCAGAGTCAAATTTTGTGTGCACTTGAAGTGGAAATCTGTGGAGCTTTTCATGTGTCACTTAATGGCATCAGAGATGGACATTTCAGTCAAGTGAGAGTCATCGTTCATGGTAACATCATGGTAACACCAACACGTGGTTAACCTGTCAAATGGTTTCAGTTTGGTTAGGTTAAAGGTCCAAATACACTGAATAATTGATGTGCCTCGTTTGATGCATATCAATTGATATTCCAATGGAATCAGATTTGAGATGCCAACATATCACAGAAGCAGCAGTATTTTGGAAAAAGGAAGCTATTTATGTATTTAGTAGTATTATTATTAATAACTTATTTCTTGAATAAAATTCTAAATAATGATAAAGAAAGTTTTATATCACAACACTTTTACCGTCACAACCCTCTCTCTCTCTGCTGTGAGTCCGAAGTATTTTTAATTCCTTTCAGTTCTCTGCAAACAGGTACTGCAGCTGCAGAAAAAAAAGTTTGGTCCACTACAAAGTCAAAGCAAGGTCAGATTAGAGGTGTCAAGGCAGTTTGACATCCAAAATGCACAACCAGATGCTGCCAGGGCGTTTTGGCTTTTAGGCACCAAAACTAGTCAGTAGGTTTAAGAAAATACTTAGATAAGTTAAAATAAGTCGATGCTGAATTTTGGTTTCACACGGGACATGATCAGCGATCTCCTGGGTGAAATTCCTGTGTTTGTTTGAGCCATCGATCCAGCCCAACCTCCTCCAACCTCCGCGGACTTTGCTGTTCTTTATACTGTGTCACTTGACATTTCTTTTCTTTACAACAATCCTGTGTAGAATGATGTGCTGTCTCTACACAATATGTCAGTAAAGACTAAGACTTGTGTTATTGATCCACCATTGGGTGAAACCAGGCTGAATAATTCTATTACTAAAGAGGAGAAGCTACAACTTGCGTGCACCATTGTTAGGTTGTACAATATACCGTGTATGTATCCATATGTGCCTTTGTGTTTGCGGTTCTGATTGTGCGCACATGAGTGTGTCTCTGTCATTTTTTTCTTTGTGTTGTACAGTATGTAGCATGGTATCTTGGGGCTTCAGAGCTACACCAGCTCCGGTTTCATCGGTCGTGGACCACTGAAGCACATAGTTGCTGTTCTTTGTGACTTGCTCTCTGTGCTGCAGGCTTTCTTCTTTCTTCTCTCATGGACCGTCAGTCTGTGAGAGGATGTGAGACGATAGATAGATAGATAGATGAATATACAGTGAGCGACAGGAAGGCTGACGGTAGAGGTGAGAGACGAGTGCAAAGGTCAAAGAGGTCAGAGGGGACCGAGCAGAATCAGAGGAAGAAGAGTTCTGCTGTCTCGCCTTCCCGCTGAATGGTAAAAGATTTGAATGCTTTTGTGCAATGCGATTTGAGTGGATGAATAGACTTTAATCCTCAGCGCGTTGAAATTCAAAGCCAGAGCATTTGCTTACATTTCCAGAAGTGTCAACACATTTGAACAACAGAATGTTTCTAAAATTAAATTCTAATTCTAAATCATTTTGAGGCTCGTGACATATTAGCACACACCAATCTAATGGTTGTGCTATGTGCATGCTTTCCATACTCATTAACAAACTCTTGCCAGACATAAGCATAACCAATCAGCTTTAGTATGCCTCTTTGACTTTTCTGATGATGTTAACCCTGTGTTATCTAATGTTTATCTCCACTATAGCTGTTGCATAAACATTTCTTATTTCTCTTTTTTTTTCTCTTTGCTCTGTTGCAACTGTCAGCAAGCAGTGGAGGACCTGCTGGAGGACGAGGATGAGGATTTTGACAAAGATGACAAGGTAATTATGTCGTGTGTCAGGGATGCACTCACACACAAACATACGCACACTGCCTCAGGTGGGGTTGACACCGCTTCATATACCGGAAACACAAACAGACGAACGAAATGACTCCATCTTCCCCTCCCATCCCCTCCCCTGTTCGGTTATTCTCACTGCCTGGGGCACAAACACATGTACAAAGATTGTACAACCTTTTAACCTTTTGAGAAGTTTCCTCTGTAGGTGTGTACACGGCACATATCTCACCTTTCTTCCTTGTGATTTGCTTTGCTTTTGGTCTCTTACTGCAGGTTGATACACTATCCTTACTTTTCCCTTCACATAACAAACGCTGTGTTGAATTTACATCACTAACGTTGTGCTTAAGCCCTGCTTCCTGAGAACATGCACCCATATAAAGTGCTTAGTTAGCTATTTAGGTCCATTCACTGCTCCTTTATGTCCCAGTAAAACAGCATCTGGGCTTGTCCAGACACTATCAGGTAACAACAGGTGGCTGCTTTACTGCCTCCGCTCGTTTACACTGTAGGAACAGCTACTGAAACAAATGCCACTGGATAGGATACAGTACCATGTCGATGGTCCACTTGGGAATGGTAATTGAAATGGTGCAGCTCTTTATCTACGCACTGTGTCGTCTCGTGGTTTGTGGTGAGGCACGCTTCAAATGAAAGCCTTTTCTGTTTGATGCTCTGCTCTGATTAGACTCGCGCTGTGTTAAGCAGGGACAAAATTTTAACTTAAGCTTTTAAGTGAAGTTCAAATCGTTTCCCTGTGAAATCCATGAACTGCCTTGACTGAACAATCTGGAATCTGAAATTACTTGAGCTGCTACTTGATGCCTTACAGCCACACTCCAGCAATATAAAGGTTAGTAGGCTAAGATGTGGTAAATTGTTCTGTTTTGGTAATCTTTTTGGAGGAAAACTGTGGCTTTTTGCAATGGTAATTGTAAAGGCCTTTGACCAGGCAATTTGATATGTGAAAATTATTTTGCCTGAGGACACTCTGTACACTGAATTTACTCATGCTACTGCAACCTCACTACAACCTCTCCCATAGTTGAAGGGTCGTAAGTGCGAGCCTGCAACAAAGGGGTTAAAAAAACACATTTATAGTGCAGATGGTCAAATAGTCATCCCACCAGTAAGTCAGGCAATCAGTCAGCCGGGCTGCCAGTTGGGCGATGAGCACACAAAGATACGTGAGCATTACATCCTCTCCCACAGTGATGCAGTAGCAAAGTTTCATGGCTGTGAAGTTCCAAGGCTGAAATGTACAGGGGGCCACCGACTGAAGATACGCACCAGGCAACCTTGAACCTTTTTTCTACCCCCTTCTTTACGTCTGTCCTCCCATCATTGCATTTCCCTACCTCCTCTCAGGGAAAAAAAAATAAAAATACAGGCATTTGAAAAGCTGCAGATTATATGAAATACATTTTTGGACTTTCATATTGAAATGAGGTGCAGCAGCAGCTTCTGCGGCCTCCGTCAGATTTGGTGCCAAACTGATTATTCCACATAAGAGGGCCTTGCTCTCTGTGCTCACACAGGGCTGGGATGCTGGATAGCACAGCCGCCACAAAGGCTACAATTTACCAACTCTGGCTTCATACATTTTGATCTATTGCTCCCCTCAACTGTTAGCATTTCATTTGAGCTGTAGGGAAGTTGAAAAGGGGGCATTTTTCTTTTTTCTTTGCCTACATGTCTCTCCCCTCCCACTCTCCTTCTACCCTTCCCTCAATCGTCTCCTTCCCTGCCTTTTTTTTCCCCCTCTTTCATTCTCACACATTCCCCGCCTCTCTCTTTCCTATGCTGTCCCTCCAACCTGGTTAAGTGCAGAACAAATGGAGTTTCAAGGCTTAACAAATTTGTCTTTTACATTGGATATGAGGTCTTTTACATTGGATATGAGGTACAGCTTCAGATTGTATGAGTAAGTATGAAGGACGGGTCAAAGGAGGCCTCTTTTATGGCACAGGCCTATAGGGGAGAGAGGGAAGACGAGAGAAAGAGAGAAGAGAGGGAAAAAAGATTAATAAATATGCCAAGGCCTCATTTTAATTGAACTTGAAGCATATGTTGCAAGTATGTACAATCTGTCCCAGATGTTTACTCCGGCCATGTGCACGGCTCTTCCCAGTGCACCACAAGGCAGCTATTAGCTGGATAACCTTTGCTCCAGAGGCTAAATGGGGTATTACATGGCCAAAAAGTAGAGCACCTGTTTTTCATTGCGTCGAGGACCCCTTGCAGGCTTTTTGCCTTGGATCACCACATGTGTTTTGACTTAACAGATTGTTGGGCAGACGTGAAAAGTGTCTTTCTTGTGAGCAAGCACTGATATTAGTCACTTAATCTCAATGAAAGTCCAGCATCTAGACTAATTGATGGGGACGGCTCAGTTGTTAAAGCCAAGCAGGCAGGCTCATGAAGGGTGAAAGAATGTTAGACTAATTTTTTCTTCTCTCCTCCTCCTCCTCCACACTGTGTGTTTGTGTGTGTGTGTGCGTGCCGTGCTGACCTTCAGCATGGAATGTTGCTTGTTTCTTATTGCCTACACACACACATACACACACAGACACACACATAAAATATGTTAGCAGTATACTGCCCCAGTTTTTAACCTCTATTTTCCATAAAACTAATTTTAAACATGGTGACATGTTGCAGATGCACCTTTTCTCCTTCAGAGTACATTAGTGATCCAGTACATACAAAGTTATTGAATTTGTAGACTTTGAAATAACCCACTTTCTTTATATTCTACATGAAAGGATGTCAGCATGGTACAAAAAAAGTTTTTAGCGTAAATAGGGTTTTTATTGCTTTATGTAGAACCTTTTTCATTGAGTGTGTTGCACGTAACATTTGAATGTGATTGAACTCAGGTCGAGATGAAATCATTCAACATTTCTGTATGTAAGGTGTTTTGAACTCTGTTTCACAGAAATATTATCAAGATGTAGTTCTGATAGGAAATTATGTCCTTTGTTTTGGAAAATTATCTTTAGAAAGATTTCACCTTTATTATGGTAGACATTCTGACTTGTCATGGGAGATAAAGCACAGGTTTAATTAACTACATTAACAGTGGCTCCATTCAATCCAACTGAAAAACGCTAAGAATCGGTGTTGCTATTTACACCCGTGATTTTTTTGCTATGATATCAAAATGTCTCCCTAGAGAAGTATTTTGTAAATGCACAGCATGTAGCATTGAGGTCTTTAAAAAAAAAATAAAAATAAATAACAAAAGACAGGTTTGACATTGTGAAGTAGCGTGAGTTTACTGCAGCTGTTGTCTTAATTGGCAAACATCCACCATTGCTGATAAAAATCTAGCTGATGTGACTCAGGCAGAAATCATGTTTACAGACAAGGTAATGTGTTTCAGCTTAATTCACGTTAAGTTTTGTCACATTCGCTAACTTCCTTCCTCGCTCTCTGACGTATCATCTGGTGCTTCCCAGAAATCATAGCAACTAGAGGGGGATATAGGGTAAAGGGTATATGTTACCTTGAATAAAATTATGTATTTCTTTTCATTTGAACAGTGTTAGAAACATTTAAAAATATATAACATAGGTCTCAGTTGTTTTTAGATGTTTTAATGCCGACGCGTTGCATCTTATGCCTTTAAATGACATGGCTACGAAGTATTCAAGTATCTATGACTCCTCAACTATCCCAACAACCCCAACAGCTTAAATCCATAAGGCACAGTTGCGTTAGCGTGCATGATATAGTAAATTAAATCATATTGCGATTATTTTGATAGATATTGCAATTGTGATATAATTCACAATTAGTGGGAATGAACATTATTGTATTAAAAATGTTCATCTTCACTGAATAAAACTATTAAAATCATGATGATATGACATTTGTTTGGATCTGAACAAACACGTTTTCCTCCATCTGGAGAACAAGATTCCTGCACCACGGCATCTCTTTATCTCTTTATCAAAAAAGTGCAACTTGGATATTACTCTTTGCAATATTGCGATTTTGATGATATTTCGATTAATTGTACAGCCTTAAATTGCATTTTTTCTCCCTTTAATTCATCTTACTTTAAAAAAAATTGTGCCTTACTACCTTTATGGACCTTTTCTGTACAGGTTTAAGTTACATTATGAGACTAAAGCACTGTGAGATAGCAGAAACATCTGCCTCATGCCTTTATTTACAGACTAGTGGCTGCAGGTGCTTCAGTGTGCAATGTAGCCTGTGATGTCTCCTCTCACCTGTGGGCTCAGTGTCCGGAGCTGGCATGAGGCAATCACCTTTAGGCTCTGCATGGGTATGAGTGTTTGTGCGCGTAAATGTGTTTGTGTATTTGTGTGAGCGTCTTGGTTCCGTGTGTGTGTATGTGCGGTGGCTCAGCTGCCTCCCAGAGGGGGGGCTTACTGGAAAAAGAGAGAGAGAGTGAGGGAGAGACAGACTGAAGGAGTGAGGAGATTACCCTCACACGGTTGACTGGTCACTGAAGCGCTCGTGCTCCGCTCAGCTAGGCTCCACTAGCCTCAGGAGGACCTGACACAGATAAGATA
The DNA here is from genome assembly GCA_034769285.1 of Lutjanus argentimaculatus. Taxonomy (NCBI): domain Eukaryota; kingdom Metazoa; phylum Chordata; class Actinopteri; order Lutjaniformes; family Lutjanidae; genus Lutjanus; species Lutjanus argentimaculatus. The sequence continues at coordinate 19,093,461 of JAWZSL010000017.1, forward strand.
CACACTGCAATCATGTCCTGCTCACGGGCTTACTGCTCGGTGCACTCCCTCTCTCTTTCTCTCTCTATGTCTATCTATCTATATCTCGCTCACAGACCACACACACGCACACACATGGACCACATACACCTTCAAAAATGTCTTTTCCTCTCCCGTTTTTTAGCTCATCTTCTCCTCCCCTCCCTCAAAGCTGATGGTAAATATAGAGTGGACTTTATTCATCGGCTCGAACACATTGGTCTGTAAAAACTGAATTATACTGAAATGAAAAGTCCGTTTTAGTCTCATTTATGGACCAATTCCCCAGGGCACTCCATATTAACCAGCAGTGAAATCTTTTTTCATCCAAGACTGGGGTCAAAAAGTAGCGTATTTGCTGTTTTTTTTATTTGTTATCTTTGACCTGCAGGAGCACCAGCTGATTGCAGATTGTAGTTATGTCTTATGAGATTAAAATACAATTTTGAAAAATTTAGAAATGTATGACTCATGAACTTGCATGAAATTAGGGGTGTTGCTATATGCTGGCACTGACAATAACCATGATATTTAAAAACTATTGATATCATGTTAAAAATATGCATGATATTGTATAAATAATACTGTATGCTCTTAAATTATTTGTGTTCCTTTCCATTCTCGCTTTGTGTCCTTTGCCCAGTGCCCCTACACCTTTTCACTATCCATTACAGGTAAAATGTGCAGTATTTTTAGTAAATGCACCATTCAAAGTTGTCCCATCCTCTCTGGCTGAATGAACAAGACAGGGTGAGAGACAGAGAAATTAAGTGGATGAGCCTGAGCAGCAAGAACGAAGCAGTGAATCAGAGAAATAAAACTTTATTTTCTGATTTTATCACAGGAGTTATGTGAAAACAGCCAAAGCGATCCTCAGTCTGTTCTGCCTCTGTGTGTGTGTATGTGTGTAAAACTCTTCCTGCAGCTCTCACTGATGAGGACAGAGACACAAATTGCAATATAACCACTGTCTGCTATGTTTTTATGGAGTTCAGACCTCAAAACACATGTGCTGTTATTGACCGGAAGCTATAAGACATTGCCAAACAAGATGAAGCCCAGAAGTGTCCCAAACACAGCAAAATGTGATGAAATAAGAAAATACAGGCATCAAACAGCTACAGCCACCACCACACACCTTTAATGGGTCATAAGTGATGATTTAGAGGGAGTATGTTTATATGAGTCTATAAATTATTTTTAGTCAAGTGTTTCATATTGTGCCTTTAAATGAATTGCTTGTTTTGTTTGATTTTGTACAGTTTTGGTCACAGACTGTATTTTGAGTGTAACTGATTTACCAAAAAAGAGACAAAATGCACAGTAAACAAACTTAAAGAGAGATTTGACTGAGAGCATTTTCAGTTTTTTTCATAGATTTCAGTTGTTTCTGTAGATGTAGCATAGCGCAGGGTAAATCTGATATCGGGGCAGCCCTACATGACACACAGAGAATAGTCTTCATGTGGTAAATCCCACCTGACCAGTGGTCCAAAAAGGTTATAACATGTTGGAATGCATGTCTGGTTTCATCAGTTTCATGAGCGCTATATAGTATCTTTTTTTTTTCTCTTTTGGAGGTCTTATCGATGAGTCCGCTGTGTATATAAGACTGAGCATACATGATCCTCTGTTTCTTCATCTCTCCTGCCACACAGCCGTCTTCCTGCACCACAGTATCTCTTTATCCTTCTCATCAATAGTGCTGAGACAGCCGTTCCACCCTCTGCTGCTTTCCCTCAAGGCATGACTCATGCACATACATGTACACACACACTCTTGGATGTGTGTGTGTGTTTAGTAATGGTTCTCTGGGAGTATATGACTCCTGGCGAATGCCGAGTATCAGCACACATATCCAGTTTTTATCCTGCAGGCCTCACAGCTATTTTCAGCTACTGATTTTAACATACCCTGTTTCTCTTTTTGTATTTATCTGTCTCTTGTCTTTCTCTCCCCATCTCTGTCTCAGCTACTGTCTCTTCTTCTTCGTATCATTAAGCAAGTGTCAAGGCTCTCTGCTCCTTGTAATGTTAAATAAGGCACACACTTTGTCTTAAAGTGAATATGGTTAAGAACAGTGCAAGTTTTCTGACTCTCTCAGCTCTGCAGCAGCTTCCCGAGCCCCGACACTCCTCTCTCAGTCCCAGTCACGGCACCGTGCCGATTGCTCAGATAGCGACATGGCATAATGTAATTGGACTAAAGGGAGCACTGGGAATTATATCAATGCTCTGTAAAAAAAAGTGTGACTGAAATGTTGTTCTGGGGAGGCTATTGAGCTTGTGATGCAGTGGGGTTGTCCTTAGGTATCAGGGGGGGTTTTGGCTGCTGAGGAAAATGGGAGAGAGGGAGAGAGGGAAAGAGAAAAAAGTTTGAATGTCTGTGTTCTTTTCTTCTCATCGCCTGTGAAGGATGAAAAGCGTCACGCCGTAAAAGATGCTTTTGACTTTTCCGCTTCATTTTTCTTCCCATCTCACTGTCTTTTTTTCCCCCGTTGTTCAGCAGAGACGCTGGTAGGAACTGCATTTTAATCATGTTTTGCTAATAGAGGGAGGAATGAAAACAAAAAGGAGGGTGAAAGAGGCATGGAGGGGTATTGTCTCTCTATGCAAAATACACTGCATTGTTTGTTTGTTTTTCCTCTTTGTCACACACATACATCAGGTGGATCATTGCTCACTATCTCTATTCCCCCCAGATACACATCTCTTGCTTTGTCTTTTTGCTTTCTCTCATTTCTTTCTCATTCTCTGACTCTCTGCCATTCTCTTAACACTTTTACTTTAACTCTGGCCTTTGTTATTTAAAAGAAATTTGTGTTTGTTTATTTTGCACTGTGGGTCTCAAATTAGTCCAGTTTGAACCCAAATATCAAATGCAATTACTACAAAAATCACAAAAAACAATTAAGATGCCTTTATTTGTCACAGCATTGTCGTGTTAGACCTTAAAAAGAAACAAACTCAAACACGTTATGGCATCAAGCCTTCACTCTTTAGTTTGTTTTAAGGTATAACATAACAATAGAGGCATTTTAATTGTTTTAAAAGACAGTGCCTTGGAGTTCTTGTGATTTTTATATTACATGTCCATCAATGTCTTTCCAAAGAGCATGCTAAAAATGCAATCAAGGAAGCACCCCTACCCAAACATTTTTGATCAAATAAAGTCATTTTAAAACCTAAACAAAGGTGAGTACTGAAAAAAAAAAAATCCTGCATTGTAAGGCTAAAACTGTTTCCATCTCTGCAGTGCATTTGGTGAAAACAATGTTATTCTTCCCTGCTGGCTAGAGTCTAGTTATATTGGCCAAGTATAAGACCCCAGTTGTAAAACATCCATATGTTTTCTTTAACCCTTTCACCTTAATTTCTCTGGGTTGTAAAAGAGAAAATCTCACTGTAATTTATCCACAAGGACCCTAAACCAGACCCCTGGGAGGACAGCCGTGATAAAAACCATATCCTCGAGGATATGTTGGCTTCCTGGCACTTTGAGTGGATACGAGCGATGGTGGTAAGTGGGCATGTGTGTGTGGCTCGGGCACTGACTCCTAAAGGTGTGTGTCGCTGTCTTCTAGTTTCCTACTTAGCTCATCGTCTGTCCGGCGGCCTCTGTCTGCCGTCATGTTGGGGTTTGTGTTACAGTACCTGTCCTCTGTCCACGTCTCAATCAGCACGTATTGCACTGCACGTTCAGCCCGCAACCTAACCCCACCTCGAGGCCAGCGCCTCTGCCTGCTCTCTAAGGTGATGGGGGAACTAATGGGGTTCCAGCATGGAAGGCTGCTCCCGTCTTTCTGTGTGACTCCCCTGTAGGACTGTAGACCTGTCACGCTGCAAGGTGACAGCTGCAGATCGAGGTGCGACGGTGTGTTAACTAGGGGTGTCACGATTCTCCAAATCCATGATTTGATATGATTTTAGATTTTAAGATCATGATTCAATTTGATTTTTCAATTTATTTTATGCAATTGTTAGACTATCAAATCTTGATTGGTAAAGATCAACAGATATTTGTTTTTTTACCCTGACAGTTGTCATTTATATTTTCAAATTCTTCTTTTAAAAGATAGTCAATATCAGTGATTCTTAAGCTTTTTTTTTTTTTTTTTTTTTATTTTTACTTTTTTCACTTTTTTCATGACAAAGAGACCTTATCAAATAAATCTTGGGATTAGTTAATTTGTACATAAATTAACATTCCTGACCATCCCCATCAACTTATATTTTTTTTTGAATCCATATTGGAAACATGTACACATGTATGTTAAATACTTAATAAATGAGGAATAAATGCATTTAGGCTGCTCACAGGCCATCTCACTGTTTTCATTTCCTTTCATCAGGAGAACAATATAGGATATTTTAGCTTACTTTTACTAATTAGACAAAATAAGTGCATTTAGGCAAAATTAACAGCCTCTCTCCTTTCATCAGTAAAATAATTTACACAATTTTAATGCTTTATAAAAGGTCTACTGCAGATATTACTCTTAAATTTGCAGAAATTTTTCCAAGGTCTTTATTTACTTGATGACCTAGATAAAATCTCCTGCCACCCACCTGTGGGTCACGACCCGCTCTCTGGGAATGACTGGTCTGCATAGTATCAAGTGTGTTAGAATTGCTGGTAAGCTTTGCTGTGTCATCTTTAAAGGGCTGTGTTTTTTCTTCAGTCAGACGCTGGATGCTGCATATAGAGGAAAAAAATCCAGGGAGGATCGGCGATTCTGCCTTTTGAGTCAATTCTTGAAATTGAAAGCTCTTTTTAATCTACTTTAGATTTAACATTGAAATTGTGACACCCCTAGTGTTAACTGTGTTTAGCTGGTGGGACCTTTGGCTCTGAGGTACTAAAGGGTGGCACTGGGAGTGACTTGAATGTATTCGTACCTGTTTTGGTATAATCTGTGCAGTGAGGGGGGCCATCAGGGAATAAAACACCCTCATTTATTCATTTCTTTGCCAAAAATAGACCTTTAGATTCAGATGTGTGTGTGTTTTTTTTTTTTTGAAAAGCACTAATTACGTTCCTCTCACAAATAATGATTGTTTTCACACCCTGTGACCCTTAAGTCACTGAAAATAAGCACCTAACAAACTAATTTTCTAATGAGTTTCAGAACCCTGCGTGTGTGTATGTGTTGTGTGCATGTGTGTGAGGTTGTGGGTGATGGGGTGATTTGAATGCGCTTGTGAGCACTTTCTCTTAAAAGTTGCTACAGAGACAGCAAAACTATTTCATATTGCTGGAGCAAATCCCAATGCTCATTATGCCTAATGCAGCAATGTCTACTCCCCAACTGTTATTGTTCTGAATCACACACACACAAGCGGCTGAACCAACTGAACTTTCTGACTGATGAACTATGCATCAAAGGATTACGATGAGCACTCGTTGCACTGTAGGTGAGGAGTTCTTGTGTGCTCTCATCCACCCAAAGTAACTCTCTGCGAGACTCTCACCAAACAGGATGTTGAAGATGGCACACACTCAGCCCTCCCGGTCTCTCATTGGACAGAATGTGGAGCACAACACTTGACAGCAGTGTCGTCTGAATTTGAAAGTCAGACATGTTAGAAGGCAGCCGCCACCTTTTCTTTTAACAAGAGTCATAAATCTGTAATGAGCACAGAGAGGATGCATATTTTATTTACTTTTTTGAAGACGTGATCCCTTCACTTCATAGCGATGCACTCCCGCTCTGTCGTTTTTTTTTTCCTTCCAAAACAAAGTTTAAAACAGTGGCTGTTACAGCTGTTTCTATTGCCTGTGTCTCTCTGAACATGAATATGTAATTAAAGGTATGCCAAAGTTAGCAAGAGTTTTACAGACGTAGGTGATGAATCAGATGTAATTTAACCTGAAAAGATATAATTTAATGAATGAAATATTGAGTAGTTAAAATCTTAATTAGTTAAATACAATAGACTCTTGTGGATACACCTTACAGAATAAAAAAAATACATTTCTTTTCTAACCTAATTACCTAATTATTAATTATAATTTCTGCACCCTGTCTAAAGATGCAAGAGCCCATTTAAGGTGACCAGATGTGAATGGGTGAAATTCAGGACAGGGAGCTGGGGGTGGGTGTGTCATGCCGATATGATACAGTTTAAAATGTCATTTAAATCATTTAAGTCATTTTAAAATGTCTTTTCAGCACCTTAGATGGTTGTTGAGCTGTGGGAGCTTACAACAACCAGTCCTCACCAAAAACGTGCATGCTGATCGAAGCTTATATTGTTTGTTTATTGTTAGGCGGCAAGCCCTAGTGGACGTAGTCAGTATGACAGAAGTATAAGGAGCTGGATGGATGACTCAAACAAGCACAGACTCAGGACTCAGGAGACCGGATTTGAGTTCTGTGTGGTACGAAGAGTAAATGTGCAATTTTTTAATAGTTTGAGTAACTTAAAATTTGTTATAGGACGTGACATCACTTCTGTCATGTGACATAGTTATTTTAGCCCAAACCATGAGCTTTCCCTAAACTTTACGCTGCAGTTTTTTGTGCCTAAACAAACCAAAGTATGACAGTTTTACAATGTAAACCATATGTGTGTAATGTCACATGACTTCCAGTAAGTAAGCATGTTGCTGTCCGTAGTCTCCATTGGTAACTGGAATTGGAAATTAAACTATTATTACAAAGACACTTTTTTAGATGTTTTATTAACAAATTCTTCCCATGATGGCAGCTGATCTCTCTCTCTGACATCTGGTTTAAAACAGGTCGAATGACATCCACACACTGTTCTTTATGATAGCATAATCATTGCAATGAAAACACATAAATTATACTTATTTTACAAAAACTAACAGGACACGACTAAAAGCAGGAATTATAGCCTCCATAACTGATTTTATCAGAATAATTTCACAAATTCTCAAATTCTTTGTCTTTTATTATAGCGTTAATGTTTGGGACAAAAAGGACAGGATTTGGGAAATCTGCTTGAAATTTGGGACTGTCCAGAATTTTTCAGGACTGTGGTCACCCTTGATCTTTGGATATGGCCAAAACAAATGAATCCAGTGTTTCCGGAGTTTAGTTTGTGTAGTAGCATATGTTTTAAGCCAACCCAGACAGGGGAGACTGAGACAGACAAACAGACAGACAGACTGACAGACAGACAGATGGGGGGAGATGGGCTGGAGCAGTTAAACCAGGCCAACAGAGGACAAGAGTAATGTTGTCCCATTCATCACGCACTGCCAGGCTGGATCCTGGGAAGGACAGGGGAAGGAGAGTGCGGGAGCAGGGGAGCAGAGGTGAGGCAAAGTGGGGGAGAACTGGGCAGGCTGTGGGGTGCAGGGTGGGCGGGGGTCGGGTGGCGTTCAGCAGGAGGCAAGGAAGGGGAAGTGATCAAGCGCAGAAGTTGCGGGGTGGTAGTCATTTATGTGTGTGTGTGCCCGACCTTGAGTCTGATGGAGTGGCTGGTGTGGTGGAGGTGATGAGAGGCCCCAGGGGGAGATGGGTAAAGATGATCAGTGGCAAACAACCTCCTGCCACCCAGACACATTAGAGACACACACACTCATAACACCAGAAACCTTTCTCTTTAGGATAGGAAGCAGAGGTCAAACTGAAAATAAGTCACCACCTCCTTTTCCTTTTATTCCCTCTTTTCCTCTATCCTCTCCTTTACATACGTGTATATTTATCCTCGCTATGGGACTAGGCTCGGTGAAGAGACTAATTAGTACTAGAGAGCATTGTGTCTGCCTCGTCCACCTTCAGCTGACAGTCTTAACTGGAGTTTGACTTTGGCTTTGTGGGAGCAACCCTCAGCACACGCAGATATTCTCAAAGAAAACGGTGTGTGCATCCCGTTCACGCAGACATACACATATACACACTCCTCACATTCATCCATTTGGGCCTATGGGAGCGGGACGCCCCTTCACATCTTAACGTGGCCTTTGTGTGCGCGAGCCGCTTGATGAGGGCCAGGAGGACGTGCAGCGCATCTCAACACCCTAGTTAAACAGATATTTATGTGTTTATGATAAAAAGAGAGGGAGGGAAATAGAGATGTATTCCCCACATTCGCTCATGGATTAGCTGTTGTATGGGATAAATTATTTATTAAAACCGCAGCTTCAGAAAAAAAAAAAAGAAAAAGGAACATCTGCTTCTTTCATGTGGTGCTGGCGAGGTGCCAGGTTGCATGGTGGTATCTGAGGCCGGTCGCAGGGTTTCGTCTTGTTGTCATTTCCTTACAGAGGGGAGATGTTCTTCTAGGCCACTGGGTTCCCAAGTTTATATTTTTTTCCTCAGGGGCCTCTCTTAACTCCCAGTGGGTAAAATCTGTGACTCATCGCTCCCCAGAGGAGCTGGTAATACTTGGAATAGACACCTGTGGAAACATATTAGTTTTAATTTTAAGGGCAGTTATTAGCTTACATCAGGGATGTCAAACTCATTTTAGTTCATGGACCACATACGGCAGAATTTGATCTAATGAGGGCTGAACCTGTAGTTGCATAATAACCTACATAAATTTATAATTAATAATCTACAAACTTTTATTTAGTTTTGAATGAACAACAACATAAGTATTTTACTTCTTTAGATTCAAACTCTTTCCAGATCTATAATTCCATTTTCCAAACATTTTCACTCCTGTGCAGCAAGGCTACAAGGTTTCTACTGTGCTAGTGTTCGACCGATAAGGGTTTTTCAATGGCTGATATTTAGAGAGCAGCGCAGCCGATATATAATGCAGATGCCAAAAAAAAAAAAAAAGTAATGTATCATTCATTATCCCATGCACATTACAATCTATTATACATGGTTATCCTAGCCAGTAACATGTTGCCTTAGATGGAATTTTAATTAATTCATGAAATAGAAAAGATCATTGGGTTATTTATGTTCTCGATTTTAGAACATGACTGGAATTTAAGGGAGAGCAGGGTACAATATGTTAGAAGAGACATTCATCTGTGTTGTTCTATACATTATAATATATATTTTAACACTAGCCAGTAACAGTTTTAGATTAGATTTGCTCTCATTTAGGACGACAGAAATGTGTTAACATTTAGAAATTTAGAGTTATAGTACAGCTTGAAACTTTTTCACCACCTTCCCAAAACTCACTCAGGGGAGCGCTAACAACAGACATATTTATCGGTATTGTAGTGCAGGCAATGGTTGATGGCAGTTATCTCAAAATGCCAGATAATCGGCCGACCAATTAATTGGTCTATCACTAGTACCTACCAAACGTATTCTTGCTTGCATCATTTTAAAAACCAAACAAAAACCAAAACCAAACAAAATACTGTTAGACTGAGCTGAATGCCGCCAGATGAATCCCTCTCCTACTAGTGAACAGTGCTACACATTCATCAATCATTAAATTATATGTTTATATAATTGCAGTAATTCAGCACAGCCAGATCTCATGTTTATGGTTACAAAATTCATTATTTTCTTTTTTTCCATTTTTAATTTTTCAGAGACATGGCAACACATTAAGATTTAAGCATATACAGTAGATGCTAATTGTATGTGGTATTTTTTATTCTGTCATTCCTAATTCTTGCACAGGCTTTGGAAATTGAATTTGTGTCGCCCCTCAAGCATTTCTCAACTTGCTCAACTTTTCAGGTTTTTTTTTTTTTTCCTTCTTCTTCTTCTTTTTTTCCTGGGGTGAAAATGGGAGGGATGGCGGCTCCCTCTGCAGTTACAAAATCAACAAGAACGCTTTCAGATGCCCTCTGGGAGCCACATATTAGCATCCTGTCACGTTTTATATGACATTTCAATTTTTACTGTGCTGCCAGAGTGAGAGGGGCAAAAGGAAAAAACAAAGAAAAACAGGTGCAATTTTAGCACAGCAGCAATGAGCAGCAGCCACTTGTGGTTCAGACTCATTTCGTGGTGTGATGGGATATATGCCGCTACATTATAACGGTTAGCTTTATCATTTTTATGGCGTAACCCAGCAGGGAGAACAATGTGATCGGAGGTTAAAACAGTCTCAAATGGCTCTCTCTATTTCCACCTAGTAGATATAGGACAGATATTTGAGTCCATCGTAATAGGCTAAGTCCTCAGTGACCTCTCTCTTGTTTAGCTCTAGGCCTTGGGTCAGTGAAGAACAAACTGTCTTTGCAAAGTTTACAACTGCTCACTTTGCACTTTTGCATTTAGATGTACTCTGCCGTGATGCTATCTGTCTGAAAGAGAAATGGAGCAGCCGAGTACACAGAGGCATTGTGCATCTTTCCTTTGTTAAATATTTAATCAAGTGTTTCAAGGAGTTTACCACATTTGTTTACCACAATTTACCAGCAAGTGCAATGTGGTTAGCCTAACGTGGCTGTTTCCATATGTGTGTGCGTGAGACAGTGTGTGTCCCTGGGCTCTCTCTGGTGTCACTGAGGGTTGTTTCTCCTTAACGCATGCAAACAGCTCACATCACTTTAACGAGCCTTCCCGCCTCTGTCTTCCCTGATGGGAGCGCTCCCATGATGCAGCCTGCTCCGCACACTTGCACACAGGGTGGCTCAGCACTGAACTGATGGGTGCTTGGCTGAGATTTCGTATCACGCTCCGCACATCCAAACAATGATGCAAACTTTGGACATAACCACAAAGGATGCATTTATTGTCTTTAAACGGCACACATGCAATTAAAACTACTCTCTGCCAACAAAGACTCACAAAATATTTCTGCAACCAACCTGATGAGAGTTAATTGATGTCAAAGAGTTTCTTCTGCACATAGAAGCATTTCATTCACGGGATAAACACATCGTCTCGATGCAGTTTAACATTTTGCAGCTCTGACTTAACCCTGAACTCACATCACCCTCTGTGAGGCCCTGACCCTTTGCTATGCAGTAGATTATAAAACAAATGATTTTCATAACGATAAATAGACCACCACACAGACAAAGAGAATGAATAATAATGAAAGAGAATGTGCAAAAGCCTCACGATTCCTTTGTATTTACATTAGATAAACACTCTGGAGTACGCATTGCACAAATTACGGGTACTGAGTACTGATGGTCATGGGCATTAAAAAAAATTAATTAAAACCGTATGTATTCTCTCCTCTTATATATTCTGTCAACCCACAACTGGGGATGCTAATTTATATTCAGCGTTTTGATATTCCTGCATATAATTTGTTTTCATTTAATGTTTCTGTTCCTACTGTCTGTGCAATCATGTTGCATCCTTTGTATGAAGCATTTGGTTTATATTAAATGTAGTTGTGGCAGAAAGTAAACCTTAGATCAGGGATCTATGGCTTACTTTACTTTACAAGGGCCAGTTAATTAACAAACAATAATGATATTTAGTGTATAAAATGAATTAATATTAAAAGAAGAATAAACATAAAAAGAAAATTCTTTATTTTCAAATTAACTGTCTTATTAACTTAACTTACTAACTAGATTGTTACAAGGATTAACACTTGGCCTATATGACAGATAAATCAGAGCTGCAATCACAAATCCTTAAAAAGTCTTAAGGTCTACAAATTTCTTTAAATTTCTGGAATGGTAGTAGGGGAGGCAGTCAGTTTGATCTGGGGCCGAATGGATGAGCTTGTCTATTTTTTGTTCAGCTTTATCTTACTGATATTTTACATCCCACAATAGGGGTGTCTCTGTCCTCCAAACCCACAATTCGATTCGATTCAGTTGGATTTTCGATTTTAACTTTTTTTTTTTTCAGTGGCTATACCATTGTTAGGCTATTAAGTTTTCACCTCCAAAAATCCGCCAGCCCCTCTTTAGGGAAGGTGGCCTTGTGTGAAACCTGAAACCTAATATGTGACGTAGATTAGAAGGTTTGTTGTATGCAGTTGCTGGAGTATTGAAAGGTGCATGTTATAATGGGCATTTAAACATTGTAGCAGTCATACAGACAGAAGGAGTTTTTAACTGGTTATGAAACTGTCTCAGTTTATACTTATACCGATGCCTCTATATGACCTACATAAGCAAACTAGACCATCACTGAGAGGGCTGGCTATTTCTATATAGTTATTCATTATATCAGCCGTTGGGAATGCAAAAAAAAAAAAAAAAAAAAAAAAAAATTAAAAATACTGTGAGACTTGCCGATCCTGCCTTTGATCCTGAAGTTGTGACACCCCTCTCCCACAACAATGACATTTCCACATGTCCACTTATTTGTTTGTATGTAACAGGCAACATACACTCTGGTGGTGGTAGTTTGCCTTGTGTGGCTCTTATCTGCATTTTAACCTACATATTTAAACATATTAATATTGGAAAAATATCCATATGCGATTGATTGAAATCATATCACCTAGCCTTAGTCCTTTCATTCTGCTGTAGAAATGGTATTACATTTTTTGTTGAGTTTTTAATAAGGTCTTAAAACTCATTTAATTTGATTTCACAACTACAATTTACAATTAATTTATCAGACACTTTTACCCAAAGCGACGTACATCTGAGAACTGATACAACACGAGCAAGGATCTAGTCAGGAGAGAACAACATGAGTAAGGAAAAACTGTGAAAAACTGATTGACTTTTTTTTTTAGCCATTTTATAACATTTTATAGACACAATAAACACTAAACCGAGAAAATAATCGACAGATTAATCAGTAATGAAAATAATCAATAGCTACTGCCCTAACTGCTATAGATCTTTAGGATTAATCTCAGTTATTAACCTTGTACAAAGTGGTGCCTGTACTGTACTGTTCTTTACTTCATAAACAGACAAACATGGTGTGTGTGTCCCTGACAGAAAACTATGCATATTATATCTCCATTCAGGCCTGTTTTACAGTAGATGAAATAATCAAGAGCGAATGTTCTGTCGTCCGTCTGCAATGATGATTTGTAACACAGAGACTGAACTGGCTGTTACTGAAACATGTCAGTGTAACACATTGCAGATTAACCTACAGTTGCAGTCTATTAAAATGCATGATGCTAAACTCATTAGGCAGGCTTATTACACTATTTGTCTGAATGATTCAAGCCGTGCAGCATCGTCCCTCAGAACGCTGTTGTCAGAGGTGCTGGGATTTGTAGCATACTTTGAGCATTAACATGACTTGCAACTGTAGCCAAGTCAAAGCGAGAGGCCTCACAGATTTCATTTTATTAGCCTTGCCTTCAGGTCTCCAAACAAACCCACTTAGTCTCCCTGACAGACACAGGAAGAGACAAATGGAAATACTGGCCCTTAGTCTCCCGTAAAGATCCTGTTCCTCCTCCTGAGTGGACTGGAAAACGTTGTTCTCATCACATATCACATGTGAGCTACACTCTTAGAAATACAGATGCTAACTAAAACCATGTTTGTCCCCATAGGAGAACCCTTTTTGGTTCCATGTTTTTGGTTCCACTAGGAACCCTTTAAGAGAGTTCTACCCAACATATAAAGGGTTATACCTAGAACCATATGTGAAAGGTTTTACCCAGAAATGCCTATGAGAGGCTCTACAGAGAACCCCTCTATGGTGTAATGGTTCCACACAGAAGCCTCGCGAGGGGTTTATGCAGAACCTTTCCACCTTCTAGGTGCTAACAAGAGCCCACCTAGGGTGAGAACCTTTTCATATTGTAAGGGTTTTTATCTAGAACACACTCAACAGAGAACTGTTTTATATTCCAATGGTTTTATCTAGACCCTACTCTGGGGTTCTACCGAACGATATTCTAAGGGTTTTATTCAGAGTTCACTCATGGGGTTCTACTGAGAACCCTTCTATTTTCCAAAGGTTTTGTCTGGAATCAACCCAGGGGGTTCTGCTGAAAAACCTTTTATATTATGGTACAAGATCTTTGAGGATTTCAACAAACGTTTTCTTCCAAAAAGGGTTCTTTCGATGGAAAAAGTTCTTAAGAGAACCCTTAGTCTTACAAAGAACCATTTTCTTTTTCTTTTTGTAAATCTAGAACCCACCCCAGGGGGGGGTCTAGTGAGAAACCTTATACATTACGGTACAAAACCCCTTGATGAAGAAGTTCTTCAAGGACAATCCTTGAAAGACTCTTTCTTTCAAGAAGGATTATTTGGGTTCTTAATAGAACCATCAGTTATATAAAGAACCTCTGACAAATCCTTTCAAAAATAGCTCTTCAGAAACAAATGGGTAGAACCTCAGCCCTTTTAGGAAGAACCCTTTTGGAACCCTTTATTTCTAAGAGTGTAGTGGTGACACACAAGCACACACATTTCCTCACAAAACCACAGAGAGTTTTACAAAAATGAGTCCTTGATTTAACTTATTATGCGAGCGATGGATCCACTCTTGAGGACGTGTAAATGTGTCTTAGAAGACTCACCTCCTGATTCAAATATTTCACCATTTTGTTAAATATCTAAGTCAACAGAAAGCTTCCTGTAACCTTGACTGTGATGTGTGAATGCCATGTCTCGCTCCTCATCTTTCTGTATAACTCCGCACTCTATCAGCGATGACATTGCCGTCTAAAACAAACTTGCTCAGTAGAGAAAAGGACTGTGTTTAGAAGTCAAGGGCCCTCATCGTCTAATCTGTGTCGGGATATAATATCGTTTGTAGAGTCACACAGCAAGACCAGGTGTGCAGATCAACCTTATCTAATAGCTGAAGGGTGTGTGTGTGTGTGTATGTGTGTGTTTGTGTGCATATTAGGTTCCATTATAAGAACAGGTTGCCTGGCTCCATATGTGCGCAGTGTGCGGGGAAGCTGGGAAAACAAGGTTCTCCGTGGCCCTCTGTGTTATTGCTACCTCCCGCCTCTCCAAGCCGTGTTTGAAGACAGGAAATACGAGTCAGACCGCAGTCCGAGGGGCATGTGGCAATGGTTTATACTCCGATGACCTCTGACCTATCCTCTCCACCCCCGCCCGCTCTCTCACACCACTCCCCTGGCCCTCAAACACTCTCCCCTGAGCTTGGGCCCGAAAATAAAAACGGCCTGACCCGGCCCAGCCCGGCTCGGCTCGGCCTAACCCAGCCCAGCACAATAGACCCAGCGTTCTGAGATTTGTTTGAGCGAGCAATGAAAAACAGATGGACTCCGAGAAGAGGAGGAGAGAGAGAGGAAGAAAGAAAGGGAGTCTTGTAAAATATTTGCGAAGAAAAATAACCCAGGGACGCTGTCTAATTATATCTATTTGTCTTGTGTGGTTTTGCTGGGGAGGCCATGTGGTCTCCCTGGCTGCTCCATGGTTCATTTTTCACATTATCTGATCCTGGATGGAGAGTAAAAAGAAGAGGGTGGGTTTCAGGCCACTGGTGGGGGGGATTGGTGTTTTGGGTCTCAATGGGAGGGTTGTGGTGAGGTGGGGGGGCTGGCCTCAAGGAGTGAAATGTGGTAAAGGCCTCTGGGGTCCTGGAGGTTTCATGTCTTTGACTGCTTCCCTGTCTTCTTTGGGTATAATGATAAGGATTACTTCTCTAATCTAACACTGTCCATCCATCTTCATCAATAACAGTCATTTCTATACCATGCTGCCTCTCTAACAAAAGAAATATTTAGTGGCCTTGAAGGCCATAATCTTTTGATTTCTTTTTAAACTTTTCTTGTATATTTTAAAGTTAACTTACAAACAGCTGTGTACTTATTTTTCCCAGCCTTATGAAATCCAGATTCTTTCTTATCTTAAGCATGAAGTTTTTTTGCGTCTTTAATTCAGTTTTCTTCAGTTTCCTTCATTTGTAAGTGTTGCTTTTTTAAATACTCTTAACAACAGAGTGGTTTGGGTGTAGTGTCAGCCCAACAGAGGCACCAGGGGTTAATGGGTCTCGGTGCAGGTGCCTCCTCCTCCTGAGGGATGGGTATCATTAGGACTTCAATGATACCAGTGTTGATAATGATAGTGTTTATCAATACTTCAGGGCTCTACAGTAAGGTTTTCCTGATTGCCCTGGGCAAGCACGTAAAATGCCACATTGGGCCAGTAAATCTAGCAACTCACTTGCCCATTTGGACAAGTGGTAAAAAAGAATTAAGCACAGTTTTTTTCAGAGCTGGAAGCATTAGCACTGAGGGGACGGAAATGAATAGATATCATTTAAATAAAGATTAAACATGATAATTAACTTTAGTCTTTGTTGTTTTGTTAACTGCTAATAAATAAAACAGTTTGTATAGGGGCAAGTAAAAATTGTTTGCGGGCAAGTAGATTTCTGACCCAAGTGAAAAAAAACATTGACAACGTGAAAAGATTCAACAGTAACTTAATCACTACTTTCTGGGGAAATAAGTTAAAATTGCTTCCTGAGTTATTGTACTTAACTGTATTTTCATTAAATTTAGTGAAGTGAGCTTCAAACTTTTGAGCAATTTGTTCTGTCAGTATTGTTTATCCAGGACCTTATCGATATTTTGGTAAAGACCAGTCAGGAACCGGTACCGGTTTAGTACTGGTAGTGACCCATCCCTATTCTTCTTCCTGCTGTCCCGCTGGTTGCCTCAGTGTCGCTTGGTGATTTGTCAGTCTGTGTCCAGATCGAGTTGAGAGAGAGAGACAGTTGGACGCTTCAACACACTGGTGAGAACCACAGAAACTAAGAAAAAAGGAGGGGACATTACATCATTATAGCACATCATATGCTCCAGACTTTGGTGCCAGTTCTACTAAAGCTTATAGACGATGCAGTGACAATCATGCACACATTTGGAAAACTCAGTCAGTATGCTATTCTGTAGAATAGAAGCATTTCTTTGTCAGAGGTTATACGACATAGATATGTCGGGTTTTAATGTGCTTCTCCAAGCATTTCCTATATGCTTCAATAGAACTGACACCAAGCTGAGCACAGAATATACTGTAGTGATGTAATGTCCCTTCCCTCTTTTTTAGTTTCCTTGGTGAGAACAAGGAAGCAGGCGTGTGGGATGAGGACCCACTGGAAGAAGCAGCAGCAGCAGAAACTTCAGCTCAAGCTTGATACAGACTGTCAAAACACAGGCAGCACAAATTAAGCTTCAAAGTATTCGGTACAGCCCTACTCAAATGGCCCATATTGTAAGCGGACCACCCGTGACAGTACCACTGGACACTCTTGTAACTTTCTTCTGATAACAGATAGTCGTCCTCTTCTTGCTGTGCCCTCGTTTTTTGTCTCCCAAGCATGCCCACCAATCACATCCAGCCGCAACCAGTCTGCGTGTTGATGTCCTCACTCAGCCAACAGCTCTCGATCACTCTCTGTCACCTCATTCTGTCCAGATCCATCCTGTCCCTGCCTGTCAGTCAGTCAGCAGGCAGCTCGTTGACTGTTGCATGACTTCTTAAATTCTTCACTTTGTTTCAGTGAGAGCGGGGGATTGTAGATTTTAGATTGCCTGCCTCGTTTGTGGTTTCTCCCCCCCCCCCCACTCCTCACAATATTCTCAAGTTCTCAACCATCAAAAGTTGAAAAGGAAGAGCTCTTCATGGTGGGTGACGGCGTTAATAAGGATGATAATGATGTCACGGCTGGTGACATCATCACAGTGTGCCAGCCAGCAGAACAAAAGAGGGCTCTGCCCGGTCTTCCTAGCTGTCTTGGCAGCAGCAGCAGAGAGAGAAAGAGCGCCCAAAGATTGATGTATCCATTTGGCTTTCAGTTTAATTCTGCCTCTCTATTCACATATTCAAATTTTCCTGTGTGAGCTTTTGTAAGGAGGAAAACATTTTGATTTGTTCTGCCGACTTTATATCTCTATTACTGTCTGGAATGAAAGCACTCCGTCAGTTCATTCAGGATATCCGGTGATTTGGCTCCCCACTCCAAATCTTTGACGCTATTTAAAATGTATTGTTTTCACAAAGATGCCTGTGCCCAGCCTCTGTCTTCTCTCTCCTCTTTTCTCTCCCCTCTCCTCCCTGTCTCTTCCTCCCTCACCCTCGCTTTCTTCCTCCCTCGCCTACATCTCTATCTGTCCTCTTGCAGGACTCGGAGAGAAAGGGCTTCATGAACAAGCTTTATGCCATTCAGGACGTGTGCATCAGCGTGCAGAATGCACTGGATGAAGTGGCCTCCTATGGCGAGAGGATAAAGAAGTGAGTCGTAAGCCCGCTCCTCGGCACCCGGCCCGCTCCGCTCTGCTCCGCACGTCCCAGTGTGTTTTTTTTTCCCCACGATGCCAGGTTGCCCCGCTTCCCCTTGTCAGCCTAACTGAATGTAACTCGGTGCTTCTCTCAGGAAACGCTGCCAGCGTGACACCCAACCCTGACAGACAAACACACAGGCTGTCTGTCTTTATGTGCATCACATCTCACTTAACCCTGTATGACCTCTTAACTGAATCATCTACATACTCGATTACACACACATCACTGCACATTCACACACTAAACCATTTATTTACAGTACACTCCCGCACACACAGACGCCCACACTTTCACACAGATACATACAAAGCAAAGCGAAGGCAGGGGATTTGATTAAAAGCTGCAGTAAAAGAAAAAAAGCCAGGCCACTGGTTCCTTCTTCAGTTACAGGTAAAAACATTTTAAATCAAACTGAAACATCTTTAACCTGTGTGTCTGAAAGGTTGAGAGCATTTTACTGATTACACAGAGTGAATTGTACGGAGTCATAGCCCACTTTCACCCTGCGATGCTGACCTGTAAGACTTTGGGTGAAGTTATTTCCCTCTGCACAGTCCCAGTGAGTGTGATGAATTTTGTAGCGCAGGGCCCTCCAGATCAGCTTGTTTGGCTTGAAAAGTATTAAAATGCCCTCGCTGACTCCCTCTACTCTTTCTCTGCATGTTTTGCTGCAGGACTGAGCTTTGCCATGTCTCCTCATGTTTACAGTCCCTCTTTTCTTCTCTTTGCAGCACATTTAACTGGACTGTGCCTTTCTTAAGCTGGCTGGCCATTGTGGCTCTCGGAGTGGCCACCACCATCATCTACTTCATCCCTCTAAGATACATTGTGCTAGCCTGGGGTGAGCTAATGTTAGAAATGTGTAATGTTTATTTACATGTGAGTGTAAGTAATTAAATTCAGAGGTATAGATAAATGTGAATATATTATATAAGTAGTAGAGCAATGCAATTTCTGTGTACCATGCTGCTTTTTATGTATTGTATTGGGGGTTAAAAAGCAAATTTGCATTAATTTCTCAGCTGTGGTGGAAGTACAAATACTTTGTTACTGTGCTTAAGTAGAGTTTTCAGGTATCTGTACTTTACTTGACTATTTATTTTTCTGACAACTTTTAACTTTTACTCTCGACATTTTAACAAAAAATATCTCTATTTTCTCCTCTTTAAATTTTCAAAACAGGCTTGTTACTTTACTTTTAATGCATTTAAGGGGAATTACTTATTATTTTTTATTTTGCATCAATATGTGCCGCCTTTCCAACATCAAGGCCAACTTAAACCTACGTGGATGGGACAATAACACAAAAAAGACGATTCCTTGGTGTGTCCATCAGTGCAAATCATGCACAGTAGACAGACAGAGGGAGACTCAACTGTGGAGAAAAGGCGTCTAGTGAATCTGTCAGCTGACTGTGAGAGGCTTTTTTAGTACCGCAGGATATTATTTAAAGTTTGAATGGTTTAAGTTAAATAGTCTTTCAGTGTTATTAATATGATGTGAGGTTCAGTTAGTTTTGCACTGAAACAGCTGATAGAAATGTCTGTCAGTGGGCTACTTTGTGCTTTTATAGAACATTTCACAGCCTGTACTTTTCACTTTTACCTGAGTAAAAAAGTTGAATCAGTACTTCTACTTTTACTTGTATAATTATAACTTTAGTAAATAAAAGTAACTAAAGCAGTCCAATAAATGTTGTGGAGTAGAAAGCGCAATATTTCCCTCTGTAATACAGCAGAATGGAAGTATAAAGTAGCATAAAATGGGAAATAATCAAGTAAAGTACAAGTAGTTTAAAATTGTACTTATTCACTTACATGTTACTTTCCACCACTGGCTCTCAGTAAGTGTAATTTACATTTTTGGAGAATAGAACAACCATTAAAGCTTTGACAAATTGTATGACACACAGTATGTGCGCCTCTCTTTCCCAACTCTCCCCTACCTGCCCCCACCGTTTGTCTCTCTCTACAGGGGTGAATAAATTCACCAAGAAGCTGCGAGACCCTTACACCATCGATAACAACGAGCTGCTAGACTTTCTGTCCAGAGTGCCCTCAGACGTACAAGTGGTGGGTGAACTCTCCACTTTCATCTTTGTCTCATCTTTTATTTCTTTTTGACATCACATCTGTCAATTCCAGACATGGGCAAGAGGTTAGGGCTCCTTTTATGATCTCCTCTGTCTCTTAACTCTGTCTGTTTTCTTTCTTTTTCTTCCTCTCGGCCGTTGGCTCCTCGCTCTTGTACTTTTCATGTGAACCGACTGAAACTATCCATTGTTTTAGCCACGCAGACATCTAATCTAATTGTTTCAAAGTCGTTTCTGTGTTTTCCTATTAATAGCTTCCTAGTCTAATTCAATTTCCACATACATAGCTGGAGCTGTGTAATAAGATAACGAGGTTAAGTGAGTTTAGTGCCCAGCATATAACTAGGTTGATTGACTCCATACACATACACTCACACACAATTACAGTTAGCTGTTGTTCCCAGCTATGCTAGTAATTGGAACAGAGTGTAAACCAACAGTTAACCAGCCCCATGTGGTTTTGCTTCTACATTAACCGTGAGATCAGATTAACTTTGTGGCTGAAGACTACAGATGCTTTGTTAGGTAAAATATGGTGTGTAGACGTGTGGGTGTGTGTATGTTAACTGTAACGTGCTGTGCTGCTCAGGACAAAGTGCAGTTTAAACTGCAATTAAGCGGCAGCTTGTGAAAGTCGTTGTGTTATCCAGCACCGATGGTGTCCGCTGTGGCCGTTAAGCCCTGCTGTGCTGAGTTCAATACACACGCACATGAGCACACAGATAAATACACACATGCAGGCTGAGGCTGAACGACCCGGGGCCTCTGATACGACCAATCCCCTGCCACATCAGCGCTGACACACTTCCTCTTTGATCGCTTGTTGCCCACAACTTCTTTCATCTTTACAGGGTCATAATCCTTGCTCCCCTACACACCCCTGCCAACCCCCCGTGTTCTCCCCCTTTCGGCCCCCGTGCAGTTTTACAGTCTCTCAGTTTACTGGGGCCTGCTGCAGCAGTAGGCACCAGGCAGGTAGCCATCGGCTTAAATGAGCCCAAGCTGTCCCCTCTGGTGAAGTGCAGCCACCTTACACACCTGGAGCCTGGAGGAACGGAGCGGTGAAGGGGCCCAGCCCCGGCAGGTATGAGGCCTTTACAAGGCCCCTAATGAGGGCCTGCTGGCTAGAGAAGGTGGGGGTAGACATGGTGCTCTGGTCTGGTGCCCGTGCTGCTGGAGTTGTGCCTACTGTATAAGTAATACTGTAAGTGCTACTGTAAGGGTTATTGCTGCAGCTGTTGGAATGGTAATTGTTGCCAGGTTTCACTGACAGTTTGGAGGCTTTCCGAATAATGAGGGTGAAAGACCAGGGGAGAGGGGTAAGAATAGATTTCAGGAGAGGAAAGATGAGGATGGAAATAGAGAAACAGGAGGAGGAACGAGGACAGAAAGTGCAAAGAGAGTTGATTGATCGGTGGAGATGGCTGGTTTGATTATTTAGAGCAGGTATATCTTGTTTGTATTAATAAGATAAGGTCATTAAAATAATGATTCACTGCTAATCAAACTGATAAAGAACTGAGACCTACACTGATCACTTCCTCACTGAATCCAAAGGTTAATTTTCTGCGAAGACACCCTGCACTGCGGTGGTTGGCTAAAAACAGACCAGAACGTTCTGCTCTGCGGTGCGTCCTGCTGTTGCCTGCGGTGGTGGGTTCACCTCATTGCCTGCCCCTGCCTTACTGGGTCAAAGCCGTCTGTGGGGATTAAGCCCTCTAGGCTCTGAGATGATGCACAGAGGTGCTGGGGTCCAAATGGAGCGTCCCCTCCCGGGCACGTGACCATGGCACCCACTGGCATTGGTGCAAGGGCCCACTATGCCTGATACCCTGGATGACTAATGAAGTGCTATTTCAGGGCCCCGGTGTGACCTAACACACATACATAATCATACACACACACACACACACACACACACACATGCTCTCGCAGCAGTAGTGCGTGTGAGGTGGGTTGGGGGTGTTTCAGTGTAGTGTTTCCGCATCATTTGGAGGTGCTTCAGTGCAGCCAGAACTGATGAGGTTCTAATGACTTTATATACAAAGGGCATCCACACCAGACCACAGTCCATCATAGCTCATAGAGCTGACTGTGGAACAGCTTTTGGACTCTGATAGTTTCATAGTTCATCCTTCACCTCTCTTTATACATGTACATAAAATAACTTTGCATCAGTGGCAACGATGGCTGCATGATATGGTAAAAAAAATCATTACAATTATTTTGACAGATATTGCAATTGTAATATGAGTCACAATTAGTGGGAATGGTTATTTGTAAAGGTAAAGGTAACCTTTACTGTCGCATATTCGATTATGGATTAGTATAACATAAAGTTAGATTCAGTCTTTGCATTTAGCCCAGCCTTGTATTAGCTGCAGTGGGCAGTCAAGAGCCACAGTGCAGCACCCTGGACTATTAAAATCATGATGATGTGACATATGTTGGGGTTTGTACCAACCAAACATGTGTTCTTAAAACTGGAGAACAAGATTTGTGGGACAGGGCATCCCATCAGCACCACAGTATTTCATTATAATGCTATTTTGTCACTAGGGCTGTGTATTGTTTGAAAATAGCAGTACCAATACCAGTACCCTTAAAGTGATACTAATACCAATAGAGTACTTCATTTGATACTTTTCTTTCTGTTTCATTCAATACACATCATGTGAATGGAAGTATTCCTGAGGCAATCCTTCTGTAATATATGCATTGATTTTTATGAGGTGCCTCAGACGTGTAGTATAGTCATACTTTACAACGTTATGGTGCCATCTCAGCATCTGAACGGTTAACTCCGACAAATACAAGTTTGACCTCACTGGGCTATAGAGTGTACGGACTGTAGCTGCGGTGGTAGTGGGCTAAACATATGTGGCATTAAATCAAAGGTAATTGGCTGTGAGCAAAACCATACAAATCAAAACCAAAGGACTGAATGCAGGAATCATTTGACTGGAGAAGACACTACTTTGTTCTGGATTGTTTCAGTCGATACCTTTGAAGCATAGATTCTTGTACAAGTGCTCGAGCTCCTTCTAGTGGTACACTGATGAATCTCCCAAAATGTTTAATCAAAATATTACAAAATTACATGTGAAAATACTTAATCTATGAGAAAATCACTGAAATGTAATTTAAAATAAGGTTCGTCTTTCCTGTAAAATTGCTGTTTCTGTATTGTCAGCTAGGTATGTCACATACGTCAACCATGATTAGTTACGAGCCAAACTGTGACTAAACCGTGTAAGCCATGGCCTTACTGTGAAGACAGTGTGTCTGTGGCTGACAACAGTCAACAGTAAATAATCTTCTTATTGGGAATAAACCTGCCTCCTGCATGAACTGTCCATAGCTGAATAGCGGTAGCCTCTGCTACTGTAATTTAATGTCTCGCATAATGGTGGCACTTGGAGATTTTCTGAGGTGCTACGTAGTGGAAAAAGTTTGAGAAACACTACCTTAATGGTATTAAGTACTGATACACAGCCCTATTTGTCGCACATGTTCCTCTTTCAAAAAATGAGAGCTTCTGCAATTTGGATATTGCACTTGGTCACATTGGGGTTTTGATAATATTTCAATCAATTGTGCAGCCCCAGCAGCAACAACAGTCACTTCTCAGCAGTTGACATACAGTTAAGGGAAGGTACTTTAGTCTCGCAAACCAAGCTCTTTAAATCAATGCCACTGGGCCCCTAACAGCACTGTCAAACACCCTTTAAAAACTAAATCCCCAGTGGTGCGTGGAAGCTGCAACAGGCAGAGTTACCTTTTTTACCACCTGAACAGTTTACTTAAATCATTACGTCCCTCTGTGAGCAGCTATGTTAAAGGCTGGCGTGGTATGTGGTGCGTGTGTGCGTTAAAGAGTCACTGTCCGTCTCTGGGCAACCGTTTCCCGTGTCTGGTTTGGACCTTTACCAGCGTAAGCTATCGTTATGGTCATTATCAGGGAATCCTTCATGTCCCCTTAAACGAGGCCAAACGGAGCACCTTTATAGTGCTAAGTATTCCCTACCTGGCGTTTGGGAGGTGTCAGTGCACTAGTATGTTTTACGACACCATTAGCATGTGAGCTAGGGAGTGCATAAATAGGGCCAAGGCAATTAGCATGCCAAGTGGCCCTTTATGATCGGTGTAAAGTAGCTGGATCAAACCCCCAGTACAAAAATAAGCATGAATTCCAATTTAGCGCCTAATGAGCGGAGGGGAGTCGGGTTAATATTTTTAGACAACATTTATGTTGGGGATGAAACCTCACCGGACGTACAGGGGTCAGAGGCAGGATAGTTAAAGGTTGAAACGCTGCCAGATGCCATCACTTACATCTAACAGAGGTCTCCCTCTCCTTCACTTTGTCCTTCTCCACTTTTGTGACAAATTTAAACATTTCACGCAAGTGGCCAATTAGTCACTATTCAGTATGTGTCGTGCCAAAGCAGCTAATAGGCAAAAATTTCCTTACTTTGTAATTTTTTTTGTGCTCACTGGTTTTATGTCACCTTGACATGCCTTTTCTTTCCCAGCGCTAGACGTGAGTGCTGAATCCTCCGATCTGCAGATGTGTGAACTATACACAATAGGAAACATTTAATAACCCTTATGCTCCATTAGGCGTCACACGAGATGAAACCTGCTGAGTTTTGTGCTCTCCGGAAAGGACTGGAAAACAGAATAACATAGTATCATTAAAATCTTGCTCCCTTGCCTTTCTTGACTTCGTTTATTTACTCGCCTATTTGCCTTCTTGTGCTCACTGTCACCCACCTTGGTGTCGCCGCGTCTGTCTGCCCACACCAGCATCATCAAAACACTGTCAAAGGTTCACTGTGAGACGGAGAGAGCGGAGCAGGTCCCGGGATGCTTTGTGGGTAACACCGCTAAACGAAGCACGATGCACGGTACACGGCGCCCCTTCAGCAGAGCACACTTCAAAGCCTGTTTTTGCACTTGTACTGTCAACATTTGGGAGAGGAGAGGAGAGGAGCGAGGGTGGAGCAGCCTTTGAGCAGCGCCGGGTCTTTACCCACTGCCTCTCTTGTCGATGTTCCCTTTAAGCTCCCCACTCACGCTACCAAATTGCTTATGTGCTCACCGCATTACCACACTTTCTTACTTTCACCCAATTCCAGTTTCTTTTATTTTGCTAACGTCCCACTTTCTCCTCGCCTCCTCTGCCTTTTCTTCTGTTTTTTGACTTTAACTAGCTCTTGTTCTCTGCATCGGTTGGGTGACTGTGTGTGTGTTATTAGGTGAGGTGAGCGGGGGAGCCAAGGGTATAGCATCAGGCAGGCCTGTCACCTGTTAAGGTGGAATTGAACCTGTGACGCATGAGCCCCATTTCTCTTGGCTGGCAGCTCTTCACAGAGAAAACTCCCGTTTGATTGAGATATTGTTTTTTTTTTTTTTTCCTGCACCCTTTCTTTTTGTCGATCCCCTTCGCTGCTCTTCATGAGAAACAAAACCCTACTTTTCTCCTGACGTGCAAACTTTTCTTTGTTTGTCTGCACTCACAAAGAGTTTTGTTTGGACAGGAATGTCAACGCGCAGAATTAAATTGCCTGTTCCTTTTTGCTGCTGTAGGCGTTTGGCCGTATAATGGGACCACTAACAGCCGGTGATCCTGTACAATACTTGTCCTACTTTTGGATTCATGTTAGCTTGCTTGAAGCTGAAAGCAAACAATGAGTGAGAATAAGTTGCATATGGAGAAATATTTTGATAAAGATAGATGTAAGATGAATATGCTTGCAATTATTTGATCAACAGCAGGGGTGAAAGTAATGAATTACAGCTACTCAAATGACTGTAATTAAGTACTTTTATGAGCATTTGTAATTTTAGTCTCACTTAGATATGCATTAAACTAGGACTATGTAATCCATTTATTTGCTCATAATTCACTAACAAGTAGGCCCACAACTGATTTTATTCAACCCAATAAGACTGTCCGATTCTACTAAAAAAAACAAGACATACATATAAAATAAATTTCAAATAAATAATAGATTTCAAATAAACTGTACACTGAAAAGAACTATTACAAACTTAGAATTAATCATGACAAAGAGCTTTTTTCCTCATGTCCCTGGCTTTCTCCAGGTTACTATCTAAATGTTTCCTATGTGAATGTCTTTGTGCATCGTTCATATTCACACAATCAATACGTGGTGTTATATTGTGAGTTGGGAGTAATTTAAACTAAACAACTAGAGAAACAGAACCCCATTTTGATGAAAAATGCATGAAACATCAACAGTTAAAAAGTAACCAACACTCTGTCCAGTAGTTTTACTTGTAGCTGAGTAATATTTCAGAAATGTGACAGTACTTCTGTTTGAGTGCAGGTTTTCAGTACTCTTTTTAGGGCTGCTCCCAACTGAAGGTTTTCCTAGTCGACTTGCAGGCGTCATTTAAAGCTGTAAGTCAACTAGATCTTGCATTTTTATGATATTACTTTAATTATTTAAATATATAGTTTTGGGGCACAAAGCGAGTCATCTGTTCATAGCTGACAGTAAAAACAGTAATGATTCTCAATGTGTTGGAACAACTAGCAAGGAGAACATTTTATTAATTTATTTCAATGCACACAAGTCTCGTTCAAAACACGGGAATAAATAACTTCCAACTTCACAAAAACAAATACTTATACACAAGGTGGATGATTTACATTTATCAGGGTATCAGAGTCTTAAATGTGAATTTAGTATTCTCAAAATAAGGCCTTAAAAGTATTGAATTTCATTTACAAAGGTCTGAATTTTTTTCCTTGTTCTTTCAAAAGATTAAATAAATATCATGCTATAAATAACTGTAAAATGTATAAAATGTTTTTGTGTGCGTAATGTTGTTTGACTCACATATTACGACAGTACAGATATTGTTTTCATCAGTACATTGCTTTACATTCTTGACGGAGGACTGTGTGCGAGCTCTGGCGCGAATCAGTCAGTGGTCAGGAAAGAAAACAAAATGTCTTGTACCTTGTACCTTACCTTTATTTCTTTTTTCTCATTATATATTACCTTTATACCTTTGCCAGTATGGCTCTGAAGTTGGCATTAAATTTCATTCTAAGGGTCATTAAAAAGGTCTTGGAGAACGCTGGGGGTGCCATGCTTACAAACTTGCTACAAACTTGCTCCTCAACTGCTTCAAGCCTCCTGTCCTCACCTGAACCGGCCATGTCTACATCACCCCTAGAGTCAGAGTCCTGATCAGTGCCGCTGTAAATCACCTCAGTATTGTATTTCTGGTTGTAAACTGGCCTCCAATGGTCACAGAGGCTGCCTCCCAGTCTAACAGAACTGCTAACTGAACTAACTAGCAAAGCACAGTCAGCAGCAGGGCACCAGGTGACTTCAGTGTTACAAGAGAAAAGATTCATGCTGCAGCAGTCCCTCTGTCCTATCACCAAGGTGCAGCTCCTGAATGGAGTTTGAGGTGTCATTTTGGTCTTTCTGCAACTAACAGATGAATGAAAATTTGGTCCTTCTTTCACTGACTAACAGTTTAGTCGACTATTAGAAGGCAGCCCCATAAATGTCCACGAATCTACGCTCCATGCAGATGTTACTCCTTCACTCATGAGTGAATTAAATCATTCAACCATTCACTCACTTGCTCATCCATGGATACACTGCTGTCATTGATCGCAGTCAATGTGGGCACTCTGCCAGGACTGTCATGGTCCCCTAACAAAACTACCACTACACACACACACACACACACACACAGATGGGGCCATATAAACCCCTCTGTGTCCCCTGGGTTTTTGCTCCGTTGTCTGCTTTAGTTGGCAGGGCTATAAAAGGATCCACACCCACATGAGAACAGTATCTGTCATCACCCGAGTGTCCACAGATCTTCCTCTGTCTCTCCCAGTCTCTTCTTCTTCACTCTTCATTGTTTTCTCTCCTGTTCCCTTTGTTAGTGTGTCCTGCTCTCTGACCTTCCTCCCTTCATCTTTCTATCTATTTCTATCCCTTACTTCTATCCCTTCCCATCATTCCTTTCCTGGCTTGTTTTCTCCACCTGGATTATTTCCTCATTGTCTTTCTGACTATCTTCTAATCTCTTCTTTTTTCACTGAATCCAACAAACCAGTTGTGTTTGTGCAGCTGTTTGGTAGGATGTTAGTTTGCCTTGTGGACAGTGAGGAGTATCCAGATCTGAATCAGCGCAGTCTGGCTGGCTAGTGAGGCGTAGAGAGCAACACATGCTGGCCTAACCGCTCTGTAAGCACCTTAACGAGACATTGGTGACCACCACTGTGAGACAGAGGAACCGGAAAACCCCACTGCATGTGTGTGTACAGTGTGTGGGTTTGTATGGCATTTTAATGATACAAGAGTGCTGTGTGTCTGCATGATGTGGGCAGACTTAGGGAGTAATGGATTACATGTAACAGGATTACATAATTACAATACAATAAAATGCAAAAAAAGTAAGTTTTTAATTACAGTTACAGAAAAATGTAATCAGATTACAGACACATTAAGTGAAAATGACGATTATTAGAAGCATTAGTTTTAAATTGCATTTTAGAATAAAGAACAATAAACTGCTATGCACAGTGTGCACACATTACAATGCTTCACAAGTCTCACAGCACCATTGTAGTTGTAGTAAAACCAACTAATCTTACAGTCAATACATTGTCATGTCCACAAGAGGAAAAATGCTTCACTGGGTACAGATTTCAACATTATTTTGTCTTTAAATGAGCAACATCAAACAACATCACAGTACAGTGACAGCTCTGCCTTCAGCTGTGAAAAAATTGTCATCATCCAAGAACTCAACATCTAATTTAAAAAAAAGATTTACAGGTAAGACCAACCACTAATGTTAGCAACACAGACCAACCACCAGACTATTAATCTAAATGTGCATTCACACATAACAAAGGAAGGAATAACTAGAATCGAAAGTAAGTTACATTACTTTAATACTCTGATTCTTCGATTAAGTTACTGACTACATTTTTAATACGTACTTAGTACAGTAATTGTATTGGAATACATTTTTAAAGTAACCCTCCAACCCCTGGATGTGGGAGGTGTGGGGGTGTGTGTGTATATGTCTTCATTGTTGAGCACAGACATGCACACACACACAAGCACCTCTTTGCATTCTAGGTTTGTACAGTGCAGGCAATGGATACTGGAAGGCGTCATTGAAGCGACAGTGGGAACCAGTAGAAGATGGATGATAAAGGCTCAGAGACGCTGCTGTTCCCGTCCACAGCAGACAGACCCACCGTGAGACAGAACAGAGGAACCATATTGACGTCAGTTTGTTGTCTGCCTGGAGAATCAGAGAGGGTGTCAGTCAGTCAGACAGGCAGAGTAGCCTACAGTACATCAGCCTAGGAAGGATCCCACAGACGATACTGGCTCTTTGGTGCTGTGACGGTTAAGTCTTGTTTTTTTTTTTTTTTTTCTATTAGTATTCTGATTCAGTGGCTAGTGCTTGTCAGTGTCTTGAATCTGTCTAGGCTAGCGACTGTATTTGTGTGTGCATGCACAAGTGTGTGTACATCTGAAAGTGAGAGACTGCTGGAGTGACAGTCTCTGGTTGTTGATGCTCAGCCACTGTGATGCTGTTGCGTATTGAGTGTCCATCACTTAGGAACAGTTTCTGTCTAAGATCTGCTCGCCATCTTTGCAGAGCATCACATGAAGTGGTAATCAGTTCCCTTTGAGAGAAACAGGTGACTCTCCCTCAGTGATAATGTCGAACATATTCTGAAGTGATTGTAATGTGCCACTAAAATGTCTGTTTTAAAGGACCAGTGTGTTAGATTTGCAGCAGTTTATTTAAAGAATATGGCAGAAATGGAATATAACATTTTTAAGTGTGTTTTCATTAGTGTATAATCACCTGAAAATAAGAGTCATCGTGTTTTTGTTATCTTAGAATGAGCTGTTTAAACAGACTTTTGCCTTGGTTTTGCAAATTTCATGGCCACAGTAGGCTCTCCTACACGCCTGGAAGGGGAGGGTGAGACAAGGTTTTTCAGTTGGTTACAATCTGCAAGCTCACTGCAAACGTGTAGTAGAACCTACGGCGGCTGCAAATCATGCAAAAATTCTGTGCTGGTACAGCAGAAAGTCACCTGACACTGTCTAGTTTTGGTGCTGTAAGCCAAATTTCAGACAGGGCAATAAAGACTTAACTCAACTGAGATCTTGAATGAGCACTTAGATCTTTTATTTTTTATAGTTGGTACTTCCGATACTATCAAACATTAGTGTTGTATTGTTTTAAACAATGTGGTATTGAAAAGTATTGAGTCATCCACACTTTAGACAACCTTATGGTGCAACATGGAGGCCTCACTTTCTGGTAACAAAAACACAATTCTTATTTTCAGATGATTATACACTAATAGAAACTTGAACATTCCATTTCTGCCATATTCTGCTCATAAATCCCCATAAACCATACACACTGGACCTTTAAATACATGCGATGGTTAGTTTAGCTTATATTAAGACTCGAAACGGGGGGAGGGGGGGTGGATAGCCTAGCTCGGTCTAAAAATAGAAAATAAATTGTGATATTTTGGGGATTATGTGCTGGATCATTTTTATTAATGGTTCCAGTAACTTCCTGGAATTCTGGCTGGTTTCCCAGAAACCTCACAGTGACAACACGACTGCAGGAAGTCGCTGCTCCTGATCAAGAAACATCCAGAACATAACTAACCCACATGAAACCACAACATAACGTTTTAACATTAGGTGCATTTTGTTATCTTTTGACAGCGCCACGCTAGCTGTGTTCCCTTTTTCCAGTCTTTATGCTAAGCTAAGATAGCCAGCTGCTGGCTATAGCTTTATATTTAGCTGACATATAGTATGAGAGTGGCAGAGTGGTGGAGAGTGGAGAGTGGTTCCTCTCATACAACTCTTGACAAGTAAACAAATAAGTGTATTTTCCAAAATGTCACAAAGCTGTGAGTTTTGGTAAGTTTATACTGGATTTAACTGTTAACAAAACAAAACATGAAGGTTTGCAATCAAACATGCTGATGTGTTTTATTCTGTCAAGTTAAACAAAGGAAATTAGAACTTTTGGACTTGTAGCTGAAGCACTCCAAGAACACTCCAAGCTAAAAAAAAAAAAAAAAAAAAAAGGTTGAACAAAGATATTCATAAAATGAGAATTCATCAAAAAATAAGAAGCATCATTTTTCCTAGTGAATATTAAATGCAAAAATTATGAGTCCCCCAAAAATCGTTTAATCTTTCAGAGCCCATCCCAGTATGACATATCGTCAAGCCCTACCCACAACCTGCAATAACACTCAACATTTGTTCCCCATTGTTCTTCATACGCTGCACATTCTTCATGTAAGCAAGAAAAAATAAACAAAAAGGAGAAAACTCTCACCTGTCACCTAATGTCTGACAGGTCGTCCACCTGTCTGCGGGGAGACAGGAGCCTCATCATGTCAGGTAGCGTCCACTTGTTATTAGAGACAAGCTGTGCTCTGATGGCTAACTGGAGTTCAGCCACCCTGAGTGGAGACAGACAGATGTAGAAGAGGTTGTCATATTTTCCTGTTTTATGTCCTGTGAATGATGCAAATACAGTGAAAATCCCCGGTGTGTTTGGTAAACTCTCTGGCCGATAGATCATATGTATATCCTATGAACAGTTTGGATTAATAACATGTTGATACTGCAGTAACTATAACCACCAGCTAAACACGGGCTTTGGTTTTGAAAGGGTTACGGAGCATTTTTTTCCTACCTTCTGTTTCCTTCCCATCTCTCTGCCCTTTCTCTCCTCACCATCTTGCCATGCTGAAATGACTCTGTTGTCTCTCCAAGCTTTCCCATGAGGCCTTGCCCTGTTCTCTGTTTGTTTGTGTGATCCCTTCCCTTAGGCCACTGTCCCACATCTGTGGAAGTATGTGTGTACACGTAGAGTATATTTGTGTGCAAGCACGAGTGTATTTGGAGCTTTGAACAGTGTACATGGATTGTGTTTGTGTATGTGTGTGTGTGCATGTGAATGTCTTTATGTGCATCTGTGTGTGTGTGCGTGTGTGTGTGTTGTAATCAGTGTGTAATCCCCTCCCTGAGGCCACTGTTCCACACAGCTGGACTCAGAGAGCCTCTGGAGGGTTTCTGTGCTATTCAAGCATCCTTTGCTCTTTCCACCTGACCGGGTGGTGTGTGTTGTGTGTGTGCGTGCGTGTGTGCCTGCGTGTGTGTTTTAACAGGTGCAGTACCGAGAGCTGAAACTGGATCCCAATCCCAGTCCAAATAAAAGGAAGAAAAACAACCCCGGGTAGATGACTGTGTCCGCCCACCAACTCCTCTCTTCTCCACTTTTCTTCTCGTCGTCTATTACTGGACACTGAGGAGCAGAGGAAGACGGCTCTGCACCGGCTCGGCTTTACTATCCTTCCTTTTTTATTTTCTTTCCTATTTTCTTCTCTTAAACCCTTTTTTCTGTCTTTAATTACTCATCTTGTACAGTACAGTTTCCTGAGGTGTAGTTTTTTGTATGAAAAAAGACGAGTACAAGAAATCTCTTGAATTATTCTTATCACCGTTATGCTTTTGATTGATTTTAAAGGCGAGTAGGAAGGATGGATGGAATGACCTTTTTTCTCAGCCGTGTGAGCCACTCTCCTCCTTTCTTCTCTCCATCACTCTGACAGCTCGGAGGACTCTGACCATTTGCTTGCCACAAGTGTCACACAAATGAGTAAAACGAGTTTTAACATTTATACTCACCGTCCCAAAAAGCCAGTACGTCCATGTTTATCAGAATACAAGCCTTATACTAACATTCTGCATTATCGCTCTGCAATAGACTTTTGTTTTTTCCTTTTTTTTTTTAGCTCATATTGTATTTATTAAATGATTTTGGTAATATGTTGATATTTTCTAATTGTTTTTGTACTGAAGTATCTTTTGTTTTGTTCCCCTCTTGGATGTGGTAATGCTGTTATGTTCAATGGCAGTAATTTGGATTGTCTCCACTTAACTCAGCCGGCCAAGTTGATTAGCAATTATGGTGGTAGCCTCCAGATATGTCCGTCTACACAAACACAAAACTGGACCAACAGGCTGAGGGCTTGTGGTGGTATCTGTCTGTGCTTTAACACGGGGGCCAAATTTCCTTTTTTGTAGATTTTTTCCAAAACAAAAACAAAAAAAAAATCAAACCACAGTGGGTAGTGGTATTAGTACAGTGAGTCTGTTCTTCTTAAAATAGAGTGTGATTATGTAATAGTTATTAAAGGGTTAGTTAAGATAATTTGCAGGAGGCTGTATGAGGTACAGTCGTTGTATAGGCCAGTCGAAACGCCTTCAGTTTGGAGATGTACTGCTGTGGACAGGGTCAGCAATAAAATGTATTTTAGCCTCCTAAAATTTGGCTCATCTTCAAAAAAAAAATCAGTATCAGTTTAGGTGTATGCTATATTTAGAATATTTTTCACTCTACCTTGCCATCAGACAGCCTTTTCCAGTGGGACACGGCTGTTATAGAAGCCAAACTTTGCTCACTCAACCAGACTCCATTGGCAAAATGAGTAATTTTACCTGCAGAAGACAGGAGTTGCTGGTCTACTGTTGCCTCGATTGATTAGTCTGATTAGGTTACCAGCAGCTGTGTCAAAAAGTTTTGAATTGTAATAAAAATATTAATATAAAATAGAAGAAGCACTAAAATCTATTATTGATGTGAAGACACTGGGTTAAAAGCTATTGAAAAAAACTGCCATTATTTTCAGTTTTCCTAATTTTCACTAATATGGGAACGTCTGGTACTCCTTCTGCTTCTCCAAACTGGGGGCTTGTCGTCTGGCATCTGCTGTTGTTAATATAATAGTATTTATAAGTACCTCATACAGTTAAATTACATTTAAATAATCTGAACTATCCCTTTAAATAAAACCTAGAGGAAAAAAGAGCAACACTGTTAGAGTATTAGACAGTTGATGTTACGCCTCAGACCTTTAACACTTACTAAATGTTCCCGGATAATTTAGCTGTAGCCTCGTTAAACTCCTTTAAAACATGTCAAAATCTGCAGTCAGTCACTCAGTGAGACACCTTCTGTGTGTGTCAGGAGGCGCAGCAGTCTGGGCCTTCTGCTGTCGCCCTGTTAATATAGATGTCACCCAGTCTATGCAGAGTGTCGCCAGGCAGGCAGGCCTTTAGGCAGCCGCAGCCCTAATCTTGTTTGAAAGGCTGGTCTCCTTTCCTCTCATGTCCCTGTGCGTTTGCCTCGGCGGCCACACACGAGAGTATTCACACTCTCACACACCCACACACAAATATACACGCACGCACTCACACACAAACCATCCCCGTCCTCTCACGTGAATTTGCTGCTTCTTTAAGAGATCTCGCGTACACATACTGTACCTATACTTGCTCACAGATGAAAGCATAACATCCCATTTGAGCAGGCACATTCTCTCCCTCTCAGGCACACACACACTCGCACAAACATGCTCTCTGTGATGCTGTGCCCCAGGCTGGCCGCCCTCTCCATCTGCCCCACCTCCTGTGCCCACAGCTCAACTTTGATCTGTCTTTCCAGAGACAGAGGCTTGTGTATGTGAACTGTGTATGTAAGGCTGTTTGCGTATACACGTTTATGCAATCAAAGACATGTTGCTTTTCTCAGCGTTGGTGTACGTTACAATTGTATCTCCCCTCCAGCTGTAGACTGATGCGTCGATTGTGTTGTGTGTGTGTGTGCGTGCGCGCATGTGTCAGCATGTAAAAGCATATGTGTGTGTAGTGTAGCAGAAGTGGCAGCTGTTATTTGGTGTGGAGTTTGCTGGTGTAGAAGGCCGTCAGCTAGCTGAGCAGCACGTCACCAGAGGTGGGAAGTAACTACACAATACAAATACTTTGTCACTGTACTTAAGTTTCAGGTCATCTTTTCCGTTTACTCCTGACATTTTGACACAAATATCTGTACTTTGTGCTCCTTATTTTTAATGCATTTGATGGAATTATTGATTATATAAATGTTCCTGACATCAGGACTGATGTCAACCTAAATGGATGGGACAATAACATAGAAAATATGTTTCCTTGGTGTATCCTCAGTGCAATTCACAAACAAGGCAAAATCACAGTAACAAGACATATATGAAAACGACGTGACAAAATGATGTAACAAAGGATGTAACAATGTGTTACAAGATGAAAATGATGTAACAAGATATAAGACAAAAATGACGCAACAAGAAGAAATATAAAAGACAAACCTACATAAAAGACGTAACAAGATGAAATCGAATAGTCAAAAGACAGGTAAAGTGGAAACTTAATAAATGGCTAAGACATACAAGGCAAAAGGAATGATAAATGTAAGAATAATGACATAAAAACCACGAGGGAAAGGGCTGTAGAAGATGTAACAAGATGAAAATGCCACAAAAGGCTTCACAAGGCAAAAACAAAACACAAGACGAAAATGGCGCGAAAGACTAACAAGATTAAAAACACCATAAAAGATGTAACAAGATGAAAATGAAAAGTAACAAGACAAAAAATGAAGTAAGACGAAACGTAAAAGACCTATCAATGAAAATGCTGTAAAATACTTAAGAAAAAATGATGTAACAAGGCGTGATGATGAAAACAACATAAAAACATGTAACAAGATGTGAACGCCATAAAAGATGTAGCAAGACGAAAATGAAATGACAAGATGTAACAAAATGAAAACGACTTAATTAGACATTAGAAGGAATGACTTAACAGGACGAAATGTACAAGACATAAACAAAAACAACGTAAAAGATGTAAAGATGAAACCTGTAAATAATGATGAAACTACGTAACAAGACGTGACGACAAAAACAACAAATACGTAAAGATGAAACAGGCGGTCCTTCAGAGGGTGACTTTGAGTACATTTTTGAGCCTGTACTTATGTCACCTCCACCTGGGTAAAGAAGTTAAATTAGTACTTTTACCTCCAGTCTTTCTTTACTTTATGTACTTCTACTTGAGTACAGAATGTGTGTACTTTTGCCACCTCTGCAAGTCGCTATGTGACAAGGCTCAGAGGGGACTTAGGCCTGAGATGTCAGGGACGGGGTGGATGTGTGCGTGTATGTGTGTGTTTTATGCTATTTCAAACCCCTCTTCCCATCATGCTTCTCTCCGTTTGCTCTCTCCGCGGTTCCCTCATTCGTCAGTGAGCGGGGTTGCGACCCTGTCTGAAGGGACGGTCTCCTGGGCTTCTTGCTGAGCATCTGTTGAAAGATCACAGCTCGGGCTACATTTGAGGAGGCCTCCTCTCATCCTACTGATCCCTGCCTCCATCTCCTTGCAACCCCCCCCCCCCCCCCCGTCTGTCTGTCTGTCTGTCTCTATCGCTCTAAACCCCCTCCACACCACAGCCAGAGCTCTCTGCTGCCATTTTGTCATCCTCTCACCCTGCCTGTCTGCCTGCCATCGCCTCTACCCTCTGCTGCTCCCTCCTCCCTCTTCACCCATCCATCTCCATGCTTAAATATCAACAGGCTCGGATCTGTCACTCCAGAGGGCCATTGATTTTGTTTTGTTGCTTTGAGGAATCCACTTGAAAGACAATAACAGACTGTCCCCCAAGAGCAGCGTCGCAGACTGATTATAGCCTCCTCAACAAACACACTCTGCGGCTGGTGAAGGATGGCTTTTTATAATGCCTGAAGGGACTGTTTGAATACCTGATATGTATGTGTCTACTACTGTATGCAGTTATTTTACAGCAAATTGTGGTGACTATTGTGTGGTATTGCATCCAAATACCGTTTCTTTTTTTTTTTTTTTCTGTTTTTGTAATTTATTATTAGGTTTTGGCTCTGTTTGCAAGCAAACCAAAGTGTTTTTATTTTGTATGACGTAGAGAAAATAAATTATATAAAGGAATGTATCAGATGGACAGCTGTAAAGGAAAAAAAAAAGCACTTTTATTTGCACCAAGTTGAAATGAGACTATTTATTTTTTAAATAATACTGTACATAGCTAACTACTTATTAATTTATGTTTGTATTTTATACAGTATGCCTGTTGATGGTCTGGTGATGATATTGTAATGTAGGTGTATGCCTGTCTCATTTTCTAAGATCTGTCTTTTTTCCGCCTGCGATGTTGCCTGCCTGTGACATCATCTACATGTGCCCAGTTCTGACCAGTGAGATTTCAGGGCAGGAATAAGGAGCTGAGACACATAGACATATATAAGTAGACGCACCATTGACTGCTTTGGTTTATTGTTGCGTTACAACAATGTTTTCATGATTTACCTGAAAAAAGTTAGAAAAAAACCCACAAAACTTTTTTTTTCCATACTTTTTTTGTAATTCAGATTGGTTGAGAAATTAACATTATCGTGCTTTTTATCTCCTGTTTGTTCACAGGTCAGTCTTGACTGAACAAAAATGATGGCGGCGTCTACGTATATATGTCTATGCTGAGACATGGGTTGGTCAGGAGGGGTGAAAGAAAAATATGATGTATATTTTCCGGTTTGAGAAATGAAATGCATCTGATGTATGTTGCTTATTTTGAAAGAAAGAAAGAAAAAAAAAGAGAAAACAAACACAAGATTAAATATTTTTTATCATCTTCAGAGTGTCTGGGTTATTGCTAAATTTGTTTTCCGCATCAACAATCTTATTTATAAGCCCACACTGGGAGCTGTGAAGGGAATATAAGGGCCATTCATCTCTGTCTCCGATACCAACTACGTTCACTGTTCAGGTTCAAATCCCATCCTCTCACCACCTCCGCTGTTCCATCGCCCACTCCACCCACCCCAACAAGCAGGCCTAAGCCCCCTTTTTTCACTCGTGTTCAGCTTCAGGAAGTGGCTCATTCCGTCACTGCTGTCTGTCTGTGTGGCTGAGACCCAGAGTGCACATCAGTGCCTCAAGCACCTCAGGAGAACTTCTGAGAGAACTGGTTTTTACTGTTTCACTGTGGCCCCCACATGAAGTTTCCCCATTTGTTGGAGCTCCATTCCGACTTCCGCTGCAGTAGCCCCCCTTAAAGTAATAACTCAGATTATTTGAGGCAGCGTTGTGAGAGTTACTATTGAGTGTATTAGGGTTGCAACCACCTGATTATTTTCATAGTCAATTATTCTGTTGCTTATTTTCTCGATTCTTGAGTGTCAGAAAATGGTGAAAAATGTTGATCAGTGTTTCCCAAAGTGCAGGATGACATCCCAAATGTTTTGTTTTGTCCACAACCCAAATATATTGAGTTTACTGTCCTGCAGGAATAAGGAAACCAAAAATTGGAATCAGAGAATTTTTACCTTTTTTTCTTTTAAAAAAGAATAAAGAGTAAGTATAAAGAGTAAGAGTACATAAACTACTGTAGATGGCAGTTGACACACTCCCACTTTGGATAAGCTGAGAGCAGTACCGACACGTAAGCTATGCTAAGCTTTGAAAAAATGGTTATTTTACCTTGCAGAACACAGGAGTTGCTCCTTTACCACTGCCTCGATCTGTTAGTTTATTTGTGTTATTGTGTGACTTCAGTGTTTTAAAAGGTTTGTTCAGATTCCCCAAAGTCACAGAGTTAACACAAACAAACTGCTTATTGAGACAGCGGTAGACCAGCAACTGCAGTGTTCTGTAAAGTAAAATTAGTTATTTTTTCAAACGAAGGTCTGGGTTTGAAGAGAAAAATATGTGGCTTACAAAACAGGGGTTTCCTGTTGGAAAAGGCCATCTGACAGCAAAGTAAAGCAGTGAAAATATTCTAAATATAATGTACACTTAAACTCATATTGATTTTTTCGGGGTGGACCTTGTCTTAAGTGGCTAAGATATGTTTTGCTGCTGACCCTGTAACACAGCAGCTCGTTGCTTGACCTCTGTGCTGGTTCTCCTCTCTGCTTCTCCAAAGTGCCCTTTCACACCTTGGCATGTGAGTTTAAACAGTCAGTTAAGATATTTTCATTTATTTTCTTATAAATAACAGGTGGACATGGAAAAAATAATATTATCTTTGAACATTGAAAAAGTGGCTGTAGAAAACAAAAACTTGAGGTAGTAACAGACATGTTAGTGTTCGCATAAAAAAAAAAATGCAACTCAGAGAACATTCAACATAAATACATATCTCAAGAACATTTTTCCCATTATAGAAAACTATTTGCAAAGTATAAATATTTTAGACCAAACAAGGCAGTAAAATATCCAAATCATGTTGCCTGTATGTTTTCTCTCGTAGAAATGAAATACAGCTAACTTTAAAAACACCTGCTTCTCCATTTACCTGAATGGAAAGACAGGAGAAGGCCATTGAGGGCAGAATGTGGTTGTCATTTCAAGGCCTTGGTATATAATGTTTTACCAAATTGTACATTCAACCTTTTTTCAGTGTGTTGTCCAATGATCCTGTCACAGGTGAGACACCAGCACTTCTCCATGAGATTTCAGATTTCCCAGTACCTCCATTAAGAACTGTGTGTTCTCTCCTTTGCACTCTTTTACCGCCTGAGACACCTGCACTGGGTAACTTCCTCTGCCGAGCTCCAACAGTGTCACTGTGTCCTCCACCAGCCTCACCGCCCGCTGGTGCTTCCAGCCCAGAGTCACTTTCTGGACGGAGTGCGTTTCCACAGCTCTGACCAGCCTGCAGCTCAGGCCGTGGGACTTGTCGCTGGGCTGCGCGCGGCCGGACAGGCCTCTCTCCTGCTGGTAGGAGAGCACAAGGTGGGCCAGGAGACAGGATCCAGCCTCCAGGAGGGGCAGGTTCAAGACCTCGGTCGCTGCTCTGTTTATCAGGGCTGAGTCTCCGACCTGCGCGCTGTGGAGCAGCTCCTCACTCTGACTCGTTCCAGAGACCAGATCCAGTGCAGTCTGGCCGTCTCCGTCAGTCTGCTGCAAGAGAACTGAACCTGGAGGAGGCAGAGGTACACAGGATCAGCCCACACAAGCTGTACTGATTATAATTTTAGCAGTTTCTATAACACTTCTATCTTGCAAGAAAGAAAATCAGTCCCTCCAGGATTTTGTGGGCTTTTTTTTGGGATTATTGCACCCTAAAATGCCTGATTTCTTGGCACCTTTTCTAAAAAGCTGTGATGCACGTTGCAGTGTTTTAGGTGTTTTTTGAAATGAAGCTACAAGAGCAAGTGAAAATTGCACCAAAAAAAAAGTCTTTCTTTTTTTCCCCCACAATTCATAAAAAATTAAAGGCAACTTGTTCCAGCGAGAATAAATCTGCACTCTGTTCTGAGTTACCGTACTAAAAAGGTTCAGGATTACTAAAATTCTCACAAAATATGCTTTTTGTAAATGAAGAGGTGCACCTGGGGGCATTCCACAAAGAGGCAAAATCTTTTTTGAACTCAAACTCAGTCAAAACAACACACAACACTGATAGATGTCAATAACAATGACAAACCTTGTGTTCTTTTCAGTACCCACGACAAAATAATAAAAAAAAGGAACAAATTTGTAAATAATAAAACACTAAGTTAATTTATTAAGACGTACAAGTATGACATTTGCATGGGGGACTGCTCTGATTGGTGAAACTCATGGTAAGCTACTATGATTGGTCAAATTTGCGGAAAAGTTGTGGTGATTGGACAAAATTTAAAGGTCTTGCAGAAGTCACAGGAGTCGGCTGAATTTTAAGTTAATTGTTGCAATTGCAACTTTGCAACTTCCTGAAGGGACTGATGAATATAGCATTTTTCAACACAGTTTCAGAAGATGTAAAGACTAGAAAAACTACAAAACAAATAACAATACAGAACACAGCACAAGAATTCATAAAATCCATAAAAAGGATTGCCTATTGAGATGTGCTTTAAGAATCTGCTTAAAACAGTCCAAAGATTCTGCAAATCTGATTAACTGGGGTAGATGGTTCGAGAGGGTTGAACCGAGAGCAGCAAAGTTGCGACCACCTTTTGTTTTCCTGGTGGAGCGGGGTATGGATAATGGCTGAGATATGAGGATCAGAGAGGCTGAGTGGTTGAATATGGAACAAGAAGATAAGAAATTTAACTCGGGGTGAGGTGATGCAGTGCCTTTTATGTAATCAAGAGGATCTTATTGTTTATTCTGTTTTACAGGATACTAGAACAGGGGTAATGTGAGACCAGCGGCTAGTTCTGATTAATAAAGCACTTTGAACCAACTGTAGACAGTTCAATTCAATTCAAATTGCTTTATTGGCATGACATAACATACATACGTACATATTGCCAAAGCAAAGCATTTCTGAAAATGCTAAACATATTAAAAAAAAAACAGTGAAACACAGACTATAACAATATCGAGACAATCTAGAGGATTGACTGAGGCAAGGGTGGAGAGTTGGGCAGGGGCGGTAGGTCCCTACAAATAACCAGGGATTACTGAATTGTAATAGCAATAATTTTGATGAAAAAAAAAATAAATTAAGATATAACCGCTGTTTTCTGTCAGTGTCTAGGTAATGTACTGTCAAAGATAATACTAAAATTCTTAGCAGTGAGTTTAATATTAGAGTGAAAGGGCAAATAAACTGATCAGCTGCTAGGGTTTAGTTGGAGGAAATTATGAGGCGTCCAATCTTTGGTGGCAACTTAACAATCATGGAGGGAGGACAGTTGATTCAGGTTATTGGGTTTGGCAGAGAAATAGATCTGAGTATCATCGACATAATGAAAGTGGTTAAGCAAGTGACTAAGAGGAAGCATGTACAATGAGAACAGGAGTGGTCTAAGAGCGAAACCCTGATGGACTCCACACAGCAGGGGGGCTAAGGAGGAAACATGATTGTTGATATAGACATTGAAGTATCTATTTGTCAGATAAGAATTAAAGTAATACCAGAAATTCCAACCCAATCTTTCAACCTACACATACTGCACATTATGCACACAACAGCATGTATTTACTGCTCTTAAAAGATTGTATGCATGAATCATAATGCTACAGCAAAAGGAGACAACCTGCGACAAGCCTGACTGCAAATGTTTGCCTGTAAACACTTTTAGCAGGAGAGTAATTTTTAAAATTGTGCTACAGAACTAAAAACACACTCAAACGTTAACTCAAGTTTGCTATGATAGCTCCAAACACTTCATCAATATTGTACAAAGACTTCTTTAGTCTTTAAGAGGATTTGTAAAAGGCTCCATTGAATTAAAGACAACTCTCCACAAGGAAGTGCAAGGACGAGAGCACATCATGAATGCAGCTGTTGGAGTGCTCGAGACAAAGTGCATGCATGGGCACTTTGAGCATGACACAGCCTTCACACACACACTGTGACAAAACTGAAAATCTAAATGCAAAAACTACATAAAGGAACGGTTAACCCCAAAATCAAAAACACACAATTTTCCTCTTACCTGTAGTGCTATTTATTCCTATAAATTCTTTTGGTTTGGGTGGCAGAGTTTTGGCGATATCGGCCATAGAGATGCCTGCCTTGTCTTGGATAGAATGGAACTAGATGGCACTTGGTTTGTGGTGCTCAAAGCACCAAAAAATATATTTGAGAAATTCAGCAGCAATGTCTCTTTCCAGAAATAATGACCTGGTTACTCAAGATAATCCACAGACCTTGTTCTTACTAATTTCATGTAGGAACTATTTTGTATCGAATATATTTTCTATCGAACTACTCCCAAAACTGTATCACTGTAGTTTTGAGAGGCTGAGATATAATACAGTTTGATCAGGTTTTAAATATTTGATTCTAAAGTGGCAGATTGGCCTGAGACCTGAAGGTTAATGAGTGTAATGTAAACAGCCAGCTGAAGCATCAGTGATAATATCATGACACACACTGACATGCAGCCAAGCCACTGTAGGCTGCAGCATCATTATCAAATAAGGCGGAAGAGATGCTGCACGGGTCAACGGCAGGACAGGGTAACAGATATAAATAGTGTACACAGACACACACGCACACGGATGCATATCCTGAATGGTGCACGCACAACCTCTCCTCTCACATTCACACACACACATACACACTCACAGTGAAGTGAGGAGTTAAACTGAACAGCTGTTTTCCCACTGGGCCTCAGTGCCAGCCAGGGCTTTTAGCTCACTTCAGCACTAACTTCAGCTGACACCTTGTCTTAACTGTGTGACTGGCGGGTCACTTTGTGTTTGTGTAACAGTCGCAGAGGTTAGTGACCCGATCGAGGCTCTGCTTCCCCGCTAGCTTCTTTTTTTTTTTTTTTGATGTAATGCTGTGAGCGAGCTCATCGCTATCATCAGTAACACTAACACAGAGAGCTACTGGGGGTGTCAACCTCGCAACAGACCTCAGCTGTGATATCAGAAAATTGCTCTGCTAAAAGTTCACTCTTTATAGAGATGTGAAAATGAGGTTTGTGAGGATGAGTTATAGCAGCAAAGTTGCATAATCATTTGTGACTGTGCCACAAATACTTTACCTGGGCTTGCACTTTCAATGAAGATCTTTAGTATTATTTAAAGGAAGAATACGCAGGATTTGTCAGTTGCTGTTTATAAAAGCACTTGAAAGATTGTTGAGTCTCAATACCAGGTCGTCAAATACAGACATTTTGGGTTTTTAAAGTGTCCCGAGCACAGCAAAAATAATGAGAAAATCCAGGAAGTGGGCAGAATCTCTGCAGATACAGACACCACCACACACTTCAAGTGGGGCACAAGTAATGATTGAAAAGGATTGTTTTCTATATGAGTCTCTAC
This sequence comes from Lutjanus argentimaculatus, assembly GCA_034769285.1. Taxonomy (NCBI): domain Eukaryota; kingdom Metazoa; phylum Chordata; class Actinopteri; order Lutjaniformes; family Lutjanidae; genus Lutjanus; species Lutjanus argentimaculatus. Next base: position 19,137,339 of record JAWZSL010000017.1, read on the forward strand.
AATGTTTTTAGAAAAATCCTGCATAGTAGTGCAGATTATTTGATGGGGTTGTATGAGGTTTGAGGCTTATCAATTCTCCTAGTTTGGAGAAGCAGAGAAGGGCACCTGCATGGAAGCTAAGCAATGTACTGCTGTGAGCAGGGTGAACAACAAAAGGTATTTTAGTCACAAGGTGCATTTTCAAGCTTTTCCAGCACCTTACAGCTGTGGTAAATTACATATTTATATACATATTTATATGTTTATGTACATGGACTCAAAATGATTATTTCACTTTCACATTAAATCAGATGTTATTGTACTTACTGTTTGCATTCAACAGAAAGGTGGCAAATTAAAGGAAAATACAACAAAGTTTCATGTTTTAAAATGTGTGCAGAGTCGACATCCTATAAAACCTGGCTAAGCCAATATCTGAATTATTTTATTTCTTTATCTAAAACCGGAACTATCCAGTTGGGTAGTGATTTATTATGAAAGTAATGCAATTACAATTTCAAGCCGTTTTAAGCGCTTTATCCAAACTTCAAGCACTTTTGAAACCTTGCACCTGTTTGAGTCCTGAATATCAGGTGTAGACTGTGCTTACATTTACATTTTCACTGCTCTACTTTGCTGTGAGACAGCCTTTTCCAAAGGAAAACCATCTTTATAAAAGCCAAATATCACTCTCTCCAAGCCAACCAATTGTGACACTTCAGTGAATCTGAACTACTCTGTTATAACACTGAAGTCACACTATAACACAAACTAACAGATCGGAGCAGCAGTACACCTGCAACTTGTGTGCTGTGCAAGGTAAAATGACTGATTTCATCCACGGAGTTTGGCTGGTTTGAAGAGAGCAATAGTTGGCTTTTATAATAGCAGTTTCCCGTCAGAAAAGGCTGTCTGACAGCAAGGAAAAGTGCTGAAAATATAGATTTTTTAGGTGGCTAAAATACCTTTTGTTGCTGTTCCTGTCCACAGCAGTACATTGCTTGGCTTCTTTGCAGATACTCCTTACTGCTTTTCCAAACTGCTAACTGTAACTAATACACTGACTACTGATAAGTACCTCACACACCACCACTTTGAAAATAATCTAAACTATCCCTTTAAGCAAAAAAGGCAGATTAGATACATAAATATTACAATAAATACAAATATCTACACATTCAAAGCCACTCAAATAACCCTGACTTTACCCTTCCGTCTCTGCTTCACTACAGTCAAACTGGACATGACAGTCACAGCTGAATGTAACACTCTGTTCCCCCCCAGGAAAGTTATAAGGTGACATTTACCGTTGACTCCCTCTACTCTTCTGCTTTGTCTGTTCAGACTGAAAGCCATTTTCCAGTGTCAGACGGGCCTGTGCGCACTTAGCCTACATGGAGCAGGTTGAGTCAAGTGCGAGCCCTTTGTTTGCTTTCAGATAGACCCATTTCTATGGCAAACTGCTCTTGATGGCACTTGACTGTTCAACCTCGGCAACGCTGCTGCCACTTGCGAGTTTACGGCTCTGTGGAGGCTCGGCGTGACACACAGACGGCTGCTTGATACCACTTCTGGCAGTTGTTTGTCTGACAGACACTGTGGGGCTGCAGGAAGCATGATGTTTTAAAGGAGGGACAATCATGTGTGGTGTGTGTGTGTGTGTGTGTGTGTGTGTGTGTGTGTGTGTGTGTGGGTGTGGGGGGGGGGGACATAAACCACACTTACTAAACCTCCCAAATGCCATTTTGACAAAAAGACAGCCTTGTTTTAAATGACACTGTTCAGAAAAAAAGTTTAAAAAAAATGGAACGTTATGAATTCTGAAATTGCTCTCCATCTCTCTGTCTGCCACTGAACCAACACCGTGTGCAGCAGTTATGAGATAATCGGTGAGAGCTCACGTAGCTGTTAGCGGGGAAGGTCAGCGCTCATCTACCTTTTAGTGCTTCAAGCCTGAGTGGCAAAAACTGAATCTGCATAAATTGTGGCATTAATCTACATAAACTTTTACATAAGCGGGGAAATTTCAAATGCAGGGGTCAGGCATCGGGGGCAGCAGTCAAGGACGTAAGAGCACAGATTTGATCAAAGTGGCCACAAGAGAAAGGCGGAAGGGGGGGAGGGGGAGCGGTGTGGCGCACACGCGCGCGTGTGTGTGAGAGAGAGAGTGAGGTTGTTCACAGCAGGTCATAATCACCAGGTTTCTATAACAAGCTGTCCTCGCTATTACGCTCATCCAGCAGGAGTGGCTGTAATGTGTGAAGCCAACCATGGCGGACACATTGCTGAGACATTCAGGTCCTCCAGAATATGGATTTTTATAAAAACACCACGATAGCACCCCATACAGACACACGGGAACACGCAACGTCATGTCTGCTGGAAAATGGATCCATCTTTGTCTCCTTCCGGATTGGGAAAAAAAAAAAAAGATGGGATGGCTTTTGAAGACCGAGGCCGTTTTTCTTCACAATGTGTCCTATTCTGTGCCTTCCTCTCCTTTGAGAGGACCAGCCTTGGACTGAGCTCTGCGAGGGGGCCTGTAAGGTGCTACAGAGCAGTGCTTGGGCCCGGGCCACGAACCCAAGCACTCTGGAGTGTTTACAACCGAACGTGGAGAAAAAGGAAAAAGGGAGGACAAGGTTTACTCCTCCCACTCCTGCTTAATACGTCTCCTTTCACCAACAATTATTGCAGCTGTACTTGTCTTCAGCTGGCACGACACAGGGACGTTCAAGCTGCTACAGAACATAGAGAACACAAAGGGCAAAAAATCTGGATTAAAACTACTCAAATATGTACATGGAATACACACAAATTAGGGCTGGAGCTAAGAATTATTTTCATTATCAATTTAGACTGCTGATTATTTTCACAATTAATCGATTAGTCTAAAAAATTGTAGCTATTAACAGAAAACCAGTACCAAGTGGTATTGAAACTTCTCCAATCAAACGATACCTGCATTTGATCCTTTTTGTACCCATATCCAGAAAAAATGACTATTTATATGTTTTTTCTTGCAGCAAATCACCTGACACATTCTTCAGTTTAATGCAAACTGTATTTGGGCCAATTACCGCAGCAGCTACAACCTATACAGTTCGTGGTGTGGTGAAGTTGAGCACGGTGTATCTGATGGAGGGGGCAGGTCAGCATGCTGAGATTCCACCAAAGCATTCAATATACTACACACCTGTGGTGTAAATACATAACATGTGGAGGGATTATTTCAGGAACACAAAACGATGGGTATCGAATGAAGTAGGAAAAAGTTAGCAAATTAAGTACAATTATTTTCATTATCAATTAATCTGCCAATTATTTTCAGGATTAATCAATTAATCGTTTAGTACAAAAAAAATGTCAAAAATTGTGAATTAACAGTCATAAGAATTTCCCAGAGCCCAAAATTATGTCTTAAAATGGTTTCTGTTGTTTAACCAATAGTCCAAAACTCAAAGACTCTTCACGTACTGTCTTAAATGATGAAGAAAAGCAACAAATCCTCACAGTTAAAGAGCTGGAACCAGTAAATCTTTGACGCTTTTAATTGAAAAATTGGGTTATCAAAAAATATGTTATTTCAATTAACAAATTGCTTGATCGACTAACTGTTGAAGCTCTAATATATACAGAATGCACGTACCTGAACTACATTAATAAATTACTTTACAATCACTTGTGAGATGCATTAATTCCATGCATCAGTTAAATCAGGTTAAACTCCTCCTCTGTTCTCTTCTCATGGGAAAATGGCTTGCAGCAGAGGTAACAGAAACAGTTGTGCATAAAGCACAACACACTGCAAGTCAGTTTCCCGTTTACAACTGTATACTATCTATCTATGTAAAACTATCTGAATCAAAAACATAAGAAAAATATATAGTGAATAATAATAAAATATACAATAATAAAAAAGTGAATGCAATACTTTTGATGTTGCTCCCATTTTTCATGAGTTGAAGTAAAAACAGAGAAAAACTTTATTTCTCTCAAATTTGTTAACAAAATTTGTTAAAGTGAGCACTTCTCCTTTGCCAAGATAATTGATCCACCTGACAGGTGTGGCATATAGAGACATCATGAATCTTGCACACAGGTGAGCCTCGGACTGGTCACAATAAAATGTGCAGTTTGATTTGGAAAAAAGACTTTCATTAAGCACTGAACTATGGCTCTTTCACAGATGGCTACAAATACCACTATTTTTTCCCCAGGAGGGCAAAGTCATGACTCACCCTACTCTGCCTCTGGCTAACCCTGATATTCTTAACCTAACCCTGACCAGTCACTCACCATGCTCAAACCAAACCAACCCAACCAATGAAGGCAAGAGCACTGGGCCAATCAGAGGCAGAGAAGGGTGGGTCATGACCTTGCCCTCCTAGGAAAAAACATTTGCAATCTGTAGCCCTCTGTGAAATAGCCATAGTTCAGTGCCAATTTTTTAAAGATAGAACTGCACATTTTAGAGTGGCCTTCATTGTGACCAGTCTACAGCTTACCTAAGCAATAATCCTGCTGTTTAATCAACATGTCTATATGCCACACCTGTCAGGTAGATGAATTATCTTGGCAGAGGAGAAGTGCGCACTGACACAGATTTTTCAAATTTGTAAAGCAAAATTTGAGAGAAATAAACCTTTTGTTTTTGCTCCCTAAGAATGGGAGCATAAACAAAAATGCCACATTTATATTTTTGTTGGGTATAAAATCACAGAATCTCCTCCAGTTGCTTTTAGTCAAATCCAACTACCACTGTGTCTTCAAGCTTTCTTCCTTAGAACTACGTCTCTGTTCGCTTTCGAAAGAAATGCAAGATACAGAAGTGCCTGTGTTCCCCGACGTCACCGTGTCAAACCCGTGTCTGACAGACAGGCTCCAACTGGAGGGATGACACTGGTGTGGGGAGGAGAGGGCCCCCGCAGCACGGCCCTGGGCTCGGCTTGCCTGAAAGCCTGTACGACTGATTGTACGGCTGCGTGTTTGATTGTTGATCTGTCTGCCTGAAAGCTAACTGTGTCTGCCGGTGCGTGATGTCTGCCGTTTGTCACATTTGCATGTTTTTACCTGCTTGACTGTCTCCCTTTTATTTCCATTAAGCATCTGCTTGTGTCTTTTGCTTTTCCAGGATTTTAAAAGTGTTGTCCTCCCTGTCTGTACTAGGGCCACATATCAATATTACATCAATACATGAGATGTCATCTTAGATTTTGGATAGCGTTATATGGTTTAAGTGTTGTTTTTCCTGGTTTTAAAGGCTGCATTACAGTAAAGTTATAGTAATTTTCAGAACTAATCACATTATTCTAGCTGTTCTAGCTGTTATTTTGTATAGCACCAAAGTCCACAACACCCAGTCCTAACTACTTTCTACACTGTTGGATAGTTTAATGTGCAGCAACGCAGCACATTATATAAGACAGAGTTCATTGTTTATTTGTTTATTTATTTATTTATTTTTTCAGAAACCTACTTGCCCTAATTTTTTTTTTTTAACTTGCCCCTCTGCAAATCGGCTTATTAGCGGTTATCAAATAACAAACTAAAATTAACTGTCATGTTTAATCTAAGGCTGCAATTCTTATAAAATGTCAGAAAATAGTGAAAAAAAGTCCCAGTGTCCCAGTGTCTAAAAGTCCAGGGTGATGTCTTTAAATGCCGTGTTTTGTCTAAAATCAAAAGATATTCAGTGCAATATGATAATAAACAAAGAAAAGTACATTTTCTGAGATTTTTGCGTGAAAAATTATACAACAATTGGTCAATGATCAAAACTGATCCTTTTTTAACCACCATCAACCTACCCAACATGGCACTTTACTTGCATTGTGCAGGTTTGCCCTATTTGAGTATATTGCGGAAGAGCCTCAAAATAGCCTCAGAATAGCCTCAAGATATTATTTTTTAGCCATATCCCCCCAGCCCCAGTCTTTACTTACTTAAAGAATCAGTTGCTGCTTATTATCCATCCTGGGATATAAAACACACTCTTAGGTCCCGCCACACAGCTCAACTGCAATTCATACTTAAGACGTCAACAGTCATAGCCAGAGCTGAATTACATATTTTCAAATAGAAGATATGAAAATAGCATCACGTGCTGTTTATAATGTAACACGCACACATATACACACAAACACACACACAGTGTTACGAGACCAGAGGCTGGGGAATGGTTTTGGTGCAGGGACGGCGACTGAAGTGAATCCAGGTATTGGCGCTGGGTGTCAGATATGCTGCAGTGGAGATAAATACAACACCTGGGGGATTACATGAGAGCACAGGGTAATTACACCATCCTTTATGTGCATGTGTGTGTGTGTGTTGTGAACATAAATGTGAAAATGCCCCGCTAAGACCTCAGCTCTGAAGCTCTAGAGCAGAGGGGGGAAATGCACATGCCGAGCAAAAAGCCACTGCCTGATGCAGCAGCCAGATGCAGTCGGACTGTTATACAGACACAGACACACACACAGACACACACACACACACACACACACATATATACATACAGAGCGCAAAGCCCTTTGGCCTTTAGAGGGCAGGCGAAGACAAGAAATATAAAAGCGAGAGGGGAGGAGGGGAAAACTGGCGCAAAAAGAGGGAGGGAGGGAAGGAAAGAAAGATGCAGTGCTCCCTCCCCCTATGTCTCTCTTTCTCTGTGTCTCTGGTCTGAGGCTGGGGCTGAGGCAGACAAGCTGGGAAGCAGGCAGCTCCACAGCATGGTAAACATCCTCTCCCTCTTTCTCTTTCCCCCCTCGCCGGCTGAATAAGAGAGGCAGGGCGAGTGTGTGAACTGCAGCCAGGGGCACGGCATCACATATCCACAGGGAGCTGCTAGCTAGCGACTAGAAACCACAGCAAAAACAACAAGGCCGACCCAAGTGAAGCACCAAAGCAGCCAGCGGAGAGGCATCAGATGCAGGAAAAAGAAAAGGCCAGCCAGACATGTGAATATGCTAAAATCCCGCTCTGCTTTAGCAACGGTGTCTGAGTGCTCTGTGATATTTTTCTCCCATTTTCTACCTTGATATTCAGAGTATAAAAACACGGCCTGAGGAGGTTACATCACACAAAGCAGTCGGGTCAATATCTTTAGTATACCAATGCTAGAGGGGGGAATAATGCTACATTACCTCTGCAATATTTCCCTTTTGAGTGCAGCTTATGTGAGTGTTTGCACCTACATCATGGTTGGTCAGTAACCCAGACTGAAAAGCCATGATGGAGATACTGGGATATAAAGAAGACTGAATGAAGCTGACAGCGATGATGTTAAGGCTACAGTTTTAAGAGCAAGAGCAACAACAGACCTTTCTGGTTAAAATAAAGTCTCTCTCTGACGTGATCCTTTCCATAATGTTGTCAGGCACTTATAAAAAACAGTCTGAGTCTGTCAGTGGCAAAAACAACCACATATGCAAATGTCACCTGCTCTGAGTGCTCGGCAGTGCGCTGGGGTGTCTGACAGCGCGTCACCTGCGCTCCGTTTCTGTCACCCTTCTCCGCTTCCATCAGTTAGATACCAGTAGTGGTTTGTGGTGAATTAGAGACTATTTGTAAAGTTTACAGCCTGCCATGATCTTGCTTTGCTCTGTATACAATGATGCAGCTAAAAAACAAGAGCTGAAACTGTTTACCAACCACTCATTTCACCCTCTCTTATCAGTAAATGACAAGCGCATGTTGTCACCAAGATTTTTTAAAAATAAGTGCAGCGGATAAAATAAAACTATATTATGATTCTCTTTATTTATAATTCCTCATCAAAACCCTGTGCATTTTTGTAAGCTCCCTGTTTTATCCTGTAACTGTAATGCACACTGAGTGACAAAGGGGGGAAAAAAAACACCTGCTCGACTGAGGGGTCTCCAACCGATAATTCATATTTTCGATTTTGAGGGGGCATCCCTGGATTACACATGACTAAATATTCAATTCAAGCTTACTTTAGAATGTCTAAACCACAGAAAGTTCAGGAAATTGTGTGGAAGTTGCTAAAACTTACAGAGAAGAACTTTGTCAGCAGGATAGGGTGCAATATTTTGAGAACATCAAAATCATCCTATCTTGCGATACCAGACATCGACATCTTGCTGCCTAATGTTTGTCTGGGGATAACTAAAAGCAAAATAAATGTTCAACCAGTGACCAGAATGGCAAAATGTTTAGAGACTGACTTGTGAGTCCATCTATATTATGAATACCTTGTTTTTTCATTAAGCCCCCACACAGCTGAAGACCACAAATGTTACAAAGGTCTGGAAGCCAAAACTAGAGATGTGTAAATGGATGAGACATTAGCTCATCAGTGACATGTGTATTATGAAAGCCAAGGTAGATGATCAACTGATCTTTACATTTTGCAAATTTGAATATCTATATGTAAGATTTCAAGTCTGACAGTCTTCTAGTACAACTTTTCAGATCAAAATGCTGATCTGTCATAAACATATGCACAATTAAAACGACCCCCTTCAGCCAGTTTATTAATCAATTGATGAGGAACTAGCTTGTTTTTCTTACATGCTTGATGCTATATTTGCCCATATTGGACCATTCTGAGCAACAAAATGGTTGTGTTGTTTATGTTCGGTACCTCCAACAGGTGAACGTCATCTACTAGGTTGCGTGTGTGAGATTGCCACGGATCCTGCCCTCCTCACCCAAACACAGCCTGGTAAGACACACATTACAGTCGGATCACAGCCTTGAGAGGGAGGTGGGACTGATAAGGCAGGATGTAAAAGCACGGACACCGACTGCTTGCTCTGTGTAATCCCCTGCCACTCCGACACCTCTAGTGAGAAGGGGCATCAGATATCACTCTGATTCAGTGGATGCTGATCAGCGGTGGGCGTTAAGCATCTTAAATAATCAGAGTGGAGTCCTAAATGAACTCTTAACTGGTCTCTTGAATCAGAGAAGGCTAATCACTGCCATCCGATGTTAGCTCTAATAATATGCCACGCACTGAATCATCATGTACAAGCAAATTAACAGCTTCAGATGATACCATTAACATGCACACAACCTCACTGGGTCGTATTTAGGTGGCAAAGACAAATCCAAGAAATGCTGTCACATGTTGGTATTTTCTGGTACTTAAAATGCTCTTTCTTGTGGTCAGTGCAACAAGCATTGTGCAAAGGCAAGATGCAAATACATGCAAGTTTTGTGCAGCTGATACAGCTCAAGGTGAGGAGTTAAGTTTCTGTGTTGGGTACTGTGAGGCTGTGCTTAGCCACAGTGGTGCTTTTGAGTTAAGTGCTAATGTCAGCATGCTAACATTCTCACAACAACAATGCTAACCCACTGATGTTTAGCATGTGTAGTGTACCATGTTCCCTATGTTAGCTTTAGCATGCTAACATCTGCTAATTAGCACTAAACACAAAGTACAGCTGAGGCTGATGGAGAGATCGTAAGTTCTGTAGGCGATGAAAGAGGAGAGGTAAGCGGACTGTATCTTAAGTCAAGGATACATCATCTGGACTCTGAATGTTTGTGTCAATCCATTCAATAGATGTTGAGATATACTAGAAATGAAAACCTTGACCTGCTGATAGATTAAAAGTCAGTGAATCACCATTAAAGACATCCTCAGGACTCTTGACCAAGAAAATCACGTTTAAAAAGTTCAATACGCCTCATTCTGTTTAACCTGAACAGGGTCTACACCTTCTTGTCATGCCAGATGACTGAAAGATGTAATGTTTCACTTAAAGTTGATTAAAATAAAATACACCTCGCAGGGAAGTAAGCCCAAATTCTACAGTACAAGGTATGAGAACCTTTTTTAAATTACTTTGATAACTAGAATGATATAAAGGACTGGGATGATGGATCCTAGAAAATAGGTTACAGCTCTTTGTAGGATTATTACTGTAGCTGAAACTCTCTTTAGATAAGGTGTACTGTACAATCACTGTCTATTTGTTTAATTGTCTTAAATTTTCTATCTTTTCTTTCTTTTTTTAAACCACAAGAGGATTTTGGGGAGAGTTGGGTTGTTCTGTTGTATACTTGTTAACTCTTAAAGCCTCTCAACACTCATACAGGTGTTTTAGTTATCCTGGCCAATTAGACCTCTGCTCAGGTGAAAGGTGTGCTGGAGCTTTGATAGGAATTTAATATGTCACAAATCCCATCTACCAATAAGAATGATGGGTGTAATTAGTGTAATCTGTCCCGCCCTTACAGGTCTAACAAAGTCAACGGGAGATTCAGGAAGATGCGTTGCCTTGCATTTGTGCAAATGGCGCAGTTATCATCCTGCAGAGCTGGAGAACCCCCCCATTTCTAGACACAGTAGTTTTTAGACCCACAGTTTTAGATGAACGTATCTGCAAGTTTAAACTACAGTCTGTAACTATGTTATACACAAGACCATGTAGAGAGAGGGCTCGAGTTAACCCTCAACGGAAGTAGGCATCAGCTAATTTGACTTTTAATGTTTATGTTTTAATAACCCTACACAGTGGTTTAAGGCATAATATACAAACATTTTCCTGAAAAAACAATGTCTAGAATCATATAAGCAAAATCCCTCTCAATCATCACTTATGTCCCTCGTGGCGTGTGTGGTGGTGAGTGTATCTACAGAGAATCTGTGCTCTGCCAGCATTTATTTATTTTCTCATGTTTTCGAGGTCGGAACTCTCAACAACCATCTCTCTCCTCTGCTGAGAGCTGCAGAAGGAGTATTACACACATCCACACACATCAGCAGAGCAGATGGAGAATCGCTTTGGCTTTATTCACACAAAACCCAGCAATGTGCAGAGGTATGGGCGTGTTTATTTATTTTATTTATTTATTTTTATCTTTTTATTTCTCAGATTCACTACTCTCGCCTTTTCTTTCGTTCAGTGAGCCAGGGATGAAGGGCCAACGTTGGTGTGTTTACAAACATTGTTGCAGATTCTACTGTTAACTTAATGCTATAAAGCTAATGTATGTGAACTAAAGCCCTGGGAACTTGGGGTAGCTGGCTAGCTTCAACATGAATTCATGAATTTTATCAATAACAATGCAACAATTTCATTCATTCACTAGACGAAAAACTTCCTGCACTTAGATTTCAAGTTCTCCAGGGTTCTTCTTTCAGCATCTCTTGCAAATGTTGATGGTGTTTGTCAATAATTCATTTTTTATTGCTATTTGTACATTTTTAATACATTAAACAATTGTACATTTTGCTTTCCATCTGTCCAGGGTGTCTTTGGCCTACATTCAGTCAATTAAATGGTAAAATTAAATCGGTAGCACCAGTGCAACCAGTGGAAAAGTTAGTCTGGAGCCCTACAGAGGGACTATTCCTTCAGGGTCTGTGGCTTAATACCACAAAAAGTCATTGTGAAAATCTATTTTTTGTCAAATTAATTTGACATCGACAATTGAACTTGTGATGGCAAAACTTCACTCACTTTATACTTTATTGAAAGAATAAATGCCTCCACTGTATGCTGCATCCTCAATGCAATAGTGTTTACACTTCTCAATGAAATTATGAGTTAGGCAAACACATTTCAACTGCTGCTGAATGTCTTCATTTTCACTATATGACCTGCTCCGGAGCTCCAACACCAACCACTGTTCACTTCTTAATAAGGAATTTCAAATAAGTAAAAAGTCTGTATTTTGTATAAATACTATTTTCTATATACTTTTCAATTCCTTCCAGAGTTGTTGTTGAATGGTTTAATTTAAAGATGGGGTGAAGAGGAGTTCTGCCATTTTGTTCTCATGGAGTGTATATAATTTAAGTTCAGGGCCCAGCATCTCTGGCCTGTGACCGTGTTGTTTTTCTTTAAAAAATCAACCCGCGAGCCAACAAAAGAAATGAACGAAACCTTGAAACTGGGCTTTGTGGATGGAGGAGCATGTTTTCGACACTTACAAATCCACCAATCTCAATTACTATTCAGTCCTTACAAATAAATATACGACATTAAACTCCAGCAGAACCTATGTTGGTGAAAGAGGACAGCAAAATAAATAAAACAGTTTAATGTTCCTTGGCCTCTGCCCCTTCTCTTTTCACTGGGGCCCCCCCACCACCACCACCCTCAGTGGCCTTCATGATACGAAACACTGCAGCTGTTTAAAATAAAATAATGTGTGTATGTGTTTGTGGTAAAAGTGGTGAGAGGAGCATAAACAGCCTGCAAGAAACCTTCAGTAACAAACTGCTACATCTTCATCATCACCTCCTTTGTTCCTCGCAGTCCCTCATCTGTACACTCTGAGAATAAAGGTGCTCAAAAGAACCATAAAGGGATCTTCGGACTATCTCCATAAGAGAACCCTTTTTGGTTCCTGGTAGAAACTTTAACACTTTTACTACAGAGAACCTTTTCTATTCAAGGTTATCTGAACCCATACGCATCTACAGAGACCTTTTTATATTCCCAGGGTTATCCATACACACTTGGGAGGTTCTACAGAGAACTTTTTTATATTCCAAAGGCTTTATGTAGAAGCCACTGAGGGGTTCTACAGAGAACCTTTCTACAATCCAAGGGTTTTATCTAGAACCGACACAGGGGATTGTATAGGGAACCTATTCATATTCCAGGGATTTAATCTAGTACACATTCAGGAGGTTCTACAGAGAACTTTTTTATATTCCAGGGGTTTTATCTAGAAGCCACTGAGGGGTTTCAACAGAGAACCTTTCTATAATCCAAGGGTTTGTCTAGAACCCACACAGGGGTTCTATGAGGAACCTTTTCATATTCCAAGGTTTTAATCTAGAACACACTCAGGGGGGTATTACAGAGAACTTTTTTTTATATTCCAAGGGGTTTTATCAAGAAGCCACTGAGGGGTTTCTAGAGAGAACTTTTCTATAATTCAAGGGTTTTGTCTAGGACCCACCCGGGAGGTTCTATGGAGAACCTTTTCATATTCCAAGGGTTTAATCTAGAACATCCTCATTGGGTTCTACCAGGGACTGCAACAATCCTTGAAGAACTCTTTTTACCAAAAGGGTTCCTTGGATAAAAAGGGGTTCTTAATGGAACTTGAGTCTTACGAAGAACCCTTGACAAACCCTTTCTTCCAAAAAGGGTACTTCATAAGCAAAAGATTCTGGGTAGAACCTCAGCCCATCTGGAAGAACCGTTTTGGAACCTTTATTTCTAAGAGTGTATAAACACACACACAGAGTTTATCTAAAAAAGGGGGTCTCTCCCTCCTCTTGGAGCACGTTGAGGAACACCCGGGGAGACTGTTGGATAGAGCTCCAGACTTAATCCTGGCAACCACCCCAAAACACAGAAAGAAAGAAAGGTTGGAGGGAGGAAGAGGAGGAGGAGGAGGAGGAGGAGGAGGAGGGGGGTGGATAGCGAGAGACAAGCAGGAAGAAGAGAGGAGAAAGGAGGAGAATCTAGTCAAAAAATTCCCAGCGAGGGATGTCCTTGAAATACAGCCTGGAGAAACCTGCAGTTGAAACATCAACACACCCGAGTGAAGCCAAGGGCTCCAAACACAGCCTCACCTCTAATAGTACGAGTGCTCAGCTCCTCGCTGTTGCCAGTTCAGGACCCACAGGGAAATAAGTGCTGAGCAGAATGAACTTTCTTTACCGCGTTGACAGTGAAGAGGCCCAAGTGTGTCTAAAGCATACCTGTGTGTGTGTGTGTGTGTGCGTATCTATGACAGAGATAGACAAACAGACAGAGACAAACCATGACTGACTACAGCGGTCCGAGGGGACTGTGTGTTTCCTGTGCCACTGAGCAAATGACATCTTTCTGCTCCACAAACACTCATTCACATTAAGATCTGCAGGGACCACGGGGCGCTGTGCATTAACCGTGTGTGTGTTTGTGTGTGTGGTGTGTGTTGTGTGTGTGTGTGTGCAAGAGATGCACAAAAAATCCAAAGAGAAATTGAGGGTAGCAATGCTTCTCGCCGTCTTTGAAGTTGACTCAAGCCAGACAATTTGAACAAAAAAGTACAGCTGCAACATTAGTCAATTAATTGAGTTGTCAACTATTACATTATGAGGACAGTTAAGATTATTGTGTGTGGGATTGTATGAGGAACTCATCAATAATCAGTGTATTACCTACACACAATAACACTAACTAACTAACAGATTGTGGCAGCGGTAGACCAGCATCTCCTGCGTTCTGTAAGGTAAAATTACAGATTTCGCCTATGGAGTTTGGTTGGTCTGGTGAGAGCCATATTTGGCTTAGATGATGCTGATTTCCCATCAGGAAATCTGTCTGACAGCAAAGTAAATCAGTGAAAATGTTCTAAACAGGAACCTTTTTTATGTGGCTGATATACCTTTGCCCCGCACTGCCTCTCCAAACTGGGGGCGTACTGACCTCAATCTACTGCAGCTAATACACTGACTATCGTTAAAGCGATATTCCACTTTACATGATAACCCACTCAGTATGTACTCACCCCTCTGCCAATGTGAAGATGGGTGAAGATCTTCAGTTCACCAAACAATCCTGGAGTTTCAGCAGAAAACAGGGTTGCAGCCAAATCCAGTACAATTGCAATGAATGGTGACCCAGTTTAAAACATTTAAAAAAGAACACAAAACAAACACAAAATGTCTCCATCCTGCTTGTGTGGTGTAATCCAAGTGTCCGCGAGCCGCAACATTAAAATTTAACCACAAAAGACGCCATTTACGCCATGTTTTTAGCCAAAATGTCAACTGTAGCATGTAGCCGGTAGGATGTAAACATGGCGTTGATCTCGCGAGACTTCGTATATCTCTTAATGGACGCACGTGTGTAAATATCGTGAGATCGACGCAATGTTTACATCCTACCGGCTACATGCTACAGTTGACATTTCGGGTAAAAACATGGCGTAAATGGCATCTTTTGCGGTTAAATTTTAATGTTGCGGCTCGCGTACACTTGGATTACACCATACGAGCAGGATGGAGACATTTTGTGTTTGTTTTGTGTTCTTTTTTAAACGTTTTAAACTGGGTCACCATTCACTGCAATTGTACTGGATTTGGCTGCAACCCTGTTTTCTGCTGAAACTCCAGGATTGTTTAGTGAACTTCACCCATCCTCACATCGGCATAGGGGTGAGTACATACTGAGTGGGTTATCATGTAAAGTGGAATATGCTTTTACGTACTTCATACGACCCACATCCAATAATCACAACTATCCCTTCACCAGCTAACTGTTCTTAGGCATTTTTTAAGAAAAAATGTTCAAATTCCCCAATTTTACCTTTTCAAATGCGAATATTTTCTGGTTTCTTTAGTCCTTTATATCTTTTTGGCTGTGGACAAAACAAGATATTTGAGGACATCACCTTGGGTTTCGTGAAAAAATTATCAACATTTTTCACAATTTTCTGGGAAAATATTTTAAGAAATTGATAATGAAAATAATCGTGAGTTGCAGCCTTACAAAAGACAAATGACAAAAACACTTTTACACATACCTGAACAATTCTTTCTGCTCCTATACTCTTTCCCCTCCAAGCATCTAAATGATTGTGTGTGTGTGTGTGTGTGTGTGTGTGTGTGTGTGTGATGTGTGAAATGGTTTTTTACAAGTCGAGGTGGACTGGCTGTGCTTACTAACACGGTGGGCTGTATTGAGAGGATGCCATCAGCGATTACGCTCACAGGGCCGAGTGGTGACAGCTTAAAGGCCCTTTTCTTTATTTCTCCACCCCCTTCGCTCACTGACACGCCTCCTCTGCGTGTGTGTGTGTGTGTGTGTCTGTGCCAGGTCTGAACTGCACAGCTAAAGGCTTCGGGTCATTTTCCATTCCAATCAGGGGTACCGGCTGCCCTGGCCACCCTGCAAAATTTAAACACTCCTACCAGCTGAGGAAGGGGCACAGGGAGCGTCAACACAAACACACAGTCACAGTCACACAACACACACACACACACACACACACACACAGTCACACACACACACACACACACACCACACACACACGTCACACACACACACACACACACCACACTTGCAGATACTCAGAGGTGGAAAATAACTAAATACAAATACGTAGTACTGTACTGTAGATTTTTCAGGTATCTGTACTTTTCTTGAGTATTTATTTTTCTGAGAACTTTTACTCCCTACATTTTAACACAAATATTTGTTCTTTCTACTCCTGATAACGACTTTAAAAAAAAAGTAACAAGATGTAAAAAGATGTGAAGAGACTGAAACAATGAAAAAGACGTAACAAGACAAAAAACGACAGAACCAAATTAAAATAACAAAACATAACAAAATGAACATGACATAAAAGATATAAGATAAAAAAGACATAAAAGACAAAACGTGATGAAAATAATGTAAAAAGCGTAACAGGACAAAAGATTACATACAAGATGTGAACAATGTAAAAGAGATTGCAAGAAAATGACATGAAAGCTGTAACAAGATAAAAAACATAAAAGACGTAACAAGATGTAGTAAGATGTAATTAGACAAAAACAATGAAAAAGGCATAACAAGACGAAAAAGACGTAACAATGCAAAACCAAATGAAAATTATGTAAGATGAAAATGACATAAAAGATGTGACAAGAAGAAATGACGTAATATGACGAAAATGAAGTAAAAAGCATGACAGGACAAAAAAATGATGCACAAGACATAAACGACGCAAAAGATGTAACAAGACAAACGACGCAAAAGACGTAACAAGACAGAAATGCTGTAATACAGACAAGACGGAAATGAAGTTAAAGACATTACAAGACAAAAAAGATGTAACAAGACAAGAAATACATAAAAAATGAAACAAGACAAACATGTCGTAGAGGACATGAAAAGACCAGAAAAAGATGTAGAAGAAACAGACAGAGAAAGAGACTTGAATGTGGAGAAAAGTTGAGGTTCTATTAACTTTGTCCAGAAACAGCTGGTAAAAATCCTTCAGAAGTCAATTTTTTACTTCTATACTTTGAGTACATTTCAGAGCCTGTACTTTTTCAGTTTTACTTGAGTAAAGAAGTTGAATCAGTATTTCTACTTTTACTAGTCTTTTTTTAAAACAAGTATTTGTACTTCTACTCGAGTAAAGAATGCATGTATTTGTGCCACCTCTGCCGAAATTTAATGGCAAGCCAGCATACTCTCATTACAGCATTTGAGAATCAAGAAAATATTTGTGTATGCATACACATACACCAAAATATACAGCCAAGGACACTTCCATACTGTGTAAAAACAAGCCAATCATGGATACACACATGCATGCAAACACACACTTATACACAGGGTCATGTGGGGCAGCCTTGGGCAATGGGAGGAGGAGGGGAGGAGAGCAGAGTCAGCCTTGCCCTCAGCCATGGCATCCTTTCCTTGCCAGCTCCATGAGCCTGGAGGGACTGAGGTAGAGGGGGTAGGGGGTGGGATCCATTCCCCCCCCCCCCCTTACAATTCAGCCCTAAAATCGCACACTCACACACACATGTACAGAGCCCAGGCCTCCAAGCAGACAGGCTTACAAAGGGGTGAGATCACTCCCAAATAAAGGCTTTGTTGGTGTGCCAGTGTCAGTGTTGCCCTCTCTGGCCTACCAAAACCTTGGCAGCTAGGTTCAGCCTGTCTGTTGGAAACAACTAGGACAGCAGGGTGAATGCCTCAATGAAAAATATAGTTTCAGGAGATGTAGCAGGCACTCCGAAGAATAAAAACACAGGAATATAATAAATAAAGAGAGAGGAATGGAGATGCATCTGGCCTACTAGCCTGTTTTCCTATCAGGGGACTCTCCTCAAATTTAAAAAAGCAGTCTGATGTATGGGTGTTAGAAATGCAGCCACAAGCACAAAAGTCCTGCTTGAGTTGAGAGTAAGAACTGGAAAGAACAACGAAATGAAGACGGTCACGGTAACTGCACAATGCAGCCCCCAAAGCCCCAAATTTCCACATTTAACAGCCTGGGGCCATATTACAGAAACATAAGTTAAGATAGGAAAAGTCTCATTTGGCATTACAAGAGCAAATCCTAACTAATTTTAGGAATCTTATATTGTCTCAGGTTAGGAAATATTAATACTCAATCCACCATTACAACTTTTATGTCTGTTACCTAGCAACTGGCATCACTTTTCTTATCTCACAGAGCTAAACAACTTTGTAACCTTTTTTTTTTCATTCAAACATACTGAAACTTAAAAAATGGATCAAAAACATTGAGACAGATGACTTAGAGGTTTTGGTTACATCTGGAGAGAAATCCAAAGATGTTCTTTTTCTGAAATTTACAACAATGCTAACTCAGGAGTTACTGTTACACTACCGTTAGCTACTGCTAGCGAACACTACCTTTAGCAAGTTCATAAGTTAGGTCCTTAGGACAGCTTAATATTGAGACAGATGACTTAAAGGTTTTGGTTACTTCTGTAGAAAAATCCAAAAATATGATTTTTGGGAAATTTAGCTCAACACTGACTCAGGAGATAAAAGAAAGAGAGTATGTTAAGATAGCAGACGCAGTCTCTACTAGGGTGTAACGATTCACTCATGCATCCGATGCATCAGGCTTTAACGTGTAAGATACAAGTGCATCAGTTCAGACAGCCTGTATTGGTAAAAAGCAGCACTAGCATATCGATACATTATTAGGACACGCATACGTTTCATTTTTGGCATCAGTGAACTGCTGCTGTAACTTTCCGTTTTCTCTCTCCCCCTGCCTCTGCCTGCACTGCTCTCGCTGGACGCCCGCTGCCTCACTCACACAAAACAAGCGCTCCCTCCTCCCTCTCCTGTATCTCTTCCTCATTTCCTCAAAACAGACGGCGCTGAAAACAGACAGAACTGATGTCACACCGCGTCGTACCACCAAACTTTCATAACGCACAAGTGTAGAATAAGTTTGGGTTTTATAAGAAAGATGAGGAACACTGCTGCAAATCATTTATGCAAAATGTGTCGGACAGCAGAGTTACAGAGCCACGAGTCTGACCCACAGAGACATCAAAGCACTGGGAAGGCAGGTAACATGTAGCATCACTGTTGCCCCAAAATAATCAAAACCACAGCACTCTTACTATGAAACAGAGCAGCAGATCATCTTACTGCAAAAATGCATTTTAAACAGTTTAAAGGTTTGTTCACAGATTCACATTTAGGCTGCGGTATCTCATTTACACATGAGATTCCTAATAAGACTGTGATGTCCCCTTCTGTCTGTCCTCCTGTTATTGGATTTAGTAAAACTATCAGGATTTCTTTTTGCAACTAATAGTATCCTATGCATATAGCATTTATAGAATCAAAATGTAAAGAATCACACATTGGATCGTCTTGTATTGCATCATATCGTATTGTGTTTAACAGGGCTGAATCGTATCGACGAATTGTTGGCTATTTAAAAATTCTAAGATGTAACATACATTGAACATACTGTATATCGAGATCCATATCGAATCGTCTTTGTCTGTGAGATACACACCCCGAGTCTCCAACCCTATTAACTATCCACTGTGTAAAAGAGCAGCCATACAGATTAAACAAGTCAGCTATAACTGCCATTAATTAGCTAATATTACCATTAGCAATTGTTATCAAAGACTGACATTAGGGCTACAGCTAAGGATTATTTTTAGTTATCCATTAATCTGACAATTATTTTCATGATAAACTGTTTAGTCTATAAAGTGCCAAAAATTGTGAAAAATGCTCATCAAAATTCTCTAGAGCCCAAAGCGAGATCTTTAAATTGCTTCTTTTGTCCAACCAACAGTCCAAAACCCAAAGACTCCTCATTTACTATTAAGAAATGAAGCAAATCCCTACATATAAGAAGCTTGAACCAGCAAATATTAGACATTTTTGCTTGAAAAATGTCTTGAAACCATATTTATGATCAAAATAGATTAATTTTCATTCAAATGACTAATCAATTAATTGTTGCAGCTTTATTAGCTACTGTTAGTCAACACTACCGTTAGATACTCTTAGCTAAAAGTTGCTAATGGTAGTATTCACCAAGAGTAGCTCAGGGTTGTGTTTGCTAACACTACTACTTGCCAACACTTCTGTTAGTAAGTTAGCTACTACGACAGGTGGAAAAAAGAAAATTAGGTCAGCTTAACAGTTATCCTAATGTTAGGAGAGTGTACTTGAGATTTTTGGAAATTAGGATGCATGTGTATTACACTTTTCCTACGTTCAGTTAGGATAAGAGCATTAACTTAGACAATTCCTAATGTCTGTAATAGTTTTTTTCCCCTAACCCTAATCACCATGGTTACCAAACAGTTCAGATATGATGTGCAAGTTATGAAGTTTCTGTAATACAGCCCCTGGACTTATAATAAAGATATAAAGAAAAAAAAAAGAAGTATAAAAAAAAATGCCAGGCCTATCGATGGTGTCCATGGCAACCAGATGGAGATCACGGAGAGACAGTATAGCCTGGAGTCAAGAGGACCACCTCCTCACCAGCTCCCTGCTGTAGCCTTTAGACAAGCCGCCATCAAGGTGTGAGGAAATAGCAAACAGTCAGGAGAGAGCGAGTGAGAAAAAGAAGTATAATGTTGAAGCCTGCAGGTGTTTCAAATCGGGAGTATTCTCATTCCTGTTGTTCTGCTCAGTCCCTGCGAAGAGACCTGGCCTAGACAGCAGGCCAGACGTCTGCTGCACTCACACGCACACACTCACTCTCTTGCTCTTCTAATTTTACAGATACAGATAGCTGCTTCTTCCTCTGACCTCTTTTAATTTGCTCTCCCTCCTGTTACTGAGGAAGGAGAGGGGAAAAAAAAAAGGGAGCGCTCTCTTGTTTCCTCTCCGGGACTAAACAATCCCAGTCTAATTTATTTTTTGAGGACAGAATATGTACATGTGTTAATGGGAAAGTCGAATCAAATTAACTATAATTAGTCAAACTGAGAAGTGAGCAGAGGCAGAGGTATGCTACATGGGAGACTTGTTCAACACTGCTAAATGACACCCCCTCCCCGTCTGCCCTCCCCCAAAAACTGCACACACACACACATTTCCTCCGCCACCTGCTGCTGCACACCAAGCGACGCCACCCTCTCCTGAGCTCCGACACCCGTCACGCTCACTTCAACCCTCCTGAGCTCAGACTGCGTGTGGCACGCAAACATGCAGACACACAAGCTACAGTTGTGTTGTGACACATTTCCACAAAAAAACCTGCATGTGAATTTGGCGAGCGGCGGATCCTGACTCCTCTAATCTCGTCAAAAAGACATTAACAGACATCTTATGAGGTGATGCTGTAATCTGTTTGGACAGAAGCTGGAGTGCAGGATTGCATGAGGATTATGAAGACAAGCAGTGGGGGCAGAGGGGGGAGATAGTATAGATGATCTAGAAATCATACACTGAAAAAAAAAGACTGCTGCAGCCTCTGGGGTCCAGTACCAATTCTATTTGTCCTGGGTGCACTGTATGTGTGCAGCACATAATTCTTTAGGTCCTGTAGGAAACCACTAACACAAATTCTAATAGATTTGTAATTTGTAGCTTATCTAAAAAATCATCCTCGCCATATGACCTTTAAGGTAACACTACAAATAAAAATGCAGGTGCTCCAATCAGGATTTTTGGAGCCAATCACTGGAAGCAATATTGACCAGTAATGATCACAGGATCTATTTGAAGCACTGTCACAGTACACAGTGTACACTATCAATCGATTAATTGAGAAAATAACTGACTGATTAATCAACTATGAAAATAAAAAATATGAAAATAAAAAAATGAAAATTAAATCTGTCTATTAAGGCTGCAACTAATGATTATTATCATAGTTTATTTTGTCATTTAAATTTTTATTAACTTTTTCAGAAACATAAAAACATAAAGACAAGTACAGGTTCAAGATACACGTTTTTCTTTTGGTGTGTTTGGTACTGACATCCTCCCGAACACCAAAAAGGAGAGGTTATGAAATCCAAACCAACATGACACATGAGGAATCCACAGGAAAAGAAAACAAGTCCACTAAACAAACAAATAATGCAGGGTGCTGCATTTAGCCTCTGGTCTGCTTTGTATAGCTCCAAAAGAGTTCCCAAGAGCTCCTCCCGTCTTCTCCTTGCCTTTCAGCCTACAGAGCATAGTTTCATAGGACGCTGTCTCCGCCATTGCAGCCAACCACTCCCTCAGATTAGGGGACACAGCCGTCTTCCAATGTCTTAGCGTCACTCTGGAAGCTGTAATGAGGCCCACCATGATAACCGAAAATGTTCCTTTAGGCACATTTGGTAACTGAGACCTGTCCCCTAAAAGACACATTACAGGAGTCAAGGGGACTACTGAACCACTCCATTCACTCAGGAAGTTCACAACTTCTACCCAGAATGAAGCCACTAATGTACACTCCCATATACAGTGCAAAAAGGTTCCCAGTCCTGTTTTACATTTCCAACACTTATTGTCAGTCAACAGTTTCATTCTATGTAATCTTACAGGAGTGTGGTAATATCTATGTATAATCTTATATTGTGTGAACTTCCCTCGTGCCTCTTTTACATACTTCCCACAGCCTGCCAACATATCCAGCCATTTCTCCTGAGCAATATTTGTTCTCAGATCCCTCTGCCACAACAACTTCACATTAGTGGACTCCTCACTTACTGAAAAGTTTGTTAATTTATAAAATTGTGAAGCTGTGCAGCATTCCAGTGGCATTTTCATATAATCCATAATAAAATTCTCTGAAGAGTTACTAATTTGAGATTTTACACAATCCCTAATTTGTAAATATTTCCAAAAATGTTGTTTCCCTTCAAGTTTAAAATGACTGATTAATTCCTCATAAGACATAAATTGTCCATTTTTGTATAGATCTCCTATTGTACATATACCTCTT
Source organism: Lutjanus argentimaculatus (assembly GCA_034769285.1). Classification (NCBI taxonomy): domain Eukaryota; kingdom Metazoa; phylum Chordata; class Actinopteri; order Lutjaniformes; family Lutjanidae; genus Lutjanus; species Lutjanus argentimaculatus. The sequence goes on from JAWZSL010000017.1 coordinate 19,160,154, forward strand.
AAATGCCACTGCTTCCAGTACACCGACACTTTACCAATATGAATGGCAGGATTAAACCATAATGAAGCGTAAGGCTGTACATAGTGTGAAACCTTATACATTCGATGTACTTTAGCCCATACTTCTCTAGAGTGGACTAATACTGGATTCTTTATGTCACTGCGCTGAGAGAGTATCTCCTTTATACCGAATGGTGAGCACAACTCATTCTCAATATCCATCCAGTCGAGCCTGTTATCTGTCAGTTTCCAATATTTTGCCAACTTAGCCATTTCAAAAGATATGGCATATAACCTTGGGTCTGGTAAACCTAAACCCCCTTTTTCCTTAGGAGAACAAAGTTTGCTTTGTTTGATCCGAGGTTTTTTTCCCTTCCCATAGAAACTGTTTGACCACATCATCATATTTCTTAAAAATAGCAGGGGGTATTGTGATTGGCAACATCATTAATAAATAATTAAATTGAGGAGCTATTATCATTTTTATAATATTAATTTTTCCCCACAACGTAAGTTTAATCTTCACCCACTTCTCCAGATTTGTTTTATTATCATAGTTTATTAATCAGTTCATTATTTTCTCGATTAATCGATTAATAGTTGTGTGCTTCCCAAAGCCCAAGATGACGTCCTCAAATGTCTTGTTTTGTCCATAAACCAAAGATATTCAAATTATTGTTATATGGGACTAAAGAGAGCAGAAATTATATTCCCATGTAAGAAGCAATCAGAAAATGTGGACTTAGAATTTTTTCTTAAAAATATTACTCAAACCGATTAATCGATTATCAAACTAGTTGCAGATTAATTTAATAATCAATTAATCGATTAATCGTTGCAGCTCTAGTTGTATCAATAGATAATGCTACACAATATATAGAAAGCTTCACCCCGTGATCATTATCTGTTCATATCATGTGGACATGAATGGGAAATTGTTATGATTTTAAAACCTAACTGTTAAAAATGCTGTGGTGAAGGAACAAGAGAGATATGACAGATGTAGGCATATGTATTTAAACAAAGAAAACCTTAAAAAATAGAAACTTTCATGGTCATTTGAGTATAGATCTGAGTTTACAAGGTGCTCTTGAATCCACTGTGAAGTTCCTATCAGGCAGCCATGTGCTTTGCGTTACAAAGTGATGTAGATGTTTGGGCGCAAAGATTTACGTTCTGAGATTTAGTTGCCAAATGTAAAATCTACCCTGCATCTGACACTTGGCGAATATTAATTCCGGACCCTGCTACTTCGTCATCTGATTGTCCACTGTCTAAGATTTATGTGGATTTATTGGCAGAATATGGCAGAAGTACAAAATAATATATACACATATGTTTTCATTACTGTATAATCACCTGAAAATAAGAATTGTTGTGCTTCTGTTACCTTAGAATGAGCTATTTATATGAGTGGACAGGTGCTCTTCCACAGAAGCGATCAAGTTACATTGCCATGTTTCTACAGTAGCCAAACAGACAAACCAAATATTGACTCTAGACAGGGCGTTTCATCATTGGAACAGGAGGGACAGGTGAGGTGTTTGCAATCTGCAAAATCATTGGTAGATATCACTAAATCCTACAAACCGGTCCTTTACAAAGGGTTGAATAAAAACAGAAAAAAAACCCAGGTAATATACAGAAGATGTACACAACCCCAGTGTAAATATTAAAGGCATAGCTCAGAGACAAACCTTGACTATTTCCATTTCCAACCATTTCCCAGAATGCAAATTAATAGTCTTTGCTTAGATCCTTCCTGCCATGTAAATGCACATCTTTCAAAGTTTTTTACAGCAGGACTTTGCAAAGCTCCCTCCAGAGCCACAGATGACATTAGACTACTGCACCCACAGGTTGAAGAGTCATCTATGTGACAAATAAACTGATCTTGATGTGTAAAAATCAGTGGCGTGGCCCTTTAAAAGCCCCACCATCAACAGGTCCCTCACTCTCTACCAGGAGGCTAGTTAAGATAAAACTGGCCCTGCTAATAAGGTCGAAAGCAGCATTCAATCTGTCAGTAAGCTCTACTACATTTGTTGGCTACATTAAATTGAAAGCTTGTCTTGGCTGCAGCAGCAGTGACATGCAGCCCACCACTGCAGTAAATCATTAGCTAAATGGCTAATTCTACAGATTAGCTCTCTTGGCAGCCAACTGGCTCGACAAGTTAAAGGTGTTTTATTTTAACATTATATGATTCCATCAGCGTGACGGCCGGGGACCATTTGCTTTAATGAATCGTTTCGAGGGAGATGAATTACATGAAGACATATGAAAACAGTGAAGTATATCCCATCCAATTAGGAAATATAAACATGTAACATACAGCTAGAGTAGCAATTTTTAATTGAACCTGCCAGAGTAATGGTACTAACAAAGTAAAGCACAGAGACCAATATCAGTGTCACAGTTTCAACTTAAAAAGGTACAACAGGAAGAACTGACATGAAAATAGAAAAAAAATCTGATCCTTTTCTGATTGGCAGAGCCACATTAAAAGCATTAGTCCGACCTTATGAATCTGTACCTCCTGGATACGTTTTCAGATTTCATGTGTATGATATTTCCCACAAATCTTTGTAAGTGAGCACACCACACAAAAAGAGAGTTTTGTATTTTTATGTCATTAATTTTTTTTGTGCAAAAAGTAGGGCTGGGACAATACGCTTATCTCCCGATTCGATATTATCATGATACTTGGGTGCAGATATGATGTGTATGGTGAGTCTTGCGTATTGATATTCTACAAGTACTGCGATTTGATATTGTGATTTATTCTGAGTTGTGTTTCGCTTTTTTAAGACTAGATCATAGCAAAAAGTTAAATGATGCCCTTATAGAGATGTTAGTCAGAGTTTTATTTCAGCAGCATCATTACTATACTGCATAAAAGTAGTAAATACATTTTTTTTTAAACAAACTGCAAAATATAGCTGCTCATCAAGTTAGATGTTGGATCACTTTGAGGGTAAAACACCACAAATATATTCTCTACCCATGCAAAACATGACCACTCATGTATGTACTCTTGTGCTGCTTGGTAACCACTTTAAAGACCAATATTACTTGATAAACATAACCATCTGAAGATAACCTTTGAGTTAATTTATTTGTAATAGCTCCATCTTATAAAAGTAAGTCTCTGAGTGTGTTGGTTAAGTTCACCCACCTGCGTGCTCCAGTAGCATTTTGGCGATGTCCATGTGTCCGTTTAGCAGGGCGTCATGCAGCGGACTCACTCCACGCACCTGGTTATTCAGCACAGGGGCCGGGTGGTGACGTAACAAAGCCTCAACACAAGCAGTGCTGCCGTGGTTGCACGCTTCATGGAGAGGCGTCCAGCCTGCATGGTCTACACGGTTAACAAAGTACGCACACAAACAAAAGCACAAACAATGTTTATTTAATAGGAAAGCTGAATAATTTGAGGGAAAATACTGCTATCTAGTATCTTCTAACGTAATAAATGAATATATTGCAATCACTGTAATATGGTGCTTCTTGTTTTATGGTGTTATTGTGTGTGTCTTGTATTGTTCTGTGTGTATTTTCTTGTTGTGGTCTGTATGTATTTATTGTTGAGTTTGTGTTTTGTTCCATCTCTTGTGTATATGCTGCTGAGTCTTATACATTTTAAAGGCCCAGCTCGGGACAGGCATTGCAAATTAGCTTAGCTATAAAGTCAGTGGTGTGTGGCATTGATTTAGCTTCATACTTGTCCCTTTACAAACAGACATAAATATACGTACATTCTAAAGATCTTGGTTTTCCGTAAAGAAGTTACACAGAAATGTTTCTTGAAGAATTTTAGGTATAAAGCAGTAGGATAGACTCCCAAAGTAAGGCATTCTGCAATTTTAACATTTGACTTAAGTGTCATGATGAATTATTTAAGATCAGGAGTGGACTGTTTTGCCATAAGCAGGGTAACCCACTCTGTTGCAGCTATGTTGCTGGTTAGCACGAAAGCTAACAACGCGACTAGAAAATGAGCTTGTAGGTGGGCTCACTGGAGGAAGTCTGTGCCAAAATTGGGAGAAATTGAGGAGAAACACCTTGCAAAGTGATTAAAGCTAATACTGTAAATGTCCCTCGCCATATGTACTCCTGCTCAGGGCTAACAACTTAGCCAGCAAATAAGCTAGCACGGACTAAGTGATGGAAAATCTGGAGAAACTGACATAAGACACCTTGCAAATTGATTAAAGCTAACACTACAACTTTTACAAAGACCATTCAATATACAGCTCCATAGTTTGCACTAGAGTCAGCTAACTTTTTAAGATTTTTTTTTTATTTTTGCCATTGGCATAAGACAAAACATATTAACATGGCAGAACTAAGGCTGCTAAAGACAGATTAGCTATTATGAAAGTGTCGTTAGACTGTGAGAAATTCTTGTTTGGCAGTTAGAAAATGGTTACTACCACCGTCTTTTAAAGTCTTAAATAACTATATAAAAATCTGTGTTTCCATGAAGCAAAAATATTCCCGTTTCTTCCAAAATTGAAAACGGTCATGGACAACCAAGTCCTAAAGAATAAACAAATAGACCATCTGAAGAACATCATAATGTAGATCTGTTTTATCAGTCGAGAAAAGACTAAACATGGGCCTCGTTTTGGGAGACAACTGCAAAGTGACAGCGATAATTGTACCATTTAGCACACAGTTCTGCCTGATCACATTTTGGACATTACCTCTTGCATAAGCCCCCCACCGAGCTGCAAGTTAATTTAGGCTGCTACTAAAGGGTGATTGCAAAATCGGAGAAACCTTTGAAATGGCACAACATTTCCATAAAAGGACAGCGAGTCATTATATTTGACCTAAAGGGACAAAAGAAAGTCACTCTGAAATATCAAAAGGCATTCAATTCACTTAGCAAAGTCACCGTAAAGCTATAAATCTGAGCCTCCAAACCCATCCCGCTCTTTCTAGACACACCCTTTACATTTTAGCGAAAGGTTAACCTCAATGATGACGCACACGCACTCCGATTTCTTCTTCTCCTCATTTTTTTCTCCAATGTTAATCGCTCTTCGAAACCCCAGAGCAAACAGTGGGAGTGAAGTGAGATGACGGTGAGGTTACAGAGAAAAGGGGGAAAGCGAGAAAGTCCTTACCTTTAACGTTGACGTCCGTGCCAGGAAGCGCCAGGATCTGAAGCACCGTCTCCACTTGGTTCCTCTTGCAAGCTCTGTGGAGGAGGGTCTCTCCTTTCGACCAGGACACACGGCGGACAAACACACCCAAAAGGAGAGAAGAGGCGGAAGAGAAGAGAGAGGAATCCAAAAATTAGGGTGTGCCCGATGTCCTGCCCATTGTCCCCCTCCATATGGTGAACACACCAATAAAGCACCACAGAAATGTCCCCAAACACCACAAAAAAAGAGCCTGACCTAAAAAAGTACGACCCGCCAATGAGGATGCGATTTAAGAAGAGTGATGAGAAAAGGGGGGAGATCTTTCAAGGGAAAAAAATGGGAGGAAAAAAAATTAAAAGATGGAGAGTTGAGGCTAATTCGCCTCGCTCTTTCTCTCTTTTATAGACACAGAGATTTTCCACTTACACGCCGAGCCCAACAAAGTTAATATCAGGGCAGTCAGCGAGTGAATGAGTGTAGCGGTGAGAAAGCAGTCTGGCTTCCTGTCCGCTCGTCCCTATATTGTTACTTGAGAGGAAGTTATGGTAGACAGCCCACGCACAAAGCCCAGAAAAGGATTCTTCACAGATCCAGGGTTCAAAAGCTCCGCTGGGCATTGCCAGTGTCGCCACGTGATATTTAATCAGCAAACTACCAGTGAACAGGCATGGAAAAAAACCTCTCAAGGATTCCATTTACATTTTTAAACACAATTTTCTTCCCTTTTTTTCTCATCTTTACCCCTTCCCTCACTTTTTCCTGATACAATATTAAACCAGGAATACATTAGTGGGCCAGAGCCCCCTCTTTTCATGTATGGCTGAACTTCAGAGGGAAGTTAAAGGCCAAGCATGAGTGGCTCTGTGCTTGCCAGTATAATACAGAACTGCAAAGCCCGTAATAAATGCTTTACTAGCTCTCCCCAGGACGCCACGCCTGTACAGGGGCTCCACTCCACAGAGCACAGACTGGGGCAAAAAGGGGTGGAGGAGGAGAGGGGAGGGGAGGAAACAGAGGGGGCAAGAAAGAAGAAGAAGAAGAAGAAGAAGAAGAAGAAGAAGAAGAAGAAGAGGAAGAAGAAGAGGAAGAAGCGGTGGAGGAGAGAGTGAAAGGGTTTCCTGCATTTCAAAGCATATAAGGGAAAAATTGAAAATGCTGGCTCCTATTCATTCTGAAGAATTCCTTTCTTCCTGGAGGTGTCTTTGAGGATGCAGAGGATGCATTAAATGCCATCCACCGGTAGTAAAGAGGTTGAAGAGAAAAAAAAGGAAAAAAAAAAAAAGGAAATGGAAGGACTGTTTATCAAAAAAGAGGATCTTTTATGTTCTATCTAGAAATGTGATTCAAAACTTCAAAAATATAAGTAAAATTAGTTCAGTTTAAAAGTTTTAAAATGCACACATTTCACGTTTTATGCTGATTATGTCCAGTTCAGACACGATTACTCAATATATTCATATAGTATGTTATAATATTTCATGCATAAAATGAGATAGTTGGTGTAGTCCTTCCCTGGAGCACCACACAACACCAAACTCGGCATCATTGAAAATTAATTGAAAAATCTATAGAATGTCAAAAAAAAATGCTCATCACAAATTCCCTTAGTCCAAAGTAAGGCCTTCAGTTTGCTTCTTTTGTCCAACCAGCAGTGCGAAACCGAAACACTTTTCATTTACTGTCATGTTATTTCAGGTGATGTCTACTTCGTCATTATAATTTGACAACTCGAATGCTATAAAAATTAGGGATGCACGTATTGCAGGTATTGGATTTTTGCTGATAAACAATATTTTCCAACTCATTTTGTCCGATTGCTGATAAAGATATATGCATATATTGTTTTCCACCTAACTGAAGAGAACATCAAGTCTCTCCTTTAGTGGTATTGACACATTATTAGAAATTATAAGAAAACTACTCTTGACAGGGTTTTTACGCTGCTGCCTGTTTCTCTTTGTTCTTCACAAATGTGACATACTGTAAAGAAACTGTGTGCACATAATTAAAGCATCACCTTATCAGCAAAAATTGTAATTTTAGACTCATACAATATTTCATTAAAGCCTTTTTTTTGCAGATGGGCCATAATGATGTGATGATATTACTGTGCATCCCCAAAAAAACAAATGAAATCACTAAGATAAAGGTCTTGCTATTAAGGACAAAAGAACAACTGACCTGCCATCAATTCAGTCATCTTTGCAAATGTGTAACAGAAAAGGCAAATACCATTCAGACTTAGCAGATTCAGTCACTATCCAGTGCAATAATTACACCATAATGCCACTATTCCACTTTGCCATTCTGATTTTCATTCTGAAAATGTGTGTTTCACTATAAAAATCATATCAATTTATATACAATAGTGCACACTTGTTTGCAAGTGTAACAGCATGAAGCAGACTCTCCTGGTGGTTGTACAGTGTCAACACCAGTAATAATGAGGTCAAGCAATGGAGCCAAACAAATATTTCCAATCTAAAAATCAAAAACACCAAACAGAGGGTGGAGCCCAGTCCAAACTACAGTCCCTCCTAATGAGTAAGCTGTACTGTGTGGCATGTCAGTGTTCTACATGGGCTGCTCTGCTATTACCGGGCTCTAAAACGCCGTGATTAAACACCCATTCCACTACACCCCATGTGTACACATCCTCGCAAATGCCAGGGCCAATCCACGCACTGTTAAATCACTTTAATGGCTCCAATTTGGACACAACGCCTCTATTATAGGGGTAATTGCATGCTCAGCATTTACAAGCACGGAAAGGATAAATCCGCCTGTCCTTTTCTATAAATCCCTGTTTCACACTTTAATAGAAAAGTTAAATGTATGTGTTGCTCTTTATATCCCTCAGTCTGCTTGCTACACTCCTGTAAAGTGTCACTTGGCCCGCCGATCCCTGGACCAAAAAGCTGCTGGAAGCCTGTAACAATGCTATTTGTGAGGAATGTGTTAGAAAGGTATTCTGAGCCAGTTATTGGATATATTTAAAACTATTTGAAGACTACTGCTGTCGCTGGCTCTAAGAGCAATGGCAGCACGGTAATTCCCCCAAAATCAAGATTACTGCAGCTTTCACTATGCCTCAAAAGAATTTACTGGCATTAACGTAAGTGACCATCATTTTAAATTTCCACTGGTGGAGATTTTAATATAGGATACCTCCATTTAATCAGTCAAAAACAACACTGGGCAGCAGCAGAGCCCCTCGATACTGTCCTCTCTGCCAACAGGATGCAATAACAAACACAGAGTGTCTTTTTAATAACAGTAAGCAAATCCTCAATATAAAAGTTTGATCCACTGTGGATTGGATTGTACATTACTTTGGACAAAGCTGTCTGCCAAATGAACAAATGCAAATAAAATAAATATAATATAAAAGCAAGGCTCACAAAAGTTTTGCATCCGTCATCTATTTCTTATACTATCAGGGTCTCTCACTGGTGGCACATAAGAGGTGCAGTAGAAATGTTGTGATTGATCAGGTACAGATGATAATCAATATTCATTACAATCACTGGCTGGTTAAACCCAGTTGAGAGGTCCTTAAAATGCTCACAATAGGGTCGCAGCAGTAAACTGGTTTCACCATACACTATATGAAATTATCAGTGATCAAACCATGTACATTTGCTTATCTTAGGGTATTTTTATATATCAAAGAGAGATGACTTTTTCTAAAGTTCCTGCTCTTTTTTTCCTGCAGTTTATTTTGTTAAAACGGGAGATGTACAGCTTTCTCTTTTTTTGTTCAAAATGGAGACTTTTTACACACTACTTCCATAAAAAAAAAGTTTCATGTCTGTCAGGACATAATGTTTTGTGAAATTATAATCAAATGTTTGTTTAACAAAAAAAATCCTTCTGTTTTTATTCCTTTAAAAGGGTCTTTTGCTAATAATAGGGTGCGCAACCTTTACTCTCAAAAGAGCTATTTTTGCCCAAAAGATAAAAGAAAGAGTCTTTCTAGAGCCACAACTCTTAAATTCTCCATTTCCCTAAGAGACTGTTCTTTTTTTGGATTTGGCGTCAACAGCTAACTGAGGGAGACTTAAGGCTAGAATGTAAGAATCACTTAAGAACTGCAGCAACAATAAATGAAAATTAAGTGAGGCATACTATACAGTGAGCAGGTTGTTATTGCAAAATAAACCCTGACAGGGTGATGCGGGACCCTGATGTGAGGACATGACGTCTTAATCATCCTGAAGGGATTTATTTTGCAATACTGACCTGCTCAGTGTACATTATCCTGCATTATTTCATGGTTACTCCCACCCCCCAAAAAATCATTTTATTACTCCTCCAGAGTCTATGATCAGAACTGTGTCTGTAGCAATGGTCTGTTACACAGAAATAACAGACCTTAGGAAGCTATAATTGACCAATCAGAATGAGTATTTAACAAAGCTGTGTAATAAAATGTTATAACTGTTATTCATTTCCATGTAATTATTAGTCTAAGCCACAAACAAGCCACTGGAAAGGGGCAAAAGAGCCACATATGACTCCGGAGCCACAAGTTGCAGACCTGTGATACCGTGAAATCTTCTGAGATGTTATCCTACAATGAAAATTTCATTCATTTACACACCCGTCCTTCATTATCTTCTATCCCTCTCTTTCCAACTCCCTCCACGCCTTTGAATCATTCACTTTATTCTATTACCAATCAGATTTTGACAGGATCTCCATCAACCAATCATATCGTTGTTGTCAAACTTTAAGGGCACGGTCACACATATGCAAATACAGGGGAGTGGCCGTTGCCTGCCCGAGGCAAACGTCACACATGAGTCCCTGCTATTTGTTGAGGCTGCAAATTCGCCAAAGTTTACCAAAGTTGAACGCCAAGCGGAGCAAAGACATGAATACGTGCACGTGTGACTGTGCCATAAATCTGTTCTCCTTTCTGCTGCTGTTAACCGTCATTTTAGACAACTGTCACAGCCCTCCTCCACCTCATTCACCTCCACCTCATCATACAAAGTGCCAAGTGAAGCTCATCTAAAGTCCACTTCTTATCATGTCCAGATCCTAATCATTGTCTTCATCTTATCACCACCTCTAGTGTTTAGACTCTATAAGGAGTTTGCTATTCTACTTTTGGCTTCATCAACCCCTTAAAATATGCATATATGTGCAATATATCCCCAGTTATATTAATATTCACATTTCTCACCCTTCTGTGCACATGTGAAATAAAAAATACTTGCTCATTCAGAACAGAGTTTCTCCTGATTGCAATACCTTTACATCCCCAGCTGACAACATCACAAATGTTGCTGCATGATGAACTTTATCTGCTGAGGAAGACCATGTGGTGCAATCGAAAACTCTGGAACAGCTATTAACGAACCACATGCTGAGATTGTTTTATCCAGTATCTGTCTCATTTAATATGTTGGGTTGTATCACTCAGCTCAGAGGTATAGTCATTAGTGTGTTAAATATATTTTTATAGAAAAGAATTGCACTTTGACCATCCATTAAACACAAACCTTTGAAACGGTTATTTCTCACTGTTGGATAAAGTCACCTGGAGTAGCTTTACATTCCCATAAACTATGCACTGAACTCTGCAGAGCTAAATATTGGCTTTTAACTGTTTGCTTCAGGATGACAAGAAGCTAAAAGCAAACAGATTTTAAGCAATAAAAACACTCAGCAGTTCTTCTTTGACAATCTGCATATAGTACATTCAGGCTGATTTAGATTGAAATCTCTGCTGAGCCTCCACAAGCAAATAATGGAAACTGAAAAAGAGAAGTTCATCCCAAATCCCTCAACCCCTCTCAGCTACTTTGACAAAGATACTGAGGTTCCAGGAGGCGAGACAGATGCTCCAAAGCAAAAAAAAAGTGCAGCATATAAGAAAGCGAGCTTACATATGTGGGTGAAAAAAAGCCTGTAAGAGAAAGGGAGGATGGGAGAGAGAGAGAATGAGGGTGAGACGGGATGGGATGAGAGGGCGAGAGGGGAGGATGCTGTGCCGATGGTTCATCAAAAATTAATGCCGACCGCATCGGTATAGAGATCACGTAGTGGAAAAACAACACATGCCAACAGCCTTGAGTCTCCTGCCTCAGCCCTCCCTCCCTTCCCTCCCCCATCTCCCCCTCTCCTTTACCCTCCACCCCTCCTTCACAGCGGCACAGGGCCTTTCTGATCAGGTGGAGGGGGGAGATATGAGCTCTGACACCTTCGAGAGTTCACACAGAGTGCCATGCCTCTAATTGCAGGAAGTTCCACCAGTGCAGCCGCTGTATATCTGCAACGCTACCCTAATTGCTGCATTTAATATCCCTAAAATGGAGATCTGAGGCGCACTGTGCGTACTAATATGTGTTATTGTTTTGTGTGAGAAAGCCATTATTTCTGTCCGTGCCACTTATTTATTTATCTATTACTTTTTTAAAAGGTGAATAAGACATGAGGAAAACAAAACAAAGAGCGCAGTATTGAATTTCAATGCGAACAGAACAAGTGAAGGAGTAATATAGAGGTGGTAATGTGGCCCAAACTCAGCACCAAACACACACAACAGGCTGAATTATGCAGCCGAGTTGCCCTTACAGCTGACTGGATGGAAGGTGGTCCGATGCAAATCAATCACTCTCTCCATACATTACGTGCTCTTCATTAAACTGAAAGTGATGACAGAGCTATCATGTCCCTCTTTGCTGATGACCTAGTGCAGTGCATCAGTCCATTAAAAGTCCGCTCCTTGCAAATGTGCAGCTATACTTTCAAGCAGTAGCTTGTGTGTGTTTTGTGTGTGTGTACCTGCTGCGTTGACTCTGTTCAAACCTCTGGGGATGTTCTCTTTCTCTGGGCTTCTTTCATTCACCAAAGAGCTCTGAGCGCTGTGGGGAGAGAAAGGATGTGGTCAAAGGGGTTACGAAAAAATATACACGTATGTGCTAAACCTAATTCAATAACACTTGGTTGCACTGACAAAGATTAAAGCTATTACAAGGAACTTTCATGTTTTGTTGATTTTGGAGGCCCCTGTGAACAACAGGTAGTGTTTCCACTGTAATAACAACAAAATAAAACATTCAGAACAAAATAATCTTAATAAAAATCTCCTCCTTCTTCTTTCTATCTAATTAAAGTAAGACCCACTGTAAGTTTGCCTGGGAAAATGTAAACACAAACTTATTTCATCTGATTTCAAGGTGAATTCAACCTGGTGGCAGGTATTAAGAATTACTATATGGAAATAGCCAATCTTCCTGGTGATGGTCTTGTTTGCTTTTATAGGTCATCCTGAGGCATCAGTAAAATAATAATAATAAATTGAGACTGTTTCATAACCAGTTAAAAACTCCTTGTAGCAGCTCTAATTAGTTTAGTAAAATGAGGTTTAAAATGAATAAATTCATATTTAAAATTAAGCAGAGCTCTGTTGCATGATATGAAAACTAATCTCAGTTTAGTAAATCCAAGTTTAATGATGTAAACCAAAATTAAATAGAGTTTAATCAAGATGATGCTTGCTTATGATATATTTGAGTGCTGCTGGGACCTAGCTAATAAGTATAAAAGAGGGGAGTAAACAGTTAACTAATCCTTAACAAAATGTTGCATTGTTTTCTTGCAAAAAAAAGTTAAAAAAACAAACAAACAAATAATAAAAAAAACAACAACAATGTATTGCTTGCTAGCTAGCTAAAAACATAATTAAACATTATATTGTTGGCTAGATAGCTAAAAATTTAACAAAACCTTGCATTGTTTGCTAGCTGGCTAAAAATTTAATTCTAATTTAATAGCTAGCAAACAATGTAACATTGACTGATTTTTTATTTTCTGTCATGCACAAAAAACGCCCAACCTCATGGGTTTATAAGACACCAAATACAGTTGCAGTGCGCAAACATTTTTCTTTCATTACAAAATTCAGTCCGTTTCATAGCTCAGCCTTAAACAGAATATTCTGCCTTCTCTCCCAGGATTGAAAAATAAAATCTGCCACAAAAAAGGTTCCCCCTCTAAAGCACAAGTCAAGTTTCTCATACTCATCCAGCCAAAAAAAATTTGAAAAAATCATGGGTTAAGTGTGTGTTATTTTGCTGTATCCCTGTCAAAAAGGCAGCTATTTTATAAGTTAAAACTCCTCACGTGTAAGTTTAAAGTTAATACTGGATCACAATGTAAATTGGAGCTTCAGGTTTTGGTGCAACAGAATTGAATTGAATTTAGATAGGTTTAAATTTAATCTTTTTTTCAATTTTAAGCTAGCTAAAAAGTTTGGTGAAACACAATTTAAGTTAAACCATGATTTAATCAGATTTAAAAATGAACCCGTGTTGGTCCAACCCAGTCTAAGAGATTGCCCATGATTCACATTAACAAGTCCAAAGTTTCATTGAGTGACCATTTCAGCATGACAGTGTGGAGACCTAGCGGTACAGAAAGTGGAACGGGCATGTCTGCGCTGTGAAAAGTGCCATTAGAAAATGAATCCCTCGTGGTGCCGTATCATTTCATATGAAATCTGACAATATCTGTCAAACCCCTACTGTGTTGGCCACACATACACTTCACACACCCAACCCTCCATTCCCGTCTCCAAAGCACTTTTCCTCCCACTTAACGCCTCAAACGCACAGACGGAGAATTCGATGTGAGCAAGCACATTAGGAGGAATAACTAGTAAAAGAAAGTGAAGCCTCTTCAAAGTAGTGGCGTGCTAATAGCTGTGGGCTGTCACTAGTCCTGTGAGTGGGTATGGGAGATCTGCCTGCATGAAGCCTGACAGGTGTCTTGAGTGTATATGTGTGTGCACGTGCGCGTGCGCAGCATTGAAGCGGAGTGCCATCCGTATTACAGGGAAGAGGCTTGTTCCCTGGTAATTGGCTTGTTCAGAAGCCAGGAAGGAGCTCCCAGCAGTGAGGAGGAAACACACGTCCTGTCACGTTGCTTGTTATTAGCAGGGACAAGGCTGAGAAGAGATGAGACGAGCTCTGTGTGTATGTGAATGTGTGTGTGTGTGTGTGTGTGTGTGTGTGTGTGTGTGTGTGTGAATGAGAGAGTCCATAAGAGTGTCTGGGATAAGGGCGTACCACTTCTCATCTCGAACCACTTCACCCGAGTGTCCCCTGTCCATATAGGCTGGCAGCAGTGGAGGTTGACAGTACTTGGCTTGTATACGCCCCGGCCTCTCCCTCCCTCATGGTCTCCTTTAGGAGGCCAGCATGCTGTCAGTGGCACAGTTATCAATTCTGGGCCTGGGGCAGCGAGTGCCCTTGGAGGCCGACTCTCAAGGAACTTGTTTGCAATAATGGAAGTAATGGGGAAGTGCATGTCGAATGCCATAGCAAGAGAGAGTTATGCATTAGATTTTACACTTGCTTTAATGCCACCAAAGATGCAGAAGCAAAAAGAGCTCCATTGGTAAAATATTAGTGAGGATGATGCAGTTACAGATATGGTGATATGACTGAAAAATTATCAGAATGAAGTGTTTCATTTCAATTGATAAAATAATAATTAGGGATGTAACAATGTATTGAATATTGCGATATCACAATAAAAAAAAATTCTCAATATCACACCGAACCATGATATCTTCCATGACATTACATGGTTAATGATTTGATTTTGTTTTTTTTTGTTTGTTTGTTTTTTATAAAAGGACTGTTACTAACTGATGCATTGTTTTTGTTTAGCAGTTGTACATACATAATTAAAGCATTCATTGCCAAAGACAATTCATGACAATTTTTTTGCAGGTTTAGGTTATAGCTGCTACTTAAATTTTATGTTATTAAGAATGACAACAGAAGCATTTTAAGTTCAAGGGAAAAAACACCAAAAAAAAAAAATTTTCTAAAAAAAAAAAAAGAAAAAAAAATTTTTTGCCTACTTGTGATTCATCTGCAAATTGCCTTGGTTTCATGTTATTCAGTATGGTGGGTCATAAGAATCGATTCATTTTATTTTCAGTTATTTTATCTTGTACTCTTAATGGTTAATTAGTTGTTTATTATTGATCAGTCCTGCTCGTTTTTTCTTTTTGATAGCAGTTTGTCATTTCTTTTTAATGGAGCCTAGGGCTTATTTTAGTGGTTTGATTAGTACAACATTGCTCTGTGATGGGGAGTGATAATTTTATTGTAGAAGCACTTTTGTTTCGTTTGTTAATATGAAAAGTTCTGAATAAATAAAGTCAGACTGACTGATTGATTGATCAGTCACTGAACTCCAGAGTGTGTATTTTTGGAGCGGTGGGTTTTTGTTTTTTGGGATAATGGGCTTAGCTTTACATTGACAGACAACTGACAGTTATAATCAGCTGATCAACTTACAGTGTAGGACTCATTGTTGTTTGTTATTGTCAAAGTATAATGTTGAGTCTGGGGAGGAAGGGTCGTTCCAATAATTTGAATTTGGACTGCAGAACCCATTTTTGAACAGTAGGGTGTTCTATATTTCACCTTTAACCACTTCATTTATCAAGGCACACAGGTAATAGACTAAAGAAACCCAAAAAACTGACAGTGGTGAGCGAACCTGTCCTTTTTTTTTATTAACAATGTCCTCACCATCTACACTCATTTCCTCACCATTTTCTCATCTTCTTCACCTTGTTTTCAGAATCAGAATCGCTTTATTCGCCAAATGTACCAGGTACACAGGAGTGTGACTTGGTGAGACAGTGTGAAAAGATAAAAAAAAAAAAAAAAAACGTTAATACAAGAACTATAACAAATAAGAATACAATAGAAATTCAGAATAAACATAGGAATGATAAAGTATAGCACAGGTTAAGAGTAATAAGAATGCTGTGCTTTGTTGGATTGTAGTGTGCTGTATATACGGATAAGAGTTATAACTGACAAATAATATGGTGCAATATGCAACAATTGCAACTGTGTCACACGTCAATGGTGCAACCCGTTAAACGATTGGTCGTTTGCGTGTGACTTGTAGCACGCTCCATTATCAAGGGATATGACGGGCCATTTATGAGCCAGGGCACCTTCATTTGGGGCTTTCATGGCAGTTTACATTTAATGCATTTAAGTTAAACTATTGAACATTTTATTAAACAATTTTCTTACTGCTATTGAAGAAGTGCCACTTACTGATACATAAAACCATCGTTTTATTGGCCAAGCCAAGTTACAGGCTTTTCTTAAATCCGGTTGACGCTCTCTACAGGTCTGTTCAGAGGAGATGGAGCCAAAGTAATGACATAGTCAAATGGTTTGAAAAGATAAGCGACACACAGAGCTCGATTAAACCAGCAGGAGGAAACCTTCGTTTAATTACAGCTTCCCTTCTGCTAACAGCACTCACTGCCACGCAGCCAGCCGGCAAGTCAAACGGCCATCTAAACAGTCGGTCAATCAGCCGGCCTGTCAGCTTGGTATGGCTTGGACGTGTGCCCTGATGCCAGCCTGTCTGTTGGTGCAGAAGAAGAACACTTACTCGCCATCTCTCATATACGACGACAGCAGCTTCAAGTCACAGTAAAACAGCCTTAATGTGTTCTAACAGACCGAAATGAAAGATAAAGGGGTCATGTGGCTCCTCTCAACCTTCATGACCTGCTGTAGCTCTTTTCATAAATTCAATCCCAAACGTCCTGCCAGGATTTTTGTCTTGGTCTTGTGTTCTGCCGACGCCCTCTTAGAAATAAAAGTTCCAAAAGGGTTGTTCCAGAAGGGCTCAGGCTCTACCCAGAATCGTTTGCTTCTAATGAACCCTTTTTTGAAGAAAGGGTTTGTTTGAGTTCTTTGTTAGACTAAGGGTTCCAATAAGGGCCCTTTTCATCCAGAGAACCCTTTTTGGAAGAAAGAGTTCTTTACAGATTGTTGACATCTTTGAAGAACTGTTTCATCAACAGTTCTTTGTACCATAAAAGTGTTCTCAGTTGAACCCCATGGGCGGGTTCTAGATGAAACCTTTGGTATGTAAAAAGGTTCTCAGTAGAGCCCCCTGGATGGGTTCTAGATAAAACCCTTGGAATATAAAAAGGTTAACCTTGTAGTCTTAACATAAAAAAGGCTCTCAGGAGAAGCTCCTATCTGTGTTCTAGGTAAAACCCTTTCATCTAAAAAGGTTCTCGGTAGAACCTCTTTGGTGGGTCCGAGATAAAGCCTTTGGAATATAAAAGGTTCTTGGTAGAATCCCCTGGATGGGTTCTTGTTAGCATCCTGAGAAGATGAAACAGTTTTGGAAAGACCCCCAGAGTTGGTTCTTGCTGAAACCATTACACCATAGACAGGTTCTCGGTAGAACCTCTTATAAGGAGTTCTGGGTGGAACCTTTCACAGATGGCTCTAGGTATAACCCTTTATGCTGGGTTCTAGGTAGAACTTTCTGAAAGGGTTTCAAGTAAAACCTTTATAAAATGTTTTACCATAACCAAAAAGGGTTCTCCTATGGGGACAAGCTGAAGAACCCTTTATGGTTCTAGTTAACACCTTTATTTCTAAGAGTGCAGATAAAACAGAAGTGAAACTTCTATATGAAAACTGAAGCCACATCCACATTTGTTCTATTTAAAGCAGAGTACAATAACATATGGCTGATTTCTTGCATAAAATATTGAAATGATTTTCAGGAGTCGTAGCAGCTCAAAAAACAGAGAATCAGAAAATGCTTAGAGATTGAGGAGTGTGTCAGACTGTGTGCTACAACATAAGATGTGTTAATTGATTACGAGTGTCAACATCACTGACAATATGTATAACATCATGAATCCGACCATGAAACACGAGGAAACAAGATTTCCTTTTGGTTTCTGTCCTCGATTTATCACAGGCTTTGTCATCTTGATGGCATTCTTTCTTTTAGGGTCAAATGATTTTACATGCCCTTTGGCATTTCTTTATCTCATCCGCACAGATTGCATTCCTTGTTTTTCTTTTTTTTTCAGCTCTTCTCGTGTCAAAATAAACTAAATCCTTCAAACTGCAGGGAGAGGAGAAAAAGAGAGCCGTGATGGAGGGATGAGGGGGATCTGGACGGTGCATGAACCAGTAGCCTTCACATGAACCTGCTCCCTGGTGACTCCTGCCCTTCTCCAGGCCAACTACCTGCTGGTGGAGCAGCAGATGTCTGATGTGGAGTATGGAGGGTGTGTGTGTGATTGAATTCAGGGAGGGATTTAGTATGCGAGGGCAGATCAAGAGAGGTGGAGAAGGTGGGTGGGGGTGGGGGGGGTGAAAGCTGAGAGCTGGTGGTCGTGAGGGAAGACACAAAGGCCTGATGGGATATCCTAGTCTGTCTATCTGTCGGCTTCCTGTCCAAATCAGACCCAGCAGCCCTGTGTGTGTGTGTGTGTGTGTGTGTGTGAGGGGGTCTAACCTCCCTCTGCACCCCTCCTGTCAGCCGGCACACACTGATAGGATCAGACCTGGGCATGACCCATCACATGCCAACTCCTCACGCTCCGTCTGACCTCCATTTGCCTCTCTCCAGCTTTCCCTCAGTCCCTCCATTCATGCATCTCTGCTGCTGCTCCTCACCCCCACCCACCAACACACCCATCCACCCACCCACACACACCCATCCTCTCTCCAGGTGTTCCTTTGTTCCTTTTCACTCACATTTCTCATTGGGCCTGTACATTTTCACCCGTTTTGCCTCATGCTGCTGCCTCTGCCCTTAAATCTATGGGTTTAAACGTGACAATGGAGGCAGAGGAGACAGCTGCTTGAATAGTACTGTTATTTTAGACACACATAAAGCCAATAAAAAGATACAAAGGTAAATGAAAGACAGACACAGCTAATTTGAGAGGATAACAGACAGTGGAAGATTTTGTTACATAGCCTCTGTGAAAACTCACCAGCAACACCTATGCAGTTATACACCAAGAAACCAACTTTTGGGGAAGCAACAAACCACAATGATGAGACAGTGATGACTAGCTTTGATACGGTCTTGAAAACAAAGTTAGGCAACTGTTAAATGCAAGCAAATACTCAAGGTTTTTCCTGCCTAGCCGGGGTGTTTCCTTACTCTTTTGAAGGTGTACAGGACAGAGGGGGTATCGCACACTGTTTAGATTGTAAAGGCTCCCGAGGCTAATTCCGATTTGTGATATTGTACTAAACAAATAAAATGTGACTTGACTTGACTAAAATGTACTACAGCACAAAACAATGAAATCTGAAAAAAGCACCTGCAGGGTCAAAAATATGTTCAAGTTGGTTCTAAATGTTTTAGAGGGTTAGACTGAACCAGCTTTCCCAAACTTGGGGTCAGGACCCAACATGGGTCATGGATGCATTTTTATTGGTTGCCAATAATTGGGCTGCAACCTGCATTTCCTCCAATAGTGAAAGGCAGCGCGGACTGAGAAAAAGCAGCCCCAACAGAGTTTTAAACTTTGATACAATATTAGCATATAAAAATGATATGTGATTTCCATACCACAGCAAAAAGAGAAAAAAAGTCAGAAGCACGCAAAATAATTTTTTTCTTTTTTTTTTCCCCCATCAACAACCTTTGCACTTAGATCATTTTCATAGCTTTTGGTATTTTGGATGCTATTAAATGTTAGCATTGTCTTGTTTTCAAACATGTGTCACTGAAAAAAGTATCAATACTTTCACAACCGTAGCTCCCAGAGATGTCAACTCACTATTAACTTTCAATATAAGGGACAAAGCTTTTAAACCACAGATGTACTTTTAAAATGAAATCGATACATTTCATATACATTGGGTTGTTGTGGTTTTTATCAGTTCCTAAATATGATGGTAATCAATGCTGGGTCTCAAGCTGAAAAAGTTTGGGAACCCCTGGACTAAACTCTAGGCCCTTGTGCAGCCGCCACCTCCACATGTACCGTGTGTCCTCACATGCTCTGCTTCAGGCTCCTGCAAAAATGTACCTGACAGACGGACACAAGCAGTGTTACAGACAGACAGCTGCGTGTAACTGACCTGCAGCCGGTTCCCTGGCTGGTGCAGCTGTGGGAGGTGTGTCCAGTCCTGAGGCGAGCACCCATGGGACTCTGAGCCAGACTCCCCAAAGCAGGCAGGTAGGACATCACCTGTCAGACATACACACAAAAGGTAATACAGTGACAGTTTGTGAAGTTTGTGTGTCTTTAGGGGACTGGCAGACACAAAGACACCAAGCATGAGTGACAAACCAGATGTTCTACTGCAATGTAATGTAATGTGTAGACCACATCAGCCATCTCTGTCTCTGTAGCAGAGAACTGTAATATAATCTGCACTAATTTTTACACTGACAAGTTAACTAATGCAGAACATCTGTGTTTCATGCTTTTTTATCAGAACACAAACACACAGAGGAAAAATGAAACAAAATGATTATCAGAAACTTTTTAAATCAGTAATATTGTTTCTTCAGTTACTTTCTTATTTGCCGTGCTTTCATAAACACTGGTGGTTTAGGGAGGTAGAAGGCAGGTGATAGAGAAGTATCCGCTGCCAAACCACAAGACTGAACAGGATTTTCTTCCTTTAGGCTGTGAGACTGCACAATTCATCCTCAGCAATCAACCATTTAAATTGGTTTGTTCTATATTTTTATTATACAACAAAATCTCACTTTACAACCTTGTTGTAAATGATAAATAAATCACCTTGTATCTGTCTGCATTTATCTAGTGGTGAAATGTAACTAAGAACAGTTACTAAAGTATTGCACTTAAGTACAGTTTTGATGTACTTGTACTTAACTTAATGTTTTCCATTTTATGATACTTTCACTTCTGCTCATTAGACGTTTTACTCCACACATTTTTAGACAAGTTATAGTTACTAGTTACTTTTTACATAAAATATCATATGCTTATGTGATATGATGCAGTACTATAAAACTTGACATTAATATTTAAGTACCTTTACCTTTATTTAAGTAACATTTTGAATTCTGGACATTTACTCGTATTTCTATTTTTACTGAAGTAAATGATCTGAGTACTTTTTCCACCACTGGTTTTATCTGAATTTTAAGATCTTGTACATTCTTATTTTGCCAAAATCACTTTCAAGGCAAAATTACTTTTCCAGTACATAACTGAACTTTACTCATGTGTAAAACTTCCATTTTACATAACATCATTCTGTGTCTTCATGACTTACTAAACTAAGCAGCGCACGACTGTTGTGATTCACAGAAGTAAGAGGTGCACGACTCAAATTATGACAAAGCCTGTCATGAATACAAGACTGATGAAAGCAGATGAGGTTTCCCGTGGGTAAGTAATGGGAAATTGAGTGAAGAACAAGAAACAAACACACACACACACCATTTTCTTGAGAGAGAGCAGCTCATCTCCAACTGTGAATCCATTTCTGCAGCAAAGATTCCTGAATACGGCATCAGCCATCACCAGCTTCAGTCTGGTAGAGCGAATCCTGACAACCAGCTCTGCCAGAACCACCGGAGACATGTCTACGGGACAAAACAGAGGAAAAATACATCACATGCTATACTGTCAGAGATTAATTAATCATTTTTTTTAAAATACAAGTTAACTTGGTCAGAGGATGTATTAGGGCCATGTAGGGTTTTTTTTAACTAAATTTCTCTATGACAGTGTATTAGGGCCATTGTAGGTTAAAATATATATATATATATATATACATGGAGCCATGGGTGAGGGGTAAAATTCTGAGAAAAAACTCACAAAATTATGAAAAAAGAGGAGTAAAAAACATGAATAATCTCCAAGATTGCAAATTCATAAATTTGCAAGAATAAGTCAGAAATTCTCTGAGATTAAAGTCACAAATTTACAAAAAATAAACTCAAAGTCATGATTAATTTTGGAAATTTTGGAAATTTCTGACTCTTTTCTTGCAAATTTATGACTTTGTAATTTCAGAGAATATTCAAAGTTTGTTTTTTTTTTGTAAAGTTTTGTTTTTTTCCCAGAAATATATGACTTGAATTGTGGAAAGGTTGTTTAACCTGCAATAGCCAAACAAAAAAACATTAAATATAGCATACTGAATTATTTCTTAATAGTATTTCATTGGACATTGTGTTTCCTGGTGCAGCATTCCTAAAAGTAGCACCCGAAAAGCAACATTTGTACTTCTGCAGTAGTCTTCATGTGATTAAAACACACATACATACACAGCTATAAAACTAACGCAAACATTAAATGCAAGACATACCACAGCAGAACTTTTGGGGGAACTGAAAATAGATATTACTCCTGTTCTGCATTTCTGTTTTCCTACAGTGTTGTCCATACCCTGGCTGATAACGGCAAAGTGCTCTGCCAGGTCTTTTAAGCCTTTTTCCATCAGGTTCTGGTTCAGTTTGAAGTGCTGCTGACACCAGAACTCCACCAACACGGACAGCAGGTCCAGCAGGGTGTCGGCCAGATGCAGCTTCTGCTTCTCATCCGTCTCAGTGTCGTCCTTTAGTGAAGATAAACAACATCATATGGAGTCAGAAAAGCTCTAAGAGTGGGAGTAACTTTGTTTTTTTTGTTCCACATCACAATCAATACATAACAACAACAACTATGCATAAGTCTCACAATATTTACCTCGATAGCAGCCTGTACCAGGAGCTGCATGAGTTTTTTCACAGCTCGGGACAACAGCGTGGAACGCTCCCACACAGTCCAGAAGGTTCCATACAGCAATGATCCTGAAGCTGCAGGCTGAGAAACTCCTGTTCCCTCAGACCGCAAGAAATCCCTGAGAGGCAGAGAAAAAGCACGATGACTGAAGAAGCACAGACCAATAAAATCATTCATCGTAAAAACCAAAAACGGCAGCATAACCTTAATTAAATCAATCATATTTTTAGGACATAATATTACATGCAGGTTACTTGAGGCTTCTCAAATAAATACAGACAAGCGGAAACTGAAAAACATACATCTAATTTCATTTAAGTCTTGTTGTATATCTTAAAATAGACTGAAGTATGAGCTACTTCCTTGTTATGATTTCAAATGGTCGTGTTCCAGCAACAGCCAAAATGCAAAGATTTGTTGACTCTGCCCATGCAAGAATGATTAGGGGCTTTGTTGAGACTATAGATTTAAACAAACAAAAGGAGGGCTGCCCCTTCTGCTCTCACATTGTATATATATATAAGTTGTTACCTGGTGGTGACAGAGTGGAGTTCCCCCTGGAAGAGCTTGAGGAAAAATGCCAGGAGGTCGCTATGAAAATGTAAGAGTGTTGGCAGAGCAGGTCCAGGGAGCGGGTGACAAGTGGCCTCACCGGACAGGCAGTAGCTGAAGGAATACACACATAAAGAGAAACTGTAAATATGTGAGAACATTATTTTGCATATTACTACATTTCACTTACTGTCAGGAGTGCTTGTTCATTACATAATGTGATTACTTTTATTGTAAAAGAAGTTTTAAAGGTATAGTTCGGAGTGTTTGAAGTGGGCTTGTATGAGGTACTTATCCATAGTTACTGTATTACCTACATTAGACTGTGGTCGGCATGTGTGTACGCTATATTTAGAATATTTGCACTGCTTTACCTTGCCATCAGACAGCCTTTTCTGATAGGACACTGCTGTTACATAAACCACATATTGCTCTCTCCAAAGCTACCAGACTCTACTGGCAAAAACAGTAATTTTACCTCACAGAACACAGGCGTTGCTGGTCTACCACTGCCTCGATTGGCTAGTTTGTTTGTGTGATTGTGTGACTAATCACTAAGACTAAGACTAAAGACACACAATAACAGAAACAAACTAAACAATCTAGGCAGTGGTAGACCAGCAACTCCTGTGTTCTGTGAGGTAAAATTACTGTTTCTGCAAATGGAGCCTGGTTGCTTTGAAGAGAGTGACATTTTGCTTATATAACGGTGGTTTCCCATTGTAAAAGGCCATTTGGTAAAGCAGCGTAAATATTCTAAATTAAGCATACCCTTAAACAGATATTGATTTTCTTAGGTGAGCCTGGTTAAACTGGAGGCATGCCAACCACCATCTGCTGCAGGTAATACACTGAATATAGAGAAGTACCTTATACACCCCAACTAAAAAACTGGAACTAAAGCTTTAATTATCTGTATCCTAACACTTTATGTGACATCAGATTTACCTGATCGCTGTCTCTAGAAAAGGCCACACGCCCGTCTTACACCGGGGACACTGCAAAACCTGGGTGAAATATTTATTCACTGTGCTGGGAGCGAGCCAGGGAGGGTTGGTGATGAGCAGGTTAGACATGACCTGTTGGAAATTTCTTAGGAAGACAGACGTGGCGTTTCCCTGCGACATAATGAACAGACAACAATTGAAGTGTGAGTGGTCTGGATATTTGGGTGTACAGTACACCAAAAAGGCAGTGACCAGAATTCAGGAAACTGTAATGAAACATGTTATACTTTCATGCAGCCCCTGAGGCTCCTGCAGCAGCAGGAGGGAATTTCTACAGTCTGGTAATTCTGGTCCTACCTGCTGTGCGTATTCTAAGAGGGAGACCAGGTACGGAGCTGGTGGCAGCAGTCCTGGGAACACAGCGCTCCTGATTGAGTCCAGGGCTTCAATGAAGAGCCCGCACTCTATCATGCTACCAACGTTGCTGAAGTCTGTTGCTGTTGCCTGGAGGAATAAAGGAACAATGATGAAACGTAAGAGGTATATGGAAAGGAGGAGGAAACACCGCACTCAAAGAGACGGACGGGCGAAAGAGGAGAAAAAAGCAGAAGGGCAGAAGGGTAATGGAAATAGGAAGCGAATGGGCATCAAAAGTTCCTGGGGGTCATTTCTGACTGTCTGTTATTGGCAAATAGCATATGGATTCAGAAAGCACAGAATGGAAATACACGAGCACTTATAATAGCAATCTGATGGAGATCCACTTGGGTAAGGTATGGACAGGACAGTGGAGAGTATTGTTAATAGGCCTGCCAATCAAAAGTCTGAGATCAGCTGACAGTGGTGGTTAAATTGGTGACCTGGGTATGATGCGCCCTTGCTCTGGATGTCACTTCCCATTGAAATGTATGACATAAAGGAAATTGAATGACCTGATCTTCTTGGTGAAACACGTAGTTATTTTAGGGTAGTGATCAGGGGTGTGTGTGTGTGAGGGTGGGTGCGTACGCGTGCCTACCTGAGACTGTGGACGGTACGGGTCATGGTAACCTAGAAACTCAAGGAAGTACAACCTCGGTCGGCCCTACAGCAAAAAGACCCCATTAACAATATCAAATACATGCAACACAAATAAAAAAAGGTCATTCAAGAGAACAGAATACAGACTTCAAGCTTATTCAATGACAACTAGAAACTAGGCTGCAGTGCTTCTCAGCAGCTACAAACAAACACACACCTCCTGCTTGATGATGTAGTCCCTGAGCTCATTCTCCAGCTTAGAGAAGTCAACAGACCTGGCCTTCTTCATCTCAGCTGGATGATCATTTGTTATGTTGAACTTCATATCTGCGCAATTGCTCTGCCAGAGGAGAAAAAAGCAAAAGCAAGGAGGACATTTTTAGACATTTTTCAACAAATATTCCTACATTTATTCTCTTTCAGAGGCAACAGCAGGCCAAGTTTTAAAGCTTGGTGATTTTCAGAGGAGTCCTTTGACTTGTCACCTCAAGATATCGAAATAAAATGGTACATATGAGTGCCCTATAATCTCCCCTTTACAGATCTGGCCACTTTACGCTAACCCCACACAGTTTCGGGCAAAAGATGCAGTTATTTGCATTCAGTACAAACATGTTATATTTGCTTATTCTATTTCTGCATACTGGGCTCCTCAAACACTATTGGAATATCATAAATTGGGTATGACTGAAAAGCTGAGACTCTTGTGCATTCAATGAGCTCAACTGCATTCAAGTTTGATGATGTTAGTCCCCAAGGTGGCCATTTAATTGTAGTGAAACTTGACCTCACTGTATAACATGACCTACAGTGACCTCTTAGAGGATCACAGCCTCATGAAACTTCACAACCATTAACTAGAAACCTGGAGCATACAGAAGACGGATAGCCTTCCTGGACATATTGACAATGAAGGCGTCTCTGTGCAATCCCCAGAAGAAAAGTTCTTGTCATCCAGTCGCCAAAAAATGCAAATTTATGCCGAAATATCAAAATGTCAAAAGCTTTTAATACCAAATCACAGGATGAATTTCGCTCTGGTGTTCCTCAAGGTCTTGGTGTCTTAATGTGTCACTTTGAAGGGACCATTTGACCATTTTTGTAAAGTGGTGGTCAAAAATAATTAAATTGTGCACTAAAGCTACGTGTAAAGCTGACTTACCCCAAATAGGTGCTGGACAATGTGGCTTACAGGGTAGCAAGGAGCATTGTAGGTTTTTGAGTCCTCTGTGACAGGTTTAGCCATGACATGAGTGACAGAGGCATGAGGGGGAGGAGGGTTGTGGTACACTTTGGCCCTGCCTGCTTTCAGGAGCCTGGGAGAGATTAAAGTGCGATTCATGTAGTATACTCTGGAACATTTTATTAATACAGGGGTGAATTGTTGTGATTGGTGATAAAGTATTTTTGCGTGACGCCTCACCGTTTGAACATGGCCCTGCGTGTGGGCTCTTGGACCATGAGGAGAACCCTCCAGCCCTGGAAGGCCCCGTCAGCCTCCCGCTGGCCACCTTCTCCCTCCACTGCCTGACAGGGTGGAAGGAAGACGAGACACTTGTGGAAATGGCAACTTCATAGGGACCTTCTGCAGCCAGGAACCATTCTTAACACTGTCCAACACGTAGTCTGGAGTCACAACCCACTTTCCTGCCAGGGGGACAGCAACAGGATGTGATTATACAAAAATCAGTGACATGAAAAACACTGGTGTTGTGTCAATCTTGGGATTGTGCAGTCAAATGAAGTATTGTCTTGATATAATGAGGGTGATCAGATATTGGTTATTTTTGAACATCAATCGATCAATAATCATCATGACTGACCTGCAGCACACGCTGCCAGAAACTTCTCGCTGGACAAAACCTGAGGTATGATGAGATGAGTGCTGTTGTGCTGATAGACCTAGAAGATGATCAATGCATCAGTCGATGGACACACAACACACAATAACAAAAGGCATCATCATATGCTGTCAACAAGAGATACTGGGGCTGGATGATATGGTTAGAATTAAAATGAAATATTTCAACTGATACTGATAGCAAAAAGAATTGTGTTCCACTTGTACGTGTTGCTTAAAGCTTAACTTCAGTATTTTGTCAAACTGGACTCTATTTTCCTATGTTTTTGTGTCTAAGAAATGAGACAAGTTTTGAAATCGGTCCTGTATTAAGCAAGAGCACAGAAGCAAAATTGAGCTGGAATGTGATCCCTTCAGATAACTGTACACCATCTAAGTACATCCACTAAAAGTGCTTGTTTTTGCTACTGACAGGCTCAGATTATTATTATAAATGCCTAACAATATTATGGAAAGGATTGCTACAGAGATAGAACTTTTTTTTTTTTCCCAGATTAGGTTCTTTCGTTTGACCAGAAACAAACATTCAGTTTACCTCTCAGGTCTACCGCTGCCTCCACTGGTTTTTAAACACTTTAATACACTTCAAATACCTGAAATCACACAACAACCAAACTAACAGGCTGAGGCAGCAGTAGACCAGAGAGGTAAAATTACTGTTTTTGTCAGTAAAGTTTGGTCGCTTTAAACGCAGCAATAAAACAGCTGTTTCTGGTCACACAAAAAGGATCTTACTCTTAAAAAAAGGTCTCTCTCTGTGGAGATCTTTTCCATAATGTTGTCTAACACCTATAATAGCAATCTGAGCCTGTCAGTGGCAAAAACAAGCACTTTTAGTGGACGTACTTTGCCTGGAGGGATTATGTTGCAGCTCAGTATCACTTCTGCCATCTGCAGTCCTCTTACTTAATACTGGACCATTAAAAAAAGCAAAAAAAAAAAGTTGTCCCCATTAGTCAATAAGAGACAAAAACTTGGGAACTTGGATCCAGGTTGAAAAATCCCACACCAACCTTCAAGACAAAACTCTTCACATGTGCAAACACTTGAATAACTTTCTGTGTTAGACGTTGTTGAAGTTTGCTTGAAATCATTAATGTGAATGACAAAATTTTGTATGAAATAACATAAAGAGTCTATAAATAATAAAATTAAATTGTCGCCCAATTTAACCTGTGAGAATAAAGTTTGCTCTGTTCTGCAAGCCCAGTGGCCCCCTGGGGCCTAAGCATCAGGGTATTTCACTTTCAGGGGATGTATTTTTGGGTGTGTTTTTACAGTTACAGTGGGGTGGCTTTGTTAGAAACATCAATATAATGGTTGGAAAGCACACATTTAATATTATATTTGTGAATTTTAAAGATATTTTTACGAGTCAAGAAAGTCGACATTGTCAGATTATTTTGTAAAACACTACTGTAGTGGTTTTTCTTAAATGTGTAATGAATAAATGACTTGTAACCTACATATAACAACACATTAACATAGTTATATTTTCAAATTTCCAGTCAGTTTTTAGCACTGATTTAATGTAGGCCCTTTGAAATCTGTGTTACAGCTTTTTTTGGCTCATACTGTCCCCCATCACAAGATACTGGATACCGGACCTGACAATTTTACTGAGGGAAACCACGACTGAATTTTAAGACTTAAACTACACCAGAGGTGAGGGAATTTACATTATCCATTCAACATTAAACTAAGTACTCTGTAATAATAAAACAATGATTCCTCAGGATGTATTTAATCAAATATAACTGTCATGACAGTTGTGAAAACTACAGCAGTACATCAGTTGTATTAACTACAGCATTAAGCACAGTCTCTTTCAGCACCTCAAACTGACAAGAGCTCTGTTAATTGACAGAAACAGGCACTGCTATCAGCCAGAGGCAAATGTTTTTTCTCTCTGTTTACCATGCACACAAAGACCAGTGACCACAGTATTTTCCTCCTGCTTTTATGCAGTTCGGCACCGTTGTCTGTGTCCATTTATCTGTATCCAGTTGAAAATATAGTAAAATGCTGCTGCCATTGAAATTCAAAGGAGATTCAAAGTCTAATCTTTTTAAACTACAGTTAGGCCTCAGGACAGGTTATAACAAGGCAACCAGCCAAGGGCTCCATGTGACACACAGACATAACGAGTGACTGCATGACTTAATCACAATAACATTAATTGGATTCAGTTTTGATTGATGATTGAACTTTTTTTTTTAAACATGCCTACATTTCCTAATTCTTCAAAATGTAAGGGTTTTCTTGTTTTCTTATTTGGATTTCTAGGTTGCTGGTGAGACATGACTGTGAGCTGAAGGGCATTTGTTTAATTTGTTTGACATTTCATGGACTGAATAATCATTAGATACATCAGGAAAAAAAGTAAATCAATCATAGCTTGCAGGCAGGTCTATTTGGCATAATAATTTTTCTATCCTTAGTTGAAGTTCATCTTTGAGGGATCTCCATACTCACTGAGCCACCTATGTATTTTCCACCCAGCTGCTGGATTCCCTGGACCAGAACTCTCTTCTTTTCACGGATCTTGATCCCAGAGATCTGGAAAACATGCGTGCAGCTCGCCATTCTAAAAAGGGAAATGAAGTGGAGACAAAATGACATTAAAGATTATAGGCTAGTTTGTAAATGATCATATCACTTATTGTCAAGTGTACGCTGCCCATTCACTGAAGAAATAATCCTGCAATTCTTGTTTGACTGCATGACTTACTACGAGTTAGCACTGTTGGAAAAAAAAACCAAAAAACAGGCAGAGCAGCATTTGTATTGTTAGAGTTAAGATTGTTTAAAGTATTAATGTGTCAGTGTGTTTAAAAACAATACAATACTAACATCTGACAGCTCTTAAAGTACTAAAGCTATACAAACATGATTTAAGTGCACATTCAACACTTCAGTTCAAGCTTTATTAGGGTTGGACAAAATACCCATGTTATACTGATATGAAACTAGATACTTTCTGTGAATTTGGATATCATTCTACCATGATATGGCATAAGTGTTGTCTTTTCCTGGTTGTAAAGGCTGCAGTATAGTCAAGTGATGTAATTTTGTGCACCTTCCAGACCCAGTTAGTTATTGTATTAATATTTTGTGAAAGCCCTACAATAATGCATGTAATGGCAATATCAATTGTGGCATTTGGTCAAAAATATTGTGATATCTGATTTTGCCTATATCTCCCAGCCCTACTTTATACACTGTTGCATAGTTGAGTCTACACCAATGCATCATATTCTGTAAGATAATCACTACTTGAGAAATTACAAAGTATTATTATAGAGAAAATATGTATATTGTTATTTTGCAGCACTGCCAAAAAACATCAAGATATTAGTTATAAAATGTATTGTCCAGGCCTAGTTTTAATTTTCATGCTTGAAATTTGTCTTGCACCAAAACCAGACAGTGTTCAGCGACTTTTTCTGTACCAGCACTGTGTACAGATTATCATTATTATTATTAGTTTTTAAGAAAAGAAATAAATAATCCTATTTTGTAGTTAGGACTTTGTTTTGTTGTGATATGAGAGAGGCATAGAAGTGATCGTTTTTTTTATCCTAGTGTTGTATCAAATCTTACAATTCTGGTATCATGACACAGAATGATACTTTGTTATGTATAGACATCTAGTTATTGTTACTTGCCAAAAAAAAACCCAAAATCTTCTGCTATATGAGCCCCTTTTAATGCCACAAGCCAAATGTGTTTGTTTTGCTTCACATACAAGCCTGAAAACAATGCTGATCTATTGAGTGACTGGTAAAAAATAAAATATGCACTGGACAACAAAGTTAAATCCAGCTGTCTTAAACACAGCTGACTGATCATCAGGTACCTTCCTCATAACACCGGGGGATGATGTGTCTCTGTCCGTGTTGCGTTCAGGCGCGCCAAAACTCTGAGGCTGACACCGACATCCAATAACGCGAGCAGTAATTTGTACCAACGTTTGGCTGCTTCTTCCAAAAATTTAACTTCGCGAACAGACATACATGGCGACAGACATGGCTCATTAGCGTTATTAATCGGTGAATATTTGTTGGATCCTTACATTAGTTCACCGCCCAACTACCATGTGTTGACAACTACACAGCATGGCTGACTATTTTGGGAGGGGG
The DNA here is from genome assembly GCA_034769285.1 of Lutjanus argentimaculatus. Taxonomy (NCBI): domain Eukaryota; kingdom Metazoa; phylum Chordata; class Actinopteri; order Lutjaniformes; family Lutjanidae; genus Lutjanus; species Lutjanus argentimaculatus. The sequence continues at coordinate 19,191,382 of JAWZSL010000017.1, forward strand.
GTTTCTTAATGTAGTTGTGTGTTTAGTAGGCCCTAGTAGCATTTAAACGACTATACCTTCGATAGAAAAGGCGCACGTTATTATTGAAATGACATGTCATATAAAATATTTTTTATTATTCTAAAAAATCAAATATATTTGTCGTACAACTGGTGCAATTTCACCCCCCCATCTTTTTTATTAGTTGGAACGTTCCATCAAGCGGAAGTTTTCATGGAGCCACTTCCAGGTTGTTGTCACGGACGCTTTCTGCCCCCGGAAACAACCAAAAATAACTGGATATCATACAGCACTGACTGATGAACGGGGATTTCTGATCGATTGATATTATCGATTTGATTGTGACAGAGAGTTTGATCATCAATCCGACGGCTGTTAACAAAAGCTGCTCAGTTCAGTGTTCAGTTGACGTTCAGTGACAGCGAGAGATAGATAAGCTCTCCAGCACAGTGATTTAGTGATTTGTGTGGCATATTTGCTGTTATATTGTTTGGTTTCCGTTTTGTTGTTTGTTGCTATGAATAGCTTTCATGGACAAATGTCATCAGTAAGTGACTGTAAATGATGCTGCTCATATTCTCCCTGCCTGTAATGGATTAAAATTGAACCGAGAGGCGAATATAAAGAAGCTTGTAAAAGGTAAGAGACACAAATTATACATGTGTTGTCATAATACTGAATCAGTGCAACTGTGTTTAGCTATAGTGTAGGGCTGCCATGTGAATCCACCACATCTTGTCAAAGATGCGGAGAATCTGTCAATATCAATAAGTGCAGCAGGTCAACAGCTTTGCATTTACAGCCCACGGTCGCAACACTAGAATACACTGGAAAATGAGAGTCAAATATTATAAAGCCCTAGTGCAGAGGAGGTAGTCAATAAACAACAATGTTGATGATCACTTAATCGATTAATCATAAGTTATTAGTAAAACAAACATACCGAATATTTGATGAGCCAAGTCAAGTCAGATTTTATAAATTAAATGTGACTTGACTTGGCCAAAAACAATCAATAATCACAATTTGGCTCAGGGGGCTTTACAATCTATACAATGTAAGATACCCTCTGTCCTGCGACCCATGATTCAGTTTAGAAAATCTGAAAATCTTTTGATGGCAAAATTTCTGATACATGTACTGTAGATAAAATGTTTATGAGGAATGTGGATCCGGGAGGATGTTGAACTGCTTAAGTGAGACCTGAGCCTCAGGAGCTCCTCTCCACCATGGAGACCTGGGAGAGGACAGGCCACATAAAGAAGAAGACGGAGAGCGCAAGTAATAGAGAGGAAGAGAAACTCACACAGCTTGGAGGCATGTGGGAACAGAAACAAACACCAAGGATTAGATGCCACAGTTATCCTGGTTATATGGCTTCTCAAATGTGAAAATGTGATGATTTTGCCAATTTTCTCTGTTTCATTTTTTTTTTTTTTTTTTGTCAATTGAATACACTTTGGTTTTAGTCTGTTAGCTGGACTAAACACGACTTTATAAAATGTTAATCTGGAGTCTCACTGATCATTAATGATGTGATTTTTTCTCATGGCCAAACACCACCATGAGAAACATGTAAAAGTCAACAACTTGTCTCTCTCAGTGATGTGTTGCTTATACCTATCAACTTATTGTAGTTCTTCATACCAGAAAATACTAAATAGAGTGTTATGAGATATAAATTAAATGTTATCAAATGAGAATAAAATGCATTTTTAAGCCCTTGAACCACCTTCAACCCCACCAAATGTTCACTGGCTCCAGCTTCTAAAAGGTGCTTTCCTCTGTTTTGTACTGTATTATTATAAGTTTTTATACCTTTGGGTTTAAGACCGTTGGCTGGGCAAAACAAGAAATTAGACAATTTCACTCAAGGGTCTGGTAAATTTTTCTCAAATAACTGGAATTCTGCTGGTTAAAATATCTTTCACTTGTGCAAATTGATGTATTTACTTTCTATTGGTCATTTTCCCAATTCATCATTTAGTTGTTTGCTCCAAAAAATGTCAGAAAATTGTGAAAAATATTGATTACTGTTTCCCAAACCTCAAGCGAATGCCCTCAAATGTGAACTAAAAAAAAATATTCACAGAATTTGGACATTTTTTCTTAAAAAAATTACTCAAAGTTCTAGTTCTCCTACAGTAAATGCATGTTTAGGAGTATTTAAGTCATGAAATCATGACAGTTGGGATGTAATAAACTTCACAATATGAACTGCTCCACTGTGATAATATTGTCTTTTTGTTTTTCAGTAGTTGTAATTGACTCATTGCTCAGGGTACTTTAATACTGTTGAATGATGATGATTATTCCACTAAACAGCAATGACAAGTACTATCAGGATTAAGTCATGTATTATTCATTCCCTCAGTGTAGGCTAATCACATAGGCATTTGTTATGATGATGCCAAGTTGTTGCACCGCAATTTCAGAACCGTCTTATACAACATATTTTAAAAAGATATTATGTCCATTATTTCCCTGTGGTAAAGAAAAGAAGTGGACAATATATTTTAACAAGATTAGTGCCTCCTAAAGTGAGCAGAAATAGCACTATATCAAATCTGATGAGACTAAAGCCCATTGCTAAGCAGACAGGACTTATTGTAAAGAAAAAAATCAGTCAAAAGCAGTGCAGTGCAGCAGCAGGACCGCACGGTTGCACAGTAACAGTGAAGCCATGCTCCCCCCCTGGGCATGCATGAGATAGTTCTCAGCAGTATTGTGATCTTAGAATATGCACCTATTTAATTTATTATGTTTCCTTTATAGCAGACTGTTAGGTACCCCCTTTAAAATAATGTTGACTTTAACTTGACATGCTCTAAGTGGCTTTAAAGCGGCGGCCTGGGGGACGTGCTGCTAAATATTTCAGGACAAACTCATTACTGTAAATGGGCCTGTGTGTTAGCCTAGCTGGAGTAGACAGGCAGCAGCAAGAGAGATAGGACAGTGATGTGTATGTGTGTGTGTGTGTGTGTGTGTGTGTGTGTCTGTGTGTGAGTGTGTTCCTTCCCCTGTTTTAATAGCTGTGGAGTGGATGTCTCAGGCAGGCAGCGTCTCAGCGCCTGGCCCAGTTGTCCCTGCTGCAACACTGTGAAACACACAGGGGCTCCTCCAACATCTGCTTTGTAAAGAGCTAATGACAAGACAATGGAGACCAGATGATTTAAAGTCGAGTACTAATGAGGCCCCGTGTGCTGCTTGGAGAATCCTGACACACTCACACTTACATGTACACACTCATGCTTAAGATAACAGATGATTCGTTGGCAGACCAGGAGGTAGACACCCAGCAGACATAGAGTGTACACATTCGGACCTCCTGTCCATCTGCTTGTCGGTCTTTCATACACGTCAAGAGAAGGAGGGTGTTGTAGACGGGAGGGACGCACCTGAACAGGTTATTCAGGAAAGCATAAACAATGTGATGGAAGTTAGAGCCCAACAGATATATCAGTCGATCAGTATTATCAGACTGATATTGGCCTATCACAGCTATATGGTATCGTCATATATGTTGTCCAGTATGTGTCTTTCCAGAAACTTTCTTGAACAGATCATAATAAAGACTGTAATTTGTGGGCTTTATAGGCAGTGTTTTGTGTATAATTGACCCTTTTTCTTAATTCAGGTTGTTGTTGTTTTTTTTATAGTTATTTAATGATTAAAAATACTGGTGAAAATTTACTGTTTCAGTGCTCTGATATCATTTTGGACAATAATGTTTATTGCTGCCTCTGTTACGTATCTTTGTCACAGTATTAGAGATCATTGCAAAAATATGTTTTTTCTATATTCATTCTGTACATTATTCTGAATAGGTGTCGATATATCAATATTAGAATTATTTTACTCCCTCGGCCCCAAAAGCCCAGACTGGTCGAACCCACAGTTGCTCGTTATTATTTGGGAAATTATAATTACCAAGATGTAATGCAGTAACATTAAGAGTACTTCTTTTTACTATCTAGTTCATTTTTACACAAGTACATTTTAATATTCTAATATTATTTAATACACTATGATATTAATTTATATATGTATAATATTCCAGCACTGTGCCCTGCAGTAAGATTAACACAACAAGAAACATGAATGCAGCATCATTGGAGTTTAAGTTTATTCCCTTCAACTGAAGAATATTTTTCTACTTATATATGCCAGACAGAATTGTTTTCTCACTGCCCCCCAGTTGAGAGTGACTGGAGGGGCGGTTTGGTTCGGTTCATAAAATTCAATTTAGTTAAAAAGAAAAAAACAAAGAAAAGAGAAAGAGAGATGAAAAGTACAGTGTAAGGGTGCTGAAATATATTTCATAATTAATTATATACCAAAATTAAATCAACTAGATGCTTTGAAGGCTTAACAGTTACATTGCCAACTGGAAGAGTGCACTCGATAGAATGCAAATCTTTGCCAGACAACCCAAAAATAATATTTGGATGTAATCACTTTGTAATCACCAACATTTTGATTAGTGACTGTAATATAATTACATATTTTTGTCCGTAACTGTAACAGATCACAGTTACATGCATTTTGTAATTTATTACATTGAAGTAGTTACATTTACGTGAAATATTGACATAATTAGTCTATAAATTCTTGAGTTATGAGCAGAAACATTTTTTGTGAGGCTACAGTGAGCTTTGACTTCTGATCACCAAAATCTAATCAGCTCATTCTTGAGTCCAAGTGGACATTTTTGCCAAATGTTAAGAAATTCCCCCACGGCGTTCTTGAAATATCGCATTCGCAAGAATGGGGTCATGGTGATCTTGACTTTTGACCTTTAACTACCAAAATTAATTCAGTTAATCCGTGAGCCCAAGTGGACATTTGTACCAAACGTGAAAGAAATTTCCTCCAAGCGTACCTGAGACATCACGCTCACGAGAGTGCGATGGATGTGAGGTTACAGTGACGTTTGGTTGCTAAAATCTAATCAGTTCATTCTTGAGGTCAAGTGAACAACTGAGCCAAGTTTGAAGAAATTCCCTCAGTTGTTGAGATATTGCACACACAAGAATGGGATGATCCTAAAACATAATGCCTCTGGCTGTTGCCATTGTGGAGGCATAAAAAAAGGTTTTTCAAAAATTGTGATTCATGGAGGTCCTTCAGCATACGGTCATGAATGTAAACAAAAAGAATTAGGCTGATGGGTCCAGTAGTATGCAGTTCTGCAGACAAGCTCCTGGCCTGTTTATCACACGTGCACATGATTAATGAATATTAGGTGAGAAAAATGTTTGCCCAATTTAACATGACACTTTGGTATAAACTTCACCTACTTCTGGTCTTCTATCCAAATGCAGACACGGATACAGATACTTTTGTTGATTTAACAGATACAGACAATTTTGTTGCTTGAACAGATACAGATACAGATAATGACGTCTCTGTGCACCTCTGGTAGACTGCGCACATATAAACAGACACTATTAACAGTCACATGCACACACACTGTCTGGCCCATGGAGTTCCTAATCCATGGATTTAAAGTCTTCTTCCCTTTCTGCGTATAGACCCCTTCTCAGTGGCGCAGAGGGAGCGCGATGATGAGGGGAAACAGTAAGAGAGCGAAGAAGAGAGGGAGAAATAATAAAGGACAAGCTTAACTGGTGAGGCTGTCAGCGAAGGAAAATAATATTTGTCCAGCTGGACAGGCCTCCCTTTGTGCAGGCTAAATGAATGTTGAGCTTCCTGTCTGCCCTGTCAGGGAGAGTGGCACCGACTGTATGCAGCAGCGAAGAAGCGGAGCGGAGTGCGGGGAGCTGTTTGGAGTTTGACAGGGATTATTAAAATCAGAGCAGATGACGAGGAAAGGGGCGAGAGGCGGAGTGTGAGAAAGCCAAATTGACACAGACACTCTCCATTACCTTCCACTTGACTCGCGTTGATGACAATGTTGATATGAGACCCAGCAACGCGGCACCAGCGTGGGATTGGCTGTTAGCATGAGCGTTAAGCACCACAGGGTAGGGGGGCAGCCCTCACTTCTGGCAGAGACGTAAGGAGATGAGTTGTTTATTTAAAGCCTCGACTGAAGAGCATCTCACCTCATTGTTTATTTATTTGGTCTATTTTTTTTTTTTCCTTTGCTGTGTTAACTCACTGTAGTGTCAGTAGGTGGAAGTGGTTAGAGGCTGAGGCAATGCATTTTGATCAGGGGGTCCTCCTTCTCCAAATAAGAAACTGTTTTTGTTGATGATAAGCTTCCTTTCTTTCAGGTGTTTCAGGTGCAATTGATTTGTGCCTCCTAATAAGACTCCTGTTTGAGGAAATTTCAAATTACTATACACCACATGACTGTGAGTCTGTTCAGTTTCTTGACAGACAGCTGTGATAATACAACACTGCAGATCTCTGTTATTTGGTGTCAGCCTAAATTGTTGATTTAATCCTGACACCACTGCTGTCTTTCTCATTATTTTGTTTTATGAACTGGTACATGTCACGTGTAGTGTTTCTAATATTATACGGTAAGGTCGCCTCTCTCTGCTTCTCTCTCTGGTTCCCTGTAGAGTGGGATGGAGTGGCCGGGGGATTTTCCTGAGGACCATTCCTTCGTGGAGCTGCTGGTTCCAGGGGTTTCCAGTGAGATGGACTTTGAACAGCTCCTAAAAGACACAGAAGAGAAACTAAATCTCAATGCCAACAGGTCAGTAAGGGTAGCAAATGCAAAGACACAAAGGGATAGTTTGGATTATCTAATGTGGGATTGAATGAGGTACTGATCCATGGTCAGGGTATAACCTACAGTAGATGCTGGTTGTACTCTGCGGATGGTTATGCTGTATTTAGAATACTTTCACCATACACTTAAACTGATATTAATTATTTTATATGGACCTTTTTTAAGTGTCTAAAACACCTGTTGTTGCTGATCCTGTCCACAGTAGTAGCTTCCATGCTGGTGCCCCTCTCTGCTTCTCCAAACTTGTGGCATACCAACCACCATCTACTGTAAGACATAAACTGACTATCGACAAATACTATATTAAGTAATCCAAAGTATACCTTTAAAATGCCCTCCTCATCTTTTCTTTTATCTTAATAGAATAGTTCTGTTAGTTTTACCCCTTTCCTTTGAATTTTACATATCCCCCCAATCATTTTTACTTGCTTTTCATCACTTTCAGAATTAAACTTTATGATGAAGCCAGATTGAAATTAAGTACTGTTCCAGCTGACAAAAACTCCCCAAATAAGAAGACACAGACGTGACAGTAAAGTTTTTAAATCAGCCTGTTTTTTGAGGGATTATTTCCTGGTGAGGCTTTATGTTTCTTTCTGTGGATCTCAGGTGAATGACAGGAAGCAGAGCGCAACATAATGCGCAATTTAGTACAAGAACACAACACTGACACAATGAAATGAATGTTAAACAGTAACTTTGACAAAACCTAATTAAAGCTTCATGTTTACTTTGATGGATTATATTAGTTCACAGAACATTTTCACTTCTGTCGAAGTTGTTGTTCATACTATACAAAGATTAAGGGCAACAAATGGCTTACTGTGAAGGTGGAGGGAAAAAAAGCTCTGATTTTTTTATGCTGACAGTGTGCAGACACTGGCAGGATAATTTTAAAGAGAGGAGCAAATTCCATGACTGACAGACTTAAAAAAAAACACAAGTAATATTGTTTACACTGGCAGCAATGCCAGCCATGTTCCAGACGAAGAAATATGAAATCATTAAAAGCTGAGAGACTGCCTCCATATATTTCTGCCTCCTGATCACTCCAAATTCAACAATATTGATCTCCTCAATGAAGATGTCCAATTTACCTGATTAAAACTGCATAAATACTTAACTGAGAGTCTGATTTCCTTAGCTTGAGCAAAAGGATTAAGAGAAACCTGGTTAACTTTACTTTAAGGTTTTTGTGCTGGAAAAAAGATGCATTTCTTGGCTCTGTGCACAAATGTATCAGGAGCACTTGCTTGACATGTGGTAGGAACACCTACAGCAGGTAAGGTAATACTGAGGCAGCAGAATGGAGGAATGAAAGAAAAGATCATTACTGTGCCCTTGTGTTCTTGTATCTAAAACAACATCATTTTTAGTCATTAAAATCCAAAGTCTGATTAAAACTAACTCTGAAACTAAAATAAATAAATTAGTTTCCACAGTTGAACAGCCTGTTTGTAAAATTCAACCACATCTGCATGATAGGAAACAAGTGTGAGCTGTCTTTTCTCTGTGCAATCAGAAATGAAACTCTCTGCTGTCGCACAGTGTATAACTTGTACACTGGAAATATGCAACCCTTGCTTCAAACATATGGTGGCATATACTGTTGGTTTTAACCTAACCACTTAATTGCAGTGTAGGTAACTCGTATCGGACTCAGCCATAACCTGTTTCCTGTCAATAACCTGGTTTGTCACATGCATGCAAATTTGATCTATTTCACACTGTTGAGGCCTTTCACTGAAATGAATTTGCTGGTTACATTGTTATTACTCTGTTTGTTTAAGGTTGAGCTGATTTGAGATAATAATATTTAAGGATGCGCAATATTGGATTTTTTCCGATATGCAATATTTTCCAACTCATTTGCTGATGTAGATTCTGATGCATACTTCCACCTAATTGCAGAGAACATCAGGTCTCCTGTATTGTGATGACCCACTGGCAGGTGTAAATATAAAATTCAAGCTTGCATGCTTTTCAAAACGCACAGATTCACTGGGAAAAATAAGAATACTACTGCTGACAGTTTTTTTGCTGGTGCCTGTTTCTCTTTTGTCTTCACATATTTGTTGCAGTAATCAGAATGACGCCTCTCAAAGGGGACCTACTATGCTTTCCCTTAGTGCCATATAATATTATATGTATATACATATATATATGTATGTATTCATATATGTATATATATATATATATATATATATATATACATATTTATTTATATACATATATATATATATGTATATATATGTATATATATATATATATATATATATATACATATATATATAATGATACATGTTGGATGTTCATAGTAAATGTGGCTAAAGTTTCAAATAATGAGGTAACTATACAACGTTTCCTAAGTTTTTTTCTACTTCCGATGACAATTTGTTGTCAAGCCATCGCGATTTCTTGACATGGTCATCTGCAGCACACCCACCTGCTCAGACTGTATTCATTTGGACCACTCTGGTCAGGATTGTGCTCATGTTCAGTATGTCTCACAGAAAGTGCTTTTTTTTTTCTTTAGGCCAATTGGGATATTTCATTTTATTGGCCAGTGATATTATTGTGCATCCTTAATTGCACTGATATTCATAATGAGGCCTTGATCAGTCCTTAAGAATAATCTTTCAGTGTTCTTAACATTTAGGGTCAAGTATTTGATAACAAAAACTGAGAGAAGAATCTTTCTCGGTGGTTCAGTTTTATTAATTCTTGGAACAATCCTCTCATCATGTGGTCTGGACGAAAATGCAGTGTAGCAACTTAAATTTGATTTTTTTTTTTTTTTTTTGCACTGTCACTGAAGACTGAAATATAGACATCTGACCAATGATGGTAGACGGGGATAGTTGGGGAGCACAAATAGATTGATAAAGAGAGAGACATGGGGGGGAGAGAAGAAAAAGAGAAATCTATATTTCAGGTCTTTTATCGTTTTTGGCGTTGTGAGGCTGAGGGCAGATGATGAAGGACAGGCTAAATGTAGCAAGTGAACAAAGCCTCACTCTGGCACCATTAGTGTCTGGGACTCATCCCTTCGTCACTCTCTCCCTCTGTGTCTCCCTCCCCTCCTCTCTCTTTCTTTCCTTCCTCCTCCTAAATGGGAACATAATAATTGAAGATTCCACATCTTGAAACGAAAACCCTTGGGTAGGTAATTCAAGGCTTATTACCGAAGGCCGGGCCATTTTTCTGCTTTCTAAGCATTAAAGGGTTATTTTGTGTTCCTGTAGATGGGAGAGGGATAACCATTATGAGAACAAAGCATCCAGATAATGGAGAATGGGGCTAAAAATAAGGCAATCCTCCTCTCGCCGTGGGGGACCACTGGTCAGTGTCTGTCAGGCTACAGCAAACTTCCTCCCAGACTACTTCAGGACAGCCCTTTTTACTGTCGGGACACATCCAGGCAAACAAAAATCTTGCAAGGCCTCTCTTTTTATCTCGACGAGGGTGGGCTGCAGACAAACACACACATGCACAGCTCACTCACCTGCTGCCTAATTGACTTATCAGTGTCTGGGACAAATTACGGAAGTGGAGGAGAGGAAAGGGAGGCCGAGAAATGTAGAAGACACCCGTGAAGGACTTCAACCTGTTCGTGGGACAAAGTGACTGGCCTGCTCCCAGTTCTCAGATGTCAGAGATTTGCCTAAGAGCTGCTCCCTAATTGCAGGAGATTAAGATAGGCTGACAACGGAGCTGGCTCCCCCAAATTGAAACGCTGTAATCCATCAGTTTTCATCAGTTGGGATAGTGGGGCGGTGCAGACTTGGGTGGGGAGTGGGTGGAGTGGTGGGCCACCAGGAAAAGACCCCTAATGATGTGTCAGCAGAGGCCTGGAGAGTGCAGACAGGCCTCGGGTTTCACGCTGGCAAGGCAAATGGGTCCCACTTGTCACTTGCCAATCAAGATCAGGGTTCAGTATCAATACTTATAAATTTGCATGCGTGTGTAAGTGCTTTTTTAAATTTATTTTATTGGTAATTAGGATTAGGACCTTACTTAGGAAAATAGCCATTACAAATGAACACTTCGTAAGTCCCATCAGGGCTGCAGCTAAAGATTATTTTCAATGTTGATTAATTGGTTGATCATTTTCTCGATCAATCGATTAGTTGTTTGGTCCGTGCAATGTCAGAAAACACTCCTACATTTGGTAGTGTTTTGGTAGTGAACTAGTAAACTTTGGATAATTTTCCAACTGTAGTAGTAGCTAACTATCTAACAGTAGCTAATGGTAGTGTTTTCTGACAGTAGCTATTGGTAGAGTTAACAAACAATTGCTAGCAGTAGTGTTTTGCTTTTACATGATGGATGCCAGATACGGAGGAGACTGTATGTGCTATCTTAGCCCACTTTCTATCTTTTATCTCCCAAGTTATCATCTTTGGTTTTCTCTAGAGATGTTACCGAAACCTCTAACTCATCTGTGCTGAAGTTAAGTGCTTGTTGTTGTTTTTTGCTCCATTTTTCTTAAGTTTCAACGTAAGCTTGTTTAAAAGACCAACGGTTATTAAGTTGTTTAGCTTGACAAGATAAGAAAAGTACCATTGGTTGCTGGGTAACAGACATAAAGTCGATAAGCAATGTGGGATTGAGTGTTTACTATTTTCAAACCTGAGATAAAACCTGAGATTCCTAAAGTTAGTTAGGATTTGGAAAAATCCTATGATAGACTCTTCTTGTCTTCACTTAAGACTTAACATGAGAAGTTTCTGTCATACAGTCCCTGTAGTCCTCGTACTATGTAGCTGATTTTGTGTTTAGCTGTGTGTGACACGTGTGTTAAGTTAGTATATCAGCTGTATCGGTTCTCCGGTATCATTGGCTGGGCCGGGTGGCTGGGGGGCTGAGGGCCGAGGGCACTAAGTGGGCGACAGGCTGGGCCAGGACGGGATCTGTTTTCAGCCTGTTCATTCAAGCCCATTCACTCCTTTTCCCCTCGCAGAATGAGGCCCTTTGATGGAGGAGATATTTAGTTCTCAGGCGGCTGGTTTGGCACTGACTGGAGCTGGGGCTTATTTGAAAGGGATCTTCCTGCCCCCGTTGCCTCCAACCCCCCACCTCCTGTAGGCGAGCGGAGGGGAGCGGAGCACGACAGACAGACAGCCCCACAGCAGCCCACCCACACTAAATTAATTCTGACAAGGAACTTAAGATAACGTCAAAGCGCTGACTAATCGCGGGATTGGGTTTCTGTAAGTCAGGGAGCTGTGAAATGTGCCATCATATCTAATAAAAGACCTCCGGTTGTTCCCTTTCTCTCTCAGCGGTGGTGAAGGTTGGGGGGGGGGGGGGGGGGCAGCACAGTTGCGGTGTCGACTGTCAAGCTAGACCGGTCTGAAAAACAATTAGATTTCACTTCGGCAGTGAAAGTGCAAGGGTGTGTGTGGATGTGTGTGTGTCAGTTAGGGTAAGATGATTGACATGTTTGTCAAGAGGCCTAAAGAATCCTTTCCTCACAGTTTCCTCTGCCGCTTTTCTCATTCTCCGGGTCCTTTGTTGAGTTCTGCTCTGGCGTTTTTGCCATTACGGGTTTGTCCATTGTCGTCTTTACTCAGAAAGTTGAATGGTTTTATTTTCTGTGACTCCTCTGTTTTCTGCCTAGTTTTACCTTCCTCTTCTTCTCATTCCCTTTCTGTCTCCTTCCTCGGCATCTGAGCTGCTGGCAGTGGAAGTCATCAGGTTCGGAGCTAATCCCGCCAAGTTGATTAGGCTGCAGGTAGCTTTTACACCAGCGGGCAAAAGGTCGCAACATTGTAGAGAACTGGATGGACTTCTTGACACAGACCATCCACATTGACTTTATAACTTACAGCACAAGGCCCTAAGGAGGGGTAATTGAAAGGCGAGAGTAAAGAAAAGAAAATTAGGAAAGTAAGAGTTTTGAGGAGAGAGAAAAGAAAGAGGGGAGAGAAAGAGTGTGCAGGAAAGGCTTGGAAATGTATCTGAAGAGGCAAGTGCTGTTGCTGTAGCCATTAGAGTACATTGTTTTGTTGAGTGAAGGCAAGAGTAAGATGATGGGGAGTGGAACTAGAGAAAAGCATAAAAGCCTTGTCTTAGTCTATGACTTTATATGGGTTTCAAGTCAACAATCTCTTTCTGTCACGTCCACATATTGTGTCTCAGGGTGCTTTTTCACCTAACAAGTTTGGTCTGGTTTGGTGTAGACCACTTGAAAATGTGGGTCTAGCTGCTTTCAAACAGCCATTAGTTTGTGGTGTGAAAACAAACCAACCAAACACAGGATTTTATGACACCAATCAGTCTGTATAGCTTGGTTTGTTAGTAAAAAGTCGATGTAAACATGAACCCAATGCATCAATGTATCATATTTTTCTTTGGTCAGGACCAAATGAACAAAACTACAGCTGTGAAAGCACCCTCAGAGACTCCTCTAACAATTCACTGAGTCCCAGGCTATCAAGGTAGACGTCCTAGGAAGCTTTATCCAACCTTAGTTCTGTTATGAAAGGGAGTAACAAGAGAAAAGCCACTCAGTTCATACCCACAGTGTAGTCTACTTATGTTTTCTGCTTTTAATGAACTTCAGAGAGTCGGTGAAAAGTGAGCTACAGATGGAGGCCCATTTGAAACCTGCTGTCTGAGTGAAGTCCTGGGGTAGAGCCCAGAACGAACATCCGTGTTTATGACGTACTATAAATGCACATACAGTGCTCTGTGCTGCCATTTAAGCTACAGCAGGGGTGTCAAATGTATGGCCCGTGGGCCAGAACCAGCTTGCCAAAGGGTCCGGTTGGGCCCACTGGATGACTTTGTCAAAAAAGTGTAAAAAAAACGCCATTAATTCCAGACCAAAATACAGTTCTCTGCTTTTTCAAACTTTTGATTTGTAACTGGTTAGTTAGGAAGGTGATAACTTCACCTACATCCTCATTAGCGCTCACTTTAGTTGGTGTTGTGTGGTGATGCCAGCATTACTACACAGCAGTGGAAAAGAATGGAGAATTAAAAGAATTTCTAGATCTTGACAAGTTGTTCAAACCATGAAGTTCAACTTTATTGTCATGTGTATTAAAAAAATACAATGAAATTCTTGTGGACTGACTCTCTCTGCCTTAACATAATGCACCACTTAAACATAAACACACAATCTGAACACAAACACAACAATGTCTGTGAGAATGGACACAAGATTCTAGACAAGATTTCATACATTATACATTAAACACCGTGTACAAAACATTATAACATAAGAAAGTGTGGTGCAGTGCCTCAGCTGCTCAGCACCCTGACAGCCTGTGGAAAGAAACTCCTACTACAAGGCAAGAGCAGCTATATACCACACTGTATTGTTGTTCCATTCCAAAATACATAAATGTTTTGTGTATATCTACTATAGATTCACTGTGATCTGCACATTTTAATGCACATGCAATGACAGCAGACTGACTGAATGTGGAAAAACATTGCTGAAATTGCACTTATTTTCCTAAGACATCTCAGGCTGTTACCCGATGAAGAATGTACTTTTTGTCAGTGTAAGGGAAGAATTTAGAGGTGTTGTTATTTATAGGTTGTTATTACTGGTCTGGCCCACTTGAGATCAAATTGACCCTTTCTAAGTCTCACCCGCTTTTGTTCTGTGCTCCAACAGTTGAACAAACTCGGTACCTCGGTCAGCTTGTTCCTTTTCCTGTAAAAGTAACATAATGGATCACATATTAAGTTAGCAGATATTAGCGAAACACTAGCTAATTAGCTTCCTAACAATTGATATAGATTAGGTAGTTAGCTAGTGTTTTGCTAACATCAGCTAAATTAAGATGTGAATATTTCACTTTTACATTAAGTTGACCAGACGGGCTCGGAGCATTCCCCAGAAATGTGACCGTTAAGTGGCAAGAAAGGCCACACAGCAGAGCCTACCTGTTGATGTTGTGCTTGTCTCGGTCAGTAGAGGGGGCTGCTCTTCATATGACTCTTCTTGTTCTACGCACTACTTGCTTGTGCTAGTTGTAGAGAAAATTGGAAAAGTCAGGCAGAAGCTAGCAAGTGTCAAATGAATCCACAACATCACCACACTGTAGTTTCGTAATGTTGCTTGTCTGTTTTGTGGGTATAGATAATTAAATGCACTGTGTTCGGTTAGTTTTATTTATTTATTTATTTATTTTGTGTTCAATAGTTTATCATAGCTTCACTAATCGTGGTACTGTAAACTGTGAACCTATTAGTACCCACTTTTATCATTAGGCCTACACCGTAGTTTATTACAATACAATAGCAGCATGGTCAAAGTACATGAAACTAGAATGGTCCCCCTTTTTAATTTCACAAATGATAACTTTGGATATTTTAATGACATATAGATTTTTTTTTCCTCCCAGCAACATCTTTTAATCATCTTCAAAATTTGGTTTTCTTTTCAACATAGATAAGGCTAGCACAAATCATACTAAGTACAGGAAACAGGAAAGGAGAAAGTTAACTAAGGTACCAAGTTTGTTGAACTGTCATGGGAGCACAGAGCGAAAAAGGGCGGGGCTTAGGAGAGGTTTAATTGGGCTGCATGTGGACCATGAACTAAACTGAGTTTGACATGCCTGATTTTCAGCAAGTTTCATTGCACGGCATTGTGTATGACAGAAATCCGTGTTTAAATTAAATGTAGAACATTACTCATATTGCATTTATTCTTTAATGTGTATTTCATCTCTTTATATTTTGCTGCCCTCTGTGATTTTTACAAGAAGGAAAGGGAAAGCGTTGTTACTTTAAGTACTGTATCCAGAAGTACATTTTCTCAGAAAGTAATTCCTATATTCTCCTTAGAGAAAGCAAAGTCAGAGGTCGCACAAACAAACCAGCATCTGAACAGTCCTTTGTGTTGTTTAAAGTGGTGTCTATTAATTTTACACACAGTGCCGTCAGCAACCCTGAGCCATGCTGGTTACGCTTTGACCTTGCTGAAGCTGTGTTTTTACAGCGAGTGAGCTTTGGGCAAGCATAGCTAAGAGTTGCAGCACTCAGCTCAGTAATACAGAAACACACACACACACACACACACACACAACACACACATATACACACACAGGGGAAGGTGAAAAAACATGATAAAGGCCTGTACTTTAATGAAGGGTTTGATAGTTCTGTGTAACAAATACTGCCTGGCATCAAATCACTCCAAACACACAAAAAACACACCCACTTTATAATCAAGGTTCTGTCAGTCAGCAAGTTGGTGTCAAGAGAATAAAGTGAGATGCATCATCTGGCCTGCCTAAAGACGAAGGGGAGAAGGAGGAAGAGATAGTTAAAGAGAGAGAGAATGATAGTGTTCAACCTAGAGGAGAGCGTTTTGTAACAGTCTATAACATTTTATCCCCTCGCGTTTTTCCCCTCTGAAACCAAAGTGTGTCAGATTGAACGGTTATTTAATGTGTTGCCATTGTAAGACATCTGGATGCGTTCATGGCCCAGGAGCAGGCAGGAGGCAGTTTATAGACCTGCGGTAGGGGATGAGCTGTCTGATGGGGAAATGGCACTTTGGCTCTGTACCATGTATTGTAACACACACACATTCACACACACTTCAGTTTGGAAGTTTGGAAGAGACATTTTCAACTCACTGATATTCTCATTATCTATTGATTATGTATGTTAATGTATTATTAATAATGTTATGCACAAAATGTTTAGAAGAAGTACTCTGATGTTTTACCTAAGCAAAATTAGTTAAAGGTAGAATATGTATGATTTGTCAGTTATATAAAGTCAGTTTATAAATGCACCAGAAACATAGTTGATTGTTGAGTCTCATTGCTAGGATGTCAAATACTGACGTTTTAGGTTTGTAAAGTGTCCCAAGTAGGACTGGCTCTCTGCAGATGCAGCACTGCTGCATAAAGTTGCTCTTAAGAATGATGTATGTGCAGAGTTTGACGCTAAAAGACTGTTTTCACATTGATCTGCTGAAAGTGCAAAGTTTCTCTGTGCTCACTGAAAATCTGACTTTAAAGGGGCGGGCCTACGAGCATGATTTGTGACATCACTAATAGTTTGGAAGTCCTGGTGCAATTTGTAATTTGTACAAGTGTGATGTAGATACTCAAAGCCGTCAGGCGAGACACACTGAGAAGAGACTTTACGGTGAAGTAAGAGACATCTTTTGTCTGGCAGGAAAGCTTTATAAATAAATAAAATTAGCATGTTTATGAATTTTTAATGAGGTAGTATGAGTGGGTGCCTTTTTAAGGATTTTAATGTGGAAAGCATATGTTTTACATACATTATTCTTCCAAGCAGACTATTTGTATATGTATTTATACAAGATTTTTGTCAATTGATAAATCATTTCAGCCCTGCTTTTACTATATGCACATCCACATACTGTACACACACAGACAAAGAAACACATGAACACAAAAGCAGCATTCACAACACCATAACATGTTTAATTATGCAGGTATGTGGGCCTACGCACACACTCACACACACGCACATACTCCACACTGCCTTACATAGCCAAATATATATGCATTGATTTGTATGGAAATGACTAAACATGTCGAGCCCAAAGATGTCATTTCTAATCTGTCATATTAAAGGGGAAACGGAATAGCTGATGCAGTCTGTTAAAATCAAAAGAGCTGTGTATGTGTATGTGTGTCTGAGTGTGTGTGTGTGTCAAGGGGAAGAAGAGTAAGACGTGAGACGGCAAGAAGCGTGTGTCTCAGATGCCTGCCGATGCCTGTAACGCCACTTCACACCAGATGCTTAGCACACACTCACACACTGATATATCGATGTCTGTGTTCATTACCGTTGATGCTTCTGTGTCTGTCTCTCACAGTACGGACACTGAATGAGAGTGAGGCAGAGCTGAATGTGATGTGGTGTGTAGGTCCATAGTGTCTGCGTGTTTGTGTGACTGTAATGTGGCTGGTTTCCTGTGTGTTTGTGGTGCAGGAGCACTGTCTTCATTTGGTTATGTTTGACTGGGGTGTACTTAATCTCTCGACAGTCTCCTTCTAAAATGAAGACAATGTGCCAGCAGATCTTGACGGTCAAACACTTTGTCCAATCACAACTGGGTAAAGGGAGCAGTTTTAGATTAACAGGAACAGCTGTGAGCGGGTAAACATGGCATGCAGGAGAATATCAGATGGACCAGCTCTAATCCAAACCAGTCATAAGGCAAAATTGGACCTTTTTCACAGTTCGACAATTGTGCATCCAAAAATAAGTACTACAGTCCATATAGCTGGTTGGAGCAATAGACTGTATATTAAATGGGTTTACATCCTGTCCAATATACAGGTGAAGTGAGTTGTTTCCCCCCACCCCCTCCTCCCCACACTCACGGAAGCTCAGGCAGGCTACAGGAGGGCTGTAGGAGAACAAGATGAGCACAACATTGAGTTGTCTGTCAATGTTAAGTTGTCCTGAAGAGAGATATTAAGAGATATTATATCTGAGATATTATGACTTTTTTCCCCATAAAACAGAGAACAAAACTGGACAAAATAACATGACAATGTAGGACAGAATCAAACTAACACATAGCTGGCTCAATCCATATTAAGTCTGAAATGCTAGTAAGACCAAGTGAGGTGAAAAAAAAAAAAAAAGGCCCAAAGCAAAGGCCAGAAAATGATGAAAACCTGGTGGAACAGAACAGTACAGGGCAATACAATTCGTTCACAGGGTGACACATCTGTTTCCTAAGATGTTCAATAAAAGGTGACAATGGTCCTTTAATGTTGGGAAGGTGGTGCAAAATGATGTGAAATTAAAAATATCAATTATTCCCCTCAATGCACTGCATTAAAACTAAAGTAATGAGCCTGTTAGGAGTTGAAACTATTGATATTTGTGTTAAAATATAGGGGGTAAAAGTGAAAAGTTGTCAGAAAAATAGGTAATCAATCAGTCAACTAAAGTGCAGATATCAATCAATCAAGTACAGACACCTGAAAACTCTACTTAAATACAGCAAGGAAGTATTTGTACTCCATTAAGTTCCCACCTCTGAAACTTACTCAATGCATCTCCCTTTTCTGCAGCATTGAACAGCAGCTAAAGGAGCTCCAGGCCAAAATGGGCGACTCCCGGTCAGGCGAGCGTCCACCAAGCCCTTCAGAGTGCCTGCAGTGGTTCAACCTCAAAACGCAGCTGAGGCCTGTCACCACAGGACATCAAGAGCTCATGGACTTCTTCAGAGCTGTGGTAATGATGACACTGACTGATGATTATTATGATGATAATAATAATAATAGTCCTATTTATTTCAAATATTTCACAGATAATAAAACTGTAGCATTTTTTCTTCTAAAATGAGAAATCCAGAAGACCGATAACTGATGGTGGTTATGTTGATCATAATGATTTTATCAACCTGCACTCATGCTGCTGTGTATCCTCAATTTTGCACTTAATAGCACAGACATTCTGTTATTAATATTTTGCTATCTGTTGATCTGAAACCCTGTTTATTAACCTTCAGATGTTAGAAGACAGCCCTGATCTGTGCAAATGGATTTGGCAACAAAGTATTTGCATAATTTTCGAATGAGGACCTTACATATTCTGACATGTAGGGTCAGTTCTGCCCTTTTGTGAAGTGGCTAATTCCTAAGTAGTTTTTTCCTTCTTCCATCCAGTGATATTAACATCTCCATTCCTGTTCCACTCAGCAACAGTACCTGAGGTCTGACGAGGAGGGGAAAGAGGAGGTGACACTTCAGCTGCTGCTGAATGTGTCTGCCCAGTGTGGCGTCTGCTTTCCATGTACCCTTTCGTCTTCTTCCTCCTCCTCTCTTCCTTCTCTACATCCGCAACTTACTGCCTCCTGCACCCACTTGGTGCATACAGTCAGAGACGATGCTTCATTAGAGGTAATATTCCATATTATTAATTAATGCAGTTCAGTGATTGGATATTTAGTTTATGGATTAGGATGGGAAAAGGATAGGTTCACATTTTTTCAAGTTTGTCTGAAAACAGTCGACTGTACCCAACTCAGATTTGGCTGTTCAATAAAAATAACAAACTTTTTTTTTGTTATGTACTATCAAGCAATGTTTTAATGAACTGTCAAATTTTGAAAGAAAAATATACTTACCTGGGTCCGGGTATCAAAGTATAATCCGTTTTTCTCTCAAAACGAAAGAATGGAAAAACGGAAAATGCGGCCGTATTTCCGTTTTTCGTTTTGAGACACAAAACGAAAAACGGAAGTACTTCCGTTATTTGATTTTGTGTCTCAAAACGAAAAACGGAAAAACCAAATCGAAAAAAACGGTCCAAATTTGATTTCTGGAAATTCACTTTTTCTTTTTCTGTTCTTTTTGATATAACCGTAAACAACGACTGACCGGAAGCGGAAGTCGCGTGTAATAACTTCACAATAAAACTTTAGCGTGCTAACCGCTAACTTCTTTTAAGATAGCCTACCGCTCTCTTTCTACACTAAAATGACCTGCGATCATTTCATTTAATCCGAGAGGTGTGTGGAGGCCGATTCAATGGAGAGCTGCAAGGAATACAAATTGTGTTTTATTAGTCCTTTGGCGATTATTTCATCCGACTGCTATTATTTCTCCACCTTTGCACCGGGCATCATTGGTTGCCATAACAACGGCGGAGGAGACTCCTTTCCCGAGTCAAAATCCTTGAGGCCAACTGGCCGTGATGGGTTCTGCATTTTAACTGCTACACTGCTGCTCAGCCTTTATCAGCAATGTAAACTGTAATGTGACCTTAATTTAACTGACAGTAAACGTGTATTCCAAAAATGTACCAAATATACAGCCCGGACCTATTTCACTGACGGACAAGGGGAACTATAAACTCATTAATTTTACTCTGGCATCTTTATATGACGCGGTTTACTCATGCTGGTTCAAAGAAAACGTAGTACAACTTCTAGACTTGTGTGTATTAAATTATAATCATTCATTTATCAATAATATGATAGGATACATACGATGTCAACACCTTGGCGCCAGCGCTGGACACAACAGCGCCACCCCGAGTGTCTACAACGCCTGTGTTACCTGTTGTCAGTCTACTTTCTGAGTGGAGAAGTCATGTTGATTTAATTCAACAAAATGTGTCTCCCAACAAGAATAAATAATGAGGAATCTTTAATTAATAATGTATTATTATTATTATTATTATTATTATTTGTTTGATAGATAGATAGATGGATAGATAGATAGATAGATACTGCCACTGCCTCAGCAGGGCACAGAATATCATCTAGGATGGACCTGCGGCAGGTGCTGCAGGTGCATCAAAGCACTTACAAACACACTTAAAAACATTTTCTTCCCCACAGCTATAATCACCCTCAACTCCAATATGCACTGACACACACGTGCAATATATTGAACTGTGAATGCTGCTAAAATGATGTCTGAGAGAGGTTTATTGCTTTGCATTTGTGTTTTTGCACTTTAAAAACTCCAGAAATGCATAAGTAATACACTCATAGAATTAAGCTTTATACTGAAAATGTGAACTTATCAAATGAGAAATTGGAAATGACCTAAAATAATAGTTTGATGTCATGTACATTTATATTTCTGGATGTGGTGGTTTATGCATTAATTGCAAATCAAACTTGTCTCATGATCTTTGTACATACAGTTTATAAAGGTTATTCTATTCTCGTCAATTCTGGAGGGCCTCAATGCACAGGGTAGGCTAGTTGAAAGCAGCTACTGTATCACAGCAGTGGCTTCACTTGACATTACACATTCCCTATCACAGTCAGATGTTCAATGGGAATGTTTTTCATTTCATTTTATTTTATAATGCATTTGTTTATTTATTGCAAACAACATTGCAACCCTTGTTCATGGTTAGGCTTTTCCACGTGAAGTCACTTCCCACTCTTGGTGGTGTGTAGAAAAATGAGATCCTCTATGGTGTGCCTGTAAATAAACCATAAACACCTCATATGGTGTCTACAACGCCTGTTGTCAGTCTACTGTCTGAGTGGAGAAGTCATGTTGATTCTCCTCTGTTGAGGAGTACTTTGTATGAATATGAAACTGGCTATATCTGTCTATCAAACAATTAATAATAATACGTGATAATTAATATTCCTTATTAATTAAAGATTCCTAATTGTTTATTCTTGTTGGGAGACACATTTTGTTGAATTAAATCAACATGACTTCTCCACTCAGAAAGTAGACTGACAACAGGTAACACAGGCGTTGTAGACACTCGGGGTGGCGCTGTTGTGTCCAGCGCTGGCGCCAAGGTGTTGACATCGTATGTATCCTATCATATTATTGATAAATGAATGATTATAATTTAATACACACAAGTCTAGAAGTTGTACTACGTTTTCTTTGAACCAGCATGAGTAAACCGCGTCATATAAAGATGCCAGAGTAAAATTAATGAGTTTATAGTTCCCCTTGTCCGTCAGTGAAATAGGTCCGGGCTGTATATTTGGTACATTTTTGGAATACACGTTTACTGTCAGTTAAATTAAGGTCACATTACAGTTTACACTGCTGATAAAGGCTGAGCAGCAGTGTAGCAGTTAAAATGCAGAACCCATCACGGCCAGTTGGCCTCAAGGATTTTGACTCGGGAAAGGAGTCTCCTTTGCGGTTGTTATGACAACCAATGACGCCCGGTGCAAGGGTGGAGAAATAATAGCAGTCGGATGAAATAATCGCCAAAGGACTAATAAAACACAATTTGTATTCCTTGCAGCTCTCCATTGAATCGGCCTCCACACACCTCTCGGATTAAATGAAATGGTCGCAGGTCATTTTAGTGTAGAAAGAGAGCGGTAGGCTATCTTAAAAGAAGTTAGCGGTTAGCACGCTAAAGTTTTATTGTGAAGTTATTACACGCGACTTCCGCTTCCGGTCAGTCGTTGTTACGGTTATATCAAAAAGAATAGAAAAAGAAAAAGTGAATTTCCAGAAATCAAATTTGGACCGTTTTTTTTTCGATTTGGTTTTTTCCGTTTTTCGTTTTGAGACACAAAATCAAATAACGGAAGTACTTCCGTTTTTCGTTTTGTGTCTCAAAACGAAAAACGGAAATACGGCCGCATTTTCCGTTTTTCCATTCTTTCGTTTTGAGAGAAAAACGGATTATACTTTGATACCCGGACCTACCTGGCACTGTTCACTGCAAAAGAGGTGTTGATTATCAGTGTATCGAAGTCCATTTCCACCAATAAAAGAAAGAACATTTCCTCATGGTAATTCATAATTATGAGATAAAACGTCGTATTTTATTGTTTCCTTAAGATCCAGGAGGCCTGGGATGACGTGCGTCTCCAGCTGCGTCGCCACCTGCTGGACCGGCTGTCTTCTCGCAGCCCCGAACATCCTGGACCTCCTGGACATATTTCCACTCTGTCCATCCCTGAACAGGTCCACTGTCTGCAGCAGCTATTCTTTCTTTACCCTGAGTCTGAGGTGCTCGCACATTACCAGGTGAAGTAAAACAGTGAAAATACAATGATGAAAAATAGTTTTCTCGGTTTAAACATATGTACGTAAACAAATGTATTTTCACTCTAGTTTAGTCATGAACTTTGCTGTTTTCTTAAAGGGATAGTTTGGATTATTTGATGTGGGGTTTCTATGAGGTGCTTTGATAGTGCATTACCCATAATAGATGCCAGTTACCATGGTCCCAGTTTAGAGAAACTGAGTGGAGTCCTGGTGTAGGAAGCTAAGCAATGTACTGTGGGTCAGCAGTAAACATATTTTAAGTCCCAAAAATCCAAAAATTAATATCATGAAATTCATGTCAATATCAGTTTATGCTATATTTATAATATTTTTACTGCTGTATCTTGCTGTCAGACTGTCTTTTCTGATGGAAAACCATTGCTATATTAGCCAAATATTGCTTTCTCTGGCTCAACCAAATTCCATTGGTGAAATCAGCAATTTTACATTGCAGAACACAGGAGTTTTTGGTCTACTGCTGCTTCAATCTTTTAGCTTGTTTGTGTTATTGTGTGACTTCAGTGACACCCAACTAACCTTTTAAAACACCAAAGTCACACATAACACAAACAAACTAACTGATCAAGGCAGCAGTAGACCAGCAACTCCCATATTCTGTGAAGTAAAATTACTGATTTCATCCATGGAGTTTGGTTGGCTTGGAGTGAGCCATATTTGGCCTATAAAATGACAGTTTCCCATCGGAGAAGGCTGACTGATGGCAGGGTAAAGCAGTGAAAATATTCTATATATAGTGTGCAACTAGACTGATACTGATTTTTTTTTTCTTTTTCTTTCTTTTTTTTTTTTTTTTTTTTGGTGACTAAAATACATTTTTCCTGCTAACCTCATCCACAAGAGTAGGACCAAAACTCCAGACTCCAAACTCCAGATCCAGATCCACATTACATAAAATTATGATGCATGATTTTACACTGATGTATTATTTTGATTTTAATTACCCAGGGTCTGAGAGGCCAATCTGTGCTGGATCTTCTTCTCTCTACTCTGAGCTCGAGCCCTGGCAGTGAGACTGGCTTTGACAGACTGGCTGTGGGCTTCTGCAGTGTGGTCCCAGTTCTGACCCGAGCCCTCACAGAGGAGCTCCACGTCCTTTCAAGACTAGCAGAACCAAATACTGTCCTGGGTTTCCTTAATGCGGCCTACCTCAGCACTGTGGCCCGAGAACTGACCTCCCTGATGGAGAGAGAATATGAGACAGCCCTGAGGGACAACACCACGCTCAGCAGCAAGATTAAGAAATATTCAGCCAGGTCCCGGGCAACTGTAGGTAAGTGGCGCTTTTAAAATAGTTTTTAAATCGAATAGCAGTTCTACTCTTTCTGCTCATTCTGTTTTCTTTTCTCTCACTCCTACTCTGTGGTTAGTAGTCCTCAGAGTTTATTCAGATGTGCCTTACAGCTCTTTTTTCCTCCACTTCTACCTTCTTTCCTCCCACTTCTTATTGTTACCTAATAAAGGCCAACGATTTTCTCTCTCCTTCCTCTCCATTTTTACTTTTCTGTTACTTTCCAACTCGACTCTGTAGTGATCTGAGCCACAGCCAAGGCCTCTGTAAGAGATTGTCAGTAACTGCTGTTTCCATTGTAATTGCTTTCTGTTTACTGCCCTCTTCCCTGTCTGCCTCGATTTCCTCTTCACCAACAAAAAGAGAAGAGCAGCACTTCTAGAGCCAAGGCTTTATTTAAAATTACTTTTAACACTATTTACCAAACGTAATTAATCTATGACTGTGATGAGCTCTGATATCCACACCATATCCAAAGTCTGTCGACAGCACGTTTAAGCCACTTTCAATTCAGCTCTTTACGTTAAACCTGAGGAAATATGTGCTGTGGCATCTGAATGAAAGGTGTGAATTGTGGCCATAAAAATAGCTCCGTTGTCCTCTTTACAGAAAACACATAACACTTTATAAGAATAGTCATTAATAAATGGTAATTTGAAATTGAATTAAACTTCAGTTAATAGTTATTTTCACTGTTAATAAGTATTGATTATAATTAATTATGTTTACTATTTATTAGTAATGCTATAATTTCTGTTATTTTGTCATTAGTTTGTGTACTATGAAATGGCTAGCTTATAAATTGTATGTTGTATCATAGCTGATAAGAGACAAATCACAATTACACAGTGTTTGTTGTTGCACACATTAGTTTTTCAAGTAAAGTATTTAAAGTTTTAAAGTATTTGTTAATAAATCATACGTTGCGTTGCGTTGCGTTGCGTTGCGCTGCGTTGCGTTGCGTGCGTTGCGTTGCGTTGCGTTGCGTTACGGAAATTATGCACTTATTTTGACCAAAACCTACCTAGCTAACTTGGAAATGGAGCCCTGCGTGTGCAAAAATGGCGCTAAAGGAGTACCTGCCTATATAGTTTAAGGCAGAGTGCCACTGACCAAGCTGCCATATTTGACAAGTTGGAAGCAGGGTTGCAAATGTTGGGCAAAGGAACAATTATTGCCATTTCTAGACTGGATTTGATGTTGATTAATACATTTTAATCCAATACATTCTTAAGAGCAATTAATGATTTATTGGAGCATTATTTAGGTGGTTATTGTAAAGTCGCAACTGGGGTTTATAAAACTTACAAGTGCTTCATAAATTGTTTATTAACAATAAAATAACCATTAACTACAGTTTAATTGAATCTACAAGGAACTTTCAAATTTTGTTGATTTTAGAGGCCCCTGTGGATAAAAGTGGTAGTGTTTCTGCTGTAATAACCACAGAGTATAATGTTTAAAAAATCATCTAAATGAAAATCTCTCTTTTTAAGTGGCATTTAACATTCTACGCACTGTAAAAATGTAAACACAGGCTCATTTCATCTGATTTCAAGGAGAATCTGACCCAGTGGCAGCCGTTAAGAATAGCTACATAGAAATAGACCATCTTCACGAAAATGATCTAATTTGCTTGTGAAAAACATATTGAGGCATCAGGAATAAGCTGACTGTTTCATAAGCAGTTAAAAACTACTTTAACTATAATTTAACCCTGTATTAATGATGGTTATTATAAAGTGTTACAGAAAAGGAAAACAACAATAACAAGGGCAGAACAGAAGCAGCGCTACCTTCACACAACCTTATGACCTTACAGCGGAGAAAGGAAATTGATTCATCTTACCTCCCTCTTACTTCGAGCAGTGATACAGCCATGTTGAGAACAACAAGGGGATGAGAAGGAGTTGGTGAAGGAGTAAGAGCAAAGTTCAACATTCTCTTGACCTTGTTACAAAGTGTGCCGTTTTTTTGTAAAAGTACTTTTAATATTTGTCACAAATGCAGAATGTGTCACTGTGATGGGACAGGCAGTGATGTTATACACTGAGACAAGAGAAGAGCACAGACCTTCACACGCCGTGTCACTTTTGATACTTAATTCCCCCCATATTCTCTTTGTTTGTTTCATATTGGCCTATTTACAGCTTGCTGAGGGTAAAGATTCACAATAAAAAAAAAGCAAAGTGTGTGAGCCATTGTTTACTTTTTCAAAAATGGTGCACATGTCAGCTTCCCTGAGGAACGGGGAGAAGAGTGCTTTTACATCTGCCATTCTTCGATAAACACACCACCAGCCTTGTGTCTTTTCCTCCCTCCCTCCCTCCATCTCTCTCTTTCCATCTCCCTCTCTGGTTTTTACTTTCCCTCTCCTTAAATGTGAGATGAGAGGAGGCAGCCAGGATAATTGGCCATGCGTCAGTTGGGCTGTTTGATCACGTAACGCGGCGGAGGCTACACACCTACGTGCCGCTCAACAAACCGTCAAATGTAGCACCGGAGGCAGAACACGGCTCCAAAGGGAGCGGGGGACCCGTGCTGTGTAATGATGGTAAAATGGAGCAGTTTTGCCTGTGCTGGTTTTACGTGTG